>OY728128.1:252121445-262096054 GCA_963277665.1 Viscum album | reverse complement strand
GGACACCCCCACCCCTCCTGGACACCACCACCCACCTCCTATCCCTTTAGAAACCCCCTGGATACCCCCAATCCTCTGGACAACCCCCTAGACAACCCCCAAACTCTCTAGATAGGCCCTAACCCCCTTGGACATCCCCCACCCTATTAGACACCCCCACCCCCTTGGACCCCCACACCCCTGGATAACCCCCACCTCCATGGACACCTTGGACACCCCCAACCCTCTGGACATCCCCCTGAACCCTCTGGACACCACCCCCACCCCCTTGGACACCCCTTGGACACCACCACCCCCTTGGACAGTCCCCACCCGTCTGGACATCTCCCCACCCCTCTGGATAGCCCCCCACCCCTAGAAATCCCCCACCCCTCTTAACAGCACCCCCACCCCCTTGGACACACCCACCCCTCCTGAACACCACCCCTACCCCCTTGGACACCCCAACCCTCTAGACGACCCCCACCCCCGGACAACCCCCCAAACCCTCTGGACAGGTCCCCACCCCCTTGGATAGCCCCCACCCACCCCCCCTTGGACAGCCCCCACCCCCCTTTGACACCCCCACCACTTGGACCCCCCCCCCCACACCCCTGGACTACTCCACACCTCCATGGACACCCTGGACACCTTCCAACCCTCTAGAAAGACCCCAGAACCCTCTGGACACCACCCCACCCCCTTGGACACCCCCTGGACACCACCACCCCCTTGGACAGCCCCCACCCCTCCTGGACAGCCCCACCCCTCCGGGACACCACCACCCACCTCCTACCTCCTTGGACACCCCCTGGACACCCTAAACCCTCTAGAAAGCCCCCCAGACAATCCCCAAACCCTCTGGACAGGCCCCCACCCCTTGGACAACCCACACCCCCTTAGACACCCCCACTCCCTTAGACCCCCCCCCCCCACAGACACCCCTGGACTGCCCCCCCCACCTCCATGGACACCCTGGACACCCCCCAACCCTCTGGAAAGCCCCCCGAACCCTCTGGACACTACCCTCCACCCCCTTGGACACCCCCTGGACACCACCACCCCCATGTACAGCCCCACTCCTTTGGACATCCCCCACCCCTCTAGACAGTACCCCCACCCACTTGGACACCCCCACCCCTCCTGGAAACCACCCCCAACCCCTACCCCCTTGGACACCCCCCTGGACACCCCCAACCCTCTGGACAACCCCCACCCCCCGGAAAACCCCCCAAAACCTCTGGACAGGCCCCATCCCCTTGGACAGCCCCCCACCCACCCACCCCCTTATACAGTCCCCCACCCCCTTCATCACCCCCACCCCCTTGGACCCCCCCCACACCCCTAGACTGCACCCCCACCTCCATGGACACCCTAGACAGCCACCAACCCTCTAGAAAACCCCCCAAAACCATGGGATTTTAACCTCAAGCTACTGGTTTTGGAATACCTAGGGATTTTAACCTCAAGCTACTAGTTTTGGTATCATGCCATTATTCAAAATGTGAACCATGAACTGTATCTACTACTAGTCTAAAACTCTCTATTGTTCAATGAATCAGGTTTTAATAACATATGAAGACTTATAATAGTCCACGAGAATAAGCGACATAAATAGTTTATGGAACAACAAAAAGTGATACCCAAAATAGAAACAACCAAGGATCCAAAACAAACATTCCACCATGAAAAACCATATATAATTATAAAATAAATCACTCTGGTACACGGAATGGGTGTATCACAATGGTTTAGATATAAATTGCAGTAATATAGGTGAATAAGATCATTAGTTGTCAATGACAACAAATATTACCAGAAATGTAGGGCATCCGCGAAACAAAAACAAACGAAATAGAAGTAGGTGAGGCTTACTTGAATATTGTGAGTCGATCTAATAGATCTAGTGATAATAAATAATATGATTATGGAAAAACGAGGTAAGAGGGTTTGAAATCGAAGAATCTTACCTAGTTTAAACAAAAAAAAATCAAAAAACGTAAATATAGACTATCTGAAAAAAAATGAACGAAATAAAGTCGTGGGAGGCTTACCTGAGTGTTGTGAGTGTAGATGATATATTCGAGGAGAGTAAAGATGATATAAAATGATGGAAAAAACGAGTTTAAAAAAATGATATCAAAGAGTCGATTTTCGGTTTTCCGCACGAGAGAGACGAGTCGCAGGTCTGTCGATCGAAAAATCAGAAATAACGATCCACAAGGCATGATAAATTTTTTAATTATTTTATAAATTCGGTTATTTAATAACCGAAATTATAAACTATTTTTATTACATTTATAAAGATGTTTATTATAATAACTGACGTTATAAATGTAACAGATACTGCATTTTTTACATCGGTTATTTTATAACCGACGTAAAAAAAGCCGCGCGTTGGTTTTTACGTCGGTTATTCTATAACCGACGTAAAAAACACATCCGAAACCACAGTTTTTACATTGGTTATAAAATAACCGACATTAAAACTGATGTGTGTTGGTTTTTTACGTCGGTTATCAAATAACCGATGTCAGAAAGGCTTCAGATGTCACATTTTTTACGTCGATTATTCTATAACTGCCGTAAAAAATTCGTTAGATGCCTCATTTTTTAAGTCGGTTATTAAAATAACCGACGTATAAAATTTACTCTCAGTATTTTTTGGGTCGGTTATTTTATAACCGATGTAAAAAACCACAGTTCACAGATTTTCACGTCGGTTATATATAACCGACGTAAAAAATGGTGACATCAAAAATGTTTTCTGCACTAATGGATCGGGGGGGGGGGGGGGTTGAAAATTCCTCTTGAATCATTTTTCTATTTAATGATTTAGTTAACTGAGAGAGTATCATGATATAGTTCACAGTTCCTACTCCCATTAGATTGGGCATCTCATTAGAACATTCATCACATTGGCCTTCACATCGATTGTTAGCCCGAGTCCTCCTATTACTGGAAATTGGCTGGAATAAAAGAAAAGTTAGGGGTAACACATAAAGGGTAATCTAAGGAAAAAATATGACATATAGTTAACTTTTATTTTCTTAACTTATGAGTTTATAGGCTTAAATCTATGCTATCTATGATCTACTTTCTAACAAATATTCTTAGGGGAATTTTTTTAATTCCCTTAATAATGGTTCATACTAAGATTGTGAATTTACCAAATAATATCCCCTAGGAGTGTCATAACCTAGAGTGCCGCAGGACCCATTGTCATCTACCAGGATACCCCGGGTCAAGCCCGAAACTCCTTGTCAGAGTTTTCACTCCTAGGTACATCTGTGCCGGAGCCGTCTTTAACTACTCGTATCTAGACAGGGACATATTTTCTTCATAATACACTTACTCAATACTCACCAAAATTTAGGGATGTTTTTATTATACTTAGTCTTGTCTCTAAGGCTTCACTAGGATTTTCTAATCATAATCCAAAAATTAACTAAAACTCCCTCTAATACCAACTATAACAAACCATCTTTTTATTACACACTTAGACATGATTTATTACATAAAACCTTCACGTGATACAATACAGAAGATCGAGAGGTCTAGTGTCTTTGGGGATTAGGAACATTATATAACAACTTAAAACATGAAACACAACATCTTTTTTGAAAATTCCTTTACATGACCACTACATTCCCTCATACTTAACATTGCATGGGATAACCTGAGGACATGAATAAGAAAATGGTGAGATATAAATCCTAGAAAGGGAGTAAACAAGATATTACATGAATAATAAAATACATGTTACTCATTAGTCATATCAATAGAGCATAAAATAAACAAGAACATAAAGACAAGATATATCATGATTATCATAACATGGAAATGTGGCCACAACACTTAACATGGTATTAGCATGAGCTAAGGCTTATTGAACATGGATCATGAGTAAAACCTAATTGAACTTGAATTAGAATGAGTAAAACCTAATTTCACTTGACGTATCATGATACTAATCTTTACCCAATGCACTAGAGCACTATCAAGGCACACCCTTATTAAACATTTCATTTCATGTATAAGTGTGCCACATGGATCATACAACATGGAATCATTCATCATCATTTATTCCATGATAAAGAGATGTGGAATACATACATGAGGATTTATAATAAATAAGTAAATGTACATAAAGGGAAATAACCTTGATAAAGAAATGAGCATGGTATTCACTACACAATGACATTGTCCTGGAAAATCGGTGTAATTTTGGCAGCGTAACGACGTGACATAGGAATTCATAAAAATGGTTGATGAGAGAGAAAGGAGTATCTCATCACATGTACATGAAATGGATAGTAAGGGGGTCATATAGATACATTTCCCAACATATCTAATTGAATTTAGATTCATTATTCAAAATAATTTCATGAATGTAAATGAGGAGAGAGGAATTTCTTACGGAATTTCAGCATAGTAACTAGTGTACATGGAAGGCATAAATGAGAGATAAAGGGGTTTCACATAATTAAAAAATAAAGAGGGAATTATTAGTGAGGTGAGAAAACATACCCCAACATTTATAATTGAAAATAGAATGTCATAACAATATTAAGAAACTTGGATAAAATGATGGAGGAAGGAATCCCTTACTTGGAAGTGTGATCCCAAAGGCTTGGGAGAGGCTTTAGAGAGGATTATTGGGAGATTGGGGAACCTTGGAAGGCTTTTAGAGATAGGAGGGATGATGTTGGATGAAATTCAAAGGATTTTAGTGAAGAGGAAGTGGGATATTGTGAGGGTTGATATTGGAAATGAGAGGGAATTCTTTATTACTTAGGTTTGGGACACCACACATTAAACTATTCAAAACCACAAGCCATCCCATGGTTTTTGACCATGTTTTTTGTAAAATAGGAGTGGATAAAATATTTTATAATTCCAATGGACTAACTTCTTAAAATAATAGGGTTTCTTATATGGAGGTGAGTCACACTCTCAATGAAATTAATTTAAAAAACTAAAATGTGTTATTAGTCTTGGAGGGTCCACTAAAGCTTTGTAAAATGAATCAAAAAAACCTAAAATCACATTATTTCAATGGTAAAATATATATTTTCAGAATATAATGTTTTTAGTATATTATTACATCACTATTGGGTCATTATGATGTCATAAAACACATTATATATTTAAACAACATTTAATTTTTACCCAAAAATTCAACTTTCTCAGAAAATTATGAAAAATTCACAGTTGGATAATTTATACATCCTGATTCCAAAAATAATATTCATTTTATCTAAATAATTTCTTAAATATTTGAATTTTCACTTTAAAATAAAAACTGATATTTATCGAAAATTCATGGGTTTTGACAAAAATAGCTTTCAAACCTTAAGAAAAATTACAATTGTATTCATAAAAATTATTTGATCATTTATATTTAATAAAAATTAATTTTAATAATAATAATATTTTATTAAAATATTATTTAATTCAAAAATAATTTAATTCATCAAAATATATTTTCTTAGTTGAATATTAACTAAAATACTATTTGTTCATTAAAAACTATTTACAAAGTAACAATAATAAAATGAATGTATCTTCTTTATTATATACAATAATAATGCTCATAATAATAGTTCTAGGGTCTTGTTATATAACCCCTTAGAAGACCTGAATAAGTCCTTAGGGTAAGGTGTGCGATGGTGACAAACTCTTGGCTTGGCTCGGATAACATCGCTTAGGTGGTAATATTTATCAACTTACACTTCTCCCATCGGTGGTTTTACTCTTGCTTAACGTATTCAAGCTCTGCTTGGGCTTGGTCAAGAGAAAATCCCAATGACACCACCTCCTTTCCAAGCTTCGACAAATGGGATTCATATAGGGCAAGTCTACTGGATGAGGCCATCACTTCCTTTGTTTGAGTAAATTGGATTTGTTAGATCCGTATATTTATACTAATCATGTGATCACTGCTCAAAGACTAATTTTTCAAAAATAAAAATTATTAATGGTATTTGAAATCCAGAAACATAAAACCAAGGAAGTGCATATTTTATATAACCATTTTTCATAATAAGACATTAATTATATCAAGTGGAATTTTCATTGATAAAAGTTTGGGTCATTACAGTGAATCCATCATAATATGTATATGTATATGTTCTCTAAAAAATTAAATGAAATAATGTGTGTAAACATATCGATTACCCATGTAACAAAATAGGTTACAAAATCATCTCATATCAAATAAAAGAATGAATTATAATATGTTTTCCATGAATTAAGGAATTAAAACATTATTAGATGGATATAGGTGAATTCTATGTATAATAAAAGAATCGTTATGTCCCATTGAAGTTATTTCATGAAATTTATTAGAGAAGTTACATTGGAAATGTAACTCTTAGTTGGGGTTTATGAAAAAATGTAAAGAGACATTAATGAGGTGGAATACCATATTAATTTCCATAAAATTGGAAATAAAATAAAAAATAATTCCATAATAAAATAATACATTTTATAACCCAATTATGGTTTATATAATTTTAATGTGTGGTACTTGAGAAGGTGAAAGAAAAATATATGTTCCATTTAATCTTGTTTCTTTAATGAATAAAATTATGATGGGAAAATTAAAACACATGTACATCTCGAAAAATATAGTATGAATAAATAAGTTTATATGTGATGGGAAGATATATATAGACTATTAATGAATTAAATTAGAATAATATTATTATAAAGTGATTTATGGAGGGAAAACAAAGAGCCAAAATTAAGGAAGGTGGTTTTGATGTTCCCTTACCTCGTGTCCAGATTTTTTATACACATTCAATTAACTCTTGAGTAATAAAATTATATTTGTTAAATATATTATTTAGACACTTATTCAAATATATTATATTCATTTTAATGATTTTAGGTCAGTTTAGAGTTTTTTAATTGATATTTTTGTAGTTCTTATACAGTCCCTAGTATTTTCATTTAATCATTCTGATTCTATATTAGTTTTTGGATAAATATTGGATTTCATAAAAAATGGGACTAAAATCATTGAGTGAAGTGAAGTAACATTATTTTAAATTTATAAAATTATACGATCTCAAATATCTATATGTTATTGGATATTTTGTAGATTTATTTAGTATAAATTCTAATGATTTACAGTTAGTTCATATAGGCGGTTTTTCTTGTGATCATTTCAAAGAATATTTTTATTTAATACAATGATTATTAATACATTATATAACATTAAAAATGTTATATTGTACTTAATATCATCATATTTACCATAATATTATTCCTGTAACCGTCCAACAAGGTAGTTGTAAAAAATTAAGGCCATTGTTTAGGTAGGTTATAAACCCAACATAATATGAATAACTTTTCTCATTTTAGAAATAGATGAAAATATATTGGATAATGGATATTAAATTAATAAAATAAAAATATAGTATATTTATTATAATAGATATATTATTTTATGTAGGATGGGAGAGGTAAGAAGGATATATAAGAAGTGTGGAATTTAAAAGAGATCAATTTACAATATTACATATTTGAATTTCGTCTCTTGAAATACACATTACGAAACCTTAGTTTCCAATTTTATTATACAAAAACTATGAGGACATGTGGTAATTGTTTTTCAAATTATTTGGGTAGAAATTTGTGAATGTTCAAAGCAATGAATTTATGAGGATGAGGGGCAGTGAGGGCTTGTTAGGGGGAAATGGGTATTTTTGGAATATTATATTCATTAGATTATTATTTTTCCCAAGAAAAAGAATAATTTCAATTTATAAGAATAAATAAAATAATTTACTAATTTTAATTTGAGATAATTGTTTCATACATCATCCATTAATCATTAATTCATATATTTAAACTATTATTTTTAATACTTTATTTTATCATATTTCACTATTCATTAAAAGTTCAACTATTCTAAAAAATAACAGTCATTCACCTTAACCATTTCTCAACCTGTTGATTCCCAAAAATGTTATATATTTATTGGAAATAAATTAAAAAATATGGAAAAATAATGTTTTAAATAAAATCTATATTTATTTGAAAAATTAAAATTTTAATATTATAATCATTTTTTGACCATTTAAAAAATTAAATGTTTTATCATAAAATTATATTATCATTATTATACAGATTATTATTGTTTTATAAAATAATTTGATGAAAATAAGTTTTATTCATAATTCTTAAACTTAAAATAACAATATAAATAATACATATATGTTTTACCAAAAATAAAAACATTTATTTTATTTTATTTAAAATATTTATTTATTTGTTTCATGATATAAATTTTATATATTTTCATTTTATAAGGTAACTATATATTATTTTTTTGTTACATAGGTGAGATTACTATTATAACAGTTAGGTTAAAATTTCTAATAGTCCAAAACTATTCCAATGGAATGATTTTTAATGGTCATATGGGTTTCCAAACAATAAAAGATACCCCATATTTATTTCATTAGACATTCACATAAATTTAATCTCAAGGTTGTATATATTTTTATTTTAAAAATTAATATTTCATTATTAATGTTATACTTCATATCTATAGTGTTGTATGTGTGTGTGATAATTCGAATAGACTGCAAAAATAATTTTTTTAATATAATACTAACCTCATTATATTTTTTTATCCCTTTATTATAATTTCAATTTATATGGTTTTATATATTCCCAAAATTTATTTTTCAATAAAAATGTTTTTGGTTCTATCATGTGCTGTATGTGGTTTATATAATATTTTGACACTAAATATGACCAAATTATAGAATGAAAATTCCACTCCTAAATTTTTAGGTCATTATAGATATTAATAAAATAATATCATCCAACCTTTTTCTCTAGATTTATTATGTAATGTTATTTTCTATAAATTATATGATTCATCTATTCTTTTTTATTGCCTAACTATCTACCATGAACAATAATAACTTTTCATTCAAATATTATTCTTTGGGGACACTATATTTCTTTTATTGTATTAAAGGGTACTTACCTGGATGTTATTCATCAATTTGCTGGGGGAATAAGTTAACAATAGTGTATACCTTTTCTCTATAAGATTTTAAAACCACAAGCCTTATTATCTTAATTGGAGGGTATTTACCATAAATGTTACATAATAAATTTTTGTAATCATTTATTTTCATATAGTTTCTCATGTTATTTATATTTAAGGAGTTTTGACTACTTTATTTATGTAAATCCATTAATATGTATGTGAAACCCACTTTATTTCCCATGTTTCTTTCCGATGTGGTGAAAGAAACACATTTTATTTCCTTGAGTTCATTATGTTTTTATGAATTATCAATTTCCAAATGTAGAGTCATGTATAGATGAATGATGAATGGGGACTTATATAATTTCCTAAATCATTAATTAAAATTTTATATCTCATAGGATAAGTATTCATGAGTTCATTTTCGATTCTTGTAAATGTGGGTACTGATGATGTGGAAATATAATGTGATGTTCCCTTTACTAATGTTTGTGGAATTTTTATAATATATATTGATTTTTTTCTCTAATCGAATTTTATATTTTAATATTACTTCTACACTCTATTGATTCATGGATTTTTCCTTATACCATTATTTTTTAGCTATTATTTTTTGGGACTTATGTTTTATTCATATCCTGATTATACAAAAATTTCCATATTATTATCACTTATGAAATATGAATGGTATCATCTATTTTTCCATTAATGAGAATATGATATCACCCATTTCATATGTTTTATTTCTCCAAGTTATAAAGACGAGTGTAACCTATTTGAAGTCTATAAGAGAATATAGTGTGGTTTTTTTATGTAAAAATATTTACAATTTTTGAAATATATTTTTCCAAGTGAACTTGTTAACAATAACACAAAAACAGAAGTTTCTATGAATTCTGTGACATTATAGTGACATGTAATACTAATTTCAATTTTTTTAATGATTAACTTGGATAATACCACATTTTATCAAAGTTAATTTGTAAATTTTTATCTTTTCATCATCAGAATCAAGAGTAAAAGTCTGGGATGCTTTGTTTGTTATTTCTTGAAAACATTTTATGAAAAAATTATATGTTTTTAATGATTTAATGAGTAAGTTCAACCCTTATCCATTGTGAATATTCATGAAAGAATAAAATGTATATTGGATAAAAAGGTGTTTAAATATAGGAACATGTTTTTATGTTTTTTTGGTGCGTTATATGGAAGTTCCTAATTTATTATGCAATAGATTTCCTAATTATTTAATATTCTAGACAAAAATAATCTTGAATTTATATGAATGTTTAACCCATGTTATAAGTCATAAAATTATGGGCTGATTATTCCATTATGACTTATGGTTGGAATCAAAGATACTAAGTGAATTCGGTTATTGTGAACTCTCCCACGTGAACATTAGAGGAAACATGACTCTCTGCCTAATCGATTCATGTGGAAATGGTTTGCACTAGAGATGGTGGTAAGAGTACAACTCAAGAGGAACATCTTCTCATGGAGTTCTTCATTATGATTCAGTGAGAGATCACTTGGTACGGGACAATACCATTTTTATCAAAGATAGTGTTTAGCTTAATTTAATGGTTAATATGTTGCTAGAAGGGCATGATATAAAATATTTAGAAATTAGTATGGGATAATAAACTCAATATATATCACAAGATTTAATCATTATACAAAAATATGGGATAATATGTTAAGTGGATTTATGGTTATTTTTGGGACTTTATTGTGAAGGATAACTCCTCATATCAACATCAGTTGAACTGGTGGTATTATTTTTAACGTAGTATTGGAAGGCTGAATTGTTGTAGAAATTCAATGGAAATTATCTTTACTCAGATGTACCATTTTTTCACTTTTAAGGATGTTAATTTTAAAATATTAATGATCTTTTATTAATATGTATGGAAAAGGATCTCATAAAATTTTATTAACTATTCATGGAGATTTAGTCATCACTATTATTTCAAAACCTAATTCAAATGATTTTGAAATATTTTAAAATATCCATATACATTTCAAGAAACTATTGGATCAACCTAAAACCTTCTAATTTCTAAAACTTTTATTTGGATCATGGTATATAATTTATTTTATTATATGATATAAATTGTTTTATCACACTAGAAAATTCAATTAGAACAACAAAAATTTATTTACTAGAGTTATCTACATCAAGAAAAATGGTGATTGAAATATCATAAACAAAAATAAGTTATGGATTATATAATGTAATGTATATATTATCTGGTTTTAAATCCCCTATCAACAAAAAAAAGTTTATAGGAAGCGTTTTGTTTCAATATAGATTGTAACATCCATGGTTTCCAAGGAATATTCTTTCCTAAAATATAATTTTAAATTATAAATAAATGTATTTCTCTATATTAATATCAACAAAAAATTCATCCATATATTTACTATCCAAATTTTTTTACTTAGGAATTTTTAATGAATAATTGAATTTATTTACATTAAATTTTAAATGAAAAATTTTCTGCTCATATGTCGGTCAATATCTTATCGCACCCTACATGGATGTGTGACTCAAACCCTTGATTGAAGGAAGAAAATGATGTTGTTCCTACCACTATCCATTGTGTTACCCTATTTTCATCTTCCATATTTTTAATATATAGTTTTATTTGATCACTAAATTACTTTTATGATTTAATATTATTTAATTATTGAAATTATGTCCTTATAATCTAATGGTTAACATTGTATGATACATATTTTAAGAGTCATAATGTTGTAACAAATTTAAAGTAATTTCATATAATATAACACATAAAACCTATGATAAATGGATAAATATCAATAAGAATCTAATATATTAATTTATAAATAAATTTTAATTATATTATAGATCATTTTATTTATATATGGATTTTATTATGTTCTATAAACATGTTTTTATTAATATTAAATATAATTGTATTACATTAAATTGAAAATTATCAATAAAATAACATTACCAAATAATTATTAATATATTCTGATAATGTGATTCCTATTTTTTATTTTGTATTAATATCAGAAAATGTATTTAATTATTTTATAATGTAGTTGTCTGAAATATAAAATAGTCATTTATATATATTTTTAATCTTTGAGTATAAAATCAGTTACACGAAAACTGTTTTATCGATTGTCAAATTAAATGATAAATTCCTATAAATTAGATGAATAATTTAATAAAATAATTTTAATTGAAACCAAAAAAAATAATTATCAATCATTTTAAAAAAAATATTTAATAACAAAAATAAATTTCGACACTTGTAATAAAATAAATATTTTTTATTCTAAATAAATTATATTTCCAAGGATAATATGGATTTCATTAATGTTTAAATTTCTAAATTTTAGAATTTTAATTTGATTAATGGAATTAAATTTTATATCATAATATGAAAATTATCTTATGTTGTTTTTAAGGGTTTCTCTAAAACAATTGTTTTTGGTGAATAGTGAATAATACCATTTTTCTAAAAAATCATAAATTTTATGAAATCACGATGATATAATATGGAGAATAAAATATTGAAAACAATTTTGTGAACTAAATATTTTTTTGAGGACTAAAATAAAGCATTTTTTGGCTAATATTTTGAAATTTTAAACCCATTATTAACTATTTTGATCTTATGTTATATTTTATTTAAATAAAAATAAATTTTTCATTAATTTATTTTAATTGAGTTGATGGAAGGTTATATTAGTTTTTATATTAATCTAAATGTAAAATAAAATAAATTTTTTTAAAAATAAACCATACATTTTTTTATTATCATTACCAAAAATAATAATGCCAATATGATAAAGCAAACAATATTTTATTTCTAATACTAATATATCCACAAGTTTAAATGAACCATATTTTTTAAATTATAAAACTTATTCCCCTAAAAACTAGATCTACAAAGACTAACCCAAATACCTTTCCAAATCTCTATCCATATTCTATAATCCTTGTACTAACAAAAATAGAAATCCATGAATTTTTATGTTGTAATCTTTAGGGAGATATACTTAGAGGAGGTATAAGTATCAACTGATTTTTTTTTTCTTATTTTATAAAATTAAAATATATTCAAAATATTATAAAAATATTCCATAATAATGTCTCAGATATATATAAATGTTATTATGTTGGTGGAAAAATTATTTTCTACCTCATTTACATCTAATGGTTAATGAAATAATCTATTTTCGGTATGTGTGGACCACCACAACCATGAATTAATGTGTTTATTTTTCATGACTACCTCGCAAGGAAGGTAATAAAGATGGAATTAGTGAATATATATTATATTTATTACATAATTAGTATTATGTAAATATATTATATCATCTACCTTATTACACTTCCATCTGTTTCAGGATGAAAGCTTCACTCATGTGAATGTGTTGATTATAACCTCTGTGAAGAAATGTGATTAATTTTTCATTTCCACCAAACATGTCCATTTATGAGGATATATTTAGTGAATAAATATGATATTTATTATATTATTATGACTCTATACATTTTTACTATATCAATTTATTTTATTTTAATCAATTATAAATATGTAAACATCGTTTATAAATCTATATAGACTATCTTCTTCAAAAAATGAAATGATTTATTTTTCATTATCACATAAAATTGAAAGTTATAAATTTATTTTGACTGTATAAACATGATAATTATAACATTATTATTATTCTAGATAAAATTTAACCATGAACCATTTAAACATATTCAATGCTAAGAATTAAATATTATAGATTATAAGTCGACCGACCTAAAAATATCAGATATAATGTTAATAGATTTAATAATTAAATTAAAATTTTTAATTGAGTAGAAAATATGAATTATAATAAATAAATAAAAACTAAAATGTTTTTAAACATGTAAGTAATTAGTAATATTTTTTTTATTTTGTAATGTAAAAGATGTATGTGGTGATTTGGGACATGAGGTTAGGGATTCCCCACCTTAATTTCCTTTCTTTCAAACATATTCCATTAGCACCACATGTTTTATTTATTTACTATATAAAATACCATATAAATGTATTTTATAATTCATTTCTAAAACATAATGTTTTTTAAAAAATAATTTCATTTTATATTATTTAATTTCAAATTTACTCAAATCTTACTAAAGTTTTATGGGATTTTACTTTAATACCTCGTTTTAGATATTTTAAAATATTTTTATTTTAGATACATGGTCATTTAAATCTATAGAAAATCTCCTCAGCTTTACAGAAAATATTTTTTATGTTCAATTTTAACTAATTTTAACCATCTTTATATAGGTTTAAAATGAAATATTTTCAATGTGTTTTGTAAAATTTATATTTATTCTCAAAATAATTGATAATGTGTTTAATATATACGGAATAAATGGGGTTTCTCACTTTCATAATAATTATTTTCTTTCTATATTCATCAAAAAGTTTATATGATTATTCAAATAAGACCCTTTTCCGATTTTTTGGTAATTCTTAATTGTTTTCAAAAGAAATGTGTTTTTTAGAGTGAGTATCTCAAGGGGGGGGGGGGGGGTGAATAGAGTACCTAATAAAAATTTCTGTTGAAAATGATTACATTGAAATCCCACAATTAATTTAAAAGATCCCAGTTAATCAATATAGAAGATCATTATAACTTCTAATCATTCAACATGTTTCTAAACATTGATTAGTTATTTGGTATGTAATACACAATATTTCATAGTCCTTTGAAATCAAATTGTATAATTAAAATATTATAAAAAAACTAGAAAAGATTAACTATATAAGTATTTTTTTTGGTTAGAACACATTCAGTTTTAAAAGATAAAATGATGTAAAAAAACCATACAACATAAAATTGAAATAAGAGGTTAAATATCAAGATGAGACTTAGTCCTCTTTAATTGGTGATTACCATCCACTAGTAATATTATATAGAATAGACATGTTGATACACAACCTATATTGAGCTTTAAAAAAGATTACAAACTATCCAGGTCTCATAGGACATATTCTACTATTATCCATGGGAGTACAAACATACATGTCACATAAGAACCTATAACATAGTTATGCATGATAATTAAGATATAAGAAAGGTTAATAGAAGATGTGATGCATCTTTTAGTTCATCACAACAGACAATGTGCGTGTGACAAAACAGAGTATGAACACACACACATACACACACACTTCTCGAAATATAATAATTATAAAATAGAACTGATAAATATAAAGGGTGTAGTTATGGAAGTTCTCATTCTTTCTTAGTGTAGCTCAAAACTCATGGAAAATATTTGGAAATCTAGCTTGAGTTGAGTTCGCTTGAAAAAAATCAGTAAAACAGAGTATTATGGAATCTTGTTCTGGACTAGAGAAAAACAGTAGATATGTTTGAGATTTGTCTTCCTCATTTGAGCATTTCCAGGATATATTAGTTCAGATCTTTATCTCTATGTGTGTGTTCAGTAATCACGAGATCTCATCTTGTAATCAATATGCTTCATGTATCTACACATGAGGGAGTCTTGATTCATTCTTAATAGCAGTAAAAAGGATAATATCCATGTAAATCCTAATATTGGGTTTCCGCGTACAATGCATATGAAATACAATTTATTGAATTATTTTTATCATTTAAGAGATGATAATTAACATATTATTTGGCATTACATTAAATAAACTATCTATTATTAATAATTCAAAATAAATATAATGTAAGAAAATTATGGAGGTTTCTTATTCTAGTTGTGACTTGATATAACAATGTAACATATTAATGTGGCATATCATTAAAATTATGAAACAAAGATGGAAGTTCCTTGTACTTAACCAAATATAATGAGTTTTGGTAACTCATCATGTGATGAATCATCAGATAGAAGATCGTCATTCTAGTAGTAGGTCATACTGGCGATTTCTCACACTTTTCAAAATTTACGTTCTGATAGCATGATATCCTGATGGTGAGATATCTTGGTGGCATCTCATACTTTACTAATTTTATACTCTGGCAGTGTGTTGTCTAATAGTTTCTCAGACTTAGCGATATTTTCTTACTGATAGTGAGTCCTTGTCTGGCGGCCAGTCTTCCTTGGCGGTGTGACAAGTTGATGGCATCTTAACCACCATAGTTTCTCATACTTAGTAGGGACTGGCAGTGAATCATACTTATTCAATTTTATCACTTGTCTCATATTATAAAATAAATAAAGATAATATGAAATTCATTAATATTATTAGAATCTTGATTTTGTGATCATTAAATCAAGTCGGTCAACAAAATTGATGTTTCTTATAATTTTATTATATAACTAAAATTAGTTTTGTTTATGAGAAAATTTTTAAATTTTTATGAGTTTATTAAAGTTGGAAGAGGATTTTATATCTTTCTTCTCATGATATGGTTATTTGAGAGGTTATATGGTGAATTGTGATCCTGATATAGCTTTTATGATTAGTGAGTCTGATATTTATCTCAAATGCATTGTGTAATGTGATAGAGTTAACTAGATATATGTTACTCCTAAATGATAAATTGGAATTAATAATTATAGTTATTAATTTGAAATATTTATTTAGTGGGTTATTGGATAGATATTTTCCAAGATACTTATATAATCTTTGAAAAATATCTATGTGTTTTAAAATGGAAATTATGATTTTCTAGTTTATGGATATGCAATCATAATTAAATTAATTTTTATGACCTTTTAAAGGTGAAATATTTTTTTCAAGGAAATTATTTCATAAGTTCCCATGACACCCCATGTAACTCACATAATTTTGATATATAATTTATTGTAGAATAACTTTTTCTTCTTAAAAACTTAGGGATTTGGAGTTGATTTTAAAAGTAGTTAAATTATTATTTTATCTAAATGTTTGTTATATAAAAAAATCCTAATGGGTGTTCATGTATTTCACTATACTTACATGTTTCCATTATTTTAATATCCCTTACTGATATTTGT
This sequence comes from Viscum album, assembly GCA_963277665.1. Classification (NCBI taxonomy): domain Eukaryota; kingdom Viridiplantae; phylum Streptophyta; class Magnoliopsida; order Santalales; family Viscaceae; genus Viscum; species Viscum album. The sequence continues at coordinate 262,079,066 of OY728128.1, read as the reverse complement.
TTTTATAATTAAACAATTTCATATATTTGTAAATAGATATATAGATGTGTAGAATCAAATTTATGATTAGTAATTCCTCCATGGTAACTGGTCTGATATGAATTTTTTTTAATTTAATTAAATGAAGTTGAAAATTCAAGATCATATTTAAATAGAATAAATGTACACTATGTAAATGTATCAAAAAAATGGTATCGATTTTCATAATTCTGTTAAATAATAATAAATATTTTCTATAAATGTAATGAAGTAATACCCATGTTATAAATGATATAATACGGGTTGACTATTTTTTTTGGGGATGTTATAGTTACTATTAAAGTATTTAAGTAAATGTGATCATTAGGAACTCTCACATGTCAACATGGAATAATAATGACTCTCTTACCAAGGGTTTCATGTGTAATGGAATAACAATGGATATAGTGGTTAGAGTTCTACCTTAGAGGTGTAGCCACCCATGAATTTCTATGAAGGGTATCGACTATAAATGACCGGGTATTGGACCATGCATTAATAGTTGGTATTAGAGAAATGGATTTGATAAATTTAGAGGTTATGATTTATTTATACGAGAAAAATTTAAAATATTTCAGTAAATTCATTGGATAAAAAATTCATTTTGTATCATATTATAGGTTTCTTCAATATCCATAGGGGATAGAATATTAAGAAGAATAATAATTATTTTTGGGAATATGATTATAATGAGTATCATGTTCAATCAATATAACAGGAAGTAGTAGTATTATTTATATTGAAGAACTTGAATGCTGGATTAGTAGAAATGTACTGTAAGAAGCACCCCTAACCACATTTAAATTTTTATTTTCATGTTTTAAAGGTGTTATTTTAAATAGATTAATGATTTTTGATGAATATTGAAATAAAAGATCTCACCTAACCTTATGGTACTGTCTAGATGATTTTACCATCACTATTTCATAAAATTTAATTAAAATGATTTTGAATGCTTTAAAAATATCCAAATCACCTCCAAGAAACTATTTTACCTCTCCAACACATTTTCTTTTCTCCAAAATATCTATAGATAATAGTATTTATTTTATTTGATGTCAATATCTCAATCCATTCATCTCACTTGAAAATTCAAATATGAAAACTAACTTGGCCAATTATTTACTATAGTAATTCACATCATGCTAAATGATGAGGGAAATACAAATAATTTCAAAGAAACCAAAGATACCCGTATTTAGGGTATTTATTATTTTTTATTGACATGTCAATCGACCAAAAAATGTGGACAACTTTCTTTATGGGGGGGGGTAATATATCATTCTATATTTAATGTGAATAATATTTATTTAATTATAAATTTATATTATAAATCTATCTATTTATTTATAATAATATAAAATAATACTTGCAACATATATTTAATACTGAATTTTATATTCATATATATTTTACATGAATAATAGAATTTATTCAACAAAATGTTTTTTTAACCAAAGGGTATTCTATAGGATGAGAGATATCCCATTGCATCTTATAAATGAGACATGAATCCATAACTAAAGAGGGAACATGGCATAACATTCAACCCTTTCACACTTTATACAAAATTTCCTTCTAATATGTGTTTTACATACATAGTTCTATTTGTTAACTAAATTACCTTTTAGAATTATTTTTTTGTCATCATCATAATTATGTCATTATAATATAATTATTAACATAGTGTAATAAAAAATTTTAAATCCAAAATGATGTAATATATTAAAATAAATTTAATTAATTTTTTTTTGAATAATATGATAAATTAAAAAATAACATATTTTACACTCAAATAATATTTTATCATTATATTTTCAATTAAATTATATCTTATTAATTTTAAAATTATTTTTTCTATGATATTCGATGTATATAATATTATTAATGAAAAATATCATATAAACACATTAATACTCTTTTTATAAAAAAAATAATTTTTTTTATTTTTAAATTTGATTCCAATTTGGAATAGTTTCTTATTATCACAAAATTGTATAAATTTTTTGATAATGTATTTTTTTATAAAATTTAAATAGAAATTGATATATAATTTTTTCCACAGCATACAAAATGTGTTATAGTACAACCATATTCATAGTTATCTAAATAAAATATTAATTAAATATAATTAGTAGAAGAGTTTCACAAAATGTAAGCCTTTTAGAGTGATATATAATTAATTATAGTTTGTGTAATAATTTATATACAGAACAAATTAAAATATACTCAATCATAAAAAATGATATAGTTTATATCCTAAATAATATTTCATTCTAATTTATCTATGGTTTTATTCAAAATTGAAATTTCTAAATTATAGAAAACTAATTTTATGAAATAATTATCATTTTTGATATCATAATATCAAAATTTTATTAGAATAATATTTTTGGATTTCTGTAAAATAATTTTTTTGGGTGAATATTGAAAAATAATGATTTAAAAACATCATTATCATTATGAAATAATTAAGATATATAAATTACATAAAAATATATGTTACCATTTGAAAAATAAATTGGTGTTTATGTTATAATTTATTTAATTTAAAACTATTAATTTGAATTTGGAATCCCAAGATTGAAATTTCAGAAATTTAGTAATATTGTAATCCAGTGAGAATAAGTTTTTGTTATTTTATTGTAATTGGCTATTTGGAAGGTGGATTTTAGTTTTGGAGTGAACTATATATCAGATAACATTCAAATATTTAAATATGAACATAAAATTCATTTCAATCATCACTTGTTAAAATTATTAGGAAAAATTGACAAAATAATCAATATTTTAACCCCAAACACCCCTCTATGGAATTATAAATTCCACATCTAGTTATCATTGAAAACTAATTCCCATTAAAATTATATCTAATAATACCTTGTAAAAAACCATTATAAATATTCTAGAATTACCCTATAAATACTTTTCTAACCAAAATACTTGTCCTATTATGGTTTAGGTGTTAACTGAAGGAAGATATCCTAGAAGGGGGTATAGGTCTTAACCATATTCATTAAAGTTAAAATATTCTTATACATCATTCATATGTATTCTCATCATCTTGAAATAGTTAATTTAGTATATTCTATTTAAAAAAGTTGTATTATGATGATGGAACATTTCCTTTTCTACCTCCATTCCCTACTTTGGGAAATTAAAATGTCACTACTACATACGTGTCAGCTACCACCTCTAAGAAGCGATGTGTTTAATTTTTCATCACAGATTCATGTGGATTGTTATAAATGTGCAGTTAATAAATAAACACACACACACACACATGCACACACACACACACACACACACATATATATATATATATTTAATTTTTATGATTCTAGAAATAAATAATGGTGTCCACCTTCTTATCTTTTCATCCATTTAAAAATGATAATGTCACATAAAATTATATGGGGGCTACACCTCCATGAAGCGATGTGATTCATATTTTAATTCAACCTTATATATATGGTTATAAAGATAAATATAATGAATAAATATAATATTCATAAAATAATTTTTACTCTTAAATTTTAAAACATTATCTACAATATTATATTTTTTTCCCTAATCAAAATGAAAATGATGTTTAAGCATATATATGGAGTACCATTTCAATGAAACATTGTTCTTAATTTCTTATAAATGCCTACAATGGATGAATAGAATGACCTAAAAACAAATAACCTAATTTCAATAAACTATGAAACTAAATTAAATGTGTTAATAAATGAAATAAAATGAATGAAGTCAAATAAATAATCATTTAGAAGGTTTTAGAAGAAAGTATATTATTATTATAATTTTATTATTTAGGAAGTAAAATATATACATGACGAGTCATGACATGATTTAGGGGATTTATCATATCAACTTCATTTATTAAAAAAAGTCCATTTTCACCATATGTTTTCATTTTCATTGTGTACAAACTATGATATGGATATATTGTACTTCCAATTTCCTAATATTAAAGTGATTTAAGAATATTTTTCATATTCTCTTCATTGACCACCATTTGATTTTAAAGTTACCAACATGGTTTGATATTTTTTTAAACATTTATTTAAATGTTTTCAAATATTTTTCTTCCATATCAATATCTATTTAATTTTTCTTGGAATATAATTATTTTTCATTCATATATTGATACTGTTAATTTTCATTTACTTTTTACATTATTCATAATGTTTTTAATGTAAATATTCTAATTTTTTTTTTCAAATTAATTATTTATTTATAAAAATTTATAAATGTATATGTTTTTACCATATATAGTATGATTTGGATTGCATACCATTGTTGATATTATTCACCATTAAGGTTAGAAAAAAATTATTTGTTTTTTCAAAGGGGATCCTTTTCCAATTATTTTATAAAATTTAATTTTATTCAAAGAAAAATTACATTTCCTATAATTTTATGAGAACAAAAAATGTACCATTTTTATTATAAAAAATGAAAATTCTTTTGAGTTTTTTAGTGGAAAATTCTGATTTTATTTGTTTTTGATTATCATATGGTTCTTTGAAATTCTATATGATCACTGGTGAATCCTATAACAATATGATGATGGGTAATAACGATGTATCTCTCCAATGAATTCTGTAATTTGATAGAGTTAAAAGGATAAATATTACCCCCAATACATATTATGGAATTAAACATGATGGTTATTCTTCTATGAGGGTTCATGTAAGGATAATGTCCCATGATACCTATATTTTTATTCAATTATTTTGATGGGTTATAAAATGGATATTTTGATTTCATAATATAATAACATGAGATAGTTATTAATGGAATTTTTAAGATCTTCTAAATGTAAAATCATTTATTAATATGGAATAGTTTTTTGGAGTTCTCATATTTTCCCAAGAAACACAAGTAATCATGATTTACCCATTATGATTTCTTACAACTTTTTTAGACATCAATATTTGGATTTTATTTAATGTGAAAATAAATTATTGTTTTATCTAAACATTTATTATATAAAAAATTGGAAACATCATCCCTGGTTTAGATATTTGTCCCTAGATTTGGAGGTTTCCATTCTTTTTTATATCCATTACATAGATTAGTTTGTCTCATCCAAATTTTTCTAAATTTTTTCATATGATCTAATGTTGTGTAGGAACCATAAAAATTTCAATCCATATTCTATAGTGATTTTTAATAAAATAATAAAATATATCTAAAATGATATAATTGGTTAAATGTATAAACCTATTATTGTGGAAAAAATACACTGTGTTGTAGTGTCCATTTTTTATGTAACGATGTTACTAGTTCTCAAAAAATAAAGGCAAAAAATATCAAAAAAACATATAAATGTGAATAACTTTTTATAAATCTTTTCATTATTAGATTCTTATGCTACAGGGTGTCATAGTTCTAATTAAGAGCTATATAAAAAGTAATATATATTTTTTGAGGGATAAATTTGTGTATATGATTTTATATCCCTGAAGAATTATGCCTCAAGTATTATGATATTTCTATAATTAATTATAAAAAATATATGACTAGTCATTATGGGTTTTTATGGATTACACAATTGTATGTTTTTGGTGACTACATAATAATCGTTATATACTTCTCAACTATTTATATTTATTATAGATTTATTTTATTTTTCTTTATATTTGTTAATATCAATTAATTTTAATGATATTTATAATACCAAGTAAATAATCTACTAGTTATAGAGATATGTACCTCTCTACTATCTATTAGAACCCATAAGAAGGGAGGTTCACATTACATAATGTGAAATCACTAATTGAGGGGTTTATTCTAGAGAACATTCTTTCTATAAGAGGATGTTACAACATGTATATGTTATTTAGTACTATATTTTTAATTACATTTAAAATAATTAATTTTAGTATTCTATCCAATATATCATTTTAATTTTGAAATATATCTTATTTATTTTTTTGTATAGTGTAATACGACATCATTAAAATTACATTTTATGGTTTAAAAATATCCAAATAAAATATCACCTAATTTTTTTTCAATTATAATGTAATGATGTTTTTGATAGTTCCATAATTAATCAACATAATATATGTCTTAGAATATTTTTTCAAATTTTAATCCAATTATAGATTCCACAATATGATAAATCACATTTTACATCATCTCAAATGATGGCTCCCAACCTTTTAGAATAATAATTACAGAAAAAAATATATATTTCAATGAATTTCCATATATTATGGATAAATAATTATAATTTCTCCTTTTATTATTTATGAGTACATGGAAAAAAATCAAGAATATTTACTTTGAATTTTTTTGACAAAATCATATATGTTTCCAAGAACACTAAACAACAAAAATTGATATATGATACCATATTTAATTATTATATTTGATTTTTGTTGTATAATATTATATATCAATCATGGTATTAGGTATCAAAATAGAATCACCAAAATCACTATCATGTTGAAATTCTATATATTATGGATTAGTAATTTTTCTTTATAGTGATAAAGTACTTAGTGAAAAATCATCCAAATAAATATTAAATAAACATCCCATATAATAAATACTAATTAATAATGATATCATGAAATTCCCATTAAATACTTTGAAGGATGTGCATTTGGAATTAGATATTTTTTTCATATGTTATATTGTTATATTTGGGAGATTAATGAAATTTTTATTAAATATTCTACACATATTTTTTTTATTTTTTAGGGGTTATTAGTTTTCATGATATTGATCGACATGTTAGAGCTTATTAGGAAGTATATTTAACTTATTAGGATCATCCAAAAGTGGTCATTTGTACTATGTAGTGAAAAAAACATAAAAATATAAAGAATACATTTAATTATTAAATATAACGTGCTTTCTGTTGATGAATATTTTATTCTAAATACTATGTGACACTGAATCATAGTTAAAATAATAGGCATGTGGTTGAAGTTTAATTGTACGTGGTTTAGTTCAAAATTATAAAGAAGTCATGATATTGTAATTATTTGAATAATAATGTGAAATTACTAGGTAACCAATTTGGTAAAGTTAATAGGGATGTGGTTTGAATTTTTTTTACATTATTCTTATAGTTTCTTCCTTATTTGAAATCAACAACTATGATTAGTTGAAATTATTATTTTAGTATCCCGAGTCTCATACATATATTAGTACATGAGTTTTGAAATAAAACCCTAAGAAAACTAAAATTGAAGATTATTAGAGGGTTTCTTAGACTAGATAAATAATAAATAGAAATAAAATAATTCATCAATATATATATCAATATATTGTAATCTTGAGTCCCTATATTCTCTTGTTACTAAAAAGACACCACATGAAAATATATAAAGAAAATAGGGATCTTTAAATCCTTCAATATAATTGGCAGTGTAAAAAATTATTTAGAAGTAATAAATTTGGGTAGCAATTCATAACTTGATATCATAAAGAGAATGATGTTATGGTTGGTTATTTACTAAAAAAAGATTCAATTCTGGTGTAATGATTGATTATGGGGGTTGAATATGTTTAAAAATCAGTAAAATCTATTTCACTATTTCATATCTAATAGAAACTCCCAATGGATTAATTATATATAATAGGATACATAAATACCATACAATGATATATAGTCATTTGGATTTCATACCAATGATTCTTAACAATCCCCATTGGTTGAGAGGATAAGAGTTTAGGATCATTATACCCTTTTAAGAGAGATTATTACATAGCGTGGGACTATATTATAGATTTATTATATGTTTATGAATCCTTACCAAATAATTATATGGGACTAATTATACATGTAATAATCAGTTTATAGAAACCATGTATTGGTATGAAAAAATACTTGTGTAAAATAGTCTATAGTATTATCTTATTAATTTATGATTATTCAGTTTAAATCCACAATTGGGCACTCTAGAGTTTATAACCATCATGGGATGTGATTAAGGTTTTGGAATTGGGATGGAAATAGGAATAGAAATACTATATATCCTTTTAGAATAATAATAATTTCCCATATAGTTCAATTATCATAATTCATGTTCATATGGAAGGACCATACCATGTAGTGTAATGTCATGTAGTAAGGAAAAAAGTGGGGACATATATATGAGATTTGGGGGATCGAATCTTGTAGAATCATCCTATGTATCCTTTGATGACATTAATTAGTTACCATAATATTTTAATGTTTAAGAGGGGATTATACATATGAGGATTCCTATAGATACTCACTCAAATTATATCCCTTTGAAGGAAAGGAGAATATCTTATGGACCTACACATAAGGAGGATGACCATAATAGGGGAATTTTTATAATGTTAATGGAATGATATTTAAATATCACTAAAATCATTTGAGTTATTCTTAGTGTGTGAAAAAAGAGATAAAAGATAATTAGAAACATCCCATACAAAGACATGTTTTAATATTTAGGGGGGCATACACATGAGGTCTCCTTAGGACACTTCATTGGGAGTGTAACCCATTGAAGGAAGGAAAATGAAGTTGAGGCATAAACCTAATAAAGGTTCCCATAATGAGGATATTTTTTCAGGGGGATTACAAAATGATTTCTCCCTAAGAGAATTATGGTTATGAGTCCTATAGAGAGTGTGACTATTAGAAAAAAGAATTAATATTCCAAAATAAATATTTAAGAAAAAATGTTATATATTGAGGTGTTATATTCTTTATAGAGAATATATAAAGTGTAAAGAAAGGTTTAAACATATTAAGTACAGATTTAATTCCATAAAAAACCATCCAACTTATCCTATTTATATCATGTATCAATGTTTTCATAGTTTATATATCGTGGAGTTTTTCATCATGTGATGGGGATGTTAACTAGATTTTTAACATCATATAGTGAGGTTGTTAATTTAAACATGCGATATAAAAGTGTGGAAATTGGATAATATGGGGAAGGAATGAATATATCCCTATGGAATACAAACATGTTAAAAAACCTGATAGGGAAATACATTTGAGGGAATTATGGTATTTGATATCAGTCTCGAGCCTTAAAAGGAGACCGACTTATGTTTTTTATAATTGAAATAGAGTTGTCATAGTTTATATGATCCTAACACAATTATGGGAATAAATATATAATTTATATAATTAGAATAATTCCAATGTGATTAGAAATCATTATAATTTTAGAGAGTTACACAGTGTTGAGTTCCACTACAGAAAAAATTGGAGTATATCAGCTTACAAAAGGAGTATATCCACCCAAGGTTTATTAATATTTATTCAAGGATTACACCAATTAGGATGCACATGTTTTAGATTAATCAAATGGGGTATCTGATTTCAGACTCATGATTCTTGACAATGCCAAATAGAAGCATCTCAACTAAAGGCATCTAAGCCCCTGGTTAGGGAAAACACCTAGGGGTATGCACTTGTATGAACACACTCATTATCACTTGATAGATGTGGAATGATGAAAGAATAATAGGAGTCTACTTTCCTATGGGTTAAAATAATTATGGAATTACTGTTAGATGATTCCCAGGTTACATATTCATTCATTTCCCAGTGATAGATGGGGGAAGATGACTATAGATGTTATATGAAACATGGTACTATGGAATGGGGTGAAATCAATGGAAAATAGAAGAAGATAACCTATCATTCCATTACTTGTGATTATTTGTTCACATGAACAAGTAGTGGTCATGCAATATCATGGAATTTAAAACATCAGGTACTCATATCTGACACCCCAACTTGGTGCCACTAAATCGGTGGCCCAAGCCGATTTGCTACAAGGACTCAAGTGCTACTCTATATACTCCAAAGGTAGAATAATTTCTTAGAGGTCCTAGGGTGTGAAAATGGGGAGACTATTCCCTCATACTAGAGTAAAAAAACAATATAAATATCTAGAAACCATCCAACAATAGTAAATAATCAGATTATGTAAACAATAAATAAACTAAAATAAATGCATGCTAAAATAATAAATTAAATGCAGTAAAGGATCAAAAGACCATTCCATACAATTAATCCGGATCACCCACTAGGATGAACATGTATATACTGGGGTAAATAAGTAAAATGAAATAATTTTATAAGGATCTACTAGATACACACAACAACACAACATACTCGATCTCCATATATATACCTAAGCCATCCTACTCGATTTATCCTGAGCCCCAACCCCACAAGTTTCTATAACCCTGTGAATATATTCTCTGGTACCCTAGAGTAATAGAATCCCATGCATGGTGTGAGTAAAAAACTCAGTAAGGAAAAACCAATGCGGTCATTTATATATCCAAGAATACTAATTGTATGTAAATATGAGCTAATCAAAAGTATAATAATAATAAAAATAATAAAAAATGCTAGAAATAAGATGAAATACATATACTTTCAAGTCATGATCATGAAATATACACATCCTACACAAGAAAAAACTGTAAATGACTAATTAAATTAATAAAGTGAAACCACAATAGATCCTTGGATCCATAACATCGACGAGCTTGGAAATTTCCTATGATATGTATATATACGTATATATTTATATATTCCTATATATATATATCAGTGTAAGGTTAAAAGGGAATTGAGCTAGATGTTATACCACTCATTCCATGTGTAATTAATTTGATTATTAGGTCCATAATCCCAATTAATAACACCTACTTCAGCCAACACCAAAGATGTTTATGAGTAAGCTACATTACCAAAGGGGGATACATTCTCTAGCCCCAAGATCAACTGTAATCACCTAAAATCAATATAATAAATGATGTAATATAAATATAGACAATCCTATATAGATAAAACTACATCAAATATGGAATATTCTATGGGTATCACATGTCAAACCTATGAGGGCCAGGATCTATGGAAATTTTCTAAGGAATCAAATTAGAGTCTATGGACCATTTCCATAAAAATAAATATTATATAGGCATAAATTGGCCATTAACCAAGGCCATTGGTGAAGGAATGATCCTCAAGTTTCATGGATCACATCCATAAAACATTTGGTATAATATAGACCTACTAGGTCTAAGATCCAATGCTATTGACTGATACATCACCTTTGAATCCATTGATCACATCCATAGATAATTTAGTAAATGGTTACATGCCTTCTTGTATTGTGAGTTACATATCATACTACCCCTCATTAGTTACATATCATGGTATTCGTACAATCAATAAGTCTAAGAATCTATATCCTATGAAGAAAATCCCAGAATCCCTAAAATATATCACATCATGTAAGGCCCACTATCCAAAAACGAGGAAAAACCAATAGAAATCATAACCACATCAATTTTATCGAATTGAAAGCATAAATAAAAGAGCGAGGGTGGATAAATTTTAAAAACCACCACTACTATCATTCACTCTCAATCATTCAAGTTTGGTATGAGGTTTAGGTGGCACTCACTACAATCTCTTACCAGATTCATGATATACTAACTCTAGGACAGTCCAACATTGGGGAGCCCAATGTGTCCCTCATGTGAATGTTCTAGAGAGGCATCCTACTAGGGATCCCCTAAGGTAGAATATAAGTATAGACATCCCACTTTAGGTCCTTATAATTATTATGTAAATGGAGGCCTCCTACATGTAATCCTCTAGTAAATACCATAAGTATAGGCATTCGACATGGGTTCCACAGTCTTAGTACTAATATCAGGTTGAGGTATAAATACAACACACATGGGATGTTAGTGAACCCTAATTTTTTTTCAATTTAATCTAAACAATTGGTTAATCAATAATTTCATTATAATAATTATAATCAAGGGAGTCTCCCTCAAGGGAAATTCCATGTATACACATAATTCATTAACATACATAACTACTCAAGGGAAGGTATGTTAAACCACCTACTTTTAACTACTTTCTATTATATTTTCCATGGGCCATCAATAGCTGCCAAGGCCTATTAAATATAAACCAAGTTGTGTTAGGTCATATCTCACAAAAAGACCACCATAAAATATTAATTAAAAAACTATTTTAATTAGTCAATTAAAATCCAAAAAATTAATTACAAATAACTATTTTATTTAAAATAAGAATAATTTCCAAAATTGTATCAGCTGATCTCACCTCACCAGAGCCACAACATAACATTAGAAAACTTAATATTATATATTCCCAACCATAATCCTAGAACATACCATAATAAATGTTAAAAAATAATTCAATAAATTTAATTTCAGCAAAAAATATTTATAAATTTACCATGACAACATACCTTTATGAAACGACATGAAACGATGTACACATAGAATATCAAGTTATCTTCTTCCTAGATAGATTGAATACTAAAACATTGGTCTCTTATTACACCATGATTCGGTGGAATCATGTGTACAATCCCGTGTATTTATTTGAGGTATGGATCCTTTTAACTTTTGGTTAAACCCCATTGGAAACTCTATTTTTGACTTAGACATGAATCTAAGCCTTTAGGCTGGTCTGTTCATTTTTTGGAAAGAAGGAAAAAGGGAGTTGATGGTTTGATGTAGGAAAAATACATGGTGTGTATTCAATACTAGATGTGTATTGGTCTGGAGAATCCCTATACATGGTGTGCAATGGGTTTTACCTAGTGTGGAGAAACCCAAAAAATACATGCCATGTAATGTTTACATGTCATGTAAAGGCCCTGGGTTTGTTTTTTTAAATAGAGGAAAGAACTATTATTTTTAATAGAATCCATCATCTCTCTTCTATCACCCACACGAGTTCCACTATAAGAGATACCCCTCAATCCTAATCAAGTATATCTTATAGTTTCATCATCCTACTTCATATTTGAGGGCAGATTGTCTCATTAGATAGCCACCACTAAGTTATTCATTTTATAGGATCCTTTAGTCTTTTTTATTTCTATCAATGAATTTATATTTGTACAAGATAAAATAAAATATTTCTAGGGTTTTTAACCATTGTTTAATTTTCTTATAACATAGAAATAATTAGAGGCTGATGGGTTAGCACAATACGGTATACTCACATGATTCATGATCAACATGGAAAAGAAGAGGTGGATGGGGAATAACCCATACATTGTTGGAGACATGTGTATGGTAAAGACAAACCATAAATATATGGGAAATAATTTATCCATAATTGTTATAACAATGATATAACCCATTATAAGTAATTCCAAACATCTTTAGATCATAAATAGGATACTTTCCTTTTTCATTTTTTCATTTTTCAAGGATCTAGAGAGCTCATAGGGAAAAGGTGAATCATCTCAGTGTTGAGAATGGATGAGGCTCATTGAAAAAAAATGATTCACTTGATTGAGTACTATGATCAATTAGGAAATTTAAAATTTCTTTGGTGGGGCCTACACATGTATTGCTACATATCCTATGAGGAAATGAATTATTCCACAATCATTTTTTCAAATAAAATCCTATGTGCACTTCTGGATAATATGAGGACGATAATTTGGAATTTTAATATGATTTTTGAATTTGGGCCTATGTTAGAGAATCCTCATGTCACTAGGTATCCTATGATAATTAGAATCATGATATATATATTTTATATAGATCCCCATATTTATCTAACTTTTTCATGGTGTGAGGGGTATTTGGTTCGATCCATGAAAAATAATTTTAAGGCTACCTATACCTAGATTCAACTCATATACAATAAATTATGTCCTACCCTAGTTATCCCAATCACAGAAATGAAATATTGTTGTAATGTTTCAAAACTAAATGTTTTTGGGGAAATTCTATAGATAATTTTCTAGACCATCGATTGGGGATTTTAGATTCACTATATTTCATGTACTAATAGGAGTCATTCCACAAAATGGTATTAGGATAGATGTAAACATTAGGGATATGGAACATATGTAATGGGAATGAAATGGGATTTCACCTTGGATTATGGACATTCAAAAAAGTGATGGATTTCATAATATCAAACTGAAATGGGATGGGGCTTGCAATAAATTATTTATTTGATGATATCAAACATATTTATAAAAATAAATACATTCTCCCTTGAAAAAATATGTATCATGGTTAGGTAATTAAATTTTTATATTATTATTTCGTGGATTACAACTAGGCCAATGATGGAGTGTCAGGGTGCCACTATGTAACCTTTACTGATAGAAATCATGCCTAGTGTTTTTCTTGGAATGAAAGTCCCCCAACACAGATCTCACACATATGTAGGGGAATTGTCATTTTTTGGAATTATGGGTTGTCCTAGGATTTAAGATCATAGTGACACTAAATATGTGATGATAATAGGAATCAATATAGACATTTTTATTTGGTGGTGAAAGTCCCTTTTCGAATGTATCTTGCACACAGGGAGAAGTTATTTCTCAATTTCAGCCTATATAGAACAATCATTTTAAAACCATTTTAAGGTCATGTTTAATAAGGGGTGGATGAAATTCCATTTAAAGTCATATAAATGAGAAATTTTCAACAGTGTTCTCTCTTAGGGATAATACATGATATGTTAATTCAGACCTCATGATAGAGAAAAAGGGTTTAGGATCAACAAGAACCTATTTCTAGGTCTGGGATAGGTGATCCTAAACATCACTATATATCCAGATTTTCAAGAACCAATCCACACACTGTTTTTAAAATTATGTCTTCATTATAAAGATTATGTTAAAACAAAAGGGGAATTATTTATTAATAAATAGTGTGGATAGTTCTAGGATCATGATACATGAATCACTACATATCCCCTAAATATTGGAATGATTTGACACAAAGTCCTTATGTAGAACCCCAACATAGATCTAACTCAAATGTAGAGAGTTAGTATTGTTTTTATTTACTTGGTGAGCCTTAACATTATAATCAGCTAAGAGTCACTTTAATATATCAATCTCATACACAAGTAAGGGGTATTTCCATATTCTATTCTAGTATGGGGATGAACATTCAACCTTATTTATGATTTATGTAAAGGGTAAATATACCACATATCCATAAATAGAACATGTACTCAAATTAGTAGTGATTCCAATGATATGGCTCACTCAATGTAGTTTATCATATTTTTGGATAGAGTATATGTCATACAATTTATTATCATTTGACAAGTACTATTTAAGGCCAATGACTATGGTCATGAAACTATTATTGAGTGGGAGTATTGGGAGGAATGTTTGATTGAAGTCATTTTTGGTCTTCATTAGGGATTTATACCCTAAAATGAAAGGTCAAAAGATTATGAAACTATATCATTCTTTGAAAATGGTTACAATGGATAAATGAAAACATAAAGGGTATTAGGATCCTCATAAATAGTTTAGTTATGGGACGTGTACATCATAAACAAATAATATATAAGTTAATGATAAGAAGAGACCAGTGATAGTTTCTTGACCCTTAATAATAATGGAATGAAGTATCAAATAATTTCATGAAAATAGACCATGAGTTTGAGGTATACCTTTTCTCAAGGACCAAATCATACCCTTGGTCCCAAGATCTGAGGAAGCTTTTTAATTCATCGATGAATCCTAGGAGGATCCCGTCATATTATTCAATCTTATTTAACGATATGAAATGGGGGAGAACCAAGAATAATGAATTAGGGTTTTGGGGTTCCAAGTGTGGTGGGATGTCTTATGGAATTCTTGGATATTAAAATAGATCTTGAATATATGAATATAGTTTATGGAGAATAAAATTTTCTAGAAGAGTTATAAAACTAATAATATTATTCCAACATGTATTGCACTCACTTTTAGGGTTTAGGGTTAAAACATGAAACTGTTGAGTAAAAAATAATTAGATGGGATGATCTTCCTATCATGAAGGACTAATGTAATTCATTTTAATTTCATGAGATATGGATGAAGTATCCTTTATTTGAATAAAAATCAATTTCAGATATGTTAGTTAGATTGAATCTATAGGTACTCTAAGATCACATAATCTATCCAAGACATTTTAAAAAATATACAACATGAAAATATATTTAATAATGAATGAGTTTATAGTATAAATCATAGAAAGTAATTCATTGTATAAGTGTAGAAAGTTTCTATTTATTGATTGAAGGTGTTGATAGACCTAAGAGATGGATTCAAGAATCACTATATATTCCATAAAGATGGAAATTCACTAACACATAGTTCTTATATAGGTTCCATATTAAGATATGAATCTTACATAGGGAGGGTGTAAATTACTTTACTACACAAATATAGATCATTTATTGTGAATTTCCAATAAATAAATATCCTTGATTGAGAAGGAATAAAACATGATTTGTTGTGGGTATTAGTTCCAAGATGATGTGATATAAATTTATTCTAGTATTATATTTTTGGAATGAATTCAGTATGAGCTGGTAAACCAATAAATTAGAAACCTTCGATGCAGATCTAGATCATTTATAAAAGAGAAGGATTATCCCATAATGCGGCCACATGTCCTACATTTTATCTTCATGGGAAAAAATAAAAAGGATCTATGATTTTTATTATCATACATCATGGACCAATATATACCATAATTTGATGTTTGACGACAATGATATATTACTATGAAGTTTAAAATATTTCGGTGAGGACATTAGGCTATGAGGATTAAATCCATGCAATGAAGGATTTGATGTTATATAGTTTAACATATTGTGACTATGAATTATACCATTTATTTTAACATCAGGCGATAAGGACATATAACTTTTATATTATCATCTTGTAGAATGATGAGTCGATTCTGGCATAACTCATCAAGATTAATGCTTTTCTGATGGATCTTGGATGAATCAAATTCATAACACATATATTTCCTTATTATCAATCCTCATCAATACTTAACCTCTTTTAATATGGATAAAATTCATAAAGGAAAGTAATTAATGAATTATTTGGCCCATATTTTGATGAAAAGGGAAATAATGAAGAAAATCCTTCATTTTTCCCAATTGTGTATCCTAATCCTTTGAAGAATGAGAAGACATTATGCTAGAAAAATTTCAATGTAACAACTAAATTCACTAAAATTATGGAATAAAGCTTATCTTGACAATTACTATGAAATGGATATCCCAATGTATTCTACAATAAATTCATTATATTCAGGTTTCTCACAAGACGAGAGTGGGGATTCAGTTGTAAGTGGCTCAAATATTTACTTATCTACCATCTTCTGAAACCATATATCAATTTATAAAAAATTATCAATTGTATTCCCATGAAATCAATGGTTGGGGTATTATCTTCTATGACACCTTGACTCTACCTCTTCATGTTTCCAAATTTATGGAAGTTCAATCAAATCATTACATATAACACAATCAATGATCTTAGATACGTTTTCCAATATGAAGGAATAAACCCTTATTTTTTCATACTCATGTTATATAAGACCAATATACTTCTTTTTTTCTAGGGAAGACTCTAATGAATTTATAGAACCATATATATATATATGATATATCTAAAAAACTGTAGGAATTTGACTCTTCTAGAGTCTATGTGGAATCTATTATGATCGAAGTGTTTCTAAAGACCACCCTCTAAGGGGGCGAATAATATAGAAATCCCCCATAATTTTGGAATGCAGTGACATGGGATGATGTCCAAACTTCACATGATGGGGGGAAACCAATTTAAAACCCCCCCATCCTTATTATATTAGGAACATCACTACACGGAGGACTCCTATAAGAGGATGATAATATGTCATCTCAAGAAAATGAGGTATGAAGAATTCCAAAAATTATTAATTAAAGTTCCTAAATATATAATTGTAGCTTAGAAATCAGATATTTAATATGAATTCCCCTTTCATTCTGATGGGACTGACTTGTTTATTTCAAGATGAAACCCATTCTATTGTCAATGGTAGGATGAGTGGTTGATGTTAGGAGTCTCAACAAGGACCCCAAATTCGTTTCCAATTATTGGCATTGAGTATATTCTATATAATCATTAATTAATTATTCTTCAACATGGTTCATAATGAATTTTTAATAGGTATGTAGGGTATCATTGATCCCCTCTTCACCATTGATGAAGACAAAATATGGTTCAGTCATTTAGGGATATACAATTATAGGGGGTACAAGAAACCTCATCAAGAGTTTATTTGATAGAATTGGGTGAAAATTACTCAAATCTTGTTGATATCATATTGAATAAAATATAGGTGATTTGGTGCTCCAGTTAAGTAGAGTATATATTTCTAGGGATCAATGTATCATGTACTCTTTGATTAGAGGGTTCCTATATTGGAGATGATTTTATTTTAAAAAATGATAAAAATTACCCCATCCCTATGGTATGCGATACTTCCTAGGAAACCACTATCACCAAGGAAAAATATGATATTTATTTTTGTTTTTAGCCAGTGGTGATCTAGAATTATCCCTATGATACTGTTAGTATATATCGATTGGAATTAGGGGTGGTAAAATTAGTAGGCACATGGGTCCTCTTTGGAGTTTCATTGGATTGATTCCCCAAATGGTTCCTCTTTCTTGGTAACCTCGATTAAATAATCCGAGAGGGACCACCATCCACTAATAATTCTTATAGAATTATGGTCAAATTTCGATAACAACTACAAAGATAAACAAAATTTCTATATAGAAACTCATGTTTGGTAGGGATGAAATTGATTTTTTCTTTACCCACCTCCCTAGGATATGAATTTTATGTGTTACTACACTTTGGGGAGAATTTACCATAGCAGTTGGATATGTAAATTTTGGAAAAATTCTTTTCTAGGGCCTATCATGGATAGGATAGTCTACACACTATCATCCTCTAGAAGATTTCATGAGCTACCTCCCCCATCAGGATAGATCCATTGAGATGGAAATCTGAGACTATTATAAGGCCCCAGCCTTAAACCTTACTTAATCTTGAGTTATTACTAGATTACACATTGGGGATATTTTTAGGTTTAGAGTTTTAGAGTATTAGATCATAAAACATGCATTACATCCCACATTTAAACAAAGTGGTTACAATAAAAGATAGTATTCATTTTTTCCCATCAACAGAAACATATTTAAAATAAAACTTGGATTCTTTCTTGACACTTCCTTGACACTATCATCATATCATGTACCCTTCCCTTGACCTGTGAAAAACAATTCAAAAACTTGGGATGAGCATAAAAAGCTCAGTAAGGGATATAAAAATATGGAAGGGAAACATGAGTACATGTATACACAAGAATCAATGAAATCATACTCTACTCATAAAACATAAGCACTTTAATATACCTCATCAAATCATGAATAAATCATAGAAATCATAAGACACAAAGGTAACTTGAGGCATTCATAACATTCTTACGTAGGGAGTAACCCTCTTGGTTACGTTTGGAATGCCCATCACAGTATATTCCCTAAATCTCTTCAGAGAAACCTTAAGGTTTAACTCCTTCACATTAACCAATGCATTGGAGAGCAATATCGGGCTCACCCGCCCTTATTTTATCACGGAACCACCCGTCTTCATAAAAATTCCCAAGAACCATAACATAATCGTATCACATAAAACATGCATAAAGGAAACATAACATTTCCACATTTCAATCACAAGATATCAATAACACATTGATATAATAAAAATGTTATCAAAACCATTTTCAATACCAAAATAAAAGAAAAGTAAAACATGGTATTTATTTTTCTTTTAAAAAATGTATGGCTTGTAGAGGAAGCCGAAACTCAAATAATGGTCACGGCGGCGGAGAAGTCGTTGTCGCCGCATACGTACGACAAAAATATTCCCTTTTGTCGTTTAGTAAAACTATTCTTATAAAAAATATTCCTTTTGGATAAACGTAAAAGTCAAAGGGGTTTATACACCGTAAAAAGAAGGTTGTGTATAAAACAAAATATGCCTCAATGAAAGGAGATTGAGACGAAGTCCCACACCTCATATCCGACTTGACTTGATCGTTCTTTAATATCTTGAATAATAAACCTGAGTTAATTTATACTTGTTTAAGAACCTTTTTCAAGTTCATTATTCCTTTTATATCACTTATTTCCATGTCATGAACACTATGTAATTATTTAAGTTAATAACGGTCGTTTTAACGATCATTGGTACTTGAGTAAAAAATAAACTCTTTATAACTACAAGTTGTTCATGTATCCATTATATACAGAGTTACACTCATGATTTAGATATCATATATATCATATATATCCAGTATATACATGCATTTATAATATTACATAACGTTTAGAGGTAAGAAATGAAATGCACCGTTCATGGAGACGGTAAGCCATACGTACGCATGAACGTTACTTTCATTTATATTTATTACTTAATGGAGTGAAATCATAATGATATAAAGGTATATCATAATTCCAGTATAATATCATATATAATATCATTAAATTTATCCTTTATACGTACCACATATGGTGTTAACGAATCAAATCACTTTGAGGGGGCGGTAGTCCGCACTTCCTAAAATGAAGATATCGCGTTTACCCATAATGGAAACCAGAAAGGTATGCAATAAATGAAAAATACAGAAGCTTAAGTAAAACATAAACATATTATATATCATATATAAATATAGTGACATCTTAATGGCCACCTTTAAAGGTGTTAAAAGAATATTGAACAATCATCATTTCGTGAGGTAGAAATTCACCATCCACGGAAACAGTATGTTCTTTAACCATTAGATGTAGGTGTGTGTAAGTTTAGCTCTAATAATTCTTATAAAAACATACTAGTATATGGAATATACTGGTTTTGTTACAAGAGAAATTAATTAAAAGAGTTTATGGGGTTGGAGAATCAAAATAAAACATAAGAACACAAGAGAAGACACTACCTTTAAATCGGGTAACTCTTTTTGATTTGAGCTCAAAGGCTTCCTTGGGAAGACTTCTGCCCAAAGTGAGGCTTATAATAGTTATAGAGGGATGTGGAGAGACAAAATGGGAAGGTTTTGGCCAAGAAAAAGGCTTTGGAAGTGTGGGTAAGGTGGTAGAGGTGGGGGCCTTTTATAAGAGGAGAGGAGGGGCACTCTTGGAAAGTAAATAAATGTTACTTTATTTTAAAATGAGTTTCGGATTTAATAGGTCCCAAATTGATATAATTCGAGTATAAGGTGATAAGGGTTCGAAATACACACATCCAATAGGTTTTTGAAAAGTTTAGGTCTTATAGTTTACATTATATTTTCATTTTATTTAAATCGTTAAATAATGAGGTCATCGCTGCATCATCATGGTGTCATAAATAATTTAATTTATTTAATGTCTAAAAATTATAAAAAAATTTCATGATGTAGGAAATCTTTTTAGATTTATAATGAATATTTATAGTCAACAATATGACTGGTATAACCCCATTTAAAAATTGTTTTAGTAAAACAACTCATGTTTGTGTCATTTTTACTTTTATTTTAAATAAAAGGCATTAATGCCCATATCTTACCCAAGTGGCTCCATGGGGTCCCAAAAATAGACCCATGGATTGTCTTTGTCGGACAAGACACATCCAATAAGTTTAGGACATGTGTCTAGGTCATTTCATTTTATTAAAATATCATTTTTTCCTTAAATTGTACTAATTTCCTCTAATCGTGATTAAAAACTTAAAAGTTACTATTCACCAAAAAATTATTTTAATCCCATTGAACCAAATTTTACTTCTTAATTACAACCATGTATGTCGGATTTTAGAAATTAAAAACACAGAGGTGGTAAAATTTCATTTAAACGAAAAATCAGTTTTTTAAGTACCACTTAGTGGTTTCACTATTCATCAAAAATTGAAGTTTTTCAGAAAAATACAAAAACTTCACCCTAAGCTATATTTGATATTCAGAATTAAAAAATGATGTCTATTTTACAAAATTAAAAACATATAAGTTACATTAATTAATTTAATAATTAATTCCCACTGTCAAAGCAAATAGCGTGTTTTTATGAAACAATAAGTATCAAAAGATTGACACTAGTTTAAGTCCAATTTCAAAGTGAAATTAATTCAATGACCACCATTGGATTAAATGGTAAAAATATATTCTAATTTCACTTTAAAAACAATTAAAAAGATAATATAATCATATAAAAAAATTTGATTAAAAAGAGGTTTTGAATTAAAATACAACATTTTTCACTATTCATTAAAAAAAGAACATTATCAGAAAAATACCAGAAATTTATCCAAAGTAAATTTCAATGTCCCAATAATAAAGAATAAGTTTATTTTGAGAAATATAGCTTATAAAATTGTCAAAATATAGATTTAAAAATTGTTTTCCATCAAAAGGCAGTAAAACTATCTTTTAAAAATATTAGTGTATTCCAAGCTTAAGATTGGATTTATTCTCATTTTAAGCCACTAAAACACTATCTAATTCATTAATAGACATAGATAAAAATATCTATTATTCATTACTTACTTGGGATGTTACATCCTTCACCCCTTTAGAAAATTGCGTCCCCGCAATTTATTTACTTATCGAATAAGTGGGGGTATTTAGCCCTCATTGCATTTTCAGATTCCTATGTTGCCTCCTCAATCATGTGGTTTTTCTACAAAACCTTTACCTGATGAATCACCTTATTCCGTAACACTTTCACCCTGTGGTCAAGAATCTGGACTGGTTGTTCCTCATAAGATAGGTTCTCTTCCAACTGAACTACCTCTGGACTCAAAACATGAGATGGATCTGGCATATACTTCCTTAACATTGAAACATGAAAAACATTGTGTACCTGAGATAAACTCAGAGGTAAAGCCACTCGGTAAGAAACTGATCCAACTCTCTACAGAATTTCATATGGTCCAATGAACCTTGGACTCAGCTTTCCTTTCTTACCAAATCACATCACATTTTTCCATGGTGAGACTTTGAGAAAAACATGATCACCTACCTCAAAAGAGAGATCCTTCCTCCTGTTGTCCGCATAACTTTTCTGTCTGCTCTGAGCTGTTCTCATGTGTTTCTGTATCAACTGAACTTTTTCTGCCAACTCTTCTACCAATTCTGGTCCCATCAACTTCCTTTCACCCACTTCATCCCAAAAAGCTGGAGTTCAACACCGCTTCCCATATAATGCCTCAAACGGTTCCATCTGTATACTGGAATGAAAATTGTTATTATAAGAAAACTGAACCAAAGAAATATGTTGGTCCCAAATTCCCTGATAATCCATCGAATAAGCACATAGCATATCCTCCAAAGTCTGAATTGTTCATTCTGACTGCCCATCTAATTGAGGATGAAAAGTTGTACTAAAATTTAATTCATTACCCAACGACTTCTGAAGGCCTTTCCAAAAGTTAGAAGTAAACCTGAGATCACGGTCAGATACAATGGAGAGAGGAACTCCATGTAACATGACTATCTATTTTAGATACAAACGGGAAAGTTTATCTAGGGAAAAAGTATCTCATATAGCAAGGAAATGAGCAGATTTAGTCAAGCGATCAACAATAACCTAGATTGCATTATTACCTCGAGATGTCTTCGATAATCCCACAACAAAGTCCATGGATATATTCTACCATTTGCACTCTGGCACTGGTAAAGGCTGAAGCATCCCTTTCGGTAACTGCTGCTCTGCTTTAACCTGTCTACATGTCAAACACTTCACAGTAAAATCAGCAATATCTCTTTTCATTCCATCCCACCAGTAATACTCCCAAAGATCTCTATACATCTTAGTACTGCCTGGATGAACTGAAAACGGAGAACTATGAGCTTCACATAACAACTCTCTCTTAAACTGTGAATCACAAGTCACACACAATCTCTTCCCAAATCTCAAAACACAATCATTATCAATGTTGAATTCAGGCAACTTACCTTTCTGAACTAGCTCTACCTTTTTCTGCAACTCACTTTCTTACTTCTGTGCTTGCTTGATTCTGTCTGATAGAGAAGATTTCACTGATACCTGAAACAAAACAGAAGAACATCCTGCACCAAAAACTTCTATGCCAAAGTTCATCAAATCCTTAACCAAAGGATCACGTTCCAAACACAACATTGTTGATGAAGCATTTCTTTTTCGACTCAAAGCATCAGCCACTTTATTTTTTTTCCCAGATGGTAATGAATTGTACAATAATAATCCTTGATTAATTCTACCCATCTCCTCTGTCTCCTGTTCAGTTCTTTCTGATTGAATATATACTTTAAAATTTTTTGATCAGTATATATTTCACACTTTACTCCATACAAATGATGCCTCCAAAATTTTAAAGCGAAAACAACAACAGCTAATTCCAAATCATGTGTAGGGTAATTTACCTCATGAGTTTTCAACTGACGTGAAGCATATGCAATTACCTGATCATTCTGCATTAGGACACAACCAAGTCCTTTCAATGAAGCATCACTATAGATAACAAACTCAGAATTCCTGGAAGGTAGTGCCAAAACTGGAGCATTCACCAATCTTATTTTCAACTCCTGAAAACAATCATCACATTCTTTTGTCCAGATAAACTTAACACCCTTCCGAGTTAGCTTAGTCATTGGACTAGATAACCGTGAAAAATTTCTAACAAACCTTTGGTAATATCCTGCCAAACCAAGGAAGCTACGAATCTCAGTTACATTTGTGGGTCTTGGCCATTCTTCCACAACCTTTGTTTTTGCAGGATCAACAGTTATCCCATCTTTAGAAACAATGTGACCAATGAAAGAAATTTTTTGTAACCAAAACTCACACTTGCTGTATTTTCCATATAGTTTCTTTTCTTTTATGGTTTTCAAGATAACCCTTAAATGACTTTATTTCTCCTCTTTAATTTTATAAAACACCAAAATATCATCAATAAAAACAACCAACATTTTTCACTTGAGTCAACTGAGCCATCACTGAAACAAACTGTTTAGTTCTGATGCTGACCATCTCATGATACTGATTTGAAATGTCATTTCCCTCTCTATTCCTTCCCAGAAAAGCTGTTCTGTTTCCTCTATGAAAAACCATTCTTAACAAAGAAATATCTTAGGCGAAGCAACATGGTAATTTGTAAATGCTATATCATTTCAATCATACCATAAATTAATTTATAATTTAACAATTTTCTAACTCCAAAAAGTTGTCTAAACCGACCTATGGGACCAACTATAAGGCCCCAGCCTTAAACCTTACTTAATATTGAGTTATTACAAGGTTACACATTGAGGATATTTTCAGGTTTAGAGTTTTAGAGAATTAGATCATAAAACATTCATTACATCCCACATTTAAACAAAGTGGTTGCAATAAAAGATAGTATTCAATTTTTTCCATCAATGGAAACATATTTAAAATAAAACATGGATTCTTTCTTGACACTTCCTTGACACTATCATCATATCATGTACCCTTCCCTTGACCTGTGAAAAACAATTCAAAAACTTGGGATGAGCATAAAAAGCTCAGTAAGGGATATAAAAATATGGAAAGGAAACATGAGTACATGTATACATAAGAATCAATGAAATCATACTCTAATCATAAAACATAAGCACTTCAACATAACTCATCAAATCATGAATAAATCATAGAAATCATAAGACATAAAGGTAACTTGAGGCATTCATAACATTCTTACGTAGGGAGTAACCCTCTTGGTTACGTTTGGAATACCCATCACAGTATATTCCATAAATCTCTTCGGAGAAACCTTAACGTTTAACTCCTTCGCATTACCCAATGCATTGGAGAGATATATCGAGCTCACCCACCATTAGTTTATCACGGAACCACCCGTCTTCATAACAATGCCCAAGAACCATAACATAATCGTATCACATAAAACATGCATAAAGGAAACATAAAATTTCCACATTTCAATCACAAGATATCAATAACACATTGATATAATAAAAACGTTATCAAAACCATTTTCAATAACAAAATAAAATAAAAGTAAAACATGGTATTTATTTTTATTTTTAAAAAAAAGTATGGCTTGTAGAGGAAGCCGAAACTCAAATAATGGTCACGGCGGCGAAGAAGTCGTTGTCACCACATACATACGACAAAAACATTCCCTTTTTTCGTTTAGTAAAATGCTTCGTAAAAAAAAATTCCTTTTGGATAAAAGTAAAAGTCAAAGGGTTTTATACACCGTGAAAAGAAGGTTGTGTATAAAACAAAATATGCCTCAATGAAAGGAGATTGAGACGAAGTCCCATACCTCGTATCTGACTTGACTTGATCGTTCTTTAATCTCCTGAATAATAAACCTGAGTTAATTTCTACTTGTTTAAGAACGTTTTTCAAGTTCATTATTCCTTTAATATCACTTATTTCCCTGTCATGAACACTATGTAATTATTTAAGTTAATAAAGGTCGTTTTAACGATCATTGGTACTTGAGTCAAAAATAAACTCTTTATCATTACAAGTTGTTCATGTATCCATTATATCCAGAGTTATAATCATGATTTAGATATCATATATATAATATATATCTAGTATATACATGCATTTATAATATTACATAACATTTAGAGGTAAGAAATGAAATGCACCGTTCATGGAGACGGTAAGCCGTACGTACGCATGAACGCTACTTTCATTTCTATTGCTTAATTAATGGAGTGAAATCATAATGATATAAAGGTATATCATAATTCCAGTATAATATCATATATAATACCATTAAATTTATCCTTTATACGTACCACATATGGTGTAAACGAATCAAATCACTTTGAGGGGGCGGTAGTCCGCACTTCCTAAAATGAAGATATCACGTTTACCCATAATGGAAACCATAAAGGTATGAAATAAATGAAAAATACATAAGCTTAAGTAAAACATAAACATATTATATATAATATATAAATATATTTAAATCTTAATGGACACATTTAAATGTGTTAAAAGAATATTGAACAATCATCATTTCGTGAGGCAGAAATTCGCCATCCACGGAAACAATATGTTCTTTAACCATTAGATGTAGGTGTGTGTAAGTGTAGCTCGAATACTTCTTATAACAACATACTAGTATTTGGATGATACTGTTGTTGTTACAAAATAAATGAATAAAAAGATTTTAGGGGGTTGGAGAAGCAAAATAAAACATAATAACACAAAAGAAGACACTACCTTTAAATCGGGTAACTCTTTTTGATTTTAGCTCAAAGGCTTCCTTGGGAAGACTTCTGCCCAAAGTGAGGATTCTAAGAGTTAGAGATGGATGTGGAGAGACAAAATGGGCAGGGGTTGGTAGAGCCAATGGCTTTGTAAGTGTGGGTAAGGTGGTAGAGGTGGGGGCCTTTTATAAGAGGAGAGGAGGGGCACTCTTGGAAAGTAAATAAATGTAACTTTATTTTAAAATGCGTTTCGGATTTAACAGGTCCCAAATTGATATAATTCGAGGATAAGGTGATAAGGGTTCGAAATACACACATCCAATAGGTTTTTGACAAGTTTAGGTCTTATAGTTTACATTATATTTTCATTTTATTTAAATCGTTAAATAATGAGGTCATCGCTGCATCATCATGGTGTCATAAATAATTTAATTTATTTAATGTATAAAAATTATAAAAAAATATCATGATGTAGGAAATCTCTTTATCTTTCTAATTAATATTTATAGTCAACAATAGGACTTTTATAACCCAATTTAAAGTTTTTTTTAGTAAAACAACTCATGTTTGTGTCATTTTTACTTTTACTTTAAATAAAATGCATTAATGTCCATATCTTACCCAAGTGGCTCCATGGGGTCCCAAAAATGGAACCATGGATTGTATTTGTAGGCTATGACACATTCAATAAGGGTAGTACATGTGTCTAGGTCATTTCATTTTATTAAAATATCATTTTTCCTTAAATTGCACTAATTACCTCTAATCGCGATTACAAACTTAAAAGTTACTATTCACCAAAAAATTATTTTAATCCCATTGAACCAAATTTTACTTATTAATGAAAACCATTTATGTCGGATTTTTGAAATTCAAAACACAGAGGTGGTAAAATTTCATTTAAATGAAAAATCTGTTTTTTAAGTACCACTTAGTGGTTTCACTATTCATCAAAAATTGAAGTTTTTCAGAAAAATACCAAAACATCACCCTAAGCTATATTTGATATTCTAAATTCAAAAATGATGTCTATTTTACAAAATTCAAAACATATAAGTTACATTAATTAATTTAATAATTAATTCCCACTGTCAGAG
Source organism: Viscum album (assembly GCA_963277665.1). Lineage (NCBI taxonomy): Eukaryota > Viridiplantae > Streptophyta > Magnoliopsida > Santalales > Viscaceae > Viscum > Viscum album. The sequence goes on along the minus strand of OY728128.1, from coordinate 262,050,879 downwards.
CAAATAGCGTGTTTTTAAGAAACAATAAGTATCAAAAGATTGACACTAGTTTAAGTCCAATTTCAAAGTGAAATTAATTACAATGACCCCCATTGGATTAAATGGTAAAAATATATTATAATTTCACTTTAAAACCAATTAAAAAGATAATATAATCAAATAAAAAAATTAGATTAAAAAGAGGTTTTGAATCTAAATACAACATTTTTTACTATTAATTAAAAAAAGAACATTATCAGAAAAATACCAGAAATTTATCCAAAGTAAATTTCAATGTACCAATCATAAAGAATAAGTTTATTTTGACAAATATAGATTATAAAATTTTCCAAAGATAGATTTAAAAATGGTTTGCCATCAAAAGGCAGTAAAACAATCTTTTAAAAATATTAGTGTATTCCATGCTTAGGATTGGATTTATTCTCATTTTAAGCCTCTAAAACACTATCTAATTAATTAATAGACATAGATAAAAATATCTATTATTAATTACTTACTTGGGATGTTACAAATATAATGTTCACCAACTAAGAGATTAAGTTTTGTGGATTTCTCATCATACATCAGAGTCTTAGGGTTGAATTTTCTAGGGAGTAAAATCCACATGATTGGTGTGTTGACCTATTATGTGGGGTAGAATGAGGTGGTATATGGGAGTAATTTTTTTCAAATGTTCTTAGAAATAAATGGTTCATTTCATAATTCCATTTAGATTGTATGGATCTTGGAGAATCTAGGAAAGAAAATATAAACAGGTCACTTATCAGTGAAACATCATATATAGAAGTTCATGTTTGATCTACCTCATTCACATTAAATTTATGAAGAATTTTACCTTTTCTATATATGATATGATTTATATTATTAAATGATTCACATCATGTATACACATATTTTTTTCAAAAAAATCCTAATTCGATTTAGGAATGATGATTGATTATGGGTGGATGATCATAGTTGAACAATTATTAGTCCCCAATTGACTATTTAATCTCTAACAAAAACTCCCAATAGATTATATATTACTAATAAAATACACGAATTCTTTACAAATGTAGATATTCATTAATATTTCATACCAATGATTCTTAATAATTCCCATTGGATGATTGGATGGGACGTCTGGTTCACCAAACCCACATGAGGGGTATTATTTTCTACTTCATGACTCTGTTATATATTTATGATATATTCATAAATCCTTACCAAATATGAGTGTGGGATAGTTACCAATGTTTCAACAATTTTATCAAAATCATGCGTTGATGAGAATAATTTTATATATCAGTGGTTCACTGTTAATATTTTATTAATTTACGATGCTTTCATTTATAGCTCAATTTGGGGGCTCTAGAGTTTATCTCCATCAATAGTGGTAGTTGGTGTTTTGGATGTGGTTTGAAACCTTAAAGAGGTTACCTATATATCCTATGGGAACCATAATATAATACCATATAGTTTGAGTAAAATTATTTAAGGATATATGGAAATATTGTACCACATAGTTTAATGTCATGGGTTAAGGACACATGTGGGGACATTTACATATAGGATATGGGGGGTTAAGCCTTGGAGAGGAATTTTACGTATTGTATGATATAAGGGATCAATTTCTATATAGATTTTCTATTCCTTATGACTTATTAATTTGATTATTCCTTGAGATAACTTAATATAATTACGGACCTTTGAATGAGAGGAGAATATATTAGGGACATTCACCTAATAAAGGGACCCATATCAAATGTATTTATATTAGGATAATGGAATGATTAACACAAATCTCTAAGATCTTGAGAATAATAACTGGTGTAAGAAACATGACACAATATAAGATCAATCTCATCACTTATGGATAAATGACTTAATTTTCATGCTACATATACAATGAGGAATACTTAAGAGTATTAATTGGGAGTATGGACCTTTAAATGAAATAAAATGAATGCAGGGATTAAAGCTAAGGAGGATTCCCTTAATAAGTATATTTTGGTATGGGTATTACACACTAAGGTATGCCTTTTTGAATTATGGTTATGAGTCCCTTTGAGAATATGACCCTATGAGAAATAATTATGAGTTTATAAAAGGGCCATTGAAATATGAAAGTTGTATATGGGGTAATTATTATATTTATTGGAGATATTTACATATGAAGACAATAATATTAATATATTGAATTTGGGGATTGATCCTTAAATATGAATCCTTCATATCCTATTTATAATAATAATCAATGAATTTTTAGTTCACATGTCATACATTTTTTGGTTATGATATGAGGAAATTAAAGATATACTTTAATGGAATATGGTAGGGATGTTTATTTTCATAAGAGATATCACAATGTGGAAATTTTTTGGTACAGATTTGGCATGAAGATCTAAATTATGAATATGGACACATGAGAATACATTATATGGGAAAACATCTAATGTACTATAAGAATTTGATATGTGTCATGGGTCATGAAAATCATCCTATATATCTTATTTATACCAAGAATCAGAGTCCTCATAGTTGATGAGATTCAGAACCACTATTGGGTAAGATGAGATAATTTTTTACATGAAAATACATCCAAATAGATTAAAACTCAACAGAATATAAGGAAATAACACCAAGGTGGTCACCCATACATGATAACTAAGAGGATTTTATCATCATGAGGAAGGAGTAAATCAACTAAATGTTTATTAATAATTAATTATGGCTTACATGTATGAGGATTTCCATAGTTTGGATTAATCTAAGAGGAAAATATGAGTTTGGAATCATGATTCTTGAAAAATATGATAGGATACATCTTAAAATAATAAAAATATGGGTATGGTAAAGGATTACACATAGGTGGATTCCTTTGTATAGACCCATTCCTCGTATGTTGATGTATGATGAATGATGATAAACTCATATGAGAATTTATCCCTACATGTTTGAATGATTTTGGGCATACAAAGAGTGGATATCCAGGTCACATACTAATTCATCATCCTCAAAAAGATAAAGGAAGATAATAATAGAAGGATTATGAAAAATGAATATATAGAACAAGGGTCCCTCTGTGGAAAATGAAATAAGAGTACCTATGATTTCATGAGAAGAAATTAGTATATCTCATAAACTAAATTGGTTCATGTGAATATGTTCTCTTAGTGGGGTTCTAGTGCTCATGTGTGAGAACATGAGTTAGGGTTAATTACTCAGGTTCATGGAATAGAGTGAATGGATAGAGATCATTACCCTCTAAAAGAATTGGGATTATATATTAGGTCTATATGAACCGACGAGGGTCACTTTATAAAGGAAAAAATGTCTTGTATACACAATCAAGGGAACACAATTGAAAAATAGGGATACTATTATTATGATACGGGATAAAATACAGAGCTACATATGAAGGTTCATTTCCAAGGTGTATATCCTACATGAACAATGGTTCATATTTAATCACCTTATAAAGGCTTCCCATATGGATAGAGTGTTTTTAGAAAGGTTCACATGGTTATACTGCAAGAAGGATTCCCATATGAAGAGGGTAAATGTACATGTGTTCCTATATTTGTGTCACATTAAGGATTCCTATTTAGAGAGGGTTCACTTTTTTGGTACCGTATCTAAGACTCATGAATAATTTCTCACAAGTATATTAAATGCTTAGAAGTGACAAATAACTATGGACACATACCTACTAGTGTATAATGGTATCGAGTAACCAAGCTTCATGGAGGCGAATGACAAAGAAATCATAGGTGTGGTAACATAAATACATTTCATGATATAGGGGTTCATATATCTAGGACTTGTGTGGGAATCACATGAAAACTTGATATTCACGTGACCACATAAAGTTATAGAGGTCATGCGATCATGAGGATACCTAGAGATTCCCTCAAAGGCTAATAACATGTATCATTTTTCTCCCCAATCTTATTCTTCCTGATCCTTATTGCTCATATGTGTAATCCATATCAGTACCTTCTCCTTAATTTGGATGAATCACATGATAAATTATGCCTATTTGTGAATATGGATATGTAATATCTCATTCAAATGACTATGTCCAAAAAATATATCATATACATGAATTAAAGAGTTTATTAGATGCTCTATTTCTTATAGAAAAAAGATATCCCTATGAAAATAATTCCATTATATACCACCAACCCCTAACTAACTAAATATATATATATATGAGGTTATCACCTTCCCTCCTCCTAGTTTCATGCTGAGTAAATGCCATCTTCAGTTCCTGAATAATTAGGTGTATCTTAGAGAATTTAAATGCGGAAACACTTGGATTTCTAAAAATCACATGAAACTAAAGTTTTTGAATGATCATATTGGTCATATGATTATTCAGTGGATACATGATCACATAATGGAATTTATTATTTTCAAGACGGGATCCTACCAAGCTCATATTTCCTGATGCAATTCCTTAAATATTTGTGAAAAATTTATGTGTTCAGGGATATTTGTGCATGAATGGTCTCCTGAAACATTATTTTTATTTCATAAGTTTCATATATGTTGAACTATCATATGAATGAAAGATAAATATTACATTCATCGATTAAAGATGATAAGAATGTTTTTTTTCATGTAGTCAAAAGGAATACAAAAACCATCTTCTATAGAGACATCGTATTTTGGGAGTTCTATCTGCCTATCCAATAAGATCAAATGTCACTGATAAATTAAATGAGAAGAATAATGTTAAATTAATTTATTTTTAGGGCTGGTGAATATTACAATGATTCATCTATCCCTCATTTATTTGGAATTCAGCTAGAATATAATTAATAAGTAAACTAGTCCCCATTATTGGTTAGTTGTGAATAAGTGGGTCCAATTCTTACTTCCACCGGTTCCAAACCATGCTGACACCTCATCCACACTACTGACCCATATAGAATCTCTACTCCCTTAATGTATGAGAATGTGAATTAATAGACCACTACCAAAGTGTCTAGCCAGTTTTGATAGCTCAAGGGTTTTGTTGAGGAAACTCTCAAAAGTGTATGGTCAGGTTTACTGAGTAGAAATTCATGTTTGGAATATTTTTTTAATTCATAATAAGTTCACATTTAAAAAATCAATGTATTATATATCCTATATACTAAAATATGTCCTATTATAAAATGTATATAATTCCATTATTCTACAAAAATTCCACCACCAAGCCTCCAAAATTCTAAAAATTCCTTTATGTGAAATATAAATAATTTTTTTAGGGGAATCTTCAAGAATTTCACATAACACTCCCATCATCCTTTATGAAATAAATTACATTTTCTTATGCGTCAGAATTTCTGAATCCACAATGAAAAAGAGTTTGAAAAAAAATTATTGGATCTATCAATGGTAAAATTTTATAACAAAAATGAGACCATGAAATCATAAATATGTGGAAATAATATGAAACCTAACATCATATTATATGTCAAGGCTTACAAAAAATACAATATAACATATTGTGCTTAGATAATTGCCTATGAACTATACATGGTATCTAATGAGATGAATAAATTACTTACTAATATAGAGAGATATATAAGTCTATTCCCACCCATCTCATCAAAACCAGAACATTCATATGTGTACCACATAAGAAAAAATAAATAAATAAAGAAGATTCATAAAAACCCCATGATAAGTAAATGAGTTAAATAAAATTTTATCAAATAATTACCAAAGGAATTATAATAAAAATTAATTAATGAATAATCAATTAAATACTTACAGAAGTTACTTACTAGATAAATAATCACAGGTGTTAAAAATGTATTTCAAGTGAATAAATATCATAAAACATGGGTGAAGATGTGGGTTTAGAAATGAACCTGTTAAATGATTCATTACCAAATTACTAAATAATAATCAAATAATGTATGTGAATATTCATTTATTTAAAATATAAAATGAATAAAATTGTAATGTAATTATAATATCTAGAAATCATAGTGGGGATAATACATTGAAATTGTGACAAATTAAGTTCATGTATCTAATAAAAATAATCTAATTAAATAGGTTTTTTTAATAAATAATTGATAATGGAACCTGAAGAAAACATTTAACCTCAAAAAAGAAAATAAAAATAAATTAGGTATATATGTGATATTAATGTATAAATTATATAGAATAAATAAATGATAATAATAGATAGTGAATGTTATTATTAGAGAGAGTGTGTGTATCCTAAAATATAAGAGGGTGGTTAAGAAGTTCCCTTACCCCATGTCATGAATTTCTAGTTTAGTTCATTTAAGCTACCTAATAACCAAATAATGTTTTTAGATAATTTATCTATTTTTTTCTTGTATATATATATCTTTAGAATTATATATTATCATATATCATTCATTTGTTGTATTTATTTTTCACTCCTCATCCACATGGGTCAATATGATCAAATTTTCTAATAGTACTTTGGTATATTAATCATGATAAAGAGTTATAAAATAGTTCCATAATCACCAAAATAGTTAATTTAGAAGTTATTTATGACACTAGTCACAGTAGATTTAAAAATAGCTATATTGTCCTAAATAGATTCAAATAATGAATTAATTCTCATTTATGGTGGTTTAGACTACTGTGATAATTATTGGTTAATTTCATTAATACAATTACCAATTTATCTTTCTAGAATAATAATAATTTCATAAATATTTTATTAATTCATTTAATTTATTTATGAATTCATTAATTTAAGGTGGTCAAGAAGAATGAAATTCGTCTTCCATAGAGGCAGTGCACCAACCATAATTGGGGTGTTGTTTTTATAGAATAGATATGGGGAAGATAAATGAGTAATAATATACTCATGTTATATATATTTTAGAATAAATAAGTGAAAGGTAGGTAATTAGTATTAAATTTACATAATAGTATTTAATGATACGAATTATAATTTTTTCATTATGTATATAGGATAATAATTGATTATGAAGAGGTAGAAGTATAAAATATGACTGAAAAAGAGTAATTAGTAGTTTGGTCAACTCCATTACTAAGTTTATTATGCCTTTTTGGTGTTATTTTTTTATGATATTTGTTGAGATAAGGGGATTATGGTGTGAGGATAAGTGGGGTGCTGAGGGGGTTCTCTTATAAGTGAGAGGGGTGAAATTTTGAGAAATATTAATATCATAATAGAAAAATGAATTCCATATTCAAAAAAAGTGGATATAAAATGTACCATTAAGTGGGATAGGATGAGGCATGTCTAAGAAATATCTCTTAAACTCAATTAATGATATATTTTTTGTTATCATGTCACTTAATTTAACATATTTACCTAATTTTAGAATTAATGTGGTGAATAAAATTTATATATGGTAATTTATTTTTATGATCAAAAATGAAATTTCAATTATTTCATATTTATAATTAATGAATCAAAATATTAAATCCATTTTTCTTGATTTAGTTTCTAAAAATGTGAAAAAATTTCTAATATAATAACATATATTGAAAAAGAAATAGTTTTTTGAAAAAATATATTTGTAAGAATAATTTTTTATTCATATTCCTCTCCAAGAAAAAATCATTAAATGAGTGTGAATTTGTTTTTACCATACTTTATCACTACATTTCACCAAAATATTTTTTAAAAGTGAAAAACATATTTTATTAACATTAAAATACATAATATATAGTAAAATATATTTTCTAAAACAATAGATCTCAAAAACATAAAATGATTTTGTTCAAAATTTATAAAATTGTTTTAATATTTATAAAAAATTAATGAACACATTTTATTTAACATAAAAATATTAAAATATTATTAAAATATTATTTTCAAAAAAATTACAAAAATAAATATTGATAACATATATTATATTAATATTTGATCATTTCTTTCATCTAAACTTTTAATTAAAAAACCCCTCAATAACTTCTCATGAGATATAAGAGTAAGATATATAATTATGGAATTCACAAGTCACAATGTAGATAGCATGGATTTTTATGATTTCCATGTACTTGAAATTATCATATTGAAAATTCCACTCAAGTTGAACTTATTGATGTTTTGATTGTGCTTATGATAGGGAAATCACTAGAAACACTATCTTCATTCCACTATATTACAAATTAGACTCATAAGAAAGACTCCCACTACATAATTAATTTTATTTTCCATTTTATTTATATTTAAAAATGTGGTTACTTATATTTTTACTCACTAATTGAAGAGCTATATTGAAATGGTCACATTTAAAAATTATATCTATTTAATTTATATCAATTCATTTTAGTTTCTGGTGTGAAATAATATATCAATCACACAAAATTTATTTAATGAAAAATATATACTAATATAATGGGTAGTGACATTCTATCCCACTAAAAAGAAATTCATCCTTGAAATTCCATTATATAGAGAAAAAGTGGTGGTTCTTTTTCTTCCTTACATCTTCAGGTTCTAACAATGATCCCTTAACCGTACGATTTCATGATAAATCTTTTACAATGTGGATGGTATTATTCTATAGTAATTTTTCTCTTTTATCAATGATATCTACTTGTTATTCCTCCTAAGAGAGGAAATATTATAGTTATATAGATTCTGAATTTAGTACATATCATGTAACTAGTAAATAATTTCACAAAATATATACATGGAACACATAATGAACCATGGTGAATTTTAGAGGAATTTAAATGATATAAGAAACAATCCTTATACAATAAAAAATCTTTGAAGGACTTTTGTTTTTAGGGAACTTATTTATTTTATTCAAAAAAAATTCCTACTTCCAATGGGATATTGAATGAAATTATATTTCAAAAAAATCACACATAAAATCTATTTGAATATTATTATTTTAGAACTTATATCAAATTTTTGATTCTATAATATATCACTGAAAGTATTGAACCATATATGCCATTCTTTTTACATGATCAAGTGATAAATACACCCTTTCCCCATCTTCATCATATAATTTTAGAGTTGTGCATTATTTAATTTGTAGAGCTTCATATAGTTTTATTTGGACACAAGAATAGACAAAAATATAATACGAGAACCCATCCAAAGTAAAATATTGATCCCGAATTCCTTTCTAATCTATCAACTATGATCATAAAATATCTTCCTATGTTTTAATAATTCATTTAGATTGACTACCAGTTTTAAGATGATTTTCTATAATAAAGATTATCTATATTTCCTTATCATAATGATTCTATTCATAGAAATTTGTTATAAATTGTGGATATCAATTAAATATAATTGAATGTGGTAGTCCTATAATTCTTACCTACTAATTGATAGATATTTAAAAAATTTATTAACTAAGAAATCATCTTAAAAAATAATTATGTATGGAAATTTTATATTTCATTCCACCACTACCCAGATGGAATTATTTCCTATAGATGTCTTATGATGGAAGGGGAAAAATCCATAGTGTTGTTCTCCCATTTCTATATTGATATAGGTAATGGATTCATCATTACCTTATATTTTATACACATAAATTACTTATTATCATACTAATCATCATGATATATAATCCTTAATCCCCCAATTCATGTTTTTCTATGAGAAATGAATCTTAAAATCTCTATAAATCATTATGATTCCAGATTGAATAGGAAAGTAAGAGCTATGAACATAATTTAACAACTAATTTCTCATTTATGGTTTTGTGGGGACATATTTTATTTACCTAAATATTATTAATATTCTTTTGGAAAAAATTAAATGAATAATATTTCATTGACTATTTGTATCTATATATAATATTTCCCATCATCTTTGATCATGATATAGATAGATGGTTGATCAGTCATTTTGGATGGGTTGGATTTTCTTCTATTTTGATGATTTTTGTATTCATATTTTGAATATCTATAAATATTTTTTCCTATCAAATTATCATTAAGGTTAATTTGGAATGTTCCATTTAACAAAGAAAGCTTATGGCCTAATTTTCCTTAAGAGGATGGTAATTCATTGAGAAATTGTAGTTTTTAATTAATTATTACCATCTCTTTAGGGGAATGGTCAACTCCTCCTATATGAATATATAATTTAAGATTTTATGAATGGTTTATATTTAGCACGTTTCAATAGAGATATAATTTCACCAAATAATTAATTCTAAGATTAGTACCTCTAACTCTAGATCATGCATCCATTATTTTTTTTCAGGGACCATTAATTGATATGAGGCATAAGGTGTTATTATTTGTTTTTTCATAAGAAAAAAAATCCTTTGATGTTCCTCAAAGAATAACTGTACAAGACAAAACCTTCTCTAAAATATTAAAATGTTTTAAATGTGCATTTAATGGCCTCTTATTTTGATTATTTGAAACATTATTCACATTATTTTTTCTTAAGTAACATCACTCTTCTATTCATTAATTGGGTTAGTGGATTTTAAAACCATGATGAATTTATCAAAAATCATTTATAGTATCTAGATAAACTATTAAAAACTATTGATATCTATCTCATTGGTTGATCTAATAAACTATTTAATCACCCCATTCATTGAAGGATATTTTTACATACCCTCATTTTTGGTTTAATGACCGAATAAGGATACATTTTATAGAAAAAATTCACCCTTGCTATAATTGTAAAAAAATTTATCCATATGAATGTGATTCAGATCAATCCTCAAATGATCTTCTCATAATTTATTTCTAATTGAATATATGAGAATATAATTAATGAATACTACCAAAAAATTATTCATTCAATCTCTAAAGACTCTATTCAACATATTCATGAATATTTCAGGGGAATTTACAATTTTAAAAGGGATCTTTATTAATTGATTCTATCTAAATCTTATGTGGAAAGTTATTTTGATAATTTAGTATGTCTTTACCCTTAGTATATTTTATCTATATCATCTATGAATCTTTGAGAAGTAATAATAAAATAAAATTTGATCAAATTAATAATCAATACATGGTAAAAACACTAGTTCTAGATAATGAAATTGTTATGTTTATGATAATCAATGTATAGCAATATCGACCCTTCATTCTTTATGAAAAAGTGGCCTTGTATATCCCATGATGGAGCACATGGAAATATAAAACCCTTTACAAAATTCTATTATAGTTTCTTTATTACTTCATTAATATTAATATGGTCTATTATATCGTTACACTTCAATTTGGGAAAATATTTAGGTATAAGTTAAATTATGAATTCTACATATCAGAAATAAGTATGATATGAGAGAAAATTAAGAAATAATCTAAAACATTCCCTCACAATGGGTTACACATCCAAGATAATCCTATCATTTCCTCAATAAAATATGCTAGTTATGATTTCTTATAGGGAAATAATATCCATACATGAGAAGTATTTGTTAAAGGAGATTAATTATCCTCATTTCACTTTATTGAATCATAAGATTATTTGAGATATTTAAATTATATTTCCTTATCCATATAGTGCATGGTTAATCTATATAAATACAACAAATACATTCCAAATATAATATTTAATTTCACTATTATGAGTATAAAAATGTTTTCTTATAGATTAAACATATAATTGTTATCTAGGGAAGAGTTATATACTTGAGATGAAAAAATTTACCCACATTCTATTTTTACTAATTACTCAACCACAATGTCATGATGTGGTGTTTTAATATTAAAACTAAATTTTCAACATATGAATGAATGCATAGAACCAAAATCTAATAGAAAATTACCTATTCATGTATAATTAAAAATCGTTTTTGTCACCACATTATTGTCCTAATAATCCATAGTAGTAGTGAGATAATGTGCCTATCATTTATATCAAGATCGTGGATGTTTTCTTGATTTATTTTCCTTGATAAACCATATATCAGCACAATAATTTATATAGTGTCCATATTACTTGAAATTGAAACAGTGGAAAATATTTAGAGGATTTATTGTAACCTTCATTTCTTTTATATTATTAATTATCCTGATACCCCTCTCATTAATCCTTATAACATATATATATTCCATTATAGAAATTTTCCAAAATATTTTTTACCTTATATATGACATGAAAATAGTTGAATTTTCTTCCCTTTTGAAATTTATCCATTGATCCTCAACATTTTAAAGACATTAATTTTTATCTACAATCCCATGAGTACCTTGAGATTTAGTAATCTCTTTCTCAATAATATAGGAATATCATGATTTCTTATTATTGATATTGAATTATATAATCAGTGATGAATTTAGAATACTCAACTTCATTCCACTATGAAAGTTATAAACCAAACTTTTGAGATAAGTGTATATTCTAGAGGAATTTATTGATAACCATGCCATGTTTTCCTCATAATAAAAAAATGATTCATGACCCTCTTTCATAAGACCAATGAACATCCTCCAAATTTTAAAAAAGTGAGTTTGAGAAAAATATTTAATAAATTATTTTATTTAATCCTAATCACTCCATTGATTTTAAAAATTTATTAGGTTTTGGTTTATTAATAAGTGTAATATAATGATCAAATTATCCATCTAAATGATAAATAAAATATATGACATTCACTTTCCTAATGAATTGGATTTCATAGAATAACATCATAATGAAATCAATCCATTTTTCATCAATCAAGGGATGAAATGTAACATCCCAGGTAAATAAAGAATATGAAATTTTCATATTTATTAATATTTGTGAATAAAATGTTAATATTACTTTAAAGTAAATGCTATGTTCGATGGCATACCCAATACGCAACAACGAGTTTCTTTAAAATCTTACGTTGCACACTAATAATATAATAATATTATTTGTAATGGTAGTTAATGCCTAGCCGTTGTAATGGTGGGAATGAACAGAACTAACTTCAAAATGATTATATATTTTTGTTAAATATTTTAACAATTACCCAACAAATGATAGAGGCTTAAAATATGAATGAATCCAATTTTAAGTATAAATATTCTAATATTTTTAAAAGGCTGATTAACCGTCTTTTGATGGCGAACCATAATTTTTAAAACTACTTTTTGTCAATTTTATATGTAATATTTTACAAAATAAAATCCTTCTTTTGAATCGGGACATAAAAATTTACTTTTTGTAAATTTTTGTTATTTTTACGACAAAGTTCATTTTTTAATGAATAGTGAAAATGATGTATTTTAATTCAAAACTTCCTTTTAATCTAATTTATTTATATGGATAGATTATATTTTTAATTGGGTTTAAAGTTTAGTTAAAATATATTTTTACCATTTAATCTAATGGTGGTCATTGGAATTAATTTCACTTTGAAATTGGACATAAACAAGTGTCAATCTTTTGATATATATTGTTTCTTAAAAACACGCTATTTTTTTTGACAACGGAAATTAATTATAAAATTAATTAATTCAACTTCTATGTTTTGAATTTGGTAAAATGGAAATCATTTTTTAATTTGGAATATAAAATTTATTTGGATAAATTTTTGGTATTTTTCTCACAAATGTTGATTTTTAATGAATAGTGAAAAATACTACATTTTACTTCAAAACTGTTTTTTCATCTAATTTAGTTATTTAATTAGATTGTCCTTTTAATTGGTTTTTAAGTGCAATGGATTTATTTTTTATCACTTAATGCAATTTTTCTCACTGGAAGTAATTTCACTTTTCAATTGGATGTAAAAAAAGTCAACCTTTTGATAATTTTACTTCTTAAAAAACCCATCTTTGGTTTTGACTATGGGAATTATTTTTAAATTAATTACCGCAATTTCTTTATATGTAATTTAGTAAAATTGATTCCATATTTGGAATCATAAGGTCCAAATTATGTAATTAAAACTCTTGTTTTTGGACATTATGAATAGTAACGACGACAATTATCTTTAATTATCATGTTTAATTAGTAATTGTGTAGTTAAGAGAAATAAAATAATATCATAATAATATAAAATGACCCCAAAATGTGTCCAAATACTCTTGGTTGTGTCATGGACGACCATGGGATGCGTTGTGCCAACTTAGGGACCCCATGGAATCACTTTTGTGTGATAGTGACCTTTTATCATATTATTTTTAAAGAAACGAAAATATAACCATACTGTGTAACACCAAAGTAAAATAATTTTAATTTTGTTTAGATAAATGATATATTATAAAATAAATAGTAATTGGAAATATAAAAATATTTCCTAAGTCATGGTATTTTTTTATAATTTTTAGACATTAAATAAATAAATTTATTTATGACACCATGGTGATGCAGTGATTACCTCATTAAAGAAAGATTTAAAAAAATGAAAATATAAGGTAAAATATTCGACTTAGATTTTTCTAAAACCTATTGTATGGGTGGATTTAGAACCCTTATCACCTTATCCTCAAAATATATCATTGTGGGACCTTTAAAATCTGAAAACCATTTTATAATAAAGTAACATTTAAAGACTTTCCAAAAGTAACCCTCCTCCCTCTTATAAAAGGCCCCCACCTCTACCCCATTAACCAAAACTTTCAAGCCCTTGGTTCGTCCAAAATATGCTCATATTATCTATGTACATTCCTCTATCACTCCTAAAAGCCTCACTTTGGGCAGAAGTCTTTCAAAGGAAGCCTTTGGCTCAAATCAAAAAGAGCTACCCGATTTAGAGGTAATGTTTTCTCTCGAGTTTGTTTCTTTTATTTTACTTCTTCACTCACCACTATATTATTATTATTTTATCCCATAATAACACCATTATCCTAAATATACTAGGATGTTGTTATAATAAGTATTCTACCTACACTTACACACACCTCTGTCTAATTGTTAAAGAACATATTGTTTCCGTGGATGGCGAATTACTGCCGCACGAAACGATGATTGTTCAATCTTCTCCTACCACCTCTCATGATGGCCATTATGATAGAACTATATTTATATATGATATATATTATATTTATTTCCTCTATATTATTCTTTATTTTATATTTAAAACAAACCTTTTTGCTTTTCATGTTGTGAAAATGCAATAATTTCATATGAGGAAGTGTGGAGAACCGCCCCATCAAGTGATGTGACTCGTTCATGCCAAACATGGAATTTATAAAGAATGTAATTTATGAACTTATGTAACATATATAACATATATATTATACTTTAATTATAATATACCTATTTATCATTATGTTTTTATTCCATTAAAGTATGAAATAGAAATGAAAGTAGCGTTCATGCGTACGTACGACTTACCGTCTCCATGAACAGTGCATTTCATTTCTTATATCTAAATGTTATGTAATATTATAAGTACATATATATACTGGATATATATGATATATATTACATATAAATGATGAATATAATTCTGGATTTAATGAACTTTTTACCACATGAACATCATGTAATTATAAGTAGTCCATTTTTTGACTCAAGTTCAGAACATCGACAAAATGTCCATTATGAACTCAAACAATTAAATAGTTGTTATAGAAAGGTAATAAGTGATATAAAAGGAATAATAATCTTGAATAATATTATTAATCAATTAGAAATTAATTTATGTTTATCATTCAGGAAGAACAAGGAACATACAAGTGAGTCAAGTCGGACACGAGTTCAGGGATTTCTTATCTCACTTTTAATTCCGTGGTATTTCCATTGTTCACCACTTATTTATTTCATGTGGTGTATTGTGTACTGCCATTTGATATATATTATCATGATTATACTTATATTCATGGTATTCTATGATTCATTTTGTGTTTATTATCTTTTGGTCATACGACTCGATTTATTACAACGAGGTAAGGGGTTTTTATCTCACTTTTTATTCACAGGAGATTCATGATATATTTGCCACTATCTCATTTGAGTGGTGTATGTACTTCCCATTATTTTACTCTTTTAGTATTATACATCTATTTATGGGTATTTACATCAACATTGTATGGTTCTTCTTTCATGGGGTGTATGTTTCGTTGGTTACTAAATTTGTAAGGGAACCTTTCACCCTCTTCCTTTTAAAAGGCTTATTTTTGTTATGTCTTTTAATTCACATCTTATAATGTTGGGAAATGTTCTTCTATATCCTTATTGCTGTATATATTATTTCCAAGTGATGAGATACCATTTTTTCTCTCCTCAACTCGTTTTCTGAAATTTGATGTGATGCCGTTAGGCTACCAAATTTTTTAATGGGAACATCTTAATCCAATTTCAATTCTTTGGGTTAAACCTCTACTTCTTTATTAATTCATGCTATGAATATGTGTGAATGACCTATGATTTTTTAACAAATAAAATCCAATTATATTGGGTGTATTTATTTTTGTCACACATAATTATGTCATTGATTTATCCTTAATCGAAGGATACCATCTTTATAAGGGACTTCGTCTCAATCTCCTTGCATCGAGGAATCCTTTGGTTTATACACGAATTTATTTTATACAGTGTATAAAACCCTTTTGAATTTTCATTTCATTCAAAGGGAATATTTTCTCTACGAAGCGTTTTACTAAATGACAAAAATTAATGTTTCTTTTTTTACGTAAGCGGTGACAATGACCTTTTCCGCCGTTGTGAGTATTATTTGATCTTTGGATTCCTTAACAAGATGAAATGTTTTTAAAAGAAAAATAAATACCATATACTCTTTTTACATATTTTTGTACTGAAAATGGTTTTTATAATGGATTTATTATATCTATATCATAAAATGTTATATTTTTATTGTAATGTGGGAACGTTATCATTCATTTATGCTTAAGTTATGTGTTATGATTATGTTATGTCTCTTGCCCATTGTTACGTATATGGGTGGTTCTGTGATAAATATAGGGTGTGTGAGCCTGAGATAGATCTCCAATGCATTGGGTAACGTGAAGGAGCTAAACGTGAATGTTTCTCCGAAGAGATTTAGGAAGGGTAAGAGAAAGGAAGTTTTCAAGAAGATTTATATCAAGAAAATAACTCTTATTTTATTTAAGGATTTGGAAAAAATCAGTTATAGTAGAAGTTTCTACTTTGTAATATTCAAGTTGATATGTAATAGTTATGTCCTAAATCTATACAACTCTAAACCTGAAAATATATTCAATTTTAATTATTCATTTAATTCAATATTATGTAATGTTTTAAGGTCGGGTCCTTATAGTTGGTATCAAAGGTCATTTTAGATAACTTTAGAGGTTAGGGTATTCTTTAAGCATAAGTGACATTACCATATTGGTTAGGATTTTAGAAAGAGTCATAGTTATTTTTATAAAGTGAATGAGTTTAAGATAACATGAATAATTATATCTGAGTATTATATGATGATTTTACTGATATAATCACACTGACCTTTTTGGTTTTAGTAAATGGATGGATCTAGCAGACACCAAAGTAATAGTGGATGTGAAGAAAATTGTGACAGTTTTCCGAATGAGCAACTGAATGATATGGGAGCTGCAATGAGAACTATTGTGGTTATACTCAACCAACTATCTGGGGCCATGATTGACCACCTGAACCTTAGTGATTTTTATAAGGCATCATATATGCGAGAAACAAATCCCTACAAAAGTTCATGTAATAATCATAAAGGGAATAATGTTCAAAAACCTATGTGTCAAAGATGTGGAAAGAAACACTTAGGAAAATGTTTCAAAGGGACAGAAAGATTCTATATATGTGGCAATGACGGTTATAAAGAAAGAACCTACCATGTAAAAAGGAAGCATCTAGTTGACTCTAGGAAAGTGAAATAATTTCTTTCTGAGGGATCAATTGAATGTTTTAAATATGGTGTGCGTGGTCATTATTCAAACACATGTCCTACAAAGAATTTTCGAGAATGGGATCAACAAGTTCATACAAATATTTTTTTACCAATACCTAATGCCTTTACTATTGAGGATGAAGAAACTGAAAATGAAAAATGAAAAGTATGGATTATTTCTTAACATATGTTTTCCTATTATTAAAATCTTAGGATATGATTCGTGATTTTGTTTGTAGGAAATAAGTATTTCAGAATAAGTTGGAAATGAATGGTTAATGGATAATGAATAATGTTGAATTAGTAATAAGTAAACATATAAGGGATTCAAGAGTTATGGTAGATTTTAGGATGGTGAAATTATTAAAAGTACTAAGGCTCTTTTGATGATGGGATTACATTAGAAGACTTATTATAGTATGTGTAACCCTAATTTTTGATATATGAAAATTTTATTCAAGGAATAATTATCTTTTCTTTTGTGGATATAGTTATAATGAACCATTTTGGGTTTATATAATCCTTGAATTTGAGGAAATTATAGGTTAATACATTTTCGGATGAAAAATGAAAGTTATTAGATAACCTTCATGGTCAAATTATGTTATGGTTATTTTTGATGAATTTATATTTTCTTGGGAATGTTATAAAATTATGTAGTTTTTGAAAAGGGACAACACGCAAACCGTGTGATAACCCATCGCGTCTGATGAAGCTACGGGAATCGAACCCACAACCAAAGTGCAACTGGTATTTGTCACCTCCCACTGGACTACGTGAAGTCCCTGGTTAGTATAACTAATTATTTTTAGTTATATGATCTTATGAATCAGGAATAAGTTGATTTTGGGTTTTCTATAGAAATGATTAACCTATCATAGAGGATATGTGATTAGGTTAATTATTTTCAATATGAGACTTTAAGAGTAACTGATGTTATTTGGAGATAAATTTTAAGATTTATATTGGAAGCTTATGTGATTAAATCCTTCGAAGATTTGGGTTTAAATCTTATTTTGGATTAATTTGAATAATTTTATGGATATATTTTTATTGTTTTGTCTTTGATTAACTTTGGGTTTTGTTTGAATTTTTTTGGAGATTAAGAGTAGTATTTATTTTTATAAAGGATTATCCTTTTGGGGATTATCTAATCTTGTACTAACCATTTTGGTTTTGGTTAAATCATAAAAGACCTGGGAAATATATAGTTCATCTTGTGTATATAATGTGATTCTCTCGAAGTTGATTATAACACTCTTAATGTGAACAAGTCATCCAAATACTCATCATTTGGAGGAAATATGAGTTTGTGTTATAAATCTAGTAAAAGTTGAAAGTCTACATGATAAGTAAGTATGTTTCATTATGTTTTAGTTAATATCATAATAAAAATTCCTCAATGAAATGTAACTTAAAACAAAAATTTTGTTTGTTAACTTTTCCTACTGGGGAATCAAATACTGTTTAACCCATCACATGTTTGTGATTTCTGGTGGTTAACTTTCTCCTAATCATGTTTTCTATCACTCTCCATCAGATCATGATGTTTTATTTCTACATCATATCCATGTTTTCATGGGATCCTAGTATGGGTTATCACAGGTGACCATTGTACTTATATTTCTTTCTTTTAAGGCGATAGTTTTATTGACTCCTTTTCCGATGCAGGGCTTTCAATGAAGTTTCCAAGCCCAATTTTAAAATTGCGAGGACGCAATTCCCAAAAGTGAGGAAGGATGTAACATCCTAGCTAAATAAAGAATATGAAATTTTCATATTTATTAATATTTTTGAGTAAAATGTTAATATTACTTTAAAGGTAATGCTATGTTCGATGGTGTACCCAACACACAACAACGAGTTTCTTTGAAATCTTACGTTGCACACTAATAATATAATAATATTATTTTAAATGGTAGTTAACACCTAGCCATTGTAATGGTGGGAATGAACAGAACTAACTACAAAATTATTATATATGTTTTGTTAAATATTTTAACAATTACCCAAAAAATGATAGAGGCTTAAAATGCTAATGAATCCAATTTTAAGAATAAATATTCTAATATTCTTTAAAAGGTCAATTAACCGCCTTTTGGCGAACCCTTTTTTTAAACTATTTTTTGTAAATTTTATATGTTATATTTGACAAAATAAAATACTTATTTAGAATCAGGACATCAAAATTTACTTTGTGTAAATTTTTGTTATTTTTCGGATAAAGTTCATTTTTCAATGAATAGTGAAAATGCTGTATTTTAATTAAAAACCTCCTTTTAATCTAATTTATTTATATGGTTATATTATCTTTTTAATTGGGTTTAAAGTGTAGTTAAATATATTTTTACCATTTAATCCAATGGTGGTTATTTGAATTAATTTGACTTTGAAATTGGATATAAACAAGTGTCAATCTTTTGATAGATATTGTTTCTTAAAAACATGATATTTGTTTTGACAGTGAGAATTAATTATAAAATTAATTAATTCAACTTCTATGTTTTGAATTTGGTAAAATGGACATCATTTTTTAATTTAGAATATCAAATTTACTTTTGATAAATTTTTGGTATTTTTCTCACAAATGTTCATTATAAGGAATAGTGAAAAATACTGCATTTTACTTCAAAACTACTTTTTCATCTAACTTAATTATATAGTTAGATTGTAATTTTAATTGGTTTTTAAGTTTAATTGAATTATGTTTTTATCACTTAATGAAATTTTGTTCATTGGAAGTAATTTCACTTTTCAATTGGATGTAAAAACAAGTCAATATTTTGATAAATTTTACTTCTTAAAAAACCCGTCTTTGGTTTTGACAAGAAAAATTATTTTTAAATTAATTACGGAGATTTATATGTTTGGAATTTGGTAAAATGGATTCCATATTTAGAATCATAAGGTCCAAATTTTTTAATTAATACTGTTTTGTTTTTGGACATTATGAATTGTAACGACGACAATTATCTTTAATTATCACGATTAATTAGTAATCAGGTAGTTAAGAGTATTAAAATAATATCATAATAATATAAAATGACACCAAAATGTGTCCAAATCATCTTTGTTGTGTCATGGCCGACCATGGTATGCCTTGTCCCAACTTAGAGACCCCCTGGAATCAGTTTTGTGTGATAGTGACCTTTTATCATATTATTTTTAAAGAGAGGAAAATATAACCAAACTATGTAACACCTAAGTAAAAACATTTTAATTTTGTTTAAATAAATTATCTCTTATAATATAAATAGTAATTGGAAAGATAAAAATATTTCCTACATCATGGTATTTTTTTATAATTTTTAGACATTAAATAAATAAATTTATTTATGACACAATGATGATGCATTGATTACCTCATTAATGGACGATTTAAATAAAATGAAAAGATAAGGTAAAATCTAAAACATACACTTGTAAAAAAACATTTGGATGGGTGAATTTTGAACCCTTATCACCGTATCCTCAAAATATATCATTTTTGAACCTTCAAAATTCTAAAATCATTTTATAATAAAGTAACAATTCATGACTTTCCAAAAGTGACCCTCCTCCCTCTTATAAAAGGCCCCCACCTCTACCCCCTTACCCACACCTCTGAAGCCCTTGGATCGTCCAACCTCTACTCATAGTATCTCTCCACATCCCTCTATAACTACTAGATGCCTCACTTTGGGTAGAAGTCTTTCCAAGGAAGCCTTTGGCTCAAATCAAAAACAGTTACACGATTTAGAGGTAATGTCTTCTCTTGAGTTTCTTTATTTTATTTTCCTTGTTCACTCACCACTATATTCTTATTATTTGATCCCATAATAACACCAATATCCTCAATATACCAGGATTATGTTATGATATGTATTCTACCTACACTTTCACACACCTCTATCTAATGGTTAAAGAACATACTCTTTCTGTGGATGGAGAATTACCGCCCCACGAAACGATGATTGTTTAATCTTCTCCTACCACCTCTCATGGTGGACATTATGATGGAACTATATTTATATATGATATATATTATATTTATGTCCTCTATATGCTTCTGTATTTTATATTTAAAACATACCTTTATGCTTTGCATGTTGTGCAAATGCGATAATTTCATATGAGGAAGTGTGGACAACCGCCCCCTCAAGTGATGTGACTCGTTCATGCCAAACATGGAATTTATAAAGAATGTAATTTATGAACTTATTTAGCATATATAAAATATATATTATAATTTAATTATAATATACCTATTTATCATTATGTTTACATTCCATTAAAGTATGAAATAGAAATGAAAGTAGCGTGCATGCGTACATACGACTTACCGTCTCCATGAACGGTGCATTTCATTTATTATCTCCAAATGTTATGTAATTTTATAAGTACATATATATAATGGATATATATGATATATATTACATATAAATGATGTATATAATTCTGGATTTAATGAACTTTGGACCACATGAACATCATGTAATTATAAGAAGTCCATTTTTTTGACTCAAGTTCCGAACATCGACAAAATGTCCATTATGAACTCAAACAATTAAATAGTTGTTATTGAAAGGTAATAAGTGATATAAAAGGAATAATAATCTTGGAAAATATTATTAATCAAGTATAAATTAATTTATGTTTATCATTCAGAAATAACAAAGAACATACAAGCGAGTTAAGTCGGACATGAGGTAAGGGATTTCTTATCTCACTTTTAATTCCCTGAGATTTCCATTGTTCGCCACTTATTTATTTCATGTGGTGTATTGTGTAATTACATTTGATATATATTATCATTATTATATTTATATTCATGGTATTCTGTGATTAATTTTGTTTTTATTATCTTTTGGTCATACGAGTTGATTTATTACAACGAGGTAAGGGGTTTTTACCTCACTTTTTATTCCCGTGAGATTCATGCTATATTTTCCACTATCTCCTTTTAATGGTGTATGTAAATCCCATTATTATACTCTTTGAGTAATATAAATCCATTTATGGGTATTTAAATCAACATTGTATTGTCCTTCTTTCATGGGGTGTATGTTTCGTAGGTTACCAAATCGGTAAGGGAACCTTTCACCCTCTTCTTTTTAAAATGCATTTTTTGTTATGTATTTTAATTAACATATTATTATGTTGGGATATGTTCTTATATATCCTTATTTATGTAAATATTTTGTTAAGTGATGAGATACCCTTTTTTCTCTCATCAACTCGTTTTCTGAAATTAGATGTGACGCCGTTAGGCTACCAAATTTTTGTAATGGAACTTCTTAATCCAATTTCAATTCTTTGGTTTAAACCTCTACTTCTTGATTATGTCGTGATACAAATATGTGTGAATGGACTATGATTTTTATATACTTAATATCCAATTATAATGGGTGTATTTATTTTTTTCACACATAATTATTTCATTGATTTGTCCTTAATCTAAAGATACCATCTTTACAAGGGACTTCGTCTCAATCTCCTTTCATTGAGGTATCCTTTGATTTATACATGACCTTCTTTTATACGGTGTATAAAACCCTTTTTACTTTTCATTTCATTCAAAGGGAATATTTTCTCAATGAAGCGTTTTACTAAATTAAAAAAAGGAATGATTATTTTTTTTACATAAGCGGCGACAACGACCTTTTCCGCCGCCGCGAGTATTATTTGATCTTTGGATTCCTTATCAAGCCGTAATGTTTTTAAAAGGAAAATAAATACCATAAACTATTTTAACATATTTTGGTATTGAAAATGGTTTTTAGAATGGATTTATTATTTCAATATCATAAAATATTATATTGTTATTGTAATGTGGGAACGTTATCTTTCCTTTATGCTTAAGTTATGTGTTTTGATTATATTATGGTTCTTGGACATAGTTACATATATAGGTGGTTCCGTGATAAACCTAGGGCGGGTGAACATGAGATAGCTCTCTAATGCATTGGGTAACGGCAAAGAGGTAAATGTGAATGTTTCTCCGAAGAGATTTAGGGAATATACTGTGATGGGTATTCCAAATGTGACTCCCTATGTAGCTGTTATAGCTACAATGTAAGTATGTTATGCATGCCTTAAGTTACCTTTATGAATTGTGATTACTATGTGTTATTCATAAATATTATGATTTCAGAAGGTATGTTATGTTTGAAAATTACGGTTTCATTGGTTTTTATTTTTGATGGGTTAATGTTTCCTTTCATTATGTTATAACCCTTAATGAGATTTTTATGCTCATCACAAGTTTTTGAAATGTTTTTTCACAGGTTGTAAGGAAGGGTAAGAGAAAGGAAGTATTCAAGAAGATTTATATCAGGAAAAGAACTCTTGTTTTAATTGAGTATTTGAAAAAAATCAGTTATAGTATAAGTGTATACTTTGTAATATTCAAGTTGATACGTAATAGTTTTGTCCTAAATCTCTAAAACTCTAAACCTGAAAAAATCCTCAATGTGAATTATTCATTTAATTCAAGATTATGTAATGTTTTAAGGCCGGGTCCTTATATGAACAGATCTAGTATAATTAGAAATCATTTTCCAAATTAAGGAAGA
This sequence comes from Viscum album, assembly GCA_963277665.1. NCBI lineage: Eukaryota > Viridiplantae > Streptophyta > Magnoliopsida > Santalales > Viscaceae > Viscum > Viscum album. The sequence continues at coordinate 262,026,617 of OY728128.1, read as the reverse complement.
AAAAATAACCTATCCATTCTTGAGGGAACTAGGGATCTCTATATAATTAAATTTATTATTCATAACATGGGTCATTTTTTCAAGTACCTCCATGATGTTGATGATTATCACTCTAATAATACAATGAATTTCATTTGATAAATCATTTTGCTGTCTATTAAACATCTTGTTGCTCGAATTCATTCTTTTTCTAGAAATTTTCTAAAATAATGATACACTAGTGATGCGAATTACCAAATTAATAATCATATGAAAAGTTAAAATTTTTGTATAAAAAGTAATATCAATTAAATGTCATGTATATCTGACTTTATCAATTTTTAGGTTTCAATGTGGACAATTACTGGTTTATTTATTATTAGGTTATCTAAGATGACCAGATATATAATAAATCATAAAATTATAAAATATCATAGTATTTTATTTTCAAATTCATTATAATTGTTTGTAAATAGATCATGAATAAAACAATTCATGTAGCCGTGGGGTTTGAAAATAGGTGTGTAGATATGCCAAAACAATTTACCACCATGTGAATCTTATTAAGAAGTATATTTTGGAGAATAAACATATAATATATCAATTAATAAATTAACACTACTACAAAACATTTTTTTAACTGCACAGAAATTTAGTAGCACTACCAAAATTTTATGATAAAGGGAGACCATTATCAATGCTTTTTAATTGTGTTGTTAAAAGGGAACCTTTATCAATGATTTATTTTAGCATTGATATAGGTTACATTTTTTCAAAACTTTAGTTTTATAATTGATAAAGGTCCCCAATAAAATGAAATAATGAAATAAATAACTAAATAAAATTAATAATTTCATTATTTTAATAATTATTGTTAAAAATGAATAATTTAAATAGACACACACAGACACATATAAATTTTAAAAATTGATAAATAATATAAATTAAATATATAGATATATAAATCTATAAAATGAAAAAATAAAAAAAATAAAAAATAAAAATGAGTAAATTAAGAAAAATATTAATTGTTTTATTAGTAAATTAATTATTTGTAAAAATGATTAAATTTAATATACATATATATAGTTTATAAATATTAATAAATAGTATAATATATATATATAATTAATATATATTACCAATTAAACAAAAAAATTAAAATGAATAAATTAAAAAATAATTTAAAAATTTATTAATGAAACAATTATTTATAAAAATGAATAATTATAAAATGAAACATTTAATATATTATATTTTTTTAATCAGTAAATTTTATTTTTGAATTTTATCATTTCTTATTATTTATTTATATACATTTTATTTACTAGGTTTTTGTATTATCAATATGTATTCATCTTTAATTCAATATATATATATATATATCCATATTCTTTTAATAATATGTATTTAATTATTAAAACTTATACATTTTTTCAATTTTTTTAAAGTGTACTAATTTTGAGTTATTTAATTTCACTCATTTTTAAAATGAATGTATCTAAGATTATATATCCACTAATAATTTTAAAAATATATTTGTGAACAAATATTTAAAAATAAATATATTTAAAAATAAATATATTTATAAATATATATTTACTATATTCTAAATTTTTTAAATTTATAATTATTTGAAATAAATAATAATTATTTTTAAACAAAAATTTATAAAATTATAAATAATTAATTATATATATTTAAATAATTATAAAATTACAATAAATGTATTTAAATAATTATAATTATAAATCCTTTATTAGATTTTTTGCGCTAATAAATATCCCTTTTATCAGTGCTTATAAATTTAGTACTGATAAAGGGGATCTTTATCAGCGCTGTTATGAAAGGGATGCTAAAAGACTCACCGATCTATATAAAATAACCTTAATCACAAACCAGTTAGTCTCGATTCTCAATATCCTACTAAACTCCTCTACGTTCGGTATGACTCCCCTACGATCCCTCGAGCTAATCAAGGCTAGAATCCAATGTATGTTTTTTTACTTTTCCCCCATCATTGTTTGTTTTTTAGGATCTACATTTTGTGTTTTTGTGGTGTTCATAACCATGATGAACCCTATATCTCATATCCTCACTAATAAAATAAAATTATTAGGTCTATTTCATATTTTTCATCTATATATAATGGTTTTAAAGAAATATAATGATGTTTCCATATGGTATTGTCATCCAATATATGTGAATGGGACTGTATGGATAAATAAAATAAATTTTCCACCACATTCTACTGCAAAGATAATTTGATATATATCCTTTAGAATTGACACAAGACATTAGTGATCTAGAAGTGTGTCTTAGGTGATGTGTTGACCTGAATTGGGAACTATTTGGGTATACTAGGACACAAATGTTACAAAATGTAATCAGTGTGAAACTAGGGACATTAGTGTTGATTATATCCAAAAGAAAAAACATTCCAGACATAAGAAGTAATCCATAAATATTTATAGATAGATAATTATGTTGGATACTTGAGTTACCTTATGATGTCTAGGTTGTTTTTTGTTTATTTTTTCCTCAAACTATCTTCTCAAGTCTCATGCCTCTTATTTAGGAGTTGATAGTTATGAATCATTAAGAATATATGAAATGTCATGTTATTATGTGTCTTTGTTTATTTTTTTCTAGAATCAATTATAAATTTATATTAATAGAAACAAAAAATAATAAGTAAATAACATATTATTATTTACTTATTAGTGATGTTTGGGTTTATATAAATTATTAATTGATTGAGGTTATTTAGAAACCCCCTTCATCGATACTATTAGTTAGTTGATACATACTTATTTTTAAAGTAAGGCTTCTAAAATCATTTAGATTATATTTAAATATTGAAAAGACTTATTAAAAATGAAATGAATGAGAGAGTGGGGAATTGGGTTCACATTTAATATAGATTATATTTTTCTAATTTTTGAAAAATTATTTTTTTTTGTTGGGGAAAATTATGTGAATCTCCACATTACTATAGAATATGTCACCACTCTAACCCTGATATTTGCATAAAAAGGTGGAAATTAACTTCCCTTATGTGCTAGAAAATATATTTATCTTCATGTTATAAAGGTAATTATAGATCTACCTCAATCTATGTTGTAGAATTTTCAATAATGGATACATATAGTATGTATGGTTTCTACAAAATTTTACGATAATATATCATAATTATAAATTTAGGATTTCATTGAAAATATTCATTTCATTTATAAGAGTAATACAATTATAGATCAATACTAATCATAATTAAAAAAATTCACCCTTTAAGAGGATGAATGTTATTGGAGGGATCTTATAGTGGATTAAAAAACTATCTAAAAATGGAAGGTGAGGAATCCTTGAGTAGGTAGAAGTGGTGTCAAATGTTGTTGGGGTGAGATTAATTTCTTCAATACCATTAGAGTGGAGGTATTCCAATTTCTCTTTAATTGAGGATATTTTTTGAGTTATTCTTTTAGTGTAGGTTCCTAAGACACTTTAATCCTTATTTCCCCTATGATGTAAACAATTTATATATATGTGGTTAGTTAGGGAACCTAAAATGGTCCTTTTGAGCTATTCCTTCAAGGAAGGGTCATTAGATATGATTGGTAGATTATTTATGGCTGTGTAGTCTTTGGGTGACTCTAGACAGGGTTCATCTATAGTGGAAGGTAAAATCCTAGTATATTATACTCTTTTTGATGGTCTTTGGACACAAAATCATATTATTCATAATTTATGAGTAACTTATATTTCATCTGTAATTGAGAATAGAACATATTCATAATGTTATTAACACCAGTATTATTAAGAATTAAACATATGTAAAAATGTACAATCAGTGTAAATTTTATCTATGAGTCAATAATGATTATTTTTTGTAAGATAGATATACAATACAATACAATTCATGAATAAAGGTCCATAATTTCATGCATATTTCATGAAAATTGTTACTATATTGAAAAAATATATAATACATCAATAATCTAATAAAACTAACCTTCAATACCTTTAATTAACCCATCCATATATTATTGATTTTCTTCTATATCTTAATGATGGATTACAATCCCTTTTTCAATGTACCCTTCCTCTTATCATTGTGGTTCCAAATTTCCTTGATGAAATACCTCCTACTCAGATTTTACTCATTAATATCCATCAAATACAAACCATGTATTTTAAGACAACATCTCCCAACTCATTTTTTAAATCCTATATGCTTTCAGCCCCCTCATTTACTACTTCATTGGAACATAAAAAACGACACCACAAAATTAATAAAAATAAAATGAATGTTTTTTTGGTTTCATGATTTTATTTTTCTTATAGGACTCACTCGGTTACTTTTGAGAACACTTTATAAATAAATAATTTTATTTTTGAGCATTGTAACATTGGATCATATTATAACTCAGAATACTTGGATGAGAAAACTACTACGTTGAGTCATCTAATTTGACTCTCAAATTCATTCCTCAAAAAATTAACAGAGATCTATGATATTGTTTTTGGATTCATCATCAGGATATATTCACTTGGAATCTTGGATATATGTTCTATTTTCAATAACTTCCATCAACCTCACATCAGTACGACCACAAGTGTGTGACTCCTCTAAGCCTTACCAAAAAAAGAAAAAATTCAGAGGAAGTGACAAGCTATAAATGTTTTTGAGTGGACGTAAATGATTGCGAGTGAAATTCATGTGTATTGGAATGATTATTCCTTTATTTTTGTAATGTAATATTATAGAAGACATAATTAAAATTGCATTTATGTTATCTTTTAACCTCATTGGGAACTAGACCCTTATCTACTAAACAGTTATTATTGCATTTTGTCTCTTGAGACTCATCCCCCATATCTTATATGTTTCTTGAACTACTCTGAGAATTAGTCATCCAAAATGATCATTGGATGAATTTTTATTAGATTAGTTCAAGAATCATAGGTGGATGTTCATAAAATATAGGAGAAAAATATCATATAATAAATTCAATAATAACTGTTCGGGAGCTATTTCATCATGGAACATTGGAAAAAAAATAATAGGAGAAATGCTACATTGAAAGAGAGATTCCAATCCACCATCAAGATATGGAAGAAAATCAACATCTTAGGATGGATTAAATAAAACAGGTGAAGGTTAGTTGTATTGGAGTTTTGAAGTATTATATCTTTTTTTTCAAGAAATTAACAATTTTCATGAAAGATGCTTGAAAATGTGTAATTTTATGCATTAAGTGTATTTAATTATTTTTATTCATGAAAATTTAAATGTTTTACTACTCATTAAAACAATGTCTTATACAAATTATGATGTTACCAATCCCAAGGAAGAACAGACTATTGAAGATGAAACTGCAGAATTATTAGGGGATCAACAACATGTTGATGAAAAAAACGACATCAACGCAACATCATTGTTTTGAATAAAATTATCAAGAAAACAAGTTAGGGTATAAAATTTGAGGTTGGTTGGAATCAATGGTGATAACCTATTGTCCCTAACAAGTTAGCGTTAAATAATTATCCTGGGGTCACAATGAGGATGAATGTGTTGATTGATTTTGACAGATGGTCCCATGGCCAACCTATAATGAAGGAAATATTTTGAAAATATATAATGGTAACGTTACAATATACTTTCTCTATTTTAATGAAAAATTATATAATGAAAGTTGATTTAGTTTTCATTATTCCTTATTTAATTCATTTATTTTAGAATATTTACATATGAAATTTGTCTTAATGGCCACTAGAAAAGAACATAGAGGCTTCTGAACTCTTCTAACTAAGTTACATCTTAGGGATGCTGAGGAAAAAATAATTCCCCACCCACCAATTAGTTATTCACACATTATAATGAAGGAAACATGGACTTCTTTCATCAATGGTTGTAATAGGAAATCATTTTAGGTTCATTACTGTAGATAATATATTATTTGACATTATTTATTTTTTCAACATGATTACAAATTATTAATTTATGAAATATGAAAAGAGTTCAGAAAATATAGAACGTGCATCAAAACCAATGTACCCATATCACAAAGGATGCATGGAGTATGCTTCATTATAAAATATATTGTTATGTATTTTAAATCAACAATAAAAGTTTAATTATGCGATATGAAACAAAATATGTTCATTTGTTTATATGCAGATTGATGAATCAAAATTTTACACCATTTCCATCCCACATCATGTACTATAGAAGGATGATCGTGTAAATAAGGTGGGTAAACTAGTTGATGAAAAAATAAAAGCAGTATGGGAATCATATCTAGGCATGAAATAATTGTAGTTTGTTATGATTTATAACAATATTAAATAAAAATAAATATTTTCATATCTTTTATATGGTTTAAAAATCAGAATCGACAATGTATTTTCTTGAAGAAAGGAAACTTTCAGTAGCTTTGAAGCGGCCTGAACAATATCATCATGTTAGAGGATTAGGTTTTAGATTATCTCCTAGAACACATTTTGAGATGATAAAAAAACATGACGATACATATAATATGATGATACAAATACAGTCAAAAATATACTTAGTGAAAGATATTATTTTACAGTCTGATTAGGCTAATGAATTTAAGAGAAAGTTTCAAAGAGAACCGATGGTGGAGAAAACATCCACACTAGAACAAAATGATCCCACTAACTTTGAGGTTTTTCATTCCCCCCAAACACATTTCTTAATCGGGGTGGTCATTTTTTCATTAAAATTTCTCTTAAAAGTGAATCAAACTACTTCTCATAACTTTATATTACTAAAATTCTATAGGGTACAATTGTATATGATTTGTATCTGACAGCACCCACATACCGCTGTGTTGTGATGAGTATAGTGTATAATATACCTGGAGACCATTTAATCAATTAATCCATTCAAAAATATCACATGAGAGTGGGGATTAAGGTAGGTTTTGAGAAGAATGCAGATTTTACTGTTCCATATGATGGTATTGATATTACAATGGCCAAATACGCTATGGGATATTTCAAAGCATGGTTTTCTAATCTTATAATGATACATGAGGTACATATTTAACAAATTTTTTCAAATGAAAAACATGTAATAGTTTATGATAAATTTTTTGAAGTGAGGTTTGATATTATAGATGGATAAAGCATTGGAGAAACGAAAGGTTGAATCAAGAAAAGATAGTGAATCTGCCAAGAAAACAAAACGACCTTTCTAGAGTTCCTTCTCCCCACCTGTTCAATATAAAATTTTATAATCATTAAAAATTCATGAAGAGAACACAATTAAAGATTAAAATATATCTTACATTGAATATAAAGAAATAAAATATAAATATTACTCCATAGATATAACTGGTCTCGAGACTCTAACATAGATTCTCAAACATGAATGGCTAGGTGTCTCAGTTGTGAATACATACATGAGGTACATTTTCAAAGTACATATGTCCAAATATTGAGATAAGATGTTTATTAAAGTTAATAACTATTAATATTTTGTATAGGTGTTTACATCACAACTATATAAATGGTAGATCATGTGAAGAACTATTGGGATTCATTAATCCCTATATCATTTCTACACCAATACTTACTTTGGAGAACAATGAAATTTAGAACAAAAAAGTTCATTTACTCTGAGTGTTTAATAAAAAAATCATTAGAAGAAAAAATCTTTTTTATTCCAACATTTCAAAGGTAAACCTCTATAACCTAATCACATTAAATATAATTTTAATATTTCCATTAATTAATTGTTTTGGATTTTTAGGATTCATTGGATGCCGATAGTAGTCAATCTGGAAACGCCAAATATTTATTTTTTTGGATCCAATGAAAATATATGCAACCAAATGACCACAAATGATGTGTATTGGGAATATATAATACACAAAAATCAACATTTTATATATAATAATCGAATTACATGGTCAACTATTATTTTAATAACAATTTTGGTATGATAGGGAGATCACTCATTATAGGCTAGATCAGGGAATTAAGTTAGTGTTTGAAGGGATAAAGCCTATGAATTACTAAAAATGGGAACATAATTTGGTATATATAGAAATATTTAACAATCAAAACATTTCAACCAATTTACTTATTTTGTTCAATGTTTCTACTATGATTGAAACAAGATAATGACAACGACTGTGGATATTATGTTATCAAATTTATAATTGAAATCATAAATAATGAAAAGATAAACCTCCCCCAATAAGTAAAATTTTAAGGTAATTAAAATTTTATTAAATATATTTAATAATCATTTGTTTAATTAATTTTTCATAGTACTATCTAAAATTATAAAAACCCAGTTACTCAAAATAAGATATCAATTTTCATGTAAACAAGTGGGAAGTGTTATTTTTTTTCATAATGTATGACAGTAATAAATTATGGTGATCAATGACTATGTTTGTGCTCTAATATGAGTTATGAACTTCAAAAGATATTTGGGTTCTGCAACATTAGTGTCCATGTAATTATATATTATTTTTGATCTCTTTCTCAAGGAGAGGAATAATGGAGGAAATAAATTTGTATATAAATTTTGACCTGCAAACAATAAAATTGTTGGGAATTCGTGGAGTCGGAAACGGAGGAAGAGGCATAGGCAAAGGTGGAGGCAAATTTAGTGGTATAGTTGGTGTTGGAGACTAAAGTGGAGGAGGAGGTAGAGGCGAAGAATAAGGTAGAGACTGAGGTAGAGGAGGACAATAAGCAATGGCTTATAAATTATAAAATAGTTGGGAAATAAAGTATAATGAGGATCATTCCAAGTTTTTATGAATAATTGTTTAAAAGTTCACACAACACTTGTAACATAAGGTATGATCCATTGTGTAAGTGTTTCCGGTGACTCATTGAAACAATATTTTTCACCATGTGTTTTGATAAATTGTGACAATGATTCAAAATTTATTAGTGATGTGTATGAATCAATCTCATGTCAAACCAACACATAATTCCAATTGTGCGGCTCAAATTGTGTGTTTCAAGTTTAAAATGATTTTTTAGTAAAAAAAATATGTGACATACTCAAAATGGAGGATAATTGTTTTATTATTTTGATACTTTAGGAAAATGACACTTGAGTCATTTGGAATGTGTAGTAATCTAATACACCTCAATCTGATGCACTGTGTTACCGATATGGCTCCATGTGCGTCTTTTAATACAAAAGTGACATTAATTTATGTATAAACAAATTTGAAAAACTCAAAACCAAGAAAACAAATTCTAATTGTTTTTTTAGATTTTTAAAATGACCCATAATTCATTTTTTATGTATAGGAATCAACCACGCCACAATATAAGGCACAATGTGACTGGTATGACTCCAAGTGCATCTTTTTATTCAAAATGGACATTAATTTTAGTTAAAAAAGAACTCACATACTCCAAACTGAGAAAAACCATTCGGATTATTTTGGTAATTTAAGAAAAATATAAATAATTCATTTATGATATTTATGAATCATCCACAACTCAATCTGACAAACAATGTTATCATTATGACTCCAAGTGTCTATTATCAGTTTAAAATTCATATTTTAATACAAAAAAATTTCATTGACTGAAAACCAAGAAAACACATTCAAATTATATTGCTAATTTAGGAAAAATATTCATAATTCATTTTTGACATTTATATATCAGTATCATGTCAAACCCACACACGTTTCCACCTGAATGACTCAAAGTGCATGTTTCCAGTTTAAAATGACATTTTTGTTAAAAAACATAAGTGGCATACTCAAAACTGAGGAAATGCATTCATATTGTTTTGATACTTTAGAAAAATGATACATGAGTCATTTTAGATTTATAAGAATCATCCTCACCTAAATCCAATGCACAGTGTGACTGGTATTACTCCAAGTGTGCCTTTTTATTCAGAAGTGATATTAATTTTAGTGGAAAAACAACTGACATACTCGAAATATGGAAAACACATTAAGATTGTTATTTTACCTTAGTAAAATGATCCATAATTAATTTTTTACATATATTAATCATGGAAACCTCAATTCAACTCATGGTGTGACCGATATGACTCCAAGTGTGTCTTTTTATTCAAAATTTAAATTAATTTTAGTGAAAAAAATAACTAACATACTCAAAACTGAGAAGATGCATTAATATTGTTTTGGTACTTTATAAAAAAAATAAATAAGTCAATTTTGATGTTTATGACTCCTCCACACCTCAATATGATGCACAATGTGACTGATACGACTCCAACTATCTGTTATCAGTTTTAAATTGACATTTTAATACACAAAATTTTTATGCCATGAAAATTGAGAAAAGGTGCTTGGATTTTGGTTATAATTTGTGAAAATGATTTATAATTTATTTTTGAATTATATGAATCAATATCATGTCAAACTTGCACATGATATCACCTGTATGGCTCAAAGTGTGGGTTTTTAGTTTAAAATTAAATTTTAAGAAAAAATATAAATGGTGTACTAAAAACTAAGGAAACACATTAATATTGTTTTGGAACATTATTACAATGATCCATGTGTCATTTATGATGTGTAGTAATTAGATACACCTCAATAAAACACACGGTGTGATAGGTATGAATCCAAGTGCATCTTTTTATTCATAGGTGACATTAATTTTAGTAGATAAAAGTACCGGAAAACTCTAAAATGGGAAAACACATTTATATTGTTTTGGTAAGTTAAGAAAATTATCCATATGTCATTTTGGATGTGAATAAATCAACCTCCCCCAATTTTATGCACGATGTGACCAGTATGACTCATAATACGTTGTTTTATTCAACACTGGCATTAATTTTAGTGAAAAACAATGACATAATCTGCAATAGTGTTTTTCCTTCTATTTGTGTTAAAAATTTTAATTCCATTAAATTCTATATTTTTATATTATTTTGGACATTTTTTTCTATTTCTGGTGATTTAGTGTGATTTTATAACACACTACACCTGTTTGTGGTGTTTTAGTGTGTTTTAGCATCACACTGCAGTCTGCACCTTTGTTTGCACTAATAAATGTGCTAATAAAGATATGATTTATCAGCACTTTTACAAGTGTCGTTAAAGGTATGTTTTTCATATCTTCTAAAAGAGGTGATAAATATATCCTTTATCTGCTCTTATAGAAGCATAAATAAGGTTATCCTCTATCAGCACTTTTTAAAGTGCCAGTAAAGGAATATTTATCAGTGCTTTGAAAAGTGTCGATAAATGGCCTCTTTATCACTACTAAATAAAAGCGCTGATAAAATTATTATTTATCAGTGATTTTCGTTGTGCTGATAAAGATACCCTTTATCAAAATTTTTCTAGCATTGATAAATAACAATTAATTTTAACCGTGATGAGGTAGTCATCACTTTTCTAGCGCTGATAAAGACATATTCTAGAACTATTAAAGAAATGTTTTTTATAGTGAAAAAACATTAACATTATTTGGTTCTTTACATTTTTCTGTTATTCCCCATTAATCATTTACTACTGAAATTATACACAAGGGAAATACAAAATTAAAATAGTGAATTATAAATCCCACAATGTGATAAATCAATGTAAGGGAAGATAAAGAAGTAGTAAATATGACACATATGTAATAACATGATATAAAAAAGAAAACTATCCATATAATTATATTATAGAATAATGTAAATAGTATCATGTAATTATTGATATGTGATATTAAGAAAACATGAAAACATAAAATAAGTCAAGTACCACTTCCAATACCATATAACATAGTTTTATAGATTAACTTCCCGTAGAGCATATATAGTATCTGATGAGATTACAACATTACCCAATGCATTTGAGGGATTCAAAAATTAAGACTCACCCACCACATTTTATGTTTGAAATGAATTTGTTTTACACATATGGAAATGAAATTATAGATAAATTTATTCATGAAAAAACCCATGAGAATAAAGTGGGTTTCAAAATCATTCCTGAAAGAATAACTGAGGGACACATAAAAAATCATATGAAAAGAATTAATTTTGTTTTTTGGATAGTTATCATTGAAAAAATAAGTGTATGTCTTAAATATGAAATATAAAATAATAAATCTCATAATAAGCAAGTGAAGAAGTGGGTATAGAAATTACTTATTCAAATATGCATTAGGATATGAGAAAAGATTATTAATGTAGTAAAGTGAATATTATTTTATAAAAAATTAGATATGATGAAAAAATTATCTCTCCTTAAATAAAATTTATAAAAATAATATGATAAAAAATAAATTACAAGAGTGACAGATGAGGTTGAATTAAGGAATTGATAATCTCATATTAAATAGATGTATTCTAATGAATTTTTGGGAATGGAACATGAAGAACATATATAACACTAGAAAGAAAAGGAAAATAAACTTGGTATATATGTTAGATATGAATATATAAAATATAGATGAAATACATGTAAATAATATCATGATAATGTGAATTTTTTGGTGAGAGAGAGAGAACATAACACAAAATAGAAGAGGGTGGTTAAGATGTCCTCTTAAGTCAAGCGATGAATCAATTGTTTTTGGCATATAACCACAATAATATCCAATTTATTTTCATTAAATACATGATCAATAACTTTTTTTATTATATAATTTTTTGATAGTCCATTACATATCACATTTCATTCCCTTTTTGTATAGTTTTTACTCCATTCATTTACATTTTTTGTTCAGTAAATTTCTCAAAAATACCATTGGTATTTTGAGAAATATAAAAATAGTTTCATTATATCCATAATTTTAGAGTTATTAAATTTCTATAATTATATTTATAAATAATTTATAATGTCAGATTGATTATAAAAAATATATTAAAATTGGGAAAAGTTCTCAATATTTTCAATTTTTATGGGTAAAAATAGTATTACCATTTATTGTTAATATCAATAATATAATTCCAAATTAATCCATTAATAATTTTAAACAAGTTATAAATATTTTATGTATTAAATAAACTCATTTATAAAACCATCCATGTTTTGTGGTGATGATAAATGGAATGCATCATCCATGGAGGCGGTGAACAAAAAATAACAGGGGCGTGGTTTTCATATCCCTTTTTAATTGTTGAGAGAAAAATAGATAATGGGTATTCCATTTATTTAGTAAAATATTAGTATAATAATGATCCTCAAGTCACTATATTAGTATCATTATAATTTATTTGGATGAGGTAGAATAATAATGTAGAAATGAAAAATTTCAAGTAGAAATTTTCACATTTCTTCATTGGATGAATCATTTACAATGTCTTATTCCTTAGGAGGGTGGTCTTTTGATAATAGAAAAACCTATAAATTAAGTAAAATATTATTTGGGAGCATCTTTATAGATTATGGTCTATATAATAGGATATAGGCTAAGTATAAGTGGTATGGTGATAGGGTCCTTTTATTATTGATATAGGTGGATATTTTTTAATATTAATTTAGTAAAATTAAAATTAATTTAATATGATAGGACTGTTGATCATGAATATATAATTACATGGGATAAGATGATATTTTTCCAATAAAGAGCTGATCTAGTTGTTTAATGAAATGGTTTTATGATATTATCTCTTAATTTACACCACTTACCATATTTAACATTACCGTGGTGAATAAAATTCACAATAGGTAACATATTTATATAAATACAATTTAAATTTTCTTATTAAATAATTATAAAATTATGATTCCAAATATGTAAGCCACTTTACAAGAATCAATTTCTAAAAATTATTAAATTTAATTTTGAGAAAAAAATGTAAATGATGGAAAATAGTTTTATGGAAAATAGGTTTTAAGAATAAATAAATTTAAAATTGTTCCATTCCAAGTTAAAAAGAGTATATCTAATTTTATTTGTCTATTTATATATTTTACACAAAAATATAATTAAATTAGTTTTTCATTAGTGAAAAAATTAGATTATCATAATAAAATTACATAATAAATAAAAAGAATATTATTTTTAAAAATATTGGTCTTTTAAACATCAAATTATTTTATTTCCAATTTTTTAATTTATTATTTATTTCATAAAAATTAACAATCAAAATATAATTAATAAAAATATATATATTGATTTTAAAATTAATTTTTAATGTAATTCAAAATATAATAATGTGTACAGTTATTAAATTAACAATTTTAACTATTATATCATTCTAATATATACTTTTAAAACCCCTCAAGAACTCTATATGGTATGTTTGGGTAAGATAATAAATTGAATCATTTTTGTGTGTCAATTGTACATGCATATTGCATAGTGATATCAGATATCTTGAAATTCCAACATAGTTTATTCTTCATTGGTCATTCTTATTGAAGTTCATCATAAGCTAGGTCTAGATAAAACTCTATCATTGCTACGCTCTTTCATATATTGAAAAAATGATTCTTTTAAGGAATACTACTAATACATATTTCTAGTGATACTTCATTATTCATAAATTTCATGTTGTGGTAAATTCAATTTATACCCACCAATATGGATTATATATTATAATAGAAAAAATTAATTATTTTATTTCAAAAATAAATCTTAGTTAATTTTAGTTCAACGTTTCATTAAAAACAAGATATCAACCACAAAATATTTATTGAAATAAAAATATACACTAAAATAATGTGTTATTATATTGATAAACACAAATAAAATATGTTTCACCCCTATATTAAATGTAAAGAATGAAAAATATATCACACATGATTTTAATATGTTTCTCCCTCCATGGTGGAATACTATATCATTTGTGCGATTTAGTAATGTCTAGGATAGAAATTTTATCAGTAATATAAAAAATGATTATATGATAACAGAAGTTGTAATCTAATTATGATTATGCATACAAAAACTATCGGATCTTATGTTAACAATAATATTCATAACATACTTGTATTGAATCTAGGTGAAGTGACCCAAAAGTTACCCTCTATATATATAATATCATAAAAATATTAGGGAAATTATATTCAAAATACATTTTTGTGACGTCCCGAACATGGATGGCATTGAACATGCCCCGGGCCCGGTTGGCCACATAGCCTGAATCACATATCCCTGAATGCCAAGGATGTCAAGTAGTAGTGAGGGCCTAGGATATTTCTGTGGGGAGACTATTACCTCATTATCAGAGCATAGAACAATATATCAATATGAAAAAGCTATTAATTAGAGGAAGTAGTATAAGCAAACTGATTACCCAACAAAAGTTTCCATGAATAGTAACCAATATATGCAACTAGTATAAATATAAAACAATTTATGATGAGATATGTCATGTCACTATGATGGAAAAAATGGATTCAAATCAGTATACAATCATATTATAAAAATGTATAAAAAAGGAATATAAAATCTATCCCAATAATTTGAAGCTCCATCTCAGTCATCTACTACCAACTCCATCCTTAAACACCAAGAAATCAAGTGTCCAAACCCAAACACTTCCCTTTGTCAACACCTGAATACATATACTCTTTCTGTGTACCAATGGAGGTCTAGATATGGTTTGATATAATCTTAGTAGGTCCTCACCAATAGTGTCTATAATATCATGTCCGTGTAATATAAACTGAAATAGTGTGCATGAATTTATATATAAAAGTAAAGATGAGTAGAAATATAAATACCCATATACCTACTTCATCCCTAAGATGGTGTCTGAACATGTAACCAGTTACTTAATTAATTATGTGTTAGTTTATATATTTATGTCACGTGAGGCACGTCCTCCCTAACATCACCCCATGATAGTAATAATAGTGGTTCCAATATGTAATAGAGAAAAATTTTTTAATCATAAAGGTGTTAGCAAAAAATAACCAAGGAAACCTAGACCTCAAGGGTCACCAACATAGTAGTAACCATATCCCATCTAATGGGTAAGATTTTAATCCATGGATCTTCTTCCAAGGAATTCCCCAATAGTTCGATCTAATAGAGTCCAAGGAATACATCCAAGTAAAAAAAGATAATCTATCACCAAACCCAAGGATGTAGCCAAGGAAACTTTTGTATGTATAAGAAATTTTGGATCCAATGAGTGTATCCAAGGCATCTTGTAATGGTTAAGAATGGATCCTATGGTTTCATACAGGGTATCCACTAATATAAAATGATTGGGTTCCAAGTTAGTATCAACCAAGGTAATCAACATCCTCGAATCAAAATGGAGTCCTGAGGAGCTCAAGGAATTCCCCTAAGAATCCAAGGTGAGATCAAGTCAAACCACTATTATAATAATGATGTCAAATTCCATATTTAATTAGGCACCTTACAATTAAATTAATTTTATTAATTAATCCATTTAATATTCATACCATTTAATATGTCAAGGTTCAAGGAATATCTATTCATTATTGTTAAAAGGACTGGGGGTAGGCAACTGTTAAAGTAATTCAAAATTTTCATGATTATTTCCCTTGGTTCATTTAGCTACCATCCATTATAAGTGGAATGGGTTTCTATGACATGAAACCAACATTCATACTTATGTTAAGAGGCAAAGTCATAAATATACATTATAATTTCCAATTCCTATTTATGTTTGATTAATCAATATCAAGAATGAAACTGAGGTGGGTCATGTTAGAATACCCAGGCTAACCATGATACTATCCATTTTCCGATTAAACATCCTTTTTATATAAGAAGGCTTTCCATTAGCATGTTCAAGATCAAGCACCCAAGAATGGTGGATTAAAAGTGTCAGGACACTAAAAAATAAATTATTGTAAATCACCCTACAATAGAGGTTGAATTTATTTATGAAACCCACAAAATTGAATGGCATATATGAAATGGTTTTTACAACATGGTCCAAAATACTAGAAACATGACATATATATTCAATAGAAAATGATCTATGAAATTCATGCGATGATACAAAAAATTTATAAAATGATGGAAATTAAGGGATGAATTATAGACCACCTACCATAGACTCCTATGACTATCCTCATTCAGTACCAACCTTTATTTCGTCTTATATTATATTGGATTTGATGAATATATCAATGAACTGAAATTGAGGCACATGAGCCCGCTTATAATAGCATCATTGGTAGGATAAAGAACAAAGAAAGATTTAAAAAGAATAGTGAACATATCGTATAGATCTAGTGAGAAAAATGAACATCGATTCAGAATATAGATAAATAGTAGATCTTGAATCTAAGAATAGTTATCTTTTTATCTCAAAATAGGTGAACATAGGGGTTGCCTTCACTAGAAAACCAATATGGAATGAGGGATGAAATTAATAAAAATTTTAATGGGAAAACATACTTTTCACCCAAATTAACCTTCTCATGGTTTAGCCACATGGTTTGGCCAAACAATGTACAAATAATGCATGAGAATCAATAGAATGTTTCATACGCATGGTTTGTACCCAAGGTTAGAGAAACAATGTGAAAACTATATGAAGTTCCTTTTCTATATGTCTGTATGTTTTCACATGGCTGTGCAGCCCAAGCCGCATAGTTAAGGAAAACCGTGTGCTCAATACCAACAAATTTTCCAGTCTTTCATGGTTTAATATAGCTGTACATCATTTCTTTCATGATTTATTCTAACCATGAAACTAGCATTTTTCTCCCAAAATCTGAGTGATGGGCTCCAGACAACCCCCAAACACCCGAAGACCTTCGCTAACTCATTAGGAATCCGTATGAAGTCTAAAATAATGAATTAGAACATTTCTAAAGGATCCAAACATGATTGAAAAATCATGTTCTTATTGTCTTCCACCCTAACAAAAATCAACCCTGATTTTACCTTCTAAAGGTGATAAAACACTACCTATGAAGGAATATGTCCACTGGGTACATATGTTACGCTCTTGATCCCATGTATCATCCTATAAACGGTCATACTACCATTTTACCCATACAATAGCAACTGACCATCCTCATAGATCTATAATGCTCAAGACAATGATGCATATAGGACAATCCTCAATTAAATTATCGACATTTAGCTCAACTTACTTGCGATCAAAATTATGATATGGTTCGGAGTGATACCAGTGAAGCTGTGATACATGGGATACATTATGTAGGGAATTAAACCTATGAATTAGTGGAAACCCATAGGAAACTGGCCCAACTCTCTCCATGATCACAAATAGCCCAAAAAATCAAGAAGATATCTTCCCTTTCCTTTGTATCAATCTATTCCCGGTCCTGGGAGATACCCATAAGAAAAAATGATCCCGAAACTCAAACTCTAGTGGTCTTTGATGGGGATTAACATATGATTTCTATCTATACTAATTAGTATTCATACACTTCATGATCAGATGAACCTACACTAAAGTATCCTGCATGAGATAGGGATATAGTAGCGCTTCCTCACCTGCCTCTAGGCAACATAGAGGTGAATGGAATGAACTACCATAAAATGACTCCAAAGGTGTGATCAGAATTATTACTATAAAGCTATTATTATAGGTGACTCGATGAGAGGGATAATTTCCTCCCACAAACTGCCAAAATTGAGGACACATGCTCGAAGCATGTCTTATAGAACCTATATCATCCGCTCTGAATGTCCATCAATATTGGGGTGGAAGAAAATGCTCAGAATCAACTGCATACCCATAACCTTTTGCAACCTATTCTAGAAACATGATTTGAAATGATCATCCCTATTGGAAATGATAGTATGAGGGAATCCATGGAGTCAAATGTTCTCATAGAGATACAATCCTCCCAACACATCAACTGATAAAGTCTCTTAGATAAGAAAGATGTGGGATACTTTTTTCATTCTTTCAATGACTACACATACATCTTAAATACATAAAGGTGACCTTGGTAATCTAACTACAATGTCCATTTAAAAATATTCCCATTTACCTTATGGTATTAGAAGTATGTGTAACATTCTAGGTGATCTCTGGTGCTCTTTATTCACTTAATGAATGGTGGAACACCTTGTGATAAAGCTTTCTATCTGATGCTTCATCCTAGGACACCAATACTGGCACCATATATCTCTATACATCTTGGAGATTCCAAGATGATCTACCCATTAAGAAGTGTATGACATTCATATAAACTCTTCTCTAATATCTTTAGAAACCAATACCCATCCTTGTATATGAAGTATTTCATCTCTGTCAATAGACCAATCCGAAGGTAGGTCATCTCCTGAAATACTATCATAGAGAACCAAGCCCTCTGTATCTGAAAATTTTCCTATCTTCACCTTCTCAATGAGGGAAGAGGTAACTATCGATGTTGAGAGGAAACACTATTCGTGAATGTAATGAAACTCTATATGGTTCTTAGATAATAGGTCCATGAATTTAAATTCATCATTGGATTCCCATACGTTATGTGCCTCAGTTTTATGGATCAGCACATCGATAACTAAATTTCCCTTTACAGGTGTGTAGGCAAGCTCAAAATTGAATTACTGAAGAAATTGGACCCATATTTTCTTTCTAATATTCAATTAACATTGTGTAAAGATATATTTTAGGCCCTTATTGTCCACGTACACAAAAGTTCTCAACCAATAAATATTTTCTCTAGCAACATAAGGCCTGGACAATTGGTGTCAGATCCAGGTCCTGCGTCGGGTAATTTCTCTCATTGGGCCTCAACTTCTGAGATCTGTATGTGAGAAATCTTTCCCCCTGTATCCAAAATTCTACTAGGACGATACCTGATGCCTCACAGAACACTATAACACCTCTTCCAGGATATGGAAGAACTTAAATAGGTTCTAAAGAAAGCCTCCCTTTTAGCTTCTCGAGGGATTTATCACACTCTTATGACCACAAGATCATAAAACAATTATTTGTAAGAATATTTAGAGGTTAAGAAAGTCATGATAAGTCCTCTATGAATTGTCTGTATTATCCATCCATCCCTAAGAAACTCCATATATCAAAAACATTATTGGTATTCTCCTAGGTATCTATAGTACTAACCTTCTCTTGGTAAATAGATACCCCGATTCCAAAAAAAACATGACCCAAGAAGAAAATGTTTTCAATCCAGAAGTGGCTCTTAGCTAGCTTGGTATAAAGACGATTCTCCCTTCGGGTACTCAAAACTATCTCAAGGTGCATAACATGGTTTCTATGAGTGTGATAATACAAAAAAGTTTCATTAAAAACTATGTTAATAAAGGAATCCATATTGGTAAGGAACACCCTATTTATCAAAGCCATGAAAATGGAAGGCATGTTTATGAGACCAAACAACATAATGAGGTACTCATACACACCATAACTTCTGTATAATATTTTAAAAGGTATGTATGATGTCCGAACTCACAGATGATGATATACAGATCTCATTTCAATCTTAGAAAATAATGTAGCTCCTCATAGCTAGTCAATGAGATCATATATGATTGGAAGTGGGTAATAGTTCTTGAAAGTAATCTAGTTCAAATATTTCTAATATAGGCATATACAAAAAGGATACATAAGTCTTCTGGGTGAAAATCATGGGTGAAACCCAAGATATTGTGTTAGGAAATATAAAACCATTGGACTCTAAGTCCTATAACATCCTCTTGAGTTCCTATAGCTCAGACATTTGCATCATGTATAGTGGAATAGACACTGGATCTACTCCTGAAATGTGATCAGTTGTAAACTCTACCTCTCTCTCAAGAGGAAATCCAAAATATTTTTCATGAAATTCTTCCTTGAAATGATATACTACTTGAGGGAATTTTTCATGAAGTAATCCCTGATCCCCCAAGAAGAGATTCTCAATTAGGGTGGTTACTCCACCAATACCATGATACTCTCATCCAAATCTACTAGCCTAGACATCCCACTCAACCATATATAGATAAATGTTTCTCTTTGGCGATGTAAACAACAAGATATAGTGATAAGAATATACAACAGTGTGATACAAAAATAACCAATCAATCTCAATAATGACATTGAATCCTATAATCTCAAGAAAAATGAGGTCCCATAAGAAAGGGTAATTTCCAACCTCAAGGGGAAAGTCCCTACACTGGTGTATTCCCTGTTACCATACTCCCATCAATGTATCCAGTTTAATTTCACCAAAAAAATACTATATCTCTAGCCCAAATATTTATACTATATATTAGGAGAAGAAAGAGTGTGAAGAACATGTATTAAATAATGTAGATACTATAGTTGAGGATACTAGAATAGTATGTCGTATTGTAGATGGTCCTATAGCTTGTTACTTGGGTATCTGCTGTAATGTATGAAACTCCCCTGGCTGATGGACCTTTTCCACACGACTACCACAATCAAAATTGCTCAGTTGGCACTTATAGTGATCAAGATTCTATTTATTGTGACCATGACCTCCTACTCAGCCATTCTTCCCTGTTCCACTTCAACTCCTCGCCTGATGCAACACAAAAGAACCTACCCATGAATATGGATTTGGTTAATAGTCTCTTCCACTCGATGATAATGGCATTGTCCAATATGATTTCTAATGATGAAGCTTATAGCTAAAAGCCCAGTACTCCAGAGTGTCTCTATCTCACATAGGCTTTAGGTTCCCCTATCATCCACACCAATGACCCACTATTGTGCTACCAGTTCCTGTAATATAGCTTCCACTACACTAAAAAGAAACATGTAGGTATTTCTTTCTCCTACAAGAAAAAATACTGGCCAACCTCAACACTGATCCTCTATGACAGACACTATCAATGTCCCTCTTGTTGCACTCCATGATGATATATATTGACTATTTTAGAGAACATAGGTAGGAAGATGAAATTTAGTAGTGTACAAATGGAATATTGAATACCATCCTAAATGTTTCTAGCATGTGTAAGCATATCACCATCTAGAAGCGGTTCAAAGTACTGTAACTCAGTGAAATATATTGAATATTCGACGAATGACATAGGACCCTACTCAAGATGCATGAAATCTGTAGCCCAGTTAGCAGTCAATGTATGAGGAAATACAAACTCATATAAAATTGCTGAGAAATCACCCCACACCTTGTCCTGATAGAGACCGACCTGGGTAATCAAATCCCACAATTTCTTAGTTGACTGGCATGGGTAATCACATCCCACCAGTGCTTAGCAGAATCACATATCCTATAAATAGCAAGATTGACCCTCCACTCTGGAGGAATCTCAGGATGCTCAATTATAGACAAGTTTTCCACTACACAAGACTCAACAGCCTATGGAAATCCACCCCCGAAAGGTAGGAAGATGCTTTTTCTAGAACTCATGGGTCAGATCAACCATCTTATGTGAAATCCATGGAGTACCATTCATGGAATGCATTAGATGAATACAATTATCTAAAATGTGAGCATGAGTTACCAAATAAGGTACAGTAGGTAGTGCCTCAAGTGGTCCTCCTAGATGTAGGAATGGTTTCTTAGGGCCCACCACGTCTAGAGCATGGTCATCACCACCTTCCGGGTGAAAGACATCATGATTTTATGGTGGAATTGTTCTACAAATACCTAGAACATGCCTCCAAAAAATATTTATGCATGTAGATAGAAATACTAATAGAATCATAACATAAGAAAATCATAATACCTAAGGTATACTACCCCAACTAACCACATAGAAATCTAGTTAATGGTAAGTGATTCAGTATAAGTTTCAATGGTTAAAGTAGATGGAGGGTCAACTATACCCTTTCTCATCATTTACAAGAATCCATTTAATTTAATTTAATATTTAATTTACTAGGTTCAATCCTTTACCATTCATAAAAATGAAAAGGTTTTATATGGATGTAGAACTATTACCTTTTTGAAGTAATGTTTCATAGTCCATTTTTTATTTTATTTGTTCCATGTATCAATGTACATGAAGAATAGATATCTATTCCCATTGAATCAGGGGCCATACTCCTTATCACTTAAAATGACACCCATTTTATTTTAATCTAATATATTGACTTGATAAATTATCAATTGAAACCAATGAGGGCCCATAACACCTCATGAATTGATACATGAAATCACTCAATAGTTTCCAATAGAAGAACAAGTATATCTATACTAAAAAGTGTCACTGAATAATCATAGGAATATGAAGAAATGAAAATAGTGAAATGTACCAATATGGCCTACAAATATCCATGAAATGTGAATTATTGGTTTTTACAATGATGGATGTAACATTTCTCCTTTACCTCATATCATTGGTCTAAGGATGAAATTTAATCTCAATTACAATAATAATAAAAAAAAACACATAGCATATTCATCACCAAATAGTGAAATGATATCAACTGTAATAAAAAAAGTTGAAAACAATTTATAATTCATGAAACTTTTAATTTACCTTAAACATTGGTTCTGGATTCCCATGAATGACTTATGAAAAAGATTCATGTGATCCTAATCTCCAATATATTGTCTCCAAATAGTAAAGAATCAAATGAAAGATTTGATACCATTATATGATGTCCCGAACCTAGATTCCACTGAAGGTTCCCCGATTTCGGTTTCCACATGGACTCAAGTGCATCTCCTGGAATACTAGAGGTTGATGATTAGCGGTGAGGGCCTAGGGTGTGTATGTGGGGTGTCTAGTCCCTCATTAAAAGAGTTTATCACATCAGATAAATATAAAATAGAGAACAAATAGAGGAATAAATATAATTACATTGATAGCACAATATAATCATGCATTTATAGTATAAAACAATTGAAACTTGTATAAATATACAACAACTGATTATGATATATGTCATGTCACTAGAAAATCATAAAACATGGATACAAAGAAGCATATAGGAGTTCTATAAAAAATTATCAATAAGGAAAAAAACCATCCAAAGAATCCTGAGATCCAGCTCGGTCATCTACTACCATCTTCAATGTAAAACAATAAAAAATCATGTGTCTAAATCCAGAATCTTCCATTTTCTAAAACCTACATACATGTAGTTTTCCTGGGTACCAATGGATTACCAAATAAGGTGTGAAATAAATCCCAGTAAGCCACCACCAACAATATCTATAACATCCTATCCATGTAATATAAACTAAAATAGTGTGCAAGTATGCATATATAAAAGTAAATTTGTACAGTAATATATATACCCATGTACCTACTAAAGCCTTAAAATAGTGTCGAAACATGTAACTTGTTCACTAATTAATTATGTTTTAGTTTATATATTATTTTCACATGAGGAAATCCCGCACTAATATCACCTAATGATAGTAATATTAATGGTTCCAAGATGTAACAATGAATTATTTTTGAAGTTAATTATTGAGTGGTTCTAAAGTAATAACTAGGGAAACCTTGACCACAAGGGTCACCAAATCAGTAGTAATCACAACCTATCTAAATGGTAAGAGTTTAATTCAAGGAGATTTATCCAAGACATTCCCCAACAGTGTGATGTAACTGAGTATAAGGAATACATCTAAGGTAAAACAATATAAGATTTGTCGAGGCCCAAGGATATAACTAAAACACCTCATGTTCATATAAGCCATGCTAGATCTAAGGAGTGTATCCATGGAATACTATAATTATTAATGAGGGATCTTACAGTTTCATTCCGATCATACAATGATAGACAAGGATTAGGTTAAAAGGTGGATTTTAAACAAGGAAAGCGATAACCTTGAATTGAAATGGAACCATCAAGATTTTAAGGCATTCCCTTTAGAATTCAAGGTGAGATCGATTTAAACCACTCCTATAAAAATGATTTCACGATTCATATGTAATTAAGAACCTTACATTAAAATTCATTTAATTAATTAATCCATGTAAAATTCAAGCCATTTAATATTTCATGGTTAATAAAAATTTCCATTCATTAGATTTTCAAGGCCAAGGGGCATGAAACCATTTAATTGATTCATATTAGTCATAATAATTTCAATTGGTTCATTCCACTACCTTCTATTTAAGTGGAAAGGGGTGCTATGACATGAAACCAAAATTCATTCTCTTGTTAAGATCCCATGTTCTAAATATAAATTATACATTAAAATTCCCATTTAAGTTTGATTAATCCAATTCAAGCGCTTACCTTTGGTTGGACAAGATATAATCCCAAGACTAATCAAGGTAATATCCATTTTCCACTTCAATATGAATTTAATGTAAGAAGGATTTCCATTATCATGGTAAAGATCAATCACACCCAAACAGTGGCTCAAATGTGTCAAAACACTAACAACACAATTATAGTAAATAACCCTACATGGGGTGGCTGATGTTGTGAATGTAACCATAAAAATTGAATAAAATATATTGCATGGGTCATAAAACACAATCCTTGTTACTAAAAATATGACATATAAATTCAACATATGACACCTTATGAAATCAATGGATGATACAAAAATTTATAAAACGACACAAATTGAGGAATGATTTATAGACCACCTACATTAGTCTTGTATGACTTTACTCATCTATTATCGACATTTAGTTTATCCTGGATTGTATTAGATCTGATGAATAGACCAATACCATGAAATTGGGACATATGAGCCTACATCTAATGAAAACTATTGACCGTAAGAAGAATGAAAAATGATTTAAAAGAAACCAATAATTTATCAGTGCAGATCCAACAAGTTGAATGGCCATCGATTCACACTCTAGAGAGATGGTAGATCTCTAATCCTAGAATAGTTTGTTTATGATCTCAAAATTGGGAAAAATTGAAGCAGCCTCCATTGGAAAAATAAAATGGGATGAGTAATTGGTTTAATTATGATTTTAAGGGGAAAACATAAATTCCACAAAATTTTACCCTTTTCTTGGTCTGTCCACATGGTTTGGCTGATCCATGGTCAAATTTTCAATAAGAACCTTTAGAAAGGGGAATATGCAGGAATAAGACACACTATAAGAGAAACGATTCACTATCCATGCAAAATGCCTTTGCAATTTGACTACAACATTTCATAAAAATGTGTATCCCAAGTCTTACAATTAAAGAAAACTATGCGCCTTATACTAGAACATTGTATTTCCTTGCACGATATAATATAATTGTGTGTTATTCTTCATATGGTTTATTCTAACAATGTGAAAAACCATTTTCTATAAAAAAAGATGAATTTTAAGATTTGAAAAATCCTCCAACACCCCCAATACCTTCACTAACTCATTAACAATCTGTATGAGGTCCAAAATAACGAAGTTGACCAAAATTTAAAGGATCCATACTTTAATGAAAATAGAATTCTTACACTTTTATTTTTAGAGTTTTTGTGTATTAGGAATAACCAAAACTGGAAAAACCCACATCTTTCCCATCCAATGAGAATGATTCCCATTCACCATATGATTTTTCATTTTACAATTTTTTTTTCAAAATCTACCAATAACTTCCCCATGTTTGATACCCACAAAGAATTATCGTACACAATAGTCCATCTCATTTCCTAAGGAAGGGGAAAATATATATAGGGAAAGATTAAATTCCGGGTAAGGGGTACCACACAATAGAAGAACCATGGATTAAAAAAGGAATAAATAATATGAAAAGAATAATTAATAATCAAATAATTACATATAATAAATACATGAGCATAAAATATATCAATGGATAACATAAAAATGTAAATAATATTGTGGATTATACTAATTGGAATCATTATGATGGAATGAATATTTAAATATATCATAATTTTATCATCATGGCCCCATTTAAATTCTTCTCATATAATTTTAAGGACTCTTGTGAATACATTATAGATAAAATGGTAAGGAATACATCTAATTAGACTAGATAGTTTGTCTCGTGTGACCTATTGATGCATCAATGTGGCTTTATTTTTCTTGAACCCACCATAACTTAATATGTACAATTAAATTTTAAAATTAATGAAATGAATTAAAATTCAAAAAATAATAAACATCCCTTAGTCATAAATAAATATCCATTGAGGAATAACTACAATAAGAGATGTAGGTACATCCCCCATCAGTGTTTCGAATAAAATTATCATATGATATCAAAAGAAATATGGTTGATTATATCATTAGAGAATACCCCAAGTGAAACATAAGTATATTTATTGATTTTCACACAGATGAATAAAAACATTACTAGAAGAACTATTATCACAGTATCATTTAAGAAGAGTTCAATTATCAGGTCATTTAATATCTTGAATTTAATTATAAATTAAAAAAATATAAAATATTAATTTTAAGGGTAACTCATCGAATAAATTTTCAAATTTCATAAATATTTTTTAGATAATGTGTTAAATGAAAGATTATTTATAAATTTTTTTTAGAAAAACATTTCTAAAAATGTAATAAATAGACGATGTTAGAAGTCAAACAAAACAATAATTTTGTAAAAGTTAATGTGAAGAATTTTTAAAATATTATTTTATAAATAATCTCCAATAATGGACACATGAAAAATACTTACTGGTTGTCCTGGGAAAATGTGTACTGGAAAGAAAAATATATGACCATAAAATGGAAAACATTTTCAATTTTTTTAATATAGCTTTATTGAAACACATATAGTTTAAAAGTGTTATATTGATTTATTTTAATAATAGACAAAGAGAATATAAAAATAAATGTTGATAATATATATTTTTATTTAAAAATTAGAATGAAAAATATTTTTGGAAATAAATAATCGAGACATGGGTGGTAAACCATCATTAAATAGGATAAGAAATATTATTAATGACATTATATATTTATGATAAATAATTTTATATAGGAATATGCCTTGAATTAAAAATATAATTTATAATGAGGAAAAATATGGAATGTCAAATTAAATTTTAAATTATATAATAGAGTCAACCTAGAATAATAGAGTTCATGATGAAACCTTGTAACTCAATGATATAAATTTGTGTTAGAAAAATACCACACAACATCGGTCGTATATAAATTAAAGGATCATGGAAGAGAGATTTTAAAATGGACTTATATATCACATTTGTAATGGATATTTAAAATTAAATTATTTTATGTGGAATAAATAAAACTATTTAAATGAGAAATATGTGAAAAAGATGAAATCATTACTTAATAAATGGGAATTGAGATGAAAAACAATATAATATTTATTTTTGACTTCAAAGAAATTCATTTATGTTCCTATATATTGAGAATAAAAATCCTAATAAGTAATTATAAAATATTGTTTGAATATATTACCATATATAATATTTAATTATTATCATTTTATATACATCAATTTGTTAGTTAAATTTAATTTTCATTATATGGTGCTATTAACCTTAATTGTTTCACACTCTCTTTATAATGTTGATGTTAATCCCTATACATTGATACAAAGTTCCTCACTCCTATATTATCTATGGAAATATATTGGATGTTCCATAACTATTTATAATGTTATAATTTCTTTAAATGAGAGTTTTACATAGAGATCATGAATATGTAATCAGAGATCTACTTATTTTGTTAATTTTAACAACAAAGGATAATATATTGATAACATAGTAGATATGAATAGAATTACTATATTATCATTATATATTCATAATAATTTCGGATATATAATTTTAATTCATTAACTAAATTCCTATAACCATCCATGTTAGGTGGTGATCTAAAATGATATTCCTCATTACTGGAGGTTGTAGTATGTAAATAACACAAGTGATATTTTCCTTTCAAAATAGATGTGAGAGTGAAAGATAATTATTTTTATATCAATATAATAACATTTCAGTATTATATTGATATTTATTGAAAATATTATTATTGGTATAGTTGGTTTAGTTGTGGTTGGATGGAAAATATTCGGAAGAAAAGCTTATGAATTGGATAACACACTCGTTTAAGACATTAATCTTCTCTATGAAGATCACAAGGAAATGAATGAATTTTAAAACTTTTTTTAATCGTAAAATGAAAAATGTGGACATGTTTTATCTAATAGATAATATTAATTTGGTTTCAATGGAAATTAGGATGATATTTTTGGCTTGCCTTATATGGTGGTAAGCTCATTTTATAGCTGAAAAATTGGGACATTTACATATGAACTAAAACCAGGAGAGGGGTAAAGATTGAAACACATTGTTAGGTATTTTATGTGAGGAAATGTTTGTGAGAAATGAATGATTGAATTTACTAGTTAAAAAATGTATTCAATTTGGCCATTTTTCATATTATTTTTGTAAAATTTAATTATATATTATTTATTTAATTTTTTATAATTTTGAAAATTAAATTTTAAATTAAAACATATGATATAGGTTTTTTTAGAAAAATATATTTTTATATACATTAATATTTGTAACATTAATTCATCCTAATTATGTATTTAATTATCATGAGTATATTTTTTATATGTTTAAAAAATAATCTTAGTGTTATAAAATATTCGTCAACTTATTTAGATAAAATTTCAAAATGTTTATAAAAATAATTTTTTTTGAAAACGATTGTTTTACTGTTGTAACAAATATTCAAACTTCTAATTTATTTGTATATTAAAAAAGAAAAGTAACCTACTAACAAATGTGTATATTCTGATTAAAAATATAAATTCCATTTTATCAATATCATTTTCATGGGGTGTTATATTAATTTCAATATTGATGAACATAACCCATAAAAATATTTTTTAGAAATAACATATTTTTATATATAAAATGAAATTATTCTATTTAATCACCATGTAATAGCATTTAGATGAATATTAATACAATTTAATGTATATATTATAAATAAATTTCAATTTTAAATTTTCTTTACCAAATACAAAATAAATTATATATATATATATATCATATTAATTTAATTTTATGAATATATTGATATTAGAATCATTCCATGAATTATATATTTAAACAATATCATACATTATTGACAATAATATGCAATACATGAATATATTTTTATAATAAATATTTAAAATAAATATTCTATAATTTTTACTTTATTGATTATTTGTAAATAATATAATATATATTTTTACTAACAATACCTACATTCAGTTTACCTATCTAATAAATGTATGTATAATGACTATATTTATAATGATTTATGCCCGATGATTCTTTTTGCATTTATAACAACTATATTAAAATTATTACTGAATATAAATTAATTCTATTAATATGTAATAAATCACAATTCACATATCATAAATTGTTATTATTTATTTCAAATATTGACTTCCCTTTTCATTTTGTTTTCTCTCATTATTATTTTCTCTCAACTAAGGGTGATTGTCATGGGAAAGATGATTGAAAGGATCTAATAGTTTTTAAGATATTTTTCCCCTTTATTTATTATCCATATTAAACATATTCACCTTTAATGGATCTAACCATCAATGGTATGTAATATTCATAGTATGAAATATATGGTTTTATGTACCTTTGTTATAATGATCTACTTTGAGTAAAGTGTTCTTTATTCAATTCATATACTTTATGATTTATTTAATATTACAATTAAATTATTTAGTAACAAATATGTGTTTTATAATGATATACATATAATTTATTGATATAAAATCTTTCCTAGAACCCTTAGTGCCACATTATAAGGGACCAGGCTTGAACACTATACAATGTTGAGTTTTATTGAGGAATTTTATTTCATTCAAATTGAGTATCTTTTCATGTTTAAAATTTTATATAATTAGTACATATCATATACATCAAAAAATTATAATAATTAAAAGTGGAAACTTTTGATTAATATCCATTTTAATCATAATATAAAACTTTTAAAATAATGTATGTCCTTTTCTCCAGAAAACTATTCACAATAATCAACTTGACCACTTCCATTCACGTACCTACCCATAAAATCCCTTGAAAACATTTTAAAAATGTAATATGAGTAAAAAAACTCATTAAGGGATATAAAATTAAGAAAATTTTTAGTTGAATGAAAAACATTAAAACCCATTAAAAACCCTTTCTTGAAGAAAAATAACATTTTACTTATAAATTGAAATTTAATTCCATTTACGAGCATTTATTTTATCTTTTTAAAACAAATTATTTCCCTGGAAACCCATTACCATGAATAGACAATTCCTGTAGGTACCTTAGGAGATCATCTCATAGAACCCTTACATAACTCTTACAGAACCCTAACAAATTAGAATTACAATAAGGCCAATATCAAATATAATTATATAGAGAACATAATCATTAACCAATGAATTGGATCACTATCTAGGGGAACTAGTCATTTAATCAATAACAATACCCCAGAACTATTTAGCTATACCCATCATATATAATGTCTTAGAACCAAAAATGAATAAAACATTTCATTATTTGAAAAAACTTTTCAAAATCATATGAAAATACCTTCTGAATATAAAAATACCATTTTCTCTTAAAACATTTTTCTTAAAAATGAGCAATATAAGGAAAATAGAGGTTTTCATTTAACAAAACATATAATATTTCAAAAAAATCTATAAATAAAATAATAGTCATAGAGGTAGGAAAACATCATTTTCATCATTCTATCTAAAACACATAAATAGATTCATTTATTAAACCATTGAAATAAAGTAAAAGACACATAGAACTAAATCTATAACTCTTTTATGTATATATAAAAAATTTCAAAAATATCATTTTAAAACATGGAAATAGAATTGAAAGAGAGTTTTAAGTAAAACCATAAAAGAATAATTATTTATATGAAAAGTACCTTATCACCTTGTAAATATTTAAATCACACTACCCATGAAAGAATAACATTAAACACCACATTAAATACCAATATAATAGAAAAATTAATTATATAACATCTCAAAGGGGCTGTATATGCACATTATTAAACAATATTGGTGCATAAAATTAATAAATTCTTCAATAAAAAGAAATTGAGATGATGTTCCTTACCTTGACTATAGTTCATCACATATGTCATTATCTTCCTAAATAATAAAAATATTTTATTTATTTATTTATTTGACCAAAATTTTAATGTTACTTATAAATATTATTTCACTTATTAACATTTTATATACAATAACTTAATCAATTAATTTTAAGTCATGTGTTTTGACTGCATTTTGAGTATGTGTCAAAAATTGATCTTGTAGGACGACTATGGTCAAAGAGGAAATTAATTAAACATAGGATGAATTATAATCATGAAATAATTATTATATTTAGACATTAATTATACTTTTAATACCAATAATTAATTATTTTTATAAAAAATTAACTAACGTTATGATCATGAAGACTATAGGTTTTATGTACCCATGAGTAATATTTCAATTTTTGAATTATAATTATGAAAAGAGGGTAAGTGATATTATATATTAATATAATGATAATTGAATTATAAATACCATTAATTTTAGTTATATATATCTATATATATGAATATTTTTATGTGGGTATGAAAAAAAGAATAACAACGTTTTAGGGAGGTGGCAGTCCACATATCCACAAACGATGTTATAATTTTATTCCGAGAGTGAAAAGGTAAAAATAAAATGATATGTTTTTTATAGAATGATAAATATGTCATTAATATCACAAGGATATAATGTATATAAAATATATTTACTATATTTACCCTTTTTTCCTTCCATGAAACACATTAGTGAAAAACGAATCATATTTCTACGTGAGGTGGTAGTCCTCTATACACACGTGCGGCATTATAGTATCCCTTACATAATTTAATATTAAAGGTTTATATATGGTATAATTACTTATATGATATGATTATATAATAAATATACTTTATATATGTCATTAAACAAAATCATTAGAGGTGGTAATGAAAAAAATAATGACATCATTTCACGATGCGGTAGTCCACTATACACACGAATGATGATTTCATAAACCATTTTATGGAATTGTGTGTTATATTAGGTCATAAAATTAACATAAAAACATATAATTATATGGAATATAGTATTTTTGTTATATAATCATGTAATAATAATAAAATAATTGGGTGAATGAGGAAATAAAATAAATTTCTTTTTGATGATTGTTACCTCTTCTTCAGGTATCACCTTTTAGTGTGCACCAAATTCATTACATGGTTGTATTTAATCCCCAAGTAAGTATTTTAGGATTAAATTAGGGATTTTTTGAATTTATTTGAATAGATATTGGCCGATTCTTTTGGATGGCGTGAATAGTAGAGGAGGGGGTGTGGCCTTTTATAAGTGAGTTGAGTGACACACTTGAAATATTTTAAAATTGTGATTTACACCGACATTATTTTAATTAAAAAGGACCCAATAATGGTAATTTAACGATCCTAGAAGGTATAAGGTATAAATACATCTAAAAAATTGTTTTTGTACATGTTTTTTGTCATTTTTAAACATTTTAGACTAGGTTTATCCAATATGTAAATTCATTTCAACCTTAATCATTGTAATTAATTTTAATTGTATTCATTGATGATTTTGGTAAAAAATTAAGTTGAACATATTAGTAATTAAAAATTATGATTATTATAAATAAAAAATCCATTTTTTAAAATTCAATTCACTTGAGAAGAAAAATTTAATTTAATATTAATCTCATAGATGCGATGAGGCACTACGTTTTTAAGAAAATTAATTTTTTAGAAAATGATGATTAAATTTTAGATCTATGAAAATTGATAATAATTAAATGAAAATATATTAATGTATAATTATATATAATATATAAATTTCATTTAAAATATATCCCATTTGGGATTATTTTAAATTATTTAAATAGAGAAACATTGTTAATTTAATAATAGTTTTTTGAAAACCCTTTCTTTAAACACAAAGAAGAAAATTTTTATGAAAAATAAATATAAAGTTGATTAAAAAGTAATTAAGTTTATAAATTATAAGTAAATAATACTTGGGTACTTTAAATCAAATTCAAAACATATTTTTAATCTTAAATAACTAAAATTATTAAAACTAAATGAATTTTTATAAAAATTGGTATTTTTCACTATTCACTAAAAAATCTACAATTTTTGGAAAAGTACAAAACTTTAACAGAAATTAAAATTCTATTTTATGATCTAAAAAATCATATTCAGTAGAAGAAATACGTATTAAAAAATTTGGAAATTAATCTTTTAAATAATACCATACAATAAAATTTATTAACTAAAATAATTTTCTTTTTGATAAAAATTTTCTTAATATTTTAATGACTATTATAACTTTTTAATTTTTATTAATAATTATGAAATCGATTTATTCTACATGTAACTAGGTTTTTAAATACTTCCCTTATATTTTATGTTGCATCTGTTGAATTATATTCACTTATTAAATAGGTGAGGATATCTTTTTGTCATAACATTTTCAGATTCCCATGTTCCCTCTTTAACTACAAGGTTTTCCAAAAAACCTTATCCTGATGAATCACCATATTCTGCAACACTTTATCTCTATGGTTAAGAACATGATATTTCTACCCCTCATAATAAATATTTTATTCTAATTGAACTACATCAGGGCCCAAAATATGAGATGATTCATAACCTTAA
The DNA here is from genome assembly GCA_963277665.1 of Viscum album. Lineage (NCBI taxonomy): Eukaryota > Viridiplantae > Streptophyta > Magnoliopsida > Santalales > Viscaceae > Viscum > Viscum album. Next base: position 261,992,171 of record OY728128.1, on the reverse strand, counting down.
TTCATTAACTTTGAAACATGATGTACACTATATACCTGAGATAAACTCAATGGTGATGCCACTTAATAGGAAATCGATCAAAATTTATCCCACATTTCATATGGTTCAATTAATTATTGACTTATAAACCCCTTCTAAACAAAATGCATCACAATTTTTCCAAGAGGAACATTGGGAAAGGGATTATGTCCTACCTCAAATAAAAGGCCATTTATCTAGTTTCATGCATATCTTTTTTTGAGAGATATGTGTTTCCCTCACTTTATTTTGTATAAAAAATAATTTCTCTATTGTTTACTCTAATAACTCTGTTCCCATCAACTCAGTTTATCCTTCATCATCCCAAAATTATGGTGCCAGACATATCTTTCCATATAATTCCTCAAGTCGTTCCATCTGTATACAATAATGGAAAAATTGTTATAATAAAATAAAATAAAGAATGATGTTGATCCCAAATTCCATGGTAATCTTTTGAACAATAAGGAATCATATATTCCATGGTATTAGTTGTATCCTTAGACCATCCATTAGATTTAGGATGAAAGGATGTACTAATTTTTAATTTAGCACCCAATACCATCTAAATCCATTTCCAAATATGATATGTGAACATGGGATCACGGTATAATACAACGGAGAAAGTAACACTATGTAATCTTTATATAACTTTTATATAAAGTAGATAATGAATATCTAATGATATTTTTTCTCAAATGGGAATAAAGTGTGAATATTTAGTTAACCGATCAATAACATCTTAAATCACATTGTTACCTTAAGATGTCCTTGGAAATTACACCATGAAATCCATGGATATATTTTTTTATTTAACATTATTAACTAGAAAAAATTGTATCATTACCTTAAGTAGCTATAATTTTTATTTATCTTAATGAAAAACTAAACACATCACGTTGAATTCAACAATATCCTTTTTGATTCCATCCCACCAGTAATAATACTGAAGGTCTTTGTATGTCTTGGTGCATCCTGCCTGAATGGAAAAAAAGAACTGTGAGATTAAATCAACAACACATTCCTCAATATGGAATCAAAAGGCATACATAATATTTAACTAAATTGTAAAACACCTTCTTCATGAGCATTAAAATCATTCAAATTATCCTTCTTAATAGATTCTTCCTTTAACTATAAATGCTGATCCTTCTTCGGAGCACTATAAATTGTTTCGCATAAAGATAACTCTAAAAAAACTAAAAAAAAATATGATATCCCTATGCCCACAACTTCTTAGAAAAAATACATCAATTCATTAATCAAAGTGAAATGATAGAAACATAACATGGTTAAGGCAATTTTATATTTTAATTTCAATGCATCATCCACTTTATTTTCATTTCTAGGAAGGTAATGAATCATGAATTCATAATCCTTGATTACTTCTAGACATATTCTCTCTCTAATTTTCAATTATATCTAGGTGAATAAATACTTCAATCATTTTTTATGAATATATATTTCACAATTCACCCCCATAAAAATTATACCTAATATTTTTTAAAGAAAAAAACACTTCTGGAAATTACAAATCTCATGCAGGGAAATTTAACTCCTGAGGATTCAATTGGAATAGAGCACAAGAAAATACCAGATACTTCTACAACAGGAATTGACCATATCCTTTCAATTAAGAATTACTGTATATGACTAATTCTATAATTCTATATGGCAAGTCCAAAAATAGATCATTCACAAATCTTATTTTTAGTTCCAGAAAATTGTCATCAATTATTTTTTCCAGATAAACATACCTGATTTTTGAGTTATCATAGTAAGTGGGATAGAAAACCAATGAAATATTCAAAAACCAACTAGTAGTATCTCTTTAATCCCTAAAAACTGTGAATATATATATGATATTTTTATCTATTCTATTCTTCATCAACTTTTGTTTTATAATTGTCAACAGTTATTCCATTTTTAGAAACAATATGACCATGGAATGAGATTGTTTTCAACAAAAATCCACATATGGTAAATTTATTATATAGTTTCATTTATTTTATTTATTAAAAAAATCCCAAGGTTTATTTAAAGTTAATTTTGTCATATAAAACATACCTAAATTTTAGTAATAAACATAACCTCAATATTTTGCATGAAATCAAGAAACAATATAATTCATATGCTCCATAATTACAATAGGGGAATTATATTTCCTAAAAAACATAATTAAAAACTCAAAGAGCCAATACCCAGTTCAAAAAAATTCATTTGAATGAATACTTCCTTCACTTTCAATATATGGTAATATGATCTCAACTCACCATTCAAAAAATAATTTTTTTTCTAGGAGATGATCCCAAAAATCATCGATATGAGAAAAAAGATACTTGTTCTTGACAATTATGTTATTTAGAGCTCTATAATTTGTGAAAAGTCACATTGAACCATCATTATTTTTATTAAAAAATAGGACCATCTCATAGTGAAGTGTTTGGTCAATGGAAAAATCTATCTAAAAACTAATTCAATTTCTTTTTAAATTCATAAAGTTCCACTTGATCCATTCTTTAAGAGGGTTTAAAAATAGTTTTAGCATCAAGAACTATGTAAATGGTAAACTCAACATTCCAATCATGAATAACACTAGAAAAGTCATCGGGAAATACATCTATATATTCATTTAATACTAAAACATCACTAATTCTACCAGATTCATTTTTTTGGACAATATAATCTAGGTATATTTCCCTACTATCTCAAATAAAATTCTCATTTTTTGGTATGTTTGAAAAGGAATGAAACTATTTATGACAACTTCTTTAGAACTACAATCTATCTCGACATGATAAAATGAAAGCTAATCCATACCAAAAATGATATCAAATTTTATTATGGGTAGTTTTATAATATTTGAATGAAATAAGATCCCATTGATAAGAAAAATAATATTATTATAAATCTTGGGTTCTTTAATACATCCACCTAAAGTATTCTTCAAAATTTTAATCTTACATTCATGAGGTGATATTATTTATTTACAAGAACATTTCTCAAAAATTAAAGAATATAGAGATCTAGAGTCAAATATGGTATCATAATAATTTGAATACACAAGTAACATGCATATCAACATTTCATTTGATGACCCAACATCGACTACAATAGTATAAAATGGACTCGTTACACCATTTTATTTCGGATCATGAATATTTCCTTCCAGTGTAATTATAATTGTACAAATATTATCATAATGTAATAACTCATTATAACTAAAAAATATTACTATTGGATAACTATTGGTTTCCCCATTTTTTATTAATATGTAGGATTCTTTTCCTTTAATTTCTGTTCCATGTGGTGAAACTTTCCATATGAGTAACAGTTCCCTATATTTGGAATAAATTCTCAATGGGCATTTTTACCACAATTGAAAAAATACAGGAATAGAATATTCTTTCCACTATATTTATTTATTTTATATTTCCACACCACTTAGTATACTGACTTCTTCTTACTTTAATCATCTTGAGGCACATTTGAGATAGAAAACTCTATCTCAAGATTTTCATCACAACAAACCACTTTTTTTACAACTTTTAAGTTATCATGTATCCAAAGCTCATCATTGTCTTGGTTTCAAACCTGAGTAAAACCTATTAATTTTGATATTAGTGACCAAAAAAATCAAGCACAAAAATGGAAAATCTCATGATTTTTGTTTCATATGAAGTTACAAAATCATAATAGTTTTTCCTAAATTCTAGGAATTTTTGTTCCATTTATAGTTGAACAACCTTAAGGAATTTTTTTTACATAAAAATATTCTTAAATATTTCCTATTAAATGGAATCATGATAATATTTCACTCTAGTTTTCTTAACAAAATACCACCATTGATCATCTTCATCTTCAAAATGATAAATTGAAAGATTTACCATTTTTTGTTCTGAACATCCCATTATATCAAATATATTTTCAAGAGCATATATATATCCCTTGGGTAAAAATGGGTTAGATGATCCAATGAATTATGGGGAATATTTCCTCATGAAATTCTCCATAGTAGACATAGTTTTTTCAGGGGAGGATAGGTTCCTCTCCAAAATGGATACCACCCCCATTTTTATCCTTTGTCAACTAATCTATCACTATATTAAACTTCTCTGTTCAAATTAAAACCCTCTCGAGATTTTGAATTAGCTTGATATCCCTCTCTTAGTACCTTCCCAATATAGATTCCCTATTTTATCTATTTAAAACCATTATGAACAAACATAGTTTAGATAAAGTAACACGGTAATATTAAAAGGATATATCATTTTAACTTAACCATAAGGTAAAAAGTTTCAAGGTAATTATATTAACATTAACCCATCCTCTAAATATATCTAAACCTTTACTTTGAAAAAAACTATATGGAACTATCCTTAAACATTACATAATTTTGAGTTTTAGTCAATAATTAACTTTCTTTCACATTGATGATCTTTTTTGGTTTATATATTTAGCGAATTAAAACATAACTCATACATAAAAAACCATAAAATTACAAAGTAGAAACATATGATTAGTATCTATTTTTACATAACATAAAACATTTAAAATTAAGAATATTCTCTTTTCATGAAAAAATTCACAAGTTTCAACATGAGCTCTTCCCTTCCCTTACCCATCATCAAAACCATGTGACTTTTTTTTAAAAATGGGATGAGGAAAAAATGATCATAAATGGATTTAAAATATGAAATCTATTAGTCTAGTGAAAAACATAAAAACATATAAAAACATTTTATTGAAAAGATAAACTTTTTACCCATAAAGGAAAATATTATTCCTTTAAAATATCTATTATTTTATAATTTTAAAACAAATTATTTCCATTAAATATCATTATCAATCATAGAAACGTTATATAAGTTCCTTTGGAAATCAACTCATAGAAACCTTACAGAACCCTTACAAATTTGAATAACGATATGACCAATTGCCAAAACAATTCTCCAAAGAACCAAATCATTACCCAATTGTTTAGACTTCAATCTAGATGCATCTATTTTTTAACTTATAATGGGCTCAAATAATTCTATCTAGGAACACTCACCATATATAATATCCAAGAACTACAACATGAATACAACATTTCATCATTTGAAAAAGTATTTCAAAGTCTACAAAAAATTACGTTTTGGATATCAAAATATTTTTGTTTTGAAAACCATTTTCAATACAAAATTACAATAAAATTAATAGAGGGTATTTAATTTATGAAAAAAGTAATCTTTAAAAGGAAGGGATACATGAAATTACAATTATGGTGGTACGAAAATTCCTTGTCACCATTCCATTTAAAACACAAAAAAATATTTTCTTTTGAAAAACATTGAGATAATTTAAATGATCCATAAAATGAACTTTATAAATATTTTCTTTCCATAGAGATGATTTAAATAAAATTCTTTTTAAAACATAGAAAATAACGATAAAGAGAGTTTGAAGGAAAACATTAAAAGATGGGGTATTTAGATGAAATGTCCCTTTTCACTTTGAAAATGATTACATCATAATCCCCAAGAATGAATTATATTAAAAAAACATTAAATACAATTATAATAGATAAATTCATGATATTATATATCAAACGGTATGTATATACACCATATAAAATAATAATGGTTCATAACATCAAAAAATACGTCAATGAATGGAAATTAGTATGAAGTCCTTTACCGTGAGCTTGATTCTTAAGGTATTTCTTTATATTAATGACTGATAAACTTAGGTTAACTATTTAATTACTTTGGAACCCTTTTTAAATTTATTATTACTTTTATTTCACTTATTAATTTTTTATATACAATTAATTAATCAATTATTATCAATCCATATGTTTTGACCCCTATTGGATTATGTGTCAAAAATGGATTTGGAAGGTCAACTATGGTCAACGAGGCCATTATTTAAACATATCAAGAATAATAAGAATGAAATAATTATAATAATTATAAATTAATTATAATTTTTAATCTAATCATGGAATATGGTTAGTAAAAATGTATTATCATTAGGATCATAGATATGGTAGGCTGTAAATACCTAATATTTTTTTTAACATAAATAAAAAAAATAAAAAAATGGAATATGAAACAAAAATATCTTAGAAGCAGAACTAGAAAACACAGAGTCAAGGGGTTCTATAATAGTGAATTATTTGAGAATAGCCTCTAATATATTTTATACAATCTGGGGGAAGTGAACTCAAGATAGAGAAGAATGGGAAGTGTTCATCATGATAATTCCATGTAGCAAGGTGGTCATCTATCATTTTCCAATCATGCCACATATATTTTAAGATAACTTGATTATTGATGAGATGCCTACTTCATTGTATATGATAATAAATGGAAAATGGAGTTGGAATTTGGCTATTTATATGACTATAGATTATCAGAAAATAGGTTTCCACCACCTCAAACAAGATATTCTTTGACATAAAAACCTCTATACCCTTAAGCAATGAAAAATAATCTACATGAAGTGAAACACCATTCCTAAAATATGTAGTGAATTCCACATAGGACATAGGTGATTTAGTTGCATCTTTTGAATCTATCATCAAGGTTTTGAGTTCTAGTCCTTGATATGGAAATGCCTGAGATGACTGAATAAATCACTCATGGACCCCGATACCCATTGGGAACTTGCCCTAAATCCCAGGTATCATTACCCTTGTGCCTATAGTTGGGTAGTACATAAAGGAACTTTGTGGTGGGTGATAACCTGCCTATGCGTTTTAACCCCCTTGGTCTAAAAATACGGTGTACTTTTGTAGTTGGGGTTTGGATAAGTGGTAATAACCCCGCAATCCTACATGAAAAATGGGGGTTGAAAACCCATTGGGTGTAGGATACTATAACAAGTACTATGAGGGTACTATAGCAGTAGATACACTATAGAAATGGAGACACTAGAGCGGTGGCTAGAACTATAACGGTATTAGTGGCGGGTACTGTATCAATGATGGGTAGTGTAGCGGTGGCGGTATTGTAGTCATACTTTAGCAGTCGGGGTACTGTATTAATACTATTCATAGAATGGGCATTGAGTCAAAATTTTGGGCCTTCGGTCCATGTAATGGAATTCATTACCACTGGGCCTTCAGGCTATATATATATATATTATAATAAAGTGGGTGGTTGTGTGGGTTATCCCTTAGGGGGGATATGACCTGCCATTCAGGACTGCATGTGCGCGATGTGTATTTATTTGAGGAAATTATTCACCCAAGAGCTTAATATATATAAAATAAGCAGTGAATGGATGAATAACCTTAATATTAGGATCCTGATCAATACCTCCCCCCCTCGTGATTCCCTTGATGCATGAACCATCTGTGTTTTGTTTCAACCCGATGGCACTTGAGATCCCATGAATCCAATATCATTGGGGGTTTTCATACAACTAGGTAAGAAGTGTCGTATATTCTATAAAAAAATGTCCAATATAGGGGGTTCATAACATTTTATAATTACTATTATAATGTCTAAAACCACCCAATGAGTTCTTGTAGTGAGGTCCATCGTAGAGTATGAGGTTCCCTTAATCTAGGAATTATTTCTAGCATCCTAGATTACCCAAAAACTAGTAGATAAAATTTTAGTTTACCTTATTTTCTGTGTCAGTCCTTTTCATAGACTCAAACCACATTTGGATAAGGTTTAAATTTTGGAGAACCAAATACAATAACCCAGTAAACTCACAAACGAAATTCCACACCATGTTTTCCTATCCTCCTTCGAAGAATTAGTGATTTGTCAACATAGTATTTGAAAGGTTGAAACAAATATATTTTGAAGATATATGAATACCCTTACATTTAACCCCACCTCCAATTAGTAATTAATGGTTATGAATGTTTTTTATGAAGAAATTGAACATGGAAGGGAGTTATCTTCACCAAAGGAGATGACCCCAAATATCATGGTTTGGAGATTCGATTAGTATTGATCTGTAGGCCTTAACTATGTAGTCTCTTAAAAAAACACCATCAATACACACTTTTATATCACGTAATTTAAATTAATGAGGTGGAAGAAATAATTCTAATAAATTTTAATAGTTTTCGGGTAATGGTAGAATACTCTCATGAATTTCTGAACAATAGTTAATTAGTAGAGAACCCAAGAAATCTTATCATGCTACCTACCATGTTTTCATAAAATAAGACAATGTCTCTATTTCTGATAATATAGAAATAACTATTCTAAAGAATAGGAATGTGTATTTGGATAATTTTCCCTATATTATATGAGGATGGTATCTATAAACCCGAATTAATCTTATACTTATCCATAATGAATTTTTTTTCCAGAGAGTCCATCCTTCGAGCGCCTCACAAGACATCCTCACATAATGACAATGCATCATGTCTTCCATACGCCATAAACCAACACCACCCTCTCCCATTTGAGAAAAAATCCAATCCCAAGATTCCCAATGGTATCTACCCTCCAGGTGGGTGTCCTAGATGAAAGAGGATAAATTTTCTATATTTTCTTGATTACTTCCTTAAGAACCTAAAGCACCGAGAGGGTGTACATGGGGATAGATGTAAACACACTATTACTAGAGTTATCTTTCATCAAAATGGTTGAAATAATTTCATCCATTAATTCATTGGAGAAGTGATTCTTTTAACTAATTTATCCATAGGATGAATATGAAGCCTTTCAGATGAAATGGGAACTCCTAAGTGGTCAATGCAGAATCCCATTATAAGGACTCTTGTTCAAGTTTCAATGATGCTCAGTCACATACTTTAGAATATTAATGAAATATAAATGCTTTTATTTTCACCATTTCTCATTTTCCCACTACATTTACAATACTCTTTGAGAACATTTTTTATACAAAAAATGTAGTTGGAGTCATCTTTGTGAAAAATCACCATGATGTCCTTAAACATCACATGAGACGTCCCATAGATATTATAACTTCAGAAGAAAGGAATAATTTTACCTATTATCATGTTATTAATTAAAAATATAATAATAACATATTGTAATATGAAAAATAAATTAGAAGATATGGGGCCTCATTGTCTCAACCCACATAATGATTTCAAAAAGCCACTTTTTCTATCAATAAAATAGATTTACAACCATGGTGAGATAAATGATCTAAACAGCACATCAATAAACCATGAGAATAATCCCATGAATCTTAGTATATTTAAAATGAAACCCCATTCAAGAAACACATTGGATTACTAAATTGTCATTTTAATGGCTATTTTGGAGCTTTGAGTTTTCTAGTTACTGTCATTGACCATTTCTTGTGCAAGTCTTATAGTCCCAGGAATGGATCTTCGCCTAAAAAACTATGTTTCCCCATGGATATCCATTATTTGAGATTACCTAAACTTATCATTTTTCTAACACTAGAAATAACATTTTATGTAATATTACACTTGATAATTGATTGAGATTTCTTGGGGGAGGAAGGTTCATTAACTTTTGGGACAAGCACCAATGTGGTTACAGAAGACATCCTGGGGTGACGTTCACCCAAAAAAAATCATTCACATCTCTGATTAGATCACTTTTGACTTTGTTATAGAAATATACATAGAATTAATGTGGAAATCCATCAGGTCCTAGAGAACTCACCAGATTAAGAGAAACTACAGCCTGCCATATCTATTTTTCCTCAAGAGAAGATTTAAGGAGGTGGTCATTGGAAATGACACCACATTGGGAATAACAATAAATATTTTAGTATGAATATGAGGAAAAACATCATGCATTAAAAGATTAGGTCCTTTAAGAATTTTTTTAAAAGGGTTTATAATATACCTCCAACAATAACCCAGTTATTAATAAAGGATCCATCCTCCTCGAGAATAATGGGACTAGTGACATGCCACCTTTCTTTGATGGAGGAATCAAAATATACTTTGTTCATGTCACTATAATGCATGGAATTGAACTTGGACTCCTCTCTTGCCAATAATTATTCAATATGAGGCTTCTCTTCTAGAAGAATATTTTTATAATGAAGAAAACTGAAAACATCATCATCTTATCATTCTGCATGTTTAGATACTATCTTAAATATGTCAAGATTAATCCATTCCAAATTGTGGAAGGAGGTAAGTATATTAGAACTCAATTAATATAGATACTTATTTTAGAATCTCATATTATCTTTTTATCTTTAACCAATTTGTTCCCTTTGATGGTTTGGACTAAGAGGAAATAACTTCCAAGTGAAAACGAGGAACCATGAGTGAAATTATCATATATATTAAGAAATGGATAATAAAAAGTTTATATATTATATAAAAACTAAATATGTATAATTATGTTTTAAGTGTCACATAAAAACTTTATATAAATCATTATACCAATATTTTATAGGTGGTAATAAAAAAACAAACAACATCGTTTCATGTGTCAGTAGTCTACCTTACACTTGAATAATGATTTCGTAACCCATTTGATGAAAGGGTGTGTGGTTATATTTCATACCCTTAACATAATAAAATCTAATTATATGTTAGTTATTAATGTTATTATGTCATCATGGTATAATAATAATTGAACTGGTGGATGAGGAAATAAAGTAAAATTCTCATTGATGAATGTTATATCTTCTTCGGGTATCTTCTTTTGTTTTTCATTAAAGGCTATCCATTGCGGGATTTATGTCCAATGTCAATATTAATGTATGATATTATTGAATAGAATAATTTAATTTACAATTTCTTCAAAAAAAAAAGATGTTTTGAAGCTGTGAAGTGTGGAGGAGAGAGGGCAGTCTTTTATAAGTGAGGTGAGTAGAGCATTTGTAATTTTCTAAAAGAGTCAATTCCACCTACTTATTTTATGTCACCAGTCTTCAATAATAGTCCATTATCTATTATAGAAGGTATATGGTAAAATAATGTCTATAAAATGGGTTTTGGAAAAGTGTTGGGTAATTTTTACACAATTCATTCTATGTTTAACAATTAAGAAAACATGATTTTAGCATAATCACTGTAATTAATTTTTATTTTTTCACTAATCACTTTGGAAGAAAAATTATGTTGGAAATATTAGAAATTATAAATTATTATTATTTACAATATGGAATCCAAATTACAAAATTCAATTCTAATAAGTGTAAATTTTAATTTAATATTATTATCCTAGATGAGGTGAGACAATAGATTTTTAAGAAGCATATTTTTTAGAAAAAAGATGATTCTATATTAACTATATGAATAACAAAACTATTTTTATAAAATTAAGTTAATATATAATGGAATAGAATATATAAATTTAATTTAAAACAAACCCCAATAAGGATTATTATAGTTAACTTAAAAAAATAAACATTATTCATTATAGAATAGTTTTAAAAAAAAACCGGTATTTTATCCCAAAAAGAAACTTATATGAAAAACCACAAAAAATAGTTATTAAAAAGTAATTAAGATGTTTAAATATAAATAAATAATTAACTTATTAACTTAAATCATATTCAAAAAATTTTGGTACTCTAAAAATAATAAATTTATTAAATAGATTATACATTATTTTATAAAGAATAGTATTTCTCACTATTAACGGAAAATTCAATATTTTTTGAAAAATACCAAAATTTGACCCATTGTAAATTTTGATATGCATATTTTAAAAAATATATTCATTTTATAAGAATAAAATTAAAAAAATAGAATTTAATCTTTTATATTAAAACATATAATACAAGTGTTTAATTAAAATGATTTTATTTTTGATTAAAAATTACATAATAATTATAGAACTAATATGACAATATAATTTTTATTAATAAATATTAAAATTATTTATTATATCATAACTATGGTTTTTACAAAAATTCCCCCTGTTAAATATATTGTTTCATCAAATTTTTTAATTATCACTCTCAAAAAAATAACTTAGGGTATTCGTAAGATAGTTAAATCTCTGGATATAAGACACGAGTCATATCATATGAAAAACATACTCAATAAGTCCTTGATTAAAAATCATGATTTATGGGATAAGTCTATGTCTTAATATAATACATTAGTCATAAGAGTTATAAAAATGATTCATATGTCTATACTACAGATCCATGAGAGTATAATGTTGGTATAGAAAAATTGTATAAAAGTGTGGATCATAATTAAGGAAAGAAAATAATTTTCTTCACAAAGTATCATATGAATTACCATCATCTCAATGTTAAATGAGACTCATAGTGAGTTTCATTCTATCCATAATCCATTTTCACTTTGGTGGAATTGGTCCCCTTGTGGATTGGGTTCACTCCCTAGTCATTTACATACTTTTTCATTCGTTATAAGTAATTAACTTATGTATTGGTGTGATATATAGTTTTTTGAAAACACATAACATAATGAAAACTATATATATATATTTCATATCCACAAAATCCATACCATTGTATCTTTCCAATGCTAACAATTCTCATAGGAGGCCAAGAGAATTTATGGAGGGGTGTGGCTGCTAAAATCTTGAAGTAAGGAGAATATATAATGTGTAGGTGTTTCACATACTTTATTATCAGTTTCTTACTTGGGTGAGATCAGTTCATGGAATAAAAGTGGTTCACATCTTATTTTAGTCCAGTTCAAGGGGTTTTATTCAACATGTAAATATTTAGGATGAAATATTTTGAGGTGATTCATTTTTCATCATGACTAAAAACCCAGAATTTGAGTGATGTGAAAGGGGTTAAAACCATTTAAATTCATGGGATAGTTATCCTTTCTATGATTTCACACCTATGTTATTAATAAAAACCTACATATCTCTCTCAAATTTTAGGCATCCAACAATACTATCTTTTAATGTTTTAGGATCACATTTGTAGTGATCAATCCTTTACATTTTATTTTCAATCCATCGTAATATAAGGTGTTTTCTAAAACTTCTCACATAGTTATTTGATATGGTTCCCCACATTTATACATTCCATTTTATGTAGGATAATATAAATGTTTCTAATGGATTTTTATTATTTTTTTGTTGTTTTTTTGTGTTATGGCGTACTTGGAGGGATGTGGCTTATTCCGAGAAAGGTGATCAAGATCTACGACGTTGGTCTATTCTCATGGGAAGAAAATTGGAACCTATGAATTAGGTTATTCATTGGATAGACTTTATTTATTTGAAATTTTAAATTGATCATGGTTTAAAACTTGGGAAGAATTTGAAATTAACATAATAATAATTGAACCAAATTAATAATAAAATTGGTTTGTGATTGCATGCTGATGTGAAATATACCATGATAAAAGCTTTCCTCATGAATTTATATGTAGTGTGATATCTATTATATTCTCTCTCACCAAGTATTTTTGCATTTATTATCTCATTAAAATTTTTAAATAACAAAAATTTCTAATTAATTTGTTAATTGTCTGTTGAATTGAAGAAGAGGATTGTTTGTAATCTGGTGATGTAAATTGATGATGATAAAATTGATGCCATGCCCATATTTAATTAAATGATATCTTAAACATGTTAATGAAATTTATAAATATTGTAAACCATGATAATTCTTTTAGATGAGGATATATGAAATGGAATGTAAATGATAATGGTTCTTATCATAATTTTATGAATCGTGTTTTAATATTATGAGTATGTTTATATTTGATAGCTTGTTTCATTTTGATGCCTTAGGTTACTCACTGTTTGAACCTATGAATAATGAATTGGTTTTTTAAAGATGTAATAGGAATTTTTTATTTGAAAAAGATAATTTTTGGGTCCTCTGTTTCCAATTTTCTTCTGATGGATGAAGTGCCTTGAGTTTATAGTCATGAGATATTGTTTATGTACCATGGAAAAAATCCTTTTTAGGGACCACTTTCCTCATTGACTATACTTTTTTCCATCTTCTTTTGTGATGTTCTCCAGATATGATCTTCTCTAAGATATGTGATATGAGGTGGGGAGGCCCCTATGTTATATGATATAGGGATGGATGATCTTGTTATATCTAATGCAAAATGTGGCGGGGAGGCCCAAATAATGTGATTGTAATTAACACCTATGATAACGTGATTCATCTGGAAATGGATGTTCATGTTTTATATGGAACAAAAGGTGATGAAATGGGTTAATTTTGGGATTATCCTTCTTTTTAATGTGATACTGAGAGATGGGATGTTTTCTTGTGAATTTATTAATGTTTGATGACCCAGTTTCTTGTTTTTATCTTCATTCCATTCCCCATTACATGAGGTAGCTGGGTGTACTCGGTTTCATGTTTCCAATTGGTTATAGATTAGGATGGTTTTCCTAGAGTATCGATATTATGAAATAAGGATAATGATGTTTAATTAATTCTTAACCCATATGGTTGGTGTTGATACAATTCAAATGGTGAAAAGATGTTAATATTGATAAACCATGTACTTTGTTTGTATTATGCCTAGAGGAAATGTAATTCAAACAAATGAGTAGTGTAATTCAACGTGGAATAATGATAATGGTTAAATAATGGATAATTATTTAATTATAATTGTGAAATAATAAAAATTAAATAAGTAATTAATGCATCTATAGAAAATTTTTATATGATTAAAGAATGTCATTCCATCGCAGTGGCATCTAGGAGTCCGAGTGACATTATCTATAGTTGATTATAAGAAAAGTTTATTCCTATATTGTGTTTTTAAGATATATTTATCATTTATATTATGTGATTTCATATGATTCCCCACGAATTTTGGTTAGGTAAAATAACTCCTAACTATCTCAAGGAGGGTGTTTTACTCAACATCCAAAAGAGAGGATGGATGACTGACTACCCCCTCTAGTCCTACCATCTTATTGTGGTAGTTACTTGTGTTGGTATGGAAAGACAGTTTCCCCACATATGTGTGAGAGGTACTATTCCGGTTTTTTGTTATTTCATAAACATGTATATCTACATACAATATCCAATATATTATTATAGGTATGAGGGGTATAGGTTGTGATGGAATGTGTTACTTACATTGGGTATGGGTTACAATGGGATGAGGTATAATACCTGATGTATGATACATGGTATACAAGTTGTATTGGATCATCAAAAATATTTGGATATTATATGTGGACATATGGATGAGATGATGTGATTCATGGTTTTCACATTGTGATGCCTCTCCCAGGAATCTTCAGGCTATCTTATGTTAGGGAGAGACATCTCACGACATGGATGTTTGGGTAGAGTGGAAACCCAATGGGGATATAGAGGAGGGAACAATTGAAGATTAATTATTATATTATATGATATATATCATGTGGTAACTAGTGAGATATAGACATGGTGATACTAGGAACTTAGTATACCTATTTATTTGGCGAGTTAGTTTCACAGTTGTTCACAAAGATTTAGAATACAATTATTATCTTTTTCATAAGTTGATATAGGGAAGATCCTACTAAGATTACAATTATAATCACTTAATGTAAATATAAGCTATATTTAGGAATACTATAACATGTTATAGATCATACAATATATTACTAGCTTGTGGTTTTTCATGAAATGTTTGGGATTCATTGATACTGTCATCTTTACCTATTGATACATGTAGTTTCCCTTTCAGTTATTTTATTAGTGATTGAGATTGCATGTAGGCACTTGGTATTTATTTTTTATATATATCTAAGTAGTTTTTTTGGTGTATTCACATTATCTCTCCCTCTCTTAAACATGTTCTCTAATAGGATAATTCCTCCCTTATAGATTTATATTATACCCTCAATGCAAGTGGCCAACTTGAGACCTACTAGAGGAGGGAATCTGACATTTACCATCTCTCATCTGTCATTTTCTACCTTGGAGGGGTACAAGTTTGGTGGATGTGGTTGTGAATGTGTGTTATCATAGGTTCTTGTTTGAGTTATTGGATGGAGTTTTGTGTTATCAAGAGGTGATATTGTGTGGGTTGGTTGGGCGACAATGTCAGCTATGTTTAGTAAGCGATGTAAACACCAGATACTGGTTAGGACATAGGTATTCCGGTACCCCGATGATCTAATGCATGGAACATTATGTTTAATAAGCCTAATAAATGAAGGGATATTGGTTTTAGGGTAGATACATAGGAAATGATCGTGAATCATTATTTATTTCTCATATTTTTGAAATGAGTATACAATGGGATTGGTTAAAGCCAAAAAAAGACAATTAATTAATTAATCTAAATAATAACATATTCAGTGTTTTGGAACTCTATTTTTTGTGACTTATAGGATTGGATCCAGGTCAACATCCTCATTAGGTTCACATAAAATATGTTCCCTAGGATGTTCAAGAAGATCACTATAGAGTGAAGGTCAACGTCGATGACAATTGGAATAAGAAAATCCAAGAGTTTTAGTGCCAATGATTAACAAATTTTGAGGGATATATTTTAAATTCAGTCAAAGAAGACTATTTGTAGGAGGTAGAGATATATATTAGTTTTTTTATTCTCAAATGGAGAACTTGGTATCATTTTCTATGATAATGTTATGTAGAGAGTGATGTAGTGGCAGTTCTTGTTCCTCAGGGATTGTGAGGAGTCTGAATTCTCATGGGAGATATTTTAAGACAAATTCTACAAAATGTATCTTTTTTTGACTATAAAGTTGTCCAGTCACTAGGATATGCATACCCTTTGATAGGGGAGTCACAACATGCTTGTGTTTGGGTTTTTTAGTTTCCTTCTATGATAGGCTTCATAACTATTTCCAGATGAGGATTATAGGGTGAGATATTTGAAAAAGACTTTGCATCCAAATATCTAGAATGATTTCAAATTGTTTATTATAAACATGTATCTTTAGGTTTTACTAATATAAGAGTTTATTGAGGAGATGTTTGAACAAAACAAATCATCATGAAAGGGGAGTCATTAGGATTCCCCACTAAGAAGAGATGTGGTAATTGTTTTTTAGTTTCCTGGATAAAATAATTTTCATTCATCCTTGGTAGATGAAATCACTCATCATCTTATTTCTAGAGGGAGGAAATATCAGAATTATGATTAGGGGTTAGGTTCATGTTTGTATTATGGAGGATATGGTCAAAAATGGAATGATTGCATGAATGTTTTATGAAATCAGCCGACACTATGAGTTTTTCTTCTAATTACTCTATTGAGGAAACATTAGATGAGGTGTAAAGAGCACTGTGTTCTATTTTGGGATCGGTATAGTGGATATGTTTCATTCATATTATTTCCTTTAGAATATCCTCACCCTTATAGATCAAATCATGACCAAGGAGGTGGTTTTTAAGAGGTTTTGTGAGGCCGTAGAACAATTCATGGTCAGTATCTTGCATTAACATTGTCAATGTCGAGTGATCCAGATGTAGTTTGACGTACCTTTTAGATATTTTCTACGTGGTTTCACACTCTTTTTAATTCAGGATAAACACACTCCTTCATATTACCTACCATAATCTATGCTATGGGGAATGGTGTAGATAGGCTTCCAGATCCCTTGGCATTGACTACACTAGTTGGAGTCCAGTCTCACATTAATGAAGTTTGTAGAGACGATGATATAATTCTAGGGAAGAAATACTCCTATAGAGACTTCCTATATTTATGTATACAACCACACAAATTTATCCTCGGCATGTATTGGACATATTTGGTGTAGGATATCATAGATTTATGTAAGAGGTAGGTTTTGTTTTATGATGATGAATGATATACAAGGATGTTTGTTGGAGGGAAAGACCATTTGATGGGTAAGAGGCAAGTTTTACCCTTTTCTTATTTGATGCTTGCAGATGATGTCGAGTTCATCAGAGTTTTAGCAGTAACTATTTCCTTGGGTCGTAGAACAATTCCATAATTTTGTTCAAGAGGAGTATATAGTGTTACCCCCTCGAAGGGAGATCAAGGTTTGGATTTATGTACATTCAAGCATGTCTCCAATCTCAATGTATTTTTATAGGATGGTTGTTTTTAAGTTTTGATAATTGCGATTACAACTTGATGATATGTTGAAGAAAGTTTTTTTGGTTGAGTTTTCACCTATAGTTGCACTAGTTTTTTTAATTGAAGGTCGGGGGTAGTTTGTAGATTTTTATTGATTATCATCTCTTGAACCAAGTGATAGTGGAGAAACTCTATCCTAAACCCTAGATTGATGATTTATTTGATCATATGAAGGGAGATATTTGGTTCCTGAAGATATATCTAAGGTCGGGATATTATCATAAGTAGGTGAAGGATGATATTATTTAAATTATTTTTTTTGTTTTCATAATGAGAATTACGAGTTCTTTGGGATTATATTTAGTTTGATGAATTCTCTTGTTGTGTTCATGGGATTGATAAATGCTGTGTTCAAAAAGTTTGTGGTGGTTTTTACTGATGACACCCTTGTGAACTTTGCATCAGAGGAGGATCATGTAGAGCATATACATTCAATTTTGGGAGTTCTTAATTATGAGTAACTATTTGGGAAGTTATCAAAGTAAGAGTTCTAGGATTATAGAGTCTGTTTGATGGGGAAGGTGCGATCTAAATAGATTATAGTTGTGGATCCTTCTATAATAGATATTTTTGTTTCTTGGGAATCCCACATGATTGTTCTATATGTGTGATGTTTCCTTAGTCTTATAGGATATTACAGGAGGTTCATAACATATTTCTATCATGTTGTGACTCATCATATATCCTTGAACCATATGTACCAGGCATTCATGTGGATTAAACTATGTAATGAAGCTTTTGAGTTTCTCAAGGGATGTTTTTAAGTGATACAGTTTTTTGTTTGTGAGTAGAGGGAGTTCAATTTGAGGTTTTATGTAATGATTAATGTATTGACATAGGCTGTGTTGTAATGCATGAGGCATGAGTGTTTTTCTTATGTTTCTCAAATTCCATGTATCTATGATTATAAATATTCAAAAAATGATCACGAGTTGATTACATTTTTGTTCTTTTGAAGTTATGGTGACATTACTTCATTTGTGAGAATTTTATAGTTTTTACCAATCATTAGATCATGAGGGTTGTCTTCTCCCAATATGAAATGAACTTTTTGTTTGAGCCAAGGTTGTTATTTTCTATAAATGGAGTATGGTCAGTGTTTTTTTTCAATCCTCTAATGGATGATTGGGGAGATTGAAATGAAAGAGACCCTATAGTTCAAGTCATAAGCAGTATTGAAGGAGGCACAATTTCCCAGTGTTTGCCAAAATTTTGGGCCTCAAAATGGAGAGTTTGATTTTTTAAAATAATGGGTTTTCATATAAGAGTGAATAGTATGAAAAATGGAAAAGAAAATAGGTAAAAAAAGGGAACCACATAACTCAGAACATGGATTGCCTACCATGTTTTGGGAATGTTTTGCGGTCACATAGCTGGTTGAGGGAACAGTACGTGGAACAATGCACAAAATCGAAAATGGGTTTCTTCGACGGTTTGTAGTGATGGCATGTGGTACATAGAATGATGAAGGTTTATGGGATTTCTACGGTTAGCGAAATAGGAGCGATAAAAAGTGGAGGTTAATACTACGCAGATGGAGTTCATTATACAGTGAATATTGTCCCACATTAATAATTTCAGTAAATCATATTAGCAGAAATTAGCGGAGTTATGTGCCTATTTAAGGATTAGTAATCCAAATTGTTGTGAGAGGGATTGTAGATTTAAATTTTTGAATGAATTCCAGTGAATTATGAAGTGGTTCATGGAGGAGATTACAATACATGAAGAGAACCATCCATGTAAGGGAAACAATCTATAGAAGAGAGTGCAGTTTGCGGAGGAAGCTCTCACATGACTCAGTGGAGCAAGGTAGTACGTGGAGTTGGATGATACGTAGAAGAGATGAACAGTACACAAGGTAAGGTAGTACATAGAGTAGGTCTATTCAATGAGGATCAGGATGGTATGCAAAAACAACAGTGGTATATGAAGGAGGTGATCCATAAACCATACTCACTTCTCAGTACATGGAGGAGGTGAAGTGCACTGTGGAATACCTAAAGAAGCCTGAAAATTGACCAAATCAGTTTGTGAAATTAATTACCATAACCTATCAGTGTGTGGAAAAGTAAATTAGATCTATGGGTGATAAAGGGACTTCAAAAGAGAATCCATTTATTATTTAGGATGCATGATTTAATGCTAAACCATTGAATCTGCCTTCAAGTCGATAAACTGAGTAAATATTCGTCTAACATAGTGAGTATTCAGGAGTGAGCAGAAGTGATCTAAGGGAAGCATTGTGTTATCCCTAAAAACATGTAAATTCAGTGCGCCTTGCATATAGTGACTATCCTAAACTTCTATAATCCAAAAATTGTAATGAATAGAGCGTTTTGGTTCAACTGAACCACTTTCTTGCATATTCTTCTTGTACATATCCCTTAGTGGTGAACCAAGTAAAATTGTTGTGTCATTGACTTTTATATGATTGTTTGTTTTTTTCACATGCTCTTCAGATTGGTTCAACTGGTTCCTACCAACATGGGTATAAGATCCATAAGTTTAAAAAAAATTTGGCACCCTAATTCATCCCTCCCCTCTCATGTTGTTCTTGGTTCATTCACTTATGTAAATTTGAGTGGATAAAATTATTACAGTAATATGACATCAAGATTTACAATATTCCATGCAAGTATAATATTTTATCTTGTGTGATACTAAGAAAATCACATAGTGATTTCACATGTGAATTTGTGGATTCATGGAGAATGATTGGGAAATACTGAATGATGAATCTAGATATGGGAACAGTTATGTTATCTTTTCCAGAAACAATGAAGTCACTATTGGTGTAGTGGGTAGTGGCTATTTGGGGGACTCTTGGGTGGAGGTCTTGAGAGACCATGTTATCTTTATTGATTCCCCTAGTGGTTAGTCTAAGAATATATATCATCGAGTGTTTTATAGGGATTTTTTTTTCTTTTGGAGATGTGTTATATGGTTCTCCATGATTTCTATATCTCTCAATTGGCATAACATCTCGATGTGAATTAGATGTATAGTGATTTGAGAAGTCTGTTTTGTTGTCATCGGATGAAGATTTTAGTTTCAACATTTGTTTCTCGATGTCATGAATTCAAAAAGGTTATGGTTGAGCACCATGATGTCGGTGGTTTTTACCATCAATTAGATATTCTTCAATGGTAGTTGGAGGATATTGTTATGTACTTCATTACTAGTTAATATTGAATGTACAGTGGCTATGATTCTATATGGGAGATATTGGAGTGTTTGAAAAAATCATCCCATATTATAGAGTTTAGGGAGTTTAGATCAGTGGAGGTATTGTCGAGGAAGTATCTGGAGGCAGTGGTATGACTTTGTAGAGTCTTGATGAAAATCATATATAATAAAGATCATCATTTTACCTCCAAGTTTTGGAGAGGTATCTTGTCCGATTTTGGTTATCAGTAATTTTTTAGTACTTTTCATCCGCAGATGGATGGTCAGACAGAGCAGACCATTTGGACTCTTAAAGACATGTTACACTATTATTTCCTAGGGTTTAGAGTCTTTTGGATGTGGCACATGCCTAGGAAATATATTTTTTACCATAATAGTTTCCACTCCACCACTGATATGGTTCCTTTTAAGGATTTATATGGCTAAACTTACTATTCTCAATTTTTATGGACTTGGGTCAGAGAGGCTTCAATTATTGCTTTGGAACTAGTGTAGAATATGATTGATATGGTTCTGGTAATTCAATAGAAGATTATGGAATCACATGATCATAAAAAATCTTATAATGTTCATAGGAGGAGACCTATATTGTTCTATTTTAGAGAACTTGTGTTCCTGAAGGTGAATCCTCACCATTGGAAGTGATGGTTTGGTTGTGGGAGTAAGGTTTGTCTTTGGTTTTTTGGGGATTTCTAGGTTTTAGACCATGTTAGAGTCATGGTGTACATGATTGAAATTCACCCACATATTATCCCGATACATAATGTTTTTCTCATTTCACAGATGTGACATTTTCTTTATTAATACAATCATGTCATCAATAGGGGTGTAATTGATATTGAAAATGATGAAACTTATGGGGAGGAACCTGTGGAGATGCAGGACTACCCTAAGAAGGTGTAGTGAAACATTTCTATTCCCTTGAATTATTTATTCTATGGCCATAGTGCAGTGGAAGAGTTTAAAATCCTGGATTTTACCAAAGGTATGGACCAATATTTTTTGTTTAAATTCCTTTATTTGGACCTAATAATGATTATAAAGAGAGTTAAGGTGGATTCAGGGGATGTTTGGGGAACATTTAGATCCTCGAGCCTCAAATAATAAAGAGGCATACTGGGCC
The DNA here is from genome assembly GCA_963277665.1 of Viscum album. NCBI lineage: Eukaryota > Viridiplantae > Streptophyta > Magnoliopsida > Santalales > Viscaceae > Viscum > Viscum album. The sequence continues at coordinate 261,969,879 of OY728128.1, read as the reverse complement.
ACATGATTAGTAGAAATAGTGTAGCTGAGCCTGTATAGTTTCTCTTACTATGGAGTTTCAAAAAGTGGGGTTCTCGGGCCACATGGTTTTCCTGAAAGCGTGAACCCCCTTGGTCACACCCATACATGACATATTTAGTTTTTAACTGGGGAATATATCATTGGCTGGGAACGGTTAATCAAACCTTGTGCCTATCCCATACAAGGGTCCTCTTACGAAGTGTCGTGGCCCCTTTTTCGTGTATGGTTTGACAAATAATGCATAAAAATCATGAACCAGTATTTTCATGGTGAAATACCAAAATTTCAATTAATGAATTTTTTAATAAACCCTAATTCTCCCATCCACTATTCTAGTGGGTTTTCCTCCAACTCCACACATGGAGCTTCCCCCTTCCGACATCATAGGGGTTTTTATAAAACTCTCAATATGGATCCAAATCACTCACTATCATATCTTTTGGAAATCTCTCAGCAAGATCTTTAATACTCTCATTTCTATTTAACATTGGTTCGATCATCTATTTCTCTATTTAGGTGAAACAACCTTTTCCCTATTTTAAAGGATTTTGGAGATTTATTCCTTTTCTATCATTTTAGATTTAATCAATCTTTAAAAAAAGATTCTTGGAATTCTAATACATTAAGGTAGGTGTTCTAGGTCTTTTTCACTTTCTTATTCACTTTTTAAATGTCATGTCATTGTTCCACATGTTGGAACCTTCTGAAGATGCTTCAAAAATTTTATATAAATTAATTTAAATGTTTACCCATTTCATATGGGACTTTAAATTATGGATAAAAATTTCTTGGGGGATTTTCCCTTGTCATTGGACACCCTATTGGGTTTTACTCCCTTAATGGACAATTTCAACATGCCTATTATTGTTAACCACCATGTTTTTGTGTGATTCACATTGTTTAGATTCCTTTAAATGACAAATTGAATTGAGTTAAATTGGTAGCCCTTTAGTTTACACTCTTTTATTGATTCTAATGCTCATATACCTTTCCAAATGATTTTTTATCTATAAAAGTTGATTAAATGACAATGAATTGTTTCTTGTAAATATATTAAAGTTTAAGTCATGTTGTTTGTCTCTATATGCCTTATTTATTTTACCTCATAATTATGCCTTTTTTTGGGCACAATACCTTGTTCATTGCTTAAAAATGATGTCTTGTGCTTATTCCCATATGTCTTATCCCATAGTTGATCGAATTGTATTTCATATATTGGACATATTACTCATCTCATCTTATAGAATATTCCATGTTATGATTTTTTTTGGTTTCTAGGGCTCACCTACAACTATATGGGTGAGAACACATGTTTTGAATTAAGGAAATTGTGGATGAAATCACCATTCTTGGTTGGATCTACTTGACGCACATAGAGAGATACTTTTTCTTACCTTGTATAATATTTTCAGGTCTATTAGTTATACTCATGAGTGACATAGGTTCCTAGGGGAGAAACCATGGATAGACTCATTGGCATGATGGATACGCCATACCTTGGGAGATATATATAACCTTACATTAGATATTTGGTATAGATATAGAGTTACCATGACATGAGTGATATAATGGATGCATTTATGGCTTTCCTTGTCATGACTCAGTTGAATTGTTTATATTGTAGGTTCCTATAATGACCCTTGGGATTCTTTATAGATCACCTTGTATGGGCTCATGACCCCATCTTGTATTTGATATTTTCACTTTCTTTCCCCATAAATGATGTTCTTATTTATGTCGTGGGAATTATTATATGATGTCTTGGGGGTTTAACGACCATGAAAAATCACAAGCTTGGGGTTTTCCTTGGATTATTTATTTATGATGGCCTATGTATTGAGCATATCACTTATACAGACACTTTGGTTCAGAAATATGGATTAGGCCAAAGTAGGTGGTATCAGTCTGGTGTCCATTTAGGAACCTGAACATATGTATTTTCTCATTTATTTATTTCCCAAATTTTATATTTATGGCATATTTATCATTTATTTATTACATGAAATGGATTGGACAAGACATCGTTGGTTGTATCATATTGATATTGTATCTCAAAGCCTTCTTGGACAAACTTTGTTACCCAAGAAGACTTCATGATTTTCTGTATAGATAAAGGGAAGCTAGAATCATCTGATGCTTCCTTGATTTATAACACTAGGATAAAGTTATATGTGGAGGACTGAGTCTGTGTTCAAGATTCTAGTTACAACCATTTTTGTTCTTTTAGTATTTTTTGTATATAATTTAGTATATTCTTGTATACCCAAATCTATATGAACACTTATTTTGAATAGAATCAGGATTATCATGGTCATTTGCATCAAATAGTTATTCATCTTTGACCAATTATTTATTTTTATTTCTTGCTATATATCCATTATTTGTACTACTCTCTTTTCCATATCTATACTTCCATTATTTATTATCTATCATTATATTCTGGGATCACTCGAACCTATAAGGTAATATTCTCCCCAAGGACACACCATATCCCCTCACTAATAGTTGGAAACCTATGGAATTCAAGGAGGCACATTCGTTGTATTGTGGACCACCATCTTGGGACACTATTGCGTGGTATCCAGGGTGGGAATCTACAAAGTGGGATTATATCCTTTTTCCTTTTTCTTACTATTTTGGTTTAGACAAGTGACTAAGACATTGGAATTTGGTAATGATCATGTACCAAGGAGTAGCTAACCCATGTATAGGGGAAACCCACATTTCTTGGGTTGGGTAAATGCTATTATTGTATATGTTTTTCTAGATTCATGGATTTAACCATTGGGTGAAGCACCTGAATTGTAACCATAATATTACTGATAAAATAATTAATATTATGGGTTTTATTCTACCATAAAATGATGATGTGAGGGATATCAAAGAATTCATCATACTTAGAACCATAGGATTGATATTTCATGCATTATTCCATGCCATATCTATTTTCATGCATGTATTTCCTAGATTACTAGTTCTTGTTTCTGTGATTGAATGTGACTAATTAAAATGGGCCAAATTGTTATTGAAGGACTAAACAAATAACTAAAACTTAATGTTCCTTCTGTAACCCAATAGTGTTTTCCTACCTGGGTTAAATAAGACACCATAATTACTCACTTATGGAATGTTGATCCATGGAGAACTTGTTTCATGGGATAGAACATGTCATGGTTAGGGTTAAGTAGACTATACATTTCAATTTATAAGGTGTTTGAGAACTTATAAATTAGAAATAATGATCCATATTATTCAACTATTTAAATGGAATTTAAATTCATAAATGAATTAAAATGACTAAATTCATTAAAATTAAGTGGTAACCTTATATGATAAATAAAAGACCTTGAACCTGACTTGACCTTAATATTTTGTAGTAGGTCGTGCCTTCATGACCCTTTAGTGACCTTATCCAATCACTAAGATCTAGCTTCAGGATCAGACTAATAGTTATGACATGTTATAGGGAGGACTTATACCTTCCTTATTCTTTATCAATTTCCTTATCTTTTTTTACTATCTTTTATAAATCCTATATGGTGAGTGCGCTTGGAATTTGTAGAGGTATAACACCATGGAGTCCCCTAGATATATATACTTAGAGAGTGAAAATGATAACATTTTATACTTGTTGGCCCAGGGAATCTATAACAACCTGATATTTTTATGAGAATGATTTTGTTTTAATTTCATTGATATCTTGGGTTGTATGCTACACCAAGATAATCTTACGAAATACACAACAAAATGTTAGCTTGTAGTATAAGAAACACTATGAATGTCTTATGTTATAAAAGATTTCAAGTTCTTTTGATGGAATTAATTTCTCAAAAGACCAATTATAATTGAAAGACTAAATATCATTATCTTACCTTATAAAATTGTCATTATAATGGTGGGTATAGATAGTATTAACTTTCTTATAAAAATATATTTAAATGAAAATAAGTGATTTTATAAAATAAGAAAATCACTCTTGATGGATTTAATTATTTTAAAATATTTTTAATATATTAAATCTAATTTTTATATTTCATCTTATAGGTTTTCTAGACATGATATAATCACAAATTCAATTTTTCAAAAAATTGAAGAGCTTTTAAAAAAGTGTTGTTTTGTCACCTTTTGATGGAGAAACTATTTTAAATCTATTTTTGAAACATTTATATATTATATTTAACAAAAATAAATTATTATTTATAATAGGATATAAATATTTAATATGGATTAAATTTTGATATATTTCTGATAAGTTGAATGTTTTGATAAACAGTAAAAAATAATAAATTTCAATAGAAAAAAACTTTTTTTTCTTCAAAATAGTTCATTAGGAAAAATTATATTATTGAATGGGTTTAATATATAAATAGAATAGATTTTATCTGTTAATATTATTTAAGTCATTGGAATTAATTTTACATTTAATTCAGATGTAAAAATATTTCAATCTATTGCAATGCTTCACCTTTTAAACCACACTCTCCCATTTTGACAATGAGAATAATTTAAAATTAATTAATTAAACCTTGGTCTTTTGAGTTTTAAAAAATTTCATCCATATTTGGAATTAGTAGGTATAAATTATTTAAAAATATTTAATTTTTTTGCGCATTATGAATAGTAACTTCAGTACTTTTTATTAACACGGTAAAATGGTAAATCAGGTAATTAAGGGTAAGAATAATATTATAAAATTACCCTAACATATTTCTTAATATCTATAGATGATTAGGTTTCAACCTAAACCATATTTGATCCAAAATGGTATCCATTGGAATCCTATTTGATGAGATTAGGATATTTAATTTATTTTATTTAAAAAAAGTTAAATATGTCTCACTCAAATTTTAATAAATAAATAATTTATATTATGAGGATATAAAAAAGATAAATTCAATTAAAAATACTCATTTTTACTATAAAATTTTTTCTTTATCATTGAAATTTGTTTTTAATCTTTAGGAAATATATAATTACATTAAAAATTTATATATTGATGATGTAGAATTTATTTAACTGATGGAAAATCAATAAAATATTTTTTATTAAAAATTTAAAAACCAATAAGATAAAAAAACATGACCAAATATTATTGGTTGAGTATATATTGACCATAAGCATTGAATTTTCTAGTTATTGAACATTTGGTTCTATATAAAAAGTATTCTGACACTTATAATATTTTATTTATTCTGATGTTAAAGATATCACATTCAAGTTTTAATACATATAACATTTTTTAATGTAGAATTTTCAAGGTGATATATTAAATAATAAGTATTATCATGGAATATAGAGGATTTACCTTTTTAAAAGGATTTTATTTAAAAAAGTTAGCCAATAAAAATGTATATTAAATAATTACACAAAAATAATGTATTTATTATTTTATTAATGGAAATATCAAATGAATGTTATTAAAAATACTAAAATAAATCAAATTTGCAATAATTAATATATAAAAAATAATTCATGATGAAATTAACCAATTATATATATAATAAAATATTTTTTCTAGGTTAAAATCATATCTTGATATTTTTATAAATCCATTAAATAAATTGTGTCAAAATTGAGATTGTTTAAATTTTGTCAAAATAATGCATTATTAAATTATTTAAAATTTATAAAATATTTTCCAAATTATTAAAAAATTATTTTTTAATCCAAAATGTTCAATATTGTTCATTTATGGTCTAAGTTACATCAAATAAGTAAAAATATACACAATTTAAACATTGAACATATTGTTTCCTTAGTTAAACTTTAAAGAGAATAATTAAGGTTAAACCAAATTGATATTGTTTGAAATGAAAAAAATTGTCTAAAATAATTTTTTTATGATATTATATCCTTTTATCATATTATATTCTACATAAGGACATTTTTTTATGTTTTTTGGATGAGTTTTGAGTTTATTATAAATTAATATTTTTGGAGTTTCCAAAAGTTCCCTTAACCTCAATTATAAAAGGACAGCTCCGCCCTCACCTCTACAATTCACATTCAGCCTTAAATATCACCCATCCCCTGCCCATTTAACTTATAAACTTCCATAGTCACATTATAGATATTCCATTTTTCTAAAAAGTCCAACTATAGTTATTTAAGAGGTGATGTAGAGGGAGAACGTCGAAGAAGAGGCAATCTCCTCCACCAATTATTTCAAAATTTTTCTTCTTTAACATCCTCTTCCTGTGTTGATTCCATTATAAAGTAATAATACTAGTGTGAATTATATAATGAGATGTTATTATGATTATGGAACATCCATATTCCACCTTATATCTTTTCTAGGAAAAATGGAATCATCACACGTGCGTATGTACGACTTATCATCTCCATGTCATAGTGTAATCTGTTTTACATCACCACTATAATTGGATGGGTATAATGATGGAAATAATAACTATATATAATTATTATAAGATGATATTGATTTTTAAATATTATATCAACTATCTACTTCAATGTCATTCCACAGTTATGAGAATGATATCGTCGCTCGTGCATACGTATGACCTAACATCTCCACAAGGCGATGCGACTCATTATACATGTTATACATTAAATCATGTTTGTATAAATGTATTGAATTAAATAATATTATATATATTATAATAATATTTTTCTAGATATTATATAACTAGAATCTAAGAAAAGTAATATGAACTTATTCGATGAAGCATCTGTAAGAAAATAAAAAATTTAATAGCCGATGGATAAGTAATAATGTTATTAGAAAATGGGTAATAATATGATCACTTATGATATAATAAAAGTGAATATGATCATGTAATAAGTTAATTAAATTATTTTAACCCCAATATATGAGGTTCATACACGATTAAATGAACCTAGACCTAATGTAAGGGAGTAATTTGTCTCACTTTTACTGATATGGGACATATGCCTTTTACACCACTTATCTTTTTTGTGTGGCTTTAATGTTTCCCATGAATGTTTTTATAATTATTATTATTAAGGTTATGATATTTACATTTTCATATAATTTTCATTATATTATGAGGCATATGATTCAACTGATTAAAAATTGGTAAGGGATTATTTCACAATCTCATTATTTTACGAGATTAATTATACTTAATTATTTACTTGTGTATATTATTCATCCATGTATATGTTTTATAAAAATGTTCTCAGAAAATGTTTTTATATTATTATATAGATGATTAATTTCATTTTTACCCATTTTTTTACTTTTCAATACATGGTTTTAATGGAATCTTTCTTTCATTTTTCAAATGAGGTACTTTTTGACTGTTCTGATAAAAGTATGAGAAGAATGTTTTTTTAAAGTTATATGATATGAATGGGTTTTTACACATTAATAAATTATTATTTACAATAATATACCCTTATATTATTTCAAGTTTATTTTCCAAGAATGTAATCTCTCTTAAAATTTTATGGTAATTGGGGAAAAGATAATATTTTTGAATAAGAAAGGATATTTTCCTCAAGAATTCATTTCAAGTGTTTTAACAAGATTATTTTCCATATAAGATGATATAATTTAAATATAGTTATGTTTCTATCCCTATTATTAATATGGTTTTATTAGTTTTATTATGGAATGATATTTATGAAATCTATTTGTTTTATATGGAATATGTTATGATGGAATGATGTTTAAGAAACCCATTTTATTCCTTGGTTTATACTATTATGAATGATTTAAATTTCAGTGAAACCCATAATAATTATTTCATTATGATATGTATGTGATCTATATCTCCATCCAATTAATTGGGTAATGATTTATATCTCATGAGATTGACATTACTAGAACGGAAAGTAAATTTAGATTAGTAATACAGGGATATAACTAAAAGTAAATCTAGTTTAGTAATACAGGGCTGCAATAGAATATAAATCCAGTTAAGTAATATAGGGATTGAAAAAAGAGCGAACTTGGTTCAACAATGGACATTTTCCACTATGATGTTCTTGGAAATGTGCCTTGGATAATATGGAAATGATTTTTTAAGCTTATGCATTTTCTAAAATTCCATGGTTTATGCCAAAGTTATTTTCCCATGTCTATTGAAACTTTATTATTTATGTCTTTTGAACAGCCAATATTTATTTCATGACTCAATTTTCGGATATTTGTTAAATATGGTATGATTTTCAGAAGTTATTCCCATGTTTTTACATTCTTATTTTCATGTTCTGTGTGATATTTTCCAGGTTTTCCCTTACTAAGTATCTAAGATCACCCATTTTTATGTTTTTTTACCCCAAGATATAAAGTAGTATATTAAGTAAGATTTTTAAAAAAGAATTTCTAGATTTTAAGTAAAAAGTAGGAGATGGTGTAGATGTTTTAGGAAATAGTTATTTATGTTTCCCAGTTTCCAAATACACTAAACAAAAATATTTTTTGGGAGTATGTTTTTATAATGTGTTAAGTATTCTGAAAAAGTAATATAATTTTATGAATATAAAAGATATTTATATCATGATTTACATTCTACAAATCATGATATAAGTATACATTCCAAATATATAAGAAATTAAGACAAATGAAAAGAACAAAGTGGATATTACCTGAAGTGAAACGTTAATATAGAATTGTTTAAAAGAGGGTAATATAATGTCATAATAAAACCATATAAGGAATTAGATATAAAATATGTTTATTTTATAGATTCATATAAAACATATATTTCTTATAAATGAGGTTTAAATGAGTATTCTGAGAGTCAAGAGACAAGTTTAAGGGATTTCATCTCACTTTTTATTTCCAAGCCATACATGCTTTATTCAAAACCCATTCCTTTTTTTGGTGTGTATACTGCCCATAGATGTATTAATTTATTAATATAATTAAATTAATGGTTATTTCCATATCCATTTTATGATATTTCATTCATGGTGTTTATGTTTTAAATGATACAAAATCAGAAAAATAGTTTTTTTTCCTGAATTGTCCTTCTTTGAGTCTCTTATTTTTTATGCACCTAAATTATTTTTGGAGCATTATATGCATCTATTTTACATGTTATATTATGAATTTATCAATTTTAATGATATTTTATGCTTAATTTTATTTACTTTTCTTATATGGAGAGTTTGATCCCATGTAACCAAGTTGTAAGAGTTTATTGGAACAATCTCATCATTTTTTGAGATTGTTAACAATTATGATTCCTTGACAAAATATTATGATCAATATCTCTATATAAATAATGAGTTTACTTATATTCTATTTATTAAATATATATCCTTTTATTAGTACCATTTTACCACTAATTGGTCCTTATGATAATTAAGAAAATGTTTTTATGAAAATATGACCGTATTTCTCTCTTCGGTTAAAAATATATTTTATTTCAAAAACCATGTTTTCAAAATTGTATTCAAATGATTTTTAAAGAACATTTTAACAATAAAATGATTTTAGAAATTGTTTTATTGTTTTAAATTATTACATTATATGTTTTTGAAATCTATTTTCAAAGTAAAATGTTTTTTGAAAACATTTTAAGTTTTAAAAAGTATTTTTCAATGGATAAATGATATTTTCCTCATGAAATGTTTATAAAAGTTATATAAAAACTATTTACAATAAAATAAATCTTCCGTAGGTGTTACTCATTACTTTATGGGAAAATTATACAATGTATCCATTCATATTATTCCTCTAAATTAATTATGTTTCGATGGAATGATGTTTATGAAACTGATTTCTCTTTCATAGGTTATATTCTTTTGAGACCCACATCTTTTCATGGGTAATGATTATTATCAAATGATTAAGAAACATTTATTTTTACATGTGTTATGAGATGATTACATGTTTATGATACACATTTCATTTCATGGATTAGAATATTATTATATATGATATTTTGAAACATGTGTATTTAATTTCACTATGAGATTGGTGCAACCTATATCTCCATAAAATGCATTGGGTAAGGATTTATATCTCATGATATAGACATATATGTAATGAGAATTGAAATCGGTTTAGTATTACAGGGCTAGAATGATGAGTGACATTGATTGAATAATACAATGCTCGAATGGGGTATGAACACGATTTGGTAAAGGACTTTGTCAACTGAGATGGTCTCAGAGTAATGCCTTGACAACTATGGAAATAATTATATATGATTATGTTTCTACCAAAAATCCATGTTTTATTTCAATTTTATGATTTATTGGATTATTTCCTTTATTTCATTATGATTTATATCTTATGAACTACCATGATTTATGTCATGATTCATATTTATAATCATTGATTGGAAGTTCAAGGTATTATATTTTCATGATCATGTTATAATACCATTATGCTCATGATTATGCTTAATTATCTCCCTTAATACCCTAACTGAGCATCTGATCCCACCCCCTTTTTATATTTCCTTCTCTTAGTTTATGAAGATATGCATTATATTTGATGTGTCTAAGAAGGACATGAGTGAGGAAGAGCCTAGTGGGAGATGATGTAGCTCATTTATGTACCAGTGTTTATATTTCCATGTTTCAAAATTAATTAAAATAATACATCCTTTGGGAGTCTATTTATATAATGTTTTAAGTATTTTGAAAAAATTATGCAATGATAATGTAAAAAAAGATATTGTTGTTATAACACTGGTCTCGACATAAGGACTTCATGGATGAAACTACCATGCTATATTGGATCTACTTGACACGTCTGGAGAGAAAAATGGAATTGAATGTATGGGATCTTTGAGAGTATTAGTTATACTAATGAGTGAGCCCTAGGTGGGGAACCATGTATGGAATTTTAAGAATGACCACTATTCCCTTCCCAGAGAGATACACAGTCCAATATGTGATATAATTGGTATGAAATCAGAGGTAATATTCCATGTGTGATACAAGAAAAAATATTACAGTTTGCCTAGGACAGACTCTAGGGGATTGGTTATATTAGAGGTTCAAGTAGGGAACCATATGATTCTTTATAGACCACCTAAGATGTGCTTAGTACTGAAACTTGGGTTTGTTGGTTTCACTTGTTTGTCTCATACATTATGTTCTAATTTATATCATGATAATTCTTCTATGATATCTTGGGGAAATGAATACCAATACAAAGAACAATATTGGGCTCTTCCTACAATGGATTAATTATCTATTATTGAATATGTATCTACCATATCACTTGTAAATGTACCATGGTTTACACATCTTTCAAAGGCTATGGAAGGTGGTAATGTCCGGGTTTCCATTTAGGAACCTAGATAGAAGTATTTTATTATTTAATTACTTCCCTTATTTTATCATTATGAAACAATGTTCATTTATTTATTTAATGAAAGGGATTGTCCTAGAAATTTTGTATGGTTCCCTACAAAGATTATAACTCACACCCTACTCGGGCTACCTTTGGTACCTAGGAAGACTTCATGATTTTAGGTATTGATAAAGGGAAGAAAGAAACTTCTGATTCTTGTTTGATTAGTAGGGTTAGGATGGAGTATGTGGTAGAAGTCCAAGCCTATGCTTGAGATCATAGTTTTTGCTGTTTTTTGGAATTTTTATTTATGTATAGATTTTAGTTTATTCTTATATCCCTTTATCCCCTAGTGATATTATTTTTATTGAATCATGTTTATTTTCATCATTGGTATATAATAATTATTCCTATTTTTCAAGTTATTTTTTTATTTCTTGGTATATTTCCATTATTTCTACTATTGTTTATTCATTTTCTATACTTTCATGATTTATTATCTATCATTTTCTATTGTGTATCAATCTAACCAATGAGAGAATAGTTTCAGAATGGATAGAACTTAGTCCCTATCTGTTGTTTTACAAGATATAGAATTTGGGGAGGCTCACTTGAGGCCTTTTGGACCAAAATCTCATGGAACTTTTGAGTTGAAACTGGGGAAAATCACTAAATATATTATATGGGAACATGGGTTGTAGTGGCGAAGACTATACCCCAGTATATTTGATGGTAAAAAATTCTCCTATAACATATTCATTTTGTGTATGATGAACATTATGGGTTATGATATGGTTTCCTCTTATTTAATGTTATGTATTTACACTCATTTGAGAGGTATATACCCTATGATAGTGTTTATCAACTGGTTGTTTCTATTTTATGGTTTTCTCTCTTTTTCCTTTTATTGAGGTGGTTAGGCTCTAGTGATGGAAATATCCTTGAGAGTTATCTCTGGGGGTGGCTATTTGGATGAAGTATTTTCGTTTTCTATCTATTTTTGGTTTTTCTCTCTCATGGACATGAATTTTTTGAATGTTATATAATGCAATGGTTCAGATCCATATAATCTGGCCCTTTGTGTGTTTCCAAAACTCATGATTCTAATAGGAGGCCAAGAGAATGTCGAGATGTGTTCAACTGATAAAAGATTAAATCATGGAGAATACACACAGTGTAAGTGTTTCATGTCATGTATTCATATTTCATGACATGGTTGAGAGCCATACATTTCATGGAAAAAGGTAATGTCTTGATTTAGTTTAGTTCAAGGGATTATACATGAAATTTTTATATTGTAGATAAAATTATTTTAGATGATCCATTTTTTAGTTGAAAATAAAACCTAACATTTATATAACATTAAAGGGGTTTACGCACTATAATGTTTCTGGATAGTGAGACATTAAAAGGTGATCCACCACTGGTTTTCCTCAAACCCTACAACAATATCCAGATTTCTAGGATTCCAACAACACTCTCGTTATATGATTTTGGATCCCTTTAATTGGAATTGATCATTGGATTTCTTTCTTAGATCCATGGTTATCTGAGGTATGTTCTATGCATTCTCTCTTAGTCTATTGATGTGGTTCCTACAATTTACTCTTTTATTACGATGGAGGATTATATCCATGTTTCTAATGGATTTTTTTAGTTGTTTGAAGGCATAGTTATGCCACGATGTCCTTGATGGTTGAAAATTCTTACAAGAGTAGTGATCTAGATCTATAATATTTTTCCATTCTCATGTAAAGAATATTGACACCATTGTAATAGGGGTTCCATTACATCTCACTTATTTCTGTGAAATTATAAATTAACTAAGGTTTAAAATTTAGGATAAAATTTAATTTAACATATAAATTTTTGAGATGGATTAATAAAGATATTGATTATAGATCTCTTCTTGATGTTCTTTATACAATGATAAAGATTTTCATCTTAAAATTATAGAGGGTGTGATATCTATTATATTGTTTGTAATAATTTTTTTTATTTTTGGATTAGAATGTTAAAATGTGTAAAAAAATAAATCTAGAACTATTTTATTAATTTTAATAAGAATTAAAGAAGATGAATGTTTGTAATATGGTGTTGTTATTTGATGATGATCATATTGATGAAATTAACATATTTAATAAAATGGGATTTTCCATATGTTAATGGAATTGATAAAAAAATACGAATCATGATAATTATAGAAGATGATGTGAGTTGAAAATTCAAGTTAATTATAAAGGTTATTATCATAGTTTGATGAATCTGGTTTTAATACTAACAGAATGATTAGCTTGGATATATTTTCATAGATTGATGCATTATGTTTCTTGTAGTTATAACCCATGAATGATGAATAAATTAATTCAAAATGGATGAATTACCAGTTGTGAAACAAAGATTTTTTGGGGCATGAGTTTCCTTTTTTTCGTGTTAATTGTGAAGTGACATGAGTTTATAGATGTGAGATGTCATTCATGTTTCAAATATGGATAACTTATTTTAGGGACCAATTTCTCTATTTACTATGAAGATTTTCTTCCTAATACTTTTTTTGATGATCTATTGATATGATATTCTCTATGATATTTTATATGTTATGTTAAGGCTCAGATATGATATGAGTCTACGATTACTGATCCTAGAATGTCTGATGTGATATGGAGTGAGGCAGCACATATGATTTTATAACATTTGACGCATCTGAGGATACGATGCATTAAGATTTCTATATTGGTGATGGGGTTGGAACCCAAGGTGATGGATTAGGATAATGACATGATTACCCACTATTGATGTATGATGAGATATGGGATTATCACCAATGAATCCATTTAATGGTCATTGGTTGGGATTCTTTTTTATCTACAGTACTTTCCCTACTACTTGAAGTATCTAGGTATGCTTGGTTTCTTGTTTCCTCTTGGTTGTTGACTTGGATTGATTTTTAAGATTAAATTTATTATAGGAAAATTCATATTTTTTTTATTTAATTATTATCTTATGGGGTTGGTGTTCATGGAAGGAAAATTCTAAAAAATGCTAATATTTATAAACCATGGACTCAGTTTGTATTATTACTATAGAGAATTGAATTTACTTTGATGATTAATGAAATGTTATGTGGAATGTTTTTAATGGTTCATTAATGGATAATGACTTAGTTAATATATGTAAATGATAAAAATGAATGTATTAACTAATGTAGCAATAAGAAATTATTAATTACTTATAGGATATATGGCCTTAACAGTGGCTGATGGGAGTCTGAGTGATGTTATCATTGATTGTGTTTGATACATAGTAATTCCCATAATGTGTTTTGAGCTATATTATAGCATCTATATTATATGATTTTATAAGCTACCCCATCGATTCCATTTTGGGTGATTAACACCCAATGAACTATGGGAGGGTACTTTACAAAACGTCCCTATGAGAGGATGGATGGCTTAGTATCCCCTCTGATCCCACCCTCATCTCTTGAAAGTTACATGTCCTAGTTTGAACAGTATTATGTATCCTCATGTATTTCTTTATTGGAAACTTTATGGATTATGGTTTTTTCAAACACTTTTATTTCTAAATATAGTATCAAAAATATTATTATAAGTACGATGTGTCTAGGATGTGATGGGCTAGGGTACATACATGGGGTATGGAGTGTAATGGCTTCATGTAGAATACTTTATGTATGATACATGTCATATGATATTTGGTTAATCTAGGAAAATAATTGATTAATATAAATGTATATGTTGATGGGATAATGTGATGATGTGATTCAGTAGGTGTATGTATTGATTCATTCCCCAAGTGTCTTTGGGATTACTAATTTTTGAGAAATATGGATCAGATCATGTGACATTGCGAAGTTTGGAAAACTAGTGGGGAAGTGAGACATGGGTACTATTGATGTTTCATTAATATATTATATTCTATATTATTTGTGATACCTAGTGAGAGTTATCATTAATGATGATGGGTACATATTATACATGTTTAGTTTATGTGTAAGATTCAGTGATGTGAATTTTTCATTACCAATATTTCATTCCAATTTTCACAAGAGGATCCTACTAATTATACTGTTATGAAATCCCTATGTTTATATAAACAATGTTTTTGGTGATCTGGAGAAAGTCGAATATCAGGAAAGTGATTACTATCTAGTGGGTTTGTAGGAGATGTTTAGGATTTTTGGTCATTATACTCTTTAGCTTTTGGTACTTATATTTTCTCTTTTATGTTTTTAGTACTTAATTACATTCCATGTGGTACTAGTGATTTATTATATATATATGTATGAGTAGGGTTTTATTGGTTTATCTATGTTATCTCTCTCTTCAATATGTTCCTTATATGGAAATGGACCCCATATGAAGTTTTAGTGTACCCTTGTTTCTAGTCTCCAATATGGGGCTAATTGGTGATGGGACTCAGGGAATCACCATCTCCGTTCCCTCATTTCCATCCTAGGGGGTACACATTGGGAAAGGGGTTGGGAATGATTTATTAACTCCATATTCCTGTTACATGTTGAATGAAAGTATTCATTTTGGGATTTTGTTCACACCTAAGTCACTTAAATGTTTTCATATGAGTTATAAGGAATTAAATTATTTATTGGAGTTCTATATAGTATTTTGGAAAACACATAACATAGTTAACCTATACTTATATTCTCCATAAGAACATTAAAACTTTAATAATTATAACATAAATTTATTAACCCAAGGGATTTAAATAAGGTTCTTGAAATGTTTACAAAAAATCCTTTTTCATTTAAGTAATGAAGGTGGTGGGTTTCAATATATTATATCCCCATTAAATCAAATGAAACAGTAATTTATTTTGAAACATATTAAAAATAACATTATAAATGTATTAAAAATAAAAATAAAAACTAGAAGAAATATTTTTTATATTGGTAATATTTTTGATAAATGAAATTTCAATAGAATCATAGAAATATAATAAAATTTAAATATACTTTGTATCATTGAAAGTATAAATATTATTAAACAATTGTTATGAATTTATGAAAATGTTTTCAAGAATTAAATATTAAATATCCTACTTTTCATCCTTTCTAAAAGAAATTAAAAAGTAAAACTAAAAAATAAGTAAACAAGATTTCATTTAAAACTATTTCAAATAAAATTAAATATAGTTGAAAATGAATTTATTATATCATTAGAGTATATGGAGGAACATTACTGAGTCAATATAAGAAATAGGAATATATTGGTAAATGAGTTGGGTAAAAGAAATAAAAACATTTATGGTAACAATTAAAAATAAATCCCCTCATGGCTTTTGAATGGAATGTTTCCCTAGAGGAAAAATATTGATAAGGATAATAAACTACCAATATTATAAAAAGATTAATGAAATCTCACATCAAAGAGGTAGTATTTACACCATATAAATTAAAGTAGGTGCATAATTTAAAATATGTCTCACTTAAGTGAAATTGAGATGAAAACCACCTACGATGATAATTAAGTGAGACATAATAATATTTCATCTTATATATTTTTTGAAAAAAATGAAATTACATAAAAAGAATTATGAAATATATCATAAAAAATTTAGATTCTATAACTTACATAATCTCTGAATAATATTGTAAATGAATATGGATTTAACACAATTAAATGTAATTGAGTTAAGAATCCCATAAAAATGGAAATACACATATTAAAACATAATATAAAAACCTATGATATAATATAACTATATGTTAGAATTATATATATCATACAATATAATGTTCACCTATAATTTCTTATTAAATATTTAAAAATAATTCTTTGTTAATATCAAATTTTTAGTTTCCATTATTGAGTTTTCCATGTGTTTTCAAATATGGGAGTGTTAGAACCAAAAAAACTACCATAAAAATAAATTTCTTAAAGAATATATTCCATTAAAATATATTTTGTTGGCCTTTTAGGTTTATAGGTGTAATTTAATAGGAAAAAATAACTAAAAACCAATTTTTTTGGTATCAAATGGAATTTGTTTTCTGTTATTGAAGAAAATCCTTATCAAAAAACAAGACATTAACATTTCCTAGAAATTCACACATACATAACTATTCAATAAATTTCATACTTTTCATATATTCGTAAACTGGTGAAATTGGAAAATTAGAATTTTTTGACCTCAAATGCTTAATAAAGGAATGATTTCAATGAAGAATATTTTTAAATTATATGAATGCTCTAAAACATAGTTAATGAAAGAAATATATGATAAAAAGTTCATGGGAGTATAATACGATGATATGGTCATCAAATATGTATAACAATTAAATAATTTCATTAATGAATATAACAATAATCTTAAATCATGGAAATAAGATAAGTATTCATAATGACCTAAAAAAACTACATAAACATAATCATATAAAAATAAAAATAAATTAGTTATGCATGAATAAAAATATAATTCACATTTCATTGATATATTGGGATAATATGAATTTTACCATCGTTATGATTGGGATTCAAAGTGATTACCTATTTAGGATTGGGATACATACCGTGTACTTCTTATGGTTTGGACTATAACACGTATACCTCATTATCATAGGGAATTAAAATTTCAACCACATTATGATTGGTTAAAAACCCATGTTCCAAATTAGGATTGGTATATAACATGTATAATAAAATAGGCTTATTCTAAAAAAATATATACCTTATTAGGAATGGGAAAAAACTCATTTTCCATTTTTACGTCACTTGAATTATAACTTTAGATAATGCATTGGATTGAAATATTGGAACTCACCTATAATAATCCTCAAATATGTGTTTCCTAATATATAAATTCTTAATAATATCTAAAATTATAAATGAAAATAAAAATTTGGCTTTTAACATTTATAAATAGTATAATAATAAATGATTTAAAGAATTGGTTTTGTTGAGAGTAAAGAAACAACCAGCCAAAGGAATTTCTCAATGAATGAATTTTTGGGGTGACTCGTAAAATATAATCTAGTTGATGAAATTTATTTGGATTATAAATATAAAAATGGATGAAAACAATAATTGTTTTTCTTTTATAAAACAATAAATAACTATTAATAAGGTTATATTGTTTCACATCATTATGAAATTCCATTTTAAAAAGATAGAAGTGTAACCTTTTGAAAAAATTCACATTAAAATTATATTCCAAAAAATTCATTAATGAAAAATAAATAATGATATAAATTGAAATTATCTGGATGTCCATGCATTTGATAATGGTAGGTAATAACCTTTTTATATAATGAATGTATTTTTTTAAAACCAAAAATGAAAAAAGATTCATAAAAACATTTATGAATGTAAAATGTAAATATGTTATTCACAAGGATTAATATATAATATCCATTAATAATACAATAGAAGAATATTTTTATGAAGTTTAAACATGGGAATGGAAGATAAATCACAACTTAAGGAGGATTTGAAAAATTTAAAAAATATTATAATATTATTATAATGATTTTTTTGTGGAATTTAAATTGTATTGAAAATAATTTTACCCACTAATATACAATAGATAATATCATATGAATTGTTAAATGTAAGAAAAAATAAAACTTGGAAGAACTATGTTGAAGAAGAAAGCTTATTGCTCAATGAAAGGTGTCTAAGATACAAAAAAGCCCATATAATAAATATAGTGCATAAAGTAAGAAACTATTTTATAGGGTTTGACATGGTCAAAATATAAATATTTATAAATCAATATCAAATTCAATATAACCCCTTCATTGTGTAGAATGTAACTATCATATATGAATCAATTTCAAAAATAATACATGACTCAATGAATTTGAATTGAGTTTACCAAAAACCATTTAAACATGTGGAGTATGTAAATAAAATATATATGAATGATATATCATTAAATTTAACATTAATTACCATGAATAAATTTAACATAGTGATATAATATATCAAATAGGAATCATATAACCAACATAAAAAAATTAAGTGCATAGTACAACACAAGAATCGAAGAGTGTAATTTGAGGTGAAAACCAATATATCGATCCTGATTAATTTTTCATTTTCACCAAACATCTAGAATAATTAAATTATGTATACCAAATACATACCAAGAAACCCAGTTTATAACTATAACAATTTATACTCTTCATTTATAATATATATATATATATATTAGTTATTATTCTTCTATTTTTAATATCTTGTGTGTGTACACTTGTTTTCTTTGAACTAGTTTCATAATAGAATTTTAGATATTCATTATTGTCCCAAATTTTATCAGTAAATGATCATGTATAGTAATATAATTGTTGTTCAATTATAATTTCTAATTTTAAAATTTCATTCCATTTGAATTTGATTTACGATTCATAAAGACAAAATTAACGTTTAGCATGTTTCCTTGATTCTTAAAAAATCAATAGTTGTTCATAAATTAATTATTTTAATAATTATGATAATATTTAATAACAAAGGAAATAATAATTCACATAGTTATATCATAATATACTCTTAATTATGCTCTAATAGTCATCTATGACGTAATTCAATTGCATTATAAAAGTATATGGATAAAGAGAAACAAACATGAACAAACCATGATTTATGGACGAACATGATGTGTTCAAGTTGTAATATCATTGAACCATGGTTATAATGACATTATTTAGTTTTCCATAGTGTTATATATCATAATTTCTAACAAGGAGAAGAATATAACTCATATAATACCATTACAAAGAATGAATGGATTTTTTCCCTTTGTATGCTTGTTCTAGAAATATAATTTTATAAATATATTTTAGTACCTATATCATTAAAAGGATATATAATTTTATATACACAAATCATAGTTATTTCATAGAAGTAATATTTATTCTTGAAACCCATTCCTTAACCCACTATAGTAAAGTCATAATGAATAAAAAATACATAGATCCATTTAAGTGGTGTCCTCCACTTACATATGAATGATGATTTCATTTTCATAGAAAATTGGAGAGGATAAATATTGTTTCTTATTTAATAGTTTAAAATAAGTTATAAATATTATAATTATAAATTAAATTCAGTTTTGACTATTCATCTGAAGTGGTGATAGAAAAAATATGTTACATTGGAGAGGTGATAGTTATTATAATACATAATTAACAGTTTCATTATTCTAAATAGAATAGGTAAAGTTGGTTAGTAAATGTACTATAATTGTAATTAAATAAAAGTATAAAAATGATACTAATGTTTTCATTAAATGATTGTGTGATGGAATCTTAGTAACAAGATGTGCACATAATGAATTAGAAATGATAGGTGAGTAGTAAGAAATTTATAGATCACTATTGAAATTAAATACTTTATAAAGGTCCTTAATACATTGAGGGATGTTATATTAAGAAGAAAATAACCACTTGATGGTGGATAATAATTTTTAGTAGAGGTTTGTGTGGATTATTTTTTTGATCAAGGTGGGTTTCGGTATAAGAAATCAATCCATATACAACCCATAATTTAATTTTTAAATACTAATTAATTTTCATAAATTCTAAAATATATTATCAGGAATATATTTATAGATAAATATCTCATAAAAGTTTCAAAATATACCCACAAAATTCACAATTTATGTTTCCAATTAGTAACATTTTTCACGATGCAATTTTTTTAAAATGAAACATGTTTCATTTTCATGAAAAATTATCATAATTTTTAACTCAACTTCATCATTGTTCATTCACATCATTAAAACCTATTGATATTATATAAAAATAGGTTATGAGTTTAAAATTTTAAATTAGGGGAAAAAATAAACCCTTTCATTCATTTAAAAATCATGAGATTATATAAGATGGGTTTTCTTTAAAATAATATACATCTCACTAAAATAATTGTTAACATACACATAAAATTTGTTTTAAAACCCAAATTATTTCCTAAAATAATTTATAGTAAAATATAAATGGGAAATAATTATAATTTTGGATTCATAGAATATTTGAGGGCCCATAGAAAAAAATTCTAAAAAAAACTACCATTTTACCCTTAAACAACATAATCATTCCTTTAAAAAAATCCAACCATCTAAAATAATTAAATTTTCTGGAAAAATCATTATCTAATAAAAAAAATTAATTTTTGGGTCCAGGGAAATCATATTAAAATAAAAATGATAGGAAACAATACAAAAAACCCATATAAATGGAATACCATACTCGATTAATTCAAACATAATTTCCTAGAGAACATAAATATTACCCAATGAATTGGAAAGCTATATCAGGCTCAACCATCATCATAAAAAATTTACAAGCACTATAAAATAATATAGACACATAAAATATTTCATTTTCATCATAGAACTAATAAAAATATATTTTCGGACCCATAAAAAAAATAGATTCATACACTCATATATCAAATTATTTTAAAAAAAATTCTCAAAAATAAAATTATAATAAAAAAGAAAGGGGGTGGGGTTTCATTGAATAAAACATGTAATATTATAATGGAATTGAATTATAAAATGAATACTATTAAGTGGGAAGTTCCATAGTTTGAGTATACTTATAAATAGAACTTATTTTTTTCTATTTGTACATAAAGTCAAAAAACCCATATAAATACGTAAAAAGATTAATTTTATTTTTTTAAAATAAATTTAAAGGATACATAAATTTTTGTTTTAAATTTATTTTTGTATATATTGATATGTAGATAAGTCTATTTGAATTATAAGGATATTGATTAATGGTGGTTAAAAATTAAATCATTAAAAAATATAAAATGAGATTTACGGTAATGTGCACCTTACCTTGAGTCAAACCTATCCCATACGTTATTTATATGTTTGAATAAAAATATTATAATTATTATTTATCTTCCTAATAATATTTTCATTATTCATATTCCTTTTTTTTAATGTCTCGGTTCCAGAAGCCACCAAGAGGCACCCCGTTCCTAGTTGGTCACATGGCCTCAATCACATTTCCCTGAACACGGAGGCTGCTGACTAGTAGCTAGGGCCTTGGGTGTGATAGTGGGGAAACTATGCCTTAATTGGAAAAGTAACACATTGGAAGTAAGAAAAATATTCAACATAAGTAGTAATAATTTCATACAACTGTAAACAGTGGAAAACTGGATAAAATAAACTGGAGCACACATATATATGAATGATACATGATACATATGTCTAGGAAAGCAGCCAAAAAAATCACAATGTTGGAATAAAAAACAATACTAAACCGAATTACAAAAGAAAACATATAAATAGATCCTCTTCGTTACAAGCCTCAGCTTGGTCGCATGCTCTCCATCACTACAACAAATCAAGTACCTGAAGTAGAAGGGTTCTTACCCTTTACTATACCTGTAGAAATATAATCTGTTTGGGCCCAAAAGCATGGTCCAAACAGGGTGAGATACTAAATCCTAGTAGGAAATCACAACAGGACATGTTCATAATATTCAATGAATATATGATAGGTAATAAGTATCGAAATAAGTAAACAAGGAAGCACTCAATAGTGAACAATCCACAGTTTCAATGCATTCAGTTTCATATATCAAGAAACAGCTAAACAAAGTAGGTAATCACAAACAGGTAACCCTCTAGGAAGTTCTCATAGCCTATCCCCACTGGTCCTACCTAGAAACTCAAGCATGAAGCTAAATACAAAAGGTAACCCTCTGGGAAGTACTCACAACCTATCCCCTTTAGTCCTACCTAGTAACACAAGCAACCCTCTGGGCAGTACACTTAGTCTACCCCTCTGGTTCATCTTAAGCATAGACTCTTAGAGGAAGCACTCGCCTTCAATTCCTCTTATAGTCTCGTATCGGTAACTAAAGTCACTCTAGGGAATCCCTTACATCAAATTCCTTCTGTGGCCCACGTCGAAGAACTACAGACTCTCTAAGGAAGCACATACATCAATTCACCCTATGGTCTCTCATCGTAATTATAAAACAGACACTCTGGAGAAGGCCTTACGTCCATTTTACCTATGGTCTACTACACCAGGTTCTCATACCCCTATGTATTTTAAACAAGTATATCAACATGTATCGGCCAAAGTAAGCCTCATGAACTACTTGGGATAGAAGTCTATAACAACAACATTTCAGAACAACAGTCACAACATCCTTCAATACTAGGCATGGGTAAACAATGCAGCCTAACAAGATACGAAAAACCAAATGGCCACAATCAAAACATGCATGGGAAACACCTCTAAAGCATAGTAATTAAACCTATTGACAATTCAATTAACCTCTACTCTGGCATACAAACATAGCAGGAAAAAAATAGTGATAAAACAGTAAACATGCAATACCCCGTTCATGGGTATTGGAGATTTAGCACATATAACTCAATGAATTTAACCAGAAAGGCACAAACCACTTACCCCAGTTTTGGGAGATCTCTATACATGAACCTAAAGACTTGAATCGCCGAAGAACACCATAGACCTACAAAAATGCCTAAAATTTTCAACTGTGGATAACCTGAGAAAGAAGAGGAATTAGGAAACAATGCTCAAGTAGAAGGAAGAGCTTATCGATGCTATCCCAACGCAATCGAAGGTGGTCGATTCAGAGGATAGATAGAGTCATGGGGGCTTGAGGAGAGATCGCGGCCATACAGGAGCTCTTGGTCAAACCAAACCAAGAAGAAGATAGTTCTATTAGTCAGACACTAACCCTATACATTTAATGAAAAAAATAAAATACAGGGTGTGTAATTTAGAAGTACACGATGTGTACTTGCCTTTTCTATACTCCTCTTTATAAATTTTCCAAGTCACAACACACGGACATGTGCACGGCCACTACACGGCCTTCACACAGCTCCCCGCGGCAACTGAGTACACGACGTGTACTCATAAAGTACATGACATGTACATATGACATTTCTAGAAACTCCTCTCTTTCCTCAAGAACTCCAAAAAAGGAAAAACATGCCTAAAAAGAAGATTTAGGTTCTTACAAACTTCCCCCCTTAAAGAAATTCATCCCTAGATTTCTCTAGAATGGAGGTGTAGAAGAAGGAACCCCGAACAACTCCAACTACTGGGATCATACATCAGCATCCCTCTCCTATGTCTCAGCCTGTACTCGCCCGTGCTGCCATTGCACTCATACCAGAGGAACTGACTGGACATAGATAACCTTCATACTTCGATCAATGATCCATAAAGGATGCTCCTCGAATGATCCATCCAATTCCAACTCAACCTCCTCGGGTTGGAAAACATGAGACGAGTCGGATATGTAACATTGATTCAGAGAAATGTTGAAAAATTCATGCATTTCCCAGTACCTCAGAGGTAACTGCAACTGATAGGAAACCAAACCAACTCTCTCTGAAACCTCAAACGACCAGACGTACCATGGTGAAAGATTACCCTATCACCTAATTCTCTTATGTCCCAACTTCGGTGTGACATGTAGGAAAAACTGATCCCTGACCTCGAACTCCAGAGTTCGTCCTTGATTATCAGCATAAGACTTCTGTAGAGACTATTCAATAACCATCCTCTTCTGAATCAACTGTATCTTCTCTATGGTCTCATAAACAAGATGAGGTCCCTACATAGCTACCTCTCATTCCTCCATCCAACATAAGGGTGATTAGCATGACCTACCATACAAAGCCTCATAATTTTCCATCTTAATGGTTTCTTGAAAACTACTATTGTAGGAAAAATCCACATGAGGTATGTGATTCTTCCAAGAATCTCCAAAATCCAGGATGCATGCTTGAAGCATGTCCTCAAGTACATGAATCGTACGCTTGGACTGGCCATCTTTTAGGGGATGGTAAGCTGTACTCAAAAGTACCTATTTACCCAAAGCCTTCTGAAGCCCCTTCCAGACCCGAGAAGTAAAATGAGCATCCCTATCTAAAACAATTGACTGTGGAACTCCATGTATATGTACAATCTCTCGGATGCACAACCGTCCCAGATCATCAACACTGAAGGTCTCATTGATTAGAAAGAATTGAGAAACCTTCGTGAGTCTATCAATGAAAACCCAAACTACATCATTCCCTCGAGGTGACCTCAGGAAACTGGCCACAAAATCCATCGCAACATCATTCCACTTCTACTCAGTAATGGTTAACTGCTATAAAATCCCTACTGGTTGTTGATGCTCTGCCTTCACCTTCTGACAAGTGAAACAACTCATGAAAAAACTGGCAACATCCCTCTTCATACATGGCCACCAATACTGACAGTGTATTTCATGATACATCTTGGTGACACCAGGATGGACTACCCAAACTGAATAATGAAAGTCCCACATCAGCTCCTCGCGTATGTCTATAGACACCCATATGTGCCCCTAAAAATGCAAGATCTCATCCTCACCTAATATCCATCCAAGAACAAGGTTCTCTCTCAACACACATTACTATAGTACTAGGCCTTCTGAATCTGATAGTTGCCTCATCCATACTCTATCAAGAAGAGTAGAGGTAACAACTACAGAAGAAAGGAACGTCTGCCCCTGTCTATCATGCATCTCTAAATGAATCTCAAAGAATAGATCCATAAGCTTCCACTCACTATTGTCCTCCTAAACTACCTGTATCTGAGTCCTCCTACTCAGAACATCATCCACTGTGTTTTCTTTCTCAAGTGTGTAGGCAAGCTCAAAGTCACAAGACTGAAGGTACTCGACCCATCTTCACTGCCTCAAATTCAGGTCACACTGAGTGAAGATGTACTTGAGACTTTTCTAGTCGGTGAAAACCACAAAATTCAATCTTAGAAGATAATGTCTCCAACAGTGTAAGGCATGAAAAACTACTTCCAACTCAAGATCATGTGTCCAGTAATTCCTCTCATGTGGCCTCAACTGCCGAGACCCAAACGAAATGACTCCTTATCCCTACATAAGCACACC
This sequence comes from Viscum album, assembly GCA_963277665.1. Taxonomy (NCBI): domain Eukaryota; kingdom Viridiplantae; phylum Streptophyta; class Magnoliopsida; order Santalales; family Viscaceae; genus Viscum; species Viscum album. The sequence continues at coordinate 261,943,690 of OY728128.1, read as the reverse complement.
TCCCAGTCTAATACCTGATGCATCACAGTAAATAGTGTATCTCTTTCCTGAATCTGGAAATACTAGTATCGGCGCTGAAGTCAACCTCCTTTTCATCTCCTGAAAGTCTGAGTCACAAGAATCTGACCACAATAACTTTGCACCCATCTTAGTAAGACCAGTCAGTGGTGCTACTAAGCCTGAAAAGTTCTGTATGAAGCATCTGTAGTAACCAGCCATCCCTAGAAAACTTCATACATTAGAGACGTTCTTCAGATGCTCTCAAGAAACTACTGCTCTCACTTTATCTGGGTCCACTGATACTCCTGTCTCTAAGATAACATAGCCCAAGTAGTAAATCTGATCCATCCAAAAGTGGAATTTTTAGAGCTTAGCATATAATTGATTCTCTCTCAGCGTACTCAAAAATATCTCAAGACGTGTATCATGGTTGTGTCGAGTGTGACAGTACACCAAGATATCATCCAGGAAAACCACCACCAAAGAATCCAAGTACATATGGAACACTCGGATCATCAGTGCCATGAAAACTGTAGGCGCATTTGTGAGACCGAACGACATAACGATATACTAGTATAGACAATACCTTCTTTGGAAGGCTGTGAGAGGTATATCAGATGGTCTAACGCATACCTGATGATAAAAAGATCTTAAGTCAATTGTCGAGAACACCCGGGCTCCTCAAAGATGATTAAAGAGATCATCAATTCCTGGTAAGGGATATCAGTTCTTGACCATCACCTAGTTGAACTTCCGATAATCCACACAAAGTAGAGGGTACCATCATCCTTTTTCGCAAACAGGACATTCGAACCCCACAGAGAAGTACTGGGTCAGATGAAACCCTTTTCCTGCAACTCCTTTAACTTCTTCTTGAGCATCTCCAACTCCGGTGTAGCCATCCTATAAGGATGAATGGACACCGGTGCCACTCCTAGCACACGTTCAATAGAAAATTCCACCTCCCACTCTAGAGGTAAACCTGAAAAGTCTTCTGGAATGATGTCCCTAAAATGATCCACCACTGGGGGAAAGTCTAACTGTGAAGTCCCCTGGTCATCTAGATATTGACTAGAAATATGGGCTATAACTCCTCCCAACCCATGATGCTCGGGCCTCACTCTTCTCCCTTGGACATCCCATTCGCCCTTATGAAGAAAATATACAACCTATGGTGATGTGAAACTAACCGTACGGAAATAACAGTCGAAGACTACCTAGAAGGGAACTAGATAGTCCATTCCGAGAATGACATCTTAGCCTATCATCTCTAAGAATTTCATGACCTAACCCTACCAGTCTCGAGACGCAACTACCCCAAGCCAGCCTCCATAGGCTAGGGGATGTCGACAAGCACCGAAGGCATAAAAATATCATGGAGTCCTTTTCCTATGTACCTGTATGCACACACACATCCCAATCAATGCAGAAATGAAAAGTAATAAGGAACCCAAAGTACAAACAACTATAACCCAACCACAAGCATATATCAACTTCTAAATAGAACAAGTAAAGTGCTGAAAAGTACTGACAAGATAACTGAACAAAAAAAGGAAAAAACACGTGCCAAACCCGAAAGGTGCCACAACCCGACAACAGGTAAACAAAATTAAACAGCTGGTGAGTCTCACACCTGAAAGTTCCACTATGACCACTGAATGCAGCCCAAGCTCATGTGTCCTCTACAGTCCTCTGTAGTCTCAATCGACCTGTCTGTCATCTTCAAGGGCACACCAAGTGCGGGAAAATCCCAAGCTGGGGTGAGTATAAAGATACTCAGTAGGATGCCCCCAAATCTCGATGGAGCAACAAAGGAGGTACTAAAAAAGTGAGTAGTATATAGAACCAATAACAGTGTAAGAGTACAACAGAGAGAGTCCAGCTCAACCCAACAAAAGAAGGAAGTAGACATGTCCAACCCAAGAGGAGCTAGACATGGAAAGCACATGGCATACCCTGCGCGTCTTCACCCCTCCTAAAAGGTGAGTAACTGAACCCAAGGAGTGGGAACAAAAGTAGGGTATATATATATATTCTCAACAAGAAACCTGAACGAGTGTGTAAGGGGATCTTTATCTCCAAGCTCAGCCGAGGAAAAGTCACCAACAGTACTATGGATATCCATCACTATCGCCCAACAGTCCCACACGTCAAAGCTGCCTCATCGCTAAGCCGTAAAACCAAGGGTCCCACTCCTGTAATCACGGAGAAAAGTCCATGAATAGAATCATAGGAAGGTCTGAGTCTGAAAGAAGTCACCAGGTAACCCACCGCCCAGCCCAACTGGAGGGTAAACTCTAAGAGGTCGTCGAGTAACCCACTACCCAACCCAGCTGGAGGGTAAACCCTAAGGTTAACGGGTAACCCACTGCCCAACTTCACTGACGGTGAACCCTATGGTTAACGAGTAACCCACTGCCCAGTCCCGCTGGAGGGTAAACCTTGATATGCCGGTGGGTAACCCACTGCCTAGCCCCAATGGAGGGTAAACCCGGAACTAGTCCGTTAACTCCACACTTCCCATACCATTACTGGGTGCCACTAACATCGATACCATGCATTGGTTCGGAGTGCATCAAAGGAACCTCTGACCAACACCCTTTCATGTTTTCACATTTAATGAGATCTCGAAAGAGGCTACACATGAACAAATATATTACACTGTTGTAATCCTCGCAGAAAAACATGTGAGATAGACTACTTACTCGTTAGAAATGGACACCCGACGAAACAGTTGTTGAACACCGCTTTATGCCCATTCGACGTCTCATGGGTCCCACACCTCGGTCCTGAAAAAGGTCAGGTGAACTCCTCCATTGCAATGATCCTAAAAAAACATTCCAAAACGACTATTCATTTGCCCTGACCAGACGTTGGATGAAAAAGTCGTAGTACGCTACACACAGCTTAGAAGACGGCATGTGGGGCCCACGCCTCAACTCCGGCTTCAACGCCTGCAACCACCCTATACTACTTTTTCAGGACTCTAGGGTCAAAACACCATAGACGGCACCTAAAATGGGCTCCGGATGTGCTCGCGCCATACGAAAGGAGAATCCCGGCGAGGCGCTAAACAAAACATAATGGGTGTGTCGTGCCATCGAGCCCCCGTATCGGTAATTAAAAATCCCCGAGACCATCTCAAAACCTCAGTCTCGATCCAAGTATCACGTTTCCGTAGACGGTACGCAATTCCATTACTCGGTTTGATAATTAGAGACATTTTAACATCAACGGATGGAGACGGGGTGGGCCGGACCGGTTTGGACGGTCCACCGCTTTAGATCGGCGGTCCGCGGCTTGGCCGCCCGGACCGCCCGGTCCACCACAGCCTACGGTTCACCACGCGGGCCGCACCAATTCACATGGACCAGCTTAAGCCTGTCCGGTCCTATTCCATGAGACACACGCTTTGCGTGTCTCGGTTGGCTCCTGGGGTCGTGACGACCCCAGTCTCGCGCGCCGCACACCGACTGGCGAAGCCGGCCATCGCAGTCTCCCGAGGCCCGGACCGCCAGGCCTCCATCTTGCTCGCCTGCACTGACCTCTGGGTAGCCACGCCGCTGCCTGGGGAACCAACTGCTCTACTGCCGACCGCCGAGGACCCACGCCGCCCCCTGGGAAGCCTGCCAGGCCACCGCCTGGACTCGCCGGACCGCCCTGGAACCGCCGGAAAACCAAGGTTTTGGCCGGAAAACTTCTCAGGGCTGCCCTGGACACCCCGGGACTCGAATTTTCAATCTGAAAAGAGCATTGGAAAGCTTGGATCGAATTCTATGAATCTATGGAATTTGATCCACAATTAAACAGAAATTCAATGCTATTATTTGAGTTCGAATAAGAAGCGGAAATTTAAAACGAAAACGCAAAATCCTACCTCGCTAGGCGTTTCCTATCACTTCACAAACGACCCAACGAAGCTGTCACCGCCTTGCCAGTGAGGAACTTGAAGAAGGTTTCTCCCTTGTTAGGAGAGATTTTTTCGGGGAGTGGAAGTGTTTATGTTGGGAACTTAATTAAAATTTAATTAATTTTTAAACACCCACCAGTAGGCCCGTACCAGAACTCTCGACTTGTTTGAGGTTAAGCTGCCCAAGGGTGAAATCCACGTTCCGAGTGCAATGGCGGTCTCTGAATTTTAATCCGAGTCTCAATTCAGAATTTATAAAGTTCACGCATGAGGCCGCTAAATTACGAAAATGCCTCAGTTGGCGGTTTACACAGAAGGGCCATGCCCGCGAAAGTTACACCCCTCCTCGGGTAAACAACATGCTCCATACTCAACGCTATCCTCAGGTTTCTCATCCGAGAAACCATCTATGATTTATTTGATTCATTTGGTATGTCAAGTGTGAACTCACTTAAAATTTAATTCCGGCCACACCGGGGCTCGGAATCACACGCCGTCTGAATGCCTTGATTAGGAATAACATCAAGAAAATTTCAAAGTCTCAAAGGCACAAAACCCGAGTTCTTACATCATTCCTCCCTTCATGTTTTTCATCCCTGAAAAACAAAACTACAAAAACAACTCGGGATACTGAGCCCGCATCTGGCTCTCCAATTCCCAGGTGCTCTCCTGCACCCTCTCGTGTTGCCATAGCACACAGACCAAAGGAATGGTCTATCCATGCAGAGTCCGCTTCTGCCGGTCTTCAATCCCCACCGGGTGCTCCGCAAAGGTGGCTCCATCCTCAATGTACAGATCTCCCCATTTAATAACGTGCATGGGGTCGTAAACGTATTTCCTCAACTTTGACATGTGGAAGACATCATGAACCCTCTCTAGTTGTGGGCGTAGAGAAAGACGGTAGGCAACCTCACCAACCCTGCGCACAACCTCAAAGTGCCCAATGAACCATGGGGATAGCTTGCCTCCTCGGACGAACCTCCGTGTTCCATGCCATGGGGAGACTCTAAAAAATACATGATCCCCCTACTAAAACTCCAAAGTCCTGTGACGATGGTCTGCGTTGGACTTCTGTCTGGACTGAGACATCCTCATTCGCTCACGAATGACCTGCACCTTCTCCGTCATTGTCCGCACCAACTCTGGGCCCACAAGGGAGGTCTCCCCAACCTCCGTTCATCACAACGGTGACCTGTAGGGTCTCCCGTAGAGGGCCTCAAAAGGCACCATTCTGATTGTAGAGTGGTAACTATTGTTATACGAAAACTACACCAAGGGCAGGTGATCCTCCCAACTTAGGACAAAGTCTAACACGCACACCCTAAGCATATCCTCCAACACCTGGATAGTGCACTCCGTCTGCCCGTCAGTCTGGGAGTGAAAAGCTATAATCATCCATAAATAAGTACCGAATGCCTCCTGCAGGCCTCACCACAATCGCGACATAAACCGCACATCACAGTCAGAGACGATCGTTGAGGGTACTCCATGAAGGCAGACGATCTCCCGTACATACAGCTACCCTAGACTCTCCACCGAGCTCTACTACCTGCTGGAAAGGAATTGCGGTTACTCATGAGTTGGTCAACTATCACCCAAATGGAATCATGGCCCTTCGCTGTGCACGGAATCCCCGTGACGAAGTCCATAGTTTTGCCATCCCACTTCTACTACGGGATATCAAGGGGCTGAAATAACCCTGCCGAAACCTGATGCTCTGCCTTCACCTGCATACATGTAAGACACTGAGAAACAAACTCAACTACATTCCCCTTCATGCCAAACCACCAAAATTGCCATTGAAGGTCTCTGTACATATTCCCCACATCGGGATGTACAACCAAGGGAGAAGTGTGGAATTCCCGCATCACCTCCTCCCTCATCTCCATTGGTACTACAGATTGCCCCTGGAACTGGATCTCATGATTCCCTCCTTCAGAATACCCCTTGGGTGCATCACCCATGGATATTTGATCATGTAGTACCTCCCTGTTGACATCCCCTAGCTACGACTCTCTCACACGCTCAAGGAGTGAAGGAGTCAACACCATTGACTGTAGAAAATTCGTACCCTCACGCCTGGGACCTCTTGATAAGGTAATATGATACTACATTTCCTTTACCTGGAGTGTAGAATATATCAAAATCATAGTCTTTCAGAAACTCTGCCAGTGCCTCTGCCTCAGATTCAGATCCCTCTGAGTGAAGATGTAATTGAGGCTCTAGTGGTCTTAGTAGACAACAAAACTCTCACCCAGAAGGTAGTGTCTCCATATCCTCAAGGCGAAGACCACCACTTCCAGCTCCTAATCGCGAGTTGCATAATTTTGCTCATGGGGACTCAACTACCTCAACCCATATGCAATCACTACCCGTTACTGCATCAGCATGCACCCGAGCCTAGCTCCTATGGTGTCATAGTATACCATGAACTTAACACCCTCCTCTGGCAGCCTCAACACTAGAGCACTCGTCAGCCTCTACCTCAACTCCTCGAAGGCCTTTTGGCACTGATAAGTCCAGGTGATCGGTCATCCCTTTTGAATCAATGCGGTCAAACGTGAAGCAATCCTGGAGAAGTATTCCATAAACCTCTTATAGTAACCTGCCAAACTAAGGAAGCTCCACACCTCAAATGTATTCTTGGGTGGATCCCAAGAAAGCACTACCTATCTTTGTGGGATCTACGGCTAAACCCTGTTCCGAAATGACATGCCCCAAGAAAGTGAACCTCATGAATCAAGAACTGACACTTCGAGAGATTCCCAAACAGCTGGTGCTCCCAGAGTAAGTCCGGGAACATCCTCAAATGCTCCGCGTGACCCTCCTCTGTCGCAGATTAGATGAGTATGTCGTCAATAAACACCACCACAAACCAGTCCAAGTACAACTAGAAGATATGGTTCATCAAATCCATGAAAATGGTGGGGGCATTCATCACACCAAAGGGCATCACTAGAAACTCGTAATGCCCATAAAGACAATGGAAATCCAACTTCGGGATATCACCCTCATGAACCCGCAACTGGTGCTGGCCGGATCAAAGATCAATCTTGGAGAACCACTTCACACCTCTCAACTGGTGGAAGGGTTCTTCAATCCTCAGTAGAGGGTACTTATTCTTTATCGTGGTCTGATTTAGGTGATGATAGTCCACACAAAGCCACAGACTCCCATCTGCCTTTTTCACAAAAAAACCGGAGCTGCCCAGGGGGACACACTAGGTCTGATGAATCCCTTCACACGAAGGTCCTCCAACTGAAGTCGTAGCTCCCAAAGCTCTGTGGGTTCCATCTGATAAGCCGCACATGATATCAGGGAAGTCCCCAGCTACAAGTCAATTCAGAACTTGATCTCACGCCTCAGAGGTAGTCCTGAGACATCCTCGGGAAAGACGTCCATGTATTCCTCTACAATGTTAGGGATCCATGTGCCTGTAGTTTTTTCTTCTACGAGAGCCATGCTCACCAACTGTTGAGAAAATGGTCATGGTCTCCCGCTCAGAATACTCGTCTGCTCTTCCACAGGGTCTCGCTCAATGAGAATTGTGAACCTCGTCCCATCAGAATGCACGCCTCAGACTCATCTGTGATGACATTTGATCTGGGCGTGAACCATAGAAAGCGAATCCATTCCCAGGATGATGTCATAAGGTTACATCATGATGAACAGTAGGTCCCACGTGAAATACCCTCCTCCAAACGATAGTTCGTACTGTCTGCAAAACAAGGTCACTAACGAGGAACTCTATGTAGGAACTTTGAGGCTAAGCGCATGTGTTAGTGCCTCTACTGGGAGCGCCAATTATCGTACCAAAAGAAGTGATATAAAAGAGTGGATGACGCATGTGTATACTAGTACCAAAGAAATCATAGAGTAAACAAAAACCACACCTCGAAAAATCTCATGTACTGGGGGGTCACGAACACCCATAGCCTGAAGCTATCCGCGGCCCCAACCGGCAGCTCCCAGAGCCTAGCGTGGGCCGCCCAGTGGTGGCGGTGGAAGGACATAGAAACATCATACTCAAACTCCAGGTCCTGTCGCTTTGCCTGCGCTGCCTCCCTGAGGACCACCCTATCCTCTCCTGGGAGATCCCTGGTCACGGTGATACCTCTGTCGCTGCGGTGTGCCCACTGCCTGCCAGGAATGCTCGGTATGCCTGGTCTGATAGTCCCGTGATAGGTGACCCCATCCGCCAAAAGAATTTCACCAGCTCTCTCCTGACTGCCCCAATGCCCTACGACGCCACTATAGTGTACGACCCTTCCCTAGAGTCTGCTCATGGAAGGGTCTCCTCATCTGAGGCTCTACTCTCTACTGCCTGCCTGCTACCGAAGACTCTGCTCTGAAGCGGCCACTGTTAGGCCCTGCTAGCTAGCATCCCTAAATGATGAATTTCTCTGTCAGAAGCACCCGATCTAGCACCACGACATACATTGGTATGCTTAGGGGTACTGCACTATCACATATATGCCTGTGAAGACCCTGATCAGACTTCCGTGCTTGGAATTAACTATTGCAGATAATATCCTGGGAGTATCATGTCAGATCTGTAAACCGGGCTGAGTACTGCGCCATGGTCATCCCCCTGCTTCAGCTCTAGAAGCTCCTGAATCCGAACGGAGCGTAAACAAGAGGGGGATTACTCCTCCCGGAAGAGATTCTAGAAGCTATCCCATGTGAGAGACGACTCGTCGTGGGTCTGCGTAACCAACCCCCACCAACACCTGGCTGTCCTGAGGAAATGGCTGGAAGCTTGGGATATGATCTGTTCTGCTGGTGTCTATACGAAACTGAAAAGTCGGTCCACGGACTCTAGCCAGTCTTCCACTGCCTGGGGATCCAGGTCCCCACAGAACTTCTGCGGCCGCTGACGCTGGAATTCTCGGAGTGCACTCAACCTGCGCTCAACCTCAGCCTATGCTACTGGTATTAAGCACCACTCTCCAGATGGAGGGGCTACCATTGAACCACTAGGTGGAAGGGGATCACGTGAGGGTCCCTGAACTGATGCCTCATCGATCTCCAGGTCGTCATCACAACCTGGAGAGGGTAACCTGGCTGGCTGCTGTCATGGGGGCATCTTGAAAATCATCAAGGATTACCGTGATCAGATGAGCATATATATATATATATATATCAGTAAAAACAAAGGGGATCTGACTCAAAAAGGACAGTCAAAGACTCAATCCTACCAGATGCATGTTCCAAAAATCCATACAATAGTGTCTCAGTGTTCCGATTCGATAAGCGGGTTATCAGGGTCCCAGTGAATGGATACATCGGCCACCCGTACCATCACTGAATTCCCTGGCCTGAGAGCCGCTCTCGAGACACGTCGACACTATTTACCTAAATCCCAACCAATTCTTTTTTAAGGACGTCCAAACAACGGCCCAAGGAACGAACCACCTCTGATACCACTTTTTCAGGATCTGACCCTACCAGCCTCGTGCCGCAACTACCCCAAGCCCTCCTCCATAGGCCAGGGGCTAGCGACAATCGCTGAAGGCGTACAAATCTCAGGGAGGCCCTTTCCTAAGTACCTGTACGCACACACACAACCCACTAAATGCAGAAATGAAGAGTAATAAAGAACCCAGAGTACAAACAACTATAACCCAACCATAGTCATGCATCAACTTCTAAATAGAACAAGTAAAGTGATGAAAAGTACTAACAAGATAACTGAACAAAAAAAAGGGCTAAACACGGGCCCAACCCAAAAGGTTCCACAAACCAGCAAAAGGTAAACAAAAGTAAACTGCTGGTAGGTCTCACACCTGAAAGTCCTACTACAACCATTGAACACAGACCAAGATCTTGTGTCTTCTATGTTCCTCCATAGTCTCGATCAACCTGTCAATCGTCTGTAAGTGCTCACCATGTGCGGGAAAAGCACAAGAAGGGGTGAGTATAAAGATACTCAGTAGGATTCCCCAAAAGCTTGAGGGAGAAACAAAGTAGGTACTAAAATGGTGAGCAGTAGACAGAACCAAGAACAGTGTAAGAGTACAACAGAGAGAGTGCACCTCAACCCAAAAAAAGAAGGAAGTAGACTCATCCAACCCAAGAGGAGCTAGACATATAAAGCACGTGTCATACGCCACACATCTTTTCCCCTCATAGAAGAAGATTAACTAAACCCAAGAGTGGGATCAAAAGTAGCGTGTATATATATATATATATGCTCAACATGAAACTCGAACGAGTGCGTAAGGGGATCTCTATCTCCAAGATCAACCATGTAAAAGTCGCCAACATTACTAAGGATATCCATCAATGATGCCCAATAGTCCCACACATCAAAGCTATCTCATCTCTAAGCCATACAAATAAGGGTCTGCTCTGGTAATCATAGATAAATGTGACTGAATAGCTTCATAAGAAAAGATAAGTCTGAAAGAAGTCGCCGGGTAACCCACCACCCATCCCAACTGGAGGGTAAACCCTAAGAGGTCATCGGGTAACCCACTACCCAACCCAGCTAGAGGATAAACCCTAAGGTTAACGGGTAACCCACTGCACAACCTCACTGGAGGGTAAACCTTAAGGATAACGGGTAACCCAATGCCCAACCCCACTGGAGGGTAAACCTTGATACGCTGGTGGGTAACCCACTACCCAACCCCACTAGAGGGTAAACCCAGAACTAGTCTGATAACTCCACACTGCCCGTACCATTACTGGGTGCCACTAACATCGCTACTGTGCATTGGTTCAGAGTGCGTCAAAGGAACCTCCGACCAACACCCTTTCATTTTTCCACATTTAATGAGATATTTAAAGAGGCTCCACATGACCAAACATATTACACCATTGTAATACTCGCGAAAAAACACACAATATAGACTACTTACTAACTAGAAACGGAATCCTGATGAAACAGTTGTTCAACACCTCTTTATGCCCAAACGGTATATCGTGGGGCCCACAGATCAGTCCCGAAAAGGGTCATGAGAACTACTCCATTTCAATTCTCTCAAAAAATCATGCCAAAATGATTATTCATTCATCCTGAACAGACGTTAGATGAAAAAGTCGTAGTACACTGCACACAACTTAAAAGACGGCCCATGGGGCCCACACCTCAACTCTGTCTTCAACGCCTACAACCACCTTGGACTACTTCTTCACAATTCCAGGGTCACAATTCCATTGACGACACCTAAAACGTACTATGGATGTGCTCACGCCATCCGAAAGAAGAATCTCGGTGAGGCGCTAAACAACACTTAACGGTCATGTCGCGCCACTGAGCCCCCTTCTCAGGAATTAAAAATCCCTGACACTATCTCAAAACCTCCGTCTTGATCTGGGGATCAAATTTACATAGACGAAATGCAATTTTGATACCAGTTTTGAGAATTAGAGATGTTTTAACGTCGACGGATGGAGACGGGGTGGGTCGGACCGGTTTGGCCGGTCCACCCCTTTAGACCGGCGGGCTGCACCGCTTCGCTTGGGCCGGCTTAAGCCGGTCCTGTTAATTTCCATGAGACCCTTGATTTGAGGGTCTCGTTCGGCTCTTGGGGTCGCGACAACCTCAGTCTCGCACACCGCACACCGACCGGTGAAGCCAGCCAGTACACCCTCCTACGGCCCGGATCGTTGGGCCGCCGTCTCGCTCGCCCGCGCCGACCGTCGGGTAGCCGCGCCGCTACCTGGGGAGCCCGACACACCGCTGCTGACCACTGATGACCTGCACCACCACCTAGGAAGCCCACTGTGCCGCCACCTGGACTCACCAAACCGCCTTGGAACCACCAAAAAACCAAGGTTTTGGCCGGAAAACTTTCCGGGGCTCCCCTGGACGCCTAGGGACTCGGATGTTTGATCTGAAAAGAGCATTGGAAAGCTCAGATAGAACACTATGAATCTATGGAATTCGGTCAAAAATTAAAGAACAATTAGATGCTATAATTTGAGTTCTAAGAAGATGCAAAAATTTTAATCGAAAAGGCAAAATCCTACCTAGCTGGGCGTAGCCCGTCGCTTCACAAACGACCTGCCGGAGCCGCCACCTCCTTGCTAGGGAGGAACACGAAGAATGCTGCTCCCTTGTTGGAAGATAATTCACCATATAATTCCAAGGGTGAATGAAGGGGGGTGGGGGATGGGATGGAAGTGTTTATGTAGGGAACATAATTAAAATTTAATTAATTTTCAAACACCCACCAGTAGGCCCGTACCCGAACTCTCGATGGGGTCAAGATTAAGCCGCCCCTAGGGTAAAATACACGGTCTGAGTGCAATGGCCATCTCAGAATTTTAATCCGAGCCTCTGTTAAAATGTAATAAAGTTCACACTCGGGGCCTCTAAATTACGAAAACTCCCCTGGTGGCGGTTTCCACAAAAGGGTTGTGACCCGTGAAAGTTACACCCCTCCTAGGGTAAACGACACACTACAGACTCAACGATGACCTCTATTTTTCCATCCGAGCAATCATCTAGGAGTTATTCTGTTCATTTGGTGTGTCTGGTGTGAACACAATTAAAATTTAATTCCAGCCACACCGGGGCTTATAATCACACGTCGTCTGAATGCCCTTCTCTAGAATAACATTAAGAAAATTTCAAATTCTCATAGGCTCAGAACCCATGTTATTACAAGGAAATAGGGGTCCCATAAAAAATGACACCACCAAACTCTAGAGGGAACTCATTGCATTGACGTACACTAACCATTATAGTACCCAACAGACTGTCTAGTGTCAAGACATCAACAGAAGAAAAGATACATCAGCCAAGGCTCTCTACAACAACAACTGATATAAAGCTATGGGAAGCACCTAAATTGAAAAGATAAGATGCTAAATCTGGGGAAACTAAGATCATACCTCAAACTGTAGAGGGTCTAGGACCCTGCTCCGGCTGGGTTTGCTCCACTGCAAAAGTCTAGCCTATACCGGGGCCCTCTGACTCTACCTGACCACTCTGAGCTAATCAAACCTGCTGTCACTGAAACCTTGGAGATTGAATACCATCGTCGTGACCTCCACCTCAGCCTGAATGGATGAAAGGACTCTAGTTCCCTGGCTAATGAGAAACTAGAGGTGTTGCTCTTGAACGAGGAGTCATAGAAGAACCCCTATCACTAGCTGCTGGTGAGATGATTTGACATAATCACTGAAGATGACCCATATTACCGTAAGATTGGCAGTCCACTGGGTCTCTCGGGAAATGTGGCCTCTTATTCCCACTCTTCCTACACTGGTAGCACACCACATGGATACTAGAAGATATCCCTCGCCTCCTCCGATATCCACACGTAGATTCCCTACGGTGATTCCTGCTTTCATTAGGAGGGATAGTAACTCCGTATGTTGAACTTCCCTAGCCCACAACTCCTAAATACCTCAAATTCAACTCCGTGATCATCACCTGTTTGACTATAGATGTAATGGAAGTCAACCTAAAGATGTTCACCTGTGAGCATATGTCCTCTCTGAGACCATCCTCAAACTTGTTTTCTAGGAAGAACCCATCTCCCTTTAGAAAGGGTGTAAAGTGATAAAACTTAGTGAAACGAGAGGAATAATCCATAAAAGAAAGAGTACCCAGCTCCAGACTCATAAATTCTCAGGCTCAATCGGCCCTCAAGGTCTTTGGGTAGAAGTAGTTATAGAAGATATGCTGGAACTCCTCCCAAGCCATAACCTACTGATGCCTTGTCTATGAGATTAAATCCTACAATATCTTGGAGGAATCCCACATTATGTAAGTAGAAAGCTTGACTTGCCTCTCTGAAGGTGTCTCTAGATGCTCAAAGATGGTCAGCGTGGCTTCTAGCCATGACTCTGTATCCTAAGGTCCTACTTCGCTTGAGAAGGTGGGAGGATTTTGATACTGGAAAACCTGTGTTAATTCTGCCAGAGACAAGGAAGGTGGCGATGCACCCTAGAAGGTCTGCATCATCCACATGAAGCCTTCCCTGAACTGTTCATCATCACCTTTATCTGGTATAACTACTAGTACCAGGATTGACACAATAGGAGGATCCACTGAAAGTACCTGATCAACCATATCTGGTGCCTGATCTCTACCTTACAACTGGAGAATAACTAGAGGACGTCTTGATGAAAAGACTCTGCAAGGTCAAACAAACACCTTAGATCATAATTATCAAGGACTGAAAACTGGAAGGGTGAGAAAGGAATAAGGGAATGAAAGCATTCTAGTTTTCCAAAACATTACTACATGGTGTGTATACACGACGTGTTCCATTAAGCCATTCACATGGGCGTGTACTTCTACCAACCCAGGTCGTCTAACACCCCAAACACACAACATTTTGTACTAACACACAGTGTGTATTTTAACACTCTTCCCCTACCCGAGTTCTTCTACATGACTAAGATACACAGTTCCTTTAGTACAAGAGTACACGACATGCTAGTTCTAGACAAGGTGTGTACTAGACGAGCTTCGCCGACCCATGTTGTTAGTGACACAACCGGGTACACGGATCACACTACACGACGTGTTCCAGATGGAAACGGTGTGTACTAATAAGATTTTTCCAAACTCTATTGTTCGTTACACGGTTGGGTACTCTTGTTACACTACACAACATGTTCCAGACGGACACAACGTGTATTAGAAAAGACTCAACCGACCTGTGTTGTTAGTGACACCGCCAGTTACATGGCTCTACAACATGGCATGTGCATCCTATACACGACATGTCCTACCAAAGATTCTAAACCCCATGTCCCTACCCACATAGTCTGAGACACGGTTTGAGACTACACGATGTGTACATACCGTACAAGACGTGTACTTAAGATAAATTGTTCCTTCCCAAACAGAAGGATGCACAATATGTGTTCCACATTACACTCTATGTATTTAGGGTTTTTCCAGATAGTAAGCCTTAGAATCCACTCCAGAACACAAAAAAACACCGAAACAAACATTAAAGTTCCAAATTTTGATATGTGAGGGCCCATACTCCCCGCGAATCAAATCTTGGCATCTTATACATGTTATAAACAAGGTAAAAAAGTCAATGATCCACCAAATTATGGTCCATGAGGGCCCATAATACCTCAAGAACCGAAGTTTCGAATTCATTGAAAAAACAAATCTAACACAAAAAATACCCTATCAAACAACATGCATATTCTACACAACATCCATCACAACAACATGAAATCACTAATGCACCCTAAATGGAATGGAAATAATGCATAAAATGTGATTTATTTCCAGTGGCTATATGTTTCATGAGATGACATACCCTCATCTCATCGGGTTGTGATAGAAATATAATCTCAATAACATCAATGATAATAGAACAAGGCATGTGAGTCACACAATAGTGAAAATCAAATCAACTGTAAAATTGAAAAATCATAAAATTTTAATAAATGAGGTAAATTGTCTTTTCCCTGTACATGGGTTAGATACTTATGGGAACAACTTATTACCAAGTACCTATCCCATCCTATCCCTAACTATGGGCTCCAAATAGTAAGTCAAGAAGGAAAAAATTCCTCTGATACCCCTTTGTAATGTCCCAGTTCTGGAAGCCACCCAAAGGCGCCCTGTACCCGGTTGGTCACATGGCCTCAAACAAATTTCTCCGAAGGCCAGAGGCTACCGACTAGAAGTGAGGACCTTGGGTGTGATAATGGGGAAACTATGCCCTCACTAGCAGAGTAACACATCAGAAGTAAGAAAAAGATGCAACATAACTGGTAATAATATCATACAACTATAAACAGTGGAAGACTGGATATAATAAAATGGAGCACACATATATGTTAATGATTCTTGATACATATGTATAGGAAAGTAGCCAAATAATCACAATGATGGAATAGTAAAAAATAAAATAGATAAATATCTCCTCAGCATCGCAAGACTCAACTTGGCCCCATGCTCTCCAAATCCACAGAAAATCAAGTACCTGATGTAGAAGGGAACTTACCCTTATCTACACCTGCAGAAATATAATCTGTTTGGGCCCAGAAGAATGGACCAAACAGGGTGTAAGACTAAATCCATGTAGGAAACAACCACAAGATATCTGCCTAATAGTCAGTGAATATATGGCAGGTAATAAGTACAGAAAGCAGTAAACAAGGAATCACACAATAGTAAATAATCCACATTTTCAATGCATTCAGTTTCATATATCAAGAAATAGCTAAACAAAGTAGGTAATCACAAACAGGTAACCCTCTGGGAAGTACTCACAACCTACCCCCTCTTGTCCTACCTAGAAACTCAAGCAAGCAACTAAACACAAAAGGTAACCCTCTGGGAAGTACTCACAACCTATCCCCTCTGGTCCTACCTAGCAACACAAGAAACCCTCTGGGCAGTACAATCAGTCTACCCCTCTAGTTTAGCTTAAGCATAGACTCTCTGAGGAAGCACTTGCCGTCAATTCCTCCTATAGTCTCATATCGGTAACTGAAGGCACTCCAGGGAATCACTTATGTCACATTCCCTCTATGACCCACTTTGAGGAACTACAGACACTCTGAGGAAGAACTTACGTCAATACACTCTGTGGTCTCACATCATAATAGTAAAACATACACTTTGGATAATCCCTTACGTTAATTATTCCTATGTTTTACTACACTAGGTTCTCATGACCCTGTGTAATTCAAAAAAGTATAGAAATGCATATCGACCAATGTAAACCTCAAGAATTACTTGTATATCTGTCTACAACAACAGCATGTCAGAACAATGGTCACACAATCCTACAATACTAGGCATAGTAACCAAGGCAGCCTAACAGGATAAGCAAAACCAAATAGCCACAATCAAAAAATGGATAGGAAACACCTCCAAGGTATAATAATTCACCCTATTCTGAATTCAATTAACCTCTACTCAGGAATACAAGGATAACAGGTAACCAATATGGCTAAAACGATAAACACGCAATACCCCGTTCATGGGTATTGATGATTTTGAACATATAACTCAAATAATTTCAACAGAATGGTACTAAAAACCTACCTCGGTGTTGGGAGATCTCAATATGTGAACCTCAATCCTTGAATCACCGAAGAACACCATAGATCTAGACAAACACCGAAAATGTTTAACTGAGGATAACTTGATAAAGAAGAGGAATCATGAAACAAATCTCAATAGAAGGAAGAGCTTACCGAGGTGATCCCAACGCAATCTATGGAGGTCAATTTGGAGGATAGATGGAGGCTCGGGGGCTCGGGGAAAGATCATAGCCATATCAGAGCTCTTGGTCAAACCAGACCTAGAAGAAGACAGTTCTATCTGTCAGACGCAATCCCTATATGTTTAATGAAAAAAAAGAAAATACACGACGTGTACATTAGAAGTGCATGCTGTGTACTTTCCTTTTCTGTACTCTGCTTTAGGTGGTCTCCAAGTCAATACACACGGCTATGTGCACGACCGCTACACGGCCAGCACACGACTACCCGTGATAACCAAGTACACGACCTGTACTCCTAAAGTACACGATGTGTACTTAAGAAATTTCTAGAAACTCCTATTTTTCCTCAAAAACTCCAAAAAATGAAAAAACATACCTGAAAAGAAGATCCGAGTTCTTACCTTTTTATTTAATTTATATCTCTATTATACTTATTTGATTAAATTCTTGTCAAAAGTTTTTAGAATATTCAATTTATATGTCAATAATGACTTTGGTTGGTTGACTATGGTCAAATGGGTCCTAATTATAAAATTTAATGAATATTATTAATTTTATAATTATAATTTTTTGAATTAATTATTCTTTTAGAACCATTTAGGTATGATGGTTATGAAAAATGAATTACATTACAATAATGGAGATAGTAGGATAAACATATATATATTGGTTATGTTATCATTTTTTAGTGAATGCGAGGGAAATTATGTAGATACCCCATGCCAGAGAGCCTAGAGTTGGTGCCTATAACAATTAAATTGTAATTCTTGAAAGGAATAAAATCCCAATGGATCTTGGAGTTTAGTGTTCTTGGTCAACCAGATATATACATAACTCTTGTTTTAAAAATTAATACACTAATTTAAACATAATTAGTTTCTTATTGGATAACTATTTACATCTATCTTATCCTTTAATAACATTCTTATTACACTTTAGTAAATCCAATGGAATAGAAAAATAATAAGGGTGAGCTAAAATTATCTGTAAGAGTTATATATAGCAAAATAAATAATAAATCAATGAGAATAATCAATATGTATAGGTAATAATTAAACACACCTTCTATGTAATCAAAAAAATAAATGTTTAATCAATATAGAAAGGTATTGAATGAAAATAAATTCCATTCAAATGAAAATACATAGAAAAAATAAACATGGAAATGTAAGAAACTAAAAAACACATGAAATTTAATCAACAAACTGAGAATGAAATGCATCCATATATATGTTGTTGAAAATTTTTAGGGATAAATAATAACTGAATAAAAATTATGGAAATTTTTAATTATTGGGAATCATTTATCTGGAACATAAACCACTATACCTTCAAAATATATCCACAAGGCAATTTATGCTTGTGGGTAAAAACCCATCTATTCTGCTAGGAAACAAACTTTAAGGGCATGTCACTAACTAATTTCATATTATGAGACTACTAATGCATCAAAGAGATATATAAATTATGGACCCCTCAATACTGCATATCTAAATCATTCCTCAAATATTGAGTAATAGATTTAATTAAAAAATAATACACCTTATCAAATATTTGTTTGGTGTATAAGATAATGATTAATCAAAATTTCCTTCAATAATCAAATAAATTTCTATGTAAACACCATATGAAAAATGGTATATAGTTTCAATAATGAA
Organism: Viscum album; assembly: GCA_963277665.1. Taxonomy (NCBI): domain Eukaryota; kingdom Viridiplantae; phylum Streptophyta; class Magnoliopsida; order Santalales; family Viscaceae; genus Viscum; species Viscum album. Next base: position 261,924,953 of record OY728128.1, on the reverse strand, counting down.
TATATCCTTGATAAATGATATGTATAATTTGGGGGAATTAAATTCTAAATGATCATAGGAAATTTAATACTTAATGTAAAAAAAATGAATCAATGAATTTAATGTCAATACAATCCATAGAAAAATTGATCATAAAACATTAAGACGATGAGTAAGGATGGTATCAATAAAACACATCCCATGTGGGGTAAAAATAAATTTATATTGTAATTTATTAAAAAAAAATACTAATCAATCTATTTTAAAAACATTCTTGATGAAAATATTATTATTTTTAAAACTATTTTAAAAACCATTTCATTGAAAAACACTTTTGAATATATTTTCATTAAAAATTAACCTTATTAACAATAAAAGGAATATTCAATGAAATTAATGTGGGTATATCCATACATGTTGTATTAGGTAAATAAAAAAAATTCTTTTTCATGGTAAAAAGGATAGAAAAATGACTTTTTTGGAAAAAGATAAGTATATTCCTTTGAAAACATTGGTAAAAGATAAAAGGGTAAAAATGTCCTTAATAAAAAATATTAAAATGGTTAAATATAAAAATTAAAACCATTTTATAAAATTGAGTTTTTAGATGAAAAAAGTTTCTCTGACTAAAGAGGGAAATGAAGTCAAGTTTTCCATAAAACATTTTCTAAACCATATTGAATACCAAAGAATGGAAAAAATAATACTATTAATTGAAAAAGATCATGAATATATAGAGGCAAATAAAAAGAAATTGTTTACTAAGCAATGATATAATAATTTCCTTTGATACAAATACTTACCTTAAAAATTGTTTTAGAATCATGGGTAGTCTTTGTGGGTTTACACCTATTCAAAGAGAAATGATTGGAAACATAATGTTTTAGTGGTATTTGGTGGACTTCTTCCATACCTATTCAAACATTAGGTTAATGGATTTTATAGTGCATCTATGCATGGAACAAACTACTATTTTCCCTTATGGATTTCCTTATTTTTTTTCATTGTGTTCATAACCATTCACATGGATTTACTTACAGTAAAAATCTTGGACACTAAATATATTAGTCTTTGAAGATTATGTTTTTGATTTTTAGTATGTGTATGATCGTTGGACTAATTTGGAAATAGATAAATTATGTTGTTCAGTGGTTGGTCTTAAAACAAATTTTTATGTTTTTTATCAAATATTTAATATCAAATATGAAATATAAAACTCCTTGGAATTTAATTTTGTCTCATTTCATCTTAAAAAATTGGGAATCAATCAATGAATATATTATTTTTATCAACTGCAAATCCACATAATGATGTGGAAATACATCAACATATCGTAAAAAATTTTATATTCATATTCAAAAAATATTAAAGATAACAAGGTAGTATTATAACCCAATGAAATGAAATTGTGTTATTTAATTATTTTCCACTGGGTAAATTTTAACTCAAATCCCCTTAGTTGAAATAATTCTAATTGAAACTCAACATATCATAGAGAATTAATGAATCAGGATATTATAATAAAAATTGGAAGCATTCAAAACACATATAAGAAATTATTTTCACAAAATATGGTTATTATCTAAATAGAATGTGAAAAATTAAAAAAGGATGTGCGATTGAAAATATAATCATTAAAAACATTCTTGAGAAGAATAGTATTTAATCATTAAATTTTGTCCCATACCACATTAAAACATTTGAATCATAATCTCCATGAATGAATAACATTAAATAAAACTTATAATATCCTGAGAATAAAAATATTCATGATATAACATGTCAATGTGAAGTATATACACCATATAAATGAAACTAGATGCATAACAACAAATACGTCACGATGGAATGTAAATTGAGGCAAAATCCCTTACCATGTGTTTCGTTTTTGGGTGAAAATAATTTAAATTCATGTATAATTTTCTTAAACATGTCACTATATAATTAAATAACAGTAATAATATTTATAATATCCTATATTATCTTATTATAATATCTTATTACTTATTTGTTAATAATCATTTATTATTTTCACTATTTTGGGTGTTAATTTTCCTTTTGTCTGAGTATGTTTTGACTTATCACATGTTGTTAAAATTAATTATAACATGATTTAATAATACATGGAATGTAAATCATGATGTAAAAATAATATATATTTAGTATACATATATATATTTATAATAATCTATAATATATGAAGATAAAAATAAAACGCATTATTCCTGGAGACAATAGGCCGTACGTATGCATGAATGTTACTTTCAATTATTTTTCATATTAAAATAATGAAACATAAATGATATATATGTGAATTATAACTACATTATAATATATTTTTCATATTTAAATATTTTTTTAAAACCATCCTTTATACATTCCACATATAGCGTGAATGAATCATATCGCTTTGGGGAGGCGGTAGTCCACACTTCCACAAACGATGTTATCATATTCCCACTAAATGGAATGTATAGAGTTATGTGTTATAAAAGAATTATAGAAGTATAAAGAAATTATAAATATAATATACAACATATATTAACATAATTTCTATCATAATTACCATCCACGAGAGGTGTTATGGGAAAAATGAACAACTTCATTTGGTGAGGCGGTAGTTCTCCATACTCATAAATGGAAAGTTTGTTACCCATTATATGGATGTGAATATATATTCAGGTATAAACCTTAACAAAAAAACATCATAGTATATTGAATAATATATTTTTTATATAATAATAGAATAATTATAATTGAAATACTGGAGAATGAAATAAAACTAAATAGCTTGAGCAAGTATGTTACCTCATATTCGGGTAACACTTTTGGGTATTCACCAAATAGATTCCTTATATAGATTTATGCCTTAGGGGAGTCTTATAGGCTGAGTTAAGACATTTTTAGAAGCTATTTGGGTATAACTCGGTAGATCCAATTTAGATTGAGAGGTGTGCAGAAGTGGGAGTGATGAGTTCCTTTTAATAGTGAATGGGAGTGACACTCTTGTATATTTTAGGAAATAGAATTTCAATTACATTTTCCAATGTAAATTGGATCCAATAATGTTAAAAATTCTATCCAATTTAGTATATGGTCTATATATTTCCATTCCAATGAATTTAGTCAAGTTTTTAGTTCATTTTTGTCATTAATGTTAAGGCTCAGTCCCTTGTTAGGTTAATTATTCTCATAATTATTATAATTAATGTTAATCACATTCACAATTTTTTTTTAAAATGTTAGTTTCACTTATTATAAAATATAAAAAATTATTACTACAAATCTGGAATCTATTTTTCTTAATTACAATCAAATATGTGGTAGAAATTAATTTAAATTTAATCTCACAGAATTGACTACATTGTATGTTTTAGAGTAAAAACATTCAAAGGTTTTTTATGTTTTCATAAGGAATTTCAAAGGTAAATTTATTGCAATGAACTAAATTGGATTAAATGATATATAATTTATATAATTAATATTTAAAACAACAAAAAATATAATTTTACTTTATAAATAAATTAGACAAAAAAGTTGTTATGTATTAAAATACTGTATTTTTCACCATTCATTAAAAAATGAAAATTCACAAAAAAAAATTAGAAATAAAATATTTTTGATGTTACTATTTTAAAAATGATGTTTATTAAGTCTTATTAAATTAATAAAATAGTCAAAATTTTAAATTTAAATTTCTTCGTCACTAAAAGGAGGTATAACTGCCTTTATAAAAATATAGGTTTTTACACGTATTATTTGAGTTGTTCTTATCTTATTCTTATGAAATCTGTTGGATGAATATAAATTTTTGTTGTTGAATATATAATATATGTAAGTATATATATTACACTAACATAAATTAATAATTTTAATTAATTTAATTTATTTGGGTAAAACAACTTTATTGGCATAAAAATAGTTTTATATAAAAATATTCCCTTTATATTTAATTGGATCATATATTGATTTCTAATTAAGTTGGATGCTAAAAAATCATTTTATATTGTTATAAACAATATATTTTTAAAATTTACATAATACTATTCATAACCACTAATTTAACGACTTGGTTATATATTATTATTTTAAATAATAATGTTTCATTAATATATTATCAATCAGTAAAACTTGGTCTTGCAAGATATTCAGGTCATAGAAAAAAGACGTTGTTTCATGTGACGTACTCAAAACATTTTACCATGTCTATAGAAAGAAAAATAATATATTGAATTTATTTAAAACAATAATTTTTTTTAAGGTTGGGGACGAAGACTTATTTTATTATTAAAGCAAAGCAAATACCTCTTTTAATCGGGTAGAGGGAGACCCATCACACAGCCCGAAGGCCCAGTGGGCATGTATCCCATTACATAGCTTGTAGGCCCAAATTTTTAGCCTAAGGCCCATTCTGTGAATAGTAACCTGACTACTACAGTACCCGTCGCCGCTATAGTGCCCTGCCGCCGCCACAGTATCCTGCCGCCGCAATAGTACCTGCTGATCAATAGTACCACCACTTCTATATTACCGCTACAGTACTGCTACAGTAACCTGCGCCCCATGGGATTTTAACCCCCATTTTCAGGTAGGATTACAGAGTGCTTGCCACTAAGCCAAACCCCAAATACATTAAAACACTAAATATATTTTAATGTCTTGAGATATTATACTACCTTATGCACTAAGTGTTGCATTTCATACATTGTAATAGATATAATGTCCTTACTTTATAATTTTGGGGTGTTACATTCTCCCAATGATAATTAAATTGTGTCTTCACAATTTAATCTTTATCTTCATGATGGACTATTTTATATTTCCTTTGATTTAAATCCAACATCATGAGAAGTGTTTATAAGAAACCCTCTAGAATATATTGAAGGGAAAGTAAAAAAGGTAACATGGAATAATATATAAATAGATCTCCTCCAATGGCCTAAAGGGCTTAATTTTTTATTGATTTTTGATAATCCACCTTTCAAGAGGTGAGGTGGAGCCCTTACAAGGCCCATAGGTGTAAGTATTACATGCCCCATAGGATATAGAGAAATTAAATGCCCATAGGCTTCAGACATTACATAAAACCCAGAATTACTACTAGGAACTGCTCCTCCCCAACATCTTGATCGTGAAATCAGCTCTCCACCTTCGCATGGCTGTTCGACAAGGCTTTCCCATGCATGCACATGCCTGTCCTGATGGAAGGTTCCATACCCTCTCATTCTTGAAATCCGTTTAGCTTATGTTATGGTGAAAGATCCTTGCTCATCCTCCTCCTCAAGATATGTTCCTTGTCGGTTGTCTGGTTTTCATCTTCACTTAAGGTGGCCCAAAGGCCTTGAGGTGTCCTGAAGGCCTTATTGACCCGAAGGCTTGGGTGGCCCGAAGGCCTTAAAGGAATTGGGGGGCCAAATTGGTGGCCCAAATGCCCAAACAAGGAAATATTCCCAACTATTACAGTGCCAAGCAGTTCATACTATAGTTCCTGATATAGTACCTACTACAATACTACACAGTTCCTGCTACATTATTGCTGTAGTACGACTACAGTACCCCCATAAATTAGCCTCTTCCTGGATTTGATCCTGAGTCTCCTGGATGCACTTAAGGAGTCCTCACCAACTGGGCTGAGGCTTATGTGAAATATATAAATAGATCTCTAAGTATGACAAAATTAGTGGAACATAGTGATACATACTTATAAGAAAAGCATAAGTATTTATAGGGTGTGACTGAGGTTATCAATAACAAATAAGTGAATGATAAAAATAAAGTTGGGGGCCTCAAATTTCTAAATCTTCAATGATTTAAAAGACCAATGATTAAACAAAAATTAAGGTATTAGGAAAACATGTTTTTTAAGATACTCTTCTTAATGTTGCGGAATTGTTTTATTAACCAAGAATATAAGAAAATATATTTACTTGATAGGTTTAAACTTCATATTAATGATTCTATATTTTGGTTGTGCTTTGATTTAATTATGATTCAACCATTTCGTCAAAAACAGGTATCCATTAATTTACATTGATTACCAAAGCACTAAAATAAATATGTAATAGATTATAATACACATAAAAGAGTGAAAATTATTTACATTTTTCTCTATCTAATCTACAAATCGAATATTGTTAAGACATTTTTCACTAAATATAAAAACCAACACTACTAGTTCATTATTAAGATTTTTTTCATGTTGGTTTAATAAAAAAAATTACATATTAACTTGGAAATTACATAGATCATTTTTTGGAAAGAAACCCTTATTGTCCTTCAGTCATGGCTTAAAGACCTACAACCTTTGCTGATTTAACTAGTTGTCATTCAACGTATAGGTTTTCCTTTTCTAATACAAAATTAAAATAATTTCAAAAATAAAAATAATTGAAATCATTGAAATAAGGTTAAAAACTAAATTGATTTTTAACTAAGGTTTTCAATACAAACCCAATATATATATACATCATCAATTTTTTTCCACATAGGACTTTCTTTGGTCTAGTGTTAATCCACGATATCATTTGCAAGATTTTTAAACAATGAAACCTTATCTTCTATATAAAACACAGTATGTTTAACCATGGTCATTAATTTTCAAAATCCTTCATAATGGATTATAATGAATTGGTGAATTATCCTAATAATATCCTAAGGGATTATAAAAACTAGTTCACAATAAGGGCTGTTGTTGTGTACCATCTTATTCCAAGTCAGACCTAATACACCTTTTCTGAGTTGTTTCCCATAGATACATCTATTCCAGAACAACATCCACTTATGTTACCAAGATAGTGACTTATTTCTATGAATACTCACAAGATATATATAATAACAAAATTATATGATGTTATTCTATAATAATCATAAAATTATACCTTAGGATATGTTATATAATATATGCTATCCTAAATCTAGTATCCAAGTATGCTATAAAAAATTCCTTGATACCAACTGTAGTGACCTGAATCGAGAGATCTAGGAGTCAGTGTCTACTACTATTACATTGACATAATTACAGGCAATTAAATCTTGAATGATTGATTATTTTAGTATTCTAGGTAAACCAGATAAATAGAAGATTCATGTTTTATAAATGAATACATTAATTAGAAATATTTTTCTCTTCTCTGATAACTTTAACATCTTGTTTATCCTTTCATAACATTCTCAGTACATATCAAGAATTCTTAGGGAAAGGAAACCTAATAAGGGTGAGCACAAATGCTTAGTAAGGGTTAAATTCAATGAATGAAATAATGAATCAATTAGAATAGTCAATATGGAAAGGTTAGAATAGAACTCACATGCTAAATAGTCAAAATACTTAACTGATAAACAATATGGAAAAGTAATAGCTGAAAACACAATCCATTCAAATAACTCGATAAATAAAAATCCATATTAAAATGTAATAATCTTTAAACACATTCCATTTAATCAATAAAATATTAATGAAATGCATCCCAAAATATTTCGATGAAAAATAAAATGGATAAATTATAACTAAATCAAACATAAGGAGATTCTTAATCATTAAACATCATGTATCTGAAACATGAACCACTGTACATTTAGGATCTATCCTCAAGATAGTTTAAGTCTGTGTGTAGAAACCTATATATTATTTTGGAAACAAAAACTTAATGGGCTTATCATTAACTAATTTAATATCATGATACTAATGATGCTTTGAGGTACCATATAATTTTTGGGGACCAACGGTCACAACATGTCCAAATAATTCATCACATTTCAAATAATTGATTTAATTCGAAAACAATGTGCCTAGGGAAATAGATGAATGGATTAGATGATACAGATTTATCAATACTTCCCCATGTAATCAAATAACATTAAAAGTTAACATTGTATGTAAAAAGGTATACATTTTAAGAAATGAACATTTCCGTGATGAATGATATGGATAATTAGAATAAATTCAATGTTTAACGATCATTAAAAATTGAATATTTCAAGGCGGCTAAAAGGAATAGAGGAATTGAATGTCAACACTATCCTTGTAAAAATAAATTATAAACCATCAAGAAAAAGAATAAATATATTATAAATAAAACATATCCCAAGTGTAGTGAAAATAAATTTTTTTTTGTTGTTAATGAATATAAATACTATAAAAATATCTTTTATTAACATTCTTGAGGAAAATATCATTTTATATTGAAAAACCATTAGGATAAAAATTTCATCAAACTCACTTTTGAAAACATTATCTTTAAAAATTGATATTTTTTTAATTAGAATGGTGCTTCAATGAAATAACAGTGGGTAAATTCATACATTCCATATGAGGTAAAATAATATTCCTTTTGCATAGTAAAAAAGTTAGAAAAATGCATTGTTTGGAAACCAACAAGAATATTTCTTTGACAACATTGGTAAAAGAAAAAAAAGGGTAAAATGCCTTTAATAATTCATTTTGAAAAGTTAAAAAACGTTTTTTAGCCCGTTTTAGATAAAAATTATTTTTTATGAAAATATGTATATCGAATAAAGAGAGAATTAATTTTTAATTTTCTTTAAAAAAGATATTAAACATTTTGAGTATAAAGAAATGGTAAAATGATTCTATAAATTAATAATGTCTATGAATAACCAGCGGATAAAAAATGAATGGTTTTACTAAATAATGATCCAATAATTTCCTTTGATTTAAATTCATGTGTGAACAATCCCTATCAAAATTAGATTATAAAGTAAATATTTGAAAAGATTATAATGTTGAAGTGAGAATCAATGAGTAAGTAGATTTTGTGTATCATCTGTAAAGACACATAAATATGTGGGAATGCATAAATAGATATTAAAATTCATTATACACATAATTATAAAATATTAAAAAAAATTAGGGAGTAGTATAACCCAATGAAAATAAAATCGATTATGAAGTTCTCTTCCACTTGGTAACTTTTAACTCAAATCCCTTTACATGAAATAATTCATATTGATACTCAAAAGATCATGAAGAATGAATGAATTGTGATATTATATGACAATGTGTCAGTATGCACACCATATATAAAAAATTATGTGATAAAAAATAAATTTATTGTCTCAATATAATGTTGACAGTCACAAAAGAAGGTTATATTTTAAAGATACTCATTAAAAACGTTCTCATGGAGAATAATATTTTAACATTGGAAAGTGTCCCATACCACTTCAAAACATATGAATCATAATATCCGTGAAGGAATAAAATTAAATGAAACTTAAATATCACGAGAACAAAAATATTAATGATATAACATGTAAATGGTCAATATACATGTCATAAAAAAGAAATTAGGTGCATAACAACCAATAAGTCTCAAAGGAATGTAAATTGAGATGAAATAACATTCCCTTCATTTCCTTTTTGGGTGAACGTACATTACATTCCAATATAAAGATTTTATAAATGTCCCTAACTAATACTAGAACCATAATCATATTTATGATATCATATATTATCTTATAATAATATATTATTATCCATTTGTTAGTAATCATTCATTATTTTAACTATTTCGTGTGTTAATTGCTTGGTCTTTCGAGTATGTTTTGACTTGTTACAAGTTGTTAATATTAATTGTATCATTTTTTTTCATATCCATAATGTATACATTTTTTTAATATCATTTAAAATCATTATATATGTATTAATAATAATCCATATTATTTTGAAATAAGAAATGAAATGCACTGTTCATGAGATGGTAGGTCATATGTACGCATGAATGCTGCTTTTATTTATTTATTATATTTCAATAATGAAAAATAAATGAAATAAATGAACAGAATAATTTTAGTATAATATTTATTTCATATATGTTACATGGGTTAATTAAAATAATCTTTTATACATTCCACGTGTATCATGAATGAATCACACTACATTGGGGAGCCGATAGTCAACACTTTTACAAACGATTTAATCGTATTCCCACAAAACAAACTGCATGAAATTAGGTTTTATAAATAATTAAATAAGTATAAATTAATTTTATGTATCATATATAAAATATATAAAAATATTTTCCATTACAATTCATAACCATTGGATGTGGTAAAGGGAAAACGAATAACATCATTTTGTGAGGCGGTAGTTCGCCATAAACATCAACCGTATGTTCGTTACACATTAGATGGATGTGTTTGTAAGTAAAGGTTGATTAAATTATATAAAAACATCTTATTATAGTTATCATACTAGTGTTTATCTATAATAATGGAATAAATACAATTTAAAGAGTTTAGAACGAAATAAAACTAAAGAGCTTGAGGAAGGTTGTTACCTTTTATTCCGGTAACTCCTTTTGGTTTGAAATAAAGGGTTTACTTTGATGGATTTGTGATCAAGGTCAGGATTCCAGGATTAGGGGGAGGATATTTAGGAGCTATTTTGGAATATATTGGTTAAGAAAATGTTTCTTGAGTTCTGTGAGGATGTTAGAGGATTAAGTACCTTTTTTTAGTGAAGAGGAGTGTCACTCTTGAAATTTTTTGGAAAAGGAATTACGACCATGTTTTTCCCATGTCAAGTGGACCTAATAATGATCCAAATTAGATAACAGTGAGTATAGGGACTATATATGTCCATCCTATCAATTATTTAAATGGTTCTTGGGAATTTTGTCTCATAAGTTCAATGTTTAGTCACTTGTTAAGATAAATTTTCTACTAATCTTAGTAATTAATTTTAATCACATTAAAAATAATTTTGATAACAAAATATTATGAACATATTTGAACTTATAAATTGTGCTGATTAAGAATATTTAATCCATTTTTAGAAATTCCAATCCATTAAGTTTCATAATCTATTTAAATTTAATACCGTTGATAGGACGATAAAGCATGTTTTTAAATTTAAAACGTTCGAATGTTTTCTATGATTTCATATCCAATTTAAAATTGAAATTTATAAAAATTACTTAAATTTTATTAACTGATTTAAAATTTTTCTAAATAATTTTTATAATCATCAACAAATATAATTTAACCCTATAAAAAAATTAGATGAAAGTATAGTTTTGAATTAGAATACATTATTTTTAACTATTTAACAAAAAATGAATCATCACAGAAAATTACCAAAAAATCAACCCAACCTAATTTTTATATTTATATTCCCAAAATAATGATTATAATTTCATATTTAATTAATAAAAGTGTAAAAAATATATTTAAAATTGGTTCCCTACTAAAAGGTATTAAAATTATCTTTATTTAAATATAGGTTTTTATATGTAATAATAGGTTTGTATTTATCTTCTTCTTAGAAAATTTGTTTGATGAATATCAAAAATATTTGATTGAATATTATATATATATATATTACATTAATATCACTTGATAATTGTAATAAATTTGATCTATTATTGTAAAATAGCTTGGTAGACAAAAAAAATAGTTTTATATAAAAACAATCCCTTTAAATTCAGTTGGTTCTTATATTCATTTCTAATTAATTTGTAACCTATTAATTCATTTTATATTTTTATACTCAATATATTTTGGTAATTTAGATAATTATTTTCATAACATCTAATTTAATTGCTAGGTTATATCTTATTATATTAAATAATAATGTTTTATTAATATATTATTTTTCGGCAAAACTCATTCATTCGTTTAACGTGATTCATCAAAAAAAAAAACTTATTGTTGCATGAGACATATTATAACTCAATATCATAGGAATTGAAAGAAACATCATAGATTGAAATTATTTAAAATAGTAAATATATTTTAATGTCATGAGATATTATATTCCGTTATGTCCTTGGTGTTGTGTGTCATACATGCTATCATATATAATGTTCTCACTCTACAATTTTAGGGATTTACTAATAAGTTAATTATTCCCAAATTATAAATAAATCCTAAATGTAGTTTTTATTTTTTAAATTTTCCAATATATATATTATATGTGAGGTGGTGGTGAAAAAAGAAAAATAACATTTCGTGAGGCACTAGTCTGCACGTACGCATGAGCGATGTTTTAATTTTTCATTAGATGGTATAAAAAGAAGTAAGATATTTATTAACCATTATACAATGGAATTTATGTTATATATATATATATTTTATAATTTAGTTTCTATCCATATTCAATACTATCCATTATCAGAAATTATGGAAAAAATTGCATATGTTTGTTATGCGGTATCCAATCATACAAACAAAATTTTGTTTAATTTATCATTTGATGGAATAGAGGAGGGATAGGGTGTTTTCAATTAACATAATAACATATCAATATATGATATATAATGATTTTATTATAAATTAATGTTTAAATTTTCTTTTAAGGAGATCAAATAAGAAATAAAATAAAAATAATTAGTTATTTTCTCTACAACTTTTATATATAAACCCGTTTGGTTCACAACTTTGTCCTCCAAATATGTTTTTTAGGTAAAACTAGTGAAAATTAAAGGCAGGTTGGGTTCTTATGAAGTTTTTTATTAAGTTCATGGTTGAGATAAAAGGATCTTAATTTGTGAATATAATAGTAGAGTTTCTTTCCTTTTATAAGTGAGGGAGTGGACACACATGGTTTTTTAAAAATATTTCAATATTATTAATTCATTTTTAGGGAATAGAGTCCCATAAACAAATTAATTTAACGAATAAGGATATAATGGTCAAAATAAATTCTGTTGTTATTTTTTATAAGAAATTTGGGGGCTTTATCACTTGGTTTTAACCTAGGTTATAATTATTTAACCTTTTACCCTGGTGCCACATTTTTTATCGATATTACTATTCATAATGACCAATAATGGAATTTTAATCAATAAAAAAGTTTTATATTTTGATTCCAAATAATGAATCCATTTTCTCAATTTCAAAATCTATATTTTTAATAAATTAATTATAAATTATTTCACAGAAATCTATGATAACCTGTTAAAAAAAATACATTTGAAGCCAAAATCTGAATTCACCTTCATTCCTTTACAAGTAAAAAATATGAAATAGAAGTTAAAATATTTTTATAAGTATATAATATATAATTTTACTTAATATATATATATAAATATAATTTATTTTTATAAAAACTAATTATGCACATAAAAACACTTTTAAGAGAAATGGTGTTATAAAGCCCGAAATTGATCTTACAACAAAATTTAGAATAATGTTTTTATTTATTTATATATTTAGATTATATCTAATAAAATGAATTATAAGTTAATTTATAATAAAATTCATTACATAATGGTAATTTAAAATTACTTTATTTATCTCAAAAATTATAGTTTTATAAGTATCGATATTTTTCACTATTCCCTAAAAAACAATATTTTAAAAAAAATCTTAAAAATTCACAGAATAATAATTTTTAAAATATGGTATCAAAATATATATTATTTTTTTAAAATTAAAATCCTAAAATGTATAAATTATTCTTTTGAATAAAACCAGATAATATATGTAAACAAATTTAGTTAGAATAAAATAATTTATTTTTTCAATAAAAAATAATATATTGTTATTATAGTGTATATAGAAATATTTATTACAAGAATATTAAAAATTCATGCAATTGATATGTTATCAAAATTATATGGGTTTTAAAATTCAACCATTTTTTGAAATTTTTTCATTATTAGTTTATCTCATTCTTTATAAAAAAGGTTTTAACAAATTTAGAAAAAACCAATTCCAAGGTGTGGAAGATAAAAAAAGGATACAGAAATGAAAAACGTTTTTATAATAAAAAAAATACTTTTTTAAACTATATCTTGAAAAATAATAACAAAATATCATAATTAACAGTGCAAATGGAAATTATTATGTCAAATATAATTAATCCAAATTAGGTTTCCATATTTCAATAACATTGACAAGAAGTGAAAAGAAGGGAATGAGGGAAAAATAACGTCAAAGAAATAAAAGAGACTAATAGAGATGGAGGTATTGGGAATTTCATTAACCAAAAATGAATTAATTATGAGAGAATAAAATAGATAATTAACTGATTATAAAAAATGATAATATGATACAATTTTTATTTTAATATACTTTTCCTATAGTTGAAGGATTATTTTAAAATAGAGATATAGAACATAAGAAAATATATATGCATGGATTCCATTAATTATTGGGGAATAATTTGCTCATTTTTTGGTGTTTTGATCGGTTTCAACTTCTATCTCTTCAATTTCTCAAAGAAATGAACATTAAAGATGAATTTTTCATGTATAAAGCACTAAAATAAACATCAAATGGATCAAAATATCCATAAAAGGACTATGAATTATTCAATATATATTTATAACTTAACAAAATCCAAAATGAATCACATAAGTAAATATCATATCATATAGGTAAAAAACATTATATGAAGAAATATTAGTCATCAAAGGCTAAAAAAACACCCAAATATAAATATAAGTAATTTCATAAATATATAAACATAAAAATCATCAAAAAAGTACAAACCAATATTGGAAACGAAATATTAGTACGATTGGATCTTATATTCTTCCATGATTGAATTATAAATTATCTCCAAATAACTTGTAATTCCATATACCAAAACATTATAGTCCCTAATCATAAAATTTCCAAATTTGGATAATATCTTACATAAATAACCTAAATCAACAGAAGGCCTAAAAAATGATACATACTTACAAAAAAATAGAAAATATATTCCTCAAATAAAAAACTATTGTAAAAGAATTCATTTCAATTTACCAAAATCACATAATGTTCCCCAAAAAAGTGATGTTCTTAAAAAATAACTTTATTCACTATGTTTCTAAGTCACATTTTAATTCGATTATTATTTATAGGATAAAATATATAATCCAAAAATGTTACAATCATTTTATACCAGTTAACCATAATTAACTAAATATTAAAGATAATATTAAACCAAATTATGAAAATTAACTTTCAACTTATTACTATAAAATATGAAACAAATATTCCTCAAAAAACCATTAAATTACAATATAAGTCAAACACATGGGTTTTATATACCTAAAATATTTATTAAAACTCTATAAATATCTCATAATGTAGTCCTATCACATAAGAAACCAAAAGATACAAATTCCTTTTAACATATTATTGTCCTTAAATTTATGAACTTTATGTTAAAATATAGTTAATTTATAACTATAAGGCCCCATCCTTAAACAATACTTAATCTTGAGATATTTTAAGAATACACATTGAGGATATTTTTAGGTTTAGAGTTTCAGAGAATTAGATCATAAGTCATGCATTACATTCCCTATTTAAACAAGGTGGTTACATAAAAGACACTATTCATTTTTCTCGTCAAAGGAAACATATTTAAAATAAAACATGGATTCTATCTTGACACTTCCTCGACACTATCATCACATCATGTAATTTTCCCTTGACCTATGAAAAACATTTCAAAAACTTGGGATGAGCATAAAAATATCATTAAGGTATATAAAAATACAGAATGAAAACATTAGTCCATGTATACATAAGAATCAATAAAATCATACTTTACTCTTAAAACATAATCACATTAACATACCTCATGAAATCATAAGATTTAGGAATAACTCATAGAAATCATAAGACATAAAGGTAACTTGTGGCATTCATAACATTCTTATGTAGGGAGTAACCCTCATGGTTACATTTGGAATACCCATCATAGTGTATTCCCTAAATCTCTTTGGAGAAACATTAGAATTTATCCCCTTAGTGTTACCCAATGCATTGGAGAGCTATCACGGGCTCACCCACCCTTAGTTTATCACGAAACCACCCGTATTCATAAATAATACCCAAAACCATAACATAATCGTATCACATAAAACATGCATAAATGAAACATAACATTTCCACATTTCAATAACAAGATATCAATACAACACATTGATATAATAAAAACATTATCAAAACCATTTTAAATATAAAAAATAAATGAAAAGTAAAACATGGTATTTATTTTTTTATTTAAAAATTTTTATGGCTTGTAGAGGTAGCCGAAACTCAAATAATGGTTATGGTGGCGGACAAGTCGTTGTCACCGCATACGTAAGACAAAACATTCCTTTTGTCATTTAGTAAAATGATTCATAGAAAAATATTCCTTTTGAATAAAAGTAAAAGTCAAAGGGGTCTATACACCATATAAAAGAAATTTGTGTATAAAAAAAATATGCCTCAATGAAAGGAGATTGAGAGGAAGTCCCTTACCTCGTGTCCGACTTGACATGATCATTCTTCAATCTCCTGAATAATAAGCTTGAGTTAATTTCTACTTTTTTAAGAACCTTTTTCATGTTAATTATTATATTATATAACTTTTTACCAAGTTATGAACATTATGTAATAATTTATGTTAATAACGGTCGTTTTCGATCCTTGGTACTTGAGTAAAAAATAAACTTCTTATAATTACAAGTTTTTCATGTGGTAAAATATCCATTATATCCAAAATTATATTCATGATGTAAATATCATATATATCATATATATCCAATATATCCATGCATTTATAATATTAAATAACATTTAGAAGTATGAATTGAAATGCACCATTCATGGAGACGGTAAGCCGTACGTACGCATTAACGCTACTTTCATTTCTATTTCATATTTAATGGAATGAAATAATAATGATATAATGGTATATTACAATTCTAATATAATATCATATATAATTACTAAAAACACCTTCTATGTAATCAATAAAATAATTGGGTAATAAATATAGAAAGGTATCAAAGGAAAATAAATTCCATTCAAATGAAAATACATAGAAAAAATAAATATGGAAATGTATGAAACTAAAAAACACATGAAATTTAATCAACAAACTGAGAATTAAATGCATCCATATATATGTCGATGAAAATTTTTAGCGATAAATAAAAACTGAATCAAAATGAAGGAAATTATTAATTTTTGGGAATCATTTATCTAGAACATAAAACACTATACCTTTAAAATATATACATAAGGCAATTTATGCTTGTGGGTAAAAACCCATCTATTCTGCTAGGAAACAAACTTGAAGGGTATGTCACTAACTAATTTTGTATTATGAGACTACTAATGCATCAAGGGGATATATAAGTCATGGACCCCTCCATTACTGCATATCTAAATCATTCCTCACATATTGAGTAATATATTTAATTAAAAAATAATACACCTTATCAAATATTTGTATGGTGTATAAGATAAGGACTCATAAATATTTCCCTCAATAATCAAATATATTTCTAAGTAAACACCCTATGAAAAATGGTATATAGTTTCAATAACGAATATATCCCTGATAAATGATGTGTATAATTTGGGGAAATTCAATGCTAAATGATCATAGGAAATTTAATACTTAATGTAAAAAAAATGAATCAATGAATTTAATGTCAATACAATCCATAGAAAAATCGATCATAAAACATTAAGACGATGAATAATGATGGAATCAATAAAATACATCCCATGTGGGGTAAAAATAAATTTATATTGTCATTTATTAAAATAAATACTAATCAATCTATTTTAAAAACATTCTTGATGAAAATATTATTATTTTTTAACCCGTTTTAAAAACCATTTCATTGAAAAACACTTTTGAAAATATTTTCATTTAAAATTATCCTTATTAACAATAAAAGGAATATTCTATTGAATTAATTTTGGTATATAGATACATGTTGTATTAGGTAAATAAAAACATTTCTTTTTCATGGTAAAAAGGATAGGAAAATGACTTTTTTTTGAAAGAGATAAGAATATTCCTTTGAAAACACTGGTAAAAGATAAAAGGGTAAAAATTTCCTGAATAAAAAATATTAAAATGGTTAATTATAAAATTTAAAACCATTTTATAAAATTGAGTTTTTAGATGAAAAAAGTTTCTCTGACTAAAGATGGAAATGAAGTCCGGTTTTCCATAAAACATTTTCCAAACCATATTGAATACCAAAGAATGGAAAAAATAATACTATTAATTGGAAAATGTCATTAATATATAGAGGAAAATAAAAAGAAATTTTTTACTAAGAAATGATATAATAATTTCCTTTAATACAAATAATTACCCTAAAAATTGTTTTAGTATCATGGGAAGTCTTTGTGGGTTTACACCTATTCAAAGAGAAATGCTTGGAAACATAATGTTTTAGTGGTATTTGGTGGACTTCTTCCATACCTATTAAAACATTAGGTTAATGGATTTAATAGTGCATCTATGCATGGAACCACTACTATTTTCCCTTATATATTTCTTTATTTTTTTCATTGTGTTCATAACCATTCACATGGATTTACTGACAGTAAAAATCTTGGACACTAAATAGATTAGTCTTTGATTTTTGGTATGTGTATGATCGTTTCTCTAATTTGGAAATAAGTAAATTATGTTGTTGACTGGTTGGTCTTAAAACAAATTTTTATGTTTTTTATCAAATATTTAATATCAAATATGAAATATAAAACTCCCTGGAATTTAATTTTCTCTCATTTCATCTTAAAAAATTTGAAATCAATCAATTAATATATTATGTTTATCAAGTAAAAATCCACATAATGAAGTGGAAATACATCAAAATATAGTAAAAATTTATATTCATATTCAAATAATATTAAAGATAAGAAGGTAGTATTATAACCCAATGAAATTAAATTGTGTTATTTAATTATTTTCCACGGGGTAAATTTTAACTCAAATCCCCTTAGTTGAAATAATTATAATTGAAACTCAACATATCATGGAGAATTAATGAATCATGATATTATAATAAAAATTGGAAGTATTCAAAACATATATAAGAAATTATTTTCACAAACATAATGTTATTATCTAAATAGAATGTAAAAAATTACAAAAGGATGTGCGATTGAAAATATAATCATTAAAAATGTTCTTGACAAGAATAGTATTTAATCATTAAATTGTGTCCCATACCACATTAAAACATTTGAATCATAATCTCAATGAATGAATAACATTAAATGAAACTTATAATATCCTGAGAATAAAAATATTCATGATGTAACATGTCAATGTGAAGTATATACACCATATAACTAAAACTGGATGCATAACAACAAATAAGTCATGATGGAATGTAAATTGAGGCAACATCCATTACCATGTGTTTTGTTTTTGGGTGAAAATAATTTAAATTCATGTATAATTTTTTAAACATGTCAATATATAATTAAATAACAGAAATAATATTTTTAATATCCTATATTATCTTATTATAATATCTTATTACTTATTTGTTAATAATAATTTATTATTTTCACTATTTTGGGTGTTAATTTTCCTTTTGTCTGAGTATGTTTTGACTTATTACATGTTGTTAAAATTAATTATATCCTAATTTAATAATCTATGGAATTTAAACCATGATGTAAAAATAATATATATTTAGTATATAGATATATATTTATAATAATCTATAATGTATGAAGATAAAAATAAAACATATTATTCCTGGAGACAATAGGCCATACATATGCATGAATACTACCTTCATTTATTTTTCATATAATAATAATGAAACATAAATGATATATATATAAATTAAAACTAAATTATAATATATTTTTCCTATTTAAATATTTTTTTAAAACCATCCTTTATACATTCCACATACAACGTGAATGAATCATATCGCTTTGGGGAGGCGGTAGTCCACACTTCCACAAACGATGTTATCATATTCCCCCTAAATGGAGTGTATAAAGATATGTGTTATAAAAGAATTATATAAGTATAATGAAATTATAAATATAATACAAAACATATATTAACATAATTTCTATCATAATTACCAACCATGAGAGGTGTTATAGGAAAAATGAAAAACTTCATCTGGTGAGGCGGTAGTTCTCCATTGTCATAAATGGAATGTTTTCTACCCATTATATGGATGTGAATATATATTCATGTATAACCCTTAATATAAAAACATCATAGTTTTTTTAATACACTATTTATTATATAATAATTGAATAATTATAATTGAAATAGAGGAGAATGAAATAAAACTAAATAGCTTGAGCAAGTATGTTACCTCATATTCCGGTAACACTTTTTGGTATTCACCAAATGGATTACTCAGATGGATTTATGCCTTAGGGGAGGCTTATAGGTTGCGTTAATACATGTTTAGAATCTATTTGGGTATAACTTGGTAGATCTAATGTAGATTGAGAGGTGTGAAGAAGTGGGAGTGATGAGTTCCTTTTAATAGTAAATGGGAGTGACACTCTTGTATATTTTAGGAAATAGAATTTGAACCACATTTTCCAATGTATATTGGATCCAATAATGTTAAAAATTATATACAATGGAGTATACGGTCTAAATATTTCCATCGCAATGAATTTATTCAAGTTTTTAGTTCATTTTTGTCATTAATGTTAAGGTTCGGTCCCTTGTTAGGTTAATTATTCTCATAATTTTTTCTAAATAATGTTTATCACATTCACTAATATTTTTTTGTAAAAATTTATGTTTCACTTATTAGAAATTATAAAAAATTATTACTACAAATATGGAATCTATTTTTCTTAATTAAAATCAAATATGTGGTAGAAATTAATTTAAATTTAATCTCACAAAAGTGACTATATTATAGGTTTTTAAAGTAAATACATTCCAAAGTTTTTTATGTTTTCATAAGGAATTTCAAAGTTAAATTTATTGAAATGACCTAAATTGGATTAAATGATATATAATTGATATAATTAATATTAAAAAAACAAAAAAAATATAATTTTACTTTATAAATAAATTAGACAAAAAAGTTGTTATGTATTAAAATTTAGTATTTTTCAACATTCATAAAAAAATGAAACTTCATAGAAAAAAATAGAAATAAAATATTTTTTATGTTACTATTTTAAAAATTATGTTTATTAAGTCTTATTAAATTAATAAAATAGTCAAAATTTTAAATTTAAATTGCTTCTTCACTAAAAGGAGGTATAACTGCCTTTATAAAAATATAGGTTTTTATACATATTATTGGGGTTGTTCTTATCTTATGCTTATGAAATCTGTTGGATGAATATAAATTTTTGTTTTTGAATATATAATATATGTAAGTATATATATTACATTAACATAAATCAATAATTTTAATTAATTTAATTTATTTGGGTAAAACGACTTTATTGGCATAAAAATAGTTTTATATAAAAATATTCCCTTTATATTTAATTGGTTCATATATTCATTTCTAATTAAGTTGGATGCTAAAAAAATCATTTTATATTGTTATAAACATTATATTTTCAAAATTTACTTAATAATATTCATAACCACTAATTTAACGGCTTGGTTATATATTATTATTTTAAATAATAATGTTTTATTAATATATTCTAAATCAGTAAAACTTGGTCTTACAAGATTATGGTGTCATAGAAAAAACACGTTGTTTCATGTGACATACTCAAAACATTTTACCATGTCTATAGAAAGAAAAATCATATATTGAATTTATTTAAAACACTAATTTTTTTTAAGTTTGGGGTCGAAGCCTTATTTTATTATTAAAGCAAAGCAAAGACCTCTTTTAACTAGGTAGAGGGAGACCCATCACATAGCCCGAAGGCCCAGTGGGCATGTAGCCCATTACATAGCTTGTAGGCCCAAATTTTTGGCCTAAGGCCCATTCTGTGAATAGTTACCTGACTACTACAGTACCCGCCGCTGCTACAGTATCCTGCCGCCGCAACAATACCCGCTGATCAATAGTACCACCACTTCTATAGTACTACTACAGTACTACTACAGTAACCTGCGCCCCATGGGATTTGAACCCCTGTTTTTCATGTAGGATTACAGAGTGATTACCACTAAGCCAAACCCCATCTACATTAAAACACTAAATATATTTTAATGTATTGAGATATTATAGTACATTATGCACTAAGTGTTGCATGTCAAACATTTTAATAGATATAATGTTCTTACTTTATAATTTTGGGGTGTTACATTCTCCCAATGATAATTAAATTGTGTCTTCACAATTTAATCTTTATCTTTGTGATGGAGTATTTTAAATTTCCTTTGATTTAAATCCAACATCATGATAAGTGTTCATATAAATCCTCTAGAATATATTGAACGGGAAGTAAAAAAGGTAACTTGGAATAATATATAAATAGATCTCCTCCAATGTCCCAAAGGGATTAATTTTTTATTGATTTTTGATAATCCGCCTTTCAAGGGGTGAGGTGGAACCCTTACAAGGCCCGTAGGTGTAAGTATTACATGGCCCATAGGATATAGAGGAATTCAATGCCTGTAGGATTCAAACATTACATACAACATATAATTACTACTTGGAACTGCTCCTTCCCAACATCTTGCTCATGAAATCAGCTCTCCACCTTCGCATGTCTGTTCGAAAAGGCTTTCCCACGCATGCACATGCTTGTACAGATGGCAGGTGCCATACCCTCTCATTATTGCAATTCGTTTAGCTTATGTTATGGTGAAATATCCTTGCTCATACTCCTTCTAAATCCTTTTTCCTTGTTGGTTGTCTGGTTTGCATTTTCACTTAAGGTGGCCTGAAGGCCTTGAGGTGGCCTGAAGGCCTTATTAACCCGAAGTCCTGGGTGGCCCGAAGGCCTTAAAGGACTCTGGGGCCAAATTGGTGGCCCAAATTCCCAAACGGGGATATATTCCCAACTATTACAGTGCCAAACAGTTCATACTACAGTTCATGCTACATTACCTACTACAATACCACACAGTTTCTGCTACAGTACTGCTACAGTACTACTACAGTACCCCCCCCGAAAATTAGCCTCTTCCTGGATTTGATCCCGAGTCTCCTAGATGCACTTAAGGAGTCCTCACTAACTAGGCTGAGGCTCATGTGAAATATATAAATAGATCTTAAGTATGTTAACATTAGTGGAAAATAGTGATACATACTTATAAGAAAAGCATAAGTATTTATAGGGAGTGACTGAGGTTATCAATAACAAATAAGTGAATGATAAATATAACATTGACGACCTCAAATTTTTAAATCTTCAATAAAAATTAAGGTATTAGGACAACATGTTTGTTTTAAGATACTCTTATTAATGTTGAGGAATTGTTTTATTAACCAAGAATATAAGGAAATATATTTACTTGATAGGTTTAAACTTTATATTAATGATTATATGTTTTGGTTGTTCTTTGATCTAATTATGATTCAACCATTTCTTCAAAAAACATGTATCCATTAATTTACATTGATTCTCAAAGCACTAAAATAAACACGTAATAGATTATAATACACATAAAAGTGTGAAAATTATTTACATTTTTCTCTATCTATTCTACAAATCGAATATTTTTTAGTCATTTGTCACAAAATATAAAACCCAACACTACTAGTTCATCATTAAGATTTTTTTTCATGTTGTTTGAATAAAAAAATTTACATATTAACTTGGAAATTGCATAGATCATTTTTTGGAAAGAAACCCTTATTCTCCTTCAGTCATGGCTTGAAGACCTACAACCTTTGCTGATTTCACTAGTTGTCATTCGACATATATGTTTTCTTTTTCTAATGCAAAATTATAATAATTTCAAAAATAAAAATAATTGAAATCATTGAAATAAGGTTAAACACTAAATTGATCTTTAACTAAGGTTTTCAATACAAACCCAATATATATATACATCTTCAATTTTTTCCACATAGGACTTTATTTGGTTTAGTGTTAATCCACAATATCATTTGAAATATTTTTAAATAATGAAAATTTATCTTTTATATAAAACACAGTATGTTTAACCATGGTCATTCATTGTCAAAATACAACATAATGGATTATAATGAATAGGTGAATTATCCTAATAATATCCTAAGGGATTGTAAAAAATAGTGTACAGTAAGGCCTGTTGTCGTGTACCAGCTTATTCCAAGTCAGACCTAATACACCTTTTCTAAGTTGTTTCCCATAGGTACATATATTCTAGAAAAACATCCACTTGTGTTACCAAGATATTGATTTATTTCTATGAATACTCACAAAATCAATATAATAACAAAATTATATGATGTTATTCTATAATAATCATAAAATTTTACCTTTGGATATGTTATATAATATATTCTATCCTAAATCTAGTATCCATGCATGCTATAAAAAAATCCTTGATACCAACTGTAGTGACCTGACTCGAGAGATCTAGGAGTCGGTGTCTACTACTATTAGATTAACAAAATTACGAGGAATTAAATCTTGAATGATTTAATATTTTAGTAGTCTAGGTAAACCAGATAAATATAAGATTCATGTTTTATAAATGAATACATTAATTGAAAATATTTTTCTCTTATTTGATAACTTTAACATCTTGTTTATCCTTTCATAACATACTCAGTACATATCAAGAATTCTTAGGGAAATGAAACCTAATAAGGGTGAGAAAAAATGCTCAGTAAGGGTTAAATTCAATGAATGAAATAATGAATCATTTAGAATAGACAATATGGAAAGTTTATAAATAAACACACATTCCATGTAGTCAAAAAACTTAACGGATAAACAATATGGAAAAGTACTAACGGAAAACACAATCCATTCAAATAACTAGATAAATAAAAATCCATATTAAAATGTAATAATCTTTAAACACATTCCATTTAATCTATAAAATATGAATGAAATGAATCCAAAAAATATATCGATGAAAAATAAAATGGATAAATTATAACTGAATCAAACAGAAGGAAATAATTAATTATTAAACGTCATGTATCTGGAATACGAACCACTGTATATTCAGGATCTATCCTCAAGATAGTTTAAGTCTGTGTATAGAAACCTATATATTATTTTGGAAACAAAAACTCAATGGGCTTGTCATTAACTAATTTAATATCATTATAATAATTATGCTTTGAGTTACTATATAATTTTTGGGGACCAACGGTCACAGAATGTCCAAATAATTCATCACATTTCAAATAATCGATTTAATTCGAAAATAATGTGCCTAGGGAAATAAATGAATGGATTAAATGATACAGATTTATCAATACTTCCCCAGGTAATCAAATAACATTAAAAGTTGACACTGTATATAAAAAGGTATACATTTTAAGAAATGAACATTTTTGTGATGAATGATATGGATAATTAGAATAAATTCAATGTTTAACAATCACTAAAAATTGAATATTTCAAGGTGGCTAAAAGGAATCAAGGAATTTAATGTCAACACTATCCTTGTAAAAATAAATTATAAACCATGAAGAAGAAAAATAAAGATATTATAAATAAAACATATCCCAAGTGTAGTAAAAATAAATTTTCTGTTGTTGTTAATGAATATAAATACTTTAAAAATATCTTTTATTAACATTCTTGAAGAAAATATCATTTTATATTGAAAATCCATTAGGATAAAAATTTCAACAAACTCACTTTTGAAAACATTTTCTTTAAAAATTGACATTTTTAATTAGAATGATGCTACAATGAAATAAAAGTGGGTAAATTCATACATTCCATATGAGGTAAAATAATATTCCTTTGGTATAGTAAAAAAGTTAGAAAAATGCCTTGTTTGGAAACCAACAAGAATATTTCTTTGACAACATTGGTAAAAGACGAAAAAGGGTAAAATGCCTTTAAAAATTCATTTTGAAAAGTTGAAAAATGTTTTTAGCCTATTTTAGAAAAAAAAATTTATGAAAATATATATGTCGAATAATGAGGGAATTAATTTTTATTTTTCTTTAAAAAAGATATAAAACATTTTTAGTACGAAGTTATGGTAAAATGATACTATAAATTAATAATTTTCGTGAATAACCAGAGGATAAAAAAATGAATGGTTTTACTAAATAATGATCCAATAATTTCCTTTGATTTAAATTCATGTGTAAACAATCCCTATCAAAATTAGATTATAAAGTAAATATTTGAAATGATTATAATGTTGAAGTGAGAATCAATGAGTAAGTAGATTTTGTGTATCATCTGTAAATACACATAAATATGTGGGAATACATAAATAGATATTAAAATTTATTATACACATAATTATAGAATTTTTAAAAAAATTAGGGAGTAGTATAACCCAATGAAAATAAATTCGATTATCAAGTTCTCTTCCACTTGGTAACTTTTAACTCAAATCCCTTTACATGAAATAATTCATATTGATACTCAAAAGATCATGAGGAATGAATGAATTGTGATATTATATGACAAAGTTTCAGTATGCACACCATATAAAAAAAATTATGTGAAAAAAATAAATTTATTTTCACAATAAAATGTTAACAGTCACAAAAAGAGGTTAGATTTAAAAGATACACATTAAAAACATTCTCATGGAGACTAATATTTTAACATTGTAAAGTGTCACATACCACTTTAAAACATATGAATCATAATATTCACGAAGGAATAAAATTAAATGAAACTTAAATATCATGAGAACAAAGATATTAATGATATAACATGTAAATGGTCAATATACACGTCATAAAAAAGAAATTAGGTGCATAACAACCAAAAAGTCTCAATGGAATGTAAATTGAGATGAAATCACATTCCCTTTATTTCCTTTTTGGGTGAACGTCCATTACATTCCAATATGAATATTTTGAAAATGTCACTAACTAATACTAGAACCATAATCATATTTATGATATCATATATTATCTTATAATAATATCTTATTATCCATTAGTTAGTAATCATTAATTATTTTCACTATTTCTTGTGTTAATTGCTTAATCTTTCGAGTATGTTTTGACATGTTACATGTTGTTAATATTAATTATATCATTATTTTTCATATCCATAATGTATAAATTTTTTTAATATAATTTAAAATCATTATATATGTATTTATAATAATCCATAATATTTTGAAATAAGAAATGAAATGAACTGTTCATGGAGACGGTAGGTCGTATGTATGCATGAATGATTCTTTTATTTATTTATTATATTAAAATAATGAAAAATAAATGAAATATATGAATAGAATAATTATAGTGTAATATTTATTTCACATATTTTACATGGGTTAATTAAAACAATCTTTTATACATTCCACTTGTAGCATGAGTGAATCACACTGCATTGGGGAGCCGATAGTCCATACTTTTACAAACGATGTTATCGTATTCCCAAAAAATAGACTGCATGAAATTTGGTTTTATAAATAATTAAATAAGTATAAATTAATTTTATGTATCATATATAAAATATATAAAAATATTTTCCATTATAATTCGTAACCATTGGAGGTGGTAAAGGGAAAATGAATAACTTCATTTCATGAGGCGGTAGTTTCCCATAAACATCAACCGTATGTTCATTACACATTAAATGGATGTGTTTATAAGTAAAGTTTGATTAAATTATATAAAAACATCTTATTATAGTTATTATACTGGTTTTTCTCTATAATAATGGAATAATGAAAATTTAAAGAGTTTAGAACGAAAAAAAACTAAAGAGCTTGAGGAAGGATGTTACATTTTATTCTGGTAACTCCTTTTGGTTTGAAACAAAGGGCTTAATTTGATTGATTCTTGATCAAGGTGAGGATTCTAGGATTAGAGTAAAGATATTTAGGAGCTATTTTAGAATATATTGGTTAAGAAAATTTTTCTTGTGTTTTGTGAGGATGTTAGAGGGTTAAGTACATTTTTTTAGTGAAGAGGTGTGTCACTCTTGAAAACTTTTGGAAAATGAATTACACCCATGTTTTTCCCATGTCAAGTGGACCCAATAATGATCCAAATTCGATAACAGTGAGTATAGGGACTGTATATGTCCATCCTATCAATTATTGAAATGGTTCTAGGGAATTTTGGATCATAAGTTCAATGTTGAGTCCCTTGTTAAGCTAAATTTTCTCATAATCATAGTAATTAATTTTAATGACATTAAAAATAATTTTGATAAAAATATATTATGAACATATTTGAACTTATAAATTGTGTTGATTAAGAATATTTAATCCATTTTTAGAAATTCCAATCCATTAAGTTTCATAAACTATTTAAATTTAATACCACGGACAGGACGATAAAGCATGTTTTTAAATTTAAAACATTCGAATGTTTTCTATGATTTCAAATCCAATTTCAAATTGAAATTTATTAAAATTACCTAAATTTTATTAACTAATTTAAAATTTATCTAAATGATATTTATAATCATTAACAAATATAATTTAACCCTATAAGAAATTAGATGAAAATATAGTTTTGAATTAGAATACATTATTTTTAACTATTTAACAAAAAATGAATCATCAGAGAAAATTACCAAAGAATCAACCCAACCTAATTTTTATATTTATATTCCAAAAATAATGATTATAATTTCATATTTAGTTAATATAAGTGTAAAAAATATATTTTAAATTGGTTCTCCACTAAAAGGTATTAAAATTATCTTTATTTAAATATAGGTTTTTATATATAATATTAGGTTTGTATTTATCTTCTTCTTAGAAAATATGTTTGATGAATATCACAAATATTTTATTGAATATTTTTTATATACATATATTACATTAATATCACTTGATAATTGTAATAAATTTTATTTATTGTTGTAAAAGAGCATGGTAGACAAAAAAATAGTTTTATATAAAAACAATCCCTTTATATTCAGTTGGTTGTTATATTCATTTCTAATTAATTTGTAACCTATTAATTCATTTTATATTTTTATACTCAATATATTTTAGTAACATAGATAATTATTTTCATAACAGCTAATTTAAATGCTAGGTTATATCTTATTATATTAAATAATAATGTTTTATTAATATATTATTTTTTGAAAAAACTCAGTCATTCGTGTAATGAGTGTCATAAAAAACAAACTTGTTGTTGCATGAGACATATTATAACTCAATATCAAAGGAATTGAAATAAATATCATAAATTAAAATAATTTAAAATTTTAAATATATTTTAATGTCATGAGATATTATATTCCCTTATGTGCTTGGTGTTGTGTGTCATACATGCTATAATATATAATGTTCTCACTCTATAATATCAGGGATTTACAAGTTAGATAAGTATTCCCAAATTATAAATAAATCCTAATTTTAGTATTTATTTTTCAAATTTTTCAATATATATATTATATGTGAGGTGGAAGTGAAAAACGAAAAACAACATTTCGTGAGGCAATAGTATACACGTACGCATGAGCGATGTTTTAATTTTTCATTAGATGGTATAAAAAAGTAAGATATTTATTGACCATTATAGAATGGAATTTATATTATATATATATACATATCATATAATTTAGTTTTTATCCATATTCAATACTATCCATTATCAGAAATTATGGAAAAAATTGCATATGTTTGTTATGCGGTATCCAATCATACAAACAACCGATTATTTAATTTATCATTTGGTGGAATAGAGGAGGGATACATTGTTTTCAATAAACATAATAACATATCAATATATGATATAGAAAGATTTTATTATAAATTAGTGTTTAAATTTTCTTTTAAGGAGATATAATAAGAAATAAAATAAAAACAATTAGTTATTTTCTCTACAACTTTTATATATAAACCCGTTTTGTTCACGACTTTGTCCTCCAAATATGTTTTAGGTAAAACTAGTGCAAATTAAAGGCAAATTGGGATCTTATGAAGTTATTTATCAAGTTCATGGTTGAGATAAAAGGCTCTTAAATTGTGAATATAATAGTGGAGTTTCTTTCCTTTTATAAGTGAGGGAGTGGACACACATTGATTTTTTAAAAATATTCCAATATTATTAATTCATTTTTAGGGAGTAGAGTCCCATAAACAAATTAATTTGAAGAATAAGGATATAATGGTCAAAATAATTTTTGTCAGTTTTTTTTAATAAGAAATTTGGGGGCTTTATCACTTGGTTTCAACCTAGGTTATCATTATTTTACCTTTTACCTTGGTACCACATTTTTTATTGATATTACTATTCATAATGACCAATAATGGAATTTTAATCAATAAAAAAGTTTTATATTTTGATTCCAAATAATGAATCAATTTTCTCAATTTCAATTTCTATATTTTTAATAAATTAATTATAAATTAGTTCATAGAAATCTATGATCACCTGTTAAAAAAATCCATTTGAAGCCAAAATCTGAAATCACCTTCATTCCTTTACTAGTAAAAAATATGAAAAAGAAGTTAAAATATTTGTATAAGTATATAATATATAATTTTACTTAATATATATATATATAATTTATTTTTATAAAAATTCATTGCGCACATAAAAACACTTTTAAGAGAAATGGTGTTATAAAGCCCAAAATTGATCTTAAAAAAAATCAAGAATAATGTTATGATTTATTTATATATTTAGATTATATCTAATAAAATGAGGTATAAGTTAATTGATAATAAAATTCATAACATAATGTTAATTTTAAATTCCTTTATTTATCTAAAAAATGATAGTTTTATAAGTATCGATATTTTTCACTATTCCCTAAAAAACAATATTTTGAAAAAATTCTTAAAAATTCATAGAATAATAATTTTTAAAATATGGTATCTAAATATATATCATTTTTTTAAATTAAAATCCTAAAATTTATAAATTATTCTTTTAAATAAAACCAGATAATACATGTAAACAAATTTAGTTAGAATAAAATAATTTATTTTTTCAATGAAAAATAATTTATTATAATTATAGTGTATATAGAAATATATATTACTAGAATATTAAAATTTCATGAAATTGATATGTTATAAAAATTATATGGGTTGTAACATTCATCTCGTTTTTGAAATTATCTCATTATTATTTTATCTCATTCTTTATAAAAAAATGTTTTAACAAATTTAGAAAAAACCAATTCCAAGGTGTGGAAGATAAAAAAAGGATACATAAATGAAAAACGTTTTTATAATAAAAAAATACTTTTTTTAAACTATATCTTGAAAAATAATAATAAAATATCATAATTAAAAGTGTAAATGGAAATTATTATGTCAAATAGAATTAAACCAAATTAGGTTTCCATATTTCGATAACATTGACAAGAAGTGAAAAGAAGGGAATGAGGGAAAAATAACGTCAAAGAAATAAAAGTGACTAATAGAGATGGAGGTATTTGGAATTTCATTAAACAAAAAAGCATTAATTACGAGAGAATAAAATAGATAATTAACTAATTATAAAAAATGATAAAATGATATAATTTTTATTTTAAGATACTTTTCCTATAGTTGAAGTATTATTTTAAAATAGAGATATAGAACATAAGAAAATATATATGCATGGATTCCATTAATTATTGGGGAATAATTTGCTCATTTTTTGGTGTTTTTATTGGTTTCAACTTCTATCTCTTCACTTTCTCCAAGAAATGAACATACAAGATGAATTTTTCATGTATAAATCACTAAAATAAACATCAAATGGATCAAAATATCCATAAAAGGACTATGAATTATTCATTATATATTTATAACATAACAAAATCCAAAACGAATCACACAAGTAAATATCATATCATATAGGTAGAAAACATTATATGAAGAAATATTAATCATCAAAGGCTAAAAAAACACCCAAATATAAATATAAGTAATTTCATAAATATCTAACCATAAAAATCTTCAAAAAAGTACAAACCAATATTGGAAAAGAAATATTAGTACGATTTGATCTTATATTCTTCCATGATTGAATTATAAATTATCTCTAAATAACTTGTAATTCTATATACCAAAAAATTATAGCCCCTAATCATAAAATTTCCAAATTTGGCTAATATTTTACATAAATAACCAAAATCAACATAAGGCCTAAAAATGATACATACATACAACAAAATAGAAAATTTATTCCTCAAGTAAAAAACTATTGTAAAATAATTAATTTTAATTTACCGAAATCACATAATGTTCCACAAAAAAGTGATGTTCTTAAAAAATAACTTTAATCACTATGTTTCTAAGTCACATTTTTATTCGATTATTATTTATAGGATAAAATATATACTCCAAAAATTTTACAATCATTTTATACTAGTTAACCATAATTAACTAAATATTAAAGATAATATTAAACCAAATTATGAAAATTAACTTTCAACTTATTACTATAAAATATGAAACCAATCTTCCTCAAAAAACCATTTAATTACAATAGAAGTTAAACACATGGGTTTTATATACCTAAAATATTTATTAAAACTCTATAAATATCTCATAATGTAGTCCTATCACATAAAAAAACAAAAGATACAAATTTCTTTTAACATATTATTGTCCTTAAATTTATGAACATTGTGTTAAAATATAGTTAATTTATAACTATAAGGCCCCAACCTTAAAAATTACTTAATATTGAGATATTTTAAAAATACACATTGGGGATATTTTCAGGTTTAGAGTTTTAGAGAATTTGATCATTAATCAATCATCAAATTCCACATTTGAACAAGGTGGTTACATAAAAGATAGTATTCATTTTTCCCATCAAAGGAAACATATTTAAAATAAAACATGGATTCCATCTTGACACTTCCTCGACACTATCATCACATCATGTACTTTTCCCTTGACCAGTGAAAAACATTTCAAAAACATGGGATGAGCATAAAAATCTCAGTGAGGGATATAAAAACACGGAATGAAAACATTAGTCCATGTATACATAAGAATCAATAAAATCATACTTTACTCTTAAAACATAATCACTTTAACATACCTCATGAAATCATAAGATTTATGAATAACTCATAGAAATCATAAGACATAAAGGTAACTTGTGGCATTCATAACATTCTTATGTAGGGAATAACCCTCATGGTTACATTTGGAATACCCATCGTAGTTTATTCCCTTAATCTATTTGGAGAAACCTTAGCATTTAACCCCTTCCTGTTACCCAATGCATTGGATAGCTATCATGGGCTCACCCACCCTTAGTTTATCATGGAACCACCCATCTTCATAAACAACTCCCAAGAACTATAACATAATCGTATCACATAAAAAATGAATAAAGGAAACATAACATTTCCACATTTCAATCAAAAGATATCAATAAAACACAATGATATAATAAAAACATTATCAAAACCATTTTAAATACCATAATAAATGAAAAGTAAAACATGGTATTTATTTTTTTATTTAAAAAAATGTTATGGCTTGTAGAGGAAGCCAAAAGTCAAATAATGGTCACGATGGTGGAGAAGTCGTTGTCAGCACATACGTAAGACAAAACATTCATTTTGACATTTAGTAAATGCTTCGTAGAAAAATATTCCTTTTGAATAAAAGTTAAAGTTAAAGGGGTCTATACACCGTATAAAATAAATTTGTGTATAAAACAAAATATGCCTCAATGAAAGGAGATTGAGAGGAAGTCCCTTACCTCCTGTTCGACATGACTCAATCGTTCTTCAATCTCCTGAATAATATCCTAGAGTTAATTTCTACTTGATTAAGAACCTTTTTCAAGTTAATTATTCTTTTATATAACTTTTAACCAAGTAATGAACATTATGTAATCATTTAAGTTAATAATGGTCATTTTGTCAATCCTTGGTACTTGAGTCAAAAATAAACTTCTTAGAATTAAAAGTTGTTCATGTGGTAAAATATACATTATATCCATAATTATATACATGATTTAGATATCATATATATCATATATATCCAGTATATACATGAATTTATAATATTAAATAATATTTAGAGGTAAGAAATGAAATGCACCGTTCATGGAGACGGTAAGCCATACGTACACATTAACGCTACTTTCATTTCTATTTCATATTTAATTGAATGAAATAATAATTATATGAAGTTATATTATAATTACAATATAATATCATATATAATATCATTAACTCCATCCTTTATACGTCCCACATATGGAATTAACGATTCTAATCACTTTGAGGGGGTGGTAGTTCGCACTTCCTAAAATGAAATTATTGCGTTTACCCATAATGGAAACCATAAAGGTATGCCATAAATAAAAAATACATAAGCATATGGAAAAAATAAACATAATATATACCATATATAAATATAGTGACATATTAATGGCCACCATGAAAGATGTTAGGAGAATATTGAACAATCATCGTTACGTGAGGCAGTAATTCTCCAAACACAGAAACAATATGTTCTTTAACCATTAGATGGAGGTGTTTGTAAGTTTAGACCAAATAATTCTCATAAAAAAATCCTATTATATTTAATATACTGGTGTTGTTATAACATAAAGCAATAAAAAGAGTTTAGGGGGTTGGATAAGTAAAATAACACAAAAGAACATAAGAGAAGACATTACCATTAAATCGGGTAACTCTCCTTGATGTGAACCAAAAGGTTTTATTGAAGAGATTTATGCTCATGGGAAGGCTTATATGATGAAGAGAGGGATGTGGAGAGATAAAATGAGTAAATTTTGGCCAATCCAATGGCTTGAGAGGTGTGGGTAAGGGGGTAGAGGTCAGGGCCTTTTATAAGAGGGAGGAGGGGCACTCTTGGAAAGTCATGAAATGTTACTTTATTTTAAAACGAGTTTCGGATTTTGAAGGTCCCAAAAAGATATATTTCATATATAAGGTGACAAGGGTTCTAAATACACCAATACAATAGGTTTTTGACAAGTGTAATACTTAGATTTTACATTATCTTTTCATTTTATTTAAATCGTTCATTAATGTGGTAATCACGGCACCATCCTGGTGTCATAAATAAATTAATTTATTTAATGTCTAAAAATTATAAAAAAATACCATGATGTAGGAAATACTTTCATCTTTCCAATTACTATTTATAGTCTAAGATATTGTTTACACAGACAAAACTAATTTTTTTTACTTGGGTGATACATACTTTGTTTAAACATTCATTTTAAAAACAAATAATATAATAAAAGGTCACTATCACACTAAAGTGATTCCATGGGGTACCAAAGTTGAAAACAGGCATCCCATGGTCGGCCATGACACAACCAGTAGATTTAAGATACATGTTGGGGTCATTTTATATTATTATTATATTATTTTATTACCCTTAACTACCAGATTACTAATTTATCATGATAATTAAAGATAATTACTATCGTTACTATTTATAATGTCCAAAAACAAAAGAGTCTTAATTAAATAATTTGTACCTTATGATTCCAAATATGGAATCCATTTTACCAAATTCCAAACACATAAATTGCGGTAATTAATTTAAAAATAATTCCCGTTATGAAAACAAATAGCGGGTTTTTTTGATACAATATCTATCAAAAGTTTGGCACTTGTGTATGCCCAATTCCAAAGTGAAATTAATTTAAATGACCAAAATT
The DNA here is from genome assembly GCA_963277665.1 of Viscum album. Taxonomy (NCBI): domain Eukaryota; kingdom Viridiplantae; phylum Streptophyta; class Magnoliopsida; order Santalales; family Viscaceae; genus Viscum; species Viscum album. The sequence goes on along the minus strand of OY728128.1, from coordinate 261,889,620 downwards.
GGATTAAATGGTAAAAATATATTCTAATTAAACTTTAAAACCAATTAAAAAGATAATCTATCTATATAATTAAATTAGATGAAAAAGAAGTTTTGAAGTTAAATGCAGTATTTTTCACTATTCATTAAAAAATGAAAATTGTCAGAAAAATACAACAAATTTATCCAAATTAAATTTCAATGTCCGAATCCTAATGAATAAGTTTATTTTGACAAATATATCTTATAAAAGTTTCAAAAGTGTGATTTAAAAAAAGTTTATCATCAAAAGGCGGTGAAACGATCTTTTAAAAAATATTAGAGTATTCTATGCTTAAGATTGGATTTATTCTCATTTTAAGCCTCTAAAACATTATCTAATTCATAAATAGACATAGATATGAAAATCCATAATTTTTTACTTACTTGGGATGTTATATCCTTCCCCCCTTTAGAAAATTGCATCCCCATAATTTATTTACTTATCGAATAAGTGAGGGTATTTATACCTCATTGCATTTTTAGATTCCCCTGTTGCCTCTTCAATCAAGTGGTTTTTACAAAAAACCTTTACTTGATGAATCACCTTATTCCACAATACTTTCTCCCTGTGGTCAAGAATCTGGACCGGTTGTTCCTCATAAGATAGATTCTCTTCCAGCTGAACTACCTCTGGACTCAAAACATTAGATGGATCTGGAATGTACTTCCTTAATATTGAAACATGAAAAACATTGGGTACCTAAGATAAACTCGGAGGTAAAGCCACTCGGTATGCAACTGATCCAACTGTCTCCAGAATTTCATATGGTCACTACTAGAAAGGGGAATTTTCCCAACACTTGTCTACCAACGGTTTAAATAACCATTGGTATATGTTGTCTTTACCAACGGTTTTCATAAACCATTGGTAAAGACCTTGAACAAGTGACTTTTCCCAATGGTTTTAAGAAACCGTTGGGAAAAGTGGTTCCTCGGGAAAGAGGGGTAAAAAGTTAGTTTTCCCAATGGTTTTATAAAACCGTTGGGAAAGATTGAGTCTTCCCAACGGTTTTTAAAAACCGTTGGAAAAAAATCCCCAAATTCTCCAAATGAAGGCATGGGCCTCCCCACAATTCCAGAACCCTTCCACTGGTCTCCAGAAGTGATTCCTTAGCAGAAGCACTTTCGAATCCCCACATCTTCCATCGGATCAGCAGCTACCAGGTTAGAATCCTTCCATATTTTATCAAGGATATAGTTCCACCTCTTATAAAGCATATCCTTCTATTCTCAACGATTTTTTTATTCCCAATTTTAAGGGTTTTTGTAAAATTTTATGATTGTTCAACGAATTGTGTACTCGAATCCCTATATCAGTGTATGTCCAATTAATGTTTTCATTACACATTTACATTTATAAGGACATGGTGTCTCTTTATTTTATTCTAATTTTGAAGATTCATTGTTTTTTTAATCTGCTTCAAATATTATAGCTTCATGTATATGAACTAAAAAGAAATTCTTTGTAATATTTATTGATATTATTTCATGAAAATCACTCCTTTCATTAAGATCATGCCAAACATGAAGATCTTGTTCATCTTAATTTATGTACACTATGTGTATTACATAACAAGTATGTATCATGTTTCTATAAAAATCTACATATATATAAAATGAATGACTGTTCACTTATCCTTTGCACAATAGAACATATAGAGTATCTTCTTGAACTTTTCCAAATAGTATGTGGTCCCAAATTAGTACTTCTTCCTTCTTCATGAAACTAATTCACAAAATGTCAAATTCGCAATATTAATGAATATTAGTTTTTCTAATATAACCATTAATCATTCTGCCTTCGACATCATACATGTGTTATTCAATAACCTTTTTAAAACACAATGACCATTTTCACTGATTTGAGGTTCCTCAAAATGCTTGGGAAAATTAGAAAAATGCATGTATTGAATCATGTTTCTCATATGGTTTCATGGATACAAGTTCATCTCGAAAATCATGACTGCATCGTTCAAATATCATGAGGACCATGAGATTATTATTCTTCACAGAAATGAAGTTTTTTTCTACAACTATGTGTTTTTGTTTTCACTTTTTGATTTTGCCGAATGGGGAGCTTTGTGGTCATTAATCATGGATGTGGGTGGTCATTTAGGATGTAAGATATTATGACTTCATTTTACTTGATATATCCAATATTATTATTGATTTATGTTCAATTTCACTATCTTTAAAAAGTGATGCTATTTAATAAGTTGTTATTAATGGTTGTAATAATGATGATATGGTATAAGGGTTCATATGGTGTGTATAAGGGTTCACATGGTGTGTATAACATTTGAAATCGTATCAGTGAAATCAAGTCATTAATTTAAGCCTTCATTCTCACTAGGATGTAAGAAATTGAATGATGTAAACCCATCCTCACATGATTTCTTACCTTAGATAGTGTCCAACATATGGAATATGAGCTTTTGAATTCATCAGTTAACCAGGATCATATATTCCATTTCACCCAAGATGATGGTACTAATATAACTTTAGGGCCAAATAAATATGGTTCTCATTGTACGTTGTATATGACGTGTCCTTCTTGTCCAATAATCACTTTTATGAGGGTGGGGTGCTTTTCACTACCCATTCTGGCATGTGTAGACAGCTATAAAAATGTTAGATATGTCACAAGTTTAATTCAGTGATGTTGTTATCATTGACATACTTTATTAAGAATTTCAAATTTAAAAATAAATGATTTTGTCTATACTTAATGAAATTAAATCTTTTTACAGGCCATGAAGAACCTATTAGTGTAGAAGCCTAAAATTTATTCACCCATGGGGTGCTCTTGACTTGGGGAAGTAATTGGGTAATGAAAGGTATGGACAGGCGTCAATAATGAGTTATTGAAAATGAGTGAATGATTTGGGATGCCTATAACACATGATGGGACCTGAGGCATGTGCCTCTTATAGACCTAATGAAAATTAATATAAATAAATTTTAATTTAATTTATGAGTACTTGTTCTTTACATTATTTTAATAGTTCACTACATCGACTAGAAACTTCTTCCTTTATCATTTACTTAAATGTATTTTATATTAAAGTTCAATCCTATTGAATTGTTTATGACAAAATGACTTATATAAATTATTTTTACACATTGGACAGAAGTTGGATGTATGAAACCGATCGGTTCTCAAGCAATTTTCAAAACAATTTGGAGAGCTTTATAGATTTTTCATTTCACAATGCTTCAGATAATGGTCGCATACACTGCCCATGTTCCAATTGTGTTGGTAGACCTTGGTTGAGCCGTGAAGAAGTCAACTACCACATAACCAAAAATGGTTTTCAAGAAAACTAATTTGTGTGGTATCACAATGGGGAGAAAATGAAATCTCAAATTGGTGATGATCGAAATGAAAAGTCTGGAATGGGGAATTTGTTAGATCATCAGTTTCTATTTATTCGTCATCATGAAAAAGAAAGGATTTCGACTCAAGGAGACTTTGATATGAGAAAATCTGATGCATCTAGTGAAAATGATGATATTGATAGGGTGAAAAAATTTAATTATGCTACCATGACTCCAGTATATCGACAATGCGATAAAATGAAAAAGATGGAATTTTTAATCCGATTGTTTCATGGGAAAAATATGTATGGGATTTCTAATACAACAATCAATTACATTCTTACCCTCTTGAAGGATTTACTTCCAGATGATGTAGATATTCCCTCAAACCACTATATGGCATGGAAGTTAGTTGAGGAACTTGGATTTTCATGAAACAAAATTCATGCTTGCCTGAAAGATTGCAGTTTATTCTGGGAGGAAACCGTTGAATGAAATGATTGTATAAAATGTGGCACATCCCGCTGGAAGTCAAAATCTGATGGAACACCATCCCGCGTTCCACAGAAAGTAATGTGGAACTTTCCATTGATCCCCAGACTCCAGAATATTTTTATGTATGATGACATATCAATAAAAATGAGATGGAATGATACTGAGAGAAAGAAGACTAATAATGAGTTGGTTCATCCTACAAATGGATTTGCATGGCAGAGATTTGATGCTCGACATCCTGATTTTGCAGCTGACGTGTGTAATGTGAGGCTGGGTCTTTCATGCGATGGTTTTAATCCATTTGGGCAGATGCTTACTTCGCACAACACATGGCCAATTTTTATACACATTTATAATCTTCCCCCATGGCTGTGTATGAAAGAACCTTTCACTTTCATGAGTATACTCATATCTGGTCCTTCTGATCCCGGCATTGATATTGATGTCTACATGCAACCTTTAATAAAAGAGTTGAAAATTCTTTGGGATGTGGGTGTGCGCACACACGATGCATGTTTGAAAGACATATTTCAGATGCGTGCTGTGCTTATGTGGACGTTCGATGATTTTCTGGCTTATGCAATGATGTCTAGATGGAGCACTAAGGGAAAACTTTCATGTCTAGTTTGTATGAAGAATACATGATCCAGAAGACTGAAACATCACTATAGTTTCAGTTTTATAGGACATCGACGATTCTTGCAAAAGGATCATCCATATAGAATGAGTCATCGAAGATTTGATAATACCATAGAGACCGATGATACACCTCAGTGTATGTCTGGAACTGACGTGCTTAATGAATTGAAATATTTCATTTTTTCATTCGGGAAGGGTCAAATGAAATCTGGAAAGAGAAAGAATGTTTCCACTGAAACCTATTACAATTGGAAGAAGAGGAGTATCTTTTTTGATTTTCCTTATTGGTCAACCAATTTGTTACGTCATTGCTTATACGTAATGCATATTGAAAAGAATATATGTGAAATGTTGCTTTTGGTTCTTCAAAATGTCAAGGGGAAGACAAAAGATGATTTATGATCTCACCGTGACTTGGTGGTTTGGGGCATCAGACCAGAATTACATCCTGTGGGTATCAGTGAAAATAAATGGAAACTTCCATGTGCTTCTTATGTGATGACACCTATGAAAAAAACAATTTCTAAAAGTATTAGAGACTATTATAGTTCCTGATGTCTATTCAAGCAACATATCTAAACGGGTCAACAGAAGAGAGTTGAAGCTAAAATCTTTAAAGACTCATGATTATCAGGTTCTACTGCATGCGTTGCTTCCAATAGCAATCCGTCATCTTTTTTCCAATAATGTAAGGGTGGATGTTATTCGGTTGTGACATTTGTTTTAGAGATCTTTGTGCTAGGAAGTTGTCCAAGTCTTTTTTGCAAAAAATGTTGACAGATGCCCCATTAATTTTGTGTGAGTTGGAGAAAATATTTCCTCCATCATTTATCACATGCATGCTGTATCTGATTGTCCATATTCCTACTGAAATACTTCTCGGAGGACCTGTTTCTCTTCATTGGATGTATCCAACTGAAAGAAATATGTTCACATTAAAGTCTTATGTATGAAACAGAAATCATCCCGAAGGTTCTATCGTGAACGGTTACTTGGCTCAAGAATGTTTGGATTTCTGCTCGATGTATTTTTCTGATCTGACTACAAGATTGAACAGACCAATGAGAAATGAAGAAGAACAGTATGAGAAAATTGAACCCACTTTTTCGTCACTTCCTCAAACATGAGGAATTCCTGGATCATATTCATTGAAGACATTAAGCCATGAATAGCGGGAGATGGCACACAACGTAGTTTTGTTCAACTATGATTTGTTCGATGACTATATCAGGTAACTAAACTGATTATGAATATCTTACATATATATCTATTAAACTATTCATATTTTTTTATCTACAGGGAACATAAAACAATGATAATTAAAAAGAATCGTTATTTATCTTTGACAAGGAGAGAGACTTTGCATAGAAAAGATTTTTCTGCTTGGTTAAGATTGAAGGTATAAAAAACTAATGTTTAAAATAATTATATCAATATTTAATTAAGTTTAATAGTCATTTATATTACAGGTATTGAGTTTGTCTGTCGACTCTATCTCTGAGGAAATAAGAGCTTTGGATTTTGGTCCTAATACCGTGGTTCGTGACTGTAAATCAATTGTTATCAATGGGTACATATTTATTGTCACTGAACGAGAAAAGAACATGAGAACACAACAAGATGGTGTTATGGTTACTGCCACAACAAATTGTTATGCCAGTGCATTAGATAGTAGACCGTGATTTGAAAATGTGGGTTATTATGGAGTTGTTCAAAAAATAATAATATTGGATTAATACTCTCATGGACAAGTCATAATGATGAAATTCTATTCGTTTGATTCGATGACGAGACATGTAACATTTATTGATGATTGTGGATTTTGAGTAATTAATATGACTCGCACTCTTACTACCGAAGAACCATATCTGTTGGCAACAATGGCTAAACAAGTTTTTTATGTCAAAGACCAACTTCGACCTGAATTTGGTGTCATAGTTGAAGTAATTCCAAGACATATTTTTGATGATGGTGATGATGGAATTGACACGGTCTCTAGTGCCATTGGAACCAATCCATTTATTTCTTTTGATGACTCAAATAGCTCAGTTGTCAGAGTTGATTGTGAACCTAAAGTTGTGTTTGAAAATATATAGAATCATTCATCCATGTTCTCAATTATTTTGGTTTACCTCGAGTTGGGTTGTTAAGGTTGGTAATATTCAAATTGATTTAGTATTGATCACAAATAAGTTTTAGCAGACTTGACCGTTATGTGAATTTTCAATGTTTATTGGTTTTAATTTTATTTGAATTGCATTTTCTAATTTGGAATTGAACTGTATTCAAACATAGTCAAACAATATTTCTAACTTGGTTAACATTGTAACTTGTATGATTTATTAAATCCACTCAATTTCTTCTAAAACAATTAATAGATGACTTGACCGTTATGTGAATTTTCAATGTTTATTGGTTGTAGTTTTATTTGAATTTCATTTTCTTATTTGGAATTGAACTGTATTAAAAAATAGTCAAAAAATATTTCTAACTTGGTGAACATTACAACTTGTATGATTTATTAAATCCATTCAAGCTCTTCTAAAACAATTGATAGCTGACTTGACCATTATGTGAATTTTCTATGTTTATTGGTTGCAGTTTTATTTGAATTGCGTTTTCAAATTTGGAATTGAACTGTATTCAAACATAGTCAAACAATATTTCTAACTTGGTGAACATTACAACATGTATGATTCATTAAATCCATTCAAGCTCTTCTAAAACAATCGATAGCTAAATTACCAATGAATCCCCCTATTCCCTCATATATTTAGTTTTTTGGTTATACATTAGTTTTCTTTTTCTAATTAATTACATATTTGTTTTCAAAAGCAGGAAATGAATCCAATTGAAGAGAGAAGAAGGAAAAATATGATGGAGAACAACTGTCAAATGACGGAGTTGGGAATTCCATCATTAGTGCCTATAGTGAGTACTTTATTTTAAATTGATATATTTAAAGAATATATAATGTCATGTGATTAATTTTTTTGTAAACATTATTGTAGGATCCACCTATACGTCAATAGTTATTCGACGAGGAGACTAGTACTGGTCCTAGTACTCTGGCCAGTGGTACGAGGAGGGTTCGTACCAGAGGTGGATGAGCAGCTGCGTGTACCCGACTAGTCCCTACCCCTCCCACTGACATGTCATCCTTCCCACATTCTGATCTCGGTGTGTTGTTAGGGACACACGTGATATTTATGCCTCCCATGTTTTCTCTACATTCTGCACCTTTTGGCCCATAATTTCCACATCCCATGATAATTCCCACTCCCCAGTCAGCATCTGGTCAGACAGCTGTCCCATCTTCTTTTACTTCTACTTCTATCTTTCCGAGCTTCTATATTCAATCGTCTTCGACTCCTATTCCACCACAGGGTATTCCATCATTTTCTGTGGATCCAACGACGCTCAGCGATCAGACCGACACATGTATATTTATTGAACCCTAACAAATTTTTATAGCAACATTTATTTTCATTATAACATGTTTTGATAAAATATTTTTTTTTCTTTCATGACAGATACATCTACTAACAGGAGGTGTGGGCGGGGGCATACATGCATGTGTTCGGTGTGGAATTGCTGCACACAGGTTATGGTGGATTATAATGAAGACAACCAAATGGTTGAGAAAACAGGGCAACAATTTCGGAGTTTTTTGGTGACGCTTGCCAAATACTCTGAAATCATTCCCGTCAACCCGCTATCATGGTGACATTTTCCACATGAGGTCAAGGATAGATATTGGGAAGAGATATGGGTAAAAAAATCTGTTCTATTTAATTCCATGAATTATTTTTGTATTTATATGAATTAATATTTTGATTTCAGCTTCGATTTAATTTTCCTGATAGTGAGGGTGCACGACCGGAACGTCTAAAGGATTTAGGCGACCTTTGGAGAGCCTAAAAGCATGAGTTGTATATTGGCTAGGTTTCTAGAGTTGGCACTGAGTTAGAGGCGGTACCAGTGGTGGATGATTGTCTTATAGAGCTATATCGTCAAATGATTACTCATTGAATGAGTACACAGTTTAAGGTATTAAAAAATTTGAGGTATTTAAATAATAACTTTCATGTTTTGCATTAATACTATCTGTTGAATTTTCAAATTTTATTTAGGAATCCTCTGGAAAAAATAAAAAGAACATTGATCCAAAAAAATACCTCCACACACTGGGACACACTACGATGCCTGATCATGAGAGGAAGCAGGTATGGCAATTGTTTAGAAGTTTTCTTTACGACTTACACTTTATTTTGTTTCCTCAATTATTTAATAGTTTGATAAAGTTTTCATATAAATTTAGTTTTCAATGTCATTATAGAGGCAAATACAAAATATTGAAGGACGTGTGCCTCGAGAAAAACTGTTTTGCTTGAGTAGACGTAAAAAGGAGGGAAGTGCCGTCAACAAAGAGACTCAGCAGCAGATTGTTAGTTTTAATATGTTGAATTTATATTTTAATATATATTTTGTAACTTAATGATATATTTATATTTGTAACAGGATGCTTTAGAGGCCCTCGATGCCCAAGAACTAGACAATTTTGGGCCAATAGATCAGTTACATCAGGCGTTGGGAGAGGAGCATTCTGATAGAGTACGCTGCCGACCTAGGATAGCCCCGACGAGGTATTGGCCCTCCTCAGGTATGAGCTAGAGTGCCACCAAGCTGCAGTAAGTTAGGTTACAGACAGAACAGGCTGAGAAAAGGGCCACAGAGATGGCAGAACAGTCTTCTAGGAAAAACAGTGCATTTATGAAATTTATTGAAGTTCTACGTCCAACACTTCCAGCAGAGGCCAGACCAGCTTTTGATGAGTATATGTCGTCGATACAAAATATATATGGTGGAACAGGTGGCAGTTCTAGTGGTGGTCATGACGATGTCCAGCTTGACGATGATGATGGTGAGGAGTCTGATGTGGAAGAGGAGGGAGAGGAGGAGGGCGAGGCGGGTGGCGAGGGCGAGGAGGAGGGTGCGGATGAGGAGGAGGGAAAGGGAGAGGAGGGAGAGGACGATGATGGGGACGAGGATGAGGGTGATGATGATGGTGATGATGGTGATGTTGATGTGGGGCAAGTTGATCCATTACATTTTTGACTGATATTACAGAGATTTGATATTTAATCTATTCTATTTGTTGGTTTTATCTAGACTCGTAGTATAGTATTGGAGTTGAGTTATTTTTATATATTATCTATTTTTATGGATGTTGTTGTCTTTTAGTGGTTGTGTGTTTGGGAACCCCCCTCCTTCTTGGACCCTGGACAACCCCCACCCTCCTCCCTGGACCCCGGACAGCCCCGCCGAATAGCCCCCCAGACATACCCCCAGACAGCCCCCCCCCCACACCCTCTTCCTTGGACCCCGGACAACCCCCCGAACACCCCCAAGACAGCCCCCACACAGCCCCCCAAACAGTCCCCCAGACAGCCCCCCGGACAGCCCCCCACCCTCCTCTCTGGACCCCGGACAACCCCCCAGACAGCCCCCCAGACAGCCCCCACCCTCTTCCTTGGACCACGGACAACCCCCCTGAACACCCCCAGACAGCCCCCGGACAGCCCCCTGAACAGCCCCCCAGACATCCCCCCACCCTCCTCCCTGGACCCGGACAACCCCCCTGGACAGCCTCCCAGACAGCCCTCGCACCCTCTTCCTTGGACCACAGACAACCCCCCCGAACACCCCCAGACAGCCCTCTGATAGCCCCCTGAACATCCCCCCAGACAGCCCCCCACCCTCCTCCCTGGACCCCAGACAGCCCCCCGGACAGCCCCCCAGACAGCCCCCAGACAGCCCCCACCCTCCTCGTTGGACCCCAGACAACCCCTCGAACACCCCCCGGAAAGCCCCCCGGACAGCCCCCCGCACAGCCCCCCACCCTCCTCCTTGGACCCCTGACAACCCCCCAAACACCTCCCAGACAGCCCCCCGCACAACCCCCCCACCCTCCTCCTTGGTCCCAGGACAGCCCCCTGGACACCCACCGGACAGCCCCCCAGACAGCCCTGCCGGACATCCCCCCACCCTCCTTGATTTTATTTAATACTAGAAAATCTATAATATATATTTTATTTATTTTCATCATGATAATCAATGTAAATCACATTTACCCATCTAATCAATATCATAGATTCTTGGTATGTTATAAAAGAGATGTATTCCTTGGGCATGACATTGTTAGCTTCGAAATGTTTCATAGCATGATAAACTTAAATCTAATCCATACTAAGAATGATATAAAAATATTTTATATAAATGTCCACGAGATTTTAAGTAAATACCATTCCACTAATAGACACATGAAGATTCTCATAAAATGGACAACATTTTAAGTACATATATAAAACCAACCAAACACATTCAGTTTCCATTGAAACTTTAGGAGAACGATCCATGAGTCATATGGAACGTGTACGAGTCAACCCCGCCTCAATCCGAGGCACGGTGTGGTCGCCACCACTGAAAGTGTCTACCTTTTGTTTCAAAAGGACGTCATTTTAATTGAAAAACATCATCTGGCATACAGAAAACCGACCAAACACATTCAGATTGTGTCGATACTTTAGAACAATGATCCACGGTCATATGTGACGTGTACAAGTCAACCCCGCCACAATCCGAGGCGTGGTGTGGCCGACACCACTCAAAGTGTCAATCTTTTGTTTCAAAAGGATGTCATTTTAAGTGAAAAAAATCAACTGGAATATGGAAAACAGACCAAACACATTCGGATTGTGTTGATACTTTATCACAACGATCCATCAGTCATATGTGACGTGTACGAGTCAACCCCTCCTTAATCTGAGGCACGATGTGGCCAAAATCACTCTAAGTAGCTCTCTTTTGCTGAAAATGGATAACATTTTAAGTACATACGGAAAACCGACCAAACGCATTCGGTTTCCGTTGAAACTTTAGGAGAACGATTCATGGGTCACATGTGACGTGTACGAATCAACCCCGCCTCAATCTGAGATGTGGTGTGGCCGGCACCACTCAAATTATCTGCCTTCTGTTTCAAAAGGATGTCATTTTAATTGAAAAACATCAACTGGCATATGGAAAACTGACCAAACGCATTCAGATTGTGTCAATACATTATCACAACGATCCATGGGTCATATGTGACGTGTATGAGTCAAACCCACCTTAATCTGAGGTGTGGTGAGGCCGCCACCACTCAAAGTGTCTGTCTTTTGTTAAAAATGGAAAAAATTTTAAGTACATACAGAAAACTGACCAAACACATTCGGTTTTTGTTGAAACTTTAGGAGAATGATTCATGGGCCATATGTGACATGTAAGAATCAACCCCGCCTCAATCTGAGATGCGGTGTGGCCGGCACCACTCAATGTGTATGTCTTCTATTTCAAAAAGATGTCATTTAAATTCAAAAACATCAACTGTCATATGAAAAAACGATCAAACGCAATAGGATTGTGTTGATACATTAGCACAACGATCCATGGGTCATATGTGACGTGTACGAGTCAACCCCGCCTCAATCTGAGGAGCGGTGTGGCCGCCACCACTCAAAGTGTCTGCCTTTTGTTTCAAAAGGACATTATTTTAATTGAAAAACATCAACTGGCATACGGAAAACTGACCAACGCATTCGAATTGTGTTGATAATTTAGAACAATGATCCATGGGTCATATGTGACGTGTAAGAGTCAACCCCGCCTCAATCCGAGGCGTGGTGTGGCCACCACCACTCAAACTGTCTATCTTTTGTTTCAAAAGGATGTCATTTTAAGTGAAAAAAATCAAATGGCATACAAGAAGGAGACAAAATTCATTCGTATTGTGTCGATACAATATCACAATGATCCATGGGTCATATGTGACATGTACGAGTCAACCTCGCCTTAATATGAGGCACAGTGTGGCAAGAATCACTCTAAATGGCTCTCTTTTGTTTAAAATGGACAACATTTTAAGTACATATAGAAAAATGACCAAACACATTTGGTTTCCATTGAAAATTTAAGAGAACGATTCCTATGTCATATGTGACGTGCACGAATCAACCCGGCCTCAGTCTGAGACGTGGTGTGGCTAACACCACTCAAAGTGTCTGCCTTTTGTTTCAAAAGGATGTCATTTTAATTGAAAAACATCAACTGGAATACGATAAACCGACCAAACGCATTCAAATTGTGTCGATACTTTAGTACAATAATCCATGGGTCATATGTGACATGTACGTGTCAACCCCACCTCAATCCGTGGCGTGGTGTGGCCGTCACCAGTCAAAGTGTCTATCTTTTGTTTCAAAAGGACGTCATTTTAAGTGAAAAACATTAACTGGCATACGGAAAACCGACCAAACACATTAATATTGTGTCGATACTTTAGAACAACGATCCATGGGTCATATGTGACATGTACGAGTCAACCCCGCCTTAATCGGAGGCACAATGTGGCCAAAATTACCCTAAATGGCTCTCTTTTGTTTAAAATGGACAACATTTTAAGTACATACGGAAAACCAACCAAACGCATTCTGTTTCCCTTGAAACTTTAGGAGAATGATTCATGGGTCATATGTGATGTGTAAGAATAAACCCCGCCTCAATCTGAGATGCGGTGTGGCCGACACCACTCAAAGTTTCTTCATTGTGTTCTAAAAGGATGACATTTTAATTGAAAAACATCAACTGGAATACGGAAAAGAGACCAAATTCATTCGGATTGTGTCGATACATTAGCACAACGATCCATGGGTCATATGTGATGTGTACGAGTCAACCCTGCCTCAATTCGAGGCACGGTGTGACCGCCACCACTCAAAGTGTCTGCCTTTTATTTGAAAAGGACGTCATTTTAATTGAAAAACATCAAATGGCATACGGAAAACTAACCAAACGCATTCGGATTGTGTCGATACTTTAGAAAAACGTTCCATGGGTCATATGTGAAATGTACGGGTCAACCCCACCCCAATTCGAGGCACAGTGTGGCCGCCACCACTCAATGTGTCTGTCTTTTGTTTCAAAAGGACGTCATTTTTAGTGAAAAATTTCAACTGGCATATAGAAAAGTGACCAAACGCATTCGGATTGTGTCGATAATTCAGCACAACAATCCATTGGTCATATATGACGTGTATGAGTCAACACCGCCTTAATCTGAGGCACGATGTGGCCGGAATCACTCTAAGTGTCTCTCTTTGGTTTAAAATGGACAACATTTTAAGTACATATGGAAAACCAACCAAACGCATTTGGTTTCCATTGAAACTTTAGGAGAGCGATCCATGGGTCATATGTGACAGGTACGAATCAACCCCACCTCAATCTGAGATGCGGTGTGGCCGACACCACTCAAATTGTCTGCCTTTTGTTTCAAAAAGACGTCATTTTAATTGAAAAACATCAACTGTCATATAGAAAACCGACCAAACGCATTATGATTGTGTCGATACTTTAGCACAACGATCCATGGGTCATATGTGACGTGTACGAGTCAACCCTGCCTCAATCCAAGGCGCGGTGTGGCTGGCACCACTCAAAGTGTCTATCTTTTGTTTCAAAAGGACGTCATTTTAGGTTAAAAACATCAACTGGCATACGGAAAACCGACCAAACGCATACAGATTGTGTCGATACTTTAGCAAAATGATCCACGGGTCATATGCGATGTGTAAGAGTCAACCTATCCTTAATCGGATGCACGGTGTGGCCAGAATCACTCTAAGTGGCAATCTTTTGTTTAAAATGGACAACAATATAAGTACATACGGAAAACTGACCAAACGAATTCAGTTTCCGTTGAAACATTAGGAGAAAGATTCATGGGTCATATGTGACGTGTAAGAATAAACCCCGCCTAAATATAATATGCGGTGTGGCCGTAACCACTCAAAGTATCTGGATTTTGTTTCGAAAGGACGTCATTTTAATTGAAAAACATCAACTAGCATACGGAAAACTAAACAAACACATTCAGATTGTGTTGATACTTTATCACAATGATCCATGGGTCATATGTAATGTGTACGAGTCAACCTCGCTTCAATACGAGGTACGATGTGGATGCCACCACTCAAAGTGTCTGCCTTTTGGTTCAAAAGGACGACATTTTAATTGAAAAACATCAACTGGCAAACGGAAAACTGACCAAATGCATTCATATTGTGTCGATACTTTAGAAAAATGATCCATGGGTCATATGTGACCTGTAGGAGTCAACCCCACCTCAATCTGAGGCGCGGTGTGGCCGGCACCACTCAAGGTGTCTGTCTTTTGTTTCAAAAGGACGTCATTTTAAGTGAAAAATATCAACTGGCAAATGGGAAAGGGACCAAACGCATTCGGATTGTGTCGATACTTTAGAACTATGATCCATGGGTCATATGTGACATGTATGAGTCAACCCCACCTTAATATGAGGCACTGTGTGGCCGGAATCACTCTAAGTGGCTCTCTTTTGTTTAAAATGGACAACATTTTAAGTACATACGGAAAACCGACCAAATGAATTCTGTTTCCATTGAAACTTTAGGAGAACGATTCATGGGTCGTATGTGATGTGTAAAAATCAACCTCACCTCAATCTGATATGCGGTGTGGCTGTCACCACTCAATGTGTCTGCCTTTTGTTTCAAAAGGACGTCATTTTAATTGAAAAACATCAACTGGAATATGGAAAACTGACCAAACACATTCGGATAATGTCGATATTTTAGAACAACGATCCATGGATCATATGTGACATGTAAAAGTCATCCCTGCCTCAATAGGAGGTGTGGTATTGTAACAGCCCGAGATTTTATGAAAACTATTCTTTTTAATTTTATTAATGTCTTGTGTTGTACGCTACACCAAAAGGAGCTTGCACAATACGCATCCTTGACTTGCCTTGCATTACACGCAATCGCGACCTTCCTCGATAGCGTGTGTAATACGCAATACCGAGTTTCACTAAACAACGATATGCTATTAAAATATTATTAAAACTAGCCGTTATGAATAGTAATAACCAATTTTTGAAATTTTATAAATTTTATTTTTCAAAATGGACTTCATTTTTGGACTCAGAATATCGAAATTAGCCTAGGGTGAAATTTTGGTATTTTTCTGAAAACATTCAATTTTTGATGAATAGTAAAACCACTAAGTGGTAGGTTAAAAACTGAATTTTGCATAAAACTTAATTTTACCGCTACTGTGAATGGAATTTCAAAAATCCGACAGACACGGTTGATGTCAGTAAGTAAAATGTGGTACAATGAGATAAAAATAATTTTTTGGTGAATAGTAAATTTTTACCTTTTTTACCGCGGTTAATAGTAAATAGGGTAACTAAGGGTAAATATGATATTAATATTACCCTAACACATGTCCTAATTCTATTGGACAAGTGTAATTCGACCAAAAACAAACTTAGGAATAAAATATGACCATTTAGGCCCACTTGGATTAGATTAGGACATTTATTATTAATTTATTTAAAGAAGGGTTAAAATAGTTAAAATCAAAGTTTAATAAGTAAATCATTTTTAATATGGGGTTATACATAAGATAAATTCGATTGTAAATATTCATTAGAAATCTAAAAAGATTTCCTACATTATGGTATTTTATTCTTAATTTTTAGACATCAAATAATTTAATATATTTATGACACAAAGATGATGCAGTAATTATCTTATTAATGAAATATTGACATAATTGATAATATAAATACCAAAATAAATGTAATTTAAGACTTTTTATGAATTACACTAATTTTCTAGGTTACTATGATATATTAGTGTTGATTTAATCAACTTGGTTCGAAAATATAATTCTTTTATGACTTTCACAAAAATCATATATCAAATAGTGTCAAAATTGACACAGAATAGTTTTTAAATAAAATATTATATTACTAATTGTTATTTTATTCCTAAAAATCTAAGGTTCGGCCAAATGACTTAGATAAGAATATATATATTAATAATAAACAATTTGGGGTTCGTTTGGCATGTTATAGTAAGTGTATTAATCATATAGTGAAAGAAAACAAAAAGACATGGTAAAAGTTAAATTATTTAACTTAGAGTTAAATCTAATTGATAAGGTTAAAATAATACCCTAAACTTGTCTAAATCCTATTGGTTGATAGGATTTCGACCCATCCCCACCTTAGCTTCGAAATAAGACCCTTTGGAGCCATTATAAACCGATTTTGACTTTAATATAAAATAATATTTTGAGATATTCCAAAGGTGCCCCTCTCCTCCCTTATAAAAGGACACCTCCTCCTCCTCCTTCTCACACCAATTTGAGCACTCAAGCTCGGCCAAACTCTGCCAAAATCTCTTCTCCACTTCTCTAGCAACATCCTAGAGGTTCTGGTCTTCCTCAAAGACCAATTTTAGTTCCCTAAGAGGAGGTCTCCAAAAGGTGCTTCAAAGAAGAGGTAATTACCGTTACCAATTCTTTCATCTTTATTTCTTCTTCCACTTCTTCTTCTTAGGTTGTTTCATTATGAAGTAATAACATCAGTATCACTCATATACTGATATGTTATTATAAGTATTAAACAACCCTATTTCACCATCTATCCATCCTACGGAAAAAGAAATCACCGCACGTGCGTACGTACGGAATACCGTCTCCACGCCGTGGTGTAATCTATTTTCCACCACCACCTTACATGGATGGGTATAATGGTGTAAAGAATAACTATACATTCTTATTACAACATCATATTGATTCTGATATATTGTATAATCCACTCTAATTCAATTCAATATTTATAGAAATGATATCATCGCTCGTGCGTACGTACGGACTACCGTCTCCACGACACGATGAGATTCATTCTCCACATTAACCATTCATGAATGATTATAAAGCATATATAACAAGTAATAATGAAATATATGACATAATAATGATACTGGATTTATTTATATTTATATGTATGTCATCTACTTAATTCCATTCAATTCAATAAGGAAACGAAAACAACGTTCATGCATACGTACGGACTACCGTCTCCATGAACGGTGTATTTCATTCCATTATCAATATATAATATATTTATGTATATTCTGAATATATATTATATATAAATCATGTTTTACATTCTGGATATAAGTAATCATGATCCAAGTAATCATATTAATAATTACAAGTTAAAAACACGAATGACAAATAAGACGATTTTACACAAAATGCTACTTTAACATGAATTTACAAAAGACCGGGTAATATAAATCCATAAGAGAACCATATATGATATCATAACAATGAATATGATTCTGTAATAAGTCAATAACATTATGAAAATCATTATACAGGAGGTTCGGACACGTACAAAGCAAGTCGGACCTAAGGTAAGGGAAATATCACAATCTCATTTTTATCCGAGATTGTTTATTCGTAAGTATTTACTGGGGTGTATTTTATCATCCACATCCATGTTTCATCAATATGTAATATTATTTCCATCCACCTACAATTTTTTAAATCCATTTTTACCCTTCGGTGAGTTTTTAGTAATATCTATGAAAGGAATCTTTTGTCATACGAGGTACTTTTTGACTTTTCCGACAAAAGTACGAAGAATGTTTTTTTTAACTTATACGGCATGAATGGATTTTTAAAACATTATTTCCAAGAAACTTACTTTACAAGTTTTCAAGTTTATTTTTAATCAACTTCTTTTATTTTAATGTTGTATGACATGTTATGAAAGGAAAAAATGTTTTTGAAGAAGAATGGATATTTTCCTCAAGAATGAAGTTCAAGTATTTTATCAAAATTATTTTCCATCTAAGATAATAAAAGGGTTCTGTTTTTATCCCTATTATTACATGGATTTGATTATGTTGTGATGGAAATATTTTTATGAATTCCTTTATCTTATATGAATTGTTTTATGATGTCATGTTGTTTAAGAATCCCATTTTTTTTACATGGGTTATGAAATGATGTATGATTTATGATTTTGTGGCACACATAAGAATGGTATCATTATGAGATGGGTGGGACCTATATCTCCCTCAAATGCATTGGGTAATGATTTTATATCTCATGAGATAGACATGGCTGGAATGGTAAGTTATACCGGTTCAGTGAAACAGGACTGAAACGAGGGTTACTCGATTCAGAAAGGGACTTTGTCCACTAAGATAGTCTTGGAAATGAGTCTTGACTAACAAGAAATGATTCTCTATGATTATGTGTGAATGCCACAAAGTTTCATGTTTTATGTTATGATTATTGTGATTACATTTCACTGCCATGATTTACCCCATGTTATGAAATTATGATCTCTTTTGCAGGTTAAGATTTCCAAAAGTTATGTGCTTATGTATATGATGTGATTGATATTTCTTTTGTTTACCCTTACTGAGCATTTGAGCTCACCCTTTTATGTTTTCTTTTCCCCAGGATATAAAGAAAGGTTTTAGGTATAAAAAAAAGAAGATCTTTATGGGAGATGTTGAAGATCTTTCACCACGATTAGAAGATTATATTCCGAGTTTCCAAAGACACTAAACTATTACGATCCTTGTGTGTGTGTTTTTGTTATGTACTAAGTATTCCGCAAAAGTAATGTAATGTCCATGTACTTCAAGATACGGGTCTCTACAGTTGGTATCAGAGGAATGGTTTAGTCAACCTTTGGAAACTAGGATGCGAGAACTTTAGTGAGATCCCTAGAGATATTTCTAAGGTATATCTAGGGATGTCCCTAAGGTTAAGTATACGTATAGGTTATAGTACTAGAATTACGTTAACGATAATAGAATTAAACCTAAGATGTTAGATATTGAAGGTACTCCCCCTTTATTATGTTGTTTTCCCTAGCATGATTTTTGCCTCTCACACTATTCTTTTTGGGTTTTAGAAAATGGCTGGAAACAAGGTGATTTACGATAATGGAGGATATGATGGACAATGGAATGATATTCTTCATGAGCAACCAAATGAAATGGGATTTGGAAGTCCAAACATCATTATTATGCCGAATCAGCAATCTCATAATATGATCAATAAAGTAAAATTTGGTAAGTTTCCTGACTCGGCTAATAAGAGAAAGATGGAGTTTCATGATGATCATAGAGGAATGAAAGTTCAATTTCCCCTATGTAAATCATGTGGGAAGAGGCATCAAGGAGAATGTTTCAAGGGAACTGGAAGATGCTTTGGGTGTGGAAAAAAGGACACAAAGCAAGTAAGTGCAAAGGAAAAGGTTCAGTTAACACCATGGATGAGGATAATGGTATTGCTAAGACATCAAAAATGGTTAAGTGTTTTAAATGTGGAATGTATGGGCATTATGCAAACAAATGCCCTAAGGGAAAGACCCATGAAGAGAATCAGTATGGTCATATGGGTAGTATTTATGTGGATGATGATGAAGAGACTACAAATGATATGTGAGATGAAAGAATTTTTGAAGCTCAGTCAATGGTTTAAGAATGTAGTGGAATGATTACATGTTTATCATGTGTAATGTTGTATAAGAACTCTCATGGTAATATGGAATAAAGAGACATCTAAGGATTGTTACACTGTTGTATTTCCTTGAGTTATGAAAGTGTATGATTAATGGTACCACTATCCATGAAAGGTTATTCAGATATTTTTGGAATTTAGATGATATGCGCATAATAAAGGAATAATAAGATAATGAGGTGTTTGATTGTATTCATGAGCTCATGACTGATATAAGGAGAAGGTTATATCATGGTTTGAGTATAGAGAATTTTTGGATTTTGGTATGTGGAAAGAGTTAACTTTTAACTGCATTCACGTTTTCACTAAGGTTCAATGGGTATTCAAGAGAATACATGATTAAGGACTTTGAATGTTTGGAGTGTGACCAACAAAACATATCTTATGATATATGGGGATCGATGATGGTGTTAAATCTCTGGTAATCATTTTCACTATATTATGAGAGTCGACTGCAGTATTATGGATAAGCCTAAAAGATTGGAATGGATTATGTTGGACATAAGTTAGTATTGTTTAAGGATAGAAGTTTTTTCGATATTATTGATGGGATGTTATATAGTTTTGGAAAAAGGACAACCTGCAGGACGGGCGATAGTCCATCGCTTCGGACAAGGCTGTGGGAATCGAACCCACAACCGAAGTGCGACTGGCCTTTATCGCCTACCACTGGCCTACAGGAAGTCCCTGTTTAGTAGAAACTAGTTTTATTATATTAAGCAGTATGATATATGAAGTATAAGTCCATTTTAGGAACCATATATGATTAATCTCACTATAGATCGACTTATGCATATAATTTTTGCTACCTTTTGTTTGAGACAGATGGAATGACCCGTCATTCTATCACATGATCTGCTAACACTTCATGAATAACAAATTCAACTTCATTTATTTAAGAGATGAAGTGGAAATTGTTCAAGGCACGAACAACAGGGAGATTGTACCAAAATAAAGTAAGTATTTATTCTAATTCAAATTTTAAACTTTAGGGAAATGATCTTGAAAACCAAAAATGTTGTCCTAGTGATCTTATACCTGATGAATCAGATGGTACCTTATATCATCACAAATCTATGGATTTGTGATTACTGGCTTTTCCATAGCCATGTTCTCTACCACTCTCCATCAGAACATGATGGTTAGATTTCTCTTCCATATCCATATTTTCACCTATGTGGAAACCCAGTGATTGGTTTATTTGGGTAACCGTTACGTTTCATACTTTTGTTTTTAAAGAATGGTTTTGGTATTCTTTTTTTACGATGTGGGTTTCTATTAAAGAAACTTTCGAATAGTAAACTATTTATAACCCCGACGAATTTCGAGGGCGAAATTCATTTTAAGGGGGGTAGAATGTAACAGCCCGAGATTTTATGAAAACTATTCTTTTTAATTTTATTAATGTCTTGTGTTGTACGCTACACCAAAAGGAGCTTGCACAATACGCATCCTTGACTTGCCTTGCATTGCACGCAATCGCGACCTTCCTCGATAGCGTGTGTAATACGCAATACCGAGTTTCACTAAACAACGATATGCTATTAAAATATTATTAAAACTAGCCGTTATGAATAGTAATAACCACTTTTTGAAATTTTATAAATTTTATTTTTCAAAATGGACTTCATTTTTGGACTCAGAATATCGAAATTAGCCTAGGGTGAAATTTTGGTATTTTTCTGAAAACTTTCAATTTTTGATGAATAGTAAAAGCACTAAGTGGTAGGTTAAAAACTGAATTTTGCATAAAACTTAATTTTACCGCTACTGTGAATGGAATTTCAAAAATCCGACAGACACAGTTGATGTCAGTAAGTAAAATGTGGTACAATGAGATAAAAATAATTTTTTGGTGAATAGTAAATTTTTACCTTTTTTACCGCGGTTAATAGTAAATAGGGTAACTAAGGGTAAATATGATATTAATATTACCCTAACACATGTCCTAATTCTATTGGACAAGTGTAATTCGACCAAAAACAAACTTAGGAATAAAATATGACCATTTAGGCCCACTTGGATTAGATTAGGACATTTATTATTAATTTATTTAAAGAAGGGTTAAAATAGTTAAAATCAAAGTTTAATAAGTAAATCATTTTTAATATGGGGTTATACATTCGATAAATTCGATTGTAAATATTCATTAGAAATCTAAAAATATTTCCTACATGATGGTATTTTATTCTTAATTTTTAGACATCAAATAATTTAATATATTTATGACACAAAGATGATGCAGTAATTATCTTATTAATGAAATATTGACATAATTGATAATATAAATACCAAAATAAATGTAATTTAAGACTTTTTATGAATTCCACTAATTTTATAGGTTACTATGATATATTAGTGTTGATTTAATCAACTTGGTTCGAACATATAATTCTGTTATGACTTTCACAAAAATCATATATCAAATAGTGTCAAAATTGACACAAAATAGTGTTTAAATCAAATATTATATTACTAATTGTTATTTTATTCCTAAAAATCTAAGGTTCGGCCAAATGACTTAGATAAGGATATATATATTAATAATAAACAATTTGGTGTTCGTTTGGCATGTTATAGTAAGTGTATTAATCATATAGTGAAAGAAAACAAAAAGACATGGTAAAAGTTAAATTATTTAACTTAGAGTAAAATCTAATTGATAAGGTTAAAATAATACCCTAAACTTGTCTAAATCCTATTGGTTGATAGGATTTCGACCCATCCCCACCTTAGCTTCGAAATAAGACCCTTTGGAGCCATTATAAACCGATTTTGACTTTAATATAAATAATATTTTGAGATATTCCTAAGGTGCCCCTCTCCTCCCTTATAAAAGGACACCTCCTCCCCCTCCTCCTCACACCAATTTGAGCACTCAAGCTCGGCCAAACTCTACCAAAATCTCTTCTCCACTTCCCTAGCAACATCCTAGAGGTTCTGGTCTTCCTCAAAGACCAATTTTAGTTCCCTAAGAGGAGGTCTCCAAAAGGTACTTCAAAGAAGAGGTAATTACCGTTACCAATTCTTTCATCTTTATTTCTTCTTCCACTTCTTCTTCTTTGGTTGTTTCATTATGAAGTAATAAAATCAGTATCACTCATATACTGATATGTTATTATAAGTATGAAACAACCCTATTTCACCATCTATCCATCCTACGGAAAAAGAAATCACCGCGCGTGCGTACGTACGGAATACCGTCTCCACGCCGTGGTGTAATCTATTTTCCACCACCACCTTACATGGATGGGTATAATGGTGTAAAGAATAACTATACATTCTTATTAAAACATCATATTGATTCTGATATATTGTATAATCCACTCCAATTCAATTCAATATTTATAGAAATGATATCATCGCTTGTGCGTACGTACGGACTACCGTCTCCACGACGCGATGAGATTCATTCTCCACATTAACCATTCATGAATGATTATAAAGCATATATAACAAGTAATAATGAAATATATGACATAATAATGATACTGGATTTATGTATATTTATATTTATGTCATCTACTTAATTCCATTCAATTCAATAAGGAAACGAAAACAACGTTCATGCTTACGTACGGACTACCGTCTCCATGAACGGTGTATTTCATTCCATTATCAATATATAATATATATATGTATATTCTGAATATATATTATATATAAATCATGTTTTACATTCTGGATATAAGTAATCATGATCCAAGTAATCATATTAATAATTACAAGTTAAAAACACGAATGACAAATAAGACGATTTTACCCAAAATGCTACTTTAACATGAATTTACAAAAGACCGGGTAATATAAATCCATAAGAGAACCATATATGATATCATAACAATGAATATGATTCTGTAATAATTCAATAACATTATGAAAATCATTATACAGGAGGTTCGGACACGTACAAAGCAAGTCGGACCTAAGGTAAGGGAAATATCACAATCTCATTTTTATCCGAGATTGTTTATTCGTAAGTATTTACTGGGGTGTATTTTATCATCCACATCCATGTTTCATCAATATGTAATATTATTTCCATCCACCTACAATTGTTTAAATCCATTTTTACCCTTCGGTGAGTTTTTAGTAATATCTATGAAAGGAATCTTTTGTCATACGAGGTACTTTTTGACTTTTCCGACAAAAGTACGAAGAATGTTTTTTTTAACTTATACGGCATGAATGGATTTTTAAAACATTATTTCCAAGAAACTTCCTTTACAAGTTTTCAAGTTTATTTTTAATCAACTTCTTTTATTTTAAAGTTGTATGACATGTTATGAAAGGAAAAAATGTTTTTGAAGAAGAAAGGATATTTTCCTCAAGAATGAAGTTCAAGTATTTTATCAAAATTATTTTCCATCTAAGATAATAAAAGGGTTCTGTTTTTATCCCTATTATTACATGGATTTGATTATGTTGTGATGGAAATATTTTTATGAATTCCTTTATCTTATATGAATTGTTTTATGATGTCATGTTGTTTAAGAATCCCATTTTTATTACATGGGTTATGAAATGATGTATGATTTATGATTTTGTGGCACACATAAGAATGGTATCATTATGAGATGGGTGGGACCTATATCTCCCTCCAATGCATTGGGTAATGATTTTATATCTCATGAGATAGACATGGCTGGAATGGTAGGTTATACTGGTTCAGTGAAACAGGACTGAAACGAGGGTTACTCGATTCAGAAAGGGACTTTGTTCACTAAGATAGTCTTGGAAATGAGTCTTGACTAACAAGAAATGATTCTCTATGATTATGTGTGAATGCCACAAAGTTTCATGTTTTATGTTATGATTATTGTGATTACATTTCACTGCCATGATTTACCCCATGTTATGAAATTATGATCTCTTTTGCAGGTTAAGATTTCCAAAAGTTATGTGCTTATGTATATGATGTGATTGATATTTCTTTTGTTTACCCTTACTGAGCATTTGAGCTCACTCTTTTATGTTTTCTTTTCCCCAGGATATAAAGAAAGGTTTTAGGTATAAAAAAGAAGAAGATCTTTATGGGAGATGTTGAAGATCTTTCACCACGATTAGAAGATTATATTCCGAGTTTCCAAAGACACTAAACTATTACGATCTCTGTGTGTGTGTTTTTGTTATGTACTAAGTATTCCGCAAAAGTAATGTAATGTCCATGTACTTCAAGATACGGGTCTCTACAGGTATGGCCACCTCCACTCAAAGTGTCTGTCTTTTGTTTCAAAATGACGTCATTTTAAGTGAAAAACATCAACTGGCATACGGAAAACAGACCAAACGCATTCGGATTGTGTCGATACTTTAGCACAACTGTACAAGGGTCATATGTGACGTGTACGAGTCAAATCTGCCTTAATCGGAGGCACGGTGTGGACATAATCACTCTAAGTGGATCTCTTTTGTTTAAAATGGACAACATTTTAAGTACATACAGAAAACCAACAAAACACATTCGGTTTCCCTTGAAACTTTAGGAGAACGACTCATGGGTCATATGTGACGTGTACGAATCATCCCCGCCTCAATCTGAGACGTGGTGTGGCCGGAACCACTCGAAGTGTCTGCCTTTTGTTTCAAAAGGATGTCATTTTAATTGAAAAACATCAATTGACATACAGAAAACCGACCAAACGCATTCAGATTGTGTCAATACTTTAGCACAATGAATCATGGGTCATATGTGATGTGTACGAGTCAACCACGCCTCAATATGAGGCTCGGTGTGGCCGCCACCACTCAATGGGTATGTCTTTTGTTTCAAAAGGACGTCATTTGAAGTGAAAAAATCAACTGACATACGGAAAACTGACCAAACAAATTCGTATTATGTCGATACTTTAGCACAAAGATCCATTGGTCATATGTGACGTGTACGAGTCAACCCCGACTTAATCGGAGGCATGGTGTGACCAGAATCACTCTAAGTGTCTCTCTTTTGTTTAAAATGGACAAAATTTAAAGTACATAGGGAAAACCAACCAAACACATTTGGTTTCCATTGAAACTTTAGGATAATGATCCATGGGTCATATGTAACGTGTACGAATCAACCCCGCCTCAATCTGAGACGCGGTGTGGCCAGCACCACTCAAAGTGTCTTCCTTTTGTTTCAATAGGACATCATTTTAATTGAAAAACATCAAATGACATATGGAAAACCAACCAAACGCATTCGGATTGTGTATATACTTTAGCACAACGATCCATGGGTCATATGTGACGTGTATGAGTCAACCTCGCCTCAATATGAGGAGCGGTGTGGCCGGTAGCACTCCAGGTGTATGTATTTTGTTTAAACTAGACATCATTTTAGGTAAAAATATAAGGTATACAAAAAACAGATCAAATTATGAATTGACTTCCGGATTCCTCATTTAATTGTCATCTAAATTTTAAATTGAATTCTAAAAGAATTACGTATGTTTATAATTACGTTATGAATTCTAATTTAATTATGGATGTGTATAGTTCTAGTATTATATGTTAAATGTGTATGAATTTGTTCTCTATATGTATGTGTTAGTTGGTTATTGCAGGTAAAATAATTTTATATGTATGTGTTAGTTTATTGCAGGTACAATAATTGGATTGAAAATGAGAGGGAACCCACAAAATGAGACCTGGTGGGAAAATTACAGAGTTGTTGGGAAAATTGCAGAGCTGCTGTGCAATTTTCCCAGTATAGGCTATGCCAACGGTTTGAAACCGTTGGCATAGAATCTCTGGGTTTCGTTTTACCAACGGTTCCATGAACCGTTGGTAAAACACATTTCCCAATGGTTTAGAAACAGTTGCAAAAGAGGAGACCTTAGGTTTTTCCCAACGGTTTTGCAGAACCGTTGGGATAGGGTAATTTTTCTCCACCCTATCCCAATGGTTCACTGTAAACCATTGGGAAAAGTTTTTCCCAATGGCTTACTTCCCTAAGGTTTGCAGAACCATTAGTATAACATATAACAATGGTCCTCCAGCCTTTCCCAACGGTTCTAAACCGTTGGGAAATACTGTATTTTCAGTAGTGGGTCCAATGAACCTTGGACTCAGCTTTCCTTTATTACCAAATCACATCACACTTTTCCATGGTTAAACTTTGAGGAAGACATGATCACCTACCTCAAAAGAGAGATCCTTCCTCCTGTTGTCTGTATAACTTTTCTGCCTGCTCTGAGCTATTCTGATGTGTTTCTGTATCACCTGAACTTTTTCTGCGAACTCTTCTACCAATTCTGGTCCCATCGACCTCCTTTCACCTACATCATCCCAAAAAGCTGGAGTTCAACACCACTTCCCATATAATGCCTCAAATGGTGCCATCTGTATACTGGAATGAAAACTGTTATTATAATAAATCTCAACCAAAGAAATATGTGGGTCCCAACTTCCCTGACAATCCATAGAACAAGCACGTAGCATATTCTCCAATGTCTGAATTGTTCATTCTGACTGCCCATCTGATTGAGGATGAAAAGCTGTACTAAAATTTAATTTAGTACCGAACGACTTCTGAAAGCTTTTCCAAAAGTTAGAAGTAAACCTAGGATCACGATCAGATACAATGGAGAGGAGAACTCCATGTAACCTGACTATCTCTTTAAGATACAAACAAGAAAGTTGATCTAGGAAAAAGTATCCCGTATAGCAAGGAAATGAGCAGATTTAGTCAAGCGATCAACAATAACCCAGATTGCATTATTACCTCGAGGTGTCTTCGGAAATCCCACAACGAAGTCCATGGATATATTCTCCCATTTCCAATCTGGCTCTGGTAAAGGCTGAAGCATCCCTTTCGGTAACTGCCGCTCTACTTTAACCTATTGACAAGTCAAACACTTCACAGTAAAATCAGCAATATCTCTTTACATTCCGTCCCACCAGTAATACCCCCGAATATCTCTGTACATCTTAGTACTCCCACGATGAACTGAAAATAAAGAACTGTGAGCTTCACAGAACAACTCTCTCTTAAACTGCGATTCAAAAGGCACACAAAATCTCTTTCCAAATCTGAAAACACAATCAATATCAATGTTGAATTCAGGAAACTTACCCTTCTAAACCGGATCTACCTTTTTCTGCAACTCATTGTCTTGCTTTTGTGCATGATTAATTCTGTCTGATAGAGAATATTTCACTGATACCTGAAAAAAATAGAAGAACATTTTGCACCAACAACTTCTATGCCAAAGTTCATCAAATCCTTAACCAAAGGATCACGTTTCAAACGTAACATGGTTAATGAAGCATTAATTTTTCGACTCAAAGCATCAGCCACTTTATTTGCTTTTCCCGAATGATAATGAACTGTATAATCACAATACTTAATTAATTCTAGCCATATCCTCTTTCTCATGTTCAATTATTTCTGAGTGAATATATACTTTAAACTTTTGTGATCGGTATATATTTCACACCTTACTCCATACCAATGATGCCTCCACATTTTTAAAGAAAAACCAAAAGTAGCTAATTCCAAATCATCTGTATGGTAACTTACCTATTGAGTTTTCAACTGATGTGAAGCATAAGAAATTACCTGATCATTCTGCATTAGGATGCAACCAAGTCCTTTCAATGTAGCATTACTGTAGATAACAAACTCACCATTCTTGGAAGGTAGTTCCAAAACTGGAGCATTCACCAATCTTCTTTTCAATTCCTGAAAACAATCATCACATTCTTTTGTCTAGATAAACTTATCACCCTTCCCGGTTAGATTAGTCATTGGACTAGATAACCGTGAATTTTTTTTTAAAAACCTTTGGTAATATCCTGCCAAACAATGAAAACTACGAATCACGGTTACATTTGTGGGTCTTGGCTATTCTTCAACAACCTTTGTTTTTTCAGGATCAACAGTTATTCCATCTTTAGAAACAATGTGACCAAGTAAAGAAATTTTTTGCAACCAAAACTTACACTTGATGAATTTCCCATACAATTTCTTTTCTTTTAAGGGTTGAAAAATAACCCTTAAATGACTTTCATTCCCCTCATTACTTTTATAAAACACCAAAATATAAGTAATGAAAACAACCACAAACTTATCCAAGAACTCATGGAAAATTCTATTCATAAGTTCCATGAATACAGTTGGTGAATCGGTTATCCCAAAAGGCATAAAAACAAATTCATAATGTCTATTTCTTGTGCGAAACACGGTCTTCGGAAGATCTGCTTCCTTTACCTTAAACTGATGGTACCCCGATCTCAAGTCAATCTTTGAAAAATATTGAGCTCCCTGGATCTGATCAAACAAATCATCGATATGAGACAAAGGATATATGTTCTTAATAGTGATGTTATTCAAGGCTCTATAATCAATGAAAAGTCTCATTGAACCATCATTCTTTTTAACAAGTAAGACAGAATCACCCCATGGTGATGTGCTAGGTCGAATGAAACCTTTATCTAATAAATCTTGCAATTTCTCCTTCAACTCTAAAAGTTCAATTTGAGCCATTCGATAAGGGGGTTTTGAAATTGTCTTAGAATCATGAACTAAGTCAACAGTAAATTCAACTTCCCGATCAGGTATTATTCTAGGAAACTCGTCAGGAAAAACATCCGGATACTCATTTACAACTGGCACATCATTAATCTGAACAGTTCCTTTGTTTTTAACAATATGTTCAAGGTAACATTCATTTCCATCTTTTACAAGTTTCTCAGCCTCTTGATATGTTATCAACAGTAAGGGTTCATTCTTGTAAAAATACTGAAATTATTTACGAAAAGAAACTTCTTTATCTCTAAAATCAATCTTAGCATGGTAAACAGAGAGCCAATACATACCCAGGATAACATCAAACTCTACTAGAGGTAAAACAATAAGGTTTTCAAGTAGGTTCTTTCCACGGATAAGGATTGGAAGATTATTATAAATTATTTTTTCCTCAACATTTCCCCCAGGTGTTTTTACCAAAAGTTTAGGAGTCATTTCTTGAGATGGAATTCCCAATTTACTAGAAGATGAATGAGAGATGAAAGAATGTGTAGACCCTGAATCAAACAACACACTGGCATAAACTGAAAAAACAAACAAAGTACCTGATTCCACTTCATTTAATGGCCCAACATCTACTGAAGTAGTTGCAAAGGATTTCACCACACATTTCTGCTTGTAGTTTGACTTCTTCCCATCATTCGAGCTATTTGTTGAACACTCATTTGCATAATGACCCATCTCATTGCACTTGAAATATTTCACTAACTGTAAATCAAATTTGTTCTTACCATCACCCTGATATTTTCCAGTGCAATCACGAGCCTTATGTCCCATCTTACCACATCGGTAGCACTTTCAAGAATTCAAAAGAAATTCCCCATCATTCTTTTTACCACATTTATCAAAAACTTGAAACTTAGTTTTCTTACCATCGGACCTTTTTGAAGGATTCTTCCCTTTCCCTTACCACCTCGGTCTCTTCTTCTGTTGGTTTTTCTAGAACACTTGATCATCAAGAAACACCATTTCCACCTTCTCAGCACATCGAACAAGCTTTTCATAACTTTTGAACTCACAAGAAGCTGTTCCCTTCGATATTTTGGCTTTAATCCTGAGTAAAAACGATTGATTTTACTATCAATGCCTCGGATAAAATTTGGAGCATACCTTTCCAATCGAGTGAACCTTCATTCATAAGCATCCACGGAGTCGTCCTCTTGCCTCAATTCCCAGAATTTGTTTTCCATCGTAAGTCGAACAACCTTAGGAAAATATTTCGCAAGAAACATAGCTCTGAATTCATCCTAGTTGAGAGCATCAATCTCATCAGTGTCCCTGATATTTTTTACAATCAACCACCATTGATCTGCTTCACCCTCCAAATAGTAAACAACAAGACTAACCTTTTGATTGTCTGAACACCCCATGACATCGAAAATCTTCTCGAGTTCTTTAATCCACCCTTCAGATAGAACAGGTTCAGATGATCCTCTGAATGATGGGGGATGTTTCCTCATGAAATTTTCCACCACTAACATGTTCCTCTGCGGTTGATCTGGCTGATCTCGGGCATGGGTACCACCACCATTTATCACTTGATTCAACTGCTCCATTACTGAAACAAACTGTTCAGTTCCAATTCCGACCACCTCCGAATGCTGATTTGGAAGGTAATTTATTTCTGTATACCTTCCTAGCACTGCTTCCCTATTTCCTCTATGGAAAACCATTCTGAAAAAACATGTCTTAGATGAAGCAACATGGTAATCTAAAAATACTATATCATTTCAATTTGACCATAAAAAAAATATTTTTGGATTATCATTTAATAGAATTCTAACTCCTAAAGTTATCTAAACCTCCCATTGATACCAACTATAAGGACCCAACCTTAAACATTACTTAATATTGAGATATTTCAAGAATACACATTGAGGATATTTTCAGGTTTAGAGTTTTAGAGAACTAAATCATAAATCATGCATTACATTCCACATTTAAACAAGGTGGTTACATAAAAGACAGTATTGATTTTTCCCATCAAAGGAAACATATTTAAAATAAAACATGGATTCTTTCTTGACACTTCTTTGACACTATCATCACATCATGTACTTTTCCCTTGACATGTGGAAAACATTTCAAAAACTTAGGATGAGTATAAAAAGTTCAGTAAGGGATATAAAAATACAGAATGAAAACATTATTCCATGTATACATAAGAATCAATGAAATCATACTTCACTCATAAAACATAAGCACTTTAACATACCTCATGAAATCATAAGATTTATGAATAACTCATAGAAATCATAATACATAAAGGTAACTTGTGGCATTCATAACATTATTACGTAGGGAGTAACCCTCATGGTTACATTTGGAATACCCATCACAGTATATTCCCTAAATCTCTTCGGAGAAACCTTAACATTTAACCCCTTCACGTTACCCAATGCATTTGAGAGCTATTATGGGCTCACCCGCACTTAGTTTATCACATAACCACCCATCTTCATAAACAATTCATAATAACCATAACATAATCATATCACATAAAACATGCATAAAAGAAACATAACATTTCCACATTTCAATCACAAGATATCAATAAAACACATTGATATAATAAAAACATCATCAAAACCATTTTCAATACCAAAATAAAATAAAACTAAAACATGGTATTTATTTTTTTATTTAAAAAAATTTATGGACTGTAGAGGAAGCCGAAACACAAATAATGGACACGGAGGCGGAATAGTCGTTGTCGCCGCATACGTAAGACAAAACATTCCTTTTGTAATTTAGTAAAATGCTTTTTACAAAAAGATTCCTTTTGAATAAAAGTAAAAGTCAAAGGTGTATATACACCGTATAAATTAATGTTGTATATAAAACAAAATATGCCTCAATGAAAGGAGATTGAGAAGAAGTCCTTATCTCGTGTCTGACTTGACTCGACCGTTCTTTAATCTCCTGAATAATAAACTAGAGTTAATTTCTACTTAGTTAAGAAACTTTTTCAAGTTCATTATTATTTTATATCACTTGTTACCAGGTTATGAACATGATGTAAACATTTAAGTTAATAACGGTCGTTTTTTCTATCCTTGGTACTTGAGTCAAAAATAAACTTCTTATAATTACAAGTTATTCATGTGAAAAAATATCCATTATATACAGAATTATATTCATGATGTAGAGATCTTATATATCATATATATCCAGTATATACATGAATTTATAATATTACATAACATTTAGATGTAAGAAATGAAATGCACCGTTCATGGAGACGGTAAGTCGTACGTAAGCTTGAACGCTCTTTCATTTCTATTTCGTATTTAATGGAATGAAATCATAATTATATGAAGGTATATTATAATTAAAGTATAATATCATATATAATATCATTTACTCCATCCTTTATACATCCCACATATGGAATTAACGATTCAAATCACTTTGAGGGGGCGGTAGTCCGAAACCATAAAGGTATGACATAAATGAAAAATAAACAAGAATATGGAAAATATAAATATAATATATATCATATATAAATATATTTACATCTTAATGTCCACAATGAAAGGTGTTAGGAGAATATTGAACAATCATCGTTTCATGAGGCAGTAATTCACCATCCACAGAAACAATATGTTATTTAACCATTAGACGGAGGTGTGTGTAAGTGTAGATCAAATAATTCTCTTAAAAAATCCTTTTATATTGAAGATATAGGTGTTGTTACAAAATAATGGAATAAAAAGAGTTTATGGGGTCGTAGAAGCAAAATAAAACAAAAGAACATAAGAGAAGACATTGCCTTTAAATCGGGTAACACCCCCTGGTTTGAACCAAAAGGGTTTCTTGAAGAGCTTTATACCTAAGGGAAGGCTTATATGTTGAAGAGAAGGATTTGGAGAGATAAAATGAGTAGATTTTGGCCGAGCCAATGGCTTGAGAGGTGTGGGTAAGGGGGTAGAGGTGGGGGCCTTTTATAAGAGGGAGGAGGGGCACTCTGGTAAAGTCATGAAATGTTACTTTATTTTAAAATGAGTTTCGGATTTTAATGGTCCCAAAAAGATATATTTTGAGGATAAGGTGAAAAGGGTTAGAAATACACCCATCTAATAGGTTTTTGACAAGTGTAAGTCTTATATTTTACATTATCTTTTCATTTTATTTAAATCGTTCATTAATGAGGTAATCACTGCATCATCATCGTGTCATAAATAAATAAATTTATTTAATGTCTAAAAATTAAAAAAAATACCATGATGTAGGAAATATTTTTATATTTATAATGACTATTTATAGTCTAAGAGATCGTTTACACAGAAAAAACTAAAATTATTTTACTTGGGTGATACATACTTTGGTTATACTTTCCTTTTAAAAAAATAATATAATAAAAGGTCACTATAACACTAAAGTGATTCCATGGGGTCCCAAAGTTGGCACAAGGCATCCCATGGTCTGACATGACACAAATAGTAGCATTAAGACACATTTTGGGGTCATTTTATATTATTATGATATTATTTTATTTCCCTTAACTACCTGATTACTAATTAATCACGATAATTAAAGATAATTAATGTCGTTACTATTCATAATGTCCAAAAAACAAAAGCGTATTAATCACATAATTTGGACCTTATGATTCCAAATATATAATCCATTTTACCAAATTCCAAACACAGAAATTTTAATAATTAATTTAAAAATTATTCCCGTTGTCAAAACAAATAGCTTGTTTTTTTGAAACAATATCTATCAAACGTTTGACACTTGTTTATGCCCAATTCCAAATTGAAAGTAATTACAATGACAAAAATTGGATTAAATGTTAGAAATATATTCTAATTAAACTTAAAAACCAATTAAAAATATAATCTATCCTTATAATTAAATTATATGAAAAAAGTAGTTTTGAACTGAAATGCAGTATTTATCACTATTCATTAAAAAATGAACATTGTCCGAAAAATACCAAAAATTAATCCAAAGTAAATTACAATGTCCCAATCCTAATGAATAAGTTTATTTTGAAAAATAGAGCTTATAAAATTTTCAAAAGTGTGATTTAAAAAAATGTTGCCATCAAAAGGTGGTAAAATGATCTTTTAAAAAATATTAGAGTATTTTATGCTTAAGATTGGATTTATTCCCATTTTAAGCCTCTAAAACACTATCTAATTCATAAATAGACATAGATATTAAAATAAATAATTCTTTAATTACTTGGGATGTTACAATAACTCTTGAAAACATATATTAATAAACCTATAATCATTCAATTTTCATTATAATAAATTATCCAAAAAATTCTATCTTATATAATTAAACTTCCATAGAATAATATGAAAATAAAAGTCTCCTCATATAATTAATTGATATTAATATATTCATGTATCCAATATTAATCATAAATAACTCATATCATTTAAATATATGTGTTTATTCATTATAATTCCAATTTTGATGATGTATTCCCCAAGATATACTAGGTTGAGTCCATATATTTTTACTATGTATTGACAATATTCCATGTTACTATACACACTTTATCCAAGTATAATAATTACATTAGGATTAAAATAATTGTAATTTGATATGTAAATTTGTTAAAATTCCTATGTTCTAGATATATATCATTGAAATGTGATCATGAATTTTATACAATTATTTAGGATATGGTTTGACATTACTTTCCAAAATATGTATTTGTGTTTGTAAAACTTTTTTGATAATAAGACAAACACATAAGCTTCTGGAATTTCAACTCCTTTTATTTTCAAGTAAATGCTTGAAAAAACTTTTTAAAATTCATTCATTATAGTTACAAGATAAAGTACCTTATCGAATTTTCCCAGATGGATTTGATAAGATAGTTTATTTCCAAAAAAAATTCAACTGTATACCAAGGAACATCATTAAGTTGAAGTATATATAAAGGATTGGTATACAATATTATGTTTTTAGTTAATTTTAATACTAAATAAAGTGTCTATATCACAATATTTTTCATTATTTATTTAATATAAATCCTATATAAGAGAAAAGAGGGTTGTGTTTGATTTCTATCATTCCATCCTGATGAATATATTTTATCTTTATGAAATTATTTTTTGAGTCAAAACCAATAATTTTATTAATAAAATCAATGTAAATAAGAATATTTAAATTTTAATGTCTTACTCTTTTAATCCTTTCCATTACTTCTATAAAAAATTAGTTTTCACCTATGTTATCAATAGTCTTTAGTATATTATATAACATTATGTTAAAATCCATTATAAATATAAAAAAATAGGCGAATTAACCCAAGATTATCCCCAGTGTGTGTAGCTTGGGGTGTTATCTAAGGGCCACTGATCATACACCATATTGTGATTGAATTAATAAATTACCCACCACATTAAGTGTTATTAACCCTAGGTTCAACTATTATAAATCCACATCCACATTCATGTATGTATATAGGTTTTAATGTTCTAGGAAAACAAGACATCTATTATGTTAGAAAAACTTATGATATTACCCTATTAAATGACTGTTTAAAACATATTGGTATAAAAAATTCATTAAATATCATAATCTAAATCATAATTACCTAAAATTTTATATAAACCCTTTCTATAATACTAATTAATAATAATAATTCCACAGTCAACCAAAATTTTAGTTTTTAAATAATAATTCATTTTCTTGATTTCTAAAAGCTGTTATCTAGTTTAGAGTTGTAGATAATTTAGTTACAACTATTTCATAACAAAACCATATAATAAAACACTTACATGTCCACTTTTTATCCAATTTTTTACAATACCAAACACTAAAAATGAAATATATTTTCTTTTCATAAAAAACATCACAGTTTTCAAATTGTCATCATCATTGTTTCTAAAAACACTGAAACCCTATTAAAACACCTGAAAATAGGGGTTGAGTTTAAAAAATATCATTTATGGATAAGGTAAAATTTAAATAAACCGATTTCTTCATTTATAAATAATTAGATCATATAAGATTATATGAATTTATAAAAATACATTTATTTCTAAAACACTCATTTAATTAGCAATAAAATCAAACATATAACCCAAATAATTTTATAATATAATTCATAATATAAAATAAATGAAAAAATAATTATAATGGGGGTTTTATATAAAATCTGAGAACCCTTGTAATAACATTATCCAGAAACTTAATTTTTAACCACAAAGTGGAAAAATGTTCCTTTATTCAATTATTATTTTCATAAATTATGAAGTAAAAATATTTCCCTTAAAAATACATAGAAATAATATAAATTTCATCTACATATATTGGGAAATTATCTTTAGTGAATCCTTATATAAACCCTTACAATACCCATTTCAAATTGATTAAGATAATTAATTAATTCCAGCATAATTTGTAGGAGAACATAATCATTAACTAAATAAAATGAGGAATATATCTGGATCACCAATAATCATAAATGAAATAAAAGTAAAATAACATACATGTAACAAATAAAATATTTTATTTCAATTTTACTACTGAAATATAAACTTTTTCACCTGTAAGAATTTCTTTGTATATAGTTTTATCCATTCCTTTTAAAACCCAATTTTATGAACTCAAATTTACATAATAATGGGAATGAGGTTTTTGATCTAAGAAAACATTGAAAATTTTACTGGAATCCAAGTATCATGTAATAGTAATTTTGGGGGGAAAATCCACCAGTGTCATATTAATTAAAATAGAACATTCCGTTTTCTTTTTATGAACAAAATCAAAACATCCCGTTTAAAATAAGTATATAAATTTCTTTAGAAAAACATTTATAGAATGTAAAAATATACTTAAAACTAACCTTATAAATTAATTATTTCAATATTAATACATCCAAAAATTTATTCCAAAAATATGGTCATTAATTAAAATTATTTAGTAATTAAATCTTTATATAATTTAAAATGGTGTTTGTAGTAAAATTTCCATTACGTTGAGTCCAACGTAATATGAATGTTCTAACTCATTAATAATAATAATAATATGTAAATTATTTATATTATCCCTTTCCAATTTTAGGTTTTATATTAATTTTACCTCACATATATCCTTGTTATTATTTATTAGTTAATTGATTATGTTCACATCTGACTTTTTCATAACATTCATCTTATATCTCCAAAATGAATTTGGTAGATTGAATATGGTGTAATGGATCATGATAAAAATATTTTCAGAATATTCATCATTGTAAAATTATCATATTTTTAAATTAATTCTACAAATATAACTTACATTGTATGGTGGATATGAAAAATGAATTATGATTTAGCCATGGAGATTGTAGGTCCTACATGCACATGACTAACATTTACATTTTTTAAAAAACAATTTTGAAAGAAGGTAAGTATTATTTTAACATTATAGAATGTTAATTATATAAAAAACATAACATTATTTATATAAATCCAACCACATATTCAATACATGTGATGCCATGATGAAATACTAAAAACATTATTTCGTGTCACGGTAGTCCGCACGTACACACAAGTGATGTTATTAGTTTTCATTTGATTGTAAAGACCGATGTCATAAAATAAAAAAATACTATAGGCTGAAATATATATAATTTATATTATATTATTTTTTTCTATCAAAATAACCTGACATAATATGTGATGAAGGATACAAATTACATTGGTTAGTGAGGTGGTAGTTTGTCGTACATATTAATAAAAGATTAATTACCCATATGATCAAAAAATAAATAGATAATGGGTTTTCAATTGACATAAATACAAATAATAATATTTTAGATACTTATTTTTTTATATTAGAATTATTATATAGGTTTTAAGGAGAAAAATAAGAAATAAAATAAAAACAATTACTTATGTCCTTTACATCTCCTTCAAACAACATTTTTGGGTTTTCACCTTTTACCTTCTATGAAAGGGTTTTATTATCTACATAGGGAATCTAGGGCATGGGGACAATTGTTATAATTTTATTTATGTTATTATTTTTTTGTGAAAGTTTTATTTTATGTGTTTAGAAAAGAGGATACTTGGTGTCCTTTTATAATTGACCGAGAGGACCAACAAAGAATTTCAAAAAACATTTAAATATTATTATTTGGTTTCAAAGTAAACTTTTTTCATAAAATAATAAATTTATAGAATAAGTTGATAAGTTTTGAAATAAAACCATCCAATAATAATTAATAACATATTTTATGGCCTTATCAAACCTTTTTTCACTAGTGTTACCATATTTACCATTTTACAATGGTGACAATTGCTTTACCAATTTTAACATTCACAATGGCCCAAACAGAAAATAAACTCATTAATAAATTAGGACATACTGATTTAAAAATATGGAATAAATTTTATCAAATTCAATTTCTATTTTTGGCATTAATTTATTTCAAATAAATTTACAATTTTTAATGAAACCCTAATTTTAAGAAAAATTGATTTTTTTAAGAATATAAATAAATTTAATTTAATACTTTCATAGTAAAAACATTAAAATTAATTTTAAAATATATTTCTAAAATTAAGATATAGAAATTAGTTTTAAATAGTTAATAAATAGTGATTAGTATAATTTTTTTAGATAAAAACACATTACCCATATAAAAATAAATTTTAGATAAAATGTGTTTTTAAAGTCAAAATGGTTCTTATTCCAGAATATGGTATAATACAGATTCCTCTAAAAATAATTATATTATTACTCATTAATGGATTACTATTTTACATTTATATAATATTAAAAACAAAATTTCTTTTTTCAATTACTAGATTTCAAGAATTGAAATTACAATTTTACAAAAAATGATAATTTTCACTATTCATAGAAATATCATCTGTTTCAAAAAATCACAAAAAACTAACTCGTAGATAATTTTAACATTCTGAAATGAAATATATACTTTTTTTTATAAATTCTAATTCTAAAAATTATAAATTTTTCATTTAAATAAAGCTATATAATACGAGGAATAAAATTTAGTAAGAATTATTTAAATCTCCCTTTTTATTAAAACATAAATTAAAAAATATTTTTATGAATATCACACTATGTAAATCAAGAATATTATTAAGTAGTTAAAATTTTCTATTATACAAAATACTTGGGTTCCTACATGTAGTGGGAAGTGATGTGATGAACCCGACCTGTATACCCTCTCCAAATGGCACCCAAGTCGAATTTCCACATACTTGAAGGGTGTTACTAATCCCAATGAGTCATCGACTAGCACCCGAGTAACAAAAAAATAGGGATTGATTTCTCCCAATGTCATGAAAAAATGGAGTTTATATTTAATATAGAGAAACATAAAATGAAATAAATTTATTCTGTAAATATATGAAGTCATAAAAAATTATACAACTCAAAGTATTTAGAAGAACCCAAAGTACTAATACAAAATAGAAGGAATAAAAAATATAAAACAAACTACTCTATATGATTGTGTGGGAACACTCTTACCATCTCAACACCATCTACCTAGAAATAGATAATAGAAAATAAAGACACCACACTATAGCGACTTTCCCTTCACTACATCTGATGAAAAAAATGTTCTATGTACCACAGAAGGGGTGAACATGGTGCGAGATAAGAGGTTTACACTACTGGAAATAAGACTTTTCCCAACACTTTCATACCAACGGTTCAAAGAAATCATTGGTATAGGTAGTATTTCCCAACAGTTTCATCAAACCATTGGGAAAGATGTTTTAAAAGTCCCTTTTCCCAACGGTTTGATGAAACCGTTGGGAAAGAGTTTCTTTTCCCAACAGTTTGATGAAACCGTTGGGAAAGATGGGTAAAAAATCCCTTTTCCCAACAGTTCCATTAAACCATTGGGAAAGATTGAATTTCCCCAACGGTTTTTAAAAACCATTGGGAAAAATGCCCCAAATTAGACAGAAGCCTCCCCACGATTCCAGAACCATTCCACTGATATCCAGAAGCTATCGAGAAGCGATTCCTTCGCAGAAACCCTTGAGAAGCCCCACCTTTTCCATCAGAACAGCTTCTTCCAGGTTACACTCCTTCCATCTTTTATGAAGGATATAGTTCCTCCCCTTATCAATCATATCCTTTTATTCTCAAGGATTTGGTTATTCCCAATTTTTAGGGTTTTGGTAAAATTTTATGATTCACTAATCCATGAATTGTGTACTCAAATCACTACATCAGTGTATGTCCAATTAATGTTTTCATTACACATTAACATTCATAAGGGCATTAAGTATATTGTGTTATAATTTTAATGATTCATAGTTTTTTTAATCTCAATGCTTCAAATATTACATCTTCATGTATATAAACTCATAAGAAATTGTTTGTAATATTCATTGATATCATTTCATGAAAATCACTCCTTTCATTAAGATCATGTCAAACATGAAGATCTTGTTCATATTAATTTTTTTACACTATGTGTATTACATAACAAGTATGTATCATGTTTCTACCAAAATCTATATATATATATATAAAATGACACACTATTCATTTATCCTTTGCACAATAGAACATATGGAGTATCTTCTTGAACTTCGAAAAATAGTATGTGGTCCCTAATTAGTACTTCTTCCTTCTTCATGAAACTAATTCATAGAATGTCAAATTCGCAATATTAGTGAATATTAGTTTTTCTAATATAACCATTAATCATTCTGCCTTCGACATCATACGTGTGTTATTCAATCACCTTTTTAAAATAGAATGACAATTTTCATTGATTTGGGGTTCCTCAAAATGCTTGGGAAAATCAAAAAAAATGCATGTATTGAATCGTGTTTCTAAAATGGTTTCATAGAAACAAGTTCATATCGAAAATCATGATTGTGTGGTTCAAATATCATTAGGACCATGAAATTATTATTTTTCACATAAATGAAGTTGTTTTCTGCAACTATGTGTTTTTGTTTTCACTTTTGATTTGGCCGAAAGGGGAGCTTTGTGGTCATTAATCATGGTGATGGGTGTTCATTTAGGATGTAAGATAGTGAGACATCATTTTACTTGATATATCCAATATTATTATTGATTTATGTTCAATTTGATTATCTTTTACAAGTGATTTTGTTTAATAAGTTGTTATTAATGGTTGTAATAATGAAAATATGGCCCCCCCCGGACACCCCCCAGACAGCCCCTTGGATAGCCCCCGGACAGCCCCCCACCCTCCTCCCTGGACCCCAGAGAGCCCCTGGATACCCCCCAGACACCCCCCGAACAGCCCTCGGACAACCCCTAGATAGCCCCCGGGCAGCCCCCCCACTCTCCTCCCTGGACCCTAGAAAGCCCCCCAGACACCCCCCGGACAGCCCCCCACCCTCCTCCCTGGACCCCATACAGCCAACCAGACACCCCCCGGACAACCCCCGAATAGCCCCCGGACAGCCCCCCAGACACCGCCCAGACACCCCCGGACACCCCCCGGACAACCCCCCACCCTCCTCCCTAGACCCCAGAGAGGCCCCCCGGACACCCCCCAGACAGCCCCCTGGACACCCCCCGAACATCCCCCCTAACCTCCTCCATGGTACCCGGACAACCCCCCAGACAGGCCCCCAGACAGCCTCGACCAGCCCCCCAGATACCCCTCGGGTCCACTCAAACTATCTCTCTTTTGTTCAAAATGGAATAAATTTTAAGTGAAATCAACAACTGACATACGAAAAACTGAAAAAATGCCTTCGAATTCTGTTGACACTTTAGGAAAATGATCCATGGGTCATATGGGATGTGTAGGAGTCAACCTCGCCTCAATACGAGGCGCTGTGTGGCTGACACCACCCAAACTGTCACTCTTTTGGTTAAAATGGACAATATTTTATGTACATATGCCAAAATGACCAAACGCCTATGGATTCTATTTAAACTTTAGGAAAATGATCCATGGGTCATATGTGACGTGTACGAGTCAACCCTGTCACAAACCGAGCCGCGGTGTGGCCAGGACAACTCAAATTGTCTCTCTTTTGTTCAAAATGGACTAAATTGTAAGTGAAATCAAAAACTGACATACGGGAAACTGACCAAACGCCTTCAATCCGAGGAAACTGTGGGGCCGGGACCACCCAAACTGCCTCTCTTTTGTTCCAAATGGACAATATTTTATGTACATACGCCAAACCGATCAAATGGATTATTATTGTGTTGAAACATTAGAAAAATGATCCATGGAACATATGTGATGTGTACTAGTAAACCCCACCTCAATTCGAGGCCCAGTATGGCCGACACCACTAAAAGTGCCTTTTTTTTAAATGTGCTTAATTTTAAGTGAAAACAACAACTATCATACGGAAAACTGACCAAACGCCTACATATTCTGTTGAAACTTTAGGAAAACGATCCATGGGTCATATGTGACGTGTACGATTCAACCCACCTCAATCCGAGGCACCGTGGGGCCGGGACCACCCAAACTACCTCTCTTTTGTTGAAAATGGACTAAATTGTAAGTGAAATCAACAACTGTCATATGGGAAACTGACCAAACGCCTTCCGATTCTATTGAAACTTTAGGAAAATGATCCATGGGTCATATGTGATGTGTAAGAGTCAATCCCGCCTCAATCTGAGGCGTGGTGTGGTCGAAACCACCCAAACTGTCTCTCTTATGTTAAAAATGGACAATATTTTATGTACATACGCCAAACCGATCAAACAGATTCTGATTGTGTTGAAACATTAGGACAATGATCCATGGATCATATGTGATGTGTACTAGTGAACCCCGCCTCAATCCGAGGCCCGGTGTGGGCGACACCACCCAAAGTGTCTCTCTTTTGTTTAAAATGGACTTAATTTTAAGTGAAAACAACAAATGACATACGCCAAACCAACCAAACGCCTACAGATTCTATTTAAACATAGGAAAATGATACATGGGTCATATGTGACATGTATGAGTCAACCCTGCCTCAATCCGAGTGGCGGTGTGGCCGGACCCACTCAAACTGTCTCTCTTTTGTTCAAAATGGACTAAATTGTAAGTGAAATCAACAACTGACATAAGAGAAACCTAACAAACACCTTCGGATTCTGTTGACACTTTAGGACAACGATTCATCGGTCATATGTGATTTGTATGAGTCAACCCTCCCTCAATCTGAGGCTCTGTGTGGACGAGACCACCCAAAATTCCTCTCTTTTGTTCAAAATGGACAATATTTTATGTACATATGCCAAACTGAACAAACAGATTCTGATTGTGTTAAATCTTTAGGAAAATGATCCATTTCTCATATGTGACATGTACGAGTCAGCCCCGCCTCAATCCGAGGCCCGGTGTGGCCGACACCACTCAAAGTGCCTTTTTTTTAAAATGGACTTAATTTTAAGTGAAAAAAACAACTAACATACGTCAAACCAAACAAACGCCTTCAGATTCTGTTGAAAATTTAGGAAAACGATCCATGGGTCAGATGTGATGTTTAAGAGTCAACCTCGCCTCAATCCGAGCCGCGGTGTGGCCGGGACCACTGAAACTGTCTCTCTTTTGTTTAAAATGGACATAATTTTAAGTGAAAACAACAACTGACCTACGCCAAACCAACCAAACTACTTCTTATTCTATTGAAACTTTAGGAAAAAGATCCATGGGTTATATGTGACATGTACGAGTCAACCCCGCTTCAATCCGAGTTGTGGTGTGACCGTGACCACTCAAATTGTCTCTCTTTTGTTCAAAATGGACTAAATTGTAAGTGAAATCAACAACAGACATACATGAAACCGACCAAACGCCTTAGGATTATGTTAAAACTTTAGGAAAATGATCCATTTGTCATGTGTGATGTGTAAAAGTCAACCGCGCCTCAATCTGAGGCACCGTGGGGCCGGGACCACCCAAACTGCCTCTCTTTTGTTCCAAATGGACAATTTTTTACGTACAAAGGCCAAATAGATCAAACAGATTCTTATTGTGTTGAAACTTTAGGAAAATGATCCATGGATTTTATGTGATGTGTATGAGTAAACCTCACCTCAATATGAGGCCCGGTGTGGCCGACACCACTCAAAGTGCATCTTTTTCTTTAAATGTACATAATTTTAAGTTAAAACAACAACTGACATACGGAAAACTGACCAAATGCCTACATATTCTATTGAAACTTTAGGACAAAGATCCATGAGTCAAATGTGACATGTA
Source organism: Viscum album (assembly GCA_963277665.1). Lineage (NCBI taxonomy): Eukaryota > Viridiplantae > Streptophyta > Magnoliopsida > Santalales > Viscaceae > Viscum > Viscum album. The sequence goes on along the minus strand of OY728128.1, from coordinate 261,844,997 downwards.
CGAGTCAACCCCGCCTCAATCGGAGGCCCGGTGTGGCCGACACCACTCAATGTGCCTCTGTTTTGTTTAAAATGGACTTAATTTTAAGTGAAAAAAACAACTGACATGCGCCAAACCAACCAAATCACTTAAGATTCTATTTAAACATTAGTAAAAAGATCCATGGGTCATATTTGATGTGTATGAGTCAACCCCGCCTCAATCTGATCCGCGGTGTGGCCGGGACCACTCAAACTGTATCTCTTTTGTTCAAAATGGACTAAATTGTAAGTGATATCAACAAATGACATATGAGAAACCAACTAAACAGCTTCGTATTATGTTGAAACTTTAGGAAAACGATCCATGGGTCATATGTGATTTGTAGGAGTCAACCCCGCCTCAATTAAAGGCGTCGTGTGGCCGGGAACACCGAAACTGCCTCTTTTTGTTCAAAATGGACAATATTTTACATACATACGCCAAACCGATCAAACAGATTCTTATTATGTTTAAACTTTAGGAAAATGATCCATGGCTCATATGTGACATGTACAAGTCAACCCCGCCGCAATCCGAGGCCCGGTGTGGCTGACACCACTCAAAGTGCCTCTCTTTTGTTTAAAATGTACTTAATTTTTACTGAAAACAACAACTGACATAAGCCAAACTGACCAAAAACCTTCATATTCTGTTGAAACTTTAGGAAAACGATCCATGGGTCATATGTGACATGTACGAGTAAACCCCGCCTCAATCCGAGCCACGGTGTGGCTGGGACCACTCAAAATGTCTCTGTTTTGTTGAAAATGGACTAAATTGTAAGTGAAATCAACAACTGTCATACGGGAAATCAACCAAATGCCTTCTGATTCTATTGACACTTTAGGAAAACGATCGATGGGTCATATTTGATGTGTACGAGTTAATCCAGCCTCAATCCGAGGTGCGGTGTGGCCGACACCACCCAAACTGTCTCTATTATTTTAAAAATGGACAACATTTTACGTACATATGCTAAACCAATCAAACGGATTCTGATTGTATTGAAACTTTAGGAAAATGATCCATGGATCATATTTGAGGTGTATGAGTAAACCCCACCTCAATCCTAGGCCCGGTGTGGCTGACACCACTCAAAGTGCCTCTCTTTTGTCTAAAAGGGACTTAATTTTTAGTGAAAACAACAACTGACATAACCCAAACCGACCAAACGCCTTCGAATTCTGTTGAATCTTTAGGAAAATGATCCACGGGACATATGTGACATGTACGAGTTAACCTTTCCTAAATCTGAGCCATGGTGTGGCTGGGACCACTCAAACTGTCTCTCTTTTGTTCAAAATAGACTAAATTGAATGTGATATCAAAAACTGACATACGGGGAACGAACCAAACACCTTCGGATTCTGTTTAATCTTTAGGAAAACGATCCATGGGTCATATGTGACGTGTAAAAGTCTACCGTGCCTCAATATGAGGCACCGTGGGGCCGTGACCACCCAAACTGCCTCTCTTTTGTTCTAAATGGAAAATATTTTATGTACATACGCCAAACCGATCAAACGGATTCTCATTGTGTTGAAACATTAGGACAATGATCCATGGATCATATCTGATGTGTACGAGTCAACCCCGCCTCAATCCGAGGCCCGATGTGTAACATCCCCTAATGATAAAGGGTTAAATGACTAAATGATATGACTCAAGTCAACATGGTGCACCTTCCTTTTCGGGAGCCTATCTGATTAGAACTCCACAGTTAAGTGTGCATGGCTTGGAGTAGTGATCAGGATGTGTGACCTTCTGGGATGTTTCCCAGGATGCGTGTGAGTGAGGAAAAAGCACACTAGAGAGGACATGTGTTGGCCTGTGGGGACTATCATTAGTCAGATGACCCGTTTAGGCATGTGGGTGGACTCTGGGGTGGGCCCCACGTGTCTGTGGGGCAACTGGTGGTACCTGGTGGGCCAGGACCCGACGACCATGTTAAGGCGGGGTGGATGTGCTGTCACTGGTGGGTGGGGCCCAGTTTTTACATTTGGTATCAGAGGTGGTATTCAGCCTTAAGTGCGGTGCACTGCCTGGGTTGAGATATAGGGCCCACAACGAGGGCGTTGTGCTCTAAAGGGGGGGGGGGGGGTGATTGTAACATCCTAATATGATAAAGGGTTAAATGAGTAAAAGATACGACTCATGTCAACAAGGTGCACCTTCCTTTTCGGGAGCCTGTCTGATTAGAACTCCATAGTTAAGTCTGTTTGGCATGGAGTAGTGATCAGGATGGGTGACCTTCTGGGAAGTTTCCCAGGATGTGTGTGAGTGAGGAAAAAGCACACTAGAGAGGACATGTGCTGGCCTGTGGGTACTGTCATTAGTCAGATGACCCGTTCAAGCATGTGGGTGGACCCTGGGGTGGGCCCCACATGTCTGCGGGGAAACTGGTGGTACCTGGTGGGCCAGGACCCGACGACCATGTTAAGGCGGGGTGACTGTGCTGTCACCGGGACCCAGTTGTCACACGTTGTGGCCGACACCACTCAAAGTGCCTCTTTTTTTAAAAATGTACTAAATTTTAAGTGAAAACAACAATTGTCATACAGAAAACTAACCAAACACCTACGGATTCTGTTGAAACTTTAGGACAACGATCCATGGGTCATATGTGATGTTTACAAATCAAACCCACCTCAATCCGAGCCGCGGTGTAGCTGGAACCACTAAAATTGTCTCTCTTTTGTTGAAAATGGACTAAATTGTAAGTGAAATCAACAACTGTCATACGAGAAACTGACCAAACGCCTTTCGATTCTATTGAAACATTAGGACAACAATACATGGGTTATATGTGATGTGTAAGAGTCAATCCCACCTCAATCTGAGGCGCGGTGTGGCTGACACCAGCCAAACTATCTCTCTTATGTTAAAAATGGACAATATTTTATGTACGTACGCCAAACCGATCAAACGGATTCGTATTGTGTCGAAACATTAGGAAAACGATCCATGTATCATATTTGATGTGTATGAGTCAAACCTGCCTCAATCCGAGTCCCGGTGTGGCCTACACCACTCAAAGTGTATCTATTTTGTTTAAAATGGACTTAATTTTAAGTGAAAACAACAACTGACATACACCAAACCAAACAAACACCTTCAGATTCTATTGAAACTTTAGTAAAACGATCCATGAGTCATATTTTATGTGTACGAGTCAACTCTGCCTCAATCCGAGCCGCGGTGTGTCTGGGACCACTCAAACTATCTCTCTTTTGTTCAAAATGGACTAAATTGTAAGTGATATCAACAACTGACTTACGGGAAACAAACCAAACGCCTTTGGATTCTATTGAAACTTTAGGAAAACGATCCATGGGTCATATGTGACGTGTACGAGTCAACCCCGCCTCAATTTGAGTCTCCGTGGGGCTGGGACCACCCGAACTGCCTCTCTTTTGTTCAAAATGGACAATATTTTACGTACATACGCCAAACCGATCAAACGGTTTTGGATTGTGTTGAAACTTTAGGAAAATGATTCATAGATCATATGTGATGTGTACCAGTCAACCCTGCCTCAATCCGAGGCCCGGTGTGGCACTTATGGAGTCACAAGTGATGAGACTCTTAAGAAAATACATTTTCACCATATATTAGAAAAGTGGTTGTCATATAAAGATTGAAATGTTTGTAAAAAATATTTGAGTTATTAAAACTATTATTCAACTATACTGGATGATTTTTGTCATATGAAGATTCAAATGGGGAATTATTCACCATGTCTCTAATCAAAGAGGTGGTGTTTTTTTTAAGTTTGTCAGTGTTTTAAGTGCTGTTTTTTATGCAGGTGTATGCACTGGAGGGGCTGCTGTGCAACAATTCTGGAAATACAGAATACCAACGGTTAACAACCATTGGTATACCTTGAGAAATAATTATACCAATAGTTCAATAAACCGTTGGTAAAAAACTATCCCATTGGTTACAAACCTTTGGTATAATATTTTTTATTGAACATATTCCAACGGTTTCATTGAATCCATTGGGAAAAAACTATACCAACGGTCGTAAACCGTTGGTATAATATAAAAATAATAGAATTCCCAATGGTTCTAAACTTTTGGGTAATCCTATACCAACGGTTCAACAAAAACCGTTGGCAAATCAATACATAGAGTGGGCTATTCCCATGGTTTAGTTCCAACCGTTGGTATAGATCTTTCCCCATGAATTACTTCCCTATGGTTTGGACAATCGTTGGTATAGAATATACCAACGGTTTTCCAGCCTATACCAATGATTTAGAACCATTGCTATATCCTCCATTTCCAGTAGTGTTAGTATGATCCCACACAGGTGTTCCATTACAATTATCTATAAAAAATATAAAAAATTGTCAAATATAAAGAAATAAGTAGTGATTTACAGTTTAGCAGTTTCTATGACAAAAATAAGGTAAAATATTGAATTACCTTTTCCCCACATTTCCCAATAAAGTAGATATATCAGTTTCAAATAATTTCATATACATGTATCATATAAGATATATGAAATCAAATATAATATTTTATCACAAAACATATCAAATCCATAAGAGTAAAAAAATTAAAATCCAAAAGAATAAGTATCATCACACCAAGGATAACACTAGCTATGGATAGCTAGGACACTCATGCCCCAAACATAGGCAATCACACACACATCCAGACCAATACATAATCATTGGACCTATGAAGTGGAGGATCATTCTAGAAAGTTAACTTCTAAATAGTTTCAACCAAGTCCCTAGAACAACATCCCATGCAAGCAGAGGAACACCCTGTTAGTGATCCCCCCAAAGTTATCAATAGAAAAGGCCTATTACTATACCACCCACCTAAGTAATCAATGCTTCCAATAGACTATTTTTTCCTAGAAAAACACCAGTCCATTTCAAAGAGACAATGAGTTATAAACCATTTCAAAATAATTTTAAAAACCCTTTTCATTTACCAAAACCTAAGGTAGACCATATTTAATTAAAAATAAATTTCCTCACAAACAATTAAAATAATTAAATCCCCCCCATTACATATATATAAAAATAAAAAATAAGAGAAATGTAGATCATATAACATTGGTAGGATATAGAAACACCTCCCTCAAAACATGGGTCACACACACTCTCAACGGGAACAACCAACAATTAATAACACAATTACAACAATGAAGGCACTGGAATCAGTCCACACACCTAAAAATGATTCATTTTTGAAAATGGTTGGTTAAGAGGAAATATCACAATATACCTCAATGAAACTAAAACACCCAGAAAAAACCAATGCAAAATATAGAATATGAACGAAGATATTATGATAGATATGGTAGGAAACAAGAGAATAATTACAATAGAATAATATATTCAATAATACAATGCAATGATGCTACCATTATAAATGCAAAAGAAGATTCAGATAGGATTACTCACTCCTTGGGATGATCCATAACTATAACAAAGATGTACTTCTGACAGAATCAATTTAGAAGGATTGGAGGTCCCCCAAAATATCTATGGAATTAATTTGGGTAGAGGGAAAAGATTCTACACATTTAATGAATAATGAACCACTTGAAAAACTCCCTAAAAACTACACCTCATTAGATTTACATGGTGTGTAATCCCATTACATGTCATCCAATCAATGGGTTCCAAATATGCTAAAACCAATGACCTTTTTTTTAAAAAAACACACTTTTACAAAAACATTTCTTGTAAATCATTTTTAGGTAATTAATCCTTACACATTATGTTTTCAGCTCATTAAATGAGTATAGTGACCAAATAAATGATGTATAAACTAGATACATGTTCTGAAATCACCCAGAATACTACAAAAGTAGTAGACTCATATAGAAAAACCCAACCCACCTCAGGAATTATCTTAACATAGTGATAATCCCTCAAAACCATTAAAAAATTTATACCCAGAGTTAATTATGTTAAGAAAGACTATATCCCTAAAAATAATTTCTTTTTCCCCAGAAAATGATCTTTTATCACTTGAAGTCCCAAGAAAAACCCAAATAATATGGATTTCATATAATGGGAAAGGAATTATATGAATGTGGGTAATGGGATGCTACACACTACACATCATTAAAAATTTTGTCCCAGAGAAGTCATGTCGAATAATCATGTTTGGTATAGAGGTGATGCCAATGCTTTCTCATCAATGATTTCTTATCCCAAGTCTCATGAGAATTTTTTACGATCCTCATCAACACTCTGACCAATAAAATTGAATTACCACCCAAAGGTTTTACCTGAGAGTCAACAAACACCAATTTCTTCTCCATAAAATAAACATCCATCTCTAGAATTATCTCATCCAAAATAAATATGTGAGAGGGATCATGATGATATTTACTAATATTAAATATGTGGAAGACATCATGAATCCCTATCAACTGAACTATAAATTAAAACCAATAAGAAACCAACCCAATACACTCAATGACATGATGTGGTATGCCATATCTCAGAGTCAAAATTCCCTAATTTCCATGATGATGGTGTCCCAAATGAGCATAAACGATCAAGAAAACTCAGCCATCTATGGAAAAATCCAAAGGAAGATGCTGTTTCTCCATATAATATTTCATTCACCTCTGATCTATAACATGGAATTGCTATAAATCCTAAATTACCAATTATTTATCCAGAACCATACTCTGTCCCACCAAATAATCATTTCATACATCTACCCAACAATAGAGTTATTTCCATAGGCAACCATATAGAGCCTCGAAAGGAGCCATTCAGATCGATGACTGATAACTATTATTATAATAAAACTCAATTATTCCTTTATGTATATCATAAGATCCACCCAAATCCATGACACAATCACATATAATATCATATAGTATTTTAATATCATTCTTTATATGACCATCTATCAATAGATGGTAGGTTGTACTCAAACTGAATTTAGTCCTCATAATCTCATGGAGACACCACCTGAACCACTATGTAAAACATGTATCCCTAATTGAATCAATGGTATATGGAACAAAATATTTCATCACAATATAGTAAATATACAATGCACCCAGATATTCAACCTTAGTATTGTCCTTGATTGGAATGAAATGAGATGACATTGTAAACTGATCACTCACCACCCAGTTAGCATGCCTCCCTTGAGGAATTCATGAGAGTATAAACAAAATTAAAGGATACATCATAAATTTAAAAAAAAGGAATAGGAAGAGGCTATAGTAAACTAAATTGTTTTAAATGTTTTTCCATTATCTTTTGGATGATATAACATCATGATACATAATTAGTAATGTCATGATTTATACGTGTCCACTAGAATCACTTTATTAGGTAATAATACATCTTGATAGTACCTAGATAAATTTACCATGATGAAATATAAAAAACAAATAAAACTGATCACTTTTTAGATGATGGGTTAAAAAATACATCTTAAAAGAGAGAATACCATCTTAAGAGAGATCCAAACTTGAAACCTTCTCCCCACCATAAAGGGTTTCTTGAATTACTCTAAACTCTTCATCATACTTTTGACCAATCACAATAGAATTAACAATAGGTGAATATAATTATACACATTCCAAAACCATACCTAAAAAATCCACATGAGAATCAAAATTCAACAAAACAAAGTGTCTCATTAGGTTCCACTGTTCCTTCCATTCCAAATCCTCAAGCGATAAAACTTTCCTACTAATATAATTTGTTGTGACATTCCCCTTACTTGAGGTATAGGTGAATTAAAAGTTATACATTTGAAGGTATTCCACCCATCACCTATGTTTGAGATTCAAGTATTTTTGACAGAAGATATATGTTAGATTCTAATGGTCATAAATGATCATGAACCTATCCCCATAGTGATATTATTTCCAACACATAAGAGCATTCATAACCACAACATGTTCCAAATCATGAGTGGGGTAATTCTTCTCATGCAGTCAAAGATGAAGAGATATGTAATCAACTAAATGATCATCCAACATAATCACACAACCTAAAAAATCACCAGAAGCATCATAGAAAACCCAATAACCCTTTCATAGAATTGGTAAGATCATAATAGGAGTTTATGTTAGAATTCACTTCAAATAATAAAAAGAAGGTTGAAACCTTGTATCCTATAAAAACTTCACCCCTTTCATTGTATGATCAGTCAACATTCATTCAATCATTTTGAAATCAGTGATGAACTATAGGTAGTTTCTAGAAAGACCAAGGGTGCTATAAATCTTAAATATATTATATGATTTTTCCCATAACATGAAAACCATCCCCTTATCGAGATCAAGTGATAACACATGCTTAACAATATTGTTCCCAAAAAATATAATCATGGGTCCATAAATTGTATTTTTAAATATTTCCATAAAAATAGTGATTCCTTAGGTTTTCCAACACCAAAATCAAATGGTTCTTATGCTCATTCCATGATTTTAAATGAAACAAAATATTATCCACGAACACAACCAAAAAAGTGTTGTTATACTAATGGAATATCTAGTTCAAGAAATCCATAAAAATTGTTGGAGTATTAATATGACTAAATGAAATCACTCTAATTTCAGAATGGACATAGATACTCATGAAATAATTCATTAGTATATCTGACTCCAGAGCTCTAAGATGATGATATCCGAACTGAAGATCAACCTTTGAAGAAAACTTTTCCCCCTTAACTTGATCAAATAAATCATCCACATGGGGGAAAGTCTACTTTTTCCTAACCATTTACCGATTTAACATCCTATAGTCCAAAAAAATTTTGAGTGAATTTTATTCCTTATTGGTAAATATCACTAAGGCTTCCCAAGTTGATAAACTAGGGTGAACAAAAACCTTCATCTTTAGAGTGTAAAACTAAATAATGAGAACCTTCAACACCATGGGATCTATATGATGAGATATCATTGAAATAAGCTACATAACCGACACATGGTTAATCATATACTCTACCTCTATCACTAGAGGAAACTGAGATAAATCATCAAGGAAAGCATTCAAAAAATATGAAAAAATAATTGGAATATCCAAAATAGAAAAATATTCATTTTGATTATTTGTTACATAATAAAAAAAATATGATCCCTAGACAGGAGGGTCTTACAAGACTATACCTTTTATGTCACTCTTCTTGAAACACCCATGAGCTCCCATCAGATGCATGAAATGAAACTAGATGATGATAAAAATCAACATAATCTTGATGAAAAATAGGAAGATCCATCCTAATTATGATATCAAGTAGATCCATATAAAAAATAAGGAAATCCTAAACTCTGTCCACAATTTCTATCAACAACGATGAAGAAGGATGTTAAAACCCATCCTATTTCCTATTCCACTGATTTTTATATAGTTATATATCAATGTACATGATATCCATTGGATGTTTAAGCATATAAAAGACTCATAAATCTATAAATGTGTGGAATTCACCAATATCAAATGAATTAATCTCTACAAAATATGAAATAAATATTATACCACTCACTATTTTTCGACCCACTTCTACCACTACTAGAAACACATATACTATGTGAAACTACACAACTTTGGTGGATTTTGGTTGGATACCTATATATATTGAAGAATCCTAAAACAACAAATTATCATTTGAATCCAATGATTCGTGAACATATCAAGGTACAAACATGTCCTGTATGAAATTTATTACATTTCCACAACATCATTAAATATTTATCATCATTCTCGGTGATAGACAAGAACTCTAGGTGTGTCCACCCTTGACATAATAATATAACGTCATAAGAACATTGAAACATGTAACTAAAGGTTCATAGGAGTCCTGACACTAAGAACCACCTCTACAACTCTTGCGATGATATTTACAAATCTCTTTTTCCCATGTGCGACATTAAATCTTCCACTAGGGGGAATATAAGGGGGAGAATATACTTCCTTTTGGACCTGTTCATCTCTTCTATCATATCCTACTCCACTACCTTTTTATAGGTTGAATAATTCATAATACAATACCTAAAACTTGAAAACCTTTCGCAAAACTTGTAGGTATTTATGATCTATCAACTGGTCTTTCATTACCAACAAGTTTTTGAAAAAGAACCAAATTAAAAAACTGATTGGTGTACGTTGACACAAAATTATCTCTCTTTTTCAAATTGTGTTACTCCAAATACTTCACCGCAATTAGAGAATCTATGAAAAATATTGTATTTAGACAATTTGTAAACCCTTATACTGCAAGCACAAATTTCTATCAACATGTACCATGGAATCCTTTCATCATTTTCCAGGTCCCTCATGTCGAAACAAGACACACTTTAGCATGATACACTTTGGTGTATCTAGTAAGTCAAATATATGATTGATATTTTCATTTAATTTATCTTTCTTTTGAAGTAAATTCTCATCCTTAATGGATGGTGGATTCTCATGCAAGAACTCTCATGATCGATCTTTATCCCTTACAGCTATTGGATTTACCTCAACAAATAAGTTTTAGACATGCCATACACTATAGTTAATAGAGTTATATTCCCATATATTATTTTTTATAAAATTATAATACATAGGAGGATTACCTTGAGGATAATTAGTTACACACTCCAGTGGAACCCATTGAACACATATCATAGGCATACCACTGCCCACAGAAATAGAAGAAATGATCATACATCATATTAATCTCAATTCAAACAAGAAAAACATAAGAAATAAATTGATATTAAGATAACTAACTAAAAATAAAATACAAAAATCCAAACACCCCATGGTTACTAGTGTCTCTTTATAGAAGGAGATCTACAGACACTCACCACCACATACCTATCATTTTCACACAATCCTATCCCCATTCAACCAAATATCCCAAGATAAGGACTCTTGTGGGAAAACCTAGATCAGATAAAAAACCATGATGAACCTGACCTAGAAACCCTCCCAAAATGGTAACAAAAAAAATTTCCACATACTCTAATGGAGTTTTTGATCCCCATCGCATGGAGACAAGAACATGGGAATCAAAAAAGAACCAGGGGATTGATTTATACTACCCTGAAGTAACAATAAGTTATAAATATATATCATTGAGAAATAGTGGAAGGAATAAATATATAATATGACTAGAAGAATATAATGTAAATGGTATAGAACAAATAACATATAATAACATATAGTAAAAGTTATACATCGAAGGACTACTAAAATTGGAAACCAATTATTTTATGTGATAGTGTGGGAAAACTCCCACAATCTCACCACCATCTACCAAGAATCAACAGGTAAAAAAAGCACCAGCTGTATGAAACACCTTTCCTTTCCCTAAATAGATTGACACACAAAGGTATATACACCACTAAAGTGGTGTTTTAGGTGTGTTCTAACATTCTCAGTAGGATCCCACCCAGAATATCTATAACATGAATCTATACAATAATCTATAGAATGATAAACATTATTGAAAACAAGGAATGATATATAGATTATCATTTTTTATATAAAAACATGGAAAAACATTTAATTCCCCCATTTTAAACAATTTATTTTAAATAAGATAAATCATCTTCAAATAATATAATATACATATATCAAATAAGATATATGAAACCAATTAAACTCATGCATCACATATCATATCAAATCCATAGAAGTACATAAAAAGAGTTAAATGAAATATTATTAAAACATCATGCCAATGATCATACAAGATAAGGATTGTTAGGACACTCATCCAACCAAAATAGTCAATTACACACACATAAAATCTTTAAACATATGAATCAAATTTAGGAATCATAAGAACACCCTCAAAAGTGAACCTCCCGATTGTATCTTCCATGTCCCTAGAACAACATGCCTTTGTAGAAAATGAACACCCCAAGGGTGAACCCCTAATAGTATCAATAGATGAGCCCTTTTTCTAAACCTTCCAAATAATTACCCAAGGTGTTCTGCATGTTATGTTTTCCAGACCAATGAAACCTTGTTTTGAATACCATTTCATAAAACCATATCACAATGCTTTCAAAAAACCCTTTTCATTTACCAAAACTCGGGGAAACCGTATTTAATAAAAAAAAATGACTTAGAAGTGCACAAATAAAATTATTAAATCATTACATATCATTTATAAAATAATATATCAAAACTATAAAAATGAAGTTAATCCAACATAGGCCAAAGATGGAACCACTTACCTCAAAAGAAAAATCAAGTGTTCATATTTTTGTAAAACAAAAATGTATATTTATAAATGTAAAATTAATATAGTGATTTAAAAGAAAATATATTTTCAAGAAACATATTTTTAAATGAATAATTTTTTATGATTATAAGATAATTTTAGGTGACCTTATTTAATTTTTAAAAATTTCATAAAATCTGATATAATATTACAATTGATATTTTTCGAGTAAATGATGATTTTATAAAAAAATTAAATTTCTCATATTTATAATTTTTTTCTATATAATGGAGTATATTTTTGAATTATAAACATATTAAAAATTTTAGGGTGATTTTTTGTGACTGTTAAAAAATAATTGAATTTTTTCTGAAGAGTGAAATACGGTAATTTATAACAAATTCATTAATTATTGAGTCATGGATGATGTATGAATGATGTAAGGAAATAAAATTTAACCCCCATAAATTATTTTCATATATTTAGTGATATGGTTCAAAAAATTTATATTCTTGATCTTAAATAATATACAATTATTAAAATAATCAAAAAATACCCCACTCATCCACTATAAATACCACCACTCACAACCTCTTCTCCTCACACCTCCAAAGCTTTGAACCATGTCCAATTTCAACAAAATACCTCTCCAAACCACTATTACATGTTATGTTATAACTTTTATCACCCAAAAGATCACTTCAATGTTCCATAAGAAGGTTCTCAAGATGAGTAATTCAAGAGGTAAAATCCCCTTTCTCTATTATAATTGATTTATTTTCTTTTCTTGTCATGTTTTTACCTCCTCTATCCAAACATGCATGATAAATCTTGTATATTTTATATAATGTAATTTTATTATTATAATTTTGTATCCAAAATCAATTTTAATTTTTTTCCACTTTTTATTCTTAAAATGAAAACAACATCTGTGAGGTGGCAATTTACCGCCTTTATGGACGACGAGTTTTCATTTTTCAATTCGGCCTTCAAGGTTGATCATAAAAAAATTTATAGTTAGAAGTGAAATTAATATCTGTAATAAAACATATTTAATGTTTTTTAATAAGTATATTTACATATTATTAATTCTTTAGACAACACTATTGTGTGATGATCGAAAAAACACAAAAATAATCTAAATGATTATCATTAACTTTTTATCTAACGGATCATCCTCATATAGGAAAAAATAATATATAAGACCATGAAATCTTCTGTAATTTTATATTGTTTCAATTTTGGATAACTATTCCCATTTCACATGATCTTTTGTACATATATACAAGTGAACCAATCATGAAAACCAAGAAAACAAACACTTTCAAATGACAAAATTGAATATTATAACTCATCAAGAAGACTATAAATGAAATTAATAAAATTATAATAAATCAAATAAATTTGGAATATGTTATGGATTAAATTATTAATTTATCATATATATATATCCTTGAAATTATGTGAATGTGTAGATCTCTTTCAATCATAAGGTAATGGATTCTCTCTGAATGTCCATTTTCCCTTTGGGTCACTTTTTCTCCCTCTTTACCCAAGTATAATTATTAATGATTCATATTTAACCCTGCAATATTATCTGCATATGTTAAAAACTTATGTACCTATCTCAATTATTACATCATTTATGGGGATATACATGTTTCATAAGGTTATATTTTCAATCCCTCCCAATAAGAAAGCTTGATGTATGGGAGCAATCCAATTTCTTACCAATTTTTAAGTACACTCCATAATATGTTATAAGCAATCAATATTTTTCTAAGATAACAAAATTTATCATGAAAAATATCTTAGATCTATTATGGTTTTATATAAAAAAATATGACTTTGTCTTCTTTGAAAACTCTTTAAAATTATCCCTCAAACCGCATTGAAGCGAACCATTTATAAATTTCTTAAAAACACTTTAAAAATGTTTTCACATCAATTGGACATAATTTATTCCTAGATTATAATTTCATTATACATAAATTTTATTTTTTGGGATATACTTGTTTACAAAATTATTTTATAACAAATACAAATTATTTTCTAAAATAACTCTTCTCTCCAAAGTTAAAAGGGAATTTATCTCAATTATTCCTTGATGACTTTACTGGAGTATTTTCATAAATTTCACCTCCATATGTTGAATATTATTATTTATTGAGATTTATATTATTTTGTATCATATATGATATTTTATTAAATTTTTTATGATATTTTTTACTTTGGATGTTCTATCTTGATACCATTCAATATATTACATAGAAAGGTTAGTGATGATGTTTACTGATTGGAAAAAGTTATTTATATTTCATATGCTTATATGTTATATGTTTTACCCCATTCTTATGAAAAATGAATTGGAAATAATATGGTATGAGAGGGGACTTATACAAAACATTGATTCATCGGAAGGTCTAATGAGACAAAAGAGATATGAATTTTGATGAGGCCTTAATGATTTATTTTCAAATGTCTTGGTAAAGGCCTCAATGGTATTTTTCAGACGTTTAGAAATATAAATTACATCATTATGATATTAGTTATTGATAATACATGTCATTATTATACTAGTATAATAAAAATTATAATGATTAATTGTTATATGATTATTTATATGGAATTATTTATTCATCTTTTATTCCTGCCATAATATGCTCAAGATTAATTTTTAATGGCATGCGTTTTAAGTTATTCACCTTGGCTTATCGATTATACTTATATTATCTTCCACTATTTTTTGAACCTTATAGAGAATCTGATCTCACCAATTTCATATATTTTGATTTTCCGAGTATGCAAAGATGTATATTATGAGTGACTTTCAGGGATAATCTATGAGTTTATGGATGTTTCGAACAGATTTTATCTATTGTATTGATTTTCAATTTTTAATGTAAAAGTTATGTTTGTATTTAATTTTCCTTATATACTAATCTATTAAATACATTTGGATGTGAACTCCTTGTTTATTATACCAGTGTAATGAAGTAAGGCACTAGATCAGGGCTATTGGGGATGGTGTATTTATATTTTGTATCAGAGTAAGTTTGCTAGAATCCATGGAAACTAGATTAGGTAACATAACCATAATATAGACATTGAGGATAATCATTCAAGAACATACGTGTATATTGACAAGGTAGAGATTATGTGTGTATTCTTAGGAATAATAACTATTTGGATACAACAGGTGAACACAGTAATGGAACAAATGTATTTTGGGGTAAAAACACATACAAGGTACGTTGGGCCTGAATCAACATAACCTTACACACGATAATGACCCTTATTTTTTACATGGTTGGACAATCCTGGGGGATATTATTTGTATAATTCAAATTTTATTTACAAACCATTATTGAGGACTTGTAAGTAATCATGTACCCAAAGAAACTAGGGTTTCTATTATGGGATTATCTATGCATAAATTCTCCATTTATGTCTTATTTTTTTTCTAGTTTGAAAATTATGAATTATGACTCATAACAGAATTTTGTGTGTTCCATTTTTTTAAAATGGTACCTTGTTGAAGTAATAGAAACTGTATTAATGGGTGTATTCTATGTAGGGATTTCCATTCCTATGAAATATAATGATGTTTGAGTGGGAATTGTTACTAGATTTGAGAAACTTATAACTATACTATGAAAATTGACTCAGGTTATAAGAATAAACTTACTCACAGGAAGTAGAATAATCCATAATGTAGTGCAACAATTTCAGGCCACATTATGCGACAATAGCCTCCATTATTCAAATGGACTATAAATACAATTGTATTTGTTAAATGGATATGTTCTTTAGAGAAGATATTTCTCTCTTTTGGAAGTAATGAAAGGGATCAGGTTATCATGGTATTTTATTATCTCTCTACAGATATTGATCAATAGTGGTAGTTTATTCAAAAAAATGAGGATGAATAAATTGATAATATTTAATTGAAGGATATTATGGAATTTTTCTTGGAAAAAATTTCCAATAGGAAACTTTAATGTATATAGAGAGAAAATTCTTGTGTCTGAGAGAAAATGAGGATAAAAACATTACCAAGTATAGAGACAAATTTAATAGGATATTAAGTAATGATATGGATTAAATATGTAATATAAACATTTACATGTATGAAGGCAACCTTAACCATTGAATTTTGGAGGTTGTTTCCACATGAAGCGACCTAACATTGATCATTCACATTGTGGATTAGGGTTCTCCATACGGGTAAGGTTATTATTCATAACATGAGTGAGTTATCCCAGTATGGTTATAAGCTGATCAAAACCAATTGCATAACCAACTCAAATATAATTATCTTGAATAGGAGGGAAATATCTACATTTATAACATGCGTTGATATAGTTTCCATTCATTCCACTAGGTTCCATTTCTGAAAAATGGCATATACATATTTGTTTATGAATCGCAATGCGTAATTCCAAACTGGTAAATACTTAACATAAGTATAACATTTTATGCATAAAATCCATTATCATAAATATGTTTTCATTAAGGAAGTATTTACTCATAAATCCTTTATTATGGTTTAAAAAAAATGTTAATTATCTTAAGCATATCCCCAGGTAGTATCAAACCAGGTGCACAGTAAGGCCCATTATCGTGTACATGGATACCCTGGGTCATGGCTGAAATTCCTTGTTGGAGTTTTCACTCCTAGGTACATTTGTGCCAAAATGACATCCACTTGTAGTATCTAGATAGGGATGTATTTCTGGGGAAAACCCAAATAATATATAATTTAATTTTTTTTGGATGTATGTCTATACTAATCTTCAAAGTCTATCTTTGGGTAATGTTATCTAATTTTAGTTTTTCTAAATATAGTTTCCAAGGATCATACTAAAATTCCTCTAATACCAACTTGAACACCCAACCCCAGTTACCCCAAGTTGGTTCCCTATTACGTAACATTGGCATGATCATAAGAGATCAAGTCCCGAATGACCGACCCGTTTAGTAGACTAGGAAGTACTAGATATATACTTAAGTTTTACATTAAATTATGTATTGAAAAAGCAACATTATTTCTTCTTTGAACACTCTAATATTCCATATCCTATCCATGCAGGTCAGTCATAATATACATCTTTGCATCTTAGAAAAAATTAAACATAAGAAAGGGGTGACCTCATATGCTTAGTAAGGATAAAAATATAGTAGAAAATATCAAAAATAAGAATAAACATTTAATCAAATGTTTAAGAATAAATCACAAACCTTTTAATCATAAACCTCAGCATAATATTGAAAAGATAAATAAAATAATTCCATTTACTTATTCACATGGATATTCTAAAAGTTGAATAATCACATGTAATATCAATAGCTAATCTCATAATGATGTAATGAATAATGCTGGACATCTTAACCACAAAGTCATGGCCTCATTCCAAGACCCTAAATATAAATTTTGTTAAGGCCTTGTGCCAAGACACTAGTTTGTCTCATGAGACCTACTAATGCATCTAGGGGCTATATCAGGCCCCACCCATCCCTTAATAAGTCCAATTCATTCCCCATATGAAAATAGTGAAACATATAATAAATATTTGTATTAAAAATAGAATACGAAATGTCAATACTTTAACCATAAACTATGAATGGTATAAAAAAGAACATCCACATTCACACACATCATAAAACTATCAGTACAATATGGAAAATTTAACCATAATTAGATAACTTCAATTAAACATAAAATCAAACAATATATGTTGACATAGATGAAATCAATCAAAAAAAAATTTGAGAGAAATATCTCTTTCTACATTGAAATCATTTAAAAGTCTCATAATTATAAAATAAAAAATTTATTTTGAAAATATTCGTATAATCTTGTAAGGGTAGCTTTAAATGTGTTATAATGGAATAAAATAGTCGCACTGGCTGTATAAGTTAAAAAAACCATTCCTTCCTTAATTTGTCAAAAATGTTATAAAGTTCCATGTTTAGAAAATGACGGAAAGATTCCTTTAAAAAAAATTATAAAAATTATAACAAGGGTATAAATGACATTAAACCATAGTCTAGGAAATAGTAAAAATGTTTTGAAATGCATTTTTATGAATCACAGATATGGATGATAAAGAAGTCCATGTTGGTACTTACTCATTAACAACTTCAGATAATAAAGATATAGTAAAATTAACCCTTACCATATAGTTTTCTATGTTGAGGGAACTTGAACCTTATATATAATTGTTAAATAATTTTTATTAAATTATAAAATAAACACATACACCACATACATAAATATGATATCATATATGATCATATTATATTGTTTTGTTAATAATATTTCAATAGTATTATTGTTTTAGGTGATAACTGATTCATTTTCCATTATATGGTTTATTACGTAAGTCATGATTGTTGTGGATAAGATGTATTTGATTGATATAAATAATTATATAATGTTCTTAAAAATTATGTTTTAATCATCAAATGAAAATTATTCTTGAATGGTTATGATGGGGAATTAAATCTCATCATGTCGTGAAAATGGCAAGTCATACGTACACCCGAGCGACAATATCATTATATTGATGGTGAAATCGTATGTAATTGGACTGTATATTGTATATAAAAAATAATTGGGATGTTATATTTATTATTTACATCAATTATATTCATTATTATACCCATCTGAATAATGAAGTGTTGAATAACAAACTACACCACGACGTTGAGATGGTAAGTTGTACGTACGGACGTATAGTGACTTTTTCATTCATTGGATGGATAGAATAATGAATATGGTTGTAAAATATTTACAATAACATCAATGTATTTAGAAGGTACAATATTTATTATTTTATTATGGAAAAAACAATGCAAGATTAAGTGTAAGAAGAAAAGAACTTTGAATGAGGTGATGAAATAATTACTAATTTTCAGGTGCTTCATTTTGATTTAAAAAAAATGGATATTTAGGTTGGCTTTCACATCAAAGTAAGGCCTCTATAATGAATTCGGGGTAGTTTGGTAGAGTTTTGGATATGGTTCGGCCACCCCAAATGGCTTTGGAGGTGTTAATTTAAGTGAAGGGAAGTTACCTTTTATAAGAGAGGTGAGGGGCACATTTGGAAGAGCTTGAAATATTATTTTATTAAATAATTTCTTCAGTTTATAATAGCTCCGAATGGATTTATTTCAAGGATATGATGGGGATGGGACGAAATACTCTCAACCAATAGGTTTTAGACATGTTTAGGTCACCATATTAACCTTATCTTTTAGATTTAACTGTTAGTTAAATAGTTTAACTTTTACCATGTCTTCTAGTATTTTTATATTTCATGATTAATATAGTTTTTATAAAATCTTAACAGAACCTAAAGTGGTTAATTAATGAAATATATAAAATTATCTATGTCCTTTGGAATAATATTATATTTTTTGGAATATTATACCATTTAATAATATAGTATTTGTTTTAAAAACCCATTTATGTCAATTTTGACACTCTTTAGTATTTCATTTTTGTGAAAGTCCTAACAACTTTATTACTTAAAAAAATACATTTAATCAACCCTAAAATGTCATATTAACCTATAAAATTTATTAATGGAATAAAAAGTTTAAATTTACATTAATGTTAATATTTATAACATCAATTATTTTAATATTTCATTAATAAGATAATTCCGGCATAATCGTTGTGTAATAAATAAATTTAATTATTTAATGTCTAAAAATTATAAATAAAATAAAATGATATGGGAAATCAATATATATTTCTAATTAATATTTATAGTCTAGTTTATCTTATATATAACTCTATATTAAAAATGGTTTAGTTAATATAATTTGAATTTAACTGTTTTAACACTTTTTTAAATAAAATATAATAAATGTCCTAATCTAATCCAAGTGGATAAAAAAGGATCTTATTTCTATCCTATGGTTGATTTTATTTGAAATACACATATATAATAGAATTAGGACATGTGTTGGGGTAATATGATATTATTATAATATTTTTTTTACCTTTAATTACCCTATTTACTTTTAACCGTGGTAAATAAAATTCAAAAGTTACTATTTACCAAAAATTATTTGCATCCTATTGAACCAAATTTTACTTACTGATTAAAACTATGTCTGTCGGATTTTTTATATTCAATTCATAGAAGCCATAAAATTAAGTTTTATGAAAATTTGAAAATGCTCATAGATGGTGGGTAAAAGGCATTAAAAAGTTCAAAAAAAATTTATATATCTAATCTTATTATAAAATGAAACCAATAAATTAAATTGGACTAATATAGTTATTTTTTATCTATTTTTACTTTAAAATAAATTTAATTGAAAAATAATCATTTAAATAAAAAGTCGGATTTAAACAATAATGCAGTCTTTTACACTATTCATAAAAAATTTAAAGTTTTCAGAAAAATACCAAAAATTCACCTTAATCTAATTTTGTTATTAGAAATCCAAAAATAAAGTCCATATTAAAAAATAAAATTTCTAAAATTTCTAAAAGTGGGTATTACTATTCATAACTACTTTTTAAATGGATAGATTGATTGGTCGTGGTGTGCTAGAACTTAGGGTTGCGTACAATGCAATCTATTGTATTAATAAAAGAGAAATATACCATGGATTCTTGTGGTATTACAATATCTACCATGAGACATAAGAAAGAATTGATCTCCCTGCATGAGAACACATCCCAACCCTAATCCTGAAGCATTACAATACTCAACATACCCTTGTCCTCATTATTGAAAAATTGGGACTGTTGTAGATGTAAGGAAAAGTTTATGATCATGAAATGAATTATAGAATTACTCATTCCATTGTAATGAAACATTATTCTTTGTAAATGATTTCATATGTGAATCTAGTCATGGGACGTTACAGATAGAGTGTTAGTAATAACCAGGTAGACCAAGGAATCTTTGTATCTAAAAGATGTTCTTTGGAGGTTTCCCAGAGATAACAACCTCAATATTTTTTGGATCCAATGAAACACCTTGTTTAGAGATTAGATGGCCAATGGATTTAGACCTATTGTAACCAAAAATCTCAATTTGATATATTGTCATACAAACAATGATCCCTTATGTTTCCCAACACTTTGGCCAATTGTTTCTCATCCTTAGGCCTTTTCCTTGAATACACCAACAATTCATCCAAAAAACCACCATAAAATAATATAGACATCACAATAATATTATATTCAGAAATTCAATAAATACTGTTTGTTCATTCATAAGACTTCAATGCATTTACATATTCATAACGTTCATATCTACTCTTGAAATCTATCTTTGTAATACCCTCTTTCCCAACTCTCAATTGGTGACATCTTTATCATATGTTAGTATTATATAAAAATTTATCTCCCATAAATTGATAAAAAAGATAAAAAATTCATTGAATTAGATACATATTCTTTATCATAACTTGGTTAAGCTTACAACAACCTACACATATATAAATAGTTCCATCCACATTTTCAACAAACAAGACCAGTGCTTCCCATAGAGATGTTCTCTGCCAAATGAAACCTTTTCTCTCCAGCTCCACTAACTACACATTTAATTACCTTAATTCTATTGGTTATATAGAGACCCAAAGCTTGATGTACATAGACATTACATTACTTTTTCAAAATAATTAATACATAATGAAAACGGACACATAAAGACCATAATAGTTTAGTGTCCTTAGAAACTCGGAAAAATAATCTTCTAATCATGGTGAAAGATCTTCAACATCTCCCATAAATATCTTCCCCTTTTGTTATCATACCTAAAACATTTCTTTAAATCCTAGGGAAAAGAAAACATATAAAGGGTGATCTCAAATGCTCAGTAAGGGTAAGCATAGAGAACATAAAACAATCCCTAATCATTTGAATGCAAAAACTTGAACATAAAATCTAAACATCAAAATCTTGAGAAAAGAGATAAATCTTGGAAGTACATAAGGAATATATCATAAAGGAACATCAATCATGATAAAATATCATGGGAATAAAACATGTAATTGTGGAATCCATTAAGCACATGTTATTATTTCCATAGTAGCCAAGGAATTGCTGCCAAGACCATCTTAGTGGACATAGTCCCTTTCTGAATCGAGTTCACTCCTCGTTCCAGTCCTATAACACTGAACCGGATTAACTTACCATTCCATCCATGTCTATCTCATGAGATATAAATATTTACACAATATATTGGAGGGAGATATAGGTCCCACCCATCTCATATTGAAATCATTCTTAATTGTGCCACAAAATAATAAATCATACATCATAACATAACCCATGTAATAAAAATGGGATTCTTAAACATCATGCCATCATCACATAATCCATATAAAACAAATGGATAAAATTTCATCATAAGAAGAATCAAACCATGTAAATCATAGAGACATTATACTTGAAATATACACATATGAAATAATGTCATCTACGATGGAAAATGGTTTTGAAAAAACACTTGAAATAAATTCTTGAGGAAAATATCCTTTCTTATTCAAAATCATTTTCTTTTCACAAAATTCAATGAAATTTTAAAATAATGGGATTTTGTTGAAAATTGTCATGAAATATTTTAGAGTAAGCTTCATGAAAATAAGGTGTTATGAAACCGTAAAAATCCATTCATGCCGTATAAGTTAAAAAAACATTCTTCTCATTCTTTTGCCGGAAAAGTCAAAAAGTACCTCTTATGGTAAAAAAAGAACGATTCCATACATACCATGTAGTAAAAGTAAAAAATGGGTAAAAATGAATTTAAAAATACATGAAACCATTTTTAGAAAATAGGGACATGGATGATAAATATAACCCCAGTGAATACTTACGAATAAAAAATCTCGGATAAAAACGTGATTTGGAAAAGTTATCCCTTACCTTATGTCTGATATGCTTCATATGTATCTGAAACTCCTGTATAATGATTTAAATAATGTCACTGACTTATTACAGAATCATATTCATTGTTATGATATCATATATGGTTCACTTATGACTTTATATTACCCGTTCTTTTGAAAATTCTATGTTAAAGCAGCGTTTTGGGTAAAATCATTTCATTTAACGTCCGTGTTTTGAATTGTAATTATTAATATGATTACATAGATCATGATTAATTCATTACAAGAATATAAATCATGATTTATATATAATATATATTCAGAATATACATATATATAATATATCTATAAATGGAATGAAATACACCATTCATGGAGACGGTAGGCCGTACGTACGCATGAATGTTGTTTTCGTTTCATTATTGAATTGAATGGAATTAAGTAGATGACATACATATATATATATAAATAAATACAATAGCATTATTATGTCATATATGTCATTATTAATTATTATATATATGTTATAATCATTCTTGAATTGTTAACATGGAAAATGAATCTCATCGCGTCGTGGAGACGGTAATCCGTACGTACGCACGAGCGATGATATCGTTCCCATATTTATTAAATGGAATTGTAGTGGATGATATAATATCTTAGAATCAGTATGATGTTATAATAATCATATATAGTTATTATTTACACCATTAAACCCATCCAAGTAAGGTGGTGGTGGAAAAACAGATTACACCATGGCGTAGAGACGGTATTCCATACGTACATGTAATAATAACTTATTGTGTAATCTGTTTTTGCACCACCACCTTCTATCCATTCCGTACGGAAAACGAAATCACCGCCATGGTGTAATCCATTCTATTAATAATATCGAAAAAATTTCTAGCCTTAAACAATACTAACTTATGTTCAACATAATCCATTCCAATCTTTAGGCTTTTCCAAAATACTAATTTCCAAACTCATAGTATAAAGATAACGATTACTAAAATGGTCATATAATAATCATGTGAATACCAAAATTTTTTCCTTATATATTACAAGATATATGTTGTTGATCACATTCTAAACATGTGAATACCTTAATCTTGTATTCTCTTAAAAAATTAATACCCATTGAACCTTAGTAAAAACATGACTTCTGTCAAAAGTTAACTCTTTCCACATACCAAAATCCAAAAAATTCTATATACTCAAACCATGATATAACTTTGTCCTTATATTGGTCATGAGATCATGAATACTGTCAAAAATCTCATTTTCTCCTTATCCCTTCATTATGCGCATATTATCTTCTTTCCAAAAATATCTGAACAACCTTTCATGCTTACCGGTACCATTCAACATATACTTTCAAATACTTTAGAAAAAACAATAGTGTAACAATCCTTAGTTGTGTCTTTATTCCATAGTACCATTACCTATACAACATAACTCTTGATAAACATAAATCATTCCACTACCTTCTTAAACCATTGACCAAGTTTCAACAGTTCTTTCATCTCATATATCATTTGTAGTCTTCTCATCATCATCCACATAAATACTACCCGTATGACCATGATGATTCTCTTCTTGAGATTTTCCCTTAGTGAATTGGTTTGCATAATGCCCATACATTCCACATTTAAAACATCTAATCATTGTTGATGTCGTAGAAAAACCATTATCCTTCTCCATGGTGTTAACCGAACCTTTTACTTTACACTTACTGGATTTGTTTCCTTCTTTTCCGCACCCAAAGCATCTTCCAGTTCCTTTGAAACATTCCCCTTGATGCCTCTTCCCACATGATTCACTTGGGGAAATTGAACTTTCTTTCCTCTATGATCATCATGAAACTCCATATTTCTCTTATTAGCTGAGTCGGGAAACTTACCAAAGTTGAGATTATTGATCATATTATGAGATTTATGATTAGGCATAATAACAATATGTGGACTTCCAGATCCAATTTCATTTGGTTGCTCATGAA
This sequence comes from Viscum album, assembly GCA_963277665.1. Classification (NCBI taxonomy): domain Eukaryota; kingdom Viridiplantae; phylum Streptophyta; class Magnoliopsida; order Santalales; family Viscaceae; genus Viscum; species Viscum album. Next base: position 261,819,953 of record OY728128.1, on the reverse strand, counting down.
GAATATCATTCCATTGCCCATCATATCCTCCATTATCGTGAATCTTCCTGTTTCTAGCCATTTTCTAAAACCCAAAAAGAATAGTGTGAGAGGAAAAAATCATAATAAAGGGGGAGTAACTTCAATATCAAACATCTTAGGTTTAATTCTAATATCCTTACCATAATTCTAGGACTATAACCTATACTTATACTTAACCTTAGGGACATCCCTAGACATACCGTAGAAATATCTCTAGGGATCTCACAAAAGTTTTTTCATCCTAGTTTCCAAGGTTAACTAAACCTTTCCTCTGATACCAACTGTAGAGACACAAAGCTTGAAATACGTGGACATTAAATTAATTTTGTGGAATAGTTAATATATAATGAAAACAGACACACAAGGACTGTAATAGTTTAGTGTCTTTGGAAACTCGGAAAAATAATCTTCTAATCGTGGTGGAAGAACTTCAACATCTCCCATAAAGATCTTCCCGTTTTTTTTCTTACCTAAAACCTTTCTTTAAATCTTGGGGAAAAGAAAACATATAAAGGGTGATCTCAAATTCTCAGTAAGGGTAAGCATATAGAACATAAAACAATCCATAAACATTTGAATGCAGAAACATGAACATAAAATCTAAACATCAAAATCTTGAGCGAAGACATAAATCTTGGAAGTACATTAGGTATATGTCATAAAGGAACATAAATCATGATAAAATATCATGAGAATAAAACATGTAATTGTGGAATCCATTAAGTACATGCTATGATTTCCATAGTTTACAAGGCATTGCTGCCAAGACCATCTTAGTGGAGAAAGTCCCCTTCTGAATCGAGTTCACTCCTTGTTCCAGTCCTATAACACTGAACAAGATTAACTTACCATTCTAGCCATGTCTATCTCATGAGATATAAATCATTACCCAATGAATTGTAGGGAGATATATGTCCCACCCATCTCATATTGAAATCATTCTTACTTGTGCCACAATATAATAAATCATACATCATAGCATAACCCATGTAATAAAAATGGGATTCTTAAACATCATGCCATCATCACATAATCCATATAAAACAAATGGATAGCATTTCAGCATAAGAAGAAACAAAACATGTAAATCATAGAGACATTATACTTGAAATATACACATATGAAATAATGTCATCTAAGATGGAAAATGGTTTTGATAAAACAATTGAAATATATTCTTGAGGAAAATATCCTTTCTTGTTCAAAATCATTTTATTTTCAGAAAATGCCATGAAATTTTAAAAGAATAGGATTTTTTTTGAAAATATTCATGAAATATTTTAGAGTAATCTTGATGAAATTAAGGTGTTATTAAATCGTAAAAATCTGTTCATGCCATATAAGTTTAAAAAACATTCTTCTCATACTTTTTCCAGAAAAGTAAAAAAATACCTCGTATGGTAAAAACAAGAATGATTCCATATATACCATGTAGTAAAGGTAAAAAATGGGTAAAAATGACTTTAAACATACATGAAACCATTTTTAGAAAATAGGGACATGGATGATAAATATAACCCCAGTGAATACTTACGAATAAATAATCATGGATAAAAACGAGATTTGGAAAAGTTATCCCTTACATTATGTATGATATGATTCGTATGTATCTGAACCTCCTATATAATGATTTAAATAATTTCATTGACTTATTACAGAATCATATTCATTGTTATGATATCATATATGGTTCACTTATAACTTTATATTACCCGTTCTTTTGTAAATTCCATGTTAAATCAGCGTTTTGGATAAAATCGTTTCATTTAACGTCCGTGTTTTGACATGTAATTATTAATATGATTAATTAGATCATTATTACTTAATTAAAGAATATAAATCATGACTTATATATAATATATATTCAGAATATACATATATATAATAGATCTATAAATGGAAAGAAATACACCGTTCATGGAGATGGTAGGTCATACGTACACATGAACGTTGTTTTCGCTACCTTATTGAATTGAATGGAATTAAGTAGATGACATACATATATATATACATAAATACAGTAGAAGTATTATTTCATACATTTCATTATTACTTATTATATATAAATTATAATCATTCTTGAATTGTTAACATGGAAAATGAATCTCATCGCGTCGTGGAGACGGTAATCCGTATGTACGCACGAGTGATGATATCATTCCCATATTTATTGAATGGAATTGGAGTGGATGATATAATATATTATAATCTTTATGATGTTATAATAATCATATATAGTTATTCTTTACACCATTATACCCATCCAAGTAATGTGGTGGTGGAAAAACAGATTACACCACGACGTGGAGACGATATTCCATACGTACGTACGCGCGGTGATTTCATTTTCCATAGGATGGTTAGAATATGAAATAGGGTTATTTCATATTTATAATAACATATCAATATATTAGGGATAATTATGTTATTACTTCATAATGAAACCACTAAATAAGAGGATGTAGAAGAACAAAGAAACTTGAAAGAATCGGTTGAAGGTATTACCAATTCCTCGAATTGCCTCCTTTGAACTTCCTCTTAGGGCAATAGAGTTGGTCTTTAGAGAAGACGAGTACCTCTATAAGGTTTATAGGGAAGTGTGGAAGTTAAATGGGTAGAGGTTGTCCGAGCTTCAAGGCTCAAAATGGTGTGAGGAGGAGAGGGAGGAGGTGCCCTTTTATAAGGGAGGAGAGGGGAACCTTTGGAATCCTCAAAAATATTAGTTTAATATAAATTCAAACCCCACATAAAAACCTCCAAAAATGATACAATTAGAATATGAGATAAGATAGGGTTGTAATATCATCAACCAATAAAATTTAGTCATGTTTCGATTTTATATTAAACATTATCATTTGAATTATCCTTATTTAATCTATTTAATTGTATTTGTGGTAATAAAATTCTAAATTCTAAATGGTTATAAATAATCACTTATGTGTTGTTAATTTTCCATAATTGGATAATTTATGACATTTTAGACCATAAAATTTTAATTTATAATTTTTAAATATTTTTGTGATTTTTAAACCATTTTATAATATGTTATTTTTATAAAATATCAATAGTGTCAATTTTGAAACTATTCATTTATTTGAATTTAAATAAAATCCACCCAGAGGATATATTAAAAAAAAATATCTAATAGGTTCATAACATGTCATATTCATCTATAAAATTAGTGTATCACATTAAATAGTTTGTATAATATTTATTTTACTATTTGTAAAACCATTTATTTGATACTTCTCTTAATAAAATAATTTCTACAACATTTTTGTATATTTATTAAATATATTTATGTGTTTCATAAAAATTAAAAATAAAATACTTTAATGAAGATATATCTTATAAATTTCATAATAATATTTTTAGTTGGATTTAGATTCTAAAACACCCATCTTCTAAAATGTTATATTTATTAAATTATGAAGGTGACAACTTTGACATCATTTAAAATAAAATAATATAAGTGTCATAATCATTTTTATAAGACTCCAAACGGTCATATATTCGTTCATTGGATGATTATGGTGTAGATATACATTACTAATAAGTTTTTATCAGGTTTTGAGCCTTATAATGGTTATTATTATTTCAATAAAAACTATATTACTTATTTTTCACTAAAGAAATAATTTCTGCATCATTAATGTATAAGCTATTAAGGTAATTAAATATCTCTTAAAAATTATAAATAAATTACCATGATAAATAAAAACATTTTATATTCCAAATGAGTATTTATAACCTAATTTATATTCTGTATAAATGTATATTAATAAAACATTAATTATTAATGTTGAGTGAGACATATTTCACCTTCCTTTAATTAAAATAAACTAAAGGTCTTAATCACCTCAAAGTGGGTTCCAATGGATTCCATTTAGACCCAATTATGCCTTAGGACGAAATATAAGCATCCAATTATATTAATACAAGTGTTAGGGTAAATTTTTAATATTATATTTACCCTTAATTACCTAATTTACCTTTTACTATGGTCAATAAAATTTACCGTAGTTACTATTTATAATGCCCAAAAATAAAAAGTAGCCTATTAACATAATTTTAACCAACTGATTCCAAATATAGAATCCATTTTTCTAAATTCAATACACAAAAGTTTCAGAAATTAATTTTAAATTAATCTCTTTGTTAAGAAAACGAGTTTTAAAAGTTAAAACATTGCAAAAGATTGAAATCATTTTACCTATGAATTCAATGTAAAATCAATGCTAATGACAAAAATTATATTAAATGGTAAAAATATATTATTTTTATACTTTAAATTCATTCAATATTATAATTTATCCATATAAATTATTATGATGAAAAAGTTGTTTTTAATTATGATATAGCGCGTTTTTATTATTCAATAAAATATGAAAGTTATCAGAAAAATATCAAAAAATTTAACCAATGTAAATTTTTATTTCCTGATTCCGAAAATGAGTTTTATTTTGTGAAATTGTGCTTATAAACATTTCAAAAATTAGATTTAAAATGGGTGTGCCATCAAAAGGCGGCAAAACTGCATTTTTTTGAAAAATACATATTTTACCCAAAAAATTTATTTTATTCACATACCATGTTCTTGAAAATGTGTAAGATGAATAATAATGTTATAAAATAAAAAATTTAGTTAATACTATTCATAACGGCTAGTCCATAATAATATTATAATAGTATATCATTGTTTAGTGAAACGTGGTATTGCGTACAACACACGCTATCGAGGAAGGTTGTGATTGCGTGTAATGCAAGCCAAGTCAGGGTTGCGTGTTGTGCAAGACTCCTTTGTTGTTTCGTATAACACAATCCAACCATATTTCATTTATACATTGAATATATATATATATACAATCAATGTTGTGTAGAATATCCACTATCAAACAAACTTGAAATTGTGTGTAACACGATCCAAGATTAGTGTTGCGTATACTGCAAGCCAATACGGTGTTTCATATAGTGCGAGATAATCCTGGTGTAGCGTATAATAGAAAATATGAAAATAATATATCATATAAAATCTCAGAGTGTAACAGGTTCAATCTGATAATATGGAATAGAAATAGGACTATCCCTAAAAGGAGATAGATCATAAACTCCACATCTATCATGGGTGGAAACCCTAAGAAGTTTTTGGGAAACACATCTAGAAACTAATCCACCTACATAGGAAAACTATTATTCTTGATCTCATCCATTGATTCTGAGGAAAATGTTGTTAACTCGTACAAGATCATTCCAACTAATACCACACACAATCCCATTACACCTACCTTTACACACCCATCTCCTCGAAACAGATGCTGAAAACCATATCCAATTGTGAAATTGACCCCCCTTGTATAACGGTCGATGTGATCTTTTAATGTTTCCAACTAATCCATATCCAGAATTATAATATATACTTGAATATCATACACCAAGAAGTCCCATTTCAACTTATCTCCATCAAAATTTATAAAATATTTCCTACACACAAAATCCAGACATTCTCTTTGAAAAATATTAGTTTTATGTTTTAACACAAAAGGGATCATCTCAAATATTAAAGTCATCAAATGAAAAATAATAAAGTAAATTAAGAAATCGTATTCAACTATATCAATAAAAAACATTCATAAGGGTAGAATTGAAAAAAATTGTACCTCTCACTATATATTTTACAAACTAATCATCCAAGATATCCAGTTCAGCTCTATATAATTTCATTTTCATTGCACATTTCTCCTTACTTCCCTATTGAGATTTCACTAGCTAAAGAGTCATGTTATTTATGGAATTACAATGGTTAGATATATTTTTCTGATGATAGGTATTCTAATTCCCTCTTCCCATCCAAACATATGATTCTTGCAACACCTTAGAAGTTTCATGCACACCTGACCTTGGAGCACTGCTATAATGGCGCTGAAGATGTCCCATCTTATTACAGTTGTTCCATGCTCTTGGTTGTTATCTATAGGATCTCTTGTTATTATTTGTCAAACCACATTGAAAATATAATTCATTTCTCTTGGGTCAAAAAGAAGTTTTACTGATCCATCTACATGATTTTGATTCATACTGTCAATTTGGAAGTAGGTGTCCCTAATCCTATTTCTCTTAGCATTAATGTTCCCACTATTTTCCATGGGTATCAACATAATTCCTCCTCCCATATCTCCTGAGATTTCTCTTTTATCTATTGTTTCTCTATTGAACATATTTATATAATATATAATACAAAGGACAATAATCTTTAGGTGAATCTCATATCTTATATAGAATTCAAAAATTCACGCCTTCAAGGACAAACTATAAACAACTTTGGGTGTAAAATGCACTAAATTCTTGAATTTTACAGCACACTAAGTGCTAAAAATATTTTCCCACTTGAATATGAATAAATCTTTTGTTCTTTAATTATGAACATATAAGGATTGAATTTTCTGTTAAAAAATTTCTCAAAATCTTCCCATACTAGTTCGTGGTATAATTTAGCTTGAACAACTCAATCCCACCACTATCGTGCACGATATTACAATATATAAGTCTCCATCTTGACATTCAACTCTTCTTATGTGTCAATGAAATCAAAAATATGAATAATTCTATTTATCCTCCCCTATTCTTTTTCGAGTTCAGAATCACCATGAATGATGGGTGGAATTTTCTTCTAGAATTGGAGGGAACGGTCCACTTTCCCATCCACATCAGTCATTTTACTTCTGTCCACTGCTTGATAAGATTGAACAATAGTTTGAACTAGATGTTGGTTCAATTGTGGCTCTGGTGTAACCGCATTCTTATCAGTTTTCTTTGGGTGGTTTTATGATGCCTATCTGGTTCCATTTTCTAAACACGCAATAAACGATACATTTATCACTCCCAATTAACTGATGGATTAACATTTCAAATTCTACCCGATCACAACAATGAATTATAAAATCATCCATTTTCCACAATGAACCATTTTTGAAAATTTCTCAATGATTTTGAAAGTCAACCCATTTTCAAAATACCCTTTTCATGCATTTTCAAAATCTCACATTTTAAAATGGCATGAACAATTTAAAAAAACAATAGTTTTTTCCAAATCAATAATAATTGAAAAAATGAAATATGCACTCCTAGTTTGAATTCATTTTTATAATTCATGTCGTTATCATCTCATTGGCTAAGCCCAAGAAAGTTTTCTTCCAAATCCTTTATGTGTATCTAAAACAAATGTACCCAACTCCCTGGTAACTTTATGTTTTGCACAAAAATTTTGCTACATATTTTTATGCTCAATATTTCAATTCCTGACAATACTACTAATTTTTACCAAACCAACTCAATGAAGAGACAATAATAAATTTTCAACACCAAGACTTCAATAACTAATGAAAAATTGATCTCGAAAGATATTGCTAAGGAAAAAACTGATACTACTCACCTCAAATGGGTTTTTTGGACAGAAATTTTTTTATAACACTTGTAACATCCCTCCCTTACTCATTTTATTACATCAAGGAAGCAAAGTTACTTGGCCTTAAGAGACACCCCAAGACACCAATGTTTGGAATTTAATTATAATGGAATTATTTTCAATTTGTGGGGACAATCTTCCCTTTGAAAAGAAAAAAACAAACCAAAAAGTCCATAACCAAATAGACTACTACATAAAGCATGATATTTATAAAATATAGCTCAAATCAGTAACGTTATATCAAATTCAAACTATACAAGAGTACCATAGTGGAATACTACTCATTAATCTTGTTCAAAGAAAAATACTATGAAAACAACTAAACTGAAAGTCAATGGTAACTCCAAATATCTAATGAGATCCATGATTCAACTATACCAAATGGCCGAATTATCACTAAGAACCACTATAAAGTTGTGATAATTTAAATATTCTTGTGTCCCAACATAATATATCGACAAAAGCACCAAATTTCCAATGATTGGGTGAGTAATGAAACTTAGCAGGATTTCCCCATATTACTTCCCTATACATGTCACTATGATAGAATATGTTAGAATAATTATATAAAATAGTTTATATAAAAACATTTCTAAATATTTTATATAATAATATAAATAAGTTCAATAATAAAATAGATTCATTAAACAATATCATATTTAATGGAATGAAACAAAAAATGCTCTAAAACGATTCAGAAAACCCATTTGGACATAACCCGTTTTGTTCCACACAACCACACATCCAACCATTCATGGAGCCTGAAAACACCCTATACTCATGAGTAGTGATTCATACTTTCACCAATTATTCACTTAGTGAACCAATCTGATAAGGTACTTCACACCCATATTTGTCCCAACCATTTGATGGGGGGTACTTCATGCCCTTATCTATCGAAATTAATATGAGCATAGCCCACACAACTAGGAGAAACAAAGTGTTCCCAAACAATTACAATAAAATAGAAAAAATTCATAACTAATTTTCCATATAACTAAACCATAAATTATCTTAAAATCATTATTTTGAATCATATTAATAAAATCACTTTCCAAAAACACCAAATTACCTAATTTCCACAAACCGTCACTCCAAAAATATTTTTCCAATAATTTAATAGAAGATTCATAAACAATTTCAAGAAAAACCATGAATTTTAAATCAATACTTCCTATTATAAATTAAGGAGTCAATTTGGAATTCAAATACCTTTAGATTTTTGTGAAAATGATTGACGACATGAAAAACATCCAGGAAACTAGTTTGAATCTCTAAAACCCCACCATAAATCTCTTCCACTAACATCAAACAAGCCTAATATAATAATATATGGCCTCTATAACCTTATATATATCCACAATAGATGACTATATATGAGACCAAAATATATTGATATGTAGATCTAAGAAAAATCATCAAGAACAATCAAGAATAATGACTTAGCACAAGAATTCACTTTTAAAACACCAACAAAAGCCTTCAGATCTCCACTAGATCAATGGGAGAAGATTATTTACACATTAGGAAGATAATATATCATGTTAGGGCCCCATATGAGGAAACCATAGGGATTTAGATCTCAAAACGTGTGAGCTATGAAGTTTTAAGTTCTCACTTTAGGCATTGTTAGTTACACAGTTAAGAAAATCATAATCTAATCGTGTTCTATATTTTATCCCAAGTAGGGACCCTACAAGGTTATATCACACTATATCCAAACCATGCAACAATCAGTCTAAATCTTAATTTCCAATGATTCACAGTTTCTCTTATGCTACTACATGGTTTGGACATACAACGAGTCTCCCATGAACTATCACTTTATCCCTTGCTTTATTATGCATGATATACTATAGGTGTTACGTGTGTTTCCCAAACCATGCACAAAACCATTAGATTTATAAAATCCAAAAAACACTCCAAAAATACACCAAACTCTCCCAAACATCACTCATGTTCTTTATATACTTAAAAATAATAAATAAATGGTAACTTACTTAAAACCAGGGGTTCTACAATGACAATAATCATAAATCATAGAATCCTGAGAAGCATTTAAAATGTCCTGGAAACACTAAATAATGATAATAATGTGAAAATAAAATCAATTAGTTGGTAAATAATGTAAAGATAATTCCCATATCATTTAGGGATTTTTATAATAAATTGGGTACCTTCTTTAGGTTCTAGGATATAACATGTGTTCCTCAATGATACAGGGAATAAATTATATACATATTTAGTCTTGGTCTATAACCAGTGTAACATATTATAATTTATGAACATCTTATTTACCTCATTGGGATTGGGAAACAACCTGTGTACCTATTTAGGTATGGGGTAAAACATATTAACCTCTTTTGGATTGGCCTACACCTTGTGTACCTCTTTAGTCATGTGATTAAAATCATATTTCTATTTGGGATCGTGGGATATTAAAAATTAAGAAATTAATTTGACTACAATATAGGATACCCATAATCATGACACATAAATATGTGATAAATATGGCATAAATCATTCTTCATATCTAAAATAACATATGAACATAAAATGGTTGTCATAACATTTCCAAATAATAAAATATAAAATGACTTCATGAATTGGTACAGTCGATAATAAAAACATAGTCACCCAAAGGAATTATTTCTGAAATATATTTAGTGTTTGATTAATTAAGACTAAACACATTAAGGAATTATCTTTTAATTTTAATATGAAAATGGAAGAAAAGAATAAAAATAGTCGTTATAAAAAATCCCTTAACTATTAAGAATTAGATGAACTTTTGGGCCATTTTCAAAATCAATTATTTATATAGATAATTGAATTTTTTTGGGAACATTTAATTTTAAATGATTCTATAAAATTAAATCCTTGAAAAATTAATAATTTTATATAAATAAATTATGTTTTGTTAGAAATTTGTTTTAACTTGGAATGTAAAAATATTCAATATTTTGATAGTACCATTGCTGAAAACCCATATCATAAAATGAGTAAAAAAATTATTTCAAAAAATGGTAAACTGAAATATATTATTCATGTGCCTTAATATATATAAGGGTTTAAAATATTAGAGGATAAAATTTTTGAGATGGTTAAACATGGATATGGAATAAAAATCCACACTTTAGGTGAATGATAACAACATTTAAAATATAATAATTTTGAGAAAAATGAAATAATTCATGTAATTAAATTTTTATAAAAAAATAGTTTTCACCATTGATATACAATATTTAATATCATATGAGTTGGGAAGTAGATGTACATAAAGAAATTATAAGAACTAAATTTAAGAGAAATTATTATAACTCAATGGATGATTTTTGAGTAACATAAAATATCTTATGGTAAAAATATTTCATTAAGTAAAAATAATTTATAGATGGGTTAATATGGTAAAAATAATAAACAATATATCCCAAGAGAATTTACCACAAAATTAAATAATATGTTATAATTTATCAAAATATTATTAAATATGTTCAATTAAAACAATCAATACTCAATGATTGAAAATTGAGGTCACAAAGTCCCATAAAACCTGAGAATCATTTAAATAAAATCCCCATGAAAGAGAGTGATATTTTAATTGAACTTAAATTACTATAAATAAAATTTAATAAATGATATAAAATTTAAAATAATTATCATATAAAATACATAAATTTAATTAGGTGAGTAATATAAAATTGGTCTTGGAGGGAGAAATTTTAAATGACCACACATACCTCGGTGCTGATTCACTGTGCAATTGAAAAAAATTCCAAAAATAATGAATGTATTATAATAATTAAATTAAAAAAATAATATTAATTTCTATAACCATTTATACTCCACATTTATTAAAATTATATATATATATATATACATATATTTGTTATTTTATAACCATTTAAAATATCACATATAGACAATCTTGATTGGTTTGAACTAGTTTCATAATAGAATTTATAGTAATCGTTAATCTCTGAAGTTTTACCATTCCAAGATGATTCAGTGTCATATATTTTATGTTCCATCACCATTTATAAGTTTTTATTTTTATTCCATGATATTTGTAGTTAGGATCAATGATGATGAAATATCTGGGGAGGAGGTATAAATTATTATTCTAAATAAATGGTTATTCCTAAATTATTGAGTTTAATATTAATTATACATTTTTAGAACCAAAAAATTAATAATTTACACATTTACATTATTTTATACATGTAATTCTATTAAAATTTTAATATATTATACAACCCCAATGCCTTTTTTGGTACATATATTCCTTTTTTCATGATTATATTTTATTTTTGTCTTATCTCTAGTTGTTTTTAGTGACATTTGGTATTTTTTATTTTTGTTGGGATTTCAAAGGGTTTCCCATGTTTAGAAAAAATCTTGTGGGATATCCTAATAAATCATTTTCCTTATTATTGGTCCTAGATGAGGGAATATGGTTATTTCACTATAATAAAAAACCTTGTAGTATACCACACAAATTTTTTTTTTAGAACCGAGGGGCCATGCATGGTTTAAAAAATGGTTAGTCAAACTATATGGCCAAATTTTGAAACTCTTATAGTAGCCTAGAAGGAAGTTCATAGTTGGTGCATGTTATGAAAAAACTCAATTCAAATTATGTGACATGTATTTCTTACTCCAAATTATAATTTTAGCACCCAATGTTCACCTAAATTTCCCCATTATCAATATTTTCAAAAGGGTTCCCATCCAAAGAGAATAATAATACACATTTTGGGGATTCCTTTCCTCCCACATATTTATTTTAATGGGTCTTCGATTTTTGGATCAATATTTTTTGTGATGTGGGAATGTTTCAGTTATTATAATTTATTATTAAATATCTACCATTCATATCATAAATGTATTGATAGATCAGGGATCTTGATGATAGATCATGGTTATGTCTATTGATTTAATTTGATTTCTTATTGGTTCTTAAAGGAATTTGTATTAATTTCTCAGATTTTCATTTTTCATTTTGTGTTCTTCAAGAATAATTTATGTATGTGTTTTCTCTAGATCTATTTATTATTGAGATGATTAATTGGTGATTAGTATTTTTAGAATCTATGTTTTAGGATTCTTCATTGACTCTTCTAGACTTCCACTAAATGTTTATAGATTTTTGGTTGTCAATAGAATTGTAAATTGTGTTATGAGGTTTTATAATTGAATTCCATTCAATTGAAAACTTTATTTCTCACAAGACATGAAATTAATTTTGAAATGATTTCCAATATATGATTTTAATATCTTCTGTTAATTTTTTTGAAATGGAATAGTTTATATGAGTAATCCCTTTGGAAATGGATTTTGAAATAAATTTTTGATTTCTGGAAAATGATATAAAAATGAATTATATGACATGATGAGTTATTTTATAATGATTTTTTAGAATAAATGGAATTAAATGTTTTATAATTTGAAATGTATTATTTTTTTGATTAGTAAGGGTTTTTATGAAAATAGTTTTATGGATGGATTTTGAAATGAAATATGATGGTTTCAACCAAAAAAAATTAGATGGTTTATATTGATTGATTGAGTGATTAGAGTTTGATTAAAATTAATGACACATTGATGCACATGATAATATTCTTAGATAGGATTAGGATATCTATAGTCGGTAAAAATAATTTCCTATAAATGGATTAATCATTACAATGATTCTAATATACATTAAGGAATTTATTTCATTATTTTGGGCATTCACATATTACCCACAAGCCTATGGATCTAGAGAAATGTTTGTAGACTGAGATATATATTTAAATGATATTTCACATATTATCATGAATTAATCTCATTAAACCTATAAAATTGTAACCATGGTGCTATGATTGAAAATTATTATTTCATTCCAAAAATTGTGAAGTTTTTTTTATAGGACTTCATCATTTAATAAATGATTATTCATGCTTACTTTCATAGAGGTTCGTGTATATTTCTATTTTAAAGGAAATCAAATTTTTACATATTTTATGCTAGAAATTGATGTGACTTGGAATGAGTTTTATATATTGTAAAATATAATGACTTTCATGCTATATATAAAATAATACAATTTTGTTTTATTTTATATAGATTGGTTATGAAATTATTCATGAGATCCTACTACGGTATTGTTTCTAAAACATTAAATTTTCCTTTGGTTGTTTGTATAATATCTCATCTTAGTCCCTAAAAAATGGTAATCACCACTTATAGGTTGTAGTTGTAACTTACATGTGAGACTTTGGTGTTGGTTGTGGTTGGTAGAACATGTGTTATACTTTTTATAGGGACACCATAGGATTGTGTATTTCCTAGTGTTTACATAAAAACATTGATTGATTTGCAATTTTTAGGTCTTATATAGGTATTATCTTCGTAATATTTCTGTTTATGAGCCTTTGGGATAGAATATATTTATTTATTCCTATCCTATATTTTTCCTTGATGAGTTATTCAACTGTTGAAAATTTTCCCTATAGAATATTCTTGATGAATGTTCAAATATGTACAAAAATAGGTATTGATTATTACCTTAGAGCTATGCTATTATTGATTAAGGTACAATTTAAGATAGTTATCCCAGAAGGTTTGGGAAAAAATTTTATCATAGGGAGGTTGAGACCATTATAAATGTTTTGTATGTTGTATATGTTTTTCAAGTAGTGAGGATATCAGATTTTCCAAAATTAAAATATAGGTTACGAGTCTGTTCCTAGACATATATCATCATAATGAGCCCTATTTTACCATGGTATTTTAGAAAAAAGAGGCTTTAAGGAGTTGTTTGATATAATTATTAAAATTTTCTAATCATTAATTTATGTTTTTTATTATGAAGTTTAATTATTATTGATAGTGTTGATGATCTGATTATTTCATGTTTTTTATTTTTATTTTTTTGGAACTATTCCCCCAAGAAGATGTTTGAAAAGACATAAAGCAGGAGATATTGATAAATAACAACAAGAAAACACTTCAGTTGACCTTAACTTGGTATAGGATTTATTGCATGTGGACTAAGATCTAGTCCATGTTGTCGTAGATATTCCCATATTGACATCAGATTTGGTAAATCATTGTTATGAAAGGGTACTTTTTTCCTAGAATGTTCTATAGTTAAAACCATGAACATTCTAGTATATAAATGATCTAAAAAAGGCATTGGATTAGTTTAAAATGAGAGATAATATCTTTAAGTTATAGAGGTTAAAGAATTTTTTAAGAGGAAATGTGTCCAATTTAAACATAATGGACCTAAAATGAGGTTTAGGGATGATATTGTTATGGAATTAAATAATTAAAGGGTCTAGTAGAAAGAATCGAAGTAATTTTTAAAGATAAATACTATCCAGATTCAATTATATTGTGTATGTCCATCGAATGACTAGATTTTCATAATTGTGATATGACAATGAATTAGTATGAAAATCGTTTTGTTGAACACGATCATTTATCACCTAAGGTTATGTCTAACGAGAAGATAAAGGCCTATAGGTTTTAATTAGATCATCTATAAAATATATGAACTTAGGTCTTCATAATGAATGATAATATTTATGTTTATGTTTGTGATAGGTATTTGATGGATAAGACTGACCTAGTATATATCCCAGGGAAGAAAATAGTTCCTCCTACATATAATAATAGTTTTAGTGGATTTATTAATTAAATGAGGTGAAATAATTTATCTCTTGGAGGAAACATAAATGTAGGTCCTGGAGAACAATATTTCTATAAATCCTCATGTGTGTCTAGTAAAGGACCACTAACTTGTTTCTAATATAGAAAAGGTGGGAACTCAAATCATTCTAGATTGGAAAAACCCTATGTTTATTTCTATTATGGATTCTCAAGTCACTTATATAGGATCTTAAATGATTTTATGTCTTTGAGTAATGTAAAATTTTAATCAGTATAGGGAGGACATACCAAGTAGTCATATTCTTCATATACAAATGGGTTCTCATCCCACTGACTGGGAATCGAGTTATGTCATACAATTTAAAATCATATAGTGATAACTGATTCAACAATTTGATAGTGAGTGGAACAATTACTATGATTCTACTGTACTTTCTATTTTATTTTATATTAGTTCCTCTAATTCTTCCATATCTACCTGTACATTTTATCTATTGAATCATCTTGTTTAACTCATACTATATGTGTTGGAGGTTTCTTGTACTATCTTTATGAAGATAGGGTAAATTATTTCATACCCCTCTTGTATATTCCAATTATTAGAAGAAAAAAATTTGGTGAATTTTTAATTTAAAATATTAAATTTCTATACAAAATTCATATAATGGATTGTTTGATTTGTCAAAAACCTTATATCCATTTTTATCATATGTGAATCTTGATTAATACCATCGATGGTAAGTTTTGGGTTTTTAGGGAGAATTTAACCTATGATTGGGTCGATTTGGACCTCCTGTTTCAATGTTTGGTACCATGATATATATTTTCACTTTTGATTAAGTGATGTAATCTTCAAGGTGTGATATTCCCCCATTAGATATTAAGTTCTCTTAATGTTTTTCCATTTGATATTTCTAGATTTCCTTTTATGGGTGAGGTGGAGTTATTTATTGATATATTGTCAATTACTTATGGAATATTCATTCCATCATACCATATAAAACCAGCTAAAATAAGTGTCATAGAATATCAATTGGATGACACGATAACTGAAGGACTCATTAAACCTAGTGTTCCACATTAGGTAGTACCAATTCTTTTTACCAAGATGGTTGATGGAACCCTTCAATTGTGTATTGAGTACCAAATTATTAATGAGGATATGTTTAAGGAAAAGTATCCATTTCCTCAAATTAAATATTTTATTGTCTAGAGGAATGGGTTGAAGTAGTTCTATATGATTTCTCTTCAATTTGATTGTCCCCAGTTTTGTATCATGGAGTCTAATATTCCAAAGGCCCCCTTCATGATTAGAAATGGAAATTATGAGTATCTTGTAGTATTATTTGGTATTACTGATGTCCATATTATGTTTATGTAATTGCTGAACATTATTTTACACTATTACATTGATTCATTGATTAAGTTATGTGTGGTGGAATTATTTGTTAATTACTTAAAAAAAGGAGTATCATTTGCATTATTTGAGATTAGTTCTAGAAATCTAGAAAAACCTCAGAATTAATTCCAAGATATCAATGTATAATTACTGGATTTGAGAATTGATGTTACTAGGGCACATAGTCCTAGAACATACAATTTCTATATATGAAGAAAATTTGAAATTTATTACGAGTTGGGAAGAATCACATAATAACATTGAGAGATAGAGATTCATTGGTTCGGTAGGTTATTGTTGCCGGTTCTTGAATGATTTTATACTGTTAAATTCTATGTTTACATATCTCACAAGGAAGGGAGTGAAGTTCACTTTGGTTTTCATGTTTTTAGATTCTATTGGATATTTTTAGAGATTATTGTCTATATCACCATTGTTTACTCTTCCAGAGGATGGGTAGGGAAATTCGGTCCTTTTTGATGCATCGTGTTCGGGTTTGTACTGTGTTCTCATGTAGGGTAACCACATGATGAATTATGTTTCATGACTCCTTTAGTGTCATTATAATAACTATCCCACACATGATCCCAAAATCTCATATATTATGTAAAAAAATTTAGAGTTTCACGAAAAAAATTCTCAGAGAATGGATAACAGTTTAATAAAAAGAAAAATCATGAGTTATATCTTATTGAAAAAATATTTGAATATTCATTAGAGGTGTTGGGTGGAGTACTAGAAATATTTTTGATTTGACATTTCCTATAGTATTAGTAAGTGGATTTTCCTTATAAATTCAATGATATGGAAACATGAGTCCCAGCCCATGAAGGGATCGTCCTTGGTGATGAATATAATGGATATCCTTCCTTGTATCTGTCTGAGAGTTGAAGAGAATTAGACTACATTTATTTTGGAATCTACTCAGTAGATATTCTATCATATAGAGATAATTTTATAGGATATAAATATTGATTATGAATCCTAAGGTATTAAGGATTTTTATATGATTGGTAGACCATCAGGGAATGGTATATATATTTAGACTAAATCTTTTGCAACATGAACCATTTTTTCACATATGGGGATGGTTGTGATGTAGGATTGACATACGAACTGAGGGTGTTAACCCAAGAAATAACAAATGTGTTTTGCGATTTTTTGTGTTAATCATGGTGTTCAGGTATAAAATATATATTAAAAAAATTACTCATTATTATACACATTAATAGGGGAATGTTGAGCATTAGTTTACTTTAGGTTTTCTAGTGCAGTTATATTTTAGAATTGAATGTGGATGAAATATCTATGGATTTTGATTTTGGGTTTCCATATAGGTCCCATAGAACAAAATTTATATGATCAATGATTAATATATTGAAAAGATTGACTTACTTTATTCACATTCATTATACCTTAAATATTTAGGGAATTTGAAATCTAAATGGAGAGGTTATTTATATATTTATAGGAGTTCCATATAAAATTGATAATGATATAAAATTCTGAATCACTTCTAAATTTTAGAGAGGTCTCTGGGAGGATATGTGATACCTTGTATCATTTACCACAACATACCATCCTAAAAATTATATTCCTAATGAACAATGTATATATATTTGGGATGAAATTAATCAAAATTTTCTTTATAAATTTTTGGGAGTGTGGGATATCTATTTGGGGATGTCTGTGTTTTAATATAATAATAGTTACTTTTATTACATTAAAATTGAACGCTTTTAGGCCTTGTATAGATAGTCTTACAAATATCCATTTGTTTGGTTAAATATTTTTTATTCTTCCCATGTGAGAGCTATCATTTTCAATTTGATGATAGCTAAGACGCAGATGATTCATAAGATAATGGTAACTTCAAAGATCTTGTCTATGTCTCCCCATCATCTCCAAATACATTGTTTTGGGTTCTTTAATGGAGGCCATGTGTTTTTAAGAATGATTAATCAGTTGGTTCATCAAAGAGTTGAAATATAGGGGGATTTTTATCCTAGATATGTACAATTGGAGGTCATTTAGAAGATTGGAATTATGGAATGACTTTTTTGATTTTCTAACATAGATGAAATTAATCCACGGTATATTTCATTGTTCAAATCTAAATATGTATCATTCATAACCATATCATATTTTGAGTTTGGATGACCTCGATGTAGAAACTGATATGTTTATTACTGAGCAGATAGTTGAGATTATTAATACATATATGATGATTATTTATGGAAATTTTATATCCTTGGATTATTAATTATGGAAACTATGTCATAATTTAAATTATACTTAGGATAATACTGCATTGATGAGATTTTAGTGGCCTCATATATTTTATATGGACTAGTCATATTAATTGGTTCAATGGGAGAATAAATAATTTATGAAGAGGATAATTGAAACATCATAATACCTATATTCAGGTACACACATATTTTTTTTTGAAAATATTTTTTTGGGTCTTTTATTGAGTTGTTTTGGGTGACTTGGGGAATTTAATGATGCCTTATAGACCTATTATTGGTGAGAACATGATTATTGAAAATCTGGCTAGTCATCCCAAGAAATATTGTGTTTTTTGTTTGAGTACTAGAGGAGGGAGGAAATTTAGGTGAATAGTCAATACTAATAACGCATCATATCCATCATGTCATGAAACATGAAAAAATGGGTTCATGTATGTTCGGTTCATAGTAAAAACAATAGTGTGGCCCAACCACATAGCAAACCTAGTCACTTTGAAGGGGGAGAAAATTTGGTGCATTATTTAAAAAAATGTGCTTCCAAACCATATAATATGATTTTATTAGTTTTAAATGAAATTTTAAAACCTGCTACTGACCCGATTTTCCTCATTAATCTTTTATAAGAAGGGGATCATGAGAAATAAGAATCCTAATGGTGATTTTGGGTATACCTTTCAATCTAGTGATTGATTTTAAAAGATCATCACTTATTTTATCCATATATTTGATCATATAATCTTGTTTACTAAAATTCTTCATTGATATTCTCATCATCTATTTTTCTTTAATAGAATAATATATCATGTATTTTGAATCTAGTTTTATAATTTTTGGGATTATATAACCAAATTTCTTTTACATACATCATGGAAATGAGATTTTTCATCTAGATATTTATTTTTTATTGTGATGTTTTTGGAAAAAATTGATGCATATGTTTTTTGTCTCTCCCTCCATTTATTCTTATAATGATCTATTGGAGACTATTATTTCATAATTGTGTTTTTATCATTATCATATTATTACTCTATCCTTTCAGCAACTACTGATCCCCTGTCAGGTGTCAACGAGATCCTGAATTGATGAATGTGGTTCAATAATTCAATTACATTTAGTTGAAACTACTTTTCTTCTCATTGATATAAATGAATTTACATTATATTTATTGAGAATTATTTGAGTCCTTCTGATAAATAATTTGTATTCCTTGAAATAAATGATATTCCCTTGTAGGTTTTATTAGGTTGGAGCACCTAAGAGTATTGCTAGTTAGGAGGAAAATATAAATTCTTGGCATAACTGATTACCTTAATATGGATTGATGATGAAAAAAATTATAAACTATTTTAAGTGAAGGGAATTCATTCATTGGTGGTGTTATCCCATTCCCATAATCTTATACACCTAGGGTTGTGCAAACACAAAGGGTTTAAAATTATAAATATATCCTGTGAAACATCATGGCTTGGTCTATATAGTCCCTTTGTCTTAAAATGACAGCTTAGTGATTTACTATATTTATTACATCTAATATTTAAAAAATTATTTATTAATCCCTTAATCATAAATGAAATGATTATTTATTATTTTTTATTAAATGATTCTTGTATTTTTCTATTTTTAATTAAATTCACCATTTTACCATTTCTATACCAACTAATAGAATTATTTGGGAATAAGGGTTAATACAGAAATTTTAAGTGGTTTCATTCAATGTTTTATTCAAAATTATTCACTATATGTTAATGTCATATTATCTTCTTTCCAAAGTCACGGTGAGATACTACAAGGATATTATTTCACACACACTAATTTTTCATTTAATAATTTTTATAATTTCCCATTCTAGGTGAGATAATATGGAATTAACCTATTGGAGATAGTGTGTGTTTTTGGTTTTCGAAACGTGGGTGTTGATGGTGACTAGGAGAATATTTCATCCAAAAATTATAGATAACTAATTGGAGGAAGTATTTGAACATTTCAATGTGAGGAATATTTTTATTTACCATTCTTAAGTCTTTTATTTGTCTCATATTGATACTTTTTATCTTAAGGTGTGTTTGGAATATGAATTTTTAATTGATTCTAAACTATAATTTTGTCTTCTTATGTTATTCTTTTAGTGTATTCATTCCCTATTAATTGTTTGTGATGCCCAAGATATTGTAATCATCTATTAGTGAGATTAATTTCCCATTGGAAAATGTCATTATTGTTATAGTTCAATTAGGTTGGTTATGTTTATCAGTTCATGACATCCATAATATAATTTCTTGGCATTTCTCATGTAATTTGTTAAACTAACCGAAAATGGACACACTATGATTAATGGATGAATATGTATTGGTTTATTTTTAACATTATTATACCAGAAGATCAATTAAATTATGTGGGGTTAAATTCTACGATATACCATAATTTGAAAGAATTTGATGATGAATACAATTTATATAAAGAAATTACATAAAACTAAGTGTGTTTCCACCTTACTATACTCTTTTTAGATGTTTATTTTAAAATGATTATTTCTTACTCAAATCATTTTCATGTTTTCCAATTTTATATTCATAAAACATAATAAAATTATTAAAATAATATATATCCTTCAATCTCATTCTTAGAAACTTTAGTGGAGAACATTATTTGAAGGATTAATACATAAATCCATGTAGGTGGTAGTTCACATTAACACATGTAGGATGATATAATTTTTATAGGGTGATAGAGATGACTAATATGGAATATCATTTGGAAATCACAATAAAGTAATGGAAAAATAAAAATCATACAATTAATCTACTTTTAAAAAACCTATTTAATGCATTTAAGGGTCATAAACATGTTGTATTGTTGGCGTTGTACTATGTACAACACAAAAATAATTGATTTTTTCTTAACAGAACATAAAAATGTTGTCAATTAGTATGAAATAATAATAATAATATAAAAATTTACTGAAGATAAAGATGTAATAATTTTAATATTGTGTAATTGATTTTTTGGAAGAATATAAAGTATAATTGAGAAAATATTGGATAAAAACATATACCTCACTTCCTTTATTTTATCTCCTTTGAGAAGGGGGTTAAGCCTTTGAGGGATTATCTATTGGGAATGAAATAATATAATTAATGTGTATAGGTTAGTTTATGATAAATTTAAAATTATTTGGGATTATATAAGTGTGTTTTTGTTTGGTGAAAAGTAAGGAAATAATTTCCCCTTAAATAAGTGAACAGTGTTGACATTTTTCTAATGCTATAAAATTTCAATACTGGGAAGTCACTAAAAATTAAAATGGTTCAAAAATTCAGAAATAATGGGGAGGGAAATAGATATGCTATATCTATTCCTCGTGCAACAATAACCAACCATGTTTTAAACATTTATTTAAATATATGCCATTAGATATTTTTACATTTCCAATTTTAGATTTTTTCATGGTAACTAGTTTTTGAATAAGGAAACTTTCCTTTGATGACCAATAATAAAATATTCATGATTTGTTGATTTCAATTTAATTATTTTAAAATTAAATTCCATTTATTGTAATCATTTTATTAAAGTGACATAAATTATATTTTAGAAACTAAATATATAATTTATTAATGGCAATTTGTTGAAAAATATAACTTAATTTCAAAAAAACCCAATAATGTCTTATAATTTAAAATTAACATTTTTTAAACTATTTTGTGAATTATAAAATACATAAATTTGCTTATAATAAATTTTCAAAAATTTACAATTCATTATTATAATCTATTAACTATAAAAAATTCATGTTATTTGTCAAATTTCTATTTAACTCTATTCATATAAAATAAATAAATTTCAAAAAATTTCTAAAATATCACCCAAATGATAAATAGATATTCTAAATTCAAAAATAGAGTATATTTTTTCATGTTAAATTTCTAATCATTTATATTTTTATATTTAAATGAAATCACAATGTACAATGAAAAATATTTTTATTGTAAAATAAACTTTTAAAATTATAGTTTTTCTAATTTAAATATTTATTAAACAATAAATAGTATATGAATAAAAAATAACTTATTTATGATATTAAAAAATTCATTAAAAATCAATATTATTATTTTTAATTTTTAAAAATTATAATTCATAAAATGATATATTCTTAAAGACACTAATGAAATATATAAATTAGTATAAAAATAACATCATATATACAAATATATAAATATAATTTCTAATTCAGTTACACTTATTCATACCAACTATAACACCCCTGATATTTTAAAAGTACACTTTGCTTGATATAATTCCTTACATGAAACACCAAACATTAATGGAATTGAGATTTAGTATAAAAATATTGTTATTTAAATTTAAATATTATAAACAAAATGTTGAATTGAAAAGTATGAATTGTAATAATCATATAATAAAAAATATTTTTAAAGGGTTGATATAATAAAGATTTATTTTTTAATTCTTATTAAATATGAATTCTATTTATAGTAATTTCATTTTATGCATTAAAAATATATTTTTCCTCAAAAAACATTTACCGGTTCTCATGGGGGAATATTATAATTAATTGTGGGCATATGAAAAAATGTATTTTATAAAAATAAAATAAGGGTGGAAATAATTATTCGAAAATTATATTAGGGTTATATTGTTTTAATTTTTATAAAATGATGGCTTTTCAGTGAATATTAAAGAAATAATTATTTTTATTAAAAATTATTTTTTATTTAACAATTTACGAAAGAAGGATTTAGTTTAAAAATTGTTTCAGTGAAAAATTTGTTAATTTATATTATTAAAAATATAATTAAATTCATGGGAATCAATTTTATAGTAAAGGAGATTTTTTTTTGAAAACCTCTTTCCTTCACATGGTGATTATTTCATTTTAAATTATATTCTTCCAGTTATATGTATTAAATATTTTAAAATTTATTCCATATTTGGAATCTAAATAAATAATTTTAGATAATAATGAAAACCTAATTTTTCACAATTAATATTAAATATACTAAAATATTTACCTTTGTAAATGTTAAAACAAGATTATTGGGTGATGGAACTAAAGTGAAAATGTATTAAATGACATATAAACATATCAAAATCTAATTTTATTTCCTTATATCTACCCTTTATAATCTAATATTAAAAAAATTCCATTTTTAGCTATTTTTCTTGAGAATGGGATTAATTTATTTTCATATTTTTTATATTTCCAGGCATGTCCTCTCTCTCACTTATAAATGGGAAACCCATCACTTCTCTTATTCACACTTAATGTGATAATTGGATCGGAGAAGAGTGGTCCAAATACCCTAATAACATCCTTACCCATTAAAACAAAAGAATTATTTTGGTCATAATTCCAACCTTATAGAGATTAAGGTTTAAAGCATAGAGGATGTTCGAAGAAGACATATAACATTCAACTGAATGTTTTAGTTTTAATTATTATTATATAAAATTCAAAACACTTATAACAATATTGATACAACATTCATATGTATGTAACTTATATTTAAAATATTATATGTTAATGGATGAATCTTTGTGAATATCCATCTTCCATCAAACGGGAAATGAAAACATCATTCATGTGTTCATCCAAAAACTACATCACGAACTGATGAAATTAATTTTCGATTAAACCCTTTTTTAGATGGTTACAATGTAGACTTCAGTATATATATATGGGGTATTACCAAAATAAAAATCATCTAATTATGAAAAATTATCATATATTTTCAAACCATTCCTTGAATTGAAAAATGCTAACGTAATTTGTATATGTGTCTGGTTTACCACCCCCATAAAGGGATGTGATATATTATTCATCACCACATCATGTGGATGATATAAAAAATTTATTTAATGATATAATTTATGATTTATGATAATATAATAATTCTGGATTTATAATATCATACATACAATATTTCCATTGCTTTCTTTGAAATATGAAATCATGACCCATTGGTGTGTTTGAGCTTCTATCTGCATGACAATAACATTAATCATTTTTCAAATCCAATTAAAAAAATTATTATAAAAAAATAATTAATAAATAAAAATGATAATTATTAAATTATTTTTATTCTTTATATAATTGAATAATGAACTCTTTTACCATGTCCTGCATACCCAGGTCATTTTTCAAATATGAACTAAACATCCTCAAAACACACATTGGGGACTTAAGTATTTATTTGAATAAATATAAAAATAAATTACTAAGATAAATGTTACAATATTAAGGTATTAATCCTTTAAAATGTATTTATGAATGGTAATAGTTGTTTAAATATCATTATTCATGAATTAAAAGGAAATACATTGTGATTCTAGACTCAAGGTATGGGATTTTGTCTCAATTTGCCTTATTTTAGGAATGTTTTAACGAAATGTACCAATTTTTAATATAATTTATATAATAAACCCAATAAATCATTATTCTTTTATAATTCTTGGTATTTAATGTTGGAAATCAAATTAATTCTTCCATTGTTATATGACATTTAGGTTACCAATAAGTTAGGGGTTTCATAAATCAATTTCCCCTAATTATGTTATAAACTCACTTAATTAAAATAAAATGACATTATTACTATTAAAATGACTTTGAGTTTGTTATATGTTATTTTCAATTTTATCATTGAAAAAAAATAAATTCAATAATATTTTATTTGTACGGATCATTTTTCTCAATATTATTTTTTAAGACATGCCTTGTAATATACCCCTACTTCATTTTATATAGTTTATTGAAAATCTATTTATAAATTATACCATTAATTAATTTTTTATAATGAAATTTAATGTTCCTTTAATATTCTCTCCTGCATGTGATATCGATTTAAAATCAATAAAATTTAAAAGTGTTTCCATAGTATCAATTTCAACACATTGAGATATAAATCATGTTATGAACCATGAATTATATTATATTATGTACATAATAACCCATTAATATTTTTTAACATAATATTTTAATGATAATTATTATATTTATATAATCTTTTCTCTTTTCCTTCATTAAATGGCATTTTGATTATGAATTACTCACTTCTCAAGGGTTTCACATCTACAGACTTCATTGTTTGAGATGTGTTTTAATTGATGCACCTATATTCATCTACATGGTGTATATAGTTAATATTGACCTATAATATCATATATATTTTTTACACATGGAATTTAATTTTCATTATTATGTTCATTCATTCAATTTTTTTTTATTTTTAAATTCTTTTATTTTTAAATTCATTCCATGGTTATTCTTTAAAAACGTTATTTTATTATTTTTAAAGTGATTGAAAAATATTCCCCAAATTTTTTTATATATAGTTTTCTTTTATATTATTAAATTATTTCCTAAAGTTATTTTATATGATAATTGAAAATGAATCAAAGGGGTTTCAATGTATGTTTCTTAAAGTCTTCTACGTGGTTTATTTTTACCCTATTTACAAAAGTACAAGATAAATGTTTATTTTTAATTTGTATAGCATAGAAATATTTTCTTACCCTCATAATTATTATTTTCTCTGAATAATTCATTATATTTTTCCCTGGTTAATCGAAATAAAATCTAGTTCTAAAAATTTGGTCATTTTTTATATTTTTAATTGAATAGTAGGAAAGGGGTTTTTCCTAGGATTTAAAAGGAATGTTTTAATGACATTTTAATGGTACTTTACCTATGAGAACATTCAAAATGATTCTTATGATTCATTGGGGTTATGTTCTTATGACACCATTTAATTCCTATCTCTAAATGATTTATGCGGATTTTTAAAGTGATTATCAGGATACCCATTTTTACACTGGTAAATCAATCTATGATAGTTTTGATGAAATGTTGGAATCCATGTGTTTTGATTCATGATATGATACCTAGAAATCATTACTGAAATGGGGATTTTGGAATGAACCCAAATCCTCCATGGGCATTATGTAATATGTGAGGGGTCATCCACTATATCCCTTGAAATTATTTTTTGATGAGATAGAGTTATCTTGTTATATGTTTCTATAAATTAATTTTTTTAATTTATGAATTTGGTTAATCCATTTGTTAGAATGACTGTGTCACTGATTTGATAATTATGACCCAAGATAGAACCATGTTTTCTCTTTTTTACCTATGAGTTTTAATGGATCCTTTTCTGATGGTTTTTTTCGCATGTATCATGACTATTTATTTATATGAATAATCCCATATGTTAATGATTTATTACCTATCTCATGATTTATGATCTAGATTTTATGTGTATGAATCATATTATTTCATACTCATAAAAATTGATTATTCCTTCTAAACCTTATGTTCATTGTATCCTCGCCAATGATATTCAATTGTTAATTATTTTGTTTTCAAATACTATTCATTTTAGTTCACCTTTAAATTTTTTCCTTTTCCCTGAGTTATGAGGAATGGTATTAAATGGTTTTCTCCTATAATTCTTTTATAACACACTGGTTGGAAACATTGGGTCCATGCTAGATTGACAATTGACCTTATATGCACCTTCATATATGGATGTGGTCATCCAATTGTAAAATGTGTCCTTGTATTTCATTGGGATAATATAAAAATAGTATCATGTAATACGATAAATAATAATAATAATAAAAAGTATATAAAGCAATATAACAAATAAATAGTGTACATATAGTAATTGAAAAGATGGAATGCATACCAGAAAAGTATAGAAAGGGGATCCAAAATTGGAAATAATAATATATTAATTGAACATTGATAAATAAATAAATAAAATTGAAATTTATTAGAGTCTATCACTTTCCACCATAAGATACAAGTTCCAATACATAACTACCCACTATAGGACCATTTTCCTTCACCATATCTCTAGTTATTAAATATAGAAGTGCACCATAATTCACAAGAAGGGCGTGGGTACAAGACACGGTATGAGAAGACCAATTAATCATTAACACCTATTTATATGAATAACAGATTATAATATGTTAGTAAATAAATTTCCACCCAAGTAACAATCATGGAAATAATTGATTTTATAGCCATGATTCCACAATCCATGGTTGTACTGACATAAACCCCTTACTAGAAAATATTGAAACGATCTAGAATAAATTAGAAATATTGGTTCTATCCACATATTTATTAAAATCCATACATTCCTTATGCATCCAAGAGAGAAGAAAATAGGCTAAAACTCGTACCACTATCTCTTTGCTTAGGTCACAAAGACTATCATTCCCAAGGACTTCCACACTGGTGTGATCACACATGTTCTTCAAGCCCCACAGTTATTCCACATAGAACACCATTCCCCTAAACTTCAACACATGTCTTATCATACATAATTATAATAACCCATTTTTTTACCAAACTATTCTATCATTCCCCAACATATTTCTCAGTCATTTTTTCATATCTCATGTAACGCCTGAACATTAATTACCTCTTAGTTTTTTAAGCTACAATATTTCCTCCTATCACATTGGTACCACATAAAGAACAATAAGAACATATCATATAGAAAAAATATCACAATGAAAAATATATATTATATCATGGAACACATTGCATATTATTAGTGTGAACAATTCCAAATTCACAAACTTGTCATCAAACTCATCATAGTATAGGAACACAGAAAAATCATTATATAATGCTATTAATCATAATCATGGCCTCCAACTTCTAAGGAACATTCTACCTCAAAATCAATCATCTATAATAGCTTGGACAATCCATCTTCTGTGGCTTGAGATCTTGAGTGGAACCCTCCAAATTCCATACCACCTCCACATGTGGTAAATTATCATGGTTGTTGATACCTCAACATTCGAGATTTATTATGGGTTCCCCAAACTAGTATTATATATTTTATTTCAAAATAAAATTACACATCACATGCTATTATACATTCTATATCCTAGATAATCTCCGAATTATCATTTTGGACCAACCGATGAAGTAGTAATCTTCACATAAAGAATAATTATTAAACCACATCAAAGAAAATAAATCTTCTAATATTAGATCATGAAAATAATGGTAGTTATTTTTAAGCATTATTTTATAGAAAATAGAATTATCATATGATAATTTTAACAATTAAACATTTATGATTTCTAAAAATTATCCATCAGTCATTTGATATAATCATCATTCTAAAATTATCTGAAGAAAATTTTTATAATTTATCTTTTGATAATACGAAGAAAATATTGTTCAATAATCTTGATAATTATATTTTTATAATTTAACAATAATTATATTTTGATAATACATATATATTACTGTTTGAAAATTCAATGTAATTATATCTTATTTATTATTTATAAATATCCATTTATAATCTTTTGTAATTATATTTTCAGAATTTTTATAAATTTTATTTTGAAATTTTATAGAAATTACATTTTGATAATCCATTATAATTATATTTTATTGATTCATTTAATAAACCATTGATAATTTTAATAAATTATCATTTAATAATTTTTTGTAATTATAATTTTATAATTATCACTTTATAATTTAATGAAATTGTCATTTTAAAATAATTTACAATTTTATATGACAATTTTAAATAATTATTTTGTGATAATTTATTAATAGAATGTCAATTGATAATTTATATTCAGTTATCCCTTATAATTTTATGTTATTTATTATTATTTTAATTTATTTTTATTTTCAATAATTTTTAATAGGTAATAATTGAGAAAAAAAATAAAACTAGAAGATATCATACGCACAGTATCTATAAAGAATAGGAAATGGGGGCAATGCCTACAATTAGAAAACAAAAAAACTGATAAAAAGATTTTTCACCGATCTCATGTAGATGCATTATATGGTCTTTTAGACTCATCATTATCAACTACAAAAAAACGGAGTGGTTTCAAAATTTAATTGAAAATTGAATCCAGATTCCATAATTTCACCCCATTAAATCATTTCCAATATTAGTGGGTCAAAATTGGTTGATTTGGTATTTCCTGGATTCATCCAAATTAAAGAATGGAGATTTTATAGTGGTGTTGATGGGTAGGGAGTAAAAGAAAAAATGGAATATATAATGAATGAAAATAGTAAATAAAATACCTTACGTTTGATTTAACCAAAACTCAACATGCAGAGTGGTTATATAGTTCCTAGGTTAATCCCCCCAACCATAATTTCTAGTGGACTTAGATTTTCTATATGTGGATTTTTTGTGAGATATTTCATTACTTTTTAAAAAATTAGTGTGCCTGATATAATATATTTTTTAGTTTCGTTATATCACTACAGAGGCTTTACCAGCCCTGAAATCCTATGCTAACTAAACACATACCACTGGAAATATATAATTTAATATTCTATAGAGTGTTAATGTAAAAACAAATCCATTTCATTAACATAGATTTTTACCATTCATAAATCCATAATATACACATGTATCAAAGTATTAAATTAACACAAAAACAAATAATTATATTTTGGTATTAAAATATTATTTTATTATCATTTAAAAATTAATGATATTACAAATCTACACCTATAATGACTTATCATCCCTGAGAAGATTATCTACCTATCAGGTTTGAATAGATCGGTCCATTGATATTGAACATCATATTCCAAATCTCATATAACCTACTAGATCCTACCATAATTCAACCAAACCAAGAAAAGTGGTACCATTGTCCCACAAAGGATTTCATAATACAAATATAAAATATGTACCACACACTCTTCATAAGTATAATCTGGATCAATCTCAATATCCACGGAGTCTATAACTTTATTAGGATTGGGAGTGTACCTCTAAAAATATGATATGTGGAACAGAGGATGAATTACCCAATAACATGCATGAAGGTAGAGATTTTTTCTACTATATTAACCCCTAAACTTATTTCTAAGGTTCTCAAAAATGGTGTTACAATCATTCCTTTCCCTCACAAACGTTGATTCCCAACCAAGGGGTCACAATCATGAAAACTCCGTCACCCACAGTGAACTCCAAGGGTACCCTCCTATGGTCGGTTTGTGGTCTCTTACTTATCTATGTAGTGATCAATCTCTTCTAAATCAAATACACATAAATATAGGTATCCTGATCCAAACAAGACCCTCCAACGCAACCCCTCCCACCTCATGCCAACAAAGTGGTTGAATGACATGGAATACTATAAAGACTCCCGTACATATCTATTTATATAAAATACTAGTAATTTTTTATTTCATGTAAACTCAACCAATGATATGTAATCATCCCATTACCCACTAAACATTATAATGAAATATTAATAATATCATCTGTTATGCACATAGTATATTCTGACTGTCAATATTTTATGAGGATGTTATGTTTTGATCGATCTCAAATTAGTCCCAATAGACTTTTATTAGCCCTTAAAAATATGAAACATATAACATGAATTATTTTTTCAAATGATTCATCAAGGTAAATCCATGTATGAATACTATATCATGGATTTAATGAATTCACTTACTATCTTCTGAGTGAGTATCTTTATTTGGAAATAAGTGAACAACTATAGCCAGATGATTGTAATCAACCAAATAGTTTCATGAACCATTGAGTTCCAAAATAACAACATTAAAATTTCCATCTTGATATCATACTATTTTTACCATGCTTTTGGAAATGTCTATATAAGGACCCCCAACACATTGGTGTTTGACCTTTACCCTCCAGAAGGTAAGAGATAAAGACCAAAATCTAGTGATGTCCACCTATCCAAAGGTATATAATTACATCATCATATTTACTCTATTATACTATGTATGTGTGATCATAACTATAACAAAAATAGTATATGTGCCCTCATTATCTACTAGAGTGTTATCCACTACATAAATCCATCTTTTCTCGCCTCTATGACCCTGTTCCATAGTAGCATGACTCGTTTAAGTCATCATCAAGGTTTTTTCCTTGATCATAGATATTTTTCCATAGAAAAAACCTATGGAGGTGTCTCATCATGCAATACCACTACCCGTTTCTCAATGTTTCAAGGTATAATTTCATATAAACCTCCAACTCTTTGTAATTGAATTAATGTGAATATCATTCTAGCATCAAAGGGGTTGATTGTACATTGTTATTTTTTATATCCCACACCACTGTAGAATGAAACGATAGCCCTATTATTCATTATTTCATATATAACCTACAAATTTATATTTTAATCATGAATAATAATCACAATACAATCCTCATATAGTCCAATCTTATTTATCAGGGCCTTTTGATGTAGCTCTATAATTCATGTCACATAATAAACCACCACTTTTGTGCTCTCCAAAAGCTCTGTTACTCTATGAGATCTGTATGGATTCATTAAACCTAGAATGAAATCTTTGATAAAAATTTTATTAAATTTTACGCATTATAATCCTTCATAAATTTTTGAAATTTCACTATATAAGACCATTATTTGGTAGGTCCCTATATAATTAAAGCTTCGAGTTCCATCCAGTGGACCTTAGGTGTCACAATGTGTTCAATGAAATCCTTGATGATTCATATATAGTCCTTCACAATTTGTGGTTCACTAGTTACCTGAATGAATAGATGATTTAGAATCTCGAATTATCTAGCACATTAAACAATAGAATTTTCTAGAAGGACCACATGTTGGTGTGTGAATACTTCCTAAAATACACGAGTTTGTGTGGAAACATGTTTTGGAGTACACTTCTTTTCTGGAAGTCCCACAAAAAATCAATGACTTGAATAAAATATAATATAATGAATACCAAAAACTTAAATAGATATTAATCTATCTATCAGACTCCTCAATGTTCTTTTACGAGTCCACTATTAAGCCGAGGTATACCCCTTCGAGCCCTGACACTAGTTTCCATCCTTTCACATTAGTAACAATCACCATTTATAAACTAACACAAAAATATACTAAGTTATTTATATTATGACCAATAATGATATATCATAACATCATGGAATCACTTATATATCACATAAATAGATAATATCAACAATATATAGGAAAAATCAATGCATTTTATTAAAGAAATAAAATACCTAAAAACAAATGGTATATATATGTAATGTGGAACTATTTGATGTTCCATGATGAATGAACATACCTAAAAAGTCATAAATCTTATATTGACCCCCTGTGCAACATGCATGGTGAATTAAATACACCCTAATAGAAAAACATAATTTCCCCCACATTATTAAAATTTAGTGGAATATTATACAGTGTTGGAAGAATTATATTTTAGTTCCCTTACCCGATTCCCAATCATTGTCTCTCTTATCTACCCAGCCCCAATTCTAGATAAGAGAAGTAATAATTTTTTGGATCAGAGTTCTATGATACCATTTTGAAATAAAAATATTCAAGCCAATGGGTCGATCTACATTGTAACATAACCTCATGAAGTATTTCCCATATGAAATCAACTACCAGTTAGTAGAGAGGGAAAATGTTTGTGAGTGATGAAAAAATACCCTAACTTACATGTTATACAATGAACCATAATAAAAATAAAAAATATAACAATAAATATAATAAAAATTCATTTTTCATATGAAAAATTCAAGGACAAAATACATGTGTCCTAAGTACTAAAAAGGGATCCCAAAGAGGTGATAAAAAGGGTAAATAAATAAAGGAAAATAAAAATATAATCTACAGGTGAACATGAGTCAATCCCAGTCAATCCCTAACTCCATGCTCCTCTGAGTTTCCATCAACCACAACACCCTTTCCCTTATACAGATATCTAGTCATGATATCTAAAAGTGCACTGAAATTCCAAAGGGGGATGTCAATATAAGAATTAGTATAAAGCTACCATTGAATCCTTAACTTTTTATCACTTAAAAAATATTATAAAACAAGATAATAAATAAATATGTGCATAACTACTAATCATACTGAGAATCAATGTGCTAACAAAGACTTCAAAAACCCTGGTTGTACCTACCTTATCCCCATGATAAAAAATATTTTAATAGTTATTGATACATCAAAAGTCTAGGGGATAGCCTCAAGATACTAAATAACCATATATACCGTAGGCCTCAATTTAATACCACACTAGGGCATCATACCTAATAATTATCTCTCAAGTCAGATATCATATATCATCACGCACCATTGTTTCCACACAGGTTAGACCACTCATGATCATCATACCTGATGTCTCAGATACATAGACAATCATACCACAATACTATAACATGGGAAAAACATACAAGATATTTATTTGCAAAGGTCAGGACCCTCTAGACTATCATGGTCCTTCTTCTATATCGGTCTTATCATTATATCTCATATACTATCTAAACATTGTCCCAATTTTGGGATACAAAGATATGAGGGCTTCACATATCAATTTGGTATCATAATCAATGTAATAAGAACATATCATATATAAATATTTTCATAAATAAATTATGGTATCACCAAAAAGAACATATATCACATCTTGAGTGTAAGGAAAGAAAAGCACTCACACTGTCACGACCCGTCCCCCAGGGCCCGCATCGTGACTACCCCAAGCCCGCCTTCCATAGGCCAGGGGATGGAGACTAGCACCAAAGGCATAATTTCCCATAACTGGGAAGGCATTGCCTTTAGAAATTGTAAACACACACAACCAGAGTACAAGCGGAAGAAAAAACTAAGTAAACGCTATATAAAAAGTGTACTGAAAGGAAAGGGGGCCAAAATACAAGCCCAAATGTAAAGTACAAATACAACTGAAAGCAAGTACAACTAAAAAGGGACAAACAACTGAAAGGTGAATGCATCTCATGGATCATCCTTCGGGGTTCCTACCTGAAGGGTAGGTACATATGGCCTCCCCAACCCTCCACGTCCATCAGACTCCATCGTGTACTGATACGTCGAAAGGTCCTCCTCCGGGTACCGTCCTGTCCTGGTGCTCTCAGCCTCCCTCAGTGTTGTCTGTCGTCTGCATCCAACACAATGAGGTGAGGGCATAGCCCATGCAGGGGTGAGTATAACGATACTCAATAGGGACCTTGATACCCTCAAGGTCTCAAAGAATCCAACAAGGATAAACCACAAAGTAGGATTTCAATAGATAACCATTACTTAGGTATATGCCCATACATATACCTATGTTATCAAGTAACCCATCTAAATCCTGAGGAAACACAAAGGTAATTGACTCAGCTCAAACCAGGATT
The DNA here is from genome assembly GCA_963277665.1 of Viscum album. Classification (NCBI taxonomy): domain Eukaryota; kingdom Viridiplantae; phylum Streptophyta; class Magnoliopsida; order Santalales; family Viscaceae; genus Viscum; species Viscum album. Next base: position 261,784,958 of record OY728128.1, on the reverse strand, counting down.
TTTATTTACGATGTTGAAACCACGGATGCTAGAGAACTCCTCCTCTGTCGAGTATAGTGGTCCTGTCACTAAAACCAAGCACTTCCCACTATCCTTGGACAACTGAAGTACTCCCCCTGCCGAGTATTGTGGGCCTACTCCTACAACCAAGCGCTTTCCACCATGGGTCGGCCGCTACAACCAAGAGCTCCCTATAATAGCCTATAGAGGTACTCCTTCTGTCGAGTACCGTGGGTATGCCGCTACAACAAAGCACTTCTCCACAATGGGTCTACTGCTACAACCAAGCGCTCCCCACTAGGCCATCCGAATCACTCCGAGTCGATCGATCAGCAGTTGTCAAGTCTCATCTAGCTACTAGGTCTTTGCAATCTGCTCGCTCATAACCGGGAGGGTCCACACCACGTGTCACAAGCTGATAATCCAAGTGTCACTAAATCTCACATAGAAGTAACACAAGGACCTCCACATCATAGGCATCTCAATGCAAAAGACGATGCGTCAATCGGACACCCGGTCTGTGAGTTATTGTCCTTTTAGTCCTAGGGGCCCAGTTTGTTTCGAGTACGAACCAACCCGACCGTATCTCAACTATACCCCGAACTCCCCTGGGGTATTTTGAAAGGGACAATTTCTCAATGAGATTACTAGTGCTACTGATGGTTCGTCAAACGAACATCCGGTGCCAAAGATATGACCAAAGTAAGCAATGGGTCATTAGTGGGCCCAGGTTCGATCGGACCCGATCATACCGACTCGCCCAACCCAGTCTGGGTCGACCCGGTCTCGGTCGACCCAATTAGACTTGTTGGGTCTGACTTGGCCTGTTTGGTGGGTCAGCCTGCTAAGTTTCAACATGGTCCACTGGGCTCAGCCCAGCGGACTGTGAGGGCAGTTTGGCCGGATGGCTCCACATAGGCGGCATCATCCCGAATGTCGGGGTCGGTTCGGCAAGCACCGCGAAGGGAGAGGCTTGAGATTTTGTTGGCCGGGATACCTACGGATAGGCCACATGGGGCGCGGTAGACCGGCGGGACTCCGGTCAGGCCGCAGGTGCATCGGGCAGGGTGCCGGGGTGCCTGACAGCGCGCCGGGGTAGCGAACTAGGGTACATGCAGCTCACTGGGGCACTATGCAAACCACTGTAGGGGGCCGCGGGGGAACCAGGGTGTTGGGAAGGCCACCAGAACGGGCAAGGTATGCCACTGGTAGGGCACGGGGGTGTCGGGTAGGCCACTGGGGGGGGAGGGTGGGGGCACCGAGGAGCGCGCTGGCGGGGCTTGGGGGCACCGGGCACGCCGTCGGCAGGGGCCGGGCAGGCCGACAGCAGGGCGCGGGGGTGCCGGGCAGGCCGCTGGTGGGGTGCGGGGGAGTCGGGCAGCATGCCAACGGGGCACGGGTAGTGCGCCAGGGACACCGCTGGTAGAAGGGTCAGGTGCCACTTGGCCGAAAATGTTTGGCCGGGAGCATTAGTGCACCATGGGGGCGGTGCGATTCGCGGAGGCCACGGGTAGTGCGGTCGTCGTCATTGTCGCCTTCATCACCATCGCCTCAACACATTGCCATAGAATGCCACACGAGAGAAGAAATCGACGGAGGATGTCAGGCCGTGTTAGGTCATCTCGCATCCTCCGCGTTGAAAGTGATAACAATTATCTCAACAAGAAGGAAGGAGATGTTTGTCAATTGTTATTAAAACTGCACATCAAATCTTTTTCAATCCAAATAAGAGAAAAAGAACAGGATGTTATGCTAGAAAAAAACCCCTAATTTTGTAATCGGTGTCATTTGACAAATTCACGGGATGGTGGCGTCGCTTCATCAACGTTGGGAGGAGGCGACGTTGTCGTTGGTGAGGTTCTTTGCGGGCGGCGTCTCCCCTTCCTTTGCCTCGATTGAAGAAAGAGGAAGCCGAATTCGATCTTTGGTGGAAGAGAGTTCTTCGCGTTCTTTGTTGTAAGAATGGTTCTTCGGTGGGAGGTTTTCCACTCCTTATCTCTCGACAAAATAAATTCCCACCAATGAGAATTATGCCAACGAAATAATAAGAGTTTCTTATTATTTTAATGTTGGAACGAAAATTAAAATGAGAGAATTAAAACCCGGCTCCACCAATTTAATTCTTGTGTGGTGTCACATTAATTGGAGAGGAAGTCAAGAGGCTCCCCATAAATGTTTGGCAATCATTAAGTGGAGGATTTGAGGAGTTTCTCCCCATTTAATGGGGAGTTGAGGAGGTTTTTATCCTCCTCCATTAATAGGTGTCGGGTGGTCCTCACCCCTACAATTTAATGAAGAGGTTATGCCCAAGTGGTCCCCTCCACAATTATCCTACCAAGGGAGGTTATGTGTGGGTGGGCCCCACCACCATAGCCTATCATGGGAGGTTATGGTGTGGTGACCCCCACCACCAACCACCACTTGGTGGTTTTGACCGCCACCAATAAAAATAAAGTTCACACTTTATTTTTATCCAACTAAATTAAAAACCCCAAAAACAATCTTCCATCCACCTCAGAACGGAACTACGGTGAAGGTATCACTAAGAAATTACTGATGCTGCGAGCTCAATGGTGCCCTCAGATTTCAATTCTGGGCACCGGTTCAAAAGTTATAAAAACCCACTCGTATGTTTACTAATCGTACAAAAGAAACTACAAAAATTGATTCCGGGCACACTAGGTCTCGAAATCAAGCACCGTCAGAAACTGCAGACTCATAAAATTCCAAAGCATTTTTTAAAAAAAAATTCCTTGAAATTTACGGGTCTTTACATTACCCCCACCTCAGGGATTTATGTCCCTATAAAGCTACAACACACACTAGGGGAACAGATGAGGGTACTAAGAATGCATCTGAGCCTCCTGCTCCCATGTGCTCTCTTAGAGGTTCCCGTGCTTCCAGCGAACTCACAGTAGAGGAATCGTCCATCCACGCATGACCCACTCCTGTCGATACTCAATCTCCACTGGAACCTCCATAAAATTTTCCCCATCATCGATGTCCAGCTCCCCATGGTCGATGATGTGGGAAAAGTCATGCACGTATCTCCTCAGTTGAGATAAGTGGAAGATGTTGTGCGCCCGGTGCAACTGAGGTGGAAGAGCCAAGCGGTAAGCCACCTCACCTACTCTGCTGAGGACCTGGAAGGGTTCGATGAATCGCAGAGATAACTTGCCACCTCGTCCAAATCTCTGTAGACCTCGTCGAGGTGAGACTCGTAGAAAGACGTGGTCGCCATCCTCAAACTCTAGAGGTCTCCGTCTCCTGATAGCATATGACTTCTATCTACTCTGTACAGTCTTTATCTGCTCCTGGATTATTTGCACCTTCTTCATGGTAGCTCGTACCGTCTCTGGTCGGTAGGAAGTGGGCCGACTTGGTGAGTCTGTCGACGATCACCCAAATAGAGTCATGTCCCATGGATATACGTGGAAGACCCGTCATGAAGTCCATGGATATCCCATCCCCTTCCACTTTGAGACCTATAAAGGCTGAACCAAGACTGCTGGTACCGGATGTTCCTCCTTCACTTGTTGACTAGTGAGGCATCGAGAGTCAAACTCCGCTACTACCTTCTTCATACCTTGCCACCAGTGCTGTCGTCTGTGGTCCTGATACATCTTCGCCACGCCTAGATGTAACGCTAAAGTAGATGTGTGGAACTCCCTCAAAACCTTCTCCTGAAGTGCAGATGGTACCATGGTATGTCCTCTAAATAAGATGATGTGCTCCCCACATTCAAAAAATCAATCAGGTGCCTGCTCTATGGACATATGATCACATCGTGTCTCGCAGTCAGCATCCCCATGCTGCACCTCCCTGACTCCCTAAAGAAGAGGGGGAGTGACTGTAAGAGACTATAGATAGGATGCTCCATCTATATCCACAAAGGATGTCTGTTAGAAAGCTAGATACTTTGTCACCTCTCCTAGCAACTGAATACCAGATCTCCTGCTGAGCACATCTTCTACTACGTTCCCCTTCCCAGGAGTTTAGACTATCTCGAAGTCATAGTCCTGGAGGGACTCAAGCCATCACCGCTGTCTCAGGTTCATGCCCTTTTGAGAGAAGATATACCTGAGACTTTTGTGATCAGAGTACACAGTAAAACATTCTCCCAACAAACTATGGGTGATAATAGAAAATTTTAAGAACTCAACTTCACCCTTCTTTTCCTACATTCTACATGATCTGCTAAGATTTCTCCTTTACCGAAAAGAGAAATTCGGGTTCATCCCCGGGGTGAACCACACCCTTTTTCTAATAGAGTCAATATTGACATGAACGGTACTAATTCATGTCATGGATGATGTCATAAGGCCTCGATGTTACTAGAAAGAGATCCAACCGTTACTCTCACCTCCAAGGGTTGAGTCACACTATCGGAATCAGTGTGTGGTCACTAGGTCTCCTCCAGTAGGAATCTCAAAAGTGAGGGTCAAGTAAAGAGTTTTAACCGGAACCTCTCAGTATTAACAACACAAAAGGCAGGAAAGAAGACGTCACAAGGGAAAGTGTCTTTTATTACTTCATCTCAAAGTACAAAGACAAAAATAAACCACAAAAATGACATTAACGAAGCTAGAAGCATCATGACCAAAGGCCTCTATGACTGGAACTAGTCCCACTCCTTTCCACCTGCTTATGGAGCTCCTTGGTTGTATGCTTCAACTGCCTGAAGCTATGATCTCCCCTGTCCACCCGTTCCTTGTGGTCGGGGTGGTCCTCCTATTGGTGGTGGTGACAACACCTCAAAGCGTCATCCACCACCAGCTTCATGACTAGCTCCTCTTCCACGGTCGCCTGCTCCTTGCAGTCCGCCTCGATCGAACCTCTGCCTATGTCTAGGTGGTCCCTCAAATGACTGCTGATCGTCTGTACGATGGGTCGGACAGTCACATTCCATGTGACCCTGTCTACCGCATGAGTAACACTACCCACTCCTTGTAGGTATGTCTCCCCCCGGGTGCCTCAGACACACGATCCTGAGTCATGCGGTCAACCACCTTTGGGTCTAGTCATCTTGGACCTCTATATCATCTCTCTACTATCAGCTGCAGAATACTATGCTACATGTTGACTAGTAGTGGGTCTCGCAGCTGGTGACGACTCAGTAAGGTAACTATCCACCAGGAGGGCTCGCTCCAACACCCCCAACTGCGTCGGGATGCTGTGGGAGATAACTGAATCTCTGATCTCTCTCCTAAGCCCCTAATCGAAGGTTCAGGCCCTAAAGAATGGGTGCCGCACCATATCTGTAGAGTAGTGCGAGAGGTATGTGAACCTCGCTGAGTACTGCGCTACTATCATACTGCCCTACTACAGTTGAAGTAGATCCTGTATCCGCACCGCTAGAAGGGTGGATGGGACAAACTATGCCTGGAATAGGCTCTCGAAGTCTGCCTAGAGTAGCGTCGCCTCGTCATGCATCTGGAGCATCAGACTCCACCATCTGCCTGCTGCTTCCTGAAGGAGGCTGAAAGCAAGGATCACCATGAAGTCTGCTGGTGTCCCAACTAGCATGAAGACTCTCGCCACAGCCTCCAGCCAATCCCCAGCCGTATGTGGGTCCGTATCTCCCCGGAACCTGGGTGGCCTCTAGCGCTGGAACTCATGCAACGCGCTCAAGAAATGTGCATCGTCTACTGTTAGGGCTAGTGGAATTGGTGGCTCAATGGGAAGTGGTACCACTGGTGCCTCCGCTGGTGCCTCCACTGAGAGAGGGCCCTATACTAAGGCCTCGTCGCTCGACGGGCTATCAGTACGTACAGCTCTCGGGGCTCTACCTGGTAATCCGCGGGGAGGCATCCTGAAAGAAATAGATGCGACACGGTCAAAGGACTATACCTGGTGAGCTGACCTGATCTGAGATGACTTAAAGAAAACTTTTGAATACACACACGCAATCAGTGTTTTTGTGCACTGAGTCGGAAATTAGGAGTCAGAGTCCTTGTGTATGGATACGTCGGCCGCCTGCACCAACACTAAACTCCATGAACTAAAAACCACACATAGTACCCTAAACACTATTTCTTCACAGAAAGGAAATGTCAGAGTCCTAAGTTCCACGGTAGCATCGACGTCCTTTGATACCAATTTTTCATGACCCATCCCCCCGGGGCCGCATCGTGACTACCCCAAGCCCACATTCTATAGGCCAAGGGCTAGTGACTAGAACCAAAGGCGTAATTTACCATAACTGGGAAGGTATTGCCTTTATAAATTTCAAACACACACAAACAGAGTACAAACCGAAGAAAACACTAAGTAAAAGCTGTATAAACAAGTGTACTGAAAGGAAAGGGGGTCAGAATACAAGCCCAACTGTAAAGTTCAAATACAACTAAAAGAAAGTACAAATAAAATGGGACAAAAAGATAAAAGGTGAAAGAAGCTCCTAGATCATTGTCCGGGGTTCCTACCTGAAGGGTAGGTACAGATGGCCTCCTCAGAACTCCACGTCTATCAGAATCCACCGTGTACTGATACGTCTAAAGATCCTCCTCCGGGTACTGTCCAATACTGGCGCTCTCATCCCCCATCAGCGTTGTCTATCATCTGCATCCAACACAACAAGGTGTAGGCATAGCCCGTGCAGTGTTGAGTATAACGATACTGAGTAGGGACCCTGAGACCCTCAAGGTCTCATAAAATCCAACAAGGATAAGCCAAAAAGTAGGATTTCTACAGATAACCATTACATAGGTATATGACCATACATATACATAAGTTATCAAGTAACCCATCTCAATCATGAGGAAAACACAAATGTCATTGACTCAACTCAAACCAGGATTTTTATTCACGATGTTAAAACCACGGCTGCTGGAGAACTACTCCTCTGTCGATTAAAGTGGGCCTGCCGCTACAACCAAGTGCTTCCCACTAAACTTGGATTGCTGAAGTACTCTATATGTCGAGTACTGTGGGCCTAATTCTACAACCAAGCGCATCCAACCATGGGTCTGCCGCTATAACCAAGCGCTCCCCCTCATAGCCTATAGAGGTACTCCTTCTGTCAAGTACCGCAGGTCTGCCACTACAACCAAGTGCTCCTCCGCTGTGGGTCTGCTACTACAACCAAGCGCTCCCCACTGGGACATCTGACTCACTCTGAGTTGATCGATTAGTAGTTGTCAAGTCTCAGCCAACTACTAGGTCTCTGCAATCTGCTCGCTCATCACCGGGAGGGTTCTCTCCACGTGCCACAAGAAAATACTCCAAGTTTCATGAAATCTCACATAGAAGTAAAACAAGGACCAACACATCATAGGGGTCTCAATGAAATAGACGGCGCGCCAATTAGACGCCATGTATGTGAGTTATTATCCTTTTATTCCCGAGGGCCCAGTTGGTTTCGTGAACGAACCAACCCGACCATATCTCAACTATACCCCGAACACCCATGGGGTATTTTTAAAGTGACCATTTATTAATGAGATTACCAGCGCCACAGACGGTTTGTCAAATGAACATTTGGTGGCGAAGATGTGGCCAAAGTAAGCAATGGGTCATTAGTAGGACTTGGTCCAGTCCGACCCGGTCAGACCGACTTGGCCCCACCCAGTCTGGGTCAACCAGGTCTGGGTCGACCCGGTTAAACTTGTTGGGTCCGACTCGGCCCGTTGTGTGGGTCAACGTGCTATGTTTCGACCCGGTCTGCTGGGCCCGGCCCAGTCGACTATGAGGGTAGTTCGGCTGGATGACGCCACGCAGGCAGCATCAGCCCGAAAGTCGGGGCCGGTTCGGCAAGCACCGTGAAGGGAGCGGCTTGAGAGGTCGGCGGCTGGAAGACCAGAGGGAAAGCCGCGCAGGGCACGGGTAGGCCGACGGGACTCCGGGGGAGGCCGCGGTTGCACCAGGCAGGGTGCCGGGTTGCTGGGCAGCGCGTCGGGGCAGCGTACTAGGGTGCGGGCAGTGCACCGGGGCGCTGGGCAGACTGCGGAAGGGGGCCGCGGGGGCGCCAGGGTGCCGGGAAAGTTGCCGGTAGGGGCTGGGCAGGCTGCCAGCGAGGCGCGGGTGCGCCGGGTAGCGCGCCAATGTGCGGGGCAGGTCACCGGCAGGGGTTGGGCAGGCAGCCAGCAGGGCGCGGGGGCACCGGGTAGCACGCCGGGGTGCTGGGCAGGCCACCGGCTAGGCACGGGTGCGCCGTGTAGCGCGTCGGGGTGCTAGGCAGGCCGCCGGTAGGGGCCGGGCAGGCTTCCGACAGGGCGCGGAGGCACCGAGAAGGCCGCTGGCGAGGCGCGGGGGCATCGGGAAACATGTCAGTGGGGTGCGGGGGTGCCGGGCAGGGCGCCGACGGGGCGCAGGGGCACCGGGCAGCGCGCCGGCGGGGTGCAGGTAGCACCCTGGGGATGTCGCGGGTAGGCGGGTCGGGCACCTCTTGGACGACGATGTTTGGACGGGAGCATCGGTGCGCCGCGGGGGCGGCTCGATTCGCAGAGGTCGTGGGTAGCACGACCGTTGTCGTTGCAGCCATCATCGTCCTCACCTCAACGCCTTGTCGTAGAACACCACAAGAGGGAAGAAATCAACGGAGGATGTTGGGCAGTGTTAGGTCGGCCCGCATCCTCCGTGTTTAAAGTGACAACAATTATCTCAACAAGATGGAAGGAGATGTTCTTCAAATGTTTTTAAAACCATGCATCCAATCATTTTCAATCCGACGAAGAGAAAAAGAATAGGATATTATGCTAGAACAAAACCCCAACCTTTGTAATCGGTGTCCTTTGAAAAAGTCGCATGAAGATGGTATCACTTTGTCAATGTCGGGAGGAGGTGACGTTGTTGTTGGTGAGGTTCTTCGCAGGCGGTGTCTCCCCTTCCTTTGCCTCGATTGAAGAAATAAGAAGTTGGCGTCGATCTTAGGTGGAAAGAGCATTCTTCATGTTCTTCATTGGAAGAACGGTTCTTCGTTGGGAGCTTTTTCTCTCATTAGATCTTCACAAAATAAATTCCCACCAGAGAGAATTATGCCAACGAAATAATATGAGTTGCTTATTATTTTAATGTTGGCATGAAAATTCAAATGAGAGAATTAAAACCCGGCTCCACCAATTTAATTCTTGTGTGGTGTCACATTAATTGGGAAGGAAGTCAAGAGGCTCCCCATAAATGTTTGGCAAACTCTAAGTGGAGGAATTGATGAGTTTCTCCCCATTTAATGGGGAGTTGAGGATTTTTTATCCTCCTCCATTAATAGGGTCTAGGTGGTCCTCACCCTTAAAATTTATTTAAGAGGTTATGCCCAGGGGGTCCCCGCCAAAATTATCCTCCCAAGGGAGGTTATGTACAAGTGAGACCCACCACCATAACCTCTCTTGGGAGGTTATGGTGTGGTTGCCACCACCACCAACCACCACTTGGTGGTTTCTACCACCACCATTAAAAATAAAGTTAACACTTCATTTTTATCCAACTAAATTAAAAACCCCGAAAACTATCTTCCATCCGCCTCAGAATGAAAGTGCGGTGAAGGTCTCACTAAGCAGTTACCGATGCTGCAAGCTCAATGGTGCCCTTGTATTTCAATTCCGGACACCGGTTAAAAAGTTATAAAACCCCACTCGTACGTTTACTGAACGTACCTGAAAAAAACTTCAAAAATTGATTCAGGGTACACTGGGTCTCAGAATCAAGCGCCGTCAGAAACTGCAGAATCGTAAAATTCCAAAGAATTTAAGAAAAAACTTTCCTTGAAATTCTTGGGTCCTTACAAACACATGTGACTTATCATAGTGTAATAAAATCAATACAAATCATCATATCATGATAAAATTTATAGAAATTGTCTAAAAACGGTAAAGAACATCCTACCTGAAACCTCATTTTCCACAAAAAAGGAAAAACCAAATTGTGAGGATCAAAATATAGAGTTGAAATGTTAAAAATCCATAACACGTCTTCATGTGTGTTATTATCATTGTTGTTAACACATTAACATTTGAAATTCATATTATAGGAACTCGGTTCTTCTTTAGGGATATGGATCTTTTGTTTTTGGTATGTACTTATGAAATTAGAGGAAAATATAATGAGTGCTAGTTACAACACTATTACACAATGTGACTAGGGGTTACACGCCATTTAATCAAAGTACACACCATGTAATGATGTCAGTATGGCCTTTTTATGATGTGTAAGGTATGTCAGTAGAAGAAGGGAGAATAAACCATATACATGAAATGTATTCTCAAGTACATTCCAGGTAATTTTATTTTATTAGATAAAATGAGTAGTACCCTTGCCTTATTCTACCGGACAGAATCCTCATGTTGGTTCTCGAAAAAAACACTGGAGGAATATTTCCCTCTCGATTCGTTGTCTAGAATTAGATTCGAACATCATCGGATGTGTTGGAATTACTTCAATGAGTTATCGATTCATCTAGAGCCATTCTTCATGATTTATTCTACCATCCATGTTACTGAAACTTGATAACTTATTCTCATTTTTAGAATTACTCCATTCTAGATTGAATTAGAGGCTGACACTGGATGAGGAGAGTCGTACTACTACGATGTAGGTGTCCTCATGCCTTTCTCTAACTATCGAGCTGTTTATATATATCTGAGTGATGCATGTACATTTTTGGGTATCACTTGGATTTAGATGGGACCTTGTGGTTTCCTATTGGGGTTTATGTAATTAAATATATGTTCCTAATCATGTACATGATTTTTTATGTTGAATTAGGTCCACCACATGGGTGTGTCTCCCCTTAACCAACCATTTATTATTGTTTGGCCTTTGATACCTATGAGGCATGCACTGTTATCCCATCTTTGGTTGTTTAAAATGATGTTTGTTGAATAAGTGACTTTACCAGGTGAGATAATTTATTATTAAGCCCTTTCCAAGTTAAAATTACATGATAGGATTGATATATTATTCGTTCCCATGTGAGTTGTTATTGTTATGGCCATAAAATAGTTTAATTTACATGTGTTTCTTATTATATGAATTTTACCATGTTTCTTGTTAATTTTGATTAATCAGGTAATAGTTTAAAAAAAATGTCTCTCTTATTGTGATAATTGAGCCCATGTGTGCATTTTTTGAAAGGCCAAGCCTTATGAGGTTTTTCGTTGCTTGATTATATTGAATGCCTTTTTTTGGACCTTTGCAAGCCTAATAAAATGCTAATTTAACTTATTACGATTAAATGGTATATAGAAATGGGTGAACCTTATATTTAGATTACATTTCCATGGATGGGTTCATGTGACTATTAAACATTATACATTAAGTGAACCATGGATCCATTGAAGGATTCCATGGACGGACTAAAAGAGAGGTTATTATGTTAATTCGTGAGGGAACTAGGGTTGTAGTGGTTGGGCTCATCGAGACTATGTTTAATGGACAATTGAGTCATGGAATGCGGGATACCAATGATTGTTTATTTTTGAAATGTTTATATGCCTTGGGAGATACTTGCTTTTTATTTATAGGATCTAAGGATGGATCAACTGACATATAGTCACACAACACCTAGAGTGAGACCATATTCTTGAGAGGATCATATGGATGGGATTGTAGGATATAGGTGGGTTTTCACTGGTATTAATAATTGAATTCCAATTTAGTAATATTAAGGACATAATCAAATTATAAATTGAATATTTAAATAGAATTACTTATGATGCATCTACCTAGGAAAATCACAATATTGGATTCAGTCTTCACTTATACTTATTTAGATAGCCTCTTAAGGTATCTGTTGTGCTTACATTTTTATGGGAATTGAAAGGCTTAGGCTGGATCCCGAGACTTATATAAATCAATATATTTTTAATATTAAATAACATGAAATAATTGTAAATGGAAACTAGTTCTTGTATGATTTTTTAAATTTTATCACTTCCAAGATTATTACATTAACTTTTGTACACTTCATGTTATATATATTCAATGAATGATTAGCAAAGATCATTGGCATTTACTTCTAGGATTTAGTCTCACACCCTATTTGGGTCATGTATTTGGGCCCAAATAGATTACATTGTTTTTTGTGTCAAGAAGGGAAAGTTCCCTTCTACAGGTACATGGTATGCTATTCAGAAGAAGTAGAGAATGGGACCAAGCTGAGGCTTGTGATGTTTCTGAGTTTATTTTGTTCTTTTTATACTATTGGAACTTATATCATGTATTATTATAGTGTTTCTGGTTTTGGATATTTTCCTAGAACATTTGACATTAAGCATCATCCATTTTATGCTATGACATCCGGTTGATTTATTATTATTCTTATTTTGTTTCCTTCTATTGCATGGTATTACTACTTTCTCTATTGTATATTTATTATTTACACTATGTTTCACTTTATAAATGAGGGACTAGTTTCCCCACTATTACACCTAGGCCGTTGCTGCTAGTCGGCATCCTCTGGTGTTTGGAGAAATGCGCTTGAGGTCATGTGGTCATCCAGGTATAGGGCACCTCTGAGTGGCATCTGGATCTGGGACATTACAAAGTGGTATTAGAGGAGTATTTTTAGTTTTTCTTTACTGTTTGGAATCATTAGACAGGGATAAGACAAACATGTGATTTTGTAATATGTTGTTCCATGGTGTAGCTACCCCGTGTAGAGGGAAAATCCAAATTACCTCAAATTGAATTGTGATTTTTTGGTTTTGAGCTATTATATTTGATTCAATATCACCGTTTGGTGACACACTTGTATTGTGATGTTATTATTGATATCATCATGGTTCAATTTTTTTTGAAACCCGACCAAATGAATGTATTCCATAACATGCATCAAATAGGCCCTTGTTAGAGATCACATTCCATGCATTCCTTCCATTCCATTTAGAGAGCATTACCGATTGCATTTTGTTGTGATAGATGTTGTTCTAGATATGCTTGTTGTTTTGATAGATATGAGGATATATATGCCTACTGCTGTGATAGAAGTATTGGTACGTGTTATTGTCCAAATTAGATGGACACCAATATTTGTATCTTGATGTTTATTGGCCCTCTTGTATATGAATTTGGTAGATCATGATTCTACATTAATTGAATTGTGTTGTGATATGCTACAAGTGGATTACGAGATTTGATTCACGAGAAGTAAGGGCCCCCATGTATTGGAATTTTCCATACCTTTGGTTTACTATTCCAAAACGGGGGTTCTAGGGAAGTTTCAGAGGTTTTATATCTAGAAACCGTGACAACATGGCATGTAGTTCTATGAACACATGCCACATGTTCTTCTATCTGAGAATGAAATTTTTTCTTTAGTTCACGCCATTTACTCTATGTAAAATCCATGTAGTAAGTGATCATGTGACTGGCCATGTGAGAGAGAACACAGATTGATGGGTATCAAATAGTGAACGTTGTTTACTTTATGTACTCAGAATTTAGTATTACTCAGACAAAACCCATGTGAATTTGGATGTGTACAAGTCCTTGGACAGGAGGGGGGAACTTGTGTACACACTATGTACCCGACTAATATCCCATATACCTCGGTTTTTTACATGCCCAGGTCAGAGGGAGTACACGACCATGTAAGAGCATAAGTGTACACGCAATGTATGGTTTCTATATTCCTTGTATTCATATTTTGTTAACTTTTTAGGGGTTTCATCTCCTATTTAGTTCTTGAACTCATGAACTACAATCCTTGATCATGATCTTGAACTAAGTTGTGTGCTTGACCTTATAGAGTTATGGCACCATTAAGACCTCCAGTTTTATGCTAGGAGAGTGGAAATGATCATACCCCTAAGGTAGTAGTCCATGGGCTACAAAGGGATCATCTAGTCATGCCAGTTGAGGAACCAACTGTTATACCAAACATAGGTGTTGACACACAGTTCCATGAAGGCTTTTTGAGATTCATGAAAACCTTCATGGGAGAACCACAACCTACCATGTCTATAAAAGATCTTACGTGAGTGTTACAGTAGCAACATCCACTAACATTTTCAAGGTATTGTAGACCATAGGCTACAAAGTCATGGTTTGAGTATATGATTTTGATATTGGAGCATCTAGAGATGCCTCTCGAGAAGAGGGTAAATCTCACGATGTATGTTCTATGAGATTCCACCAAGAGATGGTGGGATGTTATCACTCAGGAAGAGCGTCATCATAAAATAGAATGGGGATATTTTCAAACCATATCTTAGGATTGTTACTATCCTGAGATGCTGAAGACAAAAAGTTCTACAGAGTTCATGTATTTGGAGAATGGTGCTTTATCAGTGATGGACGATATGATTGGTTTTAATATTCTCTAGTGTTTCATTCCTATTATGTTGGGTGATGATGTGTCAAAGGCTAGGGTATTTGAGGATGGTTCTAGGTTCAACATTTTATCTCCAGTGAATGTATTCAGGTTTCCTTCTATATCTACTATTGTATATCAAACACATATTTCTAAGAATAATATGAAAGAATCTAGAGGAGTTATCTAGGGTAGTTCAACACTAATATCTGGTATTTTAATGACTGATAGTAAGATGAGTCGTCTGCAGCCTTCTCATGGTGATATTAGTAGTCAGAAAGTATCTTTTGACATCCAAGGGAGGAGCTTCCATTGCGTAAGGTTGGGTAATATGAGGTCGTAGTGTCCGTAGGACCCAGTTGCGTGCGGATCTTGTGTAAATATGTGCCATCTACAATGATTTGGTTGGACGTTTCCACTTGTAGCGAGTGAAAGAGGGTCTGTAATGACTCTTGATTTAGGAGTCAGTTCAGTAGCTTCCCACTAGTCCTGGAATTGGAATGTGTTGGGCCTCTTAGGCTGAGGTGATGGTCGTGACCATAGTATCCTGACCCCATGTTATCAGTGACTATAGGGTGAATTAGCTCAGGGTATCCAGGCTCGGTCACATGTCCACGATATAGGGCTGATTTATAAAGTGAAACATACCATGTATGAGAAGGATCCGAGACTATCTACTATCAGAGGTACTATTCTAGATGCCTCCATTTTAGATTTTGATCTTTTTTATACATAGGCTTCACATAGTTTCATATTTGTGACCATTGTAGAGATCCATGGGCTCCTTGTTTTTACTTATGATTATTCTATGTTTCTAGACACCCTGTTAACAATTAGAACGGTATATGTGAGTTAGTGAAAGGAGTTACTCTTTGAGGCTTGAAGGATTCACTTCATATGGGTCCTCTATGTATTAGAGTTGGAAGGATTCAATTTTATCATTAGAATGGACTTGTTGTTTTCCTTTCTCGCCTTTTTTTATTTCTATCATCGTATGGTGAGTTGTATGTCACCAGAGGGTGGATCGATTCTACATAAATGTGAATGGGGCGATTTAGAGAGCTGATCTAGACTCTAGCATCGTGGGTTGAGCCTGATGAAATCCTAGATTGAGAGATTGTATCTATATGACTAGGGAACATGTCAGGAATATTTTACTCTAGTTGTTGATCGTTTTAGGAATGTCTTCCTGAACGAATTTTTAGGTTAACCTCTAGTTAGATAGGTAGAGTTCTCTATCGAGCTAGTTCCAGGAGTTTTCCCTGTATCTATTCCCCCTTATAGGTTGGCTACAATAGAGTTTCAAGAGATTAAGTGAAAACTATATGATTTATAGGTAAAAGGTTTTATCTGACCTAGTACTTCTCCATGTGTTTATTCTTTTCCTTTTTACAAAAAAGGAGGATGGTACCCTCAGGCTATGCATGGATTATCGGAAATTGATCTAGTTGACAGTTAGAAAATGGTATCCTCTTCCATGAATAGATGGTCTCTTCAACCATCTCTAAAAAGACCCATACGTTACAAACATTATTATTACTTCGGGATTGAAGTATACTTATTACAACATATAACAAAACCATGGTAGGACAGTATAGGTATAATGTCTTTAGAAACTGGGAAACATAAACAACTGGTTCATAAAGCATCTACATTGTCTCCCGTTTATTTCATCATATCTAGAGTCCCTTTTGGCATATCCTACTTAGTAACCTTCTTCCTGACCTGTGGAAAAAAACATACAAAATGGTGAGCTCAAATGCTCAGTAAGGTTAAACAAAATAAATATCATTCATATCATATTC
This sequence comes from Viscum album, assembly GCA_963277665.1. Taxonomy (NCBI): domain Eukaryota; kingdom Viridiplantae; phylum Streptophyta; class Magnoliopsida; order Santalales; family Viscaceae; genus Viscum; species Viscum album. Next base: position 261,768,908 of record OY728128.1, on the reverse strand, counting down.
ATATGAACATAACATTTTGAAAATCTTAACCTGCAAAAGAGATCTGAATATCATAACATGGGATAAATCATAGCAGTGAAATGTAATCCCAATAATAATAACATAAAACATAAAACTTTGTGGCATACACACATAATCATAGAGAATCATTTCATAGTAGTCAAGACTCATTTCCAAGACTATCTTAGCGGACAAAGTCCATTTTTGAACCGAGTTCACTCTTCATTTCAGTCCTGTTTCACTGAACCAGATTAACTTGCCTTTCTAGCCATGTCTATCTAATGAGATATAAATCTTTACCTAATTCATTGGAGGGAGATATAGGTCCTGCCCATCTCATAATGAAACCATTCTTATGTGTGCCACAAAATCATAAATCATACATCATAGCATAACTCATGTAATGAAAATGAGATTCTTAAACATTGTGAAATCATAACATAAACAATATAAGATAAAAGGAATTCATAAAAATAATTCCATCATATCATAATCAAATTATTTTAAAATAGGGATATAAACAGAACCCTATATTATCTTAGATGGAAAATAATTTTGATAAAACGTTTGAACTCCATTCTGGAGGAAAATATTCTTTCTACTTCAAAAAAATTTTCCTTTATTAAATTCTTATATAATTTTAAACTAAAAGAAGTTGATTAAAAATAAACATGAAAACTTGTAAAGTAATATTCATGGAAATAATGTTTTAAAAATCCATTCATGCCGTATAAGTTAAAAAAACTTTTTTCTCGTACTTTGGCCGGAAAAGTCAAAAAGTACCTCGTACTTAAAAACAACAAAAGATTCCATTCTTATCTTTTACTAAAAACTCACCAATGTGTAAAATTGGATTTAAACAATTGTAGTAGGATAGAAATAATATTACATATTGAGAAAACATGGATGTGGATGATAAATTTTCCCCAGTACATTCTAAAGTATAAACAGTCTCGGATAAAAATGAGATTGCGAGATATTCCCTTACCTTAGGTCCGATTTTCTTCGTACGTGTCCGAACATCATGTATAATGATTTAAATAATGTTATTGACTTATTCAAGAATCGTACGCATTGTTATGATATCATATATGGTCAAATTCTTAGCTTCTTATTAGTAATATTTCATTGTTACTTGTTATTCGGGTGTTTATTGCTTTTCTGTTCTTATATGTGTTTTGTCGAATAAATTCTTATTATTATTTTTATGTTATAGATACCTAATTTCTAGAATGGTATTAGTGTAATATATATCATATTTATTCATTCAATTCATTTACATAATCATTATGTAATGAAGATCATGTAGAACGTGTCACATCACATCGTGGAGACGATAGGCTATACGTACGCATAAGAGATGATATTGTTCCCATGATCGTGGAATTGTATTGAAGTGTATGTATAATATTTATGAATCAATATTACTTTACAATAATTATATATAGTTATTATTTACACAATTATACCCATCCAAGTAAGGTGGTGGTGGAAAAAAGATTACACCATGGCGTGGAGATGGTATTCTGTACGTACGTACACGCGGTGATTTCATTTTCTGTAGGATGGATAGAAGGTGAAATATGGTTGTTTCATATTTATAATAACATATAAGTATATGAGTGATACTAATGTTATTACTTCATAAGTAAACAACTAAATAAGAATAATTATAAGAATAAATAAAGTTGAAAGAATCGGTAACGGTCATTACCTCTTATTGGAAGCGCCTCTTATTAACCTCCACTTAAGGAACTAAAGATGGTCTTCGAAGAAGACCAGAACCTCTAGGATGTTTCTAGTGAAGTGTAGAAGATAAATTAGCATGGTTTGGCCGATCCTGAAGGCTCAAAGTGGTGTGAGGAGGAGAGGGAGGAGGTGCCCTTTTATAAGGGAGGAGAGGGGCACCTTAGGAAAACTTAAAATATTATTTTATTATAATGTCATATTCGGTTTTTAATAGCTAAAAATTTATTTATTTAGAATATAAGGTGGTTATCGGTCGAAATACTCTCAACCAATGGGGTTTAGACAAGTTTAGGTTACTATTTTAACCTTATCATTTAGATTTAACTCTAAGTTTAATAATTTAACTTTTACCATGTCTTCTTGTTTTCTTACACTATAAGGTTAATAAACGTACTATAACAAGCCAAACGAACCCCAAGTGGTTCATTAATAATATATAGATCCGTATCTATGTCGTTTAGCAAAACCATAGATTTTTAAAAATAAAATAACAATTAATAATATAATATTTGTTTTAAAAACTATTTTATGTCAATTTTGACAGTATTTGGTACTTGATTTTTGTGAAGATCATAACAGAATGATTAGTTCGAAAAAAGATAATTAAATCAATACTAACATGTCATATTAACCTAAAAAATTAGTTTAATTCCTAAAAAGTCTGAAATTACATTCATTTGGGTATTTATAAAATTAATTATGTTAATATTTCATTAATAAGATAATTACTGTATCATCATTGTGTCATAAATAAATTAAATTATTTAATGTCTAAAAATTATAAATAAAATATCCTTAAGTATGAAATACTTTTATATTTCTAATTAATATTTATAGTCAAATTTATCTTATGTATAACCCTATATTAAAAATGTTTTAGTTATTAAACTTTGATTTTATCTATTTTAACTATTCTTTAAATAAAATAATATTAAATGTCCTAATCTAATCCAAGTGAACCTAAATGGTCATATTTCATTCCTAAGGATGTTTTCGGTCGAATTACACTTATACAATAGAATAAGGACATGTGTTAGGGTAATAATAATATCATTTTACCCTTAATTACCCTATTTACTTTTAACCGTGCTAAAAAAAGTAAAAAGTTACTATTCAAAAAAAAATTATTTTAATCTCATTTAACCACATTTTAGTCCTTGATATTAACCATGTCTCTCAGATTTTCTAAATTCCATTCAAAGAAGCGGTAAACTTAAGTTTTATGTGAATTTGCAAATTCTCCTAGGAAGTGGGTAAAAGACGGTGAAAAGATCAATACAATTTTTATATATCTAAAATTATTATAAAATGACTCCAAGGAATTACTTTGAACTTATATAAGTATTATGTATTAATTCTGACCTAAAATAAATTTAAATAAAATAAATAATTATTTTAATAAAAATTCGGTTTAAAATAGTAACATAGTGTTTTCACTATTCATCAAAAATTGAATGTTTTCAGAAAAATACCAAAATTTCACCTTAGGCTAATTTCGATATTCCGAATCCAAAAATGAAGTCCATTTTGAATGATAAAATTTATAAAATTTCAAAAAGTGGGTATTAATATTCATCACAGCTAGTTTTAATAATATTTGAATAGCATATCGTTGTTTAGTGAAACTCGGTATTGCGTACAACGCAAGCTATCGAGTAAGGTCGCGATTGCATGTAAAGCAAGCCAAGATAGTGTTGTGTGTAGTGAAATATTCAATAAAAACAAAATATTTCTCCTAAAAATCTCGGGTGTTACATTCTACCCCCCTTAAAATGAATTTCTCCCTCGAAATTCTTCACTTCATAACAAACAGATGAGGACACCTCTCTCTCATCATATCCTCAAGCTCCCATGTAGCGTTTTATAATTGGTGGTTCTTCAATAAAACTTTCACCAAGTGAGTGGTCTTGTTCCGCAGGAAATTTTTGCTATGATCTAGAATCTCTATCGGTTGTTCTTCATAAGAAAGATCTTGCTCCAGCGGTACAACTTCTGAGCTTAGTACATGTGAACGACCGGGTATGTACTTTCTCAGGAGCGATACATGGAACACATCATGAACTTGAGAGAGATTCGGTGGAAGCGCCAATCGGTAAGCTACCTTCCCAACATGATCCATTATTTCGAAAGGACTGATATACCTAGGGCTCAGCTTTCTCTTCTTTCCAAATCTCATTACTCTCTTCCAGGGAGTCACTCATAAGAACACTTTATTAGCCACTTCAAACTCTAGGTCTTTTATTCGATTGTCAGCAAAACTTTTTTTTCGACTCTGAGATGCTCTTATGTGTTATTGAATAGATCAGACTTTTTTTGCCATCTCATCAATAAGATCAGGTCCTAATAGCTTTCTTTTGCCAACATCATCCCAGCAAGTTGGAGTCCGACATTTCTTTCCATACAGAGCTTCATAAGGAGCCATCTGAATAGTGGAGTGAAAGCTATTATTATAAGAAAATTCCACCATAGACAGATGTTGATCCCAACCACCTTTGAAATCCATAGAGCAAGCTCTTAACATATCTTCTAGAGTTTGAATTGTTCTTGTAGACTGACCATCTGTCTGAGGATGATAAGCAGTGCTGAAACTCAACTATGTATCCAGAGTATACTGAAGACTTCGCCAAAACTTTGAGGTAAACCTCAGATCCCGATCAGATATAATGGAAAGTGGTACTCCATGAAATCTTACAACTTCTTTTACATATATCATGGCAAGCTGATCCAGAGACAATTCATCCCTAATAGAAATTAAGTGTGCTAACTTCTTAAGACGATCAACTATGACCAAGATAGAATTATTGCCTTTGGATGTTTTAGGAAGTCCGGTGACAAAGTCCATAGTGATGTTTTCCCATTTCCATTCAGGTATGGGTAATGGTTGTAACAACCCCTTAGAATTCTGTCTCTCAGCTTTAACTTGATGACAAACCAAGCATCGGGAGACATATTTAGCAACATCTCTTTTCTTTCCATCCCACCAGAAGTACTCTTTTAGGTCCATGTACATCTTCATGCTTCAAGGATGAATAGAGAATGAAGAACTATGAGCCTCATCCAGCAGCTCCTTCTTTAATTCCAGGATGGGAGGAACACAAACCTGATTCCTGAACCTTATTATTCCATCACAATCACGGTTGAATTCAGGAACATTTCTCACCTTCTTTTGTAACTCTACATATTCTTTCTTTGCCTCTTTAATATTTACATGTATAGATGGTTGAACATTCATTTGAGAAAGATAAGATTTATCCCCTTCCATTATAATTCCATGATCCCGACGTTGTAAATCCATAAATATTGGATCTTTTGTGATCCTCATCATGGATGATCTAGCATGGTCTTGTCGACTTAATGCAACTTCCACCTTATTTTATTTCCTAGGGTGATAATGAATTGAGGATTCATAATCCTTAATCCGCTCCAACCATCTTCTTTGGCGCATATTCAGCTCCTTTTGTGTGAAAATATACTTTAAACTTTTATGATCAGTATAAATATCACACCTTTCACCATAAAGATAATGCATCCATATTTTTAAGGCAAAGATTACCGCAGCTAACTCCAAATCATGAGTTGGGTCATTTTGCTCATGGATTTTCAACTATCGCGAGGCATTAGCTATCAACATATCGTTTTGCATGAGAAAAAACCCCAATCCCTTCTTGGATGCATCAATATAGATCACAAACATTTCTCTACTATAAGGCAGTGTGAGAACAGGTGCACTGGATAACCTTCTTTTTAACTCCTTGAAATTCTCTTCACACTCCTCCGTCCAAACAAACTTAACTCCTTTTCGAGTTAACCTGGCGAGTGGATCAGATAATCGTGAAAAATCATTCACAAAACGTTGATAATATCCAGCCAAACTAAGAAATCTTTGGATCTCAGTTACTGTTGTTGTTCTCGTCCATCTTTAGATAACCTCTTTCTTTACTGGATCCACATATATCCCATATTTTGAGATTATGTGACCCAAAAATGCTATTTTTTGAAGCCAAAATTCACACTTGGTAAATTTGTCATAAAGCTTATCCTTTCTTAGGGTCTTCAATATAATTCCCAAATTATCTTCATGTTCTTTTTTGATCTTTTAATAGACCAGATTATCATCTATAAAGACTACCACAAACTGATCAAGATTGTCTCTAAAGACTCTATTCATTAGATCAATGAAGATAGCAGGGGAATTATTAAGACCAAATGGCATCACTATAAATTCATAGTGTCCATACCTTGTACGGAAAGCTGTCTTTTGTATATCATCCCTTTTGACCCTTAATTGATGATAACCTGAACGTAGATCAATCTTGGAGAAGTATTGAGCTCTAGGTAGTTGGGAAAATTAGTCATCAATGCACGGGAGAGGATATTTTTTCTTGATCGTTATCTTGTTAAGTTCTCGATAATCAATGCAGAGTCTCATTGATCCATATTTCTTCTTAACAAATAGAACAAGTGCTCCCCAAGGTGACGCACTAGGGAGTATGAATCCTTTATCAAGATTCTATTGGAGTTGCTTCTTCAATTCCTGCAACTCAATTGGGGCCATTCTATAAGGTGTCTTTGAAATAGGTAAAGCACCCGGTACGAGTTCTATTGAAAACTCAACTTCACGATTTGGTTAAAGTCCAGGAAATTCCTCTGGAAAGACATCATCAAACTCTCGTACAATCGTCATATTCTTAAATTTTGTTTCTCTCCAACCATTTGAGATAAATAACCTTCATTTAGTGGAATCAAGACCCATAAGATGGAAGAAATTTCCACTGGAAGGTTATGTTCATCCTTGCATCGATAGACGATCATAGATTGGTCTGGAATATAAAATATGACTTCCCTTCTTTGGAAATTGATATGAACTCCATATAAAGAAAGCCAATCCATGCCAAGAATCACATCAAATTCCACTATAGGAAGGATCACACGATTTTCAGGAAGCACATTCCCACAAACTTCAATCAGAGAAGAATTATAAACTTTTGATGCGGCTGTTGTGCCATTTGAAGTTGTCATAGCTAACTCAACATATAATTGATGCGGTAATATGGAAATACCATTAGAAAATTCTTCAGAAATAAAAGAGTGGGTGGATATAGAATAAAATTTAACATTTTCTACTTTAGAGTGGATGGTAAGTGTACCTTTCACCACTTCGTTATCGTACTATACATCACTGATAGAAATTGCATGTGAGTTTCCTTTGCCTTTAGCCTTAAGAGTTTTTCGTCATCGATCATCATCAACAACCCTTGGATTAGGGCATTGATTAACATAATTCCTCATTTACTTGCACTTGTAACATTGAAGTATAGGAGGTGCACTCTGTGTAGCCTTTTCTTTGTTCGCATCACTAGACATCTTCTTCCCATCACTGCGGAATTCAAATGCCTGATGACCTTCCTTTCCACATTTGAAACATTTACTTGTCCCTTTAAGACAACTCCCTCCATGATTCTTTCCACACATTGAGCATAAGGGAAAACTCATCTTCTTTTCAGTGTGCTCTTTTGATTTTCCTTTGAATTCCATTTTCCTCTTCTTATCAAACGCATACGACTGATGGGTTACTCCAATATCCATATCAACCTTGAGAGCACATTGAATGATTTCCTCATAGCTATTGAAGTCCCTTATGGCTAAATCCCTTCGAATACTTTGTTTTAAGCCACTAAATAATCGATCAATCTTACTCTCAGGTTGGATAATAATCCCAGAAGCGTACCTTGCAAGTCTTGTAAAAATGGCTTCGTAGGTACTAACCGATTCATCGTCCTTTTGCTTCAGTTCAAGAAACTCTTTCTCCATCTTTGTTCAAAGAATACAAGGGAAGTACTTATAGAAAAATAAGTTCTTGAACTTGTCCCATTCCATGGACTCAATTTCATCTCTTGGCCTCATATTCTTGATAAGATTCCACCATTGACCAGCATCACCTTCCAAATGATAAACCACTATGATGACTTTATCATGTTCAGAACATTGATGAACTGAAAATATCTTTTCAGTGGTACTGATCCATTGTTCAGCCACTAATGGATCAGTAGACCTACTGAATGAAGGTGGACGCTGCCTCATGAAGGATTCAAAAGAATATTGCTCTTTCCTTTGATCTTTTAGAAGTCCTGCATGATTCATAGCTTGAGAAAGTTGTGTGAGCATGGCTACAACATTTTGCATTCCATCTCCCATAACGTTTGGTTGCTCAGGGGGACAATCATTGCATTTCCCGTCGCATTCCGTGTTAACACGGTTCCTTCGGGTTCCAGCCATTGACTAAAACCACGGAGAATAGTGTGAGAAACACTAATTATAATAGGAAAACAATATAATAAAGAATAAAATTTCACACTTAATGTCTTATCATAGGTTGTTCATGGCAATTTCTAAAACACTAAGATTGTGTTCTATGCTTAGACTTATCCTTAGGGTTCTTACTAAGGATTTCACATCCTAGTTTCCAAAGGTTGACTATACCTTTCCTCTGATACAAACTATAACGACCCATAATTTACATACATTTTTATTACTTCAGTATTGAAGTATACTTATTACAACATATAACAAAACCATGGTAGGACCGTATCGGTATAGTGTCTTTAGAAACTGGGAATCATAAACAACTGGTTCATAAAGCATCTACATTTTCTCCCATTTATTTCATCATATCTAGAGTCCCTTTTGGCATATCCTACTTAGTACCCTTCTTCCTGACCTGGGGAAAAGAAAACATAAAAAATGGAGAGCTCAAATGCTTAGTAAGGGTAAACAAAAGAAATATTATTCATATCATATTCATAAGAACATAAAATTTTGAAAATCATAACCTCCAAAAGAGATCTGAATATCATAACATGGGATAAATTATAGTAGTGAAGTGTAATCCCAATAATCATAACATAAAACATGAAACATTGTGGCATACACACATAATAATAGAGAATCATTTCTTAGTAGTCAAGACTCATTTACAAGACTATCTTAGCGGACAAAGTCCATTTCTGAACTGAGTTCACTCATTGTTTCAGTCCCGTTTCACTAAACCGGATTAACCTGCCATTCCAGCCATTCTGTCCCATGAGATGTAAATCTTTACCCAATGCATTGGAGGGAGATATAGGTTTCACCCATCTCATAATGAAACCATTCTTATGTGTTCCACAAAATCATAAATCATACATTATAGCATAACCCATGTAATAAAAATGGGATTCTTAAACATCGTGCCATCATAACAGAATCCATATAAGATAATAGGACTTCATAAAAATAATTCCATCATAACATAATCAAATAAATGTAAACATAGGGATATAAATAGAACCATATATTATCTTATATGGAAAATAATTTTGATAAAATTCTTGAACACTATTCTTGAGGAAAATATCCTTTCTACTTCAAATTTTTTTCCTTTCTTAAAATGTCATATAATTTTAAACTAAAAGAAGTTGATTAAAAATAAACTTGAAAACTTATAAAGGAAGATTCATGGAAATAATTTTCTAAAAATCCATTCATGTCGTATAAGTTAAAAAAAACATTCTTCTCGAACTTTTGCCGAAAAAGTCAAAAAGTACCTCATACTTAAAAATGACAAAAGATTCCATTCTTATCTTTTACTAAAAACTCACCAATGGGTAAAATTGGATTTAAACAGTTATAGGAGGATAGAAATAATATTACATATTGAGGAAACATGGATGTGGATGATAAATATTCCCCAATGAATTCTGAAGTATAAACAATCTCAGATAAAAATGAGATTGCAAGATTTTCCCTTACCTTAGGTCTGATTTGCTTCGTACATGTCCGAACCTCCGATATAATGATTTAAATAATGTTATTGACTTATTCCAGAATCTTAATCATTGTTATTATATCATATATGATCATATTCTTAGCTTCTTATTAGTAATATTTCATTGTTACTTGTTATTCGGGTGTTTATTGCTTTTTTGTTCTTATACGTGTATTCTAGAATAAATTCTTATTATTATTTTTAGGTTATAGATACTTCTTTTCCAGAATGTTATTAGTGTAATATATATCATATTTAATCATTAAATTCATTTATATAATCATTATGTAATTAAGATCATTTAGAATGAGTCGCATCATATCGTGGAGATGGAAGGCCATACGTACGCACGAGCGATGGTATCATTCCCATGATCGTGGAATTGTATTTAAGTGTATGTATAATATTTCAGAATCAATATTACTTTAAAATAATCATATATAGTTATTCTTTACACCATTATACCTATCCAAGTAAGGTGGTGGTGGAAAACAGATTACAAAACTGCGTGGAGGCTGTATTCCGTACGTATGCACGCGCGGTGATTTCATTTTCCGTAGGATGGATAGAAGGTGAAACATGGTTGTTTCATATTTATAATAACATATCAGTATATTAGTGATACTGATGTTATTACTTCATAATGAAACAACTATAGAAGAAGAAGTATATGAAGAAATAAAGTTGAAAGAATCGGTAACAGACATTACCTCTTCTTTGAAGCGCCTCTTCTTAACCAACTCTTAGGGCACTAAAGATGGTTTTTGAAGAAGACCAGAACCTCTAGGATGTTTCTAGGTAAGTTTAGAAGTTAAATTGGCAGGGTTTGGCCGAGCTTGAAGGGTCAAAGTGGTGTGAGGAGGAGAGGGAGGAGGTTCCCTTTTATAAGGCAGGAGAGGGGCACCTTACGAAAACTTAAAATATTATTTTACTATAAAGTCATATTTGGTTTTTAATAGCTCCAAATTGATTTATTTCGAAGCTAAGGTGGGGATGGGTCTACATACTCTCTACCAATGGGTTTTAGACAAGTTTAGGTTAGTATTTTAACCTTATCATTTTGATTAAACTCTAAGTTAAATAATTTCACTTTTACCATGTCTTCTTGTTTTCTTACACTATCAGGTTAATAAACTTACTATATCAAGACAAACTAACCCCAAGTGGTTCATTAATAATATATATATCCTTATCTAAGTCATTTGGACAAACCTTATATTTTTAGGAATAAAATAACAATTAATAATATAATATTTGTTTTAAAAACTATTTTATGTCAATTTTGACACTATTTGGTACTTGATTTTTGTGAAAATCATAACAACATGATTAGTTCGAAAAACGTTAATTAAATCAATACTAACATGTCATATTAACCGAAAAAATTAGTGGAATTCATAAAAAGTCTCAAATTACATTCATTAGTGTATTTATAACATCAATTATGTTACTATTTCATTAATAATATAATTACTGCATCATCATTGTGTCATAAATAAATGAAATTATTTAATGTCTAAAAATTATAAATAAAATAACATTATGTAGAAATATTTTTAGATTCCGAATGAATATTTATATTTGAATTTATCTTATTTATAACCCTATATTTAAAATGTTTTATTTATTAATCTTTGATTTTAACTATTTTAACTCTTCTTTAAATAAAATAATATTAAATGTCCTAATCTAATCCAAGTAGACCTAAATGGTCATATTTTTTTCCTAAGGTTGTTTTTGGTCGAATTAAACTTATCCAATAGAATTAGTACATGTTTTAGGGTAATAATAATATCATTTTTACCCTTAATTACCCTATTTACTTTTAACCGTGGTAAAAAAAGTAAAAAGTTACTATTCGCCAAAAATTATTTTCATCTCATTGAACAAAATTTTAGTCCTTGATATTAACCGTGTCTCTTGAATTTTCAAAATTACATTCACATAAGCAGTAAAATTATGTTTTATGTGAATTGGCAAATTCTCCTAGGAGGTGGGTAAAAGATGATGAAAAGTTCAATACAATTTTTATATATCTAAAATTATTATAAAATGACTCCATTGAATTAATTTGAACATATATAGGTATTATGTATCAATTTTGACCTAAAATAAATTTAAATAAAATAAATAATTATTTAAATAAGAAGTCGGTTTTTAAATAGCATCCTAGTGTTTTCACTATTCATCAAAAATTGAAAGTTTTCAAAAAAATACCAAAATTTCACCCTAGGATCATTTCGATATTCCGAATCTAAAAATGAAGTCCATTTAGCAAGATAAAATTTATAAAATATCAAAAAGTGGGTATTACTATTCATAACGACTAGTTTTAATAATATTTCAATAGCATATCGTTGTTTAGTGAAACTCGGTATTGCGTACAACGCAAGCTATTGAGGAAGGCCGTGATTGCGTGTAAAACAAGCCAAACTAGTGTTGTGTGTAGTGAAAGATTCCATAAAAACAAAATATTTCTCATAAAAAACTTGGGTGTTACAATCTCCATAGAGATATTGGTTTATCTAAGATCGTTCTGAGATTCGGTTATCATCAGGTAAAAGTTACAATCTCAAACATTCCTGCACAAAATTTCAGATTAGGTATGGTCTCTATACGTATTTGGTAATTCCATTTATTCTCATTAACGTGAAAGGGGTTTTCATGGAACTAAATAACTAAGTGTCTCATATTTATCTTGATTAATTTGTTATGGTTTTTTATGGAAAAAATCTTGGTGTCTTCTCAAAATTGACATGGACATGCCGAAAATCTTGATATCGTATTGAGTACACTAAGAGAGGATCTGTTATATTCTAATATCACAATATTCTAATTTTGGAAGGATTAGATTCACTTCATTGGTCACATCATCTTGGAAATGGGAGTATTAAGGGAGCTAGAGAAGGTTAGAGCAATAGTTTCCTAGGACCATCCCATGAATGTCTTTGAGATGCATAGTTTTCTAGGCTTAACTGTTTACTACATTCATTTCCTACAGGACTTCCCACGTTTAGCAGTGTCATTGACATGTATGACTAAAAATGGTCAGAAGTACGTTTGGATAGATTCTTGCGAGACTGCCTTTTATGAAATGAAAGGGAGACTGACTTCTGCACCGATAATAATTTTTCTAGTGATAAGAAAGAGTTGCACTGAATTCCTCAATGCATCAGGTATCGGGCTGGGAGCAGTACGTCTATAGGGGGATCGAGTAATTGTGTACATGTCTCAATAGTTGAGACCACATAAGAGGATTTACTAGATGCATGATCTCATGACAGTGGTGATCGTTCATTCTTTACAGTATTGGAGACATTACCTATCAGGAAAGCATTTTGTGGTGTACACAGACTACAAAAGCCTCAAGTACATATTTACACAGCATGATCTGAATTTGATACAGTTAAGGTGGGTGGAATACCTTCATTCTTTCAACATTAAGCATCCATTCATGACCGATAAAGGAAATAAAATGGCTGGTTATTTGAGCAAGAGGACTTAGATACAGGAAGTGCAGTATGCTAGTAACGAGTGGCAGCTTATGGAATTGTTCTCTAAGATGAATTTGGAGTCACATGATAGTCCTAGACATGCATTTATTTCATCCTTAGCTATTACCTCAACCATACATGACATAGTTAGGATGAGGTAGCTATTATATTATGAAGGACTAGTTCTACCAGAGAATGTGGTAGGTGAGGGCCCTCTTTCTGGTTGGACCATAGAAGAGGATGAAGTTCTGTGGTTACAGGGCCACGTATGGGTTTTAGCTGATTTTTTCATGGAGATGATGTGGGATTTTCATGCCTCTGTATGGGCAGTGCATCTTAGTGTCACCATGATGTATCGAGATTTATGTCATCAGTATTGGTGGCCTGGTTTGAACATGGATGTAGCTGATTTTTTTAGGAGAAGTTACACCTATTAGTATGTGAGGTCAAAACATCAAAATCCAGTCGGACGTTTACAGAAGATACTCATTCCTGAGTGGAAATGGAATGTTTTTGTCATGGATTTCATGATGAGGATTCAAAGGTCACCTCAAGTTAAGGATTTCATTTGTATTTTTGTTAATAAGATCATGATGTTTTCACATTTTCTACAAATCAAGGAAACCATCAGTGTTGATGAGCATGGGAGGTTGATCATTGGGGAGATTGTATGACTACATGGGGGGTCCAAATTCTATTGTCTCAGATAGGGTTGATCAGTTTACATAACATTTCTAGAAAGGGATATAAATGGAATGTGGTACATAGTTTCCTCTAAGTACTACTTACCACCCTCAAACAAATGGACAGTCATAGCACATGATTCAGGTGCTAAAGGGAATGCTTCGGGAAGGTGTCTTGGATTTCGGGGGTTCTTGGGAGAAAAATATACCCCTAGTCGAAGTCTCTTATAATAAAATATTTCAGGATACTCTTCATATGGAGCCCTATAAGGATCTGTATATTAGGACATGCCAATCACCCCTGTGTTGGATGGAGGTAGGAGAGACATTTTTGTTGGGACCTTATCTTGTCCAGGAGACCAATGACCATGTGCAGTCAATTAAGAAGAAAATGGATACTGCACAGTCTTGTTAGAATTATTATTTCGATTTCCGTAGATGACCTCTGGAGTTTGAGGTCAGGGATCAAGTTTTCCTCTGTATTGTTCCAAGGTTGGGACAGAATAGGATTAGGAGATTGGGTAGTCCTTCACTGAGATACAATGGGTTGTTCGAGATTCTGGAGTGTGTTGGGCCGGTTGCCTATCAGTTGTAGTTACTTCATAGGTAAAAAACTATGCATGATGTCTTCCACATTTCATAGTTGAGACTTTATGTTATAGACACACCTCATTATTTTAGCTTGAGGAGGTTGAGTTAGAGGTAGATTGGTCCTTTTAGGAGCATCATATACGAATTGTGGATCATAACACAAAGGTTATATATGGATGATATGTTCATTTAGTATGGGTGAAATGGTCACACAACGGAGTGTAAAAAAAGACATGGGAGAGGGAATCTGATGTATTATTGTAGTGGTTAGAGTTGTTCTCAGATATTTCCCCATCACCCTTAGAAGGGAAATTTTGGGATTAATTTTCTTTAAAGATGGAAGTTTGTAAGGACCAGGTTCTTCTTTTGAGGTATGCATATTTCTTTTTCAATTTTTACTTTTGAAAAAGGATAAAAATACCAAGTGTTGGTTACAACATTGTTACACAATGTGGATAGGGGTTACACACCATTTAATCCTAGTACATTCAGTGTAATGATGTCAACATGGAATTTTTATGATGTGTAAGGAATGCTGGCTGAAGAAGAAAGAAACAACTATATAAATGGCATGTATTCTCAAGTACACACCATGTAATTTTTTTTTGGTAAAATAGACACTAGCTTCATCTTCTTCTCTCAAACAGAAGCCTCAGGATGATTCTCAAACAACAGTGTTGGAGGAATATTTCCCTCCCGATTTGTCATCTAAACTCCGATTTGAACTCTTGTGGATGCATTGGAATCACCATGATGAGTTCTTGATTCCTCTTAAGATGTTGTTACTGAATTATTTTCTCATCAATGTTATCTATTCTTGAGAATTTATTCTCGTGTTGTAGATCTAATCCATTCTAGATCGAAATATAGGCTGGCACTAGATGAGAAGAGTCATACTACTATGAGGTAGGTGGTCTCATGCCTTTCGATAATTGTAAAGCTATTTATATATTACAGAGTGATGAACCCCCATTCAGGGTGTCAAGTTGATTTAAAATGGGTCCTTTTTGTTTCCTATTGGTTTTTAGTTAATTGTATATGTGTTCTTAATCAGGTGTAGGGTTATTTACCTTGAATTAGGTCCACCAAATGGGTATGTTTTCCCATCAACAACCATTTATGTCTGTTTAGCCTAGGATACCTATAACCCATGACTAGTTCTCCCTTATTAGAATGTTTAAAATGATTTTGGTTAAATAAGTTACTTTTCCATGTGATATAATTTATTATTAATAATTGTAACACTTTAAATTATATGATTTTCTTGATATATGATATGTTACCTTGTGAGTTGTTATTATTAAGGCCATGTAATTGTTTACATTATACATGTTTCTTATTATGTGAATTTCCCCATGTGAGTTATTAATTATGATTATTATATGTAATAATTTAATTTACATGTCTTTATTAATGTGATAATTGAGACCATGTGATAATTTTTTGAAATTCCAATCCTTATGATGTTGGTCCTTGCTTGATTATGTTGAAATCTTTTTCTTTTCAGATTTTCATGCCTAATGAAATGTTAATTGAACTTATTATGGTTAAAAGGTAAATATAAGTGTGTGAACCATGGACTCATATTATAATGACATGGATAGGTTTATGTTAATATTGTACCTTATACCTCAAGTGAACCATGGATCCATTGAGGGATTCCACGGATGGAGTAAAAGAGAGGTTATTATGTTAAATCGTGATTGATCTAGGGATGTTGTGGTTAGGATCATGAAGACTACATTTAAAGGTTGAATGAGTTATGGAATGAGGGATTCCATGGATTTATTCTATTTCCAATGTTTATATGTCATGGGAGATTCATGGGTGTTATTTATTGGATCCAAGTATGGCTTAACATACATATAATTTCACCACACCTATACATAGACCATGTTCATGAGAGGATATTATGGATGAGCTTGTAGGATGTAGGTGGTTTTACACAGATTCCAATTTGGGAATGTCAAGGACAGACACACATTATAAACTGAATATTGACATAGAATGACTTATGACATGTCTTCTTATTCAAAGAACAAGCTTGGATTCGGTCTTCACTTAAACTTATATAGATAGCCTCTTGAGGTATGTGTTGTTCTTAATTTTATAAGTGAATTTTCATGCTTAGGATACATCTTGAGACATATATAATTCAATATAATTTTACTATTAATGAACATAAAATGTTTGTAAATGGAATCCAATGCTTGTAGGACTGTTTACTTTTGACAACCTCCTATGTTATTTCATTAAATTTTATACACTTATTATTATTTATATTAATTGAAAGGTTAGCATAGATCATTGGTGGTTTCCGACTTGGATTTAGTCTTACACCCTATTTGGGTCATGTTTTTGGGTGGAAATAAATTATATTGTTCTAGGTGTTAAGAAGGGAATGTTCCCTTCTAGAGGTACTTGATATGCTATTTAGGAGTATGAGAGTATGAGACCAAGAGAAGGTGTGTGATGACTCTGAGTTTATTTTGTTCTTTCTATACTTCTGGAACTTCTATCCTGTCTTAATGAAGTGTATCATGTTTTTCCTATTTTCTTAGAAAATGTGACATGCAACATCATCCTATGTATTCTTTGACATCGAGTTGATTTATAGTCTATATTACTCTATTTACTTATGTTTCATGGTATTACTGGCTCTTCTATTGAATTATTATTATTTCCTCTATGTTACACTCTACCAATAAAGGCATAGTTTCTCCATTATCCGACATAGGCCCTCGCAGCTAGTTGTAAGCCTCTTGTGTTTGGGGAATTGTGCTTGAGGTCATGTGGCCAACTGAGTATGGAGTACCTTTAAGTGGCATCTGAATCTGGGACGTTACCAATATCAGGTTTCTAGGACCAAAAAATATATTTTATTACCAAAAGAAAAAAAATTATCTCATGTTATGAAACATTATCTCTCCTAGATACATTCAAAATTATGATTTTGGTCTAACTCATGAGCTAGAAATCCTTTCCCAAAGAATATTTATGAATCACTTTTTTATAAAATACATCTCCCAAAGATAAAAATGAAAACACTTGTGGCAGTTATTTATAATTATTTTTTTGATAAAAACATATTATTATAATGTGATAATTTTTATAATTATTGTTTAATTATTGTAAAATAATATCAATTGATCATTCGATATTACCAAAATTTCACTATAATATTTTGATAATTTATGATAATTTATATATTGATAATTCAATTCAAGTATTGTTTAATAATAATTATAATTAACAATTGATAATTTCACAATAAATATTTTCTAATAATTTATAATGCTTAACCATTAATAATTAAAAATAATTATCACTTAATAATTATTTATAATTATCCATTCATAATAAAGCATAATTTTTACATAATATTTATAATTTACCCATGGATAATCTGGTAATATTGTATTTGAATAATCCTTGTTAATCATATTCTGATAATTCACGTCATTTCCATTAGAAAAATTTAATAAATTTTCCTTTTATATTTCAATTTGATTTTACTTTTATAATTATATTTCGACAACTAAATGAAATTATAATTTTAAAATTCTATATAAACATGTGTGGTAATTTAAACAATTATTTTTTGATAAATTTTTTAATAAATGTACTTTGATTTTTTTTGGAATTATCCCATATAATTTTGGGTTATATCATTTTATTTAAATTAAACCAATTTTTTCATAATTTTAATTTTTAATAAAATATTAAGATAAAAAAACTGTAATACATACCTTTTAAATCCTAGTTGCAGTGTCTGGGAATAAGAAGAACTGGTGGAATACATATAACTAGGGAAGAAAACCGAATAGATCAAGGGAGGATTATCATATCTTTCCAGTGGAGTATTTGGGTCTCTTAGGATCCCCAGGCTCAACCACACTGATATATGAATGGTTGGCCAATTTAGAAACCCAATTTGTATATGGGGTTTCCAAAAACTAAAAATTAATCTACCATTTAAATCCACGATTAAACCAAAACTTGAATGTATAATTCTTCATTTCACCACAATAATAAGTTTCCAAATTTAATTTTTAAAATTAGATTCATTTGGTTCATTTTAGATTCTACTATATGATGGAATAATGTGTTTTCAACAGTTTTGAATAGATGATAATAAAATAAAAAAGCATGAAATGGGTAAACAATATACCCTTACACGCGATTTAAAAAAAACCCCAACAAAAAATGTTATATCAGGCCTAGGTAAACCCAAAATTTCATATGTAATATTGGTATAAAACAATATATTACACACACCATTATGGGATATTAAATGATTTTAAAACTCTCATATGTTAATTAATATATTTAATATTTTTATTATATCAATATTGAGGATCTATGGGCCCTGAAATCACATACTGACTCAGTGTATAATTATGAAAATATTTCTATAAATATTTTATATCATATCAAGGGAAAAATATAGTTTTTTTATTAATAAGGGTTTTACTCTTTTGTACATCCACAATAAATTAAAGTGTTGAAAATATAATTTTTTTAAAAAATAATTGTAATAAATAACCAAAGTGGGTTTAATTATCATTTAAAAAGTAAGGTTATAATAGTTTAGTCTGTTATAAGTTTTATTTGATATGTTGAATACTTATTATGAAATAATAAAAGGTGGGTATAATAGGAATAATGAACACTTGATGACATCAGTATTGTTATGTAAGAGTTCATCCAAGTTATGTAATATAGTAAATATGAATGATCCTTATGTATGTAAGTGATCAAATATGTCTTTTTGATTTTTGATTTTTTGGATGGAAAAATTTTTGTCACGTTTATCAGTATAAAATCCAAAAATATAAATATTATGTTCTTATCTCCATATCATGGAGTGAGAGTTTAACACTATTATAGTTTGGATTAGAGCATGGTTTAGATAAATTTGGTTATTTGGATACATCCTTCTAAGGTTAAATTAATACATATGGTTATGAGCAAGATTTTAAAAAATTTATATTTTATCATTAGTTAAAATGAATAAACACCCATTGTTAGGTTTTATGTTATTGGATTTTAAATCAATTATTGATATTTTTTGTAGATGTTTTGTTGAGTCATGTTACAAGTATACTTTAGGTGAATCATGCAGATTAATGATAAAACTATCTAGGAGGAAAAATGTTACATTTTATGGGATGTAGGACAAGGGGTTCTATATAACCATTAATGTTAAAATTTTATTTTATTTTATTGTTATTTATGATATTTGGGTGGTAGCGTTATCTTATTTGTGGAATAATCTATGTTTACCTTTGGTTTTTATAGTTGAATTATAGAGATTAATATCTTATTTCTTCATATGATGTTGTATTAATTTTGGGAATTATCTTAATTTATAATAAATATTTTTTATTTAGTAAATATAGGAAGAAATGTTTTTATCATGTTTTAATCATCATGATCAATTAGAATTTTATTTTAGTTCTTCAAGCATAAAAATTTCTAGCTGGATTCTCATCATTTAGAGTCTAAATAAGTTAACAGTGGAATTATTTATGAATCATATAATGTTTATTTGGACTAATGAAAATCATTTTTGAAATAATCATATCATAGTTTTGTTAGGGTAAAATTGTGGTAATTTTAGGAAAATATTTATTTTTCAACAAATAGTGTGAATATTGATTTCAATTGAAAACTGTATCTTTTCAGGTATTTACATTGTCAATTTAATTTTTGATTAGAATTAAAATATGTTATTTTATTTCGATTATTTATAATAAAATTTCAGTCTATGAAGACAATTTTAATCTTCAATTTAATATAAGAATATATGTATAATTAAAATGTTTTTTTTCAAAAGATCATTTTTCATCACATTTCAATGGTTTGATTTCAAAATAATTTATTCAAGTTGTAGAAAATTAATCATCAAAAACTGTATCCATGTTTAGAATTATGAGGTCTAAAATTATTAAATTGGTCCTCTTGTTGTCATTGTGAATAGTAAACATAGTAAATAAGTTACAGTATGGTATGGGTAAACTAGGTAATTATTAATTTTCTTAAATAAGTACTAAAAATTTCCAAATCACATTATTTTATCCTATTGTTGTAGTGAATTTCTGAAATTTCCATCCACGTTTCAAAAAAAATTGATTCCTAGTTCAACATTTCTACTATTTTGAAATTTAAAATATTTATATATATTACAATGTTAAAAAATTTCACTTTCATTTTTTTAATTATCATAATAATTTTTAAATGGTAATTGAAATTTTTTGTTCAACTATAAATATGAATTTGTAATTCAAATATTTATTTATCATGGTATATTATTTCTAATTTTAACTAATAAGATAATTATATTATGTTATTACAAAATTACGACACTAAATTTAATTAATTAATATATAATTAAATAAATGATTCTAAAAATATTAATGTTAATATAATTTTAAATAATACTTTAGTTCAAAGATTTTTCTTTGGAAAATATAACATTATAGAGATTTTAAAAAAAAATTACATTTGAATTCCATTTTTGTAATGTTATTTTCAATAAAAAATTAAAAGAATAATTTTAAAAATGATATTAATGTTATTTTATAAAAAAATATTTGGTATTAAATGATTTAAAATTTAAAAAATACTATAATCAGCCATGTGATTGAGATATTTTGAAAATATAAATAACGATCAATTTATGGAATAATTTTATTCTTATATTAACTATCATAACAAATATTGTGTAAAAAACATTGTTTTTGCAGTAATCATCCGAAGGATTAAGAGGGGATTAAATCTAAATGATAGGGGTCAAAATACCAGAAAAATATGTCTATTTTTTTCCGGATTAGAGGATTTAATGTCATAATTATCTTATATCTGAATTATATAAAATTTTGGGCCATTTTAAAATGGTAATTAATTTATATTAACCAAATTAATTGATAAATTACAAAGCAACCTCTCCTCTATGTTATAAAATGGAACTTCCTATCCAAATTTATTCACAAATCAAAAAGTATTTGTTCCTTAAAATAACTACTAGAATACCCTACAAACCGTCATACCCACAAACAAGATGCATTAGTTTAATCATAAATACTAACAAAGAATTATTTTGTGGTAAACCTAAAGAGGTTGTTTGGATAAGAGGTATAGTACTAAACCAATAATTATTTATTTATTTCTTCTTATACCACCATAAAATGATATTCAACCCTCAAGAAATAAAACAAAAATATATTCCCTATTTTTATGTTCCATCTTGGTAAAGGAATAACCAATATGCATATCCCCATTCATGAAATGGGAAATAAACTATAGTTTAATTGTACGATGAACTACCCCCATGGATTGATGTATTTCATTTTTTATCTCCACCATTCAAGACTGAATATAATGATGGATTTAATGTACATATTATATATTAATGACATATTTATATTTCTAGAAAAATTATATCTTAGATATTTTAATACATTTCTATTCGTTAAAAAATTAATGGGTCGATCTGGCGTACATGTAGATTACCACCTTCACAAAAAAATGTGATTCATTTTTCATCACTTTATCACATAGATTATATAACAATATTTGAATATTAATAAATAATATATTATTTATGATATATTAATCTTTTAGAATTTGTAAAATAATTCTTATCTTCTTTCCATCGTTATATTGAAAAATCGAAATATTACTAATGCATAGGTACACCCTACTTTCTCCCTGATTTTAGCATAGTTCATTTTTCCTAACCAACATCAATGGTTGGTTTTAAAAGTAAAATTGATGAATCAGAATGATAATTATATCATGATTGTAATTATTTGTGTAATACCCTATGACTTTAAAAGAGAATATTGATCGATGGAGAATACAATATGAAACATTGAGTCAAAACGAACTGTGATATACTATTAAAATATTATTATTCAACTAGGACCACAATAACCAAGTTATTATCTTTTGTTATATGAACACGAATAAACAAATTTTGAAAATTATTTATAAGTATTAGGTAAAAATATTGATAAATAATTAATTTTATTCTTTGTAAATTATTCATTTTCATTGTATTTTTTTTAAAAAAATCACTTTTATTTCATTTTGTGAAAAAAAAAATAAAAATAATTTCTTACAATACTATGAAAAAAATTAATTATGTACATAGTTTTTGGAAACATCTTGTAAAAATTATATTTTGATGATTTTTTTAATTTCTAAACAAATTTATTTTTTAATTATTAGTGGAAAATACTTGTTTTTTATAGAAAAATACCTTTTTGATCAAATCAATTAAATTTTTTATGCGGTCATATATTTTTTTAAATTTTAATGAAGTTAAATTATATTATTATGAATCAAATATTTTTACATGAATCTGTTTCTTATTTGAATTTTATATAAATTTTTTTATACTTATTAAAATGTTTGGATTAAAAGTTATTTTTTCATCAAATCAATGGGTTTAATTTTATATTATATTCCACCAGTTATTTGAGTGGAATTATAAAATATTAATACAAAATATTTGGAATCATAATAAATAATATTAAAAAAATAAGGTAGACTTAATTTTTCATCAAAATCAATTGTAAAATTTCCTAAAATAAATTTTCACTATTACACATAAAATAGGTTTTCTAGTGAGTTAAACTAAAATGATAGGAGTTAAAAGAAACAGAAAAATGTAGGATCTAAATAGTATATGTAGATTTTCAAATACAAGGGAGGGGGGGAGTAAATTTTAGGTCTAAAAATATTTCTCTTTAATCCATAAGGTGAAAACTATGTTTAAAAATGTTAAACAAGGTAAATTCACAAACCCACATTAGTTATTAACTTTGAAACAATATTGATTAAGGTCTGGAAATATGGATCCAAAAAATTAAATTATTTTTAGTTGACTCAACCTTAAATCATATAGAATCATATTTATTAGGTTATTTAAATGTACAAGAAAGTATAGTAAAGTTATAATTTTTTCTTTATCAATATAGAGTGGAATTAAAACATGAAACCACAATCAACTAAATAAGTAAGAAATATTTTATCCCAAATAAAAGGGAATCTGTTGACCTTTGATAAAAGTCCCTTGATCTATACTTTCATGAAAGTATGTCTTCCTCACACTAAGGTAATACCACGATAAGAATATGAGGGTATGTCTTGCTATCCCCATAAGAACTTGAGCTTTAAGGTAGTTTCCACCTCTATCTTCCAATCCCTGAAGGCCCTGAATTGTACTCAGCAAAAATCGGAGTCACACAAAGCAAGATGAACACGATGTTCACAGATGAATAATATTTTCATGAAATGCACATGGCACGAGAGTATTTGTCTCTGTAGAAATCACTTCACAACATGTAATCTCTAGGATCATCAGTCAATAAACAGATTGATAATGATCTCATTAAAATGAGATCCTATTTATAGGTATAATTTCAATAGTCGGCTCCCTCCTCTAACGATCATATTATTCCTTGAATCTCAGAGGGACCTATAGATGTGTCACTCAACTAATGGTTAGTTAGAAACAAATTGTATGGAATAATTTCATTATAATAAAAACATGTGTATGGAAAATTAAGTAGCTTAACAAAATCTAAAACATCAAATTTTGAGGGAAAATGAAAATCAGAATCTAAATTTATAAACAATCAGATTCTAGAAACATAGATATTCAGAATATATTTTTCCAATGAGTATAAAATCTAAATTATATAGTTTTTGATGTATGAATTCAGATGAATTCAGTATCTGAATTCTGAAGAATTGGTATTATCAATTCGGAAGAATTCATAATCATAATTATATGGATTTCAGAGTCTAAATTTGGAGTGTGAATTTAAGTAAATTCAGAGTCTGAATTTCAGAGAATTCAAAGTATGAATTTTTTAGAATTCAAAGTATGAATATCATAGAATTTGGAGTCTAAATGTTAGAGAATTTATAGTATGAAACTCAGAGTATTAGTTTCGGAATTTCAGAGAACTCAAATTATGAATTTGAGAGAATTTGGAGTCTAAATTTCAAAGAATTCAGAGTTTGAATTTCAGAGAATTCAGAGATTGAATTTTAGAGAATCTAGAGTCTAAAAATAGTAATACTATGTAGTTTAAGACACATTATTATTCTATGGTTTTTAAAATGGATCTGAATTTTTGATTTAGTGAAAAAATTAGACTTGGTTTTTAGAATACATTGAATAAGAAAATGAAAACCAAGGTAAGGGAAAAACTTTTCTTAGAGAAAGAAAAATTTCCTTAAGAAAATAATTCTTAGAAAAAGATAAATTTCCTTAAGAAAATGTGTTTCTGATTTTCAAAACATAGAGGAATAGAAAATTCATATTCCATCTTTACTGACTCAACAATCTCACCCTTTTTAGAAAACACATACAACCTTTCAAAAAATATTATAAGGGATAAGGAATTTGATTTTGGAATAATAAAAGAGAAAATTATCTCCATTTACTTATAAACCATGATGAATAAGAATAACTACTCCTTAGGTTTTGAAATCCCTATGGATCGTATTATGGTCTATTTTAGAGAAGTTATTTTTTCTTCTTTAAATAGACTCCATATTACATAATATCCACGTACATAAGAAATTATCTTCTTTATACTTAGTATTATTTTGATCATTATGATCTCACCCTTTATGATTTTCAAAAATGAATGGAGGGAATGAAAAAATGTACCTAAAAGTTTAGTTAAATACAAGACAAAACAATTGAAGGATAACAAATTTTTCATTATGATAGGAAAAATTATTGCAGGGTGAAAAAAATTAAACAAATTTTTAGATTGACATGAAAATCATTCATACTTGTTTTCCTTTGGAATGATCTTTCTCAGGGTAGCCTTTAACTTCTTGAGCTCTTTGTGATTGTGGTCAAACCTCTTGAGAAACTGATCCGGATCCGGATTAATCATTTTGCGATCCTTGATATTTTCTTCTTAAGACATAATAATTTATGCTGGGGACTTCACTACCTCTTCTTGCTGATTGGAATTTTCTTACAACTCTTACACGAGTTCCCTTTATCTCTTCAAATTTAAGGCAATTGAATTTAACTTCCCATTCAGATCATTATCCTCTTGCTTCTTTGTCTACATTCTCTAGATTCATGTTTTTTGACAAACTTATTGAAAGGGTTTTCAGTCAATAATCAGACTTATCAAAAGAATCTTTTACTGAATCATGGAAGACATCAAAGACTCTCATGTATTTAATAGTTCTTTTAGACCATTTTTTTATTTCCTTACATGATCTCCTTTGAGCATAATAACCAATATGAATAGTTTTTAATACTTCCTCGATCATGATAAACATGTCCACGAGCAAGCTAATTAATTTGACTTCTGATTGAATGAGTGTTGAAGAAACTAACATCTTGAATCAATACTGGGGATCAAAGGTATTGGGTACACTAACTTTTCCATAAACTAAACAATGAAATCCCGACCCATTGAAGATGAAGATTATGAATCTGGTTCCCTTACAGGAGATGATTCTTTGTCTAGCTCTTCATCTTTCCTCTAATATTATCATCCAACATCCTTATAATCCTTAACAATCACATACTTCTTTCGTGTGTCATCAACCACTTGTTTTACATTATCAACATTGGAAATTACAATTTCATCCCTTGGAGACTCATGATCACTATCAAAAAGTTAGACTATCTTACCTTAATTAACATCTTCTTTCTCAACATATTCCTTAACAACACTAGGTTGGATGAACTCTTAGTTTCTATTATCATCATCAAAAGGTTTTTCATCCTATTCCAATCCATCATCCTCTTTTCCTTGAGTAACATTTTTGGTTGACTCAACCTGGGATGTTTGAATTGAATGATTTTTAGGACTTTCCTTATCACGATATTGATCTACTTTCTGTATCACATCATCACTTTTTTATTATTCTTACTCTTGTTGTTCATCTAATTATTACTCTTGATCTATATCTTCTTCCATAATAGGTTCCAGAATTTGAATTTTTTCCTGAGGTTTCTAATGGAAGTATTTCATAGAAGAAGGATTCTGGTAACTGAATTTTTTCAGGGGTCTTTTCTGTATCATTGAGTAAGGCATGGGCAATTTCAGCTTCAGAAATTTTCTTTTTCATTTTATTATATTTTTTGTACCTTTCAGGCTCTTCAGCAACATAAATTTTCAACGCCTTTTCCTCAGTAGGATCTATCCTAATCCTTGGATCTTATTCTTTCTTCGTCTTCATCTATTCCCTCCACTTTTCTACCAATTCATATGGGATTTTTTTCTCTTTCTGCTTTAGTGGTGTTGATTGGATTTCTGAAAATTTAGATTTTTCTTTGGTTTATGGTTCTTTCTCTTTCCTTTTATTTTTATATTTCTTGGAAGTTTCTCCTAATTTCCCTTTCATAACTAAATCTTGGTCTTTAATTTCATGAATATCATAAAATTATCTTGATTTTGTGTTGAAACTAGGTTTTATTCACCTCAAAGTATTATCACTAGACAACATGATCTTGAAGATTCTTGGTTTAGAACTGCATGGAATTTTGAAATATTCTAAGCAATGCACTATGATATTTGAAATGATCACCAGATACATGACAATCCAATACTTGAGAGTTCCATTCATAGTGTTTGTAAATTTCATAAGGATGTACTTAATCAGGTTTACCATTCTAATGTTATCCAAAAAAATCAAATGTAAAGATATCACTTTTCTTTATATAGTCCTTCGAACCCTTTCTCAGAATGAGGAAAACCAGTACCCACAATGCTAAAATTATAAAGTTCATAGAAATATGGGTTATCATTAGCGATTTTACTCTCTTGAGTCCATGGGAATCATTTTCATTTTCTTTCTCAAAACATCCTAACTGATCTAGAAACTTGTGATAGTAGAAAATTCACTCACCTTCATAAATAATTCCATGAATATTTGCTTCCATTTTAAAATATAGATAATAGGCATTCCCATAGCTCTTGAACAAAAACAATTCCCCTCCACCTTCTTAATAAAAACACACTCTATCATAGAATTCTTTAAGTACGAATAAACCGGATCCTAACTCTTTGCCTTGGAAATTAAAAATAATTCCCATCAATTTATCTTGATATTTTTTGTAATCATAGAATTATACTCAGCAAAGAATTTTGGGTCAACCAATATTTCCCTGTAGATTTTCCAATCCATGATTTCTTTGTTTGAAGACATCTATTTCTGTGGGGAAGCTTCATGAAACATACATAGTGTAATAAAACATGTAATAATGAATGAAATTATTGAAGAGGATTATAGATTTGACGTAAAAAGACTTGATAATCGATTTGGGGCATGAATTAGGGGGCCTTTATATATATTTTGAGGAGACAGTTCAAATTGATGATTTGATCCAATGGTTTAAATAAGAACAATCTAATTAGATGGGTGAGATGAATTGAAAAGAAGGATATGGTAGGTTATGATGTCTTGATTTTTTAAGGAAAAATAAGATATAAGGAAATTGAATCTGATAGAGTTTTCTTAAAAATGAACAAAAATACCAACAAGTAAAAAAATCAATTACGAAAATTTAATTAAGGAAATATGCCTTCTGTATTCCTAAAAAAATTGTCAGTAATGAATAATTTTCTTCTTTAAGAACATTAGATTCCAAAAAGTTTTATTATGTAAAGAAAATTTAAGGTTCCAAAAATTTGAGTTCTGAAAAAAAATGTTTTAATGAAAATTTGGGTACGAAAAACTTTTTGATTAAGAAAAACAATTTGGTTAAACAATAAATGTACTCACCCTTTTAAAAGAAGATTCTTAATGTAAGGAGATATATTTCCACGAAAAGTTAAGGTGAATTATTTTATTATGGTTATCATTCCAAACTTTTGTTTAATGTATTCAAATCTATCATAGGGTAATGATTTTGTAAAAATATCATCATGTTGATATTGAATTCCAATAAATTGTAAAATAATATCTCTTTTAAGTGTGTGATACCTATGTAATTGATGCCCAATATCAATGTGTTTTGAACGAGAGTGATTGGTAGGGTTTTTTCTTATGAAAATGACACTTTTATTATCACACAATATCTATGTTTTGTTAAAAATCATTCCATAGTCTGTGAGTGTGTGTTGCATCCACAACACTTGAGCACAACAACTTCCAACTGCTACATATTCAGCTTTAAGTGTGGAAATTAAAACCGAGTTCTTCTTAATGAAAGACCAAGAAAATAATTAATCTCATAAAAAATGATATGTTCTAGATGTAATTTTTTTGTCCATTCTTCATCCATCAAAATCTACAGCTGGAAAACTTCTTAAAAAATCATTTCCAGAAGTGTAGAAGAGTCCTCAATCTATGGTTCCCGTTAAATTGAAAAAAAATCTATTCAATTCTATTAAACGACATTACATTAGATTAGATTGTTATCTTACACATAATCATACTGAAAGCAATAAGTCTGGATACCTATCTATCAAGTGTATTAAACTTCCATCATACCTCTAAAACATGTTTGATCTACTGGTTTCCCAGTTTCATCATGATCTAGAGAATTTTTGGTACCTATTGGAGTTCATTTACTTTTAGTGTTGTCATATCCATACTTTTTAAGAAGATATTTAATGTATTTATATTGAGAAATATATGTTCCTTCTTGTTTCTGAGAAATTTGAAAACCTAGTAATAATGTTAAATCACCCATCATACTCATCTCAAACTCACATTTCATAACATTCACAAACAAATCTGTTAAAGATATCTGAGTTTATATGAATATATTGTCATCAACATATATTTTAACAATAAAAATATTTTTCTTATCTTTCTTTATAAAAAGAGTTGGATTAGTAGTTCCCTTAACATAATTTTTTTGTAACAAAGTCCTGTAATTCTATCATACCGGGCTCTAGGGGATTGTTTAAGTCCATATAAAGATTTTGTAAGTTTGAAAACATTTTTAGGATGGGTTGTTTCATGAAATATAGTAGTTTGTTCAATATAAACATCCTCTTGAACATATCAATTTAGAAAAAAACACTTCACATCAATTTGAAAAATATTGAAATTAAAAGATGATGCAAAGGAAACTAAAATACGAATAGACTCGAGTATAGCTACTAGAGCATAGGTTTCTTCATAGACTATTCTTTATTTTTGATTATAGACTTTAGAAACTAATATATTTTTATTTCTTACTATGATTCCATTTTTATCACATTTAGTTATGAAGACCCATTTTACTCCAATTATAGAAGTTTCCTTAGGTATTTCAACAATGGTCTAGAATTATTTCATTTAAAATTAATTTATCTCATGTTGATTACTTTTAATCCAATCATCCTCACCTAAATCTTCATCAGTGTTTTTTGGTTCTAATTAGGAAAGAAATTCTATATGTTCTACTACATTTCTTATTTAACTCCTTGTCATTGTAGGTTGATTTACATCACCAAAGGTACTATCACATGGATGATTCTTAAGAAAATCTAATTTGGGTTTTCTAAAAACTCTTCATCAACATATGGTAGAAAATATACTTGGGTAAACTCTTCAAAAAATATTTTCTAGATGGTTTTTCTGCTATGAATAATCTTCTATCAAAGGTTGATATTTATATTCTGAAAACACATCCGTGGATGCAGGTTGGGGTTTTTCAAAAACAAAAGGACCAGTTTCATCAAATTTAACATGCACTATTTCTTAAATAGTAAAAGTATTTTTCATAAAAACTCTATAAGTCAAAGAAGTAGTAGAGTATCTTAGAAAAATTCAATCATTGTACATTTGTGGGAATTTATGTATGTTATCTGTAGTTTTAAAAATGATAACATTTCATCAAAATACATTGAAGTAAGAAAGTCTAGGTTTTTGACTAGTCCACAAATCATAAGGTGTTTTGTTAATAAAAGGTTTTATTAAGAATCAATTTATAGTATAAGCAGAAGTACTAATAGATTCTTCCCAATAGTGTTTATCAATATAATATTCACTTAACATGGTTCTAGTTATCTCTTGAAAATTTATAATTCTTTTTTCAAAAACACTGTTCTATTGACGAGTTCTTTGAGAGGATAAGTTTTGAGTAATTCCTTTATAAATACAAAATTTATCAAAATCTGAATTTTGAAATTAGCCTCCATGATCTCTATGAATAGTTATCAATGTAAGGGTTTTTTCATTTTGACCATGGGTTCTGTATTTGATAAAATAAGAAAAGGCTTTAGATTTCTTTTCTAGAAAATAGATCCATGAAAATCTAGTGAAATCATAAACTAAAAAAATACCTAGTATTTTCCTCTAATACTTATTGTTTTATTGTGACAAAAATATCCATTTTCTCTAGCTGTAATGCATCAGATATTGAGACATTAACAATTTATTTAAATCTTGATTTATGATTCTTACCATATTGACAAGGATCAAAATCTTTTGATGAATCAAATATAAGCACTGGTAGATCCTTAAGAAGTCTTTTATTTGAGAGTATTCATAGGTTCATAAGATTATAGGGTCTTAGTCTTCTATTCCATAACCCTGATTGATCTTCCATGGCACTAAGGCAAGGTAGGTCTTGGCACCTAGGGACTTATATGTTTAGTGTATAAACATTCTCATGCCTTTAGGCAGAAAGAATAAACTCTTCCTTGGAATTGTATACTAAGCATTTATCATTCCTAAAATTCACATGACAACCTTCATCACATAATTGAATTTTGATAATGAGCTTCTTCTTAATACCATTATCAAATAAAACATTTGAAATCAATGTTTTTATAAGAAGAACAATGTTACATATACCATAATTTTTTCCCTGAGAATTATCTCTAAAAGTTAATTTTCCTCCTTTCATATTGATAATAATTTCAAAGAAGTTTTTGTAACCAGTCCTGTGTTAGGAACATCCACTACCCATGTACCCTGTATTGTTGGTAGTTCATTCCTTATTTTCCAGAAAATAAAATAGTTAGAATTTTAGAATCCAAACTTTCTTGGATCCAGAAATTTAAGAAAATAAAATCTTAGGAATACCCAAATTTTAAGAATTGTAAGATTTATAATAAACCTATAGATTGGGTTTTATTTTAAGAGAAATTAATTTCCCAATTTTCACCACATTGACATTTAGTACAAAAGGGATCACTTTGGGGAACACATTAATGATAAAAAACTAGTTTTGAACGAGTATAACCAAATCCTAAACTATTCCTTAGACAAAGAATTAGAGAATAAATTTTATCAAATTATTTCCTTCCTGGAGTAAAATTTGATTAATGTTTCTTTAAGGAAAAAACATCATATTTCAGTTTGATGACTAAATTCTTATCCTAAAAGTATTTAGTTTTAGAACTTGGGTTATTATCTAAAATAGTTTTCTTAGAAATAACATTTTCAGGATCCTTATAAAGTTTATCGTTCTTATAATTAATTTACTTACAGATTTTAGATATAATTTAAAAATAAAATGTTTTCATATCAAGATCCTTAGAATAATCTAATACTTCTAGTGTTAAAATTGATATTCCTGAATTTTCTTTATCTAACTTCTTTTTTATTTTACAAATTTCATTATCAAGATGTTTAGAAAATCTAAAAACTTATTCAAATGAAGGTAAGGTATTATCTTTTAATGAGAAAGATTCCACATCTAAAGAATCATAATATTATTCACTAAGAAAATTGGAATTTAGTGAAATATTGATTAAAGATTCAAATTGGTGTCCCTTATCCATTAACTAATGATTTTCAATAGGTATTATTTCAATAAGACCAATATTCATCTGATCAGAAGATTCATATTATGAATATTCATCAGAAGAGTCACTGTAACTGGAAATCTATGTGTCATTTTCTTTCAAGACTTTCTTAGCCTTAAATTTGTAAAACTTATTTCTATTTCATTCCTAATTATTTTCTTTCCTATATTTTCTCTTAAGCATAGTACAATCATGTTGGATATGTCCTTCCCTTTTACATTGATAAAATGTTACTTCATAATCTATCATGTCCTTTAAATATTTCTTCTTATATTTATGTTAAAAATATTTCTTTCCTATAATATTGTTCATCCTTCAAGAAATATTGGCTAATTCATTCTTGGAATGATCACTGTCACTTGATTCAGATATATGAACAATTTTCTTTTCTTTATATCTAGTTACCATTTTTGGAATCTTAGCATTAGATGTAGTAGTGAAAGCTACACTTTCTTTACGATTCTTTATTTTTGAAATTAGCATATCTCTTAATTCTAGATTCATGATGAAGAAGAGTTCCAAATAATTCATCAAGAGTAATGTTAGATACTTTTCTATTCTCATGAATATATTTCCTTTTTTATTCACACTCATTGGGCATGATGTCAATTATTTTATGTATAAGAACTTAATCATCAAGACATTTCTCTCCCATAGATTGAAAACTACTTACAATAGTAATAAATATTTGTTGTACATTGCAAAATGGTTACCCACAGGGAAATAAGAATCCATGATATTCATCTATTAACATAACTCTTCTAGTTTCTATCACTTTAGAAGACCCAAAATGTGTAACTTCATGTTTCATCCAAATTTAGTTGGAAAATTCAGAAGAATAAATCAGACTATATATATTCCTGGTCATATAACACAACAAAGTATTTCATACCTTGTAATTTAGTTGATATTCTAGTTTCTCTTGGTTGGTAAAGGTTTTGACTTCCTTGTCAATAATTTTCTAATCCCCAATGAGCATTACAAAATTTTCTACTCTAGTGTCAATTAAAATAGTCTTCATCATATCTATCTAGTACTCATAATCATTACCATCATGGATTGGTGGTCTGATAGGTTTAAAATTATCAATGGAACCAAAATTTATAACTACCATTCGATAAGAAAATAATTTTCCAAAAGATTTATTAATAGAAAAATTTTATAAACAAATATAAAAATCATTAAGAAAAAACATGAACAAGAAATGTTAAGCAAGAATAATTTCGAACAAGGAAAAATTGAACAATAAAACTTATATGTAAGTATAATTATTTCATAGACCTCCTCTTATACCAATTGTAGCATCTAAATAGTATATGTAGATGCTCAAATACAAGAGGGGGGATTGTAGGTTTAAAAAACATTAATTTTTAACCTTAATGGAAAAAATATATTTAACAATGCAAAACAAGGTAAATTCATAAACCCTATTTAGTTCATAACTATGAATCAAACTTTCTTAGGGTCTAGAAATACAGATCTAGAAAAGAAACTAAAGATCAGTTGATTCTACCTTAAAGCATATAGAATCTTATTTATCAGAGTAAGTAAAAGTACAATAAAGTATAATAAAGTTATAATTTCATTATTTACCAAAATACAATTGAATTAAATCATGAAACACCAATCAAGTAAACAAGTAAGAAATATTTTAACCCAAAGAGAAGGGTATTCATTAACCTTTGTTAAAGGTCTCCTTATTTATACTTTCAAGAAGGTATGTCTTACCCACACCAAGGTAAGTCCTAAATAAGAAGATAAGAGTCTATATTTTTATCCCCACAAGAACTAATGCTTCAAGGTAGTAGGAACCTCTGTCCTCCTATCCCTGGAAGAACTCTATTGTACTCAACAGTAATCAGAGTTCAATGAAGCAAGCTGAACAGGATTTTCCCATCCGATCAAGATGTTCATGAAACACACAAGGCACTAGAGTATTTCACTCTCTAGAAATCACTTCATAGAATGTAATATTTATGATCAACATTAGAAAGATGGATCGATAATGAGCTCATTCAAAGGAGATCTTATTTATAGGAAGATCTTCAATGGTCGACTCCCTCCTCCAATAGTCATATTTCTTCTTGAATCTTGGAGAGACCTATACATATGTCACAAAACCAATGGTTAGATTGAAACAAATTGTGTGACATTATTTCATTATAAAAAAACATGTGTAAGTAAAATGAAGTATCTTGACCAAATCTAAAATATAGAAGTCTATAGAGAAATGAAAATAAGAGTCTAAGCATATAAATAATCAGATTATAGAAACATGGACATTCAGATTTTATTTTTCAAAGAATTCAGAATCTAAATTATATAGTTTTTGGAGTTTTAATTTTGACGAATTCAGAGTCTAAATTATGAGGAAATAAAAGTAAGAATTTCTGAGAATTCGGAGTCGGAATTTCAAAGAATTCATAGTCTGAATTTCAGAGAATTCAGAGTTTGAATTTTAGAGAATTTGGAGTCTGAATTATTGAGAATTTGGAGTCTGAATTTCAGAAAATTCAGAATCTGAATTTTAGAGAATTTAGATTTGGATTTTCGTATAATTAAAAGTCTAAAAATAGTAAGACATGGTAGCTTATGAAGCATTATGATTCTGAGGTTTTTGATAAAGATATGAAATTTTGATTTAGTAAAAAAACGAGACTTTTTTCTGAGAAGACATTGAATAAGATAATGAAATCCAAGGTTAAGGAAAAAAATTTCTTCGAGAAGTAAAATTTTACTTAAGAAAATAATTCCTAGAGAAAGATAATTTTCCATAAGAAAATATATTTTGTGATTTTCAAAACGTAGAGGAATGGAAAATTCATAAGAAAGCCTTATTAACTCAACAATCTCACACTTTTTGGAAAGCACAAACAATATTTAGAGAAAGAATATAAGGGATATGAAATTTTCTTTTTGAACTATAAAAGAAAAACTTAATTCCATTTAATTATTAACCATGAAGAATACGACTAACTCCACCTTAGGTTTTGAAATCCCTACGGATCGTATTCTTGTATATTTTAGAGAAGTTACTTTTTATTCGTTAAGTAGACTACCCCTTACTTAATCTCCCCCGTAATTAGGTAATTATTTTCATTATACATAGTATTCTATTGATCATTATGTTCTCCCCCTTTTTGATTTCAAAAAAGGAATAGAGGTAATGAAAACAAAATTTACCTGAAAGGTTAGTAACATACAAGACAAAATAATTAAAGGATAAAAAAATTTCCATTATGATTAGAAAAATTGTTACAGGGTAAAAAATACAACAAAATATTGGATTGACATGAAAATCATTCATCCTTATTTTCCTTTGGCATGATCTTTCTTAGGGTAGCATTTAACTTCTTGAGCTCTTTGTGATCATCCTCAAACTTGTTGAGCAACTGATCCTGATCTCGATTATTCTTTTTGAGATCCTCGATCATTTCTTCTTAAAACATAATAATTTATGCCTTGTACTTCACCACTTCTTCTTACTAATTGAACATTTGTTGCATCTCTTCCCTGAGTTCCCTTTATCTCGTCCAATTTAATGCAACTGAATTAAACTTCCCATTCCGATCCTTATCCTCTTGATTCTTGGCTACATTCTCAAGACTCAACTTTTTAGAATAAATTATTAAAAGGTTTTTCAATCTATCATATGACTTATATAAATCATATTTTACCAATCATGGAAGTCATCAAAGACTCTCATGTCTTTAATAGTTATTTTAGACCATTTTGTTATTTCCTTATATGATCTCCTTTGAGCATCATAAACAATATTAAAATCTTTTAAATCTTCCCTGATCTTGACAGACTTGTCCATGAGCATTCTTAAGAAATCTGACTTCGGATTGGATGAGTGTTCAAGCAAATGAAATCTTGAATCAATTATAGGGATCAATGGTATTGTGTTCACTAATGTTTTCAAATACTGAGCACCAAAATCACAATCCATCGAAGGCAATGATTTGGAATTTGATTCCCTTCCAGGAGTGGATTTTTATCTAGCTCTTCAGCTTTCCTCTTAGATGATCCACCAACATCTTTATTATCCTTAACAATCACAACCTTTTTAGGTTTATCATTAACCACCTATTTTCCTATATCATCTTTGAAAATAACCATTTTATCCCTTTCAAGACTCAGTCTCACTATAAAAAAGATGGACTATTTTATCTTAATAAACATCTTCTTTCTCAAAATCTTCATTAACATCATTAGGGTGGATGAAATCATTGTTTATATACTCATCATCAGTAGGTTTATCAACCTCTTCTTACCCATTGTCCTCTTTTCCTTGAGTAACATTTTTTGTTGACTCAACTGGGGAGGTTTGGATTAAAATCTTATCATAAGGACTTTCCTTATCATGATATTCTTCTACTTCCTTTATCACCCCTTCACTTTTGTCTTCTTCTTCCTATTTTTCTTCTTCTAATTATTATTCTTGAACAATACCTTCTTCCACAATAGGTTCCTGAATTGGAATTTTCTTTCCAGAGGTTTCTACTAGAACTATTTCTTGGATGAAGGATTCTAATACCTGAATCTATTCAGAGGCATTTTATGTATCTTTGAGTAAGGCTTAGACAATTTTGGCTTATGAAATTTTATTTTTCAACTTATTATATTTTTATTTCCTTTTAGGATCTTCAGAAAGTTGAATTTTCATGGCCTTCACCTTAGTAGGAACTAGCCCAAAACTTGGATCTCCATCTTTGTTGTTATTCTACCAATCCCTCCACTTCGTTACCACTTCATTAGGGAATGTTTCTTACTTTTTCAGATTTGGTGGTGATGACTGGATTTCTAGAACTGTAGATTTTTCTTTGGTTTCCAGTTCCTTATCTTTTTTTCTTACCTCATATTTCTCGGACGTTTCTCATATGTTCCATTTTTTAACTAAATCCTTGTCTTCAATTTCGAGAAGATCATGAAATTATCCGAATTTAGTATCGAAACTGACTTTCTTCCTCCTCAATGTATCATCACTCAGAAACATGATCTTAAAGGTTCTTTGTTTAGAACATCAAGTAATTTTGAATGATTCTAAACAAGTCTCTATGATCTTTGGCAAGATCACTATATACATGATAATATGAGACTTGAGAGTTCCATTCTTATTGTTTGTAAATGATAGAAGTATGTACTTTACCCGGTTTACCTTTCTAAGGTAAACCAAAAAGTCCAATATAAAGATATCAATTTTCTTTAGAGAGTCCTCATCACCCTTTCTCAGAATGAGGAAACCATGTATCCATAAAGCTAACATTCTAAAGTTCATATAAATATGGGTTATCTTTGGTGATTTTACTCCTTTGAGTCCAAGTCACACAATTTCCTTTTCCTTACTAAAACGTTCTAACAGATCTCGAAATTAGTGAGAGCCGAAAATTATCTCACCTTCATAAGGAATTCCAATAATATTTGCAGCCATATTAAAAGATAGAGAATAGATTTTCCCCTATATCTTGAATGAAAACATCTCCCTTCCACCTTCCACATAAAAAATTACTATATAATATAATTTTATAAGGATGTCAGGATAAACCAGATCCTGACTCTTTTCCTTGGCTATAAAAAACTATCCCATCAATTTATCTTGATATTTTTCATAATCAATGAATTATACTTACCAAGAATTTTGGGTCAACCAACCATTCTCTGTAGATTTCCAAATCCTTGATTTCCATGTTCGAAGATATCTGTTTCTATGGGGAAGCATCAAGCGACATCTGGAGATCAAGAAAACTTAGAAAAATGAATAGCCTATTTGAAGAGGAGCATAGCTTCAACCCACAATGTCTTGAAAACCGATGTGGGACACAGATTAGGGGGCCTTTATATAGGCTTCGAGGTGACATTTTGAATTCTTGACCTGATCCAATGGTTGTATTAAGCATGATCTGATCATATGATTG
The DNA here is from genome assembly GCA_963277665.1 of Viscum album. Classification (NCBI taxonomy): domain Eukaryota; kingdom Viridiplantae; phylum Streptophyta; class Magnoliopsida; order Santalales; family Viscaceae; genus Viscum; species Viscum album. The sequence goes on along the minus strand of OY728128.1, from coordinate 261,730,922 downwards.
AGATGAATTACCAATAAGGATTTGGTAGATTTTGATCTTTTGAGGTTTTAAGGAAAAACCATATTTATGGAAAGTAAATCTGATAGAGTTTTCTAAAAATATAATTAAAATACAAACAAGTAAAAAAATAAATTACGTAAATTTAAGCAAGGAAAAATTCATTCTGGATTGACTAAAAATTGCTAGTAATGAAAAATTTTCTTCTTTAAGAACATTACATTTCAGAAAATTTTATTATGTAAACAAAATTTTAGGTTCAGAAAATTTGAGGTCCAATTTTTTTTTTTTTAATAAAATTTGGTAAAAAAAAGTTGTTTAAGAAGTTTTTTTTGTTTAAACAATAAATTTTCTCCCCCTATGAAAATATGTATTTTAATGTAAGGAGATAGGTTTCAACAAAAATTTAACATAGAAGATATCCTTATGGTTATCATTCAAAAGATTTTTTTAATGTATTCAAATATATCAGAGGGTAATGATTTTTCAAAAATATCATCATATTGAACTTGTGTTCCAATAAATTGTAAATTAATATATCTATTAAGCGTGTGATCTCTAAGAATATGATTCCAAATATCTATGTGTTTTGAATGATAGTGATGTGTTGGGTTTTTGATTTGTGAAATGGATCTTTTATTATCACAAATAATCTATGTTTTGGTAAAAATCATACCATATTCTGTGAGTGTCTCTTGCATCAACAACACATGAGCACAACAACTTCCAATGACTAAATATTCAGCTTTAGAAGTGGAAAATACATCTGAGTTTTGCTTCATGAAAGACCAAGAAACTAATGAATCTCCTAAGAAATGACATGTTCCATAGGTATTTTTTCTATCCATTCTACATCCACCATAATCATAAGCCAAAAATATTTTTAAAACAAAATCATTTCACAATGTAAAGAAAATTCCAAAATCCATGGTTCCCATTTAATAGTGAAAAAATCTTTTCACTTCTTTAAAATAGATTCCATTGGATTAAAATGTTATCTTACACATAAGAATACTAAAAAAATTATTTCTGGATGACTAGGTGTCAAGTATATTAAAAAATCAAATCATACCTCTAAAAAATTTCCAAATACTATTTTATATCCATATTTCATCCATATATCATATTTTTTGAAAATAAATCATTATTAATCCTTATGGTATGTTTAAAATATTTGTATAACTTTTCCGTTTATAAAAAGCAGGGTGTGTCATCTTGCCCACTTATAAAAGGTATCATTCTTAACCAAGAATATTTGAGTTATTTCTACTTCCAACTCTTTGATATATTACTAAATTTTGAGGATATAATTAAATTATATCTACAATATATGGATATGTTATTTTGATAATTTCATAAATTCAATGAATCTCCACTTCCATTAAATAGGAAATGAAACCATTATTCGTGTGTTTGACATACTACCACCTTGCAAACCAATTTAATTTGTTTTCCAAAATTCCCCCAAATAGATGAACATGGTGATGAATTTAAATTTTATATATGATATGAACTAAACAATAACCATTTTTAATTGTTCTATATAATTTACCTTCTTACCTTATAACCCATTTAAAGAAAAAACACTATTCTTCTATATGGTTGTTTTACACCTCACAAAGTGATGTGCTTAGTTTTTTATTACAATATTACATGGATGGAATATTTATGTTTATGAAAAGAAATAATAACATATTTATGACTTAATTATAATTCTAGAATGTTAAAACAACACTTTACTTTTTTCCATTATGATCTTTGAAAATTCAAATCAATACACATGTGTACGTTCTACCGATAATCTCTATGAATGTAACATAGTATTTTTTTCATAAACATAATTAATAGTAATGTATAAAATTATATTTGATTTATAAATATGATAATTATTTCATGATTATTATTATATATATAATTTACTAATGCCCCTTCTAAGCACGTTCAATAAATCTATGTCATTTTGAAATTATGAATATAGTTTCCTTCAAACACCCAATGTGGTGTGGCATCATATCTCTACCAAATAATATCCCAATTTGGGCATGGTCTTTAAGGATACATATGTAGATTTGAAAATCGATCATAATACATCAGCATAATTTTATGTTTCAATCAAATCTATTTCTCATGGATCGGGAATGTTATCACACAAATATGGATTTTGAGCTTTGATGGGTTCTCTGAAGAGATGTATTCATTCCTATGGAACGATCCATCAATTTATATTAATTATTACAATATATTTCCCCTTAATCATTGATCCTTGTATTATTGAGATATATTACCACTAGATATGAAGATTATTTATGGTCTAATTGTAGTTTGTTTAATCCTTTCTATGCAGTAAGATGATGTAGGGATGGATTTTGGAGAGGTGGATGGTGATGAAAAGCTTTCTAGGCAGAGGATGATATTAGGTGTTTGAGATGATCTGGACAATGTCATGGATTTATTCTAGTTGTTTAAATGTTATATCTTTAATGACCAGATTTTTGGAGATCCACCATGGTGGATCATCGAAGTGACAAAGATGCCCAAGAATTCAGTGGTCTTTATTACTTCAGATTCCATCATGTAGATATGTCTTTTCATCTAATCTAGAGTGTTTTGATCTAGGTTACCCTCATCTTCGTGCATTACAAGGATGGGGCCTTGGTAAGAGGTGGATGAGTAAATGATATAGGAAAAAATGACTATATTTTTATGGGGTCCTGGTGTTTGATGGTAAAAATAATGGGAGTCATAGTGGTCGGTCGTAGTTAAGGGAGGGGCCAATTGAGGTGGCAGAATGGAAGAAGGTTGTGCATTGCATAGTTGTTAGAGGAGATATGGATTTGGGTCAACGTATCAATGAAATTTGGTCTATCTTTCTAGTTTTAATGTGTTCAAATGGATTTCAGGTATTCTTCTATGAATCAATGGGCTCTCTTGCAATTAATTATTTTATTTTCCTATTGGATTTTGGTCCACTTGATCGGGTTCTCTCATAACCCAGTTAAGAATTTATTTCCCATATTCTTATTTATATAATGGGAATATCCCATCCTAGATCGAATTATAGTTTAATCTTATAAAAGGCTCTTATTGAAATAAATAAATTATAGAAGTTTATTATACAAGAGAAAAAAATAAATACACAAAATTTAAAGACCCGTAAAATTCAAGGAAATTTTTTTCTTAATTTTTTTTGGAATTTTAAAAGAACGCAGTTTCTGACGGTACCTGATTCCGAGGCCCAGTGTGCCTGGAATCATTTTCCGAAGTTTGGCTCGGGTACGTTCAGTGAACGAATGAGCGGGTTTTTCTAACTTTTGAACAGGTGCTCGGAATCAAATTCTGAGGGCACCGATGAAATCGCAGCGCCGATATTTGCTTAGAAACGCCTCTTCCGGAGTTGCATTTTCTCGGGTGTGGTTTTTAATTTTTGGGCTTAAAGTTAAGAAATAAAATAATTGGTACGACAAACTTTATTTTATTTCACTTAAAGCCACTTGAAAGCCACTTAAAGCGGCTTAAGCTGAGTTTTTGTGGATAGGGTTCTATCCAAAAATATCCTACCCCCTTGGTAGGATATTTGTGAGGTGTGGCCCGCATGAGCCCCACCATTTCATTTCCACTATGTAACACACCCGCGAAAACCCGTCATTATGAAAGTCAACTGACGCGTTTTCTTAAATTCTTAACACACCAATTAATTGGGTGGTTAACTTCGTTAAATTAATTCTACTAAATTAATTTAATCATTTCTTAACCTGTTTACAATCCGTTGGCATAATAATAAAATAACACCAACACACGACTTCTTGAGGATTGCTCATTGAGAGGCTTTTGACAGAAATTGTGTGCCTTCATCCTCCTTCGCGAAGAACGCGAAGAATGCCGTCACCCTCGGAGATCGACGACGCTTATTCCGAGACGTTCTTCCCCGCAGTGATCTTCGATCAACAACTGCTTGAGTCCGTCGACGCGACACTGTATTCCGCGCCAACACGACTTCCTTCCGAGACGACGCGACGCCCTTCCGAGACGACACGACGCCCTTCCGCGATGACGCGACGCCCTTCCGCGACACGACGATCGCCTCCTTCCGTGATGATCAATTCCGCGAAAAACGTGCGTGTGACGACTTGACGAGGTAGGGGTTTGTTTTTGAAATAATTTATTTTCCTGTGATTGTTTCTTTTAAAACAAGGAACCCGAATCAAAGTTCAATTTTAATTTTATTAAAATTGTGCCTTGCTTATTATTCATGTGTTGAATATTTCTTCCTGATTGTTATCACCTAACGCAGAGGGTGCGGGCCAAACAAACACGGCCCGACAACCCTCCGCAGTTCTTTGTTGTTGTGCGGATTGGCGGGCGGCGACAAAACATGCCGCAGAGGTGATTCGTTGTTTCCGTAGTGAAGTACGAGACCCGGGAGGAGCTACGGCGCAGATGGAAACGAAATCGGACCACCGGTGTCACGACCCGCCCTCGGGGTCCGTGCCGTGACTACCCCAAGCCCGCCTTCCATAGGCCAGGGGCTGGCGACTAGCACCAAGGCGTAATTCCCGGTAAAAGGGAAGGCATTGCCTTTGAAAAGTAAACACACACTACAGAGTAAACAAGCGGAAAGTAAACACTAAGCAAACAGAGTACGACTGAAAGTGCGGAAAAGTAAATGGGCCAGAATACAAACCCAAACTGAAAGTAAAGTACAACTCGAAAAGGGAAAAACAACAACTGTAAAGTAAAGGCCGCTACTCCGAGCTGTCCACTGGAAATCCCACCTGAAGGGTGGGTACAGATAGCTCCTCTGCTCCACGGGTCCCGCCGTCTGCTCCGTGCACGTCCCGCCCAGTGGTCCACCTCCGGGTACCGTCCCGCTCTGCAAGCCTCAGCTAAGGTCAACGCTGTCCGTCGTCTGCAACCAACACATCGAAGTGCGGGCGAAGCCCGTGCAGGGGTGAGTATAAGCTACTCAGTAGGGACCCCGAGACCCCTGAAGGTCTCTCAAAATCCACAAAGGATAAACCACGAAGCAAAGTACAATCACGAAGTAACAACCGACACTGCTTAGGTATATGCCCATACATATACCTAAGTCATCAAAATACGCTCCATCCTCCGAGCCCAAGTACAACTCAGTCCACACAGGAAAGTATACGTATTCCACATAGGAAAGCAAAATATAATCCACACAGGATTGCACAACACAATCCACACAGGAAAACAACAGGATTCAGCTCACACAGGTATACTTTCCTGTGTGGACTGAGTTGTACTTGGGCTCGGAGGATGGAGCGTATTTTGATGACTTAGGTATATGTATGGGCATATACCTAAGCAGTGTCGGTTGTTACTTCGTGATTGTACTTTGCTTCGTGGTTTATCCTTTGTGGATTTTGAGAGACCTTCAGGGGTCTCGGGGTCCCTACTGAGTAGCTTATACTCACCCCTGCACGGGCTTCGCCCGCACTTCGATGTGTTGGTTGCAGACGACGGACAGCGTTGACCTTAGCTGAGGCTTGCAGAGCGGGACGGTACCCGGAGGTGGACCACTGGGCGGGACGTGCACGGAGAAGACGGCGGGACTCGTGGAGCAGAGGAGCTATCTGTACCCACCCTTCAGGTGGGATTTCCAGTGGACAGCTCGGAGTAGCGGCCTTTACTTTACAGTTGTTGTTTTTCCCTTTTCGAGTTGTACTTTACTTTCAGTTTGGGTTTGTATTCTGGCCCATTTACTTTTCCGCACTTTCAGTCGTACTCTGTTTGCTTAGTGTTTACTTTCCGCTTGTTTACTCTGTAGTGTGTGTTTACTTTTCAAAGGCAATGCCTTCCCTTTTACCGGGAATTACGCCTTGGTGCTAGTCGCCAGCCCCTGGCCTATGGAAGGCGGGCTTGGGGTAGTCACGGCACGGACCCCGAGGGCGGGTCGTGACAAATTGGTATCAGAGGAGTTCGGTTCTACCGCGAACTCTGATCTTTTCTATGTGAAGCAATAATGTTTAGCGTATTGAGTGTGGTTATCAGTCCAGGGAGTCCAGTGTTGGTGCGGCGGCCGACATATCCGTACACCAGGACCCTGACTTCTGATTTCCGACTTAATGCACGAAAACATTGATTGCGTGTGTGTTTCAAGTTTTCTTTGTGATTACTTGTGCCAGCTCACCGGGTATACTGATCTGCTTAATGAAAGTCTCAAGTTTTCTTTGTGATTACTTATATCAGCTCACCAGGTATACTGTTCTAACCGTGGCGCACCTGTTTCCTTTTCAGGATGGCCCCACGACGGCAGCCAGCTAGGGTTCCGAGAGTCGAGCGAGACGACAGCCCACCGAGCGACGAGGCTTCGGTGCAGGGCCCTTTGCCAGTAGTGGCACCGGCGGTAGCTTTACCCGCCGATCCCCCGATGTTTCCAGCAGCAGCCGCTGACGATGCACGTCGCCTCAGCGCACTGCATGAGTTTCAGCGCCAGCGACCGCCCAAGTTTCGCGGGGAGACGGATCCCCAGGCAGCAGAGGACTGGCTGGAGGCAGTGGTTCGAGTGTTTAGGCTAGTGAGGACACCAGCAGACCTCATGGTGATCCTCGCTGCGAGCCTACTACACGCAGCAGCTGGACGATGGTGGAGCTTGATGCTCCAGGTGCACGATGAGGCATCTCTTCTTTGGACGGACTTTGAGAGCATCTTCCGCTCGGAGTTCGTCCCAGCCACCCTTCGTGCGGTGCGTATCCAGGAGCTTCTACAGCTGCGGCAGGGCAGCATGACGGTCGCTCAGTACTCGGCGAGATTTACCGATCTCTCACGCTACTCGACCGACATGGTACGGGACCCATTCTTCCGGGCCCGGACCTTCGAGCAGGGTTTGAGACACGAGATCAGGGCATCGCTGATCTCCCTCAGCATACCGACTCAGACAGGAGTACTGGAGCGGGCCCTTCTGATCGAGAGCTTCCTTGCTGAGTCTACACCAGCACAGAGACCCACCGCAGGGCGGCACGTGGCAGAGTCATCTGCAGCTGGCAGTCGACGAATGACTCAGGGGTTCAGACAGACCAGACCTCAGGGCACTGGCTCAGCAGTGCAGGGCACACAACGCGGAGCCAATCTTTCGAGTGGAAGACAGTGCTATGCATGCGGCGGGCGAGGCCACATGGCTCGTGACTGCCCGACCCGCCATGCGGAGGAGCAGCAGACGGTTGAGGAACCACCTAGGCAGAGGCAGAGGTTCGACCGTGGCGGTCCGCAGGGAGGAGGCGGACGAGGCAGAGGAGCTGGCCGAACAGCAGGTGGTGGACGACGCTTTGAGGCTCTACCACCACCACCACCAGGAGGTCCACCCCGACCGCAGGGGAGAGCTCAGCTTCAGGCAGCCGAGGCCTTCGATCATGGAGCCCTGGGAGCCGATGGACAGGAGCAGAACTAGTGGATACATCCTTTGTACTTCTGGTTCCTTGTTGCTTTTGTGTAGCGTCTTGTATTACGAGCTGCAATAATAAAAGACGCATACCTTGTGATGTTTTCGTTCCTGTCCTCTATCGTAATGTTACTAAGAGGTTCCAGTTTTGGCTGTTGACTTGACCCTCACTTGTGAGACATCTACTGGAGGAAACCCAGTTACCACACACTGATGCCGACAGTGTGACTCAACCCTTGGAGGCGAGAGTAACGGTTGAATCTCTTAGTAGTAGCGTCGAGGCCTTACGACGTCATCCTTAGTATGGATTAGTATCATCCATGTTAGGATTGACTGTTTTAGGCAAAGAATGTGGTTCATCCAGGGGATGAGACCAGGTTTCTCTTTTCGGCAAAGAAGAAATCTTGCAGCTCTTGTGGGACCAGAGATGGTCCGGGCCACGTCAGAGGAGGTCCATGTCATCCAGGAGCGGGTCCTACATGGACGATCGATTCCTCTTGTGCGCAACAGATGGCGGCACGGGAATCTCCAGGAGAGCACATGGGAGCGGGAGGCTCAGATGCGTGCTAAGTACTCTCTTTTGGTTTCCCTAGTTTGATGTAGCTTTACGGGGACGTAAAGCCCTGAGGTGGGAGTAATGTAAAGACCCGTAAAATTCAAGGAAATTTTTTTCTTAATTTTCTTTAGAATTTTACAAGAGCGCGGTTTCTGACGGCACCTGATTCCGAGGCCCGGAGTGCCCGGAATTAATTTCCGAAGTTTGGCTCGGGTACGTTCAGTGAACGAACGAGCGGGAATTCCTAACTTTTGATCCGGTGCTCGGAATTGAAATCCGAGGGCACCGATGAACTCGCAGCGCCGATTTTCGCTTAATGAGACCTTTTCGGGAGTTGCGTTTGTTGCGGGTTGAAAGTTTCGTTTTGGGGTTTTCAGTTAAGTTAAATAAAATTTGTGTAAGACAAATTTATTTTAACTTATTTTTAAAACCTATCAAAAGAGGTTGGAAGTGGGACCCACACCCACTTAAGCAAACAGAGTACGACTGAAAGTGCGGAAAAGTAAATGGGCCAGAATACAAACCCAAACTGAAAGTAAAGTACAACTCGAAAAGGGAAAAACAACAACTGTAAAGTAAAGGCCGCTACTCCGAGCTGTCCACTGGAAATCCCACCTGAAGGGTGGGTACAGATAGCTCCTCTGCTCCACGGGTCCCGCCGTCTGCTCCGTGCACGTCCCGCCCAGTGGTCCACCTCCGGGTACCGTCCCGCTCTGCAAGCCTCAGCTAAGGTCAACGCTGTCCGTCGTCTGCAACCAACACATCGAAGTGCGGGCGAAGCCCGTGCAGGGGTGAGTATAAGCTACTCAGTAGGGACCCCGAGACCCCTGAAGGTCTCTCAAAATCCACAAAGGATAAACCACGAAGCAAAGTACAATCACGAAGTAAAAACCGACACTGCTTAGGTATATGCCCATACATATACCTAAGTCATCAAAATACGCTCCATCCTCCGAGCCCAAGTACAACTCAGTCCACACAGGAAAGTATACGTATTCCACATAGGAAAGCAAAATATAATCCACACAGGATTGCACAACACAATCCACACAGGAAAACAACAGGATTCAGCTCACACAGGTATACTTCTTCAAGGACGATAAAGATGATCACTGATCCATCTAAGTCGTCGGACCCACGAAGGATCGATAGGTAACTAACCCCCGCAGAAGACCCACACAGGATCGGGCTCACACAGAACCTGTAGGCGCTGGCTCACACAGAACCGCTGAGCGCAAGGACCCACACAGGATCGGGCTCACACAGAACCTGTAGCACTGATCCACGTAGGATCGCTGAGTGCTGTAGTCGTCGTCGTCGAATCCACACAGGATCTCTGTACTGTCGTCGTCAAATCCACACAGGATCTCTGTACTGTCGTCGTCAAATCCACACAGGATCTCTGTACTGTCGTCGTCAAATCCACACAGGATCTCTGTACTGTCGTCGTCAAATCCACACAGGATCTCTGTACTGTCGTCGTCAAATCCACACAGGATCTCTGTACTGTCGTCGTCAAATCCACACAGGATCTCTGTACTGTCGTCGTAGTAGAACAGTCGCAGCCAGCACTAGGGTTCCCGCACACAGCAAGCTCGTACGGAGGATCCGCTCCACGAGCCGAGAGGCTGATACATCAACTGTCACGAAGACCGAAGTTGATGTATCCAAAAGTTCCGTATCGCCAACAGGAACTCAACGTAACAGACGGCGCATCGATCGGACGCCCGGTCTGAGAGTTATTGGCATTTTCGTCTCCGGGGCCCGGTTGGTTTTTAAGGCAAAACCAACCCGACCGTACTCCACCTGCGTCCAAACCTCGGGCGGAGTATGCCAAAAGATCCGTCTCACTAAGAGGAACACAACGCGACTGACGGCGCGTCAATCGGACGTCCGTAGCTCAAGATATGAGCGTTTCCGCTCCGAAGGCCCGGTTGGTTTCGTGAACGAACCAACCCGGCCGAACTCAAAGTTAACCGAAACCTTGAGTGCGATATACCGAAACGACCGTCTCGATCCAAGGATCGCGTTGCCGCAGACGGTTCGTCATTCGGAGGTCCGAGGCTCAAGTTATGAGCCAAGAACCGAATCTGGTCTGAAACGGGGGGTCCGGGTCCGGGCCGACCCGGCCCGACCCCCCCCCCCCTCTGGACGGCGCGGCGGCCGGCGGCGGCGGACGGCGGCGGCGGACGGCGGCGGACGGAGGCGGCGGCCGGCCGCGGCGGCGGCGGCGGCGGGCCGCGGCGGCGCGGCGGCGGCGGGCCGCGAGGCGGCGGCGGGCCGCGCGGCGGCGGCGGGCCGCGCGGCGGCGGCGGGCCGCGCGGCGGCGGCGGGCCGCGCTGGCGGCGGCGGCGCTGGACGCCGCACATGGCTGGCACGCGGGGCATAGCCCCGCGTTTTTCTTCAAGGCGGCACGGCCTAGGGCCGTGCCTTTGCCAAAATAATCGGCCCCCGCAAGTGGGGGCCGGCTTGGTAAAACCGGGGGGGCTGTTGCCCCCCCCCCTCTTTAATTGAACCGCCCCCCTCTTTAAGAGGGGGGTTTGAAGAACCGGCCGGGGGTTTAAACCCCCGGTTTTTATGATATCCGGCCGGCCCGCTGGCCGGCCGGTTTTTACTAACGGGACCGGAAATTCCGGTCCCGCCCTTGACTTCCGACGCCGGCGGCCCGGCCGCCGGTCTCCTCTTCCGCCGCGGCCCGGAACCGGCCGCGGTCTTCTCGTCCCGCCGCGGCCCGGAACCGGCCGCGGTGTTCGTCGTCCGGCGCGGTGCGACGGCACCGCACCCCTTTGCCGTGCTTCGATTCTTTTCAACGCGGCGCGACGGCGTCGCGTTCTTGAAGATTTTTCCTCGGCGTAGCGCGACGGCGTTGCGTAAAATAATTGAACGTTCATCCGCGTGGTGCGACGGCACCACGCTACTTGTTTCCACCAGCATAAACAAACATGAACGGTGGAGGGGGATTCGGCCGTGTTCGTGCGGTCCGGCCCCCCCTCACGTTAAAGAAATACAAACGAAACTTAAATAAATAAGCCACACGTTAGACTTACTATTCACGATCAAGGAAAGGAGTAAGAAAACCAAAATGAAAACAGAAACCCCTACCTCGGGTTTGAGATTCAAGGAATCTTCTACGTTCCGCGGAAGACGGCGTCGCGGAAGTCAGGCGTCGCGGTCGTCGTTCGTCAAATCCGTTGACGAAGAGTTACGTCCAATGCGACACGTTGTTGGCGGATCTTCGTTTGCCGACGAAGAAGGCCCGAGGAGGATGCGGCGTTCCCTCTTGTTGACACCGAGGACGAAGAAGAGAGGCGTCGTTCTTCGTCGGAGTTTGAGCGTTCTTCGTCAAGATGAACGTTCGTCGTCAAGAAGAAGAAGATGGAGGAGGAGCTCTCAAAAGCTCTCAAGGGAACAAACGACAACCCTTAAACAAATAAGATTGCATCTTATTTTATTAACACACAACTCAAAAGAATTTCAAATGTTTGAAATTCAAAAGAGTTTAACTCCCCAAAATTAATTAAGAGTAACCTAAGCCAATTAATAGAGGCGTTAAAGGAGTTGGGAGGATTTGAAAAGAAAAGGGGGTTCGTGTGGGCCCCACCACACTTAATCCTCCCAAGGGAGGTTAAGTGGGTGTGGGTCCCACTTCCAACCTCTTTTGATAGGTTTTAAAAATAAGTTAAAATAAATTTGTCTTACACAAATTTTATTTAACTTAACTGAAAACCCCAAAACGAAACTTTCAACCCGCAACAAACGCAACTCCCGAAAAGGTCTCATTAAGCGAAAATCGGCGCTGCGAGTTCATCGGTGCCCTCGGATTTCAATTCCGAGCACCGGATCAAAAGTTAGGAATTCCCGCTCGTTCGTTCACTGAACGTACCCGAGCCAAACTTCGGAAATTAATTCCGGGCACTCCGGGCCTCGGAATCAGGTGCCGTCAGAAACCGCGCTCTTGTAAAATTCTAAAGAAAATTAAGAAAAAATTTTCCTTGAATTTTACGGGTCTTTACAACCGGAGCAACACCGGTGGCCCACGAAACCCACCAGTGACGGTGCCCCGCGAAACCCACCGGCGGCGGCGCCCCACGAAACCCACCGGCGGCGGCACCCCGGCGCGCTGCCAGACAGGGCCGCCGCTGCTTCAACCGCGGCGGCAGCGGCCAGCAGACCCGCGGCTCTGTGGGTCCGGAACTCATGGGACGCGGCTTTGCTGCGTCCTCTGATCCAGCGCGGCCCCATGTGGGGCTGCAACGCTTCATCCCGCGGGGGCTAGCGCCCCGCAGTTCCTCCGTTCGGCCGGCTCGGCCGAGCCGAGCCAGGCCGACCCGCCGGTCCGGGTCGCGCCCAGGCCGTTCCGGGCCGCCCTGGTCGGGCCGGGCCACCCTAGCCGGGCCGGGTCGCGCCAAACCGGGTTGGACCCCGACCCGGGTCGGGTCGACCCGGTTCGGGCTGACCCAGGGGGTTGGGCCTGGTCGATCTGGGCCCAGACCCCCCGTCTATGGATTTTTTCAGTCTTTTGCTCATAACATGAGCTACGGACCTCCGAACAATGCGCCGTCAGCGGCGATGCGATCCTTATATCGAGACGGTCGTTTCGGTATATCACACTCAAGGTTTCAGAATACTTTGGGTTCGGCCAGGTTGGTTTGTACACGAAACCAACCGGGCCCTCGGAGGTGAAACGCTCATATCTTGAGCTTCGGACGTCCGATTGACGTGCCGTCGACTTTGTTGGATTACTCTAAGTGAGACGGATCCTTTGGCTTACTCCGCCAGAAGTTTGGATTCAGGTGGAGTACGGTCGGGTTGGTTTTTGCTTAAAAACCAACCGGGCCCCTGGGACGAAAGGGCCAATAACTCTCAGACCGGGCGTCTGATTGACGCGCCGTCTGCGACATTGAGATCCTGTTGACGATATGGAACTTTTGGATACATCAACTCTGTGCTATGTGTCAATTGATGTATCAGCCTCTCGCCTCGTGGAGCGGACCCTCCCGATCGAGTTTCCTGTGTGCGGGAACCCTAGAGCTGACTGCGACTGCGACGATGATGAAAACATTACGGAAATCCTCCGTGTTTTTAGCAGTGACCACTACGGTACATCTTGGGATACATCAACTCCGGACTACATGTCAGTTGATGCATCGACCTCTTGTCTCGTAGAGTGGACCCTCCCGGAACGAGCGTGCTGTGTGCGGAAACCCTAGAGCTGGTTGAGACTTGACGACTGCTGATCGAACGACTCGGTGTGTTACGAATTGCCCAGTGAGAAGCGCTTGGTTGTAGCAGCAGACCCACGATGGAGGAGCGCTTGGTTGTAGTGGCAGACCCGTGGTACTCAACAGAAGGAGTACCTCTGGAGGATATGAGGGGGAGCGCTTGGTTGTAGCGACAGACCCACGACGGAGGAGCGCTTGGTTGTAGCAGCATGGGGGAGCGCTTCGTTGTAGCGGTAGACCCACAATAAAAGAGCGCTTGGTTATAGCAGCATGGGGGAGCGCTTGGTTGTAGCGGGAGACCCACAACAGAGGAGCGCTTGGTTGTAGCGGCTAACCCGTGGTACTCAACAGAAAGAGTACTTCTAGAGGCTATGAGGGGGAGCGCTTGGTTGTAGCTGCAGACCCATGGTGGGAAGCACTTGGTTGTAGCAGCAGGCCCACAGTACTCGATAGGTGGAGTTCTACAGCAGTCCAAGGTTAGAAGGAAGCGCTTGGTTGTAGCGGCATAACCATTGTTCTTGATGGAGAAGGATTTCCCCTATAGATATGGTTTCAACTTCATGATCGATCCTATGTGGGTCATTGCGGAGGTTAGTACCTACCGATCCTTTGTGGGTCCGACGGCTAGATGAATCAGTGGCTACATCTGATTATCTTTATCGTCTTACAAAGAAGTATATCCTGTGTGAGATGAATCCTATTTTACTTTCCTGAGTGGATTGTGTTGTGTTATCCTGTGTGAATTTATGTTTACTTACCTTTGTGGATTGTTTTGTGCTATCCTATGTGGATTTACGTTTTTCTTTCCTGTGTGGACTGGGATGTACTTGAGCTCGGATGTTGGACCTGAGCGAGAATTGAGGACTTAGGTATATTTATGGGAATATACCTAAGCCATGTCGGATGTTACTTCGTGATTGTATCTTTCCTTTGTGGTTTATCCTTTGTAGATTCTGGGAGACCTTCGGGGGTCTTGGGGTCCCTACTGAGTAGCTTATGCTCACCCCTGCACGGGCTATGCCCGCACTACATTATGTTGGTTGTAGACGACGGACAACGCTGATCATGGTGGAGGCTTGCGGAGCAGGACGGTACCTGGAGGTGGACCACTGGGCGGGGTGTACTCGGAGCAGACGGCTGGACCGAGGAGCTGTGGAGGCTATCTGTACTCACCCTTCAGGTGGGACTTCCAGAGGACGGCTCGACGTTGTGGCTTTACTTTTCAGTTGCTGTTTTTCCCCTTTCAGTTGTACTTTACAGTTGGGCTTGTATTTCCGGCCCCCTTTACTTTCCCGCACATACTGTTGTACCAGTTTTTACTTAGTGTTTACTTTTTCCGCTTGCTTACTCTGTGGTGCTTGTTTACTTTACAAAGGCAATTCCTTCCCTTTACCGGGATTTACGCCTTGGTGCTAGTCGCCAGCCCCTGGCCTATGGAAGGCGGGCTTGGGGTAGTCACGACACGGGCCCCAAGGACGGGTTGTGACAAATTGGTATCAGAGGAGTTCAGTTCTACCACGGGCTCTAATCTTTTCGATGTGAAGCAATAGTGTTAAGTGTATTGAGTGTGGTTATCAGTCCAGGGAGCCCAGTGTTGGTGCGGCGGCCGACGTATCCGTACAACAGGACCCTGACTTTTGATTTTCGACTTAATGCACGAAAAAATTGATTGCATATGTGTTTCAAGTTTTCTTTGTGATTACTTTTTATCAGCTCACAAGGTATACTGTTCTGACCGTGGCACACCTGTTTCTTTTCAGGATGGACCCACGACGGAAGCCAGCTAGGGTTTCGAGAGTTGAGCGTGACGACAGCCCGCCGAGAAACTAGGCTTCGGGATAGGGCCCTTTGACAGGAGAGGCACCGACGGTACCACTACCTGCCGAGCCACCGATGCTTCCAGCCCCGACCGCTGACGATGAACGTCGCCTTAGTGCCCTGCATGAGTTCCAGCGCCAGAGACCGCCCAGGTTCCCTGGGGAGATGGACCCCCAGGAAGCCGAGGACTGGCTGGAGGCAGTTGTATGATTTTTCCGGTTAGTGAGGACACCAGCAGACCTTATGGTGGTCCTTGCAGCGAGCCTCCTGCATGCAGCGGCAGGCAGATGGTGGAGCTTGATGCTCCAGGTGCACGACGAGGCATCACTCCTTTGGATGGACTTTGAGAGCCTTTTTCGCTCAGATTTCGTCCCAGCCACCCTCTAAGCGGTGCGCATCCAGGAGTTACTATAGCTGCGGCAGGGCAGCATGACAGTAGCCCAGTACGCGGCGAGGTTTACCGATCTCTCGCGCTATTCCACGGACATGGTACGAGACCCATTCTTCAGGGCCCGAACCTTCGAGCAGGGGTTCAGGTGAGAGATCAGAGCTTCAGTTGTTTCTCATAGCATTCTGACACAGACAAGAGTGTTGGAGCGAGCCCTCTTAGTGGAGAGTTTCTTTGCTGAGCAGTCTCCAGTAGTAGGACCCACCACTAGCCGGCATGCGGCAGAGTCTTATGCAGCGGGCAGTAGACAGATGACACAGGTGTCCAAGAGGACTAGACCTACCGGTGGTCGACTGAGAGACACATGATCGATTGTGCGAGGCACCCGAGGTGGACAACGACTTACCATGAGCAGACATTGTTACTCCTGCGGCGGGGTTGGTCACATGGATCGTGACTGTCCGACCCGCCATACGGATGACCAGCAGATGAACGAAGGACCTCCCAGGCAGAGGCAGAGGATTGATCGAGGCGGATCGCATGGAGCAGGAGACCGTGGCAGGGGAGCTGGCCATGCAGCGGGAGGTGGAAGACGCTTCGAGGTGTTGCCACCACCACCACCAGGAGGTCCACCCCGACCACAGGGAGTTGGTGGACATGGTAGAGCTCAGCTTCAAGCAGCTGAGGCCTTTGATCATGGAGCTCTTGGAGTAGATGGATGGGAGAGAAACTAGTGGATACGTCTTTTGGACATCTAGTTCCTTGTTGCTGTTGTGTAGTGTCTTTGTATTATGAGCTGCAATAAAAAAAGATGCATACCTTTGTGATGTTTTCATTCCAGTCCTCTTTTGTGTTGTTACTAAGAGGTTCCAGTTTAGACTGTTGACTTGACCCTCACATGTGAGACATCTACTGGAGGAGACCCAGTTACCACACACTGATGCCGACAGTGTGACTCAACCCTTGGAGGCGAGAGTAACGGTTGGATCTCTTGGTAGTAGCGTCGAGCCCTTACGATGTCGTCCTTGGTATGGATTAGTATCATCCATGTCGGGATTGACTGTATTAGGCAAAGAACTTGGTTCATCTAGGGGATAAGACCTGATTTCTATTATCGGCAAAGAAGAAATCTCAGAAGCTCTTGTAGGACCAAAAAGGTCCAAGTCATCCATGAGCGGATGAGGACAAGCTTAGTGCCGACAAAAGTCTTGTGCTGACAGAAGTCGGAGGCCACTAGAGTTTGAGGATGGCGACCACGTCTTCTGGCATGTCTCACCTCGACGTGGATTACGGAGATTTGGCCGAGGCGACAGTCTTCTCCATGCTTCATCGGACCATTCCAAGTCCTCAGCAGGATTGGCTAGGTGGCTTATCACCTGGCTCTACCACCTCAGTTGCACCGGGTCCACAACTTCTTCCACGTATCTCAGCTGAGGAGATACGTGCACGACCCGACACACATCTTTGGCCATGGGGAGATGGATGTTGATGATGGGGCGACCTTTGCGGAGGTCCCGGTGGAGATTGAGGATCGACATGAGCGGGTCCTACATGGACGATCGATTCCTCATGTGTGCATCAGATGGCAGCACGAGAACCTACAGGAGAGCACTTGGGAGCGAGAGGCTCAGATGCGTGCTCAGTACCCACATTTGTTTCCCTAGCTTATGATGTATCTTTATGGGGACGTAAAGCCCTGAGGTGGGAGTGATGTAAAGACCGGTAAATTTCAAGGAAATTTTTTTCTTAATTTTCTTTCGAATTTTACAAGAACACATTTTATGACGGCACCTAATTCCGAGGCCCGGTGTGCCCGGAATCATTTTCCGAAGTTTGGCTCGGGTACATTCAGTAAACGAATGAATGGATTTTTCTAACTTTTGAACCGTTGATCGGAATCAAATTCCGAGGGCACCGATGAAATCACAGCGCCGGTATTTTCTTAGAAACGCCTCTTCCGGAGTTGGGTTTTCTCGGGTGTGGTTTTTAATTTTTGGGCTTAAAGTTATGAAATAAAATAATTGGTATGACAAACTTTATTTTATTTCACTTAAAGCCACTTGAAAGCCACTTAAATCTGCTTAAGCTGAGTTGTTGCGGATAGGGTGCTATCCAAAAATATCCTACCCCCTTGGTAGGATATTTGTGAGGTGGGGCCCGCACGAGCCCCACCGTTTCTTTTCCACTAAGTAACGCACCTGCGAAAACCCGTCATTATGAAAGTCAACTAACACGTTTTCTTAAATTCTTAACACACCAATTAATTGGGCGATTAACTTCATTAAATTAATTCTATGAATTAATTTAATCGTTTCTTAACCTGTTTACAATCCGTTGGCGTATTAATAAAATAAGACCGATGCATGACTTCTTGAGGATTTCTCGTTGAGAGGCTTTTGACAGAAATTTTGTGCCTTCATCCTCCTTCGCGAAGAACGCGAAGAACGCGAAGAACGCCGTCACCCTCGGAGATCGACGACGCTTCTTCCGAGACGTTTTTCCCCGCAACGATCTCTGATCACCAACTGGTTGAGTCCGTCGATGCGACACCGTATTCCGCGAAGACGCAACGCCCTTCCGCGATGATGCGACACCCTTCCGTGACGACGCGATGCCCTTCCGCGACGCGACGATCGCCTCCTTCCGCAATGATCAATTCCGCGAAGAACGCGCGTGCGACGACTTGACGAGGTAGGGGTTTGTTTGTGAAATAATTTATTTTCCAGTGATTGTTTCTTTTAAAACAAGGAACCCGGATCAAAGTTCAATTCTAATTTTATTAAAATTGTGCCTTGCTTATTATTCATGTGTTGAATATTTCATCCCGATTGTTATCACCTAACGCAGAGGGTGCGGGCCAAACAAACACGGCCCGAAAACCCTCTGCAGTTCTTCGTTGTTGTGCGGATTGGCGGGCGGCGAAAAAACATGCCGCAGAGGTGATTCGTTGTTTCCCCAGTGAAGTACGGGACCCGGGAGGAGCTACGGCACAGACGAAAACGAAATCGGACCACCGGAGCAACTCCGGTGTCCCGCGGAACCCACCGGCGGCCGGAGGCGGTGGCCAGCGGACCCGCGGGTTCGGCACTCCCAGGACGTGGCTTTGCCGCGTCAACTGATCCAGCCTGGCCCCATGCGGGGCCGTGGCGCTTCATCCCGCGGGGGCCAGCGCCCCGAGTTTCCTCCGCTCGGCTGGCTCGGCCGAGCCGAGCCAGGCCGACCCGCCGGGTCGGGTCGCGCCCAGGCCGGGTCTGGTCGCGCCCAGGCCGGGCCGGGTCGCGCCAAACCAGGTCAGACCCGGACCCGGGTCGGGTCGACCCGGTTCGGGCCGGCCCAAGGGGGGGTTGGGTCGGGTCGGTCAGGGCCCAGACCCCCCGTCTCCGAACATTTTCGGTCTTTTGCTCATAACTTGAGCTACGGACCTCCGAACGACGCGCTGTCAACGGTGATGCGATCCTTGGATCGAGAAAGTCGTTTTTGTATATCACACTCAAGGCTTTGGAATACTTTGGGATCAGCTGTGTTGGTTCGTACACGAAACCAACCAGGGCCTCGGAGCGGAAACACTCATATCTTGAGCTTCGGACGTCCGATTGACGTGCCCTCGACTTTGTTGGATTTCCCTAAGTGAGACTGATCTTTTGGCTTACTCCGCCCGAGGTTTGGATGCAGGTGGAGTACGGTCGGGTTGGTTTTGCCTTAAAAACCTACCAGGCCCCTGGGATGAAAAAGCCAATAACTCTCAGACCAGGCGTCCGATTGACGCGCCGTCTGCGACGTTGAGTTCCTGTTGATGATACGGAACTTTAGGATACATCAACTCTGGGATATGTGTCAGTTGATGTATCAGCCTCTCGGCTCGTGGAGCGGACCCTCCAGACCGAGTTTGCTATGTGCGGGAACCCTAGAGCTGATTGCTACTGTGACGATGATGAAAACAGTAGAGAAATCCTCCGTGTTTTCGGCAGTGAACACTACGGTACATCTTGGGATACATCAACTCCGGACTACATTTCAGTTGATGCATCGACCTCTTGGATCGTGGAGTGGACCCTCCTGGAATGAGCATGTTGTGTGCGGAAACCCTAGAGCCGGTTGAGACTTGACGACTGCTGATCGAATGACTCGGTGTGTCACAGATAGCCCAGTGGGAAGTGCATGGTTTTAGTAGTAGACCCACGGCGGAGGAGCGCTTGGTTGTAGCGGCAGACCCGCGGTACTCAATAGAATGAGTACCTCTAGAGGCTATGAGGGGGAGCGCTTGGTTGTAGCGGAAGACCCACGACGGAGGAGCGCTTGGTTGTAGCAGCATGGGGGAGCGCTTGGTTGTAGCGGCAGACCCACAACGGAGGAGCGCTTGGTTGTAGCAGCATGGGGGAGCACTTGGTTGTAGCGGAAGACCCACGAAGCAGGAGCGCTTGGTTGTAGCGGCTAACCCATGGTACTCAACAGAAGGAGTACTTCTAGAACCCACGACAGAGGAGCACTTGGTTGTAGCAGCAGACCCATGGTGGGAAGTGCTTGGTTGTAGCAGCAGGCCCACAATACTCGATAGGTGGAGTTCTACAGCAGTCCAAGGTTAGAAGGAAGCGCTTGGTTGTAGCGGCATAACCATTGTACTTGATGGATAAGGAGTTTCCCTATAGCTATGGTTTCAACTTCATGATTGATCTTATGTGGGTTATTGCGGGGGTTAGTACCTACGGATCCTTTGTGGGTCCGACGGCTAGATGAATCAGTGGCTACATCTTATCATCTCTATCGTCTTACGAAGAAGTATATCCTGTGTGAGCTGAATCCTGTTTTACTTTCCTGTGTGGATTGTGTTGTGCTATCCTGTGTGGATTTACGTTTACCTTCCTTTGTGGATTGTGTAGTGCTATCCTGTGTGGATTTACGTTTTTCTTTCTTGTGTGGACTGGGTTGTACTTGAGCTCGGATGTTGGAGCTGAGTGAGAATTGAGGACTTAGGTATATGTATGGGCATATACCTAAGCCGTGTCGGATGTTACTTCGTGATTGTATCTTTCCTTTGTGGTTTATCCTTTGTGGATTCTGGGAGACCTTCGGGGGTCTTTGGGTCCCTACTGTGTATCTTATGCTCACCCTTGCACGGGCTATGCCCGCACTACGTTGTGTTGGATACAGACGACAGACAGCGCTGATCGTGGTGGAGGCTTGCGGAGCAGGACGATACCTGGAGGTGGACCTCTGGGCGGGGTGTAATCGGAGCGGACGGCTGGACCGAGGAGCTGTGGAGGCTATCTTTACTCACCCTTCAGGTGGGAATTCCAGAGGATGGCTTGACATTGCGGCTTTACTTTTTAGTTTCTGTTTTTCCCCTTTCAGTTGTACTTTACAGTTGGGATTGTATTTCCGGCCCCCTTTACTTTTCCGCACTTACTATTGTACTAGTTTTTACTTAGTGTTTACTTTTTCTGCTTGCTTACTCTATGGTGCTTGTTTACTTTACAAAGGAAATGCCTTCCCTTTACTGGGATTTATGCCTTGGTGCTAGTCGCCAGCCCCTGGCCTATGGAAGGCGGGCTTGGGGTAGTCACGGCACGGACCCCGAGGACGGGTCGTGACACAAAAAATTCCAGACATGAGATACGAGTATCATCTCAAAACATCCTTCTTTGAGACATATGTTCCATTTGAACCAAATTTATCTTAATTGGTGTATATAATAACCCTTTTCATATTATTTAATTAATCATTAATACTCAATTAATTTTTTATGTTAAAATTCATTTACTACATTCATGGGATTTTGGATTCCATGACAACATAGTGTTAATGGTTTATGTTACAATATCATTTTTCATTAGGATATGTTAGGCATGAATTTTTATTTTAGGAATGTTTTTGATAATTTTATAATTAAACCATTTAAATTACATATAATATATTTATTATAAAATTTTACTCTCTTTGGTACTATAAATTATTGAGAATTTTTTTAAGAAAAGATGAATCTATTTCTCTTTTCTGTCACAAATCATTTCTCTTATATACCAAAGTTTTATAAAACAAATTTCAAGAATATTTTTTTCATTATAAATATAATTTATTAAAGGATGTTTATGAAATGGTATATTTTTTTAAAATGTTTTAGAATGTATCCTATATCCATTTTCAGAATGAGGCAGTTTTTAACCTTTTTAAAATAGTTTGAAAGGAATATTTATTTAACATATACAGAATATAAAGAATTACACACCATCGAGACTGATTCATTGATACTTCCTTTATATGTTTTGAAGGAATTTTTTTAAAAAAAATATATAGTATTTTATTAATTTTTTATATTTTTATGAATTGTTTCAATGTGAAAAGCATATTTTCTGCAATACATATTCCATGAAATCTTTCAAAATCATTATCATTAACTACAACCTCCATTGATGTTATAGAATGCATAAAATTATATTTATATTTCTATCACATATATAACTATATTATTCACCATTACACTGACAAGGAAGTATATTCCTTTTGCTTGTCTCCCAAATGTAATCATTATGAATTTTTTTATTATGATATTGGAAAAGATTATGAAACCCATTTAATTACTGGTGTAATGATTGTGATTGTTATTTTTGATTGATTTCTTAATGCGGAACATATTTGAATGTAAATGATATGAATTTCATATGTTTGAATGGAGTTTTATATCCCTCCAATTCATTGGGAAATGTTTTATTCTACTGAGACTTTATATATGGGATTATGGAGTGAGCATAATTCATTATGATAATTTGTTTACCATGTGAGGATTCCTCACCAGTTAACATTGAATTATGGTTTTTCATGTTTATTGTTGATGGAACATTTTCTATGATTTCATGATCTTATGGAAACATGCTCTTTATGTTATCCTTTAATTTTATTACTCATTTTCCTTCAATTTTATGTTATCAGGTTATACATTTTCCACAAAAAAAATTAATTATTAACTTGTTTATTACCATCATAGGTTTTTTAGATCACCAATATTTTTTTCAATATATTCCTCATGTTATCATATATAGTTTTTGGATCTAGAAAAGATTTAGGATCACATTATGGAAATTAAAATAAAGAAGATATATTTTATTTTCACTTAGATGAATTATGAACCCAGTCTTCTAAAGACACTAGGCCTCATAATCTTTGAACTATATATATTGGTTTCTTATTTTAAAAATTATTGAATATTATGTTTAATAGGATTCCATTTCTATAGATAGTATTAAATAGTGTTTTAGTTATTTTCTTCATATTAGGAATACAAAAAATTACTAATAAATCTTGGTATAATTCAATGTAGAAGAAAATATCCAGTAGTTTTGTTGAAGAAATTAGTGAGTAGATTCTCAGAAATTATATCTCTATCTTGATAGTACAACAATATGTGGATCTAGTACAGTTGTACCTAGAGTTAATGAAATATAAAATGGAACATTGGGTTGACATTAACATTACTTTTTGTATGATAGTCAGCCTAACTGCACTATTGGTTTGACACTCCTAGGGGATATGTTTTGGGAATTCACAAACTCTTTATGAACCATTAGGAATGATCTAAAAAATTATTTGGTTAGAATAAATAACACAAAAATTTACAATGTATGACCTAGATTGAATCCTAGAGACTCATAAGATACGATATACATATCATTTATATGTTATTCACTATAGTTTTATTATTTTCTATTTTTCATGATAATGTATTACCTTATTATTTATTTTATTCTTTTTAGTTAATGAAGGGAAATAGGGTAAATATTTTCAATAACCATGGTGATGGGAAATTTATTGATTTACCTAATAAGATTTCTATAATAATGGTAATGGATGATATGCATATTTTTTATCCTTCTTAAATGAAAAATCCTGAATCATAATTAATAGTTTGAGTATAATTTAATTCCCAAACATAGAAAATAAGAGAATGGTTTCATCTCAAAGAATTTCAATTGATAAATACGATAATAAAAAGAAGATTAAATTTTTTAAATGTCAAATATTTGGGAAGAGTCACCATGGGACATTCCATAAAGAAACTGGATGATTCATAATGTGTGGAATATGACGATATAATGTAGTCAATTAAAAAAAATAAATATTATTGTTTAAAAGACATAAGGAAATACATATCAATCTAAGGATCCACTAATAGTTCAATAGAATAAATGTGGGAAACTTTATCATTATCTTAGTGAATTTCTATATCCAACGATTAATTCATAAGGTAATATTTTATGATAATAATTTCATTTAAATTTTTTAAGGTATTTATTGATTGGAAATTGATAATCATGTTCTTGATGTATTTTTAATAAAATGGTATGTCAGTTATAAGAATCATGAAACTCCTAAGGATTTTTATGCAGTAGTTTCTATATAATTATATGAATGAATATGATGAATGGTATAAATGAAAAATAAAGGTGATATTTTATGCAATTTTTTTAAGTATATGATAGTATTCAATATGTTATAGATTTTAATGTAATTATATTCAATTAATAATAGTTTTCTTTATCTGGGGAAATATTCTATAGTAGAATTTATTGGTTATAAATTGATTTGATGACAAATTCTATATTGAGGATTTTCATCAAATTTTGGATCATTATATTAATTATGTAAATATTGTTTTATTCAAGGGTTAATATTAATTTCGGGTGACAACCCATCAAATCTGGTAAGGTCGTGGGTCTTTTACTCATATCCAAAAGGAAACAAGGGTGCAACTCCTACCTCTAGACTATAAAATGTATTGATTATTATGATTTTTTTTAATAAAAATGATTTGATGAAAAAATATATTGTTAATTTTTGGAATCATATTTTATGATTAAATATTTTTTCATTTTTATAACTTTGTGGTGGTTAATGATATTTTTTTAAATGTTTCATTTGGATTAAGTAAATTTAAACTATATTTCTAATATGTGATTTAAAGTGAAATATTATTTTGGAATAAAAAATATATATTTTTATTTCAATTTTTTTGGGAGTTGATTTATTCTTTTGTGGATTTATTTTATATGAAATTTGAATTTTTTGATTAATATAAGGGTGTATTAATTTTATAAAAAATATTAATTTTTGTAATGAAATTATGATTTTTTATAATGAAAAGAAGAATATCTAGATATCATTTGGTGGAATCATGTGACGCATTAGGACATCTTTTTAGTTAATCATCCTAAAAAATTAAAGTTTTTTACTCATCATTTGGATATACAAGTGAGATTATGGTGAATATGGATTAATGGATAATATTAAACTTGTCAAGAATGTATATTTACTTAAATTATTAATGTATATAGCTGTCATAAACCTACCCAATGGGTCTTGATATGAAACTACCCCAATCCTTCCTTCAATAGTCTAGGTCAAGGTTATTAGTGTGATGAAGGCATATGAAACACATTAGAGGAACTAGCATAATGTACCAGTACACACACACATATCCAAAATCAAAAAATGGTGAAATGTTGAACAATTGACAATGATGAATGCATACATGTATATTCTGATGATCATAATACGACATACAATACTTGAAAGAATAAAAATGTGGCCAAATACAAGCCCACACATAATTGAAAATAATTTATAACCTATACCAAAGGAGGGGATTGCTCTTATGTGCAACTACTACATACACATTCATCATTCTATCCGAGACTAGCTCCACCTTCTCCTATTCCAAAAAGTAATCGATAAATTTCCATCATGTTCATAAGACCTGACATGTGTGGGTGGAACCAATATAGGGATGAGTATAACAAAACAAAGTAGAAAACTATGAAATAACCAAACATAAGAATCCTGAATAGTAATATCATCAAAGGATATGTCAATCGTAATGTGATAAATACAATAAAACATTAATATATAGTCATTAAAGACTCTAAGTCTGAAAGGAATCAACAAATACCACAATTCCACTCTTAGGGTTCTCAATAATGATTGACCATTAAGAATCTCTCAACACGTTATACTACTACTGGTGACAATAATCACATAAGTCATGATCATCAGGTCTTCCCAAGAATAAGTACACAGGAAAACTAAGAGGGTTCATTCATGATACACAATCCATTAGTTTAGTATCCCGTTTGTATGATTAGTTCTTGATACACTGATAGGGGGTCAACACCTTGGGCTCACTGGGGGGACCCTAGACCCTAATAGAGTCATACTCCTACATAGGGGATCATCTCCCATGTGAATATTTGACACAAAAAATCCAACAAACCCATTTAAGCTAACACGATGGAAATAAGGATTGA
The DNA here is from genome assembly GCA_963277665.1 of Viscum album. NCBI lineage: Eukaryota > Viridiplantae > Streptophyta > Magnoliopsida > Santalales > Viscaceae > Viscum > Viscum album. Next base: position 261,705,247 of record OY728128.1, on the reverse strand, counting down.
TCTAGGCCTCCCAGTGGGATACACGATCTCAATTTCTAGGTCAATAGTCAAAGAGGTCTGAGACAACTCAACCTAGAATAAGGGATCCCCTCACCACACATATATTCTAGAAGATGTATAGGGGTCACCTACTATGATGATAATAAGACACTTCACTGAGACCTCAATGGAATGGAATAAGGGAACACACTCAACCGATACTGGTTTGAGGATGCTCACAGAATCTCACAACGAAGTTGAGATGAAAAGAAAGAAGAATCCAACATGTCCTCAAAGAAGTACATGATTTTCTCATAGTGGTACACAATGTTTCATAGTATTTATGGAACTTACCATGTCTTGAGCTCTCACATCATTCACTTTTCCACCACACATGGTGTTTCATTGATGAATATATTACATAAGTGTATCCATGGAACTCGACATGGTATTTTTACAATGATTGTGTGCACAAGATCATGTCCATTTACTTTTTATGTGTCTGAGTACACTGATCAAACCATGTACTATGGTTTCCATGTATGTCCCAAGTACACAATGTGTGGGGTAACAAGGACACCATGGTGGGTACTCCTAGAACACACTTATCCATCAACTATGTATTACATGGAGTGAAACTAGGCACACATATTCTGAAACATGACCTGCCCCCCTTGGAATTTAAAACCTTTACACATCAAACTGGTAATCTAAGGGTTACATGATGTGTTTCATGCTTCACATAGTGTGTGATAATTTTGTCTATATTGAAATCATAGTGCGCCATAGAAATTTGTACAGAGAAAGTGTTCAAAATACTATACATAGTGTATTAAATTTTTTCATAGAACACACGGTATAACCTCACACATCAATAATCTTTCCCCTGTATTGACTGGTTATTCTATGAATCACACTACATGCCATATATATTTGGTTCACTGAACCTCCTCTCAACTGATTGTTGGAATTCGGCCATATCCATTGCTTAAGAACCACCACCACTGCGCGTTGCCAGTGTCTCACACCCAAATAAGGAAAAACACCTCCTGATCCATTTATGGATCGACAGCCATAGAGATATACTACATTTATGGTGTTGAGTCTCTATCCCTAACCCTTTGTAATGATCCATTGATACAAAGATCAATTGTGAAATGATTGTTCCCCAGGTATTCAATGAATATTGGGCCAAAATAAATTACCAAGGACAAATTCATGTATAATGAGGAGAGAAAACCTTAAACCAAAAAAATTGGGGAATGAAAATTGACATTTTTTGTGTTTTTTATGTGATATATTATCTTAGGAATGGAAAAAATAAGAGCTATATAAATCAATGAACAAACAAATAATAATTATCCTCAAATCCTGCAATAAAAAACCACACATGAAAAATGACCCATATGAAAAAAAATCCATTAGTTGATTGATTCATGTTCATCAGGGGATATGAAATGGAGATAAATACACAAATAAAATTTCTTTCCTCAAGAGGTATCAATCATTGATGAAGAAAATATCTACATCATTTTCCTTAGTGATATCCTCCAGCTACGTTGGTGTATGATCCTTGATCTAATATGATCTAATCTGATGTCGTCAAAAAATAATACTATCCTCCAATGGTCCTATAAGTATCTAGGGTTTAGTTTCCAACCCTAATATATCCTACTAACATTTGATTTAATGATTATTTATATTTACTATGTCAAGAAAAATAAAATAAATAATTTTATTTATTTTATTCTATTTATTCTCACGTAACTGCACTGTATCCAAATGCTCGACACTGAAAATAGTTATGTCAAAAATAAGGTAAAAACAATGCTTTTGACTCAATTAAGGCCTTATATTTATAATTTGATCCACTATTTAAGAGTTATTCAATTTTTGTTGAAAACTATATGTGAATGACATTTAATATAATTGATATATTTTAAAAATTTCATTTCAGGATCCTCAGGCCTCAGAATCTCATGTCGTATCATCTCCTCACTCTTGAAATATTCCTTGAAATATTATGGGGTATTACATTGACAAAATATTTACATTACGTAATTCAATCCTTTAAGGATTTTCATTCCAGAAAATCCCAACTATGAAAAATGTGGTGATACTGAGCTCTCTAACATATATCCCACTCCCTTTATCTTTGTCGATGGTTCCATACCCTATCAACAAACTAGGAGAAAAATAAAAAAAATCAATAGTTTTTCATTCTTTCATTAGTCCTTAATTTCATCAAATCCTTGAAATTAAAACTACACACCCATATCCCATATTACCTAGGTTGACACCATACACAAAATAGTGCACATACCTTCTCAGATATGACATGTAGAGATCACCAAAGACCCACACTAATGTGGTCACAGGGTAAAATGGTATGCCACCTCACTAAGTCAACACAACAGTAAAAAAATAATGTTCTTATGATCCCTATATATGGCCTACCACCATAGCCAAGAAATCATAACATCCAAACTCCAAAGGGATTCATCATCTATCTACTGAAGTCTCCTGACATTTACATGGCACTTATTATTCTACCATGGATGAACGATACATCTAATAACCATCTCTAGCACCAAATCTATGATAAAATCAAAGTTACCCAGTAGCTCTAACTAGTATAGAAATTTCTTATAATTTATATCATACATGAACTTCAAAATGTGCTACTATAGTGGTGGAAAGGTAATCATAATTATTTTCAACCACAGTGATGGTTGATGATCCTCCAAGTTGTGGCTTATAAACAACACGAAAAACCAAAAAAAATGTTTTTAAGAACATGAATGGTCCATATTAACTGGCTAGCTTAGTAGGATAAAAAACTTTTCCCAACTACAATTGTGTCCTCAAAGGAATACCACATCCTCTCCTAGATCATTCCATGAAGAACGATGGATAGAAATAATCATCGAGGGAATCACATAAATTCAAACTTCATCATACATGAACATGTTCCCCAAACAATCCACAAAGAAATTTTGGACAATATCCATAGTTAGGAAAGATAATAAAAAGTTGAACTTGAAATCTCACTGAAACTCCTGTTGCTACCAAACTAATTTTAAGATATCCTTGAACAAACAAACCTACACTAGTTGTTTTGCTTTTGGAAAATATCCTCCTTATAACCTCTTCCATCATCATGACTATAATCAAAATACTTCCCATGAAAAAGGATGATGTGATTCCATCCTTTAAAAAATCCATCAAGAATATATCTAATAGATATATGGTGAAGTAACATCTAACAATATATACCTTTGACCCATACCTCTATGTAATTCATAGGGAGAGAAGGGTAATGGCTATCAGATGGAGGTAAACCATACCATCCTTATGTGTCTCACATGCTCCAAACCTATGTTGAGAACACATGGCTTCTATTGAATAAGACAACCAGGAACTGATCTAAAACTGATAAGGATCTAGTCCATAGGTTTCAAAATTATACTATGACTTTAAAATTTTCAAAGGGTATAACCACTAACTCAGAACAACAATAGTGTATTTGGAAATCCACTTATGGTATATCCTGCTAAAAACATGATTTTTTGATAAAATCACTCAAGGTAAAACTTTGGTAATCACTTTACCCCATACACTAGTCACAGAAACCATTGATTATTAGGAGTGGATACATTCCATCATGTTATCTACTCCACATGTAACTAATCATTAATAAAACTCAAATACTCATCTTCCTCTTATGAAAAATACGCAATGATTTGTAGGAGAACACAATGTGTCTTAGGAATCACCTACTCTATAGGCTCCTCCAACTTCACCTATAGATATCATAGTAACTTGGGGTAATATTATATCATATAACAGATATTGTTCCTTCCTTGGTGCATTCCCATTAAAAATGAAAACTCTCATTGGTTAGGTATCCCAAAAACTCTCAAGAAGGATTACCTCACACTAATCCACCATTGTAGGAACTGAAAACTTATAGAATCTACTGCTCTAACAGTTTTACTATCCAAATTTTAAGAAGTCAGTCATAACATACTTCATATGATATCATCCTACTCTTCCTAGGATAAAACCTTATCAATGTATGAAAAAATCATCCCAGAAACAAGAATTAATTCCACTCCCACAAGTAGAAACATTCGAGAATTAATGGTAGGAAGAAAATCCATATTGAAAAAACCTCATAGGTTCTCACAGCCACTATGATGAGATTCCATGTGAGTCTATGTATCTCCAACAAGCGTCTGGTCACATTGTTGGTAAAAGGGTGAAATTAATAACACTCTCTATAGGATACTCAAATTCATGGTTCAATAAAAAATGGCTGCACTAACATCACTTGATTTCAAATAGGGGTTATACTCAGGGAAATATTTCACATTACACTATGTGAAAATTTTAACTAGGTTATTAAACACACATGTTTTATCTCAAATAGAATTATAAGCCTCAATGAGCTCCTAGAACTTAGAACTCATCCATTCCATATCCCACCTATTTACCAAAGCATGGGACTCCTCTATCACCTTCGAACATCGAACAATATTAGACAGAAAAGTTAGAGAAAATCATCCACCACACCTCCACACTATCTTCTTTTATCAGCACTAACTCATACACATGGTTTTGGATGGTGTCTCAAGAATGAATCTTGATAAGTAATTTTTATATCGTCCCATAATGTACAAATTCATTCCAAACAACCAAAAAAAGGCTCTATTGAAGCCTCACATATCTCGGTAAAATAACTCAAATGATGGAGGAAATTGAGTTCCTAATACCTATGTCTAACATCACTTCACCAAGTGTATTGGGAACACAGATCATATTTCAAATCACTCATTGAACCTCTAGGTAAATAATAAGTCATGCCTACATCTATCTGAGAGGTTGAACAAAATATTCATGTGCTTAGACTGGTCCATATGTTGTTTGTTCTGGTAGCATCAAACCAAAGTGTCTTCCACCTCCAAATACTTCGACAACTCTTCTATCATTTCAACTACCCCGTGGAAATCCTTTCTCTAGCCTGTACCTATAAGTAAGTATTTTTTTACCGTCTATCTAACTACTACACAATAGGTAGGAATTTCTATTGTGATATTTCCTCTCCCATGACATGCATAGAAACACTTCAACATCAGATAAATGTTCTTCCACAGAAATCTATTACTAATCATATAGTTCTCTGACATGGTTTGCAAGATTTATATCGGTGGGTCCTACTAACACTACATCTGAGGAGATCCCTACCTTGGATGCTCATGATATGTGCTTTAAGACTAGTCATCATAATCTAACACCAAAAACTACATCCACAGAATGTACTAACAAACCCTATACACCTGAAACATTAGAAATGGATCTATGTTCATTTCAAATGGTGCAATCTCTATCAGATTTCCACTTGTAAGAAACATGACTCTTGATCAGACCCCTATATGGAGACTTCATCACTCATCTAGTCAAACTATTAACCATGCTATAAAAACCTCTTTTACTATATTCATTAATAAATCCTTAAATAAGAAAATAATAACCACATTCAATGAGTATATCTGTTGGGAAGACACAAAGGACAAGGAAACCACAACCCTATCCTATATGATTCATGAAACAATGTTATCTAGTAAACATTTTTATACATATATCAAGTCAAAATGTAGGTTTTTGAGGCCATGGTAAGTAGATATGATGGTTGCAACACCAACAATAGACACCCTATCCTCAGAGAAAATATCAAAGCACTTTAATTATATTTCTTTTAATCCCAAAACAAACTTCATAATTAGAAATAAGAAAAGCCAAAATTTGATCCCAAACTTCGGATGTGTCATAACACTTCATATTCTGTACCCATATGATACCATTCTTCCATGAACCAACCCAATGGGGTCCGAGATGAAACTACCCCTAGCCTACCTCTAACAGGGCATGGGTTGGCATCTAGCACCAATAAGTCATATCACACACATGAGAGGCAATATCCTAAAGAACTTGTTCGCAGGAAAACATCTCCAAACTCATACAATGAAAAACTGAAAAACAAATTATAAAATTGTTTTCAAACATCTTTAATCCCCTCATAATAGTACATCATAAAGTACATGAATGTATAAAAATGGTCCAAATATAATCCCACTAAAATCTGGAAATAAAGTTTGATTTATTTTGAGGGAGGTGAAATATTTCAAATACAACACCAGTATAAAACTTTGAATTTATATCATAATCTATCTCTAACTGCTCCTAGTAAACCACAAAAGGTTCTTCATCTAAAAAATACATGAATTTTTTGGGAAGATCCCACATTGGTGTGAGCATAAAATACTTAACATGAAACCATGAAATGACCATGACATAAGCCTTAGGGATAGTCATGTAATCACAAGATATATTAATAATAATATAAAACATATAATAAAAATTATAGATATAATAATAAAATAATTCAAGCTTCAATGATATAAAATATTTTCCTCCATATTACCACTTTGAGTTATAATGAAAAAACTCATCTAGGAGGAATCACTCCCCATGATATACTACTACTGAGGACTCACATCCTAGATGTCATGATCATCAGGTATATCCAATGAAAACAATATAAAAAATGAGAGGTTTCATCTGAGATATACACTATATTAGACTAATATCCCATCATAAAGATTAGATCTCAGAATAAATATATGTGTCAATGGTCATTGGCTCAATTAGTTGACACAACATGCTACTGGAAACACTCTCAAAGATAGGGAATCATTACACATATAGATATTGGTCTTAAAAATTCCATCAAACCCCATATATAGAAAAAAGGAGGGAATGAGTGTAACTATGATCCTATCACTATGATACATTCTCCAAGCCAATTAGTTAGTATTCAAAGAGCAATAAGACAACTCTCTCTAGAATAAGGTAACTCTCCCCCACTACATATATCATAAAGAAGCTTCCGAGTGGTAACCTTCTTTGAAAAGAATGTGAAACTATACTGAACCCTTAAAATAATGGACCATGTGAAAACACTTAAACAATACATGTCCAAGGAATCTCACCCAAATTCACAATAAAGTTGAGATGGGAGGAAAGAGGAATACAAAATGACCTCAAATAAGCTCATGATGTGTCCTTGGGGGTACATGATGGTTCTCACTAGTCATCAAAATTCCCAAGTCTCTATCACACCTGACATGATCTTTTCCACCATAAATGATGTTTTCTTGATATAATCACCATGTAGGTATCTCTTGGGAACTCTGTGTGACATTATTTACACGACTATGTACACCGAATGTTTTCATGTATTTTTCCATGTTACGGTACAATGCATTTCCCATGTAATTGATCTTTCCCATGTACTTCCCATGTAAACGACATGTGGGATCAATTTTCAACCTCAAAGTGTACTATATGAAAACTAAATCCTTATCATACGTATCACATGGTGTGCGCATATGAAAACAATACATGGAAAACTACTTGGAATCTTGGATCTATAACCCCTACACACACAGAATTGGTCTTCCAAGGGTCATACAGTGTGTGTCATGCTTCATACTGTCTGTGAATTCATTTCTTTTTCTAAAAACCATAGCACCACTTAGAGGGGATGACACTATCTATTTTTATAGGAATATACACATTGTATTTGAGTTTTTCATATAAAACAATGAATTAATTTACACATCTCTGATTGGGAATCTACATACATTTATTCCAATGCAAATTGCATTGCACGTTGTAAACCTAGGTTTGAATGAACCTCCTTGCTGTTGATGGCTAGAATGCGGCTGTATCTGGTGCTCATTAAAATGTTTCGATACACCTCGTAAGGTCCTCATGCCCAAATATTGATGAAAACCACATGATACATATGTGGATCTTAATCTATATATTTATAACACAATTGTGTCTCCAAATATCCATAAAAAACCTATGGGAGTGATCTTTTGTGACAAAGATTTCATGTGCATATATAACACGAATTGAAAACTATAGTACAAAAAGCGAGGAATGAACCATAAACTTTTATAATAGAAACTTTGATCTATTTTCAAAATAAATATTAATTCAAAGGTATATAAATCATTGAAAATAATAATAATAATAATCCCCAAATCTGGAAATTAAAACCCATACCTGTTAAATTACCGATCCCATAATCAGTCTCTTAGATGATAGATTCATGTTCATAATGGGATAAAAAATTGGGATAAATCCATAAATTAAACTTCCTACCTGTAAATGGATCAATAAATGATGAATAAAAAGTCTACATCATATTCAATGGATAATGTTTCAAGCAATGTTAGCATAAGATATGTTATTTGATCTGATCTGAAGTTTTCTAATAAGAATGCTCTCCTCCAATGGTCCACCAGGTCTCCGGGGATTAAAAGGAAACCCTGATATCTCCTCATAACCATGTATTTAATCAATATTTCCACTCAATTCATGAAATAAAATAAAACAAAAATTTTTATTTATTTTATTTTATTCATTATCCTCTGAACATACTTAACCAATCAACGGACACCGACAAAGCTTAGGAATTTCCTAGGGTAAAACCCTTGTTTTTAACTGAGCAGTGACATAATACTTATTATTTGATCCTACATTTAGGAGTTATTCCACTGTTACATGAGAACTATATGTGTGAGATATATAGTCTCTTTAATATATTTGAAAATTTAATTTTGGGCTCACCATGACATAGAATATCAGAGCGTCTCCGCGCCTGATCCTAGAAATATTCATAGAAATATTCAAAATTCTTCAATGAGAAAACTAAGAAATTTAAATGGTAAAAGGATAACTAAAAATTAAGATTAATATATATTGATTAAAATTTTATTCATTTTTGATAAAAATATTTTTCCTTCACTCTTAATGAAATATAATCTTATGACAAAAATGTATCTTCTTTCCAAACCCATGATTTTAATTTCAACCATTTCAATACTCTATGGAATATTGTTTATGTGTTGACCTTCATATTTATATTTCCTCCTTTTTAATAGAAACATTTATTTACCTATTTACGATGTGGGTTTTTCAAAATATAATTTCTGAATGTCAAACCCTTTATTGCTAATAATAAGTTGAAATTGTGAGGACATAATGTATTTAACAGATTTTGAATAAAAAATCTCATTATTTTGATATAATATTATTCTCTCTATCTTTTGCAACATGCAACACTGTGTTCTAAATAATCCAAATATACAATGAAAATATTATTATTTATACCTGACTATATAACTTAAATATTAATTTTTTATCGATAGGATTAAACACATTTTTAAAATTACTTATGAATGAGACAAAAAATTATTTGATAAATATTTACTTAATTAGTTTAGATACTTTATAGGCATTAGAAATACATTATCCACCAAAAAATTATTTTTATTATTTTTTTATAAAAAAATGAAATATTTTTTAAAAAAATTTAAAATATAACTAAAAAATGGACTCCATTTTTTGATTCAACAAGCTAATATTATATTTGGATAAATTTTTGGGATTTATCTAAAATTTATTATTTTTTATTAAATATATAATAATACAGGTTTTTATTGAAAACTATATTTTTGTTGAAATAATTTGGAATATAATTATTTTTTAAAAAAATTAATAAAATTAAAATTAGTTCAATTATGTTTATATTAATTAAATTTATATTATTTCATGCTCAATTTGAATATAAAAACATCTTATATCTATGAAAACTTTTTCATTGGAAAACCATTTTTCATCACCTATTAGGGTTTAACTTTAAATTAAATACTAACAAATTTTTAAATTGAATTTTGAAAAATGGATTCCATATTTGCAGTCATATTAATTAATATTATATAAAAAGATCAACATAATTTATTTTCATAATGAATAGTAAAAATAGTAGAAATTAATTTTCACGGTTAATGTAAAAATGGGTTTACATGGGGTTAAATTAAAACGATAATGGTTAGAATAACCTTAAGTCCTATAAAAATACAATTTTATGGACCTATATGGATATTAAATCATTAAAATATTATGAATGGGGAATTTTTATCATTTTCATTGGTTAATAATTCTTATGTACATTTCTGTTACCTAATTCATATTATATTCTCTACATCACTTATAAAAGATAATCCCCTCTTCCCTCCTTTTTACAGTTAAAAAGAATTTTAGTTTTGAAAATAACTTCCAAAATAACATCTTTAATTAACTAAACTTTTCATATATTCCTTTTTTTGATCACAAATATGATATAGTAAGGATTTTTTCATAGTCTCAAATAGTTGGTCTGAAAAAGTGGTATCATTATTAACTGAGCATCATTGTTTTATTTAATATTCCATATCAATAAGATAACAATAAATATTTTTATATAAAAAATAATTATCTAAAATATAATTATATGTTATTAATTTAATTTCTCAACTAAAATCAATATTCAATTCCAACAAATGGGTAACAAACCCATCCTTGATTTATACGACGGACAACTAACTCACAAATCGATAAAATTCTCTTTCATTGTCACCTACCACATATGTTCATGATGTTGTATTTGTTTTTTATATATGATATTTAGGACATATTACAAATTATTTTAATTTAATATATCATATACCACCATACATTAACATCCATTGAAAAATATACATCTTTCATGTGTATAAATAACTATTTCCTTGTGAAGTGATGTGATTTTTTTCTGTTACCATGTTACAGGGATTGTATACGTAAGTATATTAAAATAAATAAAATGATATTTTTTTTATAAAATTAAAATTATATAAATTAAATTATAATACATACCTTATTTAAAATATTATCATTCAAAAATTGAAATGTTACACATACATATGTACGACCTATATTGTTCATAATTTTAAGCCACTTCATTTTTAATATTCATCATTCATGGTTATTTTGAAAAGTATAATTTATTTATAAAAAAATTAATATATTATTATCATTATTATTGTTAGTATGGAACAATGACCTTATTGATTATGGTCAACACATCGATTCCATTTTGAAATTATGAACTGTGCATCCTCAAAATACCGAATGTGAGCATAATGGATTAAGTAGTTAGATACCTCATTCAAATAAATGAAGTAAATTTTTTATTTAAAAGGAATTCAAGATGGAATTTTTTGTTAATAAATAAAATAATTAATATTGTTTTATTATAATGTAGATAAAAGGAAGACATGAAAAATGTATGGACTCATGATAAATGTTTCACCTGAAAACCTCTTTCATTGATTCACATGTTCTTTTATGTACCTTATTACATTTAAATGATGTATATACATCCCCAATACATATTATATCACAAATATTTACTTCTTCATTACATTTTATGTTATAATTACATTACTACATTATTGGGAGTTATGATTCAAAAGTTTACTAAATGATAATGATTTATGTTTAAATCTCATTGTAATATGGATTTTTATGCATTAATTTACATTGTATGGTTTTATTTGATCATTTTAGAATAAAAAATAAATTTCTTATTCTCTATGTGTTCAATAATTTTTTATAATATTTCCATTTTATTTCATTTTGAACATAAACATACTGAATAAGTTTTTTTAATAAAATATGAATGTTTTCATTTCTATAGTCAAAATTCATTTTATCCCGTATAATTTTTTTAATAATATTTTTATGAATATTTTTCACATTATTTAAATGATTTATTAATGAAATTTTTACCCATGTTGGAATTTTTTCAATTATTTTTTGAGAGGATTCTTCTTTTTGAATTGCATAGGATGCACTTTTTAAAATTTTTACAGCAGTGAGAAATAAATGTTTTTTAAAATTTTATGGAATGAATAGAATTACTTTCTATCATTACGAACCATTTCATTGAATATTACATTATAAATTTCTATAGTTCCATTTAAATAAAATTTTATCTATAATATTATGGATTTTTTAATAAAATTTCTGAGTGAATTTAAATTGAAAATGGTATTTTTCCCAACGAAATATTCCATGTATTGTCTTGAAACCCATTTCATCAATGAATAAAACATATGATACAATGGATTAATTATAATATATATATATATATATATCATAAATAAACATGTCTTGATATCCGTTTCATTTATGGGATAATACATTCCATATGATCATATACTTCATTATGAAATTTCCATTCATTATGATATAAGACCATATTATGAAACCCATTTCACTCATGGGGTAATGTATTTTATACATTATGACTGATTTCCTTATGTGGTGAAACTATTCATGTCCATGATATTATGTGATGAGTTAAACCAATTTTATAGTCCTTTAATTTATTGGGTAATGGTTTATTCTCCTCCATCTTCATGTATTGGAAAATGGAGTGATCCTAATCCATTATGGGACTCTATCCTCCATGTGATGTTATCTCATAATTAATAAATCACTCTTTTTTATATTTGGTTTAATGTTTCTTCCATATTTCCTTTGATATGCTGATATTATGATAAGATGATTTCTAAGTCATTCCTTTGTGTGATTACACTTGATACATCTATTTTTGATCATGTCATGCCTTTATCTCATCAGATATTCATCTGTATCACATATATTGAATTACTACCATTTTTTCTTACCCCTTATGTATATGTATTTCCAATTTCAGTGCACATAGTTCAAGTACGTCAAAAGGATTTATGATAAAATTATGAATTATAATTTTTTTTAGTCCCACTTTGCTGTATTATGTACCTAGTCTTCCAATGGCATTCAGAATCACAATCATTGGGTTGTAATTATTATAAATTTAATGTTAAAAATAATGAAATAATATGTGTAAAATGATTTGATCAATATAATATAGATTGTTTTATAATTACATTGTTGTCCATAAACAACCTACCAAATTCATTTTGGAAATTTGAGCCAAATATTGTCAAAATATCTGATATGAACATAAATTATGAAGTAATTGAATAAATCATTGTAATAAATAAAATTAGAGGAATGGAAATATTTGATAAAGTTCATAATAATGTAAAAAATTAGTATATTTTTATTTATTACGCTGATAAAATTGAGTATGTGATGAGTCAGACTCAAGGTTAGAGACACATTATTTTACAAATGTGATTTTAAATGTATGAAAACAATGATTTTTATTCGATGTCTATATTCTAATTTTTTTTTTCAATGTATCAATATGGGAATTAATGGGTTATAATGTAAATTTTATGTCACTTTTTTAATTTCCTTCAAAGAGTTTCAAAATGAGTCTCCTTACTTATTTTATATAGAATTTTTAGATGAAAAGAAAAAAACCAATGTTATAATTTAATGCCTAAGACTTTAACAAATTTTACCACCAACAAAATGATCATTTTATATTTGGATTCCATTATAATAAGGCATTATTTATTGAATAAAAAACATCCTTACATTGTTCTAGGTATTTATGTTTTGAAAATTTTCTTTTAAAATTAAATTCTATTTCAATATTTTAAAGTGTTTTGAATATAGATTTAAAATCATTTTCAAGGATTTTTTGATTAAAAGTTGGAATATTAGTTTTTTTATTAATTATGTGGACCTTGGATATTGTTTATGTTAATCATTTTTTCAATCATAGCTCAATATTATAGGTGATCTAGATAAAGAAATGATGGCATGTCATATAGAGACCATGACTGTAGTGGCCCAGAGTCTATGTCTACTTTTTTACCTTTTCATAGATATAAGGAATCACATCATAACAAACTAAAAAATTTAATAGTCTTTTCAAAATGATACAAATATGAGTCTTACATTACATTAGAATAAAAATATTACAACATAATATTTTTTGGACAATGACATTATTACCTATATCATATCATTTAATGTCAATATTATTACACTTCATGGGTTCCAGAGAAATAAAACAAAATAAGGGTGAGAAAAAATACCCAGTTAGGTTTAATTATAGTGGAGGATATTAGAAATAAATATCCATAATCAATACTTAAAGGTAAAAAATATAAAACACATGCTATTAAATCTATTAAATGAGAAAGAATTGCATATAAATATATGATCACTAAAAATATCACAATTATAATAATAAATATGGAATAATAAATAGATAAAAAGTCATTACATTTAATCAATGACATTAAATGAAATGCTTCCAAAGATAATTTAATTTTGAAAATATCATGGATAATAATAACTGAAATATGAATGAAATAAATTCTCAACTATTTAATGTATCAATATAAGTTATCATGAAACCCATTATTGTCAAGATATACCCTCAATACATATTAAAACTAGTGGGTAAAATCTAATTTTGTTTGAAAAAACAATTTCATACTTGCATTACCGAGTCACCTTAGGAGGCCAACGAATCATCAAGGGGCTATCTATTACTAGATCCACCCATGTATGCATGCCTAAATCATTCTCCATATTATTAATAAATGATCAAATTCATGAATAATTATAATTATCATAAAATATACATATTAAGTAATGAATATGGGTTTATAAATATTTACACAGATAAAAAAATAACATTAAATGTAGAATACCGTTTGTAGAAATGATACATTGTTTATGAAATAAACAATACATGATAAGAAATGTCGATGTTTGGGGGAAATTTAATGTCGACAAGAATGGAAATAATTTACGCTAAAGTTAAAAATCAAAAAAATGAATCATGTTATTGAATATAAATACTTTTTTTAGACAAAATGACCCTAAACCATATAGAATAAGAATTAGGTTGGTATAAACAGAACATATATCCATTGGAGTAATAATAAATTTTTACACTTGTTTGGGGATAGAAATTAAATAAAATATTCCAAAAAACATTCTTGAGGAAAATAACCTTTTCATATTGAAAATCACTTTTTAAAATTTACAAAATACCTTTTGAAAAATAATTCTATAAATGTTTTTTTTAAAAATTATAATGTAATCTCTAAAACTTTTTAGTGGTCATGATTGGTAGAAATTCCACTGATATCATACAAAATTAAACAATGATTTCATTCATATTTCAATAAAACCCAATTTTTAATTTTTTTTAAAAAGTTATTGAATATTTCTTTAAAAAAAAAATTAAAAAAATTTTAAATGGAAAACATCTATAAATTAATCATTTGGAAAAGGATAAAAAATTGAAAACATTTTTTTTTGAAAACATGGTTTTTGGAAGAAAATAGATTTCAGACCGAAGAGAGAAATGATGATGGATTTACTTGAAAATAATTTTACAATTATTTTAAGAACAAAATATTGGAAAGGTATGTTTTTACTTAAATAAGTTCATGAATAACAAGAGAGAATAAAATGGATGGGTTTATCAAACAGTGATAAAATAACTACCTTTAATGAAATGTCAACCATAAACAATCCTGATCAAAGTGAGATTAGGAAATATACACTTTAAAGGATCATAATTTAGAAGAAATAATAAACCAATGAATTTATTATTTTTATCAAATTTACATCTAAATAAAATAAGTGAAATTGATATAATTTATCGTTAAATTTCAATAAAAACATTGTCTTAAGATATCAAAGAAAATTAAAGACTGATATAACATAATAAAAATAAATTTTATTATTCGATTAGATGAAATAAATTGAATTAAAACCTAAAATACCAAGATAAATTATTTATTCATGATATTACATGTCCAACAGGCAGTATATGCTCCATAAACAATAAATTAGATCTATAAACATTAGAGTGTTTTTCAATGAAATGCAATTGAAAAAAACATATTACCTCATTATTCCTTTAGGTTGAATGCAATTTATCCTCCAATATAGTAGTTATAAACATGTTATTAACTTATTAAGGAACCATATTAATTTTAATAATTTTACATATGATCATTTTATAACATCTTATTACCCATCCATTAATCAGAATACAATATTTTAATTGGTTTAGGTGTTGATTGCCTTATTTTCTCATGCGTGTTTAATCATGAAAGATTTGGTTCTTGAGTATATTATATACTAATTTAATATATAGAATAATAATAATGAAATAATTATCTGATATATAAATCATTTATAATTTTAATACTAATCATGAATTATGGTTTTGAGAAATGAATTACATTACGATCATGGAGATGGTCGATCATACATACACACGAGTAACATTTCCATTTTCAACGATCGGTATAGAAAAATGGTAATTAACATTTAAAAAATAAATAATCATCCTGATATCAAAAATACCATATTATTTATTTATTTATTTATATATATATATATCATCCATGCAGTGTAATGACTGAAATTGATTCACATAGCTTCTTGAAGGTGGTAGTCCCCACGTATACAAATGATGTTATCATCCTTAATAGTAAAAATAGAAAATGATATTTTATATTTTGATAGTGATAAATATTTCATGAATATCATAATTCGTTCATTTATATGACATATATTCATTAACATTATCTTTATTACCTTCCATATGAAGAATTAGTATAAAAAATAATCACATGGCTTTGCGAGGCATTGGTCCACTATACATACGAGTGCCATCATTATTTCCCATACAAAATAGAGAGTAATATATATATATATATATATATGTGTGTGTGCATGTGTGTGTGTGTGAAATAATTACTATATAGGTATTATTATATTATAAATAATATGTATATACTTTATTTCCATCATCATACCCAACTATGGGAGGTTGTAATAGAAAAAATGAACGATATTGATTCACGAAGTGATAGTTTGTTGTACACATTTCAGATGATTTCATATCTCATTTGATGGATGTGGGGTTAGTTATAGGACTTGAAATTAAAATAAAAAATATAAATTTATATGTAAAATAATTAGGTTATTATATAATCCTGGTTTGATAATAATGTATTTAGGTAGAGGAAGAAATAAAATGAAAATACTCATTGAATAACATTACCTCTTCTTTAGGTATCCCATTGTGGTTTGTGCCAAATCCTTCATATGAAGGATTTATGCCGAAAATAATGATTCTAGAATTGTAGGAGGGATGTTAGGAAGTGATTTGGGTATGTTTTTTCAAAACCAAAAGTGTTTTGATGTGTGAATAAGAGTTGATAGTGGGTAGCCTTTTATATATGAGGTGAGTGGCTCACTTGTAATATTTTGAAAAGAAATATACTTACCCATGTTTTCCACATGACCTAAAGATCAAAAATGTTGTATTCTAGATACATAAAGACAATAGGGTTTATATATGTCCATATAATGGATTTTAGAAATGTTTGATGGTCATTTTAACTGCCATTTGTTTTCTTTTACACCATGGTAAAGCAATTTTTACCTTAATAGCAGTCTTTAATGTTCACTTTTTTCATTATTAATTTGGGTCAAGAAATACTTTTCCCTTTTTTATAAAATATAAATTATTATGATTCCAAATACGTTATATAACTTTCCAAATTCTATTAAAATAACATGATAAATATAATTTAAAATTAATCCCACATTCAGTATGAAAAAACATTGTTTTAAAGAGAAAATGATCAAACAATTTCAATATTTTTGTTTAACACTTTAATATAAAAATGATTATAATGACCTAAATCAGATTAATTGATATAAAATTAAACTAATGTTAATTTAAAATTGATTATAAATAAATTCTAACATTATATATTATTTAAATGAAAAATTATTTTTTTAATTAAAATTTAGAATTATTTATTATATATCAAAAAATGAAAATTTTCAGAAAAATACCAATAATTCACCCTAATATAAGTTTTTATAAGATTATTTCTAAAATAATTATAATTTTATCACATAAATTTTCTAGAAGTGGTAAAAATTATGTTTAGTTTTTTAGGAAAATCTTGTCTGAACCATCTTTTAGAAAAATATTATTTTCCAGGATACATTTATTTTCATTTAAATGATTTTTATTTTATTTTTAATCTAAATAAAACCAATTAATTTGTTTATACATGTGTAATACATATAATTTAAATAATATAGTTTTTAATAATCATAGACAGTTATTTTAAGAGTATGTTCAAATGATATACTATACTACGTTTAATTTATACTTAGGGTATCATGTTCTGTTTGGTATAAAAGAGATTAAATTTAACTAAATACAATTTTTTTGATGTTTGAGATCTATTTTAGGTGTCAAAAAAACCATTAAGTTTAATTACTTCTTCTATAATCTCAAGGTGTTACATTCTACAAACGTTAAATAAAATTGATCCTCACAATTTGAACATGACTTCTAAAATATAGGTATTGACATTTGGAAGTACTTTTATTGAAAAAACCACATCGTAAAAATGTAACTAAAGTGTCCTCTTAATAATAGATAATGGTAATTATAAAATATCCATTAAATAATACATTACTACAAATTTAGAAGAATATTCGTGGAATGTGATGATATGGACCTCGAAGAAAGGCATAAATAATTAGAAATAGTGATTGAGGTCATTGATCACAATAAAGTGAATTATTAGTGGACTATTATGAGCCCCAAAAACATATATATTTGATGATTTGAATGTGAATCTATTTATCTGGATATGAATGTAAAATGATTTTTTTCAAAATTCATTTCTTAATGTTGATGAATTATTGTTCTGCCCAGTAATAGTAAAAAATATTCTTACATGATATGTTGTTATTTCAGAGGCATAATTTCAAATTATGGTTATGCTTTTATTAATTTAAAATTCATCCATTCTTCCAGGAAATGAATAAACAAAAATAAATTTTTATGCCCTAAGGACAAAACATCATTTTTAATAGATTGTAAAATCTATTATTGACTGAGAATTATTTTCTTCCATCTCTAAATATTATCCAAAACCAATATATTTAGTAAAAGTTACCCATTATAATACATCAATATCTAAACCATAAAACTAACACTATTGGCTCGTCGATAATAATTATTTATCAATTATTTAAACTAAAAAAATTCATATTAACCAATACATCACGTATGCTAGGGGTAGGCGCTGAAACATTGTCGTCATTCTATAATGGGATCATGCCCCATGACTTTTCTAGATGAAATATGTTTCCACACAATATATGAGTCTTATTTCTTCAGAGACTACAGAAATTTAATTCCTATAATTTTCAATAATAATAATAATAAATAATGGGAATCCTCAAAATATTGTAATTCATTATATAATTTTTTTACTATGGTTTTCAAAGAAACCCTTTCTTCATAATTACAAATAAATTTATTACAATATTATTACAATATCATTAATGGCCATGTCAACCATAATGTTTATCAATTCCTCTAATGTTATTTCTATAAAATTTATAGTCATTATTCGTTAAATTAAATTTTAACTATAAGATATACTAAATCAATGTGTTTTATTACAATATATTTCGCCCAAAATATCCATAATATTGGTAGACTCCAATCATATAAAAACAAAAAATGTTTCATCCAGACATTGAATTTAAGATCAATCCTAACCTAAAAAACCCATAATGGTATCCATAACTCAAAAGTAAATAAATACATATATTATTTTAAATTTTAACATAATCCATAGATGTTTCATGATTCTTATAACTAAAATACATGTGGTAAGATACTGTAAAAATAAATTTTTTGAATAAAAATAAATAAATATTCAATAGTTTTATTTAATAATAAGTCATTATTTTGTCTATGGGTTATCATTTAGATGATGTAATTTTCTCGTACACATCCCAGGTTCTACACATTTAATAAATTGAAATTTTAGTTGATCCATTGGATGAGATTTCTTTTCTTATTTCATACTCATCAATTTTCCTTGGGAATTAATTTTATTGTGATTTTAATTTCTAAAAATAATTAATTTTACCATTCTATTGAGACATTTTATAGGGTGTCTCTTTTAATATTTGTTACATTATATTAACCTATCCTTTTTTTCATGACACCACCCAAGATGGGGATTGGGCTGCAACTACCCTAAGATCACCTCTAGTTTCTTGGGGATGGCAGCCAGCACCGACAGAATAACTAACATGGGGAGAAAATTTAATAAGTTCATATACACATGCATGTAGTCACATTGATTCATAAGTGCATAAGAATAATAGTCAAATATGAAAAACACTAAGGAAAATAGAATGGATGAAATTTTTTTGGACAATAGAAGAGTACGGTAGTGTAAAATGAAAATTAAAGAGGAGAAATATATTCACCACCAAGAATATATACCTCACTAAAAAAAGAAGAAAAGTAAACTATTTTTTGAGTCTAGATATTTATATCTCAGTTATTACCACCATGTGTGGTCCAAAGTACCAGGTATTCTTAAGCTCTTCATAAATCACTGCCGACCTTTCTGGCATCTACACAATACATGAAACGTGTGGGAAAATCCCAGGAGGGAGTGAGTATATACATACTCCGTTGCATGCCCTAAAGGATTAATGGGTTTCATTAAGAGATTCATTAGAAATCTAAAGAGGATATATAGTAAAAAGGATGTCGTGAAACAGAACAGATTAATCAAAACCAAGAGAGAGTGAACACTTCCAAGAATTAGAGGCACAACATGCTGAGTATATGAACAACACTTAAAGTCTTCTTTACCCATATTAATATGGTAAACTCATCCCACCATGAGAAGATAAACACTGAAATAATGTGGCATACCCCACACGTCTTCACCTCTCTTATAAGGAGAGTAACCAAATCCAACGGTATGGATACACATGCGCACACACACACAGATATATATATATATATATATATATATACACACACATCTTTGTGGGTGTGTGTGTGTGTCTTTTCAATAAAATAAATCCCAATTGAGTGAGAAAGGGGACTCCATCTCACAGATCATCCTAAGAAGAAGTGTTTCCTATAGTTCCAAAATTCCATCAATGATGACCATATTCTCACACATCTTCCAAGAATAATGTTTCCAAGTCAAACCATGCATCATAATTATTCCTCACAATTGAGGGGCCAAATACTCCACATAGAGGACATATACCATAATATATCAGTGGGTTTTAGTATCCATGTATATGTAGAGGACTTGCACCCATATGGATGAGGGGTTACACTATAGTTTCAAGAGGACCCACTCTCTATTGGATAATGGGTTTCCACTAGATAATTATATTTAGAAGAACCATGCCCATTTGGATAGGAGGTTCCACTCTAGAGGTTAAGTACTGATTCCCTAGTGTGAAAGGGGATCCCCCCATCGGTCATCAAGGAAATGTGCCCCATATAATAAGGCTTCCATGCTAAATGTGGAGGAAAAAATCCCATGATGATGGTGGTTTCCATTATATATATTAAGGAACCACACCCTTGTATGATAGGGGGTTTCACTGTGACCATTAAGGACCCATGCCCTAACTGATATGGGGTTCCACTTAAGATTTATCTCTAGAGGATGTGATCCCATACTTATGGGATGTTCCACTCTATAAAGAAGGCTATAGTGATCCCACATAATCAATGAAATTATTGAAAATGACATAAATAAGAATTTAACTCTAAATATTTCTCATCAGATCTCAAAATCCACTACCAAGGGAACCATCACATTCTATGTGGAATCAAATTCCGGATAAACTACTCGCAGACCAAAATCTAAGTCCAAAAGAAGGAAATATGGAACCTTGAAGTTTCCTAAGAAGGAACCATGTAATACACTATGTGTGAGGGGACCAAAATTCCATGGGGTCCTACCCCAGCACCTGATTGTGTCCTTGTACAGAACACAACATTGAGTCTATTTAGAAATACATGTCATACAGGTGGACTACATGATGTGTACAAACTACTCAGTAATGAACCATTTCCTTCAAGCAATGTTTATGTTCTGGACCTCATGTCTATGTACTTTAGTACATAAATGTGTGTTTGGACATGTATGCCCATAAAAATTACCTCCCATGTTATCCCCCACCTAGATCATCCATCTATGGATGAGGTACATGGCATGTAAGAAAGCTTTTCTTCTTTCATCCTTATGATTTTCTAAAACCATGACCGATGTAGCTAAGGGATACATGTGGTTTTTTAATCACTGTACATGGTGTGCACTATGGTAGTTCACCTATATCCAGATCTGTGATCTAGGCTTCAAATTTGTCCTCACCTCTACGATTATGATCCAATATCTACCCAGGATTAGTGGATATAGAATGGGTTGATGGATTCTGGTCTTATAGTGGCTGAAATCTCAAATCTGGTTGAAAACCATGCGAACCCATATGCTCCCTTTGCACCGTGCACACCCTAATCCTTCCACCATTGAATTATCAATATATGATCTTCCAAACAATAATCTATCCTTGAAATAATCCTAGATATATCCGTGTTTCATCGATATATCCCTCTCTCCTCAATCAATAACAATTCTAGGGGTCTGATCGTGCTTGATACCACCCAACAACATCAAACAAAGACTGTGGGGACCTATTAGTGAAGAAAGTGAATAACTTTAAAATCCAAAGTAAAATAATAGATGATTTAAATAGGTATCCATGCATTATTTTACAATTATCAACAACTATAAAATAAGGTTTAGAAAATAATTGAAGAAATCAAATTAATCGATAAACATGTGTATGAAAAGGCTGTAATTTTTGAATATCCAATAAAAGGTTCGATCTATTCAATCAATTTTACCAAAATGGAGTTAAAAAATTATTTTCTCATACTTTAATGTTAGAGTAGTCTTTATCAAATATAATTCTCACCAACAATTTAAGTACTTCATTTTGTTCATTACCTATGATATGATTCAATCATGCATTTCATCATCATACAATGTGATTTTCCAAAGGAAGGAGGAGGGAGAAGTTCTTAGAAGATCCTGAGATTAGGAGGATAACACCTAGAACAACAACATGAAAATAATATTATTGAATATCAATTTAGGTTTAAAATATATTAAAATGTTAATTTAATTAGTTTATGTATCCCATGAACGTACCACCATCTGAAGAGTTTTCCAAATTCCCTACATCGACCTATATTTGGTCACACTTGGGGTAAAAACTATATTACACACTCATTTGTGGTCTCATATTTTAGATATTAGTGTCAATTTATGATTTATCCTATTTTATTTTAGAAATTGTATGTGTGTAATATAAAATACATAAAATAATTTTATAAAAGTAAATTTTGGCACACCGTGCCTTAGAATCATATGTCGTCTAATCTCGTAGCTCTAAAAATATAAATTAAAGTATATCCAATTATGACATGGGAATCATTGTGTCTCTAAATCATTCCATCCTTAAAAAATTTTGTCCAGAAAAAGAAAAACTAATTAAACAACTCGGGACACTGAGCCAACATCTGGATCTACCTCCCCCCGGAACACTGCTAGACATTTTCGTGCTAACAAAACCAATGAAAAAGGGGATGGACTCTCCATGAAGGGTCCTTCCATGTTGATCATCGATCGCCATTTGGGGATCTATGATGGTGGATCCATCATCGATATCTATCCCTATAAAGTCAATGATGTACCTGGTGTCTTGGGTGTATCCACTTAGCTATGAAAAGTAGAAGATATCATGCAACCTATTCATCTGTAGGGATAGAGAGGACATTATAAGAAACCTTGGAAACCCCCTTCAAGATCATAAATTACCAGATGAACCTTTGGGATAGCTTTCCTCTCTAGCCGAACCTCCAAAATCCTATGTGTGGGTAGACTCTCATGAAAATGTGGTGTTCGTGATCAAACTCTAAGGGAATTTAATGGAAATATACATAATATTTATTCCTTCTAAAGGCCTTCCTCATCCTCTCATGGATGAAATTGATCTTATCCATCTTCACTTTCACCATATGGGGGCCCACGTGATATATGCATCCAATATTTGTCGAGAACAAGGGTGGCCTCTAGGGTCTACTATATAGGGCCTCAAAAGGATTCGTGTCATGGTTAGAGTGTTAATATTTTTGTGTTCAAACTCTACCATGTTCAAGGAATCCATCAAAATCTGTCCAATGTTTAACATGCAATCCCTCAGCATATCCTCCAACACAATAATAGTGCACTCGGTTTTCCTATCTTCTTGGCGGTTAAAGGATGTACTCATCCTCATTTGGGTCTTGAGTGCCATCTACAAGACTATCCACAATAATCGTTTCAACCTTTATTCATGATTATAGACTATATTTGGGGGAAACCCATGAAGGGTAACAATATCCCGTACATAAAAAAACCCCAAACTATCAAATAATCAATTCTACCTAGTAGTAAGGAATTGTGTCGACATTGTGATTCAGCCAACTATCACCCAGATGGAATCATGGAGCATCAATGTCTGTGGATTCCTTGTGAAAAAAACCATTGATATTCAATATAATTTCCACTTTATGATCTCAATGGGTAGCAACAAACCTATCGGTACTTGGTGCTCAGCCTTCACCTGCTGACAAGTGTAGCACCAATAGATAAACTCATCTATAATCCTTCCCATTCCGGACCACCGAATCTATTATAAAAAAATCCATGTAAATAGTCTTCATTCAAGGATGTACATATAGGTAATAATTTTGGAACTCACACTTTACCACCTCCCACATCATTACTAGAACCACTGTCCATCCCTATAAAAGGATGGCTTGATTCGCTACTACAGAATATCCATCCAGGAAGTCGCCTCTTTATATGTGGTCATGTAAAACCTCACATAAAATATCACCCAACTAGAAATACATCACACACTCATGGAATGAATGATTCAACAAAATCAACTGGATAAAGGGTTTTCCCTCTTTCTCCACTAGGGTAAGCTACAAGGAAGTTGAATACTCAAAATCGACCTCTACTAAGTGAGCATGGGACTTCCTACTAATGGAATCTTCTACTACCTTTAACTTCCCCAGAGTATATACTATCTTGAATTCATATACCAGCAAGATCTCCACCTAGTGCCACTATGTCAAGTTCAAGTCCCTCTGTGTGATGACATACGTGAGACATTGCTTGTTTTGGTAAACCACAAAGCACTCCCACCTAACGTAGTCAATCAACATCCAGAAAAAGAAAATGACCACTGATATCTCTTTGTTATGAGTTTCATAGTTTATCTTATGGTATCTCAACTACCTCAACTTGTATGTGATGACTTCCTACTGCTACATCAATACGCAATCGATCCCAAATCACAAGGTATCAAAATAAACTACATAATCCACTCCCTCATTTGGTAGTTTCAACATAGTATCACTTAGTAGCCTCAGCCTCAACTCTATTATGGACATATTTCACTTCTCATACTGGGTAAATGGATTCCCTTTCAATGACAAGGAGGCCAAAGGGGATACAATCCTAGATAAGTATTCTTAAACATCATGTAGTACCCAACCAAGAAAAGAAAAATCTACACCTATGAAATTAACTTGGTTTTATCCCAATAAAGAAATGAATTGGTATTTACTGGGTCCACTGCTAAACCATGCTAAAAAATAAAATTTCAATGATATTGAACCTCATTAATCCACAAAAATCCCTTACAAATATTTATGTAAAGCTGGTGCTCTCATAGAAAATATAGAACCATCCTTAAGTACTTTTTATACTCCTCCGATGATATAGAGTAGATGAGTATGTAATTGATTAAGATGATATCAAACTTCTCAAATCTATGTTGGAAGGCATGGTTCATCAAAGTCACAAACATGGAGGGGGGACTCCAAACACTAAAGGGAATCATTAGGAAATCGAAGTGTCTATAAGAACATTGGAATTTTAGATTTTGAATATTAGCCTTGAAAACCCTCCAGTGGTGGTAAATGAACTTGAGATAGATCTTCATGAACCATCTTAGGCCTCAAAAACATTCAAATAATTCATAAATACTAGGAAATGGGTACTTGTTCTTTATCGTGTCCTAGTTAAGGAAATAATAATCCATGCAAAGCAACACGATCTCATCCACCTTTTTCACAAACAATATTATAAATTCAAAGTGAAACACACTGGGTTCGATGATACCCTTATATAGACGGTTCTAAAACAATAATTATATCTCCCAAATCAGTAGGGGACATACGATAAGTCATAAAAGATATCTAAGAAGTCTCAATACTCATTTTGATGAAAAACTCCATCTTCCTCCTAGGATGTAGTCCCAGAACATATTTGGGGGAAAATTCCATATATTCCTCAATAACTAAAGTAGTACATATTATTGAGGATCATATTACACCATGGGGTACACTCTCTAAGAGATTAGCGATTGGTTGTATTCTTCTATTTACAAAACCTTTATTCCCTACTATGAGATGTTTGTCACCAAAAAAGGAGAATATCATCCCACCATTGTGTAGGCATCTGACACATATATAGTGATAGAAAATATTGGATTAGACTATGGAAAATAATAATAACCCAATATGAAGTCATAGGGTTCCATCTTGATGACCTTAAAGTCCCAAAAGAACCTCTCTCCACCACATGATACCTCCAAATGTTGGCATATAAAAGATATAAAAGAAGTGTTCTCTATAAGAATGTAAAGATTAAGATGCTAGGATAATGCCTCAACTAGGTGGAAAAAATAATTCAATAGGAGTCTATAGATGAAAAAATATCTATAACCAATTTATAATAATACTAAATAATGAGTAGAGTAAACACATATTGAAACTACAATCATCTTGTGCATTGCGTTGTCATGAGCCTCCTAATATTTCGATTGTCCAACACCATGACCTTCATCTCCCTAAGCCTGATGTGGGACACCTGCTGGTTGTGGTGGAAGGATATCATAACTTCATCCATCACCCATTGCTCCTCCTTCTCCTATGCTAGCGCCTTCACTATGGGGATCACCTTTTCCTCATCTGGGAGATCCCTGATCATGGTGTTTCCTCAGCTATGGTGTTTCATAAACTATCTTCCAATTCCCCTCAGCACGTCTAGTCACGAATTCACATGTTATATGACCTCTATCATCACAAGAAAAGAACCACCCCTCTCTTCACTATCCTCGACCACTATATTACACATGACCACTTGACTTAGATTGATCAGAAGGAGGTCTCCTACATCCTGATTCTATCATATAGAGTCCTCTAGCTACTTAAAATGACTTAGTTTTGTGACAACCACATCCATCTATAGTTTCATAGATTCCCTCTCATATAAATATCAATATCACCAATTCTCCATCAAACAACTGATCATTGTTGGGGATGCACAAGGGTACTACATTGGCCTTAATCTGTTGGCGGAGTCCATACTCATACATCAGTGGGCGGAAGTATCCATCACAAATCATGTCATTAGAGTAGTATGTAATGTATTTGAATCTTTTTGTATACTCATCCACTATTATCCCTCCCTACTACATCCCTATAATCTCTAGAATCCAAGCTGAGTGCAAATAGTAGGGTTAGTAATCCTCACAGAACAACTATTGAATATCCATGCATGGGAGTATCGACTGATTTTTAATCAATGTAAAAATGCTCCACCAATTATGGTTCATGGAAATATCTACATACAAATTCAACCACCTGATAAATGAAGGATTAATCAAGCCTAAAGATATAAACCACCGACTCTAGCCAATCCAATAATTCATGACGATCTGAATCCCGGCAAAACATTAGGGGCCTCTAGCACTGGAACTCATAGTGTGTGATAGGATTGTGCACATCCATAACCTGATCTACTAGAAATATATGCTACTAAACATGTAGAGGTGCCTATACCTTCCCACCATGTAGGGGAAACTTGGGAGATGGACCATAAATTGAGGCCTCACCACTCGTCGAATCGTCATCACGATCTGGATCTAGTATTAGGGCTATCTGGGGTCGTGGATGCATCATGAAAGTTATCAATATATACCTCAGACAAATGAGAATATATATATATATATGAGTATCAGAATCAAGAAGGATTTTCAAAGAATCAATCCTATATGATTCATGTACCATTGATCCTTAAAACTAATGTCTTGGTATGATGTGTCAATAAGAAGTTAGTCATGATCCTAGTGAATAGATACATCAACCGACCACACTATCACTGAATTACCTAACCTAATAGCCATAATTAAAATACTTTGTTGTTATTTTCCTCATACAAATCAAATGTTCATAAGGGGAATACTCCAAACATCTCCCCATGGATCGAACAACCACTGATACCAATATGTCACGAATGGACCCATGTTTTGGCACAACCTGTAACTATCCCAAGAATTCCACCATATTCTAGGGTTTGACAAACAATTCCAAAGGATTAACTATACTATGGATTCCTTTTACTATGTACTTATACACACACACACATAGCCATATCGATACAGATGTGCAGAGGAATAATAGTAAAATATAAAAAACACTATGGAAATATCCATTCATGAGAAACTTCCATATAGTGCAAGAATAATGTATAATAAACATTTAAGTAATGGGGAAATATACACAGCCAACAAGAAAGACCTCCCATCCTTAGAAATATAGAAATGTAAACACCTGAGAGATACCATCTCCCAATTTCCAAGTTTAGACCACTCTACTCGGTCCAAAGTACCATGTATTCCTATGTTCCTCTGACGTCATCACCGACCTATATGTCATCTTCATAATTCATGACACCTGTGGGCACAACCCATACATGCGTGATTATATACATACCCAGTAGGATTCCTATAATGATGAAGGAGGCTAGTATGAGATAAAACTGAAATATAAATCCATTAGATAGTAAATGAGATGCATTAAAAGAAACAAATAAACTTGAAACATGATAGAGTACTCCCATCCTACCATAGGGGGTCGACATGGTGAGTAGACGAACTAGATGTCCAGTCACCACCACCAATAGTTGGTGAGTATTCTCATCCAACCATGTGAATCTAAGCACATAAATCACATTACATACCCACACATCATTGTATCTCATGGAAAAAGAGTAACCAGACCCAATTTAATGGATACAAAGAGGTATATATATATATATGATAAGTAAAAACAATCCCAATGTAGAGATAAAGTGGATATCCATATCACAACTCATCCCAACAAGAATCATTTCCCCTAGTTTTGAAAGACCGTTAATGATTCATAACATCTCAAGTATCTGTTCAGAAGTAACCATCCAAGTCAAACCACAACCCCTCACTATTCTTCATAATAGAGGGGCCCTAAAATCCATGTATATGACCTTCATCCTATTAGATCAGTGGTGTTCTACTCTGTATGTATCTGTAGAGTACACACACCCATGATAATGGGGGGTTCCACTCTAGTGTCAGGAGGACCCAAACCCTATCAGATAGGGGGTTGCACTCAGTAAGTAACTATAGAGGACCTGAATCAATGCTATTTTGAGGTCCCACTATAGAGTTTGAGGATCAACACCATAGAGTGATAGGGGGTTCCAATTTGGTCCTCAAGAAGCCATTCCATATCATACAGGGGTTCCACCCAGATGGTGGAGGAATCATGCCCACACTGATGGGGGTGGGGGTTCCACTCAATATATAGAGGAACTGTACCCTAGTGTGATAGGGGGTTTAATTGTGGTCATTGAGGATGAAATCTTTATCTGATAGGGGGTTCAACACAGTGTGTATCAGTACATGACCTTCACCAATACTGATGGGGGTTCCATTCTAAGGGAATTATAAGGGGTCATGTCTGATCATTGTTTCCATCAAGCATTTCCTTAATAAGCGGTGTGTCCGAAACATTTTGATTCGTAACTGAAAATCCAAACATGGGAGAATCATCACATTATACAAAGAAAAAACATAAGATATTATACTATTGTTCCAAAATCCATGTCCAAACAATAGAGATATGAGAATTTGATGTTCCCTAAAAAATTAACCAAGTATAAAATGTGTGTGAGGGTACCCACATGATGTGTTCCCCCTTCCACTTCTGGGCCATTTCCATAGATATAATAAGGATCCCATCTCATTTAAGGGTACATGTCGTGCATGTGAAATACATGGCATGTGAAAACTATCTGGGACCATGTTATGTCCTTCTAGTCATGTCCATGTTCTTGATCTCATGTTCATGCACTTTAGTATATGACCATGTTTTTGGAAGTGTACTCCCAAACAGATTCATTCCCATGCGATCTACCACTTGTCCTGCGCACTCATGAATGAGGTACATGGTGTGTAGTAGGGGAACATGTCATTATGTGATTATTATTTTTTGAAAGCCTAGATGCCTTAACAAGGGGGCTACACATAGTGTGTTCATCACTATAAACGACATCTATTTAGGTTTATTTTAGACTCTCAGATCTATGATCCATGATTCAAATATAGCCTCACCAATTTTATTATGGAAATATATCCACCCAATATAAATGGATATAGAGTTGGATAATGGATTCTGGACCTTAGGAGGTTGTAAACTCAAATCCTATTGAAATCTATGTGACCTCGTACACACCCCTCATACTATGCTCTCCATCACCCTTTCACCTTTTAGTTATCAATCTATAATCACCTAAATTATCATTTGTGCCTCAAAAAGTTCCTATATCTATCTTTATTTCATAGAAAAATCCCTTACATGTTGATCAATCAAGATTCTAGTGGTCCAATCGGGCATTGCACCACCAGACAATGTCTTACCAAGACTATTGGGTCCTACTAGTGTAGGACACGAATGATTGAGTGAGAAAATAATAAGAACATATTTTTAAATTTAATCATTAAAACATTATTGTTCAATGATAGGAAATTGGATAATATGGTTTAGAAAATAATTTAATAGATCAATTGAATCAATACACGGGTGCATCTAGAAGTTGCAATTGGTGAAAATCCAAGAAAGTGATCGACCAAATGAATCAATTTAATGAAAATATAATAAACAAAAATGTGAAGTGTTTCACATATACGTTTTACCATTAATATACATATAAATACTCCAATGAATGATTTAAGGTTGTCATTGAGTTATCTCCACTATGATCTGATATTTTTTTGATATTTCATTATCATCTGATGTGATTCTGCAAATGATGAAGGAATGAGGAATGCGAATGTCTAGGTGGATCCTAGTACAATGAGGCTTACATAGGTAATATCTCAATAGAAGTATTCTTATAGAATATAATCATAGGAAAAAAATAAATAAATTTAATAATTTAATTAGTAAATGGATCCACTGAATATACCTTCAATGGGTGAGGTGTTCAAACACCCAACACCAACCAATTTTAGGTCATGTTATAGAAAAAACCACGCTCTATACTCAACTGTGGTGTTATGTTTTTTATCCAAGTTTCTACTTAAGATTTATACCATATTTTTTAAAAATACGTGTGCACATAATATAAAATATATTTAATATTTTTACAAAATTTATTCTAGGCCCAAGGGTCTCAAAGTCACACTCTATCTCAAGTCTTAACTCTGTAAGATTAATTACCATTATTTTGATGTCTTACATGGAAAAAATAGGGTCCCTACACATATTTACTCTATTTAACTATTAGTCGATCTCTAAGAGAACTTCGTCCTTCTCTTATTGGGTGAGTCTGGGATTTTGTTAATGTATAACATTTTCACCATATTTTGGAAAAAAATGATTAGGAATAATCATGATTTCATTCACTCCATTCATCATCCTATTTGGTTTCTCATAGACACCACACTATCCATAAAGCTAAATTTTAACTTTACTTTGTTATTTTCCATCCACTAACTAAATAAAAAAGTATACTATGTGAAACCATAATCTTAGTGAGAGAACCATATAATAACTTATATTATTTTTAAGTCATGACCAATTATTTTCAATATATGACACCTTAGGTTTAACCAAGATTATTCACTATCATTATCTATTCAAATCCTTTGCAATGGTTTGTAAATGAAATATTAATTATCTTAATTATATCCCCCATGATTGTCATACTAGGTTCATAGTGAGGCCTATTTTACCATCAGAGGATCATTCCATGACCAATATTCTATTTAAAGATTTATTATCCTAAGGTATCTCTATTCTAGATCCACATCCACATGTAGTATCCATACATGAATGTATTTCTAAGAAAAACTACAAAATACATTCCTTACCAAAACATTTGGATATACTTCTATACATATCTGGAAAATGTATCATAGGGTTAGGATCCCTAATCAATGTTTTTATAAATCTAAATCTCAATGTTTTTACTTATCATTCTCTAATACCAACAAAAGTTACCCCAAACCAAGTTTCCCAAAGACAATGTCTTATTTATTAAATTTTCATATTATTAAAGGAATAACATCATGATGGAATGAATAATTTAGAATTATTGGTAAAATATATAAAAACATGAGTATTTCCTTACATTTGAAAATATAACATTTGAAAATATAATTATTCCCTATAAAAAATCCTTTATATTAAATCCTAGAATAATTCATGGATTCCTGGGAAAGGAAAAAAATTATTGGTGATATAAAATTCAAATTAATGGTTATGTACATCATAATATATCCAAAAAATAGTATGAATAATCAATATTGAAAGGTAAATAACTAAAAAGCATGCTGTTAAGTCAAAAAACTGATAAGGTAGTGCATCCAGAGATAATATCGATACAAAAGCATCGTGGAAATAAATCAATATAGAATGGTAAAATATAAAAAACAGATTCCATTAAATCTGTAACATGATTATCATTACATGACAATTCATAATCCATATGGAAATGAATATAATAGACAACAAAATCCATTTAATCAGAAAATTAAAATGAAAATAATCTATAGATAATATATTTGTGAAAATATAATAGATAATTATAACTGAATTTTGAATAATGTATATCATTAATTCTTAAATTCCATGTTTTAATTTATCATTAAAACCTCTAATATCAATATATTTCATCAATAATGTTTAAAAATAATGGGTATAAAATCATTTTGGTTGGCTAAATGATATTATGATTATAATACAAATTCACCTCATAAGAGTACCGATGAATCAAGGGGATATTTATATCCCGTACCCACCAATTTCTATATGTCCAAACCATTATTCATATATAAAATAGTTGATTTAACTAATGAAGAATGTTTTTGGTCATCAAAAAAATGTATTGATTAAGGAATATGGATTAATAAATATTTTCATAGATAGAGATATACCATTCAAAGTAGAACATTTTATGTAGAAATCATATATGTTTTATGAAATAAATGAATCAATGATAAATAATTTGGTAATATAAGAAAATATTAATATACAAAAGAAAATGAATAATTCAAGGGAATGTTAATGACTTCATAAATGATTCATGAAAGTGAAAATTAGTAAATTCCTTGGTAAAAATAAGCACAAACCATACAGAGGAATAATAAAGATGATATCAATTAAAATATACCTATTGAAGTAATAATATTGGGTTGTTGTCTTCAATGAATAGAAGTTCCATGGAAGTATTTTTATTGAAAAAATAATGAGGAAAATATCCTTTTCATTTTGAAAATTAATTTTATAGCTAAATGTTGAAAAAATATTTTGAAGAAACTATCATTTAAAAAAAATATTCAAAACATATAATGGATTCTTTAAAACATTTTAATGATCGTAATGACAATAAATTCTCTTCATACCAAAGAAATGAAAACAAAGATTCTGTTTACCTTTCAATTAATAAAAAAAATAAGAAAATTATTGAATACGATATGGAGATTATATTGGATTTTTTTTAAAAAATTTATAATGGAAAAAATTCATATAATAAATAATTGTTAAAGGTTAAAATAATCTTTGAATTTTTTTTAGAAAATATAGTCTTGTAAGAAAATCGATTTTTGACCGAAGAGTGGATTGGATTCATCTTTTCTTAATACTATTCCCCAATTATTAAAATTGAAAAATAATGAAAAATTGAACAATTACATGAAATATTTAATAAATAAAAATATTATAATAAAATTGATGTGTTTATTATAAAATGGTCAAATTATTTCCATCAATTTAAATTCAATTAAAAATAATCCTCATCAAAATTAGATTGTGAAATAAACCCTTGAAAAGATTGTAACATTGATGAGATAATCAACCAATTAATAAATAATGTTTATTCAATTCAAATCCACCTAAAATATAATAAAATTAATAAATTGATAGTGAAAATTATTTACAGACATATTACTAGGCTATTAAATAAATTTAAGGAGCTATATAAGGGGGACGTCGAGTAGTTAAGTGCACTTATCTCTTCTTCATAATAGATTTTTGGACATAGCTCACTCTATTTTTTTTTAAATTACATCCGTCATCCTGTGATTTCCTAGTTCAACGATGATTTTATTCTCAGAGTCATGAAGAGAATGGATTGAAGGATTGAAAATTTAGGAATAATAAATATCTTAAAGCTAAGGAGGTTTGTGAGAACCGTATAACCATTTCACTTTTCAAGGGTTTGAATGTTGGTATTTATAAGAAGGGTAATGTCACCCATGTTAAGGTTGATCCAACAATGGTATTAGATTGGCTATAAAATAGGGCTCATTAAATAATAACTCGCCTCATCTGGCCCAAAGGATCTGACCTATGGAAGATGGAAAATCTCATCCTGTGGTGGTCGAATAAATTGGGATTCTCTACATGGAAGTGTTTTTCACTGGTTCATTTATTTTTTCACATGTTTTTTCATATGAAGAAATCTAGATGTGGGAATGGGTTTATGGATTAATATCCTTCAAGATAGAAGTATTTCATATCTTGGAATGGGAACTCAAGTTCAACCCCCTTGAAATAGGTTACACTTCTATTCAGACTTGGTTTAAATTATTTGTCCCAAAATAGATTCTTTAGAACCATAGGATATTTGATGACACTTATTTGTGTATAAGAGTCCCTATAAAAATAGATAATGAAACCAATGTGGGTAGATAAAGGTATTATACCCAATTCTTGTTGGAAGTGGACTTATATTGCACTTCAGTTGATAAATTTTACCTTTCTACTGATGAACAAGAGCTTGAGTTGAGAATTGAATTTGAAAATTTACCTATGTTCTATCTAGAATGTAGGCTCATTGTTCATGATTCCCAAAATTGTTAGAGATCCATTATTTGTGATTTTTTCTCAATATGTGGACATGATATTAACTCATTCTTCCAAAGAATTAGACTACTTAATGCTAGAACCTATAGTTAATATGAAAATGTGGCTCAGAAACAACCTTATATTGGAGTTTTTGATTCCCATCTAGAATTGGAGTATAATTAGAAGAAGATAAAAAACTTGGATCATAATGCTCGACCTTGTAATGACATGACATTGGAAAATCACATTACAAGACATATGGAGAATCCCCTAAAAAAACTCTATGGAATCTAATAATGTCACTGGTCAGCATACCGATCAATCTTGAGCAGAAATTATTGAGCAGAGAAAAGAAGGAAATGACCAGTTACCTAATGAACTTAGGAGACAAGGGTTTTTTTCTACTTCTGGCTTCGGAGAGTGTTTTTCTCATGTGGTAATATTGGGTTTCATCTCTTTATGTGATATTACTAGTCCCTCTAATGGGAAGGCCATTTTATCTATGAATTTTTATGAACCTATTGTGGATTTCCTTATAAAGGATCCTGCCCATTAATATTATATTATTAAAAATAGTGTTGGGAAAAGTCCCATGCATTCAGTTCCTGAGAAGTGTCCTGAGGAATCTTCGGCTAGCCCAAGTAATATTTGTAAACGCACTATAAAATCTGGAATTCAGGTTTTTTCTTCACCTGATATGGCTCCCCCAAAGTTGGAGGTTTGGACCAAATCATGGGAGGTTGGTACTATTCAGACTTTAGTGATTTTGAGTTATCCATAACATGAAATGACTGATTTATCATGCAAATACCAGCCTACTCTCAAGAAAAATGATGTGCAGGTGACTACTTCCATTTCATTTAATGATCTTGATTCTCATACTAACATTTCGGGGAAATATGTTGCAGGGGGTTCTTCCATTGATCCTTGTAGGGATGCGAAGGTGTATAATGCCGCCTTGGTCATTTCACCAATGTTGTTATCAATAACTCAACATGATGTTGAATAGATGTATAAAATGATGATGAATCGTTCTCCTATAGAATAGGGTGAGTTAGATAGATCCTAGTAACAAGCTAAATCAAAATGTGGACGTCATTCTAGCAGTTGTGGCCATGGATGTGGTCGGGTGAACTAGATTACAATGAAGGATGAGTCACAATCTAGGGATTATGACTCAGATGACTCCAAAAATGATTTTTATATACAAAAAGTAAAAAAATTTGATTTTTTTCATACCTGGGGTCTTGGATGTGGGCAAGGAAGTGGTTGTGGCATAGATTAGGGAGCCTTACGACATGACAAATGAATGATTACATATAATATTAAGAAAAACCATGGCACCTCATGATGAGGGATTTTATGACTCGTGTGAACCAATATTCCCATCTATTTGGTGATATATATGTTTGATTCAATAAAAAGGTCCTTCTCCTAAACTTTTAAAAAATGAAGGAGTAATATAACCCAATGAAACGAAATTGACTTATGCAATTCTTTAACACATGGTAAATTTTACTTCAAAACTACTTAGTTGAAATAATTAAAATTAAAACATTACATAAAATCAATGATAAAGTATTGATGATATAACCTATCTAATGGGAATTATATACCCCATATAAATGAAATTAATCACATTACATTACAATGTTCCTGAATGAAATGAAATGGATAATAAATCCCTTACCCCACACTTGACTTTTGTGGAATATGGTTTAACACCTTTTATTGTTTTTTAAACATGATATTAACTTATTATAGAAACATTTTAATATTTATAATATCATATATGATCATTTTATAACATTTTATCATCCTTCCGTTAATAATATTTCATTGTTTTCATTGCTTCATGTTTTAATTGCCTTGTTTTCTCATGCATTTTTCACCGTAAATGACCAGGTTCATGTTCATATTATATTGTTATATAATCGTAATAATAATTGACTTCAAATAATTATAATATTTTTATTTCAATTTTAATTTGAAGGCCAATAATGAAATATTTATTTTAGAAATTAAGTATAGAACATTCATGGACATGATATGTTGTATTTACGCATGAATTACATTTCCATTATTCCAAAATCATTTTGGATAGGAGGAGATTAAAATTATTCCATTCCAAAATGATAATGTTATAATAAATACAATATTATTTCATAAAATATAAAAATATATATGAAATACATGTTGTTTTTTGATGAAAAGTGATCTATATTTCTTAGTGATGGTTTTACTCCACACATACACAAACGCTGTTATCATCTTTTAGTGTCAAAAATATAAATGATACATTTTCTTTTTATAAGGATAAATATGTAATGAATATAATAATTAGTTCTTTTATATCACATAAATTAATTTAAATTATAATTATTACCTTCCACGTAAATTTTTATTGAAAAAATGAATCACATCACTTCATGAGGCGGCATTCCACTGCACATACGAGTGACATTATCTTATCCCCTATGAAATGAAATGTTAAAAATGTATTTATGATATAATTACTAAATATGTATTTTTATATTATAAATATCACATATATATTTTATATCCACCATTATAACAAACTCTGAGAGGTGGTTAAGTAATAACGAATGAAACTGGTTCACGAGTTGGTAGTCCTTTGTACACATGAATGATGATTACATATCCAATTTATTGGAAGTGGATATTTTTATAGGTCATGATATTAACATAAAAATCATGCATATAAAAAATATTCTATGATTATTATATCATGATGTGATAATAATAACCCAATGATGTGGAGGATGAAATAAAATACAGATTCTCAATGATTAATGTTACCTCTTCTTTGAGCTTCCCTTGTCAGTTTACACTAATTACTTCAAAGGATTCATTTAAAAAAAAGCTTATATTAATTCGAGTTTGGATGTTGGGAAGTAATTTTGGTAAGTATTAACATCCACAAAGGTTGTGGAGGTGTGAGGAAGTGTAGATATGTGGTGGGACTTTATAAATGAGGTGATTTGTAAACTAATAATTTCTAAAAATAAAAAAGTGTATGCATGTTTTTTATAATAAAAAAGGGTACAAAATGAATTATTTGAGAGAATTAGAGATTATAGGGAGTAAATATTACAATAAAATGTACTTTATAAAAACAATTATGTCATTTTATTCCTTTTATTGATAGTTTAACCCTCAATAAATCCATATTTACCATAATATAGGTAATTAATTCTTATTTGTTTCACTATTTTTTATGGTCAAAAATTAAGTTTACCTTATTATAAAATATAAAGTTTTATTATTTGAAATATTTAATATTTTATCCAAATTATAATAGCATATGTGAAAATATTTAGTTTAAAATGAATCTTTATGATGAGGAGAGAAAGCATATTTTTAAAGGGAAATTTTCCAAATCTTAAAAAGTTTTTATATAAAAATTAAATAATAAAATGATTAAAATGAAAAAAATTGGAAGAAATTATATATAATTAAACTCATTTTACTTTAAATATAATTCAAATTATAATTTAAAAATATATATTATTTAAATGAAATGTTATTTTTTAATTAAAATTCTGTATTTTTTACTGTTCATAAAAAATGAATATTTTAATAAAAATACCCAAAATTCACCATAATATAATTATGTTAAGATTATTTATAAAAATAATTTCATTTTTTCATATAAATTATTTAAATATGGTAAAAATAATTTTAAATTATATTCGCAAAGAACAACTAAATCATCTTTTAAAAAAATATTGATTTTCAGAAATCATTTCCCGTTATTTAAAATGATTATAGATTTATTTTTATTTAATATATAACCAATTAAATTTTTTGATATGTATAAACCGTATATATATTTTTATTTACTTATTTCTACTTGTACACTCCAATATTATACCCTTGTTATATTGGTATGCAACATTACGTTTCATTTCTACTTAAGGTTTCCTGTCCCACAAGCCATTGAGAGATTAAATTTAACGAAAAATATTTTGGGGGTTTTTTAAGCTTGGTGATGTATATAGAATAATCTATTTAATTAAAATTTCTTATTCTACAATCTCAAAGATTTATCTATGAGCCTGATATAGCTCCCCAATTCATTGGGTAATGATAATTTCATATGGAAAATTATGCTGGAAGTTGACGATAATGGTTATTTTGATTTTAATGGTTCTTGTAAGTTTCTAGGAATATGATTTCAGATGCAACCGAAATGAATTATTTATAATTATAGACCTTAATTTAAAACATTTTATTTTCAAAGGTAATAAATTAATCTTTTTTTAAGAAAGGATAATGGCCTTTTAGTGTAATAATGGTATGTTTATATAAAACATTATTTCATGGGTTCTCATTCTCTATAAGAAACCATAATGATTAAGAATTTTTATTTTTTTCATTAAATATTTGTTTTGTAATAAAATGGTAGTAAAGTAGATTTTATGTTTTGGTAAATGGTTAGTTGAGTTCAATGTTTATTATCATAAATGAAAAATATATTTTTTAATTTTATGTAATTAAAATAGAATAATGAGTTTATTAATTAAACTTTTTAATTAGTTACTAATTTTTTGTTCTTATGCAATGTTTGTAATTTTTTTTATAAGTTTTAGGAATTTTTATGATCAATGAATTACTTGTGTATAATTCAATATTATTTTTCATGAAAATAAAAAAAATAATTTTTAGTGTTCTTTATTGTGGGAAAAATCGATATTAAGATGAAGTGTACAACATGTGTTTTATGTAATTATTATGTTAGAGATACGAACTAATTATTTTAAAATAAAAATCTAATATTATCGTTAATTTACAATAATGATAAATCATAAATTAAAATTAAATTATTGGTTAAATAAAGTTAATGTTATAATATTTGGTATTGTAAGCCACATGAGATAATTTTAGATGTATAATAATGAACATAAATACCCACAAGAGATTGTAATTTATGGTTATCATATAATTTCTATATTACCATGACGACTCATCTATAAAATGTCTATTCAGAATGGGTGACCTTATAGGAAATATGGAAACTGATGTTGGAAGGCACCAAGAGGATGATATCCATAGAAATCAGCAACCTTGAATTTTTGGAATTAGAATAGAGTAGTTTGCTATAATTATAGAATAGTTGAAATAGAACATTTGTAGGGGTGGTATATATGAGGGAGAGAAATCATGTTCACCACAATTTAATATTTATATAATTTTCCTTTTTATGAATCTTTACCCCTAGAAATTTAGTGGATCATTTTACCATGTTGTAGTAGAGGGAGAGATTAAATACCTAGAGAAGATATTTTTAGTCATAGAAATTTTTGTGCATAAAAAAGGAAACCATTTTTATTTACCTTTTTCAAGGTAAATATGATCAATGGTTTTTAATGGTTAAAAATAATAGAGAAAGGGACGGGGTAAATGCATTATAGTGGGATTAATTTAATAATATTTTTCCATTAAAAATATTATATTATGGAAGTCTGAATCAGGATGTAACAAAACTTTATTGGGTAGAGATGGATGGCGAATGATTTGTGGTCTATGTATAAAGAAAACATAACCCAATTGGATGTTTGGATTTCAAAATTTATACTGGATATTAATTGTAAAATAGTAAATTTTTAATTAATATTAAAGGCAATATATCAAGGGGAATTGGTTCCCCCTTAATTAAAACTTAACGAGGTATATGGTTTAGGTAATGGTATGTTTTGAATATAGTATAATGATGATATGGAATCCCATGAAAAAAAATGATAGATAAATGGTAAACATGGAAGGAAATGGGTAATTATGCAACAAATAAATCCTAAAGTTGGAAAATCAAGTTTCCATATTTTCAAAAAATTTGTTAAAGAATCAAGGAGTATATCTTTTAATATATGTGAACAATTTCTGATGTTGAATGTTTGGGCATGTAGATCCTGACTATAAGGAAAATGATCAGAGAAATAATGAAAGGATGATGGTAAGATGATTTAATTGAAAGTAGTTGTAGAATTATTCCCTTCTCTAACCAAATATAGTTACTTAGGATGTAAATCATTAATATCGAATGCTAAAACTATATGGATAAATAATTTCTTAAAATTACTATTGATTTTAGGAAATCTAATGAAGTGGTTACATATTTGATACTTGTTTATTCAAATTATTCAAATTCCTTGTCTACCTCTTGATCATCTCTTTACTTTATTACTTATAATCACTATAAAGAAATGAGAATATCATATCAAGAAAATATGATTAAAATCTGATGAAAAATACAAGCGTAAATATTATTTCATCTAATCTGTATATGAATCTTTTTATATTTATTTTTAGGATGGTCTTCAGTGAAAGTTTTGTTGAAATGCCTATAGTATAGATCAATAATATTTTTGGTGTGGATTTTAATTCATATTATCATCCTATGATATGATTCTCAGCCATGAATGTGTTATTAAATGATTTTATACCTTTGATAACATACCAAGATGTTGATAAATTGAATATAAATGGAATTTAATGTTACCTAGATCATATAGTTGTAATAAAAGTAATTGTTCATACTAGTTATGTTATAATATTAAATGATACTTTCTATGTATTTACTAAGGATTTTCCTTGTGTAATTTATTATCAGTTGTTTTAAATAAAAATAGGTTTACTTCCATTGTCTCATCCTGTTTTATACCCTCTTTATAGAATGTTTTGAGTTGATCATTAGGAATTTAAAAAGTTATAGTAGTAGTTTCCAGATAATGGTTTTATTCATCCTATAACTTCACCATAATGAGATCTTATTTTATAGGTTGAAAATAATAGTTGTTCAATTATAGTTTTCATTGATTATAGGTCATTGAATAAAAACATTATCAAGAACAAGTATTCATTTTTCTCGAATATATTACATGATTAATTAACTCCATGGATTATAGTATATTCTATGAGTGGTGATAGGTAAAGATACCATGAGATGATGGTAAAGTTATAAGATATTATAATGAAATAATTTTTTATTATATATAAATGTTATGGGTTTATAGTTATTCAATTTGGGTTGAATAAGTCACTATATGTATTTATGGAAATTATGGATAGTTTTCTCCGGGGGTTCATCCATATGATTGTAATTGGGTTTATTAGTGATATATTTGTATATTTTAAAAGACTTGAGGATCCTAAATTATAATTCATATTTTTTTACATATCTAGAATGAAATGAAACTACTATAAAAATTTAAAAATAAGATGCTTTGGTTTCAAAAGAGCAGATGATGCTTTGACATCGAATGATAATTATACATTATCCCTATTAAATATACAAAATGAACCATTGGATAATGATTTTATGACACTGAGGAATAAAAATATTCTTGTAGGAGTGTACTCTATATTGATTTAGGTGATAGTACAATCAACTCTATTAAAAATAATTCATTAATGTCATAAGGAGAATCATGTTTCATTTTAAAAGAAAGAATCCATTAAGAATAGTTTCTTTCCAAAGTTAAATATTGATGAATAAGGAGTTAAAAAATTTGGAAAAAGATTGTGGGTAATTTATTATTTCTAGTTGAATAAATAACTATTTATTGATTCCTATAGCTATAATTTTTTATTCTTACCTGTTGCACATAAAATTATATAGAACTATATGAGTATTTATAGTGGGTTGGAATGAAGATTTATAATGGTATTTTTACTGTGAAATTATTCTATTTTGAATATGTTATATCCAAATGAAAATTACATTAGTATATGATTCATATTTTTCCAATTATATAATTGAAATGAGAGAATATATCCTAGAATTTCAAGGAGGTATTACCAAAGACCTCTCATGGTAGTAATGTGATATGGGTAATTATTGGTTGATTGACTAAATCTAATTTCCCCCTATTAAATAGAATGTGGATTTAGACCTAATTTATCTATATTATGTTAAGGATGTAATTTTTTTACACGGATTCCTCCTTTCTACTATATTTGATTGTGTTATGATATTAATATCTAATTTTATTGAAAATGCTTCAAAATTCATTAGGTACTTAATTAAATTGTAGTATACCCATTCAACCTCAAACTATGGGGAAATATGTAAGAATGATTTATACCATTGAAGTTATGTTGTAAGATTTTTTAACTGATTTCCATGGAATTTAAGATCATCATATTTAATTGTTTTAGTTTTCTTATAATAACATTTTTCATTCAGTTTTAATTACTAGTCATTTTGAAGAATTATGGAGAAAATAGTGTGAGACTGTAGGTTTTTGGGATGATGTTAGAGAAACTATGTTGATGTGAATAGATTCTAGAAAATTATGTGGATGAAGAGGTTAATATGAATAAAAAAACATATAATTATTGGTCAGATCATTTAAAAAAGTTATGTTGATAACCTGAGTAAAGAACTTTCATTCAAGGTATG
Organism: Viscum album; assembly: GCA_963277665.1. Classification (NCBI taxonomy): domain Eukaryota; kingdom Viridiplantae; phylum Streptophyta; class Magnoliopsida; order Santalales; family Viscaceae; genus Viscum; species Viscum album. The sequence continues at coordinate 261,661,802 of OY728128.1, read as the reverse complement.
TGATCAAGTGTGTCTTCAGGTATATCCATGGAAATGTTTTATGTGTTACAAAATATATGGGAAACTATGTCCGTTGATTATTAGACCATTTTATGTCCTAAATAATTTAGGATTATTTTTCTACTAAGAGACATTTCCTACTTTTTTATCCTAGGTAGATTACTTATGTCATATTTCGATGTTAATAAAATATGTGATGCATTATTCTAATGTTTTGAACCCCAAACTACTTCAGTTAGAAGATAACCATCCACATATGTAACATCCAATACTGATTAATTAAAATAGATAAAAATTATATCCATATAATTTTATTCATAATGTTAGGATATTTTATAAAACCATATAGTTTTTAATGTATCATTGGAATATGAAAATGATACGCGGGAAGGATATCCCAACTTAATTAAGAAATGAACAAATTTGTGTGGACTCAAATTCATAAAGGGGAAATAGTTTAATAACACATTTAATGTTAATTCTCGATTTCATTTTCTTTTAATATTCATTAATTATATTTCATAATTTTTTTAATCAAAACGAAAAAACATTATTTCTAACCAAACATAGTTTTCATGCATTATATGGCTTTATTTAAAATCATATTAATAAATTATATAATTGTAATATGAAAAAATGGATTTTAATTCTTTAAATCAGTACATAAAAATCAACTTATGGTGAAATATAGGTATTTTCAATAAATGATTGATTATTCAATAAATAGTAATTAATGGTATTTATTATTGAAAACTAAATTTTCATTCATATATTTAAAAATTAAAATTATATTCTTTTATTGTATTGAAAAATTAATTATTATAAATTTATTTAAAATAATATGATTTTGATATTTGGAATTAATTTTATAATTGATTTTTTAAAAAAAAAATTTATACATAAATTGATATTTTATATCAAATAACTTTTAATTAGTTTTTATATTATTAAATTTAAATAATTTTATTCCACTTATAGAAATTTATTCTCAATGAATTCCTTACATATTAGGAATCCGTTGGTCACAATTTTATAAATATCACGCATTTATTTTTATAAATGTTTGTAGTAATCGGAGTAAATAATTGTTAGCACAATAAACTAAAATGAGGAATTTAAGGTTAAAAATAATATAATAAGAAGTAAAAAATGGCACTAAGATTTGAATTTTTCAATTTTGATGAGTAGGATTCAGCCACCTTAAAAATGTTTAAGTAATATGGAAACATTCTTCCGTATTTCATTTATTTTTTACTTATTAATATTTAAGTAAAGGTTAATGAAAAAAATGTCGTTTTGTTTCTTTTAATATCTATAATTTTTTGACATGGTTTGAAAAAAATAATGATCAGAATGAAATTTTAATTTGAAAGATAATTTATTTATTTATCAAGATAATTTATTTATAATTGTCGGTTTTTAATAATTACATTAAAATCTTATATAACCAGACATGAAATTAAATGAATATGAAATTAAATATAAAATTGTAATAAATAAAATAATTAGAATAATAAACATGAAAAATATTTTAATGAATAAAAATAATTAATAGAATTTTATTATTCAGGATGCTAAAAAACAATCATAAAGGGTTAGGCATTAGGTATGGGAAACTATAAAAACATCGATTTAATGGTTTTAGTGGTTTATTTTCTAATAAAATACTAACCATTACCATATTAATAAAAATATTTATTGATTTATTTATATTTAAATGAGTTCTTTATTGTTGAATTTTTCTGTCACTTTTTATTTTCATTCATAGTATTTCAAAAGTAATATTTTAGTTTATTAAAAAAATTGATTTTAAAAACAGGAAAAATTACTATTCTGTGATAACTTATATTATATCATAACATTTTCATGCCACCATAACAAATATTTGATATCTTGATTCCTTTATAAGACTCAATATTATAAAAAAATACACTTCTTCCTTAGTTATGGGGATTTATGTTTTGAAAATGTTTTTTAAAATGAAATTGGTTTTGATTATCTGAACCTGTTTTGAATAAATATTTAATGTTTTTTTGAAAGGGATTAATGGTGAAAACGTTCCTTCAAAAAATGATTAATTAATTATATAGTCATTTGGAATTTTTTATGATTATAGAGATCATGATATGTATCATGATATCTGATGTGGAAAATTTGATTACATTTTGGTTGATCCCGATATTGATATCCAATATATTGGGTAGTGATTATGTTCTCTTGATAATTGTTTTTGAAAGTATACCATATTGGTTTTTAAAATTTAAAGGGATTCTGTAAGGGTTTATTATTTTGATAAATAAATGGAACAATCATTGATTTTTATTCCTATTAAATTTCAATTAAACCATTTTATTTTAAAAGGTAAGATAATAATCACTTTAAGAATATATTATTCCAATTTTGGGAAAATAGGTTAATTTTTAAGTAAATGCATTACATGGGTTCTCTTATTATCTAAGAAACCATCATGATTATTATTTCCTTTATATTTTATTACAAAGTGTTTTTTGAAAAACATTGTGTAGATAAATTGATTATTTATTGTGGTAAATGGTTAATTTATCGTAATTTTTATTATGTTATAGGAAAAAATTATGACTTCATAGTTTTAAAATTGAATAACGAGTTTATTTATATTCATTTTATGTCCCTTAATAAGGTTTTTGTTTTCATCCCATATTTAAAAATGGTTTTAAAAAGTTTTAATAATTAGTGTAAATAATTAATAAATCATAGTATATTTATAATGATATTTTTATAAAGGAAACAGGTTTTTTTGAAATTTTTTATTGTGGTAAAAATGGATTATAAGAGGAAGTGATCAAAAGGTATTGTATTCTTTATTATGTAATATTTATAAGCTAATTATTTAAAACTATGATCATTACAATATCACAAAAATTAAATAATTTTTTTTTTCTAAAAACTATTTTATGATTTGATTCATAATTAGTTACTTATATTATGTATTTTATTTTCCTAAATTTAAAAATAAGTTTTATTATCCCTTTTTATAATTTGAGCTTTCTAAAAATGTATATTCAAATGTAATACCCTTGATTACCAATATGGTGAAAAAATTAATATGAAATTTTTTATATATGGTTGGGAGAAAATGTAACACCACATGATTTTAAAATAACACTATGCTCAGTAGTATACGTGACATGCCAGACTAATCGTTAATCATATTGTGATATACTGTCAAATATCATTATTTAAATATAATCATTATAACCTATCCATTAAATTCAATATTATCATGAGTAATAACTATGTTATGAAAAATATATATAATATATTTATATAATCTATATTTATTCATTAATTAATATGAGATAATAATTCAGTTTTAGTAATGTTATTTTATTCATAAAAAGTTCATTTATTATTTAAAATCATTGTTTTATTGTTTTTTACAGAATATTATTATTACCTTATTCAAATATTATAAATATAATTTGGTAAAAAAATATTTCTTTAAAATATCCTATGAAAATAAATTGGCGTTTAGATGTTTTGAATTTTTTAGAAAGATTGACTTATCAGTGAATAGTAAAAAAATTTGTTTTTTAAACTCTCTTTTTATATCATGCACATAAAATGTTAAATTTTTATTTAAAATTGTTCCAATGTATCATTAGTTAATTTAAATTATTAATAATCCAATTAATTATTTTAGAATCAATATAATTGTAAATAATTATCTGAAAACTTTTTGTACTTAATTAGGAATATTTTCATTAAAACTACTTCATGACATAGATTTCTGGTTTTTTAAAATAAATGTTTCCAATCATGTAAATTTAATTTTATGAATTGGAATAATCATTTTTAATAATCATTATAATTATCATTTATTAAGGTCTAAATAATTTTTTTGTCATAATTAATAGTAAACACAATAAAAATATGTTTTTTTTGTTATGGTTAAAATATGGTTCATGGGAATTAAACAAAAATTTAAATAGGTTAAAATGACATGGAATTATTTATAATCATATTATAAAGACTTAATTTTACCCTATATCATCTCAAAATCATAAATGGTCCATTTTTTATCTATTTATCTTAAGTAATACAATAAAATATTTTAATCATTTTAAACATTTCAAGTGAGTCCCCTACCTCACTTCTAAATGGAAACACCCTCTAATCACCTCTCCATAGGTAAATAACAATTTTTATCATCCATTCCTTACCGAAGTCCCTTCTTTACATCCATCCCCACATCTTAGAAGTCATATTTTTTTAATAATACTAACCCTATATGGAATATGGTATGAAAAGTATGGTTGTCTGAATAAGAGGTATAAATTTTCACATAATGTTTTTATTTTATATCATCTAATATGTATTTAAAAACCATTTTAACCACTGTTATATAATAACATAAAATGAGAAATTAACCCATCTTCCATATGTATAGTAGACTACTTCTTTATGAACTGATGCAATTTTATCCACCACAACATCATATGGATGGTAATAATGATGGATTTAATATCTATTTTATATTTATGACTTAATTATCATTCTATAAAAACAATATGTCATCCATTTTTATAATTTTTCATCCATTGAAAAAAATATAATGTCATTCATCTATAAATGGGGATTTCCACCTCTATAATGTTATTTGATTTTTTTCATCTCCCCATCAAATATATGGTATATTAAATAGTACATCAACAGAGAATAATGTATAAATATTTATGATATAATCATATTTATGGAATGGTAAAATTAGATAAACCTTATTTCCCCCTTATTAGTATTGAAATCTAAACATTACACATGTTTACATATGGCCTACATTGTCGAGGATTATAATATAATTCAGTTTTTATTACCATAATACATAGTTTGTTCAAAAAATAATATTTTATGCATAAAAAATATAATTATATCCTGATTATTATTTTGCAGATGATGTAATAACAACCTCTTTGACCATGGTAAACATACTATAGTCATTTTTTTATTTTAATTAAAAACCTGAAAACACATAGTGTGTATATATATGATTAATAAATTTAAAATTTCATCAAAATAGATAAAATAAATTGTTTAATGGAAAGGGATTATCCCCATAAGCTATCCTCAAGAATGAAAATAATGAAAATAAGGTTATTATGTATTATTTAGGGGGAATAAATGAAATTTTTACATTAATAGAAAAGTTTTTCATCTCAAGTTACCTTAATTGTTGATTTTTTTCATTTTACACAACTAATTTCAATTATATGGTGTATATACATCCCCATTCATATCATGAATACTTTATACATCATTTTATATTAAATTAAAATGTTTTTTTCATCCAAATGGATTTTAAATTCACATCACCATCCAGTAATGGGTTTCCTAAATCAAAAAATATTAATTTGTTTATACTTCTACCTCATTGAAAATATGATGGAAATAATATATATAAAATTAATTTTTATTGTATGAAATTTCATTTAAAATTGATTATTATGGTTTTAAAACTAATACAAATAGAAGAATCATTGACTAATTGTATCTTCAATAATGCGATCTTTTAAGGATTATTAGTCTCAATTTATTTTATTTTAGAATTATCTTTTAATACACACCTATATAAATTTATATGGTTTATGTGATTCCTATTGAGTAGAAATAAAATAAATGATTATTTGATAATGACACTTAAATTTCCTTTATATATCTATCTTTAATGAGATATCAATTCAAAAGTTGTAAAATTTTCAAGGTGTTTCATGGTCTCAATTTCAATTATTCAATACATAATCCAGGTTATGCACCGTGATTATTTTTTTATGGTAAACCTAATACCCCAAAATTTCATCTTAACAAACTATTTCATGAAAAATAACATACCTATAGATTTATTTTATATTCCTTATTTAGATATTTTTTTAATCATTACTCAGGTTTTAAGGGTTTCTCATTTCAAAACATCATTCCTTGAGATGTGTTGTCATTGATAGAACATTATTCTTTTACATGGTTTATACACTAACTCTTAAAATTTTATATCATGCCACATTTATACTCATGGTGTTTTATGATTCATTTTATATTATTTATATAAATGTATTTTATTTTTAAATGGTGATAAATGAATTTTATAAAAAAAACTATACCTTTATTTTGGAAGACATCTAACAAAACTCATCCTCCATGTTCTTTGTCACATTTCATGATTTTGTTAAATATAAATTATTTATTTATGTTTTTTTAATAATCATTCATCTATATTTAAATTTTTTTAAAGTAAATTTCTTGTCATTTTCTTTTTGGGTAACTTTTGACATTGTTTTAAAAAAATTAAAAAGAATGTTTATTTTTATATTTTTTCAACCTCAACATATTTTCACACAATTATGGATTAAATATTTTAAAATATTAATGAATAAATACAATAATTTTTTTAAAGATAATTTAGTTTTTGTAAACATATTTAATTATTTATATTATTTACTTGTGAACTAATCACATGATGCTATTGAATTCCTTCAAATGAATGGTTTATCATGATTTTCCGGAATCCCATTTCTTTTATAGGGTAAATCAAGATATGATAGTTTTGAAAAGAATAAATAATTTATTTGTTTTGTTTAATGATATGGTGTGTGGACATTATTGATGAAATGAGGATTGAGGAGTAGGCACAAATCCCTATGGGTCATTGTATCATATGTGAGGGGATGGTCTGTTATTTCCCTATAATGCATTTGGTAAAGAGATAAAGATCTCCAGTTATTGATTTTACTAAAGATATTGTTGGAATATACCATGTTAGATACTGTATTTTTATGGGTGATATTAAGAGTTACATGATAATTATCTCCCAAAATACCTATAGGTTTTATCTATACATGATATTTTTAATGGGCATCTTTTGTGAGGATTTTGTTCACATGGATAATTATTGTTGACTTATATGAATCTTGTCATATGATACATATTTATTCCATGTATAATGAATTATAAACATTTTTTATGAGTATAAAATTTCTTATGTCATCATCATTAACTTTTATTATGCCATCATACCATTATTCTAATCTTATTTTACCTGATGAAATTCAATCATTAACTCTTATCATTACACTTAAAGAGTGTTTTAGGTCACCCTTTTTATGTTTATATTTCCCCAGGTTATTAATAATGATACTAAATGATATGTGTCTATAATGGAATCATGGATGAATAATTTTTAAAGATATTTTGAAAATTTATTGTGAACTAATAAAATAAAGTTATATTAAGAATAATTCTCAATTATATACATGGTTAAGTATATGTTAGAGTTTTTTGGGTTCTATAAAAATCTAAAACTAAAAATCTTTTGGAAGGTTGTTTTGGTTTATGGTTGGAACATTTGCAGTGTTGTAGTGGTAGTCACAATAATCTTTGGTGGTCCACCAGTATCCGTGGTCATTTCGTACTATGCGTCAACAATGCTCCAATATTATGTGGATAGGGGCATAAAGTGAGGAATGGTTTGATTTTGTGGTGTGTGGATAGATGGGATACATCATTTGAACTTTGATAAGTCCATACAGGGGCCTTGAGGTCAACGATGATTGTGCCTCTAATGCAGGATATCCTTGTGGGACATGTTGGCCTAACTATTGGTGATTTTCCAAACATGTTTCACAATTAAACTTTTAAATTTTTTTCTTTGAAAAATACAAAAAAATGTTCTGATAAAAGGCCCATGGATTAGTTATTGATAAAATATTTATTTATTATGTTTAATATGGATTAAATTGGGTAATATTTTTCTGTATGAGATACATAAATGCAACAATTATGTTTTTATAACATGTTATATGAGTGTATGGTTATGGATTCTAAACTAAATTATTCATAAAAAGGTTTTAATGGACTAATAATATCCTTTATCCATTTTAGTTTTATTTTTTTGTGATGATAAAGGTATCAGACACATATTTTATTTAATTAAAATGTATAGTGAAATCTTGTGCTGTTACAGATGGTTCTAGTCATCGACCCTTGGTCATGGTGTCAATATCTCCAAACCATTCATTCTATTTTATATTATATTTTTTATATATTTAGAGAGTCTGAAGGCCGTTTCCTAGAAATTTTGGTGTTTATTTGACTAGAATGATTAAAAAATATCATATATTAATAAATTTTACATCTATAAAACAAAATGATTTTTAGTGAATACATATAAAAATATATATATTTTAACTTCACATATTTTAATACATCTTAATAATTAATTTATTATATGAGGTACACATAACATAATCCCAATTGATTTTTAGGGAAAATATTTTTGAAAAATAATGTACATAGAATAATAAAATAAATCATTTATAGAATGATATTATTTAAAAATACTATTGTGTGACCCTAAAATTCGATTGCCCCTCTAAAAATGCATGGGATGACCAAAGGATGTACATATAAAAGTTGTGATATATAAAACCCCGAAAGGTAACATGTAAGAAAAAGAATATTGTTAATATATACATGTCAGTCAATATGAAAATAAATCTAACATAATACAAGTGATAATTATAGACCTAAAAATCATAGCATGATATTGATGACAACAAAAAGGCAACATCGGAATGTTAAAATAAAATAGAAAATTACACCATAAAAGTTTGTGAAGGATAACCACCAAGACAACAAAACCCAACCAACACAGGATAACCTCCTAGGAAAATTACATGGTATCTAATGAGATAAACACATTACCCAATGAATAGTAGATCTATATAAATTTGGTCTAACTAATAACATTCATGCACATACATTCATTAGTGTTGCAAGAAAGATCATATAATATAAGTATATATTTTATCACTTTTAATCCCATGATTTTGAAGTATTGGTTACATAAATAGATTTCCATAATAAAATTTGTATTTTCATATTTAGGTGAATATCCTTTTGTAGAAATTAGTATGGGTAATCAACAAATAATTCTTTCGCATTGAAAAATATTGGATAATTTTGAAAGCATAATGATAATTTAAAAAGATGAATCTAATGTTTTAATGAGAGTGAAATTGGTCTCTAATAACTTTGACATCAGAAAAAATTTATGATAGATGAGTAAAAACATATCAATCCCTAAAAATTGTAAACTTTAAAGGCATAATTTTTGGTGTTTCTCGAATAAAGAGGTGAAAGAGGGGATCACTTACTTAGAGAGGGAGCCAGAAAAAATTAGGGGTGGTATGTTAATGTTGTTTGGAAGACCATTTTGGGACAATAGATAGTGAATAGAGGAAAAAATTGAGCTCAAATGGATTTTATTGAATTTAAATGGGAGGTTGGGAGAATTTTATATAAAAATAGAGGGATATTATTTAATAATTACAACATTTAGGTTTTGGAGTATATATAGTAAAATCATCAAACAAATCCATGCCATGGTTATTTACCTTGGTTTATACCACAGATGATTGAAATATAATATTTTATATGGATATGAAAGAATTCTCATTAAAATAATACACTTGGTGATGTGAAAAATATTATTGTTTATAATAAATTAATTTTTAAAAAATAATATATAATATATCTTTGGAAGATTCATTAAAAGTTTATAAATTTAATCAAATAAATTAATGAAAAATATATTTTAAAGGGTAAATATAATTATTATCATGGAATGTATTTTTAGTATTTATTACATAACTTCATTCCTTTATGATATCATAATACTTATTATATACATATACCATATGTGATTTTTAGCCTAAAATTATTCTACGATAGAAAATAAAAAAATTTACCCTTTGGAAAATATTAAGAGACTAATTTCAAAAATAATATTTTTTTATCAAAAAAATTATCTTAATTTAAAAATTATAATTTTTAAATAAAAAATTCCCATATATTGAAAAATAAGGTTTTCGTAATGATAACAGTTTCAAACATTTATAAAATATCAAATTTTCAATAAAAATTATATTATTATTCATATTTATGTAAATATTGTTATGGAAAAATTATTTAATAATGTAAAATTTCAGTAATATTTCCAATTCAGAAAAAAGAGTATCTTAATTAAATATATATATTTCCCAAAAATTCAACATTTGTTTCATAATATAAAAATATTATTTTTATCAAAATAGTTAATTATTTATTTCTCATGTAATAAAAAATGTATAAATAAACTTTTTATTTTATTAAGATATACATACATATATATATATATATATCCATACAATTATGGTCTAAATAAAAATCCCTTTAGGACACTAAAATATTTCTATGGGTATGTTTTGTGATGATAAAAATTTCTTGGTGTGGTTTGATGAACATTAATTGGGTCGTGATCTTAATAATATTAAAGTTATCCTATAAACAATTTTATCAAAGCTTTATTTGATTAATCTTTCATTATGAATTTTGAAGGGGAGATCCATGTGAAGATATATCCCTTATAATCATTTACAAATGGGATTCATGGAGAATGACCCTACTAAATGGGGCCATCGCTTCATCTGTAGGTATCAATTGAATTTCTCATAACAATTAATATATAATAATCATAATTATCATTATATAATATCTATATTATTAATGTTTATGATGTTCAATATTATTTTGATTTTAACAAGCTAAAACATATAATGGTTGACAAAACAATTCTGATATTATTTTTATAACTACATTACATAATATGGAATTTATTCATTTGAAAATAAAATTTAATTTATAAAACATCAGGTTCTAACATTCATCCCCATTTATAACATTCACCATAGAATTATATCATAATCAAAAATAAATGTGGATAATTCTGTTTCATCACCTATTCTGGTTCTTTAGACGTTATGGTTCCACTGTTTTTCATTAACCTATTTAGTTTTCTTTCTTGGTAAAACATTATATTTTGGATATAATATCTTAACCAAATTATCCTAAAATTAATTATTATCATATAATTATATCTCTTAAAGATTTAGTTCCTGTGAGGTTTGTATATAAATCACTTGGAGGGATACATGGAACACATTTTGTATTTGAGAAAGGTTAGGTGAGAGTGATAATAAATATTCCATAAGTCCGATGCGATCTGGGATCCCAAATGGGATAATGTATCTTCGAAGATGATTTTCCATTTTTCCAATGCTCATGACCTTTTTACATGTATATTTGTAATAGAAGACTTTATCTCCAGCCTCAAACTCTATATCTCATCAGTGATTATCTACCTGGATTTTCTATCGACATTGTGTGTATTTCAAATAATATTCAATGGTTTTAACCATCCCATATATCTCATGGATAATATTATCTCCCATTAGCTTCCATTATCCATATTCCTCTTACCATGTGGGAGTCTAAACCGTCCTTCCATATGGATCCTCCTCAAGTTCCATTTACTGATTGAATGGAAGATGTTATAAGATATGAAATTCACTATGAGATGGTGTTGATCACATCATCCATGGAAATATATTGAACATGATCTATGAATATCATCCACTGTTTAAAAGGTTCTCATAGATTTACATTCAGTTAGAGGGTGATATGAAGTATTAAATCGTAGCTCTATATCCAATGTGTGCTGATGGATTATCCAAAACATGGAGAAAACAAGGATCCTAAACAAATACAATAAAAATATTCACTCCATTCTGTCTTACTACATCGCTAATAAAAATAATAGAGATTTGTCCAAGATATAAATATATGTTTATATAATAGAAATTAAATTAAATTGAAACGAATCAAATAACCTCTGAGAAATAATTTTTACCTATAGATGTCACGGGGAGTCCAATTTTGAAATATGTGGTTATGTTATCCCATTTTCAAACTAGAAAAGGAAATAACAACATCCTACTAATAGACATATATCATTCATCTAGGATTGGTTGACATACTAATAATTGATATTCGAATTTTTCAATATTCTCATCATTTGATCTCAGAATAAAATTTTCTTCAGAACATTATAAATCTTATCACTTACAAGATAAACAATGAATGATGGGATATGTACGTCATAAAAAACCATTATCAACTCTTTTTTTATGTCATACATATATCATTTTCAAACCTTATTACTGTATATTTTAGAAATGTTGAACTCTAAAATATTCTATACATTTTTTGTATCATATCAATATCTTTTTAGGACTCATTATTCCCCTCATGAATAGATGAATGTTATGTTATTTCAAAAAGGTAATATTATTTTCCTTTTATTATTCCCATGTCCATCCTTTACATATCATAAAACATTTTAACCCTTGGTATCCACATCATATAAAGGGTTATTGGATCCTTTCTCCTCAAATCATCTACCACTTTGTTCAATAAACTATGATTGTAATGGACTAAATGAATATAATCTTGATCAACTATAACCACCTTCATTGTGACATATTGATCTCATTTTATTTGGGGCTTTTATGATCAACAAATATGTAACAATTATCCGCATAGGGAGATTATATCCAAATATATAATGTGTATATCACTTATGCCAATTATATGGAAGGAATTAGGTAGTTTTCTTCATGTATCATTAATTGGTGGGAGACACAGGTGATCAAATTGTCCTCTTTAATATGTAAACTACTCCATAACATTTGTGACATATTAATGTAGATAAAAAATCCTTCCCCAATGGTGGGTAATGTGTGTACAGATGAAGTAATTGATAACTTCATTACCACCATAATGATGTCTTTACATTCCACACTCTAGAAAAATATGATTATATTTACCAAAGCCTTTTACAACTGTTAATTTTATCTATTTACAATAAAAAAAATTAAGTACAAACCAAATACTGTGAGGACTATTTTAGCTATAATATAAGGTTCATAACACATCCTGAAGATAATAAAATATGAAATAATTATTTTATTCTCCATATTGATCTTTAAAAATCATTTGATATCCCAATACATTTTAGTATAACCTATGGAATACATGAATGGAAGGGTGGAGCTAAAAATTCCAATAAGGGAATAAATAGTATAAGGAAACTTAACATGTGATTCAATGGTATAAAATGAAATCATAAACAAGAAACAGAATCAGTAATGACTTGTAAAAATAACATAAATAACATGGTGTCATCATATCATGGGAACATTATAAATGTGGATGAAAAATATAACATGACGTTAACATGTATCAAAGATAACATCAAAGACAATGTTACGTTGTGCAAAAAAGTACCATAAGGGATTATGATTAATCACTAATCCCATACAGAACATTTCATGATAATAATGATTGACCCTATATATTCATTCACAATTTGGATGTAACAATTATAACATATTTTAGATTTATTTTTTTTCCAAAAAAAATTAAATTAATCTTAAGTGAAAACATAATAATTACCAGTGGAAGTAAAAAGGGTTTCATAATCATCCCTCATATCATATTGATAGGATATTTCATAATGATGTAATTTGGGAAATGGAAAAAATGCAGGAATTACCCGATTAATGTAAAGGATAATACGATAGTTATACATGTGAGTGAAATATTAACATAATTTATAAGTAATACCTAAGATATAAAAGTTATCTTTAATGATGGAAATTTATAATAAATTGACATGGAAAATATAATTTGTAAAACTCCATTTTATCATTAAAATCATTTAGATTATTAAACATTATAAAATATTATAGAAATTAATTTTATATTGAAAAAAATACATCATAATTATAGTGACAAAATCTTAGAAACTCAAATACTATGTCTAATTACATTACATTTCAACAATTAGATAAACAAAACCCTGAAGGATTTTAGATTCTAGTAGTATTGGTAAACAATATACATACATGAGTAATGCATTACAAATTAATACACAAATTATGACATAATTGTATTATGTCAACGATAAATTTTTTCATCTAGTATATCCTTGCATATCATTCCTAGTATACATATTGGATTCTTGAGAAAATGAAAAAAACAAGTGTAAGATAAAATGACCAGTAAGGATAATGTATAGTGGAAGAAAAAATGAATTAATGAGAATAATCTATGTGGGAACGTAATAAATTATGACACATTCCATGTAATAAATAAAATGAGAAGAATGTGTGTAAACAATATGGGAAGCTAAATAAATAAAAGTAACTATTTTAATAAATTGATAAGGAAAAATGAATATGTAAAGGTAAGAATCTAAAAAATATGCAATTTAATCAATGAATTGAGAATGAAATGCATCCATAGATATGTCGATGAAAAATATCATGTACAAATAATAACTTAAATAAAGGTGATTCTTGTTAATTGGACATCATGTATCTAGAACATGAATAACTAAACCATCAATATCTATCCTCAAGACAATTTATGTCTGTTGTTATAAAAACATCTATTCTACTTGGAAACAAACAAAAAGGGTATATTTCCAACTAATTTTGTCTCATAAAACAACTAGTGCATTTAGGGGATATATAAATACTGGGCCCACCTATCACTGCATGTACAACTCATCCCTCACATATCAAATATTTGGTTTTATTCAAAAAAATATACATTTTAAAATATCCATATAGAGTAGAAGATACATATTTATCAAAGTTTCCACTAATAATCAAATAAATTTCAAAGTAAATACTATATTAAAAATGTTATATTGTTTAGGAAATGAACATATCCATGATAGATGATATGGATAATTATGATAAATTCAATATTCAATGATCATAGGAAATTTAGTAGTTAAAGGGGACTAAAAGAAATCGAGGAATTAAAAGTCAATACTAGCCTTGAATTAATAAATCACAAACCATCTAGAGGAATAATAAAGGTGATTGAAATAAAACATATCCCATGTGGAGTAAAAATAATGCTTTTTTTCTTTGATGAATATAAATACAATAAAAATATCTTTTGAATACAATCATCAAAAAAATATCTGTTTGTTTGGAAAAAACCATTTGAAAACCCATTTCGTTGAAAATCACTTTTGAAAACATTTTATTTAAAAAAATTCCTTTTAAAAATTAAAATGGTGATTTAAAGAAATAATGGTGAGTAAATCTATACATGTCATAGGAGGTAAAAAGAACATTCCATTTTCACTATAAAATATTAGAAAAATGACTTATTTATAAAGTTATAAGAAAATTCCATTGAAGATATTGGTAAAATAAAAAAGGATAAAATTTATCTTAATAAATAATTTTGGAATGGATAAAAACATTTTTTGAAAATACTATTTTTAGAATAAAATAGGATCTACAAATAAATTGATATTTGATGTCGGGTTTTCAAAAAAAACATTTTTAGTACCAATGAATATAAAATGGTACTATTAATTTAAAATTTTCATGAATAACCATAGGAAAATAAATTGAACAGGTTTTCTGAAAAATGATCCAATAATTTCCTCTGATGGAAATTCATGTTTAAGAAATCCTGAAAAATAATATTTTAATGTATACCCTTTAAAAGATTATAACATTTGAGTGATAATTAATAAATGAGTAGATTATGTGTATCAATTGTAAATACACCTAAAGAAGTGAAAATACCAAAATATATCAACAAATGAATTATATAAATAATCATAAAATATTAATGACAATGAGTTAGTACAATAACCCAATGAAAATTAATTGGGTTATGAAGTTCTTTCCCAGTTGGTAACTTATAACTCAAATCCCCTAAGATGAAAAATTCAAATTAAAACTAAACATACCATGTAGAAAAATGAATCATGTTATTATAAAAAAATGAGGAAGTATATACACCATATATAATAAATAATGTTTTAAAATATAATGTTATTATTTCATGATAAACATATCACTCACAAAAGGGAGTGAGATTTCAAATAGAATCCTTAAATCATTTCTCGAGGAAAATAATATTTTAACAATCCAATGTGTCCCATACAACTCTGAAACATTTGAATCATAACCTATGCTATGGAATAATGTTATATGAATATTATATTTTCATGATAATAATAATATACTTGATATAAAATGAAAAATTTTAGTATATATACCATATAAAATAAATTATGTACATAATAACAAATTAGCCTCCATGGAAGGTAAATTGAGATGAAATCCATTATCTTGTGTTTAATTTTAGGTTAACATCCTTTAAACTCCTATATAAGGGTCATATTAAATTTAATAACTTATACTTGAACAATAATAATATTTATAATATGATATATAACATTATATCAGTATCTTGTTACCCATTTGTTAATAACCTTTCATTTTCTTAACTACTTTTGGGGTCAATTTCCTAGTGTCTCTAGTATATTTTTACTTATTATTTGTGGCTCATATTAAGTAGATATTGGTTAAATCATATTAATAATGTAAACCATTATTCTAAAATCATATATATCCAGTATATTTGAATTTATAATAATCCATAATTTTTGGAGATATGAAATGATGCACATGTTCATTGAGAGGGTGGGTCGTACGTACATGTGAATACTACATTCATTTCATTGCCATATGATAAGAATAAAAATTAAAATATAAATATGTATATTATTATTCTATTATCATGTAAATTTTATATATGTTATAAAATATTATTAAAATAATCCGTAATATGTTCATGTATAGCATGACTGAATAACATCACTTTGAGGAGGCTGTTGTCCACACTTCCACAAACGATGTTATCATATTTACACAAAATTAAAATCATAAATTTATGTGTTATAAAATAATTAATGAGGATTAAATACATAATAAATATCATATATATCATATATAAATAATTGTATCCTCATAATTCCCACCACGAGAGGCTGTAAAGTAAGAAAAAATAGCATTATTTTAGAAGGTGTAGTTTATTGTACCAAGAAATGGTAAGTTCTATACTCATTAGATGAGTGTGTTTGTATGTTTTGTTCAAAACCATAACATTAAAAAATATAATTATATTTATTAAAAAAATTTATTTAATCATGGAATAATAAGAGTTTATAGGTTTTACAATGGAAATAAAACTAAAGAGCCTGAGGAAGTTTGTTACTCTAATTCAGGTGACTCCTTTTTCTTTTCACAAAAGGGATTCATTGGATGGATTTCTACCCAAGGCAAGGATTTTAGGTTTAGGGGATTTATTTTTAGGATATAATTAGTAAGATCTTGGTTAATAAAATGTGTCTTGATAGGTGTGAAAAAATATGGAGGGATGTGTTCCTTTTTATAGTGGAGGAGGGGTGGTACTCTCATATATTTTTAGAAATTGAATTCCTCCCATGTTTTGACCATGTAAATTTGATCCAATAATGTTCCAAATTGGAAAAAAACAATTTAAGTGTCTAAATAGTTCAATAATTTTTTTACAAGTTTCTATTTCATCGTGGCAGTTACCTTTATGGTTTAGTCCATTGGTAAGCTTAATTTCACCTTAATTGTTTTACAAAATTTTAATTATGCTCACTAATATTTTTAGTAAAAATCCTATTTTACTTTATTAGACATAATAAAGTATGATTATTCCAAATGAATAAATCATTTTTCCAAATTCCAATCACTGAAGCTGTAGAAATTAATTTAAATATAACAACAAAGATAGTGCAATAATGTCGGGTTTTAATGTAAAAATATTCAAAATCTTGTTATGTTTATATATCCAATGTAGATTTGAAATTTATTACAATGAACTAAATTGGATTAAATAATGAAAAATTAAACTAATTAAACTTTAAATCCAATTTCATATATAATTTAACCATATAAATTAATAATATTAAAATACATTTTTTAATTAAAATTTAGTATTTTTTACTATTCATAAAAAAATGAATCCTCGTAGAATAATTCCAAAAATTTAACCTAACACAATTTTTTTTGTTCCGATATCAAATATTATGTTTATTTTGACATATAATATTTATAAAACTTTAAAAAAAATTATTTAAAATAGGTTCACTGTAAAATGGAATGTAAAAGTGCCTTTATAAAAAAATTGATTTTTATGAACAATATTAGGTTGGTAATTATCTTATAATTACCAAATATATTGTATGAAAATAAATTTTTTTATTTAATATATAATATGTATATTAAATTAATATCATTGAATAAATATATTTAATTTAATTTTTTTTAGAAAACTAATTTATGAGCATAAAAGTGTTCTTTTATATTCAATTGGTTCTTATATCATTTTCTAATTATTTTGTAACCAATTAATTAATTTTATATTTTTTAAAAAAATATTTTCATAATATTATTAATCCTATTCATAACCACTAATTTAATGGCTCTATTATATCTTATAACAATATTTTAATAATATATAGTTGTTCGTTAAAAATATGTCTTGTGTGTAACATTAGGTATGAGAGAATGTATCTCTTGCATGTAGCACAAGATAACTTAGTGTTTCATGAATTAAAATTTATAGAATATATCAAATATATTTAAATTAGTAAATATACTATAAATTCTCAGGATATTATATTTCATTAAATGCTTTGGGTTGAAAGTTATACATGATATACAATACAGGGTTACTCTTTTATAATTATCAGGGTGTTACATTTTTCCACATTAAATAAATTTCATCCTCGCAAGATAAACCTGATCTTGGTAATGTATTTTTTTGATATATTCAAGTTTTAAATACAATATCATGATAAGGGTTCTTAATCAATACTTTATAATATATATAATTGGAAGCATAATGGTAACACGGACTAGTATATATCTAGGTCTATAAGTTGTAGAACATTAGGGGAAATTAGGGATACATACATTTGGGAAAACATAAATATTTATATGGAGTTATGGAGGTCATCAATAAAAAATAATTAAAATATAAATGGAAGTTTGATGGCATAAAACCTATAAACTTAAGGTGATTTAGAATACTATCGGTTCCAAAAATATTATATTATTATGTTAATAATAATTAAAGATATTTTTCCGCATTATGAGAAATTCAATAGTTGACAATGAATAATAGGAAATACACTTAATTTATAGGATTAAATTTCATAAAAACAATTTTATTTTTTTGTTATGCTTTGATCAAAATATATTTCATCTGTTTCTTCAAGAAAAGCATATATATAATTTAACATTGATGGATAAAGCACCAAAATACACTTTTAATAGATCATGAAACCCATAAAAGCATGACAAGTCTAAATAATTCTCTATAACTATTTTCGAAAGCTATTATGGTTAAGGCATTGATCTCAAAACCTCAATAAGGATACAAATGGATTATCATTATCATTACTTTTACAAAAAATTTAACTAAAACAAAAACATATTAACATAGAAAGTGTGTAGGTTAGTGGTTGGTATAAAACAATTATCGTCCTTTGGTCAATGGTTCAATCCCCATGGCCTTTCCAAACATAATGGGATGTCACCTAGAATATATTCTTTCCTTTTCTAAAACTATACTAATCTAATTTTAAAAATAAATTATGATGGACATACTCAAAATAAGATTAATTATTAAATATACATTTACCTAAGGTTTTAAATAAAACCTCAATACATAAATACATCATCCATTTTAGTTAAACATAGTTCATTCATTGGTATAGTTTTTATCTTTAATATCATTTATTGGATTTCAAAATCATGACACCTTATCTTCAATCTAAAAAACCTTTGGTTTAACCTAGGATATTCATTAATCTATTCAAATCTTGCATAATGATTTTTATATGAAATTTGAATTATTCTAATAATATCCCATAGGAGTGTCAAAATCGGTTCGCAGTAAGGCCTATTTTTGTGTACCTGGTTATGAGGATTCAGGCCCGACATACCTATTTGGTGTTGTTAACTCTTTGTAAATCTGTGCCAGAACCACTTCCACTTAATGTATTCATATAAATATGTATTAATAGGAAGAACTACGTAATCTCTAACTTAATAAAATTCAATTATTTTATTCTATACTTATCCTCAAATTTTATATTAGGGTTATGTTCTCTTATGTATGGTTTCCTAAATCTAGTTTCCAAGGTCATTAATGAATATCTTCTGATACAAACTATAGAAACTCGACCCCAGAAACCTGAAGCCAATTTTTATACCCTTATAGTGGAATTATTACAAGTAATTAATACCCATAGGATTTAAGAGTTAAGCAGTATAGGTAATCCAGGTACAAACATGAGTCATGTTTTATAAATGAATACACGAATTACAACATTTTTTTCAATCAAGGATAACTTTATTCCATATATCATATAATTTCATATATTTCATAGTATATATATTAGATTCTTAGGGAAATGAAACATAATAAAGGTGATATAAAAATCTCAGTAAGGTTTTAGTGTAGTTGAATAAACATTCAATCAATGATAATTGTAAATCTGGAAAGGTAAAAACTGAAGACTCATACCGGGTAATCAATAAACTAAGAATGAAATGTGTAAAAAACATGAAAAGTTAATTGACTGAAAAGATATTCAATTTAAATAAATATATTATGTAACATATATATGTCAAGGTATGAAACTAAAATACATACCATTTAATCAGTGGAATGAGAATTAACCTCATCCATAGATATGTTGAAACAAAATTTAATGGATATATAATAACTGAAATACAGGAGATGCTTAATTATTAGATGTGAGGTTTCTGGAACATGAACAAATATACTGTCAAGATATATCCTAAAGACTGTTTATGTCTTTGTGTAAAAATCCATTTATTCTACTTGGAAACAAACAAGATGGGATTGTCACAAACTAATTTCATCACTTTATACTACCAATGCATCAGAGGGCTGTATAATGTATGAGCCCCACCCTTCACCACATTTCCAAATAATTCCTCACATATCGAATAATTGATTTAATTATAAATTAATGTGCCTTATCAAATATCTATATTGATTAGAAGATATTGATTTATCAAAAATTTCCCAAATAATCTAATAACTTTCAATGTCAAAACTATACGAAAAATGGTATACTTATTTGGTTGTGAACATATATAGGATAAATGATATGGAAAATTTGGGTAAATTCAATGTTTAAGGATCATATGAAATTGAATATTTCAAGGGGACTAAAAGGAATCAATAAAGTGAATGCCAATACAATCCTTGGCCAAATCAATAAAAAACTATCGAAAGGAATAACAAGGATGGTATCAATAGAACATATACCATGTGGAGTAAAACTAATTTTTTAATTCATTAATGAATTGAAATACTATAAAAATATCTTTTAAAAAATTCTTGAGGAAAATATCCTTCTATTTTGAATGTACTTTCGAGAACTCATTTATGTGAAAATGAATTTTGGGAAAATTTTCATTAAAAAGCAACCTTTTAAAATTGAAAAGGATGCTTTAATTAAATAGTGGTGGGTAAATCTTTACATTCTAGACATTTTAAAAAGATCATTTCTTTTCCATTGTAAAAATTTAGAAAATTTAGTTGTTTAGAAACAAATAATAATATTCCATTAAAAACATGGTTGGGAGAAAAAAAGGTTAAAATGTTATTAATAAAGCATTCGGGAAAGGGTAAAAACATTTTTTTTGAAAACCTCTATAGAAAATAGGGTTTTTAGATGAACAAAATTTCTCTAAATAAAGAAATAAATTATTGGTTTTTCTTAAAACCATTTTCTAAAATATTTTGAGTACCAAGGAGTGAAAATGGAAATATTAATCGAAACTGGTCATGCATAACCATAGGAGAATAATATAAAATGGGTTACTAAACAATGATCTCATAATTTCCTCTGATATAAATTCATGTGTAAACAATCCTAAGAAAGATGAGATTGTAAATTAAAACATTGAAAATATTATAATTTTAAAGTGATTGTCAATCAATGAGTATATTATGTGTATTAACTATAAGTGCACATAAAAAGTGGAGATACCACAATATATAGTCAAATTAATTTTACACATAATCATAGAACATTAATTAAAATAAGGTATTATTATAACCCAATTAAAATAATCTGGGTCATAATTTTATTTTCCACAAGGTAAATTTAACTCAAATCCCCTTATATGAAATAATTCAAATTCAAAATGAAAATACCATAAACAATGAATGAATAATGATATTATATGAAAAATTGGAAGTATAAACACTGTATATAATAAATTAGGGGAAAAATGATGTTATTATTTCAATTAAGTTTTTACAGTCACAAAAGGAAGTGAGTTTGAAAATTTAATCCTTAAAAATGTTATCAAGGATAATAAACGTTAAACATTTCAATGTGTCTCAAACCAATTTGAAACATTAGAATCAAAATATCAATGGTAGAATAAAATTTTATGAAACTTTTAATATCATGAGAATAAATAATTTAATGATATAACATGTCAATGGTCATTATTACACCATATAAAACAAACGAGGTATATAACAACAATTAAGTCTCAATCAAATGTAAATTCAGACAAAATCCCTTACCTTGTGTTTCCTTTCGGATGAACTTCCTTTAACATCCAATATAAAGTGTTTCAAATGTTACTAACTTATACCAAAACCATAATCAAATTTATAATATCATATATAATATGATTCTAATAATTTATTACCCATTTCTTAATAACCATTCATTATTTTTACTATTTCAGATGTTAATTGCCTTATTTCTCAAGTATGTTTTGACTTGTTATTTGTTGTTCCTATTAATTAGATCCTAGTTTCATCATATCTAGAATGTAAAAAATTATTTAGTTGTAATATTTTTCTAGTATATATATTTATTTAAAAAACTACATCATATTTGAAGATAAGAAATGAAATGCATCGTTCATGGATATGGTAGGTTATACATATGCATGAAAGCTACTTTCATTTATTTATCACAATAAAATAATGAAAATGAAATCATAAATATTTATATCACAATTCTATTATCATTTATATGTCATATATTTTATATATTTTAATTATAATCATCCTTAATATAATATATATATATCATGAACGAATCACACTACTCGAAAATTAGGCTATAGTCATGGTTTGGAACTATGGCTATAAGCCCAAAAACTGTGGCTATAGGTTATAGCCACGGTTCATTGAACCGTGGCTAGTATTGGTGTGGCTATAGGGCCAAACCTATAGCAACGGTTTCAAACCGTGGTTTCAGCCCTATAGCCACTGTTTAAATAGTGGCTATAAGTTTGGCTCTATAGCCACGCCAATACCAGCCACAGGTCAATGAACCGTGGCTATAGAGTTTTAGCTACATTTTGAAACTGTTGCTAAAACCCAACCCATTTCATAACCCCCCCCTCACCCACCCCTTGAACCCCTTGCACACACCCCCTTGCACACCTCTTTCCCCACATGCCCTCTACTAGACCAATTTGGACAGCAGCCCACCACCCCTGCTGGACCCCCTGTACAACAGCCGTAGCCCCTGGATAGCAGCCCCCATGCAAGACCCCCCCTAGAAAACAACCCCTCCCCTACTAGACCCCCTAGAAAGCAGCCTCCCCTGATGGACCCCCCTAGATAGCAGAACCCCCTGCTGGACCCCCTTGGACATCAGCCCCCCCTGCTGGACCCCTTGGACAGAATCCCCCCCCCCTTACTACACCCCCTGAACAATTTCCCCCTCCCCCTACTGGACCCCCTCGACAGCAACCCCCCTACACATCCCTTGCACACCACTTGCCCCCCCTTGCACCCCCTGGAATGCAGGCCCCCCCACATCCTCTTCACCCCTTGCACACACCCCCTTACACCCCCCTTAAAAACCCCCTTACGCACCCCTTGACCCCTGCTAGACCCCCTGGACTACAACCCCCCCCCCCCCCCCCCACCACCCCCTACTGAACCCCCTAGACAGCAGCTTCGACCCCCTGGACAGCACCCACCCTATCGGACCCCCTGGACAGTAGCCCTTACCCCCTGCTGGACCCCCCTGGACAACAGCCCCCCCTGTGGGGCCCCCTGGATAGAAGCCCCCCTGCTGGACCCCCCCCTGGACAACAGCTCCCCCCCCAGCTGGACCCCCTTGCACCACCCCCTAGTGGACACCCCCTTTTGGACCCCCTTGCACCCCTTGCCCCCCCTTGAACCCATGCCCCCCACCCCCATGCCCCCCCTACAGACCCCCCCCCCCCCTTACACACCCCCGCTGCATACCCCCCCACCCCTCCCTCCTAGACAGACCCCCTTCCAACAGACCCCCTTACACCCCCACCTACATACCCACATTGCACCCCCCCTCCTCATGGACACCGCCTTGAAGAACCACCCCCACCCTCTTGGACAACCCCCCTTCCTTCCTGGACAGACCCCCTATCCAAACCCACCTCCTTCCTGGAAATATTTTCAAAGCTATGAGGAGGTTTGGTTTTATGGAATGGTCTTTTCAATTGTCAGTTATATGCTACTATATGGTATTATAATATTTTCATTATTGATAAGGTTTCTGCAGGGATAGAGAGTTGAGACATTCATGTATGAATGATCCAAATTGATATCCTTTCTTAGCACAAAAATACATGGTTGATGCATTGACAACCATATAGTACAGTAGAATCATAAATATGGAAATAAATTAATGTAATTGAATAACAAATTAAATTAAGAACATTGAATGTTGAAAGATACTATAATATATGATGCACTTTTCTTGATCAATATGCTCTCTTTGAAGTTGTTCCTACTTTGAAAACACGACATCGTGTTATTTTTAGTAAAATAAGAATCATAAAAGTGGTTGTTTATTATTTGGAGTTTACCTAAATGTAGAAGAAATAAATATCTATTTACAGATTCTTGATGAAATGTGGTGTATTTGGATATATCTAATGTAATTTAAAATATCCTATTAAATCTAGCTATGTAGTGGTTATTCAACATTATCTAAGATTAATGATACCTATAGATACTAACTACACCCCCTGCCCCATAACCCCCTCAACCCTCCCCCTACCCCTACCCTGTAGACCACCCCCTTAAACCTTCCCCCTTCCCCTACCCCCTACCCTACAGACCTCCCCTTTCCCCTACCCCTACCCCCTGCCCCTGCCCCTTTCCCCCTCCACCTTGCCCCCCTGCCCCCTCCACCCACCCCTCCACCTTCCCCTACCCCCTGCCCCTCCCCCTACCCTTACCCCCTTCCCCTGCCCCCTGACCCCTACCCCTACCCCCGAACCCCTGCCCCTTACCCCTACAGCCCCCCTTTCCCCTTACTCTGCAAAAAAGGTGTAAGATCCTAGATTAACAAAATTCTCAAAGCCAATGGCATGAAAAATCCATGAAACAACTATTTTTTACTTAAGCTAACAGTAGATTATGATTTCAATGGATAAATAATGAAATGGTATGAAATCTCATTTTATGCCTACTTTATGACTATCCCAATCATGCTTTATAATTGTGATGGAAGTGGTATGAAAATCACATTTTCATACCCCTTTCTATATCCCATAATCATTTGATATGATATATACAATTATCACATAAAAGATATGATTTATATGACTTTATGATTCCATTAATAATTAAATATGATCACCAATATTTATCGTATAAAAATTGGATTTAGGTTATATATCTCTATTAGAAATACATGGTGGGATAGGGGGTCACACCATGATGTGTTTTGAAGGAGAGTCATGTCATTATCCAGGGGTCACGCCCTGATGTTCTTATGCCCAAATTTTTTTAAAATTAACTATATCCTTAAATTAAATATAAAAGTCTATTTTTTTCTAGTGTAGTTAACATGTATCTATCCCAGCTTCTACCTCATTGGATTTTATATGAACATCATCAGTTTTTGAATGGCAGGACTATCCTGGGTGCACACCCCCCTCCCCACTGCACATCCCCCCTCACCCTGCACACACCCCAAACTAGCCCCCTAGCCTTCACCCCCGCCCCTAGCACCCACCCAGCCCCCCTAGCCTACACCAACCCCTAAAAACACCCAGAACCAGTCCCCTCCCCCAGAACCATCCCCCAACCCCCCCCCCCCCCCCCCGCGCACCACCCCTAGCCTGCACTAGCACCCCTAGCACCCCTCCCCCCAAACCAACCCCCTAGTCTGCACCATCACCCTGCACCAACCCTCTAGCATACACCAACACCCCACCCCCAAACCAGCCCCCTACACCCCCCCTAAGCCTGCACCTACACCCCCTTCCCCACCCCCATGCCCCACTTCTCCACCCCCTTGCACCCCCTCCCCCTACCTTGCATAACCCCCTACAGACCATTTTCCCTGCCCACCTCCACCCTACCCCCTACCCCCCTCCACCCACCCCCTGCCCCTACCCCCTGCCCTACAGACCTCCCCTCTGCCCCTTCCCCTTGCCCTGCTATGTTTTTTTGCTATTTCTCTGCATAACATCCATCCCTTACCACAGAAAAAACCTATCATGTGAAAGCATACACACAAGAAATCCAGTTCTTGTGAAGACATTGAGACAAATAAAAATTTATAAAGATATATTCAGAATGAGTTATACTAATAAAAAGGATGAGAAGAATGCTTGGGGAGGAAACTGTTTCAAACGGACCATCAACGTTTGATAAATAATATTGAAAAATTGAGGTCCAATGGCAATGTAATCTGAAATCCAGTACTAAAAAAGAACAACACAGTGGTTATCAAATGAAAGGACCATGAGGTGTATTGCATTGAAATTAATTTTAATTACCTCTCAATGTCATCCTTGGTTATGAATATTAATTGTGACTTATAGGAATCCTCAAATACATGAAAAGAACAGGTGAAAAAAATGACTAAAATTATTTCGTATACAAGTAGAAAATTCAATAAGCATAAACAAATGGAAACCTAGTTGATTTTAATCCTTGATAATTTGTGCAAATTTACTGGCTACTTTAACCCTAGTCATTGATTCATCCTAAACCTGGCCATATAGAACCCAAAAAAAGTTGAAAGCACAAATAGATGCAAGTGCATGCATGTGATAATGAAGTCTAGAAGAAGGGAAGGAAATAATGAGAATTTATAAAATGAACTTACAATCTTAACATAAGTGAAATCACTTTCAATACCAATGGTGCCTGCACAGCCCTAGCCCCCTCACACACCCCCTGGCCCCCCACTTCCCATTTGCACACCCCTCCCTCCCCCTGGACAACACCCATCTCTCCCTCCCCCTTGTCCCCTTGCACACCCCCTGCACACCCCCTGCCCCATGCAATCCCACCCCTTCCCCCCGCCCCACACCCTGCAAAGCCCCTACCCCCTTTGCACACCCCCCGACACCCTTGCACACCTCCTTCCCCCTTGTAATGGAATTGAGTATTTAGAACAAAAAAAAAACAGTTTATCACATGATTTACATGAAAAATAAATAAAAATACAACAAATGGTTAATAAGGTCGTGCAAAAAATGGTATAAAATTACCATTACCTCCTGAAGTTTATATTCACATCAATCCCGATTGCAAGTCGTGGGAGTAAATCATTTGTATCAGCTATGTTTTCTTGTTTTTTCTCTATATAGAATGCTTCCCCATCTTAAAAACCAATAAATGTCATCAAACTCACAATATGATCAATCAAACTAATAGAGGGTGCACCTCTAGCATAAAATGAAAAATTGGACAATATAACATCGGAGGTGTGCTGGAGACGATAGAGGGGTGCCTCAGAGCAGCGTCATTGAGGAGGTACGATGGTCGCATCGGAGGAGGATATGATTAAATATAATAATAATAAAACTTGACTACTAAATAAACAAACATATCTCATAATTGATTAATTCAATATATGTAGAAACAGTCAGAAACACTGCAATACAATTCAGTATTACAATAATCAAACCTCACTGTATAATAAAATTATAGATATTAACATCTCAAAAATACAATTCACATTAATTTTGAGTCTCAATATCAGTATCATCAGATTCATGAAAACCCTCTTCCATGCCTCCAACAGAAACACCATCAGCACCCCTCACGCCACTAGTGTCATCATCGACATCAGCATCGATACTAGCAACGACACTAGGACTAGATCCGACTACAGCTCCGACTCCAGCTCTGGATCCAACTCTGGCTCTGGCTCCAGCTCTAGAAAAAGAATCTACATTAGTAGAACTTATCGAAATGAAACATGTGTCAACCGCTGTAGCTGCTTCTAGTGAAAGTGTAGAAGAAATGGCAGACATAACTTTCATCATATTTTCAAATATCGCCATTTTTTCTTTTTGAGTTACTTCTTTGATTGAGGAATTCATCGGTTCCACTATGACCAAACCAAAACCGGTAATCGAAGATATGTTGTCAGTAGACCACTATCGATATGGTATAATATTCTTCCCTGGTTGAAAATGTACTCTGCCTTGATGCTCATCTCATAATACCTGATGTAGATGATCGTTCGAGCCCAAATTGTTAGGTTGTTTTTCTTCTAATGTCTCTAAATAATTTTGTTGATTGATATAAACATAATTCAAAATGATAAAATAATATAAGGAATTAAATTAAATCCATATAAAAGAAATTGAAATATACTTACAATCACCTCCCTGGTGTCTGTATTTGGTAAAGTACCATACTTCTTTTTTCTGCTTGCACAAAACCAAGTAGAGCGAGGAACACGACCCTCGATATTCAATGTTTTTTTATGAAATAAAAAGAAATAAATCAAAATTGGAAGTCAAAAGAATTACACTAAACGAAGATAAATATTTTAAATATTAAATTACCTGTGTTTGCTCAAGATCTAGGAGTGAAGTCTGTCCACGAGTATAAACATGTTTCATTCCACTCTTATTTATTTTATTTCTGTCTACTTTTTTTATGAACAAATAATTATATAATTTTATTAACATAAATAAAACTGATTTTCAAATAAATAAATGAATATATATATAAATTTAACAAATACCTTAATCTCTGGACTCTTCCAATAGGCGATCATCTCTTTGTATTGTGATATTGGGAAATCATGAATCACTGGTACTTCTTCAAGCTCCTTGTAAACTCTCTTTTTCCAACCAATATATAAGTCATACTTGTACGCTCACCACATTTCACCTAAATCCATTAACATGTAGCTTTGGAATTTTTTCCATCTTGAAAATTATATTGGAGCTACAATGGAAAAAATATTTGTCAATAAAATATTATAAATTAATATATATAAAAGGTTATTAACATTACATACCAAGATCTCTGCCCAGGCATTTTCTTTTATTTGTTCTATAACTTCCCTCCAACTTATTGGTTGAACCAGAATGATATTTCTATATCTATAAAGTGTTACCATAATGTCTTTACATTCCATACCATGTTTTTAAATTATAGCTTCGTCCTCATTGTATTCAATCATGATTTGCGTGTGTCAAATCCAAACCTCTAACATTTTTGTGCAGGCTCGTCATCTAGTGGAATATAGATCTAATCATGAAAAAAATTAATAAAGGATAATAATATATATGAATTTATCATTAATCACTAATAGTAATGTTTATACACATACCAGTAGATGGGGGATCTTCTGACCCCTGATGTAAAACATCTAGAGGGGGAGTATCCTCTGTGGTAGGTGGGATATCTATAGTAAGACTAATCTTTACAGTAGATGAATAACCCTATACAGATGAGGGTGGATATGGATATGGATATAGAGGTGGTATATATGGGGGCGTAGTGCCATGTACAGTGGATGGTGGGAATGGAAAATAAGGAGGGATGTGAGTCTGAGAACTACCATCCGATGTGGGTGCAGGAAGAAAGGGATATAGAAGAGGTGGGTATGGATAATATGGAGGTGTCATAATGGGAAGATGGACTTCTGGTGACTCAAGAACCATATTAGTAGGTTGAATTATCGAAGCAATACCACCGCCATAGTATCAGCCTCGGTAGTATAATGCAACCATATCCTCAACGAAGTAGCCTAAAATAACATAGATGATAAAATAAAACGAATGATAAAAAGATATATAATATGAAACACCATAATATCCAAACATAAATTGTAATTACATTGTTGGCTAGATGAGACATATGTTGTTCATTTCCTTGTGTTATTATATTTCTTCTAATATCATCATATTCAATCATTTTGACCTAGAAATTTAAAATGATATTATCAAATAAATAGAAATAATGCAAAATTTTAAATAATACAATTGTTTCATAAAACAATTAGATTAATTTTCAATGTGGTATTTATATTGATAAAATATAAAGACTATTATATGTTCAAGAATTACTATAGATGTGCTTAAACATAAATTGGTTAGACTATAAATTGAATTATATTCGACAATGGTATAAAATATACAAGTTAATTTGATATCATGTAAGGAAGTTTAAAAAAACACATACAATATTACAATAATGTTAGGTAAATACTTACATATGTGTCAATGTTATGTGTGCTCTATGAGAATTTCTGGTCCACAATCTTTTCTAGAAATTGAGTCATCTGTGTCATCAAATGTAACATTCAAATAAATACTGATAGGTTCATCCACAACATCATTTTCATCCATGCCATCGTCAAAAATATATATTGGAATGAGATCAACAATAACACCAAATTGTTGTTTTATCAGGTCAGTTACATAAAACACCTGTCTAGCATGTGACGCAAGAATATATGGTTCATCGGTGTAAAGCTAGTGATTCATATCAATCACTCTAAATCCACAGTTATCAATATGAGTTCCTTGTCGTGTCTTTGAATCAAACCACTTACATTTCATCATTGCGATATGATTATGTGCATTGTAATCTAATAAAATGATTCTTTCAACAAAACCATAAAATGATATATGTTCTGACTGAGGTTTTCTATCTGATGCACTAGAATAATTTTTTTATGGAACTTATCCTGACACCATAATGTTTTGTTTCCATTTTTATGTACAGCTATTTATAACAAATTTAAATCCATTTATAACTATTTCATTACAATCATGTACCACATCGTTTGGACCAAAGGACAAGGCTCTTACTTCATCTGATACCTCATTCATTGGTAGAGATAAAACCTAAAAGATACCAACATTTAATATTAAATAGTGACATGTGATTAGGTTATGAGAAGAAAAAAATCTATTACCTTTGACTTTAACCAAGCATCAAATTCTTTGTTGTGCAAGAGTTCCTTCCTATTAATATATAGAGAGTGATGTATATTTTTTATAATTTCTAAATGTTTGCCAAAAATATGAAATCATAAAAATGTCAGAAGATATGAAGAAATAACATAATGACAAAATGCATATTTATTAGTTTACTTACATGATATAATCATCAAGCACACCATAGTTGAATAGTACTATACGATGATCCATTCCCCACTCGTCCCTGCGTAATGTACACAACGAGTACGATAAAGATATCCCCTATTTGGGGTAGTGAAATAAATGTATGCTCAATGGGATCATATTTCTTATCTTCAGTTCACATTAGTTGATTATACCTCATAGTGACTTTACCCAAATACGATGAACAGAAATCCATGCATTCTTGTGCTAAATAACATTTCAC
Organism: Viscum album; assembly: GCA_963277665.1. Lineage (NCBI taxonomy): Eukaryota > Viridiplantae > Streptophyta > Magnoliopsida > Santalales > Viscaceae > Viscum > Viscum album. Next base: position 261,630,353 of record OY728128.1, on the reverse strand, counting down.
AATAGAGCCTTTGGGGTGATATTTATTTCTCACATAATATTTCAATATAAAAACCGTTCTTTCTGTATGATATATCCACCCACTCGAAACAGGACCACCAAAATGAAATTTTGTTGGAAGATGCATAGTCAGATGTAACATACATGTGAAAAATGACTGTGGAAAACTTTTCTCTAAGTCGCAAAGAATAATCGATGCATCTCTCTGCAATTTCTGAACAATACTTCCACTCAGTCGTTTGGCACAAAGGTCTTGATAAAAATGAAATAACTTAATCACAAAAACTCTATAATTATGTGAAAGTAAATGCCAAATGGAAATAGGAATCAACTCATGTAAAATGACATGGTGATCATGTGTTTTAAGAGACTTTAGTTTTACATCTTGTGTGTTCACCATTTTTAAAATTTTACTTGAATAACCATCTAGAACCTTAAAACATTCCAAGACCTAAAGAAATTTTTTCATCTCCACACTTGCCATCGAATAACAGGTAATAAGGACTTTCCACTTATTTTGACCAATTAACTCAAGTTGATGTTTTGCTCTTATACCCCAATCCATCAAATCACGACAAGACCAAAAATCGTCTTTTGTTTTTTCCTTTGACATTTAAAATTGTATAAAGTAACATATCACAAATGTTTTTCCAAATATGCATTACTTCCAAATAGTGATGTAATAAATTCGATGACCAATATGGAATCTCATAGAATATGATTTTCTTTATCCAATTTCTATTGGAAATTTAATTAACTTATTTTCGCTTTGTGATATTTGATTGACTTTTTCCATGAAAATAATTAAAATCATAATTTTCTTTAACAATATCATTCCCGGATATTCTCTGAGGTGTCTCATCTATCTCAATGGCATTATCGAACTGTCTTCGATTTTTTCTGTCTGGATGATCCATCGGTAGAAATCACTGATTCCCTATAAATCTGAAAGTTCGTCAAAACATTAATAATCAGAAATGTGTATTTTTTCATACAAACAGGGAAGGATAATTTCCCTTTAGTACTCCAACTAAACATCATTCTGTATGCAGGGAAATCATTTATCGTCCATAATAAAGCTGCACAAAACAAAAAGTACTCCTTCCAGAATGCATCGTATTCTTGAGAACCAACAATCCAAAGTTCCATTAACTCCTTTATTAATGGCTACAAGTATATATCAATATCATTTCCAGGATCATTGGGCCAAGATATCAATATACTCATGATAGTAAATGGATTATTCACACACATCCATGAGGGAATGTTATAAATGTGAATGAAAACATGCCAAGAACTGTGTACAGTATGAATTTGGAGAAATGGGTTGAAACCATCATCGGATATTCCCAATCTAACATTTCGTGGGTCAGCTGCAAAATCAGGATGTAACCTATCAAATTTTTTCCAAGCCAACCCGTCTACAAGATACACTATTTCAACATTTTCTTTATTTCTTTCATCTTTATGATATCTCATATTCTTTTCCATTTGTTCTGACATAAAATGCTTTTGAAGCCTACGAATTAAAGAGAAGTTCTTCATAACTTTCTCTGGTATGAGATATCGTATTTCGTCTTTATTAGTCTTCCACCTTGATGTGTCACACTGTTTGCACTGAATCAACTCTACATTACCCTTCCAGAACAAACAAAAATATTTGGGGAATGAATGAATCTTAATAAATGAAAATCCAAATTTGGAAACCAACTTTGATGCCATGTAATAATTATTTGGAATACATGCATCATCAGGTAGTAAATCCATAATAAATGTAAAGAGATAGTCAAACACAATAGTACTAAATCCATATATTGTTTTTCCATGAAACAATCGCATTAAAAACTCAGGTTTACACATTTTTTCACATGAATAATATACTAGGGTATTTGCATATTCCATCATATTTCTCACACTCTCAACATAATCATCCTGATTAATAGATGAAAACAATGTTTCGGTATTCATTTCCTCTTGCACTGGTCTACATGAGGATTTGGCTTCAAAAACAAAAAGAAACCGATCAAAAATCCTATTTTTCATTCCAATCCTTTCTGCTGAATTGATGTCATTCAACACTTGTGCTTTTTATCCATTGTGATACCACACATGATAATTTTTTTGGAAACCTTGTTTAGTGATATGGTAACTCACTACCTCGTAAGTTAACCATGGTCTTCCAACACAATCAAAACATGGGCATCGAATCAATCCACCATCTGAATCATTAGTGAATGCAATGTCCAAGAAATATCGTAACTCCTAAAATTCATCCGTGATCCGATCAATGTTGTACATCCAGTATCTATCCATTCTGAGTCATATAAACATACATTAAATACATAATCATGAAAATGACTTAACATTATATATATTGTTTCATAAGATAATAAGTAACCATCAATAACATGTCAATAAAAAAATCATAACAAATATTATTGTTACGGGAATTCATAAATGTTTCAAATTATAAACAATCATGATTAGTCACACCTTTATATGACCCCAAAAGAATATTTTGGTGTACTTACAACACCCAAATTAAAACCTAGATGTTTGAACAATGAAGTATTATGTTTTTATAGAATTATCTAATGGTACACCCCCCTCCTAGACACCCCCACCTGGACAACCATCCCCCTCCCTCTTGGACACCCTCGGAGAGGCCCACCCCCAGACCCCCCCCTGTTGGACCACAACCCCTTTGCTAGAACCCCCCCCCCCCTGGATAGAATCCCCCCTGATGGACCCCCCTGGACAAGAGCTCCCCCCCAGCTGGACCCCCTTGCACCACCCCCTAGTGGACACCCCCTTTTGGACCCCCCTTGCACCCCTTTCCCCCCCTTGAACCCATGCCCCCCACCCCCATGCCCCCCCTACAGACCCCCCCCCCCTTACACACCCCCGCTGCAGACCCCCCCACCCCTCCCTCCTAGACAGACCCCCTTCCAACAGAACCCCTTACACCCCCACCTACATACCCACATTGCACCCCCCTCTTCATGGACACCACCTTAAAGAACCACCACCACCCTCTTGGACAACCCCCCTCCTTCCTGGACAGACCCCCTAGCCAAACCCACCTCCTTCCTGGAAAGATTTTCAAAGCTATGAGGAGGTTTGGTTTTAGGTAATGGTCTTTTCAATTGTCAGTTATATGCTACTATATGGTATTATAATATTTTCATTATTGATAAGGTTTCTACAGGGATAGAGAGTTGAGACATTCATGTATGAATGATCCAAATTGTTATCCTTTCTTAGCACAAAAATACATGGTTGATGCATTGAAAACCATATAGTACAGTAGAATCATAAATATGGAAATAAATTAATGTAATTGAATAACAAATTAAATTACGAACATTGAATGTTGAAAGATACTATAATATGTGATGCACTTTTCTTGATCAATATGGTCTCTTTGAAGTTGTTCCTACTTTGAAAACATGACATCGTGTTATTTTTAGTAAAATAAGAATCATAAAAGTGGTTGTTTATTATTTGGAGTTTCCCTAAATGTAGAAGAAATAAATATCTATTTACATATTCTTGATGAAATGTGGTGTATTTGGATATATCTAATGTAATTTAAAATATCCTATTAAATCTAGCTATGTAGTGGTTATTCAACATTATCTAAGATTAATGATACCTATAGAGACTAACTACACCCCCCGCCCCACCCCCCTTGCCTCACTGCCCCACTGCCTCACTACCCCACTACCCCACCCCCATGAACCCCCTCCCCTCTCCCTGCCCTGCAGACCACCACCCTGCCCCTACCCTACAGACCTCCCCACTCCACCATGCCCCCTCCACCCACCCCTCCCCCTCCCCCTACCCATCAGACCTCTTCCCTGCCCCTTGCTCTACAGACCTCCCGCTCCCCCTTCCCCAACCCTGCAGACATCCCCCCTAACCCCTGCCCCCTGCCCCCTCCACCCTACCCCCTGCCCCCTGCCCCCCCAACCCGCCACCTTCCCCTCTCCACCCACATCTTTCCCCCTGCCCCCTGCCCCTACCCCCTGCCCTGTAGAACTCACCCCCTTCCCCATAACCCCTCAACCCTCCCCTACCCCTACCCTGTAGACCACCCCCTTAAACCTCCCCCCTGCCCCCTACCCCCTACCCTACAAACCTCCCCTTTCCCCTACCCCTACCCCCTGCCCCTGCCCCTTTCCCCCTCCACCTTGCCCCCCTGCCCCCTCCACCCACCCCTCCACCTTCCCCTACCCCCTGCCCCCTCCCCCTACCCTTACCCCCTTCCCCTACCCCCTGACCCCTACCCCTACCCCCGACCCCCTGCCCCTTACCCCCTGCAGCCCCCCTTTCCCCTTACTCTGCAAAAAATGTGGAAGATCCTAGATTAACAAAATTCTCAAAGCCAATGGCATGAAAAATCCATGAAACAACTATTTTTGACATAAGCTAACAATAGATTATGATTTCAATGGATAAATAATGAAATGGTATGAAATCTCATTCTATGCCTACTTTATGACTATCCCAATCATGCTTTATAATTGTGAAGGAAGTGGTATGAAAATCACATTTTCTTACCCCTTTCTATATCCCATAATCATTTGATATGATATATACATTTATCACATAAAAGATAAGATTTATATGACTTTACGATTCCATTAATAATTAAATATGATCACCAATATTTATCGTATAAAAATTGGATTTAGGTTATATATCTCTATTAGAAATACATTGTGGGATAGGGTTTCACACCATGATGTGTTTTGAAGGAGAGTCATGTCATTATCCAGGGGTCACGCCCTGATGTTCTTATGCCCAATTTTTTTTAAAATTAACTATATCCTTAAATTAAATATAAAAGTCTATTTTTTCTAGTGTAGTTAACATGTATCTATCCCAGCTTCTACCTCATTGGATTTTATATGAACATCATCAGTTTTTGAATGGTAGGACTATCCTGGGTGCACACCCCCCTCCCCACTGTACATCCCCCCTCACCCTACACACACCCCAAACTAGCCCCCTAGCCTTCACCCCCGCCCCTCGCACCCACCCAGCCCCTAGCCTACACCAACCCCTAAGAACCCCCCAAACCAGTCCCCTCCCCCACAACCATCCCCAACCCCCCCCCCCCCCCGCACCACCCCTAGCCTGCACTAGCACCCCTAGCACCCCTCCCCCCCAAACCAACCCCCTAGTCTGCACCATCACCCCTACACCAACCCTCTATCATACTCCAGCACCCCACCCCCAAACCATCCCCCTACACCCCCTAAGCCTGCACCTACACCCCCTGCCCCACCCCCATGCCCCACTTCTCCACCCCCTTGCACCCCCTCCCCTACCTTGCAGAACCCCCTACAGACCATTTTCCCTGCCCACCTCCACCCTGCCCCCTACCCCCCTCCACCCACCCCCTGCCCCTACCCCCTGCCCTACAAACCTCCCCTCTACCCCTTCCCCTTGCCCTGCTATGTTTTTTTGCTATTTCTCTGCATAACATGCATCCCTTACCACAGACAAAACCTATCATGTGAAAGCATACACACAAGAAACCCAGTTCTTGTGAAGGCATTGAGACAAATAAAAATTTATAAAGATATATTCAGAATGATTTATACTAATAAAAAGGATGAGAAGAATGCTTGGGGAGGAAGCTGTTTCAAACGGACCATCAACATTTGATAAATAATATTGAAAAATTGAGGTCCAATGGCAATGTAATCCGAAATCCAGTACTAAAAAGAACAACACAGTGGTTATCAAATGAAAGGACCATGAGGTGTATTGCATTGAAATTGATTTTAATTACCTCTCAATGTCATCCTTGGTTATGAAGATTAATTGTGACTTATAGGAATCCTCAAATACATGAAAAGAACAGGTGAAAAAAATGACTAAAATTATTTCGTATACAAGTAGAAAATTCAATAAGCATAAACAAATGGAAACCTAGTTGATTTTAAACCTTGATAATTTGTGCAAATTTACTGGCTACTTTCACCCTAGTCATTGATTCATCTTAAACCTGGCCATATAGAACCCAAAAAAGTTGAAAGCACAAATAGATGCAAGTGCATGCATGTGATAATGAAGTCTGGCAGAAGGGATGGAAATAATGAGAATTTATAAAATGAACTTACAATCTTAACATAAATGAAATCACTTTCAATACCAATGGTGCCTGCACAGCCCCAGCCCCCTCACACACCCCCTGGCCCCCCACTTCCCATTTGCACACCCCCTCCCTCCCCCTGGACAACACCCATCTCTCCCTCCCCCTTGTCCCCTTGCACACCCCCTGCACACCCCCCTACCCCATGCAATCCCACCCCTTCCCCCCGCCCCACACCCTGCAAAGCCCGTACCCCCTTTGTACACCCCCTGCACCCTTGCACACCCCCTTCCCCCTTGTAATGGAATTGAGTATTTAGAACCCAAAAAAACCATTTTATCACATGGTTTACATGAAAAAGAAATAAAAACACAACAAATGGTTAATAAGGTCGTGCAAAAAATGGTATAAAATTACCATTACCTCATGAATTTTACATTCACATCAATCCTGGTTGCAAGTCGTGGGAGTAAATCATTTGTATCAGCTATTTTTTCTTGTTTTTTCTCTATATAGAATGCTTCCCCATCTTAAAAACGAATAAAAGTCATCAAAATAACAATATGATCAATCAAACAAATAGAGGGGCCACCTCTAGCATAAAATGAAAAATTGGACAATATAACATCGGAGGTGTGCTGGAGGAGATAGAAGGGTGCCTCAGAGCAGCGTCATTGAGGAGGTACGATGGTCGCATCGGAGGAGGATATGATTAAATATAATAATAATAAAACTTAACTACTAAATAAACAAACATATCTCATAATTGATTAATTCAATATATGTAGAAACAGTCAGAAACACTGCAATACAATTCAGTATTACAATAATCAAACCTCACTGTATAATAAAATTACAGATATTAACATCTCAAAAATACAATTCACATTAATATTGAGTCTCAATATCAGTATCATCAGATTCATGAAAACCCTCTTCCACGCCTCCAACAGAAACACCATCAGCACCCCTCACGCCACTAGTGTCATCATCGACATCAGCATCGATACTAGCAACGACACTAGGACCAGATCCGACTACAGCTCCGACTCCAGCTCTGGATCCAACTCTGGCTCCGGCTCCAGCTCTAGAAAAAGAATCTACATTAGTAGAACTTATCGAAATGAAACATGTGTCAACCGCTGCAGCTGCTTCTAGTGAAAGTGTAGAATAAATGGCAGACATAACTTTCATCATATTTTCAAATATCGCCATTTTTTCTTTTTGAGTTGCTTCTTTGATTGAGGAATTCATCGGTTCCACTATGACCAAACCAAAACCGGTAATCGAAGATATGTTGTCAGTATACCACTATCGATATGGTAAAATCTTCTTCCCAGGTTGAAAATGTACTCTGCCTTGATGCTCATCTCATAATACCTGATGTAGATGATCGTTCGGGCCCAAATTGTTAGGTTCTTTTTCTTCCAATGTCTCTAAAGATTTTTTTTGATTGATATAAACATAATTTTAAATGATAAAATAATATAAGGAATTAGATTAAATCCAAATAAAAGAAATTGAAATATACTTACAATCACCTCCCTGGTGTCTATATTTGGTAAAGTACCATCATTCTTTTTTCTGCTTGCACAAAACCAAGTAGAGCGAGGAACACGACCCTCGATATTCAATGTTTTTTTCTGAAATAAAAAGAAATAAATTAAAATTGGAAGTCAAAAGAATTACACTAAACTAAGATAAATATTTTAAATATTAAATTACCTCTGTTTGCTCAAGATCTAGGAGTGAAGTCTGTCCACGAGTATAAACATGTTTCATTCCACTCTTATTTCTTTTATTTCTGTCTACTTTTTTTATGAACAAATAATTATATAATTTTATTAACATAAATAAAACTGATTTTCAAATAAATAAATGAATATATATATAAATTTAACAAATACCTTAATCTATGGACTCTTCCAATAGGCGATCATCTCTTTGTATTGTGATATTGGGAAATCATGAATCACTCGTACTTCTTCAAGCTCCTTGTAAACTGTCTTTTTCCAACCAATATATAAGTCATACTTGTACGCTCAACAAATTTCACCTAAATCCATTAACATGTAGCTTTGGAATTTTTTTACATCTTGAAAATTATATTGGAGCTACAATGGACAAAATAGTTGTCAATAAAATATTATAAATTAATATATATAAAAGGTTATTAACATTACTTACCAAGTTCTCTGCCCAGGCATTGTCTTTTATTTGTTCTCTAACTTCCCTCCAACTTATTCATTGAACCAGAATGATATTGCTATATCTATAAAGTGTTACCATAATGTTTTTAAATTCCATACCATGTTTTTAAATTATAGCTTCGTCCTCATTGTATTCAATCATGATTTGCGTGTGTCAATTCAAAACCTCTCACATTTTTGTGCAGGCTCGTCATCTAGTGGAATCTAGATCTAATCATGAAAAAAATTAATAAAGGATAATAATATATATGAATTTATCATTAATCACTAATAGTAATGTTTATACACATACCAGTAGACGGGGGATCTTCTGACCCCTGATGTAATACATCTAGAGGGGGAGTAGCCTCTGTGGTAGGTGGGATATCTATAGTAAGACTAATCTTTACAGTAGATGGATAACCCTATACAGATGAGGGTGTATATGGATATGGATATAGAGGTGGTATATATGGGGGCGTAGTGCCATGTACAGTAGATGGTGGGAATGGAAAATAAGGAGGGATGTGAGTCTGAGAACTACCATCCGATGTGGGTGTAGGAAGAAAGGGATATAGAAGAGGTGGGTATGGATAATATGGAGGTGGCATAATGGGAAGATGGACTTCTGGTGACTCAAGAACCATATTAGTAGGTTAAATTATTGAAGCAATACCACCGCCATAGTATCAGCCTCGGTAGTATAATGCAACCGTATCCTCAACGACGTAGCCTAAAATAACATAGATGATAAAATAAAACGAATGATAACAAGATAAATAATATGAAAGACCGTAATATCCAAACATAAATTGTAATTACATTGTTGGATAGATGAGACATATATTGTTCATTTCCTTGTGTTATTATTTTCTTCTAATATCATCATATTCAATCATTTTGACCTAGAAATTTAAAATAATATTATCAAATAAATAGAAATAATGAAAAATTTTAAATAATACAATTGTTTCATAAAACAATTAGATTAATATTCAATGTGGTATTTATATTGATAAAATATAAAGACTATTATATGTTCAAGAATTACTATAGATGTGCTTAAACATAAATTGGTTAGACTATAAATTGTTTTATATTCGACAATGGTATAAAATATACAAGTTAATTTGATATCATGTAAGGAAGTTTAAAAAAACACATACAATATTACAATAATGTTAGGTAAATACTTACATATGTGTCAATGTTATGTGTGCTCTATGAGAATTTCTGGTCCACAATATTTTCTAGAAATTGAGTCATCTGTGTCATCAAATGTAACATTCAAATAAATACTGATAGGTTCATCCACAACATCATTTTCATCCATGCCTTCGTCAAAAATATATATTGGAATGACATGAACAATAACACCAAATTGTTGTTTTATCAGGTCAGTTACATAAAACACATGTCTAGCATGTGACGCAAGAATATATGGTTCATCGGTGTAAAGCTAGTGATTCATATCAATCACTCTAAATCCACAGTTATCAATATGAGTTCCTTGTCGTGTCTTTGAATCAAACCACTTACATTTCATCATTGCGATATGACCATGTGCATTGTAATCTAATAAAATGATTCTTTCAACAAAACCATAAAATGATATATGTTCTGACTGAGGTTTTCTATCTGATGCACTAGAATAATTTTTTTTATGGAACTTATCCTGACACCATAATGTTTTGTTTCCATTTTTTTACAGCTATTTATAACAAATTTAAACCCATTTATAAATATTTCATTACAATCATGTACCACATCGTTTGGACCAAAGGACAAGGCTCTTACTTCATCTGATACCTCATTAATTGGTAGAGATAAAACCTAAAAGATACCAACATTTAATATTAAATAGTGACATGTGATTAGGTTATGAGAAGAAAAAAATCTATTACCTTTGACTTTAACCAAGCAGCAAATTCTTTGTTGTGTAAGAGTTCCTTCCTATTAATATATAGAGAGCGATGTATCTTTTTTATAATTTCTAAATGTTCTCCAAAAATATGAAAACATAAAAATGTCAGAAGATATGAAGAAATAACATAATGAAAAAATGCATATTTATTAGTTTACTTACATGATATAATCATCAAGCACACCATAGTTGAATAGTACTATATGATGATCCATTTCCCACTCGTCCCTGCGTAATGTACACAACGAGTACGATACAGATATCCCCTATTTGGGGTAGTGGAATAAATGTATGCTCAATGAGATCATATTTCTTATCTTCAGTTCACATTAGTGGATTAGACCTCATAGTGACTTTACCCAAATACGATGAACAGAAATCCATGCATTCTTGTGCTAAATAACATTTCACAATAGAGCCTTTGGGGTGATATTTATTTCTCACATAATATTTCAATGTAAAAAACCGTTCTTTCTGTATGATATATCCACCCACTCGAAACAGGACCACCAAAATGAAATTTTGTTGGAAGATGCACAGTCAGATGTAACATACATGTGAAAAATGACTGTGGAAAACTTTTCTCTAAGCCGCAAAGAATAATCGATGCATCTCTCTGCAATTTCTAAACAATACTTCCACTCAGTCGTTTGGCACAAAGGTCTTGATAAAAATGACATAACTTATTCACAAAAACTCTATAATTATGTGAAAGTAAATGCCAAATGGAAATAGGAATCAACTCATGTAAAACGACATGGTGATCATGTGTTTTTAGAGACTTTAGTTTTACATCTTGTGTGTTCACCATTTTTAAAATTTTACTTGAATAACCATCTAGAACCTTAAAACATTCCAAGACCAAAAAAAATTGTTTCGTCTCCACACTTGCCATCGAATAACAGGTAATAAGGACTTTCCACTTATTTTGACCAATTAACTCAAGATGAAGTTTTGCTCTTATACCCCAATCCATCAAATCACGACAAGACCGAAAATCGTCTTTTGTTTTTTCCTTTGACATTTAAAATTGTATAAAGTAACATATCACAAATGTTTTTCCAAATATGCATTACTTCCAAATAGTGATGTAATAAATTCGATGACCAATATGGAATCTCAAAGAATATGATTTTCTCTATCCAATTTCTATTGGAAATTGAATTTACTTATTTTTACTTTCTGATATTTGATTGACTTTTTCCATGAAAATAATTCAAATCGTAATTTTCTTTAACAATATCATTCCCGGATATTCTCTGAGGTGTCTCATCTATCTCAACGGCATTATCGAACTGTCTTCGATTTTTCCTGTCTGGATGATCCATCTGTAGAAATCACTGATTCCCTATAAATCTGAAAGTTCGTCAAAACATTAATAATCAGAAATTTGTATTTTTCATACAAACAGGGAAGGATAATTTCCCTTTAGTACTCCAACCAAACATCATTCTGTATGCAGGGAAATCATTTATCGTCCATAATAAAGCTGAACGAAACAAAAAGTACTCCTTCCAGAATGCATCGTATTCTTGAGAACCAACAATCCAAAGCTCCATTAACTCCTTTATTAATGGCTACAAGTATATATCAATATCATTTCCAGGATCATTGGGCCAAGATATCAATATACTCATGATAGTAAATGGATTATTCACACACATCCATGAAGGAATGTTATAAATGTGAATGAAAACATGCCAAGAACTGTGTACAGTATGCATTTGGAGAAATGGGTTGAAACCATCATAGGATATTCCCAATCTAACATTTCGTGGGTCAGCTGCAAACTCAGGATGTAACCTATCAAATTTCTTCCAAGCCAACCCGTCTGCAAGATATACTATTTCAACATTGTCTTTATTTCTTTCATCTTTATGATATCTCATATTCTTTTCCATTTATTCTAACATAAAATGTTTTTGAAGCCTACGAATTAAAGAGAAGTTCTTCATAACTTTCTCTGGTATGCGATATCGTATTTCGTCTTTATTAGTCTTCCACCTTGATGTGTCACACTGTTTGCACTGAATCAAATCTACATTATCCTTCCAGAACAAACAAAAATATTTGGGGAATGAATGAATCTTAATAAATGAAAATCCAAATTTGGAAACCAACTTTGATGCCATGTAATAATTTTTTGCAATACATGCATCATCAGGCAGTAAATCCATAATAAATGTAAAGAGATAGTCAAACACAATAGTACTAAATCCATATATTGTTTTTCCATGAAACAATCGCATTAAAAACTCAGGTTTAAACATTTTTTCACATGACTAATATACTAGGGTATTTGCATATTCCATCATCTTTCTAACACTCTCAACATCATCATCCTGATTAATAGATGAAAATAATGTTTCGGTATTCATTTCCTCTTGCACTGGTCTACATGAGGATTTGGCTTCAAAAACAAAAAGAAACCGATCGAAAATCCTATTTTTCATTCCAATCCTTTCTGCTGAATTGATGTCATTCAGCACTTGTGCTTTTTATCCATTGTGATACCACACATGATAATTTTTTTGGAAACCTTTTTTGGTGATATGGTAACTCACTACCTCGTTACTTAACCATGGTCTTCCAACACAATCAAAACATGGACATCGAATCAATCCGCCATCTGAATCATTAGTGAATGCAAAGTCCAAGAAATATCGTAACTCCTAAAATTCATCCGTGATCCGATCAATGTTGTACATCCAGTATCTATCCATTCTGAGTCATATAAACATACATTAAATACATAATCATGAAAATGACTTAACATTATATATATTGTTTCATAAGATAATAAGTAACCATCAATAACATGTCAATAAAAAAATCATAACAAATATTATTGTTACGGGAATTCATAAATGTTTCAAATTATAAAAAATCATGATTAGTCACACCTTTATATGACCCCAAAAGAATATTTTGGTGTACTTACAACACCCAAATTAAAACCTAGATGTTTGAACAATGAAGTATTATGTTTTTATAGAATTATCTAATGGTACACCCCCCTCCTAGTCACCCCCACCTGGACACCCATCCCCCTCCCTCTTGGACACCCTCGGAGAGGCCCACCCCCCAGACCCCCCTGGAAAGCCCCCTCCCCCTATACCCCCACACCCCTTTCTCCTCTCCCCTCCCCCTTCACACTGCTCCCCCTGCCCCCCTCCCCCACATCATGGACAACCCTCTCCCCTTGCACCCCCTTACCCCTCCCTGCACACTACCCCCCCTCCTGGACACCCCTTTTTCCTAGACCCCCACACCCTCTACCCCCTGCTCCCCCCACACCTCTTAGAAAACCCCCTCCCCTGGAACCCCATGCCCCCTCCCTGCACACTGCCCCCCCCGTACTCCCCCCTCCTGGACACCCCTCTCCCTGGACCCCCACCCCCGTGCTCCCTACCCCCACCTCCTCGACAGCCCCCTCCCCTTGCACCCCTTCCCCCTCCCTACACATTTCCCCTCCAGCACCCTCCCTCTAATCCTGGACACCCATCCCCCCTGGACCCCCACACCCACTGCCCCCCTACACCCCCACACCCCCACACCCCCTACTCCATGCCCCCACCTCCTGGATAGCCCCCTCCCCGTGCACCCCCTGCCCCCTCCCTGCACACCCCCCAAAAAAACCCCCTCCTTGTCACCCCTCCCCCTAGACCCCCACAACCTCAACCCCTTGCACCCCCACACCCCATGCTCCCTACCCCCACCTCTTGGACATCCCCCTCCCCTTGCATCCCCTACCCTCCTCCCTACACACTACCCCACCCCACCCCCCGGATACCCCCCTCTTTGACACCCCTCCCCCCTGGACCCCCATACCCACTTCCCCCCTGCACCCCCACACCCCCTGCTTTATTCCCCCCACCTCCCCCCTTCTTGACAACCCCCCTTGCACACCCTACACCCCTCCCTTCATACATCCCCCAAGACACCTCCCCCCTGCACCCCCACACCCCCTTCCCCCCCTCTCCCTGCACCCCCACACCCCTGCCCCCCTCGCCCTGCACCCCCACACACCCTACCCCCTCCCCCTACACCCCCACACCCCCAGCACACTACTATATTTAAAAAAATCCTTATTAGAAGAGTTGAATCAGTTGTATTTAGATAAACAATAAATAGAAGAAAAAATATAGATAAAGATATTTCCAAATTGGAAATTCTCTTATTGTATTATATATTCTTCAACCAATCAACTAGATGTGATCAGTAGAACCTTAGTTTTTATCATTAATCTATTCCCTTATTTTATACAAAAACAATTATCTCCAAAAATATAATATTTAATAAAATTAAGTTCAGTAAATAATAGATCCCTTTAATTCAAATATTCAATAAATTCCATGTTGATTATCACCTTAATTATTCTTCCTCCATTTTTATTGGAACTCTCTATTCATTTCTTCTATTTTTTATGTACTATCAGGGAAATTTATCTTCTATTTGTTGTAACCTTATCCCTATATTTTCAAGTAAGAAAACATTAATTTCCAATTAAAATTAAAGAAATTAAATATATTCATCATAAACTACTTCAATTTTATCCAATGGATTGTATTTGTATAGATATTCACCAATGAACTCCATTTAGGTTTGTGAAGTTTAGGTGAAAGATTCTAAATAGTTACTAAGTTAAAAATAGTCAATTTTGGGTAAATATATATTTTTCAAACTTCTATAGTGTAGCCTCTATATAAAATTTATATTTTGAGATTACATTAAGACTGATCATACAATATTAAAAAAATCAATGAAAAGCTTCAAAATAGATTTATCCATGCTTATATACATGTTTATTGTTGAACTCCAAAAAATAAAACACTCAAAACTGGTTCTTACATGGAGTGGGGATTCTTTGATTTCTTATTTCAGTCATTACTACGTACAGTTCATAACATACTTTAAAACTCATGTTTTGGGTCACTCCTCTTTGTATATGGATTGTGTAATCCTAAAAAATCTTCTAATATGATGTGTTACTCATCATCTCCATGTTTTAATAAATATTTCACCCACCATGTTTTTCACAAAACCCAATGAAATAGTTTAAGTATTGTATTAAAAGTTCTAGGTGTTCCATTATTTCTGTAAAAATTCATTGAATTCTGACACAATCTTCATTATATTCCTTACACTGCGACATTATTTATACATAGAAATAAAGAAACATGGTACTATTTTATATTTCCCATTTATACAATTTGAATCCCATGTTTCTCCTAGAATTATGATTTAATCATACATATATAGTAGAAAAATAATTTTGATCATTCAAATCCTATTGAAATAGTAGTTTAATGATAAAAACACAATAAATACTTCCAAGACGTGACTTTTCCTTCTCCAAACATATTAAAACCATCTTGAAACTATTCTAAATACAAAAAATTATTGAATAAGTACATTAAGCATCATAAAACATCCAAGGACTCCAATACCATATATTTTATTATCAATAATTATTATATCACCATCACTGTGTATGGTTCCCATATATGTTCAACATCTTCACATCAATATGCCTTCAATTTCTACTCATACTATACCCATGTCTTCTTTAAATACAATAGGAAGGGATATCTAAATAAACATCACATGAAATTAAAATTAGAGTATAAACTTAAAATCAGAACATTGATGAAATAATATAGTATAAAATACTTGTGTTGATTGGAAGCCTAGAGGAGGGTGCTGCGGTGATAGGTCATCATAGAGGAGGGCACTGTGGTGAGATGGGTATCTGGGGAGGAGGGTTCCACTGTGAGAGTGGTCATTAGGAGGAGGATGTTGTGATGAGAGAGTTCGTTGGAGAGGAGGGTGCTGCGGTGAGGAGAGGTTGAGAAGGAGTAGTCGTTGGGGAGGAGGGCACTGCGGTGAGGAGAAAATGTTGGGGAGGAGAAGTCGTCGGGGGAGGAGGGTGCCGCAGTCAGGCGAGGTCGGGGAGGAGGGCGCTGCGGTCAGGCAAGGTCAGGGAGGAGAACCCTTCGGGTGGAGAAGTTGTCGGGAGGAGAAGTAGTCGGGAGGAGTGTGATAGTAGAAAATCAGTGGACCCCGATACCAAACAGGAAAACCCACAGTATAGCCACTATTAATAAATTAAACTGTGGGAATTAGAAAGATATATCCATGGACCAACAAAACCGTCTCTATAGGTCTCTGTCTATAGCTTTAATTTCTAGTAGTGTCACATCGCTTTGAGGAGGTAGTAGTCCACACTTCCTCAAATGATGTTATCACATTTACCTAAATGGAAATTTTGAAGTTTTGTGTTATAAAAGATTTAAATAATAATAAATATCATATATATCATATATAAACATGTTTTATATCATAATAGAAATCATGTGTGGCGGTACTGGAAGAACAAACCACATCGTTTTGGGAGGAACTAGTCCGCCGTACACATAAACTAAAAGATCATTACCCATTATATGAATGTGTGTGTAAGTGTAGGTCCAAACATTAACATAAAAACAACTAGTTATATTTATGATAATTTTTTTACTATATAATAATAAAATAAAAAGATTTTTTGGGTTGGATAATGGAAATAAAACTAAAGAGCTTGAGGAAGTTTGTTACCTATTATTTTGGTAAGTCCTCTTGGTATTCCCCAAAGAGAATACATGGATATATTTCTTTAAATGGGAGGCTTATAGGTTTTGGGGGTATTTTGGGGATATATGTGTCTATAAAATTTTCAACACAATTATACTAGATATTTTTGAGATGTGGGAGGGATGAGTACCTTTTTATAATGGTTGATGAATGACACTCATGTAAATTTTTTGAATGGGAATTCCACCAATGTTTTTACGTTGTGATGTGGATCCAATAATGGTCCCAATTTTATAAAATGGTGTAAAGGGTCAAAATATTTCTATAAAATGAATTTTTATCAATTTTATAAGCCATTTTGGAACTAATGTTTAGGGTTTAGTACCCTGTTACATTTAATTTCTTCTTAATTGTTGTAATTAATTTTAATTACATTAATTAATATTTTTGGTAAAAAACAAAGTCAATATTATTAGATATCATAAATTATTATAATTAAAAATATGGAATCCATTTTTCCAAATTCAAATCATAGAGGGGAAATAATTCAATTTAAATTTAATCACATTGATGGGACAATAATGACAGTTTTTAAAGTAAAAATGTTTTAATGTGTTCAAAGTTATTATATCCAATTTGAATGTGAAATAGAGTAAAATGATATAAATTAGATTAAATATTAAAAAATTGATTTAAATAATCATTAAAAACAATTTAAAATATAATTAATTCTTATAAATTATTTATATGAATAACCATTTTTGAATTAAAATTTATTATTTTTCACTATTCTTCAAAAAATAAAACTTCCCAAAAAATACCAAAAATCAACCATAACGTAGTCTTAATGTTACTATTTAAAATACTATGTTTATTTTTACATATAATGTATAAAATTTTTCAATTAACTGGAATTAAATTAGGTTCTCTTTTAAAAGGCGATAAAACTGCCATTATAATAATATTGATTATTATACGAAATATTGGAATTGTTCTTATCTTATGCCTTCCAAATATATTGGATGAATAAAAAAATTCATTTATTATATAATACATATTAAATTAATATAACTCACTGAATTTAATTATTTTAATATATTAGGATAAAATTTCTTAGTGAGCATAAAAATAGTTTTCTACATAAATATTTTCTTTTTTATATTCAATTGGTTCTTAAATTGATTTGTAATTAATTTTTCAGAAATAAATTTTGTTTTATATTTTTATAAGACATATATTTTAATATGTTAGTTAATCTTAATAATAAATACTAATTTAATTTATAGATTTTATCTCATTAGAATATGTTAATAATATATTTTTTTTCTCTATAATTCTCTCTTTCAGGTAACATAAACTATCAAAGAAAGTCACCCTTTCTTCTAACAAAAGATAAGTTTATGCTTAATTAATTTAATTATATTTAATCTATTGAATATATTTAAAATAGTAAATATATTATAAATTCATGGGATATTTTATTCCCTTACATGCTTGGCATTATATGTCATGCACGCTATCAAATACAATGTTTCTCTTTTATAAATTTTGGGGGTTTTACAAGAACATATAATGGATGGTTCAAATAATTTAGTTATCATGAAATTGAATTATTTTATATATTGAAAATAAGTATAGAAACGTTACTTTTACAATGATTTACGTTGGTTAACAATTACATCACTTGATAAAAAGTGGATACATTTTAAAGAAAATAAAAATAATAATAAAAACGTTGTAAAATATTGCTTTAATTTTTTTATAATTATAAAATATACTTGAATATATTTTTATAACTCATTGATATAGAATAAAATTTATTTTTCAATTTTGTGATAAATAAAGTTATATGTTCTTAAAAATATACCCTAAAATCTTTTATTACCAAATAGAGCCATAAATTGTATTATTACATGAAAATTTAATTAATAAACCATGTTGAACAATATATACTGAGTTTAAGATATAAATATAAAAAAATTATCTATGGATTCATAAACATATTCAATCTTGAAAATGATGACATTATGAAATAAACCCTTACTAATTTTGTGACTGTTGAATTGTAACCCCCGTAAAGTAAGTATTATAATATGAAATATTAAATATCATGAAGATAAAGAGATTCATGATATAACAACAAAAGGGGAACAATATTCACCACACAAAGAAATAAATGGTGAATATGGGATTTGTATCATGAGTGTAAGTGTTATATGAGGACTCTCTCTTTGTTTAAGAAACAACTTAATAAAATCAACTTAAAAGAGAGATATCATAAAGATAAAGTTAATATACAATGAATAAGAATATGAAATAAATTTAAATATTAAATTTAATATATATATATAATTTAAATGAAATTAGGTGCAAAAAAATGTTTCTCATTGAATGATGTTTTTAGATGAAAACCCTTTCTCGGAGTCCAGAATTGTTGTGTCTGTACATTAAATCTTATGTAAAAAACTTATATAAATTATTAATTTTTGTAATTAATTTTTCTAAAATAAATATATTATGTATAATCTATTTAATTCATTAAATTTCATGATTAATTTAATTACATACTTTGTTCTCTCCACTTTGGTTGTTTTAATAACACTTAGTTCATAATTTCAATCCAGAATCAGTGTATGGACCATGGTCAAAAGGGTCGTTTTACTATCATTTATAGACTAATAATCATTATATAACTACATTTTTTATATGTAGATTATAATTTTAACAATAACCATGAATTTTGGATATAAAAAATGAATTACTCTATAAAAATGGAGATTGTAAGTCATATGTACACATTTGTAACATTACGATTTATTATTAATCTTGATAGAAAGAAGATAAATGTTATTTTATCCTTAAAAAAGAGAAAAATATCATAAATATAAAATATTTTTTATAATATACTCACATATGCAATCTATGTGACATGGTAATAAAAAATGAATGTCATGGCTTTGGGAGGAGGTAGTCTGGTATACACATGAACAATTTTGTCTTTATTGAATGGATGTTATGAATAAAAGTTGTATGAAATATTAATTTTCCAGAATGATTATTTTTTCATGAAGATAGTATATGAAAATTAGATCCATAAGGATGAATAATAATTATTGGTGATAATGGAAATTAAATTCCATTAGTTCAGGAGGTGGTAGTCTTTCATACACATGAATGATGGTTTCATTTACTATTTGATAGAAGTAGAGACAGATTTATGTCTATAAATTTACATAATAAAATAAAAGTATATGGTATATAATTTTTTATTATATAAATATCACTGACTTGGATTTTGGGGATTTTGAAGAATAAAAAACAAATATTCATGTTAAGGAATAATTACTCTTCTTCAGAACACTTATTAAGGATTATACCAAAATATTCTCATGATTTCATTTCTGATCAATACATGAACTAAATGATGTGGGTAAGGAAGTAAGTACATTATTTGGGTAAGTATTATAAAATATAATTATTAATTTGGGAAAAGTGGATGGGATATGGGGTTCCCTATAATAAGTGTGGGAAAGGAAACACTTTAAATTTTCAAAAATTAAAAGTTATTACCATGTTTTACACATTCCTCAATACACAAAAATAGATCCTCATAAACAATTAGACAACATATGGTCAAAATATTTCCATAAAATATTATTTATACATGTTTATAGGCCAGTTTAATTCTTATATTTTTATTTTAACCCTCCCTATAAACTTGTTTGAAACATAATAACTATAATTTATTATTACTATTTTTACAATTTATTATGAAAAAAATTAGTTTGATTATATTATAAAATTTTATTTATTCTCATTTATAGTATGGTATCAATTTTTTCATATTCAATTCATATAATTAGAATAATTGTATTTATAATTAATCACATTGATTCAATAAAAAATGAACGTCCAATGAAAAAACTGTCATGAGAATAAAACATTTTTATATTAAAAATTGACATGAAATAGACTATAATGAACTAAAGTGGAATAATATTAACAAAATTGAACTAATATTACTTCTAAAATATTTTAAAAACCCAATTTTTAAAATGATTAAAATTAAATCAGATATATTAAATAAAAACAATTATTTTCACTATTAATTATAAAATTTAACATATTTTGAAAAAACCCAATTAATATTAAGATAATTTTTTCTGTATGGATAAAAAACTTATTTCATTTTGTAAAGTAATTTTCTTAATCAGAAAATTTTAATTTTTTTCAAATAAATAAATAAATATCATTTTTTGAGAAAAATTCATTTTTGAAGACTATAAAGAAATTACCAAGAATGAAGTACTTATTTATAAATATAATTTATTAATACTTTTACATAATTTTAAAAATATTGTTTCTAAATTTTATACTTTAAAATTTATGTTCTATGTTATAGAAGTTATGTTTAAATTATGTCCTTGATATTTTAACTTTTCCGAGTAATATAGTTTTTGACATTTAAAATTTCCTATTTGGAAAATCCCACACATTAAAAAGGGTTAGTAACAATTTCTATCAAATAATCGATAAGGTAAATATAAAACAATCACATGACTAGTCTTCTATATTGGGTATGTTTGTTTGGAACTGAGAAAATTTATTTTGAAATAAGATCCATTTTGTAGAAAAAGTTGTACCATTTATTGAGATAAGAATCTATCGATTTATCAAAAATGAGTAACATTTTTTTCAAGATCATTTTTTTAATGACCTCCATAGTAAACCATAGATGGTGCATTAATTTGTTACTATTTCATAAATAAAATATTTTTAATCTCGTAGGACTAACCAGTTTATTAGTTTTCAAAAACATGATACATGCATGACACACATTTTACATTGTGAATAGATAATAAAACATAATACATAACAAATAGAATAAATAGAATTCTTGAAAATCATTCAAAGATCTCATATTCATACCATATGGGAAAGAAAAATATAAGGGTCTACTCAAAATCTAAATAAGGTATAAATATATTGTAAGATATAATGAATCAATATGTATAATAATTATGCAAAGTTAAATAATTGAATAAAAATTCAATTTAAACAACATGACTGTCATGATAAGATATAGAATAGTGAATTTGTAAAGTTATATAACTTAAAAAACACTTCATTTATTCAATATGAGGACCATCATAACTAGATATGGTATAATCAATATGGTTGTGTAAATAACTGAAATATCATTCCATTAAATCAATAAATTGATAATGAAATGCTTCAAGAGATAATATCACAGTCAAAATATCCCAGATTATTATAATATAACTCTTCATAAATGAAATTATAAATTATTGGATGCAATGATCTCATGCATCGTGGTTACTCTATTTTTAGGACCCTTCACATTATAGTTTAAATATTATAGGTAGAAACCCATTTAATTTGGCCAACATAATTTGCATCATGAGTTGTAACGATGAATCGAGGGGCCATATAATGCCATGAACCACCCATTAAATCATGAAAAAATAATTCCATACATGTGAAATAATGTATTTAATTCTTGAATAAATTTTACATAAAGTCAAATCTTAGTAATGATTAAAGGATACAAATTTTTCAATATTTCTCCAAAAAAATAATAAACAATCATACTAAAATACATACATAAAATGGTATACAATATAATAAAAAATGGATTCCATAATGAAAAAATATGTGTATTTATGATAAATGTAAATTTCAAGGAAAATTAATTAATATAAAGTTATTTTTTCATGAAAAGATAAAAATCACAAAATAAAGAGAGTTTGTAATGATAACTTTTACGATTTTTTAATTTTCATGTCAAAAACTCTAAGATGAGATAATTCAAATTGGAACAAAAAATACCATTAATAATGAATTATTCCGGATATTACATGTCAATGGGGTAGTATATACCCCACATAATGGTGAAAGGGTGCATAATTTCAAATATGTCTAATTTGAATATAATTTGAGATGAAATGTCATACCATAGAGTTCCATTTAATTGTATGTTCATTAACCACCTATATAGTTGTTTTAATCATGATATTAACAAATAAAATAACAATATTAATATTTCTAATTTCAAATATTATCCTTCTATTAAATCTTAACACCCGTTCATTAATAATCAATCATTATTTTCAGTGTTTTAGGTCTTGGTTTTATTTATTTTTTATGTGTTTTTTTCATTAAAGATCTTGTTCTCACACACATTATATAATTATATCATCACCAAAATAAAAAACTAGAAATAATTATCATATTTGTACATTAATTTTTCATTTTTAAAAATCATTAATTAAGGTTATGAAAAAAGAAAAAAATTACTATAATGGAGTTTGTAGGTTGTACGTATGCGTGAGTAACATTTTTCATTTTTTAATGATCATTATGGAAAGGGTTTAAGTAATATTTTATCTTTACTAACTGATCATAATATAATAGGTATAATATTATTTATTTAGATACACATATATATATGTAATTCATGTCGTGTGGTGATATAATGAGAGTCAAGTCACTTTGTGAATATGGTAGTCCACACGTACATGAATGATGTTATCATCTTTCAATGTGAAAATGTATAATGATATATTTTATTTCTATAATTTTTAATATTACAAGAATATATTAATTATTTAATTTTAAATCATTAAATTTTTCTTTATCACTTTCCATGAAAATCATTAGTGAAAGATGAATTACATCACCTCGTTGGGCGGTAGTCCATCGCACACACGAGTAATGTTATCGTACACCCTAAAAAATGGAAAAAAATTATATATATGATAAAATGAAAATATATGTATAATTTTTTTATAAATAACATATTTAATGTTTATATCCATCCCTTTTTCCAACCTTTAGAGGTGGTAATGGAAAAATGAACGACATCAGTTCATGAGGCGGTAATCATATGTACACACAAACAATGATTTCGTAACCCATTTTATGGAAGTTTGTATGGTTTTTGGTCATACCCTTATTATTATAAAGTCCTAGTATAAGGATGATAATTTTGATATTATATACGAATGTTATAACAAAAAATTTTATTGTTTGAGAAGAAAATAAAAAAAATATTCTTATTGATGAACTTTTCCTCTTCTTCAGGTATCTTCATTAGGATTTAATGAAATACATACTATGTTGGATTTAAACAAACAATATTACTAATTTTAATATATGTGGATATAGTGGGTGAATTTTTTAGTTCATTTATGAGAAAAGGGGATTTAATGTTATGAAAAAGTGAGGGGAGTGAGTACCCATTTATAGTTGTTAAGGAATTGAATTCATGAAAATACTCAAATCTTTTCACTGTTGAGAGGTTTCCATCACCCCATGTGAACCCAATATTTATAATGAGTTGTTTAGAAGGATGTTATTTTATATAAAAAATCCCATAACCAAATAAAACACATGTTTTAATCAATTTTTTTTACTTATATATTCCCTTTTTTTTACCATTTTGATTTTTCGTGAAGGTGACTAGTTTTCTAACAATTAAAATTTATCCATTTAGAAAAAATTAAAGTGATAAATAATTGATAATTTGGAATAAATTATTGAAAATATGATATATAATTTTTAAATTATAAATGACATGTGTTTTTGAAATTTACTTTAACACAAGTGCAAGTAACGTGCAAAAACACCACTTTAAGGGTAACTGTGTCAACCGAGCTTTTAGTATTTAACATTAAATGTAGTCCTTATAGTAGAATAATTGTTACATTAACAGAAAATAGTACATATTTACTAATACTTCAAATTCACTTTTATGAAGATGGGGTTTTTATAATTTTAAATCATTTAATAATATATAATTTATCTTAAAATAACATTATGTCAATTTTGACATTATTCATTTAAATTTAAATGCAAAATTTCAAAAAAAATATGGAATTTGAATCAATTATTTTCAATACATTATAACATTAGATATTCATAAAAAAATTATTAAATATAAATTAATCATTCAATTTACTTCATATATATATTTTATGGTATAATTTATTTTATTTAATGTATTGACAATATAATTACTACGATGGTATTTATTATGAATTTTAAGTAACTAATTCAACTATAAAAATTAATGATAAATCTTTATCAAAAGAAAATATAATATATCATTAAAATAATATGTTTAAACAAACCATGGTTTTTTTTCACATTTCCAAAATCTCCATAGATATTAAAAGTATGAAAAGTATCTTTTTTGTCTTTTTATTAAGTAACATAGTATACAGGACATATTTGATGTAAAGGGGAAATAAATTTCCATATTTAAGATAATTTTATGAAAAAGGTAAAAAAAGTTATTAAATAAAATTCATATAATATTTTATGTCATTTTTAGTTTTATCATTCTAGTTTAACAACTGATAAACCAATTTTTACCATAAAAATAGTAATCAATTCTCACTAATTTCAATATTCATTTTGATAAAATAATATAATTAAATTATAATAAATTGAAAATTATTAGAAATTGAAAATTATTATTAATTGAAAATTATTCTAATTAAAACTATAGAATACATTTTTATAAATTAAATTCACATAAGTGGAAAATTTTTAATTTAAAATTAATCCCACATATGTGACAAAAAGCAAGGATTTAAGGTGAAAATGTTCAAACATTTACAAAGTATTTATTTCAACATTCTATATGAAAATGATACCAGAGATTTAAATTTTATTAACTGATATAAAATTGAACTAATTTTACATTTAATGAAAATAATAATATAATTTAACATTATAAATAATTTAAATAAAAATCATTTTCAATTAAAATCTAGTGTTTTTATTAGTAATAATAAAGAGAAATATTTAATAAAAAAATAATCAAGTTTTTATATTCTAATTTAAAAAATGATGTTTAATTTTCCGAATAAATTTTCTAAAAGTGTTAGTTTTTAATTTTTAAATTAGTGTTAAAAGAGTTATTAATTAAGGTTTTTTGAACCCTAATGTTGAGTTCATCCCAATATATCGATGAAATAATTTTTTTTTTAAATAAATATATTTTAAAGCCTTGGGGTGTAACATTATACCTACCTCAAATAAATTGTGTGATTTTATTTTAATCGTGATCTCCTTAATAGATTATTCAATATTTAAAAATTCCATTATTGAAAACCATCATCGTAAAAGAGTTACGAAATCATCCCATGAATATGATTGAAACAGATATATAAACTTCATCATGAATAATAACATATCTATGTTTAAAAGTAGTATAACATAGGTGGGAAATGAAAACATGGACATTAACGATAAATCTAGCACCTAAATACTGATAGAAAGTGATATATAACATTGACCACAAGAAAGTGTTTGATCCATAGAAGGATTACTAACACAAATCCATAACAAGATAGTTTTTAAAATGATCATTCATATCATCATAAATTACAGTAATAGGATAAAATTTTTGTATTAAGATCCATTTCCCAAAATTGATGTAACTTTCATATGAGATGATACTCATACTTGATTTCATTCAGTTTCTAGAGCACAGTTTCATCTATTGGATGTGCCTTGATCATTTTATAAATCATATATTTCTCAAAAAAATGAGTCTTTTATTCCTAATTAACTAAAAATAACTTTTAATGGATCTTAAGATGCATAATAGAATGATTATCCATTCATTCAATCTCTATTTATTATTATTAAAAAATACTTATCACTTTCTATCTAATATGGATAAATCCTAACATCATGAATTACTATAATAATCTCTAAAACATCATCCAAAGTTAATCATAAAACATTTTATAAATGGTTAACCTTATAATCATTCCAAAATATTATGGTCCAAAACATTATTGATTAGGTAACTGTATTTCAAAAATGATCCTATCATTTATTATTTCAAAATTAGTTTGTGGTATCAAATTTAGTTTATATATATCAGTCATCTCTTTATCCAAACACCATTCTCTCAACATGAAGAAAATATTAATAGATATCTTTCCCTCAACTATATGTTTTCGAAAATGTCTTACTAGAAATTGAATCATGTTTTTTGGTAACCTTCAAAATATTCTATAAAATAAATAATGAAATAGTACCATAGTACAATACCTATATATTTTATAGTTATTATAATGAAAATTTTATTAATAAAACACTTTCAAAACATATTCCATGGATCCATATACACAAGAATAGTAATCATTCAACATTGGTTATATCATACCATAAGCTTGACCTTGACCCCATAGCTTCTTCTAAGGTATATTACCTTGAATCTTAGGTAATTAATTTTTATAGTTCCCCATATCCTTATAGTTGATACACTAAAAATCATTTCTTTATTTATTTCTATTGAATTATGTTTCTTATTTCACCTTATCTCTATAGATATAAAAACCCTCCATTCTATTCTTGTATTTCTTAGGTTGATCCTATAATCATTTTTTACATGTGGTTAAATACTCCATTTACCTCTTACCATTATCAATGATTTTCTATGTCATCATATTCTTATATTGATTCTATTTGAATGCATAATACATTAAGAATTATTTATGTATCTTGATAGCACATAAAAATATTTCATCATATTAATAAAATATTCTAGAGACTATCACCTTTTCGATAAATTACTTCATCCCTTCCAAGAAGTGGTTAATCTTTCACTTAGTATTGTATGTGTAATCTACAACATATTTAGATAACCTTGTAATGATATCATCACACTACAGAAGAAATTTTTATTATATTTTTATTTAATATAATGAAATTCACCTTCTTCTTTTTTCACTCATGAGGGAAATATTTTTTTTAAATTTATCCTTCAATTATTTCCATTACATAAGATATTTTTCCTATTCCTCCCTAATATTCTAGATCATGAACCCACATTGATAGGCATCACATTTAAAAGAATATACAACAAGTGTAACATCTTAATTTTCACCACATCCAAATTCAAAAAATATATTAGCCAAAGACTTAATCCATTACTCAACATCCATTATATTAGTAGTTCCGTTAATTAATGGGGTCCTCTATCACATAAAGAAATACAATATAGTGGAATCTCCCCATGGAACTAGCTTATACATCTCAAAAATGTTATTTTTTATTTCATAATTAGGTTTACCTAATATATACATAAATTTCTTAATTCCAATACCATATATATTGGCTTACTCTGATGGGAAATCATTAAATTTACCATGAGTGTTGAATCCCATATTCATTATAGGATTCATTTCCAAATATTTGAATATACTAGATTATCTCCTCTTCTTATGAATTTTAAATCCTAATTTATACATCAATATATTTTTAAACACATAGTATAGATTTTATAATTTATTAATTGTTAAAATTCTAATTATTAACCTCATTTCAATGAATATGTATTTACATTCAAATCTTCCATAATTGTTTTTAAAGAAAATGATAATTATCTTAAGAAGATAACCCTAAGATTGTATAACTAGGTCTGAATTAAAGAATGTTATCATACATTATGGGTTGATTTTATCAAGACCATTACTCCAATTTCATTATTATTACCCCTAGGTAAATTTGAAATAGAACCATGTCAAATAGTAGTATACAAACATGAATGTATTGAAATTATAACCACATAATCTATAACATACCAAAACAATATTATGTTCTTCTAATTTATCCTCAAATTATATCATAGGGTTATATTACCAAATTTAAGTGTTACTAAATCATGTTTAGAAGGTTTCTAATAATTATTTTTGATACCATATGTAATGACCTCAACCCTAGATTCATGGATTTAGTGCATTACTTTATTAAATTGAAATATATTCAATGTGTCAGATCCTAAAGGACCGTTCAGTTTAAAAGCTTTGGAAAACTATATTCATACATAACACCCATTTTATAATGGGAATAGAAAATAAAAGATAATAGATGATAAAAGATAATAAAAAATATCTATGAAAACTAATTCAAAAATCCATTCTACATAACATGTCGAAATAAAACCAATTAAGTTTGAACTCAAATTCCCAGTAAGGGTTAATTATAATTGAATCTTTCTTGAATCAAAAAGTATAATCAATATGGAAATGTAAATAACTGAATATATAAATTCATTTTAATAACAAGAATGTCATGATAAGATAAGGAAAAATAAATATACCAAGAAAAATAATTTAAAACACATTCAATTTAATCAATATCATGTTTATCATAACTGGATAATGCATAATTAATATGGAATAGTGAATAACTAAAATCTCATTCCATGTCAATAATAAACTTATAATAAAATAAATTAAGAGATAATATTATAGTGAAACATTCATGGATAATAATTACTTAACTCTTCACGAAAGAAATTCATAATTATTAGACACAATGATATCAAGAATCATGGTACCTCTACTACTAATAACTTTCACAATAAAGCTTCCAAACATCTGGTAGAAACCCATTTAATTTTTTCGACATAATTTTTATCATGATATCTACCAATGTATCATGGGGATATATAATGTTGGTCCCCACCCATCACATCAAGTCCAAGTCTTTCCTCATACATTTAATAATCAATTTAAATCATGAATTAGTATTTTTTAATTTAAAATATATATATTGAGTAATGTTTAAAGATTTATCAATACTTCCACATGTAAAGAAATAAAATTCCAAGTAAACATCTTATAATGAAATGGTATATGGTTTAGGAAATAATAATATCTAACCTGAATGACAAAGTATATTTATAATAAATTTATTTTTAGAGGAAAATGATTAAAATAAGTTAATTTTTTCCAAGTTAATGTTGACAATTACAAAATAGAGTCAGATTAGAAGGATAACTTTTACCACATAGTAATCTTCACATAAAAAACAATTGGATGAGATAACTCAAATTTTAAATTCAAATACCATTGGTAATTAATTATTCATGATATTAAATTCCAAATTATATATATATACGGCATATATAGGTGGATTGTTTCATAATAACAAATAAGTCTCAATTAAATGTAAATTGAGGAAAATTCCTTACCTCACACTTACTTCTGATTGTAAAATATTTAATCTTGTATATAGTTATTTAAAACATTATGTCAACTTATAAAAGAACTATATTAATATTTATAATATGATTCATAATTCTTTTATAACATCTTACCACACATTAGGTAAGAATAATTCATTATATTCATTTTTATAGGGATCAATTACCTTGTTTTCTTATGCATTGTTTGACATTAAAGATGAATTTTTTGAACATATTATCTAGATATATCCATCCATAATTTTAATAATGAAATAATTATATTATTTATACATCATTTTAATTTTTAAAAACAATCATGAATGACTTGTATGAAAAATGAATACTGTTACTTTCATCGAGACGGTAGGCCATATGTATGCTTGAGTAACATTTTCCATGTTTCAAAGATCATTTTGGAAATAGTATAAGTAATTTTTTAGCTTTATATAATTATATTAATATCATATACTCTATATTATTTCTTTAACTATACTTATGTATAACAATCATATGGCGTCGTGATGAAAATAGTCACATCATTTTGTGAAGGCGGTAGTCCACACTTACACGAATGATGTTATCATCATTAAGTTTAAAAAAATTAAATGATATATTATATTTAAATAATGATTATTTTTTAATTAATATCATATTTATGTAATTTATATAATTAACATTATATTTATCACTTTCCATGAAAATATTTAGTGAAAGATTAATCACATCATTTCGCGAGGTAGTAGTCTATCGTACAGATGGGAAACATTATCACATCCCCTATAGAATGAAAATTTAAAGGATATATATATGATATAATGAATCAAGATTTATAACTATGTTATAAATATCATATATAAAATTTAGATACATCATCAATCCAATAAATGAGTGGTGGTAATGTGAAACTGAACAACATCGGTTCGTGAGGCTATAGTCCGTAATATGTAAGAACATTGATTTTGTAACCCATTTGATAGAAGTGTGTGATCTTTTTAGTTGCACCACAATTAAAAATATCCCAATACACGTAATATAATTATTTTATTATATCATCATGGTATATTAATAATTTTTGGTGGTTGAGAAGGAAATAAAAAAGATTCTTATTAAATAATGTAGTCTCTTCTTTAGGAATATTTGTTAGGTTTTCAATAAATAATTCAGAAATTGGATTTATGATACCAATATGGCTCATATAATTAGAGGGGGATGTTTAGAGGTAAATTTTTTTTATGTTTTGGATTATCCAAATCGCTTGATATGTTTGAATAAGTAAGTGAGTGAGTGCCCTTTTCTAGTTGAGGAAGAGTGAAATTCATGTAAATGAACAAAAGTGTTCACTATTTAGAGATCTCCCTTGAAAAATGTGGATAAAATATATTTAAATAATTGGTTATATTTTTATAGTCTAGATACATACCTACAACACACAATAAAAAACATTTTCTAAACATTTTGTTTATTGACACTGTGTTTACTTATTTTTATCATTTTATTTTTTCTCTGTGGTAGTTAGTTTTATAACCATTGTAAGTTATCCATTAAGAGTAAATTAAAGAGATACATATTAGATAATTTTAGAAATATAACTTTAAATTCTCAATATAATTTATAAAATAAAAAACTTATATTTTTGGTAAATTTATTTTCACACAAGCACAGGTAACGTGCAAAAGCAACGCTTTAACACTGACCGTGCTAACTGAGTTTTTAGTATTTAATTGTCAATATTGTCATTATTATAGAACAATCACTTCATGAATGAATCATAGTTTATATTCTTTTTAATATATTAAAATACCCTAGAAGAAAGAAGTATTTTGGTATTTTTAAATCATTTAATAAAATATGATTTGACACAAAATAACATTTTGTTGATTTTTCCATAATTGATATAAATTGAATTAAAAAATATCATGAAAATGATGGAATAAGAATAAATTATATTGACATCTGTATATAATTATATATTCATAAAAAATTAAAGGAATATAATAATTCATTTAATTTAATTCACTTTTAATATTTTTTAGTATCATTTATTTTAATTAGTATTTAATTAGGTAAATACTCTATTGGAATTTCTTAAGCATTTTAAGTAATTGATTCATATATAAAAATTAATGATAAATTATTATGCTAAAAAAACTAATAAATCTTACAAAATAATATTTATAACCTTACAAATTTGTTTTTTACCTATCCCAAATCATTAAAGATATTAAAAGTAAGAAAATTACCTTTTATGCCTTTTTCTTTAGTTAATATCTTATACATGTCCTATTTGAAGGAAAGTGGAAAATAATTTCCATATTTCATATCATCTCACTGAAAAGGTCTAAATTAAATCATTAAAAAATTATGATTATATTTTAGGTCATATTTACTCTGATCATTCTAGTATAACGCCCGGTAAACCAACTTTTACCCTAACCATGATTATTATTATTTTTTGAAATCACTATTGATATTGATAAAAAATAATTTTTAACTTATTAACAATAAAAAATTATTCTATATACAAATTTGGAAACCATTTTTCCCAAATTTGATTCACAGAATTAGAAAATTATATTTTAAAATTAATCTTGCAGACGTGATGAAAAATAGAGCTTTTAAAGTGAAAATATTTAAATATTTAAAAATATATTATATCAACATTAAAAATTAAAATGATTAAAATGACCTAAAATATATTAATTCATTTATAATTGAACTTATTTTTCTTTAATAACAAGTATAAATATAATTTATCATTATAAATTATTTAAAAAAAATAGAGTTTTCATTTGAAATATATTATTTTCACTAATCATAAAAAACAATACTTTTCATTGAAATACAAAAATTTAATTCAATGATAAATTTGGTATTCCTATTTAAACATAATTTTTATTTTTAACATAAAATTTATTAATGTCTTGAAATTTCATCTCAAATCACATGTAAATAACATGACTAATCTGTGTTTTGTTCAAACCCGATTTTGCATTCATCACAAGCTATTGATGAGATCTAATTTATTCTTTTAAAGTTAATTATAAATTATTGGGGAGTTACAATTTTCCTTATTCTTAGTTGATATTTTACCAACTATGTTAATATAATATTGAAATATAATTAGCTAACGAGTATAATTTGATCCTTTAATCATTTTTCACCACAATATCATCTACTGTTCGAAATGATTAGTATTGATGTTGAATTTTTTATAGTTTATGAAATAAAAATAAAATCTACTAGATCATAGGACTCCACAAAATCTTATCAAGATATTAATATTTATTATAGAAAAAATACATAAAGTTCTAGCATAAGGTAAGATAATTATAAAAATGATGACACCATCATATTAATCTCCAAATCTAAAGTCCAACATAAATTATTCCATAACTAAAAATCCCCAATATCTCAAATAACATGAAATATAATGGACTAAAATGTGTTTTCCCAAATAATAATTCATTTTAAATAACATATCAGACCTAAGGGTTACATATAACCCAACCAAATAAACCATCTCCCATAATTTAAATAATCACCTAAAACCCTAAAATGATAAAACATATTTTATCATAAAATATGTTACCAAAAATATAAATAAAATTTATCCATTAAATTATTTTGTTAAAAAATCCATACTAACCAGTACATCGCATGTGCTAGTGGTTGGAATTATACCCTTATTTTTTATTGGTTCTGGGTTCAAGCCCTATGACCTTTTCAGATATGAGGAGTTTTCACCCCACATGTGTGTCTTGTTTTTTCTAATAATATAGTAAAATAATTCCTCTTACATTAAAATATATATATATATATATAGTGAACATCACCAAATAAAAATAATATTAAATTCATTTTAAAACTTTAATGACTTCCATATATCATAATTTTTCTACAAAAGAAAAATAATTTTAAATTAATTTAAATACTTTATCATACATAATATTAAAATGATTATCTTTTATAAAATTTTTTAAATAATCTGATTCTAGTATCCTAGAGTAGGTAGTTACATCATGACACTAGTTCTAGATACATGTGATTGAATTACAAAGGACCAAATTTTTTAATATACTTGGTAAAGTACATACATTCTTTTCATTTTATATTAAAATTGTAAATATATATTAAAACATAGTATATTATTTTATATAATAATTATTTACACTATAATAACATTTCATGTCAATCATAATCATCATATCAGAATCCTAGGGAATTAATAATAAGAATTAGTTGTGTTATAATACTTAATATGGGTATGAATATAGTATAATCTATGAATAAATAATGAATAATCAACATGGAATGCTAAATAACTGAAACACATTCCATTTCATTAATTACTAGAACATAATACTGATGGAATAAATGATGATTAAATAATATCATATAAAAAGTCAGATGAGATTTAAACTTATCATTGTAAAATCTAAATAATCCAAAAATCATAGGGACGTTAATGAATAATCTCTTAAAGAGAAAATGGATAATGTCATGCATCATAAAATTACCATCATGGTGACATTAAATGACATCATATATATATATATATATTTGTCTATAGAATTTTCCAAATACTGAAGCTAGTCTATCTCATGAGACCTAATGATTCATTGAAGAGGTAAAGCGACCATGCCCATACCATTATATGTTCAATGAATTCCACATATGAATATGGTGAAACATAATCAACATAATCATTCATAGTAAACAAAAATAACATATAAAATGTTAAAAAATTCCCAAATAAATTAACATAATCATAAAACATTCATCATAATATAGTGAATAGTTATAAAATAATAGATCCGTATTAAAAGTTATCATAAAACATCGAAATAAATAATCTGGATTATATAAACATAAAATATCCACCATGGAAAAAATTTACAATAATGGGTTGTGGATATTGATTAATAAAAATACCCAAAATTCAAATAAATATTTTTTTGATGAAAATATACGATCCAATTTGAAATCTAGTTTTAGAAATTATAAATGATATGAATAATATGAGAATAATTTTCTTGGAAAATAACCATCTAAACATGTAAACTAATTTTCAAATAAATTAGTGGTCTTGATGGGTAGAAATCATGTACATGCCTAGTATATTAAAATAATGATTCATTTTCCATGTTTTTTTTAAAAATCAGAAAAATACATTCTTCAAAAAACTATAGAATGATTACATTTAAAGAAATTTGTGAAAAATAATATCATGGGTGAAAAAATAATTTATTTTGTTAATTTACAAACGTTTTTTTAAAAATTTTTATTAAATATAATCATGGAAGAGAAAAGGATTTTCGACCAAAAAGAAAATTATAGTTGAATTTTATGAAAATAAATTTCTCAAGAATTTTAAGTAATAAATAGAGGAAAATGGTAATTTTAGCGGGAAAATTCATTAATAACCATAGGTGAGGTAAATTCATGAGTTTTTTGAGTGGTATATCGTAACATTTCATCATCAGAAATTTAATTCTAAATAATCCTCATAAATGATGTGATTTTCAGATAAACTCTTAAAACATTGGTAACTTATGAATAATAGGAAACATGAATGAAATAACATATAATTAAACATTAAATACCATGAATATAATTTATATCATTATTTAACACATCAAATGAATCAATATGCTCCACACAAAAGAGATAAGCGGTGAATATCAAATATGTCTCGTGGAAGTAAAAGTTTGACAAGAAACCCTTATTTCTTAATGGATTAGAAGGCGATATGATAAAAATTATATTAAATTTAAATAATTATGGTTAGGAAATAAATATAATATAAATATTTTAAATTCATCATTATATCTATCCTTGAAAGGCGGTGATGGATGACAAATTACATTGGTTTGTGGGGCTATAGTCTATCGTAAACATGATCGATGGTTTCACTTATCATTTTAATGACGTGGATATTGATATAGGATATTTAATAAACCCTATAAAAACTCCATATATATGAGATAATTATTTAATTTTTTTTTCATAGTTGCAAAATATTATAAGGATTTACAAGAATTAAATTGAAAATGCATAGTTAATAACATTACATCTTATTCAGGGAACCAGTTCACGATTAACAAAAATATATCCTATATTATATTTCTAATATAAAAAAATCTCTAGTATGTGTTTGGGAATTTATATAAAATATTGGCTTGTTATTTTATAAATTAATGGTTTTTATGTGTGAATTGGAATTGATAGGGGTAGCCTTTTATACATGGGGGAGAGGACCCACTTTGTTTTTTTAAATAATAATGTCTATCCCCGTTTTGTAAAACATAAATTGCTGTGAAATTTATTATTATATATCATTGTAGGTCATAAGGGAAAAATATTGATATAAAATAATAATTTTACATGATTCTCGGACACTATAATCCATATATGTTTTTTTAACCCCCATTATACCTGTTTTTACCTTAACTATAGTAGTAAAGTTTTACTTATTTTACTATTAATAATGATAAAAAAGTATGTTAAACATATTATAAACTATAAATTATGATTATTATATATATGTAATTAATTTTTCCTAATTCGATTCATGGAAGTGTAGGAATTCAATTTAAAATTTAACCTTTTGGTAGGGTGATAAAACAATTTTTCCAAATAAAAATATTCATATGTATAAAAACATTCCATAACAAAATTCAGTATAAAAGTGATTGAAATGAACTAAATTAGTAACATTTTATATTATTTGACTAATTTTTCCTTCAAAATAATTAAATATAAAATTTATGTTTATAAATATTTTAATAAAAATGTATCTTTCCATAAAAATCAATAATTTTCACTACTCATCAAGAAATTTATCTTTTAATAAAATTTTCAAAAATTAACTATAAGGTATTTTTTTCCATGATGATGAAAAAATTATTTTCATTTCTTAAAAAAATTTATATAACTGGTAATTTTTATTTTCATGTTTGTGTAGAAGCACAATGAAACAACCATTTAGAAAAATTGATTTGTACAAAAAAAAATTATTTTTCTTATAAATAGTTATAATTTTATATCTAATTTAAATATATCAATTACTTATTTATACATACATAATACTTATTATTTTAATTCATTATTTATTCATATTCATAATAAGAAATTTAATTTCTAGTTTATAATAGTCATGTTTAAATGTTTATATTTTAATAGAGTATCATGTTTCTTTTAAACCTATTGTTTCATGGATCACATGCTATCATACAAATTAAATTTATTTAAAAATAAGTTTATCCTAATGTCATAGGGTGTTACATTATCCTATATTATTTTTTATTTATCTCATATATGCTATTAAACAATATATTATCTTATAAAATTCTTTGGAATTACATTATACCCACTTAAATAAATTTCTTACTCGAAATTTAATCTTGACCTTAGTGATCAAGAGTATAAAATTTGAAAATAACATTCATAAAATGAATCAATATGGTAATGGATAAATAATCAACCCCATAATAGGAGATGAATGGATATATAAAGGTCATCTATACTAATTTATAACTAGGTTTCCATGTTGGGGAATGTTATTGGGAAGTTAATATTTAGACATGGAAGAAAAGCATAAATTAATATAAAGGGTGATATAGATCGTTGATAACATGAATTTAAATGATAAATGGAATGTTACGAACATCAGAACTATAAATCAATGATTATTTAAAATACAATTTTATTCATCATATCTGAAGGTAATAGGATAGATTTTTTTCCAATATCATTTTCCTAAATTTGGGGAATTAATTTAATAACTAAGAATATAAGAAAATATAATTACTTATTATCTATCTGTTTCAGAAGAACAATTTCATCAATTGCTTATTTTTTGAGATATCCCCTATATCACTTTAAACTATAGAATTTATATCTAAAAAATAAAAAATTTATGCATAGAGCGCTAAAATTAATTTTTAAGGGATGGTAAGATCCATTAAAGAGTGACATGTTTTTTTAAATGAATCTAAATATTTTCCAAAACCAATGTGGATAGTACATGTTATAATATATACTTTAATTTTTAAAATATAAAAAATAAACCCAATTTTTATAATAATCTATTTCTTAATTAGTTATCTATAAGACCCATCAAAAATATTTTTGAACAAATTCAATGTATATAAATTTAAAAATAAGGACACAAAATTTCTAAAATGAACAAGAAAATAAATTTCCTAAACAACATAAAGTATCTCATAATTTAAAATACCAAATAGTGGAATATCAAGATCATCATAAATATATAATGAAAAAATGCATGCTTCCAAAATTAAAGTATTAGTTTGTAAATGTATTCAATAAATCCAAGGATGTAGTAAAATCCATAAAGGATAAGATAAATCATCAACTCATTGGAATATTTTATGGTCACTAATAATATCCCATAAATATATATTTATCATTATTATCTCAAAATATTCCACATAATATGGTTTATCTTCCCTTAATCATGACTTTTCTAAAAAGGAAAACTTTTGACTGAATCTTTTAGTACCAATCAAAATATGCCTCCGAATACATAAAGAAATAATACTATAGTATAATCCTTCTATGTTTCATGATTAATATATTGAGAATATCGTTGATAAAATTGTTCTAAAACATAAATAATGTCTCAAAATAAAAAAGTAATTAAATAATTCCACAATATCTTAATTTATAGAATAACATTGACCTTGATATGTTATCATCTTTAAGAGAATATCCTCCTGATTCTTGGTGGGTTAGTTTTCATATCTCCCCATCACATTTCAGTTGAAAAAATGAACCTGAAAATTTCTTTTCATAACATTTCTTTTATAATGATAATGGACTGCCACTCCACACATTTAGAAAACTCTCATTCCCTTAAAGAATGTACCACAATGTTTATTTACACATTTTTAACATGTGGGTAATTAATTATTTTTATTCTTCCCCTTATATTATTCTTCTCTTCAATCCTCCTATATGTTTTCTTCCCAAATAATTCAAAAGACATGGAGGATTATTTCTCTCTCTGAATAGAACATGCTATTATATCCTCATCTGTTAAGAATTTTTGAGAGACTAGTTACCTTAAAAGTATTGGATTTATGATATAAATGAAATGTTCAAAATTTTCTCATTAAATTATGTAAATAGTCAACATCATGTCTTTCTTACCTACTAATGGCAGATTCATACATAAATACATTTTCGTCTTTTGTTTTCCATAAAATAAAGAATTTTATTTCCATTTCCACTCATTTCCCATGAGGAAAATAAAATTCAAAGAATATTACCTTACTATACTTCCATTCCATGTTCCTTATTTCTTCTTCATCCTTATTTTATTGTATCAATGAAGATAAATTATCCTCATCACCAAAGAGAAGATAAAATAGTATGAAAACCTTATCATTTTAATTAATTAACAAATTGAAAAATATATTATCTATGGAAATTATCCATTTCTCAGGTATAAATGGATCTATAGTCCCATTTATTTCATTAACCCCTCCATACATAAATACCATAATGAGGGGAGAGAGATAACGACCCCCTGATTCCTACTTGTAGTTGGAATCATGTTGTCTATTAGCATAGAGGGTTCAAAAATATCATGTGTTAGGATATAACATGAATAAAAATAAATCAAATCTTAGACATATAAATAGGAGAAACCAAAAAACACACCCCAATGCATGTAAAATAAAACTGATATAGGTAAAAGTATCAAAATTAAATACCCAAAATAATAACTAATGTAGTTAAATGATAACTATACAAATTTTCATGCCAGTAATATCCATCACAGTCCACAGAGTCATTATAAAAACCAAAAAATATAATTATATATGTTGGGAAAGAATACATATATACTCAGTAGGAAAACAAAATTCTCTCATGTACATGTGAAAACAAAATAATAATGCATCGGTGAGTAAACATTATAGCCAAATAGAAACTATACCTGTAGACTTAAAAAACCACATAACAATTGACCCGTTAGAAAATAAAGAATCCATGTATATTAACACAATCCGGATAATATCGATAAATGGTATCTTGCACCACTTTCACGCTAATTTACCACTCCCACAATCCATTGTTGAATGCCTTGTAACTCCCACTACTTCTAAATAATATCACATCACATCACATCCCACACGCAAACACCATGTCCATTACATCACATCTCATAACCAATATTGTAGGGTATCATGGAAATGAATGACATAAACCTCATTTACCATAGTATAGAAGACCCCCACCATAATCAATCTCATCACATCTCACCCTATGACACCTTAGACATCAAATACCATCACATCATATATGGATAGTCACAATTTTGACTTTTGACAACCACATTAAGCGAATATCACAAATTTATAAAAAAAGGAGTGGGGAAGGGATGGTATCCACCCTTCCACCCAACCACCAAGATGTTGTGAATTATAACCCCCATATATATATATATATATATATGGTTGTCGGTGCTAGTGGCTCGAACTGGGTGTAATAAATAAAGAAATCAAAATAAATTACAATTTTTAAATAATATCTGAACATAAGAACATTTTATGTGTAACACACCAAGACATTACAATGTATTATATTTAAAATTAATTTATATCTTTATATCATATAATGCACACAACAATGCGATATCTTGAATCACAAGAAACAATGACATTCTTTCCTAGGCTGCATTACACCCAAGACCATGTTTTAGAAAACACTATTAATATAATTTTTTAAAAGAAAATTATCTACAAAATGTAAAATTTTATGTTATGGATATTGTTAAATATTTTTATGATAATACAGGGTTAACAAAAATATAAAATTAATTCATTGGTTACCAATTAATTAGAAATGAAAATAAAAAAACCAATTGAATAATGGAAATGTTTTTTTATAAAAAATATTTTTATATTCCCAAAAAAGTTTTAAATTATTAATTAATTGTGAATGAAACTAATTAAATTTATATATATTCATCTAAAAATTTTAAATTCATCTAATACATTTTATAGGCATAACATAAGAAAAAAAAATCCATTTTTATGCATAAAATGATGTGTTTTCCTAAAGTTAGTTTTCCACATTTTAATAAACTTTTTATAAACCTAAAGTTTTACACATTTAAGAATTTTATTGGAAAAATTAACATAATTATTAAAATTGGAATATAAAAATTATCTTATTTTAATGTTTTGGTGATTTAATATGTTGTTTCAATTTTGTTTAGATTAGTGAAGATTACTGTATTTTAATTGAAAATTAACTTTTCATCTAAAATATTAAAAGTGGTAAATTATATTTAAAATTTATTTTTATAAAATTTTATATTAATTATATATAAATTTATAAAATTTAGGATTTTTGAATCAATATCATATTTAAATTGGATTAAACACTTTTCAAAATTTTGAAAATGTTCACTTTAAAACCATGCTATCTCATCCCGACTACAGGATTAAAATTAATATTTTTTTGACCATTATAAGAATTGAAATTATGAAAAATGTATCCTATTTTTTAATAATAATAATACATAATGAGGATATAATTCACTCACTCAAGACATAGAAACTTGTCAAAAAATATTTTATGTATATATTTAT
This sequence comes from Viscum album, assembly GCA_963277665.1. Lineage (NCBI taxonomy): Eukaryota > Viridiplantae > Streptophyta > Magnoliopsida > Santalales > Viscaceae > Viscum > Viscum album. The sequence continues at coordinate 261,588,926 of OY728128.1, read as the reverse complement.
GCATTATAACTTTCTTTATAAAAAATATTTCATTATTGATTTCACCTTCCATGAATAAAATGAGGATATAATTCACTCACTCAAAATATTTTAATAGTGCTACCAACCTCGCTTATAAAAGGCCTCACACTCTCTTATCCACTAAACTCTATCAAAAAAATTATTTTGGTGATTAAATACCCAAATAACTTCCAAAAATAACTACCACGATCCAATATGAATTATCATGGGAATAAATCCAACAGAGTGTTGAATTATTGAACTCCTAAGGATGATACTAGAAGAAGAGGTTATATTTTTCTAAAATATTTTATATTTTATTTCCATATCTACCTCTTCTGATTATTATTATTATACTATGATTATATGATAACAAAAAAAATCTTAAATATACTGATATGGATTTATGTTAATGTTTTTCCTTAAAATTTTACAAGCATCCATCAGATGGGATATGAAATCACCATACATGTGTACAACGGACAACCGCCTTACGAACTGATATCGTTCATTTTTCCGTTAACACCATTAGTGGTTGTGAAATTTGATGGATTTATAGTTCATATATGATATATATGTGTGTTTGTGATATTTATGGTTTTATTTTTCTTCTTTACTAATTATATCCCATATAGCACCATGTTTCCCTTTTTGTGGGAATACAATATCATTGCTCATGTATACGGAAAACTACCACCTCATAGAGTGATGTGATTAATTTACACATTACATAGAAGGCTTTGAGGAATGTTTTAATAAAATTAAGTGATATATATAGTATAAAAATTATACTGTAATGATAAAATGTATGTATAATTTAATTTTCTTTCATTCAATAAGAATTTAAAATGGAAATAGTTCGTATGCTACGTACGACCTACATTCTCCATAAACAGTGAATTTAATTTACTATCACCAAAATTTACAGATTAATATAAATAAAAATATAATTAATATATATGATATTGAAATAATGTTTTAAATTATATATATTATTAAATCATTATATAATTAAGAGGATAAAAAAGAAAAAAGAAAAACATATTAAAAAATGTTAGAAATTAGCACCCAAATCAATAAAAATAATGAAATAATATTAACATACATGTGATAAGATTTTATTAAATTATCATATATGACAAATAAAATATTAAAATGGTTCTATTATAAGTTAATAAAATGTTTTAAACAATTATACTAGAGGTATAAGATCATCTAACCATAATAAAAAAAAGGTAATGGATTTCATCTCAATTTACATTATATTTAGAATTATTTGTTATTATGCACCCATTAATTTGATGTGGTGTATGTACTACAACATTTACATTTAATACAATGATTAAATTACTATTCTTGGTTACTTATGTTTCAAGTTTGCTTTTTTCATCGAATGAGATTTCAATTGAAAATTACAATGTCATAAAATTTATTGTGCAATATCAATTTCTTTTGTGATTATTAACATTCTCATAAACCAATAACATTATTATAATCACATTTCCTTAGATATTAGATTACAATAAAATATAAATATTTTTCTTTGATGGATATTTTGATTTCCTAAACCATATATTATATTTACATATAGTATTTATTGCGAAATGTATTTCATTAACTAGGATAATAGTGAAAACCATTAATCCAATACTCAATTTAGTTATTTGATAAGGCACATTTTTAATGAATTAAATTTATAATTTGATATATGATAAATTATTAGGACTGTTACTACATGGGTTGGGTACAGTTTAATTTAATATCCTTGATGCATCGTTAGTCTCATTATATGAATTGGTTTCCCAAATAAGATGTGTTCTTACCGAGTCTGTTTACAACCGTCTTGTGAAATGTATTTATGGTAATGTTAATAAGCACCCAAAAACATAGAATCCAATAATAAATCATTATCTTCATTTAAAATTCAAATATTATTAATATCAATTACATTTTTTCTTTGATTGTATCTTTGGATTCATTTCATTCTTAGTTAATAGCATAAATTTCACGTGTTTTAATTATTTATCTTGTCATATCGATTTTTACTAATCAATATATTAATGTGGAAGGTGTATTTATTAATATACATTGAAATATTGATTATGATTATTGATTCATGATATATTATTCTATATTTAACCCTTACTGATCATTTTATCTCACCCTTATTTTATTTCTTTTCCTCAGATTACAAATAATATATTATTGAATATGTTTTCAATGATGTTTTTATTAGATTTTGTTATGTATTATGTTTTATTTTCAATTACCAATGTAATTTGGGTATCATGTATGTAGTTTTCTTCCCACACCATTAAAATGATATGTCCTTCATGATTTGTTCCCTCATAACATTTCCAATGTAATTATATATGGCACCAAATTTGGGCTTCTGGGGTTGGTTTCATTACATTTGATATTAGAGGAAGTTTAGAAGAATACTAATTATATAGACTTAATAAAATATAGATTATGGAACATAACCATAATATAGACTTTTATGATAAGTATAGAAGGTCATCTTAACGTTTTGGTAGGTTAGATACTATGTGGTTCTCCATAGAAATACATCCATGTCTAAGTAATACGTTAGGGATGTGGTTTTGGAAGAGATGTTCCTAGGGGTTACAACTCTGAAAATGGTGTGTCGGGATTCATTCATGTAACGCCCCAAACCCAATTTCCTAGATTTGGTGCATTATTACATAACATTGGCATGATCACAAAAGATCAAGTCTCGAAAGACCAATTAGTTTAGTAGCCTTGGAAACACTAGATACATTCATAAATTTTACATTACATCATAAATTGAAAACTACATCAACATTTTGTCCCCACAATCATATCCCCTTATACTATCCCTACAGGTCATTCATAAAATACATCTTCACATCCTGGAAAAAATAAAACATAGAAAGGGGTGATCTCAAATTCCCAGTAAGGATAAAAATATTTCGGAAACATTCATAAATAAGCATATAAATTTAAGGAAATATATAACGAAAACAAAAGCCTTTTAAACTTGACCTTCAGAATAATATGGAAGAAATAAAATGAAATAATTCCATTTAATTATTCACATGGATATTCTACTAGTCAAATAATCACATGCAATATCAATAACCAATTTCATAATAATGGAATGCATAATTTTAGAATATCATAACCACGTAGCCAAGGCCTCATGCAATGACTACAAATAATATTTTGTCAAGGCCTCATGCCAAAACACTAGTTTGTATAATGAGACCTACCGATGCTTCTAGGATCTATAGCGAGATCCACCCATCACATACTAAGTCCAATGCATTCCTTATATGAACCATTTTAAACATAACATAAACATTCGTATTAAAACTAGAATATTAAATGTAAATACATTCTCCATAAACCATGAATGGTATAAAAAATAACACATTCACAGTCAAACATATCACAAAACCTTCAATACAATATGGAAGTTTTTTATCTTAATAAATAATCTTCAAATAAGCTTAAAATCCATGAAAGTATGTTGACATAGTTAAAATCAAATCTATTTGAGAGAAATTTCTCTTTTTTTGAAGTCATTTAAATGTCACATAATTATAAAATTAAACATTTACTTTGAAAATATTACTATAATCTTGTAAGGGAATCTTAAAAGATTTTACAATGGTGGAAAATAGCTGCACCCATCATATAAGTTAAAAAAATTCATTCTTACCTTAATTTGTCGAAAAGTTTAAAAATGTCCTTGTTTGGAAAATGATGTAAAGATTCCATTATAAAATTCTTATAAAAAGTCAAAAAAGTGTATAAATGAATTTAACCCATATTCTGTAAAGTAGTAAGAATGTTTTGAAATACATTTTTAAGAAACATGGATGTGGATGATAAAGAGGTCCGATTAGATAATTACGTATAAAAAACCTCAGATAATGAAGAGCTTGTGAAATAAACCCTTACCTTTTACTCTTCCTCAGTTGAGGGTACGTTAACCACCTGTATAATGGTGAAATAATTTTTTTAAATTATACAATAATCATATACATTAATATGATATCATATATTATCTTTTAACATTTCTTTGTTAATAATATCTTAGTATTATCGTCGTTTTGGGGGTTAACTTACTCGTTTTCTTTTATATTTTTTGTTACATACGCCATGTTTGTTATGGATAGGTTGTATCTAATTCATATCCAAAATGATATCAAGTCATTAAACATTATTTTTAATCATAAAATTAAAATTAGTCTTGAATGGATATTATGGGGAAATGAATCTCATCGCGTTCGTGGAGACGATAGTCCCTACGTACGCACGAATGCTACTTCCATTTCATTTTTCATTTTAAAGGAATAAAAACCAAATTATAAATAGGTATATTATTATTAAATTATAATATAATATCTTATATTTGTTACTTATGTTCATTAACACCATCTTTTATACGTTCCATGTATGGTATGAACGAGTCATATCTCTTTGAGGGGGCGGTAGTCCGCACTTCCTCAAATGAAATTATCGTATATATATATATATATAACCTGAAAAAATAATGGTATGTTATAAAATGGAATTAAAGTAGATTGTATATAGAATAAATATCATAAATATCATATTTAATTATAGTTCCATCATAATGGTCACCATGAGAGGTGGTAGGAGATAATTGGATAATCATCATTTCGTGAGGCGTTTGGTTTCCATCCACAGAAACCTTATGTTCTTCACCCATTAGATGGAGGTGTGTGTCAGTGTAGTTCGAATACATTCCATAACAATATACTAGTATATTTTGGATACTATTTTTTTTACAAAATAAAATGACAAGGAGAGTTTAGGGGTTTGAGAAGTAAAATAAAAGAAAAGAAGCTAAGAGAAATTGTTACCTTTAATTTGGGTAACTCCCTTTGGTTTGAACCAAAAAGGACTCTTGAGGTGCCTTCTGCCTATGGTAAGGCATCTAGGATGAGGATAGGTATGTAGGGAGATAAATTGGGTAGAGGTAGGATGATAAAAAAGTCTTGAGAGGTGTTAGGAATTGGTTATAAGTGGTGTCCTTTTATAAGGGGGAGGAGGGGCTCTATAGGAAAAACATAATGTATTAATTTATAATAAATTCATATTCAGTTTCTAATGGCTCCAAAGTGGATTATTAAATGTATAAGGTGGGTATGGGTTGAAAAACACCCAAATAATATATTTTAGACAGGTTTGGTTGACTATAGTAACCTTATCTTTTAGATTTAACTCTTAGTTAAATAGTTTGACATTTACCATTTGTCTTTGTAGTTTTATAATACATAGTTAATAAAATTACTATATACCTCCATGTGACCCCCAAGTGGACCAGTAACGATACAACTATCATTATATAAGTCCTTGGGCCGAACCTTAGATTTTTAGGAATATAATATCAATTAATAATATAATGTTTGTTTTAAAAACGTTTTTATGTCAACTTTTACACTGCTGGCTATTTTGTTTTTTCTAAATTCATAACAGCATTATTACTTCTAATAAAATTCATATAACCAATAATATTATGTCATATTAAAGTAAAAAATTATTTTAATTCATAAAAAGTCTCAAATTACATTTATTTGGATATTTATAATATCAATTTATTTAATATTTCATTAATTAGGTAATTTTTGCTTCACCATTGTGTCATAAATAAATTAAATTATATAATGTCTAAATATTATAAATAAAATACCATCATGTAGGAAATCTTGTTATATTTCAAATGAATCTTTATTATATAATTTATCTTATGTATAACTCTATATTACAAATGTTTTAGTTATTAAACTTTGATTTTAACTCTTTTAACTATTCTTTGAATTAAATAGTAATAAATGCACTAATCTAATCCATGTGGACCAAATAGGTTCATATTTTATTCCTAAGGTTGTTGTTGGTTGAATTATACCTAGAAAATAGAATTAGGACATGTGTTAGGGTAATAATAATTTCATTTTAACCCTTAATTACCCTATTTACTTTTTACCGTAGCAAATAAAAGTAGAAAATTACTATTCACCAAAAATTATTTTTATCTTAATGAACCAAATTTTACTCCTTGATATTAACCGTGTCTCTTGGATTTTCAAAATTCCACCCACAGAATCTGTAAAATTATGTTTTATGTGAATTTTCAAATTCTCCTAGGAGATGGGTAAAAGACGGTGAAAAGTCCAATAAAATTTTTATATGTCTAAAATTATTATAAACTGACTCCAATGAATTACATTAAACTTATATAGGTATTATGTATCTATTTTAACCTAAAATAAACTTCAAATAAATTAAATAATTATTTAAATGAAAAGTCTGTTTTAACCAATAACTCAGTGTTTTTCACTATTCATTAAAAATTGAAAGTTTTTAGAAAAATACCAAATATTCACCCTAGGCTAATTTTGAAATTCCGAATCCAAAAATGAAGTCCATTTTGAAAGATAAAATTTATAAAATTTAAAAAATTTGGTATTACTATTCATAAAGGATAGTTTGATTGGTCACGGTGTGTTAGAATCTCGAAATTGCGCACAATGCAAGCTATTGCATTATTCAAACGGAAACGTACCATGGAAGCTAACGGTGTCAAATTATCCCCTCCTTAAAAATAATTTCTTCCTAGAAATTTCTAGAATATTATTTATTAAAAATACTCAAGTGTTTCTTCATCATCTGTTCATTGGGTTCCCACGTTGCCTCTTCCATCTTATGGTTTCTCCATAAAACTTTTACCAGACGAGTCATCCAGTTTCTCAGCACTTGTTCTCTTGTATAAAGAATATTTATGGGCACTTCGCAATAAGACAGATCATGTTCCAGTTCTAATTCCTCATAGGGGAGTACACGCGTTGGGTCAGGCATGTATTTTCTCAACAGTGATACGTGGAACACATCGTGAACTTTGGAGAGATTTGGTGGCATTTCCAAACAGTATGCTATAGCCCCAATTCATTCTAGAATTTCTAATGGTCTGATGTACTTGGGACTCAAAATACCTTTCATACTGAAATGTATAACTCCCTTCCATAAAGATACCTTCAAGAAAACATGATCTTTTACATGAAATTCCAAATCCTTCCTTTGATTATCGACATAGGTCTTCTGCCTACTTTGAGCTGCTTTGATGTGGTTTTGGATTACCTTTACATTTTCCATCATTTCCTCCACCAGTTTTGGGCCTACGAGTTTTCTTTCACCAATGTCATCCCAATAGGTTGTTGTGCGAAATCTCTTTTTTTTATAACACTTCATATGGTGCCATCCGAATACTTGAATGGAAGCTATTGTTATAGGAAAATTCCACCAGAGGTAATTATTGATCCCACATACCCTGAAAGTAAAGTGAGCAAGATCTGAACATGTATTCTAAGGTTTGAATAGTCCGTTCTGATTGTCAATCAGTTTGGGGGTTGTAGGCAGTGCTCAAACGAAGTTCAGTATCCAGGGCTTTCTGAAGAATTTTCCAAAATCTTGAAGTAAAATGGGGATCACGATCAGAAACAATCGATAGGGGTACTCCATGAAGTCTCACAAATTCATTAATATATAGTCTTCCTAGACATTCAAGTGGTAGATCTTCTCTTATATCAAGATAATGTGCTGACTTGGTAAGGCGATCAACAATGACCCATATTGCATCGTTCCTTCTAGGAGTCTTTGGTAGCCCCATGACGAAATCAATCGCAATATTATCACATTTCCACTCAGGTATGGGAAGGGGTTGCATGACTCCTCCAGGCTGTTGCCTTCCAGCTTTCACTTCTTGACAAACCATACATCTTGACACAAAATTAGAAATCTCCCTCTTCATGTTGTTCTACCAAAAATGTTCATTCAAATCTCTATACATTTTGGTCCTCCTAGGGTGTATAGAGAAATTTGAACAATGAGAATCATCCAAAAATTCCTTTTTTAGATCAAGTATACTGGGAACACAAAGTCTCTTCCCAAATTTCAAAATTCCATCTTCATACACAAAGTCACTCAATCTCTCATCATTCACATCTTTAATCTTCTTTTGAAATTATTCATCATCGGTGTGAGAACTCTTTATCCTTTCTAGTAAATATGGTTTGGAAACCATTTGAAAAAGTATCGATGTTTCACCTTCCATGGTAATTCCCATATCCATATTCTCTAGATCAATGAAAATTGGATCTCTTTTAATTCTCATCACATTCAAAACTACATGATCTTTTTTGATCAAAGCATCTGCCACCTTATTTTCCTTCCCCTGGTGGTAGTGTATCGTGCAATCATAATCCTTGAGTAGTTCAAGCCATCTCCATTGCCTCATGTTGAGTTCTTTCTGTGAGAAAATATAATTCAAACACTTGTGATCGGTATATATATCAAATTTTTCCCATAGAGATAATGTCTCCATATCTTCAAAGAAAATATTATAGAAGCTAACTCAAGATCATAAGTAGTATAGTTTTTCTCACTAATTTTTAGCTGTCGGGATTCATAGGAAATAACCCTATCATTTTGCATAAGGACACAACCAAGTCCTTTCTTAGAAGTATCACTATAAATAACGAACCCATAATTCCCCAATGGCAGTCTCAATATAGGAAAATTGACTAATCTTTACTTCAGTTCTTCAAAACATTCTTCACTCTCTTGTGTCCAATCAAATTTAACCCCTTTACATGTGAGCATTGTTAATGGGTTAGCCAATCGGGCAAAATTCTGGACGAAACATCGATAATAACCTGCTAAACAAATAAAACTACATACCTCGGTTATACTCATTGGTGCTGGCCATTCTTGGATTTCTCTTGTCTTAGAAGGATCAATGGAGATTCCATACATAGAGACATTATGTCCAAGAAAAATAATATCTTAAAGCCAAAATTCACACTTGCTAAACTTCCTATATAATTCATGTCTTCTTAGAGTCTTCAGGATAATGCGTAGGTGATTTTCATGAGCTTTGTAGCTTTAGGAGTATACCAAGATATCATCAATTAATACCACTAAAAAATCATCGAGATATTCCTTGAAAACACTATTCATTAGATCCATGAAAATAGAGGGTGCATTAGTCAGCCCAAAAGGCATTACTGAAAACTCATAATGCCCGTATCAAGTTCAAACTACTGTCTTTAGAACGTCTTCCTTCTTCACACACAACTGATGATATCCAGATCGATGGTCAATCTCTGAAAAGTATTGATCTCCATGCAGTAGGTCAAATAAATCATCAATGCAAGGTAGGGGATACTTGTTCTTTATTGTTATATCATTGATCTCCCTGTAGTCGATACATATCCTCATAGATCCATTTTTTTAACAAAAATAATAGGGGATCCCCATGGAGAAACACTAGGGAGAATAAATCTCTTATTACTCAATTCACCTACCTGTTTCTTTAGTTCAACTAATTCCACAGTGTCCATTCTATAAGGAGTCTTCGATATAGGCCTTGATCTAGGAATTAAATCAATGGAAAATTCAACTTCTCGTTCTGAAGGATGTCCTGGTAAATCTTCCAGAAACAGAGCTACATATTCTTTCACAATAAGAACATATTCTATTTGAACATTCCTTTCCTCACCCATAGTAATTTCATTCTCTTCCTCCCCAATAATTGAATTTAGTTGAGATATTGGGAGTAGATCTAGACAAGAATTAGGTGGTGATGATTATGCTCTAAAGATAAGGTGTTCTTTATCATCATCATCAAAAATCACAACCTCCTTCTTCTTAGAATAAATCTTCACATCATGTTCCGAAAGAGAATCCATAATGAGGATTATATCAAACTGAATCATAGGTATGAGAATGAGATCAGTGGATAAAGAACATTTATGTGCTCTAATAGGGACTGATTCACAAAACTTTGTTGCAATGATACTTACCTTAGGAGTTTTAACTGACAACTCCCTTGTTAAATAAAATTGTAAATATCTAATTTTCTTATCAAACTAGGAAGATATGAAACAATGTGATGATCCAAAATCAAATAATGCATTTTCTAAACTTGAGGAAACCATTAAAATACGTGACACCACGTCTTTCGGAGCTTCTACCTCAGCAGTAGTGATAGCATAAGCTTGGACTTGATCCCATGTCATTTTATGAGGTATGTTCCCCTAACACTTAGGACATTCATTTGCATAATGTCCCTTCTCTCTACAACTATAGCATTCTACGTTGACATAAACTCTCTTTCCCTTGCAATCATGAGCTTGGTGGGCTTTTCACCACACTTGTAACAGACTCCCATTCCCTTCAAGCAAGTATCGGGGTGTTTCTTCCCACATTTACTACAGGATGGATAATCAACTTTTCCCTTCTTCCATTTATTTTCATTTCCAGAGTGGTAAGCAGATCTCTTCTTCTCTTGATTTTTTTAAAGTCATAAAACTTAGACAATTATTTTTCTGTCATGATAGCACAAGAGACAATATCTTCGTATGACGAGAAAGATTGTGAGACTAATGCTCGACGGAGGAATGGTTTTAACCCATCAAAGAAACGTTCAATATTAATTCTTGGGTTACGTATATAATCTGTTGCATGCCTCACTGACCTCGTAAATCTAGCCTCATACTTTATGACATTCTCATCCTCCATTTTCCTCAGACTCAAAAATTTCCTTTCCATATCTGCTCGATCGTCATGAGAAAGTATTTTTATAAAAAAATCTCTTTGAACTCCCTCCATTTCATATTTGATACTTCATTATCTTCCTTCGTGTTTTGTATCAATGACCACCATTGATCAACATCTCTAGTGAGGCGATAAACTACCATGAAAACTTTTTCCCTTTCAGTACTCCCCAAATCCTGAAATATGTTCTCTAAGGAACTTATGCATTGCTTAGCTACTAATGGATTTGTACTCCCATTGAATGTTGGTGGTTGCTACCTCATGAAGCGATATAGCATTGATCTTCCATGCTGTGGATCAGAGTGCTCCATACTTGTAAGGATATTATTCATAACCTGAGTGAGTTGTCCGAGTATGGTGATTAAATGATCAGCACTAGTTGCATCACCAGATCCACTATATTTATCTTGAACAGGAGGGAAATCCCTAAATGGAGTGCATGCATTGATACAGTTTCCATTCCTTCCACTAGGTGCCATTTCTAAATAATGGAATAAACTAGATCAGTTTATAAATCAAAATACATAATTCCATACTTATAACACACTTAACATAAATTAAACTATTTATGGATATAATCCATAATCATAATAAAAATGTTTTCTTTGAGGAAGTATATACTTATATACCCTTCATAATGGATTGTAAAGAAAATGAGAATTATCCTAAGCATATCCCCCGAGAGTGTCGTAACCAAGAGTGTAGTAAGGCCCATTGTCATGCACTAGTTCCCATTCAAGTCTAGCTCAAAGCGGTGTTTTCAGGTTTTACCCCTAGGTATATCGGTGCCAGAGCCGCCTCTACCTGCTTGTATCCAGACATGGATGTATTACACAGAAAACTCACAAAATCTATACAATACCGAAATTCTAGAAAGTTCTTCTATACTAATCCTCAAAGACCATCTTAGGTCTATGTGCTCTAATCAGAGTTTATCTGAATATAGCTTCCAAGGATTGTACAAATCTTCCTCTAATACCAACTATAATTCCCCAACCCCAATTACCCAGATTCGGTGCATTATTATATAACATTGGAATGATCACAAAAGATCAAGTCTCGAAATACTGATAAGTTTAGTAGCTTTGGAAACACTAGATACATTCATAAATTTTACATTACATAATAAATTGAAAACTACATAAACATATTTCCTCCACACTCATATCCCCTTATACTATCCCTGCAGGTCATTCATAAAATACTTCTTCACATCCTAAGAAAAATAAAACATAGAAAGGGTGAGCTCAAATGCCTAGTATGGATAACAATATAGCGGAAACTTCCATAAATAATCATAAAACTTAAAGGAAATGTATAACTAAAACAAAATCCTTTTAAACATGAAGTTAAAAATTATATGGTAGAAATAAATTGAAATTATTCCATTTACTTATTCACATGGATATTCTACTAGTCGAATAATCCCACGCAATATCAATAACCACTTTCATAATGATGGAATGCATAATGCCAGACTATCATAACCAAGTAGCCAAGGCCTCGTGCCAAGACTAAAAATAAGATATTGTCAAGGCCTTGTGCCAAGACACTAGTTTGTCTCATGAGACCTACAGATGCATCGAGGAGCTATAGTGGGCTCCACCTTTCACTTACTATGTCTAGTAAATTCCTCATATAAATAGGTTTAAACATAACATAAACATTAATATTAAAACTTGCATACAAAATGTAAATACATTCTCTATAAACCATCACTAGTGCAGAAAACGTTTTTTACGTCGGTTATTTTTAATTTTTTACGTCGGTTTCTAGCCGACGTTAATACGTGCGATGTTATAAATAAGGTTTTTGACGTCGGTTATTTAAAAACCGACGTCAAAAAGCATAAAATCGCGATGTTTATCACGTTGGTTATCGAAGAACCGACGTGATAAACTGGGGTGAAGTTGGTTTATCACGTCCGTTCTATAAGAACCGACGTGATAAACCGGGCTGAGCGTGGTTTATCACGTCGGTTCATATAAAACCGACGTGAAAAACTGGGGGAGGGGGGTTTATCGCGTCGGTTATTGACTAACCGACGTGATAAACCGGTGGGAGGGGGTTTATCACGTCGGTTAGTCAATAACCGACGTGATAAACCCTTGTCCAGGCCGTTTAGCACGTACGTTATTCAATAACCGACGTGCTAAACCTTTCTCTAGGGCCTTTATCACGTCGGTTATTAAATAACCGACGTGATAAACCATTCTCCAGGCCTTTTATCACGTCGGTTATTAAATAACCGACGTGATAAACTAGTTTACAGGCCTTTTATAACGTCGGTTATGAAATAACCGACGTGATAAACTATTTTCCAGGCATTTTATCACGTCGGTTATTAAATAACCGACATGATAAACCCAGTTTTTTTTAAACAGAATGCAGTGATCTTCTCTCCACCAGAATCAACCAGAAAATAAATCAAGAAACCATACCACAAAAACAGAAGTACATCAAAAATAAGCATGTAAATAGATAAAATATAAAACTTGCCCACTAGACAGAATCCACCCTCATTTATGCCCCATGGACAGCCCTCCCCCACCCTGTTGGAGCCCTCACCCTCATGTATACCCCCTGGAAAACCCTCCCCCACCCCGTTGGAGCCCTCACCCTCATGTATACCCCCTAGACAGCCCTCCCCCACCCCATTGGAGCTCCCACCCTCATGTATACCCCTTGGACAACCCTCCCCCACCCCATTGGAGCCCCCACCACACTCCTGGACTGCCCCCCGACCCCCAGACACCCCGAAACACCCCTCGACAACCCCCCACCCGCCTGAACAACACCTCCTCACCCCCTCACCCCACTTGACAGCCCCCACCACACCCCTGGACAACCCCCCCACCCCTGGACAGCACTCCCACACCCTTGGACCGGCTTCCCACACCCCTGGACATCCCTGCCACCCCTCCCCCACAGACCCAAATCCATACCAGAAGAACCATCAAAAGTAGACCAAAACAAGAAGTAGAGTAAAATTAAACATTCACTTATATAACATTCAAAACTTACACTATCAACTTCAAATAAAACTAAATCAAACCTAAAAAACTACCAAATAGACAATTAAAACTACAATATTCAAAATTACATTTTACATTACAAACAACTAAAATTCAATCAAACCTGTAAAATAATTTGACCACTCCACTTGTACGTGTTTGATGTCTTCAGCAGTATAGGGTTGAGGGTCATGAAAAAGCTACAAATGAAAAAGAAGATAGTTTACGTGTATAATGAATAAATCAAATTGAAATATGATGGCAAAGTTTAAGAGGAAATCGTACCAGGTCAAAATTCAGAACTGTCCCAGTTGTTATTATTTCATACATAAATCTTAACATATAATATCCGCATTCTATGAGGCCTTGTTGTTCATGAAAATTCTGTTTTGAATGAGTGTAAATTCAATATATTATTTTTATGTAATAAATCAAAAAGTACAAATTATAAATGGGAATTTACCTTCGCCTTTACATATTTGATCTTTGCATTTATTTGCTTTGTGTTTTTTCGAAAGTAGGCCCATGCACTGTTAGAAAAATAATACGAATGGGGTAAATTTAAAATTTATTATAATATATACAACTATTGAGAAATTGAAACTTACTTTTCCAATATATATTCTTAAAACTTGCCCGCACATCACCATGAACAGAGCATATCCAATAAAGAGCTTTCTCCCTTGGGAAAAAAATCCCTAACATCCAATGATTACTGATAAAAGGAAATTTAATGTTAGTGGTTTTTTATGTTAAAAGATAATTAACTATTTGAGAGAAATGTGTTTCATACCTCTCACAAAAAGGAATCATCCAACATTGTTGGATTATATTCTTTTCAAATCTTTCAGCAATATAAACAATTCATTGTTCCTCAGTCAATGCACATGCTTCAGGGGAAATCAATTGCGGGTCCATGAATCCATATACTTCTGTCAGTTCATTCCTCTCACAAATTTTATAAAGATACCTAATAAAAAACATATATAAGTATACATTTTTAATAAATATAACGCAGGGAAAAGGTGTTAAGACTTACATGGAAAAAATTTGCACCACGTTGATGCCCAACTTATCTCCAGTAACAAGCTCCATGATATCAGATTTTGTAATCCCCACAGTTATTTCACGTCCACAGACATGAGATTCCATTGAAAACTCATAAAAACCCAACAACAAATGTGAATATCTTGACAATCTGTCAAGACCACTGGAATCTGTATCTGATGTCATAGCCTGTTGTCTTTGTTGTTGTGTATACAGTATTTCTTTACCTTTGAAGTATTCCTGTGAAAACAAAATTGAGAATTATAGTAGTTTTCAAATGATAAAACAACTTTAATAAAAAAATAAAATAAAAGATATAACATCCATACCTCTATGGTAATGAGTCGAAGAAGTCTGGATGGCCAAACTAAAAAATGGCCGATACTCTGTCCAACTGTCGCCACCTCATCTGTAGGTATTGGTACCCTAGCTGATCTATCTATAATATCCTGTAGAGTGACCCTATGATTCTCTACCTCTAATTTTTGATGATGAACTGTATCTCCTATACAATATACCAACCTGTATGCTACTATATGATGTTGAGAATCATCAACATACAACTCGCAATATGTAGGAAGCTGCGGCGGAGGCGTAGGATAAAAAATGGGGTCCGCAGGCTGAGGTGGGGGAGTGGGAGCTACTGGCGGAGGTGGAGGATAAATAATGGGGTCTGCAGGGGGAGGTGGAGGAGTGGGAGCTGCAGTCTGAAATTGTCTTTGCATTTCTGCAAACATAGACTGCACCGAATCTCTAATCTTGTCTTCCATCATCGCATTAATATTTTGAACATCAGCCTCCAAGGATTCTATTTTTTTATAAACCCCCTCAATGGTAGAAGTTGAAGAACGTGGAAACACTTTTCTTACTGATACACCTGTCGGATATCCTCTTACACGACCAGGATGTTCGGGCCTTCCCAATGCTGCAAATAAAATATCTTCCCTCCCAGTAGCTGTAAATGTCCCCTCTGAACATTGATCCTTAAGAGAGCCCTGCATTAATTAATTGAACATTTCTGTAATGATTGAAACATATATGAAGAAAAAAGATAACTTAAATAAATTAAATAGATATCTTACAATCCTCTCAGCTACGATTCTCGATTCTTCCGAAAGATATTGGCCTTTTTTTCCCTTCCGAGCTCTCTTCCATTTTTCATGTCTAGATGGAGGGGATGGATGGGCCACCTCTCTAGAGCTTGAAGACTCAGCTCTTAGTTGTTGAAATTTTTCCGCTATCATTTTTTCTTCCAATAATGTATACCCTCCCCGAGATAAACTATGAGGGTATACATTTTTAGATTGGATCTCCTGATTAGCTTTCCTTGTTTGCTATAATTTAAGAATAAGAAATCATTAACAAAACATTAATAAAATCATTTATATAAGAAAGTATATAAAAGTTTACATTGCCCTTACTAGAAATGACTCTTTTTTTCTAGTTTCAAAAAACCGTCTCCATGTGTCTTCATCTATAAAAGGATATATACGACATGGATTGTCATGACTCCTATGACCATAAATGAAATCAGATGTGAGGGTTGATTTGAAATCCCTCCATCTCCTGGCAGCCAACGATAAGCATTTCTTCATGACTCCTCCAGTTTCCGGAATATCAATTGTCATCTGATAAAGAAGAGGTTAAACATATTATATATACCAGAAACATTAAAAGAATGGTCAAACAATGACAAAAGATCTTACCAAAATCGTCTCCCACAACTGAGAGATAACCGCTTTATCCACACCTCTCCAATCATCATACAGAATGCTTACTTTGGTCTTAGCCTGAGTTGCAACAAAACTCTTAAAATCTTTGGCATTCGGACCTCTAGGAATATCATCATCATCAAACTCAACTACTATCCTCTGATCCTGCGTACGGGCAAGTGATAATTTTGGTAAACGTGTGCAACCACGTTTACCAACCTTTGAACTCTTTGTCGTAATAGGAGCATGTGAATGTTCATCCCTAGAGGTATGACCAGCAATATGCTCCTCCCAAGAATTATTCCGGATATTACATGTCAATGGGGTAGTATATACCCCACATAATGGTGAAAGGGTGCATAATTTCAAATATGTGTAATTTGAATGTAATTTGAGATGAAATGTCATACCACAGAGTTCCATTTAATTGTATGTTCATTAACCACCTATATAGTTGTTTTAATCATGATATTAACAAATAAAATAACAATATTAATATTTCTAATTTCAAATATTATCCTTCTATTAAATCTTAACACCCGTTCATTAATAATCAATCATTATTTTTAGTGTTTTAGGTCTTGGTTTTATTTATTTTTTATGTGTTTTTTTCATTAAAGATCTTGTTCTCACACACATTATATAATTATATCATCACCAAAATAAAAAACTAAAAATAATTATCATATTTGTACATTAATTTTTCATTTTTAAAAATCATTAATTAAGGTTATGAAAAAAGAAAAAAATTACTATAATGGAGTCTGTAGGTTGTACGTATGCGTGAGTAACATTTTTCATTTTTTAATGATTAATATGGAAAGGGTTTAAGTAATATTTTATCTTTACTAACTGATCATAATATAATAGGTATAATATTATTTATTTAGATACACATATATATATGTAATTCATGTCGTGTGGTGATATAATGAGAGTCAAGTCACTTTGTGAATATGGTAGTCCACACGTACATGAATGATGTTATCATCTTTCAATGTGAAAATGTATAATGATATATTTTATTTCTATAATTTTTAATATTTCAAGAATATATTAATTATTTAATTTTAAATCATTAAATTTTTCTTTATCACTTTCCATGAAAATCATTAGTGAAAGATGAATTACATCACCTCGTTGGGCGGTAGTCCATCGCACACACAAGTAATGTTATCGTACACCCTAAAAAATGGAAAAAAATTATATATATGATAAAATGAAAATATATGTATAATTTTTTTATAAATAACATATTTAATGTTTATATCCATCCCTTTTTCCAACCTTTAGAGGTGGTAATGGAAAAATGAACGACATCGGTTCATGAGGCGGTAATCATATGTACACACAAACAATGATTTCGTAACCAATTTTATGGAAGTTTGTATGGTTTTTGGTCATACCCTTATTATTATAATGTCATAGTATAAGGATGATAATTTTGATATTATATACGAATGTTATAACAAAAAATTTTATTGTTTGAGAAGAAAATAAAAAAAGATGCTTATTAATGAACTTTTCCTCTTCTTCATGTATCTTCATTAGGATTTAATGAAATACATACTATGTTGGATTTAAACAAACAATATTACTAATTTTAATATATGTGGATATAGTGGGTGAATGTTTTAGTTCATTTATGAGAAAAGGGGATTGAATGTTATGAGAAAGTGAGGGGAGTGAGTACCCATTTATTGTTGTTAAGGAATTGAATTCATGAAAATACTCAAATCTTTTCACTGTTGAGAGGTTTCCATCACCCCATGTGAACCCAATATTTATAATGAGTTGTTTAGAAGGATGTTATTTTATATAAAAAATCCCATAACCAAATAAAACACATGTTTTAATCAATTTCTTTTACTTATATGTTCCCTTTTTTTTTACCATTTTGATTTTTCGTGAAGGTGACTAGTTTTTTAACAATTAAAATTTATCCATTTAGAAAAAATTAAAGTGATAAATAATTGATAATTTGGAATAAATTATTGAAAATATGATATATAATTTTTAAATTATAAATGATATGTGTTTTTGAAATTTACTTTAACACAAGTGCAATTAACGCGCAAAAACACCACTTTAAGGGTAACTGTGTCAACTGAGTTTTTAGTATTTAACATTAAATGTAGTCCTTATAGTAGAATAATTGTTACATTAACAGAAAATAGTACATATTTACTAATACTTCAAATTCACTTTTATGAAGATGGGGTTTTTATAATTTTAAATCATTTAATAATATATAATTTATCTTAAAATAACATTATGTCAATTTTGACATTATTCATTTAAATTTAAATGCAAAATTTCAAAAAAAAATATGGAATTTGAATCAATTATTTTCAATACATTATAACATTAGATATTCATAAAAAAATTATTAAATATAAATTAATCATTCAATTTACTTCATATATATATTTTATGGTATAATTTATTTTATTTAATGTATTGACAATATAATTACTACGATGGTATTTATTATGAATTTTAAGTAACTAATTCAACTATAAAAATTAATGACAAATCTTTATCAAAAGAAAATATAATATATCATTAAAATAATATGTTTAAACAAACCATGGTTTTTTTCACTTTTCCAAAATCTCCATAGATATTAAAAGTATGAAAAGTATCTTTTTTGTCTTTTTATTAAGTAACATAGTATACAGGACATATTTGATGTAAAGGGGAAATAAATTTCCATATTTATGATAATTTTATGAAAAAGGTAAAAAAGTTATTAAATAAAATTCATATAATATTTTATGTCATTTTTAGTCTTATCATTCTAGTTTAACAACTGATAAACCAATTTTTACCATAAAAATAGTAATCAATTCTCACTAATTTCAATATTCATTTTGATAAAATAATATAATTAAATTATAATAAATTGAAAATTATTAGAAATTGAAAATTATTATTAATTGAAAATTATTCTAATTAAAACTATAGAATATATTTTTATAAATTAAATTCACATAAGTGGAAAATTTTTAATTTAAAATTAATCCCACATATGTGACAAAAAGCAAGGATTTAAGGTGAAAATGTTCAAACATTTACAAAGTATTTATTTCAACATTCTATATGAAAATGATACCAGAGATTTAAATTTTATTAACTGATATAAAATTGAACTTATTTTACATTTAATGAAAATAATAATATAATTTAACATTATAAATAATTTAAATAAAAATCATTTTTCAATTAAAATCTAGTGTTTTCATTAGTAATAATAAAGAGAAATATTTAATAAAAAAATAATCAAGTTTTTATATTCTAATTTAAAAAATGATGTTTAATTTTCCAAATAAATTTTCTAAAAGTGTTAGTTTTTAATTTTAAAATTAGTGTTAAAAGAGTTATTAATTAAGGTTTTTTGAACCCTAATGTTGTGTTCATCCCAATATATCGATGAAATAATTTTTTTTGTTAAATAAATATATTTTAAAGCCTTGGGGTGTAACATTATACCTACCTCAAATAAATTGTGTGATTTTATTTTAATCGTGATCTCCTTAATAGATTATTCAATATTTAAAAATTCCATTATTGAAAACCATCATCGTAAAAGAGTTACGAAAAAATCCCATGAATATGATTGAAACAGATATATAAACTTCATCATGAATAATAACATATCTATGTTTAAAAGTAGTATAACATAGGTGGGAAATGAAAACATGGACATTAACGATAAATCTAGCACCCAAATACTGATAGAAAGTGATATATAACATTGACCACAAGAAAGTGTTTGATCCATAGAAGGATTACTAACACAAATCCATAATAAGATAGTTTTTAAAAAGATCATTCATATCATCATAAATTACAGTAATAGGATAAAATTTTTGTATTAAGATCCATTTCCCAAAATTGATGTAAGTTTCATATGAGATGATACTCATACTTGATTTCATTCAGTTTCTAGAGCACAATTTCATCTATTTGATGTGCCTTGATCATTTTATAAATCATATATTTCTCAAAAAAATGAGTCTTTTATTCCTAATTAACTAAAAATAACTTTTAATGGATCTTAATATGTATAATAGAATGATTATCCATTCATTCAATCTCTAATTATTATTATTAAAAAATACTTATCACTTTCTATCTAATATGGATAAATCCTAACATCATGAATTACTATAATAATCTCTAAAACATCATCCAAAGTTAATCATAATACATTTTATAAATGGTTATCCTTATAATCATTCCAAAATATTATGGTCCAAATCATCATTGATTAGGTAACTGTATTTCAAAAATGATCCTATCATTTATTATTTCAAAATTAGTTAGTGGTATCAAATTTAGTTTATATATATCAATCATCTCTTTATCCAAACACCATTCTCTCAATATGAATAAAATATTAATAGATATCTTTCCCTCAACTATATGTTTTCGAAAATGTCTTACTAGAAATTGAATCATGTTTTTTGGTAACCTTCAAAATATTCTATAAAATAAATAATGAAATAGTACCATGGTACAATACCTATATATTTTATAGTTATTATAATGAAAATTTTATCAATAAAACACTTTTAAAACATATTCCATGGATCCATATACACAAGAATAGTAATCATTCAACATTGGTTATATCATACCATAAGCTTGACCTTGACCCCATAGCTTCTTCTAAGGTATATTACCTTGAATCTTAGGTAATTAATTTTTATAGTTCCCCATCTCCTTATAGTTGATACACTAAAAATCATTTCTTTATTTATTTCTATTGAATTATGTTTCTTATTTCCCATTATCTCTATAGATATAAAAACCCTCCATTATATTCTTGTATTTCTTAGGTTGATCCTATAATCAGTTTTTACATGTGGTTAAATACTCCATTTACCTCTTACCTTTATCAATGATTTTCTATGTCATCATATTCTTATATTGATTCTATTTGAATGCATAATACATTAATAATTATTTATGTATCTTGATAGCACATAAAAATATTTCATCATATTAATAAAATATTCTAGAGACTATCACCTTTTCGATAAATTACTTCATCTCTTCCAAGAAGTGGTTAATATTTCACTTAGTATTGTATGTGTAATCGACAACATATTTAGATAACCTTGTAATGATATCATCACACTACAGAAGAAATTTTTCTTATATTTTTATTTAATATAATGAAATTCACCTTCTTCTTTTTTCACTCATGAGGGAAATATTTTTTTTAAATTTATCCTTCAATTATTTCCATTACATAAGATATTTTTCCTATTCCTCCCAAATATTCTAGATCATGAACCCACATTGATATGCATCACATTTAAAAGAATATACAACAAGTGTAACATCTTAATTTTCACCACATCCAAATTCAAAAAATATATTAGCCAAAGACGTAATCCATTACTAAACATCCATTATATTAGTAGTTCCGTTAATTAATGGGGTCCTCTATCACATAAAGAAATACAATATAGTGGAATCTCCCCATGGAACTAGCTAATACATCTCAAAAATGTTATTTTTTATTTCATAATTAGGTTTACCTAATATATACATAAATTTATTAATTCCAATACCATATATATTAGCTTACTCTGATGGGAAATCCTTAAATTTACCATGAGTGTTGAATCCCATATTCATTATAGGATTCATTTCCAAATATTTGAATATATTAGATTATCTTCTCTTATTATGAATTTTAAATCCTAATTTATACATCAATATATTTTTAAACACATAGTATAGATTTTATAATTTATTAATTGTTAAAATTCTAATTATTAACCTCATTTCAATGAATATGTATTTACATTCAAATATTCCATAATTGTTTGTAAAGAAAATGATAATTATCTTAAGAAGATAACCCTAAGATTGTATAACTAGGTCTGAATTGAAGAATGTTATCATACATTATGTGTTGATTTTATCAAGACCATTACTCCAATTTCATTATTATTACCCCTAGGTAAATTTGAAATAGAACCATGTCAAATAGTAGTATACAAACATGAATGTATTTATATTAAAACCACATAATCTATAACATACCAAAACAATATTATGTTCTTCTAATTTATCCTCA
Source organism: Viscum album (assembly GCA_963277665.1). Taxonomy (NCBI): domain Eukaryota; kingdom Viridiplantae; phylum Streptophyta; class Magnoliopsida; order Santalales; family Viscaceae; genus Viscum; species Viscum album. The sequence continues at coordinate 261,566,427 of OY728128.1, read as the reverse complement.
AATTATATCATAGGGTTATATTACCAAATTTAAGTGTTACTAAATCATGTTTAGAAGGTTTCTAATAATTTTTTTTGATACCATATGTAATGACCTCAACCCTAGATTCATGGATTTAGTGCATTACTTTATTACATTGAAATATATTCAATGTGTCAGATCCTAAAGGACCGTTCAGTTTAAAAGCTTTGGAAAACTATATTCATACATAACACCCATTTTATAATGGGAATAGAAAATAAAAGATAATAGATGATAAAAGATAATAAAAAATATCTATGAAAACTAATTCAAAAATCTATTCTACATAACATGTCGAAATAAAACCAATTAAGTTTGAACTCAAATTCCCAGTAAGGGTTAATTATAATTGAATCTTTATTGAATCAATAATTATAATCAATATGGAAATGTAAATAACTGAATATAGAAATTCATTTTAATAACAAGAATGTCATGATAAGATAAGGAAAAATAAATATACCAAGAAAAATAATTTAAAACACATTCCATTTAATCAATATCATGTTTATCATAACTGGATAATGCATAATTAATATGGAATAGTGAATAACAAAAATCTCATTCCATGTCAATAATAAACTTATAATAAAATAAATTAAGAGATAATATTATAGTGAAACATTCATGGATAATAATTACTTAACTCTTCAAGAAAGAAATTCATAATTATTAGACACAATGATATCAAGAATCATGGTACCTCTACTACCAATAACTTTCACAATAAAGCTTCCAAACATCTGGTAGAAACCCATTTAATTTTTTCGACATAATTTTTATCATGATATCTACCAATGTATCATGGGGATATATAATGTTGGTCCCCACCCATCACATCAAGTCCAATTCTTTCCTCATACATTTAATAATCAATTTAAATCATGAATTAGTATTTTTTAATGTAAAATATATATATTGAGTAATGTTAAAAGATTTATCAATACTTCCACATGTAAAGAAATAAAATTCCAAGTAAACATCTTATAATGAAATGGTATATGGTTTAGGAAATAATAATATCTAACCTGAATGACAAAGTATATTTATAATAAATTTATTTTTAGAGGAAAATGATTAAAATAAGTTAATTTTTTCCAAGTTAATGTTGGCAATTACAAAATAGAGTCAGATTAGAAAGATAACTTTTACCACATAGTAATCTTCACATAAAAAACAAATGGATGAGATAACTCAAATTTTAAATTCAAATACCATTGGTAATTAATTATTCATAATATTAAATTCCAAATTTTATATATATACAGCATATATAGGTGGATTGTTTCATAATAACAAATAAGTCTCAATTAAATGTAAATTGAGGAAAATTGCTTACCTCACACTTACTTCTGATTGTAAATTATTTAATCTTGTATATAGTTATTTAAAACATTATTTCAACTTATAAAAGAACTATATTAATATTTATAATATGATTCATAATTCTTTTATAACATCTTACCACACATTAGGTAAGAATAATTCATTATTTTCATTTTTATAGGGATCAATTACCTTGTTTTCTTATGCATTGTTTGACATTAAAGATGAATTTTTTGAACATATTATCTAGATATATCCATCAATAATTTTAATAATGAAATAATTATATTATTTATACATCATTTTAATTTTTAAAAACAATCATGAATGACTTGTATGAAAAATGAATACTGTTACTTTCATCGAGACGGTAGGCCATATGTATGCTTGAGTAACATTTTCCATGTTTCAAAGATCATTTTGGAAATAGTATATGTAATTTTTTAGCTTTATATAATGATATTAATATCATATACACTATATTATTTCTTTAACTATACTTATGTATAACAATCATTTGGCGTCGTGATGAAAATAGTCACATCATTTTGTGAAGGCGGTAGTCCACACTTACACGAATGATGTTATCATCATTAAGTTTAAAAAAATTAAATGATATATTATATTTAAATAATGATTAATTTTTAATTAATATCATATTTATGTAATTTATATAATTAACATTATATTTATCACTTTCCATGAAAATATTTAGTGAAAGATTAATCACATCATTTCGCGAGGCAGTAGTCTATCGTACAGATGGGAAACATTATCACATCCCCTATAGAATGAAAATTAAAAGGAGATATATATGATATAAAGAATCAAGATTTATAACTATGTTATAAATATCATATATAAAATTTAGATACATCATCAATCCAATAAATGAGTGGTGGTAATGTGAAACTGAACAACATCGGTTCGTGAGGCTATAGTCCGTAATATGTAAGAACATTGATTTTGTAACCCATTTGATAGAATTGTGTGATATTTTTAATTGTACCACAATTAAAAATATCCCAATACACGTAATATAATTATTTTATTATATCATCATGGTATATTAATATTTTTTGGTGGTTGAGAAGGAAATAAAAAAGATTCTTATTAAATAATGTAGTCTCTTCTTTAGGAATATTTGTTAGGTTTTCAATAAATAATTCAGAAATTGGATTTATGATACCAATATGGCTCATATAATTAGAGGGGGATGTTTAGAGGTAAATTTTTTTATGTTTTGGATTATCCAAATCGCTTGATATGTTTGAATAAGTAAGTGAGTGAGTGCCCTTTTCTAGTTGAGGAAGAGTGAAATTCATGTAAATGAACAAAAGTGTTCACTATTTAGAGATCTCCCTTGAAAAATGTGGATAAAATATATTTAAATAATTGGTTATATTTTTATAGTCTAGATACATACCTACAACACACAATAAAAAACATTTTCTAAACATTTTGTTTATTGACACTATGTTTACTTATTTTTATCATTTTATTTTTTCTCTGTGGTAGTTAGTTTTATAACCATTGTAAGTTATCCATTAAGAGTAAATTAAAGAGATACATATTAGATAATTTTAGAAATATAACTTTAAATTCTCAATATAATTTATAAAATAAAAAACTTATATTTTTGGTAAATTTATTTTCACACAAGCACAGGTAACGTGCAAAAGCAACGCTTTAACACTGACCGTGCTAACTGAGTTTTTAGTATTTAATTGTCAATATTGTCATTATTATAGAACAATCACTTCATGAATGAATCATAGTTTATATTATTTTTAATGTATTAAAATACCCTAGAAGAAGGAAGTATTTTGGTATTTTTAAATCACTTAATAAAATATGATTTGACACAAAATAACATTTTGTAGATTTTTTCATAATTGATATAAATTGAGTTAAAAAATATCATGAAAATGATGGAATAAGAATAAATTATATTGACATCCGTATATAATTATATATTCATAAAAAATTAAAGGAATATAATAATTCATTTAATTTAATTCACTTTTAATATTTTTTAGTATCATTTATTTTATTTAGTATTTAATTAGGTAAATAATCTATTGGAATTTCTTAAGAATTTTAAGTAATTGATTCATATATAAAAATTAATGATAAATTATTATGCTAAAAAAAATAATAAATCTTACAAAATAATATTTATAACCTTACAAATGTGTTTTTTACCTATCCCAAATCATTAAAGATATTAAAAGTAAGAAAATTACCTTTTATGCCTTTTTCTTTAGTTAATATCTTATACATGTCCTATTTGAAGGAAAGTGGAAAATAATTTCCATATTTCATATCATCTCATTGAAAAGGTCTAAATTAAATCATTAAAAAATTATGATTATATTTTAGGTCATATTCACTCTGATCATTCTAGTATAACGCCCGGTAAACCAATTTTTACCCTAACCATGATTATTATTATTATTTGAAATCACTATTGATATTGATAAAAAATAATTTTTAACTCATTAACAATAAAAAATTATTCTATATACAAATTTGGAATCCATTTTCCCAAATTTGATTCACAGAATTAGAAAATTATATTTTAAAATTAATCTTGTAGACGTGATGAAAAATAGAGCTTTTAAAGTGAAAATATTTAAATATTTAAAAATATATTATATCAACATTAAAAATTAAAATGATTAAAATGACCTAAAATATATTAATTCATTTATAATTGAACTTATTTTTCTTTAATAACAAGTATAAATATAATTTATCATTATAAATTATTTAAAAAAAATAGAGTTTTCATTTGAAATATATTATTTTCACTAATCATAAAAAACAATACTTTTCATTGAAATACAAAAATTTCATTCAATGATAAATTTGGTATTCCTATTTAAAAATAATTTTTATTTTTAACATAAAATTTATTAATGTTTTGAAATTTCATTTCAAATCACATGTAAATAACATGACTAATCTGTGTTTTGTTCAAACCCGATTTTGCATGCATCACAAGCTATTGATGAGATCTAATTTATTCTTTTAAAGTTAATTATAAATTATTGGGGAGTTAAAATTTTCCTTATTCTTAGTTGATATTTTACCAACTATGTTAATATAATATTGAAATATAATTAGCTGATGAGTATAATTTGATCCTTTAATAATTTTTCACCACAATATCATCTATTGTTCGAAATGATGAGTATTGATGTTGAATTTTTTATAGTTTATGAAATAAAAATAAAATCTACTAGATCAGAGGACTCCACAAAATCTTATCAAGATATTAATATTTATTATAGAAAAAATACATAAAGTTCTAGCATAAGGTAAGATAATTCTAAAAATGAAGACACCATCATATTAATCTCCAAATCTAAAGTCCAACATAAATTATTCCATAACTAAAAATCCCCAATATCTCAAATAACATAAAATATAATGGATTAAAATGTGTTTTCCCAAATAATAATTCATTTTAAATAACATATCAGACCTAAGGGTTACATATAACCCAACCAAATAAACCATCTCCCATAATTTAAATAATCACCTAAAAACCTAAAATGATAAAACATATTTTATCATAAAATATGTTACCAAAAATATAAATAAAATTTATGCATTAAATTATTTTGTTAAAAAATCCATACTAACCAGTACATCGCATGTGCTAGTGGTTGGAATTATACCCTTATTTTTTATTGGTTCTGGGTTCAAGCCCTATGACCTTTTCGGATATGAGGAGTTTTCACCCCACATGTGAGTCTTGTTTTTTCTAATAATATAGTAAAATAATTCCTCTTACATTAAAATATATATATATATATATAATGAACATCACCAAATAAAAATAATATTAAATTCATTTTTAAACTTTAATGACTTTCATATATCATAATTTTTCTACAAAAGAAAAATAATTTTAAATTAATTTAAATACTTTATCGTACATAATATTAAAATGATTATCTTTTATAAATTTTTTTAAATAATCTGATTCTAGTATCCTAGAGTAGGTAGTTACATCATGACACTAGTTCTAGATACATGTGATTGAATTATAGAGGACCAAATTGTTTAATATACTTGGTAAAGTACATACATTCTTTTCATTTTATATTAAAATTGTAAACATATAATAAAACATAGTATATTATTTTATATAATAATTATTTACACTATAATAACATTTCATGTCAATCATAATCATCATATCAGAATCCTAGGGAATTAATAAAAAGAATTAGTTGTGTTATAATACTTAATAAGGGTATGAATATAGTATAATCTATGAATAAATAATGAATAATCAATATGGAATGCTAAATAACTGAAACACATTCCATTTCATTAATTACTAGAACATAATACTGATGGAATAAATGATGATTAAATAATATCATATAAAAAGTCAGATGAGATTTAAACTTATCATTGTAAAATCTAAATAATCCAAAAATCATAGGGACGTTAATGAATAATCTCTTAAAGAGAAAATGGATAATGTCATGCATCATAAAATTACCATCATGGTGACATTAAATGACATCATATATATATATATATATATATATATATATTTACATATTTGTCTATAGAATTTTTCAAATACTGAAGCTAGTCTATCTCATGAGACCTAATGATTCATTGAAGAGGTAAAGCGACCATGCCCATACCATTATATGTTCAATGAATTCCACATATGAATATGGTGAAACATAATCAACATAATCATTCATAGTAAACAAAAATAACATATAAAATGTTAAAAAATTCCCAAATAAATTAACATAATCATAAAACATTCATCATAATATAGTGAATAGTTATAAAATAATAGATCCTTATTAAAAGTTATCATAAAACATCGAAATAAATAATCTGGATTATATAAACATAAAATATCCACCATGGAAAAAATTTACAATAATGGTTTGTGGATAATGATTAATAAAAATACCCAAAATTCAAATAAATACTTTTTTAATGTAAATATACGATCCAATTTGAAATCTAGTTTTAGAAATTATAAATGATATGAATAATATGAGAATAATTTTCTTGGAAAATAACCATCTAAACATGTAAACTAATTTTCAAATAAATTAGTGGTCTTGATGGGTAGAAATCATGTACATGCCTAGTATATTAAAATAATGATTCATTTTCCATGTTTTTTTAAAAATCAGAAAAATAAATTCTTCAAAAAACTATAGAATGATTACATTTAAAGAAATTTGTGAAAAATAATATCATGGGTGAAAAAATAATTTATTTGGTTAATTTACAAACGTTTTTTTAATAATTTTTATTAAATATAATCATGGAAGAGAAAAGGATTTTCGACCAAAAAGAAAATTATAGTTGAATTTTATGAAAATAAATTTCTCAGGAATTTTAAGTAATAAATAGAAGAAAATGGTAATTTTAGCGGGAAATTTCATTAATAACCATAGGTGAGGTAAATTCATGAGTTTTTTGAGTGGTATATCGTAACATTTCATCATCAGAAATTTAATTCTAAATAATCCTCATAAATGATGTGATTTTAAGATAAACTCTTAAAACATTGGTAACTTATGAATAATAGGAATCATGAATGAAATAACATATAATTAAACATTAAATACCATGAATATAATTTATATCATTATTTAACACATCAAATGAATCAATATGCTCCACACAAAAGAGATAAGCGGTGAATATCAAATATGTCTCGTGGAAGTAAAAGTTTGACAAGAAACCCTGATTTCTTAATGGATTAGAAGGCGATATGATAAAAATTATATTACATTTAAATAATTATGGTTAGGAAATAAATATAATATAAATATTTTAAATTCATCATTATATCTATCCTTGAAAGGCGGTGATGGATGACAAATTACATTGGTTTTCGGGGCTATAGTCTGTCGTAAACATGATCGATGGTTTCACTTATCATTTTAATGACGTGGATATTGATATAGGATATTTAATAAACCCTATAAAAACTCCATATATATGAGATAATTATTTAATTTTTTTTTCATAGTTGCAAAATATTATAAGGATTTACAAGAATTAAATTGAAAATGCATAGTTAATAACATTACATCTTATTCAGGGAACCAGTTCACGATTAACAAAAATATATCCTATATTATATTTCTAATATAAAAAAATCTCTAGGATGTGTTTGGGAATTTATATAAAATATTGGCTTGTTATTTTATAAATTAATGGTTTTTATGTGTGAATTGGAATTGATAGGGGTAGCCTTTTATACATGGGGGAGAGGACCCACTTTGTTTTTTTAAATAATAATGTCTATCCCCGTTTTTTAAAACATAAATTGCTGTGAAATTTATTATTATATATCATTGTAGGTCATAAGGGAAAAATATTGATATAAAATAATAATTTTACATGATTCTCGGACACTATAATCCATATATGTTTTGTTTAACCCCCATTATACCTGTTTTTACCTTAACTATAGTAGTGAAGTTTTACTTATTTTACTATTAATAATGATAAAAAAGTATGTTAAACATATTATAAACTATAAATTATGATTATTATATATATGTAATTAATTTTTCCTAATTCGACTCATGGAAGTGTAGGAATTCAATTTAAAATTTAACCTTTTGGTAGGGTGATAAAACAATTTTTCCAAATAAAAATATTCATATGTATAAAAACATTCCATAACAAAATTCAGTATAAAAGTGATTGAAATGAACTAAATTAGTAACATTTTATATTATTTGACTAATTTTTCCTTCAAAATAATTAAATATAAAATTTATGTTTATAAATATTTTAATAAAAAAATGTTTCTTTCCATAAAAATCAATAATTTTCACTACTCATCAAGAAATTTATCTTTTAATAAAATTTTCAAAAATTAACTATAAGGTATTTTTTTCCATGATGATGAAAAAATTATTTTCATTTCTTAAAAAAATTTATATAACTGGTAATTTTTATTTTCATGTTTGTGTAGAAGCACAATGAAACAACCATTTAGAAAAATTGATTTGTACAAAAAAAATTATTTTTCTTATAAATAGTTATAATTTTATATCTAATTTAAATATATCAATTACTTATTTATACATACATAATACTTATTATTTTAATTCATTATTTATTCATATTCATAATAAGAAATTTAATTTCTAGTTTATAATAGTCATGTTTAAATGTTTATATTTTAATAGAGTATCATGTTTCTTTTAAACCTGTTGTTTCATGGATCACATGCTATCATACAAATTAAATTTATTTAAAAATAAGTTTATCCTAATGTCATAGGGTGTTACATTATCCTATATTATTTTTTATTTATCTCATATATTCTATTAAACAATATATTATCTTATAAAATTCTTTGGAATTACATTATACCCACTTAAATAAATTTCTTACTCGAAATTTAATCTTGACCTTAGTGATCAAGAGTATAAAATTTGAAAATAACATTCATAAAATGAATCAATATGGTAATGGATAAATAATCAACCCCATAATAGGAGATGAATGGATATATAAAGGTCATCTATACTAATTTATAACTAGGTTTCCATGTTGGGGAATGTTATTGGGAAGTTAATATTTAGACATGGAAGAAAAGCATAAATTAATATAAAGGGTGATATAGATCGTTGATAACATGAATTTAAATGATAAATGGAATGTTACGAACATCAGAACTATAAATCAATGATTATTTAAAATACAATTTTATTCATCATATCTGAAGGTAATAGGATAGATTTTTTTCCAATATCATTTTCCTAAATTTGGGGAATTAATTTAATAACTAAGAATATAAGAAAATATAATTACTTATTATCTATCTGTTTCAGAAGAACAATTTCATCAATTGCTTATTTTTTGAGATATCCCCTATATCACTTTAAACTATAGAATTTATATCTAAAAAATAAAAAATTTATGCATAGAGCGCTAAAATTAATTTTTAAGGGATAGTAAGATCCATTAAAGAGTGACAAGTTTTTTTAAATGAATCTAAATATTTTCCAAAACCAATGTGGATAGTACATGTTATAATATATACTTTAATTTTTAAAATATAAAAAATAATCCCAATTTTCATAATAATCTATTTCTTAATTAGTTATCTATAAGACCCATCAAAAATATTTTTGAACAAATTCAATGTATATAAATTAAAAAATACGGACACAAAATTTCTAAAATGAACAAGAAAATATATTTCCTAAATAGCATAAAGTATCTCATAATTTAAAATACCAAATAGTGGAATATCAAGATCATCATAAATATATAATGAAAAAATGCATGCTTCCAAAATTAAAGTATTAGTTTGTAAATGTATTCAATAAATCCAAGGATGTAGTAAAATCCATAAAGGATAAGATAAATCATCAACTCATTGGAATATTTTATGGTCACTAATAATATCCCATAAATATATATTTATCATTATTATCTCAAAATATTCCACATAATATGGTTTATCTTCCCTTAATCATGACTTTTCTAAAAAGGAAAACTTTTGACTGAATCTTTTAGTACCAAAAAAAATATGACTCCGAATACATAAAGAAATAATACTATAGTATAATCCTTCTATGTTTCATGATTAATATATAGACAATATCGTTGATAAAATTGTTCTAAAACATAAATAATGTCTCAAAATAAAAAAGTAATTAAATAATTCCACAATATCTTAATTTATAGAATAACATTGACCTTGATATGTTATCATCTTTAAGAGAATATCCTCCTGATTCTTGGTGGGTTAGTTTTCATATCTCCCCATCACATTTCAGTTGAAAAAATGAACCTTAAAATTTCATTTCATAACGTTTCTTTTATATTGATAATGGACTGCCACTACACACATTTAGAAAACTCTCATTCCCTTAAAGAATGTACCACAATGTTTATTTATACATTTTTAACATGTGGGTAATTAATTATTTCCATTCTTACCCTTATATTATTCTTCTCTTCAATCCTCCTATATGTTTTCTTCCCAAATAATTCAAAAGACATGGAGGGTTATTTCTCTCTCTGAATAGAACAGGCTATTATATCCTCATCTGTTAAGAATTTTTGAGAGACTAGTTACCTTAAAACTATTGGATTTATGATATAAATGAAATGTTCAAAATTTTCTCATTAGATTATGTAAATAGTCAACATCATGTCTTTCTTACCTACTAATGGCAGATTCATACATAAATACATTTTCGTCTTTTGTTTTCCATAAAATAAAGAATTTTATTTCCATTTCCACTCATTTCCCATGAGGAAAATAAAATTCAAAGAATATTACCTTACTATACTTCCATTCCATGTTCCTTATTTCTTCTTCATCCTTATTTTATTGTATCAATGAAGATAAATTATCCTCATCACCAAATAGAAGATAAAATAGTATGAAAACCTTATCATTTTAATTAATTAACAAATTGAAAAATATATTATCTATGGAAATTATCCATTTCTCAGGTATAAATGGATCTATAGTCCCATTTATTTCATTAACCCCTCCATACATAAATACCATAATGAGGGGAGAGAGATAATGACCCCCTGATTCCTACTTGTAGTTGGAATCATGTTGTCTATTAGCATAGAGGGTTCAAAAATATCATGTGTTAGGATATAACATGAATAAAAATAAATCAAATCTTAGACATATAAATTGGAGAAACCAAAAAACACACCCCAATTCATGTAAAATAAAACTGATATAGGTAAAAGTATCAAAATTAAATACCCAAAATAATAACTAATGTAGTTAAATGATAACTATACAAATTTTCATGCCAGTAATATCCATCACAGTCCACAGAGTCATTATAAAAACCAAAAAATATAATTATATATGTTGGGAAAGAATACATATATACTCAGTAGGAAAACAAAATTCTCTCATGTACATGTGAAAACAAAATAATAATGAATCAGTGAGTAAACATTATAGCCAAATAGAAACTATACCTGTAGACTTAAAAAACCACATAATAATTGACCCGTCAGAAAATAAAGAATCCATGTATATTAACACAATCCGGATAATATCGATAAATGGTATCTTGCACCACTTTCACACTAATTTACCACTCCCACAATACATTGTTGAATGCCTTGTAACTCCCACTACTTCTAAATAATATCACATCACATCACATCCCACACGCAAACACCATGTCCATTACATCACATCTCATAACCAATATTGTAGGGTATCATGGAAATGAATGACATCAACCTCATTTACCATAGTATAGAAGACCCCCACCATAATCAATCTCATCACATCTCACCCTATGACACCTTAGACATCAAATATCATCACATCATATATGGATAGTCACAATTTTGACTTTTGACAACCACATTAAGCGAATATCACCAATTTATAAAAAAAGGAGTGGGGAAGGGATGGTATCCACCCTTCCACCCACCCACCTAGATGTTGTGAATTATACCCCCCATATATATATATATATGGGTGTCGGTGCTAGTGGCTCGAACTGGGTGTAATAAATAAAGAAATCAAAATAAATTTCAATTTTTAAATAATATCTGAACTTAAGAACATTTTATGTGTAACACACCAAGACATTACAATTTATTATATTTAAAATTAATTTATATCTTTATATCTTATAATGCACACAACAATGTGATATCTTGAATCACAAGAAACAATGACATTCTTTCCTAGCCTGCATTACACACAAGACCATGTTTTAGAAAACACTATTAATATAATTTTTTAAAAGAAAATTATCTACAAAATTTAAAATTTTATGTGATGGATATTGTTAAATATTTTTATGATAATACAGGGTTAACAAAAATATAAAATTAATTCATTGGTTACCAATTAATTAGAAATGAAAATAAAAAAACCAATTGAATAATGGAAATGTTTTTTTATAAAAAATATTTTTATATTCCCAAATGAGTTTTAAATTATTAATTAATTGTGAATGAAACTAATTAAATTTATATATATTCATCTAAAAATTTTAAATTCATCTAATACATTTTATAGGCATAACATAAGAAAAAAAATCCATTTTTATGCATAAAATGATGTGTTTTCCTAAAGTTAGTTTTCCGCATTTTAATAAACTTTTTATAAACCTAAAGTTTTACACATTTAAGAATTTTATTGGAAAAATTAACATAATTATTAAAATTGGAATATAAAAATTATCTTATTTTAATGTTTTGGTGATTTAATATGTTGTTTAAATTTTGTTTTGATTAGTGAAGATTACTATATTTTAATTAAAAATTAACTTTTCATCTAAAATATTAAAAGTGGTAAATTATATTTAAAATTTATTTTTATAAAATTTTATATTAATTATATATAAATTTATAAAATTTAGGATTTTTGAATCAATATCATATTTAAATTGGATTAAACACTTTTCAAAATTTTGAAAATGTTCACTTTAAAACCATGCTATCTCATCCCGACTACATGATTAAAATTAATATTTTTTTGACCATTATAAGAATTGAAATTATGAAAAATGTATCCTATTTTTTAATAATAATAATACATAATGAGGATATAATTCACTCACTCAAGACATAGAAACTTGTCAAAAAAATATTTTATGTATATATTTATTCATTATAACTTTCTTTATAAAAAATATTTCATTATTGATTTCACCTTCCATGAATAAAATGAGGATATAATTCACTCACTCAAAATATTGTAATAGTGCTACCAACCTCGCTTATAAAAGGCCTCACACTCTCTTATCCACTAAACTCTATCAAAAAAATTATTTTGGTGATTAAATACCCAAATAACTTCCAAAAATAACTACCACGATCCAATATGAATTATCATGGGAATAAATCCAACAGAGTGTTGAATTATTGAAATCCTAAGGATGATACTAGAAGAAGAGGTTATATTTTTCTAAAATATTTTATATTTTATTTCCATATCTACCTCCTATGATTATTATTATTATACTATGATTATATGATAACAAAAAAAATCTTAAATATACTGATATGGATTTATGTTAATGTTTTTCCTTAAAATTTTACAAGCATCCATCAGATGGGATATGAAATCACCATACATGTGTACAACAGACAACCGCCTTACGAACTGATATCGTTCATTTTTCCGTTAACACCATTAGTGGTTGTGAAATATGATGGATTTATAGTTCATATATGATATATATGTGTGTTTGTGATATTTATGGTTTTATTTTTCTTCTTTACTAATTATATCCCATATAACACCATGTTTCCCTTTTTGTGGGAATACAATATCATTGCTCATGTATACGGAAAACTACCACCTCATGGAGTGATGTGATTAATTTACCCATTACATAGAAGGCTTTGAGGAATGTTTTAATAAAATTAAGTGATATATATAGTATAAAAATTATACTGTAATGATAAAATGTATGTATAATTTAATTTTCTTTCATTCAGTAAGACTTTAAAATGGAAATAGTTCTTATGCTACGTACGACCTACATTCTCCATAAATAGTGAATTTAATTTACTATCACCAAAATTTACAGATTAATATAAATAAAAATATAATTAATATATATGATATTGAAATAATGTTTTAAATTATATATATTATTAAATCATTATATAATTAAGAGGATAAAAAAGAAAAAAGAAAAACATATTAAAAAATGTTAGAAATTAGCACCCAAATCAATAAAAATAATGAAATAATATTAACATACATGTGATAAGATTTTATTAAATTATCATATATGACAAATAAAATATTAAAATGGTTCTATTATAAGTTAATAAAATGTTTTAAACAACTATACTAGAGGTATAAGATCATCTAACCATAATGAAAAAAAGGTAATGGATTTCATCTCAATTTACATTATATTTAGAATTATTTGTTATTATGCACCCATTAATTTGATGTGGTGTATGTACTATAACATTTACATTTAATACAATGATTAAATTACTATTCTTGGTTACTTATGTTTCAAGTTTGCTTTTTTCATCGAATGAGATTTCAATTGAAAATTACAATGTCATAAAATTTATTGTGCAATATCAATTTCTTTTGTGATTATTAACATTCTCATAAACCAATAACATTATTATAATCACATTTCCATAGATATTAGATTACAATAAAATATAAATATTTTTCTTTGATGGATATTTTGATTTCATAAACCATATATTATATTTACATATGGTATTTATTGCGAAATTTATTTCATTAACTAGGATAATAGTGAAAACCATTTATCCAATACTCAATTTAGTTATTTGATAAGGCACATTTTTTATGAATTAAATTTATAATTTGATATATGATAAATTATTAGGACTGTTACTACATGGGTTGGGTACAGTTTAATTTAATATCCTTGATGCATCGTTAGTCTCATTATATGAATTGGTTTCCCAAATCAGATGTATTCTTACCGAGTCTGTTTACAACCGTCTTGTGAAATGTCTTTATGGTAATGTTAATAAGCACCCAAAAAACATAGAATCCAATAATAAATCATTATCTTCATTTAAAATTCAAATATTATTAATATCAATTACATTTTTTCTTTGATTGTATCTTTGGATTCATTTCATTCTTAGTTAATAGCATAAATTTCACGTGTTTTAATTATTTATCTTGTCATATCGATTTTTACTTATCAATATATTAATGTGGAAGGTGTATTTATTAATATACATTGAAATATTGATTATGATTATTGATTCATGATATATTATTCTATATTTAACCCTTACTGATCATTTTATCTCACCCTTATTTTATTTCTTTTCCTCAGATTACAAATAATATATTATTGAATATGTTTTCAATGATGTTTTTATTAGATTTTGTTATGTATTATGTTTTATTTTCAATTTCCAATGTAATTTGGGTATCATGTATGTAGTTGTCTTCCCACACCATTAAAATGATATGTCCTTCATGATTTGATCCCTTATAACTTTTCCAATGTAATTATATATGGAACCAAATTTGGGCTTCTGGGGTTGGTTTCATTACATTTGATATTAGAGGAAGTTTAGAAGAATACTAATTATATAGACTTAATAAAATATAGATTATGGAACATAACCATAATATAGACTTTTATGATAAGTATAGAAGGTCATCTTAACGTTTTGGTAGGGTAGATACTATGTGGTTCTCTATAGAAATACATCCATGTCTAAGTAATACGTTAGGGATGTGGTTTTGGAAGAGATGTTCCTAGGGGTTACAACTCTGAAAATGGTGTGTCGGGATTCATTCATGTAACGCCCCAAACCCAATTTCCTAGATTTGGTGCATTATTACATAACATTGGCATGATCACAAAAGATCAAGTCTCGAAAGACCAATTAGTTTAGTAGCCTTGGAAACACTAGATACATTCATAAATTTTACATTACATCATAAAGTGAAAACTACATCAACATTTTGTCCCCACAATCATATCCCCTTATACTATCCCTACAGGTCATTCATAAAATACATCTTCACATCCTGGGAAAAATAAAACATAGAAAGGGGTGATCTCAAATGCCCAGTAAGGATAAAAATATTGCGGAAACATTCATAAATAAGCATAAAAATTTAAGGAAATATATAACGAAAACAAAAGCCTTTTAAACTTGACCTTCAGAATAATATGGAAGAAATAAAATGAAATAATTCCATTTAATTATTCACATGGATATTCTACTAGTCAAATAATCACATGCAATATCAATAACCACTTTCATAATAATGGAATGCATAATTTTAGAATATCATAACCACGTAGCCAAGGCCTCATGGAATGACTACAAATAATATTTTGTCAAGGCCTCATGCCAAAACACTAGTTTGTATAATGAGACCTACCGATGCTTCTAGGAGCTATAGCGGGATCCACCCATCACATACTAAGTCCAATGCATTCCTTATATGAACCAGTTTAAACATAACATAAACATTCGTATTAAAACTAGAATATTAAATGTAAATACATTCTCCATAAACCATGAATGGTATAAAAAATAACACATTCACAGTCAAACGTATCACAAAACCTTCAATACAATATGGAAGTTTTTTATCGTAATAAATCAACTTCAAATAAGCTTAAAATCCATCAAAGTATGTTGACATAGTTAAAATCAAATCTATTTGAGAGAAATTTCTCTTTTTTTGAAGTCATTTAAATGTCACATAATTATAAAATTAAACATTTACTTTGAAAATATTACTATAATCTTGTAAGGGAATCTTCAAATATTTTACAATGGTGTAAAATAGCCGCACCCATCGTATAAGTTAAAAAAATACATTCTTACCTTAATTTGTCGAAAAGTTTAAAAATGTCCTTGTTTGGAAAATGATGTAAAGATTCCTTTATAAAATTCTTATAAAAAGTCAAAAAAGTGTATAAATGAATTTAACCCATATTCTGTAAAGTAGTAAGAATGTTTTGAAATACATTTTTAAGAAACATGGATGTGGATGATAAAGAGGTCCCATTAGATAATTACGTATAAACAACCTCAGATAATGAAGAGCTTGTGAAATAAACCCTTACCTTGTACTCTTCCTCAGTTGAGGGTAGGTTAACCACCTGTATAATGGTGAAATAATTTTTTTAAATTATACAATAATCATATACATTAATATGATATCATATATTATCTTTTTACATTTCTTTGTTAATAATATCTTAGTATTATCGTCGTTTTGGGGGTTAACTTACTCATTTTCTTTTATATTTTTTTGTTACATACGCCATGTTTGTTATGGATAGGTTGTATCTAATTAATATCCAAAATGATATCAAGTCATTAAACATTATTTTTAATCATCAAATTAAAATTAGTCTTGAATGGATATTATGGGGAAATGAATCTCATCGCGTTCGTGGAGACGATAGTCCCTACGTACGCACGAATGCTACTTCCATTTCATTTTTCATTTTAAAGGAATAAAAACCAAATTATAAATGGGTATATTATTATTAAATTATAATATAATATCTTATATTTGTTACTTATGTTCATTAACACCATCTTTTATACGTTCCATGTATGGTATGAACGAGTCATATCTCTTTGAGGGGGCGGTCGTCCGCACTTCCTCAAATGAAATTATCGTATATATATATATATAACATGAAAAAATAATGGTATGTTATAAAATGGAATTAAATTAGATTATATATAGAATAAATATCATAAATATCATATTTAATTATAGTTCCATCATAATGGTCACCATGAGAGGTGGTAGGAGATAATTGAATAATCATCATTTCGTGAGGCGTTTGGTTTCCATCCACAGAAACCTTATGTTCTTCACCCATTAGATGGAGGTGTGTGTAAGTGTAGTTCGAATACATTCCATAACAATATACTAGTATATTTAGGATACTATTTTTTTTAAAAAATAAAATGACAAGGAGAGTTTAGGGGTTTGAGAAGTAAAATAAAAGAAAAGAAGCTAAGAGAAATTGTTACCTTTAATTTGGGTAACTCCCTTTGGTTTGAACCAAAAAGGACTCTTGAGGTGCCTTATGCCTATGGTAAGGCATCTAGGATGAGGATAGGTATGTAGGGAGATAAATTGGGCAGAGGTAGGACGATAAAAAAGGCTTGAGAGGTGTGAGGAATTGGTTAGAAGTGGTGTCCTTTTATAAGGGGGAGGAGGGGCTCTATAGGAAAAACATAAAGTATTAATTTATAATAAATTCATATTCAGTTTCTAATGGCTCCAAAGTGGATTATTAAATGTATAAGTTTGGGATGGGTTGAAAAACACCCAAATAATATATTTTAGACAGGTTTGGTTCACTATAGTAACCTTATCTTTTAGATTTAACTCTTAGTTAAATAGTTTGACATTTACCATGTCTCTTTGTAGTTTTATAATACATAGTTAATAAAATTACTATATACCTCCATGTGACCCCCAAGTGGACCAGTAACGATACAACTATCATTATATAAGTCCTTGGGCCGAACCTTAGATTTTTAGGAATATAATATCAATTAATAATATAATGTCTGTTTTAAAAACGTTTTTATGTCAATTTTTACACTGTTGTCTATTTTGTTTTTGCTAAATTCATAACAACATTATTACTTCTAATAAAATTCATATAACCAATAATATTATGTCATATTAAAGTAAAAAATTATTTTAATTCATAAAAAGTCTCAAATTACATTTATTTGGATATTTATAATATCAATTTATTTAATATTTCATTAATTAGGTAATTACTGCTTCACCATTGTGTCATAAATAAATTAAATTATATAATGTCTAAATATTATAAATAAAATACCATCATGTAGGAAATCTTGTTATATTTATAATGAATATTTATTATATAATTTATCTTATGTATAACTCTATATTACAAATGTTTTAGTTATTAAACTTTGATTTTAACTCTTTTAACTATTCTTTGAATTAAATAGTAATAAATGTCCTAATCTAATCCATGTGAACCAAATAGGTTCATATTTTATTCCTAAGGTTTTTTTTGGTTGAATTATACCTAGAAAATAGAATTATGACATGTGTTAGGGTAATAATAATTTCATTTTAACCCTTAATTACCCTATTTACTTTTTACCGTAGCAAATAAAAGTAGAAAATTACTATTCACAAAAAATTATTTTTATCTTAATGAACCAAATTTTACTCCTTGATATTAACCGTGTCTCTTGGATTTTCAAAATTCCACCCACAGAATCTGTAAAATTATGTTTTATGTGAATTTTCAAATTCTCCTAGGAGATGGGTAAAAGACGGTGAAAAGTCCAATAAAATTTTTATATGTCTAAAATTATTATAAACTGACTCCAATGAATTACATTAAACTTATATAGGTATTAAGTATCTATTTTAACCTAAAATAAACTTCAAATAAATTAAATAATTATTTAAATGAAAAGTCTGTTTTAACCAATAACTCAGTGTTTTTCACTATTCATTAAAAATTGAATATTTTTAGAAAAATACCAAATATTCACCCTTGGCTAATTTTGAAATTCCGAATCCAAAAATGAAGTCCATTTTGAAAGATAAAATTTATAAAATTTAAAAAATTTGGTATTACTATTCATAAAGGATAGTTTGATTGGTCACGGTGTGTTAGAATCTCGAAATTGCGCACAATGCAAGCTATAGCATTATTCAAAGGGAAACGTACCATGGAAGCTAAGGGTGTCAAATTATCCCCTCCTTTAAAATAATTTATTCCTAGAAATTTCTAGAATATTATTGATTAAAAATACTCAAGTGTTTCTTCATCATCTGTTCATTGGGTTCCCACGTTGCCTCTTCTATCTTATGGTTTCTCCATAAAACTTTTACCAGACGAGTCATCCAGTTTCTCAGCACTTGTTCTCTTGTATAAAGAATATTTATGGGCACTTCGCAATAAGACAGATCATGTTCCAGTTCTAATTCCTCATAGGTGAGTACACGCGTTGGGTCAGGCATGTATTTTCTCAACAGTGATACGTGGAACACATCGTGAACTTTGGAAAGATTTGGTGGCATTTCCAAACAGTATGCTACAGCCCCAATTCATTCTAGAATATTGAATGGTCTGATGTACTTGGGACTCAATATACCTTTCATACTGAAATGTATAACTCCCTTCCATAAAGATACCTTCAAGAAAACATGATCTTTTACATGAAATTCTAAATCCTTCCTTCGATTATCGACATAGGTCTTCTGCCTACTTTGAGCTGCTTTGATGTGGTTTTGGATTACCTTTACATTTTCCATCATTTCCTCCACCAGTTTTGGGCCTATGAGTTTTCTTTCACCAATTTCATCCCAATAGTTTGGTGTGCGGAATCTCTTTTTTTATAACACTTCATATGGTGCCATCCGAATACTTGAATGGAAGCTATTGTTATAGGAAAATTCCACCAGAGGTAATTATTGATCCCACATACCCTGAAAGTAAAGTGAGCAAGATCTGAACATGTATTCTAAGGTTTGAATAGTCCGTTCTGATTGTCAATCAGTTTGGGAGTTGTAGGCAGTGCTCAAACGAAGCTCAGTATCCAGGGCTTTCTGAAGAATTTTCCAAAATCTTGAAGTAAAAAGGGGATCACGATCAGAAACAATCGATAGGGGTACTCCATGAAGTCTCACAAATTCATTAATATATAGTCTTCCTATAAGTTCAAGTGGTAGATCTTCTCTTATATCATGATAATGTGCTGACTTGGTAAGACGATCAACAATGACCCATATTGCATCGTTCCTTCTAGGAGTATTTGGTATCCCCATCACGAAATCAATCGTAATATTATCACATTTCCACTCAGGTATGGGAAGGGGTTGCATGACTCTTCCAGGCTGTTGCCTTCCAGCTTTCACTTCTTGACAAACCATACATCTTGACACAAAATTAGCAATCTCCCTCTTCATGTTGTTATACCAAAAATGTTCATTCAAATTTCTATACATTTTGGTTCTCCTAGGGTGTATAGAGAAATTTAAACAATGAGAATCATCCAAAAATTCCTTTTTTAGATCATGTATATTGGGAACACAAAGTCTCTTCCCAAATTTCAAAATTCCATCTTCATACACAAAGTCACTCAATCTCTCATCATTCACATCTTTAATCTTCTTTTGAAATTATTCATCATCGGTCTGAGAACTCTTTATCCTTTCTAGTAAAGATGGTTTGGAAACCATTTGAAAAAGTATCGATGTTTCACCTTCCATGGTAATTCCCATATCCATATTCTCTAGATCAATGAAAATTGTATCTCTTTTAATTCTCATCACGTTCAAAACTTCATGATCTTTTTTGATCAAAGCATCTGCCACCTTATTTTCCTTCCCCTGGTGGTAGTGTATCATGCAATCATAATCCTTGAGTAGTTCAAGCCATCTCCATTTCCTCATGTTGAGTTCTTTCTGTGAGAAAATATAATTCAAACACTTGTGATCGGTATATATATCAAATTTTTCCCATAGAGATAATGTCTCCATATATTCAAAGCAAATATTATAGAAGCTAACTCAAGATCATAAGTAGTATAGTTTTTCTCACTAATTTTTAGCTATCGGGATTCATAGGAAATAACCATATCATTTTGCATAAGGACACAACCAAGTCCTTTCTTAGATGCATCACTATAAATAACGAACCCATAATTCCCCAATGGCAGTCTCAATATAGGAAAATTGACTAATATTTACTTCAGTTCTTCAAAACATTATTCACTTTCTTTTGTCCAATCAAATTTAACCCCTTTACATGTGAGCATTGTTAATGGGTTAGCCAATCGGGCAAAATTCTGGACGAAACATCGATAATAACCTGCTAAACAAATAAAACTACATACCTCGGTTATACTCATTGGTGCTGGCCATTCTTGGATTTCTCTTGTCTTAGAAGGATCAACGGAGATTCCATACTTAGAGACATTATGTCCAAGAAAAATAATATCTTAAAGCCAAAATTCACACTTTCTAAACTTCCTATATAATTCATGTCTTCTTAGAGTCTTCAGGATAATGCGTAGGTGATTTTCATGAGCTTTGTAGCTTTAGAAGTATACCAAGATATCATCAATTAATACCACTAAAAAATCATCGAGATATTCCTTGAAAACACTATTCATTAGATCCATGAAAACAGAGGGTACATTAGTCATCCCAAAAGGCATTACTGAAAACTCGTAATGCCCGTATCAAGTTCAAACTACTGTCTTTAGAACGTCTTCCTTCTTCACACACAACTGATGATATCCAGATCGATGGTCAATCTCTGAAAAGTATTGATCTCCATGCAGTAGGTCAAATAAATCATCAATGCAAGGTAGGGGATACTTGTTCTTTATTGTTATATCATTGAGCTCCCTGTAGTCGATACATATCCTCATAGATCCATTTTTTTAACAAAAATAATAGGGGATCCCCATGGAGAAACACTAGGGAGAATAAATCTCTTATTACTCAATTCACCTACCTATTTCTTTAGTTCAACTAATTCCACAGTGGCCATTCTATAAGGAGTCTTCGATATAGGCCTTGATCTAGGAATTAAATCAATGGAAAATTCAACTTCTCGTTCTGAAGGATGTCCTGGTAAATCTTCCAGAAACACAGCTACATATTCTTTCACAATAAGAACATCTTCTATTTGAACATTCCTTTCCTCACCCATAGTAATTTCATTCTCTTCCTCCCCAATAATTGAATTTAGTTGAGCTATTGGGAGTAGATCTAGATAAGAATTAGGTGGTGACGATTCTGCTCTAAAGATAAGGTGTTCTTTATCATCATCATCAAAAATCACAACCTCCTTCTTCTTACAATAAATCTTCACATCATGTTCCGAAAGACAATCCATAATGAGGATTATATCAAACTGAATCATAGGTATGAGAATGAGATCAGTGGATAAAGAACATTTATGTGCTCTAATAGGGACTGATTCACAAAACTTTGTTGCAATGATACTTACCTTAGGAGTTTTAACTGAAAACTCCCTTGTTAAATCAAATTGTAAATATATAATTTTCTTATCAAACTAGGAAGATATGAAACAATGTGATGATCCAAAATCAAATAATGCATTTTCTAAACTTGAGGAAACCATTAAATTACGTGACACCACGTCTTTCGGAGCTTCTACCTCAGTAGTAGTGATAGCATAAGCTTGGACTTGATCCCATGTCATTTTCTGAGGTATGTTCCCCTAACACTTAGGACATTCATTTGCATAATGTCCCTTCTCTCTACAACTATAGCATTCTACGTTGACATAAACTCTCTTTCCCTTGCAATCATGAGCTTGGTGGGCTTTTCACCACACTTGTAACAGACTCCCATTCCCTTCAAGCAAGTATCGGGGTGTTTCTTCCCACATTTATTACAGGATGGATAATCAACTTTTCCCTTCTTCCATTTATTTCCATTTCCAGAGTGGTAAGCAGATCTATTCTTCTCTTGATTTTTTTAAAGTCATAAAACATAGACAATTATTTTTCTGTCTTGATAGCACATGAGACAATATCTTCGTATGACGAGAAAGATTGTGAGACTAATGCTCGACGGAGGAACGGTTTTAACCCATCAAAGAAACGTTCAATATTAATTCTTGGGTTACGTATATAATCTGTTGCATGCCTCACTGACCTCGTAAATCTAGCCTCATACTTTATGACATTCTCATCCTCCATTTTCCTCAGACTCAAAAATTGCCTTTCCATATCTGCTCGATGGTCATGAGAAAGTATTTTTATAAAAAAATCTCTTTGAACTCCCTCCATTTCATATTTGATACTTCATTATCTTCCTTCGTGTTTTGTACCAATGACCACCATTGATCAGCATCTCTAGTGAGGCGATAAACTACCATGAAAATTTTTTCCCTTTCAGTACTCCCCAAATCCTGAAATATGTTCTCTAGGGAACTTATCCATTGCTTAGCTACTAATGGATTTGTACTCCCATTGAATGTTGGTGGTTGCTACCTCATGAAGCGATATAGCATTGATCCTCCATGCTGCGGATAAGAGTGCTCCATACGTGTAAGGATATTATTCATAACCTGAGTGAGTTGTCCCAGTATGGTGATTAGATGATCAGCACTAGTTGCATCACCAGATCCACTATATTTATCTTGAACAGGAGGGAAATCCCTAAATGGAGTGCGTGCATTGATACAGTTTCCATTCCTTCCACTAGGTGCCATTTCTAAATAATGGCATAAACTAGATCAGTTTATAAATCAAAATACATAATTCCATACTTATAACACACTTAACATAAATTAAACTATTTATGGATATAATCCATAATCATAATAAAAATGTTTTCTTTGAGGAAGTATATACTTATATACCCTTCATAATGGATTGTAAAGAAAATGAGAATTATCCTAAGCATATCCCCCGACAGTGTCGTAACCAAGAGTGTAGTAAGGCCCATTGTCATGCACCAGTTCCCATTCAAGTCTAGCTCAAAGCGGTGTTTTCAGGTTTTACCCCTAGGTATATCGGTGCCAGAGCCACCTCTACCTGCTTGTATCCAGACATGGATGTATTACTCAGAAAACTTACAAAATCTATACAATACCTAAATTCTAGGAAGTTCTTCTATACTAATCCTCAAAGACCATCTTAGGTCTATGTGCTCTAATCAGAGTTTATCTGAATCTAGCTTCTAAGGATTGTACAAATCTTCCTCTAATACCAACTATAATGCCCCAACCCCAATTACCCAGATTCGATGCATTATTATATAACATTGGAATGATCACAAAAGATCAAGTCTCGAAATACCGATTAGTTTAGTAGCTTTGGAAACACTAGATACATTCATAAATTTTACATTACATAATAAATTGAAAACTACATAAACATATTTCCTCCACACTCATATCCCGTTATACTATCCCTGCAGGTCATTCATAAAATACTTCTTCACATCCTAAGAAAAATAAAACATAGAAAGGGTGAGCTCAAATTCCTAGTATGGATAACAATATAGCGGAAACTTCCATAAATAAGCATAAAACTTAAAGGAAATGTATAACTAAAACAAAATCCTTTTAAACATGAAGTTAAAAATTATACGGTAGAAATAAATTGAAATTATTCCATTTACTTATTCACATGGATATTCTACTAGTCGAATAATCCCACGCAATATCAATAACCACTTTCATAATGATGGAATGCATAATGCCAGACTATCATAACCAAGTATCCAAGGCCTCGTGCCAAGACTAAAAATAAGATATTGTCAAGGCCTTGTGCCAAGACACTAGTTTGTCTCATGAGACCTACAGATGCATCGAGGAGCTATAGTGGGCTCCACCTTTCACTTACTATGTCTAGTAAATTCCTCATATAAATATGTTTAAACATAACATAAACATTCATATTAAAACTTGCATACAAAATGTAAATACATTCTCTATAAACCATCACTAGTGCAGAAAACGTTTTTTACGTCGGTTATTTTTAATTTTTTATGTCGGTTTCTAGCCGACGTTAATACGTGCGACGTTATAAATAAGGTTTTTGACGTCGGTTATTTAAAAACCGACGTCAAAAAGCATAAAATCGCGATGTTTATCACGTCGGTTATCGAAGAACCGACGTGATAAACCGGGCTGAGCGTGGTTTATCACGTCGGTTCATATAAAACCGACGTGAAAAACTGGGGGAGGGGGGTTTATCACGTCGGTTATTGACTAACCGACGTGATAAACCGGTGGGAGGGGGTTTATCACGTCGGTTAGTCAATAACCGACGTGATAAACCCTTGTCCAGACCGTTTAGCACGTCCGTTATTCAATAACCGACGTGCTAAACCATTCTCTAGGGCCTTTATCACGTCGGTTATTAAATAACCAACATGATAAACCATTCTCCATGCCTTTTATCACATCGGTTATTAAATAACCGACGTGATAAACTAGTTTACAGGCCTTTTATAACGTCAGTTATGAAATAACCGACGTGATAAACTATTTTCCAAGCATTTTATCACGTCGGTTATTAAATAACCGACGTGATAAACCATGTTTTTTTTAAACAGAATGCAGTGATCTTCTCTCCACCAGAATCAACCAGAAAATAAATCAAGAAACCATACCACAAAAACAGAAGTACATCAAAAATAAGCATGTAAATAGATAACATATAAAACTTACCCACTAGACAGAATCCACCCTCATTTATACCCCATGGACAGCCCTCCCCCACCCTGTTGGAGCCCTCACCCTCATGTATACCCCCTGGACAACCCTCCCCCACCCCGTTGGAGCCCTCACCCTCATGTATACCCCCTAGACAGCCCTCCCCCACCCCATTGGAGCTCCCACCCTCATGTATACCCCTTGGACAACCCTCCCCCACCCCATTGGAGCCCCCACCACACTCCTGGACTGCCCCCCGACCCCCGGACACCCCCAAACACCCCTCGACAACCCCCCACCCGCCTGAACAGCACCTCCTCACCCCCTCACCCCACTAGACAGCCCCCACCACACCCCTGGACAACCCCCCCACCCCTAGACAGCACTCCCACACCCCTGGACCGGCTTCCCACACCCCTGGACATCCCTACCACCCCTCCCCCACAGACCCAAATCCATACCAGAAGAACCATCAAAAGTAGACCAAAACAAGAAGTAGATCAAAATTAAACATTCACTTATATAACATTCAAAACTTACACTATCAACTTCAAAAAAAAAACTAAATCAAACCTAAACAACTACCAAATAGACAATTAAAACGACAATATTCAAAATTACATTTTACATTACAAACAACTAAAATTCAATCAAACCTGTAAAATAATTTGACCACTCCACTTGTACGTGTTTGATGTCTTCAGCAGTATAGGGTTGAGGGTCATGAAAAAGCTAAAAATGAAAAAGAAGATAGTTTACGTGTATAATGAATAAATCAAATTGAAATATGATGGCAAAGTTTAAGAGGAAATCGTACCAGGTCAAAATTCACAACTGTCCCAGTTGTTATTATTTCATACATAAATCTTAACATATAATATCCACATTCTATGAGGCCTTGTTGTTCTTGACAATTCTGTTTTGAATGAGTGTAAATTCAATATATTATTTTTATGTAATAAATCAAAAAGTACAAATTATAAATGGGAATTTACCTTCGCCTTTACATATTTGATCTTTGCATTTCTTTTCTTTGTGTTTTTTCGAAAGTAGGCCCATGCACTGTTAGAAAAATAATACGAATGGGGTAAATTTAAAATTTATTATAATATATACAACTATTGAGAAATTGAAACTTACTTTTCCAATATATTCTTAAAACATTCCTGCACATCACCATGAACAGAGCATATCCAATAAAGAGCTTTCTCCCTTGGGCAAAAAATCCCTAACATCCAATGATTACTGATAAAAGGAAATTTAATGTTAGTGGTTTTTTATGTTAAAAGATAATTAACTATTTGAGAGAAATGTGTTTCATACCTCTCACAAAAAGGAATCATCCAACATTGTTGGATTATATTCTTTTCAAATCTTTCAGCAATATAAACCATTCTTTGTTCCTCAGTCAATGAACATGCTTCAGGGGAAATCAATTGCGGGTCCATGAATCCATATACTTCTGTCAGTTCATTCCTCTCAAAAATTTTATAAAGATACCTAATACAAAACATATATAAGTATACATTTTTAATAAATATAACGCAGGGAAAAGGTGTTAAGACTTACATGGAAAAAATTTGCACCACGTTGATGCCCAACTTATCTCCAGTAACAAGCTCCATGATATCAGATTTTGTAATCCCCACAGTTATTTCACATCCACAAACATGAGATTCCATTGAAAACTCATAAAAACCCAACAACAAATGTGAATATCATGACAATATGTCAAGACCACTGGAATCTGTATCTGATGTCATATCCTGTTGTCTTTGTTGTTTTCTATACAGTATTTCTTTACCTTTGAAGTATTCCTGTGAAAAAAAATTGATAATTATAGTAGTTTTCAAATGATAAATCAACTTTAAAAAAAAAATAAAATAAAAGATATAACATTCATACCTCTATGGTAATGAGTCGAAGAAGTCTGGATGGCCAAACTAAAAAATTGCCGATACTCTGTCCAACTGTCGCCACCTCATCTGTAGGTATTGGTACCCTAGCTGATCTATCTATAATATCTTGTACAGTGACCCTCTGATTCTCTACCTCTAATTGTTGATGATGAACTGTATCTCCTATACAATATACCAACCCGTATGCTACTATATGATGTTGAGAATCATCAACATACAACTCGCAATATGTAGGAAGCTGCGGCAGAGGCGTAGGATAAAAAATGGGGTCCGCAGGCTGAGGTGGGGGAGTGGGAGCTACTGGCGGAGGTGGAGGATAAATAATGGGGTCTGCAGGGGGAGGTGGAGGAGTGGGAGCTGCAGTCTGAAATTGTCTTTGCATTTCTGCAAACATAGACTGCACCGAATCTCTAATCTTGTCTTCCATCATCGCATTAATATTTTGATCATCAGCCTCCAAGGATTCTATTTTTTTTATAAACCCCCTCAATGTTAGAAGTTGAAGAACGTGGAAACACTTTTCTTACTGATACACCTGTCGGATATCCTCTTACACGACCAGGATGTTCGGGCCTTCCCAATGCTGCAAATAAAATATCTTCCCTCCCAGTAGCTGTAAATTTCCCCTCTGAACTTTGCTCCTCAAGAGAGTCCTGTATTAATTAATTGAACATTTCTGTAATGATTGAAATATATATGAAGAAAAAAGATAACTTAAATAAATTAAATAGATATCTTACAATCCTCTCACCTACGATTCTCGATTCTTCTGAAAGATATTGGTCTTTTTTTCCCTTCCGAGCTCTCTTCCATTTTTCATGTCTAGATGGAGGGGATGGATGGGCCACCTCTCCAGAGCTTGAAGACTCAGCTCTTAGTTGTTGAAATTTTTCCGCTATCATTTTTTCTTCCAATAATGTATACCCTCCCCGAGATAAACTATGAGGGTATACATTTTTATATTGGATCTCCTGATGAGCTTTCCTTGTTTGCTATAATTTAAGAAAAAGAAATCATTAACAAAACATTAATAAAATCATTTATATAAGAAATTATATAAAAGTTTACATTTCCCTTACCAGAAATGACTCTTTTTTCTAGTTTCAAAAAACCGTCTCCATGTGTCTTCATCTATAAAAGGATATATACGACATGGATTGTCATGACTCCTATGACCATAAATGAAATCAGATGTGAGGGTTGATTTGAAATCCCTCCATCTCCTGGCATCCAACGATAAGCATTTCTTCCTGACTCCTCCAGTGTCAGGAATATCAAATGTCATCTGATAAAGAAGAGGTTAAACATATTATATATACCAGAATCATTAAAATAATGGTCAAACAATGACAAAATATCTTACCAAAATCGTCTCCCACAACTGAGAGATAACCGCTTTATCCACACCTCTCCAATCATCATACAGAATTCTTACATTGGTCTTAGCCTGAGTTGCAACAAAACTCTTAAAATCTTTGGCATTCGGACCTCTAGGAATATCATCATCATCAAACTCAACTACTATCCTCTGATCCTGCGTACGGGCAAGTGATAATTTTGGTAAACGTGTGCAACCACGTTTACCAACCTTTGAACTCTTTGTCGTAATAGGAGCATGTGAATGTTCATCCCCAGAGGTATGACTAGCAATATGCTCCTCCCCAGAATCATGTGGTTGGTCATCTGAATGATCTGTCATTATCCTTCAAATCAAAAAAACAAACGTCAGTTCACAAATATACAAATTCAAATATTTTAATACTTCTATAATCAGAAAATAGAAAAGTGTACTAGGTTACATAATAGTAAACATTGGTAATATGGTAAGCATGTTAAACAATGGTAAAGATGGCAAAGATGGTCAAGATTGTCAAGATGGTCAAGATGGTAAAAAATGGAAAAAATGGTAAACCTGGTAAACATTGTAAGCATGGTAAAGTAATTATCAGTGAACAAAAATAAGCATTTTAAAATTCATGTAATGGTTATAAACTGTTGGGTCGTAGAGAATTTCTTTCGGTCTGGGTTCCACCGGCTGGCCGGTGGTCATCCACCGGTTGGCTGGTGTCACCAGGCAGTGGGCAAGCCAACTGCCTGGGTCCTCCGGCTGGCCGGTGGGCAATAATCGGTTGGCCGGTGCCCATACCGGCTGTCCGGTGCACTAACACCGGCTAACCGGTGGCTCTGGCAGAAAGAAATGCTTCTGCTAGAGACCACCGGCTGGCCGGTGGTCATCCACCGGTTGGCCGGTGTCACCAGGCAGTGGGCAAGCCTACTGCCTTGCCCTCCAGCTGGCCGGTGGGCAAGAACCGGTTGGCCGTTGCCCATACCGGCTGGCCGGTAGGAATCCACCGGTTGGCCGGTAGACTCAGAGAGTAAATATCATCCTTCTTGGGCCAACTCCTGGGCAACCTTTTTCCTAGCATCAAAACACTTGAAAACAAGTTAGAACACGATGAGAGTGATTGTGATCATTAAAATCCAAGAGAGAGGGGTACAACAATAAACATGATAAAGTAAACTAAACAAACTTAAAACAAACAATAACATATACTTATTTTATTTTAAAACATGTTTTAATAAATAAAAAACTTACAATATCTAACATTTATGGAAAAAATAAATGTAAACAAGAAATAAACATATGTTACCTATAATTTTAGGAATGTACAGATGGATTGTTTTCCCAAATTCCTTCGTCGTGATCGTTCCTTATGGCACAAACTATGTTTTCAACATGATCGTCATTATGTTCTGTTAATATTTCCATTGAAGTAGGGATCTCACATAAATCAGCATATTCATCAAGTTCATCCTCACCAACATATTGTTTTTTTCCTTGTAAAACAACAGCCCACTGCATATCTGATTGATCTACTACATAAAAAATTTGTTTTGCATGTGTTGCCATTATAAAAGAATCAGCTGTGTCTTCCAATCTATTCAGATTAACAAGTGTCATTCCAAATTCATCGTGTCTGACACTGTTGTTACCGTTAAACCATTTACAGTTAAAAACGGGAACTTTAATTTTAATGTAATCAACCTCCCATATGTCTTCAATCACTCCATAATATGCATTTGATGCAGAAATTGGGTTTTTGTCCTTAGCACTCGAAAAATGCATTGCTTCTGCAAACACCAATACACCACTATTCTGAACCGCACTTCTGTTGTCCTGAGATTTTGTATGAAATGTATAACCATTAATGTCATAACCAGACCACGTTATCACATTTAAACATGGACCACCCACTATCCATTTTAATGTCTCTGATACATTTGATCTACCAAGCAAAGTCTTTTTAATCCATGACAAAAAAGTGTTGTTGTGCTCATTCAAAATCCACATTTCTTTCTTCTTTGGATGACATTGTTTCAACTCATTAATGTGCCATGTGATATATGGTTGAGCATCAGCTATGTTCTTCAAGATGTATGATTCTAACTTCTTCATCTGTTCAGCTGACAGTGATTTGACTTTCAAGCCACGAATCCCCTTTCCCTCATTATTAACTCGTTTATGGCGAGATGGAGGCAAACCTATGTGTTGCGCCGTAGCCAAGTAGCTCGTACAAAACTATGATACCTCCTCAGAAATATACTTTTCAATAATGGAGGCTTCAGGTCGATATAGATTTTTAACATACCCCTTTAATATTTTCATATACCTTTCAAAAGGATACATCCAACGAAGATATACCGGTCCACAAAGCTTTATTTCTCGAACCAGATGAATCATTAAATGCACCATTATATCAAAAAAAGTTGGAGGAAAATACATTTCCAATTGACAAAGTATTAAAATTGCATCCTTTTCCAAAATGTTCAAAGCATTCACATCAATCGCCTTGTTACAAATTGAATTGAAAAAATAACACAACTTCCATCCAACGTTACGATTTTTATTCATGAAACAAAGGCAACAAAGAAAAGAAGGAAAAGAAGGGAAAAAAAAAGAGGGGGGCAGAGGGTCCATCTAGGGGGGGCGAAAGTAATGTAGGCCAAGGGCATCGCCCCGTACAAGTTCCTCCCCCTCTGAATTAAACTGGGACGCATTAAAAAAGAAACAAACCGGTGAACTCGAAGAAGAAAGAGAGGCCAGATGGTCAGCCACTTTGTTCCCCTCCCTGCACGTATGAGAGACTCGCACTTGGTTGTTGAGCTGGAGCTTGCATTTCCTCATGGTATAGGATATGGACCAGGGAATGGTGCCTTTGCCTGTTAAGGCATCATAAACAATCTTAGAGTCAGTTTCAATCTCGCGGATGAGAATACCTTTCTCCTTGCAGAAGATAAGGACGGATAAGGCCGCATTAGCTTCCGCCCGAATTGGAGAGCCACTCCCATAGAAGATCGAAAAAGCTAGCACCACTCTCCCCCGGGCGTCCCGCACGACCCCTCCTCCACGCATTATACCCATCCCACAGGAGCCGTCCGTGTTAAGTTTAAGGCCATCCCTGGGAGGAACCCACCGGATCCAACTCCCCAGATGGTTGGCAGCGTTCTGTGCACCTGCTGCCCTCAATCCGAAAAGAGCACCCAGGGACGGGGCCTCCTTCCTGATGACACTGAGACCAACCAAATCATGCAAAAGCCACCTTGCTCTGGCCACAACCGCCCTATTAGAGGATAGGAGCCCCTCATACTTGGCACGGTTCCTAGCCTGCCATAACACCCAGCACCCCATGATGAAGATGACCCGCCTCGCCGCTGGGTCTGAGCCAGCTCCCAAGGCCCCCTGAGCCCAATGCTCCAAGAAGAATTCGATGTTACCACCCGCATCCCCATAGTCTGGTCGAATACCGACCGATCTCCAAACCTCGCGTGCCCAACCACCAGTGAAGAAGATGTGTCTTAAGCTTTCTTCACTTTTGAACACACAGCATTGGCAGCAGGAAGCCATGCTGATCCCCAGCCGTTTGATATTATCGTCCGATGGAAGGGCATTGTTCCGAAGCCTCCATGAAAGGAAGTAGAACTTATTCGGCACTCCGTTTCCCCAAACCAGATCACTCCAACCGTCATGATCTCCAGGGGAGGAAGCCATCCTCCGGAACTCCTTAGGGCTGAACAACCCCGAGGAAGAGGGGATGAAAACACACCTGTCCTGCTCATCATTCATACAAATATCATCGAAGACCTCTTTCTGGTCTGCATCCAACATATATCTGAAGAACTGGGGATAAAAACTCGCCTCTCTGAAGGTGATAGTGGGGGCTGGGCAACCCGGATACCCCAGCACAGAACCAGACCAATTGGTCTGCCAGAAGGAGATGAGGCCCTCTCCAATAATCCACCGGGACAGCGGGAGAAGCGTAGGGATAATATTACTCACTGAAGTCCACAGAGACGACCCGTTATTCAGGGCACATGCACCCCCAGCCCTGTACCGTTGCATCAAGAGCCTACCCCAGGGGGTGCGTCCCTCAATGATCTCCCATGCAAGCTTCGCCCGAATGGATTGAATCGTAGCCCCCAGACTCCTGACGTTGATTCCACCTTCGTCACAGGGACGCGCCATCCTACTCCATGACACCCAGTGCCTATTCCCTTCATCAGCAACGTCCCATATAAACCGCGCCAGTACTTTATCAATGGACTTGATCACCCCCTTCGGGACACTTACAGAGGCCAAGGCATGCACCGGTATGGCTGCAAGTACACTGTTCACCAAAGTAATCCTCCCCCCGAAGGACAAGAAGCGATTTTTCCAGTTCAAGACTCGCTCCGTGATCCTCCCGACCACCTTGTCAAAGTCTCTGGTCTTCAACCTACCTGGGGCAATAGGTGCACCGAGGTAATCCATGGGGAACGAGCCACGTCCCATACCCAGAATCCTCTCCAGTCTGTCCACCCTGCTCAAACTACACGAACTAGAAACATAGAAGCTGCTCTTTCCTTTGTTAACCATTTGCCCACTCCAATGCCCATACTCCTCCAAGATCCTGTTAAGCGCAGTAGGGGATCCCCCTCCCCCATTCATGAAGATCACAGTGTCGTCTGCAAACATAAGGTGCGACACCGTTGGTAAACCATACTTCCTCCTATATGGCACAATGGCCCCATCAGCTACACCTCTGTCAATAAGCTTTCTCAGTGCCTCTTGCATGAGGATAAAAATGCTCGGAGATAAGGGGTCTCCTTGCCGCAGGCCTCGCACAGACTTGAAGAAGCCATAAGACTTCCCCATGAACACTAAAGCCATCCAAGGAGAACAGACGCACCTGAAAATCAGATCGCATACCCATTTAGAAAACCCCATAGCAGCTAACATCCTGTTGATAGTAAGTCTAATCTTGCATTCAACCCATCTTTAGTCTTTCCTTTAATATCTAACAATGTTCCAATCAAAGAATCACAGATATTCTTCTCCACGTGCATGACATCAATATTATGTTTAACTTCATGATACCTCCAATATGGTAGCTCAAAAAATATTGACCTTTTCTTCCAAATATGTCTATCATTACCAGATTTCTGTGTCTTTCCCAATGTCACGTCAAGGTTTTTCACCCTCTCAAAATACAGATCATGGGATAAAGGTTTTGGAGTAGTATCAAATTCTTGTGAGCCATTAAATGCCTTTTTTAGTCTTCTATAAGGGTGTTCCATAGGCAAAAACTTTCAATGACCCATGTACACTGTTTTCCTCCCATGATGCAATTGACAATAGGACGTCTGTTGTTCGCAAATTGGACATGCTTTATGCCATTTAACACTGTATCCAGACAAATTTCTATACGCTGGGAAGTCATTTATAGTGAACAGAAGCACTGCATGCAGTTGAAAATATTCCATTTTATAAGAATCATACACCCTAATACCATCAGCCCATAACAGTTTCAAATCATCAATCAACGGTGACAAGTAAACATCAATATCATTACCGGGTTACTTTGGACCAGAGATCATTGTACTCAACATGACATATTTGCGCTTCATACAAACATCAGGAGAGAGGTTGTAAATTACCAATAAAACTGGCCATGAACTATGTGTGCTACTGAGTGTTCGGTATGGATTCATTCCATCTGTGCGCAACCCTAGTCTGAGATTTCATATTTCATTTCCAAATGTAGAATACTGCGCATCAATTTTCTTCCATTGTGGACAATCAGCTGGATGACGTATTTTTCCATCACATACCCTCTCTTCAGCATGCCATCTTAACCTTTTTGCATCATGTGAATTAGAAAATAAACGTTTGAAACGATTAATTATAGGAAGATACCAAAATACCTTTGAAGGGAGCTTTGTAATCTCTACATCACCCTGTGATTTTTCTTCCACCTTATACCGTGATGTACCACATTTTGGACACTCTGATATAAATTCATACTCCTTCCTATATATAATGCAGTCATTCGGACAGGCATGTATTTTCTTGTATCCCAATCTCATCGGGCATAATATTTTCTTGGATTTGTAATGTGAATCTGGAAGATCGTTATCTTTTGGAAGAATGTCTTTCATCAATTGTAGCAGCTCTGTAAAACTTCTGTCACTCCATCCATGCTTCGCCTTTAGGTTAATCAATCTTAACACCGCCGACAGAACCATAAAATCTGTACAACCGGGATATAATGGTTTTTCAGCATCACCATATAGACGTGCAACTGTCGGTTCTATCTCAATTTGTTCTTCTACAATATCGCGAATCATTTCTTCAATTCCATCGGAGTTACCATCTTGCGAATCATCATCATCAGTGAAATTCCGTCCAGTTTCACCATGCCAAATCCAAGGGCTGTAACTCGGATTAAAACCATGACATATCAGATGATCTTTTATCTCTCTACTTTTCAACTTCTTCATATTCAAACATTTCAGGCATGGACAGAAAAACATGTCACTACTTGGAACATTTCGTTTTGCAAATTCCAAAAAGGCATCGACACCTTCCTCAAATTCATTGCTCATTCGATGTGCCGTAATCCAACTTCGTCTCATTATTACCTATAACAAATATCAACAAAAAATATATATTTTTAAGATAAGACAAAACATGTTTATATGAAAAAAATCATAATTTGAATGTAAAACAATTTAAAATATAAAACAAATCTTGAAAGTAGTAGTAGTTTTCATAAGTACCCAACACCAAATAGCTATACATCGTAAGTGTCATGTTAAAAATATGAATATAGACCATTTGTTTTATGTTTAATAATATTGTCATATTATCTGATTATTCTGATTATATATTAGAATTACTATATCCTTTTGATCCGATATATAATCTAAGGACATTAATATTTCTTTAGAAAAAGTAATGTTAATATCATGGTAATGTAAAAAAAAGTATATGTCGAACTATATATATGTAATACCAATAAAAAAATACATATGTGTTTGGCCTAGGTTTTACACATAAATCAACTCATCTCACAGATTAAATTTTTGAATCATCCTACATAATACATATTTTTATAACTTAGGGAATGAAAATAATAATGTTGCTGGAAGAATGGAACGTTACAGTACCACCCATTATTTTTCAGATTTTGCTGAAGCTAATCCATAATGTTTTCATAATCATTTG
The DNA here is from genome assembly GCA_963277665.1 of Viscum album. Taxonomy (NCBI): domain Eukaryota; kingdom Viridiplantae; phylum Streptophyta; class Magnoliopsida; order Santalales; family Viscaceae; genus Viscum; species Viscum album. Next base: position 261,529,912 of record OY728128.1, on the reverse strand, counting down.
CGAGTTGAATGTTGCGAGTTGAATGAACATAATAACCATTTGCAATAAAAAAAATTCCACGAGATTCAAAAACGAACGAAAAGCACATCAAGAATCGAAACAAAAACGAATGAAATAAATTCGTGGAAGGCTTACTTGAATGTCGCGAGTTGAGATGATAGATCCGAGAGCAGTGAAGAAGATAAACAATGAAGCCAAAATGAGTGTAATGCAGGCGATCGACGAGCCGATTAGAGTTTACCGCGCGAGAGAGAGACGAGCCGGCGACTGTCAATCGAAAAAATCGTAAATGACAGAACGCGAGCTTTAATTTTTTTAAATGCTTTATAACGTCGGTTATTATATAACCGATGTAAAAAACACCGCGCTTTGGTTTTTTACGTCGGTTACAAAATAACCGACGTAAAAACCCCCCGCGCATTGATTTGTTACTTCGGTTATCAAATAACCGACGTAAAAACCCAACAGGCGTGATTTGTAACGTCGGTTATTAAAATAACCGACGTGAAAAATCTACTCGCCGCATTGTTACGTCGGTTATATATAACCGACGTAAAAAATGGTGATGTAAAAAACGATTTCTACACTAGTGCATGAATGGTATAAACAATAACACACCCAAAGTAAAACATATCAAAAAACCTTCAATATAATATGGTAGTTTTGTATCATAATAAATCAACATCAAATGAACATAAAATCCTACAAAGGATGTTGACATAGATGAAATCAAAACTATTTGAGAGAAATATCTATTTTTTTGAAGTCATTTAAAAGTCACATATTTATAAAATAAAACATTTACTTTGAAAATATTCTTATAATCTTGTAAGGGAATCTTCGATGATTTTACAGTGGTGGAAAATAGTGGCACTTGGTGTATAAGTTAAAAAGAAGACATTCTTACCTTAATTTGTCGAAAAGCTTAAAAAGGTCCTTGTTTGGAAAATGACATAAAGATTCCATTATATACTTCTTATAAAAAGTCAAACAAGGGTATAAATGTATTTTACCCATGTTATGTAAAATAGTAAGAATGTTTTTAAATACATTTTTAAGAAACATGGATGTGGATGATAAAGAGGTCCCAGTAGACAATTACGTATAAACCACCTCAGATAATGAAGAGATTGTGAAATAAACCCTTACCTTGTACTTTTCCATGGTTGAGGGTGGTTTATCCTCCTGTATAATGGTAAAATAATTTTTATTAAATTATAAAAGAATAATTTACATTAATATGAAATCATATATGATCTTTTAACATTGCTTTGTTAATAATATCTTAGTATTATCGTCGTTTCGGGTGTTAACTTACCCATTTTCTTTTATATGTTCTGTTACAGAAGCCATGTTTGTTATGGATAGGTTGTATCTTATTCATATTCGGAATGAAATCAAGTCCTTAAACATTATTTTTAATCATCAAATGAAAATTACTCTTGAATTTATATGATGGATAAATTAATCTCATCGCGTTCATGGAGACGGTAATCCGTACGTACGCACGAACGCTACTTCCATTTCATTTTTCATTTTAAAGGAATAAAAATCAAATTATACATAGGTATATTGTTATTCTAGTATAATATAATATCTTTTATGTGTAACTTATGTTCATTAACACCATCCTTTATACGTACCATGTATGGTATGAATGAGTCATATCACTTTGAGGGGGCGGTAGTCTGCACTTCCTCAAATGAAATTATCGTATATATATACAACATGAAACAAATGATGGTATGATATAAATTGGAATTACAGAAGATTATATATAAAATAAATATCATTAATATCATATTTAATTATAGTTCCATCATAATGGACACCATGAGAGGTGGTAGGAGATAATTGAACAATCATCGTTTCGTGAGGTGTTTGGTTTCCATCCACAGAAACATTATGTTCTTAAACCATTAGATGGAGGTGTGTGTAAGTGTAGTTTTAATACCTCTCATAAAAATATCATAGTATATTTAGGATACTGTTTTTGTTACAAAATAAAATAATAAGAAGAGGTTAGGGGTTGGAGAAGTAAAATAAAAGAAAATAAGCTAAGAGAAATCATTAACTTTAATTTGGGTAACTCTCTTTGGTTTGAATCAAAAAGGACACTTGAAGTGCCGTATTCCTAATTTATGGATTCTAGTAGGAGTATAGGGATTTAGGGAGCTTAATTGAGAAGATTTTAGACTATCTAAAAGGCTTGATAGGTGTGAGTAATTGGTTAGAAGTGGTGTCCTTTTATAAGGGGGCGGAGGGGATCTTTATGAAAAACATAAAGTACTAATTTACAATAAATTTATATTAGGTTTATAATGGATCCAAAGTGGATTATTCAATATATAATGTGGGGATGGGTCGAAAACCACCTATCCAATATATATTAGATAGGTTTGGGTAACTATAGTAACCTTATCTTTTAGATTAAACTCTTAGTTAAATAGTTTGACATTTACGATGTCTCTTTGTATTTTTATATTATATAGTTAATAAACGTACTATATACTTCCAAGAGACCCCCAACTTGTCCATTAATGTTACACCTATAATTATATATGTACTTTTGAAGAACCATATATATTTAGGAATATAATATCAATTAATAATATAATATTTTTTTAAAAAACTCTTTTATGTCAATTTTGAAACTATTGGGTATTTTGTTTTTGATAAATTCATAACAGCATTATTACTTTGAATAAAATTAATATAACCAATAATAATATGTAATATTAACCTATAAAATAATTGTAATTCATAAAAAGTCTAAAATTACATTTATTTTGATATTTATAATATCAATTATTTTAATATGTCATTAATTAGGTAATTACTGCATCACCATTGTGTCATAAATAAATTAAATTATTTAATGTCTAAAAATTTTAAATAAAATTCCATCATGTAGGGAATATTTTTATCTTTATAATGAATATTTATAATTTAATTTATCTTATTTATACCCTTATATTAAAAAAAATTACTTATTAAACTTTGATTTTAACTCTTTTAACTTTTCTTTGAATTAAATAATAATAAATGTCCTAATCTAATACAAGTGTACCAAAGAGGTTCATATTTTAGTACTAATGTTGTTTTTGATCGAATTATACTTATCAAATAAAATTAATACATGTGTTAAGGAAATAATAATATCATTTTTACCCTTAATTTCCGTATTTACTTTTTACCGTGGTAAATAAAAGTAGAAAGTTACTATTCACCAAAATTTATTTTTATCTTATTGAACCATATTTTACCCTTTTATATTAACCGTGTCTTTTTGAATTTCAAAATTCCACTCATAGAAGCGGTAATGTTATGTTTTATGTGAATTTGAAAATTCCACTAGGAGATGGGTAAAAGACGGTGAAAAGTTCAATAAGATTTTTATATGTCTAAAATTATTAAAATCTGACTCCAATGAATTAAATTGAACTTATATAGGTATTACGTATGAATTTTGACCCAAAATAAATTTAAAATAAATAAATAATTATTTAAATAAAAAGTCGGTTTTAACTAATAACTCAGTGTTTTTCACTATTCATCAAAAATTGAATGTTTTCAGAAAAATACAAAAAATTCACCCTAGGATAATTTCAAAATTCCAAATCAAAAAATGAAGTCCATTTTGAAAGATAAAATTTATAAAATTTCAAAAAGTGGGTATTATTATTCATAACAGCTAGTTCGATTGGTCATAGTGTGTTTGAATCTCGAAATTGTGTACAATGCAAGCTATTGCATTATTCAAAGGGAAACGTACCGTGGAAGCTTGGGGTGTTACAATTCATGTGTAACCTGGTACGTGAAAATCGGCCTTATTGTGCTTCAAATTTGACACTCCCCAGGGATATTCTTAGGATTATTCATATTTTCATTACAAACCATTATTATGTTTTTAGATGTGATGATATACCCAATAAAATTAGATATTACAATTATTAGATGAGAAATGAATAAAATATTTATTTATATTAATTTTTACACCATATTTGAAATTTTACATTATAATTTAAAATTCATTTTTTATGATCTAATCTTGAATATTACAATATTTAGAAATGAATCCTACAAGTAAGAATGGTATCAATACTCATGGATAATGCAGATATTTCCCTAATAAGGAAACCAATATAGAATGTATTTGAATAGATCATATTATAGCTATATTTGAGAAGATTCATTAGGTTTTGACAAGTAACTTTTTCTGAATAGAGTAACATATACCACATTGAGAATATCCTATGATGGATCACTTTATATGAAAGAATACCCCTTTGTGTATTGGTACTAATAATCCAATTTTTTCTTAGAAATGTATTAAGTATATGTAGATGATATTTATGGCCTTTGAATATGGTGAAAAATGAAATGTTTTGATGTTAAGTTGTGTTGTATCAAAGTAAATGTTGATCAATGGGGGTCCTTTATCCATAATATTTGGGAAAAAGTGGAAATAAAAATCATTCTATGTAAATATTTTAAGCAGACATTATTCAATAAATATTTCCTTCATGATCAAAAAATTCCATTGAGGAAAATGTTACATAACATAAGGAAAAAGGATGAATATTGTGTTGTATACTAAGAATCTACATTTACAAGGTTATCCAAGTTTGATATAGATTGCATATACACCATGGCGTGAAAGATTAGTTACATTTCTAAAGGTATTAAGGCAATACTCCATAGGTAAATGGTCTTCCAAAATTTTCATTCATATTATGGAATAGTTTTATGTTCCATAAAAACAAATAAGAAATTTAATAGAATAAATATATTCAATGTGAATTAATATATTAAGAGGTCATCTGAAACCCGTGATAAAGTGAATCTTTCAAAGAATAAGATGAAATTATTTCCAACCTTTAGAAACTGCGGAAATAATCACCATGGAAATTATTGAATGGGATGGGAGTTTTTCATAAGTGTGGAAAAATGGTAGGTCATATTAATGACTTCAAAGGGAAAAGGGAAACCCTACTATTCGGTGTTATAACTACAAGGAGAAAGGGGACTATTAAAATGAATTCCCCAAGCATCAAGGGAATCGACAACCAGAAGAGCCCAAGGGGAGAAGGTAATGTTTATGAGATAACTACTACTGATGTGGAAGTACCTAATGATGTGGAGGAAGGTACATTTATACTATCATAAAATTTAGGGAATGATTTATTTTATTCTTGATCATTGTACTCTTTTATGACCACAATGTCTTCTAAGAAAACTAGAAATTTTCTATTTAATTAAATATGGGACTTATTCGAAAAATATCTTAAGGGATGACTCATTATAATGATGATGTTTCTAGAAGTTCCCATTATGACCCACAAATGTGATTTATTTTCTGACCATATTATCATACCTATGTTTTACTTTGACGTAGTCGTTGGTTTGGAATTACATTAGAAATATGATGAAAAAACATTATTTCAACAAGTAGAAAATTACAATTTTTTAGTAAGATGTATAATTCCCAATATTTAGAGTAGAGACTTCATTGTATGAGTAACATTTAGATCCACCCCTAGTAACTCTACTAAATCATAACCTTAGTGAAGAAGGGAAAACCAAATCTTGGGATAGAGAAGGTAATCGTTAAATTGATGATGTACCTATTTTACAAGAATAAATTGTTATATTTTCTCCAGATTAACCAAGACATACCAATGAATTAGAAGTTCAGTTTTCCAATGTTTTAGTCAATGATTCAAGAAAAATATCAAATACTCCCAATATAATGGCCAATAAGGAATTAGTGGAGCTGATGAAAGAAGTAGATGAGTTGGGTGATAAGGGATTGTTCTCTATATTATTTCTATATGGGTTTACTATATTATCTATGTTAAGAATAAATAGGTATCCATGATGTTTTTCATTATTTATCAGGATGTTAAAAACAATATGATAAAGAACAAGTAGCCTCTACCTCGAAATGATGACTTATTTGATCAAGTTCATTGAGCCTAATATTTTTCAAAGATTGATCTTCGTTTTGAGTTCCACCCATTATGAGTAAAGAAGGAAGACATTCCAATGATTACTTTTAAAATGAGGTATAGACATTATGAGTTTATAGTAATACTATTTTGAACAACCAATAACCCCCTGTTATTATGAATATAATGAATAGATTATTCAAGGAATATCTTGATGATTTTTTTGGTATTCATTGATGGTAATCTGGTCTCTTCTAAAAGATATTAGGACCATGAGAATCACATGAATAAAATTTATAAGACCATTATATGGAATGAGTTATATTGTAAATTTATTTATTGTGATTTTGGCATCATTATGTTTCTTTTCATGGTCGTATTGTCTCGAAATATAGAATCATAGTTGATCCTGAAAAGGAAGAGGAGGTTACAGATTGGCTAAAACAAATTATCATATATGAGGTTTGTATTTTCATTTTTTTGTTAGGTTTATATCAATGAATCATTATAAATTTTTCATGATTAGATAACTGATTAACCAATATTACTTGTATAGTGGATAAGTTTTGTTTTGGAAAAGGGAATGTGAAAAATGTGATAATGAACTAATGATGATATTTTTCAATGCTCTAACTTTGACTCTACAGGATTGAAGTGGCGATTTTGTGATATATAGTGATTCATAAAATAATGGACACAGTTTTTTTATAATGAAAAATTATAAAGTTATTACATATGAATCAATGAAATTCAAGACTCTGTAATAGTACTACCAAACCCATGATCTTAGGTTAGTAGTTATAAACTTCTATTTGAATATATTGTGATATTATCTTTATGATGAATAATGTAAGATATAAATGGATAATAAATCCTGAAATGCATGTTTTAAAAAAACACTCAATATGAGAAAAATGTGATTGGTCGTGCTACTCAAATATTATGATGGTTCAATACACTACAACCTAGGGAATGAAAATAAGAAACCATATAAATTGAGTAGGAAAGATCATGGAATTATAAACCAAATTTTTATTTACATGGATCTTATGTTCTTCGGATGTATAAATTTGGACATGGGAATTTATAAGGAAGTTTAAACATAAATAAATTTTCAAATTAATGAAAATAAATCTTTTTTAGAGAAGATAATTAATTTTCACACTAATTATGAGAACATTAAGAGTATTATTAATGATATAATAGACGTGAAAATAAAAATACTTCATTTTTAGTATTAGTGTTATGAAATTTAGAAATAGATTATGTGTTTCATATATACCTAAGATAAAAAAGGGAAATATTTTACAATTCACATAGGTCAAATTTCTCTATGAACCATAGTACCAAAACGACATGTAAGGATTTTATGAAACATTTTTTATGCCATAACATGAACCAGGATATTGTTAATTATGTGTATAGGTATTTGATTTTTCAAAAAATGAAAACGTTGAGGAAACAACCAAGATAATTCTTTCAAATACATTCTATTCCTATGGGGAATTTGGATGGCATTATTATACACTCTATGACGGGACTACCAATGACTCCAAGAAAGAATGATGCAATATAGGTTATCATTGGCCACTGAAACAAATATGTACATTTCCTCACTATAAGAGATGATTGACCACTTGATTTAATTGAAATTATATATATTAATGAAAATTTTAAACTTTGTGGTGTATGTATTTCAATTGTTTCTGATTGAGATATATGTTCCAAATCAATATTCTATAAGAGTCTATAGAATGTTGTTGATACTGAACTTTATTTGAGAAATGTATTCCACCGTAAAACATGTAGAAATTTTGAAATAATAGTTCAAATAAAGGAATACATGTTGAGGTCATTATCACATGATTTTTATGGTATTTCCGATCAATATTTACCTTTAGTGGAGGTTTAATACAACATTAGTTTTCATTCATGTATTCAAATGGTGTTGTAAGAAGTATTATATGGAAGGGGGTGTCTCACTCCAAATTATTGGGATAAATTTTTTGAATGGACACTAGTAGTCCCAAAACATGAGGAAGATACAAAAAAAGTAAAGTCTATTCAGACTCACATTAAACTCTCTCCAAGTAGAAAAACGATTTTTTCTAATAATTGAAGGAAATATTTTGAATTCTAATTGGGAGAACATGATTTCATGAATTTTTTCTCTAGAAGGGTATATTAAGATTCGATATGAAAGGGAAACCTAGCCCGAGGTACACAAAACACTTTGAAATTTTTGATATAATTTGATTTTTTACTTATCGTTTCAAAATGTTCCCAAAATTGTCAATTTTTCATAATGTTTTAAATATATTATTTCAAAGAATGTACTTACCAGAACCAATGGACATTCCCACATATGGTGAAATATAGTTGGAACATGATATATAACACTATCAATAACCCATCCAAATTCAAGATACTAGATATAAAGTAATCAGGAATTGGGAAAAAAACATCTGTTAAAGGTACTTTAGAGAAACAAAAAAACAGAGGAGGCGTCATGTGGACCAAAAAATATTAAGAAGAAGAAATACCCACATATTTTCATAATTTTGTACCACTAAAATTTTGAGGAAATTATTTTGTTAGGATAGGGGAATATAACACCCCAAAACATTACAATATTTTCTTCTTAGAATAATTATAATTTTTCCAATCTTTTAATTCACGCAACACTAATTTAACATTTATCACATGAAATAATGACATTTTTTGATTGGTTGCATTACACATAGGAAATAGTTATACCGAATACCATTAACATTTTAATTTAAAATGAAAATTATCTCCTAAATGTTAAATTGGTTGTTAAGAACAGGGTAAACTAACTTTTTATATAAATGTTTTACATAAATATAAAATGAATTCATTTTTTACTAATTAATTTTAAATGAAAATAAAATTCAATTTAATATATAAGAATGTTTTTAATAAAAAAATATTTTGATACACCAAAAGTAATTTTTTATTAATTACTATTATTGAGTTATATTAATGAAATTTATATATGTTCATTCAAATGTTTTTCCATTCATCCAATAGATTTGATAGTAAAAAGATAATAAAAAATCCAGTTGTTTCATAAAAAATTCTATTTTAATATAGGCATTTTCCATCCATTTAATGGAACATGTGTTTTAAAACTAAATGTTGACACTTTAATATGTTCTATTGGAAAAAAATAAAATTCATTTAATAATTTTTAATATAACAATTATCATAGGATTGTTATTTTTCTAAGAAGATTCATTTTTTGATGACCCGTGAAATGTACAAAAATTTAATTGAAACCTAACTTTTCATCTAAGTAATTTACATTGTTAAATTGTATTTTACTTTTTTTATGTAAAATTAGAAAATTTAAAAATATATTATTCCAATTTACATAAATGAAGTAAATTTCATATTGAAATTGGATAATAAAACAAAATATACTTTTAAAAAGATTTACATTAAAAACCTGCTTTATCATCCCGTCTGTGGGATTAATTTTAAATTAATTTTTTCCACTTATTTGAATTTAATCAAGAAAATTTTATTAAATCATTGGATTCATAAAAAATTATGCAATATAATAATATCAACATAATTTTTGACAAATTTTATTAGTGAAAAATGTTAAAATTAATCATCGTGATTAATAGAAAAATGAGTTTTCCAAAGGACTAAACATTAAAAATAAGGGTAAAAACTACCTAAATTAATTTCCAAAACCTATTGAATTTTTCATATTTAGGCCATACAGCTTCTATTATCTAAATTGTTTCATTATTTATTCCAAATTCCATGAAAAAAACATGGTTAGAATTAACTCTTTCAAAAAAATTAAAAGCACACCTTTCACCTAACTTATAAAAGGCCACCCCTCTCCTCTTCACTTGACACCTGAAAAACACTTTGCTTCACCCAAAAACATATTAAATGACTTCCCAAAATCCCCCAAGTAATTATATATGGAATTAAATTTTTATAAATCCATATTATGAATCCAATATTGAAACCTAATGATGATACTCGAAGAAGACTTAATATTTTAATAAAAGTGTTTTAATTTATTTTCCTCATCCACATCCTTAAATTGTTATTATACTATGATTATATAATAACATAATAATAATAAAAATAATGATAAGTTTTTAGGAAGAGTTAATGGCCTAAAACATCTCACACTTCTATCAAATGGTTTACAGAATCATCATTCGTGTGTAAAGATTACTACCACCTCATAAACCGATGTCATTATTCATTCCCTTTATAATATAAATGTTAATAATAATGATAGATTTATTGTTTTTTTATATATATTTTATATTTATGATTTTATGATTCTCTTGGACTGATTATATACCTTAAAATATCTTGATTTCTATTTTTTTAAATATGGTAACGTTGCTCATGTGTATCGTGCATTACCCTCTCAAGAAACGATATGATTTATTCACAGTTTACATGGAATTTATTAAGTATTTTTTTAATAAAAATGAGATATAAATTAAATAAAAATGATAATATAATGTTAATATATATATATTTATCATTTAATTTTATTTCATTAAATATTACATGAAAATGGAAACAACATTCACACATACGTAGGTCATATTGTCTCAATGATCATCGTATTGCATTTATTTGCTCAATATTTTATTGATTAATTTAAATACATATAAATAAAATATATATGATATTTATATAATTTTCAAAATTATTGATATTGTTAAATCATGATCTAATTAATCTTAATAATAAAATAACACATCAAAACATTCTAGAAAACAAGTTAATTAACACAAAAAAGGATGAAAATAATGAAAGATTCATAACAAAAGGGTGATAAGATATTATAAAATAACAATATCTGATATAATAAATATTTATACGGTTATGATATAAATTAATAACATGTTTCAAAAAACTATACCAAAGGTTAAATAGGCTTCATCCAAAAAGACGTGTAGGGTAAGGGATTTCATCTCAGTTTACGTTCAATGGAAATTAATTCTTATTATGAACCAATTAATTTTTGTGTAGTGTATATATTGATCCATTTACATGTAATATCATGATTATATAATTATTAATTGTATTTTATGTTTCATTCTAAATTTTATCATGCTAGTGTATTTGAGGTGAAATTACTAAGCGGTAAATGTTATTGAAGAATCTCACATTATTTTGTAGTTGTTAAATTTCTCTAAAAATAAATTTATTGTAATAATTTTCATTGGAAATTACATTACTCTTAAATATAAAAAGTTTTTTATGAAGGATATGTTTATTCCATGACACATATTCCATTTTTACTTAAGGTATTTACCTTGAAACTTATTTTATTAACTAGGGAAATATTGATAAATACATATCCTTTACTCCATACTGGTATTTGATTAGGAACATTATTAATGAATTAGAAAAAGAATTAGATACATGTCTAATTTTTTAGAATAATATGAAATGGTCTGGGGACCATTAAAAATATTCCCCTTGATGCAACGGTAGTCTCATGAGATGGATTACTTGGCCAAATAATATGGGTCTTTACATGGTAGGTTTTAAACTATCTTGTGAAAGGTCATAACGATAATGGTACCATGTACCTGGAAAACCTGGAGTTCAATAATTAATAATTCACTTTATTTAGAATTCAATTATTATTATTATTAGTTCTATTTTTCAATGAAATTTTCTATGGATTCAATTAAGACTAATTTTATTATCTAAATGATTTTTTTAGTTATTTAACTCTCCATATTGACATTCCCTTATCAATATATTTATGTGGAGTTTTTCAGTTATCTTCCCCTACATGTTGATTATGAATAAAAATTAATTATAGTTTCCTCTATATCTACCCTTAATGGTAGTTTTATATCACACGTAATTTTTTTTCTTTTAATGAGTTTATAAAGAATAAATATTTGAATTAGTTTTCAAGGATTCCATTTATTAGCTTCTATATTGTATTATATATTATTTTATATTCCCAATGTAAATTTGGTATAATATATGTATCTATATTAAAAATCATATAAATTGATTGGTCCTTTGGGTTTTGATTCCTAGTAATAATTCAAATATAATAATGTAAGGTAGCAGCCTTGGGCTTCTGAGGTCCAGGTCGTAATAATAGGGGTTAACAACAAAGGTACCAATCAACACACAAGTTTTACTCACATTGATTCTTCTTAAAAATTCATAAAAACACAAAAAAAAATACATAATACACCTACCATATAATATTAAATACAGTTTTCAGATTATCTATTTTCAAACCATTGAAAATTAGAATAGCCAGTTCATTAAACAATTACCAGAACATTAATTTTTATTGAACATGCCACCATTTAATATACACATCCTTTTACAAGAAATTTTTTTCATTTTAAAATACATGTAAATTAAAATTCTTCTCAATAAAATATCACATCATAAGACAAAATAGGAATGAAAAATCAATATCCCAACAACCACATCCAATCTCTACTTTTCATCACATTACAACCACTTTTTTCATCCCCACTGCACAACCACACTGAAACAACCATCACAGCTCCACTACACAAAAAATATAAACCACCACACCCCATCCATAAAATAATTACATAAAATCCTCATCACCCAAAAACATCCAAAATATAATTCCACACCACACATATTTAATTTTATAGATTAGCCATATTTTCTGGCATTAAATTGCACTTCCTTATTACATGGTGTTATTACAAAATCCATAAGATCTTGGGGTATCGAATTAATTTACCATGTATATGTAATTATACAATAAAATTTAATGTAATATAAATATCCACACTATAAGGCCCCAGCCTTAAACCTTACTTAATCTTGAGTTATTACAAGGTTACACATTGAGGATCTTTTTTGGTTTAGAGTTTTAGAGAATTAGATCATGAAACTTGCATTACATTTCACATTTAAACAAAGTGGTTACATAGAAGACAATATTCATTCTTCCCATCAACGGAAACATATTTAAAATAAAACACGGATTCTTTCTTGACACATCCTCGACACTATCATCACATCATGTACCTTTCCCTTGACTTGTGAAAAACATTTCAAAAACTTGGGATGAGCATAAAAAGCTCAGTGAGGGTTATAAAAATATGGAAAGGAAACATGAGTCCATATATACATAAGATTGAAATCATTCTTTACCCATAAAACATAGGAACTTTAACATACCTCATCAAACCATGAATAAATCATAGAAATCATAAGACATAAAGGTAACTTGAGGCATTCATAACATTATTACGTAGGGAGTAACCCTCTTGGTTACGTTTGGAATACCCATCATAGTATATTACCTAAATCTCTTCGGAGAAACCTTAACGTTTCACTCCTTCGCGTTCCCCAATGTATTGGAGAGCTATATCAGGCTCACCCGCCCTTAGTTTATCATGGAACCACCCGTCTTCATAACAATTCCCAAGAACCATAACATAATCTTATCACATAAAACATGCATAAAGGAAACACAACATTTCCACCTTTCAATAACAAGATATCAATACAACACATTGATATAAATATATTATGAATCCATTTTCAATACCAAAATAAAAGAAAAGTAAAACATGGTATTTATTTTTCTTTTAAAAAAATGGTATGGGTTGTAGAGGAAGCTGAAACTCAGATAATGGTCACGGCGACGGAGAAGTCATTGTCGCCGCATACGTACGACAAAAACATTCCCTTTTGTCGTTTAATAAACACTTCATATAAAAATGATTCATTTTGAATAAACATAAAAGTCAAAGGGGTTAATACACCGTATAAAAGAAGGTTGTGTATAAAAAAGAATATGCCTCAATGAAAGGAGATTGAGACGAAGTCCCTTACAAAGATGGTATCCTTGGTTTAAGGATAAATCAATTACATAATTATGTGTGACAAAAGAATACACCAAATATAAGTGGATGTTAAGTGTAAAATAATCAAAGGTCATTCACACATATTCAAAGGATGACATATTCAATAACTACATGTTGAACCCAAAGAAATCGAAATTGGGTTAAGAAGTTCCCTTGACAGCCTAACGGCGTCACATCAAAAAAGGGTATCTCATCACTTGGACATAAAATTTACATCAATAAGGATATATGAGAACATATACCAACATAACAATATGTAAATTCAAAGACCCAAAAAAGAAGTCTTTTAGGAGGGTGAAAGGTTCCCTTACCGACATGGGTATCTTTCGAAACATACGCCCCGTGAAAGAAGGAAAATACAACATTGATGTAAATACTCATAAACGAAAGTATATTACACAAAGAGTAGAATAATGGATAGTAAATACACCACTCAAAGGAAATTGTGGAAAATGTACAATAAATCTCACGGGAATAAAAGTGTGATGAAAAATCCCTTACGAGAACTCGGCAGCCTAACAGCGCCACTTAAAACTTCCAAAAATGGATTGATGAGATCAAAAAGGGTCTCTCATCTTATTAAAATAAAATGTACAACAATAGGAATATAAAATAACATACCCCATAATAACAAAGAGGATCTTAAAAGAATTGACATAAAGGAGAGTACTTAAAAAGAAAGAGAGAGGTTAGATCTTTTACAAAAATTCGGCAGCCTAACGGCGCCACTCAAAACTTCCAAAATGGATTGATGAGAGAGAATAGGGTCTCTCATCACATGAATATAAAAATTACAGTAATAGTAATATAAAATATCATCCCAATAACAAGAAAGACGAGCTTAAAAAGTAATGACATAAAAGTGTGTACTTAAAAAGAAAGAGAGGAGTAGGATCCCTTACCTCGGGTACGACTTGACTCGATCGTTCTTTAACATCCTTAAAATCGGGTAACTCCCTTTGGTTTGAGCTCAAAGGCTTCCTTGGGAAGACGTCTGCCCAAAGTGAGGCTTCAAGGAGTTAGAGAGGGAAGTGTAGAGACAAAATGGGTAGTGGTTGGCCGAGCCAAAGCCTTTGGGAGTGTGGGTAAGGAGGTAGAGGTGGGGGCCTTTTATAAGAGGAGAGGAGGGGCACTCTTGGAAGGTAAAGAAAAGTCACTTTATTTTAAAATGGTATTAGGGTTTAGGAGGTCCCACATTGATGTGTTTCGAGGATAAGGTGATAAGGGTTCTAAATCCACTCATCCAATAGGTTTTGGACATTTTTAGGTCTTAGATATTACATTATCTTTCCATTTTATTTAAATCGTTAAATAATGAGGTCATCGTTGCATCATCATGATGTCATAAATAATTTAATTTATTGAATGTCTAAAAATTATAAAAAAAATACCATGATGTAGGAAAGATTCTTAGCTTTCCAATTAATATTTATAGTAAAATATATGATTTGTATAACCCCATGTAAAAATTGTTTTAGTAAAACATTTCATGTTTGTCTCATTTTTACTTTAACTTTAAATAAAAAGATATTATTGTCATTTTCCAACCAAAGTGGCTTCATGGGGTCCCCAAGTTGACCCATGGATTGTCTTGGTCGTCCATGACACATACAATGATGTTAGGACATGTTTCAAGTTCATTTCATATTATTAAAACATTATTTTTACCTTAAACTACACTAATTACCTCTAATCGCGATTAAAAACTTAATAAATTACTATTCACCAAAAAAATATTTTTATCCCATTGAACCACATTTTACTTCTTAATGACAACCATGTATGTCGGATTTTTGAAATTCAAAACACAAAGATGGAAAATTTTCATTTAAACGGAAAAATCAGTTTTTATAAGTACCACTTAGTGGTTTCACTATTCCTCAAAAATTGAAGTTTTTCAGAAAAATCCCAAAAATTCACCCTAAGATATATTTGATATTCCGAATTCAAAAATGAATTATATTTTACAAAATTCAAAACATATAAGTCACATTAATTAATTTAATAATTAATTCCCACTGTCAGAGCAAATAGCGTGTTTTTATGAAACAATAAGTATCAAAAGATTGACACTAGTTTAAGTCTGATTTCAAAGTGAAATTAATTCCAACGACCACTATTTTATTTAATGGTAAAAATATATTCTAATTTCACTTTAAAACAAATTCAAAAGATAATCAAATCATATAAATAAATTAGATTAAAAAGAGGTTTTGAATTAAAATACAACATTTTACACTATTCATTAAAAAAATGAACTTTATCAGAAAGATACCAAAAATATACACAAAGTAAATTTTGATGTCCCAATTCTTAAGAAGAGTTTTATTTGGTCCAAAAGGATGTATAAGAGTGAACAAAACTATATTTAATGACGGTTCTCCATCCAAAGGTGATAAGTGAACCTTTAGTGAAAACTAGGGCATATACGCCTAAAATTGAATTCTTTCCGTATTTTATGCCTTTATCTTTTATTGGATAAATGTAAAAACATTTAAAAACATATATAATCATACTTTAGTTATTTCTATCCATTCCCGCCAATACAACGACTACATGTTAACTACCATTTAAAATAATATTATTTTATTATTAGAGTGCAACGTAAGATTTTCAAGAAACTCGTTGTTGCGTGTTGGGTACGCCATCCAGCATAGCGTTCCCTTTAAAGTCATATTAATATTTTATTCACAAATGTGGATAAATATGAAAATTTCATATTCTTTATTTACCTGGGGTGTTACATCCTTCCCCCCTTTTGGGAATTGCGTCCTCACAATTTTCTAAAATTGAGCTTGGAAACATCCTTGAAAGTCCCACATCGGAACAAGAGTCGGTAAAACAATCACTTTAAAATAAAGGAAGACAAGTAAAGAGGTCACCCGAGTAAACCCATATGTAGAAAAAAAATGGACATAGAAGAAAAATCAAAGGGTCATGTTCTTGAGGGAGAGTGATAGTAAACATGTCTATGAGAAATTTAACCACAAGAAAATCACAAACTTGTGATGGGTTAAACGGTATTCAATTCCCCAGTAGGAAAAGTTAGTAGACAAAATTTTGTTTTAAGTTACTTTTTATTGAGGAATTTATTTATAAGGAAACATAATCACTTCTCATGTTGACTTTCAACTTTTATTAGATTCCTTCCACAAACTCATATTTTCTCCAAAAGTCGAGTATTTAGGAAGACTTGTTCACATTAAGAGTATTATAATCAACTTCTAGAGAATCAACTGATCCACAAAAGAGAACTATATACTTCCCATGTCTTTAGACTTTAACCAAAACCAAAACCAAAAAGGTTAGTACAGGATCAGATAATCCAGAAAAGGATAACCCTTTATAAAAAGAAAATCTATGCTTAATCTCCAAAAATTGTCCAACAAAACCCAAAGTTCAACGAGGACCATTCGATAAACAATTTATCCATAAAATTCTTCAAAGTAAACCAAACTAATGTTGAAACCCAAATATTTGAAGGATTTAGTCACATAGTCTTCCAAGTTAAATCGTAACATTTATCTCCAAACAACATCAGTTGCTCCTAAAGTCTCGTATAGAAAAGTAATTAACCTAATCACATATCCTCCATGATAGGTTAATAATTTCCATAGATAATCGAAAATCAGCTCATTCTAGATTCATAAGATCATCTACCTAAAAATAATTAGTTAAACTAACCATGGACTTCACGTAGTCTAGTGGTAGGCGATAAATACCAGTTGCACTTTGTTTGTGGGTTCGATTCCCGCAGCTTTTTCCGACGCGACGGGTTGTCACACGGTCTATGTGTTGTCCTTTTTCCAAAACTATATAATTTTCAAATCATTCCCCAAAAAGAGATAAAATCATCAAAAATAACCATAACATAATTTAACCTCAATTTTATCTCATGCCTTTCACTTTCCAGCATATCATATAATAACCCATAATTTCTCAAAAGTAAGGATCATATAAACTCTAATGGTTACCTTTATAATTATTACCTGAACTTCCACATAGATTGGTCATCTCATACATGATGCATTACAGAATATACCAAGGTTAAAGTGGTTGATCATGACTCCTTGATATTTGGTTTAGAACAACCACGAGCTTCCTCATTGAATCCTCCATTTTATCTAGTATCTTAATCAGAGAACCACCATAGTTTCCTTCAAACCTGTTGTCTCTTTGGTGCCTGCTAGATCCATCCATTCACTAAAAACAGAAATGTCAGTGTGAGTATATCAACAAAACCATCATGTACTAATGAGGAAGGTAAATACTAATATATACTTACTCATTCACTTTATCTAAAACTAGGACTCTTTCTGAAATCCTAGCCATTATGGTAATGTCACTTATGCTTAAAGAATACCCTAACCTCTAAAGTTATCTAAACCGACCTATGATACCAAATATAAGGCCCCAGCCTTAAACCTTACTTAATCTTGAGTTATTACAAGATTACACATTGAGGATCTTTTTAGGTTTAGAGTTTTAGAGAATTAGATCATGAAACTTGCATTACATTCCACATTTAAACAAAGTGGTTACATAAAAGACAATATTCATTCATCCCATCAACAGAAACATATTTAAAATACAACACGGATTCTTTCTTGACACATCCTTGACACTATCATCACATCATGTACCTTTCCCTTGACATGTGAAAAACATTTCAAAAACATGGGATGAGCATAAAAAGCTCAGTAAGGGTTATAAAAATATGGAAAGGAATCATGAGTTCATATATACATAAGAATGAAATCATACTTTACCCATAAAACATAGGCACTTTAACATACCTCATCAAACCATGAATAAATCATAGAAATCATAAGACATAAAGGTAACTTGAGGCATTCATAACATTCTTACGTAGGGAGAAACCCTCTTGGTTACGTTTGGAATACCCATCACAGTATATTCCCTAAATCTCTTCAGAGAAACCTTAACGTTTCACTCCTTCACATTACCCAATGCATTGGAGAGCTATATCGGGCTCACCCGCCCTTAGTTTATCATGGAACCACCCGTCTTCATAACAATGCCCAAGAACCAAAACATAATCTTATCACATAAAACATGCATAAAGGAAACTTAACATTTCCACCTTTCAATAACAAGATATCAATACAAAACATTGATATAAATACATTATGAAAACCATTTTCAATACCAAAATAAACGAAAATTAAAACGTGGTATTTATTTTTCTTTTAAAAAGATGGTATGGCTTGTAGAGGAAGCTGAAACTCAAATAATGGTCACGGCGGCTGAGAAGTCGTTGTCGCCGCATATGTACGACAAAAACATTCCCTTTTGTCATTTAATAAACACTTTGTATAAAAATGATTCCTTTTGAATAAACGTAAAAGTCAAAGGGGTTTATAAACCATATAAAAGAATGTTGTGTATAAAACAGAATATGCCCCAATGAAAGGAGATTGAGACGAAGTCCCTTACAAAGACGGTATCCTTGGTTTAAGGATAAATCAATTACATAATTATGTGTAACAAACGAATACACCAAATATAAGTGGATATTAAGTGTAAAATAATCAATGGTCATTCACACATATTCAAAGGATGACATATTCAATAACTACATGTTGAACCCAAAGAAATCAAAATTAGGTTAAGAAGTTCCCTTGACAGCCTAACGGCGTCACATCAAAAAAGGGTATCTCATCACTTGGACATAAAATTTACATCAATAAGGATATATGAGAACATATCCCAACATAAAAATATGTAAATTAAAAGACCCAACAAAAGAAGTCTTTTAGGAGGGTGAAAGGTTCCTTTACCGACATGGGTGTCTTTCGAAACATATGCCCTGTGAAAGAAGGACAATACAACATTGATGTAAATACTCATAAATGAAAGTATATTACACAAAGAGTAGAATAATGGATATTAAATAAACCACTCAAAAGAAATTTTGGAAAATGTACAATAAATCTCATGGGAATAAAAGTGAGATGAAAAATCCCTTATGAAAACTCGGCAGCCTAACGGCGCCTCTTAGAACTTCCAAAAATGGATTGATGAGATCAAATAGGGTCTCTCATCATATTAAAATAAAATTTACATCAAGAGGAATATAAAAGAACATCCCCCATAATATCAAAGAGGAGCTTAAAATAAGTGACATAAAGGAGAGTACTTAAAAAGAAAGAGAGAGGTTAGATCTCTTACAAAAATTCGGCAGCCTAACGGCGCCACTCAAAACTTCCAAAATGGATTGATGAGAGAGAATAGGGTCTCTCATCACATGAACATAAAAATTATAGTAATAGTAATATAAAAGATCATCCCTATAACAAGAAAGATGAGCTTTAAAAGGAACGACATAAAAGTGTGTACTTAAAAACAAAGAGAGGAGTAGGATCCCTTACCTTGGGTCCGACTTGACTCGATCGTCCTTTAACGTCCTTCAAATCGGGTAACTCCCTTTGGTTTGAGCTCAAAGGCTTCCTTGGGAAGACTTCTGCCAAACGTGAGGCTTCAAGGAGTAAGATAGGGAAGTGGAGAGACAAAATGGGCAGAGGTTGGCCGAGCCAAAGGCTTTGGGAGTGTGGGTAAGGAGGTAGAGGTGGGGGCCTTTTATAATAGGAGAGGAGGGGCACTCTTGGAAGGTAAAGAAAAGTCACATTATTTTAAAATGGTATTCGGATTTAAGAGGTCCCACATTGATGTGTTTCGAGGATAAGGTGATAAGGGTTCTAAATCCACTCATCCAATAGGTTTTGGACATGTTTAGGTATTAGATATTACATTATCTTTCCATTTTATTTAAATCGTTAAATAATGAGGTCATCGCTGCATTATCATGATGTCATAAATAATTTAATTTATTTAATGTCTAAAAATTATAAAAAAAATACTATGATGTAGGAAATATTTTTAGATTTCCAATGAATATTTATAGTCAAAAATAGAATTTGTATAACCCCATGTAAAAATTGTTTTAGTAAAACATTTTATGTTTGTCTCATTTTTACATTAACTTTAAATAAAAAGATATTAATGTCATTTTCCAACCAAAGTGGCTTCATGGGGTCCCCAAGTTGACCCATGGGTTGTCTTGTCCGTCCATGACACATCCAATTACGTTAGGACATGTTTCAAGTTCATTTCATATTATTAAAACATTATTTTTACCTTAAACTACACAAATTACCTCTAATCGCGATTAAAAACTTAATAAGTTACTATTCACCAAAAAAATATTTTTATCCCATTGAACCACATTTTACTTCTTAATGAAAACCATGTATGTAGGATTTTTTAAATTCAAAACACAAAGATGGAAAATTTTCATTTAAATGGAAAATTCAGTTTTTATAAGTACCACTTAGTGGTTTCACTATTCATAAAAATTTGAAGTTTTTCAGAAAAATCCAAAAAATTAACCCTAAGCTATATTTGATATTCTGAATTCAAAAATGAATTCTATTTTAAAAAATTAAAAACATATAAGTCACATTAATTAATATAATAATTAATTCCCGCTGTCGGAGCAAATAGCGTGTTTTTATGAAACAATAAGTATCAAAAGATTGACACTAGTTTAAGTCCGATTTCAAAGTGAAATTAATTCCAACGACCACCATTGGATTTAATGGTAAAAATATATTCTAATTTCACTTTAAAACAAATTAAAAAGATAATCTAATCATATAAATAAATTAGATTAAAAATAGGTTTTGAAGTAAAATACAACATTTTACACTATTCATTAAAAAAATGAACTTTATCATAAAGATACCAAAAATTTATACAAAGAAAATTTTGATGTCCCAATTCTTAAGAAGAGTTTGATTTAGTCCAAAAGGATGTATATAAGTGAAAAAAACTATATTTAATGACGGTTTTCCATCAAAAGGTGATAAGTGAACCTTTAGTGAAAACTAGGGCATATACGCCTAAAATTGAATTCTTTCCGTACTTTATGACTTTATCTTTTATTGGATAAATGTAAAAACATTTAAAAATATATATAATCATACTTTAGTTATTTCTATCCATTCCCGCCAATAAAATGGCTACATGTTAACGGCCATTTAAAATAATATTATTTTATTATTAGAGTGCAACGTAAGATTCCCAAGAAACTCGTTGTTGCGTGTTGGGTACGCCATCGAGCATAGAGTCCCCTTTAAAGTCATATTAATATTTTATTCACAAATGTGGATAAATATGAAAATGTCATATTCTTTATTTACCTAGGGTGATACACACACAACATGCATTCCACAAAAAAACTAGTTCAAAAATAAGGACCCCCAATAGTCAGGATTTTTAGAAGGGTTTATGTTAGTATTGTTTCAATAAAAAACCATATCAAACGGTGAAGACATGTTTGAAATTCCATTACACTTAATAAATTAATTTTTCTAATATATTTTTCATTTTAATTTAGATTCAACCATTTCTAAATAGATAAACATATTAACCCCTCTCTACAAGTTAAACATTAAGGAGAAACAAAGGAATTTCTACTTGGTAAAAACATTTAACCGAAATTTCTACACTAAAAACAAGGGCTATGCATACAAGAGGAAAATCATTACAATGGTAACATGAAACAACACTAGAAAAAAGAATCCATGAATCTAAGGAAAAATCATATGGAACATCTCATCTCAAGAGATATAAAAATACTAAAATGAGAGAATAAATGATCTTCACTTTAGAAATATCAGATGTAAAAAAATTAAAATTAGATATGGTTTTAATTGTTCCTTATGGCAGATCTTATCAAAACCAATAAATCAATCCATTAAAATAATCTTTTTAATTTAATAAAATAGCGGCTTGAATTATATCCCCTTAATATCGCATCAATATTCATTAATTAAGGTAATAAACCCAATTTTTATTAACAAATCATCAAAAATGGAATATCTATAAATTTCAGAAACTATATTCACTATTCAAAACGAGACACTATTGGTGATCCACTATTAGTTCAAAATGAGATAATGTGTGTGATCAATTTTTTTCTAGAAGGATTCAATATTTGGGATCCACCATTAGTTTAAAATTATCCACTATTTCTGGTCCACTGTTCATTCAAAATGAGCCACCATTGGTGATCCACTATTAGTTCAAAATCAGATACCATTGGCAATCCACCATTAGTTTAAAATGATCCACTTTTGGTGATCAATTGTTAGTTCAAAATTATCATGCATTTTTAAATCCACCATTAGTTCAAAATTATCCGCCATTTGGTGATCCACTATTAGTTTCTAATGATCCACCACTATTGATCCATTATTAGTTCAAAATTATAAACTATTGGAGATACCATGTTAGTTCAAAATAATCCACTATTGGTGATCCATAATTTGTTTTGAATGATCCACCACTTGTGATCTACCTTTACATAAAAATTATCCACCATTGGTGTTCCACTGTTAGATAAAAATTATCCTTTATTAGTGATACACCATTATTTGAAAATGATCCACTATTGGGGATCCACTGTTAGTTCAATATGATATCTCTTTGGTGATCCACCATTAGATCATATGATCTACCATTTTTATCCAACACCATCCTCTAAAGCACCCCCAAATTTTCCAAAACTCTTCAAAACTACTCCCTTCATCCACCAAAGACTCCTTCAATTTTCCAAGACTCCTCAAAATACCCAATTCCCACAACGTAAAGGGTAGGTGGTCCAAGTAATTACATAATATAACTATGAAACTATTCTTCCCCTCTATAATTCAAATACAACATTGAAAGAAACATTAAATGTTCTGAATAACCATCCATCAAGACATATCTCAAGGATCATGTTGCATATGAAATTCCACCACCAACCAAACATGATAGCCCAAAATGCCACAATAGATAATCAAATTGTACTTCCACGAACATAGTAATCAGATAATTCCATTTTCCAATTCAGGATACTATCTGCTCTAGGTGGAACTAACTCCCCCCACATTGTTTTAATCCCATCATTGTGTAATTCGTATCGATTAGGAATGTGGTACTACCTTTTTAAGATATCTTATCTTTATCACAAAACATACAACAGAGAAAAATTATTATCAAATAAAACAACAAGGTTTCCAAAAATCACATCATTCATGAAAATCCAAACAATGAAAATCATGAACAAAATAGATATGGTTAGTTGGCATAAATCTACATATTTTTCACCCATGAACTCTCCTATTGGACACTATGCCTCCAAAAAATGAACCAAGGGAATGGTTAATCCTTTTATCACATTTTCTTGAAAATATTAGATCCCCACTAGGCACTCTATGAAAATCACATCATCAATTATATCAAATTTTAACCAATCAATGACATGGGATTCATTGTGATCATACTGAAGGAGTAGAGTGACCTAGAAGACATTATGGATCTATTCCATTCATGGATGAAGTTATAATAAATAAGCCACCACTATATCATTCACGAACCATTCAAAGGTAAAATATTGGTTGAGAGCATACTCCCATTAGAGAACATCATTTAATGGTAGGTTTATTTCTAAAGATCTGATGAAATCCAATAAAAATAACTATAAAATTTCCTCTAGAAACTGGATAGTCTTCTCCATCTTCCTATATTTCAAAGGTTGGATAACATTCCTAATGCATAACTGAGTTCCAAAAGCATTCTAAAATTCTCTCTAAACTCACATGGTGAAACATATGTCTTATTCCTAGATAGTGTACCCTGAAACTCTATGCATCTGCACCATATCATATATATTCTTTCTTTCCCAAACATCTATTGTACTCAACTCTGTGATCTCTAGGTAGTGATCCAATTTAATCAAAAGTTCCAAAATTTTCTAGAAAGCATCATATCCTCTCAGATCTCGGGGTAACCCTGAGTTGAAGTCCATTTTTATTTCATACCATTCCCAATATGGAATATCCAAGGCTACATCAAACTACCAGGACATTTGTGGTCAACCTTTACCTTAAAGAAAAACTAGAAATTGAGCCACAAACTCTGCCACTACTCGTTCTTTCCAAGGACGAAAAAACTATACCCACCAAACTTATTACATCTTGAAAAATACTAAGAGTACCACAAAAGTTAATGTATGAAACAAATGAAATACTCCCCCATAAATCACAACTGTAACAAAAAAACCTCCCATGAAACATCATCAGGTTCGTACTGTCCTTCATACATCCCTCTAGAGCATCACCATGGTCAACATAATTTTTTTAAAGGTTCGGTCTGAAGCCTCATTTTATTATTAAATCAACGCAAAGACCTCTTTAACTGGGTAGAGGGAAACCCATTACATATCCTGAAGTCCTAGTGGGTTTGTATCCCATTTCTCTCTAAAATCCACAAACTCTTGAACAACATCCTTCCATGAATTTGGGCACAAAGCATCATCCACAAAATTACATTTTATTTTTTGTATGACATATCAAAATCATACTCATAAAGAAACTCCATAAACCTTACCTATCATCGATTTAGATCAATCTGATAAATGATACAACTTATTCTCTTGTGATCAATGAAGACCACAATGTTCTCACTTAGAGGTAATTTCTCCACAATGTTATTGAAAACAAAAATGATAGTAGCTATAGATCATGGGTTTCATAGTCATTCTCATGGGGATGTAGCTACATAGACATATAATAGGTAACCTCTATCTTCTTTATCATCATTCATCCTAATCATGGATGGGAAGAGTCATAAGGCACCTCAAATATCACACCCTCCTCAGGCAGCAAAAAAACTATATAACTGACCAAAATCATCTTTAGAAAACTGAATACTACCTGAAACTAATATATATAGATTAAATAATTGACCCTCATAGTCAATGATTTCAATGGGGAAACATATTGGGAGAAATGGGACACAAACATTAGATAATAGTCTGAGATACCAAGGATATGAAAACCTTCAGGAATGTTCTTGGGTGCTACCTAAGAAGCAACAGCCTCAAAAATCGACTGGTCCACCACCACACCCTACTAATAAACTACAATCCAAATGAAATCAACCTCTTCATTCCAAAAAATACACTTGGTAAATCTTCTATAGAGCTAGTGGAGATAAAGAACTTGAAAAACTACTCAGAGATAATCGACATACTCCTCCTCTAACATTGAGTGGAAAAATATGTCATCAATGAACACAATTATGGAATTTTCCAATAATTCATAAAATATAGAGTTCACGAGACTTATGAACAGTGCTGGTGAATTATTAAAACTGAATTAAATTATTATGAACTCAAGGTTACCATACCTATATCTTATGGAATTGTTCTAGATGTCAACATCCTTTACAATCAAATAGTGATATCATAACCTCAAATCTATCTTGGAGTAACCACAAGATCCCCTCAATTGGTGAAAATGATAATCAATACTTGGAAGAGGATATTTATTCTTGATGATCACATAAATTAACCTCTGATATTCTATTCACCACCTTATACTTCCATCAATATTCTTATCAAATAACACTTGAGAAGCCCACATAGACACACTGAGTCAGATGAAACCCCACTACATCAGATCATCTATCTGAATCCTTAACTCCAACAACTCATAAGTCTCAATTAGATATAGATCCATCAAAATTAAATAATCACCATAATGATAGTCAATCTCAAACTCAACACCGCATTAAGGGGATTTCCACAACAACTTCAAGGAAAACATCCAAGAATGCCCTAAAATCCATTGAATCTTTATATATCCTGGTGTATATTAATTCCATAGAAAACATAGCCTCCATAGAATGTAGTTTCTCTAAATGATGAATTCGGACCCAAAAATCCCGATATCTAATGAAAACCAAACACCGGTCATCTACATCCATGAAAATGACTCTCCTTCAGAAGAATTTGATAACAACATGCATAATATACAACCATTAAATGTTGAAGATACATCATATGACTACATTTGAGGTTTAATAGGATCCCAACATGATTGCTGATTTTCCATCATCAATTCAAATCCCTGAAAAACCACAATCAATATTTTCTAGCCTATGAATAGAGTAGTCAACCCCAAGGAAATGGGACATCTTATTACATCTATTCATAGAGAAAAGTCTAGAGAGAGTCCAAAAAAAGAGTGTGGAGATCCTGAATCAAATATGAAATAAATAAGGTAACATGATATACCATGCGTACCTTGATTAATACATTCCCCCTCTAGTTTTATATCATGTACTTCCAACAACTGACCTTGTCAAGATCAACTTCCTATTTGTGGAATACCTCCTCTATGGACATTATCTCATGGAGGTCCCTAAGGGTTAGGTACATATTTAGGTCTATATAAACTTACCAAATCTTCTCTTTTCATATAAAAATTCTACTTCCCTTTATCCTAGAACAATCTCACAAGTAAATCTTATTGAGTCTAGCACAGAACTTTTACACCTCTAATAAACTAAGCTTCAGTTGCCACTAGGTATAGATCCCAATGATGGAAATGCTACCCATAGACAAAACACACAAGTATGAAGTTCCTAGGAAGATCACTAAAACCACTATCCTAGAAGAATGGTAGGGAAACTACTGAAGTTGACTCCCTATTTATCGAATCATGGATGGACCTACTGCATGATACCTACCACTAAAAACACTACTCCATGAGTAACCTTGTCGGTTCTTCTCTCACGGTAATCCTCCTCATGGGTGAATCTTCTCGATCACGTCTTATATCTTCTGATCCTCCAGGTATTTTGGAAATGTAAATGAAATAAGTACATACTAGATTGAAGTAAAAAAAATGACTCATCCAAACTCCTCAATTGATACCCCTCATCATAATGAAGAACTAGGGAAAATCATAGAGATTCATTGAACACGATCCCAAGCTCCGACATACACCCATTCCATTGATAATGGGAGAGTTGATCTTATCTTTATACACATCATCGTAGATAAAAGTAACTCCTCCTTAAATTCATCATGAAACATATTCCTCCTTCCACTCACTATGGTACCCCATCCACCACTAATGTGCTTCTTCCCACATCTGACTATCTACCAAGGGGACCCATTACTCCATTAGGGCCTATATAAAATCAAATGTGATCTTCATATCCAATAGATAGTCTTCTATCTCCAAATTATAAATTATTCTCACATACTTCCTAAAAGAATTCTTCTATAAATATTGAAACATACTCTACCACTGATCATCATTCTCAAATGGATCAAACCTCTGGTGATAAATTGGGCTTATTTGATGAACCTACTCTTCTTGAGCCAAATGTGGACGATGATTGGATCCATAGAGAAAAATTGAATAAATATTTCCTAATTGTGAGAGTATGAATTTTTTTGAAGTGTAACTAATTTATTCTAACATACACAAACTTTCCCAAATCCAAAAATATCCTATTCAAAGAAGAAAAAATTTCATTATGACACATTTAATTCTACTAAATATCTACACCAGAAGTGGTTATTCCTCACATTGTCATTAAATAAGCTCATATCTCATACACAAGATCCTGAGGGGCCATTAAATTCACAAGTCCTAGCCGGTCTCCCTATCCTATTTCATGCACCAAGGTCAAATAACTCTATTTACCTAAAAAATCATAAAATCCTCTCAATTACAAACCCAAAAATACATTATATCTCAAAAAAATAGCATTTGATACCAATATTTCATGGACACTTTTCTCAAAAGTTAACACGATGAAGGGAGAAAGACAATGAACCTAGAGTCCCACCTCCAGTAGGCCTCAGGTTGGTGACTAGCATCAAGGATATAAAAATATCTTGTACGGGAGCCAATACCCTCAAAATATAAAAAGGTTCAAGAGATTATTAGAATCAAATGAAATAAAATAAATGAAATATATATAAGTGAAAACAAAAACATCCAACAATTCATGTATAAATAAAAATGATATAGGAAGAGGTCTATAATGTAAATACCCAAAATAAAATTTAATGCAATGCCACACATACTATCCAATTTAATGAGCTAGTAATGTACAAAATAGTCCAAAATGTCCTCTTAGAAAATTAAAAATAAATTTATATACTCATGGTCAGAATATAGGATTACATAGTAGGGAAATAAAATTCTCTCATTAACATTTGAAAATATCATTCTAATACACCCTTGAAAAAACATTATAACCAATATTACCTACACATGTTTACTAAATAAACCCATCCTCACCATGGCTCACTCACCCCATGACACATCCATTAAAAATAATGTAATATGAAGCATGTCGATGAAGGGTACCTCAAACCACATTCCAATTGATTTAACACGATCAAAACCCATTGTTGTAGATCCTGGTGTGCCAACCTATTTGAAATAATATCACATAAAATCACATCCTTTTTAGTGACACCTAGTCCACCACATCACATTTCATAACCAATGTAGTTGGGTATCGTGAGCATGAAAGACATAAACCTCAATCCCTCCGTGTACCATGCACAACCCGCACCATAATCCTTCTCATCACATCTCGAAAAATATATTTGGGCCATAAAATCTAATCACATCATATTCTCTTATCACCTCATTTAAAGATAAATAAATTTTTGACTTTTAGCCATCATAGTCCATGAATTTCACCAATGCCTAAATGAGGTAGTAGGAAAGAGTTGGTATCCATCCATCCATCCTCCCACCGGGTTGGTAAAAACACCACCACACACACACACAGAGAGAGAGAGATATATATATATATATATATATATATATGGGTGTCAGCACATGGCATAAAAAATTGGTGGGTAACATAATTAAATCATAAGGAAATATAATGTATGTATAATAGCTACACAAAATCCCATCCTAGTACTTCACAACAATGGTGCCAACCAACTCACAACATTCCCTCAATTTAATGCTTCCTATAAAGGCATAAAACCCCCAAAAAATCCCTAATAAACAAACCATCTTCATTTAAATCCAATATCTATAGAATAAATTATCAACCCATTTCAATTATTATATCCAATTCAATAAACACTTTCCATTACGTTGATTTATATTTAACATCCCACCATTTAAACCATGAAATATGTGATAGTTTTTTTCCCGTAGATAATCTATGTTAGTTCTAGTGATACCTTTTAAAAAATTGTAACATAGAACACAAGAGGCTTAAAAACTAAAAATCCTAACAAACACATCAGATTTTGACATTCCATCGCATTACAACCACTTTGGAATCCCTACAGCATAATCACACTAAAGCCTCCATTATAGCCCTACTACACAACCACCAGAAAAAAAGACCACTCCTTATGCATCACATCAACAAAAATAAGCCACAACACATAACTAAATCACCAAAATCAATCGATCCCACTCATATAGCATTTTTTAGATAAGTACTAGGTATTTTAAATCAATTCCACTTATTTATTATAGGGAGTAAATAACAAAGTATAAATAATTATTCAATTAAATTTTAAGTTATTTCAACAACCAAAAAACAATAATTCAACATGAAAACAAAAATTTCACTAGCAAGGACCCCCAAAAATAATTATTTTTAGAAATATTTATGCCTGATCATTTTTAATTACAAAACCATATCAAATTATAAAAATATTCATGCATTTATCTAACCCATATTTAATAAATTTTTACAAATTTTTAACATTTTTAATTATGATTAAACCATTTCAACATAGATATATAAAAGCAAACCTTCATGTGTGATACATATAATTGATAAATGAAGGAATTCCTACACGGAAGATAAAATCCTTACACCCACATGATTCACTATAAACAGGGGTGTTCATACAAGAGGAAACTTCCTAGAGGGTTAAGAAGAACCAAAAATGGAAATTAGGATCCATGAATCTAAGGGGAAATCCTATAGAAAATCTATTTTCAATAGAAACCAAAACCCGGGAAAGTTCAAAGGTGGGATAATTTCTTTGGAATGACCTTATCCAAAACAAGTGGAATTAGATACTTTTTAAATGGTCCATTATAGGGTGATATCATCAAAACCATATGGTTAAAGCATTAAAATGGTAATAGGACATTTATGAATTAGATTTTATATTTATCCTCCTTCAAAAATACATTAAAACGCATTAATTATCGAATTATATCCTTTTTTCATCAAATAACCTTTAAAAGGGGAAATCTATAAATTTTGGAAAACTGGATTCACTTTTAAAAATGATCCACTCATGGTAATCCACCATTTTTTCAAAATTATCTACCATTGAATCATCATTATATCAAAATGAGTCACCATTTGTGATCCCCCATTATTTCCAAATGATCCACTATTGGTGATCCGACATTATATCAAAATTATCCACCTTTAATGATCCACCATTAGGAAAAAATGAGCCACAATCGGTGACCCACCATTAGTTAAAAATGGTACACTATAGGTAATACAAAATTTTTTAAATTTTTTTAATTGTTGGTTATCCAAATTTAGTTCAAAATTATCCACAGTTGGTGATCCATCATTAGTTCAAAATGATCCACATTTGGTGATCCACCATTAGTTAAAAATGATCCACCATTGGTTATCCAAAATTAGTTCGAAACGATCCATCGTTGGAGTTTTTTATTTGATAAAAAATATCTATCACTCATGATCTAACATTAGTTAAAAATTATCCACCATTTTTCCACCATTAGTAAAAAATGATCACCTATTTTTGATCCACTAATATTTGAAAATGATCCCCCATTAGTGATCCACCAAAAACCATTAAGACACCCCTCATTTCTTCAAAAAACCTTATAACTCCTCTATTCATCCACATAACACCCCTAAACATTCCCAGGAAACCTCAAACACCATATTTCCCAAAACCTAATAGAAGTGAAGATCTGTTCCATTGAAATTGTATTATGGGAGTTGCAGCCACATTATAAGGTTTACCATTGATAAACCACATGGTTGATCAGTGTGATACTCTTTACGTAATAATTTATTTCTCAAAACCTAATCCATCTACCCAAATATGGTTATAATTTCTTCCATTCCATCTATAGGTGTAGCTTATGATACATTATCCTTCCAAAGTAGAAAATACATACATGTAGTACGCAAATTGATACCATTTCAATTATTTCTACTAGGAGTAATTTATTAGAAATTTCATATAGTAGATTAGATCAAAACATTAGGAAATATAATTTTTTATAAAAAAACTAGTGACACTCTTAGAATAAATTGAAGAATTTATGCCTGGACAATCTCATATTCATAAAATTGTTTCTATGGGAATGTTTATAAATCAAGTTTTTAAATAATTTATAATTTTTTGAAATTAAAATGTGAATTATCGTAATCATGTCCCCAAGGAATATCAAACATGGTGTGAATTATAGCCCATTTTTGTGTACCAGATAATGCTTGACTCAATTCCAATACATCTTTTTCAGAGTTATTACCCATAGGTACATCTATTCTAGAACCGTGTCCATTTTTATTATCCTTAGAGTGATGCATTTATAGGTCAAAAACATAATATCTAAATTTATAATACATTATGATCTATCCTGTACCTAAAATGATCCTCATTGTCAATAATATGGTCATATTCGAGAATTTACGTTTTAGTAAATCTAGTCCCAAGGTTTCTAGGAAATATGATCTGACACCAATTATAATGACCCTGTCCCTGGTTCCCCGAGGTAGTGGTTACTTTATTTAATTTTTTCTAAATATAAGGTACCTCATTCCCAGAAATACGACTGTTTAATAATCATGGTAAACTAGATTCATATTTGAATTTCCCATTATAAATAAAAACATAAAATGCAACATATTGTATTATTTTACTGGAAAATTATTTCCTATTTAAAAAAACTTATTATAAATCATAATACACATCTTGGAATTATATGATAATAAAAATAAGAAATATGAGAGAAAAAATTCGTTGTAAGGGTATGTGTATATCAGAAGCTATGAATAAATAATTCATAATCAGTATGGAAATTTTAATAACTAAAACACATTACATTTAATGAATAACTATAATATAATATGGAAGGAATAAATCATGACCATATAATTCCATATACATTATCACATGATCTTGAAACTTATGCATATATATTCTATCCAATAAAATAATCACATAGGCATTAATTAATAATTTCATAATGAGGGAATACATAACCTTGGACATCATAAATATACCATAAATGCATTTTTCTAAGAAAAAAACAAAAATGGGTATGTCTTTGACCAAATACACTAGATAGTTTCTCTCCGGAGACATACTAATGCATAAAGTGGTTATAGAAGGCCCCACACATCACATACTAAGTCAAATTCATTCCATATCTAAAATGAAATAAATGTAATCAATAATATTATTCATATTTAAATAATTATTATTCAATGAGAATAATTACCCAAATAAATAAACATAATATTAATCCATTCAAATTAATATTGTGATTTATAATAAAAATGTACATCCTTAGTCAAAATGATAATATAATATCTAAATAGATAATAAGTATGGTACTAACATGACATATACACAATGGATAATATGTAAAATAAAGGGTTTATGTTTTTCATTATTAGAAATACAATAAAAATTCCTTTAAATACAACTACAGAAAAATATACAATTCGCATTGAAATTAAATTTTAAAAATTAAAAATTTGTATAATATCAAGAAAAATATTTTCTTTGAAAAAAACTTGTAATTATGTAAATTAATCCCTAAAGAAATTAATGGACATTATATAAGAAAATTGTGTACATTCCTAGTATGGTAAAACATAGATTCCGTTAATATGTTTGGAAAAAAATTAAAAATGTGCCTTTTTAGAAATACACATGAATATTCCTTTTAAATAAATTTTTAAACAATACAATCATATGGAAAATTTATTTAATAAACAATTTAAATAAATCTTTAAAACATTTTTTAAACATATTTAGAAAACATGCACTAGGAAAAGAAAATAATTTTCAACCGAAAAGAGAAATAAATATGGGTTTTACAAAAATAATTTTCTTTATAATTTTATATACCAAAGAGTTCAAATGATAATACTACATGAAAATTTTAGTAAAAAATTTTGAAATATAAAATATATTTGTTTATTGAGTGGTATATCAAAATATTTCATTGTCAAAAATATAATCATAATGAATCCCAATAAATGATGATATTGTAAAATAAACCCATACCACATTGGTAACTATTGATTCTTAATAAAAAAGGGAGAAAAAATATTAATAAAACATTATATTCCATGTAGATATAGGTATTGAATTTATAAGTTATATTAAAGAAATATATATACCAAAAAAAATTGATAAGTGGTTTATATGGGATATGCCCCTGAAAGTAAAGGTGGTATGAGAAAGCCTGACTATGGGATTGATTTCAATTTAAAGTATCTAAAACACTTATGTAATAAATATAGGTATATTATAAATATATTACATAACCATAATAATATTTTTCATACCATATATGATTCTATTTTTTTTAGTTTGTGATATGTTTATCAACAATTTCTTATTTAAATCACTATTTTTGGTGATCATTGCTTCAAATTTTAGGTATGTTATGGTTCTGTAACTTAAATGATTTTACTATGATAATGGTTACATGATAAAAATAATGTAAAAAATTATAATAATATCATATATATCATTTAAATATTTGTTACAATTAATCTATAATTTCTAGATATAGTAAATGGATTCCACCATTCATGGAGACATTAGGACGTATGTATGCATGAACATTGTTCCCATTTTCTGGACTAATGGAATGAAAGGAAAATAAATATTAATTAAAAATTCTAGAAAACTCATTATTATATATTTATATTTTATATTAATCAAATCCATCCATGTTACTAACAATGAACAATTAAAATAAAAAACATTTCATGTCGCTATGTGGAAGTGGTAGTTCACAAGTACACACGATATACGTTTTTATTTTTCAATGGATTTGAAGGTATGAATTTAAAAGTGATATTATATTTCTAGAATTATGTTTTATTAAAAAATATACTTTACATAATCTAAATCCATTATTATACCAATCCTTCGAATGTGGTGATGGAAAATGAATTACATTAGTTTGTGAGGTGCTTGTCCTTCATACACATGATCGACCATTTCATTTCCCATCTGATGGATGTGGAGATGGATATAGGTTCTATAGTTAATAAAATAAAATATTATTATATTGTATATACTTATATTAATATTTTTTTATAGTTTCATTTTATTATAATGAGCTATAAGAAGTATAAAGAAAATTTATAGGTAGAACCATTACATGTTCTTTGGGAAACCTATTCTGGAATAACCTATGGCCTTCCTAGATTGGATATATGATCTAAAAACATGTAGTAAGTGGGTAGGGTTTAAAGTAATATATTTGGGCATGGAATGGATAAACTAGATTCTTTTTGAATTGTGGATATGAGAGGGTAAGGTGTGGCCTTTTACGTGTGGGGAGAGGGCCAAATTGGTATTTTTCAAAAGAATGAAGTTTGAACAAATTTTTCACATATCAAAAACCACAAAAATGGATCATTATAAAACCTTAGTGGTTTTGAGGTATAAATATTTCCATAAAATAAGACTTGGAGATGTTTCATATGTAATTTTAACACTTATATTTTTAGTTTAACATCAAGTAAATCTATTTTTACATTATCCATGAAATATAATTTTTTATTCATTTAATATTTATATTGGTAAAAATTTTATTTTACCATATTATATAATATAATTTTTTATAATTCAAAATATGGAAGAAAATTTTCCAAATTAAATTCACAAAGGGGATAAAATTAAATTTAAAATAAAACACACATGCGTTCAAATAAAAAGGTTTCCAAAGAAAAACTATCAAAGATTTAAAACGGTGTTATATCATTAATCAGTACAATATTGATTATAATGGAAAAATTTAGATAAATTATAATGAAATTGTAATAATTATACATGAAAACACATTCATAATATTATTTATTTTTTAAAATAATTAAAATTAAATGTTAATTTTCAAAAAATATTGTTTTTTTCACTATTCATAAAAATATAAACAATTTGGTAAATTTTAAGAATTTCACTGTAAGTTAATTTTGACCTGAGGATTTCAAAAATTATGATCCTTTCGTGAATTAAATTTTATAAAATATAAAAAAACTGCATTTTAAACTTGTGCACAATACGTGATGAAACTACCTTTATGAATAATACAGTTTTTGAGAAAATATTTATTTTTATTTAAAATGGTTCTTATATTATTTATAAGTAATATATACTTGTTTAATTTATTCTATTAAAATATAAAAATATAATTTTCATAATTTTTATGTCTTATTTATAGCCACCAATTTAATTGAATGGTTATAATGGTCGTGATTAAATAATTACATTTTAAGATAGTATTGAACTTCATTTAAATGTGGTGTTGTGTTCACCCCATGCAATCAAAGAGATTTTATTTATTTAAAAATAAATGTATATTGAGGCATCAAGTTGTTATATTCCCTTATAGGCATAGTGGATGTTATCCTATATTCTATTTACATTTTTTTCCTCTTCTAAAATTTCATGGTGTTATAATTAAATGTTTTTTCTTAAAATATCATTGTACCATTAAATAAACATTCTAGTTCATTATTTCCATTCAATATAATCTTGAAAATTTTCAAAGGAAAACTAATTCAGAATAATAATTAAATGTTTTATGAAATTTTAACCATAATACCAATGATAAATGTGCATCAACCACATGATTCTTATGTTCTAACACTGACTGAATGAAAATTATATTTTTTATTTTTCAAACTGTTTTAAGGTAAGAGTTAGAACCCATGAATATATGAATTATTGGCCATAAAACCCATATGAAATTTATGAAATGTTAATGTTTAATTTGAGCATATTTGATTCATTATCTTTTATTTTTTTTCTATAAATTTTTTTTACCTCCCTACTCAGGTCATCTTTAAAATGATCATCGAATCATTATAACATCTTTTCCCATGTTTGAATATACTAATCTATTTTTAATGTTCCTACATTGAATCCTCTTACAAGTATGAGGTCCTACTTATTGATCCACTATGTCTTCTTCTTATTAGTATCCAAAAGTAGTAGACACTCACTCATCCTATCCACATCCTCTGGCGAGGCATTAATCATATGTTATTACTAATCTAATTCTTCCTCAGAGTAGAAAATAAGGTCCCCAAGGTTGAAACCATTTGGAAAACCTTTGAAATCCTCCTTCTATTGTTCATTAGGTGTACCTTTATTATGATTAACTCAATCAGGTGTTTTCTTAAACACCACTACCAAGGCTTCTAGAAATATAATTGATTCCCTCATCACACTTCCAAATTCTTTTCCATTGATTCCTTTCACCATTGTACTCACCTTCTGACCCTTCACCTTTCCATGAGAATCTAGGATAGCCTAATTAGGCCACAACGTTTTAGCTAATCATGTCTCCATTATTTCAGGTAGGCATGAGTATTCCTTGCATCCTTTAGCATTTCTTTTTTTTTTGAGAAGAATGAAACTACCTGAATATTTTTTTTCATTCCACCCATTTTTACTTATTGGATTGTGGATACCTCTTCCATGTAGACACATAGTGTTGTCATATGAGAATGTGCTAGAAGGACCATCACTAGACTCATCCCCAAGTATACAATGAAATTAATCAGAAATCTCATCCTATATTGGTTCTGAATGATCATGATCCAGTCCTTCAATAGAAAATCCTTCAAAATTATTTCCCAATTGCATCGATGGATTCATATTTTGACCAAACCATTTAATAAAAAGAACAAAACCAAATGTGGATTGAAAAATCCATCTCAAGGAATCGTATAAAATTTCTTCAATTGATGTTTATATATCCACACCCAGAATAGGGTTATAGGTGGGGAACCCAGTCCCACATAGACTCACCTTGAGCAAGGTACCACTTCCATCTCTCAAGGCCTCAATATAGGAAGCTATGTTGGCTAGGGTAGGAGTACTAGGGGCATCCAATCCCTCTGGACCCCTATACCAAGAAGAATCCTATAAAGATGAACCAGTCAGAGCATGATGTTATATTCTAAACACATCTAAAAATTTTTTATTAATCAAACTTGAAAAAACCTTCTTCTGGGAGAAAATCATTTCACCCACACCTTGATGGTCTGATGCCTCGCTAGAAGTGGAAATCTGAAGCTCTTGTTGGGTCCCAAAATTCCATCTTGGACCTTACATGATCTTTGGATGAACATGGTTAACATATTTTATGATCTTCTAATCCAAACGCCCTCTGCTCACTCCGCTCTGGCAGCAGGAATCCAAATTCATCAAGTGATTTTATATCTTTAAATAATCTACCAATTATTCAACGTACACCAATTTTTTGCACCTAAATTCTTTACCAACTGTATCCCACACCCACTCCCCTAGTTTCTTGAAAACTTCAAGTTCAACACATATCTATGATTTAATAGGATTCATATTAAATAATGTTTGGGTGTCGTAGAAAATGAATCTACACAGATTGAAACTGAGGAGGAATCCCATTTAATATATAGATTATAATACCAGGATCGAAATATGAACTAATAAAAATCATCCACAAAAGGTTTTTAGGTCCATAATAGGCCACAAGGGGTTAGATCAAAGAGTCTTGAAGCTTCCTTGAATTCCAGCGTTGACAACAGAGGTTGTGGTACTCCATCATAAAGATCAAGAACCTACAGTCTTAGAGATTTAGATAAAAACATAGGGCGTGAATCAAGGATTGAGAAAGGGAGGAACTAATGTAGATTCTGCACCATCAGGATGAGATCTGACCCTTCAAATGGTGGGAAGGGAGAGGAAGAATCCTTATCCATTTCTACTAGGGATTATCTACTGAGATATGAGAGAAGTGAAGTCGTTTTTCTACTTCTTTAAGATAATAGATAGATAATTCGAAAGTTCTAACACATAATAAAATTAATAATTTCACTTAAATGTATTTCAAAACATAGAACCTTAAGCTTTAATCTTTATATTAGACCATTGAATTAGTTGATGACCACTCTTCCCACATTTATGCCATTTAGCTATATGTCGTTCTATAGGCTGAACATTGTTTCCCTATATATTCTTAACCAGAATATTCATTTTTTATTTTTAAATTAGAAACATTGTGCCCTCCATTCCCACACATAAATTATATTCCAATTCTTTTAAATAAATTTCCATGGTTTAGCTCCCCAAATTATGGACATGTAGAAAATTAAACCTTATTGTTTTAAAATATAAATACATAAACTTCCACAAAAGGAAATCCATGTCTTATTCGATGTATTTTCAAAAAATACAATCTTCCAATTAGTAATCATATTTTGAGATATATCATTTTTCATGATCATAAGGTTTTAATATTCCATTCCCATCAATTTATGAATATTATTAGAGAAATCATTATATTTACCACCACATTGGTTATGAATTTTTTTCTCTTATTTTTCATTAATGACTAAAATGAATTGAATAAACATGATGTGAATAAACCCTCTAATAAATGCACAAAATGGAAATGACCAAAATTGGTAGGAATAACTTTTAAACGATATGTATATCAAAATTTTGATTATATAGGTTACATTATATGTCATATGTTGTAACCTTTCCTATTATATTTTCAAACCTAATAATTTTTAACATTCCTCATAATGGTTTGTAAAGTGTTTTTGAATTTATAATGTATATACCCAGGGAGTGTCAAACCATGTTTTCATCCTGGCCCATTTTCACGTAGTAGGTGATGATTGATTCTATCTCAATTCATCATTTGTTGTATTATTATCCAATGGTATGCCTATTCAAAATCCAAATCTTCCAATTGAATCTAGATAGGGAAATTAATACATGGAAACCACTCACTTTGTACCTCCACAAAATTCCTGGATATTTTCAAGTACATAGATTTATCCATATCATTCCCACTAAATTATTCTAGTCCTAATATACTAAAATAAGTATACCATTATCTAATAACAACTATAGAGACCCAATACTTTTACACCAATTAATGTATTATTTTTAACATAAACATTCATTAATTACAACCAAAATATCATGAGGCATAATATCTTTGGAATAATATGTTTGAAATACATCAAGAGGAAAATGAAACATAACATCATTATTTTATTATCCATAATTTACTACTAAATGAATTTTATCTATTAAAATGCTATAGGTTTACCATGGGGATACATAAAAGAATGGTGTGATATAAAATAACCCAATAATTTAAAAAGAAGGATTGGGAAACATGAAACATGAGTCAAATTTATAACATGTTATAAATAAAATAGAAGTAAAATGTGTAAACACATGGGAGAATAACCTAAAGAACATGTAATTATAATATCATGGTATCAGATAAAATTTGGTAGCAAAATATAACATGAAATAAAAAAGAGTGGTGTCTAACTTCCTAGATAATATCACAATATTTAACATATACCATAATTGATTAGTTTTACTCCCTAATCCTATAGATGGATCCTCATAAGACTAAAGCTTTATTAAATTAATTGGAGCTCCATTTGGGTGCACCTACTATAACATCTTCATGATTTATGTGTTCCACATAAAGGTACTTTATTATAAGGAAAAACATTATAATTACACATATATGGAAAATGGGTTGCATAATATTTCTTCATATCATAATCCATGGAAATTTTATAATGAATGAATTGTTTAAATGAAAAAAAGGCATTTAATAACCCATAAATTTTAGGTATATTAATATAAGTATATATGTGAGAGAAATATATATGTAATTTAGAAGAAATACATAACATTAAATGTATTCATCATTAATGAAATTTTTTAAAATGATGAGATAGAGTATTTCTTGAGAAAAAATATCATTTTCAAATTATAATATAATATTCAAAACCATAAAATTTTCAAAATGGTATTGATTTTTTTAAAGTACCAGTTATTTTTATAAAGTAATCTCTAAATAATAGGATGGTCACAAAGGGAGGTAATTTATAATATGTTGTATGGGAAAACATAAAATTCCATTAACAATATTTTAAATTTTATAAAAAGTAATTTCTATGAAAAATTAAAATAATATTCCTATCAAAACATATTATAAATATTCAAACATCAGTGAAAATTTCATTAATAAATCATTTAGATAATTCAAAAAAAAATTAATATTTTTTTAGAAAACATGAATAAGAATGAAAAAGGATTTGTGATGGAATATGGAAATGTAGTTTGAGTTTATTAAAAACAATTCATCAAACATTTTATGTACCAAGGAGTGGAAAATTTTATTATTACATTAAAAGATCATGAAATAATATATGAGAAGAAATTG
The DNA here is from genome assembly GCA_963277665.1 of Viscum album. Taxonomy (NCBI): domain Eukaryota; kingdom Viridiplantae; phylum Streptophyta; class Magnoliopsida; order Santalales; family Viscaceae; genus Viscum; species Viscum album. The sequence goes on along the minus strand of OY728128.1, from coordinate 261,488,692 downwards.
TATTGGTATTAATATATAAATATTAAAAAATTCCTTCAATGTATAATTAAACACAATCCATCAAAAAATGATGAGATTTGGAAATAAACCCTTACAAAACATGTTACTTTTCAATAATAATCCCCATAAATGAAGTAAAATTAAATAAAACATTAAATACAATGACTATAAATATATTAATGATATAAAATTCAAATGGTATGTATATACGCTACATAATGAAGTAGTTTGTTAATATGGAATAAGACTAACAGATGTAAAAGTGATATGATAAATCCCTTACAAATTAAGAAATCACTTAAGAAAAATAAATTGAATGACTTAGAACATGAAGAGGATGTTAAAATACCATGAATAAAAAATAAAATTATGTTTAATATTAAATTGGTAGTATATACACCATTTAAATTAAATAATGTGCATATAAGTACACTTGTCTCAAAAAATATGTTTTGGGATGAAAACACTTACCTTGAGCCCAAACATATCATGTATATCCATTATATAATCTATAATAAAATAATATAAATTATTTATTTATTATTATCCTTTTCAATGTTTAATCTCTTATATTTTAACCATGTAATGCCTTTATTTTAATAATTATTTAAATAATTAATTTGTTATGTCTGTATCAATTGTTTTGAGGATGCTCAGGGTATAATTTCCAAATTGTATCATTGTGTTGATTATTATCAAAGAGATCATCACCACTTCATATCCAAAATAAAAAAATGGCCCACATAAAATTTTTATACATAAATTATTACTCTAAAATTTAAAATTGATCGTGGTTATGAAAAATTATTTAATTTATAATCAAGGGTAAGTTAGGTCGTATGTACACATGTGTAAAATTTTCATTTTTCAATGATCATGACAAAAATAAGTCAAGTGTAATTTTATTCTTCCATAGTGATAAAAATATAATAAATATAATTTTATTTTTTAAAAGACACTCAAATATTCAATCCTGGATATTTATTAAAATAATTTAATCACATCGCTTCACGAGGCAGTAGTCCACTGTATACATGAAAAATGTTATCTTTTTTCCACTCATGGTATGATAAGAAGTCATAAGAGATTTTAATTTTACAAAATGATTAATATTTCATGAATATAATATATAAATTTTAAATACATCATCATGTACTAACTCTAAATTTGGAAATGGAAAATGATGTGTATCTTCTTGTGAGGATGCAGGTACACACGAATGATGATTTTGATTAAAATTTGATAGAAGTGGAGATGGATTTAAAAATAATAATATAATTAAGTAAAATTATATTCTTTATACTTATGATGCTATATAATAATTTTTAATTAAAATTATGATTAATGTAAGTACAAAAAAGACAATTATTCTTAGTTAGTAATGATGCATCTTTTTCGGACCACCTTTTTAGCATTACACATAAAGGCTCCCATGATTTCTTTTATAAAAAACCAAGTAAAGTAGGAAATGGGTAGGGAAGTAAGTAATGAATTTGGGTAGGTTTATTATAATATAAAAGACATTAATGTGAAAATAGAATAGGATAGTGGGATCCCTTTTATATGTGGGAGAGGGGATACACATCGATATTTTGAAAAGTTAAAGTCACACACATTAAAAAAATCAACAAGAAACAGAAATGGATATTTCTAAAAAAATGATTTATAGTCTATATAATGACTTACAATATGATGCAAAAAAGGTTTTCAATTTAACCTGCATCTTTTTAGTTTAACCCCAAGTAAAACCATTTTGATTATAACCACTGTAATTAATTTATATTATTTTTACTATTCATTTTTAGGAAAAACAATTAAACAAATTAAAAATTATTAATTATTATGATTACACATATGGAATCTTTTTTCCATATCCATTTATTAGAATTTGTATATTTTTATTTAAAATAAAACTTGTACGTGTAACAAAAATATTATTTCCAAAGAAAATGTTTTGATTATTAGGAAAAAATATATATCCAAATTCAAGATAAAATTTCTTCCATTGACCTAAATTGGATTAATAATTAATATATTGAACCAATTTTACTTTTATTTTATCTTATAACATATTATAACTTTTTTAATAAAAAAATACACAGTTTTAAGAAAACCTAGTATTATAACCATTTATTAAAAAATTAACCTTTTGGAAAAATACAAAAAATTCATCCCATGGTAAAATTTACTTGTTGATTAAAAAAAGTTATTGAATTTTTTCAAATAAATTTTATAAAAGAGAACATTATTAATTTTATTATTTTTTCCCAAAATAAAATAAAAATAATTTATCCCCCGCTTTTTGGGTCATATAGTTGGATATTTTCAGCTGCCTCTAGCAATCCATTTTTTATTTCATGGGATTAAATAGTGTCATTATTCTTTTTAGTTGAAACATTGGAAAAGTGGTTGATGGTTTTTATGGGAATTCCTTTGCTCCCCAAAATTTTTGGGTTTTTCCCATTGAAAATCACTAGTTAGGATCCCTTCATTTCCCACACCTACTAGTTCTATAAATTTCCAAGATGCTTCATCCAAAAAATTTAACAAGTGGAATATTGGACATTCATACACCCATGAGATATCTCCATCTTAAAAATAATAATTAAAATCCATCCACCAATTCTAATATCAAGATCCTAGATACCCTTGATATTATCTGATCACCGTTTTTACTTTTGAGGTCACATTAGACAATTTTATCATAGCTATCAACATGTTGAATTTTCAAGGGTTTTTATAGACTTAACATTGGCCAAACTATTAAGCGCTCAACATTACATTCATATTTTATAAATATTTTTTTGGAATAAGTGAATGTATTTTGAGGTTTACCTCATATTCCATGATGTATTCTCCCTCATTTTATTTAAGAATAAGGATATACCTTTCAATTTAATGTTGGAGAGTATGAGGAATTCAATTATCAAAACTGGAATTATTTCCACTCCGCCACATTTAACACCACCTCGGGCATAATATTTTAGGTCAACATCCAATAATGATCATCTTATTAGTCTATATTAAAAACATCAATCATTGAAGAATCCTTTCTAGATAAATAATGGATTGATAAAATCATTACAATGGATTTGATATGTTGTTTTTCTACAATGGGATTAGAAGATACATTGATAGTTGGAGGGATTTCTCTCATATTGGTCTCAAATAAAACAATCTCTTTCTTAGGGAAGATGTGGGTGTTCAAATTAATTATAGTTCATAATAAAATCCTGAGTTAAATGGAAAATTATTTTCTTGATGTTCCAAACTCCTACTCACATTAAATTGGGAATGTCATTTTGGAAGTCATCATATTCCCCCTCACATTGGTTTCTGATCGGTTTCCTCCAATTTCAATACTTGGCTTGAATAAATGGAAATATGGGTTTGGTAATTTATAATCAACTAGAAATATATATGGAAAATGATAAATAAAAAATCGTTAACTCATAATTGACATATATTCCTTAACTTATGAATTTCCAAGCTTCAATATAATTTATCAAAATCATCCTCCCAATATAAAATCTTATGGTAATTTTTGTTCCCTTAAAATTATTTTGTAAGGGGTATATGAATTTACAAAACCATATCCATTGGGAGTGTTCAAAAAGATCTATATATTATCCACATTACCATGAACCATTTTATGATCAAGACAAGCGTAATGTTCTTTTTTCTAGGTTATTACCCATTGGTATAAATATATCATATCCACATAAACTTTTAGTATCCAAAGAGTGATGTATTTGTTTCAAAAAAACATAATCTATATTTTAACCAAATAAATTTTATTCTTATCTTTAGTATTATCCTTGAAAAATAATTTGGATATTAAAACCATAATCCTCAATAAATAAATTTAAATTTCTATAATACAAAATATGAAAACCCATATTTTAATACACCATAATTTTTTCTTTAGTAAATATAAGTAATCATAACATAATAAATGTATATAATGGAACCTATTTCCTTTAATAAATTGGTTACAATGATTCATAACCTTAATCATGTATATAAAGACATTATTTATAAACTCAACAATATGCCCTTAAAATTACATTCTTCTTCAAAAACAGTATTAGATAAGCTCTGCAAGTGCATCAGAATGGGATGATATATAAAGCCCTCGATAGGAATAATTAAATAATAACATAAGTTAATTTTTAAAATGTGATTCAAATAAAATATCAAGGTAAAATAAGATGGTGAGAATCATAAACATGAATATTGAAACATGATATAAGATAATAACATAAATTCGACATGGGAATGTGGATATAACATAGAACATGTCATCATAAGAAATAAATAATTCTAACCAATTATGAATCATATAATAGAGATATTAGGGTAATCTTATATGCACCATACATGGTATTTCATGAGAAAAAATACATACCCAAGGCATTTGAGGGATATATTATTTTGGACCCTCCAGCCTCATTTATATCAAAAACATACAAATATGTGCCACAAATGTCATAAAACCCAATGATTTAATTGATATTTTAATCCCAATATTATGGATTGTGAGTTAAATAAAATTTTCCCAAATAAAATAATTATTTTCATATTTAAGGGGAATTCCCTTTTGTGGAAAACAATATGTTTATTCCCAACATAAATGATTAGAATGGTAAATTACAAGATAGTTTCTGCATCAAAATGAGGGTATATAATTATTCGTGGAGGCACTAAGTGATAGGGAAAATAATATCTCATCACTTTTAAATCATAAATAATTCAATATGAGTGTGAAAAACATATCCCACAAATAAAAAATTGTAAATTAAATGTATTAATAAAAAAGGGGTGCATGAATAAATAAGAGTTGTAGAATATCTATTAGATTAAGTTAGAATTTCTAAAATCATTTTAGGTGTTTGTTAAGATATTGGGAACACCTTGGAACTGATATAGAGAAGAAAATTTAGATTAAAATTTTCCTTAATGGGTTTTTATTTTATATCGAATGGGAGGATGTGTGAGGTTTATAGCGAAAGAGCAGAGAATTATTTATGAATTTTGAAAAATCATTCTTGTAATATATAAGATTATAAAATCAAAACAAAAAAAACATCTAATGGTTCATACCTATTTTTAATCCCAAAAAGGGTTTTCTTTCAATATTTTTATATAATAATAATTGAAATAATTAAAATAATATTCTTGGTGATGTGGAACTAACACAGGTTCAAAAAGAATTAATTTTAAAACCTAAAAATGTAACATAGTTTTTAGAGGACACAATAAATAAATAATAAAATAGCCTTAAAGACAAATTATTTTAAAAGGAAATCACAATTTTGAATATTTTTACTCATTTTATAATTTATTACATAATGTTTTGGATTTTTTACATTATAATACAAACCAAATATAAATACACTATTTAATTTTTTACTAAAATTAAATTTCAATTTTAAATCGTGAAAAACAATTGGTGGATAATTTAGATGTTCTATTCTCAAAAATTAAATTTATTTTATAAGAATACTTATATTAATGTAAAAAAAATTCTTTTAAATAAAACACCCCCCTTTATTTAAAAAATATGTGTTTTTATGACGATAATAGCTTACAAATCCAATTAAAATTTCATTTTTCGTAATAAAATCATATTTTAATATATGTTTAAATAATTACTATTTAATAGAATAGTTTTATTAAAATAAAACTTATCGAAAAAAATTCATGACTTAATCGAAAAATATGTCTTGATTAAATCAGTATAATTCATTATAATATATTATTTTTTTAATCATATTAAAATATAATATTTATCAAAATAATTGTTTAATCTTTTGAAATTTAATAATAAAAATAGTAATTATAATAATTAATTTTTAAAAAATAAAATATAAAAACCAAATTGTTATGATTTAGATACATAACCCCTAATTTCACTAAAAAATTCCCTTAAGTTATGGCATGTGATAGTGCTAATTTCTTCAAGTGGTATGGGGAACACTGTTTGGTTTTTAATGTCAATAAGCCAGAACATATCCCATAAGTGATTTCATTCATTCATTATTTGTTGAATATAATCAGGTTATTGGTCAATGGAATGTACTAGGGATTACATCTCCCATATAAGCTCTGACTAATGGGTTCAATAGGTTACAATGCAACTGGTTCGTGTTTCCCTGTATATTTTTCTTCTCCATGCACGCCCCTATTTTTGGAGCAACAATGATGTGTGGATCTATATTTTTCCAGTATGTTTTTACTTAATCTTACATAATTGATAATCATATGGGGTGGGTATAGGTATTTTTTCCCTTGTGAATGTGGTTGATTCCAAATTAATAAGTATAATTGAATTGTTCTAATAATAAAAATAATGGGATAGTGAAAGTGAAGCATGATCTTGTTTTTTGTTTTTTATTAATGATATTATAATCTATATGGGCTATCCATCCACTAAAAATTATTGTCTTTTGGGGTCCTTATTTGTGCATGGTCTACTTTGTGACAATCATATTGTTTGGTCTTTTTGAACAACTGTTTTTAAAATTTGGTTAACCACATATATTATATTAATAAATGGATTCCCCAAGATCATACTGTTTCTATGATAACCCCAAAATTTACATGAGGAAAAAAATAAGCGATGCCTTATAAAATCTGTAAACTAATTTTACTTGGTATGTCAGGTTGTGTATTGTGTGGAATTTTCCATTCCTATGAGTTTGGGGGAATTGGATGAAATTTGGATGTGTGGTGGGGTTGTGATTGGTGTGATGTGATTATACAGTAGGGTTGCACTTTTGGGTTATGATTTTGGTGTGTTTCTAGATGTGGTTGTGAGTTGGGTGTTGGTTCGGTAAATGTGGTTGTTTGGGAAGGATTCCTTGGAAAAGTACAATTGCGATTTTCATGGGTGATTCTCTATTGGTAACATCAAAAATATCCACCCTGTTTTTAGAGTTCATGGTACAATTTTTATTTTTAATGTTATGTGTATAAATTTTGCATGGATCATTATCCCTCGAAATATTGTGAGAAATTTTTACTATGTTACTTGTTATGTTTCATGCCTAACAGTTTCTCAAGTAGAGACAGAATAAATAAATAGGTGTTTGATATTGTTGGAGTGACTTTGGTTGGTTTGGGTAATGATATGGAAGTGGTTAATGAAATATAAAATCGTTGGTTTTGTGATTAAACATGATTAATGCTAAATGATGAAATGAATGGGTGTTGAACATAGTGTTAATGTAATGTCTTATTAGTTTATGAAGCGCATTGACTTTTGAAATGACATTCATAGATGCTAAAAATTACATTTATAGTTGGAAGAATAGGTGATAGTGTTTTTATTTGGTTGTTTGTTTCAGAAACCAAATGTTGGGATAGAGTGTTTGATATTATACATAAAATTTTATATTTATTTTATTTCTATGCACACCCCACCCATGTTGAGAAATATGTTTTGAACACCCGTATCATCATGCAGGAGGTGTTTTTCGCAACTTCTGAAAACGAGTACAGATGGTTGGGTACCCGTTCTTTTCTTCTCTCTCATCCATGTGAGATAGTTATAGCACAAGTTGTGATAGTCTATTTTTTGTTAGTTATTTATATGGTCATTTTGATGTATTATGTAACAGCCCGAGATTTTATGAAAAATATTCTTTTTTATTTCACTAATGTCTTGTGTTGTACGCTACACCAAAAGGAGCTTGCACAACACGCATCCTTGACTTGCCTTGCATTACATGCAATCACAACCTTCCTCGATAGCGTGTGTAGTACGTAATACTGAGTTTCACGAAACAACGATATGCTATTAAAATATTATTAAAACTAGCCGTTATGAATAGTAATAGCCACTTTTTAAATTTTAGAAAATTTAGCTCTCAAAAGGGACTTTATTTTTGGATTCGGAGTATCGAATTTAGCCTAAGGTGAAATTTTGGTACTTTTCGGATAACTTTCATATTCTGATGAATAGTGAAAATTACTAAATTATAATTAAAAACAACTTTTTTAATCGAAATAATTAATAGTGATAAATTATTAATTTTAGTGGTTTTAAAGTATATTTAGAATATATTTTTACAATTTAATACAATGTTGGTCATTAGATGTAATTTCACATTTAAACCAGACATAATCAAGTGTCAATCTTTTGATAGATATTGTTTCTTAAAAACACGCTATTTGTTTTAACAGCGGGATTTAATTATAAAATTAATTAATGCAACTTCTATATTATGAATTTGGTAAAATAGAATTCATTTTTGAATTCGGAATATGAAATATAGCTTAGGATGAAATTTTGGCATTATTCTGAAAAACATCAATTTTTGATGAATAGTGAAACTACTAAGTGGTAGTTAAAAAACTGAATTTTTCATAAAACATAATTTTACCGCTTCTGTGAATGGAATTTCAAAAATCCGAGAGACACAGTTGATGTCAGTAAGTAAAATGTGGTTCAATGAGATGAAAATAATTTTTTGGTGAATAGTAACTTTTTACTTTTATTTACCACGGTTAAAAGTAAATAGGGTAATTAAGGGTAATAATAATATTAATATTACCCTAACACATGTCCTAATTCTATTGGACAAGTTTATCTCGACCAAAAACAACCTTAAGTGTAAAATATTATCATTTAGGCCCACTTGGATTAGATTAGGACATTTATTATTATTTAATTCAAAGAAGAGTTAAAAGAGTTAAAATCCATGTTTATTTACTAAACCATTTTTAATATAGGGTTATACATAAGATAAATTCGATTTTAAATATTCATTAGAAAGCTAAAAAGATTTCCTACATAATGATATTTTATTTATAATTTTTAGACTTTAAATAAATTAATTTATTTATGACACAACGATGATGAAGTAATTACCCTTTTTAAGGAAATATTAACATAATTGATGTTATAAATGCTCAAATGAATGTAATTTGAGACTTTTTATGAATTAAACTAATTTTATAGGTTACTATGATATATTAGTGTTGATTTAACCAACTTGGTTTGAACATATAATTCTGTTATGACTTTCACAAAAATCATATATCAAATAGTGTCAAAATTGACACAAAATAGTTTTTAAATCAAATATTATATTATTAATTGTTAATTTATTCCTAAAAATCTAAGGTTCGGCCAAATGACTTAGATAAGGATATATATATTAATAATAAACAATTTGGGGTTCTTTTGGCATGTTATAGTAAGTTTATTAACCATATAGTGAAAGAAAACAAAAAGACACGGTAAAAGTTAAATTATTTAACTTAGAGTTAAATCTAATTGATAAGGTTAAAATAATTCCCTAAACTTGTCTAAATCTTATTGGTTGATAGTATTTCTACCAATCCCCACTTTAGCTTCTAAATAAGATCCTTTGGAACCATTATAAACCGATTTTGACTTTAATATAAAATAATATTTTGAGATATTCCTAAGGTGCCCCTCTCCTCCCTTATAAAAGGACACCTCCTCCCCCCCCCTCCTCACACCAATTTGAGCACTCAAGATCGGCCACCCCCTGCCAAAATCTCTTATCCACTTCCCTAGAAACATTTTAGAGGTTCTTGTATTCCTCAAAGACCAATTTTAGTGACCTAAGAGGAGGTCTCAAAGAGGTGCTTCAAAGAAGAGGTAATTACCGTTACCAATTCTTTCATCTTTATTTCTTCTTCCACTTCTTCTTATTAGGTTGTTTCATTATGAAGTAATAACATCAGTATCACTCATATACTGATATGTTATTATAAGTATGAAACAACCCTATTTCACCATCTATCCATCCTACGGAAAAAGAAATCACCGCGCGTGCGTACGTACGGAATACCGTCTCCACGACGCGATGAGATTCATTCTCCATGTTAACCATTTAAAAATGATTATAAAGTATATATAAGAAATAATAATGAAATATATGACATTATAAAGCTACTGGATTTATGTATATATATACATATGTATGTCATCTACTTACTTCCATTTCAAGACAATAAGGAAAGGAAAACAGCGTTCATGCGTACGTACGGACTACCGTCTCCATGAACGGTGTTTTTCATTTTATTTATCTACCTATTATATATATATATATACTGAATATATATGATATATAAATCATATTTTATATTCTGGAAGTAAGTAAATCATGATATAAGTAATAATGATGTCAAGAACAACAAGTCAAAACACCTACGATAAATGAAACGATTTTACCCAAAACGCTTCTTTAACATGGAATTTAAAAAAGAACGGGTAATATAATGTCATATATGATATCATAAAAATGAATATGATTCTGTAGTAAGTCAATAACATGATTTAAATCATTATACAGGAGGTTCGGACACTTACAAAGCAAGTCGGACCTAAGGTAAGGGAAAATATCACAATCTCACTTTTATCCGAGATTGTTTTTACTTTGGTAATTACCGGTGTGTATTTTATCATCCACATCCATGTTTCATCAATATGTAATATTATTTCAATCCAACTACAATTTTTTAAATCCATTTTTACCCTTAGGTGAGTTTTTATTAAAAGAAATGAAAGGAATCTTTTGTCGTTTTTCGTACGAGGTACTTTTTGACTTTTCCGACAAAAGTACGAAGAATGTTTTTTTTAACTTATACGGCATGAATGGATTTTTAAAACATTATTTCCAAGAAGCTTCTTTTACAAGTTTTCAAGTTTATTTTTAATCAACTTCTTTTATTTTAAAGTCGTATGACATGTTATGAAAGGAAAAATGTTTTTGAAGTAGAAAGGATATTTTCCTCAAGAATGGAGTTCAAGTACTTTATCAAAATTATTTTCCATCTAAGATAATAAAAGGGTTCTGTTTTTATCCCTATTATTACATGGATTTGTTTATGTTGTGATGGAAATATTTTTGTGAATTCCTTTATCTTATATGAATTGTTTTATGATGTCATGTTGTTTAAGAATCCCATTTTTATTACATGGGTTACGTTATGATGTATGGTTTATGATTATGTGGCACACATAAGAAAGGATTCATTATAAGATGGGTGGGACCTATATCTCCCTCCAATGCATTGGGTAAAGATTTTATATCTCATGAGATAGACATGGCTGGAATGGTAGGTTATACCGGTTCAGTGAAACAGGACTGAAACGAGGGTTACTCGATTCAGAAAGGGACTTTGTCCACTAAGATAGTCTTGGCAATGAGTCTTGACTAACAAGAAATGATTCTCTATGATTATGTGTGTATGCCACAAAGTTTCATGTTTTAAGTTATGATTATTGGGATTTCATTTCACTACTATGATTTATCCCATGTTATGAAATTATGCTCTCTTTTGCAGGTTATGATTTCCAAAATGTTATGTTCTTATGAATACGATGTGATTGATATTTCTTTTGTTTACCCTTACTGAGCATTTGAGCTCACCCTTTTATGTTTTCTTTTCCCCAAGATATAAAGAAATGTTTTAGGTAAAAAAAAGGAATATCTTTATGGGAGATGTTGAAGATCTTTCACCACGATTAGAAGATTTTATTCCGAGTTTCCAAAGACACTAAACTATTACGATCCTTGTGTGTGTGTTTTTGTTATGTACTAAGTATTCCGCAAAAGTAATGTAATGTTCATGTACGTCAAGCTTCGGGTCTCTACAGTTGGTATCAGAGGAAAGGTTTAGTCAACCTTTGGAAACTAGGATGCGAGAACTTTAGTGAGATCCCTAGAGATATTTCTAAGGTATGTCTAGGGATGTCCCTAAGGTTAAGTATACGTATAGGTTATAGTACTAGAATTACGCTAACGATCATAGAATTAAACCTAAGATGTTAGATATTGAAGGTACTCCCCCTTTACTATGTTGTTTTCTCTAGCATGATTTTTGCATCTCAATGAATTCTTTTTGTGTTTTAGTTAATGGAGGGAACCAGACGAAATTCGGTTAACATTGAATCCAATGGACAAATTGGTGACTATAAGAAACAAAATTATGTAATGCCTAGAGAGAAAGATATTGTGATTATGCGGAATCAGTCATCGCGATATATGATTAACAAGGTGAAATTTAGTGGTATACCTAATTCATCAAAGAAGAGGAAGATAGACTATTATGCATGTTCGCATGTTGAGCAGCATAAAGAAAGGAAGATTGAGATTTCTAAAGAAGGGAAGAAGAACCTTGAAGAATACCTCAAATGGAGGGATCGATGTTATTTGTGTGGTGATAAGGGTCATAAAGTGACAGACTGTTATGGAGTTCAATGTATTATTTGTGGAGAACATGGGCATTACCCAACTCAATGCCCTGACCTAAAAAGTTACTTCTAAATCATGGAAGGATTTATTCCAGGACAATAATTGAAGAGGATGGATTGAAGTGTATATGTATTGGTATTCAAGAATATTGTTGTTGAGGTACTTTTATTGTTTATTTTTGTATTATTGTGGTTTTCAATAATTTTAAGGTACCGGTAACCATGAAAAGTGATTCAAATATTTTGGAAAGCAGATGATATGTGCATAATGAAGGGATAAGGAGAAAATGAAATGTTTGACAGTATTCATGAGCTCATGATTGATATAAGGACTAAGTGATATCATGGTTTGAGTATATAGAATTTTGAGGATTTTGGTATGTGGAAAGTGTTAACTTTTAACTGTATTCATGTTTTCACTAAGGTATTCAAGAGAATACATGATTAAGGACTTTGAATGTTTGGAATGTGACCAACAAGACATATCTTATGATATGTGGGGATCAACGACAGTATTAAATCTCTGGTAATCGTTGTCACTATATTATGAGAGTGGACTGCAGAATTATGTATAAGCCTAAAGATTAGAATGGATTATGTTGGACATAAGTTAGTATTGTTTAAGGATAGAAGATTTTCAATATTATTGATGGGATGTTATAGTAACGTAGTTTTAGAAAAAGGACAACCTGCAGGACGGGCGACAACCCATCGCTTCGGACAAGGCTGTAGGAATCGAACCCACAACCGAAGTGCGACTGGCCTTTCTCGCCTACCACTGACCTACAGGAAGTACCTGTTTAGTAGAAGCAAGTTTTAAGCAGTATGATATATGAAGTATAAGTCCATTTTAGGTACCATATATGATTAATCTCATTATAGAATGACTTATGTATATTTAATAACTTTTTCTTACCAAATGTTTGAGACAGATGGAATGACCCGTCATTCTTACACTTCACGAATAACAAATTCAACTTCATTTATTTAAGAGATGAAGTGGAAATTGTTCAAGGCATGAACAACAGTGATATTGTACCAAAATAAAGTAAGTATTTATTCTAATTCAAATTTTCAACTTTAGGGAAATGATCTTGAAAACCAAAAATGTTGTCCTAGTGATATTATACCTGATGAATCAGATCGTACCTTAGATCTTCACAAATTTATGGATTTGTGATTACTGGCTTTTCCATAGCCATGTTCTCTACCACTCTCCATCAGAACATGATGGTTAGATTTCTCTTCCATATCCATATTTTCACCTATGTGGAAACCCAGTGATTAGTTTATTTGGGTAATTGTTACATTTCATACTTTAGTTTTTAAATCCAAGTTTTGGTATTCCTTTTTACGATGTGGGTTTCTATTAAAGAAACTTTCGAATAGTAAACCATTTATAACCCCAACGAATATCGAGGTAGAAATTCATTTTAAGGGGGGTAGAATGTAACAGCCCGAGATTTTATGAAAAATATTCTTTTTTATTTCACTAATGTCTTGTGTTGTACGCTACACCAAAAGGAGCTTGCACAAAACGCATCCTTGACTTGCCTTGCATTACATGCAATCGCAACCTTCCTCGATAGCGTGTGTAGTACGTAATACTGAGTTTCACGAAACAACGATATGCTATTAAAATATTATTAAAACTAGCCGTTATGAATAGTAATAACCACTTTTTAAATTTTAGAAAATTTAGCTCTCAAAATGGACTTTATTTTTGGATTCGGAGTATCGAATTTAGCCTAAGGTGAAATTTTGGTACTTTTCGGATAACTTTCATATTCTGATGAATAGTGAAAATTACTAAATTATAATTAAAAACAACTTTTTTAATCGAAATAATTAATAGTGATAAATTATTAATTTTAGTGGTTTTAAAGTATATTTAGAATATATTTTTACAATTTAATACAATGTTGGTCGTTAGATGTAATTTAACATTTAAACCAGACATAATCAAGTGTCAATCTTTTGATAGATATTGTTTCTTAAAAACACGCTATTTGTTTTAACAGCGGGATTTAATTATAAAATTAATTAATGAAACTTCTATATTATGAATTTGGTAAAATAGAATTCATTTTTTAATTCGGAATATGAAATATAGCTTAGGATGAAATTTTGGCATTGTTCTGAAAAACATCAATTTTTGATGAATAGTGAAACTACTAAGTGGTAGTTAAAAAACTGAATTTTTCATAAAACTTAATTTTACCGCTTCTGTGAATGGAATTTCAAAAATATGAGAGACACGGTTGATGTCAGTAAGTAAAATGTGGTTCAATGAGATGAAAATAATTTTTTGGTGAATAGTAACTTTTTACTTTTATTTAACACGGTTAAAAGTAAATAGGGTAATTAAGGGTAAGAATAATATTAATATTACCCTAACACATGTCCTAATTCTATTGGACAAGTGTATCTCGACCAAAAACAACCTTAAGTGTAAAATATTATCATTTAGGCCCACTTGGATTAGATTAGGACATTTATTATTATTTAATTAAAAGAAGAGTTAAAAGAGTTAAAATCAAGGTTTATTTACTAAACCATTTTTAATATAGGGTTATACATAAGATAAATTCGATTGTAAATATTCATTAGAAATCTAAAAAGATTTCCAACATAATGATATTTTATTTATAATTTTTAGACTTTAAATAAATTAATTTATTTATGACACAACGATGATGCAGTAATTACCCTTTTTAAGGAAATATTAACATAATTGATGTTATAAATGCTCAAATGAATGTAATTTGAGACTTTTTATGAATTCCACTAATTTTATAGGTTACTATGATATATTAGTGTTTATTTAACCAACTTGGTTTGAACATATAATTCTGTTATGACTTTCAAAAAAATCATATATCAAATAGTGTCAAAATTGACACAAAATAGTTTTTAAATCAAATATTATATTATTAATTGTTAATTTATTCCTAAAAATCTAAGGTTCGGCCAAATGACTTAGATAAGGATATATATATTAATAATAAACAATTTGGGGTTCTTTTGGCATGTTATAGTAAGTGTATTAACCATATAGTGAAAGAAAACAAAAAGACACGGTAAAAGTTAAATTATTTAACTTAGAGTTAAATCTAATTGATAAGGTTAAAATAATACCCTAAACTTGTCTAAATCTTATTGGTTGATAGGATTTCGACCCATCCCCACTTTAGCTTCGAAATAAGACCCTTTGGAACCATTATAAACCGATTTTGACTTTAATATAAAATAATATTTTGAGATATTCCTAAGGTGCCCCTCTCCTCCCTTATAAAAGGACACCTCCTCCCCCTCCTCCTCACACCAATTTGAGCACTCAAGCTCGGCCAACCCCTGCCAAAATCTCTTATCCACTTCCCTAGAAACATTTTAGAGGTTCTGGTCTTCCTCAAAGACCAATTTTAGTGCCCTAAGAGGAGGTCTCAAAGAGGCGCTTCAAAGAAGAGGTAATTACCGTTACCAATTCTTTCATCTTTATTTCTTCTTCCACTTCTTCTTATTAGGTTGTTTCATTATGAAGTAATAACATCAGTATCACTCATATACTTATATGTTATTATAAGTATGAAACAACCCTATTTCACCATCTATCCATCCTACGGAAAAAGAAATCACCGCGCGTGCGTACGTACGGAATACCGTCTCCACGACGCGATGAGATTCATTCTCGATGTTAACCATTTAAGAATGATTATAAAGTATATATAAGAAATAATAATGAAATATATGACATTATAAAGCTACTGGATTTATGTATATATATACATATGTATGTCATCTACTTACTTCCATTTCAAGACAATAAGGAAAGGAAAACAGCGTTCATGCGTACGTACGGACTACCGTCTCCATGAACGGTGTTTTTCATTTTATTTATCTACCTATTATATATATATATACTGAATATATATGATATATAAATCATATTTTATATTCTGGAAGTAAGTAAATCATGATATAAGTAATAATGATGTCAAGAACAACAAGTCAAAACACCTACGATAAATGAAACGATTTTACCCAAAACGCTTCTTTAACATGGAATTTACAAAAGAACGGGTAATATAATGTCATATATGATATCATAACAATGAATATGATTCTGTAATAAGTCAATAACATGATTTAAATCATTATACAGGAGGTTCGGACACTTACAAAGCAAGTCGGACCTAAGGTAAGGGAAAATATCACAATCTCACTTTTATCCGAGATTGTTTTTACTTTGGTAATTACCGGTGTGTATTTTATCATCCACATCCATGTTTCATCAATATGTAATATTATTTCCATCCACCTAAAATTTTTTAAATCCATTTTTACCCTTCGGTGAGTTTTTATTAAAAGAAATGAAAGGAATCTTTTGTCGTTTTTCGTACGAGGTACTTTTTGACTTTTCCGAAAAAAGTACGAAGAATGTTTTTTTTAACTTATACGGCATGAATGGATTTTTAAAAAATTATTTCCAAGAAGCTTCCTTTAAAAGTTTTCAAGTTTATTTTTAATCAACTTCTTTTATTTTAAATTCGTATGACATGTTATGAAAGGAAAAATGTTTTTGAAGTAGAAAGGATATTTTCCTCAAGAATGGAGTTCAAGTACTTTATCAAAATTATTTTCCATCTAAGATAATAAAAGGGTTCTGTTTTTATCCCTATTATTACATGGATTTGATTATGTTGTGATGGAAATATTTTTATGAATTCCTTTATCTTATATGAATTGTTTTATGATGTCATGTTGTTTAAGAATCCCATTTTTATTACATGGGTTACGTTATGAAGTATGGTTTATGATTATGTGGCACACATAAGAAAGGATTCATTATAAGATGGGTGGGACCTATATCTCCCTCCAATGCATTGGGTAAAGATTTTATATCTCATGAGATAGACATGGCTGGAATGGTAGGTTATACCGGTTCAGTGAAACAGGACTGAAACGAGGGTTACTCGATTCAGAAAGGGACTTTGTCCACTAAGATAGTCTTGGCAATGAGTCTTGACTAACAAGAAATGATTCTCTATGATTATGTGTGTATGCCACAAAGTTTCATGTTTTATGTTATGATTATTTGGATTTCATTTCACTACTATGATTTATCCCATGTTATGAAATTATGCTCTCTTTTGCAGGTTATGATTTCCAAAATGTTATGTTCTTATGAATACGATGTGATTGATATTTCTTTTGTTTACCCTTACTGAGAATTTGAGCTCACCCTTTAATGTTTTCTTTTCCCCAGGATATAAAGAAATGTTTTAGGTAAAAAAAGGAATATCTTTATGGGAGATGTTGAAGATCTTTCACCACGATTAGAAGATTTTATTCCGAGTTTTCAAAGACACTAAACTATTACGATCCTTGTGTGTGTGTTTTTGTTATGTACTAAGTATTCCTCAAAAGTAATGTAATGTTCATGTACGTCAATCTTCGGGTCTCTACATATTAGGTTTCTTCAGGCGAGATGTGATAGCCTAGGAGTTTCCAGGCAAGGTTCTTTTTGTTGTCCCAGGCGTCTTCGGTATAAGATATGATATTCTTTAATAGGTGTCTTCAGGATGATATGTGGTGTGATGTGTTGTGTGGTCCCGGTGTGTGTGGGAGGGATGTGTTAAGAGGCCCAAGTGTGTGTGGGTGGGATGTGATGTGGTATATAGATGGGATAGGGGTACCAGGATGTACAGCATTGGGAGAGAGCATAATACCATTGTTAAAGTGTGTGAGGTACCCTATCATTGACGTGACTTCTATCATATTATATTACATGGCTTATGTTAATTGGTGAGTCTTCCGTTGTGAGGTTGGGATGGTATGATTACTTATTTAGTTGTTTTTTGGTTCTTCTATTTTCTCACAGGAGAATTAATATTCTTATTTCACATGTTCACAAGAGACTTTGGTTTTCTTACTGAGTATACATGTATTCTCACCCTATGTCTATAAAACTACTTTCAAGTTTCCAGGTGTATTTTGTGGACTATGATGGGTGTTACAAGCTCATATCATTGGATAGTTATTCTATCACTGCATACCTTTACTTTTGGTTATTTACCTTAAGGAATATTATTGCATCAGTTCTATTTATATATGAATTTTGGGATGGTTCTTGGCTTTCACTTTTATATTATGAATCCATGTTATTTTGGATGATTCATTATATATCAAAATCTTGTTTTCTTATAATGTGAAATTCCTCCCATACTGTGAGATGTGTACAGGCATGGTGCTTGTCGCCATCCCAGGGCCTGCAAGGGGAGGGACTTAGGGGTCATTATCACTATCCCCTCATTGCGGTATCTTTGGAGGGAAGGCATCATGATAGAGTGGTATCAAAGGTTTTTGGTTAAGATATAGGTTGGATTTTGGAGTTAGGCATAGTGAGGAATTCATGTGATGGTAGGGAAATAGTTTCTCTTGACCTTGGTGAATGACATGGGAGAGGCCTATCTGGAAATGGGATTTTAGGGCCCCCTGTGATCTAGTGCACATACACTAAGCTTATTGAGAGACCAATTGAGATAGACCTGCTTGTAAGGTAGAGACCTAGGAAAGTTACATGGATAATAATTAATTGTTTTCTTATTTTATTTGGGTTGTTTTGGGAAGGTCACAATGGAATAAATAAATAAATAAATAAATAAATAAATAAAATGAATTAAAATAAATCTTAAGGAAAATTCCATGCTACTCGGGCTTAGGAAATTTTTGATTACCCTTTAGTAATGGATCCTAGTCATCAATTGCATGTGGCTCTAGTAGTTGAGGTTCATTAATATCATCTAGTTGATCATCGTAAGGTTGACCCAGTGGAGGAGGAGGATCAGTTGAAGAGGAAGTTATGTGATTTTTAAGGGCATGTTTTCCGGAAGTATTAGAGTAGTGTTTCAGATGTAGAGAAAGATAGCTAGCTGAATGAGATTGTGATCTAATTTATCTTGATCTGAGCACCAACAGGGTACTCATTACCTTAGATAGTAAATCATGTATAGTTTGTTTCATATCTATGTTGGACACTATATCCGGGAGAGTGGGAGGAGGCCAATGTTTCATCAGATGAATTGAAGAATGTGTTCTAGGAAGAGTTCCTTTCAACGACCATGAAGGATGAGAAGATGACGGGGATAATCTCCCTTTAGAAGGGGAGTATGTATTTGTGGGAGTTAGGAATCATGTTCAAGCATCTTCTTTCATTTTTTCAATATATTTTTCCAGATGAGTTGTCTCATGAGTGATCTCTGGAAGAGGAACTTCATCATTTTATCCAGTATGTTGTTAATCCTTTAACATTTTCAATATATTTGGAGGTTCAGAAGAAGGTGGAGGTTATCAATAAAATGAACCCCTGTGGTGGTCTTCCATGATAAGGGATCCATATGTGTTCTTCCGGAGGAAGAGTTTTTAGTGGATGATCTCAAGCTCCTGGAACTTCGAGGTTTTGACTCATAGAGGGTCGACCTCAACAACTTCCTTTTTAAACTTATGGTGTGAGTGGTTTCCAAACATTTCCTGGGATCTTCATGCTGGTGTGTTATGGTTTTGGGGTTCATGTCAATCACTATAGCTAGTGACCATTATTCCCTTGAGTTCAGTTTGGTGGAGGTGGAATTGTTTTTTCTAGCCTCAACAGTAGTTTCTAGTGAGACCATTTCTGTAGCAGGGGAAGCATTATTTTTCTCTACCGAGGGGATATGGTGAAGGTATTGAACAACCTCATGATTTTCCTCATGTTATTCGAAAAAACCTGAGTTTGGCCATGGAGGTGGTCATTAGTATTGAGGTAGTGTTTCTGGGCATGGTTAGTTTCACGCAGTGGAGGTAGTAGTTCTAGAGAGGCCATAGATCAGCAAAGGTATTATTACTTTTTATCACCCATTTTTGATTCATTATATTTAAAATTCATTGTTGCACCCACTCTAGACCACTCTCTAGTAATTGACATAGATGTACTCCCATTCCCCTGGTGTTGAGTATGCAAGGCAGAGGCTAGACTAGCTTGTTTGATGTGTGATGAGGGGTGTAGACTAATGATGGGTTTGGATGAGTCTGGTGGGAATTTATTCTTACTACAGATATATTCAGATGACGTCCTTCCCATCATCAACTAGTTTTATTCTATATATTCTATTATCAACTACTTATGTAAGAGATTCTTTTTTTATGTGGATGGGAAGTGTGTGGCTTTCATCAGTGAAAGGAGTTTTTTGGTGGGCAATTAGCATGTGGAGCCCTTTCTTTCCTTTATGGATGAGTTGATAGTGGAATAAATGGATGTTTCAATTGTTGAGTTTCCCTGGGTCTTGGGATATTTTATAGATATTTTTCCTATGGAGGTTGTGATGCTACCCCCTCAACATGACGTTGAGTTCAGGACAGAGAAGCATCCCAGTTCTTATCTGATTTCAATGGCTCCTTACTAGATGTCGTATTCAAATTTGTGGGAGGTGAGGATTCAAATATATTATCTAATGAAGAAGGGTATTATCTAGCCCAGTGTGTCTCCTTGGGGTTCACTGGTGTTGTTCTAATATAAGGTGGATTATGGTCTGAGGTTTTGCATAGACTACCAGAGGTTGAATTAGGTGATGTTCAAAACCCCATCACTCTCTTCCATGAATATACTGTATATTCGACTAGCTGAGTGGGGTGATATGGTTTTCTATGATTGATATGCAGTGTAGATATCCCCAGGTATGGTTGAAGTAGGTTGATATCTCTAAAACACCCATCAGATGCATGTATGGGAACTTTGAGTTTATAGTTGTAACACCCCGACCCCAGACGCCTAGAGTCGGTGCATTATTACGTATCATTGGCATGATAACAAAAGATCAAATATCAAAAGACCGATTTGTTTAGTATCATTGGAAGTACTAGATACACTCATAAGGTTTACATTACATCATAAAATGGAAAACTACAACAACATTGTTTCCATAGACAACACTGAGATCCCATAAACTATCCCTGAAGGTCAGTCATAATATACTTCTTCGCATCCTGGGAAAAATGAAACATAAAAAAGGGGTGAGCTCAGATGCACAGTTAGGATAACAATATAGAGGAAACATTCATAAATAAGCATAAAAATTTAATTCAATGTATAAGAATAAAACAAAATCCTTTTAAACATGAACTTCAACATAATATGGAATCAAATAATTCCATTTACTTATTCACATGGATATTCTACTAGTCGAAAAATCACATGAAATAACAATAGCCACTTTCATAATGATGGAATGCATAATTCTAGACATTCATAACTACATAGCCAAGGCATAGTTCCATGACTACAAATAATATTTGGTCATGGCCTTGTGCCAAGACACTACTTTGTCTCATGAGACCTACCGATGCATCAAGGAGCTATAGCAGGCTCCACCCGTCACTTGCTAAGTGCAATGCATTCCTCATATGAAAAGGGTTAAACATAACATAAATATTCTTATTAAAACTAGCATAAGAAATGTCAATAAATTATCCATAAACCATGAATGGTATAAAAATAACACATCAACAATAAAAATTATCACAAAACCTTAAATACAGTATGGATGTTTTGTATCCTAACAAATCATCTTCAAATAAGTTTAAAATCCATCAAAGGATGTTGATATAGATAAAAATTATTTGTAAAACTTTTTGAGAGAAATATGCCATTATCATTAAAACCTTTAAAATTCACACAATTTATAAAGGAATACATTTAAAGACATTTTTGAATCAAATTTTCCCATACCAATTCAAAACATTTTAAAGGAATTAACATTTTAAAAACATTCATGTCCATATAAATAAATCCTTAAAAGACATTTTGAAAACATGGACCTTAATGAGAATGATTTAGAAGAAAAAATATTTAAAACATTTAAAATGATGTTTTAGTAAAAATTACCTTAAAAATAATCTCATTGAAAACTCTTTTATAAAACATGGACATGGATAATAAATATTTTCCAGTAGATACTTACGTAAAAACAACCTCCAATAATAAAAAGATTGTGAAATTAACCCTTACCTAGTACTTTTCATTGGTTGAGGGTTGGTTAACCTCCAGTATAATTGTCAAAATAATTGTTATTAAATTATACAAGAATCATATACATTAATATGATATCATATATGATCTTTTAACATTGCTTTGTTAATAATATCTTAGTATTATCGTCATTTCAGGTGTTAACTGATTCGTTTTCCTTTATATGATTTGTTACGTAAGAAATGTTGGTTATGGATTGGATGTATCTTATTTATATTCGGAAAGATATTACGTCTTTAAACAATATTTTTAATAATCTAATGAAAATTAGTCTTGAATGGATTACGATGGGGAATGAATCTCATTGCGTTCATGGAGACGGTAATCCATACGTACGCACGAGCAACAATATCATTCTTTTGATATTAAAATAGCATATAATTGGATGGTATATCATATATAAATAATCATTATCATGTTATATTTATTATTTACATCAATTACACATCATTATTATACCCATCCAAATAATAATGTATTGAATAACAATTACACCACCACGTGGAGACAATAAGCCGTACGTACGCGTGTATGGTTACATGTCATTCAAATGATGGATAGAAAAATGAATATGTTTGTTCCATATTTATAATAACATAAAAGCATATAGAAGATACTAGATTTATTATTTTATAATGGAAACAAAAAAGAAAGAGGAAGTGGAAGAAGAAAGGAACTTGAAAGAGGTGATGAAATATTTACCTCTTCTTCGGGTTCTTCCTTTTTAATTGATCAAAATGGCTCCTTAGGTTGGATTTATGACTAAAAGAAGCCCTCTAGGTTGAAGGGAGGACAGTTGAGAGGGTATTTGGGTAGAGTTTGGCCAATCCAAATGTCTTTGATGGTGTGAAATAGAGAGTATGGTGTGCCCTTTTATAAGAGGGGTGAGGGGCACCTTAGGAAAAGTTAGAAATATTATATTATAATAAAATTATTTTTGGGTTTTAATGGATCCAAATGAATTATTTAAGGTATAAGGTGGGTATGGGTCGAAAAACATTTAACAAATAGGTTTTATATAGGTTTGGATCACTATATTAACCTTATTTTTTGATTTAACTCTTAGTTAAATAGTTTGACATTTACCATGTCTCTTTGTATTTTTATATTATATGGTAAATAAACATACTATATACTTCCAAGAGAACCCCAAGTGGTTCATTAATGATACACCTATAATTACATAAGTCCTTTGGATGAACCATATATTTTTTAGAATAGAATATCAATTAATAATATAATATTTTTTTTAAAAACTCTTTCATGTCAATTTAGACAATATTTTGTATTTTGTGATTGATGAATTTATAACAGCATTATTACTACAAAAAAATTCATCTAACCACCCTAGTATGTCATATTAACCTATAAAATTAGTGTAATTCATAAAAAGTCTCAAATTACATTTATTTGGATATTTATAATATCAATTATTTCAATATTTCATTAATTAGGTAATTTCCGCAACATCATTTTGTCATAAATAAATTTTACTATTTAATGTATAAAAAATATAAATAAAATATTATTATGTAGGAAATATTTTTATCTTTCTAAATAATATTTGTAGTCAAATTTATCTTATGTGTAACTCTATATTAAAAAAAATTTCGTTATTAAACATTGAATTTAATACTTTTAACTCTTCTTTGAATTAAATAACAATAAATGTCCTAATCTAATCAAAGTGGACTTAAAGGATAATATTTTATTCCTATGGGTTTTTTGGTCAAATTAAACTTATCCAATAGAATTAGGACATGTGTCACAGTAATAATAATGTCATTCTTACCCTTAATTACCATATTTATTTTTAACCGTGGTAAATAAAATTAAAAAGTTACTATTCACCAAAAATTGTTTTTATTTTATTGAACCGCATTTTACTTACTGATATCAACTGTGTTTGTCAGATTTTTGAAATTCAACTCACAGAAGCGGTAAAACTATGTTTTATGTAAATTTTCAAATGCTCATAGGAGGTGCGTAAAAGACGGTTAAAAGGTCAATAAAATTTATATATATATAATTATTATAAACTAACACCAATGAATTACATTGAACTTATATAGGTATTACATATCTATTTTTACCTAAAAAAATTTAAATAATATATATTTTTATTTAAATAAAAATTTTGTTTTAAACTATAACTCAGTGTTTTTCACAACTCATCAAAATTTGAATGTTTTCAGAAAAATACCAAAAATTCACCCGAAGCTAATTTTGATATTCCAAATTAAAAAATGAATTCTATTTTACAAATTTCCAATCATAGAAGATTCATTAATTAATTTAAAATTAATTCCCATTGTCAAAACCAAAAAGAGTATTTTTAAGAAATAATAATTATTAAAAGATTGACAGTTGTTTATATCCAATTTTAAAGTGAAATTACCTACAATGACCATCATTGGAATAAATGGTAAAAATATAATCTAATTATAATACCAAATCATTAAAAAGTATAATTCAATACAATAAATAATTTTGATTTAAATAGTTGTTTTTAGTTAAAATATATTATTTTTCACTATTCACATAAATATGAAAGTTATCAGAAAAACACAAAAAATTTATTGACACTAAATTCTTATATCCAGATTCTAAAGAAGAAGTTTATTTTTTTCAAATTAAATATATAAATGTTTAAATATTGGATTTAAAAAGGGTTCACCATTAAAAGGCGGTAAAATTGATTTTTTTTTTGAAAAATAATTCTTTTATCCGAAAAAATGAATTTTTTCATACATTATGTCTAAGAAACTCATAATATGGATTATAAAATTATAAGGATTATATAAAGTTCAAAATTCAGTTAATAATATTCATAACCGCTTTTGAATGGCTAGTTTGGAAATTCGGGGTGAGCTTGAACTCAGTATTGCTTGTAGTGCAAGTTATTGCATTACTTTGAAGAAATAATGTACTTTTAAATCATGGGGTGTTACATTATTCCCTCCTTCAATAAATTTCATCCTTGAAATTTGAAATTGTTCATTGAAAATAAAAGGATAAAAATTAAAAATACCTTTGTGGGGAAACCCACATCAGAAATTGGGTAAACAAAATTTAGTCTTAATAAGAGGAAAAGGGGAATGAAAATTTCACCACCAAATTATGATCTTGATAAAGAGAACATTGGTGGGAATTATAGACACATAATTGGAAGAAAAAATAAATATTTATAGGGAGTGATTGAGGTAATCAGTCACAAACAATTGAAGAATTGATGGCCTCAAAGCCATAAATCTATGAAGATTTAAAATATCATATGTTCAACAAAACATAATGTATTAGGATAACACATTTTAGTTTTAAGATCCCCTACCTAAAGTTTATGAATTAATTTCTTCGTCGAATAAGAGAAAAAAATATACTTGACAAGTAGAGTTCCATCCTTTAACTAATTTCTACCACAAACTCATCTTTCACCCTAAAAGATAGTAGAATATAAAAAAATATTCTATTTATCCGATTCGTATAGGGTTCCTAAGAAATGATTTTATAATTAACCTATCAGACCCTTTAATAAAAGAAACTACATTATACAGTCCATGGACTTCACGTAGTCCAGTGGTAGGTGATAAATCCATATTTCACTATGGTTGTGGGTTCGATTCCTGCAGCTTTGTCTGACACGACGGGTAGTGACACGGTCTGCGTGTTGTCCTTTTTATAAAAATCCAAACATAACCTTAATAATAGTATCCAATTTCAAACTTAATCAATTCCAACCTTTAGACTAAAATGACATACTTCTATCCAAAATCTCAATCCAAAATTTATAAGAAAGTTAAACACAATGAAGATCCTTTTTTCCACGAAATTACATGTGAACACCTTCATCATGTATTATTTTAAAACATGGTAACACCCTGAATTACCATAAAACCTTATTTATTACTTTCATGCTCTCTTATCCTATATATAATACTAGATATATTCCTTATATCCAAAAAATATTGAATATTTCAACAATGATGAAATAAAAAACTATTAATCAGTTCCAAGGAAGTCAAGAATATCCAATCTAATTTATCCAAATCAACCATCTCCTATTCCAAAATCACTACCTCATTATCAGGACCATATTAAGGATTAAATTTCCTTAAACCATGTATTTTTTCAAAAAGTTTAGCTAACTATTAAGTCACTTTTCTTCGAACCATATAATATCAAATCCTTAATAAAATAGTACAGTAGTACAATCTTTATTTATCTCCATAATTCATATAACTAGTATATTGCTGATACAAAACTCAAATGAAATAATTATATAAAAACAACATAATAACACTAGTAATTCCTCCTCATCTGAGGTAGTATCATAACTTTATTATTATACAATATCATCATTTTCAGTATACTCTAATGATTGGGACATTGATTTGCATAGTGTCCCAACGCCTTGAAGATGAAGCATTTTACATTTGAAACATTTTTCTTACCCTTGAAATCATGTACTTGGTGTCCTGTTTCTCCACACTTATAACAAACTCACATTCCCTTCAAGAATATACCAAGTTGATTCTTTCCACAGTTATCACATATTGGAAAATCCTTCTTCTCCCTCTTCCCTTTATCCATCTTTCTCTCTTCCATCCTTTTCTTCTCTTGCTTCCCTTCAAAGCCCTAGGATTCAGAGAATTATTTACTTATCTTATTAACACATGATATTATTTCTTCATATGTTGAGAATACATGGGAGACTATTTCCCTTCTAAATGTTGGCTTAATACCATGAAATATATGATCCTTTTTACTTTTGGATCATATGTGTTGCTGGAATTCACATTCCTTCTATTGGGCGCCATTTCTGTACAATAGAATACGCTAGGTTAGTTTATGAATTGCGATGAATAATTCCAAACTTGTAAAATACCTAACGTAAATTGAAAAATTTATGGATATAATCCATAATCATAAAAAAAATCTTTGAGTAGGTATATACTTATAAATCCTTCATAATGATTTTTAATGAAAATGAGAATTATCCTAAGCATATCCCTCGGGAGTGTCGTAACAAAGTGTGAAGCAATGCCTCTTCTCGTGCAACAACTCCTTTTTGAGTCTAGCTCAATGTGGTGTTTTTGGGTTTTACCCCTAGGTATGTCCGTTCCAGAGCCGCATCTACCTGCTCGTATCCAGACAGGGATGTATTTCTTGGAAAACTCACAAAATCTCTACAATACGAAAATTATAGGAAGTTATTCTATACTAATCCTCAAAGTCTATCTTAGGGATATGTGCTCTAATCAGAGTTCATCTGAATAAAGTTTACAAGGTTTTTTACTAAACATCCTCTGATACCAACTGTAACGCCCCGACCCCATAAGTCCAGAGTCGGTGCATTATTATGTATCATTGTCTTGATCACAAAAGATCAAATATCAAAAGACTGATTAGTTTAGTAGCCTTGGATGTACTAGATACATTCATAAGGTTTACATTACATCATAAAAGTAAAAACTACAATAACATTGTTTCCAAAGACAACACCGAGATCCCATAGACTATCCCTACAGGTTAGTCATAATATATTTCTTTGCATCCTGGAAAAAATAAAACATAAAAAAGGGGTGAGCTCAGATTCTCAGTAAGGATAAAAATATAGCTGAAACTTTCATAAATAAGCATAAACATTTAAGGAAATGTATATGACTAAAACAAAACCCTTTTAAACTTGAACTTCAGCATAATATGGAAAAGATAAAAATAAAATAACGCCATTTACATATTCACATAAATATTCTACTAGTCAAATAATCACATGCAATAACAATATCCACTTTTATAATGATGGAATGCATAATGCCAGACTTTCATAACCACATAGTCAAGGCCTTATGCCAAGACTACAAATAAGATTTTGTCAAGATCTTGTTCCAAGACGCTAGTTTGTCTCATTAGACCTATTGATGCATCGAGGAGCTATAGCGGGCTCCACCCGTCACTTACTAAGTCTAATGCATTCCTCATATGAAAAGGTTTAAGCAAAACATAAATATTAGTATTTAAACTAGCATACAAAATGTCAATAATTTATCCATAAACCATGAATGCTATAAAAATAACACATCAACAGTCAAACATATCACAAAACCTTCAATACAATATGGATGTTTTGTATCATAATAAATCAAATTCAAATAAGTTTAAAATCCATCAAAGGTTGTTGATATTGATGAAAATGATTTTAAAAGTCTTTGAGGGAAATATAAATTTTTCATAAAAACATTTAAAAGTCACACAATTTATAAAAGAAGACATTTAATGACATTTTTGAATCAAAGTGTCCAATACCACTTTGAAACTTTTTAAAGGAATTAACATTTAAAAAACATTAATGTCTATATAAATAAATCGTTAAAAAACATTTTGAAAACATGGAAATTAATTAGAATTATTTAGAAGAATAAATATTTAAAAAATATAAAATGAAGTTTTAGTAAAAAGTACCTTAAAATAATCTCTATGAAGACTCTTTTATGAAACATGGAAATGGATAATAAATATTTCCTAGTAGATACTTACGTAAAAACAACCTCGGATAATAAAGAGATTGGAAATTAAACATTACCTTGTACTTTTCTTTGGTCGAGGGTAGGATAAACTTTTGAATAATGGTGAAATAATTGTTATTAAATTATACAAGAATCATATACCTTAATATGATATCATATATGATCTTTTAACATTTCTTTGTTAATAATATCTTAGTATTATCTTTATTTTGGGTGTTAACTGATTCGTTTTCCTTTATATTCTTTGTTACGTAAGTAATGTTTGTTATGTATAGGATGTATCTTATTCATATTCAGAATGATGTTAAGTATTTATACATTATTTTTAATCATCTAATGAAAATTATTCTTGAATGGATTAAGATGGAGAATGAATCTCATTGTGTTCGTGGAGACGGTAATCCGTACGTACGCACGAGCAAAAATATCAGACTTTTGATATTAAAATAATATATAATTGGATGGTATATCATATATATAGAATCATTATCATGTTATATTTATTATTTACATCAATTACACATCATTATTATACCCATCCAAATAATAATGTATTGAATAACAATTACACCACGACGTGGAGACGGTAAGTCGTACGTACGCACGTATGGTGACATGTCTCTAAAAGGATGGATAGAACAATGAATATGGTTGTTCCATATTTATAAAAACATCACAGTATGCATAAGATACTGCAGTTATTATTTTATAATGTCAAAAACAAAGAAAGATTATGTGGAATAAGAAAGGAACTTGAAAGAGGTGCTGAAATATTTACCTCTTCTTTGGGTTCTTCCTTTGGATTTGATCAAAAGGGCTCCTTAGGATGGTGTTATGACTAAAGGATGGCCTCTAAGAAAGAATTAGGACAGTTTATGGGGTATTTGGGCAGAGGATGTCCAATCCAAATGGCTTTTAATGTGTAAATTAGATAGAAGGGGGAGTGCCCTTTTATAAGAGGGGTGAGGGGCACATTAGGAAAAGCTAGAAATATTATTTTATAATAAAATAAGTTTTGATTTCTAATGGCTCAAAAATAAATTATTTAAAGTCTAAGGTGGGTATGGGTCAAAAAACATTAAACAAATAGGTTTTAGACTGGTTAGGATCACTGTATTAACTTTATTTGTTTTATTTAACTCTTATTTAAATAGTTTGACATTTACCATTTCTCTTTGTATTTTTATATTATATGGTAAATAAAGATACTATATACTTCCAAGAGAACCCCAAGTGGTTCATTAATGATATAACTATCATTAAATAATTCCTTTGGATGAACCTTATATTTTTAGGAATAGAATATCAATTAATAATATAATATTTGTTTTAAAAACACTTTTATTTTAATTTTTACATCATTTGGTATTTTGTTTTTTTCTGAAATTATAACAGCATTATCACTTCAAAATAAATTCATCTAAGAAACCCTAGTATGTCATATTAACCTAGAAAATTAGTGTAATTCATAAAAATTCCCAAATTAATTTTATTTGGATATTTATAATATCAATTATTTTAATAATTCATTAATTAGGTAATTTATGCATCATCATTGTGTCATAAATAAAATTTACTATTTAATGTCTAAAAAATATAAATAAAATACGATTAAGTATTAAATCATTTTATCTTTCTAAATAATATTTATAGTCGAATTTATCTTATGAGTAACCCTATATTAAAAATGGTTTAGTTATTAATCTTTGAATTTAGGACTTTTAACTCTTCTTTGAATTAAATAATAATAAATGTCCAAATATTATCCAAGTGGACCTAAATGATCATATTTTATTCCTAAGGTTGTTTTTGGTCGAATTAAAATTATCCAATAGAATTAGGACATGTGTTAGGGTAATAATAATGTCATTTTTACAATTAATTACCCTATTTACTTTTAACCGTGGTAAATAAAAGTAAAAAAGTTACTATTAACCAAACTTTATTTTCATCTTATTGAACCAAATTTTACTTAATGATATCAACCGTGTCTCTCAGATTTTTTAAATTCAACTCACAGAAGCAGTAAAATTATGTTTTATGTAAATTTTCAAATTCTCCTAGGAGGTGGATAAAAGACGGTAAAAAGTTCAATAAAATTTTTATATATCTAAAATTATTATAAACTCACTTCAATGTATTCCATTGAAATTATATGGGTATTATGTATCTATTTTGTCCTAAAAAAATTAAATAAAATATATATTTATTTAAATAAAAATTTTGGTTTAAACTATAACTCAGTGTTTTTCACTATTCATCAAAATTTGAAAGTTTTTAGAAAAATACCAAAAATTCACCCTAAGCTATTTTTGATATTCCAAATCAAAAAATGAATTATATTTTACCAATTTAAAAACATAGAAGTTTCATTAATTAATTTAAAATTAATTCCCATTGTCAAAACCAACAAGCGTATTTTTAAGAAATAATAACTATCAAAAGATTGACAATTGTTTATGTCTAATTTTAAAGTGAAATTACTAAAAATGACCATCATTGGATTAAATGGAAAAAATATAATCTAATTATATTTCCAAACCATTAAAATGTATAATTAAATACTATATATTATTTTGATTAAAATATTTGTTTTCAGTTAAAATATATTATTTTTCACTATTCGCATAAATATGAAAGTTATCAGAAAAATAGAAAAAATTTATTGAACAACTAGTTTGGAAAGTCGTGGTGTGCTTGAACTCAGTGTTGCTTGTAGTGAAAGTTATTGCATTACTTTGAAGAAATAATGTACTATGAAATCTTGGGGTGTTACATTATTCCCTGCTTCAATAAATTGCATCCTCGCAATTTGAAATTGTTCTCCAAAAATAAAAGGTTGAAAATTGAAAATACCATTGTGGGAAAACCCACATCAGAAATTGGGTAAACAAAATTTAGTCTTAATAAGAGGAAAAGGGGAATGAAAAATTCACCACCAAATTACGATCTCGATAATGAAAACATTGGTGGAAATTAGAGACACATAATTGGAGGAAAAACATAAATATTTATAGGGAGTTATTGAGATAATCAGTCATAAAAAATTATAGAATTGAGGGCCTCAAAGCCATCAATCTATGATGATTTAAAATATCATCTGTTCAATAAAACATAATGAATTAGGATATAACATTTTAGTTTTAAGATCCCTTACCTAAAATTTATGAATTAATTTCTTCATAGAATAAGAGAAAAAAATATACTTGACAAGAAGAGTTCCATCCTTTAACTAATTTCTACCACAAACTCATCTTTCACTCTAAAAGATAGTAGAACATAAAAAATATAATATTTATCCGATTCGTATAGGGTTCCAAATAAATGAATTTATAATTCACCAATCAGACCCTTTAATAAAAGAAACTACATTATACAGTCTAGGGACTTCACATAGTCCAGTGGTAGGCGATAAATCCCAATTGCACTATGGTTGTGGGTTTGATTCTCACAGCTTTGTCCGACGCAACGGGTTGTGACAGGGTCTGCGTGTTGTCCTTTTTATAAAAATACAAAAATACCCTTAACAATAATATCCAATTTCAAACATAATCCATTCCAACCTTTATACTTAACCAAAATACTTCTATCCAAAATCCCAGTCCAAAATTTATAAGGAAGTTAAACACAATGGATATCATTTTTTCCACTTAATTTCACGTGAACACCTTCATGATGTATTATTTTAAAACATGGTAACACCCTAAATTACCATAAAGCATTATTGTTTACTTTAATCCTCCCTTATCCTTTATATAATACTAGATATATTCCTTATATCCAAAAAATATTGAATATTTCAACAATGATGAAATAAAAAAACTATTAATCAGTTCCAAGGAAGTCAAGAATATCCAATATAATTTATCCAAATCAGCCATCTCTTATTCCAAAATCACAACCTCATTATCAAGACCATATAAAGGATTACATTTCCTTTGACCATGTATTTTTCCAAAAAGTTTATCTAACTATTAAGTCACTTTTCTTCGGACCATATAATCTCAAATCCTTAATAAAATAGTACTGCAGTATAATCTTTATTTATCCCCATAATTCATATTACTAGTATATTATTGATACAACACTAAAATGAAATAATTCTATAATAACAACATAAAAACACTAGTCATTCTTCTTCATCTGAGGCAGTATCATAACTCTATTATTATCCAATAGCATCATTTGTGGTATACTCTAATGATTGAGACATTGATTTGCATAGTGTCCCAACGCCTTGCAGAAGAAGCATTTTACATTTGAAACCGTTTTCTTACCCATTTAATCATGTACATGGTGTCCTTTTTCTCCACGCATATAACAAACACACATTCCTATCAAGCATTTATCAAGGTGATTCTTTCCACAGTTATCACATATAGAAAAATCCTTCTTTTACCTCTTCCCATTATTCATCTTTCTCTATTCCACCCTTTTCATCTCTTGCTTCCCTTCAAAGCCATAGGATTCAGAGAATTCTTTACTTATATTATTAACACATGATACTATTTCTTCATATGCTGAGAATACATGGGAGACTATTTCTCTTCTAAATGTTGGCTTAATACCATTAATGATTTGATCCTTCTTACTCTTTGGATCATACGTATTGCTGGATTTCACATTCCTTCTATTGGTATCCATTTCTATACAATGGAACACACTAGATCTGTTTATGAATTGCAATGAATAATTCCAAACCTGTAAAATACCTAACATAAATTGAAGAGTTTATGGATATAATCCATAATCATTAAAATATTTCTTTGAGTAGGTATATACTCATAAATCCTTCATAAATATTTGTAATGAAAATGAGATTTATCTTAATTATATCCCCCAGGAGTGTCATAACCAAGAGTGCAGCAAGGCCCGTTGTCATGCACCGGTTCCTGTTCGAGTCTAGCTCAAAGTGGTGTTTCAGGTTTTACCCCTAGGTACATCTGTGCCAGAGTCGCCTCTACCTGTTCGTATCCAGACAGAGATGTATTTCTTGGAAAACTCACAAAATCTCTACAATACCGAAATTATAGAAAGGTCTTCTATACTAATCCTCAAAGTCTATCTTAGGGCTATGTGCTCTAAAAAGAGTTCATCTAAATCTAGTTTCTAAGGATTTTACTGAATTTCCTCTGATACCAACTGTAACACCCCGACCCCCAAAGCCCAAAGTTGGTGCACTATTAGGTATCATTGGCATGATCACAAAAGATCAAATCTCGAAGGACTGATTATTTTAGTAGCCTTGGATGTACTAGATACATTCATTAGGTTTACATTAAATTATAAAATGGAGAACTACAACAACATTGTTTCTATAGAAAACACTGATATCCCATAGACTATCCCTATAGGTTAGTCATAATATATTCTTCACATCCTGGGAAAAATGAAACATAAGAAAGGGGTGAGCTCAGATGTTTGGTAAGGATAACTATATAGTGGAAACTTTCATAAATAAGCATAAAAATTTAAGGCAATGTATATGACTAAAACATAAGCATTTTAAACATGAATTTCAGTACAATATTGAAAAGATAAAAATCAAAAAATGCCATTTACTAATTCACATGGATATTCTACTAGTAGAATAATCACATGCAATAAAAATAGCCACATTCATAATGATGGAATGCATAATGCCAGACTTTCATAACCACATAGTCAAGGCCTTGTGCCAAGACTAAAAATAATATTTTTTCAAGGCCCTGTTCGAAGACACTAGTTTGTCTCATTAGACATACCGATGCATCGAGGAGCTATAGCAGTCTCCACCCGTCACTTACTAAGTCTAATGAATTCATCATATGAAAATGTTTAATCATAACATTTACATTCGTATTAAAACTAGCATACAAAATGTAAATACTTTTTCCTTAAACCATGAACGATATAAAAATAACACATCCAAAGTCAAACATATCACAAAACCTTCAATACAATATAGATGTTTTGTATCATAATAAATCAACTTCAAATAAGTTTAAAATCCATAAAAGGTTGTTGATATATATGAAAATGATTTGTAAAACTCTTTCAGGGAAATATAACATTTTCATAAAAACATTTAAAAGTACCACAATTTATAATGGAATACATTTAATTAATTTTTTGAATCAAAGTGTCCAATACCACATTGAAACTTTTCAAAGTAATTAACATTTAAAAAACATTCATGTCTATATAAATAAATCCTTAAAATACATTTTGAAGACATGGACATTAATGAGAATGATTTAGGAGAATAAATATTTAAAAAATTTAAATTGATGTTTCAGTAAAAAGTAACTTAAAAATAATCCCTATGAAGTATATTTTATGAAACATGGACATGGATAATAAATATTTCCCAATAGTTACTTACGTAAAAACAACCTCAGATAATAAAAAGATTGGAAATTAACCATTACCTTGTACTTTTTCATGGTCGTGGGTAGGTTAAACTCCAGTATAATGGTGAAATATTTATTATTAAATTATACAAGAATCATATACCTTAATATGATATCATATATGATCATTTAACATTGCTTTGTTAATAATATCTTAGTATTATCGTCATTTTAGGTGTTAACTGAATCATTTTCCTTTATATGATTTTTTACATAAGTAATGTTTGTTATGTATAGGATGTATCTTATTCATATTCAGAATGATATTAAGGCTTTAAACATTATTTTTAATCATCTAGTGAAAATTAGTCTTCAATGGATTACGATGGGGAATGAATCCCATTGCGTTCGTGGAGACGGTAATCCGTACGTATGCACGAGCGACAATATCATTATTTTGATATTAAAATAATATATAATTGGATTGTATGTCATATATATAGAATAATTATCATTTTATATTTATTATTTACAACAATTACACATCATTATTTTACCCATCAAACTAATAATGTATTTAATAACAAATACACCACGACGTGGAGACGGTAAGTTGTACGTACGCAAGTATGGTGACATGTAATTCAAAGGATGGATAGAATAATGAATATGGTTTTGCCATATTTATACTAACATCATAGTATATAGAAGATACAGTAGTTATTATTTTAGAATGGAAACAATAATGAAAGAGTAAGTTGAAGAAGAAAGGAACTTGAAAGAGGTGCTGGAATATTTACCTCTTCTTTGAGTTCTTCCTTTGGATTTGATCAAAAGGGCTTCTTATGTTGGATTTATGACGAAATGAAGGCCTCTAGGATGAAAGGATGACAGTTGATAGGGTATTTGGGCAGAGGATGGCCATTCCAAATGACTTTGAAGGTGTAATTTAGAGAGAAGGGGGAGTGCCCTTTTATAAGAGGGGTGATGGGCACCTTAGGAAAAGCTAGGAATATTATTTTATAATAAAATCATTGTTGTTTTCTAAGGGATCCAAAATAAATTATTTAAAGTATAAGGTGGGTATGTGTCGAACTCCATTCAACCAACAAGTTTTATACATGTTTGGATCACTATATTAACATTATTTGTTTTATTTAACTCTTGGTTAAATAGTTTGACATTTACCATGTCTCTTTATATTTTTATATTATATGTTAAATAAACAAACTATTTACTTCCATGTGAACCCCAAGTGGTTCATTAATAATAAACCTATAATTACAAAAGCCCATTGTCTGAGCCTTATATTTTTATGAATATAATATCAATTAATAATATAATATTTGTTTTAAAAACTATTTTATGTCAATTTTGACACTATTTGGTATTTTGTTTTTTCTAAATTCATTATAGCATTATTACTTCAAAATAAATTCATATAACCAAACCTAGTATGTCATATTAACTTAGAAAATTATTGGAATTCATAATAAGTCTCAAATTACATTCATTTGGATATTTATAATATCAATTATTTTAATCTTTCATTAATTCAGTAATTTCTGCATCACCATTGTGTCATAAATAAATTTACTTATTTAACGTCTAAAAAATATAAATAAAATACCATTATGTAGGAAATCTATTTATCTTTCTAATTATTATTTATATTCGAATTCATCTTATGTGTAACCCTATATTAAAATTGTTTAATTGTTCAACACTAAATTTAACACTTTTAACACTTCTTTGAATTAAATAATAATTAATGTCCTAATCTAATCTATGTGGACCTAATGGATCATATTTTATTCACAAGGTTGTTTTTGGTCAAATTATACTTATCCAATATAATTAATACGTGTGTTAGGATAATTATAATGTCATTTTTTCCATTAATTACCCTATTTACTTTCAACCGTCGTAAATAAAAGTAAAAAGTTACTATTCACCAAAAAATATTTTCATCATATTGAACCACATTTTACTTATTGATATAAACAATTTCTCTCATATTTTTCAATTTCAACACACATAAGTGGTAAAATTATGTTTTATGTAAATTTGCAAATGCTCCTAGGAGGTGGGTAAAAGACGGTAAAAAGTTCAATAAAAAATTTTTCTATCTAAAATTTTTATAAACTGACTCCAATGAATAAAATTGAACTTATATAGGTATTATTTATCTATTTTGACCTAAAAAAATTAAATAAAATAAATAATTATTTAAATAAAAATTTTGTTTTAAATTATAACTCAGTGTTTTTCACTATTCATCAAAAATTGAATGTTTTTAGAAAAATACCAAAAATTCACCCTAATATAATTTTGATATTCAGAATTTAAAAATTAATTTAATTTAACTAATTTCAAAACATAGAAGTTTCATTAATTAATTTAAAATTAATTCCCGTAGTCTAAACCAAAAAACGTATTTTTATGAAATAATAAATATCAAATGATTGACGCTTGTTTATGTCCAATTTTAAAGTGAAATTACTTACAATGACCATAATTGGATTAAATGGTAAAAATATAATCAAATTATACTTCCAAACCATTAAAATGTATAACTCAACACTATAAATTATTTTGATTAAAAAAGTTGTTTTCAGTTAAAATATAGTATTTTTCACTATTCACCCAAATATGAAAGTGATCATAAAAAGTCCAAAAAATTATTGAAACTAAATTATTACGTCTTTATTCTAAATAAGAAGTTTATTTTGTCAAATTTAATATATAATGGTTTCAAATATTAGAATTAAAAAGGTTTCACCATTAAAAGGTGGTAAAATTGCCTTTTTTAAAATAATTCTTTTATCTGAAAAAAATGAATTTGTTCTTACATTATGTCTAAGAAACTCATAATATGGATTCTAAAATTATAAGGATTATATAAAGTTAAAAATTCATTTAATACTATTCATAACCACTTTTGAACGGCTAGTTTGGTAAGTCGTGGTGCGCTTGAACTTAGTGTTGTGTGTAGTGCATGTTATTGCATTAATTTGAAGAAATAACGATCTATGAAATCTTGGAGTGTTACAATAGTCATGCCATTTGGTGTTATGAAGGCAGTAGTCATGTTCAGCGAACTTAGAAAATCTATATTCCATGAGTTCCTAGACGAGTTCATCGGTGTATTACGTGATGATATCTTAATATTCCCAAAGTTAGAATAGGTAAATGTTAAGCATCTTCGAACTGTATTGCAGGTTCTTCAATGCCACCATCCATATGAAAGGTTGTCCATGTGTGTTTTATAGATACGATATGTGTGTTTCCTTTGGAATGTGGTGTCTCCGCAAGGGTTTATTATAGAACTGTCGATATTCAAATAAGTAGTTTCTTGGGCAACACCCAATAACATGGTAGAGGTCCAAAATTTTCATTGTCTCACAGACTATTTTTATATGTTTTAGTCGATTTATCTCAAGTTTCATCCCCATTTATAGATTCAAAAAGGAATGAAGAATCTTTTTTATGGATTGATCAGTGTTAGGCATTTTTCGGTTACCTGAAATGGATATTGGTTAGTGCTCTGATGCACCAATTTCATGAGGAATGGGTGATGTTTGAGGTGTTTATGATGATACCCATTTGGGATTGGGATGTGTGTTGATGAAGAAACATGAATTGATCTCATATGGATCCAAGAAATTATATCCCCATGACCCTAACTATTCCACCCATGATATGGAACTCGAAGTATTTGTGTTTAAGATGTAGTTTTTGGGGAAATTTCTCATTGGGGAGTGCTTTATTGTCTTCATAGATCACAAGAGTTTATGGTATATCTTTTCCCAGTGTGACCTGAATCTGTGATATTGTAGGTGGATGGAGTTTCTTCCAGACTATGATTTTTCGATTTTATACACCTCATAAAATGGGAATTTCATGGTTGATGCTTTGAGTAGAAAGTAACAAAAAAAAGGCTGTTCAGGATTCTTTTGATTCTGGGAAAGTGATCAAGGAGTTGGAATCCCTACACATGGACAAAATAGTGGATGGAAATAAATGATTTTTGTTTTAGATGATAGTGTAGTCTTCTCTGAGGTAATATGTGGAAGAGTCTCAATAGAGGGAATCAGAGGCAGAGGTGGTGCATGATCATGTTGGCCATGGTGATTTTCTAGAGGGATAGTGAGAAGATGGTTGAAGATGGATATTGATTCGTACGAATGTATTCCTTATAGTGTCTATGCATGGGGTATTTCTTCATGAGTTTCATAAATCACCTTTGGTGGCGCACCTTGTTGTTTATAATAAGTAACATGTCTTAAAGATGCAGTTTTGGTCACCCGGGATAAAATGGGTTGTGGACGATTTTCTGGAAAAGTGTTTGGTTTTCTAGTAGGTAAAGGTCAAGAATCATGTTCAAGGTAGTTTGTTGTATACCATGGATGTTCTAAAGTGGAGATGACATGACTTCTCAATTGATTTTGTCATTGGGGTACCTAGAGATTAGGGAGGTTGTGATGTTATCTTGATGATCTTAAATGAGTCTATGAAATCAGATCACTTCTTAGTGATAGAGGAGTTAGGAGTAGTGGATTCCTTGAATAAGATTTATGTGGATGAAGTAATGTGGTTTCATGGTGTTATAATGTCTATTGTGTAATATCGAGACACATTTTTTACCTCACAAGTTTATAGGGGATTGGAGCATGCTTTTGGCACTTAGTTATGCCTCAACACTATGTTCAACACTCAAACAAATGGGCAGATAGAACGGACAATCCAGACATTGGAGGATATATTCCAAGAATGTGTCTTGGAAATTGGTGGATATTGGGTATGGAGCATACCATTGGTATAATTTTCATATAATAATAGATATCACTCTTCCATTTTCATGGCCTCATTAGAGGATTTTCACGGGAGATAGTGTCGTTCTCTATTGTGTTAGGATAAGGTTGGGGAGTCAATTGTTCTTGGTCCCGATGTGGTGCAGAGCTCAGTAGATAAGGTTAATCCTATTTTTGAGAGAATGAGAGTAGTATAGGTCTGTAATAAGTCTTATTCAAGTGATAGAATGAGGCCCTTGGAGTTCAAGGTTGGGTACAACGTGTTCTTGAAGGTTTCCCCTCAAAGTGGGCAGAAAAGGATTTGAGAGAGGGAGTAATATTTATCCTATGTTCTTTGGGTCCATTAAGGTGTTTAGGCGACATGGAATGGTGGAATATTAGTTGTTGTTGCCACCACAGTTGGAGAGGATCCATTATGTATTCCACATCTCTCATATTTATCTGTATATTCACAATTACTCTCATTTCCTTGACTGGGGAGAGTTAGATATTGAGCATG
Source organism: Viscum album (assembly GCA_963277665.1). Lineage (NCBI taxonomy): Eukaryota > Viridiplantae > Streptophyta > Magnoliopsida > Santalales > Viscaceae > Viscum > Viscum album. Next base: position 261,448,222 of record OY728128.1, on the reverse strand, counting down.
ATGCAACATTTGTAGAGAGGGTATTAGAGATCAAGGATCATTGAGAGAAGGTGATGTGTGGATGGACCATTCCTTTGGTTCGTGTGTTGTGGGGTCATGGTGTCCAAGAGGAGACTACATGGGAGTGGGAGATGTATATGTGTGCTCAGTACCCAGAGTTGTTTTAATTTTTTATTTTCATTGTTTTTATTTTAAATGTGATTTTGGACACCAATTTTATATTATATGACATTTTTTCCCATAGTTTGTGATGTTTTATAAAGTCATAACATATTAAATTGGGATGAAATGATTCCTAATTGAGGTGCATTAATTTTTATGTGATCAAAACCATTTGAATGATCTAGTGCCTCCTAGAGAGGATAGTATCTTGACAATGAGGAAATAATTTCTTGATTCGTGTGTCTAGGACAGTGTGGTTTGTTGTGGGTGTTTAATTTTTTTTATGTTCATTTGGGATGACGTGTCAACAACTATGATGATAAGGCCAGGATGGAATGTGTCGTAGGAGGATTTATTGGGAGTCTAGGATTGAACTCTTGTGTTAAAAAAATACAAGGTTGTCAAAGGTTGACGTGTTTAGTTGATTGCAGTGTTTCAGTTGTGATTGGATTATTCAGAGGTATCTCAAGGGACGGTTGTTCGGACCATTGCTCTCCTTCCCTTCTGTTTGGTTTTGAATTCTTGATAGAGAGAATATTTTGAGAGGTATCAGATGTAATGTCAAGGACCTTTACATCCCATTCCATTGTCAAAAATATGTTGTTTTAGGTGTTTGGGGAGGTCATGGTAACTTATTTCAACACATTTCAAAAAATCCCAATTTTTCCATGCCATTCCAATGGTACCTCACCCTAGAAGTGTTTCACCCTGGATGTTTCTGCCCTTTGTAGTGTAACCCTGGTGGTGTCTCACCCTTGAGGTGTCACCCTGGTGGTTTCACCCAAGTGGTAGATCGCCATGGCGGTGTCACCCTAGTTGTATCTCACACTAGAGGTCGATCAACGGTGGTGGCTCATTGGTGGCTGCTCATCCAGTGGTTCCTCATATGCCAATGTCTTTCTTGGAGGTGACTCACTGAGGGTGGCATGTAGTTCATCTTGATGGTTCCATATCTAATGGTTCCTTTTCCAATGATTCCTCATCTTATGATGCCTCATCTGGGAGTGCCTCGTCCAGTGGTACCTATTGTATAGTGTTTCCATTTCATCCAGTTGTTCACTGATGACAACCTTATTTAACATAAAATAAGTTTAATACCTAATATAAAAGGTTTTCAGACTAATTCAATGTCCATAAATTTTATCTTTGATTACCTAAGGCTCCTGAAGCTTTTAATTCATCAAAACGTATAATCATGAACATATCCGCCTTTATTGTAAAATCAAAATGGAATCTAAACTCATGAAACTGTTTCGATCATCCTAAAGCTAAGATATCATTACCCATGTTATTCTTTCTTTTTTTCTTCTGAAATGGGATGCCTTAAATCCTTTTTTTCAATTGTAGTCCACTAATCTAATATATTAGTTGGTTCTTATTTCCCTAGATGTTTTCTTACTACACAAGAGTTCTTGTTTTTTTGGCACCACCAGGAAGTGCGGATCATTCTTCTTCCATGTAGGTTTTGCTTCAAATTTCTTTATTGTGTATCATGTGGGATGGGAGAATAGTTTTTCTCCTTGAGAAGATAGTTGAATCCAAATCAATAAAGATAATTGAATTTGTTTAATAGTCAATATATAGGGCATGGGGAATGTGATTTATGATCTTGTTGTATGTTTGTTATGATTTATATTATGATTTTTTAGGCTAACTACCCACTGAAAATCTTAGTTTTTTGGGTTCCTTAATGGCATATAAGACAGTTTTTAAGATTCATATTGTTTGGTTTTTGTTCAATTCTAGTTTATAAAAGTTGGTTAACCGGATATATTTGACTAATGAAGGGATACCCCAGGATCATACAATTTATGTGATGACCCCAAAATTTTCAAGTGGAATAAAATATGGTATTCCATATAAAATATAAAAAAATACTAGGTATATGAGGTGATGTTATGTGTGGAATTGTTTTGGATTGTGTTTATGGGGAGAATTGTGTGATAACCCCTTCCTCTAATGATATCACAATCAAGGTAGAGAGAAAATGACCCCGAGTCCCACCTCCAGAATGCCCTTGGTTGGGAACTAGAACCAAGGGTGTAAAAATCTCACAATATTGGAGGCATTACCCATTATTATAAAATAAAATAGGGAGATAAGATAAAAAATACAAAAAAAATTACATGGTATAATATAAATGATAAATCCTAAAACCATCCCATAACACATGTATAAATAGAAATGGTATAGTAAAAGTCTCCAATGTAAATACCCAAAAGTAAAGCTATAGAGTGACACAACAACTATCCAAAGGTAAAATCTAGAAATTTACAAAATGGTCCATAAAATATTAATGGAAACCTAAAATATTTATATACATAGTGTGATCTTACAAATATACTCTGTAGGAAAACCAAAGTCTATCGTTCACATGTGAAAGAAGAATACAAATGATCATGTGAGAAAACAACAAAACCAAATAGAACCAAAATAGTTATACAAACCAGCCCAACTAGACCAAGGCACACTCAAAAAGTAACGCAATTCATGTAATATAATTTTCTATAAGTCACATTTGTGATTTGGTACCCTGCACCACTTTCCCACTAGTATACTGCTCTCACCCAACGTCGTGTGACCTAGCGCTCACATCCCTTCCATATACCACATCACATCCCTCTTACACATGCTTGGGCCTCAAAACACATCCCACCTACAAAAACCTGGGCCACACAACACATCATTGCATATCTCATCCCAAAGTCACCTGTGAAAACACACCACATATCATCACAATGATACAGTGTACATCACAACCCACCTCACCCATAAACACCTAGGCTGTCACATCTCTCCATAAGACACCTAATCCATCAAAACCACAATATAATAAACTAAAATTCCTCAAAAAATCACATCCTATTCAATACCTATCTCAACTAGTAGAGATATAAGGAAAGAATGAGTTCCCAACCATCCATACACTGTAACAGATGTTGGAAGAAACACCTCCATGTGACAATGCAGATGTTCTTCGAATAGTTCTCAAAATAGGTGGTGAATTTATAGAAATACCAAGAATATAAAATTATAGGTATAATATCAAACACTCCTTCCCCTCATATGGGTTCTCACCCAATAAACCAACTCACAACACTACGACCTTTTTTGCCTCCTCTAAATGCAATTATTTGGATTTACCACCATCATTTTTTAAGGTGAAGAGACTAATAAACTAGTGCAGCCACACATTACATCTAATTTCAAAATCCATTAATTTCATCATTTATTATTACCCATGTTTAATCATAAAACCTCCATTTTGATATTTCATTAACCACTTTTATCTCATTAACCAAACAAACCCAAGTCACTCCAAGCTTTATCAAAAAAAATATTTATTTATTCCATCACTACCTGGGAATCTATCTGGAACGAAACATAATAAGTAACATAGTAATAATAATTCACATTAATCTGAGGGATGAAGATATAGGGTAAATTAATTAACTTCACAATAATGACACAACGTACCATGACCTCTAAATATGGGGTGAATCATTCTACATGTTATCAATGGGGAAACACCCATACAAATCACTATTTTCCTTCTTCAGGGCATCCTGACCAATCCACCACACTAACAAAACCAAATCTCAACTCACAACAACATCCAGCAACACACCAAATCACAACCAAAAATCTCATCCCTACTGTGTAATCTTATCATACCCATCCCAACCCCAATACAAAGGCACATGACATCCACTTCCCCCCATACAAACTAGACAAAACAATTTTACAAATCAAATCACCTCACTTACCAAGGAAATCATATTTTGTGAAGAAACATTTATCTAATTCCACATATAAATTTTAGGGTTATCATAGAAACTATATGATCCAGGGGCATCCATTTATTATCTAATTTTATGTGGTTAACCATATTATATATATAGGTTTTCAATAAAAGTCAAACAATATGCATCCCACAAAATACCCTGTGCACAAACAATGACCTCAATGTACACAATTTTCCATGGGTAGTTATCTCATACAAATCATAATATCAATAGTAACAAACATATAGAAATATCATGGGTCACATTCCCTAACCCCTGTATATTTAATATTAAACCAATTAAATTATCTTTATTAATGTAGAATCAACTATCATCATAAGAGGAAACACCAATATACACATCTGGAATGACTCAAAATTAAGATAGAAAGGGAAACCCTACATGGAAGTATAATGATATGCACTTCATGGTCGTACAAAAAACTGGAGTGTCCCTGTAGTAGGAAAATGTCCAGGGAAACCTGATCCAACTGCTACAATAGTTTACTCAAATCCAAGGGGAATAAATATTCAGGAATCCCATATCAAGATAAAGAAAGAACAAAGTTCAAGGGAAAAGATAACTCAGCTTTAAGAAGATCAAAATAGATCATAGTTTTAGATACTATTTTTGATTTTCCAATAAAGGAATATCTGGTCAAGACCATTTGTTTTTACCAATGAAATGACTTTGGAACCTTAAGTAATTAAATATATAATTTATGGAATTTTAAATGATCTTAAAACCTTTTAAATTTTTCCTTGAGATCATTTTTCATTAAATAAAGACATCAAAAGGATAAAATAAGAGGAACTGGAAACACAGTACATGAGGCACCGTTATACAAGGTACCACTAGATAAGGCTCCATTGGATAAGGAACCATTGGAAGAGGAACTATTGAATGAGGAAAAATTAGGATGGACTACATACCACCATTAGTGAGTCACTGCCCAGTGAGACACTGCTAGACGAGGCCCCACTAGTTGAGTGGCAACCAGGGTGAGACACCATGCCTTCACAACACACGAACAAAAGGAATCGTCTGTTCATGCAACACCTTCTGTCAAATATATTGGATCTCTATCAGCAGCGCCAAAAATTTCACATCATCCTTGAAATATGGATCTCCCTAGTAAATGAACTAGGATTCATCATGAAGATACTAAAGAAACTAAGAGATGTGAAAGACGTCATGGATCCTCTATAATCACGGTGGAAACGCCAACCGATATGGAACATTGAAAATTCTCCCCAACACATCAAAGGGCCCAAAAACATAGGAGAAACCTTACACACTCTACCAAAATATTGTTTCCCACGCCAAGGAGAAGCCTCAAATAACACTTGGTCCCCAACCTCGATCTCCAAATGAATCCTTCTACGATCGTCATAAGTCATTTACTGATCAGGCGCTACTCTCTTCCTATCATGACCATGTTGAACCTTCTCTATCGTGATATACACCACGTCATTTCCAAGAACATTTATATCCCCAAACTTGGTCTGGAACAATAGAGAATGGAACTGTATCCCATAAAAAACCACAAATAGGGACATTTTAATGGAAGAGTGAAATAATATATTATAATATAACTTTTTAAAGGGAATTTTTTGTACCCAAGATCCACCAAACTCTAAGAAACATGCTGACAGCATATCCTCAAACATATGGATAGTCAGTTAGTCAGCCTATCTGTCTGAGTGTGGAAAGTAGTGTTGAGGACTAACTGAGTTTTAAAAGCATGAGGAAATCCCCTCCAGACACATGAGGTAGTCTGGGAATCTCTATCTCAGATAATCAACTATGTAACACCATGATACCACACTACTTCATCTTCATACCTCTTAGAAAAGGCATCCACTATTCCCAACTTCTTGATTGATAAGAAGTGAACTGATTCCATCAACTGATCAACAATCACACAGATAGCATCACAACATCTTTATGATCTGGGTAACCCTGTGAAGAAATACATTGAGATGTTGTCATGTTTCCACTCAGGAACATACAAGGGTTGTAAAAAACCCTAAGGAACACGATGCTCAGCCTGTACTAACTAGAAAACCAAGAAATTTTCTATAAACTCCACCAGTTCCCATTTCATATTGGGCCACCAAAACTGCATCTTTAAAAAACAGTACATCTTGGTAACTTCTGGGTTTATTTACGAAGGTTATTTATCAAACTCATCAAGAAATTCAATTTTCATCACTAGCAGAATGAACAGCTTCCCATGAATCAACATTCAGCCTTTACCATCTTCCGACCATCCCTCTATAGTATCACCATAGACCACATGATCGCACATCACCTCTTCCTCAGAGTCTCCCCAATAATAATCCTCCACTTTATGTCTTATAGATTACTATACTATCATCAGGAGCTAATATAATTTACCCCCATCCACTCTTACATCAAAGTTCAAGGATGCCAACTCATCCGTCACATTCCAAGAATCCATAAATTCCTAAAATCCTCTTTTGATGACTTTATGCTCAAAGCATCGGCCTGGACATTATCCTTTACTAGGGTGTAAGAGATATCATAATCATGGTCCTGAAAAATCTACATCCACCTCCACTATCACAAATTTAAGTCACACTAGGAAAAGATTTACCTCAAGCACTTTTTTTCATTGAAGACTATAATGTGATCCCGTATGAGTTAATGCCACCAAAACAGCAGTACAAACACAATCGATTCTAGTTCTAGATCACGGGTGGAATAGTTATGCTCATTGGTAAAAAAATACGAGGACCCCTAAGAGATCACTTATCGCTGGTGCATCAGTACATATCCTGATCCCAAAAGGGAAACATCACAAAACACCTCAAACATCACCCATTTCCCAAAATACTGGAGAACTAGAGCACTAACCAACATTCCTTTCAGGTAACTAAATGCTTCTGGACACTGATCACTCTACGAAAAATTTGGGTCCTTCATTTTCAAATATGTCAATGTTGATACAAATCAAGATAAATCAAGTAAAAACCTCAAATAATATCTTGTGAGACTAAGGGAAGTATGAACCTCTTCCTCGTTCTTGGTTACTTTCCAAGAAACAACTACTTCAACTTTTGACAGGTCTACTATCACACCCTATTGAGACACCACATGCCTATGGAAACGCACTGCCCGTGTCAAGAACATACAATTGGAAAACTTTCCATATAGTTGGTGGAATCAAAGAACATTAAAGATAGTTCTGAGATGCTCATCATGTCCCACTTCTATCTTAAAGTATATTAAGATGTCATTGATGACTATGAATACGAACAACTACAGGAACTCATAGAAGACTGAATTTTTAAGTTCCATGAACATGGATACTATTTTTATAACACCAGACGACATGGCAACATTATAAAAGTTCCCATACATTCATATAATGGAAGTATTTGAGATATCACCCTCTTGCACCCTTAACTAGTGATATTGATACCACATATAGATCATAGAAAACCAAATAACCCCTCTGAGCTAGTCGAAGAGATAATTTATTCTTGGTAGAGAGTAATGTTTTTTGAATGTCACATGATTCAACCTCTAGTATTATATGAACAACCTCAAACCATCATACCTCTTCTCTGAAAACAACAATAGAGCACCCCGTGGTGACACATTGGGGAAGATAAAAACCTTCTTCATTATATCATCTACCTAAATCCTGAACTCTCACAACTCATAAGGTTTCATCTGATGAGAAGTCATTAAAATCGGAGAAACACTGGGCTGGTAGTCTATCCAAAACTCAACATTACATCGAGGGGGTTGTGTCACAACCTCCTCGAAAAAACATCCAAGAACATCCCAATGGACTAAGAAACATCAACAGTCCTTGCATCCACTGATTCCACTATCAACTCAACCAAAAAGGAAATAAAGGATCCACACACTAACTTACCACATAACAACTCCACTCACAGATGAAAACCAGATGTTGGACATACACATCATAAAACAATAATATCCTCTAGAAGTAGTTGATAACAATATGTACAAAATACAACCATTCAATGCAACGAATGACATCATAATTCTACATTTGTAGAAAGAAGAAATCCCCCCAGTATTGATGTTATCCCATCATCAGTCTACACCCTTGAAACACATCAAATAAAAAAGGTATGTCCTCTAACTAGCATACCCAACACCAAGGGTAGGGGAAGCCTCTCTATGTATATTACCAGAGAATGGGCTAGAGTGGGTTAAAAAAAAATTTTAATCTCTTGAATAAAACATTGCACAAACAAGGGTTCTAAAAAATAGATCATACCTCTGATGATATATGCCCCCTTTAGAATTGATGCCCCCACTATATGGAACTAACCATGAATAGCTTCTCTACCTCTCTTCATATGACCACCTCTATGTCCATACTCGGTTCATGGTCCATAAACAAAAGGAACATCCTCTGGTTGGACTGTACCTGCTCAATTTTTCCTCAATGGAGTGAACTCCTGATGCCGCTGCTACTAAAATGGCTCCCTGGAAACTATTGTATAGGTTGGTTCTAAACCTATCCACCTCCACCAAAATAATATTGGGGAAATACTTGGCACTAGCTCTAGAAATGTACATGAACCCCACAACCAAAACAAACTGAAACAAAGCTCCTTGGAAAATCATGAAGACTAATATCACCAGAAGGTAGGTAATGAAGTTGTCAAGGTTGACTCCCTACTGGTCAAAACCTCAATGGTCTGTACACTTGATATCATCTACTAGAAACTATGCCTCTAGAAGAACTCTATTGGATCCCTATTATGGTTGACCTCCTTGTGAGTGCATCTTCTTGATCAACTCCACCTTCTTTTAAACATCCAAATACATTGGAAATGTAAAAAGAGTAACAATATACTATAATGAAGGATGATGTGATTCCCCAAGATTTATTTAATGAGACTCCTCATCAGTAAAAATGTCTTGGAAAAAATGTAGAAGGTATATAAAAATGATTCTCAGCTCCCACAATGGAATACTATCTTCCTGAAGGGAGAGTAGCTCATTCCTTTTTAGCCTTCATGGTCAACAAAAGGAACTCTTCCATGAACTCATTCTGGATGTCAATCGAAAAATCATCTGCCTCCATCCTCTCTCCCAGATACAGTTTCAACCACTGAAGTGAACTACCCCACATCTGAAAGACCTCTAAAGGGAACCAGTACCCCATCGAGACCCAGATCAAACTGAAAGTGATCTCGAGCTTCTTTATATGACTCTCTATCTCAACGTCTACAACACTACCCTTGTACTTCACCAAATCCTACCGCTAAAAAACAATGTCATCTACCACAATTAATCCGCCTATACTGGGTCAACCTTACAACGATAAAAAATATTACATTGATGAAACAAAAATACCTCATACACCCACAGTCAATGTCCAGGATCCATAGTAGAAAGGTAAAAAAATATTTCCAAATCCTGGGTAGTATGGAATTTTCATTAAGATATTTTTTAATTTAGTTTTTTTATATATTCTATTCTTCTTAAAACAACCCAATTAAAAAAATAACTCAAGTCAATATGATCAATGTACCTTTCCTAGGTATCTACACTACAAGTAGGTTCATCTCACTTGGTCTCCCAATAAGCTCAGAGTTCGTGCATGGGATCCTGAGGGGGGGATAATATCCCATGTCCTAGATGATATATCTAGCCAATGTCATGCTCCAATGTCTACATGAACTATTTTTATAACATCCTATTAAATCCTCATTATCACAACTCCAAACACTACCATATCTCTCAACCATCATCCTTTGATACCACTATTCCATAACCCCCTCCAAACAAAGATCCTGCAACGAAGGTGGAGAGATAATGACCCCCAAGTCCCACATCCAGTAGCCCCTAGTTTGGTGACTAGAACCTATGGTGTAAAAATATAAAAGTATTGTAGGTATTACCCTTTATAAGAAAACAATATTGGGAGATATAATGAATCATCTACAATAACTCCAATGCATATTATAAAAGGGAAATCCAAAAACCATTGTTCAAATAATGTATAAATATAACTAATCATGAAAAAGTATCCAAGGTAAATGCCTAAAAGTAAAGCTAAGAAATAAAACATAAAATCTCTAATGGTCTGGGATACTAATGCCTAGCATGGTCTGCGAAATCCTCCTATAATCCTTAAGGTAGTTCTATATTCATAGGGTGAGCAAACATGTATACTCTATAGGAAAACCAAAGTCTCTCATGCACATATGAAAGAAGCCTACTAATTCTTCTATGAGAATATAGTAGAAGAGAAAAACACCTAAACATGTATAATAACCATCCCAGCCTCACAAAGGCACACTCACCATGTAACACAAGTCATGTAATATAAAAGTTTATTAACAACATTGATGACAGGGTACCTCAAACCACTTTCCTACTAGTATGTCTCTCGAAACCAAAAATATATGTCTGGGCACTACCATCCCTTCCATACACCACATCACATCCCTCCCACACACACCTAGGCCTCACAAAATATCCAGCCCACACACACATGGTCTACACATCACATCACTCCATATCTCATCTTGAAGACACCATGAAAATCACACCACATCTTATCACGAAGACACCTTGGACAGCACAAACCACCTCACCCGCAAACACCTAGCTTATAACATCTCGGTCAAAGACACTTGGGCCATCAAAAACACCATATAAAGTAATAACACTCCATTTTCCATCACAGCCTATTCTATACCTATATCTCATGGAAGAGAGAGTGTAAAAGAGTGGGTACCCATCCATCTATACTCCTTACTATATGTTGGAAAAAACGCCCCCATGTGACAATTTAGGTTTTCGGTAGATAGTTCTCAACTAGGGTGGGGTTTATATATAAATAAAAAGAATATAAAAGTATATGTATAGTATCAAACACTCCATCCCAACCTATGGGTTCTAAAAAAACTGACAACACTATCTCATTTGCTGCAACCTCTAAATGAAATTATTAGTATCTTTGACCATCATTCTAGAGGGCAAAGAGCCTGATAAAATAATGTGTCTTTACATTAAATCTTTGCTCAACACCCATTAATAGCATTATTTAGAATCAAACATGTTTAATCACACAATCACCATTTTTATATTTCATTGAAAACTGGCATCTCATTAACCCAACCTACCCAAGTCACTCCAAACATTATCAAACAAATATTTATTTACTACATAACTATCCGGGTAACTATCTAGAATGAAACATAACAAGTAACATAGTAATAATCATTCACATTCATCTAAGGGATGAAGATCCATGGTGAGTTAATCCATGTCACATTAAAGACACATCATACCATAAACTTTAAATATGGGGTGAAGCTTTATGCATGTTATCATTGGAGAAGAACCCATACCAATCACTACCTTACTTTTTCTATGAATCCTCCCCAAACCGCCACATTAATAGAACCAAACTCTAACTCACAACAAAATTTTTCAATACAAAAAAGGACAACCAAATACCACAACCCTACAAGTTAATCACACCACACCCATCACAACCCCACTACATTACCACATGTAATCTAATTCCTCGATACACAAAATACACAACAATTACACACATAAAATATCCTCACATACCAAGGAAAACAAATTTTTAGATTTTATAAGGAATAGCTTATTTAAATCCACTTATAAATTTTTTGATTATCACAGAAACTATATGATCCTGTTGAATCCATTTATTAGTTGAATATATGTGGTTAACCAACTTTTTCAAAAAGGCATTCAAAAAAACCAGAGAACATACATCTTGAAAATTATCTTTTGTGAAAACAAGGACCCCCAATGGAAATAATTTTCAATGGGTAGTTAGCCCAAAAAAATCCAAATATCATTTATAAGAAATATTCAGCAAGATAATTTGTCACGTTACTTAGACCCTTTATATTGATTATTGAACTACTTATATTATCTTTATTAATCTGGAATCAACTATATTCAAAAGGGGAAACATCTATATTCCCAACCCACATGATTCACAATTAATAATGATTAAGGAAAACCTACATTGTAGAAGAATTATTTGAACATCTTGGGCGTCCCAAAAAATGTGCATGCATGTAGTAAGAAAATCACTAGGGAAACACGAACAAACTGCTGCCACAGTTTACATGAATCCTATGGGAAGAAAGAATCAGGGTGTATCATATCAAGATAATGTGTGAAGGAAGAACATGGGAAAATATAACTTGGATATTGGATGATTGGAATAGATCCACAGGTTTAGATACCTTTTTGATTTTCCAATAAAGGATGATCTTCTCAAGACCACATGTTTTGACCAATTAAAAGACTCAAGAACCTTATGGATTTAAGGATACAATTTATGGACATTGAATGAGTAATAAACCCTTTTAAATTTGTCCTTAAATTCATTTAACATAATATAAATATTTTAGAAGTGACAAACTAGAAGAACGTGAAACATTGTACATGTGTCACCACCGGACGAGGAACCACCTGATGAGGCACTATTGGACGAGGCACCATTTGATGAGGAACCACAAGGCGATAGACTGTTAGGATGAATTACCTGGAACCATTAGTGATTCGTCAATTTGCAATAAAACACTAGACGAGGCACTATTGGACAAGTGACTGCCAGCGAGCCACCACCAACGAGCGACTGGTGTGACCACCTACCACTCGGTTGACACCATCAGGGTGAAACCACCTGGGTGAGAAACATCTAGGGTGAGGCACTAATAGGGTGACATTGTCAGGCTGACCCACCACTAGGGTGAGACACCACTAGTGTGACAGCTCTAGGGTGAGACACTGCCAGGGTGAGGCACTGTTAGAAAACATGGAAAATGGTAAATTTTTCAAGGTGTTGAAATAAGTCCCTTTGACTTCCCAAAACACAAAAAATAGCATATTTCTCACAAATTAATGGGTTTTAATGGTGTAGGACATTAAAGAGTGGATGACATGTAGATGTGTAGTGGGGATGTGATGGGTGTGGGGTGATTATACAGCAGGGATATGGTTTTTCATTGTTCTTTACTATGTTTCTGAATGTGGTTATTAGTTGGGGGTTGGTTCTATTAATGTGGTGGTTTGGGAAGGATTCTTTAAAAAGGAATGTAGTGACTGGTATGGGTACTTCACTATTTATAAAATAAATAAAGCTCCACCCTATATTTACAAGTCATGGTATAATGTGTATTTAATGTGAAGTGCATTAATTTACCATGGCTCTTCATCCCTCAGATGATAGTGAAGGTTTGATACTGTGTAACTTGTTATGTTTCTTGCTTGATAGTTTCCCTATAAGTTAAGGAATAAATAAATATTTTTTGATAACGTTTGATGTGAATAGTACTTTTCTAATGAGATGGTAGTGGTTAATGAATTATTAAAATGGTGGTTGTGTTATTAAACATGGTTGGTTATAAATGATGAAATTAATGGTTGTTGAACATAGAGTAAATGTTAACCCGCATTTGTTTATTTGAATCTTTTACTTAAACAATGATGGTTGCAGATCCTATTAATTTCATTTAGAGGTGGAAGAAAATGTAAGAGTGTTGTGAGCTGGTTTTTTTCGATAACCCATATGTTGGGTAGTAGTGTTTGATACAATACATATACTTATATATTATTATGATTTATATATTCACCCCAACCATGTTGAGCACTATGTGACGAACACCATCATTGTCAGGGAAGGGGTGTTTTTTTCCAAAATATGGTTAGGAATACATATGGATTGGTACCCAATATTTTTTAATCTCTCATCCATGAGAGATAGGTATGGAATAGGATGCGCTGGTTGTAGGTATTTTATTGATTTAGATGGTGGTTTTGATGGAATAGGTGTCTTTAGGTGATATTTTGATAGCCCAGGTGTATGTGGAAGAGGTGGTTTGTGCTGGAACAGGTGTCTTCGGGATGATATGTGTTGTGCTATCATAGGTTTCTATAGGATGAGATATGGTGTGATGTGTTTTGTGGACATGTTCTGTGTCGAAAAGATGTGTTTTGAGGACCAGGTGTGTCGGGGTGGGGTGTGATGTGGTATACGAAAGGGATGGAAAGGCTAGGATGTACGATGCTGGGACAAAGAAGCATACCAGTGAGAAAGTGGTGCGGGGTAACCTATCATCGATGTGACTTATAACATATTATATTACTTGACATTCATTACTTGGTGAGTGTGCCTTGGTGATGTTAGGATGGTTTGTATACCTATTTAGGTGTTTCTTGGTTCTTCTGTTTTCACATAGGATAATTAGAATTCATTTTCCACCTTTGCACAATATACATTGGTTTTACTATTGAGTATACTTGTATGCTCACACTATGTATATAAAACTATTTTCTGGTTTTCTAGAGGATTTTTTGGACCGTGTTGGGTGTTACTTGCTTGGACCTTTAGATAGTTGTTGTGTCACTGCTTAGATTTAGTTTTTGGTATTTACCTTGGAGACTTTTACTATGTCAGTTCTATTTATACATTCATTGTGGTATGGTTTTTTTATTTATCTTTTATATTATTCCTTAGAGTTTTTGTCGGTGATTCATTTAGTCTCATAATCATGTATTCTTATAGAGGGTAATGCCTCCCATATTGTGATATTTGTACACCATTGATGCTAGTTTCCATCCTGGGGCCTACTTGAGGAGGGACTTGGGGGATCATTATCTATCTACCCTCCTTGTAGTATATTTGGGGGGAGGGGATCATGACAAAATGACCCACCACAGATGATGGTCCATCCCAGTACTTGATCCCCCATACTTATATAGATGACCACCATGGGGAATTGAAAAAGGCATGATGACCGAGATAATGAATGCCTGAAGGAAAATTGATGATAGCAAGATTAAATCATAGACATGATCCAATTTAGAGATATTTCATTTCACGATAGGATGAAACCCACCACATATAATTAAGGAGGAAATAATAAACTACATGGCCATCCATGAATAGAAACCCCATTTGCGGACACCATTTTTAGGGAATAAATGGATTACCCCTTTCTGGAAAAGTAACCCACATAGAAAAAATCTATATTGGTGGAACAATGCCCTGCATACAAAAATAATAATCAATAGGTACATGGTCTCACGTAAAAAACACTATGTTGGTAGAACCTAGCCCCGCATAGAAACACACTACAGAAGATGACCCCAGCTCTACGTAGCACAATTCTACATGGATAGTACGCTCACCTATATAGAAACATGCTATATGGTGGTAAACCCATCCCGCCTAAGAAACTTCTACGTGGAATGAGTCCTCTAAGGGTGTTCTGTTCTCCAACACTGATTACTCCCTTCCAGAGTCTCTTCTAGCCCCATACAGGGCCCTCTGTGAACAGATCCAACAGAATCAAGGTGACACGTCTTCTACAACCTCCTTACATGTATTGTCAGATCATCGGGCACATCAGTTTGTCCTCTTGAGTCTACAATAATATAATAAGTAGAGTCATTTCTGTAACCTCAATAGTAAGGAAGAACATAAGTATGTATTTAACTCTACATTTCCATGGTAATAGCAGTTCAAAACTTTGGGTTCTCATAGGAACCTCCCATTCCTAGAGGGGAGGGTCAGGATCATGCTTCCTTTCCCTTCAGTATGGAATTAGGTCTCCCTATAATCAATTTTAGGTAATCCATCCTAGATTAAGCCCCTATAAATTCTTGTTTAAGGAATCACTCTTTATCCTCTTCACCTCAACCCTGGGATACATTTAGATAGATCCATATACCTGACTATCATAATTACAAAAAAAAAAGAGGAGATAGGAACACTCAAAAACCGTCCCCCTCAAACATTGGCCTTTATCATCCACCCACCAATGGAAAAAGTGGATTATGAAATCAATAGATCTACTAATTCCAATTTTTTCTCACACTGATCATGACTCGCATGGGCTTATAGGTTACTAGAGAACATGACATACACACAATCCCAAACATTCAAATGGGACACTTCCTTTCATATTCCCTAACTATATGTGCCATGTGCCTTGTTCAAAAATGTGATCCCCAACCCATTCCTAATACTTCAATAGCCCATATTCCCAATGAAGTGCCATATTATAGGAATATTCATAGGAGTAACCCCAATCATGTCACCTAAAATGATCCACCACTATAGGTGTAATCCCCAATCATAACAAACTACTTGGTCTTTGATTATAAACTAACTAGGATACAATGAAAGCCTCTAAAGGTCCAAAAACGATTCTCAAGTTCACCCTAATGTTCTTCATGAAACATTCCCGATTAGTTCATATCTACCTTGGAGAACACATATTTTCCAGGTCCCTCAGGCCTCCTCGACATAAGTACCACCCCAAACATTGACTATGAAACTTCCTCCTAGACATCCTTTCCATATGATATTAAACTGCATGGTCGGGACCTTGTCACGTGACTATAAAAGGTGGTGTTCCCTAATAAGTTGCACCAAACTATGTTAGTTATAACCCCTATCATTAAGATAAATTGGAATCACATATTATGGGTTTATTCCAAGCAACAAAACAATTTTCATCCCACTATATGACAGTGAACTCTAGAGTGACTCACTTTGTGTCTTAAAATTTTCATTATCCTAATAAGTGGTTGAAGAAAAACATATATGCCCATAATGGGTTACCATTGATAGACAAAATCATATACATATTGATCATTCCATTGTTAGAGAACCATAGATACTTATAGATGATTCTGAACCCATTCTTTTTCATTATAGGTCATCAATTTAGTGTGATCCATTTATACATATTTGGGAATGAACGAAGGATTCAAGAACATATCATAAATATATAAGAGAGTTTCTAAATATGAAATAATTCCCCCCAAAAGGGTGTGATAAGCCAAACTTCCCATCCTCTTGACCGATGTGAGTTCTTTAGTATATTTTCCATGTTCTCAAATGAACAACTACCTTTGGAAAATATTCCCATGAGTCTTCATGGATATGATATTTTTTGGGTGTTTTCTTCTCCATGATAAATCCCATTAGATAAATTTAAAACACTTTGTACCCAAAATTAGTGATTACACAAAACTAAACCCCCAACAATCAACTATCAGGCATAAACTGGTTTCATCATAAACAAATGGTGAACTCAATGTCAATACATAACCAAGGTGGTTGTGTTACCATGCGCTAGGCCCCTTTCGCATCCAAAATGGATGAGGTCCAAACGAGACCAAAAATTATGAATTTGGTCATGAAATTATGATTTGAAGAGGTTTTATTGTTTTTACATGTCACATATATCGCAAGAAATATTCATAATTCTATTAAATCAAATGGAATGTAACTAGTTTTTGTGGACACCCACATCCTCCACTGCACTGATCAGGACCTCAACCAAACAGAGGATGGTGTCACCCACCTAGGATATTTAATGTTGGGTTTTAAATGAATTGATCCATAGGTAACATCATAATGGTACTATCCTATTCCATGTGGTTTCTCAACATGCCCTCTAGCCAATGAAGCCCATCCAGCCATTCGTCCATCGACAGTCAGTGGTCCATAATCAGACGACACAAATAGTTGTCTCAAACTATTTCTCGACCCTATCCCTAGAACACAATAATAACTACATCCCTTAAAGTAGGGTGGTTGATGAAGTGTTTTCTAATGATTTCATCCTAGAAAAACTGGTGTCTCATTTAAGGGTCCCTACTAGTAGTCATTACCACCAAAGCCCTGTGGCTCAGAACCCTCATTATGCAAAAGATACCACCCCACATGCCCAGCCAAAGACATGTGGACCCGAGTCCCCAGGGCAGACTGCATAGGGTGATGATCAAAAAATTAGGAACAATCCATAGTCCTAATTCCTACAAAATAATCTCATCAAGTAAATATGGAATGAAACTATTAGATGACATATATTTTTGGTCACTCTAATGAAAACCTTATGTCAAATAAAACCACAAACAAGTAGATTCAAATCCCTTCACACAAACATGAAACCCATTATGAACAGATGACAACTCATGAAAATATGAAAATTCATTCTTGTTCACATCAAGCCCATCATGAAAATAGGGTATAAAATTATAGTAAGATGCATATTACTAAAAATTTATATGAATCACCCCATTAAAAAATAGAGGAATCAAATTATGATAAGATGAAAATAACAAGTTATGCATAGGAATTTCATAAACCAATTAAAATTAAAAAATAAGAGATGAAAATACTTTCTCACAAGTATGAATCCCATAATGAAAATATAAAAAACTATGTACATAATAAAATTATTCCTTGTCTATATCTAGCCAACTATGAAAATACAGATTCAAATTATAGGAAGATGAAAATTTATAAAGATGCATATCAAGACCATTTGTAAAATATGTTGGAAATCCTTGATAATATGAAAATTAAAAAACATTAAAATTAGTTCCTTCATAAAAATATAACAAGAATCAGAGAAATAAGCTAATTCATCGTAGTTGTAATTCTGGGGTAGACTCATACCTCTACCCACTACACAAGAGAATTTTTAGTATCTTCTGGAAGGAAATGGAAGACCATATGAGGCACATATTCATGCTATGAAAAAATAATGGGAATACATTCCTGTTCTCACCAAGGAAATCACACAACTGACCTTAGAATTAAAAGGGGATCCAACATCAATTCCAAACAGTATCCTTCAGTCTTTCCAAGATCTAATCATGTTCTTCGAAATTAAAAGGAGTCTAGACCCAAACCCTACCTCTTTAAGTGGGGTGACTCATTGACAAAATGGGGTGGTAACTTAAGTGTGAACATGGATTCCTTCTCACATCCATGAGGTTCACCCGCAATATTCCACAATAAATGGAAAGAATGATCCAGAAAAAACACTATTTACAACTTGGGGAAAGAGGTCCACTTCCTTGGTCACTACAAGGATGGCATATATCCCTTCTATAATTATAGATGTTAGCCAGCATTACTCGGATGCACCATAGGAGCCACTCAAATATGAACCCATTTATGAATTCTATCACCTATAAAAATTGGCCCCGATTTCCCATAATATAGTTCCTAAAAGAATCATGTCAACGGAATTTTCAAAATAAAGATATGTTTCCTAACCCATCTTTTCTAGAATTTGGAGTTCTTGAGTCCATCAAACATCTATCATTGGTGACTCAGGACCCTGTTGATCCATTATAAAATTAAGGATGTAACATTAGAAGTTTCAAAATTCCTCTCTGTAACATTGTTACCTACATCTCTAAAGGTCCACCCAAGAGAATCTACCATGAATGATTCTTTCTTGGGATCAAAAAAATCGATCATGAGTTCCTATCACCCTATGAGAATCATGGAATCCTCCCCATGTCAAGAATAAAAAATAGAATGATGTTAATACCATTTCAATCCTCTAACTTGAAGGTTCAATATAGGGTATAGGCTCTAGAAATTATCTCTATAGTTAGAAATTGAGTTGTGACGGTATTCCTCTCTACAATGGAATTTGTTGTGAAGGTACTCCCCATAGTAACACCTTATTTTAGGAATAAGCTCCTCCCCAATTTATAATAATCCCTCAAGGTCCTCGTCATTGTAAATATTATATAATTTCTCTATGTAGTCAGGCATCGAGCTATGATGGATGTTCTTGAAATGATGGAATTATCACTATAACAGAAATTGAATTTCACGGTGGTTTTTAGTGGAAGTTTTGGGAACCGTAGCTAAACCCTTTTTAAAAATGGTTTCGCGGCAGTTTATAATAAACCGCCCCGAAACAATATGTTTTTTAACACTGCCTACCCTTCCCCCACCCCGACCTCCCTTATCACCCCGTGACCCTGCTTCCCACGACCCCCCGCTTCCCCCATGACCTCATCCCCTGCGACCTCGACGACCCCACGACCCCAACGACCGCGTGACCCTGGCGACCCCAGCCCCCCGCGACCCCGACGACACCGCGACCCCGATGAACCCGCTTCCCCCATCCCCCCGCGACCTCGGAGATCTATACAAACCCTAAGGTTTGAATTATATTAATTTTACCTCAATTTGTGTCTCCTTATACTATGAATTATTAAGCTTCATGGTTTATTTTACATTCGATTCATTAAATATACACATAAACCGTGTTTAATATGTTATCCTTGATAGAAAAACTTATTATCACTTTGTTATTATTTATGTTTAATCCATGTTGACTGTTTCAATAACTTAAGGTGTTCAATTGGAATCTCCCTAGGTATTGTGAATTCTTAGGTGACCAAACCACATTCTATGTGATATTTTCTTCAATCTTAATTGAAATGAATATAATGACTTTGATGAGAATGGTGTCATGAGACCATACCACCTGTTTCTACATAAAAAAGGATACTCCCTTGTTAAACTATAATGCTAATAGATTATAAGGCCTACATGACTATAATGAATTATGAAACTTAGGTATGGAGTTCCTTATACTTTTGATACTCGATCATGGAGTCCATCAAACATGTGTTACTCAAGCATAGAATCCCCTATATGTGTGGTACTCAGGCATTGTGTCCCTTATACTTATGACACCCAATCATGGTGTCCCTAATACTTATAATAATTAGTCATTGAATCCCTTATAGTTGTAATACATGGTAATCACATCCTTAATTATAGTATTTCTATGGTCTGGAGTACCTCATACTTGTGATATATGGTCATGGAATTCCTTATACTTTTAATACATTTTCATGGAATCCCCTACAACCATATGAGACTCTAGTGACTTTATAGGGATGCCTGAGTAATGCCTTAGGTCATGGATTGTTACTCACAAGTAGTAATCTTTTCTTTTTAGTAAAAAGGAATGTTGTAGTGTTTATCCCTTAGAAGCCATAATTTCAATCCAAACAACATAAAACCAAAGTGTTCTTTACTACTGTCATTTACTTTAATTTTTATAAATTTCTTTTTTTGTTGAATTGAATGGTATTGGATTCATTATAACTTATTTTAGTGGTTTGGATGAATATAATTCTTCCAATTTCCTGAATATAATGTTTATAGAGAATTCCTTTTGGGATCTATTTCCACCTATGTGATTCTGATTATCTTATTACGTTTTCGTGGAGGATAGTACCAACACCCCACATTTTATCTCCAAATTCACAACACGATTCTAATATGAAACTCCAAACACGAAGCCCAAACACATCAACTATTCTTAAAATACCCTAGTTTGATCCTCAAACCACATCAGCCGCATCTTGATCAACATTTCTGATGTGGTATCCACCTTACCACATCAATTTTTTTGCAACAACACTAGTAAGTCCTTCTCTAGATGAATTATACCAAAGGATCTCAATCCCACCAACCAATTTGCTATCATATCCCAACCACGATGCCTTAAAACTCAACGAATAACAAAAATGTTCAATGCCCACACCGAAGTTTGAATCTGAATCTTAGTTGAACTCTATGGTCAGATCCTTGATCGTCCCATTTAACCATAATTCTCCACTCATGAGCACTGACACAATATGATCCAAATCACCCTCAAGTCACACCACCACCTTTTCTATGTGAATACAGCAAAGGTAGGTCTAGGAATTCAATCCACAAAAGGTTAGTAGAACCTTAAAACCTAATCTACCAAGTTATTTCATCATGTATTTCCATGAACACCACCAGTTATCCTGCCTCAAGACTACCATCCCTCACATGGTTCTTGCCACTCTAAGGAACAAACAATGAATTCATCCAAATCTAAGGCCCCGACCCCCATGACCCCAGCGACCCCGTGACCCTGGCAACCCCACTTCCCCCGGACCCTCGCGACCCTGTTGTCCCCGCGACCCTGGTGTCCTCGCTTCCCTCGGCACCCAACTACCCTGCGACCCCGAAGACCCCAGCCCCCCGCAACCCCGACGACCCCGAGACCCCGGTGACCCCGCTTCCCCCATCCCCCCGTGACCCTACGACCCCGACGACCCCTCTTCCCCCAGCCCCCCACGACCCTATGACCTCAGCGACCCCGCTTCCCCCGGCCCCTCGCGACCCTGGTTATCCCTCTATTTTCCTTGTTTCCAACATTGGGCTTGTATCACATGGGATTTGGGGGTTTGGATCTATTCACTCATTAGTATTACTGAGTTTACCTCATACTCATCCTCACCATATGATGTGAAACTACATATTGAAAATATTTACCACATATAATCAAACATTACAATATATACCCCTATATTATGACTTTAAACTATGTAATACCTTAGTCCATTCTTATGTGGAGGTGTCTTCCCTTATCTTGATTTTATTGTACCTAGTGGTGTGGTGTTTTGTGTATGTATTTATCCTATTTGATTTCCCCTATGGTGTTGTACTTATCATTTTTTATTTCCATTATTGATTGTATACATTTCAATGGTTCCTTTATATATATTATAGTTATTTTTGGTTTTTTTCATATTGAGGATGCATATATATTGAAAGTTATTATAGGATATGACCTCGGTTATTATAGGATGTGGACTCCTATATTATGTGATATTCCTACTCAGTATTTTTCACCATTCCCTTGTAGCGAATCGGGTCAGGCCCTGTCAGACTTTGAAATATTCCTACGAATAATTCCAGAGTTAGGCGCAAAGACGGCGTGCGTTTCCGAGGCCCGGTGTGCCCGAAAATAATGTTATAAAAATATTATGTTTTTTATACTATGCACGTTTTGGGGGTGAGATGTCTCCTAAGCAGTATCTCGGAACGGGAATATGAGGGGAAAATTGCATCCGGAATGTGCCATTTACCCTAGGCAGAGTGTAAACATTGGGAGCGCAGGCCTGCTGTGAGAAAAGCCACCAGGGGCGTCTTCGTAAATAAATGGAAAAGTTTATTTATGAGCGCTGGCTTGAATAACTCTTTAACAGAGTCAAAGATCAAAATTCTGAGTGCGCCGTTGTGTTCAAAATGCTGCTTTTACCCTAGAGGTGACTTAATTTTAGTCAGCACCGGGCATCGGGTCAGGGGTGAGTCAGGCAGGTAAGTTAAGTTGATATTTGTTTTAATAAAAATTAAAACAAATATCAATTATTCACCCCCACCCCTTTGAATGTGAAGGTAATCCCCTCCCTCCCCCTTTAAGAGATGAACCAATGGATCAAAGAAACAAGGTGTCGTCGGACTCAGATCTTGACGACGATCACTCCCGGAGGGTGCATCAATAACTTCAGAGTTCAGATCAGGCCTAGAACCATCGGTGTTTCTCCCATGAGGTAGTCAGTTAGTGTTTTAAAATCCCGGATCCCTTTTATCAATTTTTTTCAAATCATCATAAGGGTTGTGTAGTTCAGGTCCCGACCTTTCTGAAACTTGTTTCAGATATGAATTTGGAGCACTGGTGTGCTTCTAGTGGCTCCTTGAAGTTTTATAACGGAAAACCCGGTTTTCCGGCAACGAGGGTGGAGGCCGTGGCAGATTTCGTTGATGCAGGGCGGCGGCACGGTTAATCCGGCGATGGTGTGGCGGGGAACGGCGGTGGCGCGGTGGTTTCCAGCGAGGCAGGCGGTGGTCCGACCAGGTTTTTTTGGGGGTTCTTTAAACCCCTATAACTCGCAAACCAAAAGTCCGATTTGAGAGCCATTTATGGAGTTGCGAATCTTGCGTCAAGACGGACCACTTGAGATTATTTAGAGAATTTTGTGAGTCAGGTTTTGGGCCCTGAGTCATAAAACATTAAAAATAATAATAATTTTTTATTATTTTCAACTTCGATATTCCTTAACTCCTGCACGGAGTGTCCAAATGATGTGTCGTTAGTGGCGTTGAGACCCTGATGGTACAGTGGACATTTCAAGATAGTTTTTTGGTGTTGGGACTGAGAATAGGGTGTGGGCCCCATGAGGTTGTATTCCGGCGTTTACGGAGAAACGTGACTTTTCCGACGGGTTTCTGTTTTGGACGATCGCATAATCGATCCCGTTTGTTTTTATGAGGGGATCGCAATAGTGTGATCCGTTTGATGAGTTTCGGGAGCGTGGTGTGGGCCCCACCCGGGCTGGCTTCAGTGAATACCACCTTTTTCACTGGGTATCCATTTGGGATGATCGAGTAGTCTATCCTGTGTGTTTTTCTGAGGAGATCGTAGTGGTATGATTCACTTGATGAGTTTTGGGGTCGTAGTGTGGGCCCCACATGGGTTAGCTACGGTGAATAGTTCTTTTTTTTCACCGGTTGTCCTTTTCGGGCGAGTAAACAGCAT
Source organism: Viscum album (assembly GCA_963277665.1). NCBI lineage: Eukaryota > Viridiplantae > Streptophyta > Magnoliopsida > Santalales > Viscaceae > Viscum > Viscum album. The sequence continues at coordinate 261,424,059 of OY728128.1, read as the reverse complement.
ATCCTGCGTGTTTTTCCGCATGGATCGCGATGGTGGCCTCGGTATCAGCCTTGGAGGTGCGCGGTGTAGCATTGTGGTGGGTCGCTCAGGTTAGCGATGTTTGGACCAGCAGTGGTTGAGGGTACTCCCATAGTTCATTCCTATGAGGGTTCACATGGTATCACAACCTTAGTATAGGTTTTTGATCCTTTTAATGAGATGTTTAATCTGTTAGAGTTGTGGCATCCCTCCAGTGGGCCCGAAGCGGGATCCTCTTGCATCGTTACCCTAGATCGGGTTCCTGGGATCGTTGTGACCACTTATCCCTGGGTAGTGATCCACTATCTAGCAGGTTAACCCCATAGGGTTTGTGGAATCATCGGGAATATGATCCCCTACATATTGGGCCATGCTCAGTAGGGTTGCGGCGTTGTCGGGTATGTGATCCCCTACTCAGCATGAGGGTTATAGTAGGGTTGTGGTATCATTGGCTATACGATCCCCTACTCAGCGTGTGGTTACTATAGGGTTGTGGCATCATCAGTTCGATCCCCTATAGTGTGAGATGTACCAAATAGGGTTTCAGTATCATCGTGACTGTCATGACACGAGTGATGATCCTTTATCTGAGTGACGTGTTTATGAAGAGTGCCAGATCGGGATGTGGTATCACCCCGTAGACCCTAGCAGTGATCCCCTATCTATGAGATCTACGAAAGCCAGATCGAGTTGTGATATTCCCCAGCAGACCCTGGGAGTGATCCCCTTCATGTGAGATCTTCGTATACCGGTGTGGGTTCTAGTATCTCCCAGTGGATCCTAGGAGCGATCCCCTATCCAAGGAGTTTGGTGTTTATGTTGTTTGAGAGAGGATTCCTCAGTGACATTATCCAATGAGCGTGATCTCTCGGGTGAGTGTTTGAGATGTTTTTGTGGGACCTGATGGAGTGTTTCTCTTGGACGAGTCTCATTTGGGATGACAGTGATCATGGAGTGTGCTCTCATTGTTGGGAATCGTTCACGGTGATGAGGTCAGTACCTCATGTGTCCTGGTGTGTGAGCTGAGTATGTCTAGATGTTCATGGTATATGTTTGGGTGTATACCTAAGAGGATGTTCAAGGTGTATATATGGGCATAAACTTGGATTGAGCTGACTAGTTGTGTTTTTCCAAGGATGGTCATGAGATGGAGTTTCTCTCTCACCTCTGTTCCCTCTGGCTAGGATGAGTGGACTATTGCCTTTTAGTTTCCCTCTTTTGTTTTGGGTTTTTGGGGTTCCTACTGAGTATTGTTGTACTCACCCCTACATATGTTTTTCCCACACTTGTTTGTGTCTTGTGCAGGCCACAGGACTTACGATGTTATCCAAGGAGGACCTGGAGAAGGCGGAGCTAAGGGAGCGGGACTGACCATGGAGTCTTACCAGAGCTGTGCCGAGGTGCTTTCTGGTGGTATTGTTGGCAGCGTACCTCTTTTTCCAAGCAGGTTGCATGCATTTGTGGTTTTCTTTTGGTGGGTCATGTTTTTCCCTTTTGAACTTATGTTTCACTCTGGTTTGGGATAGTTGTATGCTTGCCTTTACATTTCAGTTTTATATATATCTGTATTGTTGCGTGGAGGTGTATGTGGGTGCATGTGTTCAGGTACCTTAGGCTAATGCCTCCCATGTGTGTGATAGCCTACTCAGTACTAGTCTCTAGACCCTTGCCTATTGGAGGCATTCTTGGGGTGTCATGGCTCGAGCCCCGTTGGGTTGGGTCGTGATAGAGTGGTATTAGAAGAAGTTCAACCTTTGGGATCTCAGAGCGTAGCTGGTCTAGCTGTGATTTTGGTTTGGGTTTCATAGCAGTACTGTTAGGATGTTTGGATTTCAGCTTTCAGGCCAGGGACTCCAATGTTGGTGTAGTGGTCGACGTATCCATTCACCATGACTCTGACAACCTGATTTTCGACTCGGGACATTCGTACACTGGTCGTAGAGGAAAATAATGGGACATGCATCATATAGATGTAGTTTTTTGGTTTTTCCTTGTCCTTCTTGAGTCATCCCTCCAGATATACTCTTTAACAAATGGTGCATCTTGATTGTATTTCAAGATGCCTCCACAATGATAGCTAGTGATGGTTCCACAGTGGGATTGTGGTGATGATCAGCCCCATGTGGAGGCTATGAACCAGAGCGTAGGTTTGGAGGCTGGACCTCCAGGTGGTCCGCCAGTTGAGCCACCACCTGTATAGCAGCTGGTTGTGCCGGTAGTGCAGGATGTGGTTACACACAGGCTGAGTGCGCTTCAGGAGTTATAGAGGCAGCGACCTTTAAGGTTTCAAGATGATCCAGACCCTGAGGTAGCTGATGAGTGGCTCGAAGCAGTCACCCGAGTTTTCTACCTGGGGAGGACACCTCCAGATCAGATGGTGTTCCTAGCAGCGAGCCTTCCACATGGTTTGGTCGGGAGATGGTGGAGCCTAGTGATGTAGTCCCATGATGAGTAGACGCTCAAGTGGCCAGAGTTGGAGCAGATCTTCAGGGAAGAGTTCTATCTGGTGACGCTAAGGTCAATACGAATTCAAGAGCTTCTACAGCTTCGGTAGGAGGGCATGATTATGTCAGAGTACTCAGTGAGGTTGACAAACCTTTCACGCTACTCCCTGGATATGGTTTGAGACTCGTAATTTTGGTTTCAGACCTTCGAGTAGGGCATACACATAGACATATAGGAAGGTGTGATTTCCTTGTGTCTTCCCACCTATGCTGGAGTGCTGGAGTGAGCCTTGGTGGTGGAGAACTTTCTGGATGAGAAGATTCTACCTGTTAGTACTGGGCACGTGAGAGCTAATTCTTCGTCAACCAGATCAGCATCTGGTAGCTGACGATAGAATTAGGGGCCCGGACGTATGCGACATTTCAGGAGGCGACCCCAGGATGGACGATCTAAGGTTCAGGGCTCACAGGGCTCACAGGCTGGTTTTGGTCAGCCGCAGGAGAGGCGGTGTTACGCTTGCGATGGTCGAGGACATATTTCTAGAGATTGTCTAACACGTCGAGATGCTGAGAGGGATCCGGTCGAAAGGCCTCCTTGGCAGAAACAACGTCTTGAGTTTGGAGGTCCGCAGGGCAGTGAATGTGGTGATGGAGCTGGTGCTGCAGCAGGAGGTGGTAAGCAGTATCAGATGCCACCACCACAACCAATAGGTGGTCCACGCCATGCTCAAGGAGCTGGAGGGAGAGGCTGAGGATAGATGCAGACATTAGAGGTCATTGACCCAGAGGCTCTCCATATTAATAGAGGTACGCCTTGTGCCCTTTATACTTTTTACAGTAGTTTTGATAGACACTGTTCAATGGTACTCTTCCCATACTATTTCTTTATTGAGTTTTGTTAAGGGTGTTGGTAAGACTCTGTGTGGGTTTTGTTCGGCATGCTTTGAATGCATGAGGAAGAGGGATCATTCCCCCCACCGAGATGTGTTTTTGTGACTCTATTAAACCCGTGCAGGTGAGTCAGTGCCACCCAAAGCGGATAGTGTTGAGGTGTGGTGGATGAGTCATTCTGACTTATGTGTTTGGGCATGGGTGTTTGTTGGCGAACTCATGGGCATGAGAGACCTAGTTGAGAGTCCAGTCGCTTTCCTTGTGCTTATAGATTTTCGAGGATGAAAAGTTATAGGGGGGGAGGATGTAGCGACACAGTTTGTGGTCCTGTCAGAATTTTGAATATCCTTCGTATAATTCCTGAGCTAGGCACGAAGACGGTGTGCGATTCCGAGGCCATGTGTGCCAGGAATTAATTTTATAACGATATTATGTTTTTTTATACTATGAACGTGGAGGGGTGTGATATCTCATAAATGTTATCTCAAAAAAGGAATCTGAGTGCATGGTTGTATCCGGAACATGCTGTTTACCCTAGGCGGGGTGTAAAACGTTTCGGCCGCGGGCCTGTTGTGAGAAAAGCCACCAGGGGAATTTTCGTAAATAAATGGAAAAGTTTATTAACGAGCGTTGGCTCAAATAACTCTTTAATGGTGTCTCAGATCGAAATTATGAGTGTGTCATTTTTTTCATAACGCTTCATTTACACTTGAGGTGACTTAATTTTAGTCAGCATCGGTCATCGGGTTGGGGGCGAGTCAGGATGGTAAGTTAAGCTGATTTTTATTAATAAAAATTAAAAAAAATATCAATTCTTCACCCCCACACCCCTTGGAACGTGAATGGAATCCCCTCCCTCCCCCTTCAAGTGACAAAACACTGGATCGAAGAAACAAGGTGCCGTCAGACACAGATCTTGACGACGATCATTCCCGGAGGGTGCAACAGCAGCTTCAGAGTGCAGATATTTCCTAGAAGCATCGTCGTATCGCTCGTGAGGTAGATTGTTTGAGTTTTAAAATCATGTATCCCTTTTATGCGATGTTTTTGTTCAAATCATCATAAGGGTTGTGTAGTTCGGGTCCCTAGCTTTCTGAAACATGTTTCCGATCTGAATTTGGAGCACCGAGGTGCTTCCGGGGGCCCCTGGAAGTTTTCTGGGGGAAATCTGGATTTCCGGTGGCGATCCAGGAAGCCATGGTGGATTTTGGGGAAGCATGGTGGTAGCTCTGTGGAATCCAGTGGTGGCGCAGCGGTTTCCGGTGGTGGTGCGGTGGTTTCCGGTGAGGCAGGCGGTGGTCCGGCAAGGTCTTCCCGGGGGTTCATTAAAGCCGTGTAACTCACAAATCGAAAGCCCGATTTGAGAGCCGTTTGCGGCGATGAGAATCTTGTGTCGAGATGGACCTCTTGAGATTCTTGAGGTAATTTTTTGAGTCTTTTTTTGGGCCCAGGGCCATGAAAAGTTAAAAATAATAATAATATTTTATTATTTTCAACTTCGATCTGCCATAACTCCTGCACAGAGTGTCCAAATGACATGTCGTCAGTAGAGTTGAGACCCTGATGGTACATAAGACTTTTCAAGATCATTTTTGGTTGTTGGGAACGAGAACAGGGTGTGGGCCCCACGAGGTCGGGTTACAGAGTTTACAGAGTAACGTGACTTTTCTGCGGGTGTCTGTTTTGGAGGATCGAGTAGTCGATCCTGTGTGTTTTTCTGAGCGGATTGAAATGGTATGATCCGCTTGACGTGTTTCGGGAGCATGGTGTGGGCCCCACCTAGTCTGGCATTAGTGAATAGTACCTTTTTTCACTAGGTGTCCATTTGGGATGATCATGTAACCGATCCCGTGTGTTTTTCTGAGGTGATCACAGTGGTATGATTCACATGATGAGTTTTGGGATCGTATTGTGGGCCCCACACAGTTTAGCTATGGTGAATAGTGCCTTTTCACCATTTTTCCATTTCGGGTGAGTAAACAGCCTATCCTACGTGTTTTCCTTTGTGGATCATGGTGGTGGCCTCGGTATCAGCCTCGGTGGTGCGCGGTGTGGCATTATGGTGGGTCGCTCGGGTTAGCGACGTTTGGACCAGAAGTGGTTGAGGGTACTCCCATAGTTCATTCCTACGAGGTTTCATGCAGCATTAAAACATTATTATAGGTTTGTGATCCTCTCTATGATATTTTTATTCTTTTATAGTTGTGGAATCCCTCCGGTGGACTCGGAGCGGGATCATCTAGCATTGTTTCCCAAGATCAGGTTATTGCTTTCACTGTGACCGCTTATCCCCAGGCGGCGATACCCTATCTAGCAGGTTGAACCTGTAGGGTTAGTAGCATCATCAGGAATATGATCCCCTACATAGTGGGCCACACTCAGTAGGGTTGTTTCATCGTCGGGTATACGATCCCCTACTCAAAGTGAGTATTATAGTAGGGTTTCGGTATCATTTGTTATACGATCGCCTACTCAGTGTGTGGTTTCTGTAGGGTTGTGGCATCATTAGTTTGATCCCCTAAAGAGAGAGATGTACCAAATAGGGCATTAGTATCTTCGTGACCGTCGTGACATGGGTGAAAATCCTCTATATGAGTTACCTATTTCTGACGAGCGCCAGATCGGGTTGTGGTATCCCCTAGAAGACCCTGGGAGTGATCCCCTATCTGTGAGATCTATGAATGCCAGATCGAGTTGTGGTATCCCCTAGCAGACCCTGTGGGTGACCCCCTATCTGTGAGATCTTCTTATACCAGTGTGGGTTCTGGTATCCCCTAGGAGACCCTAGGAGCGATCCACTATCCGAGGAGTTTGGTTTTTATGTTGTTTCAGCGAGGTTTCCTCAGTGACGTTATCCGATGAGCGTGATCTCTTGGGTGAGCATCTGAGATGTTTGTGTGGGAATCGATGGAGAGTATCTGTCAAACGAGTGTCATTTGTGATGATAGTGATCATGGAGTGTGCTCTCCTGGTTGTGAATCATTGCTGGTGATGAGGTCGGTACCTCATGTGGCTTGGTGCGTGATATAAGTATGTCAGGATGTTAATTTTTTATGTTTGGGCGTATACCTGAGTGGATGTTCAAGGTGTATATTTGGGCATAAACCTGGAATGAACTGACTAGTTGTCTTTAGCCGAGGATGGTCATGATATGGAGTTTCTCTCTCGTCTGGGTTCCCTCTAGCTGGGATGAGTGGACTGTTTCCTTTTAGTTGCCGTGTTCTGTTTTGGGGTTTTGGGGTGCCTACTGAGTATTTTTATACTCACCCCTGCACGGGCTTTGCCAATAAATTTTTGTGTCTTGTTCAGACCACAAGGCTTACGAAGGTAACCCAGGAGGACCTGGAGCAGGCATAGCTAAGTGAGCCGGACTGACCATGGAGTTTTACCGGAGCTGTGCCGAGGTGCTTTCTAGTGGTGTTGTTGGCTGCGTACCTCTTCTTCCGAGCAGGTTGCATGCTTTTGTGGTTTTCTTTTGGTGGACCCTGTTTTTCCCTTTTGTAATTATGTATCACTCTGGTTTGGGATATTTGTATTCACGACTTTACATTTTAGTTTTATATATCTCTACACTGTGGGATGGAGGTGTATGTTGGTATTTGTGTATAGGTACCTTAGGCTAATGCCTCCCATGTGTGTGATAGCTTACTCGGCACTAGTCGCCATCCCCTGGCCTATTGGAGGTGGGCTTGGGGATTTGTGGCTCGAGCCCCGTTGGGTCGGGTCATGACATCCCTGGTCAATTGGAGTTTATATTTGGTAGGAACACATAGTTTATCATCATCCTTGTTTTGATCTCTTTGGGGTAGGTCATGTTAGGGTGGAATTATATTGGTTCAAGTCCGAGGAATAGATTTTCGAGTTATTATTCACATGAGGACTAGTTTAGGAATTTAATTTTGTGATTTCATGGGGTTTTTTATTTTAGTTATCATAACAGTGAGTCTAGAGTAGGTGTGGTTGTAAACGTATCATTTCACAAAGATATTGGTAACCTGTTAGTCAACCCAAATCTCTAAATCATCAAATATAGGGTAAAAGTAAGTTGATATATGATTCATATAGTTTTCAATCATTATATTTCATGTAACTCATATTTTAGTTTCTTTCGATATGCTCTAATCATTATGGGTTCATCCCATCAAATGAATAATTCCACCGACACAAAAAAAACATTTTTAGAGTTAAGTTGGTGAAAATCCTATCTCAGTGATTGATCCTTTTTCCACTTCCAATTTAAGTGATGTGGTGTTGATTTAAATACTTATATAAGAGATATACTTTCCCTATTATTTTAGATAGCTTCTTCTCCCCTTTTTTACTATTGAACTTCTCATAAAGAATACAGTAGTTCCCACTGATGGACTACCCAGAAGAAAACTGTGTAACATGAATTCCAGTAGTTGAGGCCTCCAAGATTCTGAGAAGCCACTAATCCTTTTGTGATATAGGATTTAGTGGAGTCATCAACTCATGCAATTTATCTATTTTAGAAACCCACAAACCATACGGTGATCCTAGAACGAAGTTATCTACACAACACACTATGTTTTTAGTATATGATGTTTTCTCAAACTCATATGGTATTAATCTGTTGCGGTTTTAATTTATTCCCTTGTTCTAGATGAGATTCTATCCACAAATACTAAGGATAGTTTGAGTTCCGGAGATGTTAAAACCTTTTTAGGGTTCCATGACCATATCTAAGAATGTGTTGAGTTTTGTAAGCATCATAAGGTTTTCCCTAAACATTATTTATAATAGATTTATTTGATATTAGAGTTTTATATGAAGACTCTATAGAGAACTTAGGTTAGGGTTTTCTCTTACAAAACTCCACCTATGTTCGAGTCCTTATGTGAGTGTTGTTAGGTTCAGAATTTCTGGTAGGGATGTATCCAAGATTTAGGATAAGGTTATAGTTTTTATTGAAAATTTCTAAAGAAATGATGTTCTAAAACCTCTATATTAGAAGTAACATTGAGGTTATAGACTCTTCTATTATAGGATAATTGACTTACTTGGAATTGGTTTTGGTTAAGAAGATGGTGGTGTAGGATTATTAAGAGATGAGTGACACTTTGACACACTCCCACAATCACCACATTTGATTGTTTCTTGTAAATAACACAGTGATAAGAGTTATATATATAGGTTTATGTGTATAGATGATTTAGGTGACATCTAGTTTGGTTTTAGGTATGATTTTTGTCCTCTCTTCATGTACCTTCATACTGGATGATACATGTCATGATATTATTTTTGTGTAGATTTTTTCGGAGTTATAGATTCTGATTTAGACCCTTATCATACCTTTTATCAACTATAGAATTTCTACTAATGGTTACTATCTTTCAATAATACATTCTGGTAAAGTGATTTTATACCCAATGGAGAAAGTTTTGATTCGTGGGATTCCTTTTTGGTAGAGATGATACCCAATAGTATCTTCCTTGGCTTGTATTGGTTACCCTTTTCTATTTTTATATGGTATTTTGTGGTATTGTAAATGAGATGAGTTCCACCTTCAATAGTGAATGGGACCCTATTAGGTGTATCAAGTAGCGCCAACCCTTGAGAAGTGGTAGTGATTTTCCCATCTGATGGTTGCATGGTTTTATATGACTTAGGGGTGGTTGAGTATTTACTTCATGTGAATGTTGAATAATTCAAGGGTACTCATATATGAAAAACCATGGTTTTTTCAAAATGGGAACCTAACATATGCATCAAGGTGCATTCCAAACATTCAATACAAGTGTTATTACTTAGGATTATGGATTCCCTTATATTTATCCCTTTTTTCTCCCAGAAAGAATGAATCATGTGGACATTGATATTGTGAGTTCTTATCTCATAATGTGGTCAAAGTGAAAAACTCAGTGCAAGGAATTCATATAAGAAATTATTATATTTGTTTGGAAATTTAGAGTAGGATAACCCACTTATTGAATCGTTTTCATTGTAATAATAAATACCCTCTATATTTTTTATCGGGTGATAGAATATTTGTGCTTCGAAAACCAAATATGAGTGGATTCGACAGCTTCTGATGGCTTGGATAGCTCATTGTAATCCATGTCAACTCTATGAGAAACCTCATCTACTCAAAAATAAATTGTAGATTTCTCATACTCAAATATAGCTGCTTTATAAGTTTTCGAAGAAAAATCATCTTCTACTATCTTTAGTTCATCCTCCAGGGTGCATTTGGTGTCTTTTTAGGAAATGGTTACATCCTGTTATTTCAATGCTTCTTCATCAAGATTGGAAACATTATTTTTTTCCACATGAACTGTGATTCCGACCAACTTATGCTTATGTTACTTTTTGTTAGCAAACTCAGGGGCTCATGTTTATTATATTATGTATCTGTAGACTTACACTATCATATATATGAATCTCTTTATCTATTTAGTAGTAACTATTTGTTTTAATTTTTATTATTACTGTGTAGGCACATTGTGAAATATGTGGATAAAAGCTGAATCACATTTCCAAGGAATGCACCTCAGTATGTTGAGGGTTTGAATGAGTTTTTAGATTTATAAATTTCTAATTGATCTGTTGAAGGGAGAATAAGATTTCCATGTACCAAATGTAAATTTAGATCATGTTTGAAGAGAGATGAAGTTTATGAACATTTAATACTGAAGAAATTCCCAGGTCAATATTTGTGTTGGATTTGGCATGGAAAATTTAACATTACAGAAAGATTGAGCACTAATGTTAATCCATAGAATGAGGTCCCAAGTTCATCGACAATGGAAAATGAAATGTAAAACCTCATAAATGATGCATACGACACTACAAGACACCACTATCAGCATCAAAACATATTAGAACAACCAGAAAAGGGTTTTACAAATTGCAACATGACAAGTGATGTTTTTGAGACTGTAAGACAAGAAGATCAAGATTGTAACATATCATTGGATCCTCCTCCTGATTCTATGGAGTCGAATGTAAGAGAAAACTTCACTGAGGAAAATGTGTTTAATGATTTAGTTTATGATGGAAATCAAGAATTTTATAGTGGGTGTTTGAAATATTCAAATCATTCATTTCTTCTGAAGTTGTACCATATCAAATGTCTTTGTGGAATTACAAATAAGTCAATGTCCATGATATTGGAATTGATTCATGATGCATTTCCTGAAGAAAAAATCCCAGAATCTTCTAATTATATGAAAATGTTGTTAACAAGATTGGTCAGAATTATACAAAAATACATGCATGTCCCAATGATTGTATGCTTTATTGGGGAGAGGATTCAAGTAGACAGAATTGCAAGAAATGTTCTTCTTCTAGGTGGTAGTCAAAGGCTTATGTTGGAAGTCTGAATGAACATAATGACATTGAGATGAAGAAAAGGAATAGACCATCAGAGGTTTTTATTACTTTCCTTTGAGGCCTTTATTGTAATGATTGTTCTTGTCATTGAAAACTGCCGAACACAAGAAGTGGTGTTCTGTAGATAATAAAAATGATGGGTTAATGAGACATACACAAGATTCCCAATCATGGAAGACATTTGATTTATTACATATATATTTCTCAGTTGATCCTAGGAATGTTCGATTGGGATTGGCTGCTGATGGATTCAACACATTTGGGGCTTTGAGTACTAGTTATAGCATTTGGTCAGTTGTTTTGATCCCTTATAATCTGCCTTCATGGATGTGTATACAACAAACATATTTTATCATTTCAATGATTATTCTTGGAAAAAAAATTCCTGAAAATGATATTGATGCATACTTGCATCCTTTGATTGATGAATTGCTGGAGTTATGGAGTAACGGTGTTGATACTTTTGATGCTTCTTCTAAAACAATGTTCAAAATGCATGCTGCTTTGATATTGACTATTAGTGACTTCCCTGGACTTGGGAATTTATCTGTTTGGAACACATACACGATTTTGTCTTGTCCCATTTGTAACTTGTATTTTGAGCCCAAACGACTACCTCAGAATAGAAAATGGTGCTTCTTGTTCCATTGAAGATTTCTCGATGCATCTCATAGATTTCGGCTGAACATGTCAAAATTTAATGGTTCCATTGATCGTAGACCACCTCCAAAGTTGTTAATTGGTTTTGAAATATTGAAATAGCTTGAAAATGTTGAATTTTTTTGGGAAGTTTCATCATTTGAATGATAGAGGAAATTGGGTCTGAAGTGCATCGTCAAGTGAAATCAAAATGTAACAATGGAAGAAAAAAGGTATATTCTTCAAACATCCATATTGGGAATTTAATTTTTTGTGGCACAATCGTGATGTGATGAATATTGATAAGATTTTCTGTGATAATTTTATTTTAACATTATGTAATGATCATGGAAAGTTGAAGGATCATCTCAATGCTCACAAAGACATACATTTAATGAACATAAAACGCAATCTATGGCCAGATTAGAATGAAAAGTATGCTCTGACCATTTTTTCAATGAAAAATAGGGATAAAGATACATTTCTTAGAGTTTTAAAGAATGTGAAGGTATCTGATGGGTATTCAAGTAACATCTTGATGTGTGTTGACTTGAATAATAATAAGTTACATGGATTGAAAAGTCACGATTCACATATTTTGTTACAACAATTACTACTATTAACTTTTTTTACATTATTAATTGAAAAAGACACTGCGGTTGTACTCCAATTCTGCACATTTTTCAGGAAATTATGTGAGAAATCTCTACATCCATTTTATCTTGACAACCTCTAGGAGAGGTTTGTATTGCCCCTTTGTGCAATGGATACGATCTTTCCTCCCTCATTTTTTACTGTCATGATACATTTAATAGTGCATTTGGTTGAGGAAGCTAAATTAAGAAGCCCTATTCATTATCGATGGATGTATCCAATTGAGAGTTATTTTCTTTATATTTTTTTCAGTTAAGTAAAAAAAATGGCATTTAAATAAATGCATAATGTTATTATTTTATTTCATAGATATTTTGTGTATTTGAAAGAATACGTGAAAAATAATGCTCAACCAGAAGGCTATATTACAGAAGGATATTTGGTTGAGGAGTGTCTTACCTTTTGTTCCAAATATTACGATGATATTGAGACAAGATTTAATCGAGTTGGACATGTTGATGACAAATCAACTCAATTTCAAATGCATCAGAAATCAAAAGTATTTCCTGCTATTGGCCGATCAGTTGGAAGGACCTAAAATGTGACATTGACGAAATTGGAATTATTATAGGCACATAGATATGTGCTGCTAAATAGTGAAATTTTAGATCCATTTATTGAAGAGTTGAGTATACAAACAAAGAAACAAATGAGAGGCCAAACACTAAATGAGAAACATATAACCAAAGTTCTGAATAAAGGTCTTGTATAATGGTTTGCACGACCTGTAAGTTCATAAATATTACAATAAATACGAATATTAGTTTGACAAATACATTTTGTAAATCTATTAAATTATATTTCTTTTTTAGATCATGAATACTGATAGTCGAGCAGACTTGTCAAAAGATTTGATGTTTCTTGCTTGTGGTCCTATAAAACAAGTTAGAATGTTCGATTCTTATAATGTGAATGGATTTAGATTTCATATAGTCGATAGAGAAGTGGGTTTGAAAACACATAATAGTGGTATATTTACATTTTCTGAAGTGGGATACTGTGGAAAGCTACATGATATTATTGAATAAACTACCACAAACATTTTTCTATTATTTTATTCAAATGAAACTGGTTCGATGTTATTAGAGGTGTTAAAAGAGAATCCTTGAAATTTACTTTTGTGAACTTCTCTTGCTTGAAGGATGTTGGTGGTCATGAACTACATGATCCATATATCTTAGAATCGCAAGAAAAAATGGTATATTATGTGAATGATGTTGTGGATAATGGGTGGAGTGTAGTTGTTCATGTAATACAAAGATATTTGTATGATATTGGTGATGAAGTGGAAGATTTGACCTCTAAAATTGAATTTCATCAACAACAGGAAGCAGAATTATTTGTACATCATGATATTGAAAATATTGGCCTAGAAAGGATGAATGAAGTGGATGAATCAATGGAGCAATAAACTGACATGATTGAAGGGGAAAATGATTGTATGTAAAATTATTTATTCATTCAGCAACCACTTGTTTCATTTCTGTTGTCATTCATTATCATTGTTATATATATATTTTCTTTTAGTACTGGGCATATATTACCATTTTTAATTTTTTTTCTGCATAATTTTTTTGAAATATATATTCTGAACATAATTTTATTTTATTAAATGATAGGAATTACATGGAGGAAGCGGTACACTATTTCATCTAGTTTTGCGACAGATGATGATCCATCTGGCTCCCTTCCCATGGCATCTGAGGCACCATATGCATACACACCTACACCATCTCCCCCTACACCATCTCTCACACCATCTGTGTGTGTACCATTAGAGGATGAGTCATCGAGCCCCCCTTGAGGAGCCTCAATAGTGGGGCGGCGACCCAACCCTTCCAGTTCATCACAGACATACTGGAGTGTCACTGTCATAGGTACAAATTTTAATTGAATAAATTTATTGAATTTTGTTTATACTAATTGTATTCTCATTGAAGATGAAAAAAATGAAACCGTGGAGAAAACATAAAAAGTTCAGATGTTTGGAATATGAATGGTGAGAAGATAGTCATGCCATTTTATTCTTATGGGGTCCCTACGGATAAAGTCGCAGGGTTACTTGGCCAGATTCTAGGCCAGCTGGCAACGGAGCTAATTTACCTTCCTATTTCTTATGATGATTGGAGACATAGGCCTCCAAACTGAAAAAATGTAGTTTTTGATTCCCAAATAAAGGTAATTTTATTACATTATGGTTTAATTTAATGTCATGTTACTAATATGTTCAAAATGAGTTTTTGTATATAGATGTTCTTCCACTTAACAGTTGCTGATGTGATAGCACGGAATTGGATGTTGGAAAATCTTGGTAAAAATGGAAAAATTTCAAATGGAGATTGTGGTGTGATGTCAACGACACTTCGTTGACTGTGCAACAAATGTATGAGAAGATACCCAGTGGGGTACCGAAAGAACAATGTAAAGTTTTTTTTGATAGACATCGTGATGAGAAGTGGATGACATTGAAATATTTATTATTATATTATCCTCATTTTACATTTATACATATATATGAAGAGGATATTACATTGAATACAATACTATTAAATTTCATTTTATTTATTTCAGTATCTCTCAAGACAGAATGCATCAAACCGGGCTAAGAAAGTCATCCCTCACACTACGGGCTCAAAAAGATTTTCTAGAAGCCGAATGACATTGGTAATCATTTAATTAGTTTAAATATTTATAAGAAAATATAATATGTTTAATATATTGAATTGTTGATTTATCTTTGCTTAATGCAGTCATAGAGTTTAGGGAACGAAGCATCCACAACTGAACTGTTGTTGGTTGTTCACAAAAAATCAAATGGAAGTTTTGTTAATGATCCTGCCAAAGAAGTTGGGGTATGAAGTCAATTTTTTATTATAATAACTTATTATCAGTTTTTACTATGTTGATATATATTGAGAGTTGATTTATAGGTAAAAATTAAATAACTATGGGATAAAAATCATGGGTAGTCCTACTGAGTCTCCCAGGATGACCCAATTGCAAAAGTACTTGGGAAGGAGCATCCTATTAGAGTGCACAAGATGGGTTTCAGACCCGTAACATCTGAGGTCATTGGCATGCCACTAGGGATTCCAGCTGAATCTACTCCTAGTTACATTCAGTCCATTCCCAAAGATGCTCAGAGGGATATTGCTTCTCTATGAACCACAGTTCAAGACAAGGGGGCTTAGATTTCTGCTTTTCAGAAAACATTGACTGATATACATCAGTAGATGAGCAGATATGCCACCAGTGGTAGTGCATCGACTGGTGGTAAGCAGGTAAAAATCAAAATCATTTAGTTTGAAAACTTTCATTGGTTTTATGTTTTAATGTAAATATGCAATAGTATTTAATTTTCAATATAATGTTCTTACAGGTGATAGAAGAAAGAGGAGATGGAGGCGGAGAGGGTTACAATGCATCATCGGACTGTGAGTAGTTATATTGATGATGTGTTGAAAAAATATGGGAACAGTCGGTTTGTATATGTAACTTGTGTGGCACGTAGTTGCCCCCAAACATTTTCATGTCCTAAAATTTTCTTGATTTCTCATGTTTCCTTTTATGCATTTTATTGATTTATGATGTTTCCTTTTATGTCTTCATTTCTCGAGTGTCATATACATCATTCCATTTAGGCCTGTGGTTGAATTGTTAGTCGAGATTTTGGATGACTAGGAGTTAAACCCATTGTTGATGTGTTGAACAAATTGGGTCATTTCATAGTGATTAAGGGGATAGTGTTGTGGACACTTTGCTGAGGCAGAATGTGTAGATAGTGAATCTTATTACATTTTTAATGTTAATCATATTTTTTTCATGATGATAAAATTTGGTCGTACCCCATATAAAACCTAGGTTCCTCTTAATGGGAGATGGTATTAAACCTTATATAACCAGGATTCATTGTACGATGTGTATTGGATGATCTAAATGTCTAAAAATATATAAAATTTGTATTCCTATTATGATAATTATGATATGTTCAAAAATATTACCTCATATAAAACATGGAATCATCACATTATGTGAGATGAAAAAAATCATTTTATTCAAGAAATGACATTAAACTTTATCCTAATATCATTCCTTCGAAATGTGATGCCTCATGATAATCATTATATTCCAAAATTTTCTCTATATATAGGATTACCCCTAGTTCCAATGTTGTTCATATACTATACCACATTCTAGAACAACATGTTCCTTGATTCAGACTCTCGTGGGATACATAATTATGCTTAGACGTCCTTTTTTGTGGTCTAGATGTAAGTTTATTAAGCCTTTGACCCCATTGCTCCATTTACGTTCCACAGATTATAACATTAAATAATATTCATTTCATATCAAAATGTTCTTAAGGTACCTTGGACTACATTAACCCCTTATACATTGGTTTTTACCCATACCTTGAAACATAGATTCCATGTAGAGAATCATCATCATAGTCCATGAATCATGACATTAAATTTTTCATCATGGTCTTGGTTGTAATATCTTACACTGTGTGCAATAATATTCAGGATTTCGTTATGGGTTGAAGGGCCTATTTTATCCTATAACCCAAGTTTTTATTCACCACAAAAACATTCATGATTCCCCCACCTCCCCAATCTATACTATAATAGTTTATATCAATAGATCACTTTGTCCAAGAATTATGACAATAAAATATGCTCATACATCCATCACATGGGTTTATTCATCCTTGGAGTTTCATCAAACATCTATTTTCACAACATTATATAACTATGGGTGGATTTATTCTCATTTCCATGGGATACATATTGATGCATATATCTTTTATCATTGAGCCTAGCTAATGATTCACCATATAATTGTCATCGTGATATTTTTCAGGTTACTTTTTCCCCTCATTGGGTTCACCCCTATAATCAATTATAACTATATAAATATCCTTTATTCTTGAATCAATCATGGCCCAGCATGGCTTAGGGGTTTGGAAGAAGTTCACCTCAAGCATGGTTTAGTTGCATGATCACCACATGGTACTAATTATATAACCTTAAATGAGTATTCCATGTCCATGAATCACTAATCTAAACAAATTTTAAATCAACCTTAGAATGTGTTGTGTGGTGTTGTACCCATTCTCTATCAATTCAGGTCATGTTCTTTACTCCTCCTCACTACTCATATCAATTTATGATGTTCCACTATATTATCCAAGCATCACGACCATAATTATTTTACTATTTGTCACCATTATTTTTTAAATTTTGTGTGAATTAATCTGTTAGGATATTGGTATTTCTGATTTGATTTGATTTTCAGGGAAGTGGTGCAGTGGAAGCAGAACAACTATTTTTTTTTGGTCATCTTTTCACAGTGGTTGTAACCAAAACTAAAGTATACTAGTGAGACATTAGTGGCGGTTAAAACTGCCACTAAACATAAGTATTGGCATAAATGTATCGGTGCTTTTAACCGCCGCTACAACGTCACATCACCCGCGTGCATTCCACGACGGTTTTAGTGACTGTAGGGGTGGTTTTACGGCCGCTGGATTTTATTTTATTCACGGCAGTTATAACCTCCCTGAATAAAATAAAATCAAGGGCCTGTAAAAACCACCGCTAAAATCAGTAAAACTACTGCGAAATGAGGCAGCTGTGACACTTCCCTTAAACCACCGCAGAATGGAAATAACCGCAGCTAATAGATTGTCGACGCCCAATTTAGCGGAGGTTTCTATAAACCACTTCCCACCCATATAGTGGTGGTTTAAACTGCCACTAATAGTCAGTTTTGTTGGAGTGTCTTTGCTAAAGTCCTCCCCACAGTAACACCTTATTTCAGAAAAAACGACATCCACTATTGAATTCCACCCTGAAATTTCTTCACATGGTATACACTGCATAAATTCTCATTGTAGTCAGTCATCAAGCTATGATGGTACTCCTCATAATTATATCATTCATTGAAAAGGTCCAACTTTCAATAACACCTTATATTCGTATGAAGGTCATCCCTTGTTGTCATCCTCTATGAATGTCCTCCCTAGGGTATACACTGCAGAAATATTTCCCACAGTCAAACATCATGTTGTGATGGTATTCCTACCCATGAAAATATTCACTATTTTGGTCCTCCCAGTGGGGAAAATTCATATTGGCAGTGAGATCTTCCCCTTTCCAAGTTAAATACAATAAAGACCTTATACTCTAAGGTGCATGAAAAGATGGGTCTAGACATGTTAGATACCCTATTAATGAAAAGGTGCATCCTAACTCCACCATGATATGAACCAAGATAATGCTTTTTCTAAGATCCAACCCTAGACCCTTCCCATTCCAATGAGACCCCCACCAGACCCACTACTTAGGAAAAACACTCAAGAAGTGGCCATGTTGGGAAGATCAAGTAGATGAGTCTATAGGAGAGTAAAAAATGATATGTTTCTCTTGATATAACTATTGTCTAGGGATGTCATACCCATTATGTTTTGTCCCTCATCCACCTATCAGATGGAAATTCCAATGGAATTTTAAATTGAATTATTAAATATCATTGGTCTGAATCTATGGAAAAAATTATAACACCTGAATGAAAAATTATTACCTTACGATGGGTATGCTGACAATGTCAAACTATTTGGATATATTTTTCATCAAATCAATTTGGATGCTCTTCTATCTGTTTGATGACCATAATAATAGAGGAAAGAGAATAATAATAAATCAAAAAGGTGTGATGTGTTTCATATGTTTTGTCATATAATTATTGATGCCCTACCTAGTGTTCATATCTTGGGATGGGGAGAACATGGATCTTTTAATTTCACCCCACACTCCATTTAGCAGAATCCAATATAAATGAAATCCTTTAATGTCATTATTCTAAGGCATAAATCATGAAAAACTCTTCCTTGGTAAGGGCCATATAATCAAAAAGAGTAGGCCTTGAATAAATCTCAAAATTTTCACTCCTAATGGGAGAAATCCATCAAAATGTTTCTAAACGAAGAAAATGAAAACATTTTGTAGGCATCTCTCTTTAGGGAATCTAATTGTTAAGTGCAAGTAATTTCCTCAAAATCATGCAGTTCATGGGAAGATTCAAAACCATATCTGGACCACGTTAGAACAAAGATGCACAGAATCAAGATAGTGATGACAGAAGAAGAAACCTCCACAGTATAGGATCATCCCCAGTCCATAGGGATTGGGGAATTTTTACCATGAAATTCTCCCTTTAGACTAACAAATTAAATCTGGATCACTAAAATAAGATATTGGTAGCAACCCCAAGCCCATTGGACTGGGAATATTTTTTACCTCAACTACCCCCTCAATGAAAATCAATCACTTCCCATTTAGGGAGGATGAACAAAGGTATGGTCTCTTAGTCTATCCCATATCATGATACATTTCATCGAGAAGGGTGGTATATGAAGAGGCTATATAGTGATTTCTTCCAAGATAATATTCACCAATAAACCCAAAGAAGATCCCTTATAGGGAGGGAGAGGTCCAAAAATCACACAAACAACTATCATATCACTCAGTAGCTAGTATTATTCCCACCATGTGTTATGCATCAGTGAATGTTGTAGACATCTATCCAATAGACAACAATTAAAAAGTTGAAAATGAAAAAAGAGAAAGCAGAGGATGGTCCCACCCGAAATGTGATTCACACCGAGAATGAAGGTGTGCATACCTAAAACTAGAGAATCGCCTTGAATTTGAATATTCCCTCAACAAATCCCCCATTGAATCCTTAGTGAATTCCTAATATGAATAAATTCAATACCATATATAATCTAAATCCGTAACTCAATGAGGAAAATATCTATATGATCAAGGAAATATTCACAAGGAAGGGTGTAGAAATAAAGTACTTGAGGTGAATCAATGCTATGTTTCTCCAAGGTATCATTCCTATTGAATATAAACCCCTAGGGAAAACCTCAACATATGATTCTAGTAGGTGTACCTCAGCCATAAGGATTTATCCCAGTGATAGAAGAATGTCCATGACATCTGTCCTACTCATCACCTAAAAAATCATGATACCTAGACCTAATCCTGGATAGATATCATGATTTTCCTATATTAAGGATATTACTATAGTGGGTTCAAGAAATTCCTCAAATGATGTTCCAAGATGGATATCCACCTAAAATTGTGGAAGAACTAGAATGTCATATCCTACCCATTGTCATACCTTTCTGGGATCTTCTCCAACCAAACACCCATCAAGGGATTATTGATAGCATCGAGTCATTATAATCTTGATTTTAAGCTATAAAGGTGCAGAATTACCCAGTGAAACTAAAACAAAAAACCTACCCCAACTAGGTGAGCTAGATCCTACCACCACCAATCTTTCGGAGTCCCATGTTTCTACTATTCAATGTATTAGGATACTCAGAACAACATCTAAAACACTATCTGTCACATTTTGATCCCTTGATGGTAACTCATGACTAATAAAAAGTAGTGAGACTTAGATTCATCATAAAAACTCATCAAGGGACAACCTTCCAATGCTACATCAGTTTTTCATCTTGGTTAATCATAGGATGGAAAGACCTCGGTTTGTATTTCCTTTTCCACTTCATCTAAATTCTATAGAATACAACAATTAGTTAAATCTCAAACTAAAAATAGTGTGAAAAATAGTGTCTCAGATTTTATTGCATGATGGAAAGGTCAAACCTACTCCCTAAAACAACCACTTCCCCAAGAGTATATGATTTATATCTTCATTGATAACCATCATAATGATCTATGAACACCAATCATTTTGGATAAATATACAAATAGATTTTGGGATTTCTCTACCATTTCAAAATGAATGGAACACTCCATACAACAAATGAATCTCATGTCCTTGATAACTCTAGCATACCAGAGAAAAATTCTAGAAAAGATGTAGGTGATATCCATCATACTTATGCCATCCTCAGCGCCTACTCCAGCTCTAAAACCTATACTATATCATGTAGCACCATAGGGGCATCAATATAAATCCTCTTCTCAACATAAAAATAGAATATAACACTGTAAAAATAAATTCAAGGAGAGTAGGAATAATGTATACTCATTCTGAGAAGATCATGTCTGTGTCTATTTAATAACTTTTATGGACAATTATTTTCTCCACCTTTCAGATCCAAAGAGGCCTGAAAAGGTAGGTCTAGATGACTAGACATATTATTTACCCTTTCAATGAATAATCTAACACACCATTCTAGAATTTTAATCATTAATTATATCCTACAAAAAATTATAGTTTCTCAAAAAGTAATATATGGAAGGCCAGCAGCACAGGTGAAATAGGTTTCTACCACTAGTCCCGAGGAAGGAGGTGAGTGGACATAATTTGTTAGAATGAGAGAATGGATGTTTTATTTTTGTATGAATAATAAAATAATCAATGAAACTCATGTTATTATCCAAGGACAGTTGAAACAACCTATTATGCACCCTAGTCACCCCCGCTGTAACACAGCCGACGTCATCGGCTCGACGAATGTAACGCCCCGACCCCAGTTACCCAAATTCAGTGCATTATTACATAACATTGTTATGATCACAAGAAAGATCAAATATCAAAAGACCGATTGGTTTAGTATCCTTGGAAGCACTAGAAATATTCATAATGTTTTACATTACATCATGAAGTGAAAAACTACTACAACAACATATTGTCTCCATAATCAACACTATTATCCCCTCATAATATCCCTGCAGGTCATTCATAATTTACTTCTCCACATCCTGGGAAAAATAAAACATAGAAAAGGGGTGAGCTCAAATGCCCAGTAAGGATAAAAATATAGCAGAAACTTTCATAAATAAGAATAAACATTTACGGCAATGTATAACTAAAACAAAAGCCTTTTAAACTTGAACTTCAACATTGTATGGCAAAAATAAAATGAAATAATGCCATTTACTTATTCACATGGATATTCTACTAATCGAATAATCACATGCAATATCAATAACCACTTTCATAATGATGGAATGCATAATGTCAGACTATCATAACCACATAGGCAAGGCCTCGTTCCAAGACTACAAATAAGATTTTGACAAGGCCTTATGCCAAGACACTAGTTTTTCTCATGAGACCTACCGATGCATCGAGGAGCTATATCAGGATCCACCCGTCACATATTAAGTCCAATTCATTACCATATGAAAAGTTTTAAACATAACATAAGCATTCGTATTAAAACTAGCATACGAAATGTCAATACTTTCACCATAAACCATGAATGGTATAAAAATAGCACATCCACAGTCAAACATATCACAAAACCTTCCATACAATATAGAAGTTTTTTATCATAATAATTCAACTTTAAATAAGCATAAAATCCATCAAAGGATGTTGACATAGATGAAATCAAAATTCTTTTTAAAGAAATATCTCTTTCTATTTTGAAATCATTTAACAGTGATATATTTATAAAATAAAACATTTTCTTTGAAAATTTTCTTATAAGCTTGTAATGGAAGCTTCAAAGATTTTATAACGGCGAAAAATATCCACACCCGCCGTATAAGTTAAAAAAAACATTCTTACCTTAATTCTGTCAAAAAGGTTAAAAAGCACCTGGTTTGGAAAATGACAGAAAGATTCCTTTATAAACCTCTTATAAAAAGTCAAACAAGGGTATAAATGACTTTAACCAATAAAAATGTTTTGAAATTAATTTTTAAGAAACATGGATGTGGATGATAAAGGGATCCGAGTAGATTATTACGTATAAACAACCTCAGATAATGAAGAGATTGTGAAATAACCCTTACCTTGTTCTTTTCCATTGTTTGGGGTAGGTTAACCTCCTGTATAATAGTGAAATAATTGTTATTAAATTATACAAGAATCATATACATTCATATGATATCATATATGATCTTTTAACATTGCTTTGTTCATAATATCTTAGTATTATCGTCGTTTCGGGTGTTAACTTACTCGTTTTCTTTTATATGTTTTGTTTCATAATCCATGTTTTTCATGGATATGTTGTATATTATTCATATTAATAATGATATCAAGTCCTTAAACATTATTTTTAAATCATCAAATGATAATTATACTTGAATGGATACGATGGAGAATGAATCTCATCGCGTTCGTGGAGATGGTAGTCCGTACGTACGCACGAGCGACAATATCATTCTTTTGATATTAAAATAATATATAAATGGATGGTATATCATATATACAGAATCATTATCATGTTACATTTATTATTTACATGAATTACACATAATTATTATACCCATCCAAATACTAATTTATTGAATAACAATTACACCACGACGTGGAGACGGTAAGCCGTACGTACGCACGTATGGTGACATGTTATTAAAAGGATGGATAGAATAATGAATATGGTTGTACCATATTTATAATAACATCACAGTATATATATGATATTCGAGTTATTATTTTAGAATGGTAATAACAAAGGAAGAAGAAGTGGAAGAAGAAAGGAACTTGGAAAAGGGTGGTGAAATTATTACCTCTTCTTCAGACTCTTCCTTTTGATTTGATCAAAATGGCTCCTTAGGTTGGCTTTCTGATCAAAATAAGGCCTCTTGGTTGTAGTGCGGGAATTTCGGAGAGTAGTTGGGCAGAGTTTGGCCGAACCAAAAGGCTTTGAAGGTGTGAAGAAAAGAAGAGGAGTGCCTTTTTATAAGAGGGGTGAGGGGCACCTTAGGAAAAGCTAGAAATATTAATTTATAATAAATTCATATTCGGTTTCTAATGGCTCCAAAGTTGATTATTTAAATTTTAAGGTGGGTATATGTTGAAAACCATTCACCCAATAGAATTTAGACAGGTTTGGATTACTATATTAACCTTATCGTTAAGTATTAACTCTTAGTTAATTAGTTTGACATTTACCATGTCACTTTGTATTTTTATATCATATAGTTAATAAACATACTATACACATCCAAGAGACCCCTATGTGGTCCATTAATCATACAAATATCATGATATAAGTCTCTTGGCCGATCCTTAGATTTTTAGGAATTTAATATCAATTAATAATATAATATTTGTTTTAAAAACTCTTTTATGTCAATTTTGACACTATTCAATAGTTGATTTTTTTGAAACTCGTAACCGAATTATTACTTAGAAAAAAGTTAATTAAATAAATCCTAATATGTCATATTATCCTATAAAATTATTTCAATTCATTAAAAGTCTCAAATTATATTTATTTGGGTATTTATAATATCCATTATTTTAAATTTTCACTATTATGGTAATTACTGCAACATCATTGTATCATAAATAAATTAAATTATGTAATCTCTAAATATTATAAATAAAATATAATTATGTAGGAAATATTTTTATCTTTCTAATGAATATTTATAGTCTAAAATCCAACATATATAACCCTACGTAAAAATTGTTTTGTTAAAAGATATATGCTTGTGTCATTTTTGTATTCATTTTAACTTAATTAAAATAAAGTGTCCCTATCACCTACAAGTGGATCCATGGGGTCCCAAAATCGACCCAAAGATGCCTATGGTCGAACATGTATCAAAAAATAAGGCTAGGAAACGTTTTAGTTTAATTTAGTATTGTTATAATATTATTTTTTAACCCTTATTTACCGGATTTACCCTTAACAATAGTAAATAAAATATTTACCGAAGTAATTATTCAAAATGTAAAAAAATAAAAGTTACCTATTTAAGCAATTTGAACATCCTGATTCCAAATATGGAATCCATTTTTCCAAATTCAAAACACAGAAGTGGCAGAAATTAATTTAAAATTAATTCCTGTTGTTAAAACAAAAAGTGTGTTTTTAAGAGATAATAACTATCAAAAGATTGACACTTGTTTATGTCCGGTTTAATTGTAAAATTATGTCCAATGACCAAAATTGTATTAAATGGTAAAAATATATTATAAATATACTTTAAAACCACTCAAATCCATAATTTATCACTATTAATTATTTTGATTAAAAAAGTTGTTTTTAATTAAAATTTAGTAATTTTCACTATTCATCAAAATATTACAGTTATCCGAAAAGTACCAAAATTTCACCTTAGGCTAAATTTGATATTATGAATCCAAAAATGAAGTCCATTTTGAAATATAAAATATATAAAATTTAAAAAATTAGGTATTAATATTCATAACGGCTAGTTTGATTGGTTATGGTGTGTTGGAACTCGGTGTTGCGTACAACACGCGCTATCACATTATTCAAAGAGAAGCGTACCGTAGAAGCTTGGGGTGTTAAATTCTCCCCTCCTTCAAATAATTTCGTCCTCGAAATTTCCAGAATAATACCGCATGAAAAGGCTCGGGTGGTTCTTCATCATAAGTTCCTCAGGTTCCCACGTTGCCTCTTCCATCTTGTTGTTTTCCACAAAACTTTTACCAGACGCGTCGTCCGGTTTCTCAGTACATGTTCTCTCATATCATGAATCCTGACGGGCTCTTCACAATACGAAAGATTGGGTTCCAGTTCTAATTCCTCGTAAGTGAGTACATGCGTTGGTTCAGGCATGTATTTCCTCAACAGAGATACGTGGAACACATCGTGAACTTTGGAGAGACTTGGCGGCATTTCCAATCAGTAAGCTACAACCCCAATTCGTTCTAGAATTTCGAAAGGTCCGATGTACCTGGGACTCAATTTACCTTTCTTACCAAAACGTATGACTCCCTTCCATGGAGATACCTTCAGGAAAACATGATCACAGACTTGAAATTCCTAATCCTTCCTTCGATTATCGGCATATCTCTTCTGCCTACTTTGAGCTGCTTTGATGTGATTTTGGATTACCTTCACCTTTTCCATCGTTTCATCCACCAGTTCTAGACCTACAAGTTTTCTTTCACCAATGTCATCCCAACAGGTTGGTGTGCGACATCTCTTTCCGTATAACGCCTCATATTGTGCCATCTGAATATTCAAATGGAAGCAATTGTTATAGGAAAATTCTACTAGAGGTAAATACTGATCCCACATACCCTGAAAGTCAAGTGAGCAAGATCTCAACATGTCTTCTAAGGTTTGAATAGTCCGTTCTGATTGTCCGTCTGTCTGAGGGTGGTAAGCAGTGCTCAAATGAAGTTCAGTGTCCAGGTATTTCTGAAGACATTTCCAGAATCATGAAGTAAAATGGGGATCACGATCAGAAACAATCGATAGGGGTACTCCATGAAGTCTCACAACTTCATTAATATATAGTCTTGCTAGACGTTCCAGGGGTAGATCTTCTCTTATAGCAAGAAAATGTGCTGACTTGGTAAGACGATCAACAATAACCCATATTGCATCGTTCCTTCTAGGAGTCTTTGGTAGCCCCATGACAAAGTCCATCGTAATATTGTCCCATTTCCACTCCGGTATGGGAAGAGGTTGCATGAATACTCCAGGATGTTGCCTTCCAGATTTCACTTGTTGACAAACCATATATCTTGACAAAAAATCAGCAATATCCCTCTTCATGCTGTCCCACCAAAAATGTTCCTTCAAATCTCTATACATTTTGGTGCTCCCAAGATGTATAGAGAAATTGGAACTATGAGCATCATCCAGCAATTCCCTTTTTAGATCAGGTATATCGGGAACACAAAGTCTCTTCCCAAATTTCAAAATCCTATCTTCATACACAAAGTCTCTCAATCTCCCATCATTCACAGCTTTAATCTTCTTTTGAAATTCTTTATCATCGGTTTGAGAATTCTTAATCCTTTCTAGTAAAGATGGTTTGGAAACCATTTGAAAAAGCATTGATGTTTCTCCTTCCCTGGTTATCCCCATGTCCATCTTCACTAGATCTATGAAAATTGGATCCCTTTCAATTCTCATATTGTTCAAAACTCCATGATCTTTTCTTCTCAAAGCATCTGCCACCTTGTTTGCCTTCCCCGGGTGGTAGTGTATCATGCAATCATAATCCTTGAGTATTTCAATCCATCTCCTTTGCCTCATGTTGAGTTCTTTTTGTGAGAAAATATACTTCAAACTCTTGTGATCAGTATAAATCTCACATTTTTCACCATAGAGGTAGTGCCTCCATATCTTCAAATCAAAGATCACAGCTGGTAACTCGAGATAAGGAGTATGATAGTTTTGTTCTTGAATTTTCAACTGTCATGATGCATATGCAATAACCCTATCATTCTGCATAAGGACACAACCAAGTCCTTTCTTCAATGCATCACTATAAATAACGAACCCATCATTCCCCGGTGGTAGAGTAAATATAGGATCATTGACTAATCTTCTCTTCAGTTCTTCGAAACATTCTTCACACTCTTTTTTCCAAACAAATTTAACCCCTTTAAGTGTGAGCTTCGTTAATGGGTTAGCCAATCAGGCAAAATTCTGGACGAATCGTCGATAATAACCTGCTAAACCAATAAAACTACGTACCTCAGTTATACTCGTCGGTGCTGGCCATTCTTGGATTGCCTTAGTCTTAGAAGGATCAATAGAGATTCCATCTTTAGAAACAATATGGCCAAGAAAATAAATCTCCTGAAGCCAGAATTCACACTTGCTAAACTTCCCATATAATTCATGTCTTCTCAGAGTCTTTAAGATAATGCGCAAGTGATTTTCATGATCTTCATAGCTTTTTGAGTATACCATGATATCATCAATAAATACCACCACAAATTCATCGAGATACTCCTTGAAAACTCTATTCATCAAATCCATGAATACAGAGGGTGCATTAGTCAATCCAAAAGGCATTACAGTAAACTCGTAATGCCCGTACCTGGTTCGAAATGCTGTATTTGGAATTTCTTCCATCTTCACACACAACTGATGGTATCCAGATCAATGTTCAATCTTTGAAATGTATTGAGATCCATGTAGTTGGTCAAATAAATCATCAATTCAAGGTAGGGGATACTTTTTCTTTATTGTTATAGCATTGATCTCCCTGTAGTCGACACATTACCTCATAGATCCATCTTTCTTTTTAACAAAAAGAACAGGGGCTCCCCCTAGAGAAACACTAGGGCAAATAAATCCCTTATTACTCAATTCCTCTATTTTTTTCTTTAGTTCAAATAATTCTATAGTGGCCATTCTATAAGGGGTCTTCGATATAGGCTTGTATGCAGGAATTAAATCAATGGAAAACTCAACTTCTCGTTCTGGAGGATGTCTAGGTAAATCTTCCGGAAATACATCGTCATATTCGTTCACAATAGGTACATCCTCTATTTGAACATTCCTTTTCTCACCCACAGTTATTTCATTCTCTTCCACCCCAATAATTGAATTTAGTTGAGCTACTGGGGGTGGATCTAGATAAGAATTAGGTGGTGACGATTCTGCTCTAAAGATAAGGTGTTCCTTATCATCATCATCAAGAATCGTAACCTCTTTCTTCTTACATTAAATCTTCGCATTATAGTCTGAAATCCAGTCCATACTGAGGATTATATCGAACTCAATCATAGGTATGAGGAAGAGATCAGCAGATAAAGAACATTTATGTTCTCTAATGGGGACTGATTCACAAAACTTTTTTGCAATGATACTTCCCTTAGGAGTTTTAACTGAAAACTCCCTTGTTTAATCAAATTGGAAATATCTAATTTTCTTAGCAAACTGGGAAGATATGAAACAATGCGATTATCCAGAATCAAATAATGCATTTTCTAAACTTGAGGAAACCATTAAATTACCTGCCACCACATCTTTCGGAGCTTCTACCTCAGCAGTAGTGATAGCATAAGCTTGGCCTTGATCCCTTGGCCTTTTCTGAGGTAAGTTCTTATGACGCTTAGGACATTCATTTGCATAATGTCCCATCTCCCTGCAATTGTAGCACTGAACATTGGTAGCTTCCTTATTCCCCATGAAATCACGAGCTTGGTGGCCTTTTTCACCACACATGTAACAGACTCCCATTCCCTTCAAGCAAGTATTGGTGTGTTTCTTCCCACATTTACCACATGATGGATATTCAACCTTTCCCTTATTCCCCTTATTTCCATTCCCAGATTGATCAGCAGGTCTCTCCTTATCTTTCTTTGCTTTAAAGTCATAAGACTTAGAGAATTCCTTTTCGGTCTTAATAGCACATGAGACAATGTCTTCGTACGATAAAAAGGATTGTGAGACTAATGCTAGATGGAGAAATGGTTTTAACCCATCAAAGAAACGATCAATATTACGTCTTGGGTTACATATATAATCTCCAGCATACCTTGCTAACCTGGTAAAGTTAGCCTCTTACTTTGCGACATTCTCATCCTCCTTCTGTCTCAGACTCAGAAATTGCCTTTCCATATCTGCTCGATGGTCGCGAGGAAAGTATTTTTCTAAAAACAGATCTTTGAACTCCCTACATTACATATTTGATACTTCATCATCTTCCTTCGTGTTTTGAATAAATGACCACCATTGATCAGCATCTCCAGTGAGTCGGTAAACTGCCATGATAACTTTTTCACTTTCACTACTCCTCAAAGCCTGAAATATTTTCTCTAGGGAATTAATCCATTGCTCAGCTACTAAGGGATTTGTACTCCCATGGAACGTTGGTGGTTGTTGTCTCATGAATCGATCTAATATTGATCATCCACGCTGTGGATCAGAGTGCTCTATACGGGTAAGTTTATTATTCATAACCTGAGTAAGTTGTCCCACTATGGTGATTAGCTGATCGACACCAGTTGCATCACCAGCTCCACTATAATTATCTTGAATAGGAGGGAAATCCCTATATGGAGTGCTTGCATTGATACAGTTTCCATTTCTTCCACTAGGCGCCATTTCTAAACAATGGTATAAACTAGATCAGTTTATGAATCAAATTACATAATCCCATACTTACAAAACACTTAGCATAAATTGAACTATTTATGGATATAATCCATAATCATAAGAATGTTTTCATTGAGGAAGTATATACCCATAAACCCTTCATAATTATTTGTAAAGAAAATGAGAGTTGTCTTAAGAATATCCCCCGAGAGTGTCGTAACCAAGAGTGCATCAAGGCCCATTGTCGTGCACCAGTTCCCATTCGAGTCTATCTCAAAGCGGTGTTTTCGGGTTTTACCCCTAGGTATATCTGTGCCAGAGCCGCCTCTACCTGCTCCTATCCAGACAGGGATTTATTTCTCGTAAAACTCACAAAATCTCTACAATACCAAAATTCTAGGAATTTCTTCTATACTAATCCTCAAAGATCATCTTAGGTCTACGTGCTCTAATCAGAGTTTATCTAAATCCAGCTTCCAAGGTTTGTACTAAACTTCCTCTGATACCAACTGTAACGCCCCGACCCCAGTTACCCAGAGTCGATGCATTATTACATATCATTGGTATGATCACAAAAAAGGTCAAATCTCGAAAGACCGATTGGTTTAGTAGACTTAGAAACCCTAGATATATTCATAAAGTTTTACATTACATCATGAAGTGAAAAGATAACACAACAACATATTGTCTCCATAATCCACACTATTATCCCCTCATAATATCCCTGCAGGTCATTCATAATTTACATCTTCACATCCTGGGAAAAATAAAACATAGAAAAGGGGTGAGCTCAAATGCCCAGTAAGGATAACAATATAGCAAAAACATTCATAAATAAGAATAAACATTTAAGGCAATGCATAACTAAAACAAAATCCTTTTAAACATGAACTTCAACATTGTATGGAAAAAATGAAATAATGGCATTTACTTATTCACATGGATATTCTAATAATCGAATAATCACATGCAATATCAATAACCACTTTCATAATGATGGAATTCATAATTCCAGACTATCATAACCACATAGCCAAGGCATCGTGCCAATACTACAAATAAGATTTTGTCAAGGCCTTGTGCCAAAACACTAGTTTGTCTCATGAGACCTACCGATGAATCGAGGAGCTATAGCGAGCTCCACCCGTCACATATTATGTCCAATGCATTCCCATATGAAAAGCTTTAAACATAACATAAGCATTCGTATTAAACTAGCATATGAAATGTCAATACTTTCACCATAAACCATGAATTGTATAAAAATAGCACATCCACAGTCAAAAATATCACAAAACCTTCAATACAATATAGAAGTTTTGTATCATAATAAATCAAATTTAAATAAGTGTAAAATCCATCAAAGGATGTTGACATAGATGAAATCAAAATTCTCTTTAAAGAAATATCTCTTTATATTTTTAAATCATTTAAGAGTGATATATTTATAAAATAAAACATTTTCTTTGAAAATATTCTTATAATATTGTAAGAGAATCTTCAAAGATTTTATAACGGCGAAAAATAGCCGCACCCGCCGTATAAGTTAAAAAAAACATTCTTTCCTTAATTCTGTCGAAAAGGTTAAAAAGCACCTTGTTTGGAAAACGACGGAGAGATTCCTTTATAAACATATTATAAAAAGTCAAACAAGGGTATAAATTACTTTAACCCATAAAAATGTTTTGAAATTAATTTTTAAGAAACATGGATGTGGATGATAAAGAGATACCAGAAGATTATTACGTATAAAGAACCTCAGATAATGAAGAGAGTGTGAAATAACCCTTAACTTGTACTTTTCTTTTGTTGGGGGTAGGTTAACCTCCTGTATAATAGTGAAATAATTGTTATTAAATTATACAATAATCATATAAATTCATATGATATCATATATGATCTTTTAACATTGCTTTGTTAATAATATCTAAGTATTGTCGTCGTTCCGGGTGTTAACTTACTCATTTTCTTTTATATGTTTTGTTACATAAGCCATGTTTTTCAGGGATAGGTTGTATATTATTCATATACATAATGATATCAAGTCCTCAAACATTATTTTTAAATCATAAAATGATAATTATACTTGAATGGATACGATGGAGAATGAATCTCATCGCGTTCGTGGAGACGGTAGTCCGTACGTACACACGAGCGACAATATCATTCTTTTGATATTAAAATAATATATAAATGGATGTTATATCATATATACAGAATCATTATCATGTTACATTTATTATTTACATGAATTACACATCATTATTATACCCATCCAAATAATAATTTATTGTATAACAATTACACCACGACGTGGAGATGGTAAGCCGTACATACGCACGTATGGTGACATGTTATTAAAAGGATAGATAGAATAATGAATATGGTTGTACCATATTTATAATAACATCAAAGTATATATATGATACTGGAGTTATTATTTTAGAATGGTAATAACAAAGGAAGAAGAAGTGGAAGAAGAAAGGAACATGGAAAAGCGTGGTGAAATTATTACCTCTTCTTCGGGTCTTCCTTTTGATTTGATCAAAAGGGCTCCTTAGGTTGGATTTCTGATCAAAATAAGGCATCTAGGTTTTAGTGAGGGAAGTTGGGATAGTATTTGGGCAGAGTTTGGCCGATCCAAAAGGCTTTCAAGGTGTGATGAAAAGAGAAGGACGAGTGCCTTTTTATAAGAGGGGTGAGGGGCACCTTTGGAAAAGCTAGAAATATTAATTTATAATAAATTCATATTCGGTTTCTAATGGCTCCAAAGTCGATTATGTAAAGGTTAAGGTGGGGATAGGTCGAAAACCATTCAACAAATATAATTTATACAGGTTTGGATTACTATATTAACCTTATCTTTAAGTATTATCTCTTAGTTAATTAGTTTGACATTTACCATGTCACTTTGTATTTTTATATTATATAGTTAATAAACATACTATATACATACAAGAGACCCCTAATTGGTCCATTAATGATACAAATATCATAATATAAGTCTCTTGGACGATCCTTAGATTTTTAGGAATTTAATATCAATTAATAATATAATATTTGTTTTAAAAACTCTTTTATGTCAACTTTGACACTATTCAATAGTTGATTTTTGTGAAACTCATAACAGAATGATTAATTCGAAAAAAGTTAATTAAATAAATCCTAATATGTAATATTATCCTAGAAAATAATTTCAATTCATTAAAAGTCTCAAATTAAATTTATTTGGGTATTTATAATATCCATTATTTTAAATGTTTACTATTATGGTAATTACTGCATCATCATTGTGTCATAAATAAATTAACTTATGTAATCTCTAAAAATTATAAATAAAATATCGTTATGTATGAAATCTTTTTATATTTCTAATGAATATTTATAGTCTAAATTCCAACATATATAACCCTATTTAAATTTTTTTTGATAAAAGATATATGCTTGTGTCATTTTTGTATTCATTTTATCTTAATTAAAATAAAGCGTCCCTATCACCTACAAGTGGCTCCATGAGGTCCCAAAATTGACCCAAAGATGCATATGGTCGAACATGTATCAACCAATAATGCTAGGACACGTTTTAGGGTAATTTAGTATTGTTATAATATTATTTTTTAACCCTTATTTACCATATTTACCCTTAACCATGGTAAATAAAATATTTGCCGAAGTAATTATTCAAAATGTCTAAAAATAAAAGTTACCTATATACACAATTTGAACATCCTGATTCCAAATATGGAATCCATTTTTCCCAATTCAAAACACAGAAGTGGCAGAAATTAATTTAAAATTAATTCTCGTTGTTAATACAAAAGCCTGCTTTTAAGAGAAAATAACTATCAAAAGATTGACACTTGCTTATGTCCGGTTTAATTGTAAAATTATGTACAATGACCAAAATTGTATTAAATGGTAAAAATATATTCTAAATATTCTTTAAAACCACTCAAATTCATAATTTATCACTATAAATTATTTTGATTAAAAAAGTTGTTTTTAATTAAAATTTAGTAATTTTCACTATTCATCGAAATATTAAAGTTATCCAAAAAGTACCAAAATTTTACCTTAGGCTAAATTCGATATTACGAATCCAAAAATAAAGTCCATTTTGAAATATAAAATATATATAATTTCAAAAAGTAGGTATTAATATTCATAACATCTAGTTTGATTGGTTATGGTGTGTTAGAACTCGGTGTTGCGTACAACACACACTATCACATTATTCAAAGAGAAGCGTACCGTAGAAGCTTGGGGTGTTACAATGAACCTCCAAAGGACAACCTTTTAATAAGAAGCCTAAATGGAAATGAAAGGAGGAAGTGAAGGAGGATAACACTCCATCAAGTCCAAATTTGTATTTTACCCTATCTGTTTTTACCTCATTTATAATATCAAGAGCACCACCCCACAAATGGAAACACTAGAAATAGTCAACAAGGAAAAGTCCTAATCAGAAGTGGAGTTAGTATTTACTTCCATTAATTTGTTTCACTTAATGGATCCCTTCTCTTAAAATGAGTATAGATATGTACTTAAGTTCCCCACACCCATTTGGGGAACCAGATGAAGAGTTCATATGGTATTACGACATTATGGAAGATTCAAACGTGGTGGGAGCCTGATTTATAGAAACATACCTTCCTAGATGGTCAATGTTTCAAAAATGTGTCGAAGATCCCTTTTGTGAGTTTGTTCGATACAGGAAAATCCCTCAACATCATCTAGAATCTACCCAGACCCGATCATCCCAAAATATCAATTTTAATAGGAACATGTGTCATATCTCCCATGGAGGGTAGGCATACCTAGACGACCTAACCCACCAAGGACAGAAGTACATCCATATCCTGTATCAGGGGTCAGTCTATCTGCATCCAATACTCATGCCTCGAAAGCATCAATGAGAGAAAAACACCACCCATGGAAGGAAAAGGCTTTATTCCAAATATATGACATCCTAAAAAATTATCCTTATTATCATCCGTTATATAAATCCTATCTATCGTGAGGCTATTTGAAAAACTTAGGTAAAAACTCATAGAGGATTTTCTAATCACCTAGGTCTTTGAATATGAGGTTTCCATTACTGAGGTCTGTTAGAGAGAGACTAATCCTGTGGAACTCCATGCCATTATCTCCTTCCCAGATCAAGATGAAGATTTTATTATATAGTGGTACATCAGGCCTATGTATGTGTTTGGTATGATAAGTTGTGTCAATGTCTGGATAGTCTTCATGAAAATCTATTTGGAGTTCACCTCATTCTAGTATCAAAACTTCACAATCTACGAAACAATGAGTATATCCTAGATCCATCCCCCATAACACAGAAGGTATATGACTAAAGTGATTAGAATCCATTGGTCTAAATCACAATCAATAATTAGTTTAAAGAAGATGTAGTCGTCTATAAATTTTTATTGGTTCAGTAGAACACAACCTTCAATATCATGATAGGAAGTCCCTGGTTTCATCAACATGTGGAATTCCCCTCATCATTACATCAATGAATAAAATATTTAATTAATGAAAAAATAAATATGTTTCACACTGATAAGGCCCCATTGGAATCCTCAAAGCACACAATATCAATGCATGATTCTATCAGGGTAAAGTAAAAAAATCATTGGTTGAGAGTGTTGTCCTGGTTCATTTCCTTGAATAGTCTAGAAATGAACCCAACTGATTCATTGAAATATATTTGTGAAGAAAATGTGCCACCCATCAATTTGGAATGGAATATGATCTCAAATACATGTGAATATTCAATAATCTTGATGGTTACATCCAATACCATAGAGTCCAATAGTGCTGAAATGTTTTTTGACTACCGAGAAAGTGGTGAAAGAATGGATGAAAATAACTTCATTATATACCCGGATATCCAAGAAATCCATGAATCACTATTTGAGGTATAATATGTTGTCTAATAACTCAAAAATGATGAAGAAAATCATTCTCCATTACTTAGTACACCCTCATTAGTTTTTAAAGGAAATACAATGTTGGGAGCTGGTACATGGTAAGTCACTCCATCCTTTAAATATCAAGAAACTAACTCCACTAATGACTCTAGAGAAGATATTCAAATAATTTATTCCCCAATTAAAAAAGAATATTTTTATGAAGAGGATGATGAATAATAAGAGTAGGAAATTAGTGGCATACCTCCATCATCTGAATAATGAATGTCAACCACCATTGATGAACTAAGAGAAGTAAATCTGGGTACCGAAGAAGACCAATGACCCACCTTTATTTGTGTGTACATGTATTATGATGAAAAATATGTATATACATCCTTCCTGATGTATAAATGAGATGTTTTCACTTGGAACTAAACATAAATTTCTGGCCTCAATCCCAAGGTAGCCACTCATCATGCAAGCATATTAGAAGACCACTAAGGCTATAAACAAGCAGCCAGAAGGGAGCACCCAACACATGCATCCAAAATTGAGACTAAAGTAGGAATTTTCATTAGATAAAACTTTATTTGGGTGGTCTAATATACCAAATTGATGTACAATATCATCCCCATAAAGTAGAATAATAGGGCTATCAGATTCTTTATCGATACTTAGTGATATCAACTAACACTACCTAAAGAATGATTTCCCAGTCCCAATTACAGAACCATTAATCGATGAAATAACTATATATAAGGCTCTCAATTTTATGGATCACTA
Organism: Viscum album; assembly: GCA_963277665.1. Lineage (NCBI taxonomy): Eukaryota > Viridiplantae > Streptophyta > Magnoliopsida > Santalales > Viscaceae > Viscum > Viscum album. Next base: position 261,387,583 of record OY728128.1, on the reverse strand, counting down.
TTTATGATATAATAAAATAGAAATGTCCCATGGAGATGAAGAATACACTCCCTTAAGAACCCCCATGGAGTATTTTTCTATCGGGTAATGCCCTTTGCCTTGAAAAATGTCATCACTACATGTTAATGAAACCTCCATGAAATCTTCATAACATTCCTTTGAATGTTTCTAGAATTATATGTTAATGAACTATTGTTTATATAGTATCAGTGATTTGACCACGTGGATGATCATTAGACTGTCTTCAACAGGCCGTGACAACACATCCGGAAAATGAACCCCCTGAAATGTGCTTTCGGGGACACATTAGGAAAATTTCACGTCTTCATCATAAGCCATCATGGAATTGAAGTAAACACTAAGAAGAAAAAGAACATATCGGGAATTCAACCTCCTCAAAACCTCAATGATATATGTGGACATCAAGGAAACTTGGACTTTATTCATTTCTATTTAGTAAGATTGTAGGAAAATGTATACCTTCACTGAGTCGATGAAAAAGGGGGTCACATATTAGTGGATTTGTGATTATTAAGAAGAATTTGAAAATCTCATGAAATATATCTTGAGCCCACCAGTACTGATGTCACCTATCGATGGAAGTCCACTTATTTTTTTGGCATCCATTTAATGGTCACTAAGAGCCTTCCTCGCTCAAAAAATGACGTCATAAGTGAATACAACATCTATTACCTGAGACAAACCATGACCGATGTTGAGATTCAATATTTAGATATCGAGAAGAGTTATATGGTGATAATCCTTTCATTCAAATATCTATGTCACTATTTTCCACAATATAAGGTATGTTTGGTCTCTCGTAGTAACTCACTCAAATACATTCTCAGCCATCTGATGTTGACCAGATGTCTATCAGGATAGTCAATCATCCCATTGTAGTATGACATTCAATTCATGCCTTAGAATGTATTCAATGGTTGGGCATTAGTAGAATATCTTAAAAATAACCCCTCTATATAAAAAAAACTTATCATTATAGTTAATTTCCCAATGAAGTGATTTTATTTGTTCAATAGGGGCCCCAATTATGGGAAATTTATTTTGGTGGTCTATCCAGAGGACCAAAAATAAAGAGGATTGAGGACCCCATGATCAAAAATTTGGGCTGGTAGTTATGCTCATATCTATAGCAATGGAATTTATACCTTACTCCTTCCTCCCATCAAACGGTTTCATGAACAATGAAGAAGAATATCAAGATATCGTTAGAGGCATAGAGATGGAACGTCAGGTAAAAGTAATGAACTTGAAGATGAAAGGTGATTCAAAATTGGTCATTAAGAAGGTTAATAATATTATTATCAAATAAAAAAGGAAGACAAAATCCCAATGTTATACCATTCTTAGGGACTAATGGAGGAATTCCATCTAGAACTGACATTAACTCACATCCCATGGTCACACACGTCCCAAGCCAATGCATTGGAGAATGTAGCCATATCTCTATCCAATCTAGAGTATGATGAAATAGAAATTAGCATTTTCCATCACCATATCGTCACCAATTTCATTCAAGGAAACGTGGATGAGATTGATGTGATTACCCCCTTACCTAAACCATACATCCCTACCATCAGTGGGATGACTCACATTGTGGACCACCATCAAAATGGATAACACCAAGAAAAAAATGGTATAGATGGAAAATTTGAAGAAGATCAGTTAACTTTTTTCTATAAGAGGACACAAATCATCAAAAGATACACTATAAGAAGATCCTTGATGGGGTTTTCCTTAGGTTCATTGATGGAGAAGAGACCATCACTATTATGAATGAAGTGAATGTTAGAGCATATGGTGGACACCAATCTGAATCTAGTACTTCCTATAAAATCTTAAGGATTGGGTACAACTGGTCCACTATAATTCAAGACCACATGAGGTTCACTAAAAAGTCAAATTCTAGCCATCTTCATGCCAACTTCCTTCACCAGACCCCAGAGTTTCTTCATACATCCAAGTACTCCTGGCCGTTTTTTGTATACGAAATAGATGTTGATGGACTGTATCCTCCTGCTACGGCCAAGAAATTCAAGTCCATTATTACTATAACCGAATTTTATTAATGTTGGCTGAAGTTATACCCCTCAATGAAGTTTGTAAAAGTAACATTTCTATATTCATTAATTCCAGCATCATCGCCATATTAGGTGTCCTTCATACAATATTAACGAAAAATGGAATCAATTTCTATTCTTCTAAATAAGAGATTCTCTATCAAGATTATGACATTGTGTCCAACTGATTATCCTACTACCATGAAGTATCTAATGTAAAAATAGTGTTCTTCATCAATACCAAATAAAATAGACTATAGAAGATGTTATATAGGGAAAACAATTCATCACTATCCAATCTCTTTCATGACTTGTGGGATTATAAGTCCATGACCCGTTAATTCCACATATGAAACACCGTAATTATTAGTATATAGGATAGAGGAGATACATCCCCTCAAATTTCATTTCCGCTCACATTGAGTTTCCATATGAAATTAGTTATCCACAAATAAGAAATCACACAAAGAGCTAGATAAATTAGAGAAATTGGATGAGAAAATATTACATACCTTGCATCATTTGGAAGTCCACTAGAACCAAATCACGCGATCCTTGAACAAATGGTTTTCCATTGATCATTCATCGAAGGAGATATGGAGATAGTCCTTAGGACTTTAATGATAACCAGAAAGAAACCCCCAAAATTGGATTAAAAATGGGAGTGAACCTATGTTATACATAAGGTATACTCCAATGGAACATATTATTTGATTTTGATGGATAGATAGCTCAACAGATCTCTCACCAAAGTGATTTTCCTGAAGAATTATTTCATTTACTCACATGACACCAATCACCCTAATCACATGGAGTTTAAATGTGGTGTACATCATCCTAGTTTCATGATGATAAACTTTGTCATACCTAGCGTCTTAGCTAAATGACAACAAAAATCATGATACCGACATCCTATTTTCAAGAAATTAAATTATTCACCCATTATCATCCACACTATATGATTTTATACATTGTGTCCACATATTAGTAATACAATGTTAAACTATATGCTTTGTCCAAACTACATTATCTTAAATAGGAAACCCTAGGACAAGAATCATGACTTGAAACTATATGGAATCCTCATTAGGAATGTAAATGTGGTGTGTGGGCCTACATGGACATTATTAATATAATGTCTGTTATGCCACCACATTAAACATTCCCCCTTTTGGAGTCCTCACCCCATGGTCAAACCCCTAATACCTTTAAATAAGATTTATCATCTTGATTACATTATGCTAAATGGTGTGGAATATCATCGTGATCAAATGAAATTAAACTTCATAATAATATGTACCAAGTAAATAATGTTAAACTGCATCGTGAGTCGTTTTCATATGACTTTAAAGAAACGGATGACATCGTTGTCCAGGTCATGAGACAATAAACTACATGAAACCTATGTCATTACCAAAAGTTGTTGAAAAGCATAGCTAATGTCTTTCCCACATAACATGAAATTGCTTTGTTTTTCAAGAACTATGTGCATCTTTATTCCTATAATAACATGATACATAGTGATTCTTATACCCCAATCCATGGGCCCATCTATGAAAAAAGGGAAATTCCCCCTCTGTATATCTGTCAGACCTCAAAAGAGAGTTCTTATATAGAACTATTTGTGGATTGATTTCTATCAATATAAGATACTTAGTGATGCCTATACCACATGTATTAGTCCCAACTAAAAATTTCCATGTAGTCATAAGATGATTTTCATATAATACTATAGAATTAAGGACCCTTTTTCACATTGGAATTATATTTCTCATTGGTCCACAAAAACATCATTCACATAACTATAAGGTAAAATCGTCATGATCATGTGACATTAACATTCACGATACATCTTCCATGTTTATGTTCAATAAACTGCATGACTCCAGTGTCCTTATGATATGATGTTCAACTGCACAACACCATAATGTTTTCACTCTAGAGTACATTTCCCCTAACATCTCTCGCCTACCATGGAATATTAAAAAAATATGTTTCTTGATTCCAATCCATAAAGGATATATGGAAATTCATGTATTTTATATCCTAGTTTAGAAATCCCAAAATATAAAAAAGAAAAAAATCCCCCCTCTCTACGTATGGGATAGACCTACGCATGGATATATTCATCAAGAACTATGTGTTGATTGATTATCATTATATGGGATAAGTAGTGAAACCCATAAATAGTGTTCTTTTCCTATATGATAAACAAAACAAATGAGCCCTCCACTACGTAAAAACTATATTAATGGAGGGGACCCCAAATAAGGTCATTATTATAGGTCCATTTTAAAAAAAATTCCATCTCCATAAGTATGAGTTAGATATGTGCTAGGAAACCCTTCAAGAACTACTTGTGGACTGATTCTCATTTAAATGGGATACCATGTGATGTCTAAAACCTATGTCCTAGACCATGCTGAGAGATATGGGAAGAGTTCCCACTATGCATATGGATCAGAGCTTTGTAGAGAGTTCCCATTTAGAATTATGTGTGGCTTGATTACTGTCTTCCCAGGAAACATCATGATGATTATATCTCTAATCTCGGGTCTAGGCTCAACTGAGGATGAAAATTACCTCATACCTTTGTATGGGTCAGACCGCCTGATGTAATCTCCACTAAGATACATGTGGATTGAATCTTTCCATCATAGGATACCTACTGTCACCCATAATTCTAATTTTGGGTCCTGCCATAACATCCCCCTTCTTTCACATTGATTCACCTTCTTAATTACCACATGATGTTAAACTGCATGGGACCTTAGAAATATGTTTGGTTGGATTCTAACTATAAGAAGATACATATTTATTCCAAGACTCTATGCCCTAGTCTAGTTATCACAAATTCAAAATTCCCATATGATTTATTTTTTTGCCTATTTGTGGTGAAATAAACCTTACCCCCACTCTTGTTTATCACACCAATCATAGCTCACTTAGGATTAGGATATTCATAATAGGGTTACTAACATGATCAAGGCATATCAATCCACATCAGGGTTTCTATGTCCATTGTAGAAATACCGTAAAAGAACAACAATATTCTTTACCGCGTGACATAAAACTGCACAGATCAATGACATCAAACTTCATTCACATTGTTTGACCAACATCCTTAACATAAGATATTATAATGAAAGGATAATTTCCCTTCCACATGAAATTAAACTACAAATGTTTTGAAGAACTACATGTGGACTGATTCTCAATTCGATGAGATTTGTACTGGTTTCCAGTATTTGTGTCCTCATTCCAGTCATAGGGTAAGGAAAAAAACATGTCTCCATATCCTATATAAAATAACATATCTATACATGAGATGTCGGGTTTGGGTTCCTCATTTAGTGATTTATCAAGGAAATAGAAAATTCCCCCATACATATCAGTCAGATATATATATAGAATTTTTTATTCAATGGTCAATCACAATCTAAATATCTCTTGGTGTTAGTGTATTGAGGAAACATTTTTTCAACTATGAAAAATAATCCCTAGATGGATTTTCATAAGTCACACATGAAATGGACTATAAATCAAAATAAAATTTTTCCCCATTAGAGGGTTCTTTTATCTTCGTAAGACCCAAAACAAATTTCACCACATATCATTTCTCCTGATATGAGAATACCCATATTTACTGCTTACAATTTCTTCCCCCTTCTTGTCTAGGTCATGATATAACATTAGAAAAAATTAACTTATTATTACTCATAATTTAAATGAAATATGTTCCAATTTTTATGACTAGAAACATAAATATCCCCATATCATTCTCACTACATGATGATAAATCTAAAGAGATGAAATCATAGACTCGTGACACTAATTTAAATGATATTTAGAACTATGTGTGGATTGATTCCTACAATCATATGATATTTAGTGACACCTAAATGCTCAATATTTGGTCTAACTACAACAAAATTTACAAATCCACATTCCCTATATATGGGTCATACCTTCATCGGGAACCCTATGAGAGCTACGTATGGTCGGATTCTTCCATTGAAAGGATATGATGGGACACCTGGATTTTATATCTAGGTTTGACCACAACACCAAAAACACTCACTCTCCCATTCATGATCTAGATATATATATGGGGGTACAGTATATACCTCACCCAATTCAAGGACTCATATTCAAAAAAAACATCTCCTTCTATATCCATAGGTTAGAACTACATGGGGAAACATTCTGAGAACTACACATATTTTGATTCTATCCTTGAATTGATACATAGAAATTCTAATACCTTATATCTAGGACCCATACATCACAAAAAATCCTTCTTACGCATGGGATAACCTATTTAAGGAAAACATTTCTACCCCTTCTGGTGAATTTTGAACTAAAAGCCCCTTTCATGTTCAGGAACTCTCCTTTTAAAAACAAAACTCTATGTCTATGGATGTATGGATCCCTAAAAACCTCCCTATCCGTCAAAAATTTAGGGATAGTTTCCTAAGTACATATTTTCCAAACTATTTATAATATTCCCCCATTATCTCTGCATACATTTCCCATACAAAAGGCCCTTCAACAAATGAAAAATCAGTCATCATGAGAGGCTTTCCCTGCCTTCATATACCCCATTGAAGTTTTGTTCACACATCATTTCTCAATTCAGTAATCCCCATATTATAGATTACAACCTTCCCCCTTCATTATTTATTGTGATATATAATTCTTACATAGGTTTCTATGAAAAAGGAAAATCGTTTATCCCTAGGTCAAAATAAAGTGACCTTAAAACAATAACTTATAACATCCTAGATGTAAGACATTGAATTTGATGGTCCATGTCCTGGTTGAACAATGCTAAAATGCACCACTCTATGTCCTTCTTTTACAAAAGCTAAATTTATTATGTAGTGGTATCTCATTCATGGTCATATTCTATATAGATTCCATTTCCATTTTCAAAAATCTATCACATGAAAATCCACCCTTCTTGTTCTTAAGAAATATGAATTTTCACAAATTACCCATCCATTATAAATGGAGGGCCAAACTCCTAAAGAAACCTTTATTTGACTATGAATAATATTCCATGGTTGGATTTTTATATGTTTCCCACAAAAAGTCTAGTCAACTAGTGAAAAATTTGTCCCCATGAAACATTATCCCTAGATCTGTACGCCCTGACAACATCATGTTAGAAACCATTATTATGGTTAATCTTTGTTTACTTTCCCTATATGACATTTTATATTCTAAAATAACTAAACCTAGGTCATGACAAATTCCCCATTCATTTTTTAAAAAAATTGGTACATTCTCGAAAAATAATCCCTATTGGGGTCGTCACCCCATAATTTTTCATAAATTTTGTTTGAAAAACATCATCAATAACATTATTCTAGTTTGAAAGAATCTAAACATCAAAAAAAAAGATAAATAAAACTTTTTAGCTTGTAAACTCTCAAAGGGAGGACTGAAAAATTTTATTTTGCACCTTTTAAGACAGTATCATGGTAGACATAGGAAAATATTAGGTTGATAACAGAAAAGATTCAAAGTTTATAGGGTTCCATGTAACCCAAATAATAGTCAAAACAATACATGTTGAGTCCCTCATCTCAAGACAATCAGAGCATTAAATGATCCTAACAATTTGATTTTCCCACATTACAATTTAATGTGATATCTAATCAAGGTTATCTTTAATAATGTTACCAGTTGTGATTAATTTGAGTTGAAGGAAAATATAAATGATAAACATTTGAGGGAAACTTTTTCCTATTTTATTAAATGAGGTTGGAGGAGAATACAAACCCTATAATCTCTCCTTGGTGATACTTAAAAAATGGGAGAAAATTTATAGGATAGTTGAAATGGTTATAATAAAGATTGGATGACTTTAGTCAGAAAATTGACCACCGCCTGACTGAAGCCATCAAGGACTCATTCCAAACTATTTTTTCCCAAATTTGGTTTCAATTATTAGGTGTATCTATTTAATGATATCCCTAAGAACATGACCCATCATCTTTATGGCTTAAAAATTTTCAGTTGTTAATGAAATATTTTCCTTTAACATATCTACATGATCCTCACATTCACATAGTTCCACATTGTGGGTGACCACATGATCAAAAGATCTTGATTCTTTAACAACCTTGTGGTGTAATCAGATGTATTATCTTATAAGGATTTCTCTTGATATTGGGAAGCATTAAACAGTGTAAGGTCACATTAACAAGAAGATAAGTCTTCTTAAAAAATGAGGACATGGTGGATAAGGACATGCAAGTGCTGATAATTAAACCCACTTTAGCCTAAGACAAGGAATGGATACTGAGTTATTTCCATCTTGTTATCCATATATGCCATGGGTCTATGTGATGACAGAACAATTTTGGTTCCAACTCTATCTTCACACATCTTGGTGTTCTGTAGTGACTTTGGGGACCATATCATGATCACTCACCACCAAGGTTATTTAATCCATAATTTCAACCATAAAAGATAGGATTGTGATGAAATGGACTCCAAAGTGGGAAAATATTCTATCTCCACCTCCTACCCAACTTTGAGAACCAGAATAAAATGCCCAAAATATGTTGGTTGTGTCCCCAATGATATTCCTCTAAAATATTTTTCAGAAAAGATTATGACAACACCAGTTGGAAAAATTCGATATACATCACCTTCAGTATGGGGTGATCTAGGTCTTGATCCCCCCAATATGATTAGGGCATCGTGATTCAAGGCATTCTACTGGTGAAACTAATGTGGAAGGTGTGTTGTGTAGTGATTTCAAATAGGCCAACAGTTTATTCACATTTCATATTTCCTTCCCTAATATCCCATTATGATATTTTTCTATCCACATCCAAGAATAATCCCATGACAAATTAAAGGTAGTTTCAGCCTAAGGAAATGTAATTTCCATTCCATAATACTCACCCGCCATCATTTGATATATCTAGTGATGGATGAATAGGTGAGACTCCTTGATCTGGTGAGGAAAAGAGGTAACCTATTTTACACACCCAAATTTTCATGTGAATCTATAATGGGAATAGATTTTGTAGATGGTTACCCCATAAATCTTTGTGATTAAGATTCTATTTCAAAAACCGATAATGTATTATAATTCCTCCAAAGTCACTCAACCGTTATCAACAGTTTCACAGCATCATCGATACACAGGTGTCTCAGGGAAATGATTACAATATTAAATATTTTAGAACAAATGGTGGAATGGGGTACCATTATAGTATGATTATATTCATAGTATCAAAAATGTTTTCCACCTGTTAGTATAAAATTAGAACAGACCAAAATGATTATTTCGAATACCTTTATTCTTGAATTTGGACAAAAAAATCATAAATATGAGCATGGGTGGGTACTACTATGTTGAGGGGTTTTCACTTTTCTAGTTTTTTGGCCATCATTAGTATAAGTAAACTGAAACTGGTATATGAAACACAAGATTGGAAGATGCACCTACTTAAAAACATGGAGAAAAATCCACCGACCTATAGTTAAGAGATACATATATATGTATTTGGTAGACCCACATAGAATATTGAACTGCATCGAGAGTATCCAAATAGGAACCCTAAATACCATATGATTTTTGAGTTAGATGAGTCCTTATATGGTGAACATTTTTACTTGACCTACTAAATTTTACATGAAACATTATCTATTCATTTAATGGGATGAATGATCTGGGGTAGAGGGGTTGACCATGCAATTTCTCTTCTGTAGTAAGAATGTTTGATGCCAATGGAGATATTTTCTTAGTGTGTTCACATGTGTTGGCTATCTGAAAGCATTTATCTATATACTTCTAGGAATTGAGATTCTCCCTAATTGTTAAAGATCCCATAAGATGACCCCAACTTCACCATGTGATAAATAGAATGTGTTGGTGCTCAAACACCAATGGATAATTATTTCAAGAAACACCTTACTCAATGAATAAGATGAAAACTATGTGACCCGCACTACCTAGTATAATCCAACAACCTCAAGTCACTTAAGATATTCCTTACAATTCTGGTGCACCATTATTTCAAAATCACATTCTTCTAAGAAAGTTACTCCAGATTGCAAGTCCCACATGAATCCCCACTCCCATTTTGGGATTATCTCATTAAAGTTTGAATATAGAAATATAATCTTGAATTAAATATTTAAAGGATGTTTCATAATTATGTTGATTACATTGAGTCCATTTTCAACCATTCATCAAAAAGTTGTTCTCTTGACCAGAACTAGGAGTAATTTTCCCTATAGCAGAGATATTCGCTTGGAAATTCTATAGAGATTTCTCAACACTAGTAGAAGGGAGATTTTGAGAAATTGGTTGAAGGGGATAATAATATAATAGAATGAATATTTTAAGTGGTATTCCATTTAAAAATGGGTAGGTCATAATAATTGGTGAAAGAAGGTTCTTCAAAATCTTCTCTTGATAAATAATTTTTTGTCCAAGAATTTCTTCAAGGTTCTATTCCATGGAGGTTCTTATCTTAATCGATGTCATCGAGGTGGAAAGCAGATCCATCTTATACTATAATGAATCATTAAAAACATTTGTTTTTAATTTAGTGAAGGATAAAAAATAAAGCATAAGGAACATTAACATTTGTGTACCACTCAACCCACAAATTCACTAGCTCGTGAAGTTCCTATCTGTGAAGGTTCTCACCGATGAACCATTACTTTGTAAAGCACTAGCCCCCGAAGAACTATCCCCAAAGCATTGGCCAGTGAAGAATCATCCCTTGAGGTACTCATCTAATCATGCATCAGTTCGCCTGACATTCCATCCATGATGTATATGGCCTCTATGAGGACATTAAAAATTACCATTTTTGGATGTTAAAGGATAGTCCATGGAAAGGGAATCCTCAAAGGAGAAACAGTTTTTAGAAGCCAGAGAAGATCAAATAATTTAGGGAATTCGTATTTCACTGATAAAACTGGAACAAGACCAATGATATGGAGCCCATATTTTTAGGAATGGTACCCTATTCTGGGTCCTCTTGAGTACCACAAATGGGTTTAAAATGGGAGCGTTATCTATATCAGAATAACCACATCTTCTTCCTGATTGGAACCCATTCTGATGTGGAATTTTTTGGGTCCTAAAATCATGTATACGGGAAGAAGAAAATTATATAAAACAAAAGAAATGGTGAAAAAAAAACACAAATATGTTTGAAAAAATCAAGGGGGAGTAGCGAAGGGGTCATTGATCTATTTATGTACATACAAATTCATAGAAAGTCACTTTTCATGGAGTTCTGTCACTCTGCGAGGAGCCCTGCAAACAAAATTGTTCACGGGAAGGGGAATTATCACTAGATCCCACATACCGAAACAAATTAATTTATGGGGATTGGTGATGATTTCCACCCGCATGAATGACTATACTATAAAAACGAAATCATTCATGGGATAGAAAGGTACATTCGGCACCTATAGATGATACAATGTCATTTTCATGGTTTACTAGTGATTTTCCCCCAAGAACGACTTCCTAGTAAAAAAAATAATTATCAGGATGGGGTATCCTCTTCAAATCCTACAAAAGAAGGCCCATTACCCACCATGGATGATTGGATATCTAGGTACTCAGTCCCTCTATTAATATAGTAATGACACATAGGGAAAGAGAAAAAATTATGATGACCCGGACGATGAAAGCACCGGGGAAAAGCAGAGATAGTAGGAGGAAAGCCCATATGAGATCCAAACCTATGAGATTTCTTTTTTTTGGTGGGAAAATACCCATCACAAATAATTAATGTAGAAATAATAAACTTAACAACCATCCTCAAATTGAAACCCCTTTGCCGACACCATTCTATAGTGCATGAACGGATAACCCCTTTGTGGACTAGCACTCTGCATAAAAAAAATTCTCTAAGGGAGGAACCCTAACCCAAATAGAAATATACGTTGATGGTGCAACATGTTCCCATGTAGAAAAATCTTACATGGGTGAAACCGAGCCTCAAGTAGCAACACACTACACGAGCGTACCCCAACTCCGTGTAGCATCACTCTACTAGGACAATACCCTCACCAGCAAAAAAACATGATATACGGGGTGATGCCATAATGACTAATAACATGATATGTTGAATGGTTTTTCCTAAGGTGATATATGATCCATATCCCATCACACTAATACATCAGCTCATCAGGCTCCATAATGGCCCATCCATGAACCTGTCCAATAGTATCAGGTCAAGGCCTCTTCAAAATCCATCTAACATGTATTATCAGATCATCAGGAAAATCTTCCTATACTCTGAAGTCTAAAAACAGATGGTAAGAGGATTGATGAGTGTATCATCTTCAATAAGGCTAGCCCACATAGTGTGTTCGTGTCTACATACCATTGGTAATAAGGATTCCAACCTTGGGGCACTCACATGAACCTACAGGTTCAATGAAGGGAGGTATAGGATCATGGTTTACACTCCATTTGTATGGGAATGAGCCCCCCTGAAACTGATTTTAGGTACCCCTCCTAGAATAATCCCCTATAATTTATTACAGGAGGTGGCACTCTTGCTCCTCTTCACCTTATCTCTTATATGTAACTAGATATATCCCAAAATGTGACTATCCTAGATAATAAAATAAAAGAGGATACATGAAAAATAAAAACCATCTCCATATACCTTTGGTCTTTTGCATATTTCCACTAGCTGACAAATAGGATCATGCAATCTTTAGATCTATTTCATCCTCTAGTTTCTCACATCGATCATGACACACATGGGATTGGAGATTAGTGGTGATAATGACATTTGCATGATACCAAATCATTGTATGGGATGCTTCAATGAAAAATCACCAACAATATGATTCATGGTCCTTTTCCATAGATTAATTCCCTATTACATGCCTCGAACATCAAAGGTACACATTCATAAAAAAGCAACATCTTATGGAAATCCTCACAGGTGTGATCCCCAATCATGTCCCGAAAATTGGCCTCCTTCATAGGTGTTAACCCTAAACATACCAAAATACATGGGATTTTATTCCCAACTAATTGGGGTATGTAAGAAGCCCCCGTGAGTTTCAAACCAAACACACAAGATCATGCAAATGCTCCTTGGGCCAAATTCCTAGTATGGTTAAATGTAACTTGGAGACCACATCTCTTCTCAGTCCCTCTGGGCCCCTTGACATACATCCGACATTAAATTTTGACTAGGTACGTTTAACCTAGACGTCCTTTCCCCATGAATTTATAAAATATGGTTGGATCCTTATCACATGAACTTAAAAGGTGATGTGCACTGATAAATTTCAATGAACTACGTGGGTTCTGATTCCCATTATGGGGAAACATACGATGCCCATATTATATGTTTAATCTTGACATCAAGACAACGTTTGTCCCCTTTGAAGACAAAAAACACCATGTGGCCTCACTACATGGATTAAAACCTGCATCATCCTAATTAATGACCAGTGAATTTCGTATCTCTGCATAAAAGGGTACCACTAAGGGAGAACATCAGATACATATAGATCTCTCCATCTATGGAGAACCTAAGATAAATAGAAATTATTCTGAACGCATGTTTGTTCATAATGTAATTTTAATTCAAGGTGATCCACTAAAATATAGTTTAGAATTATAATAGGATTCGTGAACATATCTTAAACCCATGTATCATAATAGTAAATAATTCTCCCAAAGGTGTGATGATCTCAACATCCATCCTCTCAACCAATGTGAATTCATAAATGTCATTGGCCATGTTCCCCAAACGAATTCCTACCTTTGGAATGTAGGTTCATGATTCTTCATGGATATGAGAGTCATTTGGAATTTCTGGTCCCACGAACAAAATCTATTCAAGAACACTTGAAGACATTGTACCTAGAATTAGTGACTGCAAACAATTTAACTCCTTTCAATCAATCATCAGCTAGAAATGGAATTCATCAGAAATAATAAAAAAATAAAAAAATTCCCATTATCATTCTTACCATGTTATTAATAATAAAATCATGGAAACCAATGCCCCTAGAAATCAACATAAACATTATTCATAAAAACCTTAATTTCATTCCAATCAATATGTACCATAATCTAATATACAATAAATGATATATTAATACTATCCCAAAATAGCCTGAATTTCCTTGATATCAATTTTTTTTCAACAACCAATGTCACCTATACTACTAAAATTATATTTCCATAATAAATAAAACCATTTTACCAAATTACCAAAATTAACACAATAGTAAAAAATATTCAAATACAAATGGTACTATTTTCCACAAAGAAGTATTATTTTTAAAACACAATTAAAATCTTATAATAGATCATTAATAACCTTTATATAAAAACACATAATAACTCAAAAGGCTTATCTATTCATGTGAAATTATTATTATAATTAATCTAATTTACTAATTATGGATTATAATAATATTAAATTTCCCTCCTATGTTAACATAATAAACATTAATGTTGTATAATCCATGATATGATACTAACTGATATTTACCAAATATTTACTCTTGAATCTGTTGCTAAAAAGGCAGAATTCAAAAAAATTCTTTGATACCAATTGATGAAAATGAAATTAACTATCCATAATTTGATTATGACAAAAAATCCTTGGGTTAATAAAAGACACAATAACTTTTTGTTTTGAGTGTTATAGAAATAGGAAAAGACAATAATTTATGAAACTCATATCATTATTGTCAAATCATATTGTCTCCTACTAAAACAGGGGTTCCTTATTTTATAAAAAGGCTCCAACATATGTTGAAAAATTGTTAAAAAATTATAAACTTCTCATATTTATCATTTATAATATCATTCTACGGATCCTATGTAAAATATAAATATGAAAGGTGAGAAAAAATTCTATATTAGGGGAGGCATTTGAATTAACAATTAAAGATGATAATTGATAATGAGTTGTTTATTTAGTAATAAGAAAAATTTAAACGTATATGATCAAAACATATAAAAAACATACCCAATAAATCAGAGATCATAATTCATGATTTATTTTATAATTCTTTTAACATAACTTAAGACAACAGTTATAAGATTACATAATAATTATTGAAAAGTCAATAATTTCAGCCATCAAAGGATAAAATAGGTAAAAACTGTTAATTAGTGCCAATTATATAATAATTTAAAATTTTATCTTTTATTATCTATCTTTTTGAAGTCAATGAATGCATTATGTATATAATCCCATAATGGATATAGTTCACCCCCTTTTATATTTAAAAAATTGTGGAAAAATTATCTTAGTTCATAATGTTCACAATCCAGTTTATTACATGTCATCTCAAGAGATATATTTCTCTACATATTTCATTTGTGGGAAATATAAATCTTTTTACACCTTTTATATAATGAAATATATACATATGTGTTCCATAAGAACATAAAGATGTTCATATTTTTATCATTCCATAATTATCTAATAAGAGAGAAACAAGTTTCAAAACAATACAAAATCATAATAATATGAAATTACTGGAATAAATGTGGATGTTATTATTAGAGAATTTAATAATTTATACATAAGAAAAGTTAAATTATGTTGAAATTGATGAAAAAATCCATTATAAATGATTTATAAATTTACATTGGAAAAAAAGAAGAAATATTCTTTTCTTTTGGTAGTTGTAAAAAAATGAAATGTTTAAAGAAAAATATAAGTATAAACTTATTTAGACACCCAGAAAATTAAATAAAGGATTATAAAGAATGAGTAAGACTCATGACACTTAAAAAATGTGATTAAGTGGTTAATGTTAAAAAAATCTTTTATTTAACGATTTTTAAAGAACTTAAAAATCAACCCATATAAAAAACATTAAAATTATACATTTTATAACCATCATAAAGAATCGAAAAGATAATTGAAAATGAATTTAAATAGTTATTATATTAGAGTGGATTATAATTCTGAATATATATAATTAAGATGAATATAAAAGAGAATGAATTGGGTAAAAGTTTTCAAAACATTTTAAAACATTTAATAAAACCCATTTTAATTTTAAATAATAAACCACTTTGAAATAATTATGTTTAGAAGGAACATAAAATAACAATAGTATATAAAAAATAACAATATAATAAATAAATTATTTAGTATATAGACCATATAAATGATAATAGGTGAATAATATGAAACATGTCTTAATGAGGAGAAATTTAGATGAGAAGCCTGTATAAAGGTCATAAAATATGAAGAAATAATATATCAAAGAACAAATTATATAATGTTAATGTAATTTAATGTAAAATAAGTGGAAATAAAACATGAAATAATCATAAATTATTATTCACATAATCAATTAATAATATAGTCGTTGAAGAATGATATAACCCAATGAATGGAAATTTATATCAAAATCCACTTAAATAAATCATCTTATTTGTTATAAATAAACTAATATTTTGTGTAATAAACATACATTTTTTAAAAATTAATATCATAAATAAAAATAATATTATTTAAAAAGTTATTGATAACTTATAAATTATTATTTCCCATAAAATAATAAATCATTTTTAAAATCATTTTTTAATATTTATTTTTCATTGCATGTTCAAATTTATAGGTTTATGTACATTAAATTTATTTATAGTTTAATAAAGAACGAAATTTTCATGAAGGTGTAGATTATTTTTTTTGAAATATTCCTCAAGTACTACGGTTATTCCAGAGAACATAAAGTGATGATTTTCATGGATATTTAAAAATTTTCATTTTTTGAAATTTTAATAAAATAAAAAAATATATCTTATTAATGAATAAGATAAGTAAATATCCCTTTATAAAAAATTAAATTATTTCAAATTAATTTATTTTTCACAATATTACATTTTTATGAAATTCCACCATCATTAATTGAACTAAGATTATAAAAATTATCATATAAGTTGAAAACAATACCTTAATAAGAGCTTCTTAAATAGATCGAACAAGTAAGATAACGTGATATCATAATGAAAACATTACATTCATAGAATAATAATGAATTAATAAACATGTAATTAATGTGATAA
Source organism: Viscum album (assembly GCA_963277665.1). Classification (NCBI taxonomy): domain Eukaryota; kingdom Viridiplantae; phylum Streptophyta; class Magnoliopsida; order Santalales; family Viscaceae; genus Viscum; species Viscum album. The sequence goes on along the minus strand of OY728128.1, from coordinate 261,370,441 downwards.
ATTATATTCACTAAAATTATTATGTTGAATATATTCTAGAATAGTCATGAAAAATATATTCCTTACATTGAGATATTGAATCACCTCTTTGAGGGACCCATGAGAATGGGCACTTTTGGAATTTATATTGGGATATGAAGATGATAAACATGGTATAGTATTTTTTGATGTAAATATGGTATATTATATGTAATTTTACACGTTTTTGTTTAATTTTAGAAATGGAGGAGGAGAGATAATTTTCTAAGTTAGAGGAGTGGCAATTTGGTAAATAATTGTTTTATGAAAAAAGAAATAGTTATGAATAAAAGTGAAAAAAAATTAAACATATTTAGATGATAATATAGGTGATATATTTAATACAGTTAAAGAATAAATTATTGATAATTTTTTGTGATAATTCTTTCATTTAATTTTAATTTTTTCATTATTAATCACATAAACAATTTTTTGTGGTGGATAAATTTCTAATATAGTATATAATATTTGTTAAATAAAATTTAAATAAAAACTATTACCTAGTTTTTACAATAGGATTGTTATTTAAAACCCATTTTACAAGATTAAATATCTATATGTATTGAATATTAATTTCAATAAAATTATTCTTAACACATTAAAAATAGTTTTTTGATTTTATACATTATTAGCATAAAAATGATTTTTCACAAAATCATGTATATTATTAATTTGCATGATATTTTTATGATTTTTTTTAAATAATGAAATTTTATCTAACATTAAAATGAAACTAAAATGGAATGGGACATTTTGAATAATCAATTAAAAGAAAATGATAAGAATTTTTTTTTATAAGAAATAAATAACATTTAGGTTCTAAAATAAAAATCATAGGTTCAAAATATAACATTATTTTTTAAGTGACTTTTTTATTACACAATATTCATATAATTACAATGAAATTGTTTTTATAAAATTTATACATATTTATTATATCTTAAAAGATAATTTATCTTTAAAATAATGTTATTATCACAATTATACTAAAAACAACTATATTAGAAAAATCTATCAAAATCCCCCAATTCTAATTTTGGATGTGTTCAATTGAAAAAATTCATTTTATAAAATTAGAATTTATAAAATTTCAACTATAACTTATAAATAACAACGTAAAATATAATTGAAAATTGATTTTATAGAAAAATGATGTTTTTAAGATTATGTGTTCATAATCCTACTTCATATTACATAAAAACGAGAGTTAATTTATTTTTATTCACATTTCAATATAATAAATTAAAAAGATTCAAGTTATTTTAATATAAATATAGAAAAAAATAAATAGTATTTTTTAAAAACATTATTTCTTATATTAAATAGGTTTAATCACGCTTAATTATCTTTTAGTTAATTTAACATATTTCTTTAAAGTAAAACACATATATAAAAATAACAATGTGTAAGGTATTAAAATAATTTTTTCACAATAAAAAATATTATTATATTATTATTTATTGGGGTTTTATAACTTATTTTAATTGTCTTAATGAATCTTATCATTTTACACTCATTATTTTTTTATGTTTACTTTTCACTAATATAATTTATACCATGTTTCATTATAGGTTAGTGTTATGCTGGATATATTCTACTCAACAAAGTATTTATTTAAGGGAAACACATGTTATACTTTTGAGATATTATAATCAATATTCTTATTCAGATACATGTGGCCTCTTTATATATTGTATTCCTTGATTCAATTTTCAAAATTAATATATTTTCTAATTGTAAAATAATATATACCTAAACCATTCTAAATAAATCTATGTTCTTATGGTTAATAATAATTTTTATACCCATATTAATAAATCATGTGTGTGTTTTTTTCTACCACTCCTTATATTATAAAGTCTATAGTGAAATATATTAGTTCATTATTCTTAGATTTTCAAGATATCTTTTATAGAAATTACATGTTCATTCCCATACATTATCAGATTCCAATTTGTTTTTGTATACTTCTAGTACATTTTCAAAAAATCATCTAAAAAGTTTCAATTAAAATAATGTTTTAGAGATGTTTTAGGTTATATTGATACTGAAAGGAATTAAATATTGATCCCCGATGGTATAATTTTTTCTAAAAAGTTTAAATATTTTATTAATAATAAGATTAACATATTTGATAGTCTAAATCTCCACTCCTGGGAGTTCCTTAAACGATTTCCCTCTCTAAAAAGTCTTAAAAACATAATCTCTGTCTCTCTCCCACTCTATTTAATTAAGTCATATATTTCACATATCCATATTTGTCAATTTAATCAAACTTATACATAATAATACAATGAATTCATCTATTTAAGAACAATATTTCATCCTCGGATCTAAAATAACATCAATTAGTAGGCTCAAGAACATATACTATTTTTCCAATTTTCCCATTTAGTGAAAACACTATAATAATTTCAGTTAATGATGAGTCCTAATTATTTCTTTAAAATTACACATTTCAATCACCACAGAGTTTTCCAACGCATAATATATTATTTTTATACCCTTATGTGAAAAATAAATTCTTTTAATTTCATATTTTATGATTTAATTTCCCTACCATCCACTTCATTTATTTTCAGAGAACTATAATTTCTATAAGTAACCACCCCTCCACATTTAACTATTATAATAATTAGTATTTTTATGTTGTTAAAATTATACTAAGAATATAGAATACAGTAAATAAATATAATACTAAACATGAATTCTTATAAAAAACATTAACAATGAATGATCTTTATTACTTCATAATTTTTTAAATTTTTATTAATTTTATACTATAGATGTTTTTATATAAAGAGTTGTCATATTTTAATCAACACTACTAATGTTTTATTAATATATTCCACACTTATCTTCAAAATATAAAAATATGCTTCGAGGGGGAGTATTAGATTGTGCACTTCTTCAATTCAAAAATACTAATGTTTCATTAACATATTCCACATTTATATTCTATATATAATAATATACTCAAGGGGGTTATATTGGATTGTACTATTCTTTATGTATTTTCCATTCTCTAGAAAATTCATTACCATCCCAGAATTAACTATTTTATATTTATTATAACACCACCTTAATTTTTGTATACATTACTATAATGAACTGTTTTAACATTATCTATTGGCCATTTGGTAAAAATTCCATAATAATAATATTGTTATATGAATTTTTATTTTTCTATATTGATAAAATATATATCTAAAAAATTGTTTTTGCATCCTTCCAGGTTATGTGCTTACTTTTGTCAATGGTAAGAAATTATTCATGAATTACTCTTTCTTTTTCATTATTTAGAATAATTTTTATCATTACTGTTCATATCTCAAACACTCTAATTATCAACATGAGAACCATTACTATTATAAATAAAATATTTTAATATAATTTTAAATATAGTAGATTTAACTCGTTCTTTTTCGGAATTGATTGTTATAAAATTGTGATGACTCAGATATCATATCCAAAATCTTGTGGAAATATTAATTAATATAATTTTAGGATTTATATAACTTTATAAATATTTCTTGAATGTTAATTTTTTTATTTTTTTTGAACTAGAATTTCATCATGATCTTTCACAATTTTCTCTTGTTCTCCAACATTCACCATAAGATTTCAAATATAAATATTATAAACATATAAAATTTTAAAAAGATCATTATTGACATATTTTGTAATATATTTTAAATTATTTATGAACATGATTTCATTATTGAGTTCAGTATTTTTTACATGATAAGTGTGAACTTGTACACACTATATATATATTGTAAAACAATTTCCTAAAATCTTGATGATTCTTTATAAATTTTATCCTAATATATGATGTTTGTGAATTTTTATATAGATTATTATTCCTATTTGATATTATATGTATATTATCCTTACACTCTTTAACCTCGAAAATAATATATTCCTTTTAATAAATGTTATATTATAACCAATTCATTGTAAAATATCCTTGGTGTTTTAACCACATTTATTTCTTTCAATGTTTATATTCTTGATCATTAGTCTCATACATACAACCATTCTTCATTGGAACATTGATTTATAAATTCTAAATTCTTCAACATATAATAAATTTCAATGGTATTTTTTCCTGTGTAATTTACTTTTCCCTTAATTACATTTATAGATATAAGACTCATAAATATCACAAATTATCCATACATTTCATCATTATCAATACAGTCAATTGAGTACTCATCTTCTTCTTCCTTTAGTTGGATTTTTCATAATACTTTAAAATAATTCCTCTTATAATTTTAACAAAATATGTTACAATTATGTTTTTAGATTTATTTAATTTTGCAATATTTTAAAACATTGATAGTTTAGTATAAAATTTTTAAAATGTAAATTTTTTCAACGACTTCCAATGTAAAAGAAAATTTACTGATTAACCCAATGTATGAAATTATTTTTCTCATTTACTCTAATAATTCAAATTAACTATTAATGAAATATTGTATCAATATCATGATAAATATAGTGGTAAATTTATGATCCCTTTCAGCTTGTAATTTTAATGCATGACTTCCTAACAATTATGAAAATATACAAGAGAAACCATTCAATAATTCTCTAATTTACAATAATGGATTATTAATTGGTATCATTTTATTTAAAATACTATGAAATCAAATCAATTTTTTATAAGTCACTATTGGAAGCCGCACAGTTTACCAATCACTATGGAAAAATAAAGTGAGATACCCAGATCTTAGTTAAAATTGGGGGAAAATCCCCTCCCCCTGATTTCTAATTTATCTCCTCATCTCCCCCACTAACTCTCATTCACCATACCTATTTTAACCTTATAGATAGCTCCAAATTACATCCCATGACAATATGTTACATTCTTCATGGTTTCTATGATATTTAGTAATTCTTCTCACACTTAAAATTAACTCATCTTCTATCTCCCCTTTCACATCATTTCCCTTAGTTATTTAGCTTTTCCATGAGAAACCTAGCACATTTTACAAAAAAAATCAATATATTAGGCGGGTTTTAATGGGGTTTTGGGTTCTAAAGGACAGGTAGATGGATATTATTTTTGCATTTGAGTATTTTCAATCATTGATGACATGTTTCAACATTATTTAATTTGGTTTTAAATATTCCATTCTATCCCTACTAATTATTTTGAATATCATGTGATGTATATAATTTATAAATGAGACACTAATGAATGAATAAGTATGAATCTCATCATTAATGAAAGAAAAAAAAAATTATTTTCATCAATTTAATAGATATTCATAATGGGATTTACTGATTTTTTTCAAATTTATTTTTTAAATAAATGTTTTTTTATTCAAATACACATTAGAAAATGGCTATGATATTTTTTTAAAGAGTTGTGATTTGAAATATAGGAATGAGTACTTGTTTTGGGATTTAAAATAATGTCAAATTGTTTCAAATAATTCTTTGGGTATTTAAATTTTGGGTTTTTATGATTTATAATTTTCTAAAATGATGAAATTATGAAGAGTAATGGAATTGGTTTTCGAATATTGTTTTTATGAAAAGTTCCATTTTTCACTTTATAAGAATAAGGTTTCATAGATTATGAAATCCTAATTGATTTTAATTTAAATTTATTTTCCCAAACATGGATAACTTATATATTAATGAATTATGTATAATATAAAATGGTATCTTCTATATGAGTGTAGGGAAAGTATAGTGTGCGAAATTTCTTATTCTTATACATGTAATAATCATTGTTTCATGTATCATCCTAGGTAAATAAAAAATATGATATTTTCATATTAATTAATATTTATTAATTAAATATTAATTTTTCTTTAAAGGGGAATCTATGTTCGATGGCGTACCTGATATGAAACAATGGGTTTCTTTGAAATATTATGTTGCACACAATGTTGAGTTAAACTGAAAAATAATAATAAAATATTATTATTTTAAATGGTAGTTAACACATAGTCATTGTATTGGTAGTAATTAATAGAATTAACTATAATATGATTATACCTGTTTGTTAAAAGTCGTTACCTTTATCCAATAGAAGATAGAGACTTAAAATGTGAATAAATCAAATTTTAAGCATAAATACTCTAATATTCGTTAAAAGGTCGATTTACTACCTTTTGAGGGAGAACCAATTTTAATGGTCATTTTAGAATAGGGACATCAAAATTTACCTTGGGTAAAATTTTGGTATTTTTTTTGATAAATTTCATTTTTTAATGAATAGAGAAAAATACTACATTTTAATTCAAAACTGCCTTTTAATATAATTTATTTATATAGTGAGATTAAATTTTTAATTGGTTTAAAAGTTCAATTAGATTATTTATTTAACATTTAATTCAGTTTTGGTCATTGGAAATAATTTAACATTGAAATTGTACATAAACAAATGTCAATCTTTTGATAATTGTTATTCCTTAAAAACACGCTTTCTGGTTTTGACAACGAGAATTAATTTTAAATCAATTAATGAAACTTATATGTTTTGAATTCTGAAAAATATACACCATTTTTGGATTCATAATATCAAATTTATCTTAGGGTGAATTTTCACTATTTTTCTAAAAACCATCAATTATTGATGAATAGTGAAAAATATTGCTTAGTAGTTAAAAACCAACTTTTTTCATTTAAATGAATTTTTACCACTTTTTTTATTTTAATTTCAAAAATCCAACATACATGGTTGTCATAAGAAAGTAAAATGAGGTTCAATGGGATGGAAATATTGTTTTTGGTGAATAGTAACTTTTGATTTTTATTTACTGCGGTTAAAGGTAAATTGGGTAATTCAAGGTAAAAATAATATTATAATAATATAAAATTACCTTAACACATGACCTAACATTATTGTATGATTAATGGCCGACCAATAGAGTCTTTGGGTGAAACTTTTGACCTTTGAAAGCCACTTGGGTAAGATAATTACATTAATAACCTTTTATTTAATGGAAAAATAAAAATATCATAAACATGTATTGTTTTGCTAAAACAATTTTAATGTGGGGTTATATAATTGATATATTTGACTAAAAATATTTATTGTTAATCTAAAACTATTTCTTACATCATGGTATTTTATTTATTATTTTTAGCCATCAAATAAATAAATTTATTTATGACACTAAGATGATGTAATGATTACCTCAATAATGAATGTTTTAAATAAATGATATTATAAATGTCAAAATAAATTTATCTTGGAAATTTTTATGCCATACATGAATTTTAGGGATGATTATGACTTTTTATTTATGAATTATTGTAGTTTTTTCTAAATAATGGAGTTGTTATAATTTTTTTAAAATTCTTGATATAAATAGTATTAAAATTGACAAAAATGAGTTTTTAAATCAATCAATACTTTATTAAATGATATAATAGTGCTAAAAATATAAGATTCGGATACATTACATAGATAAGGTTTATAATGTCATTAATGATCCACTTATTATTTGATTTACATTTTATGGTAACTATATTAAACATATAGTATGAATATATAAGAGAACCTGGTAAAGTTAAATAAGTTAACAAAAGGTTAAATAAAAAATATTAAGATTAAAAGTTATCCAAAACCAGTACAATTATTATTGGATGATTTTATTTAGACTTATATGCACATTATCCTCTAATTAAATTAGTTTTGTACCTTTTTAAACCGAAAATTAGTTTACGATAAAATAATATTTTCAAATGTTCCGAAAGATCCCCTCCTCTCCCTTATAAAAGGATATCACCTCTAACCCATTACACACTCCTCTCAAGCCCCTTGTCTCATCCAACATCTCCCCAAACAATCTCCCAAGATTCCTCTTTTCCACTTAGAAGACTTACCTTAGGTAGAAGTCACTTCAATAAAGCCTTTTGGTTCAAACCAAAGGGAGTTACCCAGTTTAAAGGTAACGTCTTCCCTCGAGTTAACTTCTTTTATTTTACTTCTTCACTCCCTTTTCTCTTTTTATTATTTTATTACATAAAAAAACCAGTATCCTAAATAAAATAGGTTTTCTTATGAGTAGGATCTGAATTACACTTAGACACACCCTTTTCTAATCGATATAGAACATAATGATTATGTGGACGGCGAACTATTGCCTCATGAAACGATGATTGTTCAATATTCTCCTACCGCCTCTTATGGTGTCCATTATGATGGATATGTAATTATATATGATATTTATGATATCTATTTTATCTCTAACATTATATAATTCAATTTTAAAACATACCTTTATGATTTTAATGTTGTATATATACGATAATTTTATTTGAGGAAGTGCAGACTACCCCCCACCCCAATGTGATATGACTTGTTCATAAAATACACGAATCTTATAAATTATGGTGTTAATGAAAATACTTAAAGTATATAAAATATAATATTATACTGTAATAATAATATACCCATGTATCATTTAGTTTTCATTCCTTTTAAAATGAAAAAAATGAAATGGAAGTAGCGTTCATTTGTACGTACAGCTTACCGTCTCCATGAACGGTGCATTTCATTTTCATATATCCAAATGATATAGACTATTATAAATACATATATACCAGATATATATGATAAATATGATATATAAATAATGAATATCATTCTAGAGATAATGGAATTTCGACCACATGGACAATTAATAATTATAACAAGTTCACTTTTGACTCTTGTTTCGAAGATCGACAAAATGTCAGATATGAACTCAAAAAATTAACTAATTGTTATAGCAAGTTTATAAGTGATATAAAATAAATATTAAACATGAAAAAGTTTCTTAATCATGTAGAAACTATCTTAAGTTTCTTATTCAAGAAATTTAATAATGAATGGGTCAAGTCATACTCGACATAAGGGACTTCATCTCAATATCCTTTCATTGAGGCATGTTTTGATAATATAATCCTCCTTATCTTATACGGTATATAATAAACCCCTTTTACATTTAATTTAATCTGAAGGGAATATTTTTTCTATGAATAGTTTTACTAAATGACAAAAGGATTTTTTTTAACTTTTGCGGTGAAAATGACCTCTCCATCACCGTAATCATTATTTGGATTCCCTTATAAGCCTTAATGATTTAAAAGGAAAAAAATACCTTATTCCCATTTTGGGAGTTCTAGTATTGAGAATGGTTTTTGAAATAGTTTTATTTTTTTCAATATGTTAAAATTTTTTCTTGTGATTGCAATTGAAATGTTATTAGTGAAATGAAATATTTTATGTGTTATGAGTTTATAATGGTACTTAGATATTTTACGGGTGGTTACGTGATAAACCAAATAATTGGTGGTGTTGTGATAAAATAGTATAGGTGGTAATGTTATAAACTCCAATGCGTTGGGTATGGAAGTTGGCCGTATTGATATTGAATTTAGTGATATGTGTGGAAGTCAACCATATAGTGATTCCATTTAAGTAAGTTTATGTCAGAAGTTACCTTTATATGTTATGTGTTATTTATATGGGTTTTATGTTAGTATTTTCGTCACAAAAGGGTAAACAATTAGATTTTATTCAGTGAAGAGTATTTAATAATTCATAATGGTGAAAAGTACTACTTATGATATAGTATTCATGGTTTTCTTGTAGTTTTGAAAAACAAACTGTTCCCTTACTTTGCGCATCCCTTACTGGGATTTTTATGCACATCCCATGTTTTCTGAAATGTTTTTCAAAGGAATTAAAGATAAATAGGGTTAAGTATGGGATCAAGGAAAAGTCATGTTGTCTAAAAGAAGGAACTAGACATGACCATTTTTTCAAGAGTTCTTATTTTATGAAAAAAAATGAATACTGTGTAGAAGTGTCTATATGTAATATTTCAAATTGATATGTATATGTTATAACCTAATTATATAAATCTCTAAACATGAAAAGATCTACAATTTAAATTGTTAACTTAATTCAATATTATGTAATGTTTAAGTTTGGGTCCTTATAGTTGGTATCAAAGGTCAGTTTAGACAAATTTCGGAGTTAAAATATTGTTATATTAAAATCCATAAATTATTTTATAGTAAAAATAAAATGATATTGAATTTAAATATTACTATATTGATTCACCAAAGATATTTATATTTTCAAAATGGCTTTCCATAAAGGAAATAGGGTAGCTATGTTGGGAAGGAATATATGGTAGAATAAACTTCCAAATCAGCATCCTAAGATGGTCGGAATATGAACTGAACAGTTTGTTGTAGTAATGGTGCAGTTGACTCAAGATATAAATGGTGGTGGTGTACATGCACGAGACCAACTAGAACAACCCCATAGGAATAGGTCTATAGTGGATAATTTCATGAGGCAATGTCCCCCATCATTCAGAGGATCGTCTGACGTTGTTAATGCTGAAGGATGGATCCGTGAACTAGAAAAGATTTTCGATGTCATTGGTTATACAGACAATCAAAATGTTAGTATGGATTTTTACAATTTTAAAGGTGAAGCTAATCAGTGGCGGTCTATGGTGAAAAATATCGTTGATAGTGAAGATATTGATTCTCTTGGTTGGGATTAATTCAAAGGTATGTTTCTTGAGAAATATTTTCCTAAGGTGGTTTGATGTATTATTGAAAAACAATTCTTGGAATTGAGGTAGGAGGATGACTAAGTGGCTTCTTATGAATAAAAGTTCACTCGACTATCAAGGTATGTTCCAAATTTCATTTGAGATCTTGATAGAAAGATAAATAGATTTTACTCAGGAATAAATTTGTGATATCGAAGAGCATTAGCCTCTCATGAATTCAAAAGATATGAGAAACTTTTTATATGTGCCGTGAAGGAAGAAAAAGAGTTTTCTGATAACCAGGTGTTCTTAGAGAGAAAACAAAAGAAGAGGTACAATTTCCAAGCAAAGGGAAGGAATTAATCAAATAATCCTGGAAGTAAGAAAATTAAATATCCATCTTGTGAGAAGTGTGTTAAAAATAATCATGGAGAATGTTTATCAAAGTCTAGAAAGTGATTCTGGTGTGTTATGTTTGGTCACATTGCTCGAAACTTTAAGGAATATGATCAAGATGGAAATAAAAATCTAGTGGTAAGATATTTTAAGTTCAATGAAATGGGTCATTATTAAAATTAGTGTCCAACAAAGAACTCAAATGAGGGAAAGAAGTCTGACTACAAGTATAAAGGGGTGGTGAAATCCTTCGTAACTACTCCAGCAGATGTTGGGCCATCGAATAATGTAGTATCATTTATACTTTGTGTTTATTCAGATTATTCCAATGTGTTTTTTGATTCAGGGTGTACACATTCATTCATTTATGATAAATTTTCTAGTAAATTGGGAATTCCATCTCAATATATGAATCCCGAACTAAGAGTAAAAACACTAGGAGGAAATTTTGAGACAAAAAGAAATTATAAGAACCTTAATGTACTTATGTGTGGAAAGAATCTACCTGCAAACCATATTGTTTTTCCCATAGTAGAGTTTGATATTATTTTGGGAATTGATTAGATTTTCATTTATCATGCTAAGATTGACTGTAGAGATAAAGTGCTTTCTTTTCAGAAATAATTTCAGTTTGTGTATAAGAATGAAACTCTAATTTTATAACATATCAGGAAGCCAAAAAACTAGTGAATGATAGAAATGAATGTTATCGTGCACATATTGTTGAAAACAAAACAACTATTCAGATTAATTATATTTCAGTAGTAAATGAGTACCTTGATATTTTTCCTCATGAGAATCCTTGTATAATACCTGATCAAGTGGATGAATTTACTGTTTAATAACTTCATAATTGTTATCCAATTTCAAAACCCCCATATCGAATGGCTTAAATTGAACATTTAGAGTTACAGAAGCAATTGCATGAGTTATTAGATAAAAGTTTCATTTGACCTAGCATATCACCATGGGGTGCTCTTTTCTTGTTTGTTAAAAAGAAATATGGTTCAATGAGACATTACATTGATTATAGATCATTTAATAACATCATTATTAAGAACATGTATCGTTTGCCTCATATCAATGATTTGTTTGATCAGCTTCAGGGAGCTCAGTATTTTTCGAAGATTGACTTGAGTTCAGAGTACCATCAATTGAATGTAAAATAAGTAGAAATTCTAAAGACTATGTTGCATAATAGATATGGCCATTTTGAATTTTTAGTTATGAATTTTGGGTTAACCAATGAACCTTTTGTATTCATGGATTTTATGAATAGAATTTTTCAGGAGTTCTTGGATATGTTTTTGGTTGTATTTATTTATGAAATTTTAATTTATTCTAAATGTAAAAAAGGGACACTGATTTCATTTAAGGGTTGTTTTACAAACCTTAAAATAAAACAGACTCTATGGGAAATTTAGAAAGTGTGAGTTTTGGTTACAACAAATTATATTCCTTGGTCACATTGTTTCCAAAAACCTCATAATTGTTGATCCTGCTAAAATAGTTGTAAAAGAATGGCCAAGACCTACCCCTATCATAGAGACTCAAAGATTTCTTGGTTTAGCAGGTTATTACATGAGGTTTGCTGAAACTTTTTCACAGTTATCTCACACAATGACTAAGTAAACTTGAAAAGGTGTTAATATCATTTGGACAAAATAATGTTATGATTGGTTTTGAGGAATTGAAAATAAGATTGGTGAATGATCCAGTTTTGGTTTTGCCTTCCATAGATGGTGAATTTTTTATCTACAGTGATGCTTCATTAAAAGGAATTGGTTGTTTCCTAATGAAAAATGATAAGGTAATTGCATATGCTTTACATCAGTTGAATCCTCATGAGTTAAATTACCCTAACCATGATTTGGAATTAGTGGCTATTATTTTTTATTTAAAAATTTGGAGGCATCATCTGTATAAAGTAAAATGTGAAATATATACTGACCATAAAATTTTGAAGTATGTATTTACGTAGAAGGAATTAAACTTAAGATAGAGGAGATGGTAAGAATTAATCAATGATTATGATTACATGTTCCATTACAATCTAGGAAAGGAAAATAAAGTGGCTAACTCTTTGAGTCAAAAGAGTAATGCTACCTTAATTATGATACATTTGGAAGAAGATATTTTGGTTATTGATTTAATGAATTTTGGATTGGAAGTTTTTAGTGAAGGAAATTAATCTATTTTGTTTCATGTTTTAGTACAATTGTCTCTAGGATATAGAATAAAGAAAGCGCAGAAAGATGATAGCAAGTTGTAGAAAAAGGTAGAATTAGTTCAGAAGGGTATGTTACCTGAGTTTAATATTTATAGACAATGTGTTTTGAGGTTTGGAAAAGGATTATGTGTGCCTTTTGATTCACTGTTAAAGAAATAATTGTTATGTGAATCCCATAGTTCTACATTTTCAGTTCATCCAACCAATTCTAAGATGTATAGAGATCTTTAGGAGTATTACTGGTGGGATGAAATGAAAGGATATATTGCTGACTTTACTGTGATGTGTTTGACTTGTCAACAGTTTAATGTAGAGAGACAGTGACCGAAAGGAATGCTTCAGCCTTTACTGGTTCCAGAGTGGAAATGGTGAAATATTTCCATGGATTTCATTGTGGGATTACCAAAGACATCTTGAGGTAACAATGAAATCTGGGTTATTGCTTATCTATTGACTAAAACTACTCATTTTCTTCCTATTCGAGATAAGCTGTCTATAGATCAACTTTTTCGATTGTATGTTAAAGAGATTTACAGGCTACATGGAGTTCCTCACTCTATTATATGTGATCGTGATCCTAGGGTTACTTCTAACTTTTGTAAATTCCTTTAATATTAATTGGGTACTGAATTAAATTTTAATACAACTTTTCATCCACAATCATATGGGAAATCAGAACAAAACATTTTGACTTTAGAAGATATTCTATGTGATTATTCAATGAATTACAAGGGAATTTGGTACCAATATCATTATTTGGTAGAATTTTATTATAATAAAATATTTCATTCCAATATATATATTGCTCCATTTGTGGCATTATATGGAAAGTGGTGTCGAACTCCATCTTTTTGGGAAGAAGTAGGTGAAATGAATCTGATGGGACCTGAATTGGTGAAGAGATGGTAGAGAAAGTTTAGTTGATTCAGAAGCACATGAGAACAGCTTAGAGCAGGAAGAAAAGTTATGTAGATAACTGGAGGAAGGATCTTTCTTTTGAGGTAGGTGATCATGTCTTTCTCAATGTTTCTCCATGGAAAAGTGCGATGTGTTTTGGTAAGAAGGTAAATTTGAGTCTGGGGTTCATTGGACCCTATGAAATCCTGGAGAAAGTTGGATCAGTTTCCTATAGAGTGGCTTTACCTCCAAGTTTATCCTAGGTACATAATGTTTTCATGTTTCAATGTTGAGAAAGTATATGCTGGATCCATCTCATATTTTTTTGTCCAGAGGTTGTTCAGTTGTGAGATAATATTTCTTATGAGGAACAACAAGTCCAAATTCTTGACTGAAGAGAGAAAGTGTTGTGGAATAAGTTAATTCATTTGGTAAATGTTTTGTGGAAAACCCATATGGTTGAATAGGAAACGTGTGAATCTAAAAATTCCATGGGGGATAAATACCCCCATTTATTGGATAAGTGAATAAAATTGTGAGGACGCAATTTCCAAAAGGGAGGAAGGATTTAATATCCTAGGTAAACAAGGGATATGATATTTTCATATTTATGAATATTTGGGAATTAAATATTTATTTTACTTTAAAGTGGATTCTATATTCAATGGAATTCCTGATACACAAGAATGGGTTTCTTTGAAATCTTACGTTGCACACAATGTTGAGTTGTACTACAAAATAATAATATAATAATAATATTTTTAATTGTAGTTAACTCATAGTCGTTCTATAGGTAGGAATGAATAAAATTGACTAAAATATGATTATACATGTTTGTTAAATGACTTTTCCTTTATCCAGTAAAATATAGTGGCTTAAAATGTGAATGAATCCAATTTTAAGCATAAATACTCTAATATTCTTTAAAAGGTTGATTTACCACCTTTTGATGGAGGACCCAGTTTAAATATAGGTTTTTTTCACTTTTATAGGTTCTATGTGATAAAATAAACTTTTTCTTTAGAAGTGGGACATGAAAATTTACTTTGGTAAAAGTTTGGTATTTTTCTGATAAAGTTCATTTTTTAAGGAATAGTGAAAAATACAGCATTTTAATTCAAAACTGCCTTTTAATATAATTTATTTATATGGATATATTATCTTTTTAATTGATTTTAAATTATAATTAGATTATATTTTTACCATTTAATCCATTTTTGGTCATTGGATGTAATTTCACCTTTAAATTGAACATAAACAAATGATAATCTTATGATGGTTATTGTTTCATAAAAACGTGCTTTCTGGTTTTGACAACGATAATTAATTTTAAATAAATTAATGAAACTTATATGGTTTTAATTTGTAAAAATATACATCATTTTTTGATTCGTAATATCCAATTTACCATAGGGTGAATTTTTGGTATTTATCTAAAAACCATAAATTTTTTATGAATAGTGAAAAATACTACTTAGTAGTTAAAAACTGACATTTTCATTTAATTGAAATTTTACCTCTTATGTGAATTGAATTTCAAAAATCCAACATACATGGTTTCCATCAGTAAGTAAAATGTAGTTCAATGGGATGAAAATAATTTTTGGTGAATAGTAACTTTTGATTTTGATTTACTGTGGTTCAAGATAAGTTGGGTAATCCAAATTAAAAATAATATTATAATAATATAAAATTACCATAAAACTTTTCCTAACATTATTGGATGACTCATGGCTGACCAATAAAAACTTTGGGAGAAACCTTTGTCCTTTGAAATCTACTTGGGTAAGATAATTACATTAATAACTTTTTATTTAAAGTAAAAATTAAAATATCATAAACATGTATTATTTTTCGAATAAAATTTTAATGTGGGGTTATATAATTTATATATTTGACTATAAATATTAATTATAAAGATAAAAATAATTCCTACATCATATTATATTATTTATAATTTTTAGACATCAAATAAATTTATTTATTTATGACACAATGATGATGTAATGATTACCTCATTAATGAATGTTTTAAATAAATGAGATTATAAATGTTAAACTAAATTTATAATGAAACTTTTTATTACATCCAAGAATTTTATGCATAATTATTACTTTTTATATTTAATTATTGTCGGTTTTTAGAAGGAATCAAGTTGCTATAGATTTTTTAAAATTCAAGATATGAATAGACTTTAAATTGACATAAATGAGTTTTTAAATAAATAAATATTTTATTAAATGATATAACAATCCTAAAAATCTAATATTTGACAAAATTACTTATATAAAGTGTATAATGTAATAAATAAACCACTTTTTGTTCTATATACATTTTATGGTCACTATATTAACCATATAGTATGAATATATAAGAAAAAATGGTATAGTTAAATAAGTTAACAAAGGGTTAAATAAAAAAGATAATGATTAAATATTATCCAAAACCTGTCCAATTATTATTTAATGATTTTATTTTGAAATATATATACCTTATCCTATAATTAAATATTTTTTGGACCTTTTGAAACTGAAAATTAGTTTATGATAAAATTATATTTTCAAACTTTCTAAAAGAGCCCCTCCTCTCCCATATAAAAGGCTATCACCTCTAACCCATTACTCACACCTCTAAATCCCCTTGTATCATCCATACTCTACCCAACTAATCTCCCAAGATCCCTCTAATACACCTATAATCCTTAAAATAGTCATAAGTCACTTAAATAAAGCATTTTGGTTCAATCCAGAGGGAGTTACCCGATTTAAAGGTAACATCTTCCCTCAAGTTCTCTTCATTTATTTTCCTTCTTCATTCTCTATGATATTTTTATTATTTGATTACATAACATCACCAATATACTAAATATATTAGGTTGTTTTTATGAGATGTATTTTAGCTACACTTACACACACCTCCATCTAATGGGCAAAGAACACAATGTTTTGTGGGCGGTGAACTACTTCCTCATGAAACGATGATTGTTCAATCTTCTCTTACCACCTCTTATAGTATCCATTATGAAGAAACTATAATTATTAATGATATTTATGATATTTATTTTATCTCTATGCTTCTTTAATTATCTTTTATAACATACCTGTATGCTTTTCATGTTGTATATATACGATAATTTCATTGACGAAGTGCAGACTATCGCCCCGTCAAAGTCATATGACCCGTTCATACCATACATGGAATGTATAAAGGATTCTGTTAATGAAATTATGTAATGTATATGAAAAATAATATTATAATAGAATAATAATATCTCTATATATCAATTGGTTTTCATCCGTTTTAAAATGAAAAAAATTAAATGGAAGTAGCGTTTATGTGTA
This sequence comes from Viscum album, assembly GCA_963277665.1. Lineage (NCBI taxonomy): Eukaryota > Viridiplantae > Streptophyta > Magnoliopsida > Santalales > Viscaceae > Viscum > Viscum album. The sequence goes on along the minus strand of OY728128.1, from coordinate 261,353,036 downwards.
TGTACGGCTTACCGTCCACATGAATGATGCATTTTATTTTCATATATACAAATGATATGGAATATTATAAATACCTATATACTAGATATATATGATATATATGATATATAAATCATGAATTTCATTCTAGAGGTAATGGAATTCTGGCCACATGGACAATTTGTAATTATAACAAGTTCATTTTTTACTAAAGTTCCGAACATCGACAAAATGTTTGATATGAACAAAAATAATTAACTAATTGTTATATAAATGTAATAAGTGATATAAAAAGAATAATAAACTTGAAAAAGGTTCTTAATAAAGAATAAATTAACTTAATTTTATTATTCAATAAATTAAAGAATGAATGGGTCAAGTCAGACATGAGGTAAGGGACTTCATCTCAATCTCCTTCAATTTTGGCATGTTATGAAAATATACACCTCCTTCTTTTATACGGTATATATTAAACCCCTTTGGAATTTAATTTCATTCCAAGGGAATATTTTTTATATGAAGTGTTTTACTAAATGACAAAAGTAATGTTTTTAACGTTTGCAGTGACAATAACCTCTCTTCCACTGTAATTATTATTTGGCTTACTCTATAAGCCTTAATGTTTTCAAAAGGAAAGAAAATAAGTTATTAAATTTTTTTTGTTTTGGTATTGAAAATTGTTTTTGAAATAGATTGTTGTTTTTCAATATCTTGAAACAATTTCTTGTGATTTAAAATGAAATTTTATTAGTGAAATGAGTTAAAAATATATATTTTCTAATTTATATAAAATAGTAAAGATAATTACAATTGATTTCAAAGTAAATCAACTACTTTTTTATTTAAAAAGTGGGTTGTGTTATTTATGGATTGTTCATGGTAAATATCTTTTCTTAAGTATAAATTTATTAGAAAATCATATTTTATTTAGAGAATTTAAATATTTTATTTTTAACTTTTTAATTTAATGAAATTTCATAAGAACTATAGTGAGACCTTATACATGATTCTATTTTTTTGTGTAATCCCAATATTGTATTATACATGTCATAGGTTTTTTATCATTTACCATGGATTTATTAGGCTGATGACTGTGTGTCTGAATGTAGATATAAAATATAGTTTTATATAGATGGTCTCGGTGAATGTTTTTTAGGTTCTATTTTACATTTATGTGAGGATATATTCATCAATTATGGATTTATCATGTTATTTTCTATTTTTGTTTTGTAATATTTTCTATTATATTATTCATGGATGTTAAATGTTTATTTGTATCCTAAAATTGATTTTGGTTACTAAAATGGGTTTATTTTTAATTGTTTATCACTAATAATATATGTTCGAATTTTTTATTAAAATTTCACTATATGTTTGGAGTTTTTTATTTGTGGAATGGGTGGATAATTATTATTAATTATGACTTGTTTAATTTATATTTTTATTTCTTTATTCCAAATATTGTGTTTCATGGACATCCAATGTATATAACTCACATTCCAATATTTTTATAAATTATTACACTATTTTTTTATCTAATTTTATGGTGAGACAATTAACATGTTGAATCCATTGATTCTGGGAAACTAGTTTGTAGCCCACGAGGATTGGGAACACCCTTCAGGCCTAGTTTATAGTTCAGTTAGGTGATGTTTTATGTAATTTATTGATGGATTGATGAATTTATCCTCTTTTAAAATATTATATCATAATAAATTTAACAATTTATAAGGATATTATGACATTGATCAAGGGTAATATCAAATAATTTTTAATGTGTAAATTTTATGATCAAACCTATTTGGAAAATTCATAAATTGTTTTATGATGGTATTGGTGTTATCTAACATTTATCTAATACCCCCAATATTACTGAATATTTTATTTAATCTTGAAAATTAATCATCCATGATTACTTATTCATCAATCATTGCATTTTAAAATTTATTTCCCAACATTTTAATCTTTGTTGCTTTAACATTCAAATTTTCATTAATGTAAATTTATTTTAGGACCGAAATATATTTTAATTTTTATATCCATGTAACATTAGTATAAAAAATTTCTAATGGTGTAAAAAAATAGAATTTATAGATTTTCCATAAATATTTAGATTCATCATAATTATAAAACACATTATAGAACCTTTTTTTATATATGAAAATCCAATTGTATCAACAACATGAACATCATGGACTTCTATTAGTATAATGGGTAATAAAATATTATTCCAACCATGACTCTTTTCCATAAAATATTGTAATAACTCAACTATTGACTAAATAATGGTAATTCATATTTAGATAGAATTGGATATGGTATAAGGAATGTAGTTATTCTTGGATTCCAATTTAATTTTATATAAGTTTTCATACCATTGGGTGTGTGGGGGGTGTGCTCAAGTAGTGGTACATATTTATAAAATTTTTATTTAAGAATATAAAATTCGAATAATTCAGATTAAATATACTCAAAATTAAATCTCAAAATGAACTGATTGATAAAATAAAAAATAAACACATGGAACACATACTTTGTTTGATGTTTTGAACCAAGGTGTGAACATAATCATTGATAATAGTGGGTCATGTCTAATATATATATATATATAAATATATATTTCAAATAATTTGCTGAATTGGTTATCATTTATGTTATGAAGGATCCTCTATTTAATAAAAACCTACACTAATAAATTTAATCCTAACAAAAACAATAGAGTAGGATCAACATCCACTTACCTGTGATAATGTTTTACTCTAGATTGGTATAAATATTGGAATAAAAGATAAGACCCATCCTCAATGATTAACAGTAATCTAATATAATTTGGTCACGTGTAATATAATATTCTTCTGAAAATATTTTGATCCTCCACATGTGCCTTCAAATAAACTAAATGATGATATTCTCACCTTATTAAAAGTTTTGATTTTTGATATTCACTTTTATAATCCATTTATGTTTTCATTGAACCCCAATTATAGAACATCACTATTCATTGAAAAAATCACATTTCATGGAATACTCAGACTTTATATATTCAAAAACTCCTTAAGTAATAATCATTTTATTTTTACTCTCTCATTTTTTCAAAATATCATTCCATTAATTGATTATTTATGAATAATACAGAATTAAATAAATTATTAAAAGAAATAAACAACTCGTATTCTTGAATACTGCCAAAATTGATTTGTACAGAATTATATTTTATGATATTACTCATTTAATTATTCAAATGGGTTGGCTCCCCATGATCCTCACATCATGTTATACAAATACACAACTTCTTAATTTGGATAATAAAATAATACTCCACAGAAATTGTTTACGATTAATAATTGAAATAATTTAGAAATAATTTTATAATATAATCCAAGAGTAATTATGAAATGATTTAATCTTTAAAAACATCCAAAATATATCATTAATCATTATATTACCAAAATTACATTATTTTTTATTTTAATAATAATTGATAACATTACAATTTAACAATTGTAAGTGTCTTATGATTTTCATAATTTTCCAAATTTTATTTAATTTTTGGGATCCAGGTGACTAATATTAAAATATATATGCCTTAAAATTATCATACGATTCCATGCCTTTGTAAAATTATATGTAAAAAATGATTTTTTGTAGGAGTAAATATCTTTTATGATATCACTGAGTAATTCGTATCAAGTTTGGCTAGAAAAGTTTCTGATATCAAATTGGGATAAAATTTATGAATCCATAGAGAAATCTAACTATATCGTTAATTTTTAAAATTTCTCAACTTATAACTCTTATGGAAGTTCAAATGAATTTGTTTTCAAATCCTTACAAACAAATTACAATTCTAATGTTTTCCATACTATATAAAAATTTTAAAAACTATTAATTTTTTTAGTGAGAGTACTCCCTTTAAAGTATCTCTAATATAATATTCAATATAACTCATACATAGTTATAGTGCATTCCATTCCTTTAAAAATATTACAGGAACCCTAAAATCAAGAAAATTGAAACTTATTCTTTAATTAATCACTCTAAGAATCTTATAAAATAAACTTATATTCCTATGAATCAATCTAAAAACATATACATTAATTTAAATTGATCCTAAAAACACTCTCAACACTTCAAAAACTAACTTTGTAGCTTCTAATGACTCTTTGAAATTGATGGAAAAATATAAATCCCTCAAAATTTTCATTGGGATGTTTATTTTCCAAATGTAATTAATCCTTCATCATGAACTTTTATACACTTCATTATTTTGGTGTCTTTTTTTATGTGGTGTGAACAAAAAAAATCTAGTATAAATGGGTTACTGCTTTTCCCTAAACTATGATTCACATTGATAGAAATTATTATCTCACCATTTTCTCACTTTAGAAACTTTTTTACACTAAAAACATTTATAATTATTCATAGAAGTGTTAAAATACATTAATTAATATAATGATATTATTTATCATATTCTCAAAACATTTTATCTAGGAAATTGAATCCTTTAGGTAGATTGGCTTCTTAAATCATTGGCCATTCTTTTATTCTTCTTAGAATAATTTTTCATCTTCCATGAATAGAAATCCCTATATTAATTCCTTCAATGATTTCATTGAAAATATATGTTTTACTAGAAAACATAATATTTTTCACACTGGAAGGACACACCAATAATTACCCTTATAATATAATTTTTTAATAACTTATTCTTTTATAGTAACATTTCAATGTATATTTTATCTTTATCAATAATAATTCTCTATTGAAAAATTACTCCCAACTTCCATTGATACATGTGTGGAGTTTTCATTGTTATTCTTACAATATACAAGGTATAATTTTTCTTTTGGACATTTGGTATTATATGAAACCTATTAAATTATTTTGGAATAAGTGGAAGGAAAATATATCTTCATAATTGAGATAAAATTATATATAATGAAAAATAAATCACTATGAATATATATAACTTTTATCTAATCATCACTAATCTCTTTCAAGTTAAAATCTACATTAAAAAACATTTTTATTCTTTACTCAACTATTATTACTTATATATATTACATCTATATCCATTGTGATTTTTTATGGTTTTACAATTTTTACATATAGATTCTTAATTTAAAAAAAATATATTATGTCTCCTACCTTAGTAATTAATCTACTGAATTCTTTACTTCTAATCCACCATCTAAATAATCTAAATACTTTCCCTTTTTACGATTGATTTTTGTGGGAAATAATCAATCTTATGTTTCAAAATTATATCACTATATATCTCTTTATCATTCTCATCACTAAAAGAAGAAACTTCAAGTTCAATAACATGATAAATTATTTTTTTCTTTTTAAAGTTTAAATTCAATATCTAACACATTTCATTCTGAGGATTCATCCTGATCATCTTCATGTATAATTATATTTCCATTCATAATTCAGGCAAATATATATTTTTAAATATTAACAATAATCATTATTCAAGATTCCTTTCTGGGAACAACCATTTTACCACCATTATTAGTCTCACCAGTACTCGTTATCGGATAATCAACTAAACAATTACACATTCCACTAAAATTTATGTATTTAATTTTAAGATTAAATTTTTATCTTCCTCTTGTTATTCTTAAAATATTTAAAATAGGGACCTGATGCTCTCATTCCATTATTTATTATCATCATAATTATTTTGTATAAATAATTCAACATTTATCTATTTGATATTGATATCCTTCATGGATATAGAAATAACTTTATTATCTTTTTTAATAATCAGTATAAAAAATTAATACTTTCTCTATACAAAAGAGAAAAGATGAGGCTCCAAAGACCCAAACTCCATAATCTAGCAAAAGGAAAAAAAATTACATATATGATTTAAAATTAATTTATATGACTCTATAATAGCATAAAATATATTACATCATTTCGATAATTGGATAAAATTTACTAAAAATGGTAAATTCTTATGACCCAATGTATTTTTATCATCATATATTTTCAATTCCATGTTCATATTTGACAATAAGACAAAACCATTTTATATAATATTATGCACATATGTTTTCATTCTAAATGATTCATATATAATAATTTTATTCATATCATATTCAATGGAAACCTATGATATGGGGGGAAATATATTCTCTATAAATATAATTACAAGAGGTAACAATCATTTATCAGAAGTGGGAATCATATGAATATCTGCGTATTAGATAGTAATAATGTGGTATAAATAAAGATAATGACACCCATAAATGATATACCCCATTCAATTTGTCAGAGAATAATGATACTAAAATAACATATTATATGATTAATTGGAATTTTGAAATGTGGTCCAATAAAAATAAAAAAAATCATCAATAAAAAATGTGTAATATACACAAGAATGTGAAATCATTATATTTTTAACATATCTAGTTGCAAACATGAACACATATATAATTTTGTACATTTATCATGAAAATAATTTATATGAATTAATTATTGAATATAAATAATCAATATCATTTACAGAAATAATATTTTGAACATAACTAATTTTAATTCTGTTAAGACGCTATAATGTGAAAAAAAATCTAATCAAACTCAGGTCCTAACATCAAATTTGTATTCATACAATCACAATAAAATGAAAACATTTTGTTTTGTCAAAATACAATGATTAAAATGAATTATGTTATGTAAAAACTCAATTATTACTACATATTACGTTGTTATTAATTAAAATTATTCTCAAGAAATATATTGTGAGAATTAAATGATTCACATGCATTATCTCATGAGATAAAACACATTATCGAATCAATTATAATTCTCCAAAAGTCCCACCAATAACATAATGATAAAACACACATATTAGTTCAATTAGAACAAAAAAATCTCAATTACAATGAAACATAATTCACCAAAGATAATTAAATATATTTTATGAGAACATCCATAAGATAATATCATATGAAATATATTATAATGGGTTGATGATATAATTATATAATACCCCTAGGTAATAATCAAAACTGAGGATGGTTATTGATATAGATTAAAAACAATTTTATATTATAATTATAAATTTTCATTGAATAATAATAATAATCCTTTTCCTTTCTTAACCATTGCATTAATAGAAAATAATTTATAAAATAATTGTAAAATAAAATAATTTGGGAAACCATGAATACCTAGAGATATTATTTCCAAAATAAAAATGATAATGATGGTTGGAAAATTAATTTATATATAAATAAATTTAAATACATATTCCTTACACCTTTTTTTTAATTAAGATCATTGGTAAGAAAAGGTATTTCAGAAGTCACTTTAAAAATTATTTTCTTGAAGATGAATAGAATAGTTTTAACACATTAATTTTATAAGATAAATAAAAATAGTGGAATCATAGAGTGAAATAATTATGAATATTATAAAATAGGGTGAGGAAGCTGAAATATATGATAACAGGTAGATATACTATAGAGACCTGGAGCTTGACGTACATGGACATTACATTACTTTTGTGGAATACTTAATACATAATAAAAACAGACACACAAGGACCGTAATAGTTTAGTGTCTTTGAAAACATGGAATATAATCTTCTAATCGTGGTGAAAGATATTCAGCATTTCCCATAAAGATCATTCCCTTTTGTTTTCTTACCTAAAACCTTTCTTTATATCCTGGGGAAAAGAGAACATAAAAAGGGTGATCTCAAATGCTCATTAAGGGTAAGCATGGAGATAATAAAACAAACCATATACATTTGAACATAAAAACATGAACATAATGTTTAATCATCGAAATCTTGAGAAATGATATAAAACATGGAAGTATGTAAGGCATATATCATAATAGAACATAAATCATGATAAAATAGCTTGTAAATAAAACTTGTAAATGTGAAAAAACATTAAGCAGATGATATGATTTCCATAGTAGCCAAGGAATTGCTTCCAAGACCATCTTAGAGGACAAAGTCCCTTTCTGAATCGAGTTCACTCCTCGTTCTAGTCCTGTATTACTGAACCAGATTAGCTTACCGTTCCAGCCATGTCTATCTCATGAGATATAAATCTTTACCCAATGCATTGGAGGGAGATATAGGTCCCACCCATCTCATAATGAAATCATTCTTACTTGTGCCACAACATAAACATAAACCATTCATCATATCCCAAATAATAAAATGGGTTTCATAAACATCATTCCAACATAACATAATACAAATAAAACAAATGGATATCATTTCATCATAAGAAAAGTGAAACCATGTAAATCATAGAGACATTATACTTGAAACATAAACATATGAAATAATGTCATCTTAGATGGAAAATGGTTTTGATTAAACACATGAAATAAATTCTTGAGGAAAATATCCTTTCTTTTTCAAAATCATTTTCATTTCATAAAATTTCATGCAATTTTAAAAGAAAAGGATTTTGTTGAAAATAGTCATGAAATATTTTGAAGGAAGATTCATGAAAATAAGGCTTTATAAAGCCATAAAAATCATTTCATACCATATAAGTTAAAAATAGTATTCTTCTCTTACTTTTGTTGGAAAAGTCAAAAAGTACCTTGTATGGTAAAAAAAAGAAAGATTCCTTACATACCATGTAGTAAAAGTCAAAAAATGGTTAAAAAAGAGTTTAAAATACATGAAACCATTTTTACGAAACATGGACCTGGATGATAACAATAACCCCAGTAAATAATCACAAATAAACAGTCTCAGATAAGAAAGAGATTGGAATAGTTATCCCTTACCTTCGGTCTGATATGCTCCGTACGTATCCGAACCTCCTCTTCTTCGACGCACCTCCTTTAAGCCTTCTCTTAAGGAAGTAGAGTTGGTCTTTTGAGAAGACCAGAACCTCCAGAATGTTTCTAGGGAGGTTTAGAAGAGAAATGGGTAGGGGTTGGCTGAGCTTCAAGGATCAAAAGGGTGTGAAGAGAATAGGGAAGGGGTGCCCTTTTTATAAGGGAGGAGAGGGGCACCTTTGAAAAAACTCAAAATATTATTTTATAATAAAGTCATATTCGGTTTATAATAGCTAAAAATTAATTTATTTAGAAGCTAATGTGGGTATGGGTCGAAATCCTTTCAACCAATAGGTTTTAGACAAGTTTAGGTGACTATTTTAACCTTATCTTTTATATTTAACTATAAGTTAAATAATTTAACTTTTAACGTGTCTTCTTGTTTTCTTACACTATATGGTTAATAAACTTACTATAACCAGCCAAAAGAACCCCAAGTGGTTCATTATTAATATATATAACCTTATCCTAAGTCATTTGGCCGAACCTTAGATTTTTATGAATATAATAATAATTAATAATATAATATTTGTTTTAAAAACTATTTCATGTCAATTTTGACACTATTTGGTAATTGATTTTTGTGAAAATCATAACTGCATGATTAGTTTGAACAATGTTAATTAATTCAACACTAACATGTCATATCAACATAGAAAATTATTTTAATTAATAAAAAGTATCAAATTACATTTATTTGTGTATTTATAATATCAATTATTTTAATATTTAATTATTTTGGTAATTACTGCATCACCATTGTGTCATAAATAACTTAAATTATTGAATGTCTAAAAATTAAAAATAAAATAACATTAGGTACGAACTTTTTTTATCTTTCTAATGAATATTTGTAGTTGAATTTACCATATTTATAACCCTATATTAAAAATGTTTTAGTTATGAAACTTTCATTTTAACTATTTTAAGTCTTCTTTAAATAAAATAATATTAAATGTCCTAATCTAATCCAAGTGGACATAAATTGTCATATTTTATTCCTAAGGTTGTTTTTGGTAGAATTAAACTTATCCAATAGAATTATGACACATGTTAGGGTAATAATAATATCATTTGTACACTTAATTACCCTATTTACTTTTAACCGTGGTAAATAAAAGTAAAAAGTTACTATTCACCAAAAATTATTTTCATCTCATTAAACCACATTTTAGTCCTTGATATTAACCGTGTCTCTCAGATTTTCGAAATTCCACTCACAGAAGTGGTAAAATTACGTTTTATGTGAATTTCCAAATTCTCCTAGGAGGTGGGTAAAAGACAGTGAAAAGTTCAATAAAATTTTTATATATCTAAAATTATTATAAAATAACTCCAATTAATTACATTAAACATAAATAGATATTATGTATCAATTTTTATCTAAATTAAATTTAAATAAAATAAATAATTATTTAAATAAAAAGTCGGTTTTTAAATAGTAAGCCAGTGTTTTCACTATTCATCAAAATTTGAAAGTTTTCATAAAAATACAAAAAATTCACCCTAGGCTAATTTTGATATTCCGAATCCAAAAATGAAGTCCATTTTGAAAGATAAAATTATAAAATTTCAAAAAGTTGGTATTACTATTCATAACAACTAGTTCATAATAATATTATATTAATATCTCGTTTAGTGAAACTCGGTATTGCGTACTACACACGCTATCAAGGAAGGACATGATTGCATGTAATGCAAGCCAAGTCAAGGATTCTTGTAGTAAAATCTCGGTTTGGTGTTTCATATAACATAATCAAAACTTATTTTATTTATACATTAAACAAAATCAATACTCAATGTTGCGTAGAATAGTTTTTACAAAATGAACTTGAAATTGTGTATAACACGATCTAAGAATAGTGTTGCATGTACAGCAAGATATTACGGTGTTGCGTATAGTACTAGCTAATATTGTTGTAGTGTATAATAGAACACATCAAAAAATTAAAAATAATATATATCATAAAATATCGGGTTGTTACGTTCTACCCCCCTTAAAAAAAATTTCACCATCAAAATTCATCGGGGTTATAAATGGTTGACTACTTGAAAGTTTCTTTCATAGAAAACCACATAGTAAAAAGGAATACCAAAACTGAACTTTAACAACTAAATTATGAAACGTAACAGTTTTCCAAATTAACTAATTACTGGGTTTCAAAATAGAAGAACATATGTGAAAATATGGATATGGAAGAGAAATCTAACCATCAAATTCTAATGGAGAGTGGTAGAGAACCTCGCTATGAAAAATCCAACAATCACAAAGACATAAATTTGTGATGATCTAAGGTACCATCTGATTCATCGGATATGAGGGCACTATGACAAAATTTTTGGTTTTCAAGATCATTTCCCTAAAGTTGATGAATTAAAAGAAATACTAACATGATTTTGGTACAATCTCACTGTTGTTCGTGCCTTGAACAATTTACACTTCATCTCTTAAAGAAATGATGTTGAATTTGTTATTCGTGAAGTGTTAGTAGATCATTTGATAGAATGATGGGTCATTCCATCTGTTTCAAACCAAAGGTTAGAAAAAGTTATCAAATATACATAAGTCCATCTATGGTGAGGTTAATCATATACAATTCCAAAAATGAACTTATACTTCATCTATGATACCTCTTAATAAAATAAAACCAGTTTCTACTAACCAGAGACTTCCTGTAAGCCAGTTGTAGGGGATAAAAGCCTGTCGCACTTCGGTTGTGGGTTCGATTCCCACGGCCTTGTCCGACGCGACGGGTTGTCGCCCATCCAGCAGGTTGTCCTTTTTCTAAAATTACATCATTCTGACATTCCATCAATAATATCAAAAACAGTTCTAGCCTTAAACAATACTAACTTATGTCCAACATAATAAATTTCAAATATTTAGGCTTATCCAAAATACTTCTGTCCAAGCTTATAGTATAAAGAAAACAATTACTAGAAATGTCATCTTCCGAGCATGTGAATACAATCATTTATCCTCGATATATCTTGTTGATCACATTCCAATCATGTGAATACCATAATCATGAATTCTCTTGAAAAATGAATACCCATTAAACCTTAGTGAAAACATGAATTCTGTCAAAAGTTAACACTTTCCACATACAAAAATCCCAAAATTTCTATATACTCAAACCATGATGTCACTTTGTCCTTATATTAGTCATGAGCTCATGATTACTATCATATTATTTTCTCCTTATCCCTTCATTATGCGTATTTCATCTGCTTTCCAAAAATATTTCAGTCACTTTATCATGGTTACTAGTATCATATAATTATTGAAAACCAATACATAGATATTCCTAAATTCCACAATACTATAAATGAGATTCCATGATACTATTTTGAAATCCCATTACATAAACACTTGATCATTACACAACATCATTTTCATACTCAACATCACAAATAGTGATTGCAATAGACTTCCCTTTATCCTTTTCCTTAAAATGTTGCTCACATTGATCATCATTAACCTGTGGATTAGGGCATTTATTAGCATAATGCCCCATTTCCTTGCACTTGAAGCATTGAAGTGTTAGTGGAGAGTTCCTTGTAGTCTTTTCTCTATTCACATCATTAGCAACCTTTTTCCCATTACTTCGACAATAAAATACTCAATGACCTTCTTTTCCAAACTTAAAAAATTTTCTAGTACCTTTTAGGAAATCTCCACCATGCTTCTTTCCACACTTTGAGCATAAAGAATCATTCATCTTCTTTTCACCATTATTCTGAGATTTCTCCTTGAACTCCATCTTTTGTTTATTTTCAAAACCATGAGATGGATATGTAACACCAACTTCCAGTTCTACCTTGATAGCACAACACACAATATCTTCATAGCTACTGAAGTCACTTATAGCTAATGCCCTTAGAAGACTTGGTTTTAAGCAACTGAAGAATCGATAAAATTTACTTTCAGGTTGGATGATAAAGCTATATGCATACCTTGCAAGCCTTGTAAAATTTGCCTCGTATATACCAACAGATTCATCATCCTTTTGCTTAAGCTCAAGGAACTCCTTTTCCATATTTGTTCGAAGAATACAAGTAAAGTACTTACTGAAAAACAAGTTCTTGAACTATTTCCATTACATGGATTCAATTTCATCATGGGGAATTGTATTATTAATTAGAGTCCACCACTGGTCTACTTCACCTTCTAAACGGTAAACAGCTTGAATGAATTTATCATGTTCAGAACAACAATGTATGGAAAATATTTTTTCAATGGTACTGATCCATTGTTCAGCAACAATTGGATCAGAAGACCCATTTAAAGAAGGTGGGCGTTGCCTCATGAAGGACTCAATAGAATATTGTTCCCTTCTTTGCTCATTCGGAAGTCCAGAATGATTCATAGCTTGTGTATGTATAGCAATAAGATTTTTCACTCCATCTCCCAAAACATTTGTTTGTTCAGGAGGACAATCATGGAATTTCCCATTATATTGATCAACATGGTTCCTTCGGGTTCCACCCATCGTCTAATCCCCCAAAAAGAATACTATAAGAGGTAAAAATAATGCTAGGGAAAACAACATAATAAAGCGGGAGTACATTCAATATCTAACATCTTTGGTTTAATTCTAAGATTGTTACCGTAATTCTAGCACTATAACCTATACTTACACTTAACCTTAGGGACATCCCTAGACATACCTTAGAAATATCTCTAGGGATCTCACTAAAGTATTCGCGTCCTAGTTTCCAAAGGTTAACTAAACCATTCCTCTGATACCAACTCTGGATACCCGAAGCTTGATGTACATGGACATTACATTACTTTTTTGGAATACTTAATACATAGTAAAAATAGAAACACAAGGACCGTAATAGTTTAGTGTCTTTGGAAATTTTGAATATAATCTTCTAATCATGGTGAAAGATCTTCAATATCTCCCATAAATATCTTCACCTTTTGTTTTCTTACCGAAAACCTTTATTTATATCTTGGGGAAAAGAAAACAAAAAAAAGGGTAATCTCAAATGCTTAGTAAGGGTAAGAATTAAGAAAATAAAACAAACCATATACATTTGAACATAAAATCATGAACATAATGTTTAAACATCGAAATCTTGATCAATGACATAAAACATGGAAGTACGTAAGGCATAGATCATAACAGAACATAAATCATGATAAAATATCTTGTAAATAAAACTTGTAATTGTGGAAAAAAATTAATCACATGATATGATTTCTATAGTTCCCAAGGCATTGCTGATAATACCATCTTAGTGGACAAAATCACTTTCTGAATAAAGTTCACTCCTCATTCCAGTTATGTATTACTGAACCTGATTAACTTACCATTCCAACCATGTCTATCTCATGAGATATAAATTCTTAACCGATGCATTTGAGGGAGATATAGGTCCCATACATCTCATAATGAAATCATTCTTACTTGTGCAACAACATAAACATAAGTCATTCATCATAACCCAAAGAATAAAATGGGTTTCATAAACATCATTCCATCATAACATAATCCATATAAAAGAAATGGATATCATTTCATCATAAGAAAAGTGAAACCATTTAAATAATAGTGACATTATACTTTAAATGTACACATATTAAATAATATCATCTTATATGGAAAATGGTTTCGATTAAACACTTGAAATGTATTCTTGAGGAAAATATCCTTTCTTCTTCAAAATCATTTTATTTTCACAAAATGTCATGCAATTTTAAAAGAAAAGGATTTTTTTTTTAAATAGTCATAAAATATTTTGGAGGAAGCTTCATGAAAATAAGGTTTTATAAAACCGTAAAAATATGTTCATTCCATATATTTTAAAAATAACATTCTTCTCGTACTTTTGTCGGAAAAGTCAAAAAGTACCTCGTATGGTAAAAAAGAAAGATTCCTTACATAACATGTAGTAAAAGTCAAAAATGGTTAAAAAGGGATTTAAACATACATAAAACCATTTTTAAGAAAAATGGACTTGGATAATAACAATAACCCCAGTAAATACTTAAGAATAAACAATCTCGGATAAGAACGAGATTGGAATAATTATCCCTTACCTTCGGTCCGATATGCTTCGTACGTATCTGAACCTCCTCTTCTTCGACGCACCTCCTTTAAGCCTTCTCTTAAAGAATTAGAGTTGGTCTTTTGAGAAGAGAAGAACCTCAAAGATGTTTCTAGGGGAGTTTAGAAGAAAAATGATCAGGGGTTGTCTGAGCTTCAAGGCTCAAAAGGTTGTGAAGAGAAGAGGGAAGGGGTGCCCTTTTTATAAGGGAGGAGAGGGGCACCTTTGAAAAAACTCTAAATATTATTTTATAATAAAGTCATATTCGGTTTATAATAGCTCCAAATTGATTTATTTCAAGTATCATGTGGGGATGGGTCTAAATCCTCTCAAATAATAGGATTTAGACAAGTTTAGGTTACTATTTTAACCTTATCTTTTATATTTAACTCAAAGTTAAATAATTTAACTTTTACCGTGTCTTCTTGTTTTCTTACAATATATGGTTAATAAAATTTATGTAACCAGCCAAAAGAACCCAAAGTGGTTCATTATTAATATATATTACCATATATAAGTCATTTGGCCAAACATTATATTTTTAGGAATATAATAACAATTAATAATATACATTTTTTTAAAAACAATTTCATGTCAATTTTGACACTATTTGGTAATTGATTTTTTTGAAAATTATAATAGCATGATTAGTTAGAAAAAAGTTAATTAAATAAATAATAACATGTAATATTAACCTATAAAATTATTATAATTCATAAAAAGTCTCAAATTACATTTATTTGGGTATTTATAATATCAATTATTTTAATATTTCATTATTTAGGTAATTACTGTATCACCATTGTGTCATAAATAACTTAAATTATTAAATGTCTAAAAATTAAAAATAAAATACCATTAGGTATCAAGTTTTTTTAGATTTATAATTAATATTTATAGTTTAATTTAACTTATTTATAAACCTATATTAAAAAAAATTAGTTATTAAACATTGATTTTAACTATTTTAACTCTTCTTTAAATAAAATAATATTAAATGTCCTAATCTAATCCAAGTGGACCTAAATGGTCATATTTTATTCCTAAGGTTATCTTTGGTCAAATTAAACTTATCCAATAGAATTAGGAAATGTTTTAGGGTAACAATAATATCATTTTAACCCTTAATTACCCTATTTACTTTTAACCGTGGTAAATAAAAGTAAAAAGTTACTATTCACCAAAAATTATTTTCATCTCATTGAACCACATTTTAGTACTTGATATTAACTGTGTCTTTAGGATTTTAGATATTCCACTCACAGAAGTGGTAAAATTAATTTTTATGTGAATTTCCAAATTCTCCTAAGCGATGGGTAAAAGACAGGGAAAAGTTCAATAAAATTTTTATATATCTAAAATTATTATAAAATAACTCCAGTTAATTAAATTAAACATAAATATATATTATGTATCAATTTTTATGTAAAATAAATTTAAATGAAATAAATAATTATTTAAATAAAAATTCAGTTTTTAAATAGTAACCTAGTGTTTTCACTTTCATCAAAAATTGAAAGTTTTTAGAAAAATACCAAAAATTCACCCTAGGATAATTTTGATATTCTGAATCCAAAAATGATGTCCATTTTGAATGATAATATTTATAAAATTTCAAAAATATGGTATTAATTTTCATAATGGCTAGTTCATAATTATATTATAATAATATCTCGTTTAGTGAAACTCGGTATTGCGTACTACACACGCCATCGAGGACGGTCTTGATTGCGTGTAATGCAAGCCAAGTCAGGGCTGCGTCTAGTGAAATCTCTGTTTGGTGTTGTGTATAACATAATCAATACTTATTTAATTTATACATTAAAAAAATATATACTTAATGTTTCATAGAATAGTTTCTACAAAACGAACTTGAAATTGTTTGTAACACGAGCCAAGAATAGTGTTGCGTATACTACAATCTAATACAGTGTTGAGTATAGTACAATCTAATCTTGGTGTAGTTTATAATAGAACACATCAAATAAATTAAAAATAATATATCTCATTAAATCTCGGGTTGTAACATATACCATTTATCTTTTTAAATAAAATTGTAATGAATTCCATATCATTGGAAAAAATATTAAAACAACCTTTTGAAAAGTGCTAGGGATAATTATGATGATCACATGGGAAGATATATTTTTTAGTTTTGAAATAATATTGTAACACATTTTAATAATGATAGAATATGGACATGGAGTATAAATAACCATTATATAGGATTATATTTATTCTAAACAATGACATATCTTAATAAAGAAATAAATCAATCAATATGAGATTATTCCATGATAATGTAATTTTAATAGAAGGAAATAGAAAATAAAATCATTTAAAAAGTGTAAATAAATATATAAATAATTGATGAACATGGTAAAATTATAATTTCTGTGAATCGATGTAGATAAATGAGTTGGTAAAATCCATTACAACATTGGTACCTTCTAAATCATAAGAAAATTAAACATGTGATTTGAAATTGATTATAAAATCCATTTAATTTTAGATGAAATGATAAAATAAATAAATATATAATTATATACACAAAAATATAACTATAGTTGTAAATGAGGACTATTTATCAAAGGTGTAAAATAGATATTATAAATATATTACACCAACTATAGTACATGAATTAGTAGAGCCTGAAATATTGATTATGAATGGACTAGTAAATCACATGATTAAAAAGTGATTTATTGTAAAATAATTAATTGGTTTAGATAATACATCATGTCAAATAACAAAATTTGAACACACAAAAAATATGTATCGATGAAGGCGAATTATGAAAAACACCCAAACCTTTACTGAAGAATTACTTCAAATTTTTATAACCCCTTTGATAGAATTTTATACTCTTGAAAATAACTCTTTTAGAATGAAGGATTGATGATTTCTTTGTGGAATTAGAAGATACATAATGTATAATATGGAATTAAGAGAGGATAAGTGATCAAGTATTTAAGAGTGATTCAATGTAGTAGTATGGTTTGAGTTTGGTAGTGTAAAATTAATTTTAAGGCTCAAAATGATGGAAAATATTTAAAAACATTATGTAGTTGAAGGTAAATGATAATACCACATGGGAGTAAGGTAAGTTATGTAAGAAATACTTTTGAAGTGTCTAGGTTGGACTCATAAAATTTAGTAAGGTATTATCTAATATTAAGATATAAAATTAACTATAAATAATTGTTGATATGATAATTTACCTCTTTTTACACTTTTTTACCTTGTTTATTTATTTATCATATTAATTGTTATTTCCATTAAAAATATATTTTGACCCCTCTTAATAAATATTAATATGAGTATTGAAAATTTTGAAAACATTAAACCTAATTCTTTTTTTAGATAAGAAAACAATTCTTTTAAATAAAAACAACATATATATAATAATATTTTAGATAATGAAATTTTTTTAATAAATGTTTTTTTATTCATATTTTTTAAAATTAAAATTATGTGGGTGAAAATTAATTTATATATATATATATATATATATTATTTGATAAATTATTTAATATAGATGATTTTATGTTATTTGGATAAAAATATATTGATCCTAGTAACTTTTTAAAAAAAACAACACTTTTACCTTTATAATGGCTATTCACTTTTACATTAGTAACATATTTTTTTAAAAAAATATCTTATTAACTAATTTGGAAATGATGATTCAAAATGGGAAATCTATTTTATTAGATTTCATATAAAAAATCAATTACAAATTTTTTTAATAAATAATTCATTACACATATAGAAAACTATAATAAACATATATATTTTCTATAATAAAATAAATTCAATATTTTTCCATTACATTCAATAAGAATTATATGAATGTTAATTTTTTATATTATAAATAAATTTCATTAAAACAGACCATTAATTTTAAATAATTTAATTTAATAAGTTAAAAATATAATACACATAAACAACCATAAAATGAAATATATTTTATTCTTAATATAAAATTATTTTATAATTAGTTTTAAAAATTGATAATATATATATGAATGATTATTAATATATATATATATATTCCTTTTAATATTATAGAAGATGAAAATTTATATTTTTAAAATCATATAATATTAAATATAAAATTATATTAATAGATTTATTTAGCTTTGATTAATTTAAGTGTTATTTATTAATGATAAATTGGTATTTATGGGATGATATTATTTTCATAAATTGATCAATCCATTATTTCCCTCAATTAGTTTTATTGACAACATTCTTTAATAAAAAATATATTTTAAGAAAACTATATTTTATAAAAAAAATTCATTAAAATTATTCAATTTTTTTAAAATGAATTAAAATTATTTAATTTTATTATAAAATCACTTATTTTATTTTGAGTGAATTATATATAATGAGAAAAAATAAATCTATATAATATTATGTATATTAAATATATATCGGTAATTCTAAACTAGTAACATATTTTCTAATAGTTTACCCTCAAAACTATATCCCCCTTTATAGCAGTAATATTTCAAAACATTTACACCTATTACCTCCAATGAATTAAGTTCTTTCTTAATACCTATTATATAATTAGCAATCCCTTAATATTCATTTTGTATTTTACAAAATTCTTTATCTTTTTATTTGTTTTTTTATTGTAGGATTACATCTAATAGTCTTGATTCGGATGAATAGAGATGATCTTAAGGATTTATGAATTATAAAGAAGTTGTTATTTTCTATTTATTTACTCCTTTTAATATATTCACTTATTTGATATTTTATCATCCTTGATATTTAATAATACTTCAAATTTAAGACATTGATTCATAAATGTTTTTGTAGTATTCCACTATGAATGAGTAATATGTTGTTAGTTAGATTAATATCTTATATTACATATTTTTTAATCATGATTAATATTTTTTAATGAATGATAAAACATGTTATATAATTGTGGATATATAATTTTTATAAGTAGATTGTTTCCTGAAACAAAGGTTGTTACAATCTACCCCTTAAAAAATTGGTTCCACCAAATTTTAAAAATCTCTCACTAGTATCAAAAATATAAACCAAGATCAATATATAGTTTCCACTGATATATCAAACTTTCTATATTATGTAATAGTATGAAACTAATAATTTATTTTCTTAATTTATGTATCTAAAATATTGAATTTAACCAAAATCATTTGAGCCATGTATTAAACTTGATTGGGTAATATGACCCATTTAGTTGAATTAATTTCTATTTGGAGTCCATAATCATCCTTTAACCGAAAACTGATCGTTTTTTGAATTATGATATCAAATTTTATTTCTTTATAAAATAAATTGATGTGGCTATAATGTGGAGTGATCCAATCCATTTACAAATCTTATAAAATTCAATTGAATATAAAATAATATGACTTAGTTGATGCATATTACAAAAAAATTATACATGACTAATAGACCTGGTATTCATTCATCAAGCCACTAAAGGTTGTAATTTGATTATTTTAGAAACATGCAAGATATTAATGAGTTATTTGAAAACTAATCAATCTATATGTTTTATATTCTATAATAAATTATGTGTGTACCATACAACACATTATTTTCCTGGCCCGATTTAAATTTTGAGATCGCATAATCTATATATTATTCACATGACATAAGTGTTTGTAAGTGTCTGATATATACCTTAACCCTTTGATTATTACACTAGTTTGTGTAAATTATATACTTAAAATAATTGAATCGTAGGGATTTAGGTGGTGTATATTTTTGAAACTTATTATTCTCTATTTAATATAATAACCTCTTCTTACCTCTTCAATAATCTTTATATAGATCACCTACGTATCTTCAATTAAAACAATTTCTCACAACATTAAGGAAATTTGAAGAGGGATTTTTCACATTTATGGAATATAGTAATTTTTTGATATCTATAGATTTTATATTTTTAGTTTCCAGGAATATAAAATTTTCATTCCCTATTACCAAATTCATGATCACCGTGAGAATCTCCAGTTTCAATTTCCCCATTAATTTTCAATCAAACAATAACCTTTTTGTGAACCATTTCCCTTATGTATAAATCTATTTGAATAATTCATTTTTTCTAAAAAATAAATGACTAGTTTAGTGTCACAACCCCTCCCTCTCAAGATACCGCAATGAGGTGAGAGAGATAATGACCCCGAGTCCCACCTACTATAGGCCCCGAGTTGGTGACTAGCACCGAGGGTATAAAAATATTTTGATATGGGAGACATTAGCCTCTATAACAATATGGTATTGAGAGTTAAGATGGATCATCCCCAAAAAACTCCATGACATAATATAAAATAAATCCAAAAAATCCCACAAGCCTTTATAAATTGAATTGATACAAATAAGAGTATCCAAGGTAAATACCAAAAGTAATGCTAAAGTAGTGACATTGTTACTTTCAGGGAACTGAGCTAGTAATGTCCAGCATGGTCCATGTAGTCCTCCTAGAAACTTGAAGAAAATTTATATACATAAGGTGATAATACAATTATACTCAGTATTAAAACCAAAGTATGTTGTGCACATGTTAAAGAACCACACTAATGAATTTATGAGAAAAATAGCATAACCGACATCACATGTCAAGGTATACTAACCCTCACAACCTCACAAAGGAATGGTCACCAAATAATGTAAGGCCATGTAACATAATATAATAGGAATAAAATTGATAATGGTACCCCACCCCAATTTCACACCAGTTTTCCGCTATCACACCCAATGTTTTTTGTCATGGCTCTTACATCTATTCCATATACCACAACATCTTATAAGCACGGTCACAACACACCTCACTCACAGAAACCTTGGCTCACTCACTACAATCAATTCCATAACACATCTCACCAAAAAAACATCTAGGACACAACATAACCACTGCAAAAAATAGTAGTAGGTTATCATGAACGTGTAAGAAATCAACCTTGCTCCGTCCTCTTACCATCCATGACCCCCACTAGAAGCTGCACCACAAACATAGTCATCTCACATCCTGCCTGAAAACACATAGGCATATCCCCACAAGCATAGTCACATTTGTTTCGAAAACACATGGGATGTCATACCTCACCCTCAAACCCCTAGGAAATAAAACCACCATATAATGCACTAAAAAACCCCCAAACATCACAACCTATGAAATACCTAATTCTCCTAGAATAGATAGTGGGAATGAGAAGGTACCTAGCCATTTGTACCCCTCACTAGAATTTGGAAAAAACACTCCCCACGTAACTTGGAGGGTGTCATCACATAGTTCCCGATGTGGGTGGGGTGCATATAGAAGTTTCATGAATATAAATGTGTATATGTATATATTATTTTATTGGAGGAACAATTACATTAAACACACCCACACCATGTACAATGTCCAGAAAGGCAGGTCATAACCCCCCAGGGGATAACCCACCCATCAAGCCTTATTTATTAAATACATGCCCCATATGCCTAGTGGGCATGTATCCCATTACATGGCTCGTAGGCCCAGTTGCAATGAAATCCCATTACATGGAATTAAAGGACAAATTTTTTTACCCAAAGGCCCTCTGGTGGATTGTTATTCCACAGTTTCTGGACTTCTATAGTATTGCCTCCTTTACAGTGCCTGCTACAGTGTCTGACACTACTATAGTGATGTTGGTCAATAGTTCCATCATTCCTAGTGTCTCTACAGTACTAAAAATATACCATATTCCCAAAGGGTTTTAAACCCCCCCCTTTTGATATAGTATTACAGGTTCATTTCACTAATACAATCCCCAACTACATACTAGTATATATATATATATATAATATTAGAAACTTCATCCCAACCAATGAGTTAAAAAACCAACCAACACATAAAATTGCCACTTTTTCTTCCACCTATAATTGCATAACACCACACAATAAGCCACAAACACCATTTCACATTTCCAACCTATTCCATTTAATCATCCCATTCTTTTCATTATTTAGCATCAACAACATTTAACTAAAAACCCACCATTTAATTATTTATTCACCATTTTCATCCCAATAACCAAACCAAACCATGTCATTTCAACAATTATAAAACAATTATTTATTTATTCCATCACAACTCGAGAATTTAGCACAAAGCAATCACAACCTCACTACCCTAAAAGAATAGACAAAAAATCACCTCGTCACCCCAAAATCACATCCAACCAAACCACCTTTTCATCCCCAAATCACATCACATGAACCATCATCCTCATATACCCCAACCACACATCGTCATACCAAAAGTACGGTAACATGTCAGAACACATCAAAATCAATTTATAAATTTAAAAAGGAAATTTTAGAAAAAATTTCTTCATTTTTGGGGAGTTATCACACAATGCGTAATCCTGTGGGAAACCATTTCATTAGTTGAATATAAGTAGTTAATAAATTTCAATTTTATAGAGATATCACAATAGGTGAAATAGTCACTGAACATATCATCAAATAGAAACAAATCCCTTAATGACCATGATTTTTAGTGGGCCCACAATCCGGTACAATAACCAATATCAAAAACAATATCAAATATTCAAAATTTTTTGAATTAAACCCCATTTTAATGATCAATTTCAATTTAACATTTTTTTTATTTTTGATAAATCTAGCTCGACCATAAATTATAGATAAAAAATAATAACCCTCCGTCATGGTACTCAAAAAAGATAAATGATGGATTCCATGCCTCAAAGAAGCTTTTCTGAATCACTATGCACCGTCGGGTGAAGAAGATTTCCAAAAACCCACAACCATGCCATGATAAAACACAGATCAACCCACATCATAACGAAATATCATCAAAATGAAACCCAAAACACACCACAAACCACATCAAAAATTCTTTATAAAATCCCCAGGATATGAATAGAAGAAAATCTACTAGGAAGAAGGAATTTCATTCCACAGATGTCCAAAGAAAAACCACTAGGACCACTAGATCAAAGTATGAGGAAGGGGACCTGAAGAACTCATAAGGGGTCCTAGGGTATTCCCAAAAAGGGAGGAAGAATAAGACATAGATGAATGAATGAAAAGTCCACTATAAAGAACATTAAAAAATGCACCGCATCAAGGAATTACAAGATTTTTAATCCCCATTCATGTCATGTAATCCTCATGTTTTGGTTTCGCAATGAAAATGTGTCAGATTTTTATTATTATTTACCCTCTAAAATTTACATGTCATTAACTGGCCTCTCACAATATATGAACCTGAATTACATGTCATTTAATACACCTACAAGGCATATATATCATAAAATAGTTCTTCGACACCTCCATCTTCCACGAAAAACTCTTGAAAACATCCCCAAACACCACCAATAACAAAAACTGGAAAATAAATGGATTGGGAGGGTGTATACCATTACATTAGATACCTATAAAATGATACTAACCATAGAGAATCCATAACCAATCCTAGAAAAAGGGTTATAAACAACCACCCCATAAGATATATCTGAAGGGTATCATCATACCTAAAATGTTATAACCACCCAAAAACTTCAAACTAAATGACAACAAAAAACAATGTACAATAACATCATCACAACCATGAGATTCCACATCTCATGAAACCATAATTCTATAAAATCACTGCAAAACCCTCTCAACCTCTAGAAAACCCAGATCAAAAATCAATACAACCAATAATCCACACCACCCCAAACACTAAAATTGGGTAATTCCATCTTCTTTGTCAAGATATAATCTTCTCTAGTCAGCACAAGATCACCAAAATAGGTTAAATCACATCACAGTTAATGTGTATCAGTTAGGAATCAGTTCCTCCTATTTTCATATGATTTTAATTCATCACAAATCGCCCCATAAACATCAAAAACCAAGGAAACTAGCTCATATCATAAAACAAATGGATCTATAAATCACATCATAAAGATTAATATAGGAATGAAAAAAAACAAAAAAATCATGGGGTTCTAGGAACGCATCTATGTCGGTTGTTCTGAAGTACTCTCCTATAGGACCCCATGACTCCACAACACACAAACCAAAGTAATTGTTCATCCATGTAGGGCCTTCTCTTGGTGATCTTGGAAGTCTACTGGCTATTCCACAAATGTTACATTGTCCTCGATGTCCAACTATCCCCAGTCAATGACATGGGATAAATCATGATGATACTGATGAATATGATATATGTGGAAGATGTCATGGATCCTCTCCAACTGAAATGGAAATTCCGACTGATATTCCACCTCGACAACTCTCCCCAACACCTCAAATGTCCCAACATACCCAGGGGAATGATTACTCCCACTACCAAACCTTTTCTATACATGGTGAGGGAAACCCTTAAGAACACATAGTTCATATTCTCAAACTCCAAGGGCCTCCTTCTATGATCATTATAATACTACTATCGATCATTCACTAATTTCATCCTCTCACAAACAAGCTAAACATTATCTATCATGCTCTATACCACATCAATCCCAACAATGGTTGTCTCCCAAACCACTATCCAGCAAAATGAAGAATGACATAATATCCCGTAAATATCCTCAAATGGGTACATTGAAATAGAAGAGTGATAGCTATTGTTATAAGGAAAATACTCCAAATGAAGGTGTCATACCCAGTATCCACCAAAGTCCAAGATGTATGCCTAAAAAATATCCTCTAATATCTATAGGTCCTTTCATCCTCCCATCTATTTTGTGGGTGGGAAATAGTGCTGAGGTGTAACTAAGTTCCAGAATCATTCTCAAATCCCCTCTAGACTCATGATGTAAAATATTCATCCTTATGTAATTCAATGGATCTAAAAACTCTATGCGGTCACACTACATCATCCATGTACCTCTTAGACAAATCAGACACTATTTCCAACTCCATGATTGAGAAGAAGTTATCCGATTTGATCAAATGATCCCAAAAAACCAAGATAGTATCATAACCTTCCTAATTTATTTGTATCCCTATGATGAAATCTATAAATATCTCATCCAATTTCCACTCGATAGCATCCAAGGGATGAAAAAAACACCACGAACATGATGATCGACCTTTACTTGTAGAAAACCAAGCACTTTTCCACAAAATCTCCCACTTTCTATTTCATACCATGCCACCAAAAATCCATCATGCTTCCACATTATATCTTGTAAACTCTTTAGTATACCAACTACGGTGAGTTATGAAACTCAAAAAGGACTCCATTGTTTATTAATACTTGAACAAAAATCCTCTCATGAAACAAAATACAGTTCCATCCATCCACTGGCCATCCCTCTAGAGAAACACCATGGCCAAAATGATCGTGCATCACCTTTCCATAAGAGTATCCCCAATTAGACATCTCCACCTAATACATCATAGAATAATACACCATCATCTAAAACAAATAGCCTCTACCACCATCCACTCTTCAATCTATGAGATAGGATTCCAACTCCTCCATTACCCTCTAACCATCCCCAAAATCCTGATGAACACCCTTCCATGAAATCCTACACAAATATTTTTCCACAACATTCCCATTTCCTAGGTTTTGGAAGATCTCAAAATAATAATCCTAAAGAAACTACCTCCACCCCCACCTTCTCAATTTCAAATCATGTTGGGGAAAGAAATAACTCAAAACATTTTGACCTATAAAGACCACGAAGCACTCCCCAATAGGTTAATTATGCTATAACATTAGCACAAACAAAACTGTTGCTAGCTCAAGATCAAGGGTAGTGTAGTTACACTCATTGGGATATAACTTCTTATACCCATAAGATATCACTTTGAACTTCTGAATCAGCATGCATCCTAATACAATACGAGAAACATCGCATAATTACTCAAAGATAACCTCATCCTCAAGAAACTAAAGCACAATAGAAATAACTACATTCCCCATAAGATAACTGAATTCTTCCTAGAACCCATAAATCCACAAAAAATCATGGATTTTCATGGTCAAAGATGTCAACTGGGATATACGTTGTGATAAAATGGTTACAAACCTCCAATAATAGCCTGCAAGACCAATATAGCTACGAACCTATGCCATGATCATGGGTAATATGCAACAAAAAACTACTTCAACAATTGATGGTTCTACTACCAAACCATATTGAGACACAACATGACCAAGTAAATGAACCTCTCGTGTCTAGAACAAACACTTGGAAAACATTCCATATAGCTGGCTTAATTAAATAATATGCAAGAAAGTTCTATGATTATCAACATGATCCTCCTATGACTTCGAGTTGATCAATATATCATCAATTAATATGGTGAAAAATCAATCAATGAAATCATATAATAAGGATTTCATAATCCTCATGAACATGGATGGTGCATTCGTAACCTCGAATGGAATGACTACAAACTTGGAGTTCCCATACATGAATATGAAGGTGGTTTTTGGGATATCACCCTCCTTTACCCAAAACTGGTGATATCCTGGCTACAGATCGATCATAGAAAACCAAATCACCCTCTTATTTGGTCTAAAAGATCTTCAATCCTTGGAAGAGGGTAAATTTTTTTCCATCACCTTATTCAACCTCCGGTAGTCTATACACAATCGTAGACTACCGTCCTCCTTCTTAGAGAATGAAATTAGAGCACCAAATGCTGACACACTAGGATAGATAAAACCCTTCTAAATCATATCATCTATCTGAATCCTCAACTCCCACAACTCAAAAGGTGTTATTTGATAGGGATCCATCGAAACTAGAGATGCATCAGGATACAAACCTATCTCGAACTCAACATCCCGTTGAGGGGGTAGTGTCACAATATCCTAGGGAAAAGCATACAAGAAAACCCAAAAGATCTTTGTAACCATTACCGTATTTGAATACATAAATTCACCCGAAATATCATCCAACAATGATATATGGGGATCCATACAATGACTGGAACCTGAAAACCCCACTCATGAATGAAAACCACACATTGTCCATCAACATATAAAACCATGAATCTCCTACAAAAGATGTTAATAATAGCTTGTACAGAATAAAAATAGTCAATGTGAAGGATAACATCATAAGGATGCATCTGTAATAAGAAAATACCACCACATGACTGATGTAGCCCCAAAATTGGTCTATATTGAAGAAACACATCAAATAAATCGGTTTGGCCACGAATTGACATAGTAAGAACTAGGGGCATAGGAAACCTCTCAACGTTTAGTCCCAGATCATGGGATAGAGTGGGTGAAACAAAGGAGTGTGAAGCTCTTGAATGCATAGAGGCACAGGAAAAGGTACTAAAAAAACTGATTATACCTCTGATGATCTCTGGTCCCTCTGGAACTTCTACCTCAACTAAGTGAAATTGAACATTCCCATAGCATCTACCTCTCAGATGAAGAACAGCACCATGACCACAATTGGATCACAGTCACTAAACTTTAGGAACATCCAATGGTCAGCCTTTACCTACTCGATCTTCCCTCAATAGAGAATAGGCATGTTACCCCTACTATTGAAATGGTCTGACTAGAATCTACTATTAAGGTTGGTGCATAACTTGTCAACCTCCACCAAACTAAGCATGTGGAAACACTGGTCACTAGTTTGGGAGATGAACTCGATCCTCACACCCAACACACATTAAAAAACACCCAATAAATGAATGGAAACCACTAGCCCTTGAAGGATATAAAGGTAGTTGGTGGGGTCATATCCCAATTGTTCAAAACCTAGAAGGTCCTAGGGACTAACACCTTAGATTAAGAACTCTTATCCTCAAGTAAACATATTGTTTTCCCTCCCTAGGTAACCACATCATGAGATTATATGCTTGATCACCTCCTCCTTTTTCTGAATCTTTATATATGTCGATAATATAAAAGGAGTAACTGCATACTTGATAAAATAAAGGAGTGCCTCCTCAATATATTTCACATGGGACTAATCATTTAAATAAAGATATGAGGAAAACAAAAAGACCTTGGACGTGATTCTCATTTCCTGTACTAACATTATCCCCTAATAAAGAGAAATAAACTCCTCCATGTCACTTTTTTCATGGTCAATGAAAGGAACTCTGCATAGAACTACTTTTGGAGGTGGACCTACAAAACATCTTCCCCATCCTCTCTACTAGATATAAAGACCAACACTGATTCATTGCTCCCCACATCAAATTAGATTCCAAACTGAACCAATACTTTTTTGGGATCCTAGATAAAACTAAATGTGATCTCAATATCCTCTAGCCAGCTCTCTATCTCCACATCTGAGACACTGACCTCAAACTTCCCCACATCCTACCTCTAGAAATCCTGAAATGTCCACTGCCACTGATCATCCTCCTCAACTAGATCAACCATTCAATGATCAACTGAATCAACCTATAGAACCTCCTGATCCACAATAGAACAATGATCAAGATCCGTAGTTGAAAGGAAAACAAAGAACATCATATGCCCGGTAGTGTATAATTTTATTATGTTTTAGTTCAACTCATTTAATTCATCTTTTATTCATTTCAGCCTTCCCAAAAAACCCCATTTAAATCATAAAAAAAATCATCATATCATATGTTCCTCTCTTAGGTCTCTACCTTGTAAATTGGTCCACCTCACTTGGTCATTCAATAAGCTCAGAGTATGTCCACTAGATCACAGGGGGGGGACTAT
This sequence comes from Viscum album, assembly GCA_963277665.1. NCBI lineage: Eukaryota > Viridiplantae > Streptophyta > Magnoliopsida > Santalales > Viscaceae > Viscum > Viscum album. Next base: position 261,323,509 of record OY728128.1, on the reverse strand, counting down.
AATCCAGTGCCTTTTCTAGTCCCTCTAGCCTATGTCATTCACTAAAGTCATCTGGAAGTATTTCCATACCACCCCATGCAGTCCTCACTCTACCTACCTCCCAAATCTGTCCTACCTCTCATCCACTCCTTTGATTCCACTTGGTCATGACCCCCTCCCTCTAAAGATATCATAATTAGGGGAGAGAGATAAAGACCCCCCGAGTCCGACCTCCAGTAGGCACATTCTTGGAAACTATCCCCAACGGTATAAAAATATCTTGATATAGAATTCATTACCCTCTATAATAATATAGTGTCATTAAGTATTATAAATCATCCACAAACATCTCCAAGAAAAAATATTAATGAAGTCCAAAACCATCCTACATAAATGTATAAATAGAATTGATATAGATAAATTATCCAAATTCAATACCCAAAATTAATGCTAAACCAGAAAAATAACAACTTTCAAGGATCTAAGATAGTAATGTATGTCAAAGTACACATAGTCATCTTGGAAACCTGAAAATCATTTTATATACATAGGCTGAGCATACAAGTATATATAATAAGAAAACAAAAGTTTCCCATGAACATGTGAAAGAATCATACTAATGGACCTGTGAGAAAATATAATAACCATAATCTTTATTACACACATAAACATGATTTATTACATAAACATGCACTTAATAAAACCCAGAAGATCTAGAGGTCTAGTGTATCTGTGGATTAGTAACATTACATGAAAACTGAAGACATAAAATACAAGATATTTATTGACAACGTATTTTACATGACCACAACAATATTTCATACTTTTCATTTCATGTGATGTCTTAATGAAATAAATAAGTAAATGGTGAGCTATAAAACCCAATAATGGAGTAAACAAGGAATAACATGAAGAATACAATACATGATAGTAAATAGGCATATCAATGGAGTACAAGATAAACATGAACATAAATGCAAGATATAACATGATTATCATAACATGGAATTGTTGAAACAACATAAAACATGATGTTTGAATTATCCAATGATCATTGAACATGGATGAGCATGAGTCAATAATAATTTCACATGAATTAGTATTATTAAACACTCATTGCACATGAATTAGTATGATTAAACCCTTATTGCACATGCATCATATAACATGGAATCATTCAACATCATAAGTTATTCCACGATTAAGGAATTTGTAAAAAATACATGTAAGTACTATTAAGTATATATATGAGAATAAAGTTGAATACCATTGATAGAGAAATGTGTATGGTATTCACTACATGATGATTTTGTCTTGGAAAATCGGGGTGCACTTTCTGCAGCATAACGTCCACATATAGAAATTCATATGATGGGTTTACTAGAGAGAGAAATGGGTACCTCATAATTTATACATGAAATGTACAAAAAGGGTATCATGGAAAATAATATATCTACATATGAAATGGAATTTAGATTCATAATAAGGGATAAATACTTGAATGGAAATAAGTTGAGATAAATCCATTAAGGAATTTCAGCACGGTAACAGGTGTACACGAAATGCATTAATGAGAGAAAAAGTGGTATCTAGTCATTAAGAAATAATTAGGGAAGTATGGGGAGGTGTGAAATCATACCATAAAATTTTTAATTTAATGTTATCTGTTATTACATCATAAAGAAACTTGTATAAAAATGAGAATGGAAAGAATCCATTACTTTAGTGTGTGCCTCCAAGAACCTGATGAGGGGATTCCTGAGATCATGGACTGCCTTGTAAGGATTATAGAGAGGAGATGGAAGATTAGGTACATGATTCAAGGATTTTGAGTGAAGATAAGTAGGATCCTGGGAGGGTTCATATAGGAAATGAGAGGGAATTCTTTGTTATTTAGGTTTTGGACACTACACATTAAAATATTCAAAACCACAAACCAACTCATGGTTTTCTCCCATGGTTTCTTAACAAGGTGAGTAGTATAAAATATTTTATGTTTCCAAGGGATGAACATATTAAAATTTTAGGCTTGATTATGTATAGGTGAGTAACACTCTCATGGAAATAAATTTAAAATCATCAAATATATTATACACTTTAGAAGATTCCCTAAGGAATTATAAAATAAGTCAAATTAATATAAAATCATATTATTTTAATGTGAAAACATATATTGGGCCTATAATACACATTATAGTATTTATTACATCATTTTTGGGTCATTATGATGTCATAAAACACATATTATATTTATACGGTATTTAATTTTTACTCAAAAATTCGAGTGTCCCTAAAAATTATGAAAACAATTCAGTTGGATAAATTAGATGTCTTGATTAAAAAAATAATATTCATATTATATAAATAATTTTCTAGTCATGTGAATTTTCATTTTTAAAATGAAAACAGTCATTTATTGAAAATTTATGGGTTTCGATAAAAACAGTTCTCAAACCTTAATAAAAATTACATTTGACTTATAAAAGTTATATACTCATTTATTATTAATAAAATTAATTTGATGATAATATTTTATTAAAAAATTAATTATTTAAAAATTCATTAATTCCTTAAAATAAATACATTAAAAATACACTTTCATTTTTATCGTATAAAAAATGTAACACTTATCAAACTAATTTACTAATCATTTACTCACAATGAACTGATATAATCATCATTTATAAAAATTGTTTTTATAATATAATTAGTAAAATAATTTTTTTATATGATAATATATATATTTCTCAAAAGTAATATTTTTAACCGAAAAATAAATTCATAAATTTCATCATTTCTTTTTAGAAAGACTATTCTTATAAAGAATTAATGGAATAATAATTTTATTTTTAAAGAGGTATTACACAATAAGTAACTAAATACTTATTACATAACCCCTTATAACACACACGTAATACCTAAGGGTAAGGTGTGTGATGGTGAAAGTCTCTTGGGGTGGCTCAGATGACATTGCCTTGGTGGTTATCTCTATTAACTTGAACATCTCTCATAAGTGATTAGATTAAAGCTTATCATATGGAAGCTAGGATTGGGCTTGGTCAAGATAGAATCTCAGTAATGTTACCTCTATTCCGAGCTCTGAAAAATGACCTTCATATGGCCCTAGTCTATTGGATGAGGTCATCCCCCTTTTTTCTATATCGATTGGATTCTTTTTAAAAACCTTATATTTATATTATCCATGTAATCACTTATAAACACCTATATTATCAACGGTAACGATACTAATGGTTATTTAAACCCAATAATAATAATAATAATAATAATAATATTTCATGTGTTTTTAATAAGACATTAAATGAAAAGGAATTTTATTCATAAAATATCGGGTCGTTACAAACATTCCCCCATTAAGAAATTTCACCCAATAAGTTTCCTTTTACCACACTAAAACAGATGAGGTGAACTTTTCCTCATCACTTCCTCTAGTTTCCACATTCCTTCTTCAAACTTGTGGTTTCTCCACAACACTTTAATGAGGGGAATTGTCTTTTTCCATTGATCTTTTTTCCTATGATCTTAGATCTTCACTGGATTCCATTTATAGGTGAGTTCATTATTCAGTGGTACCACCTCTGGATTGTGTACATGAAATGGGTCAGGTATGTACTTCCTCAATATTGATACATGGAATACATAGTGTACTTTAGATAGTATTGGTGAGAGTTCTAGTTGATAGGCCACTGCTTCAACGTGATCAAGGGTCTCAAAAGGGCTGATGTACCTTCTACTAAGATTTCCCTTATTCCCAAATCTCATAACTCTATTCCATGGTGATATTTGGATGAAGAACATATCTCCAACATCAAACTCTAGGTATCGTCGATGATTGTCAGCATAACACTTTTTTTGACTCTGAGCTGCTTTGATGTGCTGGTGGATCGTCTCAACCTTCTCAACCATTTCATTGACCATTTTTGGACTAAGATGTTTTTTCTCCCCAACATCATCCCAACATGCTGGTGTTTTTTCACCTTTTCCCATAAATGGATTCATAATGATTTATTAGGATTCTTGAGTGGAAATAATTGTGGAAAGAGAACTAATCGAGAGGAAGATGTTGATCCCATCCTCCTTTTAATTACATTCAGCATCCTCTCATCATGTCCTCATGTGTTTGGATAGTCTGCTCAGATTGGACATTATTTTGAGGATGATAAGTCATACTGAAGTTTAGCTCAGTATTCCGAGCATGTGGGATACACTTCTAGAACCTAGAGGTGAATCTTGGATCTCGATCGGATATAATCTATAGTGATACACCATGCAGCTTTAAGACTTATCTTATGTATATATATGAAAGTTAATTAAATGATAAATCTTCTTTAATTGTAATGAAGTGTCATGTATTTGTAATATTATACACAACAACCAAGATAGAATTGTTTCCTTTGGATTTATTTGGACGCATGGTTACAAAGTCCATGGTAATGGTCTACCATTTCCACCTTGGTATGGGTAATGCTTGCATCATCCCCTTTGACGTATGCCTCTCAGAATTCACTTTCTGACATACCAGGCACTTTGATGTATACTCAGTAATCTATTTATTCATGTTATCCCACCAATAATTCTCTTATATATCTCAATACATATTTGTGTTTCCTGGGTTAATGGGGAAATTTGAACAATGTGCATCATCCAAAAGTTATTTCTTTAACTCTGGATTTGAGGGAACACATAGTCTTGACCCAAATCTCATAATTCCTTCTTCATTAAAATTGAACTCCAAGGATTTACCTTTTATGATAGTTTCCACTTTTTTTGAATTCTCACATCATCCTTTTGATAATTCTTTAACTTTTCCAGTAGAGATGGTTGGGGAATTATTTATGAAAGTATTGATGATGTTCCCTTATATATGATTCTCATTTCCATCTTTATCAAATCTAAAAATATTAGATCATTTTAAATTCTCATCAATGATAGAATCATAGGGTCCTTTCTACTTAGAGAAGCTACATCCTTCTTCGGTTTCCTAGGGTGGTAATGGATTGATCAGTCGTAATCCTTAATGATATATTACCATATTTGTTGTGGCACATTCAACTCTTTCTCTGGGAATATATAATTGAGGATTTTATGATCTGTTTATATTTCAAAATTCTTGCCAAAGAGGTAATGTCACCAAATTTTCAAAGAAAATACTACTAAATCCAACTCTAGATCATGTGTTGAATATTTCTTCTCGTGAACATTCAATTTCATTGAATCATAGGCATTGAATTTATCATTTTGCATAAAAACATATCCTAGGACCTTCTTCTATCCATCACTAAATACCATGAAATGTTCTCCACTTGTGGGTAGTCAGAGAATGAGAATAGTGATATGCCTATTATTCAACTCCTTAAACCTCTCTTCTCATTCATCATTATAAACAATCGTGACTCCCTTCCAAGTTATCTTGGTAAGAGGGTTTGAAAGTAATGATAAATTTCTCACAAATCGGTGATAATATCCTACTAACCCAAGGAAGCAATGGGTATCCATCGTAGATGTTGGCCTCATCTATCCCTCAATTTCATTTGTCTTTGAGGAATCCATAGATATCCCATTGGATGTGTTGATGTTCCACAAGGATGGAACTTCATTTAACCAGAACTCATACTTTTTGTAATTTTTTATAGAACTTCTCCTTTAGAAACGTCTCTAGTACAGTTCTTAGATGCTCCTCATTCTGCTCCTTGGTTTTGGAGTATATTAGAATATCATCTATAAATACTACCACAAATATTTTTTGGTAATCTATAAAGACTATATTCATCATGTTAATGAAAATTTCTAGAGAATTAGTGATTCCAAAAGGCATTACTATGAATTCATAGTTCTTGTACCATGTATAAAAATTAGTCTAGGGGATATCCTCTTTCTTCACCTTTATATGGTAATATCTCAACCACAGATCCACCTTAGAGAAGTATTGTGCTCCACGTAGTTGAACGAACAAGTCATCAATTCGTGGAAAATGATACATGTTCTTAATCGTGATTTTTTTGAGCTCACAACAATCAATGCAAAGGAGCATTGACCAATCCTTATTCTTGATGAAGAGGACTAGAGCACCCATGGTGAAGCACTTGGGCATATAAACCCTTTATCTAGATTCTCATGTAGTTATTTATTTAGCTCCTCAATCTCCACAACAACCATTATATACATATTCTTTGATATTGTTAATTCCTCCAGTAAAAGATTAATTAAGAATTCAATATCTCTTCAGGGAGGAAGACCAGGAAATTCCTTGAGAAACACATCAGGGAATTCCCTCACAATATGCATGTCTTTGAGGATGGTTCCTTCCTTAGAATCAATCATCTGAGTAACATATCCATGCTCATAGGGCCGTAATATCCACACTTGAGATGATGGTGCTAAAGAAGATTCATCCACCTTGCACTTGTAAATAATCAGGGGCTGATCCACCATATAGAGATTTATTTCCCTATCATGTTAATTTATATTGGTTCTATATATAGAATTCCAATCCATTCCATGAATTTCATCCAATTCCACAAAAGGGATTATGAAGAGGTTTTCTGGAAACTTAAATCCACAAATTGTGATAGGGGAGTAGTTATATTAATGGGATTAAATAATTCCCTCATTTTCCATTATCACCAACATCTCTAATTCCATGATTTGTGGTAGTGTTTGGATTGTTCTGATAAAATTTTGGGATATAAAGGAATGTGTAGAATCAAAATCAAAAAGTAAATTTTCTATACACGAATAAATAACTATAATACCTTTAAACACTTCATTTTTGGGATTCACTTCAGTTGTAGTGATGGAGAAATCACACCCTTTCGACCTTGGAGGTTGTTTTTTGCCTATGAAAACCCTTAGCTTAGGTCACTGGTTCACAATGTTCCTTGATTCATTGTCGTTGTAGAAATTAACAATGCATTGAGGGTAAAATGGATAATTCTTCTCCTATATCTCAACAATGGGTTTTTTCTTGTTGGAAATTAATGGCAAGGTTCCCTTCCCTTCAACACCTAAAGTATTTCCTCATCCCCTTCAGGAAGTATTCGGGGTTCTTCTTTCAATACCTTTTTAAAGTGGGGTGCTTGAATTTATTAGAACTATTGGATTTTTCCATCAGACTATAAGGATTAATGTCCTATTTACTCTTCTTATCCCCATGATACCCTTGAGATACGCTGATCTCCATTTAGACTTGAGGGAAAATTGGACAATTTCCTTATAGCAATAAAAATCACGGATCACTAGGGATTTCTATAGGCTAGGTTCTATCCCACCAAACAAGTGGTCAACCTTGAATTCAAGGGTAAGGACAAGATGGAGGCATATCGTGTAAGCCTTGTGATGTTTAACTCATACTCTCCAAAAGATTCATCATCATTTTTTTATGATGGGAAATAAGTAACATTCCATCTTATGTCGGAGCGTAAGAGGAAAATATTTATCAAAATTTTTTTTCTAGAAATCCTTCCATTCTAATGTCTCGATATCTTTCCCGAACTTCATATTTTTGATCAATGTACACCATTGATCAGCTTCACCATCCATATGATAAGAATCCAGAAGAACCCTATCTTGTTTGGAACATTGAAGGATGGAGAATATCTTCTCAAAGCAGTCGATCCATTGTTTGTTGATTGAGGGATCAAATAATCTATTTAAAGTATGGGGTCTTTGTCTCATGAAGCACTCAATTGAATCTTGTTCATTCTTAGGGGGTTTGAAAATTCCTCATGGAAAATGTTTCTATTAAATACTTGAGTTAACTGTGACACTATCATGACAATGTTTGTGATTCCCACTCCCATTAGATTGGGCATCTCATTAAAACAATCGTCACATTGATCTTTGCATTGCTTGTTAGCATGAAAAAAGGGATAACTTATAAATTACATTAATGTCCTTAACTTATGAATTTATAGGCCTTAATCTATGTGATCCCTGATCTATTTCCTAATATATATTCTAAGGGGAATTTTTTTATTCCCTTAATAATGTTTCATACTATGCTTATGAATTTACCAGATAATATCTCGTAAGAGTGATGAACCAAGAGTGAATCCAGGACTGTTTTTGTGCACCGGTTCTCATTCTAGTCTAGCTCAAAGCAGTGTTTTCAGATTTTACCTCTAAATATATATGTTCTAGAGCCACTTCTACTTGTTTGTATCCGGACAGTGAAGAAATTTCCTGATAAAACACTTACTCTATACACACCAATTTTTATAGATTTTTTCTAATACATTGTCTTATCTTTAAGTCTTTCACTAGTGCTTTCTAATCCTAATCCCAAATATAACTAAACATATACTTTGATACAAACTATAACAACCCTTCTCTTTCTTGCACACTTAAACATGATTTATTACAAAAATTTTCACTTTATAAAAACTATAAGAACAATAATTATAGTGTCTTTTGTGATTAAAAACATTACATGACAACATAAGAAATAAAATACAACATTTTTATTGAAAACTTATTTTACATGACCACAACACTCCTTCATACTTAGCATTTCATGGTTTAACCTGAGGACATACATAATAAAAGGGTGAGCTATAAAGCCCATTATGGGAATAAAAAAGGTATAACATGAATAATACAATACTTTTTAGGAAATTGTAATATTAATGGATCAAAAGATAAATATGAACATACAGGAATAATATAGCATGATTATCATAACATGGAAATGTGGCAACAACATACAACATAATATTTTCATGAGCCAATGCTTATTGCACATGGATTAGCTTGAGTAAAACCAAATTGCAAATGAATTAGCATGAGTAAACCCTCATTTCACATGAATAAGCATGTGAAAACCCTCATTTCATGTGGCGTATCATGATAATAAACATTACCCAATGCATTGGAGCACTATCAGGGTGGACCCTTAATAAACATTCCAGTTCTTACATAAGTGTGCCACATGGATCATATGACATGGAATAATTCAACATCATAATTTATTCCATGATTAAGCAATATGGAATAAATAAATTTAAGTTCCATTAAATATTTATATGTGCATAAAGTTGAATACCCTTGATATTTAAATGGGTATGGTATTCACTACACGACGATTTTGGCTAAGAAATCACGGTCCAATTTTGGCAGCATAACATTTTCATATAGAAATTTATAAGTTGGGTTGATGAAGGATAAAGGGGTATATAATATTTTATACATGAAATATAAATCAATGGGATCATGGAACATAATATCACAATATATGAAATGGAATTTAGATGTATAATATGGGAGAAATATTTGACTGGAAATAAGAAGAGAGGAATCTCTTACAGAATTTCGGTATTATAACAGGTGTACACAAAAGGAAATAATGATAGAAAAAGTGGTATCTCATCATTAAAAATTATGTAGGGATGTTTGAGGGAGGTGCAAAATCAAACACCAAAATTTGCCATCAAATGTAAATGGGTATTAAAACATAAAGAAACTTGGATAAAAATGGGAAACGAAGGAATCCCTAACTTGAGTGTCTGCATTTAAGAGCATGAAGAGTGGATTATTGAGAGCATGGACCACCTTATGAGGATTATAGAGAGTGGAGGGTAGACTAGGGATGTTATCAAAGGATTTTGAGTGAAGAGAAGTAGGATATTGGGTGGGTTTGTATAGGAAATGAGAGGTAAGTTTTTATTATCTAGGTTTTGGACACTACACATTAAAATATTCAAAATCACAAAACATACCATGGTTTTTTCTCATGGGTTATAACCAAGGGGAGTGGAATACAATATTTTATATGACCAATGGACGATCATTTTAAAATATTAGGCTTTCTTATGTAGAGGTGAGTCACACTCTTAAGGAAATGAATTTTAAATCGTAAAATATATTTTACACGTTGGAGGATTCACTAAGGAATTGTAATATTAGTAAAATAAATATAAAATCACATTATTTTAATAGGAAAACAAATATTTGGCCGATAATACCCATTATAGTATTTATTAAATCATTTTGGGGTCATTATGATGTTATAAAACACATATTTTATTTATACGGTATTTAATTTTTACCTAAAAATTCTACTGTCTCAAAAAATTACGAAAAATTATCCATTGGATAATTTTTAAATCCTAATTACAAAAATAATATTCACTTTATAATAGTAATTTCCTAAATATGGGAATTTTCATTATCAAAATGAAAACTGACATTTATTAAAAATTCATGGGTTTTGACAAAAATAGTTCTCAAACATTAATAAAAATTACATTTGACTTCATAAAAATTATATAAGAATTTATTATTCATAAAATTAATTTTAAAATAATATTTTATTAAAATATTAATTAGTTCATGAATTCATTAATTTCTTAAAATAAATTCATTAAAAATATACTTTCTATTTTATCGTACAAAAAATGTAACTCTTATAAAACTGATTACCTAATCATTTACAGATAGGGAACTGATATAATCATCATTTATAAAAAAAAATTGTATTATTATTAATAAAAAACCTAGTTTTAAATTATAATGTATATATTTCTCAAAATTACAATTTTTACCTGAATAAACAATTTATCAATTTCATCATTTTTTTAAGAAAAACTTTTCTTATAAAGAAATTGATGGTATAAAAAATTTATTTATAAAAAGGGATTACATAATAAGTAACTAATTCCTTATTACATAACCCATTATAACACCCTTATAAGACCTAAGGGTATGGTGTGTGATAGTGACAGACTCTTGGGGTGTCTTGGATAACATCACCCAGGTGGTATTCTCTATTAACTTGAACTTCTCATGTAGGCGATTCCAATTAAGATTAATGTGTTGAAGCTCGGATTGAGCTTGGTAAAGGGTGAATCCTAGTGATTCTACCTCCTTTTTGAGCTTTAAAAAATAAGCTTCATATGGATCGAGAATACTAGACGAGACCATCTTCTCCATTGTCTATATTAAAAGGATTCTTTTTAAAAACATTACATTTATATTAGTCGTGTGATCATTGTTAAATGACTACATTATCAATGGTAACGCTACATAAAGGTTATTTAAACCCAACAACAACAACATCAATAATAATAATAATAAAACAATGCATGAGTTTTCAATTATAAATTTAATGAAAGGGTATTTTTTCATAAAAGAACAGGTCATTACAGAAAAATATCAGAACCATAAACACCTATCAAGGTATACAAACCATCCCAACCTCACTAAGGCATGATCTCCAAATAACACCAATTGTGTATATAATATAATATAAATCACATAAATAAGGGTACCCAGTACCACTTTCACTTTGGTATGCCACTCTCACATCTAGTATTTTATTCCCTAGAACTCTCATCTCTTCAATATACCACGCCACCCCACAGTCATTGTCATAATACAACTTTCTCACAAAAACCTTGGATCACCACCCCAATATAATGACCATAAAAAATCTCTCCCAAAAAACATGGGCCACTACACAATGACTTCAAAAACCAAAGTACTAGTGTATCATGAACATGTAGTAAATCAACCTCATTCCCTCCTCCTACCATGCATAACCACCACCCAAATATGCCCAATAAACATGATCATATCACATCCCACCTAAAAACACATGGGCCACCACCCCCACGAGAATGGTTACGTCTCTCCCAAAATCACATGGGTCATCAAAACTCACTAGCCGACACCTGATCCATCACAACTTCCATCTAATAAACTAATAGTCCTTAGAACATTACAGCCTATGAAATACCTATATCACATAGGAGAGGGAGTGGTTAAGAGTGGAAACCCATCAATATATACTCCTCATCAGATTTTTGGAAAAACACCCCCCCATGAATTCGTGGGTACCACACATAATGATCATCATTGGTGGGGTGGGTATAGAAATCCCAAGTATATAAAAGTATATATATATATATATATAATATCAAACACTCAATCCCAACCTATGGGTTCACAAATAAACCAACTAACTCACAACACCGCCAATTTTTCTGCCTCCTCTAAAGGAATAACACCACAGAACAATCTAAATACCCAATTTCACATTTCCGACTAATTCCATTTAATCATCTCATTCTTTTCATTATTTACTGTAAACCACATTTAACCACACTACCAAACATTTAATTATTCATTAACTAATATAATCCCATTAACCAAACCAAACCATGTCATTTCAACCAATACAAAACAATTATTTATTTATTCCATCACTACACGTGCATATAGCACAACGAAGTAACCACCTCACCACCCCCAAAAATAATGTCTATAAAAAACTACCTTGCTACCCCAAAAGCAAGGCCAAAAAAACAACATTGGAACCCCTAAATCCCAGAACATGAACCATCATTCTCACATTCCCCATCCATGCATCATCATCCCACAATAATGACTAGAAGTCACAACACATTGGAATCATTTTATAGATTTAATAATGGGATTTAGAATATCTATCCTTATTTTAGGGGTCTCATCACAAAAGATATAATCCTGGGGAAACCATATCATTAGACTAATGTAATTAGTTAATCAATTTTAAGTTTATGGTGATATCAAAAAAATTACAATAGGTGAAATAGTCATAGCATATTTCATGCAGGACAAAAAATCCCTAGATGGCCAAATTGTTTAGTGGTTCCACACTACCATAAAATCCAAAAAATAAAAATTAATATCAATGATATAAAATCCTATGAATAAAAATACTTTTTTACCTTAAATTTAAATTGAACTAATTATTTATAATTGATTAAGCTAGCACAACCATAAATCATAGATTGAAAAAAAGAAAACCCCTCATGTATGATACAAAATAAAGTGAAATGAGGGATTCCATACCTCAATGAATCTATTCTACCTCGCTGCGCACCACATGGAAAAAAAGAACGCCCGCAAACCCCAAACGCAACAGGAGAAAACATGGATCAACCTAAACCACAAGAAAATACCATCAAAACGCAACCCAACATTCAAATAAAACCATAAAAAATCACCACAAAAAATCCCCACATAAAATCCCTAATAGATGAATATAAGAAAACCTATCCAGAAGAAGGAATGGATTACCATAGAGTTAAAAAATAAACCACTAGGACCAATAGATCAATGATGGGGAAGATGGTTTGATAAACTCTTCAGGGTTCCTAGTGTTCACGTAAAATGAGAGGAAGAAGAATCTATGACTGAATGAATTAAAACATCCAGAAAGAAATTTTAAAACAGCACTGTAATGAGGATTTATATTATGTGTAATCGACATTCACATCGTGTAATCCTCGAAGTTTGGTTTCATCGAAATACCCATCGCTTTTTTATTTCACCCTAAAACTCTACATGACATGAACCGACTCCACACAATATAGAAAACACCATTACAAATTGGGTAATACACTCACACAATGTCTATTTCCTACTGAAATTCTTCTTCACTTCCACCTCCAACTTAAAACTCCCAGAACCTCCCCTTAACACCTCCAACAACATAAACTGGCAATATAATGTACCAGGAGGGCACTAAACACTACACATAGTATTCAAGTTCAATAATTAAATTGGAGGTGTACTATGTGAATCTTGTGATGTTTTATTAAGAGGTTTTAATGGATACATCCTCATTTTATTTTATTTTAATTAATTCAATTTCTATACAAGTGTGGAGAGTTTATTTAAATTATTTAGTGAAAAATACATCATTAACCTACTTTTATTTCATGAACATTATTTCTCCCTTGGAACATATTTATTTTATCAATGTCAACCATTGGTATGCTTGATCTTCTGAATGATAAACACAAAAAATAACCTTATATTTTTCTAAGGACTAAGGAATTTAAATATATTTTCTATTTCTTCGTCCAATTACTATAAATATGTAGATCAAAAGAACCACTTAAGGATAATGAAAATTGAAACATGAATGCATCAACATATACTGATCCTTCATAGAACATTTAGGATCTCAACATGGTTTATGTTAATGTTCATAACCAAAGATTATATTATAATAATTTTTAAATCATATATCTTATCACACTTCATAGCTCGTTAGAATAACAACAAAATTTTCCATTATACTCATTTCAAAATCAGTTCCTCATAGTTTAATTCATTGATAAAAAATTAAAAGGGTCAGTGTTAGTATCAAGAATCAATATTTAGCGTAATGGATCTTAGGATAAATTAAATTAATTAAAAATTGTCTTTAAGTATGAAAAAATAGATTTTACCTAAGAAATTTAAGGCTTATATAACATCACTAATGGTTCATCATGGTGGTTCTATGTTCTAAAATAATGATCCCCATATCATAATCCCCAAAAAATTTGAAACCACCCACGAATAAAAGTTGAAGAACCTAAAACATGAACTCCTGAATCTGTAGAAATAAATAAAAACATAGCTCATATTCTATTATTCTAAGTGATACAACACAAGAATATCACAAAAATAGTTTACATAATTTACATAATTTAATAAAATTGTATTTGGATTTTATAAAATGTACGAAAACCAAAGTTTATTATATTTAAATATTATATATATTATATTCATAATTTATATTATGCCTTTAACATTTCTTGAAATAATCTCCGTACATGATGTCCTACAAGAAATATTAAATATAATATATTTCTTCATATCCTTTGTAATGGGAACAAAATAGAGCAGTGATATCAGTTTTTAAGGATGTACACAGATAAGTGATAATATTCAAAGATCATAAGAAATAAAAATATGATCACATGGGTGTCTGAATATTGAAACCATTGACATCATAAGTGAATCATAAAAATTAAAAAATATATCTTCATTCACGAGTTATGGAATTTATATTTTATCATAAAAAATAAATGTTTAATATTAGTGTGGAAACATGATCCAATAATCAAGAAAACAGGGCATAATCATAAAATGTGTCATACACATAAACATATGAAATAGAAAAAATCAAGTGTATAGTTGTTCACAATCAGTTACACTCTTAATCATGTAAAAAATGTAAATCAAAATCATATACATGCCTTGAATTTTGATCATATAAATTCATAATCACTATTATGTATTATCTTGTGAACAAAAATAATCACAATATTTTACACAAATCATTTTTTTGAAAATATTTAATGGAAATGATGTTCACACATCATATTTTTATGATATATAACTATAAAATTTTCCACAAATATAGTTGTAATAAAATCCAATGATTCCAAAACAATATTTTTTTTAGAAAACCTTCTGGTTCCAATTATTTTGGTTTTGAGAAATCCAAATGATCCCACCACATTATATTGGGCAAAAACCCAATTATTCACATAAATTATCTAATGAGAAATAACACTTTAGACAATGAATTGGATGGATATATTGAACACACACCTCACATAATTATTAACAGTACATATGTTTTCCTCCTTAAATTGAAACAATTATCAAGTATATCATAGATAATTTACCCATGGGAAGGAAAAAAGTTTCTTGATAACATACTTACGAAAATCCCATAATAGATCTAAAGAAATATTTTTGGTGGTAAAATTTTAAAATATTCATGTTGATGCATAATAATCATTAATGGATGTTTTCAAAAATAGAAAAAAAAACTTTTATTATATCATTTAAAAATTTATTGAAAAATATGAAAAAATATCCTTTCTTTTTTATAATGTTTTCATTAAATGAAAACAAATTATAAATCAATGGGAATAGAAACTACTTTTGGAAACCCTGAAAACATGAATATGGAGATTATTAAATAATCCCTCCACAAAAATTAGGAAAAATAAATCACATGGAATTTTTTTTAAAAAAATTTCTATGTCACATATTTTTAGAGAATTTGATGATAATGGGAAATAAATTAACAAGAAACCTATAAATATCATTTTCTTGAAAATGAAAAGAAGTTTTTTAAAATTGTGATTTAAAAATATAAATATCAATAATGGAATGATATAATGACATAATTTTAAAATAAGTAATAAATGGATAAGAAGATAAGATATATTAAAATAATAAAATTTACCTTTTAATCATTTTATGGAAACCCACATTATTAAAAGGATTAATAAAATATATGTTGGAATATATAAAAGGAGATGTATATAGATCAATATGGATGATAGATAAATTTAATTGAAAGTAAGAAAGTAATTTTTTTGAATAAATACTATTAAAATATGGGAAAAAGATACCTTAATATTGATATAATTTTTTTTAATAATATACCATTATTATGAAAAATAAAATATATCAAAATATTATCATTTCCGGATTATATAATATACATAGAGATAATGAGAGAATAAATTTTTTGAAAAATTATTCCAAAATATATCAATCTTATGTGAACATAAAATAAAAGAGTGTATTAATCAATGAAATGAAACTGAGTTGATAGAAACTATTATAACATCATAATCATGTAAACCATAAGGTAAACAATTATATTAGATGAACAATATTTTTAATCCTATTAATTTTAGTAAATGTATTATAAAATGAAGGAATGGGCCCATAAGGGGTGCTCCCTCCCTAGGTTTTCTCATCATCTCTACCGCATTCCTCCTCGAGTCGGCTCAGCTCATCCTCCCCTCACTCAGAGAGATCATGGTGGAGGTTCCCTGCTGCGGTGGCATGCTCCACGGGCTCGGCTATTTCATCATTTCTCATCAATGTCGACCTATTCCTCATTCAACTCCCATATGCTGGATAGGGCTTCTTGGTGGCACGGTGCTGGCCCAGCGGATGACTTCCCTGCTTTTGCGGTTTGTGGAATTTCTACTCGCCCTCTGTTTTGTGTGTGGGTGGGTAATCGTGTCTCCTCGCGAGATCAGGTTGGTAGTGATGGGATTTTGGTTCTGGTTTGACGACATGTTTTCGGTTTGGTGATGTGTTTCATGATTATAATGTTTGAACATGATTACAAGGTGATGCGTGGATGGAGTCCACGGATCCAAGCATGTGGATTGATTCTGCATTTGATTTCTTGTGTGTTTTTCTTACTGATTTTGGTTTTGGTTATGCTTCTTTTTATTCTCTCCATCATGGTGGTCTGTTGGTTTTGTTTCTGTTTGTGGTTTATTTCATTTTTTTGGATGCTTCGGATGGGGTCGACGACGTTCTGGTTTTTGGAAGTCGGCATGAGTGATGTTGTGATCTTCTTTCGCGGTGTCAGTGACGATGAACGCTGGTGAAGCTCGCCGGTGATTTGGGTCGCGGATTTTACAGTCATTTCAGGTGTGTTTCGAGGCTGACCATGGTTCGAGGTGTTGTAGGAATCGAGGGATCCCATGTTTCGAGGTCGCCATATGGGTTCATGGCTCGAGGTTGTGAGCGGCTACTTTTGAATGTTGAATTTTATTTGAATGTGTGATGTCATGGCTGTTTGGACTGTATGCGGTTTGGATTCCTGTATTTGGGTACCGAATACCCTTAAACTAGCTTTTTAAAAATGAATAAAATAGTTTGTAGTCAGTATGATAAAATGAAACCATATGGTATTCTAAACATGATACAATAGAAATCATCCTTGTAACATATATTATGTTATAAAAATGAGTATTGAGAATAGAAAACCATTATAAAATTATAATTATGAGAATTAATAAAACATGAATGAGTGATTATGAATTGGGTAAAGAAATAAATAAATAAATTTTCATTTTATTATAAAATGACAAAAATTGGAAGTAAATTCCCTATGTAAAAGACTATTAGGTGCATAACATAAAAATATCCCTCATTGATTGGAAATTTAGATAGAAAATATTTTATTTACTCATGAAATCCAAGGAATCTTGTTATCCCCTTTGAGTACTTTGGTCCTTCTCAAAAAGGATCATTCGAAATAAAGTATTCAGGCTATATTCATTGAATTTGAAGTAAACAAACATATATACATATATTTTGGAGTATGAAAATGGTTAGATATTCTAGAGATATTTATATTAAATGAGTGTCTATAAATGGTTATATGATAGCTCCATTTATATGATAAAATGGGGGAATTTTTTGTTAGAAACATGAGTAAGGAGAAGGGAAAATAAAGAATCACATTGGGGTTTAATAAGTTAGGTAAAAAATTATGGGCATAAATTTTTGTTTAACGCTGAAACATAATAATGGAATTATGAAAAAGATAAATTTGAGGTCAATTATTTAAAATTCAATCCATGATTTTTTATTCATTGTTACCCATTTTTTCATGATTAATTATTTACATTGTCACTCTTTCTAAAAATCCATGATATCATGAATTTTCTAATTTACATTTGATAAAACCAGATTTTTAAATAGTTTTATCAAATTTTGTTTCTATATATGAAAAAATTAACAATTAAATTAAAAGATATGATATATAGAAAACACTCTTTTTTTTAAAAATTATTTTTAAAAATTGTATATTTTTTTTCTATTTGAATATATTTTATTAAATAACCTAGTTTTTATATATAAATATATTAATTAAATTTTAATTATTATTTAAAATATAAACATTAATTTATTTAAATAGAAATCAAAAACAATAAATAATAATCTATTAAAGAAAAAACCTTTACCAATACCATGGTTATTATCTTTTACCACAATATAAATATGTATGCCTAAAAATAATATTTTACATATTAAATTATTTTAGTATTTATTATTCAAAATATGAAATATATTTAATTTTATTCATTTCATAAATCATAAAAATATTTTTATTATAAGAAAACATTAAAATCAATTTTTAGAAAAAATGTATTTATAATCAATATCTTTTCATATTCCCTACCATTTATAAAATATGTAAATAATGATAATTTTATAAATAATAAAAAAATCATTACAATTTATATTTTGATGAGAATATAATATCTATTAGGAACAATTTTATTAAAAAAAAATTTGGTTTAACATAGATTAATTAAATTTGTATTTGATATTGTTACATAATTTCTTCATTGATGTTACAAACATATTATAATAATAAAGTAATTCCTCAGACCATTCATTCCCATTATTTTGTGGGTTTTATATGGTATAAGACTTTGGAAACATTAATGTAATTGAGAAGAGAAGTGGGACATAATTACTTTACCTAAAGTGTTAAATCCTCTTGGTAATCATTGATCTGTATCAAAAATACCAAATTCATAAATTGAATAATGTTTCAAAAGTTTTCTTACTAAATTGGGAATCCTTTTCTGCTCAACTTTTATTGAAAGTGTAAAATGTTGTTGAGTTCATGAATTCCCTTGTTGATGTTTTTGAGGGTTCAAGATTTAAATAAATCACAAAATTTAATTCTTAATCATTGTGTGAGTACTCACTATGGTTTTTTAGATCAAGATCATTATTTACTATAATATATGTTCCATTTGAGGTTCATTGTGTGAGCTATTCATTCACATGGTGAATATATAATATCATACTTTTATATGAAATATGAATTTATATTGATTCACATTAATGTTCCTCTTATTTTCTCTAACATTAGGTGATTATAATATGATTTTGTTAGCCATAATAGCCTACAATATTTGGAATTATCCCTTGTATTATTAATAATTTATATCTATGATTCAAGGTGAGTTTTTATTATTATTATATTAGAGTCAACGTTTTTTAAAATTTCTGAAAGAGGTTGTATTGTTGGGATTTTTGAACTTATTAGGTTACAATTTTGATGAAATATCATTTTGATTTAAATCTATTAAATCATTACTTATTTGGTTATGAAACCTTTGTTAATAATCTAATTCATTGTATTTTTATAATGAATCATACTTATTATTTTGAGTAATGAGATTTATTTCTACCTAATATGTGAATATACAGAATTATAATAATTTATTATTATTTTGGTTGATTTATTTGAATTTACCTAGTAATAAAAATAAATATTTTCAATTAAATTGATATATAATAGGGACATACACATGTGGTTACTAGTTTTATTGATGTTTCTAATGTTATTTTATCTTATATTCTTGATTTAAGGTTATTCTATATAGTGACTGATTCATTTTAGAATATAAATATATTTATTAAATACATAAATTTTAAAAATGAGATGACTATTGAATATGAATTTTCTATTCTTGACTTGATGTGTTTGGCTTTTTTTCTTTTTGTGTGTGGTTTGGCAGACATTTTTATGTATATCTTAGTTTCCTATGTTGTTTATGGAATATAATAAATGATTTATTAATGTGTCTTGATGTGGTAGTTGTATAATATTATTTTGATAGAAGTGGAATAATATTGACATATATAAATACCATAATAGAGAAGGAATTAATTTTTCAAAATTTAAACTAATAATTAAATGAAATAATCCTTGTTTTGGATTTATTAAATTAAATAATGGTAAATTTATGTTGGGTTTTGGAACATTATGTGATGTTTTTCATTTTTAGTTATATATTTCTAGTATTTCATGGTGATGAATATTCATAGTGACATGATAGTTGTTTCAGTGGTGTTTATTATGTGAACCCATTGGTTTCATACTGTGCGATTCTACAATACACTTTTATTATTTTTGGCCACTATACACAACCCACATGAGTTAAATGATATTACCAAAACCCTGAGTCCCTTGGAGTGTTATCCTTAATATAAATGATAGGTAGGATACAAATACCTTTATATAACCAATCTCTCACTCTCCCACAAGAAGAAAAATCTTTTTTATGCTAGTTTAGGATGATTAGATATGTAATGGGGGTTATTATTTACAGTCAGAGGACACATGGTTAAATACCTACACATTGATGATACATTACTACCCTAGTTATGTTAAATGATATTACACATTTAGAAGGTGATATGAAATTTTATATGCATTTGATTCATGAGATCTGATATGTGGGTGGTGATATGAGAAATGAGATACAATTTGTGTCATTTATTGTAGATATAAAGAGGATAGTATAAAAGGATGCCATCTCAATCATCTATAATGAAAAATTAGTGGAGAGGTGGTAGTTTATTTCCTTTATCTAAATTCTAAGGATATTAATTTATTACTCATGTTTGAGTTATTTATTAAGGAAGCATTCATGAGGTTGGGGGAAAATTTTTGGACCATGGTAGGTCCTAGTTATATGTATTATTTGTTCACTAGATAAATAATATTCTCTTTACATGTTATCACCAGATACCTTCAGAATGATCCTATAGATTATAATGGTTAGGCTCACCTTACATATTTATAAAATATTTTCTAGATTTCAAAGATTTATTTAGTTATCTATATAGTATGTATTATCTTAGATCTATTATTATTATAGTAAATACTATTTGATTTACTTTCAATACTATTTTATCATTGGAGATGCATGTATATGATATATATGATTTCATGTTTAATATTTTTTTGGATTTTCCTATATTTATTTTATAGTATTCTAAATTAGTTAGATGTTTTATTTTATTATCCATGGATATTGTGGTAAATTCCTCCCATTTGAGTGTTTTATACCCTTGACTCTACAAGAAAATACATGGCCTACTATCATCGAGACTTTTGGTCACTCCTCATTACTATCATCCCAAGAGGTTTACCAGTGCAAAGATTGTCGTGGTTCTAAAAAAAATGTATCCAATTAGTTGGCTATGAGATATTGAAGTTTTTTGATTTAGTCACTAGTGATGACTACATGGGTTAGTACAAAAATTGTATTAGATGAATATAGTATGTAATATTAGTAATGGAGATTCACATGGACACATGATACTAAGTCCCCTGTGAATCTATATAAGGACCTTACGATCTATAAATGTAAAATATAATGCTACACTGCTTGTTGGGTGGAGACCTAGGATATGTTCATGGATCATACATTCTCAAATATAATTTTTAATGAGGTGGATATGAGAATTAATATATGAATTTTTTAAATGAATATAAATAAATAAATTTCTACTAGACATAGTTTTAACTCCATTAATTAAAAATATATTAATTGGTTTTTCATATACCACTTATATCAAAATTCTGAATGATTTAAAAGTTTTATCCATTGATAATATTAGGGTCGGTCCTAATTAGGACAATAAATTTTGGTAGGAGACATCGATTTATTTTCTGTATCATAGCTTGAAAAAGTATGAGAGTAGCATCACTAATCTATTTATGGAACACAGATTGGAAAATTTGATTATTTATTTTAGGTTAATTCGATCTCATTATGAGTTTTGAGATCCCATCAATGTTATCCATTAGTTGGGACCATATCTCTAATTATGGAATATATATCTTAGTGACTAGCTAGAGATCACTGTGATTTGAGATAAATTCTAGTAAGAGAACAAGTACAAGTATTTATCAACAACGGTGATGGTGGAGAACGTGCAGTATTTTTTCTCCCTCATGTAAGGTAGAATTAGTGTTCAATAGATATATATTTTTATTAATAAGATTAAATTATTTTTACCTACTATCCTTATAGATTAGGTGTGTAGATCATGTAACTTAGAGGGGGTTCCATGAACCAAACTTTATTCTATAATTGACCCATATATATATATATATATATTAATGATATGTTTTGAGGTACATATGAAGTTGAGGTGATGGATTGGGTGCTTTAACGAGTTGGATACCCCTAGTAAAGAGTTATTAGGGACCTCCATCCCATAGGGTATTTGATGGGTGTCATGAATGATGGCCTAGTCATGGTTCTAGTCAACTAGGATATAGTACCAACAGTCATCATCATATTTCTCAAGGGATAAAATTTCATTGATCTTATTGAGAGGTCAATTGTTCTGTGATTTCATAGATCTTTTCAAGGTCAGTATTAGTTGAAATTTCTTTTATCCATAGGGTTTTGGTATATATTGGGTGTTCATGATCCCT
Organism: Viscum album; assembly: GCA_963277665.1. Classification (NCBI taxonomy): domain Eukaryota; kingdom Viridiplantae; phylum Streptophyta; class Magnoliopsida; order Santalales; family Viscaceae; genus Viscum; species Viscum album. Next base: position 261,300,669 of record OY728128.1, on the reverse strand, counting down.
TTTAGTAGATGTAGCATTTTCCCATGATGTAGTTTCAGTAGTAGAGCCTTCCCTCTTCTATTTTGTAGCTTTCTAATTAATTTCATGCTCACACTAGAGGAGTAGTATTTGGAATAGTGTATCCCTACTATTTACCTCTCTATTAGGGTCATATACTATAACAGAGATGTGTAGTTCATCCACATTATTGAGAAATATCATGTTGAGAACATAAGCATATGATAAAGGCAACAATTATTAAGGGACTAGGGTTGTTTTGAGGTGATTTTAGATACCCTGGTTTCTTTTTTTATTACATAGTATCTTACCCATATGTTATAACCACCTTGGTAATGAAATGTGTTTGGAAATGGATTTATTTTTTCCCTAGTTTTATCCACACCATTCGGTAGACTGCAAATTTTTTATGTGTTATTAGAATACAAAATGATGATGTCTAGGCATCTTCCATTAAGATATTTCTTCAAGTTATAGATAAATCCATACAATGAAAATAAGTACATATGATGGTTTTATTCTACTCTCATGGAGGTTGAGTATTTATATTATATAAATTATGTTTTTTTAGGTGGATGGATGATGTATGGTGTTGGAAGAATAGAGACATTTTTGGATGGATGATAGGAAAGCAGACACCCTTATTTCATTTATGTCTAAGATATCAATAGATCATGTGAGTGTTTAGGAAGTGGGGACCGAAAGCATTATTATATATTGGCATGATTTATTTCCATGAATATTATGTAACACTAACCATTCAAAAAATGGATATCATGGGAAAGGGATAAAACAAGGTTCTCTATGAATCTTAATGGATCTATATTGGATCAAACTAATGGTGTTTCTATAGATGAGGATCATGATTTATGGTATGATGTAGAATGAATTTATCTTCCCTAGTGAATCATCTTAGAGAGATAAAATTATATTCAATAAGAATGTATAACATAGTATGACCTTGTGCACATAATATATGTCACTAAATTAGTTGAAAATTTATAATTTTTAGCATTCTTCATGAAATTAAGATCAATTTGACTAGTGTAGGGGATCTAGATGGTTTTTAACAATCAGTATATAGTCTAGATATCATTATCTTAGGTTGAATGAGTCAGATATTTTGAAGAATTAATTATTATTACAAAATGGGAACAATAAGGTCATAGTTTTGTTCATAGGTGCCTCGTATACATAAGATCATTTCAAGGTGATCATTAACACTCTGTTTCAAGAGTTCATACAAGAGTTCATAGTTTTTTCTTTGATGATATTATCATATTCTATTGACTTGAGGAGATTCATGCTGAGTAATTAAAGATAGTTTTATAGTCACTTTGACACAACTATTTTTATGGGAAATTGTCTGAGATTATTTTATGGATATAGTAATTTAATTTCAAGGATAATTTGGCTTTTCAGTAGGGAGTGGTAGTGGATATTTGAATTGATATGCTGGTTTTCCCATGGAAGAACCCAAGAACGTGAAATGGTTCCATGGTTTTTATTTGATAATGGTTTATTACAGGTTGTTGGTTCATGATTTCTCTTAGATTATATCACCCTCTTACAACCCTGACAAAGAATAAAATTTATTTATTTCAAATGGATAAGTGTAAGGAGGAATTTCAGGAATTTATTTGGATCCCAATTTCATTAGTGTCTCGGATATGGAATGATATTGGAGGTTATTTGTGATGTTTCCCTGTAAGTATTGGAATACGTCTTGATATATTAGTAAATAGTGATCTCTGGTGGGTTTATGAAGATACACACCATGTAGCATAAGTTTTTCACCCATGGAAGGGATATGGAAGCATCAATTTTTCTCCTAATGATCAAGTGATATTACCTATTTGGGAATTAATTTTGGTGTTTATTGAACCCAGAATCCAAAAATATGATCACTCCTAACATAAAATAAATATATGAATTTAGAGGATGATTATGTTTCAATAAGAATACAATATTAGGTTTTCTTACACCCCTGGAATGTGAAACATCATGGAAATCTTGTTTAGAAGGATTCTTAGAATCCTTCTAGAAATGATAGGATTTATAAAGGAAAATATAAGATTTATTAGTTTTTATATTAGGTATTAGGAGGTTAAGAGTAGAGGATCATATTCTATATAAATATATATACCACATTGTCATAGTAGGTGGAAGATTCAATAAGTGGAGTCTAATTTGTGGAGTTGATGCATTACTGGACTATTCATTTTGATATCCCTAATGTATAGGTAGTTAAAGACATGTATCAAGTTATGTTCATAGAAATAATTTTTTTCCATTAGTAATGGGTTCGAGAGTCCTCCATGAGTTTCATTTATCACCTATAGTGATAAAATGAAACATATCCAATGTTTATAATGGATTAAGGAGAATGTTTTATGGTTTAGGGATTAATCTTTTAGTGGATGATTTCTTGTGCGATGTCTAGTCTTCATGTATGTAAAGAAATAAGAACATGTCCCTGGTGTATTACTAGTACCTTTGGATTTACTTGAGTGGATGTAGAAGGATATATCAATATATTTCATTAATGAATTCCTATAGTCTTAGCGGGAATGAATATATCTTCATGTTCGTGGATCAAAAGATGATTTCATCACAGTTTTTGATGATCTAGGTTATGGGTATAGTTTATTTTGAGTAAATACAGTACATTGATCATGTTGTGAGGCTTCCTGGTTTGCCATGGTCCATTTATGACCGAGACCATCAATTTACATTGAAATTTTGGAGGAAATTTCATCTTGACATTGGATCTTAGATAAAAAATAACACTACTTTAGATAGCCATACTAATAGGAAAATAGAGAGGAATATAAATTTTTTTTACGATGTCTTAAGGACATGTGTCTTATATTATGGGGGATTATATGTATAAAACATACCCTCGTATGAGTTTTTTTATAAAAAATAGCTACGACCAATCCATAGGTATATCCCCCTTTTAGGAATCATATTGGATGATGTGTTGATCTCTGTTGATATGGTGTGGGATTAGGGAGGCATTAGTTTATGGTCCCAACATGGTGTAGTGCATTAAATATAATATTCTGTTGGTTCATGAAATTATTAATCTAATTAAAGATAAACCTAAGGTTTATGATGATCAACGGAGGAAGACTGTAGATATTGATGTAAAAGTACATGTTTTCCTTATGGTTTCCGATCAGAACAGTCAACATATGGGTTTTTAGGTGAGAAAGATCTTACCCAATTTTTTGCATCATTTAGTTGTTGGATTCCATTATAGAGGTGGCTTATTAGTTAGAACTTCCTATACATCCATAAAGTGTTCTTGATATCTTCCATGTGCCCCAACATCGCTAGTATTTTCTTAGTGATTCCCATATCATCGACTAGGGAAGTTAGATATTGATGATGATGAGATGTTCTTAAAATAATAGATCCAGGTTCAAGAACTTTTGTAGAAGGTTTATCGAGGGTGTTTTATTTTCTAGGTTTGAATCTAATAGAGGAATGTCGTATTGGAATAGTGTACATGGAAGGGGTGTTATATATGTGATCCCATTAATCAAGAGTTGTTTATTAACTAATGGTTTGACTATTTTGACATTATAATTTTTAATAGTTGTTTCACTACATGATATTATGTTTTGGAATCCTATTGAATTTTGAGATATGGTTTCATCTTTGATTAAGAGGTATCTCATAGGGATGTTTTTGGTGGTTTATAAGGGTTTCATCAACCTTTCAATTTTATAGTTTTTTTTATTCATTATTATGTTAATCATTTGAGGGGTATCTAATGTATTGTCTTCAAAAAATCCATCCTATTACATTGTCATTTTTTGGTGGTTTAATCCTTCAGATTATTTAAATAATAGAATTGGAGTAGATTGAGGGTAATTTATAACAACATATAGGGATTCACTACATGAATATAAGGACCCTCTGATAAACGTTACATACTCTAGTACCCATGAACTAGAATACACATACTTACAATTATGAGGAACTTTTCTTTTTATACTTTTAGCTAATTTGGTCATAATTTATACATAACATCTGATATTCATATAAAGTAGAAACTCCATAAATAGTAACCATTTTTTCTATAATATAATGATTTCAAAATAAAACATGATTCATTTTTATTTTATTTTTTGAAAATCTTTCATGACATTCAAATTGACTTCCTCATTTCTCTTAACCACTATTATTACATGTGATGAAAATTCAAAAAATGGGATGATCACAAAAAGATCAATACGGGGCATAAGAAAGAAATAAATAAACCGTTAGTCCATTAATACTCATAAACCCATGAAAATATTTTCATAATGTTATATGGTTCATCCATAAAATATAGTATCTTTAACATACCTTATGAAATAATAAGTTTATTGTAAAATCCAAAGTAAAAAAATAAATCAGAAAGGTTACTTGTGACATCATTTCCATATCACTATTATCATTATTATAGCTCTCATGGATATATAAGAGTAACCTTCATGGTAAAATTTGGAATAACCACCATAGTATATTCTCTTAATCTTTTCGGAGAAACCCTACTAGTTAAATTTTTCCCTTTACCCAATGCACTGAAGAGAAATAAAGGCCTCACCCACCATTAGATTATCACTGAACCACCCATAATAATAAACAATTCCCAAGAACCATAACACACACATAACACATAAATCTTACATAAAATAAAAATTATTGAGAAAAACAAATTTTATAATTTTTAAATAAATTTTAATTTTTACAAATCTATGCACTCATAATTTTAAATATTTTATTTGAAAAAAATTGTAAACATGTGAAGGAAGATTAAAACATTCACATTAAATGAATGTTGTTACAACTGGAACTTATAAACCTAGAGATAGTGAATTATTATATTATATAGGCGTTATTAGAATGAATCCAATTCCAAAGTACTAATTATTTTATAGGTTTAGGAAGACCAGGTTACATACATCATTCTTATAGTACATTGCGAAATATTGAAAATACAACATGATACATAATAAAATGAAATGATCAACATCCATGAAACTAATTCAAAGGATTCATCTTCATAGCCTATGGAATGAAAACATAATAAGGGTGACCTAAAATGATCAGTAAGGGTTATACAAAACAATAATAGTCAGAGTAAATTTAATAAGGCTTAGTTGTTATGACAAAGTAAATATTCTGAAAAACAGAAGCCATCAAAAAAATGAGAATTTAAATGCATCCATAGATTTTATCATAATAAAAATCTAAAGGAAAATTATAAATGAATATAGAATGAAGAAAATTATTATTTATTAGATTTCGTGTATCTGGAACATGAACTAACATACTATCAAGATGTATTAAAGCGGTGTTTAGAAACTCATCTGTTTATATTTGGAAACAAACCCAAAGGGTTTTTCACCAACTATTTTGTCTCATGAGACCTATTGAAGCATCAAATGGATATAGAGGGCCCCACCCATAACTAAAATTCCAAATAATTCATCATAAATAGATTTAACTCTTGAAAAATATTCCTTATAAATATTCATATTGAGTAAATGATACATATTCACCAATATTTCCCTAATTACAAAAGCATTTGAAATGAACACCATATGTTAAATGGTATGAGTCCAAGAAAATATTCATATCTATGATGAGGGCATATAGATAAATAGTAAAAATATTATTTCAAAAGAATATAGATCTAAAAGGCGATGTATATACACCACATAAAAACAATTTTTTCACAATACCATGTCTCAATGAAATTGAAATTTAGACGTATTCCCTTACCAAATTTTAATCAATCAGATTGTATGACCAAAAAATAATAATAATAAAATGAATAACTGAATTCCATGAATATAAAGAGATTAATTATATTATATATAAATACATACCCAATTTATAAGAAATAATTAGCGAATAATGGAAATCGTATAGAATAAAAGTGAGGTGAGAAACCACTAACCTTTTGTCTGAAAGTGTTCGGGACTTTATATTTATGTCCTAGATAATAATATTAAGTACATTAATTATTTTACTAATATCATTTAATATATATAATTGATATATTACAGTTTTATTAAGTTCGTTTATGACCTTTTTTGATGAGTTAATGGTTATTGTTTCATGATTCCGGAGTGCTCTCTTTCTTGGTTTCCATGACTGGTTCGTTTATTTTTAATTAATAAAGTTCAAGTTAAATGGATATTATTCTCCAGAATTAGAATTATATAATATTAATGAACATAAATTTTTTTAAATGGTTATATATATAATTTGGTTATATGTTTTTAGGATTAATCATTAGATAAAATTTCAGTGATAATTGCTTAGATTATTTTGGCACTTTTTCGATCATTGTACACAAGTCTGGTATAATTAACTAATAAAATGTATATATAACGATTATAGAACATTTAATAGTGTGTAATAAATATTTTATAAAATGGTTATACCATAAAAATGGTTTCATGACCATACCTGAAGTATAAATTGAAAAAAGGAAATCTGTCACCCACAACGATTGTAAATCAACACCTTAGAGATGATGAATTCATTTTTAAAATAAAAGGGAGATGGAAAAGAGTTTGATGATGTATATTCCATTAACAATATATAATTATAGTATATAGATGATTCTATTTTTATCCTAATCATTTGGATAGAGGAGTTGAGGAGTGGAAAATAAATTAAAAAGGGAATTGAAAGGAAATTAAATGAATAAGAAAAAGAATTTACCTCTTGAATTATCCTCTTTGAATACCTCCTTAAGGGACCTAGGTCTGTTATTTGGATGTGACAAAAACCTCTTAGTAGTTGGGGAGAGACTTTCAAAGTTTATTTGGGCACAATTCGGAAAATATTAAAGGCTTATAGGTGTTAGTTTATGTTGTTGTGAGGGGTGGTATTTATAGTTGTGGGGAGGGGTGATTTTTGAATATCTTATTCAATTGTTTATTATTTTTTCTCAATACTCTGAATATTTGGATCATTATTACACAATTTATAAATGAATTAGGGTTTGATATTATGGTCTTACATCATCCAAATATCACCTATGACTCAATAATTCACGTATTTGACATTTATCACAAATTATCATAGTTTACTATTCATAAAAAATTCATGTATTTCATAAAAATCCAAAATATTCAACCTATCCATTTTTCAATGTGTAAAATCCAAAAATAAACTACATTTTATGAAAATAATATTATAAATATGTGAGATTAAATTTTTAATTAAAAATCATCATTTACTCAAAAAATACAGATTTCAAATTTATAAATCATTTTATAACACTCTGAAAAATTAAATAAGGTCTAATAAAATTATTCTAAAATAATTAAAAAAATTAATTTATTAATACATTATATTAAAATAAATTTTATTTTAAATCATTTTATTAACTATAAAATTATAATTAAATATTTATGACTTGAAAAAATACAAACACTTAAACAATGACATAAAAAAATATTTATTTACTTATCTATGATACCATTATGTCATAATTTCATTTATAAGATGGATAAATTTTATTTATACTTTGATGGGTGTGGTTACTATTCATTTTTTCAGTTTTCTATTCATAATTGTTATATTACTATTCTAATGTTCAAGTTACTATATCATCGGTAATGATTCCTTAACTTCTAGAAATACCTCTAACACCATCCATCCTTCATTTATAATGTTTGTTCTCTGTTCTCTATGTTATTTAATATGATTTACTATATGAAATAATTTTTCTTAAATATAAGCTATCGAATGAATTTAAATTATTTAAGAGGATATATACCATAAAATTCTAGGGTGCTATATTCATACCTTTGATAGAAATTTCATCCTTGAAATTTTTATAAACATTACCTTTTAAATAGATGAAGGTGGTTCTTCCTCAAAACATCATATGGTTCCCATGTTGCTTCCTCCATTTTATGGTTTCTCAAAATAACCTTTACTAGTTAATTCTTTCAATTCCTCAATACATTCTCTCTTGTGTCAAGAATATCAATAGGCTCTTCACAATAAGAAAAATCAGGTTCAAGTTCTTTTTCTTCATTAGTGAGTACAAGTGTTGGGTATAGCATGTACTTCTTTAAAAATGACAAGTGGAACAAATCAAAATATTGGGAGAGACTTGGTGGCATTGTTAAATGGTAATCCAAATATCCAATTATTTCTAGAATTTAAAATCAAATGATGTACCTGGGGCTTAGTTTCCCTTTCTTACCAAACATTAAGACACCCTTCCATGTAGATACATTTAAATTGACATGATCTTCCTCATGAAACTCGGAATCCTTTCTCCAGTGGTCAGCATGAATCTTTTTCCTACATTGGGAAACTTTAATATGGGCCAAAATTGACTTTAACTTTTTCTTAGTCTCTTTAATAAGTTCTAGGCCTGGAATTTTCCTCTCACCAAATTCATCCCAACAGGTTAGAGTTCAACATATCTTGCCATATAATGCTTCATATAGAGCCATTTGAATACTAGAATGAAAAATGTTTTCGTAAAAAAATTCCAATAGAGGTATGTAATGATCACGTATACCTTGAAATTCATGTGATCACGTTCTCAAACTGTCTTCCAATGTTTGAATAGTCTTTTCAGGCAATCTGTCAGTTTGAGGGTGATAATTCGTAGTCATATGAAGCTCAATATCCAAAGCCTTCTATAGAATCTTCCATAATTTGGATGTAAATAATGGATCTTGATTAGAAACAATTGATATAGGTGAACCATGAATTCTTAAAAATTCATTAATATAGAGTTTTGTTAGGGACACTAGTGGAAAATATTCCATTATTGCAAGGAAATGTGTAGATTTGGTAACTCGATCAAAAATAACCGATATTGAATCGTTCTTTCAAAGATTCAGTGGTAATTCTATGAAAAATCCCATTTTAATATCATCCCATTTCCACACTGGTATAGGAAAAGGATGCATTACTCCTTTACAACGTTATCTTTTATCCTTCAACTATTGAAAAACTTGGCATCTTGACACATAGTCAGAAATTTTTCACTTCATATTATCCACCCAATAATGTTCCTTCATATATCTATACATATTGGTACTTCCAGGGTGTATGGAGATATTTTATCTATGAGAATCATATAATAATTCCCTTTTTTCTAGTGTTTATGTAACACATAATCTCTTTCCAAATTTCATAATTACATCCTCATACATAATGTCTTCAAATATCCCACCCTTAATCAATTTAATTTTCTTATCAAAACACTTATCATCAGATTGGGAAATTTTAATCTTCTCAAATAAATATGGTTTATCAATCATTTAAAAAGCAATTATTTTTTTCCACTTCCTTAACAATTCCCATATCCATCATTACTATATCTATGAACCTTGGATCTCTATAAATCCTCATTTGGGTTAGAAGTCCATGATATTTCATACTTAATTCATTTTCTACCTTATTTTTCTATCTTGGATGGTATTGTATTTAAGAATCATAATCATTGAGTCACTCAAGCCATCTCTTTTTCCGCATTTTTAGTTCTTTTTGTGTAATACTGTATTTCAAACTCTGGTGATCCATATATATCTCACATAATTCATCAAAGAGATAATGTCTTTATATTTTTAGAGAAATTATTACAGTTTGTAACTCAAGATCATGAGTTAGATATTTTCTTTTCATGTGCCTTAAACTATCATGATTCATAAACCATAATGTAACCATTTTACATAAGTAAACAACCAAGTCCATTCTTTGATGCTTCACAATATATCAAAACCCATAATTTCCATATGGAAGATCCAAAATTGTAACATTTAACAATATTCTCTTGAATTATACAAAATATGCATATTATTTTTTCTATACGAATTTAACCCCTTTATATGTGATCTTGGTAAGTGGGTTAACCGATCAGTAAAAATTATGTGTGAAAAATCGATAGTAGCCTATTAAGAAAATAAAACTACGAACCTCATATATGTTAATTGGCATAGGCCATTCTTGGATTACCATTGTCATCACAAGATCAACTAAGATTCCATCCTTAGAGATAATATGTCATAGAAAATAATCTCTTTGATGCCAGAATTCAAACTTTATAAACTTCCCATATACCTCTTTTCTTCTAAGCGTATCCAAAACAACCTGCAAGGGGTTCTCATGGTCCTCATGGTTTTGGGAATATATCAAGATATCATCAATAAATACCACAACAAAAGAATCAGTATATTACATGAAAACACTATTAATAAGATCCATGAAAATAGAGGGTGCATTAGTCGGTCCAAATGGAATTACTATAAACTTGAAATGTCCACACCTTCTTCAAAATGATATCTTTGGAATATATTTATTTCTCTCATGAAATTGATGATATCTAGATCAAAGGTAAATATTCAAAGAATATTGAGCTCATTGAAGTTGATTAAATAAATCATCATTGTGATGAATAGGATTCTTGTTTTTTATTTTAATAGCATTGATTTCTCTATAGTCAATACACAGCCTCATGGATCCTTCTTTATTCTTTACAAATAGAACATGGGCTCCCCATGGAGAAACACTAGGGAGAATAGAAACCTTAACACCCTATTACTCAAGTTGTTTCATTAGTTCGACTAATTCCACCATGGCCATTTTATAGGGAGTCTTTAATATACATCCTACTCCAGGAATTAAATCAATAGAGAACTCAACATCCAAATTTGGAGGATGTCCATGTAAACCATCTAGAAATAGATCGATATATTTTTTTCACAACTAGTACATCCTCAATTCAAAAATAAATTTCCTCATCACTATATATTTTTTCTATTCTACCCTAATAATTTCATTTAGAAGAGCTACTGGAGGTGTATCTAGATAATAATTAGATTATAAGGTTTCTTCTCCAAGGATTATGGATTCTACACATTTTTCAAAAATTATATCTTCCTTCTTATTGTGATAAATGTTTTCATAATAGTTTGAAAAAAAGATCATTCCAAGGATTATATCAAATTAAATCATAGGTACATTGATAAGTTCAACAACTAAAGTATGTTTATGTGTCGTAAAGGGGACTGATTGAAACATAATTGTTGCAAGGATACTTCCCTTAGGAGTTTTGATATATAACTCCTTTATTAAAACAAAAGGAAAATGTCTAATTTTTTTTGGAAAACTGGGATGATATAAATGAATGAGATGATCCGAAATCAAATAAATCATTGTATAAGATTGGGGAAACAATTAAAGTAACTTCCACCACATCATCAGTAACTTCAACCTCAACATTTGTGATTGAGTAAGTGTGGCATTTCCCTCTTGGAATTTTATGAGGTAAGTTTATTTGATTCTTAGGACAATAATTTGAATAATTTCCCATCTACCTAATATTACATCATTGAACACCATTGATTTTTTCTTCCCATTATATTCATCAGCTCGATGACCCTTTTCACTAACCATATAACAAACTCTCATGCAGTTCATGATTTTTTTAGGATTATTCTTTCTATAGTGTTCACATATTGGGAATTTCTTCATTCCACTCTTATTCTTTGTCACTTAACCATTTCCATGGTTCTTAGAATACCTATTCTTATATTTATTTCCCTTAAAAAAGTTGGATCTAGAAAATTACTTCTCCATTTTGATTTCACGTAATACAATTTAAACATATGATGAAAATATTTGAGAAGCCAGTTCGCTTCAGGGACTGGTATTAATACCTCTAAAGAAATGATCAATATTTTAATCTGAATCATGTTGATAATATATTACATATCTGGCTAGTCTTGTGAAAGTATCCTCATACTCTATAACACTCTCTTATTCTATTTCCATTAATCTAAAGAATTTTCCCATAATTTTTATTTGTTTCTCACAATGTATGTATTTTATAATGAATTTTTCATTAAAAGTTCTCAAATACATTTATTCTATGTTATCTTCCTCTTTAGTATTTTTAATCAATGACAACCATTGATCAGAATCTCCCTTAAAATAATATTTTTCCATCACTACCTTTTAATTTTTATTAAATACTGATGATAGAAATGTCTTTTCACGTGAATGGATCCATTGTTTAACTACCACTATATTCTTAGTTCAACTAAAAAATTGGGGATTCTACAACATGAAACGATCTCACATGGTGTAGTATGGTTATACTCCATAACCTGATTGGGTTATCCTAATATGTTCATGATTGTATCAACTCTAACTATAAAGTTGTTAACTTTTTCAGTGGGGAAATCCCTACATTTTCCAAGGGTATTTATTTCCTTTCTTCGATTAGGTTCCATCACTAAACAATGGAATACACAAAATTAGGTTAAGAAACATAATGCATAATTTCAAAATAAAAAAATACATAAAGAAAATTGAAATTTTATTCACATCTAATCTCGTAATCATAAAAATGGTTTCTTCGAGGATATATTTACTTTTTTACCATTCATAAAGGTATGTAAAGAAAATGTTAATTAACTAAGAATATTCCCTAAGAGTGTCAAAGAAGGTGCACAATAAATCCCATTTTTGTGTACCAGTTTACCCCGAGTTAGGCCCAGAACACCTTGTTGGAGTTTCTACTCCTATGTACATCTATGCCACAACCACGTCCACTTGTAGTATACTGACATGAATGAATTTCTAGGAAGACCCAAATAATATATATTTTACCAAAATTCCATTTTGTTCTTCTATGATTATCCAAAAAGTATATCATAGGGTTATTTTCCCTAAACTATGTTTTCTAAATATTTTTTCCAAGGTTGCTGCTAAACTTCCTATTGTACCAACTATAATGCCCTAACCCCAGAAACCCTGAGCTAGTGCATTATTATATTACATTTTCATGATTACAAGGAATCCAATCCTAAAGGATGGATCAATTTATTAGTTTTGTAAGACCTGGTTACATACATGACACCCATAGTACATTAGGAAAGATAGAAAATCAAACATGATACAAAATAAAATGAAATAATAAGAATCCTTAAAATGAATTCAAAGGATTCGTCTTCATAATATGGGGAATGGAAATATATTAAGGGTGAAATCAAATTCCTAGTAAGGTTTATATGAAATAATAATAAATGGATTAAATTCTATAAGGAATAGAAATTATCGAAAGGTAAATAATCTAAAAAACACATTCCATCAATAAAATGAAAATGTAAATGCATCCGTAGATTTTGTCATAGTGAAAATATCATGGGAAGTGAGAAATGAATAATTAATAAAGAAAATTATTATTTATTGGATGTCATTTATTTGGAACATGAACCATGATACCATCAATACTATTTAAGTCTATTTGTATGAACCCATATGATTCTGTTTGGAAACACACACGAAGGGTTTTGTCTCCAACTATCTTGTCTCATGAGTCCTGTCGATGAATTGAGTGGCTATAGCGGTCCTTTCCCATCACTTAATATCTAAAAATTCATTATACATAGATTTAACTCAAGAAAAATATTTCTTTATCAATATCCATATTGAGTATAGTAAATATATTCATCAATATTTCTCCTGTTACAACAACATTCAAAATAAACATCATATGTAAAATGGTATATGGCTAGGACAATAATCATATCCATGATACGAGAATATGGATAATTAATAGAAATATAATTTAAAATGATAAACTATCTTGAAGGGGTATTAGATACACCATAAAAAATTATTATGTGCATAATACTAAGTAAGTCTCAATGTAATAAAAATTAAGACGGAGTCCCTTAAAAAATTGTAATCAGTCGAATCGTATGACCAAAAATTAATAATCATAAAATGAATAAATGAATACAGTGAATATAAAGATATTGAGGATATTATAAATCAAACAGAAGTGTACATACACTATATAAAATAAATAATTAGTGAATAATGAAAATCTAAGATATGAAAAGTGAGATTAGAAACCCCTTACCTTATGTTTAAAAGTGTTATTGACTTGATCATAATGTCCTAGATAATTAGATTAAATCAATTAAATAATTAATTCATAACCTTAAATAAATTTATTTGATTTATTATAATATTATTAAGTTCATTTATGAGGTTTCTTGTTGAGTTAAAAGATACAATTTCATCAACTGCGAGTGCTCTCTTTCTTGGTTGTCATGATCTGTTCCTTTATTTATAAGTAATGAAGTTCAAGTAAAATGGGTATAATTATCCATAATTGGAATTATATATTTTTATTGAACATAAAAAATTGTAAATGGTTATATATATCATTTGGTTATATGGTATGATGATGAATCATTAGAAAAAAATTTAGTAATAATTGCTTAGATTAGTTTTGGTGTTTTTTTTTCATCACACACTAGTTTTGTTTAATTAATTAATATTATATATATAATGGTTCTAGAAAATTAAATAGTATGTGATAAATATTTTGTAGTCGTTTTCATCCATAAAACTTGTTTCATGAAAATCCTTGATGGAGGAATTGAAGAACAAAAATATTTCTCCCACAAAGGTTGTAAATCAGCACCTAACAGATAATGAGTTCATTTATAAAGTAAAAGATATAGGAAATGATTTTGATGAAGGATAATAAATTCAACATGTTATCCTTCCAGTATATAGATGATACTGGTTTTATCATGATCATTTGGATAGTGTAGGTGAGGAAATGATCCAAAATTAAAATGGATATTAAAAGGAAATTAAAAGTAGAAAAGGAAAGAGGTCTTACCTCTTGAATTCTCCACTTTCAGTACCTCCCTAAGGGACCTTGGCTTGGTCTCTTATTATTAACAGAACCTCCTGTAGAATAGGGATAGAGTTTTAAAGTGGATTTGCGTATAATTTTTACATGATTTGAGGCTTAGATATGTGGGGAGACGTGGTGGTGATGGGTGGTATTTATAGTGGAGGGGAGGGTGATTTTTGAATATTGTATTCATTTGTTTATTATTTTGGCGCAAGACTACAAATAGTTTGATCATTAACACAGAAATATATAAAACTAATGGAGAATTTGATATTAGAGGATTACATCATCCATACATAAATTATGACTCAATAATTCAAATATTTAACAGTTATCATAAATTGTCAATTTTTATTATTCATAAAAAATTCAATTATTTTATAAATATACAAAAAACTCACTACAACAATTTTTTGATTTGTAAAATCCAAAAATGTAATCCATTTTAAGAAAATATTTTTATAAAATGATAAATTTAATTTTTAATTATAAATCATCATATACACAAAAATTATAGATTTTAAATTTATAACTCATTTTGTAACACTTTAAAAAACTAACAAAGGTCTCATAAAATTATTCTAAAATAATAAAGAAAATATTAATTTATGAATACATTTTATGAAAGTGAATTTTCATTTATATCAATTTATTAATTATAAAATTTTAATTACATATTTATGATTTATAAAAATAACAACACTAGAACAATAATTTGTAAAATATCCATTTACTTATACTATGGTATAATTATATCATAATTTCATTTACAAGAGGCCAAAATTTTATTTATACTTTCATGGGTGTAGTTACTATTCATTCTTCCATTTTAATATTCATAAGGTTTATATTATTATTCCTAAGTCCAAGTTACTATTTCGTCAATATTTGTTCTTTAACTTCTAGAAATACCTCTTACTCCATTCATCCTTAATTTAAAATTTTTGTTTTGTCTTCACTATGTGATTTAATATGATTTACTACATGAAGTATTTTTTAGTGCAATGTAAGCTATCAAATAAATTGAAATTTTATAAGAGGATGCATAACATAAAATATTGGGGCATTAAAAAAGTGGGAAAATATGTTCATATCATATATGTTAAAAAATATTCCTTTAACATTTTTTAAAACAGCTGAATTTTTAACATTAAAAGAGGATTTTAAAAGAAATCCCCTTACCTTGAGTCCGACTCATCATGTACAATAATTATCTTCTAAAATAATAAACATAGGTTAATTCTTTAATTTTTCTAGAAATTTTTTAAATTTTATAAATCTCTTTATATCACTTATTACTATGATATTAAAATTAATTAATTATTTATGTTCATGTATGATATTTGGATAATATTCGGAACATGAGTCCAAAATAAATTTGGTATGATATAAAAAAGCCAAAGTTGTTATTATTTAATCATATCCATAATAAAAATAATTATATAATTATATAATTAATACAACATTAATACTTTTAAATCCAATCATTACATATGGATACGAAAAATTAACTATGTTACAATCATAGATACAGTAAGTTGTACATACGCATGAGCAACATTTCCATTTTCAATGATCATTATGGATATAATGTAGTTATAATTTTGTATTTACAGAATTATAATGATATCATTAATTAAATATTAATAATTTAAATTTACTTATATATATCATTCATGAGATGTGTTGAATTAAAATGAATCACATCGCTTCATAGACGTTATGATTCACACATACGCACGAATAAAGTTATCATTTTTTTGTGCATGGAATGGTAAGATAAAAAATAATATATTATGTTTTCATAATGATAAATATATAATTAATATCATATATAAAAATCAATTCCATCATTATAACTATTCTTTATAAATAGTGATGGAAAAGATAGTTACATTAATTCGTTAGTCGGTAGTTCGCCGTAAACACAAATGATGCCTTCTTTTCCAATTTGATAGAATTGTAGAGGGATTTATTTGATGATATCTATATAATATCATCTCAATATATTAATTTTACTGTATTTATTATTTATTCCTTACTAAAGTTGATTTTATGTAGTTTTAAGAAGAAAAAAAATAGAAACACTTAATTTAAAACTATACCTTTTCTTCAAACAATCTTCTTTTTTAAACAACATACTGCCACTACAGGGTTGTTTTATACAAAATAAAATAGCCCCATAATATAGGGAGGTTTAATATTAAGGTATTTAGGTAGATCTTGGAAAACCAAAAAATATTATTAAGTCTTATGAGAAGAGAATAAGATATTACTTTTTATAAGAGAGTGGAGGAGCACTCTAGGAATTCTTAATAATATTATATTGATGTAAATTAATTTTATCTTTAAAATTCCTTCAAAATCATTTATTTTAAATATAGGATGACAAAATTTTAAAATACATTCATCGAATTAAATTTACACATTTTTTCCAATTTTTTAATCATTATCTTTTATATTTAACCCTTATTTAGCCCCTTTTACTCTTACCGTGACAAAAAGGGTTTTTAATATTTAAGTGTCTATATAGTATCTATAAAATTCTAAATAATAATAAATAAATCATTCATACCATTTAAGAACTTTTCCAGATATTTTTTCTGGAATTTTTTTATTTTTTTGAATTTTATGTTAATTAATATAAAATAATTTATTTTAAAATATCATTAATGTCGATTTTGACATTATTCAATACATGAATTTTTAAAAATATCATAAAAACATTATATATCAGAAGAAAATATTTTATAAAATTACTATCATATAAAATCTATCTATCATATTTTTGGATGGCCTTAATTATCCCATCTTATATTTATTTTCATGTTTTTAATAACATTTTTTTGATATTTGGTTTAATTAAACAATTACCTCATAATAATTTTGTAAGAAAATATGATAATTATTTCTATACATAAAATTAAAAATAAATTACCAAGACATATATAAACAATTTATATTACAAAATACGGTTTATAATCAATTATATCTCATAAATAACCCCATGTTAAAAATATTTTACTTAGTTAAATTAATCATATGACAAGTTTGACTCATCTTTAAAGAAAATATTATAAATGTTATAATATCATCCAAAAGTTCATAAATGGTCAAAAAATATATCATTTAATTATTATGGATGAAAAATAACAATCTAATAAAAATTAGTGAAAGGGTTAGGATAATTTTATAACATTTATAAAATTATTTTAATGCTAAAGTATTTGATTTACCATTAACCATGATAATAAAAATTACTAAGTTCACTATTTATAGTAGCCAAAATTAAAAGAAATGTATTGACTAAATTCTGACCTTCTAATTCAAAATATGGAATCCATTTTTCTAAATTGAAAATACAAAAGTGGCTAAAATTAATTTAAAATTAATCTTGTAAAAGGAATGAGAAATCGGGTTTTAAATGTAAACTTTCCAAAAGATTGAAATATTTTTATACCCAATTTTAAGGTGAAATAATTTCTAATGTCCTAAATTTGAAAAATTATATAAAATTGATATAATTATACATTTAAGTAAATTAATAATATAAATTAATACTATAAATTATTTAGCAGAAAATTTGTTTTCAAATAAAATATAGTACTTATCAATATTGATCAAAACATTGAATTTTATGAAAAATACAAAAAATTACCTAATGTAAATTTTGATTTTCCCCTTTAAAATGTTTTTTATTATGTGAAATATAATTTTTCAAATTTTCAAAAGTTTACTTTCAAAAAAAGTGTGCCATTAAAAGGTATTAACCCTACTTTTTACAACAATGCAGTTTATAAGCCTAAAAATTGATTGATTTTTTAAACTATTGAATATAGAATCCATTTTAATTTAAAATTAATATATAATTAATAAATATTAATTAATATGAAAATATTTATTCTATCATTTCAGGGTTTGTTACATTTTTACCCCTTTTTGGAAATTATGTCCTTATTATTTTATTCACTTAATGAATAAGTGTGGATATATTTCCTTAATAGAATTTTCATATTCACATGTTTTATCTTCTTCTATGTGGTTTTTTTCAAAAAAAACATTAACTTGGTGAATCACTTTATTCAGAAACACTTGATTTATGTGGTTAATAACATAAACTAGTTGTTCCCCATAGGAATGATTCTCTCCCAACAGAATTACTTCAAGGATCAAAAGATTAGATGAATCTAGCACACATTTACTTAAAATTGATTCAAGAAATATGTTTTTTATATGGGATAAAATCAGTGGTCGAGATAATAATTTCAAAACTAATCCATCATTCTCTAAGATTTCATAGGATCCAATGTACTATGGAATCAACTTCCCCATCTTACAAAAACACCTCACACTTTTCTATGGATAAATATTGAGAAAGATATGATCACCAGCCTCGAAAGAGAGACATTTCCTATGGTTATATTCATAACTTTTATACAAGCTATGAGCTATCTTCAAATGTTTTTAAATCATTTTCACTTTCTCAACCACATCCTTTACCAATTCTGGTCCCATCAACTGCCTTTAGAATAATTTGTCACAAAAAGATGGAGTTTGACACTGATTTCTATATAATACTTCGAAAGGTTCCATCCGTCTACTAGAATTAAAACTCTTATTATTAAATACTCAATTAAAGATAGATATTGATCCTAGATTCCTTGGTAATCCATTGAACAAGCTTGTAACTTATCTTGTAGTGTCTGAATTGTTCGTTCTGATTTTCCATCAAACTAAGGATAAAATCATATGTTGAAATATAATTCAGTTCCCAATCACTTATCAAGTCATATCTAAAATTTATAATTGAACCTATGATCATTATTTTTAAAAATTTATAGAGTAACTCCAGGTAACCTAAATATGAATTTAAGATATAATTGAGAAAGTTGATCTAGAGATAGTGTGTTATGAATAGGATGAAAATATTAATATTTATTTAGTCTATCAATAATATCCCAAACTGTATTGTGACCTTAATAAGTATTTTTTAATCTCAATATGAAATCCAATGATATCTTCTATGATCACTGCTCTTGTATTATAAATGGTTTAAGCATCACCTTCAGTAGCTGTAATTATACTTTAACCTACTAAACAATCGAACATTTCATGGTAAATTCATTAGTGTCTTTTTTCATTCCACTACACTAGTAATACACCTGAATGTCACTATACGTCCTACTCTTTCCTAGATAAATGGAAAATAGTGAACTATGAGCTTATATTAACAACCCTTTCACCAACTAAGATTCACATGGAACATATTATCTTTTTCACTATCTTAAAACACATTCTCCATAAATATTAAAATTAGGTAACATACCCTTATTAATGGATTCATGAAATTTATATAAATATTGATCCTCTCTATGAGATTTCTTACTTCACTCTAAAAAAATTGACTGCACTGAAACTTGAAAAAACAATATGGGATGTCCCTGCATCCACAACTTATGTGAAAAAAATTATCAAATAATTAACTAAAGATTCAGGTTCCAAACATAACATGGTTAATGTAGCATTATTTTTTTGACTTAAAGAATTTTCCACCTTATTTTCTTTTTCTGTATGAAATTGAATCATTAAATCATAATCTTTGAATAGTTACATCCATCTTCTTTCTCCCATGATCAATTATTTTTGAGTGAATATATACTTTAAACTTGTGTTATAAGTATAAAATTTTCACTTTACTATATAAAAATTATTCCTAAAATTATTTAATGAAAACATAATAGAATATAATTCCAAATCATGTTTAGGGTGATGTAACTCATGAGGTTTTGACTAACATGAAGCATATGCAGTTACCTGATCACACTATATTTTTATATAACCAGATTTATTTAATGAAGCGTCTCTATAGATGAAAAATTCACAATTTGGAAATGGCAGGGCCAAAACTGTAGCATTCACCAATATGATATTCAATTATTGAAAACAAACATCACATTCTCTTATCTATATGAACATATCTCGCTTAAGTGTTAACTTAGTTAGCAGGATAGATAACCAAGAAAAGTTTTCAATAAACCATCCATAATAACATGATAATCCCCAAAAACGATGAATCTTCGTGACATTGGTTGGGCTTTTCCGCTATTTAATAAATTTGTTTCAGAAGGGTCAAAAGTTATGCCATATTTACAAAACAAATGTCCAAGGAATGAATTTTGGGGCATCCAAAATTCACTCTTACTAAAATTTTCATATTGTGTATTTTCATCTAAGGATTAAAAAGAAATCATTAAGTGCCTTTCATGTTCCTCATAAAATTTTGAATTTTCCAAAATATCATATTTAAAAATAACAAAAACCAAATCCAAAACTCATGGAACATTCTATTCATAAGTTTCATAAATAAAACCGGTACATTTTTTTACCCAAAAAGAATAACTACAATATCATAATACCCATATCTCACCTGAAATACTTTATTCAAAATTCTATCATCCATCAACTTTTTTTGATGGTACCTAAACCTTAAGTCAACATTACAAAATTATTGATCTCCATGGATCTAATCATTCATGTCATTGATATGATGAAACAAATACTTATTATTAATAGTAATTATATTCAATTCTCTTTAATTAATGGAAAGCCTTAGTGAACCATCATCATTTTTAATAAATAAAATATATTTTCCCAAAGGTGAACTATTATGTTGAATGAAAACTTTATCTAGAAAATCTTGTTACTGAATTTTAAATTATAGAATTTCCACTTGATCCATTTTATAAGGGGGTTTCAAAATTAGATAACCATCAAGAACTAAGGCAATTTTAAATTTAACTTCACGATCTGGTACAATACCAAAAATATCATCATAAAAAAAATAGATACTCATTTACCACCAAACAACATTAATCTCAATAGTACTTTTATTTTAAACAATATATGAATGATAACAATAATTATCAACATTTAATATTTTCTCTTCTTCCCGATAATTGATTAATAGTTTGTTTTCCTTCTTGTAGGAAAACTAAAATTCTTTCTAAAATAGATCTTCTTTATCTCTATTATATTTCTTAGCATGGTAAAAAAGGAAATCCATACATATAATTACATCAAATGAAACTAGGGTCAAAACAACCCAGTTTCCATGCAATGGAATTCAAAATACAATGACAAAAAGATTCTTATAATTTCTTTTACCCATAATATTTCCCCGATTCATTTCATTACCATAAGTTATGGATTCATTTCTTGAGGTGGAATTTCTAATTTACAAGAGAAATTATTATAAATGAAAGAATATGTATACACCTTAACAAAAAACACGTTATTATAGTTATAAAAAAAATAATTCACTTCATACCACTTCATTTGATGGTCCAAAATATTTTTAATTGGTTGTTAATAATTTCCCCACACCTTTCTTCTTATAGTCTAACTGCTTCACATAATTTGGGATCCTCTTTGGGAAATAATTTTCATAATGACCCACATCATTAAATTTAAAAAAATTTATTGACTATATATCTGAATTGGTATTACCACTACCATGATATTTTTCAATGAAATTATGAGATATATTCCAAATCTTACAAAATTGCATGCTCGATGACTGTAATAGCTTAGTTTATTAGAAAAATTGGAACACATTCTTCTAAAGTGGTGATAGATGATTAAAGTTTCCCAAAATGGTATTCCCATTTATTACTCCTACTTAAATAATTTTTCCATAACCTGGGGAATAAAAACATAACAAAGGGTGAGCTTAAATTCTCATTAAGAGAAAATAGAAGAGATTATTAATCATAACGTAAGAATAATGGTTTAAGAACATGAGCATAACAATAGGAAATCATTCCTTCATATCAGAGTAAATAAACATGAATCATCGATGAAATATTGGTTATTCATAATACATGAATCATAATGAAATCATGATCATAATCCATGAAACCATAACATATGAATAAAAAATACCATTTTCATACATGTAAGCAGAAAAAATCATTCCCCCTAAGAAATGGTTCATTTCTAAAACCCATCAGGGTACATAATGGGGGATTGCACCTACTTGGTGGGACATAACACTATCCCTAGTTTCATCCTTTTCCTTATAGTGTAATTTTTCACTCCCCAAACATATTAGTTGATTAGGTTAACTCTCAACACCATCTAAGTATTCATGGTTAGCTCTCAAGAACATCTTAGCAGATAATGTTCTTTACTGAACTGAGTTCACTCTCTATTCCACCCATGTCTATCTCATGAGATATAAATATTTACCCAATTCATTATAGTGAGATATAGGTCCCACCCATCACATAATGAAATCATAGATACATGTGACATAGGATAACAAAACCAACATTATATCATGAACCATAAAACGAGGATGGGTTCCATAAACAACATATCATAGCCCCTGAAATTAAATCGGCATCATAAACATTTTATCATATCATAACCTTTGGAAAATAGACAGGTTTCATAATAATTTCATTATACAATAACCCATGAACATAAGTGTGTTTCATAAGAATTTAATCATGATATACCACATGGATGGGAAACTCTTTTTATAAGAAAAGTTTCATTTTAAAAATAAAACATTTACATATATAATAACAATGGAAGCATTGGATCATATACCCAATAAAGAAAAAAATATATCCAAGGATGAAATCTTTTATAGATAAGTATTTTAAAATATCATTTTGAAATATTCTTGTGGGAAATAATCCTCTTTGAATATTACATGAAGAAACATGATACTTTATTAAAATATTTTTTTTAAAACAACATTAAAATACATTTAAAGTAATATTTTATAATCATTTAAAATATCTTCTCAGGAAAATGTCCTATACAATTTGAAAAAAAAATTAAATACTAAAATAATTTCAAAAACCTTTTCTTAAAAAACCCTGAAAACCAAAAAATGGAATATTGGAAAATTTTTTAAAATTTTTTTAAAAATAAAACATTTCTAAAAACAATTTTAGTTAACATATTATAATAGAATCTTCAAAAATCATTTAAAATTATTTTTAAATATCAAAACATTTTGAAAAAATAATCCATCAAATTGAATTAAATAATATATTAATAATTTCTAAAATTCATTTAAAATCATTTTCCATTAAAAATATTTTAAATTAACATTTAATAAAAAATTTAAAACATTTTTAGAAAACATGGTTTTTGAATAAAACTGATATCTAACTAAAGATATGAATAAAGATGGATTATCTTAAAACATTTTCATAATTATATTAAGTAATAAAGAGTGTAAAATGGTACCTTTATATGAATATATCATTAATTAACATATTACAATGAAATTAATGAGAATTATTGAGATATAGATCATGATATTTCATCAATGGAATCATAATCATAAACAATCCAGATAAATGATTTGATTGTAACAATAATCTCTTACCACTTTCGGAACATTAAATCCTAATACCCATAAAATAATAAAATTACATGAAGATTAAAATGTCATTAGAAGAATTATATTGATTATATGACATTTAAAATGGTATTATATTAACCTTGTAAAATAATATAAGTGCATAACATAACATGTGTCTCAAAGAAGGAAAATTGAGACAAAATTACCATACTGATTTGGTAACATATGAACCATAAACAAAATGAAAGAGCGATCATAAATGGAAATTTAATTACCATTAAAAATAAGTATAATTACCATATAATACTTTAATATTATATAAATAAATATCATAAAAGAAAAAACTAGTGAATATGGAATATGTTTCGTTGAAATAAAACCGAGTCTTGAAATACCCTTTCTACATTAGTAACTTTTGAATCCTAAGTTCTGTGAGAGGATAAAATAAATTGAATGTTTTTATATCATGAAATAAATAAAATTAATGATATAACTTGTCATGTTTTAGTATATACACCACAAAACAAAAATAAGTGGTGATTATACCATAAATATCATAGAAATAAAAGTGGGATGACTAAACAATTACCTTAAGTCTTGACTTTCATCGTAAACATTCAAACCTCATCTATAATAAGTATAAGTATATAATAAGTCTTAAAAAGTACCCAATTACTATATTTCATATAATTTTTGATATTACTATTACTTTATATTAACATTTTATTTACAAGTTCCTGTTAATGTTACGTTTCGGGTAATAATAACTTTTTTATAAGATTTTACTTATTTTTATTGATCCTATTAATTAAATCATTATTTCAATATTTTCATAATGTAAAAAATTATTTAAATATAATATATATACTCTTTATATAATTATATATAATAATATATAAATTATAGATTTTTTAAATTGAATACACCGTTTATGGAGATCGTTGGTCGTACGTACGCATGAATGTTGTGCTCATTTTATTATCGTATTGAAAGAATTAAAGTCAATGACATATATATGTTTTGATATATATATATATATATTATCACTAATTTAAAATTATTATTCAATATATATCATATATGTTATCTTAACTCATCCTTAATACATTCCATGTAAAGTGTGATCGAATCACATCACTTTGAGGAGGTGGTAATCCTCACATCCAAATATTAAGGTATTATATTCCCAAAAAAATGGAATTCATGATGGTGTGTGTTGTATAATAATTCCAAAAGAATAAAAACGTCATAAATATATTCTATATATATAATATAAAATCATTATATACATCATTATTCCTAAATATGAAAGAAAATAATGGAAAAACAAACAACATCAGTTCGTGAGGCGGTAGTCCACCATACACACAAACGATTACTATGTATCCCATTTTATGGAAGTTTGTGTGAGTATAGGATGTACCATTAAAATATAAAAAATAATTATACTTATTATTTTAAGTTTATTATATAAGCATGTAATAAGAATAATTGAATTTGTGGAGAAATAAATAATACAAAAGTGATTGTTGAAGGATGTTACCTCTTCTTTGGGTAACTCCTTTAGTTTTCCACCCAAAGGATTCCTTGGTTGTCTTAATTCCTGAGGTTAGGAATATATGATGAAAGGAGGTAATATGGGAATAAATTTCGATAGTGTTTTCATGGAAAAGGTCTTGATAGGTGTGACGAAGTGAGGGGGTGGGGGTAAGTGCCCTTTTTATAGTGGAGAAGGACTAACATTCTTGTAAATATAAAAAGGTGAAACATATTGAGAGTTATCTCTTACCACATGTTCCTCCAATAATAGTAAATATTATATAAAATGGGGTATATGGTAGAAATATTTCTATAAAATTAAATTTGGACATGTGTCTAGGTTATTTGGCCCCTTAAGTTAAATTTTGACCTATAAGTAAACTCATATTTAACTTAATCATCATAATTAATTTTAATTACATTCCCAAATATTTTTTGTAAAAACCTAAATTGAAAATAATATTAATTAATATTATTTTGATTCAAAATAATTAATCATTTTCCAAATTCCAATAAAAAAAAGTTCATAAATTAATTTAAAATAAATCTAACAAATGTGATGGTAAAGTGGGTTTTTGAAGTAAAAATTTCAAATGTTTGAAATGTTTTTATATCGAATTTCAATGTAAAATTAATGAAAATGAAATTATTTGAATTTATAGTTGTATTATTGAACAAATTATACAATAAAACTGATTATAAATGTAATTTAACTATATAAAAAATTGTAGAAATGTATTTTTTAATTAAAATTATCTGTTTTCTACTATTCATCAAAAAATTAAACTTTATAGAATAATAATAGAAATTCACCAAAAGTATATTTTGATATTATAATTTCAAAAAATGAGGTTTAATTATTTAAAATAAAAATTATAAATTTTTTCAAAATGATATTTATAATAGGTTCATCATTCAAAGTCCATAAAAGTTTCATTTAGAAAAATACATCTTTTATTCATAAAATTGGATTTATTATTATCACTTAACAATAAAACACATATGATGAACATTAAATAGTTGAAAGAATATATATATATCATTAAAATAATTTATAATTTTTTAATTAATTTATTAATATAAATATTTTTTATTGAAAAAATATTGTTTTATAGGAAAATATTTCCAATATTTTCAAAAGCGTTTTATTTTCATTTCTATTTAGTTGGTCACAAAATAATTATTCTTATATACATGTGTAGATCTTATTATTAAAATATAATTAATTTTATTCATAACCAATATTCCAATATGTAGTTGAAAATAATAATAATATTTGAATAATATTTTTAATAGCACGTTGTAGTGTGGTCAAACTGGGTCTTGTGTGTCATGAAAGTTATCAAAGGTACTCGAAATTGTATATATAAAAAATCCAAACATAGTATTTCATGTACCAAAATCTAATTAATGTGTTGGGTATATCATATTCTTAACAAGTTATTTCATATAGAGTAATAATAACATGATTCTTTCATATAACAAAAATTTAAATTTAGTGTGTATTGAAATGAAAAATACTAAAAAGATTAAATTAATTCGAAAAAAATATTTCTCAAAATCATTAGGTTTCACATTCTACACCCATTAAAATGAAATTATTTTTAAAAATTATCCTTGGTAATCAAATGTTTAGTACTTTAAATTTTCCTTTCATAGAAACCCAAGACGTAAAAATGAAAACTAAAAATAGAAATAAATAATTTTAAAAATAATTTATAATTTTTTCAAATAAATAAAACATATTGATAATGAAGTATATATTTTTTGGTTAGGTCATCATATATTTAAAATTATGATTTTCTTAATGGAACTTTTTTTATTCCCTTCAATTAACAATAATAAATTTAATTTCAACAATCAAATAAATATAATTTGATAAAATAAACTTCACTTTTTTAATTAATTATTTCAAAATTATCATAGGGTAATTTTTTTTTATTTTCTGAGAAACATCATTTTTGGATGAATATAAGTGCTGAATTTTAATTCAAAATAGCTTTTTTATCATAGATATTTATATATATAAATTATATTTTAAGTTAGTTTTAAAGTCAAAATATATAAATTATACATATATTAATAAAATTTAGTTCGTCAAAGTAGTTTTTATGTTGAATTTAGATATAAAATGTTAGTGAACTTTTGAAAATTCTCACTTTAAAAAAATGCTTTCTCGCCATGACTGCGGGAGTAGCATTAAACATAATTTTTCCACTTATGTAAATTAAATTTAAAAATAATACCTCCATAGTTTTAATCAATATGGTATTTATAGTACAATAATATCAACTTAATTTCTTACCAAAATTATTAGTGGAAGTGAATAAAATTAATTACAGTGATTAAGATAAAATTAAGCTTAATAATGGAATAAACATTAATATTAAAGGAAACAATATCCTATACACTTGTCCGAAACCTTTTATGTGGATATATTTCAGCCAATACAGATCTATGTTTTTGTAATTATCTAATTGGACACTTTCGGAATAAGTAATACTTGGGGAACAGATAATTATTTTCAAAACATAGAATGTGTGTCCTTTCCCTCCACTATAAAAATATACTAAAACCTCTAACATACACACACATATCAAGACACTTTAGATCAAAAAAATATCTATATAATATCTCCTCAAAATCCATCCACTCATCATAGAAGCCTCTAATAAATCCATCCAAGAAATCCCTTTGGTGTAAACCAAAAAGAGTTACCTGAATAAGAGTTAACATATTTTATCAAGCTCATTAGTTTTATTTTCATTATTCACCCCCCAAAATCTACTTATTAAATTATTACCCCAAAAAAATGTCCTTAGTACATTTAGATCTTTTATGATAAGGTATTTACCTACACAAACACACACTTCCATATAATCGGTAACGAACACACTATTTATGTGTACGGTGAACAACCGCCTCACAAAATGATGACTATTCATTTTTTCATTTACCACCATTCATGAATGTTAATTATGACGTAAATGATATTTATAAAATATATATACTATAATTTTTATGACTTTATGATTCTTTAAATCTTTAATAACACATATTTTATACATTCTATCTTGTGTAAATACGATACCATATTTTGTGCATGTGTGGACTACTACCTCTTCTGAGCGATATGATACGTTCAGACATTAGATAGAATGTATTATGTATTGACTTAGTTAAAAATATGTTACATATAAAAAATATATTTATTATATTTATTAAATAATTAACCTTATATAGTTATATTATATAATTTTAATTTTCACCCTTTTCACATTCAAAAATTGATAACGTCGATCGTGGACTTGTGGACTTTCACCTCCTCAACATGATGTGATTACATTTTCATCACAATAATTATATATATATATATGAGTATATATTATTAAATAAAATTTTAATAATTATATTACGATAATTCTTGAAATATATAGTGTTTCTTACCTTCTATTCATAATTATCACTGAAAAATGGGAACGTTACACATGTGTATATACGGCCTACCGTCTCCGTGATTGTAACATTGGTTCATTTTTCATAACCATAACTAATGATTGGTTTTAAAAGAATAATTTATATATAATTTTGATTATAATTTCACTATTATTACTATTTATATGTTTATATGATGACCCATATGACTATAGTCTACCTACCAATGTTGTTTTTGACACATGAACTTAATTTAGTCAAAACACCTGACATAAAACTATTTGTTTAAGTAGTTGGATAAAACATGGTAATAATTTATGTAAAATTAATAATAATCTTGAAAATTTTTATTTAAAAATTAATTAATTAACAAATATTTGTTATTAAATAAGATAAAGTCACACGTGATAAGTCCAACTCAAGGTAAGGATGTTTCTTGACCCACTTTAATTTTCCTTGAGACATAAGTCATGTACACCTCTTATTTATTATATTGTATATATATACTTCTCATTTATGTATTAAATTATTCTAATACATAAATTTATGGGTATTTACACATCCATTTTATGATATTTATTTCATAGGATTTATGTTTCAAAAGTTACCAAATCGGTAACATAATGTTGTCTTAATTCTCCATCATTGAAACCCATGCCATGTTATGCAACAATATTTTTTTCAAAGAGGTTAATATAATAAACGTTAAATGTTATATCACAAATATAATTCATTAAATTATATTATATAATTCATTTAATATCATTCTATTACTTTGGAAGTATGGTTCAAATTTACCAAGTGCTAAGAGTTTATTGAAAAAATATCATCACTTTTCAAGATTGTTTTTTATTATGATACCTTTGATGAAATATTATGATACATCTCTTAAGAACACTTAGGATGTATATTTTCCTCTAGTTTTTCATTATATCATCATGTATTATTACCATTTTTCTACTCCGTACTTAAGATAAATAAAATTTTTTTTATGAAAGTCTGACTTTATTTATACTTTTGGTCGGAACAATGTTTTTTTTAAAAATTATTATTTATAATAATTTTTTCAAAAATGTTTTACTATTATACTATGATATTAAAGGATCTTTTTCCCATGATTTACATTTTTATAAATGATTTTAGAAGAATTATTCTTGTAATATTTTGATTGAGACTCTTTACAAAATATTTAAGGTAAAAAAATATTATTTGACTGGTAAAGACATACTTTACATCATGGCCTTGATTTCCTTGAAGATTTTGTTGTATGTCTAAAAGATTGATTTTATGTAAAAAATTATTTTCTTAATTTTCTGGACATTCATCATTTTCAAAGTGGGTTTTGATGAAAAATGTTTTATGTTAAAAAAATATATTTTAAACTTATTCAAGCATTCTTTATATGTTTTCAAAGTATTTTCAATTAAATGGTTTTGAAAATGTTTTATTGATTTGTTTTAAAGGAAAATAATTTTCAAAATGTTTTCAAGCTTATTTAATATGTTTTCAATGAATTTTTTTTCCAGATATTTTAATATATTTTCAAGGAAACGTGTTTTCAAACTATTTTCTAATCTTTTTTATATTATTTAAAGTTTATTTTAAAAGAAAAAGGTTTGAAAAAGGTTTTATGTTTTACACGTCATCTTTAATATAATAAAGGATATTTTCCTCAAAAAAATTAACATATATTTCGAAATTTTCTCCCATCTAAGATAATATTTGTTCATGATACTCATGCTTTTCTGGGAAATGATCCAAAGGTTCCATTCATATTCTTTCTCTAAATGAATTTGGTTTTTATGGAGTGATGTTTATGAAATATAGTTTCTATTTCATGTGTTAGGTATTTATGAATCTCATTCTATTCCATGGGTTATATTCTAAGAATACCCATTTCTTTTCAATGGGTTATACCATGATAAATGTTTATGAATCCTGCTACCTTTCATAGGATATTATAGAATGAAATTATTATCAATCTTAATTTTTTTACATAGGTAATGATATTATTAAATTTTATGATACCCATTTTATTTCATTGGTTATGATATGATGTTTATGACACCCATTTCATTTCATGAGTTATGATATGATGTTTATGACACCCATTTCAGCTCATGGGTTATGATAAGATTATTTATGAGTTTCTGGAACATGTATGTATGATTACATTATGAGATGGGTGGGAACAATATCTCCCCCAAATGTATTGGGTAAATATTTATATCTCATGATATAGGTTAATATGGATTTCGGAGGGAACCTTGACTACTAAGATAGCCCTGGGAGTGAACTGTTACTACTAAGATGGTTTGGGGAGTGAATTCATATTAGTAAGTTGGATATGAGAGTGAACCATGACTACTAAGATTGTAAAGGTAGTTAACTCATAATACTGATATGTTCATGGTAGTGAACTATGACTTCCAATATGGTGTGGGGAGTGAACCCATCTACTAAAATGGATTTTTCAGTGATGCCTTTACTACTATGGATATCATATTTTATGATTATGTGTTTTAAAAAATTCCATTTTTTATACTTATGTTATGATTTCATTAATTATAATCTTTATTGCATCGTGATTCATGTATTATAAACTAATAACCTTTATGTCATGATTCTAGTTTACAATAATTTATATGTAGGGTATGATCTTATAATTTTATGATCACATTCTCATACCCTAATGATCATGTTTATGCTTACATATCTCCCATGCTTACACTTATTAGGAATATGTGGTCACCCATTTTATTGTTTATTTCACCATGTTTTGATGATATATTCTTATGTATTATATTTCTAATAGGGGTTATAGTATTGGAAAACCTAGTATGAGATAATGTTTCTCACTCATGTACCAGTTTTTAAGTTTCTATATTTCCCAAAGCCTCAAACTAATATGATCTCTCGGCGTCTGTTTTGTAATGTTTTAAATAATACATAAAATTAATATGATTTCTATGTACATCAAGGCTGGGGTATTATAATTGGTATTATAGTTAAGGTTTATTCTACCTTGGGAATATAAGAAATGAAATATTTAGTGAAATTCCATGGTATATTTTAGGGGATAGGACTAGGGATGTATATAAGGATTAGTATAAGGATGAGTTAACATTTAAAAAAATATCCTAGATATTAAGTAGTGAATAGAAAGAGTGTTTTCCAAGAAATATAACCCTGTATGGAAACTAAATGTGGATGTGGTGCTAACATAGATGTACCTAGGAGTAACAATTATGATAAGGTGTGTCGGTTATGATTCTGTGCAACCTGATACAAGACAATAGACTTTCCTAAGCACCCAGTTTGACACTGCCATATGATATGCATTGGGAATTAAAAAAAAATCATTACAACCCATGGTGAAGAATATAAGTAGAATTTTTCTATGAATAACCTAGGATAATCCTAAGGCGTCATAGATTAAAGAAGTAGGATCCATGATTTAGGCACTATATAAGTAATTTCTCATGAATATATTATATTCCAAAATGATAAATGTTTCTCACACTAAGAATTATGGTTTTAGCCAACAAAGGGTCTAGAGGGAACTTGGATAACATTTAATTATTCAGAAGTGGAATGTATGGGAATTATTAAAATTAATTTCATAATTGTAAATATCATGAATATAATAGTAAGGTGGTACGATTATTTTTTATATAGTTAAAGATAAATATATGGTGAATGAAATTAAGAAGGTATGGGATGATCTAATAATTTTTATTATATTAAATTTAAGAATAATGACTTTATTGAGGTTAAAAAACCTTAAGACATGATTCATATTTCATATTAATGAAAAATGGTATTCAGGAACAAGATTATGAGGCCTGGGTATTGGTTTTAAAAAAATGATGAATAAAGTATTTTTTTTTAATTCAAATATTATGTTACATAAATCAAGAAATATATAAGTATTTTGAGTATAAGTTTTTCATTAATGATTGAAAAGTATATGTTGAATAGTGATAAATAAATAGAAATGTTATTCATTGGAAAAAAGTGATAGTTTGATTAAAGAAAGGTAACGCTTAATGTGTTCAAGATTTTGGGAAAATTGTGTTTAGATTTGAAAAATAGATAATTTTTATTGGTTAAAGATATTTTTGATATGAATATGTAATTTGGATAGTACTGATTACATTAAAATTGATTACGGATTTTTTTAAAGTTGTGGTCTATGTTATCATGGATGAAGTTAACAACTTTTTTTATATTTAAGGACTATACCCATATAAAATCATGATTTTTTTAGTGAAGGGAATATGGTAATTCAGTACATTACTTGTTTCTAGAGAATATACAATGAGGTTATTCACATGTTTGGAATATTGCAACCAAGATATACTTTATGATATATGGGAGATCTATGTTATGTTGATTTATTGACTCTCTTTATAATTTTTTGGATTTTGATATTCTAGAGGAGTTATAATAATACCTCTTTATGGAATAGAATAATTTATACATCATATGATGTTTTTGATATTAAATTAATATCTCACTATATTAGGGCTTATTCCGGTTGGATGATATGTGCTAATAATTTTTCGATGATGATTTTTAAAGGAAAATGGAATGAATTATCATTCTATTTATGGAAATCACAATATGTTAGTTCTTCAGGATTGAAAAATTCACCATCTTTACAGGGAATAAGATATGAGGTGATAATTGATAAAAAAAAGTGAGAAATTGCATATATAAACTATAATTCAATCAAGTATATTTCATAATGTTCCGTAAGAGTAAAAAAATCCTTGAATATAAGAAAATAATATTGAAAAATATTTATCCTAACACCATTATATGGGATGAGTCATATAGTTTCTTAGATCATCGTAGATTTATTATTTTGTAATCACTCACTCCTACTTATCAATGGTCTATATCAATCTCTCTCAAAACTTAATAGTTATATTTCTCTTCCAAGTCTATATTTTCACTTTCCACTCATATTATCATGTATGGTAACCTAGTTATAAGTTACCGTGTGTAATCGTTATGTTTCCATCATTACCTTCTTAAGAAAGTTTTAGTATTTATTTTTTTGATGTGGGTTTCTATAAATAGAATTTTTAGTATTATACCATTAATAACCTAGATGAATTTCTAAGGACAAATTCATTTTAAGGGGTATAATGTAACACCGTGATATTGTGTGAATTATTTTTTTTGAAAAAATTAATTTAATAATTTTCATATATTTAATTTAATGAAACAATAGAAATTGTTTTTTTATACATATATTATACCAATAATACATAATTTCATTATACACTATACTAAGGTAATCTTATATTATATGCAACACTGAATTGGCTTGCATTACATGCAACACTAAGTTTCTGTGAAACATCACTTTATTATGATAATTATTTAAAAAGATAGATATAGCATGACCATTAAACTTGGTAATATGAATATTAATTACTAACGTTTTTACATTATTTGTAATGGATTCATATAAATAAAACATATTGATAATGGAATATATATTTGTTGGTAAAGTCTCTGTCTGTTTACAAATAATATTTTTTAAAAGTAACTACTTCTATGTCCTTATGTAAACAATAATAAAATTAATTTTAGACACTACAAGAAATTTAATTTGATAAAATAAACATCATTTTGTAATTCATAATTTTTAAATTATCTAATTGCTAATTTTTTGTGTTTTTATGAGAAACGTCATTTTTCAATGAATAATGAAAAATATTGAATTTAATTCAAAACCGTTTTTTGTCTAATATATTTGTATAGTTAAATTATATTTTAAGTTGGTTTTAAAGTAAATATATATATATTATAAATATGTTAATCCAATTTATTTAATTTAAATCATTTTTATATTTAATTTAAATATAAAAACATAATGAACTTTTGAACATTTTCAAATTAAAAACCATCTTTCTCGCCACATATACAGGATTAGCATTAAACTAAATTTTTATGATTATTTGAATTGAATTAATAAAAAAGTAAATAATAAACTTTAATTAGTAACATATTTAATTTATAATAATTTCAATTTAATTTTGGACCAAAAATATTAGTGGATGTGATAATAATTAATTACAGTGATTAAAGTAAAATTAATCATTATATTAGACTAATCGTTAATCTTAATGGTTGAAATAACCTATACACTTGTATAAAACTAATTTAGTGGAAATATTTCGTCTAATATACATATAATATTTTATAATTATACATTTTTACACATTGGAATAAATAATACATGGGGAACACACAATTCTTTTCAAAAAATAACAAGTGTGTCATTTCCCACCATTATAAAAAAAACTCAGCCCTACCACTGACACACACCTATCAAGACACTTTTGATCGATAATTATCTTCCCAAATAGATCCTAAAAATCCTTAAACTCAACATATAATAATAACATTGGTAATAAATCCATAAAATGAATCCCTTTTTTGAAAACCAAAAGGAGTTACCAGGATAATAGGTAACATCTTTCCTCAAGCTATTATGTGTTATTTCCTTTCTCTACTCCCTAATCTATTTTTATTCCATGATTATAAAAAAAATATTATAATGAAAATAATTAGTTTTTCTTATTATATGGTTTCTCCCTACACATACACACACTTCTAACTAATGGGTAACAAACATAGTGTTTATATATATGGTGAACTACTACCTCACGAAATGATGATTGTCTATTTTTCCATTACAAACTTTAAAGGTTGGTAATTATGGTGTAAAAACTATTTATATAGTAAATATACTATATATATTATATATTTATTCTTCTTAAATTATTTTATATCACATACCGTTATAATTTCCATCATGTGTAAATACGACAACATCGTTTGTGGACGTATGGACTACCACCTCCGCAATGTGATGTGATACATTCATACAAAACATGGAATCTATTAGGAATGGTTTTAATGAAAAATATGTGGCATAAATTACATATATATTATATTTATAACGTAATTACCTTTCAATAGGTGTAATATATAATTTTTTTATTACCTTTTTTACACACAAAGAGTGATAACATCGATCATGGACGTGTGAACTACTGCCTCTTCGAAGGGATGTGATTCCTTTTACATCACACGAATTATATATAAGTATATATGATTAAATAAAATGTTACTTATTATTTAAGTATAATTCAATAAATATATATTTTTTCTTACCATCTTTCCATAATGACCATTGAAAATGGGGAATGTTACTCACTACGTACGTATGACCTACCATCTCTATGATTGTAAAGATGGTTAATTTTTCATAACCATATTTCATGATTGGTTTTAAAAGTATAATTGGTTTATAAATATGATAATTATTTGATAATTTTTATTATTTATAATTGTATATAATGACCTCCTGGACAATAGTTGAACTACCGAATTCATTTGTGACACTTGAAGTGAATTTGGTCAAAACACTAGAATTAAACATAATTGTGTAAGTCATTATATACAACATTGTAAGAGGTGAATTGAAATTAATTATAAACAAGAAAATTTTTCAGAATAATGTAACAAATTATCAAAATTAATTTATTCAATATGATAATGATACGCATAACATTTCAGACTCCAGGTAATGGTCTTTCTTATCTCACAATTATTTTCTATGACACACAAGCCATGTACACCATCTATTTATTCTATGTTATTTATATAATAACAATTTATGTATTAAATAATTATTATAAATAAATTTACTATATTTAAAAATCCATTTTATTATATTTATTTCATGTGATTTATGTTTCCATAGATTCCAAATCGATAATGTAATTTTGTATCACTTTTCCTTATTTGAGACGCATGCCATGTTATGCAACTATATTTTTCTAGAGGTTCATATACTACCATTGACATTTTATATCATGAATATCCTTATTTTAATGATATTTTAAAGCTTCAATAAATTTCATTTTCTTACATGGGGAGTATGGTTCAATGTTACCAAGTTGTAATATTTTATTGAAACAATCTCACCATGTTTTGAGATTGTTTATTATTAATCTTCCTTGGATGAAATATTATGATCCATATCTCATGAAAACTCGTGAATTATATTCACATATACTTTTCTATGATATATTCATATATTATTGCCATTTTTTGACTATTTGGTACTTAAGATAAATAAGAAATTGTTTTATGAAATTTTTCCTTTATTTATACATTTGGTCAAAAATCTATGTCCTTTAAAAATTTTATTTTCCAAAAATGTTTCCAAAAATTTCTTATTATTATCCTATAAAGAGAAAGTATATTTAAACAATGATTTATATTTTTTAAAATATTTTCATATTATTTATTCAAGTCATTTTTTTCTTGAGACACTTTTCTAATATTTTAAGGTAGAAGAGAATGTTCATAATCTATAGACATAACCTCAATCAGGACTATCACTTATTTGAGGCTTCCATTATATGATTACATGTTTATTTTTAATGAATAAAATTTTTCCTAATATTGTAGACAATCATTTTTTTGAAGTGGGTTTCAATGAAAAATGTTTTCAAAAAATGTCTCGTGGTTTAAAAAAATTATTTTAACCATTTTATAGATTTCTTTATAATATTTAAAATAATTTTAGAAGAAACAATTTTAAAAAAAAATTCAAGAATAATTTATATTTTTTAAAGAAAAAAGGATTTAATTTTTTTCATTATTCTTTTATAAGTTTTCAAGGAAAAATGTTTCCAAAATATTTTCAATCATCATTTATATGTGATCATGGAAACATGTTTTCAAAATGTTTTCTATAATATTTTATATGATTTCATGATTATTTTAAAGGAATATTATTTTGAAAAGACTTTATATTTTTAAGATCATTATTCAATGAAGATAGTATATTTTACAAAAAAATGTTTTAAAATATATTTCAAAATTATTTCCCATCAAATATAAGTTATGTTGATATTACACATGAAATTCGAGTAAATGGGTTCCACACATATTCTTTATTTGAATGGTTTATTTTTTGTTTCCATGATGTTTATTAAAACCCTTTTCTCTTATATGGGTTATATTTTTATGAAAGTAGCCCATATTCTATTGGTTATCTTCTTATGATACCCATCTCTATTCAATGTGTTATACGATGATAAATGATTATGAAACCTGATTCATTTCATGGGGTATTCTAGGATGAAAGGATTATAAAACCTATATAATTTCTATAGGTTAAGATATGATTAAATTTAAAGATACCCATTTTATTTCTTTTTTTATTTTATAATTTTTATGAAATAAATTTCATTTAAAGGTTTATTATATGATGTTTATGAAACCCATTTAATTTCATTGGTTATGATATGATTGTTTATGATTTTATAGCTCATGTATTTATGATATAATTATGATATGGGTGGAACCTATATCTCCCTACAATGCATTGGGAATGTCTTTATATTTCATGTGATAGAAAAATATGGTGTTGGGAGTGAACCTTAACTACTAAGATGGTCATGGGATTGAACCACAACTAACAAAATGGTATGGTGAGTAAACTCATACTATTTAGATGGCCATGGGAGTGAACCATTACTACCAATATGGTATTAGGAGTGAACTCATTGTACTAAGATGGACATGGAAGAGACCCATGACTACCAAGATGGTAAGGGGAGTGAACCTATACTACTAATATGGCCTTGTAAGTGATGAGTTTACTACTATGGGAATCATATTATATTCTTATATCTTAGCCTTAATTCCATGTTTCATTCCTTTGTTATTCTTTCATGGATTATACTCATGATTCCCTTGAGATTCATGTATTATAAACTAATAACATTTATTAAATTATTCATGTTTACATTTTTTTTATATGGAGGTTTTGATATTATAATGTTATGATCACATTAATACACAATTATTCTCTTGTTTATGCATACCTTTTCCCTTGTTTACCCTTATTGAGCATCTGAGATCACCCATTTTTTTATTTCCCCATGTAATGAAGATATATTAAATGTATGATATTTCTAGGAGGTTTTATAGTGTAAGAGAACCTAGTGGGATATAATATAGATCACTCATGTACCGGTGTTTACATTTCCATTCATCCAAGGTACTAAACTAATATGATATTTGGGAAACTGTTTTGTAATGTATTAAGTATTATGAAAAACTGAGGCAATTTCTATGTATATCAAGACTAGTTTGTTATGGTGACCATTAAGGTTACCCAAAGTAACTCATAAATATGCTTTGACAATAGAAAACAATGGTTGGAAGTGAAAATAATAAATTTAATGAATTCTTAAATAATTATATATAGTGATATTGATCATTGATCAACAGTGAGTGAATGATAAATGGAATTTTAAGGGCCTAAAAAACTTAAATCATTTATGATTTATAAGATAATAGGTTCAAAGGAATAAAATGTATTAAGATAAACCATTGTCAATATTTTTTCGTAGTTATGAGTAATTATTTTATTGTCTTAGAACATAAATAAATATACTTACTTGATTGTATTCCATTTTATATAAAAATTATCACCCTATAGTTAGTATTTTGTCGATTCCTGATTCTATTATTACTCAATGAAATGAAGTTAAATTTATCATCCCTAAAGTATTAACAGATCTAGAGGTAGAATGATAATTCATTACATCTTTATTTAGTTAGACTCAAAACAAAATGGTTAGCGCAGGTTTTCCAATATGAATAAATACTCAAGTTATGAGATAATACATTAATATCAAAAAATATAATTCAATGTTTAACTTAAATATTCCCTAAATACACATACTTATAACTCTTCTGAATGGTGAACATAAAAAATAATATAAATAATTTCACTAAATTTCTCAAAATCATCTTAACATTGGTCCCCCATATATCATAAAGTATCTTTTGGTTGTCACGGAGAAAAAATGTGAATACCTTCATCATGTATTCTCTATAAACACAGTAATAACACGAATTACTATAAACTCATATTGAACAAACACATAATTCATTATTCCTTACATAGATTACATATTATTAGATATATTCATTAAATCCAAAAATGTCATAAACTCCATCCATTATAGCATCAAACACTTTTTCCAAAAATTATTAATTAGTTTTAAGGTAATCAGTACCATAAAATTTAATTATTCATATATAAAATATCATTATTCAAACATAATTATCTCAACATTTGGAACATATAAAAGGTTATTAATCCCCTAATCATGTTTTTTCCTTGAATACCAACATTCCATTAAATCATATTTCTAGTCCATCAGAACCATTCAACATATTCTTGTAAATCATTAGGGAAAAACATAAACTGAAAAATACTAACATATTTCACCACTCATAATTATTTAATCCAAATACATAAACACATAGGTTACTCTAATTCATTCATAATATATTAACAAGTATTCCTCATAATATTCCCTGACACCTATTTCATTTTACATTTCGCATTTCACCTATAGTCTCCTCATCACCGGCAATATAATATTTACTCATACCACCTTGAAGATTCTCTAGGTGAGCATTACATTTAATACAAAAATTTAAATTTTTACCATTAATTACATAGTTAATGAATTAAAATATCGATGATATCTTGGGGAGGCAAACATTATCATTAATTGTGTTAACTAAACTTTTCATTTTCCCTTTGCAGTTACTTATTTTGTATCCTTCTTTTCCACAATAAAAACATCTTCATATTCCTATAATGCATTCACATAGTTGATTATTCCCACATTTTGGACACATAGGAAACTGAACATTCATTCCTCCATGGTCTCCATTTCCCTTTTCCCTAGAAAACACATTCTTTTTCTTCCTTGGTGAGTCTAAGATTTGCTTATGTAACGTGTTTTTAATCATGATCTGTAAAAACTAAGGAGGCATAATCACTTCTTCCTTTACTCCAATCCTCATCCCATTTGAAAACTCGTCAAAAAATCATCTAGCACATGAAATGTTAAACCATATCCTTCTGGTTCTTTCTATTAACATAAACCATCAAGCATAGTGTGGGGAAAACTTATCATAGGAGAAAACATTATAATCAGGAAAAATCACTTATATGATGTCTAAATCATGAAACCTAATTGTTTTATCTATGAAACTGTATGTTCATCCTAGATTATTCATCATCATATTCTATTTAAATCTAAAAAAATGATTCATAAAGATTTTTTTAATTCACAATACATATCGCATAGGTGTTTTAATCTAGGTGTTAACTAAGGCTTGTTGATGTGCACCATTTCCTCAAGGATTCAAACTCAATGTAGTATTTTTGTGTTTTTAAATTTATATAAATTGATTCCAGATCCATATCCCATTATATCACCCTGGTGGGGATGTATTTTTATGAAAATACTCACTCTACCCTTTACAAATATTCATGGACATTTTACTAAACATTATCTCATCCATATACATATCCTTAGAGATATCTCTATACATATCCTTAGAAATATACCTTGGGATCTCGTTAATGTTATATCTTCATAGTTTCTAATGGTTAATTAAAAAATTTCTTTGATACCAACTATAATGCCCTAGGCTTAACATAAATGGATATTACATCATTTGATATGAATATTCAACACATTAAAATATTACATGCCAGATGAATATAACAACTTAGTGCCTTTGGATACATGGTACACAGTCTTATAACATGGTATAAGATCTCTAATGATTCCAACAAAAATCTTCCCAATTAGTAATCCTACTTAAAATAATTTATTATAACCTTGGGAAAGGAAACATAATGATGGGTGAGCTATGATTCTCAGTGAGGGTAAATAAAGGAGATTTTAATGAATAGCATAAGAATAAGAGTATTAGAATATGAGAATAACATTAGAAAATCATACCCTACTTATCAAAGGACATAAACATGAATCATTTAGTAATTATTAGTATTCCATATTAAAATAATCATAAGTTAATCATGATAATAAACTATGAAATAATAACATTGGTATAAGACATAGAATTTTTGGAATACATGTAAAAAACTAAAATCATTCCTTATATGTAAATGACCATTTCTCATACCTATCAGCGATCTTCATGGGACCACACCTATTGGGAGTGGAAATAACACCATCCCTATTTGAATCCATTTCCTTATAGTAGAATGGGTTCACTCCCCAAACTATATTAGTATTCAAGGTTCACACCGAAGACCATATTAGTTACAAGGGTCACTACCAATACCATCTTTGTTATCAAGGATTACTCCCAAGACTATCTTAGCAGAAAAATTCCTTTACTCAACTGATTTCACTAACTATTATATTCATGTCTATCTCATGAGATATAAATATCCACACAATTCTTTAGAGTGAGATATAGGTCCCACCCATCACATAATGGAATCATACATATGAGTGCCCCAAGATAACGAAACAATCATCACATCCTGACCCATAAAATATATGGTTTTCATATACATCATGTCATAACCCCTGAAATGAAATGTGTATCAAAAATATTTATCATATCATATACTTTTGAAAAGAGAACGGTTTAATAATAATTTTTTATAAAATAACCCATGAAATGAAGAAAGTTTCAAACTTATTTAATCATGATATAACCTAAAAATGGAAATTCGTTGAATAAACAACAGTTCATATTAAACATAAACCATTAAAATAATGAATAATAATTGTGTCATTGGATCATATCCCTAGTAAAGCATAAACTATATCAAAGGATGAAATCCTAGATGGGGGAGGAATTTGAAAGGTCACATTTAACAAAAATTAAGGGAAATAATCCTTTATTTAAAATAACATTTAAATTCTTGAAACATTTTCCAAATATTTTTATTTGAAAAATAATTAAAAAAATTATATTGTAATATTTTAAAATCCATTACAATATTTATTGAGGAAAATATCATTTCCACATTGAAAAATGATTTCTAAATCAGAAAAATATTTTTAAAACATTTTTCATTGAATATAACTTTGAAATAATTTAATTGAACCTTTAAAGATGATTTGAGACACTTTTTAATAATACAAATTATTTTAAAACCTTTTTCTTGGAAACTTATAATGGATTCTATGAAAATAATTTAAAAGAGATTTTCAAACCCAAACAATTTTTTAAAACCATTTTCCTTGAAAATAGATTTGAAAAATTATAAATGAAACCTTAAAAATCATTTAAAAATAATTTTCTATGAAAATTATTAAAAAAGAGAATTTAAAAACATTTTTGGAATCATTTTTAAGCAATAAGTTTTTTAATAAAACACATTTCCGACCGAAAAGAGAAATACAGTCAAATTATCTTGAAAAAAATAAAAATTATATTAAGTACCAAAGACTACAAAAATGGTAACATGACATGAAGAAATCATGAATAAATTGAGTATTATAAAATTCATGATAATTCATGATATATGGATCATGATATTTAATCAAAGTAATCATAATCATAATCAATCTTGATAAACAATGAAATAGTAGAAATAAACTCCTACAACTTTGGTAACGTTGAAAACTAATCCTAATCAATGAAAAAAGTTAAATTAATCTTAAAATATCATGTAAGTATGGAAATTAAGGATATTAAATTTTACATTATTGTATATACACCCAATAAAAGAATATAGGTACATAATAAATCATGTGTATCAGAGAAGGAAAATAAAGAAAAAATTGCATAATTGGTTTGGTAACTTTTGAACAATGAAATCCAGAAAATAAAGATAATAAATAGATATTTAATTACTCATAAAAATAATTCTAAGTACTATATAATACATTAATTAGATGTATTTATACCATAAAGAAGAAAAGGGTTGTAAGTATGGCATAAGTGTTTCTGAAATAAATGTGAGACTTTAAATCCCATTTCTACAGAAGTATATTTTGAATCATGAGATCCGTGAAATAAGAAAATCAATTGAAAATTTAAATATCATTAAATAATGTAAATTAATGATATAAAATTTCATGGGTCTGTATATACACCACACAATAATAATAAATGTTGAATATATCATATATCTCAAAGAAATAAGAGTGAGGAGAGAAAACCCTTACCATAAGTCTTGACATTCGTATTACAAATTTAAAACACCTATATATTAAATATATGTTTGTTATAAATATACCAAATAACCTTGTTTTTATATATCATTCCATATAGGATATGATTATGACTTCATATTACCCTCTTATTAGCAATTTCATATTAAAGCAACATTTCTGGAAATAACCACTTTCTTTTTGTTGTATATGTTTTTACCTGTTATTATTGATCCTCTTACATAGATCATGATTTATATATTTCCATAATAAAAACATGATATATATATATATATAATA
Source organism: Viscum album (assembly GCA_963277665.1). NCBI lineage: Eukaryota > Viridiplantae > Streptophyta > Magnoliopsida > Santalales > Viscaceae > Viscum > Viscum album. The sequence continues at coordinate 261,256,253 of OY728128.1, read as the reverse complement.
TATTAATTATATAATTAATTATAATAATCTATAAAATATTTAAGTATGAAATTTAATACACCATTCACGGAGACGGTAGGTCGTACATAAAATTGAATGATGTTTCTATTTTCTTTTATTATTTAAATAAATTAAGTAAATTAAATATATGTGTATATAAATATTAACATTAGTGAATCACTATAATTTCATATATATTACTTTATTTTTCTAAACCTATCCTTGATATAGTCAATGTAAAGTATGAACGAATCACATCTCTTTGAGGAGGCGGTAGATGACACATCCACAAATGAAGTTATCACATTAAAAAACACTTGAAGGTATGTGATATATAATAATTTTATTAGAATAAATAAATCATAAATATAATATATATAATATAAAAATATTAATTCCATCATGACTCCCAACCTTGAATGGTATTAATGGATGAAATAACGATGTCGGTTTGCGAGGCGATAGTTTGTTATACACCTGAACGATGATTGTGTGTCTTATTTCATGGAAGTATTTGTGAGGGTATGATGTAATATTAAGATAAATACATCTCATTATATTTATTTTAATGAGGTTATTATATAATCATGTAATAAGAATAATTGAAGCGGTGGACAAAGAAAAAAACAAAATTGTTTGTGGAAGGATGTTATATATTCTTTGGGTAACTATGTTTGGTATTCAAAAAAGGGATTCCTTGGTTGTTTTTTCCAAGGTGGGACCTCTAGGATTAATTTTGTAGTTCCCCAACTAAAAAAACAGATCTTTTGTGATATTTTATTACATTTTAGAGATTATAAAGAATCAAATCATGAAGGACCAATTAGTTTAGCAGTCTTGGAAATCCAGATTACATACATGATTCCTATAAAACATTGTGAAATATAAAAAAACATGATACATAATAAAATAAATAAATAATTTTCATGAAATATTATTCAAATATTTCTTATTCATAACTTGGGAAAATGAAACATAATAAGGTTGATCCTAAATTATCAATAAGGTCAAGTAAACTGGAAGAAATAATGAATCAATGGGAATAAATTAAAAATGGAAAGGTAAATAACTAATAACACATGACATTAAAATACCTAGATAAGGAAATATCAATATGGAAAGGTAAGAAACTGAAACTCATTCCATAAATCAATAAACTGAGATATAATTACATCCATATATATGTTGATGCAAAATATCATGGATAAATAATAAATAAAACTAAATGTGGTAAATTTGTTCTTAATAGGCATCATGTCCTAGGAACATGAAAACCTACACCATAAATACCCTCCAAAAGTTGTTTTAAATCTAAAAATTGAATCCTATTCAAATTGTGCCACTTACTTGTCTCATTAGAACCAATTGATGCATTGAGGTTTTATATAATGTTGGGGCCCTTCCATTTATTACCAATCTAAACAATTCAACATATGAATTAGTCAAAATAAATAATATTCCATATCCAATATCTATATTTAATGAAAAATACATTTTTAACAATAATTCCCCAATTAATCAAGTAACTGTTAAAGTAAACATTGTGTGTAAAATAGTATATGGTTTAAGAATTAGTAATATCCATGATATGTGATATGGATATTTAATTATCAATGATCATAAGAAGTTTAATATTTCAAGGGGACTAATAAGGAAATATAGTTAGTGAATATAAATACATTCATTGGAAAAATAAATCAAAAACCATTTGGAAAAAGGATATGGAAAGTATTAATACAAAATACCCCATGTGGTGTAAAAATATAGGGATGTTTTCCTTGATGAAATTGAATAATAACATAAAAAATATTCTTGAGGAAAATATCATTTTCTTTGAAAACCAATTTGAAAATATTTTTCTTTGAAAATACCATTTCAAATTTTATTTTATTAAAAATAAACCTTTTGAACATGTAAATTAATCTTCAAGGAAACAATGGAGGATACATCTATACATGTCATCTAAGTTAAAAAGAAACATTCCTTTTGCAAGGTAAAAAGGAATAAAAACTCCTTGTGTAGAAAGAGACAAGAATATTACTTTAAAAATATTCATAAATGAAAGAAGTGGTGAAAAATTCATTAACAAGTCATTTTGTAATGTTTTGAAATATTTTTTTGAAAACCAATTTTAAAGAAATTATTTTTAAAAGAAAATAGTTTCTCTAGAGAAATAGATGAATGAAGTCTGGTTTTCCTAAAATAATTTCTCAAAACCATTTGACTACCAGGGAGTAAGAAAATCATTTTAATAATTGATAAAGGTCATTAAAAACCAAAAGATATTAAAATTAATGTTTTTTTTGAACAATTATCCAATAATTTCATCGAATGGAAATTTAAGTACAAATAATATAAAATAAAATTAAGATAATGAAATAAACCCATGAAAAGGATATAGCATTGAAGTGGAAATCAATATATGAGTAAATTATGTTTTTCAACTATAAATCCACATAAGGTAAGATTAAATACAAAAATATATAGTAAAAACACATAATTATATAATATTAACTACAATGAGTAAATAATATAACTCAATGAAATGAAATTGAGTAATGAAATTATATTCCACTTCATAAATTTTAAGTCAAATACCCTTAAAATAAATATTTCAAATTGAAATATAAAATACAATGAAGTAATATTTGTTAATGATATTACATTTCAAACCAATAATTTAATATGGTTATGAAAAATAACCAACGTTACAATCATGGAGATGGTAGATCGTACGTACGCATGACTAATGTTCCCATTTTTCAATGATTGTTGTGGAAACAAGGTAGTAGACTATATCATTATATAATTACCATTATATAAAAAATACTATAATATTTAATCATAAATATATAAATATATATTTATATGATATAAAAGTAATGACATCATGTTGATGAGGCGGTAGTCCACACGTCCATGAATGACGTTATCACTTTTTAAGTGTGTGAATGTGTAATAATGAACATGATATATATTACATTTCTAGAAATATAATTATTTCATGAATATAATATATATTTTTTATTCCACATATGTTTAATTCAAACCATCCTTTTTAAATTCTATGTATTTTTTGAACAAATCACATAGCTTTGAGGGGGCAGTAGTCCGCACTTCCACAAACAAAGTTATCATTTTTACATAAAATAAAAAATATTAATATATGTATTGTAACATAATAACATATTATTAAATACATAATAAATATAATATATAAAATATATAAATATAGTTTCCATCATAATAGACACCATGATAGTCGGTAAAGTAAGAATGAGCAATCATCGTTTCATGAGGTGGTAGTCCACCGCACACGTAAATAGTTTGTCAGTTACCAATTAAATGTAAGTGTGTGTAAGTGATGGTAAAGCCATAACATAAAAAAAATTATTATATTGGGTATAATGGTTTTTATATAATCAAGGAATAATAATATTTTATAGAGAGGATAATGGAAACAAAATTAAAGAGCTTTAGGGAGACTTTTCCTCTTAATCGGGTAACTCCTTTTGGTTGGCCCCAAAAGACTTACTTATGTTTCATTATTCTCAAATGGTAGGAATCAAGGAAGAAGGGAGTTATTTTGGGGAGATATTTTGAGAGATTGTTTCCAAAGTTATGTTACTTGAGAGGTTGGACTAAGTGGGAGGATTGGAGGGCTTTATAATGGATGAAGAGTTGAACTCTTGTAATATTTTAAAATAATGGAACCCCACCAATGTTTTCTTATTTAAAGTTGATCAATAATGGTATAGGTTATATAAAATGGAGTTTGGGGTAGAAATATCGGTAAACAGTGTCTTTTGGAAAAGTTTATAGGTTGGTTTAGGCCTTAAGATTAAGTTTTTGTCCTGTATTAATCATAATTTTATTTTAATCATTGTAATAAATTTTAATTACTTCCCCTAAAAATTTTGATCAAAACTAATTTGACCTTATTAGACATTATAAATTAATATGGTTCAATAAATATAATGAATTTTTCCAAATTCCAAATATATAAGTGGTAGATATTAATTTCAATTCTATCACGCAGATGGGATGACAGTGCAGGTTTTAACATAAAATACATCCAAAAGTTTTCTATGTTTTTATAGTCAATTTCAAATCAAAATTTATTAAAATGACCTAAATTGAATTAATTGATTAAAATATTATCTAATTAAACATTAAAAAATTAATTAAGCTCTATCATCATCGTTGGTGAGATCCCCTTATTCTGTTCTATACTGATCATCAAACTACTATCTGGTTTTTGTTAATCTCAGAGAGATCCTCCAATGTTATCTCCAACTATTCCCCAATGAATATATGTTTATTCCACTAACCTTATAACTCCATAAAAACATTTTACATATAGATTAAATAATGTTGGTATGTCAGTGAATAAATAAATAAATTTATTTTTTTTATTGTTTTACGCACATGATGACTTTTCCAGAACCACCCCATGCCAAAAAAGGTTATGTCATGCCTCATGTAAAGCCCGAATTCGAAACACAATTGTTACCTGGAATATCTGATATGGTCCAGTGTTTATATTTTATTCAACTTTTTCAGGAAAACTATGTGGGTTTTCTATTTATTATATTTAATATATTTCAGTCATTAATTATAGGCACATTGTGCCTTAGAATCACACTCTATCTCAACAATTAGTCCTAAGAATAATCCATAAAATATCCAAAAAACACATGCAATTTTAGAGTCAATAAATGGATAGGGATTAAGTTTATCAATGTTTTGAACACTAGGACCATTGAGGTGTAATGGAAATTCTTCCCTTTTTAAAGCCTTGATCCATATTTATATTCAGTTAGCCACTACCAATTATAAGATATTACCTCCATCTAGATTTTATTTTTTGAAATAGAATTCAAATTTAGTTGTGTGTGAGTAAATATAACCTTAATTTTTTAATACCCTGACCTAAAATTTCTATTTAGGAAATAGTTCCATACAACCTTAATCCAACCTTCACATATGATAATGCTTCTAGACTACCATCTATGAAATAATTCATACAGTAGGGAGACCATGTATTTGAATTAAAGATAATAAAATATCAGAAATAAATAAAAAATCACCCATCACATAATCAAAATATTCCAAAATCAGTAAATTATAATAGCATAAAAATTTACTAATTTGATGCAAAGTTCATTACACACCAACAATCACGAAATACACATTAACATGTTTCCCCCTAGGATGATCACAGCAAAAAAATTACATAACTAAAAATAATTCCAGTCCTAGGATATAAAAGATCCCATTCTATGAACCAGTAAAGTTTCCTCAACCTGATAAACTACACATTTAATGACCAAAAAGAAATTAGATATAAGTTCTTCCTACATATATGTGTACCTTTGTAAAGTATGAACATATAACTCAATAGAGTATCACCATGAAACAAAAATATAAAATATTATATACATGTTTATGTGTTAGGGAAGATAATTACATTAATAAACAAGATAATTAGGTCATCATGTTTCAATAAGTCCAGTATGACACCCTGAGAGGTATAAATTCTTACCAAGACACTATGTGATAACTAGGACACCATGGTTCTAAAACATTTTCTTAAAAAAGTGATGAAATAAAATCATTAAATCACCTAATTCTATTGAATATGATACCCTACCTATACTCAATGAAATAGGGTAGTCATCATCCAAGGATGTGACTTTTTACCTAAGTGACAAGATATGTTCATTAATATAATTCTCAAATAACTAATCCTCACTCATGGTAGATTCATCACTAATTTCTCTCATTATAGAATGGCCATGACCTCACACTTAGGATATCCATTACTATGATCAAAACCTACTTAGAGAAAGTTTGTACACTACAACCGTTACCTCTCAGGGAAAGGTCGCAACTTTATCACAAGGAATATGTCTATCTCATGTTCATTTATCTAGTTACAACTCACTATTGGTGATTATAGGCCTTAAAAGACTCTCCCCAATGGGAATTGTACCTTTAAAAATCAAATTATTGAAACAAGATTCCAGTAAGTCATCCCATATCACAACTCAATAGAAGATCCTTAAGTGTTACTAACATAATAAATTAACCCACATCTTAATCCAACATCACAACACTATTCACAGTATTCATTTGGTCCTCTAAAACTAGAATATTCTATGTACAATGATACCCCCTCGCATATATCACCCTTCCAATAAAACACCACCTACATTCTCCTCTAGCATAATTCCATTGGATCGGTCCTACAACATCAAAACACTCATCACTACTAATCCCATAACACATGAACCATCCCAAGACAATCCTCTAAACCAAACATTGTATAAGATCATGGGTCTTTCTTGAGGTATAGATCATTACATTTAGGATAAATGTTTTCTAATTTACTTTTTGGCTTAGACCCTATGTTGGGTCATGGTTCGGTTGGATTATTTTTGGGAAAGAAAGGGTAAAAGAGGATAAAAGCTGGTTGTAGGCCAGGTACACATTGTGTACTTGGCCTACACACCATGTACTATCCTGTCACGACATGTAGCATGTCTATTTTAGAAAAAAAAATAGGGCAGTACACACCTTGTACTTAGAATACATGTCATGTATTGGTCTACCTAGTTTTTTTTATAAAAGAGGTAGTAGCCTCATATTTTGACACAGAGAAGTGTTTCCTCTATTTTTGAGAGCCAAAACACCTATTCTATATTTTTTTTAGATTCCGAAGTCTCTCAGACTCCATTTATTCCATCGTCGGTCACATTGGAACCACATCAGTAGGTACTTGATTTCCATTTTAGTCGTTCTTGATTATTCAGATCAATGACTGTGATTTTTTCTATTTAGGATCATATACCATAATATATATTTCTTCATTCATTCTTCAGATTTCTTATAAAGAATGATGAATCAGGACATGAGAGTGGACGAGCTATCTATTACCGAAGTGAGGTAGGTGTTCTATACATTCTTTCATATTTTCTGGTGCTTTTCAGTCATTCATCCCTTTTTCCACCCACCATACATTCCAGAAAGGCCTAGTTTTTGAGTGAGTTTCTTTTCATAGGATTAGTTGGACCTAGTAAGGATGGATGTACGTTTCATTTAGGAATGTTGGCACATGTTCCATGTATCAAGGTCTCCTAAGGGGTGTGCCTTATGGAAAATACTTGTTTATTCCTGTTTAAACCACCCAAGGGGTGTCTTCTTGTGATTTCCTAGTTATGGGAAGCCTATTAATTCCTTCATATCTTGATTAGCTTGCTTAGGATATGCACTACCTCCATTCCTTGTTATCTCTTGTTAGTTACTTCTTGATTAATTTTACTAGTATTTTTTAATGGATGATATGGGTAGGTATACCTATATAAAATGATAATGGAATGTTAAATGGTTTATATGGTAGGGAGGTTAGTCCCATAAGATTATAGTTGATAAATGTTTCTTATGAGGGGGTATATTCATGGCTTGTTCAAGTTGATGTGAGTGGGTATACTCAAATGGAATTCTTGTTTAAATTGAAATATTGAATTCTTGAATGAATGGTTGATCGATGCCATAGACAATTCTCAATGGATCTGGAATGTGGTAGTGGACGCCTTGGGTTGACTCTGGTCCTTAGGTCTTGATTCGGTGGCATGCCTTAGGCCTTATTATCCCATAGATCCGGATTTCTTATGCTCAAATAGGACTTTCTATTACCAGGCTCCTAGGACCCAAATCAGCGCATAATCGAGTTTCCACCAGGGACACCCATGGGAATCAATGGGATGCCTTGGATAAGCTCCTTGGATCCAGCCCTCTGTGGTTTAGATTTATTACTTGGATTCCTTGGTATATGGAACCTTAGATATGGCCCAATCAGTAAACACTTTACTATATGGTGTGGCTTTGGGATATTTGAATTCACTATACAACATTTTCGTGGAATAATTGACTTCTTAATACAGTTTGGTTGTGGGTTTCAATATACAGACAGATAAATAGTGTGGTAGTGTGACTTGTATACGTTGCGTTTAGCTTCCTTTTTAGGATCTAACTATTTTCCAGGAATCCTTGAGGGATGGTTGGTTTTACATACCGCTATATACTTATGACAGGGGAATACGAACATACATTACTGTTTGTTTACACTTTATATCACATTTTATATTACTGTTGGAATTGTATAGACATGGGCGGTTGCCTATAAGTATGTTTATCTCACACTATGTTTAGTCCCCCTTTGGGACCTAAATAGATTATATGTTTGTAGATGATGATAGTGGAAATCACTCTGGTGTAGGTTTTTTATTGAGGCTTTGGAGAAGGGGAGCATATGACCATGCTAAGGATTGTGATGTTGGGATACCTTTTTGGTCTTTTTTTCTTTTTAGGATACTTTTATTGTATTATATTACCATCTATTGCTTTGGATGGTTTCAAGATAGTTGTATCATCTGTGACATTTTGTATATGATACACTTCTGGTTATTGTTATGTATTCCTATCTTTATTGCCTTACATTTAATTGACTTCTATTTATTTCGCTTCCTCTGTTTAATGTATGTTTTGACTTCCCTTGTGATAGTCTAGTAATGATAGAATAGTCTCCCCATTGTCTCACCTAGACCCTCACTACTAGTCGGTTGCCTTTGGAGTTTTGGAAGATGTGCTTGAATCCTTGTGATCCACCAGGATCAGGGCACCTTTCTTGGTGGCATTCGAGTCTGAGATGTTACAAAGTTGTATCAGAGCAGTTTTTTCTTGTTTGACTTTCTGTATAGTGACATTATATTGGGATCAAAAGGAAATGGAATTTTGTAATAAACTGTGCCTGAGAGTAGCTACCCTGCGCATAAGGAAGATCAAAATTTCCTCGAATTAAGTTCTGATTTTCTTGATTTTTACTATTATAGTTGATTTGATTTTACTATTGGATGACACACTTGATTTCTTATATTAATATTGATGCAATTTTAGGTTCTATTTTAGTTGAAACATGATGAGATGAGGGTGTTCTGTCACATAAATTGTATAGACACTAGTTAGAATCACATTCCATGATGTATGCCATGTTATCTAGGATGAATTAGATATTACATGTTGATGTGAGAGTTGGTTCTGATGTTGTGTTAGTTGGGTGCAGTAGATAATGGAGTGATTTCATCTTTCAGTCCATAAGGAGTATGGGCCCTTATGAATTGAGAAATGATGCACCGATGGAATGTAAATGTTAAATGAACCAATTACATGTATGGTTTGAATGGGAACCAAGGTTGGGTTTATGAGGTGTCACGGGCCCTCATGGATTCAGAATTGGTTACACAAGGTGAAATTTCATGGGTAACGGAATGTGAACTCAAATAGAAATAGAGCATGAAATAATTGAGAATAAAGGCTTGACCTAGACTAGCCTTCGAGTGGGAAAGAGTCATAATTGATAGAGGCTCGATGGATTTTCATTATTCACACTTTTCTTTTGGAGGAGGCTATGGGTTTGACATGGTTTCGTGGAGGATTTTGACCTATCCTAAGATTTGAGATTTTTGCATTGATTTTGTGTAACACCCCGAGATTTTTTGAAAAATATTCTGTTTAATTTCATTAATGTCTTGTGTTGTACGCTACACAAAAAGGAGCTTGCACAACACGCATCTTTGACTTGACTTGCATTACACACAATCGCAACCTTCCTCGATAGCGTGTGTAGTACGCAATACTGAGTTTCACTAAACAACGATATGCTATTAAAATATTATTAAAACTAGCTGTTATGAATAGTAATAACCACTTTTTGAAATTTTGTAAATTTTATTTTTTAAAATGGACTTCATTTTTGGATTCAGAATATCTAAATTAGCTTAGGGTGAAATTTTGGTACTTTTCGGATAACTTTCATTTTCTGATGAATAGTGAAAATTACTAAATTTTAATTAAAAACAACCTTTTTAATCGAAATAATTAATAGTGATAAATTCTTAATTTGAGTGGTTTTAATGTATATTTAGAATATATTTTTACAATTTAATACAATGTTGTTAATTGGATGTAATTTCACATTTAAACCAGACATAAACCAGTGTCAATCTTTTGATAGTTATTATCTCTTAAGAACACGCTATTTGTTTTGACGACGGGAATTAATTTTTAAATTAATTAATGCAACTGATATGTTTTTAATTTGGTAAAATAGATATCATTTTTGATTTCATAATATCAAATATATCATAGGCCTAATTTTTGGTATTTTTCTGGAAACCTTCATTTTTTGATGAATAGTGAAACCACTAAGTGGTAGTTAAGAAAAATGAATTTTTCATAAAACATAATTTTACCGCTTCTGTGAGTGGAATTTCAAAAAATCCGAGAGACACGGTTGATATCAGTAATTAAATTGTCATTCAATGAGATGAAAATAATTTTTGGTGAATACTAACTTTTTTACTTTTTTTCCCACGGTTAAAAGTAAATAGGGTAATTACGGGTAAAAATGATATTATTATTACCCTAACACATGTCCTAATTCTATTTGATAAGTTTAAATCGACCAAAAATAACCTTAGGAATAAAATATGACCCTTTAGGCCCACTTGGATTATATTAGGACATTTATTATTAATTTATTTAAAGAAGGGTTAAAATATTTAAAATCAATGTTTAATAAGTATATCATTTTGAATATAGGGTTATACATAAGATAAATTCGACTATAAATATTCATTACAAATCTGAAAAGTATTTCCTACGTAATAATATTTTATTTGTAATTTTTAGACTTTAAATAAGTTAATATATTTATGACACAAAGATGATGCAGTAATTATCTTATTAATAAAATGTTGACATAATTGATGTTATAAATACCCAAATAAATATAATTTGAGACTTTTTATTAATTAAACTAATTTTATAGGTTAGTATGACATGTTAGTATTGATTTAATTAACTTTTTTAGAACTAATCATTCTGTTATGATTTTCACAAAAATCAATTACTAAATAGTGTCAAAATTGACATAAAATAGTTTTTAAAACAAATATTATATTATTAATTGTTATTTTCTTCCTAAAAATCTAAGGATCGGACATATGACTTAGATAAGGTTATATATATAAATAATATACAACTTTGGGTTCTTTTGGCTGATTATAGTATGTTTATTAACCTTATAGTATAAGAACACAAGAAGACATGGTAAAAGTACAATTATTTAACTTAATGTTAAATCTAAATGATAAGCTTAAAATAGGAACCTAAACATGTCTAAATTCTATTTTATGAGTGTATTTAGACCCATCCCCACCTTAGATTCGAAATATATCAATTTTAACTATTAAAAACCGAATTTGACTTTATAATAAAATAATATTTTTAGTTATTACAAAGGTGCTCCTCTCCTCCCTTATAAAAGGGCACCTCCTCCCTCTCTTCCTCACACCACTTTGGGCATTCAATATCGGCCAAAACCTGCCAAATTCTCTTCTCCACTTCCATATAAACATCCTATAGGTTCTCTTCTTCCTCAAAGACCAATTTTAGTGCCCTAAAAGGATATCTCAAAGAGGCGCTTCAAAGAAGAGGTAATGTCCGTTACCGATTCTTTCAACTTTATTAAATCTTACACTTCTTCTTCTTAGGTTGTTTCATTTTGAAGTAATAACATCAATATCACTCATATACTGATATGTTATTATATGTATTAAACAACCCTATTTCACCATCTATCCATCCTACGGAAAACGAAATCACCGCGCGTGCGTACGTACGGAATATCGTCTCCACGCCGTGGTGTAATTTATTTTCCACCACCACCTTACATGGATGGGTATAATGGTGAAAATAAACAACTATATATGATTATTGTAAAGTGGTATTAATTATGAAATAGTATTCATACACTCCAATACAATTCCACGATCATGAGAACGATATCATCGCCTGTGCGTACGTACGGACTACCGTCTCCACGACGTGATGAGATTCATTCACCACGTTAACCATTCATGAATGATTATAAAGTATATATAATAAGTAATCATGAAATATATGACATTATAATGATGCTGGATTTATGTGTATATATATTTATGTCATCTACTTAATTCCATTCAACTCAATAAGGAAACGAAAACAGCATTCATGCGTACGTACGACCTACCGTCTCCATGAACGGTGTATTTACTTCCATTTATTAATCTATTATATATATGTATATTCTGAATATATATTATATAAATCATGTTTTATATTCTGGAATTAAGTAATCATGATCTAAGTAATCACATGATTAATTAAAAGTCAAAACACGGACAACAAATGAAACGATTTTACCCAAAACGCTCTTTAACATGGAATTTACAAAAGAACGGGTAAAATAAAGTCATAAGTGAACCATATATGATATCATAAAAATGAGTATGATTCTGTAATAAGAAAATGAAATTATTTAAATCATTATACAGGATTTTCGGACACTTACGAAGCAAATCGGACCTAAGGTAAGGGAAATATCACAATCTCATTTTTATGTGAGATTGTTTATACTTTGAAATTTATTGGGGCGTATTTTTATCATCAAAATCCATGTTTCCTCAATACGTAATATTATTTCCATCCACATAAAATTTTTTAAATCCAATTTTACCCTTCGGTGGGTTTTTAGTAAAAGATATGAAAGGAATCTTTTGTCGTTTTTCGTATGAGGTACTTTTTGTCTTTTCCGACAGAAGTAAAAGAAGAATTTTTTTAACTTATATAGAATGAATGGATTTTTAAAACATTATTTCCAAGAAGATTCCTTTACAATTTTTCAATTTTATTTTTAATCAACTTCTTTTAGTTTAAAATTTAATGACATGTTAAGAAAGGAGAAATGTTTTTGAGGTAGAAAGGATATTTTCCTCAAGAATGGAGTTCAAGTGTTTTATCAAAATTATTTTCCATCTATGATAATAAAGGGTTATATTTCTCTCCATATTTTTACATTTATTTGATTATGTTATGATGGAATTATTTTTATTATGTCCTTTTATCTTATATGGATTATGTTATGGTATCATGATGTTTAAGATTCCCATTTTTATTACATGGGTTATGCAATGATGTATGATTTTTGATTTTGTGGCACACATAATAATGGTATCATTATGAGATGGGTGGGACCTATATCTCCCTCCAATGCATTTGGTAAAGATTTTATATCTCATGATATAGAAATGTCTGGAACAGCAGGTTAAACCGGTTCAGTGAAACAGGACTGAAACGAGGAGTGAACTCAGTTCAGAAATGGACTTTGTCGACTAAGATAGTCTTGGAAATGAGTCTTGACTAATAATAAATGATTCTATATGATTATGTGTTTATGACACACAGTTTCATGTTTTAAGTTATGAATATTGGGATTACATTTCACTACAATTATTTATCCCATGTTACGATATTATGATTTGTTTTCCAGGTTATGATTTCCAAAATGTTATGTTCTTATGAATATGATCTGATTGATATTTGTTTTGTTTACCATTACTGAGCATTTGAGCTCACCCTTTTATGTTTTCTTTTCCCCAGGATATAAAGAAAGGTTTTGGGTAAGAAAAAATGGGAATATCTTTATGGGAGATGTTGAAGATCTTTAACCACGATTAGAAGATTATATTCCGAGTTTCCAAAGACACTAAACTATTACGGTCCCTGTGTGTGTGATTTTGTAATGTACTAAGTATTCCAAAAAAGTAATGTAATGTCAATGTAATTCAAGCTTAGGGTCTCTACATTTTATTCTTTCTTAAAGTGTGTATTTGTAATTATAGAGGCATGCCCCATGACATCCTCTAGTGGTACTCCATGAGGGAGGCAATGACCATACTTCATATATGAAGGGCCACAGGCTACCATTTGATCCTCCTATAGAGCCAGATGTGGAACCTGAGGCTGTTACAGACATAGGTGATGAGGAACAGTTCCGTGAGAGGTTCTATCTATATACATAGCCAATCTAGTGAGCACTGCAGCTAGCATAGACTGTTGATGAGCTAACACTGGTGTCGCAATAGTAGAAACCTCCTATGTTTTTAGGGGATGGAAGATCACAGGCTGGAGAGTTATGTCTAGAGACAAAATTAGCAATTTTTGAGAAGTAGGAGATGCCGCTGGAGAGGAGGGGAAAGTTCACGACTTACATGCTTCATGGACTGTCAAAGAACTAGTGTGATGTTTTGAACTAGGCTGATGGCCTATGGAATATGGGTTGGGAGGAATTCCAAACACTCTTCAACAACTAATTTTACCCCGAAACATTGTGAATAGAGTAGGATTCTATGTTCATGCATATGAAGAAGGTCGCGATGACAGTTATGGAATACTCGACATTATTTATAGAGCTATAGTGTTTTATGGATGTGATTTTTCTTGCCCTAGTGGATCTACATCTTCAAGTAGGAAGAGTCATTTTGAGGCTTCTCACAATGTTAGTGCTAGTCAGGCTATGGGTGCAGGAAGCTTGGTATTTTTCCATCAGTATGTAAGGTGTGGTCACATGAAAAATTATTTTGATTGTGACCCAACACAGTGCCATGATTTTGGTAGGATGGGGAATATGCAGTGGTTTTTCATGATCATCCCTTTATCTATGAGTGGTAGGGGGTCAAATCCGACATTGGGTTTAGGAGAAGGTTCTTTAGATCTGCGTTAGGATGGGAGCTGAAGTAGTGTAGACTGATCAGGCTGCAGTAGTGGTGGTCATGGTCATTGTATCCCGACACCAGGTTCTCAGAGATAGTAGGGTGTGTTAGCTCAGGCTAGCCATGCGGGTTCATAGGGTCATGGTATAGGCCATACATATTCCATGCAATAGTCCCAACAGGAGTAGGATCCCAGACTATCTACGGTGATATATAGGATCATAGTAGCTTCTACTATTTCATCTACTCACTTTGATAAAGGTGAATCACATATTTTTATCTCTGCATGAGTGGTAAAAATCCTTGGCCTTATGGTTCTTCTTTCTAAGGGTGTTTTGACACTAGAAAAATAGTTGGGAGTTAGAACGGTTGATGTGATCTAGTGTATGAAGTGTCCCCTTGAGGTCGGAGGGTTTCACCTCAACTAGGATCTTTATGTTCTTAAGATGGTAGGGTTTTGCATCATTCTTAGAATAGATTGTCTTGGGGATTATTGAGTGTACGTTGACTGCTATCACCGGAGGGTTACTTTCACATCACCAAAGGGTACGATGTTTATTCTCAAGGGTGAATGGGATCTCTAGGTGAGCAGAACTGGACCCGAGCATCACGGGCTTGCTGAGATGATAGCCCAGATTACTAGTTTGTTTCTAAATGAGTAGGGAGTGAGTTAGGAGGAAGTTCCTTTATGGGTTGAGAACTTCAAGGATGTCTTTCCTGACAACATTTTTGTTTACCTCTTAAGAGGGAGGGGATTTCTCCATTGATCTATTGTCAGGAGCTATACTGGTATTCATTCCTCCTTACAGGATGGCTACGATGGAGTTTTAGAAGCTCAAGAGTCAGCTAGAGAATTTGGAGGGGAAGGTGTTTATCAGACCCAATACTTCTCTATGGTTTTCATTGGTTCTTTTTATGAAAAAGATAGAAGGAACATTTGGGTGATGAGTGGATTATCAGAAACTAAACCAGCTGACAGTTAAAAATTGGAATCCTTTTCCATGGATAGATGGCCCATTTGATCAGCTTCGAGGACCTTGAGTGTTCTCAAAAATCGACTTGAGGTCTGGATATCACCATGTGTGTGTTGGACCTGTAGACATACCTCGTGCAAACTTTCATAGTAGGAATGTGTTATATGTATATTTTGATATTCCATTCGATCTCATGAACACGCTAATTTTTTTCAAGGCATTGAGGAAACAAGTGTTCCATCCTTACATGGATTCTTTTGTGGTGGAATTTTTGGATGATAACTTGGTGTTTTCTCACAATAGACATGACCATGCCAACAATCTTGAGATCATTTTGAATACACTGAGAAAGCATCAGTTATATGCTATGCTCACAAAGTGCCACTTTTGGATGGATGTTATTCACCTCCTAGGTAACATTATCTCGAAGACAAGAGAGTTATTGGACCCAGAGAAGGTGAGATCTGTAGTTTCCTATGGACATCCCAAGAACATTGTTGAAATATAGAGTTTCTTATGGATATCAAGTTACTATAGGTAATTTATATAGGACTTATCATGCTTAGCAGCACCATTGACAGCATTGAATAAGAAGGGTGTGATGTTTGTGTGGTCAGAATCTTGTGAGATAGCCTTTCGGGAGCTAAAAGGGAGGATGAAATTACCACCTATCCAGATACATCCAGAGTAGGGAAAGAGCTACAAGGGTATATTGTAACCCTTCAGGTACTATACTGGGGGCAGTGATGTTGAAGGTAGATCGATTCATTGCATACGTGTCTTAGCAGTTGAGGCATCATGAGAGGAATTACCATACGCATGATCTCAAGTTAGTTATATTTTTTCACCAATTACACTATTGGAGGCACTATTTATTGGGAGAGAATTATGTGGTGTAAACGGACTAAAAAATACTCAAGTATATCTTTACATAGTGTGATTTTAAGTTGAGATAGTGAAGGTGGGTGGAGTACATGGAGTACATTAACATTTATCCTGCCTACATGCCTAATAATGGAAATTTAGTGGTCAATGCACGGAGTAGGAGCACTCAAATACATGTAGTGCAGTGGACCAGTAGTGATATGAAGCCTATGGAGTTGTTTTCTGAGATGAATCTTGAAGTGTACGACAGGCAGGGCAGACTTCTCTTTCATCCATAGCAATTACCTCCACCCTACTAGACAGATTTATAATGAGGATATTATTGGATTTAGAAGGCCTAGTTCTATGGGAGTGTGTGGAATATGAGGACCCTCCTCCTATTTATATGGTAGGGGATGATGATATTTTGTGTATCCATGGATTTGTTTGGGTACCAATGGATATATGTAAAGATATGATACAGGAGTTCCATGCATCATATTGGGTAGTGCATCCCAGGGTCACCAAGATGTAATGTGACTTGAGACGTCAGTATTGGTGGACGGGAATAAAGTGACAGGTATCTAGTTTTGTTATGATGTGTTCCACCTGTTTGCAAGTGAAAGTGGAACATCGACGATAAGCTTGGATTTTCCAGAAGTTACCTATTCTAGAGTGGAAATGGGACGATGTCGTGATGGTTTTTGTGGCTATTTTACTGAGGTATCTTTGAGGTAGTGATGATGTGTGGGTTTTTGTAGACAAAATTATGAATGTCGCACATTTCAGGCTGATTTAGGAGACCTTCGGTGTTGATGATCATGGAAAGTTGTACATCTGAGAGGTGGTACGACTTCATGGGGCTTCGTGCACTATAATTTCAGATAGGGACCCCACTTTACATCTCTTTTATGGAAGATTTTTCAAAGGGATCTAGGTACACGGGTTATTCTGAGCGCATCATACCACCCCCAGACTGATGTCCAGTCAAATCATATAATACAGGTTTTAGAGGACATGATGCGAGCATGCGTCCATGATTTTGGGAGTTCTTGGGATAGGCACATTCCCCTAGATGAGTTTTCCAATAATAATAATTATCAGGTGATGATAAAGATGGAAACGTAAGTGTATTTATATAGTATTTCATTTCATTCCCCACTATGTTGGTCAGAGGTAGGATAGGTAGCTTTACTGGGACCGTGTCTCCTGTAGGGGACTTCTGAGTGGGTCCAGATGATTCAGAAGTGGATGGATACTATATAGTCTCATAAAAAATCATACGCCAATCACTGCACAAGACCTATAGAGTTTGAGGTTGAGTATCAGGTTTTCATGCATGTTTCACCAAGGTTGGGGCAGAGGTGGATCGAGAGATAGGGTAAGATTTCACTGTGATATGGCAGGTCATTCGAGATTACAGATAGAGTCAGGTCTGCTTCCTATCTTCTACATTTACCTTAGAGGTACCAATACATGAACAAAGTCTTCTATGTATCTCATCCATAACACTATCACTCAGACCCATCTCATGTTTTCAGCCCCAGGAGTTTGAGCTTCATGTATATGCATCCCTTGAGAAGTATCTGATTCATATAGTTGACAAGAGAATAGAGGTTCTCCGAGGTTGTTCAATTCAATGAGTATGTGTTCTATGGAAGCATGGATGTTTATAGGATGAGACTTGGGAGAGGGAGGATGAAATACATTCTTAGTGGTTTGAGTTTTTTTCAGATGAATCTTGACCACCCTTCTGAGAGAAATTCATGGATGAATTTCTATAAGGGGGAAGATTATAAGATCTTGGGTAATTCTTGAGGTATGGATATTTACTTTTGGGTTAAATTTTTTTAATATTCCTTTTTTCATAGACCCTACACTATGTCATGGTCTGGTTGGGTTGTTTTCTCGGATGAAAGGGGAAAATAAGTTGAAAGCTGTTTGTAGGTCAGGTACACGTCGTGTACTTGGCATATACACCATGTACTTCTAGTACACTCCATGTACTATCCTATCATGACACGTAGCTTGTCATGTTAAGAAAAAAATAGGGCAATACACTCCGTGTACTTTCCCAACATGTTGTGTAATATCCTGTAATATTTTTTATAAAAGAGGCAGTAGCCTCATATTTTGTTGCACAAACGTTTTTCCTTTGTTTTTGAGAGCCAAAAACACCTCTCTTATTATTTTTCAGATTTAGAATTTTTCCAAAATCTATTTCTTCTGCCATTAGTCACATTCGAATGTCATCTCTAGGTACTCAATTTCCTTTTTAGTTGTTCTTGATTCTTCATAACAAAAACTGTGCTATTTGGATTTAGGTTCATATTCTCTAATACCATGTTCCTTTACCGTTCTTCATATTTTCTCAAAACCAGAATGAATCAGGACCTGATACTAGATGAGTTGTCTACTACCAAGGTGAGGTAGGAGTTATATACATTATTTCACCTTTTCAGGTTCTTTTCAGGCATTCGGTACTTTTTCGTCCCATCATACATTTCGGTGATTCCTCTTTTTAGAGAGAGATTCTTGTCATAGGCTTAAGTAGACCTAGTGGGGATGTCCATAAGTTTAGTTTAGGTGTTTTGGCACCCGTTACATGATTCAAGGTCCCCTAAGGGGTGATACTCAAGAAAAAAACTTGTTTATTCCTATTTAAACCACCCAAGGGTTGTGTTCTTGTGTGTTCCTAGTTAGAGGATGCCTCTTAATGCCTTGATAGCTGGAATATATTACTTATGAGATGTACTTCCTTCTTACCCTATAATATCTGGTTATTCCATGCTTGATTAAATTAATTGGGATTGTTGAATGGATAATATGGGTGGGTATACCAATATAATATGATAATGGAATTTTAAGTGGATTATATGGGAGGGTAGGCCCATATTATTATAGTTGATAAATTTTTTCCATGTGTGGGTATACTCTTGGATTGTGCAGGTTTATGTGAGTGGGTATACTCGCAAGAAATGTTTGTTAAAATTGAATGATTCAATACTTGAAAGAATGGTTGATCGATGCCATGGAATACTCTCCAGGGATCTGGAATGTGGTATTAGATTCCATGGGTTGACTCTACCCCATGGGTCTTGATTTTGCAGGATTCCTCGGGCCTAGCTACCCTGTGGATCCAGATTTCTAGGCTTCATTTAGTACTTTCTATTTTCATGCTCCTAGGACCCCAACCAGTGCCTAACTAAGTTTCTACCAGGTAATCCCATGGGACTCGATGGGATGCCTTGGAGAAGTTCCTTGTATCTAGCCCTCTATGGTCAAGATTTATTACCTGGATTCCTTGGTACCTGACACCTTGGATAAAGCCCTTGCGGTATACACTTCACTATACAGCGTGACTGGGGAATATTTGAGTTTACTATATAACGTGGATGTGGAATACTTGGCATTTCTATACAGCGTGGTTGTGGGTTTTATAATACATATGGATGTACGGCATGGATGTATGACTTGTTTAAATTGTGTTTAGCAGCCATGTTAGGATCTGACTCTTTTGCAGGAAGACTTGAGGTCTAGTTGGTTTTACTTACTATTATGTACTTATGCAATGGGCATACGAACTTACTTTACTACTTTTTTACACATTCTTGAACTTTTTATATTGTTGTTAGAACTATATAGACCTAGGTGGTTTCCTATTGGAAAGTTTATCTCAAACTATGTTTGGGTCTCCTCGGGGACCCAGAAAAATGATATGGTTGCAGGAGATGATAGGGGAAAGTTCCCTAGTATAGTTTGTTGAGTCTGGTTTCGGATCAGGGGAGCATAGGACAATTATGAGGCTTGCGATGTTAGGATACCTTTTTGGTATTTTGTTCTTTTTGGGATAATTTTATTGTATTGCATTACCATGTACTACTTTGGATGCTTTCTAGATACTTGTAACATCTACATCATTTTTTATATGAGACACCTCTAGTTATTTTTATGTATTCAAATCATTCTTACCTACTGTTTATTTTGCATCCACTATTTAGTTTATGTTTTTACTTCTGATATGATACTCTAGTAATGAGGGCATACTCTCCCCATTGACTCACCTAGGACCTCGCTGGTAGTAGGAATCCTCTGGCCATTGGGGAGAAGTGCTTGAGGCATTATGACCCACTAGGCTCTTGTCACTATTCCAGGTGGCACCTGGGTCTGGGAAATTACACAATGGATACAAATGGTGGGTTCAATTATCATTATAAAAACCAATTGAAATCCCAATTCCTTTTTTATTGAGAATATTCAATGAATCTTACCATAGTCTAACCACATAACTCAAAAGGGAGATCGATAATCTCTTCACCCATATACAACCCTTCTCCATCCCACAATCCTTGTCCCAAAGAACTCATCTCACTTTCCTCAAATGCCAATAATCTCCTCTGGCCTCGGGAGGGAGTTTGAAGTAACATAAAATTCACACAACTATCTTCCCTATCACCATTCATCCCCAGAACTATCATGACATCCAACTAGCTATATGGCTATGCTATAGGATATCCAATATAATAATCACATCCCAATACCTACCAAAAGATTCATTTCAACCCAACCAATACTCTCTATCCTTGACTACATAGTTTATTGTCGATTATTACTAGTCAATGTGCTATATAGAACTAAAATAGTGTATGTAAATCCCAATACAACACCACCATTTTTACCCAAGAATTCCTCAGTCCCTAAAACTCATACATAAAAATTTTAATTTATGAAGGAATTCACATACATGTGTTGAAAAATATATTAAATTATATTATTGGGGTATCCTACTTAAAAGACAAGGATAACACCTACATATGCCCTATAGATCCACATATAATCCTTCCATGGTCCCAGGAACCTGTCTCATTCCATGTTGATATAATAATTAATTAGAAACACTTTTAAATAATTATTATAATCAAATTAATTATTTGTTTTTCCAAAAAACTGAGTGCGCAAAATTGTCACACTAAAACCACTTTTGTTGTAGTATGATAAACCTCTCAATACCTCCTCTTTCTTAGCCCCATGAAATCCCCATTATCCTTCTCTAAGACTGTATTTCTTCAGTTGAATCATTAATGAATTTTTAGTTGAAATCACTTAAATCAGTGGAAAATGAAAAATACAAAAATAGAAAATAATGGGAAGTGGAACCCACCTAGAATTGCTGCAAAAATAAATCAAGAACCATACACTACCTCAAGGGATCAAAGGATGAGAAGAGACGTATAGATTTTTCTGAATAGACTCTCTAGATTCCAAATAGTCCCAAAAAACACCATGGGGTCAACCTAGAAATAAAAAATCTTCCCACATATAAAAAAACCAACCCAAGAATCATTCATGGTGAAACAAGCAGATCCACTACATAAAGAGTTGTTTCACCCAATAAATTCATAAAAAAATCAAGGGTTTTGATGTGAATTACTCTATTGTAGTGAATGAATATATTCCCCCATCCATTGAGGTGTCAAGCTTAACATAAAATCCATTCATGCAACAAATGTCCACCAAGTAGAGAGACATCCCTCAAGAAGGCCTTGACATGGATCTATCATCTCAGGTAATGACATGAACTTCTACCATCTATTGAAATTTAGTATCCATACACTCTTAACCTTCTCTAACAATCAAGTTTTCACCTAAAGCACCATGTGATAAATCTTCTACATCTAAAAATATCCCCTTGAGATGTCTAAATTCTTGGTCTACTTATCTAAATCCCAATTCAAGGAAGAGACCCTATTATGGGATTAGAATTCATTTATCCTCCAAAAATAAAGAACCCAAAGAAAATATGGGGCATTAAGAACACATAATTTTATTTATTTTTATATATTAACAACATTTATAGTCTTAAAACAATGTATTGGGACCCATTAAAATTTTAAATTCTCTAATTATTCACATCCCTCTATCTCTAAACCCTAAACAGTCTTTCACTATGAAAATGAAAACACCAAAGGTAAACTATTCATAAAAACAAAAACCCACATCCCACTATCATCAATAACACTGAAATAGTTCTCACCAAATTTTTCCATCCCAGTAATCCATGTTGTCTTATCCTAATTCATCTATGATTTTATGGAACTCTCTACCTAAGAATCTACTCAGGATGCCTAATTTAGTTCCAGGTTGATCTCCAGTATAGGAATTCCCAACTGAAAACACACTTCCAGTAGTCTATTGATAGGACAAACATATCACAAACAACATATATGATCTAGTTTACAAATTTAGACAATTATCATCACCAAAAAAAACTATTTCATCATATATTGGATAAATTCTTGAAAAAATTCTCATTTTTACCTATCTAAGTATAATCACAATAATTAACCTTGATTCCTTAACACTAAGAATTAGAATGATAATATCCAATTACCATGTTAAATTCAAAACCTAACTCTCAATATGATTACATTGTTAGAATGTAAACCACTATAACTAACCATTATGCACTTATCTGGATAAATAATACACAACTAGTCTAAATCTCTCTTAGATCAAACTAAAAGATCCTTGATCTCATTACAAACACACCAAATTTCATAATACAAATCTAAATTATGAATCTATAATTACCTATGGAACTAAATAAATAAATATATTTTTGTACACTAGCTTTTTTAGTTTCACCTATATTATAAGATTTTCTATAATACCATACCCAAAATCGTTTCTCCGAGATGGTTTTTCATTGAGGACTCATATGATGCTCCCCGCCAAAGTTGTATGATTAAATTCACCTATCAAAAATAAACCCAATATATATGGACCATAATTCATCCATTACAATAATAAATTATTGTACCTAATTGTCTGACACATACCTGAGTGCCAGCAAAAACCACCAACATGACCCATCCATGACCTACCAAGAACAATATGCTCCAAATGGAAATGGTGCACTTCCAAACTTATGGCTTCCCTTACATCACTTCATATGAACATACCCAAAGGGTAATCATAAAATTCCTACTTATAAATTTATATCAAGGATCATAATTAGTTCAATTGGGATGGTTCACCCCAATCTATTTATGATTTTACCCCTATCGCACAAAACCCTAGGCCGCCATGCTCCCATTTATCTAACAACCAAACTAATTCCACAACACTAATTGGGTTTATCTAAAACATTAAATATTTTAAAAAAGAAAATCTGAAACCCACTCCCCAACATTTAACACATCCAACCATTGCAACTGACTAATAAAAACCTTCCCTTATATGTAACACCCCGACCCCAGCTACCCAGAGTCGGTGCATTACTTCGTAACATTGGCATGATCACAAAAGATCAAGTCTCGAAAGACCGATTAGTTTAGTAGACTTGGAAACACTAGATACATTCATAAGTGTTACATTACATCATAAAGTGAAAAACTACAATAACAAAGTCTCCATATTCCACACTCATATCCTCTTCTGACTATCCCTGCAGGTCATTCATAAAATACTTCTTCACATCCTGGGAAAATATTAAAACATTGAAAGGGGTGAGCTCAGATGCTCAGTAAGGATAACAATATTACGGAAGCTTTCATAAATAAACATAAAAATTTAAGGTAATGTATAACTAAAACAAAATCCTTTTAAACTTGAACATCAACATAATATGGCAAAAGTAAAATGAGATAATTCCATTCACTTCTTCACATGGATATTCTACTGGTCGAATAATCACCTGCAATATCAATAACCACTTTCATAATGATAGAATGCATAATGCCAGACTATCATAACCACGTAGTCAAGGCCTCGTGCCAAGACCACAAATAATATTTTGTCAAGGCCTCGTGCCAAGACACTAGTTTGTCTCATGAGACCTGCCGATGCATCGAGGAGCTATAGCGGGCTCCACCCATCACTTATTAAGTCCAATGCATTCCTCATATGAATAGGTTTAAACATATCATAAACCATAACATAATCGTATCACATAAAACATGCATAAAAGAAACATAACATTTCCACATTTCAATCACAAGATATCAATACAACACATTGATATAGTAAAAATTCTTTCAAAACCATTTTCAATACCAAAATAAAAGAATGTTAAAACTTTGTATTTATTTTTCATTTAAAAAAAAGTGATGGCTTGTAGAGGAAGCCGAAACTCAAATAGTGGTCACGGCGGTGGAGAAGTCGTCGTCGCCGCATACGTACGACAAAAACATTCCCTTTGGTCGTTTAGTAAACACTTCGTATAAAAAATATTCCTTTTGAATAAACGTAAAATTCAAAGGGGTTTACACACCGTATAAATGAAATTTGTGTATAAAACCAAATATGCCTCAATGAAAGGAGATTGAGACGAAGTCCTTACAAAGATAATTTTTAAAATAAAATATATATATATTATGTGTATTCACTTTAGGTACACATAAAGAAAGTAAAAATATAAAATAAGACATAATAATATCACGACATAATTTGAAAGTAGGAGATTAACCCAAAGAATGGAAGTTGGGTTAAGAAATTCCCTTACCTCATGTCTGACTTGACTCAACCATTCTTTAACCTCCTGAATAATAAACTAGAGTTAATATCTACCATATTAAGAACCATTTTAAATTTCATTATCCTTTTTATATTACTTATTACAATGATATGAACATTATGTAATTATTTAAGTTAATAACGGTTGTTTTGTCGATCTTTGGTACTTGAGTCAACAATAAACTTCTTATAATTACAAGTTGTTCATGTGGTGAAATATCCATTATATCCCAAATTATATTCATGATGTAGATATCATATATATCATATATATCTAGTATATACATTCATTCATAATATTACGTAACATTTAGAGGTAAGAAATGAAATGCACCGTTCATGGAGACGGTAAGCCGTACGTACGCATGAACGCTACTTTCATTTCAATTTCATATTTAATGGAACGAAATCATAATGATATAAATGTATAATATAATTCCAGTATAATATAGTGTATAATACAATTTACTCCATCCTTTATACATCCCACATATTGCATTAACGATTCAAATCACTTTGAGGTGGCGGTAGTCCGCACTTCCTAAAATGAAATTATCGCGTTTTACCCATAATGGAAATCATAAAGTATGCCATAAATGAGAAATGCAGAAGCATAAGTAAAACATAAACATATTATATATCATATATAAATATATTGACATATCAATGGCCACCTTTGAAGGTGTTATATGAGTGTTGAACAATCATCGTTTCGTGAGGCAGAAATTCTCCATCCACAGAAACCGTATGTTCTTTAACCATTAGATGTAGGTGTGTGTAAGTGTAGCTCGAATACTTCTTATAAAAACATCCTAGTATATTTAGGATACTGGTTTTGTTACAAAAGAAATGAATAAAAAGAGTTTAGGGGGTTGGAGAAGAAAAATAAAACAAAACAACACTAGAGAAGACATTACCTCAAAATTGGGTAACTCTTTTTGATTTGAGCCAAAGGCTTCCTTGCGAAGAGTTATGCCCAAATTGAGGCTTCTAGGAGTAAGAGGGGGAAGTTGGGAGAGTATTTGGGCAGAGGTTGGCCGATCCAAATGTCTTGAAGGTGTGAATAAGGTGGGAGAGGTGGAGGCCTTTTATAAGTGGAGAGGAGGGTCTCTTTTGGAAAGATTGAAATGTTACATTATTACACAATGCTTTTCGGATTCTAAAGGTCCCACACTTATATAATTCTAGGCTAAGGTGATAAGAGTTCGAAATATACCCATCCAATAGTATTTGGACAAGTGTAAGCCTTGGATTTTACATTATCTTTTCATTTTATTAAAATCGTTAAATAATGAGGTCATCGCTGTATCATAATGATGTCATAAATAATTTAATTTATTTAATGTCTAAAAATTATAAACAAAATACTATGATGTAGGAAATCTTTTTATATTTCTAATGAATATTTATAGTCAAAATTTGGACTTGTGTAACCCCACTTAAAAACTGTTTTAGTAAAATAACTCATGTTTGTGTCAATTTAATTTTAACATTAAATAAATATATATTAATGTCATTTTCCAACCAAAGTGGCTCCATGGGGTCCCCAAGTTGACCCATGGGTTGTCTTGGTCGGCCATGACTCATCCAATAGGAGTAGGACAAGTGTCAAGCTCATCTCATATTATTGAAACATTACTTTTACCTTAAACTACACTAATTACCTCTAATCGCGATTAAGAACTTAAAAGTTACTATTCACCAAAAAATTATTTTAATCACATTGAACCACATTTTACTTCTTAATGACAACCATGTATGTCAGATTTTTGAAATTCAAATCACATAAGTGGTAATATTTCATTTAAACGAAAAATCAGTTATTTAACTACCACTTAGTGGTTTCACTATTCATCAAAAATTGAAGTTTTTCAGAACAATGCCAAAATTTCACCCTAAGCTATAATTGATATTCCGAATTCAAAAATGATGTCTATTTTACAAAATTCCAAACATATAAGTTGCATTAATTAATTTTATAATTAATTCCCTCTGTTACAACAAATATCGTGTTTTTAAGAAACAATTTATATCAAAAGATTGGCGATTGTTTATGTCCAATTTCAATGATAGATTAATTCTAATGACCACCATTGGATAAAATGGTAAAAATATATTCTAATTATACTTTAAAACCACCCAATAGTATAACTTATCACTATAAATTATTTTGATTAAAAAAGTTGTTTTAAGTATTTTCCACTATTCATAAAAAATAGAAGTTCTCAGAAAAATACCAAAAATTCAACATAGGCTAATTTCGAAATTCCGAATCCAAAAATGAAGTCCATTTTGATAAATAAAATTTATAAAATTTCAAAAATTAGGTATTACTATTCACAATGGCTAGTTTAATTCGTTGTGGTGTGTGTTAGAGCTCGAGGTTGCGTACAACACACGCTATTGCATTATTCGAAGTGAAACGTACCGTGGAAGCTTGGGGTGTTACATTCTCCCCTCCTTCAATAAATTGCGTCCTCACAATTTGAAATTTTTCTTTGAAAATAAAAGGATGAAAAGAGAAAATACCTTTGAGGAAAACCCACATCGGAAATAAGATTAATAAAATTTAGCCTTAATAAGAGGAAAATGGAAATGAAAAAGTCACCACCCAATTATGATCTCGATTAGGAGAACATTGGTGGCAATTAGAGACATATAATTGGAGTAAAAACGTAAATATTCGTAGAGAGTGATTGAGATCATCAATCACAATCAACTGTCAAATTGAGGGCCTCAAAGCCTTCAATCTATGTTGATTTAAAATATCATTAGTTCAACAAGACATAAGGTATTAGGATAACACATTGTTTTTTTGTTTTAATATCCCTTTACTAAAGTTTAAGAATTAAATTATTCATTGAATAACATATAGGTATATATATTTTTATGCTTGACAATTAGAGTTTCAACCTTCAACTCACCTTTCACTCAAAAAGATAATAGAACCCAAAAATATTATACTTATCCTAATTGTATAAGGTTCCAAATGTTAACACATACCATTTAGATTAGTAAAATTATTTTGTAACAACCAGGGACTTCCTATAGGCTAGTGGTAGGAAATAAAGTCATGTCGCACTATGGTTGTGGGTTCGATTCCTGCAGCTTTGTCCGACGCGACGGGTTATGCCCCACCCTGCAGGTAGTCCTTTTCCTAAAACTATAGTATCATAATATTCTAAAAATAATCTTCATAAATTTTTTAACCTTAAGCAATACTATCCAAAGATCAACTTAATCCATTCCAGTCTTTATAGTTATCCAAAATACTTCTGTCCAACTCACAGTCCAAATTTTATAAGGAAGGTAAACATAATGAAGATCCTTTTTTTCCACGTAACAACATGTGGACACCTTCATCATGTATTCTTTTTAAACATATTGAATTACCATGATCCCTTATTCCTTATAGAATACTAGATATACTCCTTCTATCCAAAAAATGAATACAAATCATCAATCAGTTTCAAGGAAGTTAAGAATATCCAATATAATTTATCCAAATCAATCACGTCTTATTCAAAAATTACTATCTTGGTATCAGAACCATATTATTGTTTATCTTTCTCTCAACCATATATTTTCCAAAAATTTAACCTACTATGGAGTCACTTTTCTTGGTTCCACAAAATCTCAAGTCCTTGATGAAATAGTACTGCAGTACAATCCTTATATAATCCATAATTATTATAACCAGTACATCATTGATACAACACTCAAATTACAAAATTCTTTAATAACAACATAAGAACTCTAATCATTACTCCTCATCTGTGGTAGTATCATAACTTGATTATTGTCCAATAACATCATTTGGGGCATACTCTGATGATTTGGACATTGGTTTTCATAGTGTCCCCAATCCTTGCAGAAGAAGCATTGTACATTTGAAACCATTTTCTTACCCTTGCAGTCACGCACTTTGTGTCCTTTTTCTATACACTTATAACAAACTCCCATTCCCTTTAGGCAAGTTCCATGATGTTTCTTCCCACAATTACCACATATTGGAAAATTATTCTTTCCCCTCATCCCTTTATCCATCATTCTCTCTTCCATCCCTTTCGTCTCTTGCTTCGCTTCAAAGCCATAGGACTCAGAGAATTTTTACTTATCTTATTAACACATGATACTATTTCTTCATATGTTGAGAACACATGGGAGACTATTTCCCTTCAAAATGTTGGCTTAATACCGTGAAAGATATGATCCTTGTTACTCTTTGGATCATACGTATTGCTGGAGTTCACATTCCTTCTACTGGGCGCCATTTCTATACAATGGCATAAACTAGATTAGTTTATGAATCAAAATACATAATTCCATACTTATAAAATACATAACATAAATTGAACTATTTATGGATATAATCCATAAAAATGTTTTCTTTGAAGAAGTATATACTCATAACCCTTCATAGTGGTTTGTAAAGAAAATGAGAATTATCCTAAGCATATCCCCCGGGAGTGTCGTAACTAAGAGTGCAGTAAGGCCCGTTGTCGTGCACCAGTTCCCGTTCGAGTCTAGCTCAAAGCGGTGTTTTCGGATTTTACCCCTAGGTACATCTGTGCCAGAGCCGCCTCTACTTGCTCGTATCCAGATAGGGATGTATTGCTCGGAAAACTCATAACATCTCTATAATACCAAAATTCTAGGAAGTTCTTCTATACTAATCCTCAAAGTCTATCTTTGGGCTATGTGCTCTAATCAGAGTTTATCTAAATCTATCTTCCAAGGTTAGTACTAAACTGCCTCTAATACCAACTGTAACACCCCGACCCCAGCTACCCAGAGTCGGTGCATTACTTCGTAACATTGGCATGATCACAAAAGATCAAGTCTCGAAAGACTGATTAGTTTAGTAGCCTTGGAAACACTAGATACATTCATAAGTGTTACATTATATCATAAAGTGAAAAACTACAATAACAAAGTCTCCATAGTCTACACTCATATCCTCTTCTGACTATCCCTGCAGGTCATTCATAAAATACTTCTTCACATCCTGGGAAAATATTAAAACATTGAAAGGGGTGAGCTCAGATGCTCAGTAAGGATAACAATATTGCGGAAGATTTCATAAATAAACATAAAAATTTAAGGCAATGTATAACTAAAACAAAAGCCTTTTAAACTTGAACATCAACATAATATGGCAAAATTAAAATGAGATAATGTCATTCACTTCTTCACATGGATATTCTACTGGTTGAATAATCACATGCAATATCAATAACCACTTTCATAATGATGGAATGCATAATGCCAGACTATCATAACCACGTAGTCAAGGCGTCGTGCAAAGACCACAAATAAGATTTTTTCAAGGCCTCATGCCAAGACACTAGTTTGTCTCATGAGACCTGCCGATGCATCGAGGAGCTATAGCGGGCTCCACCCGTCACTTATTAAGTCCAATACATTCCTCATATGAATAGGTTTAAACATATCATAAACCATAACATAATCGTATCACATAAAACATGCATAAAGGAAACATAACATTTCCACATTTCAATCACAAGATATCAATACAACCCATTGATATAGTAAAAATTCTTTCAAAACCATTTTCAATACCAAAATAAAATAATGTTAAAACTTTTTATTTATTTTTCATTTAAAAAAAGTGATGGCTTGTAGAGGAAGCCGAAACTCAAATAGTGGTCACGGCGGCGGAGAAGTCGTAGTCGCCACATATGTACGACAAAAACATTCCCTTTTTTCGTTTAGTAAACACTTCGTATAAAAAAGATTCTTTTTGAATAAACGTAAAATTCAAAGGGGTTTAAACACCGTATAAATGAAATTTGTGTATAAAACCAAATATGCCTCAATGAAAGGAGATTGAGACGAAGTCCTTACAAAGATAATTTTTAAAATAAAATAGATATATTATGTGTATTCACTTTAGGTACACATAAAGAAAGTAAAAATACAAAATAAGACATAATAATATCACGACATAATTTGAAAGTAAGAGATTAACCCAAAGAATGGAAGTTGGGTTAAGAAATTCCCTTACCTCATGTCTGACTTGACTCAACCGTTCTTTAACCTCCTGAATAATAAACTAGAGTTAATATCTACCATATTAAGAACCATTTTAAATTTAATTATCCTTTTTATATTACTTATTACAATGATATGAACATTATGTAATTATTTAAGTTAATAACGGTTGTTTTGTCGATCTTTGGTACTTGAGTCAACAATAAACTTCTTATAATTACAAGTTGTTCATGTGGTGAAATATCCATTATATCCCAAATTATATTCATGATGTAGATATCATATATATCATATATATCCAGTATATACATTCATTCATAATATTACGTAACATTTAGAGGTAAGAAATGAAATGCACCGTTCATGGAGACGGTAAGCCGTACGTACGCATGAACGCTACTTTCATTTCAATTTCATATTTAATGGAACGAAATCATAATGATATAAATGTATAATATAATTCCAGTATAATATATTGTATAATACAATTTACTCCATCCTTTATACATCTCACATATGGCATTAACGATTCAAATCACTTTGAGGGGGCGGTAGTCCGCACTTCCTAAAATGAAATTATCGCGTTTTACCCATAATGGAAATCATAAAGTATGCCATAAATGAGAAATAAAGAAGCATAAGTAAAACATAAAAATATTATATATCATATATATATATATATATATATAGTGACATATCAATGGCCACCTTTTAAGGTGTTATATGAGTGTTGAACAATCATCGTTTCGTGAGGCAGAAATTCGCCATCCACAGAAACTGTATGTTCTTTAACCATTAGATGTAGGTGTGTGTAAGTGTAGCTCGAATCCTTCTTATAAAAACATCCTAGTATATTGAGGATACTGGTTTTGTAACAAAAGAAATTAATAAAAAGAGTTTAGGGGGTTGGAGAAGAAAAATAAAACAAAACAACACTAGAGAAGACATTACCTCAAAATCGGGTAACTCTTTTTGATTTGAGCCAAAGGCTTCCTTGGGAAGAGTTCTGCCCAAATTGAGGATTCTAGGAGTAAGAGGGGGAATTTGGGAGAGTATTTGGCCAGATTTTGGCCGAGCCAAATGGCTTGATGGTGTGAATAAGGTGGGAGAGGTGGGGGCCTTTTATAAGTGGAGAGGAGGGGATCTTTTGGAAAGATTGAAATGTTACATTATTAAAAAATGCTTTTCGGATTCTAAAGGTACCACACTTATATAATTCGAGTATAAGGTGATAAGGGTTTGAAATCTACCCATCCAATAGTTTTTGGACAAGTGTATGCCTTGGATTTTACATTATCTTTTCATTTTATTAAAATCGTTAAACAATGAGGTCATCGCTGCATCATAATGATGTCATAAATAATTTAATTTATTTTATGTCTAAAAATTATAAAACAAATACTATGATGTAGGAAATCGTTTTTATCTTTCTAATGAATATTTATAGTCAAAATTTGGACTTGTTTAACCCCACTTAAAAACTGTTTTAGTAAAACAACTCATGTTTGTGTCAATTTAATTTTAACATTAAATAAATATATATTAATGTCATTTTCCAACCAAAGTGGCTCCATGGGGTCCCCAAGTTGACCCATGGGTTGTCTTGGTGGGCCATGACTCATCAAATAGGAGTAGGACAAGTGTCAAGCTCATCTCATATTATTGAAACATTATTTTATCTTAAACTACACTAATTACCTCTAATCGCGATTAAGAACATAAAAGTTACTATTCAACAAAAAAATTATTTTAATCTCATTAAACCACATTTTACTTCTTAATGACAACCATGTATGTCGGATTTTTGAAATTCAAATCACAGAAGTGGTAATATTTCATTTAAACGAAAAATCAGTTATTTAACTACCACTTAGTGGTTTCACTATTCATCAAAAATTGAAGTTTTTCAGAACAATGCCAAAATTTCACCCTAAGATATAATTGATATTCCGAATTCAAAAATGATGTCTATTTTACAAAATTCCAAAAATATATTTTGCATTAATTAATTTTATAATTAATTCCCGCTGTTACAACAAATAGCGTGTTTTTAAGAAACAATTTATATCAAAAGATTGGCAATTGTTTATGTCCAATTTCAATGTTAGATTAATTCTAATGACCACCATTGAATAAAATGGTAAAAATATATTCTAATTATAATTTAAAACCACCCAATAGTATAACTTATCACTATAAATTAATTTGATTAAAAAAGTTGTTTTATGTATTTTTCACTATTCATAAAAAATAGATGTTCTCAGAAAAATACCAAAAATTCAACATAGGCTAATTTCGATATTCCGAATCCAAAAATGAAGTCCATTTTGATAAATAAAATTTATAAAATTTCAAAAAGTAGGTATTACTATTCACAACGGCTAGTTTAATTCGTTGTGGTGTGTGTTAGAGCTCGAGGTTGCATACAACACACGCTATTGCATTATTCGAAGTAAAATGTACCGTGGAAGCTTGGGGTGTTACATTATACACATAGAATTTATCTACAAAAGAACAAATAAACCATCATTTTACATTCTATCACAATATATGGAAACATGAAAGATCCATACATAGTGGTTCTATAACTATATATATGACAATCTCAACTAAACAAAACAGTTGTATAGTACTGTAAAACGTGATCTTAAACCTTAGCTCATGTTCCCAAAACATGCATCCAATTATACTCAGAATCATATTCCTAACCCAATAACCATTATCTTCACATAGTTCAATCACATCTATGAAGAAACACATAAACACATTCTCTCTAACAAGCCTGGTGTATCTCATTAATGTAATGATCATCTACCGCTCAATAATCCACATGAAATTGTAATGATCCAATTTCCCCCCCCCCCTTTTTATTAAAAAAATAACTCATGTTTCATGGTAATTTAATTATGTTTTTGAAAGAAAATGAAAAAGAATATATTATAAATTTCATTACATATCATTAATTAACATATTATAATAAATGTATGAAATAATACATGAAGATAAATAATGAATAACAATCCAAAAACTAATGTAAACTCCATTGGAAAAAATTCCACAATGAAGATATCTCTTAAAATAAAAAATTGTATAAATAAATAAATGATTTATAAATATGATATAAATTACTAGTGTAAATATTTAAACCTTTTAAAAAAGTTATAAAATGGTTATTTAAGAGAATGGGTGGAGTATATATAGTTTATGAAGGAAAATGGGATAATTAAGAAATAACAGTAACATGAACACTGTTCAATATGTCCATTGAGAATTATGACCATTGGTATTAAGGTTACCAATAGAATTACTATATATAAAGGCTAATGATAAGATATAATTGATGTAAAATGGAGAAATTATGGACTCATCTAGTAGTATCAATCCTTTTGAATTCCAACTATCATAACATCAGAGGGTGTATTATTCCCAATCGATTCCCTTGACCTGGCCCAAGCTGAGTATCAATATTTAAGTATTGATTGAAATCAACTACTAGAGAAGTTTATGTTTTCCGAGACCGCCATTAGATCTGTGTTAGCGGAGCCAACCCATGAAAGTACCACTATCACACACCTTAACCTTTGGGTGAATAATAGTGTAATAAGGGATTATGTATCTAGATCATAGTTTTTGTAATACATAAATTTCATTTAATAAATGGAATAGTTTTTTCTTCTACCACTATTTCATTATTATATTATTTATAAAAATAAGATTAAATATAAGGCGAATATTAGAAATATATTTTGTAATACAAAGAAAACATAATTTTATTTTATTGAATATATAATTCCAATTATGTTTTTAATTAAATTTTATTTTCATGAAATATTATTATGTAATACTTTTTATTAAAAATAATTGATAATATAATTTTATAATGTCCCATGAAATTTATATAAGTACGAAAATGTTGATTTTGTAATAATTTTTTTCAATAAATAAGGATTCACATTTGAATGATAAAAGTGGAATATTTAAAAAATTTATATCGATAAAAAAATTATACAATTAAAATAAATATGTTGAAATTAGGTTGGGGTAAAATTTTGAAAATTTTCTAAAATAATTTAGTATTCAGTGAATATTAAAAGTCTTGTTTTGTGTATTTGATATGTTTTACGACTTCATAAATATTTAATCATGTTTTAATAGTTAAAATAACTTAATTAATTACCAAAAAAATTATTTTTTTAATTTAATATATTTTATAGAGTTGAATCTGTTTTACAAAGTAATAAATAATTTTCCAAAGACTAAAATGGAAATTATGATTTTTTTATGTTTTTTTTAATAATAATTTCCTAGGCCAAAATTTATATTAAAAACTAAAATTATATTATCACATGGACAAAATATAAGAACTATTCCATAAAGTTCAACAACACAAGAGCTAATAACCTGGGTAATCTAGTGGGTTTCCATTTTATACAACCTAGAATTGAAATGCCTACTATTAGTAATTATTAATCAATTATTATCATTTTGATATAAATAACCACCTATATATCCCATTTCATTCACTCTTAATACATTGAGCAGGAATATCTACAAATTTTCCCTCTTTTGATCCTTCCAATAGAGTTGTTGGAAATCTATGGAACTTTCCTTAATCATTAAAAATCTATCTCATAAGGTAATGGATTCACTTCTTCTCCCTTTTCATACAAGAGATTCATTAATAGTCAGTCTCCTAATTTCAATGTTACTATATTCTCACACACTTTTGATTAGTTAATTACTATAAAAATTTATTTTATCATTTATATACTTTCATTCTCCCACATTAAATCCATTATATATTAAACTTTATATGTAACATTATGTGCCATCATGTACCATTACATTGAATGTGTGGGTTGTTAAAGGTGTTTTAAAGAGGATAGATGGGTTCGATATAGCTTGGATCTAAAGTATAACTTCAACAAATATTTTATTCCATAAAATATAAGTTTTTGGTGTATGTGTTTTGTTTACTACTTGTGTTTCCAACCATTTACGTCAGGAATATGGATGATATGAAAAGATTAAAAAGTATTTTTAAGCTATAAGGATGGGTTTCATGCCATATGTTTATTCTAAATAAGGTAACATGAAAATTGGTGAAACTTCTAATGTTATAGTGTTTCTTCAATAAAATGGTTTTATATAATGAGTTTGGTAAGTACATGGGTTTTATGTTGAAAATGCGGGATATACTCAATAAAACATGTGAATACCTTGATATTTTTATCTTCTATATGGCTAATATTTTTTCTTCCATCAATTTCTACCCCTCATTTATTGGTGAACCCCAGCAGATCTAGATGATATTACATACCCCTTCATCCTTATTTTATCCATGGGTTTTTTTGGATGAGTTTTGGTGACCCACTGTGAGTTTTACTCTAATCTATACTTTTTCTACCATTCTTATTCATATTTCTCTATAGTGTTTCTATTTCATTTTGGGTTAATTTCTTAGTCTACAGTTTTGTGATCCTTAGGTGTTATCCAATATGACATATGGTTTCTTATATTGGTTATGGTTTTCATCCTATTTATTCTTCTCTCTGTAATGTTTAGTGAGATCAGAAATCTTCTTTGATTTACAAAATCCCCATTCTTACATATTTACATGTTTTATGTGAGAATTATATTGTTTTTTATTCCGTTGGGTGGAGAATGTGGATCTACATAAATAAGATAATAATTTGGATTAACTAAAATTGATAGGTATGGTGGATATTTCACATTATTTACTTCATTTATATATTTTGATGATGATTTTTTGTATTATTTTTTTCGACACTAAAAATAACGTCCTTTGAGAACCTCTCTTGCACAGTAATTGTTATGATTTGAGATCCTTGATGTGTTTTGTTTTATAACATCATTAATAAATTAATAATGAATGTATATCTGAATAAAATATTGGTTTCCCATGTAATTTGGTTTGTGTGATAATAACTAAGACAAATATAGAAGTCATAGGTTGAAATCCATGAATTAATTTTGGAATCTATGATGTTTTGTTATTGTGTGTAGTTTCATTGGTGTGTTACCTTATGTGTTGTGTGATATCATATAGTGATGTAGGTGACTGGTTAGGCTGTGTGATGTGTGTGGATTTTTATGTGGTGTTCGTTTGGATTATATATGATGTGTGTTGTTGTGTGATGGTTATGGTATGATATGTGTTGATTTTTGGTGGTGTTGTGTCATGTGGTTAGGTTATGAGATGAAATTTTTAATTAGGATATAGCAATGTGGTTGTGGTTGTATGGTGGTGGTGATGTGTGGAATTTATTTTGTGATATGTTGTTGTTGTGGTGATATGGTTGGCCGATGTTGTGTAGTGATGATGGTTGTTGTGAATTCATCCAGTTATTTTGTGGTTGTTGTGTTAGTTATATGGTTATCTATGGGAGAAATTATGAAATTGAAACCGTAAAAAAATGGATTCTAAATAAATGATATGTCCAGAAAATGGATGTTTTGAAAGTGGATTAGATAAATTGGTCATTAAATTAGAGGGAAGTGTAAATGTTAATGAATTTTCATAGTATATGCAAGCCGGAGTGTGTGGATTGTGTGTTGGTTATGTGGTGTATTTCATATAGTTGTAGCAGTAGTGGTTATGGTTTTCATATTGTGTATTATTGGTTTGTTAAAATTAGTTTATGCAGTTTTTTGGACCCATTTTTTTGGTATTGTGTTATCTATACAACATTTATTTTATGTTATTTCAATATGTTCTCCAACCGACTTAGATAACCATACCATCTCTTAGAGGTTCTATGTTCATGTAGTTTTCCCTATAATCCAAGATGGTGGTAATAAATATTCTTGGGTAACCCCTCTTCGCCACTCTTACAAGGGTAGTAGTGATGGACCATGTGTCTTTAGACGAGATGTAGTGGGTTGGACCAAGTGTCCTTAGTTGAAATGAAAAGTAATGAAGAGTGATGTTATGTGATATGTGGTGGGGATTATGCCTCATAGGAGGAAGGAATGAGGTTGATGTCTATCAAATTTATGATACCATAATTCCCTCATTATGTTATGTGGTGATATGTGTTGTTGTGGCCATAGTGTCTTCTAAGGATACATGATTTTATGGTTCCCAATTATAGCACGATATGCTAGAAATTGTGAGGGTGGGTTTTGTAAGGATGCATCCCAAAAAACATCAGAGATACCTAGTATGTGATGTGATATGTATGGAATGTATGGGATAATATGACATTACATGTTGAGTTGTGAGAGTATCAAATTAACGGATAAGTTGATGTGAGGATTCTAGAAATATAATGATCTTGATTCTATGTTATTTTATTAGATGCGTGATTTAGTGTGTGAGTTATGGTGAGGCTAGCTCTGTTGGTTGACTTGTTTCAGTTCATGTTGGCTCTATTGTTTGTTCACTAGCCAATTTGTATGATCTTTTCAATTGATATTAATGAGTATACTTGTATTCTCACCTAATGTATATAAACTACTTTTCATGTTTCCATGAAGAAATTAAGTATAGAGAACAGAATTTATAACATAGGATGGAGTTTCTTTCGACTAACTACAGCAGGACTTTTGTTTTGGTTGTTTGAAAAGAATCGTTTATATGTATTAGTTAACATTGTTTATGCATTTTGGGATTGTTTTTTGGATACTTTGTATTATATGATGGATTTTTTTGTGTTTTATTGTCCTCTCATTCTATATTCTTTTATTAAATAGGGTAATTCCTCCAATATTTGATATTTTTTCTAACCTTAGTGCTTGTCTCAGACTCGATTCCTAATAGAGGTGGGACTCAGGTGTCATTATATATCTTGTTTCATTTTTTATAGTTGGAGAGATAAGATCATGAATTCGTGGCAGTAAATATGATGTTATAGATGTAAGAAATAGTTTGGAGTTAGAAACATTGAGTTTTTCATGGCTTGGTATGGAATTGGTTCCATTTGACCTTGGTGTGTGATAATGGATAGGGAGAATGACTCTGAAATAGGAATTTATGGCGCATTTTGATCCAATTAATGGACTTTGATATTATAGAATAACCAGGAGGGGTGGACTTTTCTAAATTAGAGTGACCAAGGTTAGGTACATGAATCATTTCTGATTGTGTTAATGTTTTTATTAGGCTATATTGGGAAAACTAAAATGAATTAATTTAATAAACCATTGATGAAATTACATGAAAATGTTCTTTGGATATTATCAGTAAATTTTTGGAACGGATCATGATCATCATTCATGAGTATCTTTGGAATTTGAGTATTATATGGATGATCAATTTGATAAATGGATGATCGACCTGAATGGGGAGGATGATTTTTTCTATAGGGATTTGTATTCCATTCATCAAAAATGTTTCGGTGTGGAGATATAGAGTTAGTTAGAATATTTAATGATTTATTTTTGTCTAATCTAAGAAAATTATTACTTTTGGGTTTCATTAGAAGTTATTTAGTTGTGGGGAGTAGCACATTAGTGGTGGATGTTGTATCTTGGTGACCAAAAAGAGGCAGATGTGTTGTGGCTACATTTTTAGAAGGTGATATATTCAGAGCTCATATAATCATCAAAAAATCATCCAAATTAATTGAATGTATCTCTTTAGTAGGGGGGATTTGGTGGGTGGGATATTGGGATTAGGTTTAAGGAACTCTTGAGTTTTACAGTAGATTCATTTCTAGATGATGAGCATATAGAATAATGTCTAGAGGAGGCCTTGCACCCAGTGATCAAGTACCTGGTTACCTCATTTATTCTTTGAATGTATATATAGGTATAGATGAAGGAAGAGGATAT
Source organism: Viscum album (assembly GCA_963277665.1). Taxonomy (NCBI): domain Eukaryota; kingdom Viridiplantae; phylum Streptophyta; class Magnoliopsida; order Santalales; family Viscaceae; genus Viscum; species Viscum album. The sequence goes on along the minus strand of OY728128.1, from coordinate 261,216,433 downwards.
AGAGTAGATGTATTCTCTATGATTTGATACTATAGAGAGTGGCCAACAAGTAATATTGAAGACCAATGATTATAATAGTTGGCAACTAGTGTTCAGGCAGTCAGGGTTCCATCCATTGGGCTAGTGACCAAAATATATCTATTCAAATTATTTTGGGGAAGATGGATCTAGGTAATGTACTAAGGGATTACTTTTTCATATTTTTTTAAGTGTAATGGGAACCATAAAAATTATCTTCCAACCAATTTGAGAGGCTAGTATCATATTGATTTTTAGGACCTTCTTTGGAAGCTATAGTAGTTTCTTCTAAGGAAGTTTTAGTGGCTGGGATTATCAGAATATATTCAGCATTCAATGTAAGATGGTGTTGGAAGATGGAATCCTTGTTATGGACCCTATCCTCAGGTTTATAGACAATATAATGTTTTTAGAGTCACTTTGTAAAGAGGAATCAGAGTTGGGTTTGGTTAGATGTATATTATAGAGGAACCAGTTCCAATAGTTCCTTGAGCTAATCAATGAATGATTACCTTATCATTTCTTTGTTCTATATTTGATTTAAGAGCCTCAGACTCCTTTTTTTCTCAAGAATTGGTTTGTGCTTTGGGAATATATTTTGGGTGGCTTCCAGTTCCCTTAGTGTTATCTAATATAATTGTAGGTTTGGTTTCTTTCATTGATGTGTTTTAAGGAAGAATGCTAGTGATAGGGTTGGGAAAGTGATAAGGATACTTACTATGATTTTATATATAGTTGTATGATGTAATCTTATCATGAAATTGATATATTCTTGTGTGGATTCATTGAATGTTTTTAGAGAGTATTGTTTTATAATGTGTATGTCCAATTAGTGTAATACATTTTCAATTGATTATATGGTATGGGTGTCATGTAATTGGATCTTGTTTTAACTCATTTGGTGGATCCATCCAGAGAGGCTTATGTAGGGGTGTTCCTTGGGTTGTTGAGTAGTTCCAGAATGTTTTCTTAGATGAGGTTATGAGACTACCTCATGAAGAAATGTTTAATTTTTGATATATTTTCAACCAGGTTCATCTATGATTTCAATGGGTCCTAATAAAATAGCATCTATTGAGTTAGATGAGTTGATATTAAAAGGTAATGATCTGATTTAGAGGAGTTTAATCCAACCCAGTGTGTCTCCTCGGGGTGATCCACTACTGTTCTCCTAGAAGAAATATGGTGGTCTGAAGATGTGTATATACTACCAGAGTTTTAGTTAGGTAATAGTCAAGAAATATTACACTCTTCATAGGATTTATGATCTATTTAACCAAATGAGGGGATCTTGTTTGTTTTCGATGATTAATATCTAGTCTTTATAACAACAATTATTGTTAAGGGATGAGGATTCCCCAAAAACTACATTCATGGGTAGGTATGGTCTTATCAATTTTGTAATCATGTCATTCATTGTTAGGAAGGCTCCAGTCAAGCTCATGGGGATTATAAACTCAATGTTCCCCATGTTTATGGAATGGTTATTCATTATATTAATGAAGGATATCTTGATCTAATAAAATTAAGTGGAGTATGATGTTGAGAAACTCAAATCTATTTTACAGGTACTTCGATGCTAAAAAACAATAGACAGGCATTAAAGTGTAATTTAGGGATATGTGTGTTTAGATTTTTTTTGTAATTTTGTGTCCCATAAGGGTGTGGTAGTGTACCCAACGATGGTGAAGCCATCTTCTATTAGGTTTCATCAGATAACATGGAATAAGTTTTTATAATTATTTATATAGATTATTATTATTATTGGACGTTTTTACCTATTTATATTGAGTTTTACCACTACTGATAACTTTTACCAATATAGATCGGGCCTTGATGTGGACTGATCGGTGATATGTATAGTTTTATTACCTAATGTAGAAGTTATTAAGTTCTCAAGTGATATGGTTACATGAGGGTGTGTTGTTTGAGTTTACCTATTACACATCCCACCTGAGCTTGGGATGTGTGATTTTGTAGTAGAGGTTTGTGATCTATTATTATTCAGGGTAGTTAGGTATTTATGAGAGGTATTACACCACCCATAATTTATAGGTAATTAATGTTGTGTTTTAACTTAATTTTTGGTGGGATTACCCCATCATTAAGTGATTTGTGGATTTCATGGACCACAACAGATTGAAATACATTTTCAATCAGAGTAAATTGAATATATTCTAGAATAGGTTTATGTAGTTTCTCTCTGATTATGATTTTGAGATATCTTACACCCATGTACTGAGTAATGTTGTTTCATATTCATTGAGTCATAATTCCCAAGAAAATATAGTTTCAGAATGTCATGATATTTGGAAAGGGATTGAGGAGCTTGCAGTGATGCATCTTAATGTTGAAAACAGATGTGGTCATGGTTTCCTTTATTAGATAGCCATAGATTTATTCATGATACAATAAGTAGAGTATTATTCATGTGGAGACTTATATGTAGAGGTGAAGTGTAACCATGATGGATATGGTGATTCTTCAGAGTGATGGTCTAAGGGTAGTCAGACTTGGGTGTTTCCTTGGGGAGGCTTTTTGTTCGGTAGGTCATGTGTGAGGTATTTTTACATGATTTTTACAACTCGCCATTAGTGGTGAATAAAAATGTGATAATTATATATCTTTTATTATGGAGACACCTTCTATTGAAGGGAATTAAATGGTCAGTTACAGAGTTTGTGGAAATCTGTCTAGTTTTTTGAGTTGAAAGTGGAGCTCCTTATTCATGGGGGTCTATTATAGTATTCTGCTGTTATCAAGTGTAAATGAGAGGAAGTATAAATGGATTTAATCACTATTTTAATATAGTATCATCAATGTTGTTAATAAGTTTATCTTACAGTGGACCGAAAGATAAAATAAGATCATTTTCTAGACATTCTTGACTAAATTTTTTATTATGTTTTTTTGTGGAATTATGTAGATGATTTGGTTAGGATTCACATGGTATAGGGAACCACCATATCTAAATGGGATCCCATTTTATCTCACAAGTTTGTATGGGATGAAAACATTATTTTTTTCTCCCAATTGAAACTTATCAAAACCTTACACCATCATAGATATGTGATGATATAGTGGACCATCTAGATAATTGAGAATATATTGTGACTTTGAATCTTGAATTTGGTTGTATCATGGGTAAGGATCCTACCTATTTATGTGTTTTCATATAACAACATCTATCACCCATAAATTAAAATGACCCCATTTGATGTATTTTATGGGATTCTACGTTGTTCTCCATTGCAGTTGATGGATTTTGGGGATTTACCTATTCATAGTCCCTATGTATTTAAGAGAATGACTAGAAAGATCCATTTGGTTAGAGAGATTATGTGGTTAGTGAAGGATCATCATATGGACTATTTTTATCATAGGAGGAGGCACTTAGAGTTTGGTGATTGAGACCATGTGTTCTTGAGAGTATCTCTATGAAGTGGGATGTAGAGGTTTGGAGGGGGTAATCTTTCTCCCTTGTTTATTTAGACCTTTATGGTATTAGGGTATATTGTTGAAGTTGATTATCAGTTTTAATTTATTCAAGGGTTGGACATGATCCATGAAGTGTTCAGTTTGTCCATGATTTTTAGTGTATTTACAATGAATCCTAAATTATTTATAGTGGATGTTTGGAAAATTAGGATGACTTAAAATTCTTGGATTCTCCTATACAGATCAAAGATTTATTTTAGTGGGTGCAATGTGGAAAACCCATCCCCTTGGTTATCATGTTGTAGATCCATAGTGTCCTGGAGGTGAAAACATATGAGTGAGAGATGTATATTCATTCTATTTATCCAGAGCTATTTTTATTTTTTATTTTCTCTATTATGTTTTTATAATGTTGTGATTCTTATATTTTATTATGATATGGGATTTAAATATTTTTTGATATTTTTTGAGTGATAAAGCATCCAAAATTTGAAAAAGTAGAGGACCTGGATCATAATCAGATGCATTATTCTATACCATGGTTTCAATCATGGGGTGATTCATTTCATTGCAAACAAGATGATATCTTTTCATAGAAGATAAAAGACACATATTTTTATGATCAGAACATTTCTAGTTGTGGTTGTGGAAGTTATTGGTTTTGTTTGTGTTGAGGTTTAGATGGTAGTGTGCTAATGTGGTTTTCAGTTAATTTTTTATATTTATTCATGTGTTCCGTGGATGGTTCTAATATTGAGCTGTAACAGTATCCATGAGAGTTATATCATGTTGTTTTTATCAGACCCCTTTCCTTTTCAGGATTGGTTTTTATTCTTGAGTATGAGAAACATTTGATAGGTATCTACATTAATGGTCTATACCTTCCCCACTCATTGAATTTACATTTTGGGTATTTGGAGGTATTTGGAGGAGTATCGATGAGGTTTGGGAGAGGATGGAGATTCCAAAGGTCTACATAGACCTTTTACACCATAAAAGTGGAATTTACAGCATATGTATGTGGTTTGTAGCCTATGTTCCCTTGAGTTTATGGATTAAATGTTCCATAGTAATAGATCGTAAAAAGTGTTTTTACACCATAAGGAAGTGTTTTACACCATATATTTATTCCAGTTGAGGAACGTTGAAAATACATGAATCTACAATAATTATAGTGTTTACTCCAAAAATTAGTTTTATTGAATGATTTTTACAAAGTTAATGTGTTTTGAGTCGTAAATGTGGGATTTATGCTATTAAAGTTTTCACTCCAAGGTTGGTTATATATTTTATTCAGATGATATTTTTACAATTCATAGATTCTTCTCTATCATTTTATGGTGAACCCTATAGTATCATGTAGATTATCCAACACCTTCATCCTTCTTGGATGCAAGGGTTCTAATGGTTGGGTTTTGGTGATCTGTGATGAGTTTTCTTCAAATACACATTTTTTCCTTTCATATTTCTTTTGTTTTGTCTACAAAGCTTATATTTTGTTTTGGGTAAGTTTTTTGGTATATTTTTTGATGATCTATTTGTTTGATATTGGTTACACTATGGTTTCCAAGTGTGTATGTGGTTTTCAGTAAATTGTTTCCCACTTGTGTGTGGTGGGATCAAAAAACAAATTGTGTAATAGAATACACGTTCTCACATATTTACAAACTTTGTTTAGGGATTCCATGATTTTTCTTTCCTTTAAGTAAATAGAGATGGTCATCTTAAATAATATAATTATTTGGAATAACTAAAATTTATGGGTATGGGGGATATAACATATGCATTACTAAATTGATATATGTTATTGATAATTTTTTCCATCCTTGTTTCCAATATTAAAAATAATACCTATTCAGAGCATTTCTTGCACAATCGATGATATGATTTGATACCCTTTGTGACATCTCATCCTAGATTCCATGCATATGTTCCCCAAGATAATCAGTCACTTGACCTCAAGTGAATCTCGTTATACACCATAGGCTGCCAACTAGTAGATATGGTCTAGTTCCATTCAAGGGGAGACTATACCCTATTTTATCAGAGTAATCCACCATTGGAAATAAATAAAAAATAACAACTGAATGACCAAATTATACCATAATAAGAAACATACCACTATCTCAAGATAACCAAACTTGAAATACAATATCAAGACTAAACAGTTGATATGTTATGCTAAATATGTGTCCAGTGTAAAAATTCAAACCCAAAATAAATACACTAACAACTCCCAAGAAGGTCTGAAACCATGTATTGTTCCCACATCCATGCTCCATCCCCACATTAGTCATCTAACACAGGCCCTTTCCCTTAACATTTCCTATATAAATAAATTCTATTTAGGTACCAATCAGGCAGCCTGAGTAGCATGTGAGTACTACTCAATAGGCCACCACCAAAAGTGTCTAAAAAGCATCCAATAATAGTGTATGAAGTTATATAAATAAATAAGCACAATTCATAAATACATATATATCATATTGTCAAATTCTCTCTATTTTACCACATAATTGAATGAGCATGTTACCATTCGTAATACTTGGTCAGATGTCCATATTACCATTCACTATTTAATAACATATAATTTAATGAGAATTTTACCATTCATAACACTTGGTTGAATGTCTATGTTACCATTCATCATTTAATAACATATAATTTAATTAGCATGATACCATTAATAATACATGGAAAAATTCCCATGGTACCATTCACCATTTAATAACACATGATTCATTGATCATGTTACCATCCATAATACCTGGATTAATTTTCATGTTACCATTCACCATTTAATAACACGTAATTGAAAACAAAACAATATTACATGTTTATCAACATCTCATTAAATAATTATCCAACTAATTAATCATAATCAAAATTTCAATATCTCATAATTAATTCCCCAATTAATTATTATTTTCATTGAATCAATATACCTCAATTAATCAAACAATATATTTTCTATTTAACATTCTCAATATCACATTATTAATTCTACAATTAATTATCCATTTCACAATCTCAATATTTCTTAATTAATTCTACAGTTAAGTATCACAAAATCCCATAATCCCATATTTTCATAATTAATTATTAAACTATATTAATTAATTTTTCTAGTAGATTTATTTTCAAATAAATCTATAAATTCTAAAATTTTCGTACATGTAAAAAAAATAACAACTAGTGGAATTGAATACTAGACCAAATACCTTGATTACTTAATTAATGATCGCCCAATGGAAATCCCCAAATTTAAGAAGAGTAACAACATAAAATGGCATCCGGATCTATAATCTAAATCAAGATCGAACAAATCAAGATCTCTTAGACTAATATTTATATACACAATCATAGATCTTGATTCATTGTATCTAGATCTAGATCTAATAAAAATAGGTTAAAAAACACCAAAATTAGGAGATAAGAGAGTTGGATGAATGGGAAAGCAATAGGATATGATCCACTTACAAGAAGGGGTGAAGATCATTGATCAAGGCTTAGAATCCTAAAGAACACAGGTTGGGATGGCTTGGTAATAATCCATAAATCTCCGAAATAGTGAACGAGGACCTATAGTAGAATTGGGGTTGATTTGTGATTAATTAAGGGGTTCAGCTAATAAAAAAACTAATTTTTTGAGAATTAATTACAATGCATGATTCGATGGGCAGGTGAGCACAATTTTCCCTAATAGGGAACCTAAAATGTGATCCACTTTATAGCGGTTCATGGTCACTCCTAATAGGGAACATTGTTTGAAAAACTATGTACCAACCATGCAATTCACCTCTTTCTAGGGTTTCATTGTTAGCTGGGTTGGGGTGCATAGTATTCCCTAACAATGTGCCAATGATGATTGGCCTTAGTTCTTTCATTTTTATCAAATTTCCATCCAAACACAGCCCAAGGTAAAACCGAAAAGATAATTACTCAATACTAAACAAAATAGTACCAACAAACAAACCTGAGACAATTAAAATAAAGGTTTCATTCATAAAATCTCCCCACATTATAGCAGCTCATTCTCGAGCAACAATCCCCAGAATCACGAAGATTATGATTCAAAATGATTTATCCAAAAATCCTAGATATCTAATTCTATTACCCATGTTTACTCCTATATAGGCCCATATATCCAAAATAGAAGAACTATCTACATAGTTTTTTCCAAAATACTTTCTCATTGTGATCCAACACACGTATAAGAGGCTCTTCAATGGATGTATATATCTCAAGCTAAAAAACATCCACATCGATCACATAAGAAGGGTCAGGTTGATACCACTATATTTGTGACACATGGAAAACATCATTCATGGAATTGTATTTGTGTGGATGATCCAATCAATAAACCACTAGACTGATTCAGTCCACAACCTCAAACAATCCAATAAACCTAGTCACCAACTTTTCCTACCTCTGTATCCTTTGGTGACCTAGTCTAGGTAACACCTAGAGGAATACATGATCACCCAATACAAAATCTTGGTACCATCTATGTCAATTATCATACAAATTCTTTCTACATTGATCTGTATCTATATGATTTAAAATTAGATGAACTTTTTCTGACGTCTCCTGTACAAGACGCAGTCCCAAATACTCTGACCCACCAGCCTACATCCAGCATAAAGAGGATATGCTTTCCCTATAATATAGTTCCATTTAAATTTTCATCTATATCATATCCTAAAAATGGTATTTAAAGGAAATTCCCACAAATCTAGGTTCTTCTTCCAAAATCCTCCAAATTATAAGAAACATTCTTGCAACATATCCTACACCATCTTTATAGTACTCTCCAACTTTCCATCCTTCATTAGGTGAAGAGTTGTGCTCAAAAGAATCTGCGTACCAAGAAAATTCTATAGTCCCTACCATAAGCATGATGTAACTCATGAATCACCATTTTATACTATAGTCTATGGCACCCCATATAGATGGAATATCTTAGAAACATATATTTATCCCACCTACTCTACTGATAAGGTTTATCATATATGAAATAAATGATCTAATTTCATCAGTCAATCCACAATAACCCAAATAATGTCATTTTTCCTATGCATCCGTAAGAGACTCACCAAAAAGTACATTTTGACATCATTTCACTTCCATTTTGAAATGGGAAACGACTGAAACAAAACTCTATGTCATTTATTCTCTACTTTCACCTACTGACAGGTATAACATCGGGTCACAAACCCTTCTATATCCTTTTTCAAACCTAGACACCAAAACAATCATCAGAGGTCATGGTAAATTTTGGTCACACATATATGTAGCACCCACTTTGAGGCATTAATTTCTGGTATCAACTCCTATAGCATGCTAATAGGAAAAAATAAATAAATTCTTGACATAGATGATATCATCATCATCTATGATCCAATCAGATGCTGACTCGCCTCCTTCAAGGCTTTCCCTCAAGGAAAAATTCTCTGGATCCTCGTACTACTTGTCTATAATCCAACTCACAAGCATAGAGTCTAGTGAAACTGATATGAGAAATCTTCTGATCCTGACTATCTTAAACCACAACATGTAACTCTTCCAGCAAATTCATCATCTTCCACTCAGTAATAGAATCCTAAACTTTTTAAGCCTTGGTTTTCAGGCTCAAATCATCAGCCACACTATTCCCCTTTCTAGGAATATATTCCTGCTCAAAATCAAATTATTTTATATTCTCAACCCAAATTTTATGTCAGAGAATCAAATATTATTATGAAAAGATGTACTTTAATTTTTTTGATTATAAATAGTAAACTTCTCACTCAACATATAATTATTTAAAAACATCAAGGAATCAAAAAATCTTCCAACTTGAGGTCATTCATAGGTAGTTCCATTCAAGAGGCCTCAACTTCCGGGTCCTACAAACCATAACTTGATCTCCCAATGTCAACAATACCTTGAGTACAATCCTAGAAGTGTCACAATTAACCGTATACTCATCACATGGCATGGGTAGGATTAATATTTCTTGTCAATGGTAAGTGCTTCATTGGTCCCACGAAGTCATTATCACATGATTCCAACCACTCAAACTTTACTCTTTCATTGAATAGGCTTATAAGTTGTGTTTCCATTTTGGAAAATTCTTAGATGAATCCCTGATAATATCTATATAAACCTAGAAAACTATAGATTTTGAAAATGTTCATGGGATTATTCTAATAAACCACAGCATGAACTTTTTTTGGGTCCACATAGAAACCTTCCTAAAAGATTATGTGACCCATGATGTATACATAATCAATCCAAAAATGACACTTAGATACCATAGCGTAGTGTTTATTTTCTCTTAGTGTACTTAGGATGATGTCAAGATGTTGTTCCTAATCATCTCGAGTCTTGGAGTACCCCAAGATGTCATCCACAAATACTAATATAAATTTATCCAGGTACGGATGGAAGATTTTTTTCATCAAGAAAATAAACATTTATGGAGAAATTTTTAAGCCAAAAAACATTAAGATGAACTCATAAAGGTCATACCATCTTGGGAATGTAGCCCTTTTTATATCAGAATTTCAAACTCTCGGATAATGATACCTTTATCCCATGTCGATATTTTAGAACACAAAATCTTGTCTCAACAAGTCAAATATATCATAGATACACTAAATAGAGTACCAATTCATCACAATCATCCAGTTCATCTTTAGGAAATCAACTCAAAATCATAGATTCTTATCATCCTTCTAATCAAATAGTACTTGGGAACCCCAAGGTGATGTACTCGGATGGATAAATATCTTATCCTACAACTCTTCCAACTGAGCCTTGATCTCTTGATGTTCTATTAGTGTATTTATGTACATTATAATTGAAATTGGATTAGCCCCCAGTATGATCTCACTTGTGAATTTCACATCTCTCCCTAGTGGAAGCCTTGATAAGTATTCAGGGAACACATCCTAAAACCATTCCACTAAAGTTGAAAGAGATCTTTCTTGATACCTCTATCTTCTAGAAATAAATAGGCAACTTGGGTTGTAAGATCTCCTGGTTTCTAAATAATTGGCCCTACTCAGACTTCCTAGATATCTCACTCCCCACAGTGAATGTAATGGTCAGCCTTACGATATGTAAATTTCACAATCATGTGGTAACAATAAATTTGGTCTCAGTATGTGACTAGAAATTCTATACCCGTAATTGGGTTGAATATTAACATATCCAAAATATTGAGTTCCCACAAAAATGGTACTCCCTGATCTCGAGAGAACATCCCTTTCACAAACAGATGCCTCTAGAGCAGACTCCCAATGGTGTATCTATGTTCATTATCTTTCTCAAAAACCCTACCACTATGCTCAAAAAATTAACAAGTTTTTCAAATATAAATGAATGAGATGAACCAGTATCAAATATGTTACTAGCTAATATAGTAGCTACAAAAATTTTACCTATCATTTTTTACGGTCCAACATCACTATCCACAAGTGTTGGTTGTGGCGCATGTAGTTTTCCTACCCCTATTACCTATTATTAAGTTTGAATCCCATAAATTTCACTACTTTGTAGACATGGGAGCACTTTCCCAGGAGCACCACACCCACTACCTCTACCACCGTAGCTAGTAGAATTCTAGCTTTCAAACTGATATGGTGTATATTATACCCTTACTGAACCCTAGTTATGTATAGATCCTACATCACTAACTATATACTATAGGTACCTTCAGAAAATCTACAGATATCCTATCTTTTCATAAGATCTCAAGTTAATGGGTTGTGAAGAACAATTCCAATGATAATGTCCCAATCTACCACACTAGTGACTGACCACTCCAGTAAGAACCCATGCAAATGCTCTATCTATCTGGGTAGTCTACTTCATAAAAATCTAGATAACCTTTTAATAGTGATTATTCCTAGTCTCAGAAGTCATACCATCTATTCATCCAGTAGGATCCACATGTACTATACTGTAAGCCTCCCTTAGATTCCCCACAACTATGATTGCCTGATTTACCATCTCACTAAAGTTAGTTATCTAAAATATGTTAGCATGGGACTTAATCTAACACATGTTTCCATCCTATAAATGCCTCACTAAAGATGTTTCATCTCATTCTAATGCTATTGCAAATCATTGTAGGCCTATAATGTGTCAAGAATAGTACATCACATACATTCTCCACTGATTCAACCTCATGAACATAGCTGCTCTCTCCTACCTCAGTGTCTCTGGATAGAAGTGCTACAGGATCTTCTCTAAAGAGTCCTTCCATATCAAAACATTATCATATCCAGTACCCAAATATATGACCCACTAGAAAATTTCTAATCCTCAAAGAATATAGGTATCAAAATTAACACTTGTATCAAAATAAGTCACTAAATTTTCAAGTATCGTCTCGATGGACCCAACCCAGAACTCATCTCATTTAGGTCCACCCAATACAGTAAAATTATAATGGATCTACAATTTAAACTCCCTCTCCAGATTAGAAAAACTCTTCATAACCATATGGGGGTCTCCTCTAATGAATAAAATTAAGTGAGAAAAGTTCTTTAAAAAATGTTCAATGTTTCCTCACCTAGAACAATCAGTTCCTTAGGTTCCACTACTAGTTGAGAATTACTGGCCATATCCTTCTTTCATTCACTCAGTAAGTGTCGTCGTAGAGGAATAAATTCTACAATTACAAACACATGTATTAGTACTCATAGAACAAATTTATCAAATTTATCTAAGAGGAATAATCAAAAAAATCCAAAACAAGTCATTCCCCAAATATCGACACATGGTCAAAATTGAGGTGATATGACTAGCCTTAACCATCTTACACCTATGTACTGGTTATCAAATGGTTTACTCATTATCCAATCAATTTTATCAATTAAATACCCTTTTGTTTATTTTTTTCATTATTTTTACCTTCCTCATATTCTTTATTTTTATATTAGTCACCATTCTCAATTTAATATCCCCACCAAGGAAAAACATTACATGTTCAACAACTTACCTAAAACCCGTTTTCCCCTAGCTTGCCTAAAATAATGCATGTTAAAAAATATTCAAGTGTGCTTAGAATGATTCATTAATACTCAACACTCATTCCATTTTAGGTGATGATTCAATTCTTAGAAAATATAAAAAAATCACATCACACAACCAGCTTGTCGTCCAAGGTGAAATAATATTCCACTGCAAAAAAATTAAAAACAACAATCTCACCCTGGGTACTTGGTTTCTCCCCTATACATTGGGTTTTAAACTCCCATGCACGAGATCATTTATAATAACCAACTCTTACTAGTATCATATTTACCTTTCCTATACTGTAAGACAAAAGAAAAAGAAAACAAAGCTCCTATGATACCACTTTGTGGAATATTGGCCCAGATTCCACGCATCGTTTCCCCGAGCTAGTCATACACATGACCTCAAGCATGCATCCTCATACACTAGAGGATGTCAACTAGTACAAATGGTCTAATATCAGTCATGGGGAGACCATTCCCTCTTTTATCAGATTAATACATGAATAAAAATAAATAAATAAATAACAACTGAATAAAGAAATTATATCATAACCATAACAATACCAATATCTCAAGATAACCAAAAGATAAAATACAAGATCAAGACTAAACTGTATATTTTCCATGCATAATATGTGTCCAGTTTAAAAATGATAACCCAAAATAAAGACACTAAAAAATCCCAATCGGGCCCCAAACCATTTCTGGTTCCCTCATCCAAGCTCCATCCCCACATCAGTCATCTAATGCAGGTCCCTTTACCTTAACATGTCTGGTAATAACAATTCCTATTTGGGTATAGATCATGAATCTTAGGTAGGATGTGAGTGTAACTCACTAGTCCACCACCAATAGTGTGTAAAACAAATCTAGTCAATCATAGTGTATGCAGTTTTATAATGAAATAATCACAATGCATAAATAAACAGTTATCACATTATCAAATACTCTCTATTTGACCACATAATTGAATGAGCAGGTTATCATTCGCAATACATGGCTGAATTTCCATATTATCATTCACCATTTAATAACATATAATCAAATTATCATGTTAGCATTCATAACACTTGGACAAATTTCCATGTTACCATTTACCATTTAATAACACATAACTGTATGAGCATGTTTCTATTCATAATAATTGGTCAAATATCTATGTAATTACTCACCGTTTAATAACACATCATTGAATGATCATGTTACCCTTCATAATACTTGGCCGAATTTCCATGTTCTATTCCCCATTTAATAAAAAATAATTGAAAACATCAAAATATTTCATATTCCTCAACAACCTGTTAATTAATTCACAAATTAATTAATCATACTCTAAATTTCAATATCTCATAATTAAATCACCAATTAATTATTCAATTATTAGAGTCAATATCCCATAATTAATTACCCAATTAATTATTTAGTTCACAATCCTAATATCTCATAAATAATTCTACAATTAATTATCCATTTCACAATCTCAATATATAATAATTAATTCTATAATTAATTATCCCCAAATCCCACAATTAAATAATTCCTTAATTAATTAATTCACCATATTAATTAATTATTTTATTATATTTAATTGCTAATAAATCTTTAAATTCCAAAATTTTCATACCCATAATCAAAATTAAGACTATTGTATTTGAATATTAAGCCACCTATCTCAATAAGTTGATGAACAATTTCCCAACATAAATCCCCAAATTCCATTGGAGTGACGGCATAGAACGAGATGTGAATGTTTGAGCTAAATCAATATTGAAAAAATAATGATCTCTCAGACCAATATTTAGATCCAAAATTCTAGATCTAAACTCAGTAAATCTAAACAAATGATAATAACCACCAAAAGAATGATAGAATAATGTAAGATTAATGGAAAACCAAAGGGATATGATCCACATACCAAGAGGGTCAATGATTTTCGATCTGGGCTTTGAATCACAAATAAAAGAGGTCTGGAAGGATTCTAAATATTTCAGAGACCTCCAAAATCATGAAATAGGTCCTAGGGTTGATTGGGTGTAGATTTGGGTTAAATTATGGTGTTCGTGTAATTAAAAAACCAATTTCTAAACATCTTTAATTCCCACACATGGTTTTTTATCCAGGGGTACATAGCTTCTCCTAATAGTGTGCCTAAATTGTGCACCTATTCTATATTGGTACATAGATAATCTTTAGAGGGCACACAATTTGAAAAATTGTGTGTCAGCTGTGCAATTTTTCTCGGTATAGGGTTGCATAGTTAGATGGGATATGGAGAATGGTTTACCCTAAACGTGTGTCAACTGTGAACAACCCTATTTTTTCATTTATCTTAGATTTCCACCCAAACACACCCCAAGGTAAAATCCAAAAAAATATACTCAATATTAACCAAAATAGTACCGATAAACCAGCCTAAGACAACTCTAGAAATGGTCAGGATCTAATTCCCTTGTTATGTTATTATGTGGTTCAACCGTGAATAAATGGACAAATGCCATATATATGAAAAAATAACAAGTTTCCCACAGAATCTAGTTAGTGTGATAATTCCCTTGGAAAATGATGAACCCATGTCGTGAAATCCTTAAATAAATTTGGCACGTTGGGATTTGTTTTTTCGTGGTTTATTTTTTATATCACCTTGTGTTTTCTAAGATGTATTACAATGATATTAGTGACCAGCTGGGATGTGTTATGTGTAGGGGAAGTGATATGGTTTTTATTTGGAATGGATGTTATGTGGGATGTTATGCGGTTATTACATTCTGAATGTTGTGATGTGTTGTGGTGTTTGTTCATGTGGGGGTGTTGTATGATGATTATGTGGTGTGTGATGTTGTGAAGTGGTTGTGGTTGTGCAATGGTGGTGTTGTGTAGAAGTTGTGTTGTGAAATTTGGTTGTTGTGATGATACGGTTGGCTGATGTAGTGTGGCGATGATAGTTTTTGGGATTTGTTTTAGTTTTTTTGTGGTGGTTGTGCTATTTTTCCAGATTGGAATGGGATAAATTGTGATGTTAAAACAAAATAAAATAGGATAGTAAACAAATGAGATAAACTGGAAAAGGTTTTTTGGTAAATGGATTAAATGAATCAAACGTTAAATGAATAGGTTGTGTAAATGTGAATGAAGTGACTTAGAAAATGAAAGTGTAATTCTTTGTATTTTGTGGTGGTTGTATGGTGTGATACTTATATTGGATGAAATAATGGTTATGGTTGTAATGTATTGAAATGGTTGGGTTAGGGTATATGCTAGTTTACTTTTTGTGGACCCATAGGAAGTGGTGCGATCTGATATGTTGGGGGGATAATCCATGGTAGGAGGAGGGAACATGGTTAATTTAATTCATGTTTATGATATCCTATTTCCATAGTTATGTGATGAGGAGAGATATGATGTAAATTCATAGGTTTATTCTTGTGAGATGTGATGTGAATAATCCTTATACTAGCATGGGATGCTTGATATTTTGAGAGTGGTGTAAGATAAGAAGCTTCCTAACACAAATTTTCAAAAGCTATAATGTGTTTTCATTTATATGGAATAGATGGGGCATATATAGTTCTATGTTGGGGTGTGATAGAAGAAAATTATTGGAGATTTCGACATGCATATCCATTATTTATTATGATCTCGAGGCAATATTAATATATTTGTTGAATTATTTGGTGAGAGATCCATGGTTAGGATGTACTAGTTTGTTGACTAATTTTGGTTCTTGTTGGTTTTTCTGACTGTTCATTTGCTAGATTAGTATGCTCTTTTCACATGTTCACACGAGATCTTTGGTATGATCCAACCGATTCTACATGTATTATCACTCCACATATATAAACTATTTCAACATTTCTAGGAGGAAATTAGGGATCTAGCTGGACATTTATTTCTTGGGTTGGGTTTCTATTTAGTCACTATTTTTTTAATTTCCTTTTGGTACATTATATAAAAAAATTTACATGTATCAGATTACATTTTTTTAGGAATTGTGGTATAGTTTTAGGTTTACATTATGTTATATGTCTGATTTGCATCAAGATTTTCTATCCAATCTCAAAATGTTGGTTTATTTTTTAGGGTACTTCCTCGCATATTTTATTTTATTTACCCATTCAAATTTTCCCCAACTTTGGGCTTATTGGAGGAAGGAATCGGGGGGTCATATACACATTTCCTTCATTTCAATAGCATTATAGGAAGGGTATTATAATATTACATTCCCATCATATAATTGAAATAATTTCTGAATTTACTAATCCATCCATTGTATCTTTTGTATAACCGACCCTATTTTTATTCAAAGGTATTCATATATATTTAATAAAAAATTATTAATTAGGTATTTTTATTTATGAAACAAAAATTCAATTCTTCTTTTTAAAAATGAGTAAATTTCATTGTCTTTAAACACTAATGTACTCAATATTTTTAAATGAAACAGATTTTTTATTCTCCATAGTTTATTGATGAAATTTATTATTTTGATATATTATCCATATGACATACATGAAATAAGAAATGTCAAAGGTGTTCCTTGATATTCTAAAAATTTAATGGTTAATGATGTAATCTCATGATATGACTTGTTTAATGATTCCATATTCAATAACATTGGTAAAATGGTTTACGAATCCTCATTGTTGTGCCTTGGTGGTATTCTCATGAATGTATCCTTTTTTATATTGTAGACACATTTCCATGTTCTATATAATATATATATGACTATAATCTCATGTAAAGCCTCATGTCTTATCCATGATGATCACTCAAGTTCCATTTCATTCGATTATCACTTATTAGTTTTTTTCTCACTCTTTTGAATTGAGGAATGTCACTAAGAAATCACTTTCAGTAAGGTTTCCAGGGGGGATAATAAACATTTTCTTCAATAGGATAAAAAATGCTTTTGTTAATTTAATTTTTATAAAATATATGTATTATATACCTATTTTCCATGATACTAAATCTAAAAATATCAATCAAAGTTGTTAATATAATATATTTTTTATAGAATTATGTAAAAAAATTATATACGAAAAAGGTGGGTCTCAATAAATTTTATCAAAGGAATGGTTAAGTTATTCGTGGAACAAAATAAATAAAAAAATAGTAGGAACCCCAAAGATATGCCTAAATATAGGAAAAACTCATGAAATGTTATTAAATAAATCTAGTATATTACATGAATTGAAATTTGTATCTTTATACTACATGATGATGTGGCTCTAGAACATATGTTCCTAGTATTAAAAATCATGAAAGGGATCTTTGGGAATTAACTTGACTTGTACCTTATGCATGAAAAAGTGTCCTTATAACACACCTAGTTTCATACTATTTGAAGATACACTTTGGCTAATCACATAATTTTTTAAAAAATTAATAATGGATATATAGATAATGTTAATTTATAAATATTAAAATATTATTTCATAATAGTATGTTATAAAAATATTTTATGGTTAAAAATTCCTTTTAATTTATTAATATATTATTTCCCATAGTAAAAAAAATCTCAATTAGGTTTTCCTTTTATAGAAATAATTTTAGGATATAAAAGGACTCAACTAATTAACTGATACAATATAAAATGCAACAATCGGCATCCATAAATGATCGAAGATGGAATTGAAAACATCATGATGATAATGAACATGCTAACTAAGTTCATCGATAATATCCTAAATCATGAGAATAATCTAGATTTACTAGATAAAAAATAATATGATACTGAATCATTCATGTATTAGCGAGCATGTTTTTTTAGATGATCCTTTGATCCACTAATATAAAAAATGGATCAATACTGTATAAAATTTATTTTATGTAATCAATTGTTCTAATCAAGAGAGATTTACATTATCAGTATATCCCATAAAGGATTAAATTTATTAGTAGTACACCCTTATCAATAAAGTGATTCCAAAGGATGATTTTGAAGATATGGAATCCTAAGATTACAAAAAGTCCATTTTCAATGAGTATTTTCCTCATAATCATTAAATAATAATTAAAATATAATTTTATGAGTTTTAAAAATTGAAATTTATCATTGAGGATTTATGATAATAATTTTACAAGTGTTACTCAATTCACCTCTTGTTTTATTATTTAATTTGATGGTATGATTGTTCAATTAATTAGTTGTCTATGACACCATTTATAAAAATCAGTTGAAATAAGAGAATTAGGGAGTGATTAAGTAATATTTCATGAAATATCAAAGTGGAAATGGAGTTTTTATATGAAAAATGGTTTCATGGATTGAATGATTTGAAGATCAGTATGGATCCAATTTTTGGACAACAATGAACATGGAAGTGAAGGTATGAAATAATAACAAAGAATGTGAAATTGGGTTGGGAAGAAGCATTTAGGTAATTTTATATTATTAATTGGAAAATGAATAAATTGAGGAAGATAGGTACTTGTTTTTACGAACTATCATGGATATATAATGCTTCAATATCTGAATTCCAATGATGAAATAATGATACTGCTTTTAAAACATTCAAATTATGAATTCATGTGTGGGAAGTATTGAAATCTTTAAAATCAATATATAAATAAAAAAGATAACATAGGGACATCACCATCAACCCAAATAGTGGATGAGGGGGAAAGTCTTCTCTTTTTCACTAATTATGTCAGAATTTGAGGATCTGAATCATGTTATTTTAGGTATGCTCGTTATAGACTAAAATATACAAATTAAATTGTTTTTACGAGTTCTATAAAAAATTTCTTCATTGAATATTAAAAGTAACATCAATATAAACTCTAAATTTCAAGTGGGATATTTGTTAGTTAAAAATTTGGGAGTAATTACTCAGGAATTATGGGTACATAATGATTCACTTATTAACATCGGTTAGTGAAATATCTCTTCAAACATGGTTTTCATTCCAATTATTGGATTTTACATAATAATTGAGATGTATCAAATGATAAATTATAATTCCAAAATAAAATTGAAAATTAAGGGAATTTTAGTTTTCATAAAGGGAAACCCTAAAGTTATCTCTAAGGGTGAGATATCCCAGCCTGAGTCTTTCCAATAAGACCTCTCATTACCTTCTTTATGGAAATACTTATTGAAGAAGGTGATCAAAGTGAATATATAAATATCAGATATGTTACAATTTTTATGGAATATATTTTTCTATTTCATGAAGATTTACCTAGACCTCCCCCAAATAGATAAGTAGTGTTCTAAATTGATCTCATACCTAGATCAATTCCAATATTAATGTCCCTATTCAGGATGGAATATGTATAGTCATAGGAATCAAATAAGAATCATAAAAATCATTTCACAAAGTGGTTTATTTGAGAAAGTATGTATTCATGGGGATCACAGAGTATCTTTATGAAGAAAAATGGTGGATAAATGAGATTATGTATTTATTATAGAGAATATAATGGTATCATAGTGAAGAATTAATATTGCCTTCTAGGATTGTGATTTGATCAACTGGTTTCATGGTGCTTAATTATTTTCATGTTTGGCCTCTAATCTGAGTATCATTTGTTGAGAGTAAAGGGACATGTTACCCCAGGGACTGCTTTTCAAACAAGATATAAACATGATGAATTTTATTATACCATTTTTATTGAATAATTATCCTATAATATTTATGGATGTGATGAGTGCATTCTTTAGGGATTACCTTTAAAAATATTTAATTCCCTTTATTGATGATATTATAATATATTAAAAATACATGTAAAACAATAAGATTATCTCAGGGTTATATTAAAAACTCTGAGGAAAGATAAACTTTTGGATCAATTCATTAAATGTGAGTTATTTTATAGAAATTCAAATTCTAGGGAAACATTATGACTAGAAAAGGAATATATTTTGATCTAACAATGAAAAAGGTCGTAGAGGAGTAGCCTCAACCAATACTTTTAACTATGATTTTTAGATTCCTAAGATTTTTAGTATACTTTATAATGTATTTGTGAATATTATCATGTATTTCTAAACCACTAGACACATTCTCTTGAATGGGAGAAAAGTGTATCTAGAAAATGGGACGTAGAGAATGTTTCCTTGAACTGAAAAACAATATGGTTAGTGTATCATTGATAACTTTAAAAAATTTGGTGGAATCATTCTTAATTTATAGTGATACATCCTTTAATGGACTTGGATGTGTATTTTAGCAAAATAAAAATTTTATTTCCTATGCATCATGGTAGTTGAGGCCCCTTCAATAAAATTATCCTACCCATGAATTGGATTTAGCAATAGTTATATTTCCTTTGATGATATGAAGACATTATCATTATGGGTATAAGAGTGATATTTAGACAAAACACGAATTTATGATGTATATAATCATAAAAGAGGAACTAAAAATGAGATAATTTAGGTATTTGGTGATTCTGATGGGCTATGATGGTTCTATACACTCTACCGTTGAAAATGCAACAATGACATTTATGTATTGAGTAAGAAAGAACCCACTATACTTTACATGATAAATATTGAAGAATATCCATTAATCAAGGATTTGGTAATGGTGGAAATGGAATTAATAAGTTAATGGACATCATTAATCAAATCCTAAATAATTTCCTAATCTGTAATACAGTTTAATATAAATAAATCACAAATAAAAAATCCTAAATTAAAAAATGATGTAGTAGTTGTGAAAAATTATAAATTTCCAGAGTTCTATGTAGATCAAGAGGGGTTATTATGCTTTGATACATAGTTATGTATCCACAAAGAACAAAAATGAATAAAGGTCTACCAGATAATTATTTATAGGGGAACATGAAATTTTATGATTCTAATTATACTGAAAGAAGTTTGGTATGCTTATAAGTGATGGTGCTGATAAAACTACCTAATAGAGTTTTGAAACCACAATCCATACCGATATAAAAGTAAGTCAAACCCACTATGTCCATTATTACTATCATTCCTAAGATATCTAAGTGAAGAAATTACATATGGATAATCATTGGTATATTAACAATTTCATCCCATTTTATCACTATATGAAGTATTTGTGTGTGGTGTTCCACTCTCATCTATTTATTTAATTTTTTATGAGACTTAATAGGGAAGCACTATCTATTATTTTAGACTGTGATCCATGATTTACTTACAAGTTCTATATGAGCCTTTAAAATTCTATGAATATTAAAGCAAAACTCTACTAGCCATATCATCCTTGACCTGATGTGTAGTCAAAGATGACTATTCAGATTGTGGAAGACATGATATATGCAAGATCACTTGATTTTCAATGGATTTGAGAAAAAAATATCTATAATGTTGAATTATTATATAAAAAATCACCTAAGTAATCAAATGGATCATTATGACTAATTTTTTGGGAAGAGGTGTATAACTATAAGATGTTATGATGATTTTAGGGAATGAAAAATTTTGAGGACAAAATTTTTTAAAGACTTTATAATGAAGATACAGGTGATCCAAAAACATATCATTAACGTTTAGAGAGAACAAAATATTTTTACTGACTGTCAAAAAACGTTTATTTTCATGTATATTATCATTTTTTCTTCAAAATATCTACATGGAAAGGTTAATGAGATTTTTAAAGAAGGGTAAACTAAGTCCGAGTAAAATTGGATCATTTTCAATTTAGGGGCATGTTAGAGTAGTGGATAATAATTTTGAGAGATCTCCAAATCATTATAATTTCTATGATTTCTTACATGTGAAGATTTTATGAAATTATAATTTAGTCCCAATACATATAATATAAACCTATTGTTTTAAATTGGAACCTATCATATTATATTATGAAGAATCAATCTAGAATCTTAATGAAAATTAATAAGTATTAAGGAATAAAAAAACCCATCTCATGAATGTCCTATTAACAAATAATAATTTTTAAGAAGTAACATGGGAGCCTAATGATGTGATTAGATAGAAATACCCCAATTTATTTTATGAAAAGATATAAATTTTTTAGCGAAACATCCAAATAGGAAAGTATTTAATGATGTAAAAATATCTTTTTTTATTAATTAAATAAATCTTATTTTAGAATTATTTTGTAAAAAAAATATATAATCCCTTAGAATGATATTTACAATTCATTGTATATGATAAATTAATATTGACTATAACAATGATAAATAATATTTGGAAGAAAATGGAAAAAAGATTTACACACAAATGTAAAATCCCTAGGATTGTATTTTCCAATGAAAATATCACATGATATGAAAATATTAAAATGGAATGAAATAGTTTGTAAAATTATTATAATTATCATGGGAAGTGTAAAAAAATTTCATGCATAGTAGTGAATGTTGATGTATAAAAATAGTGGATTATATATAGGGTTTAAAGGGAATAGTGGCCTTTAGGATCTGACCTTTACCTTACTGTTGGCCAATATGTCCACTTTTAATATTATTATCATAATAATTAGTGTATAATAAGGGTAATTTCATGTGATAATTTCTAAATAAGGGTGAAATAATACCCTCAACCTGTATTATTTCTCCTCTTGAAGGTTATGTTTATGAACATTTGAAGGAGATAACATCCCTTGTGGTGACCCTTGACTAATCCAAATAAGAGATTAAATAAGTAATTCTCAAGTGGAATCAACTATGAGGGAAGTTCATGTTATTAGATATCACCACTAGATCAATATTAACTGAGACACCCCAGGAATGTACCACCATCTCACACCATATACTTATCATGTATGCCAGTGTAATAAAGGGGTTATGTATAAACAACATAATATTATAAAGGGGTTATTTATTTATAAATAAAATACTGGTTTCTTCTATCCTATTTTAATTATTATTTTATTTAACAAAATAAATATAAATATAAGATATATTTGATAAATAGTTCTTTTATCGAATGAGAAAATAGTCATATTTTTAAAAAATATATAATTTTAATTAATATTTTAAAAAAAATTATTTTCACAAAATATTTTTTTAAAATATTTTTAATTTAAATAAAAAAGATAATATAATTCAACATTGTCCTATGTTATTTTTATAAGGGTTGGGTTGTGGATTATATCATAAAAATATTTATATTTCAATATATAATGTCTTTAAACTGTTAAATTTATCATATATAGATTATTATTTTGATAAAATAAATAATATGTTTAAAATCATCAAAACAATATAATGTTAGGGTTAATTTTTTGTAATTTTCTGAATTAAATTATTTATTAATAAATAGTCTAAATATAGTGTAGCATTTTTTTTATGTTGTATTACTTCATAAGTATATAATAATGATTTAATAATTAAAATAAGTGTATTCCATACCAAAAATTAATTTATTTGTTAATAACATTAATTTTGGTGAATCCATATGACTTTCCAAACATTTAAATAACATTCTAATGTCAAAAATGGATATAAGTATTTATTACAAAAAACAATAGTTTGTAAAATTATTAATATACCATGCTTAATGTAATATTAAAAACATGATTTTAGTTCTCCCATAGATAAAATTGAAAAATTATTCTTTGTGAGTCCAAAAAATGAACTAAAACCTTGGGTAAGATAATATTTTTCCATTTTCCAAAACCTAGATTTCAAAGGACAATATTTAAATATTAATAAAAGTTTCTCCTAATTTTTCAATAAATACCCACTTCTTTACCACGAATAATTAATTCACAAAAAATTGATCATGAATTTTTACTCAACATTCCTCTCCTTTGATATGAGAAGGTGATTCTATTTTTTGATATAAGCCTCCTCAAGATTGATGAATCTATCTTAGATGATAAAGTATTATCTTACTCTCTATTTTTTTTCAGGTACTTTCATTGTAGTTTGTTATATAATTTAAAAGATATTATTTTTTCATGAACTATTAATTATTCCATTACAAACAAAATTTTTTTATTTCAATGAGAATCTTCAATTTTCTCTCAATAATCCAATTTCATAAACTACGTAATATACCCGTTATGATGTGGATATCATTCTTTGATTTTCTATCATACTTGTTTCATATTGTTAATACCTAGTAGTATTTTCATTCATGGGTATTCATATAGTGGTAATTAAACATATTATATTGGGTATTTCCATGTATGAGACCCATACTCTTATCTCATGGGATAAAAATGAGGAAAAAATAAATTCTTCAAACTCTTATGTACTTAAAGATATTGTATGAAATATATTATTTATTATCCATGGTTTTTTATGAAATGATTTATTATGATTTATGATCTATTTAAAATATTATAATAAATTCATATGAAGGGTGTACCTTGATAGTACTCTATTTCATTAGGTAATTACTAAATGATTATTGAGAACATGTTTTATTATACCACAGTAAATTTTCTTTTTAATATGTTTTATGACATCATGGTTTTGAACCTTAATGATATGTGTAAAAATGTCTCATTTTTATATTTTATTCAAATTTCCATATCATGTATCACATATATATTATTATTTTCTCATGTTTTGTCTCGTTTCATATCCATTACGATAACTCATGTTCCAATTCTTTAATTCATTCTTTTCTTGGAATTATGATCACCCTATTCTATTATGTATATCCCCATGAAGTCTCCCACAATTAGGTGACCTTGTAATGAATAATAAATAATTATTTTGAAAGGATTTAATAATATCCACCATTTTGTTTTTAACAATAATTAATGAATTAAGTGACTAGTTTCCAATATTCTACACCTCAAATATCGATTAAATAAATTAATGTAATATATGTGTAAGGAATTATGATACAAATCATGAATTAAAATGGTGGGTATCTATATTTATTATCAAATTCAAGTTGATTGATTCATTTCATACATACATATTTAAATGAAAAATTCATTGTTTTTATAATTAAATTAATATTGGTTAAAATATATTTAATATTGAATTCCTTTATGGATACATATATGTGAAATAAATTCAATGGAGTAAAATGAGAAAAATGATATGTATTCAAGAAAAAAAATATTCTCCACGATATATGATATGTCGAGGCATGAGTTCAAAGATAAAAATTCAATATTAAAATGAGAACAGTGATAAATATATGGGAAAATCAACATTCACATCACGTAACACCCATTCATGAGGAAACAATATTTGAGGATTCATGATGTGTAAAATCCATGAGAAAATGAATCCCGGGAGTAAAGCCCAAAAAATAGTGCGAAAAATTATGCCACACATTGAAACATAATAAAAAATTCAAAATTCGAATTTGTTACATCATTTAATAGGGCCCACATATTAGTACCGACTAGCCTCCAAGATTTATTTTTAATAATTAAAAATACATATTTATTGAATATATTACCCCTGGAGGTGAATTCAAACTTATAAACTCAATTTTATGGAGGTGGTGTATGGAAATAGAGATTAGAGCCTTGGGCTAGGTGTTGTGCTCTTTAGAGTCATTCACCAAACATACTCCACATTTTATTTTAGTGATTTCACTATCATTATTTTACACACACTCTCTTAACTATAATAAGGGGTAGTTTTTTTCATTCCATGGATATAACATGATGGAGGATGGTATTTAATAAATGAGCTTTCCATGTTTATTATAATGTTTTATTTATTTTTCAACTATATATTAAATTCACATAATTATATTTTCCTATACATGACCATTGTCTTCCAAAGTGTGGGTCTTATAATTTAAAATTTATTTATTGAACATAGTATTATATATGAAAATTATGTTTTATGACTTTAAAATTTAGAAATGATTTTAGGTTATATGTATAATTAATTAATTGAACCATCTTAACGGAATAGAAAAGGGATGGTTAGTTAGAGAGAGTATCCACCCATAATAAGGGGACACATGAACATAATTCTGAGGATAACATAGATGAATAATGGCTTTCCACTTTTTTAAAATGTTTATTTATTTTTGTAAACTTGGATAATAGATCAATGTTAGCAACCCTATATATATGTCTAAATATAGAAAACCCATATGACATTTTGGAATTGAGAAAAGTGGGTTGTTTAAAAGAAATTAAATCTATGTCTGAAAAATAAAAGTGGATATGACACTTGAACCGGTGAACCTAGGGATAATATATTTGAAAGGGATCACTATGTATAAACTCAATATATAGCTAGTGAATAATAAAGTGGTCTCATTTCACACTTTTTTTGACACTCCCAAGGGAAATTATTTTGTTAATCACATGTTATTTACAAAATATTATAACAGATATAAAAATAATGTATTTTCTAAAATATTTATTTAAGAAATATGTTTTAGGATTAAAAATTCCATTAGGATTATTATTGGTTAATTTATAATAGTAACAAATTCTATACATAGGTTCTCTTCTTCTAGAAAAAAAATTGTAAGAAATAAAATGATTCCTTTAAATAACTAAGTGAATAGAAAGAAAATAACATTATTTATAATATGATGGAATATAAATTTTAAAATATGATTATAATGATGAATTAGTGAACTATTTTCATGAATAACAATACAAAACATTTGGAGAATCTAACTAAACCATAAAAGGAAAAATATGTAAATGAATCCTTTATGAATCGAAACCCTCTTTTGTTTGTGACATCTCTTATACTCTTATGTAATAATAATTTATCAATAATATAGAAAATTTATTTTAATTAATATAAACTTATGAGAAAGATAATGTAATGAGGGAATTATATCTCTTAAATAGAGAAGTTTATATGTGGTGGACACTGAATAGGAACATTAAGAAAAATTTTGAAAAGTTAATGATAAGGAAAGGGAAAATTTAGAAAATGTTATTTTAAATATTTATTTTCCTTTAACCCATTATAAAATAATAGAAATGGTATTACATGAATTGAAATACCAATATAATCAATGTGTAGGGATATATGAGATAAACTTTACAAGGGTTACATGATATTCTTTATGTTTTGTTATTGGTTCTTATGGGAAGATCAATCGATTATTAAGGGGGCTAATAACTTATCTATGGAAATACCTTATAATATGAGACATTGGGATTTATGAAGAAATAGTATGGTGTGAACTAAAATTTGAAATGGTGTTTAGAGATTTATAGTGGTCTCATGGATTGAATTATGTGAATAGGTTCATGGATCCAAATTTCAAAATGATTTTTATCATGAAAGAGAAGGGATGTAATAAGAAATACATATGTGAGACAGCTGTGGGAATAAGAAGTCACCAAATTTCCTCTAAGGTAGTGAAAATTGTTACAATTTTGGAATATATGTTAATATACCTCAAATATATCATTGATATTTAAATTCAAACATGTGATTGCTAATGAAAAGGGAATATGGTGCAGGTAAAACCTTATATAGAAGGCTTTATGTAGGATCGAAATATGAATGTAGATGCTCAATTACAAGAAGGGGTGAATAGTAAGTTTAAAAAATTTCGTTTTAAAACTTAACGACAACTTTTTTTAACAAAGTTAAACAAGATAAACTCACAAGACCTCTTTTAGTTCTGCTAAAAAAACATATTAGGTTCCAAAAATATAGTTCTGGAAAAGAAACATAAGAAAAGTTTACTTGAGGAATATTATACCTTAAAGAGAATAGAATCTTTTTTATCAGTGTAAATAAATGTAAAAAAAGTATAATAAAGTTATAATTTCTTTCTTTATCAAAATATAGTGGAAATAAAACTTGAAACAAAACAACTAACCAGTAGAAAATATTTTAACCTGAATAGTAGGGTATCTAACAACCTTGGATAAAGGTACCTTGATTTATACTTTCTTGAAATTTGGTCTTACCCACACTAGGGTATGCCCTCTATAGGAATATCATAATCTATCTTGTCATCCCCGCAATCCCTAAAACATTAAGGTAGTCATCACCACTATCTTCCTATCCCCAGAATCCCTAAATTTTACTCCGAAATAATCAGAGTTGCCTGAAGCAAGATGAAAAATATGTTTAGTACGCACAAGGCATGAGAGTCTATATCTCTATAAATCACTTCAACAGCATGTAATCTCTAGAGTGATTGAACCACTAATGATCTCGTTCAAATGATCTCCATTTTATAGGAACTTCTCCAACTTTCAGCTCCCTCTTCCCATGGTGATATTTTTCCTTGAATTTTAGAGGGACCTATACATGTGTCACTAATCCAAAGGATAGTTTGAAACGGATTGTATGATATCATTTCATAACAAGTGTATGGAAAATGAAGTTAATTAAGAAAATCTATTTTTCGAATTCTAAGGAAAAATTAAATTCAGATTCTAACCAAATAAACATTCAGAGTCTATAAGACATGGATATTTAGATTTTTTTAACAAAGAATTTGGAATTTGAATTCTAAAGATTTCAGAGTCTGAATTCCAATGAATTTGGAATCTTAATTCTGCGAAATTTAGAGTCTGAAATCTTAGGAATTCAGAGTATGAATTCTGAAGAATTCGGAGTCTGGATTATGAGGAATTTGGAGTTTGTATTATGAGGACTTTTTTATCTGGATTCTAAGGAATTCGGTGTCCAAAATTTAGAGAATTCAGAGTCTGAATTTTTGATAATTCTGAGTCATAATTTTAGATAATTCGGAGTCTGAATTTTAGAGAATTAAGATTCTAAATTTCAGAAAATTTTGAGTCTAAAAAAATAACACTCTATATCCAAGGAATTAAAAGATTCCTAGGTTTTACATAAGAATACAAATTTTATACATAGTAATGAAATGATTTTGATTTAGAGAGTTTGTAAAATGAAATAATGAAAACAATGGTACGGATAAATATTTCCTTATAGAAGGAAAATTTTCCTTATTGAAATAATCCTTAGGGAAAAAAAATTCTTTAAGATAATGTGTTAGTGATTTTAAAAACATACAGGAATGGAAAATTCATAATGAAACCTTATTGACTCAACAATATCCCCCTTTTGGAACGCACAAAAATCCTTATGAAAAAGAATATAAGGACTTATTATTTTGATTTATGAACTTAAAAGACCAAATTATCTCCCTTTACTTTTAGATCATGGTGAATACAACTAACTCCCCCTTTGGTTTTGAAATACATAAGAATCATAATCTTGGATTCCTTAAAGAGATTTTTCTTTTTTGTATATGGAAATCTTCTTTGTTAAAACTCCCACTTAGATAGACTCCTCATTACTTAGAGAATTTTCTTATTTACTTAGTATTATTTTTATCATTCCTTTATCCCCATTTGTAGTTTTCAAAAAGGAATAAATGGAATGAAAAAAATGGTACCTGAAAAATTTTTACTATAAAACAATACTCGTAAAGAACATCCAAGATTTTCATTAGGGTTGGAAAAATTTGTACAGGGAAGGTAATACAACAAATATCGGTGTTGAGGGAAAAAACATCTTTATTTTTCCTCTGTTATAAGCTTCTTGATAATTTTCTTCAGCTTTGTAAGATCCTTATGATCCTCTTAAAAATGTTTGAGTAGTTGATCCTGATCTTTATTTTTCTTCTCCAAGGCTTTGATCTTATCTTCCTGAGCCTCAAGAATTTATTCCTGAGTCATTAGAATATCTTCTGGCTTACTGCGATTTTCTTCAAACTCTATTCTGTGATATCATTCCATTTTTCAGATTCATAGCATCTAAATTAAGTTTCCCATTTAGATTCTTGTCTTCCTACTTCTGAGCTATTGGATCAAGATTGATCTTCCCATTAAAACTTGAAGTAAGATCTTTTATCCTATTATCTTCAGTATTAAAATCATCCTTCACATTATCTTGAAATTCATCAAAGATTCCTAGCTCTTCAATTCTCTTCTTAGAGTACTTAGTGATTTCCTTGCACAACCTCATGTGAGCATCATACCCATTGTAGAAAGATTTAATGTTGGCCTCAAGACTGAAATTTTTTTCCACAAGCATGGAAACAGAATCTGATTTCTGATTAAATGAATGCTTAATCATCTAACAACTTGAGTCAACACATGGAACCAGAGGAATTATATAAAAAAAATTTCTTCAGGGATTGAACCACAAAATCATGACCCATAGAAGACGATTATGAATCACATTCTATTTTTGGTGAGGATCCATTCTCAATCTCATCACTCCTTCTTTTCGAAGATCCACCAATATCTTTCTTAGCCCCCATGGCATTCTTTAGTGTATCATCTAAAACTTGTTTTCCTTTATCAGCTCTCAGAATGATCTTAGTAGCCTTTGGTGATTCATGTTCACTATTTGATTGTTAGACTATCTTATCATATTTAACCTTTTCCTTTTTAGCATCTGCCACCAGGTCCTCTGGTTGAACCAATTCGTGGTTGTTTCTCCCTTTTTTGGATGGTTTTTTACTTCTTC
This sequence comes from Viscum album, assembly GCA_963277665.1. NCBI lineage: Eukaryota > Viridiplantae > Streptophyta > Magnoliopsida > Santalales > Viscaceae > Viscum > Viscum album. The sequence goes on along the minus strand of OY728128.1, from coordinate 261,185,654 downwards.
TTGGCCCTCTTGTTCTTTTCCTGGGGAAGCCTATTTAGAAAATTCATCCTTGGAAGTCTGGATCCAAAATTTCTCAAAATGACTCTCCTTCTCATGATTTAGATAAACTTTCCATAAGACATCATCAGTATCATCCCCTAATTCATATTCTTCTCCTTCCACTTCCTCTTCCTTCACAATCTTTTCTACATCATCTGGTTCTGGAATAACTATTTTCTTTCATGGAGTCACTAGAATTGATTCTTGTAAAAATAATTTTGGTTCCTAAATTTGTTCAGAGGCTTTTTAAGTGTCTCTAAGAAGATATGGAACTACATTAGCCTCAGACAAATTTTTATTTTTCTTTTTATCTCATTCTTGTTTTTATAATCCTAACAACCCTTAATCTTCAATGCCTTTTCCTTATTAGGGTCCAAGACAAAGATAGGCTCTCCTTCCTTCTTGTTCTTCTTATCTTATCTCCAATTAGAAATGGATTCATCCAAATAATTCTTTTGATTCACAGACATTGGATGTACTGATTGGGTTTCTTGAACTATGGGAATTTTTTCTTTGACTTCTGGTTCCTTCATATTTCTCTTCCTTTGAACCTTCTTGGAAGTCTCTGCTACTTTTGGCTTCTTGGATAAGGCTTAAATCTCACTTTTAGACAAGACATAAAATTATCCTGATTTTTTGTTAAATCCAACCTTCATCCTTCTTAGGGTATCATCACTTAGAAACATAACCTTGAAATTTCTTGGCTTAGAACTATATGGTATTTTGAAAAAATATAGACAAAGGAAACCGATCTTGGAAATAATATCCATATACATAATAATCTGAGATTTAAGGGTCAATTATTGATTTTGGAAATAGTCAGCAAGATATAATGGACAAAATTAATCTTCCTCAGGTTTACCAAAAAATCCAGTATGTAAAAGTCACTCTTCTTCAGGGAATCATTATCGTCGTTTCTCAGAATGAGAAATCCTTGAACCCATAATTATAAAATCTTGATATTTGTAGAGAGATGAATAATCTCTAGTGTCTTCACCCCTGATAAAACATAGCACTCTATGGACTTCTCCTTATCAAATCTTTAGATATATCTGGTAGATTGTGGGGGCAGAAAGCAGCTTCCCTTCATATGGAATTCCTATAATGCTTGAAGACAAGCTAATAGAAAGAGAATATGTTTTCCCATAACTCTTAAAAGAAAATTTATCTTTCCCATATTGAACAAAAAAACATACGGTATCATAAAATTATACTAGAAACTACGGATATACCAGATCTTAGTCCTTCGGTTTGGATACACACAAACTCTACCATCCATTCAACTATATATTCTTAGAAATAAGATAATAATACATGGAAAAGAACTTTTGATATACTAACATTTCCTTGTAGACCTGCCATTCTAAAAATTCCATTGCTGACAATATTTTCTTATGGTGGGATGCTTCCAACGACATTTTGATTTGAGCAAACAAGAAAATTCAGAACTACCATTAAGTAGAGCGGTAGAGCTTCAACACACACAAACCTGAAATCCAATGTCAGAAAACCCTTAGAGGGGCTTTTATATAGGCGTTGAGGTGACGACTCATATTCCTATATTGATCCAACGGTTGAAAGAAAATCAATTTGACCTGACGGCTGAGATGAATTTCGAAGAAGGATTTTGGATAGGTTCCGATCTTTTGAGGTTATAAAGGTAAAAAATTCGGATTTAAGGAATGTGAATCCAAAAAAAAATTAAGCAAGATAAAAATACCAACAAGTAAAAAATAAATTACAAAAACCTAAATAAGAAAACAAACCTTCTGGATTTCTAGAAAAATTTTAAATGCTAAGGAAAATTCTTCTAGAAAAACATTAGATTCTAGAAAATTTTCTTGAGGAATGAAATAAAAAAATTTGGTTTTCAGATTTTGAAAGGAAAATTATTTATTACAGTTTTTTTTAAGAAAAATTTTTATTCCTGATTTTTTAAAGGAGAATTTTTGGATTCTGGATTTTTGAAAGAAATATTTTTGACTAACAATGAAAATGTACTCCCCCTATAAAAAACAGTTTCATAATGTTAGGAGATATGTTTCAAAAAAATGTTAATATGGAAGCTTACATTATGGTGATTATTACTAACCTTTTATAATCTATTCAAATCTATCATAGGGTAATGATTTTGTTAATATATCAACAAGTTGATACTGCATTCTGATAAACTAAAGAATGATATCTCCATTAAGTGTGTGATACCTAAGAAAGTGATTTATAATATATATCTTCTTTCCACAGGAGTGAGGTGTAGGGTTTTTTCATAGGGATATGGCACTAGTATTATCACACAATATTTTTGTTCTCGTAAAACTCATACCATAGCCTGTGACTGTCTGTTACATCCACAACACATGGGCATAGTAACTTCCAGCTACTACATATTCAGATTCAGGAGTGGAAAGTGATACTGAGTGTTGTTTTTTTCAAGACCAAGAAAATAATGAATCTCTTAATAAATTAAATTTTTGGGATATACTTTTCCTATCCATTTTACATCCACCAAAATCATCATCCGAAAAATATTTTAAAACTAAAAAAATTTAGAAGTATAAAAGTGTCCTAAATCTAAGGTTCCCTTTAAATAGTAAAAAAAATCATCTCACTGCTTTTAAATGAGATTCCTTACGATTGGATTGATATCTTGCATATAATCATGATGAAAACATTAAGTCTAGATGACTAGCTATAAATTATATTAAACTTCCTATCATACCTCCCAATAATGTTTGATCTACTTGTTTCCCAGCTTCATCCATATCAAAAGAATTCAAGGCACCCATAGGAGTATTTATACTCTTAGGTTTGTCAAATATATACTTTTTAATATGATTTTTAATATACTTATATTGGAATATATATGTTCCTTCTTGTTCTTTTGAAATTTGAAAACCTAGAAAAAAAATTTACTCAACCATCATACTCATTTAAAACATAGATTTCATTATATTTGAAAACAAATCAGTTCAAGATTGCTGATTTGAACCAAATATAATGTCATCAAAATAAATTTGAACAATAAAAACATTTTTCTTATCTTTCCTTTTAAAAAGAGTTGGATTAGAAGTTCCCTTAACAAAATTGTTTTGTAACAAAAATCATGTAATTCTATCATAAAATGTTATAGGGGCTTGTTTAAGTCCTTATAAAGATTTGGTATGTTTGAAAACATGTTCAGGATGTTTTTTATCTTGAAAATAAGGAGGTTTTTCAACATAAAATTTCTCTTGAACAAATATGTTAAGGAAAGCACATTTTACATCCATTTGAAAAAGTTTAAAATTAAATAATGCTGAAAAGGCATGTAAAATGTGAATAGATTCAAGTCTAGCTAATGGAGCATTAGTTTCTTCATACTTTATTCCTTCTTAATGATTATATCATTTAGAAACTAATCTAGATTTATTTCTTACAAGGATACCATTTTCATCACAATTATTTCTGAAGACCCATTTTACTCCAATAACAGAGTTTTCTTTAGGCCTTTCAACCAAGGTCCAGACTTTCTTCCTTTCAAATTAATTTAGCTCATCTTGCATGGCCTTAATACAATCATCATCACCTAAAGCATCATCAGTGTTTTTTTGTTCTAATTGGGAAAGCAATGATTGATGTTCTAATTCATTTGGAAATTAACATCTAGTCCATACAGGTTTATTTATTCCACCAATGATACTGTCACAGGGATGATTCTTAAGAAATGACTGATTTGGGTTTTGTAAGACCTATTAATCAATATATTGTATGAAATCATCTGCGGTAAATGCTTCAAAAATATTCTCTTGAAAAATTTCCTTATTAGAAGGATCTTCTATAAAGGGTTGATAATGAGTTTTTAAAAACACATCCAAATATATAGGTTGGGGTTGTTTAAAAACAAAATAATCAGTCTCATCAAATTTAACATGTAATATTTCTTCAATAGTACAAATATTTTTGTTAAAAACTCTATAAGGATTATAAGTTATGGAGTAGACTAGGAAAATTCTTTCATCACATTTGGGTGAAAATTCATGTAAATTATCTTTAGTATTCAGAATTAATACAATGAAAGAAAATACCTTGAAATATGAAAGTCTAGGTTTTCTACCATTCCACAATTCATAAGGGTTTTGGTTAAGAAGATGTCTAATCAAAAATAGATTTATAGAATAGAAATCCGTACTTATAGCTTCATCCCAAAAGTGATTAGCAATAGTATATTTACTCAACATGGTTCTAGTTCTCTCTTGAATAATTTGATTTCTTCTTTCAACAACACTATTTTGTTGAGGAGTTCTTGGAGCTGAGAAGTTATGAGTAATTTATTTCTTACTACAAAAAGTTTCAAAATCATAATTTTGAAATTCTCCTCCATGATCACAATGAATAGTTATCAAAGGAATTTTTTTCTCATTTTAAACTAAGGCTCTAAAAATTTAGAAAAAATAAAAGGCTTTATATTTAATTGGTAGAAAATGTACCCACATAAATCTAGTTTAATCATCAACTAAGAAAAATACATAAAATTTTCCTCCAATGCTTCTAGTTTGGGATGGACCAAAAAGATCCATATACATTAACTATAATGAACCAGAAGTTGAGACTTCACTGGTCGATTTAAAAGATTATTTATGTTTCTTTCCATATTGGAATAGATCATACACTTTTAAAGAATCAAATCTAATCTCTGGTAGATCCTTAATAAGTCTTTTCATTGAGTGTTTACAACGGTTCCTAATTTTAAAATGTTCTAGCCTTTTATGACATAACCAAGATTTATCTTCCATTACACTAATCAAAGGTAGATCGTGGCTCCTATTGTCTTCTATGTTTAGGGTGTATACATTCTCTTGCCTATGGGAAGAAAGTATAAACTCTTCCTTGGAATTGTGTACCAAGCACTTACCATTCCTAAATTTCACAAGGTAACATTCATCACAAAATTGAATTATGCTAATGAGGTTGTTCTTAAGACACTTAACAAATAAAACATTTGAAATTAAAGTATTTCCAAGAATAACAATGTTACATATACTAATAATTTATCCCTGAGCATTATCCCTAAAAGTTACTTTTCCTCCTTTCATCTTGATAACGTTTTCAAAGAAGTTTTTGTTACTAGTCATATGCTGTGAAAATCCACTATCCATGTACCATGTATTTTTGTTGGAACAGTCTGTGTTTTCCTAACAATAAAATATTTAGACTTTCAAAATCCAAAAAATCTTTTATCCTGAAATTTTAGAAAGAAAAATTTTAGGTATCCACATTTTCTTAGAAAAATAAGCTTTATGAAAACCTAAGTATTGGATTTTATTTAAAGAAAAATTTTTCACCCAATGTCCATCACACTGACATTTAGTGAAAAATGGAGCAGTTTGGGGAACAAAATAGTTACTACTAAAAACTAGTTTAGAATAGGTATAACCAAAACTAGAACAATTCCATAAAGGAAGAATTTGGGAATACATCTTGTCAAAATTTTCCTTACCATAGGTAAGATTCGAGAAGCATTTCCTTAAGGAAAATATTTCTAACATTAGATTAATAAAAAAATTCTATCCTCAAGAACAATTGTTTTAGAACAAGAGTTATCCTTTAAAATATTTTTCTTAGAAATTACATTTTCAAGATCCTTGGAATGTTTTTCCTTCTCTGAATTAACTTCCTTATGGTTTTTAGAAAAACATTCAAAATAAAAAAATTTATAATCAATATCATTGGAAATATCTGATACTTATTTACTTAAAACTGAAATTCTAGAGTTGTATTTGTCTAAATTCTTTTTTATTTTACAATTTTCATACTCAAGAAGTTTAGAAAATATGAATAATTATTCAAATGAATGTAATGTATTATCTTCTGATGAGAGAGATTCCTCATCTAAATATTCATAATAATATTTATTATAAAAATTTGCAGTTAAATACATATTGGTAATAGATTCTGCATTGTGTACCTTGGACATTAGACAACTATTTTCATTTTGTACTCTAGCTATAATACTAATAATCTTCTGACTAGAAGATTCATAACTTGAAGATTCTTCTGAAGAGTCACCACTACTAGCACTCCAGATGTCATTAGACGTGAAGACTTTATTAGCCTTTGACTTGTAATACTTATTCCTGTTTTTCTCAGAATTATTTTCCTTGATGTATTTTCATTTAAGCATTAGACAATCAGGCCTTATATTCCCTGCTCTTTTTCATTCATAGCAAGTGACTTCTAAGTCTTTCTAGTCCTTTCTTTCTTTCTTCTTATATCTATACTGAAAATATTTCATTCCAAATATCTTGTTCATCCATCGAGAAATATTAGCTATATCAATCTAATAATTTCAACCTTCACTAGATTCAAATAGAATAGTGACTTTCTTAGACATAGAATGTGTCACCCTTTCAGGAGTATTGGAATTAGTATTAGTAAAGGCTACACTTCCATATTCATTCTTCTTATTATTGATATCATCATATCGTATCATTCTTTTCTCGTGTTGAGGAAGAGTACCAAAAATCTCATCAAGAGTAATTTGATACACTTTTCTCATCTCATTAATAACTTTTCTATTAGATTCCCATTCATTTAGAATAATATCAATAATCTAGTCTACAAGATCTTTGTCATCAAGACATTTCAGTCTCATAGATTGTAAACAGATGACGATAGTCATAAACCTTTGTTTAACCGTCCATACTAGTCCTCAATAAGGAAATAATAATCCACAATATTTATCTATAAGCATAACCCTTGTAGTTTCTATAATTTTGGAAGTACCAAAATGAGTAATCTCAAGTTTCTTCCAGATGTAGTTACTAGATTCACAATATGAAATTTGACTATATATATTTCTGGTCATAGAACACAACAAAGTATTTCATACCATGTAATTTAATTTAGATTCTGATTTCTCTTGGTTGGGGAAGTTTTTGACTTCCTTTTCATGAATCTTGTAATCTCCCACAAGAATGAAAACATTTTCCACTCTAGTATTAATGAAAAATTTCTTCATTCTGTCTCTCTAGTACTCATAATCATTACTATCAAAAATAGGTGGTCTAGTAGGATTTAGATTTTAAATGGAACCAAGATTTATTCCTGCCATTATATAAGAAAATATCTTTCCACAAAACTTTTTTAATACTAAAAGTTTGTAAACAAAGAAAAAAATCTCAAACAGAACATAAGAAAGAAAAGCTAAGAAAGAGAAATTTAGAACAAGGAAAAATTGAGCAAGAAAACATATATTTGAATATAAGTATTTTAGAGTCCTCCTCAAATACCAATTTTAGGATCGAAATATTAATGTAGATGCTCAATTACAAGAGGGCGGAATTGTATGTTTAAAAACATTCATTTTTAACCATAAAGAAAACAATGTTTAACAAAGGTAAACAATAAAAATTCACAAGACCTCTTTATGTTCTACTAATCAAACATTCTAAGTTCTAGAAATATGGTTCTGGAAATGAAACCTAAGAAAATCTAACTAAAGGAATATTCTACCTTAAAGCATATAAAATCTTATTTATCAGAGTAAATAAATGTACATGAAATTATAAAAAAGTTATACTTTCATCCTTTATCAAAATAAAAAAGTAATAAAACTTGAAACAAAACAAGTAACATGTAGAAAATATTTTAACCCAAAGAGTAGGTTATCCAAAAACCTTGGATAAAGGTCCCTTGATTTATAATTTCAAGAAAGTCTATCTTACCCACACCAGGGTAATGCCACGATAGGAATATCAGAATCTGTCTTTCTATCCCTACAAGCCCCCAAACTTTAAGGTAGTTGAATCCTCTGTCTTCCTTGCCCTAGAATACCGTGAAAATTAAGGTAGTCAACACCTCTGTTTTCTTATCCCCAGTAGCCCTTCATTTTACTCAACAAAAATCACAGTCGCACAAAGAAAGATGAACAATATGTTCAGTATGCACAAGTCATGAGAGTATATCTCTCTAGAAATCACTTCAACAGTATGTAATCTCTAGAGTGATGGGACCATTAATGAACTCGTTCGAATGAGCTCTTATTTATAGGAACTTTTCCAATGGCCACCTCCCTCTTCCAACAATCATATTTTTTCCTTGAACTTCGGAGGGACCTATACATGTATTACTCAACCAATGGATGGTTTGAAACATATTTTACAACATCATTTCATAACAACTGTAAGGAAAATGAAATTACTTAACCAAATATATTTTTTAGAGTCAAAGAAAAAATAGAATTTGGAATCTAACCAAATAAACATTCAAATTCTATAAGATGTGGATATTCAAATTCTATTTAACAAAGAATTTGGAATCTGAATTTTATAGATTTCAATGTCGGAATTCCAATGAATTCGGAATCTGAATTCTATGGAATTCAAATTCTTATTTCTGATAAATTCGGAGTCTGAATTATGAGGAATTGGGAGTTTGAATTCTGAGGAATTTGGAGTATGAATTATGTAGAATTAAAAATCTGAATTCTGAGGAATTCAGAGTCAGAATTTCAGAGAATTCAGAGTCTGAATTTCAGAGAATTCAGAGTCTGAATTTCAGAGAATTCAGAGTCTCAATTTCAGAAAATTCAGAGTCTGAATTTCAAAGAATTCAGAGTCTAAAAATAGAACACTCTATATCCAAGGAATTATAAGATTCTGAGGTTTTATATAAGAATATGAATATTATACTTACTAATGGAATGGGTTTGATTTTTTAAAATGAAAAAATGAAAACAATGGTATTGATAAAAATTTCCTTATAGAAACAAAAGTTTCCTTATGAAATTAATCCATAGGGAAACAATTCCTTAAGATAAATTTTTTGTGACTTTCAAAACATATAAGAATATAAAATTCATAAGGAAACATTATTGACTGAACACTTTCCATGAAGACAATGTGGAAATTTCCCTAATAAATGTCCATATAAGAACATAATTAATGTAAGACACCATTAACCAAAGAAAAACGTTTTATGGAGAAAGATCATGATTTTGTAATCAACATGGTTAATTCAAGTCTCTAAATGTTTTTTCTTCTAGTACACTCATCTTATAATCAATTCTTGAAATTACATGGCTTGATTCATATTTTTCACATTTATTCATGTTTTCAAATTACATCACAGTAATACTTGAACTACTAGTGGTAGATTTATTAATTAAATCTATTTAAGGAATAATTAAAGGATCAAGGATGTATATTAATTACAATATTAACATTGAGGTGTTCAATCACATTGTAAACATACTGTTAACATAATACAAGGGATAAAATAGTTATAAAAGTATAATATCTAGATAAACTATATATGTAAGGAAATTTGAATTTCATTCAAGGGAAACACAATTGCTATCTTCTAATAAGAGATATTCATGCTTGAGTCTTTTCAAATACCACCTCACATTTCGTTCTTTATAAGAGTGATTGGTGAAGAAGGGGAAATATTAAAATTATAGTGTTCAAATATGTACAAATTTTTCTAGAATACATTGATGTATTTACTAAATAATTGAATGGACCTCTCATTGAATGATAGGTAGAGTTATTGAGTGAAATAATAATTAGATCATATTTGATAGCAATTACCCCATATAGAATGTAATATGTTGAGTTATGATAATTAAAAAATAAAATTCATAATATTTTGGAAAAGTGTCTTAGTAAAATATGTTTTTTATATAGCTTGAAACTATTCTATTTTTTTATAATGAATTATAAATAAATATGACTATTAATTGATATGAAGAACTTAATATGATTTTTTAAAATAAAAAAATACTTTATTGAAAGGATTGATGATGTGTTAATCTAGATTCATGGGGATCAATTCAACCGCAATATTGATCTCCGATCAAGGTATCATAAAATGGATTGAATAAAGAATTTAAATTGAATGGTTATTTCTAAAAAAGATATATAAATTTTTAGATAATTTGTATTCCCATTTTATTAACTAATTCTCCAACCATATTTATGGATTTTATGAATAAATTATTTAGGTAATATGTTGATAATGATTTTTTATTGAATATATTCTCATATATTTCAAATTTTGTGTGGAGAGTGATCAGTAATTAAGGTTCAATTTAAAAAATCTTTTGAAATATATTATTTTCAATAATATTATAAAATTTTAGATCAATTTACAATAAATTTCATTCTTGGGACACATTGTGAAAACTAAAAGTATCTCAGTTGATTAAACAAAGAAAAATTCTTATCAGGAGTGTCCTAATCCAAAAATATTAAATGATATTCATAGTTTCCATGCACCAATTGGATACTATATATGAATTTTGAAAGATATTTCGTGGATTTATAATCTACTAACAATGTTTTATAAAAAATGAGGTATTTTTATCTAGATAATGGATTGTAAATAATGTTTCCAAGAACTAAAGAATAGGTTAATTATCACAACTGTGATAACATTACAATCTAATAAAGAAAAAATTTTCATTTATAGGGATGCAGCCATGATTGTATATGGTTTTGTACTCATGAAAAATCAAAAGTTTATTTCACCTTAATCTTGATAGTTGAATCCTCATTAAAAAAATTATCATACACCTGATTTGGGGTAAACTGTAGTTAGCTTTTCATTAAGTATTTTAAAACATTATATTTATGTTTAAAAGTGTGATTTATACATTGACCACAAAATTATAAATAATATATTCATACAAAGGAAATTGTACATGAAGCAAGGAAATAGTTATATATTATTAAAAATTATGATTTTTTTGTTCATTATCAACCTAGAAACAACAAATAAATTCAATAATTCATTGAGAGGGAATATTCATTGACTTATTTTAGGGATGAGGATTTATTTATATCCATTGATCAATGAATTTTTAATTATAGACATGGATTTCATTAGGTAAGGGGGTTCATTACTACTATACAAAATATTGTCATAATGATCATTATTAGAGGAGATCAATAACGAAATAATAGATACTACTATTTTTAAAAAAAGATATAATTTGTAAAAAAAGAATGTTTTCATAGTTTTAGGTTTTTTATGAGGGGGTAAAAATATTGATATTATTCTATGTTTCATATATTTTACAATGATAAGAAAAGTGTTGATGGATAAATTTAATAGATCTATATTATCTATAAATCATGGAAGAAAAAAATGTATAGTGATTATTTATTTCATTACTAGTTAGATAACAAGATAAGTGTTATTTTTAATTATTCAACAATTTTTTGGTAAGTTTTATTGTGAATGTAGTGGGAAAACAACCCAAATGAGTGATACAACCACTACCCATTTTTATATGTAAGTTGGTAGAAATACCTTTCGATTATTTTACTAGTATTCCTAAGACATCCAATTATAAATAGTACCTTAATGGTAATCATTGATAGATTAAAAAATTCTACCCATTTATCACATTAGGAGAGGATTTATCACTAGATTTCGATTCTCAAAGTTATACTCAAGAAGTTGTGAGACTTCCTTGTGAACTATTATACATTGTTGTAGAGTTTGATTTAGTATTTAATTCTATATTTTATAGGAGCCTCCAAATATCTATGAATAACAATATAAAATTTATAAAATTAGATCATCAATATAGTGACCCTAGCCTTTAAATATATAAATACATGATTTTAACCATGTTTATCCACCAAATAAAGACCCTTGATAAAAAAAATTCTTGTGTATATAGAAGACTAGGTGCACAAATAGAAAAAATAAAACCAGAATAAAACAAAATTTTATTAATCACTATTATGAGCTTGTAAAATACTTTAAGCTCCGGCATCTACGAAGGATAACATGGAGAATACATTGACATAAGGGATGAGCTAAAAATCCCAATAAGGGAATAAACATGTAAAATAATCAAAGAACAATATTCAAAAGGGATAACATGATAACATATAATGTTGTACATATAGAGTCCTATATTTTAGAAGAAATAATAATATGATCATGGAAATAGAGGAATGTGGCAACAACACATAACATGACATAAACATTTTTCAAAAAGAACTTCCAAGACAATATCACATGGGGGAAAGAGTCCCATAATGGATTTTGTTTACACTCTAATCTCATACATATTATCTCATGATAAAAAAACATCACCCACTTAATTTGATCTCTATCAATATTCATCCATCATAACATGTACATGAATATGTGTTTCATATAACGAAATCAAATATAAGGAATAATCTTAACGGTTATCCATGGAAATATATGGGTTTCATAATTATTTCATAAGAAACAACCAAATTTCATATCGTAATGGTATCCATTAAATTATTAATGGATATTCATGAAGGAAATATTATAATGTATAATGTATAATGAATTCCAACTGAAGTGAAATCATGAAAAAGAGTGTCTAGATAACTTTAAAATTGTGATACATAAGAATAGTTTTATGTTGATGAATGAAACATTTTTAAAGAGGATAAAGTCATGATTATTAAAAAAACAACAAGTGAACTAAAATTATCTTTCATAATAAAATGAATTAATTTTAAAAATATTTTTTTCCTTATAATAGTTTATTTAGTGATCATTAAATTGGGTAAGAAAACAATAACTTTCCTTTAATCGTATTTTCTTATTGAGAGGAATTGAGAGGGGAATATTTTAATAAATTTATTTCACCATAAAATAATGATTAATTTTTCTACATAAATATATTTTGAAAATATAAATATATTTTAGTATAATTGTATAACATTAATTAAAAAATACATTGGGGTAATGTGAGAGAAAGTATACCCCAAGGGAAAATGGAGGTTTTGAAAGATCCCTTACATTATGTCTAGATGTGTTCTGCACATAAACATTATATAATAGATAATAAAATTATATTAATGAATTAATTAATTAATACTCAATTAATCTTATATTTTATTTATTAAAAAAAATATCAGTTATGGTCATTTTTATGAGTTTTATAGTTAGAGTTCGTTGATCCGGGAGAATTCATTTCATGGTTTCATGGTCTGTTCACTTGAATATAATTATAGAAGTTAATGAAAATTTGAAATAAAACATCATAAGTGAAATTAAATGGTATTAATGAACTTATATATGTTTAATTTTTCCCTTATATCATTTGGTTTTTCAAAATTAGGACAATTCATTGGATAAAACATTAATGATAAATGTTTGGTTTCTTAGAGAGGATTTTCTACCCTCCAAAACTAGTTTTATATTATTTAAATTTATGAAAAAATAATCATTCTAGAATGTTAAACCACATATAATATATATAAATATTTCATTTTTAATAATTATAATAGAATATAAAACTACCATGATGGAATTTTAAAAAAAACTCATCATCCCTGACAGCGATTAACCGACATAATTCGGACAATGGTTTTGTTTTTCATTGTATAAGAGGATATTGGAAAATTAGTGGATATGATTTATTATATTATAAATATATAATTCTAGTATATAAATTCTGATTGATTTATCATGCCAATTTTTATAGGGATGAGGATAGTTAGGTGAAATAAAGAATTTAAAAGAAGAAGAGAGAGGATTTTATATAATGAATGTATTCTCATTTAGGACTTACTTAATGAACATGGAATTTATCATTGGGTGAGACCATAAAAACTATGACATGGCTATGGGTATTAATAAGGTAATTATAGAAAATAATGGCAAACTCAAATTCTTATATGGTGTGAGGAGAAAGGGTGATGTGGTGTTGTATTTATAAGGGAACGAGAAGGGTGTTTTTTTATTATATTCATTTTATTATTATTTTGGATCAAGAAAATAAATATTGTTGAATCCTGTGAAATTATACAATATATAGTTCATTTTAGTTGTAACTAAAGGTATAATTCTTCACTAATGACTCAAAAAATCAGGTATATTTCATATAATGTTTAATGTCATCAGTTACTATATTTCAATATTTCCCAAAAATTCACCTCTTTAATAAAAATAAAAAAATAACAATAATTTTTTTCAATGTTTAGATATAGAAAATTAGATTTTATTTTATAATAATATTCATCTGTATATGATAAAATTAATTTTAAAATAAAATCATCATTTATTCAAAAAAATACTAATTACAATATTACAATCGATTTTATAAACCTTTTAAAAAATTACCTATGGTCCCATAAAATCAACTTATAACTAATAAAAAACATAATTATAATTTATGAATCTATTTTAAGGGATTACATTTTCTTCTAAATTATTATATTCATTATAAAATTATAAATAAAACATTAATTTTTTTTAAAATACTAACAATTAGTTTATCACTTTTAAAATATATATTTACTAGTACCGTGAATAAATATATCATTTTTTCATTTTTATGATACCTAAATATTATAATACATTTTTATAGGTGTGGTCTCTAATATATTGGATAGATTACTATTCCTAACATTTAGATCACTATTCCAATAGTCATATTTCTATTCTAATAGTCATATTACTATTCCAATGGTTCTATTTATAACAGTCATATGGTTTCACTAAATACAATGAATTATCCTTATTTCATTCATTCCTATTCCAATTAAAATTTATCCCATGTTTATATATATAAATTCATATTCATAAGGAATAATTTATTATTAACATTTTTTTCATTTCTAAAGCATTTTTTGGGAGTGTGGTCATTTTGGTGGATCGAGCAGATCCAAATTATCCTATTATTATACTCTTATTTTTTTATTTTCCAAATATAATATTTGGAATTCTTATTAGTTTATGTTCAAACTAATTTATCATTATTAATTTATAATAATTATGTTTTGTTGGTTTATCTATGTGATGTTTTTTCTTTCTACTATTTAATTATAATAAGTGATGTTCCATTGATATAATTCCGGTGAATAAAATTATTCCCCACATATGAAGTTTTTACCTTGAAATTTATATTTATATAATAAGGTTAAAAGGGGTGATGGTACGTCAGCATCATCACTTAATATAGTTCCCATTTCGCCTTATCATAATTATGGTTCCACTATTATACTTTGACCAGTTGAGTAGTCTTGTAACATAAAACATTATCTCTACATTCTAAGATCTTCCCCAGTTTCTCTTCAAAAGAGAGGCTATTTTCTTGATTTACCACCTCTAAATTCAGTACATATGATAGATCAAGTATGTTATTCCTCGATAGGGATGCATGGAAGACATATTGTACATGATACATGGTTGGTGGCATCCCTAGTTGATATATCAAAGATTTGATATTATTAGGAATCTCAAAGGGGCTAACGTACCTACTATATAGATTTCCCTTATTCCAAAATATCATGACTAAATACCAAAGAGATATGCAGGGGAATACCATTTCTCAAACCTCAAACTCTAGGACCCATTGATGATTGTAAAAATTGATCTTTTTAGACTTTGTGCTACCCTGGTGATTTGATGAATGTTCTTCACCTTTTATACTATTTCTTCGACTATTTAAGACTATAAGAGATTATATTCACTGACATCATCCCAAAATGTTGGTTTTTGGTATCTTTTCCCATTAATGGATTTATTAGAAGAAGTCTTCATGATTGAGTGGAAAATATTCTTATACAAGAATTCAACCATAGAATGGTATTGTTCCCTACCTACATTAACATCCATCGAGAATTATCTCAACCTATATTACAATGTCTAAATAGTCATCCTAGACAAGGAATTAGATTAAAGATGGTAATTCATACTGAAGTTCATCTATATGTTTAGGGAATCTTAGAGAATATTCATAAACTCGAAGGTAAATCTTAGATATCGATCAAATAAACACTACTGGAAAATGGACCTATCCGCACGGTTTTCCTCAAAACCGTAGGGATAGGTACCCCCTATACCCACGGTTTTGGAAAACCGTGGGTATAGGTCAATTTTCAAGACCTGTACCCACGGTTTTCAAAAACCGTGGGCATAGGGGGGTCTATCCCCACGGTTTCCCAAAACCGTGGGGATAGGTCTTGAAAATTGACCTATACCCACGGTTTTCAAGAACCGTGGGTATAGGGGTACATATCCCCACGGTTTTGAGGAGAACCGTGGGGATATGTATAGGATAAAAAACCTATACCCACGGTTTTTCAAAACCGTGGGTATAGGGTTCCCATGTGTGCGCGGGAAATTTTTTTTTCCGCGGGAAAGATTTTTTTTTGGCGGGAGTCCTATACCTACGGTTCTTCCCTCTATACCCACAGTTTATATAACTATATTTAACTAAATATATATATATATAAACATAATTGATAGTAGGGTAGTGGTAGACGCGGTACTTTGCAGCGAAGAGGTCGTGGGATCGAAACCCGCCTGCAGCTTTATTTTAGGATCTATACCCACGGTTTTGAAACCGTGGGTAAAAGCCATTGACACCGTGGAAATTGGGAATGTTTTGTTGACACGGTGGTAGAACACCTATACCCACGGTTTTGGAAAACCGTGGGTATAGGCTGGGGACCTATACCGATGGCGTTCCAGCCCACGGTTCCCAAAACCGTGGGTATAGCCTATACCCACGGTTTTGGGGGCTATACCCACGGTTTTGAACCGTGGGTATAGGCCTTTTTTCCAGTAGTGAAAATAGAATATTTTACTCAATTTAGCCTAAACACTTCAATAATGTATATCCATGAAATATGATCAAGTGATAATTCTGCTATAATAACTATAAAGTGTGAAGTGTTTTTAAGATGATCCACAATAACCCCTTGACATAGTAAAATGTAATGAAATTTTTTGAAAAAATTATAATGATTTTGGATATATTTCAATGTTAAAACCCTTTATTTTAAATGTTTTATTATTTAATTGTAAATTTGGAATAATTAATAAAAGTGTTGATAAATGATTGAAAGAAGGTTTTTTTTTAATTGAATTTTTTTTACGGATCTTATGACATATTTATTAAAATTGGGTGGAAATATCTAACTATTTTTATGATCTTGTATTAAAAATTTAGCTAAGTATTAAATAATCCTTCAAACCATGCTAACCCACAACATAGCCAACCCACTGGGGCAGCCGGCCAGGCCATCCTGGGAGGGCCCCCAAGAGAACAAACCACACGGGTGGTGAATTCCCATGTGTGGCCCGTGGGTGGTCTAAACCCATAGGTGTAGAGTGAGCTTAAAGGCTCGAGTGTGGGTCTCATGTATGTGCAGACTACATGTACATGACTACGTGTGAGTCGGAAGCCCATCCTCAGGGCAAGATTTTGAGAGGGGAAAGAAGCATCGAGTCTTATAAATCCTCACTGCATGTTCCACCATTTATATGTGGGAGATCATATCCATAGCATCCCTAACTCACCCCACTCCATTATTCCATGCTTCCTCGCCCAACTACCACTTGACTCCTCTTGCACCCCTACTACCACCATGTCTGCCACACCACCTTATCTCCACCTCATTTGGCCACCACCAAAACGTGACACTGCCACCTATAATTCTTAGAGTCTCTATCCATCACATATTATACAATGATCGGTCACATCCATGCATACACCATAGATCAACCTCAACCCACTTTTGATCCCCATGCAGGCCATAATAATCATGAGCTCCATAACCTCCTCATGCCACCACTATCATCACCTCCTAGTGCCACATGACTCCACTTCCCCTTTGAAAAAAACATCATGGAGGCTCAGTTAGAGATCCACCACCCATGTTGAAAGCCATTGGAGACATGGGGAAGGATGGGGTAGCCAATGGGCATCTCATACATACATTCATCCTATCACCTCTCCCGCTCCCAAGCTCGATATCCTCCATCAAGAATGGTTAAAAAGGACTTTAAACATACATGAAACCATTTTTAGGAAACATGGACATGGTTGATAAAAATAACCCCAGTAAATACTTACGAATAAACAATCTCGGATAAGAACGATATTGGAATAGTTATCCCTTACCTTCGGTCAGATATGCTTCGTACGTATCTGAACCTCCTCTTCTTCGACGAACCTCCTTTAAGCCTTATATTAAGGAAGTAGAGTTGGTTTTTTGAGAAGAGAAGAACCTCCAGAATGTATCTAGGGAAGTTTAGAAGATAAATGGGCTGGGGTTGGCCGAGCTTCAAGTCTCAAAAGGGTGTGAAGAGAAGAGGGAAGGGGTGCCCTTTTTATAAGGGAGGAGAGGGGCACCTTTGGAAAAACTCAAAATATTATTTTATAATAAAGTCATATTCGGTTTATAATAGCACCAAATTGATTTATTTTAAATCTAATGTGGGGATGGGTCGATTTCTTCTCAAGCAATATGTTTTAGACAAGTTTAGGTTACTATTTTAACCTTATCTTTTATATTTAACTATAAGTTAAATAATTTAACTTTTACCGTGTCTTCTTGTTTTCTTACACTATATGGTTAATAAACTTACTATAACCCGCCAAACAAACCCCAAGTGGTTCATTATTAATATATATAACCTTATATAATTCATTTGGCCTAACATTATATTTTTAAGAATATAATAACAATTAATAATATAATATTTGTTTTCAAACCTATTTCATGTCAATTTTGACACTATTTGGTAATTGATTTTTTTGAAACTCATAACAGCATGATTAGTTAGAAAAAAGTTAATTAAATAAATACTATCATGTCATATTAAACTAGAAAATTAGTGGAATTTATTAAAACTCTCAAATGACATTTATTTGGGTATTTATAATATCAATTATTTTAATATTTCATTATTTAGGTAATTACTGTATCACCATTGTGTCATAAATAACATAAATTTTTAAATGTCTAAAAATTAAAAATAAAATAACATTAGGTAGGAAATTTTTTAGCTTTATAATTAATATTTATAGTTGAATTTATGTTATTTATAACCCTATATTAAAAATGTTTTAGTTATTAAACTTTGATTTTAACTATTTTAACTCTTCTTTAAATAAAATAATATTAAATGTCCTAATCTAATCCAAGTGGACCTAAATGGTCATACTTTATTCCTAAGGTTGTTTCTGGTCGAATTAAACTTATCTAATACAATTAGGACATGTTTTAGGGTAATAATAATATCATTTTTAACCTTAATTACCCTATTTACTTTTAACCGTGGTAAATAAAAGTAAAAAGTTACTATTCACCAAAAATTATTTTCATCTCATTGAACCACATTTTAGTCCTTGATATTAACTATGTATTTAGGATTTTCGAAATTCCACTCACATAAGTTGTAAAATTATGTTTTATGTGAATTTCTAAATTCTCCTATGAGGTGGGTAAAAGACAGTGAAAAGTTCAATAAAATTTTTATATATCTAAAATTATTATAAAATAACTCCGGTGAATTACATTACACTTAAATAGATATTATGTATCAAATTATAACTAAAATAAATTTAAATAAAATAATTAATTATTTAAATAAAAATTCGTTTTTTAAATAGTAACCCAATGTTTTCACTATTCATCAAAAATTGAAAGTTTTTAGAAAAATTCCAAAAATTCACCCTAGGATAATTTCGATATTCCAAATCCAAAAATGAAGTCCATTTTGAACGATAAAATTTATAAAAATTTCAAAAAGTGGGTATTACTATTCATAACGGCTAGTTCATAATAATATTATAATAATATCTCATTTCGTGATACTCGGTATTGCGTACTACACACTCTATTGAGGAAGGACTTGATTGCGAGTAATGCAAGCCAAGTCAGGGTTGCATGTAGTGAAATCTATGTTTGGTGTTGCATATAACATAATCAAAACTTATTTCATTTATACATTAAACAAAATCTATACTTAATGTTGCATAGAATAGTTTCTACAAAATGAACTTGAAATTGTGTGTAACACGAGACAAGAATATTGTTGCGTATACTGCAAGCTAATATGGTGTTGTGTATAGTACAAGCTAATATTGGGGTAGTGTGTAATAGAACACATCAAAGAAATTAAAAATAATATATCTCATAAAATCTCGGGTTGTTCCATATACCATTTATCTTTTTAAATAAAATTGTAATGAATTACATATCATTGGAAAAATATTAAAACAACCTTTTGAAAGGTGATAAAAATAATTATGATGATCACATGGGATGATGTATTTTTTAGTTTTGATATAATATTGTAACACATTTCAATAATGATTGAATATGGACATGGAGTATAAATAACCATTATATAGGATTAGATTTATTCTAAACAATGACATATCTTAATAAAGAAACAAATCAATCCATATGAGATTATTCCATGATAATGTAATTTTACTAGAAGGAAATAGAAAATAAAATCATTTAAAAAGTGTAAATAAATATATAAATAATTGATGAACATGGTAAAATTATAATGTATGTGAATCAATGTAGAAAAATGAGTTGGTAAAATCTATTACAACATTGGTACCTTCTAAATCATAAGAAAATTAAACATGTGATTGGAAATTGATTATAAAATCCATTTAATTTTAAAATAAATGATAAAATAAATAAATATATAATTATATACACAAAAATATAACTATAGTGGTAAATGTGGACAGTTTATCAAAAGAGTAAAATAGATATTATAAATGTATTACACCCACTATAGTACATGAATTAGTAGAGCCTGAAATATTGATTATGAATGGACTAGTAAATCACATGATTAAAAATTTATTTATTGTAAAATAATTAGTTGGTTTATATAATAAATCACTTCAAATTATAAAAGGTGAACGCACTAAAAATATGTATCGATGAAGGAGAATTATGAAAAACACCCTAAACTTTACTGAAGAATTACTTGAAATTTTTATAACCCCTTTGATAGAATTTTATACTCTCAAAAATAACTCCTTTAGAATGAAGGATTGATGATTTATTTTTTGAATTAGAATCTACATAATGTATAATGTGGAATTAAGACAGGATAAATGATCAAGTATTTAAGAGTGATTCAATGTAATAGTATGGTTTGTGTTTGGTAGTGTAAAATTAATTTTAAGGCTCAAAATGATGGACAATATATAAGAACATTAGTTAGTTGAAGGTAAATGATAATACCACATGGGAGTAAGGTAACTTATGTAAGAAATACTTTTTAAGTGTGTAGGTTGGACTCATAAAATTTAGTAAGGTATTATCTAATAATAAAATAGAAAATTAACTATACAAAATTGTTGATATGATAATTTACCTCTTTTTACAAATTTTTACCTTGTTTAATTATTTATCATATTAATTATTAATTCTATTAAAAATATAATATGACCCCTCTTAATAAATATTTATGTGAGTATTGAAAATTTTGAAAACATTGAACCTAATTGTTTTTTAGATAAGAAAATAATTATTTTAAATAAAAACAATATATATATAATAATATTTTAGATAATGAAATTTTATTAATAAATGTTTATTTATTCATATTTTTTTAAATTAAAATTATGTGGGTGAAAATTAATTTATATATATATATATATTATTTAACAAATTATTTAATATAGATGATTTTAAATTATTTGGATAAAAATATATTGATCCTAATAACTTTTTTTTTAAAAAAAATAATACTTTTACCTTTATAATGGCTATTCACTTTTACATTAGTAACATATTTTTCTTAAAAAAATCTTATTAACTAATTTGGAAATGATGATTCAAAATGGGAAATCTATTTTCTTAGATTTCATATAAAAAATCAATTACAACAATTTATAATAAATAATTCATTACACATACAGAAAGCTATAATAAACATATATATTTTCTATAATAAAATAAATTCAATATTTTTCCATTACATTCAATAAGAATTATATGAATCTTAATTTTTTATATTACAAATAAATTTCATTAAAATAGACCATTAATTTTAAATAATTTAATTTAATAAGTTAAAAATATAATACACATAAACAACCATAAAATGAAATATATTTTATTCTTAATATGAAATTATTTTATAATTAATTTTAACCAATTGATAATATATATATGAATGATTATTAATATATATATATATATTCCTTTTAATATTATAGAAGAGGAAAATTTAGATTTTTAAAATCATATAATATTTAATATAAAATTATATTAATAGATTTATTTTGCTTTGATTAATTTAAGTGTTATTTATTAATTTTATATTTTTATATATGTGATGATATTATTTTCATAAACTGATCAATCCATTATTTCCCTCAATTAATTTTATTGAAAACATTCTTTAATAAAAAATATATTTTAAGAAAACTATATTTTATAAGAAAAAATCATTAAAATTATTCAATTTTTTTAAAATGAATTAAAATTATTTAATTTTATTATAAAATCACTTATTTTATTTCGACTGAATTATATATAATGAGAAAAAATAAATCTATAAAATATTAGGTATATTAAATATATATTCGTAATTCTAAACTAGTAACATATTTTCTAATAGTTTACCCTCAAAACAATATCCCCCTTTATAGCAGTGATATTACAAAACATTTACACCTATTACCTCCAATGAATTAAGGTCTTTCTTAATACCTATTCTATAATTATCAATCCCTTAATATTCATTCTGTATTTTACCAAATTCATTATCTTTTTATTTGTTTTTTTTATTGTAGGTTTACAGCTAATAGTCTTGATTCTGAAGAATATAGATGATCCTAATGATTTATGATTTATAAAGAAGTTGTTATTTTCTATTTATTTACTTATTTTAATATATTCACTTATTTGATATTTTATCATCCTTGATATTTAATAATACTTCAAATGTAAGACATTGATTCATAAACATTTTTATAATATTCCACTATGAATGAGTAATATGTTGTTAGTTAGATTTATATCTTATATTACTTATTTTTTAATCATGATTACTATTTTTTAGTGAATGATAAAACTTGTTATATAATTGTGGATATATAATTTTTATAAGTATATTGTTTCCTGAAACAAAGGTTGTTACAATCTACCCCTTAAAAATTGGTTCCACCAAATTTTAAAAATCTCTCACTAGTATAAAAAATATTAACCAAGATCAATATATATTTTCCACTGATATATCAAACGTTCTATATTATGTAATAGTATGAAACTAATATTTTATTATTTTAATTTATATCTCTAAAATATTTAATTTAACCAAAATCATTTGATCCATGTATTATACTTGATTTGGTATTATGACCTATTTAGTTGAATTAATTTCTATTTTGAGTCCATAATCATCCTTCAATAGATAACAGATCATTTTTTGAATTATGATATGAAATTTTATTTCCTTATAAAATAAATTGATGTGGCTATAAGGTGGAGTGATCCAATCCATTTCCAAATCTTATAAAATTCAATTGAATATAAAATAATATGACTTAGTTGATACATATTAAAAAAATTATACGTGAGTGGTAGACAAGGTATTCATTCATCAATCCACTAAAGGTTGTAATTTGATTATTTTAGAAACATGCATGATATTAATGAGTTATTTTAAAACTAATCAAACTAGATGTTTTATATTCTATAATAAATTATGTGTGTACCATACGACACATTATTTTTTTAGCCCTGTTTAAATTTTGTGATCGCATAATCTACATATTATTCACATGACATATGAGTTTGTAAGTGTCTGATATCTACCTTAACCCTTTGATTATTACACTAGTTTGTGTAAATTATATACTTAAAATAATTGTATCGTATGGATTTGGGTGGTGTATATTTTTTAAACTTATTATTCTCTATTTAATATAATGACCTCTTCTTACCTCTTCAATAATATTCAGATAGATCACCTACCTATCTTCAATTAAAAAAATTTCTCACAAAATTAAGTAAATTTGAAGAGGGATTTTTCACATTTATGGCCTATAGTAATTTTTTTATATCTATAGATTTTATATTTTTAGTTTCCATGAATATAAAATTTTCATTCCCTATTACCAAATTCATGATCACCGTGAGAATCTCTAGTTTCAATTTCCCCATTAATTTTCAATCCAACAATATCCTTTTTGTGACCCATTTCACTTATGTATAAATCTATTTGAATAATTCTTTTTTTCCAAAAAATAAATGACTATTTAAGTGTCATAGACCCTCCCTCTCAAGATACCGCAATAAGGTGAGAGAGATAATGACCCCAAGTCCCACCTACTATAGGCCCCGAGTTGGCGACTAGCACCGAGGGTATAAAAATATTTTGATATGGGAGACATTATCCTCTATAATAATATGGTATTGGGAGTTAAGATGGATCATCCCCAAACAACTCCAAGACATAATATAAAATAAATCCAAAAAATCCCACATGCCTTTATAAATTGAACTGATATAAATAAAAGTCTCCAATGTAAATACCAAAAGTAAAGCTAAAGTAGTGACATTGTTACTTTCAGGTAACTGAGATAGTAATGTCTAGCTTGGTCCATGTAGTCCTCCTAGAAACTTGAAAAAAAATTATATACATAAGGTGATAATACAAGTATACTCAGTATGAAAACCAAAGTATAGTGTGAACATGTTAAAGAACCACACTAATGCATTTATGAGAAAAAATAGCATAACCGACAGCACATGTCAAGGTATACTAACCATTGAAACCTCACAAAGGAATGGTCACCAAATAACGCAAGGCCATGTAACATAATATAATAGGAATTAAATTGATAACGGTACCCCACTCCAATTTCACACCAGTTTTTCGCTCTCACACCCAATGTTTTTTGTCATGGCTCTTACATCTCTTCCATATACCACAACATCCTATAAGCACGGTCACTTCACACCTCACTCCTAGAAACCTTGGCTCACTCACTACAATCAATTCCTTAACACATCTCCCCCAAAAACACATAGGACAAAACATAACCACTATAAAAAATAGTAGTAGGTTATCATGAACATGTAAGAAATCAACCTCGCTCCATCCTCTTACCATGCACGACCCCCACTAGAAGTTGCACCACAAACAGAGTCATCTTACATCCTACCTGAAAACACATTGGCATCTCCCCACAAGCATAGTCACATTTCTTTCGAAAACACATGGGATGTCCTACCTCACCCGCAAACCCCTAGGAAATAAAACCACAATATAATGCACTAACAAACCTCCAAACATCACAACCTATGAAATACCTAATTCTCCTAGAATAGATAGTGGGAATGAGAAGGTACTTATCCATTTGTACCCCTCACTAGAAGTTGGGAAAAACACTCCCCACATAACTTGGAGGGTGTCATCACATAGTTCCCGATGTGGGTGGGGTGCATATAGAAATTTCATGAATATAAATGTGTATATGTATATATTATTTTATTTGAGGAACAATTACATTAAACACACCCACACCATGCACAAAGGCCAGAAAGGCAGTTCATAGCCCCCCAGGGGATAACCCACCCATCAAGCCTTATTTATTCAATACATGCCCCATATGCCTAGTGGGAATGCATCCCATTACATGGCTCGTAGGCCCAAGGGTAATGAAATCCCATTACATGGCATTAAAGGACAAAATTTTTGACCCAAAGGCCCTCTGGTGGATTGTTATTCCACAGTTCCTGGACTTCTATAGTATTGCCGCTATTACAGTGCATGCTACAGTGCCTGACATTGCTACAGTGACGTTGGTCAATAGTTCCATCATTCCTAGTGTCTCTATAGTACTAATAATATACCATATTCCCAAGTGGTTTTAAACCGCCCATTTTGATATAGTATTACAGGTTCATTTCACTAATACAATCCTCAACTACATACTAGTGTATATATATATATAATATTAGAAACTTCATCCCAACCAATGAGTTAAAAAACCAACCAACACAAAAAAAATTCAACTTTTTCTTCCATCTCTAATTGCATAACACCACACAATAAGCCACAAACGCCATTTCACATTTCCATCCTATTCCATTTAATTGTCCCATTCTTTTCATTATTTAGCATCAACAACATTTAACTAAAAACCCACCATTTAATTATTTATTCACCATTTTCATCCCAATAACCAATCCAAACCATGTAATTTCAACAATTATAAAACAATTATTTATTTATTCCATTACTACTCGGGAATCTAGCACAAAGCAATCACAACATCACTACCCTAAAATAACAGACAAAAAATCACCTAATCACCCCAAAATCACATCCAACCAAACCACCTTTTCATCCCAAAATCACGGCACATGAACCATCATCCCCATATTCCCCAACCACACATCGTCATCCCAAAAGTACAGTCACATGTCACAACACATCAAAATCAATTCATAAATTTAAAAGGGGGATTTTAGAAAAAAAAACTTTATTTTTGGGGTGTTATCACACATTTCATAATCTTGGGGGAAACCATTTCATTAGTTGAATATAAGTAGTTAATCAATTCCAATTTTATAGTGATATCACAATAGGTGAAATAGTTACCGAACATATCATCAAATGGAAACAAAACCCCTAACGACCACAATTTTTAGTGGGCCCACAATCCGGTACAATACCCAATATCAAAAACAATATCAAATATTCAAAAATATGTGAATTAAACCCCATTTTAATGATAAATTTCAATTTAACATATTTTTTATTTTTGATAAATCTAGCTCAACCATAAATTATAGATACAAAAATAATTCCCCTCATGCATGATACTCAAAAAAGATAAATGAGGGATTCCATGCCTCAAAGAATCTTTTCTGAATCACTATGCACCATAGGGTGAAGAAGATTTCCCAAAACCCACAACCGTGCCATGATAAAACACAGATCAACCCACGTCATAACGAAATATCATCAAAATAAAAACCAAAACACACCACAAACCACATCAAAAATTCCTTATAAAATCACCAGGATATGAATAGAAGAAAATCTACTATGAAGAAGGAATGTCATACCACAGATGTCCAAAGAACAACCACTAGGACCAGTAGATCAAAGAATGAGGAAGGGGACTTGAAGAACTAATAAGGGAACCTAGGGTATTCCCAAAAAGAGAGGAATAATAAGACATAGATGAATGAATGAAAATTCCACTAGAAAGAACTTTAAAAAATGCACCACATCAAGGAATTACAAGATTTTTAGTCCCCATTCATGTCATGCAATCCTCTTGTTTTGGTTTCGTAGTGAAAATGTGTCATATTTTTTTATTATTTACCCTCTAAAATATACAAGTCAATAACTGGCCTCTCACAAGATATGAACCAGAATTACATGTCATGTAATACACCTACAAGGCATGTATATCCTAAAATAGTTCTTCGACACCTCCAGCTTCCACCGAAAACTCTTGAAAACATCCCTAAACACCACCAATAACCAAAACTAGAAAAGAAATGGATTGGGAGGGTGCATACCATTACATTAGATACCTATAAAATGATAATCATCATAGAGAATCCAAAACCAATCCTAGAAAAGGGGTTATGAACAACCACCCCACAATATATATCTCAAGGGTATCATCATACCTCAAAAGCTACAACCATCCAAAAACAGAAAACTAAATGAAAACAAAAAACAATGTACAATAACATCATCACAACCATGAGATTACACCTCTCATGAAACCATAATTCTATAAAATCACTACAACACCCTCTCAACCTCTAGAAAAACTAGATCAACAATCTCTACAACCAATAATCCACACCACCCCAAACACTAAAATTGCGCAATTCCATCTTCATTGTCAAGATATAATCTGCTCTGGTCAGCACCAGATCACCCAAATCGGTTAAATCACATCACAGTTAATGTGTATTAGTTAAGAATCAGTTCCTCCCATTTTTATATGATTGTACTTCATCACACATCGCACCATAAACATCACAAACCAAGGAAACTAGCTCATATCATAAAACAAAAGGATCTATAAATCACATCAAAAAGATTAATAGAGGAATGAAAAACTAAAAAAACATGGGGTTCTAGGCACGCATCTATGTCGGTTGTTCTTAAGTACTCTCTTATAGGACCCCAAGACTCCAGAACACACAAAACAAAGTAATTTTTCATCCATGTAGGGCCTTCTCTTGGTGATCCTGGAAGTCTACTGGCTATTCCTAAAATGTTGCATTGTCCTCGATGTCCAACTATCCCCAGTCAATGACATGGGATACATCGTGAAGATACCGATGAATATGAGATATGTGGAAGATGTCATGGATCCTCTCCAACTGAAATGGAAATTACGACTGATATGCCACCTCGGCAACTCTCCCCAACACCTCAAATGTCCCAACATACCTAGGGGAATGATTACTCCCACTACCAAACCTTTTCTATCCATGGTGAGGGAAACCCTTAAGAACAAATAGTTCCTATTCTCAAACTCCATGGGCCTCCTTCTATGATCAGTATAAGACTACTATCGATCATTCACTAATTTCATCATCTCACAAACAAGCTAAACATTATATATCATTCTCTACACCACATCAAGCCCAACAATGGTTGTCTCCCCAACCACTATCCAACAAAATGAAGAATGAAATAATCTCCCGTAAATATCCTCAAATGGGTACATTGAAATAGAAGAGTGATAGCTATTATTATAAGGAAAATACTCCAAATGAAGGTGGCATACCCAGTATCCACCAAATTCAAAAATGTATTCCTAAAAAATATCCTCTAATATCTAGATGGTCCTTTCATCCTCCCATATATCTGTGGGTGGAAAATAGTGTTGAGGTGTAACTGAGTTCTAGAATCATTCTCAAATCCCCTCTAGACTCATGAGGTAAAATTTTCATCCTGATGTAAGTCAATTGATATTAAAAGTCTATGAGGTAACACTACGTCATCCATGTACCTCTAAGACAAATAATACACTATATCCAACTCCTTGATTGCTAAGAAGTTATCTGATTTGATCAAATGATCCAAAAAAACCAAGATAGTATCACAACCTTCCTAATTTCTTTGTATCCCTATGACGAAATCCATAAATATCTCATCCCATTTCCACTCTAGAACATCCAAGGGATGAAAAAAAACACCATGAACATGATGCTTGACCTTTACTTGTAGAAAACCCAGCAATTTTCCATAGAATCTCTCACTTTCTATTTTATACCTTGCCACCAAAACTACATCATGATTCCACATTATATCGTGTAAACTCATTAGTATACCACATAAGGTGAGTTATGAAACTAAAAAAGGTCTCCATTGTGTATTACTACTTGAACATAAATCCTCCCATGAAACAAAATACAGTTCCATCCATCCACTAGCCATCCCTCTAGAGCAACACCATGGACAAAATGATCATGCATCACCTTTTCATAAGAGTATCCCCAATTAGACTTCTCCACCTACTACATCATAGAATAATACACCATCATCTAAAACAAATTTCCTCTACCACCATCCACTCTCTAATCTATGAGATAGGTTTCCAACTCCTCCATTACTCTCTAACCATCCCCAAAATCTTGATGAACAACCTTCCACAAGATCTTACACAAAGATTTTTCCACAAAATTCCGATTTCCTAGGTTTTAGGAGATCTCAAAACAATAATCCTAAAGAAACTACCTCCACCCCCACCTTCGTAATTTCAAATCATGCTGGGGAAAGAAATAACTCAAAACCTTTTGACCTATAATGACCACGAAGCACTCCCCAACAAGTTAATTATGCTATAACATTAGCACAAACAAAACTATTTCTAGCTCAAGATCAAGGGTGGTGTAGTTACACTCATTGGGATGTAACTTCTTATACCCATAAGATATCACTTCCAACTTCTGAATCAGCACGCATCCTAAGACAATACGAGAAACATCGCATAATAAATCAAAGATAGCCTCATCCTCAAGAAACTAAAGCATAAGAGAACTAACTACATTCCCCATAAGATAACAGAATTCTTCCTAGAACCAATAAATCCACAAAAAATCATGGATTTTCATGGTCAAAGATGTAAACTGGGATATAAGTTGTGAAAAAATGGGTACAGACCTCCAATAATAGCCTGCAAGACCAATATAGCTACGAACCTATGCCATGTTCATGGGTAATATGCAACAAAAAACTACTTCAACCTTTGATGGGTCTACTACCACACCATATTGAGACACAAAATGACCCAAGAAAAGAACCTATCATGTCTATAACTAACACTTGGAAAACATTCCATATAGCTGGTTGCATTAAAGAATATGCAAGAAAGTTCTATGATTATCAACATGATCCTCCTATGACTTAGAGTGGATCAATATATCATCAATTAATATGGTGAAAAATAAATCAATGAACTCATATAATAAGGATTTCATAATCCCCATGAACATGGATGGTGCATTCATAACCCTAAATGGAATGACTACAAACTTGGAGTTCCCATACCTGAATATGAAGGTGGTTTTTGGGATATCACACTCCTTTACCCTAAACTGGTGATATCCTGGCTACAGATCGATCATAGAAAACCAAATCACCCTCTTATCTGGTCTAAAAGATCTTCTATCCTTGGAAGAGGGTAACATTTTTACCATCACCTAATTCAACCTCCGGTAGACTATACAAAATCGTAGACTAATGTCCTCTTTCTTGGATAATGACACTGGACCACCAAATGGTGACACACTAGGATAGATAAAACCCTTCTAAATCATATCATCTATCTGAATCCTCAACTCCCACAACTCAAAAGGTGACATTTGATAGGGATCCATCGAAACTAGAGATGCATCAGGATACAAGCCTATCTCGAACTCAACATCCCGTTGAGGGGTTAGTGTCACAATATCCTAGGGAAAAGCATACAAGAACACCCAAAAGAACATTGTAACCATTACCGTATTTGAATCCACGGATTCACCCTAGAACTCATCCAATAATGATATATGGGGATCCAGACAATGACTGGAACCTAAAAACGCCACTCATGAATGAGAACCACACATTTTCCATCAACATATAAAACCATGAATCTCGGCCAAAAGAAGTCAATAATAGCTTGTACAAAATAAAAATAGTCAATGTGAAGGATAACATCATAAGGATGCATCTGTAATAAGAAAATATCACCACATGACTGATGTAGCCCCAACATTGGTCTATATCGAAGAAACACATCAAAAAATCGGTTTGGACTCCAATAAACATAGTAAACATTAGGGGAAAAGGAATCCTCTAAACATTTAGTCCTAGATCATGGGACAGAGTGGGTGAAAAAAGGAGTGTGAAGCTCTTGAATCCATCGAGGCACAGAAAAAGGTACTAAACAAACTAATTATACCTCTGATGATCTCTAGTCTCTCTAGAACTTCTACCTCAACTAAGTGAAATTGAACATGCCCATACCATCTACCTCTCAGATGAAGAACAACATTGTGACCACAATTGGATCACAATCCCTAAACTTTAAGAACATCCTAAGGTTAGACTATACCTACTCTATCTTCCCTCAATGGAGAATAGGCATGTTACCCCTACTATTGAAATGGTCTGACAAGAATCTACTGCTAAGGTTGGTGCATAACTTGTCAACCTCCACCAAACTAATCATGTGGAAACACTGGTCACTAGTTTGGGAGATGAACCCGAATCTCACACCGATAACACATTAGAAAAAACACCCAATAAATGAATGGAAACCATTATCCCTTGAAGGCGAGAAAGGTAGTTGGTGGGGTCAAATCCCAATTGTTCAAAACCAAGAAGGTCCCCGGGACTAACACCTTAGATTATGAACTCTTATCCTCAAGTAACCATTTTGTTTTCCCTCCCTAGGAAAACCACATCATGAGTTCATATTCTTGATCATCTCCTCCTTTTTCTGAATATTTAGATATGTCGACAATATAAAAGGAGTAACTGCATACTCGATAAAAGAAAGGAGTGCATCCTCAATACATTTCACATGATACTAATAATTTAAATAAAGATATGGGGAAAAACAAACAGACCTTGGACTTGATTCTCATATACTGCACCGACATTCTCCCCTAATAAAGAGAAATAAACTCCTCCATATCACTTTTTTCATGTTCAATGAAAGGAACTCTGCATAGAACTACTTTTGAAAGTGGACCTGAAAAACATCTTCCCCCATCCTCTATACTAGATACAAAGACCACCACTGATGCATTTCTCCCCACATCTAATTAGATTCCAAACTGAACCAATACTCTTTTGGGAGCCTAGATCAAACTAAATGTGATCTCAATATCCTTTAGCCAGCTCTCTATCTCCACATCTGAGACACTGACCTCAAACTTCCCCATATCCTACCTCTAGAAAGCATGTAATGTCTACTGCCATTGATCATCCTCCTCAACTGGATCAACCATTCGATGATCAACCGAGTCAACCTGTAGAACCTCCTGATCCACAAT
Organism: Viscum album; assembly: GCA_963277665.1. Taxonomy (NCBI): domain Eukaryota; kingdom Viridiplantae; phylum Streptophyta; class Magnoliopsida; order Santalales; family Viscaceae; genus Viscum; species Viscum album. Next base: position 261,153,321 of record OY728128.1, on the reverse strand, counting down.
TTAACAATGGTCAAGATCCATAGTGGAAAGGAAAAAAAGAACATAATATTCCCATTAGTGTATAATTTTATTATAATTTAGTTCAACTCATTTAATTCATATTTTATTCATTTTAGTCTTCCCAAAAAAACCCATTTAAATCAAGAAAACGATTCATCATATCGCATGTTCCTCTCTTAGGTCCCTACCTTGTAAATAGGTCCACCTCACTTGGTCATTCAATAAGCTCAGAGTATGTCCACTGGATCACCAGGGGGGATAAAATCCAGTGTCTTTTCTAGTCCCTCTGGCCTATGTCATTCACTAAAGTCAACTAGAAGTATTTCCATACCACCCTATGCAGTCCTCACTCTACCTAACTCCCAAAATTTTCCTGCCTCTCAACCACTCCTTTTATTCCACTCTATCATGACCCACTCCCTCTAAAGATGCCATAATGAGGGTAGAGAGATAACCCCCCCCTGAGTCCGACCTCTAGTAGGCTCATGCTTGGAAACTAGCCCCAAGGGTATAAAAATATCTTGATATAGAATTCATTACCCTCTATAATAATATAGTTTCATGAAGTATTATGAATCATCCACAAACATCTCCAAGAAAAAATATTAAAGAAATCCAAAACCATCTTACATAAATGTATAAATAGAATTGATATAGATATATTCTCCAAAGTCAGTACCCAAAATTAATGGTAAACCAGAAAAACAACAACTTTGAAGGATTTGAGATAGTAATGTATTTCAAAGAACACATAGTCATCTTGGAAACCTGAAAATCATTTTATATACATAGGGTGAGCATACAAGTATACATAATAAGAAAACCAATGTTTCCCATGCACATGTGAAAGAATCATTCTAATGGACCTGTGAGAAAATATAATAACCATAATCTTTATTACACACATAAACATGATTTATTACATAAACATGCATTTATTACAACCCAGAATATTGAGAGGTCTAGTGTATCTGGGGATTACTAACATTACATGACAACTTAGGACATAAAATACAAGATATTTATTGACAACTCCTTTTACATGACCACAACAATATTTCATAATTGTAATTTTGTGGTATGTCCTAATGAAATAAATAAGAAAAGGGTGATCTATAAAGCCCAATAATGGAGTAAACAATGAATAACATGAATAATACAATACATGATAGGATATAGGCATATCAATGGAGTACAAGAGAAACATGAACATAAATGCAAGAAATAACATGATTATCATAACATGGAATTGTGGACACAACATAAAACATGATGTTAGCATTATCCAATGATCATTGCACAAGGATGAGCATGAGTAAAACCTAATTTCACATGAATTATTATTATTAAATACTCATTGCACATGAATTAGTATGATTAAACCCTCATTGCACATGCATCATATAACATGGAATCATTCAACATCATAAGTTATTCCATGATTAAGGAATTTGTAATAAATATATGTCAGTACCATTAAATATGTATATGTGAATAAAGTTGAATACCATTGATAGAGAAATGTGTATGGTATTCACTACATGATGATTTTGGCTTGGAAAATCGCGGTGCAATTTCTTCAGCATAACGTCCACATATAGAAATTCATATAATGGGTTTACTAGAGAGAGAAATGGGTACCTCATAATTTATACATGAAATATACAGAAAGGGTGTCATGGAAAATAATATCTCTACATATGAAATGGAATTGAGATTCATAATAAGGGAGAAATACTTGAATGGAAATAAGTTGAGAGAAATCCCTTACGGAATTTCAGCACGGTAACAGGTGTACACGAAATGCATTAATGAGAGAAAAAGTGGTATCTCGTCATTAAAAAATAACGAGGGAAGTATGGGGAGGTGTGAAATAATACCCTAACATTTTTAATTTAATGATATATGTTATTACATCATAAAGAAACTTGTATAAAAATGAGAAAGGAAAGAATCCATTACTTTAGTGTGTGCCTTCAAGAACCTGATGAGCGGATTCCTGAGATCATGGACTGCCTTGGAAGGATTATAGATAAGGGAGGGAAGTGTAGGTATGTGCTTCAAGGATTTTGAGTGAAGATAAGTAGGATCCTGGGAGGGTTTATATAGGAAATGAGAGGCAATTATTTATTATTTAGGTTTTGGACACTACACATTAAAATATTCAAAACCACAAACCAACCCATGGTTTTCTCCCATGGTTTTATAACAAGGGGAGTAGTATAAAATATTTTATATTTCCAAGGGCTGAAAATATTAAAATTTTAGGCTTGATTATGTATAGGTGAGTAACACTCTCATGGAAATGAATTTAAAATCATAAAATATATTATAAACTTTACAAGATTCGCTACGGAATTATAAAATAAGTCAAATTAATATAAAATCATATTATTTTAATGTGAAAACATATATTGGGCCTATAATAAACATTATAGTATTTATTACATCATTTTTGGGTCATTATGATGTCCTAAAACACATATTATATTTATACAATATTTAATTTTTACTCAAAAATTCGAGTGTCTCCGAAAATTATGAAAAAAATTCTGTTGGATAATTTAGATGTCTTGATTAAAAAATAATATTCATATTATATAAATAATTTTATAGTCATGTGAATTTTCATTTTTAAAATTAAAACAGTCATTTATTGAAAATTCATGGGTTTCGATAAAAACAGTTCTCAAACCTTAATAAAAATTACATTTGACTTCATAAAAGTTATATACCCATTTATTATTAATAAATATAATTTGATAATATTATTTTATTAAAATATTAATCATTGAAAAATTCATTAATTCTATAAAATAAATGCATTAAAAATACACTTTCATTTTTATTGTATAAAAAATGTAACACTTATCAAACTAATTTCCTAATCATTTACTGAAAATTAACTGATATAATCATCATTTATAAAAATTGTTTTTATAATATAATTAATAAAATACATTTTTTATTGGATAAAGTTTATATTTCTCAAAAGTAGTATTTTTACCCGAAAAATAAATTCATAAATTTCATCATTTATTTTAATAAAGACTATTCTTATAAAGAATTAATGGAATAATAATTTAATTTATAAAAAGTTATTACACAATAAGTAACTAATTCCTTATTACATAACCCCTTATAACACCCGTATAATACCTAAGGGTAAGGTGTGTGATGGTGAAAGTCTCTTGGGGTGGCTCAGATGACATTGCATCAGTGGTTATCTTTATTAACTTGAACTTATCTCATAGGTGATTAGATTAAAGCTTAACATATGGAAGCTAGGCTTGGGATTGTTCAAGAAATAATCCCAGTAATGTTACCTCTATTCTGAGCTCAAAAAAATGACATTCATATGGCCCTAGTCTACTGGATGAGGCCATCCCCTTTTTTCTGTATCGAATGGATTATTTTTAAAAACCTTATATTTATATCAGTCATGTAATAACTTTTCAACACCTATATTATCAACGGTAACGATACTAATGGTTATTTAAAACCATTATTATTAATAATAATAATAATATTTCATGTGTTTTTAATAAGACATTAAATGAAAGGGAATTTTATTCATAAAATATCGGGTTGTTAAAAAAATTCCCCCATTAAGAAGTTTCACCCTAGAAATTTCCTTTTACCACACTAAAACAGATGAGGGGAACTTTTCCTCATCACTTCCTCTAGTTTCCACAATCCTTCTTCAAACTTGTGGTTTCTCCACAACACTTTGATGAGGGGCATTGTCTTTTTTCATGGAACTTTTTTCCTATGATCTTAGATCTTCACTGAATTCCCTTTATAGGTGAGTACATTATTCAATGGTATCACCTCTAGATTGTGTACATTAAATGGGTCAGGTATGTACTTCCTCAAGATTGATACATGGAAAACATCGTGTACTTCAGATAGGATTGGTGAGAGTTCTAGTTGATAGGCCACTGCTTCAACGTGATTGAGGATCTCAAAAGGGTCGACGTACCTTCTACTATGATTTACCTTATTCCCAAATCTCATAACTCTATTCCATGGTGATATTTGGATGAAAACCATACCTCCAACATCAAACATGAGGTATCGTCGATGATTGTTAGCATAACTCTTTTTTTGACTCTGTGCATCTTTGATGTGCTGGTGGATAGTCTTAACCTTCTCCACCATTTCATTGACCATTTCTGGACTAAGAAGTTTTTTCTCCCCCACATCATCCCAACATGCCGGTGTTTTTCACCTCTTCCCATAAATGGATTCATAATGATCCATTTGGATTCTTGAGTGGAAACAATTGTGGAAAGAGAACTAATTCAGTGGGATATGTTGATCCCATCCTCCTTTTAAGTCAATTGAGCATCCCCTCAAAATGTTCTCATATGTTTGGATAGTCTGCTCAGATTGGAAATTATTTTGAGGATGATAACTCATACTGAAGTTTAGCTTAGTATTCCGAGCATATGGTAGACACTGCTAGAACCTAAAGGTGAATCTTGGATCTCGATTTGATATAATCGATAGTGATACACCATGCAGACTTAACATTTCTCTTATGTATATATAGGAAAGTTAATCCAATGATAAATCTTCTTAAATTTTAATGAAGTGTCACGTATTTGTAAAATTATACACAACAACCCAGATAGAATTGTTTCCTTTGGATTTATTTGGAAGTATAGTTACAAAGTCCATGGTAATGGTCTACCATTCCCATATTGGTATGGGTAATGCTTGCGTAATCCCCTTTGATGTATTCCTCTCAGCATTCACTTGCTGAAATACCAGACACATTGATGTATACTCAGTGATCTCCTTATTCATGTTATCCCACCAATAATTCTCTTAGATATCTCAATACATCTTTGTGTTTCCTTGGTTAATGGGAAAATTCGAACAATGTGCACCATCCAAAATTTATTTCATTAACTCTGGATTTGGTGGAATGCATAGTCTTGACCCAAATCTCACGATTCCTTCTTCATTAACATTGAACTCCAAGGATTTACATTTTATTATAGTTTCCACTTTCTTTTAAATTCTCACATCATCCTTTTGAGAATCCTTTAACCTTTCCAATAGAGATGGTTGGGGAATTATTTGTGAAAGTACTAATGATGTTCCATTATATATTATTCTCATTTCCATCTTTATCGAATCTAAAAATATTAGATCATTTTCAAATCTCATCAATGATCGAATCATAGAGTCCTTTTTACTTAGAGAAACTGCGTCCCTTTTTGCTTTCCTAGGGTGGAAATGGATTGATCAGTTGTAATCCTTAATGATCTATTACCATATTTGTTGTGGCATATTCAACTCTTTCTTTGGGAATATATAATTGAGGATTTTATGATCCGTCTATATTTCACAATTCTCACCAAAGAGGTAATGTCAACAAATTTTCAAAGAAAATATTACTAAATCCAACTCTAGATCATGTGTTGAATATTTCTTCTTGTTAACTTTCAATTTCATTGAATCATAGGCAATGAATTTGACATTTTTCATAAAAACATATCCTAGGACCTTCTTTTAAGCATCACTGAATACCATGAAATGTTCTCCACTTGTGGGTAGTCAGACCATGAGAATAGTGATATGCCTATTATTCAACTCCTTAAATCTCTCTTCTCATTCATCATTATAAACAAACTTGACTCCCTTCAATGTTATCTTGGAAAGAGGGTTTGAAAATCATGATAAATTTTTCACAAATCGGTGATAATATCCGACTAACCTAAGGAAGCAATGGGTATCCATCGTAGATGTTGCCCTCAGCCATCCATCAATTTCATTTGTCTTTGAGGAATCCACAGATATCCCATTTCATGTGATGATGTTCCACAAGAATGGAACTTAATTTTACCAGAACTCATACTTTTGTACTTTTCATAGACCTTATCCTTTAGAAACGTCTCTAGTACAGTGCTTAGATGCTCCTCATGCTCCTCCTTGGTTTTGGAGTATATTAGAATATCATCTATAAATACTACCACAAATTTTTTGAGGTAATATATAAAGACTATATTCATCATGTCAATGAAAATTTCTAGAGAATTAGTGATTCCAAAAGACATTACTGTGAATTCATAGTTCATGTACCATGTATGAAAAGTAGTCTTTGGGATATCCCCCTTCTTCGCCCTTATATAGTAATATCTCAATCACATATCCACCTTGGAGAAGTATTGTGCTCCACGTAGTTGAACGAACAAGTGATCAATTCGTGGAAAATGATACATGTTCTTAATCATGATTTTTTTGAGCTTACGATAATCAATGCAAAGGAGCATTGACCAATCCTTATTCTTGATGAAGAGGACTGGAGCACCCCATGGTGAAGCACTTGGGAATATAAACCCTATATCTAGATTCTCATGTAGTTGTTTCTTTAGCTCCTCAATCTCCACAATAACCATTATATACGTATTCTTGGATATTGTTAATTCCCCCGATAGAAGATTAATTAAAAAATCAATATCTCTTCAAGGAGGAAGACCAGGAAATTCCTTGAGAAACACATCAGGGAATTCCCTCACAATATGCATGTCTTCGAGGATGGTTCCTTACTTAGACTCAATCATCTGTGTAAGATATCCATGCTCATAGGGCCATAATATCCACACTTGAGATGATGGTGCTAAAGAAGATTCATCCACCTTGCACTTGTACATAATCAGGGGTTGATCCACCATATAGAGATTGATTTCCCTATCATGTTAATTTATGTTGTTTCTATATAGGGAATTCCAATACATTTCGTGAATTTCATCCAATTCCACCAAAGGGATTATGACGAGGTTCTCTGGGAAATTAAATCCACAAATTGTGATAGGGGAGTAGTTAGATTAATGGGATGAATTAATTCCCTCATTTTCCATTCTCACCAACATCTCTAATTCCATGATTTTTGGTGGTGTTTGGATTGTTCTGATAAACTTTTGGGATATAAAGGAATGTGTAGAATCAAAATCAAAAAGTAAATTTTCTATACATGAATAAATAACTAGAATACCTTTAACCACTTCATTTTTGGGATTCACTTCAGTAGTAGTGATGGAAAAATAACACCCTTTCTACCTTGGATGTTTTTTGTTGCCTCTAAAAACCCTTAGCTTAGGTCACTGGTTCACAAAGTTCCTTGATTCATTGTCGTTGTAGAAATGAACAATGCATTAAGGGTCAATTGGAGAATTCTTATCCTCTATCTCAACAATGGGTTTTTCATGTTTGAAATTAATGGCAAGGTTCCCTTCCCTTCAACACCTAATGTATTTCCTCATCCCCTTCAGGAATTATTCGGGGTTCTTATTTCAATACCTTTATAAAGTGGGGTGCATGAATTTAGTATCACTATTGGATTTTTTCATCAGACTGTAAGGATTAATTTTCTATTTCATCTTCTTATCCCCATGATACCCTTGAGATACGCCGATCTCCATTTAGACTTGGGGGAAAATTGGACAATTTCCTTATAGTAATCAAAATCACAGATCACTAGGGCTTTCTATAGGCTAGGTTCTATCCCACCAAACAAGTGGTCAACCTTGCATTCAGGGGTAAGGACAAGATGGAGGCATATCGTGTAAGCCTTGTGATGTTTAACTCATACTCTCCAAAAGATTCATCATCATTTTTTCGTGATGGAAAAGAAGTAACTTTCCATCTTATGTCGGAGCGTGAGAGGAAAATATTTATCCAAAAACATTTTCTAGAAATCCTTCCATTCTAATGTCTCGATAACTTCCCTGAACTTCATATTTTTGATCAATGTACACCATTGATCAGCTTCACCATCTATATGATAAGAATCCAGAATAACCTTATCTTTTTTGGAACATTGAAGGATGGAGAAGATCTTCTCAATGCAGTTGATCCATTTTTTGTTGATTGAGGGATCCAATAATCTATTTAAAGTACGAGGTCTTTGTCTCATGAAGAACTCAATTTCATCTTATTCATTCTTAGGGGGGTTGAAAATTCCTCATGAATTTTTTTTTATTAAATACTTGAGTTAACTGTGAGAGTATCAGGACAATGTTTGTGCTTCCCACTCCCATCAGATTGGGCATCTCATTAAAACAATCATCACATTGATCTTTGCATTGCTTGTTAGAATGAGTCCTCATATTACCAGCCATTGGATAGAATATAAGGAATGTTACAGGAAATTTTTTTAGACACATAAAGGGGAATAAAATCAAATAAGGGATAACTTATAAATTACATTAATGTAATTAACTTATGAATTTATAGGCTTTAATCTATGTGATCCCTGATCTATTTCTTAATGTATATTCTAAGGGGCATTTTTTATTCCCTAAATAATGTTTCATACTATGCTTATGAATTTACCAGGGAATATCCCGTAAGTGTGCTGAACCAATAGTGAATCCAGGCCAATTTTTGTGCACCGGTTCTCATTCTAGTCTAGCTCAAAGTAGTGTTTACAGATTTTACCCCTAAATACATATGTGCTAGAGCCACTTCTACTTGTTTGTATCCAGATAGTGAAGCAATTTCCTGATAAACCACTTACTATATACACACCAATTTTTATAGATTTTTTCTAATACATTATATTATCCTTAAGTCTTTCACTAGTGTTTTCTATTCCTAATCCCAAATATAACTAAACATATACTTTGATACAAACTATACAACCCTTCTCTTTCTTACACACTTAAACATGATTTATTACAAAAATTTTCACTTTATAAAAACTATAAGATCTATAATTATAGTTTCTTTGGGGCTTAGGATCATTACATGACAACATAAGACATAAAATACAACATTTTTATTGAAAACTTCTTTTACATGACCACAACACTCCTTCATACTTAGCATTTCATGGTTTAACCTGAGGACATACAAAAGAAAAGGGTGGGCTATAAAACCCATTATGGGAATAAACAAGTCATAACATGAAGAATACAATACATTTTAGGAAATTTTAATATTAATGGATCACAAGAGAAATATGAACATAAAGGAATAATATAGCATGATTATCATAACATGGAAATTTGGCAACAATATACAACATGATATTTTCATGAGCCAATGCTTATTGCACATGGATTAGCTTGAGTAAACCCTAATTGCACATGAATTAGCATGATTAAACCCTCATTTCACATGAATAATCATGTGAAAATCCTCATTTCACATGGCGTATCATGATAATAAACATTACCCGATGCATTGGAGCACTATCAGGGTTCACCCTTTATAAACATTCCAGTTATTACATAAGTGTGCCACATGGATCATATAAAATAGAATCATTCAACATAATAATTTATTCCATGATTAAGGAATGCGGAATACATAAATTTAAGTTCCATTATTTAGTTATATGTGCATAAATTTGAATACCCTTGATATTGAAATGGGTATGGTATTCACTACACGATGATTTTGGCTAGGAAATCATGGTGCAATTTCGGCAGCATAACATTGTCATATAGAAATTTATAAGTTTCTTTGATGAAGGATAAAGGGGTATCTAATAATTTATACATGAAATATAAATCAATGGGATCATGGAACATAATATCACAACATATGAAATGGAATTTAGATGTATAATATGGGAGAAATATTTAACTGGAAATAAGAAGAGAGGAATCTCTTACGGAATTTTGGTATTATAACAGGTGTACACAAAAGGAAATAATGCGAGAAAAAGCGGTATCTCGTCATTAAAAATTATGTAGCGAATTATGAGGGAGGTGAAAAATAAAACACCAAAATTTTCAATTAAATGTAAATGGGTATTAAAACATAAAGAAACTTGGATAAAAATGGGAAACGAAGGAATCCCTTACTTCAGTGTGTGCATTTAAGAGCATGAAGAGGGGATTATTGAGAGATTGGACCACCTTATGAGGATTATAGAGAGTGGATGGTATAGTAGGGATTTTATCAAAGGATTTTTAGTGAAGAGAAGTAGGATCTTGGGTGGGTTTATATGGGAAATGAGAGGGAATTTTTTATTATTTAGGTTTTGGACACTACAGATTAAAATATTCAAAATCACAAAACATACCATGGTTTTTCCTCATGGATTCTACCCAAGGGGAGTGGCATAAAATATTATATATGACCAATGGAAGGTTATATTAAAATATTAGGCTTTCGTATGTGGAGGTGAGTCACACTCTTAAGGAAATGAATTTAAAATCGTAAAATATATTTTACACTTTGGAGGATTCACTATGGAATTGTAATATAAGTAAAATAAATATAAAATCACATTATTATAATAGGAAAACAAATATTTGGCCGATAATACCCATTATAGTATTTATTAAATTAGTTTGGGGTCATTATGGTGTTATAAAACACATATTTTATTTAAACGATATTTAATATTTACCTTAAAATTCTACTGTCTCAGAAAATTACGAAAAATTAACCATTGGATAATTTTTAAATCCTAATTACAAAAATAATATTCACTTTATAATAATAATTTCCTAAATATGGGAATTTTCATAATCAAAATGAAAACTGACTTTTATTGAAAATTCATGGGTTTTGACAAAAATAGTTCTCAATACTTAATAAAAATTACATTTGACTTCATAAAAATTATAGAAGAATTTATTATTCATAAAATTAATTTAAAAATAATATTTTATTAAAATATTATTTAGTTCAATAATTCATTAATTCCTTAAAATAAATTCATTAAAAATACACTTTCTATTTTATCGTATAAAAAATGTAACTCTTATCAAACTGATTACCTAATCATTTACAGATAGGGAACTGATATAATAATCATTTATAAGAATTTTTTTATATTATTATTAATAAAAAACATAGTTTTAAATTATAATGTATATATTTCTCAAAATTACCATTTTTAACTGAATAAAAAATTTATCAATTTCATCATTTTTTTAAGAAAAACTATTCTTATAAAGGAATTTATGGTATAAAACTTTTATTTATAAAAATGGATTACACAATAAGTAACTAATTCCTTATTACATAACCCCTTATAACACCCTTATAAGATCTAAGGGTATGGTGTGTGATAGTGACAGACTTTGGGGGTGTCTTGGATAACCTCACCCAGGTGGTAATCTCTATTAACTTGAACTTCTCCTGTAGCCAATCCCATTTAAGATTGATGTGTTGAAGCTCAGATTGAGCTTGGTAAAGAGTGAATCCTAGTGATTCTACCTCCTTTCTGAGCTTTGAAAAATAATCTTTATATGGCCCGAGTATACTGGATGAGGTCATCCTCTCCTTTGTCTATATTGAAAGGATTCATTTTAAAAACCTTAAATTTATATCAGTCATGTGATAACTGTTCAACGACTACATTATCAACGGTAACACTACTTAATAGTTATTTAAACCCAAAAACAACAAAAATAATAATAATAATTAAAGAGTGCATGAGTTTTCAATTATACATTTAATGAAATGGGATTTTGTTCATAAAAGAACAATTCATTACAGAAAAATAGCAGAACCATAAACACCTATCAAGGTATACTAACAATCCCAACCTTAATAAGCCATGATCTCCAAATAACACCAACTGTGTATATAATATAATATAAATCACATCAATAAGGGTACCCAGTATGACTTTCACATTGGTATTCCACTCTCACACCTAGTATTTTATTCCCTATAACTCTCATCTCTTAAATATACCACACCACCCCATAATCATAGTCATAATAAAACTTTCTCACAAAAACCTTGGATCACCACCCCAAAAGAATGACCATAACAAATCTCTCCCAAAAACACATGGGCCACTACACAATGACTTCTAAAACCAATGTAGTAGGGTATCATGAACATGTAGTAAATAAACCTCATTCCCTCCTCCTACCATGCATAACCACCACCCAAATATGCACAATAAACATGATCATATCACATCCCACCTAAAAACACATGGGCCACCACCCCCACAAAAACGGTGACGTCTCGCCCAGAATCACATGGGTCATCAAAACTCACACGCAGACACCTAATCCATCACAACTTCCATCTAATAAACTAATAGTCCTTAGAACATTACAACCTATGAAATACCTATATCACATAGAAGAGGGGTGGTAAAGAGTGGAAACCCATCAATCTATACTCCTCATCAGATTTTGGGAAAAACACCCCCCCCCCCCCCATGACTTCGTGGGTGTCGTGCATACTGATCGTCATTGGTGGGGTGGGTATAGAAATCCCAAGAATATAAAATTATATATATATAATATCAAACACTTAATCCCAACCTATGGGTTCACAAATTAACCAACTAACTCACAACACCGCCACTTTTGTTGTCTCCTCTAAATGAATAACACCACACAACAATCTAAATACCCAATTTCACATTTCCAACTAATTCCATTTAATCATTTCATTCTTTTCATTATTTAGTGTAAACCACATTTAACCACACTACCAAACATTTAACTATTCATTAACCAATATAATCCCATTAACAAAACCAAACCATGTAATTTCAACCAATATAAAACAATTATTTATTTATTCCATCACTAAACGTGCATCTAGCACAACGAAATAACCACCTCACCACCCCAAAAAACATGTCTATAAAAAACTACCTCACTACCCCAAAAGCATGGCCAAAAAAACAACATTTCCACCCCTAAATCCCAGAACATGAACCATCATTCTCACATTCCCCATCCATGCATCATCATCCCACAATAATGACTAGAAGTCACAACACATCGGAATCATTTTATAGATTTAATAAGGGGATTTAGAATATTTCACTTTATTTGAGGGGTCTCATCACAAAAGATATAATCCTGGGGAAACCATATTATTAGCCTAATATAATTAGTTAATCAATTTTAAGTTTACGGTGATATCAAAAAAATCACAGCAGGTGCAATAGTCATAGTATATATCATGCAGGACAAAAAATCCCTAGATGGACAAATTTTTTTGTGGTTCCACACTACCATACAATCGACAAAATAAAAATTAATATCTATGATATAAAATCCTTTGAATAAAAATAATTTTTAACCATCAATTTAAATTGAACTAATTATTTATAATTGATTAAGCTTGCACAACCATAAATCATAGATTGAAAAAAATAAAACCCCTCATGTATGATACAAAATAAAGTGAAATGATGGATTCCATACCTCAATGAATCTATTCTGACTCGCTGCGAACCACATGGAAAAGAAGAACGCCCGCAAACCCCAAACGCAACATGAGAAAACATGGATCAACCTACACCACAACCAAATACCATCAAAACGCAACCCAATATTCAAATAAAACCATAAAAATCACCACATAAAATCCCCAATAAATGAATATAAGAAAACCTATCTAGAAGAAGGAATGGATTACCATAGAGTTAAAAAAACCACCAAGACCAACAGATCAAAGAGGGGGAAGAGGGGTTGATGAACTCATCGGGGTTCCTAGTGTTCACCTAAAATGAGAGGAAGAAGAATCTATGACTAAATGAATGAAAAAAACATCCATAAAGAAATTTTAAAACTGCAATGTAATGAGGATTTACATGATTTGTAATTGACATTCACATCGTGTAATCCTCGATGTTTGGTTCCATCAAAATACTCATCGCTTTTTTATTTCACCCTATAAATCTACATGACATGAACCAACCCCACACAATATAAGAACCACCATTAAAGGTTGGGTAATACACTCACACAATGTCTATTTCATACTAAAATTCTTATTCACTTCCACCTTCCACTGAAAACTCCCAGAACCTCCCCTTAACACCTCCAACAACAAAAACTGGCACTGTAATGGACCAGGAGGGCACTAAACACTACACATAGCATTCAAGTTCAATAATTAAATTGGAGGTGTACTATGTGCGTCTTGTGATGTTTTATTAAGAGGTTTTAATGGATACATATTCATTTTATTTCAATTTAATGAATTATATTTCTATATAAGTGTGGAGAGTTTATTTAAATTATTTATTTTAAAATAAATCATTAACCTACATTTATTTCGTGAACTTTATTTCTCCCTTGGAAAACATATTCTTTATCAATGTCAACCATTGGTATGCTTGAGCTTCTAAATGATAAACACAAAAAATAACCTTATATTTTTCTAAGGACTAGAGAATTTAAATATATTTTCTATTTTTTAGTCCAATTACTATAAATTTTTAGATCAAAAGAACCACTTAAGGATAATGGAAAATTAAACATGAATGGATCAACATATACTGATCCTTCATAGAACATTTACGATCTCAACATGGTTTATGTTAATGTTCATAACCTATGATTACATTATAATAATTTTAAATCATATATCTTATCACACTTCATAGCTCGTTAGAATAATAACAATATTTTCCATTAGACTCATTTCAAAATTCGTTCCTCCTAGTTTAATTCATTGATAAAAAATTAAAATGGTCAGTGTTAGTTTCAAGAATCAATAATCAGCATAATGGATCTTAGGATAAATTAAATTAATTCAAAATTCTCTTTAAGTATGAAAAAATAAATTTTACCTATGAAATTTAAGGCTTATATAACATCACTAATGGTTCATCATTGTGGTTTTATGTTCTAACAGAATGATCCCCAAATCATAATCCCCAAAAAATATGAAACCACCCTCGAATAAAAATTGAAGAACCTCAAACTTGAACTCTTGAATCTATAGAAATAAATAAAAACATTGCTCATATTCTATGATTCTAACTGATACAGCACAAGAATATCACAAAAATATTTTACATCATTTACATAATTTAATAAAATTGTATTCAAATTTTGTAAAATATAAGAAAACCAAAGATTATTATATTTAAATATTACATATGTTATATTCATAATGTATATTATGACTTTAACATTTCTTGAAAAAATCTCCGTACATGATGTCCTACAAGAAATATTAAATGATGTTCACACATCATTATTATGTACTATCTTGTGAACATAAATAATCACAATATTTTACACACATAATATTTTTGAAAATATTTAATGGAAATGATGTTCACACATCATATTTTTATGATATATAACTATAAATTTTCCAAAAATATAGTTGTAATAAAATCCAATGATTCCAAAACAATATTTTTTTAGAAAACCCAGTGGTTCCAATCCTTTTGGTTTTGAGAAATCCAAATGATCCCACCACATTATATTGTTCAAAACCCCAATTATTCACATACATTTTCTAATGAGAAATAACACTTTAGACAATGAATTGGATGGATATATTGAACACATACCTCACATAATTATTAACAGTACATGTGTTTTCCACCTTAAATTGAAACAATTATCAAGTATATCATAGCTAATTTACCCATGGGAAGGAAACAAGTTTCTTGATAACATACTTACGAAACTCCCATAATACATCTAAAAATTTATTTTTGGTGGTAAAATTTAAAAATATTCATGGTGATACATAATAATCATTAATGGATGTTTTCAAAAATAGAAAAAAACTTTTATTATATCATTTAAAAATTTATTGAAAAATATGAAAAAAATATCCTTTATTTTTTATAATGTTTTCATTAAATGAAAACAAAATATAAAACATGGGAATAGAAACTACTTTTGGAAACCCTGAAAACATGAATATGGAGATTATTAAATAATCCTTCCACAGAAATTAGGAAAATTAAATCACATGGATTTTTTTAAAAAAAATTGCTATGTCACATATTTTTAGAGAATTTGATGATAATGGGAAATAAATTAACAAGAAACTTATAAATATAATTTTCTTGAAAATGAAAAGAAGAATTTTAAAATTTTGATTTCAAAATAAAAATATCAATAATGGAATGATATAATGACATAATTTTAAAAAAAGTAATAATGGATAAGAAGATAAGATATATTAAAATAATATAATTTACCTTTTAATCATTTTTATGGAAACCCACATTATTAAAAGGATTAATAAAATATATGTTGGAATATATAAAAAGAGAATTATATAGATCATTGTGGATGATACATAAATTTAATTGAAAGTAAGAAAGTAATTTTTTTTTGAATAAATACTATTAACATATGGAAAAAACCTACCATAATATTGATATGATTTTTCTTAATAATATACCATTATTATGAAAAATAAAATATACCAAATATTATCATTTCCAGATTATATAATTTCCATAGAGATAATGAGAGAATACAATTTTTCAAAAATTATTCCAAAATATATCAATCTTATGTGAACATAAAATAAAAGATAGTATAAATCAATGAAATGAAACTGAGTTGATAACAGCTATTATAACATCATAATCATTTAAACCATAAGGTAAACAATTATAATAAATGTACTATATTTTTAATCCTATTAATTTTAGTAAATGTATGATAAAATGAAGGAATGGGCCCGTAAGGGGCCCTCCCTCCCTAGGGTTTATCATTGTCTCTGCCGCCTTCCTCCTCGAGTCGGCTCAGCTCATCCTCCCCTCACTCAGCGAGATCATGGTGGAGGTTCCCCACTGCAGTGGAGTGCTTCACGGGCTAGGCCATTTCATCATTTCTCATCAATGTCGACCAATTCCTCCTTTAACTCCCATATGCTGGATAGGGCTTCTTGGTGGCATAGTGCTGGCCCAGTGGACGACATCCCTACTTTCGCGGTTTGTGGAATTTATACTCGCCCACTGTTGTGTGTGTGGGTGGGTAATCATGTCTCCTCGCGAGATCAGGTTGGTGGTGACGGGAATTTGGTTTTAGTTTGATGACATGTTGCCGGTTTGGTGATGTGTTTCATGATTATATTATTTGAACATGATTACAAGGTGATGCGTGGATGGAATCCATGGATCCAAGGCTATGGATGGATTCTGCAGTTGATTTTCTGTGTGTTGTTTTTACTGATTTTGGTTTTGGTTCTGCTTCTTTTGATTCTCTCTGGCCTGGTGGTCTGCTAGTTTTGTTTGTGTTTGTAATTTATTTCATTTTGTTGGCTGCTTCGGATGGGGTCGACGACGTTCTGGTTTTTGGAAGTCGGCATGAGTGATGTTTCAATCTCCTTTCGTGGTGTCATTGACGATGAATGCCGGTGAAGCTCACCGATGATTTGGGTTGAGGATTTTACAGTCATTTCAGGTGTGTTTCGAGGCTGACCATGGTTCGAGGTGATGTAGGAATTGACAAATCCCATGTTTCGAGGTCGTCGTATGGGTTCGTGGCTCGAGGTTGTGAGCGGTTGTTTTTGAATGTTGAATTTTATTTGAATGTGTGATGTCGTGGCTGTTTGGACTTTATGGGGTTTGGATTCCTGTATTTCGGTACCGAATACCCTTAAACCAGCTTTTTGAAAATGAAAAAAATGGTTTGCAGTCAGTATGATAAAATGAAACCATGTGGTATTTTAAACATGATACAATAGAAATCATCTTTGTAACATATATTATGTTTTAAAATTGAATATTGAGAATATAAAACCATTATAACATTATAAGTATGAGAATTAATAGAACATGAATGAGTGATTATGAATTTGGAAAAGAAATTAATAAATTAATTTTCATTTTATGATAAAATGACAAAAATTGGAAGTAAATTCCCCATGTAAAAGACTATTAGGTGCATAACATCAAAATATGCCTCAATGATTGGAAATTGAGATAGAAAATCTTATCTTTAATCATGAAATCCAAGGAATCTTGTTATCCCCTTTGAGTACTTTGGCCCTTCTCAATAAAGGATCATTTGAAATAATGTATTCAGGCTATATTCATTGAATTGGAAGTAAAAAAACATTTATACATAGATTTTGGAGTATGAAAATGGTTAGATATTCTAGAGAGATTCATATTAAATGAGTGTCTAAAAAGTGTTATATGATAGCTCCATTTATATGATAAAATGGGGAAATTTTTTGTTAGAAACATTAGTTAGGAGAAGGTAATATAAAGAATCACATTGGGGTTTATTAAGATAGGTAAACAATTATGGGCATAAATTTATGTTTAACACTGAAACATAATAATGGAATTATGAAAAAGATAAATTTGAGGTCAATTATTTACAATTCAATCCATTATTGTTTATACATTGTTACCCATTTTTTCATGATTAATTATTTACATTGTCATTCTTTCTAAAAATCCATGATATCATGAATTTTATAATTTACATTTGATAATACCAGATTTTTAAACAGTTTCATCAAATTTTGTTTCTATATATGAAAAAATTAACAATTAAATTAAAAGATATGATATATAGAAAACAATCTTTTTAAAAAAATTTATTTTTAAAAATTGTGTATTTTTATTCTAATTTACAATATTTTATTAATTAACCTATTTTTTATATATAAATATAGTAATTAAATTATATTTATTATTTAAAATATAAACATTAATTTATTTAAATAGAAATAAAAAACAATAAATAATAGTCTATTGAAGAAAAAACCTTTACCAATACCATGGTTACTATATTTTACCACATTATAAATATGTATGCATAAAAATAATATTTTACATATTACATTATTTTAATATTTATTATTCAAAATAAGAAATATATTTAATTTTATTCATTTCATAAATCTTAAAAATATTTTTAATATAAGAAAACATTAAAATCAATTTTTAGAAATAATATATTTATAATCAATATATTTTCATATTCCCTACCATTTATAAGATATATAAATAATGCTAATTTTCTAAATTATAAAAAAATCACTGCAGTTTATATTTTTATGAGCATATAATATCTATTAGGAACAATTTTTTTAAAAAAATAATTTGTTTTAACATAGATTAATTAAATTTGTATTTGGTATTATTACATAATAATTTCATTGATGTTACAAACATATTATACTAATAAAGTAATGCCTTAGACCATTCTTTCCGATTATTTTGTGGGTTTTAGATGGTATAAGACTTTGGAAACATTTAAGTAATTGAGAAGAGAATTGGGACATAATTACTTTACATAAAGTGTTAAATCCTCTTGGTAATCATTGATCCGTATAAAAAATACCCAGTTCATAAAATGAATAATTTTTTAAAAGTTTTCTCACTAAATTAGGAATCCTTTTCTGCTCAACTTTTATTGAAAGTGTAAAATGTTGTTGACTTCATGAATTCCTATGTTGATGTTTTTGTGGGTTCAAGATTTGAATAAATCACAAAATGGAATTCTTAATGATTGTGTGAGTACTCACTATTGTTTTTTAGATCAAGATCATTATTTACTATAATATATAAACTATTTGAGGTTCATTGTGTGATCTATTCATTCGCATGGTGAATATATAATATCATACTTTTATATGAAATATGAATTTTTATTGATTCACATTAATGTTCCTCTTATTATCTCTAACATTAGGTGATTATAATATGATTTTGTCACCCATAATATCCTACAATATTTGTAATTATCCCTTGGATTATAAATATTTTATATCTATGATTCAAGGTGAGTTTTTTTATTATTATATTAGAGTCAACTTTTTTCTAAATTTCTCAAAGAGGCTGTATTGTTAGAATTTTTGAACTTATTAGGTTACAATTTTGATGAAATATCATTTTGATTTAAATCAATTAAAGCATTACTTATTTGTTTATGAAACCTTTGTTAATAATCTAATTAATTGTATTTTTATAATGAATCATACTTATTATTTTGAGTAATGATATTTATTTCTACCTAATATGTGAATATACAGAATTATAATAATTTATTATTATTTTGGTTGAATTATTTGAATTTACCTATTAAAAAAAATAAATATTTTCAATCATATTGATATATAATAGGGACATACACATGTGGTTACTTGTTTTATTAATGTTTCTAATGTTGTTTCATCTTTTATTCTTGATATAAGGTAATTCCATATAGTGACTGATTCATTTTAGAATATAAATATATTGATTAAATACATACATTTTAAAAATGAGATGACTATTGAATATGAATTTTCTATTCTTGACTTGATGTGTTTGTATTTTCATCCTTTTTGTGTGTGGTTTGGCAGACATTGTTATGTATATCATGGTTTCCTGTGTTGTTTATGGAATAAAATAAATGATTTATTAATGTGTCTTGATGTGGTAGTTGTATAGTATTATTTTGATAGAAGTGGAATAATATTGACATATATAAATACCATAATGGAGAAGGAATTAATTTTTCCAACTATAAACTAATAATTAAATGAAATAATCCTTGTTTTGGATTCATTAAATTAAATAATGGTAAATTTATGTTGGGTTTGGGAACATTATGTGATTTTTTTCATTTTTAGTTATATATTTCTAGTATTTCATGGTGATGAATATTCATAGTGACATGATAGTTGTTTCGGTGGTGTTTATTATGTGAACCCATTGGTGTCATATTGTGTGATTCTACAATATATTTTTATTATTTTTTGCCACTATACACAACCCACATGAGTTGAATGATATTATCAAAACCCATAGTCCCTTGGTGTGTTTTCCCTAATATAAATGATAGATAGGATACAAATACCTTTATATAACCTATCCCTCACTCTACCACAAGAAGAAACATCTTTTTATACTAGTTTAGGATGATGAGATATGTAGTGGGGGTTATTATTTAAAGTCAGAGGACACATGGTTAAATACCTACACATTCATGATACCTTACTACCCTAGTTATGTTAAAATATATGTGACATTTAGAAGGTGATATGAAATTTTATATGCATTTGATTCATGAGATGTGATATGTGGTTGGTGATATGAGATATGAGATACAATTTGTGTCATTTATTTTAGATATTGAGAGGATAGTATAAAAGGATGCATTCTCAATCATCTATAATGAAAAATTAGTGGGGAGGTGGTAGTGTATTTCCTTTATCTAGATTCTAAGGATATTAATTTATTAATCATGTTTGAGTTATTTATTAAGGAAGAATTCATGAGGTTGGGGGAAAATTTTTGGACCATGTTAGGTCCTAGTTATATGTATTATTTGTTCACTAGGTAAATAATATTCTCTTTACATGTTATCAACAGATACCTTGGGAATGATCCTATAGATTATAATGGTTAGGCTCACCCTACATATATATAAACTATTTTTTAGATTTCAAAGATGTATTTAGTGATCTATATAGTCTGTATTATCTTAGATCTATTATTATTATAGTAAATACTATTTGATTTACTTTCGGTACTATTTTATCATTGGAGATGCATGTATTTGATTTATATGATTTCATGTTGAATATTTTTTAGGATTTTCCTATATTTATTTTATAGTATTCAAAATTAGTTAGATGTTTTATTTTATTATCCATGGATATTGTTGGAAATTCCTCAAATTTGAGTGTTTTATACCCTTGACTCTACAAGAAAACACATGGCCTATTATCATCGAGCCTTGTGGTCACTCCTCATTACTACCATCCCAAGAGGTGTACCAGTGCATAGATTTTTTTGGTTGTGACAAAAATGTATCCAAGTAGTTGGCTATGAGATATTTTAGATTTTTGATTTAGTCACTAGTGATGACTACATGGGTTAGTACAAAAAATTTATTAGATGAATATAGTATGTAATTTCTGTAATGGAGATTCACATGGACACATGATACTAAGTCCACTATGAATCTATGTAAGGACCTTAAGATCTATAAATGTAATATGTAATGCTACACTACTTGTTTAGTGGAGACCTAGGATAGGTTCATGGATCATACATTCTCGAATTTAATTTTTAATGATGTGGTTATGCGAATTAATATATGAATTTGTTAAATGAATATAAATAAATAAATTTCTACTAGACATAGTTTTAACTCCATTAATTATAAATATATTAATTGGTTTTTCATATCCCACTTATATCCAAATTCTGAATGATTTAAAAGTTTTATCCATTGATAATATTAGGGTTGGTATTAATTATGAAGATAAATTTTGGTAGGAGCCATTGATTTATTTTCCGTATCATAGCTTGAAAAAGTATGAGAGTTGCATCACTAATCTATTTATGGAACACGGATTTGAAAATTTGATAATATATTTTAGGTTAATTTGATCTCATTATGAATTTTGAGATCCCCTCAATGTTATCCATTATTTGGGACCATATCTCTAATTATGGAATATATATCTCAGTGACTAGCTATAGATCACTGCGATTTGAGATAAATTCTAGTAAGAGAACAAGTACAAGTTTTTATCAACAGGGGTGATGGTGGAGAAGGTGCAGGATTTTTTCTCCCTTGTGTAAGGTAGAATTAGTGTTCAATAAATATATATTTTTATTAATAATATTAAATTATTTTTTCCTACTATCCTTATATATTAGGTGTGTAGATCGTGGAACTTGAGGGGTTCCACGAACCGAACTTCATTCTATAATTGACCCAAATATATATATATATATATATATATATTAAAGACATGTTTTGAGGTACATATGATGTTGACGTGATGGATTGGGTGCTTTAACGAGCTGGATACCCCTAGTAAAGAGTTATTAGGGACCACAATCCCATTGGGTATTTGATGGGTTCATGAATGATGTCCTAGTCAAGGTTCTAGTCAACTAGGAAATAGTACCAACAGTCATCATCATATTTCTCAAGGGATAAAATTTAATTGATATTATTGAGAGGTCAATTGTTATGTGATTTGATAGATCTTTTCAAGGTCAGTATTAGTTGAAATTTCTTTTATCCATAGGGGTTTGGTATATATTGGGTGGTCAGGATCCCTTTTAGTAGATGTAGCATTTTCCCCTGATGTAGTTTCAGTAGTAGAGCCTTCCCTCTTCTATTTTGTAGCTTTCTAATTAATATCATACTCATACAAGAGGAGTTGGATTTGGAATAGTGTATCCCTACTATTTCCCACTCTATTAGGGTCATATACTATAACACAGATGTGTAGTTCATCCACATGACTGGGAAATATCATGTTGAAAACATAAGCATATGATAAAGGCAACAATTATTAAGAGCCTAGGGTTTTTTGAGGTGATTTTAGATAGCCTGGTTTTTTTATTAAATAGTATCTTACCCATATGTTTTAACCACCTTGGTAATGAAATAGGTTTGGAATTGGATTTATTTTTTCCCTAGTGTTATCCACACCATTCGGTAGGCTGGAAAATTTTTGTGTTATTGGAATACAAAATGATGATGTCTAGGAATCTTCCATTACGATATTTCGTCAAGTTATAGATAAATCCATACAATAAAAATAAGTACATATGATGGTTTTATTTTACTCACATGGAGGTTGAATATTTCTATAATATAAATTATGTTTTTTAGGTGGGTGGATGATGTATGGTGTTGGAAGAATAGAGAAATTTTTGGATGGATGATAGGCAAGTAGAGACACTTATTTCATTTATGTCTAAGATATCAATAGATCATGTGAGTGTTTAGGAAGTGGGGACCGAAAGCATTATTATATATTGTCATGATTTATTTCCATGAATATTATGTAACACTAACCATTCAAAAAATGGATAGTATGGGAAAGGGATAGAACAAGGTTCTGTATCAATCTTAAAGGATCTATATTGGATCAAACTATTGGTGTTTCTATAGATGAGGATCATGATCGATGGTATGATGTAGAATGAATTTATCTTCCCTGGTGAATCATCTTGGGGAGATAAAATTATATTCAATACGAATGTATAATATATTATGACCTTGTGATCATAATATAAGTCACTAAATTAGTTGACAATTTATAATTTTTACCACTCTCCACGAATTTAAGATCTATTTGACTAGTGTAGGGGATCTATCTAGTTTTTAACAATCAGTATATAGTCTAGATATCCTCATATTAGGTTGAATGAGTCACATATTCTGAAGAATTATTTATTATTACAAAATGGGAACAATATAGTCATAGTTATGTTCATAGGTGCCTCGTATACATAAGATCATTTCAAGGGGATCATTAACACTCTGCTTCATGAGTTCATACATGAGTTCATAGTTTTTTCTTTGATGATATTATCATATTATATTGACTTTAGGAGATTCATACTGAGTAATTAAAGATAATTTATAGTCACTTTGACACCATTAGTTGTATGGGAAATTATCTGAGATTAATTTATGGATATAGTAATTTCATTTCAATGATAATTTGGCTTCTCAGTAGCGAGTGGTAGTGGATATTTGAATGGATATGCTGGTTTTCCCATGGAAGAACCCAACAACGTGAAATGGGTCCATGGTTTTTATTTGATTATGGTTTATTATAGGATTTTGGTTCATGATTTCTCTAAGATTATATCACCCTCTTACAACCCTGACCAAGAATAAAATTTAATTATTTCAAATGGATAAGTGTAAGGATGAATTTCAAGAATTTATTTGGATCCCCATTTCATTAGTGTCTTGAATATGGAATGATATTGGAGGGTATTTCTGATGTTTCCATGTAAGTATTGGAATATGTCTTGATATATTAGTAAATAGTGATATCTTGTGGGTTTATGAAGATACACACCATGTAGCATAAGTTTTCCACCCATGGATAGGATATGGAAGCATCAATTTTTTCCCTAATGATCAAGTGATATTACCTCTTTGGGAATTAATTTTGGTGTTTATTGAACCCAAAATCCCAAAATATGATCACTCCTAACATGAAATAAATATATGAATTTAGAGGTTGATTATGTTTCAATAAGAATAAAATACTGGGTTCTCTTACACCCCTGGAATGTGAAACATCATGGAAATCTTGTTTCGAAGGTTTTTTAGAATCCTTTAAGAAATGATAGGATTTATAAAGGAAAATATAAGATTTATTAGTTTTTATATTAGTTATTAGGAGGTTAATATTAGAGGATCATATTATATATGAATATATATACCACATTGTCATAGTAGGTGGAAGAGTCTACAAGTGGAGTCTAATTGGTGGAGTTGATGCATCACTGGACTATTCATTTTGATATACCTAATGTATAGGTAGTTAAAGACATGTATCAAGTTATGTTCATAGAAATTATTTTTTTCCATTAGTAATGGGTTTGAGAGTCCTCCATGAGTTTCATTTGTCAATTCTAGTGATAAAATGAAACATATCCAATGTTTATAATGGATTAAAGAGAATGTTTTATGGTTTAGGGATTAATCTTTCAGTGCATGATTTCTGGTGCGATGTCTAGTCTTCATGTATGTAAAGAAATAAGAACATGTC
Source organism: Viscum album (assembly GCA_963277665.1). Taxonomy (NCBI): domain Eukaryota; kingdom Viridiplantae; phylum Streptophyta; class Magnoliopsida; order Santalales; family Viscaceae; genus Viscum; species Viscum album. The sequence continues at coordinate 261,128,115 of OY728128.1, read as the reverse complement.
CCTGGTGTATTACTAGTACCTTTGGATGTCCTTGAGTGGATGTAGAAGGATATATCAATATATTTCATTAATGAATTCCCATGGTCTTAGGTGGAATGAATATATCTTCATGTTCGTGGATCAAAAGATGATTTCATAACAATTTATGATGATCTAGGATATGGGTATAGTTTATTTTGAGTAAATATAGTACATAGATCATGTTGTAAGGCTTCCTAGTTTTCCATGGTCCATTTATGATAGAGACCATTAATTTACATTGAAATTTTGGAGGTAATTTCATCTTGACATTGGATCTTAGATAAAACATAACACTAATTTAGATAGACATACTAATGGGAAGATAGAAAGGAATATAAAAATTTTATAGGATGTCTTAAGGACACGTGTCTTCTATTTCGGGGGATTATATGTATATAACTTACCCTCGTATGAGTTTTATTATAAAAAATAGCTACCACCAATCCATAGGTATATCCCCCTTTTAGGAATCATTTTGGAGGTTGTGTTGATCTCTGTTGATATGGTCTGAGATTAGGGAGGGATTAGTTGATGGTCCCAACATGGTGTAGAGCATGAAAGATAATATTATGTTGGTTCATGAAAGTATTAATGTAATTAAAGATAATCCCAAGGTTTATGATGATCAACGGAGGAAGACTGTAGATATTGATGTTAAAGTACATGTTTTCCTTATGGTTTCCCATCAGAACAGTCAACATATGGGTTTTTAGGAGAGAAAGATCTTACCCAATTTTGTTTCATCCCTTAGTTGTTGGATTCCATTATAGAGGTGGATTATTAGTTAGAACATCCTATACATCCATAAAGTGTTCTTGATATCTTTCATGTGCCCCAACTTCGCCAATATTTTCTTAGTGATTCCAATGTCATCGACTAGGGAAGTTAGATATTGATGATGATCAGATGTTCTTAAAATAATAGATCCTGGTTCAAGACCTTTGGTAGAAGGTTTATCGGGGGTGTTTTATTCTCTAGGGTTGAATCTAATAGGGGAATGTCATATTGGAATAGTGTACATGGAAGGGGTGTTACATATGTGATCCCATTAATCAAGAGTTGTTTATTAACTAATGGTTTGACTATTTTGACATTACAATTTTTTAATACTTGTTTCACTACATGATATTATGTTTTCAAATCCTATTGAATTTTGAGATATGGTTTCATCTTTGATTAAGTGGTATCTCATAGGGATGTTTTTAGTGGTTTATAGGGGTCACATCAGCCTTTCCATTTTATAGTTGTTTTTTATTCATTATTATGTTAATCATTTGAGGGGTATCTAATTTATTGTCCTAAAATATTCCATCATATTACATTTTCATTTTTTAGTGTTTTAATCCTTCAGATGATTTCAATAATGGAATTGGAGTAGATTGAGGGTAATTTATAACAATATATATGGATTTACTACATGAATATAAGGACCCTCTGATAAAAGTTACATACTCTAGTGCCTATGAACTAGAATACACATTCTTAAAATTATGAGGAACTTTTCAGTTTAGACTTTTATTTAATTAGGTCATAATTTATACATAACATCTAATATTCATATAAATTGGAAACTGCAAAAATAGTAACCATTTTTTCCGTAATATAATGCTTTAAAAATAAAACATGATTTATTTTCATTTTATTTTTTGAAAAAATTTCATGACATTCAAATTGACTTCCTCATTTCTCTTACCCACTATTATTACATGTGATGAAAATTCAAAAAATGGGATGAGCACCAAAAGATCAATAAGGGGCATAAGAAAGAAAGATAGAAACCTTTAGTCCATTAATACTCATAAACCCATTAAAATATTTTCACAATGTTATATGGTTCATCCATAAAATATAATATCTTTAACATACCTTGTAAAATAATAAGTTTCTTGTAAAATCCAAAGTAAAAAAATATATCATAAAGGTAACTTGTGGCATCATTTCCATATCACTATTAACGTTATTATATCTCTCATGGATATATAAGAGTAACCTTCATGGTAAAATTTTGAATAACCAACATAGTATATTCGCTTAATCTTTTGGGAGAAACCCTACTAGTAAAATATTTCCCTTTACCCAATGCACTGAAGAGAAATAAAGGCCTCACCCAACATCATATTATCACTGAACCACCCATAATAATAAACAATTCCCAAGAACCATAACACACACATAACACATAAATCTTACATAACATAAAAATTATTGAGAAAAACAAATTTTATAATTTTTAAATCAATTTTAATTTTTACAAATCTATGCACTCATAATTCAAAATATTTTATTTGAAAAAAAAATTGTAAACATGTGAAGGAAGATTAAAACTTTCACATTAAATGAATGTTGTTACAAGTGGAACATAGAAACCTAGAGATAGTGAATTATTATATTATATAGGCTTGATTAGAAGGAATCCAATTCCAAAGTACTAATCATTTTATAGGTTTAGGAAGACCAGGTTACATACATCATTTTTAAAGTACATTGCGAAATATTGAAAATACAACATGATACATAATAAAATGAAATGATCAACATCCTTGAAACTAATTCAAAGGATTCATATTCATAGCCTATGGAAGGAAAAAATAATAAGGGTGACCTAAAATGATCAGTAAGGGTTATACAAAAAAATAATAGTCAGAGTAAATTTAATAAGGCTTAGTCGTTATGGAAAGGTATATATTCTAAAAAACATAAGCCATTAAAAAAATGAGAATTTAAATACATCCTTATATTTTATCATACTAAAAATATAAAGGAAAATGATAAATGAATATAGAATGAATAAAATTATTATTTATTGGATTTCATGTATCTAGAACATGAACTAACATACTATCAAGGTGGATTAAAGTGGTGTTTAGAAACTCATCTGATTCTATTGGGAAAAAACCCAATGGGTTTGTCACCAACTATTTTGTCCCATGAGACCTATCAAAGCATCAAATGGATATAGAGGGCCCCACAAATAACAAAAATTCCATATAATTCATCATAAATAGATTTAACTCTTGAAAAATATTCCTTATAAATATTCATATTGAGTAAATGATACATATTCACCAATATTTCCCCAATTACAAAAGCATTCAAAATAAACACCATATGTTAAATGGTATGAGACCAGGAAAATATTCATATCTGTGATACGAGCATATAGATAAATAGTAAAAATATTATTTCAAAAGAATACTGATCTAAAAGGCTAAGTATATACACCATATAAAAATAATTTTTTCACAATACCATGTCTCAATGAAATGGAAATTTAGACGTATTCCCTTAACAAATTTTAATCAATCAAATTGTATGACCAAAAAATAATAATAATAAAATAAATAACTGAATTCCATGAATATAAAGAGATTAATTATATTATATATAAATACATACCCAATTTATAAGAAATAAGTAGCGAATAATGGAAATCTTATAGAATAAAAGTGAGATGAGAAAACTCTAACCTTTTGTCTGAAAGTGTTCTGCACTTTATATTTATGCCCTAAATAATAATATTAAATACATTAATTATTTAACTAATATCATTTAATATATATAATTGATATATTATAGTTTTATTAAGTTCATTTATGACCTTTTTTTATGAGTTAATGGTTACAGTTTCATCATTCTGGAGTGCTCACTTTCTTGGCTTTCATGACCGATTCTTTTATTTTTAATTAATAAAGTTCAAGTTAAATGGATATTATTCTCTAGAATTAGAATTATATATTATTAATGAACATAATTTTTTTAAATGGTTTTATATATAATTTGGTTATATGTTCTTAGGATTAATCATTCGATAAAATTTCAGTGATAATTGGTTAGATTATTTTGGCACTTTTTCGATCATTGTACACCAGTTTGGTTTAATTAATTAATAAAATGTATATATAACGATTATAGAAAATTTAATAGGGTGTAATAAAAATTTTATGAAATTTTTAACCATAAAAATGGTTTCATGACCATACCCAAAGTATAAATTGAAAAACGAAAATCTGTCACCCACAATGATTGTAAATTAGCACCTCACAGATGATGAATTCATTTTTAGAATAAAAGACAGAGGGAAAAAAGTTTGATGATGGATATTCCATTAACATGATATAATTATAGTATATAGACGATTATATATTTATCCTAATCATTTAGATAGAGGAGTTGAAGAGTGGAAAATAAATTAAAAATGAAATTGAAAGGAAATTGAATGAATAAGAAAAAGAATTTACCTCTTGAATTATCCTCTATGACTACCTCCTTAAGGGACCTAGGTTTGGAATTTGGATGTGACCAAAACCTTGTAGAAGTGGGTTAGAGACTTTAAAAGTGTATTTGGGCACAATTTGGAAAATATTAAAGGCTTATAGGTGTTAGTTTAAGTTTTTGTGAGGGGTGGTATTTATAGTTGTGGGGAGGGGTAATTTTTGAATATCTTATTCAATTGTTTATTATTTTCGCTCAATACTGTGAATATTTTGATCATTATTACGCAATTTATAAATGAGTTAGGGTTAGATATTATGGTCTTATATCATCCAAATATCACCTATGACTCAATAATTCACATATTTGACATTTATCACAAATTATCATAGTTTACTATTCATAAAAAATTCATGTATTTTATAAAAATCCAAAATATTAAACCTATCCATTTTTCAATGTGTAAAATCCAAAAATAAACTTCAATTTATGAAAATAATTTTATAAATATGTGATATTTAATTTTTAATTAAAAAATTATCATTTACTCAAAAAATACAGATTTCAAATTTAAATATCATTTTATAACAATCTAAAAAATTAACTAAGGTCTAATAAAATTATTCTAAAATAATAAAAAAAAAATTTAATACATTATATTAAAATAAATTATATTTTAAATAATTTTATTAATTATAAAATTATAATTAAAAATTTATGACTTAAAAAAATACCAACACTTAAACAATGATATAAAAAATATTTATTTACTTATACTATGATATCATTATATCATAATTTCATTTATAAGATGCATAAATTTTATTTATACTTTGATGGGTGTGGTTACTATTCATTTTTTTTAGTTTTCTATTCATAATTGTTATATTACTATTCCAAAGTTGAAGTTACTATTGGTAATGGTTCCTTAACTTCTAGAAATACCTCTTACTCCATCCATCCTTCATTTATAATTTTTGTTCTCTGTTCTCTTTGTTATTTAATATGATTTACTAAATGAAATAATTTTTTTAAATATAAGCTATCGAATGAATTTAAATTATTTAAAAGGATACATACCATAAAATCTTAGGGTGTTATATTCATACCTCCGATAGAAATTTCATCCTTGAAATTTTTATAAACATTACCTTTTAAATAGATGAAGGAGGTTCTTCCTCAAAACATCATATGGTTCCCATGTTGCTTCCTCCATTTTATGGTTTCTCAAAATAACCTTTACTAGTTCAGTCGTCTGATTTCTCAATACATTCTCTCTTGTGTCCGGAATATCAATAGGCTCTTCACAATAAGAAAAATCAGTTTCAGGTTCTTTTTCTTCATTGGTGAGTACAAGTGTTGGGTCTGGCGTGTACTTATTTATAAATGAAAATTTGAACAAATCACAATATTTGGAGAGACTTGGTGGCATTGTTAAATGGTAATCCAAATATCAAATTATTTCTAGAATTTAAAATCAAATGATGTACCTGGGGCTCAGTTTCCCTTTCTTACCAAACCTTAAGACACCCTTCCATGTAGATACATTTAAAATGACATGATCTTCCTCATGAAATTATGAATCCTTTCTCTAGTTGTCCGAATAAATCTTTTTCCTACATTGGGAAACTTTAATATGGGCCAGAATTGACATTAACTTTTTCAAAGTCTCTTTAATAAGTTCTAGGACTAGAATTTTCCTCTCACCAACTTCATCCCAACAGGTTAGAGTTCAACATATATTGCCATATAATGCTTTATATGGATCCATTTGAATACTAGAATGAAAAGTGTTTTTGTAAGAAAATTGCAATAGAGGTATGTAATGATCCTAGATACCTTGAAATTCATGTGATCATGTTCTCAAAATGTCTTTCAATGTTTGAATAGTCTTTTCAGGCAATCTATCAGTTTGAGGGTGATAAGTCGTAGTCATATGAAGCTGAATATCCAAAGACTTCTGTAGACTCTTCCATAATTTGGATGTAAATAATGGATCTTGATTAGACACAATTGATATAGGTGCACTATGAATTCTTACAAATTCATTAATATAAAGTTTTGTTAAGCTCACTAGATGAAAATATTCCCTTATTACAAGGAAATGTGTTGATTTGGTAACTCGATCAAAAATAACCCATATTGCATCGTTCTTTTAAATATTCAATGTTAATCCTATGAAAAATCCCATTTTAATATCATCCCATTTCCCCACTGGTATAAGAAAAGGATGCATTACTCATTTACAATGTTATCTTTTATCCTTAAACTATTGAAAAACTTGGCATCTTGACACATAGTCAGTACTTTCTCACTTCATATTATCCACCCAATAATGTTCCTTCACATATCTATACATATTGGTACTTCCAGGGTGTAGGGAGATATTTTATCTATGAGAATCATATAATAATTCCCTTTTTTCTGGTATTTATGGAACACATAATCTCTTTCCAAATGTCATAATTACATCCTCATACATATAGTCTTCAAATATCTCACCCTTAATCAATTTAATTTTCTTATCAAAACTCTTATCATCAGATTGGGAAATTTTAATCTTCTCAAATAAAGATGGTTTATCAATCATTTAAAAAAGGAATTATTTTTTTTCCACTTCCTTAACAATTCCCATAGACATCTTTACTAGATCTATGAACCTTGGATCTCTGTCACTCCTCATTTGGGTTAGAAGTCCATGATATTTCATACTTAATTCATTTTCTACCTTATTTTTCTATCTTTGATGGTAGTGTATTTAAGAATCATAATCTTTGAGTCACTCACGCCATCTCTTTTTCCGCATTTTTTGTTATTTTTGTGTAATAATGTATTTCAAACTCTGGTGATCCATATATATCTCACATCATTCAACAATGAGATAATGTCTTTTTATTTTTAGAGAAAATTTTATAGTTGGTAACTCAAGATCATGATTTAGATAATGTTTTTTCATGTTCCTTCAACTATCATGATTCATAAGCCATAATGTAACCATTTTACATAAGTAAACAACCAAGTCCATTCTTTGATGCTTCACAATATATCAAAACCCATCATTTCTATATGGAATATCCAAAATTGTAACATTGAAAAATATTCTCTTGAATTATACAAAACATTATGCATATTATTTTTTCTATACGAATTTAGCCCATTTATATGTGATCTTGGTAAGTGGGTTAACCGATCTGTAAAAATTATGTATGAAACACCGATAGTAACCAATTAAGAAAATAAAACTACAAACCTCATTTATGTTCATTAGCGTAGGCCATTCTTGGATTACCTTTGTCATCACAGGATCAACTAAGATTCCACCCTTATATATAATATGTCGTAGAAAATAAACTATTTGATGCCTGAATTCACACTTTATAAACTTCCCATATACCTCTTTTATTCTAAGAGTATCCAGAACAACCTACAAGTGGTTCTCATGGTCCTCATGGTTTTGGGAATATATCAAGATATCATCAATAAATACCATAATAAAAGAATCAGTATATTCCATGAAGACACTATTAACCAGATCCATTAAAATAGAGGGTGCATTAGTCAGTCCAAATGGAATTACTATAAACTTTAAATGTACACACCTTGTTCAAAAGGATATCTTTAGAATATATTCATTTCTCACATGAAATTGATGATATTCAGATCAAAGGTCATTATTCAAAGAATATTGAGCTCGATGAAGTTGGTTAAATAAATCATCATTGTGAGGAATAAGATTCTTGTTTTTTATTTTAATAGAAGTGATTTCTCTATAGTCAATACACAGCCTCATGGATCCTTCTTTATTATTTAAAAATAGAACATGGGCTCCCCATGGAGAAACACTAGGGAGAATTAAAACCTTAACACCCGATTACTCAAGTTGTTTCTTTAGTTCGACTAATTCCACCGTGGCCATTTTATAGGGAGTCTTTAATATACATCCTACTCCAGGAATTAAATCAATAGAGAACTCAACATCCAAATTTGGGGGATGTCCATGTAAACAATCTGGAAAAAGATCAATATATTTTTTCACAACTAGTACATCCTCAATTCAGAAATTAATTTACTCATCGCTATATATTTTTTCTCAACTACCCTAATAATTTCATATAGAAGAGCTACTGGAGGTGGATCTAGATAATAATTAGATTATAAGGTTTATTCTCTAAGGATTATGGATTCTACACATTTCTCAAAAATTATATCTTCCTTCTTATTATGATAAATGTTTTCATAATAGTTTGAAAAGAAGTTCATACCAAGCATTATATCAAATTAAATCATAGGTACATTGATCATTTCAACAACTAAAGTATGTTTATGTGTCGTAACGGGGACTGATTGACACATAATTTTTGCAAGGATACTTCCCTTAGGATTTTTGATAGATAACTACTTTATTAAAACAAAAGGTAAATGTATAATTTTTTTTGAAAAATGGGATGATATAAATGAATGAGATGATACAAAATCAAATAAATCATTGTATAAGATTGGGGAAACTATTAAAGTACCTTCCACCACATCATCAGTAACTTTAACCTCAACATTTGTGATTGAATAAGTGTGTCATTTCTCACTTGGAATTTTATGAGGTAAGTTTCTTTGATGCTTAGAACAATCATTTGAATAATTTCCCATCTACCTAATATTACATCATTGAACATCATTGATTTTTTCTTCCCATTATATTCATCAACTCGATGAACCTTTTCTCTAACCATATAACAAACTCTCATACATTTCATGAATTTTATAGGATTATTCTTTCTATAGTGTTCACATATTGGGAATTTCTTCATTCCACTCTTATTCTTTGTCACTTAACCATTTACATGGTTCTTAGAATACCTATTCTTATATTTATTTCCCGTAAACAAATTGGATCTAGAAAATTACTTCTCCATTTTGATGTCACATAATAAAATTTCTACATATGATGAAAATATTTGAGAAACCAGTGCCCTTTAGGGACTTGTGTTAATACCTCTAAAGAAATGATCAATATTTTCATCTGAATCATGTTGATAATATATAGCATATCTGGATTGTCTTGTGAAAGTAGCCTCATACTCCATAACACTCTCTTATTCTATTTCCATTAATCTAAATAATTTTCCCATAATTTTGATTTGTTTCTCATAAGGGATGTATTTTTTAATGAATGTTTCATTAAAATTTCTCAAATACATTTATTCTACATCATCTTCCTCTTTAGTATTTTTAATCAACGACAAACATTGATAAGAATCTCCCGTAAAATAATATTTTTCCATCACTACCTTTTCATTTTTATTAAATCACGATGATAGAACTATCTTTTCATGGGAATGGATCCATTGTTTAACTACCACTAGATTCATAGTTCAAATAAAATATGGGGGATTATACCACATGAAACGATCTCACATGGTGTAGTATGGTTATTCTCCATAACCTGATTGGGTTATCCTAATATGGTCATGATTGTATCAACTCTAACTGTTAATTTGTTAAATTTTTCAGTGGGGAAATCCCTACATTTTTCAAGGGTATTGATTTCCTTTCTTCGATTATGTTCCATCACTAAACAATGGAATACACAAAATTAGGTTATGAATCATAATGCATAATTTCAAAATAAAAAAATACATGAAGAAAATTGAAATTTTATTCACATCTAATCTCGTAATCATAAACATGGTTTCTTCAAGGATATATTTACTTTTAAACCATTGATAAAAGTTTCTAAAGAAAATTTTATTTAACTAAGAATATTCCCTAAGAGTGTCAAAGCGGGTGCACAATAAATCCCATTTTCGTGAACCAGTTTACCCCGAGTTAGGCCCAGAACACCTTGTTGTAGTTTCTACTCTTTTGTACATCTATGCCGCTACCACGTCCACTTGTAGTATACTGACAGGAATGTATTTCTAGGAAGACCCAAATAATATATATTTTACCAAAATTCCATTGTGTTCTTATATGATTATCCAAAAAGTATGTCATAGGGTTATTTTCCCTAAACTATGTTTTCTAAATATTTTTTCCAAGGTTGATGATAAACTTCCTATGGTACCAACTATAATGCCCTAACCCGAGAAACCCTAAGATGGTGCATTATTATATTACATTTTCATGAATACAAGGAATCCAATCATAAAGGACTGATCAGTTTAGCAGTTTTGGAAGACATGGTTACATACATGACACCCATAGTACATTAGGAAAGATAGAAAATCAAACATGATACAAAATAAAATGAAATAATAAACATCCTTGAAATGAATTCAAATGATTTGTCTTCATAACATGGGGAATGGAAATATAATAAGGGTGAACTCAAATTCATAGAAAAGGATATATGAAATAATAATAAATGGATTAAATTCAATAAGGAATAGAAATTGTGGCAAGGTAAATAATCTAAAAAACATATTCCATCAATAAAATGAAAATGTAAATGCATCCGTAGATTTTTTCATATTGAAAATATCATGGGAAATGAGAAATGAATAATTAATAAAGAAAATTATTATTTATTGGAGGTAATTTATTTGGAACATAAACCATTATACCATCAATACTATTTAAATCTATTTGTAGGAACCCATATGATTCTGTTTGGAAACACACACGAAGGGTTTTGTCTCCAACTGTCTTGTCTCATGAGTCCTGTCGATGAATTGAGTGGCTATAGCGGTCCTTCCCATCACTTATTGTCTAAAAATTCATCATACATATATTTAAATCATGAAAAATATTCCTTATCAATATCCATATTGAGTATAGTAAATATATTCATCAATATTTCTCCCATTACAACAACATTCAAAATAAACATCATATGTAAAATGGTATATAGTTATGACAATAATCATATCAATGATACGAGAATATGTATAATTAATAGAAATATAATTTAAAATGAGAAACTATCTCGAAGGGGTATTAGATACACCATAAAAAAATTATTATGTGCACAATACTAAGTAAGTCTCAATGTAATAGAAATTGAGACGGAGTCCCTTACAAAATTGTAATCAGTTGAATCGTATGACCAAAAATTAATAATCATAAAATGAATAATTGAATACCATTAATATAAAGATATTCATGATATTATAAATCAAACAGAACTATACATACACTATATACAATAAATAATTAGTGAATAATGAAAATCTAAGATAAGAAAAGTGAGATTAGAAACCCCTTACCTTATGTTTAAGTGTTATTGACTTGATGATAATGTCCTAGATAATTAGATTAAATTAATTAATTAATTAATTCAGAACCTTATATACATTTATTTGATTTATTATAATATTATTAAGTTCACTTATGAGGTTTCTTGTTGAGTTAAAAGATACAATTTCATCAACTGTGAGTGCTCTATTTCTTGGTTTTCCTGATCTGTTCCTTTATTTATAAGTAATGAAGTTCAAGTAAAATGGGTATAATTATCCAGAATTTGAATTATATATTATTATTGAACATAAAAAATTGTAAATGGTTATATATATCATTTGGTTATATGGTCTGATGATGAATCATTAGTCCAAAATTTAGTAATAATTGCTTATATTAGTTTTGGTGTTTTTTTGATCATCGCGCACTAGTTTTGTTTAATTATTTAATATTATATATATAATGGTTCTAGAAAATTAAATAGTATGTAATAAATATTTTGTATTCTTTTTCAACCATAAAACTAGTTTCGTGAAAAGCCTTGATGGAGTAATTGAAGAACAAAAATCATTCTCCCACAAAGGTTGTAAATCATCACCTAACATACAATCATTTCATTTATAAAATAAAAGATATAGGGAAAGGATTTTGATGAAGGATAATAAATTAAAATGATATCCTTCCAGTATATAGATGATACTAGTGTTATCATGATCATTTGGATAGTGTAGGTGAGGAAATGATCCAAAATTAAAAAGGATATTAAAAGGAAATTAAAAGTAGAAAAGGAAAGGGGACTTACCTCTTGAATTCTCCACTTTCAGTAACTCCCTAAGGGACCTTGGATTGGTCTCTTATTATGAATGGAACCTCCTATACAAGAGGGATAGAATTTGAAAGTGGATTTGAGTAGAATTTGTACATGATTTGGGGATTAGATATGTGGGGAAACGTGGTGGTGATGGGTGGTATTTATATTGGAGGGGAGGGTGATTTTTGAATATTGTATTCATTTGTTTATTATTTTGGCACAAGACTACAAATAGTTTGATCATTAACACAGAAATATATAAAAATAATAGAGAATTTGATATTATATTATTACATCATCCATACATCAACTATGAATCAATAATTCAAATATTTAATAGTTATCATAAATTATCAATTTTTATTATTCATAAAAAATTCAATTATTTTATAAAAATACCAAAAATTCACTACAAAAATTTTTTGATATGTAAAATCCAAAAACGTAATCCATTTTATGAAAATATTTTTATAAATATGATAAATTTTATTTTTAATTATAAATCATCATTTACTCAAAAGCTGTAGATTTTATATTTATAACTCTTTTGTAACACTTTAAAAAAATAACAAAGGTCTCATAAAATTATCCTAAAATAATAATAAAATATTAATTTATGAATAAATTTTATGAAAATGAATTTTCTTTTATATCAATTTATTAATTATAAAATTGTAATTACATATTTATGACTTATAAAAATAACAACATTATAACAATAATTTTTAAAATATTCATTTACTTATACTATGGTATAATTATATCATAATTTCATTTAAAAGATGCCAACATTTTATTTATACTTTCATGGGTGTAGTTACTATTTATTTTTCCATTTTACTATTCATAAGGGTTATATTATTATTCCTAAGTCCATGTTACTATTTCATCAATCTTTTTTCTTTAACTTCTATAAATGCCTCTTACTCCATTCATCCTTAATTTAAAAAAAAGTTGTCTTCACTATGTGATTTAATATGATTTACTACATGAACTATTTTTTAGTGCAATGTAAGGTATCAAATAAATTGAAATTTTATAAGAGGATGCATAATATAAAATATTGGGGCATTAAAAAAGTGGGAAATTATGTTCATATCCTATATGTTAAAAAATATTCCTTTAATATGTTTTAAAACAGCTGAATTTTTAACATTAAAATAGGATTTTTAAAAGAAATCCTCTTACCTTGAGTCTAACTCATCATGTAAAATCATTATCTTCTTAAATAATAAACATAGGTTAATTCTTTAATTTTTCTAGAAATTTTTTAAATTTTATTAATCCTTTTATATCACTTATTACCATGTTATTAAAATTAATTAATTATTTATGTTCATGTAGGATATTTGGATGATATTCGGAACATGATCCCAAAATAAATTTGGTATGATATAAAAAAGTCAAAGTGGTTATTATTTAATCATCTCCATAATAAAAATAATGAAATAATTATTTAATTAATACTAAATTTATACTTTTAAATCCAACCATTACATATGGATACGAAAAATTAACTATGTTACAATCATAGAGACAGTAAGTTGTACATACGCATGAGCAACATTTCCATTTTTCAATGATCATTATGGATAGAATGTAGGTATAATTTTTTATTTACAGAATGATAATAATATCATTAATTAAATATTAATAATTTAAATTTACTTTTATATATCATTCATGAGATGTGGTGAATTAAAATGAATCACATCGCTTCATAGAGTTTATGATTCACACATACGCACGAATGAAGTTATCATTTTTTTGTGCATAGAATGGTAAGATAAAATATAATATATTATGTTTTCATAATGATAAATATATAATTAATATCATATAAAAAAATCAATTACATAATTATAACTAGTCTTTATATATAGTGATGGAAAAGATAGTTTCATTAATTCATTAGTCGGTAGTCTACCGTAAACACAAATGATACCTTCTTTTCCCATTTGATAGAATTTTAGAGGGATTTATTTGATGATATTTATATAATATCATCTCAATATATTAATTTTACTATATTTATTATTTATTCCTGGCTAAAGTTGATTTTATGTAGTTTGAAGAAGAATAAAAATAGAAACACTTAATTTAAAACTATACCTTTTCTTCGAACAATCTTCTTTTTTAAACACCATACTGCCACTAAAGGGTTGTGTTATACCAAATAAAATAGCCCCATAATATAGGGAGGTTTTATATTATGTTATTTGGGTAGATCTTGTAAAACCAAAATCTTTTATTAAGTGTGATGAGAAGAGAATAAGATATTCCTTTTTATAAGGGAGTGGAGGAGCACTCTGGGAATTCTTAATAATATTAAATTGATATAAATTAATTTTATCTTCAAAATTAATTCAAAACGATTTATGTTGAATATAGGATGACTAATTTTTAAAATACATTCATTGAATTAAATTTACACATGTTTTCTAATTTGTTAATCCTTATCTTTTATATTTAACCCTTATTTATCCCCTTTTACTCTTACCAAGACAAAAAGGGTTTTTACTATTTAAGTGTCTATATAGTATCTATAAAATTCTAAATAATAATAAATCAATCATGCATACCATTTAAAAACTTTTCTAATTATTTTTTCGGGAATTTTTTTATTTTATTGAATTTTATGTTAATTAATATAAAATTATTAATTTTAAAATATCATTAATGTCAATTTTGACATTATTAAACACATGAGTTTTTAAAAATATCATAAAAACATTATATATCAGAATAAATATTTTAAAAATTACTATCATATAAAATCTATCTATCATATTTTTGGATGGCCTTAATTATCTCATCTTATATTTATTTTCATGTTTTTAATATCATTTTTTTGATATTTGGTTTAATTAAACAATTACCTCATCATCATTTTGTAAGAAAATATAAAAATTATTTGTATGCATAAAATTAAAAATAAATTACCAAGACATATATAAACAATTAATATTTCAAAATACGGTTTACAATCGATCATATCTCATAAATAACCCCATGTTAAAAATATTTTACTTAGTTAAAGTAATTGTATGGAAAGTTTGACTCTTCTTTGAAGAAAATATTATAAATGTTATAATATCATCCAAAAGTGCATAAATGGTCCAACAATATATCATTTAATTATTATGGATGAAAAATAACAATCTAATAAAAATTAGTGAAAGTGTTAGGATAATTTTATAACATTTATAAAATTATTTTAACGCTAATGTATTTGATTTACCATTAACGATGATAATAAAAATTACTAAGTTCACTATTCATAGTAGCCAAAAATAAAAGAAACGTATTGACTAAATTTTCACCTGCTAATTCAAAATACGGAATCCATTTTTCTAAATTGAAAATACAAAAGGGGCTAAAATTAATTTAAATTTAATCTTGTAAAAGGAATGACAAATCGGGTTTTAAATGTAAACTTTTCAAATGATTGAAATATTTTTATACCCAATTTTAAGGTGAAATAAATTCTAATGTCTTAAATTTGAATAAATTATATAAAATTGATATAATTATACATTTAAATAAATGAATTCTATAAATTAATACTATAAATTATTTAGCAAAAAAATTGTTTTCAATTAAAATATAGTACTTTTCAATATTGATCAAAACATTGATTTTTATGAAAAATACAAAACATTACCTAATGTAAATTTTGATTTTCCCCATAAAAGTTGTTTTTATTATGTGAAATATAATTTTTCAAATTTTCAAAAGTTTACTTTCAAAAAAAGTGTGCCATTAAAAGGTAGTAACACTACTTTTTACGACAATGTAGTTTATAAGCCTAAAAATTGATTTATTTTTTACACTATTGAACATAGAATCCATTTTTATTTAAAATTAATATATAATTAATAAATATTAATGAATATGAAAATATTTATTCTATCATTTCCTATTTTCTTACATTTTTACCCCTTTTTGTAAATTATGTCCTTATAATTTTATTCACTTAATGAATAAGTGGGGATATATTTCCTTAATAGAATTTTTATATTATCATGTTTTCTCTTCTTCCATATGGTTTTTTTAAACTTTAACTTGGTGAATCACTTTATTCAGAAACACTCGATTTATGTGGTTAATAACCTGAACTTGTTGTTCCCCAGAGGAATGATTCTCTCCCAACAGAATTACTTCAGGGCTCAAAAAATGAGATGAATCAAGCACACATTTCCTTAAAATTGATACAAGAAATATGATTTTTATATGGGATAAAATCAGTGGTCAAGCTAATAATTTCAAAACTAATCCATCATTCTCTATGATTTCATAGGATCTAATGTACTATGGAATCAACTTCCCCATATTACAAAAACACATCACACTTTTTTATGCATAAATATTGAGAAAGATATGATCACCAACCTTGAAAGAGAGACATTTCCTATGGTTATATTCATAACTTTTATACAAGCTATGAGCTATCTTCAAATGTTTTTAAATCATTTTCACTTTCTCAACCACATTCTTTTCCAATTTTGGTCCCGTCAACTTCCTTTAGAATAATTTTTCACAAAATAATGGAGTTTGACACTGATTTCTATATAATACTTCAAAAGGTTCCATCTGTATACTAGAATTAAAACTCCTATTGTTAAATACTCAATTAAAGATATATATTGATCCAGATTCCTTGGTAATCCATTGAACAAGCTTGTAACTTATCTTCTAGTGTCTGAATTGTTCGTTCTAATTTTCCATCAGACTAAGGATAAAATCATATTTTAATGGCCCAAACCTCTCTAGTCCATTACTTTGTGAAAATGTGGTGTTGGAGGTGTTCTGGGAGGTCAAGGTGTCTTATCCCCAACACTTTGCCAAATTTCCAGTTCTGTGAACAGTGTTTCCAGTTTTATGAACAATATCGGTAGGTGAATAGTGTTTCTATTGGTGGACTTCTATCGGTAGACTTGAACAGTGATTCTAGAACAGTAACCTTCTAACTATGACCTTCCAACTATAGACGTGAACAGTGTTTCCAGAACAGTAACCTTCTAACTGTGACCTTCCAACTGTATACTTGAACAGTGTTTCCAGAACGGTAACCTTCTAACTGTGACCTTCCAACTGTAGACTTAAACAGTGTTTCCAGAACAGTAACCTTCTAACTGTGACCTTCCAACTGTAGACTTGAACAGTGTTTCCAGAATGTTAACCTTCTAACTGTGACCTTCCAACTGTAGACTAGAACAGTGTTTCCAGAATGGAAACCTTCTAAATGTGACCTTCCAACTGTAGACTTAAACAGTGTTTCCAGAATGGTAACCTTCTAACTGTGACCTTCCAACAGTAGACTTGAATAGTGTTTCCAGAATGGTGAGGTCTAACGGGGACCTTTTCTTTCCTTTGCCAGATTTTGAGTATGTGAACAGTGTTTCCAGCTTCTTACAGTTTTTCCCCATTTGACGTTTCCTTTGATGTAAAATACATTTAAATCCTTATTTTTAAGGACTCTTAAGATGATTAAAAGTCCATAAATCCTATATTAATTATCCCTATAGCTTGGGATGTTTTTACTTGCTCAAACTGTGTGGGTTAATGCAATCAATTTTTAATGGAGAATTAACTGGATCTTAAACTTTCACCTTGTTAAATCTACAAAAAGGAACCAGATATCATTCTCCCTTGTTCTTTCCCTTTGTTCTCAGCTAAGAGACACTAGAACCTTTCAGTCATTACCGTAGGAGTTTCACAATCAAACCCTAATCCTCCTATTGGTTCCACTCTATTTTGGATGCAACTGAGATTTGTCTGTCAATATTCCCTATAAGGTATGTTTTATCGTCATTCCATTGGGTATCATCTTATAATGATTCCCACATCCATATTATATCATGTAATCTCCAAGATTCTATTGGGTTTTCCTTGGGGTTTGGTTGGTGCTGTCGTACAGTGGCATCCTCCGGTGGATGCGGTTGTCGCGAGAGAAAGATTGTGACCCATTGCATGGATAAAGAAAGTCAAGAACTCTTCGAGGCAGGGGATTCATGGCTTCTCTAGTTGTTTACGGCAATCATAGAGTTAGCATGATTTATCCCTTTGGAACACAATGAAATTGACCTAATTAAATACTTTAACTGGATTAAAAGAATTGTTTTGATCGCATGTTGTTGCTTTGTATTGTGATAATAGTTTGCCTCATGTTTTGCTAGAGAGAGTGATATCTATGCTTACTTTGATTATTTGTTCGTTCTTGATGGAAATTGATAATGAATGTAAATCAGGAATTAATTGATAATTAATTGGATAAATATAAATAGTCATGTGAATGAATCTGGTTGTTGTCGTTGTTGTAGTTGATCTAATTTGATGATAATTGAATTGGCATAGTAATCATGTTAAATATTTGGTGATATCTTACTGAATATTTATTCTGAAATTGGAACCTATGGATTGAATCTGTTAATTCAATATGGAATAAATAATCTCTTGTTTGAAAATTTCTAAAAGGGTTCTGAGTTACCCTCTTGTTTGTTAAAGGGCCAAGATCCATGGTTTTGATTGTTGTTTTCCTGCTTCTTGTGTTATGATGTGACCCTGGATGGGTTTTTTGATATGTGGAGGCATGGAGGCCTTGTGGTTGTGGCAGCAGATGATGCCTAGAGTGGAAAGATACATTGGTTTATGCATGTGGGTGTCGGGGAGGACACCAGGGGTGATGTTATGGGATTTATGGGATGGCTGTATGTTGGTGGTTTTGTTTTCTTGTTTATCTAGTTTACTTTTCCCCACTACTCAAGGAAGCTGGTCTTGCTTACCCTCCTTCCGAAGGAGGTAAAGACACGCAGGTTATGCCACGTGCTTTTCGTGTTTAGCCACTCGAGGGAGAATGGGTCTATGCTCTTGAAATAGGCGGCAAAGACTCGACGGGTAGTATATCTACTCATCGTGTTGAGCCCCTTTGTGTTTAGTAGCATAGGATGCCTTTCTAGAATGCCTGGGAATATGGGAAAGTAATTTTGCAATGAAAGTTTTATTAAATGGTGATAATCCACAAGGAGGGAGATACTAGAATTTAAAGGTGATGTGAATCTTAAAAGGAGAAGTTGATTTTGGGTGTGATGCTAATGAGGTTTAATGTTAAATTATTCACGGTTAATTAATGTTTAAATAATTAATTAACGTACAGTGGAACTGATAAAATAAAAATGGAGTAATCTAATAAATCTCTTCAAATGTTTGTGTGCTTATAGGACACATAGTCTTAGAAGTAGCAGCCTAGAGTCTGAGAGACGTTAGCTGTAGTTGTATCTAAGACTAGGTAATGCCCATAGTGTGGATGTGAGTTATATATATATATTCTGTACTTCTTTTGTTTCTATACGCTACTCCACCCTATCGTTAAGGGCAAAAAACCACAGGGATTCTGAGCCTTGGGGGGTGTTTTCCCCAACATTCTGATGGGAGGTCGAATGACTGACTACCCCCTTTGGCCCCGATCTCTTCTCTTGTTAGATACATGTGCCAATAGGCACAATAGTTAGTTTCCCCATATATGTGTGTAGAGGGCTGTAATGGCTTGTGGTTATTTCACACACATATATTCTGGATATAGTATCCTATGGACTACTATAGGTGTAACATGTATAGGCTGTGATGGATTGAGGATCCCTACTTGGTGTATGGGCTATAATGGCTTGAGGTATAATACCCAATGTATGATACGCGTTATGCGGGATGTGGTGGATCTCATAACTTAACTGGTTACTTTTGGTAGTGAGGATGGTGTGTTGCTTCGCCCAGGTGTCTGCGGGCAAGCCTTTGTGGTGCACGAGGTGCAGATTATGGAGCTTAGCCCAGGTGTCAGCGGGTAAGCCTTTGGAGAGAGATGCACAGGACATATGTTGTTGGGGAAAAGAAAAAAACTAGTTGGGAAGTATTAGCAGGGTACCCTTGATATTTTTCATTATATGTTATATTCTGGTATGCGTTACTTTTCGAGAGTGTACTTGGTAAGGTTGGGAACATAGTATACCTGTTTAGGTGATGAGTTAGTTTCACTTGTTGTTCACTAGGCTTTAGCATGCTTTCTTTACTTTTTCACGAGAGTCTTGGGGAGGATCCTTCTAATTATACTGTTATACTCACCCTGTGTATATATAAACTCTTTTTTTTTTCAGGTCACCCGGAGCAGGTTAGAGATCAAGCTGGTTACTACTAGCGTGTGGTTGGTGGAGTTGTCCGGGCTTGTGGTCGCTGCCATTTTACTTTCTTTTGGGTACTTTAATTTTCCCTTTCATTTGTAGTACTTTTTCATGAAATTACATATTTTTAGTGGGGTTTTCTTTTATATTTCAGTTCTGAGTTGAAGTTGGTTGGAGTCTATTCTATCTCTCTCTTCTGCATGTGTTCTCTTAGAGGGTAATGCCTCCCATTTGTGTGTTTATTATACCCTCGGTGCTAGTCGCCAACCCGGGGCCTACTGGAGGAGGGGCTCGGGGTTCATTATCTCCCTTCTCACATTGTCAGCCCAGGAGGGGTACACTTTGTGGGGAGGGGTCGTGACAGAGTGGTATCAGAGGTCTGGTTGAAGGATAGGATGGAGTTTGGAGTTAGGCACATGTGAGGTTGCATGGGATGGTAAGGCAATGTTGTCATTCATGTTTAGCAAGTGAGTTAAAAACTGGAGACCGGCATAGACATCGGCTTTTAGGGCCCCCTATGATCTTCTTCATGGACATTTTAGTTTATGATGGCTACTAAACAAAGTGATACTGGTTGCAGGGTAGAGACCTAGGAAAGGATCATACATCATTGTTCTTTGCACCTGTGTTTGAATGGTTAGACCTTGAGATAGGTTAACCTAAAATTAATAAAAGAAAACAATTAATTTATTAATTTTGAGTCTTCCATATTCCAGGATTTGGAGATCTAACAGTTGTTATTTTATAGGTATGCCTCCAGGTCGACGTCCTCATCAGGTTTGCGTAAAAGATGTCCAGCAGGCTATTCCAGCATATCGCTGCTGAGTAGAGGTTGATGACGATGACACTTGGAGGAAGACACTCCGAGAGTTTTAGCGCCAGAGTCTACAGAAGTACGAGGGCTCCGTTTCAGATGTAGTCATAGAAGACTGGTTGGAGGAGGTCGAGATAGGCTTCAGTTCGATTCGTGCTCGGAAGGAACACTGGGTGTCCATGGTTGTGACGATGTTGCGTGGAGTAGAGAGGAAGTTGTGGTTCTTGTTCCTTAGGGATTGTGAGGAGTCAGCGATCTCATGGGAGGTGTTTCGTGACAGGTTTAGAGTCGAGTTTCTTTCTTCAACTGCGAAGGCATCCAGTTGCCAGGAGCTTCTTACCCTTCGACAGGGGAGCTCCAGTGTTCGAGAGTTTGGAATCCGTTTCAGGAACCTTCTACGATATGCTTCAGACCTCTTACCAGATGAGGAGGGTAGGGTGAGGCATTTCGAGGAGGCTTTGCATCCAGATATCCAGCGCCAGGTCACCCCATTTATGCTGAAGACATATCTTGAGGTGCTGGCGAGGGTAGAGGTTGTTGAGAGGACTTTGGCCAGGACCGGATCATCACGAGAAGAGAATCGTCATGATTCCTCATGAAACAGAGTTGTGGTCTGGGGTTCCCGGTTTTCAGGGCAGAAGAGTTTCCATTCTCCTGGGGGTAGGTCCCAACCCTTCCCATCTCGTTTCTCCAGAGGAAGAAACTCTCCAGCCTATGCCAAGGGATCAGGCGCTTGTTTTTCTTGTGGTGGTCATGGTCATCAGCAGCGGGAGTTCCCGACTTTTCAGAGTCGTCATCATGCACCGGGCACTCCGCTCCAGGTTCCTCCGTTGAGGCAGTCTAGCTGAGGCAACCACAGCAGGTTGCACCTGCTTTAGATCACCAGAGGGTGGATGGAGAAGGTAGAGGATAACCCCATGACGCTCCCCGTCCTCAGAGAGCAGAGTGCGGCCATGGTGGTGGTCGTCATCAGGGTTAGAGAGGCCATGGAGGAGGTCGTGGTCAGCTTCATTCTCTAGCGTTGCCAACCCCAGGCGAGCCAGATGTCATTCGAGGTACCCTTTTCTTATTTTCTACCTTGGTGCATGTCTTGTATGATTCAAGAGCAACACACTCCTTCATATCGCCTACCCTTGTCCATGGTTTGGGACTTGAGGTAGAGAGGCTTCCAGTGCCCTTGGTGTTGACTACGCCAGTTGGAGGTCATGCCGACTTGTATGAAGTCTGTAGAGACTGTGAGCTAGTGTTGGGGAAACACCACTCTTGGGGTGATTTCCTATGTTTACAAATACAACCATATGATGTCATCCTCGGCATGGATTGGTTGTATTCAGTGCAGGATATTGTGGATTTCTACGGGAAGAAGGTTGTTTTCTTTGATGCATATGTAGATAAAGTGGTGTTTTTTGGTGAGCGAGATCCTCGGATGGGTCATAGATGAGTTCCATCTTTATCATCCATGATGGATGAGATGATGCTGAGTTATTCAGAGGTTCAACAGTTGGCATTTCCTAGGGTCGTAGAGGAGTACCCTGATGTCTTTCCAGAAGAGGTTTTAGTGTTACCCCCTCGACGAGAGATCGAGTTTGGGATCGAGCTACAGCCAGGAGCATCTCCTATCTCTATTTCTCCGTATAGGATGGCCCCTTCTGAGTTACGAGAGCTACGTATATAGCTTGATGGCCTGTTGCAGTGCGGTTTTGTTCTCCCAAGTGTGTCATCGTGGGGTGCACCAGTTTTTTTTTGTGAAAAAGGTTGACGGAAGTTGGCGGTTGTGCGTCGATTATCATCGATTAAACAAAGTGAAAATAGAGAACCTATATCCTCTCCTGCGGATTCATGACTTATTCGATCAACTGAAGGGCGGAAGTTGGTTTTCAAAGATTGACTTGCGGTCAGGATATCATCAGATTCGTGTAAAGGATGAGGATATCCCGAAGACTACTTTCTGTTGTCGTCATGGGAATTATGAGTTTGTTGTAATGCCATTCGGTGTGATGAATGCTCCAGTTGTTTTCATGGGATTGATGAATGTTGTGTTCCGTGAATTTCGGGACAATTTTGTTGTGGTTTTCATCAATGACATCCTTGTGTACTCCACATCTGAAGAGGAGCATGCAGAGCATCTACGAGTCGTTTTGGGAGTTCTTCGCCAACATCAGTTGTTTTGGAAGTTGTCGAAGTGTGAGTTTTGGGCTCGAGAAGTTCGTTTCTTGGGGCATGTTGTGTCCCAACAGGGAGTAGCTGTGGATCTATCGAAGATAGAAGCAGTGGTGTCTTGGGAAGCCCCCAAGACCGTGTCAGAGGTGCGAAGTTTCCTTGGTCTCGCAGGCTATTATAGGATGTTTCTAGCCAATTTCTCCCGAGTTGCGACTCCTTTGACAGCTTTTACCCGGAAGGATCAATCATTCATATGGACTGATCAATGTCAGGCATATTTTGAGTATCTAAAGGAGAATTTGGTAAGTGCTCCAGTCCCTTGTCTTCCAGTGGAAGGAGTCCAGTTTGATGTTTTCTGTGATGCTTCACACCTGGGGCTAGGCTGTGTTCTCATGCAGTAGAGGTCAGTTGTTTCTTATGGGTCTCTGTATTTGCATCCCCATGAACGCAACTATGCCACCCATGATCTTGTGTTGGCATCTGTGGTGTTTTCTCTAAAGTTGTGGATACATTACCTCATTGGTGAGCACTTTTTGGTTTTCACCGATCATAAGAGTTTGAGGTATGTTTTCTCCCAACGTTAATTGAACTTGCGATAGCGTCAGTGGATGGAGTTCTTGAAGTAATACGACTTTGAAATATCATATACACATAGAAAAGGGAATGTTGTAGCTGATGCACTGATCTGAAAGTCATGTAATGATGCAGTGCATGAATCTGGTGATTCCTAGAGAGTGATGGAAAAGCTATCAGCTTTGCACCATGATATGGGAGAAGTTGGGGGTAGCAGTTGTCTTTTCGAGATGACGGTGCAGTCATCCCTGATGCAGAAGGTGAAAGAGTCTCAGTTGGGTGATCTAGATGTGGATGTTTGGGGAGAGAGAGTTGATTGTGGTGAGGCCCCTGATGGTTGGTCGGAGGATGAACAACACCGAGTGTTGTATCATGGAAGGCTTTTTGTTCCCTTGGCGATGCGCGAGATGGTTCTCTGAGAGTTACATAGTTTACCCTTGGCAGTACATCCTGGTGTGAAAAAGATGTACTGATCCATGAGGAGTCAATTTTGGTGGCCTAGGATGATGCGTGCGGTTGTAGAGTGTGTGTCTCGATGTTTAGTCTTCCAGAAGGTGAAGGCCGAACATTGTGTTCCTGGTGGACTTCTCCAGCAATTAGATATTCCTTAGTGGAAGTTGGAGGACATCTCAATGGACTTTTTTATAGGTATACCTCAAGCTCCGGGAGGACATGATGCTATATGGGTGGTAGTGGATCGTTTAACAAAATCTTCCCACTTCATAGCGATCAAGTAGTCGAGCTCAGTGGAAGTTTTGTCGAGGCAGAATCTAGAGGAGGTGGTGAGACTTCATGGAGTACCTAGGATGATCATTTCTGATCGAGATCTTCATTTTACCTCCAGGGTGTGGAGAGGTCTCTAGCATGCTTTTGGCTCTCAACTATGCCTTAGCACTGCTTTTCATCCTCAAACGGATGGTCAGACAGAGCGAACCATCCAGACTCTTGAATACATGTTGCGCTCTTGTGTTCTTGATTTTGGAGGTTCATGGATGAAGCACTTACCCTTGGTATAGTTCTCTTACAATAATAGTTTTCACTCTACCATCGGTATGGCGCCGTTTGAAGCCTTGTATGGCCGGCCATGCCGTTCTCCGTTGTGCTGGACTGGGGTCGGAGATTCAGAAATTCTCGGACCAGAACTAGTGCAGAATACAACAGAGATGGTTCAGGTGATTTGTGAGAGGATGAAGATAGCGCAAGATCATCAGAAATCGTATGCTGATCAAAGA
Organism: Viscum album; assembly: GCA_963277665.1. NCBI lineage: Eukaryota > Viridiplantae > Streptophyta > Magnoliopsida > Santalales > Viscaceae > Viscum > Viscum album. Next base: position 261,102,948 of record OY728128.1, on the reverse strand, counting down.
AGGAGACCCTTAGAGTTTAAATTTGGGGATCATGTGTTTCTGAATGTGACTCCCCATCGTGGGTAGCGAAGTTTTGGTCATGGAAGTAAGCTTTCTCCCCGGTTTTTTGGGCCTTTCGAGGTGTTAGCTTGTGTTCGAGTTGTGGCGTATCGAGTAGCACTTCCCCCTCAGATGAGTCGGATACATGATGTTTTCCATGTATCACAGCTCCGTCATTATCCTCATGATGAATCTCATGTTATCGATTGGGGAGAGATTGATATTGATGATGATGCAACCTTCGAGGAGCAACCTGTGGAGATCCCAGACCGCAAGGAGAAGGTGTTGCGTGGGAGTTGTATCCCCTTAGTTCGTGTCTTGTGGCGACACTATGGCATGGAGGAGAGTACCTGGGAGCGTGAGTCACAGATACGTACTCATTACCCAGAGTTGTTTAATGTTTATCTCTTTTCATGTAATGATGTTTCCATTGTGTTTAGACCTTTCATGTTTTATTTATGAACTTCTTTTATTCCTTTTTGTGGCTTTCTCTCTTTTGAGAGGTATCTCGATGGGTGGTTGTTCGGGCCCCGTTTCTTTTTTTTCTCTTTACGTTGGTTTTGAATTCTCAAGGATGAGAATGTTTTGAGAGGTATATGATGTAATGGCCTGGACCTCTTCAGTCCATTACTTTGTGAAAATGTGGTGTTAGAGGTTCTCTGGGAGATCAAGGTGACTTATACCCAATACTTTTCCAAATTTCCAGTTCTGTGAACAGTGTTTCCAACTTTATGAATAGTATCGGTAGGTGAACAGTGTTTCTATCGGTGGACTTCTATCAGTAGACTTGAATAGTGTTTCCAGAACAGTAACCTTCTAACTGTGACCTTCCAACTGTAGACTTGAAGAGTGTTTCCAGAACATAAACCTTCTAACTGTGACCTTCCAACTGTAGACTTGAATAGTGTTTCTAGAATGGTAACCTTCTAACTATGACCTTCTAACTGTAGGCTTGAACAATGTTTCCAGAATAGTAACCTTCTAACTGTGACCTTCCAACTGTAGACTTGAAAAGTGTTTCCAGAACGGTAACCTTCTAACTGTGACCTTCCAACTGTAGACTTGAATAGTGTTTCCAGAACGGTAACCTTCTAACTGTAACCTTCCAACTGTAGACTTGAACAGTTTTTCCAGAACGGTATCCTTCTAACTATGACCTTCCAACTATAGACTTGAACAGTGTTTCCAGAATGGTGAGGTCTAACAGTGACCTTTTCTTTCCTTTTCCAAATTTTGAGTATGTAAACAATGTTTCCAACTTCTTATAGTTTTGCCCCATTTGACGTTTCCTTTGATGTAAAATACATTTAAATCCTTATTTTTAAGGAATCTTAAGCTGATTAAAAGTCCATCAATCCTATATTAATTATCCCTATAACTTGGGATGTTTTTACTTGGTCAAACTGTGTGGGTTAATGCGATCCGTTTTTAATGGAGAATTAACCGGATCTTAAACCGTCTCCTCGTTAAATCTTCAAAAAGTAACCAGATATCATTGTCCCTTGTTCATTCCATTTTTTCTCAGCTAAGATACACTAGAACCTTCCAATCATTCCCGTAAGAGTTTTATAATCAAACCCTAATCCTCCTATTGGTTCCGCTCTATTTTGGATGCAATCGAGCTGTGTCGGTCAATCTTCCCTATAAGTTATGTTTTATCGTCGTTCCTCTGGGGATCATATTATAATGTTTCTCCCTTCCATATTATATCATGTAATCTCCAAGATTCTAATGGGTTTTTCATGGGGTTTGGTTGGTGTTGCCGTACCGTGGCATCCTCCGGTGGATACAGTTGTCACGAGAGAAGGATTGTGACCCATTTCGTGGATAAAGAACGTCAGGAACTCTTCGAGGTAGGGGATTTGTGGCTTCTCTAGTTGTTTACTGCAATCATAGAGTTAGAATGATTTATCCCTTTTGATCATAATGAAATTTACCTAATTAAATTTTTGAACCAGATTAAAAGAATTGGTTTGATCGCATGTTGTTGCTTTGTACCGTGATAACAGTTTGCCTCATGTTTTGCTAGATATAGTGATATATATGCTTACTTTGATTTGTTGTTTGTTCTTGATGGAAATTGATAATGAATGTAAAGCCGGAATTAATTGATAATTAATTGGATAAAGATAAAGAGGCATGTGAATGAATCTGGTTGTTGCCGTTGTTGTTGTTTTTCAAATTTGATGATAATCGAATTGGCATAGTAAGCATGTTAACTATTTTGTGATAGCTTACTGATTAGTTTTTCCGAAATTGGAACCTACGGATTGAATCAGTTAATTCAATATGGATTAAAGAATCGCTTGTTTGATAATTTCTAAAAGGGTTCATGAGTTACCCTCTTGTTTGTTAAAGGGCCAAGAGCCATGGTTGTGATTTTTGTTTTCCTGCTACTTGGGATGTGATGTGACCCTGGAGGGGTGTTGTGATATGTGGAGGCATGGAGGCCTTCTGGTTGTGGTAGCGGATGACGCCTAAAGTGGCGAGATGCATCGGTTTATGCATGTGGGTGTCGGGGAGGACACCAGGGGTGATGGTATGGGATGGATGTGATGGATGGATGTTGGTGGTTTTGTTTTGTTGTTTATCTACTTTAATTTTCCCTACTGCTCACGGCAGCTGTTCTTGCTTACCCTCCTTCCGAAGGAGGTGAAGACACGTGGGGTATGCCACGTGCTTTCCGTGTTTAGCCTCTCGAGGGAGAATGGGTCTATGATCTTTCTATAGGCGGCAAAGACTCGACGGGTAGTATATCTACTCACCGTGTTGAGACCCTTTGTGTTTAGTATCATAGAATGCCTTTCTAGAAGGACTGGGAATATGGGAACATAATTCTGTAATGAAATTTTGATTAAATGGTGTTAATCCACGGGGAGGGAGATACAGGAATTTAAAAATGATGTGAATATGAAAAGGAGAAGTTGATTTTGGGTGTGATGCTAATGAAGATTAATGTTAAATTATTCACGTTTAATTAAAGTTTAAATAATTAATTAATGTACAGTGGAACTGATAAAATAAGAATGGAGTAATCTAATAAATCTCTTCAAATGTTTGTGTGCTTATAGGAAACCTAGTCTTAGAAGTAGTATCCTGGAGTTTGAGAGATGTTAGCTGCAGTTGTATCTAGAAATAGGTAATGCCCATAGTGTGGATGTTAGTTATATATATATTCTTTACTTTTTGTGTTTCTATACGCTAATCCACCATGTCGGTAGGGGAAACTAACACCCCGGGGATTCTGAGCCCTGGGGGTGTGTTTTCCCCAATATTCTGATGGGCGGTCGAATGGATGACTACCCCCTTTGGCCCTGCTCTCTTCTCTTGGTAGATACATGTGCCAACAGGCACACCAGTTAGTTTCCCTATATATTTGTGTAGAGGGATGTAATGGCTTGTGGTTATTTCACACACATATATTCTGGATATAGTATCATATGGACTACTATAGGTGTAACGTGTATAGGTTGTGATGGCTTGTGGATCCCTACTTGGTGTATGGGCTATAATGGCTTTAGGTATAATACCCGATGTATGATACACATTATGCGGGCTGTGGTGGCTCCTAGAACTTACCTGGTTACTTTTACTTGTGAGGATGGTGTTGTGCTTCACCCAGGTGTCTATCGGCAAGACTTTGTGGTGCATGAGGTGAAGATTGTAAAGCTTAGCCTAGGTGTCTGCGGGCTAGCCTTTGGAGAGAGATGCACAGGACGTATGTTGTTGGGGAAAAGTGGAAAACCAGTGGGGAAGTAGTAGCGAGGTACCCTTGATATTTTTCATTATATGCTATATTATTGTATGCGTTACTTGGTGAGAGTGGCCCTGGTGAGGTTGGGAACTTAGTATTCCTGTTTAGGTGACGAGTTAGTTTCACTTGTTGTTCACTAGGCTTTAGCATGATTTTTTTACTTTTGCACGAGAGGCATGGGGAGGATCCTACTGAGTATACTGTTATACTCACCCTAGTATATATAAACTGTTTTTTTTTTCGGTCACTTGGAGTAGGTTGGAGATAAAGCTAGTTACTACTAGCTTGTGGTTTGAGGAACTGTTCAGGCTTGTGGTCGCTGCCGTTTTACTTTCTTTTGGGAACTTTTTGTTTTCCCTTTCAGTTTTAGTACTTTTTCATGACATTTCATATGTGCACTTTGGTTTTCTTTTATATTTCAGTTCTGAGTTGGAGTTGGTTGGAGTCTATTCTATCTCTCTCTTCTGCATGTGTTCTCTTAGAGGGTAATGCCTCCCATTTGTGTGTTTATTATACCCTCGGTGCTAGTCGCCAACCTGGGGCCTACTGGAGGCGGGACTCGGGGGGTCATTATCTCTCTTTTCACATTGTCGGCCCAGGAGGGATACACTTTGTGGGGAGGGGGCTGTGACACATATGCTGAAATATAATTCAGTTCCCAATCACTTATCAAGTCATATCTAAAATTTATAATTGAACCTAGGATCATTATTTGTAAAAATTTATAGAGTAAATCCATGTAATCTAACTATCAATTAAAGATATAATTGACAAAGTTGATCTAGAGATAGTGTGTTCTGAATAGGATGAAAAGATTAAGATTTATTTAGTCTATCAATAATATTCCAAACTGCTTTGTGACCATATGAAGTATTTTGAAATCTCACTATCAAATCCAATTATATCTTCTATGATCACTCCTCTTGTATTATAAATTATTTAAGCATCACCTTCTGTAGCTGTAATTCTACTTTAACCTTTTAAAAAATCGAGCATTTCATGGTAAATTCTTTAGTATCTCTTTTCATTCCATTACACTAGTAATACACCTGAATGTCACTATACATCCTACTCTTTCTTAGATAAATGGAAAATAGTGAACTATGGTCTTATATTAACATCCCTTTCCCCAACTAAGATTCACATGGAACATATTATCTTTTTTACTATCTTAAAACACATTCTCCATAAATATTAAAATTAGCTAACATACCCTTATTAATGGATTCTAAAAATTTATATAAATATTGATCCTCTCTATGAGATTTCTTACTTCACTCTAAAAAAATTGACTGCACTGAAACTTGAAAAAACAATATGGGATGTCCCTGCATCCACAACTTCTGTGAAAAAATTTATCAAATAATTAACTAAACATTCAGGTTCCAAAAATAACATGGTTAATGTAGCATTATTTTTTTGACTCACAAGAATTTTCCACCTTATTTTCTTTTTCTGGAAGAAATTGAATCATTAAATCATAATCATTGAATAGTTACATCCATCTTTTTTCTCCCGTGATCAATTATTTTGGAGTGAATATATACTTTAAACTTGTGTTATAAGTATAAATTTCACACTTTACTATATAAAAACTATTCCTCAAACTTTTTAATGAAAACATAATAGAATATAATTCCAAATCATGTTTAGGGTGATTTAACGCATGAGGATTTGACTAACATGAAGAATATGCAGTTACCTAATCACACTACATTTTTATATGAAAAAATTTATTTAATGAAGCATCTTTATAGATGAAAAATTCACCATTTGTAAATGGCAGGGACAAAACTATAGCATTCACCAATATGATATTCAATTATTGAAAACAAACATCGCATTCTCTTATCTAGATGAACCTATCTCGCTTAAGTGTTAACTTAGTTAGAATGATATATAACCAACAAAAGTTTTCAATAAACCATCCATAATAACATGATAATTGCCAAAAACTATGAATCTTCATGACATTGGTTGGGCTTTTCCACTATTCAATATTTTTTTTAAAAGGGTCAAAATTTATGCCATATTTACAAAACAAATGTCCATGGAATGAATTTTGGTGCAACCAAAATTCACTCTTACTAAAATTTCCATATAGTGTATTTTCTTATAAGGATTAAAAATAAATCATCAAGTGCATTTCATGTTCCTCGTAAAATTTTGAATTTACCAAAATATCATATTTAAAAATATCAAAAACCAAATCCAAAAATGATGGAACATTCCATTCATAAGTTTCATAAATACAACCGGTACATTTTTTTACCCAAAAATAATAACTAAAATCTCATAATACCCATATCTCACCTGAAATACTTTATTCAAAATTCTATCATCCATCACCTTTTGTTGATGGTACCTAAACCTTAAGTGAACATTACAAAATTATTTATCTCCTTGGATCTAATCAAACATGTCATTGATATGATGAAACAAATACTTATTCTTAATAGTAATTATATTAAAATCTCTTTAATTAATGGAAAGCCTTAGTGAACCAACATTATTTTTAATAAATAAAATAAATTTTCCTCAAGGTGAACTATTGTGTTTAATGAAAACATTATCTAGAAAATATTGTTACTGAATTTTAAATTATAGAATTTCCACTTGATCTATTTTATAATGGGGTTTCAAAATTAGATAAGCATCATGAACTAAGGAAATTTTAAATTTAACTTCAAGATCAGGTACAATACCAAAAATCTCATCATAAAAAAACAGATACTCATTTACCACCAACCAACATTAATCTAAATAGTACTTTTATTTTAATCAATATATTAATGATAACAATAATTTTCAACATTTAATATTTTCTCGTCTTCCTAATATTTGATAAATAGTTTGTTTTCTTTCTTGTAAGAAAACTAACACTCTTTCTATAATAGATCTTCTTTATCTCTATTATATTTCTTAGCATGGTAAAAAAAGGAAATCCATACCTATAATAACATCAAATGAAACTATGGTTAAAACAACCCAGTTTCCATGCAATGGAATTCGAAATACAGTGACAAAAATATTCTTATAATTTCCTTTACCCATAATATTACCCCCATTCATTTCATTATGATAAGTTATGGATTCATTTCTTGAGGTGGAATTTATAATTTACAAGAGAAATTATTATAAATGAAATAATATGTATACCCCTAAACAAAAAACACGTAATTATAGTTATAATAAAAACAATTTACTTCATACCATTTCATTTGATGGTGAAACATATTTTTAATTAGTTGCTAATAATTTCCCAACACATTTATTCTTATAGTCTAACAGCTTCCCATAATTTGGGATCCTCTTTGGGAAATAATTTTCATAAGGACCCACATCATTATATTTTAAAAAAATTATTGACTATATATCTGAATTGGTATTACCACAACCATGATCTTTTCAATGAAATTATGAGCTATATTCCAAATCTTACCACATCAGAAGCATTTTCTAGAATTGAGAAGTCATTCCCTAATGTTTTCTATAACACAATTCTCAAAAACTGAAGACTAAATTTGTTAGCATCAATCTACTTTAAAAAATTCATCCCTTTTTTCCTTCCACCAAGACCTCTTTTTTATTGGTTTCTAAATAACACATGATCCTCGGCAGACTCCACTTCAACTTTCTCCATACATCAAACAAGTTTTTCATAATTTTTAAATAATGTGAAGCCATTGTTCCTAGATATCATAGATTACATCCTGAGTAAATATTGTTTATTTTCATATCATTATACTGGATAAAATTTGGATCATACCTTTCTAATAGAGTGAATCTCAATTCATGGGAAGACACTGAATCATCCTCCGGTTTTTATTCCAAAAATTGTTTTTCAATCCTATGTTGAATCACATGGGGAAAATATATATTAAGAAAAATATATTTTTCTAATTAATCCAATTAAAAAATATTAATCACATCACTATCCTTGATATTATTGACTATCTACCACCATTGGTCAGCTTCACCCTAAAAACTATTAATGACAAGACTAATTTATTAATGTTCTGAACACCTAGTGAAATCTAAAATATTTTTTGTGGAACTAATCCACCCATTGGATAGCTCTAGGTTATAAGATTCCCTAAAAGATAAAGGATTTTTATAAATACCAAGGCTTAACATACATATATGTTACAAAATTTTAGATAAATATCTAGAACATTACAAAATTGCATGCTCGAGGACTGTAATAGCGTAGTTTATTTGAAAAACATGGAACACAATCTTCTAACTTGGTGATAGATGATCAAAGTTTCCAAAAATGGTATTCCCATTTATTACTCCTTCTTAAATAATTTTCCCATAACCTGGGGAATAAAAACATAACAAAGGGTGATCTTAAATTCTCATTAAGAGAAAATAGAAGAGATTATTAGTCATAACGTAAGAATAATGTTTTAAGAACATGATCATAACAATAAGAAATCATTCCTACATATCAAAGTCAATAAACATGAATCATGGATGAATTATTGGTTGTTCATAATACATGAATCAAAATGGAATCATGATCATAATCTATGAAACCATAACATATGAATAAAACATATACATTTTTTATACATGTAAGCATAAAAAATCATTCCCCCTAAGACATGGTTCATTTCTAAAACCCATCAGGGTACATCATGGGGGACTGCACCTACTTGGTGGGACATAACACCATCCCTAGTTGCATCCATTTCCTTATAGTAGAATTTTTTCACTCCCTAAACATATTAGTTGTTTCGGTTAACACTCAACACCATCTTAGTAGTCAAGGTTTTCTCTCAAGAACATCATAGCAGATAAAGTTCTTTACTGAACCGAGTTCACTCCCTATTCTACCCATGTCTATCTCATGAGATATAAATATTTACCCAATTCATTATAGTGAGATATAGGTCCCACCCATCACATAATGAAATCATAGATACATGTGACATAGGATAACAAAACCAACATTATATCATGAACCATAAAAAGAGGATGGGTTTTATAAACAACATATCATATCCCCTAAAATTAAATGGGCATCAAAAACATTTATCATATCATAACCTATGGAAAATAGAAAGGGTTCATAATAATTTCATTATACAATAACCCATGAACATAAGTATGTTTCATACGAATTTTATCATGATATACCACATGGAATGGAAACACTTTTTATAAAAAAAGTTTCATTTTAAACATAAAACATTTACATATATAATAACAATGGAAGCATTGGATCATATCCCCAATAAAGCATAAACTATATCCAAGGATGAAATCTTTTACAGATAAGTATTTTAAAATATCATTTTGAAATATTCTAGTGGGAAATAATCCTCTTTGACTTTTACATGAAGAAACATGAAACTTTATTAAAATATTTTTCTTTTAAAACAACATTTCAAAACATTTAAAGTAATATTTTATAATCATTTAAAATATCTTCTCAGGAAAATGTCCTTTACAATTTGAAAAAATACTTTAAATACTAAAATAATTTGAAAACCTTTTCTTTAAAAAAACCGTGAAACCCAAAAAATGGAATATTTGAAAATTATTTAAATTTTTTTTAAAAATAAAACATTTCTAAAAACAATTTTAGTTAACATATTACAATAGAATATTCAAAAATCATTTAAAATTATTTTTAAATATCAAAAAATTTTGAAAAAATAATCCAACAAAATGAATTAAATAATATATAAATAATTTCTAAAATTCATTTAAAATCATTTTTGAATAAAAATATTTTAAATTAACATTTAATAAAAATTTTAAAACATTTTTAGAAAACAAGGTTTTTGAATAAAACTGATATCTAACTAAAGAGATGAATAAAGTTGGATTATCTTAAAACTTCTTCATAATTATATTAATTAATAAAGAGTGTAAAATGGTAACTTTATATGAATATATCATTAATAAACATATTATAATGAAATTAATGAGAATTATTGAGATATAGATCATGATATTTCATCAATGTAATCATAATCATAAACAGTCCCGATAAACTATTTGATTGTAGCAATAATTTCTTACCACTTTCGGAACATTGAATCCCAATACCCATAAAAGAATAACAATACATGAAGATTAAAATTTCATTAGAAGAATTATATTAATTATATGACATTTAAAATGTTATTATATTAACCTTGTAAAATAATATAGATGCATAATATAACATGTGTCTCAAATAAGGCAAATTGAGACAAAATTACCATACTGATTTGGTAACATATGAACCATAAACCACATGAAAGAGAGATCATAAATGGAAATTTAATTACCCATAAAAATAAGTATAATTACCATATAATACTTTAATATTATATAAATAAATATCATAAAAGAAACAACTAGTGAATATTATATATGTTTCGTTGAAATAAAATTGAGTCTTGAAATACCCTTTCTACATGAGAAACTTTTGAATCCTGAGATCTGTGAAAGGATAAAATAAATTTAAAGTTTTTATATCATGAAATAAATGAAATTAATGATATAACTTGTCATGCTTTAGTATATACACCACATAATAAAAATAAGTGGTGAATATACCATATATATCATAGAAATAAAAGTGATACGAGTAAACCATTACCTTATGTCCTGACATTCATCGTAAACATTCAAACCTCATCTAAAATAAGTATAAGTATATTATAAATCATCCAAAGTACCCAATTACTATATTTCAAATAATTTGTGATATTACTATGACTTTATATTACCCTTTTATTAACAAGTTCCTGTTAATGTTACGTTTTGAGTAATAATAACTTTTTTATAAGTTTTTACTTATTTTAATGAATCCTATTAATTAAATCATTATTTCAATATTTTCATAATGTAAAAAATTATTTAAATATAATATATATATATTAATTATATAATTATATATAATTATATATAAATTATAGATTTTTGAAATGGAATACACCGTTTATGGAGATGGTAGGTTGTACGTACGCATGAATGTTGTGCTCATTTTATTGTCGTATTGAAAGAATTAAAGTCAATGACATATATGTGTTTGATATATATATATATATATATATATATTATCACTAATTTAAAATTATTATTCAATATATATCATATATGTTATCTTAACTCACCCTTAATACATTCCATGTAAAGTGTGATCGAATCACATCACTTTGAGGAGGTAGTAATCCTCACATCCAAAAATTAAGTTATTATATTCCCAAAAAATGGAATTCCTGATGGTGTGTGTTTTATAATAATTCCAAAAGAATAAAAACATCATAAATATATTCTATCTACATAATATAATATCATCATATACATCATTATTCCTAAATATTAAAGAAAATAATAGAAAACCAAACAACCATGTGTAGTCCACCGTACACACAAACGATTACTATGTATCCCATTTTATGGAAGTGTCTGCGAGTATAGGATGTAGCATTAAAATATAAAAAATCATTATACTTATTATTTTAAGGTTATTATATAATCATGTAAAAAGAATAATTGAATTTGTGGATAAAAAAATAATACAAAAGTGATTGTTGAAAGATGCTACCTCTTCTTTGGGTAACTCCTTTTGTTTTTCACCAAAAGGATTACTTGGTTGTCTTTATGCCTAGATTGAGGAATATATGATGAAAGGAGGGAATATGGGAATAAATTTTGATAGTGTTTTTAGAGAAAAGGTCTTGAGAGGTGTGACGAAGTGAGGGGGTGGGGGTAAGTGCCCTTTTTATAGTGGAGAAGGACTAACATTCTTGTAAACATAAAAAGGTAAAACATATTGAGAGGTATCTCTTACCACATATTCCTCCAATAATATTAAATATTATATAAAATGTGGTATATGGTAGAAATATTTCTATAAAATTGAATTTGTACATGTGTCTAGGTTATTTGGACCCTTAAGTTAAATTTTGACCTCTAAGTAAACTCGTATTTAACTTAATCATCATAATTAATTTTAATTACATTCCCATATATTATTTGTAAGAAACTAAATTTAAAATTATATTAATTAATATTATTTTGATTCAAAATAATTATTCACTTTCCAAATCCCAATAAAAAAAGTTCTTAAATTAATTTAAAATATATCTAACAAATGTGATGGTAAAGTGGGTTTTCGAAGTAAAAAGTTCAAAAGTTTGAATTGTTTTTATATCGAATTTCAATTTAAAATTTGAGAAAATAAAATTATTTGAATTTATAGTTGTATTATTGAACAAATTATACAATAAAACTAATTAAAATGTAATTTAACTATATAAAAAAATTGTACAAAATGTATTTTTTAATTAAAATTATGTGTTTTCTACTATTCATAAAAATATTAAACTTCATAGAAAAATAATAGAAATTCACCAAAAGTATATTTTTATATTATAATTTAAAAATTAGGTTTACTTATTTAAAATATAAAATATAAAATTTTTCCAAATGAGATTTATAATAGGTTTATCGTTCAAAGTCCAGAAAATTTTCATTTAGAAAAATACATATTTTATTCATAGAATTGGATTTATTATTATCTCTTACCAATAAAACACATATGATGAACATTAAATAGTTGAAATAATATATATATATCATTAATATAATTTATTATTTTTTAATTAATTTTTTAATATAAATCTTTTTTATTTCAAAAATATTGTTTTATAGGAAAATATTTCCTATATTTTTAAAAGCGTTTTATTTTCATTTCTATTTATTTTGTTACAAAATAATTATTCTTATATACATGTGTAGATATTATTTTTAAAATATAATTAATTTTATTCATAACCAATATTCTAATGAGTAGGTGAAAATAATAATAATATTTGAATAATATTATTAATAGCACGTGGTAGTGTGGTCAAACTGGGTCTTGTGTGTCATGAAAGTTATCAAAGGTACTCGACATTGTATATAAAAAAAATCCAAACATAGTTTTTCATGTACCAAAATCTAATTTATGTGTTGGGTATAGCATATTCTTAACATGTTATTTCATACAGAGTAATAATCACATGATTCTTTCATATAAAAAAAAATTAAATTTAGTGTGTATTGAAATGAAAAATACTGAAAAGATTAAATTAATTCGAAAAAAATATATTTCTCAAAATCATTAGGTGTTACATTCTACACCCATTAAAATGAAATTATTTTTAAAAATTATCCTAGGTAATCAAAGGTTTAGTAATTTAAATTTTCCTTTCATAGAAACCCACAACGTAAAAATGAAAACTAAAAATAATAATAAATAATTTTTAAATATAATTTATAATTTTTTCAAATAAATAAAACATATTGATAATAAAGTATATATTTTTTGGTAAGGTCGTCATATATTTAAAAATACGATTTTCTTAATGGAACTTTTTTTTATTCCCTTAAATAAACAATAATAAATTTAATTTCAACAATCAAATAAATATAATTTGATAAAATAAACTTCACTTTTTTAATTAATTATTTCAAAATTATCATAGGGTTAATTTTTTTTAATTTTATAAGAAACATCATTTTTTGGATGAATAGAAGTACTGAATTTTAATTCGAAATAGATTTTTTATCATGGATATTTATATATTTAAATTATATTTTAAGTCGGTTTTAAAGTCAAAATATATAAATTATACATATATTAATCAAATTTTGTTCGTTAAAGTAGTTTTTATGTTGAATTTAGATATAAAATGTTAGTGAACTTTTGAACATTCTCAATTTAAAAACATGCTTTCGCGCCATGACTGCAGGAGTAGCATTAAACATAATTTTTCCACTTATGTAAATTAAATTTAAAAATAATACCTCTATAGTTTTAATGAATATGGTATTTATAGTTCAATAATATCAACTTAATTTTTGACCAAAATTATTAGTGGAAGTGAATAAAATTAATTACAGAGATTAAGATAAAATTAAGCTTAATAATGGAATAAACATTATTATTAAAGGAAACAACATCCTATACACTTGTCCAAAACCTATTCTGTGGATATATTTCAGCCAATACACATATATGGTTTTGTAATTATCTAATTGGAAACTTTGGGAATAAGTAATACTTGGGGAACACACAATTATTTTCAAAACATAAAAAGTGTGTCCTTTCCCTCCACTATAAAAATATACTCAAACCTTCAACATACACACACATATCAAGAAACTTTGGATCAAAAAAAATATATATAATATCTTCTCAAAATCCATCCACTAATCATAGAATCCTCTCATAAATCCATCCAAGAAATCCCTTTGGTGTAAACCAAAAAGAGTTTCTTGAATAAGAGTTAACATATTTTATCAAGCGCTTTAGTTTTATTTTCATTATTCACCCCCGAAAATCTACTTATTAAATTATTACCGCCAAAAAACTGTCCTTAGTACATTGAGATTTTTTATTCTAAGTTATTTAACTACACAAACACACACTTCCATCTAATGGGTAACGAACACACTATTTATGTGTACGGTGAACAACCGCCTCCCAAAATGATGAATATTCATTTTTTCCTTTACCACCATTCATGAATGTTAATTATGATGTAAATGATATTTATAAAATACATATACTATAATTTTTATGAGTTTATTATTCTTTAAATCTTTAATAACACATATTTTATACATTCTATCTTGTGTAAATATGATAACATCGTTTGTGCATGTGTGGACTCCGCCTCTTCTAAGCGATGTGATACGTTCAGACACTACATGGAAAGTATTATGTATTGATTTATTTAAAAATATGTTACATATAAAAAATATATTTATTATATTTATTAAATAATTAACATTATATAGTTATAGTATATAATTTTATTTTTCACCCTTTTCACATTCAAAAATTGATAACGTCTATCGTGGACTTGTAGACTTCCACCTCCTCAACATGATGTGATTACTTTTTCATTATAATAATTATATATATATATATATGTGAGTATATATTATGAAATAACATTTTAATAATTATATTATGATAATTCTTTAAATATATAGTCTTTCTTACCTTCTATTCATAATGATCACTAAAAAATGGGAATGTTACACAGGTGTATATACGGCCCACAGTCTCCATGATTGTAACATTGGTTCATTTTTAATAACCATAACTAATGATTGGTTATAATAGAATAATTTATATATAATTTTGATAATTATTTTACTATTATTATTCTTTATATGTTTATATGATGACCATTATGACTATAGTCTACCTACCAATGTTTTTTTGACACGTGAACTGAATTTAGTCAAAACACCTGACTTAAACCTAATTGTTTAAGTAGTTGGATAAAACATGGTAATAATTTATGTAAAAGTAATAACAATCTTGAAAAGTTTTAGTTAAAAATTAATTAATTAAAAAATATTTAATATTAAATAAGATAAAGTCACACGTGATAATTCTAACTCAAGGTAAGGGTGTTTCTTAACCCACTTTAATTTTCCTTGAGACATAATTCATGTACACCAATTATTTATTATATTATACATATACTTCCCATTTATTTATTAAATTATTCTGATACATAAATATATGGGTATTTACACATCCATTTTATGATATTTATTTCATAGGATTTATGTTTCAAAAGTTACCAAATCGGTAACATAATGTTGTCTCAATTTTCCATCATTGAAACCCATTCCATGTTATGCAACAATATTTTTTTCTAAGAGGTTAATATAATAAACATTAAATATTATATCACTAATATAATTCATTAAATTATATTATATAATTCATTTAATTTCATTCTATTACTTTGGGAGTATGGTTCGAAGTTACCAAGTGCTAAGAGTTTATTGAAAAAATATCATCACTTTTCAAGATTGTTTATGATTATGATACCTTTGATGAAATATTAAGATATATCTCTTAAGAACACTCATGATGTATATTTTCCTCTGGTTTTTCATTATATCATCATATATTATTACCATTTTTCCGCTCTGTACTTAAGATAAATAAGAAAATGTTTTTATGAAAGTCTGACTTTATTTATACTTTTAGTCAGAACACTGTGTTCTTTAAAGATTATTATATATAATAATTTTTTAAAAAATGTTTTACTATTATACTATGATGTTAAAGGATATTTTTCCCATGATTTATCTTTTTATACATGATTTTAGAAGAATTCTTCATGTCATATTCTGATTGAGACACTTTTCAAAACATTTAAGGTAAAAAATATTATTTGACATGTAAAGACATACTTGCCATCATGACCTTGATTTCCTTGAAGATTCCGTTGTATGTTTAAAAGTTTGGTTTTATGTAAAAAAAATATTTTCTTAATATTCTGGACATTCATCATTTTCAAAGTGGGTTTTGATGAAAAAAATTTTCAAATAATTTTTTCTGTTAAAAAATATATATTTTTATCATATTCAAGCATTCTTTATATGTTTTAAAAGTATTTTCAATGAAATGGTTTTGAAAATGTTTTATTGATTTGTTTTAAAGGGAAATAATTTTCAAAATGTTTTGAAGCTTCTTTTATAAGTTTTAAATGAAAATTTTTTTCAAGATATTTTAATATATTTTCAAGGAAACATGTTTTCAAACTATTTTCGAATCTATTTTATATTACTTCAAGTTTATTTTAAAAGAAAAATATTTGAAAAAGGTTTTTTGTTTTACACATAATCTTTCGTAGAATAAAGTATATTTTCCTTAAAAAATTACCATATTTTTCAAAATTATCTCCCATCTAAGATAATATTTGTTGATGATACCCATGCCTTTCTGGTAAATGATCCAAAGGTTCCATTCATATTCTTTCTCTAAATGATATAGGTTTTTATGGAGTGATGTTTATGAAATCTAGTTTCTCTTTCATGTGTTACGTATTTATGAATCTCATTCTATTCTATGGGTTATATTCTAAGAATACCCATTTCTTTTCAATGGGTTATACCATGATAAATGTTTATGAATCCTCTTACCTTTCATAGGATATTATAGAATTAAATTATTATTAATATTAAATTTTTTACGTAGGTAATGATGTTATTAAATTTTATGATACCCATTTCATTTCATTGGTTATGATATGATGTTTATGAAACCCATTTCATTTCATGAGTTATGATATGATGTTTATGACACCCATTTCATCTCATGGGTTATGATAAGATTTTTTATGATTTTTTGGGACATGTATGTATGATTACATTATGAGATGGGTGGGAAAAATATCTCCCCCAAATGTATTGGGTAAAAATTGATATCTCATGATATAGGTTAATATGGATTTCGGAGGGAACCTTGACTACTAAGATGGCCCTGGGAGTGAACCATTACTACTAAGATGGTTTGGGGAGTGAACTCATATTAGTAAGTTGGATATGAGAGTGAACCATGACTACTAAGATGGTAAAGGGAGTTAACTCATACTACTGATATGTTCATGGTAGTGAACTATGACTTCCAAGATGGTGTGGGGAGTGAACCCATCTACTAAAATGGATTTCTCAGTGATGCCTTGAATACTATGGAAATCATATTTTATGATTATGTGTTTTATAAAATTCAATTTTTTATACTTATGTTATGATTTCATGGATTATGATCTTGAGTACAACGTGATTCGTGTATTATAAACTAATAACATTTATGTCATGATTCTAGTTTACAATCATTTATATGTAGGGTATGATCTTCTAATGTAATGATCACATTCTCATACCCCAATGATCATGTTTATGCTTACATATCTCCCATGCTTACACTTATTAGGAATATGTGGTCACCCATTTTTATGTTTATTTCCCCATGTTATGATGATATATTCTTATGTATGATATTTCTAATAGGGGTTCTAGTCTTCGAAAACCTAGTATGAGATGATGTTTCTCACTCATGTACCAGTTTTTAAGTTTCCATATTTCCCAAAGCCTCAAACTAATATAGTATCTCGGCGTCTGTTTTGTAATGTTTTAAATAATACATAAAATTAATGTGATTTCTATGTACATAAAGACTGGGTTATTATAATTGGTATTATAATGAAGGTTTATTCTACCTTGGGAATCTATGAAATGAAAAATTTAATGAAATTTCTTGGTATATTTCAAGGTATAGGACTAGGGATGTATATAAGGATTAGTATAAGGATGAGTTAACATTTAAAAAAATATCCTAGATATTTAGTAATGAATATAAAGAGTGTTTTCCAAGAAATATAACCCTTTATGAACACTAAATGTGGATGTGGTTCTATCATAGATGTACCTAAGAGTAACAATTATGACAAGGTGTGTCGGCTATGATTCTGTGCAACCTGATACAAGACAATAGACCTTCCTAAGCACCTGGTTTGACACTGCCATAGGGTATGCATTGGGAATTCAAAAAATCATTACAACCCATCATGAAGAATATAAGTAGAATTTTTATATGAATAACCTAGGATAATCCTAAGGTGTCATAGATTAGAGAAGTAGGATCCATGATTTAGGCACTATATAAGTAATTTTTCATGATTATATGGTATTCCAAAATGATAAATGTTTCTCACACTAAGAATTATGGTTTTAGCCAAAAAAAGTTCTAGAACGAACTTGGATAACATTTAATGATTCATAAGTGGAATGTATGGGAATTATTAAAATTAATTTCATAATTGGAAATATCATGAACAGAATAGTAAGGTGGTATGATTATTTTTTATATAGTTAAAGATAAATATATGGTGAATGAAATGAGGAAGGTATGGGATGTTCTAATAGTTTTTATTATATTAAATGTAAGAAGGCTGACTACATTGAGGTTAAAAAACCTTAAGACATGATTCATATTTCATATTAATGAAAAATGGTATTCATGAACAAGATTATGAGACCTGGGTATTGGTTTTAAAAAAATGATGAATAAATTATTTTTTTAATTCAAATATTATGTTACATAAATCAGGAAATATATAAGTATTTTTAGTATACGTTTTTCATTAATGATTTAAAAGGATATGTTTAATAGTGATAAATAAATAGAAAAGTTATTTAATGGAAAAAAGTGATATTTTGATTAAGGAAAGGTAACCCTTAATGTGTTCAAGATTTTGGGAAAATTGTGTTTAGATTTGAAAAAAAGATAATTATGATTTGATAAAGATATTTTGGATATGAATATGTAATTTGGACAGTACTGATTACATTATAATTGATTACAGATTTGTTTAAAATTATGGTCTATGTTATCATGGATGAAGTTAACAACTTTTTTATATTTAAGGAGTATACCCATATGAAATCTTGATTTTTTTAGAGAAGGGAATTTGGTAATTCAGCACAGTACTTGTTTCTAGAGAATATACAATGAGGTTATTCACATGTTTGGAATATTGCAACCAAGATATACTTTATGATATATGGGGGATCAAGGTTATGTTGATTTATTGACTCTCTTTCTAATTTTTTGGACTATCATAATCTAGAGGAGTTATAATAATACCCCTTTCTGTAATAGAATAATTTATACATCATATGATGTTTTTGATATTAAATTAATATCTCACTATATTAAGGCTTATTCAGGTTGGATGATATGTGCTAATAATTTTTCGGTGATGATTTTTAAAGGAAAATGGAATGAATTATCATTATATTTATGGAAATCACAGTATGTTAGTTCTTCAGGATTGAAAAATTCACCATCTTTACAGGGAATAAGAGATGAAGTGATAATTGATAAAAAAAAGTGATAAATTGCATATATAAACTATAATTCAATCAAGTATATTTTCTAATGTTCTGTAAGTGTAAAAAAATCCTTGAATATAAGAAAATAATATTGAAAAATATTTATCCTAACACCATTATTTGGGATGAGTCATATAGTTTCTTAGATCATCGTAGATTTATTGTTTTGTAATCACCCACTCCTACTTATCAATGTTCTATATCAATCTCTCTCAAAACATAATAGTTATATTTCTCTTCCAAGTCCATATTTTCACTTTCCACTCATATTATCATGTATGGTAACCTAGTTATGAGTTACCTTGTGTAATCGTTATGTTTCCATCATTACCTCCAAAGTTTTAGTATTAATTTTTTTGATGTGGTTTTCTATGAATATAATTTTTAGTATTATACCATTAATAACCTAGATGAATTTCGAAGGAGAAATTCATTTTAAGGGGGTAAAATGTAACACCGTGAGATTGTGTGAATTATTTTATTTTGAAAAAATTATTTTAATATTTCTCATATTTTTAATTTCATGAATCAATAGAAATTATTTTTTTATACATATATTATAAAAATAATACATAATTTAATTATACACTATAATAAGGTAATCTTATATTATATGCAACACTGACTTGGCTTGCGTTACATGGAACACTGAGTTTCTGTGAAACATCACTTAATTATGATAATTATTTAAAAATATAGATATAACATGACCATTAAAATTGGTAATATGAATATTAATAACTAACTTTTTAAAATTATTTATAATGGATTCATATAAATAAAACATATTGATAATGGAATATATATTTGTTGGTAAAGTCTTTGTCTGTTTACAAATAATATTTTTTAAAAGTAACTACATTTATGTCCTTATGTAAACAATAATAAAATTAATTTTAGACACTAAAAGAAATTTAATTTGATAAAATAAACTTCATTTTGTAATTTATAATTTTTATATTATCTAATTGCTAATTTTTAGTGTTTTTATGAGAAACACCATTTTTCAATGAATAATGAGAAATATTGAATTTAAATTCAAAACTGTTTTTTGTCTAATATATTTGTATAGTTAAATTATATTTTAAGCTGTTTTTGAAGTAAATATATATATATGATAAATATATTGATCCAATTTAGTTAATTTAAATCATTTTTATATTTAATTTAAATATAAAAACTTAATGAACTTTTGAACATTATCAAATTAAAAACCATCTTTCTCGCCACATATGCAGGATTAGCAATAAACTAAATTTTTATGATTATTTGAATTCAATTAATAAAAAATTAAATAATAAACTTTAATTAGTAACATATTTAATTTATAATAATTTCAAATTAATTTTGGACCAAAAATATTAGTGAATGCGATAATAATTAATTACAGTGATTAAGGTAAAATTGATATTTATAAAAGGCTAATCGTTAATCTTAAGGGTTAAAATAACCTATACACTTGTATAAAACTTATTTAGTGGAAATATTTCGTCTAATAAACATCTAATATTTTATAATTATCCATTTTTACACTTTGGAATAAATAATACTTTGGGAACACACAATTCTTTTCAAAAAATAACAAGTGTGTCATTTCCCTCCATTATAAAAAAAACTCAACCCTACCACTAACACACACCTATCAAGTCCCTTTTGATCGATGATGATCTTCCCAAATAGATCCTAAACATCCTTAAACTCACCCTATAATAATAACATTGGTAATGAATCCATAAAAGGTATCCCTTTTGTGAAAACCAAAAGGAGTTACCAGGATAATAGGTAACATCTTTCCCCAAGCTATTATGTGTTATTTCCTTTCTCCACTCCATAATATATTTTTATTCCCAGATTATAAAAAAATAATAGTATAGTTAAAATAATTAGTTGTTTCTATTATATGGTTTCTCCCTATACATACACACACTTCCAACTAATGGGTAACAAACATAGTGTTTATATATATGGTGAACTACTACCTCACGAAATGATGATGGTCTATATTTCCTTTACCAACATTAAAGGTTGGTAATTATGGTGTAAAAACTATTTATATAGTAAATATACTATATTAATTATATATTTATGCTTCTTAAATTCGTTTATATCACATAACTTTATAATTTCCATCATGTGTAAATATGATAACATTTTTTGTTGACGTATGGACTACCGCCTACGCAAAGTGATGTGATACATTCATACACTACATGGAATCTATAAGTAATGGTTTTCATGAAAAATATGTGGCATAAATTAAATATATATTATATTCATAACGTAATTACCTTTCAATAGGTGTAATATATAATTTTCTTTATTACCTTTTTTACATACAAATAGTGATAACATCGATCATGGACGTGTGGACTACTGCCTCCTTGAAGGGATGTGATTCCCTTTACATCACATGAATTATATATAAGTATATATGATTAAATAAAAAGTTACTTATTATTTAAGTATAATTCAATAAATATATATTTTTTCTTACCATCTTTCCATAATAACCATTGAAAATGGGGAATGTTACTCACTACGTACGTATGGCCTACCATCTCTATGATTGTAAAGATGGTTAATTTTTCATAACCATAATTCATGATTAGTTTTAAAAGTAGAATTGGTTTATAAATATGATAATTATTTCATAGTTTTTATTATTTATAAGTGTATATAATGACCTCTTGGACCATAGTCGAACTACCGAATTCATTTTTGACACTTGAAGTGAATTTGGTCAAAACACCTGAATTAAACATAATTGTGTAAGTCATTATATAAAAAATTGTAAGAGGTGAATCGAAATTAATTATAAACATGAAAAATTTTCAGAATAATGTAACAAATTAACATAATTTATTTATTCAATATGATAAAGATACGCATAACATTTCAGACTCAAGGTAATGGTCTTTCTTATCTCACATTTATTTTCTATAAGACACAAGCCATGTACACCATCTATTTATTTTATCTTATTTATATAATAACCATTTATGTATTCAATAATTATTATAAATAAATTTAATGTATTTAAAAAATCCATTTTACTATATTTATTTCATGTGAATTATGTTTCCAAAGATGCCAAATAGATAATGCAATTTTGTCTCACTTTTCCTTATTTGAGACGCATGCCATGTTATGCAACTATATTTTTCTAAAGGTTCATATACTACCATTGACATTTTATATCATGAATATCCTTATTTTAATGATATTTTGAAGCTTCATTAAATTTCATTTTATTACATGGGGAGTATGGTTCAAAGTTACCAAGTGGTAATATTTTATTGAAACAATCTCATCATGTTTTGAGATTGTTTATTATTAATCTTCCTTTGATGAAATATTATGATCCATATCTCATGAAAACTCATGAATTATATTCACATATAGTTTTCTGTGATATATTCATATTTTATTACCATTTTTTGACTATTTGGTACTAATGATTAATAAGAAATTTTTTATGAAAGTCTACATTTATTTCTTCTTTCGGTCATAAATTTATGTCCTTTAAAAAATTTATTTTCCAAAAATGTTTCCAAAATTTCTTATTATTATCCTATAATGAGAAAGTATATTTAAACAATGATATATATTTTTAAAAATATTTTCATATTAATTATTCTAGTCATTTTCTTCTTGAGACACTTTTCTAATATTTTAAGGTAGAAAAGAATGTTCATAATCTATAGACATAACATCAATCATGACTATCACTTATTTGTGGCTTCCATTATATGTTTACATGTTTATTTTTAAGGAAGAAAAATTTTCCTAATATTGTAGACAATCATTTTTTTGAAGTGGGATTCAATGAAAAGTGTTTTCAAAAAATGTCTTGAGGTTTAAAAAAGTATTTTAAACATTTTCTTGATTTATTTATAATATTTCAACTAATTTTAGAAGAAAAAGTTTTTAAATAAATTTCAAGAATAAATTATATGTTTTAAAGAAAAAAGGATTTAATTTTTTTCATTATTTTTTTATAAGTTTTCAAGGAAAAAGGTTTCCAAAATATTTTCAATAATCTTTGATATGTGATCATGGAAACATGTTTTCAAAATGTTTTCTATAATATTTTATATGATTTCATGATTATTTTAAAGGAAAATTATTTTGAAAAGACTTTCTATTTTTAAGATCGTTATTCAATGAAGATAGGATATTTTACAAAAGAAATGTTTTAAAATATATTTCAAAATTATTTCCCATAAAATATAAGATCTATTGATATTACACATGAAATTAGAGTAAATGGGTTCCATTCATATTATTTATTTGAATGGTTTAATTTTTGTTTCCATGATGTTTATTAAAACCCTTTTCTCTTCTATGGGTTATATTTTTATGAAACTAGGTCATATTCTATTGGTTATCTTATTATGATACCCATCTCTATTCAATGTGTTATACCATGATAAATGATTATGAAACCTGATTCATTTCATGGGGTATTCTAGGATGAAATGATTATAAAACCTATATAATATCTATAGGTTATGATATGATTAATTGTAATGATATCAATTTTATTTCATTTTTTATTTTATAATTTTTATAAAATGCGTTTCATTTAATGGTTTATTATATGATGTTTATGAAACCCATTTAATTTCATTGGTTATGATATGATTGTTTATGATTTTATAGCACATTTATTTATGATATAATTATGATATGGGTGGAACCTATATCTCCCTACAATGCATTGGGAATGTCTTTATATTTCATGGGATAGAAAAATATGGTGTTGGGAGTGAACCTTAACTACTAAGATGGTCATGGGATTGAACCACAACTAACATGATGGTATGGTGAGTAAACTCATACTATTTAGATGTCCATGGGAGTGAACCATGACTACCAAGATGGTATTAAGAGTGAACTCATAGTACTAATATGGACATGGGAGAGACCCATGACTACCAAGATGGTAAGGGGAGTGAACCTATACTACTAATATGGAATTGTATGTGATGAGTGTACTTCTATGGGAATCGTGTTATATTCTTATATCTTAGCCATAATTCCATGTTTCGTTCCATTGTTATTCTTTCATGGATTATTATCATGATTCCCTTGTGATTCATGTATTATAAACTAATAACATTTATTAAATTATTCATGTCTACATTTATTTATATGGAGGGTGTGATATTATAATATTATGATCACATTATTACACAATTACTCTCTTGTTTATTCTTACCTTTTCCTTTATTTACCCTTATTGAGCATCTGAGATAACCTGTTTTTTTATTTCCCCAGATAATAAAGATATATTATATGTATGATATTTCTAAGAGGGTTTACAGTCTAAGAGAACATAGTGGGATATAATATAGATCACTCATATACCTGTGTTTACATTTCCATGCATTCAAGGTACTAAATTAATATGACATTTGGGAAACTGTTTTGTAATAAATTAATTATTATGAAAAACTGAGGTAATTTCTATGTACATCAAGACTAGTTTGTTATGGTGACCATAAAGGTTACCGCAAGTAACTCATAACTATGACATGACAATAGAAAACAATGGTTGGAAGTGAAAATAATAAATTTAATAAATTATTAAATAATTATATATAGTGATATTGATCATTGATCAACAGTGAGTGAATGATAAATGGAATTTTAAGGGCCTGAAAAACTTAAATCATTGATGATTTATAAGACAATAGGTTCAAAGGAATAAAATGTATTAAGATAAACCGTTGTCAATATTTTTTTCATAGTGATGAGTAATTATTTTATTGTCTTATAACATAAATAAATATACTTACTTGATTGTATTCCTTTTTATATAAAAATTATCACCCTTTAGTTAGTATTATGTTGATTCCTGATTCTACTGCTACTCAATGAAATGAAGTTAAATTTTTCATCCCTGATGTATGAACAGATCTAGAGGTAGAATGATAATTCATTCCATCTTTATTTAGTAAGTCTCAAAACAAAATGGTTAGCACAGGTTTTCCAATATGCAGAAATACTCATGTTATGAGATAATACTTTAATATCAAAAAATATAATTCAAAGTTTAACTTAAATATTCCATAAATTCACATACTTATAACCCTTCTGAATGATGAACATAAAAAATAATATAAATAATTTCACTAAATTTCTCCAAATCATCTTAACATTGATCCCCCATATATCATAAAGTATCTTTTGGTTGTCACGTAGAAAAAACATGAATACCTTCATCAAGTATTCTCTATAAACACAGTAATGACATGAATTACTATAAAAGAATATTAAACAAACACATAATTCATTATTCTTTACATATAATACATATTATTAGATATATTCATTAAATCCAACAATGTCATAAACTCCATCCATTATAGAATCAAACACGTTTTCCAAAAATTATTAATTAGTTTTAAGGTAATAAGTATCATCCAATTTAATTATTCATATATAAAATATCATTATTCAAACATAATTATCTCAACATTGGGAACATATAAAAGGTTATTAATCCCATAATCTTGTCTTTTCCTGGAATACCAAATTTCCATTAAATCATATTTCTAGTCCATCAGAACCATTCAACATATTCGTGTAAATCATTAGGGAAAAAAATAAATTGAAAAATACTAACATATTTTTCCACTCATAATTATTTAATCCAAGTACATAAACACATAGGTTACTTCACTTCATCCATAATTTATTAACAAGTATTCCACTTAATATTCCTTGACACATATTTCATTTTACATTTTGTATTTCACCTATAGTCTCCTCATCCCCAGCAATATAATCTTTACTCATACCACCTTGCAAATTCTCTAGGTGAGAATTCCTTTTAATACAAAAATTTAAATTTTTACCATTAATTACACAGTTAATGAATTAAAGAATCGATGATGTCGTAGGGAGGCCATAATTATTATTAATTGTGTTAACTAAACTTTTCATTTTCCCTTTGCAGTTACTTTCTTTGTATCCTTCTTTTCTACAGTAAAAATATATTATTATTCCTCTAATGCATTCAGATTGTTTATTATTCCCACATTTTAGACACATAGGAAACTGAATATTCATTCCCCCATGGTCTCCATTTCCATTTTCCCTAGAAAACACATTCCTTGTCTTCCTTGGTGAGTCTAAGATTTGCTTAAGTAACATGTTTTTAACCATGATCTGTAAAAACGGATGAGGCATAATCACTTCTTCCTTTACTCCAATCATCATCCCATTTGAAAACTTGTCAAAAAATCATCTATCACATGCAATGTTAAACCAGATCCTTTTGGTTCCTTCCATTAACTGAACCCATCAAGCTTAGTGTGGGGAAAACTTATCATAGTATAAAACTTCATAATCATGAAAAATCATCTATATGATGTCTAAATCATGAAACCTAATTTTTTTATCTATGAAATTGTATGTTCATCCTAGATTATTCATTGTCATATTCTATTTAAATCTAATAATATGATTCATAAAGAGTTTTTTAATTCACAATACATATCCCATAGGTGTTTTAATCTATGTGTTTACTAAGTATTGTTGTTTTTTGCCATTTCCTCATGGATTCAAACTCAATGTAGTATTTTTGTGTTTTTAAATTTATATAAATTGATTACAGAGCCATATCCAATTATATCATCGTAGTGGGGATGTATTTATAGGAAAATACTCACTCTACCCTTTATAAAAATTCATGGACATTTTACTAAACATTATCTCATCCATATACACATCCTTAGAGATATATCTAGACATATCCTTAGAAATATACCATGGGATCTCGGTAATGTTTTATCTTCATAGTTTCTAATGGTTTATTAAAAAAATTATTTGATACCAACTATAATGCCCTAGGCTTAACATAAATGGATATTCCAACATTTGAGATGAATATTCAACACATTAAAAAATTACATGCCAGATGACTGTAACAACTTAGTGCCTTTGGATACAAGGAACACAGTTTTCTAACATGGTATAAGATCTCTATTGATTCCAACAAAAATCTTCCCAATTAGTAATCCTACTTAAAATAATTTATTATAACCTTTGGAAAGGAAACATAATGATGGGTGAGCTATGATGCTAAGTAAGGGTAAATAAAGGAGATTTGAATGAATAGCATAAGCATAAGAGTATGAGAATATGATAATGACATTAGAAAATCATACCCTACTTATCAAAGGACATAAACATGAATCATTTAGTAATTATTAGTATTTCATATTAAAATAATAATAAGTTAATCAGGATAATAAACTATGAAATAATAACATTGGTATAAGACATAGAATTTTTGGAATACATGTAAAAAACTAAAATCATTTCTTATATGTAAAGGACCATTTCTCATACCTATCAGTGATCTTCATGGGGCCACTCTTATTGGGAGTGGAAAGACCACCATCCCTATTTTAATCCATTTCCTTATAGTGGAATGGGTTCACTCCAAAAACTATATTAGTATTCAAGGATCACACCGAAGACCACATTAGTTAGAACGGTCACTACCAAGACCCTCTTAGTTATCAAGGTTTACTCCCAAGACTATCTTAGAAGAAAAATTAATTTACTCAACTGATTTCACAAACTATTATATTCATGTCTATCTTATGAGATATAAATATCCACACAATTCTTTAGAGTGAGATATAGGTCCCACCCATCACATAATGAAATCATACATATGAGTGCCACAAGATAATGAAACATTCATCACATCCTGACTCATAAAATATATGGTTTTCATAAACATCATGTCATAACCCATGAAATGAAATGGGTATCACAAAAATTTATCATATCATATCATGTTGAAAAGAGAAAGGTTTTATACTAATATTATTATAAAATAACCCATGAAATGAAGAAAGTTTCAAACTTATTTAATCATGATATAACCTACAAATGGAAATTGGTTGCATAAAAAACAGTTCATATTAAACATAAACCATTAAAATAATGAATAATAATTGTTTCATTGGATCATATCCTGAGTAAAGCATAAACTATATCAAAGGATGAAATCTTAGATGGGGAAGGATTTTGAAAGGTCACATTGAACATAAATTAAGGGAAATAATACTTTATTTAAAATCAAATTTTAAAACATGAAACATTTTCAAAATATTTTTCTTTGAAAAATAATTAAAAAAATTATAATGTAATATTTTAAAATCCATTACAATATTTATTGAGGAAAATATCATTTCCACTTTGAAAAATTATTTTTAAATCAGAAAATATTTTTAAAACATTTTTTATTGAATATAACTTTGAAATAATTTAATTGAACCTTTAAAGATCATTTGAAACACTTTTTAATAATAAAAATTATTTTAAAACCTTTTTCATGGAAACTTATAATGGATTATATGAAAATAATTTAAAAAATATTTTCAAACCCAAATAATTTTTTAAAACCATTTTCCTTGAAAATATATTTGAAAATTTATAAATGAAACATTCAAAATCATTTGAAAATAATTTTCCATGAAAATTATTATAAAATAGAATTTAAAAACATTTTTGGAATCATTTTTAGGCAACAATTCTTTTAATAAAACACATTTCTGACCGAAGAGAGAAATAAAGTCAAATTATCTTGAAAAAATTAAAAATTATATTAAGTACCAAAGACTATTAAAATGGTAACATGACATGAAGAAATCATGAATAAATAGAGTATTATAAAATTCATGATAATTCATGATAAATGTATCATGATATTTCATCAAAGTAATCATAATCATAAACAATCTTGATAAAAAATTTAATAGTAGCAATAAACTCCTAAAACTTTGGTAACCATGAAAACTAATCCTAATGAAAGAAAAACGTTAAATTAACCTTAAAATATCATGTAAATAAATAAATTAATGATATTAAATTTTACATTATTGTATATACACCCCATAACAAAATATAGGTGCATAATAAATCAGGTGTATCAGAGAAGGAAAATTAAGACAAAATTGCCTTATTGGTTTGGTATCTTTTGAACAATGAAATCCAGAAAATAAAGATAATAAATGGATATTTAATTACTCATAAAAATAATTCTATGTACCATGTAATACATTAATGAGAAGTATTTATACCATAAATAAGAAAAGGGTTGTAAGTATGGTATATATGTTTTTGAAATAAAAGTGAGACGTTAAATCCCATTAATACAGAAGTATATTTTGAATCATGAGATCCATGAAATAAGAAAATCAATTGAAAATTTAAATATCAATAAATAATGTAAATTAATGATATAAAATTTCATGGGTCCGTATATACACCACACAATAATAATAAATGGTGAATATATCATATATCTCAAAGAAATAAAAGTGAGGAGAGAAAACCCTTACCATAAGTCTTGACATTCTTATTAAAAATTTAAAACACCTATATATTAAATATATGTTTGTTATAAATATACCCAATAACCTTGTTTTTATATATCATTCCATATAGGATATGATTATGACTTCATATTACCCTCTTATTATCAATTTCATATTAAAGTTACATTTCTCAAAATAACCACTTTCTTTTTGTTGTATATGTTTTTACATGTTATTATTGATCCTCTGACATAGATCATGATTTATATATTTCCATCATAAAAACATCATATATTTATATATAATATATATTAATTATATAATTAATTATAATAATCTGTAAAATAAATAAGTATGAAATTTAATACACCATTCACGGAGACGGTAGGTCGTACATAAACTTGAATGATGTTTCTATTTTCTTTTCATATTTAAATAAATTAAGTAAATGAAATATATGTGTCTATAAATATTACCATTAGTGAATCATTATAATTTCATATATATTACTTTATTTTACTAAACCTATCCTTGATATAGTCCATGTAAAGTATGAACGAATCACATCTCTTTGAGGACGCGGTAGATGACACATCCACAAACAAAGTTATCACATTAAAAAAACAAAACTCTTAAAGGTATGTGATATATAATAATTTCATTCGAATATATAAATCATAAATATAATATATATAATATAAAAATATTAATTCCATCATGACTCCCAACCATGAAAGGTAGTAATGGATGAAAGAACGATGTCGGTTTGCGAGGCGGTAGTTTGTTGTACACCCGAACGATGATTGTGTGTCTTATTTCATGGATGTATTTGTGATGGTATGATGTAATATTAAGATAAATACATCTCATTATATTTATTTTAATGAGGTTATTATATAATCATGTAATAAGAATAATTGAAGTGGTGGACAAAGAAAAAAACAAAATTGTTTGTGGAAGGATGTTACCTATTGTTTGGGTAACTACGTTCGGTTTTCAAAAAATGGATTCCTTGGTTGTTTTTTCCAAGGTGGGACCTCTAGGAATAATTTTGTAGTTACCCAACTAAAAAACATATCTATTGTGATATTTTATTACTTTTTTATGATTATAAAGAATCAAATCACGAAGGACCAATTAGTTTAGCAGTCTTGGAAATTCAGATTACATACATGATTCCTATAATACATTGTAAAATATAAAACAAAAACATGATACATAATAAAATAAATAAATAATTTTCATGAAATATTATTCAAATATTTCTTATTCATAACTTGGGAAAATGAAACATAATAAGGTTGATCCCAAATTCTCAGTAAGGTCAAGTAAACTGGAAGAAATAATGAATCAATGAGAATAAATTAACATAGAAAGGTAAATAACTAATAACACATGAAATTAAAATACCTAGATAAGGAAAGATCGGTATGGAAAGGTAAGAAACTGAAACTCATTCCATAAATCAATAAAATGATAATGAATTACATCCATATATATGTCGATGAAAGATATCATGGATAAATAATAAATTAAACTAAATGTGGTAAATTCATTCGTAATAGGAATCATGTCCCAGGCACATGAAAACCTACACCATCAATACCCTCCACAAGTTGTTTTAAAACTAAAAATAGAAACCTATTCAAATTGTGCAACTTACTTGTCTCTTGAGAACTAATTGATGCATTGAGGTTTTATATATTGTTTTGGCTCTTCCCTTTATTACCAATCTAAACAATTTTACATATGAATTAGTCAAAATAAATAATATTCCATATCCAATATCTGTATTTAATTAAAAATACATTTTTAACAATAATTCCCAAATTAATCAAGTAACTATTAAAGTAAACATTGTGTGTAAAATATTATATGGTTTAGGAATTAGTAATATCCATGATATGTGATATGGATATTTAATTATCAATTATCATAAGAAATTGAATATTTCAAGGGGACTAATAAGGATATATAGTTAGTGAATATAAATACATTCATTGGAAAAATAAATCAAAAACCATTTGGGCGAATGATATGGATGGTATTGATACAAAATACCCCATGTGGTGTAAAAATATAGGGATTTTTTCCTTGAGGAGATGAAATAATATCATAAAAAATATTCTTGAGGAAAATATCATTTTCTTTGAAAACCAATTTGAAAATATTTTTCTTTGAAAATACCACTTCAAGTTTTATTTTATTAAAAATAAACCTTTTGAACATGTAAATTAAGCTTCAAGGAAACAATGGATGATACATCTAAACATGACATATGAGGTAAAAAAATTCCTTTTGCAAGGTAAAAAGGCTTAAAAATTCCTTGTTTAGAAAGAGACAAGAAGATTCCTTTGAAAATATTCATAAATGAAAGAAGTGGTAAAAAATTCATTAACAAGTCATTTTGTAATGTTTTGAATTATTTTTTTGGAAACCAATTTTAGAGACATGATTTTTAAAAGAAAATAGGTTCTCTAGATAAATAGTGGAATGAAGTCTGGTTTTCCTAAAATAATTTCTCAAAACCATTTGACTACTAGGGAGTAAGAAAATAATTTTAATAATTGATAAAGGTCATTAAAAACCAAAATATATTAAAAAGAAAGTTTTTTCTGAACAATTATCCAATATTTTCATCTAATATAAATTTCAGTACAAACAATATCAAATAAAACTAAGATAATGATATAAACCCATGAAAAGGATATAACATCGAAGTGGGAATCAATAAATGAGTAAATTATTTTTTTCAACTATAAATCCACATAGGTTAAGTTTAATTTTAAAAATATATAGTAAAAACACATAATTATATAATATTAACTACAATGAGTAAATAATATAACTCAATGAAAAGAAATTGAGTTATAAAATTTTATTCCACTTCATAAATTTTAAGTCAAATACCCTTAAAATAAATATTTCAAATTGAAATATAAAATACAATGAAGGAATATTTGTTAATGATATTACATTTCAAACCAATAAATTAATATGGTTATAAAAAATGAACCAACGTTACAATCATGGAGATGGTAGATCGTACGTACGCATGACTAATGTTCCCATTTTTCAATGACTGTTGTGGAAACAAGGTAAGTAGCCTAAATAATTATAGAATTACCATTATATAAAAAATACCATATTATTTAATCATATATATATATAAATATATAGTTATATGATATAAAATCAATGAAATCATGTTTATGAGGTGGTAGTCCACACGTCCATGAATGATGTTATCACTTTTTTAGTTTGTGAATGGGTATTAATGAACATGATATATATTAAATTTCTAGAAATATAATTATTTCATGAAAATAATATATTTTTTTATTCCACATATGTTTAATTCAAACCATCCTTTTTAAATTCTATGTATTTTTTGAACAAATCACATAGCTTTGAGGGGGAGGTAGTCCGCACTTCCACAAACGAAGTTATCATTTTTACATAAAATAAAAATTATTATTATATGTATTGTAAAATAATAACATATTATTGAATACATAATAAATATAATATAAAAAATATATAAAAATAGTTTCCATCATAATAGACACCATGATAGTTGGTAAAGTAGGAATGAGCAATCATCGTTTCATGAGGCGGTAGTCCGCCGCACACATAAACAGTTTGTTAGTTACCAATTAGATGTAAGTGTGTGTAAGTGATGGTAAATCCATAACATAAAAACAAATTCTTATATTTGGTATAAGGTTTTTTATATAATTACTGAATAATAATATTTTATAGAGAGGATAATGGAAATAAAATTAAAGAGCTTTAGGGAAGACTTTTCCTCTTAATCGAGTAACTCCTTTTGGTTGGCACCAAAATACTTACTTATATTTCATTATTCTCAAATGGTAGGAATCAAGGAAAAATGGAGTTATTTTGGGGAGATATTTTGATTGATTTTTTCCAAAGTTATGTTTCTTGATAGGTTGGACTAAGTGGGAGGATTAGAGGGCTTTATAATGGATGAAGAGTAGAATTCATGTAATATTTTAAAATAAAGGAACCCCACCAATGTTTTTTTATTTAAAGTTGATCAATAATGGTATAGGTTATAGAAAATGGAGTTTGGGGTAGAAATATTGGTAAACAGTGTCTTCTGGACAAGTTTATTGGTTGTTTTAGGCCTTAAGATTAAGTTTTTGTCCTGTATTAAGCATAATTTTGTTTTAATCGTTGTAATAAATTTTAATTACTTCCCCTAAAAATTTTGATCAAAACTAATTTGACCTTATTAGACATTATAAGTTTATATGGTTCAATATACAAAATGCATTTTTCCAAATTCCAAATATATAATTGGTAGATATTAATTTAAATTCTATCACGCATACGGGACGACAGTGCAGGTTTTATCATAAAATAAACCCAAAGATTTTCTAGGTTTTTATAGTAAATTTCAAATATAAATTGATTAAAATGATTTAAATTGAATTAATTTATTAAAATATTATCTAATTAAACTTTAAAAAATTAATTAAGCTCTATCGTCATCGTTGGTGAGATCCCCTTATTCTGTTCTGTACTGATCATCGAACTACTATCCGATTTCCGTTAATCTCAGAGAGATCCTCCAATGTTATCTATAACTATTCCCCAATGATTTTATGTTTATTCCACTAACCCTATAACTCCATAATAACATTTTACAGATAGATTAAATAAGGTTGTTATGTCAATGAATAAATAAATAAATTTTTTTTTATTTTTTTTATTGTTTTACCCACATGAGGCCTTTTTCAGAACCACCCCATTCCAAAAAAGGTTATGTCATGCCTCATGTAAATCCCGCATTCTAAACACAATTGTTACCTGGAATATCTGATATGGTCCAATGTTTGTATTTTATTCAACTTTTTCAGGAAAACTATGTGGGTTTGCTATTTATTATATTTAATATATTTCAATAATTAATTATAGGCACAATGTGCCTCAGAATCATACTTTGTCTCAACAATTAGTCTTGAGAATAATCCATAAAATATCCAAAAATAATACATGGAATTTTAGAGTCGATACATGGCTAGGGATTAAGTTTATCAACGTTTTGAACACTAGGACCATCGAGGTGCATGGGAATTCTTCCCTTTTTATTGCCTTGATCCATATTTATATTCAGTTAGCCACTACCAATTTTAAGATATTACCTCCATCTAGATTTTATTTTTTGAAATAGAATTCAAATTTAGTTGTGTGTGAGTCAATATACCCTTAATTTTTTAATACCCTGTCCTAAAATTTATATTTAGGAAATAGTTCCATACAACCTTAATCCAACCTTCACATATGATAATGCTTCTAGACTACCATCTATGGAATAATTCACACAGTAGGGAGACCATTTATTTGAATTAAAGATAATAAAATGTCAGAAATAAATAAAAAATCACCCATCACATAATCAAAATATTCCAAAATCAGTAAAGTATAATAGCATAAAAATTTACTAATTGAATGAAAAGTTCATTACACACCAACAATCACGAAATACACATTAACTTGTTTCCCCATAAGATGATGACTTCAAAAAACATTACATGACTAAAATTAATTCCAATCCTAGGATTTACATCATCCCATTCTATGAACCTGTAAAGTTTCCTCAACCTGATAAACTACACATTTAATGACCAAAAAGAAATTAGATATAAGTTCTTCCCACATATATGTGTACCTGTGTAAAGTATGAACATATAACTCAATAGAGTATCAGTATGAAACAATAATATAAAATATTATATACATTTTTATGTATTAGGGAAAATAAATACATTAATAAACAAGATCATTAGGTCATCATGTTTCAATAAGTCCAGTATGACACCCTGAGAGGTACAAATTCCTACCAAGCCACTATGTGATAACTAGGACACCATGGTTCCAAAACATTTTATTAAAAAGTGATGAAATAAAATCATCACATCACCCAATTCTATTGATTATGATACCCTACCTATACTCAATGAACTAGGGTAGTCATCATCCAAGGATGTGACTTGTTACCTAAGTGACAAGATATGTTCATTAATATAATTCTCAAATAACTAATCCTCAATCATGATAGATTCATCACCAATGTCTCTCATTATCTAATGGCCATGACCTCTCACTTAGGATATCCATTACTATGATCAAAACCTACTCAGGTAATTTTTGAACACTACAACTGATACCTCTCAGGGAAAGGTCGCAACTTTATCAAAAGGAATATGTCTCTCACATGTTCTTGTATCCAGTGCCAACTCACTATTGGTGATTATAGGCCATAAAAAACTCTCCCCAATGGGAATGCTACCTTTAAAAATCAAATTATTGAAACAATATTCCAGTAAGTCATCCCATATCACAAATAAATAGAAGATCCTTAAGTGTTACTAACACAATAAATTAACCCACATCTTAATCCAACATCACAAAACTATTCACAGTATTCACCTGGTCCTCTAAAACTCGAATATTATATGTACAATGATACCCCCTCACATATATCACCCTTCCAATAAAACACTAACTACATTCTCCTCTAGCATAATTCCGTTGGATCTGTCCGACCACATCAAAACACTCATCACTACTAATCCCATAACACATGAACCATCCCAAGACAATTCTCTCAACCAAACATTATATAAGATCATGGATCTTTCTTGAGGTATAGATCATTACATTTAGGTTAAATGTTGTCTACTTTACTTTTTGTCTTATACCCTATGTTGGGTCATGGTTCGGTTTGGTTGTTTTTGGGAAAGAAAGGGTAAAAGAGGATAAAAGATGGTTGTAGGCCTATTACACATTGTGTACTTGGCCTACACACCATGTACTATCCTGTCACGACATTTAGCATGTCTAGTTTAGAAAAAAATAGTGCAGTACACACCTTGTACTTGGAATACATGTCATGTATTGGTCTACCTAGTTTTTTTATAAAAGATGTAGTAGCCTCATATTTTGACACACAGAAGTTTTTCCTCTATTTTTAGAGACAAAACACCTATTCTATATTTTTTTAGATTTAGAAGTCTCTCAGACTCCATTTCTTCCATCATTGGTCACATTGGAACCACATCAGTAGGTACTTGATTTCAATTTTAGTCGTTCTTGATTCTTCAGATTAATGACTGTGCTTTTTTCAATTTAGGATCATATTCCATAATATATATTTCTTCATTCATTCTTTATATTTCTTATAAAGAAGGATGAATCAGGACATGAGAGTGGATGAGATATCTACTACCGAAGTGAGGTAGGTGGTCTATACATTCTTTCAGATTTTCTGGTGCTTTTCAGTCATTCATCCCTTTTTCCACCCATCACACATTCCAGCAAGGCCTAGTTTTTTAGCGAGTTTCTTATCATAGGATTATTTGGACCTAGTGAGGATGCATGTACGTTTCATTTAAGAAATTTGGCACCTGTTACATGAATCAAGGTCACCCAGGGGGTGTGCCTTAAGGAAAGTACTTGTTTATTTCTGTTTAAACCACCCAAGGGGTGTGTGCTTGTGATTTCCTAGTTATGGGAATCCTGTTAATTCCTTGATAGCTTGATTAGCTCGCTTAGGATATGTACTACCTCCATTCCTTGTTATCCCTTGTTAGTTCGTTCTTGCGTAATTTTACTAGTATTTTTAATGGATGATATGGGTGGGTATACCTATATAAAATGATAATGGAATGTTAAATGGTTTATATGGGAGGGAGGTTAGTCCCATATGATTATAGTTGATAAATTTTTCTTATTAGTGGGTATACTCATGGATTGGTCAAGTTGATGTGAGTGGGTATACTCACATGGAATTCTTATTTAAATTGAATGATTGAATTCTTGAATGAATGGTTGATCGATGCCATAGACTATTCTCAATGGATCTAAAATGTGGTAGTGGATTCCTTGGGTTGACTCTGCTCCTTAGGTCTTGATTCAGGGGGATTCCTTAGGCCTTGTTATCCCATAGATCCAGATTTCTTATGCTCACATAGGAATTTCTATTACCAGGCTCCTACGACCCAAAGAAGTTCCTAACCGAGTTTCCACCAGGGACGCCCATGGCAATCGATGGGATGCCATGGATAAGCTCCTTGGATCCAGCCCTCTGTGGTTTAGATTTATTACATGGATTCCTTGGTACATGGATCCTTAGATCTGACCCTATCATTCTACACTTTACTATATGGTGTGGCTATGGGATATTTGAATTCACTATACAACATTTTTGTGGAATAATTGACTTCTTAATACAGTTTGGTTGTGGGTTGCAAAATACAGACAGATAAACAGTGTGGTAGTGTGACTTTTTTACGTTGCATTTAGCTCCCTTGTTAGGATCTAACTATTTTTCAGGTATCCTTGAGGGATGGTGGGTTTTACTTACTGCTATATACTTATGACAGGGGAATACGAACTTACATTACTGGTTTTTTACACTTTCTAGAACATTTTATATTGTTGTTGGAACTGTATAGACATGGGTGGTTTCGTATAGGGATTTTTATCTCACACCACGTTTAGGCCTCCTTGGGGACCAAAATAGATTATATGTTTGTAGGTGATGATGGTGGAAATCACTCTGGTACAGGTTTTTGATTGGGGATTTGGAGAAGGGGAGCATATGACCATGCTAAGGATTGTGATGTTGGGATACCGTTTTGGTCTTTTTTTCTTTTTAGGGTACTTTTATTGTATTATATTACCATGTATTTCTTTGGATGGTTTCAAGATACTTGTATCATCTCGGTCATTTTGTATATAAGACACTTCTGGTTATTGTTATGTATTCCTATCCTTATTGCCTTACATTTAGTTGACTTCTATTTATTTCACTTCCTCTGTTTAATGTATGTTTTGACTTCCCCTATGATAGTCTGGTAATGATAGAATAGTCTCCCCATTGTCTCACCTAGACCCTCACTACTGGTTGGCTGCCTTTGGAGTTTGGGAAGATGTTCTTGAATTATTGTGATCCACCAGGATCGGGGCACCTTTCTTGGTGGAATTTGAGTCTGAGATGTTACAAAGTGGTATCAGAGCAGTTTTTTCTTGTTTTAATTTCTATTTAGTGACATTATATTGGGATCAGAAGGAAATGGAATTTGGTAATAAACCGTGCCCGATAGTAGCTACCCTGCGCATAAGGAAGAGCAAAATTTCCTCGAATTAAGTTCTGATTTTCTTGATTTTTACTATTATAGTTGATTTGATTTCACCATTGGATGACACACTTGATTTCTTCTATTAATATTGATGCAATTTTAGGTTCTATTTTAGTTGAAACTTGATTTGATGAGGGTGTTCTGTCACATTCATTGTATAGAAACTAGTTATAATCACATTCCAGGAAGTGTGCCATGTTATCTAGGATGAATTAGATATTACATGTTGATGTGAGAGTTGTGTCTGATGTTGTGTTAGTTGGGTGCAGTAGATAATGGAGTGATGTCATCTTTCAATCCATAAGGAGTATGGGCCCTTATGAATTGAGAAATGATGCACCGATGGAATGTAAATGTTAAATGAAACTATTACATGTATGGTTTGAATGGGAACCAAGGTTGCGTTTATGAGGTGTCACAGGCCCTCATAGATTCAGAATTGGTAACACAAGGTGAAATTTCATGGGTAACAGAATGTGAACTCAAATAGAAATAGAACATGAAATGATTGAAAATAAAGGACTGACCTAGACTGGACATCGAGTGGGAAAGAGGCATAATTGATAGCAGTTCGATGGATTTTCATTATAAACACCTTTCTTTTGGAGGAGGCTATGGGTTTGACATGGTTTCATGGAGGATGTTAACCTATCCTAAGATTTTAGATTTGTGATTTGATTTTGTTCTTTCCTAAAGTATGTATTTTTAATTATAGAGGCATGCCCCATGACATCCTCTAGTGGTATTCCATGAGGGGGGCAATGACCATACTTCATATATGAAGGGCCACAGGCTACCATTTGATCCTCCAATAGAGCCATATGTGGGACCTGAGGCTGTTATAAACATAAGTGATGAGGAACAGTTCCATGAGGGTTTCTATCTATATACATAGACAATCCAGTGAGCACTATAGCTATCCTAGACTGTGGCTGAGCTAACACTGGTGTTCCAATAGTAGAAACCTCCTATGTTTTTAGGGGATAAAAGATGACAGGCCAGAGAGCTATGTCTAGAGACAAAATTGGCAATTTTTGAGCAGTAGGAGATGCCGCTGGAGAGGAGGGGAAAGTTCACGACTTAAATGCTTCATGGACTGTCGAAGAACTAGTGTGATGTTTTGAACTAGGCTGATGGCTTATGGAATATGGGTTGGGACGAATTCCAAACACTCTTCAACAACTAATTTTACCCCGAAACATTGTGAATAGAGTAGGTTTCTATGTTCATGCATATGGTGAAGGTCGCGATGATAGTTATGGAATACTCAAAATTCTTTACCAAGCTATTGTGTTTTATGGGAGTGTTTTTTATTGCCCTAGTGGATCTACATCTTCAAGTAGGAAGAATCATTTTGAGGCTTCTCGCGATGTGAGTTCTAGTCAGGCTACGAGTGCAGGTAGCTTGGTATTTTTCCATCAGTACGTAAGGTGAGGTCACATGAAAAATTATTTTTATTGTGACCCTACACAGTGCCATGATTGTGGTAGGATGGGGAATATGCAGTGGTTTTGCATGACAATCCCTCTAGATATGAGTGGTAGGGGGTCAACTCCGACATTGCGTTTAGGAGAAGGTTCTTTAGCTCTACATTAGGATGGGAGTTGAAGTAGTGCAGACCGATCAGGCTGCGGTAGTGGTGGTCATGGTCATTGTATCCCGACACCAGGTTCTCAGAGATAGTAGGGTGTATTACCTCAGGCTAACCATGCGGGTTCATAGGGTCATGGTATATTCCATACATATTCCATGCAACAGTCCCAATAGAAGCAGGATCCCAGACTATCTACGGTGATATATAGGATCATAGTAGCTTGTACTATTTCTTCTACTCTCTTTGATAAAGGTGAATCATATATTTTTATCTCTGCATGAGTGGTAAAAATCCTTGGGCTTATGGTTTTTCTATCTAAGGTTGTTCTGACACTAGAAAAATAGTTGGGAGTTAGAACTGGTGATGTTCTCTAGTGTATGAAGTGTCCCCTTGAGGTCGGAGGGTTTTACCTCAACTAGGATCTTTATGTTCTTGAGATGGTAGGGTTTTACATCATTCGTAGAATTGATTCTCTTGTGGATTATTGAGTGTACATTTACTGATATCACCGGAGGGTGACTTTAACATCACCAAAGGGTACGGTGTTTTTTCTCAAGGATGAATGGGATGTCCAGCTGAGCAGAGCTGGACCCAAGCATCACGAGATGGCTGAGATGATAGCCCAGATTACTAGTTTGTTTCTAAATGAGTAGGGAGTGAGTTAGGAAGACTTTCCTCCATGGGTTAAGAACTTCAGGGACGTCCTTCCTGGCAACATTTTTGGTTTACCTCTTAAGAGAGAGGGGGATTTCAACATTGATCTATTGTCAGGAGATATACTAGTATCCATTCCTCCTTACAGGATGGCTATGATGGAGTTGTAGGAGCTCATGAGACAGCTAGAGAATTTGGAGGGGAAGGGGTTTATCAGACTCAGTACTTCTCTATGGGGTTCATAAGTTCTTTTTATGAAAAAGATAGAAGGAACATTTAGGCGATGAGTGAATTATCAGAAACTAAACCAGCTGACAGTAAAAAATTGGTATCCTTTTCCACAGATAGATGACCCATTTGATCAGCTTTGACGACCTTGAGTGTTCTCAAAGATCAACTTGAGGTCTGGATATCACCATGTGTGTGATGGACCTGTAGACATACCTCGTACAACCTTTCATAGTAAGAATGTGTTATATGACTATTTTGATATGACATTCGATCCCATGAACATGCTAATTGTTTTCAAGGCATTGAGGAAACAAGCGTTCCATCCTTACATGGATTCCTTTGTGGTAGTATTTTTGTATGATAACTTGGTGTCTTATCACATTCGATGTGACCATGCCAACCATATTGAGATCATTTTGAATACACTGAGAAAGCATCAGTTATATGCTAAGCTCACAAAGTGCCACTTTTGGATGGATGATATTCACCTCCTAGGTCACATTATCTCGAAGACATTAGTGTTATTGGACCCAGAGAAGGTGATATCTGTAGTTTCCTATGGACATCCCAAGAATATTATTGAAATACAGAGTTTCTTAGGGATATCTAGCTACTATAGGCAATTTCTATAGGACTTATCATGCTTAGAAGCACCATTTGCAGGCTTGAATAAGAAGGGTGTGAAGTTTTTGTGGTTGGAATCTTGTGAGATATCCTTTCGGGAGCAAAAAGGGAGGATGACATTACCACCTGTCTGGATACATCCAGAGTAGGGAATGAGATACAAGGGTATATTTTAACACTTCAGGTACTGTACTGGGGGAAGTGATGATGAAGGTAGATCGATTCATTGCATACATGTCTTAGCAGTTGGGGTATCATGAGAGGAATTACCATACACATGATCTCATGTTAGTTATAGTTGTTCACCAATTACACTATTGGAGGCACTATTTATTGGGAGAGCATTTTGTGGTGTACACAGACTAAAAAATCCTCAAGTATATCTTTACATAGTGTGATCTGAAGTTGAGATAGTGAAGGTGGGTGGAGTACATGGAGTACTTTAACATTGATCCTGCCTACATGCCTGATAAGGGAAATTTAGTGGTCGATACATGGAGTAGGATCACTCAGATACATGCAGTGCAGTGGGCCAGTAGCGAGTGGAAGCCTATGGAGTTGTTTTCTGAGATGAATATAGAAGTGTACGATAGGCAGGGAAGACTTCTCTTTCATCCATAGAAATTACCTCCACCCTACTAGACAGATTTATAATGAGGATATTATTGGATATAGAAGGCCTAGTTCTATGGGAGTGTGTGGAATATGAGGACCCTCCTCCTGTTTATATGGTAGGTGATGATGATCTTTTGTGTATCCATGGATGTGTTTGGGTACCAATGGATATATGTGAGGATATGATACGGGAGTTCCATGCATCATCTTGGGCAGTGCATCCCAGGGTCACCAAGATGTAATGTTACTTGAGCCGTCAGTATTGGTGGTTTGGAATGAAGTGAGATGTATCTGTTTTTTTATGAGGTGTTCTACATGTGTGCAAGTGAAATTGGAACATCGACGATAAGCATGGATTTTCCAGCAGTTACCTATTCTATAGTGGAAATGGGATGATGTCATGATGTATTTTGTGGCTATTTTACAGAGGTATCCTTGAGGTAGTGATGATGTGTGGGTTTTTGTAGACAATATTATGAATGTCACACATTTCATGCTAATTTAGGAGAACTTCGGTGTTGATTATCTTGGAAAGTTGTACATCATAGAGGTGGTACGACTTCATGGGGATTCATGCACTATAATTTCAGATAGGTACCCCACTATACATCTATTTTATGGATGATTTTTCAAAGGGATCTTGGTACATGGGTTCTTCTGAGTGCAGCATACCACCCTCAGACTGATGGCCAGTCAAAGCATACAATACAGGTTTTAGAGGACATGCTGCGAGCATGCGTCCATGATTTTGGGAGTTCTTGGGAGAGGCACATTACCCTAGATGAGTTTTATAATAATAATAATTATCAGGTGATTATACAAATGGAAACATAAGTGTATTTATATGGTATTTCATTTCATTCTCCACTATGCTGGTCAGAGGTAGGAGAGGTAGCTTTACTGGGACCGTGTCTCATGCAGGGGACTTCTGAGTGGGTCCAGATGATTCAGATGTGGATGGATACTATATAGTCTCATCATAAATCATTCGCCAATCACTGCACATGACCTATAGAGTTTTAGGTCGAGTATCAGGTTTTCATGCATGTTTCACTGAGGTTGGGGCATAGGTGGATCGAGAGATAGGGTAATATTTCACTGTGATATGGCAGGTCATTTGAGATTATGGATAGAGTCAGGTATATT
This sequence comes from Viscum album, assembly GCA_963277665.1. Taxonomy (NCBI): domain Eukaryota; kingdom Viridiplantae; phylum Streptophyta; class Magnoliopsida; order Santalales; family Viscaceae; genus Viscum; species Viscum album. The sequence continues at coordinate 261,059,073 of OY728128.1, read as the reverse complement.
TCTTATTGTCTAAATTTACCTTAGAGGTACCAAGACTTGAACGAAGTCTTCTATGTATCTCAACTATGACACTAGAACTCAGACCCATCTCATCTTTTCAGCCCCAGGAGTTTGACCTTCAGGTATATGCATCTTTTGAGAAGCATCTGATTCATATAGTTTACAAGCGAACAAAGGTTCTCCAAGGTTGTTCAATTCAATGAGTATGTGTGCTATGGAACATGGATGTTTATAGGAAGAGACTTGGGAGAGGTATGATGACATACATTCTCAATGGTTTGAGTTATTTTCAGATGAATCTTGACCACCCTTAAGAGAGAAATTCATTGATGAATTTATATAAGGGGGAAGATTATAAGATCTTGGGTAATTCTTGAGGTATGGATATTTCCATTTGGGTTAAATGTTTTTAAAATTCCTTTTGTCTTAGACCCTACACTAGGTCATGGTCGGGTTTGGTTGTTTCTAGGATGAAAGGGGAAAAGAAGTTGAAAGCTGGTTGTAGGTCAGGTACATGTCGTGTACTTGGCTTATACACCATGTACTTCTAGTATACTCCATGTACTATCCTATCATGACATGTAGCTTGTCATGTTCAAAAAAAAATAGGGCAATACACTCCGTTTACATGGATTACATGTTGTGTAATATCCTGGAAGATTTTTTATAAAGGAGGAAGTAGCCTCATATTTTGTTGCATAAAAGTTTTTTCCTTTTTTTTGAGAGCCAAAAACACCTCTCTTATTGTTATTTAGATTTAGAATTTTTCTAAAATCTATTTCTTCTTCTATTAGTCACATTGGAAGTGCATCTGTAGGTACTCAATTTCCTTTTTAGTTTTTCTTGATTCTTCATAACAAAAACTGCGCTATTTGGATTTAGGTTCATATTCGCTAATACCATGTTCTTTTATCGTTATTCATATTTCTTCCACACCAGAATGAATCAGGACCTGATACTGGATGAGATGTCTACTACCAAGGTGAGGTAAGAGTTATATACATTCTTTCACCTTTTCATGTTCTTTTCAGGCATTCGGTACTTTTTCGGACCATTGGACATTTCGGTGAGTCCTCTTTTTAGAGAGAGTTTATTTTCATATGCTTAAGTGGACCTATTAAGGATGTCCATAAGTTTCGTTTAGGTGTTTTTGAACCCGTTACATGATTAAAGGTCCCCTAAGGGGTGATACATAAGAAAAAAACTTTTTTATGCCTATTTAAACCACCCAAGGGTTGTGTTCTTGTCCGTTCCTAGTCAGAGGATGCCTGTTAATGCCATGATAGCATGAATAGATTGCTTATGAGATGTACTTCCTTCTTACCCTATTATAACTGGATATTCCATGCTTGATTAAATTAATTGGGATTGTTTAATGGATAATATGGGTGGGTATACCAATATAATATGATAATGGAATGTTAAGTGGATTATATGGGAGGGTAGCCCCATATTCTTATAGTTGATAAATTGTTTCCATGTGTGGGTATACTCATGGATTGTGAAGTTTTATGTGAGTGGGTATACTCACATGAAATGTTTGTTAAAATTTAATTATTCAATACTTGAACGAATGGTTGATCGATGCCATGGAATACTCTCCATGGATCTGGAATGTGGAATTGGATTCCTTGGGTTGACTCTGCCCCTTGGGTCTTGATTTTGCAGGATGCCTCAGGCCTAGCTACTCTGTGGATCCAAATTTCTGGGCCTCATATAGGAATTTCTATTTTCATGATCCTAGTATCCCAACCAGTGCCTAACTGAGTTTCCACCCGGTAATCCCATGGGACTCGATGGGATGCCTTGGATAAGCTCCTTGTATCTAGACCTCTATGGTCAAGATATATTACCCGGATTCCTTGGTACCTGACACCTTGGATACAGCCCTTGCGGTATACACTTCACTATACAGTGTGACTGGGGGATATTTGAGTTCACTATATGACGTGGATGTGGAATACTTTGAATTTTTATACAGTATGGTTGTGGGTTTTATAATATAGATGGATGTACGGCATGGATTTATGACTTGTTTACATTGTGTTTGGCAACCATGTTAGGATATGACTCTTTTGCAGGAATCCTTAAGGTCTAGTTGGTTTTACTTACTATTATATACTTATGAGATGGGCATAAAAACTTACTTTACTAGTTGTTTACACTTTCATGAACTTTTTATATTGCTTTTATAACTCTATAGACCTAGGTGGATTCCTATTGGAAAGTTTATCTCAAACTATGTTTGGGCCTCCTTAGGGACCTAAACAAATGATATGGTTGCAGGAGATGATAGGGGAATGTTCTGTGGTATAGTCTGTTGAGTCTGGTTTTGGATAAGAGGAGGATAGGACCAAGATGAGTCTTGCGATGTTAGGATACCTTTTTGGTCTTTTGTTCTTTTTGGGATAATTTTATTGTATTTTATTACCATGTACTACTTTGGATGCTTTCTAGATACTTGTAACATCTATATCATTTTTTTATATGAGACACTATAACATCCCAGGTAAATAATGAATAAAACATTTTCATATTTATTAATATTTACGAATTAAATATTAATTTTACTTTAAAAGGGTTGCTATGTTCGATAGCATACCCGATACGCAACGATGAGTTTCTTTGAAAACTTACGTTGTACACTAGTAATATAATAATATTATTTTAAATGGTAGTTAACATGTAGCCGTTTTATTGGTGGGAATGGATAGAAATAACTAAAATATGATTATATATGTTTTTTAAATGTTTTTACATTTATCCAATAAATGATAAAGGCTTAAAATATGGAAAGAATTCAATTTTAGGCATTTATACCCTAATCTTCACTAAAGGTTCACTTATCACCTTTTGATGGTGAACCATCATTAAATATATTTTTGATCACTCTTATACATTATATTGGACCAAATATAACTCTTCTTTAGAATCGTGATATCAAAATTTACTTTGTGTAAATTTTTGGTATTTTTCCGATAAAGTTCATTTTTTAATGACTAGTGTAAAATGTTGTATTTTAATTCAAACCCACTTTTTAATCTAATTTATTTAAATGATTAGATTATCTTTTGATTTGGTTTTAAAGAGAAATTAGAATATATTTTTATAATTTAATCCAATAGTGGTCATTGGAATTCATTTCACTTTGAAATCGGACTTAAACTAGTGTCAATCTTTTGATACTTATTGTTTCATAAAAACACGCTATTTGTCATGAAAGCGGGAATTAATTATTAAATTAATTAATGTGACTTATATGTTTTGAATTTTGTAAAATAGAATTCATTTTTGAATTCAGAATATCAAATATAGCTTAGGGTGAATTTTTGGTATTTTTCTGAAAAACTACAATTTTTGATGAATAGTGAAACCACTAAGTGGTACTTATAAAAATTGATTTTTCGTTTAAATGAAATTTTACCACCTAGGTGTTTTGAATTTGAAAAATCCAACATACATGGTTGTCATTCAGAAGTAAAATTTGGTTCAATGGGATTAAAATAATTTTTTGGTGAATAGTAACTTATTAAGTTTTAATCGCGATTAGAGGTAATTAGTGTAGTTTAAGGTAAAAATAATGTTTTAATAATATGAGATGAGCTTCACACATGTCCTACCCTTATTGGATGTGTCATGGCCGACCCAGAAAATCCATGGGTCAACTTGGGGACCCAATGGATCCACTTTGGTTGGAAAATGACATAAATACCTTTTTATTAAATGTTAAAGTAAAAAATAACACAAACATGAGATGTTTTACTAAAACAATTTTTACATGGGGTTATACAAGTCATAATTTTGACTATAAATATTAATTAGAAAGCTAAAACGATTTCCTACATCATAGTATTTTTTGTATAATTTTTAGACTTTAAATAAATTAAATTATTTATGACATCATGATGATGCAGCGATTACCTCATTAAAAAGGATTTAAATAAAATGAAATGATAATGTAAAATCTATGACCTACACATGTCCAAAATCTATTGGATGGGTGGATTTTGAACCCTTATCACCTTATCCTCGAATTATATTAATGTGGGACCTCTTAAATCCTAATACCATTTTAAAATAAAGTGACTTTTCTTTACCTTCCAAGAGTGCCCCTCCTCTCCTCTTATAAAAGGCCCCCACCTCTACCACCTTACCCACACTCCCAAATCCTTTGTCTCGGCCAACATCTGCCCATTTTGTCTCTCCACTTACCTCTATTACTTTTTGAGGCCTCACTTTGGGAATAAGTCTTCCCATGGAAGCCTTTGAGCTCAAACCAATGGAAGTTACCCGATTTTAAGGTAATGTCTTCACTTGATTCCTTTTGTTTTATTTTGCTTCTCCAACCCCGTAAACTCTTTTTATTCATTTCTTTTGTAACAACTCCAGTATCTTCCATATACTAGGATGTTTTTATAATAATTATTCTAGCTACAATTACACACACCTACATCTAATGGTTAATGAACATACTGTTTCCTTGGATGGCGAATTTCTATCTCCCGAAACGATGATTGTTCAACATTATTTTAACACCTTCAAAGGTGGCCATTAAGATGAAACTATATTTATATATGATATATAATATGTTTATGTTTTCTTTAAGCTTCTGTATTTTTCATTTTGGGCATACCTTTATGGTTTCCATTATGGGTAAACGCGATATCTTCATTTAAGGAAGTGTGGACTACCACCCCATCAAAGTGATTTGATTCGTTAATACCATATGTGGGACGTATAGAGGATGAAGTTATGATATTATATATGATATTACACTGGAATTATAATATACCTTTATATCATTATGATTCCATTCTATAAAATACGAAATAGAAATGAAAGTAACGTTCATGCGTACGTACGGCTTACCGTCTCCATGAACGGTGCATTTCATTTCTTAACTCTAAATGATTATGTAATATTATAAATGCATGTATATACTGGATATATATGACATATATGATATATACATCATGTTTATAATTCTGGATATAATGGATACATGGACAAATTGTAATTATAAAGGGTTTATTTTTGACTCAAGTACCAATGACTGTTATTAACTTAAATAATTACATAGTGTTCATGACATGGCAATAATTGATATAAAAGGAATAATGAACTTGAAGAAGGTTCTTAAGAAAGTAGAAATTAACTCAAGTTTATTATTCAGGACATTAAAGAACGATCGAGTCAAGTCGTACCCGAGGTAAGGGACTTCGTCTCAATCTCCTTTCATTGAGGCATATTTCGTTTTATACACAACTTTATTTTATACGGTGTATCAAAACCTTTGACTTTTACTTTTATTCAAAAGGATTCTTTTTATATGAAGCATTTTACTAAACGACAAAAGGGAATGTTTTTGTCATACGTATGCGGCGACAATGACTTCTCCGCCGCTGCGATTATTATTTGGTCTTTGGCTTCCTCAACAAGCCGTAATGTTTTTAAAATAAAATTAATACCATATACTCTTTTATGTATTTTGGTATTGAAAATCGTTTTGATAAAGGATTCTATTATGTCAATATATTTAAATGATATATTGTGATTGAAATGTGGAAATTTTATCATTCCTTTATATTGGTTTTATGTTTTATGATTTTATATTGGTACTTGGACATTTGACGGGTGGTTACGTGATAAACCATATGACGGGTGGTGTCGTGAATACCAGGACGGGTGGTTACGTTATAACCTCCAATGCATTGGGTGTGGAAGTCGGCTGTATGGCTATTCCATTAAGTATGTATGGAAGTTGGCCGTATGGCTATTCTATTAAGTGATATGTGTGGAAGTTGACCGTATGGTTACTCCACTTAAGTATGTTAATGTCTCACGTTACCTTTATATGTTATGTGTTCTTTATATGGATTTTATGGTAATCCTTTGGTTACAAAAAGGTAAGTAATGATATTTTATTCAGTGAAGAGTTTTTACTACTTCATGAAGGTGAGGGTATTACTTTGATAAAGTATACATGGTTTACTTGATGTTTGAAAAACTAACAGTTTTCATTCTTTGTGTATCTCTTACTGAGCTTTTTATGCTCACCCCAAGTTTTTTTTGAAATGTTTTTCACAAGACTTAATGTGGAATAGGGTCAAGGATGGAATCAAGGGAAAGTCATGCTATATAAAACATGGAACTAGACATGTTTCTTTCTAAGAGTTTTTATTTTATGGAAACTTAGTCTTCTTTGTAATCTTTTGAGATGTAACAGTTATTTCCTAATTCTCTAAAACTCTAAACCTGAAAAGATCCTCAATGTGAATTATTCATTTAATTCAATATTAAGAGATGTTTAAGGCTGGGGCCTTATAGTTGGTATCATAGGTCGGTTTAGAAAACTTTAGGAGTTAGAAAAGTGTAAAATTATAAGTTAATTTATGGAATGATTGAAATGATATAGCATTTAATGATTACCATGTTGCTTCGCCTAAGATATTTCTGTGTTCAGAATGGTTTTCCGCAGAGGAAACAAAGCAGTTATGTTGGGATGACATCAAGAGGAAGACAACCTTCCAAATCAGCAACCTGAGATGGTCGTAATTGGAACTGAATAGTTTGTTGCAGTGATGGCACAGTTGACTATGGATATAAATGGTGGTGGTATCCATGCACGAGATCAGCCAGATCAACCGCAGAGGAACATGTCAGTGGTGGAACATTTCATGAGGCAACATCCCCCATCATTCAGAGGATCATCTGACCCTGTGCAAGCTGAAGGGTGGATTAAAGCACTGGAGAAGATTTTTGATGTCATGGGGTGTTCAGAACATCAAAAGGTTAGTCTTGTTGTTTACCGTTTTGAAGGTGAATCTGATCAGTGGTGGTCGATGGTGAAAAATATCAGGGATAGTGATGAGATTGATGATCTTCACTGGGACGAATTCAAAGGTATGTTTCTTGAGAAATATTTTCCTAAGGTGGTTCGTCTTAGGATGGAAAAACAGTTCTTAGAATTGAGGTAGTAGGATGACTCAGTGGCTACTTATGAAGCAAAGTTCACTCGATTGTCAAGGTATGCTCCAAACTTCATACGAGATCTTGATAGTAAAATAAACTATTTTTACTCAGGGTTAAAGCCAAAGTATCGAAGGGCTTTAGCTTCTCGTGAGTTCAAAAGTTATGAAAAACTTGTTCGATGTGCGGAGAAGGTGGAAATGGAGTTGGCTGATGATCAGGTGTTCTATGACAAACAACAGAATAAGAGGTCCAGTTGGCAGGAAAAGGGGAAGAATTCATCAAAGAAGCAAGGAGGTAAGAAAACCAAATATCCATCCTGTGAGAAGTGTGGTAAAATGCATCCTGGAGAATGTTTATCCAAGTCTGGTAAGTGATTTCGGTGTGGTAAGTCTGGTCATATTGATCGTAACTGTAAGGAAGATGCTCAAGAAGGTAATAAAAAGCCAACGGTAAGATGTTTTAAGTGTAATGAAATGGGTCATTATGAAAACGAGTGTCCAACGAAAAACTCAACTGGGGGAAAGCAGCCAGACTACAAGCAGAAAGGGGTGGTGAAATCCTTTGCAACAACCTCAGCAGATGTTGGGCCATCAAATGAAGTGGTATCAGCTCCAGAGAGATCAGTATTTTTCGAAGATTGACTTGAGGTCGGGGTACCATCAGTTGAAAGTAAAAGAAGCAGACATTCCGAAGACTGCGTTCCGTACTAGATATGGCCATTATGAATTTGTAGTTATTCCTTTTGGGTTAACCAATGCACCTGATGTATTCATGGACCTTATGAATAGAATTTTCCATGAGTTCTTGGATAAGTTTGTGGTTGTTTTCATTGATGATATTTTGGTGTTTTCTAAAAGTAAAGAGGAGCATGAAAGTCATTTAAGGGTTATCTTGCAATCCTTAAAAGAAAATAAACTATATGGAAAATTCAGCAAGTGTGAGTTTTGGTTACAACAAATTTCTTTCTTGGGTCACATTGTTTCAAAAGATGGCATAACTGTTGATCCTGCTAAAACAATAGTTGTTGAATAATGGCCAAGACCCACAAATGTAACCGAGATCCATAGTTTTCTTGGTTTGGCAGGTTACTACCGAAGGTTTGTTGAAAATTTTTCATGGTTATCTAGTCCAATGACTAAGCTAACTCGGAAGGGTGTTAAGTTTATCTGGACCAAATAATGTGATAATTTTTTTCAGGAGTTGAAAAGAAGATTGGTGAATGCACCAGTTTTGGCACTTCCTTCTAGGAATGGTGAGTTTTTTATATACAGTGATGCTTCGTTGAAGGGACTTGGTTGTGTCCTTATGAAGAATGATCAGGTAATTGCTTATGCTTCATGTCAGTTGAAAAATCATGAGGTAAATTACCCTACACATGATTTGGAATTAGCTGCTATTGTTTTTTCTTTAAAAATTTGGAGGCATCATTTGTATGGAGTAAAGTGTGAAATATATACTGATCACAAAAGTTTAAATTATATATTCACTCAGAAAGAATTTAACATGAAACAGAGGAGATGGTTGGAATTAATCAAGGATTATGATTGTACAATTCACTACCATCCGGGAAAATAAAATAAAGTGGCTGATGCTTTGAGTCGAAAAAGTAATGCTTCATTAACCATGATACGTTTGGAACGAGATCCTTTGGTTTTTGATTTGATGAAATTTGGAATAGAAGTTGTTGGTGCAGGAAGTTCTTCTGTTTTGTTTTAGGTATCAGTGAGATCATCCCTATCAGACAGAATTAAGCAAGCACAGAGAGAAGACAGTGAGTTGCAGAAAAAGGTAGAGCTGGTTCAGAAGGGTAAGCTTCCTGAATTCAACATTGATAATGATTGTGTTTTGAGGTTTGGGAAGAGATTATGTGTGCCTTGTGATTCACAGTTGAAGAATGAGTTGTCCTGTGAGGCTCATAGTTCCCCGTTTTCAGTTCATCCTGGCAGTACTAAGATGTACAGAGATCTGCGGGAGTATTACTGGTGGGATGGAATGAAAAGAGATATTGCTGATTTTACTGTGAAGTGTTTGACCTGTCAGCAGGTTAAAGTAGAGCGGCAGTTACCGAAAGGGACGCTTCAGCCTTTACCAGTGCTAGATTGGAAATGGGAAAATATATCCATGGATTTTGTCGTGGGATTACCAAAGACATCTAGAGGTAATAATGCAATCTGGGTTATTGTTGATCGCTTGACTAAATCTGCTCATTTCCTTGCTATACGAGATAATTTTTCCCTAGATCAACTTTCCCGTTTGTATCTTAAAGAGATAGTCAGGTTACATAGAGTTCCTCTCTCCATTGTGTCTGATCGTGATCCCAGGTTTACTTCTATCTTTTGGAAAGGCCTTCAGAAGTCATTGGGTACTGAATTAAATTTTAGTATTGCTTTTCATCCTCAATCAGATGGGCAGTCAGAACGAACAATTCAGACCTTGGAGGATATGCTACGTGCTTGTTCGATGGATTATCAGGGATGTTGGGACCAACATCTTTCTTTGGTTGAGTTTTCTTATAATAACAGTTTTCATTCCAGTATACAGATGGAACCATTTGAGGCATTATATGGGCAGCGGTGTCGAACTCCAGCATTTTGGGATGAAGTAGGTGAAAGGAAGCTGATGGGACCAGAATTGGTAGAAGAGATGGTAGAAAAAGTTCAGTTGATTCAGAAACACATGAGAACAGCTCAGAGCAGCCAGATGAGTCATGCGGATAACCGGAGGAAGGATCTATCTTTCGAGGTAGGTGATCATGTTTTTCTCAAGGTTTCTCCATAGAAAAGTGTGATGTGATTTGGTAAGAAAGGAAAGCTGAGTCCAAGGTTTATTGGACCATATGAAATTATGAAGAGAGTTGGATCAGTTGTATACAGAGTCGCATTACCTCCGAGTTTATCTCAGGCACACAATGTTTTCCATGTTTCGATGTTGAGGAAGTATATGCCAGATCCATCTCATGTTTTGAGTCCAGAGGTAGTTCAGTTGGAAGAGAACCTATCTTATGAAGAACAACCAGTCCAGATTCTTGACCGAAGAGAGCAAGTGTTTCGAAATAAGGTAATTCACCTGGTAAAGGTTTTGTGAAAAAACCATATGGTTGAAGAGGCAACGTGGGAATATGAAAATGCTATGAGGGATAAATACCCCCACTTATTATGATAAGTGAATAAAATTTCGAGGACGCAATTCCCAAAAGGGGGGAAGGATGTAACATCCCAGGTAAATAATGAATAAAATATTTTCATATTTATTAATACTTACGAATTAAATATTAATTTTAATTTAAAAGGGTTGCTATGTTCGATAGCGTACCTGATACGCAATGATGAGTTTCTTTGAAAACTTACGTTGTACACTAGTAATATAATAATATTATTTTAAATGGTAGTTAACATGTAGCCATTGTATTAGTAGTAATGGATAGATATAACTAAAATTTGATTATATATGTTCTTTAAATGTTTTTACATTTATCCAATAAAAGATAAAGGCTTAAAATACGGAAAGAATTCAATTTTAGGCATTTATACCCTAATCTTCACTAAAGGTTCACTTATCACCTTTTGATGGCGAACCGTCATTAAATATAGTTTTGATCACTCTTATAAATTCTATTGGACCAAATATAACTCTTCTTTAGAATCGGGACATCAAAATTTACTTTGTGTAAATTTTTGGTATTTTTCCGATAAAGTTCATTTTTAATGAATAGTGTAAAATGTTGTATTTTAATTCAAAACCTCTTTTTAATATAATTTATTTATATGATTAGATTATATTTTGAATTGGTTTTAAAGTGAAATTAGAATATATTTTTACCATTTAATCTAATAGTGGTCGTTGTAATTAATTTCACTTTGAAATCGGACTTAAACTAGTGTCAATCTTTTGATACTTATTGTTTCATAAAAACACGCCATTTGTCATGACAGTGGGAATTATTTATTAAATTAATTAATGTGACTTATATGTTTTGAATTTTTTTAAAATAGACTTCATTTTTGAATTTGGAATATCAAATATAGCTTAGGGTGAATTTTTGGTATTTTTCTGAAAAACTTCAATTTTTGATGAATAGTGAAACCACTAAGTGGTACTTATAAAAACTGATTTTCCATTTAAATGAAATTTTACCACCTCTGTGTTTTGAATTTCAAAACTCATACATACATTGTTTTCATTAATAAGTAAAATGTGGTTCAATGGGATTAAAATAATTTTTTTGTGAATAGTAACTTATTAAGTTTTAATCACGATTAGAGGTAATTAGTGTAGTTTAAGGTAAAAATAATGTTTTAATAATATGAGATGAGCTTGACACATGTCTTACCCTTATTGTATGTGTCATGGATGACCAAGAAAATCCATGGGTCAACTTGGGGACCCCATGGAGCAACTTTGGTTGGAAAATGACATAAATACCTTTTTATTTAATGTTAAAGTAAAAATAACACAAACATGAGATGTTTTACTAAAACAATGTTTACATGGGGTTATACAAGTCATAATTTTGACTATAAATATTCATTAGAAATCTAAAAATATTTCCTACATCATTGTATTTTTTTTATAATTTTTAGACTTTAAATAAATTTAATTATTTATGACATCATGATGATGCAGCGATTACCTCATTAATAAAGGATTTAAATAAAATGAAATGATAATGTAAAATCTAGGACCTACACATGTCCAAAACCTATTGGATGGGTGGATTTAGAACCCTTATCACCTTATCCTCAAATTATATCAATGTGGTACCTCTTAAATCCTTATACCATTTTAAAATAAAGTGACTTTTCTTTACCTTCCAAGAGTGCCCCTCCTCTCCTCTTATAAAAGGCCCCCACCTCTACCACCTTACCCACACTCCCAAAGCCTTTGGCTCGGCCAACCCCTGCCCATTTTGTCTCTACACTTCCCTCTCTTACTCTATGAAGCCTCACTTTGGGCAGAAGTCTTCCTAAGGAAGCCTTTGATCTCAAACCAATAGGAGTTACCCGATTTTAATGTAATGTCTTCACTTGATTCCTTTTGTTTTATTTTGCTTCTCCAACCCCATAAACTCTTTTTATTCATTTCTTTTGAAACAACTCCAGTATCTTCCATATAATAGGATATTGTTATAATAATGATTCTAGATACACTTACACACACCAACATCTAATGGTTAAATAACATACTGTTTCCGTGGATGGCGAATTTCTGCCTCCCAAAACAATGATTGTTCAACATTCTTTTAACACCTTCAAAGGTGGCAATTAATATGACACAATATTTATATATGATATATAATATGTTTATGTTTTCCTTAAGCTTATGTATTTTTAATTTTGTTCATACCTTTATGGTTTCCATTATGGGTAAACGCGATATCTTCATTTAAGGAAGTGCGGACTACCGCCCCCTCAAAGTGATTTGATTCGTTAATACCATATGTGGGATGTATAGAGGATGAAGTTATGATATTATATATGATATTACACTGGAATTATAATATACCTTTATATCATTATGATTCCATTCTATAAAATACGAAATAGAAATGAAAGTAGCGTTCATGCGTACGTACGGCTTACCGTCTCCATGAACGGTGCATTTCATTTATTACCTCTAAATGATTATGTAATATTATAAATGAATGTATATACTAGATATATATGATATATATGATATATACATCATGATTATAATTCTGGATATAATGGATACATGGACAACTTGTAATTATAAAGGGTTTATTTTTTACTCAAGTACCAATGACCATTATTAACTTAAATAATTACAGAGTGTTCATGACATGGAAATAAGTGATATAAAAGGAATAATGAACTTGAAGAAGGTTCTTAAGCAAGTAGAAATTAACTCATGTTTATTATTCAGGACATTAAATAACGATCGAGTCAAGTCGGACCCGAGGTAAGGGACTTCGTCTCAATCTCCTTTCATTGAGGCATATTTCATTTTATACACAACTTTCTTTTATACAGTGTATAAAACCCTTTGACTTTTACTTTTATTCAAAAGGAATCTTTTAATACGAAGCGTTTTACTAAACGACAAAAGGGAATGTTTTTGTCGTACGTATGCAGCGACAACGACTTCTCCGCCGCCGCGAGTATTATTTGTTCTTTGGCTTCCTCAACAAGCCGTAATGTTTTTAAAATAAAATTAATACCATATACTCTTTTATGTATTTTGGTATTGAAAATGGTTTTGATAAAGGATTCTATTATGTCAATATATTTAAATGATATATTGTGATTGAAATGTGGAAATGTTATCATTCCTATATATTGGTTTTATGTTTTATGATTTTATATTGGTACTTGGACATTTGATGGGTGGTTACGTGATAAACCATATCACGGGTGGTGCCTTGAATACCAGGACGGGTGGTTACGTTATAACCTCCAATGCATTGGGTATGGAAGTCGGCCATATGGCTATTCCATTCAGTATGTATGGAAGTTGGTCGTATGGCTATTCCATTAAGTGATATGTGTGGAAGTCGACCATATGGTTATTCTACTTAAGTATGTTTATGTCTCAAGTTACCTTTATATGTTATGTGTTCTTTATATGGGTTTTATGGAAATCCTTTGGTTACAAAAAGGTAAGTAATGATATTTTATTCAATGAAGAGTTTTTACTACTTCATGAAGGTGAAGGTATTACTTTGATAAAGTATACATGGTTTACTTGATGTTTGAAAAACTAAGAGTTTTCATTCTTTGTGTATCCCTTACTGAGCTTTTTATGCTCACCCCAAGTTTTTTTTGAAATGTTTTTCACAGGACATAATGTGGAATAGGGTCAAGGATGAAATCAAGGGAAATTCATGCTATATAAAACATGGAACTAGACATGTTTCTTTTTAAGAGTTTTTATTTTATGGAAACTTAGTCTACATTGTAATCTTTTGAGATGTAACAGTTATGTCCTAATTCTCTAAAACTCTAAACCTGAAAATATCCTCAATGTGAATTATTCATTTAATTCAATATTAAGAGATTTTTAAGGACGGATCCTTATAGACAATTCTAGTTATTTTTATGTATTCAAATATTTCTTACCTACTGTTTATTTTATATCCACAATTTAGTTTATGTTTTGACTTCTGCTATGATACTCTAGTAATGAGGGCATACTCTCCCAATTGGCTCAAATAGGCCCTCGCAGGTAGTAGGAATCCTCTGGCAACTGGGGAGAAGTGCTTGGGGCATTATGACCCACTAGGCTCATGTCATATTCCAGGTGGTCCCTGGGTCTGGGAAATTACACAATGGATTCAAATGGTGGGTTCAATTCCCATTATATAAACCAATTGAAATCCCAATGCCATGTCATTGAGAATATTCAATGACTCTTACCATAGTCTAACCACATACCTCAAAATGGAGATCTATCATCTCTTAACCCATATAAAACCCTTCTCCATCCCACAATCCTTGTCCCAAAGAAATCATCTCACTTTCCTCAAATGCCAATAATCTTCTCTGGCCTCAGGAGGGAGTTTGAAGTAACATGAAATTCACACAACCATCTTCCCTATAACCATTCATCCCCAGGACTATCATAACATCCAACTAGCTATATGGCTATGCCATAGGATATCCAATATCATAATCACATCCCAATACCTACCAAAAGATTCATTTCGACCCAACCAACACTCTCTGTCCTTGACTGTAACATCTCAGGTAAATAATGAATAAAACATTTTCATATTTATTAATATTTATGAATTAAATATTAATTTTAATTAAAAGGGGTTTCTACGTTCGATATCATACTCAATATGCAACGATGAGTTTCTTTGAAAACTTACGTTGTACACTAGTAATATAATAATATTATTTTAAATGGTAGTTAGCATGTAGCAGTTGTATTGGCGGGAATGGATATAAATAACTAAAATATGATTATATATGTTTTTTAAATATTTTTACATTTATCCAATAAAATACAAAGGCATAAAATACGGAAATAATTCAATTTTTGGCATTTATACCCTAATCTTCACTAAAGGTACATTTATCCCCTTTTGATGGCGAACCGTCGTTAAATATAGTTTTCATCACTCTTATACATTGTATTGGAGCAAATATAAATCTTCTTTAGAATCGGGACATCAAAATTTACTTTGTGTAAATTTTTGGTATTTTTCCAATAAAGTTCATTTTTTAATGAATAGTGTAAAATGTTGTATTTTAATTCAAAACCTCTTTTTAATATAATTTATTTATATGATTATATTATCTTTTGAATTGTTTTTAAAGTGAAATTATAAAATATTATTACCATTAAATCCAATAGTGGTCGTTGGAATTAATTTCACCTTGAAATCGGACTTAAACTAGTGTCAATCTTTTGATACTTATTGTTTTATAAAACACGCTATTTGTCATGACATCGGGAATTAATTATTAAATAAATTAAATATGAATTATATGTTTTGAATTTTTTAAAATAGACTTCATTTTTGAATTCGGAATATCAAATATATCTTAGGGTGAAGTTTTGGTATTTTTCTGAAAAACTTCAATTTTTGATGAATAGTGAAACCACTAAGTGGTACTTAAAAAACTGATTTTTCGTTTAAATGAAATTTTACCACCTATGTGTTTTGAATTTCAAAAATCCGACATACATGGTTGTCATTAAGAATTAAAATGTGGTTCAATGAGATTAAAATAATTTTTTGGTGAATAGTAACTTATTAAGTTTTTAATCACGATTAGAGGTAATTAGTGCAATTTAAGGAAAAATGATATTATAATAAAATGAAAATACCTAGACACATGTCCTACCCTTATTGGATGTGTCATGTCCGACCAAGAAAAGCCATGGGTCAACTTGGGGACCCCATGGAGCCACTTTGGTTGGGAAATGACATAAATAACTTTTTATTTAATGTTAAAGTAAAAATAACTCAAACATGAGATGTTTTACTAAAACAATTTTTACATGGGGTTATACAAGTCAGATTTTTGATTATAAATAGTCATTGAAAAGCTAAAATGATTTTATACATCATGATATTTTTTTTATAATTTTTAGACTTTATATAAATTATATTATTTATGAAATCATGATGATACAGTGATTACCTCACAAATAAAGGATTTAAATAAAATGAAATGATAATGTAAAATATATGACCTACACATGTCCAAAACATATTGGATGGGTTGATTTCGAACCATTATCACCTTATCCTCGAATTATATCAATTTGGGACCTCCTAAATCCGAATACCATTTTAAAATAAAGATACTTTTCTTTACCTTCCAAGAGTGCCCCCCCCCTCTCCTCTTATAAAAGGCCCCCACCTCTACCACCTTATCCACACTCCCAAAGCCTTTGGCTCGGCCAACCCCTGCCCATTTTGTCTATCCACTTCCCTATATTACTCTTTGAAGCCTCACTTTGGGCAGAAGTCTTCCCAAGGAAGCCTTTGAGCTCAAACCAGTGGGAGTTACCAGATTTTAAGGTAATGTCTTCACTTGATTCCTTTTGTTTTATTTTGCTTCTCCAACCCCCTAAACTCTTTTTATTCATTTATTTTGTAACAACTCCAGTATCTTCCATATACTAGGATGTTTTTATAAGAAGTATTCTAGCTACACTTACACACACCTGCATCTAATGGTTAAAGAACATGCTGTTTCCGTGGATGGTGAATTTCTGCCTCCCGAAACAATGATCGTTCAACATTATTTTAACACCTTCAAAGGTGGACATTAAGATGACACTATATTTATATATGATATATAATATTTTTATGTTTTCATTAAGCTTCGGTATTTTTCATTTTGGACATAACTTTATGGTTTCCATTATGGGTAAACGTGATATCTTCATTTAAGGAAGTGCGGACTACCGCCCCCTCAAAGTGATGTGATTCGTTAATGCCATATGTGGGATGTGTAAAGGATGGATTTAAAGTTATAATATATGATTTTATACTGGAAGTATAATATACCTCTATATCATTATTATTTCTTCCCATTAAATTATGAGATAGAAATGAAAGTAGCGTTCATGCGTACGTACGACTTACCGTCTCCATGAATGGTGCATTTCATTTCTTATCCCCAAATGTTATGTACTATTAAAAGTACATGTATATAATGAATATATATGATGAATGATACATATAAATGATTAATATAATTCTGGAATTAAAATATACATACCTATCATTTAGTTTTAATTCCATTAATATGACAAAGAAATGAAAGTAGCATTCATGCGTACGTACGGCTTACCGTCTCCATGAACGGTGCATTTCATTTCTTACATCTAAATGATTATGTAATATTATAAATACATGTATACGCTGGATATATATGATATATATGATATCCAAATTAGGAATGTCATTCTGTATATAAAGAACCTTTGACCACACGAACAACATGTAATTGTAAGAAGTCCACTTTCGACTTAAGAACCAAATATCAACAAAACAAACATTATTAACTTAAATGATTACATAATGTTTATGACATGGTAATAAGTGATATAAAAGTAATAATGAACTTGAAAAAGGTTCTTATTCATGTATAAATTAACTCAAGTTTATTATTCAGGACATTAAAGAACAATCGAGTCAAGTCGGACCCGAGGTAAGGGACTTCGTCTCAATCTCCTTTCATTGAGGCATATTTCGTTTTATACACAACTTTCTTTTATACGGTGTATAAAACCCTTTGACTTTTACTTTTATACAAAAGGAATCTTTTTCTATGAAGTGTTTTACAAAACAACAAAAAGGAATGTTTCTTTTAACGTACGTGGTGACAATGACCTTTTCCGTCGCCGCAAGTATTATTTGGTCTTTGGCTTCCTCAACAAAACGTAATGTTTTTAAAATAAAATAAATAGCATATAATATTTTATGTATTTTGGTATTTAAAATGGTTTTGAAAAAGTATTCTATTATGTCAATATATTTAAATGATATATTGTGATTGAAATGTGGAAATGTTATCATTCCTTTATATTGGTTTTATGTTTTATGATTTTGTATTGGTACTTGGACATTTGATGGGTGGTTATGTGATAAACCATATAACGGTTGGTGCCATGAATACCAGGATGGGTGTTTACGTTATAACCTCTAATGCATTGGGTATGGAAGTCGGTCGTATGGCTATTCCAATAAGTATGTATGGAAGTTGGCCGTATGGCTATTCCATTAAGTGATATGTGTGGAAGTCGACCGTATGGTTATTCCACTTAAGTATGTTTATGTCTCAAGTTACCTTTATATGTTATGTGTTATTTATATGGGTTTTATGGTAATCCTTTGGTTACAAAAAGGTAAGTAATGATATTTTATTCAGTGAAGAGTTTTTACTACTTCATGAAGGTGAAGGTATTACTTTGATAAAGTACATATGGTTTACTTGATGTTTGAAAAACTAACAGTTTTCATTCTTTGTGTATCCCTTACTGAGCTTTTTATGCTCACCCCAAGTTTTTTTTGAAATTTTTTTCACAGGAATTAATGTGGAATATTGTCAAGGATGGGATCAAGGGAAATTCATGCTATATAAAACATGGAACTATACATGTCTCTTTTTAAGAGTTTTTTTTATTTTATGGAAACATAGTAGAAGTGTCTACTTTGTAATCTTTTGAGATGTAATAGTTATGTTCTAATTCTCTAAAACTCTAAACCTGAAAAGATCCTCAATGTGAATTATTCATTTAATTAAATATTAAGTATGGTTTAAGGCTGGAGCCTTATAGTTGGTATCAGAGGTCGGTTTAGACAACTTTAGGGATTAGAAGTTTTTGTTAGACACATGGTTAGTCCCTATATCTATTATTTCAGTTAAATCCTTATTTTATAACATTTTTTTCAGGAAAAGTAAAGTCTGTTACGAATGGAAGGAGAATGATCTCAAATGACATTCCTATCTCTTCCTAATGACATGCTTGCAATAATTATTGCAAAGTCATGTTCGGATGATTGTGAAACTTTTTTCTATCATACAACTCACTTGCAAGAAGTTTTTTGAGATATCAAACACCTCCTATATACCTCGTTATCATCATGGATCATGGGTTGTTTTTAGACAAATACTATTTTCACAATATTCTCATATTTTCAAGAAAGGTAAATATTATCAAGGTACTTTCAAATATTTTACCTTATCAAAATAATTTGAAGCATATTATTATTTTAAAGATGGTGCTGAGGAAGGATACCCTTGAGCAACCTATTTATATTTTCTTTTAAAATATAGTCTCATAGAATATACTTATGGTATTTTAAAAGGACCAATAATAGAATGTTTCAACTCAATTTTGGTCCGATAATTTTATAGAAATCATGTTTTATCAGATGTTTTGGAATTATATGTCATAAATGATTATTTTCCAAAACTGTTTTTCTGTGAACACCCATATGACCCATGTTGTACGAGGTGTATTTGGATGGAGGAAGCAAATGATTTTGAAGGATCTATAAATCATTGTTGTAATTCATGGGACTTCTACCTACGTGAACAAGATGACGATGAAACCGAGTGGACGCCATGATCAAGGTATGCTATTATGAGTTTGTGTAAGAAACCTAGAAAGAGTTGAAAGTCAACAAGACAAGTAAGTATGTTTCCTTAAGATCAAAAATAAATTCCTCAATGAAAAGTAACTTAAATGAAAAATGTTGTCTATTAACTTTTCCTACAGGGGATTCAAATACCGTTTAACCCATCACAAGTTTGTGATTTTCTTGTGGTTAACTTTCTCCTAAACATGTTTTCTATCACTCTCCCTTGGAACATAACCCTTGGTTTTACCCTCCATGTCCATGTTTTCATACATGGAATCCTAGTATGGGTTAACTCGGGTGACCTCTATACTCCCCTTTCTTTCTTTTAAAGTGATAGTTTAATTTACTCCTTTTCCGATGTGGGGTTTTCAATGAAGTTTCCGAGCCCAATTTTAAAATTGCGAGGACGCAATTGCCAAAAGGGGGGAAGGATGTAACATCCCAGGTAAATAATTAATAAAACATTTTCATATTTATTAATATTTACGAATTAAATATTAATTTTAATTAAAAGGGGTTTCTACGTTCGATAGTGTACTCGATACGCAACGATGAGTTTCTTTGAAAACTTACGTTGTACACTAGTAATATAATAATATTATTTTAAATGGTAGTTAACATATAGCCATTGTATTGGCGGGAATGGATAGAAATAACTAAAATATGATAATATATGTTTTTTAAATATTTTTACATTTATCCAATAAAATACAAAGGCTTAAAATACGGAAAGAATTCAATTTTTGGCATTATACCCTAATCTTCACTAAAGGTTCACTTATCACCTTTTGATGGCGAACCGTCATTAAATATAGTTTTGATCAGTCTTATAAATTATGTTGGACCAAATATATCTCTTCTTTAGAATCAGGATATCAAAATTTACTTTGTGTAAATTTTTGGTATTTTTCCGATAAAGTTCATTTTTTAATGAATAGTGTAAAATGTTGTATTTTAATTCAAAACCTCTTTTAATCTAATTTATTTATATGATTAAATTATATTTTGAATTGTTTTTAAAGTGAAATTATAAAATATTTTTACCATTAAATCCAATAGTGGTCGTTGGAATTAATTTCACCTTGAAATCGGACTTAAACTAGTGTCAATCTTTTGATACTTATTGTTTTATAAAACACGCTATTTGTCATGACATCGGGAATTAATTATTAAATTAATTAATATGACTTATATGTTTTTAATTTTGTAAAATAGACTTCATTTTTGAATTCGGAATATCAAATATAGCTTAGGGTGATGTTTTGGTATTTTTCTGAAAAACATCAATTTTTGATGAATAGTGAAACCACTAAGTGGTACTTAAAAAACTGATTTTTCGTTTAAATGAAAGTTTACCACCTCTGTGTTTTGAATTTCAAAAATCCGACATAAATGGTTGACATTAAGAAGTAAAATGTGGTTCAATGAGATTAAAATAATTTTTTTGGTGAATACTAACTTATTAAGTTTTTAATCGCGATTAGAGGTAATTAGTGCAATTTAAGGCAAAAATGATATTATAATAAAATGAAAATACCTGGACACATGTCCTACCCTTATTGGATGTGTCATGACCGACTGATACAAGCCATGGGTCAACTTGGGGACCCCATGGAGCCACTTTGGTTAGGAAATGACATAAATAACTTTTTATTTAATGTTAAAGTAAAAATAACACAAACATGAGATGTTTTACTAAAACAATTTTTACATGGGGTTATACAAGTCAGATTTTTGATTATAAATATTCATTGGAA
The DNA here is from genome assembly GCA_963277665.1 of Viscum album. Taxonomy (NCBI): domain Eukaryota; kingdom Viridiplantae; phylum Streptophyta; class Magnoliopsida; order Santalales; family Viscaceae; genus Viscum; species Viscum album. Next base: position 261,037,773 of record OY728128.1, on the reverse strand, counting down.
ATATAAAATGATTTCATACATCATGATAGTTTTTTTATAATTTTTAGACTTTATATAAATTAAATTATTTATGACATCATGATGATGCAGCGATTACCTCATTAATAAAGGATTTAAATAAAATGAAATGACAATGTAAAATCTAAGACCTAAACATGTCCAAAACCTATTGGATGGGTGGATTTCGAACCCTTATCACCTTATCCTAGAATTATATCAATGTGGTATCTCTTAAATCCGAATACCATTTTAAAATAAAGTGACTTTTCTTTACCTTCCAAGAGTGCCCCTCTTCTCCTCTTATAAAAGGCCCCCACCTCTACCACCTTACCCACACTCCCAAAGCCTTTTTCTCGGCCAACCCCGTCCCATTTTGTCTCTCCGCTTCCCTCTCTTACTCGTTGAAGCCTCAATTTGGGTAGAAGTCTTCCCAAGGAAGCCTTTGAGCTCAAACCAATGGGAGTTACCCGATTTTAAGGTAATGTCTTCACTTGATTCCTTTTGTTTTATTTTGCTTCTCCAACCCCCTAAACTTTTTTTATTCATTTATTTTGTAACAACTCCAGTATCTTCCATATACTAGGATGTTTTTATAAGAAGTATTCAAGCTACACTTACACACACCTACATCTAATGGTTAAAGAACATGTTGTTTCCGTGGATGGCGAATTTCTGCCTCCTGAAACGATGATTGTTCAACATTCTTTTAACACCTTCAAAGGTGGCCATTAAGATGAAACTATATTTATATATGATATATAATATGTTTATGTTTTCCTTTAAGCTTCTGTATTTTTAATTTTGGGCATACCTTTATGGTTTCCATTATGGGTAAACGCGATATCTTCATTTAAGGAAGTGCGGACTACCGTCCCCTCAAAGTGATGTGATTTGTTAATGCCATATGTGGGATGTGTAAAAGCTGGTTTTAAAGTTATTATATATGATGTTATACTGGAATTATAATATACCTATATATCATTATTATTTCTTCCCATTAAATTATGAGATAGAAATGAAAGTAGCGTTCATGCGTACGTACGGCTTACCGTCTCCATGAACGGTGCATTTCATTTCTTATCCCCAAATGTAATGTACTATTAAAAGTACATGTATATAATGGATATATATGATGAATGATACATCTAAATGATTAATATAATTCTGGAATTAAAATATACATACCTCTCATTTAGTTTTAATTCCATTAATATGATAAAGAAATGAAAGTAGTGTTCATGCGTACGTACGGCTTACCGTCTCCATGAATGGTGCATTTCATTTCTTACCTCTAAATGATTATGTAATATTATAAATAAATGTATATGCTGGATATATATTATATATATGATATCCAAATCAGGAATGTCATTCTGGATATAAATAACCTTTGACCACACGAACAACATGTAATTGTAAGAAGTCCACTTTCGACTTAAGAACCAAATATCGACAAAACAAACATTATTAACTTAAATGATTACATAATGTTTTACGACATGGTAGTAAGTGATATAAAAGTAATAATGAACTTGAAAAAGGTTCTTAAGCAAGTAGAAATTAACTCAAGTTTATTATTTATGACATTAATGAATGATCGAGTCAAGTCGGACCCGAGGTAAGGGACTTCGTCTCAATCTCCTTTCATTGAGGCATATTTCGTTTTATACACAACTTACTTTTATACGGTGTATAAACCCCTTTGACTTTTACTTTTATACAAAAGGAATCTTTTTCTACGAATTGTTTTACAAAAAAAAAAGGAATGTTTCTTTTAATGTATGCGGTGACAATGACCTTTTCCGCCGCCGCGAGTATTATTTGGTCTTTGGATTCCCCAACAAGCCGTAATGTTTTTAAAATAAAATAAATACCATATACTCTTTTATGTATTTTGGTATTGAAAATGGTTTTGATAAAGGATTCTATTATGTCAATATATTTAAATGATATATTGTGATTGAAATGTGAAAATGTTATCATTCTTTTATATTGGTTTTATGTTTTATGATTTTATATTGGTACTTGGACATTTGATGGGTGGTTACGTGATAAACCATATGATGGCTGGTGTCGTGAATACCAGGACGGGTGGTTATGTTATAACCTCAAATGCATTGGGTATGGAAGTCGGCTGTATGGCTATTCCATTAAGTATGTATGGAAGTTGGTCGTATGGCTATTCCATTAAGTGATATGTGTGGAAGTCGACCGTATGGTTATTCCACTTAAGTATGTTTATGTCTCAAGTTACCTTTATATGTTATGTGTTCTTTATATGGGTTTTATGGTAATCCTTTGGTTACAAAAAGGTAAGTAATGATATTTTATTCATTGAAGAGTTTTTACTACTTCATGAAGCTTAAGGTATTACTTTGATAAAGTATACATCGTTTACTTGATGTTTGAAAAACTAACAGTTTTCATTCTTTGTGTATCCCTTACTGAGCTTTTTATGCTCACCTGATGTTTTTTTTGCAATGTTTTTCACAGGACTTATTGTGGAATAGTGTCAAGGATGGGATAAAGGTAAAGTCATGCTATATAAAACATGGAACTAGACATGTCTCTTTTTAAGAGTTATTTTTTTATTTTATGGAAACATAGTAGAAGTGTCTACTTTATAATCTTTTGAGATTTAATAGTTATGTCCTAATTCTCTAAAACTCTAAACCTGAAAAGATCCTCAATGTGAATTATTCATTTAATTAAATATTAAGTAAGGTTTAAGGCTGGGGCCTTATATTGACTACGTAGTTTATTGTCGATTATTACTTTCCAAGGTGCTATATAGAACTAAAATAGTGTATGTAAATCCCAGTACAACACCACCGTTTTTACCCAAGAATTCCTCAGTCCCTAAAACTCATACATAAAAATTTTAATTTCTGTAGGAATTCACGTACATGTGTTGAAAAATATATTAAATTATATTATTGGGGTATCCTACTTAAAAAACAAGGATAACACCTACATATGCCCTGTAGATCCACATCTAATCCTTCTATGGTCCCAGGAACCTGTCTCATACCATGTTGATATAATAATTAATTAGAAACACTTTTAAATAATTATTATAATCAAATTAAATATTTTTTCCAAAAAACTGAGTGCGCATCATTGTTACACTAAAACCACTTTTGATGTATTTTAATAAACCTCTCAATACCTCCTCTTGCATAGCCCCATGAAATCTCCATTATCCTTTTCTAAGACCGTATTTCATCAGTTGAATCATTAATGAATTTCTAGTTGAAATCACTCAAATTAGTGGATAATGAAAAATAAAAAAATAGAAAATAATGGGCAGAGGAACCCACCTAGAATTGCTGCAAAAATAAATCAAGAACTATACACTACCACAAGGGATCAAAGGAAGATAAGGGATGTAGAGATTTTGCTGAATAGACTCTCTGGATTCCCAATAGTCCCAAAAAACACCATGGGGTCAACCAAGAAATAAAAAATCTTACCACATATAAAAAACCAACCCAATAATCATTCATGGTGCAACAAGGAGATCCACTACATAAAGAGTTGTTTCACCCAATAAATTCATAATAAAATCAAGGGTTTTGATGTGAATTACTCTATTGTAGTGAATGAATATCTTCCCCCATTCTTTGAGGTGTTAAGCCTCACAAAAAATCCATTCACGCAACAAATGTCCATCAAGTAGATAGACATCCCTCAAGAAGGCCTTGACATGGCTCTATCATCCGAGGTAATGACATGAACTTCTACCATCTATTAAAATTTAGTATCCATCCACCCTTAACCTACTCTAACAATCAACTTTTCACCTAAAACACCATGTTTTAAATCTTCTGCATTTAAAAATATCCCCTTGAGAAGTCTAAATTCTTGGTCTACTTATCTAAATCCCAATTCAAGGAAAAGACCCTATTATGGGATCAGCATTCATTTATCCTCCAAAAATAAAGAACCCAAATAAAATATGGGGCATTAAAAACACATAATTTTATTAATTTTTATATCTTAACAACATTTCTAGTCTTAAAACAATCTATTTGGACCCATTAAAATTTTAAATTCACTAATTATTCACATCCCTCTATCTCTAAACCCTAAACTGCCATTGACTATGAAATTGAAAACACCAAAGGTAAACTATTCATAAAAATAGTAACCCACATCTCAATATCATCACTAACATTGAAATAGTTCTCACCACATTTTTCCATCCCAGTAATCCATGTTGTCTTATCCTAATTCATCTATGATTTTATCGAACTCTCTACCTAAGATTCTACTTAGGATGCCTAATTTAGTTCCATGTTGATCCCCAGAATAGGAATTCCCAACTAAAAACACACTTCCAGTAGTATATTGATAGGAAAAACATATCACTAACATCATCTATGATCTAGTTTACAAATTTAGACAACTATCATCACCAAAAAACACAATTTTATCATATATTGGACAACTTCTTCAAAAATTTCTCATTTTTACCTATCTAAGTATAATCACAATACTTGACCTTGATTCCTTAACTCCAAAAATTATTATGATAATATCCAATTACCATGTTAAATTCAAAACCTAACTCTCAATATGATTACATTGTTAGATTGTAAACCACTATAACTAACCATTATGTACTTATCTTGATAAATAATACACAACTAATCTAAATCTCTCTTAGATAAAACTAAAACATCCTTGATCACATTACATACACACCAAATTTCATAATCCAAATATAAAATATGAATCTATAATTTCCTATGGAACTAAATAAATAAATATCTTTTTGTACACTATCTTCCTAGTTGCACCTCTATTATATGATTTTCTATAATATCATACCCACAATCGTTTCTGTGTGATGGTTTTTCATTTAGGACTCATATGATGCTCCCCGCCAAAGTTGTATGATTAAATTAACCTATCAAAAATAAAACCAATCTATACGGCCCATAATTCATCCATTAAAATAAGAAATTATTGTACCTAATTGTCTGACACATACCTGAGTGCCAGCAAAAACCACCAACAATACCCATCCACGACCTACCAAGAACAATATGCTCCAAATGGAAATGGTACACTTCCAAACTTATGGCTTCCCCTACATCACTTCATATGAACTTACCCAAAGGGTCATATTAAAATTCCTACATATAAATTCCTATCAAGGGTCATAATTAGGTCAATTGGGCTGGTTCACCCCAATCTATTTATGATTTTACCCCTATCACACAAAACCCTAGGCCGCCATGCTCCCATTTATCTAACAACCAAACTAATTCCACAACACTAATTGGGTTTATCTAAAACATTAAATATTTTAAAAAAACATATCCAAAACCCACTCCCCAACATTCAACACATCCAACCATTACAGGTGACTAATAAAAACCTTCCCTTACACACATAGACTTTTTCTACAAAAGAACAAATAAACCATCATTTTACATTCTATCACAACATATGGATACATGAAAGATCCATACTTCGTGGTTCTATTACTATATATATGACAATCTCAACTAAACACAATAGTTGTATAGTACTGTAAAACGTGATCTTAAACCTTAGCTCATGTTCCCAAAACATGCATCCAATTATACTCAGAATCATGTTCCTAACCCAATAACCATTATCTTCACATAGTTCAATCTCATCTATGAGGAAACACATAAACACATTCTCTCTAACAAGCCTGGTGTGTCTCATAAATGTAATGATCTTCTACCGCTCAAGAATCCACATGAAACGTTAATGATCGAATTCCCCCCCCCCTTTTTATTTAAAAAATAACTCATGTTTCATGGTAATTTTATTATGTTTTAGAAAGAAAATCAAAAAGAACATATTCTAAAATTAATTACATATCATTAATTAACCTATTTTATTAAATGTATGAAATAATACATGAAGATAAATAATTAATAACAATACACAAACTAATGTAAACTCCATTGGAAAAATGTCCATAATGAAGATATCTCTTAAAATAAAAAATTGTAAAAATAAATAAATGATTTATAAATATGATATAAATTATCAGTGTAAATATTTAAACATTTTTAAAAAGTTATAAAATGGTTATTTAAGATAATGGGTGGAGTATATATAGTTTATGAAGGAAAAAAGGGATAATTAAGATATAACAGTAACATGAACATTGTTCAATATGTCAATTGAGAATTATGACCATTGGTATTAAGGTTACCCATAGAATTGCTATATATAAAGGCTAATGATAAGATATAATTGATGTAAAATGGAGAAATGATGGACTCATCTAGTAGGATCAATCCTTTTGAATTCCAACTATCATAACATCATAGGGAGTGTTATTCCCAATCGATTCCCTTGTCCTGGCCCAAGCCGAGTATCAACATTTTAGTATTGATTGAAATCAACTACTAGAGAAGTTTAAGTTATTGGAGACCACCATTAGATCTGTGTTAGCTGAGCCAACCCATGAAAGTACCAATATCACACACCTTAACCTTTTGGTGCATACTAGGGTAAAAAGGGATTATGTATCTAGATCCTAGTTTTTGTAATACGTAAATTTCATTTAATAAATGAAATAGTTTTTTCTTCTATCACAATTTCATTATTATATTATTTATAAAATTAAGAATAAATATAAGATGAATTTTAAAAATATATTTTTTAATACAAAGAAAAAATAATTTTATTTTATTGAATATATAATTCCAATTATGTTTTAAATGAAAATTTATTTCCATGAAATATTATTATGTAATAATATTTTTTTATAAATAATTGATAATATAATTTTATAATGTCCCGTGTAATTTATATAAGTCTTAAAATGTTGACTTTATAATAATTTTTTTTTTCAATAAATAAGGATTCATATTTGAATGATAAAAGTGGAATATTTAAAAAAATTATATCGATAAAAAATTTATACATTTAAAATAAATATGTTGAAATTAGGTTGGGGTAAAATTTTGAAAATTTTCTAAAAGAGTTTAGTATTCAGTGAATATTAAAAGTCTTGTTTTGTGTATTTGATATGTTTTACGACTTCATAAAAATTTAATAATGATTTAATTATTAAAATAACAAAATTAATTACCAAAAATAAATTATTTTAATAATTTAATATATTTTACAGAGTTGAATCTGTTTTAAAAAGTAATAAATAATTTTCCAAAGACTAAAATGGAAATTATGCTTTTTTTTTGTTTTTTTTTTGAAAATAATAATTTCCTAGGCCCAAATTTATATTAAAAACTAAAATTATATTATCACATGGACAAAATATAAGAACTATTCCATAAATTTCAACAACACAATAGCTAATAACCTGGGTAATCTAGTGGGTTTCCATTTTATACAACCTAGAATTGGAATGCCTACTTTTGGTTATTATTAATCAATTCTTATCATTTTGATATAAATAACCACCTATATATCCCATTTCATTCACTCTTAATACATTGAGCAGGAATATCTACAAAATTTCCCTCTTTAGATCCTTCCAATAGAGTTTTTGGAAATATATGGAACTTTCCTTAATCATTAAAAAGCTATCTCATAAGGTAATGGATTCACTTCTTCTCCCTTTTCATACAAGAGATTCATTAATAGTCAGTATCCTAATTTCAATGTTACTATATTCTCACAAACTTTTTATTAGCAAATTACTATCAAATTTTTATTTTATCATTTATATACTTTCATTATCCCACATTAAATACATTCTATATTAAACTTTATATGTAATAGTATGTTCCATCACGTACCATTACATTGAATGTTTGGGTTATTAGAGGTGTTTTAAAGAGGATAGATGGGGTTGATGGAGCTTGGATCTAAAGTATAACTTCAACAAATATTTTATTCCATAAAATATAAGTTTGTGGTGTATGTGTTTGGTTTACTACTTGTGTGTCCAACCATTTATGTCATGAATATAGATGATATGAAAAGAGTAAAAAGTATTTTTAAGCTATAAGGATCGGTTTCACAACATATGTTTATTCTAGATAAGGTAACATGAAAATTGGTGAAACTTCTAACGTTATGGTGTTTCTTCAATAAAATGGTTTTATATAATGAGTTTGGTAAGTACATGGGTTTTATGTTGTAAATGTGGGATATACTCAATAAAACAGGTGAATACCTTGATATTTGTATCTTCTATATGGATAATATTTTTTTCTTCCATCAATTTATACCCCTCATTTATTGGTGAGCCCCATCAGATCTAGATGATATTACATACCCCTTCATCTTTATTTTATCCATGGGTTTATGTGGATGAGTTTTGGTGACCCACGGTGAGTTTTACTCTAATCTATATTTTTTTCTACCATTCTTATCCATGTTTCTCTATAGTGTTTCTATTTTGTTTTGGGTTAATTTCTTAGTCTACAGTTTTATGATCCCTAGGTGTTATCCAATATGACAAATGGTTTCTTAAAGTGGTTATGGATTTCATCCTATTTATTCTTCTCTCTGTAATGTTTAGTGAGATCAGAAAGCTTCTTTTATTTACAAAATCCCCATTCTCACATATTTACATGTTTTATGTAGGGATTATATTGTTTTTTATTCTATTGGGTGGAGAACGTGGATCTACATAAATAAGATAATAATTTGGATTAACAAAAATTGATAGGTATGGTGGATATGTCACATTATTTACTTCATTTATATATTTTGATTATGACTTTTTGCATTGTTTTTGTCGACACAAAAAAATAACATCTTTTGAGAACCTCTCTTGCACAGTAATTGTTATGATTTGAGTCCCTTGATGTGTTTTGTTTTATAACATCATTAACAAATTAATAATGAATGTATATATCAATAAAATACTAGTTTCCCAGGTAATTTGGTTTGTGTGATAATAACTAAGACAAATATAGAAGTCATAGGTTGAAATCCATGAATTAATTTTGGAATCTATGATGTTTTTTTGTTGTGTGTAGTTTATTTGTTGTGTTACCTTATGTGTTGTGGGATATCATAGAGTGATGTAGGTGACTGGTTAGGTTGTGTGATGTGTGTGGATTTTTATGTGGTGTTCTTTTGGATTATATATGATGTGTGTTGTGTGATGGTTATGGTACGATATGTGTTGATTTTTTGTGGTGTTGTGTCATGTGGTTGGGTTATGAGATGACATTTTTAATTAGGATTTAGCAATGTGGTTGTGGTTGTATGGTGGAGGTGATGTGTGGAATTTATTTTGTGATATGTTGTTGTTGTGGTGATATGGTTGGTCGATGTTGTGTAGTGATGATGGTTGTTGTGAATTCATCCAGTTATTGTGTGGTGGTTGTGTTAGTTATATGGTTATCTATGGGAGAAATTATGAAATTGAAACCATAAAAAAATGGCTTCTAAATAAATGATATGTCTAGAAAATGGATGTTTTAAAAGTGGATTAGATAAATTGGTCATTAAATTATAGGGAAGTGTAAATGTTAATTAATTTTCATAGTAAATGCAAGTCGAAGTGTGTGGATTTTTTGTTGGTTATGCGGTGTATTTCATATAGTTATAGCAGTAGTGGTGATGGTTTTCATATTGTGTATTATTGGTTTGGTAAAATTAGTTTATGCAGTTTTTAGGACCCATTGTTTTGGTATTGTGTTATCTATACAACATTTATTTTATATTATTTGTATATGTTCCCCTATTGACTTAGATAACCATACCATCACTTAGAGGTTCTATGTTCATGTTGTTTTCCCCATCATCCAAGATGGTGGTAAAACATATTCTTGGGTAACCCCTCTTCCCCACTCTTACAAGGGTAGTAGTGATGGACCATGTGTCTTCAGAAGAGATGTGGTGGGTTGGACTAGGTGTCCTTAGTTGAAATGAGAAGTAATGAAGATGTGATATTATGTGATATGTGGTGGGGTTTATGCCTCATAGGAGGAGGGAATGAGGTTGATGTCTATCAAATTTATGATACCATAATTCCCTCATTATGTTATGTGGTGATATGTGTTGTTGTGGACATAGTGTATTCTAGAGATACATGATTTTACGGTGCCCAAGTATAGAACGAGATTCTAGAAATTGTGAGGGTGGGTTTTGTAGGGATGCATCCCAACCCACATCAGAGATACCGAGTATGTTATGTGATATGTATGGAATGTATGGGATAATATGACATTACATGTTGGGTTGTGAGAGTATCCAATTAATGGGGAAGTTGAAGTGAGGATTCTAGAAATATAATGATCTTGATTCTATGTTATTGTATTATATTCATTATTTAGTGTGTGAGTTATGGTGAGGATAGCTCTGTTTGTTGACTTGTTTCGATTCTTGTTGGCTCAATTGTTTGTTCACTGGCCAATTTGTATTATCTTTTCAATTGATATTAATGAGTATACTTGTATTCTCACCTAATGTATATAAACTATTTTTCATGTTTCCATAAAGAAATTAGGTATAGAGAACAGAATTTAAAACATAGGATGGAGTTTCTTTCGAGTAACTACAGCAGGACTTTCATTTTGGTTGTTTACAAGGAAACATTTATATGTATTAGTTAACATTGTTTATGCATTTTGGGATTGTTTTTTGGATACTTTATATTATATGATGTATTTTTTGTGTTTTATTATCCTCTCATTCTATATTCTTTTATTAAATAGGGTAATTCCTCCAATATTTGATATTTTCTAACATTAGTGCTTGTCTCAAACTCAATTCCTAATGGAGGTGGGACTCAGGTGTCATTATATATCTTGTTTCTTTGTTTATAGTTTTAGAGATAGGATCATGAATTCATGGCAATAAATATGATGGTATAGATGTAAGAAATAGTTTGGAGTTAGAAACATTGAGTTTTTCATGGCTTGGTATGGAATTGGTTCTATTTGACCTTGGTGTGTGATAATGGATAGAGAGAATGACTCTGAAATAGGAAGTTAGGGCGCCTTTTGATCCAATTAATGGACTTTGATATTATAGAATAACCAAGAGGGTGGACTTTTCTAAATTATAGTGACCTAGGTTAGGTACATGAATCAAGACTGATTGTGTTAATGTTTTTATTAGGCTATATTGGGAAAACTAAAATGAATTAATTTAATAAACGATTAATGAAATTACATGAAAATGTTCTTTGGATGTTATCATTAAATTTTTGGAATGGATCATGATCATAATTCATGAGTATCTTTGGAATTTGATTATTATATGGATGATCAATTTGATAAATGGATGATCAACCTGAATGGGGAGGATGATGTTTTCTAGAGGGCGTTGTATTCCATTCATAGAAAATGTTTCAGTGTGGAGATATAGAGTTAGTTAGAAGATTTAATGATTTCTTTTGTTCTAATCTAAGAAAATTATGACTTTTTTGTTTCATTAGAAGTTATTTAGTTGTGGGGAGAAGCGCATCAGTGGTGGATGATGTATCTTGCTGACCGAAAAGAGGCAGATGTGTTGTGGACCCACTTTTAGAAGGTGATCTATTCAGAGCTCCTATCATCATCAAAAATATCATCCAAATTAATTGAGTGTATCTCTTTAGTAGGGGAGATTTGGTGGGTTGGATATTGGATTAGGTATAAGGAACTCTTGAGTTTTACAGTAGATTCATTTCTAGATGATGATCATATGGAATAATGACTAGAGGAGGCCTTGCACCCAGTGATAAAGTACCTGGTTACCTCATTTATTCTTTGAATGTATCTATAGGTATAGATGATGGAATAGGTTATAGAGTAGATGTATTCTCTAGGATTTGATACTATAGAGAGTGGCCAATAAGGATTATTGAAGACCAAGGATTAGAATAGTTGGCAACTAGAGTTCAGGTAGTCAGGGTTCCATCCATTGGGCTAGTGACCAAAATATATCTATTCATTTTATTTTGGGGAAGATGGATCTAGGTAATCTACTAAGGTATTACTTTTTCATATTTTTTTTAAGTGGCATGGGAACCATAAAAATTATCTTCCAACCAATTTGAGAGGCTAGTATCATATGGATTTTTAGGATCTTCTTTGGAAGCTATAGTAGTTTCTTCCAAGGTAGTTTTAGTGGCCGGGATTATCATAATATATTCATCATTCAATGTAAGATGGTTTTGAAAGATGGAATCCTTGTTATGGACCCTGTCCTCAGGTTTATAGACCATAGAATGTTTTTAGAGTCACATTGTAAAGAGGAATCCGAGATGGGTTTGGTTAGATGTATATGATAGAGGAACCAGTTCCAATAGCTCCATGAGTTACTCAATGTATGATTAATTTATCATTTGTTTGTCCTATATTTGATTTAATAGACTTAGACTCCTTTGTTTCTCAAGCATTGGTTTGTGCTTTGGGAATATATTTTGGGAGGCTTCCAGATCCCTTTGTGATATCTAATATAATTGTAGGTTTGGTTTCTTTCTTTGATGTGTTCTAAGGAAGTAGGCCAGTGATAGGGTTGGACAAGTGATAAGGATACTTACTATGATTTTATATATAGTTGTATGTTGTAATATTATCATGAAATTGATATATTATTGTGTGGATTCATCGAATATTTTTAGCGAGTATTGTTTTATAATGAGTATGTCCAATTAGTGTAATTCATTTTCAATTGATTATATGGTATGGGTGTCATGTAAGTTTATCTTGTTTTAACTCATTTGTTGGATCCATCTAGAGAGGATTATGTAGGGGTTTTCCTTGGGTTATTGAGGAGTTCCAGAATGTTTTCTTAGATGAGGTTATGACACTACCTCCTGAAGAAATGTTTACTTTTGGATAGATTTCCAACCAGGTTCATCTATGATTTCAATGGGTCCTAATAAAATAGCATCTATTGAGTTAGATGAGTTGAGATTAAAAGGGTATGATCTGATTTAGATGAGTTTCATCCAACCCAGTGCATCTCCTCGAGGTGATCCACTATTGTTCTCTTAGAAGGAAGATGGTGGTATGAAGATGTGTATATACTACTAGAGTTTTATTTAGGTAATAGCCAAGAACTATTACACTCTTCATAGGATTGATGATCTATTTAACCTAATGAGAGGATCTTGTTTGTTTTAGATGATTAATATCTAGTCTGGATATCAGCAATTATAGTTAAGGGGTGAGAATTCCCCAAAAACTACATTCATGGGTAGGTATGGTCTTATCAGTTTTGTAATCATCTCATTCAGTGTTAGGAAGGCTCCAGTCAAGCTCATGGGGATTATAAACTCTATGTCCTCCAATTTTATGGAATGGTTCTTCATTATATTAATGAAGGATATCTTGATCTAATAAAATTAATTGGAGTATCATGTTGAGAAACTCAAATCTATTTTTCAGGTACATCGATGCTAAAAAACAATAGACATGTATTAAAGTGTAATTTAGGGATATGTGTGTTTAGATTTTTTTTTGGAATTTGGTGTCCCATAAGGGTGTGGTAGTGTACCCAACGATGGTGAAGCCATTTTCTATTAGGTTTCATCGAATAACATGGAATAAGTTTGAAGAATTATTTATATAGATTACTATTATTGGAGGTTTTTACCTATTTATATTGAGTTTTATCACTACTTATAACTTTTAACAATATATATCGGGACTTGATGTGGACTAATCAGTGATATGTATAGTTTTATTACCTAATGAATAAGTTATTATGTTCTCAAGTGATTTGGTTACATGAGGGTGTGTTGTTTGAGTTTACCTATTACACATCCCACCTGAGCTAGGGATGTGTGATTATATAGTAGAGGGTTGTGATATATTATTATTCTGGGTAGTTAGGTATTTATGATAGGTATTACACAACTCATGATTTATAGGTAATTAATTTTGTGTTTTCACTTAATTTGTGGTGGGATTACCCCATCATTAAGTGAGTTGTGGATTTCATGGACCACAAGAGAGTGAAATACATTTTCAATCAGAGTAAATTGAATATATTCTAGAATAGGATTATGTGGTTTCTCTCGGATTATGATTTTGAGATATCTTACACCCATGTAGTGAGTAATGTTGTTTCATATTCATTGAGTCATAATTCCCATGAAAATATAGTTTGATAGTGTCATGATCTTTGGAATGGGATTGAAGAGATTGCAGTGATGCATCTTAATGTTGAAAACCGATGTGGTCATGGTTTCATTTATTAGATATCCATAGATTTATCCATGATACAATAACTATATTATTATGCATGTTGAGACTTAGATGTAGAGGTGAAGTGTAACCATGATGGATATGGTGATTCTTTAGAGTGATGATCTAAGGGTAGCCAGACTTGGGTGTTTCCTTGGGGAGGCTTTTTGTTCCGTAGGTCATGTGTGAGGTATTTTTACATGATTTTTACAACTCACCATTAGTGGTAAATACAAATGTGAGAATTATATATCTTTTATTATGGAGACACCTTCTGTTGAAGGGAATGAAATGGTCAGTTACAGAGTTTGTGGAAATGTGTCTAGTTTTTGGAGTTGAAAGTGGATCTCCTTATTCATGGGGGTCTATTGTAGTACTCTTCTATTATCGAGTGTAAATGAGAGGAAGTATAAATGGATTTAATCACTATTTTACTATATTATCATCAATTTTGTTAATAATTTTATCTTACAGTGGACCGAAAGATAAAATAAGATCATTTTCTAGACATTCTTGACTAAATTTTTTATTATGTTTTTCAGTGGAATTATGTAGATTATGTGGTTAGGATTCACATGGTATAGGGAACCACCATATCTAAATGGTATCCCATTTTATCTCACAAGTTTGGAGGGGATGAAAACATTATTTTTTATCCCAATTGAAACTTATCAAGACCTTCCACCCTCATACAAATGGGATGATATAGTGGACCATCTAGATAATGGAGAATATATTGTGATTTTGAATCTTGAATTTGGCTGGATCATGGATAAGGAACCTACCTATGTATGAGTTTTCATATAACAACATCTATCACCCATAAATTAGAATGGCCCCATTTGATGTATTTTATGGGATTCTACGTTGTTCTCCATTGCAGTTGATGGATTTTGGAGATTTATCTATTCATAGTCCCTATGTATTGAAGATAATGACTAGAAAGATCCATTTGGTTAGAGAGATTATATGGTTAGTGCAGGATCATCATATGGCCTATTTTGATCATAGGAGGAGGCACTTAGAGTTTGGTGATTGAGACCATGTGTTCTTGAGAGTATCTCCATGAAGTGGGAAGTAGAGGTTTGGAAGGGGTAATATTTCTCCCTTGTTTATTGAGACCTTTATGGTATTAGGGTATATTGTTGAAGTGGATTATCAGTTTTAATTTATTCAAGGGTTGGAGATGATCCATTATGTATTCAGTTTGTCCATGATTTTTTAGTGTATTTACAATGAATCCTAAATTATTTATAGTGGACGTTTGGAAAATTAGGATGACTTAAAATTCATGGATTTCCCTATAGAGATCCAAGATTTATTTGAGTGGGTGCAATGTGGAAAAACCATCCCCTTGGTTCTCATGTTGTGGATCCATAGTGTCCTAGAGGTGAAAACATATGAGTGAGAGATGCGTATTCATTCTCTTTATCCAAAACTATTTTTATTTTTTATTTTCTCTATTATGTTTTTATAATGTTGTGATTCTTATATTTTATTATGATGTGGGATTTAAATATTTTTTTATATGTTTTGAGTGATAAAGCATCCAAAATTTGAAAAAGTAGAGGACCTGGATCATAATCAGATGCATTATTCTATACCATGGTTTTAATAATGGGGTGATTCATTTAATTGCAAACAAGATGATATATTTTCATAGAAGATGAAATACACATATTGTTATTATCAAAACATTTCTAGTTATGGTTGTGGAAGTTGTTGGGTTTGGTTGTGTTGTGGTTTAGATGGTAGTGGGCTAATGTGGTTTTCAGTTATTTTTTTATATTTAATCACATGTTCCATGGATGGTTCTAATATTGAGGTGTAACAGTATCCACGAGAGTTATATCATGGGGTTTTTATCAGACCCCTTTCCTTTTTAGGATTGATTTTTATTCTTGAGTATGAGAATGATTTGATAGGTATCTACATTAATGGTCTATCCCTTCCTCACTCATTCCATTTACATTTGGGTATTTGGAGGTTTTTGGAGGAGTATCGATGAGGTTTGGGAGAGGATGGAGCTTCCACAGGTCTATATAGACCTTTTACACCATAAAAGTGCAATTTATAGCATATGTATGTGGTTTGTAGCTTATGTTCCCATGAGTTTATGGATTAAATTTTTCATAGTAATTGAGCGTAAAAAGTGTTTTTTCACCATAAGGAAGTGTTTTACACCATATGTTTATTCCAGTTGAGGAACCTTGAAAATACATGAATCTGTAATATTTATAGTGTTTACTCCAAAAATTGGTTTTACAGTATGATTTTTACAAAGTTAATGTGTTTTGAGTCGTAAATGTGGGATTTATGCTATTAAAGTTTTCACTCCAAGGTTGGTTATATATTTTATTCAGCTGATATTTTTACCATTCATATATTTTTCTCTATCATTTTATGGTGAACCCTAGAGTATCATGTAGATTATCCAACACCTTCATCCTTCTTGGATGAAAGGGTTCTAATTGTTTTGGCGATCTGTGGTGAGTTTTCTTCAAATACACATTTTTTCCTTTCATATTTATTTTGGTTTTTCTACAGAGCTTATCTTTTGTTTTGGGTGAGTTTTTTGGTATATTTTTTGATAATCCATTTGTTTGATATTGGTTGCTCTATAGTTTCCTAGTGTGGATGTGGTTTTCGGTAAATTGTTTCCCACTTGTGTGTGGTGGGATCAAAAAACAAATTGTGTAATGGAATACACGTTCTCACCTATTTACAAACTTTGTTTAGGGATTTCATGATTTTTCTTTCCTTTAAGTGAATAGAGATGGTCATCTTAAATAATAAAATTATTTGGAATAACTAATATTTATGGGTATGGGGGATATAACATATGCATTACTAAATTGGTATATGTTATTGATAATTTTTTTCATCCTTGTTTCCAATATTAAAAATAATACATATTCAGAGCATTTCTTGCACAGTCGATGATATGATTTGATACCCTTTGTGACATCTCATCCTATATTCCATGCATCAGTGCCCCAAGATAATCGGTCACTTGACCTCAAGTGCATCTCGTTATACAACATAGGCTTCCAACTAGTAGATTGGGTCTACTGTCATTCAAGGGAAGACTATAACCTATTTTATCCAAGTAATCCACCGTCGGAAATAAATAAACAATAACAACTGAATGACCAAATTGTACCAAAATAAGAAAAATACCACTATCTCAAGATAACCAAACTAGAAATACAATATCAAGACTAAACAGTAGAAATGTTATGCTAAATATGTGTCGAGTGTAAAAATTCCAACCCAAAATAAATACACTAACAACTCCCAAGAAGGTCTGAAACCATGTATGGTTCCCACATCCATGCTCCATCCCCACATTAGTCATCTAACACATTCCCTTTCCCTTAACATTTCCTATAAAAATAAATTCTATTCAGGTACCAATCAGGCAGCCTGAGTAGCATGTGAGTACTACTCAATATGCCACCACCAACAGTGTCTAAAAAAGCATCCAATAATAGTGTATGCAGTTATATAAATAAATAAGCACAATTCATAAATACATATATATCACATTGTCAAATTCTCTCTATTTTACCACATAATTGAATGAGAATGTTACCATTCATAATACTTGGTCAGATGTCCATATTTCCATTCACTATTTAATAACATATAATTTAATGAGAATTTTACCATTCATAACACTTGGTTGAATGTCTATGTTACCATTCCTCATTTAATAACATATAATTTAATTAGACTGATACCATTCATAATACATGAAAAAATTCACATGTTACCAATCACCATTAAATAACACAAGATTCATTGATCATGTTACCATCCATAATACCTGGATTAATTTTTATGTTACCATTCACCATTTAATAACACATAATTGAAAACGTCACAGTATTTCATGTTTATCAACATCCCATTAACTAATTATCCAACTAATTAATCATAATCACAATTTCAATATCTCATAATTAATTCCCCAATTAATTATTATTTTATTTGAATCAATATACCTCAATTAATCACACAATATATTTTCTATTTCACATTCTCAATATCACATTATTAATTCTATAATTAATTATCCATTTCACAATATCAATATTTATTAATTAATTCTACAGTTAAGTATCACAAAATCCCATAATCCCATATTTTCTTAATTAATTAATAAACTATATTAATTAATTATTCTAGTAGATTCATTTTCAAATAAATCTATAAATTCTAAAATTTTCATACATGTAAAAAAAATAACAACTAGTGGAATTTAATACTAGACCAACTACCTTGATTCCTTAATGAATGATCGCCCAATGGAAATCCCCAAATTTAAGTAGAGTAACAACATAAAATGGCATCCAGATCTATAATATAAATCAAGATCGAACAAATCAAGATCTCTTAGACTCATATTTATATACACAATCATAGATCTTGATTCATTGTATCTAGATCTAGGTCTAATAAAAATAGGTTAAAAAACACCAAAATTAGGAGAGAATAAAGTTGGATGAATGGGAAAGCAACAGGATATGATCCACTTACCAGAATGGGTGAAGATCATTGATCAAGTCTTAGAATCCTAAAGAACAGAGGTTGGGATGGCTTGGTAATAATCCATAGATCTCCCAAATCGTGAAAGAGGACCTATAGTTGAATTGGGGTTGATTTGTGTTTAATTAAGGGGTTCAGGTAATTAAAAAAACTAAATTTTTGAGAATTAATTACAATGCATGATTTGATGGGCAGGTGAGCACAATTTTCCCTGATAGGGCACCTAAATTGCGAACCACTTTATAGCGGTTCATGGTCACTCCTAATAGGGAAAATAGTTTGACAAAATGTGTACCAACCATGCAATTCACCTCTATCTAGGGTTGCATTGTTAGCTGGGATGGGGTGCATAGTATTCCCTAACAATGTTCCAATGATGAATGGCCTTAGTTCATTCATTTTTATCAAATTTCCATCCAAACACAACCCAAGGTAAAACCCAAAAGATAATTACTCAATACTAAACAAAAGAGTACCTACAAACAAACCTGAGACAATTAAAATAAAGGTTTCATTCATAAAATCTCCCCACATTATAACAACTCATTCTCGAGCAACAATCCACAGAATCACGAAGATTATGATTCAAAATTATTTATCCAAAAATCCTAGATATCTTCTTCTATTACCCATGTTTAATCCTATACAAGCCCATGTATCCAAAATAGAGGAACTATCTACATAGTTTTTTCCCAAAATACTTTCTCATTGTGATCCAACACAGGTATAAGAGGCTCTTCAAAGGATGCATCTATCTCAAGCTAAACAATATCCACATTGATCACATAAGAAGGGTCGGGTTGATACCACTATATTTGTGACACATGGAAAACATCATTCATGGAATTTTATTTGTGTGGATGATCCAATCAATAAGCCACTAGCCTGATTCAGTCCACAACCTCAAACAGTCCAATGAACCTAGTCACCAACTTTTCCTACCTATGTATCCTTTGGTGACCCATTCTAGGTAACACCTAGAAGAATACATGATCACACAATACAAAATCTTGGTACCATCTATGTCAATCATCATACAAATTCTTTCTACTTTGATCTGTATCTATATGATTTAAAATTAGATGAACTTTTTCTGATGTCTCCTGTACAAGACGCAGTCCCAAAAACTCTGACCCACCAGCCTACATCCATCATAAAAGGGATATGATTTCCCTATAATATATTTCCATTTAAATTTTCATCTATATCATATCCTAAAAATGGTATTTAAAGGAAAATCCCAAAAATCTAGGTTCTTCTCCCAAAATCCTCCAAATTATAGGAAACATTCTTGCAACATATCCTAAACCACCTGTATAGTAATCTCCAACTTCTCATCCTTTTTTGGTTGAAGAGTTGTGCTCAAAAGAATTTGTGTACCAAGAAACTTCTATAATCCCTACCATAAGCATGATGTAACTCATGAATCACCATTTTTTACAATAGTCTATGGAACCCTGTATAGATGGAATATCTTAGAAACATATATTTATCCCATATACTCTACTCGTAAGGTTTCTCATATATGAAATAAATGCCCTAATTTCATCAGTCAATCCACAATAACCCAGATAAAGTCATTATTCCTAGGCATCCTTAGGAGACCCACCCAAAAGTACATTTTCACATCATCTCACTTCCATTTTGAAATGGGAAACGACTGAAACAAAACTCTAGGTAATTTATTCTCTACTTTCACCTACTGACATATATAACATCAGGTCACAAACCCTTCTATATCCTTTTTCATACCTGGACACCAAAACAATCATCATAGTTCATGGTAAATTTTGGTCACACATATATGTAGAACCCACTTTGAGGCATTAATTTCTGGTATCAACTCCTATCGCATGCTCATATGCAAAAAAAATCAATTCCTGACATAGATGATATCATCATCATCTATGATCCAATCAGATGCTGACTCACCTCCTTCAAGGATTTCCCTCAAGGAAAAATTATCTGGATCCTCGTATTACTTGTCTATAATCCAACTCAAAATCATAGAGTCTAGTGAAACTGATATGAGAAATCATCTGATCCTAACTTTCGTAAACCAGAACATGTAACTCTTCCATAAAATTCATCATCTTCCACTCAGTAATAGACTCTTAAACTTTTTAAGCCTTAGTTTGCAGGCTCAAATCATCAGCCACACTATTCCTATTTCTAGGAATATATTACAGCTCAAAATTGAATTATTGTTGATTCTCAACCCAAATTTTATGTCAGAGATTCAAATATCATTATGAAAATATGTACTTTAATTTTTTGTATTCTTATAAAGAGTAAACTTCTCACCCAACAGATAATTAATCAAAACCTTCAAGGCATCAAAAAAAGCTTCCAACTTGTGGTCATGCATAGGTGGTTCCATTCAAGAGGCCTCAACTTCTGAGACCTACACACCATAACTTGATCTCCCAATGTCAACACTACCTTGAGTACAATCCTAGAAGTGTCACAATTCATCGTATACTCATCACATGGCATGGGTAGGTTTAATATTTTTTGTCAATGGTAAGTGATTCATTGGTTCCTCGAAGTCATTCTCACATGATTCCAACCACTGAAACATTACTCTTTTTTTGACTAGGCCTATAAGTTGTGTTTCCATTTAAGAAAATTATTAGATGAATCCCTGATAAAATCCATATAAACCTAGAAAACTATAGATATTGAAAATTTTCATGGGATTATTCTAATAAACCACAACATGAACTTTTTGGGGACTACATAAAAACCTTCCTAAGAGATTATGTGACCCATGATGTATACATAATCAATGCAAAAATGACACTTGGATACCATAGCATAGGGTTTATTTTCTCTTAGTGTACTCAGGATGATGTCAAGATGTTGTTCCTAATCATCCTGAGTCTTGGAGTACCCCAAGATGTCATCCACAAATACTAATATAAATTGATCCAGGTATGAATGGAAGATTTTTTTCATCAAGGAAATAAACATTTATGGTGAATTTGTTAAGCCAAAAAACATTACGATGAACTCATAAAGGTCATACCTGCTTGGGAATGTAGCCCTTTTTATATCAGAATTTCCAACTCTCGGATAATGATACCTTTATCCCATGTTGATATTTTAGAACACATAATCTCCTCTCAACAAGTCAAATAGATCATAGATAAACTAAATAGACTACCAATTCATCACAATCATCCAGTTCATCTTTAGGCAATCAACTAAAAATAATAGATTCTTATCATCCTTCTAATCAAATAGTACTTGGGAACCCCAAGGTGATGTACTCGGATGGATAAATATCTTATCCTCCAACTCTTCCAACAGATCCTCAAGCTCTTTATGTTCTTTCAGAGTATTTATGTACATTATAATTGAAATTGGATCAGCCCCCAGTATGATCTCACTAGTGAATTTCACATCTCTCCATAGTGGAAGCCTTGAGAAGTATTCAGGGAACACATCCTAAAACCATTCCACTAATGTTGAAAGACATCTTGCATGATACCTAAATCTTCTAGAAATAAATAGGCAACCTGGGTTTTGAGCTCTCCCGGTTTCTAAATAATTGGCCCTACTCAAACTTCCTAGATATCTCAATCCCACAGTGAATGTAATTGTCAGCCTTACGATATGTAAATTTCATAATCATGTGGTAACAATAAATTTGGTCTCAGTATGTGACTAGAAAGTCTATACCCATAATTGGGTTGAATATTGACATATCCAGAATATTGAGGTCCCACAAAAATGGTACTCCCTGATCTCGAGAGAACATCCCTTTCACAAACAAATGCCTCTAGAGCAGACTCCCAATGGTGTATCTATGTTCATTATATTTCTCAAAAACCCTACCACCGTGCTCAAAAAATTAACAAGTTTTTCATATATAAATGAATGAGATGAACCAGTATCAAATATGTTACTAGCTAACATAGTAGCTACAAAAATGTTACCTATCATTTTTTATGGTCCAACATCACTATCCACAATTATAGGATGCGGCGCATGTATTTGGCCTACCCCTATTACCTATTATGAAGTTTGAATCCCCTAAATTTCACTACTTTGTTGATATGGGAGCTCTTTCTCAGAAGAACCACACCCACTACCTCTACCACCTCAGCTAGTAGAATTCTAGCTTTCAAACTGATATGGTGAATATTATACCCTTACTAAACCCTAGTTATGTATAGATCCTACATCACTAACTATATACTATAGGTACCTACATAAAATCTATATATATCCTATCTTGTCATAATATCTCCACTCAATGGTTTGTCAAGAACAGTTCCAATGATAATGTCACAATCTACCACACTAGTGATTGACCACTCTAGTAAGAACCTATGCAAATGCTCGATCTATCTGGGTAGTCTACTTTATAAAAATCTAGATAACCTTTTAATAGTGATTATTCCTAGTCTCAGAAGTCATACCCCTTATTCATCTAGTAGGATCCACATATACTATAATGTAAGTCTCCCTCATATTCCCCACAACTATGATAGCCTGATTTACCATCTCACTAAAGTTCTTTATCTAAAAGATGCTAGCATGGGACTTAATCTAACACATATTTCCATCCTATAAATGCCTCACTATAGATGTCTCATCTCATTCTAATTCTAGTGAAAAGCATTGTAGGCTGGTAATGTGTCAAGAATAGTACATCACAGACATTCTCCACTGATTCAACCTCATGAACATAGCTGCTCTCTCCAACCATAGTGTCTCTGGATAGAAGTGCTAGAGGAAAATCTCTAAAGATTCCTGCCATATCGTAACATTAGCATATCCAGCCCCCAACTATATGTCCCACCAGAAAATTTCTAATCCTCAAAGAATATAGGTATCCAAATTAACCCTCATATCAGAAGAAGTCTCTAAATGTTCAAGTATCGTCTCGATGGACCCAACCCAAAACACATCTCATTTAGGTCCACCCAATCTAGTAAAATTATAATGGATCTGCAATTTAAACTCCCTCTATAGATTAGAAAAACTCTTCTTAACCATATGGGGGTCTCCTCTAATGAATAAAATTAAGTGAGCAAAGTTCTTTAAAAAATGTTCTATGTTTCCTCACCTAGAACAATCAATTCCTTAGGTTCCACTACTAGTTGAGCATCATCGGCCATATCCTTCTTTCATTCACTCAGTAAGTTTCTTCATAGAGTCATACTCTCTAAAATTCCAAACACATGTATTAGTACTCATAGAACAACATTATCACATTTATGTAAGAGGAATAATCACAAAAATCCAAAATAAGTCATTCCCCAAATAACGACACATGGTCAAAACTGAGGTGATATAACTAGCCTTAACCATCTTACACATATGTACTGGTTATCAAATGGTTTAATCATTATCCAATCAATTTTCCCATTTAAAGACCCATTTGTTCATTTTTTTCATTATTTTTACCTTCCTCATATTCTTTATTTTTATATTATTCACCATTTTCAATTTAATATCCCCACAAAGGAAAAACATTACATGTTCGAAAACTTACCCAAAACCCGTTTTCCCCTTTCTTGCCTAAAATAATGCATGTTAGAAAATAATCAAGTGTGCTTAGAGTGATGCATAAAGACTCAACACTCATTCCATTTTAAGGGATGATTAAATTATTAGAAAATATAAAAAATCACATCACACAACCAGCATGTCACCCAAGGTGAAATAATATTCCACTGTAATAAAATTAAAAACAACAATCTCACCTTGAGTACTTGGTTTATCCCCTATACATTGGGTTTTAAACTCCCATGAATGAGATCATTTACAAGAACCAACTCTTACTAGTATCATTTTTACCTTTCCTATACTGTAAGACAAAAGAAAAAGAAAATAAAGCTCCTATGAAACCACTTTGTGGAACATTGGCCCAAATTCCACGCATCGTTGCCCCGAGCCAGTCATCCATATGACCTCAAGCATGCATCCTCATACACTAGAGGATGTCAACTAGTACCAATGGTCTAATATCAATCATGGGGAGACCATTACCTCTTTTATCAGATTAACACATGAATGAAAATAAATAAATAAATAACAACTGAATAAACAAATTATATCATAACCATAACAATACCAATATCTCAAGATAAACAAAAGATGAAATACAAGATCAGGACTAAACATTAGATTTTCCATGCTTAATATGTGTCCAGTTTCAAAATGATAACCCAAAATAAAGACACTAAAAATTTCCAATCGGGCCCCAAACCATTTCTGGTTCCCTCATCCAAGCTCTATCCCCACATCAGTCATCTAATACAGGGCCCTTTCCCTTAACCTGTCTGGTAATAACAATGTCTATTTGGGTATAGATCGTGAATCTTGGGTAGGCTGTTAGTATAACTCACTAGTATACCACCAATAGTGTGTAAAACAAATCTAGTCAATCATAGTGTATGCAGTTTTATAATGAAATAATCACAATGCATAAATAAACAGTTATCACATTATCAAATACTCTCTATTTGACCACATAATTGAATGAGCATGTTATCATTCATAATACATGGCTGAATTTCCATATTATCATTCACCATTTAATAACACATAATCAAATTCTCATGTTACTATTCATAACACTTGGACAAATTTCCATGTTATCATTCACCATTTAATAACACATAACTATATGATCATGTTTCTATTCATAATAATTGGTCAAATATCTATGTTATTACTCAATGTTTAATAACACATCATTGAATGATCCTGTTACCATTCATAATACTTGGCCTAATTTCTATGTTACCATTCCCCATTTATTAAAAAATAATTGAAAACATCACAATATTACATATTTCTCAACAACCCATTAATTAATTCAGAAATTAATTAATCATACTCTCAATTTCAATATCTCATAATTAACTCACCAATTAATTATTGACTTATTAGTGTCAATATACCATAATTAATTACCCAATTAATTATTTAGTTCACAATCCTAATATCTCATAAATAATTCTACAATTAATTATCCATTTCACAATCTCAATATATAGTAATTAATTCTATAATTAATTATCCCCAAATCCCACAATTAAATAATTCCTTAATTAATTAATTCACCATATTAATTATTTACTTTATTATATTGAATTTCTAATAAATATTTAAATTCTAAAATTTTCATACCCATAATCAAAATCAAGACTATTGGATTTGAATATTAATCCACCTATCTCAGTAAGTTGATAAATAATTTCCCAACAGAAATCCCCAAATTCCATTGGAGTGATGGTGTAGAACGAGACGCGAATGTATGAGCTAAATCAATATTGAAAAAATAATGATCTTTCAGACCAATATTTAGATCCAAAATTCTATATCTAAACTCAGTAGATCTAAACAAATGATAATAACCACCAAAAGAATGATAGAATAAAGTAAGATTAATGGAAAAATAAAGGGATATGATCCACATACCAAAAGGGTCAAATATTTTCTATCTGTGCTTTGAATCACAAATAAAAGAGGTCTGGAAGGATTCTAAATATTTCAGAGACCTCCAAAATCATGAAATAGGTCCAAGGGTTGATTGGGTGCAGATTTGGGTTAAATTATGGTGTTCGTGTAATTAAAAAAACAATTTCTAGACATCTTTAATTCCCACACATGGTTTTCTGTCCAGGGGCACATAGTTTCTCCTAATCGTGTGCCTAAATTGTGCACCTATTCTATATTGGTACATAGATAATCTTTACAGGGCACACAATTTGAAAAATTGTGTGTCAGCTGTGCAATTTTTCTCAGTATAGGGTTGCATAGATAGATGGGAAATGGAGGACGATTTACCCTAAACGTGTGTCAACTGTGAACAACCTTATTTTTTTCATTTATCTTAGATTTCCACTCAAACACACCCTAAGGTAAAATCCAAGAAAAATATACTCAATATTAACAAAAATATTACCGATAAACAAGCCTAAGACAACTCTAGAAATGGTCAGGATCTCACTCCATTGTTATGTTATTATGTGGTTTCACTGTGAATAAATGGACAACTGCCATATATATGAAATAATAAAAAGTTTCCCATAGAATCTAGTTTGTGTGATAATTTTCTTGGAAAATGATGAACGCATGTGGTGAAATCCTTAAATAAATTTGGCACGTTGGGATTTGTTTTTTCTTTGTGGTTTATTTTTTATATCACCTTGTGTTTTCTAAGATGTATTACAATGATATTAGTGATCAGCTGGGATGTGTTATGTGTAGGGGAAGTGATATGGTTTTTATTTGGAATAGATGTTATGTGGGATGTTATGAGGTTATTACATTCTGAATGTTGTGATGTGTTGTGGTGTTTGTTCATGTGGGGTGTTGTATAATTATTATGTGGAGTGTGATGATATGCAGTGGTTGTGTTTGTGCAATGGTGGTGGTGTATAGCAGTTTTGTTGTGAAATTTGGTTGTTGTGATGATATGGTTGGCCGATGTAGTGTGGCGATGATGGTTTTTGGGATTTGGTGTAGTTGTTTTGTGGTGGTTGTGCTAGTTTTACAGCTTGGGATACAATAAATTGTGATGTTAAAACAAAATAAAATAGGATAGTTAACAAATGAGATAAACTGGAAATGGGTGTGCGGTAAATGGATTAAATGAATCAAACATTAAATGAATGGGTTGTGTAAATGTGAATGAAGTGACTTAGAAAATGAAAGATTATTTCTTTTTATTTTATGGTGGTTGTATGGTGTGATACTTATAATGGATGAAATAATGGTTATGGTTGTAATGTAATGAAATGGTTGGGTTAGGGTATATGCTAGTTTACTTTTTGTGGACCCATAGGTAGTGGTGTCATGTGATGTGTCGAGGGGATAATTCATGGTAAGAGTAGGGAACATGGTTAATTTAATTCATGTTTACGATATCTTATTCCCATATTTATGTGATGAGGAGAGATGTGATGTGAATTCATAGGTTTTTTCTTGTGATATGTGATGTGAATAATCCTTATACTAGCATGGGATGCTTGATATTTTGAGTGTGGGTTAAGATGGGATGCTTCCTAACACAAATTTTCAAAAGTTGGAATGTTTTGTGATTTATATAGAATAGATGGGGCATATATAGTTCTATGTTGGGGTGTGATAGAAGTAAATTATTGGAGATTTGGACATGCATATCCATTATTTATTATGATCTCGATGCAATATTAATATATTTGATGAATTATTTGGTGAGAGATCCATGGTTAGGATGTACTAGTTTGTTGACCAATTTTAGTTCTTATTGGTATTTCTGACTGTTCATTTCTAGATTAGTATGCTCTTTTCACATTTTCACATGAGATCTTTGGTATGATCCAACCGATTCTACATGTATTATCACTCCACATATATAAACTATTTCAACATTTCTAGGAGGAAATTAGGGATCTAGCTGGACATTTATTGCTTGGGTTGGGTTTCTATTGAGTCACTATTTTTTTGAATTTCCTTTTGGTACATTATATAAAGAATTTTACATGTATCAGATTACGTTGTTTAGAAATCGTGGTATAGTTTTAGGTTTACATTATGTTATAAGTCTGATTTACATCTAGATTTTTTATCCAATCTCATGATGTTTGTTTTATTTTTTAGGGTAGTTCCTCCCATATTTTATTTTATTTACCCATTCAAATTTTCCTCAACTTTGGGCTTATTGGAGGAAGGAATCGGGGGGTCATTAACACATTTCCTTCATTTCAATAGCATTGGAGGAAGGGTATTATGATATTACATTCCCATCATACAATTGAAATAATTTATGAATTTACTAATCCATCCATTGTAACTTGTGTATAATCGACCCTATTTTTATTAAAAGGTATTCATATAGATTTAATTAAAAATTATTAATTGCGTATTTTTATTTATGAAACCAAAATTCACTTCTTCTTTTTAAAAAATGAGTAAATTTCATTGTCTTTAAACACTAATGTACTCAATATTTTTAAATGAAACAAATTTTTTATTCTCCATAGTTTATTGATGAAATTTATTATTTTGATATATTATCAATATGACATACATGAAATAAGAAATGTAAAAGGTGTTCCTTGATATTCTAAAAATGTGATGGTTAATGATGTAATCTCATGATATGACTTGTTTAATGATTCCATATTGAATAACACTGGTAAAATGGTTTACGAAACCTTGTATCCTTTTTTATATTGTAGACACATTTTCATGTTATGTATAATATATATATGAATATATTCTCATGTAAAGCATCATGTCTTATCCATGATGATCACTCAAGTTCCATTTAATTTGATTATCACTTATTATTTTTTTCTTACTCTTTTTAATTGAGGAATGTCACTAAGAAATCACTTTCAATAAGGTTTCCAGGGGGGATAATAAACATTTTCTTTAATAAGATAAAAAATGATTATGTTAATTTAATTTTTAAAAAATATATGTATTATATACCTATTTTCCATGATACTAAATCTAAAAATATCAACCAAAGTTGTTAATATAATATTTTTTTATAGAATAATGTAGAAAAATATATACGAAAAAGGTGGGTCTCAATAGATTTTATCAAAGGAATAGTTAAGTTATTTGTGGAAAAAAATTAAGAAAAAATTAGTAGGAACCCTAAAGATATGTCTAAATATTGGAAAACTCATGAAATGTTATTAAATAAATCTAGTATATTACATGAATTGAAATTTTTATCTTTATACTACATGATGATGTGGCTCTAGAACATATGTTCCTAGTCTTAAAAATCATGAAAGGGATCTTTGGGAATTAACTTGACTTGTACCTTATGCATGAAAAAGTGGCCTTATAACACACCTAGTTTCATACTATTTGAAGATACACTTTGGTTAATCACATAATTTTTAAAAAAATTAATAATGGATATATAGATAATGTTTATTATTAAATATTAAAATATGATTTCTTAAAAGTAGGTTATAATATTATTTTATTGTTAAAAATTCCTTTTAATTTTTTAATATATGATTTCCTATAGTAAAAAAAATCTCAATTAGGTTTTCCTTTTATAGAAATAATTGTAGGATATAAAAGGGCTCAACTAAATAACTGATACAGTATAAAATGCAACAATGGGCATCCATAAATGATCGAATATGGAATTGAAAAAAATCATGATGATAATGAATATGCTAACTAAGTTCATGGATTATATCCTAAATCATGAGTATAATCTAGATTTACTAGATAAAAATTAATATGATACTGAATCATTCATGTATTAGCGAGAATTTGTTTTAGATGATCCTTTGATCCACTAATATAAAAAATGGATCAATACTGCATAAAATTTATTTTATGTAATCAATTATTCTGATCAAGAAAGATTTACATTATCAGTATATCCCATAAGGAAATAAATTTATTAGTAGTAGACACTTATTAATAAAGTGATTCCAAAGGATGATTTTAAAGATATGGAATCCTAAGATTACAAAAAAGGCCATTTTCAATAAGTATTTTCCACATAATCATCAAATAATAATTAAAATGTAATTTTATGAGTTTTAAAAATTGAAATTTATCATTGAGGATTTATGATAATAATTTTACAAGTGTTACTCAATTGACCTCGTGTTTTATTATTGAATTTGATGGTATGATTATTAAATTAATTAGTTGTCTAAGACATCATTTATAAAAATCACTTGAAATATGAGAATTAGGGAGTTATTAAGTAATATTTCATGAAATATAAAATTGGAAATGAAGTTTTTATATGAATAATGGTTTCATGGATTGAATAATTTGAAGATCAGTATGGATCCAATTTTTGGAAAACAATGAACATGGAAGAGAAGGTATAAAATAATAAAAAAGAATGTGAAATTGAGTTGGGAAGAAGAATTAGGGTAATTTTCTATTATTAATTGGAAAATGAAACAATTGAGGAAGATAGGTACTTGTTTTTAAAAACTATCATGGATATATAATGCTTCAATATCTGAATTCCAATGACGAAGGAATGATACTACTTTTAAAACACGCATATTATGAATTCATGTGTGGGAAGCATTGAAATTTTTTAAATCAATATATAAATAAAAAAGATAACATAGGGATATCACCATCAACCCAAATAGTGTATGAGGAGGAAATTCTTCTCTTTTTCACTAATTATGTCATAATTTGAGGATCTGAATCATGTTATTTTAGGTATGCTCGTTATAGACTAAAATATACAAATTAAATTGTTTTTATGAATTATAAAAATAATTTCTTCATTGAATATTAAAAATAACATCAATATAAACTCTAAATTTCTAGTGGAAGATTTTTTAGTTAAAAATTTGGGAGGAATTACTGAGGAATTATGGGTATATAATGATTCACTTATTAACATCGGGTAGTGAAATCTCTCTTCAAACCTGTTTTTCATTCCAATTATTGGATTTTACATAATAATTGGGACATATTAAATGATAAATTATAATTCCAAAATAAAATTTAAAATTAAGGGAATTTTAGTTTTCATAAAGGGAAACCCTAAAGTTGTCTCTAAGGGTAAGATATCCCAGCCTGAGTCTTGTCAATAAGACCTCTCATTACCTTATTTATAGAAATCCTTATTGAATAAGGTGAAGAAAGTGAATGTATAAAGATCAGATATGTTCCAATTTTTATGGAATACATTTTTATGTTTCATAAAGATTTACCTAGACCTCCCCCAAATAAATAAGTAGTGTTCTAAATTGATCTCATACCTAGATAAAATCTAATATCAATGACCCCATTCAGGATGGAATATGTATAGTCATAGGAATCAAAGAAGAAACATAAAAAACATTTCACGAAGTGGTTTATTTGAGAAAGTATGTATCCATGGGAATCACAGAGTATCTTTATGAAGAAAAATGGTGGATAAATGAGATTATGTATTTATTATAGAGAATATAATGGTATCATAGTGAGGAATTAATATTGCCTTCTAGGATTGTGATTTGATCAACCGGTTTCATGGTTCTCAATTATTTTCCATGTTTGGCCTCTAATCTGAGTATCATTTGTTGAGAGTGAAGGGACATGTTACCTCAGGGACTGCTTTTCAAAAAAGATATAAACATGATGAATTTTGTTATACCCTTTTTATTGAATAATTATCCTATAATATTAATGGATGTGATGAGTGCATTCTTTAGGGATGACCTTTAAAAATATTTAATGTCATTTATTGATGATATTCTAATATATTAAAAATACATGTAAAACAATAAGATTATCTAAGGGTTATATTACAAACTTTGAGGAAAGAGAAACTTTTGGATCAATTCATGAAATGTGAGTTCATTTATAGCAATTCAAATTCTAGGGAAACATTATGAGTAGTAAAGGAATATCTATTTATCTAACAATGAAAAAGGCCGCAGAGGAGTAGCCTCGACGAATACTTTTAACTTTTATTTTTAGATTCCTAGGATTTTTAGTATACTTTCTAATGTATTTGTGAATGTTATCATGTATTTCTAAACCACTAGAAACATTCTCTTGAATGGGAGAAAAATGTATCCAGAAAATGGGTAGTGGATAATGATTCCTTGAACTGAAAAACAATATGGTTAGTGTATCATTGATAACTTTACAAATTTTTGTGGAATAATTATTCATTTATAGTGATACATCCTTTAATGGAATTCGATGTGTATTTTAGAAAAATAAAAATTTAATTTCCTATGCATCATGGTAGTTAAGGCCCCTTCCATAGAATTATCCTACCCATGAATTGGATTTATCAATAGTTCTCTTTCCTTTGATGATATGAAGACATTATCATTATAGGTATAAGAGTGATATTTAGACAAAACAGGAATTTATGATGAATATAATCATAAAAGAGGAACTGAAAATGAGATAATTTTGGTATTTGGTGATTCTTATGGGCTATGATGGTTCTATACACTTTACCCTTGAAAATGAAACAATGAAATTTATGTATTGAGTAAGAAAGAACCCACTATACATTACATGATAAATATTGAAGGATATCCATTAATCAAGGATTTTGTAATGATGGAAATGGAATTAATAAGTTAATGGACATCATTAATCAAATCCTAAATAATTTCCTAATCAGTAATACAGTTCAATTTCAATAAAGCACAAATAAAAAATCCTAAATTAAAAAATAATGTAGTAGTAGTGAAAAATTATAAGTTTCCAGAGTTCTATGTAGATCAAGAGGGATTACTATGATTTGATACATAGCTATGTATCCACAAAGAAAAAAATGTATAAAGGTCTGCCAGATAATTATTTATAGGGAAACATGAAATTGTACGATTCTAATTATACTGAAAGAAGTTTGGTATGTCTATAAGTGATGGTGCTGAGAAAATTACCTAATAGAGTTTTGAAACCACAATCCATACCGATATAAAAGTAAGTCAAACCCACTATGTCCATTATTACTGGAATTCCTAAGATATCTAAGGGAATCAATTACATATGGATAATCATTGTTATATTAAATATGTCATCCCATTTTATCACTATATGAGAGTATTTGTGTGTGGTGTTCCATTCTCATCTATTTATTTAATTTGTTATGAGACTTAATGGGGAAGCGCTACTTATTATTTTAGATTTTTATCCATGATTTACTTAAAAGTTCTATATGAGACTTTAAAAGTCTATGAATACTAAAGCAAAACTCTACTAACCTTATCATCCTTGAACTGATGGGTAGTCAAAGATGACTATTCAGACAATGGAAGACATGATATATGAAATATCACTTGATTTTCAATGGATTTGAGATAAAAATATCTATAATGATGAATTATTATATAAAAAATCACCTAAGAATTCAAATGGATCATTATGACTAATTGTTTGCCAAGAGGTGTATAACTATAATATGTTATGATGATGTTCGAGAATGAAAAATTTTGGGGCCAAAAATTCTTAAAGACTTTATAATGAAGATATAGGTGATCCAAAAACTTATCATTAATGTTTAGAGAGAACAAAATATTTTTACTGACTGTCAAAAGGCGTTTATTTTCATGTTTATTATCATTTTTTCCTCAAAATATCATCATGGAAAGGGTAATGAGATTTTTAAAGAAGGGTAAACTAGGTTTGAGTAAAATTATACCATTTTCAATTTAGGGGCATTTTAGAGCAGTTGATAATAATTTTGAGAGATATCCAAGTCATTATAATTTCCATGATTTCTTACATGTGAAGACTTTATGAAATTATATGTTAGTCCTAATACATAAAATATAAACCTACTGTTTGTAATTGGAACCTATCATATTATATTATGAAGAACCAATATAGAATCTTAATGAAAATTAATAAGTATTAAGGAACAAAAAAACCCATCTCATGAAAGTCCTATTAACAAATAAGAATTTTGAATAAGTAACATGGGAGCCTAATAAAGTGATAAGATAGAAATACCCTAATTTATTTTATGAAAATATATAAATTTTTCAGCGAAACATCCAAATATAAAAGGATTTATTGATGCAAAAAAAATCTTTTTTTATTAATTAAATAAATCTTATTTTATAATTATTTTGTAAAAAAATATATAATCCCTTAGAATGATATTTAAATTTCATTTTATAAGATAAATTAATATTGACTATAACAATGCTAAATAATATTGGGAAAAAAATGGAAAAAAATTTACACACAAATGTAAAATCCCTGGGATTGTATTTTCCAATGAAAATATCACATGATATGAAAATATTAAAACAGAATAAAATAGTTTGTAAAATTATTATAATTATCATGGGAAGTGTAAAAACATTTCATGAATAGTAGTGAATGATGATGTATAAAAATAGTGGAGTATATATAGGGTTTAAAGTGAAGAGTGGCCTTTTGGATCTGACCTTTACCTTACTGTTGGCCAATATGTCCATTTTCAATATTATTATCATAATAATTAGTGTATAATAAGGGTAATTTCATGTGATAATTTCTAAATAAGGGAGAAATTATTCCCTTAACCTGTATTATTTCTCCTCTTGAAGGTTATGTTTATAAACATTTGAAGGAGATAACATCCCTTTTGGTCACCCTTGACTAATCCAAATAAGAGATTAAATAAGTAATTCTCATGTAGAATCAACTATGAAGGAATTTCATGTTATTAGATATCACCACTAGATCAATATTAACTGATCCACCCCAGTAATGTACCGCCATCTCACACCTTACTCTTAACATGTATGCCAGTGTAATAAAGGGATTATGTATATAGAACATAATATTATAAATGTGTTATCTATTTATAAATAAAATAGTGGTTTCTTCTATCCTATTTTAATTATTATTTTATTTAACAAAATACAAATAAATAAAAGATATATTTCATAAATAGTTCGTTTATCCAAAGAGAAAATAATCATATTTTTAAAAAATATATAATTTTAATTAATATCTTCAATAAATTTTATTTTCTCGAAATATTATTTTAAAATATTAATAATTCAAATAAAAAAGATAATATAATTCAACATTGTCCTATGTTATTTTTATAAGGGTTGGGATGTTGATTATGTCATAAAAATATTTACATTTCTATATATAATGTTTTTAAACTGTTAGATTTATCATATATAGATTATTATTTTGATAAAATAAATAATATGTTTAAAATCATCACAACAATATAATGTTAGGGTTAATTTTTTGTAATTTTCTAAAATACATTATTTATTACTAAAAATTCTAAATATATTGTAACCTTTTTTGTATTTTGTATTACTTCATAAGTATATACTAATTATTTAATAATTAAAATATGTGTATTCTATACCAAAAATTAATTTATTTTTCAATAACATGAATTTTAGTGAATTCATATGATTTTCCAAACATTTAATTAAATTTCTAATGTCAAAACTAGATATAAATATTTTTTCCAAAAAAGAATAGTTTGTAAAATTATTAATATATCATGCTTAATGTAATATTAAAAACATGATTTTAGTTCTCCCATAAATAAAATTGAAAAATTATTCTTTGTGAGTCCAAAAAATGAACTAAAACCTTGGGTAAGCTATTGTTTTTCCATTTTCCAAAACCTAGAATTCCAAGGCCAATATTTAAATATTAATAAAAATTTCTTTTAATTTTTCAATAAATACACACTTCTTCACCACGAATAATTAATTCACAAAAAAATTGATCATGAATTTTTACTCAACATTCCTCTCCATTGATATGAAAAGGTGATTCTATAGTTTGATAGAAGTCTCCTCAAGATTTATGAATCTATCTTAGAATATAAAGGATTATCTTACTCTCTATTTTTATCCAAGTACTTTCATTGTAGTTTGTTTTATAATTTAAAAGATATTATGTTTTCATGAACTATTAATTATTCCATTACAAACAAAATGTTTTTATTTCAAGGAGAATCTTCAATTTTTTCTCAATAATCCAATTTCATAAACTACTTAATATACCTATTATGATATGGATATCATTCATTGATTTTCTATTATACTTGTTTCATATTTTTAATACCCAGCAGTATTTTCATTCATGGGTATTCATATAGTGGTAATTAAACATATTATATTGGGTATTTCCATTTATGAGACTCGTACTCCTATCTCATGGGATAAAAATGAAGAAAAAATAAATTCTTCAAACTCTTATGTACTTAATGATATTGTATGAAATCTATTATTTATTATCCATGGTTTTTTATGAAATGATTTAGTATGATATATGATCTATTTATAAGATGATAATAAATTCATATGAAGGGTGTACCTTGATATTACTCTATTTCATTAGGTAATTACTTAATGATTATTGAGAACATGTTTTATTATACCACAGTAAATTTTCTTTATAATATGTTTTAAGACATCATGGTTTTGAACATGAGTGATATGTGTAAAAATGTCTCATTTTTATATTTTATTCAAATTTCCATATCATATATCACATATATATTATTATTTTCCCATGTTGTGTCTCGATTCATATCCATTATGATCACTCATGTTCCAATTCCTTAATTCATCCTTTTCTAGGAATTATGATCACCCTATTCTATTATGTATATCCCCATGAAGTCTCTCACAGTTAGGTGACGTTGGAATGAATAATAAATAATTATTTTGAAAGGATTAAATAATATCCACGGTTATGTTTTGAACATTAATTAATGAATTAAGTGAATAGTTTCCAATATTCTACACCTCAAATATCGATTAAATAAATTAATGTAATATATTTGTAAGTAATTATGATATAAATCATGAATGAAAATGGTGGGTATCTATATTTATTATCAAATTCAAGTTGATAGATTCATTTCTTGCATACATATTTAAATGAAAAATTCATTGTTTTTATAATTAAACTAAAAATTGGTTAAAATATATTTAATATTGAATTCATTTATGGATACTTACATGTGAAATAAATTCAATGGAGTAAAATGATAAAAATGATATGTATTCAAGAAAAAAAATTTTCTCCATGATATGTGATATGTCGAGGAATGAGTTCAAAGATAAAAAATCAATATTAAAATGATAACAGTGATAGATACATGGAAAAATCAACAATCACATTCATGAGGAAACAATATTTGAGGATTAATGATTTGTGAAAATCCATGAGAAAATGAATCCACGGAGTAAAGCCCAAAAAACAGTGCGAAAAATTATGCCACACGTTGAAACATGATAAATAATTCAACATTTGAATTTGTGACATCATTTAATAGGGCTCACATATTAGGACCCACTAGCCTCCAAGATTTAGTTTTCCTAATTAAAAATACATATTTATTGAATATATTACCCCAAGAGGTGAATTCAAACTTATAAACTCAATTTTATGGAGGTGGTGTATAGAATTAGAGATTAGAGCCTTGGGCAAGGTGTTGTGCTCTTTAGAGTCATTCACCAAACATACTCCACATTTTATTTTTGTGATTTCAGTATCATTTTTTTACACACTCTCTCTTAACTATAATAAGGGGTGATTTTTCTTTCATTCCATGTATGTAACATGATGGAGGACGGTATTTAATAAATGATTTTTTCATGTTTATTATAAATTTTTATTAATTTTTCAACTATATATTAAATTCACATAATTATATTTTCCTATACATGATCATTGTCTTCCAAAGTGTGGGTATTATAATTTAAAATTTATTTATTCAACATAGTATTATATATGAAAATTATGTTTTATGACTTTAAAATTTAGAAATGGTTTTAGGTTATATGTATAATTAATTAATTGAAGCATCTTAACGGATTAGAAAAGGGATGGTTAGTTAGAGAGAGTATCCACCCATAAGAAGGGGACACATGAACATAATTCTGAGGATAAATTAGATGAATAATGGCTTTCCACTTTTTTAAAATGTTTATTTATTTTTGTAAACTTGTATAATAGAACAATGTTATTAACCCTATATATATGTCTAAATATATAAAACCCATATGACATTTAGGAATTGAGAAAAGTGGGTTGTTTAAAAGAAATGAAATCTATATCTGGATAATACAAGTGGATGTGACACTTGAACCGGTGAACCTAGGGATAATATATTTTAAAGGGATCACTATGTATAAACTCAATATATATCTAGTGAATAATAAAGTGGTCTCATTTCACACTTGGTTTGACACTCCCAAGGGATATTATTTTGTTAATCACATGTTATTTACAAAATATTATAACAGATATATAGATAATGTATTTTCTAAAATATTTATTTAAGAAATATGTTTTAGGATTAAAAATTCCATTACGATTATTATTGGTTGATTTATAATAGTAACAAATTTCATACATAGGTTCTCTTCTTCTAGAAAAAAAATTTGTAAGAAATAAAATGACTCCTATAAATAACTAAGTGAATAGGAAAAAAATAACATTATTTATAATATGATGGAATATAAATTTTAAAATATGATTATAATTATAAATTAGTGAACTCTTTTCATGAATAACAATACAAAACATTTGGATAATCTATCTAAACCATAAAAGGAAAAATATGTAGATGAATCCTTTATGAATCAAAACACTCTTTTGTTTGTGAAATATCTTATAATATTATGGAATAATAATTTATCAATAATATAGAAAATTTAATTTAATTAATATAAAATTATGAGAAAGATAATGTAATAAGTGAATTATATCTCTTAAATAGAGAAGTTAATGTGTGGTAGACACAGAATAGTAACATTAAGAAAAAGATTGAAGTTAAATAAATGGAAAGGGAAAATTTAAAAAATATTATTTTAAATATTAATTTTCCCATAACCCATTATAAAATAATAGAAATTGTTTTACATGAATTGAAATACAGATATAATCAATCTGTGGGGATATATGAGATGAACTTTACAAGGGTTACATGATATTCTTTATGTTTTGTTATTGGTTCTTATGGGAAGATCAATAGATTATTAAGGGGGATAAGAACTTATCTATGGAAATACCTTATAATATGAGACATTGTGAGTTATGAAGAAATATTATGGTGTGAACTAAAATTGGAAATGGTGTTTAGAGATTCATAGTGGTCTCATGGAATGAATTATGTGAATAGGTTCATAGATCCAAATTTCAAAAATTTTTTATCATGAAAGAGAAGGGATGTAACAAAAAATACATATATGAGACAACTGTGGGAATAAGAAGTCACCAAATTTCCTCTAAGGTGGTGAAAAATGTTACAATTTTGGAATATATGTTCATATACCTCAAATATATCATTGATATTTAAATTCAAACATGTGAATGCTAATGAAAAAGGAATATGGTGCAGGTAAAACCTTATATAGAAGGCTTTATGTAGGATCGAAATATGAATGTAGATGCTCAATTGCAAGAGGGGGTGAATAGTAAGTTTAAAAATTTCCGTTTTTAAACTTAAGGACAACTTTTTTTAACAAAGTTAAACAAGATAAATTCACAAGACCTCTTTTAGTTCTACTAAACAAACATATTAGGTTCCAAAAATATAGTTCTGGAAAAGAAACATAAGAAAAGTTTACTTGAGGAATATTATACCTTAAAGAGTATAGAATCTTATTTATCAGTGTAAATAAATGTAAAAAAAAGTATAATAAAGTTATAATTTCCTTCTTTATAAAAATAAAGTGGAAATAAAACTTGAAACAAAACAAGTAACAAGTAGAAAATATTTTAACTTGATTAGTAGGGTATCCAACAACCTTGGATAAAGGTACCTTGATTTATACTTTCTTGAAATTTTTTTCTTACCCACACTAGGGTAAGCCCTCTATAGGAATATTATAATCTATCTTGCTATCCCCACAATCCCTAGAACATTAAGGTAGTCATCACCTCTATCTTCCTATCCCCTGAATCCCTCGATTGTACTCAGTAATAATCAGAGTTTCATGAAGCAAGATGAAAAATATGTTTAGTACGCACAAGGCATGAGAGTCTCTCTCTATAAATCACTTAAACAGCATGTAATCTCTAGATTGATTGAACCACTAATGAGCTAGTTCAAATGGGATCCTTTTTATAGCCACTTCTCCAACGGTCATCTCCCTCTTCCAATGGTGATATTTTTCCTTGAATTTCAGAGGGACCTATACATGTGTCACTAATCCAAATGATAGTTTGAAACAGATTGTATGATATCATTTCATAACAAGTGTATGGAAAATCATGTTAATTAAGAAAATATATTTTTTGAAGTCTAAGGAAAATTTGATTTCAGAATCTAACCAAATAAACATTCAGAGTCTATAAGACATGGATATTTAGATTCTGTTTAACAAAGAATTTGAAATTTGAATTCTAAAGATTTTAGAGACTGAATTCCAATGAATTTGGAATATTAATTCTGCGAAATTCAGAGTCTAAATTCTTAGGAATTCAAAGTATGAATTCTGAAGAATTCGGAGTCTGAATTATAAGGAATTTGGAGTCTATATTATGAGGAATTTTGAGTCTGGATTATAAGGAATTCAGAGTACAAAATTTAGAGAATTCAGAGTCTGAATTTCATAGAATTTTGAGTCTGAATTTTAGATTATTCTGAGTCAGAATTTCAGATAATTCGGAGTCTGAATTTTAGAGAATTCGGAGTCTAAATTTTAGAAAATTTGGAGTCTAAATAAATAACACTCTATCTTCGAGGAATTAAAATATTCCTAGGTTTTACATAAGGATAAATATTTTATATATAGTAATGAAATGGGTTTGATTTGGAGAGTTTGTAAAATGAAATAATGAAAACAATGGTAAGGATAAAAATTTACTTAGAGAATGAAAATTTTTCTTATTGAAATAATCCTTATGGAAAAACAATTTTTCTTAAGATAATGTGTTAGTGATTTTCAAAACATACAGGAATAGAAAAGTCATAAGGAAACCTTATTGACTCAACAATATCCCCCTTTTGGAATGCACAAACATCCTTATGGAAAAAAAATATAAGGACTTATAATTTTGATTTATGAACTTAAAAGACCAAATTATCTCCCTTTACTTTTGGATTATGGTGAATACAACTAACTCCTCCTTTGGTTTTGAAATACCTAAGGATTATATTTATGGATTCATTAAAGAGATTTTTCTTTTTCTTGTATAAGAAAATCTTCTTTATTAAAACTCCCCCTTAGATATACTCCTCATTACTTATGGAATTTTCTTATTTACATAGTATTATTTTTATCATTCCTTTCTCCACCTTTGTAGTTTTCAAAACGGAAAAAATTGAATGAAAAAAATGGTACATGAAATATTTTTACTATAAAAAAATACCCGTGAAGAACAGCCAACATTTTCATTAGGGTTGGAAAAATTTATACAGGGAAGGTAATAAAACAAATACCGGTGTTGAGGGAAAAAATCATCTTTATTTTTCCTCCGGTATAAGCTTCTTGACAATGTTCTTCAGCTTTTTAAGATCCTTATGATCCTCTTCAAAATGTTTGAGTAGTTGATCCTGATCTTTATTTTTCTTCTCCAAGTCTTTGATCTTATCTTCCTGATCCTGAAGAATTTATGCATGAGTCTTCAAAATATCTTCTGGATTACTGAGATTTTCTTCAAACTCGATTCTGAGATATCATCCCCTTTTTCAGATTCATAGAAACTAAATTAAGTTTCCCATTTAGATCTTTGTCTTCCTGCTTTTGAGCTATTGGTTCAAGATTGTTCTTCTCATTAAAAATTGAAGTAAGATCTTTTATCTTGTTATCTTCAGTATTAAAATCATCCTTCACATTATCTTGAAAGTCATCAAAGATTCATATCTCTTCAATTCTCTTCATAGAACACTTAGTTATTTCCTTTCCAACCTCATGTGAGCATCATACCCATTGTAGAAAGATTTAAAGTTGGCCTCAAGCCTGAAAATTTTTTCCACAAGCATGGAAACAGAATCTGATTTCTGATTAAATGAATGTTGAATCATCTAACATCTCGAGTCAGCACTTGGAACCAGAGGAATTATATCAAAAAAAATTCTTCAGGGATTGAACCACAAAATCATGACCCATAGAAGACGATTATGAATCATATTCTTTTTTTGGTGAGGATCCGTTCTCAATCTCATCATTCTTTCTTTTCGAAGATCCACCAATATCTTTCTTAGCCCCCATGGCCTTATTAGGTGTATCATACAACACTTGTTTTCCTTTATCAGCTCTCAGAATGATCTTAGTAGCCTTTGGTGATTCATGTTCACTATTTGATAGTTAGACTATCTTATATTTTTTAACCTTTTCCTTTTAGGCATATGCCACCAGGTCCTTTGGTTGAACCAATTTATGGTTGTTTACCCCTTCTTCGGATGGTTTTTTACTTCTTCTTGACCCTCTTGTACTTTTACTGGGGAATCCTATTTAGAAAATCCATCCTTGGATGTCTGAATCGAAAATTTCTCAGAACGACTCTCCTTCTCATGATATAGATCAACTTTCCTTAAGACGTCATCAGTATCATCCCCTACTTCATATTCTTCTCCTTCCACTTCCTCTTCCTTCACAATCCTTTTTGCTTCATCTGGTTCTGGAATAACTATTTTCTTTCATGGAGTCACTAGAAGTGATCCTTTTCAAAACAATTTTGGTAACTAAATTTGTTTAGAGGCTTTTTCAGTGTCTCTAAGAAGATCTGTAACTACTTTAGCCTCAGACAAATTTTTCTTTTGCTTTTTCTCTCTTTCTTGTTTATATAATCCTCACCACCATTAATCTTCAATGACTTTTCCTTAGTAGGGTCCAATCCAAAGCTAGGCTCTCCTTCCTTATTGATCTTCTTATCTTATCTCCAATTAGAAACGGCTTCATCCAAATAAGTCTTTTGATTCATAGACATTGGATGTACTGATTGGGTTTCTTGAACTATGGGAATTTTTTCTTTGACTTCCGGTTCCTTCATATTTCTCTTCCTTTGAACCTTCTTGGAAGTCTCTTCTACTTTTGGCTTCTTGGATAAGGCTTCAATCTCGCTTTTAGAAAAGACATAAAATTATCCTGATTTTCTGTTAAATCCAACCTTCATCCTTCTTAGGGTATCATCACTTAGAAACATAACCTTGAAATTCATTGGCTTAGAACTGCATGGGATTTTGAAAAAATATAGACAAAGGAAAATGATCTTGGAAATAATATCCAGATACATAATAATCTGAGATTTAAGGGTCCCAGTTTTGATGTTGGAAATAGTCAGCAATATATAATGGACAAATTTAATCTTCCTCAGGTTTACCAAAAAATACAGAATGTAAAAGTCACTCTTCTTCAGGGAATCCTTATCACTGTTTCTCTGAATGAGAAATCCTTGAACCCATAATTATAAAGTCTTTATATTTGTAGAGAGGTGAATAATATCTAGTGTCTTCACCCCTGATAAACCATAGCACTCTATGGACTTCTCCTTATCAAATATTTAGACATATCTGGTAGCTTGTGGGTGCAGAAAGCAGCTTCCCTTCATATGCAATTCCTATAATGCTTGAAGCCAAGTTAATGGAAAGAGAATATGTTTTCCCATAACTCTTAAAAGAAAATTTATCTTTCCCATATTGAACAAAAAAACTTATGGTATCATGAAATTATACTAGAAACTACGGATACACTGGATCTTATGCCTTCGGTTTGGATACACACAAACTCTACCAGCCATTCAACTAGATATTCTTAGAAATAAGATAATAATACATGGAAAAGAACTTTTTATATACTAACATTTCTCTTTAGACCTGCCATTCTAAAAAATCCTTAGCTGACAATATTTTCTTATGCGGGGATGCTTCCAACAACATTTTGATTTCAGCAAATAAGAAAATTCAGAACAACCCTTAAGTAGAGCGGTAGAGCTTCAACAGACACAAACCTGAAAACCAATGTGGGAAAACCCTTATAGGGGCCTTTATATAGGCGTTTAGGTGACGACTCATATTCCTATATTGATCCAATGGTTGAAAGAAAATCAATTTGACCTGGCTTCTGAGTTGAATGTCAAAGAAAGATTTTGGACAGGTTCTGATCGTTTGAGGTTTTAAAGGTAAAAAATTCAGATTTAAGGAATGTGAATCCAAAAAAAATTAAGCAAGATAAAAATACCAACAAGTAAAAAATCAATTACAAAAACCTAAATAAGAAAACATACCTTCTAGATTGCTGGGAAAATTGTAAGTGCTAAGGAAAACTCTTCTAAAAAAACATTAGATTCTAGAAAATTTTCTTTAGGAATGAAATAAAAAAAATTTATTTTTAGATTTTGAAAGGAAAATTTTTTATTATAGTTTTTTTAAGGAAAATTTTTATTCCTGATTTTTGAAAGGAGAATTTTTTGATTCAGGATTTTTGAAAGGAAATTTTTTGACTAACAATGCCAATGTACTCCCCCTATAAAAAACAGTTGCT
This sequence comes from Viscum album, assembly GCA_963277665.1. Classification (NCBI taxonomy): domain Eukaryota; kingdom Viridiplantae; phylum Streptophyta; class Magnoliopsida; order Santalales; family Viscaceae; genus Viscum; species Viscum album. The sequence goes on along the minus strand of OY728128.1, from coordinate 260,993,234 downwards.
TAATGTTAGGAGATAGGTTTCAAAAAATGTTAATATAGAAGATTAATTTATGGTGATCATTACTAACTTTTTTTAATGTATTCAAATCTATGAAGGGGTAATGATTTTTTTAATATATCAGCAAGTTGATATTGCATTCTGATAAATTGAATAATGATATCTCCATTATGTGTGTGATCCCTAAGAAAGTGATTCATAATATCTATGTGATTTCCACAGGAGTGAGGTCTAGGTTTTTTTCATAGGGAAATGGTTCTAGTATTATCACACAATATTTGTGTTCTGGTAAAACTCAGACCATAGCATGTGAGTGTCTGTTATATCCACAACACTTGGGTACAATAACTTGCAGCTGCTACATATTCAGATTCAGGAGTGGAAAGTGCTACTGAGTGTTTTTTTTTCAAGACCAAGAAAATAATGAATTTATTAATAAATGAAAAGTTTGGGATGTACTTTTCGTATCCATTCTACATCCACCAAAATCAGCATCTGAAAAATATTTTAAAACTAAAAAATTTCCAGAGTTATAAAAGTGTCCTAAATCCAAGGTTCCCTTTAAATAGTAAAAAATTCATTTCACTACTTTTAAATGAGATTACTTAGGATTGGATTGATATCTTGAATATAAGCATGATGAAAACATTAAGTCTATTTGACTAGTTATCAATTATATTAATCTTCCTATCATACCTCCCAATAATGATTGATCTACTGGTTTCCCAGATTCATCCATATCAAGAGAATGTGAGGTACCCATGAGAGTATTTATACTCTTAGGGTTGTCAAATATATACTTTTTAATATGATTTTTAATATACTTATGTTGGAATATATATGTTCCTTCTGGTTCTTTTGAAATTTGAAAACCTAGAAAAAATGTTTACTCAACTATCATACTCATTTAAAACATAAATTTCATTATATTTGAAAACAAATCTGTTAAATATTGCTGAGTTGAACAAAATATAATTTCATCAACATAAATTTGAACAATAAAAACATTTTCCTTATCTTTCGTTATAAAAAGAGTTGGATTAGCAGTTCCCTTAACAAAGTTGTTTTGTAATAAAAATCATGTAATTCTATCATACCATGCTATAGGGGCTTGTTTAAGTCCTTATAAAGCTTTGGTATGTTTGAAAACTTTTTTAGGATGTTTTTTATCTTACAAATAAGGAGGTTGTTCAACATAAAATTCCTCTCGAACAAATATGTTAAGGAAAGCACATTTTACATCCATTTGAAAAAGTTTAAAATTAAATAATGATGAAAAAGCGTGTAAAATGTGAATAGATTCAAGTCTAGCTACTGGAGCATTGGTTTCTTCATAGTTTATTCCTTCTTAATGATTATAGCATTTAGAAACTAATCAAGATTTATTTATCACAAGGATTCCATTTTCATAACAATTATTTCTGAAGACCCATTTTACTCCAATAACAGAGTTTTCTTTAGGTCTTTCAACCAAGTTCCAGACTTTCTTCCTTTCAAATTAATTTAGCTATTTGTGCATGGCCTTAATCCAATCATCATCACCTAAAGCATCATCAGTGTTTTTTTGTTCTAATTGGGAAAGGAATGATTGATGTTCTACTTCATTTGGTAAGTAACATCTAGTCCTTACAGGTTTATTTATTCCACCAATGATACTGTCACAGGGATGATTCTTAAGAAATGACTGATTCGGGTTTTGTAAGACATGTTAATCAATATATGGTATAAAATCATCTGGGGTAAATGCTTCAGAAATATTATCTTGAAAAATTTTCTTGTAATAAGGATATTCTATCGAGGGTTGATAATGAGTTTTTAAAAACACATCCAAATATATAGGTTGGGTTTGTTTAAAAACAGAAGAATTAGTTTCATCAAATTTAACATGTACTATTTCTTCAATAGTACATATATTTTTGTTAAAAACTCTATAAGGATTAGAAGTTATGGAGTAGCCTAGGAAAATTATTTCATCACATTAGGGTGAAAATTTATGTAAATTATCTTTAGGATTCAGAATGAATACATTGAAACAAAATACCTTGATGTATGAATGTCTAGGTTTTCTACCATTCCACAATTCATAAGGGGTTTTGTTAAGAAGAGGTCTAATCAAAAATAGATTTATAGAATAGAAATCAGTACTTATAGCTTCAGCCCAAAAGTGTTTAGCAATAGAATATTCACTCAACATGGTTCTAGTTATCTCTTGAATAATTTGATTTCTACTTTAAAAAACAATATTTTGTTGAGGAGTTCATAGAGCTGAGAAGTTATGAGTAATTTATTTCTTACAACAAAAAGTTTCAAAATCATAATTTGGAAATTCTCCTCCATGATCACAATGAATAGTTATCAAAGGAAATTTTTTCTCATTTTAAACTAGGGCTCTAAAAATTTAGAAAAAAGAAAAGGCTTTATATTTTATTGCTAGAAAATATACCCACATAAATCTAGTTTAATCATCAACTAAGACAAATACATAATATTTTCCTCCAATTCTTCTAGTTTGGGATGGACCAAAAAGATCCATATACATTAACTATAATGAATCAGAATTTGAGACTTCACTGATCAATTTAAAACATTATTCATGTTTCTCTCCATATTGAAATAGATCATAAACTTTTAAAGAATCAAATCTAATCTCTGGTTGATCCTTAACAAGTCTTTTCTTTGAGTGTTTTCAACAGTTCCTAAGGTTACAATGTCATAGCCTTTTATGTCATAACCAAGATTTATATTCCATTGCACTAATGCAAGGTAGATCTTGGCTCCTATGGTCTTCTATGTTTAGGGTGTATACATTCTCTTGCCTATGGGCAGAAAGTATAAACTCTTCCTTGGAATTGTGTACCAAGCACTTACCATTCCTAAAATTCACAAGGTAACCTTCATTACAAAATTTAATTATGCTAATGAGGTTGTGCTTATGAACTGTAACAAATAAAACATTTGAAATTAATGTTTTTCCAAGAAGAACAATGTTATATATACCAACAATTTCTCTCTGAGCATTATCCCTAAAATTTAATTTCCTCCTTTCATCTTGACAACATTTTCAAAGAAGTTTTTGTTACTAGTCATATGCTGTGAACATCCACTATCCATGTACCATGTATTTTTGTTGGAACTTTTGGTGTTTTTCTAAAAATAAAAGATTTAGACTTTCAAAATCGAAAAAATATTATATCCTGAAATTTTAGAAAGAAAAAGTTTAGGTATCAACATTTTCTTAGAAAAATAATCTTTATGAAAACCTAAGGATTGGATTTTATTTAAAGAACAATTTTTCACCCAATGTCCATCACACTGACATTTAGTGAAAAATGGATCACTTTGGGGAATAAAATAGTTATTACTAAAAACTAGTTTAGAATAGGTATAACCAAAACTAGAACAATTCCATAAAGGAAGAATTTGGGAATACATATTGTCAAAATTTTCCTTACCAGAGGTAAAATTCGAGAAGCATTTCCTTAAGGAAAATATTTCTAACATTAGATTAATAAAAAAAATTCTATCCTCAAGAACAATTGTTTTAGAACTAGAGTTATCCTCTCAAATATTTTTCTTATAAATTACATTTTCAAAATCTTTGGAAAGTTTATCCTTCTTCGAATTAACTTCCTTATGGTTTTTAGAAAAACTTTCAAAATAAAAAATTTTCTAATAAAGATCATTTGAAATATCTGATACTTATTCACTTAAAACTAAAATTCTAGAGTTTTATTTCTCTAACTTCTTTTTTATTTTACAATTTTCATACTCAAGAAGTTTAGAAAATATGAATACTTATTCAAATGAATGTAAAGTATTATCTTCTGATGAGGAAGATTCCTCATCTAAAGATTCATAATAATCATTATTAGAAAAATTTTCATTTAAATACATATTGGTAATAAATTCTACATTGTGTACCTTGGACATTAGAAAATGATTTTGATTTTGTACTCTGGCTATAATACCAATAATCTTCTGACTAGAAGATTCATAACTTGAAGATTCTTCTGAAGATTCACCACCACTAGCACTTCAGGTTCCATTATCCATGAAGACTTTATTAGCCTTAGACTTGTAATACTTATTCTTTTTTTTCTCAGAATTATTTTCCTTCATGTATTTTCATTTAAGCATTAGACAATCTGTCCTTATATTCCCTACTCTTTTTCATTCATAGAAAGTGACTTTTAAGTCTTTCTAGTCCTTTCTTTCTTTCTTCTTATATCTATGCTGAAAATATTTCATTCCAACTATCTTTTTCATCCATCGAGAAATATTAGCTATATCATTCTAATAATGTTAACATTCACTAGATTCAAATGGAATAGTGAATTTCTTAGACTTATAACTTTTCACCCTTTCAGGAGTCTTGGAATTAGTATTAGTAAAGGATACACTTCCATTTTCATTTTTCTTCTTATTGATATCATTATATCTTATCATTCTTGTCTCGTGTTGAGGAAGAGTTCCAAAAATCTCATCAAGAGTAATTTGAGACAATTTTCTCTTCTCATTAATAACTTTTCTATTAGATTCCCACTTATTTAGAATAATATCAATAATCTAGTCTACAAGAGCTTCGTCATCATGACATTTCTCTCTCATAGATTGTAAACAGATGAAGATAGTCATAAACCTTTGTTTAACCTTGCATACTAGTCCTCAATAAGGAAATAATAATCCATAATATTTAGCTATAAGCATAGCCCTTATAGTTTCTATAATTTTGGAAGTACCAAAATGAGTAACCTCTAGTTTCTTCCAGATGTAGTTACCAGCTTCACAATAAGAAATTTGACTATATATATTTCTGGTCATAGAACACAACAAAGTATTGCATACCATGTAATTTAATTTAGATTCTGATCTCTCTTGGTTGGGGAAGTTTTTTACTTCCTTTTCAGGAATCGTGTAATCTCCCATAAGCATTAAAACATTTTCTACTCTAGTATTAATGAAAAAGTTCTTCATTATGTCTCTCTAGTACTCATAATCATTACCATCAAAAATAGGTGGTCCAGTAGGATTTAGTTTTTCAATGGAACCTATATTTATTCCTGCCATTATATAAGAAAATATCTTTCCATAAAACATTTTTAATACTAAAAGTTTGTAAACAAAGAAAAAAATATCAAACAGAACATAAGAAAGAAAAGTTAATAAAGATAAATTTAGAACAAGGAAAACTTGAGCAAGAAAACATATATGTGAATATAAGTATTTTAGAGACCTCCTCAAATACCAATTGTATTATCCAAATATTAATGTATATTTTCAATTACAAGAGGGGGGAATTGTATGTTTATAAACATTCATTTTTAACCATAAGGAAAACTGTGTTTAACAAAGGTAAACAAGATAAATTCACAAGACCTCTTTAAGTTCTACTAAACAAACATGCTAGGTTCCAGAAATATGGTTCCAGAAATGAAACTTAAGAAAAGCTAACTTAAGGAATATTCTACCTTAAAGTACATAAAATCCTATTTATCAGAGTAAATAAATCTATAAGAAATTATAATAAAGTTATACTTTCTTCCTTTATCAAAATAAAGAATAAATAAAACTTGAAACAAAACAAGTAACATGTATAAAATATTTTAACCCAAAGAGTAGGTTATCTAACAACCTTGGATAAAGGTCCCTTGTTTTATAATTTCAAGAAAGTCTATCTTACCCACACCAGGGTAATCCCTCGATAGGAATATCGAAATCTGTCTTTCTGTCCCTGCAAGCCCTCAAACATTAAGGTAGTCGACACCTCTGTCTTCCTTTCCCTAGAATACTGTGAAATTTAAGGTAGTCAATACCTCTATTTTACTATCCCCAGTAGCCCTTGATTTTATTCAGCAACAATCATAATCGTACAAAAAAAGCTGAACAATATGTTCAGTATGCACAAGGCATGAGATTATATCTCTCTACAAATTACTTCTACAGTATGTAATCTCTAGAGTGATGGAACCATTAATGAACTCGTTCAAATGAGCTCCTATTTATAGGGACTTTTCCAACAGCCATCTCCCTCCTCCAACAATCATATTTTTCCCTTGAACTTCGGAGGGACCTATACATGTATCACTCAACCAATGGATAGTTTGAAACAGATTTTACAACATCATTTCATAACAAGTGTAAGGAAAATGAAATTACTTAACCAAATATATTTTTTAGAGTCTAAAGAAAAATAGAATTTGGAATCTAACCAAATAAAAATTCAAAGTCTATAAGACGTGGATATTCAAATTCTATTTAACAAAGAATTTGGAATCTGAATTTTATATATTTCAATGTCATAATTCCAATGAATTCGGAATCTGAATTCTATAAAATTCAAAGTCTTAATTCTGAGAAATTCGGAGCTTGAATTCTGAGGAATTGGGAGTTTTAATTATGAGGAATTTGGATTATGAATTATGAAGAATTCAAAATCTGAATTCTGAGGACTTCAGAGTCGTAATTTCAGAGAATTGAGAGTCTGAATTTCAGAGAATTCAGAGTCTCAATTTCAGAGAATTCGGAGTCTAAATTTCAAAGAATTCAGAGTATGAAAATAGAACACTCTATATCCAAGTAATTATACGATTCTGAGGTTTTACATAATAATATGAATATTATACTTAGTAATGAAATGGGTTTGATTTTATAAAATGAAAAAATGAAAACAATGGTAAGGATAAAAATTTCTTTATAGAAAGAAAAGTTTCCTTACGAAAATAATCCATAGGGAAACAAATTTCCTTAAGATAATTTTTTTGTGACTTTCAAAACATATATGAATAGAAAATTCATAAGGAAAACTTATTGACTAAACACTTTCCATGCAGACAATGTTGAAATTTCCCTAATAAATTTACATATAAGAATATAATTTATGTAAGACACCATTAACCAAAGAAAAAAGTTTTATGGAGAAAGATCGTGATTTTGTAATCAACATGGTTAATTCAAGTCTCTGAATGTTTTTTATTCTATTACACTCATCTTATAATCAATTCTTGAAATTACATGGCTTGATTCATATTTTTCACATTTATTCATGTTTTCAAATTACATCATAGTAATACTTGAACTACTAGTGGTAGATTTATTAATTAAATCTATTTAAGGATTAATTAAAGGATCAAGGATGTATATTAATTACAATATTAACCTTGAGGTGTTCAATCACATTTTAAACCTACTGTTAACATAATACAAGGGATAGAATAGTTATAAAAATATAATATGTAGATAAAATATATATTTAAGGAAATTTGAATTTGATTCAAGGGAAAACCAATTGCTATCTTCTAATAAGAGATATTCATGCTTGAGTCTTGACAAATACCACCTCACATTTCTTTATTTATAAGAGTGATTGGTGAAGAAGGGGAAAAAGTAAAATTATAGTGTTCAAATATGTACTAATTTTTCTAGAATACATTGATGTATTTACTAAATAATTGAATGGACCTCTCATTAAATGATAGGTAGAGTTATTAAGTGAAATCATAATTAGATCTGAGATGATATAAATTACCCCATATATAATGTAATATTTTGTGTTATGATAATTAAAAAATAAAATTCATAATATTTTGGAAAAGTGTCTTAGTAGACTATGTTTTTTATATAGCTAGAAACTATTCTATTTTTTTAAAATTAAGTATAAATAAATATGACTATTCATTGATATGAATAACTTAATATGATTTTTTTAAATGAAAAAATACCTTATTGAAAGGATTTATGATGTGTTAATCTAGATTCATAGGGATCAATTCATCCGTAATATTAACCTCTGATCAAGGTATCATCAAATGGAGTGAATAAAAAACTTAAATTGATGGATTATTTCTAAAAGAGATATATAAATTTTTAGATAATTTTCATTCCCATTTTATTAACTAATTATCAAACCATATTTATGGATTTCATGAATAAATTATTTAGGTAATACGATGATAATGTTTTTTTATTGAATATATTCTCATATATTTCAAAAGTTGTGTGGAGAGTGATCAGTAATTAATGTTCAATTTAAAAAATATTTTGAAATATATTATTTTCAATAAAATTATAAAATTTTAGATCAATTTACAATAAATTTCATTCTTGGGACACACTGTGAAAACTAAAATTATCTCAGTTGATTAAACAAAGAAAAAGTATTATCAGGAGTGTCCTAATCAAAAAATATTAAATGATATTCATAGTTTCCTTGCACCAATTGAATACAATATATGAATTTTGAAAGATATTTCGTGTATTTGTAATCTACTAACCATGTTTTATAAAAAAATGAGATATTTTTATCTAGATAATGGATTGTAAATAATGTTTCCAAGAACTAAATAATAGGTTAATTATCACACCTGTGATAACATTACAGTCTAATAAAGAAGAATTTTTCATTTATAGTGTTGCAGCCATGATTTTATATGGTTTTGTACTCATGAAAAATCAAAATTTTATTTCACATTAATCTTGATAGTTAAATCCCTATTAAAATAATTATCATACACCTGATTTTGGGTAAACTGTAGTCAGATTTTATTTGAATATTTTCAAACATTATATTTATGTTTAAAAGTGTGATGTATACATTGACCACAAAATTATAAATAATATATTCATAAAAAGGAAATTGTACATAAAGCAAGGAAAGAGTTATATATTATGAAAAAGTGTGATTTTTTTTCATTATCAACATATAAACAACAAATAAATTCAATAATTCATTGAGAGGGAATATACATTGACTTATTTTAGGGATGAGGATTAATGTATATCCATTGATCGATGAATTTTTAATTATGGACATGGATTTCATTAGGTAAGGGATTTCATTACTCTTATACAAAATATTTTCATAATGATCATTATTAGAGGAGATCAATAAAGAAAAAATATATAATACTATTTTTGAAAAAAGATATAATTTGTAAAAAAAGGATGTTTTCATAGTTTTAGGTTTTTTAAGAGGGGGTAAAAATATTGATATTATTCTATGTTTAATATATTTTACAATGATAAGAAAAGTTTTGATGGGTAAATTTAATAGATCTATATTATCTATAAATCATGGAAGAAAAAAAGTATAGTGATTTTTTATTTCATTACAAGTCAGATAACAAGATAAGTCATATTTTTAATTATTCAGCATTTTTTGGTAAGTTTTATTATGAATGTAGTGGGAAAACAACCCAAATGAGTGATACAAACACTACCCATTTTTATATGTAAGTTGGTAGAAATACCTTTGGATGATTTTACTAGTATTCCTAAGACATCCAATTAGAAATAGTACCTTAATGGTAATCATTGATAGATTAAAAAATTCTACCCATTTATCACATTATGAGAGGATTTATCACTTGATTTCCATTCTCATAGTCATACTCAAGAAGTTGTGAGACTTCCTTGTGAACTATTATACATTGTTGTAGAGTGTGATTTAGTATTTACTTCTATATTTTATAGGAGCCTCCAAATATCTATGAATAACAATATAAAATTTATAGAATTAGATCATCAATATAGTGAACCTAGACTTTAAATATATAAATACATGATTTTAAGCATGTTTATACACCAAATAAAGACCATTGATAAAAAATTCTTGTGTATATAGAAGACTAGGTACACAAATAGAAAAAATAAAACAAGAATAAAACAAAAAAAATTAATCACTATTAGGAGCTCGTAACTTACTTTGAGCTACGGCATCTATGAAGGATAACATGGAGAATACATTGACATAAGGGATGATCTAAAAATCCCAATAATGGAATAAACATGTAAAATAATCAAAAAACATTATTCAAAAGGGATAACATGATAACATATAAGGTTATACATATAGAGTCCTAACTTTTAGAAGAAAGAATCATATGATCATGGAAATAGAAGAATGTGGAAACAACACATAACATGACATAAACTTTTTTCAAAGAGAACTTCCAAGACAATATCACATGGAGGGAAGAGCCCCATAATGGATTTTGTTTACACTCTAATCTCATAAATATTATCTCATGAGAAAAAACATCACCCACTTAATTTTATCTCTATCAATATTCATCCATCATAACATGTACATGAATATGTGTTCCACATAAACAAATCAAATATAAGGAATAATCCTATTGTTTATCCATGGAAATATATGGGTTTCATAATTATTTCATAAGAAACAACCAAATTTCATATCATAATGGTATCCATTAAATTATTAATGGATATTAATGAATGAAATATTATAATATATAATGGATAATGAATTCCAACTGAAGTGAAATCATGAAAAGGAGTGTCTAGATAACTTTAAATATGTGCTACTTAAGAATAGATTTATGTTGATGAATGAAACATTTTTAAAGAGGATAAAGTCATGATTATTAAAAAAACTACAAGTAAACTAAAATTATCTTTCATGATAAAATTAATTATTTTTAAAAATATTTTTTGTCTTGTAATAGTTTATTTAGTGAACATTAAATTGGGTAAGAAAACAATAAGTTTCCTTTAGTCGTATTTTCTTATTGAGATGAATTGAGAGGGGAATATTTTAAGAAATTTATTTCACCATAAAAGAATGATTAATTGTTCCACATAAATATGTTTTGAAAATATAAATATATTTTAGTATAATTATATAACATTAATTAATAAATACAATTGGGTAATGTGAGAGAAAGTATACCCCAAGGGAAAATAGAGGTTTAGAAAGATCCCTTACATTATGTATGGATGTGTTCTGCACTTAAACATTCTATAATAGATAATAAAATTTTATTTATGAATTAATTAATTAATACTAAATTCAATATATATTTTATTTATTAAAAAATATCAGTTATGGTAATTTTTATGAGTTGTATAGTTAGATTTTGTTGATCCGGGAGAATTCATTTCATGGTTTCATGGTCTGTTCTCTTGAATATAATTATAGAAGTTAATGAAAAATTGAAATAAAACATCATAAGTGAAATTAAATGGTATTAATGAACTTATATATGTTTAAATTGTCCCTTATATCATTTGGTTTTTCAAAATTAGGACAATTCTTTGGATAAAACATTAATGATAAATGTTTGGTTTCTTTTGGAGGCTTTTCTACCCTCCAAAACTAGTTTTATATTATTTAATTTATTGAAAAAATAATCATTATAGAATGTTAAACCACAAATAATATATATAAATATTTCATTTTTAATAATTATAAGTGAATATAAAACTACCATGAAGGAATTTTTGAAAAACAAAAACTCATCATCCATGACAGCGATTAACTGACATAATTTGGACAATGGTTTTGGTTTTCATTGAATAAGAGGATATTAGAAAATCAGTGTATAGGATTTATTCCATTATAAATATGTAATTCTAGTATATAAATTCTGATTGATTTATCATGCCACTTTTTATAGGGATGAGGATATGTTCGCTGAAATAAAGAATTTAAAAGAGGAAGAGGGAGGATTTTATATAATGAATGTATTCTCATTTAATACTTACTTAATGAACATGGAATTTATCATTGGGTGAGACCATAAAAACTAGGAAATGGTTATGGGTATTCATAAGGGAATTATAGAAAATATTGGCAAACTGAAATTCTTATATGGTGTGAGGAGAAAGGGTGGTGTGGTTTTGTATTTATAAGGGAACGAGAAGGGTGTTTTTTTATTATATTCATTTTATTATTATTTTGGATCAAGACAATAAATAGTATTGAATCCTGTGAAATTATACAATATATAGTTCATTTCAGTTGTAACTAAAGGTATAATTCTTCACTAATGACTCAAAAAATTAGGTATATTTCATATAATGCTTAATGTCATCAATTACTATATTTCAATATTTCCCAAAAATTCACCTCTTTAATAAAAATAAGAAAAATAACCCTATGTTTTTTTCAATGTTTAGATATACAAAAAATAGATTTTATTTTATCATAATATTCATCTGTATATGATAAAATTAATTTTAAAATAAAATCATCATTTATTCAACAAAAATACTAATTACAATATTACAATCGATTTTATAAACCTTTTAAAAAATTACCTATGGTCCCATAAAATCAACTTATAACTAATAAAAAATATAATTATAATTTATGAATCCATTTTAAGGGATTAAATTTTCTTCTAAATTATTATATTCATTATAAAATTGTAAATAAAACATTTATTTTTTAAAAAAATACTAACAATTAATTTATCACTTTTAAAATATATATTTACTAGTACCATGATATAAATATTTCATTTTTTCATTTTTTATGATACCTAAATATTATAATACATTTTTATAGGTTTGGTCTCTAATATATTTGATAGATTACTATTCCGAACATTTAGATCACTTTTCCAATAGTCATATTACTATTCTAATAGTCATATTACTATTCCAATGGTTATATTTATAACAGTCATATGGGTTCACTAAATACAATGAATTATCCTTATTTCATTCATTCCTATTCCAATTAAAATTTCTCCCATGTTTATATATATAAATTCATATTCAGAATTAATATTTTATTATTAACATTTTTTTCATTTCTACAGCATTTTTTGGGAGTGTGGTCATTTTGGTGGATCGAGCAGATCCAAATTATCCTATTATTATACTCTTATTTTTTTTATTTTCCAAATATAATATTTATAATTCTTATTATTTTATGTTCAAACTAATGTATCATTATTAATTTATGATAATTATGTTTTGTTGGTTTATCTATGTGATGTTTTTTCTTTCTACTATTTAATTATAATAAGTGATGTTATATTGATATAATTCCGGGGAATAAAATTTTTCCCCACTTATGAATTTTTTACCTTGAAATTTATTTTTATATAATAAGGTTAAAATGGGTGATGGTATGTCAGCATCATCACTTAATATAGTTCCCATCTCTCCTTATCAAAATTATGGTTCGACTATTATACTTTGACTAGGTGAGTAGTCTTGTAACATAAAACATTATCTCTACATTCTAAGATCTTCCCCAGTTTCTCTTCAAAAGGGAGGCTATTTTCTTGATTTACCACCTCTAAATTCAGTACGTATGATAGATCTATTATGTTATTCCTCAATAGGGATGCATGGAAGGCGTATTGTACATGATACATGGTTGGTGGCATTCCTAGTTGATAGTTCATAGATTTGATGTGATCAGGAATATCAAAGGGGATAACCTACCTAGGTTATATCTTTCCCTTATTCCAAAATATCATGACTCAATTCCAAACAGATAAGCAAGGGAATACCATTTCTCAAACCTCAAACTCTAGGACCCATTTATGATTGTAAAAGTATCTGTTTTTATACTTTGTGCTACCCTGATGATTTGATGAATGTTCTTCACCTATTATACCATTTCTTCGACTATTTGAGACCATAAGAGCTTATATTCACTGAAATCATCCCAGAATGTTGGTTTTCGGTATCTTTTCCCATTAATGGATTTATAAGAAGAAGTCTTCATGATTGAGTGAAAAATATTCTTATACAAGAATTAGACCATAGAAAGGTATTGTTATCTACTTACTTTAACATCCATCAATAAATCTCTCAACCTATATTACAACGTCTAAATCATTGGCCTAAACTTGGAATTATATTAAGGATGGTAATTCATACTGAAGTTCATCTATATGTTTTGGTAATTTTGGAGACTATTCATAAACTTGAAGGTAAATATAAGATATCGATAAAATAAAATAGATAATTTTACTCCATTTATCCCAACCACTTCAATAATGTATATCCATGAAAGTTGATCAAGTGATAATTCCTCTATAATAATGATAAAGTGTGAAGTATTTTTAAGATGTTCCAATATAACCCCTTGACATAGTAAAATGTGATGAAATTTTTTGAAAAAATTATAATGATTTTGGATATATTTCTATGTTAAAACCCTTTATTTTAAATTTTGTATTATTTCATTAGAAATTTGGAATAATTAATAAAGGTGTTCATAAATGATTGAAAGAAGGTTTATTTTTTTTAATTGGAATTTTTTTTACAGATCTTATGAAATATTTATTAAAATTGGGTGGAAATATCTACCTATTTTGATTATCTTGTATTAAAAATTTAGCTAAGTGTCAAATAAGCCTTCAAACCATGCTAACCCACAACATAGCCAACCCACTGGGGTAGTTGGCCAGGCCATCCTCGGAGGGCCCCTAAGAGAACAAACCACACGGGTGGTGAAATCCCATGTGTGGCTCGTGGGTGGTCTGAACCCATAGGTGTAGAGTGAGCCTAAAGGCTCGAGTGTGGGTCTCATGTATGTGCAGACTACATGTACATGACTACGTTTGAGTCGGGAGCCCATCCTTAGGGAAAGATTTTGAGAGGGGAAATAGTCATCGAGTCTTATAAATCTCCACTCCATTTCCCACCATTTAGATGTGGGAGATCATATCCATAGCATCCCTACCTCGCCCCACTCCATTATTCCATGCTTCCTCGCCCAACTACCTCTTGACTACTCTTCCACCCCTACTACCACCATGTCAGCCACACCACCTTATCTCCACCTCAGTTGGCCACCACCAAAACTTGACACTGCCACCTATAATTCATAGAGTCTCTATCCATCACATATTCTACAATGACCGGTCACATCCATGCATTCAGCATAGATCAAAATCAACACACTTTTGATCCCCATGCATGCCACAATAATCACGAGATCCATAACCTCCTCATGCCACCATTTTCATCACCTCCTAGTGCCACATGACTCCACTTCCCCTAAAAAAACATCATGGAGGCTCATTTCGAGCTCCACCACCCATGGTGAAGGCCATTGGAGACATGGAAAAGGATGGGGTAGCCACTGGGCATCTCATACATACACTCAGCCTATCACCTCTCCCACTCCCAAGCTCGATCTCCTCTGTCCACTATGGATACTGGAGGATAAGGAGGGGTTTCCACTGCCCCCCCCCACGCCACCATAGATCATTCCCCATTCACCCAACATAGCTTTCACCAAGGGGATCATCCCCATGTTTATCCAAGCCGTGTGTTTCCTAGTCACCCATGTATACATATGTTTCCTCCTTAAATAGAGGGGCACTCAATGGTTTTAAAATTTAAACCCCCCAAATGGAACACTGCCTATAGGGTAGAGGGAGTCAAGGACCTCCCCCCTCATTTATAAAAGGAATCAAGAACCTCTTTTCCAGATTATCCCATTTCTTATGGTGATAGGCACCCAAAGTAGACCAAGAACCAATAGAAGGATAACACTACCTTCTACCTCCTTATTCTTCAATCATTTTTTCTGTTCTAAAATGTTTCAATATTCTTATTTCATGAAACCTTCTGTCATGAAGGGGTATAATTTATTATTATTGGGTTAAGGGAAGGGGAATATCATTTTATGATTTCAATGTTTTGAAATTTTTCAAATAAAATAATTCTTCTCTTTTAAATTGAGGGATTTTGATTTGATCAATTATTTATTTTAAATAAAATACAATTGTGTTTTAAACAATTCTTTAATATTAAATTTCACTCATTTAAATATTATTTTACCCTTGGTTGATTTGTTTTCCAAAAAATGGTTAATTTTTATAGAAAATAAAGTATGGTAATTGTTTAGTGATTACTAAAATAAGTGAATAAATAAAGATAGACTAATTTGATTATTTATGTGAATTGATACTAGATTTGGTATTGACTTAATAATTCAATGTCATCCCATTTATATTTTTACACTTTGATAAATTTAAATAAAATGTGAATTAAGGAAATAATTATTTCTAAATTCATGTAATTATATTAATTTAAAACCAAAAGATTCATTTTTATCAGAAAATATAATGACATGATAAAAGGGAAAACCTATACAAAATATAATCACTTCTCTTTAATTTTAGTTTCACTAAACATCAAATTTGATTATTTTCTAAATATCTCCAATATTTTTGTTTTTTATTTATTTCCACACAAGTGATAATAAGATTAAAACACTACTCATTGGAGATGAATTTTTGGTTACCACTCATACTACACCCTTAGGGGGATTTAATTTATTTTTCCACACCCCACGATAGGTGTGTGTTAAAACTATAATTCTTTCAAGGGAGAGAGTGTAAATATAACTAATTAAAATTTACATGACTAAGACCTATAATGAGGAACTACTCAATTTTTATCTTGATATAGAGATAACATTATTAAATAGGATTAAGAATCTTAATCCTAAAAACATATTTGAAGAAATTAATTTATAAGAATAAATTTTTCATTCAAGACCACCCATAATGTCACTAGAACCACAAAAAACCTTAAGGGAACTTTTTTCCCTAGAATTTTTCATCCAAAAAATTCTTTTCACTATGAAATAAAAAATAAAAAAAATTGAGTTTTGAGTTAACATGATTCTTGTGATACCTAAATTCAATGGCCATAAAGGTGAAGATCCCATTTTACATATTCAAGAATTCAGCTATATTTCTTCATATTTAAAAACCTAATGAAATAAATGAGGAGAGAGTCAAGTGGAAATAATATCCCTTCTCACTTGAGGGAGAAACTAATGAGTGGTTTTATACCTTACAACCTGAAGAGATCCATGACTGGGATAATCTTTAAAAAAGTACCATGAAAAGGTTATTTCCAACCTCCTGGAGCATACTAATAAGAAAATAGAAATATTTTATTTGAAAAGATACTAGTGAGAGACTTTTGGAGTACTATGAATGATTCAAGAATCCTTATGCAAGATTCCTGCATCAAACAGTGGAAGGGAAACACTTCCTAGTCTTCTTATACTAAGGAATGCTGGACAACGATGACAATATGTTTTGATGCATATTATGAGGGATCATTTCTTGAAAAATAACTATAATAATCCTAGAATATCATTTAGAAGATATCTCATAATTCACAACAATTTTAAATAAGAGGTATTGGAACAAGAGGTATATATGAGGTTAGGACTTCTAACTCATCATCTCTCTTTAAAACTATAAGTGAATAATTTAAAAGCTTAGTGAGAAAAATGGATGTTAATAAATTGATTGATAAACCATATCCACTACAGTTATATGGATTATGTTCATCACCCGATCATTACACTTATCAATGTGATGATATACAGTGTGCAAAAAGTTGTTTCATTTCATTACTGTAAAATATATACCTGAAAAATCTAATATGGGGAGAAGGGAAATACTAAGAGGGATTTGGTGTTCAAAATAACTAAACCATGCCCCCTTTTTCTAATCAATCATCTTTCATGTAGAAATTTTAAACCTCAGCCCATTCCCAAAATCATAGAAATATCCTTTCAAAAAAACACAAACTTTTCATCCACTACCTTTATATTTAAATAATTATATAAATCCTTCCACAAGTGCACCAAAAACTAAAGGAAAGAATTTGATGAGAAATGTTTCTATAATTTATGATAAAACTAATAAGATAACAAATCAATTTTCATGAATTATTGAAATTCTGACTGAGAATCATGGGAAAATCCCAGTAATAATGGTTCCAAATCACATAGGTAATGTCAAGGAAATCATGAATCGAAGTGGAAAGGATTTTAAAACACCTAAACTTAGTAGGTTATACATTTTAAGAAAAAAACTAATGAAAAACACATCCACACCAATAAGAAGCTAGAAACAAAAGTGAAAAGGTAAAATCGATTGAAAAAATACAATAAGGTACCCTTCCCTTCTATATTGACTCGGTCATCAAAGGATGAGGATGAACAACATAAAAGAGAGATATAGGAAACCATTAAGAAATATGAGATCAACATTAATTTTTTAGAGGCTATCTTCCAAATCCCAAAATATTTTATGTTTCTCAATGAAATATGAACCATGAAAAATAAGTGTGATGGGGATGAAGGAATCATATTTGGAAGGTGTGTCTCATCCATGATCACTACAAGATTACCTAAAAATGTCAGGATCCATGGACATTTTTTATTCCCTATAATATGGGTTCATTGAAATTTTTTGATGCTTTGGGTGATAGAGGTGCTTATATAAATGTTATTTATAACTCTATATTTTCATTTTTGAAACTTTATCAACTAAAACCCACAATAGTAGCTATCCAACTATAAAATTGATCCAGTGTTTTTTATCCTGAGTTATGGATGATGTGCTAGTAGGATTTGAAGGAATCATATTTCAACCATACTTTTACATACTCACCATGGAGGAAGATATTGTACTAGGGATTTGTCCCATTATTTTTGGAATACCATTCCTAAAAACAGAAAAAAAAACAATCATCAATGTTTATGAAGGAACCCTGGTCATGGAGCAGGGAGACAATAAGGTGAAATTCAATGTTATTTACTCAAAAATAAACCCTTCAATCAATCATTACCTCTTTTCACTTTTCCATGAGTGAGTTATTGATTCCATTGAAGATTTATGCATTCTTCGATAATTATTAAATCTATAAGATAACATCATGTAAGGAGAGAATATTCAAAAATCATTAAATTCTATTTTTCTTACTTCAAAAATAAATCATCTTTGAATTTGTTGATAATTTTATGGAAGAAAATAATATGATGCCCATTCCAAAAGAAATACTATCTTTTGAAATAGGAAATGTGAGTTCATTATCAACCATATAACATTTCCTGAGTCTTTAATTAAAACCACTCCCACGTGATTTAAAATATTTGTATCTATTGGAGAGAGAAAAGTTTCCAATGATAATTTCCAATAATATAACTGGGACCTAAGAGAAAACACTGATTGAACAACTAAAAATAAACAGCCAATTCATATGATGGAATCTAGGAGATATACCTGAATTATAACTTATGGTTTTCTCACATATAATCTTTTTTGTAGAGGAATCTTGACCTGTTAAGAAGCCCCAAAGGAGAGTAAACCCCCACCATCCTGGAAGTTGTAAAGAAATAAATTTATAAATTATTAGACTCCAACATCATTTTTCAAATTCCTGACTCCCAATGGGTTATCCCTATACCTGTGGTTACCATGAAAATAGGCTTGACAATTGTGGAAAATGGAAATAATGAATTAGTTCCCATGAGATTCCATAACAATTTTATGGAATGAATTAACTATAGAAGGATGAACCATGTCGCCTGAAAAGATCATTTTCTAATCCCATTCATTTATCAAATGATATAAAGGATAGAAGGTACAACACATTAGTACTTTTTGGATTGTTTTATGGTTATTTTCTGGTACCAATTTTCCTAGAAGAACAAGATAATATAACCTTCACATGTCCTTTTAGGACCTTTTCTTATAGGAAAATGTCTTTTTCATTGTTCATTTCCCCAGGTACATTCCAACGATGTGTGGTAATCATTTTATTTAATCTCATTCATGACTTCCTGGAGGTATTTCTCATTGAATTTACAGTTTTTGGAAATTCCTTTTATCATTGCTTGAGAAATGTTTTGAATGTTTTGAAAACATGCATCAGGAAAATTTTGGTTTTATACTTTGAAAAGTGTCACTTAATGGTTTAAAAAAGGAATGTTACTAGGAAATATCTTTTCAAAAATAGCATTGAGGTGGGTAAATATTAACTTTAAGTGGTAAATTCTTTTCCATACCCCAACTGTGTGAGTCATATCATGTAATTTCTGGGGAATGTGATATTTTATAGAATATTCATCAAGGATTTAAATAATATTTACCTTCCACATTCATGATTTCTCATAAAAGAGGATAAATTTATTTTAATATAAATTTATTTGAAGAATTTTATAAGAAAAAACAAAATTTGGTACCCCACCAAAAATGAAACCACCAAATTAGGAACGTCCATTTGAGTAGCTTTGTGATGTATCAAACCAATATATAGGAGTAGTTCTATCCCAAATAATAGAATAAAAATCCCAAGTCATAACCTAGTCTTCAATAACCTGGGATTCTAATCAGATAAACTACTAAACAACTTTAAATGAGTTTCATGATGTGGTATTTTCATTAGATAAATTCATGTCATATTTACTTGGAACTAAATTAGATTTGTTTTCTGATCATGAAACACTTAGATATTTGGTGAAGAAGGAAGATTTCAAACCAAGGCTGGTGAGATAGATACTACTCTTGTAGGAGTTTAATATAGAGATTAAATACAAAAAGAGATGTGAAAAACAAGTATAAGATCACTTTAGTAGGCTACCCAACACTACTAAAAGAGAAATTCCAGAGCTAATCCCACTCAATGATGACATACCGTGAGAGCAGATCTACATAATAAAATGGTAAGTACCATGGTATGCTACAATGGTAAATTATTTGGCCACATATTAGGTACCTTCTTCCCTTGACTCCCATTAGAATCATAAACTCAAAGATGGATCTTCATTTTATATTGGGGATGATCCCATTCATAGGAAATTTCTCAATGAAAAAGTTATAAGAAGATGCTTCTCGATAGTGAAATTGTATTTTTTTTTAATTTCATCATAAAATTTCTTATAGAGGCCACTTTGTAACTCATAGAATGAAAAGAAAAGTTTTGTAATCTAGAATCTATCTTTCTACCTTGTTTAAATTTTCTCATGATTATTATAAAAAATCTAAAAAGTATCAATATTTGAGAAACATTTAAAAGAGAAAATAGTTACCCCAAAAACCTATCATTTTTTGTGAAATGTTTTATGTTTGGGGAATTGATTAATGGGACCCTTTCCCATGTATTTTGGTAAATATTATATTTTACTTACTACTGATTATGTCTCCAAATGGGGGGAATCCAAAGCCACCAAGACTGATGATGCCAAATTTGTTTGTGATTTTTTCAGGGAAAACATTTTTTGTATCTTTGAAATTCCAAGAGGCATCATCAATGAACAGTTGACACATTTTTCAATAGAATAATGGAGTATATGAAAAACAAATGTGGGTTTCACCCCAAAATTTTTATACCTTACCACCCCCAAACAAATGGCCAAGATGATGTTTCTAACTAGGAGATTGACGATATTTTGGAGAAAATGTTCAAGGAAAACTGAAATGATTTGATCCAATATCTTGAAGACACTTTATGTTCATTCCATATAGCATACAAGACACCCATGGGTATGATCCTATACCTATTGATTTATGAAAAAATCTATCATATATTGGCGGAATTGGAGTACCAATAATACTGGACTGTGAAAAAAGGATAATTTGGATTTGGATAGTGCTTGAAAAGTGTGAGATCTTTAGTTATAGTAGCTAGAAGAAATAAGAGGATAATATTTTGAAAATATCATAATTTACTAAGAAATAACAAGGGTGTCAGATGGAAAATTGATTCAACCAAATACTTTTCAACCTAGATACCAAGTTCTAATCTACAACTCTATAATGAATTTATTGCTAGGTAAGCTTTTTTTCTTGGTGGGAATGACCTTTTATTATCATTAATGTCTATCCTTTTGGTTACATTCAGATTAAGAATGAATAATGATGAAACCCATTCACTATAAATGGAGAAGGTATTGAAAAGTTACATGGAAGTATACCTCAATAACCAGTGGAGGATCTCAAACTTCTCCAACCCATCGATTGATTTCTTCTCATGAGGTGAGGTAAATACATTGACCTTAAAAAAGGTACTTCCAAGAGGCATGCCAAGTTTTACTATTTTATTTTGATTTAGGACTTAGTTACCCCTTACATCACCCCTTTGAGCATTAATATACTAGTTCATACATTGGAAAGGGTTGTTTTTATTTTTCAAGGACTATAATGGAAGGATAACATAAGGCAACCCCAAGAAGTGGAGAAATATGACCAAAATATTTATTTCATAAGGGAGTTAACTTTTATGTTTATCTTTTAAAATTTCCTAAATTTGTTTCCAATAAGATTTTTTGAGACTTAATAGTAAAATTTCATTCCCACACTTGAATTCCTATTTTACTTGAATAGTATAAGAGACATGATTTTCTTATGAATCTTATAAATTCTTATTTTTTATTTAAATGGTGATAAAATTTATTGAGAAAAATGAATAATTTTAAGATTAAAGTGAATCATGGATATTTAAATGGGGACTCATGATTTGAAAAACCTAATTGATTTTAGTAAATGAGATTTCCCTATCATTTTTCAAGCATTAAAATTTTTAAATTCATGTGAATTTATTTATTATTATTAATCATGTCCTAAGTGATTGTATAATTTTATAATTATCATTCATGATATTATTTATAGACCATGTAGTACCTATTTTATTTTTGATCATATTTCTTGAGTGATCTTGGGACATGGAACCTACTAGAACTTCCAATTGAACTTTTCAAAGCAATGATTGTGAAAACCCAAATTTAAAATCATTGAAACATATTTTGAAAAAACACTTACCCTTAAATGATCACCATTACCTCAATCATTTTTAATACCTTAGGAAACATGAATGAAGTTATTATGAGTGATCTATTTTTATATACATTTTTATCCATTCCAACCCCATCTTGGTATTTTTATGATATTTTAAAATTGAAGTGTGGGGGTGAATAGAATCTTGTTAAAAGGTATGACATACATTGTAAGAAATATGATTAGGGGTTCTTAATTGTGGGTGAAAATAATGGTTATTGACTCATTAATTATACATTATTACTTTTCCCCTCTTCATAAAAAAATAAAAAAAATAGAAAAATTTGTTGTGATTTAGTAAGAACAAAAAATCATCATTACTAGACTGGTGTTTTTTATCATATGTGGTTAGGGGTGAATCTGAGGTTGGTTATAAGATAAAAATTCAAAAAAATAGAAAAGGTTATTTGAAAAAAATATAAAAGTAGTATAAAAAATAGATTAAATTTCAAGAGGGTGCACAAATCATTCATTATTCTTAATTTGATCATGATATTTACTTTGAGTCTTGGGGGAAGTTGGAAGATTCTACTTTTAAGGGGATAATTTCATTAAATTTGTTTTCCATATTATAAATTATGAATTAAGAGAGAAAGATTCTCTATAATATTTAATTTTTAAGAATAAATTATTACCAACCTTAAGCATAAGATACATTTAAACCTTAATTGTAATCCCTCATGATTTTTTGTCTCTTTTTTTATTACAAAGTGAAGAAAGTAGTTATTTTACAAAGTTATTGATAAGGATGATGTTATCATGATATGAGAAAAAACTACTTGAGGTTTATCATGATATATGGGTGAAAAAGATTCATGTGAGGTAAATCATGATTTGGAATATTTAATAATTATGAAATAAGGAACATGAATTAATGAGAAGATAAGTTTCATCATTTTTGGGAAAAGTAAAATGATTAATTTGATTAGTTCCTTGAAAATTAAGAAAGTAAATTGATATTTTTTGTGGAATTTTAAAAATTTTATTAATCATTGATAATTGATTTCTTTTATTAAATTTAAAGTAGAATATTTATTGTATTGTAGGCCTCTGATCGTCAAATTTGAGATTTTATTCTAGAGGAAAAGAAAGGTTTAAGTGTGGTTGAATTCTATATATTAATATTTGATGCATATTTTTAATCGAATTACACTGAATTTTTATTTGTTTTAATTTTAAACCCCTTGATTTTAAATATTTTATTAATTGATAGGAAATTTGGAATAATTAATAAAAGTGTTGAAAAATGATTGATATAAAGATACTTTTTTAAATTTGTATTTTTCTTTATGAATATTACGAAATAATTATTAACCTTGGGTGGAAATATATATCTCTTTTGATGGATGTGGTTTAAAAATTTAGTTAAGGTTCAAACAAGCCTTCAAACCAGGATAACCCACCACATAGGCAGCCCACAGGGGGTAGTTGACCAGGTCAACCCATGAGGTCCCATAACAGAACCATCCAGAGGGGTGGGGAAATCTCATGCATGGCCCACAGTTGGTCAGGCCTTGTGGGTGTAGAGTATGCATGAAGGATCCAGTGTGGTCATCTGGTATTGTGGCCCGTATGTACATGGATACGTTTGAAGCTGGGAGCCCATCCCTATTGTAGGATTCTAAGTTGTGAAAGAAGCATCGAGTCTTATAATTCCTTACTATACATCCCACCTTTTTGATGTGGGATGCGAGATCCGTCACATCCCCTCCATGATCTACTCTATCGTTCTTCCTCTCCTAACCACTCTTCCTCCAATCATGTGCCCCTTCGACCACCCAGGCCACTGACCACCTCATTTACACCGTGGCTGGCCACCCTTGAAGCTCTACACCACTTCTTCTAACTCTCGGCATCGTCAGCCACAACAAATGCCTCCATGGACAGCTGTATGCGTGCGGCCACCACAGGTCATCCTTGACCCATCATCAATTATCATGCACGCCAATATGATCTTGAGGTCCATCCCATCCTCACGCTACAGCTTCCATTTCCACCGAGTGTCATGTGACTCCACTTTACCACCTAATAACTATCATAGAGAATTAGTTATAGCTCCTATGGACAATATGAAGGTTGGATGAGACAAGGAGAAGACTTGGGTAGCCACCATCCATCTCATGAAGATGCCTATCCTACCACATCTCCCATTCCCAAACTCGATCTCTTCCTACTACTATTATTTCTGGTGGAGAAGGAGGGGACACCACCCTCTTGCACGCCATTGATGGTTGTGCACCCAATACATCTCTCACCGAAGGGGATACTCCCTGTATGAATCCAATCCAAACATTTCATAAACACCCAAGGATGTAGGTATTTCCTCCCCAAACAGAGGCACTCTCAAGGATTTTTTAAATTAAAACCCATGGGTGGTGCACTAGCCTAATGGAAGAAGGAGGTGATTCCCTCCCTCATCATCTATAAAATGAGGTGAGAACCTCCTCCCAAAATCAACTCATTCCATCAGGTGGAATAAACCCAAAGTCAACCAAGAACCAAAAGGTAGATGCCACTACATTTTTCCTCCTTGGTCATCAGTATTTTTTTCTACAATTTTTTTTATATTCTTATTCCATGACCCTTCTTGCATGAAGGGTTATAATTCATTATGATTGGGTGAAGGTAAGGGGGAACCAATTTTATGATTTAATATTTTTGAAATTTTTCCAATAAAAGAATTATTCATTTTTAAACTGAGGATTCCAATTAAATCATCTTATCAATTTAAATAAAATACAATCATGTTTTAATTTATTATTATATATTAAATTACTGTGATTTAAATATTACTCTACCATTTATTGATTTATTTATTTTTATTCCAATTGGTTAATTTTTAAATAAAATCATTCAAGAGATTGGTTTAGTGATTACTAACACATGTGAAGAAATTAATATAGACTAGTTTGATTATTTAGGGAAAATAAATATCGGAGTTGGTAATGAATGAACAATTAAAAGTTAGTCACTTGGGATTTATACACATAGAGATATTTAAATCAAATGTGAATTAAATAAACAGTTGTATCTCAATTCATTTAATAATTTTAATTTAACCCAAAATATTCAACTTTCTCAAAAAGTACAATGACATCACAAAATGAAAAACCTAACCTAAATCCAACCACTTCTCTTCAATTTTAATTTCACCAATCTTCAAATTACCTTTTTTCTATTTTTATTCATTTCTTTTATTACTACACAAGTGAAAACAAGATTAAAACTCTACTATTTGGAGACTAATTTTTTGTTACAACTCTTACTTCACCCTTATGGGGTTTAATTTCTTTTTCCACATCCCACAACAGGTGTGTGTCTCCCATATTTCATTATTTTAAATGGATGTCATTGGAAGTCCAGTGAAAAAGTATATAGTAATTTTTAAGGTTTCAATGTAGGCATGGTAATGGATGAATTATCCCTTTAGACATTTTTCTTTGCATACTTCACTTGTTGACATATGAGGCTATTTGATACAAATTTAGTGATATTATTATTTATACTATCCCAAAAATAGTTATCTCGAATATCTTGATATATCATTGTGATCCCAAGGTTGATGGAGAGGGTAGATATATGTGAATAATTTAAATTAACATTCTTTATCACATGATTTTATGTTATACATAGTCATGAGCCAAATAATATAGGTCCTTCCCCATCAATTTTGAACTCTGAGGATTTCCAATTTCTAATAGCATCAACCTTCTCCTAAATTTCTACATCATCTCGTTGAGCATCCTTTATCTTCTCTAAAAGGGATAGTTTAAAAATAATTTGAGAATAGAATGGTAATGTTACTTCCATTATATTTATCATGTCCATCCTTTTCTAGTCTAATAATATTGAGTCATTATTAATTCTCATGATTGATAATGTTTCCAGATCCTCTTTACTTAGTGCATCTTCCACTTTATTTTATTTACTAGTATGGTAGTGGATTGAGAACATGAAATATTTGATGAGTTATAACCATATTTTCTATGATATATTAAGATCCATTTGTTTCAATAAACATTTAAGTCTCTTGTGATCATTATATATCTCTCACTTATCCCAATAGAGATAATTCCAACAGATTTTCAATACAAAGATTATAGTGTCCAACTCCAAATCAAGCATGGGATAGTTTTGTTCATAAAATTTCATCTTCCATGAGGTGTATTATATCACTTTATCATTTTTCATCATTAAAAATTAAAATACATTATTGAATCATCATTGTATACCATAAAGAGTTCCCCACTTATGGGTATTTTAAGTACTAGTGGAGTGATAAACATTTTTTCAATTTCTTAAAGCAGTATTCGCATTCAATTGTATAGAAAAACATTACTCCCTTTCAATTATTCCTGGTTAATTAGTTTGAAATTAGCGATAAGTTCTTCACAAATAATAGGTAATACCCAACTAGACCAATGAAAATACAAATCTCTATTATAAATGTTTTTCAAGGTCACTTTGTGACTACCTTTGTCTAAGAAGGGTCCACATATATCCCTTTTCTGGTGATAAAATTCCCCAAGAAATGTAATTCTTATTCCAAAACACAAATTTACTATAAATTTCATATATTTTATCCCCTTTCAATGTCTTTAGAAAAGTATTCAAATGCACCTCTTGTTCTTACTTTCTATTAGTGTATATCATATTATCATCTACAATGAATACCCCGAATTTTTTGAGGTGATATCTAAAGACTCTATTCATTAAGTCCATGAAAATTGATATATAATTGGTGTGTACATAATGTATCACTATGAAATAACAATTTTTATACCTAATTTTAAAGGTATCCTTGGGATTATCTTCTTTCTTCACCTTTAAATGGTGATATCCCATTAGAAGGTCCACCAAAGAGAAATACACTGCCCTATGTTATTGATAAAACATGTAATCTATTTGTGGAAGGGGATACATTTTCTTTGTTATGATTTTGCTTATCCCACAATAATAAATAAAGAGGCACATTGATCTATCCTTATTCTTGATGAAGAGGACTGAAGAACCCTGCGGTGAAGCACTTGGGTGCATAAAACCCTTGTCTAGATTCCCTTATAACTGCTTCTTCAGTTATTATAACTCTATGGTACCCATCATATAAAGATTCATAGATCTAATAAGATATACTAGTATATGTTTAATTCATAACACAAATTTTCTCTGGTAGAATAAAATGAAATTCTTCGGGGAACACATCCGTGTAGTCCCTAAAAATGAGAATGTATTCAAGTATGATCCCCTCCTTTATATAAATCATACAAGAAAGATATTCTTGCTCATATGGAAATAATTTCCACACTTTAGTTTATTATTCATAAAATGATTCATCCTCATCATTACACTTGAATATAATTGGAGGATTCCTTGAGATATTAAGAGTGATCTTACTCTCACGATAATTGATGTTGTATTTATATAAATATATCCAATAGATGCCCAATATAGCATCAAAATCCACTAAAGGATGTATCATGAGATTGGATGGTAGTTTTAGTCCATTAAATTTTATTTGGGAGGATTTATATACATTAGATTAAATAATTTCCCCATTCTCTATTCTCATGGATAACTAATCCTTAATATTTTGAAGAATTGTTTCAATAGTTCTATTTAACATGAAGGAAAAGTACTTATGTGTAGAACCATAATCAAATAGTTTTTTCTCTATTCTTTAATTAAAACCCATAATATTGGTTACTCCATCATTTTTTTGGATCTACCATAGTAGTAATTATAGTATATTCCCTTCCTTGATTCCCTAGAGTGTGTTGTACTTTATTGTCACTGAAAACCATTGGCTTTAGGTATTTCCTTACATAGTGGTCATGTTACTTGTAGTTGAAACATTGTACTAATGGTTATATTTTTATCTAAACCCACCTTTCTTCTTCTATATTAGAGGTATTATTCATATCCCCTCCCCTATATCAATCTTCCAAATTTTAAGAATATACCTGTTCTCTTTTGATAGATCCAAGTAATATTCTTCTCACATTTTTGACACATGGGATGGTGGATTTTATTTATTTCATGGTATCTATCTATTTATCATATAATATTAAACTCCATTTCCTTGGATTTATCTTTGATAATACTAAGTGTCTCTAATATCATTCCCAACCATAAGGGACTGACTGAAAATATCCTCATAGCTATCAAAGTCTCAAATTTCCCATTATTTTCATAGAACTGGAATTAATCAACTAAAGATGTGATCAATATTGATATTAGTGTTCTTTAAAAATCTAGAGGCATATATTGAAATCCTTGTAAATTTTTCCTTTTAGGCCTAGATAAACTCATCTTCCTTTTTCTTAATTCTAAGGAACTCCTTCTCCATCTTTGGAAGGAGAGATTGAGGAAAATAATTATTGAAAAATATTTTCTTAAATTCTTCTATTTACATAGAATCAGTTTCCTATTTATACATTTTATTCATTATTAGTGAACACCACTGATCTAATTCCCCATAAAAACTACATCACATCAGAACAAATTTCTCTTATTATAAGTATTGGATGAATTATTATATCTTCTCAATGGTGATAATCTATTTTTCCGTTATAAGGGGATCATAATATCCACTAAATAATGGATTATTTTGTTGCAGAAATAACTTGAAAGCAACTTTCACTTTATTAAAAGAATTAGGGTGTGCCACAAAATTCATGTTATTATTTATAACTTGATTCTTTTCATCTAGTAATAGAATGATTTTTTGATCCCTCGCTCACATCGATTTTGGAATATCATTAGAGAAATCATTACATTTCCTTCCACATTGGATATTATCTTGAGTTCTCATTTTTCCAATCATTAACAAAAAATTAACATAAATACATCATTGGATTTAATACTTAGATATTGAACACATATAAGGGAAACTATAAAAATATATGGATACAATTATAAATGAAAATTATATCCAAACTTATGATTCAATAATTTTCAATATTGGTTATCCATGGTAATGGAATTATCCCTAGGTTTCATATAGTGGTCTTCTAGTCCAAATCCCTATATTAAATAAACTATTCTCTAATACTAACAATATATACCCTATACTTTTAGACATATAATTAAATGATTTTAAGAATTATTATCCTTCAAATACAAACCAAGTCATGAAAATTCTAGAGTCTTTGTAATAATAGGTACATAATTATAAAAAACTGAAATCTAAAATAAATTTTTTTATGAGTCTCTATAAAGAGATCTTAACTTCAATTGATCTCTTATATTTTCATTGGATAACTTGTGGAATAATTTGACCTAATGGATGAGATAAAATCCTATTAAGGGAATAAGAAAGGAAAAGAACCATATAACATATGTCAGAAGTAATAACATGGAAAAATATAATGAAAAACATATTGAGGGATAAAATATAGAACATTTAATCATATGATCATCTAAATATAATAATGTAGAAACAACACATAAGAAGACATAAACAGAAGTTAGTTCTAACTTCCAAGACTATATTACAAGGAAAACATAGTCCCATGGTGGAATAGGTTTACTCTCTAATCCCATAAAAAATTTATCATGAAGAAAAACATTACCAAATGAATAGGAGTTCTATTTGGGTGCACTCTTCATAGCTTTTACATTCATATGTGTTCCACATAACCAAATGAATCATAAGGAATAATCATAATGGTTACTTGTTGAATTAAAAGTGGTTCATAATTATTTCATAAGGCATAACCAAATGGAATATCATATTGGTTTCTATTAAATCATTCTTGGACATTAAAAAGGTAATATAAGAATACAACATGGATAATGAAGTCCAAATGAAGTGAAATCATGAAAAAGGGGCTATATGACTTTAGAAATTTTCATCATAAGCACAGTTTTATAGAAAATATTGAAGTGTTATTAAAGATGAAAAAGAAATGATAATTTACATAACATTTTAAATGAAATAAAATTATATTTCATGATAAAATGAATGATTTTATAAAAATATTGGTGTTTTGTAATAGTTCATTTACTGAACATTGAGAAGGGTTAGAAATAAGAAAGTTCCTTTTAATCGTGTTTTCATATCAAGAGGAATTAGAAATGGAACCTTTCAAAACATGTATCTCATCATCAATGAAAGATTAATTGAGATATATTCATATTTTTTGAAAATGTACACAAAATTAAGGATAATTATGAAAGATTAATGAATAATACATTAGGAAAAAGATAGATAAAGTGGAACCCAAATTAAAAAATGGATGTTTGGAGAGATCCCTTACCTTATACCCAAATGTGTTCTACACTTTCTATTAATGTCATGGATAACAAAATTAAATTAATTAATTAATTAATATCCTCTTACACATATATATTATTTATTAAAATTTTATTAAATTCATTTATGGTTATTTTTAAAAGTTATAATGTTATATTTTATTGCTCTATGAGCGTCAATTTCATGGTATCATGGTCCATTCACTTATGTATATTTATAGTAGTTAAATCCAAATGGATGTAAAACATCAAAAGTGAAATTAAATGGAACAAATTCACTTCAATAAATTTAAATTTTCCCATATATCATTTTCTTGACATGAGGATGATTCATTTGATAAAACATTGACGATAAATGTTTAGTTTATTTTGGTGGATTTTCCGACCATTCCAAACTTGTTTCATTTTATTTAATTACGAAGCCATATATTATTTTCATAATAGTAACCCACATATAATATACATAATTATATCATTTGATGAATTATAATAGAATATAAACATATCATTAATTCATTAGTCGAAAATAAAAACTCAACATTCACGATGGTGGTTAACTGACATAATATACACAATATATACATTTTTCATTAAATAATAAGAGTTGGGAGAAGGGGTGTATAGGTTATATTACATTATAAATATAAAATTCTAGTACATAAATTTTACTAGATTTTTTATACAACATTGGATAGGTGTGTGAGGATAAGGTGTATGAATGATAGAATTTAAAAGCAGAAGATTGAGGATTTCACCTCTTGAATATAGTCTCATTAAGGACCAACATAATGTACATAGAATTGGATTTGGGTTAGGACATAAATAATAGTATGTGTAGAAGATTCTATATATGGTAATGTGTATAATATTGAAATTATTCAATGCTTATATTGTGTGACGATAAAGGATGGTGAGGGAGGTATTTACAAGGGGAGGAGAGGGGTGTTTTTTATTGTTATATTCATTTATTTATTGTTTTGGTTTAAAAATATGAATAGTTTTTATTGTTATGACTATATAAAGAAATTAGTTCATTTTTGTTCAAAATAATGGGTTCTTACCACATAAATGACTCAAAAATTCATTTATCATCTTATAATGTTAAATACCGTAAATTTTCGTATTTCACTATTTAACAAAAATTCAATTGTTTTAGAAATATCCAAAAAAACACCCTCCCCATTTTTCAAAATATTGATTTAACTAATATAATCCATTTTATGAGAATAATTTTCTATATATGTGAAATTTAATTTATAATTAAAATAATAATTTATTTAAAAAATACTGATTTTAATATCATAGTCAATATTATGACCCTTCCAAAAAAGTAATTATGGTCCCATAAAATTATCTTATAATTATAATAAAACATATTAATAATTTATCAATTGTTTTTATGAAGTGAAATTTTCTTTTAAATAATTATATTCATTAAAAAATCAAATAAAACATTTACATTACAAAAAATACTAACACTTATTTTATCATTTTTAAATTATTTGTTTACTTTTTACATGATATAAATATATTGTATTTTCATTTTTTTAAGATACCTAGATAATATTTTTCATTTCCATAAGTTAGGTTACTGTTATATAGTCCAGATTAATATTTCTAATGGTCATATTACAATCCCAATAGTTTGATTACTATTCTAATGGTCGTATTTATAAAGGTTATATGGAATCACCACATCCTATGAAGAACTATTATTCCATTCACTCCCCATTCACTTAAAATTTAACTTCAGTTTATATTTATACATTAATATTCATATTGAATATTGAATTACAAACATTATGTTTTATTTCTACATCTTTGTTCATGGGTGTGGTTATTCTGGTAGACTGAGAAAATCCAAATTATTATATTTTTGTTATATTTTTGTTATATTATTTTTCTATTTATTATCCCTCAATAATATTTGGAATTCTTGTTGGTTTATTTTCTTAGTAATGTATCATTGTTCATTTATAAGAATAATGTTTTTTTATTTTATTTATGTCATGTTTGTGTGTTGTAATACATAATTATAAGAAGATAAATTCCATTAACAAGATTCTTGGTCTTTATAATCCTAACACGTAAAGGAATTATGAGAGGACTATTTAGATATTGGATGATATGTTTTAGGATATCTAAAAAAAATTTCAAGGGATCTATAGAAAACATCTTCCACTTGTTGAATTATTCTATAACAACTATTTAACTCATTTATTCAAATTTCAACTTATGAATCACTCCTTCGGAAGAGTTGTAGAACTCAAAAATGATTGGATAAAGTTTTATAATGAATATTATTAGGAATAAACATTATGAATGATATTATAGTGAATATATAAGTGATTGAATTACATATCAATGTTTCTCATATTTGAAAAAAAAATTCTAGAAAAATAAAGTAACGACTTAGAGTTTCATGTTTAGGATCATGTTTTCCTCAAAATATCACTCTATAAAGGGTTCGTGATAATTGGAAAGAATAGGAAAATTATTCCAATTTATATTGGACCATTTGACATTCTAAATCATTTTTCTGAAATTTCCCTTCAATTATAACTACCTCTAAATTTATCCAATGAAAACAAATTTGTTTACCTGTCCATATTAAAATATTATGTGTTAGTCCAAACAAAAACACTATATAAAAATTGTTTGAAATTTGATTCTAACATATCATATAAAAAATAACCAATCCATATTATTAATGAACGGGAACAAATGTTGATGAACAAGACACAAAACTCGTGAATTTATTTTTGATAAATCAAAACTTCAAATAAACAACCTATGTTCCTAAAGAATTGATGAAAGTGAAATATTCCAATCAATTTTACCAAAGGAAATTAATTTTGAGTGTGAAATTTTTATGGGATGGTGGGAGAATTTAATTAACTAAAATAAAATGTCATTTTTTATTAATAAAATAACTTTTTTCCAATGAGTTTTTTGATATATTTTATAATTGAATAATGTAGAAGGAATTTTACCCTCTTTTAGATATCTTGAATTAATATTGACTATAAATCATAGAAATAATATAGGTAAATAAAAAAAGAACAATGCACACAATAATAAAAAATCTATATGCTTAAATATTATAATGAAGAACAATCCTCTTATAAATATAGAAAAATTAAATATAAGGGATATGAATATAATAAACAGTATCACCAAACTTGTGGACCCTTTTTCATAAAAATTTAAAATGTTGCAATATGATAAAGGTGGGGTACATATAGGGTGCAGAGGGAAAATTAACGTTTGGGATTTTATTGTTACTTCACCATTGGTTAATATGACCATTAGGAATTATGAATACATGTAATAATTTTACCTTGGTAATAATTTTATATACATAGTAAGGATAAGGGATAATTGATACACGAGGAAAACATGATTGAATCATTTGGAAGGATCGTGCCTTTTGTAGACTATTTATAAGAAAATGAGAGTTTATTAGTGTCATTAGGGTATTCCCTTAACCAAGCCTAAGTAGAGTGGAATCAACTACAAGATATGTTCAAGTTAGTGGAGATCACTACTAGATCAATATAATCTAAGCCACCACATGAAAGTGACACTATTAGACACCTAACCATTAAGTCACATACCAGTGTAATAAGGTATTATATATCAAGAACTCAGTATTAAAAAATTGTTTTCATTTTATAAATGAAAACGAGGATTATTTAATTTAATTTTTATTGTCATTTTATTTAAAAAAATAAACCAAAATATAAGTTGAATATGGTAAATTGATTTTTGGATATTTGGAAAACATAAATGTATTTTTGGAAAATACATAATTTCAACATTATTGTTATATAAATGATATTTCATGAAAAAGTCTTATAAAACTCTTTTTATTTATATATAAAATAAAATATAATTTTATAATGTATAGTAATTTTTTTAATTCTATGAAATATTATAATGTCATAAAATCGAATATTTTTTTTTTAAAATATGGATTTTTATTTAAAATTTTAAATTATACTATTTTGAAAAAAAATATTATGTTCTAAATTTACACATAAAATTAGCATAGAGTGAAGTTATGATAATTTGATAAAATAATTTTTAAATACATATTGAAATCATAGTTTTGGGTTTTCAATTTCTTTTATGAATCTATAAATATATAATAATTATTTAATTATTAAAATAAGATAATTTAAGACAAAAAATATGTTATTTTATTAATATAATGTATTTTTGTGATTTAAAATGATTTTATGATGTGATAAATTACATTCCTATATCTAAAATGGAAATGTATATTTTAAGTTAATTTATTTTGGAAATATTACTCTCTCAAGACAAGAATAATATTAAAAGGTATATTTATCTTCTATACTAGCTAAAAGTCAACATTCATGACCTAAATTCCCAAAAAACCTGAGATAAAACCATTGTTAAGCAAATGGTTTTCCATTTTACACATCCTAGAATTCCAAGGCCTAATTTTAGAAATTAATATACAATTCTCCCCATCTTGTAAAAAATACAAACCCTTTCACCACATTTAATTTTCTAAAAATAAATTGAGAATGAATTTCCCATTATTTTCCACTTCACACATAATTTCTAAGGATTTTATATTCTTCAATTTAATGTTATATAATCTTTAATAAGTTATCTTATATGGTAGGGATTCTCTTCCTCTCCCTTTTTATCAAGGTAATTCGTCAATAATTTTCATTTTAATTTAAATTTAATTATGTTCGCAGAAACTTATGATTATTCTATTACTATCAAAATGGTTTTTTATCAATGATAGACTTTTATTCTATCTAAATATTCCATTTCTATAAACAACATTATATACTCGTTATCCTATTAAAATCATTATTTGATTTTCTATGCCTCCAATTTATAATTGTGAATAGTCAGCCTTATTATTACTCAATAGTATTCATATTGATGAAATAAAATATCATTTATTAGGTATTTATGAAACAACCTGGCTCCAAAAACCTGTATCCGACACATAATTATTACATTATTTTATCATACAAGGTATCACACCACCCAAGATCAATCTTTTAAGTAGCCTTAGAAAACCATAATCATACATGACATTTATATTACATTGTAAATTATAAACATAGTATGACAAAAAATTAAATCCTTGAAAAAATTCCAATATTACTTATTCATATATTAGAGAAACAAAAACCAGTAAAGGGTGACCTCAGATTCTTAGTAAGGGTGACATATAAAAAAATCTCTCGTTAATAAATAAGGCATATTCAACATGGAATAATGGATAATAAAAACGCATTCCCTAAAATATACAACATTAATTAAATGAATATACACATCTAATATCAACATATAATTCACATGTAAAATTAAAAAAAATATAAATAAAATAAATAGATAACATCAATCATTCATGAAGTCTTCATTCATTACCCAGGTAGGTTATCACAAATCTAATCATCACATCCTCTCAAGAAAGAAATTATTCTTAATAAATGGATGGTTATAAACCAAATAACCAACTAATGTGGCATTAATACTATTTTTATCTGGACACCTATCAATGCATAGTGGGGTTATCAAAAATATGGCTAGGGTAGTTGCATGAACTTCCTACACATTCTTGATATTTTGAATGATCAACACAATTCATTATCAAAATAACTTATAAGTAAAAAAAATATCCTTATTCAATCAATATCACATAAAATAAATATTATCTTATTAACAAAAATTACTTACTTAATAATATTCCATCAACATATACTTTATATAGAAATTATATACATTTTAACATCATTAAATTAATAAAAATTACTTTTAATTCATCCATGTTATTATAAATTTGGTCATGATGGAGGAAAATAATGTGAAATAAATAATTAAGTGTGATTGATAACATTATCATAAGAATGTGAACCATATCAAAATATAGTATATTTCATTATCTTTAAATTAAGATATAATACCATCAATTCATTAAAAATGAAGGTTTTGAAGTTAAATTATGAATTTAGAAAATAAAATAGAAGTGATACATTAAAACTAACTTCTTATATGATTGGATTTATAAATCACTTTTCAAAAATATTATAATTCCATTAGGAAAATAATACACCTTTATTATGATATTATTTTTAATAAATAATCTGAAAATATTCTGAAATTTTTTTTCAATGAAAAAAACCATAGAAAAATTTAACGTAATAATGATAATGTGTAATGGAAATGACAGCAATAAAGGATAGTCAAGATGTATATGTTAAAAAAATTATTTTTTTACATTTTTTAAAAGATAAAAATAACACTTAGAGAAAATGTTGAAAGAATCAAAATTTAATTATTTTTAAATAATTTCCAAATAGTGAAGAATTAAAATTATAATAATTTTTAGAATAAATAAATTCATTTTTGACATATTTAAATGTGTCTCACTAGATAATTAAAGGAGTTTCAAGGAAAACATTAAAAACTGATTATTATAATAATGTTCTTTACATGTAACATAATTATTCATTATTGATCCAAAAAGAGATAAAATGAAATATAAACATGTAAAACATAAACCTAATAATATGATAAGAAAATATATTGGGTTTATAATATTATGATCATATAATTTTCCTAATGGAAATATGAATATAAACAACATCAAAATAAAAAATGATAGTAACAGAAATCAACTAATAATTTGGTAACTTTTGAATAAACACCCCTAAAAGATATTATATGAGTAAATAATATTATATACCATGAATAAATAGTCATTAATGATATATATTTTCTTATTTGTAATATATACAACATTTAAAACAAATTATGTGGATTATTTAAAACATTTCTCATTAAAGTGTAAATGAGATGTAGTTATGCTTTCCTTGGGTCTCCACTTAGATGTAAATGTTTGATATTAATATATAATAAATTTAAATTTCTTAAACACATTATTAATAATCCTTTCCATATATATTATTTTTTATGGTCCTTTTATAACATTTTAAATTAATTCACTTACTAGTTCTTTTCGACATCAATATTCACCAAAATTACATTGGTATATTTTCCATTCATAAAAGAGTTATGAAATGATTACATAATCACCCGAATGTTGATAATTTATTGAATATAATTTCAATTCACTATATAAATTTTAATAATTATTCTTTCTTGCTGGTAAATGAAAAAAAGAGTAACATCTCTACATGGATGAGGTAATCCACACGTATGCATGAATGCTAATATCATTTTCCAATGGATGGAAGGGTAAGAAGATAGATAAAATATTATATTTATTGAATCATAATTATTTTATAAGTATCAAATATATTAATTATTTCATCCTTTAAAAAAATAAACCTAAAATAATTATGAAAAAAAACATGCACCACTATGTGTAGATAGTAGGTTGTACGTACACACTAGTGATATTTTATGTTTCCATAGGACATTAACGAAGTGAATAGAGTATTCTCCACCATCATAATAAAATTTCAATATATATATGTTAATTTTTTTAGTATAATCACATGGTTATTGAATATTTTAAAGATGCAAAATAGAAAATTAAATAAAAAAATTAAGTTAAGATTTATAACAATGGTATGAAAACTCAACTTTGGATTTCATCATAAAAATTCTAAGATGGTCCTCATATTAGAAAAGATCATATAGGTCCTTTAAGGGATTTTTGGAATGGGATTTGGTAAGGTATTGGTTGAAATAATTTTCTATAGAGGTGCTAAGAAGATTGGAGAAGTGGTTACATTTTATAAATGAGGGAAAGGACACACATGGAATTAAAAAATTAAATATAATATAAAATCATAGTTTCCCCATTGGATAATTTTTCAAAATATGGTCGATTTTAGGAGTTGAGTTGTGCGTAATCATTCATGCACGTTTCACTATATCTAAATGGTTTTCCAATGGGTTTGTTTGTGGAACTGGAGACACCCAACAGTTCTTTATCCAAATGGACCTACATTCTAAAGATAGGTTCTCATTGTTGATTTTGGAAAAATATGATTAAGAACCCACTTTAGTCGAGAGGACGAGAGGCTTGGCTCATCATACCATTTTTTGGGGAATTATTTCCTACTTTGGGACTCTTATAGATTGAAGAAATTTTCATAAATCCTTTATTAATTTACAAGTATGATTTGGGTCATCCCTGAGTTAACAATCAATTATTAGAATGTATATATTTTAGAATAATAATTATGTATTTGAGGTTCTTCATCAATGGAGATATCTGTATGTATCTATGTTTTTACATCTATGAAATCCTCCTATATACAACATTGAGATTATTTGGTTGTTACCACAATGATGTTAGTTTCTTGTCTATACAGTGGGGTGCACTAGAGTGTATCATCATCCAAGGAGATGGAATTTGTTTTAATGTCAATATTGAACCCATAAATGTGACTCCTAGATATCCTTATAAAAGGAATCAGAACCCATGTAGTTCAATGCCGCTTAATGGGACACATAATTCCTTTTAAATTCATCTGATAAGGACATAACCATAAATTTTAACTTCATGTGGAAATAACTACTAGGTGGAAGGTACCTATTAAAATTTAAGAATGGTACTTATGTTTAAGTGGCCCAAGGATCCTGGAAAGAATATGGATTCCTATGTGGAATTAAACCCTACTGGGAATATAGCCCAGGGAGAATAGGGTTGTTTATGAGTGTTGGTTTTGGACCTTATTGAAGCTTCCTATGTATACCATGTGGATGGAAATCAAATCCCATGTAGTTCGGTTTCGGAGAACCTCGCATATGGAGTCTTATTCATGTTTTTATCCCAGGAGAGTATAGCCCTTCCATAGGATTGGGTTGGGGATTATTCTAAAAAAGGATTCCGGAACTATTTGAGGACATTATTAGGGATTAATCCTATGAAGGTGTCCCAGTACAAGTGTCCATGAGGGGTGTTTAAATCATAGGAATTTGGAGGATATTTTTGGGGCTTACTTTAAAAGTCTATACCCGGATTAAGGGAAATATGATTGGGTATTACAGCTAAGGTGGATTCCCCTGGAGCTAGATCCCTAGGTGGGTGTCCTACATATCCTAATTATTATAGGAATCTATGTTATTATATTTTACCAAGTCTCATGGATCATGATGATGTCATTATCTTCATTAACCTTTAATCCCACAAGGGTCTTGATCAGTGTGAGAAAAAAGTGTAATCAGAAGATCTAAGATACTACAAAATCTGCTTCTAACCGCATGTGGACATGGTGAAAATGTCCAAAGGGATAGGGATGGGGTGTTTACAAATCCTATATCATATTACCCAAGATAAAGATGAAAGAGTAAGAGGGAATGACACTTCCCTATCTTCACTTTAACCTGTAATGGGCCCATGGTATGGAGACTGAGGATGGAAGGAAGAATTATAGAGGGGAGAGGGCTCTGGTGCCCATCCCCTCTCTGACCTAGTGGGAGGGAGGCAGAGAGGAGTGATATTGAAACCTCATTCATAAAAATCTAGGGGATTACTCTATTAGGGATTCCCTAAAATCAATTCTACAATTACGGAGGAGGATTTAATTCCAAGATGAATGGAAAAGAAAGTGTAATCATCGCCCTCGTTTCTTAGAAACCAAGGCTATAGGTCTCATAGAATAGAAGGAGGGGTTATGGTCCTAACCCTTTTTTATGAGTCAAATAACTTTCTAACGCTATCTCTGGGGTGGGGGTCCTTGTGACCATGGAAATAAAAATCCACACATTATCCAAAGATCAAACCATCTGGTATGACCAGTGCTAGAAACCCATAACTTTATAAATGCAAATCCAAATGGGATACATGCTTGTGTGCCTTTTCTTGTGGTTTTTCAAGTCTGTAGGCCTCTGTGTTGGTTTCAAATTGGTCCCTTTCAGACAATGGAGACAAGGGGAGAGGATCCCTGCCATAGGATGATTGGAAGAGGGATCAAAGGGTTTTCTATCATATGCAGAAGTGTATGGAAAACCAATGATGCTCATGTATGGGGTGCTCTGTGAATGTAGGCTTAAGTAAACTGGTGTAACCTTAGGTGATGGACCACCTGAGAAAATCCACTTGGGAGAGACCATTTGTAATCCATCAAGGGTTTCTATTGGTATTCCTTGAAGTGTCTTGTATAGGTCTTTGGTTGAGGGAGGGTGACTCATGATAGTTTTCATAAATCATGGTTGGAACGAGCGCCTCATGAAGTTATTGATTATTATAAGTCCTAAGAGAATTAAATTTCACTATCACTCTTTTATCAAATCTTATTTAGGTTTTAAAAAGATAGCAAGAAAATTTCGGAGGGATTGAGAAAAGAACTAGGGCAAACAAAGTGTTGGTTGGCCTTCAATAATTTAAATTTTTACAAATGAATACCTCAGGGTCCTATTTATAGGAAAATAATAGAGCATGGATTAAGGTTATATCTTGCTCTGGTGTATTTCATATGTTCTCATTCAAGTCATTCATATTGGGTTCCACGCAGGTACCTTGCACACTGATGGTGTGTGTGGTGCATGGTAGAAATGGCCTTTAGAGGATTTTCTTATCCTTGGACATATTCATTTCTCCTATTATATTCTCCCTAAGGTATTTACCTTTTCTACTTTTTTATCCATGTAATAAAATGGAGTGTTAAATAAAATCACCCCCCCTCAATTTTGGATTTTATCTAAGTGAGAGGGTATGATCTTGAGGCAAAAAAATGAAAATGATTGATGAAGTGCAGAGGTAACCAACCAAAGTCATCTATGTTCGCATTAAATTATTTTCATCCACATAAGCCTGACATGTAGGTGAGTCATGCATGTTGGCCATGAAAGTGGAGTTTTTGACTAAATTTGGGTCCTCATTTCCATGAATGTTTCTCATGACATTGAACATTCAGGTTTCACCGCGCTTGTTTCTAATTAAAACCCTCTATTGATGAATTTTTCTCAAAGAATCATTCCCACGGACATGGTATATATATACTTATGTGATGTATGTTTTGAGGTGAGTTACTTGTATGAGGATCATGAGTGATGGGCCTACTCGATGCACTCGTCTGATGCATCAATGCTAGATCTTTTCACAAGTTAATTCATTTTCCTAGTTCTCTTATTTTTATATATTTATTTAAAATGAAATTACCCTAAAACAAAATTGATACATAATTTCAGGTTCCATGGACACCCTGAAGATTTTAGTTTCTGATAAACATGATAGTATATGAATTGATGTGATGATGAAAGTCATAGGGAATTATTATTACGATGTTCATTATATTAATCTTGTTGATCTGGTAGGATCCTTGAAGAAATATCACCCTGAATTTCATTAGAGTGGATATTTTAAAAATTATTGTCATGGAAATCTGTGATAGGTCCTCACACTATCTCCAATGAACTACACCATGTTCTATTCATTTTAAGAATACAAGATCACCTCAAACCAAACACAGTTGAATTAAATCCACAGTTCTATTAAACCATCTTTTGGGATTCAGAGACAGATCAATCGAATGGATGGAGGAATGATTGAGAGTTCTACCCAGGATTGGGTGTTAAGCCTGCATGGATGTGGGTGTATTGGGTGTATCGATCCTATGAAAAATTCACATCTGAACTGATTTTCATTAACATATATGAATATGTCTTAGTGGTAAAAACTTATGTATATAATAATGTTGAGTTCATTCTAGAGCTATTATATTGGTGGATCCCACAGATCAATTCTTTCCATCTAATTCATGGAGAAGATGGAATAAATTTGTGTGATGTTTACAAGATATTTTGGGATCTAATACTTAGATATGTGTGTGATGAATTTAACCCTCCGAGGGAGACATGGAGTGATACTAATAAGATTATATGTTTAGTTCATAAGATAATAAAAATATCTAATGATATTTTGAAGGAATAACCCCACTTAAATGGTGATATCCATCCATGGGTGTGGATGAGAAAATTACTAAGGAAGAAGGGGAAATACCCCTCTTGCAAGCATCCAACATGTTGTCCTAAGGCTGTGAAGATAAGAAAACCCAGTACCTTTTGGATAATTTTGGAGATGGGGGAGTATGAAAAGTCAGGATATGAGATCAATCCTAATGTTTTGACTAAGAAACATCTTGTGGGCTTTCAGTACATGTGGCATTGTGCCTATCTGTTACTTTTCTATTATTCCAAGGCTGGAATAAGGCCAAGAACATTCATTATAGCGACAAAGATGTTGGAGAAAATGTTAGAGGGATTGTTCATCCCCATCCTGGAAAAAATCCATAGAAGAATCTTACAAGTTCATTTATGGAAGGATCCTTTAAGAATCTTAGGACAGTTCTATGTTTTTTGGGGATGGATCATATCCCACTTTAGAACATAAGCCATGTAAAGAAAGATGAAGGTTCTCAAGAGTGAGTTTCTACCATTTGTCCAAGCTGTATCTAGTATTATACCCCTTGGTATGAAAACCAATAAAATCCAAAAAAGGTTGAGTTTATTAATTATGTTAAACTTCTTTCCCTATGGGAATCCACACATAGAAGATTTATTAATTATGATAAGGATTTAAATGAGATGAGGTCATACATGATGA
This sequence comes from Viscum album, assembly GCA_963277665.1. Classification (NCBI taxonomy): domain Eukaryota; kingdom Viridiplantae; phylum Streptophyta; class Magnoliopsida; order Santalales; family Viscaceae; genus Viscum; species Viscum album. Next base: position 260,950,046 of record OY728128.1, on the reverse strand, counting down.
CATTTAGGTACGGTGTGCTCATGACTAGGATCGAGAGTGAGATTATATGTGAGGCATATGATCCTTATAGGTTTTCATTCCAGTTCAAGTGTATACAATAGATAATTGTATCACATGGGTTCATATCATGTTAGAAAAGCATCTGATGGTAGCTCAATAGCTATGGATTCAAACATCCATGTAGTTGATGAAGGAAGTGGTCAAAATACCTTAATTGGATGAAACCAGGGGTTAACCTCCTAGTCTGTCGATCCCTAGATCACATCATACACTGAAGGGGTTTGGGCCAAAGCTATTACTTGGGTTGGGAAGAGGGAGCAGATTAAGAAGGATTATCCTATTTTTGATAGTGATTTATCTACTTCATAGGTTGCTTTGTCCATATCAAATGGTTAGGATGATGAGGTTCCTAGATCACCTAAAATTCCTCATGTGAGGTTCAACCCACTGACAAAAAACAGAATAGCTACCCCAACTGATGGTCCACCAAGAAGGTTCAGTCAACACCTCTTATTTTGGAAGGTGATTATTTTATTTTTAAAGCTGACCAAATTTTGATGGAATTAATTCCAATGAATTAGATGGATAATAAATGTTTTAATGTATGGTTATGTTCTAGAAACCCATAAAACACCAATTTAATGTTTATATTTTTAGTTATTTGTATCTTTTTCCTTTTTACATTATCTTGTCTTATTATTTAACCTATATGACGGTAAATATTTTTTTATGCAATGGTATCTTTTTATGAATAAAAATGAAAATGATATTAAAAACTAATTTCAATATTATAATTACAAATAAAAAATTAATTTTATTAAATTCAATTCATTGAATTAGATAAATTGAAAATAAATCCTATAGATGCAATGAAAAAGTGGGTTTTCAAGAATTGTATTTTTCATGGAAAATATGATTTTATGTTAACTCAATGAATTGAAACAATAATTATATGAAACTCAATTAAAATTTACTAATGTATAATTTATATAAATTATTTAAAAAAATCCTATTTATAAATTATTTTAAATAATTAAAAAGGAGAAACATTATGTACTAAAAACAGTTTTAAAAAAACCCTGTTTTAAACAAAAAAATAAACTTCTACTAAAATGAAATATAATATTGATTAAAAATATTTTAAGTTGATGAAATATGGAAAAATAATTATTACTTTACTTTAAATAAAATTCAAAACATATTGTTACTTTTCAGATTAATTTATTGCAACGAAATGACATTTTTTACAAAAAAAATGGTATTTTTCACTATTTACAGAAAACCCAATTTTTTTGGAAAAATCCATAATTTTCACCCGAAGTAAAGGAATATATTCTTATTAGATAAATTAATATAATTAAATTAATTTTATTTTCTAATAGTTCCAAAATTTTATTTCAATATTTAGTCAAAAATTTCAACAAAATCTATTTTTTGAAGAAAGTGTATTTTTGAATAATAAAATAAATTTACTAAAAATTTAAATTATTGTTTAAAAATAATTAACTAAAAATTTAGAAATTAGTGTTACCATTATATATTTCATAATATCCTTAATATTTTTCATTAATGAAAAATTAATTCATAGGTTATAATTGTCACATTTAAATAATAAGATTCTATAATCAGTTTATGTTCGGTGTTATATATCTTATACACCATCGAACATAGTCTTTCCTTCTTAAAATATAAAGATGTTACGGATTTCAAAATCAATATCCACTCCATTGAGAGATTTTTTTAATACAAAACTACTTACTTTTATGTGGTGTATATACTACCCTATGATGTATTTATAATCATTATTCATTGGAAATAAAATTTCCCTTAAATATTAATTTTTTGGATAATGATTATGAATATTTCATAAACTTATTACCATTTCTATATATGGTTCTTTACATTGAATGTTATTTATTTAATGGGGAATTATTTATAATATGAATTATTTAACCAATATGGAAATTTGTTGATAAGGATTATTATTCATTAATTAAATCTATCATTTTATATTGGAGGAATTCATTGGATATGTAGTGATGAGTGTGGATAAAATTTATGTATCCCCTCAATGAATCGAAATTTATCATGATACAAATCATCAAGTTATTATTAAATTGGGTTTTGGTGTATGCCAAACCATGTTTTTAAACTATATTGGCACAATTCATTTAGGGTGGAGATATCATGATGTCTGAGATCATGACATCTAATTGTATTAATTTTCATTATTGAGAGTTCATTTATTATTATCCATGAGACTACTTCATAGATAGTATATATATATTCATTTTTTTGTCATATCATTAATTAAGTAGAATGTGTTTTTAGTTATGTACATTTCCATGATGATTATTCCTTTTTAACTCATGATATCTTCGATTGTACATAACCATTACTAAGTGTTCAATCCCATAATTTCATTATTGTTATTTCACTAGGATATCAAGAAAAAATATTTTAATCAGTTCAAGAATGTAAAATAATTTCTCTCACAATGTTTTATATTTTAGTTCTAATGTAAAATTGGAATAATGTATATATCTATTTCATCAAGAAAACTAAACTATTTGGTCCTTTGGTATGTGATAACTTTTAGCTATTTCCAATGTAATAAATAATACATCAACCCTGGGTTACTGGAGTCTGGGTCATTAGAGTTGGTATTAATGCAAGTTTAGTATAAATCATGAGAACTGTATTTTAAATAAACATAGATAAATGAATATTATGATAATCCATTATAGTATTTGAGAACATTTACCATTATATAGATTATATTTTATGGCTTAATAAATTTTAGGATAATTATCTAACATAATGTGTGTTATTAGTTAGTGATGGAGCCTAATGGAATAAATGTAATCAACACCCATAGATAGTGTACATATTTCCCTACTATGAAATCTTGTAGATCTAGTATTGTAACTGGGTATATTATTAACATATTAGGGTGTCTTACACAGGTTATGGAAAATACCCTTTCCCATATGGAACAACATATTGTTCTGTTCGGTGATTCACCTATGTTTAATAGATTCATGTGACAAAAGAATCGTTTTTTTGTGTAACTACCATTCCATTAGTATGTGACAAATGGATTAAATATTTCAAAAGGTTATTCCTATCTTAGGGTAGTAATGAAAGTGAATAGGTTATTCTAGTAGTTTATTATTTGAAAGGGTATTTAGATCAATTGTGGTCATTGACCAAGAATACTAAATAAGATGATGAAATTGAAGTCATGTAATCGATAACTTTTAAAATTATATTAATTGATAATAATTTACTCATGAGAAAGGAGATTATATAGAATATTAATTCCTAAATCTATGACATAAGTAATAGGGTAGTGTTTCTAGGTATGAGGACAATTTTATAATATTAACAAGACAAGTTATGAACTACTTTCATAATCTAAAAAGTAAGAATGGTAATTTCTTTGGTGGACATAGGCCCAGACATAAAAAATAATTTATTTCTCATTAATTTTTAACATTTTATGATATGGTATCAAGTGAAATCATATTGGAGAAATAATTCCCCATGTTATAAATCTTCAAAAGAAATCATGAGAAGAAGTGGAAAATGGGTAAACAAGAAAAAATAAATTAGTTGGAGGAAAATAAGGGAAGTTTGGAACTTAACAAATGCAATAATTGTGGAAATAAACACCCTGAAATTCTTCTAAGTGAATAATAGTTTACATAATGTGTAGAGATAAAAGCAATTAGGTGTGTGAATGAAAAGGTATGAAAATAAAACTCTAATGTTCGGTGTTTCAACTGTAAAAGATATCACAATGTTCAAACCAATGTCTCAATATTCAAGGGAAAATACAACATAATAAGACAAGGGTATAAGTAAATGCTTAGGCTATCACTACAACTGAAGTTTAATTATTAACATTTTTGAGTATTTGGAATAAATAATAATGTTGATATATTTTTTCATTAATATTTTGGTTATAAGGATCATGAAACATATGGGGATTGTGATACATTATTTTTCTTTAAGGATTTCAAATCATATGTTTAATAGTACCAATAAACAGGAAAAGTAATTTATTGTTATGGTGATATTTTTTTAGAATACATTTAAAAGGGAAAGATAACCCTTAATATGTTCACAATAATGAATTAATATTTTTGTTTGGAATAAAAAGAAGATTAACCCAAACGAAGAAAATTGGATCACCTTGGAGACCTATAAATTGGTAAGTAATATGAATAAAAAGTAATATATGATGGAAATTACTATATTTTTTGGATTTATGGAATATATTTGATAATCTATGATTTTATTTAAGGAATAAGGATTGAGATAATTTATTGCAGTAGTTTTGTTTTCACTATAATTTTATGGTGATTCAATTTATTATTTTTTTAAGGAGAATTTTTTATCAATGTATTCACATGTTTGGTATGTGACACAACTCGATACTAGTATTGTTTGGGAACAAATTTTTTATCAAATATTTTATATTTTTGGGTTTTAAATTTAGTCCGAAATATATTAGAGGAGTTTTAGGGTTAACTATTTATGAAATAAAAAAGTAGGACTTTAGAGGACATGTTTTTTATGGTTAAATGTTTTTAATTTTTAAATAAAAAGATATAAGAAATTATTTTTTATTTTTTGGGGGATCTTATTATCCACAAATGGGTAATTTTAGTGCTTCATTCATAAAAAATTGGTCAATATTACTCAACATTTTAAGAAAGTATGAGATTATGGTGGAAATTTATTAATTGTTGAAATTATACTAGTTATGTAAGTATATTTCTTTATTTTCATATTCTGTATGATAAGTTAATTACCCAAATCTAAAAAAATGATATTTAAACAAAAATGATATCCTATTATGATCATTTATGATAAATTTTTTATCCTTTTACACATCAAAATTTTCCATTTTATGGTCATTAAAATTCTCAAAATCATGTTCTATATCACTATGTATTCTCCCATGGTATTTAGTTTTTGATTCCATGCCCATATATTCACTTATAACTAATGTTCTTATATTTGGAAACCTATTAACTTCCCTTTCCCACTTTTAAGTTGAAATTTTATTTTTTAAAAGGAAATTGAGTTAGGAATTACCTTACCTCAAGTATTTTTTAAAAAACATTGAGGGGAAACCCCCTATTATTAAATAAAAAAGATCTCCTTTTTAAGACTGTGAAAAAAGGAACCCATTATGATGACTAAATGAGAAAAAAATCCAAAACAGGGCACAAAGGCCTTACATGAACCCAACCGCCAGATGAGAAACAAACATCAAAATAAGAACCAACCAATAGTCTTTTACAATGTGGTTTTTTCAAAAAAAAAGATTTTTCAAATGTCAAACCATTTATTTTTTAGAATAAGATCAAATTTTTTAGAAACAAATTAATGAAAGTTGTGAGGTATAATTTAACACCATTATATTCTAAATTTAAACTATGTTTGATAGTGTATACACCACGCAATGTCGAGCTTAAATGAACCACGAAATATTATTATATAAATATGATTGTCACAACCTAGCTATTAAATTGGCTGGTATTTATATTATTAACTGAATTATTAAATATATATATATATATATAATGTATCTACTCAATAGAAATGTGTTTATTATTTATTAGTAAATATTTATCAATTTTTAGTAAATTTAGTTTATGCTTAAGTTGTGTTTTATCTTCAAAATTGGTTTTAATTGATTTTTGTGAGAAACAATTCTTATAATTTTTTGGAACATTTAATAAAGATATTTAATATAATGGATATCATATTTTAAATCAATATATTATTATTATATTTTCATGAAATTGTGGTATTTTTCGGGAAAGATTGATTTTTTAGTGAATAGTGAAAATACTGACTGAAAATTATTATTTTTATTATAATGGAAATAATTTGATGAAAAGTGAGAAACCAAACATGAATTCACCATTTCACTACTTCACCATATCCCTACTTCCCCACTTCCCCACTAAAAACAATGCTTCACAATAAACAACAAACAAGCACAATGGATGGACAATCCAATCAAGCATTCAAATTGACATACCTTCTTGGCTAGAGCCAAAATCATCAAGAGTAGGCTGAGGTATCACGAATCAAGGAACATGAACATCATAAAATCTAGACAAACCTCATAATTGTTCTCCTTGAGCGCCCACCAGTGCGACTGCCGACACTAGCCCAAATCCACAAACCCGCTGGTGAACTCCAGTCAGAGTTCGCCCAACCCTCCAGTGATGTTAGATGACCCAAAGAGCTCATCCACAAAGGAGAAAATGAAACCAGAATGAGGAATCCCAGGCCGTTCAAATTCCTCACCCCAATCCACATCCACCGCAACACAACCACAAACCAATCGGCACTCCACAGACCAACAAACTGCACCCAAAGAGAATCACACCAAAACAGAATTCACAACAACAACAGAAATCACACAAAAAATCATGTAATAAAAGGTTAAATCCCATCACCAAGATCTTGGACATTAGAGGCGACACCAAAGGGAGCTTTTCCGCAAGAAAAAATGAAACAAAATGAGGCTCATCGCCACCATCACACTCAAACGTGGAGGCCACAGAGCCACCCGAAGCACTCATAAGTGGATAACGCAGCAGCAACCTCATCCCATAACAGACCGGAACTCAACCTCAGACCAACACCGCAACTAGATTGAAGCTGATCCCACCGAATAACATGACCATCGATGTCACAGAATCTTGTTGGTTGGATACTACCCACAACGCCGCAAGAACCCACGAACCCTTGAGACGATGGGACCCAACCTTCGACGCCGATGATGTCTGGATCTCAAACCGAATCTTCCATAGAGAGAGGATCAAGCTGTGAGCCCACCGAAAAGCACCGAGGAGTAGGACCACCATCACTTGAGGTAGAGAATATGGCAGGGACAGGGAAACCCTAGATCCACAGAGCCCCTTACGAGCGCATTGATTATTCTAGTGAAAATACTAATTTTTGAAAAACTATCATTTTCATTTTATTAAAAAGTATAACTATGATTTAAATTTGATATAAATGTTACATAAGTATTATTTAATTATATATAATATAATTAACTAAATTTTATTCACCATGATACCTTATTTTAGTATAAGTTCATTTTTGGGCATAAAAACTCATTTTTCTAAAAAAATATTTTTAATTGCATTCTATAAATGTATATTAAAAGTAATTTATTCCAATTCTAGAAATTTTATCTTTAAAAATAGATTCCATGTATTTAATTCATGTTTCCATATTTGGTATATATTTACCTTTTATTTTGATATATTATGAAGAGTAGCTTTAATAATTATATCACCACAGTAAATGGTAATCCAGGTAATTAAGGATATAAATAAAATAATATGTACTAAATAATGGCCTGAATAATTTCTATAATTTTATTTTTTTGTTTTTTTATAATACAAAATCTTTTAGAAGTCTAATATATGGACTTTTCTTACTATTTTTTTTATGATTTATACAATTTATATTATTTTTTATAATTTAAATTCAAGAATGTCATTCTATTTTTTTTAAAATTGAAATTTTTTACAAATGGATAAATAGTGGACATGTTTGGTTATAAATATTAATATGAAATATAAATTAATTTTTCTACAATGTTATTTATTTATATGTTTTAGTCATTAAATAATTTCCTTAAATGAATATGAAATACTTATATGATGCTTGTGCGGGAAGTAAAAAATCTATAAAATTGTTTTAAAAACATAAAAAATGATATTATTTGAGTAATTGTTTTCATTACAAGATTTATTAAGATAAAAATGGAAAATTATATTAGTGTGGTTTTATTTTATTTGAATTTAAATTTTTTATTATAGTTTTAAATGTAAAATTAAATGATTAGTTCCAAAATTAGCATTATTTATATTTTATAATAAATAAAAATTTAATAAATTTGTTGAAATTAATAAAAAAAAATATTGATTCATTCAAATGAATGTGATACTATGGAAAACATAATACATTATCCATTTTATGGGTCTTTTTTCATTTTAGGTTGTCATTATTAACCCTTAAAGGGTATAAAGCGTTAATATTACGATAATTGTCAAAAGGGTTAATTAAGGGTTAAAAGAAAATGTTAAAGTTACGATTGTAATAAATACATGTAAACTTTTTATTGGATGAGAGTATTTAGGCTCATAATCCTCTTAGAATTAGATATTTTTAATTTGGATCCATTTTTATAATGGAATATAATTTATATTAATTTATTTCTTTAAGAAATTCCAAGAATGCCCACCCCTCAGTTATAAAAGGACACATCCCCTTTCTCTTATTTACACCAATTGGAGCCATCTAGCTCAACCAACCCATGAACATTACTATTCTCTATATATATGTTCTATAGGTTTTATCCCTTACTAAAGAACAACCTCAATCCCCTTATGAAGAGACCTAAAGGAATTCTACCGAAAAAGAGGTAGTCCTCTTTACTAAGACCTTCAGGTTTATTTATTTTTCTACATCCTATTAATTTGTTGTATGTAAGTTCCCGATAATTACAAAAAGGTACGAATAAATTTAATTTAAATATTAATTCATATTTATGTCCTAACATGAGTTCCCAATGTGATCATGAGAGTTTTGGGGGAGGGGTTTAGGGCTTGTTTAGAGCCTAGAACATAACTCTTGAAGAAAAAACAGTTTGGTGGCACAGTTAGGAGAAATCTTACCACCCAAGCTGCACAGTCTGATGAAACCATTTATCGATTGACATACGACTAAAGGATACACATGGTTTTAGGAAACCATGTAGAATATGGTGCATGACCATGTAAAAAAATAATGATTTTTTATAGTGGGGTTTGGTAAAGTTTTCTAACATCTAAGAAAATCATGCGCACTAACCATGCAACTTAGTATATTTAGAAAAAGTTATCATTTTCTATTTAAGACCATATAAAATTAAAACTAATTCTTATTTATTTGGTTGGATAGTAGCTTCATGTTGGGAGAGATCATTTGAAGCTCAAAGAATATATTTTGATCCCGTTCATCCATCAGAAATAGGATTCGAGCCCCAATCGTCATGTTGGATTCACTCCAGAGAGTACTCAATTCACTTTGTGTCAATATTCATTTCGGTTTGAGACAGAAGACTTATTTACATGAAATATAATTTTTTTATATTTCTAGGTTTTTCATATGTTCTTCGTTTTACATATTATTTGGATTGAATCCAAAGTGTATATTGGATGATCACTCTACTATATACTGAAGGCAGGTGGTCTATACCTTTCCCTCATTATTTCAGGCCTTATAGATATAGTATAAGTTTTTACACACACCAGAATTTAATTTGGTTCCCCTAAAATGAATTTAATAATTAAATTGAATCCATTAGAACCTGTTTAGGTTTCCCATGAGTACCTATGAGATTTTTGGAGGTTATTTCTCCAACCTACACCGCCCACGGGGAGTTCCATGGGTTCTCCCTTATCTTTTATTATTGTTTCACCACCCATGGGGTGTGTGTTTTATATTTTCTAGTTATATGGGGCTAGTTATAAATTAATTGAATTGAATTGGTTCATTAGGAGTTGGTGATGCCTCATTTTTCATTTATTTATTTGATATTCCATGTTTCATTTTAATAAATGGAATTTATATGGAATTTTTATATGATTGGTTAAACTCTTGAATTGAATTTATTATGAAATTTTTAATGATTAATGATTTCATAAGACTCCATGGTTTATGATAGTGTTAGTGGATAACTTGGATGAGATTTCTCTTTGGGTCTTGATTATGTGGGATGCATTGGGTTTTGCTACCCCTTAGATCAGGTTTGTTTGGTCTTTCAGTGGAATTTATCTGTTTAAATGCTCATTAGAGCCCAATTCAAGCCTAACTAAGTTTCCATCTAGATTCTCAATGAGGATTCCTTGGTGTACATCTTGGATCAAACCCTGTGGGGTTGGACACTTCTAATTATATGTATTGGTCGTGGAAATTGTGGCATGTTTGATTATACATCTTAAACATGGTTGATATGATGTATATTATAAGATATGTCCATGGTTGACATGATATATTGTGTATACAGAGAGTCTTGGGTTCTTACTTCTGTTTACTTACCGTTTCTTTGTTATTGTAGGTTGGCCCTTGTTTTGCAAGGAGCCTTGTTTGGATAGAAAAAATCACATTGCTTGTTTTTTCATAAGCCATGGGCACTTGTATCATTTCTATTATACCTGTAATATACATTCCAGACAGTTTCACTTGTATTGATCATCTTGGACTTATTATAGACATCATTGGTGGTGGCCAACTGGGAGTTTATCTCACACCTAGTCTTAGGCCATCATTGGGTACCCAGATAGATTATGTGGATGTAGGTAGGTACCAAGGAAAGAACTCATAGTTTAATTCATATCATTGTACCATGATTTGGAGAAAGGGAGCATGAGACTGAGTTGAGGATCATGGTTCTAGCTGGGATAGTTTATTTTTGGAATTTTTGGTATTTTGATACATGTATTGTACTACCAATTTTATACCTATTTCGGATTCTTTGTAGAGATATGAAATATAGCATAACCATTTTTTTATTATTTAGTTAAATAGATTTGAGTATTGTTATCAGTTTATTGAGTTGTTATTCATTTATATACTACTTCCACTATAGTGGGTTACTGTTCTAGTGTTTTGTGTATTCCATCTGATCATACATTATTGTTACTACTTCATCTATTTGACTGATATGACATTCCAATGTGTTACAATTTGGTATTGAGGGTATTCTCCCACAAACACACCCTAGGACATCACTAATAATGAGACACCTTTATCATTTGTGGAGATGTTCTTGAGTTTATGTGGTCAACTAGGCTTAGGGCACCAAAAAATGGCATCCAGGTAAGGGATGTCAAAAAGTGGATTCAAAGTAGATCCTTTTCTAGATTTACTATTTTGAGAGAGTATATAGTGAGAGGAAGGAGTTGGGATTTGGTAATGAGCTATGCATGGGAGTAGCTAACCCATGTATAGGAAAAATCCAAATTGCCTCAAATGGAATCTATTGATTTCTAGATTTTTCCTATTAAAGATGATTTTATTCCACCAGTTGTTGATGAAATCGAATTTTGATTTTATTATTGATATTATTAATTGTTATATTTTGCTGAAACTAGATAATATGAGGGTATTCCATCTCATTCATCTTTATAGGCACCTGTTTGGATTCAAATTAAATGCATTATTTTATTCCATTTAGGGTTCATTGCTTGAATGCTTGACTTTGTGATATGTGCCTTATGTGATATACCTACTATTTTGATTGATATTTTGTGCAGGTAATTGAGATAACTTGGTTGGTACTTAGAATTCCTGTCATAAGTTAAGTTTTTTTCCTAATTAGGCTATAGTAGACCCCATTAGCATCCAATTATGGAAGATTGAGTCATGGACTAGGAGTTTCATGGAATGGAATGTTTTATGGTGTGAATTAGGTGGGATATATATTTTAGTTTTTTATGAGTACGGTCCGTTATAGATAATATGTGGTGAACCATTTGGTTAAACCATTTAATATTAAATGTGAAATGAATATAAATTCAAATTGAAATTCAAATTGTGAAATATAGAACTTGACCAAGACCTGACCTTTGAGTGGGAGTGAAGCAGTGTATCTACTGACTTTTCTGATATTTTCCCTTTATATAGTCTAGGATTTAGAAGGAGACTATGTGATATTACCTCTTTATAGAAATTATTTTACTTTTCCTACACTTTTGAGAAATGAACTTTGCTATAAATTTTGTCAAAGGCATATGCTTGGAATTTTAGAGATAATTCCCCCTAAATACCTCCATATGTATTCCTAGAAGGTTATCACAACCATGTAATAGATCTGGTAGTCCTTGGGCTGACATTGTATCCTCCTATAGTGATATCTTTAGAAATGGTGGTTTTATTGGACATAGATGTTGAGACACAGTTTGGAAAGGGGTTTTTACACTTTATGAAGTGTTTTCAGGGAGCACCACAGCTTTCCACATTTATGGAAGAGTTGACATGTGTGTTCTAGATACAGTATCCTACCATGTTTTCAAGGGATGGTGGTCCATAGGCTTCTGAGATAGGTCTTACACTACATTTTCAAAATTCAAATATCATGAGAAACCTTCTAATAAAAGAGTGAATCTTGCTACTAATACACTTTGTGGGGTAGAAAATAGTGGAGTGGTGTTATGAACTAGGATGGAAGGTTGTGAGATATGGTTAGGGATGATTTCCAAACCAGGTTCTATGACTACTTCTACCTTGAGACTTTGAGATCAGAGAAATATCGTGAGTTCAAATGTCTTGAAAAGGGTACTATGATAGTTTTGGAGTATTCATCACACTTTAAAGAGAAGAAATTTATTTCTCTAATATAATATCCTGATGAGCTATACGTAGAGATACACTTCGATGAAGGTCTCCAACATTATGTTCAATATTAGGTAAAGGGTTTTAGGTGGATAATGATTACTAAGACAGTAAATAAGTCACTAATAACAGTATAGAACCTAATAAATTTGTGGGTGTACAAAAGATAAGTATAGTATATTGACCTAGTAGTTATACTTCCAATGGAAGGAAGCATAATTTTAAGGTTATTGTGGTATGATTACTTTCCATACTATTATTTTTCTTTGATCAGCATTCATTCATCTATGTGGAATATGGGGACATATGATGAATCTGTGAAATCGCAACCCTATTGAGTGCCAATCTTGCTGAAGGATGGGCCATGTCCAGTGTTTTTATAGGAATTTCGATCCAGCTATTAGGTAAGGGATCATATCTGAATATAGGTTTATGAGAACATTTTATAGATCCACGTCAGGTTGCGAGCTGGAGAATTATCTATTGTTCTGGTGGGGTTAGTAGTCATGGTTGAGGCACCAAGACACCGGTTTTACCTAGAAAGTATAGTGGGATTAATTCAGGTAGTGAATTCATGTCACATGGTCATAGTTCTGAAAAAATATATTATGTATAGCATACACTAGAGAAGAAAGGTGTCTGACCACCTACAATGAGATGTATGATCTTAGTAGCCTCTACTCTTGTATCAGTTCTTTTTTATATTGGTTCATCCCATAGATTCATATCTATATGTATGGTGTAAACCGTTGAACCCATTATTAATTTGTCTAAGGATATAATGACACATGATACATCATTTGGGATTATAAAAGGGATTTTATTCCATTTTAGGGAGTGACCCCTTGAGGATGGTGGTTTTCACTTTGTGTGGAAACTTTTTTCCCCAAGATGATTGAGTTTTCGGTCATACTTGGGATGGAGTGGCTAGTGGAAAATTGAGCCAATGCAGATTTCTACCACCAAAGGTTTACTTTTAAATAACTAGATTACATAGTTTATCTTCAAAATAATTTATGGGATGTCTATGAATGTTGAGATGGACCGCAGCATTGTGGGTTGTGTGAAATGAAAGACTTAATCACTAGTTTGTATCTAGATTATCAAAGATCATTTCAGAAATATTTCCCTCCAGTGGATGATCATTCCATGTATGTTTTCCCAAATGAATATTTTGTTTTACCTACTATAAGAGTGGTGGAGTTCTCCATTGAGGTAGTTCTTGGAGCTACACCGGTGTCCATTCATCTTTACAAGATGGATACTATGAATTTGTGTGAGCTTAATAGGCCATAAGATGACATGGAGGGAAAGGGGTTTATATGACCTAATATGTCTTTTCGCGGTTCACTGGCCTTTTTGTGAATGTTGAGGATTGTACCCTCAATATATGTTTTGATTACTGAAAATTGAAATAGTTTATGGTTAGGAACTGTATCACCTTCCACGAATAGATTCCATTTTTTATCATATTTGATGAGCTTAGGTTTTCATGAAAATTTATTTGAGATCCACATATCGTCTCATATGTGTTCGACCTGTAGACATGCCTCATAAAACTTTTATTAATATGTATAGTCTACACAAGTATCTTGTAATTTCATTCAGTCTAACAAACACACCAACAGTTTTCATGAAATTGATTAACTGAGTTTTCAATACCCATCTAAATACATCTATTTTAGTTTTCATGGATTATATCTTGTTGTTTTCTCACAATTGACATAACCATGAAAAACACCTTGATATTGTTTTGGATACACTAAGATATCATAATTTATATTCTAAGCTCCAAAAGTTACACTTTTGGATGCATAAGATTCATTTACATAGTCATATAATCTTAATGACAGGAGTATCAGTTGATCTACAGAAGGTGAGAATAATAGTTTCCTAGGAGTATCCCAAGAAATTATTTTATATACAGAGTTTCTTGGGTCTAAAAGGATATTATAGTAATTTAGTACATGACTTATGATTCTTTGTAGTGCCTTTTATGGGATTACATAACAAGGGTTTGAATTTTATATGGTCATATACCTACAAGACATCCTTTCTTGAGATAAAAGGGAGACGAACATGAATGTCGATCCAGATTCTTCAAGATCCTCGAAGGAGAAAAACTATATATTTTTATGCATCAGTATTCGGGATCATAGAGGTTTTTATGCTTTTATATATATTCATGGTGTATGGGTCATAGTATTTAAAGCCACATGACAATAATTTCCCGACACATGATAGTTTTATGGATTCAATTGTTCATGCTTTTATCTATTGAAGATACTATTAATTTGGAGAGAGATTTTTGTGTACATGAACCAAAAAATACTCAAGTATATATTTACACAGTATGGTCTAAATTCTAGGTAGTGAAGGTGGGTTGAGTACCTATAGTTTTTCAACTCCAGTCATGCCCATATACTAGGAAAGGGAAATTTAGTAGCTAATTCTTTTAGAAATAGGACTCAGATATAGGCATTTCAGGAGACCATAAGCGAGTGAATGATTATGGATTTTTTTAGATTCACTTAGAGGCGAAGGATAGTTAGGGGTAAATATTTTGTATCCTTGTCTATATCTTTTACCCTTCTAGATAGAGTATGGATGAGGTAGATATTATATTATGTTGGCCTAGTTTGAGGGGAGGGTGTGGCATGTGAGGAACCAACCCATGGTCGGAATGTGGGAAAGGATGAGATCCTTCATATACATGATCATGTATGGGTTCTAGTTTATATACAAGAAGATTTTATGTGAGAGTTTCATGCCTTAGTTTGGGTGTAACTTCTTAGAATTACCAATATGTATCGTGATTTACATCCCCAATATTGGTTTTCAGGTTTGAAACATGATGTTGCTGGTTTTTTTATGAGGTGTTCAACCTATCAGTAGTTAATGGATTAACATTAATGACCATTTATAATTTTTCAACAATATCCCATTCAAGATTGGAAATTGGATTATATCATGATGGATTTCATGACTGGTTTGTTGAGTCCCTCTTGAGGTAGTGATACAGTTTGGGCTGTTGTGGTCAGGCTCATGGAAGTTGCTCATTTTCTATTGATTAGGGAGAACATTAGTGTAGATGTGCTTAAGATGCTGTATATAAATGAGATAGTATGACTTCATGGGATCCATTGTACTATTGTTTCAAACATGGATATCTATTTGACATCTCATTTATAGCAAACTTTGTAGAGGTTTTTCGGTACATAGGTTCTTCTAAGAATGACATTCCACCCATAGAATGATTGCTAGTTAGAGCATATGATTTAGGTGCTTGAAGACATGTTGCATTAATGCGTCTTGAATTTTGGGTATTCTTGGTGGGTGTATGTACCCTTAATTGCCTTTTCCTACAATAATAGCTACCAGGACACTATATATATTAATCCTTATGAGGATTTGTATGGTATTCCATGATGATATCCCCTATGCTGGTTTGTGGTAGGTGGTACAATTTTATTAGGATCATGTCTTATAAAGGGTAATTTTGAGTAGGTCTAGATGATTAATAAGTGGATGGTTATTGCATAATCAGGACATAAATCTTACACTGATTTCCACAGACAATCTCTAGAGTTTGAGTTTGGGGATTGGGTCTCTCAACATATCTCACAGAGGATGGGACACAGACATATCAGGATACATGGAACAATTTCACTATGAAAATGTTAGTTTATTCTAGATTATGGAGAGAGTAGGACTGGTACCCTACCTGTTGCAGTTAACTCATAGGTACCAGGTCTTTCACAATCTTATCCATGTATCTCAGATCTGTTGTCATCACTCAAACATGGCTCATGTTCTGTAGTCTGAGGAGGTGGAATTATAGGTAGATGTGTCCTTTAATGAGCATTCTATACATATCATTGACATGATCATGAAGGTTATCTGAGGTTAATTTGTTCTTCTAGTATAGGTTTTATGGTAGCACGACCATTTATAGGAATAAAATCATGAGTGGGAGGCCGATGTATGTGATCAGTGGCTAGAGTTATTCATATAATATTATTGACCACCCTTGAGTGGGAAATTTATAGACAAATTTGTTTATGGGGGATGTTGGTAAGAACCCTAACTTCTCTACAAGTTACGATTTCCTATAATTTCAGTTTTAATTCTTGTGCATGGAATAAATTGAGATCCAAATGGGACCATGAGAGTGTAGGGGTGTTTGAGGATTGTTCATATCCTAGAACACCACTCTTGAAGAAAAACATCTAGGTCACTTTGTTAGTAGAAACCATGTGACCTATATAGCAAGGTTTGATGAAACCATGTGGGGATGGATAGAGGGCCACATGATCCACACGGTTTGAGAAAATCATGCAGAGTGAGGCACATGGCCATCCAAGAAACTGAAAAGTTTGGAAAATGTGATTTTTCCTCGATTTCACAAAGTTAGGAATCTAGTGTGCACTAACTACGTGATCCAATATGATTTGGATAAATGAAAATTTTTCCATTAAAAACCATATAACCTCAAACCTAATCTACATTTCCCCCATTGGAAGAAGATTTAATTTAGAAGAGCTCCTTTGAATCCCAAATCATAGATTTTTAAAATGTTCTTCCATTTGGACTCAAATTTGAGCACCAATCTTCTTGTTAGATTCAGAACGGTGAATTCTCAAATCCTTTTATGTCGACATTTTATTTTCTTGGTGTCGATGGAGTTATTTATAATAAATCTAATATTCTCTATCTCTATGTGCTTCATTAATTGTTCATTTTTCATCTGATATCGATCGAATCAGATGTAGATATTGGATGACCACTCTATTATGGACCTATAGTAGGTGTTCTATACCTTTCACTAGGGTTTTAGGGCCTTATTGAACAATTTTTCATTGTTCTCCATCAAATAATTTCTAGTGGTTCCCATAATATGAATTAAATATATTTAATTGAATATATTGGAACTCGTTTAGGTTTCCTTGAGTACCTGTGTGATAGTTGGAGGTTGTTTCCCAAACATAGTCCACCCATGGAGTGTGACATGGATTTTCCCCTTCCTTTTCCTATTTTTTGACCACCAATGGGGTATGTGTTTGAGATTTCCTAGTTAGATGAGGATTGATTATAAATGTATTGAAATTGATTATTAGATTAGGATATATTGATTCTTCTTTTTCCATGTATTTATTTGGTATTCCTTGTTTATTTGATTAAATTTACTTTATATGGAATTATTATATAAGTAGGTAAACTGATGGAATTGAATTGATTATGAAATTTTTAACGATGAATGTTTCCATAGGTAACCATGGGTTTTCTACTCCATGGGCCATGATAGTGGTAGTGGATGCCTTCAAGGATATTTTTTCATGGGTCTTGATTCTATGGGATGTCTTGGGCCTTACTGCCCCTTAGATCTGGGTTTTTTGGGATCATAGTAGACACAGTATTTGATATGATCCTTGGAACCCAATTCAATCCTAACCTAGTTTCCATTGAGATTCTCTTGGGACTCGATGAGGATTCCTTGGTTCCGTAAAAATTGGATCCGAACTAGTGGGGTTTGACAGCACAGATTATCAATATCTTCCATGTAAATTGTGACATGTTTGATTATATGGTCCAACCATGGTTGATATGATACAGGTTATATGACATGGATGTGGTTGACATGATATATTGTGTATACAGTGATGCCATGATTCTTAATTTTTTTACTTATTGATGCCTTGATATAGGATATTGACGATTGTATTTCAGGGGGTTATTTGGATAGAAAAATTTAATTCACTTGTTTTTCATATTCCATTGTAACTTGTTTCATTTATTTTATACCATTTCTATAAATTTCACACTACTTATCTTGTATTTCATAGCCTGAACTTGTTACAGACACCATTGTTGGTATCCAACTGGGATTTTATCTCATACCCTATCGCGGGCCTCAATTGGGTACATGGAAAGATTATATGGACACATGTAGGGACCTAGAAAAGTGACCAAAGTTCCATTAATTACATTGTACCATTCTTAGGAACATTGTATCATGGGACAGAGATTAGGATTGTGATGCTAGCTAGGACTGTTTCTTTTCTGTCGTTGTAGTGTTTTGATACATATATTGTGATGATTGTTGTATACCAATTTTTGTTATTTATAGAGACATGAAATGTAGCACCATAATTTATATATGATTTATTTTCAATTATTTTGAGTATTATTATCAATTTATTGAGGTGAAATTCATTGCTATACTACTTCCGCTAGGACGGGTTATCGGTCTAGTGTTTAGTGTTTATTCCTACAGATTATAAATTATTGTTACTACTTACTCTATTGGAAATATATGAAATTCTATTGTGGTATACTCTGCTAATGAGTAAATAGTCTCCCAACAGGCACACATAGGTCGTTGCTTCAAATTTGTAGCCTTTTGTTGTTGGGGAGTTGTGCTTGAGGCAATGTGGCCAACTAGGTTGGGGCATCAAACGGTGACAAATGGGTCCATGAAGTTACATTTTACCCTTAATAAAATAATTAATATAGAATCATAAATATAATTATTTTATTTCATGATTTTTTGGATAAAAATAGTCCTTCTCTTTTAAAACTTACAAAAAGTGAAAAAAAAACTGCTCGTGTGTATGCATGGATTATCGACTCAACGTAGTGGTGTAATTATTTTTTCATCACAACATTACATGGAATATTATTAATATGAAACTAATGTATGGATATATGATATTAATTGCAGAAATATTATTTTTTTACTATAATGTCATATATACCTTCTTATATTCATGTTCATTGTAAATTGATAACATCGCTCATGTGTACAAAAGGACTACCACCTCCATGAAGGGATGCGGTCCATTTGTCATTTATGAGTTGAATGTATTCTAATGATAATTGACTTGATGATTATATAAGATATATATGATATAATAATTATTCTATAAATATTTATTATTACTCACCTTTATTTTATTTCATCCCTCTATAAGTGAAAACATTGTTCATTCTTATGTGCGACCTACCGTATCTATGAATGGTGTAATTCATTTTTATATCTCTATATTTTTTGGATGACTAAAATTAAATATATATTTAACATATATAATATTTATACCGTGAATAAAAATCAGGATATTATGTAACCATAATAAAATCACAAGGACCACAACTAAAAAATGAAAACATATATGAAAAAGAAAGAATTTAAAACCAAAAATAATTGTAATAATAAAATATTGTTAACAAACAAGTGATAAAATGTTATAAATGGATCATATATGATATTATAGATATTTATATTATTATTTTTTGTAATTATTATACATATTATTTTATTATAAATGATTTTAAATCATTTTCAACTAATGGTAAATGTGAGGTAAGGGGCTTCTTAACTCAATTTTCAATTCATTAGGTTATACTTCCACATTATTGACTATTCTAAGACATGATTTTGTGTGAAATTGCATATAATTGTATTATATTTTTATAATTTTTTTTAATTTACATTTGTTACACATAATCACTTCATTTATTATGTCACACTTTAATATTATTATCTTTATAGTGTGCATCATCTTAATTTTTTTTTCATTCAAGCATATTTTATTTTTTTAATTCATAATTTCTTTTTTATGTTTTATTTAAATCCATTTTACATGTTATATAATAAATCCTTCACACATCATGATATTTTAAATAAAACATTTATTTATTTATTAGGTGGGGATTTGACTTGAAAGATACCATATATTAAGATATTTCATAACTCAATTTCTTTTCATGTTGTCATATTACTTCTTTACTACAATTAATATACAATGATTATGTGTGTAATGACCTATTATTATTTTATACTATATTTCCACTTTTATTATGGTGACTTATATTTTTCATACATATTCACTTGATTTATTTAATCTTAATTCATTTGTATGATCTTTTTAAGAAAATTTCATCCAATTTTACACTCTATTGAGACATATTTTTTAATATTCACCTATTTTATTTTATTTCAAGTATATATACCCTTTGATGTATTCATAGTAATCACTCATCAGATATCACATTTATCCTAAATATCAATATTCTTTTATCATGGATATGATCATTATTTAAAACCAATATATATATATATATATATATATATATTAATTGTAATTGTAATTTTTATTATAAAAAGGTGGAAAGCCTGACCTCAATGTCCAAAAGAAAACACAAATAAGGGATTTAGGGGGTCTAGGATAGTGAAGCATGAGGGAATAGCCTCTAACAATTTCTTATCCTCCCAAAAGGATGGATCTTGCACATGAAAAATATGAGAACAAAGAATCATTGGGATCCCTAGAAGAAAGAATGTAAATGGAATTATTTCCAATGAACCATGTGTGAGTAATATCAGTTATACTGGTGATAAGTATCATAAACTTACAAATAAGATAAGTGATGTGCCTAGGGTTGGAGGTCTAGATAAGAAGATAATTGATAAAGAATTGGGTGTCAGTTCCAATGAAAACAAGCCTGGTATTGTTAGAACAAGATAGATCCAAAACCAGTTACCATAGCATTGAATTATGCTTGAAGAGAGTCTCCAATCCCATAGGTAGTTGAGAAATTGATAGTTTATGATCCTATGTCTATGACTACACATTGTTTTAAAATATATTGGCACAAGGCCTTGATGGTATAAATATCATGATATATGATATCTTAATGTTCATTATTATGAATTTATTTCATTAAGAATTTAGTTATTATTATCCATTAGATTACTATAATGATATTATAGATGGACTCATTTTGTGATAATGATATTGTTTAACTAGAATGTGTTTAAAGTTATATAAATTTCCATTTTCATTATTAATTATTAAATCATGATATATTCCACTTTACATAACCCTTATTGAGTGCTTTAGCTCACCCATTATTTGTTTTCCTCTTCCCGAGATATGAATACTAAATATCTAAATCAGTTCCATGATGCATAATAAATTCTTTTAGAATGTTTTATATTTTATTTCCAATATAAAATTTTAATAATGTATGTATATAATTATTCCAAACTAAAAATATATTTGGTCAATTTGGATGAAATATTTTGTATCTTATGTGAATGAAAAAAATAATTCATTAGCTCTAGGTTTCTAGATTTGGGGTCATTACATTTCAGATATCCAAATATTTTTTCAACTATAATTGAGGTGAAAAATAATTGAGTGTTTGGGGAAGCAATGTAACAACATGAGATTTTATGAGAATTATTCATTTTAATTTCCTTGATTTCTTGTGTTGTACGCTATACAAAGATTATCTTGCGCTATACGCAACACCGTATTAGCTTACAGTATACGCAACACTATTCTTGGATTGTGTTACACACAATTTCAAGTTCGTTTGATAATAGTTATTCTACGCCACATTGAGTGTATATATATATATATTCAATTTATAAATGAAATATGGTTGGATTATTTTATACAAAACAACAAAGGAGTCTTTCACAACATGCAACCCTGACTTGGCTTGCATTACACGCAATCGCGACCTTCCTCGATAGCGTGTGTAGTACGCAATACCGGGTTTCACTAAACAACGATATATTGTTATAATATTATTATGTACTAACCGTTATGAATAGTATTAACTACATTTTGAATTTTATAACATTATTATTCATCTTACACATTTTTTATAATATGGTATGAGAACAAAATAAATGTTTCGTGCAAAATATGTATTTTTCAAAAATTGCAGTTTTCCCACCTTTTGATGGAGCACCCAATTTAAATCTTGTTTTTAACATGTCTATCAGTTCAATTTGACAAAATAAAATTCTTTTTTTGAATCAGGATATAAAAATTTACTTTGGATAAATTTTTCATATTATTCTGATAACTTTCATATTTTAATGAATAGTAAAAACACGCTATATTTTAATTAAAAACAACTTTTTTCATCGCAATAATTTATATGGTTAGATTATATTTTTAATTGGTTTTAAAGTGTAATTAGAATATATTTTTACCATTTAATCCAATTTTGGTCATTAGAATTAATTTCACTTTGAAATTGGATACAAAAAAGTATCAATCTTTTGATAGTTATTGTTTCTTAAAAACACGCTATTTGTTTTGATAACGGGAATTAATTTTAAAATTAATTAATGCCACTTCTATGTTTTGAATTTTGAAAAATAGACATAAATTATGAATTCATCATTTCAAATAATTCTTAGGCTGATATTTTGGTATTTTTATGAAAAACTTCAATTTTCGATGAATAGTTAAACCACTTAGTGGTAGTTAAAAAACTGACTTTTTCATTTAAATGAAATTTTACCACTTTTTTGAATTGAATTTTTAAAATCCGAGAGACATGGTTAATATCAAGAACTAAAATGTGGTTCAATGAGATGACAATAATTTTTGGTTAATAGTAACGTTTTACTTGTATTTATCACGGTTAAAAGTAAATAGGTTAATTAAGGGTAAAAATGATATTATTATTACCCTAACACATGTCCTAATTCTATTTGATAAGTGAAATTCGACCTAAAAAACCTTAGGAATAAAATATGACCATTTAGTTCCACTTTTATTATATTAGGACATTTATTATTAATTTATTTAAAGAAGGGTTAAAATGGTTAAAATCAAAGTTTAATTACTAAAACATTTTTAATATAGGTTTATACATAAGATAAATTAGACTATAAATATTCATTAGAAATATAAAAAAATTACCTACCTAATGGTATTTTATTTATAATTTTTAGACATTAAATAAGTTAAGTTATTTATGACACAATTGTGATGAAGTAATTACCTAAATAATGAAATATTAAAATAATTGATATTATAAATACCCAAATAAAAGTAATTTGAGACTTTTAATAAATTAAACTACTTTTCTAGGTTAATATGACATGTTATTATTGTTTGAATTAACTTTTTTCGAACTAATAATGCTGTTATGATTTTCACAAAAATCAATTACCAAATAGTGTCAAAATTGACATAAAATAGTTTTTAAAACAAATATTATATTATTAATTGTTATTATATTCCTAAAAATCTAAGGTTCGGCCACATGACTTAGATAAGTTTATATATATTAATAATGAACCACTTGGGGTTCGTTTGGCTGGTTATAGTAAGTTTATTAACCATATACTGTAAGAAAACAAGAAGACACGATAAAAGTTAAATTATTTAACTTAGAGTTAAATATAAAAGATAAGGTTAAAATAGTAACCTAAACTTGTATAAAACCTATTGGTTGTGAGGATTTCGACCCGTCCCCACATTAGCTTAGAAATAAATCAATTTGGAGCTATTATAAACCAAATATAACATTATTATAAAATAATATTTTAAGTTTTTCCAAAGGTGCCCCTCTCCTCCCTTATAAAAAGGGCACCCCTTCCCTCTTCTCTTCACACCATTTTCAGCCTTGAATCTCGGCCATCCCCTTACCATTTCTCTTCTCAATTTCCCTAGAAACATTCTGTAGGTTCTGGTCTTCTCAAAATACCAACTCTACTTCCTTAAGAGAAGGCTTAAAGGAGGTGCGTCGAAGAAGAGGTAATCTCTTCTTCCGATTCTCTCATGTTTCTTTCTTCTTCTACTTATTCTTATATAGTTGTCTAATTATAAAGTAATAAAATCAGTATTACTTATATAATGATATGTTATTATAAATATGAAACAGACTTATTTCACCATCTATCCATCCTATGGAAAACAAAATCACCACGCGTGCGTACGTACGGAATACCGTCTCCACGCCATGGTGTAATCTGTTTTCGACCACCACCTTACTTGGATGGGTACAATGGTGTAAATAAATAACTATATATGATTATTGTAAATTGATATTGATTCTGAAATATTATACATACACTTCAATACAATTCCACGATCATGTAAATGGTATCATCGCTCGTGCGTACGTACGGACTACCGTCTCCACGACGCGATGAGATTCATTCTCCATGTTAACCATTCATGAATGATTATAAAGTATATATAATAAGTAATAATGAAATATATGACATATTAATGACACTGGATTTATATATATATATATGTATGTCATCTACTTAATTCCATTCAATACAATAAGGAAACAAAAACAGTGTTCATGCGTACGTACGGCCTACCGTCTCCATGAACGGTGTATTTCATTCCATTTATCGATCTGTCATATATATATATATATGTATATGATGAATATATATTATATTTAAATCATGTTTTACATTCTGTAATTAATTAAATCAGGATATAAGTAATAATATCAAGAATAACAAGTCAAAACACATACAATAAATGAAACGATTTTACCCAAATCTCTGATTTTACATCGAATTTACAAAAGAACGGGTAATATAAAGTCATAAGTAAACCATATATGATATCATAACAATGAATATTATTCTTTAATAATTCAATGACATTATTTAAATCATTATTCAAGAGGTTCGGATACGTACGAAACATATCGGACCGAAGTTAAGGGATAATTATTCCAATCTCATTCTTATCCATGATTGTTTATTCGTAAGTATTTACTGGGGTTATGATTATTATACATGTACATATGTTCTCACAATGTTTTCATAAAATGTTTACTTTTCTTCCATGTATTTTTAAATTCATTTTTACCCTTTTCTACTGTTACCACATCATATGGAATGAATCTTTCTTTTGTTTACCATAAAAGGTACTTTTTGACTTTTCTGACAAAAGTATGAGAAGAATGTTATTTTTAACTTATATGGCATGAAAGGATTTTTACAGTTTTATAAAGCCTTATTTTCATGAAGCTTCCTCCAAAAGATTTCATGACTATTTTCAAAAAAATACTTTTCTTATAAAATTGCATGACATTTTGTGAAAAGAAAATGATTTTCAAGAAGAAAGTATATTTTCCTCAAGAATTCATTTCAAGTGTTTAATCAAAACCATTTTCCATCTAAGATGAAATTATTTCATATGTGTATGTTTCAATTATAATGTCTATATGATTAACATGGTTTCACTTTTCTTATGATGAAATTATATCTATTTGTTTTATATGGATTATGTTACGATGGAATGATGTTTATAAAACCCATTTTATTCTTTGGGTTATGATGAATGATTTATGTTTATGTTGTGGCACAAGTAAGAATGATTTCATTATGAGATGGTTGGGACCTATATCTCCCTCTAATTCATTGGTTAAAGATTTATATCTCATGAGATAGACATGGCTAGAACGGTAAGTTAATTCCGTTCAGTAATACAAGACTGAAATGGGGAGTGAACTCAATTCAGAAAGGGAATTTGTCCACTAAGATGGTCTTGGAAGCAATGCCTTGGATACTATGGAATCATATCACGTGCTTAATGTTTTCCCACAATTAAAAGTTTTATTTACAAGCTATTTTATCATGATTGATGTTCTTTATGATCTATGCCTTACGTACTTCCATGTTTTATGTCATTGCTCAAGATTTCCATGTTTAAACATTATGTTCATGTTTTTATGTTCAAATGTATATGGTTTGTTTTATTTTCTCCATGCTTACACTTACTGAGAATTTGAGCTCACCCTTTTTATGTTTTCCTTTCCCCAGGATATAAATAAAGGTTTTAGGTAAGAAAACAAAAGGGTAAGATCTTTATGGGAGATGTTGAAGATCTTTCACCACGATTAGAAGATTATATTCCATGTTTCCAAAGACACTAAACTATTACGATCTTTGTGTATCTGTTTTTGTTATTATTAAGTATTCCGAAAAAGTAATGCAATGTCCATGTACGTCATGATTCGGGTCTCTATGGTTTGTATCAGAGGAAAGGTTTAGTTATCCTTTGGAAACTAGGATGCGAAAACTTTAGTGAGATTCCTAGAGATATTTCTAAGGTATGTCTAGGGATGTCCCTAAGGTTAAGTATAAGTATAGGTTATAGTCCTAGAATTACGGTAATGATATTAGAATTAAACCTAAGATGTTAGATATCGAAGGTAATCCCCCTTTATTATGTTGTTTTCCCTAGCATGATTTTTGCCTCTCACACTATTCTTTTTGGGTTTTAGACGATGGATGGAACCCGAAGGAACCGTGTTGAGAAATGTGATGGACAATGCAATGATTGTCCTCCTGAAAAAACCAATGTTATGGGAGATGGAGTGAAAAATCTTATTTCTATACTTACGCAAGCTATGAATCATTCTGGACTTCCGAATTAGCAGATAAGGGAACAATCTTCTATTGAGTCCTTCATGAGGCAACGTCCACCTTCTTTCAATGGGTCTTCTGATCCACTTGTTACTGAACAATGGATCAGTACCATTGAAAAGATATTTTACATACTTCGTTGTTCGGAACATGATAAATTCATTCTAGCTATTTACCATTTAGAAGGTGAAGCAGACTAGTGGTGGACTTTAATTAAGAATACAAGGCCCCAAGATGAAATTGAATCCATGGAATGGGATGAGTTTAAGAACTTGTTTTTCAGTAAGTACTTCCCTTGTATTCTTTGAACAAAGATGGAAAAGGTATTCCTTGATCCTATGAAAAAGGATAATGAATCTATTGGTATATATGAGGTGAATTTTACAAGGCTTGCAAGGTATGCATCTAGATTTATCATCCAACCTGAAAGTAAATTTGATCGATTCTTCAGTGGCTTAAAACCAAGTTTTCAATGGGAATTAGCTATAAGAGACTTCATTAGCTATGAAGAAATTGTGTGTTGTGCTATCAAGGTAGACATGGAAGTTGGGTAATGGTTATTGATTGTATAAAACTAACATTCTCCCCTAAACTGGTAGAAAATATCAACTATACACTAGAATGGGTAATGGTTATTGATTGTCACCTAATTAAACCAGTGGTAGTCTGTGCACAACCTCAAACCACCATCTTCCTTTTGGAGAATAAAACTGGAGTACACCAAGGAGAAACACTAGGCTGGATAAATATATTCTTCATCATAGAATACATTTTAAATCTTAGCTCCCACGACACAGAATGAGACATCTGATAAGGATCTATCAAAATCAGATAAGCATCGAGTTGAAATTTTATCCCGAACTCAACGCCACATTGAGGGGGTTGAGTTAAAAACACATCATAAAAAACATCCAAGAACTCTCCAAAAACTCTACAAACCCACACCATCTTAGCATCCACTAATTCCACTAACTTCTCAACCAAAAAGGAAATAAGAGGCTCCACATACTGACTTCCCATTTGATAACTCCGCTCACCAATGAAAGCCACACCTTGTCCATACACATCTGGAAACACGACTCTTCTCCGGAATAAATCGATAACAACAAGCACATAGTACAACCATTCAATGACAAGGATGAAAATGTATGGTTTAATATAAAATAAGAAGATATCCTTATAGAACTGATGTCATCCCATCATCAGTCTTCATCCCTTCACACATCAAAAAAGATGATGTGACCTCTGAACGGTGTACTCAACACCAGGGGAACAAAAAGATTCTCTATGTACAGTCCCATAGCATGGGATAGATAGAGTGAAACAAAGGAGTGTGGAGCTCCTAAATCAAAAAAGGTGAAAACAAGGGTACTAAACAAGATGATCATGCCTCGAACGATCTATGTCCCTACTGGAACTACTGCCTCTACAACGCGCAACAGACCATGCCTAGCTCCCATACCCTTATGTTGTTGACAACCTCCTAGACCACGTCCGGGTCGAGGTCCCTGAGGATCACCCTGAGGTCAGCCTCCACCCTCTCTATCTCCTCTCGATGGAGAGAGATCCTGCTATCTTTTCTGTTGAAATGGTCGGGCTGGCAATAACTGCTAAGGTAGGCACTGAACCTTTATAAGAACACTACTCTTTAATTAACACTAAAACATAATTTATTACTTTAAATATTAACTTGATAAAACATATAAGATCGATAGGTCTAGTTTATTTGGGTCTTAGGAACATTTCATGGCCACTTAAAACATGAAATACACATCTTTATTGAAAACTTCTTTTATACGACCACACACATTCCTTCGTACTTAGCATTGCATGGGATAACTTGAGGACATGCATAAAAAATGGTGATCTATAAAGCCAAGTATGGAAGTAAACAAGGAATAACATGAAGAATAAAGTACATGTTAGACAATAGGCATATCAATGGAGCTTGAGAGAAACATGATCATAAAGGTGTGATATTGCACTATTATCATGGCATGGAAATGTGGCATCAACATTTAACATGATATTATCATGAGTCAAGGCTCATTGAACATGGAGCATGATTAGACCCTAATTTCACTTGAATTAGCATGAGTAAACTCACATTGCACGTCATGTATCATGATACTAATCTTTACCCAATGCGTTAGAGCAGTATCAGGGTGCACCCTTTATAAACATTTCATTTCACGCATAAGTGTTCCACTTGGATCATACAACATAGATTCATTGAACATCATAATTTATTCCATGAATAAGAGATGTGGAATACATAAATGTAAGTCATAAATCAATAAGTACATGTCCATAAAGGTGAATTCCCTTGATATATAAATGGTTATGGTATTCACTTATATGATGATTTTGGCATTAGAAATTTTGGTGTAACCTCAGCAACATAGCGATGTCAAATTGACATCGTAAAATGGGTTGATGAGAGATAAAGGGGTCTCTCATAATTTATACATGAAATTAATAGTAAGAGGTCATGTAATATAATATCCCAACATATATAATTTATTTTAAATGCATAATATAAAATAATTGCTTGAATGTAAATGGGAAGAGATAAATTCCTTACGGAATTTTGTCATTGTAATGGGTGTTCATGGGAAAAATAAATGAGAGATAAAGAGTTCTATCATCATTAAAACATAAGGAGGGAAGTATGGGGGAGGTTCAAAATCATACCCAAACGTTTTTAATTTAAAATATTTGGGTATAACAACATAATGAATTTTGGACAAGAGAAAGGAAGAAATTCCATACATGGAAGTGTGATCCCAAAGGCTTGGGAGAGGATTGAAAGAGGATTATTGGGATCTTAGAGAGCCATGTGTGGATTCTAGAGAGTGTAGGGAAGATTGGGGACGTCATACTAAGGTTTTGAGTGATGAGAATAGGGAGATAGTATGGGTTTATATTGGAAAAGAGAGGGAATTCTTTATTATTTAGGTTTTGGACACCACACATTAAACTAATCAAAACCACAATCCAACTCATGGTTTTGACCATGGTTTTTGAAAAAGTGGAGTTGAGAAAATTATTTTATAAGTCCAATGGTCTAAAATTTTAAAATATTATGCTTTATTATGTGGAGGTGAGTCACACTCTCAAGGAAATAATTTTAAAAAGTTAAAATGTTTTATAAGTCATGGAGGGTCCACTAAGGCACCATAAAATTAATCAAACAAATATAAAATAACATTATTGTAAATTTAAAACATATATTTGACGAAAACCCCCTTTATAGTATTTTATTACATCACTATTGGGTCATTATGATGTCATAAAACACATTATATATTTAAAAGTTAATTAATTTTTACCCAAAAATTTGTCTGTCACAGAAAATTATGACAAATTCATTGTTGGATAATTTCGACATCCTAATTCCAAAAATAACATTTATTTTATCTAAATAATTTTTTAAATATGTTATTTTTTACTTTTAAAATAAATACGGACATTTATAGAAAGATCATCAGTTTTAAAAAAACTGCTTTCAAACCTTAATAAAAATCACAATTGTATTCATAAAAATTATACAATCATTTATATATAATAAAATTTAATTTAGTAATAAAATTTTATTAAAATATTATTTAATTAAAAATACCTTAATTCATCTAAATTGATTTCTTAATTGAATATTAACTAAAAATACTATTTGTGATTTTAAACCCATTTACAAAGTAACAATAACAAAATGAATGTATATTATTTATACAAAAAAAATCACATAATCATAGGGATGGGGTCTTGATACATAACCCCTTATAACACCCGCATAAGACCTAATACTAAGGTGTGTCATGGTGATAGACTCTTAGGGCATCTCAGATAACATTTCTCGGTTGGTAATCTCTATTAACATCCACTTCTCCCATAGGCATTTCCGTTCAAGATTAACATGTTCAAGCTCTGCTTGGGCTTGGTCAAGAGAAAAGCCCAGTGATTCTACCTTCTTTAGAAGCTCCAAAAAATACTCTTGGTATGGGGAAATTCTACTAAATGAGGTCATTGCTTTCTTTTTCTGATTAAATTGGATTTTTTAAAGCCCTATATTTATACTAATCATGTGATCACTGTTTAACGAATATATTAGCAACAGTTACAATTTTTAATGGTATTTTAAAATACAAAAACTTAAAACCAAGGAATTGCATATGTTATATAACCATTTTACATAACAAGACATTTAATTAGATCAAGAGGAATTTCCATTAATAAAATTTTGGGTGGTTACAACCTTCCCACCTCCACCACACTAAGATTTAATTGAGCACTGACTCTGAAGGTTCCCATGGACTTCATAAGCGAAAAACCTTGGTACCAAGACTATGGGAATGCTAAGAGGACCCAAAGGTCAAAACTAAAAATACTGAGGTTGACTCCCTTCTGAACAAAAACTCGAAGTCCCTGGCGTCTGAGACCTACTGTTGACAGCATTCCCCTTTTGAAATCTTGGATGGCTCCCCTCTCATGGTATACCTCCTCATGAGTTCATCCTATAAACCATTTATGCCTTCCTCTGGACCACTAGATATGTTGAGAAGGTGAATTGAGTAACTACGTACTGGAGGGAAGGAAAGAGTTCCTCCTCTAAGAATCTCACCGGAGACTTCTCATCTATAAAGAGATATGGAGAAAAGAAAATGATATCCTTGAACTTGATCCCTATTTCCGGTACTAACATACTAACCTACTGGAGGGACAGTATCTCATGTCACTTCTTAGTATTCATGGTAGAAGAAAGAAATTCCACTCAGAACACTATCTAAAAATTGAACAAAATAACATCAGTATCCTTCCTCTCCCCCATGTAGAGAATCCACCAATGACATGGAGCACCCCGCATCTAGATAACCACTAGAATAACTGAGTACTCTTTTGAATCCTAGATCAAGATTAATGTGATTTCCAACTCCTCAAGCCAAATCTCCATCTATGTATCTGAAATGTTTCCTTCCTACTTTCTCAAAGCCAGCTCTTGGAAATCCCAAAGCATCTTTTACCATGAATTTTCCTCCTCCTCTGGGTTGACCCTCCTTCAGTCAACCGAATTGGCTTGCTGATCCTCTACTACCTATGCCACTCGTGGATGATGGCCGAGTTCCATAGCTGAAAGGTAAACAGGGAACTCCTAAGCCCAAGTAGTATGGAATTTATTGAGAATTTATTTTAATTCACTGTTTATTTTAATTTCCCAAAACACCCAAAAAACAAGAAAACTGGTCATCATGATGCATGCACCTTTCCTCGGGTCTCTACCCTACAAATAGTGTAGTTTCAGTTGGTCATTCGATATGATCATAGACCTTGGATTGGATCACGGGGTTCCTTAAAATCCAATGTCCTGGTCTATCTTCACTGACCTATGTTACACACCAAGATTTCCCAACACTATTTCCCTACCATCCCATGAAATCTTCAATGAGCCAAACTTCAAAATTTGTCCCTTCTCTCAACCATCACCTATGATATCATTCTGTCAAGAACCTGCTTCATCAAGATGAGGGAAGAGATAGAAAAGTTTTGTGACCTTCCTCCTTCAAGATTAAAAAGAGATAATGACCCATGAGTCCCACCTCCAGTAGTCCTCGGGGTGGCGACCAACACCAAGGGTATAAAAATATCACAAAATGTTACGAATTACACTTTTTATAGTAACAATGATCGGGAGATTATATGTATCAACCTAAAAACAAATCCAAGTCACATATATAAAAGAATTCAAAATCCATCTCACATTCATGTTTAAAGTAAAACTAATAGAAATACAACGAAAAAATCCAAAGTGAATACCAAAGGAACAAAGCTAAGAAGATACACAACAACTATCCCAAATCCCACAGTAGTAAGGTCCAACATGGTCCACGTAATCTCCATAGAAACCTCAAAATAGTTTTATATATATAGGGTGAGCCTATATGTATACTCAAAAGAAAAATACAATGTCACTCGTGCAAAAGTGGGAGAAGCATAATAATGCGCCTGTGAGAAAACAACAGAAACTCAAAAGAACCTAACAAGGTATACTATCCACCCCAACCTCACCATGAAATTCTCACCAAATAATGGAAGTCAGGTTAATTAAAGATAATAATCACATCGATACTTGGGTACCCCCCACCACTTGCCACTGGTTAGTTGCTCGTCCCTAATGGTGAATGTCCTGATGCTACCATGCTCTTCCACAATCCCCACTTCCATAAACTACCTGCACACACTTGGGCCAAAAACCCATCACACCCTGCCCACAAACACTTGGGCTAAAAACCCACAACAACATCCCAAAGACACCTGTTAAAGTACAAC
Organism: Viscum album; assembly: GCA_963277665.1. Lineage (NCBI taxonomy): Eukaryota > Viridiplantae > Streptophyta > Magnoliopsida > Santalales > Viscaceae > Viscum > Viscum album. The sequence continues at coordinate 260,917,087 of OY728128.1, read as the reverse complement.
ATATCTCATCCCGAAGACACCTAGGAAGTACACCTCACCTGCAGACACATGGTCCTCACAACCGTACCTACCCAAAGAGTCTATGGCTACCAGTGCCTAGAATAGGGAGTAAGGAAGAGCCAATAAACATCCATCCATCCTCCCACCAGGATGTTCGTAAAGGACACCCTCCCCTATAATAATGGGGGTGTTCGGCACATTGTGCTCAAAATGGGTGGTGTGCGTATAGAAAACACCAGAAACTACATGTATATATAGGTACCAAACACTCAGCCTAACCAAGGTGTTTTCAAAACAAACAACTAGACCACGCAAAACTTTCCTTACTACCACCTCTAAAGAATAACCATACATCAATCCATAAGCTTAATTCATCACCCCATCCAATTCATTCAACTAATTATCACCCCGCATTAAACAATTCGTTTAATTATTCATTCCATCCCTACCCAGGAAACTGCCAAACACAATACACCACAAGTAACATCAGAACCCACACACACTCCACAAAAGTCTATGAAACCCCAGGCGAAAGGCCCATGCAAGATAACACTATCCTTCTTCAAAATTATCCCTCCCAAACCATCCTAAGTAGCCCCACTACAAAAAAAAACACCATATCCAGCAGAACAACAAAACTCAACCAGATTGTTGTCCCACTTCACAAGATGACCATGTCCATCAACCATAACACAACCCAGATGAAGTCCCACTTCACAAAAAGTTCATCCATTCCAAAATCAATCTATCTATCAACCTGAGACTCCATTACACTACCCATACCATCCCATACACACAACCACACTACTAACCACCACACCACATGACCAGCACAAAACACAAGGTTGAACATATCCACATAGAGCACACATTCACACAAAATAACAAGGTGTATTCAGATTTAACACACTCGTTATTTAATTCCACTTTGATAAAATAGTGGTTATCACATAACAAGGCTGATCCTGGGGCAACCATTTAATTAACTGAATAATCATGATTAATTAAATTTTCATTTCCACAGTCATTCAAAAGAAGGTTAACAACAAATATTCATGAGTCGAGTGCAAAAACCGAGACCACCAATGTCCATGATTTTCAGAAGGCATACGGTCGACACAATTTACATCATGGATCAAAGATAAAAGATAAAACAACAAAAGCATCATCACTAACATCCTCACACCTCACTTATTACTAAGGTAAACAACACGTTATCGTAACAGGTCTGATTATCTTCGTAACGGCCTTAATTAAAAGTTGGGATTCAACCGTAATCACAAAGGGACATTAGTTTACCCACCCAACATGATACACAAATAAAGAGAGACCAAGGAACCCCTTCCTTGACAAATAGACGATCAATAACTCCTCCTTGTGCTGAAACAGGGGGTCGCACAAACAATAGGAGACTCTAACAAAAACTAAATCTGAAGGCCACATCACAACACACTACTACGCGATGAAGAAATGCTCTGGTTGTTGAGCAATGTATTGTTTTCAAACAATTCAAAATAATGTTTTTTAAAGGGGGAGATTATTTTAAATAATACTCTGTCTCTTTATGATGATTTTGATGCTCACAAATACCCTTAATTATTTACTAATTATTTCGTTGAGTATTTTGTAGGAATTTATTTTATTTATTTATTTCATATAACGAGATTTCATACTTCATTTATTCCGAGATCAATTTTAGCGCGTTCTGGAATCACTGTAGCGCGAGATCAATTTTAGCGCGTTCTGGAATCACTGTAGCGCGAGATCAGTTTTAGCGCGTACTGGAATCACTGTTCATACCCTACGTTGATGAACGTAATGTATGGATGAAAAGTTTACTTTTTATGTTAAAAGAAACGTATGGTTAAGGAACCTTACGTTATTTTGAAATGTATGGTTAATGAACCTTACGTTGTTGAAAAGTATTGAAGAAGAACATTACGTTTGGAAGGAACCTTACGTTTTTGTTATTGGACAAGTATGGAAGAGAAACCGTACGTTAGTTTTCAGTGTTGAGTTTGTTTCTCAAAAGTATGGATCATCAACCTTACTTTTATAATCAACCGTACGTTCTTTGGAGAGTTGAAGCAAGACAAAGTATGGATGATCAACCCTACGTTTGAATGCTGAAGAGAAAGTATGTAAGTTCAACCTTACGTTCTGAACCTTACGTTCTGAACCTTACGTTCTGAACCTTACGTTTGTGAACTTTACGTTTGTGAACCCTACGTTTGGAGCCACGTCATCAACCCTACGTTTGGCGTTGGGATATATTTTGACAGACGATATTTCCTTTTGCATTGGTCAAACAGGCGGATTATTAATCGGATTTCGAGCCGATTCTTAAGTACGACTTTGACTGAATCAAAGACGTTTTTCAACGGATTAATGATTGATTTAAACGGAGCTTTTTATGCCGATTCTTCAGGGGAGTTACAACGGCTCTGTTATTTCATTTTTTTTTTAATATCGCGAATCTAAAAAAGATTTTCATGGATCTATTTATGCGGAAGATTTTCTCAGATTTGAATATATATGTTCTATCTTGGAAACTTCGGATATATATATACACAGGAAAGTGTATGAAATATATAGATTGATCTTTTAACGAGCAAGAAACAGAGACTGTGTGAAGGCGTTCTTTTCTGGTGATCGAGAAGAAGTGTAAAACCTTTATTACCGAAGGAAGATCTTGATAGCAGATTCACGTGTTCTACATCGACTATCTGTTGTGAATCTACTGCTGCTGAAGTTGTGAAGTTTCTTGTAATATCTATTGCAACTGGATCGACTCAGAACTGTTTTGATTACAGATCTTTATTTTCTGAAGACGACGATCTATCTACTGTCAATTGCATTCTGTTGCAATTGTGAAGAACAACTGGAGAAGTGTTTTCTTTATCGAAACCCTTTTTATTTTTGAGTGATCAGCTTCTCGTTCTAAGATGTGTGGGTTCGTGTTTGAACCAGGACGGCTGTGTTTGCCTGAAACTTGTAAAGGTGTCAACTGCCTGTACTCAGTTGTGAACAGGTCTGTGGAAACGAGGACCAGATAGTGAAAATCGCTAAGCTCGTGGATTTGAGTGTTGGTGGAGTGGACTAGGGGCCTTCTGTTCCCCGAACCACTATACATTCGTGTGTTCATGCTTTTACTTTTTCCGCTGCATATTTAATCGTGCTAAAGCATAGTGGACAGAATTTGTCTAAATTGAAGAGATTGTAATAATTTTTAAAAGACACAATTCACCCCCCTCTTGTGTGTAATCTGTAGATTCAGATCCAACAATTGGTATCAGAGGAGGAGATTCTTATTTTTAAAGTCTTATCAAGCTAGAAGTATTTAAAGATTATACATAGTGTATCATGGCTGATACGAGAGAGGGAATGTCAATGGTCAGAGCACCTTACTTTAATGGAGATAATTATGGCTGCTGGAAATCACGTATGATTATTTATCTGAAAAATCTTGGTTACAAAGTCTATTCAAAGATTCTGACTCCCTATGAAATTCCTGAAAATCCCGATACATGGAGTGCTGCTACAGAGGCTGAGTATGACATGAATTCAAAAGCTATGAATGCAATCATCTGTGGTCTAGGACCGGATGAATTTAACAGAGTATCTCAATGCCCGACTGCATATGAAATGTGGCAAACAATAGCTGTTGCTTATGAAGGAACAGATAATGTAAGACAGATGAGATATGCAACTGCTAAATTAAAATTTGATACTTTCAGAATGATTGAAGGAGAGAGCATCACTCAGATGAATGGAAGATTGACAGAAATTTCCAATAATATAACAGCTCTAGGAGAACCAATCAAGCAGGCTGATCAAGCGTTAAAGGTACTGAGAGTACTTCCTACTCGATGGAATGGAATCTCTGCAGCAATCAGACAATCAACTTCTGTTAAAGATCTAACTATGAGAGAGCTGATTGGTACATTGATGATGTACGAGGCTGAAATGCAAGATGAGGTAAATGAGCATAAAGTCTACATAAAAAGGGAAAATACTTCTTTGAAAGTGACTTCTCAACAAAAGGATAGAAAGATGAAGAACAGAGAAGTAAGTGCTAAATCAGAAAGCTCTGATTCTTCAAATTCGGATGAAGAACTGGCTCAGCTAGCCAGAAAATTCAGAAAGTTCTACAGTAAGAAGAAAGACTTCAAGAAATCCTTCAAGAAGGATAGCAAGGAAGTGAGATGTTATGAATGCAAAAAGATGGGACATATCAGACCGGATTTCCCAAAATTGAAAGATGCAAAGAAGAAGAAATTATTCAAAATAGATGATTATGAGCCGAAAGACAAGAAAGCTATGAAAGCTACTTCGAGTGTTTCTGAAGACTCAAGTAATTCTTCTGAATCAAGCTCAGAGAAGGAGGAAGCCAATTTAAAAGCAAATATGTGTTTCATGGCTGAAACTGATGAGGTACACTCATACTACTCCTCTGACTCAAATAATGAATCAAACTCTGAAACAAGCTTCTCAAATAAAAAACTTGCAGCTTACTACAATATGCTTGAAGAAAGGTATGACTCATTATTTAAAAAATATAAATCTATAAAGAACTTGCATAAAGCTATTTCAGATGAGAGAAATACTTTGCTAAAACAACATAAGGAATTAATTGACAAATACAACTCTGCTGACTCAAATAAAATTAATTTTGAATCAAAAATAAAAACTCTACAGGATGAAGTAGAATCTTATAAAAAGGATGCATTAGTTTTTACAAAAGGAGAAAACGCCTTAAATGAGATACTTGGAAAAACTGTAATTAAAAAGGAAAGGTTTGGAATTGGAAGTAAAGGAGAAAAACCTAAGTTATACAAAAAATATTTTGTTCCTAGCACTAAACAGGTTATTTGTAACTTCTGTGGAACAAAAGGTCATATAGCTAAAAACCGTTTTCTAAGACAACCTCAAATATGTGGAATTAAGAAAGCTTATATTTCCAATGATCTATATGATTCAATCAATTTTAAGAAAACAAAGCAAATCTGGATACCCAGATCACTGCTTGCTAACACTCCTGGACCCAACAAAATATGGGTACCAAAGCAATTTGTTTGAATGTCTTTGCAGGTAGCAGGTCACCAAAGAAAGAAAGAAATATGGTATATGGAAAGTGGCTGCTCAAGACACATGAGTGGAACTTCAGCTAATTTCTCTTCTCTTACTCGAAAGGAAGGAGGACTTGTCACCTTTGGTGACAATGCCAAAGGAAAGATTATTGGTATTGGAACAGTTGGAGATCCAGAGACAGTCTCAATCAACAAAGTACTTTATGTACAAGGGTTAAAACACAATCTGATAAGTATCTCTCAACTCTGTGATGATGGATACACTGTTGATTTTACTAACAATAGTTGTACTGTTTCTAAAGATAAACTGTTTAAGTTTAGAGCACCCAGAACTGATAATGTTTATACTTTGGATTTGTATTCCTTGTGTAAACAACAAGTAAACTGCTTAACTGCTAATATAAGTGAATCCTGGATCTGGCATAGAAGACTTGGTCATTGCAATATATATGCTTTACATAAATTATCTAAGAAACATCTAGTTTCTGATTTGCCTAGTCTCAAATTTGAAAATGGCAGATTCTGTGATGCATGTCAGCTTGGCAAGAAACACAAATCATCATTCAAATCTGTTAATAAAGTTGCTACAACTAAACCTCTAGAACTTATCCATATGGATTTGTTTGGACCTTCAATAGTAGCAAGTTTAGCTGGTAAATTATATGTTTATGTATTAGTTGATGATTATTCTAGATTTACTTGGATTTTCTTTTTGAAATTTAAAAGTGAAGATTTTAGTTTATTTGAAGGTTTTTGTAAATCTATTCAAAATGAAAAAGGTTTTAATATAATCTCATTGAGAAGTGATCATGGTGGAGAATTTGAGAACCAGGAATTTAATTCCTTTTGCTCAAACATGGGTATTAAACACACCTTCTCTGCTCCAAGAACACCTCAACAGAATGGGATTGTAGAAAGAAGAAATAGAACTATTCAAGAAATGGCTAGAACTATGTTAAATGAATATAGCCTACCTATATATTTCTGGGCAGAAGCTGTTAATACAGCTTGTTATATAATGAATAGAATTTTAATAAGACCTATTTTGAAAAAGACACCCTATGAACTATGGAATAACAGAAAACCTAAAGTAAATTACTTTAAAGTTTTTGGATGCAAGTTTTACATCTTGAATACCAAAGATAATCTTGGTAAATTTGATCCAAAATCTGATAAAGGTATTTTCTTAGGATATTCTGCAACCTCCAAATCTTATAAAGTCTATAATAAAAAGTCAAGGATTGTTGAAGAATCAGTTCATGTGAAATTTGATGAATCTGATCCTTTTGAGAAAAGGATAGAACAAATAGATGAACCTGATTCTAATGAAAACATGAGACTTGAGAATTTAAAGAATGGTTTTGAAAATGATATAAAAGAAATTCAGTCCAGTTCAGAAGAACATGACACTGAAGAACCTTTGAATGTAATGCCTAGACAGTCTAGAACCTTAAAGAATCACCCTTTAGAATCTGTGATAGGTGACTTAGAGACTGGTATTCAAACTAGAAGAAACCTTGGAAACATAGTTGAATTCTCTGGTTTCCTATCCCAACAAGAACCTAAGACCATAGAAGAAGCCTTAGATGATGAGAGCTGGGTAATAGCAATGCAGGATGAATTGAACCAGTTCAAGAGAAATAAGGTTTGGGAATTAGTTGAAAGACCACATGATTATCCAGTAATAGGAACTAAATGGGTCTTTAGGAATAAACAGGATGATCAAGGGATAATAACTAGAAATAAAGAAAGATTAGTAGCTAAAGGATATAATCAAGAAGAAGGAATAGATTATGATGAGACCTTTGCACCTGTAGCCAGGTTAGAAGCCATTAGAATCCTTTTAGCCTATGCATCTTATATGAATTTTAAATTATTTCAGATGGATGTTAAATCTGCCTTTTTAAATGGTTATTTAATGGAGGAAGTTTATGTTGAGCAACCTCCTGGTTTTGAAAATTCTCAAAAACCAGATTCTGTTTTCAAACATACTAAAGCTCTTTATGGCCTTAAACAAGCACCTAGAGCTTCGTATGAAAGACTAAGTTCTTTTCTTTTGAAAAATGATTTTACTGTTGGACTGGAAGATCCAACACTCTTTAAGAAAACTGTGAAAAATAATGTTTTGTTGGTTCAAATTTATGTTGATGATGTAATTTTTGGATCAACCAATAAAATTCTTTGTCATGAATTTTCAGAATTAATGCAAAAAGAATTTGAAATGAGTATGATGGAAGAATTAAATTTCTTTTTGGGTCTTCAAATATTTCAAAAAGATTTTGGAAATGTTTTAAATCAATGCAAATACATTACTGATTTACTTAAGAAATTTGGACTTGAAAACAGCAAGCCATTTACAACTCCTATGTGTACTAATATAAAACTTGATTTGGATGAAACTGGAAAATCAGTGGACAACAAGTTATATAGAGGTATGATTGGTAGTTTGTTATATCTTACTGCTAGTAGACCAGATATAATGTATTCAGTATGTCTTTTGGCTCGATTTCAATCAAATCCCAAAGAATCCCATTTAACTGTTGTTAAAAGAATTTTTAGATATTTAAAAGGTACTATTTATCAATCTCTGCTTTATCCAAAAACCTCTGATTTTAATTTAATTTCATATTCAGATGCTGACTTTGGAAGCTGTAGATTAGATAGGAAGAGTACTTCAGGAACATGTCACTTTTTAGGGAAGTCTTTAGTATCATGGTCTAGTAAGAAACAACACTCAGTTGCCCTGTCAACAGCCGAGGCAGAATATGTGTCTGCAGGTAGTTGCTGTGCACAGGTGTTGTGGATGAAAAACACTCTTATGGACTTTGGATTAAATTTCAATAATACACCTATTTTATGTGATAATACTAGTGCAATTAATATTTCAAAAAATCCTATTAGTCATTCTAGAACTAAGCACATTGATATAAGACATCACTTTTTAAGAGATCATGTGTTTAAAAAGGATATATTTTTAGAATTTGTAAATACAGAAAATCAATTAGCAGATATTTTTACTAAACCACTTCCCACGGCAAGGTTTGAATTTATTAAGGGGGAGTTAGGTTTATTTAATTTTAAATAGTTTTTTTTTAAATCATATTCTGTTTTCGAATTCTTCTTAATTTCTGTTTTCCGCTATAAGTAATTTTATTTTGTTTTAAATAAAAGTAATGATTAGTGATTACACGGGAATCAAGGCTGTCAGAACCGTTTCACCTTCTAAACTGCTTCACCTTTTTCGGAAACCCTTTCGAAAACCTAAAACCGCACATCTGCTCCAAAACCCTTTTCTGAATCTTCAAACCCTAAACTTACAAACCTTCAGAAATCGTTGTTGGAATGGCAAAGACTAAGCCTCCAGATGAAGCCGAGAGCAGTGCTGCAAAGAAACCTAAGGTAGTTAGTCAGAAAATACTGCAAGGTAAAGTCATAGATTTAGAGGGGCTGTTTGAAACTAATTTACTGTTGAAGCAAGCGTTGTCGTTTCAAAGCCTTGAGCAAGCTTTTAATAGTGAAAATTCTGAGTTTCTATATGAGGCAGAAATGAGACATTTCTTTAGAACTGTTCAGTTTAGCCTTGGAGATACAGAGGATAGTTTATTGGCTCAAATAGAGGATAAGGACTTTTCAATATCATCTGTAGAGATAAGTCAAATTCTTAACTGCCCTCATGAAGGAGTTTTTCATTTCGATTTACGGAATATTGGAGATTCTGTACATAAGTCTGAAGACATTATGTATTTTCTGTTTGGAACCAGAGTGATAAAGAAGATGTTTATTAAGGATTTGGAGCCCGATCAGAAAATTTTGGTAAAATTTGTTCAGACTGGTTTAGCACCAAGAATGGCTGAGATGGAGAAAATCCTATACCCTGACATGTACATAATGTATCTTCTAATGTGTGATATTAAGTTTAATTTTCCTCGGTTTATGATAAGATATTTGAGTTACTGCTGTCAGAGTGAAGCAAGAATGACCTTTTTCCCTTATGGAAGGTTCATTTCTTTGTTTTTGTTTAAAAGAGGAATGATCAGATTGGTAGATGCTGGGGTGAAATGTCACCACAGTAATGTTTTTAATGCTGGAACTTTGAGGAAAGTAGGATACTTCTGGAGCAAAATTAAAGGAAAACTCTTACCTGTTGGAGCTGAGGAAAACTCGGAGAGTGCTCAGGATCAACCGGCTAAGTCCAAGGAGGGACAAGCAGAATCAAGAGTTAGTACAGTGGCAAGGAGAATTAGTTTTGAGATGGAGGAAGTTGAGGAAGAGAGAAGTCAAGAAGGACTTCAATCTAGAAGGAAGAGGTCAATTGATGAAGAAATTATCTCTCCTGCCTTGAAATCCTCTGAACCGTTATTTTCTTATTCATTTGTGAGAGAAGCTGTTGTGGAGCAGACTGCACCGATAGAGGAACCAGCAGCTCAAACAGAAACTCAAAAAGAACCTCAACCTGCTGTTGTGGCTGTTGAAAAAGTAATTCAACAAGAACAACTTATGGAGGAAGTGCCTGGTGAAGAAGTGGCCCGACCTCAAGATTTACATGAAAATATTGTTCTTGACCAATCAGTAGAAGTCAGAGAGACTACTGTTCGTGATGAACATACTTCTGAAGCTAATACAGAGGTACTTCAGGAAGATTTTTCAGTGGAAGAGTTTCAGGCTTCAAAAGATAGTTCAGTGGATCAACCTTGTCAGGACAAGGACAAAGAACAGTCAGATGCAGATTCCTTACCACTTGCCCTGCTTCATCAACCTAATTCTGGACATGAGAATCGAGCAGAGGGTGCCCCTGATTCGAGAAAAGAAGAAGTTGTTGAGTTGTACAAGCGTATCTCTCAGTTAGAATCTGAGAATGTTAGTCTCAGAAATTCTCTGAACTTAGAGCAGTTGAAGTTTCAGAAGCTGAAAGAATGTACTGTTTCAAGACAGGAAGTAGATTTGTTTAAGACTGATATGTTGCATGTTGTTGATCAGTTAAAATCAGAGATGGTAAAGAAAGATGATTTGTCTGAGTTGAAGATTTACATGGAGAATAAATTTGAGTCTGTTGCAAACAGTGTTGTGAGTGGATCAGGCTCTTCACCTGATTTGATTCGGAAATTTCAAGCAATTACTGCAGCAATGAGCAATATGAGTGACAGATTACACGATCTTCAGTGTAATAGTGCCCCTTTGTCAGTATTGCTAGATAATCAGAGATTTTTAGTGGATCAGTTGACATCTGGAGAGCAACCGATTAGGATTCTTTTGAATCAGTTATCAGAAAAACTGGCTCTTTTTGTTGAAAAAGAAGAAAGAATGCATGAGTTTTTCAGAGTTAATTTGATTGAAGATATTCATATGACTCAAGATAACAGAGATCTTATCATCAAGTTAAGAGATGGGATGATGAAGAGGCTCAGAGAACAGTTTACAGAGATAAAGACCGCGATTCAAAGGAGATAGACACCTTTTTCCCTGTCTTATCTATGAACCTTGATTCCTCTGTATATCACAATCGTTTATATATAACAGCTTGTGAATGAAAATTCTTTTCTTACTTTTTTTTTGTTTTGTTGTTTATTGATTTATGATTGAGTTAGCCAGTATAACAAATTCACTTATTCATACACAGTTAATTATAGCATTTACTTATAGTTCAGTGCAATATTGAATGTGTTCAAATCCGTAATTTTTCATTCTTTTTGATATCACAAAAAGGGGGAGAATTTGGATAAACACAACATTTAAATTCATTTGTTTCCTATGAAGAAATTTGGATATATGGGAGAATTTGGATATATACGACATTTATCTTTTATCTATTTTTAGCTGACAATTTATTTTTATGGGGGAGAAATTTTATTATAGTTAAATATTGTTTTAATCCTTTCAAAATTCTAAAATTTTATAAAACTAATTTTTCAATAAAGATTGCAATTAAATTAGTTCTATTATTTTATGGGTTTTGTGATCATCAAAAAGGGGGAGATTGTTGAGCAATGTATTGTTTTCAAACAATTCAAAATAATGTTTTTTAAAGGGGGAGATTATTTTAAATAATACTATGTCTCTTTATGATGATTTTGATGCTCACAAATACCCTTAATTATTTACTAATTATTTCGTTGAGTATTTTGCAGGAATTTATTTTATTTATTTATTTCATATAACGAGATTTCATACTTCATTTATTCCGAGATCAATTTTAGCGCGTTCTGGAATCACTGTAGCGCGAGATCAATTTTAGCGCGTTCTGGAATCACTGTAGCGCGAGATCAGTTTTAGCGCGTACTGGAATCACTGTTCATACCCCACGTTGATGAACGTAACGTATGGATGAAAAGTTTACTTTTTATGTTAAAAGAAACGTATGGTTAAGGAACCTTACGTTATTTTGAAACGTATGGTTAATGAACCTTACGTTGTTGAAAAGTATGGAAGAAGAACATTACGTTTGGAAGGAACCTTACGTTTTTGTTGTTGGACATGTATGGAAGAGAAACCGTACGTTAGTTTTCAGTGTTGAGTTTGTTTCTCAAAAGTATGGATCATCAACCTTACTTTTATAATCAACCGTACGTTCTTTGGAGAGTTGAAGCAAGACAAAGTATGGATGATCAACCCTACGTTTGAATGATGAAGAGAAAGTATGTAAGTTCAACCTTACGTTCTGAACCTTACGTTCTGAACCTTACGTTCTGAACCTTACATTTGTGAACCTTACGTTTGTGAACCCTACGTTTGGAGCCACGTCATCAACCCTACGTTTGGCGTCGGGATATTTTTTGACAGACGATATTTCCTTTTGCATTGGTCAAACAGGCGGATTATTAAGCGGATTTCGAGCCGATTCTTAAGTACGACTTTGACTGAATCAAAGACGTTTTTCAACGGATTAATGATTGATTTAAACGGAGCTTTTTATGCCGATTCTTCAGGGGAGTTACAACGGCTCTGTTATTTCATTTTTTTTTAATATCGCGAATCTAAAGGAGATTTTCATGGATCTATTTATGCGGAAGATTTTCTCAGATTTGAATATATATGTTCTATCTTAGAAACTTCGGATATATATATACACAGGAAATTGTATGAAATATATAGATTGATCTTTTAACGAGCAAGAAACAGAGACTGTGTGAAGGCGTTCTTTTCTGGTGATCGAGAAGAAGTGTAAAACCTTTATTACCGAAGGAAGATCTTGATAGCAGATTCACGTGTTATACATCGACTATCTGTTGTGAATCTACTGCTGCTGAAGTTGTGAAGTATCTTGTAATATCTATTGCAACTGGATCGACTCAGAACTGTTTTGATTACAGATCTTTATTTTCTGAAGACGACGATCTATCTACTGTCAATTGCATTCTGTTGCAATTGTGAAGAACAACTGGAGAAGTGTTTTCTTTATCGAAACCCTTTTTATTTTTGAGTGATCAGCTTCTCGTTCTAAGCTGTGTGGGTTCGTGTTTGAACCAGGAAGGCTGTGTTTGCCTGAAACGTGTAAAGGTGTCAACTGCCTGTACTCAGTTGTGAACAGGTCTGTGGAAACGAGGACCAGATAGTGAAAATCGCCAAGCTCGTGGATTTGAGCGTTGGTGGAGTGGACTAAGGGCCTTCTGTTCCCCGAACCACTATACATCCGTGTGTTCATGCTTTTACTTTTTCCGCTGCATATTTAATCGTGCTAAAGCATAGTGGACAGAATTTGTCTAAATTGAAGAGATTGTAATAATTTTGAAATGACACAATTCACCCACCCTCTTGTGTGTAATCCGTAGATTCAGATTCAGATCCAACACTGGTCACACCAAGAGAAAATGGAAACACATTGGGAAGAGGAGACCCTAGCTTTGAAGAGACATATCCTATATCAACGGAAGGAAACTGTTTCAAGGGATAGTAAAATCAGATCGTGGTCATGATTATGTGGTTTGACTATTTCAACATCCTGGGAGGGTTAGAATATTAAAGATATAATTAATATTTTATGAAATTCCATTATAAATGCTCAAATGAGGTTTTAAACTTGTATTACATCAAATAAAACGTAAGAGGGGAGAAATTGGAAAAACTAGAAAAAGAAGGAAACGACTCACCGATGGGTGAGTCACTAACACGAGTCACCGACAGTGATTCACTAATGCCTAACTCACCGATGTGAGTCATCGAAACGACTCACTGACACGACTCACCGACATGAGTCACTAGCGTGACCCACCGATAGTGACTCACCGATGCGACTCACTGACTCCACTCATCAGCGCCTAACCTACCAATGCCCAACCTACTAATGCCCGAACCTACGAACGCCCGGACCTACGGATGCCCTTACCTACCAACTCCCCGACCTACCAATTCCTGGACCTTCCGATGCCCTCTGCTACCAACGCCCTAACCTACCGACACCCCAACCTACCAACAGCCTGAACTACCAACTCCCTAACCTACTGACATACCGACGCCCCGACCTACTTATGGAAAAACATGAATTTTGGAAAACTCTTGAAATGAACTAATGTTGCCTCCTAGAACACCCCAAACACTGGATTTTTGACAAATTAATGGATCGGGGAGGTCTACACCATTACATGTACCCCTACATTTTATTTTCTCCTCCATCACTCCATAATAGGTACTTCACTGCTAAGGAGAGGGACTTGAATGAAGCTGGAAAATGTGTGTTCCAAATATGGAAAATCACTAAAGCTGGAATGAGCAGACCATTGAGGTTCTTGAACAAGAAACTACAATCACCATCTGACTGGGGATGACTCACTTACTGTCCAGCTATGGATAGTCAAACCACACCACCCCTTGAGGGGTTATCCAAAGGTAATTGTGTTTCATGTCATACTTTATTTTCTTAAGGATTGTTTTTAATTTGTGAATATATCTTTTAAGAATTAGTAGGTAGTGCATCCACAAGGCGTGTAACTATTAAAAGTCATCCAGTAGACAAATAAAGAATTGTGGTCAAATCATTCTGGTTTTTATGTCTAAGAGAAGCACATTGGAGTAATTGGATAACACTCCCTAACATACACCTTCATTTCACTTAACATTAAACTATAAATTTGGAGGGCTAATGTTAATCTATTTACATTTCTAGAGACTTGAATAGTGTAGCCATAGGAATTGTTTCAGTGATAATAGGGAGGGTTCATGTGGATGGAATTACAAATGAGAATCTTCTACAGTAGTGGAGTGATTGTTTTTAATTTTGACATTTTAATTCTTTTCATGTTCCATATTGATAAGTATGGGGGAATATCCCTTGATTTTAAATTGGGTGCATAGCTTTCTAGAATCTAGGGATTTAAAAAATAAAGTTGAACTTCATGTGAAAATATGGAATACACCCTCTACTTGTATTTTAATTCAAATTGATATTTTCTCCTGCTTCATTAGATACCATGCTTATGTTAGAACTAAATTGAAATTAATCTTTTGTTTGCTTATAAAAATTAAAAGCGTGAAGCTTTTCATAAAAAAACCTTTTTGGAACTTGTTATCCTGGTAGTGGCATATGGGATCTCTTTGTATATGTTTTTTAGTACTTTTTAGTGTGGAAAACAATTTTTCCCTGAATATCCCTATCACCCCAAAACACAACACTTTTTTTCTACATTTTTACATCTATTTGAATCAATCCTTTTAATAGTGTCTCGCAGACTCAGATTCAATAATGGGGACATTTCCCGGTTTTAAGTGTGGGGGAGTGGGTTTAGTCTACGATAAGTGTTGCATTAAATTTTGGACACATCAATATCCCAAATGATTTTTTTTGTCAAAAAAAGGTCAAATTTTGGTCAACCTTTTCAATTTCTTTCACAACCAAAGGGTCCTTATGCAAAAATTCTCACCTTACTTATATCCTTCCTAGAGGATATTTACGTACCGGTTGTTGAGGTTTTCATGCATTCTAAATTTTTTGATGGTTTATGACTGTTGAGTGGAGTTGCATTCTGTTTTTATGTATATTATCATTAGGAACTCAAAAAAGGAGTGATATAGGAGATATATTCATGGAATTAGGTACATACCATAAGGAAACTGGAAATTTGAATTGGAACCCAGGGGATACATCTTTTGAAAAATTAATCACCTTAAGGAGTCAACTCAAATGATACTCATAGAGGTCTTTTGAAACTTGAGTAAAATGGACAAATGAGATCTCATGGTGAACAACTTAGACACTAGGAATAGGACATGTATGTAATCCACTTGTACATATCAAATATGTTCGTTTTCACAGTTCTTTTCAAAAGATACGTGGCTGGGTAAAATTCAAAACAAAAATAAACAATGACAAAAAAAACATTGAAGTTCCTTGTAACCAAAAATGAGTTCAGTAAGGTGAGGGGGGGTTTTGAACCCAAATGAAGAAGGGGGAAACTGACATACATGAAAATCGTTTGAGTAGTATTAATGAAATAATTAAAGAAATGAAATTTCATGGAACCTTAAAAAATGTGGAAATTGAGGCAACTTTTGTTAAGATTTTATGTCCACTTTTATCTAACCTATCATTGCTCATTTGATTGGAACTTGAACTTGAATTGATGTAGGATAGTAGGTGGATTTATATTGGAGGAATGAAAACATCAATAGTGAATGAGTTTGTGTTCCCTTGTTTTTCATGTGTGCATTTTTATTTAGGCTGGATCTCCTGTGAACATTTGTTTTGAAAAACCTTAACCACCTTGGATTTTGTTTCTATGTAAAGAAAAGTCTAGTCATGCATCATTTTGAACAGATTTTGTCTATCATATTTTTGGTTTTACTAAAATAAAAATTATGCTGTTTTTCAAGGAAAAAATATTTATTTTGGGGAGAGTTTGATGTGGGTTTCATTCCACACACTTTTCCAAAAAAAAAAATTTGTATTTTATAGATTTTTTAATATCAAAGTAATTTTTTTTTTAACAACTACCAGTTGGTTTTAATTTTGTATTAAATCATTAACCATAATTTTTCAAGGTAAAGTATGAATATTTTTTACTATTTAAGTAATTTTTAGTTAATTTAAAATTAAATAATTAATTTTGTTGACTAGAACCACAACTTCCTCTCCAATTCACCCACTCCGAGCACCACATTTCCCGCTCCTTCTAGCCACATCTTCCACCGCCACATAAAACCAATGGTACCACAAACAAACAAGAACCACCGCCACACTCCATCCCAATGGCGGCAAATTCCCAAAGGTGCTACCTCCAGACTCCATCTCAACGGAAGAAAAAATAAGAAGTGGCATCACAAAACTCACCGATCTGTTTGAAGAACAAACCACCGCCACCCTGTCCATTCCCACCGGATGAACACCGATGCCCCCTCAAATCTTGAAATAAACCCATACCAGGGAGAATACTGGAGATCCACCGAGACCAGGCCGTGCCACCTGAAATCGAATAGCCTGAAACCTCACCATGCACTTGCCTGACTGAATCAACCAAGCTTCCTGGAATTGAACCTTGCTGTCTGTTCTGGATGAACCTCAAACTACGCTTGGAGAAGACTAGATTTGCGTCCTGTTGACACCCACTTTCACTGAGCAGATGTCTCCCGCTGAAGAGGACCAAACACCAACGGATTCGGATGAAGAAACCCCACACTCGCCAGCCACTGTGAGTCACAAACGATGGGGTCGATCATTGTCTATCTGGCTCTTGAGAATCTGATGCTCACCCTCCTCCGTGAAGAACCACCAGCCGCCGACATTGATCCAACCCCACCGAGCTTCTCCGGGCCAATCGTAGCTCCTGAGCGCACCTTGATGCTCTCTGAGGACTTGCGCTTCCGCATACTGAAGAACCCCGAAGGCTGAACCCTCCCCTCTCCTGCTGTGGTTGAGCTCCCCATCCGAGAACCTGATTCGCGCCCGAGCCCCTTTGTAGAGGAGGACCCGCAGGGGCGCCGCAAGTAGAAAATGGAATCAATGAAAAAGAAACGAAATATATATATATAATACTAATATAATGAAATTACCATATATAATTATCTATATATTTTTATATGAAAAATAAAAAAAATGCTCGAATGTCAACTAGTAACGTCTGAACCCAAAAATTGTTTTGGGTTGAGTCAAATCAACACTAAGAAGGCCTGAAAGAATTCAAGTAGCTCCAATCCCTTGAAAATAAGAAATAAAGATTTCATTTCCAAAGAAAAAAAATCTATTAACACCCTTTATTTTTATATGGTCTTGTTGTTTGGGGCAAGCTCAATGGTGGTCGGTGATCGAGTGAAACGGTGATCATGGGCATTGCCAAACTATTTTCAGGTGATGCCTGACCGTGTATGAGAGGGTTTTCCATTATCACGTAGTTGTCACTCGATGCTAGTGAAGGGCGTGCAGATGCACTCCACATGAGATCTACTTCATGTCAGTCGTTAGTGTCATTGTTTTTCTCTTTTGTTATGGAAAAATGGGAGGAATCCTAAGTTTTTTGTAATCACTGGACACAGGAATGGTCGGTGATTCATGGAAACAGGAACTTCTTCCTTCTTATTCTTCAATTTTCTCTGTTTTCACGTCCAATTCGGTTCTAAAAACATTGCTATGCAATTTTTATGCTGTAAATACAATTGTAATGTTAGTCTATTTTTTCCTCCTTCATCTATGTGTTATCTCAAATCTACAGTAATGGATAACTTATTTGTGAGGCGTGATCCAGGAAGTAAATCTTGACACTCCTTGGAGATCCACACTTCACGACGATCATCACCACTCCTTTCCACCTAGTAGAACGTGGATGTGATTTGGGTTGTGTGAGAGCACACTCTTTCCAAAGAACGGTCTTCTACTGTTTTTCTTCATTCCTTTTCCCCTGCATCTATCATTTTCAAGAACTGAGAATCAGAGTTGGGTTGTGCAATCTGATGATCTACATAGGATCATTCTGGCTTGTGAGATTTCCTGGATGAAATGTTTTTTTTGAGCGATTCATTTGGAAGTCTATAGGAATTCTCGAGCACTGATGAACTTTTGTGATTGATTATTCATTGTTTAGGTAAGAGAGATGTGTGATTCTAGTCACTAATCATGCATTGAGTTAATTGAGAGTAAATGGTCTTCATAAGAAGATCCAAAAAGGGTAGCTGATGTTGGATCATCCAGGATATGTGCTTGTTCTTGTTTACTATCTTATATTACATTCTATTTCCTTTGTTTGCCTTCTGTTTTATCATTGTTTTATCATTCCCACTATGATTTTTCATCAGTGATTTTTCTATTTTGGTTTTCTAATTTTAAAATAATTTTTTAGAAAAACCCATAGGGAATTCAACACTACATCCTTGAGATCTACCATAAGGTTTCCACTGTGCTATGTTTTGGGTTTATAAATGTCTCTTTGACCATCCTCTCGATTGGGACAATGTCACCCACTCTTATAAATGGTCACCCCTTACATCTTCTTTTTACACCAATATGACCAAACTAGATCTACCATGCCCTACACATTTATCTTTCTCAACATTATTATCCATTTTCTATAGGTACTGTTCTTCACAAAAGACTAATGCTAGGTTCTTTATGAAATGATCTAAAGGAGGTCTCCAAAAGAAGAGGTAATCATCTGACCCATACACTTTCAGTGTATTTCTTCATCCACCTCCTATAAATATGTTGTATTTATCATAATATAATAAATTCATTTTATAAAATATAATTACATTTTATTATGATTATTAATTCACTATTATGAACAACATTTTCCATCAAATGGGAAGTTAAAGTACTGCTTGTGCATACGTACGACATACCTTCTCCATGCAGCAATACATTTCATTTTTATCACCATATTTTATGGATGAGTATTATAATGTGTTTAATTTATATATATATGTTATTTTTGAAAAAATTATACTTCTTAAATTATAATCCCATATTTACATATCTTCTTTCCTATCTGTTGGAAAATGATAACGTTGGTTGTGCGTACGTGTGGACCACCACGTCCATGAAGCAATGTTATTCATTTTTCATTTCATCGTTACATTGATGGTAATAAAAATAGATTTAATGACTATAAATAATATATATGAAACAACAATGATTCCTAAACAGTTAATTATTACATACATTTGTTCGTTCCATCCGTTGAAAAGTGAAAACATTATTTATGCATACGTACGACCTACCATCTCCAAAAAGTGTGTAATTCATTTTTATGTATATACCTTTTATGGATAGAACACAAAAAATAAATAATTAATATATATAATATTTGTATCATTTTTAAAACTTTTTTTATGATTTAACCATGACCAATGTACACATACCAAAAATACCAAAACAAAACATAGATGAAAAATGAAAAAGTAATCACTAGTAACAATTTTTTAAAGAATAATTGTTAATAAATTGGAAATAAAAGGTTATATGTAAATAATATATGTTATTATATATATTATTATAGTTACATAATTTATTTATAATAAATAGACATTTATTATATAATAGGTTCGAACACAAATTCATCATGTGGGACCTATGGTAAGGGGTTTCTTAACTCAATTTCCATTCATCGGGTTATATCACTTTTTCAGTGTTTCTTTTATATTAAGATATTGTGTGAAATTAAATTTGATTATTTTTTATTGTAAAACCAATTATATTGTGTGTATTTAAATTTTTTACACACGATTTATTCATTTAAAAATTCTCACATTTATGATAGAATATTTGTAATGGATTTATAGTATCACTTTTATTTTTGGGAGACATATGCCATATTCACCACTCATTCCTCTTGTTTTGTGTATGTAATTCCACTTTAAATGTTATATCATGAATATAATTATATAAATTCTATTTAAAGATTTATATGTTTTAATTATTTCACGGGTCTCAAAAATTTAAATGATATAAAAGTGGTAAGGGTTCAGTGTTACAACCTCATTCTTTATCAGGTTTGTTTATGATTAATCTTCAAATGACAAAATTTCATAATCCACTTATAAATAATTAACATGAATTTAATTATCCTCAAATTATTTCTAGATATTACTTGTTTTCCTTTCATTTTCTACTCCTTAAATACTTAAGAGACCAAAATAATGTTTTAATAGATGATGAACATTAGATCTTTCTTTGGTCAAAAATCATTTTCCTTCGATTTCCATGTTTTCTAGAAATGTTTCAAGAATGCGTTTAATATTATACTATTATTGATTAAATTGATTTTTAACAATGTTTTATTTTTTCAAAATAATTTAGAATGAATATTATTTTCAATTTCTAAATGAGGTACTTTTTGGGTTTTTTAATTTTTTTTGAAATAAATGTTTTCTTCTAACTTATACAACATGAATGAAAATTCCATCCATCTTAACCACTCAATTCCCAGAAGAATCCTTTACATATTTCAAGGTCATTTTAAAATAATTTTGTTCTATTAATATTTTTGAAACCTTTTTATTTTAAATAAGTGATTTAAAATTGAAATTGATATTTTTTTGAATGATTATTCTGGATATTTTTTAAATTAAATCATAATTTTTTATAAAATCCATTGATGTCAATTATAATTTATTTGGGTTGTGATCTAATGATACCATACTTATTATTTATCTGGATGTTCCATGATAATTATGACGAGATGATTTCAAAATCTATTTATATTCCATGAGTAATGGTATAATTAAAGGAAAAATGTTTTACGATCTTCGGGTATTTATGTTAACGAATTATGATTACGTTATTGATGGGTCCATTACACCCCTCCTATGCATTAAGTGATGTGATATTTATATATCATGAGACCATGATGATATTAATGGAGATGATTGATATTATATTTTCTCACACATATATCTATGAGTATGATTTATTTGTAGATATTATCACAAGAAAATGTTTGGATATGATCATGAATAGGTTTGTTCACATATTGAGGCATGGGTTTGATTTCATTCTAGATATGATCAATTGAAAAAGCATGGATGTGATTATTAATATATTGGTTCAAATTTTTGTTTTTATGTATGGTCACCTTCTAACTATTCTCACATGGCGATGCGTTGACAAGATTTAATATAACTATTTTCACAATATTATTATTACTTAGGATTATGATGCCTCATTCCTATATTATGGCTCTTGGATGTTGATTACTACGTTTACAACCTTATTTAGCACGATTCTAGATATGAATTGATTTTGAATCATATAATATATGTTTTTTGGGGAATGAATATTTTATACTGATACCATGGAATTGAATTTTTTATCATACCCTTATGATCATATTGTGATCTAATGATTGATATCTACCATGAATACCCTTACCGAGCATCTAAGCTCACCCATTTATGATTTATAATTTCCCATGGATTCCAAAATGTATTCTATAATATATAAGTTGGGATATGCTATGGAGAATAATGAAATTATAAAATAAAATTATATATTTTATTTTATGTTTTCAAATTTGATGTGAGATACAAGTATGTATTTTGTTAACCAAAAATACTACAATACTTGTTCATTCAAGATGTAATTCCTTTTATATAGTGACAATGTAATAATGTAATAACTGATTATGGGATCCTTGGGTTGGGTTATTCAAAGATGGTATCAATGTAAGTTTAGTAGAAACCTTTGGGTCTATATAAAAGAAACCATAAATTTGGGAATATAACCCTATGAATGGATTTTAGGATAAGTATGTGTATAGCATGACATCCTAACATTTTGGTAAGAAATAGATTACGTGGTTTTCCAAGAAATAAATTCTTATTTGAATATTATAAATGGAGGTGGTTTTGTCAGTGAAGAATCAAGTTTTATAATAAACAAATAAGTTAGTTAAGTATATCATGAAAATCTATCTGGTGAACAATGTGTGTACACTTATTGGTTGTCTAGTTTGAAAATTGCAAGGGATATGATTGGGTTAATTAACTTTTTCTATTTAAACCATTATGGAGGATTTGAATATATGATGACCATGAATAAATTCAGATAAAAATGAGGTGTCTTAGATTGAAAAGAAGGTGTCATGATTTAAACTTCTTATAAATTATTTTATTGATTATGTGGATTCCCACTATGATTTTTGTTTCCCATACTATGATTTTGGGTTCCATTCAATGGATGGGACCTGATGGATCAGTGTCAACATTTAATGTGGTGGAAAATGTGGTGATTATGAGAATTCAAATAGTATGATAACTAAAGTTAAAGATATTTTGATTATTCCTAATCAATAATCTTGATATATTATTAACAACATAAACCTTAAACAACTCTCTATCTCACCAAATGATATAAGGATAGTGTTGGGTGAGTGTATGAGTAGTGTATACCATGGGGAAAGATGGATCAATTTAATTTTTGTAAGAAATGTTTTAAGAGACACCCAGGGCATGGAATCATAAGAAGGGGGTGTGGAAAGAATGTTCATAGATCAATGGAATACTGAGTATTTAAATTTTTTATTTTTGGGTAACCTTATAATTATTGATTTCAATGACCCAATATAAGTGAAAAATCATAGACCAAGGAATGAAATATCCCATGTCAATCATTGAAGTTGAAGGCTTGAAGTGTTTATATATTAGGATTTAGGATTATGTTTTTGAAGTGTTATATCATTGATATTTTCATTATAAGAATCATGAAACATCTAAGGATTGTCCCACGATAGTATTTAATTAAGGATTTCAAAATAAATTATGAATAGTAGTAATGACCTGTAAAAATAATTTTTTTTTGGAAATGAGATATTTTTTGGAAAAACACATGATTGGGGGAATGAAGACCCTTAATAAATTCATGATGATGAGATAATAACTTTTAGTTGAGATAAATTGGTTATAGATATTAATAAATTATATATGATAATATTAGTAATTTGATTGTATATTTATTAATGTTTAATGAATTTTTTGGATTTATGGAATATATTCGATAATATGAGATATTATTTGAGGAATAAAGGGAGAGTCAATTTTTTGAAGCATACATGTTTCCATTAATCTATTAGTGTTTTAGGTTGTTACTGTGTGTTAGGATAATATATGATAAAGGTATTCATGTGTTTGGTTTGTCACTTTAGGATTTAATTTATTCTGTATAGGGATAATGGTTTTATCAAATGTTTTATAGATTTAAGTATATATTTTATTAGAGATTTTTTGGAGGATTCCAATGGATAAATATTTATGGAATGGATTAAATTAAACATTGTTAGTTATTATTGAAGTTCTATAGAGTAAATTATTATATTGGAAAAATTATGCCAACCGTTTTTGTTTTGTAAAATATTTTGAGAGAGATAAATAGAATTTTAATTCTTGTTATGGATCTTATGACCCATTAAAATTTAATTTTACCACTTTAGACATGAAAAATTCATCTTGAATATTCATTTCAAGGAGTAAGACATGGAGTAAAAATTGATCAAAGAAATACCAAAGCATAAAAAATTTCTTATGAAATAGAAATATATCAAGTAAGTATATTTATAGTGTTATAAATAAATATAGTAAATGAATATCAAAACATTAGAAAGGATCTTGAAATAATAATGATTAAATTTTACATTCATTTTTTATGAATCCATGGTCTTTTCACCGATCATAGATTTATAGTATTTTGATCATTGAATTTCTCCTAACTATGTTCTCTATCACTCTATATTAGTAATTGGTCATTAATATTTTCCTCCATTTCTAAATATTCACACCAAAATAATTTTATATCAGTTTAAAACCTAGATTTTCATTATTTGATATGTCATTTATATTTCCATTTCCCTCATTTAAGAGGATGTTTTACAAACAATTTTTATGATGTGGGTTTTCAAAATGGTATTTTTAATTGTAAAAACTTTGATTACCAAGAGAAAATAGAAAATATTTACTGTGAAATTTGTTAAATATGGGGGGAGATTATGACACCCTGGGATTTTAAAATAACCCTATATTCAATATCATATACAACATGAAGAAACAATCTTAAATTAACAATAGAGTATTATTATTAAAATAAAATCATTATATCATTATCATTGAATTAGAAGGTATTTATAGGAATAAAAAAATTATGAAATATATATAAATTTAATAATCATTAAAAATTTATTGATTAATTCTTAAGAAATAATCACTCAACTTTTAGTAAAGACATTTTATTCTTCAAAATGTGTTTTCTTCAAAATTGGTTTTTATTTCTTATTGTGAATGAATAATAAATTAATTTATGGAACTTTTAAATTTTTATGAGATAAAAAGAACATCATTTTTAGATCATAATATTGAAATTATCTTTGGTCTAATTTTTCAGATTTCTCTGAGAATATTTATTTTCTATTGAACAATTAAAAATAATGATTTTTATTGTTTTTTTCTACAATTTACTAAATATAATTTTATTTTAAAATGGTTTCAATGTAAAATTATTATATTATATTATGAATAATAAAATTATGTCAATTAGAATCGACTTTATAGTTGTATTTGGTATAAAATATTTTTTTATAATTAAAAATGCATTTTTCTGAATTTGTTTTACATTTCCATATTCATTTGTATCATAAAATAATTTCATCCAATTTGATTGATTGAATATTTAAAAATGGATAACATATTAAGAATAAGGATGTTAAAATTTTATAAATAGGTCCATTTTATTTTTTTCATCATGATTAGTAATCTTGGAAAATATTTGTCACCTTAGTAAGGGTAAATGGGTACATCAGAGTTAAAACATTGAGATATGGTCTCCAAATCAGCACAATACTTGAATTTAGAATTATTTAAGTGTTTCTTCATAAATTTCAATCCAATTCATGAATATTTGTTCCCATAGTTCCATATTTATTTGATTATGACCTTTATATTAATATAAGAGAAGAATAAATACAAAATTTTACTCTCTTGACATTGATAACTCACAAATTTTTTTATAAGGGTAAAAATATAATAATTTATATTATTATTATTTATATTAAATATAAAATAATTTTTAAATCATGGTAATTTATTTATCATTTTTAGTAATGAAATAATTAGATTAAATTCTTACACAACACCGATATAATATTTATTCAATTTATAGAAACAAAATTAAATGATTTTAAAAATATTAAAAGTAATAAAATTTATACGAAATATTATGTTAAAAGTATTTTTTAGAAAAATATAACATATTATCTGTTTTTGAAAGGATTATCTTTAAATTATATGTTTGTCTTGATGCCTTTAATGTGAAATTAAATGAAGAGTGTGAAATTTTCATTGATGATAATTTATGAAAATAATATTGTATTAAATAAATTTAAAAAATAATTAAAGATGAAAAATGGGATATATATGGTCTAAAATTTCATCCAATTTTCATTTATGGTCTATTTTTTACTTATAATTAATATTTTAACAATTTAATAGTGAAAAGGGAGTTATTACGGTTAAGGAAAAAATATGTTATCTATGGGGTTAAATGATAATATTAGGTTTAAAGTAACAGTAAAACAAATTTTAATTTTATTATTTAATTAAATTTAAAAAATATAAAATATAATATTTTAATGCATGTCCATTTGGAATCATTTTTATAGCTAATTAATTTATTATATTTTAATCTTTTAGAAATTCCAAGAGTTCCCCTCCCCTCCAATTTAAACGGAAACCACTTACCTATCTTATTATTCCAATTTGATCAACATATATAGATCGATTCCTTACCATTTATCTTCTAAAAACACTTATCCAGATTTTATATCTTATGGTATTCCCAATAGACTAACCCTAGTTTCTGAATTTAATGATTTAAAAGTGGTCCTTCGATGAAGTGGTAATCATCTTACACAACCTCTTTCATTTCATTTATTCATCTATCTCCTGTAAATATAATTAATTTATCATAAAAAAATTAATTATGTGACCTCAATATACTTAAACTTCATTATGATTGTAAAAACACATTATAACCCCTCTATTAAATCAATTGGGATGTGAAAGTATCTCTCATACATATATACATCTTAGCATCTCCACGTAGCGATATAGTTCAATTTTTATAACCATATTTTATGGATGAGTGTTATGGTAGGTTTTATTTTTATATATGAAATTTCTGAAACAATTATATAACTATACTTATATTCTCATTTGTAGTCATAGACCTAATAATTCATTGGTAAACAATAACATCACTTGTGCGTATGCGTGGACTAACACCTCCATAAAGTGATGTGTTTTTTTCGTTTATATTTTACACAAAGGATAAGTAGTATATATTTTATTAATATAAATTATATATATGAAATAATCAATATTTTTAGTTTTGAATTATTATTTATCTTTCTTTTATTCTATTTTTTCAAAGTGAAAACGGCTTTCATGTGTAGGTATGACCTACGACATCATGAACAATATAATTCATTTATCTATCTATATATTTTGGGGATAACAATAAATATATATATAATAAATATATATTATATTTATATCATTGTTAAAATTCTAGATATGATGTAACCATGATAAAGTAGATGAACCAAAACTACTGAACAAAATCAAACATGAAAAAACAAAGCAGTTATCACCTAGAAGTAAAATTTTAATAAAGAATGGTTCAAAAATAAGAGATAAAAGGTTATAAATAAATAGAATATTATATGAAATATATTATATAATGTTTCTATAAAAAATTTATAATAAATATATATTTATTATACAGGAGGTTCTAAAATATACGAAGGATGTCAAACATGAGTTAAACATTTTCTTAACTCAATTTCCTTTCAGTGGGTTAAATAAATTTTTCATTGATTATATCATTTCACGATTATGTGTGAAATGAAATTTGATTATTTTATATTTTATTTTCACTTATATTGTAGGGATTTAATTTTTTAAACATAATATCTTCATTTATTAATTAAAAATTCCTCAATATGATAATTTTAATGCATTTTTTGTCTCACTTTTATTTTTGGTAGACAGATGCAATATTCATTTATTCTTTCTTTTATGTGGTGTATATAATTTACCATTAAAATGTTATATCTTGAGTATACATTAATTAATGATGTTTAATGTTTCATTTGATGATATATTTCATGGGGATTATGATTCATGAATTAAAAAATTGTTAATGGTTTTATGTTACAATATCAATGTTTAACGATATTGTCTATGATTAAGCTATTGATGAAGAAATTTCCTGATATAACTCTCAAAAATTATAATTAATTTTTTTTCTCAATTTTTTTTCTAGAGATTAAATTTTTTTACTCTCATTATCCTTTATTTAAATACTCATGAAACCAAAATAATGTTTTAAAGGAAAACAAAATTTATTTATCTCTTTTATCAAAAATAATTTTAAATCAATGTCTATGTTTTATAAAAAATACATGAATGTTTTTAATATAATCCAATAATTGTTTAAATTATTTTTTACCCATGATGGAATATTTGAAAAATGTTTTAAAATGAATATTCTTATTTTTTAAATTTTGTTTTTTTCCTTTTTTTTTATAAAATTATGAAAATAATGATTTCTTCAAAATTATATTGCATGAATGGAATTTAACAATATCATTGAACAATAAATAATGTAAAGATTAATTTACATGTTTCAAAGATTAATTTTAATGAAAAAGTTTCCCTTGAGATCTGTTAAATTACATCTTTTAAATATGTTATTTCACAGAAAAAAGATAATTTTTCATCAACAATTATTCTAGATATATTTTGATAAATTTTTTCATATATGATAACACAATTTGAAATTAATTATAAATTAATGGGGTTATCATCCAATAATACCTAACTTATTATTTCTTTGTATAGTCTATGATTTTGATGATTAGATTTTTACAAAATCATTTCATTTTCCATGGGTAGTTCTACAATGTTATGAAGAATGTTTTATAATATTATGACATTTATATGAATGAATTATGATTATATGATGGTTGGGTATGTTATATAATTCCATGTAATTGGTTATACTGATGTAAATATCTCATGGTATGATGATTGGAGGCATGGACATTACTGTTAATATATTTGTTCATATATCTATATTTCAGTATGATTTTTCTATAGTTATGCTCACTATAGAAGGTATATACATGATTACGAATATATTTGTTCACATATTTATTTTTGAGTATGATCGGTTTATATCTATTATCATTGGAAATGTTTAGACATTATTTAAATTTTTTTTTTTCACATTTTGATGCATAAGTATGATCACATTATAGAAATTAACACAAGGGTATGTCTGGACATGATATCACTTAGCTATGCTCATAATATTATGATTTCTTATTATTATGTTTACTCAAGACTATATTATGACTTCTGGATGTTGAATATTAATTTGAAAACATTATTTATCATGTTTATAATACTAATTTATTATTAAACTCAAGATCTATGATTTTTGGGGTTATTAATATTTTATTTTGAGAACAAGAAAAAATATGCTATCATGAAATTATAATCATCATATCATATAATTATTGATATCTCAACTATTTACCATTACCACGAATCTGATCTCAAATATTTATTATGTTTCCATTCCCTACGATACCCAGAAGTGTAATATGATTGATAAGCTATGATATAAGGGAGAGAATAATGGTTTTCTAAAAGAAAAATATTTTTTTGTATATTATGTTTTAAAATTTAATGTGATATTAATTTATTTACCTTTTATACCAATACTACTAAACAATTCAGTCCTTTGGGAGATGACTATTAATATATAGTGATAATGTAATAATGTGACAATTAATCAAGGATACAAGGTTCAGGGTCATTATAATATTCTATTTTATCTTCTTGTACTATTAATAGAAATTATAATCAACATTATTTTATGATGTGTAGTTTTCTTATGAAATTTAATAGCCATTTTATGTTCTTCAATAAAAAAATAGTCATTCTAAATCATTAGTTATTTTACTAATATATTGAATCTTCAAGTCACTATAGAGGATCTTCTCCTATACATAATGATGTAAAACCTCACAACCAACACTATTCAGGTCATGAAGGAAACTAGGGAGACATACCTCACTTGGTAAAGCCTTTCCGTGTAATGGAACTCTTTTGTCATAACATGAATTGTGGTGTGTTGCTAAAATTTAGTAGCTGATAACCAACCCTACTTTGACGCACATTAGAGAACCCGAACCATAAATTTTTTTATTCATCTAAAAATTATATTTGAGAAATACTAATGAAAATATTCCCCATTAAACTCCCAATTAATGGAACAACCAAATAATTGAGATCAAAATTCAAACTTCTTAAAAATGTAACAGATCAAAAATCTATGGGGAATTAAAATGTTATATCAGAACCTTTTTTTAGATTTTTTTGGGTTTCTAGTGTTCAATTTACTTATTTTTTGAAGAAAAAGGGTACAGTGATGTTGGTCTTTGATGTAACACCCCTCCATTTTAGTTTTACTTTCCTTTAAATGAATATGGTGTGTTTTAGGTCTTGTAATAAATCCAAAAATGATGTAAAACTAACCATGATATATATATTTTTGGATAAAATTTTACAATGAATGATAAAAAATAATATATTATTAAAATTCAATATGTAACATCTTTAATAATACTATAAGGGGTTTAAAACCACATGTAAATAAAATTACTATGAATAAGAAATTATTACCGTATTGGTTTTTTTAAGATCATACCAATGATAATACGTATAGAAATAAGAAACAATATTTCATATATAATATACATGTTGATAAATTAGTAAATGAATAATGTTTTATATGTTGGTATGTTTTATACCAGAGAATAATGCGATAATTTTATATATGGTCATTAGACATTTGTCCCTGGGATAAATGATCACTGAATATTTTTTCATATAATTATCTTAAATACAATATGTACATTAAAGTAGAATTATTTTTAGCAATAAATTTTGAATAATATAATTCATATATAATAAATAATTCTCAAAAGAAAATTTTAAATATAACGAATTAGGAAATTTAATTATATAAATATTTATTTTTCTTCATTGTATATTATTACCTTTAATGAATGATTTGGTTTCTTAATAAAAATCAATGAAAGATTACAATATTGATATATTTGAAAAATTGATTAAATATTCTAACATTTAGTCAAATATGATATTCAATGAAAGATTCCAATATTTAGTGCATGGTGATCTTTGTCATTATACCTAGAAAAATTTTTAGGAAAATATAACGAAAAGGATTCGGTCATTCGTAATATGATATTTTCCTAAAAAATATTGGATTAAGGGGAATGTTTCTTAATGACATGGATTTTACATTAATAGAGTTATAAAACATCTCTTTTTGGACATTAAATTGTATCATAATTAAAGGGTGAGTAATCATTAAATTAATGAGTTTATAAGAAAAAATCATTAAATGATAAAATGTTGTATATGGAAAGAGGAAGTACCATTTTTTTAATACTAGTGTAACGTCTCACCCTAGGTGCCACACATTGGTGCCCCAAGATGTTAAGTCACCTGACTTCAAGAACACCTCCCCATATGCTACAGGCTACTGAATAGTAGTAAGGATTTGTTAATTCAGTCATGGGGACACGATACACTCATTTATCAGAGTAAAACACCATCATAAATAACTAATCAATCATGGAAGAATATATAACCAAAAAATACTCATGTCACATGATTAGAAAATAGAAAATAAAAATACTCAAATGAAATGGAAAAAATTCTATTACAATACAAGTGTTAAGTGTCTATAATGATACTAAAAGTTAATACACTACGACTCCCCAAATGGGTCTCAAACCATGTCCAGTTCCCTCCTCCAAGCTTCTTCCCTAATCATCCACCTATTCGAGGGCCATTTCCTTTATCATGTCCTTCACCAATATAATATATTTTGGTATCAATCAGGAAGCCTAAATAGAATGTGAGTACAACTTAGTAGGACACCACCAACGGTGTTTAAAATAATTATAGTAAAAAATAGTGCATGTTGTTCTATAAGAAAATATGTACAATGAAAAAATAAACAGTTTATCACATTTTCATTTACTATAATCAAACTGCATTAACTCTAGGGTTCCCAAGGATACCCATACCTGAATACTAACTTCATATTATACCAAATCTTGAAGTGTTCTCTAGGTAATACCATATCTTAATACCTGTTTCTAGACAAATCTCGATGTATTAAAGGTGCTATGACATCTTAGTACCAGATTCCACTCATGTCAGAGTTCAAATATTTTCATTTGAGGCCATAAATCAGAGTTCCATTATTCCCATTCTATAATTTCACATTTATAAGCAAGATTACCCAAGTTACCAATATCACAAACATAAGTAAGATGAACATGTTACCATGCTTACTGCTTAATAGAATCACCATGTTCCCATTCTATTTACTCATATGCATAATGGCCATGTTACCATGTATAGTTCTCGATTTTGAATGAAAATGTTCCCATTCTCTTTACACATAAGTATGATGACCATGTTACCATTGGTACTTCTCAATTTTTAATGACCATGTTCCCATTATTTATCACATAATTAATTTACCAATTAATAATCCACCCTAATCCAATTACTAATTCAACTGTCAGTTTAATACATCCATTCATTAGTTAACTCAACAATTAACTATGTGATTCAAAACATTAATTAATTCATCAATTAATTAATCAATGTCACGATTCATATCCCATAATTAAATTTTACAAAATAAATTATCTCATTACACTCTAAACTTTTTGTAATTAATCCCACAATTAATTATATAAATCATATTATCAAAGGAACATAAATAATCCCCAATTAATTATCTTAACTTATCCAATTTAAAATCACATAATTAATACCCTGATTAATTATATAAATTACAACCCCTACCTATTATAATAAATTCAAAAAATTAATAATCTAATAGGGAAGCCCCTTAGTGTCATGATTAATTCCCAAATTGATCACCTGTTCCCACAAAGTTTTTTTGAACAATTGGTCAATCTAATTAACCAAATTCTTTAAAATCAATTGATAAAGGATGATAGAAATTCTACAATTCTGCATATATATATCAAATCCATGATGATCAGAATAAGATTTAGACCACCTACCTCAATTCGTTGAAGGATGTTTGTACAATAGAAATCCCTAAAATACAAGAAGCACAACAATGTTGATATGAGTTCTGGATCTAAATACCTAAACCAAAATAAAGATCCAAGACATCAAAATCTCATAAATCGAGATCTAGATCCATTATCCTAGATCTAGATCTCACCACATAGGTTTAGATGCAATGTAATAGAGTAAATCTTCTATGAAAAGATCAAGGAAAGATATAATAAAGAACAAGAGAATAATCGAGATGAAATCCACTTACCAGAAGAAGAGAGGATCGTCAATTTGGGATTTACATATCAAAGAAAGGTGTTTGTAAGGACTTTTAATCCCTCCGAGTCACTGGGAGAACCTTCCTTTACCATTAAGAAATTAAAATCCCAAGTTAGGGCTGCACAAGAAGTGAAACATGTCTTTAAAATTTGAAAATGAGAGAGATCCACAATTATAGGATCTCACTGTCATCCCTCACATGGTTAAGTCACACGGTTGGACAAGCCATGTGCTAACCATGCATTAGCCACTACTTTAAGGGGCACTTCTCATGACTTCCTCGCATAGAATCTCAAATTGTTCTCTAACCGTGATGAAGATCCCATTGGTATGCCATCGACCTGATTCTCTCCACTATCTCAAAGGGTCCAACAAACCTAGGTGCCAACTTTCCCTACCTCCATATCATACAGGGATCCAACCTAGGAGACACCAAAAGAAACACACAATCTCCTTCTTTATACTTTAGGGGTCATCTCCTTCTGTCAGCATATGACCTCTGTCTAATCTGAGCCATAACCATAAGTTTCCAAATCATCTGTACCTGCTCCGATATCTCCTGCACAAGACACAGTCCCAATAACTTTGACTCACTAGCCTTCATCCAACAAAGCGGTGATCTTTATGGCCTACCATAAAGAGCATAATATGCTACCATCTATATATTTTCTTGATTACTATTTTTATAGGTGAACTCCTCTAAGGCCAAGTTCTTTTCCCAATATCTATTGAAGTCACACACACATCCCCGTAGTATATCCTCAAGCACTTGTATAGTACGTTCTGACTTCCCTTCAATTTGTGGGTGGAAATCAATACTCAATAATACCTATTCACTGAGTTATTTATAAATTCCTTGCTAGAAGAGTGAATTAAAGCATGAATCACAATATAAATCTATAGTCTGTTGAACTACATTCCAATAGACTATCTCCTGAACTAACAGTTCTCTTCAACGGTTCTACTGTAATGGTTTTCCTTATAGATAGAAAATGCTCTACCATTATCAATCAATCCACAATGAACCAAATAACATCATTCTTCCTAAGAATATTTGGAATACCCATCCCAAAATCAATGGCCATGTCATCCCACTTCCATTCCAAAATATGTAAAGGTTATAGAAAACCACCAGGTTATTGATGCTCTAATTTCACTTGTTGAAAAGTGAAGCATCTGGTCACAAACCCTACTATCTCTTTTTTCATGCCTGTCCACCAAAACAATCATCATAGGTCATGGTAAATTTTGGTTATTCTTGGAAGCACTTCCTATTTCGAGGCATGAAATTCCCGCATGAGTACATCTCATATGCTTATAGGCACCACAACTTGATTCTTCACAAAGATGATCTCATCTTAATCTATCAACCAGTATAAAGATGTCTCCCCACCTTCAAAGATTTCCCTCTTGGATAAGAACTATATATCCTCATTATTCTAATTCTTGATCTATCTCAATAGAGTAGAATCTACTACAACTAAAACAAGGGTCATTTTATCATACATCTTCTATACCACCACATGCATTTCAGCCACCAAGGTCATCATCTTCTACTCTACACTCGACTATTAAACCATCTAAGTCTGAGTTTTCCTTATCCAGGTATCATCCACACCGCTTCCCTTCCCAGTCATATATGTAAATTCAAAATTGAAATACTGCATATACTCAACCCATCTACACTACCAAATATTCAAATCATTCTGTGAAAATATATAATTCATGCTCTTGTGATTTGTATAGACTGTAAAAATTTCTCCCAAAAGATTGTGTCACCAATAATTAAGAGCATAAACCATTACTTGCAACTTGAGGTCATGAGTAGGGTAATTACCTTCATGAGGCCTCAACTTCCAAGATCCATATGCCACATCTCGATCTCCCTACATCAACACAACTCCAAGTCCAATCCCAGAAGCATCAAAATAAACTGCATACTCCTCACCTAAATTTGGTATGATCAAAATTGGTTCCGATGTTAAGCATTTATTCAACTCCTAAAAATCCCTATCACAATACTATGAGCATTAAAACTATACTATCTTTTTGGCCAGGCTTGAAAGTGGTGCTTCTAAATGGGAAAAGTCTTGGATAACCCTTGTGTAATATTTAGCTAATCCCTAAAATATTTAGATATAAAAAACATTCTTGGACTGAACCCAAGAAACCACTACCTAATCATTATCTAGGACCAATGACACACCTTCCTCCAAGATGATGTTCCCCAAGAAGTGTACCTAGTTAATCAAAAACCGAATCCTTAATAGATTTGAATATAACTAATTCTCTCTCAACATACCAAGGATTATGTCAAGATGTTAGGATTGATCATCATGAATCCTTGAGTACACCAAGATGTCTTCCACAAACACCACCATGAACTTATCTAGATATAGATAAAAGACCCTATTCATCAAATCCATAAAAACTTCTGGTTCATTTTTCAACCCAAATGACATTACGATAAACTCATAATGGCCATACCTATTTCTAAAAGAATTTATTTGTAAATTAGAAGTCCGTACTCTTAACTGATGATACCCAGTTATAAAATCAATATTTGTGAACACACAAGATCCCATAAATTTTTCAAATTGATCATCGATACATGGAATAAGATATCAGTTCTTCAACGTCATTTTGTTCAACTTTCGGTAATTGACACAAAAGCATAAACTCCCAACAACCTTCTTTGCGAACAAAATATGTGATCCCCAAGGAAACATAGAATAAGAACCTCAGCCCAGTTAGTGAGGACTCAGAAAGTGAATCCATGAGACCTGAGTTCAAAATCAGGCGGAGACATAATTTTGTAGGGCACTGTAGCAACAATGTAGCATTACTGTAGTAGTACTGTAACAGGTACTATTCGTTGCTATAGTATCTTGAACTATTCATCCATTTGGGATTTTGGGCCATCGGTTTGGGCCTTGGGTCCTTTAAGGACTTTGGACCACCCCAAGACTTCAGGCCAGTAAGGCTTTCAGGCCACCTAAAATCCTTAGGGCCTCCTAAAATTGTGCTTAAAATGACCAGACAGACTCTACAAGGAGTAGACTCTAGATGGGGATTCAGAGTAGGCGCATTAATTAGAGTAGAAGCTATGTGGATTTGTCAGAATGATAGGGTATGGAATTTTCCATCAAGACTAGCCTGTGCAAGCATAGGAAGCCTAGCTGAACAAGCCATGTGAAGGTGGAGAGCTGATATCACGATGAAGAAGCTGGGGATGAGCAGTTCCAAATATAGTCTGTATGTTTCCTAAGACTTATGAGTCATGTAATCTCTAAGCCTACGGGCCTTGTAAGGGTTCCCACTCATCCCTTGAAAAGGTGTTACAAAAAATCAATAAAAAGAAGGCCTTCAGGCCATTCAGGCCAAGGTGACACACGTGTATGGATAAATCCCTTATCCTCCAACTCCTTCAACTGAATCTGAAGCTCTTGAAGCTCAGTCGGTGCAATATTATATGGTGGAATAGATATTGGCTCAACCCCCGGCATGAGATCAATAGTGAATTCCACATATCTATTAGGTGGTAGCCCGGAGAAGTCTTTTAGAGAGACATCTTGAAGCATTTCCACTACTGTTGGAAGGACATATTTCCCAACACCCCCATCATCCAACAAAAGACTAGAAAGTTGGGATGTGATCTCTCCCAGTTACTGAGTAATTCCCCCTGTTCAGCCTATTTGGATATCCCACTTCCACAATGAAAATACTGGTCACCCTTAAGAGATTTAAATATAACCCTCCTATGGTAAAGATCGTTGTGGACTCGGTATGCGACTACCAAGTCCATACCCATAATTAGGTCAAAGCTTGTCATATCAAGAACATAGAGATCCCATAGGAAACGATATTACTCGATCTCTATTGAACATCCCTTTCATAAACAGATATCTCTAGACTGCACTTTCAATGGTGTATCTATAGTCATAACCCCACTCAAAAACTCCATCTCTAGGCTCAAACCATTAACAAGTTTTGAAGATATAAATGAATGAGAGGCACTTGTATCAAACAAGTGTTGGGGTGTGGAGCCCAGCACCACAACAGAAGAAGTCGTTGCATAAAACACGGGAGAGGAGAGGATTTCACCCGAAGGATTTTTATCACCCGAAGGAATTTTACATATCACCCGAAGGATTTTTAACATCACACCCAAAGGATTTTTAATATCACAACTGAAGGCTTTTTTACAATGCACCCACACCCATGAATGTACCATTTTGATTGTACCGCCGATCATCACAATCGGGACATGCCGCTTGATCTCTGCAACCAAGAGGACTTTCGATACATGTCATCTTCATGAATCTATTTGCATGCCGTCATCGACAATTATCTCTCCATCGTCGTACATCATCATCTTCATGTACACACTTTCATTTTCCATCATCATCTTCGCTTCGTACCGGTTACTGCAAACGCGGAAACCCCTTCCTCGTTTTTCTCTTGGCAGCTACATCTTTGTCTGCCCCCTTTCCAAAACATGCTACCATATCCTATTATATAGTCATCATGTACATATCTCTAATTAATGTGGTTAACATTAATAATTACATCATTATTCCATCAATTAATATTGGGAATAACTCTTCATTAATGTTGGGAGAAAATCCTCCATTAATGTTGAGAAAATCCCTCCATTAATATTTTCTCTCTCATCATTATTTAAATTTTAAATCAATAAATCCCAACAATCTCCACCTTGATTTAAAATTAAAATACTCCACATTCATCTCCACCATCTGGGTCAATTTTATTGTCAACTCCACCAAGCTTCGAATGACACCCAATGAACGGAACACGCCGCATGACACCTGCGGCCAAGAAGACTCCGGATATTCCAGCAACACAGCGGATACCGCCATCATTTCTGATGACTTTCGAGGCCTGAGTCCTTAATAAGCTGCTCCACCAGATGCTTTCCACTATGTTCTGAAAATGAGCACTTCAACCAGTCCCTCTGATACCACTATTAGGGCGCGAAACTCGGCACCACATTGGATGTAGTCATTGCAGAAACACACAAGAAGAAGATAAGATTTCACCCGAAGGCTTTTTATCACCCGAAGGAATTTTACATATCACCTGAAGGATTTTTAACATCACACCCGAAGGATTTTTAACATCACACCTGAAGGATTTTTTATAACACACCCACACCCATGACTGTACCATTTTGATTGTACCACTGATCATCGCAATCGGGACACGCCGCTTGATCTCCGCAACCAAGAGGACTTTCGATACATGGCATCTTCATGAATCTCTTTGCACGCCGTCATCGAATATTCTCTCTCCATCATCACATGTCATCATCTTCACGTGCACAATTTCATTCACCATCATTATCTTCGCTTCGTACCAGTTACCACAAAGGCGACAACCCCTTCCTCGTTTTTCTCTTGGCAGCTACATCTTTGTCTGCCCCCTTTCCAAAACATGCTACCGCATCCTATTATGTATACATCATGTCCATATCTCTAATTAATGTGGTCAACATTCATAATTCCATAATTATTCCATCAATTAATATTGGTAATAACTCTTCATTAATGTTGGGAGAAAATACTCCATTAATGTTGAGAAAATCCCTCCATTAATATTTTCTCTCTCATCATTATTTAAATTTTAAATCAATAAATCCCAACAAAAAGGCAACGAATAAATTAGAAGCTACTAGAATTGAACCTCTCACTGTCGATGGTCCAGCCTTGCTATCTACAAGTATAGGTTGTACTACATGTAACTATGATACTCATCTTCCATGTGATGCTGTCTGACTCCCCTAAATAGTACCACTATGATGATACGAGTGCTCTTACCCAGAAGAACTACGTCTACTACCTATACAACCTCGTCCTATAGAACTCTAACTTCTAGCTAAATATGGTATAGAAGATCCTCTTCCCATACTCTGAGTCTGCCCAGTAGCTCCTTCTATACCTATCAGTTGTTACAACATTTAGAACTTCTATATATATCCTATATCTCCACAAGATCAAAACTCTACTAGAGGTTGGGAACTGTGTCGATGATATTGTTCCATCCTACCACACTGATGATAGATTACCCCAATATGGTCTTTTCCAACTGACCCTCCTATATATGTACTCTGCTTCCCACTATATTGGTTAAATTTGTCACAACAGTGCTTCATTCTCTCAAAAGTTTCACCTCCAGATCATCCAGTAACAACTACTTGTACATTTCTAAAAGCCTCCCCCAGGTTTCCTTCAACTATGAGATCCTAATTCACAACTTCCATACACTTATTCAGATAGAAGGTATTCACCAGGGACTTAATCTCACATTTAAGTAAATCCTAAAAATATTTCACCGTAGCTGTCTCATCTCCTGATAACGTTGAAATAATGCGTTGTAGATTTGTGTAGTGTCCAACATAGTCTATCACCAACATAATCTCCTATGTCAGATGCATGAACTCAAAATCTTTCTCTTGTCTCTTTCTCTCTTGATAAAAGTGTTCCAGGAACCTCTCCAAGAAGTCATTTCATAACATATCATCAGTCAATCTAGTTCTCACTTGAATATCCCACCAACGCTTCATTGTTCCCCATATTACATAAGTATCCAAATTGACCCTCCTATCAGCCAAATCTCTAAATGGTCAAGTATTGTCTCTATGGACTCAACCCATAATTCATCTCCCTCAAGTCCACTATATATAGTAAAATTCAAAGGGTGCTACAACTAAAAATCCCTTTTCAACTCAGACATTCTTTTCACAACTCACCCTGGGTCTCTTTTTGTGAATTGCATGAAGCAATATAATTTCTCTCAAAACTTATCCCATTCATCTTCAACTGGCACAATCAGTGCCTCAAGTTCCCTAACTAGAAAATCATCCCTTGGCACACCCCTTAGTCATCCCCTTAACAATCGTCATGAAGGTATGCTATCTACAATGCCAAACACACATCTCAGGTCTCATATCACAAACTTATAACATTTATTTAATAGGAAATAATCACAACAATCCTTTTCCCCCAACCTAACCACATGGTCAAAACTGAGGCACTATCACTACCCTTAACAATCCTACTCCAAGGATTTGGTCAACTAGGGTAAACACACTATCATAATCATGTTTATCATTTAGAATCCCAATTATTATTATTCCACATCTTTTTTACAACCTTTTTCAATTCATGTTAGGAGCCATTTTTCATTTTAATCTCATAAAAATGAAACTAGTTGAAGTTCAACAACTTACCCATAACCCATTTTCCCGTGCATGCATAATATAAAATGATACATGCAGACTCAAATCTTATGCCATTCATGGCCATGAATCAACACATAAAATTATCAGAAACAATAATCACATCACACAACATGTGTATCACCCAAGGAGAAATAATATTCAACTATAACATCACACAAAAATAACAATAATCCCACCTATAGTACTTGGGTTTCCCCCCATGCATGGTTTTACAACTCCCATGAACGAGCTCATTACCAATCTTCCTATTATCCTATCAACCTTTCCAAAAATAGTAATACAAATGAAGAAGAAAGAAAAATAGACCTATGATACCACTTTGTAATGTCCCGCCCTAGGTGCCACACATCAGTGCTCTGATCTAGTCGATCACATGACCTCAAGCACGCCTCCCCATATGATAGAGGTTGCTGACTAGCAGTGAGGGTTTGGTAAGTCAGTAAAGGGGAGACTATACCCTTATTTATCAGAGTAAAACAGTAGTGGAAACAAATAAAAAAATGTGGAAGCATATATGACTAGAACAATACTCATGTCACAAGATAACCAAACAGGAAACACAATACTCAACTAAAAGGAAAAACATGATAATCCAATACAAGTGTCAAGTATATATAAGACAACTGAAAGTAAATACAATAAGACTCCCCTAATAGGTCCCGAACCATGTCCGGTTCCCTCCTCCAAACTCCTCCAATCAAGTAGCTATCCCTGTGCTTTTCCCTTATCCAGTCCAGAAACAATATAATATATTTGGCTACTAAACAGGCATCCTGAATTGTGTGAGAACAACTTTGTATACCACCACCAAGAGTGTCTAAAACCAATCTGGTCAAAAGATAGGGAATTCTGTTCTATAAGAAAATATGTGCAATGCAATAATAAATAGTTAATCACATTTTTATTTATTATTATCAAACTACATTAACTCCAGGGTTCCCAAGGATACCTGTACCTCAATACTCACTTCATATTGTACTGAATCATGAAGTGTTCCTAAGTTAATACTATATCTTAATACCTACTTTTAGTTAATTCTCTAATTATTCAAGGTGCTATGATATATCAGAACCTGATTCGACTCATTAAGGAGTTATAATATTCTCATATGTGGCCATAACTTGGAGTTCCATTTTTTCCATTCTTTAATTTTACATTTATATGCCATATTTCTAAATTTACCAATATCAAAAACCTAAGTAAGATGACCATGTTACCATGATTACACCTCAATAGAATGACCATGTTCCCATTCTCTTTTCTCATAAGTATAATGACCTTGTTACCATGTATAATTCTCAATTTATAATTAACATGTTCCCATACTTTTTACTCATAAGTATGTTGACCATGTTGACATTTGTACTTCTCAATTTAGAATGACCATGTTCCCATTCTTTATAACATAATTAATTTACTAATTAATTATCCATCCCAATCCCATTACAAATTCAATAATTAGTTTTACACATCCTTTCCATTAGTTAAATCAATTATTAACTAAGTTCTTAAAAACATTAATTATTTTATAAATTAATTAATCAATATAACAATTAATATTCCATTATTAATTATCTCATTATAATATCAACTTTCCAAATTTAATCCCACAATTAATTATCTAAATAACATTAGTAAACAAACATAATTAATCCAAAATTAATTATCATAACATAGCCATCTAAAAACCTCATAATTAATACCCAGATTAATTATC
This sequence comes from Viscum album, assembly GCA_963277665.1. Classification (NCBI taxonomy): domain Eukaryota; kingdom Viridiplantae; phylum Streptophyta; class Magnoliopsida; order Santalales; family Viscaceae; genus Viscum; species Viscum album. Next base: position 260,875,638 of record OY728128.1, on the reverse strand, counting down.
TAGATTACAACACCCACCTCTTATAATCAATTCCCCAAATTAATTATCTAATAGGGAATCCTACTAGTCTCATGATTAATTCTTAAATTTTTCACATATTCCCACAACGGATTATATAGAAAAACTGGTCAATCTAATTAACCCAATTCAAGAAACTCAATTGCTACAAGATTCTAGAAATTCTACAACTTTTCAAATACATATTAAATCCTCAACTATGGGAATTATATTTAGACCACCTACATTGATTCATTGATGGATATTTTCCCAATATAAATCCCCAAAATCCGAGCATCACAATGACGTTGATATGTGTTATGGATCAAAATCCCAAAACCGAAATCAAGATCAAGGACATCAAGATCTTATTAATCTAGATCTAGGTCCATAGTACTAGATCTAGATCTCACCACATAAGTTTATATCTAAGGAAATATTGGCTATCTTCTATGAAAAATTAAGGAATGATATAATAATGAATGATAGAAGAATCGAGATGAAATCAACTTACCGAGAGAAGAGAGGAACTTCAATTTGGGATTTTGATCTCAAAGAAAGGTGTTCTTAAGGACTTTTAATCCCTACAAGTTGATGGGAGAACCGTCCTTTACCCTTCGAAAAGTAAAATCCTGAGTTAGAGCTACATAAGAGGTGAAACATGTCATTAAAAGTAGAAAATTAGAGAGATCCAAAATTTTAGGATCTCACTGTCAGCCCTCACATGGTTAAGTGGCATGGTTAGGAAAACTGTACACTAACCATGAATTCTCCACTCCTTCAAGGGGAACTTTTCATGGATTCCTCGCACAACCTCTCAAACCCTTCTTTAAATGTTCTGAATCTACTGCCTCAAAAGACCATAGAGAACATAGTTTCTCTTAGGTAGTCACATGGTTTGTTCAAACTATGAACCAATAGTGAAAATCCTCTTTTTCTCAAAAATTATCTTATACTTCACCCAAACACACCCCAAGTCACAAATCCCATCAATGGTAATTAAGTAAAAAAAATACCTGAAATCGCACCCGAGATAACTCCAGAAAAGGTTCGGATCTCACAATCTCCCCACCTTATAATAGCTCACCCTTGAGGTACATTTCCAAGACTTTATAAGATTCTAAGCCTAAAATATTGGGTCATTGAGTCCTCATATATCCCTCTCTTTTCCATGTTTCCTCCTATGCACATCAATGTTTCAATAAAACACGAACTATCAGTATGGTCTTTCTCCACAACACTTTTACACTGCGATCCAACAAATGTATCAGATGCTCCTCACCCACATCGATCACATGATAAGGGTCAGGGTGATATTGGAAAAGTTGTGATACATGGAAAACACCATGCATAACACTATATCTCTTTGGAAGATCCAATAGGTATGACACTGACCCGATTCTCTCCACTATCTCAAAGGGTCCAACAAACATGGGCACCAAATTTCCCTACCTCCATATCATATGGTGACCTAAAATAGGCGACACCTGAAGAAACACATGACCTAATTCTACAAACAATAGGGGTCATCTTCATCTGTCATGATATAGCTATTGTCTAATCTAATCCATAGCCATACAGTTGCAAATCAACTGTTCCTAAACTGATATCTCTTGCATGAGACTTAGTCCCAATAACTCTAACTCTCTAGCCTCTATCCATCATAGAAGTGATATTTATAGACTAACATAAATAAACTTATATTCTACCATCTATATAATTTCTTGATTATTGCTATTATAGGTGAACTAAACGAAGGAAAGGTTCTTTTCTCAAGATCTACTAATGTCAAGAAAACATGATCATAGTATATCCTCAAGCACCTGTATAGTAAGTACTGAATACCCTTCAATCTATGGGTGGAAAGCCATACTCAATAATACCTATTAACTAAGTGATTTCTAGAATCCTTGAAAGAAGCTTGAAGTACAACATGAATCGCAATCTAAAACTATAGTCCATGGAACTACACATCGATATACTATATCCTAAACGTATATTTATCATATCAGTTTTACTATAAAGGATTCCCTTATCTATAGGAAATGCGCTTCCATTGTCAGTTCATCCACAATGAACTAATTAACGTCATTATTACTAAGAATATTTGGAATAACCACCACAAAATAAATGGTCACGTCTTCCCACTTCCATTACTAAATAGGAAAAGGTGGTAGAAAACCACCAAGTCGCTGATGATCTGCCTTCACTTGCTGACAGGTGATGCATCTTGTCATAAGCCCTTATATCTCCTTTTTCATGCATGGCCACCAAAACTATCATCATTGGTAATGGTAAATTTTGGTTACACTTGGATGCACTTTCCATTTTGAGGCATGAAAATCCTACATGAGATCATACCTCATGCTATTAGGTACCCCAACTTGATTCTTCACAAAGATGATATCATATTCATCTATCAACTAGTATGAAGATTTCTCCCCACCATCAAAGATTTCCCTCAAGTATAAACACTATATATCCTCATACTTACTATCCCTAATCTATCTCAAATGTATAGACTTCACTATAACTAAAACACGAGTCATTTTCTCCTACATCTCCTTAACCACCACAAAAATTTCTCCCTATAAAGTCATCATCTTCCGCTCTACACTCGACTCTTGAACCATCGGAGTCTAAGTTTTCCTTATCCAGGCATCAACCACACTATTTCTCTTCTTGGTCATATATGCTCTTTCAAAATTGAAATACTACATATACACAACCCATCTTCATTACCAAATATTCAAATCACGCTGTGAAAATATATACTTCAAGCTCTTGTGATCTGTATAGACTGTTAAATTTTCACCCAAAAGATAGTCTCGCCAATAGTTAAGAGAGTAAACCACCACTACCAACTCGAGGTCATGAGTAGGGTAATTCCATTCATGAGACCTCAACTTATGAGACCCATACACCACAAATCAATCTTCCTACATTAGCATAACCCCATGTCCAATCATAGAATCATCACAATAAACTATATACTCCTCACATGACTTAGGTAGGATCAAAATTGGTGCCAATGTTAAGTGATTATTCAACTCCTAAAAAGATATCACAAGACACTAACCATTAAAACATTACTCTCTTTTTGGATAGTATTGAAAGAAGTGTTTCTAAATAGGAAAATTATTGGATGATTCTCCTATAATATCCATATAATCCCAGAAATATTTTGATATAAAAAACATTCTTGGGATGAACCCAAGAAATCACTACCTGATCCTTATCCAGGACCACTAAAACACCTTCCTCTGAGATGATGTGCCCCAGGAAGTGTACATAGTCAATAAAAAATTGAATATTAAATAGATTTGCATATAAAATATTCTCTCTTAGTGTACCTAGGATGATTTCAAGATGTTCGGATTTATCATCACGAGTCTTGGAGTACACCAATATGTCACCCACAAACACCATAATGAAATGATCTTGATACGGATGAAAGATCCTATTCATAAAATCCATAAACATGTCTGGTGAATTTATCAACCCAAACAGCATTACAAAAAACTCATAAAGTCCATACCTACTTATGAAGGAAGTCCACAATAAATTTGAAGTCCGTACTCTCAACTGATGATACCTTGATCTAAAATTAATATTTGATAACACACAAGCTCCCATCAATTGGTCAAATAGATCATCGATACACGGAAGAGGACATCGGTTCTTCACTATCATTTTGTTCAATTTTTGGTAATTGACACACAAGTATAAACTCTCATAAGCCTTCTTTGAGAACAAAATAGGTCATCCCCAATGCGACATACTTGGATGGATAAATCCATCATCGTCCAACTCCTCCAACTGAGTCCTAAGATCTTGAAGATCATTTGGTGATATATTGTATTGTGGAATAGATACTAGATCAACCCTTAACATGATATCAAAAGTGAATTCCACATCTATTTCGGGTGGTAGCCCAGATAAGTCTTCAGTAGAGAAATCCTGAAACAGTTCCAATACTAGTGGAAGGACCACTTTCCTAACACCCCCATCATCCAACAAATGAATAGAAACTTGGGCTGTGAGTTCACCTAATTTCTGAGTAATTGTCCTAGCTCATCCTCTCTGGATATCCCACTCTCCATGATGAATATACTGGTCACCCTTAGGAGATTTAAATATAACCCTCCTATGGTAACAGTTGATGTGGACCTGGTATGAAACATCCCAATCCATACCCATAATTAGTTTGAAGCCTGTCATATCAGGAACATAGAGATATCATAGGAAACAATATTCCTGAATCTCTAATGAACATCCCTTACATAGACATATATTTCTAGACCATACTCCAAATGGTGTATCTATAGTCATAAACCTTCTCACAAACTCCACCACCAGGCTCAAATCATTAAATGTTTTGAAGATATAAAGGAATGAGAGGTAGTAGTATCAAACAAGGAACTAGATAAAGTTGAGGATACTAGAATAGAACCTCTCATTATTTATGGTCCAACCTCACTATCCATAAGTGTAGGCTGTACTACATATAACTGTGCTGCTCCTCTTCCATGTGATGCTCTCTAACTCCCATGAGTAGCACCACTCTGCTGATGCGTGTGTTCCTGCCTAGAGGCACCATGTCTACTACCTCTACCACCTCATCCAGTAGAACTCTAATTTCTTTCCTGATATGGTATAGAAGATCCTATTCCCATACTCTGAGTCTTCCCACTAGTTCTTTCAGTACCTATCAGTCATTTCAATCTTTAGAACTTCTATATATGTCCCATATTGCTGCAAGATCGGCACTCTACTAGTGGTTGAGAATTGTGTCAATGATATTGTTCCAACCTACCACACTTAGGATAGAACACCCTAGTATGGTCTTGTCTAACTGACCCTCATATATGTGCACTCTACTTCCCACTATTTTGGTTAAAGTTTTCATAGCAGTGCTTCCTTCGCTCGGAAGTCGAACCTCCTGATCATCGAGTAACAGCTACTTGTCGAGTACTAAAATCATCCCTTAGGTTCCCTTCATCTATAAGAGCCTAATCCACTACTTCCATAAACTATTCAGCCTGAATATATTCACCTGGGACTTAATATCACATTTAATTCCATCCTAAAAAAATTTAACCATTTCTGCCTCATCTCCTGCTAACATCGGAACAATGCATTGTAGATCTATGTAGCGTCCAACATAGTCCATCACCGACATACTCCCCTGTGTTAGATACATGAACTCATCAACTTTGTCTTGTATCAGCATCTCTGGATAAAAGTTTTTTAGGAACCTCTTGAAGAAGTCCTTCCATAACTTATATTTAGTCAATCCATTTCTCACCTGAATGTCCCACCAGTGCTTCGATATTCCCCATAGTATATAAGTAGCAAACCTAACCCTCCTCTCAGTAGGGGTCTCCAAATGGTCTAGTATTGTCTCTGTGGACTCAAACAAGAATTCATCTCCCTCAGGTCCACCCTATGTAGTAAAATTTGGAGGGTGATTCAACTAAAACTATCATTTCAACTCCGACATACTTTTGACAACTCACCTTGGGTCTTTTTCCATGAATTGCATGAAGAGAGATAATTTCTCACAAAACTTATCCCATTCATCTTAAACTGGCATGATTAGTGCCTCAAGGTACCTAAATGGAAAATCATCCCTAGGAACACCCCTCATTCATCCCCTCAACAAGAATCATAGAGGCATACTCTCTACAATGCCATAGCCACATCTCAGGTCTCATATCAAAACCTTATAACATTTATGTAAGAGGAAATAATCACAAGAATCCTTTCCCCCACCTCACTACATGGTCAAAACTGAGGTGCTATCCCTACCCATAACCATCCTGATCTAAGGCTTTGGTTAACCACGGTAAACACACTATCATAATCATGGTTCTCCTTTAGACACCCAATTATAATCATTTCACATCATTTTTAAAACCATTTTCAATTCATGTTAGGAACAATTTTTCATTTTAATCTCACAACAAGGAAAACAATTGATGTTTAATAACTTACCCATAACCCATTTTATTGTGTGTTCTTAAGATGATGCATGTCATAATAACCCTGAGTGCCAAGAATGATACTTAAAGACTCAAATCTTGTGCCATGCTGGTCTATGAATTAATACTCAAAATTCTCAAAATCAATAATCACATCACACCTCAAGTGTGTCACCCAAGGTGAAATAATATTCAATTATAACAACAAACAACAATAACAACAATACCACCATGAGTACATATGTTTCCCCCCATATATGTGTTTACAACTCCGATTTATTATCTCATTAAAAAGACATGACTCTTCCTATTATCCTATAAACCATTCCTAAAATTTTAATACAAAAGAAGAAGAAAGAAAACTAGACCTCTGATACCACTTTGTAATGTCCCGCCTTGGGAGCCACACATCGGTGCTCTGAGACAGTAAGTCACATGACCTCAAGCACGCCTCACCATACACTAGAGGTCACTGACTAGTAATTAGGGTCTGGTAAGTCACTCATGGGGATACTATACCCTCATTTATCAGTGTAAAATACCATTGGAAATAAATAAACAAACGTGGAAGAATATATAACCATAAAAATAATTATGTCACAAGATAACCAAATAGGAAATAAAATACTCAAATAAAAGGGAAAACATGCTATTCCAATACAAGTGTCACGTCTCTATAACACAATTGAAATTAAAGACACTACTACTCCCCAAACGGGCCTTGAACCATGTATGGTTCCCTCTTCCAAGATCCTTTGCCAATCATCCAGCTATCCCAGTGCCTTTTCCCTTATCCAGTCCTATAACAATATAATCTATTTGGGTACCAAATAAGAATCCCAATATGTGTGTGAGTATAACTCAGTAGGCCACTACCAAAAGTGTCTAAAACATTTCCAGTCAAAAAGATAGTTCATTTTGCTCTATAAGAAAATATGTGCAATGAAATAATAAATAGTTAATCACATTTTCATTTATTCTTATCAAACTACATTAACTCCAGGGTTCCCAAGGATACCCATACCTCAATACTAACTTCATATCATAGCGAATCCCAAAGTGTTCCCAATGTAATTCCATATCTTAATACCAACTTTTAGCTGATGCTCAAAGATTTTAAGGTGCTATGATATCTTAGTACCTAATTAGACTCATGTCAGAGTTCTAATATTATCATGTGCGGCCATAACTTAGAGTTCCATTATTTCAATTCATTAATTTCCCATTTATAGGCCCCATTAAAAAAGTTACCAATATCAAATATGTATGTAAGATGACTATGTTACCATCACAATTCCTCAATAGAATGAACATGTTTCCATTCTCTTTACTCATAAGTATAATGACTATGTTACTATGTATACTTCTCAATTTAGAATTACCATGTTTCCATCATATTTAATAATATTTATGATTAACATGTTAACATTTGTATTTATCAATTTAGAATGACCATGATACCATTCTTTTTCACAAAAATAATTTACCAATTAATTATCCACCACAACCCCATTACTAATTCCACAATTTTTTTTACACATCCATTGTATTAATTAACTCAAAAATTTACTAAGTGCTTCAAAACATTAATTATTTGGTCAATTAATTAATCAATATCACTATTTATATTCCCTAATTAAAATTTCCAGAACTAATTATCTCATTATAATCTAAATTCTCCAAAATTAATCCCACAATTAATTATCTAAATAACATTAGTAAAAGAATATAATTAATCCACAATTAATTATTTTAACATAGCCATTTCAAAACCTCATAATTAGTCCCCCAATTAATTATCTAGATTATAAAACCTACATCTTAGAATCAATTCCAAAAATTAATTATCTAGTAGGATTACCCCTTAGTATTATGGTTAATTCCCGAATTGATAACATATTCCCACAAAGAATCTATAGAACAATTGGTCCATCTAGTTAACCCAATTCAAGAAAATAAATTTCTACAGGATGCTAGAAATTATTAAATTTTTCATATACATATAAAATGCACAACTATGGGAATTATATTTAGACCACCTACCCCGATTCATTGATGAATGTTTGCCCAATGGAAATCCCCAAAATCCGAGCAGCACAACGACATTGATATGAGTTCTGAATCTAAATCCCTAAACCAAAATCTAGATCAAAGACATCAAGATATCATAAATTTAGATGAAGTTCCAAAATTAACAATCTAGATATTACCACATTTGTTTAGATAAAAAAATAGAGGATATACTCCATGAAAAGATCAAGTAAATATAAAAGAAAGAATGATAAAATCATTATAATGAAATCCACTTACCGAGAGAAGAGATGATCATTAATATAGGCTTTTGATCTCGAGGAACGGTGTTTGTAAGGACTTAGAATCCATCTAGGTTTGTGGGAGAACCTTCTCTTACCATTAATAAAGTAAAATCTAGAGTTAGGGCCACATAAGAGGTGAAATAGGTCATTAAAAGTTGAAAACGTGTGAGATCCATGATTTAAGGATCTCACTATCTGCCCTGGCATGGTTATGTCACATAGTTAGACAAATAGTAAACCAACCATTAATTAACCACTACTTTAATGGAGCACATTTCACGACTTCCTTCCACATCCTCTCAATTCTTTCTTTAATCATGCTGATGAAACTACCTCAAAAGTGTAGAGAGCACATGGTTTCTCCCAGGAATCTGTACGGTTTGATCAAACCATGCACCGACCATGTACATCCCCTTTTATCCAAATTTTTTTTAGACTTCACGCAAAAAAATCCCACGTCACATCTCCCCTCAGACCTACTTAAGTAGAAAAGAAAGTAATCGAAATCGGACCTGATATAACTCTCCAAAAGGGTGGGATCTTTTAACTAGTGGGATTGACAGAGGTCTAAGATATTTAATAGAACAATGAGATCATATTTCATATATTATTTTTTGTGATCTACTCACATAAATTTTTGGAATTTTGGATATTGGGTACCAATTCAAAAATTATTTGATGTATGTGGTAACATTTATATTTAATTTCGATGGATTTCCTTAACATATTTTTAATAAGATTTTAATATATCTATCCTGAAAAAAAATTGGTCCAAAAAAATTATATAAAGTAATTTTCTCTTTGATATAATTTATATATAATTTCTTTGATCCAAAATGGGAGGTCCCATGTTTCTATGATTTACATATGACTACGGTTATAATGTAAATCTATAACCATGAATATAATAATTATTATAGAAACTATATATTTTAATCATTTTATAAATAATGGATAAAATTTTGTGTTAAAAGATTTTAAAAATAATTATTAACAACATATTTTTTAATTTTATGAATCATTTTGAATAGTTTCTAGTATTATTAAAACCTAAAGGGAACAAAAAAATAAATTATACCTTGATTATTAGATATATATATTGGGCATTAAAACATAGTATTTAATGAAAACCCTTTTACCATTTTAATGGTATATAATATAATATTTGTAATGTTAGTATGTAGATATGTAATATTTTGGAGGCAACAACCAATTCATGGATTCAACCCACAACATTTAAATTTCTATGTTGTTTTATTTAAATCATTTAATGTGATCATTTTCATACACATTTCTTAAAAATTGTTTTCTATAATTTGATTAATTGAATTAAAATAGTCATTGATATATATATATATATATATAAGAATACTTATCAAATTAGACATCCCTACTTTATAGTTTATAAAATAATTATTTTGAATGTATATATTAATGAAATATACGAGTGATGAATCCAACATATTAGTAATTAATATCTTTAAATATTTATAATTAAAATTCCATGTATCGTATATTTTTTTTAAAAATAATTGAAGTTTGGTCTGAAATTAAAAATAAAATATGAAACCCAATAAAAAATTTTGTATAAAAAATCCATACAAAGATTCAATATTATATTTCAAATATATACTTTAACCATATAAATATGACCTCTTATTCTTGTGATATATGTTCTATAATATTTTTTATTTTTTACAAGTTACTGAATTTCAATTGTAGTTAAATTTGAATAATATAATTATTTATATATCATAAAGAGTCCATAGATAGAATTCATGAGTTTTTATACACTTATTTAAAAAAATAAAAAATTAAATGTTACTAAGGATGAATAAGAGACTGTTTTAACTGTTTATATAAAATTTAATTTATTTATCAATATAGATTATTAGGGATATTAATTTTTGACATCATTTTCTGATTTTATTTTATTTATGATCTAAAATTGTTCAAAATAATAAAAATAATTGATTAATGTTTTGTTAGAAAAATACATTATATAATTGGTTCAATATAAGATGTCCTTTATATGAATATTACCAATACTAAAATTATGATGGACCCTAAAACTATTGATCTTTTAAATCACCTTTATGATACTAATATTGCAATAATATAATCCAAAGAGATAACATATCACTCTGTTGATGATAATAATACTAATTTTATTCATCTTATAGAGAAGGATACTAAAAGTTATTATGTTAGGATGTGGTGGTACACGAGAACTGGTAAATTGTTTATTATAGTAACAATAAGATGGACATAGAAAAAGTTGGAGTAACTTGATTTCCCTTGGTATTACATACATATGGGAATGATATAAGACAATGTTGGGTATTATCATTCTACATTTCATATTTATAGATGTAATTTTTATCATTTTTATTATTATTTTCAAAACTATAGTAGATTTTACATGGAAGTAATACCCTAAATTTATTTTTCTCAATATATCACTACTTAAGGGTTTAAAATGTTTTGAAAGGTTAATATTGATATGTTAATATATATTATATTACAAATACAATTATTTTGATAAAATAACTCATTTTCTATAAAATTTGTTTAATATAAAATTTTTATATTCAAATATTCAATACACCACATATAATATACTTGTAATGTCATTAGTAATATAATGGACCCATCCATGTCATTTTCCTTTTAAATTTTATTGATAAGGATTCCTATATGTGAGATAACATGATATGGAATTCCTATAATTTGATATGGTTTTTTATTTTTAATTTTTTTTAATATATATATATTAATACTATAATGGGATTTTAAATTCACCATGATGTTTATTATGGATTATGAGGAATTGAGTAATGTATGTAATCAAAGGTGAAAGGCTAAAAAATAAAATAAAACTTAGATTAAAAATTTATATTGTTATTATCTATTTTTTTATAATTGGCCTCATTTAAAGAATTATGATTTTGGATAAAATGGGTCAACATATTCTCTATCCCATGGAAAATTAATATTCAACATTACTTTAAATTAAATTCATTAAAAAATATTAATAAATTTTATATTCATTAAAAAATATTATAATTACATACATTTTTTTTTTCTAATGATATATTTGATATTTTTAAAAGAATTAAATTCTTGAATAATAGTTGTGGGAAAGATTGTGAACGAATGAAAATCAATTTATTTTTTGATAATGTCATTAACTAAATTCTTATGAGGGCATATATAGATTTTTCATGGATATAGATGGTAAATTTTGGTTTGGGATATAGTTTTACAATAAAATAAATATTAAATGTAATTTTTTAATAATTATTTTTTGGTGCATAAATTTTAAAATTTAATTAATTTTGGAAATGGATTAATGGTTTATATTATTATATGTGCATACTTATAATTACTTTTTTTAAATTGTATTGTGTTCATGTAAGACATGAACTTGAACCTAAGAAATTAAATTATTTTGACTTTATAAAATTTATATACAAAAAGGGATATCTTAGGTTTTCATATAGTAAAAAAATAACTTTTTTACAATGAGTTCAGAAATTATAAAGTATTTTTTCAGGATTTGGGAAACTTCTTCCACAAATTATCATATTAGAACCTTTTTTTAGCCACCGACCATTAGTTATTGAGAAGTTCACAAAAGTCATATAACTAATTTCCTTTATGAAATTACCTTATTATGGTATGGTCTTACATTATAGTATTATAGGACTTCATTTAATTTTTATGAATTTTGAACATTTTTACATAGGATACATAGTTCTCGGATGTTTATAGGTAACATATATATTACAACCCAAGATAAAATATCTTCATTTTAAATAATTTATATAAGATAAATATTAAAACTCAAAACCCATCTCATAATATTAAGAATAGAATTTATATAGTGTTGTTTTGGACTAGATACATATGAAATTTATTATATAACCTTTTATAGAAACACTCCATAATTATGAAAAACTAAACTCTCTTCTTTAGGACCTTAGAACACCCTTATAGGGAGGTGGTGAATCAAGGTGTTATATCTTTATTTTAAAGAGATAAAACTTGTTCCCATGTCAGTATGAAATTTTAATTCATGTCATATTAAATTATGGAGTAATTAAATATCCATAAGGAGAGATAAAACACATATGTGTTACTTGGTTCAACACTATGGGATAGTCTAAGGAGCATAGGTGAAAAGTGTGTCATTCATACATGAATCAGCCAAGCTTCACTAGTTATTATAGAGTACATAAGATCATAAACAACCACTCTGAATCAATAACACTTCATTTATACTAATTTTAGAGGTATCACATGGACTCCCTTGGAAAACTTCCATCGAATCCCCCCAGCTCACTACCGTGGGTGAAGTCTTACTCGGTGTATGGATTTGAATGTTACCTCAGTATATTGAGAATTTAATTATTTTACCTAATTAGAAAAATACTTTTCATTCACCATATTCCTGAGTTGATTAACTGGAAATCACTATTCAATTAAACTAGATGTTCGATAATACTATTCGTGAATCTAAAATAATTTGTGAAACCCAATTTTTGTTTCAAAGGTAAATAAACATTTGTGAACCCACACACTTTCATAAAGTTACCAACCTTTATAAATCCCCTACCATCACGAAGCTCCCAGCCCTTGCAGAGAACTAATTATAGAGAAATTCATAACCTTTATGAAACACTATTTTCTAAAATTACTTAGAATTATTTAGGTATTGACCATTCATTTCACGATTCTTATTCTCATGATGAGTTCCAAATTATTGAAGCTCCAAACCTTCATGAATTTTGAAAGATTCAACCTTTTCTCAAATTCAATTTGTTTTTCCAGTGAGGGGAAGCCACTAATTTATAGAATCATCCCTAAATGATGATCCCAATATCCTAGAGGTAATTTTGAGAACTTCTTTAGTCCTTTTCACAAAGATCCTTTATTCATGAATATCTATTGAAATTTCCCTATTCATGAAGTTTTTGGTAGTTGTGGAGATTATTGCCATTACATCACGCGTCCATGAAGCTCTATACCTTTGTGAAACTCCAAAATTTGACAAATAAAACCTTCATAAATCATATTAATTTACTATATTATGAAGTTTCATATATAAAGGACCATATTTCATGATTCTTTTCCCTTCCTCTGTTTTTTGAGAACAAAACATTTGGTAGAAATTAGAAAAAGATGCCACATTCAACACTGAAGCCATCTACATTATAAGATCACATATCTTGCAAACTCCTTAATAAACCAAGTGTGGATTGAAAACAAACACAAAATAAAAACTATTTACATCAATAAAAGACTATTGTTCCAATATTTCTAGACCTATCCTAATTTATAATCACCTTTAATTCATGCGGAATTGAAACATAATAAAAGGGTTGTGCAGAAATTCATAGTGTGGTAAAAGAATATCAACATCTTATCGAACTATTATATCATAATATTATAATAAAAAATTATATGGGAGATATTTCAAATTAAATTTAATATGAAATATTAATAATTCTTTATAAATTAGGATAGGATGGAACATAATATAAAATGAACAAACATATACCATATAAAAATGGTGCCTAATCACGAGATAATAAACATGATCCAAATGGTATAATTAAAGGAATATGAAATGATACAATAATATTCACTTGAGACACAATGTAACAATGATATTTGGAATAAACATAAACACATTATATCATCATGTTGTTATCATATCCAATATGGACCACCCATTTTTTGCGAGCGAAATAAAGAAATCTCACCCTTTAATATGTGATCATATCTATAATGGCACATGATACATTATCTCATTTGATATAAGATATTAAATTATGAATTGGAGGATTATATTGGACTCCAAACATTAAAAAAATAAATACACACACACATGACATAATATATCATTAACCAAACATATCATGCATACCCAGTGGAATAAAACGTGTTTCATATGATTTATAAATGGTATCACAATACATGATATCAAAACTTGATTTTTTGATACCATAATACCAATCAACCGGAAAGTGTATTTTATGAAATCATTTTAGAAGTAGATTAACCAAACATAACTTTATTGGAGTTTTATATTTAACAAATAAAATGAGTGATGATAAACTATAAAAAGGTTATTTTAGAAAATATTTCCTAACATTGTTGTATATCGATGAAACTTCAAATCACATTAAAAAATGAGATGAAATATGGTAATAGGATTTTTTTTTCAACACATTTTATTAATGGAAATCAAAATAATTTATTTTTGAAAAGGAAAAAAATAATTTACATATTAAATGTGGGGTGGAATTTAAATAAGTTAATATGAATGGGGGATCATTTTTAATCTTTTTAAAATACCTTTATTGAAACCCATAACATAAGTAGAGTTATAAATAAATCATTTGAAAAGGTGAAAATTAAAATTTTAAAATTAAAATAAATAAATAAAACATATATTTCCAGTCAAGAATAATTGAACATGAGTGGAAGAGTAAATATTGATTATCAAGAAAAAGAGATCTTTTGAAAATAGTATAATTTATTCTTATTATCATAAAATTTTATAATCAAATATATTTTTTCAAATTAAATCACTTGAAAAGAAGAAGGAAAGGAATTATAATATAATAATAGATCATAATAAAACCATATTGTAATAAAAAAAATAAATAATAAATCACTATGACATTGTAAAAGAATTTGATTCAAGAAAACCTCTTTCCTCAACACTTGACAACAACTAAATTTCTTGAATATCCTGTATAAAAGTGACTATATTAAACACCTATATGATAACCATTTTCATATATATAATCATTTATAAACATAATTTACAACTACTATCTACATGTATATTAGTTATTTTTTATCTATTTTAAATATTGGGTCTGAGTAATCTTAATCATTTTTAACTAGGTTCATAATAGTGGTGATTTTATTCATTATTCTCAAAAATATAATCATTCCCAAATCAGGATAGTTACTAAAAGTGAATCATTATAATTATTTATAATTTTATAATTTCATTGTATGGGTGTTTTAGTTGTGATACTTATCGATGAAATCAGTGATGATCCTGTTTCAATGATTTCTATTTAAATATCTTTGGAATCTTAATTAATGAGTTGGCTATTAATTTCACCATCCATAAATTATACCATAGACAATATAGTTAAAATTACATCTGATAAAGAAATTATTTAATATCAAAATATTCTTGTGAACTTTTAGGTTTATATTTTTAGATAATTATTAGAAAACATTAACTAAAACACTAATTTATTTTATAACTAATTATCATTTTTCAAACTATATAAACAACTTATTAGTCCTCAATATATCCTATAAATTCATCACATAAGATAACATTTTAAATACATCTAATGTAATATAGAGAAATAGAAACATAATAAAGGTGTAAGATCATATTATCAGTATGGGTAAACATTGATGATAATAATAAAGAATAAAAATTTAGTAAAAGATGAGAATATGGTAAAAGAAAAATAAATAATAATGTTCTCCCTAGTAATTCATATGAAATAAATTATAAAATAAGGAACATTTATTGAATCAAAATATTATTGAATCATTAGACACTATATTATATCCATTATGGTTTAACATTAGGATACATTATTTTTTTCAAAAAAACTAGCATAGGGAACATTACATTCACATGGAACACTATCAGTTCCAATCTTTATAAGCAACTAAAATGTACTTATGATTACAATTCTAAATTCATAAAAAACAAAAAAAATGATTGGGAGGGCCATATAAGACCTAAAATGTCATTATTTATTCATATTTTTGATAGAAAGATTCATAATCATATAATTAAGTATGCTTGGAATGAATAATGGTTTGATATAATTTTCAAATGGAATCATAAAAGTAAAGAATTCCTAGTACTATCAACAACTGTAACATGATATACTAATGAAAATTAACTGTGAATTCAAATATATTTATTAACTTTGCTACTAAATAAAATAAAATTAATATAATTGTGAATATCGTATTTATACCATATAGATAAAGGTTATACAGTTAAGTCAACAATTTATACAATCAATTGATGTTTGGAATCTAGGTGAATACCCTTTAAACAAAGGAATAAGAAAATATGGTATTCATATTGGAATGGGGTTGGAAGAAGAATTATAGTTATACATTGAATATGATTAGCCATGAAAAAGGTAGTGATGGATTATTTCTTCAAAAGGGGAATATATTACATAATTCATCTTGATAAATGAGTATAGTGAAATTTGAAGAAAATAATCAATCAAGCATAGGATATGTCAAAGGAAATTGAATTAGATGAAAAATACTTTTATGGAGTTTCGAAGAAATAAAATTACAAATAAGAAATAAATTTTATTAGTTGAAATAATTTTAAATGATATATATTTTTTATTTGGGAGAAAAATAATATCTCATGGGTACACTATGAAATCATATAGAGGAAGTTTCAAATAAAATTCCAAAGGAGGTAGAAATTTGTGTTTACATGGAAAATGTTAAAAGATATGTTTTCAATACATTAGTAAAATGAAGGTTTTTTTAGTAAATTACAATATTTATTTTAAAAATGATTAATTAAAAACTTCTTAAAATATATACCTTTTAAAAAGAAAACTCAATAAAATTTTCCGTAAAAATTCCTAATATTTTGAAATGATGTTTTAGGTGGGAAATATTTTAAAATACCTTTGTTTGAAAACTCACATCATAAAATGAGTATTATATTTTTTAGGGGTAAATATAATTATTCCAATGATTGAAAATAATATATATTATATTTTCCAAAAATATAGAGAATAATAGCGGGAAATAGAATATAGACTTGAAATAAAGTTTCGATTAAGGATTGTTCTTGGTAACCTTATACTTTTACATGAGAGAAAAAAACGGAGGTATTTTTAAATAAAAATAGACATTTCCCCATAAATATAAAATATAAAATCATGAAATATAAGGAAATCATGATTAAAAATGAAAATGGGGAATTATTTTCACTGTGAAAAATAAAACTTGATGTATAACATAAACTTGCCTCAAGGAATTAAAATTTGAGTCAGTTAACCCCTTACAATTTGAGGAGTATTTATATCAAAACCTCTTTAAAGAGATATATATTTAAATATAACATTAATTAAAAGGTATAGGGTTTATTTCATTACATAAATATCAATTATGCAGTATATACACCACTTAAACAAAATTAGGTTCAAAATAAAAAACATTTATCGAATGAAGAATTTGAGATAAAACCCCTTACCATGTATTCTTACTTACTCTACCAGGATCTAACGTCATACATAATGAAAATAAATATCATGATAAATTTTATTAAAACATTATTATAAACATTATAACCTTTTAACATTTATTTTTTAACTATACACTACAAATATATTATCTGATAATAGTTTATTGTCATCATTCAGTATTAGAACTTTTTAATGTTTGTTCTATAAAGAAAATTAATATGGAATATGTCATCACTAAGTGGTTTAATGTTTATAATTACCTAATGATTCGATGTGGAATAATATTTTCATTTCAATTAATACATATGACCCTTTTTAATAAAGAGTAATTCATGAATAAGGCTTGTGAAAATTCAAATCTTGTTAAATAGTTTTCAAAGTGTTAAACGATTGAAATGTGATATATTGGTTAATATTTTAAATATTAACAAAAACCTTCTAGTTTAACCTAATAATATAATATATATTTTTATTTAATGATATTAAAATTATATGACATCCCAAAATAATTTATGAAAAAATCATTAAGAAAAAGTTCTCATAGGTAGTTAAATTGATAGAAATGGTAACATGTTAAATTGATTTTCTATGTAAGGGGATGTATTTAAATAATATAATGTGACATATAAAGAATACTAAAAATCTCATAAAAATCATATAATTTTTTAAATACATTATAATTACTTATAATGATTAATGTTTTTGAAAAGTGAAATTAATCGTTTATGGAGGCGGTAGTCCACCATACACATGAGTAATAGTCCCAATTTTCAATTAATGGATAGAAATTTGGTATATAAATAATGATATTTAAAAAAATATTTATTTTACAAGTAAGAAATTTTATTTATGAAAAATATCCTTCATATTTTCTGTCATAGGAAATGTTGAAAAATGAACAACATTCGTTCGAGGAGGCAATAGTCCATAGATGCATACAATTGATGTTTTGGTCTCCCAGAGTGGATGTAAAGTAGTG
Organism: Viscum album; assembly: GCA_963277665.1. Taxonomy (NCBI): domain Eukaryota; kingdom Viridiplantae; phylum Streptophyta; class Magnoliopsida; order Santalales; family Viscaceae; genus Viscum; species Viscum album. Next base: position 260,857,079 of record OY728128.1, on the reverse strand, counting down.
AATAATTGTAGTTATAAAATATAATTGAATTTATTTATTATGATTATAATTATTTAATTATATTTATAAGATTATATATGATTTATTATAGAATATATTAATAGAAAATAATAAGTAATAGTTATACGGACATTGGAAGCATGAATTTTCTCTTGAAAAAATCATTCGATAGGAATGAATTGAGAAAAAATGGTTTCTAGAATCTTATGGACATTGGATAGGGTTATTTAAGAATAAATCTAGATGTATTTAAATGAACAATTAAAAGGATAGGTGGGTCTTGAGATTGTGGAAGTGTTATCATTTTTATAACTGAATAGAAGGGAAGTTTTGGAAGTAACAAATACATTTTAAATAATGAAATGTTAATATTGAAAGGTAAATGGATTTAAAATGGAAAAAGGTTTAGGGGAAGTGTGTTTGGGTCTATATACTCTTCACCCAATCATTTTGGATGTATATATATATAATGTTTTTAGGCTTTTTAATTTAATATTTTATCCTTTCCCGTAATTTACTTTTCTTTGGAAAACAATTTTTAACTTTTGTAATTAATATTAATTACATAAATTAAGGATGGAAAATTTACATAATTTTAAATTTTTTATTTAAAATATGAAAATTATTTTACTAAATAAATTTTTTACGTGTATGAACAATAAATTTCAATATAAATGCACATAACATGTAAAAATAGATTTTTTTGTAAAAGTGTATTATTAACATTAAAAATTTATTTACAATATATTATATTCATAGATACTCATTTATTTGAAATTAATAGACTTATTTTTGAAAAATATTATATCACATTCAATGAAATCTAAAGATGAATTTAACAGATAAAACACTTAATTAGAAGAGAAGATCACAAACGCTTTTTATTATTGTAAAATTATAATTTAGCTCTAAAAAAGATAGACATAAGATTCATAAGATTAAATAATATTTTAAAATTACTTGTTTTATTCTGTAAATAATTTTATTTTAATATTAATGGATAAAATTACACATTCATAAAATCATAAAAAATATAAAATTTTTAAAAACTATTTTTTTCTTCTAAAAACCATCCTTTTCAGAAAAAAATAAAAAATAAATATTACATGAGTTATTATGTGGGGAATTTAAAAATTAAATTTATTTAATCAAAATTCCCTTTTATTAATATTAAAATTTCCTTTTTTAAATGAAACGACATAATATAAAAAAAATAACTTTTGTTGAAAATATATTTTTTAATATGAACATAACTTAATTATTTATCATTAAAATTAAATAGTATTATTGTTTTAAAAAATTAGTGATTATTATAGATTTATTAATATTTTTATAATAATGTGGAGTGACCTGTTTATATTGGGTATAACATGTGACACAGTTTATCAAACACAACTTCAGTTTTATAGGGTTTATAACTTCAGGTCGTTAAAATCCTAAACCAAAATAAATTAATAATTCACTTATCTATATCATATATTATCAATAATTATGTTATAATATTCTACCATAAATGTTTTTGGATTAAATCTTTCAAGTAGGTGGTTAGACCAACCTAGACACAAACAAACCATAATTAATGTTTGAGTATAGTTAAAAAATATCCTATTTATGAATAATATAAGTTTTATAGAAGCATAATGTTATTATTTAAATATTATTAAGGTGGTGAAAAATACTTTATTAGAGTTTAATAATTAATAAATAATCTAAATAAAAAGTGAGATATGTTACTTTGTAGAGGAGGTAGTCTGCAGAAATGAATAAATGACATTTTTTTTCATTTATGGTAAAATGGGAAAAATAGTTTAGGATTATTAACTGAACATAATGAAATTAATTATAAATAAACTTAATTAAATTGGAAATATAAAATTAGTTTTTTAAATTTTAGATAAAAAATAAATTAAGGAAAGATTTGTACTAATGTTTTGAACATGGGTTTTCTCTTAGAAGAATCCTTGGAAATAGAGGGAGTATTCTATCTCTATGTGAATAGAAACTAAAATAAATTAAAAATAGTTATAGGGTAAACTAAAATAGTATATATTTAATAGTAAACATAAATTTATAGTTTTCCCAAAATAGTGGTGAAATTCCACTTTTAGAAGGAGCGATAATTGAATTATTGTAAATATTTAATCTTAATTTAAAGAGAGTACACATTCCACGTGTCAAGAAGACTCCAAAATGGGAACTAAAATATTTTATATTGGGTTTTTTGTGATTATAACCAAATAAATTCAATTATAAACATGGTTTCACTTGTCATTCATTTTATCCCTTTGGTTAACAAATTATATCTCTTTTGCTTTTACCATTGTATCATGTATTTCCCTATGTAATTAATTTTTTATGCCAAAAAAATTAACTAATAATTATTAGATAATATAAACCTAATTATTCAAAATATAAAATTATTTTTATCAAATAAAATTAAAATATTACTAAAAATTAAATCTAGCATTACATCATGTTATGTGAAAGAATTCAATTTTAGAAAGGTCATATTTTTAAGCATGTAAATTTTTATAGGATAAAATTAATGATATTTTTGATTTTAACTACTTTAATTAGTTTATTATTAACCAAATTAGATATATGTGACATTAAAATAAATCAAAAACCAAATTTCAACTATAAAAAACATAATTAAAAGTGAAGGACTAAAAAATATTAGAAATTTTTTAATCAATATCCAATTTGTTAAACATAGAATTTCAAAATAAAATATGGTATTTTAAAATAACTAATTTACCTCCATAAAAAACGTCCATGAAAAACTTTTTAATTGTATTTATGTTATAATTATTTCTTGATATTATTATAAAATCTAAACAATTATTAAAAATTGTATTTTCTCTAATCCCATAAAAATCAATTATTTTAATTTTTTTTAAAATTTCACTTTGAGATTATATTAATATTCTAAATGAAAAAATAAGTTAATATGATAAAATAAAAATACAAAATTAAGAATTTAACTTTTATATAAAAATATAAAAATGAAATAAAAACTATTTTCATAAGAAAATAACTTTTTGAAATTTTAATTGTTTTTATTGTTATTCCCTATAAATTATTAGCTACATTTTAATTAATGTATTATTCATAAACAATATATTTTATATGTAATTTATTTTGTTTCATAAAGTTTTATCATTAAAATCAAATTTCATAAAAAAAATTATTTTCAATAAAATCTGATCATAATATTTATTTAGCAACATTAATTAAAATTTATCAAATATTTTGTTTTTAAAAAATAAATTTTATGTTATTTCATCAATAATTTCTTAATGTGATTACCTTGAGTTCTATCCTCCAATTCAGTAACTAAATTTTAATGGTTATATAATGTTATATTTATCATTTTGGTTCGTTTTTAGTGTGAATAAATATATTGAAGAAAATATTAATATAGAGAAAAATATATTCAAAAATCAATAAATATTTTACTCTCCCCCATTAAAATAAGTTACTAATTTGAAATTTTAATTATCTCATAATAATAAGAGTGGATAAGTATATCTTAAACATATAAATGACTAAATATATAATTCCAAATTATTTATCTAACTGACTATCTCATGCAGTATTGGAAAAATATGTTTCCAAAATGTTATTCTTAGAATTTTATTGAGACATACCTTTCACCACTTCATTTTCATTATTTTATTTCCAAAAAATAATAATCCAAAATGGTTATGATGATATTCAATAAAATCAGGGTAAATAATCATATGAATATGAAATATTAATCTCCATATTTCTTCTTGAAAGACACATTCATTTCAACCAATGATACATTCAGTTCAACCATGATATAATTTGATAAACATATTACTTCTTTAATTTAACCTATGTTTTCCACGGTCATTTTCCTATTAAAAATTGTAACCAAACTAGTTATATTTTAGAACCTAAAATTACTTTTAAATCATTTATTATTGTTTATAAATAGAATATAATAGACCCCTGTATATCCCTCAGGAGCATATAACTAGGTGTTAATTCTTTGGAACACTAATCGTGTACTAATTGATGCTATATTTGATACTCAACCATCTAATTTTAGGGTGATTACCCATAGATTCATTTTTTCCACAATCACATCCACATTCTAGTATACATAAAAGGATGTAATGACTTGTAAAATCATATACTAAAAATGTTACCAATAGTACATAAATTCCTAAAGTATATACCATATCATTAGGATGTATCGCTAGTGTTTTCACTATATTAATCTATTCCGAATACCCAAAAATAACTAAAAAATCATAAAAAACTAAATAATTATTTGATAACATCTATAAAAAACTAATATAAACATATATTTATTTTATATAATTTCTATCATATAAACATAAAAATATATAAACCATCTTATAATTCCATGAGTGGGATTTTTTACTTATTTATGGTCTATATAAATAAAAAACTTATTCGAAAACACTTTTGAACATTCCTCCATAATTAATCAATTTTGTAGTCCTGTCTAGACTTTTCATAAGTTATATACATCTTCATAACCTAGGAATGGAAACATAATAAAATAGGTGTGATTAAATTCAATTTAATGGAAAAATATATCAATATGTCATCAAAGGTTTAGATTATGAGAATATGATAAAACATGAGTAGGGGGAAGTTTATTATAAAAAATATCATGTGTAAATAGTAGTTTTCCATAAATTGTGACTGGATGTCATGAAATATCAAATGAACAAACATATACAATGGAAAAATGGTAAAAATATAATTTTATAATAAAAATGATCAGTATGGAATAATAATATGGATATTTCATTGAATTTTAGTGCTACCTTAAGAAATAAAATTACAAATTACATTAAAACAATAATAATTCCTAGGTATCATCTTGTTTTGATATTATACAAGAAGGGAAATCCTTTTTTGAGTGTAATAATAGAAGGATCACCTTTAAATTTGTTAAAATATCCATGAAGACCCATGTTATATTTTCCCAATAGATGTAAAACATTAACCAGTTAATTATAGTGATATATATGAACTCAAACATCATCATCCATGTATATATATTATATAATATATCAACCATTAAACATATTGTGAGATTCAATGGAATAAAATCAGTATTATATCACGTCAAAATTGTATCTCATAACATGATATTGAGTGTTGATCAATTAATAAAAAATTTCAATTTAAAAAAAGTTATATTTCATAAATTTATTTTGATGGTGATTCATAAAATATAATTCCATGGGAGTTATATCATTAAATAGAAAATTATAAGTGAAATATTTAAAATAAGTCTTTAGAAATAATTTCTTAACAATTTCATTTTGGGAAGAAATTTTGAATCACATTAATAATCATATTAAAAAAGATACCTTGAAACCCTTTTCAAAACACCACTACAAAATAAATCCATAAAATGCTGTGATGAAAATTGAACAATGATTTTATATATTAAATGAGGAGTGAGATATATAAATTCAAAGTGTAATGGGAAGTACTTTTTTATGTTTTGAAAATACCTTCATAGAACTCAACATCATAAATATAGTGATTAATCAATCATTTAAAAAGTGGTACGTAGAAATTTTAAAATTACCAAAAGTAATTCATATGTGGATTTAAAATCCAAAATTATAGATTATTATTAGTGTGTTTAAATATAGATATTGAATAAGAAGATCTTTTTTTGAAAGAATTGAATTAATTAATGACACATCAATTTCTTTATGAAAGAAGTTCATCATTGTAATTTAGAAGGAATGAATGAGTTATGTAAATATAGAATAAATTATATCATAATGAAATATTTTTATAATATCCATGGTTATGGAGGAATCATCAAGAATAATTAAAAGAATTTATGTCATGAAAACCCCTTACATTAATTCATGGTCCCCACAAAAGTACTTGAATCTCATGTAAAAAAATTAAGAATTTTATCAACCTATTTAAGAACCTTAATCAAATCTATAATCATTTATAAAAATCGTTTTTAATTATTCATTACATGTATATTAGTTAGTCATTATATAATTTCTATGTTGAGGGTGGGTAATCATGACCATTTGAAGTAATTATGTAATAGTGAAATTGTTCTTCATTCTTTCCGAAAATTTTATATATCATAGATCATTCAAGGTAACTTAATTTAATATTTAAAAATAATTTTATTGTTATAATTTTGTTCTATGTGAGTTTTTGTTAGAATCCTTAATAATAAAATTAAGGATGAGCATGTTTCAGGGATTTTTAATAAGTGGATATCGGTATATTAATTAATGAGATTAATATTAATTTTAAGATAATATAACCAAAAAAATTTAATTGATTATTTATATTATATATTACTATTAATTAATTTATCATTTTCATCAATAATATTATTTTAAAATATTTTTCAAGTAGGTGGTTAAACCCACCCAAACATTAACATACTATAATTAATAGATTAATATAGTTAAAAAAAGGTTTCTTATGGAATAATATAATTATATAAAAAAATAATGATATTATTTACATATTTTTAATGATACTAGTCATATTTGAATAAATATTAAGAACTAATAATGAAACTTAATGAAAATTTAGATATATTACTCATTAAAGATGGAAGTCCTCACAAATAGAAGAGTGAAATTTTAATTTTTTATAATGGGAAAGGGAAAAATATAGTTATTGATTATTACCATAGTATAACAACATTAAATATAAAAACAATACATATGTAAATTTATATGGATTATAAAATTAGTTTTGGAAAGTTATTCTAGATAATAATTGAAATAATTGATAGATTAGTACTAATATAGAGAACCAGAGTTTTCCCTTGTAAGACACATTACTAAAGGTGTTTATAGGCTAACCTCTTAAGAAGAGGTTCTAAAGGATGTCAAAAATTGTTTTAATAAAATTTTAAATGTTATTAATTTAATTATAAAACTAAATTTATTGTATTCTTGAATGGGTGGTGAGATAACCATTTTATAAGTTCTTAGAATGAAATTTTTGTAAATATATCATCTTATTATAAATATTACACATGTTTTATATGTCAATAATAATTAAAATGTAAAATAACGGAGTTTAGATAAGTATGATTCTAGTGTTACCCTCAACCACTCAATTAGAAATAATTTTTTATAATGTTATTTCTTTACACCTTTGGATAAGTCATGTAACCCATTTTTATTTTAATATAGTAATAATTTTTTATCTAAGTAATAGATTTTTTATGCCTAGTTAATAAAATAATTGTTATTAAAAAATTAGTACCTATTTATTCTAAACATGAAATCCATTTTATCAAATAAATTTTCCATGTGAAAGAAATTTTAATTTTAATATTAGTTCATTTAATATCTAAAACCCCATTTTAATACATATTTTTAATCATGAAAATTATCTTTAGAATCAATTAATCAATTTTTTATATTTCTATTGAACCAGCCTAGGTCAACCTAAGATGTCACCCGAATATTCCCTCCAAATTGTAGGGATAAACAATAAAACACAATTGTATGGACCCAGAATTTCCGTGATTTTTTTGTCAAATACATGGGAATTTTACGAGTCCGCAGTTTTTGACGGCGCTTGATTCCGAGACCCGGTGTGCCCGGAATCAATTTCTGAAGTTTTGTTCTGGTACGTTCAGTAAGCATACATATGAGATTTTATAACTTTTGAACCAGTGCTCGGAACTGAAATCCAAGGGCACCGTTGAACCCGCAATGTCTGTGGTTGCTTAGTGAGACCTTCACCGCAGTTGCGTTCTAATGAGAATGAAAGATATATTTTAGAGGTTTTTAATTAAAATGAATAAAAATAAATAATAACTTTATTTTTATTAAGGTGGTTAAAACCACTAAGTGGTGCGGGCCACCACACCCTAACCACCCATGGGAGGTTATGGTGGTGGGACCCACCACCACATAACCTCCCTTGGGAGGATGTCTTGGTGGGGACCAACCAGGGGTTGTAACTCCATGGGACATCCCATTTAAGTGGGATGAAACCCTCTCTTCATTAATTTGTAACTCTCCACCTCCCCATTAATTAATTGGACACCTATATACTTTAATTAATTAGAACTCCTCACCTCCTTTTATTTTGAATTTGAACAATGCTCCCCATTAATTATTTGAGTTGTCTCACTTAATTAAAAAAAACCCTTTGTGTTGTTGTGCCAGAGAAATAATAGATAAATTCCTCTATTATTTTTGGTGGCCACTTTCTCTTGGTGGAGCTTTAGAGAACCTTTGGGAGAACTTCATTCTTCCCATGAAGAACACGAAGAACGTATCTTCCTCACCAAAGAACGATGACGCCATCTTCTTCCTTCTTCAACCGGGGAAAGAAAAGGGAAACATCGTCCTTGAAGAACGCCCACAACATCTCCAATGAACTTCATCCGCATCAAAGGAGAAGACACCGCCCGTGAAGAACATCTCTAACGACGACATCACCTCCTTCCACCACCCACGAGCGACAATCGAGGTAGGGTTTATTTTATGATTGAATATTACCCTCCATACACTGGTGTATGTTGTGTGATTTGAGAACTGAATGATATCACCGTAACGAGGAGGGTTCGGACCGCACAAACACAACCCAAACCTCCCATTTTGTTGGTTCTTGTTTGATGATGATGGAGGCGGTACACGTGGTGATCGACAACGAGCTGGCTCCGAAGAAATCCAGTGGCACAAGGCCACCTGGTCGCCACAAGGGCGCGACACTGCCATGCCATGCTGAGAACCGAGCCATGGACAGGCGGGCCGCGGTGGTGCCAGAGGGGCACGGTGCCGTCGCACCACGTTGGGAGGAAGGTCCGCGGCTAGGAGGGTCGCGATGGTTGGATGACGAGCGCGGTGCCGTCGCGCCGTGCAGATGAGCGGGAGGTCGTAGCCAGGCTGGGCCGCGGTGGAGGGGGAGCGGTGTCATCGCGCCTCGCGGAGCAGCAGGGGGCCGCGGCCGGGGTGGGCCTTGGCAATGGAGCAGAACCATGGCACTGTCGCGCCACGATGGATGGACCTGGAGCGGCCGACGTCGGGCTGGCCGCTGGCGACACAAAACCGGCTGGCTGCTCGGCCAGCCGGACAAAGCAGGACCACCCGGGTCCCGCGGCTCACTAAAACCGACGCCTAGCACCAGTCCCTTTGGATTGGTAACAGGGGGTGCGTTACCCCCCCTCCCACATGTGGCCAGCCAGGCCACGTAGGCCGGACAACTAGGCCGCCACGGGCTGGGCTGCCTGGGGCCTGGCCGCCCTCAGGCCACCCTCGGGCCGGGTCGCGCCTTTGGGCTAGGCCGCCCCTTCGGGCCGGGCCGCTCCCTCGATTAGGGCTGCCAAATCAGGTCGGGCCGCCCCCTTAGACCAGGTCGGACCCGCGGACCAGGTCAGACCCCGGTTCGGACTAGGTCGAGCTGGGTCGGTCCGACGGGGTCGAACCAAACCCGAACCCGCTATGGCCATATTACACCTTTTAGCCTTCATTTTGGGATACAGGTGTCCGAATGACGAACCGTCTGCAGTGACATAAGGTCTAGAGTAGGACAATTCTTTTGAAATATCCCACTTGAGGTTTGGACACAGTTGGGGTATGGCCGGGTTTGTTTGAACATAAAAAACCAACCGGGCCCCTGGAACAGAAATGCCAATAACTCACAGACCGGACATCCGATTGACGCACCGTCTATCGCATTGGGTTCCTTAGGATGAGTTGAAACCACAAGATACATAAAATCAAGACTACATGATAGTTTATGTATCAACAATTGGCTCGAGGAGAGGACCCTCCTGGAATCGAGAGTGCTGTGTACATGAACCCTATGGCTGACAGTAACGAGACTGGACCTGGATCCTCTGTGGGTTTGACAGTGATGAGACTGGACCTAGATCCTTTGTGGGTTCGATAGTGACAATACTAGACCTCGATCCTCCATGGGTTTGATAGTGATGAGACAGGACCTCGATCCTTAATGGGTTTGACTGTGACGAGATTGGAACTGGATCCTCCGTGGGTTCGACAGTGACGATACTGGACGTGGATCCTCCGTGGGTTTGATAGTGGTGAGACTAGACCTCGATCCTCCATGGGTTCGACAATGATGAGACTGGACCTGGATCCTCTGTGGGTTCGGCAGTGACGAGACTGGACCTGGATCCGATGTGGGTTCGACAGTGGCGAGACTGGACCTGGATCCTCCCTGGGTTAGACAGGGATGAGACTAAACCTGGATCCTCCATGGGTTCGACAGCGACGAGACTGGACCTGGATCCTCTGTGGGTTCAACAATGATGAGAATGGACCTGGATCCTCCGTGGGTTCGACAGTGATGACTTTTGTATCGAGATCCCACGTAGGATCGACAGCTTCGACGGACTGCTGTATTTGGTTTCTACGGATATCTGTCATTCGAAAGTGTAAGATGATTCAGTGGATACAACTAATCATCTCTTACTCTATTTTATGTTGTGTATACCAGGTGTGAGCTGAGTCTTTACCTTCATGTTTACCTCATGTATGAGATGTGTACTCTTAACGACTTAGGTATATGTATGGGTACATAACTAAGTAAGGGTGGATGTTTCTTCTTTGATGTTCCTTCATGGTTTTTTCTTCATGGATGTGTTGTGGTGAAGCCCACATGGCTTTCTTCTATGAGCTGTACCTATGGGATACACATTGTGTTTTACTTTTTGTGTGGAGTGTTTCTAAACTTGTTGTACGAAATGTGGTTGGGATCAAGAGTTGGAGCCGGTTTGTGATTTGTAACTTAGGTATATGTATGGGCATATACCTAAGTAAGGATGGTTGATACTTTTTGATTGTATATTTATTATATGGTTTATCTGTAGTGGATTCTGGGAGACCATCAGGGGTCTCAGGGTCCCCTACTAAGTATTTTTATACTCACCCCTGCATGGGCTACGCCCACACCTTGTTGTGTTTTATGCAGACGATGGTCAGCAATGATCGAGGCTGAGGGTGACGGACAAGAGGCTTGTCGAAGATGGACTAGATGGTACGTACCTCAGGGATGAGTTGTTCGAGGTCTGTACGTAACCTTCAGGTAGGATTCCCTGGTGGATGATCCAAGAGCTATTTTCCCTTTTTACTTGTACTTGTTATTGTTGTTCAGTTGGGTTTGTATACTGGCCCACTTACTTTCAGCACACCTTTCTTTTATATATTAGTTCTTACTGCTTCTACTGCTTTTGTTTAGATAGTGTGTGATACAGGTTTAAATTCAATGCCTTCCCTTTTTATCAAGGATTCAACTTTGGTGCTAGTCGCCAGCCCCTAGCCTATAGAAGGCGGGCTTGGGGTAGTCACGACACGGGCCCCAAGGACGGGTCGTGACAAATTGGTATCAGAGGAGTCAGTTCTACCATAGAACTTGGAATCTGATTATTTTAACAGTAACAGTGTTAAGTGTTTTGGGTGTGGTTATTAGTTTAGGGAAACCAGTGTTGGTGCGGCGACTGACATATCCATACACTAGGACTCTGACTTCTGATTTCTGACTCACTGCATTAAAACACTGATTGCATGTGTGTTTCTTTTGAGAAGTTTTCTTTGTGATTACTTTGAGTCAGCTCACCAGGTATAATTTTGATCGTGGAGCACCTGTTTCTTATCAGGATGTATTCACATAGTCAGTCAGCACGGTTTCTGAGTGGAGAGCACGATGGTAGCCCACCGAGCATAGAGGCCTCTGTGCAGGTCCCCATCACAACAAAAGCACCAACGATACCACTAACCGCTGGGCTACCGTTGATAACATCACCAGCAGTAGAGGGTGAGCTCCACTTGAGCACGTTGCATTGGTTCTTTCGACAGATGCCTATTAGGTTTCAAGGTGAGATAGATTTTCAGACGACTGGGTACTTGCTGGAGTTTGTACCACGAGTTTTCCACACAGTTGGGGCACCCGCTGACTTGATGGTTCACCTAACAGTTGGTCTCTTTCAGGGAGCATCTGAGAGGTGGTGGAGCATGATGCTTTAGTTTTATGATGAGGCTACCCTCACTTGGGGGAACTTCAAGGGTCTTTTCAGGGCAGAGTTTGTATCAGTGACTCTACGCTCTGTGCATGCGCAGGAGCTGCTGCACTTTCCGCAGGGCATTCCGACAGTAGCCGAGTCATATGTAGCAGGTAGTAGGCAGATGATAGGGGTCACAAGCGGGTTATATCTACTATTAGATGATCCCAAGATCTGGCATCGAGGGTTCAGGGAACCTAAGGCCAAGGGATATTTCAACGGAGAATTGTCTATTATTCATGCAGGAAACGGGGTCACAGAGCGCGTGACTGTCCGACTCCCCGCATAGTTGATCAGAAGGCATTAGAGGAGCCACCAACATAGAGTCATCGGTAGGAGATTGAGCATCAGCCGAGCGGTGGACGAGGCAGTGGAGCAGGTCCTTCAGCAGATGGTGGTCAGATTCATCGAGCACTATTACCACCACCCCTAGACGGTTCACCTCGATCTCTGGGAGAAGGTGGACAGGAGTGGGACTAGCTCCAAGCATAGAGGCCTTTGTTCATGATGCTTCTATCTTCTTTGATGTCATTGTTTGTGGTTGATTTATGTCTTTGTACTTTGAGCTGCAGTAATAAAAGACACTTGTCCTTGTGATGTTTTCTTTCCTTCCTTTTTGTGTAGTCGATACTGAGAGGTTCCAGTTAAAACCATTGACTTGACCCTCACATTCGAGATTCCTACTGGAAGATACCTAGTGAACCCACACTGATGATGACAGTGTGACTCAACAATTGGAGGTGAGAGTAACAGTTGGATCTCTTGGTAGTAGCATCGAGGCATTACGATGTCATCCATGGCATGGAATAATACCATTCATGTTAGGATTGACTGTATTAGGCAAAGGATGTGGTTCATCTAGGGGATGAAACTGGATTTCACATTTCGGCAAAGGAGAAATCTTTGCAGCTCTTGTAGGACATAGGTGAAGAAGGGTGTACTCACGTTCTTTACAATTGGATAGTCTCACCCATAGTTCATTGAGCAAACAGTTTACGGTTTAGTCTAATCTCAATAGTCTCAGGTGTGTCTTCTCGTTGAAGGATCTGAACCTGAGACATCGGCATTGGATTGAGTTCTTCCAGGACTATGACATTGAGATAATCTATATTCCTAGGAAGGGGAATTATGTAGCAGATGCTCTTAGTAGGAGATCTGGCATTCAGCTGCTAGGAGAGGCGACATAGCAGCTGGCCGTGTTGCAGATATCCTTTGTGGATAGTGATGGAGTAGCCTTTCTACAGTCTCTCACATTAACTCCTCTACTTCTTCAGTGAGTCAGGGAGGCACAATGTGGGGATTTTGACTATGAGATGCGATGTACTCAGATATCCATAGGACATGCACCTGGTGGATTTTCTGAAGGTAGGGATCACGTCTTTCTCTTCAGAGGATGTACCATGGTACCAATTTCACTTCAGGAGGATGTGTTGAGGGAGTTCCACACATCTCCTTTAGCGGTACATCCAGGAGTAGAGAAGATGTATTAGGACCTCCGACGATAGCAATGGTGGCCAGGTATGAAAAAGGTAGTAGAAAAGTTTGTCTCACGATGCCTCACTTGTTAGCAAGTGAAGGTGGAGCACCAGGTTCCAGCAGGATTAGTTCAGCCCTTAGAGGTCCCAGAGTGGAAGTGGGATGAGATATCCATGGATTTCATGATGGGACTTCCACATACATCCAGAGGACATGACTCAATATGGGTGATCATTGACCGACTCACCAAGTCAGCCCACTTCCTACCGATCAGAGAGCAGGGTTCAGTAGAGAGCCGGGGACACCTCTACGTATGGGAGATCTTATGGCTTCAGGGTGTTCCATCGACGATCGTCTCCGATCGAGATGCTCATTTCACTTTTTGGCTATTAAAGGGGTTGTAGGAGGCTTTCGGGACGTAGCTTCGTTGGAGCACTGCCTTCCATCCTTAGACGGATGGTTAGACTAAGAGGACCATTCAGACTTTCAAGGACATGCTCTGTGCATGCGTCCTCAACTTCAGTCACAGCTGGGAGGATCACTTAACCTTGGTAGAGTTTGTGTATAAAAACTGTTACCACTCCACCATCGGGATGGAACCTTTCGAGGCACTTTACGGCTGACCTTACAGATCACCTCTGTGCTGGACATACCCAGGGGAGTCAGCACTTATGGGACCAGAGATGGTGCAGGCTACGACGGAGAAGGTGCAGATCATCCAGGAGCGGATGAAGACTGCACAGAGCAGGAATAAGTCCTATGCTGATAGGAGACAGAGACCACTGGAGTTGTAGGATGGAGACCACGTCTTTCTATGAGTCTCACCTCGATGAGGTCTATGAGGATTTGGCTGAGACAACAAGTTATCGCCGCGATTCATCAGACCTTTCTAGGTCCTCAACAGAGTAGGCGAGGTGGCTTACCCCTCGGCTTTTCCACATCAGTTGCACCGGGTGCACAATGTCTTCCACGTATTTCAGCTAAGGAGATACGTGCATGACCCTTCTCACATCATCAACCATGGGGAGCTAGACATCGATGATGGGGAGACTTTCAAGGAGGTTCTAGTACAGATTGAGGATCGACAGGAGCGGGTCCTACATGGACAGTCGATACCTCTAGTGCACTACTACTACAAAAATAGGCATTAACAGCGCTAAAAACGGGCTTTAATAGCGCTAAATTAGCGCTGTAAAGCTTGACACTGATAAAGGGTTACTTCATCAGTGCTAAAAAAACACTGATAAAACAACCCTTTATCAGCGCTAAACAAGCGCTTCTTTAGCGCTGATAAATGATTGTTTTATTAGCGCTCTTTTAGCACTGATAAACTTATCTTTTATCAGCTCTTCTTTAGTGCTGATAAAGGTGTAGTTTATCAGCGCTTTTTTAGCGCTGATAAAAGAACGATTTATCAGTGCTTCTTTAGCGATAATAAAGGTGTAGTTTATCAGTGCTGTTTTAGCACTGATAAAAGCACGATTTATCAGTGCTAAAAGAGTGCTGATAAATTCCCTCTCTACTACTCCGATAAATCTGCAGCAGCAGACCCAAACACCTGAAAAAAAAGCAGCATCTCAATAAGTCAATTAAAGCAAGTATACCCATACAAAATTAACTCATAAATCGTAAGAAAATTAGACCAAGTATACCCATACAACATTTATACACATACACCATTAACACATAATTTATAATTTAATCAAGTACTTAAAGAAATCAATTCAAAATTCAAGGGGTTTGGGGGCTGTTCAAGGGTTTGGGTGGCTGTCCAAGGTGGGGTAGGGGGTGTCCGGGGGGCTTTCCAGTTCAATCCTAAGGCTCCACATGGGTGTGTTTTATCAATACATAAATATTTGGACTTTTCTCTATCCACAATGCATCATGTTCTCAACCTCAAAGAATTTATAAGATTTGTACACACACTGAGGTGCACATACTTGGGGGGGGGGGGGTGAATCTCATTAATAAACCCCCAATATTAAACCTGAAATAGGCTATTGTAAGTGAATGATCAGGCAATATGCACAACCTAGTTGAGAAAGAACTGGAATAAAACTAATCAAAAAATCATTATTGATCCTCAAATCCATGACCATGATTAAACCCAAATTAATTTTCTAAGTGCTGAACTTTTACCAAGCATTTCACAAGGATCGTTTCGACATTATAAAAATATAGTTTGACCAAGTCCTACCCCATATACATCAAGACACATTGATTCTCAAGTATTAAAGATTGATCAACCATACATACTTCATCCAATGTTAGGGTTTCTCTGAGTACATCATAGGAACCACACAAAACTTATAATATACCATGGTCTCCCCACTATATACATAATTATCATTGACCTCCAATATGTGAGTTTTATTTATACTCCATCATGGAAATCCACTTATGGGAGTTTTCTCATCCAGGGAATACCCTCAATAGCATCTCAGACCACCCATATGGGTTCTTCCAATTCCGAGGCATAAGACCTACAAGGATATCATCCCTATACTATGGAAGTACCCTTATTTAGGGAATAATACTAAAAAGAATATATTCTTTACCATATGGGAGTATTATCATCCAAATAATAATCCCTAGAAGCATATCAACCCTCTAATATGGGTGTATTCTCATTTGAGGCATAATCTATATAATCATCTCAGCCCTCCCCTATGGGATTATTTTCATTTAGTGAATATTCCCGATAAGAATCTCATCCCACTCCTACGGTTGTATTATCATTTAGGGAATAATACCTATATACATCTCATCCCTCCCCTATGAGATTATTCTCATTTAAGGAATAAGACCCATAAGCATATCCACCCTCCCAAATGGGAGTATTTTCATCCAAATATAAGCCCATAAGTATCATAGACCCAAACACATGATCACCCTAGTATACTAGGCCAACCATGACATGATATATATGAGGCCCCTGATAGATCACATTCCATGACCCCGTATTTAAAAGATCAATGCAATCCGAATGCGTTTGGTCGGATTTCCATAGGTCAGCTGTTGTTTTCACTTAAAATATTGTCCATTTTAAACAAAATAGAGAACCTTTGTGTGCTAGTGGCCACACCGTGCCTCGGATTGAGGAAGGGTTGACTCTTACACGTCACCAAGGACCCTTGGATCGTTCTTATAAAAGATCAATGCAATTCGAATGCGTTTGGTCAGATTTCCGTAGGTCAGTTGTTATCACTTAAAATCTTTTCCATTTTAAACAAAATAGAGAACCTTTGAGTCCTAGCGGCCACACCGTGCCTTGGATTGAGGTGAGGTTGATGATTACACGTCACCAAGGACCCTTGGATCATTCTTATAAAAGATCAATGCAATCCGAATGCATTTGGTCGGATTTCCGTAGGTCAGTTTTTGTTTTCACTTAAAATCTTGTCCACTTTAAACAAAATAGAGACCCTTTGAGTGCTAGAGGCCACACCGTGCCTCGGATTGAGGTGAGGTTGACTCATACACGTCACCAAGGACCCTTGGATAGTTCTTATATAAGATCAATGCAATCTGAATGCGTTTGGTCGGATTTCCGTAGGTCAGTTGTTGTTTTCACTTAAAAATTTTTCCATTTTAAAGAAATAGAGACCCTTTGAGTGATAGCGGCCACACCGTGACTCGGATTGAGGAGGGGTTGAATCTTGCATGTCACCAATGACCCTTGGATTGTTCTTATAAAATATCAATGCAATCCGAATGCGTTGGTCAGATTTCCGTAGGTCAGTTGTTGTTTTCAATTAAAATCATGTCCACTTTAAACAAAATAGATACCCTTTGAGTGATAGCAGCCACAACGTGACTCGGATTGAGGCGGGGTTGACTCTTACACATCACCAAGGACCCTTGGATCGTTCTTATAAATGATCAATGAAATTGGAATGCTTTTGGTAAGATTTCCGTAGGTCAGTTGTGGTTTTCACTTAAAATCTTGTCCATTTTAAACAAAATAGAGACCCTTTGAGTGCTAGTGGCCACACCGTGCCTCGGATTGAGGCGAGATTGACTCATACACGTCACCAAGGACCCTTGGATCATTATTATAAAAGATCAATGCAATACTAATGCGTTTGGTTTGATTTCCATAGATTAGTTGTTGTTTTCACTTAAAATCTTGTCAATTTTAAACAAAATAGAGACCCTTTGAGTGATAGCGGCCACACCGTGCCTCAGATTGAGGAGGGGTTGACTCGTACACATCACCAAGGACCCCTGTATCATTCTTATAAAAGATCAATGCAATCCAAATGCATTTGGTCAGATTTACGTAGGTCAGTTGTTGTTTTCAATTAAAATCGTGTCCACTTTAAACAAAATAGAGACCCTTTGAGTGATAACGGCCGCAATGTGCCTCAGATTGAGGCAGGGTTGACTCGTACATGTCACCAAGGACACTTGGATCTTTCTTATAAAAGATCAATGCAATCTGAATATGTTTGTTCAGATTTCCGTAGGTCAGTTGTTGTTTTCACTTGAAATCTTATCCATTTTAAACAAAATAGAGACCCTTTGAGTGCTAGCGGCCACACCATGACTCGGATTGAGGCAGGGTTGACTCGTACACGTCACCAAGGACCCTTAGATCATTATTATAAAAAATCAATACAATCTGAATGCGTTTGGTTGGATTTCCATAGGTCAATGGTTGTTTTCACTTAAAATCTTGTCCATTTTAAACAAAATAGATACCCTTTGAGTGCTAGAGGCCACACCGTGCCTCAGATTGAGGCGAGATTGACTCTTACATGTCACCAAGGACCCTTGGATCTTTCTTATAAAAGATCAACCCAATATGAATGCATTTGTTCTGATTTCCATAGGTCAGTTGATGATTTCACTTAAAATCTTGTCCATTTTAAACAAAATAGAGACCCTTTGAGTGCTAGTGGCCACACCGTGCCTAGAATTTAGGAAGGGTCGACACTTAAACATCACCAAGGACCCTTGGATCATTCTTATAAATGATCAATGAAATACGAATGCGTTTGGTCGGATTTCCGTAGGTCAGTTGTTGTTTTCACTTAAAATCTTGTTCATTTTAAACAAAATAGAGACCCTTTGAGTGCTAGCGGCCACACCGTGCCTCGGATTGAGGCGGGGTTGACTCCTAGACATCACCAAGGACCCTTGGATCATTCTTATAAATGATCAATGCAATCTGAATGCGTTTGGTTGGATTTCCGTAGGTCAGTTGTTGTTTTCACTTAAAATCATGTCCATTTTAAACAAAATAGAGACCCTTTGAGTGATAGCGGCCACACCGTGCCTCAGATTGAGGTGGGGTTGACTCATAAATGTCACCAAGGACCCTTGTATCGTTCTTATAAACAATCAATTCAATCTGAATGCATTTGGTCAGATTTACGTAGGTCAGTTGTTGTTTTCACTTAAAATCTTGTCCATTTTAAACAAAATAGAGACCCTTTGAGTGCTAGAAGCCACACCGTGCCTTGGATTGAGGCGGGGTTGACTCGTACACATCACCAAGGACCCTTGGATAGTTCTTATAAAATATCAATGCAATACGAATGTGATCTACTAATTATTCATTATGCAAAACATAAAGGTACCATTAAATACTTACATTGCCCCAAACACCCATAACACAACCCAACCACAACCTTCATCTCAATGTACTCAACTGATCTAAACACCAAGATGGAGTTTACCCAAGACTATCTAATTCAAAACGCCAATCATGTCATCAACCGACCACTTAATTTTTATTGTGCTCCCCACTATATGCTTTATCTCACAAACACCACAATCTGTTTTTTAACACCTCCCTCATCGGGAAAGAACCACTAGAACCCCAACTAAAACTCCACAACATACCCAACATGTTTTATAACTTACCGTGCTTAGACACCCATGAGAACACCAACCAATGTTATCATCCATCCTTTCCATCAAAACCACTTGGAATGGATGTGAATCCATCATCCATACATGAATCAAGGACAATTCAACTTTTCCTCAAATATTGAATCCATTTTCAAAACATAATTAACATTTCAAAACATCAAATAGATGTGGCTTACAACTCACAAAATTTGTTCCTTTTTCCTAGAGAAATTTTAAACATGCACCACATAGGTTGTAAAAGCAGTAGAGGATAGATCTCTTTGATCATAAAAATCCATGAACCCAAGTTTATCCTTGAGAAAACTGATGAGTGATGTTTGTGAATGCTTTTTGGAACTAGGAACTGACTCGCTTGATGAAACACAGGAAATATCTTTAAATGTAGCCTCACTTGCCGAATCATTGGAACAATTTCTTGTATTGGATGCTCTTAATGTCAGATTTAGCATCCCATCTTGTTCATCAAATGGATTGGTCAACATCCAATCTATCATGGAGGCTGCCGCACCACCATTACACACGACTAATGATCAGATGAAGCTTGATTAGAAAAACAATCCTGAGGGCACTGGACATGAAAGATCATGCGGTGCCATAGTTTCTCATCAACCTCAATTTACCCCATATGATATAAGGCTATTGCATGATGTCCAAGACATAGCGAGAGGAGAAGAGAAGGTGAAAGTCTCATAGACGAACAACATCAACAATGAACATCCACCACCCTTTCACTATATACATCAAAATCATATCTTTAAGAACATACATGTGAATTTCTATCTTACTTCCATCGAGGATGATGCATGTTGTTCAACTTGTTTTAGAAATTGTTTATCTTCATCTGTGACTTGTACTTGCACCCATGAATTTGAATGTGAGTATGCGTACACAATAGTTGACCTTCTTAGAGAAGAGTTTCTAGAAGAGTATAAGAGAAACGAAGCAATGAAGATCATTAGAGTGTTGGAGAAAATGTGGTTGCTACAAACAATGTGGCAATTGGCTTGTGCAACGCGTCCTAAGTTACAACTTGCATGTATTATACTTTATTTTTTTCTGGAGGGTTTTAGTGTAAATGCATTTTGGAATTATCATTGCTATTCATTGTCTTTTAGGTTGTTTTGACAGCCGAGGGGAAAGGGTGGGGTCTGTAGACATTGGAGGATATGTCGAAGGGTGACTTTATGGGAAATTACATCCTATATTTTTGCAACATTTCCATAGTATCTAAAATCTAACCAAATGGCCTCTTTTCCCTTCAAGATCCTTGAACCCCAATGGTGATCGGGGTTCGGGGAGCTTGAAGGGAAAAGATGCCATTTCTACAACATATTCACTCACAAAATCACCCTTCGACATATCCTCCAATGTCTGTAGTCCCCACCGTTTCCCCTTGGCTGTCAAAAAAACCTAAAAGACAATGAATAGAAATGATCATTCCAAAATGCATTTACACTGAAATCCTCTAGGAAAAAATAAAGTACAATACCTGAAAGTTGTAACTTAGGCCGTGTTGCACAAGCCGATTGCCACATTATTTGTAGCAACCACATTCGCTCCAACACTCTAATGATCTTCATTGATTCATGTCTCTTATACTCTTCCAGAAAATCTTCTCTAAGAAGGTCAACTATCGTACACGTCACCAAGGACCCTTGGATCGTTATTATAAAAGAACAATGCAATCTGAATGCATTTGGTCATATTTTCGTAGGTCAGTTGTTGTTTTCACTTAAAATCTTGTCCATTTTAAACAAAATAGAGACCCTTTGAGTGCTAGCGGCCACACCGTACCTCAGATTGAGGTGGGGTTGACTCGTACACATCACCAAGGACCGTTGGATCGTTTTTATAAAAGATCAATGCAATCCGAATGCGTTTGGTCAGATTTCTGTAGGGTAGTTGTTGTTTTCACTTAAAATCTTGTCCATTTTAAAGAAAATAGAGACCCTTTATGTGGTTTAGCATTCTTGCATGTTGCTGGTGCATATCATCTGTTAAAATGGGAAAATGAATCATTGGATAAAGGCTGTTTTATTTAATAACAATTACAATTTCCCTACGAACATTTACATACAACAATGTTTCATCGTTTGATCCCCTTAACCCCTCTCAAAAATGACCACAAATTGTACATGTACCCAAGTCAGATCTTCATTGTATTTGTGTACAATCTTCCATCAGGTATGTGGCCCACTCGTTTCGGAACCCATCTATATCGTCTTGTGAGTATGAGGATTTTCGGCAGTCATAGTAGTAATGAAAAATAAAAAAAATAAAGATTTAATAAATAACTTAAACGAACTAGTAGTTGTTTTTAAAAATACCTCTTTAGGGATGCTAGTTTGCTGATGAAAAACGATCTCCTTCATAAATTTACAAACATAATAATAGAAATCATTATCGTTTGTTTGTTTTGGACACTGCAAAAAAATTGATTATTAGGAGAATAAGTAACTTGTGTTGAGATGTGTTTGGATAGTGAAATTTTATTATATATACCCTGATATTTGTCCAGACATAGTACTTGCTCACCTCCTTCTTCTTAGCCCCTAACCTCATTCCTTTTTTAAGAAGATAATGATACACCGCCCTATCAGTAAAAGATAATATAAATTATAGGTGGATGTTGACAGATATAAATCACAATCATTATCACCCTGTAGAAGATGAGTACATAAAAATTATCAGCGTTTTTCTGATTCATATTTCATGGGAACAATTATTAGAATATTAATTACCACGGCTAAGACAGTTCTTTAAGGTGAATGGCTCACCTCAAAGCTGGTGGGGGGTGGGGCGGGATGTTCATGCAGTGGTGGTTCTTGAGTTGTCTCTTCCCTTTGCTTCCCACCCATAAAAGTTGCTAGCAAGTCTCCCTTCCATTGCAATTGTTCTTAATGGGTTGCTATTTTTTCACTCATTTGTTCCAATGTTTCACCTGTATCATCCATTTTTTTCTTCTTCTCAAAATATACTCGGGGTGTCACCCCAAACCCTGCACCTCTGACACAACCATATTTTTCTGGCTGCTTCAAAGTCGTCGATAATAGGTCTGTATCAGCTACAAGAGTAACTGATTCTTGTGACTGTCGGATATTGGAAAATAACTAATTAGTTTTATTTAATGAAAATTTTAAACAAATTATTTTATCGTCGTGTCATACTTACACATATTTCCCACACTTTCTGTGTGTTCTCATCTACTAACTTCCCATCTATGTTCACACGTGCCTCCTTCCATAGAACATGATGTGGGATGGAAGTGAATTTGGTTTTAGACTCATCAATCTAAATATAAACATAGAAAAATAATTATGATGTTGTTTATTGGTACCTAACAATATTATTGTAAATTAAAAATACGTACCATTTTCTTTTCTAATGAAGCGTACCCCATCCTTGCTTTATGATCGGGGTATGTTGGTTTTGATGGATGTTCCTTATTTTCAGTACAAAGTTTCTGTTTCATAAATGAAATATTGACAATCAAAGTGATTAATATAGGTATCCTCAAACAACGTATTATCACTCACAATGTACCTGAAACTTCTCATCCCCACGACGGCCAATAAATGCATCCCATGCTTCTTGGGATATCAGGTGAGCGTAGAAAATGGGTGGGTGCGGGTTTATTTTACCTTTAGAATCTTTGAGGTGACATATTGTTAAAATAGTGAGAAATCCTCGATGAATCTTTCCTGCAAGCCTTAGTACATAATACTTGTGTGAATCGTCTACTATAAATGTACTATGCAAGAGATTGAGAAGAGTAATACATTGTTTCATTATTTTATTTTCTAGTAAAATAAAGAAATAAATTCATAATGTTACTGTAATTTCTTCCCAGATCACAGCCTTCAGCCCATACACAACATGGTGCCATGAATCTATGTCAATCGGCACGCGTTGCCGAGTGAAAACTCCAATGTAGCTGCTAAACATAGCCTTGTTGGGATTCACATGTTGGCCTCGTGCATTCCATCTGACTTCAAATTTGATGCCTTTTCTTTTCGCCTTAAGAATTTTGGCTAACACTGTCAAACTACGACGCACCTGTGATTTCTGTGACGCTGGTCTTTCATTTCCAACCATTTCATCGATGTAAACATCATCTATATGTTCATTTAGAATGGTATCAACGACATGTGTTGATGGTTTTTGGACCTCAACAGTAAGAGCAGCAGGAGCCGTAGTAGCAAGAGCAGTCGGAGGAGCAGCAGGAGGAGTAGAAGCAGCAGGAGCAGCAGGAGCAACCAGAGCCACAATAGGAGCAACAACAGCAGTAGCATGAGCTGCAAGAGCAGCAGGAGCAGTAGCAGGATCAACAGCAGCAACAACATGAGCTGCAGGAGCAACAGTAGCCGCAGCAGCAGCTGCTTGAGAGACTTGTTCAGCACCAAGGTTAAGAGCATCAGAATGTGCAAAAGTCATTATCTGCAAAAGTGGTTGAACAGTTAATTTAGATTACATAAATTCAGTAATGATAAGATAATAACATGAGATAACAAGATCTATATTACTAACAAAATATAACCTTTTTACTGAACTCTCTTTCTATTTTTCAAAGGTTGAAGGAATTTGACACCTCTATCGACTATCCAAATCCCTTCATTGTGGTCTCCTCTAACATACAAAACATAATCTATATTGGGACCGCTCCAAAATGATTGCGACATACCACTAAAAGGATCATCCTCAATTGAATTTTCATCGGAACCTTTAGTAGTTTTGGATGATAACAGAATAATCGACCACTTTCAGTTTGCGGGACCTGGAACATAAAAAACTTGTACCGCTTGTGATGCCATTATAAAATGTTCGTCTTTGTACCCTTCTTTACTAAACTCAACTTTCACAAATCCCCATTCATCTATTTTAACACCACTGTTGTTATCAATCCATTTTCATTGAAAAATCGGCAATTGGATTGTCGTATAATCCAACTCCCATATTAGTTTGATAATGCCAAAGTATGACATATTTGCATAAATTGGATTTCTGTCCTTACTACTAGAAACATGCATCACTTCATCCACTAGTGTAACCCCACTATTTTGCATGGTACTATCTTCATCATTTTCATCTGTATAGAATGTATAACCATTAATTAGATAACCACTGTAAGATAATACATACACACTTGGTCCAACGGCTATCCATCCAATATGTTCTGAGATTGAATTCAGATTTTCATCCAACTGCTTAAAAATATGGTCTTGAAACCATCCTATAAACTGGTGATTATGTGTATCTGATAACCATTTTCAGCCCTCGATGGATTCAACTGCCTAATAATTTCTTTGTGAGTTTTAATATATGGAGCAACCTCCCAACTGTTATGAAAAACATAAAGATGAGCCTACTCCCGATCTGTAATACTGATTGTCACAACTTCTCTTCCAGAAAATCCCTCACCCTCAATGCGTCTACTGTGATGAGATTTTAGGAGACCAATGATTTCCACATTAGATAGGTATTCAGTACAAAATTAAATGGCTTCCTCAACAATATATCGCTCCACTATACAACCCTCTGGCCTACTTCGATTTTTGACATACCCTTTCAACATTTTCATATACTGTTCAACAGGATACATCCATCTGTAGTGCACAGGACCACAAAGTCAAATCTCTCTCACCAAGTGAATCATCAAATGAACCATCATATCAAAGAATGTTGGCGGGAAGAACATTTCTAAATCACATAATATTATGAAAATTTATTTTTCCATAGTTGGCAATTTCCCCAGGTCAAAAACTTTTCTACATATAGCTTTGAAAAAAAAACAAAGTTTGGTTAACGTATGACGAACATTCTTGGGAAAAATGAAACGTAAATCTATAAGAATTAGATCTTTCATCAAAACATGGCAATCATGTGATTTCAAACCTTTTATCATAAAATCATTCATTGACACAATTTTTTTGATATTTGATGGGTACCCCTCGCGAACCTTAACATCATTGAAGAATTTGAAAAACTGATATCTCTCCGCCCTAGAAATAGTATAAGCATCTGGAGGAAGAAACATTCAATTTTCACCCTTCACGGGAGCCAAATCTTCTCGTATTCCCATGTCAAACATGTCCAAACTTGCCTTAATTCCATCTGTTGTTTTCTAGGGGCATTTAGAAACATTTTGATAACGCTGTCACATACATTTTTTCCACATGTATCACATCAAGAAAATGTCTGACGTACAAACAATTCCAGTATGATAATTCAAAAAAAGAACTGATCTCTTTTTCCAACCGATTTTTGTAAGGTTTTTCGAAAATGGTTTACCAAAAATAGTGTTCATATCTTTTACTTTCTCAAAAATCTGATCACATGTTAGTGGAGACGGTGTTGCGCATTTTTCTAAACTTTCATTAAGTGATGTCGTCCAAGATCGGTACTTATGCCGACGAGGTAGAAATCTACGATGTCCTAGAAACACAGATTTTAATGAATGTTTCAACCTAATTGATTCGGTATCTTATTCGCACACGTGACACCCTTGAGTTCCTTTAAATCTATAGCCTGAAAAATTTCCATAAGCAGGGAAATCATTTATTGTCCCATACAACATCACTCTCAATGTGAAGTATTCACTTTTATAAGCATCATACAACATTACACCTGAGTCCCAAAATAACTTCAAATCCTCGATCAAAGGAGCCGGATAAACATCAATATCATTACCTAGTTGTTTTGGTCCTGATATAAGCATAGATAACATGATGAATTTCCACTTCATGCATAACTAGGGTGGGAAGTTATAATTTACCATGTGTAATGTAGTTCTAATAATAAATAATTGATATAGTTTAACATCAAGTTGTATAGATGATTTTTCAAATGATACCAAGTGAAATTTATTATGGTAAATATGTGTGATAAGACATTTTTTTTCTAACTAAAAGGGGATATATACCAATGAGTGTATTTTGGATTCACAAAAAATATGACTCTATGTGGTATAGGGGTTTTTCAACTAGTAGGAGTATGGACCACTAAGTGAATATGGTCCTCTATGTGTGGGAATGTTTTCATTTAGAGTATGGCCTAATATGTATGGTTCCCATATAATAAGGCCCATTTGAATTGGATATTTGGGCTCATTACACAAGGTGGATCACATTTTTCATGTGAGGAATCTACACCAATTTGGTTCATAAAATATATTCATAGCACATAAGGATTTCTATATTCATCAACTAATGAATCGTGTTCTTATCACACCAGGTAAGAACATAAGATCATCTACTAAGGGAAGTGTTTAGAGATCGTATGCTCATCACATAGGGGATTATTTGGCACATCGCCTAAGGAATCTCATGCTCCTCATGTGAGGTATTATCCTAGGATCATTACCTAGAAGATGAAGAAGATATCTTATGATCATCACTTAGGGGATTCTTAGGCATATCCCCTAATGAATCAATTTATAATCTCATGAGGTATAATCAAGGGAACATTATTTGGGAGATAAAGAAGATCTCATATTCCCATAACATAGGGACTTCATATTCTTGTCACCTAAGGCAACCTAGGATTATCACCTAGAGTTGGATGTTTCCTGAATTAAGAGTCGTCATAGGTTTATATCATAGTAAAGGAAATCACATATTTGAATTTTAGAAGAGGGAACCACCTGATACACTCATCTCGTAGGGGGTGAGCATAGTTTTCTAGATACCATTTCATTTTTATCCATGAAGTTATTCAATTCCCACCAAACCCTTTTCAATTTTATTATTAACAACTATATTCTATGTCACTGGGAAACTAAAAGGAAAACCCATATCAACTAACAATGTCATCTCCCACAATAACCCACTCATTACATCTTTTTAACAATGGAAAGGTTGATGCTTCCCCACTACACGATTTACTACCTCAACCATCTCACATTTCCCCCAAATAAAATTGATCACAACCAAACTAATAAAAATCTTCTCAAACAACCCCACCAAAAAACAATTATGATTTTCAACAATAAAAGTAAACAAGCACCATGTTCTTGAGAAATATAATGAAAATTAGTAAACACTTGTGAATCATCCCCTTTACATCATTTTCCATCAAGTATGGTCCATTTTATTCAATCGGTCAATCCATAATACTCACCCATAGAATAAATAAGCATGTTAAAAAAATGATATACAAACGAGAGAGGAGAAAAATATTGAAAAAAGATTTGGAAAACATGCCTTAAAGGAGGTCCTGCAAACCGAAGCTTGAAAGCGTTGCAGGCGGCGGAGGTCTGACAAACTGAAGCTCGAGGGAGGCGGAGGTCCGGAAATGTGAACTCAACGGGCGGCGAAGGTCCGGAAACAAGAAGTGAGGGAGGCGGAGGTCCGAAAACATGATCTCAGTGGGCGATAGAGGGGAGTCGCATGGTTCCAGTACTGCGAGAGCATTAGGTCGTGATAAAACGAGGGCACTATGCGACCGACTTTATAAAAAAATGCACTAAGGTTTTATCAGTGCTTTTTTGGCGCTGATAATAGTACCCTTTATCAACACTAGAAAGCGCTGATAAATCCTTACTGTATCAGCGCTAAAATGTTACCACTGATACAGGGAGTCTTTATCAGCGCTTTTCTAGCGCTGATAAAGGGTCTTTTTATCAGCGGTATTTTAGCGCTGATAAAGGTTACACTGTATCAATGCTAAAATTTTAGCGCTAATAAAGGAGTTCTTTATCAGCGCTTTTCTTGCACTGATATATGGCCTCTTTATCAGTGCTAGAAAAGCACTGATAAAGACTCCCTGTATCAGCGCTAAAATTGTAGCGCTGATACAAGGTTTCTTTATCAGCGCTTTTTTAGCACTGATAAAGAGGCCATATATCAGCGCTAGAAAAGCGATGATAAAGAACTCCTTTATTAGCGCTAAAATTTTAGCGCAGATACAGGGTAACCTTTATCCGCGGTTTTTCTTAGCGCTGATATAAGGGGGCATTTCCCTTGCTCGTTTTTGTAGTAGTGCGTGTTCGCTGGCAGCACAGGAACCTCCAGGAGAGCACTTGGGAGTGTGAGGCTCAGATGCATGCTCAATACCCTCATTTGTTTCCTTAGTTCGAGTTTTAGATTACAAGGATTTAAAGCCTTGAGGTGGGGAGAATGTAAGGACCCGAAATTTCTGTGAATTTTTTTTTTAAATACGTGGGAATTTTACAAGTTCGCAGTTTCTAATGGCACTTGATTCCGAGACTCGGTGTGCCTGGAATCAATTTCTGAAGTTTTGTTTGGGTACGTTCAGTAAACGTACGTATGAGATTTTATAACTTTTAAACTGGTGCTTGGAACTAAAATTCGAGGGCACCGTTGAACTCACAACGTCAGTAATTTCTTAGTGAGACATTCACCGTAGTTGTGTTCTAACGAGAATGGAAGTTATATTTTGGATGTTTTTAATTAAAATGAATAAAAATAAAGTATTAACTTTATTTTTATTAAAGTGGTTAAAACCACCAAGTGGTGGTTAAGGTGGGGGCCACCACACCCTAACCTCCCATGAGAGGATATAGTGGTGGGGCCCACCTGTACATAACCTCCCTTGGTAGGATGTATTTGTGGGGGCCACCCGGGGGTTGTAACTCCTTGGGACATCCCATTTAAGTGGGATAAAAACCTCTTTTAATTAATTTTTAACTCTCCACCTCCCCATTAATTAATTGGACACCTCTCTCCTTTAATTAATTAGAACTCCTCACCTCCCCTTATTTTGAATTTAAAACATCCTCCCCATTAATTATTTGAGTTGTCTCATTTAATTAAAAACAACCCTTTGTGTTGTTGTGCCAAAGAAACAATAGAGAACTTCCTCTATTATTTTTGTTGGGCACTTTATCTTGGTAGAGCTTTGGAGAACCTTTGGGAGAACTTCATTATTCCCACGAAGAACACGAAGAACGTCTCTTCCGCCACCGAATAACGATGACACCATCTTCTTCCTTCTTCAACCGGGTCAAGAAAAGGGTAGCGCCGTCCTCGAAGAACGCCTACGACATCACCAACGAACTTCATCCGCGTCAAAGGAGAAGTCACCGCCCGCGAAGAACATCGCCAATGACGACGTCACCTCCTTCCACCGCCAAAGAGCGACAATCGAGGTAGGGATTATTTTATGATTGAATATTACCCTCCGTACCTCGTCGTATGTTGTGTTCTTTGAGAACCGAATGATATCAGCATAACGAGGAGGGTTTGTACAACACGAACATGGCCCAACCCTCCCATTTTGTTGGTTCCTGTTTGATGACGACATAGGCGGTACACACGTCGACCGATAATGAGCTGGCCACGAAGAAAGCCGGTTGCACAAGGCCACTGGGTCACTACATGGGCACGACACTACCAAGACGTGATAAGAACCGAGCCGTAGCCAGGCGGGCTGCGGCGGTGCCGGAGGGGCACGGTGCTATCGCACTACGCCGAAAGGAAGGGCCACGACGGTCAGACGATGAGCGCGGCGTTGTCGCGCCACGCAGGGGAGTGGGAGGTTGGGACCAGGCCAGGCCGTGCGGCACCTTCGCGCCGCGCGTAATAGTAGGGGGGTGCGACTAGGGAGGGCCGCGACAGTGGAGAAGAACCACGGTGCCATCATGCTGCGGTGGAAGGACCAGGAGCGGCCGATATCGGGCTAGCCGCCGGCGACACGAAACTGGCTGGCCGCTCGCCCAATTGGACAAAGCGGGACCACCTGGGTCCCGCAGCTCACTAAAACCGGCGCCTAGCACCGGTCCCTTCAGATCAGAAACAAGGGGGCGCGACACCCCCCCTCCCACACGTGACCAGCCTGGCCACGCAGGCTGGCCAGCCTGGCTGCCATGGGCCGATCCGCCCTCGGGCTGGGCCGCACCTTCTGGCTGGGCCGCACCGTCGGGCCGAGCCGCCCCTTCAGGCCGCCCTGCTCCCTCGCTTCGGGCCTCCCACTCGGGCCGGGCCGACCACTTTGGTCGGGCTACCCCCTTGGACCAGGTTGAACCCGCGGACCGGGTCAGACCCCAGTTCAGACCAGGTCGGGATGGGTCAGTCTGACGGGGTTGGACCGGACCCGGACCCTCTATGGCCCGATTAAACCTTTTAGCCTTCATTTTGGGCTACGGGTGTCCAAACAACGAACCGTCTAGGGAGAAGGAAGGATTAGAATATGACGGTTCTTTTGGAATACCCCACTTAAGGTTTGGACACAGTTGTGGTATGGTCGGGTTGGTTTGAACCTAAAAAACCAACCATGCCCCTAGAACAAAAATGCTAATAACTCACAGACCGGGCGTCCGATGGACGCGCCATCTATCGTGTTGGGTTCCTTATGATGAGACGAAACTATGAGATACATCAAATCTATACTACATGGTATTTTATGTATTGATAGTTGGATCTAGGAGGGGACCCTCCCGGAATCGAGCGTGCTGTGTACGGGAACCCTATGGCTGACAGTGACGAGACTGGACCTGGATCCTCTGTGGGTTCGACAGTGACAAGACTGGACATGGATCTTCCATGGGTTCAACAGTGAGGAGACTAGACCTGGATCCTCCGTGGGTTCAACAGTGACGAGACTGGACCTGGATCCTCCATGGGTTCAACTGTGACGAGACTAGACCTAGATCCTCCGTGGGTTCGATAGTGACGAGACTGGACCTGGATCCTCCGTGGGTTCGACAGCGACGAGACTGGACCTGGATCCTACGTGGGTTCTACATTGACGAGACTAGACCCGGATACTCCGTGGGTTCAACAGTGACGAATTTTGTGTCGAGATCCCACGTAGGATCGACAACTTCGACAAACTGCTGTATTAGGTTTCTACGAATATCTTCCATTAGATAGTGAAAGATGATTCAGTGGATACAACTAATCATCTCTTACTCTCTTTTGAGATGTGTATACCATGTGTGAGCTGAGACTTTACCTTCGCGTTTACCTAATGTATGAGATGTGTACTCTTAATGACTTAGTTATATGTATGGGTACATACCTAAGTAATGGTTGATGTTTCTTCATGGATGTTCCTTTGTGGTTTTTTCTTCATGGATGTGTTGTGGTGAAGCCCACATGGCTTTCTTCTGTGAGCTGTACCTAGGGGTTACACCTTGTGTTGAACTTTCTTTGTGGTTTGTTTCTACACTTGTGGTACGGACTGTGGTTGGGCTCAAGAGTTGGAGCCTGTTTGTGATTGGTATCTTAGGTATATGTATGGGAATATACCTAAGTAAGGATGGTTGATACTTTGTGATTGTATCTTTAAACTATGTTTTATCCTTAGTGGATTCTGGGAGACCTTCGAGGGTCTCGGGGTCCCGTACTCAGTATTGTTATACTCACCCCTGAACAGGCTATGCCCATACCTTGTTGTGTTCTGTGTAGGTGATGGTTAACAGTGATCGAGGCTGAGGGTGACAGATGGGAGGCTTCTCGGAGATGGACTAGACGGGACGTACCTCCGGGATGATTTTTTCAAGATCTTTTCCTACCCTTCAGGTAGGATTCCCCAGTGGATGATCCAGGAGCTGTTTTTCCTTTTTTACTTGTACTTGTTCTTGTTGTTCAATTGGGTTTGTATACTGGCCCACTTACTTTCAGCACACCTATCTTTTCTATATTATTTCTTACTGATTTTACATCGTGTGTTCATACTGTGTGTGATATAGGTTTAATGGTAATGCCTTCGCTTTTTATCAGGGATTTGACTTTGGTGCTAGTCGCCATCCCCTGTCCTATGGAAGGCGGGCTTGGGGTAGTCACGACACAGGCCCTGAGTACGGGTCGTGACAACAAGTCTCATGGAAAACCAAAAAAATATATATTAAAAATTGGAGTAAGAGTAGATATCCTTGAAACATTCAACAAAAAGGCCAAATGGGAAAAACCTGAAAATAACAAAACATAAGCCATAAGTTAAAACTCTACGTGAACCTTTGTCACCACCAAAAATTCCCACTATGAAGGTCGTAAAAAATGAGAGAAGATGGTGAGAGACATGATGTATTTATATTTCCATGAGTCCCAAAAAATTACATCAAAAAACACAAAAATAAACTATTAACGTGTTAGCATAAAGCCCAGTTTGATTTCACCAATAATCTATAAAAATTATAATACCATGAAAACATTATCATATTATTTTAAAGACCAATTTAAAAATTAGTTCCAAAGAAAATTCTTAGAATAAAATTTATGTTCATAAATTACTTTCATATGTTGGAAAATAAGGAATATGATATGTACATGATACAAAGCATGATAGTATAAGAAAAAACGACCATCCATACACTAAAACATTAATTATTTAGAAACCAACCATGAAATATAACATCATTTGTAAAAAAATCATCAATTAAAAAGAAAAATATTTATCTCTAGTAAATGGGAATATATACTCGGATATATAAATAAAATAGTAATCCATGCATAGTGTGAATCCAACTAATATTGAGTCCTATCATAGATTTTCAATACTAAACCTCTTGTGGTGTTACACTCTAAAGTGATACATTAATTTCCTAATGCATCCAAGGATTAAAAAGAGATATTCCTTCCATATAAACATTAAAATCATACTAAAACATAATAAATCATTTTTAAATTAAATCCACACAACACCCTTTATTGAATACCAATTTTAGAAACAAAACCACATTTAATGAATTCCATAGAACACATAGTGTAAAAAATATTTTTGTAATGTGAAAAAATTTACAATAATATTTATATTTTAAAAAATACACATTTATATTAAATCATTCAATTTAATAAAACAAAAAAATGTAAATCACAAGAACATCAAGTAATTCATGAGTTATTTTCTTTTTATAGAGACACCAACCTAAAGAATAGAGGAACACTATTTAACTTAGAAATTAGGCATGGAAAATGAGTAGATTAGTTCCTCATAATACTATATCTATAGTAAAGATCATTAAATATCTATAAAAACCATTAGATCTAGGAACCACACCCTATTTGGGTTTCACGATATAGGAGGAGGAGAGATGAAGGGAATATCTTAGAAGATGAGGTTATACCATATCAAAAATGAAACATACCTTGATGAGATCCTCCAGGTTTGATATAATTCAATCAAGAATCCAAGTGGATAAGGATCTAAAGGTATGGGGAAGGATAAGTCTGGGAGAAATTATGTTTAGTGTCTTATTATAAATAAATACGATCTAGGAAAAATAGATAATTTCAGAAAACAAAATTAGAGGATTAGAGCAGGGCACACAACATCCTATAGATTAGTTACATGGTTTTGGAAAACTATTGTTATGCCATGTGAAACTCCTAGAGAACCACCTATAAACCACATAATATTCATCATGAGCTACAAGGATTAACTAACTATGGTCAATTTTCAGAAATTACATTGTAACTTCACAATGAAAAACTACAGGGTTATCACACTATTAGTACTAACCACGAGCCTTAACATTTCTCCTGGAATGTCTTCTCAAAAAATCCATTTCTTCAAACCCAAATTCAAAAAACATTTAATATGACATGATACATAATTGAAGATCAAAATAAGATATAATTGTGACTCATAGGGTGTCCCAATTCTCACTAATAATAAATATTTCTTTTACTAGAAAGTGCTCAACATTCTAATTTTAAAAATAATTTAAGGCTACTAATGCCTAATAAATAACTCCCTCTTTTAAATCTCAATGTTATACAATTTGACATACTGTAAAACATGAATCAAAGGAATTATTTTAACAAATTTTACCTTATTTGGGTGATTTTTAATCTGAACTGGTTTCACAACCATAGTGGTATCAGGAACAAGAACGAAATATTCCCATTCAATAAAATGTTAAGGGTCCAGTTGATACCACCACATCTGGAAAACGAGAATCACATCATCAGTCGATGTCATATGATATTAAAATTCCAATTTATATCCCACATTTTCAATTCTTTCAATGATCTTGATGGTTATATAAAACCTTGGTGACAACTTATTTTTCATACCCAATTGACATTTTCCCAAGACTGGTAAAACTTGATGAAAGACCAAATCAAAAACATAAAAGTATAGTTTTATATAATGATATCCTTTATAGGATTTATGTTGACTCGGAACCAATACCAATCTATTTCGAATTAGCCACACATTTTCAATCATCTCCTGTACAAGGCTTAGTCCAACCAAGGAAAACTCTCCCAAATATGCACAGTACTAGATATATTTAACGTTCCACCCATAAAACACATCAAAGGTTTCCATCATAATTTAACCCTAATAATAATTATTATAGTAAAATTTACTAGTGTAATATTCTTTTCCTAGAAACAACATAAATCTATCACATATTATCAGAGCATATCCTCAAGAATATGAATAACTCCTTCTCTCTTTCCATCGTTTAGTGGATGATATGACATGATTTATGTCAAATTGGAACCCATAACTTTTAGAAAACCATTCCAAATCCTAGTTTTAAACCATGGGTCCCAATAAAAAACAACTATAAATGGAACCCCATTAAGTCTCACAACTTATCAAACTTATAAGTGTATGGGATTATCCACATTCCTCTTCTACTTGATATGATGTAAATGAGTCGATTTCATAATTTAGAGAATGATCACACAAATAAAATCCTTCCCACTTGGAGTCTATGTTATTAAAATGTTAAATTCTATATAAATATCATCCAACTTCCATATTGAAATGGGAATATTTTGCAACAAACCAATAGGGTTTTGGTGAATTTCTTCAATTCTAAGACATGTAAGGAACCATGAAAAGAAGTATAAAATCCACCATATCATCACCAACCACCAATATTGACATACTATATTAATTTACATATTATTAGTCCCAAGGTGTATTGACAATCAATGTCGTTTTACATCTTCTATCAATTCCTATCTCATAGATATAGGAACAACCAACCTAATTCATAAATAGAACGTGTCAATGAGATACCAAGACCAATCACTTGAGGTTTCCCAACAATTTATCATTCCACTAAAACACTATTAATAATTTTATAATACTTATTCATGAAGAATCTCATCATAAAATGTTGATTCATCCTTTACATAATCTATGAACACCATCTCACCAACATCTCCCACTCCCAATCTTATCTCAACAATAAAACTCAGTAGATTCTAGTCATCCACGGTTTCCTTAAAGGATTTATTCAACAATTTTAATCTTAATTCATCATTGACCAAATTCCCTTTTCAAGGAGTATAAGCTATATCAAAATCAAAATTTTAGAGATACTCAACCAAGATTCTCAGTTTCATGTTCAGATCCCTATGAGAAAAATATACTACAGTTTCTTCATATCATAATATTCCATAAACATTCCTATAAATATATAAAACACTATGTTTTGAGTGCTTTATTAACCACCAATAACTCAAAATCAAGGGTAACATAGTTTTTCTCATGAGTTCAAAATTTATGAGATCCATAGACCACCACATACTTTTACTACATCAAGACACACCCAAACCCCATACCTAAATCATCATAGAAAATATCATAACCAAAAACAATTTTTAGAATAATCTTAAATGAAGCTAAATTCATAATTACCTTAAATTCCTAAAAATTTATATGATATTTGTCATTCCACTCAAAATTAACACCCTTATGGGTCAGGGGTATCATTAGAGATGCAAGATTAGAAAACTCATGAACAAACCACCTATAATAACCAACAGAGAATACAAAATTATGGATCTCAAAAACATTTATATAATGGTTACAATACATTAAACCTTAATATTTTTAGGATCCATTATGATGCCCCTATAATATATTACATTCCCTTGAAACACGAAATCATAAATTTAGAATTCACACTGGTAAAGAATACCATAAAAAGTGATGTTCTCTCCAGATTCCATGAATTATATAGAATGGATCTTGGTGCTCCCCCTACAACCTAGTGTACACCAAAATAAAATCCAAAAACACAACAATGAAATATTATAGGAATAGATAAAATATTTGTTCCATCAATAACATAAATAGCACAAGAGATTTAGTGTGACCAAATTTCATAAAAAGAAACTAAAAATATCCATAGTATATGCTAAAAATTTAATTATATATATCCTCCTCCCAGAATCACCTCTTTAAAAGGATATCATTGAAAATAAGAAACCCCTCTAAGTTGATCAATTAAATCATAAATTATTTTCAAGGGATACTTGTTATTAATGGTAACTTGATTTCTCTTTTGAAATTCAATGCAAAGTCTGAGGCTGTCACATACAATCTTGGAATAGAGGAATGAAGAAGATAATGGTGACCCACTATAACAAATAAATACATTAAACTCAAGGTACTAAAGATGGAATTTATGTTCCACTAACACAAAGTGTGGCATGAAAAATGATGGAATAGAAATGGGTATCATACCATGGAGAAGTTTAATAGAATAATAAACCTCTCTATACCAATGTAATCTCAGAAAATCATCAAAAAATACAATTTGGTATAAATTCACCACTATATAAAGTAGATATATAAAGTTAAATTCAACAAAATCAAGTTATATATCCAATAACTACCATTATATTACTCCAACATAAGAAACAATAGGCTACGATCTGCTAGATTTTGAATCAAACTCACCCAGAATGACATCAGTGAGTCTATAGGGAGATATATACTAAACCTAATTATGACAACAATCAACTTGATACATATGTATGACAATATAATATATTCAATTAATTAGTCCATAGATTTCGAGGTTGAGTAACTTGATGTCCTGCACTAATTCAATGTCATCTATCATCACCAGAAACATGGGACATTTAAAACATTTCTCATACCTCTTTTCCAATAGTGTGGAAAGATCCAACAAGAATGACATAAGTTCTAAATGGAATAACAATGCATCAATTAACATTGATTTTATAATTGAATGTGTATCACTTGTATCAAATATATCTAACATTATAGAGGATTAAATAAACATTGTAACTTTAACAGTATCCAACCCTGCCTCTGATCTCTGTAGTTCATGAAAAATTTCCTAAAGACATCT
Source organism: Viscum album (assembly GCA_963277665.1). Taxonomy (NCBI): domain Eukaryota; kingdom Viridiplantae; phylum Streptophyta; class Magnoliopsida; order Santalales; family Viscaceae; genus Viscum; species Viscum album. The sequence goes on along the minus strand of OY728128.1, from coordinate 260,819,643 downwards.
TACCTCATAACATACCTATTATTTGATAGTTTATAAACATCCCCATTGGAAATTTTATAATAACAACCAAAATTATAAGCATACAAAAAATCTATGAATTCTTATTATGAGTGGACCCATCCTTACTACCTAGGGATATCCTAATTCAAAAAATGCATAATATGGCTAGATTTTTTGCAGTGCTAAAAAGTTCACTGTGCTTCCATAAAGTTTGACTTGGTATGAACATGTCCTATATATTGATAGAAACCAATATATTATTGTCCCATTAAATCCCCTAAAACTTATCTTTATGGAACTAGTTACACTTATGTTTCCTTTTCATGAAATAATATAAACCACATCTAATAACTTCAATAACCTATGCAACACCGAAACCAGTTTTCCTAGATATTTTGCCTTATTTTATAACATCTTCTCAATAACTTCTAGAAAGTTTATAAGGTAAAATAGAATTAGAATCAAGTGAATATTAGACATCATACCCTTCTTGAACCTCTTATATTTTTGGTAATCATTAGTAACATCCTCAGGTTCTAGGTGCACCAACTCATAAAAACGGGTGGAATGCATGAAAACTAAATTTCTTACTTTCTCTATGGTGATAAATTCCTAGGACTTATCCACTAAAAATATTTTAGGATAATAATTATGGTGGCATATTTTCCTGAAATATGTATAGGTATGATAATTGTGAAACATAGTATGCATGAAAATGTCCCACCATCTCTATTTGGGTCCCTCAAGTATTTATGTAGTGAAAACCACCTTAATTCCCACTGGAGTTTTTAGTTAATTGATGATGCACTCAATCCACTCAATCCATTCCTCATATTATTAGGGTCCTTTTTCACCATGGATGATTGGTGAATTCTACAAAGTTAATTCCAAGCCATGATTCCATGTTCTCCCCTGGTGTATAATATTCTCATGACAATTTTCTTAATTGTGTGGATTATAGCTTCCACTAAATAAGGGTAAAATAGAGGATTCTTATTTGGTACTATCCTAACATGTTAATTATTAATATTCATAAAATATATTCTTAGTGTAATTTCCTAACTAATAAAAATTACAATATACATTCAGTTTTAGATAAATTACTGAATCAGAGATCAACTTCAAACATCCATATGAAATCTTTAAAATTGCATGGATTTTAAATTAATAATGTATTCTATGAATGAAATAAAAAACCTAAGAATGGAATAGGATATTCAAGTAAACTTCAAATCTATTTCATTCATATAACCTCAAACACCAAATGACAATATTGGTAAAAATCGCTAACCACCCATGGTAACTAGAGTTTAGACATGAAAGAGATCTACCCATGAAGCCTCTCACACCTACTACCCAAATTTTGATGGGCCAAACTTGCTTAAAAGATAGACCCAGAGATAAACCCAGGTAGTGTCCTATCAATTTAGGCTCGGTAATCCCTTTAATACAAATTTCTAATGAACGTTCCGGGTTCAACCAGACGCATAGCCCAATAATGATCACCACATGGTTGAGAGAAACAAGATAAAATAGGTTTCATATATAACTTAAGAACAAAAAAAGTACATAGTAGAAAAATATAACATATCCATGAGTCTTAAAACGTCAATCCCAAAGGTGATAAACCTAAAGCTAAATAAAGAAAATCTATCAGATAAAACTTTATATGACCTTCCATCACCACCAAAAAGCCTCACAATGAAGGTGATGACAACCATGGGAAGATGATGAATAATATGACTCCCTACCCTTTACCAGAGTCACATAAAAACCAAATAATTTTTTCAAAAAGTAAAAACTAGGGTGTGAGCACAAAGAATAATAAGATTTAACTATAAAATATAAAAAATGTCTAATACCATGAAAACATTATCCTAATAATTAAATCAAAACTAGTTTATAATGATGTTTCAAATATATTTTTTTATAAATATATTGGGTTTCATAAAATCCTTTCATATTCACAAAAAATGGAATATAATAAGTACATAGTAATAAATTTGATAGAATAAAAAAACAAAACTTGGATACACCATAAGATAAATAATTGAGAAAATAATAATTAAATATACCATCCTGTGTAAAACCATGAATCAATGGAAAAGAACCTGATTTTGGGTCTAGATAATGGGAATATGTACCTAGAAAAATGATGAATAAATTATGTTAGACATCACATGAATCCAACCAATATCGAGTCCTAGCACAATTTTTTGATATCAAACCTCTATTAGTATCACACACTAATGTGACATAGTCAATTTCACAATGCATACAATGATAGTAATGTTCTATGATTTCCAAAACCATTTGAAAACCACGATCATAATTTTAAATTCATTTTCACAGTGAAGCATCACCACTTCAATGCTTGAAAACTCCTTAAAAAATAAAAACTACCCTTATGAAATTTCATCAAACACATAGTTTGCCCAAATCTATTTTTTATATAAAAATAATTCTAAAATCATGAAAATATTTAAGAAAAAATAGTTTTATATCAAATAATTAAATTTCTTAAAATAAAATAATGGAATTTACATGAACTTCATGTAATTAATTAGTTACAACCTTTATATAGATACACCCACCTCAAGAATAGAGTAAAACTAGTCGCCTCTGGAAATGGGAATTTGGAACATGTAGATCAAGTTCTCAAGAGCCTAGATCCATAAAAAACATCATCAAACCTCTATCAAACCCCATAAATCCAGTAACCAAATCCCATTTGGGTTTCATGATATAATAGATAGAGATAAAGAGAGAATGTAAGAAAATGATTGGATAACAGATAAAAATGTAGCATACTATGAATAGATCTACCAAGAATGAATAAATTCAACCCATAATCTAATGCGAGAAACTTAAAGGGTGTTTTGGAACGTTAAATTCATTAAAAATAAGGAACAGGGGTGATTAGACTTAACAATGATTAAGGGAAAAGGGGAAATTTCAATATTTTTTTATGTTTTGATTATGGATAACAATTAAGATGCAGAGTTAGAAAAAGAGAGCACCAAGTGTGTGTGGCCAATTACCATTGAAAAATAGGGTACATAGGTTTTAGTTCATAAGTTGCATTGTTCAAGAAAACTGCAATCAAGCCACATGATGCTACAATACAACTACCCATACACCCGCACATTCTCCTTGGAAATCTGCAGAGTTTGACAAACCAACCATATGCAGTGAAAAACACCAAAGAAAACTCATAGATATATACAACATAATCACTACTTGTTTTGTTCTAACCATACTCCCCAACCATGGACATGTGATTTCTTATAAAAAAATTATGTTTTTCAATACCATATTCTGAGAAACCTCTAAAAAGACCCCAGTAAAAAACAATGCTCAAAATAAGGAATAATTTTGATTTATAGGGAATAAAAATATTTATTATAGTAATTGGGTTTTTATTAACAAAATTTCAGTAATGTGACCTCAAAATAACTTTAAATTATAATTTCACCTAGAGAAAATGTAATTAAAATATAAAGACTAAAATTACTTTATATATGAAATATATTTCATAATTTTTAAATTGTAAAATACAGTGTTTTAAAATAAAATATTTTATTTTTAAAAATATAATTTCACTAAATGAATACATTATGGATCATTAAAACTATTTATTAATTTTTTATTTAATATATACTTTTTTGATATATTCTTTAATGATATTATTTTAGAAGGCACCATTTTTGAAATATTATTCTATAAACTATTTATTTCATAATAATCCAGAAAAGTTATATTGAGTTAATATGGATATTATAAATCTAAAAATTAAGTTAAATTAGTTAATTTTTTTTAATTTTTACTTTTATATAAAAATATAATGAAAAATATTTTCATATGGAAATGAATTTTAATGTTTTAATAGCTCTTATTATTATTTCCTACTAATTAACAATTAGATTCAGTATAATATATTATTTGTAAAAAAAATATATTTTACATTTAATATATATAGTTTATTAGATAATTCTTGAAAGAATTAAATTTTAGAAGACAATACATCTCTAGAACAAAGTGATCTTATTATTTAGTTTTCCATATTAGTTACACTTTATCCATACATTAGTATTTAAAAAATTAACATTATTCTATTTCTTCATGTATTTCATAATTTTGTTTACTGTACATTTACCCACCAATTCAAAAGCTACATTTTAATGATCATATAATTTTCCATGGTGCATTTTTGTTCGTTGTTGTAAGTGAGGAAAGCTATTGAAAAGAGTATTAATTTTAGAAAATATATATTCTAAAATCATTGATTTTTATAGAAAAAATATCTTTGGATTATATAATCATAGTGGAAACCAATTTTATTTATTCTATATATGATTTATTTTTTCCTTTGATATATTTTATTATTATATTTTCTATTCATGTGAAATTATTTATTGACACTGTTTGATATTTTCCATGGCCATAGTGAACATGGATGCATATAGATAATTTATCATCCTCAAAAAAATTAATTATATAGGAATGTGTATTTAATCTATATTAATATTCATAAATGGATATATTTAATTTAATAAATAAATATTCATTTAACTGTTACATTAATGAATAAATTATTTATAATTCATTTTCCGACTAAATAATGGAGAAGTGTGGTGATTTGATATTTTTGAGACAATAAATTACACACATATATATGTAAGAATGAAAATGTTCTTAAATATTTATTTAAGATATCAAGAATGAAGAATTCTTAAAAAACTATATATCCTGTTTATATCCTATTTTTTTTATATTTATGTTCTAATTAATGAGGTAGTTTTATTAATTTATTTTCTATTACATATTGTTTTTATTCATAATATGTGTGTTGGGTAATGATAATAAGAGATTGTTTAATAAAGTTTATGCGTTGATTTTTTTTGAAAGGGTTAAATGCATCGTACTCTATAAATAGATGTTAATAAATCAATATAGGATGTTCAAAATATTTCACAAATTTATAAAGTATAACAAGTGGATATAAATAAAATTATTTGGTGACATGTTAAAAACTGTTGATATTATTGATTTCTAGTTACCATATAGACATTTAATTTGATGGAATGTTAGACAATAATATATATTGAAATTGATTGAATGTATCAATACGATCCTTGATATAGATGATTATATGGATAAATAACAGGTTTAATTTGTAACATTAATTATTTAAGGGTTAGTATAACATTACAGAGTTGTTTTGGGGTCATTGATGAAGGATGAGGAAATACTATGTGAGTGATTTTAGTAATTATTCTATTAATGTATTTTTAAAAAACATTACAAATTCATTTAACTGATCATTTCATAGATATTTTTTAAGGGGATATGTATAGAAATCCAAAGAAATGATTATGTAAACAAAATAACATAAAGTAAATATTTCATTATAATACATTCTGATGAAATTTTAGCTTTACAATTTTAGAGGATATGGGATAAACATTAACTAAAAAACATTTTTATTTTTAATAATTGAACATTTTTCATGACATAAATAAAACTACTTAATCAATAAATCTTTTTCAACATCTTCCACAAATTCCCCACATAGGAAAATCTTTTAGATATTTCAAACGTTTCTTATCTTCATAATCAATGGAAATGGAAACATATGAAAGTGGTGAGCTCAGGTGCTCAATATGGGAAAATAAAAGAGATAAAATCCAAATATATTTTTAGTCTATAAGATGAGAAAATAATTATAATCATGATACATAATAGTTTTATACCCAAAAATACATTGATCATAAATAACTGGATAAGGCCTAGAATAACATAACATAAGATTGAGTCAATACAAGTAATCCCTGAGATAATAATATAAGAATGTTAATAATACTAAAACAATGAAATCCTTCAAATATGGAAAAAACATTTGTATATGAAAATATTAATTTTATGATCCACACTATAAGTACACATGATGATAAGAAACAAAAATACAATCACAAATACTTATCACATGTTATATAAACATTTAACCACTGAATTTGGGGGAGATATTTGACCCCACCCAACATTTATCCATATTTACATGTTCCACTTTAAAATAATTTTCCTATCACATTATAAACAATCCATGAATATGAACTGGGTTTTATAAATATTTAACATAAAAATCATTCAATTTTTATTGTATAAATAACACATTGAAATAAAATAGTTTTCATTCAACACATTATAAATATCCCATGGAATGAAAACGGGTTTCATATACTTTTACAATGTATTTTCATAATAAAAATATTAATAATATCATCAACAATCATATTATGATAAACACATTGTAAATGTACGGGTATCTAATGACCTCATGTAATGTGCTATATAAATACCATTTAATCATAATAATTAAAAATATGATATTTACGCCATATAGAAAAAGGTTATACAGTTAAAAAAATAATATCCCTAATCAATAAATGATTAGATACTTGGTGATAACACTTTAATCAAAAGAATAAAAATTAGGATACTAATATAATGAAGGAATTAGAAGAAAAAATTAGGTTTATAAAACGTCATTTACCAAGAGACACCAAAGTGGTGGGGTATAATTCCATCATAGAAAAGAAAATTTACTAATTTGTCTAGATAATAAAGGTGTATGGTATAATAAAAAAATATCCAGGATCAAGAATACTATTTTTCATAGGATAATGACATAGATTACAAAAATATTTTATAAGTTTAAGAAAAAAATGACATTATAAATAGGAAAAATTCTTGAACATTTGATGTCATTCTAAAATAGATATTTTATAAAACTAGCAAAAAGATAATTCATATGGAAACAATTAAAACATATTGAGAAATATTTATATAAAATGAAAAAAATATTGTAATGACATATTTAAAAGTAATATTTTAAAAGAAAATATTTTTACATTTTGATGCAAAATTCTCATGTGGAGAGTGATAAAATTTAATTTAAACAATTAAAAGAAGGTTATGTACAAAAAAAGAACTTAATTAATTATTAAGTAAAAAATAAAATATTTTATGGAGAATAAAATTAATACAGACATGGAAGGAGGGATGATCATATCTGAAAACTAGAGATTGTGTCAGTTTACCATACATGAAACACATTAGGTAAAAATATGATTCAATTGGAAATAAAATAATGAGGGTTATTATAATACCCAATAAATATACAATGAATATTATAACATGTTTTATAAATAAAGAAATTCCTCAAATGGGATATCCTTCAAAAACAATTTTGATGTGAAAATAAGAGTTGAAATGAAACCCTTTTAGGTTGAGTAACATTTTAATAAAAATACACTATTTAACATAAATATATATTAAATAAAAAACCATTTAAAATATAATATTATATATCTGTTGAAAATCCCATAAACATGATGAATGAAGATTATTAGTAAATAATCACAGCAAATTAAATTTATCACGGTGCACAATAAGAAATATGTCTCTTTATACCCCATGAGAATGGGTAAATAAATTCATCATTAATTAATCACACTATATTAAATGAATTATTGTTATCTTACATAAATATGACTTTATAAATTATATTGTAGACAAATAATCCCCTAACCTCAATTTTTTGCTTAGCCAAAATGTCCTCTAACCTCATGTATAAAAAATGTTACTATTTTAGTCAGTAATATTAAGAATGTTTTAAAATATATAATCATTTAGAAATATTATATATATTTATTCCCTAATTTTATTTTAGTCAGTTATTATCTATTTTTTATATCGGGTGTGAGTAATCTTGATCATTTTGAATTAATTTTTAATAATTTTTTTATAAATCATTATTCTCCTTAATTTCCCCATTCAATGATCATAAAAATAAAAGGAAATGATGCTTTTTAATTATTTATAATGTTATAATTTTATTCTATGGTATTTTGGGTTACAAACATTAATTATGAATATGTTGATGATCATGTTTTGATGATTCTTAACAAACAAAGGGTGTTTTACTAATTATAAAGTTAAATTTTTATATTAACATTCTAGGAAAAATATTATTATTTACCTATTTTTATAATATATTTCCAAAATTTATATTACCATGTTCATCTATGTTATAAACATATAGTATTCTTCAGGTAGGTAGTTAAACCAACCAAAAAATAACATAGGATAATTATTTCACAATTATGAATTGATTTAGCTTTCATATCTATATACTAGAAGAATAATTATCTTATTTGTATTTTTACTGAGATATATAATAATTTTAATGATTTAGGTAAATAATATTACTTATATGAATTTTTTTTCATTGTACAAAAAATCATTTTTTTTCTCTTGGAATGCTCTTTCGGGTGGTTGAATTTACAACTATTGTTTATTCCTCAGATCAGTAATAAGTTATATAATTATTATCTATTAAACCCTAATAGTTTCAAATTAATAATATTTATCCATTAAAATAATTATCATAACTACCCATGTATGCTTGTGATGTAAAGGGAAACTGAAATCATTCATTCCATGGAAGTAGTAGTATTCACGTACTCTTGAAAGATGATTTCATATTCCATAGTATAGAGAAAATGTGTAATATAGTTTTTCCATTAAGAATATAAAATATGTAATAAATAATATATATATATATATTAAATTAATAATTGGGACAATAAATTAGAGTGAGTTAATAAAAACAAATGACATTACATCATGGAGGTGGTAGTACACACAATGCATGAATGAAAGTTTTGTTTTTATTAATATAATAGGGGAAGGTAATTAATTATTGTACCATAATTATAATAATAAAATAGTATAATAATTAAATTTTTGTTATCATTTTAAGATATTTTTATGGAATTTATAAAAGAATAATTTCACATAAAAAAATATAAATGAGAAAGAAACAATGAGAAATCTATATCTCACTTGGATTTTCTCATTAGTAAAGGGGTTAAGCAATTGAGGGATGGTATGTTTTGTAAAAATATGAACTATTAAAGGTTAATATGATATTTTTGGATATGTTCAGGTATATATTTTTCTGATCAATGTGTTTTGTGGTGGGATGGGATGTTAGAAGAGGTGTACCCCATTATAAGTTAAAATGGATGACATTATTTAATATATCCAAAACATTTTAATAATGTAAAGTCATTTTCAATGAATACAGCTCAAAAATTAATTTATAATGGAGAGGTTAAGTGTTAAAATGGATATAGAACACAAAAATCAATTACCAAACATGTATTTAAAAGTTTTTGCTCTCCCTCTTGGTTAAACCATTTTACCCACTTTTGATTTTTAATGAGGAAACCAATTTTTACAAAGTAAAATTATCCTTTTTCCACAAAACTAAAATGGAACTTATAAGAGAAATTGGACTTGATGAATAATAAAATTTAAATCCTTTTTATTATTATAATATTCTCTTCCTGAAAAATTAAATTTTAAATTCAAAATTAATAATTTATTAAATAAAATTTCTTTAAAAATATAACTTATGTTCTAAAATTTCAATTATGTGCATTTCAAATTTTAAAAAATAAAATTATAAATTCCCTTAAAAATACATATTTTGAATTAGAATAATGTTTCATTAATTAAAAATTCATATATTTATATATAATAATAATATTTTAAAAGTCATTTTATTTTTAAAAACGTCAATTTTCACTACTAAACAAAAAATAAATCTTCTTGGAAATTTTTAAAAATACAATCACATGTTAATATTATTATGATAAGTAAAAATGTGAATTCAATTTTTTCAAAAACGTTTTCTAAAAATAAAAAGATTATAATAAAAAGAAATCTAAAATATTATTAAATAACATTTTTTTATAGGAAATCATTTTTTTTTATTTTACATATACTTCAATAATTTTTTGCTAATCATAAATATTTAAAACATGAAAATTATCCATTTTATCAACTAAATTTAATGCATATAAAATATTGTAATAGATGATTAGCATCACTTGTTTAGAAAATATTAATAGTTACATTAATTTCATAGGTTTGTTATAACTTTTTTTATGATATTATCAAATGAGTACTATAAATTGGTTAATATCTATTGTTATAAAAATAATTGTTATCTATTAGGGTTTGGTGTTGTGTGTGAAACACATTATTCACATAATATTTTTTTAAGGAAGATAAAAATATGAATATGGTATTATTACATTGCCTAAATGTCTAAATAAATTAAAGCCTCATACATTTTAAAATTAAACTCTTAATGTTCAATGGATTTCAAGATTCTAGATCAAATTTCATGCAATGTTTCATCCTCACTGTAATGGGTTTGATCAGTGAACACATATTTTATCTCATAATTGGAATATAACTAATAGAGAGTTTTTATTTACCCATTAGTGTTAAACACACCAATGCAATGGGAATAAATTTTCTATAAAGGTATTTTATACTCAGGCTTGTATTAATAAGTGATCATTGGTCAACTTTTAGATGTGGTTTACCAATCATGACATTTATCATTTTCCAGAGAGCTAATCCATGTCTATTATAACATCAAATTTGATTAAAGGATAAATAATATGATTTTATAGGGATCATATTCTATAAGGAGTTATATACATGGGAAGTAAATATGTTTCTGAAAAATTTAATATCCATCCATCTGGGTGGTGATTTTGTCTCTTTAGAAAACATTATAGGTACAAAGAATTGGGTTTAATAAGATACAAAAATAACAATTTCATTTATTGAGTTGATGGCCAGTGTTTATATCATTACATTATCTCCATAACACACGTCCATAGATATAGTTTCAATGAAATTACCCCATATTAGACGTTTTTTCCCTACCATCCTTGATAGATATTGTATTTGGGCATTGAATTTGATAATTTCAAATATCTCCACTTTAATGATAGTGAAATTGGAGGGGTTAATTAGCCTAAATTCTTTTCCTTTATCTATAACTAGTGACCTCACAATTTTTCTATAGAAATTAGTATATTTATACCTATATTTTGTACACATAATACATTTTCTAGTTTGGTTATGAAATTCCACTTGGCTATTCATACAACATTTCAAACAAGTAAATTGATAATTATTTTCTCTATAATCATCATCAACCGTACTAACACGAGACATTGCAATTCTCCGAATTATAGTTTTTGTAAGATCAATTATGTCAAATTAATTAATTATATTTCTTAATATCCAGTTTTTCATAATCCTTAGATTTCTATATTTAGATATTATCCTAATACGATTCACATCAGGACACTCTCAACATTGTTCATGGTTTTGAGTGTTAACGTGGTTCCTTTATAAATAAATGGTTACTAAAAAAATGGACTTAATAGTGACTGATGAATAATTAACACCCCAATATAATTATTGTAATTTAATTAGACATAGATTTACACATGAAAAGTTTTACTTATTACAACATTTTTCATTTCAAATTTAATAACTCTTGGTTTTGCATAAGAATATTTAGGTTGGGTGTTATCATACACATTATCATAATAAATAATTTATAATTTATTGTAAATATAATTCAATTTACCATAAAATATATCTAAGGTGTGTGAAACCAAGTGTGTAGTAAATACACTTTTTCGTGAACCATGTGACGATTGAGTTAATACACAACATTCCATTTTCTTGGTTATTACCGCAAGGTATATCTATGTCACTACCATTTCCCACTTTTAGTATCCTGATAGGTATTATATTTCTAGGAAAATGAAATGATATCTAGATTACCCAAAGTTTAGGATGTGATTTTATACCCAGACATACCCATTCGACACATACCTAGAGTTTTTAGTAAATCTAAGTAATCTTTATCCCTAGAATATCACCTCAAATGACCAAATGTGTTATATATTCATTTCCATTTATAATCAAAATTATGTTATTAACCTTTTATGAAATTTATAACTATTAATTTACCATAAAACGATATCATCCAAATCAATAAAGTTTACTAACCCCTACTCTATTACCAATTATAGTTTCCCAAATACATGACCTTCTCATCCCCATAACATAATGAATATATTTTATATAAATACATTCCAATGAAGATTAATGATTATTGTTTTAGATATTTAGGATAAATAATTAAAATACAAAACCCATGTTCTTTTTATCGATTCAATATTTTTTCCATTACATAAGAAATTACTTAATCTATAAGACGTCTTCATCATCTCCAGAAAATTATCCACATAAGGAGATCTTCTATACACTTAACACATTTAATATAATCATAACATTCATAAATAGATATATAATATTTGGGTGAGCTTGAATTTAAGTGAGGGTAAGCATAAGAATGAATAACAAAATATAATTACTGAGCATAACATGGGAATAATATTATAATAGAGATACATAATAACCATATACCAAACAAATTCTTGATCATAAAAAATTAAATAAGGATTTGAATAACATAATAAATTAGTGAGTCAATAAATATTTTTCAAGAGAGAATAACTTATGAATGAAAATCAGAATAACACTACAATATCTTTCATATTTGAAAGAAATATCAATATAGGGAAAATTAATTTTATGAGCCTCACCATCAGTTTCAACTCTAATGAGAATATAAAATATACATGATAATTCTTATATCATGAGATATCCACTTTTAACCAATGAATTGGTGGAGGATATTGGGACCCACTCATAATTCATCCATACTTTCTTGTGCCTCTTTGTAATATCCAGACCGAAGAGCCACAAGTTGGTAGCCTGATCTGGTTGGTTTCATGACCTAAGGTGTTCCTACATATATAAAAGAGGCATTCAGCTGGTATTGATGGTCTACTATGTAATATAGAGATTCTATACCCACTTTATGAAAATAGAACAATAGATGAAATAAATAATGATATCATAATTATAAAAAATATCCAAGATGAAACCATAATCAATAAAGGAAAACATCAAATACTAATCCCAAAACATTGATAAATGACCTTAAACCAAAGAAGTAGATATTTTATGTCATAATGAGTGTCATATTTTTATTGAAATACTAAAATAAATACACAATGACATATCCCATGTGGGTTTTAACATCATGTCCAGTTCTCTCATCCATGCTTCATACTAAATCCAAACTCATCCATCTAACATAGGGATCTTTCACTTATTATATCATGAAAACATGAATTATATTTGGGGATCGATTATGTATCCCCAATAGGTTGTTGTAACAACTCAATAGTCCACTACCAATGATTTCTAAAACAAAATCTAGTCAATAACAATGTTTGTAACTATATAAAGAATAAGGTAAAAGAGTTAATATAATAAATTTTCCCATTTTATATTATTTAATTAACCATCTATTCCACCAAGTTCACAATGATACTCAAACCAATAATACATTATTCATACTATTCCATATTCTAAACCATCCGCGAAAGGTATATAACAATTCATTTAATAATGTGCTTTCATTAATTAATTAATTTCCAATTTCACATTCAAACTTTGGTGGCCTAGAGAAATAGTCTATCACCCCATGGGTATTCGGAGAAGTGTTCCCTATCCAGAAACTCAATTATAACATAACATATATATATATATATATATATTTGAGGCATATAGAAGTAGTTTATCACCTCATGGGTATTTAAAGAAGCAATCTATCTTTGAAAACTAAATGTTCACATCATTCACAATTATCATACACCATGGTTTAACATTAATAATCAATTTTTAACCCTATTTGTAAAATTTTATTCAATAAATTTTACAATCTCATTATTCATGATATTCATAATCCATTTATTCAACCAATTTAAAAATAAAATGGGTTAAATAAATTAATTTATTCAAAATAAAATTAATTCAACTTTGAATCATGGAAATTTCAATTTCACAATTACACACAAAAAGTTTTAATCAAGACTATTAGAATTTAAAATTTGACCCACTAGGTTAAGATCGTTGATGAATTCTCGCGAAACCATAATCCCCAATTTTATTTTGAGCCATCAATTTCAAAATGAAAAAAGATATATTGGATCAAAATAGAGGACCAAGATCCAATGAAACAAAACCATCAAAACCTATATCTAAATCATCTCCAATAAAGGAAAAATCATCCCTCATCACCAGTAATGAGATACGAGAGAGATTGGAAATCAAATGATGAATAAATTACTTACAAAAAATTAGTCGATCCTTTAGCCGAATCTTTACTTTTCTCTGAAAGGGGTTCAAGGATCCTTGGAATCCACCTGGGAGGTTCCAAGATCAAAGGATAACATTCAGGTCCCAACCAGGGTGATTAGGGGTAAAAACTAGGGGGTTCAGTGGTATAAATAATTTTTTAGAGAGTTTAGAAACAATAATAATGGTTTCCTTAGAATGGGAACATGGTTGGGACAAACCATGTGCAAACCATGCACCACCTACTATGGCTCAACAAAGGGTCACATGGTTTCTGGGGGAAACTAAATAGTTTTCCCATTCTATTTGTTGATAGTGTATAGCCCTATGGGATTCCAAATTTCTCCAGAATCACTAAAAAAACCCCAAAGTAAAAAATGACCAATATATACCTAAAAAAGGGTAATAGAATAAAATAAAACGTGCATGAGTTATCTCTTGAATGTTTGGGATGATACAATCTCCCCACCTTATAAAAAATCAACATCATGTTATACTCCCAATAAATACTAAGATACCATTGTAAAAATATCAAGGCCCTAGGACATCATATTATCTTTTGACTCACATGTTTTTTCTTAGACACGTCCATGTTTCCACAATATTTGGACTATCTGCACAACCTTTCCCTCTAACGCTTTCTCATCATGATAGATAACATGAATTAGATGCTCCTCAAAGGACACATCTCTCTCAAGATAAACATCATCAATATCGATCACATGAGAAGGTGTGGGTTAATATTGTAAAATCTATGAAACTTGAAAAACATCATTCATTTCACAATATCTATGTGGAATAGTAAATCAATACACCATCGGTTTGATCCTTGTCATAATCTCAAATCGTCCAAAAAAACTAGGAACGAACATTCCATGCCTCTATATCCTATAGTGACCCAATTTAGATGAAAATCTAAGGAATACATGATCACCCACAAGAAAATATAGGGGTCTGCAATGTCGATCATCATATGACTTCTGTCTACTCTGATATGTATCTATACACTTCTAAATCAACTGGACCTACTCATATGTCTCCTGTATGTGACTTGTTCCTGAAAACATAGTGTTGCCTACATCCATCAATCATATTTGTGATCAACATGGAATTATATAAAGTCAATCATATGGTTCCAAATGAATAATTTCATGATAACCATTTTTATATGATAACATAATGAGTGCTAATTATTTCTCCAAAGACAGACCAAAATCGAGAACACAATCCCATAGAATATCCTCCAAAATTAGAATAGTATGTCATAACTTCCCATCTATTTATAGGTAGAATGTCACCTTCAAAAATACATGTACACCAAATTCATTATGTAATCTTTTATAGAATCCTAAATAAAATCTTGAATCACGATCTGAAAAAATACTCCATAATACCCCGTGGAAACATGATATATCCTAAACATATATGAAACCATACTGATCCATTGTGAAAGTCTCTTGGATAGAAAATAAATGAGATACTTTCATTAATTGGTCCACAATAACCCATATAGAACCATTCTTCTAAGGGCTCCTTAGAAGACCAACTAAAAAGACTATGGTGAATTTTTTCCACATCTATTATAGATTAGGAAATGACTATAGAAAACCACTAGGTCATTGATTCACAAACATTATATATTGAAAAGTGTATCATCATGTCACAAAACCTAAGATGTACTTTTTCATACCTATCCACCAATATATCAATTTAGGTAACAGTAAATTATGGTCAAATAAGAATGCATTTCCCACTTTGAGGAATAAAACTCACACATTAGCTACTCATGCATAGATGTAGGAGAAACAACATGGTTTCAGACATTGATGATCTCATCCTCATCTATAGTCCAATCAGAAGGTGACTCGCCATTGGAAAGACATTCCCTGAAGGAAGAACACTCTAGATACTCATACTGTCTCTCCCTGATTTGGGTCAGAAATTCAGATTAAAAAGATAAGGATATACGGTTAATCTTTTCCAGGTCCTCTTGAACCTTAATATGAATAAGATCCATCATGATCATCATCATCCAATAAGAACTGGAATCCTGAACTTCAAAAGTCCTTATCATCATACTCAAGGTGTTAGAAAGATTGTTTATATTCCTTGATGTATATGATAGCTCAAAATAAAATGACTACATATACTCATACCATCACTGATGTAGGAGATTCAAATATCTCTACAAAAAGATATTATTTGATATTTTTTTTAGTTTACACTGTAAACATTTATCCCAATAAATAATTTCAACAACACATAAAGGTTTAAACCACCACTTCCAACTCAAGATCATGTGTAGTGTAATTCCATTAATGTGGGCCCAATACCCATAACCCATACACCACAACTCGATATCCCTACATCAACACTACTCCATGTTCAATCCTGAATGCATCATAAAACACATTATACTCCTCTCACGACTCTAGTAGGATCAAAATTAGTGAAAACTTCAAAAACTACTTCAACTATTGGAAATAATTCTCACATGCTCCAGAATATTCAAACATGATTCTCTTATAGTTAAATCATGAAAGAGGTGATTCCATATAGGAAAAGACCAATATTAACATCTAATAATAAAATGAAACTCCATAAATCTATTGATATCAATTAAATTATTAGGCTACTACAAACAAACCACTGCATGAAAATTCTCTAGGTCTACTTCCACAACTTCCCCAAAGATGATGTGACTAAAGAAATTTACCAAGTTGATCTTAAATTGACACTTAGATAGCTAGGAGTATAGTTTATTCTCTCAAATTGTACTCAATATGATGCAAAAATGTTTGGA
This sequence comes from Viscum album, assembly GCA_963277665.1. Lineage (NCBI taxonomy): Eukaryota > Viridiplantae > Streptophyta > Magnoliopsida > Santalales > Viscaceae > Viscum > Viscum album. Next base: position 260,802,683 of record OY728128.1, on the reverse strand, counting down.
ATGATCTTAATGATCCTTAGACTACACCAATAGTTTATCCACAAAAAACTACAAACTAATCCTGCTATGGGTGGAAGATTTAATTCATCAAGGACATTAATATAGTTAGAGAATTATTCAGACCGAACAAAATCACCCAAAAATTTTATATGTAATACCTATTTTTGAAATCATTATTTGGTATATTAATAGATCAAAATCTTAGCTAATGATACCCAGAACTCAAGTCAATCTTTGTGAATACACAATCTCCTCTAATCCTATCAAATAGATAATTAATATGTGGAAGGGGATATTGGTTCTTAACTATCATTTGGTTCAACATTTGGTAATTAACACAGAAAGAAAATGGTCCATCAAACTTCTTACAAAACAAAACTAGATAAACCCATGGTAATGTACTAGGATGGATAAATCCCTTACCCATCAACTCTTCCAGCTGAGTGTTAAACTCTTGAATCTCTATTGGTGCCATATTTTAGGGTGGATTGAAAACTGGTTTAGCTCTAGTAATGAGCTCAATTGTAAACTCAAACTCCCTCTTAGGTTGTAGCCCCATTAATTCCATAGGAAACATATACTAAAACATGTCCTTTATGGGTAGAAATACATCATTCTTTACACCCCCATTATAGAAGAAAGACATGAAACCTAGGTGGTGATCTCCTTTAGTTTTTGATGAATTGGACCTTCACATATTGCTTTAATATCCCACTCTCCATGATGAACATAACCAATAACCTAATGAGACGTAAAGGTCACTTTCCTAATGTAATAATTGAGACGGTCTGAGTACGATACTTGCCAGTCCATATCTGAAATCAAGTAATAACCTCACATGTCACGTATGTAATAATACCAAAGGAAATGATACTCTCCAACATTGATAGACACACCTTTCATAAACAGATGTCCCCCAATCATACTCTTAAATTGGGTGTAAATCATTATAACCCCACTCACAAAACCCACTATCAGACTCAAACCATTCACATGTTTAGTAGATATAAAAGAATGTGAAGCTCATGTAATAAATAAGGGACTAGAATTCATGGAAGCTATAACAATAGTACCTTTTATTGTAGATGTATCATCCTCACTATCCACAAGTGTTGGTTAAACTGAAGTCAATTTTTCTACCCCTCTTCCCTATGATTCTCTCTATGTCCCTTGAGATACACCAATCTATTGATATATGTGTTATTTCCCAGAAGTACCATGTCCAGTTCCTTAACCACTATAGCCAGAATAACTCTTACTAGATGACTGATATGGGGCATAATACCACCTACAAGTACAATGAATCTTCCAAGATCCAACATCATTAATGATTAGCCGAGGGTTTCGTAAATACCTCTATAATAACCCATCATTCCTCAGGCTCAACACTCCACTGGTGGTTGGGGTCCCTGGTTACGATGTTGATATAATCTACCACACTAGTGGTAGTACACTCAGTTACTACTTTAAGTAACTAATCCTTCTCTATATACACTCTATTTTATATCTCCATGGTTTATGTTCTGATAGATATTCTTCATACTATCACAAAATGTACCTCATGGTTATCCATCTGAAACCACTTGCATTCCACTCGAAGAATCCTTTAGGTTCCCCTTCGATATTAGAGGCTTATTCTATCCAGGTACCGACCATTCATCCCATGCAGGGTCTATGTACAATATAGTAGGCCACTTCCAATGAAATATAAAATAATTTCTAGTCAATAACAGTGTATGATGTTGTATAAAGTATAATATAAAAATGGTAAAATAAAAAGTTTTTTCATTTTATTTTATCTAATTAACCACATAGGCCCATGGGATCATGATGAAAATCGATCCAATAATACATTCTTTGGACCATTATGAAGTTTGAACCATCCACCAAAGGTATATCACATTTCATTTAAACATGCGATTCCATTAATCATTTAATTTCTAATTTCTCATTCAAAAATTAGGGGCCAAGATCAGTATTTTAGCATATTGTGGGTATTTGGAGAAGTTTTACATATCAAAAAACTCAGTGATAAAATTATATATATATATATATATATATATTGGGGGCTAACAGTATAAGTCTATCACCCCATGGGTATTTGTAAAAGCAGTCCCTATCCCACAAATCATTGTTCACATTATTCACAGTTATATCAAACCATGGATTCAGATTCATAATCCATTTACGAACTATATTTTTAAACCATTATTTAATAAATTTCATAATCTCATTATTCATCATATTCATAATACATTTATTCATAAAATTTCAAAATCACATTAGGAAAATTAATTAATTTATTCAATATTAAATAAATGCAAGTTCCCATCATGAAAAATGCTATAAAAAAATTACATACACTTAATTGTAATCAATACTATGGGAATTTAAAATTTGATTACCTATCTCAAGATCTCTGATGAATGTTTTTCAACCCATAAATCCCAATTTGATGTTGAATGATCAATTTCATCGTGAAGAAAGAGATCATGAATAAAAACCTAGGACCATGATCCAATGAAACAAAACCATTAAAACCTTGATATAAACCATCGCCAATGGAGGATAAATATCTCTCTTCATTGGGAAATACATAAAGGAGAGAGATAAAATAAAATGAGGGAGAAATTAATTATTAATGAGGATTTGATACTTCAAACAAATCATAGATTCAATAAAAAAGAAGTTCTAGGAGACATGGAATCCTCTAGGGAGCTTCCAAAATTTAAGGAAAACTTTTAGGGTAGATACAAGGTGAATAGAGGTTAAAATAGAGGGGTTCAGAAATTTTGATATACTTTTCGGGGGTTTAGGACACAAACATATGGTTTCTTTAGTGGAGGCACACATGATTCCAAATTGTGAACTATAACTATGCACCCCTACTCAAGGAGTGCATAGTTTCTCCTAAGTGGCACATAGTTTGACAAATAGTTTACCCACCATCCAATTAACATTTATTTGAGGGATCATGGATTGTTGAGGGAGGCCATATGGTTTGGACAAACCAAACAATAATTGTGTGCCACTACTTATGTCTCAAATAACAACACACAATTTCCTAGGTATAACCACATAGTTTTCACTAAATGTGTTCCGATCGTTCACAACTACATGGGGTTCCAAATTTCTCTAAATTCACTCTAAATTACCCCAAAGTAAAACAAAACCATGATATACTCTAAATAATGGTAAAAGAATACTTAAAAAAGTACATGAGGTATCTATAGAATGTTCGGGATCTTACACACTTGAAAATTATTCACTTATCCCCTCATAAATACCATATAAAAATAAACTAGGTTTTATAAAACATTAAAATAAAAATCATTCAATTTTTTTAGAATAATATACCAAAAGAAAGAACATGGGTTTTATTCCACACGACATAAAAAACCTATGAATATAACATGAGTCTCAAATCCTTTTTAAATTGATCCACATAATGATATAATTAATTATTTCATCAATAATCATAACTTTATAAAGTAATTAAAAATAGATGTGTGTCCAATGATATCTTGTAACATTTAAGGAAAAACCATAAGTAACAATAATAATGAATATGGAATTTACACAATATAGAAAAAGGTTATATAGTTAAGGTGATAATTATTCCAATAAATCTATATATGGATACTTGGTGAACTACCATAAATACAAGGAATAAAAAATACATTGTTTCCATAATAAAGATATCAGAATAAAAATTGGGTTTATAAACTACGAATGACTAAGAAAAACTAAAAAAGTAATGTATTATATCCACGATATAATAAAAAAAACTTTTAATACATCAAAATAATTATATGGAAAGGTTCAAATTTAAAATTATCTTTGATAAGGACAAATTTTCATGAAAGGTAAATTACATAGATGAAAGACGTGTTTAGGATTTTTATAAATAAACTACTTTGGAAATAAGATATATTCAGGATCTTTTGAAATCATTTTAAAAAATATATTTTATAAAAATAGGAGAAAAATAATTTATTTGGTAATAATGAAAATGTTGATAAAATTCATTATATAATAATAAAAATATTGATGAATTACATGTTCACACATAAACATTAAAAATAGAAGCTTTTCATATTGTGATAAAAATGACCCACACATAAAATTTAGAAATTTCATTATAACTTCTAAAATTGTTTCACATATAGAAAATGATATTTTTAAAATAAAAAGGAATATGTAAGGAAATTTTAAATAGTATACAATGAATATGGATAGGGAAATATGGAGGCTGCAAACCAAGAAGAAGATATGGGGCTAGATTCACTTACAAAAAACAATTCAGGTAATGAAATCAGTTAAAGGGAAATTAAATTTTAATGGGAACTCTAAAAAACAATGAATATACTATAAAAATTATTAGGGGTTTTATAAATAATATAAATTACCTAGATGTACTACCTTTTAAAAAATTATTAACTTGAAAAAAATATTAGCAATGAATCCCATTCAGTTTGAGTAACTTTTAAATCAAAAACACCTTCTCGAATTTGACTTATTTTTAATCAAAATACATTTAAAAATGATCCAATAATTTCAATTAACAAAATATTAAATATTTTGAATGAATTACATTATGTAATAATCTCAACATATTAATGGTATCGGGATGCACATTAATAAATCTGTCTCAAGGGATGAAATTTTGAGACTGGAAACCCATACGTTTGAGAAATTTTTTGTCCAAAACCCCTCTTATCATTGATACCTTTAGAATTAAAGGCCACTTAACAAATAAAAAATATATATATATAAATCCTATAATATGGTAAAATATAAACATTAGGAAGAAATCATGCCATTTTAATGGTATCATGGGGTATATTAATAACTAAGTCTAAGGAAATTCAATTTGAGAAAAAGAACCTCTACACCTCAATTCTTTCTTAGAATAAATGTGCACTAACCTCTAATTTAATAAAAATAAATATCCAAATCCCCCACTTACATATATTTTTCATATATATAAACATTTGTAAATAACACATATAATTACACAAAGTAGATATTTTATTTTTTTATTATCTATTTTTAATATGAGGTGTAAGGAATCTAAATCTTTTTGAACAATTCTGAAATAACAGTGTTATTAATAATTATTTTCAAAAATTTATTCTTTAACAATAATAATAATTTTTATTTATGTTTAATAATTATTTATAATTTTATAATTTAGTTTTATGTTATTTTTTGTTAAGATATATAAAAATGAATTTAGTGTTGAGCATGTTTCAATGAATCTTACCCAGTAAATGGTGTTTTCAAAAATAAAGAATTAAGTTTTTATTTTACCATTCTAGATTCAAAAACACACATTATTTAATTTTTTTATATCAAATATATATTGAAAATGAATTACCATGATTACCTATGTTATAATGATATTATATTTTTCATGTAGTAGGTTAAACCAACCCAAAAAAATATCATAATTAGTGGAAGGTTATGAAGTGATTTAGTTGTAATATCATCACACCAGAATCATTATTGATCTCATTTACTATTTATTAGAGTGATGAATCCTTATTGAAATTATTTAGAATATGAATATAAAAAATAAAATTTTATTTTATAGTATAATTAGATCTTATTTTCCTTTTAGAACACTTATTTAATGGTTGAATTTTGAACTATTGTTTATTTCTTATATTGTTAGTGAGTAGTTCAATTTTTCCATCCCAAACATTAATAATTTCATAAATATCATATTTTCAATTTAAATAGTTATAATGATCATCCAAATAAGGAAATTATAGGAAAATGGAAATTAATTGTTCTAGGGAAGCAGTAGTCTACACATATGCATGAATGAAGATTTAATTTTCCAAAGAATAGGTAAAAGGTGTAATGTAAGGGACCAAGTGCATGTGTTCTAACCCTTTTTGTTTTCTTGAGGCCTATGGTTCTTGGAGGAGGCTTTTAAGTGTTATGGATGATTTTGGTGGTGAAATTATGGAAACTGGGAGATTATACACTGTATAATCATTACAGGCCATGTAAGTGAGGTTTAGAACCTATGTAGTGCTGGTTAACAACAAGTAAGTTTTTTGGGTTAAATAATTAAAAGGTGACACATTTTTATAGAAAATAGTTTCCTAAGGATTAAAGAATGTGAAATGGGATTACATGCCTTGTAATTCGCCGATATAGTGCTTTTATAATCATTTTATCCACTCATGATATTCGTAACCCTATGGTTGCAATAACCCCCTCTAAATTTCAATGTAGCGAAAGACACTCTCCTTCAGAATTTTGGATTCCCATCAAATGGTAATAATTGATTCATTTCTATTTATGTTATATCACAATATTCACATGACTTATAACTTTTAATGAAATGAAATTAACCTAATAAATATTGAACCAAATTAATGAAATTGGTTATTATCTCATGTTGGTGATGTTATTTGTTTAGACTATGATAGGGGTTTGCCTATTGATTTTATAGATAGTGTGATATCTATTCTCGTCATTTTTATCACATTGTTCTTGATGGAAATTAATAAAAAACATAAATTCAGAATTAATAGAAAATTAAATTCCTAAAGAATAAAGAGGCATAATTATTTATTCTGGTTGTGGTTTTAATTTGATGACAATAAAATTGATACAAGTATGCATGTTTAATTGATAATTTTTTTAATGAACCTGATGCATATTTTTTCTTAATGATAATAATTTAAATTAATTTTAATTGAGAATGGTACTTATCTTTGTTTTTTCCCGGAATAAATACTAAGAATATGTTTTTATATTATATCTTATATAGTTTGATGGTAAGGTTTCCCAAAGTTGAAACCTTTTAATAAATAAATCAGTTAATTCAAGATGGAATAATAAATAGTTGTGTGATAAAAATGTTTTTCTTGGCCATAAGTTTCATGTTTTCTTGAGAAGCTGGAGTAAATTATTTTAGATTCATGAGAGCCCATTTGAATAATTCGTATGAATGCCTTATTTTGAGGGCTCAATTGCATAGTTTTATTGCTTATTTGTCCCTTAATCTTGTAATATGCGATGGATACAAGCCTTATGATGTGATCTTGGTATAGCTGAACTTGTATGGATAATGTGTGATATGGGGTGGGGAATCCTGGATGTGATGAGATCCTAGTATGACCGACCCTGTGATTTTTATTGTGATATATGGGTATGGAGACCCAGATGATGTGGAAATAGATGATGCTTATGATGGATGGATGGATTGGTATATGAATGTGGGTGATAGGGATGGAACCAAAGGTGATGAAATTATTTTAGTCTAGGCTTACTCATTAATGAAATGCCGAGAGCTTGTATTCTCTCTTGAATCTATTTAATAGTTAATGAACGGGTTGTTTATTTATCTGAATTCCTTTCCCCACTACATGAGGTTGGTAAATTTTCTTGATTTATTGTTTTCTCTTGGTGGAAACCTAGGGTGGTTTTCCTCGAGTACATGTATATGGAATAATTCCAATAATGAATTAATAAATTTTTAAACTCTGTGGTTGTGTGATGATGGAATACAAACACATAAAATATTTTGATCTTGATAAACTGAGTCCTTAATTTAGACTTATTCCCTAAGAGCATGGAATAAACAATGATGATGTAATGTTGTGAAAGGCAATGTAATTGGTAACAATGCTAAATGGTTAATTAATGATAATGAATTAATTAACATAAATATAATTTCTTAATGAATGAAGTAATTAATATACGTCTTTAATATTATTGTGTGATTATAGGATATATGATCTTTGTAGTGAAATTCAGGATTCCAAGTAACACTAGATATAGTTGATTCTAAGAATATTTTACACCCATAGTGTGGTGGTGATATACATTATATCATGTATATTCTATGACATCATACGATTCCCCATGCGTATCTTGTAGGGAAACTAACACCCACTGGAATCTAGGAGGATTCTATCCCCAAAATCATAGGAGAGGATTGATGGTAGACTATCCAATCCGGCCTTGCTCTCATCTCCTAGTAGTTACTTGTGCTGGTGTGCACAAATGTTAGTTTTTCCATTTAAATATTTATAGGGTTGTGTTGAATTGTTTTTTCACACACCTGTATTACTAGATATAACATCCAAAGGATAATTATTGGTATTCCATGTATAGTTTGTGATAGCTTGAGGTACTTACTATGTGTATGGGATGTAATGTGTTGAGGTATAATACCCAATGTATGATATATGTCATACAGTATGTGGTGGATTTTGGATAATAGTTTTTTACTATTTTTTTGTGTTATGGGGATGGTGTGGTTATGTGAAGCATGAAGTGCATGTGGTGGTTCCATGCCCATGTGTTTTTTGGGCTAGCTTACTTTTAGAGAGAGATGATCAAGAGGAGCGACACTAGGTTAGAGAGGAAAACCAGTGGGGAAGTGGGAGTGGGGGTACCCTTGATGTTTTATCAATATATTAAATTCTCTCTTGTATGCGATACATAGTGAGAGATTGTCGTGGTGTAATTTGGAACATAGTATACATTTTTAGCTGACGAGTTAGTTTCTCTGTTGTTCACTGTTCTATAGCATTATTTTTTTCATCTTTTTCATGAGCGGCTCTATGTAGGTCCTATTGAGTATACTATTATTATCAACATACATATATAGAATTTTTTTCAAGTCAACTAGATCAGGTTGGTGATTATGATGGATATTACTTCCTCAGTGTTTAACATGATCTATTTGGGCTTTGTGGTCGCTGTCATCTATACCTTTTTGGTACATATAGTTTCCTTTAAGTTTTTTAGTACTGTGTTACATTGAATATCTTCACTTGGGTTTTATTTTCATACATATATATCTTATAATGTGTTGTTTATTGTATCCTTATTATATATCTCTTCCACATGTTTCTAATAGAGGGAAATACTTTTGATCTTCGTGCTCAATATACCCTCAGTTCTAGTCACCAACCAAGGACCAACTAGTGGTGGGAATCATGTAGTCACCATATATATCCCCTCATTGAGGTATCTTTATGGGTAGGGGTCATGATAGATTAGTATAATAGGCTTAGGTTTGAGGGATATGATGGAGTTTGGAGTTGGGTTAGGTGAGTTTTCATGGTTTGGTAGGTAAATAATGTATTTTATGATTAGTTAGCAATTTAGGCATGGGATACAAGTTGAGACATGGGTATTTAGGTCCCCCAATGATCAAATTCATGGAACATTATGTTTACTGATCCAAATGAATGAAATAATATTGGTTACAAGGTAGAGACCTGGGGAAAGGATCATGAATCATTCCTCTTTGCGTTTTTGTTTAAAATTGGTAGACCGTGGGATAAGTTAAAACCTTATGTAAGATAAATAATTATATAATTAATCAATATTAAATATTCCATATTCAATGTTTAGAAGTTATAACAAGATTTATCATAAAAAGGTATGGATCCAGGTCGATTTCTTCATCAGGTTCATGCCGAAGATATTTAATAGGATATGCTAGTAGATCATTGCAGAGTAGAAGTCGATGATGATGAAATGTGGAGTAGGACACCCCATTATTTTCTACGCCAGTGACTATAGAATTACTAGGTCTTGTTTTCAGATGCAGTCATAGAGAAATTATTGTAGGATTTTGAGATATTTTTCATTTCAATTTGTTCTTGACATAAGCATTGAGTTTCGTTGGCTATGACAATGTTGTGTGGAGAAGCGAGGACATTGTGGTTCTTGTTACGTAGGTATCATGAGGAGTTGATAGTATCATTGGAAATGTTACGATATTAGTTTTAATTAGAGTTTCATTTTTTAACCATGAAGAAATCTAGCATCCAGGAGATTCTTACCATCTTCTAGGGGAGCTCTAGTGTGGGAGAGTTTGAGATCCATTTCAAGACCCCTATGTTATATTATTCAGACATATTTTTAGATGAGGAGGCCATAGAGAGAAATGTTAAGGATTTTTTGTATATACAGATCCAATTCCGGGACACCCAATTTATAATGAAGATGTATCTCAAGGTACCAGGGAGAGAATAGGTTACCTAAAGAAATTTGGCTAGAGATGGGACATCATAAGAGGGTACTTTTCATGATTTTTTCATGAAGTACAGCTGTGTTCTGGGGTTCCAAGTTATCAGGATAAAAACATTCTCAGTCAGCTAGGGATAGGTCCCAACAATCATCATCTCATTTCATTGGGGGGAAAAACTATAAGCCTTATTATTTATGATCAAAAAAGTGTTTTTCTTATGGAGGTCGAGGTCATCGGTGGAGAGAGTGCCCAACCTTTCTGTGAATTCATCGTCTTCCAATTGTTTCATTCTCATCATCATAAATTCTTTTTTTAAAAAGGCATGATTCAAAGTGTACATTGAGAGCGAGTGGACTAGGGGGGCTAGAAGTAATGGATATCGAGAGCATACTTTCTAATAAGGTTAACACCCACGGTATCCAAATGGTTAATGTTGAAGAAAGAGGACGTACCCGGACCATGCACCGCAAGATTCGCCATATGATCAACCACCTTGTTGCCCTCACAGTGTGTGTGACTCAACTAGACGGTGTTAGAGATAAGAGCACAACTCTTCTTGATGGGGTACTTGATCGACCAGGGAACATGGCCGGTGCCCAGAAGCACTTTGAAGATAATCTGAGAGTTAGTTTGTGCTTCCGCAATATCAATAGATTTATGGATACATCTACATGATATCACCTATATGTGGATTAGTTGTATTCAGTGTAGGATATAATAGATTTATTCAGGAGGAAGGTTGTGTTCTATGATGCTGATAGAGATCCAATTGTGCTCTTTAAAGAGATATGCCCTTAGATGGGTCAAAGTCATGTTTCATCTATGTCATAATTGAAGGCCAAGTTTATGTTTAATTCATCAAAGGGTCAGAAATTGGTGTTTCCTTGGGTTATGAAAGAATACCCTGTTGTCTTTCTAGATTGGGTTTTAGCATTCCCCCCATGATGGGATATCAATTTTTGGATCAAGATACAACTAGGTGTGTATCCAATATTAATGTCTCTATATAGGATGGAAGATTCTTTGTTGTGGGGGATGTGAGTATAGATTTATGATCTATTGTAGTGAGGTTATTTTCTGAGTGTATCACCTTGGTGTGGACTTTTTTTTTGTAAAGAAGGTTTACGTAAGGTTATGAATTTATATCGATTATCATCACTTGGAACATTTGAAAGTGAAGAACCAATATCCCTTTCAATGGATTGATTATTCTTTTGATCATCTAAAAAGATCATGTTGGTTCTCTAAGATTGATTTGCGGTCTGGATATCATTATATGCAGGTGAAGGCTGAGTATATAAAAAATACATCTGTCTATGGTTTTTAAGAGAATTATGAGTTCGTTGTGATGTCATTCATTATTAATAATTCTTGAATTTTTTTCAGGGATTTTATGAACAAAATTTTCATAGAGTCACTAGATTAGTTCATGGTGGTTTTCATCGATTACCTCCTTGTGTACTCCACAATAGAAGAGGAGTACATAGAGCGTATGCATGACATTTTAGGAGTTATTATTCATGAGGAACTATTTGGGAAGCTGTCAAAGTATGAGTTATAGGATTGTGAAGTCTATTTGTTGGGTCATGTGGTATCCCAATAGGGAGTAGCCGTAGCTCCTTCGAAGAGAGAGGTATTTTTTTCTTGGGTATCCTCAAAGACAATACTGATGGTGCAAATATTCCATTGTCATTCATGATATTATAGGTGGTTCGTAGAAAATTTCTATTTTATCGTGTCTCTTTTTATAACATTTACCTAAAATGGATATGAATTTTTATTAACTGACTAGTTTTAAGAATATTTTCAATTCTTAAATTATAATTTGTTCAGCACTCCAGTTCATTGTTTTCTAGCTAATGGAGTTTAGTTTGCAGTTTTTTTATGCTTCACATATTTTTGAAGGATATATTCTGATGCAATAGATATCAGTTGTTCTATATGGGTCTTGGTAGTTATATCCTAATGATAATAACTACTCCACCCATTATCTTTAATTGGTTTCAATTATATTTTCTTTGAAGTTATAGTGAAATTACCTCATCAGTGAGAATTATTTGGTTTTTACTGACTATAATATCTCCAGGTATGTCTTCTCCCAAAATGAATTAATCTTATTCCAGCGTCGGTGGATGGATTTTATACATTATTACAACATTTAAATTTCATATATTCTAGGAAAGGAAAATGTTTTAGCTAATGCTGAGTAGAAATTCACATAGTTATTCCATGCATGAATTTAGAGATTCATGGAGTTTAATAGAATAACTCTCAGTGTAGAATCTTGATATTGGAGATGTTAGGGATAAAGGATGTATTTTTCAGATGAATTTGAAATCATCCTTGGTGTAGGAAGTGGAAAAGTCCAAGTCATGGGATTCTAAGGTGAAGGTATAGAGGGACTAAATTGTATTCATTGATTACCCTGATGGCAAGTTTGATGATGGATAATACTAGTCGTTGTTTTAGGGGAGGATTTTCATTCCTTTGGAGATACATGAAATGATTATCCATGAGTTCCATAGTTCGCCTTTGGAAGTACATCCTGGAGTGAACCTGATGTACTAAGCTTCGAGAGGTTTGTTTTTGTGGACAAGGATAATGTGTGTGGTTTTAAAGTTTTTACCTATGTTTGGTTTTCAAGAAGTTGAAATATCAGCACCATGTTCCTGGTGGTTTTCTCTAGTCATTAGATATTACCTAATGGATATGGGAGGAAATATTGATGGACTTAGTTACAAGTTTACCTTAAGAACACAGAGGCTATATGAATATATGGGTGATATTATATCAGTTTAAAAAATCATCCAACATTATAGAGAACAGGGAGTCAATCTCAATGGAGGTTTTTTTGAGGAATTATCTAGAGGAGGCAGTGTGAATCCACGGATTCTCAGTGATGATCATTTATGATAGAGAACCACATTTTACATACAAGGTTTGGATAGGTCACTAACATTATTTTAGTTGTGATTTATTTTTTAGCAATGTGTTTCATCCACAAATGGATAGTCAGATAGGGCAAACCATCCACAATCCTGAAGACATGTTGCACTCTTGTGTCCTGGATTAGGGTGGTTCATGGAAGTGGCACAGTCTCTTACATCAGTTTTCTAAAAAAATAGTTTCCACTACACTATATCTATATATCCATTTGAATATTTTTATGGTTGATATTTATACTTCATTATGCAAGATTTTTTTTAGAGAGGATGAAATTATTAGGCAAGAACTGGTATAGAATATTACAAAGATGGTCCAGTTAAATTGAGAGAAGATGAAATCAGTATAGGATCAACAGAAAAATTATGTTGATTATAGAAGGGGACCTCTAGAGGTTGATGTTGGGGATTATGTATTCCTATTGGCGAATCATCATCATAAGTATCATGGTTTTGATCGTGCGAGTAAGTATTATCCCCTGTTTGTTTGTCCTTTTTAGGTGTTGGATCATGTCATATCTGTGGTGTTTCAGATAACACTTTCACCACAGATGATCTAGGTACATGATGTTTTCTCATGTGTCACAGCTCCATAGTTATCATCATGTTTACATTCAAGTCTTTTACTATGGGGATATCGATGTTGATGATGAATCATCCTTTAAAGAGTTTTCTATAAAGTTCCAGGACTACCAGGAGGAGGTGTTATATGACCTTGATATTTCCTTGGTTTTTGTTGTGTGGGGGATTGGGGCATGGAACCATACCTAGGAATTTGAGTCATATATGAACTTTTAGTAACCTGAACTATTTGATGTTTATCTCCTCTCCTGTAATTTTTTCTCTTATTTAAGTTGATCCATTTTGGTTTATGTGTTGGTTTCCTCAGGTTTATTTTTGTCTATTTAATACAATTGGATTGGTAACTCCCCCGGGATAGTGTTAGGTTCTAGTTTTATTTATTGAATGCTTTTTCACTAGTTCCCTCTGAGTGATATTTTTCAGATCCTATAGTTGAGGGACAATTAATAGTTATCTCAACAGGTGCTTGTTCGGAAGATCCCTTTTTAATTTCTCTCTAGGTTGGTTTTAGATTTTTGAGGTCAAGAATTATTTGAGAGGTATTTCATGCAAGGTTCCAGATCTATGTGGTCTAACCCTTTAGTGTTCCCAAGGTTCATGGTTCTTGAAGGAGTCTTGGAAGTGGTCTGGAGTATTTTGGCTACGAAATTCTTTAAATAGGGAGATTACCCACCATGTAATCCTTACATGCCGTGTAAGTGAGGTTCACAACATGTGTAGGGATGGTTCACAACGTGTAATTTTTGAGGATAAAAAATAAAAAGTAATTTGGATTTTTTTGTGAAAACTATACCCCAAGGATTACATGATATGAAAGGGGATTACATGTTGTGAAATTACCTATTATAGTGATTTTATAATCATTTTAGATGCATGGGTTATTCGTAATTCTATACTTGTAGTGGCTCCCTCTCTCATTCTAGCTAGCTAAAGAACCTATCCTTTAGTGTTTTGGATTCACTTCAAATAAGACTCATTTCTTATCTTTTATTTATGTGTAATTTCAATGATGGATTGATTTTTCCCTTTGAATTAAATGCAATTTTATTAATAAATATTGAAACAAATTAATGTAATTGGATGCAATCACATATTGGTGATGTTTTACTTTATACCGTGATAGCATTTTGCGTCTTGATTTTATAGGTAGTGTGATATCTATGATATGTTTATTTAACATGTTTTTTCTGACGTAAATTGGTAGAAAACATAAATATAGAATTAAATAATAAATAATTATCTAAATAATAAATAGGTATGTTTAAGGAATCTGGTTGTGGTTTTAACTTGATGATAATAAAATTGATACAAATATTCATGTTTAATTGATAAAATTGTTTTAGGAAATAGAATCATATTTATTCATAAAGATAATAATTTAAATACATGTTAATTGAGAATGTTACTTATATTAATTGTTGAACCAGAATAAATGATAAGATCATGTTTTTTCTTTCATTACTTTTATATATTGATTCTTAGGTTTCCTATCATTGGAACCTCTTAATAAATGAGTCAGTTAATTGAAGGTGGAATAAGAACCAGTTTTTTTGATAAATATGTTTTTATAGGACCTAAGATTCCCATTTTATTTAGATGGCTAAGATCCTAGTATTGGAGCCATGAGATCTCATTTTCATGAGAAGGATGAATTCCTTGTTTTAAGGGCCCAAATGCCCTACTATCTTGCTTGTCTATTCTTGATTCTTATGATGTTTTTCTGAATATGATCACTATGATGTGAGCCTAGTTCAGATGATCATGGAGGGATGATGTGTGGTATAGGTTGGGGAAATCCTAGATGAGATGGGAGCCTAGTATGGATAATCCTGGGAAGGCTATTGTGTTATGTGGACTAGGAGGTCCAGATGACATGACAGAAGAGAACTCCTATAATGGAAGGATGCATCATTATATACTTTTGGTCATTAGGTATAGATCCAAAGGTTATTGAATGAAATTAAGATGGGATTACCTATTAATGATATGTAAAGGGATGATATGGTTTCTTGAATTTGTTTAATGTCTAATGGAAGAGTTGCTTGATTATCATTTTTCCTTTCCCTAGTACAAGGGGAAACTAGATGTTCTGGGTTGCATGTTTTCTACTCGTGGTATATTAGGATGGTTTTCATGTAGTACATAGATATGTAAAAATTCCAATAACTAATTAATAAATGTTTATACCACATTCTTGGTTGATAAACGAATGAAAACCCTTAAAATATGTGGATCTTGATAAACCAAGTCATTTGTTTGGACATATTCCATAAGGGCATGGACTTTACTATGATTATGTAATGTAATGTAATGAAATGTATTCTAGGATAACTTTAAATGGTTAATTAATTAATTCAGAAATAATTAACATAAATTTAATTTCATAATAAAATAAGTAATTAATGTAGCTCTTTTATATGATTTTGTGCTTACATGATATCTGGTCTTAGCAGTGGTATCTGGGAGTCTGAGAGATGTTAGGTGCTGTTGAGTTTGTAACAAGGTCATTCCCATAGTGTTGTTATGAGATATATTATATCATTTATATTTTGTGATTTCATATGCTACCCAACCTATATTGTTTAGGGAAACTGAATCCCAGTGGACACTGTTAGGGTGTTTTCCCTAACATCCTGATGGGAGGATTGATGGCTGACAACCCCATTTAACTACAATCTATTCTCAAGGTATTTACTTATACCAGTATGAATATCAGTTAGTTTTCACATATGTGCGTGTAGAGGGATGTTATGTCTTGTTGTTATATCAAAATTTTTTTTTACCAGATATAGTATCTAAATAACTATTATGGGTTTGACATGTATAGGATGTGATTTCTTGAGGTACTTACTCTGTGTATGGGATTCCATAGCTAGAGGTATAATGCTCAATGTTTGAAATATGTCAAATAGGATGTGGAATATTCTGAAAACTTCATGGTTAATATTTGGTTCTGTTATGGGGATGGTGTAGATATGTGATGAACAAGGTGTATGTGATGGTTCCTTGTCTAAGTGTTTTTTGGCGGACTCAATTTGGTAGAGTGATGTCCAGGACATGCAATGTTGGGGTAGAGACAAAAACCAGTGGGTAAGTGAGATATGGGTACCCTTTATGTTTTATAAATATGTTATATGACCTCTTTTATGTGATACTTGATGAAAGATATCTATGGTGAGGTTGGGAATGCTGGATACCTATTTAGGTGGCGAGTTAGTTTCACTATTGTCCACTATGCTTTAACATGATTTCTTTATTCTTTGTATGAGATGCTCTAGGGGGGATCCTAATGAATATACTATTATGTTAAACCTATGCATATATGAACTATTTTTGAGGTCATAAAAATATGGTTGGTGATTGGGAAAGATATAACTAGATCGAGTCTTTGTCGAATATTTTTGAGATTCGTGGTCACTCTCATCTTTACCTTTTTGGAACATGTATTTTACATTCAGTTGTTTAGTGTTCTGTGAAATTGAATGTTTCAATTGGGTTTTCTTATATATATATATATGTCTGAGTTGGTGGTTGTTGGTGTATTCTTATTATACCTCTATTCCACATATTTTTTTAGAGGGTAATGCCTCCAATATATATGCTTACTTTACCCTAGGTGTAACACCACAAAATTATAATGTAAGAACATTGTATAAAATAAGTTCCGGGGTGCTTCAATGGTCATCCGGTTGTTCTAGTCCATGTGCAAGAATTCACCGAGGCCTCTTAAATGTTCTCTAATGCGCTGGTTGCAAGATTCGCGTGGCGTCAACCCTTGATTGAAGAGTTTGACAGGTATGTTAACGAGTCTTGAGGTTTGAATCATAGGGCGGTCATCGGGATCTTGGGTCTGAAGCAGTTCTTGATATGCTTTGATGATGAAGAGGACTTGATCCGTGCCTGGTCCAGAGCGAGTCAATCCTTACGTGGGGAGAGAATTCATCTCTTTCATTGGTCGTTTGACCTACATATGAACAGAGATCCTCCCACCTTGGCGATTTGGATTCAAATACCGAGCCTCCCACTGCCCTTTCAGAATATCGATCTTCTTCTGTCGATTGGCCATTCTCTGGGTCATTTCCTATGTTGTGATAAATGTACGGCGAGCCTCAATTATCCAATGGATGCTCAATTGTGCGTTTAAGTGGACACTTCCAAGCCGCCTTCTGAGCTTGCATGGATTGTTGTGGAAGGTGAATACAAATATTCCCAAGTAATAAGGTATGAAACTTGGAGCCATTTCTGTAATTTCGGTTACAAAAAGGGACATTGCAGCTCTGATTTCCGCAAGAGGAAGAATTTTTCTTCTCCCTGCTTTAATGAGCCTCCTAAACCAGTTGTCCACTGTGAGGAGATTATCCCAGGTGAGATTCCTGGTGGTAGCTGCAAGGAGGTTGGTGCTTCTGAGAAAACCAACGGGAAGGTGCAAACCATACTGCCCTCTGAGGTGCATGCTCCTGCGTCTCCTAATGTGGTGATTCCTATTTCACTGGGGGCTAGCAGGGATGTCGTGAAGGAATCCTCACTGAATGAATCCGAGGTAAGCATTCCTAATGTTTTCTCGTAACATAATAGTGATCTTGGTTTACCTCGATCTGGTGAGTTAGGGGAGGATTCAAAGGCTTGCTCCACTGGGATTGAGAACCTTGAAGGGGAGGGTGAGCAGGGCTGGCAGAATGAAAAAACTTGCTTGAAAGAGGTCAATGGGTGCTGTCTAGATGTGATCTGTGAAGAGATGATGGTCACTATGAAGTCTCACCAGTATTTGGAAGTGGGAAGTGAGCATACTGGATAGCCAGAGGCCTCTACTCTGGCTAAACAATATGCTTCTGCCTTGAATAATGAAAAGTTAGGAGGTTGTTCAAGCATACTGTCCAAAAAAAGCTTTGATGTGCTGGGTGAGCAATATGATCTGGTTAGCATGATGGAGGGAGAATAGCCATGTCTGGGTGGAGATGCTATTGATGTCAACCCATCAGATGATGTCCTGGTAACCCCCACTCCAAAATTCTCAGAGATGGGGATGGGAATGGGAGGTGAAAAAGAATAATGTTACTCCAAGAGCCTCGTATAATGACATCACGAAAAGTGGATGCAAAATGACCCTAAGTAAAAATGTGAGCTACAACACTACACCCAAAAGAAGAAAGGGGAAAGACTACTCTGATCTTCCGAATCCCATGGCAACTAGATCTTCCAACAGATCAAGAGGAGTTTCCACCCTTATGATGGACAAAGAACCTAGTAGCAAACATCCACTAAAGGAGAAAATGTCAAAGGAAATGCTCCGAAAGAAAATGATGTATCTTGAGATGATGCGGAAGTACGAGTATTCTGAATGGGAGTCAGCTGATCCAGAAGACGAGAGATCTGACTACGGGGACATGGATGGGGAGAAGGATGAGTATGGGTTTGATGTAATGTAATGATGCAGTTTGTCTATTACTTTTATCTGCACTCTTTTTTCTTAATAAATTTGTGGGACCAGGCTTTCTCCTGGTTCAGACTTTCCTGGTCTAAAATAACACGTA
Source organism: Viscum album (assembly GCA_963277665.1). NCBI lineage: Eukaryota > Viridiplantae > Streptophyta > Magnoliopsida > Santalales > Viscaceae > Viscum > Viscum album. The sequence goes on along the minus strand of OY728128.1, from coordinate 260,783,616 downwards.
TGACACAAAAAACCAAGATTAGAAAGGAATATATTTACCATTAATATAAGAAATATTTAAAATTTTAAATAAATTAAATATACTATATATCTTGCAGTGCACACAATACTGAGTTAGCATGCATCACACGCGACAACGAGTTTCTTCAATAGCTTGTGTTACATACAAGAGCACATTTTACCATACAACAATATTATCTAATATAACAAGATATCTAGATGTTAAAATAATCTTTATTAATAGTAGTAAATAACATATGAAAATATATGGTTTAGAAAAATATAAAATAAATTCACCAAGTAAAAATATATTAGAGATGAATATAAAATCCAATTAACTATAAAGGAAATGTTTTTGTGCTCAAAATTGTATTTTTACATAAAAAATTAAATTAACTAATATTATTGAATGTTCATAAATATATTTATTTTTTATATACTCTTTAAAATATCTTTTACATTTATCCAATGGATTTTTTAAGCATAATATAAGAACAAACCTAATAATACGCATAAAAAACTATATTTTTATAAAGGCTGTTTTATGGCCTTTTAATGGAACTCCTATTTTAAAACCATATTTTGAAAAATTTATAAATTTTATATTTCTAAATAATATTAATTTTTTAACTCATAATTTCAAAATTATCTCAGGGTGAACTTTTGATAATTTTCAATGAAGTTTCATTTTTTGATGAATATTGATAATTACTGATTTTAAAATCAAAACTAAATTTTCATCTAAAATATTTAAAGGATAAATTTTATTTTAAATTAGTTTTAAATTAAAATTAGATCAATTATACATCAATTAATTCAATATTTAATTTTAATCAATTTCATAATGAAATTGGATAGAGAAACATTTCCAACATTAGAACAATTTTACTCTAAAAACATGCTTTCTCATTGTGTCTGTGAGATGAAATTTAAATTAATTTATTCTAATCATGGGATTTAGATTTAGGAAAAAAGATTAAATATTTTTAATCATCATAATTTATAGTGTCTTTTGTGGTTAATGTATTTTTTCCCCCGAATAATAGTGAATGTAGTTACAATTAAATATAACGATTAAGGTACAATTAAGCCTCTCAAGTGACTAAACCATAATCTTAAAGACCCAAATGATCTAAAAACATGTAAAAAACATTTGTTATGTAAATATTTCGACTATATACTCCATTTTATCTAATTATTTTCATTATTGGTGGAAACTTATTTAAGAGATACATATTAATAGTGTTGACTTTTTTATATTTAAATGAATGCCACTCATCCTCCACTATAAAATAACACTCAACCCTCCCACATATTCACACATATAAATCCCTTTAGATTGTAAATAACATTTCAAGATATGCTCCCAATTTACCTACTCTCATCATATAATCCTCATTCTTTTATTAAATAATACCAATAATGTATTTTGGTTTAAACCCAAAGGAGTTACCTAAATAAGAAGTAACACTCTTCAACCATCAAATTTGTTACATTTCGTTATCCACCCATTAAATTATTCTTATATAATTATTATATAATAAATTCAGTATATTATATATACCAATATTTTTTATGTCAAGTCCAAGCCCCACACTCACCCACACTTATATCAAATGGGATATATAATCATCATTCTTGTGTACGACAAACTACCATCTTGCGAACTGATATTGTTCATTATTTCCATTACCACCTTTCAATGATAGGAATAATTATGGATTTATAGTTTATATATGATATATATGATAATTATAATGTATTTATTTTTATTTAATACTTTTATAAAACTTACCTTTATGCTTTTCATTTTGTGGGAATACGATAACATCGTTTATGGATGTGTGGACTACACCACCTCAAAGAGATGTGATTTGTTCATGCTATAAAAAGAATGTATAATGGATGATTTTAATAAAAATATGTGAAATATATTACATAAATATAAAAATGCAATTATAATATAAAAAAATCTATCATTTTATTTTAATCATTATAAATACGATAATGAAATAAAAGTAGTGTTCATGCGTACCTATGACCTACCATCTCCTTGAATAGTGAATTTCATATATATATCAAAATTTATGTATTATTATAAATACATATATAATGAATATATATGAAAATTATATTGTTGTTTAAATCCTATATATTATGAAATCATGATCCACATAAGAATAAAAAATAACAAGTTAAAAAATAATAATAAAACAATACAATTTACACCAAAAATAGTGAAAATAATGAAATATTGTTAACAAATGGGTAGTAAATAATTATAATAATTTAACATATGATATTATAAATATTATAACGGTTATTTAATAAGTTAATAAAATTATTAAAACCATTATATATGAGGTTAAATTAAGTTTATCCTAAATTAAACATATTTTAAGGGATTATTGTCTCACTTTTACTTTTGTGAGGCATATGCCATATTCACCACTGATATCAATTTTTTGGTGTATATAATTTCCATATTTTACATAATATGATGAATAATTCATTATTCATGGTATTTTGAGTTTAAAATTTAATTATTTCATTTAAAGCGATTTGAAAATAATGATTCCATGTGGTAACAAAATTTCATAACTCAATACCTCTAATTGGGTTACATTACCTCATCATTGTCATTAATATTCTATGATTATTTGTATAATTAATTTTACTCTATATTTATGTATTTAAAATTATTTATTTCTTGATTTAAATTTGATACAACTAATATATTCATTTTTTAATTATCACTTTAACATTAGGATCATTTTAATGCATTATTTCACAATAACATTTTAAGAAAGATTTTTTATTCTTGAAATTACATTAATGGAATTTATATAACCATTATTAATTAAACAGATTAATTTTATTATACACTAGTAATTTAGTATCTTTTATCTTGTAATAGTACCATTTTATCAATCATTGGTACTTAAAATGTTTTAAAAAAAGTTTTATGCAAATCTGACATCATATCACTTTTTAGTCAGAAATCTATTTTGTTTTAAAACATTGTTTTCTTTTTAAACCATATTTTCTGAAAAAACCAATTTTTTTAAACACATAAGAATTATTTATTAAATGATTTTTATAAATAAATTTTATAGGAATCATCTTGTTGTTTTCTGAACAAGGAACATTTATAACCTTTTTATAGTGAAAAAGGAATGTCCTTTTTACCGTTATGACATGTATAGATTTACCCACCATAATTTATTAAATGATTAAATTTTGAAATTAAAATATGAAAATTTAATGATTTTTTAAAGGTTAATTTAAAATAAAATTATTTTCAATGCCTTTTTTCCAAATAAAAAATATATTTTCCTCCAGAATGTTTACAAAATATCTTTTTGTAGTTTTTACAATCACCAATAACAACCACCCTTAATTTTACACTACTTGGTATATGTTGTATTGATACCATAATAATTCTTCATATTGATGGTAATTGATTTATTTGGATAATTATAGTATTTAAATTAGTATCCTTGATTCATTTTTGTAGTTGCCTCAAGATATTCACTTTCATGCGATCATTAGAAATTAAATTTCCCCTAATTATCCAAATTACTTATCTTGGATATGCTTATTAGATAAACAATATAACATATTTATATATGGTGTTTAATTTTAATGTTATTTGATTTAATGGAGAAATATTTATATATTCGTATCCTTTACTCCACATGTATATTTGATAAAGCACATTGTTAACGAATTACATTGATTGTCCGATGGAGATATAATGATTTAGATATGTACTTCATGGGTTTGGTACCGGTTAATTCAATCCATTTGATGCTTAAGTAGTATCATGAGATGAATTAAGTTAAAAAACCCCTTCACATTTGTTTCCAAGAATTTTTAAACTTCCTCATGAAATGTCTTGATAGTAGAGTTATGGTTTGCCAAAACCAAATCAGTTTGTACCTAGTATGTTTTAAACTATGTTGAGGATATATCTTTAGGGTAAATGTATCATGTTCCTAGGAAACATGATGTCCAATAGTTATGAATTTCATTGTTTCAGTATTGAGTTATTATTATCCATGATATTAATTCTTTAATTATTTATTGATGCATTTCATTTTCATTTCATTCATTAAGTCACATGTGTTTTATTTATCTACATTGTATTATTGATTATTCCTTATATAATTTTTTTAATGGCATGTGTTGCTAATTATTACCTTGAAATATTGTTTATCCACCTCTTTATTAGTTTTTTGATTATAGGGTAGGTTTGTTTAGTTATTACCATGCCATATTGATTTTGATTATTGATTCATTATTTATTCCTCTATACTTAACCCTTACTAATTATTTAAGTTCACCATTTTTTTCCTTCCACAGGAATCCAATAAGTTTACTAGGAAATATTTTCATGGATATGATAAATGGGAACAAAGTTATTATAAAAACAATTATGTTGTGATTAGTGTATCTAGTTATAATATAAGTCTCAGTTATGTATCTTGTATACCAATAATTTTAAACTCTTCCATCCTTTGAGATTTGATTACTTGTAATCTTGCCTATATAATGGAAGTAGATTCCAACATTGGGATTTCTGGTTCATTTCACTATATGTTGGTATCAAAGGAAGATTAGTAGAAACATTGGGAACTAGATTTAAGAAAACATATATTACGGAACAAAACCCTATTATATTCATTAATGATAATTATTGAAGAACATATAAATGTTTTTGTAAGATATATATTATGTTTTATCCTATGTTATAAGTCTTAAACACCACTTTCTATGTTTTATGTAATGGGATTTTTACCAAGATTAATTTTATTTTATAAGAAATTTATGTTAATAAAACTCATTGGTTTACTCTTTATTTTAGTGAAAACGATAATTGAGGAATAATTCATTTAAATTTTAGAGACATGAGTTTAATGGTTTCGATAACCTTTATTGTATTTATGATCCTTAATGAAATTATAATAATAGTCAAATAATATTATTATACTTTCTAAAATAAGAATAGGTTTTATTGAAATCCTAAGTCAAAAGGTTATTTTATTAGTAATGTTTAAGTATTTCAATCATAGTTATTTGGGATATTGTATTAATTTGGTTTTATATAATAGACAACCTATAAGGTGGTGGTTCTTGAACCCATGAAATAAGGATGATAAGAGTTTAATTCCTACTACTAGACTACTTGATATTCTAGTTAATTCCTCAGTTATTTCTACAAAATAATTTAAAGAATAAATGATAATGATGAACTAGTTGTATCACTATTAAGGTTTAGAGGTTAATATGTTAACCATGTAGGATTTTGAGAATAGTTAGATAACAATGGAAAGAATTTTCAGTCTTTTATGGGTCGTATGATCCATTAAAATTGTATTTTAGATTTTCATGCATCAAATTTAGTTTTTTTATTTATTTCATAAAGTAATGGATGAATTGAAAATTGATCAAATCACAAAAAAGTATTAAAATTGTTTTTACAAAATATAAATATGTCAGGTAAGTATATTTACTTTAATTTAAAGGTGGTAAAATAATTTTCTATCATTGGGAAAATTATCTCAAAATTAAATGTTGTCTTAATGAATATATTTTTGTTCAATTTATGGTCTTTTAAATCATCATATATTTATGATTTTGATCCCTCAACATTCCATTTAAAATTATCATGTTTGTGATCAATGACCTCAATAACTTCCTATAATTATTTATTCTTTTCCTCTAAGTACATAACTTCACTTGACACCAATGTTTTCTTTATTGGATACATAGTTTTGTATTATTCCATGTGACCTCTTTACTTATCATTCTATATTATTAAGAGGATTTTTTATTAAAAATTCTAATGATGTGGGATTACAATAATTTAATTTTAAAACATAAAACCAACTATTTGGAAGATAATTTTTAAATTGTGGTGATGTAATTTATTTATTGTGGGGAGAATGTAACACACCAAAATTCTAAGGTAATAACATTTTATTAGATAGGGTGTGACAAAAAACACCAAACATTGAAAGGAATATAAAAAATTGATAAATTAAAAAATATTTACAATTTTAAATCAATTTTTTATATTATATATCTTATAATTTACACAATACTCTGTCAGTTTTGTGTCACATGCAACAATGAGTTTCTTTGATAGCTTGCGTTACATAGAAGACAGAGTTTCACTGAACAAAAATATATTATTAAAATAATATAATTTAATATAATAAGATATAATCTTTCCATTAAAATAGTGTTTATGAATATTATTAAATAAATTTTATAAATTTTGGGTATAAAAATTTAAAATTAATTCATTTGTTACTAATTAGTTATAAAAGAATATAAAAACCAATTGAGTATAAAGAAACTGTTTTTATGCTCAAAAATGGGTTTTATCCAAATAAAATAAATAAATTAATATTATTTAATAATTTAAATAAAATTTATATATTATATATTCAATAAATTATCTTTGACATTTATCTAATATATTTGTTAATAATATGATAAGAACAAATCCAATATTACATATGAAAAGCTATATTTTTATAATGACAATTTTGCCGCATTGTAATGACACAATATTTTTAAAAATAAATTTTTAAAATTTAATAAATTTTATATATCAAAATAAAATTTATTTTTTTAATTGGAACATAAAAATTATATTAGGTTAAATTTTTTGTAAATTTATAAGAAATTTCATTTTTCGATGAATAGTGTAAAATACAGAATTTTAATTGAAAACTAACTTTTTCTCTAAATAATTTATATGGTTAAATTAAAATTAAAATTGATTTTAAAGTCACATAATATCAATTATACATCATGTAATACAATTTAGGTATTTTTAATCAATTTCAAATTGAAATTGGGTATAAAATAATTTTAATCATTAAAACATTTTCACTTTAAAAACCTCTTTTCTCATCTAGTGTGCTTGATTTAATTTAAATTAATTTCTGCTAATTCTGTGATTGGAATTTGGAAAATGGATTAAATATTTTTAATCAGAATAATTTATAATTTCTAGTAAGTTAATATTAGTTTTTGACTAAAAAAATTAGAGAATATAGTTAACATTAATTTAAGTGATTAAGGTAAAATTAAGCATAACAAGGGACCAAAACATAATCTTAAGGGAAAAAATGGTCTATAAACTTGTACCAAACCTATTTTACGGAAATATAATTACCATATAATACCATTTATCTATTTTTTTCATTATTTTAGGAACATTATGTATGGTAGACCTGTCAATAGTTTTTACCTTTTTATATTTACAGGAATGCCACTCCTCCTCCACTACAAAACGTCACTCCCCCACCCACTTATTCAAACCTATCATGCGTTTTGTCTCATCAAAACCTGGACCAAATAAGATCAAAAAATCCCTCCCCTAATATTATAATCCTCACTTTTGGTAAAATTAAATCCAAGGAAGTATTTTGGTATAAACCTAAAGGAGTTACCCGAATCAAAGGTAACATTTTTCAACAATCACTTCTATTTTTTTCATTATCTAACACTTTAATTATAATTATATCATAGTTATATAATATCCAAATTATATTAAATATACTAAGATTTTTTTATTTCAATTTTATGACCTAAAACCAGAAATAATTCTATCAAATGTAATATTCAATCATCGTTCCTGTGTACACCAGACTACCACATCGCGAACCAGTGGTGTTTATTATTCAATTGCGACATTTAAAGGTTGAGAATAATGATGTACTTAAAGTTTATATATTATATATATGATATTTATAATTCATTTGTTATTTTTTAATTATTTTATGACACATACCATTATACATTCAATTTTGTTGAAATAAGATAACATCGTTTGTGGAAGTGTAGACTACCACCTCCTCAAACCGATGTGATTTGTTCACGTTATACATGGAATACATAAAGTACTGTTTTAATAAAAATACATGAAATATAAGACCTAAATTTTTATACATTAATTAGGATATTAAAATATTTATCATTTACTTTTCATTCTCTTAAATAAGAAAAGGAAATGGAAGTAGCGTTCATACGTTCGTACGACCTACCATCTCCATGAACAGTGCATTTCATTTATATCTCCTTATTTATGGATTATTATAAATAAATATAATCAATATATATATATATATGTGATACTAAAATCATGGTTTAAATCCAAGATATTAGGATATTTTTATCAATGTAAGAAGATAAAAAATAGCAAGTCAAAATATACTAAAAAAACTAGGCAATTAACACCCGAAATAGTGAAACTATTGATGATTGTTGACAAATGGGTAATAATATATTATAACACATTAATATATGATATTATAAATATAAATATTGTTATTATTTAAGTTAATAACCATCTTAAAAAAATTATATTGGAGGTTAAAGGATGTTCACCCAAATGGAAATGCATTGTAAGGGATTCTTGTCTCACATTTACTTTTGTTAGGCACACAACATATTCACAACTTATATCAATTTTGTGATGTATATAATACCACTATTGTATTTAAAATCATTAATAATTAATTAATCATGGTTTTTTGAATTTAAATTTTAATTATTTCATCTAATGGGATTTTATTTTAATATTACCAATTGATTTCGAAATTTCATAGCTCAATTCCTTTCATTAGGTTATAATACTTATAATTGTTAGTAATATTATATGTTAATGTCTATAATGAATTTGAATATCTATTGATGTAACACCCCAGGTAAATAAAGAATATGACATTTTTATATTTATCCCTATTTGTGGATAAAATTTCAATATTAATTTAAAGGGAACGCTATGCTCTATGGCTTACCCAATACCCAACAACGAGTTCCTTTGAAATAATACGTTGCACTCTAATAATAAAGTAATATTATTTTAAATTGTAGTTAACACATAGCCATTGTATTGTCATTAATGAATATAAATAACTAAAATATGATTATATATGTTTTCTAAATGTTTTTACTTTTATCCAATAAATTTTAGAGGCTTAAAATACAAATGAATCCCATCTTAAGCATTGAATACACTAGTATTTTTAAAAGATTGTTTTACTACCTTTTGATGACAAACCATTTTTTTAAATCAGACTTTTGAAAATTTTATAAGCTCTATTTTTCAAAATAAATATATTATTTATGATTGGGTCATTTAAATTTACCTTGGGTTAATTTTTGGTATTTTTCTGACAATGTTCATTTTTCAATAAATAGTGAAAAATACTGCATTTTACATCAAAACTGTTTTTTCATATAATTTAATTATAAGGTTATATTATCTTTTTAATTTGTTTTAAAGTTTAATTAGAATATATTTTTACCATGTAATTAAATGATGGTCATTGGGATTAATTTCACTTTGTAATTATTCATAAACAAGTGCCAAACTTTTCATAAATATTGTTTCCAAAAAACCCGCTATTTGTTTTGACAACGGGAAGTTTTTTTAAATTAATTATTTCAATTTATGTGTTTGTAATTTCATAAAATTGATTACATATTTGAAATCAAAAGGTCCAAATTATGTAATTAAGACTCTTTTGTTTTTGGACATTATGAATAGTAATGACGGTAATTATCTTTAATTATCTTGATTAATGAGTAATCAGGTAGTTAAAGATAATAAAATAATATCATAATAATGAAAAATGACCACAACATGTGTCATAAGGCTACTGGTTGTCTCATGGACGACCATGGGATGCCTTGTGCCAAACTTGGGGGCCCCATGGAATCACTTTTGTGAGGAAGTGACTTTTTGTCTTTTTATTTTTAAAGAATGTTAAATGTAACAAAGAAGGTATCACCTAAGTAAAATATTTTTAATTTTTTCCAAATAAAAGCTATTTTGGACTATAAATATTCATTGGAAAGATATAAGGCTTTCCTACATCAAATTTGTTTTTTATAATTTTTAGACATTAAATAAATTAAATTATTTATGACATTATGATGATGCAGCGATGACCTCATTATTTAACGATTTAAATAAAATGGAAAGATAATGTAAAATCTAAGACCTACACATGTCCAAAACCTATTGTATGGGTGGATTTAGAACCCTTATCACCTTATACTCGAAACACATCAATGTGGGACCACTAAAATCCGAAACGCATTTGCAAATAAAGTTACATTTTATACCTTTCCAAGAGTGCCCCTCCTCTACTCTTATAAAAGGCCCCCACCTCTACCTCCTTACCCACACTTCATAAGCCTTTGGATCGGCCAAAACCTGCCCATTTTGTCTCTCCACATCCCTCTCTTACTCCTTGAAGCCTCATTTTGGGCAGAAGTCTTCCCAAGGAAGCCTTGGAGCTCAAATATAAGAGAGTTACCCGATTTTAAGGTAATGTCTTCACTTGAGTCCTTTTGTTTTATTTTTCTTCTCCAACCCCATAAACTCTTTTTATTCATTTCTTTTGTAACAACTCCAGTATCTTCAAAATACTAGGATGTTGTTATATGAAGGATTCGAGCTACACTTACACACACCTACATCTAATGGTTAAAGAACATACTGTTTCCGTGGATGGCGAATTTCTGCCTCCCGAAACGATGATTGTTCAACATTCTTTTAACACCTTAAAAGGTGGACATTAATATGACACTATACTTATATATGATATATAATATGTTTATGTTTTAATTAAGCTGCTGTATTTTTCATTTATGGCATACCATTATGATTTCCATTATGGGTAAACACGATATCTTCATTTAAGGAAGTGCGGACTACCGCCCCCTCAAAGTGATGTGATTCATTAATGCCATATGTGGGACGTATAAATGATGGATTTAAAGTTATTATATAAGATTTTATACTTTAATTATAATATAACTTTATATCATTATTATTTTCTTTCCATTAAAGTATGAGATAGAAATGAAAGTAGCATTAATGCGTACGTACGGCTTACTGTCTCAATGAACGGTGCATTTCATTTCTTATCCCCAAATGTAATGTATTGTTATGAGTACATATATATAATGGATATATAATATCTATGTTACATATGAATGATTAATATAATTCGGGAATTAAAATATACATACCTCTCATATAGTTTTAATTCCATTAATATGACATAGAAATGAAAGTAGCGTTCATGCGTACGTACGGCTTACCGTCTCCATGAATGGTGCATTTCATTTCATTCCTCTAAATGATTATGTGATATTATAAATACATGTATATGCTGGATATATATGATATATATATGATATCCAAATCAGGAATTTCATTCTGGATATAAAGAACCTTTGACCCCATGAACAACATGTAATTGTATGAAGTCCACTTTCGACTTAAGAACCAAATATCGACAAAACAAACATTATTAACTTAATGATTACATAATGTTTATAACATGGAAATAAGTTATATAAAAGGAATAATAAGCTTGTAAAATGTTCTTAATCTAGTAGAAATTAACTCAAGTTTATTATTAAAGAGATTAAAGAACGATCAAGTCAAGTCGGACCCGAGGTAAGGGATCCTACTCCTCTCTTTCTTTTTAAGTACACTCTTTTATGTCATTCCTTTTAAAGCTCATATTTCTTGTTATTGGGATTTTCTTCTATATTAATCTTACTGTAATTTTTATGTTCATGTGATGAGAGACCCTATTCTCTCTCATCAATCCATTTTGGATGTTTTGAGTGGCGCCGTTAGGCTGCCGAATTTTCGTAAGAGATATAACCTCTCTCTTTCTTTTTAAGTGCTCTCCTTTATGTCACTTTTTTTAAGCTCCTCTTTGTTATGATGGGGGATGTTATTTTATATTCCTATTTCTATAAACTTTATGTTAATATGATGAGATACCCTATTTTATCTCAACAATCCATTTTTGTAAGTTTTATGTGGCGTCGTTAGGCTGCCGAGTTTTCGTAAGGGATTTTTCATCTCACTTTTATTCCCGTGAGATTTATGCTACATTTGCCACAATTTCCTTTGAGTGGTGTAAGTACTGCCAATTATTCTACTCTTTGTGTAATATAATTTCATTTATGAGTATTTACATCAATGATGTATTGTCCTTCTTTCATGGGGTGTATGTTTTGAAAGATACCCAAGTCGGTAAGGGAACCTTTCACCCTCCTCTTTTTAAAAGACTTCTTTTGTTGGGTCTTTTAATTTACATATTGTTATGTTGGGATATGTTCTAATATATCCTTATTGATGTAAATTTTATGTCCAAGTGATGAGATACACTTTTTATCTCTCATCAACTCATTTTTAAGTGATGTCGTTAGGTTGTCGAATTTTACCAAGGGAACTTTTTAACCCAATTTCGATTTCATTGGGTTCAACATGTAGTTATTGAATATGTCATCTTTTGAATATGTGTGAATGAACTTTTATTGTTTTACTCTTAATATCCAATTATATTGGGTGTATTTATATTTGTCACACATAATTTTGAGATTGAATTATCCTTAATTTAAGGATACCTTCTTTATAAGGGATTTCATCACATTTGACATTTCTATTGAGACTTAATTGTTGTTATGCACCAATTCACTCTTATATGGTATATATACTGTCCTTTGGAATATTATATCATGAATCCATTTATTCTAATGATATTATAAAGTTCTGAATAAATGTTATTCCTCTATTATTGTATTCAAGTGTCTCTATTTTTGCTAGAACCCCCTTTAACCAAAATATCGCTTTAAATGTTTTAATTATTTGTTCTTATTAATATCCATGTTTTCAAAATGGTTTTAAGTATTTATTTATATGGATATTAATGGTTTAAAATTTTAAAATATTCAAGGTGGTATGGGACTTCATCTCAATCTCCTTTCATAGAGGCATATTTTGTTTTATACACAACCTTCTTTTATAGGGTGTATAAACCCCTTTGACTTTTACGTTTATTCAAAAGGAATCTTTTTTATACGATGTGTTTACTAAATGAAAAAAGGGAATGTTTTTGTCGTACGTATGCGGCGACAACGACTTCTCCGCCGCCGTGACCATTATTTGAGTTTCGGCTTCCTCTACAAGCCATACCTTTTTTTTAAAAGAAAAATAAATACCATGTTTTACTTTTCTTTTATTTTGGTATTGAAAATGGTTTTAATAATATTTTTATATCCATGCGTGGTATTGATATCTTGTGATTGAAAGGTGGAAATGTTATGTTTTTTTTATGCATGTTTTATGTGATACAATTATGTTGAGGTTCTTGGGCATTATTATGAAGACGGGTGGTTCCGTGATAAACTAAGGGCGGGTGAGCCCGATATAGCTCTCCAATGCATTGGGTAACACGAAGGAGTGAAACGTTAAGGTTTCTACGAAGAGATTTAGGGAATATACTGTGATGGGTATTCCAAACGTAACCCGGAGGGTTACTCCATACGTAAGAATGCTATGAATGCCTCAAGTTACCTTTATGTCTTATGATTTCTATGATTTATTCATGATTTGATGAGGTATGCTAAAGTGCCTATGTTTTATGGGTAAAGTATGATTTCATTCTTATGTATATATGAACTCATGTTTCCTTTCCATATTTTTCATAACCCTTACTGAGCTTTTTATGCTCATCCCAAGTTTTTGAAATGTTTTTCACAGGTCAAGGGAAAGGTACATGATGTGATGATAGTGTCAAGGATGTGTCAAGAAAGAATCCATGTTTTATTTTAAATATGTTTCTGTTGATGGGAAGAATGAATACTGTCTTTTATGTAACCACTTTGTTTAAATGTGGAATGTAATGCAAGTTTCATGATCTAATTCTCTAAAACTCTAAACCTGAAAAGATCCTCAATGTGTAAACTTGTAATAACTCATGATTAAGTAAGGTTTAAGGCTGGGGCCTTATAGTTGGTATCAAAGGTCGGTTTAGATAACTTTAGAGGATAGGGTATTCTTTAAGCATAAGTGACATTACCATAATGGTTAGGATTTCAGAAAGAGTACTAGTTTTAGCTAAAGTGAATGAGTAAGTATATCTTAGTGTTTATCTTCTTCATTAGTAAATGATGATTTTGTTAATATACTCACACTGACCTTTTTGGTTTTAGTAAATGGCTGGATCTAGCAGGCACCAAAGTAACAGTGGATTTGAAGGAAACTGTGATAGTTTTTTGAGCAAGCAACTGAATGATATGGGAGCTGCAAAGAGAACTCTTGTGATTATCCTCAACCAACTATCTGGAGTCATGATTGACCACCTAAACCTTGGTGATTTCTCTAAGGCATCATATATGCGAGAAACAAATCCCTACGGAAGTACAAGTAATAATCATAAAGGTAATTGTGTTTGAAAACCTATGTGTCAAAGATGTGGAAAGAAACACCTATGAAAATGCTTCAAAGGGACAAAAATATGCTATAGATGTGGAAATAAAGGTCATAAAGTAAGAACCTGCCATGGAAAAAGGAAGCATCCAGTTAAATCGAGGAAAGTGAAAGAAGTTCTTTCTGAGGGATCAATTGAATGTTTTAAATGTGGTGTGCATGGTCATTATGCAAACACAAGTCCTATGAAGAAGTTCCGTGAATGGGATCACCAAGATCGTACAAATATTCGTTTACCAATACCTAATTCCATTCCGATTGAGGATGAAGAAACGGAAAATGACCAATCAAAGGTATGGATTATTTCATAACTTTTGTTTTCCTATTTTGGAATCTTAGGATATGATTCATGATTTTTTTGTAGGAAAGAAGTATTTCAGAATAAGTTGGAAAGGAATGGTTAATGGATCATGAAGAATGTCGAATGAGTAAGAAGTCAACATATAAGGGCTTCAAGAGTTACAGTGAAATTCTTAAGAGTATTAAGTCTCTTTTGATGACGGGGTAACATTAGAAGACTATTTATAGTATGTGTAACCCTGATGTTTAATATATGAAAATTTTATTCAAGGAATAGTTATTTTTTCTTTTGTGGACATAGTTATAAAGAACCATTTGGGTTTATAGGATCCTTACTTTTGAGGTAATTATGGGTTACTATATGTTATGATGGAAGTGAAAGGCATGAGATTAAATTGAGGTTAAATTATGTTATGTTTATTTTTGATGATTTTATCTTTTTTTGGGAATGATTTGAGAATTATATAGTTTTGGAAAATGGACAACACATAGACCGTGTGACAACCCGTCGCGTCGGACAAAGCTGTGGGAATCAAACCCACAACCAAAGTGTAACTGGTATTTATTGCCTACCATTGGACTACATGAAGTCCCTGGTTATTTTGACTAATCCTTTTTAGTTATATGATTTTATGAATTTAGAGTAAGTTGATTTTGGGTTATCTATGGAAATTTATTAACCTATCATTGAGCATATGTGATTAGGTTAATTACTTTTCAATACGAGACATTAAGAGCAACTGATGTTGTTTGGAGATAAATGTTACGATTTAACATGGAAGACTATGTTACTAAATCATTCAAATATTTGGGTTTAAATCTTAGTTTGGTTTACTTTGAAGAATTTTATGGATGAATTTTTTATCGAATGGTCCTCGTTGAACTTTGGGTTTTGTTGGACAAATTTTGGAGATTAAGAATAGATTTTCTTTTTATAAAGGGTTATCTTTTTCTGGATTATCTGATCTTGTACTAACCTTTTTGGTTTTGGTTTTGGTTAGAGTCTAAAGACATGGGAAGTATATAGTTCTCTATTCTGGATTAGGTGATTCTCTATAAATTGATTATAGTACTCTTAATGTTAACAAGTCTTCCTAAATACTCGTCTTTTGGAGAAAATATGAGTTTGTGTAAGGAATCTAATAAAAGTTGAAAGTCAACATGATAAGTGATTATGTTTCCTTATGAATAAATTCCTCAATAAAAAGTAACTTAAAACAAAAATGTTGTCTATTAACTTTTCCTACTGGGGAATCGAATACCTTTTAACGCATCACAAGTTTGTGATTTTCTTGTGGTTAACTTTCTCCTAAACATGTTTTCTATCACTCTCCATCAGAACATGACCCTTTGTTTTTTCCTCCATGTCCATATTTTAATACTTGGAATACTAGTATGGATTAACTAGGGTGACCTCTGTACTTATCTTTTTTTATTTTAAAGTGATTGTTTTACCGACTCTTGTTCCGATGTGGGACTTTTAAGGATGTTTCTAAGTTCAATTTTATAATTGCGAGGACGCAATTCCCAAAAGGGGGGAAGGATGTAACACCCCAGGTAAATAAAGAATATGACATTTTTATATTTATCCCTATTTTTTAATAAAATTTCAATATTAATTTAAAGGGAACGCTATGCTCGATGGCTTACCCAATACCCAACAAGGAGTTCCTTTGAAATCATACGTTGCACTCTAATAATAAAGTAATATTATTTTAAATGGTAGTTAACACATAGTCGTTGTATTGTCAGTAATGAATAGAAATAACTAAAATATGATTATATATGTTTGATAAATGTTTTTACTTTTATCCAATAAATTTTAGAGGCTTAAAATACAAATGAATCCCATCTTAAGCATTGAATACACTAGTATTTTTAAAAGATTGTTTTACTACCTTTTGATGGCAAACCATTTTTTTAAATCAAACTTTTGACAATTTTATTAGCTCTATTTTTCAAAATAAATATATTATTTATGATTGGGACATTGAAATTTACCTTGGGTTAATTTTTGGTATTTTTCTGACAATGTTCATTTTTCAATGAATAGTAAAAAATACTGCATTTTCCATCAAAACTGCTTTTTCATATAATTTAATTATATGGTTATATTATATTTTTAATTTGTTTTAAAGTTTAATTAGAATATATTTTTACCATGTAATTAAATGATGTTCATTTGGATTAATTTCACTTTGGAATTATGCATAAACAAGTGCCAAACTTTTCATAAATATTGTTTCCAAAAAACCCGCTATTTGTTTTGACAACGAGAAGTTTTTTTAAATTAATTATTGCAATTTATGTGTTTAGAATTTGGTAAAATGGAACAAATATTTGGAATCATAAGGTCCAAATTATATAATTAAGACTCTTTTGTTTTTGGACATTATGAATAGTAACGATGGTAATTATCTTTAATTATCTTGATTAATGAGTAATCAGGTAGTTAAAGATAATAAAATAATATAATAATAATGAAAAATGACCACAACATGTGTCATAAGGCTACTGGTTGTCTCATGGCCGACCATGAGATGCCTTGTGACAAATTTGGGGGCCCCATGGAATCACTTTTGTGAGGAAGTGACTTTTTGTCTTTTTATTTTTAAAGAATGTTAAATGTAACAAAGAAAGTATCACCTAAGTAAAAATATTTTTAATTTTGTCTACATAAATTATATTTTGGACTATAAATATTAATTGTAAATATAAAAGGATTTCCTACATCATAGTATTTTTTTTATAATTTTTAGACATTAAATAAATTAAATTATTTATGACATCATGATGATGCAGCGATGACCTCACTATTTAACGATTTAAATAAAATGGAAAGATAATGTAAAATCTTAGACCTAAACATGTACAAAACCTATTGAATGGGTGGATTTCGAACCCTTATCAACTTATCCTAGAAACACATCAATTTGGGACCACTAAAATCTGAAACTCATTTGAAAATAAAGTTACATTTTATACCTTTCCAAGAGTGCCCCTCCTCTCCTCTTATAAAAGGCCCCCACCTCTACCTCCTTACCCACACTTCATAAGCCTTTGGATCGGAAAACCCCTACCAATTTTGTCTCTCCGCATCCCTCTCTTACTCATTAAAGCCTTACTTTGGGCAGAAGGCTTCCCAAGGAAGCCTTTGAGCTCAAATCTAAGAGAGTTACCTGATTTTAAGGTAATGTCTTCACTTGAGTCCTTTTGTTTTATTTTGCTTCTCCAACCCCCTAAACTCTTTTTATTCATTTATTTTGTAAAAAATACAGTATCTTCAATATACTAGGATATTGTTATAATAAGTATTCGAGCTACACTTACACACACCTACATCTAATGGTTAAAGAACATACTGTTTCCGTGGATGGAGAATTTCTGCCTCCCGAAACGATGATTGTTCAACATTATTTTAACACCTTAAAAGGTGGCCATTAAGATGACACTATACTTATATATGATATATAATATGTTTATGTTTTACTTAAGATTCTGTATTTTTCATTTATCACATACCTTTATGGTTTCCATTATGGGTAAACGCGATATCTTCATTTAAGGAAGTGCGGACTACCGCCCCCTCAAAGTGATGTGATTCATTAATGCCATATGTGGGACGTATAAAGGATGGATTTAAAGTTATTATATACAACATTATACGGAAATTATAATATACCTTTATATAATTATTATTTTCTTTCCATTAAAGTATGAGATAGAAATGAAAGTAGCATTCATGCGTACGTACGACTTACCGTCTCCATGAACGGTGCATTTCATTTCTTATCCCCAAATGTAATGTATTATTATGAGTACATATATATAATGGATATATATGATGTATGTTACATCTAAATGATTAATATAATTCTGGAATTAAAATATACATACCTCTCATATAGTTTTAATTCCATTAATATGACATAGAAATGAAAGTAGCGTTCATGCGTATATACGGCTTACCATCTCCATGAACGGTGCATTTCATTTATTTCCTCTAAATGATTATGTGATATTATAAATAAATGTATATGATGGATATATATGATATATATGATATCCAAATCATGAATTTCATTCTGGTTATAAAGAACCTTTGACCCCACGAACAACATGAAATTGTAAGAAGTCCACTTTCGACTTAAGAACCAAATATCGACAAAACAAACATTATTAAATTAATGATTAAATAATGTTTATAACATGGAAATAAGTTATATAAAAGAAATAATAAGCTTGAAAAAGGTCCTTAATCAAGTATAAATTAACTCATGTTTATTATTCAGGAGATTAAAGAACGATAGAGTCAAGTCGGACCCGAGGTAAGGGATCCTACTCCTCTCTTTCTTTTTAAGTACACTCTTTTATGTCATTCCTTTTAAAGATCATCTTTCTTGTTATTGGGATGTTCTTTTATATTAATCTTACTGTAATTTTTATGTTCATGTGATGAGAGACCCTATTCTCTCTCATCAAACCATTTTGGATGTTTGAGTGGCACTGTTAGGTTGTCGAATTTCCGTAAGAGATCTAACCTCTCTCTTTCTTTTTAAGTACTCTCCTTTCTGTCACTTCTTTTAAGCTCGTCTTTGTTATGTTGGGGTATGTTCTTTTATATTCCTCTTTCTATAAACTTTATGTTAATATTATGAGATACCCTATTTTATCTCATCAATCCATTTTTGTAAGTTTTATGTGGCGTTGTTAGGCTGCCGAGTTTTCATAAGGGATTTTTAATCTCACTTTTACTCCCGTGAGATTTATTCTACATTTGCCACAATTTCCTTTGAGTGGTGTAAGTACTGCCCATTATTCTAATCTTTGTGTAATATACTTTCGTTTATGAGTATTTACATCAATGATGCATTGTCCTTCTTTCATGGGGTGTATGTTTTGAAAGATACCCAAGTCGGTAAGGGAACCTTTCACCCTCCTCTTTTTAAAAGACTTATTTTGTTGGGTCTTCTAATTTACATATTGTTATGTTGGGATATGTTCTCATATATCCTTATTGATGTAAATATTATGTACAAGTGATGAGATACACTTTTTATCTCTAATCAACTCATTTTGATGTGATGCCGTTAGGCTGTCGAATTTTTCCAAGGGAACTTTTTAACCCAATTTCAATTTCTTTGGGTTTAACATGTAGTTATT
This sequence comes from Viscum album, assembly GCA_963277665.1. Taxonomy (NCBI): domain Eukaryota; kingdom Viridiplantae; phylum Streptophyta; class Magnoliopsida; order Santalales; family Viscaceae; genus Viscum; species Viscum album. Next base: position 260,763,828 of record OY728128.1, on the reverse strand, counting down.
GAATATGTAATCTTTTGAATATGTGTGAATGACCATTTATTGTTTTAAACTTAATATCCACTTATATTTGGTGTATTTATATTTGTCACACATAATTTTGAGATTGAATTATCCTTAATTTAAGGATACCTTCTTTATAAGGGATTTCATCACATTTGACATTTCTATTGAGACTTAATTGTTGTTATGCACCAATACACTCTTATATGGTGTATATACTGTCCTTTGGAATATTATATCATGAATCCATTTATTCTCATGATATTATAATGTTTTGACTAAATGTTATTTCTCAATTATTGTATTCAAGTGTCTCTAATTTTGGTAGAACCCACTTTAACCAAATTATCGCTTTAAATGTTTTAATTATTTTTTCTTATTAATATCCATGTTTTAAAAATGGTTTTAAGGATTTATTTATATGGATATTAATGGTTTAAAATTTTAAAAGCTTCAAGGTGGTATGGGAATTCGTCTCAATCTCCTTTCATAGAGGCATATTTTGTTTTATACACAACCTTCTTTTATACGGTGTATAAACCCCTTTGACTTTTAAGTTTATTCAAAAGGAATATTTTTTATACGAAGCATTTACTAAACGAAAAAAGGGAATGTTTTTGTCGTACGTATGTGGCGACAACGACTTCCCCGCCGCCGTGACCATTATTTGAGTTTCAGCTTCCTCTACAATCCATACCTCTTTTTAAAAAAGAAAAATAAATACCATGTTTTACTTTTCTTTTATTTTGGTATTGAAAATGGTTTTCATAATATTTTTATATCAATGTGTGGAATTGATATCTTGTGATTGAAAGGTTGAAATGTTATGTTTCCTTTATGCATGTTTTATGTGATACAATTATGTTGAGGTTCTTGGGAATTATTATGAAGACGGGTGGTTCCGTGATAAACTAAGGGCGGGTGAGCCCGATATAGCTCTCTAATGCATTGGGTAACGCGAAGGAGTGAAACGTTAAGGTTTCTCCAAAGAGATTTAGGGAATATACTGTGATGGGTATTCCAAACGTAACCAAGAGGGTTACTCCCTATGTAAGAATGTTATGAATGCCTCAAGTTACCTTTATGTCTTATGATTTCTATGATTTATTCATGATTTGATGAGGTATGTTAAAGTTCCTATGTTTTATGGGTAAAGTATGATTTCATTCTAATGTATATATGAACTCATGTTTCCTTTTCATATTTTTATAACCCTTACTGAGCTTTTTATGCTCATCCCAAGTTTTTGAAATGTTTTTCACAGGTCAAGGGAAAGGTACATGATGTGATGATAGTGTCAAGGATGTGTCAAGAAAGAATCCGTGTTTTATTTTAAATATGTTTCTGTTGATGGGAAGAATGAATACTATCTTTTATGTACCCACTTTGTTTAAATGTGGAATGTAATGCAAGTTTCATGATCTAATTCTCTAAAACTCTAAACCTGAAAAGATCCTCAATGTGTAATGTTTTAATAACTCAAGATTAAGTAAGGTTTAAGGCTGGGGCCTTATAATTTATGTGTTTAAATTTATTTTATTTATATTTATATTTGATACACATAATCCCTTAATTTATTAATTCTCACTTTGATATTATGATCATTTTAAGGGTTTATTTCACCGTCTTATTCTAATCTAGATTATTTATCCTCTAAATTCCATTAATGGAATATATATGACCACTTTTAATTAAACCCTTTAATTTTATTCTAATCTGGTTATTCTTTAGTTTTTTCAATTAATAGTACCTTTTACCCACTATTTGTTACTTAGAAATATTTTAGAAAATGTTTTTTTTGAAAACACGACTTCATTTATATTTTCGATTAGAAAAATATTTTATTTTAAAACCATGTTTTGATTAAAAACATTGTGTTCTAAAAACTTTTTTAAAAAATGTTTTTAAACCCACACAAATTATTATTAAATTATTTTTATAAAAAAAATTTATGGAATATTCTTTTCATTTTTTTAACAATGCTTCTTTCTAAGCATTTACATTGAAAAAGAAATTTCTTTTTTACCTTGTACGATATGTATGAAGTTACTTAACATCATTTATTTGAATATTACTTTGAATTTTTAAAATGATATTTTTTAAATAAAATATTTATAAATCAAATTTTCAAAGAAAAGTATTTTTAGAATGTTTTCCAAAATAAAAAGGATATTTTTCTCAAGAATCTTTTTAAAAAATCATTTTATATTTTTTCTATTCAGAAATGAAGACAAACCATTATTTTACATTACTTGATATATGTTGTATTAATACTATCCTCATTTTTCCTCTATATGGTTTACTATTTATTTTGAAAACAATTGCATTGAAATTCACTTACTTGATTCATATATTTAGTACCATTAAAATTTTCACTTTCCTATGATCACTGGATAATAAATTCTCCCTAAATATTCAAATCATTTACCATTGAAATGTTTATTGACTAAAACATATCACATATTTACATATATTTTTTACTATGTTTTTTATTTTATTTACAGGTGAATTATTAATAAATATTTATCCTTTACTCAACATGGATATTTGATAAGGAATATTGTTCGAGAATTAAATCAGGTTTTTGATATATGAGGAATTATTTGGACATGCACTAAATGCATTAGGGACTGGTTAATCCAATCCCCTAGATGCATCAATAGTCTCCTGTGATGAATTTAGTTGGTGAAAACCCATTTCTATTTTTTTCATGTCATTTTAAACTGTCTTGTGAAAGGACTTGATAGTAGAGTAATGGTTGGCCAAACCAAATAAATTTATACCCAATATGTTTTAAACTATCTCAAGGATAGATATTTATAGTAAAGGTATCATATGCCTAGGAGAAATGAACTATGATAATTAATCATTTCCTCTATCTATTATTTAGTTATAATTATCCAGGAGATTTTTTCTTCGACATAACCAATGCATGAATTTCATTCTCACTTCATTGATTAAATAACATTTTCTTCAGTTATTTAAATTTACATATTGATTGTTCCCTATCCAATAATTTTAAGGAAATTTGTTTATATTTATTACCATTAATTATTGTTTATTCACTTCCTTCTCAGTTAATTCATTATGTGGCATGTGTGTTCAGTTGTTACAGTTCTATATTAAATATGGTTTGTGATGCATTATTTCTTCATTATACTTAGACCTTACTGAGAATTTGATCTCATTCTTAATTTTTTTCTTCCCCAAGAATCAAATAGTTTTATTAAGAAATGTATGCATTGAAATGCTAAGTGGGAATAAATTTATTATCAAAAAATTATGTTGTAATTAGTATATCTAATTGTAATGTAAGACTCAATTATATATATCCTTTACCAATAATACTAAACTAATTGGTCCTTCTAGATTTTGTTCCTTTTAATCTTTCCAATGTAATGGTACCACACTCCCAATTTAGGCTTACTATGTCAAGTCTGTATTGTCGGTATGATTCACCAACCTAGGTCCTATTTGAGGTAGGACTCAGGAAATCACCATCCCTCTCCCTCATTGGAGTATATTTATGGAGAGGTGTTCATGACATGTAATATGTTTTATCATTTAAAAATAAAATATATTTCACGAGTATAATAATTATAGATATTTAATTCCCAATTAGGGAAATCCTTGTAAGTTGGTGGTGAAAAATGAAATAAATTGTGTCATGGAGGCAGTAATCCACACAATATATGAATGATAATTTCATTTTTTGTGATAGAAATGGGAATGTTAGTTAATAATTTTACCATAATAATAATAATTAAATAAAAATATAATAGTGATACTTAATTTATCATTTAAATATGGTATAATATAATTTTATTACAATTAAATGTGTGAAAAGAAATAGAATGGAGAAATGAGAGGTTAGAAATTTATACTTCACTTATTTGATTATATCATTTGAAATGGGTTTTAATCCTTTCAGGGATGGTCTTTTTAGAATAACGAAACTTCTAGATTTTTGATACCAATGTTTATGATATTTTTTGTTTGAATTTGGGATTATTCTATGTGGGTTGTGGTGTGAGGGAAAGTGGGTAGAAGAGTGCCACTTTTATAAATTAAAAATGATGGAATTATTTGAAACACCCAAACCATTTTAATAATGGGAAGTCACTCTCAAATATATTTGATCCACTATTAAGATATAATGGAGTGGATAATATATAATGATTTCTTACTGCTCATACTCCCATTCTAACAAATTTTTTATACAAGTTTGTGGTCTTTCCCTCTTAGTTAAACCCTTTTTACCACTTTATTTTTACCAAGGTAACAAGTTTTTACCAAATATAACTTCTACATTATGAAAAAAATAAATTAGACCTTATAAAATAATTTGGGTCTAATAATTCCAAATTTTAGGTCCATTTTATTATATTTAATTAGTTAATGTGATAAAAATTATTTTAAAATTATTAAATTTATAATGATTTAAAAATAATTTTTTCAAATATATTATATATTATCTAAAATGTCAAATATTAGTTTGTAAATTAAAATATATTTTTTAAAAAGTTATAATGTAAAATATAAAATAAAAATTTGGAATTATAATTTTTTTAATAATTTCCAATTCATGTTTATATAATAATTATGTTATAAAGATCATGTTATTTATAACAATGGTATTTTACACTATTTACCTAAAAATTAATCTTTTTAGCCAAATTAAAAAAAATTATTAAGAAAGTATTTTTAATATAAGTTTAAAAATTAATTTAAATTCTTGAATTCAAAATATAAAAATTAACTATTTGATATTAATATAAAATCCTAAAAAATTAGGAAAACTATTTTTGTCAGAAATCATGTTTTGATATGTCAGCTATTCTTCTAAAATTACTGGTAATCATAAATATATAAAATATCATAAATATACATTTATTAAAATATATTTTAATCAATAATAAATTATTTTATTATCTTATTATACAAAATTGTAGATACATTATTAAAATATACATTTATTTCATAAGTTGGTTTTAACTATTTATACATGCTTATTATTTTGATGCCACACATTAATCGATATCAATTTTCATATTTTTTTTTCTATTAGGGTTTTTTCACATATTTGAAACATCTTATAAACATAATATTTATTGAACAAAAATATATAGTGAAATAATAGGTAGTTTCACCACCTAAATAAATTTAATCCTCATAATTTCACTTTTTAATTGCTTAAAAGTAAAGGGATTCAATGATATTATATTTAATTTCTAAAGTGTTTTCAACTAAAGTATCCCAGTTTTTTATAATGAGCATATATTTTCCCACATAATTTGAATATAAAAAATATTGAGACTTTCTTTACCCACTTATACAAAATACACCAATACAATTAGATTTTTTTAAAAAAGGTTTTATTATCATCCATGTATTAATATGTGATCATAGGTGGAATTTTAGATGTGATTTTATAATAAAGGAATTTAAGATTGAAAATAGATCCAATCCTTTCCTTATATCAAATAAAATTTTATTCAAAGAAGAGTAATATTATTTTATAGGAAAACTCTTATGATAAAAATCTTTATATAGGAGTTATAAACTTTGGAACTAAATGTTTTTATTTATAATTAAACATATATTTATCAAGATAGTGATTTTATGTATTTGGAAAATATTACAAGAAGAAATTAGTGGGATTAAAAATATATAAATATAATAATCTCACTTCATGAGTGTATGGATGGTGTTCTTCACTTCACATTATCATAAGAAAAAATTTTATGCATCTAGTTTCATTGGAATTTCATTTTCATGAAAGTGGTTGATTTATTCGATCTTTTTAGCTATATGATTAGTGTATTGAAATGTATAATTTCTATGATCCCCACATTAATCATAGTGATGGTCATTTATTCATTAGGGAGAAATCTTTTTCCTTTCACCGTGCCTATTGATCAGTCTATTTTTTCTAAAAAAATAGTTTCTTTATGTAATGAATTTATAAAAATAAATAATATCCATGTTCCATTAAGACATTAACCTTGGTGATTTCTAAAAAAATTGAAATGAATGAATTTGATCATTCAATCCATCATCATCAATGTAATCTGAACTTATATGACACTATATAATTCTCTTATTAAATTGTTTTTAATGAAACACTATGTTTAGATTGATAATAATAATTATTGATAGATGGTTTGAAAGAATGACATGATTTATGACTCCAGCTCTTATACTACTAGGTTACCCATTAAGTCAATTTTTTCATTTTCTATAGAATATATAGTTATCATGGATCCTTCAGACATCGACCATTAAAAAACCAATAAGATTTAATTATGTGTATTTCATCCTTCATGGGATTACCTTCATTACAAACCACACCAAGATACATCACACATGGTGTGAAGGAAATCTTGTGGTAGAATTTCTTACTGTAATATCCTCCCAATAGCTCCCTCTATTTCAATTCTCTTGAATTAGATACCTTTCCCCTAGATGTCATGATATTTTGATAGGGGATACACTAGGTATTAATTTCTACAAGACCCCCTGATTGTCTTCCCCTACATGTTTTTTTCTTACTCAAATGAAAATGAAATTTTGGTGGGGGAAAATCACAAGTGATTAATAATTAACACCATAAGTGAAAATTTGTATAATAAATACTTGAAATGTTCAAACTTGAAATATCTTAATTTCCAAAACTATTAAATCATGTTTCAGTTCATCTTATTATAAATATGTGTTTAATCTTGGTTTATTTTTGTTTAGTTCTCTTATAAATTATCCAAATAAGTTATTCATAATTAAATATAATAAATATGTGATTAATCAAAGAATACCCCCATGACTACCAAACTAGGAAAGAAGTTAGGTCTCTTGGTCATGCACTTGGTGAAAATTGATTTAATACCCCATATTCCCTTTTTAGGGTTATTACCACTATGTACATCTATGTAAGGGCATGAATCAAATTATTGTATCTAGATAGGGATGTTATTTCCATGAAAATGACCTAATCAATTCTTTTCTATAAGGTTAGAAAATTATTCATTACTTTTATACATTATACACACATCTAGGGTTTTCACTAATGTATTTATATTTTTAAACATATAATATGACATAGAAAAAACTAATGGTATATCTATTACATTTATGTTATAATAAAACATAACCTATCAACCATTTATGACATTTATAACTCCAAATTTATCCTCAATTGATATCATCTAAACATCCACAGTTATCCAAAACTTAGTCTAGTATAATCTCTAAAATCTCATGGACATGAGAATCTCATCCACATAACATAAAGAAAATATTTCATTACAATAAATTCCAAGGACCTTTTAGGTTAATAATTTTAATTAATTATGGAAAAACATTTACTAAAAAATCCCATGTTCATTTTATAAATTTTAAATTCTACCATTATAGATAAAACTACATAATCTATAATTTTTATTCAATATCTCTAACAAATTCTCAACAAAATGAACTCCCATGTACACTTTATTCTTTTCTTATATACATAAACCAGGAAAAATGAAATATACAAAAGGGGTGATCTCTGATTTTTATTAAGGGTAAACATTAGAAATAACCATTGAACATCAATAGTAACAATATAATGAGAATATGGGTACACCAAATACATATAATATAATTATATCCAATAAAAAATATATCATTCATGATGATGTAAGGATTTTAGTAACATAAAACATGGATGATTCAATAAACATGGGACATGATAGAATAACATAATACCTAGAATAAGCATAAAAATATGGCTTTATTCAAATATGGTATAATCATTTATAAAGCTAAAAATTACTTTCATAAGAAACATGATCTTTTTGTACACTTATGAGGATCTAAAATGTAATCATGAACACTAATTAATGAGATATAGACATTTTACTAAATTCATTGGTTAGTGATGTAGGACCCCACATTTCATTCAACCAAACATATGTGTTCCATGTGAAAATAATTCACTTATCATGCCATAATTAATCTATGGAAATAATGTTGGTTTCATAAACCTATAAAATTATAATCATTAATGTTTTATTGAATAAAGAAAACATGAAAATAAAATTTATTTAATACACATTTAAAATGGTTTCACAAAAAGAAATTGTTAATAATTCCACCAGTAACACTGACATGAGAAAGCCTTGAAAAAAGAAGAGTATAAAATTAAATCAAGTAACTTTTAGGGTAAATAAACTTCAATAAAGAAAATAAATCATATTTAATTTACATAGTATAGATAAAGGGTCTATGGTTTAGATAATTATTTCACATATGAAAGGTATTAGATGAAACAATTGATATAAAAATCTCTAATGACATGAAAATACTAATGCAATGATTTTTCATTTACATCATAGAAAATAAAATTTCATAATAAATTGATATAATAATGGTGGATGGTATCATTTTAATAATATCCATGATATCAAATGTAAAATGTGTAAAAGGAAAATAAATTCGATAATTTTTAGAGGTTATATAAATAACTACTTTTAGTTTTAAAATATTCTTAATATTTTGAAATCATTTTAATGAAATATTTTAAAATACTAGAAGAAAAATAAATTATTTGGAAACATTAAACAATATATATAAAGAATAATTTAAAATTTAAATGACATAATAATGACATGTGAACCCCTAAACGTTAAAAAGAAAAGATTATCAAATTTTGATGAAAACAATCTATATAGAAAACAATGAAATTTATTTAAAACAATTTGAAAAAGTTAATATAATAGAAAACATAATTAATAAATTATTATTGAATAGAAAATTAAATTTTATTGTTTAATATAATGAATATAGATATTGAAATAGGGAAGTTATTATCATAGAATAAGATATTAGGTTAGTTTTACTTATAAGAAACACTTTAAGTGAGAAAATGAGTTAAGTTTAAATGGATTTTTTATGGGACCGGTAAAACCACATGAATATTCATTTAAAATGATGATAGGTTTTATAGGTAAAAAAAATTCCTTAAATGGACTATCATTTAAAAACAATATTGAATTTAATATTATATTGTCAACAAAACCCTTATGTGTTGAATAATTTTTTAACCAAAAACCCAATGAACATGATATGAAATCCATTTAAATTAGAACATGATATGGATTATAAAAGGTCAAAAAAAATCTTAAAAACATTAATTATGAATTATTCACAACATATTAATGGTATCATGGTACATAATAAGAAATGTTCCAAAAGGGATGAAAATTCACAATAAGAAACCCTTAAAATTTGAGTAACATTAAGATGAAAAACCATTTCATGTTTTGTATCATTTAAGTCAAAGTAAAAGTAAAGAATGTTAAATATATGGCTCCAAAATACCCATTAATACTATAAAATACATTTTTTAGTATGTAATCATACATTTTTGATGGTATCATGGTATACATTAAGATATAAACCTAAAGAAAGGTAATTTAAACCAAAGAACTACCTTACATCAATTCCTACTTAGTCAAAATGGAATTCAACCTCATGTAAAAATAAGTAAATTTATTAATCCAAATTTTGAAGATATATTTCAATATATAAACGTTTCTATACTTTATATATATTTTTTCTATATAATAATTTTAGTCAGTTATTATCTATTTTGGAAATTTGGTGTGAGTAATCTTGACCGTTCTGATTTAATTTGTAATAGAAGTGTTGTTATTCATTATTCTACAAATGAGCACAATTCCACATTAATACAAGGTACTATAATATATGAACTATAATTATTTATAATGTAATATTTTCATTCAATGGAGTTTTTTATGATCATTAAATAAGAATTGGTGATGATCGTGTTTCAATTATTCATATTTAATGAAGCATGTTTTATTAAAGATAGTGTTTAATATTATAGTACGATTCAATATAAAAAAATGATAATTTAATTATTTACTTATTATATTAGTAAAAATTAAATTCACATATTCATCCCTGAAATAACTTTGTAACATTTTTCAAGGAGGTTGTTAAACCCACCCAATTGAGAACACACAATAATTAATGGATTATTATGATGTGATTTAGTTATAATATAATTATAAAATTAGAATAATGATGTTATTTAGAATTTATTTGTTTTATATATCCTAATTTTAATTATTTTTAATAATAATAAAACTTATCATATGTTAATTGTTAATTATTTTTTTAATTCTTAGACCACTGTTTTGGATGGTTGAATTTACAACACTTCTTTATAGTTCATATTGTAAAATAGTAGGTTAAATTTTTATTCATAAAATATTATAAATATCATAAAAATCATATTTATATATTAATACCATCCCAATGTCTCTCCATGTAGAGTGGTTATTAAAAGAACAACGTAAATTAGTTTTTCCATATAGGCGGTAATCTGCACAAAATCAAGGATGTTGATTTCATTTTCCCTAGAATGAGGGAAAGGTTTAATATATTTTACCTTTTAAGAAGATAAAATATTTGTTTGGTATAATAATTATATATTCAATTACCGATTATGTATATCCTCAAATAGTTGTGAACAAGAAATCAACATGTTGCACTATGCTGGCAGTAGTCTATACAACGGATGGATGTTAGTTTCGTTCTTGTAAATAGATATCAGAATGTTTGTTAATGTGAATACCATAATTATAATAATATAAAATTATATTATATATTTATAATATAATTTTATTATAGTGTAATGGAATTTTATAAGAGATTTCAAATGAAAAAATTAATGAGAAAGGAACCATTAGAAATTTATACCTCACTCAGTGGAAAATCTACTTTTAATGGGGATTTATGGCATTGAAGGATGGTATTTGGAGAATTATATAATATATTTAAGGAATATGGAAAAGTATAATATGTATTCTGGTATATTTTGGGTTGATCTAACTGTGTTTTATTTTTAGGGTATGCGACGAGAGGAGTTCCCCTAATATATGTAAAAAAGGGATGATATATTTTTTAAATAATCAAAAATTTTAAATAATGGAATGTCAGTCTCAGGAATTTTTTTCCATATTGAAAAGTATTGGATAGATAAATTTATTGGATATGTTCAATTTTCTCCTAAACCACCCATTTTCAATCTTTTTTTAAACATGATTATAATCTGTTACTCTTGGTTAAACCCTTTTAACCCTTTTTTTCAGAAGTAACTTGTTTCACCAAAGTTATATAATCCTTTATTATAAGAAATTAAATTTATATTATTATATAATATAGAACAATTAATTCCAAAATATTATATTTTTACTATTTTATTAAATTCATAAAATTAAATAAAATTAATTTATAAATACTAAATGTCTAATGAATTAAAAATAATATTTTAGCAAGAAACTTATGTTATAAAATTTAAAATTAGTGTTTGTAAATTAAAACCAAAATTTTAATTATTATAAACTAAGTTATAAAATAAATTATAGATATTATTAAATTGTTTCACAAATTTTTAATTCATTTATTTATACTAATAATTTCATAGAGGTCATGATATTTTTTTTTAAAATATTTTCCACAATTCACCTAAAAATAATTTTTTTATAAAAAAATAATATTAATATTAAGTTAATATTTTTTGGATAATTTAAATAATGAATTTAGTTTTTTCAAATTCAAATTCTTCAAATAAATAAATTTAACGATAAAATAAAATAACAATAAAATGTGAAAACTATTTTTATAGGAAATCATTTTTTGGTATACTAATTCTTCTTCTAAAATCATTATTAATATACAAATATATAAATCTTCAAAAATGTACATTTTATAAGAAACATTTATGCAGAAAAATATTTTGTTTGATATATATCTAATCTTATTGATACATTATTAAAAGGGACCATTAATTTAGGAGTTGCTTATAATTTTTTCACCTATTTATTCAACGAATGCAATAAATTAGTCAAAATATATTTTAATAAAACAAATATTACATTAGGGATTATTTATGTTTCTAAAATTACTATTAACATAATATTTATATAAGTAAAATACATAGTGAAAACTTAGTTTGTTACTATATGTTAGGGATGGAATATATTATATGGTTTTCTAATTTCTTTCTTGTTTAACTTTTATTTTAGTTGTAATCAGGATAAAATAATTGTGGTGTTTAATTTTGATCATAGAATTACCTCTGAGTTAAGATTTAGATTTTTTTAAAAAATATTTTATGTATTTGGTGAATATGTTTTTTATTTTGGACAATTAGTTTGAGAACAAGATAAAATTATACTATTAGAGATGAAATATGATGTTATATTAGTGATTTTTTTTAAAAAAGAATTATATTTAATAAGGAATACTAGAGGATATTTATCATGATTTTTGGGAAAACAATAATTTTTTATTCATATCATATATAGACTCAATTTTATGATGTTATCAGCATGAAAAGTTGTGATAAAAATTAACTATGCCGTTAAAATATAAAATTTAATGAATTTATTTTTGATAATTACCAATTTTGAAGTATTTTAACAAGATTAGGGACAAAATACATGGAAAATAATATTACATGTGAATTAATATTCCAAAACCATAATTATAAGGATGTCAATGTAGTGGTTAATGAATATATATATATATATATGGTTATAGTGAATCATGAAATTCAAAAGAAACATATTAGTAGGTAACAATTAGTTAGTGTAATCAAGAATATTATTTTGAAAATAATTAGACATTTCCAAATATTTATATGAAGAATAAAAGTAAAAAAATGATTCTAGGGGGTCATATAACCTTTAATGTATGTATCTAGTTAATTCATAATTTTCATATGATTTGATGTATAATTTAAAACACATGTATTTGTTTCATCACATTATATGTGACATTTTGTATCAAATTGAGAGTTGTTACTTTTTTTTATAGAATTATGATTCTCCTTATGATAATGTAAAAAAATATACATTGTCTTTCTAGATGGTTAAATTATTATATTTTTTATTAGATCACATTTTTATTTTGTTGCCCTTTTATTAATAAATTGTTACATGGCTATTGAAACAGATACCTTAACTGGTTTTTGAGGATGAAATGATTTATATTATAAATGATTGACTATTTATTCTCATAAGTATGAATTCAAAATTTTCAATAGTGAATTTTATTTTTGGGTATGTTGTTCTTGAATTGAATTGAGTTAAATTGGTGATTTGACTTAAAAAAAATGATAAGTATTTTTTTGTTCACTGGAACCAAATAGTAATTTTGTTCCTCTTTCAAAAGTCAATCATTTCTCTAGAGTAAATTTAAAAAACATCCATAAGAAATAATTTTTTTTATTTATATTTATATGTAATTAAGGAAAAATACTATTTTAATTTCACTTATATGAATGGACATATTTAACATTAAGAGTATATAATTTACCATTATATTTTATAATCAATTTTGTATATTATGTAGTAAAACACTTCATTATGTTACTATAGATTTTTTTAGTAAATAATATGGTAGTTGGGAGTTATGTGTGTAAAATCCAAAGTTTAATTGTTTCATAATAAAGAGATAGTGTTTGATAACTTATATAGATTATATTTTTGATCAACTGGTATGTAATCAATGGTTTTCTATTATTTATCATCACTTTAATGTGTAGGATATTTATATTATAAAAACTACACTTATGAGACTTTATATAAAATGTTAATTTTTTTATGATGTACTGGATGTATAATTCTAAAATGGTTTTTTTCAATGATGGAAAAATATTTATCTTACATTGATTCATTCTTTTAGTATTTGGAGATATATTTTTATTTATTCCCCATTCCATGATTATAATGGGATAATGTTTATTATTATTTATTTTAGACATAGAGTGATTAATCTTTAGAAAGATGTTTTAAATTATATATTGATCATGTGGGTAATTTATTTAGCCCTTTATTGGTCAAATTAATTGATATTAATGGATCCTAAGATTGGGGTTTTTGTTATGTCATAGAGTTTACCTAGAAATGTAATTGGGATTCAATTTTTTTAGAAATGCAGATTTTGAATGAAATTTTATAGATGAATAATTTTTATTAACAAAACATATAATGATTGTTCATAAGAAGGGTGTAAAGTTTTAGTGGGATGATTAATGTGGTGTATTATTTACATTATTTAATATAAAACATTCCATCACAAATATTTTTATTAAAACTTTTAGGGTAGTAAATTTTCAATATATAATATTAGAAAAATCTCACCCCATGTAAAAATAATAGATATTTTCAATTACAATTCATTCTCACTATAGGACATAGAAAACAATTGACAATTTATCAGTATCATATGGGTACTGATTCACACTTCGGTGGATCATTTCCAAAAAAATTAGATTATTAGAGAGAAAAAATCTATAAAAGTTAAAAAATAATAAATCTAGAATACTACACACATACATTCCCATAATTCATAAAATAAGGCTAGTAATTAATAATCATATGAAACATGAGATTGAAATTAATAATTTTATAATTAATGAAAATTATGGAAAAAAACTAAAAAAATTTAGTCAACTCCCCCAGATACATTAAAATATAAAATTTCTATAACTCTATGCATTAAAGGGAACATGTATATAACTATATAAACATAAATATTGATACACAATTATAATATATAAATCTCTATGGTTTGATAAATATATCTAACTAGGTAACTCAAAATATCCCAAATAAAATCTCAATTTTTAAATACTATTTTTTTTATAAAGTACATATTAAAATTTAATGTAAGTAATCATCATGGAAAATAATATAAAATTCATATTAATCTACTTTGGAAAAAAATAAAACTACATCGAGCATTATCGAAACAAAATAAAAATTATATATAAACATATTAAACACAATGAAATTGATAATGTAGTACCTATTCAGAACACATGGAAGAATCTACTCATTTCATATATCATAGATTATCCATTCTCATGGGTAATCTAAACATATCCTAAGAAATTATTTAAGTGATATAATAAAAAATCTTAATTTTATTTCGTATCTTAACATGAGTCATTCACTTATATAAAATTTCACCAAATACAATCTAAATAAACTTCGTAAACACATCACATTATTTTTCATTCATTACATTAATTCCTAGAAAAATCATCAGTGATACTTTATATAGTAATTCATCAAATTACACAAACACTTATATTTTCTCATCACTTAATATAAATTTACTCCTTTTCAAATAAAAAAATATAATTTTTGTAAAATGTTCATATTACCCTTATTTCGATGAATTTAAATCCCCATTCTCTTACTTGAATAACATATTATTAAATCGATGTATATGTTTTTAATTTAAACATTGATTAAAATCATAATATTATTAAAAACTATTATTAATTGACATTTAGATAATTATCTTCACTTTCATCAATGTCAAATGCACCATTTGTCTCCAAAAATGAGTGTTTTTTATTTTAATTCACAATGATAAAATATTTAACTATATCAGAAAATATTATTTATTAAAAATGAGAAACATTAAAATAACATGTCTATTATTTCATCCAAAATAATTATTTTTTATAATTTATTACAGAAAAATAGTATAAAAATATCAGTAGTTAATCAATAAACTATATATAATATCCTCGACCTAATTAGTATAAATTTATATGAGCTTGAGGGAACCATATGATCTTAGGTGAAACTCCCTATGCACTAGAGGTTATAAACTACTAGTAATGGTTTGATTAACTATTTAGGGGGAATACTCCCTAAATATCGAAACACATAATAATTGGTAAATAAATAAGAACCAAAATTAAGCATCAATGTGAAGAATATGGAAGTTCAATCAAAATAAAACCAATATAATAACATAAAAATGTTATTAAATATATATATCATATAGGTGAACAATCATAGAATGGATACATGTTCTATTAATATGTACTGCTAAATTAAAAAAGATATTCTGAAAAATATTGATATAGAGACCCAAAAATTATCCCCAAAATTACCTAATAACATTCCATAAAACCACATTATTCTCTCAACAATCATATTCCTACACTCAAGACAATACCCAACCTACATTCCATCCTATGGTATACACACCCATGAAGGTTATATTTTCAATAGTGATTATAAAAAAAAATACAACACCAACTATGGTGTCCATAATGAAACAATATATTTTTTAATGCATAGATTGAATAAAATTTATCCATAACATTCAATGAATAAAAAAACTACCCTTTTGGATAATCAAGTCGCAACATTGACGGTGAGCACATACCTACATCATCCAATAAATGAATGATATCATCCTCCTACTATCATAGCACAACCCAAGTGGGAATTATCTATCAAAAATCATATCATCATCTTAGAAGAACAATCTGTCTCCATATCATAATAGAGGGTTTAATGATGAATCAACTATAATATTTCAAACATGACTGATTTTTATGGGAATTATACATCACCATAATTCATAAATGGTGGAATAGGTTGAACCAAATAGACATGGCCAATAGGTTTTCTCATAGGGTATGATTTATTATCATACGTAGAACATGAAATAATATATTTTGAGGATAATTATATATATGTATATATAAATATTAAAAAGTTGGGGCTAAAGCCTCATTTATTATTAAATAAAAGCAAAGACCTCTCTAACTTGGTAGAGGGAGACCCATTATATTGCCCAAAGGCCCAGTGGGCATTTAGCCCATTACATGGCCCGTATGCCCATTTTTTTGGCCCAAGGCCCATTCCGTGAATAGTTTTGCTACAGTACCCATGCTGCTATATTACTGCAAAGTACCCATCGCTGTTGTAGTACCCAACCACCACTACAGTGGCATACCGCCACTACAGTGTCTGTAGTTTCTACAGTGACCACTGCTACTGTGTGCTACAGTACTGCAACAGTAACCTGCGCCCAATGGGTTTTGAACCCCCATTTTTTCATGTAGAATTAAGTGGTGATTACCCCTAAGCCAAAACCCAACTACAAACATGTTGTTGGGTAATGAGGTATTGGGGTGACCTCCCCACTTGTGTGCCACACGTCCCTAGTGAGGCCCAAGGTGGCCAACCCTTGGGCTTAGGCCAGTTCCCAATGGGGTAGTGTGGCCTATGAGAGGTTTGTTAGCATATAGTGCACGTTGACTTTCGAGGAATCGAACCCAGAACCTCGAGGTCAGGACGCCACCACCTTTAACCAACTCACCCATTCCCCGAGGGCCAAATGTGTTGTTGGGTAATGATGTATTGGGGTGGCCTCCCCACCTGCGCGCTGCACGTCCCCAGTGAGGCCCAATGTGGCCAACTGTTGGGCTTAGGCCAGTTCCCAACGAGTTAGAGGGGCCCACGAGTGTTTTGTTAACATATATAGCATGTTTCCTTATGAGGACTCAAACCTGGAACCTCGAGGTCAGGATGAAACCTCCTTTAACCAACTCACCCATTCCCCACGGGAAAACGTGTTGTTAGGTAACCAGGTATTGGAGTGGCCTCCCCACCTGTGCGCCACACATCACCAGCGAGGCCCAAGGTGGCCAAACCTTGGGCTTAGGCCAGTTATCAACGGGGTATAGGGGCCCGTGAGAGGTTTTACATCATATAGTTCACATTCCCTTGTGAGGACTCGAACCCAGAACCACGGGGTCAGGATGCCACTACCTTTAACCAACTCACCTGTGCCCCGCGGGCAAAAGTACACTAGTTTATTTTGCCGCAAGGGGTTACACAGTATAGGTGGGCCATCACCCACCACCGGGCACCTTTATGTACTCTCCCAGCTGCAGTCCCATGTGTAATGGCACCTGAACTTTTAGGCCAGTTCCACACGTGGTAGAGGGGCCCACAAGAGGTGATAAAGGTATATTGTGCGCACTACCTTGTGAGGACTTGAACCCCCATTATATATCACTATAAAGAAGAAATAATAATGATATATTGTAATATGGATGATATATCACCATACAAAAATATAGAAAATTATTTATCACTAATTTAATGTCATATCTCCATAAAATTATAAGGATAACAATACATCTATGGGTGAATAATACACCACCCAATAACATGGATTATAATATGTATAACAAAGAATGATATATCCACCATCAAGAAATTTTATTGTGGATAACCAACAATCACAACAATAAATATATAGAATGATCCATCAAATACCACAACAATAGGTGTATGATGTTCCACCACATGACCACCAAAATGATTACAATCTCATGTGAACGTTTCATCAGTACTCAATGAAATTGTGAACAATGAATCATCAGGTGAATTATGTATCGCAATAATATAATCACAATAGGGAATGATATATTAAGAACCATAACCAAGTAGAATAATTTTCTACCAATGTATATGTCTCTAGGTGGAAAATCTACCACTCCATTTATAAACATGGCCCAAAATCCCTCATGAGAAGGAAAAAATTATGTTACAAAAAATAATTATAAAATAAGAATATCAACACTTATCAAAGACATAGTTAAAGTGTAATCTCTACAGGAATAAAATCCACATATCATAAATCATTGTAAGATAATAGTTCCAAATTATAGTATAAGTAGTGTTCAATGGTTATGCTTGGATTTCTATTTCCCAATATGGGATCTCATAACACCACACATCACACTGCGATTATTCTATAGCGTCCTCATAACACCAAAAATATCTTAATGGAGATCTCACAATGTATGTTAACCCACCCATGATATTATGTATCTATGTAAAACTAATGAATTATATACATGTTTCATAGTATATACTAGGGACAATAATAACTCCCTTAGTTTAATTATCTATGTATATATCCTCGATATAAGATATGGTGGACATTAGTGGCCACATAGTCAAACCACAATGTTCAAGGGACATTTGTTGAACTAGACATGCCGACTCATCACTAGAGATATATGATAACATAATTTTTATATCTCAAGACCATTTCAAATTCCCAATAAGTTATGTATCTGATATAGAAAAATTATTTAAAAATAAGTAGTTCACCCTTATCCACTACATTTTGTAGGGATAAAATGGAACTGCATAACAATAATAGGTATTTAGATGCATTTAACATGGAAAAGATATACTTATTGGTCCCATATTTCGAAAAACACACATCTCATGTAGGATAATAATTAATTAGTCCAAAATAATAATCATATATATTCAATTTATATTTATATGCCCAATCAAACACTATATCCATACTCTAAAAAAAGGAAACCACAAATTTTTCAATTAAGGTCCACCATAATGTCTCTCTCTCTCTTAAAATCTTTAATATATATGAGGGCCTAAATAATTAAATAATTTTATCTCTAGATAAATAATCTATAATTTAATCCCCCAAATCTATTCTCACTATGTCCTATGTAAATCAATAATAAATAACGATCCTCAACAATGACTCCGAAAATCATTCAAGATATATTAATTAAAAATAACATATAATAATTTTATTTCATTTAAATCATAACCTTATGTTTTTGAATGAATATGGTAAAAAATATTATAAATTATACCATCAATGAAGCATTGAGAAATATGTTGTGATCCATTCTTGGAGCACCCTTGAGTATACTACCAATTGAATCCCTAATGTGTGACCTAAACTCATGAATTTATTCCATCCACATTTTATGAAAACCCAAAATATTTTTTTTTGCAGAAAATTATGTCTACAATTAAGATATAGTAACATGTGAAATAATTATTTAAGGGCCTATTATAGTTAATTAGTAACAATTTCCTATCATTCAAACATTATTTGACCATGATTAGGTGGAATCAACAGCAAAACCATAAACCAATTTTCACAAAATAATATGAAAGGGGAGTATGAAAAAAATAAGAGAGAAATGATGATATGTTACCTCAATTTCTATAAGAACCCATAATTCACATTCTTGAATTGAATTAATAGAATAAATAAAACACATTGACCATAAATGGGATACTCAACAAAAATAAATAGTGAGATGTAACAAGATCATCTATATGATAGTTGAACTCCCCATAAACGGGATACATGAAAAAACTATGTCCAGTCACATAATGGCTATATAATTCATGTAACAACACCAAATTATTGAACAAAAATAAAAAACATTGACTACCAAAGCTAATTTTTATGTTTTATAATCACCCTATTCAATATTGTAAAATGCCCGTTCTATGGAAGAACCATAAATTTCCATCCACCCAGTAAGGCTTGATTTGATGCTTTAGATCAAAATCACATCCCATTGAGTAATAATTCATTGTGAAATACTTTTGTTGTGGTATTACGAGCCACCTACTCTTATATTTTAATATTATATAATCCTCACCCCCCCCCCCCCCGCTCACAAAAAATTACTCTTATGTGCATGACCTTCTTATTATAGAATAATATCATCCTAAAACATGATCAAACAACAATTATAATAGACACCAAAATATTAAATCTCTTCAAAATGAAAACACTTATAAAAAAATTAATAGTTAAAAAAACTATTTATACCTTAATATATTTATGGGTTTACAAAATCTTAACCATAACAATTTTCGTCTAGAGTAAGTATACACTAGCATCTCATGGGAATCACACCGGTCAATAAGACCTAATGACTAGTCCAATTTTTGATATGTTGCATAATTTTATTCCCACAACAAAATTGAATATTAATAATATACCAAAAAATTATTTACTCTCATAATGTCCCATATCTTATGTTTCCCATCCAACAATTATGTGTGTTAATACTTTCATATATTATCTCACTCATTCAAATATAAAACACAATAGTCAATACCTCACTCAATTAGTAGTCTAAAAAATACCATTGGCTTAGGAACTATATAACATACTATTTCCACTTACACCATAATAATACCACACTTCCATGGGTTGTTATGAACTCCTAATTCACAGATATCAAATAAAAATGACTAACATCACTAGTAAAAACAAATGTTCCTTCTAAACATTATATATATAAATCATAGTTTCACAATAGAGAATTTCTAAAAAGTAAATCAATTAAATGCTATTAATTCTATCATTCATCATCTAAAGTTTTTACTTTCCACAATCAGAATCAATCAAGATGTATGTTTATATAAATCATACACAGTAATCCCACTATTGTGAAATTAGAATCTCATGGATGCTAATTACCTACTTTACTGAATTTACACAACCATTATTGATCAATACACATATATTGTTTATTTATTCTATTGAAAAAAACCTAATATCTTTATCCACACAGAGACACAACATTATAACCACCAATGTGTTGGGAATACTAATATGTCACCACTTATTTTTACCATGATTCTCCAAAAATTTTCATCTAACACTTTTTATAGATTCCTTGTGTTGAAACTCCTAGACCAAATTATTATATCATTATCAACAGATTACATAATTCATAATCTAGGTTTGAGGAAAAAAATTCTTTATTTAACCAATGACATAATTAACCTTCAATACATGACCATGAGATCTAGTTGCTGCAAATCATATTTTTTTTCATTTTCTAAAATCCGGTTTGAGGGTTGCCGATACCAAATATAGAACTTAACCACATAAACACACTATGTCAAAACATCCAGCTCCAATTCGAAATTCAAATTATCAAAACCAAAATCAACGTGACAGGTCCTCGAGCCGCACACCTTCCAACGTACCACACACCAATCAGCGCACCTGCCATGCACCTACCATCAAGCCACACCTCAGTCCATGATCCATCACCACACACCACCATTCATAGTAGGAAGAATGAAGAACCAACAACCATCGTCATCGCCGAAGCACTTGCCCGCAAAAGATCCCACCATAGCAATCCCACAACAGCCCTACAACACCGCAGCAGCAAGCAATCCTCAAAGCAGGCTCTCCAAGATATAAGGTGCTGATTCATCGCCACCTAGGGCTGGATGACCCAGAAACCACACCATAGAAGCGCCACTGAGGAGGGAATCCAAGCTGATCTAAACCAGAAGCGCTACTCTAGGCTGAAACTAGAAAGATCTGAATAGAGGAGGGACCCTCACCGGTTGCTGAGATCTAGTTATGATTGATAAAACTTAAGGTATATCCCCTTGCACACTAAAAAATGACATTAAAAATTCAACTAGTCATGGAATACAAAAATATCTATCTACTAGTCTCATTAATTCCAAACACCCCATAGTTGAGGCCCCCTCTTATTCCCACAATATTCATTTTGATCAAGCCATCCCATAAAAAATTCTAAAGACCAAATTCTATGAAAAAATATACCAACTATCAACAGACCACTACTCATCACTCACATGAAATAAGCATCATGGTTTAATCATATAACTTATTACTGAATGGTTATATTATCATTATACAATATAGATAATGTCCATTATAATGGATATACCTCAATCTAACTTACCCCATAGGACTATTAATAATAAACCTATTCTCGAGGTCCCCTTTCTCTCTTCATGTTCAATATTGTACTAAAAACAAAATCTCCCATGATCTTTCCTTAATAATAATAATCTATCACATATATACCAATATGGGATTTACTAAATGATTTAAACAGAAGGGTGATAATCAATGATTCACATAATAAACTGAGAATATGCTATGAAAATCCAAAAAAAATATAGATTCATGGACCATTGCTATATTTGTTGGAACCATGCATGGTCTTATATCTTATGAGTCCAATAAAAAATAAATACACATATTTATTCTTCTAACCTGACATAATAGTAATGATGTACCTAGTGATACCATTGTGTAAAGGACATCCCATCATGAAATTTCCCTCTATGTTCATACTACTCCATCCAATCAACACATACTACCTCATAGGCTTTCAAAATCATATCATTCAGTGTGTTATTCATTCTATCAATGTCTGGTTATGCCTAACCAATTAATAAATACACTATATATATATGAAAATAGACCATACTATTACACTAACCATATGGAGAGTTTCATGAAAAATCTATACATCCCCTATAAAAAGAGATCATCCAACGAACACTCGCAATGGTGCATGATGAAAAACACTTTCAATCAAAAAAAATAATGAATTTCATACAAGTCATAGTGTTATCCTACCATCCACTAAAGTTATGCTACCTTGTTTCACATTTCATAATTAAAAATCTCACATGGGAAATAGTATTTTAAGGTGTTAGGAGTATATCAATCACCCCCACTAAAAACTATCATTTATGATTCCCAATCCTTATATATCTAATACTATTATACATAAAAGATTGTACCTATTTTTAAATTACCCATAATGATAAATATTTATCAATATTTACATATTATTAGAATACATATGATTGCCCCATTTTCTTAGATACCCTTATATAAAAAAGAAAATCTTTAGTATAAGAAGTCAAAGTGAACTAATACAGAGTTGATAAATGACTCACCAAAAATCTATGTCACATATCAACATCACTAGGATCTTTAACCTAGTCAAAAGATCATATATCATGTAGTTCACATCTATTTATTATTATTTATCCTCTTTATATAATTTTATCCTGGAATATCAGAAGTCAATACCCCATACCGTAATTGTATTCAATATTGGGAGTCCTTAATCTCTTATTAACCAATATAGAGTCAATATAAAACTATTATATTCACATAAATTTGGAACAACAATAACATTAAGTGTATCTCAGTAAACCTTAGAAACCCTATCAAATAAGGGTAATAAATCACTCCATTAAGACTCAAGTCCAACCTACCCATTCATCAGTTAGGTATCTAATGCAACTAGATTATCATAAAAAGTGATTAAATAATTAACAATAACCAAAAACAACAGTTTATTTTAGTAAAATATCACCCTTAAGATACACAAGAATACACCAAATGAGTTTTTATCTACACATAAAAAATAAACATAATTAATTATAAAATCTATATTTACATAAAATCACATGAATGTTATGTGAGTACTATGTGTTTAATTTGATGAATGAACATGCACCTCCTACCACCCTTGGAATTGAGGGAAATACAATTTTAATAAATAAAAAGGCATTAGTTTTGAATATAAAAAAATATATGAGTAAAAGCCGAAAAATATAATCCCAAATCACAAGAAAAATGAACATTATATCACAAGGTTGTTGGTCCTGAACAAATATAATGTTTATCTCAATTATTGACATATATTACCTCAGTCATCCGCGTCCTAAAATAATAAATTAGAAAAATACTATGATACTAATTTCTAATGTCAAAATCATGATCAACAGTTATTTCTCAATGATTGGTGAGCTACATTATGAAATTACCACCGCTGCATATGATAGATCTTACATACTAGTAGTGTGGTCTTGATGACACCTATAGAGAGACTATAACCAAAGTATAATACCATGATATAAAGGATAAATAAAATTTATATCACAATAGAAATATCCACCATCTGTAAAAAATGTAATTATCATATATTTGAGACAATAATAACTGCATATTTGGGCTACAATTAATTTCAATTATAATGGAAAACAATTATATAATAGATGGAGGAACACACGATGGTTGTGTAAAAATGATATAAGGTAAACTAAGACAACAAGGACATATAGTCTCAACAAAAATACATTATATCACCTTTAAACTTTTATTATACCCCACTATTCTTCCTCGAATCATACAACTACACTTGGGACATCAAACAACAAGTGAGACAAAATTTTGTCAATATACACTCTTGATTTCCCTTGTACTGTATGTGTATCAAAATCAGTAGTTCACCAAAAAAATATCCCTATTAAAAACCAAAATATATGAACATGTATGTATTAAAAAAATGAAATTCTTAAAATCTCATTCACTGAATAATATCTTCATTGGTTACTCACAGGCCCACCATAATTGTCAATGTATTTATATTTGAATAGTGAAACTTTAGAGAAATTTACTCAAGGTCAATCCCAACCTGAGTGTAAACAATTTATGAAAAATCATATTATTATTCAAGGAGAATGAGTTATCTATATATATCATAACATATGGGTGAATTATTTATCATAAATAATATATTTAAGGTGGATGATATATCAAAGACTCAAATTAAATTTGACTGATACCTCACCATCAATCAAGAAGGGTGGATAAAGAACAACCAAATCAACCTAGAGAAGGAGGTATTCCCTGGTGAAAATATATCTCCCTATAGTAAAAAATGGAAATTATGTATAATATATCACTATAAAAAGAATATTGAATTATTTATTTTTCATGTGAAGGATATATCTATATACAATAATATGGAGATTCATCTTTCACTAGGTGGTTGATAAATTACTATATAAGAAAATGTTGAATATTTTTTCTCTAGATAAATGAAATATAACTATTAATATATATGTTGAATGATGTGTTTCCATGTTAATAGTATTTCATCACTCAATATTACCTACGTGGATTATCTACCACCATAAAAAACTACTATGGAAAATTATCCCACCCTCAAAATAACACTAGTTAAAAAAATGTACCACAAAATGCATACCATTATGAAAAATATATTTCCCAAGAATAAGGAATCAAAAATCTATGATAAAGTGAAACAGGAATATATTTGGGAAAAGTTATCACAATTTCGTAATCTCCATGGTGAATGAAATATAGTATATTACCTCTACATGAATTAACTTTTTCAAATTCTCATATCTCTAGGAGGATGATCTACCACCAGTACCAAACATAAGAAGAATAATCAATCACGTATACCATACAATTCATATTGATACATACTAACTATAACACATACATATCATCCTATTTAATATCCATATTGAATGAGTGATAATCCATGACATAATTCCAACTAAAACAAAATCATGCTGGTCAACTTACAAAGTGTTGGAGTACACATTGTTCACATACATCATGATTTTCCTTCTATGATCCAACTTCAGATTTTTGGAAACTACCCATATAATAAATATCAAGGAAACATTTTATTATTCATACTAGGTTTATGTAAAAAATTATTCATTACTACTTAACCTTACAAATGCTTGGCCATTAATTCCCATAGACTGGTCATCAATTCTATACAAGTCATTCAATATGAGATAATGAATTTGAAATATCCATAGGTTGGATTCCCTCATTATTTTTCAACTTCCAATGTATTTTTGTCCATTTATTAAAAAAAGTCAATTAATAGTTTTTGAATCACCCACCATGTTATATTTTTCCAAATTTATCAGTCCAGAGATAAGGGTAAAAAAATTTCTTCGACTCAGGGTTCTTCTCAAATACCATTACAAGAAAATATATCATAAAGACAATTCTATAACTATCATATGCACTCAATCCTAGATACTATTCCATGCCATTAAAACACATACCTACTTAAAACAATATGTTTATTAGATCCATATCATAGGGAATAAAAACCCCACCAAGGTCCACATTCCCTTATCCAAATCCTTTACATGGGATAATTACCTATTGGGGATCAAAAATAATTTCATATCCTCAATGGGTTTTTATGTTTACCATTCCATCCCCTAAAAATTCATTATAAAATGTAAACCTCAAATAATATTCATTAAATAGAACAACTATTTATTACCTACATAATTAATTCTTATAATATATGAAAAATATTATTAATATGGAAATATTAGGCTAACAAAACATTGATCAAGACATTTCTTCCAACAAATAAGCAATATATAACCTTAACCAAAAAATTTCTAAGATCCTGTCACGACCCGTCCTCGGGGACCGTGCCGTGACTACCCCAAGCCCGCCTTCCATAGGCCAGGGGTTGGAGACTAGCACCAAAGGCATAAATCCCGGTAAAGGGAAGGCATTTCCTTTGTAAAGTAAACAAGCACCACAATGTAAGAAAATGGAAAAAAGTAAAAACTAAGTAAAAACTGGTACAACAGTAAGTGCGTAAAGTAAGTGATCCAGAATACAAACCCAAACTGAAAGTAAAGTACAACTCGAAAGGGGAAAACAACAACTGAAAAGAAAAATCCGCAACGTCGAAACGTCCACGGGAAGTCCCGCCTGATGGGTGAGTACAGATAGCCTCCACAGCCCCTCGGCCCAGCCGTCCACTCCGTGTACATCCAACCCAGTGGTCCACCTCCAGGTACTATCCTGCTCCGCAAGCCTCCACCACGATCAGCGTTGTCCGTCGTCTACAACCAACACAACGTAGTGCGGGCATAGACCGTGTAGGGGTGAGTATAAGCTACTTAGAAGGGACCCCGAGACCCCCGAAGGTCTCCCATAATCCACAAAGGATAAACCACAAAGGAAGGATACAATCACGAAGTAACATCCGACAATGCTTAGGTATATGCCCATACATATACCTAAGTCATCAATTCCCGTTTGGCTCCAACATCCGAGCCCAAGCACAACCCAATCCACACAAGAAAGAAAAACGTAAATCCACACAGGATAGCACAACACAATCCACACAGGAAAGTAAAACGTAATCCACATAGGATATCACAACATAATCCACAAAGGAAAGAAAAATAGGATTCATCTCACACAGGTATACTTCTTCGAATGACGATAGAGATGATCACTGATCCATCTAAGTTGTCGGACCCACAAAGAATCGATAGGTACTAACCCCCGCAATGACCCACAAAGGATCTGACCTACAAAGGATCGATAGGTAACTAACCCCTGCAAAGACCCACACAGGATCGGGCCCACACAGGACCTGTAGGCGCTAGCCCACACAAGACCGCTGAGCGCTGACCCACACAGGATCGGACCCACATAGGATCGGTAGCACTGACCCACAAAGGATCGCTGAGTGCTGTAGTCGTCGCCGTCGAATCCACTGAGGATCTCTGCACAGTCGTCGTCGTCACAGTAGCAGTCGCAGCCAGCTCTAGGGTTCCCGCACACATCAAGCTCGTTCGGGAGGGTCCGCTCCACAGGCCGAGAGGCTGATACATCAACTGAAACATAGTCCAGAGTTGATGTATCCAAAAGTTCCGCATCGTCAACAGGAACTCAACATCGCAGATGGCGCGTCAATCGGACGCCCGATCTGAGAGTTATTGGCTTTTTCGTCAGAGGGGCCTGGTTGGTTTTTAAGGAAAAACCAACCCGACTGAACTCCCCCTGCGTCCAAACCTCGGGAGGAGTATGCCAAAAGATCCGTCTCACTTAGAGGAAATCGACAAAGTTGACGGCACGTCAATCGGACGTCCGAAGCTCAAGATATGTGCGTTTCCGCTCCGAGGGCCCGGTTGGTTACGTATACGAACCAACCCGGGCGAACTAAAAGTATTCCAAAGCCTTGAGTGTGATATAACGAAACGACCATCTTGATCCAAGGATCACATCTCCACTAACGGCACGTCATTCAGAGGCCCGTAGCTCATGTTATGAGCAAAAGACCGAAAAGGACCGGAAACGGGGGGTCTGGGCCCTGACCGACCCGGCCCGACCCCCCTGGGTCGGCCCGACCCGGGTCGACCCGACTCAGGTCTGGTCCGACCCGGTTGGGCGCGACCCGGCCCGGCCTGGGCACGACCCGCCCGGCGGGTCGGCCCGCTCGGCTCGGCCGAGCGGCCGAGCAGGGGACCGCGAGGCGTGCTGCCCCCGCGGGAAGAGGTGTCGCGGCCCTGCGTGGGGCCGCACTTGGTCAGAGGACATGGCTTTGCCGCGTCCCGTGTGTCGCCGGACCCGCACTGTCGCGGGTCTGGTCGGCCGACGCCGCCGCGGCGGCTCCATCCGGCGGTGTGCCGGGGTGCCGCTGCCTCCGGCCGCCGGTGGATTCCGCGGGCCACCAGAGTTGCTCCGGTGGTCCGATTCCACTTTTGTCTGTGCCGTAGATCCTCCTGGGTCCCGTTCTTCACTGCAGAATCAACAAATCGTCTCTGCGGCCCGTTTTGTCGTCATCTGCCATTCCGCACATCAATGAAGAACTGCGGAGGGATTGTCGGGCTATGTTTGTTTGGCCCGCACCCTCCACGTTAGGTGATAAAAATTGGGAAATAATGATCAACACATGAAAACATAACAAGATACAATTTTAGTAAATTAAAATTGCACTTTGATTCCGGGATCTTTGTTTTAGAAGGAAACAACTACGGGAATAAAATATTATTTTCAAATAAAATCCCCACCTCGCCGTAGTCGTCGAGCGTGCGTTCTTCACGAAATTGATCGTCGCGGTAGGAGGTGATCGTCACGTCGCGGAAGGGCGTCGCGTCATCGTGGAAGGGCGTCCCGTCGACGATCTCCGAGGTTTAAAGTAAACACATAGATTTAATTATAACAATTAAATCCATGTTGAGGATAAAAACCACAAAGGAATTTAAAAGATTTTCTAACTCCTACCTCAAGCAGGTGTTCAGAGATTTGTCGTGGAAGAAGGAACGTCATAGAAGAACGTCGCAGGAGGAGAATCGTTGGCATCGCGGAATGCGGCGCCGCGTCGTCGATCTCTGAGGGTTAGGCGTTCTTCGTCACCTTTCGTCGAAGGCCGGCGTTCTTCGCGTTCTTCGCGAAGAAGGAGGAAGATCTTTAGAGATTCTCCAAAGGTTTAACAAAACATTCAAGAAGAAGGTGTGTTGGCCTTATTTTATTAACATGCCAACAAATTGAAAACGTGATAAGAAATGAAAAAAATTAATTCATCGAAATAATTTCAACGAATAAACCACCCAATAAATAAGAGCGTTTAATTGTTTAAGAAAATTCCCCAGTTGACTTTTATTTAATAGGGGTTTTTGCGGGTGCGTTACTTAGTAGAAAAGAAACGGTGGGGCTCGTGCGGGCCCCACCTCACAAATATCCTACCAAGAGGGAAGGATATTTGAATTGTAACCTATCCACTTTAACTTAGCTCAAGTAGATTTAAGTGGCTTTTAAATTGATTTAAGTGAAATAAAATAAAGTTTGTCGTACCACATTATTTTATTTCTTAACTTAAGCCCAAAAAATAAAAACCACACCTGAGCAAATGCAACTCCAGAAGAGGCGTTTCTAAGCAATTACCGGCACTGCGAATCCATCGGTGCCCTCAGAATTTGATTCCGAGCACCAGTTCAAAAGTTATAAAAACCCGCTTGTTCGTTCACTGAATGTACCCAAGCCATACTTCGAAAAAATGATTTTGGGCACACCGGACCTCAGAATCAAGTGCCGTCAGAAACTGCGTTCTTGTAAAATTAAAAAGAAAATTAAGAAAAAAATTTCCTTGAAATTTACAGGTCTTTACAGATCCACCATTAAAATTAACTGAATAACACCTTTATATGGATTCTGAATAAAATAAAATCAATTTAAACTCAACTTATATAATTATTTAAATTGTTTATATTTAGAAAAAACAAGTTATTATACTCTCTGAGAAATTCATCCATGTCAAACACTCAAAATGAAGGGTTAGGTCTACTCCTATAATAACCGTGAGTCAACTACTAGATAAATAAAAAAATTATAAATTGGTTCATTCAATTATTCCTTCTAAATTTAATTTTTTTAAAAAATAAATTAGGGTTGTGACTTATATATAGAAAAATTTTATTAATCCATGAACATTCATCCTTATAATGATTATTATATCCCTTTTACAATAATTAAATGTCATTCAGACTATATTTCACCATTTTCATCTAGTTATATAAAAATAATACTAACAAAATAAATACCATGTTTGTGAAAATAGATGGGGGAACAAAAAATGTAATATAAGAATGATATCTTACCTCAACCACTACAAGAATAAATCCCACACATTCTATGAATAGTGGAATTGAAAGAGGTAGAATATATATAAAGGGGGGAATATTCATGTATTTTTCATGGAAAAATAATCCATTATCCTATTGTGTTCTTAATTTAAACCATTATAATTAAAAAAATAGAAAATGGATCCATGGTATTTTTACCACTTGTGTCAGAACATAATTCCCCTTCCCTAGTTAATCTGAAAAAAAGAATAGGTCATTGAGGAATGTCTTTTTTTAATTGTATAATTCCTCATCACCATGACACCCAAAATGAATCAATCTATTCATTATAGTATCACAATTTATATTATATCACAATTACCTTATATAGGAAAAAATATCAAAATTATGACCATCGATGCTGATGCTCATGTTGTGGTATGCCACTCTTTATTTTGGAAAACACTCCCTTCCATTATAGCACCATGATATATTTATAACTAGATGAAACATTTATAGGTTCTTCAAAGCACCACCCAATCCCCTTGAGTATTTTTTCATGATTTTATGCATGGGTTACTATAAAACCGATAACATCCTTTAATATATAATTATTATACATCCCCTCATAATAACACAACGCATCCTTTGTGACATGAACATATACCTATTGAAAAAAGTTCATCATAAACCAAACGAAATTCAATTAAATACTGATATCAACTTCTATAATACCTTATAAAAGGTAAAAACATTAAAAACTCATATTTTTAGTGAAATTATAATAAAATTCATACCTTCGAATATATGAAATATTTCAATGGAAATCATAAAAATGAATTTCAAGCTTAAAACTATTATCCAAAACATATAATTTTTGATAAAATTCTATTTGTAAACCTCAAAATTAAAAACCTATATTTTAAATTGAAAATATAAAATTAATAAAAAATCACTTCACATGAAAAAAAGAACTCATTTTAATAGATTTTAAAATTCAAATTCCAATTCCTATCTAAATAATTTATTTAATAAAATACTATAACATATTTAGATTGAAGAAAATTCATAGTTTTCATCCTAAACCCAAACTGAATAATTCAATTATTTATTGATATGTGTTTTCCATTTAAAAAATATATTAACATTTTTATACTTACATTAATCCTTGTTCATTATATATTCCTAGGGATTTGAAATGAAAACAATAAACATTTTAGGACTTGTTAAATAAATATTAGAAATATTATTGTATAATATTTTAAGAATCATAATGAGTTCCAGGGTAGAATGATTTCCCTAAGCATTTCATGTAAGGCCCTTAGAGAATCCTCATGGTTGAACAAAACCACTACATGATCTAAACCCATTATGATATATTTTATTTTTAAGATGATTTGTGAGGTTAACAAAAAAAACATAATGGTCTAATAATGTATAAATAAACAAGCAATATATGATTATCCATGTAGTTATTTACCATTCCATATGGTCTCACTACATGGTGATGGGGAGTTCTCTTATCAAATTTCAAAAATTCCATACAAATAGTTATATCTTCCATTTAATCTTCATAGATATGTGTAATTTCTCCCAAATCCACATATTTTGTGTTATTTATGGATAATTAATGTTTATAAATACCCCATTTACTCCTCAAAAAATAATATCAATAATGAAACACATGAGGGGAAGATGGAAATGAAAATTTCTGTAACATGTTCAAAATTTCATAATATTAATGGAAAATATATAGGTAATGAATGGGAAAACCTCCCCCAAAAAATAAGATAAAAAACCTAGACTATGAGTCCAATCCAATGGAGGTTAAATACATGAGGCCAAGCCCATGGAGGCTATTAATTTCATACTAATCCAATGAAGGTTGAGACTACATAGAGCCCAACCATATTGTGGCTAACAATGTACTTGATTACCACATGGAGCATAAATACACAAAAGAAATTTCATGAATTAAATCATATGGGGTAACTATGTGAGGACTATATGACCTTAGGTACGCTTATTCCAACCATGTGGTGGTAAAAAAACTTCACAAAATATATCCCATCTGTACTAACTCAGGAGACCCAATACTCAAGTTCTCCTTTCGAAAAGGGTTCTGCCTATTTTACAATCCTTCCACCCTCATGACCTCCCCATAAATTAAATCCACATCAAAAGTATTTCATGGATTCCTTTCACCAAAGACAAACAAATACAATGTTAAACATGAAGACTACTCCAATTCCATCTATTTCATATGAAAAAGGATTCACACCAGCAAGTATGTATTCATGGTTGTTGAAACCCTCAAGGGGGTCCTAATAATTGGATCAATTGATATTTAGTGCCCTATTGAGAAAACCCTAGATGAGTCTCTCCCATCCCAATAATTGATTACGTCTCCATTCCATAATACAAGACAGATTATGAATACCTTATGGAGGAGTCTCTTAGTATTTTTTATAAAATTCCCCACTCTTAAATATATATACCACCGTTGGTTGTCAAAATATATGAATATGGTCAGTTGATATTACACTCTTGGTATTGAACCAAATATGGTTACCATTAGACCAAATATTTTTCTTATTGGTAGTAACATCAATGGGATAAAGATACTCTTAATGGGAATACTTAGCACTGACATGCCATCCAAATCTAAATGAATACTCTCATGTAATGTGACAGAACATATGTCTATTGTTTCATATACAAAACTTGAATCATTTGGGCTTATATATCTAATTTTATCATTCCATTTTATTTATTATAGTGCCTCCAATATGGTACTCTTACATGTTGTAATCTGAAGCCTATCTTCCTAGGGTAGTACTAATAGGTGTTTTCCCTAGTCGATTCTCTTTTATAACACTATATATAACGTAAAAATCCCTATTTCAGGAAATTTAAATGTTCACACCATGTCCATACCACACAATGTTAAATTTCATGATATAGGCTCGTAATATGACCTTAAACTATGGAACTCAAATTACATAGGTTTTAATTCATGTTTTGAATGGAAATGTTGGACGCCTCCCTAAGTTTCAAAACCAAAAATATCATTCTAGTAAACCCATAATCATAGGGACATATTCATTATAATTTTATCTATATATATACCTTGGATGATTATATTATTGTGAACCTAAACACCCCTCTCTTCATGGCCAAATTCCCTAGGAATCCAAATTTTCTGAAAATATTACCAGTGAAATCATTCCCCCACTAAGAGGGGTAGATTCCTCATAGGAAATAATCACACTTATTTATATTGATCTATAAACACTATGATCCTTACAATAGTAAATATTATTACTATTATGCCCAATTCATCCACATCTAGCCATTTCTTGTCAAGATCACCTATAAAGGATTTTTTTATGGAAAAGTCTATTACTAGAAATTGTTAGGATCCTTTTTCTTAATCATATTTACCATATGATGTTAAAATTCATGGATCATTCCATTCTATATTACCATAAACTATTCAACACAAAATACATGGGTTTTGATTCATATTCATACATGGTATATAGGAAACCACTTTGAGATTTAATCCAACACCCTAACATCTTACCTATTTATGGATGATGATAAAATATAGAGAAACAAATTATATTCCATTAAACCATAAAAACATAAAATGAATAATTACATTGTAATGTATTAAAATGTAGAACATATGTTACAAATAGATGTTTACATCATTGACTTATCTTTATCCACTATTAGAACATTTTTAACCAATTTCAACCCACTATTTTGGGAATGATTCATAAACATAACTCAAATATATAATTGAGTCATAGAGTAGTATATGATTCCTTCTAAATTGTGTGAAAATACCGAACTCTTATTATCTAAACCAACATTTACTCTAAATATCCATAGATATAAATCCTAGTGATCTCATTATTTTGTAAATAGGGTCTCCATTGACATCTATTTTCCATGACATGATGGTCGTTAGGTGTTTTTGGATCCATGAATAACTCCCATGAGAAATAGTTGAAATGGAATAGTGAAACATATATAATTCTTTCATTAATAAAAAAATTGGGTTTCCCAATATTTCATACCATTTTTTTCATGTTTAATGAAAATGAAAAAGATAAACCTAATATAAATCATTCATTAATAAAAATATAATTTTACTCAGGATATCTTGACATTTTTTCAAGTTTCATAAAAAATAGGTTATCCTGACTTGAATCCTATACCTATGATAATTATTGATCATATTTGTTCACATTTTTGATATTTCATTGAATGGTATTATTTTTAACAGGTTTCTTGTATTCATATATAACCTTTTATAGGTTTCCATTGATGTAAAAATTGATAGAATCATGATCCACCTGGCATTACCCTACTTCAACTACTAATAATTTCATAACCCCAACAATTAGAATATGATGTATCCCATTCATCATTTCCATTAACTATTAGTGAATTTGATGTAGTGGGAGTACCATTTATCTAGTATCTTTCAAAACATAGAATCCATATGTTAATGAATTCAAGCTTTAAAGGATATGAGCCCAACCATTTATAAGAATGCCTTAGTGATGCTAGTGGCACATGTTCCAACATCAAATAGTATTGAGAATCTATCCCTAGAGTGTGATAATCAATACCCATTCTCTTTAGGATGTGGAAAATAAGGTAAAATTAAAAATCACCTCATCTTTATAGTTTCCCATGAGTTTTCATCATTATTTTCATCAATTCTTACATCACACAACCAATATCTATTTGTTTCCCATTGAGGAATCCACTCAGAATATTCCTTCTCTAGTTAATCAATCCTAAGAATCTATGTGATCTCAATAGGTGTAAAAAATTATTAACCATAGGAAAAAGAATTGTATCCCTACTTCCATTAAATTTGCAAGACAACAAACCATAGTGGAATCCAGTGATAGGTCCCATATTCATTTCAATGACTTGGAAAAAATCTTGTACATCCTAGAGGAACCATTGGATGAATATAATCATCTCCAACTATCACCTAAGGAGGGGGCATATTCCCATACCCATATATGAATCCTGTCAGCATATCCTGGTATAAATAAAGGGAAATAGTCAGCACAAACACCCAATATTGTTGAGTAAGTGTCTCAATTTTTGTTCCAAATATATAAAACCATTAAAATTTCATGGATGAAATGGATATCTATATCCAAAAGAGTTATTTCTTGATTCAGATAGTATTATCAAATGGTTTTAATCATCATATCCCGATGATCAACCAATTGAATACCTATATCCCTTCTATCTTCATTTTTTAAGATTTTGGTAGCCATATATCGATAAATTATCAAGAGGAATCCCATATGCCTACAAATAATTATGAGTAAAGTATGTATATGAAAAAATAAACATATAAGGGTGTTTATATTCCAACGACCAACCCAAATACAATTTATTATATCCTATAAGATTCTTAGAATTTGAAACACATCCATACTTCACTTCTACATGAAGAATACCGACGAAATAAATCTATATATAGTTAAAGGAAATGACGTATTTTCACACTATCTAATGTGTTACATCGAAAAAATCACATAGAAAATAATGGACACACCCATATTCATGACTAGAACCATGGGTCTCATCATCTAGCTCTATCAACCGAACAAGGGTCAATATAAAGGATTCCAAACAAACAATTCCACAACCCTAAAACATGGAGACCATCTAAAATTATATCCTACCAAAGGTAGAAAGTGGCCCAAGAGAAAGACCATATTTATGACCTATCCCACAATAAGAATATTGAATCCTCAAAACACTTGTCCATTGTGGCATGAGAGTCACCATCTCCGAATCAAAAAATGAGAGCAGCTTCATCCATGTTTGTCACCACTATTAGAAGTTATGTAGTTATTCACATGAACACATGACATGAACTTCCTTTCCTTTTAGAAAATTGGTTCATGCCCAAATTTACCCAAGAGAAGAATGGTATAACGGTCCTTGTAGTGTAGCTTGGGTTGTCGATTCCACAGAGACCTAAGAAGATACCTAAGATACACAACCTAAGGGATGGATTTTTGGCTATGAAGTGGCCAAATTGGATTTTTTTAAGTGTTTTGGGAGAAGACTAATAAGCTTAGTTGAGTTCAATTATAATGAAATGGTTTGATCTTAGGGTTACACTTGGGTGGATTGAATGCATTTTATTTCTTTAGACAAATTTTTGGTTTTATTAATTCTTGATGAAACCATTCTTCAAAATAACACTACCTTCATCATTTTCTGGTTAGATACTAACTAAACTCAATTAATAGTCACCAACACACTTAGAGAACCATATTCATGATCTCTCCAAGGTATATGGTCAATTTAGTAATTGGAATTAGCTTTCTCAAACATAGTGAAGATGAGGAGCGAAAATAATTGAAGAATGGAAGTCTTGAATTATTTAACAAATTAACAAGAATTAATGCATTAAATAACATTCAATCCAGCCTTTGCATCTTCCTAAGATCAACCCATTAAAGGGTTATCCCTCCATTGATGATATACTATAAATGGTGGGCGGAAGACAACTTACAAGAATTGAATTGAAGAGATTAAACCACGGAAATAACGAGCACTCCTCCATGTGTGTGAATGGAATTCACACCTATGTGTGAACTATATCACCAACAAACAGAGTTATCACTGTGATTTTGGTATTTTAGATATTTAAGTATAGAAATTGGAAGAATAGAAGAGAAGGAATTGGATTAAGAACTTAGAAATACAAAAAGAAACTTACATGGGGAAATGAAAGCATTACAACGAAAATTGAGCATAATAAAATTACATGAAAGAAGGTATGAGTTCCTCCTCACCAACACTGCCTTAAATAGGCAAATTTGGATCATTAGTCCGAGCTCCAACAGTCCAAGTCATCCCAATCAATGAGGGTAGGCATAGGTGGTGGAAAGTAGGTGGAGAGGAGACTTCTCCACCCTTGACCCGAGATGGCATCCAGCTTGCATCCACTTGACAGATACGCTTCAAAGTCCTTCTAGATGGCATATTTGGAGTGGGCCATATAAGAAAAAACTTAATCCCCAGATGGCTTCTAGAATCCTGTAAAATATCAGCCCAATTTACGTTGTGGTTAGGGAGATATGGAAGATTCAATGGGCTGACATTCTGGGCCGCAGATTCTGGCCCAGATTCTGATCTTCCATTTGGGCTGCCTTGCTCACCATCATGGAGACTGAATTAGCACTTTGGCCTGAAGAATGATTTGTTACCCTCTATGTCTTCTATAATTACAAAAAAATTGGGCTTCATTGGTCTAGTATTGTGGGACCCACATCCTCAACAGTGGGTTGGTGTCCAATCTACCTTCACCAGAATTGTCTCCTTTCATCACCAAATATCTTCATCATCCTTTATGAATCTTTCCTTGCTCCCTGAATGAGAATCATTTAAATTTGAAGTGAAGATACATTTCCAAAAATATAATATTAAAACATGAATAATTGCATTCAATAAAATCAGATGAGTCATTGGGCCTAAATTGGTTTACATTAGGCATGAAGTGCACAATTGATGAGAGTGGATGTTTAAAATTAAAATGTACTAACTCAGGCCCATAAGATCAAAAATGAACATTTAATACCATTAAAATGTAATTAAAATATATGTTTTTATTGGATAATCACACCCCCCAACTTGAGATTTGCTAGTCCCAAGAAAAAAATTCAATGATTTTATCTGAATTCCTTTCTTCAAACACATTATAACAAACAGTGCTCAAAATGTAAATTGCACACAAATATATTTTTATAACCTATCAAGATAATTTAAAAAAAAGATGAATTTAAAAGAAGATCCCAATCCCAAGCCCATTCCTTTGATCAAATCCATCATCATACTTCATCCAACGCAATTATGTGTAATGATGTTTTGTGTATCACAATAGATATGGGGGTTCATTTTCATTCAAGGGGGAAATCATGGAAGCGCTAGGTGGAATCACATTTAATCCTAATATGAGTATTCATAATTCTTTTTTTTTTCAATATTGCCATAGTAATTGAGATTGCAGTTAATCAAATTAACCCATGTAGCAAGACTTTGCCGATGACTCCCAGACTCAAAGGCCTTAGGGCACCAAGTGAATCCCACATACTCGGGCATCATCTCGAGTTAAATTAATAAAAAACAAAGTCATATTACCATAAATATAGATATATTGAAAAACTCCGGGCTAGACAACTATGGAGTCATGATCCCCAAGTGCCGAAAGCCTCGCATTTTATCAATCCATTGCTCTACACGCAATTTTTTTGTTGTTGTTTTTTTTTAATTTTTTTAATTTTTTTGAATACTCATATTATTCATAAAAATGAAACCAGCCCATTCTATTTATTATGGGACCCCAAAAATTCAAATTACTACCCCACAGTCTAAAGGATGTGCATTGTGGCATTTTGATATAATGGATGAAAATAAAAATGATGAAAATTTTCATTGGACAACCAAACTTCCAAAATCATTGCTTTTAAACTTAATCATGAATTAAATTAAGATTCAAGGAAATAATAATTATTTGATATGTAGTTTTTATGTGAGAAAAGATGTTATTATATGAATGATAAAGGAATTTTACTTCTTTTTGTTATCATTGTTTTTTTTAAACAAACATTTGTTTCCACACCCCCCAA
The DNA here is from genome assembly GCA_963277665.1 of Viscum album. Lineage (NCBI taxonomy): Eukaryota > Viridiplantae > Streptophyta > Magnoliopsida > Santalales > Viscaceae > Viscum > Viscum album. Next base: position 260,724,434 of record OY728128.1, on the reverse strand, counting down.
CTTAGAATGAAACTGTCCCTAGCTTCGTAAAAACAAAATTTAGAATGGGGTAGAGGAATAAAAAGGGGAGTTCAATAAGGAAATTGAAATATGAGGATCCTGGAATGAATTCACCTGGTGGTTGAAGTTTGAAGTTCTTGCCGCTCGAATTTATTCCTTTGATATCCATTTCGCTTGCAAAGTTCCCTAGTGGAAAAAGGAAAAACAAAACAAACAAAACAAACAAAAACAAAATATATATATATATATTTATATAATAAAGTAAGTAAAATATAAGAATATATATAAAAATTATAGAATAAGGAAGCACAAGAAGCCGCTGGTCAGTGGTAAGCGCGCGCCCCTGTCTCCCTTCGGTCCCGGGTTCAAGTCCCCGCGGCTTCGCCGGTTGTGACGGGGTTTGCCCCATTGCCTATGGCATGGACTTTTTTTATTATTATTATATTTTTATTTTTATTTAAACCTATAAAATAATAAAAATAAAACAAAATAAACTGATGATACATTGTCTTCTTTTTAAATTTCTGGGTAAGGTATTACTCAAGGATCACACCACGTGACACGGATGAATATGGTACTCCTCTTTCGTACCCATCCATACTCATAATAGAAGAACAGGACAAAAGTCTGTTTTTTTATTTTTAAATATAAAAATGATTAAGTAATCTTATTTGAAAAATAAAGATGATTCAAAAATATTAGAAACATAAAACCCACGGGTTGCCTCCCGTGCAGCGCTTTGTTTAACGTCGTTAGCTCGACTTAAACCCCTAATTGATTAATTGTTTTTTTCATCAAAGGTAGGTTCACTCAGGTCTTCATCAACTTCATGTTTTTGGAATGGTTCTATTAATGGTTTGACTCTATGACAATTAACTTTAAATATTTGACCATTGGTGGGATCTTGAATTTCAACAGCCCCATGGGGGTTCACCTTATGCACTATGTATGGACCGGACCATCTAGACCTCCACTTTCCCATGTGAAAATGAAGTTTAGAACTATACAAAAGCATAGGTTTCCCTGGTTCAATGTGTTTAGTTTTAAGATTCCTAGACTGGTAGGCTTGAAGTCTAGCTTTATAGATCCTTGAATTTTCATAAGCCTCCATCCTAAGTTCCTCAAGCTCGTTTAGATCCAATTTCCTCTTTATTCCGGCCAAAGAAATGTCAAAGTTCATTTTTTTGATTTCCCAAAAGGCCTTATGATCAATCTCCACTGGAAAATGGCATGCTTTACCATAAACCAACCTATATGTGGACATTCCTAGGATGGTTTTAAATGCTGTTCGATATGCCCAAAGAGCATCTAAGAGTTTTCTCGACCAATCTTTCCTAGATGGATTAACAGTTTTCTCAAGAATTTGTTTGATTTCTCGATTGGCTAACTCAGCTTGACCATTGGGTTGTGGGTGGTAAGCGGTGGACAATTTGTGAGAAATTCCATACTTCTCCATGAGTGATGAGAATGGGCGATTGCAGAAATGAGTTCCACGATCACTAATGATAGCCCTGGGTATCCCAAATCTAGAGAAGCTGTTTTCTTTAAGGAATCTAATCACAGTTTGATGGTCATTGGATTTTGTAGGAATGTCCTCAACCCATTTTGAGACATAATCGACAGCCAAGAGAATGTAAAGATATCCCCTAGAGTTTGGGAAGGGACCAATGAAATCAATTCCCCAACAGTCAAAGATTTCAACCACTAATATTGGAGTGAGAGGCATTTGATTCCTTTTTGTGATGGACCCTACTTGTTGACACCTAGGAAAGCTTTGAAAAAATGTGTAGGAGTCCCTTGAGAGGGTGGGCCAAAAGAGACCACATTGAAGAACCTTGGAAGAAGTTTTCTTAGAGGAAAAGTGACCTCCATAAGCCTCACTATGACAGAACATTAGGATGGACTCTTGTTCGGATTCTGGCACACACCTCCTAATGACTTGGTTGGGATAGAACTTATAGAGGTATGGATTATCAAAAACATAATGCTTGACATCAGAAAGAAATTTTCTTCTAGCATGGGTCCCTAAGAATTTTGGAATGACCCCTAAAACTAAGAAGTTGGCTATGTCAGCATACCAAGGGCAATCACTCACATAATAGAGGTTCTCATCGGGAAATGAATCAGACACAAAAAGGTGATGTGAGTTGTGTTTGAATTCCAACCTAGAGAGGTGATCAACTACCACATTCTCGACACCTTTTTTATCCTTAATGGTTAAATCGAACTCTTGAAGAAGAAGGACCCACCTAATCAATCTGGCCTTGGCATCTTGTTTTTGGAAGAGATATTTTAGAGCTGAATGGTCGGTGAAGACAATGATGGGTGATCCTAAGAGGTAGGACCTGAATTTCTCTAAGGCAAACACAACAGCAAGTAACTACTTTTCAGTGGTGGTGTAATTGATTTGGGCATCATTTAAGGATTTTCTTGCATAAGAAATGACATATGGAGTTTTATCACACCGTTGTCCTAACACATCTCCTACAGAAAATTCACTGCCATCACACATGAGTTTGAAAGGAAGGTCCCAGTTTGGAGATTTCATAATGGGAGGAGAGGTGAGAGCGGATTTAAGGGTTGAAAATGAACCCTCACAGCTTTCTGTCCAAACAAATAGAGCATCCTTTACTAGGAGAGCACAAAGAGTACGAGAGATTGAACTAAAGTCCTTAATGAATCTTCTATATAAACCAGCATGTCCTAAGAAGGACCTCACTTCCTTAACAGTTCTGGGTGATGGAAGGTGACGAATGATGTCAACCTTTGCTTTATCAACTTTAATTCCCCTACCCGAGACTATATGGCCAAGGACTAACCCCTCATTTACCATGAAATGGCATTTTTCCAAGTTTAGGACCAGATTCTTTTCTTCACATCTTGACAAAACTCTCTCCACATTCCTAATACATCCCTCAAATGTATCCCAAAGATAGAGAAGTCATCCATGAAGACCTCTAGAAAATACCCTACCATATCTGAGAAGATTCCGATCATGCACCGCTGGAAGGTTCCAGGGGCATTTCATAACCCGAACAACATGCGTTTGAAGGCAAAGGTGCTGAATGGACAGGTGAAGGTTGTCTTCCCTTGATCCTCTAAGGATACCTCGATTTGATTGTACCCTGAGTACCCATCTAGGAAGCAATAGAATTGATGACCCGCCACTCGCTCGAGGACATGATCAATAAAGGGCAAGGGCAAATGGTCCTTCTTAGTACAAGAGTTGAGCTTCCTATAGTCAATACAGACTCTCCAGCCACTACTCACCCTAGTTGGAAGAATTTCCCCATCCTTATTAGTGATCACAGTGATTCCAGCTTTCTTTGGGACAACTTTAATTGGGCTTACTCACTCACTCTCAGCTATGGGGTAGATGATACCAGCTTTCAACAACTTAAGAAGTTCTTTCCTTACCACATCCATAAGATTTGGATTGAGTCTCCTCTGAGGTTGATGACATGATTTGGATTCAGATTCAAGAGTAATCCTATGAGTTCCAATAAGTGGTCTAATCCTATGAATTTCAGACAGGGTCTAACCAATGGCTTTCTTGTGTTTCCTAAGGACATCTAGAAGCATCCCCTCATGTTTGGCTTCAAGAGAAGAAGATATGACTATAGGATGTGCTTGATTTTCCCCTAGGAAGGCATACTTGAGGGTAGTAGGAAGTTCCTTCCATTCAAGATCAGGTTGGTTCAGAATTTCAGTAGAAGATTGGGGAATTGGATCAAGATCAAATTTGTTTCCTAGATTTTTAGATTGAATTGATTCCCCATGTGTAGAAGTTTCATCCACAAGATTGTATTGACCTGGTTTAGGGAAGGGAGTTTGAGTTGTCTCCATGAATGTGGTTTCCTGAAAGGGTTCACCGATTGTTGGTCCTAAGACATCATTATAAGAGCAATTTGAAAATGATTCGAGCCAAGGAGATAAACTTCCTTCATGTGAACAAAGGAAATCAATCTCATCCTGACTTAAACATCCATCAAATATTTATTGATGTTCTATGGATTCATTTTCAATGCTTCCTAACATGTTTACTTCATGAATGTCCTCGTCATCTCCTATTTGTGAGCTTGCATTATAGATGTTCAAGTCTAGACTCATGTTCCCAAAGGTGATGGTCATGTTCCCATTTCGGACTCGGATAACAGAGTTGATTGTTGCAAGGAAAGGACGACCAAGAATGATTGGGGTTTGCTCCCTAGGACCTAAGCTTGGATGATTGTCAAGGACAATGAAGTCAGCAGGGTAAATGAAATTCTCAACTTTCACTAAAACATCTTTTAAGATCCCCTTAGGAACCCGAATAGTGCGATCGGCGAGTTGAAGAGTGACAGATGTGGGTTGGAGTTCTTCGAGCCCTAACTGACAATACATGGCATAAGGAATGAGGTTTACACTGGAACCTAGGTCACACAAGTCCTTGACAAATTTTTTCTCTCCTAGTTTAACATTGATGTAAGGGCAACCCGGGTCTTTCATCTTTGGAGGAATGGTCCCTTGAATGGTGGTAATCACATTAGCAGCCAAAAGGACTTGGTTTTTATGTAAAAATTTCCTTTTAAAAGTTCACAAGTCCTTAAGGTACTTTGAGTAGGCTGGTATGGTTTGTATTGCATCAAGGAGTGGAATGTTCATCTTGACTTGAGAGAATATTTCTCTCAATGTTTCACTCAGTTCAGTCTTGGATTTCCCCCTCATGCGTTGAGGGAAGGGAGCAGGTTGTTTGAGTGTTTGGTGTGGTTGTGGTTCCTTCTCATTCTCATTGGTTTTTTCAGAATCTGTGGGTTTTTCTTCATCATTTTGAAGTGATGTTGAATCTTTTAATAGTTCTGAAATGGTTTGATCAGGTTTTTCAATTGATTTCCCACTTCTTAAGACTATCACTGCTTTCAATTGTTCATGGTTTGATTGAGTGCAACTTGACTCTCCCCTTGTTGTTTGTTGTGGAATGGCTTGGGTAGGCATGGGTGCCTTCCCAGTTTTGATTGTTTGAAGTTCTTGTTTAAGGGAAGAGACTTCCGAGTTCATCCTTTCCATTTGTTTGCAAAGTTGTTCTAGTAGGCTTTGTGGAATAGTTTGGGTTGGTGCTTGAGAAGATTGGTTTATCCCTGGGGGATATTTTGAAGGTGGAATGGTTTGTTGAAAATGGACTGGTGGCTGTTGGTATTGGATAGGTTGGGTTTGAAACTGATTATGGGTTTGGTACTTCTATTGAGTGTAAGGATTTTTTCCTTGTGGTTGGATGTGTTGTTGGTTATCCTTCCATCAGAATCCTGGGTGGTCATTGTACCTTGGATTGATGGTGTTTTGGTATTGAGGATTTTGAAATTTTAGGGAACTGACTTCCACTGGGGGTCCTCCTAGAAGAACATCCTTGATGGATGGAATGGTTGGGCAGTTGTCTGTTTTATGGTCATGTTTGTCACAAATTGTGCAAACAAGGTCTAGATTTTGGATATCATGGACTTTCCTAAGGTCTATCTCTTCAACCTTCCTAGAGAGTGCTGCGAGTTTAGCCCTAAGGCTTTCCTCTTCTCTAAGTGTATGAATTCCAGTGGTTCTTTGTGGCTTTTCAGAATAAGGTGAATTTCCCCAAGTTTGGTTTTGTTCAGCCAGACTTTCCAGATACTCGTAAGCATTATTTGGGGCCTTGTTTTTAAAAGTTCCATTACACATCATGTCAATGAATTGTTTATTACTCGGACCCAACCCTTCATAGAAAATTCTCACTTGTTCAGGTATGGAAAACCCATGGTGTGGAACCATGTTTAGGGTGTCTTTGAACCTCTCCCATGTTTCATAAAATGACTTTCCCTCTTTTTCAAAAAAGTTTTGGATTCTCTTTTTAAGTGCAATTGTTTTGTGATGAGGGAAGTATTTTTTGTAGAATTCTCTTTGCAGTTTGTCCCAAGAGTGGATTGATGAAGGTCTCAAGTTGTTTAGCCAATTTTTAGCTCGATACTTTAATGAAAAGGGAAAGAGCCTCATCTTAGAAGATTCTAGTTGATGTGGGGGACACATGGTTTCAACAATGTCGTTGAACTCTTTGACATGAAGGTATGGCATTTCTGACTCCATCCCATGAAAGGTTGGAAGGTGGTTTATGACATGGGGTTTGAATATATAGTTGGTGTCTCTTATGGAATTGTGTCTAATGCATGATGGGGCATTATTCCAAGCTGGAGTGAGGTAGTCGTTCATGGTTTGATCAACTACATTCCCTAAGTTTGGAGCTTCTTGGTTTTGGTTTCCCATTTGATTCCCCCCAGGGTTTACAATTTGATTTTGTGGATGACCCTCCATTGGACTTGTTTCAAGTTATTACTTTGGGGTTTCAAGAATATTTGAATCTGATTTAAACAATCCCTTAGGTTCACTTGACTCCCCTATCCTAGGACTTTCCACCCTAACTAGTCTGTTTGAGAAATCGCGGGTGTAGGCGGACATGCGCCAAAAAAAAAGCGAGAAAGGGACAAGATGAGAGATTTTGGGTGAGAGTAGAAGAATGGAGGTGAGGAAAGAAGGTTTTTTTGGATCTAAGGTACTTACTTGGTCCCCGTAAACGGTGCCAAAATTTGGTTCACGCCCAAATTTACCCAAGAGAAGAAGGGTAGAACGGTCCTTGTAGTGTAGCTTGGGTTGTCGATTCCACAGAGACCTAAGAAGATACCTAAGATACACAACCTAAGGGATGGATTTTTGGCTATGAAGTGGACAACTTGGATTTGTTTTTAAGTGTTTTGGGATAAGACTAATAAGCTTATTTTAGTTCAATTATAATGAAATGGGTCGATCTTAGGGTTACGCTTGGGTGGATTGAATGCATTTTATTTCTTTAGAAAAATTTTTGGTTTTATTAATTATTGATGAAACCATTCTTCAAAATAACACTACCTTCATCATTTTCTGGTTAGATACTAACTAAACTCAATTAATAGTCACCAACACACTTAGAGAACCATATTCATGATCTCTCCAAGGTATATGGTCAATTTAGTAATTGGAATTAGCTTTCTCAAACACAGTAAAGATGAGGAGCGAAAATAATTGAAGAATGGAAGTCTTGAATTATTTAACCAATTAACAACAATTCGTGCATTAAATAACATTAAATCCAGCCTTTGAATCTTCCTAATATCAACCCATTAAAGGGTAATCCCTCCATTTATGATATACTATCAATGGTGGGAAGAAGACAGCTTACAAGAATTGAATTGAAGAGATTAAAACCGCGTAAATAAAGAGCACTCCTCCATGTGTGTGAATGGAATTCACACCTATGTGTGAACTATATCACTAACACACATAGTTATCAATGTGATTTTGTGATTTTAGAGATTTATGTGTAGAAATAGGAATAATAGAAGAGAAGGAATTGGATTAAGAACTTAGAAATACAAAAAGAAACTTACATGGGGAAATGAAAGCATTACAACGAAAATTGAGCATAATAACATTACATGAAAGAAGGTATGAGTTCCTCCTCACCACCACTGCCTTAAATAGGAAAATTTGGATCATTAGGCCGAGCTCCAACAGTCCAAGTCATCCCAATCAATGAGGGTAGGCATAGGTGGTGGAAAGTAGGTGGAGAGGAGACTTCTCCACCCTTGACCCGAGATGGCATCCAGCTTGCATCCACTTGACAGATCCGCTTCAATGTCCTTCTAGATGGCCGATTTGGAGTGGGCCCAAGAAGAAAATAATTAATCCCCGGATTTCTTATAACATAATGTAAAATATAATCCCAATTTACTTTGTGGTTCGGGAGATATGGAAGATTCATTGGGCTGACATTCTGGGCCGCAGATTCTGGCCCAGATTCTGATCTTCCATTTGGGCTGCCTTTATCACCATCATGGAGACCGAATTAGCAATTTGGCCTGAAGAACAATTTGTTCCCCTATATTTATTCTATAATCACAAGAAATTTGGGATTCATTGGTCCAGTATTGTGGGACCCACATCCTCAACAGTGGGTTTGTGTCCAATCTGCCTTCACCAGAATTGTCTCCTTTCATCACCAAATATCTTCATCATCCTTTATGAATCTTTCCTTGCTCCCTGAATGAGAAACATTTAAATTTTAAGTGAAGATACATTTCCAAAAATATAATATTAAAACATGAATAATTGCATTCAATAAAATCATATGAGTCATTGGGCCTAAATTGGTGTACATTAGGCATGAAGTGCACAATTGATGAGAGTGGATGTTTAAAATTAAAATGTACTAACTCAGGCCCATAAGATCAAAAATGAACATTTAATACCATTAAAATGTAATTAAAATATATGTTTTTATTGGATAATCAAACATTCTTCAATAAAACCCTCATATCGAGCATCTCACAAAGGATCATAGTGGGTTATTCCTAGTTTCTCAATTACCTCATATAGTATATCATCTTCATCATTGGTAGTAAAAAATCCCATTTCTAATAAATAACTTATAAACTCTCTATAGTGATCATATCTGGTAGATGAATTCTCCCGAAAAGATAATGAACATGAAATGTACATGTTTATGGATCTAGTCAAGGATATTCTCTCGACTTTTATTTGCCCCATTAAAAACACCTAATATGACATTATTGAGGTCTTGAAGGAGGAATGTATGCCTTTAATGTGACAGAACATATGGTGAACCTTCATTCTCTAACATCAAAGAAAGTCCATTATCTATAGTATAGATAACATCTCTAGGAGGTGAACAAAATTTATTATCATATTAAGTTTTCATATTTCTAATTTTCTTAGCATTAGAGGTCCAAAAAAACTGTATGAATTTTCACCATTCTTGTCTCCATAGATTAAGGGAACTTTAGAAGATAATATCTAATGCCCCAATAGATGTACATATCCAGGTATGGAGAGTGTATTGTGTATTCCACATCACTCTATCCCTAGGTTAGAAATGCCCTTCCAAACAAGGAATCTTGTATTGTTAATATTGCAGGAGTGATCACAATCCCAAATAATTTTCATGATAATTGGTTCATCCAATAATAACCTCCCATCTCTATGAATCAAAAGTGGTGTAACCATAGGCTTTGGGGCTTGGATAGGATCCTCCCTCAATTCTATAATAGGGTTGCACAAGAATAGAAACTAATAGAGGTAAATCCCATGGTAGTACAATAACATATGGTGTTGAGAAGCTTAATATCGGATTATGAATTTCATTTAGATTATGATCAAGTCAAAGTGTTCCAAATCTATAAAACTACATTAGAATCCCCTATGGAAGTAATTAAATATAAAATCCACCCCGCATGTCTAAGGGAATTTGTTCCACAATAATCATCCTTTGATTCATCAAATCCTCAAAAACATCAAGATGAGCTGTTAAGGGAACCATGTTAGCCCTATCCCTCATCATTTAGGGAATTTTTACCTCATCCACCAAATAAGACAGTCTTTTCTTGGATGGGAGGTGATCTACAATAGTACAAACCCCCATTATTTATGTTACTTCATGACACTCCCATATCATTCGGGGAAGCTTTAGTATGGATGGTTGGGTATTCCCTCAGGATTTTACTCCACATATCATTTCCAGTGTAACATTTGATAAATAATATTATATACCATAGGGCTCATAAATCAAAATAGTCTAATATGAAAGGTAATATAAATGAGGCCCTTTATATTACCATCAAAGGGGATTCCATAAATGAGGAGTAACTCTATTACACAGTTGGTGACAATGTTATTCCTGCTACTCGGTATGCATCGTTGAACGTTGTCACTACCAATATGGAAAATGATTTAGACAAAGACACAACTACTAGATAACAAAATGAAGAAATAGTTAACCAAGATATATCTTATATTGAAACACATAAAGAAGGCCTGTGTAACTAGATTCAGAGGTAGACATGATACATGGAAGTTCCAACTGATCAACTTCCACCACATCGATGCTCTTCTACAATAGATAAATTCAAAGGTGTGGTTATATCGTAGTCACCACATGAACACTAAAAAAAAGCTTTTAATATCCTTTATATAGGAATTTTTTATTTAGATATGTTTTTATACGTATTTTAAGATGAATCTATTAATTAATTTAGCCACATTTTAAATTGTGGATAAATAAACAATGTCTTAAAAGGTTTCCATTATATCAACGTTCTAAATGTTGTTAATTTCTCTTCATTTTCAAACATGGGTAAATTAGTCTTGTTTCAAAATGTATCTACTTTTATTGTGTTTTAAAATTGGAATAAATTATCCATCATTTAGAACATGGATAATATATATTTATATAATATATATATGTATATGTGTATAGAAATAACATCATTTTAAATTATATATACTTATATAACAATATTAATCTATATATATTTATTAATTAATAATATATATTTATATAGATTAAATTTTACAGGGCCAAATTTCCAGGTTACTGCAGCAGTACTACAACATGGCACTATAGCAGTGGCAGAACTATAACAGCATCGACACTATACAGGTAGAGGAACTGTAGCACGAACTGTAGTGAAGGGGGTACTGTCGCAGTGTGGGTACTACAACCGTACTGTTCACCATAGGGTCCTTTGGAACAAAAAATGGGCTTTCAAGCCTTGTATTCAGGCCACATGGCCTTGGGAATTCGAACCATGTAATGGGTCTCCCTCTAACCACACTAAAAATTCGTATTTTTTTTAATAATAAATTGAGGATTCAGCCCCAACCTTAATAAAATAGATTAAATTTTTCATAAAATTAGATTAATATATTTATATATATTTAAATTAACATATAAATTTATTTGTATGTATATATTGACTCAAATATATTAATATATACCAATACTATATATATACACTTAATTTATATATATATAAATTTAGAAATATAAATATATTAACTAATACATATATATATATAATAATAATAATATATAATATATAAAATATATATTTAGATATTATTTTTATTTATATACAAATATATTATCATATGTATAAATATAAAGTAACACTATTATATAATAGAAACTTCCTAAACACCAAGTGGTGCACTCACTCTATTCTAACCTATAGTTTTCCGGTTCAAACTCCTATGACTACCGAATTTTATTAGTAAATAGGGTGCAGATGCATGGAGGATACATTTGGAGTTTCACATGTATACAATCACCCATACATACATACATGTATACATAAATTCACACATACATAGAAATAGAAAGAAATTATATTTATAAATAATAAATAATATCTATATAAATGACCATTATTATGACACATACACATATACATATGTAGATATATATATATATATATATATATTAAACAATATATTAATCTATATGTGATTACATGCATTTTTAATTATAATTATATTAATATATATAAATATATTAATAATATTAAACACATAATTGTATTATATAGCCATAAAAATAATTCTTTATATAAAATTAATATACACAATCATACACATACATTTAAGCATAAAAACAAAAGAATTGAAACATAATTATAATAAGTTACCGACAATTGAATAAAGGATTATTAATATATATAATTATATAAATATTAATTTATATATATTTATGTTTATTAATATTAGTATATATTTTAAAAATATATTATTATTTATTTTAATATATTAAAAATTTGATAACTTATATTTATGTAAGATATAATATCATATATATTAATGTGTATATAAATAAAAAATAACATATATTATCACATAATATTTGTAACAAGTAATAACATATATGTTTATATATAGAAATAAATATAATAATTTATAACATATACTAATCCATATATATGTATATATATATATTCACTAGTACATACACAATTATTTACTAACTCTGTTAAAAATACAAACTATATAAATATAGCACATATTTTTATATTAATATATATATATATAATTATATTTATTCTAATATATATATATATATATATTAGAATTTAACTAAATAAATTTATCATTAGAATCTAAGATGTATATATATATATATAATTTTATATTTATAAAACTTTAATTATAATTACCCATGTTTTATAAATATATAATTATAATTACAATATTATAATATAATTATATATATCATAATTTTTTTATTATAAAATTATATATTAATGTATATTATTTTTAATTTATAACATAATATATTAAAATAAGTATTTATATAGTTTTATACAATAAAATTTCATTCAACAAATTAGTTAAGTACATTTATTCTGAGCTTCTATTCATATGTTTGATTCTAATGAGAGGTGATATTTTTTCCAAGGGGGAGGCGCAAACAGAATGGGTGCCTTATGGAAGCTGAAGTACTAGATTTTAGTTATGATGTATTGTGGGCAGTAAGAAGAGTTTCTTTTAAATACAAAAATCATCATAGATATCAGTAAAATCCAAAGTACAAAACTCCACATGAAAAAATTAATGACAGCAAAAATACCCCTGAAAACTCCCATAAGTAGCCATAAAAGGAGCTACATGATTCCCCTCTCTTATAAAATGAAAAATAAATAAGAAGATTAAAAAGGTACCAATGATATGATGATGTCGGTTATAGAACCAAAATCTTGGTGGTTGCCTTCAACCTCCTCCAAATAATTGATAATAACTTCACAATCGGATTAGACCACAATATCCTTCTAGCCAAGAGAGGAGATAAACTGAATAGCCTTACAAATATCCACGACCCTTTCCAAAGGAGTAGACTGACATGAAATGTTTGAGGAATGAAGACCCATAATAATAGGGTCTATATGGTCTTAGAAAACTACCCCAAGGCCAAAAAACCATCATAAGGAATCACCACATCAATATTATGTTTGAAATCTCCCATAGGGGGAGGGATCCATCTGACCAAAGGGGATCAAGAAAGTGTAGGAGGATGAACACCATCAACAAAAACCCAATGAGATCCCAATTTTGCATCATAGTAGGGCACACCCTATCATAATTAACAATGATTTTTAAAAAATGATTGGGTTTTTGGGAAACCATATAATCTAGTCATAGATATAAAGTCCCATGATAGTCTTAGTAGAAATAGATCCAAAAAAATCATCCAAAACAAGTCTATTGTCCCCATGATTTCACTAAAGGATGAGATCTTGTGTCACACATGTCTTCCAAAGCCCAATGACCTAGGGGTAGTGGGAATGGCTTACAAATCTATTTCTACCATTAACCCACAAAGTGGGAATAGGACATTATCAAAGAGGTTCTTATAGATTAAGTGATCATATGTGGGATGTTTTCCCATTAACAATTTTCAATAGAAAATATTGGCCTTCAGTAGAACATTTAGATTCAAAATATGTTTCTACAAAGGCATCCCAATGTCTTCTTCACCCACAAAGCATAAACTATAACCCGATCAGATGGTACAATAGACATATAAATCATGATACCTACATATCTTGTCAATTTCAACATCATGTACCATAAGAACCCCTAGTATATCTTTACGACCAGGATCAGAAAACGCACTACTGGAAATAGGCTTATTTGCGACGGGGGTCCGTCGCAAATGGCCCGTTGCGGAAAAGGTGTCGCAACTAAATCTATTTGCGACGGAACCGTCTCTAATAATATTATTAGGACGGGAATAATTCCCATCGCTAATAATAGTCGATGTATTTAACAAAATTTTTAAATAACCATTTGCGACAATGCCGTCGCAAATACTATTTGCGACGGGTTGAGGAACCCATCGCAAATAAGTACAAAAAATAATCATTTGCGACGGTCCCGTCGCAAATGTTATTTGCATCAGGTTACTCATACCGTTGCAAATAAGTATAAAAAAAGATTCAAAAAATATAATAAGAAGTATTTGCGATGTGCCAGTTGCAATTACCTTTTGCTATGGGGTCGTCAGCCCGTCACAAACACGTATAAAAAATAAAAAAATAAAATATTAATATTATTATAATTCCTATTAAAAAATATTATAATTAAATTAAAATATTTGAAAATTTTCATATATATATAAATAAAAACTATTATAAAATATGAATAATATTTTTAATAATATTAATATTATAATATTATATAATAATAATAATAATATAAACAATTCATATTATTATACATAATTAAAAAATTATAAAAAATAAAGAAATAAAATATTAATATTATAATAATAATATTATTATTATAATTCATATTAAAAATATTATAATTAATTTAAAATATCTGAAAATTTTAATATATATAAAAATATTAACTATTATAAAATATGAATAATATCATCCTGAGTTTCTATATGTTGAACAGATGGAACTGCAACATCATGTATTAAATTTTGAAACCGAAATGGATCTGGAATCATGTTAGTATCACCTTCTCTGGAACTGCGTTCACCGTGTTGATACCAAAAAACATTATCCGATTGAAAAACAAAATGAAAGAGATGTCCCCCAACTTTGTCAAACGTGTCAAATGTTCTCAGTGCCCATTTTTTACAAGGACATTTTATTGTGCCTTCTGAAAAAAATTCTGAATTTAATGCCACAAATGCTAAGAAAGTCTCCACACCCTCAATATATACTGGATTTAAACCAGAACCATTTGGATTTCTACGTTGATTTATCCATACGCGGTCATTTAATAATGATTGTTTTCGACTTCGTTGTTCCATATTTTTCTAGAAAATATAAAAGCATTAATGGTTTTGAATAATTTTATAGAAGAAAAACAATCTCTAAAATAAAAAACTATAATAATTACCACTACTTACGAGGGACACAATTTTCAATGAAATTATTACTAATTAGTAACGTAATATAATAATGTTATTAATTATATGATTAATATTTATAAAAAAATAATATTAATATTGTTAAAATAATAATAAAAATTATAAATTATTAAAATTATCAATATTCGCAACAGACTATTCTTAACATGTTCAAATATTAAACGGTCGTTAATTTTTAAATCATGCCCAATAAAAAGTTCACGTCAGTCATGTCCCATTTAAACTCTATAATTATCGTTACATGGTTTATCACCTCGCAAGTAGTGTTGCAATATGTGGACCGAACAAATATCATTCCCAACTCTAAGAATCATCTCACATGACCATTTACATAGAACATTCTTCCTTAAAAATTTAATCCCTTAAATTTTTAAGGAAGAATGGTCTATGTAAAGGGTCATGTGATATGATTCTTATAGATGAGAAAGACATGACTTGGATCGTCTCATTGGAACATTACTTACAAGGTGGTCAACCAAGCAAGGACAATTATAGATTTTACATCGAACATGACTTACGCCAAATTCTTATTGAGCATGATTGAAAAATTGACGATCGTTTAACATTTGAACATGTTAATAATAGATTCTTGCGAATATTGAGAATTTTAATAATTTATAATTTATTTAATATTTTAATAATATTAATATTATTTATTCATAAATATTAATCATAAAATTCATAACATTATTATATTATGTTACTAATTATATTATCAATTATGTTACTAATTAGTAATGAGAAGATATGCATAGAGACTGGTTAACCAAAACAAACGTGTTCATCTATCACCTTCGCTAAGTGTTCTAATTGTTCGCTAATTGTTCGCTAATTGTTCTGATTATTCACTAATTGTTCTGCTTATTTGCTAATTGTTCGCTAATTGATCTGCTTATTCACTAATTGTTCTGATTATTCGTTAATTGTTCTGCTTATTTGCTAATTATTCGCTAATTGATCTGCTTATTCGCTAATTTTTCTGATTATTTGCAAATTGTTTTAATTATTTGGAAATTGTTTTAATTATTTGATAACTATCATATTATTAGTATTTTATTATTATTAATATTAAAATAATATAATTTTTTATATTATGTTACAATTCTATTTTCAGTGTTGAAACATGACATTCTGTCTCCACATGTAATATATACATTCACTTTCACCTCTCTGTTGGCGAGGAGGTTGATAATTTTGAAAATGAATTCAAATATTACATGTGGAGAGAGAATGTGAAAATATTTCTAATTAACTGGTAACTATTTCTAATTATCTGGTAATTATTTCTAATTATCTGGAAATTATTTCTAATTATCTGGAAATTATTCTAATTATCTGGAAATTATTCTAATTATCTGGAAATTATTCTAATTATTTGGTAATTATTCTAATTATCTGGTAATTATTCTAATTATCTGGTAATTATTCTAATTATCTGGTAATTATTCTAATTATCTAGTAATTATTCTAATTATCTGGTAATTATTCTAATTATCTGGTAATTATTCTATTTATCTGGTAATTATTCTAATTATCTTGTAATTATTCTAATTATCTAGTAATTATTCTAATTATCTGGTAATTATTCTAATTATCGGGTAATTATTCTAATAATCAGGTAATTATTTGTAAAGACCCGTAAAATTCAAGGAAAATTTTTTCTTAATTTTCTTTAGAATTTTACAAGAGCGCGGTTTCAGACGGCACCTGATTCCGAGGCCCGGAGTGCCCGGAATTAATTTCTGAAGTTTGGCTCGGGTACGTTCAGTGAACGAACGAGCGGGAATTCCTAACTTTTGATCTGGTGCTCGGAATTGAAATCCGAGGGCACCGATGAACTCGCAGCGCCGATATTCGCTTAAAGAGTCCTTTTCGAGAGTTGCGTTTGTTGCGGGTTGAAAGTTAATTTTGGGGTTTTTAGTTTGAGTTAAATAAAATTTGTGTAGAAAAAATTTTATTTTAACTTCTTAAAACCTATCAAAGGAGGTTGGAAGTGGGACCCCCACCCACTTAACCTCCCTTGGGAGGATTAAGTGTGGTGGGGCCCACACGAACCCCTTTTCTTTTCAAATTCCCTAACCCCTCTAAACCCCCTCTTATTTATGTAACTCCCCCCTACTTTAATTCTTGCCAACCTATCTCTTCACTTAATTTTGTCAACTCTAGATTTAATTAATGTATTGAATTCAACTTTTGAATTTTGAAAGGTTGGCAAAGAGAAAATAAAATAAGATGTAGCTTATTTTATTTTGGGTGGTTTGTTTGTCTTCTTGAGAGGTGGAGAGCTCTTCTCTTCTTCTTCTTCTTCAAACTCAACGAATAACGCGAAGAACGTCGTTCTTCAACGAAGAACTTCTCCACCGAAGAACACGGTCCATCCGCGACGCCGTATCCGTGACGCGACGTACTTCTTCCGCGTCATCTCTTCCGCGACGGTTTTCCGCGACGAACGCCATCGACAACGACTCTTCCTCCAACGTCAAAGGAATCGACACTGATATTCCACGACTCCGTCAACGTGCGACTATCGAGGTAGGGGTTCTTGAGTTCGTTGTTTCCTTTTTATTTGACTTTCCTCAAGACTTGACGTAGAACGCTCAAGTTCCGACGAAGAACGCCGCTCCGCTCTCCTTCGTCTTCGGTGTCAACGAGAGAGAACACCGCACCTTCCTCGGACAACCTTCGTCGGCGTACAAGGTTTCGCCAACGACGTGCCTCTTCGGACGCGCCTCTTCGTCGTCGAATTTGACGAACGACGACCGCGACGCCCGACCTCCGCGACGTCGTCTTCTGCGGAACGTTCACAATCTTCGAACCTTATACCGAGGTAGGGGTTGTTGATTCAATATTTATTTATTCCATTTCTTGAACGTGGATCTCGCTTGTCAAACTTGAGGCTTGAATGTTTAAGTTGAGTTATTTATTTAATGTGAGGGGGGGGGGGGGCGGACCGCATGAACACGGCCGAACCCCCCTCCATCGTTCATGTTGATTATTCTTGCGTGAGGAAGCAAGTGGCGTGGTGCCGTCGCACCACGCGGATGATCGTGCAAATATTTTACGCGGCGCCGTCGTGCTACGCCAAGGAAAAATCTACAAGAACGCGACGCCGTCGCGCCGCGTTGAAAGGAATCATGGCACGGCGAAAGGGGCGCGGTGCCGTCGCACCGCGGCCGGTTCCGGGCCGCGGTGGGACGAGAAGACCGCGGCCGGTTCCGGGCCGCGGCGGAAGAGAAGACCGGCGGCCGGGCCGCCGGCGTCGGAAGTCGAAGGCGGGACCGGAATTTCCGGTCCCGTTGGTAAAAACCGGCCGGCCAGCTGGCCGGCCGGATGACATAAAACCGGGGGAATAAATCCCCCGGCCGGTTCAACAAAACCCCCCTCTTAATGAGGGGGGGCGGATCCTTGAAGGAGGGGGGGCAGCCGCCCCCCCCGGTTGCGCTCCAGCAGGCCCCCCACGTGAGGGGGGGCCGTTTTGTTGCTTAGGTGCGGCACAAAGGCCGCGCCACCTTGAAGAAGTGGGGGCTTAGCCCCCCGCGTGCCACCCTCATGCGGCGCCAGGCGCCCGCCGCCGCCGCGCCGCCGCCGCCGCCGCCGCGCCGCCCCGGGGGTGGGGGGGGGGGTCGGGCCGGGTCGGCCCGGACCCGGACCCCCCCGTTTCGAACCAGAATTGGTTTTTGGCCCATAACTTGAGCCTCGGACCTCCGAATGACGAACTGTCTGCGGCAACGCGATCCTTGGATCGAGACGGTCGTTTCGGTATATCGCACTCAAGGTTTCGGTTTACTTTGTGTTCGGCCGGGTTGGTTCGTTCACGGAACCAACCGGGCCTTCGGAGCAGAAACGCACAAATCTTGAGCTACGGACGTCCGATTGACGTGCCGTCAGCCGCATTGTGTTCCTCTTAGAGAGACGGATCTTTTGGCATACTCCGCCCGAGGTTTGGACGCAGGTGGAGTACGGTCGGGTTGGTTTTGCCTTAAAAACCAACCGGGCCCCGGAGACGAAAATGCCAATAACTCTCAGACCGGGCGTCCGATCGACGCACCGTCTGTTGCGTTGAGTTCCCGTTTACGATACGGAACATTTGGTATCCTTCGCCCGAGTTTTGGATACAGTTAGTAGTGGCCGGGTTGGATCGCACCCGAAATCCAACCGGGCCCCTGGAACGGGAAAGCTAATATCTTTCAGACATGACGTCCGTTTGAAGAACCGTCAGCGGCGTTGGTGGTTACGTTGAGTAACGGTCCCTTTGAGTTTACCCTATGAGAGTTCGGGGTACAATTGTGATACGGCCGGGTTTGGTTCGCACTCGAAACCAACCGGGCCCCTGGGACGAAAAGGCTAATAACTCACAGACCGGGCGTCCGATTGACGCGCCGTCTGTTGCGTTGAGACCCCTGTGACGAGACGGTCTTTTGAGATACTTCTTTGCGGGACTTTGTGATACTTGGAGTATCGACCAGCAGCTCGTGGAACGGACCCTCCCGGAGACGAGCGTGCAAAGTACGGAGACCGTGTAGCCGGCTGAGACCTGATGACTGCTTGACCGACTCGACTTGGAGTGAGTCGACTAGCCCAGTGGACGGAGCGCCCGGTATTTGGCGGCAGACCCACGGCGGACGGAGCGCCTGGTAGTTGGCAGCAGACCCGCGGTACTCGACAGGAGGAGTACCTCAGTAGGCTATCTGGGTAGCGCCCGGTATTTGGCAGCAGACCCTCAGCGGACGGAGCGCCTGGTAGTTGGCAGCAGACCCGCAGTACTCGACAGGAGGAGTACTTCAGCAGTCTTAGGTTAGTGAGCGGCGGCCTCGGAGTCGTGACAGGACCACTGTACACTCTAGAGACGGAGCTCTTCAGCAGTTACGGTTTCGATAATGAAAACCCTGGTTTGAGCTGAGACTTTGACCTTTGTGTTTCCTCATGATTGAGATGGGTTACTTGATAACTTAGGTATATGTATGGGCATATACCTGGGTAGTGGTTATCCGTTGATCTCATGATCCTTGTGTTTCCTCATGACTGAGATAGTTTACCTGATAACTTAGGTATATGTATGGGCATATACCTAAGTAGAGTTTAACTGTTGAGATCTTCTTGTGGTTATCCTTGTTGGTTTTAGTGAGAACTTGAGGGTCTCGGGGTCCCTACTGAGTATCGTTATACTCACCCCTGCACGGGCTATGCCCGCACCTCGTTGTGTTGGTTGCAGACGACGGCCAGTACTGGCAGAGGCCGAGTGTTCGAGGACTGGACGGTACTTGGAGGTGGACTATAAGACGAGGCGGTACCCAGAGGCAGACCACTGGGCGGGACATACTCGGAGCAGACAGCGGGACCCGAGGAGCAGAGGAGCTATCTGTACCCACCCTTCAGGTGGGATTTCCAGTGGACAGCTCGGCGTAGCAGCTTTACTTTTCAGTTGCTGTTTTCCCTTTCGAGTTGTACTTTACAGTTGGGCTTGTATTTCCGGCCCCTTTTTACTTTCCGCACTTTTAGTTGTACTCTGTTTTTGCTTAGTGTTACTTTCCGCTTGCTTACTATGTGGTGTTTGTTTACTTTACAAAGGCAATGCCTTCCCTTTTTACCGGGATTTACGCCTTGGTGCTAGTCGCCAACCCCTGGCCTATGGAAGGCGGGCTTGGGGTAGTCACGGCACGGACCCCGAGGGTGGGTTGTGACAAATTGGTATCAGAGGTGGTCGGTTCTACCGCAGACTCTGATCTTTCTTTCTATGAAGCAATAGTGATAAGGGTACCGAGTGTGGTTTTCAGTTCAGGGAGTCCAGTGTTGGTGCAGGCGGCCGACGTATCCATACACCAGGACCCTGACAACTGATTTCCGACTTTGTGCACGAAAACACTGATTGCGTGTGTGTTTTCAAAGGTTTTTCCCCTTAAAACAGCTCAAACCAGGTCAGCTCACCAGGTATAATCGTTTGATCGTGTTACGTTGTTTCTTTCAGGATGGCCCCACGACGGCAGCCAGCTAGGGTTCCGAGAATCGAACGTGATGACAGCCCACCGAGCGACGAGGCCTCGGTGCAGGGCCCTTTGTCAGCAGTGGCACCGGCGGTAGCTCTACCCGCCGAGCCCCTG
This sequence comes from Viscum album, assembly GCA_963277665.1. NCBI lineage: Eukaryota > Viridiplantae > Streptophyta > Magnoliopsida > Santalales > Viscaceae > Viscum > Viscum album. The sequence goes on along the minus strand of OY728128.1, from coordinate 260,703,569 downwards.
ATGCTTCCAGCAGCAGCCGCTGACGATGCACGTCGCCTCAGCGCACTGCATGAGTTTCAGTGCCAGCGACCGCCCAGGTTTCGCGGGGAGACGGATCCCCAGGCTGCAGAGGACTAGCTGGAGGCAGTGGTACGAGTGTTTAGGCTAGTGAGGACACCAGCAGACCTCATGGTGATCCTCGCTGCGAGCCTACTACACGCAGCAGCAGGACGATGGTGGAGCTTGATGCTCCAGGTGCACGATGAGGCATCTCTACTTTGGACGGACTTTGAGAGCCTCTTCCGCTCGGAGTTCGTCCCAGCCACCCTTCGTGCGGTGCGTATCCAGGAGCTTCTGCAGCTGCGGCAGGGTAGCATGACGGTCGCTCAGTACTCGGCGAGATTTACCGATCTCTCGCGCTACTCGACCGACATGGTACGGGACCCATTCTTCCGGGCCCAGACCTTCGAGCAGGGTTTGAGACACGAGATCAGGGCATCGCTGATCTCCCTCAGCTTACCGACTCAGACAGGAGTACTGGAACGGGCCCTTCTGATTGAGAGCTTCCTTGCTGAGTCTTCACCAGCGCAGCGACCCACCGCAGGGCGGCACGTAGCGGAGTCTTCGGTAGCAGGTAGCCGACAGATGACTCAGGGGTCCAGACAGACCAGACCTTCAGGCAGACGACCTCAGGGCACTGGCTCAGCAGTGCAGGGCACACAGCGCAGAGTCAGTCTTTTGAGTGGAAGACAGTGCTTTGCATGCGGCGGGCAAGGCCACATGGCTCGTGACTGCCCGACCCGCCATGCGGAGGAGCAGCAGACGGTTGAGGAACCACCTAGGCAGAGGCAGAGGTTCGACCGTGGCGGTCCGCAGGGAGGAGGCGGACGAGGCAGAGGAGCTGGCCGAGCAGCAGGTGGTGGACGACGCTTTGAGGCTCTGCCACCACCACCACCAGGAGGTCCACCCCGACCACAGGGAATAGGTGAACATGCGAGAGCACAGCTTCAGGCAGCTGATGCTTACGATCATGGAGCTCTGGGAGCAGGTGGACAGGGGAGGAACTAGTGGATACGTCTTTTGTACTTCTAGTTCCATGTTGATGTTGCTTTTGTGTAGCGTCTTGTATTATGAGCTGCAATAATAAAAGACGCATCCTTTGTGATGTTTTCATTCATGTCCTCTTTTGTGATGTTACTAAGAGGTTCCAGTTGACTGTTGACTTGACCCTCACTTGTGAGACATCTACTGGAGGAGACCAGTTACCACACACTGATGCCGACAGTGTGACTCAACCCTTGGAGGCGAGAGTAACGGTTGGATATCTTAGTAGTAGCGTCGAGGCCTTACAACGTCATCCTTGGTATGGATTAGTATCATCCATGTTAGGATTGACTGTTTTAGGAAAAGAATGTGGTTCATCCAGGGGATGAGACCAGGTTTCTCTTATCGGCAAAGAAGAAATCTTGCAGCTCTTGTGGGACCAGAGATGGTCCGGGCCACGTCAGAGGAGGTCCATGTCATCCAGGAGCGGATGAGGACAGCACAGAGCCGGCAGAAGTCATACGCTGACAGGAGGCGGAGGCCACTAGAGTTCGAGTATGGTGACCACGTCTTCTTGCGGGTCTCACCTCGACGTGGTATTCGGAGATTTGGCCGAGGAGACAAGTTATCTCCGTGCTTCATCGGACCCTTCCAGGTCCTCAGCAGGGTTGGTGAGGTGGCTTATCGCCTGGCTCTACCACCTCAGTTACACCGGGTGCACGACGTCTTCCACGTGTCTCAGCTGAGGAGATACGTGCACGACCCGACGCACATCTTTGACCATGGGGAGCTTGACGTTGACGATGGGGCGACTTTTACGGAGGTCCCGGTGGAGATAGAGGATCGACAGGAGTGGGTCCTACATGGGCGATCGATTCCTCTTGTGCGCAACAGATGGCGGCATGGGAATCTCCAGGAGAGCACCTGGGAGCGGGAAGCTCAGATGCGTGCTCAGTTCCCTCTTTTGTTTCCCTAGTTTTTGATGTATCTTTACGGGGACATAAAGCCCTGAGGTGGGAGTAATGTAAAGACCCGTAAAATTCAAGGGAAATTTTTTCTTAATTTTCTTTAGAATTTTACAAGAGCGCGGTTTCAGACGGCACCTGATTCCGAGGCCCAGAGTGCCCGGAATTAATTTCTGAAGTTTGGCTCGGGTACGTTCAGTGAACGAACGAGCGGGAATTCCTAACTTCTGATCTGGTGCTCGGAATTGAAATCTGAGGGCACCGATGAACTCGTAGCGCCGATATTCGCTTAAAGAGTCCTTTTCGAGAGTTGCGTTTGTTGCGGGTTGAAAGTTAATTTTGGGGTTTTTAGTTTGAGTTAAATAAAATTTGTGTAGAAAAAATTTTATTTTAACTTCTTAAAACCTATCAAAGGAGGTTGGAAGTGGGACCCACACCCACTTAACCTCCCTTGGGAGGATTAAGTGTGGTGGGGCCCACACGAACCCCTTTTCTTTTCAAATTCCCTAACCCCTCTAAAACCCCTCTTATTTATGTAACTCCCCCCTACTTTAATTCTTGCCAACCTATCTCTTCACTTAATTTTGTCAACTCTAGATTTAATTAATGTATTGAATTCAACTTTTGAATTTTGAAAGGTTGGCAAAGAGAAAATAAAATAAGATGTAGCTTATTTTATTTTGGGTGGTTTGTTTGTCTTCTTGAGAGGTGGAGAGCTCTTCTCTTCTTCTTCTTCTTCAAACTCAACGAAGAACGCGAAGAACGTCGTTCTTCAACGAAGAACTTCTCCACCGAAGAACACGGTCCATCCGCGACGCCGTATCCGCGACGCGACGTACTTCTTCCGCGTCATCTCTTCCGCGACGGTTTTCCGCGACGAACGCCATCGACAACGACTCTTCCTCCGACGTCAAAGGAATCGACACCGATATTCCACGACTCCGTCAACGTGCGACTATCGAGGTAGGGGTTCTTGAGTTCGTTGTTTCCTTTTTATTTGACTTTCCTCAAGACTTGACGTAGAACGCTCAAGTTCCGACGAAGAACGCCGCTTCGCTCTCCTTCGTCTTCGGTGTCAACGAGAGAGAACACCGCACCTTCCTCGGACAACCTTCGTCGGCATACAAGGTTTCGCCAACGACGTGCCTCTTCGGACGCGCCTCTTCGTCGTCGAATTTGACGAACGACGACCGCGACGCCCAACCTCCGCGACGTCGTCTTCCGCGGAACATTCACAATCTTCGAACCTTATACCGAGGTAGGGGTTGTTGATTCAATATTTATTTATTCATTTTCTTGAACGTGGATCTCGCTTGTCAAACTTGAGGCTTGAATGTTTAAGTTGAGTTATTTATTTAACGTGAGGGGGGGGGGGCGGACCGCATGAACACGACCGAACCCCCCTCCATCGTTCATGTTGATTATTCTTGCGTGAGGAAGCAAGTGGCGTGGTGCCGTCGCACCACGCGGATGATTGTGCAAATATTTTACGCGGTGCCGTCGCGCTACGCCAAGGAAAAATCTACAAGAACGCGACGCCGTCGCGCCGCGTTGAAAGGAATCATGGCACGGCGAAAGGGGCGCGGTGCCGTCGCACCGCGCCGGACGACGAACACCGTGGCCGGTTCCGGGCCGCGGTGGGACGAGAAGACCGCGGCCGGTTCCGGGCCGCGGCGGAAGAGAAGACCGGCGGCCGGGCCGCCGGCGTCGGAAGTCGAAGGCGGGACCGTAATTTCCGGTCCCGTTGGTAAAAACCGGCCGGCCAGCTGGCCGGCCGGATGACATAAAACCGGGGGAATAAATCCCCCGGCCGGTTCAACAAAACCCCCCTCTTAATGAGGGGGGGCGGATCCTTGAAGGAGGGGGGGCAGGCGGCCCCCCCCGGTTGCGCTCCAGCAGGCCCCCCACGTGAGGGGGGGTCGTTTTGTTGCTTAGGCGCGGCACAAAGGCCGCGCCACCTTGAAGAAGTGGGGGCTTAGCCCCCCGCGTGCCACCCTCATGCGGCGCCAGGCGCCCGCCGCCGCCGCGCCGCCCCGGGGGGGGGGGGGGGGGTCGGACCGGGTCGGCCCGGACCCGGATCCCCCCGTTTCGAACCAGAATTGGTTTTTGGCCCATAACTTGAGCCTCGGACCTCCGAATGACGAACCGTCTGCGGCAACGCGATCCTTGGATCGAGACGGTCGTTTCGGTATATCGCACTCAAGGTTTCGGTTTACTTTGAGTTCGGCCGGGTTGGTTCGTTCACGGAACCAACCGGGCCTTCGGAGCAGAAACGCTCAAATCTTGAGCTACGGACGTCCGATTGACGTGACGTCAGCCGCGTTGTGTTCCTCTTAGAGAGACGGATCTTTTGGCATACTCCGCCCGAGGTTTGGACGCAGGTGGAGTACGGTCGGGTTGGTTTTGCCTTAAAAACCAACCGGGCCCCGGAGACGAAAATGCCAATAACTCTCAGACCGGGCGTCCGATCGACGCACCGTCTGTTGCGTTGAGTTCCCGTTTACGATACGGAACATTTGGTATCCTTCGCCCGAGTTTTGGATACAGTTAGTAGTGGCCGGGTTGGATCGCACCCGAAATCCAACCGGGCCCCTGGAACGGGAAAGCTAATATCTTTCAGACAGGACGTCCGCTTGACGAACCGTCAGCGGCGTTGGTGGTTACATTGAGTAACGGTCCCTTTGAGTTTACCCTATGAGAGTTCGGGGTACAGTTGTGATACGGCCGGGTTTGGTTCGCACTCGAAACCAACCGGGCCCCTGGGACGAAAAGGCTAATAACTCACAGACCGGGCGTCCGATCGACGCGCCGTCTGTTGCGTTGAGACCCCTGTGACGAGACGGTCTTTTGAGATACTTCTTTGCGGGACTTTGTGATACTTGGAGTATCGACCAGTAGCTCGTGGAGCGGACCCTCCCGGAGACGAGCGTGCAGAGTACGGAGACCGTGTAGCCGGCTGAGACCTGACGACTGCTTGACCGACTCGACTTGGAGTGAGTCGACTAGCCCAGTGGACGGAGCGCCCGGTATTTGGTGGCAGACCCACGGCGGACGGAGCGCCTGGTAGTTGGCAGCAGACCCGCGGTACTCGACAGGAGGAGTACCTCAGTAGGCTATCTGGGTAGCGCCCGGTATTTGGCAGCAGACCCTCAGCGGACGGAGCGCCTGGTAGTTGGCAGCAGACCCGCAGTACTCGACAGGAGGAGTACTTCAGCAGTCTTAGGTTAGTGAGCGGCGGCCTCGGAGTCGTGACAGGACCACTGTACACTCTAGAGACGGAGCTCTTCAGCAGTTACAGTTTCGATAATGAAAATCCTGGTTTGAGCTGAGACTTTGACCTTTGTGTTTCCTCATGATTGAGATGGGTTACTTGATAACTTAGGTATATGTATGGGCATATACCTGGGTAGTGGTTATCCGTTGATCTCATGATCCTTGTGTTTCCTCATTACTGAGATGGTTTACTTGATAACTTAGGTATATGTATGGGCATATACCTAAGTAGAGTTTAACTGTTGAGATCTTCTTGTGGTTATCCTTGTTGGTTTTAGTGAGACCTTGAGGGTCTCGGGGTCCCTACTGAGTATCGTTATACTCACCCCTGCACGGGCTATGCCCGCACCTCGTTGTGTTGGTTGCAGACGACGGCCAGTACTGGCAGAGGCCGAGTGTTCGAGGACTGGATGGTACCTGGAGGTGGACTATACGACGAGGCGGTACCCAGAGGCAGACCACTGGGCGGGACATACTCGGAGCAGACGGCGGGACCCGAGGAGCAGAGGAGCTATCTGTACCCACCCTTCAGGTGGGATTTCCAGTGGACAGCTCAGCGTAGCAGCTTTACTTTTCAGTTGCTGTTTTCCCTTTCGAGTTGTACTTTACAGTTGGGCTTGTATTTCCGGCCCCTTTTTACTTTCCGCACTTTTAGTTGTACTCTGTTTTTGCTTAGTGTTACTTTCCGCTTGCTTACTCTGTGGTGTTTGTTTACTTTACAAAGGCAATGACTTCCCTTTTTACCGGGATTTACGCCTTGGTATTAGTCGCCAGCCCCTGGCCTATGGAAGGCGGGCTTGGGGTAGTCACAGCACGGACCCCGAGGGCGGGTTGTGACATTATTCTAATTATCTGGTAATTATTCAAATTACTAGCTAATTATTAGCTAAATATTTAAATTATTTATTAATTATTTTAATTATTAGTTAATTTCTAATTAAATTAGATTATTACCAAACAAATATCATCCGGGAGTGTCGAACCAAGAGTACAGCAAGGCCCGTTGTCGTGTACCAGGATACTACGAGTCAGGCCCGAAATTCCTTGTCTGGACTTTCAACCCTAGGTACAGTTGTGCCAGAGCTGCCTCTACTTGTTCATATCCAGACAAGGATTACTTGGGTGATAATGAATCTAATTATACCAAATTATATTATATATCTACTAATTATGCCTAATTATTACTAACAAAATCATTTTATTAATAAAACTAAATATGAATAATAAATTAAATTAAATTTATCTAAATTACAACCAAATAACAAAAATTAAAATTAATATAAAAAAATTAAATTAATATAAAAATAAATAAAAGAAAAATACCTTAAATTTTATGCTGAACTTTTTGACTCCTTTGAATTCCACTTGAAAAAAATTAAAACTGTTAAAACTGAATATTATAGAGAGAAAATAGAGAAGAATTGGATGTTCTGAAAAAAAAACGGATGGGGGTATATATAGGTTAGATTATTTGGGATGGTAGTATTTGCGATGGGTGTACCATCGCAATTAGAAGTATTTGCGATGAGACCTGTCGCAAATACCTTCGCCGCATTAATTACAGCCAGCAGTTAAAAGGGAATTCGTGACGGGACCCTTCGCAAATACCCCTGCCGCCAGAAATTTTTGCGATGGGTAGCGAGCCCGTCGCAAATATTATTTACCACCGCCTGCCATTTTCGATGGTGAGGATACATCCCGTAACAAATACCTTCGCCGCATTAATTACAGCCTGCGGTTAAAAGAGAATTTGTGATGAGACCCGTCGCAAATACTCGGGGTGTAAAAGGTTACTTGCGACGAGCCTCGTCACAAATACCCCTACTGCCAGAACTTTTTTGCGACGGGTAGCGAGCCCGTCGCAAATATTATTTACCGCCACCTGCTATTTGAGACGGGGAGGATACGTCCCGTCGCAAATATCCTTCCCTCACTTTGGCGTGAAAACTATGCCAAAACAATTGCGAAAGGGAATCTCTCACCGTCACAAATAACTAATTATTTGCGACGGGAATATATCCCGTCGCAAATGGTCCGTCACAATAACACAGTTTTCCTATAGCAACGAGAAGTCGAGCATCTGAATGTCCCAAGTAGAAAGGTCATCAACCAGGATCTCTCTTACAGCTACATGCTCATAGTTGGTAAAAGGTGAAGATGATGGAATCATACCATCCACACAAAACAACCAAGGATCGGTCCAAATATTAACCAAACGACCACTAGATATTCTATAATAAATGCTATGGTTCAAGAAAAAATGTGTACCCAAATACTCCATAAAAAATAACTTTACTGAGGACCAAATCAAAAAAACAAAAAACCCCCATGGGAAAAAATACGTAACCTTGAAAATAGTAGAACACATACTTTATAGGCTCTATAAAAAGCAATGGGCATACTTGTCTATAAGGGATTATTAAAAAAAATTCAAGTCCCAAAATCCCATGCTATAATAAGCCTTATAAAGAAAATAATTATCCCAAGAAAGAAAATATAAATTATTTTCCATTATCATGATCCCAATAAAAATTAGAAAAGGCTAAACGATGTTGATGGATAATCAAATTCTGGAGCATAATGAGGGAAATCACATAAGATAGAACATATTGGACACCAAATTTAATGAGAACCTCTTTTCTAGCCCTATAGAGATTCATACTATACCATATCTTGTTTTTTGTGGTCATTATCAAGGATTAAGGAGAATATATCTCGTTTGGAATGTCCAATGAAAATTTGGAGGCCCATAAATTTTTTATGTTTCTCAATGACCTCAATACTATACTAACCAAAAATATTTTCTCTCATCCCTTCTTACACACATCGACCAAAAGAAATATCAGATTTAGCTAAATTAACTAATTTTATCAAGGCATTGGTAAAAGCATCAATAATAATTAGAATCTCTTGGTACTCCTGAGTGGTTTCTCTTGAGAAAATAAGGCTATAATCACTTTGAAAAAGGTGAGTAATGGGGATACTTTCTCGAAAAACCATGGCCCCATGAATGAGTGAATCCATTGCTTCTTCAGATAAACATTGAGTGAAAACATCAGCAATAAGAAGAAATATGTAATGAGATACAGGGTTATCCATCCATAGGACTTTGTATGGTTTTAAATTATTTGTGAGTAATCCATTAACTTTGATTCTATAATAATAATTTTTAACACAACTCATAGTCCCTCTCACCAATTTTCATCGAAATAATAGTTTACTAATAACCTATTCCATGAAGGCCCATCCCACCCTATTATAAGCCTATGAAATATCCAATTTCATAGTAAAAATACAACTCTTATAGGTTGAATGAGTATTCATAGAATGTAAGATTTTGGGGGCCACAGTTTCATTATTTTTGATAAATCTCTTGGGAATAATCACTTTGGTTCTTAGAAATAATTCATGGGAGGACCCTATTCAAGCAGCGTGAGAGGATATTTGAAAAAATATTATAGACCAAATTATAAATGATGATATCCCTAAAATCATAAGTTTTAATTACGATTGTTATTTTTGGGATCAACATGATAAGAGTTTCATTAACCTTTTAAATAATTATAAAATCATGCCACGATCCCTGTATTAATGAAATAATGTTTGGACACATAAAATTTGAAAACATCTTGAAGAAAATGGCATAGAACCCATATGGACCCGGTAACTTTGAAGAATGAATTATCTTCTAGGCCGTCACAATTTCCTCCCCTAAAATATTTGCGTCAAGATTCGAAGCCTTGGCCTTAGTCACCATACGATCTACATAGATCGTATGGTACCACTAGTTGGTGCGACTCTGAAAATATAACGTATTTTGATAAATGACATCGATTATATCCAGAATAAGTACATATTTATACGTAATGTTTTTTTTTCTAATCCACCAAATTGGAAGGGAGGTTATTCCTTCTTCTAAGGAAGGCCTTATAATGAAAATACCTATTATTTTGGTCAACTTGTTTCATAAATGACTTACTTGACCTGGAGAACCAACAAATTTCTTTGTATATTAGGGAATCATAAAAATTATTTTCTATATTCACATCACACATCATAGAAAATGTAGAGGAAGGTTTTTAATTTCATCTAGAAAGAGATTTCCTGAGGCAAACAAATATCTTGTCAAAATTCCGGAAGTTCTATTGACTCCAGTGCTGCAATTTAGTAGCGACCTCCTTAGTTTATCCCAAACATGGTTCTTATAGAATGATGAAGTTGTTTTGACAAAATACAAATAGATATCATTATGAAGGTCCACACATACGAAATGAATGCTCTATATTTTATTATCACCCATGGGCACAACCTAAAGCTAGAGAAAAATAGGACATTGGTCAGACGAGAATGAAGGGATGTGAGAAACCTCATACTTTAGGAATGTCTGCATCTAGTCTCCAAAGTCCATGAACTTATCTTGATTTTATGAAATTCTATAATCATGGACACATCTACAAAACCAAGTAAATGGATCCTTCAGAAAACAAGATTCGAAAGACCATCCGGATGAAAAAAGTCCTAGAAGAGATGCATGGAAGAATCACTCCATCTAGTGCCACACAACTTCTCATGGTAATATATAATCTCTTTAAAATCACCACCAAATAAAATGAGGCCCTAAATTAGATTCCTAATATAATTGACCTACTCTCAGGATCTCTATTTATCACTCGCTCCCAACCGGACGTAATATCCCACAATGTGACATACGGGTTCCACGGGCAGGAGAATGGATATAGAAATGTGGTGATCAGGGAAGACATCCATTGAAGCATTAATTCCATATATCCACATAAACAAAAGTCCCCTATCATGTCCTGAATATCTAATCGAGAAATATTTATGATACCCGACCTTTTAATAAATTTCTCTCATATCATTCTTTCCAGCATGGTCTCAGACAAGAAGACCATATTAGGGGTATACTTAAAGCTCCATTGAAAGAGAATACAAACTAACCATGGTTTTTGATGACCATGTATGTTATAGTATATGGTTTTTATTATGGAATGCATGGATGGTTCCAAAAATCCTTCACCTATGAAACATGAAGAAGAGTACCATCACCCACCACTCCCCAACTTTTTGGGAGATGCAACTCTAACAACGAAGAGGATTTTAAGTGTTATGGATGATTTTGATGGTGAAATTATGGAAATTGGGAGATTATAGACTGTATAATCATTACAGACCGTGTAAGTGAGGTTTAGAACCTATTTAGTGCTGGTTAACAACAAGTAAGTTTTCTGGGTTAAATAATTAAAAGGTGACACATTTTTATAGAAAATAGTTTCCTAAGGATTAAAGAATGTGAAATGGGATTACATGACTTGTAATTCCCTGATATAGTGCTTTTATAATCATTTTATCCACTCATGATATTCGTAACCCTATGGTTGTAATAACCCCCTCTGAAATTCAATGTAGTGAAGGAAACTCTCCTTCAGAATTTTGGATTCCCATCAAAGGGTAATCATTGATTCATTTTTATTTATGTTATATCACAATGTTGACATGATTTATTACTTTTAATGAAATGAAATTATCCTAATAAATATTGAACCAAATTAATGAAATTGGTTATTATCTCATGTTGGTGATGTTATTTGTTTAGACTATGATAGGGGTTTGCCTATTGATTTTATAGATAGTGTGATATATATTATCGTCATTTTTATCACATTGTTCTTGATGGAAATTGGTAAAAAACATAAATTCCGAATTAATTGAAAATTAAATTCCTAAAGAATAAAGAGGCATACTTATTTATTCTGGTTGTGGTTTTAATTTGATGACAATCAGATTGATACAAGTATGCATGTTTAATTGATAATTTTTTTAATGAACCTGATGCATATTTTTTCTTAATGATAATAATTTAAATTAATTTTAATTGAGAATGGTACTTATCTTTGTTTTTTCCTGGAATAAATACTAAGAATATGTTTTTTATATTATATCTTATATAGTTTTATGGTAAGGTTTCCCAATGTTGAAACCTATTAATAAATAAATCAGTTAATTCAAGATGGAATAATAAATAGTTGTGTGATAAAAATGTTTTTCTTGGCCATAAGTTTCATGTTTTCTTGAGAAGCTGGAGTAAATTATTTTAGATTCATGAGAGCTCATTTGAATAATTCGTATGAATGCCTTATTTTGAGGGCCCAATTGCATAGTTTTATTGCATATTTTTCCCTTAATCTTGTAATATGCGATGGATACAAGCCTTATGATGTGATCCTGGTATAGCTGAACTTGTATGGATAATGTGTGATATGGGGTGGGGAATCTTGGATGTGATGAGATCCTAGTATGGCCGACCCTGTGATTTTTATTGTGATATATGGGTATGGAGGCCCAGATGATGTGGAAATAGATGATGCTTATGATGGATGGATGGATTGGTAAATGAATGTGGGTGATAGGGATGGAACCAAAGGTGATGGAATTAGTTTAGTCTAGGCTTACTCATTAATGAGATGCTGAGAGCTAGTATTCTCTCTTGAATCTATTTAATAGTTAATGAACGGGTTGTTTATTTATCTGAATTCCTTTCCCCACTACATGAGGTTGGTAAATTTTCATGATTTATTATTTTCTCTTGGTGGAAACCTAGGGTGGTTTTCCTCGAGTACATGTATATGGAATAATTCCAATAATGAATTAATAAATTTTTAAACTCTGTGGTTGTGTGATGATGGAATACAAACACATAAAATATTTTGATCTTGATAAACTGAGTCCTTAATTTAGACTTATTCCCTAAGAGCATGGAATAAACAATGATGATGTAATGTTGTGAAGGGAAATGTAATTGGTAACAATGCTAAATGGTTAATTAATGATAATGAATTAATTAACATAAATATAATTTCTTAATGAATGAAGTAATTAATATACGTCTTTAATATTCTTGTGTGATTATAGGATATATGATCTTTGTAGTGACATTCAAGATTCCAAGTAACACTAGATATAGTTGATTCTAAGAATATTTTACACCCATAGTGTGGTGGTGATATACATTATATCATATATATTCTATGACATCATACGATTCCCCATGCGTATCTTGTAGGGAAACTAACACCCACTGGAATCTAGGAGGATTCTATCCCCAAAATCATAGGAGATGATGGATGGTAGACTACCCAATCCGGCCCTGCTCTCATCTCCTAGTAGTTACTTGTGCTTGTGTGCACAGATGTTAGTTTTTCCATATAAATATTTATAGGGTTGGGTTGAATTGTTTTTTCACACACCTGTATTACTAGATATAACATCCAAAGGATAATTATTGGTATTCCATGTATAGTTTGTGATAGCTTGAGGTACTTACTATGTGTATGTGATGTAATGTGTTGAGGTATAATACCCAATGTATGATATATGTCATACAGTATGTGGTGGATTTTGGATAATAGTTTTTTACTATTTTTTGTGTTATGGGGATGGTGTGGTTATTTGAAGCATGAAGTGCATGTGGTGGTGCCATGCCCATGTGTTTTTTGGGCTAGCTTACTTTTAGAGAGAGATGATCAAGAGGAGCGACACTAGGTTAGAGAGGAAAACCAGTGGGGAAGTGGGAGTGGGGGTAACCTTGATGTTTTATCAATATATTAAATTCTCTCTTGTATGCGATACATAGTGAGAGATAGTCGTGGTGGAATTTGGAACATAGAATACATTTTTAGCTAACGAGTTAGTTTCTCTGTTGTTCACTGTTCTATAACATTATTTTTTTCATCTTTTTTATGAGCGGCTCTATGTAGGTCCTATTGAGTATACTATTATTATCAACATACATATATAGAATTTTTTTCATGTCAACTAGATAAGGTTGGTGATTATGATGGATATTACTTGCTCAGTGTTTAACATGATCTATTTGGGCTTTGTGGTCGCTGTCATCTATACCTTTTTGGTACATATAGTTTCCTTTAAGTTTTTAAGTACTGTGTTACATTGAATATCTTCACTTGGGTTTTATTTTCATACATATATATCTTATAATGTGTTGTTTATTGTATCCTTCTTATACATCTCTTCCACATGTTTCTAATAGAGGGAAATACTTCTGATATTCATGCTCAATATACCCTCAGTTCTAGTCACCAACCAAGGACCTACTAGTGGTGGGAATCATGTAGTCACCATATCTATCCCCTCATTAAGGTATCATTATGGGTAGGGGTCATGATAGATTAGTATAATAGGCTTAGGTTTGAGGTATATGATGGAGTTTGGAGTTGGGTTAGGTGAGTTTTCATGGTTTGGTAGGTAAATAATGTATTCTATGATTAGTTAGCAATGTAGGCATGGGATACAAGTTGAGACATGGGTATTTAGGTCCCCCAATGATCAAATTCATGGAACTTTATGTTTACTGAGCCAAATGAATGAAATAATATTAGTTACAAGGTAGAGACCAAGGGAAAGGATCATGAAACATTCTTCTTTGCGATTTTGTTTAAAATTGGTAGACTGTGGGATAAGTTAAAACCTTAAGTAAGATAAATATTTAAATAATTAATCAATATTAAATATTCCATATTCAATGTTTAGAAGTTATAACAATATTTATCATAAAAAGGTATGCATCCAGGTTGATTTCTTCATTAGGTTCATGCCGAAGATATTTAATAGGATATGCTAGTAGATCATTGCAGAGTAGAAGTCGACGATGATGAAATGTGGAGTAGGACACCCCATTATTTTCTGCGCCAGTGACTATAGAAGTACTAGGGCTTGTTTTCATATGCAGTCATAGAGGAACTGTTGGAGGATTTTAAGATATTTTTCATTCCAAGTTGTTCTTGACATAAGCGTTGAGTTTCGTTGGCTATGACAATGTTGTGTGGAGAAGCGAGGACATTTTTGTTCTTGTTACATAGGTATCATGAGGAGTTGATAGTATCATGGGAGATGTTACAATATTAGTTTCAAGTAGAGTTTCATTTTTTAACCATGAAGAAATCTAGCATCCAGGAGATTCTTACCATCTTCTAGGGGAGATCTATTGTGGGAGAGTTTGAGATCCATTTCAAGACCCCTATGTTATATTCTTTAGACATATTTTTAGATGAGGAGGCCATAGAGAGAAATTTTAAGGATTTTTTATATATAGAGATCCAATTCTAGGACACCCAATTTATAATGAAGATGTATCTCAAGGTACCAGGGAGAGAATAGGTCACCTAGAGAAAGTTGGCTAGATATGGGTCATCATAATAGGGTACTTTTCATGATTCTTCATGAAGTACAGCTGTGTTTTGGGGTTCCAAGTTCTCAGGATAAAAACTTTCTCAGTCAGCTATGGATAGGTCCCAACAATCATCATCTCATTTCATTGGGGGAAACAACTATAAGCCTTATTATTTATGATCAAAAAAGTGTTTTTCTTATGGAGGTGGAGGTCATCGGTGGAGAGAGTGCCCAACATTTCTGTGAATTCATCGTCTTCTAATTGTTTCATTCTCATCATCATAAATTCTTTTTTAAAAAGGCATGATTCAAAGTGTACATTGAGAGTGAGTGGCCTAGGGGGGCTAGAAGTAATGGATATCGAGAGCATACTTTCTAATAAGGTTAACTCCCTCGGTATCCAAATGGTTAATGTTGAAGAAACAGGACGTACCCGAACCATGCACCGCAAGATTCGCCATATGATCAACCACCTTGTTTCCCTCACAGTGTGTGTGACTCAACTAGACGGTGTTAGAGATAAGAGAACAACTCTTCTTAATGGGGTACTTGATCGACCAGGGAACATGGCCGGAGCCCAGAAGCACTTTGAAGATAATCTAAGAGTTAGTTTGTGCTTCCGCAATCTCAATAGATTTATGGATACATCTACATGATATCATATAGATGTGGATTAGTTGTATTCAGTGTAGGATATAATAGATTTATTTAGGGTGAAGGTTGTGTTCTATGATGCTAATAGAGATCCAATTGTGCTCTTTAAAGAGATATGCCCTTAGATGGGTCAAAGTCATGTTTCATCTATGTCATAATTGAAGGCCAAGTTTATGTTTAATTCATCAAAGGGTCAGAAATTGGTGTTTCCTTGGGTTATGAAAGAATACCATGTTGTCTTTCTAGATTGGGTTTTAGCATTCCCCCCATGATGGGATGTCAATTTTTGGATCAAGATACAACTAGGTGTGTATCCAATATTAATGTCTCTATATAGGATGTAAGATTCTTTGTTGTGGTGGATGTGAGTATAGATTGATGATCTATTATAGTGAGGTTTTTTTCTGAGTGTATCACCTTGGCGTGGAATATTTTATTTTGTAAAGAAGGTTTACGTAAGGTTATGAATTTATATGTATTATCATCACTTGGAACATTTGAAAGTGAAGAACCAATATCCCCTTCAATGGATTGATTATTCTTTTGATCATCTAAAAGGATCATGTTGGTTCTCTAAGATTGATTTGCGGTCTGGATATCATTATATGCAGGTGAAGGTTGAGTATATTAAAAATACATCTGTCTATGGTTTTTAAGAGAATTATGAGTTCGTTGTGATGTCATTCATTATGAATAATTCTTGACTTTTTTTCAGGGATTTTATGAACAAAATTTTCATAGAGTCACTAGATTAGTTCATGGTGGTTTTCATCGATTACTTCCTTGTGTACTCCACAATAGAAGAGGAGCACATAGAGTGTATGCATGACATTTTAGGAGTTATCCTTCATGAGGAACTATTTGGGAAGCTGTCAAAGTATGAGTTATAGGATTGTGATGTCTATTTGTTCGGTCATGTGGTATCCCAACAGGGAGTAGCTGTAGCTCCTTCGAAGAGAGAGGTATTTGTTTCTTGGGTATCCTCAAAGACAATACTGATGGTGCAAATATTCCATTGTCATTCATGATATTATAGGTGTTTTTTAGAAAATTTCTATTTTATCATGTCTCCTTTTATAACATTTAACTAAAATGGATATGAATTTTTATTAACTGACTAGTTTTAAGAATATTTTCAATTCTTAAATTATAATTTGTTCAGCACTCCAGTTCATTGTTTTCTTGCTAATGGAGTTTAGTTTGCAGTTTTTTTATGCTTCACATATTTTTGAAGGATATATTCTGATGCAATAGATATCAGTTGTTCTATATGGGTCTTGGTAGTTATATCCTAATAATAATAACTACTCCACCCATTATATTTAATTGGTTTCAATTATATTTTCTTTGAAGTTATAGTGAAATTACCTCATCAGTGAGAATTATTTGGTTTTTGCTGACTATAATATCTCAAGCTATGTCTTCTCCCAAAATGAATTAATATTATTCCAGCATCGGTGGATGGATTTTATACATTATTACAACATTTAAATTTCATATATTTTAGGAAAGGAAAATGTTTTAGCTGATGCTGAGTAGAAATTCACATAGTTATTTCATTCATGAATTTGGAGATTCATGGAGTTTAATAGAATAACTATCAGTGTATCATCTTGATATTGGAGATGTTAGGGATAAAGGATGTATTTTTCAGATGAATTTGAAATCATCCTTGGTGTAGGAAGTGGAAGAGTCCAAGTCATGGGATTCTAAGGTGAAGGTATAGAGGGACTAAATTGTATTCAATGATTACCATGATGGCAAGTTTGATGATGGATAATACTAGTTGTTGTTTTAGGGGAGGATTTTCATTCCTTTGGAGATATATGAAATGATTATCCATGAGTTCCATAGTTCTCCTTTGGAAGTACATCTTGGAGTGAACCTGATGTACTAAGCTTTGAGAGGTTTGTTTTTGTGGACAAGGATAATGTGTGTGGTTTTAGAATATTTCCCTATGTTTGGTTTTCAAGAAGTTGAAATATCAGCACCATGTTCCTGGTGGTATTCTCTAGTCATTAGATATTACTTAATGGATATGGGAGGAAATATCGATGGACTTAGTTACAAGTTTACCTCAAGAACACAGAGGCTATATGAATATATGGGTGATATTATATCCGTTTAAAAAATCATCCAACTTTATAGAGAACAGGGAGTTGATCTCAATGGATGTTTTTTTGAGGAAGTATCTAGAGGAGGCAGTGTGAATCCACGGATTCTCAGTGATGATCATTTATGATAGAGAACCACATTTTACATACAAGGTTTGGATAGGTCACTAACATTATTTTAGTTGTGATTTATTCTTTAGCAATGTGTTTCATCCACAAATGGATAGTCAGATAGGGCAAACCATCCAGAATCCTGAAGACATGTTGCACTCTTGTGTCCTGGATTAGGGTGGTTCATGGAAGTGGCACATTCTCTTACTTCAGTTTTCTAAAAAAATAGTTTCCACTACACTATATCTATATATCCATTTGAATATTTTTATGGTTGATATTTATACTTCATTATGCAAGATTTTTTTTAGAGAGCAAGAAATTATTAGGCAAGAACTGATATAGAATATTACAAAGATGGTTCAGTTAAATTGAGAGAAGATGAAATCAGTATAGGATCAATAGAAAAATTATGTTGATTATAGAAGGGGACCTCTAGAGGTTGATGTTGGGGATTATGTATTCCTATTGGTGAATCATCATCATAAGTATCAAGGTTTTGATCGTGGCAGTAAGCATTATCCCTAGTTTGTTTGTCCTTTTTAGGTGTTGGATCATGTCATATCTGTGGTGTTTCAGATAACACTTTCACCACAGATGATCTAGGTACATGATGTTTTCTCATGTGTCACAGCTCAATAGTTATCATCATGTTTACATTCAAGTCATTTACTATGGCGATATCAATGTTGATGATGATGCATCCTTTAAATAGTCTTCTATAAAGTTCCAGGACTACCAGGAGGAGGTGTTGTATGACCTTGATATTTCCTTGGTTTGTGTTGTGTGTGGGATTGGGGCATGGAACCATACCTAGGAATTTGAGTCATATATGAACTTTTAGTAACCTGAACTATTTGATGTTTATCTCCTCTCCTGTAATTTTTTCTCTTATTTAAGTTGATCCATTTTGGTTTATGTGTTGGTTTCCTCAGGTTTATTTTTGTCTATTTACTATAATTGGATTGGTAACTCCCCCGGGATAGTGTTAGGTTCTAGTTTTAGTTATTGAATGTTTTTTCACTAGTTCCCTATGAGTGATATTTTTCAGATCCTATAGTTGAGGGACCATTAATAGTTATCTCAACAGGTGCTTGTTCGGAAGATCCATTTTTAATTTCTCTCTAGGTTGGTTTTAGATTTTTGAGGTCAAGAATTGTTTGAGAGGTACTTCATGCAAGGTTCCAGATCTATGTGATCTAACCCTTTAGTGTTCCCAAGGTTTATGGTTCTTGAAGGAGTCTTGGAAGTGGTCTGGAGTATTTTGGCTATGAAATTCTTGAAATAGGGAGATTACACACCATGTAATCCTTACATGCCGTGTAAGTGAGGTTCACAACATGTGTAGGGATGGTTCACAATGTGTAATTTTTTAGGTTAAAAAATAAAAAGTAATTTGGATTTTTTTGTGAAAACTATACCCCAAGGATTACATGATATGAAAGGGGATTACATGTTGTGAAATTACCTATTATAGTGATATTATAATCATTTTAGATGCATGGGTTATTCATAACTCTATACTTGTAGTGGCTCCCTCTCTCATTCTAGCTAGCTAAAGAACCTATCCTTTAGTGTTTTGGATTCACTTCAAATAAGACTCATTTATTATCTTTTATTTATGTGCAATTTCAATGACGGATTGATTTTTCCCTTTGAATTAAATTCAATTTTCATAATAAATATTGAAACAAATTAATGTAATTGGATGCAATCACATATTGGTGATGTTTTACTTTATACCATGATAGCATTTTGCGTCTTGATTTTATAGGTAGTGTGATATCTATGATTTGTTTATTTAACATGTTTTTTCTAATGTAAATTGGTAGAAAACATAAATCTAGAATTAATTAATAACTAATTTTCTAAATAATAAATAGGTATGTTTAAGGAATCTGGTTGTCGTTTTAACTTGATGATAATAAAATTGATACAAATATTCATGTTTAATTGATAAAATTGTTTTAGGAAATAGAATCATGTTTATTCATAAAGATAATAATTTAAATACATGTTAATTGAGAATGTTACTTATATTAATTGTTGAACCAGAATAAATGATAAGATCATGTTTTTTCTTTCATTACTTTTATATATTGATTCTTAGGTTTCCTATCATTGGAACCTCTTAATAAATGAGTCAGTTAATTGAAGATGGAATAAGAACCAGTTTTTTGATAAATATGTTTTTATAGGACCTAAGATTCCCATTTTCTTTAGATGGCTGAGATCCTAGTATTGGAGCCATGAGATCTCATTTTCATGAGAAGGATGAATTCCTTGTTTTAAGGGACCAAACGCCATACTATCTTGCTTGTCTATTCTTGATTCTTATGATGTTTTCTGAATAAACTACTGGAAAAGTAGGCTATACCAACGGCTTATAACCGTTGGTATAGGCTGGAAAACCGTTGGTATAGGGTATACCAACGGTTTTCCAAACCGTTGGCCAGTTAGCCGTGAGGAAAGCCCTATACCAACGGTTTCATTTAAACCGTTGGTATAGGTGTTTGAGAATTCTGAGAACCTCTTTACCAACGGTTCAGAACCGTTGGTATAAGTTTTTCCAGACTTCTAGAAAAAGCTTTACCAACGGTTCAGAACCGTTGGTATAAGTGTTTCCTGAATTCTGGAAAAAGATTTACCAACGGTTTTGAACCATTGGTATAAGTTTTTCCAGAATTCTGGAAAAAGATTTACCAACGGTTCTGAACTATTGGTATAAGTTTTTCCAGAAATGTGGAAAAAGATTTACCAACGGTTCAAAACCGTTGGTAAATCTTTTTCCAGAGCTGCTGCACTACAGCCCCCAGAAGCCCTCCAGAAGCCCTACCATACACCTGCATAAAAAAACAGTGCACAACAGCCCTCCAGTATACCCTCCACTATACACCTGCATAAAAAATATCACAAAAGCCACATACAGACTTCAAACAGTATAAAAAACACCTAAAATAGCCCAAATAAAAACATATGACAACAATCATCTGGTGGTAATTCACCTCACCCATAAAATTCTAATAGGCAGAATAGTTTGATAAATATCTATTAGAGTTGAATAAGACATTCAAATTGACTCAAATCCCATTTTTGTTTGTGATACTAGGTTTGGGTATGTAATGATTTGTGATGAATTTTGCATTGAACTTGTATTGTTTATAATTTATGGTGAAAAGATATTTTCTTAGGAGTCTCGTCACTTATGAACCCATGAGTGAAACTACCCAACTCATGAAAAAGAGTTTGCGACTATCGTTGATGAGTGTAAATTTCAGTTGTATTCACTTAAAATGATTTCCTTTTGAAATAAAAGAGAGACTTTGAGTGGTGTTGTCCACAACGCGCCTCGGATTGATGCAGAGTTGACTCGTACACATCACAAATGACCCATGGATACATGTCCTAAAGTATCAACAGTATCTGAATGCCTTTGGTCTATTTTCTGTATGTTAGTTGTTGTTTTAACTTAAACTGTTGTCCATTTCAAAGAAAAGTGACACACTTTGAGTGGTGCTAGCCACACCGTGCCTCGGATTGAGGCGGGGTTGACTCGTACCCGTCACAAATGACCCATGGATCATTCTCCTAAAGTTTCAATAGAATCCAAAAGCGTTTGGTCGGTTTTCCGTATGTCGTTTTTTTACTTAAAATCGCATCCATTTTAAACAAAAGAAAGACACATTGAGTGGTCCCGGCCACACCGGCCCTCGAATCGAGGCAAGGTTTACTCGTACACATCACATATGACCCATGGATCGTTGTCCTAAAGTTTCAACAGAATCCGAATGCGTTGGGTTGGTTTTTCGTATTCCAGTTGTTGTTTTCACTTAAAATCATGTTCATTTCAAATAAAAGTTAGACACTTTCAGTGGTGTCGGCCACACCACGCCTCGGATTGAGGCGGTGTTGACTCGTACACGTCACAAATGACCAATGGATACATGTCCTAATGTATCAACAGTATCTTACTGCGTTTGGTCAGTTTTCCGTATGTGGTTTTTTTTACTTAAAAGCGCATCCATTTTAAACAAAAGAAAGACACTTTGAGTGGTCCCGGCCACACCGGCCCTTGGATTGAGGCGGGGTTGACTCGTACACGTCACATATGACCCATGGATACATGTCCTAAAGTATCAATAGTATCCGAATACCTTTGGTCCATTTTCTGTATCCCAGTTGTTTTAACTTAAACCGTTGTCCATTTCAAAGAAAAGTGAAAAACTTTGAGTGGTCCCGGCCACACTAGCCCTCGGATTGAGTCGGGGTTGACTCGTACACATCACATACGTCCCATGGATCGTTTTCCTAAAGTTTCAATAGAATCCAAATGTGTTTGGTCAGTTTTCCGTATGCCAGTTGTTATTTTCACTTAAAATCCTGTCCATTTCAAATAAAAGTTAGACACTTTGAGTGGTGTCGGCCACACCGCGCCTCGGATTGAGGTGGGGTTGACTCATAAACGTCACAAATGACCCATAAATCATTTTCCTAAGGTTTCACTAGAATCCGAAAGTGTTTGGTCGATTTTCCGTATGTCGTTTTTTTACATAAAAGCGCATCCATTTTAAAAAAAAGAAAGAAACTTTGAGATGTACCGGCCACACCGGCCCTCAGATTGAGGTGGGGTTGACTCGTACACGTCACATATGACCCATGGATCGTTTTACTACAGTTTCAACAGAATCCGAATGCGTTTGGTTGGTTTTCTGTATGTTAGTTGTTGTTTTAACTTAAACTGTTGTCCATTTCAAAGAAAAGTTAGACACTTTGAGTGGTACCAGCCACTCCGCGCCTCGGATTGAGGCAGAGTTGACTCATACACGTCACAAATGACCCATGTATACATTTCCTAAAGTATCAACAGTATCCGAATGCCTTTGGTCTATTTTCCGTATGTCAGTTGTTGTTTTAACTTAAATTGTTGTCCATTTCAAAGAAAAGTGACACACTTTGAGTGGTGCCGGCCACACCGCGCATCGGATTGAGGCGGGGTTGACTCGTACATGTCACAAATGACCCATGGATCTTTTTCCTAAAGTTTCAATAGAATCCGAAAGCGTTTGTTCAGTTTTCCATATGTCGTTTTTTAACTTAAAAGCGCATCCATTTTAAACAAAAGAAAGACACTGTGAGTGGTCCCGGCCACACCGTCCCTCGGATTGAGGCAAGGTTTACTCGTACACGTCACATATGACCCATGGATCGTTGTACTAATGTTTCAAGAGAATCCAAATGCGTTGGGTTGGTTTTTCGTATGCCAGTTGTTGTTTTCACTTAAAATCATGTTCATTTCAAATAAAAGTTAGACACTTTGAGTGGTGTCGGCCACACCGCGCCTCAGATTGAGGCAGGGTTGACTCGTACATGTCACAAATGACCAATGGATACATGTCCTAAAGTATCAATAGTATCCGACTGCGTTTGGTCAGTTTTCTGTATGTGGTTTTTTTACTTAAAAGCACATCCATTTTAAACAAAAGAAAGACACTTTGAGTGGTGCCGGCCACACCGCGCCTCGGATTGAGGCGGGGTTGACTCCTACACGCCACAAATGACCCATGGATACATTTCCTAAAGTATCAACAATATCTGAATGTGTTTGGTCCGTTTTCTGTATGTAGTTTTTTTTACTTAAAAGCACATCCATTTTAAACAAAAAAAGACACTTTGAGTGGTACCGGCCACACCGGCCCTCGGATTGAGGCGGGGTTCACTCGTACACATCACATATGAACTATGGATCGTTTTCCTATAGTTTAAACAGAATCTGAATGCGTTTGGCCTGTTTTCCATATGTCAGTTGTTGTTTTCACTTAAAATCCTGTCCATTTCAAATAAAAGTTAGACACTTTGAGTGGTGTCGGGCACACCGTGCCTCAGATTGACGCGGGGTTGACTTCTACACACCACAAATGACCCATGGATACATTTCCTAAAGTATCAATAGTATCTGAATGCGTTTGGTCCATTTTCCGTATGTGGTTTTTTTACTTAAAAGTACATCCATTTGAAAGAAAAGTGACACACATTGAGTGGTACCGGCCACACCGGCCCTTAGATTGAGGCAGGGTTGACTCGTACACATCTCATATGACCCATGGATAGTTTTCATATAGTTTAAATAGAATCCGAATGCGTTTGGTATGTTTTCCGTATGCCAGTTGTTGTTTTCACTTAAAATCTTGTCCATTTCAAATAAAATTTAGACACTTTGAGTGGTGCCGGCCACACCGTGCCTCAGATTGAGGCGGGGTTTACTCGTACACGCCAAAAATGACCCATGGATACATTTCCTAAAGTATGAATAGTATCTAAATGCATTGTTCCTTTTTTCCGTATGTGGTTTTTTTACTTAAAAGCACATCCATTTCAAAGAAATGTGACACACTTTGAGTGGTACCGGCCACACCAGCCCTCGGATTGAGGCAGGGTTCACTCGTACATGTCACATATGACCCATGTATCATTTTCCTATAGTTTAAACAAAATCCAAATGCGTTTGGTCTTTTTTACGTATGCAAGTTGTTGTTTTCACTTAAAATCCTGTCCATTTCAAATAAAAGTTAGACACTTTGAGTGGTGCCGGCCACACCGCACCTCAGATTGAGGCGGGGTTGACTCGTACACGTCACATATGACCCATGGATACATGTCTTAAAGTATCAACAGTATCCTAATGCGTTTGGTCCATTTCCGTATGTAGTTTTTTTTACTTAAAAGTGCATCCATTTTAAACAAAAGAAAGACACTTTGAGTGGTACCAGCCACACCAGCCCTCAGATTGAGGCGGGGTTCACTCGTACACGTCACATATAACCCATGGATCGTTTTCCTATAGTTTAAACAGAATCCTAATGCGTTTGGTCTGTTTTCCGTATGCCAGTTGTTGTTTTCACTTAAAATCCTATCCATTTCAAATAAAAGTTCACTTTGAGTGGTGTCGGCCACTACTTCAAAGCACATTTTCCATATCATTTTCCACATGAATAAACATGAAATACATGGCTATCTAAGACAGCTAAGTAAAAAAAATAGATAAATGAGTATCATAGTACCAAGGAATACTAAAGGTCTAGGTAGTAGACTAATCATACAATAAGAATCAAGTGCAAAAAACAGAATCTGAATGCAACGTCCCTATGAAGCAGAGGAAAACCCCAAGGTGGAAAACCATGTTCAAAAATAAAGAGTTATACAGAATTCAAAAATGTAATGGATCAATCTGCCTCTGATCACCATCACCATCACCACTATCATCATCAGCCTCATCCTCGCCGCCATCTCTGTCCTCGTCGTCGTCCTCGTCATCGTCCCCATGCTGATCATCGGACTCATCCTCATCCTCGGCATCATCCTCGCCCTCGGCCCCATCCTTGCCCTAGGCCCCATCCTCGCCCTCACCCACATCCTCATCCTCGCCCTCTTCCTCTTCAGCATCCTCTTCATCACCAGGAACGTCATCATCTCGATCGCCACTAGAGCTGCCGCCTGGTGCATTGGATGATTCACCCATCGACGACATAAATGTCTGACAAGCCGCACTAGCCTCTGGTGGAAGTGATGAAGATAATGATTTCATCAGTTTCATAAATTCTCTGTCTCTTGTTTGAACTTGTACTTCCAACTCTGTGACCCTTTTATCAGACTGTCTTGCATGCTCCTTGACCTGTTCCAACTCGGTGGTACTATAATGGATACCTGGAGACGACCAATACCTCGTCAGGACTATATTCTTACCAGGTCGGCAACGTACTCGACCAGAGTGCTCATCTCCCAAAACATGATATAAATGATCATGTGGCCCAAAATTGTCAGGCTCCTGGGCATCAAGAGCCTCTAAAGCACCCTGTAAAAAATATTAATAGATTATTAAATTTCAAATTAGATATTAAACTTTGAAATAAACAAATTAAAACTTACAATCTTCTCTTGGGTCGGTTCATTTACCGCAGTTCCATCTTTTTTTCTTCTACTCGAGCAAAACAATTTTTCTCGAGGGATACGTCCTTCAATATTCATTTTGTGCTTCTGTAATGACATTGAAACAATATAAAGTGAAAGTATAATCATATATTCATTATTCAATAAATCACATAATTTAAGTAGGATCCACTAAAAAAGGAAAGTACTAATGAAAAATTATAAACTATATCGTACCTGCTGCCTCTCATGATCTGCCATAGTTGTCCCCCCCAAAGTGTGGAGGTATTACTTTGAATCAATATTTTTTTTTGTTTTTTTAGAAGATTCCTAAATAATGATTAATAATTAATAAGATTATACTAATAAAAAATATGACAACTCTCATTTAAATAACTCAAATGAGATTAATACCTTAAATTTGGCAGTCGCCCAATGGGTAATCATTTGGCGATATTTCTCTATCAGGCAGTCATCCACGATAGGTAATGTCTCTAACTCCGTGCCCACTCTATCATAGCAGCCAACATACAGCTCATGCTTATAAGCTCTCCAAAGCTCTCCTAACTCTTTTAAATGCGCTGGTCGTGCACCTTCTCCATCAGGGAAGTTAAACCGAAGTTGAAAACAAATATATTAGTTCATTTAAATACAAAAATATACTGCATTAAATCCAATAGATTTTTTACCCATATTTTTGCCCACGCGTTATCCTTGACTTCGGGTGGCAGAAATCTCCAAGAGAGAGGGCTGACCGGAATGATATCGGAGTATTTGGCTAGCGTCACCAAAACCCCCCGACATTGCTGCCCAGATTTCTCAATCATTTGTCCATCAACATTGTATTCAACCATCAACTATGTCTGGCAGTTCCATACCACACACAAGCGAGTACGCCCCCTCCCCTGCCTCCTATCTGTAGAAGAATTTGTTATTAATGAAAAATAATATCAATACAAGTTATAATAAAAATAAATTTTGGTATAAAAATTTGATAGAGCTATATGAATATACCTGTGGTAGTCGGATCAATGGGTGTAGAAGCTGAAGGAGTATCCTGTACAGGTGGAGTGTCCCTCAGTGTATGCTCCTCAGCCCCATACTGTGTCGCAGCAGGAGTCGAAGAAGGTGGAATATAATAGCCCGGAGATAATGAACCAGAATAAAAAGATGATGGCATAGACGTCTGTCCAGCTGGTAGTGTAAACATCGGAGGTCTAAATATCTCATATGTCCTTGAAGACATGCCAGGATCAAAATAGGGCATAGAAGATACGTATGTGGTAGTGGGACGTCTAACTCTCGCCCCACGAGCCCTCGTACCACCGGCCTCAGTACTAGGACCACTAGATGATCGTCCATCTCTGACACCACCCTCCCTCCTACCACCAACCTCTCTACTGGGAGCAATATCAGGCTCCTCGTCAGATATCTGTCGTCTAGGGGGTGGATCCTGAAAAAAAGTGTGACAGAAAAGTAAAAACATGATATTTTAAGTTATTGAAATATTTATATTTGAAATAAAATAGTCACAATAGGGATGAGTGGAGGAACACCCATCTGTACCATGCGACGATTATTATCTGTCATCTTTTTCCGCTGCCTCTCTTCAATGGGTGTCATTTCCTGCAATGAAAACAAATATGGAAGTAATTAGAAACAGATAACTAATGTGTAACCCAAAAAACAAAATATAGAAAAACCATTATGATAAAAAGCACATAATGAAATAGAAGATTTATGGTGTTATGAAGGTAAGTACTAGGATACACACTCTGAATGATGTAGGTGAAACATGTAGGTGAGAACATGACTGTATGATTCTATATATTTCCCACCACAACTTCGGGTTCACAATCAACTCTGATAATTGAGTTGTTGGGGTCATCATAAGTAATAAACGGATTGCTTCCAATTGCAGTAGGCATAGTGTCAACTTCATCATCACCATCATCAAAAACATGTCTGGGATTTACTTCAATAATTACACCGAATTTAGGATGACGATGATCTTTGACATAAAAAACTTGTTTCACCATTGATGCCAATACATATGGTTCATCGGTGGCAAGAGTGCGAGTCATGTCAATAACTCGAAATCCACAATCATCAAGAAAGGTACCTTAACTCGTCATTGAATCAAACCATTGACATTTCATCATCGTGACTTGACTATGTGAGTAATAATCCAAAATTATTATTTTCTCCACGACACCATAATAAGCAACATTTTCAGAACGAGGTCTAGTGTCCGATGAACTGGCATAACAGTCTGTTGTGGCAGTTAGCATAACACCATTATGTTGTGTTCTAATGTTTCTTGCTTGTTCAGTGATAATAAATATGTATCCATTGATCACAAGTGATTTACAAGAACGAACCATGGTATTAGGACCAAAAGCCAAAGCTCTTACTTCCTCAGAAACAGAGTCTGTAGGAAAACTCGATACCTGAAATATAAACAAATAGTAAACTTAATTAAATATTATTTTTATTTAGTTATTACAAAAATATTTTTACCTTCAATTTCAACCAAGCAGAAAACCCTTTGCTATGAAAAGTCTCCTTCTTTCTCAAAGATAAAGAACGATGCTTTCTATATATCAATTCTTTATTTTCCTTGTAGGTAAAAATAATAATAGTTTAACAAATATTTAAAATTACAAGAGATAAGATAACAGATACATGTACAACTAACTTACTTGATATACTCATCGAACAAATCACAATTGAACAACACTGTGTGATGTGTCATCTCTCACACTTCAAGGCTTAATGTTGTCAATGTATATGGTCCCGGAATTCCTCCTCTCTGATGAAGTTAAGGAAAACTGGGTTCAATTTTCCCATACTGTTCTTCTTCATTTCTCATTGGTCTGTTTATTCTTGTAGTATGATCAAAAAAATACATTGAGCAGAAATCCATACATTCTTGATCCAAGTAACCGTTCAGAATAGAACCTTCGGGATAATTCCTATTCCGAACATATGATTTCAATGTGCACATGTTTCTTTCAGTTGGATACATCCAACGGAAAGCAACATATAAGGCCCCAGCCTTAAACCTTACTTAATATTGAATTAAATGAATAATTCACATTGAGGATATTTTCAGGTTTAGAGTTTTATAGAATTAGAACATAACTATTACATCTTAAAAGATTACAAAGTAGACACTTATACTAAGTCTCCATAAAATAAAAACTCTTAAAAAGAAAGATGTCTAGATTCCATGTTTTAGATAGCATGAAATTCCCTTGATCCCATCCTTGACCTTATTCCACTTTAAGTCCTGTGAAAAACATTTCGAAAAACTTGGGGTGAGCATAAAAAGCTCAGTAAGGGATACAAAAAGAATGAAAACTGTTAGTTTTTCAAACATCAAGTAAACCATGTATACTATATCAAAGTAATACCTTCACCTTCATGAAGTAGTAAAAAAAATCTTCACTGAATAAAGTATCATTAATTACATTTTTGTAACCAAAATATTACCATAAAACCCATATAAAGAACACATAGAATATATAAAGGTAACTTGGGACATAAACATACTTAAGTGGAATAACCATACGGTTGACTTCCACACATATCACTTAATGGAATAGCCATACGGCCAATTTCCATACATACTTAATGGAATAGCCATACGACCGACTTCCATACCCAATGCATTGGAGGTTATAACGTAACCACCCATCCTGGTATTCACGGCACCACCCGTCATATGGTTTATAACGTAACCACCCGTTAAAATGTCCAAGTACCAGTATAAAATCATAAAACCAATATAAAGGAATGATAACATTTCCACATTTCAATCACAATATATCATAAATATATTGACATAATAGAATCCTTTTTCAAAACCATTTTCAATACCAAAATACATAAAAGAGTATATGGTATTAATTTTATTCTAAAAACATTACGGCTTGTTGAGAAAGTCAAAGATCAAATAATACTTGCGGCGGCGGAAAAAGGTCGTTGTCACCGCGTATGCTAAAAATAAACATTCATTTTTGTCGTTTAGTAAAACGATTCGTAGAAAAAGATTCCTTTTGTATAAAAGTAAAAGTCAAAGGAGTTTATACACCGTATAAAAGAAAGTTGTGTATAAAACGAAATATGCCTCAATGAAAGGAGATTGAGACGAAGTCCCTTACCTCGTATCCGACTTGACCCGACCGTTCTTTAATCTCTTGAATAATAAACTTGAGTTAATATCTACTTGCTTAAGAAACTTTTTCAAGTTCATTATTCCTTTTATACCATGTTATGAACATCATGTAATCATTTAAGTTAATAATGTTCATTTTGTCGGTATTTGGTTCTTAAGTCAAAAATAGACTTTTTACACTTACATGTTGTTAATTTGGTCAAAGGTTCATTATATCCAGAATGATATTAATGATTTGGATAACATATATATCATATATATTCATCATATACATGTATTTATAATATTACATCACATTTAGAGGTAAGAAATGAAATGCACCGTTCATGGAGACGGTAAGCCGTACGTACGCTTGAACGCTCTTTCCATTTCTATTTCATATTTTCTGGAATGGAATCATAATGATATAAGAGTATATTATAATTACAGTATAATAACATATATAATATCATTAACTTTATCCTTTACACATCCCACATATGGTATTAACGAATCAAATCACTTTTAGGGGCAGTAGTCCGCACTTCCTAAAATGAAGATATCGTGTTTACCCATAATGGAAACCATAAAGGTATGACAAAAATGAAAAATACAGAAGCTTAAAGAAAACATAAACATATTATATATCACATATAAAAATAGTGACATCATAATGGCCACCCTTGAAGGTGTTAAATGAGTATTGAACAATCATCGTTTCGGGAGGCAGAATTTCGCCATCCACGGAAACCGTATGTTCTTTAACCATTTGATGTAGTTGTGTGAGAGTGTAGCTCAAATAAATGTTATAACAACATCCTAGTATATTTAAGATACTGGTGTTGTTACAAAAGAAGTAAATAAAAAGAGTTTAGAGGGTTGGAGAAGCAAAATAAAACAAATGAACAAGAGAGAATGAATTACCTTTAAAAGTGTAACTCCTTTTGATTTGAGCCTAAAGGCTTCCTTTGAAAGGATTCTTCCCAAAGGGAATCCTCTAGGATGAGGAGAGGGATGTGGAGAGAGTAAATGGGCAGAGGTTGGCCGATCCAAAGGCTTGAGAAGTGTGTGAAATGAGGTAGAGGTGGGGGCCTTTTATAAGAGGAGAGGAGGGGCACTTTTGGAAAGTAAAGAAATATTACATTATTTGAAAATGTGTTTCGGTTTTAAAAGGTCCCACATTGCTATAATTCGTGGATAAGGTGATAAGGGTTCGAAATCCACTCATCCAATTGGTTTTGGACATGTGTAGTTTATAGATTTTACATTGTCTTTCCATTTTATTTAAATCTCCAAATAATGATGTCATCACTGCATCATTATTATGTCATAAATAATTTAATTTATTTAATGTCTAAAAATTATAAAAAAAATACTATGATGTATGAAATCTTTTTATCTTTCCAATGACTATTTATAATCAAAATTGGGACTTGTATATCCCCACTTAAAAATTATGTTAGTAAAACATTTTATGTTAGTGTCATTTTCACTTTAACATTAAATAAAAATATATTAATGTCATTTTCCAACTAAAGTTGCTCCATGGGGTCCCCAAGTTGGCCCATGGCTTGTATTGGTCGTCCATGACTCACCCAATAGGTGTAGGACAAGTGTCATGGTGTTTTCACATTCTTATAATACCATTTTTACCTTAAACTACACTAATTACCTCTAATCGCGATTAATGAAAAAAAGTTACTATTCACCAAAAAATTATTTTAATCTCATTGAACCACATTTTACTTCTTAATGACAACCATGTATATCGGATTTTCAAAATTCAATACACATTAGTGGTAAACTTTCATTTAACTGAAAAATCAGTTTGCTTGATTACCACTTAGTGGTTTCACTATTCATCAAAAATTGAAGTTTTTCAGAAAATTACCAGAAATTCACCCTAAGCTATATTTGATATTCCGAATTCAAAAATGAAGTCCATTTTACAAAATTCAAAAAATATAAGTCAAATTAATTAATTTAATAATTAATTCCCGTTGTCATGACAAATAGCGTGTTTTTGTGAAACAATAAGTATCAAAAGATTGACACCAGTTTAAGTCCAATTTCAAAGTGAAATTGATTCCAATGACCACCATTGGATTAAATGGTAAAAATATTTTCTAATTTCACTTTAAAACCAATTAAAA
Organism: Viscum album; assembly: GCA_963277665.1. Lineage (NCBI taxonomy): Eukaryota > Viridiplantae > Streptophyta > Magnoliopsida > Santalales > Viscaceae > Viscum > Viscum album. Next base: position 260,671,987 of record OY728128.1, on the reverse strand, counting down.
TAATAATCTAATCATATAAATAATTTAGATTAAAAAGAGGTTTTGAATTAAAATACAACATTTTACACTATTCATAAAAAAATGAACTTTATCAGAAAGGTACCAAAAATTTACACAAAGTAAATTTTGATGTCCCGATTCTAAAGAAGAGTTATATTTGGTCCAAAATAAAGTATAAGAGTGATCAAAACTATATTTAATGAGGGTTCACCATTAAAAGGTGATAAGTGAACCTTTAGTGAAAATTAGAGTATATATGCCCTAAAATTGAACTCTTTCCGTATTTTAAGCCTTTATCTTTTATTGGGTAAATGTATAAACATTTAAAAACATATCTAATCATATTTTAGTTATTTATATCCATTCCCGCCAGTACAATAGCTACTTGTTAACTAACATTTAAAATAATATTATTTTATTACTTGTGTGCTATGTAAGTTTCAAAGAAACTCATCGTTACGTATCGGGTACGCTATCGAACATAGCAACCCCCTTTAAAATAAAATTAATATTTAATTCGTAAATATTAATAAATATGAAAATTCTTTATTCTTTATTTACCTGGGATGTTACATCCTTCCCCCCTTTTGGGAATTGCGTCCTCGCAATTTTATTCACTTATCAAAATAAGTGGGCGTATTTATCCCTCATAGCATTTTCAGATTCCCACGTTGCCTCTTAAATCACATGGGTTTTCCACAAAACCTTTACCTGATGAATCACCTTATTCCGTAACACTTGCTCCCTGTGGTCAAGAATCTGGACCGGTTGTTCCTCATAAGATAGGTTCTCTTCCAGCTGAACTACCTCTGGGCTCAAAACATGAGATGGATCTGGCATATACTTTCTCAACATTGAAACATGAAAAACATTGTGTACCTGAGATAAACTCGGAGGTAAATCCACCCGGTATGCAACTGATCCAACTCTCTCTAGAATTTCATATGGTCCAATAAACCTTGGACTTAGCTTTCCTTTCTTACCAAATCTCATCACACTTTTCCATGGTGAAACCTTGAGAAAAACATGATCACCTACCTCGAAAGATAGATCCTTCCTCCGGTTATCCGCATAACTCTTCTGCCTTCTCTGAGCTGTTCTCATGTGCTTCTGAATCAGTTGAACTTTTTCTGCCATCTCTTCTACCAATTCTGGTCCCATCAGCTTCCTTTCACCCACTTCATCCCAAAATGCTGGTGTTCGACACTGCTTCCCAGATAATGCCTCAAATGGTGCCATCTGTATACTGGAATGAAAACTGTTATTATAAGAAAACTGAACCAAAGAAAGATGTTGGTCCCAACTTCCCTGATAATCCATCGAACAAGCTCGTAGCATATCCTCCAAGGTCTGAATTGTTCGTTCTGACTGCCCATCTGATTGAGGATGAAATTCTGTACCCAACGACTTCTGAAGGCCTTTCCAAAAGTTATATGTGAACCTGGGATCACGATCAGATACAATGGAGAGAGGAACTCCATGTAACCTGACTATCTCTTTAAGATACAAACGGAAAAGTTGATCTAGAGAGAAAGTATCTCGTATAGAAAGGAAATGAGCAGATTTGGTCAAGCGATCAACAATAACCCAGATTGCATTATTACCTCAAGATGTCCTCGGTAATCCCACAACAAAGTCCATGGATATGTTTTCCCATTTCCACTCTGGCACTGGTAAAGGCTGAAGCATCCCTTTCGTTAACTACCGCTCTGCTTTAACCTGTTGACATGTCAAACACTTCACAGTAAAATTAGAAATGTCTCTTTTCATTCCATCCCACCAGTAATACTCCCGCAGATCTCTGTACATCTTAGTACTGCTCGGATGAACTGAAAACGGGGAACTATGAGCCTCACATAACAACTCATTCTTCAACTGTGAATCACAAGGCACACATAACCTCTTCACAAACCTCAAAACACAAACACAAACTTATCCAAGAACTCATGGAAAATTCTATTCATTAAGTCCATGAATACAGCAGGTGCATTGGTTAGCCCAAAAGGCATTACTACAAATTCATAATGGCCATATCTCGTACGGAACACGGTCTTCGGAATTTCTGCCTCCTTTACCTTCAGCTGATGGTACCCCGATCTCAAGTCAATCTTTGAAAAAAATTGAGCCCCCTGGAGCTGATCAAACAAATCATCGATATGAGGCAAAGGATATTTGTTCTTAACAGTTATATTATTCAAGGCTCTATAATCAATGCAAAGTCTCATAGAACCATCTTTATTTTTAACAAATAAAACAGGAGCACCCCATGGTGATGTTCTAGGTCTAATTAAACCTTTCTCTAATAAATCTTGCAATTGCTCCTTCAACTCTAAAAGTTCAATTTTTGCCATTCGATAAGGGGGTTTTGAAATTGGCTTAGCATCAGGAACTAAGTCAACAGTAAACTCAACTTCCCGATCTGGTATTATTCCAGGAAACTCATCAGGAAAAACATCAGGATACTCATTTACCACTGGCACATCATTAATCTGAACAGTTCCTTTATTTTCAAGGACGTGTGCAAGGTAACATTCATTTCCATCTTTTACAAGTTTCTCGGCCTCTTGATATGTTATCAAAAGTAAGGGTTCATTCTTGTAAACAAACTGAAAGTCTTTCTGAAAAGAAACTTCTTTAGCTCTACAGTCAATCTTAGCATGGTAAATAGAGAGACAAATCCATACACAGGATAACATCAAACTCAACTAGAGGTAGAACAATAAGGTTTGCAAGTAGGTTCTTTCCACAGATAAGGATAGGAAGATTCTTATAAATTATTTTTGCCTCGACACTTCCCCCAGGTGTTTTTACCAAAAGTTCAGGAGTCATTTGTTGAGATGGTATTCCCATTTTACTAGAAAAGGTTTCAGAGATGAAAGAATGTGTAGACACCGAATCAAACAACACACTGGCATAATCTGAAAAAACAAACAAAGTACCTGATACAACTTCATTTGATGGCCCGACATCTGCTGAAGTAGTTGCAAAGGATTTCACCACCCCTTTCTGTTTGTAGTCTAACTGCTTCCCATCACTCAAGCTCCTTGTCGGACACTCGTTTGCATAGTGACCCATCTCATTGAACTTATAACATTTCACTAACTGTAAATCAAATTTGTTCTTACCTTCACCTTGATCCTTTTCAGTGCAATCACGAGCCTTATGTCCCATCTTACCACATCGATAGCACGTCCCAGAATTCAGAAGACATTCCCCAGCATGCCTTTTGCCACATTTATCACAAACTGGAAACTTAGTTCTCTTACCATCAGACTTTTTTGAAGAATTCTTACCTTTCTCCTGCCACCTCGGTCTCTTCTTCTGCTGGTTGTTATAGAAAACTTGGTCATCGGAAAACTCCATTTCCACCTTCTCAGCACATCGAACAAGCTTTTCATAACTTTTAAACTCACGAGAAGCCAAAGCCCTTCGATATTTTGGCTTTAATCCTGAGTAAAAACGATTGATTTTACTATCAAGGTCTCGGATAAAATTTGGAGCATACCTTGCCAATCGAGTGAACCTTTCTTCATAGGCAGCCACTGAGTATTCCTCTTGCCTCAATTCCAAGAATTGCTTTTCCATCCTAAGTCGAACAACCTTAGGAAAATACTTCTCAAGAAACATACCTTTGAATTCATCCCAGTCGAGAGCATCAAGCTCATCAGCGTCCCTGATATTTTTAACCATAGACCACCACTGATCTGCTTCACCCTCCAAACGTTAAATAGCAAGACTAACCTTTTGATTGTCTGAACACCCCATGACATCAAAAATCTTTTCCAGTGCTTTAATCCACCCTTCATCTAGCACAGGGTCAGATGATCCTCTGAATGATGGTGGATGTTGCCTCATGAAATGTTCCACCACTGACATGTTCCTCTGCGGTTGATCTGGTTGATCTCATGCATGGATACCACCGCCATTTATCGCTTGAGTCAACTGCGCCATTACTGCAACAAACTATTTAGTTCCAATTCCGACCATTTCTGGATGCTGATTCGGAAGGTTATTTCCTTCTGTATGCCTTCCTAGCACTGCTTCCCTGTTTCCTCTGCGGAAAACCATTCTGAACAAACATGTCTTAGATGAAGCAACATGGTAATCTTTAAATGCTATATCATTTCGAAAAAAAATATTTTTGGATAATCATTTAATAGAATTCTAACTCCTAAAGTTATATAAACCGACCTTTGATACCAACTATAAGGCCCCAGCCTTAAACCTTACTTAATATTGAATTAAATGAATAATTCACATTGAGGATCTTTTCAGGTTTAGAGTTTTAGAGAATTAGAACATAACTATTACATCTTAAAAGATTACAAAGTAGAAACTTCTACTAAGTCTCCATAAAATAAAAACTCTTAAAAAGAAAGATGTCTAGATTCCATGTTTTAGATAGCATGACATTCCCTTGATCCCATCCTTGACCTTATTCCACTTTAAGTCCTGTGAAAAACATTTCGAAAAACTTGGGGTGAGCATAAAAAGCTCAGTAAGGGATATAAAAAGAATGAAAACTGTTAGTTTTTCAAACATCAAGTAAACCATGTATACTATATCAAAGTAATACCTTCACCTTCATGAAGTAGTAGAAAAAATCTTCACTGAATAAAGTATCATTACTTACCTTTTTGTAACCAAAAGATTACCATAAAACCCATATAAAGAACACATAGAATATATAAAGGTAACTTGGGACATAAACATACTTAAGTGGAATAACCATACGGTTGACTTCCACACATATCACTTAATGGAATAGCCATACAGCCAATTTCCATACATACTTAATGGAATAGCCATACGGCTGACTTCCATACCCAATGCATTTGAGGTTATAACGTAACCACCCGTCCTGGTATTCATGGCACCACCCGTCATATGGTTTATAACGTAACCACCCGTTAAAATGTCCAAGTACCAGTATAAAATCATAAAACCAATATAAAGGAATGATAACATTTCCACATTTCAATCACAATATATCATAAATATATTGACATAATAGAATCCTTTTTCAAAACCATTTTCAATACCAAAATACATAAAAGAGTATATGGTATTAATTTTATTCTAAAAACATTACGGCTTGTTGAGAAAGCCAAAGATCAAATAATACTCGCGGCGGCGGAAAAAGGTCGTTGTCACCACGTACGTTAAAAATAAACATTCCTTTTTGTCGTTTAATAAAACGCTTCATAGAAAAAGATTCCTTTTGTATAAAAGTAAAAGTCAAAAGAGTTTATACACCGTATAAAAGAAAGTTGTGTATAAAACGAAATATGCCTCAATGAAAGGATATTGAGCCGAAGTCCCTTACCTCGTATCCGACTTGACCCGACCGTTCTTTAATCTCCTGAATAATAAAATTGAGTTAATATCTACTTGCTTAAGAACCTTTTTCAAGTTCATTATTCCTTTTATAGCATTTTATTAACATCATGTAATCATTTAAGTTAATAATGTTCATTTTGTCGGTATTTGGTTCTTAAGTCAAAAATAGACTTCTTACACTTACATGTTGTTAATTTGGTCAAAGGTTCATTATATCCAGAATGATATTAATGATTTGGATAACATATATATCATATATATTCATCATATACATGTATTTATAATATTACATCACATTTAGAGGTAATAAATGAAATGCACCGTTCATGGAGACGGTAAGCCGTACGTACGCATGAACGCTCCTTCCATTTCTATTTCATATTTTCTGGAATGGAATCATAATGATATAAGAGTATATTATAATTCCAGTATAATAACATATATAATATCATTAACTTTATCCTTTACACATCCCACATATGGTATTAACGAATCAAATCACTTTTAGGGGGCGGTAGTCCGCACTTCCTAAAATGAAGATATCGTGTTTAACCATAATGGAAACCATAAAGGTATGCCAAAAATGAAAATTACAGAAGCTTAAAGAAAACATAAACATATTATATATCATATATAAAAATAGTGACATCATAATGGCCACCCTTGAAGGTGTTAAATGAGTATTGAACAATCATCGTTTCGGGAGGCAGAATTTCGCCATCCAAGGAAACCGTATGTTCTTTAACCATTTGATGTAGTTGTGTGAGAGTGTAGCTCAAATAAATGTTATAACAACATCCTAGTATATTTAAGATACTGGTTTTGTTACAAAAGAAGTAAATAAAAAGAGTTTAGAGGGTTGGAGAAGCAAAATAAAACAAATGAACAAGAGAGAATGAATTACCTTTAAAAGTGTAACTCCTTTTGATTTGAGCCTAAAGTATTCCTTTGAAAGGATTATGCCCAAAGTGAATCCTCTAGGATGAGGAGAGGGATGTGGAGAGAGTAAATGGGCAGAGGTTGGCCGAGCCAAAGGCTTGAGAAGTGTGTGAAATGAGGTAGAGGTGGGGGCCTTTTATAAGAGGAGAGGAGGGGCACTTTTGGAAGTAAAGAAATATTACATTATTTGAAAATGTGTTTCGGTTTTAAAAGGTCCCACATTGATATAATTCCTGGATAAGGTGATAAGGGTTCGAAATCCACTCATCCAATTGGTTTTGGCCATGTGTAGTTCATAGATTTTACATTGTCTTTCCATTTTTTTTAAATCGCCAAATAATGATGTCATCACTGCATCATTATTATGTCATAAATAATTTAATTTATTTAATGTCTAAAAATTATAAACAAAATACTATGATGTAGGAAATCTTTTAATCTTTCCAATGACTATTTATAATCAAAATTTGGACTTGTATAACCCCACTTAAAAATTATTTTAGTAAAACAATTTATGTTAGTGTCATTTTCACTTTAACATTAAATAAAAATATATTAATGTCATTTTCCAACTAAAGTGGCTCCATGGGGTCCCCAAGTTGGCCCATGGCTTGTCTTGGTCGGCCATGACTCACCCAATAGGTGTAGGACAAGTGTCATGGTGTTTTCACATTCTTATAATACCATTTTTACCTTAAACTACACTAATTATCTCTAATCGCGATTAATGAAAAAAAGTTACTATTCACCAAAAAATTATTTTAATCTCATTGAACCACATTTTACTTCTTAATGACAACCATGTATGTCGGATTTTCAAAATTCAATACACATCAGTGGTAAAATTTCATTTAACTGAAAAATCAGTTTGCTTGATTACCACTTAGTGGTTTCACTATTCATCAAAAATTGAAGTTTTTCAGAAAATTACCAAAAATTCACCCTAAGCTATATTTGATATTCCGAATTCGAAAATGAAGTCCATTTTACAAAATTCAAAACATATAAGTCAAATTAATTAATTTAATAATTAATTCCCGCTGTCATGACAAATAGCGTGTTTTTGTGAAACAATAAGTATCAAAAGATTGACACCAGTTTAAGTCCAATTTCAAAGTGAAATTGATTCCAATGACCACCATTGGATTAAATGGTAAAAATATTTTCTAATTTCACTTTAAAACCAATTAAAATAATAATCTAATCATATAAATAATTTAGATTAAAAAGAGGTTTTGAATTAAAATACAACATTTTACACTATTCATAAAAAAATGAACTTTATCAGAAAGGTACCAAAAATTTACACAAAGTAAATTTTGATGTCCCGATTCTAAAGAAGAGTTATATTTGGTCCAAAATAAAGTATAAGAGTGATCAAAACTATATTTAATGACGGTTCACCATTAAAAGGTGATAAGTGAACCTTTAGTGAAAATTAGAGTATATATGCCCTAAAATTGAACTCTTTCCGTATTTTAAGCCTTTATCTTTTATTGGGTAAATTTATAAACATTTAAAAACATATATAATCATATTTTAGTTATTTCTATCCATTCCCGCCAGTACAACAGCTACTGGTTAACTAACATTTAAAATAATATTATTTTATTACTAGTGTGCTACGTAAGTTTCAAAGAAACTCATCGTTGCGTATCGGGTACGCTATCGAACATAGCAACCCCCTTTAAAATAAAATTAATATTTAATTCGTAAATATTAATAAATATGAAAATTATTTATTCTTTATTTACCTGGGATGTTACACAACAGGTCCTCCAAGAAGTATGTCGGTCGGAAGATGGAGAGTCAGATGCAACATGCATGTAAAAAATGATGGAGGGAATATTTTCTCTAACTCACACAAAATTAATGGTGTCTCTGCCAATAGTTTTTTGATGAGGGATTTGGAAAACCTCTTAGCACAAAGATCTCTAAACAAATAACACAACCGAATAACTGAGACTCTAACATTATTGGACAAGAGATGACGGATTTCTATTGGAATCAACTCATGAAAAAGGACGTGATAATCATGAGTCTTCAAAGATTTCAACTTCAACTCTTTTCTGTTGACCTGTTTTGATATATTGCTTGAATAGCCATCAGGAACTTGAATAGTCTCTAGCACTTCCAGAAATTGATTTTTTTCAGCAGGAGTCATCACATAATAAGCACATGGAACTTTCCATTTATTTCCACTGATACAGACAGGATGTAATTCTGCTCTGATCCCCCAATCTACCAAGTCACGCCGAGATCGTAAATCATCTTTTGTCTTCCCCTTGACATTTAGAAGAATCGAAAGCAACATTTCACATATATTCTTTTCAATGTGCATTACGTCTAAGCAATGACGTAACAAGTTGGTTGACCAATATGACAACTCAAAGAATATACTCTTCTTCTTCCAATTGTAACAGGTATCATTGGAAACATTTTTCCTCTTTCTAGATTTTATTACACTCTTCCCAAATGAATAACTGAAATCTTTCAATTCATTAAGCACATCAGTTCCAGACATATGCTGAGGTGGATCGTCATTCTCCATGGTATTGTCAAATCTTCGATGATTGTTTCTATATGGATGGTTCATTGGCAAGAATCGTCGATGTCCCATAAAACTAAAACTACGACGATATTTCAGTCTTCCCGATCGAGTATTCTTCATACAAACAGGACATGACAATTTTCCTTTTGTGCTCCATCCAGACATCATTGCATAAGCAGGAAAATCATTGATAGTCCACATAAGTGCAGCACGCATCTGAAATATGTATTTCGAACATGCATCGTATGTGGGCACACCCACATCCCAAAGAAGTTTCAACTCTTTTATTAAAGGTTGCATGTATACATCTATATCATTGCTGGGATTAGAAGGGCCAGATATCAGTATACTCAAGAAAGTGTAAGGCTTTTTCATACACAACCAAGGCGGAAGGTTATAAATGTGTATGAAAACCGGCCATGTGCTGTGCGAAGTAAGCATCTACCCAAATGGATTAAAACCATCACATGAAAGACCCAGTCTCACATTACTCACGTCGGCTGTAAATTTAGGATATCGAGCATCAAATCTCTTCCATGAAAATCCATCTGCAGGGTGAACCAACTCTTCATTATTATTTTTTTTCTCGGTGTCATTCCATCGCATATTTACGAATATTTCATCATACATGAAAAGGTTCTGTAATCTGGGGATCAATGGAAAGTGCCACATTAATTTTTGTGGCACACGAGATAGTGTTCCATCATCTTTTGGTTTCCATCGGGAGGTTCCGCATTTTATACAATCATTTCTTTCAGCAGTTTCCTCCCAAAATAAGCTGCAATCATTCAGGCAAGCATGATTTTTTTTGAGAATCCAAGTTCATCAACCAACTTCCATGCCATACAGTGGTTTGAGGGAATATCTGCATCATCTGGAAGTAATTCCTTCAAGAAGATAAGAATGTAATCAATTTCAGTATTTGAAATACCATACATAGTTTTCCAATGAAACAATTGGATTAAAAATTCCAACTTTTTCATTTTATCACATTACTGATATACTGGAGTCGTCGCAGCATCATTCAATTTTTTCACCCTATCAACATCATCATTTTCATTGGACGCATCATGTGTGCTTGTATCGAAATCTTGTTGGCTGTACATCCTTTCCTTCTCATGATGTCGAATAAATGGAAACCGATCATATATCAAACTCTCCAATTCAGTCCTATCATTTGGATCATCAACATTTTGAGATTCCATTTTCTCTCCATTGTGATACCACACATAATAGTTTGTTTGGAAACCATATTTGGTTATATGATAGCTAACTGCTTCACGGCCCAACCAAGGTCTTTCAACACAATTAAAACATGGGCAGTGTATGAGACCACTATCTGAAGCCTTGTCAAATGAAAAATCTAGAAATCTTTTCAAATTATTTTGAAAATCGGTTGAAATCCGATCAGTTTCGTACATCCAACTTCTATCCATTCTGTAAAAAAATCGCAATAAGTCATTTCAAAGAAATTCAATAATATTAAATTTTAATCAAAAAAATTGTAATAAGTCATTTCAAAGCAATTCTATATGAGAATCATATTAAGAAATACAACAAAATACAGTGTATATAAGAAAATAAGATACAAAATTTCTAATGCCTATATTCAAGGATTGACCAGTAAGATATTGGAAGTGGATCAAGGAATACATAATCCTTAAGGGTCTTGTTGGGAGTATATGAGTTTTATACTTTAAATTCTTCAAGTAGATCAGGATGAGGAGTAGGATGAGGATCATGGGAGTGGAGGGACTGTCCAAGGGGGTGTGGCGTGTCCAGGGGGGTGCGGGGTGTCTAGGGGGTGGTGGGGCCGTCCGGGGGGTCAGAGGTGTCCAGGGGGTGGAGGGATGTCTAGGGGGTCGGGGTGTCCAGGTGGGCGGGCTGTCTGTGGGGGTGGTCAGGTTGTCCAAGGGGGTAGGGGTGTATAGATATATTTATATGAAAAGAATACCCGCACAATAATCATGCAGCCCTGTAATTAGTCTAAACCCCTAGAACATATAAAAGAAGCTAGTATGGACATTTACTAAAATACTTAACACCATACGAATGAAAATACACTCTAAATATAGTTTGAGAGGATATAATGGTGTGTGTGAAAAAAAGATATTAAATCAATTTAAATGAATATGGAACAAATGAGGGTTTATAATACACTAAGAGTACCTCAAAGAATCCAAAACCACTATAGCACCACATATTCAACTTCATGAAACAGGATTTGGAAATATTACCTACGTCTTTACTGATGACCACCTAATTGGAACACTCTATTTATTGTTCTTGAACACAAGGAACAAACAATGGTTGGTCTCTACCAACTCAATCACCCCCTTGTAGATCATAATCTCGTTTCCCCTTATACTAAAATGTTCTCACTGGGAGATACTATTAATACCGGACCTAAACCATTCATTTTCCATAAAACAATGATCAAAGAACCATCGGAGGTATCTCTCATATAACCACAACCATTTTTATCTATGATGTAACGAAATTCACAAGAATAACTTTTATTCAATATCCTTTTGGTATATAATGTGCATCAACAATGGTTCAATTATATGGTTCATCACATTCCAATTTATTAATCACCCATACATGATAAAAATTGAACATTGACTTTCATTTAATTACAACCATCATATTTCATTTAATTATTAACAAGCATAGAAGCATGTAAATTGGAATCTAATAACTTTAATTAGTCCCCAAAACTTTTTAATAAATTTAACATGAAAAATAAAATACTTTGAAATCTAAATAATCACTATGAAGTAAAATGAGCTTGGAATTCTATTGCACAAGTAAAAACACTCAACGATGGAATATATGATAATAATATTAATATGAATTATTAAAACAAGATAATAAAGTAACAATGAATGTTAAAACTAAACATGTAATTGAATTTTATAACTTATAATAAAAATTTCTTGGTAAAGAAACATGAAAGGCACATCAAAAAATTAGACAACTGTCTAATGCAATCTATATGGGCTGGAATATGCATGGAATGTAAATAAAGAATGGAAACATAAATTGGGCTGGAACAGAAATTCGGCTGGAACAAAAATTCGGCTGGAACAGAAATTCGGCTGGAACAGAAATTCGGATGGAATATGAGAATAAAAATTGGTCTCATCCCACATCAAAATAGAAACTAAAAATAAAGAAAATACCTCAGCCTTGGATGGGACGGAGGAAGAGAACCCGAAACACCTCCAAAATCGCCTCCAAAATCGCCCAAGTGCTCCCGTTTAGGGCTCTGGATCGCGAATGGGGGAGAGGATCGGCTACTTCCAATTTGGGGGAAAGTTTTCCCAACGGTTTTTAAAAACCGTAGGCATATAACTCCATCCCAAACCTATACCAACGGTTCCATTAAAACCGTTGGTAAATCACTACTCCAACGGTTCTAAAACAATTTGAACATACACTTTTAGGGTGTACCAACAGTTTACAACCGTTGGTATAGTGTTTTTTACCAACGGTTCAAGAGAACCGTTGGTATATATTGAAGATGGAATACTATACCAATGGTTTGAAACCGTTGGTATTGTGTATTTCCAGAACCATTGCACAACACCCCCACCATTGCACCAGCACCCCCACCTGCATAAAAAGCACCAGAACTATTGCACAGTATTAAAACAACATAAAAACACCTGTAATAACACAAAAAAACATAAAACCATCAAATTATTCCAACCATGTGGTGTACTACAATTCCCTATTTTAATCTTCATACGAAAAGAATAATCTAGTGGAGTTGAATAACAGTTTCAATAACTCAAAACGAGGTATGGAAACTTACCCATGGTTCCATGGTGGTTATGAAACTAAATTTGAAAATGGGGTTGGGAAACTTACCAATGGTTACTTGGTGCTTACAAAAGGAGTAAAGTATAGAACTCATTATTTGATTAAAAATTCAGGCAGAACTGAAATGATCACAAGTTCAACTTGTGATGGTCTAGAAGAAAGGAATTGTAAGTTTTTTGAACTTAGTTAGAATAATATTAATGTTTTTAAGGCTATGAACACTAAATGGTACAAGTATGGTGCGATCTATTGGTCAAAGTAGGATTCCACCACATTGTACCTCAGATTGAGGTGGGGTTGACACATACACATAAAAACTGACCAATGCATCTTTGTCCTAAAGTATCATCACAATCCAAATACCTTTGATCATTTTTTCATATGTTAGTTGTTGGTTTCACTTAAAATGTTGTTAATTTCAAAAAAAAGTGAGACACTTAGAGTGATACTGATCACACCATGCCTCAGATGGAGGCGGGGTTGACTCATACACATCACAACTTAAACATGTATCGTTGTCCTAAAGTATCAATAAAATCTGAAAGAGTTTTGTTAGTTTTCTATATGCAAGTTGTTTTCACTTAAAATCTTGTCCATTTCAAATAAAAGAGAGACACATAGAGTGATACCGGTCACACCTTGCCTCAGATGGAGGTGTGGTTGACTCGTACATGTCACAAATGACACATGTATAATTTTCCAAAAGTATTAATACAATCTGAAAGAGTTTGGTCCATTTTCTGTATGCAAGTTGTTGTTTTAACTTAAAATTAGGTCCTTTTCAAATAAAAGTGAGACACTTTGAGTGGTACCGACCACAAAATGTCTTCGATTAAGACAGAGTTGACTCCTACATGTCACAAATGGTCCATGTATCATTTTTCTAAAGTATCAACACAATCCGAATGCGTTTGATCGATTTTCCGTATGCCAATTGTTGTTTTCACATTAAATCAAGTCCATTTCAAATAAAAGTGAGACACATTGAGTGGTACCAGACACACCGTGCCTCATATTGAGGCAGAATTGACTCTTACACATAAAAAATGACCCATGGATCGTTTTTCTAAAGTTTCAATAGATTTCGAATGCGTTTGGTTGGTTTTTCGTATGCCAGTTGTTGTTTTCACTTAAAATTAAGTCCATTTTAAACAAAAGAGGGACACTTTTAGTGGGATCTGCCACACCTCACCTCGGATTGAGGCTAGATTGACTCTTACACGTCACATATGACCCATGTATCCTTTTTCTAAAGTACAAACACAATCCGAATGCGTTTGATCGGTTTTCCGTATGTCAGTTGTTGTTTTCATTTAAAATTAAGTCCATTTTAAACAAAAGAGGGATACTTTGAGTGGTACCGGCCACACCATGCCTCGGATTGAGGTGGGTTCAACTTGTACACAACAAATATGAGACATGGATCATTGTGATAAATTATCAACACAATCAGAATCTGTTTGGTTGGTTTTCCGTATGTACTTAATATGTTGTCCATTTTAAACATAAGAGAGACACTTTGGGTGGTTCCAGCCTCACCGTGACTCGGATTGAGACGCAGTTGAGTTTTACACGTCACATATGACCCATGGATCATTTTCCAAAAGTTTCAATAGAATATGAATCCGTTTGGTCGGTTTTCCGTATGTTAGTTATTTTTTTTACTTAAAATTAAGTCTATTTTAAACAAAAGAGAGACACTTTGAGTGGTTCCGGCCACACTGTTAATCAGATTGAGGCAGGGTTGACTCATACACATCATATATGACCCATATATCATTGTGCTAAATTTTCAATAGAATCCGAATGCATTTGGTCAGTTTTGTGTATGTGAGTTGTTGTTTTCACTTAAAATTAAGTCCATTTTAAACTAAAGATGGACACTTTGAGTGGTACCAGCCATACTGCGCCTCAGATTGATGTGGGGTCAAATATTACACATCACATATTATCCATGGATCTTTGTGATAAAGTATCAACACAATAAGAATCTGTTTGGTTGGTTTTCCGTATGTACTTAAAATGTTGTTCATTTTAAACATAAGAGAGACACTTTGGGTGGTTCCGGCCACACCATGACTCAGATTGAGGTGCATTTGACTTGTACACATCCCATATGACCCATGTATCCTTTTCCTAAAGTTTCAATAGATTCTGAATTCGTTTGGTAGGTTTTCTGTATGCCAGTTGTTATTTTCACTTAAAATTATGTCTATTTTAAACAAAAGAGAGACACTTTGAGTGGTGTCGGCCACACCGTGCCTTGGAATGAGGCGGGGTTGATTCTTACAAATCAAAAATGACCCATGGATTGTTTTCCTAAATTATCAACACAATACAAATGCGTTTGTTCTATTTTCCGTATGCCAGTAGTTGTTTTCACTTAAAATGTTGTGGCGAGATTAACTCGTACAACCACCAGGACAGCCCCCCCGGATTGTGGCGGGATTGACTCATACACATTACATATTACCAATTTATCCTTTTTCTAAAGTATCAACACAATCTGAATGCGTTTGATCGGTTTTCCGTATGTTAGTTGTTGTTTTCACTTAAAATTAAGTCCATTTTAAACAAAAGAGAGACACTTTGAGAGGTACTGGCCACACCACGCCTCAGATTGAGGTGGGGTCAACTCGTACACGTCACATATGACCCATGGATCCTTTTCCTAAAGTTTCAACAAATTATGAATGCGTTTGGTCAGTTTTCCGTAAGTCAGTTGTTAATTTCACTTAAAATTAATTCTATTTTAAACAATAGAGAGACACTTTGAGTGATGACGGCCACACCGTGACTCATATTGAAGCGGGGTTGATGCGCACACATTATATATGACCCATGGATCGTTGTGCTAAATTTTCAACAGAATCCGAATGCATTTGGTTAGTTTTCCGTATGTCAGTTGTTGTTTTTACTTAAAATTAAATCGATTTTAAACAAAATAGAGACACCTTGAGTGGTACCAGCCACACTGCGCCTCAGATTGAGGCAGGGTCAACTCGTACACATCACATACAAGCCATGGATCATTGTGATAAATTATCAACACAATCAAAATCCGTTTGATCAGTTTTCCGTAAGTACTTAAAATGTTGTCCATTTTAAACATAAGAGAGACACTTTGGGTGCTTTCGTCCACACAGTGACTCGGATTGAGGCGCGGTTGACATTTACACATCACATATGACCCATGGATCCTTTTCCTAAATTTTGAACAAATTATGAATGTGTTTGGTTAGTTTTCCGTATGTCAGTTGTTGTTTTCACTTAAAATTAAATCTGTTTTAAACAAAAGAGAGACACTATGAGTGGTGACGGCCACACCGTGACTCTGATTGAGGCGGGGTTGACTCGTACATGTCATATATGACCCATGGATGGATGTGCTAAATTTTAAACAGAATACGAATGCATTTGGTCAGTTTTCCGTATGTCAGTTGTTGTTTTTACTTAAGATTAATACATTTTAAACAAAAGAGAGACACTTTGAGTGGTACCAGCCACACCGTGCCTCAGATTGAGGCGGGGTCAAATCGTACATGTCATATATGAGCCATGGATCCTTGTGATAAAGTATCAACACAATAAGAATCTATTTGGTCGGTTTTCCGTATGTACTGAAAATGTTGTCCGTTTTAGACATAAGAGAGACACTATGGGTGGTTCCCATGAATCGTTTTTATAAAGTATCAACACAATCCAAATAAGTTTGGACGGTTTTCCGTATGTCAGTTATTTTTACTTAAAATAGTTTCCATTTTAAATAAGAGAGAGACTCTTTGAGTGATTTAGGCCACACCGTGCCTCGGATTGAGGTGGGGTTGACTCATACAAGTCAAAAAATTACCATGGATCATTTTCCTAATGTATCAACACAATTATAATGCATTTGGTCGGTTTTCCATATGCCAGTAGTTGTTTTCACTTAAAATGTTGTGCATTTCAAATAAAATTTACACGGTTTGAGTGGTTTCGGCCACACCACAGCTCGAATTGATGCGGGGTTGACTCTTACACGTCAAAAATGTCTCATGGATCGTTGTGTTAAAGTATCAACACAATCTGAATACGTTTGGTCGGTTTTCCATATGTCAATTATTTTCACTTAAAACAGTGTTCATTTTAAACAAAAGTGAGACACTTAGAGTGCTATCGGCCACACAGTGCCTCAGAATGAGGCGAGGTTGACTCATACACATCACAAATGACCCATGGATCATTTTACTAAATTATAAACACAATCCAAATGCGTTTGGTTTATTTTCCGTATGCCAGTAGTTGTTTTCACATAAAATGTTGAGGCGAGATTAACTTGTACAACCACCTGGACAACCCACCACCCCTCAGATAGCTCCCCACTCACCCCGGACATCCCCTATCCCTCGGACAGCCCCCACTCACCCCGGACAACCCCCACCCCTCGGACAACCACCTGGACAGCCCCCCCCCCACCTGGACACCCCATCCCCCAACACCTGGACATCCCCATGTAGTCATTATTACAACCATTAATAAAAAATTGTTAAACTACATCATTTGTCAAAGATAATCATACTGAACATAAATCAATAATATTATTGGATATATCAAGGAAAATGAAGGCATACTATCTTACATCCTAAATTACCACCCACAGCCATGATTAATTTCCACAGACCTCTCATTTCTACCAAATCAAAAGAGAAAAACAAAAAACATAGTTGCACATCAATAAAACCAAATCTAAAATTGTTATGGATGACTGCACATGCCTGCATGGCTAGTGAAAAGCACCCCACTATCATAAAAGTGAGTATTGTACAAGAAAGAGACATAATATACAATGTACATTGAGAACCATATTTAATTGACCCTAAATGCTTTATTAGTACAATCATCTTAGGAAGCCAATTATCACTCATGACTAACCATGCCACTATAAACAACATAGAGTGTATGAGTTTTCTCTCTAATCTCAACAACATCATCACACATTCATACCATGATGTGAATCATGTGTAATATGAATGATATTAACACAAAATTCCCAGAAATACCAAGCCTTCTAAAAAATGAAAATTTATGGATGATATTAACACACAATTCATTTTGAATCAAATTTGATTCACTTTACTACTTATCCCAATAGACCAAACTCATACTATAATCACTATATGTGTGCCACTATCAAAGCTCAACACACGCACCCAAATCAAACAGAAAACAAAATTCATAAACACCCAAATATAAAGTGAAAGCCAAAATAGTAGATGTAGATAATTAAAATAAAAGTATCACTTATAGGAAATGTAGAACTAAGAAATTTTGAAGATGGGTCGGAATGAAGTATTTTCGCAGTAGGGTAAAAAGAATCCCAATTCACCTCTTCACCCAATTGAAAACATAAAATCAAAATAGAAGATACATAACATTAAAATGAAAGTATAACTTACATATTACAAATGATAATCTAGGAAATTTTGAAGATGGAATGATTTGGACAGTAGGGTAAAGAGAATCCCACTTTTCTACTTCGGTTTAGGGCTCCAATCGCTTGGAATGGGGGAGCCCAGGTCCTGTATATTTATAGGAAATCTTTCCCAATGGTTATAAACCACTGGGAATGAAAACTTTTACCAATGGTTTTAAAAAACCATTGGTAAAGCCCTTCAAAAACTCACTTTTACCAACAGTTTTACAAAACTGTTGGTATATCTTCATCAAAAAAAACTTTTACCAATGGTTTTGAAAAACCGTTGGTATATCTTCCTCACAAACACACTTTTACCAACGGTTTTGCAAAAACCGTTGGTATAACTTCACCTCTACATACCTTTACCAACGGTTTTTGAAAAACCATTGGTATATGCTTCGTATACTCATATACACCAACGGTTTAAGAAAACTCTTGGTATATATCCATTGGGAAAACCTATATTTCCAGTAGTGATATGATCACTATGATGTGAGCCTAGTTCAGATGATCATGGAGGGATGATGTGTGGTATAGGTTGGGGAAATCTTAGATGTGATGGGAGCCTAGTATGGATAATCCTGGGAAGGCAATTGTGTTATGTGGACTAGGAGGCCCAGATGACATGACAGAAGAGAACTCCTATAATGGAAGGATGCATCATTATATACTTTTGGTCATTACGTATAGATCCAAAGGTGATTGAATGAAATTAAGATGGGATTACCTATTAATGATATGTAAATGGATGATATGCTTTCTTGAATCTGTTTAATGTCTAATGGAAGAGTTGCTTGATTATCATTTTTCCTTTCCCTAGTACAAGGGGAAACTAGATGTTCTGGGTTGCATGTTTTCTACTGGTGGTATATTAGGATGGTTTTCCTGTAGTACATAGATATGTAAAAATTCCAATAACTAATTAATAAATGTTTATACCACATGCTTGGTTGATGAACGAATGAAAACCCTTAAAATATGTGGATCTTGATAAACCAAGTCCTTTGTTTGGACTTATTCCACAAGGGCATGGACATTAATATGATGATGTAATGTAATTAAATGAAATGTATTCTAGGATAATTTTAAATGGTTAATTAATTAATTCATAAATAATTAACATAAATTAAATTTCATAATGAAATAAGTAATTAATGTAGCTCTTTTATATGATTTTGTGCTTACATGATATCTGGTCTTAGCAGTGGTATCTGGGAGTCTGAGAGATGTTAGGTGCCGTTGAGTCTGTAACAAGGTCATTCCCATAGTGTTGTTATGAGATATATTATATCATTTATATTTTGTGATTTCATATGCTACCCCACCTATATTGGTTAGGGAAACTGAATCCCAGTGGACACTGTTAGGCTGTTTTCCCTAACATCATGATGGGAGGATTGATGGCTGACAACCCCCTTTAACTACAATCTATTCTGATGGTATTTACTTATACTGGTATGAATATCAGTTAGTTTTCACATATGTGTGTGTAGAGGGATGTTATGTCTTGTTGTTATATAAAAAAATGTTTTACCAGATATAGTATCTAAATAACTATTATGGGTTTGACATGTATAGGATGTGATTTCTTGAGGTACTTACTCTGTGTATGGGATTCCATAGCTAGAGGTATAATGCTCAATGTTTGAAATATGTCAAATAGGATGTGGAATATTCTTAAAACTTCATGGTTAATATTTGGTTCTGTTATGGGGATGGTGTAGATATGTGATGAACAAGGTGTATGTGATGGTTCCTTGTCTAAGTGTTTTTTGGCCGAATAAATTTGGTAGAGTGATGTCCAGGACATGCAATGTTGGTGTAGAGACAAAAACGAGTGGGTAAGTGAGAGATGAGTACCATTTATGTTTTATAAATATGTTATATGACATCTTTTATGTGATACTTGATGAAAGATATCTATGGTGAGGTTGGGAATGCTAGATACCTATTTAGGTGGCGAGTTAGTTTCACTATTGTCCACTATGCTTTAACATGATTTCATTATTCTTTGTATGAGATGCTCTAGGGGGGATCCTAATGAATATACTATAAGTTTAAACCTTTGCATATATGAACTATTTTTTAGGACATAAAAATATGGTTGGTGATTGGGAAAGATATAACTAGATCGAGTCTTTGTCGAATATTTTTGAGATTCGTGGTCACTCTCACCTTTACCTTTTTGGAACATGTATTTTACATTCAGTTGTTTAGTGTTGTGTGAAATTGAATGTTTCAATTGGGTTTTCTTATATATATATATGTATATATATATATGTCTGATTTGGTGGTTGTTGGTGTATTCTTATTATACCTCTATTCCACATATTGTTTTAGAGGGTAATGCCTCCAATCTATATGCTTACTTTACCCTAGGTGTAACACCACAAAATTATAATGTAATAACATTGTATAAAACAATTTCCGGGGTGCTTCAATGGTCATCCGGTTGTTTTAGTCCATGTGAAAGAATTCATCGAGGCCTCTTAAATGTTCTCCAATGCGCTGGTTGCAAGATTCGTGTGGCGTCAACCCTTGATTGAAGAGTTTGATAGGTATGTTAACGAGTCTTGAGGTTTGAATCGTAGGTCGGTCATCGCGATCTTGGGTCTGAAGCAGTTCTTGATATTCTTTGATGATGAATAGGACTTGATCCATGCCTGGTACAGAGCGAGTCGATCCTTACGTGGGGAGAGCATTCATCTCTTTCATTGGCCGTTTGACCTACATATGAATAGAGATCCTCCCACCTTGGAGATTTGGATTC
Source organism: Viscum album (assembly GCA_963277665.1). Lineage (NCBI taxonomy): Eukaryota > Viridiplantae > Streptophyta > Magnoliopsida > Santalales > Viscaceae > Viscum > Viscum album. The sequence goes on along the minus strand of OY728128.1, from coordinate 260,651,104 downwards.
AAATACCGGGCCTCCCACTGCCCTTTCAGAATATCGATCGTCGTCGGTCGATTGGCCATTCTCTGGGTCATTTCCTGTGTTGTGATAAATGTACGGTGAGCCTCAATTATCCAATGGATGCTCGATTGTGTGTTGAAGTGGACACTTCCAAGCCGCCTCTTGAGCTTGCCTGGATTGTTGTGGAAGGTGAATACAAATATGCCCAAGTAATAAGGTATGAAACTTGGAGCCATTTCTGTAATTTCGGTTACAAAAAGGGACATTGCAGCTCTGATTGCCGCAAGAGGAAGAATTTTTCTTCTCCCTGCGTTAATGAGCCTCCTAAACCAGTTGTCCACTGTGAGGAGATTATCCCAAGTGAGATTCCTGGTGGTAGCTGCAAGGAGGTTGGTGCTTCTGAGAAAACCAACGGGAAGGTGCAGACCATACTGCCCTCTGAGGTGCCTGCTCCTGCGTCTCCTAATGTGGTGATTCCTATTTCACTGGGGGCTAGCAGGGATGTCGTGAAGGAATCCTCACTGAATGAATCTGAAGTAAGCATTCCTAATGTTTTCTCGTAACTTAATAGTGATCTTGGTTTACCTCGATCTAGTGAGTTATGGGAGGATTCAAAGGCTTTCTCCACTAGGATTGAGAACCTCGAAGGGGAGGGTGAGCAGGGCTGGCAGAATGAAAAAACTTGCTTGAAAGAGGTCAATGGGTGCTGTCTAGATGTGATCTGTGAAGAGCTGATGGTCACTATAAAGTCTCACCAATATTTGGAAGTGGGAAGTGAGCATACTGGACAGCCAGAGGCCTCTACTCTGGCTAAACAATATGCTTCTGCCTTGAATAATGAAAAGTTAGGAGGTTGTTCAAGCATACTGTCCAAAAATAGCTTTGATGTGCTGGGTGAGCAACATGATCTGGTTAACAGGATGGAGGGAGAATAGCCATGTCTGGGTGGAGATACTATTGATGTCAACCCATCAGATGATGTCCTGGTAACCCCCACTCCAAAATGCTCAGAGATGGGGATGGGAATGGGAGGTGAAAAGGATAATGTTACTCCAAGAGCCTCATATAATGACATTACGAAAAGTGGATGCAAAACGTCCCTAAGTAAAGATGTGAGCTACAACACTACACCCAAAAGAAGAAAGGGGAAAGACTATTCTGATCTTCCGAAGCCCATGGAAACTAGGTCTTCCAACAGATCGAGAGGAGTTTCCACCCATATGATGGAAAAAGAACCTAGTAGTAAACGTCCACCAAAGGAGAAAATGTCAAAGGAAATGCTCCGAAAGAAAATGATGTATCTTGAGATGATGCGAAAGTACGAGTCTTCTGAATGGGAGTCAGCTGATCCAGAAGATGAGAGATCTGACTACGAGGATAGGGATGGGGAGAAGGATGAGTATGGTTTTGATGTAATGTAATGATGTAGTTTGTCTATTACTTTTATCTGCAATCTTTTTTCTTAATAAATTTGTGGGACCAGGCTTTTTCATGGTTCAGACTTTCCTGGTATAAAATAACACGTATGACACAAAAAACCAAGATTATAAAGTAATATATTTCCCATGAATATAAGAAATATTTAAAATTTTAAATAAATTAAATATACTATATATCTTGCAGTGCACACAATACTGAGTTAGCATGCATCACACGCGACAACGAGTTTCTTCAATAGCTTGTGTTACATACAAGACCACATTTTACCATAAAACAATATTATCTAATATAATAAGATATCTAGATGTTAAAATAATCTTTATTAATAGTAGTAAATAACATATGAAAATATATGGTTTAGAAAAATATAAAATGAATTCACCAAGTAAAAATATATTAGAGATGAATATAAAATGAAATTAACTATAAAATAAATGTTTTTGTGCTCAAAATTGTATTTTTACATAAAAAATTAAATTAACTAATATTATTGAATGTTAATAAATATATTTATTTTTTATATACTCTTTAAAATATCTTTTACATTTATCCAATGGATTTTTTAAGCATAATATAAGAACAAACCTAATAATACGCATAAAAAACTATATTTTTATAAAGGTTGTTTTATGGCATTTTAATGGAACTCCTATTTTAAAACCATATTTTGAAGAATTTATAAATTTTATATTTCTAAATAATATTAAATTTTTAACACATAATTTCAAAATTATCTCAGGGTGAACTTTTGATAATTTTCAATGAAGTTTCATTTTTTGATGAATATTGATAATTACAGATTTTAAAATCAAAACTAAATTTTCATCTAAAATATTTAAAGGATAAATTTTATTTTAAATTAGTTTTAAATTAAAATTAGATCAATTATACATCAATTAATTCAATATTTAATTTTAATCAATTTCATAATGAAATAGGATATAGAAACATTTCCAACATTAGAACAATTTTACACTAAAAACATGTTTTCTCATTGTGTCTGCGAGATGAAATTTAAATTAATTTATTCTAATCATGGGATTTAGATTTAGGAAAAAAGATTAAATATTTTTAATCATCATAATTTATAGTGTATTTTGTGGTTAACATATTTTTCCCCCCGAATAATAGTGAATGTAGTTACAATTAAATATAACGATTAAGGTAAAATTAAGCCTCTCAAGTGACTAAACCATAATCTTAAAGACCCAAATGATCTAAAAACATGTAAAAAACATTTTTTATGTAAATATTTCGAATATATACTCCATTTTATCTAATTATTTTCATTATTGGAGGAAAATTATTTAAGAGATACATATTAATAGTGTTTACTTTTTTATATTTAAAAGAATGCCACTCATCCTCCACTATAAAATGGCACTCAACCCTCCCACATATTCACACATATAAATCCCTTTAGATTGTAAATAACCTTTCATGATATGCTCCCAATTTACCTACTCTCATCATATAATCCTCATTCTTTTATTAAATAATACCAATAATGTATTTTGGTGTAAACCCAAAGGAGTTACCTAAATAAGAAGTAACACTCTTCAACCATCAATTTTGTTACATTTCGTTATCCACCCATTAAATTATTATTATATAATTATTAAATAATAAATTCAGTATATAATATATACCAATATTTTTTATGTCAAGTCCAATACCCATACTCACCCACACTTATATCAAATGGGATATATAATCATCATTCTTGTGTACGACAGACTACCACCTTACGAACTGATATTGTTCATTATTTCCATTACCACCTTTAAATGATAGGAATAATTATGGATTTATAGTTTATATATGATATATATGATAATTATAATGTATTTATTTTTATTTAATACTTTTATAAAACTTACCTTTATGCTTTTCATTTTGTGGGAATACGATAACATCGTTTATAGATGTGTGGACTACACCACCTCAAAGAGATGTGATTTGTTCATGCCATACAAAGAATGTATAATGGATGATTTTAATAAAAATATGTCAAACATATTACATAAATATAAAAATGGAATTATAATATAAAAAAATCTATCATTTTATTTTAATCATTATAAATAAGATAAAGAAATAAAAGTAGTGTTCATGCGTACGTATGACCTACCATCTCCTTGAATAGTGAATTTCATTTATATATCAAAATTTATGTATTATTACAAATACATATATAATGAATATATATGATAATTATATTGTGGTCTAAATCCTATATATTATGAAATCATGATCAACATAAGAATAAAAAAATAACAAGTTAAAAAATAATAATAAAACAATACAATTTACACCAAAAATATTGAAAATAATGAAATATTGTCAACAAATGGGTAGTAAATAATTATAATAATTTAAAATATGATATTATAAATATTATAACGGTTCTTTAATAAGTTAATAAAATTATTAAAACCATTATATATGAGGTTAAATTAAGTTTATCCTAAATTAAACAAATTTTAAGGGATTATTGTCTCACTTTTACTTTTGTGAGGCATATGCCATATTCATCACTGATATCAATTTTTTGGTGTATATAATTTCCATATTGTACATAATATGATGAATAATTCATTATTCATGGTATTTTGAGTTTAAAATTTAATTATTTCATTTAAAGGTATTTGAAAATAATGATTCCATGTGGTAACAAAATTTCATAACTCAATACCTCTAATTGGGTTACATTACCTCATCATTGTCATTAATATTCTATGATTATTTGTATAATTAATTTTACTCTATATTTAAGTATTTAAAATTATTTATTTCTTGATTTAAATTTGATACAACTAGTATATTCATTTTTTAATTCTCACTTTAACATTATGATCATTTTAATGCTTTATTTCACAATATCATTTTAATAAAGATTTTTTATTCTTGAAATTACATTAATGGAATTTATATAACCATTGTTAATTAAACCGATTAATTTTATTATACACTAGTAATTTATTATATTTTATCTTGTAATAGTACCATTTTATCAATCATTGGTACTTAAAATGTTTTAAAAAAAGTTTTATGAAAATCCGACTTCATATCACTTTTTAGTCAGAAATCTATTTTGTTTTAAAACATTGTTTTCTTTTTAAACCATATTTTCTGAAAACCCCAATTTTTTTAAACTCATAAGAATTATTTATTAAATGATTTTTATAAATAAATTTCATAGGAATCATCTTGTCGTTTTCTGAACAAGGAACATTTATAACCTTTTTATAGTGAAAAAGGAATGTCCTTTTTACTGTTAGGACATGTATAGATTTACCCACCATAATTTATTAAATGATTAAATTTTGAAATTAAAATATGAAAATTTATTGATTTTTTAAAGGTTAATTTAAAATAAAATTATTTTCAATGCCTTTTTTCCAAATAAAAAATATATTTTCCTCTAGAATGTTTACAAAATATCTTTTTGTAGTTTTTATAATCACCAATAACAACCACCTTTAATTTTAAACTACTTGGTATATGTTGTATTGATACCATAATAATTCTTCATATTGATGGTAATTGATTTATTTGGATAATTATAGTATTTAAATTAGCATCCTTGATTCATTTTTGTAGTTTCCTCGAGATATTCACTTTCATGCGATCATTAGAAATCAAATTTCCCCTAATTATCCAAATTACTTATCATGGATATTCTTATTGGATAAAAAATATAACATATTTATATATGGTGTTTAATTTTAATGTTATTTGATTTAATGGATAAATATTTATATATTAGTATCCTTTACTCCACATGTATATTTGATAAAGCACATTGTTAACGAATTACATTGATTGTTCGATGGAGATATAATGATTTAGATATGTACTTCATGGGTTTGGTACCAGTTAATTCAATCCATTTGATTCTTAAGTAGTATCATGGGATGAATTAATTTAAAAAACCCCCCTTCACATTTGTTTCCAAGAATTTTTAAACTTCCTCATGAAATGTCTTGATAGTAGAGTTATGGTTTGACAAAACCAAATCAGTTTGTACCTAGTATGTTTTAAACTTTGTTGAGGATATATCTTTAGGGTAAATGTATCATGTTCCTAGGAAACATGATGACCAATAGTTATGAATTTCATTGTTTCAGTATTGAGTTATTATTATCCATGATATTAATTCTTTAATTATTTATTGATGCATTTCATTTTCATTTCATTGATTAAGTCACATGTATTTTAGTTATCTACATTGTCATATTGATTATTCCTTATATAATTTTTTTAATGGCATGTGTTGCTAATTATTACCTTGAAATATTGTTTATCCACTTCTTTATTAGTTTTTTGATTATAGGGTAGGTTTTTTTAGTTATTACCATGCCATATTGATTATGATTATTGATTCATTATTTATTCCTCTATACTTAACCCTTACTAATTATTTAAGTTCACTATTTTTTCCTTCCACAGGAATCCAATAAGTTTACTAGGAAATATTTTCATGGATATGATAAATGGGAACAAAGTTATTATAAAAACAATTATGTTGTGATTAGTGTATCTAGTTATAATATAAGTCTCAGTTATGTATCTTGTATACCAAGAATTTTAAACTCTTCCATCCTTTGAGATTTGATTACTTGTAATCTTGCCTATATAATGGAAGTAGATGCCAACATTTGGATTTCTGGTTCATTTCACTATATGTTGGTATCAAAGGAAGTTTAGTAGAAACATTGGGAACTAGATTTAAGAAAACATATATTACGGAACAAAACCCTACTATATTCATTAATGATAATTATTGAAGAACATATAAATGTTTTTGTAAGATATATATTATGTTTTATCATACGTTATAAGTCTTAAACACCACTTTCTATGTTTTATATAATGGGATTTTTACCAAGATTAATTTTATTTTGGAAGAAATTTATGTTAATAAAAATCATTGGTTTACTCTTTATTTTAGTGAAAATGATAATTGAGGAATAATTCATTTAAATTTTAGAGACATGAGTTTAATGGTTTCGATAACCTTTACTGTATTTATGATCCTTAATGAAATTATAATAATAGTCAAATAATATTATTATACTTTATAAAATAAGAATAGGTTTTATTGAAATCCTAAGTCAAAAGGTTATTTTATTAGTAATGTTTAAGTATTTCAATCATAGTTATTTGGGATATTGTATTAATTTGGTTTTATATAATAGACAACCTATAAGGTAGTGGTTCTTGAACCCATGAAATAAGGATGATAAGAGTTTAATTCCTACTACTGGTCTACTTGATATTCTAGTTAATTCCTCAGTTATTTCTACAAAATAATTTAAAGAATAAATGATAATGATGAACTAGTTGTATCACTATTAAGGTTTAGAGGTTAATATGTTAACCATGTAGGATTTTGAGAATAGTTAGATAACAATGGAATGAATTATAAGTATTTTATGGGTCGTATGATCCATTAAAATTGTATTTTAGATTTTCATGCATCAAATTTAGTTTTTTTATTTCTTTCATAAAGTAATAGATGAATTGAAAATTGATCAAATCACAAAAAATTATTAAATTTTTTTTTACAAAAAATAAATATGCCAGGTAAGTATATTTACTTTAATTTAAAGGTGGTAAAATAATTTCCTAACATTGGGAAAACGATCTCGAAATAAAATTTTTTCTTAATGAATATATTTTTGTTCAATTTATGGTCTTTTAAATCATCATATATTTATGATTTTGATCCCTCAACATTCCATTTAAAATTATCATGTTTGTGATCAATGACCTCAATAACTTCCTATAATTATTTATTCTTTTCCTCTAAGTACATAACTTCACTTGACACCAATGTTTTCCTTATTGGATACATAGTTTTGTATTATTCCATGTGACCTCTTTACTTCTCATTATATATTATTAAGAGGATTTTTTATTAAAACTTCTAATGATGTGGGATTACAATAATTTAATTTTAAAACATAAAACCAACTATTTGGAATGTAATTTTTAAATTGTGGGGATGTAATTTATTTATTGTGGGGAGAATGTAACACACCAAAATTCTAAAGTAATAACATTTTATTAGATAGGGTGTGAGAAAAAACACCAAACATTGAAAGGAATATAAAAACTTGATAAATTAAAAAATATTTACAATTTTAAATCAATTTTTTATATTATATATCTTATAATTTACACAATACTCTGTCAGTTTTGTGTCACATGAAACAATGAGTTTCTTCGATAGCTTGCATTACATAGAAGACTGAGTTTCACTGAACAAAAATATATTATTAAAATAATATAATTTAATATAATAAGATATAATCTTTCCATTAAAATAGTGTTTATGAATATTATTAAATAAATTTTATAAATTTTGGGTATAAAAATTTAAAATTATTTCATTTGTTACTAATTAGTTATAAAAGAATATAAAAACCAATTGAGTATAAAGAAACCGTTTTTATGCTCAAAAATGGGTTTTATCCAAATAAAATAAATAAATAAATATTATTTAATCATTTAAATAAAATTTATATATTATATATTCAATAAATTATCTTTGAAATTTATCTAATATATTTGATAATAATATGATAAGAACAAATCCAATATTACATATGAAAATCTATATTTTTATAATGACAATTTTGCCGCGTTGTAATGACACAATAATTTTAAAAATAAATTTTTAAAATTTAATAAATTTTATATATCAAAATAAAATTTATTTTTGTAATTGGAACATAAAAATTATATTAGGTTAATTTTTTTTAAAATTTATAAGAAATTTCATTTTTCGATGAATAGTGTAAAATACAGAATTTTAATTGAAAACTAACTTTTTCTCTAAATAATTTATATGGTTAAATTAAAATTAAAATTGATTTTAAAGTCACATAATATAAATTATACATCATGTAATACAATTTTGGTATTTTTAATCAATTTCAAATTGAAATTGGGTATAAAATAATTTTAATCATTAAAACGTTTTCACTTTAAAAACCGCATTTCTCATCTGGTGTGCTTGATTTAATTTAAATTAATTTCTGCTAATTCTGTGATTGGAATTTTGAAAAATGTATTAAATATTTTTAATCAGAATAATTTATAATTTCTAGTAAGTTAATATTAGTTTTTGACTAAAAATATTAGAGAATATAGTTAACATTAATTTAAGTGATTAAGTTAAAATTAAGCATAATAAGGGACCAAAACATAATCTTAAGGGACAAAATGGTCTATAAACATGTACCAAACCTATTTTACAGAAATATAATTACCATATAATACCATTTATCTATTTTTTTTCATTATTTTAGGAACATTATGTATGGTAGACCTGTCAATAGTTTTTACCTTTTTATATTTACAGGAATTCCACTCCTCCTCCACTACAAAACGTCACTCCCCCACCCACTTATTCAAACCTATCATGTGTTTTGTCTCATCAAAACCTGGACCAAATAAGATCAAAAAATCCCTCCCCTAATATTATAATCCTTAATTTTGGTAAAATTAAATCCAAGGAAGTCTTTTGGTATAATCCTAAAGGAGTTACCCGAATCAAAGGTAACATTTTTCAACAATCACTTATATTTTTTTCATTATCTAACACTTTAATTATAATTATATCATAGTTATATAATATCCTCAGTATATTAAATATACTAAGATTTTTTTATTTCAATTTTATGACCTAAAACCAGAAATAATTCTATCAAATGGTATATTCAATCATCGTTCCTGTGTACACCAGACTACCACATCGCGAACCAATGTTGTTTATTATTCAATTGCCACATTTAAAGGTTGAGAATAATTATGGACTTAAAGTGTATATATTATATATATGATATTTATAATTCCTTTATTATTTTGTAATTATTTTATGACACATACCCTTATACATTCAATTTTGTTGAAATAAGATAACATCATTTGTGGATGTGTAGACTACCGCCTCCTCAAAGCGATGTGATTTGTTCACGTTATACATGGAATACATAAAGGATTGTTTTAATAAAAATACATGAAATATAAGACCTAAATTTTTATACATTAATTAGGATATTAAAATATTTATCATTTACTTTTCATTCTCTTAAATAAGAAAAGTAAATGGAAGTAGCGTTCATGCGTTCGTACGACCTACCATCTCTATGAACAGGGCATTTCATTTATATCTCCATATTTATGGATTATTATAAATAAATATAATCAATATATATATATATATATATGATACTAAAATCATGGTTTAAATCAAAGATATTAGGAAATTTTTATCAATGTAAGAAGATAAAAAATAGCAAGTCAAAATATACTAAAAAAACTAGGCAATTAACACCCGAAATAGTGAAAATAATGATGATTGTTAAAAAATGGGTAATAATATATTATAACACATTAATATATGATATTATAAATATAAATATGGTTATTCTTTATGTTAATAACCATTTTAAAAAAAATTATATTGGAGGTTAAAGGATGTTCAACCAAATGGAAATGCATTGTAAGGGATTCTTGTCTCACATTTACTTTTGTTAGGCACACAACATATTCACAACTTATATCAATTTTGTGATGTATATAATACCACTATTGCATTTAAAATCATTAATAATTAATTAATCAAGGTATTTTGAGTTTAAATTTTAATTATTTCATCTAATGGGATTTTATTTTAATATTACCAATTGGTTTCGAAATTTCATAGCTCAATTCCTTTCATTAGGTTATAATACTTATAATTGTTAGTAATATTATATGTTAATGTGTATAATGAATTTGAATATCTATTGATGTAACACCCCAGGTAAATAAAGAATATGAAATTTTTATATTTATCCCTATTTGTGAATAAAATGTCAATATTAATTTAAAGGGAACACTATGCTCTATGGCTTACCCAATACCCAACAACGAGTTCCTTTGAAATCATACGTTGCACTCTAATAATAAAGTAATATTATTTTAAATGGTAGTTAACACATAGCCATTGTATTGTCATTAATGAATAGAAATAACTAAAATATGATTATATATGTTTGCTAAATGTTTTTACTTTTATCCAATAAATTTTAGAGGCTTAAAATACAAATGAATCCCATCTTAAGCATTGAATACACTAGTATTTTTAAAAGATTGTTTTACTACCTTTTGATGGCAAACCATTTTTTTAAATCAAACTTTTGACAATTTTATAAGCTCTATTTTTCAAAATAAATATATTATTTATGATTGGGACATTGAAATTTACCTTGGGTTAATTTTTGGTATTTTTCTGACAATGTTCATTTTTCAATAAATAGTGAAAAATACTGCATTTTACATCAAAACTGCTTTTTCATATAATTTAATTATATGGTTATATTATCTTTTTAATTTGTTTTAAAGTGTAATTAGAATATATTTTTACCATTTAATTAAATTATGGTCATTGGTATTAATTTCACTTTGGAATTATGCATAAACAAGTGCCAAACTTTTCATAAATATTGTTTCAAAAAAACCCGCTATTTGTTTTGACAACAGGATGTTTTTTTAAATTAATTATTGCAATTTATGTGTTTGGAATTTGGTAAAATTTATTACATATTTGGAATCAGAAGGGCCAAATTATGTAATTAAGACTCTTTTGTTTTTGGACATTATGAATAGTAACGACAGTAATTATCTTTAATTATCTTGATTAATGAGTAATCAGGTAATTAAAGATAATAAAATAATATCATAATAACGAAAAATGACCACAACATGTGTCCTAAGGATACTGGTTGTCTCATGGCCAACCATGGGATGCCTTGTGCCAAACTTGGGGGCCCCATGGAATCACTTTTGTGAGGAAGTGACTTTTTGTCTTTTTATTTTTAAAGTATGTTAAATGTAACAAAGAAGGTATCACCTAAGTAAAATATTTTTAATTTTGTCTAAATAAATGATATTTTGGACTATAAATATTAATTGGAAAGCTAAAAGGCTTTACTACATCACAGTATTTTTTATATAATTTTTTGAAATTAAATAAATTAAATTATTTATGACATTATGATGATGCAGCGATGACCTCATTATTTAACGATTTAAATAAAATGGAAAGATAATGTAAAATCTAAGACCTAAACATGTCAAAAACATATTATATGGGTGGATTTAAAACCCTTATCACCTTACACTCGAAACACATCAATGTGGGAACACTAAAATCCGAAACGCATTTGCAAATAAAGTTACATTTTATACCTTTCCAAGAGTGCCCCTCCTCTCCTCTTATAAAAGGCCCCCACCTCTACCTCCTTACCCACACTTCATAATCTTTTGGCATGGACAAAACCTGACCATTTTGTCTCTCCACATCCATATCTTACTCCTTGAAGCCTCACTTTGGGCAGAAGTCTTCCCAAGGAAGCCTTTGAGCTCAAATCTAAGAGAGTTACCCGATTTTAAGGTAATGTCTTCACTTGAGTCCTTTTGTTTTATTTTGCTTCTCCAACCCCCTAAACTCTTTTTATTCATTACTTTTGTAACAAATCCAGTATCTTAAAAATACTAGGATGTTTTTATAATAATGATTCGAGCTACACTTACACACACCTACATCTAATGGTTAAAGAACATACTGTTTCCGTGGATGGCAAATTTCTGCCTCTCGAAACGATGATTGCTCAACATTATTTTAACACCTTAAAGTTGGACATTAAGATAAAACTATACTTATATATGATATATAATATGTTTATGTTTTACTTAAGATTCTTTATTTTTTCATTTATGGAATACCTTTATGGTTTCCATTATGGGTAAACGCGATATCTTTATTTAAGGAAGTGCGACTACCGCCCCCTCAAAGTGATGTGATTCATTAATGCCATATGTGGGACGTATAAAGGATGTATTTAAAGTTATTATATATGATTTTATACTGGAATTATCATATACCTTTATATAATTATTATTTTCTTTCCATTAAAGTATGATATAGAAATGAAAGTAGCGTTCATGCGTACGTACGGCTTACCGTCTCCATGAACGGTGCATTTCATTTATTATCCCCAAATGTAATGTATTATTATGAGTACATATATATAATGGATATATATGATCTATGTTACATCTAAATGATTAATATAATTCTGGAATTAAAATATACATACCTCTCATATAGTTTTAATTCCATTAATATGACATAGAAATGAAAGTAGCGTTCATGCGTACGTATGGCTTACCGTCTCCATGAACGGTGCATTTCATTTCTTTCCTCTAAATGATTATGTGATATTATAAATACATGTATATGCTGGATATATATGATATATATATGATATCCAAATCAGGAATGTCATTCTGGATATAAAGAACCTTTGACCCCACGAACAACATGTAATTGTAAGAAGTCCACTTTCGACTTAAGAACCAAATATCAACAAAACAAACATTATTAACTTAATGATTACATAATGTTTATAACATGGAAATAAGTTATATAAAAGGAATAATAAGCCTGAAAAAGGTTCTTAATCATGTAGAAATTAACTCATGTTTATTATTCATGAGATTAAAGAACGATCGAGTCAAGTCGGACCCGAGGTAAGGGATCCTACTCCTCTCTTTCTTTTTAAGTACACTCTTTTATGTCATTCCTTTAAAAGCTCATCTTTCTTGTTATTGGGATGTTCTTTTATATTAATATTACTATAATTTCTATGTTCATGTGATGAGAGACCCTATTCTCTCTCATCAATCCATTTTGGATGTTTTGAGTGGCGCCGTTAGGCTGCCGAATTTTCATAAGAGATATAACCTCTCTCTTTCTTTTTAAGTACTCTCCTTTATGTCACTTATTTTAAGCTTCTCTTTGTTATGTTGGGGGATGTTATTTTATATTCCTCTTTCTATAAACTTTATTTTAATATGATGAGATACCCTATTTGATCTCATCAATCCATTTTTGTATGTTTTCTGTGGCGTCGTTAGGCTGCCGAGTTTTCGTAAGGGATTTTTCTTCTCACTTTTATTCCCGTGAGATTTATGCTACATTTGCCACAATTTACTTTGAGTGATGTAAGTACTGCCAATTATTCTACTCTTTGTGTAATATAATTTTGTTTATGAGTATTTACATCAATGATGTATTGTCCTTCTTTCATGGGGTGTATGTTTTGAAAGATACCCAAGTTGGTAAGGGAACCTTTCACCCTCCTCTTTTTGAAAGTCTTCTTTTGTTGGGTCTTTTAATTTACATATAGTTATGTTGGGATATGTTCTCATATATCCTTATTGATGTAAATTTTGTGTACAAGTGATGAGATACACTTTTTATCTCTCATCAACTCATTTTGAAGTGATGCCGTTAGGCTGTCGATTTTTACCAAGGGAACTTTTTAACCCAATTTCGATTTCATTGGGTTCAACATGTAGTTATTAAATATGTAATCTTTTGAATATGAGTGAATGAAATTTTATTGTTTTACACTTAATATCCACTTATATTGGGTGTATTTATATTTGTCACAAATAATTTTGAGATTGAATTATCCTTAATTTAAGGATACCTTCTTTATAAGGGATTTCATCACATTTGACATTTCTATTGAGACTTAATAGTTGTTATGCACCAATTCACTCTTATATGGTGTATATACTGTCCTTTGGAATATTATATTAGGAATCCCTTTATTCTCATGATATTATAATGTTCTGACTAAATGTTATTCCTCTATTATTGTATTCAAGTGTCTCTAAATTTGGTAGAACCCCCTTTATCCAAAATATCGCTTTAAATGTTTTAATTATTTGTTCTTATTAATATCCATGTTTTAAAAATGGTTTTAAGTATTTATTTATATGGATATTAATGGTTTAAAATTTTAAAATCTTCAAGGTGGTATGGGACTTCATCTCAATCTCCTCTTATAGAGGCATATTTTGTTTTATACACAGCCTTCTTTTATACGGTGTATAAACCCCTTTGACTTTTACGTTTATTCAAAAGGAATCTTTTTTATACGAAGAGTTTACTAAACGACAAAAGGGAATGTTTTTTTCATACGTATGCAGCGACAACGACTTCTCCGCCGCCGTGACCATTATTTTAGTTTCGACTTCCTCTACAAGCCATACCTTTTTTTAAAAGAAAAATAAATACCATGTTTTAATTTTCTATTATTTTGGTATTGAAAATGGTTTTATTAATATTTTTATATCAATGTGTGGTATTGATATCTTGTGATTGAAAGGTGGAAATGTTTTGTTTCCTTTATGCATGTTTTATGTTATACAATTATGTTGAGGTTCTTGGGCATTATTATGAAGACGGGTGGTTCTGTGATAAACTAAGGGAGGGTGAGCCTGATATAGCTCTCCAATGCATTGGGTAACGTAAAGGAGTGAAACTTTAAGGTTTCTCTGAAGAGATTTAGGGAATATTCTATAATGGGTATTCCAAACGTAACCAAGAGGGTTACTCCCTACGTAAGAATGTTATGAATGCCTCAAGTTACCTTTCTGTCTTATGATTTCTATGATTTATTCATGATTTGATGAGGCATGTTAAAGTGCCTATGTTTTATGGGTAAAGTATGATTTCATTCTAATGTATATATGAACTCATGTTTCCTTTCCATATTTTTATAACCCTTACTGAGCTTTTTATGCTCATCCCAAGTTTTTGAAATGTTTTTCACATGTCAAGGGAAAGGTACATGATGTGATGATAGTTTCAAGGATGTGTCAAGAAAGAATCCGTCTTTTATTTTAAATATGTTTCTGTTGATGGGAAGAATGAATACTATCTTTTATGTAACCACTTTTTTTAAATGTGGAATGTAATGCAAGTTTCATGATCTAATTCTCTAAAACTCTAAACCTGAAAAGATCCTCAATGTGTAATCTTTTAATAACTCATGATTAAGTAAGGTTTAAGGCTGGGGCCTTATAATTTATGTGTTTAAATTTATTTTATTTATATTTATATTTGATACACATAATCCCTTAATTTATTAATTCTCACTTTGATATTATGATCATTTTAAGGGTTTATTTCACCATCTCATTCTAATCTAGATTATTTATCCTCTAAATTCCATTAATGGAATATATATGACCAATTTTAATTAAACCCTTTAATTTTATTTGAATCTGGTTATTCTTTAGATTTTTCAATTAATAGTACCTTTTGCCCACTCTTTTTTACTTAGAAATATTTTAGAAAATGTTTTTTGAAAACACGACTTCATTTATATTTTCGATTAGAAAAATGTTTTATTTTAAAACCATGTTTTGATTAAAAACATTGTGTTATAAAATATTTTTTTTAAAAATGTTTTTAAACCCACAAAAATTATTATTAAATGATTTTTATAAAAACAATTCATGGAATATTCTTTTCATTTTTTTAACAATGCTTCTTTCTAACCATTTACATTGAAAAAGAAATGTCTTTTTTACCTTGTACGATATGTATGAAGTTACTTGACATCATTTATTTGAATATTACTTTGAATTTTTAAAATGATATTTTTTAAATAAAATATTTATAAATATAATTTTCAAAGAAAAGTATTTTTAGAGTGTTTTCCAAAATAAAAAGGATATTTTTCTCAAGAATCTTTTTAAAAAATCATTTTATATTTTTTCTATTCAGAAATGAAGACAACCCTTTATTTTACATTACTTGATATATGTTGTATTAATACTATCCTCATTTTTCCTCTATATGGTTTACTATTTATTTTGAAAACAATTGTATTGAAATTCACTTCCTTGATTCATATTTTTTAGTACCATTAAAATTTTCACTTTCCTATGATCATTGGATAATAAATTCTCCCTAAATATTCAAATCATTTACCATTGAAATGTTTATTGACTAAAACATATCACATTTTTACATATATTTTTTACTATGTTTTTTATTTTATTTACAGGTGAATTATTAAAAAATATTTATCCTTTACTCAACATGGATATTTGATAAGGAATAATGTTCGAGAATTAAATCAGGTTTTTGATATATGAGGAATTATTTGGACATGCACTAAATTCATTAGGGACTGGTTAATCCAATCCCCTAGATGCATCAATAGTCTCCTGTGATGAATTTAGTTGGTAAAAACCCATTTCTATTTTTTTCATGTCATTTTAAACTATCTTGTGAAAGGACTTGATAGTAGAGTTATGGTTGGCCAAACCAAATCAATTTATACCCAATATGTTTTAAACTATCTCAAGGATAGATATTTATAGTAAAGGTATCATATGCCTAGTAGAAATGAACTATAATAATTAATCATTTCCTCTATCTATTATTTAGTTATAATTATCCAGGAGATTTGTTCTTCGACATAACCAATGGATGAATTTCATTCTCACTTCATTGATTAAATAACATTTTCTTCAGTTATTTAAATTTCTATATTGATTGTTCCCTATCCAATAATTTTAAGTAAATTTGATTCTATTTATTACCATTAATTATTTTTTATCCACTTCCTTCTCAGTTAATTCATTATGTGGCATGTGTGTTCAGTTGTTACCATTCTATATTAATTATGGGTTGTGATGCATTATTTCTTCATTATACTTAAACCTTACTGAGAATTTGATCTCATGATTAATTTTTTGCTTCCCCAAGAATCAAATACTTTTATTAAGAAATGTATGCATTGAAATTCTAAGTGGGAATAAATTTATTATCAAAAAATTATGTTGTAATTAGTATATCCAATTGTAATGTAAGACTCATTTATATATATCCTTTACCAAGAATACTAAACTAATTGGTCCTTCTAGATTTTTTTCCTTTCAATCTTTCCAATTTAATGGTACCACACTCCCAATTTAGGCTTACTATGTCAAGTCTCTATAGTCGGTATGATTCACCAACCTAGGTCCTATTTGAGGTAGGACTCAGGAAATCACCATCCCTCTACCTCATTGAAGTATCTTTGTGGAGAGGTGTTCATGACATGTAATATGTTTTAACATTTAAAAATAAAATATATTTCACGAGTATAATAATTATAGATATTTAATTCCCAATTAGGGAAATCCTTGTAAGTTGGTGGTGAAAAATGAAATAAATTGTGTCATGGAGGCAGTAATCCCCACAATATATGAATGATAATTTCATTTTTTGTGATAGAAATGGGAATGTTAGTTAATAATTTTACCATAATAATAATAATTACATAAAAATATAATAGTGATACTTAATTTATCATTTAAATATGGTATAATATAATTTTATTACAAATAAATGTGTGAAAAGAAATAGAATGGAGAAACGAGAGGTTAGAAATTTATACTTCACTTATTTGATTATATCATTTGAAATGGGTTTTAATCCTTTCAGGGATGGTCTTTTTAGAATAAAGAAACTTCTAGATTTTTAATACCAATGTTTATGATATTTTTTGTTTGAATTTGGGATTATTCTATGTGGGTTGTGGTGTGAGGGATAGTGGGTAGAAGAGTACCCCTTTTATAAATTAAAAATGATGGAATTATTTGAAACACCCAAACCATTTTAATAATAGGAAGTCACTCTCAAATATATTTGATCCACTATTAATATATAATGGAGTGGATAATATATAATGATTTCTTACGGCTCATACTCGCATTCTATCAAATTTTTTATACAAGTTTGTGGTCTTTCCCTCTTTGTTAAACCCTTTTTACCACTTTATTTTTACCAAGGTAACAAGTTTTTACCAAATATAACTTCTACATTATGAAAAAAATAAATTAGACCTTATAAAATAATTTGGGTCTAATAATTCCAAATTTGAGGTCCATTTTATTATATTAATTAGTTAATGTGATAAAAATTATTTTAAAATTATTAAATTTATAATGAATTAAAAATAATTTTTTCAAATATATTATATATTATCTAAAATGTTAAATATTAGTTTGTAAATTAAAATTTATTTTTTAAAAAATTATAATGTAAAATATAATTTTTTTTTGGAATTATAATTTTTTTAATAATTTCCAATTCATGTTTATATAATAATTATGTTATAAAGATCATGTTATTTATAACAATGGTATTTTACACTATTT
The DNA here is from genome assembly GCA_963277665.1 of Viscum album. Classification (NCBI taxonomy): domain Eukaryota; kingdom Viridiplantae; phylum Streptophyta; class Magnoliopsida; order Santalales; family Viscaceae; genus Viscum; species Viscum album. The sequence goes on along the minus strand of OY728128.1, from coordinate 260,632,597 downwards.
ACCTAAAAATTAATCTTTTTAGCCAAATTAAAAAAAATTATTAAGAAAATATTTTTAGTATAAGTTTAAAAATTAATTTAAATTCTTGAATTAAAAATATAAAAATTAATTATTTGATATTAATATAAAATCATAAAAATTAGGAAAACTATTTTTGTCAGAAATCATGTTTTTATATGTCAGCTATTCTTCTAAAATTACTGGTAATCATAAATATATAAAATATCAGAAATATACATTTATTAAAATATATTTTAATCAATAAAAAAATATTTTATTATCTTATTATACAAAATTTTAGATACATTATTAAAATATACATTTATTTTATAAGTTGGTTTTAACTATTTATACATGCTTATTATTTTGATGCCACACATTAATCAATATCAATTTTCATATTTTTTTTTCTATTATGGTTTTTTCACATATTTGAAACATCTTATAAACATAATATTTATTTAACAAAAATATATACTGAAATACTAGGTCGTTTCACCACCTAAATAAATTTAATCCTCATAATTTCAATTTTTAATTGCTTAAAAGTCAAGGGACTCAATGACATTATATTTAATTTCTAAAGTGTTTTCAACTAAAGTATCCCAGTTTTTTATAATGAGCACATATTTTCCCACATAATTTGAATATAAAAAATATTGAGACTTTCTTTACCCACTTATACAAAATACACCAATACAATTGGATTTTTTTAAAAAGGTTTTATTATCATCCATGTATTAATATGTGATCATAGGTGGAATTTTAGATGTGATTTTATAATAAAGGAATTTATCATTGAAAATAGATCCAATCCTTTCCTTATATCAAATAAAATTTTATTCAAAGATGAGTAATATTATTTTATAGGAAAACTCTTATGATAAAAATCTTTATATATGAGTTATAAACTTTGGAACTAAATGTTTTTATTTATAATTAAACATATATTTATCAAGATGGTGATTTTATGTCTTTGGAAAATATTACAGGAAGAATTAGTGGGATTAAAAATATATAAATACAATAATCTCACTTCACGAGTGTATGGATGGTGTTCTTCACTTCACATTATCATAAGAAAAAATTTTATGCATCTAGTTTCATTGGAATTTCATTTTCATGAAAGTGGTTGATTTATTCGATCTTTTTAGCTATATGATTAGTGTATTGAAATGTATAAATTCTATGATCCCCACATTAATCATAGTGATGTTCATTTATTCTTTAGGGAGAAATCTTTTTCCTTTCACCGTGCCTATTGATCAGTCTATTTTTTCTAAAAAAATAGTTTCTTTATGTAATGAATTTAGAAAAATAAATAATTTCCATGTTCCATTAAGACATTAACCTTGGTGATTTCTAAAAAAATTGAAATGAATGAATTTGATCATTCAATCCATCATCATCAACGTCACCTGAACTTATATGACACTATATCATTCTCTTCTTAAAATTTTTTGAATGAAACACTATGTTTAAATTGATAATAATAATTATTGATAGATGGTTTGAAAGAATTACATGATTTATGACTCCAGCTCTTATACTACTAGGTTACCCATTAAGTCAATTTTTTCATTTTCTATAGAATATATAGTTATCATGGATCCTTCAAACATAGACCATTAAAAAACCAATAAGATTTAATCATGTGTATTTCATCCTTCAAGGGATTACCTTCATTACAAACCACACCAAGATACATCACACATGGTGTGAAGGAAATCTTATGGTAGAATTTCTTACTGTAATGTCCTCCCAATATCTCCCTCTATTTGAATTCTCTTGAATTAGATACCTTTCCCTTAGATGTCATGATATTTTGATAGGGGATGCACTAGGTATTAATTTCTACAAGACCCCATGATTGTCTTCCACTACATGTTTTTTTCTTCCTCAAATGAAAATGAAATTTTGGTGGGGGAAAATCACAAGTGATTAATAATTAACACCATAAGTGAAAATTTGTATGATAAATACATGAAATGTTCAAACATGAAATATCTTAATTTTCAAAACTATTAAATAAAGTTTCAGTTCATCTTATTATAAATATGTGTTTAATCTTGGTTTATTTTTGTTTAGTTCTCTTATAAATTATCCAAATAAGTTATTCATAATGAAATATAATAAAAATGTGATTAATCAAAGAATACGCCCATGACTACCAAACTAGGAATGGAGTTAGGTCACTTGGTCATGCACTTGGTGAAAATTGATTTAATACCCCATATTCCCTTTTTAGGGTTATTACCACTATGTACATCTATGTAAGGGCATGAATCAAATTATTGTATCTAGATAGGGATGTTATTTCCATGAAAATGACCTAATCAATTATTTTCTATAAGGTTATGAAATTATTCATTACTTTTATACATTATAAACACATCTCGGGTTTTCACTAATGTATTTATATTTTTAAACATATAATATAACATAGAAAAAACTAATGGGATATCTATAAAATTTATGTTATAATAAAACATAACATATCAACCATTTATGAAATTTATAACTCCAAATTTATCCTCAACTGATATCATCTAAACATCCACAGTTATCCAATCCATAGTCTAATACAATCTCTAAAATCTCATGGACATGAGAATCTCATTCACATAACATAAAGAAAATATTTCATTATAATAAATTCCAAGGACCTTTTAGGTTAATAATTTTAATTAATTATGGAAAAACATTTACTAAAAAAATCCCATGTTCATTTTATAAATTTTAAATTCTACCATTATAGATAAAACTATATAATCTATAATTTTTATTCAATATCTCTAAGAAATTCTCAACAAAATAAACTCCCATGTACACTTTATTCTTTTCTTATATCCATAAACCAGGAAAAATGAAATATACAAAAGGGGTGATCTCTGATTTTTATTAAGGGTAAACATTAGAAATAACCATTGAACATCAATAGTAACAATATAATGAGAATATGGGTACACCAAATACATAGAATATAATTATATCCAATAAAAATAATATCATTCATGATGATGTAAGGATTGTAGTAACATAAAACATGGATGATTCAATAAAAATGGGACATGATAGAATTACATAATACCTAGAATAAACATAAAAATATGGCTTTATTCAAATATGGGATAATCATTTATAAAGCTAAAAATTACATTCATAAGACACAAGATCTTTTTGTACACTTATGAGGATCTAAAATGTAATCATGAATACTAATTAATGAGATATAGACATTTTACTAAATTCATTGGTTTGTGATATAGGACCCCACATTTCATTCAACCAAACATATGTGTTCCATGTGAAAAAAATTCACTAATTATTCCATAATTAATCTATGGAAATAATGTTGGTTTCATAAACCTATAAAATTATAATCATTAATGTTTTATAGAATAAAGAACACATGAAAATAAAATTTATATAATACACATTTAAAATGGTTTCACAAAAAGAAATTGTTAATAATTCCACCAGTAACAATAACATGAGAAAGCTTTGAAAAAATATGAGTATCAAATTAAATCAAGTAACTTTTAGGGTAAATAACCTTCAATAAAGAAAATAAATCATATTTAATTTACATAGTATAGATAAAGGGTCTATGGTTTAGATAATTGTTTCAAATATGAAAGGTATTAGATGAAACAATTGATATAAAAATTTCTAATGACATGAAAATACTAATGCAATGATTTTTCATTTACATCATAGAAAATAAAATTTCATAATAAATTTATATAATAATGGTGGATGGTATCATTTTAATAATATCCATGATATCAAATGTAAAATGTGTAAAAGGAAAATAAATTCGACAATTTTTAGAGGTTATATAAATAACTACTTTTAGGTTTAAAATATTTTTAATATTTTGAAATAATTTTAATGAAATATTTTAAAATACTAGAAAAAAAAAATAAATTATTTGGAAACATTAAACAATATATATAAAGAATAATTTAAAATTTAAATGACATAATAATGACATGTGAACCCCTAAACGTTAAAAAGAAAAGCTTATCAAATTTTGATGAAAACAATATATATAGAAAACAATGAATTTTTTTTAAAACAATTTGAAAAAGTTAATATATTAGAAAATACAATTAATAAATTATTATTGAATAGAAAATGAAATTTTCTTGTTTAATATAATTAATATAGATATTGAAATAGGGAGGTTATTATCGTAGAATAAGATATTAGGTTAGTTTCACTTATAAGAAACACTTTAGGTTAGAAAACGAGTTAAGTTTAAATGGATTTTTTATGGTACAAGTAAAACCACAGGAATATTCATTTAAAACGATGATAGGTTTTATAGGTAAAAAAATTCCTTAAATGGACTATCATTTAAAAACAATATTGAATTTAATATTATATTGTCAACAAAACCCTTATGTGTTGAATAATTTTTTAACCAAAAACCCAATGAACATGATATGAAATCCATTTAAATTAGAACATGATATGGATTATAAAATGTCAAAAAAATTCCTAAATACATTAATTATGAATTATTCACAACATATTAATGGTATCATGGTATATAATAAGAAATGTTCCAAAAGGGATGAAAATTCACAATAAGAAACCCTTAAAATTTGAGTAACATTAAGATGAAAAACCCTTTCATGTTTTGTATCATTTAAATCAAAGTAAAAGTAAAGAATGTTAAATATATGGCTCCAAAATACCCATTAATACTATAAAATACATTTTTTAGTGTGTAATAATACATTTTTGATGGTATCATGGTATACATTAAGATATAAACCTAAAGAAAGGTAATTTAAACCAAAGAACTACCATACATCAATTCCTACTTAGTCAAAATGGAATTCAACCTCATGTAAAAATAAGTAAATTTATTAATCCAAATTTTAAGGATATGTTTCAATATATAAACGTTTCTATACTTTATATGTATATTTTTTATATAATAATTTTAGTCAGTTATTATCTATTTTGGAAATTTGGTGTGAGTAATCTTGACCATTCTGATTTAATTTGTAATAGAAGTGTTGTTATTCATTATTATACAAATGATCACAATTCCCATTAATACAAGGTACTATAATATATGAACTATAATTTTTTATAATTTAATATTTTCATTCAATGGAGTTTTTTATGATCATTAAATAAGAATTGGTGATGATCATGTTTCAATTATTCATATTTAATGAAGCATGTTTTACTAAATATAGTGTTTAATATTATAGTACGATTCAATATCAAAAAATGATAATTTAATTATTTACTTATTATATTAGTAAAAATTAAATTCACATATTCATCCCTGAAATAACTTTGTAGCATTTTTCAAGGAGGTTGTTAAACCCACCCAATTGAGAACAGACAATAATTAATGGATTATTATGATGTGAATTAGTCATAATATAATTATAAAATTAGAATAATGATGTTATTTAGAATTTATTTGTTTTATATATCCTAATTTTAATTATTTTTAATAATAATAAAACTTATCAGATGTAAATTGTTAATTTTTTTTAATTCTTAGACCACTGTTTTGGATGGTTAAATTTACAACACTTCTTTATAGTTCATATTGTAAAATAGTAGTTTAAATTTTTCTTCATAAAATATTATTAATATCATAAAAATCATATTTATATATTAATACCATCCCAATGTCTCTCCATGTAGAGTGGTTATTAAAAGAACAAAGTAAATTAGTTTTTCCATATAGGCGGTAGTCTTCACAAAATCAAGGATGTTGATTTCATTTTCCCTAGAATGAGGGAAAGGTTTAATATATTTTACCTTTTAAGAAGATAAAATATTTGATTGGTATAATAATTATATATTAAATTACCGATTATGTATATCCTCAAATAGTTGTGAACCAGAAATCAACATGTTGCACTATGTGGGCAGTAGTCTATACAACAGATGGATGTTAGTTTCATTCTTGTAAATAGATAGCAGAATGTTTGTTAATGTGAATACCATAATTATATTAATATAAAATTATATTATATATTTATAATATAATTTTATTATCGTGTAATGGAATTTTATAAGAGTATTCAAATGAAAAAATTAATGAGAAAGGAACCATTAGAAATTTATACCTAACTCAGTGGAAAATCTACTTTAAATGGGGATTTATGGCTTTGAAGGATGGTATTTGGAGAATTATATAATATATTTAAGGAATATGGAAAAGTATAATATGTATTCTGGTATATTTTGGGTTGAACTAAGTTTGTTTTATTTTTAGGGTATGCGACGAGAGGAGTTCCCCTAATATATGTAAAAAAGGGATGATATATTTTTTAAATAATCAAAAATTTTAAATAATGGAATGTCAGTCTCAGGAATTTTTTTCCCATATTGAAAAGTATTGGATAGATAAATTTATTGGATATGTTCAATTTTCTCCTAAACCACCCATTTTCAATCATTTTTTAAACATAATTATAATCTGTTACTCTTGGTTAAACCCTTTTAACCCTTTTTTCAGAGGTAACTTGTTTCACCAAAGTTATATAATCTTTTATTATAAGAAATTAAATTTATATTATTATATAATATTGAACAATTAATTACAAAATTTTATATTTTTATTATTTTATTAAATTCATAAAATTAAATAAAATTAATTTATAAATACTAAATATCTAATGCATTAAAAATAATATTTTAGCAAGAAACTTATGTTATAGAAATTTAAAATTAGTGTTTGTAAATTAAAACCAAAATTTTATTTATTATAAACTAAGTTATAAAATAAATTATAGATATTATTAAATTGTTTCACAAATTTTTAATTCATTTATTTATACTATTAATTTCATAGAGGTCATGATATTTTTTTTTAAAATATTTTCCACAATTCACCTAAAAATAATTTTTTTATAAAAAATAATATTAATATTAAGTTAATATTTTTTTGATAATTTAAATAATGAATTTAGTTTTTTCAAATTCAAATTCTTCAAATAAAGAAATTTAACTATAAAATAAAATAACAATAAAATGTGATAACTATTTTTATAGGAAATCATTTTTTGGTATACTAATTCTTCTTCTAAAATCATTGTTTATATACAAATATATAAATCTTGAAAAATGTACATTTTATAAGAAAAATATATGCAGAAAAAATATTTTGTTAGATATATATCTAATCTTGTTGATACATTATTAAAAGGGACTATTAATTTAGGAGTTTCTTATAAATTTTTCACCTATTTATTCAACGAATGCAATAAATTAGTCAAAATATATTTTAATAAAACACATATTACATTAGGGATTATTTATGTTGCTAAAATTACTATTAACATAATATTTATATAAGTAAAATACATAGTGAAGTCTTAGTTTGTTACTATATGTTAGGGATGGAATATATTATATGGTTTTCTAATTTCATTCTTGTTTAACTTTTATTTTAGTTGTAATTAGGATAAAATAATTGTGGTGTTTAATGTTGATCATAGACTTACCTCTGAGTTAAGATTTAGATTTTTTTAAAAAATATTTTATGTATTTGGTGAATATGTTTTTTATTTTGGAGACTTAGTTTGAGAACAAGATAAAATTATACTATTAGAGATGAAATATGATGTTATATTAGTGATTTGTTTTGAAAAAGAATAAAATTTAATAAGGAATACTAGAGGATACTTATCATGATTTTTGGGAAAACAAGTATTTTTTATTCATATCATATACAGACTCAATTTTATGATGTTATCAGAATGAAAAGTTATGATAAAAATTAACTATGCCGTTAAAATATAAAATTTAATGAATTTATTTTTGATAATTACCAATTTTGAAGTATTTTAACCAGATTAGGGACAAAATACATGGAAAACATTATTACATGTGAATTAATATTCCAAAAACATAATTCTAAGGATGTCAATGTAGTGGTTAATGAATATATATATATATGGTTATAGTGAATCATGAAATTCAAAAGAAACATATTAGTAGGTAACAATTAGTTAGTTTAATCAGGAATATTATTTTGAAAATAATTAGACATTTCCAAATATTTATATGAAGAATAAAAGTAAAAAAATGATTCTAGGGGGTCATATAACCTTTAATGTATGTATCTAGTTAATTCATAATTTTCATATGATTTGATGTAGAATTTAAAACACATGTATTTGTTTCATCACATTATATGTGACATTTTGTATCAAATTGAGAGTTGTTACTTTTTTTATAGAATTATGATTCTTTTTATGATAATGTGAAAAATATACATTGTCTTTCTAGATGGTTAAATTATTATATTTTTTTATTAGATCACATTTTTATTTTGTTTCCCTTTTATTAATAAATTGTTACATGGCTATTGAAACAGATACCTTAACAAGTTTTTTAGGATGAAATGATTTATATTATAAATGATTGACTATTTATTCTCATAAGTATGACTTAAAAATTTTCAATAGTGAATTTGATTTTTGGGTATGTTGTTCTTGAATTGAATTGAGATAAATTGGTGATTTGACTTAAAAAATGATAAGTATTTTTTTGTTCACTGGAAGGAAATATTAATTTTGTTCCTCTTTCAAAAGTCAATCATTTCTCTAGAGTAAATTAAAAAAACATCCATAAGAAATAATTTTTTATATTTATATTTATATGTCATTAAGGAAAAATACTATTTTAATTTCACTTATATGACTGGACATATTTAACATTAGGAGTATATAATTTACCATTATATTTTATAATCAATTTTGTATATTATGTAGTAAAACACTTCATTATGTTACTATAGATTTTTTTAGTAAATAATATGGTAGTTGGGAGTTATGTGTGTAAAATCCAAAGTTTAAGTGTTTCATAATAAAGAGATAGTGTTTGATAACTTATATTAATTATATTTTTGATCAACTGGAATGTAATCAATGGTTTTCTATTATTTATCATCACTTTAATGTGTAGGATATTTATATTATAAAAACTACACTTATGAGACTTTATATAAAATGTTAATTTTTTTATGATGTACTGGATGTATAATTCTAAAATAGTTTTTTTCAATGATGGAAAAATATTTCTCTTACATTGATTCATTCTTTTAGTATTTGGAGATATATTTTTATTTATTCCCCAATCCATGATTATAATGGGATAATGTTTATTATTATTTATTTTAGACATAGAGTGATTAATCTTTAGAAAGATGTTTTAAATTATATTTTGATCATGTGGGTAATTTATTTGGCCCTTTATTGGTCAAATTAATTGATATTAGTGGATCCTAAGATTGAGGTTTTTGTTATGTCATGGAGTGTACCCAGAAATGTAATTGAGATTCAATTTTTTTAGAAATGCAGATTTTGAATGAAATTTTATAGATGAATAATTTTTATTAACAAAACATATAATTATTGTTCATAAGAAGGGTGTAAAGTTTTAGTGGGATGATTAATGTGGTGTATTATTTACATTATTTAATATAAAAAATTCCATCACAAATATTTTTATTAAAACTTTTAGGGTAGTAAATTTTCAATATATAATATTAGAAAAATCTCACCCCATGTAAAAATAATATATATTTTCAATTACAATTCATTCTCACTATAGGACATAGAAAACAATTGATGATTTATCAGTATCGTATGGGTACTGATTCACACTTCGGTGGATCATTTCCAAAAAAATTAGATTATTAGAGAGAAAAAATCTATAAAAGTTAAAAAAATAATAAATCTAGAATACTACACACATACATTCCCATAATTCATAAAATAAGGCTAGTAATTAATAATCATATGAAACCTGAGATTGAAATTAATAATTTTATAATTAATGAAAATTATGGAAAAAAACTAAAAAAATTTAGTCAACTCCCCCAGATACATTAAAATATAAAATTTCTATAACCCTATGCGTTAAAGGGAACATGTATATAACTATATAAACATAAATATTGATACACATTTATAATATATAAATCTCTATGGTTTGAAAAATATATCTAACTAGGTAACTCAAAATATCCCAAAAAAAATCTCATTTTTTAAATACTATTTTTTTATAAAGTACATATTAAAATTTATTGTAAGTAATCATCATGGAAAATAATATCAAATTCATATTAATCTACTTTGGAAAAAAATAAAACTACATCGAGCATTATCGAAACAAAATAAAAATTATATATAAACATATTAAACACAATGAAATTGATAATGTAGTACCTATTCAGAACACATGGAAGAATCTACTCATTTTATATATCATAGATTATCCAATCTCATGGGTAATATAAACATATCCTAAGAAATTATTTAAGTGATATAATAAACAATCTTAATTTTATTTCGTATCTTAACATGAGTCATTCACTTATATAAAATTTCACCAAATACAATCTAAATAAACTTCGTAAACACATCACATTATTTTTCATTCATTACATTAATTCCTAGAAAAATCATCAGTGATACTTTATATAGTAAATCATCAAATTACACAAACACTTATATTTTCTCATCACTTAATATAAATTTACTCCTTTTCAAATAAAACAATATAATTTTTGTAAAATGTTCATATTACCCTTATTTTGATGAATTTAAATCCCCATTCTCTTACTTGAATAACATATTATTAAATCGATGTATATGTTTTTAATTTAAACATTGATTAAAATCATAATATTATTAAAAACTATTATTAATTAACATTTAGATAATTATCTTCACTTTCATCTATGTCAAATGCTCTATTTGTCTCCCAAAACGAGTGTTTTTTATTTTAATTCACAACGATAAATTTTTTAACTATATCATAAAATATTATTTATTAAAAATGAGAAACATTAAAATAACATATCTATTATTTCATCCAAAATAATTATTTTTTATAATTTATTACAGAAAAATAGTATTAAAATATCAGTAGTTAATCAATAAAATATATATAATATCCTCGACCTAATTAGTATAAATTTATATGAGCTTGAGGGATCTATATGATATTAGGTGAAACTTCCTACGCACTAGAGGTTATAAACTACTAGCAATGGTTTAATTAACTATTTAGGGAGAATACTCCCTAAATATCGAAACACATAATAATTGGTAAATAAATAATAACCAAAATTAAGCATCGATGTGAAGAATATGGATGTTAAATCAAAATAAAACCAAAATAATAACATTAAAATGTTATTAAATATATATATCATATAGGTGAACAATCATAGAATTGATACATTTTCTGTTAATATGTACTCATAAATTAAAAAAGATATTCTAAAAATTATTGATATAGAGACCCAAAAATTATCCCCAAAATTACCTAATAACATTCCATAAAACCACATTATTCTCTCAACAATCATATTCCTACACCCAAGACAATACCCAACCTACATTCCATCCTATGGTATACACACCCAGGAAGGTTATAGTTTCATTAGTGATTATAAAACAAAATAAAACACCAACTATGGTGTCCATAATGAAAAAATATATTTTTTAATGCATGCATTGAATAAAAGTTATCCATAACATTTAATGAATACAAAAACCACCCTTTTGGATAATCAAGTTGCAACATTGACGGTGAGCACATAACTACATCATCTAATAAATGAATGATATCATGCTCCTACTATCATAGCACAACCCAAGTGGGAATTATCTATCAAAAATCATATCATCATCTTAGAAGAACAATCTGTCTCTATATCATAATAGAGGGTTTAATGATGAATCAACTATAATATTTCAAACATGAAAGATTTGTATGGGAATTATACATCACCATAATTCATAAATGGTGGAATAGGTTGAACCAAATAGACATGGCCAATAGGTTTTCTCATAGGGTATGATTTATTATCATACATAGAACATGAAATTATATATTTTAAGGATAATTATATATATATATATATTAAAAGGTTGGGGATGAAGCCTAATTTATTATTAAAGAAAAGGAAAAACCTCTCTAACTTGGTAGAGGGAGACCCATTATATTGCCCGAAGGCCCAGTGGGCATTTAGCCCATTACATGGACCGTAGGCCCATTTTTTTGGCCAAATGCCCATTCTGTGAATAGTTTTGCAACAATACCCATGATGCTATATTACCGCATAGTACCCATCGCTGCTGTAGTACCCTACCACCACTACAGTGGCATACCGCCACTACAGTGTCCGTAGTTTCTACAGTGACCGCTGCTACTGTGCGCTACAGTACTGCAACAGTAACCTGCGCCCAATGGGTTTTGAACCCCCATTTTTCATGTAGAATTAAGGGGTGCTTACCCATAAGCCAAAACCCAAATACAAACATGTTTTTGGGTAATGAGGTATTGGGGTGACCTCCCGACTTCTGTGCCGCACGTCCCCAGCGAGGCCCAAGGTGGAAAACCCTTGGGTTTAGGCCAGTTCCCAATGGGGTAGTGTGGCCTATGAGAGGTTTGTTAGCATATAGTGCACATTGCCTTCCGAGGAATCGAACCCGGAACCTCGAGGTCAGGACGCCACCACCTTTAACCAACTCACCCATTCCCCGAGGGCCAAATGTGTTGTTGGGTAATGATGTATTGGGGTGGCCTCCCCACCTGTGCGCTGCACGTCCCCAGTGAGGCCCAATGTGGCCAACCGTTGGGCTTAGGCCAGTTCCCGACGAGGTAGAGGGGCCCACGATTGTTTTGTTAACATATATTGAATGTTTCCTTGTGAGGACTCAAACCTGGAACCTCGAGGTCAGGATGACACCTCCTTTAACCAACTCACCCATTCCCCACGGGAAAACGTGTTGTTGGGTAACCAGGTATTGGAGTGGCCTCCCCACCTGTGCGCCACACGTCCCCAGCGAGGCCCAAGGTGGCCAAACCTTGGGCTTAGGCCAGTTATCAATGGGGTATAGGGGCCCGTGAGTGGTTTCTCATCATATAGTGCACATTGCCTTGTGAGGACTCGAACCCAGAACCACGGGGTCAGGATGCCACTACGTTTAGCCAACTCACCCGTGCCCCGCGGGCAAAAGTACACTAGTTTTTTTTTCCGCAAGGGGTTACACAGTATAGGTGGGACATCACCCACCACCAGGCACCTTTATGTACTCTCCCAGCTGCAGTCTCATGTGTAATGGCACCTGAACTTTTAGGCCAGTTCCACATGTGGTAGAGGGGCCCACAAGAGGTGATAAAGGTATATTGTGCGCATTACCTTGTGAGGACTTGAACCCCCATTATATATCACCATAGAGAAGAAATAATAATGATATATTGTAATATGGATGATATATCACCATACAAAAATATATAAAATTATTTATCACTAATTTAATGTTATATCTCCATAAAATTATAAGGATAACAATACATCTATGGGTGAATAATACACCACCCAATAACATGGATTATAATATGTATAACAAAGAATGATATATCCACCATCAAGAAATTTTATTGTGGATAACCAACAAGCACAACAATAAATATATATAATGATCCATCAAATACCACAAAAATAGGTGTATGATGTTCCACCACATGACCACCAAAATTATTACAATCTCATGTGAACATTTCATCAGTACTCAATGAAATTGTGAACAATGAATCATCAGGTGAATTATGTATCCCAATAATATAATCACAATAGGGAATGATATATTAAGAAACATAACCAAGTAGAATAATTTTCTACCAATGTATATGTCTCTAGGTGGAAAATCTACCACTCCATTTATAAACATGGCCCAAAATCCCTCATGAGAAGAAAAAAATTATGTTACAAAAAATAATTATAAAATAAGAGTATCAACACTTATCAAAGACCTAGTTAAAGTGTAATCTCTTCAGGAATAGACCCCACATATCATAAATCATTGTAAGATAATAGTTCCACATTATAGTATAAACAGTGGTCAACGGTTATGCTTGGATTTCTATTTCCCAATATGGGATCTCATAACACCACACATCACACTAAGATTATTCTATAGCGTCACTCATAACACCAAAAATATCCTAATGGAGATCTCACAATTATGTTAACCCACCCATGATATTATTTATCTATGTAACACTAATGAATTATATACATGTTTCATAGTATATACTAGGGATAATAATAACTCCCTTAGTTTAATTATCTATGTATATATCCTCGATATAAGATATGGTGGACATTAGTGGCCACATAGTCAAAGCACAATGTTCAAGGGACATTTGTTGAACTAGACATGCCGACTCATCACTAGAGATATATGATAACATAATTTTTATATCTCAAGACCATTTCAAATACCCAATAAGTTATGTATCTGATATAGAAAAATTATTTAAAAATAAGTAGTTCACCCATATCCACTACATTTTTTAGGGATAAAATGGAACTGCATAACAATAATAGGTATTTAGATGCATTTAACATGGAAAAGATATACTTATTGGTCCCATATTTCCCAAAACACACATCTCATGTAGGATAATAATTAATTAGTCCAAAATAATAATCATATATATTCAATTTATATTTATATGCCCAATCGAACACTATATCCATGATCTAAAAAAAGGAAACCACAAATTTTTTCGATTAAGGTCCACCATAATGTCTCTCTCTCTCTCTTAAAATCTTTAATATATATGAGGGCCTAAATAATTAAATAATTTTATCTCTAGATAAATCATCTATAATTTAATCCCAGAAATATATTCTCACTATGTCTTATGTAAATCAATAATAAATAACAATCCTCAACAATGACTCCGAAAATCATTCAAGATATACTAATTAAAAATAACATATAATAATTTTTTTTCATTTAAATCATAACCTTATGTTTTTGAATGAATATGGTAAAAAATATTATAAATTATATCATCAATGAAGCATTGAGAAATATGTTGTGATCCATTCTTGGAGCACCCTTGAGTATACTACCATTTGAATCCCTAATGTGTGACCTAAACTCATGAATTTATTCCATCCAAATTTTATGAAAACCCAAAATATTTTTTTTGCAGAAAATTATGTCTACAATTAAGATATAGTAACATGTGAAATAATTATTTAAGGGCCTATTATAGTTAATTAGTAACAATGTCCTATCATTCAAACATTATTCGACCATGATTAGGTGGAATCAACAGCAAAACCATAAACCAATTTTCACAAAATAATATAAAAGGGGAGTATGAAAAAATAAGAGAGAAATGATGATATGTTACCTCAATTTCTATAAGAACCCATCATTCACATTCTTGAATTGAATTAATAGAATAAATAAAACACATTGACCATAAATGGGATACTCAACAAAAATAAATAGTGAGATGTAACAAGATCTTCTATATGATAGTGGAACTCCCCATAAATGGGATACATGAAAAAACTAAGTCTAGGAACTATGTAATGGATATATAATTCATGTAACAACTCCAAATTATTGAAAAAAAATAAAAAACATTGACTACCAAATCTAATGTTTATGTTTTATAATCAGCCTATTCAATATTGTAAAATGCCCGTTCTATGGAAGAACCATAAATTTCCATCCACCCAGAAAGGCTTGATTTGATGCTTTAGATCAAAATCCCATCCCATTTAGTAATAATTTATTGTGAAATACTGTGGTTGTGGTATTACGAGCCACCTACTCTTATATTTTAATATTATATAATCCTCACCCCCTGCTCACAAAAAATTACTCTTATGTGCATGACCTTCTTCTTATAGAATAATACATCCTAAAACATGATCAAACAACAATTATAATAGACACCAAAATATTAAATCTCATCAAAATGAAAACACTTATAAAAAAATTAATAGTTAGAAAAACTATTTATACCTTAATATATTTATGGGTTTACAAACTCTTAACCATAACAATTTTTGTCTAGAGTATGTATACACCAGCATCTCATGGGAATCACACTGGTCAATAAGACCTAATGACTAGTCCAATTTTTGATATGTTGCATAATTTTATTCCCACAACAAAAATTAATATTAATAATATACCAAAAAATTATTTACTCTCATAATGTCCCATATCTTATGTTTCCCATCCAACAATTATGTGTGTTAATACTTTCATATATTATCTCACTCATTCAAATATAAAACACAATAGTCAATACCTCACTCAATTAGTAGTCTAAAAAATACCATTGGCTTAGGAACTATATAACATACTATTTCCACTTACACCATGATAATACCACTCTTCCATGGGTTGTTATGAACTCCCAATTCACATATATCAAATAAAAATGACTAACATCACTAGTAAAAACAAATGTTCCTTCTAAACATTCTATATATAAATCATAGTTTCACAATAGAGAATTTCCAAAAAGTAAATCAATTAAATGATATTAATTCCATCATTCATCATATAATGTTTTTACTTTCCACAATCAGAATCAATCAAGATGTATGTTTATATAAATCATACACAGTAATCCCACTATTGTGAAATTAGAATCTCATGGAAGCTAATTACCTACTTTACTGAATTTACACAACCATTATTGATCAATACACATATATTGTTTATTTATTCTATTGAAAAAAAACCTAATATCTTTATCCACACAGAGACACAACATTATAACCACCAATGTGTTGGGAATACCAATATGTCACCACTTATTTTTACCATGATTCTCCAAAAATTTTCATCTAACACTTTTTATAGATTCCTTGTGTTGAAACTCCTAGACCAAATTATTATATCATTATCAACAGATTACATAATTCATACTCTAGGTTTGAGGAAAAAAAATTTCTTTATTTAACCCATGACATAATTAACCTTCAATACATGACCATGAGATCTAGTTGCTGCAAATCATATTTTTTTTCATTTTCTAAAAGCCGGTTTGAGGGTTGCCGATACCCAATATAGAACTTAGCCACATAAACACACAATGTCAAAAAATCCAGCTCCAACTCGAAATTGAAATTATCAAAACCAAAATCAACATGACAGGTCCTCGAGCTGCACACCTTCCAACGTACCACACACCAATCAGCGCACCTTCCGCGCACCTACCATCAAGCCACACCTCAGTCCGTGATCCATCACCACGCACCACCATTCATAGTAGGAAGACTGAAGAACCAACAACCGTCGTCATCGCCGAAGCACTTTCCCGCAAAAGATCCCGCCATAGCAATCCCACAACAGCCCTATAACACCGCATCAGCAAGAAATCCTCAAAGCAGGCTCTCTAAGATATAAGGTGCTGATTCATCGCCACCTAGGGCTGGATGACCCAGAAACCACACCATAGAAGTGCCACTGAGGAGGGGATCCAAGACGATCTAAACCAGAAGCGCCGCTGTAGGCTGAAACTGGAAATATCTGAATAGAGGAGGGACCCTCGTCGGCTGCCGAGATCTAGTTATGATTGATAAAACTTAAGGTATATCCCCTTACACACTAAAAAATGACATTAAAAATTCAACTAGTCATGGAATACAGAAATATCTATCTACTAGTCTCATTATTTCCAAACACCCGATAGTTGAGGCCCCCTCTTATTCCCACAGTATTCATTTTGATCAAGCCATCCCATAAAAAATTCTAACGACCAAATTCTCTGAAAAAATATACCAACTATCAACAGACCACTACTCATCACTCACATGAAATAAGCATCATCGTTTAATCATATAACTTATTACTGAATGGTTATATTATCATTAGACAATATAGATAATGTCCATTATAATGGATATACCTCAATATAACTTACCCCATAGGCCTATTAATAATAAACCTATTCTTGAGGTCCCCTTTCTCTCTTCATGTTCAATATTGTAGTACAAACAAAATCTCCCATGATCTTTCCTTAATAATAATAATCTATCACATATATACCAATATGCGATTTACTAAATGATTTAAACAAAAGGGTGATAATCATTGATTCACATAATAAACTAAGAATATGCTATGAAAATCCAAAAAAAATATATAGAGTCATGGACCGTTGCTATATTTGTTGGAACCATGCATGGTCTTATATCTTATGAGTCCAAGAAAAAATAAATACACATATTGATTCTTCTAACCTGACATAACAGTAAGGATGTCCCTAGTGATACCATTTTGTAATGGACATCCCATCATGAAATTTCCCTCTATGTTCATACTACTCCATCCAATCAAGACATACTACCTCATAGGCTTTCAAAATCATAACATTAAGTGTGTTATTCATTCTATCAATGTCTGGTTATGCCTAACCAATTAATAAATACACTATATATATATATGAAAATAGAGCATACTATTCCACTAACCATATGGATAGTTTTAGGAAAAATCTTTACATCTCCGATGAAAAGAGATCGTCCAACGAACACTCGCAATGGTGCATGATGAAAAACACTTTCAATCAAAAATAATAATGAATTTCATACAAGTCATAGTGTTATCCTACCATCCACTAAAGTAATGCTACCTTGTTTCACATTTCATAATTAAAAATCTCACATGGGAAATAGTATTTTAAGGTGTTAGGAGTATATCAATCACCCCCACTAAAAACTATCATTTATGATTCCCAATCCTTATATATCTAATAATATTATACATAATAGATTGTACCTATTTTTTAATTACCCATAATGATAAATATTTATCAATATTTACATATTATTAGAATACATATGATTGTGTTAACCCCGTTTTCTTAGACACCCTTATATAAAAAAGAAAATCTTCTGTATAAGAAGTCAAAGTGAACTAATACGGAGTTGATAAATGACTCACCAAAAATCTATGTCACATTTCAACATCACTAGGATCTTTAACCTAGTCAAAAGATCATATATCATGTAGTTCACATCTATTTATTATTATTTATCCTATTTATATAATTTTATCATGGAATATCAGAAGTCAATACCCCATACCATAATTGTATTCAATATTGGGAGTCCTTAATCTCTTATTACTCAATATAGAGTCAATATAAAACTATTATATTCACATAAATTTGGAACACCAGTAACATTAAGTGTATCTCATTAAACCTTAGAAACCCTATCAAATAAGGGTAATAAATCTCTCCATTAAGAATCAAGTCCAACCTACCCATTCATTAGTTAGGTATCTAATGCAACTAGATTATCATAAAAAGTGATTAAATAAATAACAATAACCAAAAACCACAGTTTATTTTAGTAAAATATCACCCTTAAGATAAACAAGAATACACCAAATGAGTTTTTATCTACACATAAAAAATAAACATAATTAATTATAAAATCTATATTTACATATCATCACATGAATGTTATGTGAGTACTATGTGTTTAATTTGACGAATGAACATGCACCTCCTACCACCCTTGGAATTGAGGGAAATACAATTTTAATAAATAAAAAGGCATTAGTTTTGAATATAAAAAAAATATATGAGTAAAAGCCGAAAAATATAATCCCAAATCACAAGAAAAATGAACATTATATCACAAGGTTGTTGGTCCTGAACAAATACAATGCTTATCTCAATTATTGACATAGATTACCTCAGTCATCCGCGTCCTAAAATAATAAGTTAGAAAAATACTATGATAATAATTTCTAATGTAAAAATCATGATCAAAAATAATTTCTCAATGATAGGTGAGCTACATTATGAAATTATAACCGTTGCATATGATAGATCTTACATACTAGTAGTTTGGTCTTGATGACACATATAGAGAGACTATAACCAAAGTAAAATACCATGATATAAATGACATATAAAATTTATATCATACTAGAAATATCCACCATGTGTAAAAAATGTAATTATCATATATTTTAGACAATAATAATTTAATTTTTGGGTTACAATTAATTTCAATTATAATGGAAAAAAATTATATAATAGATGGAGGAACACACGATGGTTGTGTAAAAATGATATAAGGTAAACTAAGACAACAAGGACATATAGTCCCAAAAAAAAATACATTGTATCACCTTTAAACTTTTATTATACCCCACTATTCTTCCTTGAATCATACAACTACACTTGGGACATCAACCAACAAGTGAGACAAAATTTTGTCAATATACACTCCTGATTTCCCTTGTACTGTATGTGTATCAAAATCAGTAGTTCACCAAAAAAATTTCCCTATTAAAAACCAAAATATATGAACATGTATGTATTAAAAAAATGAAATTCTTAAAATCTCATTCACTCAATAATATCTTCACTGGTTACTCACAGGCCCACCATAATTTTCAATGTATTTATATTTGAATAGTGAAACATTAGAGAAATTTACTCAAGGTCAATCCCAACCTGAGTGTGAATAATTTATGAAAAATCATATTATTATTCAAGTAGAATGAGTTATCTATATATCATAACATATAGGTGAATTATTTATCATAAATAATATATTTAAGGTGGATGATATATCAAAGACTCAAATTAAATTTGACTGATACCTCACCATCAATCGAGAAGGGTGGATAAAGAACAACCAAATCAACCTAGAGAAGGAGGTATTCCCTGGTGAAAATATATCTCCCTATAGTAAAAAGGGAAATTTTGTATAATATATCACTATAAAAAGAATATTGAATTATTTATTTTCATGTGAAGGATATATCTATATACAATAATATGGAGATTCATCTTTCACTAGGTGGTTGATAAATTACTATATAAGAAAATGTTGAATATTTTTTCTCTAGATAAATGAGATATAACTATTAATCTATATGGTGAATGATGTGTTTCCATGTTAATAGTATTTCATCACTCAATATTACCTACGTGGATTATCTACCACCACAAAAATTACTTTGGAAAATTATCCCACCCTCAAAATAACACTAGTTAAAAAAATGTACCACAAAATGAATACCATTATGAAAAATATATTTCCCAAGAATAAGGAATCACAAATCTATGATAAAGTGAAAAAGGAATATATTTGGGAAAAGTTATCACTATTTCATAATCTCCATGGTGAATGAAATATAGTATATTACCTCTACATGAATTAACTATTTCAAATTCTCAAATCTCTAGGAGGATGATCTACCACCAGTACCAAACATAAGAAGAATAATCAATCACGTATACCATACAATTCATATTGATATATACTAACTATAACACATACATATCATCCTATTTAATATCCATATTGAATGAGTGATAATCCATGATATAATTCCAACTAAAACAAAATCATGCTGGTCAACTTACAAAGTGTTAGAGTACACACTGTTCACATACATCATGATTTTCCTTCTATGATCCAACTTCAGATTTTTGGAAACTACCCATATAATAAATATCAAGGAAACATTTTATTATTGATACCAGGTTTATGTAAAAAATTATTCATTACTACTTAACCTTACAAATGCTTGGCCATTAATTCCCATAGACTAGTCATCAATTCTATACAAGTCATTCAATATGAGATAATGAATTTTAAATATACATAGGTTGGATTCCCTCATTATTTTTCAAATTCCAATGTATTTGTGTCCATTTATGAAAAAAAAGTCTATTAATAGTTTTTGAATCACCCACCATGTTATATTTTTCCAAATTTATCAGTCCAGAGATAAGGGTAAAAAAACTTCTTAGACTCAGGGTTCTTCTCAAATACTATTACAAGAAAATATATCATAAAGACAATTCTATAACTATCATATGCACTCAATCCTAGATACTATTCCATACAATTAAAACACATACCTACTTAAAACAATATGTTTATTAGATCCATATCATAGGGAATAAAAACCCCACCAAGGTCCACATTCCCTTATCTAAATCCTTTACCTGGGATAATTACCTATTGGGGATCAAAAATAATTTCATATCCTCAATGGGTTTTTATCTTTACCATTCCATCCCCTAAAAATTCATTATAAAATGTAAACCTCAAGTAATACTCATTAAATAGAACAACTATTTATTACCTACATAATTAATTCTTATAATATATGAAAAATATTATTAATATGGAAATATTAGGCTAATAAAACATTGATAAAGACATTTCCCCCAACAACTAAGCAATCTATAACCATAACCAAGAAATTTCTAAGATCCTGTCACGACCCGTCCTCGGGGCCCGTGCTGTGACTACCCTAATCCTGCCTTCCATAGGCCAGGGGTTGGCAACTAGCACCAAAGGCGTAAATCCTGGTAAAGGGAAGGCATTTCCTTTGTAAAGTAAACAAGCACCACAAAGTAAGCAAGCAGAAATAAAGTAAACACTAAGTAAAAACTGGAACAACAGTAAGTGCGGAAAGTAAGTGAGCCAGAATACAAACCCAAACTGAAAGTAAAGTACAACTCGAAAGGGGAAAACAACAACTGAAAAGCAAAAGCCGCAATGTCGATCCGTCCACTGGAAGTCCCGCCTGATGGGTGAGTACAGATTGCCACCACAGCCCCTCGGCCCAGCCGTCCGCTCCGTGTACGTCCAACCCAGTGGTCCACCTCCAGGTATTATCCTGCTCTGCAAGCCTCCACCACAATCAGCATTGTCTGTCGTCTGCAACCAACACAACGTTGTGCGGGCATAGCCCATGCATGGGTGAGTATTAGCTACTCAGTAGGGACCCCGAGACCCCCGAAGGTCTCCCAGAATCCACAAAGGATAAACCACAAAGGAAAGATACAATCACGAAGTAACATCCGAAACTGCTTTGGTATATGCCCATACATATACCTAAGTCATCAATTCCTGTTTGGATCCAACATCCGAGCCCAAGCACAACCCAATCCACACAATAAAGCAAAATGTAAATCCACACAGGATATCACAACACAATCCACAAAGGAAAGTAAAACGTAATCCACATAGGATAGCACAACACAATCCACAAATGAAAGAAAAATAGGATTCATCTCACACAGGTATACTTCTTCGAATGACGATATAGATGATCACTGATCCATCTAGGTCGTCGGACCCACAAAGGATCGATAGATACTAACCCCAGCAATGACCCACAAAGGATCTGACCCACAAAGGATCGATAGGTAACTAACCCCCGCAAAGACCCACACAGGATCGGGCCCACACAGGACCTGTAGGCGCTGGCCCACACAGGACCGCTGAGCGCTGACCCACATAGGATTGGACCCACATAGGATCGATAGCACTAACCCACAAAGGATCACTGAGTGCTGTAGTCATCGCCGTTGAATCCACAGAGGATCTCTGCACAGTCGTCGTCGTCACAGTAGCTGTCGCAGCCAGCTCTAGGGTTCCCACACACAGCAAGCTCGTTCGGGAGGGTCCGCTCCACGAGCCGAGAGGCTGATACATCAAATGACACATAGTCGAGAGTTGATGTATCCAAAAGTTCTGTATCGTCAACAGGAACTCAACGTCGCAGACGGCGCGTCAATCGGACGCCTGGTCTGAGAGTTATTGGTTTTTTCGTCCTAGGGGCCCGGTTGGTTTTTAAAGAAAAACCAACTCGACCGAACTCCCCCTGCGTGCAAACCTCGGGTGGAGTATGCCAAAAGATCCGTCTCGCTTAGAAGAAATCAACAAAGTTGACGGCACGTCAATCGGACGTCCGAAGCTCAAGATATGGGCGTTTCCGCTCCGAGGGCCCGGTTGGTTACGTATACGAACCAACCCGGCCGAACTCAAAGTATTCTGAAACCTTAAGTGTGATATACCGAAACGACCGTCTTGATCGAAGGATCGCATCTCCACTGACGGCGCGTCGTTCAGAGGCCCGTAGCTCATGTTATTAGCAAAAGACCGAAAAGGACCGGAACGGGGGGTCTGGGCCCAGACCGACCCGGCCCGACCCCCCTGGGTCGGCCCGACCCGGGTCGACCCGACTCGGGTCCGGTCCGACCCGGTTGGGCGCGACCCGGCCCGGCCCGACCTGGGCCCGACCCGGCCGGCGGGTCGGCCCAGCTCGGCTCGGCCGCGCGCCGAGCAAGGGACCGCAGGGTGTGCTGCCCTCGCGGGAAGAGGTGCCGCGGCCCTGCGTGGGGCCGCGCTTGGTCAGAGGACGTGGCTTTGCCGCGTCCCGTGTGACGCCGGACCCGCACGGTCACGGGTCTGGTCGGCCACCGCCGCCGCGACGGCTCCATCCGGCAGCGCGCCGGGGCGCCGCCGCCTCCGACCGCCGGTGGATTCCGCGGGCCACCGGAGTTGCTCTGGTGGTCCGATTCCACTTCTGTCTGCGCCGTAGCTCCTCCCGGGTCCCGTTCTTCACTGCGGAATCAAAAAATCGTCTCTGCGGCCCGTTTTGTCATCGTCTGCCGTTCTGCACATCAACGAAGAACTGCAGAGGGATTATCGGGCCATGTTTGTTTGTCCCGCACCCTCCACGTTAGGTGATAACAATCGGGAAATAATGATCAACACATGAAAACATAACAAGATACAATTTTAATAAATTAAAATTGCACTTTGATTCCGGGCTCTTTGTTTTAGAAGGAAACAACTATGGGAATAAAATATTATTTTCAAATAAAATCCCCACCTCGCCGTAGTCGTCGAGCGTGCGTTCCTCACGAAATTGATCGTCGCGGTAGGAGGTGATCGTCACGTCATGGAATGGAGTCGCGTCATCGTGGAAGTGCGTCGCGTCGACGATCTCCGAGGTTTAAAGGAAACACACAGATTTAATTATAACAATTAAATCCATGTTGAGGATAAAAACCACAAAGTAATTTAAAAGATTTTATAACTCATACCTCAATCAGATGATCAAATATTTGTCGCGGAAGAAGGAACGTCGCAGAAGAACGTCGCAGGAGGAGAATCGTTGGCATCGCGGAACGCGGTTCCGCGTCATCGATCTCTGAGGGTTCAGCGTTCTTCGTCGCCTTTCGTCGAAGGATGGCGTTCTTCGCGTTCTTCGCGTTCTTCGCGTAGAAGGAGGAAGATCTTCAGAGATTCTCCAAAGGTTTAACACAGCATTCAAGAAGAAGGTGTGTTGGCCTTATTTTATTAACATGCCAAAAAATTGAAAACGTGATAAGAAACGAACAAAATTAATTCATCGAAATAATTTCAATGAATAAACCGCCCAATAAATAGGAGCATTTAATTGTTTAAGAAAACGCCCCAGTTGACTTTTATTTAATAGGGGTTTTCGCGGGTGCGTTACTTAGCAGAAAAGAAACGGTGGGGCTCGTGCGGGTCCCACCTCACAAATATCCTACCAAGAGGGAAGGATATTTGAATTGCACCCTATCCGCTTTAACTTAGCTCAAGAAGCTTTAAGTGGCTTTTAAGTGGCTTTTAGTGAAATAAAATAAAGTTTGTTGTACCACATTATTTTATTTCTTAACTTAAGCCCAAAAATTAAAAACCGCACCCGAGCAAACAAAACTCCAGAAGAGGCGTTTCTAAGCAATTATCGGCACTGCGAATCCATCGGTGCCCTCATAATTTGATTCCGAGCACCAGTTCAAAAGATATAAAAACCCACTTGTTCGTTCACTGAACGTACCCAAGCCGTACTTCGAAAAAATGATTTCGGGCACGACGGGCCTCGGAATCAGGTGCCGTCAGAAACTGCGTTCTTGTAAAATTACAAAGAAAATTAAGAAAAAAATTTCCTTGAAATTTATAGGTCTTTACAGATCCACCAATAAAATTAACTAAATAACACCTTTATATGGATTCTATATAAAATAAAATCAATTTAAACTCAACTTATATAATTATTTAAATTGTTTCTATTTAGAAAAAACAAGTTGTTATACTCTCTGAGAAATTCATCCATGTTAAACACTCAAAATGAAGGGTTAGGTCTACTCCTATAATAACCGTGAGTCAACTACGAGATAAATAAAAAAAATTATAAATTGGTTCATTCAATTATTCCTTCTAAATTTATTGTTTTTAAAAAATAAATTAGGGTTGTGACTTATATATAGATAAATTTTATTAATCCATGAACATTCATCCTTCTAATGATTATTATATCCCTTTTACAATAATTAAATATCATTCAGACTATATTTCACCATGTTCATCTAGTTATATAAAAATAATACTAACAAAATACATACCATGTTTGTGAAAATATATGGGGGAACAAAAAATGTAATATAAGAATGATATCTTACCTCAACCACTACAGGAATAAATCCCACAAATTCTATTAATAGTGGAATTGAAAGAGGTAGAATATATATAAAGGGGGAAATATTCATGTATTTTTCTTGGAAAAATAATCCATTAACCTATTGTGTTCTTAATTTAAACCATTATAATTAAAAAAATAGAAAATGGATCCATGGTATTTTTACCACTTGTGTCAGAACATAATTCCCCTTCCCTAGTTATTCTGAAAAAAAGAATAGGTCATTGAGAAATGTATTTTTTAAATTGTGTAATTCCTCATCACTATGACACCCAAAATGAATCAATCTATTCATTATAGTATCACAATTTATATTATATCACAATTACCTTATATAGGAAAACATATCAAAATAATGACCATCGATGCTGATGTTCATGTTGTGGTATGCCACTCTTTATTTTGGAAAACACTCCCTTCCATTATAGCACCATGATATATTTATAACTAGATGAAACATTTACAGATTCTTCAAAGAACCACCCAATCCCCTTGAGTATTTTTTCATGATTCTATGCATGGGTTACTATAAAACCGATTACATCCTTTAATATATAATTATTATACATCCCCCCATAATAACACAATGCATACTTTGTGACATGAACATATACCTATTGAAAAAGTTCATCCTAAACCAAACGAAATTCAATTAAATAATGATATCAACTTCTATAATCCCTTATAAAAGGTAAAAACATTAAAAACTCATATTTTTAGTAAAATTATAATAAAATTCATACCTTCGAATATATGACATTTTTCAATGGAAATCTTAAAAATGAATTTCAACCTTAAAACTATTATCCAAAACATATAATTTTTGATAAATTTCTAGTTGTAAACCTCAAAATTAAAAATCTATATTTTAAATTGAAAATATAAAATTAATAGAAAATCACTTCACATGAAAAAAAGAACTCATTTTAATAGATTTTAAAATTCCAATTCCAATTCCTATCTAAATAATTTATTTAATAAAATACTATAACATATTTAGATTGAAGAAAATTCATAGTTTTCATCCTAAACCCAAACTGAATAATTCAATTATTTATTGATATGTGTTTTCCATTTAAAAAATATATTTACATTTTTATACTTACATTAATCCTTGTTCATTATAGCTTCCTAGGGATTTGAAACGAAAACAATAAACAATTTAAGGCTTGTTAAATAAATATTAGAAATATTATTGTATAATATTTGAAGAATCATATTGAGTTACAGGGTAGAATGATTTCCCTAAGCATTTCATGTAAGGCCCTTAGAGAATCCTCATGGTTGAACTGAACCACTACATGGTCTAAACCCATTATGATATATTTTATTTTTAAGATGATTTGTGAGGTTAACCAAAAAAACTTCATGGTCCAATAATTTCTAAATAAACAATCAATATAAGATTATCCATGTAGTTATTTACCATTCCATATGGTCTCACTACATGGTGATGGGGAGTTCTCTTATCAAATTTCAAAAATTCCATACAAATATTTATATCTTCCATTTAATCTTCATAGATATGTGTAATTTCTCCCAAATCCATAGATTTTGTGTTATTTATGTATAATTAATGTTTATAAATACCCCATTTACTCCTCAATAAATAATATTAATAATGAAACACATGAGGGGAATATGAAAATGAAAATTTATGTAACATGTTCAAAATTTCATAATATTAATGGAAAATATATAGGTAATGAATGGGAAATCCTCCCCCAAAAAATAAGATAAAAAACCTAGACTATGAGTCCAATCCAATGGAGGTCAGATACATGAGGCCAAGCCCATGGAGGCTATTAATTTCACGCCAATCCAATGAAGGTTGAGACTACGTAGATCCCAACCATATTGTGGCTAACAATGTACTTGATTACCACATGGAGGATAAATACACATAAGAAATTTCATGAATTAAATCATATGGGGTAACTATGTGAGGACTATATGACCGTAGGGACGCTTATTCCAACCATGTGGTGGTAAAAGAACTGCACAAAATATATCCCATGCGTACTAACTCAGTAGACCCAATACTCAAGTTCTCCTTTAGAAAAGGGTACTGCCTATTTTACAATCCTTCCACCCTCATGACCTACCCATCAATTAAATCCACATCAAAAGTATTTCATGTATTCCTTTCACCAAAGACAAAAAAATACAATGTTAAACATGAAGACTACTCCAATTCCATCTATTTCATATGACAAAGGATTCACACCAGCAAGTATGTATTCATGGTTGTTGAAACCCTCAAGGGGGTCCTAATAGTTGGATCAATTGATAATTAGTGCCCCTATTGAGAAAACCCTAGAAGAGTCTCTCCCATCCCAATAATGGATTACGTCTCCATTCCATAATACAAGACAGATTACGAATCCCTTATGGAGGAGTCCCTTAGTATTTTTTATAAAATTCCCCACTCTTAAATATATATACCACCATTGGCTGTCAAAATTTATGAATATGGTCAGTTGATATTACACTCTTGGTATTGAACCCAATATGGTTACCATTAGACCAAATATTTTTCTTATTGGTAGTAACATCAATGGGATAAAGATACTCAAAATGGGAATACTTAGCACTGACATGCCATCCAAATCTAAATGAATACTCTCATGTAATGTGATAGAACATATGTCTATTGTTTCTTATACAAATCTTGAATCATTTGGGCTTATATATATAATTTTATCATTCCATTTTATTTATTATAGTGCCTCCAATATGGTACTCTTACATGTTGTAATCTGAAGCCTATCTTCCTAGGGTAGTACTAATACGTGTTTTCCCTAGTCGATTCTCTTTTATCACACTATATATAACATAAAAATCCCTATTTCATGAAATTTAAATGTTCACACCATGTCCATACCACACAATGTTAAATTTCATGATATAGGCTCATAATATGACCTTAAACTATGGAAGTCAAATTACATAGGTTTTAATTCATGTTTTGAATGGAAATGTTGGATGCCTCCCTATGTTTCAAAACCAAAAATATCGTACTAGTAAACCCATAATAATAGGGACATATTCATTATAATTTTATCTATATATATACCTTGGATGATTATATTATTGTGAACCTAAACACCCCTCTCTTCATGGCCAAAT
This sequence comes from Viscum album, assembly GCA_963277665.1. Classification (NCBI taxonomy): domain Eukaryota; kingdom Viridiplantae; phylum Streptophyta; class Magnoliopsida; order Santalales; family Viscaceae; genus Viscum; species Viscum album. Next base: position 260,603,354 of record OY728128.1, on the reverse strand, counting down.
TCCCTAGGAATCCAACTTTTCTGAAAATATTACCAGTGAAATCATTCCCCCACTAAGAGGGGTACATTCCTCATAGGAAATAATCACACTTATTTATATTGATCTACAAACACTATGATCCTTACAATAGTAAATATTATTACTATTTTGCCCAATTCATCCACATCTAGCCATTTCCTGTCAAGATCACCTATAAAGGATTTTTTTATGGAAAAGTATATTACTAGAAATTGTTAGGATCCTTTTTCTTAATCATATTTACCATATGATGTTAAAATTCATGGATCATTCCATTCTATATTACCATAAACTATTCAACACAAAATACATGGGTTTTGATTCATATTCATACATGGTATATAGGAAACCACTTTGAGATTTAATCCAACACCCTAACATCTTACCTATTCATGGATGATGATAAAATATAGAGAAACAAATTATATGCCATTAAACCATAAAAACATAAAATTTATAATTACATTATAATGTATTAAAATGTAGAACATATGTTACAAATAGATGTTTACATCATTGACTGATCTTGATCCACCATTAGAACATTTGTAACCAATTTTAACCCACTATTTTGGGAATGATTCATAAACATAACTCAAATATATAATTGAGTCATAGAGTAGTATATGATTCCTTCTAAATTGTGTGAAAATACTCAACTCTCATTATCTAAAACAACATTTACTCTAAATATCCATAGATATAAATCCTAGTGATCTCATTATTTTGTAAATAGGGTCTCCATTGACATCTATTTTCCATGACATGATGGTCATTAGGTGTTTTTGGATCCATGAATAGCTTCCATGAGAAATAGTTGAAATAGAATAGTGAAACATATTTAATTCTTTCATTAATAAAAAAATTGGGTTTCCCAATATTTCATACCATTTTTTTCATGTTTAATGAAAATGAAAAAGATAAGCCTAATATAAATCATTCATTAATAAAAATATATTTTTACCCGGGATATCTTGACATTTTTTCATGTTTCATATAAAATAGGTTATCCTGACTTGAATCCTATACCTATGATAATTATTGATCATATTTGTTCACAGTTTTGATATTTCATTGACTGGTATTATTTTTAACAGGGTTCTTGTATTCATATATAACCTTTTACAGGTTTCCATTGATGTAAAAATTGATAGAATCATGATTCCCCAGGCATTACCCAACTTCAACTACTAAGAATTTCATAACCCCAACAATTATAATTTGATGTATCCCATTCATCATTTCCATTAACTATTAGTGAATTTGATACAGTGGGAGTACCATTGATCTAGTGTCTTTCAAAACATAGAATCCATATGTTAATGAATTCAAGCATTAAAGGATATGAGCCCAACCATTTATAAGAATGCCTTAGTGATGCTAGTGGCACATGTTCCAACATCAAATAGTATTGAGAATCTATCCCTAGAGTGTGATAATCAATACCCATTCTCTTTAGGATGTGGAAAATAAGGTAAAATTAAAAATCACCTCATCTTTATAGTTTCCCATGAGTTTTCATCATTATTTTCATCAATTCTTACATCACACAACCAATATCTATTTGTTTCCCATTGAGGAATCCACTTAGAATATTCCTTCTCTAGTTACTCAGTCCTAAGAATCTATGTGATCTCAATAGGTGTAAAAAATTATTAACCATAGGAAAAAGAATTGTATCCCTACTTCCATTAAATTTGCAAGACAACAAACCATAGTGGAATCCAGTGATAGGTCCCATATTCATTTCAATAACTTGGAAAACATCTTGTATATCCTAGAGGAACCATTGGATGAATATAATCATATCCAACTAGCACCTAAGGAGGAGGCAGATTCCCATACCCATATATGAATCCTGTCAGCATATCCTGGTATAAATAAAGGAAAATAGTCGGCACATACACCCAATATTGTTGAGTAAGTGTCCCAATTTTTGTTCCAAATATATAAAACCATTAAAATTTCATGGATGCAATGGATATCTATATCCAAAAGAGTTATTTCTTGATTCAGATAGTATTATCAAATGGTTTTAATCGTCATATCCCGATGATCAACCAATTGAATACCTATATCCATTCTATCTTCATTTTTTATGATTTTTGTAGCCATATATCGATAAATTATCAAGAGGAATCCCATATGCCTACTAATAATTATGATTAAAGTATGTATATGAAAAAATAAACATACAAGGGTGCTTATATTCGAACGACAAACCCAAATACAATTTATTATATCCTATAAGATTCTTATAATTTGAAACACATCCATACTTCACTTCTACATGAAGAATACCGACGAAATAAATCTATATATAGTTAAGGAAATGACATATTTTCACACTATCTAATGTGATACATCAAAAAATTCACATAGAAAATAATGGACACAACCATATTCATGACTAGAACCATGGGTCTCATCATCTTGCCCTATCAACCGAACATGGGTCAATAGAAAGGATTCCAAACAAAGAATTCCACAACCCAAAAACATGGAGACCATCTAAAATGATATCCTACCAAAGGTAGCAAGTGGCCCAAGAGAAAGACCATATTTTTGACCTATCCCACAATAAGAATATTGAATCCTCAAAACACTTGTCCATTGTGGCATGAGAGTCACCTTCTTCGAATCAAAAAATGAGAGCAACTTCATCCATGTTTGTCACCACTATTAGAAGTTATGTAGTTATTAACATGAACACATGACATGAACTCCCATTCCTTTTAGAACATTCTTCAATAAAACCCTCATATCGAGCATCTCACAAAGGATCATAGTGGGTTATTCCTAGTTTCTCAATTACCTCATATAGTATATCATCTTCATCATTGGTAGTAAATAATCCCATTTCTAATAAATCACTTATAAATTCTCTATAGTGATTATATCAGGTAGATGAATTCTCCCGAAAAGATAATGAACATGAAATGTACATGTTTATGGATCTAGTCAAGGATATTCTCTCGACTTTTATTTGCCCCATTAAAAACACCTAATATGACATTATTGAGGTCTTGAAGGAGGAATGAATGCCTTTAATGTGACAGAACATATGGTGAACCTACATTCTCTAACATCAAAGAAAATCCATTATCTATAGTATAGATAACATCTCTAGGAGGTGAACAAAATTTATTATCATATTAAGTTTTTATCTTTCTAATTTTCTTAGCATTAGAGGTCCAAAAAAACTGTATGAATTTTCTCCATTCTTGTCTCCATAGATTGAGGGAACTTTAGAAGATAATCTCTAATGCCCCAATAGATGTACATATCTAGGTATGTAGAGTGTATTGTGTATTCCACATCACTCTATCCCTAGGTTAGAAAGGCCCTTCCAAACAAGGAATCTTGTATTGTTAATATTGCAGGAGTGATCACAATCCCAAATAATTTTCATGATAATTGGTTCATCCAATAATACCCTCCCATCTCTATGAATCAAAAGTGGTGTAACCATAGGCTTTGGGGCTTGGATAGGATCCTCCTTCAATTCTATAATAGGTTTGCACAAGAATAGAAACTAATAGAGGTAAATCCCATGGTAGTACAATAACATATGGTGTTGAGAAGCTTATAATCGGATTATGAATTTCATTTAGATTATGATCAAGTCATAGTGTTCCAAATCTATAAAACTAAATTAGATTCCCCTATGGAAGTAATTAAATATAAAACCCACCCCGCATGTCTAAGAGAATTTGATCCACAATAATCATCCTTTGATTCATCAAATCCTCAAAAACATCAAGATGAGCTGTTAAGGGAACCATGTTAGCCCTATCTCTCATCATTTAGGGAATTTTTACCTCATCCACCCAATAAGCCAGTATTTTCTTGGATGGGAGGTGATCTAAAATAGTACAACCCCCCATTATTTATGTTACTTCATGACACTCCCATATCAATCGGGGAATCTTTAGTATGGATGGTTGGGTATTCCCTCAGGATTTTATTCCACATATCATTTCCAGTGTAACATTTGATAAATAATATTATATACCATAGGGTTCATAAGTCAGAATAGTCTAATATGAAAGGTAATCTAAATGAGGCCCTTGATGTTTCCATCAAAGGGGATTCCATAAATGAGGAGTAACTCTATTACACAGTTGGTGACAATGTTATTCCTGCTACTCGGTATGCATCGTTGAACGTTGTTACTACCAATATGGAAAATGATTTAGACAAAGACACAACTACTAGATAAAAAAAATGAAGAAATAGTTAACCAAGATATACCCCACATTGAAACACATAAAGAAGGCATGTGTAACTAGATTCAGAGGTAGACATGATACATGGAAGTTCCAACTGATCAACTTCCACCACATCAATAGTCTTCTACAATAGATAAATTCAAAGGTGTGGTTATATCGTAGTCACCACATGAACACTAAAAACAAGATTTTAATCTCCTTTATATAGGAATTTTTTATTTAGATGTGTTTTTATACGTATTTTAAGATGAATCTATTAATTAATTTAGCCACATTTTAAAATGTGGATAAATTAACAATGTCTTAAAAGGATTCCAATATATCAACGTTCTAAATGATGTTAATTTCTCTGCATTTTCAAACATCGCTAAATTAGTCTTGTTTCAAAATGTATCTACTTTTATTGTGTTTTAAAATGGGAATAAATTATCCATCATTTAGAACATGGATAATATATATTTATATAATATATATATCTATATGTGTATAGAAATAACATCATTTTAAATTATATATACGTATATAACAATATTAATCTATATATATATTTTAATTAATAATATATATTTATATAGATTAAATTTTACAGGGTCAAATTTCCAGGTTACTACAGCAGTACTACAACATGGAACTATAGCAGTGGCGGAACTATAGCAGCATCGACACTATACAGGTAGAGGAACTGTAGCACGAACTGTAGTGGAGGGCGTACTGTCGCAGTGTGGGTACTACAACCGTACTGTTCACTATAGGGTCCTTTGGAACAAAAAATGGGCTTTCAAGCCTTGTATTCAGGCCACATGGCCTTGGGAATTCGAACCATGTAATGGGTCTCCCTCTAACCACACTAAAAATTTGTATTTTTTTTAATAATAATTTGAGGCTTCAGCCCCAACCTTAATAAAATAGATTAAATTTTTCATAAAATTAGATTAATATATTAATATATATATTTAAATTAACATATAAATTTATCTGTATGTATATATTGACTCAAATATATTAATATATACCAATACTATATATATACACTTAATTTATATATATATAAATTTATAAATATAAATATATTAACTAATACATATATAAATATAATTATAATAATATATAATATATAAAATATATATTTAGATATTATTTTTATTTATATAAAAATATATTATCATATGTATAAATATAAAGTAACACTATTATATAATAGAAACTTCATAAACACCAAGTGGTGCACTCACTCTATTCTAACCTATAGTTTTCCGGTTCAAACTCCTGTGACTACCAAATTTTATTAGTAAATAGGGTGCAGATGCATGGAGGATACATTTAGAGTTTCACATGTATACAATCACCCATACATACATACATGTATACATAAATTCACACATACATAGAAATAGAAAGAAATTATATTTATAAATAATAAATAATATCTATATAAATGACCATTATTATGACACATACACATATACATATGTAGATACATATATATATATATATTAAACAATATATTAATCTATATGTGATTATATGCATTTTTAATTATAATTATATTAATATATATAAATATATTAATAATATTAAACAAATTATTGTATTATATAGCCATAAAAATAATTCATTATATAAAATTAATATACACAATCATACACATACATTTAAGCATAAAAACAAAATAATTGAAAAATAATTATAATAAATTACCGATAATTGAATAAAGGATTATTAATATATATAATTATATAAATATTAATTTATATATATTTATGTTTATTTATATTAGTATATATTTTAAAAATATATTATTATTTATATTAATATATTAAAAATTTGATAACTTATCTTTATGTAAGATATAATATCATATATATTAATGTGTATATAAATAAAAAATAACATATATTATCACATAATATTTGTAACAAGTAATAACATATATGTTTATATATAGAAATAAATATAATAATTTATAACATATACTAATCCATATATATATATATATTCACTAGTACACACACAATTATTGACTAACTCTATTAAAAATACAAACTATATAAATATAGCACATATTTTTATATTAATATATATATATAATTATATTTATACTAATATATATATTAATATATTATCATTTAACTAAATAAATTTATCATTAGAATCTCAACTGTATATATATATATATAATTTTATATTTATAAAATTTTAATTATAATTACCCATGTTTTATAAATATATAATTATAATTACAATATTATAATATAAATATATATATCATAATAATTTTTATATTTAAAATTATATATTAATGTATATTATTTTTAATTTATAACATAATATATTAAAATAAGTATTTATATAGTTTTATACAATAAAATTTCATTCAACAAATTAGTTAAGTACATTTATTCTGAGCTTCTATTCATAGGTTTGATTCCAATGAGAGGTGATATTTTTTCCAAGGGGGAGGCGCAAGCAGAATGGGTGCCTTGTGGAAGCTGAAGTACTAGATTTTAGTTATGATGTATTGTGGGCAGTAAGAAGAGTTTCTTTTAAATACAAAAATCATCATAGATATCAGTAAAATCCAATGTACATAACTCCACATGAAAAAATTAATGACAACAAAAATACCCCTGAAAACTCCCATAAGTAGCCATAAAAGGAGCTACATGATTCCCCTCTCTTATAAAATGAAAAATAAATAAGAAGATTAAAATGGTACCAATGATATGATGATGTCGGTTATAGAACCAAAATCTTGGTGGTTGCCTTCAACCTCCTCCAAATAATAGATAATAACTTCACAATCGGATTAGACCACAATATCCTTCTAGCCAAGAGAGGAGATAAAGTGAATATCCTTACAAATATCCATGACCCTTTCCAAAGGACTAGACCGAAAAGAAATGTTTGAGGAATGAAGACTCATAATAATAGGGTCTATATGGTCTCAGAAAACTACCCCAAGGCCAAAAAAACCATCATAAGGAATCACCACATCAATATTATGTTTGAAATCTACCATAGGGGGAGGGAGCCATATGACCAAAGGGGATCGAGAAAGTATAGGAGGATGAACACCATCAATAACAACCCAATGAGATCCCAATTGTGCATCATAGTAGGGAACACCCTATCATAATTAACAATGACTTTTAAAAAATGATTGGGTTTTTGGGAAACCATATAATCTAGTCATAGATATAAAGTCCCATGATAGTCTTAGTAGAAATAGATCCAAAAAAATCATCCAAAAAAAGTCTATTTTCCCCATGATTTCACTAAAGGATGATATATTGTGTCACACATGTCTTCCAAAGCCCAATGACCTAGGGGTAGTGGAAATGGCTTACAAATCTATTTCTACCATTAACCCACAAAGTGGGAATATGCCATTATCAAAGAGGTTATTATAGATTAAGTGATCATATGTGGGATGTTTTCCCATTAAAAATTTTCAATAGAAAATATTGGCCTTCAGTAGAACATTTAGATTCAAAATATGTTTCTACAAAGGCATCCCAATGTCTTCTTCACCCACAAAGCATAAACTATAACCCGATCAGATGGTACAATAGACATATAAATCATGATACCTACATATCTTGTCAATTTGAACATCATGTACCATAAGAACCCCTAGGATATCCTTACGACCAGAATCAGAAAACGCACTACTAGAAATAGGCTTATTTGCGACGAGGGTCCGTCGCAAATGGCCCGTTGCAGAAAATGGTGTCACAACTAAATCTATTTGCGACGGAACCGTCGCTAATAATATTATTAGGACGCGAATAATTCCCGTTGCTAATACTAGTCGATGTATTTAACAAAATCTTTAAATAACCATTTGCGACGATCTCGTCGCAAATACCATTTGTAACGGGTTGAAGAACCCATCGCAAATAAGTACAAAAAATATACATTTGCCACGGTCCCGTCGCAAATGTTATTTGCATCGGGTTACTCATACCGTTGCAAATAAGTATAAAAAAATATTCAAAAAATATATTAAGAAGTATTTGCGTTGTGCCCGTTGCAATTACCATTTGCGATGGGATCGTCAGCCCGTCACAAACACGTAGAAAAAATAAAAAAAATTATTATTATTATAATTCATATTAAAAAATATTATAATTAAATTAAAATATTTGAAAATTTTAATATATATATAAATAAAAACTATTATAAAATATGAATAATTTTTTTAATCATATTAATATTATAATATTATATAACAATAATAATAATATAAACAATTCATATTATTATAAATAATTAAAAAATTATAAAAAAAAATATTAATATTAAAATAATAATATTATTATTATAATTCATATTAAAAATATTATAATTAAATTAAAATATCTGAAAATTTTAATATATATAAAAATATTAACTATTATAAAATATGAATAATATCAACCTGAGTTTCTATATGTTGAACAGATGGAACTCCAACATCATGTACTAAATTTTGAAACCGAAATGGATCCGGAATCATGTTAGTATCACATTCTCTGGAACTACGTTCACCGTGTTGATACCAAAAAACATTATCCGATTGAAAAACAAAATGAAAGAGATGTCCCCCAACTTTGTCAAACGTGTCAAACGTTGTCAGTGCACATTTTTTACAAGGAAATTTTATTGTGCCTTCTGAAAAAAATTCTGAATTTAATGCCGCAAATGCTAAGAAAGTCTCCACACCCTCAATATATACTAGATTAAAACCAGAACCGTTTGTATTTCTACGTTGATTTATCCATACGCGGTCATCTAATAATGATTGTTTTCGACTTCGTTGTTCCATATTTTTCTATAAAAAATAAAAGCATTAATGGTTTTGAATAATTTTATAGGAGAAAAACAATCTCTAAAAGAGAAAACTATAATAATTACCACTACTTACGAGCGACACAATTTTCAATGAAATTATTACTAATTAGTAACATTATTGATAATATAATTAGTAACGTAATATAATAATGTTATTAATTATATGATTAATATTTATAAAAAAATAATATTAATATTGTTAAAATAATAATAAAAATTATAAATTATTAAAATTATCAATATTCGCAACAGACTATTCTTAACATGTTCAAATATTAAACGGTCGTTAATTTTTAAATCATGCCCAATAAAAAGTTCACATCAGTCATGTCCCATTTAAACTCTATAATTATCCTTACATGGTTTATCACCTCGCAAGTAGTGTTGCAATATGACGACCCGACTAATATCATTCCCAACTCTAAGAATCATCTCACATGACCGTTTACATAGAACATTCTTCCTTAAAAATTTAATCCCTTAAATTTTTAAGGAAGAATGGTCTATGTAAAGGGTCATGTGATATGATTCTTATAGATGAGAATGACATGACTTAGATCGTCTCATTGGAACATTACTTGCAAGGTGGTTAACCAAGCAAGGACAATTATATATTTTACATCGAACATGACTTACGCCAACTTCTTATTGAGCATGATCGAAAAATTGACAATCGTTTAACATCTGAACATGTTAATAATAGATTATTGCGAATATTGAGAATTTTAATAATTTATAATTTATTTATTATTTTAATAATATCAATATTATTTATTCATAAATATTAATCATAAAATTCATAACATTATTATATTATGTTACTAATTATATTATCAATTATGTTACTAATTAGTAATGAGAAGATATGCATAGAGACTGGTTAACCAAAACAAACATGTTCTTCTATCACCTTTGCTAATTGTTCTAATTGTTCGTTAATTGTTCGCTAATTGTTCTGATTATTCACTAATTGTTCTGCTTATTTGCTAATTGTTTGCTAATTGATCTGCTTATTCGCTAATTGTTCTGCTTATTCACTAATTGTTGTGCTTATTCGCTAATTATTCGCTAATTGATCTGCTTATTCGCTAATTTTTCAGATTATTTGCAAATTGTTTTAATTATTTGGTAATTGTTTTAATTATTTGATAAATATCATATTATTAGTATTTTATTATTATTAATATTAAAATAATATAATTTTTTATATTATGTTACAATTCTCTTTTTAGTGTTGAAACTTGACATTCTGTCTCCACATGTAATATTTACATTCACTTTCACCTATCTGTTGGCGAGGAGGTTGATAATTTTGAAAATGAATTCAAATATTACATGTGGAGACAGAATGTGAAAATATTTCTAATTAACTGGTAACTATTTCTAATTATCTGGTAATTATTTCTAATTATCTGGAAATTATTTCTAATTATCTGGAAACTATTCTAATTATCTGTAAATTATTCTAATTATCTGGAAATTATTCTAATTATCTGGTAATTATTGTAATTATCTATTAATTATTCTAATTATCTGGTAATTATTCTAATTATCTAGTAATTATTCTAATTATCTGGTAATTATTCTAATTATCTTGTAATTATTCTAATTATTTGGTAATTATTCTATTTATATGGTAATTATTCTAATTATCTGGTAATTATTCTAATTATTTTTTAATTATTCTAATTATCTGGTAATTATTTTAATTATCTGGTAATTATTCTAATTATCTGGTAATTATTCTAATTATCATGTAATTATTTTAATTATTGGGTAATTATTCTAATTATCTGGTAATTATTCAAATTACTAGCTAATTATTAGCTAATTATTTAATTTATTTATTAATTATTTTAAATATTGGTTAATTTCTAATTAAATTATATTATTACCAAACAAATATCATCTGGGAGTGTTGAACCAAGAGTGCAGCAAGGCTCGTTGTCGTGTACCAGGATACTACGAGTCAGGCCCGAAATTCCTTGTTTGGACTTTCAACCCTAGGTACAGCTCTGCCAGAGCGCCTCTACTTGTTCGTATCCAGACAAGGATTACTTGGGTGATAATGAATCTAATTATACCAAATTATATTATATATCTACTAATTATGCCTAATTATTACTAACAAAATCATTTTATTAATAAAACTAAATATGAATAATAAATTAAATCAAATTTATCTAAATTACAACTAAATAACAAAAATTAAAATTAATATAAAAAAATTAAATGAATATAAAAATAAATAAAAGAAAAATAACTTAAATTTTATGCTGAACTTTTTGACTCCTTCGAATTCCACTCGAAAAAAAAATTAAAACTATTAAAACTGAATATTGTAGAGAGAAAATAGAGAAGAATTGGATGTTCTGAAAAAAAAACGGATGGGGGTATATATATAGGTTAGATTATTTGGGACGATAGTATTTGCGATGGGTGTACCATCGCAATTAGAAGTATTTGCGATGAGACCTGTCGCAAATACCTTCGCCGCATTAATTACAGCCAGCAGTTAAAAGGGAATTCGTGACGGGACCCTTCGCAAATACCCCTGTCGCCAGAACTTGTTGCGATGGGTAGCGAGCCCGTCACAAATATTATTTACCGCCGCCTGCCATTTTCGATGGTGAGGATATGTCCCGTAACAAATACCTTCGCCGCATTAATTACAGCCTGTGGTTAAAAGAGAATTTGCGATGAGACCCGTCGCAAATACTCGCGGTGTAAAAGGTTACTTGCGACGGGCGTCGTCACAAATACCCCTGCTGCCATAACTTTTTTGCGATGTGTAGCAAGCCCGTCGCAAATATTATTTACCGCCACCTGCTATTTGAGACGGGGAGGATACGTCCCGTCGCAAATATCCTTCCCTCATTTTGGCGTGAAAACCGTGCCAAAACAATTGCGACAGGGCATCTCTCACCATCACAAATAACTAATTATTTGCGACAGGAATGCATTCTCGTCGCAAATGTGTCTTCAGTCGGACCATTTGCGACGGGAATATATCCCATCGCAAATGGTCCATCACAATAACACAGTTTTCCCATAGTGACGAGAAGTTGAGCATCTGAATGTCCCAAGTAGAAAGGTCATCAACCATGATCTCTCTTACAGCTACATTCTCATAGTTGGGAAAAGGTGAAGATGATGGAATCATACCATCCACACAAAACAACCAAGGATCGGTCCAAATATTAACCAAACGACCACTAGATATTCTACAATAAATGCTATGGTTCAATAAAAAATGTTTACCCAAATACTCCATAAAAAATAACTTTACTGAGGACCAAATCAAGAAAACAAAAAACCCCCATGGGAAAAAATAAGTAACATTGAAAATTGTAGAACACATACTTTATAGGCTCTATAAAAAGCAATGTCCATGCTTTTCTAGAAGGGATTGTTAAAAAAAATTCAAGTCTCAAAATCCCATGCTATAATAATCCTTATAAAGAAAATAATTATCCCAAGAAAGAAAATATAAATAATTTTCCATTATCATGATCCCAATAAAAATTAGAAAAGGCTGAACGATGTTGATGGATAATGAAATTCTGGAGCATAATGAGGGACATCACATAAGATAGAACATATTGGACACCAAATTTAATGAGAACCTCCTTTATAGCCCTATAGAGATTCATACTATACCATATCTTGTTTTTTTGTGGTCATTATCAAGGATTAAGGAGAATATATCTCGTTTGGAATGTCCAATGAAAATTTGGAGGCCCATAAATTTTTTATGTTTCTCAATGACCTCAATATTTTACTAACCAAAAATATTTTCTCTCATCCCTTCTTACACACATCGACCAAAAGAAATATCTGATTTAGCTAAATTAACTAATTTTCTCAAGGAATTGGTAAAAGCATCAATAATAATTAGAATCTCTTGGTACTCATGATTGGTTTCTCTTGAGAAAATAAGGCTATAATCAGTTTGAAAAAAGGTGAGTAATGGGAATACTTTCTCAAAAAACCATGGCCCCATGAATGAGTGAATCCATTGCTTCTTCAGATAAACATTGAGTGAAAACATCAGCAATAAGAAGAAATATGTAATGAGATAGAGGGTTACCCATCCATAGGACTTTGGATGGTTTTAAATTATTTGTGAGTAATCCATTAACATTGATTCTATAATAATAAATTTTAACACAACTCATAGTCCCTCTCACCAATTTTCATCCAAATAATAGTTTACTAACAACCTATTCCATGAAGGCCCATCCCACCCTATTATAAGCCTATGAAATATCCAATTTCATAGTAAAAATGCAACTCTTATAGGATGAATTAGTATTCATAGAATGTAAGATTTTGGGGGCCACAGTTTCATTATTTTTGATAAATCTCTTGGGAATAATCACTTTGGTTATTAGAAATAATTCATGGGAGGACCCTATCCAAGAAGCATGAGAGGATATTTGAAAAAATATTATAGACCAAATTATAAATGATGATAGCCCTAAAATCATAAGTTTTAATTGCGATTGATATTTTTGGGATCAACATGATATGAGTTTCATTAACCTTTTAAATAATTATAAAATCATGCCACAATCCCTGTATTAATGAATTAATGTTTGGACACATAAAATTTGAAAAAATCTTGAAGAAAACGGCATATAATCCATATGGACCCGGTAACTTTGAAGAATGAATTATCTTCTAGGCCGTCACAATTTCCTCCCCTAAAATATTTGCTTCAAGATTCGAAGCCTTGGCCTTAGTCACCTTACGATCTACATAGATCGTAAGGTACCACTAGTTAGTGCGACTCTGAAAATATAACGTATTTTGATAAATGACATCGATTATATCCAGAATAAGTACTTATTTATACGTAATGTTTTTTTTCTAATCCACCAAATTGGAAGGGAGGTTATTCCTTCTTCTAAAGAAGGCCTTATAATGAAAATACCTATTATTTTGGTCAACTTGTTTCATAAATGCCTTCCTTGACCTGGAAAACCAATAAATTTCTTTGTATCTTAGGGAATCATAAAAATTATTTTCTATATTCACATCACACATCATAGAAATAGTAGAGGAAGTTTTTTAATTGCATCTGGAAAGAGCTTTCCTGAGGCAACCAAATATCTTGTCAAAATTCATGAAGTTCTATTGAGTCCAGTGCTGCAATTTAGTAGCGACCTCCTTAGTTTATCCCAAACATGGTTCTTATAGCATGATGAAGTTGTTTTGACAAAATACAAATAGATATCATTATGTAGGTACACAAATTCGAAATGAATGCTCTATATTTTATTATCACCCATGGGCAAAACCTAAATCTAGAGAAAAATGGGACATTGGTCAGACGAGAATGAAGGGATGTGAGAAACCTCATACCTTAGGAATGTCTGCATCTAGTCTCCAAAGTCCATGAACCTATCTTTATTTTATGAAATTCTAGAATCATGGACACATCTACAAAACCAAGTAAATGGATCGTTCAGAAAAGAAGATTCGAAAGACCATCTGGATGAAAAAAGTCCTAGAAGAGATGCATGGAAGAGTCACTCCATCTAGCGCCACACAACTTCTCATGGTAATATATAATCTCTTTAAAATAACCACCAAATAACATGAGGCCCTAAATTAGATTCCTAATATAACTGACCTACTCTTAGGATCTCTATTTATCACTCGCTCCCAACCGGACGTAAAATCCCACAAAGTGACATACGGGTTCCATGGGTAGGAGAATGGATATAGAAATGTGGTGATCAGGGAAGATATCCATTGAAGCATTAATTCCATATATCCACATAAACAAAAGTCCCCTATCATGTCCTGAATATATAATCAAGAAATATGTATGATACCCGACCTACTAATAAATTCCTCTCATATCATTCTTTCCAGCATGGTCTCAGACAAGAAGACCATATTAGGGGTACACTTAAAGCTCCATTGAAAGAGAATACAAACTAACCATGGTTTTTTATGACCATTTATGTTATAGTATACGGTTTTTATTATGGAATGCATGGATGGTTCCAAAAATCCTTCACCTATGAAACATGAAGAAGAGTACCATCACCCACCACTCCCCAACTTTTTGGGAGATGCAACTCTAACAACGAGGCCTCTCAGTGTAGAATAGAAAAATAAACCAGATCGTGACTAATATATCCAAAATACCCTCTTCATAACCTCTTCCATATTAGATTATTTTTAGCACCAAACCTCATTCCACCATGAAAGTGGACACCTTCCTCAGGTAATTGAAAAGAATGATCCATAGAAGGGGAAAGACTAGGATCTGAAGGGCTGAACAAATATTGTTTGTCTTGTAAGGGGGATTAGTTTTATACTTTGACCCTAATATTTTCCATGTAGGTGTAAATACCATCTATAAATTACAAATATCCTCTAAATTATGAAAAATAACAATGCCACTTTTTTCATTTTGGGGAGATTTCTTTAAAGAGCCAGTCATTTGGTTCAGTAAATGGTTTGGAGACACACAAGGATGAGGGCCTTCCTCATCCTGAGCATTATAAATTATTGTATATGGATCTAAAAATGTCACCTATACCAACATAGTTGAATAAAATCATCCCATCAGCAAATATCTCTACATTTTTACATGATTGTGGGCCTCTGTAGCCTCCTGAACCTCCAAATATGGATGAATGCACTAATGGAGTAGAGGAACTAAAATTTGTCACACTATAGTCACAAACACATTCTTCGTAGTATAGGCATGTCTGTTCATCTTAATATTTATATTCCTAGTGAATTAATCCTCAATATACCAAGAACCATTCTTAACTAGTCGCCAAAATGGGAAGCAATGAGCTAGGGGACACTAGACTACCAGTTGAAGAAAGGATGAGATATCTGAGGAAATGGGAAAAGATGGTAGACACAAAGTGTTTATCAGTACCTTATAAGTTGAGTGGACTAGGAGAAGCTAACTATTAAGAATAAAACTAGACTTTTTTTCATCATATGAAGTGGAATTTCACTCCATTGATTTAACCCCTAGTGGGTAGCCTCTTTACAACATCAAATGTCACTCTGAATCTGATTTTTTTTATTCCACAATCATTAAACCAATAACCAATGATTCCATAGAAAAAACCTAATGAAGGGAGTTATTCTAATTCTATGGAAACAAAGATATTTTCTTAATATAATTTGAAAAACAAACCCCACATAAGAGGTTGAAATATGGCCACCATATCCCTGATCCACACCAAGGGATCACACTTTATTAGATATGAATCATCCTAATCCATGAACTCCCACATAGAATTAACAACCATGTACAAGAGATGTTAATTTATAATAGTAAAAGGAATTAAATTTAATCATATCTAAAAAGGATAGTGAGAGTAAATAATCACATGGACATTAATTCCATTTATGAAGTCATTGATCCTAATCACGTGATTATGAAAGGAAAACATGTGTCAATTCAAAACTATGATCTTGTTATCCTATCTATAGAATTAGAAGATAATCAACCTAGCTTAAATTCCCATTATAACAATTCCTTCTTCCAATATACATATTTATTTCATCATGTTTTTTAGGTTGTTCATGTTATAGGATCTGGTATATGAATTCTTTCCCATCAGGAGACTGGACAGGTGATTCCATTGATTAATGTCTTTTTTAGTATAGACATCCAACGTCAATTATCCTCGATGGGTAATTGAGAACATATTATAATGGTTCAGAAGATCAAAATCCATAATAATGGAGGGAATAAATAATTCAAAATTATAAACTTAGGCCCAAACCTTCCGAAATTCCATTGCTTTGATCTTCTATATAAGGGATATTTGGAAATATCATATCAGTCTGCACTGATGAAATCCACCAATGAATTTCATATAAAATGGGATACCACCACTGAACCATCGAACTGTGGAAGAAAATAAGAATATCCAAACCGTATAAAGACTATAATAGGAGTTTCTATGATCAAAACTATGGTTTTAGGCATTATTGTTCACATGGATAAGGGTCAACCATGAATCAGGTGGTGGTGGGGAAGAGTTATTAAAGGGGAGGAAAAAATCGAACCCATAGATTTTTTTGGAAATGTCACACACTTGGGTGAGAATAATCCTTCAATGATGATATACAAAAATTAATTCTCCCATGTACCCTGTAACCACTTATGATATACTGAATCTAGGAAGAAACTTTGAAGATCCAAACCCCAGGAAGACATAAAAATGAGCTCTCACCATAAGGTGAGACATTGATATATTGAAGGAAGAGTTCTATTTGGATTTTTGTGAATGAGAAGTGATCAATAATATCGTTGAATCATTATATCATCCATGAAGCTTAATAATCTTTAGGCATCTTGGGATGATCCTTGGTGGGATTCAAAAAAAAATTCCCAAGTTTATGTAAAAATAGTAATTTAATGACTAATTTACCAATATTTATGTATAAAAAGTAATTTTTAAGGGTAATTAATATCTCATTTAGTGGTATTTATAATGGTATAAAATTTAGGGATGCTTATAAATGTTTCATATTTTGAGATATCTATAAACGCAGCAAAATTAGTGACACACTGTTTACCAAATTATTTTATAAATTGTGTGTAAATGAAATACCCATGTTCATAAATACTAATAAAACTAATACCAAAATCTAGTAAAATAAATTTTTTCCTATATTGTAAGAGGTTTAATTCCTCTATGATATTTTAGTGACACACTATTTTCTGATGTTTTTATGAATTTTGTGTAAACGAAATAACCATTTTTATGAATTGTGTGTAAATGAATCATACATGTTTATAAAAATAGATAAATATAAAATAAAAAAATATAAAAAAAATATTTTTTCATATATTGAAAGTTCTTAATGTCCACTCAACTGATAAATATCCAATATAACATGAGTTTGTGTCTGATTACTTGAAATAGATCAATGTCGGGATACTCTAGGGTAACATTCCCATATAGAATAGTCTTTAAAGAGAAGTTAATATTCCACCGTCCACTAAAATGACTAGGGTAAATCAGCCTATTATAAAATATTCTAAGATGTATGTTGGATCTAGTTCAATCCAACTATTTTACTAGATCTCACCAATCAACCAATACTAACTCATTCTTCTACTACTACAGTAGCTTCCCAAATTTTAATAATCTAACCAAAATCTCTCTTAAACTATGAGTCAAAAATTTAAGTGAGTAGGTGAACCCATAAAGATTATTATACTAAAGACACATAGAGTTTTCCTTTGAAATTATTTCATATATAATAACTCACCCCTAATGTGTATTTCTACTGAAATGGAATATATATATATATATATGGGTGGTGTGCTGCATTACAGTGTGAAAGGAAACCATATCCGAAATGGGTGGATGAAAATTATCCTATTCCTAACATAAAAATACAATCATTTCAAATTTATATGGAATTAGATATTTGGAAATACTCATGTCAAATTTCATGTTTTTATGTGTCCTCGTAATAATCCAACTTGATAAACAGAAAGATAAAAAACTCATGTTCTTCTTATAGACTCCTGTAGATAAAGCCATAGCCTTGTAAAATAGTTGACTAGATAGATAGAAAATATGTTGGAAATAAATTAATCAAAAATTCCTTTACCAATTTATATCTACACCATGAAATACATGGGTTGTTGACCCTATAAATTCTATGTGGTAATAAATTGAGAGAGCCTCTAGTTTCATAATCAGATGGAAGATTTCAACATATTGAATTATTATAAAACTCTCTAAAGAGAATATAATAGAGGTTTTAAAATAAAATATCCATTATGAAATATAAAAAATGACAGTCTAATTAAAATACATTTGAATATTCCAAAAGTTTGATGAAATGACATAGAGTATCAAGAAAGTTGTTTAGAGTACCAATGATAAATGTCCTCTTATACACATTTCTCACGGGAAAATATATCGTAAGGTAAAACCTAATTTATTCACACATAAAGAAAATATAAATACTATTATGGTTCCCATTAAATCTCTACATGGCTCAGTAACTCCCACATAGAGAAAAAATAGCATTACAATGCTTTTATGGAGGCAAGGGAAGAATTGGGTCTTATTTGATATGAGGACAGAATAAATAACCTAATCTATTATGAAAGAGAAATTGGTGGTCTAAATTATCATAACCATGGAAAATAATATCATCATAATTACCAAGGATATGAAACTAGATTAATTCATCCTCAGGGATTATCTTGACTATTTTTCTTTTAATTGGATGTTCAACCCCACTATCCAAGTCTACTACATCATTATATATATCCTATAGAAAATTTTCCTTTCCAGAAATGTAATGTTCGAAAAAATATATCTATTCTAGCCTATATAAAAACTTTCAAACCATATGAATACTTAAATAGGTAGTAATTATAGACTAGAATATATTGAGTATTCAACAATTGGATGAACCCAATGATAGTTGATCATGCTCATGTTTGTTTTAGGGAAAATCCAAAACTACTAGTTATCATCCAAATCCCCTATACATCATCAATGATATCACATTTGAACCCATACTATGGTTGAATATGTAATAATATAAAGGATAATAGGTTATATAAATATAAGTTTTAGTAATTAATTAACCAATCAACTCACTATTTTATTTCCACCCCCATCATATAGGGAATGTGAACCACCTCAATAAAAAACACCATCTGATGAAGAATGTTTTTATTTTTATTCTTTTCTCAAAGAATAATCCTTATATATTTAGGAAATTTAAAATGAACCCAATTTCATCATGTATATCAAGGGGTTTTGAAGAAGTGTTTCTTGAATCCAAAGGAACATTAGAATTTATTTTCATAGATGATCTCTAAATTTAGGTCATGTCCCCACCATGTCTATATACATAGATAAAAAACGAGGTAATCACATCATTGATACCAAAAGGATCATGGTAATACCCCTAATTCCTCTAATTTTTTTCTAATATTCTTTCAAGACTAGTTGTACAGTGTAACAAAGTCATGACAAACAAAACTTGTGTGGAAACAAGATCGAATAAAACCACTATCGAAAAATGTACCCATTTCTTACAGATAGTTGCAAGGGTTGTCAAAACTTAATTCACTGGACAATAAGCCTTAGGATGGAGAATAACTCCTTATTTCTTAGCTTCAATATACAGTGAAAAAGTAATTCAACTTGAAACTATTAGATTTGTAACTATCTAAATAATTAATCTTCGATAATCTCAACCTTTCAAAAGTGAACATAAAATCCTTTATTTGGGGATCCTCAGAGACCCTAAGAATTTGATACTAAATCCATCATGAATGGGTTATATCAAAAAAATATTAACATAGTTGAATATAATTTGGACAACTCATTTAAAGGGTAATACTGAGAGGCTTCCATTAAAGTGTATATATTGCCCCTTTCTATCTCTAGAAAGTATGAAAATGTTAACATTCATCAAAGCATATTTGATAATGAATATAGAATAAATTTCCTCATAGTCTGGATGATTCTTTGACTAGGTTATGGTGATGATGACTTTTCTCTATCCAATATTCCAATTTATGTGTATGATAAAATTTAGGAGAAGTCATTTGGAAGGATCAAAATGAAAATCATGTTTAGACACCTTGTATATGACTATAGACTCATCATAAAACTAGTAGAACAAAACATTAAATATTCTGTGAAGAATTCCATGTCTTCATAGAGATGTATTCATGCCATTTTCATACCATAAATTCTTGATGTTCCCAACAAATGGAAATGTTTAATTATACTGTGTTCATGGTTCCCACCTTTGAATGTTTGGAATCATAGTATAATGAAGATTTTTTTGATGTATAAAAAGAGAGAAAATTGTGATAGAGGGTGATAGATATATTTTTTCCCAAAATCATTTGGGAACTACACTAACATACCAATGGAACTTAATTGTCAATGATTATATTTTCCCCATAAATATAATGGAGGAAATAGAACCATCTCTTAGGAGACTCCGCATTTTAAATTCTTAACTAGAATCAGTTTAGAATATAATGGATGTATCAATTGGGGAGAGTCTTTCAGATTTCATCTAGTTTATAGTTGGGAAAATTAACACAATATATGTCAATATCATGTTAAAAAATGCACAATCATTACCTCCAAAACCCTAGGATATTAGTTTATTATAATTTGGGATAGAATACACTTCCCTATGAATATGATAGAAAAAAATGAACTTATATTGTATCCCAAACCTCCTGATTATAGTATATAAATTACCATATGTGATTCTATTTCATTATTTCTCTCCAGGACTAAATATTCAACCCTATTATTAACAAAGTCTTAAAATACCCCCATAATATCTCTGGGTGTAGAGCGAATTCATTCTTCACTCACCTCCACTAAAAGTAAAGTAATTGAAGAAGAAGATAATGATATTATAGATTCCCCTATAACATTTTATGAAGGTGTTTATACCATGGTTTATGATATAATAAAAATAAATTTGGTTACATAATAGGATCTACGACCCAGATTGAGTAATTCTTTCTTACCTCTTGAGGAGAAGGAAATGTATTCCCCCTTCATGAAACAAAATCACTAAATGTTTGCGTAAAATTAAATAAAGATTCATGAATTGTATTAGATGTGACCACCCATAACTTGGGTCTACTAGATATTCATTATAACTTTGTGTAGGCCTCCATGAGGATTCATTCTTCCTACATGATTCTGTAAAATGATGTTATTGAAATGATTTTTAATCCAATTTAATTCGAAAATCAAGTAATTTAAACAGATCACAAACATCATCCCAGATTGGAATAAAAATGATAATATTAGGTACTACATTAATTTCAAAAATCTTAATTATAAAAAAAGATGATTTTACATTCTTGACCATATAACTCCTTCTTTAAAAAATATTGGATTCAAATTCCCATTATTCATTGAATGGTACTTTGGGTATAATAAAATTAGGATAAACCTTATGGATGAGGATACCACTAATGAAAGTTCACCAAATGGTATGTTATACTACCATATTATTATCTTTTGTTTAAATAATTATGGTTTTACATATGATCACAATAATCATTGCATCTTTAACTACTTTCTAGGAAATATCACAAAATGCCTTACCAATGTTCTAGTTTTTAAATTCTGGTAATTTTTTGACCATCCTCACAACCTCTAAATATTTTGTAACATAATCATGTCGAAAAACATGATTATATCCCCTAACTATTTATTTAGAGTGAAATACATAAAATATCATGGATTCAGAATACACCACCATGGAAATGAAGTTGACCCTGAGAAAACTAGTGCCATCATTGAAATTCCACAACCTCAAATCCTTATAGTGTTAAGAGGGATTTATGGAAAACTCATAAAAATAAGTCATTTAATAGTAAATTAATAATTCAAGATCCATAAATTTATGAAATTAATGAAAAACAGGGTTTCTTACTGATGGGAGAAATAATCTCATGAAGTGTCAAAATAATTTATGCTATATTTGCTTCACCTCCAGTCCTGATGTTGGTAGTATAATAGTGTCCACTCATCCTATATATGGACACTATGGATTAATTTCTTATTATCCTTATCATTATAAACATTTATTTTGGTAAAAAACATTATCCAATGTTTCAATAGAACTATACTATATATAAAGACACGCTATTCAATCCTCGATAAAAATTTCCGAACACTTATTTTCTCAATGTAAAATATGAATAATTAAATGTATCATTTTTAGAGATAATATATTTGATATATTTTATCTATATATAAATGATTTAATCCCCACCAATGTATCATTATATGTTAAATTCCATAATTGTTTTTAAATTTTTGTGTTTAGTCCTAAATTGTTAAAATTCCCTAATTCTGTATTTTTAACAATTTTTAACTAGTTTTCAATTTTGGGAATACCATTTTCTATACTTATCTAATTTAAAAAATTATTTTTTTAAGTATACTTTGATCATGGTATTCATCTTTGTAAAGTGGTCCAAGAGTTGATTATTCTTTCTAGAGGCCCAAAAGAGAAAGTCATTATGGAAAACATTTTAGGCCGATAGGATGGACACCACCTCAATTAAAGGAGAATAACTATTGGTAAAAGTGTCAGGATTCATTGATTCTTACTGTGTATTAAAGAATACAAAAATTAAAACATTTTTGATGGTTTAAAAGGAATGATTCTCACTTTATGGTACAATTTGACCGAGTTTAATATGTAGAATTTGAAAGGTCACATCAGGTAGAAACAACTTCATTTAGTATTACAATCAAATTTTTTTCACCACATAAAAAATATTATAATAATTATATGGTCGATAGAGGAGTAAATTCGAAATCAACTCTCCATAAGGTCTGTTGATAGTATTCATCTTTTAGGGGGCATAAAAGGGAGGAAACTTTGGTAGAAATAGATTTCAGAGTGAATATTTCCAGCCCTCCTCTCTTTATATTCTCATATTTATTTATTTTTATGAGGGGGTTGGATTCAAGGAATGTGATATGATGGTGAATGAATTATTTAGAATATTATTTTTTTTAATAATATAATCATGTCATTAAATTCAAGACTCCTTGTGGTGGGGGGAAGTAGAGATCTGAGGACATATCCCATTTTGAGTTTTTGCATTTATTTGTTTTTATTTTTATTTCTCTGGAAACTATTTTTTCTTAAATGAAGAGGGACATTTTATTTCATGAATTCAATTTTTTTTCTAAATTAAAATGTATTTCTATTGATCATATGAATTTAAATTTTATATTACTTTTTTTTAAATTTCTTTGGATGATGTTTCCCCATTGAGCCTAATGTGTGTAATCTAATTTGGTTTCTTAGAGGTCTTCTGGTAATCAGACCACATTCAAAAAAGGATTGACAACAATGTTTGATGTCCCAATATGGGTTCTAGATAATTTAGGTGAATCCATTAAAGATATATGTATACACTGAGAAATTAAAGTGGATAAATAATTTATAAAATGATAAATGGAGTGTCTAAAGATCAAATACTGTCCACCACTACCTTCTTTAGCATTTTATTTTTGGTTCAATTTTCGTGTGATTTATAATATCTGACTGTAAAATTACTTTTAATCTATTTTATATTAATTTAACTTAGCTTAACTCATTTCAAATCCCCAATTTTAGTTTATACAATAATAAAAACAAATCAACAAAGTGACAGTTTGACAGCTTGTCTTGCAAACTCCTCTCGAGACAGCCTCGTGTTCACTACTATGCTACATTTTATTTTGAAATTATTGTTCATAGTTTCATGAAAAAAACCCAGTTTCAATTTGGTGTTGTTTTGGGGGAGTTTTACTTAGTTGTTTTTAATTTGTTTTTGACTATACGATTTTAACAACTAATTTAGAGTCTTTTAAAAAAATGGATTTTCATAGAGAGTACTCATTTTCCTGTCCTGATTATAAATAATTTGAGGAGTCATGTAATGAAGAATTTATAAAATATAAATTTAATGAAAATCCTATAATTCTCCAGGAAAATAATTTCACGATCCAACAAAATTAATTAGAGCTTCAAAATCAATCATCCATGATTCAAGAATTTAACAAAAAATAGAGATTATTTCTAATGATTTCAAATAATTGAATGAATTAAAAGGTAAAAAATATTCTAAATAAATGAAAATACTTATCCGACCAACTATTGATGTAGAAAAAATAATTTGGATGAGTTGAAAATTGATCTGGAATCACATTTTTAAAATTTGATGGAATCAATTGTCACTAATTCCCCAATTAACATGTGTTTGGAAATCAAACCAATTTTGAAAATAATTGTTATGAATTTGTTGAAGATGAAATTTAATGTGAATCCACACCTTTTAAAAATGAAAATTCATAACTATTTTATGAATCTTCAGATAAATAGAATGATAAACATGATCCATTCATTTTTTAAAGATCATATAGAGAAACCTGAGCTACTGCACAATTTTTATACCACTATTTTTGACTTTAAAAAATAGACATAACCTTAGAATCCACTGGGAGATGCCTCAAATTTTGATCTATCATTTCCATATTATTATGAAAATAATTTTCTAACTATTTCTCCAAGGGAATGTTTAGCTCCACTTTATTTTAAGTGGAATACTTTTTTAGATGAATAGGATGTTAAGTTGGAAATTGAAGACAAAATGATATGACCATTTGAGTACACTAGTAAAAACGAGAATGGTGGTACGAAGATGTTTTTTCAAAAAAATTAGTCATTGTGTAAACATTTTTAGATTTCTGGAAGATAAAATGATGTGCCAAGAGTTGATTCAACTTTCTTGAGGCCCAAAAAAATTAGTCATTATGGAAACATTTTCTATCTGACAGGATTAAAACCACCTCATTTAAAGGGAATAACCCCAGTTAAAAGTGTCCAAATTCATTGATTAAAATGGGATATTAATTATTAAAAAATTTCTTAGGTTAGTGATTATTTTAAATGAAAAATTCTCTCATTAAGGTACACTATGTTCGAGTAAACAATGATAAATTTGAACATCCCATAATACATGATAATGATTCCTTTAGTGTGAAAATCAAATCTTTTAAACCACATGTCCAAATCTTCTTAAAATTATTTGGCCGACAGAGGATTAATTTTTCGAACAACTCTTTAGAAGGACTCCGGAAAGGAATAAGCTAAGAGGAGTCCTAAAATACAAGAATCTCTTAGGGAAGAAGAATCTGGACATAAGATTTCTTGCCCTCCTCTCTTTACATTCTCATCTTCATTTCATTTTAATAGGGGGGTTGGATTGAGGGAAGGTGTTATTATGGTGATGTAATGATGTATACGAGTAGTTTTCATGATTATAATCATGACATGAAGGGCCATTCTCCATGTGGTGGGGGAAGTAGAGTTTCGAGGACATATCCTCTTTTGAGTCTGTGGTTTTATTTGTTTTCCCTTGTATTTCATTAGAAACTATTTTTATTTGATGAAGTGGGTAATTTTATTTATTCAATTAAATTTCTTCAAAATTTATTTGTGTTTCTATTTAAATTATGACTGTAAATTGGTTATTCCTTTTTTTTTTTAAATTTCATTGGATGAGGTCTCCCCATTGAGCACAACGAGTGTAATGTGATCTGGTTGCTCAAAGGTCATCAGGTAATCATATGAATTTCATAATAGGGTCATGAACCATTTTTGAGGTCTCAATATGGTTTCTAGTTAATTTAGGCATATCCATTAGGGTCTTGAGGTATACACTAAGAAATTCAATTGGATAATTCATTTATGAAATGATAAAGGGATTGTCTGAAGATCAAATATTGTCCACCACTGCCTTATTTAGCTTGTTCTTCTTAGTTAAGTTTTCTTCTGATTTCTAATCTATAATTAGAAAATTAGTTTTTAATTTTTTATATTTTGTTAACATTGTTTAACTCAATTAAAATCAATGATTTTAGTTTCAACTCAAACAAAAACAAATCAACAAAGTGGCAGTTTGATAGTTTAGCTTGTAACCTCCTCACAAAACAACCTTGTGGTCACCACTGTGATTAATTTTAAGGTACAATTATTGACTATATATTCCTAAATAACCACTATATCAATCACCATGATGTCCTACTGGTCACTTAAATTGATCCTCTCAATTATATCCTTGATAATTTGACATTTAATGGATGTCTTCCTCGAGGGGCGGTTATTGTATATTACTTTGAAATTCAATTCATACCACATAGTTCACTTAAAGGTGATGTTAAAGTGACCCATGATTATAATAACTTCAATAATTAATTAATTTTATAATTTAAACAGAATACCTCCTAAATAAAATGAAAAACCATGGATCTGAATGTTTAGTGCCTTGGAGAGAAGATACATAATCATCTTAGTTTACAACACATGATACATTAATTCATAATCATGATACTATAGAAACTTTTCTATATTTTATATGAGGTATAATCCACTTCATAATCTACGGATTAGAAACAAAATAATATGGTGATTTTAGATTAGTAATAAGGAATAAATATATCAAAAAATACATAAAAAAGTGTGGAAGACATAAATATCATAATAAAAGATCAAAAGACATTATATGATAATCATTAAAAATTTAGTGTAACATAAGATCATATAAAGATCAATAAATAAGAATAAAATTTTTTTCTAGATCAAAACACATCTAAATTTTTATACAACATTTGTTCATGACATAAAATTGTGGATTAATTAAAAATTATGACATAATCATGAAAAAATGGAATTTAATTGAGAATAAATGAATCTTATTTTTTCATATGTTTTTGAAAAAAATGGTAATGTGGGACAATAATAAAAATTGGGAAAACTTAGAAAAAAAACTCATTATTCCCATTCTGGTGAAAATAAACACATTATTTACACAACTGAAAATTTGACCAAAATCATCATGTCCATGCCTATATTAAAAACTAATTATGTCCACGATTTAATATATCATAAAATATATACTTAAGACCATGAGGTAGAGGGTGATATAGAACCCCAATTATCGTCACCCATACATCTGTGTTCCTATTAAAATAAATCATAAGGGTATCCTGATGAAACCAATAAAAAGAAACATGTTTTTTAAATATCCAAGTTGAATTCATTCACAGTTCATTACACACCTATAGAAATAATATGGGTTTCATAATTTTACCAAATATTATAACAACATGAAATAAATCTACGATCATTGAAAACATGATCACCCCAAAAAATTTAACATAAGAACGTGAATTTTAACTACATTAGAGATATATATTCTTAACTATGGAAATTAAAATAATCGAATATAACAAAATAGGTTTCTTGAATTTATTTTGAAATCTTTGCTGTAAAATTAATAGATATGTGTCTATTTTAAAAAAATGGTACACTATTGTTATAAAAAAATTAAAAGATAATATTTATTCAAAAGGGATTTTAATTAGAAAGTTTTTCCATAAAAAAATATTGAATAATTATAATTGAATGACATGGAAAACATAGTTAAATACAAAATTTGGTAACTTAGAGAAAGTAATTTGAGTTACCATGGGCCTTACCTTTACACTTGATTTCATTGAAAATGATTTATCCATGAGTATAATAAATATAAACACCTTAATTATATAATTGAAAACCATATTATTATCTATTTCTACCTATAATATTAATTGTAAATATTTCCATCCATGTAAAATATTATAGTAAACTCTTTTCATCTTCAGGTGTTAATAATTTTAATAGTTTTGATAAAGGTTCATGAAATTGTGTTTGATCATCCATTTTCTCCAATATATTGACATTTCCAAATGATTAATGGTTTTATAATTTATTTTTTATAAAGGATTATAATGTTAAAATTCTATTTCTTGGGGGTTTTATTCGTGTTTCATGAAAATGGAAATGAAAATGAAGTTGTATTAGGTTATTTACCGATATCAATGGATTACCATATAATGATTATGAATAATTTTACTATCAAAATTGAACTATATTAATCATATATATTACTTAAAAATATCATATATACATAGAAAGTATAAATTAAACCCATTTATTTTTTTGATATCATTGAAAAAAACATGTTTATTCATGGAGGTGCTAGTCCACGCAATATATAATCTGTGTTTTCATTTTTCAGAATAGGAAAGAAGAGGGTGGTTAATTATTATACCATCAATAACATAAAATACTAGTATAATAATTATACTTTTGTTATCATTTTATGACGGAGAAACTTTTTTTTGAATAATTAATATTCATAAAGAAATTTAAAAAATAATGAAAGGTTAAGAACGAATACCTCACTTCATTGATTAATTTTTTTTGAAGGGAATTAAACCATTGAGGGATTGTTATTTTAGAATACGAAAACAACCTTAATGTTTTTATGATTATAGAGTATAGGATTCGGTAATTCCATGGAATAACATTATAGGTTTTTGTGTAAGGGTATGTGGGGAGAGACGTTTCTCTTTGAAAATTGAAAAGCAGTGGAATTTTATAAATACCCAAAATTTCTAAATAATGCAAAGACACACTCATGTAATTTGGCTAAAAAATTGGATAACTCTTTTGTTTTGGGGAGATATATTTAATCCACACTTAAAAATTATAATAGAAACTTTTTTAAAACACCTTAGGCCCTTTACATCTATGTTTACTCACTTTTAGAATTTAATTTTCACCATAATGAATAGTTTTTACTAAGTTCATTTATTGTTTAAACGCAAAATAATGGTTCTTATTATATAATTTGGAGAAAATGATTTCAAATTTGAAATCCATTTGTATTAAATTTCTTATTTTAATAAATATTAATTTTAAAATACTAAATATATATTGTCTTAAATAATTGTTTTTTGAAAAATAAACATTGAATTATAAAATTAAAAATAAGGGTCTATAAATTTATAAAAAAAATTAAATTATTAAATCACTTAAAAATTATATATTTTTTCATAGAAAAAGGATTCATAAATTTCCATTTCATTATTATAAACTAATAATGTGATAAAGTCATGTAGTTTGTAAAAATGTTATTTTATAATATTCAACAAAAAATAATGTTTTTCATAAAAATGATTAGGAATTCATCTTATGTAAATACGGCTATGATAAATACTATAATGATGTTTATTTTTCAAAATTCTCATTTGAAAAATAATAAAATTTATCATTAGTTTTAAATATAATATATTTTACAACAAATTTTTATGTATAAGTGGACTTTCATTTATTATCAATTCCCCTTCCTATTTCCTATAAAATAAAAATTAAAAAATATTTAATCCTTTACTTATATAAACATATATTATTCAATAAAATAATATTATTTTAGAAAATAAATTTCACTATTTTCTTAGCTGCACTAGTTGAGTCGATATTTAATGAGGAAGTTATGGTGTTTATGTGTGTGTGTATATATATATGTAGGTATTCATAATACTATTACCACAATCTATATAGGACAGTTCAATGGATACATTACAATGGTTCAGATTTGTTTTGGGTTTTGTGTTGCATGTAGAGAATGTAATCAAACATAATATTTTTTTATAGAGGAAAAACCATGGTTGTTACATTCTACTACCCATAGGATGAATTTCATCCTTGAAATTTCATTACATGGATAAATATAGGGGAGGTTACTTTACCATATTGACATACAACACTTCCCATATATCGCCATAAAATATATTATTTATCTAGAGAACATTGACCAGATGAGTGGCCTTTTTAGCAACAACTTATCTCTTTGATCTAGAATTTTGATTGATTGTTCCTCACATGATAGATCATGTTTTAGTTACACGTCTTCCAAGAATAGAAAACATGATGGGTATAGAATTTAAATTATAAAATGTGACACGTATAATAAATTATTTACTTTGGAGATTAGGGAAGTGGCCACAAATTGATTTGATATGACCCAACATGATAAAGGATTTAAAAGGGACTAAGGTGTCTGAGTTTTAGATTTAATTTTTTCCAAAATATCATACCATGATAATATAGATATATTTAGAGGAACTCTTTGTCACACACTTAATACTATTTATAAAACTTATGGTTATCTTTGTAAATCTTCTTGTTGACATTGTGCCACATTCATATACCACTAAATGGTTTGAAACATCTCCATTATTTCATGGAAAATGAAAAAACATATTAGCTTCCTCTCTCCAACATCATCCCACTATGTTGGAGTTTGAAATATCTTCCCACATAGAGCCATATATAGTTCCATATAAGTTATATAATGGAATATTTTGGTATATATAATGTATACCAAGGGGAGGTGTTGACTATGAAATCCTTGGAAATCTATCCAATAATATCTTAGAATTTCTCATATAGTTTAAATTTTTATGTCAGACTAAACATATGTCGGAGGAGGGTATAAAAAAATTCTTAGTTCTATCACTAAATCATTCTAAATACTTATTTATAACCCTAGGGTAAAACTCATTTCTATATAATATATAATCTATTGTGGTGCTTCATGAATCCTCACAACCCCCTTATATATATCTTGGAAATATGTTCAAGGGAGTAATCTTATTTGGTGTTAATAAAATGTGATAAATATATAAGGGGATAGACTACAACCCCAATAGAATAATGGAATTTATAAATTTTTGGGAGAACAACATTGAAGTCTTTAGTGATTTTTTCCATTTCCATACGTGTCTATATAATGGTTTCAAAAAAACTGTATACTATTGTCATTCATTACTAAATTATTTGAATGTCCAGAAATAAGATACAAATTCATGAATGCCTCTCCATAAACTAAACCATTATATGTTTTTTTAGATCTATATACATCTTCATACTTATTGTATTTATATATATGGATGAGATATGTGAGTCACCCAAAATTTCCTTCATCAATTATGGATATTATTGGATAAATATTATGGTTCCAAATCTTATTACTCCATCTTAAGGAATGTTGAACTCTACAATATTCGATATATTTTTTATATATCTAAATCAACATTATAGGTTTCTTTTATCATTATATGAATGGAATTTTGATTAGTTAGTTGGAAAATATATTATTTATCTTCCCCATTATTGCATCAAGTTTAATCATCTATAAATAGATGAGTATTGGGACTTTTTCAATCCTCATCATAGAGAATGTATCATAGTCTTTTCTTGTTAGAGTGTCAACAACCATATTTCACATCCCTAGGTTTAAATCTATTTCTATATCATAATATTTTATTAAATGAAATAATATATTTTTGAAAAAAATCAATACCTTCTTTGTGAATATATATTTAATAATATTTTAATAAATATATATATATATAAATTTTCACTAAGGAAATATTTTCAATTAATATTTAATGAAAAGATCACTATAGATAACTCTAAATCAGGAATTGGGTAATTTTCCTCATCACGATTTAATTAGTGTAATCCATAATAAATTAAAATATAATTATTCAAGAGTATCGAATTGAAACCCTTCTTCAAAACATCAATTTATTTTGTAAACCCTACCTCACTAAATGGAAATGTAAGTACATGGACTGTGACCAATGCCTTATTCTATTCCTTAAAACATTATTTACCTTCCATTTTGTAAAGGAATATAAATCCACTACATTTGAAATTTTTTAGTGGATTTTAAATCCATGATAAATTTCTCACAAAGTGTCTTCAATATAATGTAAACCCATGAAAACTATGAAACTTAGATATAGTTGTAAGTCTTGGACATTTATCAATAACATTCATATTTTTTGGATCAACATATATTCAATTTCTTATGATTAGATGAACTATGAATGATAATTTATTTAATTTGAATTCACACATTGTAAACATTTCTTAATGTTTCTTCTTTCTAAAATTTTGTAACAAATTTCCAAAATTAACTTGATTCTCTTCCCTTATCATTAAATTTAAAATAATATCATATATAAAGGGAATAAAAAATTGATCAAGGTTTTAAATTTATACTCTATTAATTATATCTATGAATATATAAGTGGAATTGGTAAATATAATTTAAATATCTCTATGCTCATATTATTCATACCACATTCAAAAAGTTATCTTTGAAATATCATCCCTTTTGATCCACAAATAATTATTTATAGATTGATGGTAATCATACAAGATTTATTGTGATCCTAATATCTAATTTAATAGATCATATATATGAGTAATTCGATAATTTTTAACATTATTTTTTGAATTTCAATATAATCAATGCAAAGAGGCATTATTCCACCATTCTTTTTTGGAAATGTGGATTTTTCACCCCATGGTGAAGCATTGGGGTGTATAAAACCCATATAAATTTTGTGTTTTTGTATAATATTTATCATCTATAATTCAATATGATCAAATTTATATAAAATAATTATTATAGGGATGGATCTAGGAGTGAGTTTGGTTGAAAATTTTACCACATGAATTTGAGAAATCAAAGCACTTCCTCCATGAATGCATTAGTATATTCCCATACAACACTAATGTTATCATAGTTTACTCGTTCCATGATAATTTGATAAAAGAGACTCATTTTGTTGGGTACCATTAGCTATATTATAGAATTTCCTTACATGAGAATTTAGTAGTCATACATATATTAATACATGATATCAAAATGATTTCAGATATCAAATAATGAATCCTTATCATCAATGTTGAAATGTTCATTATGTATGGAAAGAAAATACATAATTTTTTTTATTAAAAATTAAAAAAATAAATAAGAATGATATTAACAGGAATTAACCTCCAAAAAATCTGAATCTAAGGTAATTTTTGAATCTTACATGTGATCATTGTGCCAGTAAGGGATTTTACTGATAGTTTAATAGACATTG
Source organism: Viscum album (assembly GCA_963277665.1). NCBI lineage: Eukaryota > Viridiplantae > Streptophyta > Magnoliopsida > Santalales > Viscaceae > Viscum > Viscum album. The sequence continues at coordinate 260,569,912 of OY728128.1, read as the reverse complement.
ATTAAGGAGTTGATTCCACATTCATTGAAAAAATGTTTTACATAATAGAAAATTTTGAACCAAAATAAAAAATGCAGTATAAGATCTTTAAAATAGGTCCAGTGTTCCCAACATCACTTCATTACTTAATCTACTTCAGTGGATGTTATCATCAATTCCCTTCATAATTCCCTCACTTTTAGAGGTTGTTGTGGCCATTTTTCATCATTGGACTATTGGTTGCGCCATTGATTCTCATAATGTCTAAACTCATTGCACTTGAATTATTGAAGTAAAGGTGGATCATTTTTGGGTACCTTCTTATATTTTGTTAAATTAATTGATCTTTTATTCTTGGTTCAACAATTATGGGATTGGTGTCCTAGTTACCACAGTTAAAAAACCTTCTTAACTCTTTCATATAATTACCTAGGATCTTTCTCCCACATTTATTACATGTAAAAAATATATCCTTCTTCCCACTATGTGTCCTTTAATCATTTCTTACAAAATAATCCAATTTTATTCAATTTTCATTCGAGTATTGAGAGGTCTTGGTTTATATCTCAACCTTAAGAGAACATCTAACAATCTCTTAATATATTCCAATGTCTCTTATGGATAAATTACTTCAAATATATAGATTTGAACTAGTAAATATGTGATAAATTTGAATATTATTATCAATGATAAGAAAAGAGGCATACCTTGAATTTCAGGTTTACATTTTTCCATACAATCCAATTGATTCATCATATTTTTGTTTCAATTCCGAAAATTCTTGCTCCATTTTTTTTGTGAATATTCCATGAAAAGTACATATTGAAAAAATATATGATATTACACTTCAAATTCCATACAATCAAAATCCCCCTTATCTATATTATTATTAATTAGAATCTATTACTAGTCATAATCATGTTCTAAATGATAAACGTCCAAAATAAACTTTCATGTTTTTTGAGAACTAGAGAATAGAAAATAAGTATTTAATTTCACCAACGCACTTCTTAGCCTATAGTTGACTCAAAGACCTCCCCAAAGAGGAAAGATGCTATCTCATAAATGATTGGATATAAATTTTTCCCTCCATAGTGTGTTTGGTTTATAATCATTATTTGGGTTATTTAGCAACACATGATATGGTTGGGTTAGAATTCTATTGTGATTGTTGTTCTTGAAAAAATATCATTTGGTTACCCATTGGAGAGATCTACACAATGTCTATTACACCCATTGTAAAAAAAAATTTTAGGGTTCCACCCACTCCCATAAGTAAAGGAATATTAGTAATGAGTATACATAAATTAATGATTTTATATTAAATTTAAGTATAAATTTTAAAGAATGATTTCCAAAAAAATGTGTATATATTAACATATGAATTTCTAGGTTTTGATCTCGGTTATCCATGATTGGATTTATAATTTAAATAGTTACATATATTCAATTATTTTGTAATTGATTTTAAATTAATGTGATTTAAAAAATCATATTCCCTAGGAATGTCAAACTATTTTGGAATTTAAGGCTCTTTGTTATGAACCAGGTCATGGATGAGTTAATACCGAACAAGTCCTCTTTAGGTTTATTACCCATAGGTACAACTTTGAAAGAGTATTTACCCCTACTATTGTTTATATATAGATATAATTATAAGATAACTTCATAATATATACTTCACCCCAATTAAAATATAAAATGTTATACATAAAATCATTATATAGACTCTTTCCTTGTGTTTCTGAAAAGGTTTTCTAAATTAATATAAAAAAATTGAATGCACCCCACTTTGATAAAAATTCATGGGACATAATATAAAAAAACATAAATAATAAAAAAATAATCTGATTTAAATAATACTTCTCCCAAGAAGTTTCAAAACCAAAGGACCTAGAGGTTTAGTTTCTTTTATATTACATATATAGACATATTATATTACAACACATGAAACAATAATTTAGATTCATTATCCAAAAGATTATTTTCAAGATATCTCACTTGATATTATCATATTTATAACAAAGGGTTGGAAACCATTGAAAGGGGTGATCTATAATACCCATTAAGGGAAAAACCTATCATAACATGAAGGAAAACATATAGAAGGCATAAATATCATAACAAATTATAAAAAGACCATATATTATAACCCTAAAACATGTTATAATAATATAATATTTTATAAATATAATTAATGAAGAATAAAATATATTCCCTAACACAAAAAAATCTTAATAGTCAAATAACATTTGAGAATGACATAAACGTGAAGAATACTTTAAAAATAAGTCATAATAATAAAAAATTTGTACTTATTAAAAATGAAATATAACCTAAATTTTTTTAATAACCTGATAAACAAGTTGGAAATTTGGAAAAACAATAATTATAAGAAATATTGAGTGGGAAAACAACTTATTCTAGAACTTATGTTATTAATATCATTTTTTAAATTCATGAAAATGTGAGAAAACACATAATTCCCACACCTTTGTGAACATATTCATTACATCAATTCCTAACTATCTCACATGATATAATCTTAAACAAATCCATTAGAGTATGATATATTTACCCACCCATCATCATCAATACAAATGTGTGTCTCTCAATAGCAGTCATAAACATATATTTCTGAAACCATGTAAAACATGGGTTTCATAATCATTCAAAAGTAATCCATTTCAATTATAATAAAAAACCATATAAATAAAATACTTTTATTTTTTTGAATATATTATAATAAAATGAAATATATTGATTGATATTAAAAAAATGATCACCCAAAATTATATCATTTTAATAGATTAATGTTAAGTGTAACTTCATTGGTGATATATAATTTTTTTTAGATTAAAATAAAATAAGAATCAATAAATTTAATTATTGAAACAATTAGATATCATTGATGTAAAAGTAATATTCATGTGTTTATTTTTAAAAATACTACACTATCTTATTTTTATATCAATAATACCACACTATCTTAGTGAAAAAAGTGAAAATAAAAAAAATTATGATTGTTTATTTGAAATAAAAACACTTTTCCCTAAAACAAATATTTGTAATCATTTATAGTAGAGGAGATGTAAAATACAGTTCTGTAAAAAATTGGATCTCTTAAAGAAATGAATTTAAGTTTCCAATTACCTTAATGATAGCATTGATATCCAAAAAATGATTTCATATCCCATATAAAAAAATAAGCATCTTAGTTACCTATAAAAAAACCTCATTATTATTTATTAATATTTATACTCTTCAATAAATACAATTCCCTTAATTTATAAGATAATTGTTATCTATTTTAAACATCATGTGTTAATAATCCTAACCATTTGAATTGAGTTCATAAAAGCAGTGATGATATTATTTTTACTCCTAAATATCATAATTTTATAACCATTAAAGGTTAAGAAATTTATATTTTATAAATAATTATAATGTTTTAATTCTATTACATGGGAGTTTTAGTCACGTTTTATGGAAATGAAATTGGTGATAAAGGAATTTTTAGTTATTTACTAAAATCAATGGAATATATTATAATGGATTTTTTTATAGTATTAAAAAATAACTATATTAAGGATATATTTTAAATATAAGTATCGTATATATTAATAAATATAAAGGAACACCATCTTGTTTTGGATGTTAAAAAAAATGAACTACATTTATTCTAGGAGGTAGAAGTCTGCACAACACACTATTAACATTCTTATTTTTATTAATATAATTGGGAAGGTTGGTTTATACTTGTACCATCATTATAGAAACATAAAATATTAATAATGATACTGATTTTACAAATTTATTATTGCCAAGTTAAATTTTAGGAACCAAAAAATACTATAAATAAATAGAAAAAATAAAGAGTGGTTTGGAAATTATACCTCACTTCTTTTATTATCTCATTTGTTAAAGGAATCAAACATTTTTGGATGGTATTTTGAGAAAAAACAACCTTCATATTGTTTTATTGGGGTTTTTAGAAGAGCATTTTTTATATGTTAAGCGTAAATTAAGTGGGTTTTGTGTGAGTAGAAGTGAGGATAGGAATACCCCTTATACAAGTGAAATGGATTTAAATTTTTGTACATACCCAAAATATTTCAATAATGGGAAATTAATATAGGAATAATGTCTCAAAAATTGATAAATGATAGATCGTATATGAGATATTATAACATCCTATTACTAATATGACAGGCACTTCAATAGCCTTGTCATGGTTTTTCCTTTTCATTGACTGGGTAGGGTTGAGAATAAATGGGGAGGATACCTATAATGGTGAATTTTTAGATTTTTTTGTTTCTAGGATTTAACTAACTTCTTTTACAAGATGCAAGAGAGTTACATGCCATGTAACTAAGTTATAGGATGCATAAGTATTTCTAGAGGCAAGTCATGAAATGATTCATTTTGTGATGGTTACACATCAAGACTAGAATTTACATATCCTAATTTATTTAATGGATGGTTTTTAATTTAAGGCGACATGCCTCTTTGGGTATTTTAGATATTAAATATTTCAGAACATTAAATTTTATTTCACATCATGAAATACCCTAACTGTGTTTTTTGAAATGGGAAGCACAACCATGATCACATTTATCCTCTACTCTAGTTTCTACTACGTCAACCCAAATTCTCCACCAGGTGATCTTGAAGCTCCCCAACCCTTTCAGATCCATTCATTAGGCATTCTATTGTAGTTGTGCATGTAGTGTCATTCCCAGGTAATCCCTTTATAACGTTCTTCACATTTTTCCTTTTCTCCTCCTTTGATATTTCTATAGATCATCATAATATTTATGGATCTATGATTTGTGACATTGTATCTCATTTCTAGGATGATTTTTTAGGTCTTATACACATCATTTCTTATTGATGGGTGTTGTTGTGAGTGTTTTATTTCAAGAAAAGGTAGGTGGATCTGTCCTGTTTATCCAAATTTCATAACCTTTAATTGATTAATTTATTACAATTGTTGATTTAAATTGAAATTCTCCAACTTTATATCAATAGATTTATTAAAAACCCAATTATAGCGAATTTGGAGATTTGAAATTGTTTTCGTACAAAACATGGTAAAACCCCCCAATTCCATTGGACTAGGGGTTTTTATATAAATTTATTGATTTAAATTAAATAGAAATGATTTTAATTGAATAGCTGAATTTAATTGTGGATATGAATTTTGAAAAGTTATGGAATTGGGGTTTAATGTATTTAAAACTTGTTAAAATGGATTAAAAATGTTTTGATAGAAACACAATGGTTTTATCTTGTTAAAGTGGCATGTTTTTTTATTAATACCCATTTTGGGTTAAAATGGAAAATTTGTATTGAAATGTGACGATGGGATTTAATTTTATTTCAATTATTCTTCAAATAAATTTCCCATAATTGATTGTGTAAGAGAACATGAAACCATTAGGTAGTAAGGGAGTTATTTGGACACACTCTACGCCATTAAAACGTTTTAAGAAATTCACATACCTTCTTGCATCCCCAGTGGGGTAGTGACTAGTTTTCTTTGGATAGAGTCATAGGTCTTGTGTATACACATATTACAGAGATCACATATAGAGTGAGGAGTCCTATAGGCAGAAATACTATCATATCTATTTTCGATATGGCCATGTTGCTCACTTGTTGATTATATTTGATATATAAATGTATTCCAATATTGTAAAACAAGTTTACATGCATTCTAAATGTATATGAACTATTTTGTAAATTTTTTTATTTGAGAAAATGTTTTTAAAATATTAGATCACTTGTAAAGGGTTTGTTTAATGTTTTTTCCCATCATATGAATTGCATAACATGGTTTAATTCAATATTATTTGAAATTAAAAACATGTTCATTTAAAAAATCAAAGAATTCCTTTGGATAATCAGTTTTTTGGAATCTGTTATGGAATCCTTGGTGATACCCTACTACTATTTTTAGCTCACACCCTACTTTTCCCATCGGGTGTTGGTAGAAATTATCCATCTAAGTTTGAGAAAGGGAAAATGATATCTTTGAGGTAGATCTAACTGTTCAACATTAAACATGGTGAGTTTTGTTCGTAGAGACTTGGGATGTTTTCCTATTTTGGAACTTGGGTTGTTTTACTATGAGATTTTATGCCTTATTTTATTTTGGTACATTTCTCTAAGTGGAGATTACTTTGTTATGAATACTGTTTTGTTTCTTTTTGTTCTTCTATGTTTTGGGGAATATTCATTCAACCGTGCATGTTGTATGATGATATGTTCTAGTTTATAACCCATGGGGATTGGGGACACCCTTCAGGCTACGTCAGGTCCATCTTAGTTAATGGGTTACCAGGGTACCAATGCTTGTTCATGAAAAAGTTGTACCAACGGAGGCTGTAGGTCTTTTTTCTTGAAGTCTGTATGAATTGGTAAAATTTTTTCTAGACTTTGTAGGTAGTTACAACTGGGTGCTTGGTTATCTCTCAATTCAATGACCTTAAGTCACCAGGGGTGGTTCGAGAAATATTTCATGTGGATTTGTTTGAGTTTTTCCCTATATTTATTTGGAAAAATTGAAATCCAAATATTGTTTGTTTATTTGGTCTGGATCTTGTTTCCCTTGTTACACTATTTGAATAGTATCTGATATCTTCCTTGTTATCTGCTGAAGTTGTGCTGTGTCATAATTCTGAGAAGGCATGAAAATTGGATCTAGGAAAAAGTTGGTGCGGAAGCAAAATGCGTGAATCCTCTAATGGACCCAAATCTATTTGAGGTGATCAGGAGTACAGTCCATTCTCTAGGGAAGGCACCACCTATAGTCCCTATTCTGGTTCTAACTATGGATCCTCTAGGGGATGTTCTTCGAAATAATTCTCAAGATTCCCTTAGCTAGAAGCCACCCGTCATCAAATGATCCACTAATCCTCCCATACTGAGGAATGGTTGGGAGAGATACAATGTTTGAGTTTATGGAGACACCAAATAAGATCAAGGTGATGTCTTCCACCTTCAAGCTGGAAGGACTAAGCATGAGACAGTGGGACACAATGGTGACAGAAAAGAAACATGAGGGCATTAAATGTATTGACATTATAGATCTTTTCACTGATTAGTTTTGTCCTGAGTCAATCGTGTTGGCCAAGCCTAGGGAGTTTTACAATCTTGAGCAGGCCAATATAACAGTGAATGAGTCTTGAAATAGATTTGTTGAGCTGGTGTAGTTTTCACTTGAGATTTTATCTAATGATAAGATGAAGGCTCGGTGATTCGAGTAGGTAATTCCATCAGATATTCATTATTTGGTTTTCTTGATGAAGCTTCCCACAATTACTAATGTCCTGATAGGGCGATGATGATAGAGATGGACCTGGATGGGAAGTCAGGGTTGATGGGAGATCCTTCTTCTCCCAGTGGCAACATCAGTTTCTTCATGGGAAAATGAAAGTTTGATGATTCTTGCAAAATATCGTGATGGAAGAGTCATTCCATACCTCCTAAAGCACTCGAAGGAAGTCCATTGATTATCTATCAGTGTGGAAAAATAATAAATTCCAAGAGAGTTTTCACTAAATCACCCAAGAATTATTGCACCCTAAGACATTCGGTTCACTTATAGAGATTCTTCCATAACAGTTTTACTCCGCATAGTGGAATAAGATCATCAAATCCTCCGAAATCTATGTAGAAATAAGATGATTAGTGTTTAAAAGGGTTTCATCCATGTCATCCCGAATGAATATAATTCACCCAGTTGAAGAGTCACAAGAAGATGAATATATGGGTCCCATAATTGTGAGAGATATCATTACTATAACATTGTCATTAGTGACTGCTCTATTTGATACTGGTGCTTCTTATTCATTTATTTAAACCCGTATTGTTAATTTGATTAATATTCCTTTGGATATTTTATCTTTTGAAATGAATAATACTACACCCCTTGGAATGAAGAGAGAGAAGGGTCTCTATAGTCCCACATGTTTCCTATCTCTATATGATGTTGAGCTTTCATGGAGTTTTTTGGTTCCTAACATCAAACCTTTTGACATCATTTTTTGAATGGATTGGATCATTTCTAATAATATCCGGATTGATTGTTATCTTTGAAGGGTCTAACATACTACGCCTAATGGTGTGCCTATTTTCATTCTAGGAGAATGGGACCCAATTTCAAGAAGAGCCGAACATTCTTATCCAGAGTTAGGGTAAGTAATATCAGTTTTTTATTTTAAGCTAGAGTAATTTTCATTAAGCGATGATTTCCCTCTAGTTTCAATCGAGTTTCAGGACATATTTCTTTATGGATTCTCTAGTTTTAGACTAGTAACGAAGGTTGAGTTTTCCATTAAATTAATTACTAGTACTAAATTAGTTTCTATTCCCTCATAGAAAATAGATTCAATTGAAATTAAATAGATGATGTCCAAAGTGGACGATCTTCTTGAGAAAGGATTGATACACCCTAGTGTGTTTCCATGGGTGGTGACAATTCTATTCTCTATGAAAGATGATGGTTCACTTCGATTATGTGTTAAATAACTAAAGATCTATCGTATTACTGTAAATAACATGTATCAATTGCAATAGATTGAGGATCTGTTTGATCAGTTGAAAGGGGAGAAGTTGTTTTCAATGACCGACCTTCAATCTGGTTACCATTAGTTGAGGATAAACGAAATCTTACATTCATAAAACCATCATTGGGAGTAGGTACATCTATTATCAGTTCAATGTTATTCCCATTGGTATACCAAATTATCTTTTTGTTTCCATGGATCTAATGAGAAATATTTTCCATGAGTATCTAGATACTTTTGTAGTAGTGTTTTCAGAAAAAATCTTGATCTACACCAAGACCATGGAGGATCATATGTGTTACTTAAGGACAGTTCTTAGTCAACTATGAAATCACAATCTTTACATTATGATTTCAAAGTGAAATTTATGGATTTAAGAAGTGAAATTCTTGGGACACATGGTGTCTGAACAAAGAATAGTAGTTGATCATTATAAGGTGATGGTTGTTATGACTTGGGAACAACCACATAATATCATTGAGATTTGGAGCTTCTTGGGATTAGTTGTATACTATCACTGGCTCATGAAGGACTTCTTGAAGATGGATTCTCTAGTGACTGATCTGAATCAGAAGGGTATTAGTTTTTATTAGAATGATAATTTTTAGAGTTATTTTTTAGAACTGATACATATTTTTACAAATATTCCAGTCTTGACTCTTCCAGAGGTTGGGCATGGCAATATGGTCTTTTATTATACAAAGGGTTCAGTCTTGGGCTATGTTATTATGCAGTGTGATCATGATGTTTATTATGGATCTCATCATCTTAGGAAACATGAGAAGAATTATCCTACCCATGAATTTGAATATTTGTCTTTGATGCACGTGATTAAGTGTTTTCAGTATTAGCTTTATGGAAAAGGTTTACCATGTATTCAGACCACAACATCATGAGTTACACCTTTTCTAAAATATATTTGAATCTCTACCAGAGGCATTGGGTGGAGTACCTACAATATTTCGACTTCAACATCACTTATACCTGGTTAAAGGAAATGTCATTTCAGATGCATTGATTAAGAAACTTTTAACCAAAGTAGTGAAAGAATCATTGAAATAGTTGAAATTGATGGCTCTCTTTTCACAATTGAATAGTAGAGTTTAGGAGAAAGGGGATGAAGTTTATTTTTCTAGAATTAGGTGGATATCCAATCTTATAGAGTTGATTCTTATAGATCAATAGAATTTTGATGAATTATATAGAATTAGAGACTCTTTTTATGGTGGGGAGATAGTTTCCAAGTGGTCATTCTCCAAAAAGGTTGTTTTATGCTATTGGAGTCACATCATTGTACCATTAGGGGATATGAACGATGTAATGCGGGATTGTAATAATTCCCAGTGGGATGTGAACCCTAGAATGAATAAGATGATATATGACATGTGGTGGTAGTTTTGGTGTTTATGAATGAGACATAGAATTTCTGAGTTTGTCTCGGGTGATACACATTCCAGCAGATGAAGGCAGAGAATCAGAAACCTTCGGGTTTACAGCAGCCACTTCCAGTCCCTACATGGTAGTGGGATGAAATCTATTTGAACATTGTGTTTGGGATTAATCATACCCATATAAACGAGAATGAGATATGGGTTGTGATTGATAGGATGACCAATTTGGCTCGCTTCATACCCATTCATGATACAACCAAACTTGTGGAGTTGGGAAATTTCTATGTAAAAGAGATTTTTCAATTGTATAGATTTCAATTTATAATAGTCTGTAATAGGGATCCTCAGTTTACATCCCAATTTTTGAGAGACTTCAGGATTCACTGGGATCTCATTTACATTTGAGCACATCCTACTATCCATAGTTTTATTGATAGAAAAATAAAGCTATAATGATTCTTGAGGATATGCTTCACGATTGTGTTCTCGACATCAATGGGGGATTGGGAAGATCACGTGAGGCTGGTTGAGTTTTACTATAACAATAGTTACTAGTCTGTGATCAGAATGGCACCTTTTTAGACCTTGTATGACCAGCCCTATAAATCTCCACTGTGTTGGTCAGATATTGGTAAAAGTTCATTGGTTGAACGATTCCTATTGAAAGAGATGACATCAAGTAATCATTTAATTCATCAGAGAATGTTTAAAACACAAAGACGATATAAGATTAATGATGATTTTCACTGTAGAACATTGGATTTCTCAGTTGGTGATCAAGATTTCTTGAAAGTTGAACCCCGGTTGTGTCCTCGTTGGCTTGAGGGGAAAGGGAAGCTTACCCCCCATTTTGTGGAACCTATTTAGGTTGTTGAATAGGTAGGAAATATTTCACACTATTTAGAACTGCCACCATATCTAACATCAATACACAATGTATTCAATGTATCATAGCTGAGAAACTACTTATCTGATCCATTTCATTTTTTGAGATGGAGTGATCTAGAGATTGAACCTGATTTATCTTTGACTAAGAGACCTATCAACATAGTTGATTCTGAGACCACGGTACTTCATGGTTGGATGATACATTTGGTTAGTGTGATATGACAACATGGTTATGATAACATGAGACATGGTAATGTGAGGCACCAATGAGAGAGTAGGGGAATCATCTTTTTGGAATGGAATATTATTCATAGGCTTTCTGGGTACAAAAACATTTTTATAGTGGGGAGGTTGTACCATCCCATTACCGATCTGACAGGTACATATTTAACCTTGTCATGGTTTTTCTTTTTTATTGACAAGGTTTGGTTGAGAATGAATGGTGAGGATACCTTTAATGGTGAAGTTATTAATTTTTTGGTTTCTTAGCTTTAAGCAACTTCTTTTAAAGGATACAGAAGGGTTAAATTCCATGTAACTAGGTTACATGATGTGTAAGTATTTATGGAGACAAGTCATGAAAGGATTAATGTCGTGAAGGATACACATCGTGACTAGCCTTTATACATCTTGAGTTATTTAAAGGATTATTTTTAATTTGAGGAGACACATTTTTCATAAATTTCAAATATTAACTATTTCATGATTTTATATTTTTTTACATATCGTGAAATAACCCATCTACAATTTATAAATGGGAAGCATGAATGAGATATCTTTTCTCCCCCAATCCAGTTTTAACTCCAATGACATAAGTTCATCCCCATGTTATCATTAAGATCTCAAACCCTTCCAAATCCATTCATTAGGCCTTCGTTCATCATTGCGCTTGCAGTGTTATTCCTGAGTAAGCCCTATCTTATGTTCTCCACCTTTCTCTTTTTTATCCTCCTTTAGGATTTCAATATATCATTCCAAAACTAATGGATCTATGCTCTGGGATGTTGGATCTCATTTCTAGGTTGAGTTTCAAGGTCTTCTACACCTTCGTTCCCATTGATGAGTGTCGTTTCAGGTGTTACATTTGGAAAAAAAATTGTAGTTTGGTTCTAATTATCGAAATTCTGTAACCGTGAATAGCTTGATTTATTTCATTTGTTGATTAATATTCTGTTAATCAATGTTTATTTTAATGAATTTATTAAAAAACTATTTATAATGAATTGAGATATTTGAAATGGTTTTGGCACAGAACATGGGGAAAACCCCCAATTTCATTGGATTAGGGTTTGTTTATAGTAATTGGTTGATTTTAATTGATAGAAATTTTGTCAATTAAATTATTGAGTTTAATTTTTGATATAAATAGTGAAAATTTATGGAATTGTTTTTAATAGATATAAAACTTGTGAAAATGGCCTAAAAATGATTTCATAGAAACCAAGTGGTTTTACCTTGTTAAAGAGGCATGTTTTTTTTATAAATACCCAATTTGGTTTTAAATGAAAAATTTGAATTGGAATTGAAATGGGAGGATGAGATTTAAATGTATTTTAAGAAGTCTTCAAATAAATGTCCCATCATTTATTATGTAAGATAACATTTAAGCCTTAAGAAGTTGGGGAGTTATTTGGACACACTCCACACTATTACGATATTCTAAAACATACGTGCAACAGGTTACATCCTTGATGGGATGATGATGAGTTTTCTTTGACTAGTGTTAAGGGGATGTCTGTATACACATATTGCTAAGATCACTTTGTTAAGTCAAAAGTCTTCTTTTGGCTTTTACATCATGTTTTGGAAATCACAAATATATTCTATGTCATGTTTTGGAAATCTCAAATGTATTCTATCATATGTTTGTAAATAACAAATTGTCTTTTATCATGTTTATCGTATCGTACGATGATTGATCGTACCGACCAAAACGTATCGTACTGACTCTGTCAAACGTATCGTACTGACTCTGTCAAACGTATCGTACTGACTCTGTCAATCGTATCGTACTGACTTTGCTATTCAGATAATCATTATTTGTTTTGGTACTTTGTCAAAAACTCTCTCTGCATATGAATCATACTCATGTTTTACATTTCTATATATCTCTTATCCTAACAAAACGATGTCGTTGAGTTAGTTATATACTAATCAAAACGATGTCGTGCTTTCTGTTTAAATATGACCGTTGGAGGCAATATGACCGTTGGAACCCGAGGCCTATAAATAGGAGGTCATTTGAAGCTGAGAAAATACTGATGAACGAAGAGACTCTGTGAACTACGAAGATTCTAGAGAGAGACACTGTGACTTCTCTCATCAGCCTTGTGCGTCCGATAATCGTATCGAGGGCTTTCAAGTAATTGAAAGACAGAGGTGCCGATTACCTGCAAAATCGAGGGCTGCCGGGGATAGGCAGACAGACGAGCCGATCATCGTATCGAGGGCTGCTGGGGATAGGCAGACAGACGATCCGATCATCGTATCGAGGGCTGCCGGGGATAGGCAGACAGACGTGCCGATAATCGTATCGAGGGCTCACCAAGGTGTTGGTGAGACAGACCTTTTATCCTAGGTGAAAGGATAACCCTTCTCTTTGGGTTAAAAGAATTGTATTACTTTTACATTTCCGCTGTTGTATTAGAAAGGGATTTGTATTGTTTCCTTTCTTTACTTATTCAATTGTAATTGTTTCAATTACAATCATTCCATTACATATTGTATTGATTGATTCTATATGCTTTAAGGTAGAATCATTCATATTTGTATTACTCTGATTATTGTGTTCACCTTGAATACAATTGTTTTGCTTTACAATAGTATTACAATACATCATACCTTTTACATTCAATACAATTGTGGGTGTTTGTATTTGTATTAGTTTAAGTTCTTTTAAACTAATCTCTTTGTTACTAAAACTCAAGGTTTATAAAACCTACAATTCACCCCCCCTCTTGTATTGTTCCATCTAATAGACTTTTATATCGACTATTCGATCCAACAATTGGTATCAAAGGAGGTTTTCCACTGATTTGTATTACTAGCTTTATTTCTTATTACTTTCTTAAATACTTACTACACTAACGTGTGGAGTGGAAAAGTTGTTTTTGTTATATTAGATGGCAGGAATGAATATCGGATCAATAGATAATCTGAATCCTTCTAGACCACCAATCTTTGATGGGAATGATTATGAGTATTGGAGAGATCGTATGAAGACTTTCGTCATCAATACTGGTGTAGACAATTTTATTATGCTTACTGGGGGTTACAAAATTCCTGACAAAGAAGTTAGTACTTTCACCAATCAAGAGAAGCAAGAATATCAACTGAATTACAAGGTACGCAATACTTTATTATGTTCTATGACCAGGAATATATATAGCCAGATATCTTCATGTGAAGCAGCCAACTATATTTGGAAGAAATTAGAAGTCACTCATTTTGGTACATCCAAAGTTATAGAAACAAGGAGAGCAATGCTTCGAGCAGAGTATCATGGATTTGTTTTTCCTTATGGAGAGCAAGTATGTAAAGTGCAACAAAGGTTTATGACAATTGTCAATAGCTTACAATCTATGGGAGAAAAAGGTCTTGATGATGAAGCTCTTGTTGATAAGATTATAGATATTATGCCAAATGAATGGGAGTCAAAAAGAACAGCTATTGATGAAAATAGAAAAGTTTCCCAGATTACTCTTGATGAACTCTTTGGAACTCTTCTACAGCACGAGACAAGAATGAAAAGAGATGCTGATTTCAATAAGAAGAAGAATGGGAATGGAAGTGTAGCTTTTGCATCTAAAGCTAAAACACCTGAAAGGGTTACAAGGTCTAAATCCAAGAAAGTTGTTGTTTCTGATTCAAGTGATTGTAATCTTTCAAGCAATGAGTTAGCTAATCTTGCTCGGAGGATGAACAAGGTTGTGGGAAAGAAAGATTTTCAATATAGATTCAAAAAGAAAGATAGGAAAGATAGGAAAGATTCAGAGGTAACTTGTTATGAATGCAAGAAAGCAGGACATATAAGGCCTGATTGTCCTTTACTGAAGAGGAAAGATAGAAAAGAGAAACACTCTGAAAGAAACAAGAAAAGGTTTTATAAGACGAAGAAAGGCTTGAAAGCAAATGATACATGGAGTGCAAGTGGTAGTGATTCCTCAGATGATTCTTCAGAATATGAGACGTCAGGACAAAGGAATATTGGACTTCTAGCCAGACTACCAATTGAAGATCATTGTCTCATGGCTAAGGTACATAATGCTGAAGCTGTTACAAATGTCTCTTTAAATGCAAATTATGTTGATAATAAATATTATGAATCTTCAAATGATGAACCCTCATCATCAGAAGATGATACTTTACCTTCTTTTGAAGAAGTCTCTAGATTTGCTAAGTTACTTGAAAATGAAAATTCTAAACTCAAAAAGAGATTTGAAAAAGCAAATTCTAGAATTTCTATTTTGACTAAAGAAGTATCAGATCTTTCTAAAGATCTTGATGAGAAAACTTCTGATTTTGAAAGTATTTTGAAAACCCTTGAGAAAGTCAATTCTGAAAAAGATAAACATTCTAAGGATCTTGAAACTGCTATTTCAAAGAAAAACATTTTAGAGTCTAACTCTAGCTCTAATTCAAATGTTTTAGAAAACAAAAATTTGGTTTTAAAACTAAAGTCAGAGATTTTATCCTTGAAAAAGTGCTTGTCAAACTTTACTCATGGAAAAGAAAACTTTGATAGGATGTATTCTCAAATTAGACCATTGAGAAATCGTTCTGGTCTTGGTTTTACTTATTCCAAACCTGTTTTTAGTAATAACTATTTTGTTCCTCAAAAAACCATTTTCTGTTCCAAGTGTCAATGTGGTGGACATTGGAGAAGAGATTGTTCTCTTAACAAAACTCAATCCTTAGGATTTCATAAAGCTCATTTTGCAAAACAAATGTGGATTCCTAAAATTCTTTTATCTAATCCTTCTGGATCCAAACAAGTTTGGATTCCGAAAATCTAATTGTTTCTTTTTCAGGAAAACGAGAAGTGTATCAATAAGAACATTTGATACATGGATAGTGGTTGCTCTCGACATATGACTGGAAACAAAGATTTCTTTGAAAAGGTTATCAAAACAAAAGGTGGAAAAGTTACCTTCGGAGATAATGCTCAAGGAAAGATTGTTGGTATAGGTAATATTGTTTTTCTTGGAAAAGTTCTTATTTCAAATGTTTTGTTTGTTAAAGGTCTTAAGCACAATCTCATCAGCATAAGTCAATTATGTGATGAAGGTTACCTTGTGAATTCTAGAAATGATAAGTGTCTAGTTCACAATTCCAAGGATGAATTCATTCTATCTGCCCATAGGCAAGAGAATGTTTACACTATTAACTTAGAAGACCTTAGAAACCAAAACTTACCTTGTCTAAGTGTAATAGAAGACCAATCGTGGCTATGGCATAGGAGATTAGGACATTGTAATTTGAGAAACCTAAGAAAACTCTCAAAGAAAGGACTTGTAAAAGGGCTACCGGATCTTAGATATGATTTTTCAAAAGTCTGTGATCCTTGTCAGTTTGGAAAGCAACATAAAACTAGCTTTAAACCAATTAATGAAGTTTCAACTTCTAATGCATTACAGCTTGTGCATATGGATCTGTTTGGTCCTTCACAATCTGGAAGCATTGGAGGCAAATACTATGTATTTGTTTTAGTTGATGACTTTACTAGATTTACATGGGTCTACTTTCTCACAAAGAAATATGAAGCCTTTTCGTATTTCAAAACTTTTAGAGCCCAAGTTAAAAATGAGAAAAACCTACCATTGATAACTATTCATAGTGATCATGGTGGTGAATTTCAAAACTCAGATTTTGAAACTTTTTGTAGTAAGAAAGGTATTACTCACAATTTCTCAGCACCAAGAACTCCTCAGCAAAATGGTGTTGTTGAAAGAAGAAATCGTATTCTTCAGGAAATGACTCGAACCATGTTGAGTGAATACTCAATTGCTAAGCATTTTTGGGCTGAAGCTGTAAGTACTGCCTGTTATACTATAAATCGTGTTTTAACTAGACCATTTCTTAATAAAACTCCTTACGAGTTATGGACTGGCCGAAAACCTAAAGTTTCTTACTTCAAAGTTTTTGGATGCAAAGTATTCATTCTGAATACAAAAGATAATTTACACAAATTTGCACCAAAATCTGATGAAGGAATCTTTCTAGGCTATTCCACAACCTCTAAGGCTTATAGAGTTTTCAATAAAAACACTTGTACTGTTGAAGAAACAGTACATGTAAAATTTGATGAAACTAACCCTTTTGTTTTCAACCAACCCAATCCTGCATCCTCAGATGTGTTTTCTAAAGATGTTTATCAACCTTTGTTAGAAGAACATTCTGATAAGGAAAATGTTCAAGAAAGTGTTCCTGATACATTTACCACAGAATATTTTCTACCATATGTTGATGAACAGGTTTTACAAAACCAAAATCAATTGTTTCTTAGGAATCATCCCAGTGATAATATCATTGGTGATATAAATCAACCTGTAAGGACCAGAAATTCCTTAAGAAATGAAATAGAACATCTTGATTTTCTTTCTCAATTTGAACCTAAAAGTCCAAGTGAGGCCTTAGGTGATGATGATTGGATCAAAGCAATGCAAGATGAACTAAATGAATTTGAAAGGAATCAAGTCTGGACTTTAGTTGAAAGACCTAAAGAAACAACTGTAATTGGTGTAAAATGGGTTTTCAGAAACAAGTGTGATGAAAATGGAATCATTGTAAGAAATAAAGCAAGACTTGTTGCTAAAGGCTATAATCAACAAGAGGGAATAGACTATGAAGAAACATTTGCTCCTGTAGCTAGACTTGAATCTATTCGCATTCTATTAGCCTTCGCAGCATATTTCAATTTCAAACTATTTCAAATGGATGTCAAATGTGCTTTTTTAAATGGTTTTGTTCAAGAAGAAGTTTTTGTCGAACAACCTCCTGGTTTTCTAGACCCAAAACATCCTGATCATGTCTTTAAACTTACCAAGGCTCTATATGGTCTTAAACAGGCTCCTAGAGCATGGTATGATAGACTTACAGGATTTCTTTTACAAAACAATTATAGAAAAGGTACAGCTGATCCAACTCTTTTTATCAAAATGGAAAACAAAAATGTTTTGGTTGTCCAAATCTATGTTGATGACATCATATTTGGATCAACTCAGAAATCTTTAACCGATTCTTTTGCAAATTTAATGAAATCTGAGTTTGAAATGAGTATGATGGGTGAGTTAACATTCTTTCTAGGTTTTCAAATATCTCAAAAACCAGAAGGAACTTATATATCTCAACATAAGTATATTAAAGACTTACTCAAAAAGTATGGATTTGACAAAACTAAAAGTATTAGCACCCCAATTGGTACCTCAAATACTCTTGATCTTGATGAAACTGGGAAACCAGTTGATCAAACAATTTTTAGAAGTATGATAGGGAGTTTGCTATACTTGACAGCTAGTCGATCCGACTTGATGTTTTCTGTATGCTTATGTGCAAGATATCAATCTAATCCAAAAGAGTCTCACTTAAAAGCCGTAAAGAGAATCTTTCGGTATTTAAAAGACACTATGGATTTAGGACTTTTCTACTCTTATGGAAATGATTTTGTTTTAAAAAGTTTTTCAGATGCTGACTTTGGTGGTTGTAGAATGGATAGAAAAAGTACATCTGGAACTTGTCATTTCTTAGGAGATTCTTTGGTTTCTTGGTCTTGCAAGAAACAACACTCAGTAGCACTCTCCACTGCTGAAGCTGAATATGTAGCAGCTGGAAGTTGCTGTGCTCAAGTATTGTGGATGCAGCACACACTCACTGACTATGGTTTGAGTTTCTCCAAAACTCAAATTCTGTGTGATAATACAAGTGCCATAGCTCTTAGTAAAAACCCAGCACATCACTCTCGTGCAAAACACATAGATGTTAGGCATCACTTTCTTAGGGATCACACACAAAAAGGAGATATTGTTTTACAATTCATCGGAACGCAAGAACAACTTGCTGATATTTTTACAAAACCTTTACCTTCCGATAGATTTTAATTTATAAAACAGAAGCTAGGAATGATTACAATAAAATAATCATTCATATCTACTTCCTGTTTTACATCTCTCCTAATAGAAAGAAACTCCTCGTAGAAAGGGGGAGGACATTTCTTTATGTCTTTATGTTTCTGATCTTTAAATATTTACTCTCTTTATATATGTTTCTTTCTGTTTATAGTATTGACAGTTTTATTGTTTCATTTTAAGTTTTCCTGTTTATCGTATTGACCATTTCAGTTTTTCTGTTTATCGTATTGAAATTCTTTTCCATCGTACCATTCAATAATTTTTGAATCGACCGATGATAGTATTGAAATTCTTTTCCATCGTACCATTCAATAATTTTTGAATCGACCGATGATAGTATTGAAATTCTTTTCCATCGTACCATTCAATAATTTTTGAATCGACCGATGATAGTATTGAAATTCTTTTCCATCGTACCATTCAATAATTTTTGAATCGACCGATGATGGTATTGAAATTCTTTTCCATCATACCATTCAATAATTTTTGAATCGACCGATGATGGTATTGAAATTCTTTTCCATCGTACCATTCAATATTTTTTGAATCGACCGATGATAGTATTCAAATTCTTTTCCATCGTATCATTCAATATTTTTTTTGTATCGACCGATGATAGTATTGAGATTGTTTTCCATCGTACTGTCGGTTAATGGTAACAACTATTTTCCATCGTACGGTCCGACCATAGTAATGACTGTTTTCCATCGGCATCATGTTTTTTTTCCCTTACGATTGTTTCTTTGATACTTACCAAATCCAGCAATCACCTTTTGTTCTCCGACAGGTATCTTTTTCAATTTTTATTTTATTTTCTTTCTTTGTTTTAATCCTAACCATTGATCTGGTATTATCTAATCTCGACCGTAGAAGTTCAACGGTCATCTCTTTTTTTGCCTATAAATACCCCCTCCCCTCCCCAAACCCACATTGATTGTTCAGGAATTGAGGCGAAGCTCTGCTCCCCCAGCTATAAACAATCGTACGATCTTCTCAATCGGCATCATCTTTATGTCTCAATCCTCTGCCAACACTCCCGCTGAAATGTCTTCAAAGACTTTTACAGAGAAAGACTTTCACAGAGAAAGGTTAGTATCCCGAGAATTCTTCGATATGTACGATTCTACAATCAAGAGGATTATTTTGTTTCAAGGATGGGAACATCTCTGTGTGGAAAAGCCTGATACTCAAGATCCAGTTCTTTTTGATGAAGTTTGTCAATTTTACAAAACCGTGTCTTTCGACAAAGATATGACTATAAACTTCGCTGTGTACGATCGAAAATTATCCATGTCTGTGAAACAAGCGGCACACTTTCTGAACGTTTCTATAGAAGGGGATTCATTCTGTCCATCTCACAAACTACCAGAGGAAGTTGGTACGTTTAATAGAGAGAGTGCTGAAAAATCTTTGTTTGTTGTTAATGAGGGAAAGAGGAAAGTTTATCATCTTTCACCGGAAAATCGGTTTGTCACTTTATGGATGAAAGGTTTTCTTGTCCCAAGGAAAGGGGATAGAGAAACTCTTAAAGTTTCTGATGTCTTTATGCTCGATTATCTTGTGAATATGAGGAAAGTGAATCTCATGGGATATATTTTTGAAACCGTCAAGAATGTCAAGAAAGGAGGGATTAAATCCCAGATAATAATGTATCCAGCCATCCTTACAAAATTCATTCTTGAGAGTATGAAGTTTTGTAACATTCCTTTGAAAGGAAAACCTATGGATTTGTGGCCGTCTTTCATTAATAAGAGTACGATGAAAAAACTGAATGTTTGTTTTGATTCAAATTCAAAACTTTTTGTCAGAGATGTAGAAGCTGAATTGCCTGAAAATCAATCGGCACCTATGCCAGCCAAAGACAATCAATCCGCCGGTGTTACTCGAAAGTCTGATCCGCAGACTAGTTCAAAGCCGAAGAAGAAGAAGCCGAGGTACAGTAAGGAAGTTGTAGCCAAATGGAGAAAGGACAAGGAACAGAGAAAAGAGGGTGATCCGAAGTTTGGTCTTGATCCTGCTGAGGCTTTTGCAGAAAGAATAAGGGTAGAAGAAACCCTTCAAGCTGAAAAGAAAAAGAAGACTCTTTTGAAAAGAAAGGCTCAGGACTTTGATATTTCTAAAGTCTTGAAAGCAGTTGAAGATGCTAGTGCTCAACTAACTGTGGAAGTGCATCAAGAACCCATCGTACAGAGTTTGCCTGAGAAAGAAAAAGGAAAACAAGTGATAGAAGAAGTGGAAGTAGAAGAAGGAGATTTTCTGTTAGAATTTCTTCAAAGTTCAAAGAAAAGTAGAGAGGAATCGCCTCAAAAGCTGAGCGAAGGTGTTCAACAAACTCCTCATGCCGATCAGGAAAAATCTTCGGACAGGATGTCATCTCGAGAAAAGCAAGATGCTCAATCTTCTCAATCTGATAAAGTAGTTGTCATTAGTGACAGAGTGGAAGAAGAAAGAAAGCAGAAAGAAAAAGTGAAAGGGAAACAGCCAGTTGTTGATTCAAGCAGATCGTATGAACTAGAATCATACGATGATGATACTGATTCAGAGCATACAATCTCTCTCAAGAAGAGTGATTACATTGTTCAAGTTTTGAGAAGGATGGAGAAAACCATTCCTTATTTTCCGAGGCTGGAAGGAAAGATTGATTTTATCACTGAAAATCAGAGAAAGAAGTTTGGATCTGTAAAAGAATTGAGAAAGAAAGTCTTGTCTATTGAAGCCGATCTGAAAGTTCTTTCGGAAAGCTCAGTTGCTCATAAGAAAGCTTGTAATAAGATGACCAAGTGGTCATACAAAACAGAGAGCTCAATCAATGACCATGAGATTGCTATTGAAGATATAAGAAGGTTATCAAATGAGCTTGCAATTTCTTTCAACAAGCTTGATAAAGAAACAATTGAAAGGCTGAACCTTTTGTCGTCTCAAAGAGCCGATGTTCCTTCAGTGAAAGATTTGCAAGAGAGGATGAATGCTTTCCAATCTGAATTCTCGAAGGTTTCATCTTTCAAAGATGAAATGGTTTTACTGAAGAATCAAAATTCCGAGTTATCCAAGGATAACAAGACTCTGCAAAACAGAATTGATACCCTTGAAGAAGTAATCAGAGTACAGGAGGAGACCATCAGAAATCAAGATCAGATTTTTGCGGATCAACAGGAGCTTCTCAAAACTCAGGGTGAATCAATTTCTGAAGACAAGAAGGAGATCAAGAAGATGAAAGCTGTGCTTCATGAGCTTATAAAGAAGGAGAAGGAAAGAGAAAACAAATGATTGTTGTATTTGTTTCTTTTGGAACTTGTTTGTTTTGTAATAACTCTTATAATCCTTTCTCTTTTGTCCATTGTCTTGTATTATTTCACTAACTCTTCCAGACAATTCGAGATTCCTCCTTTCTTTTTGTAAATCACAAAGGGGGAGAATATTTACAAAGCAAAGGTTGTTTTACAAAGGGGGAGAATGCATTACAATGCTCTTAAGGAAAATCTGAATACAATCCTTAGGAAAGTCAATACCTAAGGGGGAGTTAGTTGTATTCAATTTTTTTTCAGAAGAGTTTTCAATAACTCAGGGGGAGATAAGTTTTTCTTGTTTCATTTACTTTGTGTGTTTGTGCTTTCCAAAAAGGGGGAGATTGTTAAGTCAAAAGTCTTCTTTTGGCTTTTACATCATGTTTTGGAAATCACAAATATATTCTATGTCATGTTTTGGAAATCTCAAATGTATTCTATCATATGTTTGTAAATAACAAATTGTCTTTTATCATGTTTATCGTATCGTATGATGATTGATCGTACCGACCAAAACGTATCGTACTGACTCTGTCAAACGTATCGTACTGACTCTGTCAAACGTATCGTACTGACTCTGTCAATCTTATCGTACTGACTTTGCTATTCAGATAATCATTATTTGTTTTGGTACTTTGTCAAAAACTCTCTCTGCATATGAATCATACTCATGTTTTACATTTCTATATATCTCTTATCCTAATGAAACGATGTCGTTGAGTTAGTTATATACTAATCAAAACGATGTCGTGCTTTCTGTTTCAATATGACCGTTGGAGGCAATATGACCATTGGAACCCGAGGCCTATAAATAGGAGGTCATTTGAAGCTGAGAAAATACTGATGAACGAAGAGACTCTGTGAACTATGAAGATTCTAGAGAGAGACACTGTGACTTCTCTCATCAGCCTTGTGCGTCCGATAATCGTATCGAGGGCTTTCAAGTAATTGAAAGACAGAGGTGCCGATTACCTGCAAAATCGAGGGCTGCCGGGGATAGGCAGACAGACGAGCCGATCATCGTATCGAGGGCTGCCGGGGATAGGCAGACAGACGAGCCGATCATCGTATCGAGGGCTGCCGGGGATAGGCAGACAGACGAGCCGATCATCGTATCGAGGGCTGCCGGGGATAGGCAGACAGACGTGCCGATAATCGTATCGAGGGCTCACCAAGGTGTTGGTGAGACAGACCTTTTATCCTAGGTGAAAGGATAACCCTTCTCTTTGGGTTAAAAGAATTGTATTACTTTTACATTTCCGCTGTTGTATTAGAAAGGGATTTGTATTGTTTCCTTTCTTTACTTATTAAATTGTAATTGTTTCAATTACAATCATTCCATTACATATTGTATTGATTGATTCTATATGCTTTAAGGTAGAATCATTCATATTTGTATTACTCTGATTATTGTGTTCACCTTGAATACAATTGTTTTGCTTTACAATAGTATTACAATACATCATACCTTTTACATTCAATACAATTGTGGGTGTTTGTATTTGTATTAGTTTAAGTTCTTTTAAACTAATCTCTTTGTTACTAAAACTCAAGGTTTATAAAACCTACAATTCACCCCCCCTCTTGTATTGTTCCATCTAATAGACTTTTATATCGACTATTCGATCCAACACACTTAGTGTTTAAAAATCCAATAGTAAAAAACACTATCATACCTATTTGGAAGATGACTTAGTTTCTTGATAGTTTTTTATATATGAGATATAAATTTATTCCAATTTTTTAAAATTTCTTTACAATCGTTCGGAATTTGTATAAACTATATGATATAATATTTTTACTTAAGGCATTGTTTTAAAAATATTCCATCACTTTTAAATTCTTTTCATAAAGTATTTAACTATTATTTGAATGGTATTACTTGATTTGATTAAATATGATTTGAAATGTGATACCTATTCAATTTGAAATTGAAAGAATTAATAGGGTTAATCATTTGTTAGAATATTTTAGGGAATCCTTGGTGAGTCTATAGAGGAATTTTTAGCTCGCACCCTACTTTTTCCTTTGGGTGTTTGTACAGTTTCTCCTTCCAGGTTCGATCAAGGGAAAATGATCTATTGGAGGTAGATCTAGCTGTTGAACGTTGGACTTAGTGAGTTGTATGCTTAGTGACTTGGGATGTTTTCCTATTTTGGTACTTGGGTTGTAGTACATTGGTCTTCTATGCCTTATTTTATTATGGTACATTTCTCCCACTTGAGCATCCTTTTATATTCATACTATCTTGTTTCTTTTAGTTCTGCTATTTTTTCTGGAAAATATGTTCTCACTTTCATGTTGTATGATACCAGGTGCTGGTCATCGACCCGTGGGGATCATGAACAACCTTTGGGCTATGTTAGGGTCAGATTTGTTATCGGATCACCTGGGTACCCAGGCTAGTTCGTGATAGACATTGTTGATCCACACCTCTACTATTAAAATAGAAACATTTTTCAAACATAATATTCGCTTTATCTCAAATGATAATCAAATTTTTCAGTTTTAGTTTTTACTAGGGAAAATAATTTTCTCATGGTAATTTACACATTAGAAACAAAAATAATAGACATTATAATATAATCAGTACCTAATGATTCCAAATTTTAAATCTATTATTTTATTCGATTGATATAATTGATAAAAATAAATATTAAAACAGTAAATGTAAAATGTATATTTTTTTAAAAAATATAACATAAATTTTAAAATGTTAGTTTCTGGTATATTAATTAAACAAAAAATTTATTAAATTTTAAATTAACATATAAATAATTAATTTCCTTATAGTTTTTTTTAAATTTAGAATTCATAACTATATCCAAACAATGTCATAAATTAATGTTATTTATAAAAATTGTATGGGAACACACCTACTGTGTTCATGGGGCTCATGGACACACCTACTGTGTAAGGAACACACCTACTATGTAACAAACACACCTAATCAGTACCTAACTATATCCAAATAATGTCCAAATAATGTCATTCTTTTCGGTGTAACGAACACACCTACTGTGTAACGAACACACCTAATCTATACCTAACTATATCCAAATAATGTCATTCTTTTCGGTGTAATGAACACACCTACTGTGTTCATGGGGATCATGAACTCTGTTCTCCGAGAGTTTCTGGAATGGTTTATCATTGTGATCATTGAAGAAATTTTGATCTACTCAAGATCATAGGAGGAACATACTAAGCACCTCAGGACGGTCTTGGAGATCCTTTGACATCACCATCTCTATGTGAATTTGTCCAAGTTCAAGTTCTTGACACGAGAATGGAATTTTCATGGACATGTGGTGTCTCAGTAAGGGGAAACGGTTGATCCGTCAAAGGTTGATGTAGTTGTTTCTTGGGAAGCACCAAAAAATGTGACGGAGGTTCGTTATTTTCAAGGTTTGGCAGACTATTATCACAGGTTCGTACCTAAATTCTATCAAGTTGAAGCTCCATGGAAAACTTTGACCAGAAAGGACCAGGCCTTAGTGTAGAGTGAGCAGTGTCAGGAAGCTTTCAGCTATTTGAAAGAAAGGTAGGTCAGCACACTAGTGCTTATGTTTCCAAATGAAGGGGTGTTGTTTGAGCTTTTTTTGTGATGCTTATGGACTTGGCCTAGGGTGTGTGAATATGTAACAGCGGGGAGTGATCTCATATGGGTCAAGGTAGTTACATCCTCATGATCATAACTATTCTACCCATGACCTAGAGCTTGCAGCTATAGTGTTCACATTGAAGTTGTGGCAGAACTATATCATTGGGGAGCACTTTTTCCTCTTCACAAATCACAACAGATTGAGGCAAATCCGTACCCAATGGGACCTGAACTTTCAACAATGAAGGTGGGTGGAGTTTTTTTAGGACTACAACTTTGAGATCTCTAACACTGAAGGTAAGGGGAACGTTGTGGCTGATTCCTTGATGAATATGTCACTGCGGGAAGTTGTTTAAGAATCTGTGGATACTTAGAAGGAAACAGAGGAGTTGGATGCCTTACACCTGAATGCAAGTGTGGATGGTGGCAGAGGTTGTCTATTTCAGATGACAATGTAGTACTGTTTGTTGCGGAAGGTGGAGGATTCTCAGTGGGGAGACATAGAGAGTGAAGTGATGGACGATTAGGTTGACCAAGGCAGTGGTCTAGAAGGGCTGTCAGAGGATGGTTTAAATCAGATACATTTCTGAGGGAAGTTTTTTGTCCCAGAGATGATGCATGAGGGAGTTCTCTCTGAGTTCCAGAACTCACTCCTAGTGGTAAAAACAGGAGTTTCCAAGATGTATCGCAGCCTATGGGAATATTTGTGGTGGCCTGGGGTGAAACAGGATGTGGTGGAGTTTATGGTAAGTTTCCTGGTGTGTTAGTGAGTGCATGTTGAACACCACATCCCATGAGGTTTGTTATAGCCTTTAGATGTCCTAGAATGGAAGTGTGATGACATTTCGATGGATTTGGTCATAGGACTACCTAGGGATCTAGGAGGATATGATGTTATCTAGGTAGTGGTAGACCATCTGACGAAATCATATCACTTACTAGTGATCAAGGAGTCGAGTGTGGTGGATTCCTTAACACATAGATACGTGGATTACGTGGTACATTTTCATGGAGTTCTGAAGTCCGTAGTCTTAGATAGGATTTTACGGTTTAACTCACGAGTCTGGAGGGGATAAAAGCATGCTTTTGGAACCCAGCTATGCCTTAACAATTCTTTCTACCCCTAGACAGGTGGGAAAACAGAGCGGACCATCCAGACATTGGAGGATATGATACGATCATGTGTTTTGGACTTTGGGTGATCATGGGAATGACATTTTCCCATTGTAGAGTTTTCATAAAATAATAATTATCACTTTACTACAAGCATGACACAATTTGAGACTTGTACGATAGGTCGTTTCATTCACCCGTGTGTTGGACCAAGGTTGGAGAGGCAAGTGTTCCTGGACCAGAGGTAGTACAGAGCACAATAGACAAGGTTCAGATTGAGTGTGAGACGATGAAGGTAGCCCAAGACTAGCAGAAGTCATATGCCAATCATAGAAGGTGGACCTTGGATTTCGAGGTTATATACCATGCATTCTTGAATGTTTTCCATTGATGTGGGCAGAGAATGTTCGTCAAGGGGAGAAATAAATATCCTAGGTTTATCGGGCCTTTTAAAGTTTTGCGGTGAGTCGGTGAGGTGGCATGTCATCTGGCATTGCCACCTCATTTGGAATGTATCCACGATGTTTTCCACATCTCCCAGCGTCGTTGATATCTACACGATGACTCCAATGTCATTGACTTGGGAGAGTTGGATATAGGGGATGACACAACATTTGTGGAGTGACCAGTGAGGATCGAGGCTTGAAAGGAGAAGGTGCTTCATGGATGAACCTTCCATTTGGTTCGTGTGTTGTGGAGCCATGGTGGCCTTGAGGAGAGTACATGGGAGAGAGAAGCTCAAATGTGTTCCCAGTACCCCGAGCTATTTTGAGTTTTTGTTCCAAGACTTCAGTGATGTTGTTGTTTTTGTGACCAACTATGATATAATACATACCTTGTTGGGTAATGAGATGAGTTGTTTCCTTCCCAAGTGAATGTTTATGAAATGTCTTGATGTGTGGGGAATGGATAACCTGATTCTTAATCCAGATGCATCAGTGTAGATGCAATTAAAATCGTGTGGGAAAGTCAGTGCCGCCCAAAGAGGATAGTATCTTGACATGGAGGAAAGAACCCCTTGATCCGTGTGTTGGGAAAATGTGATCCTTGGGGTTTGTATGGAAGTTTAGGGAGGTTTGTCTCTGAGAGGTATCGTCATAAGTGGGTTTTCAGGTTACTATTTTATTCTCGAGGATGATAATAGTTTTATAGGTATTTGATGTAATGGAATAGACCCTCCTGATCCTTTAAATTTACAAATTCTACGTGTTGGGGTGTCTTGGACACCATCGGTGAGTCTAGAGGATGTTGGTGTTAGTGGAAACATGTCACTTGTCAGTTCCACTGATCCGTCTCACCGATCAGTTTCACCCATCGGTTTCACTGATCAGCTACATTGATCAGCTTCACTGATTAGCTTCACAAAACAGCTTCATAGATCAGATCCATAGATCATCTTCACTGATCAGCTTCACGTGATCAACTTCATGTATTAGATCCACCAGTTTTATCCATCTGTCTCACTAATCGGTGTCTCACCGATCGGTCTCACCGATCAGTTTCACCAATTGGTTTATCACCAACCGATTTCACCGATCAGTTTCACCCATCAGTCTCACCGATCTATTTCACCGATCAGTCTCGCCGATCTATTTTTCCCATTAGTCTCACCAATTGGTGTCACCCATCGGTCTCACAAATTGTTTTCACCCCTCAGTCTCACCGATCGATCTCATAGATCGGTTTCTCCCATTAGGCTCATCGATCATTTTCACCCATCAGTCTCACTGATTGGTGTCATCTAATCAGTTTCACCTGGTCAATTTGCTAGATCAGATTCACTCGATCTATTTCTCGGATCAGCTTCACTAGACCAGCTTCACCCGATCAGCTTCACCTGTACAGTTTCACTGATCACCTTCACCCGATCAGTTTCACTGATTAGTCTCACCAATCGGGCAAAGAGGGGTGTCGGGGTTTCCTTCCCCAGTTATCTCGAAACACCACTTTTATGTCTTTTTAACCTTTTAAAGTGGTTCGAGGATGTTTTTAATGCCCATAAATGGTATGAAAAATCCCCCAAGAGCTGGTCAACCTTTGATTACCAAAACATGTGGATTTTAGTGTCACCCTTTCTCCTGTACTTTTCATCTCTTCCCTATTAGGTGGATTTTCAGTTTAAAGGAAATATACTAATTCACAAACCTTATCTCCACCATATTCGAGGAGAATTATTAAATCTTAATAATTTATAATGTGTGAAACCTCCCACCAGTGTGGTCAAGCCACAACCCATTTTTATAGCATTTTGAAATTCCATATTCAGTAACTCTTGGATAGGGACATTATCACCAAGATCTTCTACCACGGTCTCTTTGGTTCCCTCTAGATGTTCTTGAAGTCTTTCCTCAGGAGGCAAGTAGTGTTCCCCTGCTTGAGCCCTTCCTACTCAGCCTTTGTGGAGTTTTTACTACTTCTCATGCAACTACAGTTTATGGTGCGAGAAGGAAACTTCTATCCATGATCAACCATGTACGGTTCTTCCTTCATCTCAATTTATTATGTATCATGTGGGGTGGGTATGATAATGTTTCCCTCATGAATGGATGAAAAAAAACCTTAATGAAGATAATAAATGGACTTTTAAAGAATGAAGGGGTGTGTTTGATGATGTTGTTGTACTCTTTTAACCTTGCTTATATGTTGTGAATTGTATGGACATATGTCCACAAAAAATCAAGGTCTTTGGTGGTCTTTCCTAGTGCACAAATGAACCCCTGTATTTTTGTGATGATTGAATGGATGTAACATGGAAACTGGTTAATCACATAAACTCTATTGATTTAATAGATTCCCAATGAATAATATTACTTGTGTGATAACCCTAGTTAACCAAACAGAAAGAAGGAACTTAATGAATGGTGTGGTTAAATCTAAAAAAACATCATTGCTCTATTTTGGTGATATGTGTGGTGGCTCTGCTTGATGTCGTATGGGGTGACGTGGATGGGGATGTGATCCCATGCTATTGAGTTGTTGGTTTTGGACCAAATATTATGTGGGACCATACGATGGGGCTTGGGTTGGATCCAACACTTCAAAGGTTCTCACATATCCCTTTTGTTGTTGTGACATTATAAGAGAACCAGGTGTGAATGCTTAAATTACTACTTGGCTGTTTTTCCTTCCTTAGCTTGTGGTTA
This sequence comes from Viscum album, assembly GCA_963277665.1. Taxonomy (NCBI): domain Eukaryota; kingdom Viridiplantae; phylum Streptophyta; class Magnoliopsida; order Santalales; family Viscaceae; genus Viscum; species Viscum album. The sequence continues at coordinate 260,539,811 of OY728128.1, read as the reverse complement.
TGACTCTTCGTTGTCCGATAGTGAAGAATTATTTAAATGTAATCACTTGAATATGATAACAAGAATGGTTTTTATGGGAAATTGTTTTCTAGGAATTAGTTGTTGTGACAACCGGGTCCCGGTGATAGCACAACCACCCTGCCTTACATGGCCGTCAGGTTCTGGCCTACTAGGAACCCCCAGTTGCCCCGCAGACACGTGGGGCCCACCCTAAGGTCAACCCACAAGCCTGAACGGGTCATCTGACTAATGATAGTCCCCACAGGCCAACACATGTCCTTTACAGTGTGTTTTTTCCTCACTCACACACACCTTGGGACACATCCCAGAAGGTCACCCATCCTGATCACTACTCCAGGCCAAGCACGCATAACTGTGGAGTTCTAATCTGGTAGGCTCCCGAAAAGGAAGGTGCACCTTGTTGACATGAGTCATATCATTTAGACATTTAATCCTTTATCATTTGGGGATGTTATAATCACCTCTCCTTTAGAGCACAACACCCTCGTTGTGGGCCCTACATTTCATCCCAGGCAGTGCACCGCACACTTAAAGCTGGGTTCCCCCTCTGATACCAAATGTGACAACCGGGTCCTGGTGACAGCACAGCCACCCCGCCTTATATGGCCGTCGGGTTCTAGCTTACCAGGTACCCCCAGTTGCCTAGCCACCCCGCCTTAACATGGTCGTCGGATCCTGGCCCACCAGTTGCCTAGCCACCCCGCCTTAACATGGCCGTCAGGTCCTGGCCCACCTGGTACCACCAGTTGCCCCGCAGACATGTGGGGTCCACCCACGTTCTTGAACGGGTCATCTGACTAATGATAGTCCCCACAGGCCAACACATGTCATTTCCAGTGTGTTTTGTCCTCACTCACACACACCCTGGGAAACTTCCCAGAAGGTCACCCATCCTGATCACTACTCCAGGCCAAGCACGCTTAACTGTGGAGTTCTAATCAGGTAGGCTCCCGAAAAGGAAGGTTCACCTTGTTGATATGAGTCATATCATTTAGTCATTTAACCCTTTATCATTTGAGGATGTTACAGTTGTGCTCTGGTTGTGGCTATTGTGAATTTGTATGAATGAATAGTAGCTAGGGTTTTTTTGTATGGGCTGGTTTTGGAACCCTTAGGTTGGGATGAGTGCTTGTTTAAATATACATAAAAATTTAGTTTTGTGTTTCTTATTCGCACCCCACCAAAGTATCCCATGAATCTTAGGGCAGACTGTGATGGCCTAAGGTTGATTATAGCCTAATATTCTTCAGGCAGGGTATGTTGTGGTTGTTGGCCCAGGTGTGTGCGGGAAAGTTGTTTCCCAAATGTCTTCGGGATGAGGCTCATGTGTCAAAGGGTGTGGATGTAGTTGTTCTGGCCCAGGTGTCTTCGGGCATGGTTACATGTGGTTGTTGCGGCCCAGGTGTTTGTGGGTAGGATCCTTGGTTGTGGTGGCCCATAAGGTTGTTGTTGAGGCGGTAGTGGGACTGCAGTGAAAATGTTGGGGGGGGGGGGGGGTATAACATGTAGGATATCTTAAATTACCAGTGGGAAAGTGGTGAAGGGTACCCAAATGTCGATGTGCTATTACTATCACTTTACCTAACTTGATTTATTTGGGCAGTGTGCCTTGGTGAGGCTAGTTTTCCTTGCTTGGTGTTTTGGTTATCTCTATTTTTGTCACGGGACATTAGATTGTCTTCCAACTTGTGCACATGAGCTTTTGGTTTTCTCTACTAAGTATACATCTATACTCACCCTATTTATATAAAATTTCTTCCAATTTTCTAAGAGGACTTTGGGGACTGAGAGAAACCATTCTAGCTCAGACATCAGGACTATTGTCATTGTTGTTTTCTTTATTTTGGTACATTACCTTTGGAGTTTTTCTTGTACTTGTATGGGTTTATCTTTGAACATGAATATGGGAATGAGTTTTGGATTTACTTTTACCTTTATCTATGGAGTTGTTTGGGTTTTTACCATCGTATCTCCTGATCCTATTAATTAAAAAAGGGTAGAGCCTTCCATATTATGTGTGATTCTATACCCTTGGTGATAGTCCCCACCATGTGGCCTATTGAAGGCAGGACTTGGGGGTCAATATCTCTCCTTCAACTTGAGGAAAGAAGGGTTTGGTAATTTTCTACCCCTTCCCTCATCTAGGTGAAGGTGGGTGGTGATAGTTAAGCTGTTATAGATTCTTTTGTACACTTTTCGTTACCAAGAGTCCGAGCTGACCACTTATTATTGTCTTTCCCCATGATACTACGAATATATAAGTGAATTATTTAAAGATTTTAAATAATGAATTAATAAATTTCTCACTATAATATTACATATTATTTTATTTTATTATATGAAATTTGAGAATCATGTATGTATCTATAATCCCAAGACTAATAATCAATTTAATCATTCAAGATATGATCCCTTATAACCTATTTCAACAGAGTAAGTGAACTCCCAAATATGAGTTCCTAGATTCGAGGAATTTATAATATTATTAGATAAAGTATAGTTGGATCCTAGGGAATTAGATTTATTAAATCATAAATTATAACACCTAAACCTATGAAAGATTCCGGGGATATATCAAAGTATAGGTTAATATCATGAGGATTTTTCAATATATAAATTGTGCAGGTTTCCTTGAAAATATTTCTATGTATGTATACTTCCATGTGGATGTGGTTTTATAACAAATTCACATAGGTCTAATAACTCTGCAAGGGGTGGATTGGGTATTTACACTATTATTACTAGTAGATGATGAGTGGGCCTAATATTACTCACTTGGATAGAACCTATATTATCTTATACCTTTTACAGATACAATTATATGCTTTTTAACATAAACATTCATGAACTAAACCCAAAATATCAATAATACTAGTGTTTATGGGTACAAAGGTTAATATTATATAAAGGTGAGAAAATAAATAAAAAATTATTATTTTATTCTCTATAATGAGCTCCTAAATACATTCAAGCTCCCAAAACGTCAAGTGATGAACTGTGGAATACATAGATAAAAGTGCCAGCTAAAAATCCATATAATATAATAAAAAGGACATAGAAACACAACCTTTTAGTAAATTTATAACATAAAATCATAAAATTGAAGAATCAAGATTAATCACATGGGAGAATGAAATAAAGAACAAGATATCATAGGAAATGTGTCATCAATATATAACATGACATACAAATTAGTCAAGGATAACTACCTAGATAATATTATATAGTGGAAAAAACCACAAAATAGATTATGTTTACTCCATAATACCATACACGATTTCTCATACAACAAAAATAAATACCAATTAAATTGGATTCTTATATGGGAACACAAATCATAACATGTTCATGATATTTGTGATACAAAAATTCAAATAAAACATAATAAATAAACATATGAAATAACCATTAAAATAAATGTGTTTCATAATCTTGTCTCATATCATAATGAAAATAAATTTCATAATAATTGTGATTGAGAGATTAATATAAGCAATGTAATACACCATAAATGTAATTAAAATAATCTAGGTATATATGTGATATAAATAAATAGAAAATTTCTAAAAATTTTATAACATTGAATGTTGTTTTCATTGATTAATTGAAATACTTTTTGAAAGATTACTGAAAATAATTTTGAAAATAATCTTTTAACTTTGAAAATAAACTGCGTAAATAAAAGGCACACTATATTTCAGAAATAATTTTCATTGAAAATATATGTGGATACAAATAACATAATCTACAATGGAAATTATTTTCATGATAGTGGATAATTATGTACATGTTTAATAAGAAAAAAAATATTCCATTCTAATTTTATGAAAAAATTTAAAGAGTACCTCATTTAGAAAATGGTAAGTGGATTCCTTTTAAGACCATTTTTTTAAAAGGTATATGTGTGTAAAACAGACCTTTAACGATCATATAATAATATTAAAATTTTTTTGAAAGAAATTTAATGAAAACATGGACATTAAAGAGAATGGTATTTTAACCAAAGAGAGAAAGAATGTTTATTTTCTTTAAAAATATTTTCTCAATAATATTAAGTAATAAAGTATTAAAAATAGTACTATTACATGAAAAGATCCTGAATAAATTGAGGATAATAAAATTAAATGTTTTTAATATAATATTATCAAATAATTTACAGCAATTTAAATTCATGCAAAAACATTCCCGATTAAAATGAGACTGAAACATAAAACTATACAACTTTGATCACTTCTTGAATTATAATCCCTATGAATAAAGTAAGTGTATTTTAAATTAAAATAAAATGATCTTTAAATTATTCATGATACAATATATAATTGTGGGGTTTACAAACTATTAAAAATAAAAGATGTTTATAAAAGCTGGTGTCATAAAGAATGCTGTTTTGAGACGGAAACCCTTACCCTAAGTCCTAACACTGTCGTCTAGTTATTTTATATCTTATATACAAAAACATTAATTATTTTATCTATTGATATAATTTTATAATTTTATTAATTTATATCAAATTAATTTACAAAATTTATTTTAATAAAATATTAAATTACTTATTCAGTTATGTCCATGTTGGGTGTTTTTAGGATGCTTGGTTCATAATTTCAAAACAACATAAGTGTGTTGACCATAGTAAAAGGGGTAATTTGTCCAAAATATGTAGTATAATAGTAATTAAATATTTATAATTTTAATATATAAATTATACATTAAAAAATAACAATTATTTAGGGTTATGAAAAATGAACTATGTTACAATCTGAGAGAAGGTAGGTCGTACATATTCGTATCTAATGTTTCCATTTTTCAAATATCATGATGGAAAGAAGGTAATTATTATTTTATTTTTCAATAATTCTCAAAATATGAAAATATAATATTTTTATTTGATTATAGTTTCATATAACATACTTTGGATGTGGTAATACTAAAATAGCACATCACTTCGTGAGGCGGTTGTATGTTGTACACGTGAATAATGTTATCATTTCTCATTGGTTGAAAAAGTATGGAATTACATGATATATTAATTTCCCAAAATTATTAATTATTCAACAATATATTAAATATAAATTAAATCTATCATCATGGACACCCATGAGTGTCAATTAAGGGAAAAAGTAAATCAGTTCATGAGGAGGGTGTCTTCCATTGAAACAAAATATGGGTTTGTTTCCCATTTGATGGAAGATGGGATTGAAGTTGGTTATTAAATTAAAATTATTTAATATAATTATATTTTAGATACTTGTGTAATTATATTTTTATAGTAAAAACATAATTGATGTTGGGAAAAAATAAGTAAAAAAGAATGAGCCTTTTAAAAATGATTACCTTTGCTTAGTATAACTTCCTTTGGATATCTTATTATGTCCCCCATGGGTGGTGTTTAGGGGATGAAAAAATCATTATAATTTGTATAATTATGTTGATAGAGATATTTTATAGGGGTTTTGAGCCAAATTGATTGAGAGGTGTTTAAAAGTTAGGGAGTGGGTTCCCCTGTATAATTGAGGTGTGACATTTCTATAAATACACAAAACTATTTAATAACGGGAAGTCACTCTAAGGAAAAGTGCCTTAAAAATTGACATATAAAGGAGTGTAATTGGTATTTGGACGATCAAAACATATATAACTAAAATTAAACTTCCTTTTACTTGTGATTCTTTTTATCTCTATGGTTTTTCACATTGTCAATTATATTTTTTACCATGGAAACTATTATTTTAATATTTTTAATGTTCATTTTGACCAAAAATTATGTTTTCATTACTATATAGTATAAAATAATATTATTATAAATTTTTAATCCATATTATCAAATTAAAATCATAGAAGTGTCTTAATATAATATAAAATAAAACATAAAAGAGCGATGATAATCAGTTTTCAAAAAAATGCATTTTCAAGGAAAAGATGATCTTAATTTAAATTGATGAATATAAATAAAAAATATAAAAATATTAATTAAAAATTAAATTTACGTAATCTATAAAATTCATTTAAATCAATCTTTTTTATGGATTATTTTAGTTATATAAAATTTTGGAACATAATTCACTTTAGCATAGTCTTCAATAAATGTATTTTAAGAATAAAAATAAACTTATGCCAAAATCCATTATACATGTGATTTAAATGAAATAAATTATATTTTATGTAAGGAAATAATATTTCTGTTACATTTAAAATAAATAAAATTATTTTGTGAATTTTTATTACTTATTTTCATAAATAGAATTGACAGTTTTATAAAAATCATTATTTTACATTATTCATAGAAAAATAAATAAATTCCATAAAAACCAAAATTTAACCCCTTTTATTTTTAAATATACTGAATTGAATATTATTTTCACTTTATAGGATAAAATATCTTTAAGGTCAAAATATTAATTATAATATTTTCTCAAAAAATATTTTATTGAAATAATTATTTTATATTAAAAATGGTGTACTTAATTCCTAGGAATTTATAAATTCATTTCTACTCATTAGAAGAGTTGTATTAATTTCATAAATTAGATAATCCTATTCTTACACACTAATTTATTGGCTAGGTTATAACTATATTATTTAAAAAATAATATTTAAATAATATGTTGTAGTTTATTTAATCTATGTGTTTTGGGTTAAATAAGCCATCGAGGTCAGTTTTCTTTTAAAATTATGTAGTGTTACATTCTAACATCCATAAATGACATTCATCTAAATAATTTGAACATGTTCTCAGTAATTCGTGGTTGTAAATTCTTAAATTCCTTTTTATAAAACCCACATCATATAAAGAGTTAAAAAACATTCTCCAAAAAAGAGAGAAAATGAAATACAAAGGTCATATGAAATAACATAGATATTGGTTTTCAACTAGAATAACATTATTGGGAATTTAAAATATGGTCTTATAAGGAAATTTTAATTTATTATTGATAGTGATAAAGATCAGGGATCATAATAATGTTAATTCTCAAGATAAAGTTAATATCTAGAATAACATGGATTTATGATGAATTAAAAGACCATTGATTTGTAAGATATGAAGGTAATAAGATAATATTTTTGTTTCAAGATAATTTTCCTACATTTGAGGATAATTTTACTATCCATACTACGGGAATAATGAAATATACATACTTGAAAAGTATAAATTCATCCTTTAATCATTTTCATCCTTTGATCATCAGTTTCTCCAAATGATCAGTATTCAAGATAATTGTTTTATGCTCGAAGTACTAAAATTAACTCCTAATATATCACATGATTACAAAAAATGATATCAAGATATTCCACCAATATTTATATAGTTACCAAAAAAATGAATTGATATAATAAGGTAAGAAATATCCAAAATGAATAAACATTTATATTAATATTTGAATACAATGTTTAAAGTCAATTATTCCATAACTAAATAACCCTATATCGTAAATAACCTCAAAATTAATTTATTTTATCATGTTATTCAAAAATAATTTTACATGATAAAACACATTCTGGACCTAAGTGTTACATATATCTCCACCTAATGAATCATTACCCAAAATATCAGTTATCACCTAAAAGCCCTAAATATTAAAAAGAAAATCCTAAAATGCGTTTCACAAAGTCAACACAATATTTTCCCATTAAATATTATAAGAAATAACGAGGTCACACTAATTGTTACATCACATAGACTAGTGGTATGAGTCTCAACATAATCATTAATCAATAGTAAAATATTATAAATTTCCTCAAAATTAAATAAATAATAAAATAACTTATTATCTAATAATGTCTTTTATAAAACTTATTTTTTTTCTAAAAAATCACAAATTGTATTTTTTAGTAATTATCTCAACATAAATTACATATCAAATATTATTTTTTCCTCAAAAATATCATTTCCAATAAAAAGTCACATTAGCATTAATTCCCCTTTATAGTTCATTAGGATTATTCAAAATATTCTTGAAAATCCTAAAAGAAAAACTATTATAGAGTGGGCCTTAAAAGCTTCACGATTCTTACAACCAAAATACAATTATTTAAAACACATAAACAACATTATTATAATATTTGAAATAATAAAACGATATATTATTGAACTTTAATTATTTTCATAAAATAGAAAAATTAATATTAACTCTTATATTAGGGAATTGACTCAAATAAAGACCAGGTTCCCCACATATGAAACATTGAACAATTAGTGGTTCCTTATATTGAAAATTACTTCCATATGTATTATTAACTGAAATAATCTTTCTTATTTGAAAATTATATTCTTTTTTCCTACTTTCCCACATATAAATAATATTATATTCCATTAATTCAATTTAATGGTTTGTATTTCCTAATTTTGATATGTAGGAAACAAAATCTTCTTATTTTATTTATCATTTTTAAGACTTGAACATCAATGAGATGTCATTATTCCCTTCTATGTTGTGTTTTTAAATTCAACAATATTGTTGTTGTTAATCATAGTATGAGATAAATAATATTTCATGATAATAATATTAATAATTTCTTATACAATTATGTAACATCCTAACCTAATTGACTAGTAAACCTATAGTTATACTGATCACCAGATGACCTCAAGAGTGCCTCCCAATTTTCCAGAGGCTATCAACTAGAAGTGGGGGTCTAATGATGGTGTGGTGGGGAGACTATACCCCACTGACTAAAAACTAATATTTTTATCAATTTTGGAAACACACAAAAAACAACTTACAAGAGTCCCCTCATGGAGGTCTAAAATAGTGGATCACAAAAGCGTCATTGATAAAAAAGACTCTTCCACCTAAAAGAATGGATCCATGGTTAAGTAAGAGAGAAACATTATGTTTTGGGGAAGCCTGGGATGCCAAGAAATCCACAACCTTATTCCCCTCTCGCCAAGTATGAGTGATCGCTATATGGATTCCCATGAGCTGTTTTAACTTGCAGACAAAATATTCTATACCCCACTATAAGAGTCAATTTTTTTTATAAAAGGTGTTAATCAATATACAAAAATAGTAAAAGTAGTGTTAAATAAATGGAAAAGAATAAAAAGACAAACAAAACTTCAACTGAATATAAAAGTATCTAACACTAATTTACAACAATGCATGTATGTTAGATGATAATATAAGTACATGTAGTAAGAATTAAAATAATAAAAACAATGTAATAAAATAATAATAGCGCAAAAAATAGCTTCTGGAGCATCTAAATAATTTTTTTATCCTTTACCCTAACTACATTCTAATAATGTAAAACAATTGGATGTTGGGTTCTCCCCTTTATTAATACCTATAGACATAAAATCAGCTCTAGTACCAATGGTTCCCAAGAAGGTTTTGAGATATGATCTCATTAGTATAACACCCATACTATCTAGACCATTTCATAACACACATTATAAAATGAGGAGTGCCATAAAATAATTAAATTAACGAAGGAAATAAATAAGTAAAATTTTGTAATGGGATCCACTTGGATACCCGTCTAGTCTACATGTTTAACCCTTAGCTGGTGAGTTTGAACCAAAGGAACCTACTAGTCTAGGGTAAGTGACAATGTATAAGCATTTGAACAATCCCCGATATTTTTAATTAACTTGGAGGATATTCCCTTTCTTCTTATTAATCCAAAGAACCAATTATATTTTGAAAACACTTAATTCCTTTTTTATTTCAATTTGAAAACACTTTATAGTTTATAGAGAGGAACCATTTTCACATCCTTTAAAATCCTAATAGACTTTCCAATAATCGATCAAGGGGTTTTAAATAAAACAAACGGAATGGACTCCATTTGATGTTACCCAAGTATGATGTCCCAAGTGTCACTCTAGCATGGTATGAATACAGTCAAAATCTAACAGAACTATAATTTCATACCTTATATCGCACATAGGGGACCAAGTCTTCTCATGGAATGGTATAACCAATCATGCCATCAATCTAGTCCAAGGGGTATCCCCTAGGGAATCAGTATCACTCGTCTAGTGGTAAAATAGATGACGCACAAAAATCCTGTATGAGGCATATATTATGTTTCTCATGGTATGTTTGAAACAATTAAAAATGACTAACTAAGGCTTTAGAGTCAATCTAAAAGGTCCTGAAGTCATAACCTTATGTATCTCTCTGACACTAAGGTGAACAGTTGAATGAGACATTCAATAACATAACAATCCTAATTAAATGAACATTACATTTTTAATCTATGAATTTGTGTGGTATTAAGTATAAAGGACAATAAATGCCATTGGAAAAAACCATTAATCTGTAATGCATAGTGAATAAATGGAATGAAATTACATAAGGAGATTACCATAGGCATCCAACCGTTATGTATAAACAATTAAATTATAATGTGTAAGGCATGAACCTCATGAGCCAATCTCATGTCCATCAATTCACCATAATTCAATTGAATTGATAATGTCATTTATCAAAGGAGGAACTATAACATGGTGATCTAACAATTTATATAAAGGTAAAATGGCTATAATTGGTGGGAACACCCAAAAGGGTGGCCAAAAACTATACAAAAGTCTAAAATATGGGTTTCGTCATAAGGAGTTGTAACATAGGATATAGAAAACCATATTAATTAATTTTTGTAAGAAGAAAGAAATTTCACCAGAATGGTTCAACATTCAGAATGGTGATTCATCATATAAAATGAAACAAAACAATAAGAAATATCCTAGAACACCTTCCATATACCAATGAAGACTGATGTGTCTGATATCGAGACATGATTTGGGTTGGATTGAGAGAAAATGAAGAAACTGACATCTACCCTAAAAATATGTAAAACAAGATCAAATCAAAATAGCACTGAAATATGGCAGATAAATGGAGCGAAAAGGAAATTAGAATGAGGATCATACTAAGAGGAATACATAGGGAATGACGTTGCTCAAATCCTACAAAGGATAGAGGAGATATCACCAATCCTAGGGAGGATGGAGGATGGAGCTCGAGTGGGAGAGGGGTGGTGTATGTGGTTGGGAAGAGAGGATGATAATTTTTTTTATTTTCATTAATGGAGAAATATTAATCTCACCCTAATAGAACATGAACAATTTTTTTACCACACAGTTTGGAAAAACCATACTTCTACCGTGCAACTCCCACTGCCTAGGAAACCCACCTTGAATGGTTGTGCCACACAGTCTGCCTATCTATGAACCAACTATGCGATGAATAGTGATTTAGTACTTCATAAGTGGCACAAACCATGTAACATGGGTGCATGCTTTTGGAAACTCATGCACATCCCTTGTGTGGCACTTCTGATCCTCTGAATTGGATAGCATAGTATTCTATTGATGGTCTTATGATTTTAGAAAAACCATGTGCCCTATGCAATCCTCCCAAACATTGATTATTTGGAATCGGTGCTCCTGAAACTCAATGATACTCACAAGGAACCAGTTATACCTTTACCCATTTCTAAAAACAACTAATTGAAGTCTTACAACTCTCATAATTTTATTCCAAATATCTGTTTACAAAATAGACCATCCACCAGACGATGAAATTCAAATTTTTGAGGAATTTCATCCATTCCAAAAACATGAGATGCTACAATCTCCCCAACATAATACATCATGTCCTTGAGAATTCTTGAGGAATTAATAAGAAATAAATCAACCAAATTTGATCTAGAATATTATTCAAACAACTCATTTATGTTACCGTACAACAAACGTAGCTCTTAGCGTCACCTTGTCACATGACACACAAGTTGTTGAAGATCAAGCCAACACTTTTCCATCAGAACCAAAGAACCATGATGGTTCCCACCGCACCCTGTCTTGCCCGAGAAATTATCACATCATCATCCCCTACCACAATGTTCTAGCACTAATTTTTTTTGAATCATGGTGTCATTACCATTGGAATTATAATTCATGACATGACCATAGGTCCACAACAATAGTCAAAACATATGACATGAGTTGATTAAAGGGTCAATTCCAAACCAACATTGTTAAAATTGACCATGTTGAATATTCCATGAAAAGCTACATGTGATAATCACATGGAATCCCAACTACCCAACTATTTTAAGAAGTGGTTCACCATAAAAAAAATATTAAAAGAGAAATAGAGGGTTATAAAGTCACACCATTGCGTGTAAAATACCCTCGAGGTAATAAGCATAGTCATCCAGTGCATTTCAAATCTATACCCAATGACTATAGATGAAGGCACGCCAATAATTCCTTGATCATGCTCATTAGAGCCTATAATTGGTTTCATGTGATATCTCTAGCCAATCACCCATCAAAGATGCCATAAACCAATGCGAAAATGGAAGAACTCTTTATCTAGAACATTAGGATCGTTATAGTAAAAACACACCTTTCGAGCCAGACTAAATGCCATGGTGACCTTAGAGTAAAAAAACTAGAATCTAAGGAGACCATCCAAGTTAAAACACCTTAAAAACTCATGAGAAAGACCTTTTTAGAATCTAGACATCCATCCCCAAGAACATTGACTAAAACTAAAATTACACCTGTTGGGTGTTCAAGTACATATGAAAATAGATGGTGTCCATGAGTCTATCCAATGAGTTCTTACCTCGGAAACTAAGTATCACTTGAGACTAACCACAACATATGAACATACATGCTTCTGGAACACAAATATGATCAAACCACCAAAAAAAACAACTTATAAATCAGTAGCATGGAATTATACCAATTCTCTCCCTGTGTACCCAGATGATACCCGAATATGGGAACAAATAATACTTAATCTAAGAGAACAGTTTGAGGATTTAAATGATCCTTAAAAAATATCTAAGGCACCTTCTCCATAAGAAAGTTGAGTGTTTAGTACTTTTTCATTCAAACCATGACTACATATAAGGGAATGATTGTCCAGCGTTTACATATCAACTTCCTTGACTGAGCTTTTCTATACATGCTGACACTTCTCCATTAATCAATCATGATTACTTTTCCACACAAGTAATCTCGTAATGCTAAAGAATGACCACCTAAGACTCTACATGATGAAAAATGTTCACATAGGTTGCATACCCAACCAACAATTCTTCATTGTGGTGCCTCACAAAATTGACATGATTCAAGACTCACCAGACCCAAGGGAATTCCAAATAAAGATTAATTATATGAAAATGGATTCTATGTTGTACTCTCTCCACTCTGAAGGACATATTTAACCAGATTCGACGAGATTCTCCCCACCTCAAGAGTGACCCTTACATAATTTTTAATAGAGAATGATATATCCTTCCTTGGAACACAATCCATAAACCACTAATTATAATCTGAGAGCTGTCCATCATGCTTAAACAACTGATTAACTGAGAGATAGAAAAAAATAGCCACTCAAGAGTTCTTTACAATATTAACTCCTATAATTACATTTGATTCTTCTTTGAGTCATGTTACCACATTATAATGCATTAGTTGTAAAACCTGAATCAATTGAACAACATGTCAAACACATACTTCATTAAAAATCATCCTCCCAATTATTGGGACATGTTTAGAGACTTGATAATTCCCACATCACTATACTTTGGAGATGGTTGGTGTTAAATAAATAATAGATCATGTATTTAACAGGTTTTACTAAACATAAAAGGTTCGTTACATGACTTACCAAGATAATGGTTACTGCATATAATGATGTATACAACCTAGATATTATATGAGAAAATAGAACATCATTGATGCATCTATAGTCTTCATAGACATATGAATTCAGGAAATTAGAATTCCTATAAAAGTTTGAACCCAAAACCATATTAACCCAAGAATAATAACATGATCAATGATCTATTAAGTCTTACCTCACTAAAATGGAAGGAAAATAAGGGGTCACCCGACCAAACATGAGGTTGACCATGCCCTATGCATGTCTAATTTTCTAGAACTAGGAATTTTGAAAAGATTATAATTAGAGAAACAATAAAACAATATATGACTACCCATTCGAATAGGGAGTCATTTTCGAAACTAAGATATTCTATATTAGATTATGGAACTTGAATAGTATCACTCAAGAGAAACTGCTCCCATGTAATAGGATATAGTTTTAATAGTCTATGGTAACTAACTATCTACCTCGGGATGTCACCTTATGGAAATAGAAAGCATCAGATCAAAATGGATTCCAACCAATGAAGGGAACTTGGATTTAGGTTGTATCATATAGATTCATTTTTAAGAGGGAATAATCATATGAAAATGATTGTTTTCTGTTTCAAAGAAGCTCAACAAAGCATTCAAATACCCTTACATGAGGGTTCATATTTGGAAACACCACCCAATGTTTCATTTTAAGGCATTAAACCCAAAACTCACTTAACTCCTTAACATTTCCAAGTTTCATTTTAGGAAAAATAAAATACTAGTCACAATGGAAAATATGCATTAAATATTTAACTAAATTTTCAATTATTATTATTCGGTGAAACCCTATTATAATTTGGCCATTTTTTCATATAAACCCCATTTTAAACACCTTTTATTCAATTATAAGGCCTAAAAAATAGCTTAAGCGTTTATAAATGGTCTTATATTAATTAAAGAGGTACTAGTTAAAATGAAACCACCCAATGTTTTCATGCGAAGCCATATAGGTGGATATTGGGAATTTTAAAAGTAACTCCACACAATGTATAAGCACACCCACGTAGGGTTAAACACTAAGGCATAACAAAATAAGTGAAACCTATAGGGGTACCATTTAGCCATTTTGAGTTAACAAAACAATGAATATTTTTTAAATATTAACCATTTAAACCTCATTAGCCATTTACTTCTAAAGTAGCATGCCCCAACTGACCTAATTGGGCCATTTGTGCATTTATAAGTCTAGTCATGCAGGTCATAATCCCAATAAAAAGAGGCAAAACCATTATAATGGAAACCAAATCATTTAGGAACAAGATTTAGTATCATTTATAATTAAAACCGTCTCTAAATATAAAAAATTATAGTATTTGATGATTAGGTTTTATGTGTTACCACCTGTAAAATTATAAATCACCCATACACCTTACAAGTCAAGGGAGGTTCCCATATAACCAAAACCATTTTATTTTGGAGAAATAAAATTTCACAGCCTTGAAATTTATGTAAAATCCTTAATTGTTAAAGGTGTGGCTAAATTTTTTTTAATTATATAGGCCATATCTTTCAAATTTATAAGGTTCTGATACACCATACTAATTGAAAATTGATCCCCATTTAATCACAACCAAAATGTTTCAGCCTACGTTAATCAATCATATACACATTTAAATTTTAAAAAACAAACACTATTAGGTTAACTAAACATGGTAAGTAATTAAACATTATAAAAGTATCACTATGGATGATAAATAAGCACAAAAGGATCAAATAAGAATGGCATAATACTACGTAATCATGGAACACTCTAACATGGAATATAATCATGGAATGATAATTTAAATTATAAAATAATTTAAATAAATTACCTTAAAAGTGAAAAATAATTATTTTATTTTAATTTATTACATGTAATATGAAAGAAATTGTAATAAAATTTTCAAGGAACATAAAAAATTTAAAATAACCCAGCAATGCAATCTACGTGGCGTGACATATGCATGGCATGTTAATTCATATCTGCATACAGTTTTTCATGTAATAATGCTTCATTTCCATAATAGGAAATTGGAAAATTTTAAAAAACTCATAAATCAATAGGCAGTGGAAATAATGCATTCACTCATGATGAAATAATATTCAACTGTAATAAGTTACTACATGAACGAAAATCCCATCCCTATCAATTTGGAAGATTCCCTTTATTTGGGTTGATAAATTCCATTAATGACCATTTACCATGCTTTGACACATTTTTAGTCTACTTTCTACCAACCCTAAATAGTAGGATAGATAAAAAAGAACTGCTCTGATACCAATCTGTAACTTCCTGGCCCAACTCACCACTACATTGGTAGCCGGACCGATCACTACATAGCCTTAATCGCACGTCCCCATATGATAGAGGATTCAAACTAGTATTGATGGTATAAATATGGTGTGGTGGGGAGAATATACCCTCATGGTCAGAGTCTCATAGCAGTATAACATGTGATAATCAATATACAACAATAGCGGAAGCAATAATAAATAAATTACAAAGCAACAGAATAAATTTGTAATGTCAACTGAATATAAATGTGTCTAACACCAATTTTAAATAATGAATTTATTCCCGATGATCCAACATGTTTTAGAAGTAATAATTAAAATAATCAAAATGTAATAAAAGCGTAACAATCCAATGGCCAACTGCTCAAGCATCTGAAGGAATAACTCGATGTTATTCCCCCACTCCAACCTAGTATTGTAAATCAAACATTGGAAGATATCTTATTCCATTTATCAATACCCATGTACATACAATATTCTCATGTACCAATGGTGCATGAGTTGGGTGTGAGATATAGTCTTAGTAGGCTTATAGTCATTTTTTCTAGACCTTTTCATAACGTGAATTGTGAAATGAGTAGTGTTCCATAGTAATTAAGTGAAATAAATAAATAAATAAAACATTGGAAATGACTCAACATGGATACCTGTCTAATATACCTAATTCAACCTCAACCATTGAGTCTGAACAAAAGGAACCTACAAGTGTTAGGTAAGTGATAATGTATAAGATGCTGGGTTGTACCTGATATTGTTCATGGGCATGGAGGACGAAAACAAACTTTTTCCTAAACCAAAGAACCAATTATCTTTTGAAAACATTTAATTACTTTTTTAATTTAATTTGAAAACATGTTATAGGTAACAAAGATCTACCCTCATCCCATCCTTGAAAATCCTTAGATAATTTCTAATCATCACTCAAGGGGCTCAAAATAAACCCAATTCCATGGATTCCATCTAAGGTGATCCAAGTATGAAGTTCCAAGTGTCAGTATTGCATGGTATAGATACATTAAAAATCTAATAGACCATCGAGTACTTACCTAGTATCACATATATGGTCTCGAGAAACTCTCCTGGCATGGTTCAATCAATAATGCCATCGAGCTCATCCAAGGGGTCTCTCATGGGGAACTGGTACAACTCACCTTGATGTAAAAAACTGATGCAAGACGAGCCCATCTCAAGAATATTTGATGTCTCCACTATCGTGTTATCAACCATTAAAAAAACTAACTAGATAAAAGAGTTAGTCTAAGAGGTCCTTAACTCAGATCCCCTTGTATCAATCATTCAATAATGTAAATAAAGAAACAAGAAATGCATTGATATAACAATACAAATTGACGTTCCATGACATTTTTTATTGAAGAATTTGAATATTAAAAATCCTAAAGGCCAAGGTATTTCATTAGAAAAAACCATTAATCCCTAAGTCATAAGGCATAAATAGAAATAAATTTATTAAGGTAATAACCATATGAATCAAAAAATTATGTACAATC
The DNA here is from genome assembly GCA_963277665.1 of Viscum album. Lineage (NCBI taxonomy): Eukaryota > Viridiplantae > Streptophyta > Magnoliopsida > Santalales > Viscaceae > Viscum > Viscum album. The sequence continues at coordinate 260,522,348 of OY728128.1, read as the reverse complement.
AATTGAATTATAATGTGTGAGGAATGAAGCTCAAGGGTAAATCTCATGGCCTTCCATTTCACTTAATTAAACATAAATGATTAAGTAATTTTACAAGGATTAAATCAAACAAAGTGATTTACAAATTTAAGGATTGGGAAACGGCCATTAATAGTGGGAAAAACTAAAGGATTGGATAATGGATAAGAGAACAACCCACATATTAGTTTAGACATACAGAAAGGTCACATAGGATTTAGAAAACTGTTTTAATTAATTTGTTATGAAAGAATGTATAATCACAAGAATGGTATGGAAAATAGAAAATTTACACACCATTAAAAATGTAGTTAAATGAAATGAATGTGCCTAAACAACCTACCTTATACTAAGGACGACTCACACGTCCTATATTGAGCCCTGATTTTTCCTAATTTTAGGGAAAACAATGAAATAAACATCCAACCTAAAATTGAGAAAAATAAGTTTACATAAAAATAACACAATATACTGGATGATAAATTGAGAGATAAGGAAATATAAAAGAAGATCTTACCTTGAGTAATCCATCGGGACTAACAGTGCACTAATCTGATAGTGGATGAAAGAGATATCACCAAGTCTCTAGAGAAAGGAGGAGGGAGCTTGAGTGGGGGAGGGGTTCTGCAGGCGGCAGGGAAAAGAGGGGGAGGATGAGATAGGTTTTTAATTTCATTATGGGAGATATTATATTATAAAACAAAAAAACATGGAACATGGTTTGGCTGCATAGTTTGATAACACAATTGTGCGGCTCCCCCTACCTAAGAAACACAGCTTTCACAGATGTGCCACATGGGTTTCCATAACATGATCGAACCGTGTGATGAATAGTGCTTACATACTACCCATGTTGCACTAACCGTGAAGGCTCGACACACAGTTTCGAAAACCATTCACAGCTCATGTGGGGTATATTTACTCCTCTAGATTAGGCTGTAAAACGTTCTCCTGAGGGCTGCATGGTTTCATACAATCCATGTGCCCTATGTAGACCTCCAAAACATGGTATTTTCAGGGATCAATTCTCCCGAAGCTCAACGAGACAACTGAGGGACCCCGTAGGAATTTACCCAAGTCTAGAAACAAATATTTTATGTGTTACAACTCTCTAAATTTCTGTCAAAATCCCATTTACAAAGAGAACCATCAACCAAAAGATGAAATTCAAATTTATTTAGAATTTCATCTAGTCTAAAAACATGGCACACTACAAATTAGGTTTTGAATATAATTATGTTAATAACTACATTCCCAATATCATTTGTTGTTAGCTTGATTTCTCCTATATCCCACAATTAACTAAAATAAAAAAACAATGATAATATAATAACAAATAAATGTAAAAAGGGAAACATACAGATATAGAAAGAAAAAAAATTAAATGATATAAAAATCCAAACTTATATGCATCAAGGATTCAGTCTAGGTTATACGTTGTAATATTACCTATTCATTTTTCCAACCTAACAATTTTATTGAGTCCTTAATGTGGTTTATAAAAAGTTTTTAAATTTTTATAGAGTATCCCATGGGATTGTCAAACCAAATTGGTAGCAAGGCCCATTGTTTTATACCATCTAATGATCAATTCCATCTCAATGTTCCCTTTTTTGAGTTGTTACTACTAGGTTAAACAATTATAGAGAAATATCCACTTATTCTATCATGATAGGGATGAAATTTCTCAAAATCCAATCCCTATATCGTTCTCCAATATTCCATGATATTTTCCTATACTTATTATTATCTATAGACATATTACTAGGGGCCTCACAAATGTTTTCTCATCATAGCATACAAATATTAACTAAACCTTTTCACCGATACCAACTATACTGACCAAATCATTTTACAAATATTATTACATGATTTTTAACATAAAAATTCATTAATTACAACTTAATAATCATGATGCCTAGTTTCTTTGGCAGACTACATTCATAATACATCAAATTGAAAATAAAATAACACATTTTTATTTTACTCATCATAATGAGATCCTATATCCATTTGAGCTCCTAAAATATCATGGTATAACCTATGGAATACAAATAGAAAGGGGTGTGCTAAAAATACTAGTAATTTATTAAACATGATAAGGAAACATAACAAGTGATACAATGAAATGACATAATATCATAAAAGGGAAGGATCAAGAGTAATCACATGGGATAATAACATTATGAAAATTGAATCATAATATCATGACATCAATTTAAACGTGGAAGAAACATTTAACTGGAAATAATCATGAGACAAGGCTAACTACCTAGACAACAAAAAATTTCAGACAAAGTCCCTTAATAGATTTTGATTACTACATAATCCCATACATGAAGTTTCAAAAGACTAGGAATATTACCCAATGAATTGGAGAAATCACTATGTGAAACATTAAAAACCTGTTTATGATTAAGTTTTCTAAAAAAGGGAAATGAATCGTGGAGCATAAATTTAATAATTACCCAAGGAGAGAAATGAATTGTATAATCATATCACATTATATAATAAAAATAAATTTCATAATATTGGAATTTGAGAGATGTAAATAAGGTATGGATTACCAAATTAATGTAAGGGAGAATAATAAAGGTATATATGTTAGAGACATTTATAAAATGTTTAAAACCATTAAAAAACACTAAACTTTGTTTCATATAATAATAAATATACTTTTAATAATATTAAAAACAATTTCGAAGAAAATTACCTTTCCACTATGGAAATCACTTTTGAAAATCTAAAAATTCAGAAAAAATGTATAATTAATAATATTTCAAAATAACCTTAGAAACATCTAAATTAGTCATCAATATAAAAAATTATACTTATAGTGGGTAATTATATGCATTCATTATAAGCTAAAAACAATGATTCCTTACACATTTCCATAAAATTTCAAAAAGTACCTCATTTGGAAAATGACAAGGAGATTCATTTTCAAAAAAATATTGAAAATGGTATAAATGGTATAAATTGACATTAAAAAATAATTTAATAATATTAATACATATTTGGAAACACTTTAATGAAAACATGGAAATTGAAGAGAAAGTGTTTTCGAACGAAGATGGAAATGAAATCAGCATTCTTTAAAAACATTTCCTTAATAATTTTAAGTTCTAACGAGGGGAAAATGATACAATTACATGAATGTTTTGTTTAAAAATAATAATAAAATAAAATAAAATTGGTTTAATATAGATTTATCAAACAATTTCATTCAATTTTATTTCATGCCAAACCAATCCTCATTAAAATGAAATTTGAATATAAACCTTTACCGCTTTGATAACATTATTGAATCATAAATTCAATGAATGAAATTAGTGAATTATAACATAGAATAAAATTAAGTATGATTTATTCATGATATAATAATTAATAGGTATATATATAAATTATATAAATGAAATTAGGTGTGTAATAAGACATGTGTCTCAAAGAATGATATTTTGAGGTAGAAACCCATGCCTCTAGTCTAGACTATATCGAGTATTTACATTATCTCCACATTAATAAAAAATATAAATTATTTTTTTAATAACCATTTATATTTTTAATAATTTATAAATAAACCATATATATCATTTATTAGAATGATAAATTTAATTACTTATTCATTTATATCCGTATTGGGTGTTTGGGTGACGTTTGGTTCATAATTTTTAAATGACATCAGTGTGTTGACTAGGGTTTAAGGGGTTATTGTTAAATTATATATAGGATTATAATAATAAATTAATTATAATTTTTTTTAAATTATAATTAAAAAATCTATTAATTTTTGTTATGATAAATGAACTATGTTACAATAATAGTTACTATATGTCGTATATACACATGTGTAATGTTTCTATTTTTCAAAGATCGTGATGGAAATATGTTATGTGTCATTTTATATTTAAATAATGATAATAATTTCAATAATATCATAATATTTATTTAAATAACCTTACAAATACCATCAATATGATTTGATAACAAAAAAAACCAAATTGTATCACACTGTTGGGCAGTTGTCCGCCATACACATGAACAACATTATAATTTTTCATTTGACCTTAATATATGATGTTTTTTTTAATTATTAATTTTAAAAAATTATTAAAATTTAATAAATATGATATATATACCTTAAATGCAACATCATGTACAACATTCATTGGCAATTATGGAAAATGAATTATGTTGGTTCGGGTGGGAGTAGTCCACTATATACATGAACAATGGTTCTGTTTCCCATTTGATTGAAGACGATATGAATGTTGGTTGCTACTTTAACATAACAAAATGTTATTAAATATTAAAAATTTATGTTATTATATTGAAATTTATAAGACAAAATTTATGTTTTAAAATGAAGAAGTAAAAATATGAAGCTTGGTGAAGATGATTACCATCTCTTAAGAGATCTTTAGTTCGATCACTTAGTAAAAAACACTAAGGTTAGTATTTTGGGAAGGAACGAATCTCTAGAATGTGGGTAATGTAGTTATAGAGATTTTATTATTGGTTTTTGGAAATAAAATATTATTTATAGGTGTGAAAAAGTGAGGGGATGTGTTCCATTTTATAATTGAGGAAGAGTGAATTTTTTAAATACCAAAAAATATTCAATAATTAGAAGTAACTCCCAAGACAAGCACTTCCAAAATTAAAAATAAAGGACTTAAGAAGATATAAATATGAATCAAACCTCTATAAATAAAAATAAATTTTATTTTAATCATGTTCTCTTATTTACCTCTAAGGTTATTAACTTTTACCATTTTAATTTGTTTACCATGATAATAATTTTTTAATATTTTTAATATTCATAATGAGAAATTATTATGTGGAAATTATTATATTATATAAATTTTCCATATTCAAAATATGATTTCCATTTTATCAATATAAAATAACCTATTTGGATAAACTAAATTTAAAATTAAACCCTCAAGAGCGACACAAATTTATTTTCCAAAAAATACATTTTCATGGAAAAGATGATCTTATATTAAATGTATGAGTAGAAACAATAATTATATCATTCAATTTAAAAAATATAGATATATATAATATAAATTTCAGTTAAATAATTATAATTGTGGGTTATTTTAATTAATTTTAATGGAGTATTGTAATTCACTTTAAAAAAGTTTTCTCACATATGTGTTTTTAATCATAAAGATAAAATAATACGAAAAACTTGTATAATGGTGATTTAAATGAAATTAATTCGATTTTATCTAAATAATGATTAATTATGTTACATAGATAAAAAATAAAATAATAATGGGTATTTAAAATTACTTAATTTTTTAAACAGAAATCATAGTTTTATAAAAACATCTAATTTTCATTCTTCACTAAAAGATAAATAATATTTTTTGACAAATCCCAAAATTTCACAACAATTAAATTTTGATATTATAATTCAACATTTTATTTTTATTTTATACAATAATATTTCTCAGTAACCTGAAATGTAATTATAATATTTGAGGGGAAAAACCTGTAAAAATCAAATTTGAAATAATCATTTTTATTAAAAATTGAGTGATTATTTCATAAGAATTTATAAATACAAAAATATATTTTACACAATTTATATATATTTATAAAATTAGTTAGTCATATTCATACTTATTAATTTTTTGGATAGATTATAATGGTCATATATAAATAATAATATTTTAATTACATATGACAATTCGTTTTTACTTAGTGTTGCATGTTGAATACACTATCAAACATAGAATTCAATTAATATATTAGGGTGTTATAGACCCTCTAAGGGGATATGATTATCTTAATTCAATTTTTATTTATAAACCACTATTTTTAATGGTATGAGTTAACCAATTGACACCTGTGATATTCCTTAATGATATAGGGTAAAACTAATGTGTCATGGGTTGGCAAGTCTACATTTTGTGATAGTTTCAAACTCATAGATAACCATTTTTGGGTTTTATGGGAGGATATTTTAAGATGATATTTGATATTTTCATAGATAATTAATGGAATAATACCCTTTTTAGTATTGTTTTAGTGAAAATTTTATTTTTGAAGGAATGATTTTATATTTTGTGGGTACAAGTTTAAAGGTATTAATAAACTTTAGGTTTAATATGATAGTAGATGTTAATATGGTCTATTGGGGATAAAGGGTTTTTAAATTTAGTCCAATTATGTATTATCAAATATATATACAACCTTTGTGTTAAAAAATTATTTTTTTGGAAATTTTATTATTGTAATTTTTGATGAAACCAATTATATTAGGGACATTATATGATTAAGGTAAATGGAAATATTTTTTTCTAAGATTGAATTTTATTCAAAGAATAATTTTTGAGTTATATTTTAGAAGAATATATTATTTTTATAGAGTTATGTTTATTTAATAAATATTAACATTTTTTAAAAATTATATGATAGGGAATATATATTTATAATATATGAATTTCTATGTGGATTATGTTATTTGTATATAAATATTAAATTTATGTAGAAAAAATATATAATTAAATATATGTTATTAATTAGTTTTCAACATGTTCAAGAATAGTCTGGAAGAGTTTTAAAGGTATTTACTAAATGAATAGCTTATTTTTATATTTGACTAATCTTATTGGGGATTTAGATATTAACATAGTAATTCCTCATATGAAGGCTTAATGAAATTTATTATTATTTTATCATGTGTTTATGTTTTTGGTTTTAGATCGAAGGAATAACTTTTAATCCTTTTTAGATATAAAAATTAGAAAAAAGTTGAATTTAGTACCCCATGCATGAAAAATTCATCTTGAATATTCATTGTATGGAGTACGTGATGAGATAGAAGTGGATGCTGATCGAATAATAAAAAAAGGATTAAATATAACTTATACACTGAAACTAATTCAAATACTAATATTTTATGAATATATTCATCTTGAAGGCAATTTAATTTCTAAAATTTGGATGGTCTTATTCAAAAAATAATACTCAACTATCAAGGTACATTTTTAGAAACCCATCTAAAAGATTATGTTTTTAGAGGCAGATTCATTTATGAAATAACACGATTCATAATCTTAAAATAAAAATTTAAATTCCCTACATATTTATATATTTGATTTTATTACTATGATTAATTTATTTTAGAATGAAATAATTCAAATTGTAAGCATGTAATTTTTTAGGAAGGGGATAATGCAGTACCTCAATTTTTTTAAATTAAAACCATTCTAAATAGTTTCACTAAGAAAAAATAGCCAAAATTAATTAAACAACTATATAATATAAAAATATTTATATTTATATTTTTTCACTATAAAATATAAGATAAATTGGTGGTATAAAAAAGAATAACCATGTTATAAAAAAAGTTTTCATAAAAAAAAAATTTATTTATTTTTTTCTGATTATATTATAAATGATTTATTCCACATTTTAGAATTTTATTTGAAAAAATGGATATCTTACTTGAAATCCTCATGTCATAATATTCTTGGGATATATTTGTTTTTGTTTTTTTGAAAATATTAATTTTAAATTGAATAGAAAAAATTCCAATTTTTGTAAAACATTAATTTATATTATTCAAATCATGTAATTTGAAATTCACATTATTTTGTATTTTATATTAAATTATTATAAGTTATATTTTATTTAACATAATTTAAATAATTTCATTTTGATAAATAATATAATTGGTTTTATATAAGTTCATTTTTGTACTTAAAAGAACAATATTTGGAAAAAATGATTTAGTTTTATTATTTTATATCATAATTGATCAGTTACAATTTTATAATTTAAATAATAAAAAATTTATTTCATAATTGGAATCATGGGGTTCGAATTTGGTATATACTTAATTTTAATTTTTTCATTATAAATAGTAATCTTGATAATGATTTGTCATCATAGAAGGGGTTAAATGGGTAAAACATGGTTAATACTATAAAATATGTATATAAAATCAACCCAACATTTGAATTTATTTAATTTCATGAAAAAATATTGCCATATCCATCCTAACATAAAATATTTGGAATTTTCGGGACATTTTATTTTTATTATTCAATTTATATTACATTAGGTAAAGAATATATATATATATATATATATATAGTGTTACTCACTTGATTTTAATTTCCAATATATTATTTCATTGGGGTAAAATGATGTTTTTAATGAATATATAAGGAAAATTTGAAATAAAATAATTCTATAATCGATGATTAATTATAATTTTTGGTGATCGCATTATGACCATAATAGTCTACACAAAGTTGACTGATTACCTATGAAGATTCTAGAAAAAAAATATAATTTATTATCATAATAATATTTAAATAAATATATCATATATTAATAATGGTATTCCATGAATTTTAATATTAACAATAATTTATAATTAATTTATATGTATTTATATTTTAAATCCATTTTAATCATAAGGAATTTAATTTAAAATTAGATTAATAGTCTCAATAATTACATTAAAGATATTTTATATTAAAAATTATTTTATTAAATTATTTTTTTAAAAAAATTTACAAACGAATTTTAATGATAAATTGTCCAAAATTTCTTAGATGGACCATTTTTGGGTTACTTGTTAGCTTATAAGTAAATTTATGCCTCTTAAAATTTTAATGATATGTCATTAAATTTAACGTTAAAACGGATTAATTAAAGAATTAAACCAAAAATATGGTTTAAAATCACACCAAAACATGTATAAATTTTATTTGGTGATGATATTTCATCACATTCATCTTTTTTCCTTCAAATTCAATTTAAATTCATTTGAATTATATTTGAAAGTAAAATTAATTATATTTAAATATATTATATGATTTGAAGTCTATCATTTCATCACTTAAATAAGGGACATAATCTCGTCTCTTACTCGAACATTTTGAGCACACTTTATTCGACAAAAAAACCAAAATATATCCCCAAACATCCTCACCATGACCAAGAGGCTCTGGTATCAGCAACAGACATCCTAGAACACTTAAGGTGTAATCCAAATGTTTTTTTGAAGAAGAGGTATAACTCTTAACTATGAATTTTCATCTCATCTCTTATTCTACCTTATTCATATCTTATTAAGCCAAAACAATATACTAACATAAGTACCTAAAATATATATAAATATTATTATGATGATGGTACTCCACCTTTTTCATTTTCTTTTCTATCTTATAATGAATGAAAACATCATTCATGAGTATGTGTGAACTATGACTTGCATAAAACGATTTTTTTCCTTTCATCACCACCTCTCAAGGATAGATATTTTAATGTACTAAATAAATATACATGGTATTAAATTCAAACTTATGATTCTATAATGATATCATATTACAGACATTTATACCCTTCCACTAGTTATAAAATGATAATATGGATCGTGCGTACTTGTGGACCACCATGTCCACAAAGAAGTGCGATTTTTTCATGTCCTATATTAATTTATTATTTTTAAATTCATCGTATTATTTTTAAAATAATAATTATATAATGAATATTATTTTGGATATAATTAAACCATGACCCCTTCTAATATGGTTAACATATGGAATTTGTTATGAGACTATGACAGAAAAATCCACAAAACATATGATGTGAACATTAATTATTTAATAACTGTATATTTAATGATAAAAAAATTAAATAAAATGGAAAATAATAATAATTTGATAAATAACATGAAGAACTATTTTAAGAATGTATTAAATTAATGTGTGTTCTTTTTACACTAAATAATTTATGTACATGGAGAGTCATACATGAGGTGAGGGGTTTCATAACTCAATGTCTTTTCATTAGGTTATATTACTTATTCCTAGAATATATTATGAAAATATTTTATGTGTAATTAAATCATATTATTTTATATTTTATTTATATTTATTTTATTTTTATTTAAATTTATTATACATAATAACTTCCTTGAATAATTCTACATTAATTTTTTGGTCACTATAACGATTTCTCATCACACTTTCATTTCATTGAGACATTTTCCATATTCGACACTTGCATCCTATTTGTGGTGTACCACCAATTAAGAAATTTATATCATTAATCAATTTATATTAATTATATTTAATTTTTTATTGGAAGTTATTTATTTTTTGGGGATAATGATTAAAAATATTCCAACATGGTAAGGGTTTATTTTAATAATCTATTTTTTTTATTCTGGATTATTTATGATTAAATTTACATTGAATAAAATTATAAGTCCATTCAATTATATTATCCATTTTTTTCTTCTTCTCCATTTATATATGGAGTATAGATGTTTAACTTTAATTTCCATTTTTAAGTAAATACTATGATTAAGAAAACATTATCTATGAAAATATAACTACATCTCCTCTTTGGATGATGAACATTTTCTTCCATGTAAATGTTTTCCAAAAACATTTCAAGAATGTTCTTATTTAAATTTCAATAATTTCTTAAGGTTACTGTGTACCATCATTTATAATTTTTATAAAATTTTGAAAAGGAATATTTTCAATGTTTCACATACTGAACAATTTTAATTTCATTACACAGTGAAAAAAATGATTTCTTAAATGTATATGGCTTGTCTAACTCCTCCCTCCACATTGAATACTCTTTTCCTAAAAACATATTTTACAAGTTTCCATGATTCATTTTAGAGGAAATTTTTTTTCTTAATATTATATAAATTTTTAGATTTTAAAAAAGTGGCATCAAAACAAAAGGGGGGTATACCTAATGAATTTTTTAGTGGTATTTCAAAAGTATTTTCATCTGATTCAATATCATTTGATAAAAATTATTCATTATTGGTGATATAACCTAATGATATCATCCAACCTATTTCTCTAGTTAGATAATGATCTGGTTTTTATATTCATTGAATGGAAAAATATTAACAATATTTATGTTTGTATTAAAATAAATATATTTCTATTGATCATGTATTTTATTATTTATTCATTCCATTCATATAATGAATGCACCAGAGTTTTAAAGTAAATGTGTGGGGCCCAATTATAGATTGATCATTCAATTATTTTTATGTATCATGAGAACAAATTGCCTGAGTATTTGGTGTATGATTGTATAATTATCGATAATTTCTTGTAAGGACTTAATAATACGTTTATGATATCTTGGAAAAAGGAATTGATGGCATGATTTTGTTGTTTTACATTATTCTTGACAACATTATGAAGCCAATTATTATTTTCCTTATGATTATTTATGATTAAATTTAATATAGGGATGAATTAACATTTCAGGATATCATTTAAGTGGTATATTTTATTATTGTTTATCATTTCAATATTAGTCATGATTTATTTAATCTTTGATAGCTTCAATTGTATTCTTTCCCTAACAGAGCATCTCATCTCACCCTTTATTGTCTTTTCCTTTCCCCAAGATACCATGAAGGGATATATAAATTATTTAAAAGATATATTTGAAATTATAATAATGTTCTCATTAGAATATTAAGTAGTGGTTCATGTTTTCAAATATATTTTGAGAATAATTTATGCATCTATTTTTCCAATATTAAAAAACTATTATTTTTGTTAAGGTATAATATTTTGTATCTTTTTCCTATGTATTAAAATTACCTTCAGATATAGTTTACTAGAGTTGGGGTGCTCTAGTGTACATCCCCAAAACAAAGCTAGTTATACGATATTATTTTCTATCATCCAATGGTTTCCATAATGATGATGGATGGGTGAAAAGTTGTCATTATAAAACTAGTTTTAGCCTTGAAACATTATGTAGCCTATTGGAATGATAATGATTATTTATAGATAATTATTAATATAATTAATGTTGAGTATTTAATTAATATTAAAGATATGGATCCCCTACTAAGTTATATAAGTCAATAAATGAAATAATTCCCCTTAGCTTCAATATTGAATCACTTACCTCACTCACATAAGGCCTACACTAATGAAATATCTAATTCATCTATGTCCATGGATGATCCCAACCATGATGAGATGGTCCTCCACATCACACACTATATGGTGGTTCCCCTAATCACCATCATTGAAAAGAATTAAATAAATGGAATCAACACTACTAAAGATTAAAAGGACCCAACATCCTCACCACTTGATAACATTGTAATATAGATGTTGTAACACCTTGAGAATTTTTGATGTACTAATAAATTTTATTTCTTTAATGACATGTGATACATGCAACCCTATGTCTAAAGGGACAATAATAAACTAGCCCATAATTTTTAGGAGTAAATATATATGATCGCATTATGAATATTATGTATTAATATTGTATTTAATGAAAATGTATTGATAAATATGTATTTAATTTTTACAAAAGCCTTTATATTATTTAGAAATAATTTTTTTCCAAAAAAATGGTTTTACAGTTTTTTTTGTGATTAAATCAAATAATAATTTTTTTAAGTTTTAAATAATGTATTTGAAAAACGTTACTTTTATTCTTGAATCAAAATATTATAATTAACATAGGGTTATTTATTAATATTTTTCTGAAATTATAGACCTTTTATTGAATAGTAAAGATTACCCATGTTTCAAATACTTTAATTCTATTTCATTAAATATAATCTCTTAAAACAACCATCATATTTTTGGATTTGGTATTAAATTTAACTATGATCCATATTTTCGAAAATACTCTAATTATTATTATTTTAATTACTAATAATCATTGTGTTGATAAAAATTATTTTTTATGCTCAAAAAATACTTTTTCAAATAAAATATTCATAGAGCTTTAAAAAATATTGTCATGACCCATCCCCCATGGCCCATGCCATAAGATAACCAAAGCCCACCTCCCGAAGTCCCAGGGTTGGCGACTAGAACTGAGGGTTTAAACCTAAATGTGGGAGGAATTTTACTTAGTACCTATATTCACGCACACATGACCACATCCCAAAGCTGGAAGAGTAAACAAGAATGCCACAATAAACAATCATTGAGTACAAGTACAACTAAAATTCAAATGGGCCAAAATAAAAACCCAAGAAAAGCCTAACTAGAAAAATATGAAAGTTCATAAAGTAACTCTGAATAGACATCAGCTGAGAACCCCACCTGATGGGTCGGTATAGAGTTGTTACGTGGAACTGTTGATGTACATCCCGTCTGCCTGGTCCCACAGGGAACCACTGGGTCCGGGGCTACTGAGTCCTCCATCAAGGAAACAATCATTTTCACCAAACACAACACATATAGGTGAACCCTGTGGATCAGTGAGTAATGAAATACTCATTAGGGAACCCAAAAAAAGGAAATACCAAAAAGAAATCCACAAAAAAACCACAAATCATGATCACCGAGCATGATCACAAAAACAAGACAGCTCACACCATGTATGTTCTAGAATAGAGTAGTAGAACCATTTGTCACATAATCAAAAACCTCGGTTGCTGGAGAACTCATTCTCCATGAGTACAGTGGGCCTTTTGGGTCACATAGAAGTCATTCCCCACTAACCTAAGACTACTGTGGTACTCATCCCTAATGAGTACCATGGGTATGATGGGTCACACAGAAGCTTCTTCCCATAGTGGTCATGTTGGGTAAAACAGAAGCCGCTTCCAACAGTAACCATACTGAGGTACATCTCATGTTGAGTACCATGGGTCTGTTAGGTCACAAAGAACACGCTCCCCACAATAGGCATGCCAGGTCACATAGAAGCCGCTTCCAAAGGGGCCATAGTATCTGATCCACATAGGGTCATTTTCCAAAAGTCTCTAGGTCTCTGCCCACCGCATAGTTTCTGCACATAGCATGATTAATCTCAGAAGAACCACATCCCAAGCCATTCATCGAATTCCAAATTCCATTAAATCCTTCATATAGTATTCCAAATTACCAACCTCATCACGAGTGTTCTAACACCGCCAACGGCTCATCCATCAGATGTCTAGTTTGTAATATATGAGTGTTTTTCCAAAAAGGGGCATGTTGGGTCTGGGTCCAGTCTGACCCGACATGGCTCAGCCTAGGTCCACCGACCCAACCCAGTCCCCTCCCAGGTCCACCGATCCGACCCAAACCCGACATAGAAATGGTCTCGTCCTTTGGGTCATCGGATCCACCTCCCTGGCTTGCCCGGTCTGCCTAGCTGGGATGCTGTTAGCGGCCAAGTCCGACTTCCCATCGCCCCGCAGGCCATCCGCTATTCCATCTCCCAACCACAGTCGGTTGACCGAGGATTCGATGCATGAGATGCGACATTGAGATACGACGCATATGGGAGGACACATCCCCCACATCTAGCTTCTGGCCCAGCTGGCGGCTCTCCCCGCTGCGCCGCGACCCAATCTACCCACAACAGTCATCTCCGACGTGCCACCGGCGCCGCCGACAGAATACTTCATGGACCACCAGGTCCATTCTAGTGTGTTCTTTCTTCATTCTGAATGTTCCTATGGACTCTAGGTGGTATTTCCTTCCCTAAGAAGGCCTCAAACATTCCTTTCCACCATTTTAAAAATTCTTCCACCAAGAACACACAAGTCAGAGGGGGGGGGGGCATGTTCGTATCAGACTACGCCCTTTGTGTTAGAAGATTAAAAAATGGGAGGCTTGGATATTATGTTCCATCAATAATAATTCAATATCGAAAAGAAAACGGAAGAAACATCACCCTCCCGCATGAACAGAAGATCCGAGGATCGTCCTGTTGATGGGTTTATCATATTCATCAGTTAAAAGGATTAACGGGGAAAAAATAAGCCGTAAAACCCCTACCTCGATTGAATTTCAACGTTGAAGCGATCCACCCACAGAGGTTCAATAAGTCGAAGGCCTTCGTTGATTCCTGGTTCCGTTCATCAAGGTGAGTCAAAGATTTCAATGTTCTACTGGAATTTTTTGTTCATTGTTGGAGTGTAATTCCATCGTAGGTTCATCAAATAATCCCCATGGTTAATTTTCAACTCTCCAATGTGTTAGTTTAAAAGAAAAGAAACATGTAGTAGCGTTTCTGTTATGCTACGACATTGCATCGTTACAATTTTACAAACAAGACATTAAAGTGATTCCATTAATGATCCTCATCATTGAATCGTAGCTCCACTGTCCAGAACTCAACGATAAAAAATAAAATAAAATAACTTTTTATGTTATTTTATTATTCTCTAAAAATTCCAAAAATTAACTTTTCTGTCCGACCATTGCCGGTTAATGTTAAGTATTTTCTTGGTGAATCTCTGCATTCTAAGTTCAACGATGACTTCAGATTTTTGATCTGAGCATCAGTTCAAAAGTTCGAAAAACATACTCACACATTTACCTAAATGAACTTAAATTTTTTTGGATTTCCATCCCGGGCTCTCCAGGCCTTGGTAACACGTTCCTTCAAAGCATGTGTTCTCGATAAAATTACACACAATTAAAAAAACTATAATTTTTTTTGAGACTTTACATTCTCCCCACCATAGGGGTTTACATCCCACAAATCCAAAAAATGGTTAATCAAACAAATGGGGGTACTGAGCACGAATCTAAGCCTCTTGCTCCCATGTACTCTCTTGGAGGTTCTCGTGCTGCCACCAAACACGCACCAGGGGAATCAAATATCCCCAAAGGACCCGATCCTATTGATCCTATATCTCCACCAAGAAAATTGTAAAGGTGTCCCCATCGTCAATGCCCAACTTTCCTCGGTCGACGGTGTGCGATGGACTATACACATACCTCCTCAGTTGCGAGATTTGAAAAACATCATGAACCCGGTGCATATATGGGGGAAGACCTAGGTTGAAAACCACCTCGGAAAATCTACTGAGAATCTAAAAAGGTATGATGCACCTCAGATATAACTTGGTGCCCCAGCCAAATCTATACAATCCCCATCGGGGTGAGACTTGAAAGAAAACATGGTCTCCCTCCTCAAACTCTTGGGGTCTCTGTCTCCTGTCAGCATATTATTTATGCCAGCTCTATGCAGTCCTCATCTAATCCTGGATGATCTGCACCTTCTTAGTGTTAGGCCATACCAACCCTAGACCCATGAGTGCTGACTCCCCAAGGTTTGTCCAGTATAGAGGTGATCTTTATAGCTGCTCATAGAAGGCCTCAAACAGTGACATGGAAATGGTGGAGTGATAAATATTATTGTATGAAAACTACACCAGTGGTGGGTGGAACTCCCAAATGTCACACAAATATAGGATATAAGCATGATTCATTTCCTCCATGTTCTTTATAGTTCACTCCATCTAACCATCCTTGGGATGGAAAGCTGTGCTCAAGCCCAGATGAGTCTCGAACACCTCCTGCAACCCCATCCACAACCGAGATGAAAATTGTAGATCATGGTTTGAGACGATCATCAATGGAACCCCATGAATCCATACAATTTCCTGGACATAAAGGTTTTCGAGTCCCTCTACCGATCCATACTCCTTGATGGGTAGGAAGTGAACAGATTAGGCGAGTTGGTAAAATATCTCACATATTGAATCGTGGCCCTTGGATGTGTGTGGTAACCCCCTCATGAAGTCCATTGAGATACCATCCCACTTCCATTATAGTACCTCAAGTGGATGTTCCAAGCCTGTTGGTACCTAATTCTTGACCTTCACTTGCTGACAAGTGAGGAATCTTTAAATGAACTCTAACACCACATTCTTCATCCCTGGCCACCAATAATGACATCGAAGGTCTAGGTACATATTCACCACACCAGGACATACTGCCAAATAGGATGTATGTAACTCCCTCAAAACCTCCTCCTGCAATGTCACTAGTAATACAATACATTCTCTAAAAAGGATGACATGCTCCCCACATATTGAAAATCCATCAAGAGCTTTTTCTAAGGATAACAGAGCACGTCAGACCTCACTGTAAACATCCACAAGTTGTGCCTCCCTAACTCTCTATAAGAGAGGGTGAGTGACAATAAACAACTGAAGCTAATATTCTAGATCACCATCGACAAAAAATATCTAAATTGTGGCTAGCTGCTCCATTGCCTCACTTAGCATCTTTAAACTAGACCTCCTGCTGATCATGTCTGCCACCACAATCACCCTTATAGGAGTATAGACTATCTCAATGTCATATTTCTAGAGGAACTCAAGCCATCACCGCTATCTCATGTTTAGGTACTTCTATGAGAAGATAAACCTAATAAACTTTTAGTCATAGTATATGGTAAACCATTTATCTATCAAGTAGTTCTGCCACATCATTAAGGAAAAGTCTACTACTACTAACTCCATGTCGTGGGCCGCATAGTTCTTCTCATGTTTCCTCAACTGCGTGGTTATGATCCACATTCGTCATTTAAAATGAAGAATGATGAAAGCATAAACCACAACAACCCCTACATCGATCGATGTTCTATGTTGAAGCGGTCCTCCCATGAAGGATCAAGAAGATGAAGGCGTTCATCGACTCCCGGTTCTATTCTTTGAGGTGTGTCAAATATGTTAATGTTCCGCCGAAATTATTTATTCTTTGTTATAGAGTAATTTTTCAATAGGTTCATCAGAGAATACCCAAGATTTAACTCTCCACTCTCTAATAGGTTTGTTTTAAAAAAGGAAACACGTCGCAACATTTTTGTTACACTGTGACATTGCGTCATTATGCTGTTTCATTTATTAAACAACATAGTGGTTACACTTGCACAAATGAGCCAATAAGGAGATTTCATTAATGATCCTTGTTGTCGCATCACAGTGCTTTCTTCCACCACTCAATGATGAAAATGAAAATAAAATAACTTTTTAATTTGTTTTATTATTTTCTGAAATGTCCCAAAATTTTATTTTCCATTCGGCCCTTGCCGGTCGATGTTAAGGACTTTTTAGGCGAATACCAGTGTTCCGAGTTGAATGGTCACCTAATATTTTTGATCCAATAATTGGTTCAAAAGTTATAAAAACCCACTCTCATGTTTACTTAAGTAAATTTAAAAAAGTTTAGTATTCCATTCCATGCTCACTAGGCCTTGGAATCACATGCTGTAAAAGCACGTAGTCTTGAAATAATTCCAAACAATTTAAAAAGAATTAATAAAAACTTTTCAAGACATTACAATTTATACTAAAAATTTTATTTTACACATATATGAATTGAATCATGAAAAACCGATACTATATTTGGAGTTATTTCGTGAAAATTTAGTAAGTAGGCCCCTTTTATTTTTATCATTTTGAATTGCAACCATGGTAAAACATTATCAATCTGGTAAGCGTAAAATGGGTAAAAAAAGGTTATAACCATGATATAATGTTTCAAAATCATTGAAACACTTGAATATATTTCATTTTATGTAATATGATTGAATATAGATGCCTAAAATTATAATATATGTCATTTTGGTGGTATTTTAACTAGATATTGAAATTTAAATTATATTAAGTAAAAGAAAATCGAAAATATAAATATTTAGAATTTAATATCTATAAAATATTTATCCCTCGAAGGCATCTAGGGTGGCATGGGGTTTGGGGTGTGGGGCACCAGTCGCTGGGTCGAGTCCTCAGGCTGTTTCCCGCATAGTGTGCGTAATATAATGGAACCACCTTTTAATATCTCTATTTTTTAAAATAAGGATAAAAATGATATTTTCAATTATAATTTCATCTAAAATATGAATTTATAGATTTTATAAAGGAAATGTATTTATAATTTTTATTCATTTAATATTTATCACAAATGCATATAAAGCACTAAAACATTATTTATTCTTTTAATAGAAAAATGATGTAATTATTTAAAAAATATTAAATTTAGTACAATTTGTGTGAATTATTGTGTTACGTGAATTTTTTAGATAAATATAACATTTTTTTATGTGTGTAAGGATTATATTCTAATTTTATACCTATGTTTTTTGGAGAAAAGTGGGAACTAAGGCTCTTTTATTAAATACAAAAGAGTTACAAAATCGTAAATGAAGGAATTAAATATTTATCCCAGAATAAAATAGGAACCTTGTCATTAGGCAAGGTGGTCAAATGATGACACCCTTCCACATTTAACCCATTATTTACCAGCCCATCAGCACTATAGTTGTCCTATTGGAAATTATGGGTGATGAAGTAGTTCAAAGGGGAGAGATTGTCAAGACAGATCACCAATTAAAATTAAATCAAATTAATTGTGTTAAATATTACATTAATAATATTTAATAAAAAAATAATATTTTATAAGATTATTTAAAAATGATAAAAATATAATAGGATGACATATAGGATGATAAATTGTCCAAAATTTCACTAATTTGACACTTAAGATCTAATTTTTCTCTTATAATGAAAATTATTACCCATTCATATTGAAAAATTCTTTATTTTAGTCCTGGATGAAATCAGTTAATGATGGAATTAAAAAAAATTTAAGATCTAAAATGACATAAAAAAATATAAATTTTATTTTATGATTTTATTTCAAAGAAATGATCTTTTTATTTTAATTCCTAGATATTTTGATGCATTATAATTGATATTCACTTAATCAAATTTGAATCATTTTTTAATTCCAATTTTTTCCTTTCCCTCCTTTATTAAAAGACACGCCTACTCTCACTACGTTTCACCCCATTAATCGATCAATATCGATCAAAAAAAACATAATTATCATATAATATTACATATACATGAATTATTAGTGGTTTTATTATTGAAAAATCAATCCTAGGGTTCTTAAAATGTATCTAAATAAGGTGTAGAGAAGAAGAGGAAATCACCTTTAGAGACTCTTTATATATTATTGCTTCTTCTAAATGAAATAAATCTATTACAACCATATTAAAATAATAAATATACATTATTAAATATATTTATATGGTATTATGATTATTATAATACCATTTTCATTTTATTTTTCACCAAATTAAAAGAAGAAACATCGCTTGTGTGTACGGACGACTTACTGAATCCACGTAGTGATGTAAATAATTTTTCATCACCATTTTATATGGATAGTTATAAAGTTGGATAATTATTAATGTGGATAGTTTTAAAGGTGTAATTAAAGAGTATATTTTATATAATATACCTAATTATTGACAAATAGATATATTATATCATTTTACATCACAACTTTCCATCTATAAGAAAACCAAAACATTGCTCAGGCAAACTTTTGGATTACCACCTCCACCAATAGATGTGACCCGTTGTTCATTTATATTTTACATGTATTTTTATAAGGATGGATTTAATGAATAATATATATATATATATATTATCTAAAAATTATTCTTCAAATTTCCATTTTTAATTATATTTATTTCATTCTATCATTTGAAATGTGAAAACAAATTTCATGTGTATGTATGAGCTACCATCTACACGAATGGTGTAACTAATTTCTCAATATATACTATAAATAGATTGATCAAAATTTATAATTAATGAATATATAATATATTTATATCATTAGTAAAATTATACAGATTATGAAACCATTTTTACTACAAAATGACCAGAATTAACAAAACAAAATATTCAATAGAAAATGAAACAATTAACACCCAAAATTGTAATTTTAATAAAGAATTGAAAATAAATGACTTATAAAATTTTATAATTTGAACATATATTATATTATATGTATGTATCTAGTTCTATTATAGATTTTTTATTAATTTATTTTTATAATACTGAGGCTAAAGGAACATACAAATCAAATCAAATATGAGGCAAAGTATTTTTTCCCACATTTATTTCTATAAGAAACATGGTAAATTCACTAGTTGTTTCTTTTAGTACTTATATATACTAAAAATTAATATAAATTATGATATATATTATTATAATTAAAATTATATATATGTCAATATAATTTTATTTATATCCCTATGCTTATGATATATAAATTACTCGTGTGGTATGCGATTTATGTTTTAATCTCATTTTAATTGAGGTAGTGTGTGATTGAATTTCAATTAAAGAATATTATATGATAAATTTTGGTTAAAACCATATAATTTTAATATCCTCTAATTATTTCAAGATACTAATATTATTCTTTTAATATTCCAGCCTTTATGTACTTAAGATATTGAATGAAAAATTTTATGAAAAACTGACTTTATTTCAATATTTATTTGAAAATTATTTTTCATCCATGTCAATGATTTCTAAATTTTTTTCCAAGAATGGTTTGGATTTTAAAATATGATTAATTATGTTAAATATTCAATATCTTTAAATTTTTTGAAATTTTTTTAAATGGATTATTCTTTTCTTCTTCTAAATAAGGCACTTTTAATTTTTACCTATCTTTAGAAAGGAATCATTGATTTAATATACATAACATAAATTGAATTTATTGCCATTATGAAATTAATATGTTTAAAATATCGCTTAAAATTGTTTCATGGTTAATTTAAATTAAATTTTTTATTTAATAATTTGATTTTTTTAAAATTTTAATAAGTGTTTAACAATCCAAGCTATATTTTTCCTCAAAAAATGATTTAGTGATATTTTGATGGTATTTTTAACTATGAAAACAAAAATTTATTTAACTAGGTATATGACCCAATTATACCATAATTATTATTCCTATGGATGGTACATGATTATGTATTTATGATTTCATATATTTTTCTATTCAATACAGACAATTGATTATTTATAAACCATTTTTCAGAATGAATTTTAGTGATTATTAAAAATTTAATAAATGAAAACACCATTCATGCGATGGGCGGTCCTAGTTATAGATATTCCCTATATGAATAGATAAGATTAATGAGACAAAATAGGTAGACATGATGTATAGGATTAGTTTTTCAGTTCATGTAATTCTATTTGGGTATTTGTTCTATTTATTCCAACAAAATGATAATATTTTGGTTGAGAGGCCTTGATAGAATGATACTGTCTTTTTTTATATTCCTTGATTGTAAGATTCATGAATTATTAGTTAGGAGGATATGGCTAATAATGTTTAGAATTATAAATTTTATTTATTAATAATTAAATTTTAGTTACCCATTGTTTATATTCTCCAAAGATGCTCATTGAAAAACATTTATTGTTTGAATAGAATTTAATTTGATTATCCACTCTTCCATTTTAATTATTCCTTATTAATAGTCGATACCTTCTTAATTACAAAACTCTTACTATTCATTTGAGTGCACCCATTACTTGATTTCATTTCACAAGGATACGAGGAAGGATATTATGAATTATATCAATGATGTACGATTTTTTCTTATGATAGGTTTACATATTTCCAACATAATATGGAAATCATGAATGTATCTAGTTTACCCTGACTAATAAAATATTTGGTCCTTTGTTATGTGATAAATTTTATCTATTGACAACATAAATTGGTAACCATTGAATTTGGGTTACAATGGCTAGGTTCATTATAGTTGGTATAAAAACATGTGTTTTATAAGACTTTGGGAAAGGATTTTTTAAATCATAAATTTGGGAACATACCCCTACGACAGATGTTGAGGATAATTATATGGATAGAATAACATCCAAATGCTTGGTAAGGTTGATATTATGTGGTTTCCCATGTAATATATCCATTTTTTGTATACTATCCGTGGATGAGATTTTAGAAGAGATGCTTATGGGGCCAAAACCCCAGAAAAAGTTGGTAGAATATATATGTAAGAACCCAATTATTCATTGAGTTATGGATCCTAATTTTTCCATAATTTATTCATTTAATTTCATAAATATAACCTTTTATGAATGCTTGTTGGGGTAACAAAGGTATCTTGGGTGTTCAGGGTTGTTCTGGAGCTCGAAACCCATGTTTTGGGTGAAAAGAGGAGGCCCCAAGGTTAGTGAAAACTATGAGGACTAGGGTGCATGACCGTTAGGACATGTATTCCATATTAGAATACATTGATAGTAGAATTCATATGATTACCACATGGTTTGTCAAACATTGTGGGGTGACTATGTGTTATGCCCCAGGGTTACCAAAGGTCTCACACTGTTTCCATAGGGTTAGGTAAACTATTTGTAGAAAATGTGTGATGTTGATATTTTAAGTATATTTACCAAATTTTCTATGAAATATATTTAGGTTATATTTATTTATCCACCAATTAATAGTGTCTCCCCATAGTTTGGGCTACCATTAAATCATATTCTCCCATTTTGTAACAATTCTCAATCCAGTGCATGTTTCGATCGTCGTTCATCTCCTAGGATCCACAATGATAATGCCTCGATTCCATTTTAGATTCATTCAATTTTTCTTTATATCGATTACACTATTTGGATTTAGGATCATATGTCCTAATATCTCATTCTTCATCTATTATTCATATTTCTCCCAAAATAGGGTAAACCAGAGCTTGATACTGGAAGAGATATCTAGCATGGGAATAAGGTAGGTGGTCTGGTGACTTTCTCTAATTATTGGGATGTTTATATATGCTAGAGTTTTTCAAACCAATTTTTGGGTGTCACCTTGATTTATGAATCAAACATGTTGTTAGTTTTTTTTGTTTATGTAATTTAATAGGTTTTTCAAATCATATTATAGGATTAATACATAGATTAAGGTAGACCCCATGAGTGAGTACTAATTTGACCCGTTTATGGATTTTTAGCCTAGGATACCCATGTTGTATGCCTTGAATCCATTTTATGGGCTGTTTAAAATGAATTTTAAATTAATTGGATTGTGACATTTTGTTATATGATTACATTTTTTCCGAAGGTATGGGATAAATGACTTGACCCTTGACCCATGTTATACCTATTCTTGATAAAGCATGTTTGGACTGTTTAGTTCCAACAATGAGACTGACATGTGAGATAGGATATGATTAAGCCTGGTAATGGTTTAGATGGCTTGATATTATTTTTATATGAAATATTAACATGTGATAAATGATAGATCGGGCCTTATATGTTGGTCCTAGCTTATGACACCCTTGGTAGTGAGTTGTGAAATTATTATGGTTTTGACCCTAGTATGTTGTTGAATTATTAACTTGAACTTTTTATTGTTAAATGTTAAATAACATCAGGTGAATCATGGAATCTATTGGATTTCTATGGATTTACATATATGTCGATTTTACCTTGGTACCTTAATTGAACCTCAGATTCATTTGAATGCCTTGGATGAGCTCAATGGGTTTATTAATTAATGTTAGGTCGTCAGTGAACCATGGATTCCATGGACGGGATCATAGGGGCTATGTACTAAATGCCGAGTGAATAAAGGATCTTATTAGATTCCATGGACGAGCTCAATATGCATGATTATGTCATGAGTGATACATGTGGCTCCCTATAAGACTTCCATGGATGGGATCAATTATCATATATTATAAAACATATAGGGTGATACCAGGTCCATGAGGGGATTGCCGAGATGGCCTTCTAGGGTGTTGGTAGATTAGAACTTGATGTGATACTTGAATTCATGTTTAGGAATGTCAAGGATTCTCCCAGGTTATAATTGAATATTGAATTTACTTTTGACAAGCCTTATAATCCAAATAAAAAGTTTGGATTTAGTCTTCCCTTATACTTGTTCAAACAGCCATTTGAGGTATTTCTTGTGCTTATTACTTTCACTTTATAGATTTCATGTTATATATACTCATTGAATGATTTAAATATACCATGGGTGGTTTCCTATTGGGATTTATTCTCACACCCAATTTGGGTCATTCTTTGGGCCCCATAAGATAATATGGTAGAAGGAGTATACAAGGGAAAGTGCCCTCTATCAGGTTTATGATATTTAGCCTTGGAGTAAGAGATTATGAGACCATTCTAAGGCTTGAAATGTTGATGGGATACTTTTTTTCTATTTTCTATTTTGTATTTTGTACTGAATATGATAGCCTTATGAATTTTTTGGATACTTTCTTAGAAAAATGTGACATGCATCATTTTGTATATGATATGTCATCTGGTTATTTGTATTATCAATCTTCCTCTATTTAATTCTGTTATGTGGTTTATGGATTCAGGTATTTGAATGTTATTTCAACTGTGTTTTACTCTTCCAATGTGAGGATAGTCTCCCCAATATCATCAACATTTCCCATGCTGCTATTCAAAAGTCTCAAGTGTTTGGGGAGATGTGTTTGAGGCCATGTGGCCAACCGGTCTGGGAGCACTGTTATGTAGAATCTAGACCTGGGATGATACAAAGTGTTATTATAAGAGGGTATTTTTTGGTTTTCATTACTATTTGGAACTGATAGACTATGATAGGATGTAATTAGAATTTGGGAAGAAGATGCTCCTAGGAGTAGCTACCCCGTGATAGGGAAAATCCAAATTTCCACAAATTGATATGTTTTTTTAATTTTTGATCTATTACAGTTGATTTATTTTCACCATTAGGTGATGAAATTATATAGTGTTATTTTTATGGATATTATTTTGGTTATATTTTGTTGAAACGTAATGATATGTTGTTATTCCATATCATGAATCATTATAAACATTCTAGAAATCACATTACAAGCATTATTTCCATGCCATTTAGGATAATTAATGATTTCATGTTGTTATGATTGGGACTGTGATAGATATACCAGATGTTGTGAAATGTGTATTGGTACATGCTATGGTTTGAATTGGATGGAATCCATCATTTGTACTGTGAGGTGTATGGGCCCTCTTAGATCATAATATTATGGATCATGTTTTGTCATTATATTGAACTATGAAACCATGTTCTATACTTAGATTAAAAAATCTGATTTGGGGGGAGTATAGCCCCCACAAGTCATAATTTTGTATTCCATTGGATACTTTTTTTGGATGGAATGGGATAAGCTTGAAATGAGTGTCAATTCTAGTTTTGAATTTGGTCTCAGCTAATTTTTTTGAATGAATGTGAATGTCAAGAGAAATAAAGTTGATTTAGGTAGAGAACATGATAAGACCTAACATTATTAGTGGGATTTCAGAAGCGGTTTTATTGTATTATTCCTAGAACTATCCCATGGGAAAGTAAACGGATGTGTGTTCAGAGGATGGTTTGGACCTATCACGTTTTCTCTAAAATTTTGACCCATGACCTTATTTGGATTTAAAATTAAGGTGTGTGCTTGAACTTTTATAGTCATGAAACCATGCCAACCTCCATCTATATGCTAGTAGGGTGGTGACGATCATACCTATGAGGTGGTAGGATGGGGACTAACAATGGATCATCCAGTTGTTCCAGGTGCAAAACCAACTATTATACCAGATGAAAATGAGAATGAAAAATTCTTTTTAAGGCTTTACATGGTTCATGAGAACCTTCTATGGAGCACCACAACCTGAAATGTCTATGGATGAGCTGACACTGGTGTTCCAATAGCTTCTTCCTCCCACATTCTTAGGGGATGGTGGACTACAAAATGTAGAGACAGGTCTAGAGGCCATGTTTTCCATATTCAAGATTCTATATATGCCTCTTGAAAGTTGGGTAAATCTCACGACATATATGCTACACGATTCCTCCTAGAGATTGTGGGACATGATTACTCAGTTGGGGAATCATTGACAAATGGAATGAGGGGACATTAGATAGTTTTCTACAAATAATACTATCTCGAGATACTCAGGTCTAATAAAGCCCAATATTTTTTACATTTAGAGTAGGGTGCATTTTCAGTGATGGACTATACACCCCATATTATTGAGGTCCAATGATTCACACCTGTTATTTGGGGTGACGATTTAATTTAGGCTAGGATGTTTGAGTATGGTCTCATGTATGACATCTGATCACTGGTAAACATCATCAGGTTGACTACCATTTCTGCTATAGTGAATTAGGTGTAGATCATAGAGAATAACCTGAGGTAATATGGAGGTGAGAACTAGGGTGGCTTGACACTTAGATATAGTTCTATCTCAACCAGCAATATGAAGCATTGTCTGGAGTTCCCTCGTAGTGGTTTGAGAAATCAGAACATGTCTTCTGGTAATCGGGTGAGGTGTTACTAGTATGGAAGTCTAGGGAATATGAGCTCACAGTGTCTGTAGGACCCAGTCAAGTGTTGGTATTGTGAAATGTTGGAAAATCATTAGTGTTTTTGCAAGAATTTTCCACCTGTGGCTAGTGGGAGAGGGTCTATATCATCTCCATGTTCAGGATTTGGGTCTGCGGCTTCTCACCAGTCATAGAACTAGAATGAATAATGTTGTTCATTCCAATGTAGTGTTCATGACCATGTTAGCTAGACCACAGGTTCATAGAGACAGCAGGGTGGATTAGCTCAGTGTAACCAGGAAGTGTCTTAGGGTCATGGTACATGCTGGACTTATGCAGTGCAATAGACCCAACTGGAGTTGGATGAAATCCCTTCTACTATCAAAGGTATTATTCTAGTAGCCTTTGTCTTATATTTTGTTCATTTTGATGCAAGGTATTCACATTGTTTTAAATATTTGACTATCTTAGAGTGTATTGGGATCTTTTTTTTTCTTCTGATGAAATCATGACTTTTGATAATCTATTAGGGATTATAATTCTATGTGTGTGTCAGTGAAAGGAGTTCCTCATTGAGTTTGGTGGGTTCCACTTCTCATGGAATATCTATGTCCTATAGAATATTGGTTTTGATCCCATTCTTAGGATGGATTGGACAGTTTTTTTCAGGCCACTGTCAATTTCCATCACTGCTGGGTGAGCTTGACGTCCCTAGAGGGTAAAAAATTTCTACACAAAGGTGAATTGGATATCTAGGAAGGTTGAGCTAGAAAAAGGAATCTTGGGGTGGGAATATTGATTTCTCATATTGTAAGATTATATCTAGATAACTAGGGAACACATCAAATGGATTTCCCTCCAGTGGTTGATTGTTTCAAGTATGAATTCGTAAATGACTTTCATGGTTTACCTACGGTGAGAGAGTTTGAGTTTTCTATTGAGTTAGTTCCAGGAGCTGCACCAATATCTATTTCTTCTTACAGGATGGATACTATAGATTTGAAAGACTTCAAGAGGTAGTTAGAATATTTGGGGGAAAATGGTTTCATTTGGCCCCACAATTCTCCAGGGAGTTTCCTAGACCTTTTGAAGAAAATAAGGTTAATACCCTAAGGCTTCACCTGGATTATTAGAAACTAAACCACCTGATGATTAAGAACCGATATCCTCTTCCAAGGATAGATAATCTCTTCAACCAGCTATTAGGATCTCAAGATATCTCAATGATTTACTTGAGATATGATTATCATCATGTGCTTGTTAGATTATCAAAAATACCTCATATAGCCTTTCTATGAAGGTATGGACTGTATGCGTATATTGTTATGCCATTAATTTTCATGAATACACCATCGATTTTTATGGTTTTGATGAACCAACTGTTTCATCCTTATATTTACCCTTTTTTTGGTATTCATGGATGTCATTTTTGTGTATTATTATAATCAAAATGACCATTCCTCACATATTGAGATCATTTTGAATACAATGAGAGAGAATCAGTTATATGCTAAACTCAAAAAGTTCCACTTTCATACGGATTAGATTCACTTCCTAGGTTATTTTATCTTAATGATAGGAGTATCAATTGACCTATAGAAGGTGAGAGTGGTGGTTTCCAGGGAGAAAACCAAGAACATTTTTTAATTGAAGAGTTTTCTATGGCTGGTTGGTTACTACAGGGACATTATACATGACTTCTCATGTTTAGAAGAACTGTTAACATGACTAACTAAAATGGTTACGAAGTATTTATAGACAGATTTCTGCGAGATGACCTTTCAGATGTTGAAAGGGAGTTTAGCTTCGGTGCTAATATAGATTTTTCCAGATCTGGGCATGAGTTGCACTATGTATTGTGACGCATCAGGTATCGGGGTTGGGGAAGTTCTTATGCAAGGGGATCAATTCATTGCATATGGTTCTCGACAGTTGAATCCACATGAGATAAATTACCGAACACATGATCTCGTGTTAGCTGTAGTTTTTCTTGCATTATGATATTGGGGACATTACATGCTAGGAGAGAATTGTTTGGTTAATACAGACCACAAAGTCCCCTAGTATATTTTTACTCCGCATGATTTGAATATAAGATAGTGAAGGTGGGTTGAATACCTATAGTATCTTGACTTCAAGCATTCTTACATAGTTGGAAAAGGAAATATTGTGGCCGATACTTTGAGAAGGATTACTCTGATACAAATACTGAAATAGGCCAGTAGCGAGTGGCATCTTATGGCTTTGTTCTCTGAGATGCATTTATAGGTGCACAACAATCTAGGACATATGTTTCGTTCATCCTTATCTATTACCTAAACACTAATGGACAAAGTGAAGATGAGGTAGCTGTTAGATTTTGAAGGCCTAGTTCTATGAGAGAATATGTCAAGTGGGGACCCTTCTCCTAGTTGGACCGTAGATAAAGATTAAGTTATACATTTACATGGTCACGTATGGGTTTCAACATATATGAATGAAAAGCTAATATAGGATTTTCATGAATCATTATGGGAAGTGAAACCTGGTGTTACCAAGATCTATCAGGATTTACATCATTAGTATTGGTGGTTGGGAATGAAAAGGTATGTAACTTGTTTTTTCATGCGGTGTTCCACCTATGAATCGGTGAAGGTAGAACAAAAACGACCAACCAGAATTTTGCAATAGTTTCCCATTACCGAGTGGAAATGGAATGATGTCATGATGGATTTTGTGATGGGTATACTAAGTTCACCATGATGTAAGGATGTCATTTGGGGTTTCATTGATAGGATCACGAAGGTTGCACATTTCCCACCGATCAAGGAAAACTTTAGTGTTGATGTTCTTGGTAGGTCGTACATTCTAGAGGTTGTATGGTTGCATGGGGTCCCACATTCTATAATTTCAGATTGGGATGCCCAGTTTACTTCTTATTTCTAGCAAGGGCTCTGAGTACACAGTTTCTTCTGAGCACATCTTACCACCCCTAGAAAAATGGCTAGCCAGATCACATGATTCAGGTTCTTAAGGAAATGAATCAAGAATGCGTCCTATAATTTTGGGTTTCTTGGAAGAAACACATACCCCTGATTGGGTTCACCTATAATAAAAGATTTTTGAAAACTATTCAGATGGTGATGTATGAGGATTTATATGGTAGTCCATGCCGATCAACCCTATGTTGGCTAGAGGTAGGAGATGAATCAATGATGGGACCTCATCATTTCTAGGAGACGATTGATTTGGTACAGTTTATTCAGAAGTGGATGAATACTATGAAGTATCGTCCGAAATCTTATTCCAATCATTGCAGATGACCTATAGAGTTTGAGGTTGGGGATCAGGTTTTCTTAAGTGCTTCACTAAGGATGATACATAAGAGGATTGAGAGACAATATGAAGGTTTCACCAATATATGTCAGACCATTTGAGATTATTGAGAGGGTCAAGCTGAATGCATATTGGTTGTATTTACCTCCAAGGTACTAGGATATGCATGATATCTTCCATGTTTCTCAGTTATGATGACACTATTCAAAACTGTCTCACACATTTCAATCCAAGGAGGATGAGTTACATAAATATGTGTCCTTTAAAGAGCATCTTATAGGTATTTTGGATCAAAGCATGAAGTTTCTTTAGGGCCATTTTTTCCGTTAGTAGGGGTATTATGGTAGCATGACCATGTGTAGGAAAAGACCAGGGAGAGGGAGGGTGATGCTCAATCACAGTGTCCATAGTTCTTATCAGATACATCTACACCTCCCTTTTATGAGATATTTGGGGATGGATTGCTTTAAGGGGCGAATGTTTGTAAGCACCCTATTCTTCTTTGAGGTATGTATTATGAGATTTCAATATTTTTCTCATATAATTTATTAAATAAGGTCTTTTGTGAATGAATGTTAAGTTCATGGAGGTCTCAAGGGTGTTCAGGGTTGGTCTGGAGCCCAGAACCCTAGTTTTGGGTAAAAAGAGGAAGCCATATAGTTAGAGAAAACGGTGTGGACTAGGGCACACAAACATGAAAATAGGTCTGCAATTTTATCAGAAACTAATAGTGGAATTCACACTATTTATACACAACTTGGGAAACTTTTTGGGTGTGACCATTCATTATTGCATAGGTTTAATGATGGTCTCACACAGTTTCTGCACAGTCAGGAAAACCGTGCACGGAAACCGTGCGACCTAGATATTTTGGGTAAATTTAGAAAATATTACAAGAAATTCATTTAGTAATAATTTATTTTTATCCCTAATTACAAAATAACTCCCCACGGTTTGGTATATCTTTTAGTACTATTCTCACATTTCATAACTATTCTCTTTATGTTGTTAATTTGGACCATAGTTCCCCTCCTTGGATCCACAACTGTAATGCCTTAATTCATTTTTATCCTTATTCAATTCTTCTTGATATCGATTGTGATATTAGGATTCAGGCTCATATACCCTAATATCCTATTATTCATCCTTTATTTATATTTCTCACAATCTAGGATGAATCTTATATTGATAATGGTTGATCTTCCTGGCATGAGTATAAGGTTGGTGGTCTCTTTCCTTTCACTATTTTTCAAGTTGTTTATATATACTGAAGTGCCACATACCCATTTTGGGAAGTCTCCAAGATTTATAAATTGAATCTATTGTTAATTTTTTTATTAGGTAATTTAATAGGGGGTTTAAAGAATATTATAGGTTTAATTCATGTATTAAGGGACACCCCATGGGTGAGTGCTGTTTTGACCCATTAATGGCCGTTAGGCCTAGAATACCCAAGTGGTATTCCTTAAATCCCATATATGGGTTATTTAAAATGAATTTTTATTTAAATTGATTTTCCAATGTTGTTAGATGGTTTCCTTTTTTCCAATAGAATGGGATACATGACCTGTATTTTGACCCATGTTATGCCAATGCTTGACAAAGCATGTTTGGACTGTTTAGTTCTTACCATGAATATGCCATGTGAGATAGGAAAAGACTATGACTCGTAATGGTTTATATTTCATGATAGAATTGTTATATGAAATATTCCCATGTTAGTAATTATAGAAGAATCCTTAGTGGTTGTTCCTATATTGTGACACCCTTTGTGGTGAGTTTTGAAATTCTTAAGGTTTTGACCCCAATATGTTGTTGAATTATTAACTTGAACCTCTTA
Organism: Viscum album; assembly: GCA_963277665.1. Taxonomy (NCBI): domain Eukaryota; kingdom Viridiplantae; phylum Streptophyta; class Magnoliopsida; order Santalales; family Viscaceae; genus Viscum; species Viscum album. The sequence goes on along the minus strand of OY728128.1, from coordinate 260,490,251 downwards.
TTGTTAAATGGTAAATATCATTAGGTGAATCATACATTCTGTTGGAATGCCATGGATAGACATATATGTCTATTTTAACTTGGTCCCTTGAGTGAACCTTGGATTCCATGGAATGCCCTGGATGTGGTCAATGGATTTATTAGTTAATGTTAGGTTGTGAGTGAACCATAGATGCCATAGAAGAGCTCATAGGGGCTATGTACTAAATTATGAGTGAGTCATGGAACTTATAGGATTTCATGGATTGTATTGAGAGGCATGATTATGTCATGAGTGATAATTGGGGATCCATATAGAACTGCCAAGGATATGCTCAATTGATATTTACTTATACCCCACCTAGAGTGATACTGGGTCCCTGAGAGGATCACAGGGATGAACATGTAGGGTGTTGGTAGATTGGAACCAGGAGTGACACTTGAATTCCAGTTTAGGAATTTAAAGGATGAGATCTGGTTATAATTTAATATTGAAGTTATTTATTATGAGGTTTCCATGCCAAACAACAATCTTGGATTTAGTCTTCTCCTATACTTGTTTAGATAACCTTATGAGGTATCTGTTGTGATTACTACTTTCACTATTATGCACCGATTAATTTATTTAATCAGTGAAAATTAGAAGAGAACGTGGGTTCTTGCCGATTGGGATTTAGCCTCACACCATGTTTGGGTCATTCTTTGGGCACAAACAGACTATATTGTTGCAAGAGTAGACAACAGAAAGTGCCCTACCTCAGGTTCTTGATATGAAGCCTATGGGAATGAACGAATGGGACCAAGAAGTGTCTTGCGATGCTAGTGGGATACTTTTTTTTTGTAACTTGTGGATCTTGTATTGAATATGATATCCTTGTGACTTTTTTTGATGTTTTCATATAAACATGTTACATGCCTAATTTTTTATATGATATGACATCTGGTTATTTGTAATATTAGTCTCCCGTTGTTCACTTCAGTAGTATGGTTTACTTCTTGAACTATCTGAATTTTGTTTCCTGTATTTTATAATTTTCCAATGAGGGCATAGTCTACCCACTATCATCACCTTGGCCATCACTGCTAGTCAACATCCTCTGACCTATTGGGAGATGTACTTGATGCCATGTGGATTACCAAACTTAGAGCACTGTGTCATCGAAACCCAGAATGTTACAATATATCACCCATAATTCTGGGGCATGATGACCATTTTCATACCACCCAACTTTTCTAAAACTCATAGTGGATTTCTTGGTTCAATTAACATTATCTTTATAAAACATAATGAAGTATTTGAATAGATATTGATCATGGATGATCTAGGATAATCCTATAGTATCATAGATTGAAAAGAATGTGACAAGAATTATATATCTTATAAATGGTTTTAAGGAGATTTAAACTGTTATTTTTTGAACTATTATTTTTGTTTCATTCAATGGTTGCAACTATAAGGAACTATGAAAACATTGAATGTGATGGAAAATATAATGAATTTTTTCATGAGAAACCGAATGTTTTAGGAGATGGAATATAATATAACGCAATTATGTGTAACTATATATCTAATATTAGGATTTAAAATATCAACTTGAATAAATTTCCAAACATTTTAAAAAATTGAAATATGGAGTTTTATGGAAGCTTAAGTGATTACAATCAAATAAAAAAGGGATTCAACATCATATATGTCATGAATTATATTAGTGAACCTTGTATAAAGGTCTTAGTTAAATATTAATACGTTTCAAATGTGGAAAAGGAGTGAATCAGGAAATAAAAAACCCATTTAAAAGCTCACAATATGAATATTATGAGAAGGATAAACATGTTCATGTGAATGAAGAATTATCAATGTTATATTCTATATTTTATAATATGAAGAATATACAAGTATCATATCAGTGAAATGAATTATTTTTTCAATGAACCTTAAAATATAATGTGATTATATTGAGATAAAGGAAATTTAATAAATGATTTTTGTTTATAAAATTTAAAAGGATGGATTATATAACAATATACCTAATCTTGGTCATAAGTTTTCAAAGGAAGAGAATGATTGATGTACCAATAAATTGGTTCATCAGAAATATTATCTATTAGTATTCCTCAGTTTTATTTTGAAATCCAAGGATTATTCTACTGATATTCTATGTAATTATGTTTTATAGATGTGTTAAAATATTGAATTATTGGATTTTTTGTAGAAATGTATTGATAATCTTATTGGTTAATAAGATCAATAATATTGAGGTAATTATGGGTTATTATTACTTCAGAACTTATTTTTTATCATATAGATAAACATATTATTGAAAAGTGATTTGGTTACTAAGTGATTGACATCATTTTAATTTAATATCACTTTATTTATATGGAGAATATTTTTTTGGTAATTAGAATATTATTTTTAGGGATGGGATTTAACTTGGCAGATAAATATTGAGTTGAATTTGGGAAGTTTATATGTTTTTGTATCCATTTTATATTGATTCAGGTTATTTTGGGATACAATTAGAATATTATAGAAAATATATGACCAAATTATTCACATTTATTATGTGGCATTATGAACTACTATATGTTCTCTGGGGATAAATGTTTGATTAAATCTTTCAGATTTTTAGGTTTTGAATTTGGACATACATATTTTAGAGTATTCATAAGGTCGAATATTTAATAAAATGATTATGTTAAACCTTGGATGCTATTATAGGGGTTTTAGAGATTAATGTAATATATTTATCCATATGGGATAACATCATATATCCATTTTGTTTTTCTTAAATATTAAAAAAAGAATGAATTTTAATTCTATAAGGAATCTTGTGGTCTGTTAAAAGTTAATTTTAGTGTATTTAGCGTGAAACTTACATAGTGAATATTAATTTATCATAAGAAGATATTATGGGTAAATTTATGAAATCAAAAACAAAGGATTGAATTATTCTTATGAAAAGGAAAAAAATCAGGCATATACATGAAGTTGTATTCACTATGATTATAGTAAATGAAATCTTCAACTTTAGGGATTTTTTTGAAATAAAAAATGTTACCATTTTACATTTATTTATATTAAATTGAAGGGATTTGAACCCAAATGTGGCATGGTATAGTTATCATTAAAATTGTCAAGGAAATGTTCTCTATAAATCATTATTATCCCATCAACAATATTTGTTCCCTATAAGTCTATATTTTAACATTCCATAAATTTAATATATATCAATGAACTTGAATATATTATATTTTTGGTTTCCTTTATTTTTCTACATTCCGCGTTCAAAGGAAGTGTTATTATCTATTTATAATATCTGAGTTTACAAAAAAGGAATTTTCAATTTTTAAACATTTTTAACCAATATAATGAATTTTATGTGGCATAATTTATTTAAGGGCGTCAAAATGTAACAAAAATATATTTTTTAATATATATATATATATATATTATTTATCAATTTCTTATGATTCACACAACCCTGAGTAAAAATGAACAATAATAACCTTGCAATTATATTGGAATTTTGGATAAGAATAACTAAATTTTAAAAGATATGTATACATATTTTTGATAAAATGAAAACATTGATATATAAGGGATCAATTTTTATTAAAGTCTTTTTATAATTCAAGAAAATACATTTTCTCTGTAAAATGTATTTATTTATTTTTCTCGGTAAATAATATAATAATAAATTTAACATATATAAAACTTATAGGATAAAATTAAATTAAATAATCATCAATTATTTTGTAGGGGGTGATATTATTGTATTTTTATGAAACGACTCATTTTTCAGTGAATAGTGAAAAATAAAAATCCCTCCAATACTATATTTTCTTTTCACAAAATCAAGTAATTTAAAAGCACCTTAATATTTTGGATTTTTTTCTTAATGTGTCTTACGATCCATTTGATTTAGAATAATATAATTAGTTACATTTTAATTAGTAATACAATTTCTTTTGATATAATTTAATTTCTATTCATAAAAAAATTTCTCTAAAAAAACTATTACTGTTTTTTTTTCAAATTTATTAAAAATTGTGTTTCCTTCAATCATATGTATTTAATCTTGAAAAACGTGTACCAAATTTAGAATCAAGAATTTAGAATTTGGTAGATATTTGTCATTTATTATTTTTCATTATCAATAGTAATCTTTTAGAATATTTTTCACCTTAGAAATTGTAAAATCTATAAAACAAGTTTAAAACTAAGAGATAAACTCTCAAAATAAAACTAACACAATAATTTTTTTTCATTGAATGGACAAAACATGAATATAGACCTCCAAAATTTGAATATATAACCTTTTGTCTCCATTTTCAATTTATAGTTAAATTTAAATTATTTTATGAAAAGAAAATTCCAAAATGTCACTCTGTTTATTTTAATATCCCCAAAAAAATTAATCAAGGATAAAAGAGGAAAATGTTTGTTATAATTTTTTTTAAATAATAAATGATTTTTTCCTTATAAATTATTAATAATATTTAGTGATGGCTATTCTACCTTAAATTCTTACACCACATTGACAAAATACTTATTCCATTATTAGAAAAAATAAAATTAATGATTTTAAATATAATTATAAAATATTTTAGTGAATAATTAAGTTACATGAATTCTTTAGAAATTTAAAAAAAATAAATGATTTTTGAATGGTTTATATTATAATTTCATAACTATCATGATGGAATAAGAGTCAAAGAAAATTATTAGTTTTTGAAATGAAATTAATGAGATTTTATGAAAAAAAAAATATTTTATAAATTTATTTTAAAATCATAAAAATATTTTAATAAGAGAATTATTATGAGAAATAGTGTAAAAATTCTCCCCTAATCTATTTATGGTCTAATTATTATCCTTTTTTTAAAATTATAAACCATTAATATTTAAAACATCATTATTGTTTTCAAGGTTATAATTAGTTAATGACGTGGTTTAGAAAAAGTATAAGTATTTAAATGACATAAATAAATGTTTAATTTCATTATATGAAAACATTTAGACCATATTCTATCTGAATTTTAATTAATGTATTTTGGATGAATTTTATTTAATAATTACTGAATTTTATTTTTCATATTATAATTCCATGTGTTTCCTTTCCCACCCTTATAAAATGAAACTCATTCTTTCTTTTCATTACAAAAAAATGATCCTTCTAGATTGACCCAACCCAGTAAATTTTCTTCTATACATACCTATCCAATATTTACTAACTCCTTAAAATTTAATTATTCTTATACCAACTCTAAATTAGTTGTATCCATCATAAAATCATAACTCTAGGGTAATTAATATAATGTTATGTTCTTATAATTATGTGAAAACCAGTTTATTTCTCTTTTTCATCCAACAAAAAGTGAAAAAATCCTTCATTGTTTTGTATGGTATTTCGTTTCCACATAGTGGTGTAATTTGTTTTTCATCTCTATATTACATGGATAGTTATAAAGATAAAATAATGTGTATATATGATATTTATGATAAATTTATAATTCTTCAGATATATTATATCATTTAACGTATTACCTTTCCACCATTTGGAAAATGATAATGTCACTTGTGTGTATGTTTGGACTACCACCATTACAAATAAATGAGAATTTTTTTTCAATTAAATTTTAAATTTATGTTAATAAAGATATTTTTAATTAATTTAAATTATATAAAAATAATTTTGTAAATTTTAATCTTTATTTAACATTCTTTTTTTCAATCAATCGAAATATAAAAATAGAATCTTAACATACGTGTATCCTACCATCTCTATGAACAATACTTTTCATTTTTATATCTGAAATTTTTATAGATGAATCAATATTTATAAATGTGTAAAATATATATATGATATATATATATATCATGAATAAAAATATAGTGATTATGGATCACTGATCAATGTATAATAATTGAAACTATCGATCTGAAATTACCATGAAAAAACAAAAAAGGTAACACGCATAAATGGTAATTTTATTGTTTAATTATTAATAAAAAAGTTTTGAATTAATATAAGTGGATTATATATATATATATGATAATATAAGTAAGTATAATATTATTTAATGTAATTATAATTAATTTAAATTTATTATATAGGAGGCTTAGATAACATATAGTGCTTATCCGATATTAGGTAAGAGATTTTATTTTAACTTTTATTTATGTGAGATAAAATCCATATTCACCACTTATTTAATTTTTATTGTGTATATACTAACAATTCATATCTATTATGGTTATTCTCATGAAAAATTTTGGGATATACATATCCAAATTTTTTTTATCTTTTTCAATATTTTTATGATTCCAAAGTCCCCAAAGTGGTACAAGATTTATGTTTCAATCTCATTTTAATCAAGGTGGTATATTCATGGATTTCCATTGAAATACATTATATGATAATTTTATATTAAACCCATTTAAAAACTTTTTCATCTCGTTACTTCCTTTTATGACATGTATTTCTTTCATTTCCCTCATTTTAAGTACTCATGATAATGAATGAAATTTTTTAAGGAAAAATGGATTTATTTCTCTATTTTATCAAAATTAATTTGTATTCAATGCCTGTGTATTATAAATAGATTTACAAGAGCGTTTTACTGTTCCAAAATTATTTTCTAATTTCATTTTTACCATTATTATATATTTTTTTAACATAGTTTAAGAGTATCCTTTTTCTGTTTTTAGATGTTAATAATTACTTTTTACTAAAATTGAGAAAAAAAATATTTGTTTTCATTACACGACATGAATAAAATTTCCCACCTTTATGAAATCTTGATGATCTGAATATTCTTTTAAAATTTTATATGTTTATTTAAAAAAAATATATATTTTTTAATATTTTGGATGTTTTTGGATTAAAATAAATGATTAATACTTGAAAAATGTATTTTACTCAAAAAATAGTGATATTTTAAAGGAAATTTCAACTATCACAACAACCATTAATGTTACTATGTGTATGTCCAAAAAATTCTATCTTTATTTTTCCACTAGACGGTTAATGGTGCTAATGTATTGATGTTCCACATAATTTATTCAATACAAATATGTTTTTCAAAACACATTTTTAGAATGAATTATATTTATCCTTAAAAAAATAAAGAATGTATGTTATGTGTATGTTAAGGGTGGAAGAATAATTATATATTAGACATCAACTCATCAATATGTATTAATAGAGTAATATGTTGGAATTATGTGTAGGATGAGGTTGTAATATCTTGTTATAATAGTTTTGTAATTTTTTTGTGCCTTTAAATGCAATTATAATTTCTTGGTTAAGAAGCCATGATGTAATGATACTATCTTGGTTGATATGCCTTGAAGGTAAGATTCATGATTTCATTAATGATAAAAATTGTTGAATAATTTCCATAATTATGTATTTCTTTTATTTTGAATTAAATTTTCATTATATATATGTTTTTGTGGTGGTATTATCCATTATTGTTCGTTGAACTAAAGTTATTAACTAAATGGGATGTGTTTTGATTATCCACTATTCCATGTTATTTATTTCTTATTTATTCATGAAATATTTCTATCTAAATAACCCTTACTAAGAATTTGATATCACCCTTTATTTATTTTCTTTACTAAGGATATAAATAAGCATATTATTAAGGATATCATAGATGAAATAATGTTTCTTATTCTATGTTTTTATATGTACAATTTAATATAGTTACCATGTATCTATATACTTTACTAATATTTATAAATTATTTAGACATTTGGAATGCGATCACTTGTATCTAGTTCCAATTTAATAATGTAATAATAAAATCTCGACTACTAGGATCTGGTTCATTATTGTAGGTATTAGATAATGTTTATGAGGACACTTAGGTACCATATTTCATAAAACATTTATTAGGGAACATAACCCTATTACATAATTTGTGGATAACTCTCAGTATCGGTTCACATCCCAATTTTTTGGTAAGGACGTCATTATTTTGTTTCCTATTAATTTATCATTATCTGGATACAACATGTGGAAATAATTTTGGCATAGATGCATCTTAGGTTAATAAACCTTAAAATAGTTGGTCGAATATTTCACAACCATCATTTTGGTTCAGGGGGACTATGCCCTTACTATGAACCTGGTCTGACACTCTTGGGAGATATTCTTGTGTTAATTCAAACTATCATTATAATCCATTAGGAAGGACTTAAATTGATAAATTAATAATATTACCAATGTTAAACCAATGTTTTAATAGATTGAAAATAATGTGCCAATAATTAGGCATCATATAAATGATTTAATTGATGATTCCCACGAGAATTATTATTGATCATACCATGTTTCTATGTTTCAATTAATGGTTATATCTATAAGCAACCATGTTAATGATGAGTTTTATAGGTTACACAATTATTATCCTCCTATAAAACCACATGAAATTGGATATGTAATGAAAAAATAATGATTATTCCTAACCACATATATCATATCATGATATATGTTTGTCAACCTAACTGATTTTCATAACATAAAAATTAATAGAATGATGGATTTAATGGATTTTCAATTGATAGGAACCATAGAAAAAAGGGATTAAATATCCTATTGTTTATGATTTTTAGAAGCATAAATTTCGGAAATTTCATAAATTAAAATGAAGATATTTTATATGTTGGCAATGATAGAATCATACTATAACATTCCCATGGAAAAGTTCATAGGATTAATGATTAGGAGAAGGATCATTAAGTTCATGTGAGTAGATAATTTTCAAAGATATATTCTATTTAAATGGATATGTATAATCTAAAATTATCATATATATGGTATGGATTATTTTAAAATTTACACTTTAAAAAATGTCAATTAACAGGGATTTAGGAAATTTGAGATGTGATTCATATTAATAATTAAATAAAATAAGTATTATGGAATAAAAAAAATGAGTTATAATTTTATGAAGTAGAATGATTGAAGTATCAATGCATTGAGTTTTTAAAATTATGTTTTTGGTACTAAATGATGTTATTTTGACATTCACGTATTATTCTACTAATATTTCACATAAAAAAGTTGTATGGGAGTTTCATCACATGTAAATTATAGGAATTTTGGATAACAAGAAATTAAAATATTATTGGTTAATATTGTCATTGATGTTGACATATTTATATGTTATTAAAATTTATGAATTGTTTTTTAATGTATAGATAATGGTGACATTGAAAAGTATGTTTTCAACATAGTGATTTTTGTTATTTCAGAATAAGCTCACAATATTTATTATGAACAAAATATGATTGGAGTAATAGGAATTTTACTTTCTTGGATGAGATATCATTTTTGGGATAAATATTTTGTTAACTTGTTAAATCATATATATTTTAAGTGATTTTATGATGATTTAGGTTATTTTGGGAAATTATTAGTATATTATGGAGAATGGATCATTATGTTATTCACATTTTTTTATGTGACATTATGATATAATTTATGTCATATAGAGATATTTGTTTGATCAATTATTTCATATTTTTCTAATTTGAAATTTTCCATACATAGTTTGGGATAGTCTTGAATATTACTTTATATTGAATGGATTTAGATGAACTTTTGGGTTTATTATGGAGGTTTTAGAGATCAAAATATTATATTTATATATATTGGATAACCTATTCTAACTATTTTAATTTTTTAAAATAATTGGATAAATAATGAATGGATTTTCATTGTTTTATGGATACACTGATTTGTTAAAAGTAAATATTAGTGTTTTAGGATTTAAAACTGCATCTTGAATAATCATTTCTTTAAAAAATATATGACATGAAAATTCATCAAAGAAAAACCGAATGATGTAATTTCCCTTATGAAAATTAATGAAATATTTTTTATAAAATTTATCATATTTTCTATCCAAAAATTAAATGAATCATTCATCTTTATAAAATGTATCTTGAAATAAAAAATGTTATCCTTTTAAATTAATTTTCAATGAATTTAGTTTCTTTTACACCCTAACATATTTTTGATTTTGAGGTTATATATATTTAAAATATATGTCTATATCAATCTCTATTATTCATTGTACATTTTTTTCTCCTCCAAATATATATATTTACTTCACTCCAATTTTCTCTATATCTAGGAACCTGAAAATGAGATACTTTTATAAAACTTTATTTCTCTTTCTTTACACCTTAAATGAATATTTTATTATACCTTTTTACAATGTGTGTTTTCTACTGATTGTTTTTCAAATTTGGAGCCTTTTCTACCAAGATAATAAAATTATGAGAGAATAAATGATTTATGGGGGTAAAATGTAAAACATAGATATTTTATGATATATTTATAAATTTAATTTTATGAGTATCTTGAGAGAAACCAAACCCTAATGTCTAAATGACCCATATAATGATATTTATTAAAGTGAAATATTTAATAAGAATAACTGAATTTCCTAAATATTGAATAGAGTTTTCTAAAAATTAAAATGTATTTATGAGAAAGTACCGATTTGTTAGTAAATTCGATATATGATTTGAAAATACCATTTTCCTTAAAAAATGGATTTATTCTATTTAATGAGTAAATAATATAATAAGATTTTCCCAGTTCTAGAAAATATATTTGAAAACAATGAACATTGCTTTCTAAAGAGGCACATCAAAATTTACGTAGTGATAAATTATAGGTTTTTTGTGGAATGATTGATTTTTCCTTGATTCTTGAAAATTAAAAAAATTTCCCTTACTGTCATTTCTTTTAATTAAATAAATTAATATAAAATTTCTATTATGTAACTCCCATACCGTAGTTTTATTTTATTATTTTATTTTTTCTAGGATTTTGATCTTTTGGTTAGGATTTATGTTGGGTTATCAGTGAGAATATTTAAGTTTTTGAAATTTTTGAGTATTTGTTGGCCTATTCATGATTAGTGTTAACAATTTGGGGAGAAACTATGGTAATAATAAAGGAAGAGGGTGTATTCAATTCATTTTTTTATTTTATGTTTTTTCTTTCACAATCTATTCTTGTTTTGGCCCAAACTGTGTGAGGAAAATTAGTAAATGTGCAACTTGTGGGTGGTGTCTGGGACATGGAACACGATGTTCACACAATTAGAGGGAACCATTGAAAAAGTGTTAAAGGGGGGTATTTAATTTTGACAGATCCTATTCATAAGGTTTGTGGATGACTTCCCTAATAATGTAGACAACCACTGTGAGTGTCTCTTCCTTCTAGTAGAGTTCACACAGATGGAACATAATTATCCAAATAGTGCAACCAAACAGTGCATCCAAACCATGCGACATAACTAGATTCTTGAAATCATTAAATTCCAACCTTTCCCATCTCATATTTTTACATAATTTTTTATTTTATCCTCCCCTACTTTATAATGGTTCATAGTGGGGTTTCCGAAACCCTCCTCCCATGGATCTCTTTCCACCATTGATGCTCCTATATAAAATCTAGGTATGTTTTTCTTGATTATTGGTCAATTTTCTCTTCTTATTCTCTCATTCTCTTGGTTTTTTGGGTCATATTGTCTTGGATCCATCTTTTCAAAACCCTAGGTATATAGGGATGATGCTTTATTATGTTTCATTGATGATAGGTTGTGTGGTTTGTCTCCCTGTCTTAGTTCTTCCATATTCCAGAGTTTCACTGTATTCACACACTATTGAGGTATGTGTTTCCATCCATATCCATTGTGAAACATTCCTTTTGGTTCTTGAGATTTTTTAATTACACATTAAACTTTTTTTTCATGTTTTGGGTTTGTTTTTATGAATTATTATTGTGTTTTTATGTTTTTAATATGTTGAAAATGGGATTTCTGTGGATTTCCTTAGTTATATATATAATTATATAGATATATGAGTACAAGGTATTTGATTGAATAAAAATTTTCTTTTTAAAACAACTTATGGATCTTTGATATTGGGTTTAACCTTTCTGGAGTTTTGGTTGTTGAGTGACATGGAAAATTGAACTTTTTGAGTGGGTTTTGGTTTTTTTGGTATGGTTCTTATGTGTGGATTCTTATGGTTGGTTATAATGTCACATAGGATTCCATAACTAAAACCTTTTTTTTCTTCAATATGTAGTCCCTTTGATTTGACCATATACATGTGTGCATGGGGTTCATGTATGGATAATCACATACATATATAAATGGAATTTGATTAAAATGTACATCATACACCCTATTTTTAAAAAATTATTCATCCATCCTTACTTATTCATCCACACAATCTCTCAAATTTAGTTTCAAAAAAAAAATACAATTTTCTATAAAATGATTATAGTTTTTTACGTGAATTAAAATGTGGCTTCAAAATCTGTTTCCTTGCCTTGGCTGATTTGGAACTATGAAATTTAATTTTGGTAACTAAATGGAAGGAAATCCCTATTTGGAATCATCTAAGAATGAACTTGTTTTCACCAAGGTTTTGGTAATTACTTTAAGAATAAATGTATTTTCACTGAAAATTGTTTGTATTTATAAATTTTAATGCCCATTTGGTACTTTTTCATGTTTTGTAATTTTTTTAAATTAACATTATATGTAACACTAGTTGGAAATGTTTAATGGTTATATTTATGATAGGAACCCCTATGATCATCCTTCCGATGATATGGGAGTTTTATAACTTTTTTCAATTATTAGACATGACACATGGTGGAATTTTTGAGTTATTTTTAATGCTAAACATGGGATAAAATACTCATTAATTTTATACTATTATCATGGGATTCATGGGAATCATCTTGATGGTCGAGATATGAATTCATTCTATGCCTGATTGGATCAATTAAAACCCCAGTATACAGGATAGGATAAGTGGCACTAGTGAGGCTAGTTTAGGGAAGACATGATTTTTATTGACTATAGAGATGAGCCATATTTCGGAATGTGGGTCCAAACAGAATATGTATAGGAATTTCTTCAAGAGATGTTTTAGAAATTCCCATAATTACTTATTCATATGTTCTTTCATTATTCTTACAACATATTGATTATTTTTTATTCCATATTTTCCATCTTATAATAGTACTATTTACCATTAATTATAGTTTTTCCACTACCCAACTAATAATGTTTAGTTTGATTTTCAAACTAAAATAAAATATGTAATTTGATATTGGAATCTTAGAAACCTTATTGATTTTCATTCTGTATTTTTAAAATAAAATATGTAATTTGATATTGGAATCTTAGAAACCTTATTTTCTATTTGTATGTAAAATTAGTTTTTATGGACTATTCTACGAAGTACATGTATGGATTCTATGGTGCTTTCCTACAGATCTGTTTTATGCGGACACCCAACTTGTGCCACTCTACATCTATATAATGGAGCTATTTTGATGGTTCATCAATGGTTTGGAATGCCTTCAGAGTTGGATATTTTTATAGATGGTTGTTACCAGGAGTTTCCAAGGTTATTGCGGGAGTTCTAGTTTTGTTTTTTTTTATATTTTTTTATACTATTATTTTTATATTTGTTTATGTATTTCTTATTTTTAGTTATATAAAGATACTCAACTTTATTTTAAAAACCATGTTTTGTATTTATTTGGGTTTATACAGTATGGGTTGAATCATTCCGAGGTGTATGTTCTTTTATTCCCGATATTAGTTACAAGCTAATGATAATCAGGAATGACTCTTGACCCGTGTTGCAGGCCAAATCGGGTGACTGCTTCATGGTCGACTTTGGTCCTTTGATGATAAATATTTATCAGATAATCCCTTGTTAATGGGGTTCTAGTAGACTAGAGATATGACTATTGGGACATAAAAGGTAGGTATAGTAAGATCACAGTGACTTCTTTTTCATCCTAACCCTTGAGTTGAAAGGGGTAGTCTGATACTTCAGTTTTTAATTTTGATTAATGTATTTATGTGAAAGGTTGATGTTTATTTTTTGATGTTTGGGAAATGAAGATGGATGTGAAACTATGTTACATGGTGATATTTAATGGAGTAGAAACCCATGAGGATCTCGAGTGCATGGTTCAATATACTTGCTGGGGTTAGTTCTTACTCAAGGCATGGTCTGGTAAACCATGTGGATGAGTTATGCATGGAAACTAGTTCCCAATTTCATGATTTTTTGGAGTAAGTTATGTCATGGATTAAATTTATGATTGAGATATGATTTTGAATGGAAAATGGTTTTTGGAAAAAGGGTATTAAAAAAGAAAAGGATTTGGGCACATCACTTTGTTTGGAAACTGGGTAGGGTATTTGGAACATTTCCTAAGAATAAAATGGGTTTTGAAATTTGGAATTAAAACTTTAATTTTTGGAAGAAATCTTGTGGTTTTTAGGTGATGTATTCATTTTTGAGCATGGGTTTTTGTCTTGCAATTCCATTTTGGGTTTTAGTTCTATATTGATGTTGATTTTGTTGTGTGTTTTTGTGTTATATAGATAATGAAAATGAGAAAGGGCTTATAGGTTTCTATCGAGTTTTTTCATATTCTTTACCATGCCCAGACACTATGTAGAGTGGTAGAGTTTAGATCTTTTATGTAGTTTCCATTATTCCAATATGATAAAATTTATATGGAGGTTATATTATGGATTGATGAAGTAAAAATTATTTTCAGGTCTTTGGGACCTCCCAATGCTGTGAGGGAGGAATCTATTCAGTGTTCATTTGGTGGAATGAGTTTAGATTAGGTTAAGGTAATCTACCATCATTTTAGAAAGTTGGTATGTCTTGGTAAGACATTAATACCCTCTTTATCCAATGTTTTATAGCTGATTAGGTGATGGATAATAAATTGGTTGAGATCTTGGATGTTCATGAACGTCAATAGATAGTGAATACCTATGTTGATCATTTCATAAATCTAGTTTCTTTGTCTCTGGAGATATCATTAAATGATTAACTAAAATATCCATTCCTTTTCGAGGGTACTTATCTAAAGATTAATGATTCAATTCACTCAACCTTGGAAATTCTATTTTTTAATCTAGTGTAGGAGTCATTTCTATCCACATTACCTCCTAGATTAAATCTATAGAAGAATGAAAATATATTCTCTCTTGGTTCTCATGAAGGTTCCACATCATGTGAGAAGTGTGTACCAGAGGAACACAATTCTTAAAAGTTTCATTTTTTGGATCCTTATCCTAATTAATTAGCCCACCATATCATGTGTTTCCAGTACTATTGGATTTTGAATTTGAATTCTTCTTGACATTATCCACTAAAGGTTTACTGGTGATTTGACTATTTGGGTAGCATGTAAAATTCTTGCAATGTGAATAACTAGAAGTGGAAGTCTCAGTTGGAGGGATCCTCCTTCTGTATATGGGGTTGCATATGCTGTAAGACTCTTTGTCTTCAGCCATAGGCCCTAGAGTGAAGCTCTTCAAACTGTAACAAATTGTTTGGTGTGGGGTGTTGTCCCATTTTTTCCTTAAATTTTGTAGTAGGGAAGGGTTTAAATTTACCCTTTTATAATTTTATTTGTCTTCAAAGTATTATTTTATTGATAAAGGCTTGGTGACTTTGTTTTCTTATAGTTATATGGTTACAATTTTTCTATAAAACATGTGTGGTTTTCCTTTTTGGATCAGTTTTGGTTTTATATTATTCTCATTTTGGATATTTTTGTACCTATAGAAATGATAAATCATGGGTTGTCTTGATGATGGGTTCCTGATTATTCTATTAGGTACCATTTTATTGGGTGTTTATCTATGTGGGTGAAGTTTTAAATGGTGGGTTGAACCTCTAAGGATATTATTGTGATTTGTTTATTGATGGTCATGTGTGACCTGTGGAGTTTTCCTTATGCACAGTGAGTGTGCACAGTCTGGGTAGAAACCATGAGGCTGGAGCAGATGGTTTCTTCAGTTAATTTTTTCTTGCACGAATTGTCCTGTATGAAATTCAAATGATTTGGCCCATACTATGAGAGGAAAGGGAGAAACATTATGGATTTTGATATATTTATCGTGTATGGATCATCGCTTATGCATGTATAGAGGTAACTATAAAGCAATCACTAGAGAGATTTGAAAATAGTTACAAATCTAAATCACAATATTGGATCATGGTTTTACAAAAATGTTTGTCCATACCATTTGGGGGTCCCTTCCATATTTTAAAATACAAATGGTTGTAACACAATATGGTAGATCATGTGAAAAAACCAAGAGACATACAAAGATATTTGAAGACATGAAATTCCATCCTATGCCCTATTTTGATTTAACCGCAATTCAGGTTTCTACTCTCCCAATTGACCAAGGTTCACATTTTGGCTCCCAAAACCATCCTCATTTCGAACATCTTCCAATATTTATGCTCTTACATAAAATATTGGCATGTTTATCTTGAATTTTGGTCAATTTCCTCTTCTTATTATCTCATTGACTTGGTTTCTTAGTTATACAAGGATTGTATCCTTATTTTACAAACCCTAGTAACATAGGTATTATTTTTTCTTGCATTTATTTGATGTTAGGGTGGGTGGTTTGGCACTCAGGATTAGTTCTTCATTCTTCCAGAGTGTCATCACATTCACATGTTTCCTCGGTAGGTGTTTCAACCCATTTCATTTTCGGAACATGGAATTTGATGATTGTGATTTTAAAAATTATTTCTAAATCTATAGTTCATGATGGTTCTTTGTTGGTTGGAATTTTTATGGTGATTCCATGTTGGAAATTTGATGAAAATGGTCGTTAAATTGATTTTTTGTTATATATATATGTATATAAGCATGAAAGGTTTTTCATAAAATAAAAATTATACATTTAGAATGAATTTCATTTTATTGAGATTTTGTATGACCGTGTTTAAGTTTTAGTTGTTTGGTGATATGAAAAATTGAGATCCGATGGTGGGGTGCAGTGCCTTTTTTATGGTTTGGTGATTATTTCTGGATACTTTTTATAGGTTGTAATCTAAATTATTATTCATTATCAAGAACCCAAGGTGTTTTTATACTTTAACATATGTACATCGTTGGATGTTGGAATATAAATTTGTGTACATGGTTCATATATGTATAACAACATACACATATAAATGTAATTCCATAAAATATTCCATCATGAACCAGAGTTTTCAAAAACTATTCTTCCATCCTTACATCTCTCTTCCAATTTCCAATGTTCTCTAAATGGTTTCATGGATTCTATGTTACATAAAATATGTTCTCAAAATGTGTTTCCATGTCATGGACCACTTGGAACCTTAAATAGTAATTTTTTAACTAAATGAACTAAAATACCAATTTCGAATATTTTGAGAATGAACTATGTTTTCACCTCCGTTTTTGTAGTGACCTCAAGAAGAAAGTTATTTTCACTAGAAATGGGTTGAATTTGTAAATTTTAAGTCCTATGTGGTACTATGAGACATTATAGAAACTATTTTAAAATATATATGATGTGTGGGACCAATTGTCACTTTTAAACATTATTTTATGATGAGACCCCCTATGGTCAACCTTCTAATGAGGGTGCCTTCACAGAGTTGTTTTCATGGATTGGTAAAGGCATGGATGGTGGAATATGTGTGTTATGATTAATTCCATGTGTGTGATGGCCTCCACATTATCCATTATACTATTATCATGGGATTTATAATATTTATCTGGAGGTTTAAGTAATGATTTAATTCTATTCATAATTATATGTATTATATTCCCCTAGATAGAGGAGAGGATATGTGTGATTTTCCTCTAGTGAGGCTAGTTTAGAGATTCCAGGTTTATTATGGACTATGGATATGCACCATACACTGATGGTGGGTCCAAAGAAAGTACATCCGAGGATTACTTATATGGATGTCTTTGAAATTCCCATGATTACTATCCATATGTTCGGAATTTATTCTTAAATAATTTTGGTTACTTTTTATTCATTATTTTCCATATTTTACTCATACTAGTTTCCTTTATTTATAGATTTGTTTTCATTAACCTACTGATTGTGTTTAGTTTGGTTTTTGTTTTTCCGTTTTTTACTTTCCCAAAGTTGTGTTTTCTATTTCACAATGTTTTTTTAAAATTGGTTATGAAAATAAATTATATTCTAGGATCGTTAAATTATAAAAATATTATTTTCAATTTATATTTCCAACATGAATTTATGGACTATTTTAGGAAGGACATGTATAGATTCTTTGGTGATTACCAACAAAGCTATTTTATTCTCACTCCTTGTTTTTTCCACTCAGTGTTGGTAGACGCAAGCATCTTGTAAGGTATTTTTTTAATTATGACTTCTTATAGAGAGGGATAGTATTATGGGTGGCTGTGTCCAATAGATCACAAGTTGGTCATTTCTGTTCTAGTTGGTTCATTTTTCTTAGTTTTCTTGTTTTATTCTACTACTATTGTATATAGATCTATTTATAAATTTATTAAAATAATTTTTTTATGGATTAAACTTTTTATGATTTATAATATATATTTATTCATTTATCTTTTCTTATAATGGGAAAATTGTTCCCATGTGTACTCAATTTTATACCCAAAACCAGTTACCACCTCGGGAGGCTTGTGAACACCTCTCAGGCCTTTTCGTGAGCCGACTCAGGTGAACGATTCAGGGTCAACCCATGGTGTTTTATGAAAAATATAGCCTTGAGGTTATATATTACATATTTATTTTATAATAATATATTAAATTACGTTTTAATAAGAAATATACATGATTTTGATAAAATTTAATTTTTATGCTTAAATACGTATTAAAAAAATGTTTTCATTTCATATTACACATTTATATTAAAATTGATTTTTCCAAATATTTGTATTTAATATTCTAAAATAGATAATATATTTCTAATCAGGATGGTCAAATTTTGTAAATTGGTCCCTTTTTTGGATGTTATGAATAGTGCATGTGGTGATTATTTTTCACCTTGGTAATTGTAAAATGGGTAGAACTTGGTTAAAACCATGATATATGGTCTCAATATAAACCAAAAAATTGATTTATTTTCATTGGATGTTATAAATAATACCATATACATCCCAAATCATTGTATTTTGATTTTTGGTTCCATTTTACCTTGATAATTATTTTTTTTTGACGTAATGAAAATTCCAAAAATATTACTATCTTGAATTAAATATCTCATAATTTTTACATATGTATTAAATGGGATAATTAATATTATAAATTATTTTTTAAAAAATGAGTTACTTTATTACCATGGTAATATATTTATACTTTTTAGTGATGGGATTATTACCTAACATTCTTTTACTGCATCGACATTGTATTTATTCAGTTAATAGAAAAATAAAATAATTTTTTTAAAACTATTAAAATTAACAAAATCCAGGATTATTATTTACCACCATGGATAATTATGTAATTGTTACATGTTGGGGATGTTTATAATGTTTATATTCAAATTCCATAACTATCTCGAGGACATTAAAGTCATTGTAAATAAAGTGTCCAAATCGACATTAACTAAAATGTCAGGAAAATAATAATTTTTAAATTATTTAAAATATCACAAAACTCTAGAAATAGGGAAGATAAGATGATTTATAGTCATAAATTTCACCTATTTTCCATTTAAGAGCTAATTTTTGTGTTTAGATAAAATTATAATCCTTAAAAATTGAAATAATCTTTACCATAGTTAATGTTTAAATTAGTTAATGAAGGGGTTAAAACAAATATAAGGTTCAAAATGACACCAATAACTATCTAAATATCATTTTAGGATTATATATAGAAAATTTAATATTTTTGTGGAATTCATGTTTATTTGGAATCATTATACTTGAGAATGTATTAATTATTTTAAATCTTTTTAGAAATTCCAAGTGAGTCATCTCCATCCTAAAATAAAGGAATCCCATTATATATTTTCTTTAAACCACAATGATATATATTTATCAACCAAAACCTAAAAAATTATATTCTAAACATCCATACATGAATAAATACATCTACCCTTTTGGAATGCAATTGCACTGATCCCCATGAAGGAATCAAAATAAGGCTCGAATAAAAGGCTATTATCATCTTTACTGACACTTTAAAATTTATTTATTATTCCAATTAATTTATTTATATTGTAAAATTTATAAATAATAACTCCAGTATTATAAATATTTGTTTATTTTATCATTATTATTGGATAAACATTTTCCACCTCTTTTTCATCCTATGAAAATTGAAGACATCGCTTGTACGTACCTCTGGCTTATCATCTCTGTGTATACCATTATACATGGATGGTTATAATAATAAAAATAATTACTATATATGATATTTATGACATAAGTTTAGTTTTAATAATTGAATATATCATTTATATTTTTGCTTTTCAATCTTTTTGAGAATGATAAGTCATGCATGAGTACGTGTGGACTATCACCTCCATGAAATGATATGATCCATTTTTCATCACTATATAGCATTACTATCAATAAGTATCGATTTAATGATTATATATATGATATATATTATAGAATAATTATTATATAAATGTTTATTTTTATTTAACATTCTATTTTCTGTCTTTAAAAAAGTAAAAACAACATTAATGTGTATGTACGACCTACCATCTCTATGAATGGTGTAATTCATTTTTTCTATCTATATAATTTATGGATCAATATATATATATATATAATGAATATATATTATATTTATATAATAAATAATATTCTTGATATGATGTTACCCTGGTAAAAGATTAATGACCCTAACTACAGAACTGAAATTATCATGAAATACTGAATCAATTAACACATAGAAATGATGATTTTAATAACTAATTATTACAATAATAGTGTTGAAATGATATAAGGGTTTCATATATGATATTATATGTATTTATATTGTTATGGTTTATAATTAAAAAAATTAAAATTTACTATATTGGATGCTAAAGTAACTTAGAATGCATGTCCGATTAGTGGTAAGGGATTTTTGTGTCATTTTATTTCTTATAAAAACATTAAATATTCACCCATTGTTATTTTATGTTTTGTATATAATTCTAATGAATGTATCACATGATAATTATAATTAATTTTGTGGATATATATATATATATCAATGTATTTTTACTTCTTTCATGTTTTTTATGATTCAAATGATATAAAAGTGGTAAGAGATTGTCGTTTCAATCTCATTTAAGAAGGGAAGATATATGCATAAATTTACATTAATGGAAATTATTTTAGAATTTTCTATTAAAACCTATTAATTTCCATATAATATGGTTATTTATTGGGATTACATATTTAACCTTTATTTTACACTATTTAATTACTAATGAGGCCAAATGACAATTTTTATGGAAAAAAAGAATTTATATTTCTCTTTGTCCAAAAATATTTCTTTTCCAATCCAATTTTGTAAAAAGTGTTTTGAAGAATAATTTTAATATTCTCTGTGGATTATTTAATGTAATTTTTACCCATTTGTAATTTTTTAATTTTTTTTAAAAGGATTCTTCTTGTCATTTTCTAAATGAGGTACTTATATCATTTTCTGAAATTGTCGTGGGAATATTTATTCTCACAAACATGGATTGAACTAAATTTCCCAACATCATGATAGATCAATGATTTTATGATTTCTTGAAAATTTTTCATGTTTTTTTCCAAGAATATTCATTCTTTAATATTATTGGAATTTTAAGATTTTAATAATTGATTCGAAAAAGAAAAGAGTAATTTTAATCAATAAATCTTCTAAAGATATTATAAAGACATTTTCGACTATGATAAGACCCTTTAGTGTTACCTAGAATATAATCAAATGATACCAGCATTATTATTCCAATGGAAGATGTTTAATGATATTGGAATGATTTTTCTTATTCATTGACCTATAAAAATAATTGTTTATTTATAAGGATTATTTAGATTGAATTTTATTCATCATTTTGAATATAATAATTGCATTGGATGTGAATTTTATAAGTGTATCCTAATTATAGATAACCAAGTGATCCGTCAATTGGCCTCATGAGATAAAATAAGTCAACATGATTTATGGGATGAGGATATAATATCATGTCATAGTTGGTAGTTGTATGGTATATGTATTCTCTGTAAATGATAATTAAATAGTGGAGAGGACTTAACAGAAATATAATGGATTGGTTAAGAGGCATTGATAGTAAGATTTTTGAATTCTTTGTTGAGGTTTATGATAACAAATATCTAAAACATTCATGTTCCTTTATTAAGCATATTTTTTTTACTGTGCATCTATTTTATATGTTGATATTAGATATGAATGATCATTGAGAATAAGTTATCGACT
This sequence comes from Viscum album, assembly GCA_963277665.1. NCBI lineage: Eukaryota > Viridiplantae > Streptophyta > Magnoliopsida > Santalales > Viscaceae > Viscum > Viscum album. Next base: position 260,467,968 of record OY728128.1, on the reverse strand, counting down.
AAATAGCATGTGTTTTATTATCTACTCTATCATGTAAATTTTCTATTATATACTCATGATACAATTCATTATACGTATCACATACTAATAATTTAAGTTCGCCCTTGATTTTTTTCTTTTCCGGGTGATATTAATAATAATTTAATAAATGATATCAATGAAAAAAGAATTCTTATTATGTTATGTTTTTTCATATCCATTGTAATTTAAGAACCATGTGTATAACTTTTTGACCAAGACTAATAAACTATTCATTCCTTTGTGATGAGACTGATTGTATGTAATAAAAGAATAATAAAATAACCACAATCATTGGACTAATAAGGTCAGGGTCATTATGGATTTCCCCAATAATAGAGTGTTTATATAAGGTCAAACTATTACTATACTAAGATAAGATTGAAAATATATGATTTCTGGTAGAGAACATTGTCCTTTGTGATGAATCAAATTAATAGTAAATCCTCTATGAAGTACGTTTTAATGGAAAAATCCATATAATTATTATAGGGGGTAAATAATCCCCATGATATATGATGTACATGTCAGATCCTGCACTGCGCATTATTTAGGCACTAGGATATCCCATAAAATCTGAAGGCTAATATATTTCTAGAGGTTGATGAAAAAACTTTCATGGAATCCACCTAGAATTTTAATTATTGTGAAATAAATTCCAATTTCATTAATATATCTCTAGATTATTTTTCATATGGAAAAGTACTCATAGCTATTTTAATTGAGGGGAATGGATTCCATGGATCTAATCCTCTATCTACAATAATACTATTCATGTACATCTGACTACCACTATATTATACTCTAAATGGGCTAAAATTATACCCATAAAGTAATATAAGATGAATACTATCATCAAAATCATAAATTCATATGAAATTATGAGATTTTTTGCTCCTAAAAAAATATTAATAAATAATGACATAAATTTCTACTCTTATGAGTTAAAAAGATCGACTTAGGTGTATAATATTGAGTCAAACCCCTCATATCACTTTCATGAAATTAAAAATATAAAATATGGTGCATTTAATCAGTATCCATGTAATATATTCTAGAAGATGGTAGAAAAAGAAAATAAACACTATCAAGAAAGTGTTTTTAATTCCTTGGGAGATTATAATAGAATAATCTTTACTACTAGTTGAGAGACCCAATTTCACATGTGTAGATAACAGAGGTCGAGTTACCCATAAAATTTCAAACTACTTTCTCCAAATTACTCATTATCAACATATCTAAGACGATGAGGAATCCTATAAAAAAATTTATGAATTATATAAGCTTGATGAGAAGAGATTTCCCAAATTGCACAAAATGGATTCCCATAAAAAATGAATTTTTATACCCTCTAATAAGAAAGTTCACATATTATCATTCCTCTAGTTAGAGATGGTGTTTTTTCTGGTAAACATAATGATCCTAGGGATGAATCACCCTTATCTAGGACCAATAGGGTATAAAACATACAATATACTTAATGAATACACTATTATATCCTTTTCTATAGTAAAAAAGGATGAGTAGAGTACCACACCTCCCACAAATGAAATAATTCTAAATAATATTTTCATCTCTATAGATTGGTCCACAATATCTCAACTAGGTGATATTAAACTATGCATTTTTGGTCCATACTTTTGACAATAAACTACAAGAGACCCTATCTCTTATTATATTACATAAAATAGAAAAAATATCGTATCCATTACTCATTAAATTAAACTATTTTTAATGGGTTCAAATTGAATGAACATAAGCTAGATGGAATAATAAATTCCATGGTTGATGTCAAACTATGTGGTGGAAGGTCCACATTTCATGACCTTGGACTGAAACATAATATTATATTATAATTATTAATATAAAATATATTTCCCAATAATAAAATTCTTCATGAAAATAAATTTCAAAGAGTGGCATGTTTTCTGTGGCCCATTTCCACCATTATGAGTTCTTGATCTATGTATGAATTTTTAGTATGTTTTCTATTTCCATAATCATCCCACCAAAAGACCCATTTTCCTTACATATGATATAGCTCTATGTAAGTGAGTTATTCATAATTACTATGTGTTCCCTGATTACTATTAATACCAGATATTTAGGGAATCCTAGATTTCATCCTATGACTTGATGAAAATTTGATCAATACATAATTCACCATATGCTTGAGCCTAATCATTATAAAAAAGGAATCATATAATTACTAAATGTGGACTCATTCTTATATTCATATGATTTTTAGTGACAATAAGATCTCCAAAATTATTCCCAAACTAGGTTTCTAATTTAGCACCTACATCATCCCCATAGTTGTACCCCTTTATCTACAATGGATTTTCATCCAGGTGTACGTCACTAAGATGAACCCTTATCACTTTTCATAAGAGAAATATATGTACAGAAGTTTCTATATATATATATATATAGGTACTTATCATAAAACCATGAAGTACATGAAACCCGAGTCCTTGAAGCATTATAATAAAATATTCCACATTTTTTCCACCCTACACAAATTTGAAATTATTAGAGTGGACTAATTCTTATGGAACCCTCTTTAAATGACAATCTAGTGTATGTATTAAGATTAAAATGACATGGACCCCTATACATAGTACCATGATTCATTGAAAATATTTCCCCTAACACACAATTTAGATTTATATAGGATCCTATAGCACATGTTGATCCATAGACATTATCTATGAAATAAAACCCCAAACATGAGATATTTCCTCACCTAGATGTTCTCATTCCATTTGAATGCAATAAATGTGGTCTTATTTAGAAAAAAATCATATCACATTAAACAATAAAAAAAGAATATATAAATTCCCATATCCTAATGTTTGACTCTTCACCACAAACAATGATACCTTCCAAACACCCTCTTACACTAGGGGATTATATGAACTACATTTTTCATGATTCATATCCACACAAGATACATAATGGCACCCTAATATTATATCCTCAGCCTAGATATGGTCCAAATAAAATAAAACACTATTTTTTTCAAACTTTATATTTTAGAAAAATTTATTTTTTCTAATTCCACATCACTTAGGTGATGCCAATTTCCCCTTGTATAATAGTCCGATATGTGAACAAGTATCCTTACTAGAACTATGCGTGGAAAAAACAAAATAATCAATCATACATATAAAATAAATTTATGTAGAGATTCCAAGTATAGATTAATATTATATTAAAATATTGATATATATATATTCACATACAAATTTGTTTAAGCTAAATCATCATAGTACCCTTATAGGCACAATGTGTAGGTTGATTCCTACACCTCCAGGATATATAGTGATTAATAATATCTTTTCCTTAGTCCCAACAACAATAGTATGACTATTAAAAAAATTTTCGTACCATAACAACTCCTTATGATCATGAGATAATTTTTATATTTGTTTTTAAAATATAAAAATACCCCTCTCTTTTATATGAACTATATTTATGTTGGATCCTTTGTTAGAGGTATATTTATGTATAGACATATATTTTAAAAAATACCCCTTATCCCTACATTCAATCGATATCTATTCGGGGAATGTCACCATCAATAACTATTTACTCTAGATTCTTATATTCATATAATATATATTTATTAATTGATCTTCTATCCAATTCCCAAGCATGAATCCAAAAAAATATTTCCCTCACATTTGTCATCTCAGTATTTTTAAAAATTTATCACTATCTTGAAAGCACTTATCTAAGGTGAGACCCAATTTTATTCCCCCACATTTGAGATAGAACTATGAAATGATTTCTTAAGAACTATATATAGCTTGATACTAGTTTTTTGGGACATGTAGTCATGTCTGAGATAACCGATCCCTAAAATAGCCATGTTTTTTCACGAATGCAAGGACTATTTTGTTTAGAAAAAAAATTTGGATGGACCTACCTCATAATATTGAAATTTTACTTCATGAAAAAATAACCCAATTGAAAACACTATATCCTTTCCCAAAATATTTATCATTTCACCCTATATCATGGTTTCCACCTTTTTTTCATGAACCCAGACTGGTGAAATTTTTTCTTACTGAAGAACCAGATCCACATAGGGATTAAATAATACATAAACATAGTATGAATGCATACCTACTATTATATGATATGTACTGATGAATATATATTTTATCCTATAATTATCCATAAATTTTCATCATGCTTAACCTCATCTACCAATATAAAATCCAAATATTGTGTACCACATCTTGGTTTTCAAAGGTGAGTTACATTTGATTTTTACTTTTTCTAATGAATCATTTTGTGTTTTTGACCTTTGAATTATTTTTAGGATGTGGGGAGTTTCTTTGGTGCATTAGGAAGTTTTTAGAATTGGTTTATTAGGTGAACTATTAAGGAACAATTATATGAAACCATAATAATTTTCCAGGTAATGGTATTGAAGAAAACATTAGAGACATTGGAGTTCACATATATGGATAAAGATTAACAAATGATAAGTGTAAGAACCTGGTTCTTTTAATGAGATACTGGTTCTTCATTTTACTTTTCCTTTGAGTTGTTTTTGAGAAGATATGGAAAATGGAAAAATTGTATGTTTTAGTAGAACATGTTGTGTACTCATATATACATGGCATGTAATCTATGCAGGTTGGATGGGGATATATGGTGTGTGAGATTGTTGGATTAGGAGAGAAGAAAAATCCACTACATGCTGTGTACTCTTTAGAACACCCCGTGTAGTCATGTCGGCAATATTGGTGTAGGATGTGTAAAGTAAGTCAGTGAATTTATGAATAGTAAAATGATATACATGGTGTTTAGGCTAACTTACACCCCTTCTACTACTAAATTTTTTCTTAAAATGGGCAGTAACATCATTTTCTCTTCTTCTAGAAAAAAGAGTTGCTCGGTGAAGAAGGAGTTGTGGGAACGTTTCCTTCTCTCGTTTCATCTTTAGGAACCTGAATCAAGTTCTGCCAGCCACGTTGGATTCCTCCCAGTAAAATATTTTTTCTCCTTGAGGCATTCTTGATGATTTATGTTCTTGATAACGTTATTCATGGTTGAATGATTTACCCATTTTCATAGATCTACGTCATTTAAGGACGATTCAAGGGCCGACGTTAGATTATATCAGTTATATAACATCATGGTAGGTGGTTTTATGCCTTTCAATAATGTAGAGTTGATTATATTTTCCAAAATGGAATGATTCCATTTCTGGGTATTGTTTTTCTCTATAATTGAAACCTGTTGATGACTAATGTTGCATAGGTATTGGATTATATGAAATTGAAGCATGTGGTTTCATAATTTATATATTTAGGGACACCACATGGGTGAATTCCTAGTTTTTAGCCATTTGGATAGAATGCCTTTATGGCGTGTGAATGTTTTCCCTTTTTGGGGTTGATTAGAATTATACATTGTTATGTGAAATTACCACATGAGATGTGATGAATAAAACCACGTATTAGATAAATTTTCACGTGTTTACTGCTATGCAAATTTCCCACACAATTTGTTATGTTTAAAGCCATGTGATAGTTTAATTCACATGTGTAGTTTTTTAAATGAAATTATAAATCATTAAAATAGGTAATTAGCCATGGGAGAGCCATAATCATGGTTAAAAGAAAAGGTCAGGCTCTTGTGGAAAATTACACCTTTCATACCATGGGTGAACCATTGTCTTGGTTAAAAGGAAATGGATGTACACAAGAGGTTAATTACTTAATGGTTGTGAGTGGGCCACAATTTTGCTGGTCGAGCATACAGAGTCTTCCTTGTGAATGCTGAGTGAATCTTTGATCCACTAAGGGATACCTAGAACCGACTCTTTTGAAAAATGAACAGATGATTATATGATGAAATGCTGATATTATTAATGTGAAATAGTTTTGTAATGAGTTTATAGTTACTTTGGTATGAGGGGGGGGGGGGTCGATGGGCCGTGTTTGGAATTCAAGACCATTGTTCACAAAACTTTTTAAATGAAATGAAATTAATTATGGTATGTTTCCAAGAAAAGCACAAACATAGATTCAATCTTCTTTTGTATCTAGATGACCATTTGAGACATCTACTGTGTTTATGTCTATATGGGTTATCGGAAGGATAAGTCCAAATCTTGATATAGTTGAACATAACTAAAATTGGATAGCTAAATAACATAAATAGAATAAATGGATAGTTTAACTGACTAATTCATATTTTCTATTTTCTTTTACTACTATTGCATATATTCACTGACTGTTATGCACTGAACTTTTGTGGTTTCCTACATGGATTAGTCTCACACCCTATTGGGGTCATGCTTTTGGGCCCAAAAAAATTATATCACTGTAGGTGTAGACAAGAGAATGCTCCCTTATACAGGTACCTGATTACTGCTTAGGAGCAGGAGAGCAAGGGACCAAGCTGGGGATTAAGATGCTTCTGAGTTTTATTTCTATTTATGCACTTATATTGCATTTGTATCTGATTAAAACATATCTTGTTTTGACTACTTTCTTGAAACATATTACATGTTGCATTATCATTTGTATGGTTTAAGACTTGTATATTTATCTATCAAAATACCAGTGTTTTGTTTCAGTTTCATGCAGTTTACTGCTTCTTCTATTTGATAATATTTATTCCATTGTGTTACACTGTTCCAATGAGGGAATAGTTTCCCCACTATCACACCCTAGTCCCTCTCTACTAGTCGTCATCCTCTCGCATTTGGGAAAATTATCTTGAGGCTATGTGTCCAACTGGTCTGGCCATCAATTTAGTGGTAATCCGGGTCCGGATGTTACAAAGGGGTATCAAAGTGGGGTTTTGATCCTCCAACCTGTTTTATGCTCTTGTGATAGATGATGTGATATATATGCCTACTAATTTTATAGGTGTATTGGTACATGATATGGTATGGATTCAATGGACCCCAAACATTTGTTCCAGTGGTGAATTGGCCCTCTTGGACTGGAATTTGGAGGATCCTGATTCTATTTTTATCAATACTTGTATCACAATATGTTATTCTTGGGTGCTAAACTTTGATATATGGTGAGTATGGAAAATCACGGATTCAAATTTGGCATTCCATAGGTAGGGTTTTCTATAGAATAAGTATTTTCCTGGAAATCTATAGTTTCTGTCATGAAAAAACTAGTATACATAGATTGTAGTCTAGCCCAACACACTGTAAGTTCTTCCTATTTGGGGAAGAATGTGTCATATGTTTTAAGTATAATATGATATGCATCATGTATAAACACTGTGTAATCCTTGACTTTGTAACCTTTCGTGTGAGGAGGGAACACAGGTTGTCAATCTTTGAGTAGGACATGCCATGTAAGGTGAGTATGCGCCGTGTATTGGTTGATTGTGTATCCCACTATGTGACTAATGAAATGGGTGGATGAAAACATAGCAGTACATGCCTTCTCAAGGATGAACACATTGTGTAGTCTTACACAGTCTGAACCATGTAGTTCTATCCATGTAGATGTACCTCGGCAGGAAGGAAACTCAAGTACATTCCATGTCTCTTAGGGAACACGCTGTTTACAAGGTGTGTTACACAGCTGTGTTGGGAAGAAGTAAACGCCCATGTAAATGCCTAGGAGGACGTACCATGTAAGGTGTTATACATACTGTGTACTCCTATTTTGAAAGAATAATGAGTGTTTTACCTTATTTGACTAGTTTAGAACATTTGAGTTGTAGTTTCATCTTCTTTCACCATGTGAAAAGTTGTGTATTCTGGTCTTTATAGTGTAATTACACCATGAAGACCTCGAGTAGTGCACCAGGAGAGTGGAGGTGAGTATATACCCGTGGTGATTGGACATGTGCTACCGATAGGTCATCCAATTGTTCCGTCTGGGACACTAGCCATTATACCAGGCGCGGGTGCAGGTGCACATTTCAGAGAAGGTTTTTTGAGGTGTTTGCAGACCTTCCAGGGAGCACCACAAGCTTCCACTTCAATGGTAGAGCTAACATGTATATTCCAGCAAAAACATCTGCCTACATTATCAGGGGATGGTGGACCATAGGCTCGGGAATCATGGATGGAATCAGTGTTGACTATCTTTGAACATCTTGAGATGCCTCTAGAGAGGAGGGTCAATCTCACGACTTATATGTTTTGTGATTCTTCCAATAGGTGGTGGGATGTTATCATGCAGACAGATCACCCTCGAGACATTTCATGGGGTGACTTCCAGATAGTTTTCAAAGAATACTTCTTTCTTGAGACCCACAGGGCTGATTGAGCTCAAGAGTTCATGAATCTGGAGTAGGGTAATATGTTAGTGATGGACTATTCTTCCTGCTTTACAGAGCTTCAGTGATTCTCATATGCTATGGTGGGTGATGTGGTGCTGAGAGCTTTGAACTTTATGGATGGTCTTTAATATGACATCCGAGCTTAGGTGAACATTTTCAGGTTTCCTTCTATGCATTCCATTGTGAATCAGGCAATGACTACCGAGAACAACCTACATGAATCTAGGCATGCAAGCCAGGGTAGTTCAACACCAAGATTTAGTACTGTCTCAAACAAAAGAAAGAAGTGTTTTATGAATTTTTCTTTCGGGAATAAGTATTGTCAGGATATATCTTCTGGTGTATAGGTGAGGTGCTATTATTGTGGCAGAGTTGGAAATTTGAGGCCTCGGTGCCCAAAGGACCCAGTTGAGTGCCGAGATTGCGGGAAGATGGGCCATCTACAATGCTTCAGCAAGAAGTTTCCACCAGTGGATAGTAAGAGAGGTTCTGTACTGATTCCACATGTAGGAGAATGGTCAATAGTTTCTCACCAGTCTAGAAAATGGAATATGTCGGGGTGTGCAGGCTAAGGCAGTGGGTGTGGTTGTGGTAGCCATACCCCAAGATCTCAATAATAGTAGGGCAGGTCAGCACTGGGTAGCCAGGCTGTGTCATAGGGATGCGGTACATGTCATAAATATGTAATGCAACAGATCCAATAAGAGTAGGACCCCAAACCTTTTGCTGTCATAGTTACTATTTTAGTTGCCTCTATTCTATCTTCAGCACTTTTGTATACTAGTTTAACACATAGTTTTATATATTTTTCCATTATAGAGAGCCTAGGGATTTGTGTTTATACCTCTGAGAATGTTATGACTCTAGACACTCCTCTAGGGATTAGAATGACATGTGTGCATCAGTGCATGGGGTTCCCCCTTGAGATTGGTGGGTGTCACTTTCTATGGATCCTCTATGTATTAGAGATGATGGGGTTTGATTTCATCCTTAGAATGGATTGGTTGGTTTTTTATTTGGACTTCGTTGACTGTTATCGCTGAATGGTGAGTTTTATGTCAAAAGAGGGAGGGTATTTTCTATACAAGGGAAAATTGGATGTCCAGGTGATACGAGCAAGACTCAATCATCGTGGGCTGGGCGAGATGACATAATAGATTGCAAGTTTATTTCTAGATGATTAGGAAATATGTCTGACAAATTTTCCTCTAGCGGTTGATCGTTTTCTGACGTCTTCTCAGGATTACCTCCGGTTAGAGAGGTGGAGTTCACTATCGAGAAAGTTCCAGGAGCTGCACTGATATCCATTCCTCCTTACAGGATGGCTACAACATAGTTTCAAGAGCTCAAGAGGTAGTTGGAAGATATGGAAGCTAAGGGTTTTATCTGAATGAGTACTTCTCCTTGGTTTTCACCGGTCCTTTTTGTGAAAATGGCGGACAACACCCTTATCCATGGACTATCAGAAAATGAACCAGTTGATAATTAGAAATCTATTTCTCTTACCACAGATTGATGACCTGTTTGATCAACTTCAAGGAGCTCAAGTCTTCTCAAAGATTTACTTGCGGTCAGGATATCACTAAGTATGTGTTCAACCTATAGACAAACCTCGTACAACCCTTCATAGTAGGTACGGTCTCTATGAGTACTTTTTTATTCTGTTTGTTCTCATGAACATGCTGGTATTTTTCATGGAACTGATGAACCAAGTGTTCCATCCTTACCTAAATTCCATTGTGGTGGTTTTTTTGGATGATATATTGGTGTACTATCACAGTCAACCTGAACATTCCAAACACCATGATATCATTTTGAATACACTATGAGAGAATTAGTTATATACTAAGCTCACAAAGTGACACTTTTGGATGCATGAGATTCACTTCCTTGGTCATTCCATCTTAGAGACTGGAGTATCAGTGGACCTAGAGAAGGTAAGAGAAATAGTTACCTAGGAGAATCCTAAAAATGTTTTTGAGGTGCATAGTTTCATGAGGATATATGGATACTACATTTGTTTTATATAGGACTTATCATGATTAGAAGCACCAATGATGGTATTGACTAATAAGGTGTGTAGTTTGAGTGGTCAGATTCTTATGACACAACCTTTCATGAGTTAAAGGGATGTTTTCCTACATCACCGATACTGATATTTCCAGAGTAGGAAAGAGTTACACTATGTAATGTGATGCATCAGGTATTGGGATGGGAGCTAATCTATTGTAGGGAGATTGAGTAGTTGTGTATGGGTCTCGGTAGTTGAGGCCACAAGAGATGAATTACCTGATGCATCATCTCGAGTTGGCAGCAGATGTCCATGATTTGCGCAATTGGAGACACAATTTATTGGGGGAGTGTTTTGTTGTGTACATGGACTACAAAATCCATAAATACATCATCACCAAGCGTGATTTGAATCTAAGAAAGCGACAATTGGTGGAATACCTTCAGATGTCTGATTTTGAGATATCCTATATTCCTAGAAAAGGTAATGCAATGGCTGACTTACTAAGCAGGAGGACTCGGATACAGGCAGTGCAAGGGGCCAGTGGTGAGTGTCATCTAATGTCTTTGTTCTCTGAGACTCATTTAGAGGTGAAAAACAGTATGGGATAGACATATCTTTGATCTTTGGCTGTTACCTCTACCCTATTGGATATAGTGAGGATGAGGCCGCTAACAGATTCTGAAGGCATAGTTCTACAACGGAGCGCAGTAGGTGAGAACCCTCCTCCTAGACGGACAATAGGAATGGATGAAGTTATTCATGTCCATATAAGTGTGTGGGTTCTAGGGGATATACACAAAGAGCATATGTGGGAGTTTTAGGCTTCATCTTGGGATGTACATCCTTGAGTCACCAATATGTACAGAGAATTTAACCATCAGTACTAGTGGCCGAGTATGAAGTTAGAAGTACCTGGTTTTGTTACAAGGTGTTCCACCTCTCAGTAGGTGATGGAAGAACATCAATAGCTGAATATAATTTTAATGTAGCTACCTATTGCTGAGTTGAAATGTGATGATATCATAGTGGATTCTGTGATAGGGTTACCAAGGTGGCCAAGAGGCAATGATGCTCTATGGGTTGTAGTGGATAGGCTTATGAAGGTCACTAACTTTTTTCCAATCAAGGATACTTTTGTTAAGGATGATATAGGGAAGATTTATATTCAAGAGGTGGTAAAACATAATGGGGTTCCCCATTCTATGATATCAGATAGAGATTCCCACTTTACATCTTGTTTCTAGCAGATTTTTCAGAGGGTGTTGGGTACCCAGGTGCTTCTAAGAACAAAATACCACTCTCAGATTGATGACCAATCTGAGCATATGATATAGGTTCTAGAGGACTTGTTGGGTGCCTGTGTCCTTGATGTTGAGGGATCATGGGAGTAGAATATGCCCCTAGTTGAGTTCGCCTATAATAATAGCTTTCTGGATACTATCAAGATGGAACCATAGGGGGCTTTGTCCAGTAGGTCGTGCTGATCACCCCTATGTTAAATGGAGGCAGGAGAGGCAGTTATGATGGGACCTCATCTTGTCCAGGACACTACTGTGTAGGTTCACTTGATTCAGAGTTGGATGGATACTGCACAGTCTTATAAAAAATATTATATCGATCGTTATAGACGACCATTGGAGTTTGAGGCTGGGGATATAGTTTTACTATGTGTCACACTAAGATTGGGACATAAGAGGATCATGAGGTAGGGTATGCTTTCAGCACGATATGTCAGACCATATTATATTTTAGAATGAGTCGGGTTGGTTTCCTATCGATTACGGTTTCCTCATAGAAACTGAGCCATGCACGAAGTATTCTACGTATCTCAACTGCGCCACTATCAATTAGACACATTTCATGTTTTTCAGCCTGAGGAGGTTAAGATTTAGGTTGATGCATCCTTTGAGTAGCATTTGATTCATATATTTGACAAGAGCACAATGGTTCTATGAGACCAGTCAGTTTCTCTTGTATGGGTGCTTTGGCAGCACGACTGAGTACATGAAGAGACATGGGAGAGGGAGGCTGACGCACGTGCTTTGTGGCTGGAGTTATTCTCAGATATTCCTTCACCACCCTAGGGAATGCTATTTTGGGAAAATTTTAATTAAGGGTGGAAGTTTGTAAGAACTGGGTTCTTTTTATGAGTTATTGTTTCATCGTTTTTCTTTTCCTTTGAGTAGTTTTTGAGAAAATATGGAAAACTAGAAAAATGTTATGTTTTAGTAGAACACATCGTGTACTCCTATATACATGCCGTGTAATCTTGATGTGTAGGATGGGAAGACATGTTGTGTTAGTTTTTTGGCCTTGGAGGGAAGAAAAATCCACTACAGGCCATGTCCTCCTTAGTACACTCTATGTAGTCATGTCGGCAAGATCTGTACGAGGTGTGTAAAGTAAGTAGGTGAATTTATGACCAATAAAAGGACATACACACTGTGTATGTTAACTTTCACAACATGTACTACTAAAATTCAACTTAAAATTGGATGTATCATTATTTTCTCTTCTTTTGGATAGAAGAGCTGCCGGGTGAAGAAGGAGGATCCGCGAGAAGGATTCCTTCTCCTATTTTGTCATCTGAAACCCGAATCAAGGGCTCTCAGTCTCGTTGGATTCCTATCGATAAGATTTTTATTTTCCATGAGATGTTGTTGATGATTTTTGTTCATGATAATTTTATTAAAGGCGTAATGATTTACCACTTTTCTAGGACAATTCAAGGGCCGACGTCGGATAATATCAGTTATATGACATCAAGGTAGGTGGTCTTATACATTTTGTTAAATTTCAAGATGACTATATGTTCCAAAATGGTATGAGACCACTTTAAGTTATTTTTTCTCTATGATTGAAATATGTTGATCCATAATGATACTTAGGTATTTGATTATATGAAATTGAAGCATATGGTTACTAAATTGTTTGATTTAGGAAGACTCCATGATTTTGTTCCCCATTGTTAGCCATTTGGAAAGAAAAAATTTGAGGTGTGTGAATGTTTTCCTCTTTTGGGGTTGATTAGAATTATATATTGTTACGTGAAATTCCCACATGAGCTATCATGATTAAAACTGTGTAATATTTCAATTTTCATGTGTTTTCTACTATGTGATTTTCCCACATGATTTGTTATGTTTAAAGACATGTGATATTTTAATTCACATGTGTTTTTTTTTTTGAAATGAAATAATAAATCATTAAAAGAGGTAATTAGCCATTGGCGAGCCATAGTCTCTGTTAAAAGACAAGGTTGAGCTCATATGGATAATTACACCTTGCATACCTTGGGTGATCCATTGTCTCGGTTAAAAGGAGATGGAGGACTCAAGAGGTTAATTACTTAAGGATTCTGAGCGACCCATAGTTTTGGTGGTCAGGAATACGGAGTCTTCCTCATGAAGGCCAAGTGAATATTTGATCAATTGAATGATTCCTATAATGGGATATTTTGGTAACTGAACAAATGATTAAATGCTGAAATGCTGATACTCTTAATATGAAATGGTTATGTAATGAGTTGATGGTTACTATGGTACAGGGGGTCGATGGTCCTAGGTCAAATTTCTATACCTTTGTTCACATAACATGTTAAATGAAATTGAATGAATTATGACACGTCTTCCAAGACTAATCACATGCCTGGATTTAGTATTCTTTTTTTAACTAGATGATCTTTTGAGGCATATAATGTGTTTACTTCTATATAAGGGATTATCAGGCAAAGGACAAATCTCGAGATAGTTATACTTTAGTGAAATTGAACTGCTAAAGAACAGAAAAAAATAATTGGATAGTTTACTTGAGTAATTCATAGTTTCTATTTTACTTTACTACTATTTCATATATTCACTATCTATTAGGCACATATCTTTGGTGTTTACCTACTAGGATTAGTCTCACACCCTGTTTGGATCATGATTTTGGGACCAAACTGATTATAAGATTGAAAGTTTAGAAAAGGTAAATCCCCCTTATACAGGTACTTGATTGCTTATATTTAGAAAGAGAGTAGGGGACCAAGCTGAGGATTGTGATGCTTTTGAGTTTTATTTTTATTTCTACACTAATATTATATTTTTATTTGATTGCAATGTGTCTTGTTTTGACTGCTTTCTTAGAGAATATAACATGATGTATTATATTATATATGGTTGGAGACTTGGATATTTATCTATCATAATTTTGCTATTTTTTTTCGGTTGTATATTGTTTATTGCTTCCACTATTTGTTAATATTTATTCCGATATGTCACACTCTTCCGATGAGGGCATAGTTTCCCCATTATCAAACCGTAGGCCCTCGCCGCTAGTCGTCAGCATCTGGCATTTGTGGACATTTGTTTGAGGGCATCTATCCAACTAGTCTGTCTATTGATTTAGTGGTAATCTAGGTATAGATGTTACAATAAGACCCCTCCATACGACCTAAATAGGTTTTGGAACGATTAATTAACATGGTCGGTGGGTGTTTTGGTAAATCATGCAACAAAAACATGCATGATGGATTAGTTAATCTAGAAATTATGTATTCATCTCGAAACCTCTTTGAGACCCTCATTCATCATCATATGGCTATGGGTCTTGAATATAGAGTAATTTTTGGGTGATTATAGGGATTCTGTTCAATATGGAACATGTTTCAAATATATCTTAGCTCATTTAATGAAACACACTTATATCATAAAATAATTACATTATATTTGATAGTGTATATGACACACAACACCACGCTAAAATGACCCATGAAATATATGACAGTTATAATCTTACTGTTAAACTGGGCCTATAAATAGATTAAACTAATTTTTTAAATATATAAAAATTTACTGATCAATATTTAGGTATTGAAAAATTTCATTTAAATAATCTCTCAAATAATAATAAATATATTTTATTCCACAAAAATAAGTTTTCTTCAAAGAAAATTATTAATTATTTTTCTGAGAAAATATTAAAAAATATTTGTTGAATATTTATAAAATTTATCATATAAAATGAAGTTGGGTTTTTAAATAATAATAATAAAATTAAACTATATTGAACTATTTGTATTTTTAGAAAATATTTCTTTTTTTGGGAGGAGTTAAAAATATTTTGTTTTATTAAACTGAAATATATGTTAGAAAAATTAATTAATAAAAGTACTATAATAATTTAATTTTATTTCAAAAACCATAATTATTATTTAATTATATATAATCTAAATAATAACATTTTAATCATAAGTATATGGGGATTTTTTGCTGTTTATGTTTGGGCTTAAAATCACAATTTCCTGAAAGCTGTTTTAAGGTGAAAATTGTTTATAAATTTTAATTAATTAAAAAACCCATATTGGGGATCAAGTAAAAATAAATGTATATATTATATATATAAAATAATTTAATTTAATATAATTATTAACATTAGTTGTGGGGTAATTATAATATCAGTTTATTCTTGGAAAATAAATTTATTGAAAAAACTAATTTTTCACATTTTATGGGTTCTTCATTAAATTAAGTAGTTCCACTTATAGGAATTTAATTTAGAATAATTTGAGTCATTATTTTACAGCTAAATAATTTATATTATACAATAAAATAAAATTAATTTTTTTCAATAATGAATTGTGAATACATTAAAAAAATTACCGCAGTTAATGTTAAATACAGTTTAACATGGGTTTAACAAAAATGATATGGGTTATAATTTTCTAATAAATTATCTATGTTCTATATTATGTACAAATATATATATTATACCCTCTAGTTATATATAATAGTCAACTTTTGATCCTCCATGAATGTTTAAAACATGAGTACAACTTTTTCTTTTAAAAATTTTTAGTGTGTCCTCTCCCCCACATATAAAATGATGCCCTCTATTATATCCTATTTACCACATCAATGACTTTTGGTTATGAAACTAAATACTCAAGTGTTATACATAATTTTATCCCCACATTATATAATTATTTTTAGATAATATATACATTCTTGTAATGATTTGGGTAAAATTCTAATGAGGTGGTCCGTAGAAGAGGTATCGTTCATAACCGATCATTTTTGTTTTGTTTCATCTTCCACCATCTTAAAATAATATTCATCCATTATTATAAAAAAAGAGAAGTATATACTATATAATTAGATGTTATTATGTAAATTTAGTGACATATATCCAACTCTTATTCCATTAGGTTGGAATGTAAACCATCATATATGTTAATGGAGAACTACATCCTCACAAACCGATGTCATTATTTTTTTAATCACTTTTCATGGTGGGTTATAATGATTAAGTTTATATATTATATTAATGGACTGTTTATAATTAATAAAATATAATATATCATTTTATTTATTACCATTCCACTCACTAAGATGTGATAATATCATTCCTACGTATGTATTGAGTACCACCTACACAAAGAGATGTGATTCTTTTTTCATCACCTCATCACATGGATGATATACATATTTATATTTAAATAAATTATATGGTTTTAATGATATTATTATCATTATATAAAGATAAAATACTAATTACCTTCTTTCCATAATGTTCACTAAAAAATGTAAATGTCACTCATTTGTACATCCAACCTACCGTCTATATTATTATAATGTAGTTCATTTCTCATATCCTCCATTCATGATAGTGTATAAAAGTATAATTGATTAAAAAAATTATTATTAAATCATTATTATTACTCAGGAGATGATTCTATAACAACCTCTTAGACTATAGTAATCCAACCAAATTCATTTTTTCATATAAGCTAAATACCATCAAAACATTAAAAGTGAACTTAAATGATTAAATAATTATGTATATCAAGTAATGAGATAAAATAATAATAATAATAAACATGAAATTGGTTCTTGATCAATTGAATAAATAACTTATTTTTTTTATTTATGAATAAAATGATCATATGAGTTTATTTAGACTCAAGGTGTGGGATACGTTAACTAATAACCACGTTCTAAATAATTTTAAGATTTATCTTTAAATATTTCTATAAAATGTCCATGAACCTAATAAATGTTACAATGAAATTCATATTTATGCCTCAATGGTTTCAAATTTTCATATTTTTCAAAATTTTATTTATATAACATTTATATAATTGAATGTTTTTATCGTTTTATGTTATATACTTTAGTTAAAAACTACTCTTATCAAATTCCTTCATTTCAAATAATTTTTTCCATGTACATAATATTTTTTTAAAAATTATTATTTCTTTTATTTAGATATTAAAGATTAATAATGGTCATATTTAATCTCTTTTGACTCCCTTTTAATGGTTTTTTAAAATAAATATTTTTATGGAATGCTTTGACTTTCTTTTCAAAATAAAAAAAAATAATGATCTATTTTAACGTACATAGAAATGCCAACTTTTATTACCATAATAAAAAGTATTTTCTTATATCATTTCTATTCATGATTTATGGGTTTTAAAAGAAAACTATTATTTAGATTTTTAATGAATTTTAATTGAAAATTTTTATTTAGAATAAAATGGTATTTTGACATATGAATGTGTATTGAATACATGTTTAAAATATGTTTTCAAAGGTTTTATAAGAAAATGTGCTTGAAGAATTTGATTTATTCAGGATATGGTTGTATTTGAGAAATAGAAGAGCCTAATATAACTTATATGATGTTTTATCATCATTATTGATTGACAATGAATTCAATAATGTTCCTTTTCATAATAGGTATTCAAGAAGGGGTTATTGGAGGTTTTCTCTATTAGATTTTACTAGGATATAGATATTTCTAACATGGGTTTGAAATGGGTTTTGAATATGTTCCACTAAGATTATATAAAATGTTATAGTTTTCTCTATTAGGGTTTAATTTTTTTAATGAATATAATGTTTTTGCTATTTTTATATGAAAATTATTTATTTAATTCACTGAATGAACATTGAGATAAAGGATAACATTTCATGGGGTTTCCTATTTTTATGGTATATATAAATTCTTCATTTTTTTCCTTATTGATATTTTTTTCTCATACTAATTTTAAAAAAAAATAATTTGATTTATGAATTGTTATAGGAAAATAATAAGTCCTGTTGAATACTGTGAAGATATTTTTTTTCACGAAAAGTATAAATGGTTTAATTTAGAACATTAATATTATTAGAAAAAAAAAATATTCAAATATAAAGTGTCCATATTATAATATATGGTTTTTATGTATGAGTTACGACTTAATTATGTTAAAATATTAACCTAAAAGATATTTGGGAATTAAATAATGTGAATTAAAGTCAAAATATACTTGATTATTCAATGTTTGAGGTCTAGTATTTTCATAGAATCTTGGAATCATTGGTATATCTTTGTTCCATTATTACAATCAATGATTCTATAATATTACATCTATAAAAACCCAAGATTATTTCTATCATGCATGGGTATAAGTTGTAGGGCATGAAATGATAATATTTCCATACACCATTAAAGGAGATGAACCACATCATCCATAATTGCCTCAATTACAATGGCTAATAGAAGATCAATTAATTATGTAAGGTTTTTCATATGATAAAGACTATATTAACCCAAGATTTTTAATTCATCAAAGATATTATTTATATAATCCCCATGTGATGCTTTCATGCCTGATTCTGTGGATTTAGTGTATTATCCTTCTTATGGGTGTCAGTTAATAATAATTTTACTTTCATACTATTGAGGTTGGGAGTTCATATGAAGTGATGTATTTTATGTACACATATATGACTTGATTATCATGCTTTTACAAATGTATCCTATAAGTACTCTTTTGTGTATATGGGTGTGTTTGTAACCCTCTGAGAACTTTTATTTTTTCCCTTATGTGATGATATGTTCTTTTTGGTTGATCATATAGTGGTAATATATTGTGATACGATTGAATCATGGATAAAATTTTGCAAATAATTCTAATTATATTGTTTCTATCTAGAATGAGATGGTTGAGTTTTAGAGAAACATGTGATAATTATATTGATTATATGGTGGCTATCCACAGTGAGACAGTTTAGTCATAGAATAACATGGGATAATTTTTTTCATTTTATGGAGGATGTCCTTTGTGATATGGTTGAGTCATTGAATAATACGTGATTATTTTTATGATTATATGGTGTGATACACCCCCTCCATGCACTTCCAAATATAGTAGTAAACATATATACTATTTAATACATCATAAGAGTTACAAAAAACCCAAGATAAAATGTTTGGTGTATTTTGGAACTAGGTACATAACTATATAATATAAAATTACAATGCACATTTATTCTAAAAATATTATACACACATGAAATTATATTATATGTATCCAATGTATTGTAAACCCTGGTGAAAGGGGAATAATAAGAAAGTGTGATATATAAGGCCCCCTAAGGCAATAATCAATAATATCATGAATAATAAACAATACATGAGACTCAAGAGGCATATCATGATAACATAAAGATGAAATAATCATACATACTCTTGTCGAATCATGGCATGAGAAAATGAAATCATAGAATCAAGGTATCATAGAAATATGGAGACAACCTAAAACATGAAATCACATTCATCAATCGAGGTTAATAATTAATTTATCCTTAGAATAAGTCATGTGTAACCACCAATAAATTATAACTTATTATTATTATGTTAACCACCAACACACCATACCTAGTATCTAGGGAGATATAATGGTTACCCAATTAATTAGAGCTCTATCAAGGCACACAATTTTATCATTTACATGAATATGTTTTCCAAACGAGGATACTATATTGAAATCTAATAATAATCATTATATAACTGAAAGAAAATAAATAATTATTAAAAAAAATTAAGTACCCCTCCAAGAAAATAAATTTCAATCAAGATAATGAATTATGAGGTATTTAAACATTACATAATACAAGGTATATACTATAGTCAATATTTCCCAAATTAAATTTACTAATAGTTATCTAGGTGACTAAACATAAATAAAAAAACCGAATACATTGGTATCCCAAGGAGAATGGAATTAAATGAATATTAATTCATAGCTAATGAGGAGATATGGAAATGGTAGTGGTAGATTATTCTACCAAGTGATTTCATTTCCACCATACCATGTATACATATGAATATGGAAATATAGGAGAAAGGTATAATCCATGTGACAAATTATATGAGATATAGAAACTAATAGAGTTAAAACATTTATGAAAAATAATAACTTAAAATGGATTCATGTGAGTGTCTTAGTGAATATCCAATAGTAAAATTTATAATCATTAGGATATTCGCAATACTATGGGTAGTAACCCTATAGAATAAATATCATCAATTAGTAACAGAGGTTACATTAATGGAGTATGTATATCAATTTAATGTGATCCTCCATATATATTATCCAATAATCCATTGTGAGTTATATTGGAAATTTAAATTATCCAAAAGATAAAAATTATGTTTGTCAAACTAGTTATGTGGTTGGGATTCTTTTTCACACACCTGGTGATGATTAAGCTAATATCTAACACACAACTTAATGCCTATTTTCTACTATATATATTTTTTCAAGAGACTCAATCCAATTTGTTTTCCTAAAATGGAATTCATTTCTAGGAAAATGGTACACACATTTGATAATTAAATTTTGAATAGTTTTACAGATTTTGGAATGTTTGAGAACTATGATTACGTATATAGGTAGTATAATGGGCGGGGATGGTGATATATCATTGATAAAATGGTATGTAAAATATAAAAATTATTTAATATAATATTTCACATTTAGATGAAAATAAATTTAAAACACTCACAAATGAAATGTGATATGAATGGTGAGGAACACTGATTTTTGAATAGTAAAAACTTTAAAAAAGCTAATAAGAAGATATAATTAATAAAATATAACTAAAAATTTCACCAATTCAAAATAATATCATGAAATAAAATGAATAATAGTATATAGTATAAGAATTTATAAAGGAATTATAAAAAAATTAATAAACATGAAAATGAAAAGCATAGGATTGAAGGCCCTTATTCTATTGAGCATTGTAGCTTTGATCCAACCATATGAATAAAGGAAACACTCTAGAATTGTAGGGAAATAAATATATGAGAATTCTTGAGAGATATATTATTGTATAAATTCAAATTTTGGTGATGTAGAATTAGATTAGGGTTTCAGTTTTTATACATGAGGAGGTACATGTTCTAGGGTAAAAAATGATTATTGTTTTATTATGGTAAACTCAATTTGAATATAATTAATTTCAATTAATTTAATTGATTATTAATTATAATAAAGATAATTAATATGATGAAAAACATTAATCACATATTTATTTTTTTAATTTTAGATATATTTTTTCATTACCGTTTAATTTTATTGTTTTACTATATTTTAACTTTTAAGGGGTAATAGAAATTTTACCTCAGAAAATTATTTTTTGACTTATACATGAAATTGAACTCACTAACTAAATTCTAATTTAAAATTTCTAATATTTTATCCAATTTATCTGTTCTAATTTATAAAAATAAAAAAAACTCTAAAATTATATATGTAAAACGTGTAAAAATAACTTTTAGAAAATATATATGTTTGGTTCAGAAACTATGAAAAATATATTTTTGAAATAATATAATATTTTTAAATTCATTATTTCACTCCATAAATATAATTTTAATTGAATAAAAGGATTCATGATATTTTAATTCATTTCTTTATCCTAGTAATTTCATAAAATTCATGGTATTTGAAAATATGTTATTTTTTTTCCAAAAAATTCAGCAGTTTTAAAAGATCCCAAAAAATAACCATGGTATAAATTAGTTATTTTTATTTAAAAAACAATAATTTAATCAAAATAAATTTATAAATATAATAATTATTTTTCTAATAAAATATTTATTTATTTCAATATTCAAGTGTTTATGAGACAATATATTTTCCAATTGTCATGTTATTATTCCAACTATCGCATTAAATCCATTAATCTGATAAATGAAACTTATCAGTGGAAAAACTTTCACTCAGGGTTCAATATTCCTTATTTTGTGAAATTTATATTTGATTTCAAAAGTTTCGTTTCTATTTTATAATTTTTTTTGTGGGTAATTATAATCCCCAGATAGAAAAATGTTCAGAATTTTCTTTTACAAGTTAGTTTATTTATTTATTTATCTAACTAATTTAATATCTGGTATATTTCTAGTAATATTCATTTTGTAAATGAATTGTTCCCAATTAAAAAATGAAATAGTTGTTCAATTTTTTTATAAAAAATGTTACATAATATTTTAGAATGAAGGTTTTATAGTAATACAAAATTTTCATAGTGTAACATAAAAAACATAGAAATTCAAAGAACTATAATATAAATTAGAAATGTATAACAACATATTAATTATATTTAAATTTTTTTGTTATCACATGTTTCAAAGAAAATATCAAGTGAACATTCCTCCAATAGTTATGTGTTATAATTTTTTAATAATTAAAAAAATTCTCCTAACATTATTAACAATTAAAGTGCAATGACTTTGATACTTTGATAATTTGAAAAAAAAAATTACTAAAAGAATATATTTATAGAATAATACAATTTGCATAAAAAATGATAAATATATTAAAATATATACATATGTGTGTTTGTTTGTGATGGAAGATAAAATGATCACAAAACATATGATTTTTTTTCTACGTCTGTTTCACCCTTCGGCCATGGGATTGATCCCTATGGTCTAGCTAGATGTAACAGGTCGTCGGATAACCTAAGGGCTAATATTTTTTCAATTTTATTTAAAAATATTTCTTGAAAAAAATAAAAAAATTACTTTGGTTAAAAATATATTAACAATTATTCGTTTATATAATTAAAAGATCAAAGAAAGGGATCTTAAATTTAGATAAATAAAAGAAATTAAAAAATATATTCAATTAATATTACTTATGTTAGATGGTGGATATCCATTATTAGATGTTTGAGCTTTTGAATATTTATGTAATCTATTTATAATCAAAATGAGGCAATACATTGATGAAATAGTAGAGTTAATAGATAATATATGCTTCCATTATTATATAATTTGATTGGAATTATATTACATATCATCAATCATGGTGATGAATAAGGTAGGAATATAGTTTTTGGAAGCCTGGTTCGCACATGAAGACTCAAATGATTCTCTTTTTATTTATAGTTTTATCACGTGTGAATTAAAACACCCTTTCGTATAAATGTTCCGCAAATGTTAAGGTGGAATTTTCAGTGTGTTTCTATGTTTTATACACACACATTGCTAGGGAATCTCAATGCGCATGACAATTTTGAGGGCAGGGATCCAGTTAAGGACTAGAACCATATTTTTACTAGTTTCTCATGAAGGGTAGGTCGGAGTGAGTTGATATCTAGATGGAATCATGGATCTATTTTTTTCATAACTAATTATATTTTTCTTTCTTTTTCTTATTTTGGTACATTTATACATCACATCTTTGAATCTTTTATACTATATGTTACCATTTTATTCAATCTTTTTGAAATATAGGTAATGTTTTCATTATCTATTCTAATATATTGATATGGGATTTATTGGTTCACTTAATTAGTTTTTCCTCTATTGTGTTTGAGATTATTGGAATCTATTTTTCAAGGGTATAGTCTCCCAACATGGCCTTCTGGTCCCTTAACACTAGTCAAAATCCACTTACATAAGGGGTAACATACATGATTTTATGTAGATACATAGAATCAACTAGTTTATTAAGGTAAACATGTAACAAATTTGGAACATCGGACTTTCTTTGGTTATAATTGTGACATGGTAGAACCGATGATCGATGGTCATGAAGTGGGTAGGGGAATTTTACTAATTAATATCTGGCACTCATTTTGAATACCTTTGATTTACAGTGGATTATGGATTATTGTTTTCATATACAAGGTTATTTTCAATTGATTTTATAATCATGTGATGCACATGAATATTGTGATATTATTTGCGAGATTTTTTCTAGATGACTTAAATAAGAGGGTGAGTTAATGCCTCATCAATTGGATTGTATAAAAAAACTTCATATTCCTATATCCTATCATAGATATAAAATAAGTATATTACAATTAATTATATATGTTATTGTGACTAAGATGAAGGTTTTTATGACATATACATGAGAGTTGTGAATTTGGTATGTTAATTTGTGTATTCTTTGTTCAGAATGGAATTTGAGTATCAGATTTATAAATGTTTTTATATGGATTTACGTGGCATAAATGGCGTTAAATTTGTTTCCATATATTTTTTGTTACTAAAAGTTTTTTCAATGATATTTTCATGAAAATTGGATTCATTAAATCCATGTATTTGTGGAATATTTTTAATAAATTATTTCACAAAAGGATTTGAAAATTATAAAATGTAATTTCACCCCATTTAGGCCACAAATTAGGTTTAGATGGGTATTTATGAAACCTTTCAATATTATAAAAATGATTGGGTTTACTCAAGTCCTATTAAATGAAAAATAGATTTATATTTGAATAGTTTTCAAATAATTTATAGTGTGGATCCAAAAAATCATTTTTTGTAAAAGTGGTTTGAGAATAAGATTTTGAAATGATGAAATTTTATTTGTATCCTGAGCCTATATTTTAGTGAAGACAATTTGGAACATTCAACTGGGGTTTTTTGGTGTTTATTTTATACTCCCTAATAATCCCTTTATTAATGTCAATAGTGAGAATCATGTCCCTTAGTGGAAGATATTTATTGATTTCACCTATTATATAGTGTTTAATGTGATTGAAGCCTTATTGAATTCATTTTTATTTAAGAAAATATGAACCCTTTAGTTTTGGGTGAGTGAGGTGTCATTTTCCTATTTACCTATGTAATAGGGATGTTTTTCGTGAATCCATACAACATTGAATAGTGGATATATATGAGTTGTCACTCAATGGAGCTATGAAATTGAACTACATGTGAGTTTCATGATTATAAAATCATAGACCCATAGTAACACTATTCAACTATTGGTTTCATACTATTTGGTGAATAATAAATTTTGATAGAACTTATAAGGAAGATGAGTGGGTTGTTCTCCTTTCAAGGAGAATCAAGTGAGTGGGATATTTCAGTGTAAGATTTTAGTAGCCTGTGGCCTAGTATATTCATAACATAATTTTTTATACTTGATCAGTATAAAACATTTCACCTAGATGCTTTCTTTGATGTCTTGATTTTTTAAAATGTGATATCAATGAGCGTTTTTTGAAATTGGATAATCCCATATTATAAGTTCTACAATATACAGTGGATAATAATGTGAATCATGTGATTGGGTTGTGAAGGTGGTTTTGTGAATGTTAATAAAAAGATTGTAATAAGAAATTGGATGTTTTAGTTCATGGATTTATCTTAGAAACCAAATTTGGTCCACATAGTTAGACAAAGACATCAAATTTCCTTAGATTGGAAGAGATAATGAGAGGCTTGATAGTATTGAGGTGTTATGGGAGGTGGAATAATTGGGGAATCAAGTAAAAATAACCTTAGCTCCTTAGTATTCATGGTTTTAGGAACACTGGTTTTTCATAAGGGACGTTGGAGAATGAAATTCTGGTAAGTAGGTTTGTGATGGCCTGAAATTATAGTGAATAGTTTCCACTAGATATTTTTGTGTGATTAGATGTTGCAGTAATTGGTAGTTCCTTAGTGAATTAGCCTAGATGTATATGCATTGTGGAATCCTAGATATATTTATGGTGTGATCACCTAAATAATTTTTTAGTGACTCATTTTGGTTCCATGGAACATGTGACATATTTAAGGAGTAGAGTGGGACAACCATTGTAATCCCCAATGAAACCATGTATGAATGGTTTGGATCAATATAAGAGCTTCCATTATAATTATGGTTAAAAAATTGTAGTGGGACCCATATTCAATAAAATATCGTTGGTTGTTGATTGTTTAAGATGAAGGCCATCTCTTGGGTAGGCAAAAATAGTAATAGTAGTTGTTTTTTAATTAGTCAGAGGATTTTTCTTTAGTGTTATGAGTTATTGAGATGTGTGGGTTAATAGTTGGGGATCATATTAGAATTTTATATTATCTTTGACGATGAAGGTACATTATCCGAAGGGTAGGTCCGTGTGGTTGTACTGAAGGGGAGATCAATGATCAAACAATTTTTGTTAGGTCTGTTAATGTGTTGGTGTTGTTAGACCAGTATTAATTTCTAATATAGAGGTTACCATGTCTGACTAGAAAGGTCCTCATCAAATGAACCCTATAGAATTATAGTACATTGTGGGAGGATTTGGAAGAGTGTGGTTTAGGTAATAATAGGATGGGTGGATCCCTTATTGGTTGTGACACTTATATAAAAGGGTGGAGATATGCATCACATTGTTTGATTCCATTTTGGTCTAAAAATCATTCATCTTGTTTGGTTCTATAATTTATTCCTTATTGACACTTTAGTTGTGGTAGTGAAAGATACCAACGAGTATTGATTCTGGATGGTTTTGGATTGGTAATATTATCAATTGAAATGCCTTTAGGATGTAGTTTAGAAGGATAATAAAAAATCCCAACAATATCAGTATATGATTGATTAAAGAGAAAAGTAATCAAAGAGGCATGGAAGAATTCACCTAGTGGTCATGATTTTTTTTGGTTTTTGAGATGTTTCACTCATCATAGGAGTAACCTATTACCTATAAAGGATTTGTAATTATTAAAACAAATGGTGGATTTTGGAGATTTTTGGGGATGTTGTCATATTAGGGAGGTGGTTCAAGAATTCATTAAATACTAGGTTGTTGAGGGTGATGTACATGGAATCATGATGGTAGATGGTAGGAACCAGTGGAACTAAAGAATATTTTAGTTAGTTTCATTATATAAGAGAGAGGATGCATCCCTTGAGTCAAATCCTAAGGGTAGGAAATTTGAACCTATTCTGGAGTATTAGTGATACTCATGACTATCATTGTTTTGATGACATTGACATTGGATAACACCTGTGGATTCATGGGAATGAAAGACCCTCATTGCTTTTTGGGAGTGATTTTTTGGAACTAATACCATAGAAAGAGGATTTTTTTTGTTTGTTTCATGTATAATAATCCGAGTAATTTTGATAAATGGGATTCAACCATGTTGGAATGTCATTTGGGTGGATCATGTGTAAACAAGTGAAACAGACAAATGGAGTGTTTCATGGACAATTAGATATGTTTATGTTTGGAGATAGCAAATTTGTAGGGTGATTCAAGGGATTAATCATGATTGCTGACATATTTGGTGGGGGAACCATGATTCTTCATATGATGTAGTTGTTTAATAGGTTGATGAAACATAGTGTTCTACTATTTGGGGTGTTAATGTTTTAAGAAGAAAGGATGGTTGGTACCATGTCTCATGGGTATAATAGGAACCCAATGTTTTGAGATGTTAGTTTGATTGTTGATTTTTATACAATTTTGTCATTCATTAATGACTATTGAATGTTATAGAAAAATGTGTGAAAGTGACTATAAAGAATGGTAGCACCTCCCATTAAGGTGTGTTCAAGTAGGGAAATCTCTAGGAAAGTGGAATATGAACAAGAACTAGATGTACGAGATAAGTAGATTGAGATGTTAATATAGGTATCCTAGATAGGCTTATAAAGGATGATAAGTCCTTTTGTTGAGGATTTTATAACAGAACCATAGATTCTAGGGTAACATACATTTTTTTCTCTTTTCCTATCTTATTTTTTCACTTTTGTGGAGTTATTTAGTTAGGGATCAAACTTGATTAGATTTTTTTTGGATTTTCTGAGATATATTTTAAGTGATTTGATGAATATATAGTTGTCACATAGTTTTTATTTGAAGTATGGAATTATGAGGTAACCATGAAACATGAGACATTATAGATAGTAGAATTCCCACATTAAGAGCATGGTTCATCAAATAATGAATCCCAATTGTGAGACTTCACATGGATTAAGAAATTTTCATCCACATAGCTGTAAAATGGTTTGGAAAGCTGTGTAGCGAAATTATTAATTTGGGAATAATTAATCGAAAAATAATAACTATTACCCAAAACCTACCTGAAAACAAGCATACTTCCTTAAACATCTAGGTCTCTTAATCATAAAGACTCATTTGGGTGATTCTACGAATACCATTCTATCCCAAATATGTTTTAATCAAATATTTTCTCTGTGAATATAGGAATAAAATGAATGTATTTGTTTCATTATTCTCCTCTATGATTTTTTCATCTTCCATAAAAAGAATAATAGACAAGAACCATCATTAAATGATCAATGGTCAATAATATAAGATATGTATTTTTCATTACATGGTTGATGGAGAGGAACCCACATCTACCATAATTACATATATTACCTTGGAAAATATGAGATCTTTTTCATGTGATGGTATCTATTTAGTATGTTGAAGCACATATTAAACCAAAATGTTTCCTTCCTCTTATATATTCATAATCAAATCAACATGTGATGATTTTATGACATACTTATGGGATTTGGTTCTTTTGGAATGTATCTATTGTTGGTTCATGAAAATTTTACTCCAGTATTCTTGAGGTAAGAATTAATTTCAATGTTTTATAATTTATATCTAGATACATGGATTGATTAGAATGAGGGTGCTTATATATCTCATTAAAAATATATTGTGTGACTTGATTAGCATGTGGGTGAATTTATTTTACTTTTGGACCTCTGGTTTTATATAGTTTTATGACAAATCCTCTTCATTTTGTTATATGGTGTTTATCCATTATTGGATAGATGATTCATGGAGTAACTTGTGCTAATCATTTGAATAATAATGAGATTTTTGAATCATGGAATAACATGTAATAGTGTTTTTATTATTGAGTCTCTATATATTGATATATATGACTCATTTAATTCCCTGGGATATTGTTTTGATATTTGGTGGGTATTCATCACAATATGTCTCTATCATGCAATAAAATGTGCTAATGTTTCACATTATATG
Source organism: Viscum album (assembly GCA_963277665.1). Lineage (NCBI taxonomy): Eukaryota > Viridiplantae > Streptophyta > Magnoliopsida > Santalales > Viscaceae > Viscum > Viscum album. The sequence goes on along the minus strand of OY728128.1, from coordinate 260,438,613 downwards.
GTGCTTATTCATTATGAGATGGTTATGTTGTGGATGATTTGAGTAACGAGTTTATGATACCATTGTGGCTATCCATAAATGAGATGTTTGAGCCAAATAATGATTTTATCTAATATGTTTAGAATATGTGACTGAAATTACATGACATATCATTAGGAATTGTGTCAAATCATGTAGGATAGGGTTCATTGTATTCTACGAAGAACATGAAGACCCAACCTGTTGTATATTTATTTATGGTTATACTCTAGTTAGTGTTTAATCCCTTATAAATACATTCTATACTCTTCACATGGATTCATTTTTTGGGGTCTTAATGGGTTTTACACTAACAACCTACGTGGGAATCTTGATGCTCATGAAAATTTTATGGTCATGGATCCAGTGAAAGAAAAGGGACCTATGTCAGGTATTTAAGAAGGAGGAGTATGATAGACCAAGGAGATTATTTCAAAGACTCTAAAATCTTTTTATTCAATGTATCATTTTATTTTTCTTTATTTTTATTATTATGGTACATTGTTCCATTTCATTTAGTGATAAATTTATTAGATGTTACTCTTGTATGTTATCTTATTACTCCAAGGGTATTTTTTAACTTATTTCTTCGACTATTGAAATGGGTTTTATTGGTTCACTTATTTATAACTTCTATAATTATTATTCATGATTTGTTTTAACCTATTTCTCAAAGCATATTCTCTTAACATTACCTATTAGTTCATTGAGGAATGTTTTATCTTATTTCTTACAGGAAAAAGACAATTTGAATATATAGAACCCATGCCTAGAATGAGTGATTTGGGTTTGGGTGTATGATATTTTTTGTATTGCATAATTTAATTTGAAAATGTCCCCAATAAATTCCCTAACTTGAAATCTTAGGCATCCCTAGGTTAGTAACTATCGTAATAGGTTAAAAAGTGAAACATAAGGTAAACTATGCACAACCCATCAAACCATTTTGAGTTGATTTTTTTGGAATAATGCGTTTTTTTTGCATGGAACTACAGATATATCTCCTCATTTGGATCCATCATGTAAATGATATATTCCCCTCTCCCCATATATATTCTCAATCTACATGGTGAAACATCCTATAAGGTCTTTTTTATGTCTGTAATCATACTCTAAAAGGATATGTTGTGATGAATTAATTCCTATTAATAGTCCCATATGTGAATGTACAAGAATCCTCAACACATATCGATGTTTATTTTAGTGATAACACATCCCAATTAGTGTCTGATAAATGTTGGTGAATCTTCCATAGGCTCGTCAAGAAAAGGTCTACATGAATGCAACGGTTTTCTAGACACATTTTCTAGTGTTCAATGTCCACTTTTTTGGGATAATAAACTTTATATATGAGGTATATTAATATATGTTACATGTATGTACATCCATGAAGCATCATATTAAAATATGTGGTGTGAGTCCTGGTCATTGGAGTTTAAACTACAGGGAAATGAAGTCCCTATTACATGGTATAAACTACACATATCATTATCCATTTAACACATTTTCAAAGGACTGAAACTTCTTATCCATGGCCACACAAGGCATTGGATACCATCATAACCAATTCTAAACATTAATTTTATAACTCACACATTGTGTCTTAATGGGTCTGGATTTTAACAATTTATTCATCATTTATCGTAATGAGTTTATTCTAATTAATGGGCGACAGTTATTGGATATTCATACATTACCCAAATTAATTATTTCATACATTCCTCAAATATGACATGTAGATACAAGTAATGTTCATCTTAAGAGAAAGGTACACTAATCTAAATATGTAATTCATCGACCCTAGTTACCCAGAGTCGGTGCATTTTTACATAACATTGGCATGATCACAAAAGATCAAGTCTTGAAAGACAAATTAGTTTAGTAGCCTTGGAAATACTAGATACATTCATAAGTTTTACATTAAAATTTAAAAAGAAAAACTACAACAAAATAGTCTCCATAGGCTACACTCATATCCCTTAGACTATCCCTACAGGTCAGTCATAATATACATCTTCACATCCTGGGAAAAATAAAACATAGAAAGGGGTGAGCTCAGATGATCAGTAAGGATAAAAATATAGCAGATTCTTCCATAAATAATCTTAAAAAATTAAGTCAATGTAAGACTATAAAAAAATCCTTTTAAACATTAACTTTAGAATAATATAGAAATGATAAAATAAAATAATTCCATTTACTTATTCACATGGATATTCTACTAGTCGAATAATCACATGAAATATCAATATCCACTTTCATAATAATGGAATGCATAATTCCAGACTTCATAACCACATAGTCAAGGCCTTGTGCCAAGACTACAAATAAGATTTTGTCAAGGCCTTGTTCCAAGACACTATTTTGTCTCATGAGACCTACCGATGCATTAAGGGGCTATAGCAGGCTCCACCCATCACTTACTAAGTCCAATTAATTCCCCATATGAAAAGGTTCAAACATATCATAAACATTCGTATTAAAACTAGCATACGAAATATAAATACTTTCTCCATAAACGATTAATGGTGGGAAAATAACACATCCACATTCAAACATATCACAAAACCTTCAATACAATTTAGAAGTTTTGTATCATAATAAATCAACTTCAATTAATCTTAAAATCCATCAAATGATGTTGACACAGATGAAATCAAAACATTTTTTAGAGAAATATCACTTTTTATTTTGAAATCAATTAAAAGTCACATAATTATAATTAATTTTTTTTGAAAATATTCTTATATGATTGTAAGGGAAGCTTCGACGATGTTATAACAGTGGAAAATTGCCGCACCCACCGTATAAGTTAAAAAAATAGTCTTACCTTAATTTTTTTCGAAAAGGTCATAAAGTACATTGCTTGGAAAATGATGGAAAGATTTTTTTAAAATCATATAAGGTCACATAAGGGTATAAATTACTTTAACCAATTTTCTAGTAAATAGTAAAAAAAATTTGGAATACATTTTTATGAAGCATGGATGTGGATGATAAAGAGGTCCCAGTAGATACTTACTTAAAAACAATCTCAAATAATGAAGAGATTGTGAAATTAACACTTAAATTGTACATTTCCTTGGTCGAGGGTAGGTTAACCTCATTTATAATGGTGAAATAATTGTTATTTTGTTATACAATAACCATATACATAAATATGATATCATATATGTTCTTTTAATATTGCTTTGTTAATAATATTTTAGTATTATCGTCGTTTCGGGTGTTAACTGATTCGTTTTATTTTATATGTTTTGATACATATGCCATGTTTTTTATGGATAGGATTTATCTCATTCCAATTTATAATGATATTATGTCATTAAATATTATTTTTAATCATCAAATTGAAAATTATTCTTGAGTGGATACGATGGGTAATGAATCTCATCGCCTTCGTGGAGACGGTAATTTGTACGTACAAACAGGTGACAATATCATTATTTTGATATTAAAATCATATATAATTAGATTAAATATCATATATACAGAATCATTATCATGTTATATTTATTATTTTCATCATTTATACTCAGTATTATCCCCCCCCCAATGGTGAAGTGTTTGAATAACAAACTACACCACGACGTGGAGACGATAATCGGTACGTACACACGTATGATGACTTTGTCATTAATAGGATGGATAGAATAATGAATATGGTTGTACCATTTTTATAATTACATCAATGTATATAGAAGACACTGGATTTATTATTTTATAATGGAAACAACAAGGAAAGAGGAAGTGGAAGAACAAAAGAACTTGAAAGAGGTGATGAAATATTTACCTCTTCTTCACATTCTTCCTTTTTATTTGATCAAAAGGGCTCCTTATGTTGGATTTATGACCAAAATAAGTCCTCTAGGATGATGGGAGGAAAGTTGGGAGGATATTTGGGCTGAGTTTTTCCGATACAAATGGCTTTGAATGTGTGAATTTGAGAGAAGGGGAAGTTTCATTTAATAAGAGTGGTGAGGGGCACCTTAGGAAAAGATTGGAATATTATTTTATAATAAAATCATTTTAGATTTATAATGGATCCAAAATGAGTTATTTATAGGATAAGGTGGTTATTTGTAGAAAGAAACTCAACCAATAGTTTTTAGAAAGGTTTGGGTCACTATATTAACATTATCTTTTAGATTTAACTCTTAGTTAAATAGTTTTACATTTACCATGTCTCTTTTTAGTTTTATATTATATGGTTAATAAACTGACTGTAAACATACAATAGAACCCTTAGTGGTTCATTAATGATACAATTATCATTATATAAGTATTTTTTATGAACATTATATTTTTAGGATTATTATATCAACCAATAATATTTTATTTGTTTTAAAAACTCTTTTATGTCAATTTTGACACTATTTTGTATTTAGTTTTTTCTAAATTCAAAATAGAAATATTAATTCAAAACAAATTAATTTAATCAACCTAACATTCTCTATTAACCTAGAAATTTTTTTGAATTCAAAAAATGTCTCAAATTACATTTATTTTGTGTATTTATAATATAAATTATTTTAATATTTCATTAATTGGGTAATTACTACATCAGCATTATGCCATAAATATTTTAAATTATATACTGTCTAAAAATTATAAGTAAAATACCATTATGTAGGAAATATTTTTATATTGTTAATAAATATTTATATTTGAATTTATATTACGTGTAACTCTATATTAAAAATGGTTTAGTTATTAAACATTGAGTTTAACTCTTTTATCTCTTCTTTAAATAAAATAATAATGAATGTCCTAATCTAATACAAGTGGACCAAAGAAGTTCATATTTTATTCCTAAGGTTGTTTTTGGATGAATTATACTTATCCGATAGAATTAGGGCATCTGTTAGGGTAATAATAATATCATTTTTACCCTTAATTACCCTATTTACTTTTAACCATGGTAAATAAAAGTAAAAAGTAACTATTCACCAAAAATTATTTTCATCTTAATGAATAAAAGTTTACTTACTGATATCAACCGTGTCTCTCATATATTTTAAATTCAACTCATAGAATTGGTAAAATTACATTTTATTCAAATTTGGAAATGCTCATATGAGGTGGGTAAAAGACGGTAAAAAGTTCGATTAAATTTTATATTTCTAAACTCATTATAATATGACTCCAATGAATTACATTGAGCTTATATAGGTATTATGAATCTATTTTGACCTAAAATAAATTTAAATAAAATAAATAATTATTTAAAAAAAGTAAGTTTTAACAATAACTTGGTGTTTTTCACTATTCATCAAAAATCAATTTTTTTTAGAAAAATACCAAAAATTCACCCTAAGATAATTTTGATATTATGAATCCAAAAATGAAGTCCATTTTTAAAGATAAAATTTATAAAATTTCAAAAAGTGGGTATTAATATTCTTAACGTCTAGTTTGATTCCTCGCGGTGTGTTAGAATCTCGAAGTTGTGTACAATGAAAGCTATTATATTATTCAAAGGGATACGTACCATAAAAGTTTGGGGTGTTACATTCTTCTCTTATTCAAATAATTTTTCCTCAAAATTTCTAGAATATTAATGAATAAAAAGATTCAGGTGGTTATTCATCATATGTTCCTCGGGTTCCCATGTTGCCTCTTCCATCTTACGGGTTCTCCATAGAACTTTTACCAGATGAGTGGTCTAGTTTCTCAGCACTTGTTCTCTTATATCAAGAATGTTTACAGGCTCTTTAAAATAAGACAGATTAAGTTCTAGTTTGATTTTCTCATAGGTGAGTACATGCGTTGGGTTAGGCTTGTATTTTCTCAATAGTGATTCGTGGAACACACTATGAACTTTGGAGAGACTTGGCGGCATTTCCAACTGGTAAGCTACAACCCCAATTCGTTCTAGAATTTTGAAAGGTCTGATGTACTTGGGAATTAGTAGACCCTTTTTATAGAATCGTATAACTCCCTTCCATGGAGATACCTTCAAGAAAACATGATCTCTAACCTAAAATTACAAATCCTTCCTTTTTTTATCGGCACAACTCTTCTGCTTACTTTGTGATGTTTTGATGTGGGTTTGGATAACCTTCTCCTTTTCCATCATTTCCTCTACTAGTTCTGGGCCTATAAGTTTTCTTTCACCAAAATCATCCCAACAAGTTGGTCTGCGACATATCTTGCCATATAACGCATCATATGGTTCCATCTGAATACTTGAATGAAAGCTATTGTTACAGGAAAATTATACCAGCGGTAAATATTGATCCCACATACCTTGAAGGTCCAGTGAAAGAGATCGCAACATGCCTTATATGGTTTGAATAGTCTATTTTGATTGTCCATTAGTTTTGAGGGTGGTATGTAGTGAACAAAAAATGTTCAGTATCCAGGTCTTTCTGAAGACTTTTCCAGAATCTTGATCTAAAATGGGGATCACGTTCAAAATCAATCGATATGGGTACACCATGGAGTCTTATAAATTCATTAATATATAATCTGGCTAAATGTTCAAGTGGTAAATCCTCTCTTATAGCAAGAAAATGTGCTCACTATGTAAGATGACCAAAAATGACCCATATTGCATCATTCCTTCTAGGTGTCTTTGGTAACCCCATGACGAATTCCATTGTAATATTATCCCATTTCCACTCAGGTATGGGAATAGGTTGCATGACTCCTCTAGGCTCTTTCCTTCCAACTTTCACTTGTTGACAAACCATACATCGTGACACAAAATCAGCAATCTCCGTGTTCATGTTGTCCCACAAAAAATGTTCCTTAAAATCTCTATACATCATAGTGCTACTAGGGTGTATAGAGAAATTGGAGCAGTGGGCATCATCCAACAATTCCATTTTAAGATCAGGTATGTTAGGTATAGAAAGCCTCTTCCCAAATTTCAAAATTACAACTTCATATATGAAGTCACTCAATCTACCATCGTTCACAACATTAATTTTCTTTTAAAAATCCTCATCATCAGCCTAAGAACTTTTTATCCTTTCTAGTAAAGATTGTTTGTCAACCATTTGAAAAAGTATTGATGTTTCACCATCAATGATTATTTCCATATCCATTTTCACTAGATCCATGAAAATAGGATCCCTTTCAACTCTCATCTTGTTCAAAACAACATGATCCTTTCTAATCAAAGCATCTTCCTCCTTATTTTCCTTCCCCAGGTGGTAGTGTATAGTGAAATTATAATCCTTGAGTAGTTCAAGCCATCATCTTTTCCACATGTTGAGATCTTTTTGTGAGAAAATACACTTCAAACTCTTGGGATCAGTATTAATCTCACATTTTTCACCATAGAGATAGTGTCTCCATATTTTCAATGCAAAGATTACAACTACTAACTCAAGATCATGAGTGGGATAGTTTTTCTCATGAATTTTTAGTTGTCATGATGCATAGGCAATAACTCTATCATTCTTCCTAAGGACACAACCAAGTCATTTCTTTGAAGCATCACTATAAAAAAAAACCCATCATTTTATGATGGTATATTTAATATAGGAGCATTGAAAAATATTCTCTTCAATTCTTCAAAACATTTTTCACACTCTTTTGTCCAAACAAATTTAACCCCTTTACGTGTGAGCTTGGTTAATGAGTTATAGAGTCAGGAAAAATTCTAGAAGAAACACCAATAATAACCAGCTAACCTAATAAAGATGCATACCTCAGTTATAATCATTAGTGCTGTCCATTCTAGGATTGATCTTGTCTTTGAACGATCAACATAGATTCAATCCTTAAAAAAAATATGTCCAAGAAAAGAAATCTCTTGAAATAAAAATTCTCACTTGCTAAACATCTCATATAATTCATTTCTTCTAAGAGTTTTCATAATGGTGAGAAAGTGATTTTCATGATCTTTATAGCTTTTGGATTATAACAGGATATCATCAATAAATATCACTACAAAGTCATCATGATATTCCTTGAATACTCTGTTCACTAGATCCATGAAAACATAGGGTGCATTATTCATCCCAAAATGTATTGCTGTAAAATTATAATTCCCGTACCTAGTTCGAAATGTTGTTTTCAGAATGTCTTCCTTCTTTACACACAACTGATGATATCCAGACCGAAGATCAATCATTGAAAAATATTGAGCTTCCTGAAGTTGGTCGAATAAATCATCAATGCATGGTAGGGGATACTTGTTCTTTATTGTTTTAACATTTATCTCCTTATAGTCAATGCACAACCTCATAGATCTGTCTTTCTACTTAACTAAAAGAATAGGGGATCCCCATAGAGAAACACTAGGGAGAATAAATCCCTTGTTACTCCATTACTGTAGTTGTTTCTTTAGTTCCACTAATTCCACAATGGACATTCTATAAGGGGTATTCGATATAGGACTTGAACTATGAATTAAATCAATGGAAAACTCAATTTCTCATTCTGGAGGATTTCCAGGTAAATCTTCTGGAAACACATCAACATATTCTTACAGAATAGGTATGTCCTCTTTTTGAACATTCCTTTCCCCACCCACAGTTACTTCATTCTCTTCCTCCCCAATAATTGAATTTAGTTGAGATACTATGGCAGAATCTAGATAAGAATTAGGTGGTGACGTTTCTGCTCTAAAGATAAGGTACTCCTTATCATTATTGAGAATTATAACCTCCTTCTTCTTACAATAAATTTTCGTATCATGGTCTGAAATCCAATCCATACCAAAGATTATATGAAATTCAATCATGGGTATGATGATGAGATTAGCAGATAAAGAACATTTATATTACCTAATGGGAACTGATTCACAATACATTGTTGCAATGATACTTCCCTTAGGTGTTTTTTCCGACAATTCCCTTTTTTAAGTCAAATTAAAAATATCTAATTTTCGTAGCAAAATAGGGAGATACGATACAATGTGATGATCCATAATCAAATAAAGCATTTTCTAAACTTGAGGAAACCATTAAATTACCTTCCACCACGTCTTTCGGATCTTTAAACTAAGAAACAGTGATTGTATAAGATTTGCCTTAATCCCTTCGCCTTTTTTGAGGTATGTTTCTGTGGATCTTAGGAAATTAATTTTCATAATTCCACTTTTTTACAATTTTAGCATCCAACATTGACAACATCTTTCTTCACTTTGCAATCACGAGCTTGGTGGCCTTTTCCCCCACACTTGTAACAGACTCCCATTCTCTTCAGGAAAGTACTGATGTGTTTCTTCCTACACATACTGTAGGATGGATATTTAAATTTTCCCTTCTTCCCCTTATTTCCATTTACAGTGTGTTTAATAGATCTATTATTCCCTTGATTTTCATTAAATTCGTAAGACTCCGAGAATTCCTTTTCTGTCTTGATAGCACATGAGACAATATCTTCGTATGAAAAGAAGGATTGTGAAACTAATGCTCACCAAAAAAATGATTTTAACCCATCAAATAATAGATCAATCTTACTCCTTGGGTTACATATATAATCTTCTACATTCTTTACTATCCTTGTAATGTAATCCTCATACTTTTTGACATTCTCATCCTTCTTTTGCTTTAGACTCAGAAATTTCCGTTCCATATCCGCTTGATGGTTATGAGGAAATCATTTTTCTATGAATATCCCTTTAAAATCCCTCTATTACTTATTTGATACTTTATCATATTCCTTTGTGTTTTGAATAAATTACCACAATTGATCTACATCTATCATGAGGCAATAAACTTCCATGACAACTTTATCCCTTTCGCTACTCCCCAAAGCATGAAATATTTTCTCTAAGAAATTTATCCATTGCTCAGCTACTAATGGATTTGTACTCTATTGAATGTTGGTGGTTGTTTCCCCATGAAGTTTTCTAACATTGATCCTCCACGTTGTGGATCATGGTTCTCTATACATGTAACATTATTATTCATAACCTAAGTGAGTTGTCCCAGTATGGTGATAAGCTGATCAGCACCAGTTGCTTCACCAGCTACACTATAATTATCTTGAGTAGGATGGAAATCCATAAATGGATTATGTGCATTGATATGATTTACATTCCTCCAACTAGGTTCCATTTCTAAACAATGGAATACACTAGATTAGTTTATTAATGACAATACAAAAATCCAAACTTGTAAAACAGTTAACATAAATTGAACATTTTATGGATATAATCCATAATCACAAAAATGTTTTCATTTAGGAAGTATATACTCATAAACCCTTCATAACGGGTTTTAAATAAAATGAGAATTATCCTAAGCATACCCCCCAGGAGTTTCGTAACCAAGAGTGCAGTAAGGCCCGTTGTCGTGCAATAGTTACCATTCGAGTCTAGCTCAATGAAGTGTTTTCAGGTTTTACCCCTAGGTACATCCGTGCCAGAGCCGCCTCTACCTACTCATTTCGAGAGAGGGATGTATTTCTTGTAAAATTCACAAAATATCTACAATACCAAAATTCTCGGAAGTTCTTCTATACTAATCCTCAAAGTCTATCTTAGGATAATGTGCTCTAATTATAGTTTTTCTAAATCTAGCTTCCAATGTTTGTACTAACCATCCTCTAATACCAACTATAATGTCTCAACCCTAGTTACCCAGAATTGGTGCATTATTATATAACATTGTCATGATCACAAAATATCATGTCTCAAACGAACGATTAGTTTAGTAGCCTTGTAAATACTAGATACATTCATAAGTTTTAAATTACATTTTAAAATGAAAAAATACAACAACATAGTATTCATAGGCCACACTAATATCCTTTAGACTATCCCTGCAGGTCATTTATAATATAATTCTCCAAATCCTAGGAAAAATAACACATAAAAAGGGGTGAGCTCAGATTCTCAGTAAGGATAACAATATTGTGGAATCTGTCATAAGTAAGCATAAAAATTTATGGAAATGTAAGAATAGAAAAAAAGCCTTTTAAACGTGAAATTCAGAATAATATGTAAAAGATAAAATCAACTAATTCTATTTACGTGTTCACATGGATATTCTACTAGTCGAATAATCACTTGAAATATCAATAGCCACTTTCATAATGATGGAATGCATAATGCCAGACTTCATAAACACATTGTCATGGCCTTGTGCCAAGAATACAAATTAGATTTTGTCAAGGCCTTGTCTCAAGACACTAGTTTGTCTCATGATACCTACAGAATCATCGAGGGGCTATTTCGGGCTCCACCCGTCACTTACTATGTCCAATGCATTCCTCATATGAAAAGGTTCAAATAAAACATAAACATTCATATTAAAACTACCATACGAAATGTGAATAATTTCTCCACAAACCATGAATGGTGTTAAAATAACACATACACAGTCAAACATATCACAAAACCTTAAATTGAATATGGAATTTTTGTATCATAGTGAATCAACTTCAATTAAGCTTAAAATCCATCAAAGGATGTTGACATAGATGAAATAAAAACATTTTTAGTGAAATATCTCTTTCTATTTTGAAATCATTTAATATTAAAATAATTATAAAGAAACCATTTATTTTGAAAATATTCTTATAAGATTGTATGGGAATCTTCGATGATGTCATAATGGCAGAAAATAGCTACACCTTCCGTATATGTTAAAAAATCATTCTAACCTTAATTTTGTCAAAAAGTTTACAAAGTACCTTGTTTCGAAAACGATGAAAATATTCCTTTAAAGACAAATAAGGTCAAATAAGGGTATAAATTACATTAACCCATTGTATAGTAAATATTAAAAATGTTTTGGAATTCATTTTTAAGAAACATGGATGTTGATGATAAAGATGTCCGAGAAGATACTTACGTAAAAAAATCTCGGATAATAAAGAGATTGTAAAATTAACCCTTACCTTGTACTTTTCCTTGGTCGAGGGTAGGTTAAACTATAGTATAATGGTGAAAACATTGTTATTAAATTATATAGGAACCATATACATAAATATTATATCATATATGATATTTTAATATTTATTTGTTAAAAATATTTTTCTGTTATCATCCTTTCGGGTGTTAACTGATTCATTTTCCTTTATATGTATCGGTAGATAAGCCATATTTGTTTTGGATAGGATGTATCTTATTCATATTCAGAATGATATGAAGTTTTTAAAAACTATTTTTAATCATTAAATGAAAATTAGTCTTGAATGAATTGTATGGGGAATGAATCTCATCGCGTTCATGGAGACGGTATCCGTACGTACGAATGAACGACAATATCATTATTTAGATATTAAAATCATATATAATTGGATTTAATATCATATATAAAGAATATTTATCATTTTATATTTATTATTTTCATCATTTATAATATTTATTATACCCATCCAAATGATGAAGAGTTTGAATAACATACTACCCCACGACGTGGAGACGGTAATCCGTACGTACGCACGTATGGTGACTTTGTCATTTATAGGATGGATAGAATAATGAATATGGTTATATAATTTTTATAATAACATAATATTATATATAATATAATGGAGTTATTATTTTATAATGGAAACAAAAAAGAAAGAGGATGTGGAAGACGAAATGAACTTGGAAGAGGTGATGAAATAATTACCTCTTCTTCGTGTTCTTCCTTTTGATTTGATAAAAATGGATCTTTAAGTTGAATATATGACCTATGGAATGCCTCTAGGATGAAGTTAGGATAGTTGGTTGGATATTTGGGCAGGGGTTTGCTGAGAAAAAAGGCATTGAAGGAGTGAATTTGAGAGAAGGGGAAGTGCCCTTTTATAAGTGGGTGTGAGGGGAACCATAGGAAAACATTGAAATATTATTTTATAATAAAATCATTTTCGGTTTCTAATGGATTAAAAATGATTTATTTAGAGGATAAGGTGGCTATGGGTAGAGAACCACTCCACCAATAGGTTTTAGATAGTTTTGGGTCACTATATTAACTTTATCGTTTATATTTAACTCTTAGTTAAATAGTTTGACATTTACCATGTCTCTTTGTATTTTTGTATCATATGGTTAATAAACTTACCATAAACTTCCAAGAGAACCCAAAGAGGTTCATTAATGATAAAACTATCATTATATAATTCTTTTGGATGATCCTTAGATTTTTAGTATTATTATATAAACCAATAATATTGTATTTGTTTTAAAAACACTTTTATGTCAATTTTGACACTATTTGGTATTATGATTTTGAAAAATTCATAATAGCATTATTAATTTTAAAATATTTCATTTAATCAGCCATAACATTTCATATTAACCTATAAAATTAGTGTAATTCATAAAAAGTCTCAAATTACATTTAATTGGTTATTTATAATATAAATTGTTGTAATATTTCATTAATTAGGTAATTACTACATCATCATTGGGTCATAAATAAATTAAATTATTTAATGTATAAAAATTATAAATAAAATTCCATTATTTTGGAAATATTTATAGATTTATAATGAGTATTTATAGTCTAATTTATATTGTGTTTAACAATATATTAAAAAAGTTTTAGCTATTAAACTTTGAATTTAACTCGTTTAACTCTTCTTTAAATAAAATAATAATAAATGTCCTAATCTAATCCAAGTGGACCAAAAAGGTTCATATTTTATTCCTATGGTTTTTTGGTCAAATTATACTTATCCAATAGAATTATGACATTTGTTAGGGTAATAATAATATCATTTTCCCCTTAATTTCCCTATTTACTTTTAAATGTGATAAATAAAAGTAATAATTTACTATTCACCAAAAACTACTTTTTTCTTATTGAACCACATATTACATACTGATATCAACCGTGTCTCTATGATTTTTTATATTTAACTCACAAAAGTGATAAAATTACGTTTTATAAAAATTTGTAAATGCTCCTAGGAGGTGGGAAAACGACGGTAAAAATTTTGATAAAATTTTATATATCTAAAGTCATTATAAAATGACTCCAATAAATTACATTGAACTTTTATAGGAATTATGTATCTATTATGACCTAAAATGAATTTAAATAAAATAAATAATTATTTAAATAAAAAGTTTGTTTTAAACAATAACTCAGTGTTTTTCACTATTCATCAAAAATTGAATGTTTTTAGAAAAATACCAATAATTCACCCTATGGTAATTTTGATATTCGAAATCAAAAAATGATCTCCATTTTGAAAGATAAAATTTATAAAATTTCAAAAAGTTCGTATTACTATTAATAAAATATAGTTTGATTAGTCTCGGTGTGTTAGAATCTCGAAGTTGCGTACAATGCAAGCTATTGTATTATTCAAAGGGAAACATACCATGGAAGCTTGGGGTGTTAAAAATATAACATGAAAATATCATAGTATAACCCATCATTTGAATATTCCCAAGGCTAATGTAGTTCATACATATCTCATCTCATAAATAATGATATGTTATGTCAAATTAATGTAATATATCATCATCACACCTTGTTCAAAATGAATTATAATGTTTTTAGCTCTAGAATTCCATATTGGTTTTTTATCATACATCCACTTTATTTTTATTGCTCTATGTGTTATAACCATTAACAGAGTAAAAAAACTAGAAGATAATCCATTTAAGAATTAGTATATACATTAATATTAGATTTATTTTCCATTAGTGTTTTTTTTTCTATACCCTTGACCTATCGACGGTCAAAGAATCATGAATTTAAATCATTTACACATTTCCCAAAGGAACTGAGAGTTCAATACATAGTGATGTAACCATTATTGTACTAGAACACTATATTAATTCCCCCCTTTCACAACCATAACTCATTTCATGTGTTTTTAAATTCATATATTCTTTCAATTGATATTGTTAATGAGAATACTTTCCTTATTGTGAAACATCTACTAGGTTATTCATAAGTTCCCTATTTTGAATCCTCCATATGTGCCCCATTATTATCTTACAACTAGAGTGTAACGCCCCGACCCCAGAATCTCGAATTCGGTGCCTTATTTTAATACATTGGTATGACTACAAGGAGTCATGTCCCGAAGGACCGATCAGTTAAGTAATCTTTGAAAATAGATTACACATATGAACATTACATTACACATTGAATCATAAAACAAAAAATGAATAATCCATTGAGAACTCCATTATTCCCCTAGCTTGACTGTGCATATCAAACATAACACTCTTTTGGGAATCCTAGGAAAACACAAAATAAGAAATGGGCGAGCTGAGATGCTCAGTAAGAGTAAATAATATAGCGGAAGCTATAAAATTTGAACGAAAGATGTGTAATAAAAAAACATCCTTCTAAACCTAAACATGAACATAATGTAGAAAAAAAATCAGGAATTACCATATAAACATGCTCATGGATATTCTACTAGTCAAAATAATTAGATTTAATAATTAATTTTCATAATGCAGGAATGGATAATGCCAGACATCATTACCAAATAGTCAAGGCCTTGTGCCAAGACTATAAATAAAAGTTTTGTCAATGCCTTGTACCAAGAAACTAGTTTGTCTCATTAGTCCTACCAATGCATCGATAGGTATATCAGTCCCCACCCATCACATACTAAGTCAACTACATTCCTCATTTGAAAATGTTGAAACAAAACATAATAATTCTTACGAAAACTAGTATAAAAAAATTCAATACTTCAACCATAAACCATGAAGGGTAAAAAAAACAGCACATCCACTGTCAAACATATCATAACTCAATCAATACTTTATGTATGACTGTATTATAATAAATCAAACATAATTCAGAATAATATCCAGTAAAGAATTTGGATATTGTTGAAAATGATTAGTAAAACTTTTTTATAGAAATATGCCTTTTTTTTAAATCATTTAAAGGTCAAACATTTATAAAGGATGTCATTTAAAAGATTTTTTTGAATCAATGTTTCAAATATATATTGGGAAATTTTGAATGTAATTATCATTTTAAAACAATCATGTACATATACATAAATCCTTAAAACCATTTTGAAAACATAGACATTAATGATAATGATTTAGAATAATAAATATTTAAAACATTTAAAATAATGTTTTAGTTAAAGGGTACCTTAAAAAATAATTTTTAAATGTATTTTATGATACATGTACATGGGTAATAAATATTTCCCAGAAAATACTTACACATAAACAATCTCAGATAATAACAAGATTGAGGAATTAACCCTTACATTGCATTTTCCTTTGGTAGAGGGTACGATTAACCACCTGTATAATTACCAAAGTAAGTTACGAAATAATAAAAGAACCATATTCATATTTATTATATAATACATGATTCATTCATGACTTTATACAACCCAATTAACAATGATTTCTAAGTTAAATTTACATTTACGTTAATAATCACTTTTTTATCGTACATGTTTTTACATGTTATTCTTGTTTGTATCATTTAGATAATGATTTAAATACTTACATAATATAAAACATTATTTATATATAATATATATTTAGAATATAAATATGTATAATATATATATATATATATATGAAATGGAAAACACTGTTTATGGAAATGGTAGGCCGTACGTACGCATAAACCATGTTTCCGTTTTCATATCGTATTGAAGAAAGTAAGGGAATAAGATATATGTAAGTAAATATATATATATATATATATCTCATGTATCATTATTATGTCATGTATTACATACTTATTAATAATATATATATTTATAAATATCATGGAATGGTGAACCTGGAAATGAATTTTTATCGCGCCGTGGAGACGGTAAGCCGTACGTACACACGGGCAACAATATCATTTCATTAATGATTAAATGGTGTGGAGTTGGATGGTATATAAATTTTACAGATAAATTAGAATCATAATTTCATTTTTTATATTCATATTACTCATCTTTATATCTATCCAAATAACATATTGTTGAAAAACAAATTACACCACAACGTGGAGACGGTAAGCCGTACATACGCACACATAGTGA
The DNA here is from genome assembly GCA_963277665.1 of Viscum album. Taxonomy (NCBI): domain Eukaryota; kingdom Viridiplantae; phylum Streptophyta; class Magnoliopsida; order Santalales; family Viscaceae; genus Viscum; species Viscum album. The sequence continues at coordinate 260,421,714 of OY728128.1, read as the reverse complement.
CATTATCATTCATAAGATGGATAGAATAATTAGTATTGTTGTACCATATTTATAAAAACATCATTTTATGTAGAAGTTACTGGAGTTATTATTATTTTTATTGAAAAAAACAACGAAATAGTAATTGGAAAAAGAAAAAAACTTTGAAAGAGGTGATAAAATAATTACCTCTTCTTTGGGTGTTTCCTTTTGATTTGAACAAAAAGGCTCCTTAGGTTGGCTTTCTGCTATCAGGAAGGGCTCTATGATGAATTCAGGGATGTTGGGCGGAGATTTGGGTAGGGTTTGGCTGAGGCAAACAACTTTGGAGGGGTGATTTTGAAATAAGGGGAACTAACCTTTTATAAGACAAGAGAGGGTCACTTTATGAAAAGTTTAAAATATCATTTTATTATTAAATTATTTCTGGTTTTTAATGGCTCCAAATTGATTTATTTATATGATAATTTGGGTATGGGTCGAAATCCTTTCAACCAATAGGTTTTAGACAAGTTTAGGTCACCATACTAACCCTGTCATTTAGATTTAACTCTTAGATAAATAGTTTAACTTTTACCGTGTCTTCTTGTATTATTATAATAAATGGTTACTATACAAACATTAAAAATACAAGAGAATACCAAGTGGTTAATTACTGATATATGTAATCTTATAAAAGTCCGTCGGCCGAACATTATATTTTTAAAAATATTATATCAATTAATAATATAGTATTTGTTTTAAAAACTCATTTATGTAAATTTTGACACTATTTGGTATTTTGTTTTTGTAAAATTCATAAAAACTTTATCATTAGAAAAATATTCTATTTAATCAACCCTAACATGTCATATAAACCTTTAAAATTTGGGGATGGAATCAAAATCCTCAATTTAATTTTATTTTTATATTTATAATATTAATTTGTTTAATCATTCATTGATAATGTAACTATTGCATCATCCATGTGTCATAAATAAATTTAATTATTTAATATCTAAAAATTATAACTAAAATAAAATTATGTAGGAAATATTTTTATCTTTCTAATAAATATTTATAGTATAATTTATCTTATTTATAACCCTATATTAAAAATGGGTTCTTTATTAAACATTGAATTTAACTCTTTTAACTATTCTTTAATTAAAATAATAATAAATGTACTAATCTAATCCAAGTGGACCAAATGGATCATATTTTATTTCTAAGGTTGTTTTTGGTCGAAAAAAAATCATCCAATAGAATTAGGACTTGTTTTAGGGTAATTATAATATCATTTTTACGTTTAATTACCCTATTTTATTTTAACTCAGGTAAATAAAAGTCAAAAGTTACTATTCCCCAAAAATTATTTTCATTTTAATTAACCAAATTTTACGTAATGATTTCAACCATGTCTCTTGGATTTTTGAAATTGAATTCATAGAATCAGTAAAATTACATTTTATGCAACTTTGCAAATGTGCCTAGAGGGTGGGTAAAATACTTTAAAAAGTTCAATAAAAAATTATACATCTAATTTTATTATAAAATGACTCCAATTAAATAAATTGAACTTATATAGGTATTATATATCTTTATTTTACTTAAAAAAAATTTAGACTAAACAAATAATTATTTAAATAAAAAGTCAATTTTAAACAATAACTCAGCGTTTATCACTATTCATCAAAAATTTAATGTTTTCAGAAAAAAACCGAAAAATCACCCCAAGATAATTTCTATAATCTGAATTCAAAAATGAATTATATTTTACCAAATTCAAAACATAGAAGTTCCATTAATTAATTTAAAATTAATTTCCATTGTCAACACCAAAAAGCGGATTTTCAAAAAGTAAAAACTTTTAAAAGATTGACATGTGTTTATGTCAAATTTAAAGGTGAAATTACTTATAATGACCGAACATGTATTAAATTAAGAGAAATATAATCTAATTATACTTTCAAACCATTCACATTCATAATTTAAAAGTATAAATTATTTTTATTAAAAAATTTATTTTCAATTAAAATTTAGTATTTTTTACTATTCATCAAAATATTTAAGTTATCAGAAAAGTACAAAAAAATTATCAAAACTAAATTTTTATGTCTTGATTCTAAAGAAAATTTAATTTCATTAAATGAAATATATAATGGTCTTGAATATTGGTCTTAAAAATGGTTTCCATTAAAGGCATTAAAATTACATTTTATGAAAAATACTTTTTTTATCTGAAAAAAATGGATTTGTTCTTTTATTATGTCTAAGATACACATGATATGTATTCTAAATCTATATGGAGTATATAAAATTATAAATTAAGTTAATACTATTCCTAACCGCTTTTTTAACGACTAGTTTGGTAAGTTGTGGTGCGGTGGAACTCAGTGTTGCGTGTATCGTATGTTATTGAATTACTTTGAAGAGATAAGTTACTATGAAATCTTTTGGAGTTACATTATCCCCTACTTCAATAAATTATGACCTCGCAATTTGAAATTTTCCTTCGAAAATAAAAGGTCAAGAATAGAAAAATAACTTTCTGGAAAACCCACATCATAAATTGGTTTAATAAGAGGGATTTATTCTTAATAAGAGGGAAAGAGAAAGGAAAAAGTCACCACCAAATTATGATCTCTATTAGGAGAACATTGGTGTCAATTACATAATTGGAGAAAAAAAATATTTATACGTAGTGATTGAGGTCATCAATCGAAAACATGTCTAAAATTGAGGGTCTCAAAGCCATCAATTTATGATGATTTAAAATATCTCTGGTTCAACAAAACATAAGGTATTAAGATAAAAAAATTGGTTTTAAGATCCCTTAAATAATGTTTATAAATAACTTTATTCAAAAAATAATAGGGAAAAAATATACTTGACAAGTAGAGTTTCATCCTTCAACTAATTTCTACCAAAAACTCATCTTTCACTCCAAAAGATAATAGAATTTAAAAATATTCTATTTACCCTAATCGTATAGGGTCCCAAAAATAATGATTTTATAATTAATTTGTTAAACTATTGGAAACAATATATTACACAAACTTGGACATCATGTAGGCCCATGGTCGGTGATGCACAATTATTGCCCATCGGTTGTGGGTTCAAGTCACCCAACCCTTCTAGACATGACAGGTCTTCTCCTGACCTCTAGGTTGTCCTTTTTTTAAAAATCCAAAAATTAATCTTAATAAATTCTTTAACTTTAACAATAGTATCCAATTTTTATATTAATCCATTCCAACATTTAGACTTTTCCAAAATAAATCTGTCCAAACTCACAGTCTAAAATTTATAAGGAAGGTAAACATAATGAAGATCTTTTTTCCGCATAATAACATGTGAATACATTCATCATGTATTCTATTAAATCACAGTAACACCCTGAATTACCCTAAAACATTATTGATTACATTCATTCTCACTTATTACTTAAAGAATATTAGATACATTCTTAATATCCAAAAATGTTGTAAACTCCAACAATAATGGAATATAAAAATAATTAATTAGTTTCAAAATAGTCATGAATATCGAATATAATTTATCCAAATCAGACATATCTTATTCCAAAATAACTACCTCATTATCAGAACCATATTAAGGTTTACCTTTCCTACGACCATGTATTTTCCAAAAAACATAACTTGATATTGAGTAACTCTACTTAGAACCATATAATCTGATATCCTTAATTAAATAACACTATAGTACAATCCTTATTTATTTCCATAATTCATATAACCAGTACATCATTGACACAACACTCAAAAGAAATAATTCTTTAATTACAACATAAGAAATTTTTTCATTCCACTTCATCTGTAGTAGTATCATAAATTGATTATTATCCAATAACATAATTTTAGGCATACTCTAAGGATTTGAACATTGATTCATGTAGTGTCCCAACTCTTTTCAGATGTAGCATTGTACATTTGAAACCTTTTTTTACCCCGGTAATCACGTAATTGGTGTCCTTTTTATCTACCATTATAAAAAACTCCCATTCACTTCAAGAATATACCAAGGTGATTCTTTCCACAGTAATCACATATGAGAAAATCCTTCTTTACCCTATTCCCTTTATCCATCTATCTTTGTACCATCATCTTCTTCACTTTCTTCCCATAAAAGCCATATGACACCAAGAATTATTTACTTCTCTTATTAACACATGATACTATTTATTTATATGATGATAATACATTGGGGACTATTTCCCTTCTAAATATTGGATTAATACAGTGAATGATATGATCATTCTTACACTTTGGATCATGCGTATTGCTGGTGTTCTCATTCCTTCTATTGGGGGCCATTTCTAAACAATGGAAAACAATAGGTTAGTTTATGAATCACAATGCATAATTCCAAATTTGTAAAATACCTATATTTAATTGAAAATATTTAGAATAAAATCTATAATCATAAAAATTGTTTTCTTTGAGGAAGTATTTACTACGAAATCCTTCATAATGGTTTGTAATGAAAATGTAAATTATCCAAATCATATCCCTCGGCAGTCTCGTAACCAAGAGTGCAGCAAGGCCCATTGTCGTGTACCGGGATACCCCGGGTCAAGCTTGAAACACTTGGTTTGAGTTTTCACTCCTAGGTACATGTGTTTCCAAACTACCTCTACCTGCTCATATATAGATAGGGATGTATTTCTTAGAAAATACACAAAATATTTACATTACCAAAATTCTAGGAAGTTCATCTACACTAATCCTCAATGTATATTTTACGTAATGTTCCCTAATCAGAGTTTTTATAAATATAGTTTCCAAGGATTGTACTAAACTTCCTATCTTACCAACTATAATTCCCTGACTCCAGAAACCCGGAGTAGGTGCATTATTTTAATACATTTTCATGATTATAAGGAATCAAGTCCCGAAGGACTGATCAGTTTAGTTTCCTTGGAAAATATATGACATACATGAACGTTACATTACACATTAAAACATAAAACAAAAAATTAATAATCCGATGAGAATTCCTTTTTCCCTAGATTAACCTTACATATCAAACGTAATACAATTCTTGGAATCCTGGGAAAACAATACATAAGAAAGGGGTGAGCTCAGATGCTCAGTAAGGGAAAATAGTTTTGCAGAAGCAATAACATTTTAAGGAAAGATGTGTAATAAAAAAAATATCCTTTTAAAAATAAACATGAACATAATATAGAGAAAATAAATCAAATGTAACCAAATTAAAATGTACATGGATATTCTACTAGTCAAATAATATCATGTAATAATTAATTTCATAATGAGGGAATGCCTAACACTAGACATCATTACCACATATTCAAGGCCTCGTGATAAGACTACAAATAGAAATTTTTTCATGGCCTTTTTCCAAGAAACTAGTTTGTCTTATTAGACCTACCGATGCATTGAGGGGCTATATCGGGCCCCACCCATCACATACTAAGTCCACTGTAATCCATAATTGAAAATGTTGAAACATAACATAAACAATCGTATTAAAAGTATCATACGAAATGAAAATACATCAACCATAAACTCTAAAAGGTATAAAAATATCACATCCACAGTCAAACATATCATAACTCATTCGATACAAAATTGAAGATTGTATTATAATAAATCAACCTTAATCCTGAATAATATCCAATAAATAATGTTGACATAGTTTAAAATGATGAGTCAAACTTTTTGAAAGAAATATCATTTTTTGTGAAATCATTTAAAAGTAAACCATTCATAAATAATTCATTTAAAAGATATTTATGAATCAAAGTGTCCCATAAAACATTGAAACTTTTTAATGTATTTAACATTTTAAAACAATAATGTCCTTATAAACAAATTTTTAAAAGCATATGAAAACCTGGAAATTAGTGATAATGATTTTGAAGAATAAATATTTAAAAAATTTAAAATGATGTTTTAGTTGAACAGTACCTTAAAATAATCATTGTTAAATGTATTTTATGAAACATGGAAATGGATAATAAATATTTTCCAGCAAATACTTACACATAAACAATCTCGGATAATAATGAGATTGAAGAATTAACCCTTACCTTGCACTTTCTTTTGGTCGAGGGTACATTTAACCTACTGTATAATGACCATAGTATGTTATTAAATTATTAAAGAATCATATTCATATTTATTATATCATTCATGATTCATTTATGACTTTATACTACACATTTAATTATGATTTCCATGTTAAATTAACATTTCGTGTAATAATCGCTTTCTTTATCGTACGTGTTTTAACTTGTTATTCTTGATCGTATCATTTAGATCATGATTTAAATACATCCATAATATAAAACATTATTTATATATAATATATATTTGGAATATAAATATGTATAATAGATATATTTATGAAATGGAAAACACCGTTTATTGTGACGGTAGGCCATACATACGCACAAATGATGTTTTTGTTTTCATATCGTATTGAACGGATGTAAGTGAATAAGATATATGTATGTACATAAACACACAAAAACACAAATATATATCTCCAGTATCAATATTATGTCATATATTACATACCTATTAATAATATATATTTTTATAATCATCATTTAATGGTTAACCTGGAAATTAATCTCATCATATCGTGGAGAATTTAAGTCGTACGTACACACGAGTGACAATATCATTTTCTTAATGATTAAAAAGTCATGGAATTGGATGGTATATAAATTGTAGATAGAAATTAGCTTGATATTTTAATTATTTATATACGTATTAATCATCATTATATTTATACAAATAACATATCGTTGAATAAGCAATTACACAACAACGTGGTGACAGAAAGTCATACATACACACGCATGGTGACATTATCATTCATAGGATGGATAGAATAAAATGTATGGTTGTACGATATTTCTAATAATATAATTGTATATAGAAGGTACTAGAGTTATTATTTTGTTATGGAAAAAACAAAGAAATAGAAAGGGGAGGAAGAAAATAACTTTGAAATAGGTGATAAAATAATTTCCTCTTCTTTGGGTGTTTAATTTTGATTTGAAAAAAAGGGCTCCATATGTTCGATTTCTTCTCAAGGTAAGGCCTCTTTGATGAATTGATGGATGTTGGGAGGGATTTGGGCAGGGTTTGGCCAAGCAAAATGGATTTGGAGGTGTGATTTTGAGAGAAAGGAAGTACCCATTTATAAGAGAGGTGAGGGTCACTTTAGGAATTGTTTGAAATATTATTTTATTATAATTTCTTTTGGTTTCTAATGGCTCCAAATAAATTTATTTCGAATCTAACATAGGGATGGGATGAAATTATCTCAACAAATTGGTTTTAAGCAAGTTTAGGTTACTATATAAACCCTATCTTTTAGATTTAACTCTTAGTTATATAGCTTAACTTTTACCATATCCTCTTGTATTATTATAATAAATTGTTAATAAACATACAATAAAAAGACAAGAGAATCCCATGTGGTTCATTAATGATATATCTAACCTTATAAAAATCTTTTTTCTAAAAATTATATTTTTATAAATGTTATATAAATTTATAATATTGTATTTTTTTTAAAAACTCATTTATGTCCATTTTGACACTATTAGGAATTTTTTTTGATGAAGTCATAACAACTTAATCATTAAAAAATTTTATTTAATAAACCCTAAAATGTCATATTCACCTAGAAAATTCGTGGATGGCATCAAAATACTCAATTTACATTTATGTTTATATTTATAATATCTATTATTTTAATCTTTTATTGATAATGTAATTACTGAATCATCATTGTGTCATAAATAAATTTAATTATTAAATAGGTCAAAATTATAAATAAAATACCATTATTTAGGAAATTGTTTTAGATTTCTAATGAATATTTATTATCAAATTTATCTTATGTATAACCCTATATTAAAAATGGTTTAGTTATTATAATTTTAATATAACACTTTTAACTCTTCTTTAAATTAAATAATAATAAATGTCCTAATCTAATCCATGTGGACCAGAAGGATCATATTTTATTCCTTAAGGTTGGTTTTGTTATAAAAACACTTATCCAATAGAATTGGGACATGTGTTAGGGTAATTATAATATAATTTTTACCTTTAATTGTGGTAAATTAAAGGCAAATGATTCTATTCAACAAAAATTATTTTCAACATATTCAACCACATTTTACTTACAGATGTCAACCATGTCCCTTAGATTTATGAAATTCAATTCACATAAGCGGTAAAATTATGTTTTATGCAAATATGCAAATGTGTCTAGAAGGTGGGTAAAAAGTTCAATAAAATTATACAAATCTATTTTTATTATTAAATGACTCAAATGAATTATATTAAACTTATATAGGGTTATATATCTATTTTTAATCAATATTAATTTAAATAAAATTAATAATTAATTAAATAAGAAGTCGATTTTAAACAATAATGTAATGTTTGTCACAATTCATCAAAAATTTAAAGTTTTCAGAAAAATACCAAAAAATAACCCTTAGATAATTTCAATATTTCAAATTAAAAAATAAATTCTATTTTACCAAATTTAAATGTTATATGTTTCATTAATTAGTTTAAAATTAATTCCCATTGTCAATACCAAAAAGTAGGATTTTAAAAAGTAAAAACAATCAAAAGATTGACATGTGTTTCTGTCAAATATAAATATGAAATTGTATTAAATGAAAAAATATAATATAATTATACTTTCAAACCATTAAAATTCATAATTTAACATTAAAAATTATTTCGATTAAAAAAGTTATTTTCAATTAAAATTTAGTATTTTTTACTTTTCATCAAAATACGAATGTTATCAGAAAAGTACCAAAAATTTATCCAAAATAAAATTTTATGTCCCGATTCTAAAGAATAATTAAATTTCATTAAATTGAATATATAAAAGTGTTGAATATTGGTTATAAAAATGGTTTCCATTAAAAGGTTGTAAAATTGCATTTTTTGGAAAATATTTCTTTTATCTGAAAAAATGAATTTTATCTTAAATTATGTATAAGAAACAAATGATATATATTATAGATAATATGGAGTAAAACAAATTCAAAATTCAGTTAATACTATTAATAATTGCTTTTTGAATGGATAGTTTGGTATGTCATGGTCCACTCGAACTCGGCGTTGCATGTAGTGAATGTTATTGAATAACACTGAAGAGATATGTTACTATGAAATCTTCAAGTGTTACATAGAGGCTTAGCTGTCCCAAGGTTATGGTTCTCTAAAATCTATATGTATTGTCACTATTATTATAGAACCTATTACATTAACTAGTTTAATGGTCATCCCTAAAATATGTCTGTCTTCTCAAAATTCAACTTTTCAAGATGATTTAATATAATTAGACTTACTTTATCAATAATCATACCCATTTTTAGATAAAGGATGTGAAAATTCATTTGAAAATGATATATTTTTTCATATCACATGAATCTAAACTTCAAAACCGAGTTGTCCCAATTTCTTGAATGTATACTATATGACCCATGTGTGTGATATTGCATATCAGTAACAATGGGACTTAATAATTAAAATATAGATTATTGAACAAATATAGTTATATATAAAATTTCACTCCACATTGGTCAATGTTGTTTAACCCAAAATATTAGAGACCATTTTCCAAAGTTATATGACTATAAAATGTAGTGATAAGTGGTTAAAGAAGATTACAAATAGGTATTAAACTAATATGGTCCAACATACAAGCCCATAAAATACCCTTGAAAAGAGAATAAATTTCATGGGGTTTAAAAAATATGAATGAGATCCAAAAAATGATTCATCTTTCCACTTGCAAGAAAGGAACCTTCTGGGATCTAGATAAAATAAACACTTTTAATGGAAAACGACAAATATTTTTTTGGAATAAAACCCAAAAAATGGATTCCTAAGAAAAGGATAATTTTTTGAATATAAATAAACCCTATTGTGAGTATAATTAAAATTACATTAAGATACTATTAAATACTTAGGGATTTTGGATCCTGTAGTATGACAATAGAAAAAGTCAAGTAACTCTCACTAAGCCTATTTACCTAGGACAAATGTGTTTAATTCATTGGATTCATTTAGTGACCCTTATTTTTCTTAAATAACTATTAAATAATTTTATAGTTAATCAAAATAATAGTGCTAAAAAAACAAGGACCCAAAGGTTTATTTTCTAGTGAAAATTAGGACCATACATAACTTTTACATAATAAAACATACACATTTATTTAATTCATTCTTCACTAGATTCTTATCCCCCATCATGTTTTCCTTAGTAAATGTATTCACATGGGGATATAAATTAAAAGAAAGGGTGTGATAAAATCCCAGTAAGAGGATGAATAAGATACATGAATAATTGGGGAGCATAATAATAGTCATTATAATATAAGAAATGGTTCATCACCATAACTGTGAGAGCAAGCATTACAAAAATTCATGGAGTGTGAAAATATATAAAAAGAAAACATCATGTCTCAGTGGATAACCACCCCCCATAGTTATGAAAAATTACATAATCATGTTAATAAATATTTCAAATTACTTCATGAGATACATCATATTTCACGATAAATTGGAGTGATATACAATTCCAAGTGCACTGGTGACAACCTAACATTGAAAAAATCATGCATGCCACATAAAACATATAAAAAATATTTTCTATAAAATAACCCAAGAAACACTACTAGAAAAGGGGGCAGTGGAGGCCCCCTGACTCGGGCGACTGCCATTGGCGGTCGCTAGAGCCCACCATTAGCGACCGCCAATGGCGGTCGCTAACCTGCCTAAAAATATTCGGGGGGTTTCTGCGCCCCCCCCCCCCCCCCCCCCCCCGCGCCCTCGATCTCGCCCTAACCCCTCGCCGCCCTCCCTCGCGCCGCCCTCCCCTCCCCCGTCGCCCGGCCTCCCCCGCCGCCCGGCCTCCCCCGCCGCCCGGCCTCCCCCGCCGCCCGGCCTCCCCCGCCGCCCGACCTCCCCCTCCGCCCGGCCTCCCCCGCTGCCCACCCTCCCCCGCCGCCCGGCCTCCCCCGCCGCCCGCCCTCCCCCGCCGCCCGGCCTCCCCCGCCGCCCGCCCTCCCCCGCCGCCCGGCCTCCCCCGCCGCCTGCCTTCCGGTCTCCGGCCACCGCCCTCCGCCCTCCGCCTTCGGGCCTCCGGCCGCCGCCCTCCGGCCTCTCGGCCCTCCCCCCCCACCCCGGACGGCACCCGCACCCCGGACAGCCCCCGGCGTGCACTCCGGACCGCCCCCCGCACCCCGGACGCCTCCCCGCACCCCGGACAGCACCCCCCCCCCCCCCCCCCCCCGCGCACTCCGGACCGCACCCCGGACGCCTCCCCGCACCCCGGACAGCCCCCCCTGCACTCGGACACCCCCCTCCGAACCCGGACAGCCCCCCCGCACCCCGGACAGCCCCCCCCCCCCCGCACTCGGACACCCCCCCTCCGAACCCGGACAGCCCCCCCGCACCCCGGACAGGCCCCCCGCACCCCGGACACCCCACCCCGCATCCCCCGACAGCCCCCCTGCACCCCAGACAGCCCCCCCTCCCCCGCACCCCGGACACCCCCGCACCCCGAACACCCCTGCCCGCACCCCTGACAGGCCCCCGACACCCCGGACACCCCTCCCCGCACCTCGGACAGCCCCCCCGACCCCGGACACCCCCCCCCCCTCGCTGCCCGTCCCCCGTCCCCTCACCGCCTCCTCTCCTCCAGCTCCCCGCCGCCGACGCCGCCCGTCCCCTCCCTTGCCGCACCGCCTTTGGCTCCGGCTCCCCTTCGCTGCCTCCTCTCCCTCGCAGCACAGCCTTCGGCTCCCCTCCCTTTCAGGTTTGTAGCTCAATCAGGTAACATGAGCTTTCAGTTACATTATTATTTTATCAATGGTTCATAAACAAATGGTTAATATTTATTTTGAATATAGTTGATTTGAAAAATGTAAATGTAATAAGTATTGTGTAAATGTTTGTTATACAGATATTATTATGGATAAGAGTTGGATTGATCTTCCAAATCGAACGTCTAGAGAATATTTCAATGGCATTATGCAGTTTATTGAGTTCACGAGAGGATTTGAAAGTGACTATATTAGTTGTCCATGTAGAAAATGTGCTAACAGATATCAATTCACACGAGATACTGTGAGGGAGCACCTTTTCGTTAATGGATTTCTGAAAAATTATAAGAGTTGGACTCGTCATGGAGAAGAATATGTTCGTTGTCAAAATACAGATGCAGCTCAGATGGATGTTGATGCAAGGATGACTGATCCAATGCATGAAATGCTTACTGAAATGGTACGTGGGTTTGATCCTGAAGGCATTGACATCCAGAATCTTGAGACCGGTGAGATAAATCTTCGCTCTGGTGCAGATCGTGATTCGAGGAGGTTTTATGAAGTACTTGATGATGCGAAAACAGAATTATATCCTGGATGTACTTCTTACAATAAACTGTCGTTTATCGTGGAGTTGTTGCATTTGAAGACTTTGAATAATTGGCCAGACACATCATTCGACATGCTTTTGGTTTTATTGAAAAAAGTTCTTCCTGTCGACACTAAGATTCCTGAGTCGTATTACTATGCTCGTAAGTTGACAGAGAACTTAGGTTTTACATATGAGACTATAGATGCATGTGCAAACAACTGTATGGTGTTTAGAAATGAAACTGGTCATTTGGATATTTGTACGGTTTGTGGCGCTTCCAGGTGGAAAGAGAACAGGGGAAATAAGACTCATCAAAGTCAGATTGCGATACAGGGGAAACCGATTGCCGTAAAGCAAATGCGTTACTTTCCCCTTAAACCGAGGTTGAAAAGATTTTTTATGTCATCTAAAGTTTCTAATTTAATGAGATGGCATGCAGAAAGAGTTCATGAAAGTGACATGTTAACCCACCCGGCAGACTCTCATGCATGGAAGGATTTTGATAAGAGACATCCCGACTTTGCTAAAGATGTTCGTAATGTCCGATTGGGATTGGCAGCAGATGGTTTCAATCCATTCAAGTCTATGGTTGGTGCAACTCATAGCACATGGCCCGTGGTGTTGGTTCCATATAATCTTCCTCCGTGGCTTTGTATGAAGCAACAATTTATATTACTTTCCACTCTTATTGATGGACCTAAAAGTCCGGGGGATAAGATTGATGTTTACCTTCATCCATTGATTGATGAGTTGAATGAATTTTGGGGCGATGGTGTGATGACTTATGACTGCGAAACGAATGAAATGTTCAAACTGCATGCAGCTTTATTGTGGACAATCAATGACTTCCCAGCTTATGCAAATTTATCAGGCTGGAGTACGAAAGGGGAATTTGCTTTCCCTTGTTGCAATAAAAGTAAAAAATCTGTATGGCTTAAACATTCCAAAAAATGGGCATACATGGGTCACAGGCGTTTTCTCCCTCCCCAGCACAGGTTCAGAAAGGACAGAGTGGCATTTGATGGTTCTAGAGAGTTCAGCCCAGCACCAAAGATCATGACAGGAGTCGAAATGTTATCGCAGATTGAGGAAGAAAACATTCGCACGGTATATGAAATTCAGGATTTGGTGGCTCCTCCAGTACGTAATATTCGTGCTGCGGGTAGGCAGCGCAGTCACAATTGGAAAAAGAAAAGTATTTTTTATAGTCTTCCGTATTGGAAAACTAACATGTTGAGGCATAATTTGGATGTCATTCACATTGAAAAGAATGTTTGTGATAACATATTGTGGACCATTTTAGGTGTCAGTGGAAAGTCAAAGGACCATGTTAATGCACGCCGTGATTTGGAAGAAATGGGTTTAAGGAAACAGTTGCATTTACAGTTAGCTGAGGGAAACAAGGCATATATGCCTGCTGCACAGTATTCGATGACTACAGAGGAGAAAAAGACATTTCTTTCCATTTTGAAGATGGTCAAGGTGCCTGATGGTTACTCTTCTAATATTTCAAAGTGTGTGAATCTGACGAGCAAGACATTGCAAGGGTTGAAAAGTCATGACAATCACATATTACTTCAGCAGTTGATTCCAATCGCAATTTGTGATTGTTTATCCCCCAATGTTGTTCAGCCCTTGATTGAGATGAGTAATTTTTTTAGACAGCTTTGTTTAAGAAATCAACGAGTGAGTGATTTAAAAAGTTTGCAGGACCGAATTGTACTTATGCTTTGTCACTTTGAGAAACTTTTCCCCCCCTCATTTTTCGATGTTATGGTCCACTTGACAGTGCACCTAACTGATGAAGTAATGGCTGCTGGTCCAGTGCAATTCAGGTGGATGTATCCTATTGAACGGTATTTGAGTACATTGAAAAGATTTGTACGCAACAGAGCTCGTCCAGAGGCATCAATAGCCAATGGTTATTTGATGGATGAGTGTACTACCTTTTGTGCAGAATATCTTACGGATGTTGAAACAAAATTAGATAAGCCCTCTCGGATTCATGATGGTCCAGTTGGAGAAGGAACCACATTTGATATGGACAACATCGAGTGGATACAAGCACATTGATATATCTTGTTCAATACTCCATCAGTTGCACCATTAATGCAGTAAGTATCTTATCAATGTGCTTGTATAACTTTTACATGTTTTCTTTGCATAAGTTGATCTTTTAAACATCGCGTAATCATTTGCAGGAAACACATTAATGAGATAAAAGAAGAGATGCATCGTGCGACTGAGTTGCAAATTCAACAATCTCATTATGCGACATTTCATGATTGGTTCAAAGATTATGTATGTATAAATTGATTTTCATTATGAGTGAAGTATTAAACTAATTCTTTCTGCATATATCAGTATTGATTTTTATAAATTATGTAGGTTTGTAAGCTGAGGGAGTTAGGGGACCCCACGCTACCTGAAGTATTTATCCAACTGGCTGAGGGTCCATCTATAACGGCTCGTCGTTATAAAGCTATTGATGCTAATGGTTTTCGATTTCTCATTAAAGATGTTGACAACAAACGAGCAACACAAAACAGTGGCATCGGTTGTCCCTTTGTCGATTCTGGTTATTACTATGGTCAATTGATAGACATCATTGAAGTTGTATATACACACGGTTTGAAGTACATATTGTTAAAGTGTAATTGGGTTGATCCAGTGCGTGGATGTAAAGTCGATCAATATCAGTTTTCATTGGTGAATTTTAACTATATGTTATACAGAAATAATGAACGAGTTGAGAATGAACCTTTCATTTTGACATCACAAGCGGAACAAGTATTCTTCGTTACTTTGCCTTCGGATCCAAGTTGGCAAGTTGTTGTCAAAATGTCTCGGCGAGGAGTGTTTTTATTTGAAGAAGATGAACCCGAGACTGTTCCGTTTGTTTACCAACAACTTGATCAACATACCGCAGTTCAACGTGAAGAAGATATTTATTGTGTCAGAGCGGCTGTTGAAGGAGAAACGGTCGATTTGCATGCTTAATGAAAGGTATAATTGTTTTCCCGCTATTCAGTAGAATGTCCTAGGATATCATAAATTATCTAATCATTTTATAAATCCTTATAAGTTTTAATCCTCACTTTTGTAAGTTAATTCAGTAATAAATATTTAGGTTGATTAACTTTTTGATTTTTTAAAATTCATTCACAACTAATTATTCAATCCATTTTTTGTTTGATTAACAGTTGTACAAGTTTGATTTATTAAGAACAATCCAATTTATCTTTTAAACACTTTGGACTCATTACTGATATTTTGTATGACTGCAGACATGTCAGGGGAAGAGGCAGAAAATCCACATCATCCATCTGAGGCATCTACGTCTCAGGGTCGAGGTATGTTTGAATGTCATTGTCTATATTTTTTATGTAATTGAAATATATATATATATATATATATAACATTTGTCAATTTATATATAAAATTGTTTTCAACAGGATCAGACTCGGCTGCTTCTTCCTCTCGCAGGAGAGGCCCTGGTCGTGGCATATTATCATGGAATTCCGACACGACGATAGATGTTTCATTTGATGAGGTATTTCATCCCGTGGGACCGAATGCCCCGGCATTTATTCGTCAGCTGGGTCATATCATACGTGACCCACATCGATTTCCATTGACCACGCGTGATTGGGCTTCTATCCCTCAGGACACATTAGATCGTCTATGAAGGGAGGTTCAGGTAAGAAAATAATTTTACTTTATTTTCTATTTATAAATAATACTAATATGTTTGATTATTTTCATTATAGAAAAATTTGAAAGTATGCCCTGAAGAGTTTCGGCCTGTGTGTATGAGCAAATGCCGTAAGCTGTGGAAAGATTATAAAGGCAAAGTGAAGAGGGACCACTGGATACCAAATGTGGGTGCCCTTGACATTTTGGAAAAGGTCCCGAGAGGTGTCCTCCCAGCTCAGTGGCGTGACTTGGTTGCATATTGGTCTACTGAGGGTGTTTCGGTTAGTATATTAATTATTTTGCTGTATATATATTTTCAAGAATATGTGATTTGTTTGAAATTTGAATGAATTGAATGTAGGAGGTGTCAACACGCCATTCGGAGAATCGAGCGTTGCAGGGACCAGCTCACAGGCTCGGGACTCGTCACGTGTCTCAGATCCGACATGAGGTATATATTATTCATTTTTTTAATTTATTAATTAATATGGTTTTGTGTTTATATTCTTTTAATATACAGTTGCGAGGGCAAGGTGCAGCAACTGATAAAATGTCGGTGTGGATAAGGACTCGTGATCGCAATGATCCAGAGGTTGCAGCATTGATAGTAAGTGTATGTACTTACCAATAATTACATAAATCTATATATTAACATATATATATTTATATATATTTAAATATTTCACAGGATCAATTTGAAGCTGAGTTAGAACATCTGCCAGAGGACCAGCGACAGCTTCCCATGCGACGGGATGAGATCTTTCATCGCATTATTGGTCGGGACGGGCATGGCTATAGTTTGACCTATGGAGCAGGGATTCCTCGTTCTGTAGTGTCACGCGCAGCGGTTGTCGGTCCTGCTGTTGCTCATATGACACAGCAGATGTCAGATTTTGAGGCACGGCTGCGCGCTTCCGAGGAGACAAATGCGCAATTGACAGCTGAGGTTAGAGCACTGCGGGAATATGTGCGTCGAGCTGATGGTACATGGGATCATACGACACAGGTATATACTGTATTTATTTATTTAATTTAAATTATTTTTGTTATTAAAATATTTATAATGTTTATTTGTTGTAGGCACCTGGCCCACCAGAAGGAGGTAGCAGTGATGGCAACGCGTGACGCACCATATATTCACGAGATATGTTTTTTGTTTTTACTGGTAGGGTTGACATTGATGTACTGTATTTATTCATTTAAGTAATGCATTATTACCATCCATGGTGGTCTTTTAAATATTTTATACACATTGAGTTTTTGATCAGATAATCTTGAATGATTCTACATTTGAAAAAGTCGAACTAATTCCAACAGATCAATAAATCTGATATTATAGATTATGTATTATTAATATATTTTTTATAAATTTCTGTATGGTATCGATAAAAGAAATATGTATTAATTAGATGTTATCACTTTTATTTTTCACTTTTGTAATCAATGGGATGGCCTTTGCACCCCCGGAGAACCCCCCGCACCCCCGTACTGCCCCCCGCCACCCCCGTACAGCCCCCCGCCACCCCCGTACAGCCCCCCCGCACCCCCGTACAGCCCCCCGCCACCCCCGTACAGCCCCCCGCCACCCCCGTACAGCCCCCCACACCCCCGTACAGCCCCCCCCCCCCCCGCACCCCTGTACAGCCCCCCGCCACCCCCGTACAGCCCCCCTCCACCCCCGTACAGCCCCCCGCACCCCCGTACAGCCCCCCGCCACCCCCGTACAGCCCCCCGCCACCCCCGTACAGCCCCCCGCCACCCCCGTACAGCCCCCCGCACCCCCGTACTGCCCCCCGCCACCCCCGTACAGGCCCCCGCCACCCCCGTACAGCCCCCCGCCACCCCCGTACAGCCCCCGCACCCCCGTACAGCCCCCCGCCACCCCCGTACAGCCCCCCGCACCCCCGTACTGCCCCCCGCCACCCCCGTACAGCCCCCCGCCACCCCCGTACAGCCCCCCGCACCCCCGTACAGCCCCCCCCCCCCCCCCGCACCCCCGTACAGCCCCCCGCCACCCCCGTACAGCCCCCCGCCACCCCCGTACAGCCCCCCGCACCCCCGTACAGCCCCCCCCCCCCCCCCGCACCCCCGTACAGCCCCCTGCACCCCCGTACAGCCCCCCTCCACCCCCGTATAGCCCCCCGCACCCCCGTACAGCCCCCCGCCACCCCCGTACAGCCCCCGCCACCCCCGTACAGCCCCCCGCCACCCCCGTACAGCCCCCCGCACCCCCGTACTGCCCCCCGCCACCCCCGTACAGGCCCCCGCCACCCCCGTACAGCCCCCCGCCACCCCCGTACAGCCCCCCGCACCCCCGTACAGCCCCCCGCCACCCCCGTACAGCCCCCGCCACCCCCGTACAGCCCCCCGCCACCCCCGTACAGCCCCCCGCACCCCCGTACTGCCCCCCGCCACCCCCCGTACAGGCCCCCGCCACCCCCGTACAGCCCCCCGCCACCCCCGTACAGCCCCCCGCACCCCCGTACAGCCCCCCGCCACCCCCGTACAGCCCCCCGCACCCACGTACAGCCCCCCGCCACCCCCGTACAGCCCCCCGCACCCCCGTACAGCCCCCCGCCACCCCCGTACAGCCCCCCGCACCCCCGTACTGCCCCCCCGCCACCCCCGTACAGGCCCCCGCCACCACCGTACAACCCCCCGCCACCCCCGTACAGCCCCCCGCACCCCCGTACAGCCCCCCGCACCCCCGTACAGCCCCCCGCACCCCCGTACAGCCCCCCGCCACCCCCGTACAGGCCCCCGCCACCCCCGTACAGCCCCCCGATTGTGCCGTTTTCAGCAGCGCGGCGCGCGCTGAAATGGCGCGTTGGGGGGTCAAAACCACCCGAACGACCTCCGAATGCCACGAAACCGTACGACAACATCCGGGGCGTGAATTGTGAAATGGTCGGCCAGACGGCACCTCATTCGGAGGTGCCGTGTGACCGCGGCGGCCGGAAACGCGTTTCCGGCGCCATTAAACACCAAAACGGCGTGCGCCGGTCCAATTCGGAGCAAACGTGCTCCGAACGACCTGAAACCGCACGGGAGCGATAGAAATATTATTCCTGAGATGCAGGAGGAGGCCGCACGTCCATCGGACGTGCGGTTCGCGCGGCACGTCTGATTGTGCCGTTTTCAGCAGCGCGGCGCGCGCTGAAATGGCGCGTTGGGGGGTCAAAACCACCCGAACGACCTCCGAATGCCACGAAACCGTACGACAACATCCGGGGCGTGAATTGTGAAATGGTCGGCCAGACGGCACCTCATTCGGATGTGCCGTGTGACCGCGGCGGCCGGAAACGCGTTTCCGGCGCCATTAAACACCAAAACGGCGTGCGGCGGTCCAATTCAGAGCAAACGTGCTCCGAACGACCTGAAACCGCACGGGAACGATAGAAATATTATTCCTGAGATGCAGGAGGAGGCCGCACGTCCATCGGACGTGCGGTGCACGCGGCACGTCCGATTGTGCCGTTTTCAGCAGCGCGGCGCACGCTGAAATGGCGCGTTGGGGGGTCAAAACCACCCGAACGACCTCCAAATGCCACGAAACCGTACGACAACATCCGGGGCGTGAATTGTGAAATGGTCGGCTAGACGGCACCTCATTCGGAGGTGCCGTGTGACCGCGGCGGCTGGAAACGCGTTTCCGGCGCCATTAAACACCAAAACGGCGTGTGCCGGTCCAATTCGGAGCAAACGTGCTCCGAACGACCTGAAACCGCACGGGAACGATAGAAATATTATTCCTGAGATGGAGGAGGAGGCCGCACGTCCATCGGACGTGCGGTTCGCGCGGCACGTCCGATTGTGCCGTTTTCAGCAGCGCGGCGCGCGCTGAAATGGCGCGTTGGGGGGTCAAAACCACCCGAACGACCTCCGAATGCCACGAACCCGTACGAAAACATCCGAGGCGTGAATTGTGAAATGGTCGGCTAGACGGCACCTCATTCGGATGTGCCGTGTGACCGCGGCGGCCGGAAACGCGTTTCCGGCGCCATTAAACACCAAAACGGCGTGCGGTGGTCCAATTCGGAGCAAACGTGCTCCGAACGAGCTGAAACCGCACGGGAACGATAGAAATATTATTCCTGAGATGTAGGAGGAGGCCGCACGTCCATCGGACGTGCGGTGCGCGCGGCACGTCCGATTGTGCCGTTTTCAGCAGCGCGGCGCGCGCTGAAATGGCGCGTTGGGGGGTCAAAACCACCCGAACGACCTCCGAATGCCACGAAACCATACGACAACATCCGGGCCGTGAATTGTGAAATGGTCGGCCAGACGGCACCTCATTCGGATGTGCCGTGTGACCGCGGCGGCCGGAAACGCGTTTCCGGCGCCATTAAACACCAAAACGGTGTGCAGCGGTCCAATTCGGAGCAAACGTGCTCCGAACGACCTGAAACCGCACGGGAACGATAGAAATATTATTCCTGAGATGCAGGAGGAGACCGCACGTCCATCGGACGTGCGGTTCGCGCGGCACGTCCGATTGTGCCGTTTTCAGCAGCGCGGCGCGCGGTGAAATGGCGCGTTGGGGGGTCAAAACCACCCGAACGACCTCCGAATGCCACAAAACCGTACGACAACATCCGGGGCGTGAATTGTGAAATGGTCGGCCAGACGGCACCTCATTCGGATGTGCCGTGTGACCGCGGCGGCTGGAAACGCGTTTCCGGCGCCATTAAACACCAAAACGTCGTGCGGCGGTCCAATTCGGAGCAAACGTGCTCCGAACGACCTGAAACCGCACGGGAACGATAGAAATATTATTCCTGAGATGCAGGAGGAGGCTGCACGTTCATCGGACGTGCGGTGCGCGCGGAACGTCCGATTGTGCCGTTTTCAGCAGCGCGGCGCGCGCTGAAATGGCGCGTTGGGGGGTCAAAACCACCCGAACGACCTCCGAATGCCACGAAACCGTACGACAACATCCGGGGCGTGAATTGTGAAATGGTCGGCTAGACGGAACCTCATTCGGATGTTCCGTGTGACCGCGGCGGCCGGAAACGCATTTCCGGCGCCATTAAACACCAAAACGTCGTGCGACGGTCCAATTCGGAGCAAACGTGCTCCGAACGACCTGAAACCGCACGGGAACGATAGAAATATTATTCCTGAGATGCAGGAGGAGGCCACACGTCCATCGGACGTGTGGTGCGCGCGGCACGTCCGATTGTGCCGTTTTCAGCATGGCGGCGCGCGCTGAAATGGCGCGTTGGGGGGGTCAAAACCTCCCGAACGACCTCCTAATGCCACGAAACCGTACGACAACATCCGGGGCGTGAATTGTGAAATGGTCGGCCAGACGGCACCTCATTCGGATGTGCCGTGTGACCGCGGCGGCCGGAAACGCGTTTCCGGCGCCATTAAACACCAAAACGGCGTGCGTCGGTCCAATTCGGAGCAAACGTGCTCCGAACGACCTGAAACCGCACGGGAACGATAGAAATATTATTCCTGAGATGCAGGAGGAGGCCGCATGTCCATCGGACGTGCGGTGCGCGTGGCACGTCCGATTGTGCCGTTTTCAGCAGCGCGACGCGCGCTGAAATGGCGCGTTGGGGGGTCAAAACCATCCGAACGACCTCCGAATGCCACGAAACCGTACGACAACATCCGGGGCGTGAATTGTGAAATGGTCGGCTAGACGGCACCTCATTCGGATGTGTCGTGTGACCGCGGCGGCCGGAAACGCGTTTCCGGCGCCATTAAACACCAAAACGGCGTGCGACGGTCCAATTCGGAGCAAACGTGCTCCGAACGACCTGAAACGGCACGGAAACGATAGAAATATTATTCCTGAGATGCAGGAGGAGGCCGCACGTCCATCGGACGTGCGGTGCGCGCGGCACGTCCGATTGTGCCGTTTTCAGCAGCGCGGCGCGCGCTGAAATGGCGCGTTGGGGGGTCAAAACCACCCGAACGACCTCCGAATGCCACGAAACCGTACGAAAACATCCGGGGCGTGAATTGTGAAATGTTCGGCCAGACGGCACCTCATTCGGATGTGCCGTGTGACCGCGGCGGCCGGAAACGCGTTTCCGGCGCCATTAAACACCAAAACGGCGTGCGGCGGTCCAATTCGGAGAAAACGTGCTCCGAACAACCTGAAACCGCACGGGAACGATAGAAATATTATTCCTGAGATGCAGGAGGAGGCCGCACGTCCATCGGACGTGCGGTGCGCGCGGCACGTCCGATTGTGCCGTTTTCAGCAGCGCGGCGCGCGCTGAAATGGCGCGTTGGGGGGTCAAAACCACCCGAACGACCTCCAAATGCCACGAAACCGTACGACAACATCCGGGGCGTGAATTGTGAAATGGTCGGCCAGACGACACCTCATTCGGATGTGCCGTGTGACCGCGGCGGCCGTAAAAGTGTTTCCGGCGCCATTAAACACCAAAAAGGCGTGCGGCGGTCCAATTCGGAGAAAACGTGCTCTGAACGACCTGAAACCGCATGGGAACGATAGAAATATTATTCCTGAGATGCAGGAGGAGGCCGCACGTCCATCGGACGTGCGGTGCGCGCGGCACGTCCGATTGTGTCGTTTTCAGCAGCGCGGCGCGCGCTGAAATGGCGCGTTGGGGGTTCAAAACCACACGAACGACCTCCGAATGCTACGAAACCGTACGACAACATCCGGGGCGTGAATTGTGAAATGGTCAGCCAGACGGCACCTCATTCGGAGGTGCCGTGTGACCGCAGCGGCCGGAAACGCGTTTCCGGCGCCATAAAACACCAAAACGGCGTGCGGCGGTCCAATTCGGAGCAAACGTGCTCCGAACGACCTGAAACCGCACGGGAACGATAGAAATATTATTCCTGAGATGCAGGAGGAGGCCGCACGTCCATCGGACGTGCGGTGCGCGCGGCACGTTCGATTGTGGGGTTTTCAGCAGCGCGGCGCGCGCTGAAATGGAGCGTTGGGGGGTCAAAACCACACGAACGACCTCCGAATGCCACGAAACCGTACGACAACATCCGGGGCGTGAATTGTGAAATGGTCGGCCAGACGGCACCTCATTCGGAGGTGCCGTGTGACCGCGGCGGCCGGAAACGCGTTTCCGGCGCCATAAAACACCAAAACGGCGTGCGGCGGTCCAATTCGGAGCAAACGTGCTCCGAACGACCTGAAACCGCACGGGAACGATAGAAATATTATTCCTGAGATGCAGGAGGAGGCCGCACGTCCATCGGACGTGCGGTGCGCGTGGCACGTCCGATTGTGGCGTTTTCAGCAGCGCGGCGCGCGCTGAAATGGCGCGTTGGGGGGTCAAAACCACACGAACGACCTCCGAATGCCACGAAACCGTACGACAACATCCGGGGCGTGAATTGTGAAATGGTCGGCCAGACGGAACCTCATTCGGAGGTGCCGTGTGACCGCGGCGGCCGGAAACGCGTTTCCGGCGCCATAAAACACCAAAACGGCGTGCGGCGGTCCCATTCGGAGCAAACGTGCTCCGAACGACCTGAAATGAGATTATTTCTTGAATCGAAGTTTTTAAATTATTATAACACAATGATTTGATATTATATATGTATTAAATATATATTAAAACATTTAAAATATATTATATATATATATATATATATTTAAAATATTGTATTTAATAGTATATATATGAATATTTTTACATAAATATATATATATATTTATATTGAATTCAATAAAAAATTTTAAATTTTTTTTTTTTGAATAGCGACCGCCAGGCGGTCGCTGAAGGCCGATCTGCCGGCCTTCTATAGCGACCGCCATTGGCGGTCGCTAAAGGCCTCTAGCGACGAGGCAACAGCGACCGCCAATGGCGGTCGCTGCGCGGCCGCTAAAGACCTTTAGCGACCGCCATTGGCGGTCGCTAATAGTCTTATTTATAGTAGTGAAAAGAAATGGATTTCATGAAAATTTCATAAATAATTCCTTCAAAAATAATCTTCTAGAATCTAATAATAAAAATATGACAAAAAAAGTGGTAAAATAATCATCAATCTTGAGTGTGGATGTAACAACCTCAATTGGATTAAAAGATTTTTATTTTAGGAAAATGTTTCTATTGAAAAATCATTTCAATTGTTAAAAAATAAGACTTGAAGCATGTATATACAAGAAAAAAAATTTTCATAAAAAAGAAATTATATTTTAGGATCCTTAAAGAACATCCACGTGGAAATTTGGGATAAAATATGAATAACCCTAAGAAAAAACCTCGGGTTCGAAAATCCCCCATTCTTATGTTTGAATTCGTTCTTCACATCAATATCCTAGATAATAAAATCATACTCATTAATAAAAATATATAGAACCTATTATACATGTATCTGATTAATTATAATTTTATTAAGTTCATTTATGGCCATTTTTATGAGTTATAGTGTTTATCTTCATAGTTCGGGAGTGTTCATTGTGTTATTTTCATGATCGGTTCACTTTTATAAATTAATTGATATTCTTTTAAAATATGGATATTTGTCAAGAATTGATATTATAATTTATTAATGAACTTATAGAATTTTATTTGGTTTTATATATCATTTTTTTATATGTTATGAGGATGATTAATTAGATAAAACATTAATTATAATAATTTAGATTAATTTGGAATTTTTTCTATCACAACATTCTCATTTTGATTTATTATTTAATCTTTTTTAATATAAGATAGTTCTGGAACATAAAAAGGTTATTACATGAATTATAAAATCTGATTTAATATTTATAATGGTTTTATGAACATAGATAATGGAGGTAAGGAAAAATGAAAACATGTCGTCCTTGAAAGAGATAAAAAACACCTCACAGAAGACATTTCCATTTTTTTAATAAAATATTGAGGGGAAGAGGTTTGATGATAGATTATTCCATTTAAAAAACAAAATTACTATATATAAAATATAACATTGTTATCATGGTCGTTATTTGTGTATAGGTGAGGAAATGATATTCAGTGAAATTAAATGGAAATAAAATTAAAAAAAATAAGGAGAATTTTACCACTATATTTTATCCCCTTGAAACCTCCATAGGTAAAGGTTTTGGTCCTTTGATGGGAAAAACAGCTCCTGGAAGTGGGGTGGTGGATTGGAAAGCGTATTTGGAATAACATAGACTTGATTTAAGGCTTATTCATTGTGAGGAGAAGAGGTGGTGATATGTGGTATTTATAGGGTGGGAGAGGGGCGTTTTCTCATTATTTTATTCATTAGTTTGTTAATTTGGGCTCCAAAGTATGAATAGTTTGAAACTTATCTCTAAATATATTAAAATAAAGTATTAGTGTTCAATATTTTTTCTTCACATCATCCTTACATCAACAATGACTAGAAAATTCATGTATTTAGCTTTTATTGTAAATTATAATGTTTTACTATTCACTAAAAATTCATGTATTTTTTAAAAATCCCCAAAATATCCGCCAAACCGTCTTTTGATAGGTAAAATTACGAAATGAACTCCATTTTATGAAAATAATTTTTCAAAATTGAAAAAATTATTTTTGGATTAAAATCATCCTTTACTTGGAAAATATTGATTTTATATTTATAAATATTTTTATAACACATTGAAAAATTAATTAAGGTCGCATAAAATTATAATATAATAATAATAGAAAAAAATGATTTATGATTCAATTTTATAAAAATAAATATTATTTTGAATTGATATATTAATTATTGAATTTTATATGAATATTTGTGTTTTATAAAAATACCAACACTTATCTAATAATTTTTTAAATAATTATTTTATTATACTATGATATAATTATATCATATTATCATTATAAGATTCCTAAATTATAATTATATACTCATAGATGTTTTTACTATTCTATTGAAAACATTAATAGTCTAAATGGACATGTTATGATTCCAAGGGTTTGGTTACTATACCATTGTGATGGGTTCCTTAATTTCTAGATATACCTCTTATTTCATTCATTACTAATTTATAATGTTTTTATTGTGTTCTGAAATTGATTTTATGTGGTTTATACTATATGAAATAATTATGATGTTTATTTCCATTGATTAAATTTTTTGTTTGTTACATTTTTCCCCCTTATAAAACATCACCCTTGAAATGTTATTTTACATTGTATGGTGAAAGTGAGTGAGGGTACTTATCCTTTATCCCTTCATCTAGTTCCCATGTTACCTCTTTGTATATTCAGGTTCACCGTATTAATTTTACCCCATGAGTAGTATTGTTTCATACAACGTTTTCTCTATAGACCAAGATCATCACTGGATTCACCTCATAAGAAATATCATTTTACAATTATACCACATGTGGAATCAATACGTGTGAGGGATATGGTATGTAATTCCATAAGAGGTATATATGGAATGCATTTTGTACTTGAGACATGGTAGGTGGAAGTGACAATTGATAGTCCACTATAATGATTCGATTGGGAATCTGAAAGTGGATGATGTACCTTAGACATAGCTTTCCATTTCTCTCAAATCTCATGATCCTCTTCCATGGAGACATATAGAAGAATACCATGTATTCAAAAATAAAATATAGGTCCTATTGCTGATTTTATACATATATATTTTTTTGAATTTGGGATAAATTGATGTTCTAATGAATGGGTTTCACCACTTCCACAACATCTTATACCTTTTTGTATCATAGAAAATTACATTCACCGACTTCATCCTAAAACTCTAGTGTTCTGCATAATTCCCCATAAATGGATTCGTATGGATCCATTTGGATGATAGAGTGTGAAATGTTGTTGTAAGATAACTCATCTAGAGTGATATGTTATTCCCATCCTCCATAGAAATACATAAAACATTCCCTTAATGTGACTTCGAGTATCTGGATAGTTCATTTAGATTACCCATAGGTTTGAGGATGATAAGTCGTACTAATGTTCTACTGAGTTATTAGAGCATGGTAGAGACTTATCAAGAACATGGTGGTAAATCTAAGATATAGATTGGATATAATCAATATTGGAAATCCATGTAACCTTACCATTACTATGATGTATATCCATACATTTTGATCCAATAATAAGTCATTTCGAATTGGGATAAATTGATATGTCTTTGTAAGATGATCCCCACAAACCAATATCAAATTATTTCCTTTGGATATCTTTACACATCTGGGGAAAATTCCATGGTGATGTTTTCAAATTTAAATGTTGGTATGGTTAATGGATTAATAATCCCCTAAAATGTTTTTCTTCTAGCCTTAACTTACTAAAATAATCATAAATTTGATGTATATTCAGCTATCTCTTTCTTTATATTGTCAAACTAATAGTTCACTTGGAGATCTCTATACATCTTTGTGATCTATGGCTCAATAGAGAAGGTTGAGCTATGTGAATCATTATTAATCTATTTCCTTATCTATAGATTGTATGGTACACATAGTTTGGATCCAAATATTAAAATTCGTTCTAAATCAATTTTAGACATTAAGAATTTCCCCTCTCTAAAAGGTTCTTCCTTCATCTGAATTTCATATCATTTCTTTGAGAATTCATTATTTTTTTTTAATGAGGGATGGATGAGTAATCTTTTGAGAAAAGAAGATTTATTTTCCATCTATAATGATCCCAATTTACATCCTTTGAAAATATAAGAATATAAGATCCTTCAAAGTTTTCATCATTTATAATTTTTTAGGATCCTTTCTACATAGAGAATCTACCACATTATTCACTTTTCATAGATGGTAGTGGGTTGATTAGACATAATCCTTGATGCAATATGACCATATTTTGTAGAGAATATTATTCTAATTATGCGTTATTATATGTATGAGGCTCTTACTATTAGTATATATTTCACACTTCTCCCAATTGAGATAATTCGACCAAATTTTTTATTTAAAGATCAAAACTGCCTACTCCATATCTTGTGTGGGATAGTTTTACTCATTAACTTTTAGAGTCCTTGATAAATAGCCTACCACAATATTAGTTTGGATGATTAAATTTAATAATAACTTCTTTGAAGAATTTATTTATACCATAAAGAGTTCCGCACTTGGAAGAAGAGTATGTACTATCATGGTGATAAGCCTTATTTTCAACACTTTGGAGTAGTATTCACTTTCACTACTCTAGAAAAAATATTCTCACATCTGAGTGATCTTGTTTAGTTGTATTGAAAATCATGAGAATTTATTTATAAATCAACGGTAATACCCAGATAGACCGAAGAAACAATATATAACCCTAAAAGATGTTGAAAAAGGGAACAATTAATTTACCTTTATCTTAAAAGGGTACAGAAATATTCATTTACAGGTAACAACATCCCCCAAGAGTGATACTTCCTCTATCTAGACACAAATTAACTATACTTTTCATAAAAATTTGTCCATACGAAATTATTTATCATAGTATTGAAATGATACTCATGTTTCTATTGCCCTTGGAGTACCTCATAATATCATTTATAAGGACTACCATTAATTTTTCGAGGTAATATCTAAAGAAACTATTCATTAAGTTCATGAATTTTGATAGAGCATTAGGGATTCTGAAGGTTATCAATATGAACTCATATATCCCATACCTCGTTTGAATGGAATCCTTGAAAATATCTTCCTCCTTAACCATTAAATGGTGATACCCTAACCAAAGGACCACCATAGAGAAATAATTTTCCCCGTGTATTTGACTGATCAAGTTATCTATCTATGAAAGGGGATAAATGTTTATTATTATGATTTTGTTGAGTTCACAATAATTAATGTATATAAGCATTGATCCATTATTTTTCATGATGAAGAGGACCGACATACACAAAGGTGAGTCACTCAAGCATATAAAACCATTGTACAGATTCCTTTGGGAATACTTCTTCAGTTCCTCCAACTCAATGATGTCCATTCTATAAGGAGTATTCAATATAGGTAGTGTAACGACACAAAGTTTCATTAATGGAAAATCCATCTTGATATTATTAAATTTCTCTTTATATAAAATGTGTTTTATAAACTTCCTTGGTTTTATGATAATAATTGTGACCATTACTTTTATAGACATTGAATAATGATCACATGATTAGTATAAATGTAGGGCTTTAACGCATATAATTTTACTCAGACAAAGGAAGTGATGGCCTCATCTAGTAGAATTTCCCCATACAAAGCCCATTTGTAAGAGCTCAGAAAACAGGTGTCATCTTTGGGCTTCGCTCTTGACCAAGCCCAAGCTGAGCTTCATCATGTCAAGCTCGAACGTGACCGTCTACGGGGAAAGTGGAAGTTGATTGAAATTACCACTCGAGAGATGTTATCCGATCCACCCCAAGAGTCTGTCACCATCGCACACCTTACCCTTAGGTCTTATGCGTCTATTTTAAGGGATTATGTAACTAATCTATAGTACTATGTTCATGTACTTTTTTTTGTATATAATAATGAATATAATTTCTTATCATTATTAATACATTGTAAATAGTTTTTCAAGTACAAATGGTGTTTTTAGTTATTATTTAAATAAGAAATATATTTTACTAAATTAATGGATTTTTGAATTAAATAATATTTTAATGAAATATTATTATTATTATTAAATTAATTTTTATTAAATATAAATGATCATATAATTTTATAAATGCAGTTATAATTTTTATTAAGGTTTGAAAACCATTTCTATCAAAACCCATGAATTTTCGATAACTGTCAGTTTTTATTTTAAAAGTAAAAATGAACATATTTAGAAAATTATTTAGATAAAATAAGTGTTATTTCTGGAATCATGATGTCAAAATTATCCAACGGTGAATTTTTCATAATTTTCTGAGATAGTCAAATTTTTGGGTAAAAATTAAATACCATTTAAATATATAATGTGTTTTATGACATCATAATGACCCAATAGAGATGTAATAAAATAAAATAATCTTTATTTTTGGCCAATATACGTTTTAACATTAAAATAATGTGATTTTGGGTTTTTTTGACTTACTTTCCAAAGCATTAATGGACCCCTCAAGACTTATTCAACACCTTTCCTTTTTAAATTAATTTCCATTGGAGTGTGACTCACCTCCACATAAGAAACCCTAATATTTTGAGAAGTTCAGACTTTGGCCTTATAAAATATTTTTTTCCACTTCCCTTTTCCAAAAACCATGGGCAAAAACCATGAGATGGTTTGTGGTTTGGAATAATTTAATGTAAGGGGACCCAAACCTAAATAATAACGAAATTCCCTCACCTTTCCTATATAAACCCACCCAAGCTCCCACTTCCTCCTCACTCAGAGTCTTTGGAGTTCGTCCAACCTCTGCCAAACTCTCTCTAGAATCCTCCCAAGGTGCCCCAATATCCCAGGAAGCCGCTCACAGGCCTCTCTCTAGCCTTTGGAAGCACACTTCCAAGTAAGGGTTTTTTCTTCCTTTCTCATTTTTGTCAATTTCATTAAGTTGTACTGCCATTTTAATTTCAATTATGAATGTTGGGGTATGGTTTCATACCTCCCCCATTATTCCCTCTTATTTTTTGAATTATGGGAGACCCCTTTCTCTCTCATTAAATGCCTCCCATGTACACCCGTTACTATGCCAAAATTCTGAAAGGAACATCTCTCTCTACTTTTACATTCAAGCAATAATTTTGTATCATGAATCTAAATTCCATTACAATTGTTGGGACATGTATCTATATGACCTACTTACTTTCCATTACATGTAAATTTTATGAGGAACCCCTTTCTCTCTCATCAACCATTTTTATGAATTCTTATGTCAGGCCGTTACGCTGCCGAAATCACACTGATTTTCTAAGACAATGTCATTGTGTAGTGGATACCATGCCCATTTCTCCATCAAGGGTATTCACCTTTATGAACATTTACTTATTTATTATAAAGTTTCATGTATGAATTACACATTCCTTTATCATGTAATAAATGATTATGTTTTATGAATCCATGTTTTATGATCCATGTGGCACACTTATGTATGAAATGAAATGTTTAAGAAGGGTGCGCCCTTATATAACTCTAATGAATTGGGTAAAGTATAGTATCATGATACGTCATGTGCAATGAGTGTTGACTCATTCTAATTCAAGTGCAATGAGGGTTTACTCGTGCTTTATGTGCAATGAGGATTTACTCATGCTCTATGTGCAATGAGCCCTGGCTCTTGCTAATTCCATGATAAGTGTTGTTGCCACATTTCCATGTTATGATTATCATGCGTTATCATGCCTTTATGTTCATGTCTCTTTTATGCTCTATTGATATACCTTTTTTCTAACATGTATTGTACTCCTCTTGTTATTCCATGTGTACTCCCTTACTGGGCTTTATTGCTCACCCTTTTCTTATACATGTCCTCAGGTTATCCCATGCAATGCTAAGTACGAGGGAATGTAGTGGTCATGTAAAGGATGTTTTCAATAAAGATGTTATATTTCATGTTTTATGTTTTTATCTAATGATCCTAATCCTAAAAGACACTAAACCTCTTGATCTTCTTTGTTGTATCAAGTGATGTTTTATGTAATAAATCAGGTTTATGTTTGTAATAAAAGCAGGGTTGTCATAGTTGGTATCAAAGGATAGGTTTAGTTAATTTTGGGATTAGAATCCCTAGTAAAGCCTTATATATAATACTAAGTATAATAAAAACATCCCTAAGTTTTGGTAAGTACTGAGTAAGTGGTTTATCAAACAAATATATTCATGTCTGGATACGAGCAGGTAGAGGCGGCTCTGGCACAGATGTATCCTAGGGGTAAAACCCGAAAAGACCACTTTGAGCTAGACTCGAATGGGAACTGGTGCACGACAATGGTCCTTGCTGCACTCTTGGTTACTACACACCCGGGGGATATGTTTTGATAAATTCAAAAGCTTTTTATGAACCCTTATTAAGGGAAAAACACCCCTAAGAATATATGTTAGAATGTAGATCATGAAAAGCCTAGATTGAAGCCTATAGACTCATGAATAAGAAAATAAAAGTTTATTTATAAGTCATCAAATTTTGTCTTTGAATTACCCTTTATGTGTTACCCCTAAATTTCCTTTTATTCCAGCCAATGGATGGTAATAGGAGGACTCGGGCTAACAACCGTTGTGGAGATCAGTGCGGTGGCTGTACTAATGAGATGCCCAATCCAATGGGAGAGAGAATCACAAACTTTGTCACAATTCTCTCTCAGCTAACTCAAGTTTTTAATAGAAACATGGGTAAAGAGGAACGTCCCAACCCCCCTAAGAAGGAACATGTCGCTATCGAGAGATTCATGAAGAAAAGGCCTCCTACTTTTAGTGGATCATCCGATCCCACAATCGCTGAACAATGGATCAACTCCATTGAAAAGATCTTATGCATCCTTCAATGTTCTGAACAAGAGAAGGTTCTCCTGGCTGCTTATCGTATGGAGGGTGAAGCTGATCAATGGTGGACGTTGATAAAAAATAAGAAGCCTGAGGAGGAGATCGAGGCGTTGGAATGGAAGGATTTCCGAAAGATGTTTTTCGATAAATGTTTTCTGCGCACCCTCCGACTTAAGATGGAAAGGGACTTCCTTTCCCTTAAGAAAAAAGATGAAGAATCTGTTGGAGCCTATGAGGAAAACATCACAAGGCTTGCACGATACTCTTCGGGGTTTGTCGTTACCCCTGAATGCAAAGTTGACCACTTCTTTGGTGGGATGAAGCCAAGCTTATGGAAAGCATTAGCGATCCGTGACTTCGACAGCTATGAGGAAATGGTCCGATGTTCCCTCAAGGTCGAAATGGAGATCAGGGAATCACAAGGGTATCATGGGGACAAGAAGCGTAAGGTGGACTTCAATTCTGGTGGTCCGATGGATAAATCCAACGGTGCAATGAAGATCCAGCACCCACTTTCCAAAAGTGCGGGAAGAAGCACCCTCGAAATTTGCCTTAAGGGGATGAGAAAATGCTTCAGGTGTGGAAGAGAAGGGCATCTAGATGTTAACTATCAGCAAGAAAGACCCGCGGCTGCGACAGAGGAGAGGAACACTCCATTCTAACCTCAACGCGTTGTTCAATGCTACAAATTCAAAGAACCGGGTCATTTTTCAAATTAGTGCCCTAATCCAAGGGTTTTCGGAGAGAGCCAACAACCTCCAAGGCAGCAAGGAGGAGCTTTTTTCCATCACATCTACTGAAGTGAACCCCGAAAACGAAGTGGTGACAGGTACACTAGTTATTCATTCAAGAATTGCGAACGTACTTTTCGATTCAGGTTCTATGCATTCTTTTATATCTCGAATGTTTAGTAGAATAATCCCCACACCACTACAAATCATGGAAGTGAAGATGTAGGTGAGTACAAAAAATGGGGCGATCATTGCATCTCATGAATATAAGTCCTTCCTTGTTATAATCTGTGGATTGAATTTCCTGGCGATCCTCGTCATACTCCCTCTAGTGTAATTTGATGAAATTCTTGGCATGGATTGGATTTCCTTATATAGAGCCAACATAAATTGTCAGGAGAGGGAAATCACACTCCATATGGAGAATAGACCCCTGATTCATTACAAGTGTAAGGAGGAAGATGAATCTCTTTTAGCTCCATCATCTGAAGTGTGGATATTACTACCTTATGATTACCCATATCAGGCTCAGATGATTGAGTCCAAGGAAGAAACCATCCTTGACGAAATTCCTATTGTGAGGGAATTCGCTGCAGTGTTTTTCGAGGAACTGCCTGGTCTTCCTCCTAGAAGAGATGTTGAGTTCTCAATTGAACTTATACCCGGGGCATTACCAATATCCAAGACTCCATATAGAATGGCTGTTGTTGAGCTTGAAGAGCTGAAGAAACAACTACAGGAGAATCTGGATAAAGGGTTTATATGCCCAAGTGCTTCACCATGGGGTACACCAGTCCTCTTCGTCAAGAAGGATGGGTCAATGTGGCTTTGCATTGATTATCATGAACGTAACAAAATCATGATAAAGAACAAGTTTCCTCTCCCACGAATTGATGACTTGTTCGATCAGCTGTGTGGACCACAATACTTCTCCAAGGTGGACTTGCGGTCGGGATATTATCAAGTAAGGGTGAAGAAGGAAGATGTCCCCAAGATTGTTTTTCGTACAAGATACAGTCCCTA
The DNA here is from genome assembly GCA_963277665.1 of Viscum album. Lineage (NCBI taxonomy): Eukaryota > Viridiplantae > Streptophyta > Magnoliopsida > Santalales > Viscaceae > Viscum > Viscum album. Next base: position 260,387,505 of record OY728128.1, on the reverse strand, counting down.
TGAATTCATTCTAATGCCTTTCGGACTCACCAATGATCCAGCAATAATCGTGGACTTGATGAATAGATTCTTTAGAGGTTACCTTTAAAAATTTGTGGTAGTCTTTATAGATTATATTCTAATATACTTAAAAACAAAGGAGGATCATGAGGAGCATTTAAAAACTATACTAGAGACATTGCGCAAGGAGAAGCTCTATTAAAAGTACAGAAAGTGTGAGTTTTGTTTGAAGGAGGTCTCATTCTTGGGCCATATCATCACAAGCAATGGGATATCTATGGACCCCTCTAAAAAAGATGCAATTGAGGGATGGCTGAGGACAACATCGGTAATGGATATCTGTAGCTTCTTGGGGTTAGCTGGATATTATCAACATTTTGTGAGGAATTTCTCATGATTGTCCAACCCTCTTACCATGCTAACTCGGAAAGGAGTAAAGTTTTTTTGGAGTGATGAATGCAAAGAAAGCTACAAGGAGTTGAAAAGGAGTCTTATCACTGCGCCCGTGATCACCTTACCCACAAGTGGGGAACTTTTTGTGGTATTCAGTGATGCTTCAATGAAGGGATTAGGCTGTGTGTTGATGCAAAATGATAAAGTGATATCCTATGCCTCAAGGCAGTTGACAATCTCTGTGCGAAACTATCCAACGCCTGATCTGGAGTTGGTGGCAGTGATCTTTGCCTTGAAAATCTGGAGGCATTATCTCTATGGAGTGAAATGTGAGATATATATTGACCACAATAGTCTTAAATATATATTCACATAGAAAGAGCTCAATATGTGCCAATGAAGATGGATAGAGCTCATCAAGGATTATTTCTGTTCAATATATTACCACCCTGGGATAGCGAACATGGTGGAAGATGCCCTAAGTAGAAAGGATTCTGTGATTCTCTCAATGATGAGAATTGAGAAGGATCTAATCTTCTTAAACTTGATGAAGATGGACATGGGAATCATAGGGAAGCGAACATCATCAATACTTTCACAAATGATTGCTCAACTATCTCTTTTGGAAAGGTTAAAGGATGCTCAAAAGGATGATGTGGGAATTCAAAAAAAAGTGGAAGCTATCAAAATGGGGAAATCCTCGGAGTTTAATGTTAATGAAGAAGGAATTGTACGGTTTGGGAAAAGACTATGTCTTCCATCAAGTATGGAGCTGAAGAAGGAACTTTTGGATGACGCACATAGTTCGAATTTCTCTATTCACACAGGGAGCACAAAGATGTATCGAGATCTCTGAGAAATCTATTTGAGGGATAATATGAAGAAAGAGATCGCTGAATATACATCAAAGTGTCTGGTGTGTCAGCAAGTGAAGGAAGAGAGGGAGAAGTCTAAGGGGATGATGCAACCATTTCCCATACCAGAATGGAAATGGGAGAAAATCACTATGGACTTTGTCACCGGACTTCTGAGAACATCCAAAGGCAACAATGAAATATGGTTTGTTGTGGATTGTCTTACAAAGACTGCACACTTCATTGCTATTAGGGAGGATTTCTCAGTGGATCAACTGGCACAGATATATATCAGGGAAGTGGTAAGGTTGCATGGAGTACCACAATCTATTGTGTCTGACCGAGATCCAAGATTCACCTCTAAGTTTTGGAAGAGTCTTCAACATGCTCTGAATACTGAACTGAACTTCTTACGGCCTATCATCCTCAAACTGATTTCCAATCCGAGCAAACTATCCAAACACTTGAGGATATGTTGAGAGCATGCTCAATGGACTTTAAAAGATGATGGGATCAACATCTTCCTCTAGTTGAGTTCTCTTATAATAACAGTTTCCACTCAAGCATCCAAATGGCACCATATGAAGCCCTGTATGGGAAAAGGTGTAGAACACTGGAATTTTGGGATGAGGTCAGTGAACGTAAGCTGCTTGGACCAAAAATGGTCGAGGAAATGGTGGAGAAGGTTAAAACCATTCAGCAGCATATCAAGGTAGCTCAGAGTCGACAGAAGAGTTATACAGATAATCGTCGACAAGACCTTCAGTTTAAAATTGGGGACATGGTGTTTCTACGCATATCTTCATGGAAGAAGGTCATGAGTTTTGGAAAGAAAGGGAAGTTAAGTCCAAGCTACACCGGCCCCTTCGAGATTATTGATCGTGTCGGGGTTTTGGCCTATCGACTAGAACTTCCACCTACTATGGCCAAAGTACATGATGTATTTCATGTATCCCTCTTAAGGAACTACATACCAGACCCTTCACATGTACTCTCTTCTGAGGTGGTACAATTGGAAGATGATCTTTCTTATGAGGAGAAACTAGTGAAGATATTAGATCGTAGAGAAACATTTTTACTAAATAAGATAATGACCCTCGTCAAGGTGTTGTAGAGAAACCACAAGTTTGAAGAAGCGACTTGGGAATCAGAGGATATGATGAAGTTGAGTTACCCACATTAGTTTTAGTGTGGGAAAAGGAAAATTTCGAGGGAAAATTTTCTTAAGGGGGGAATATTGTAATGACCCAAAGTTTTATTAATGGAAAATCCCTCTTGATCTTATTAAATGTCTCTTTATATAATTTTTTTTATAAACTTCATTGGTTTTATGATAATAATTGTGATCATTACTTTTATAGCCGTTTAACAGTGATCACATGATTAGTATAAATATAGGGCGTTAACACATCTAATTTTACTTAGACAAAGGAAGTGATGGCCTCATCTAGTAGAATTTCCCCATACGAAGCCCATTTTTCGGAGCTCGGAAAAGAGGTTGCATGTTTGGGCTTCACTCTTGACCAAGACCAAGCTGAGCTTCATCATGTCAGGCTCGAACGTGACCGTCTACGGGAAAAGTGGAAGTTGATTGAAATTACCACTCGAGCGATGTTATCCGAGCCACCCCAAGAGTCTATCACCATTGCACACCTTACCCTTAGGTCTTATGCGGCTGTTTTAAGGGGTTATGTAACTAATTGATAGTACTATGTTCATATACATTATTTTTTTATATAATAATGAATATAATTTCTTATCATTTTTGATACATTGTAAATAGTTTTTAAAGTACAAATGGTGTTTTTAGTTATTATTTAATTAAGAAATCTATTTTATTAAATTAACGGATTTTTGAATTAAATAATATTTTAATAAAATAATAATAATATTATTAAATTAATTTTTATTAAATATAAATGATCTTATAATTTTATTAATGCAGTTATAATTTTTGTTACTGTTTGAAAGCCATTTCAGTCAAAACCTGTGAATTTTCGATAAATGTCAGTTTTTATTTTAAAAGTAAAAATTAACATATTTAGAAAATTATTTAGATAAAATAAATGTTATTTCTGGAATCAGGACTTCAAAATTATCCAACGGTGAATTTTTCATAATTTTGTGAGACAGTCAAATTTTTGGGTAAAAATTAAATACCGTTTAAATATATAATATGTTTTATGACATCATAATGACCCAATAGTGATGTAATAAAATACTATAATCTTTATTTTCGGCCAATATATGTTTTAAAATTAAAATAATGTGATTTTTGGTTTGTTTGGCTTACTTTTCAAAGCATTAATGGACCCCTCAAGACTTATTCAACACCTTGCCTTTTTAAATTAATTTCCATGGGAGTGTGACTCACCTCTGTTGACGCTCCTTTCATCACAGAATCTAAAGATCGGAAAAGGGAATATCTGAGCTCAAAGTGATTTCAACCTTTGAAGAAAACATCAAAAATCGACAAAGGCATGAACACAGGATCAAAAGCAAATGCACCGCGCAAGTTTTACCACTGTCGCGCAAGTACACTTGCGCGACGGTCTTGGTCGCGCAGGTGACTTGCGCGACCTAAATGGTAACTGCCCGGTAACCGCCCAGTAACCGCCCGGTAACCGCCCAGGGTCTTCTTTTGCCTATAAATAGACCCTGTGGGCCCCCCATTCGAGAGGATCTTTTTCCAGAAACTCGGATTGAAGCTCCTGACGCCCAAGTCTCTTCTCAAAGCATCCGGAACACTTCTAAGGTAATTTATTACCTAGAACGGAAGATTTAAAGAGAGGAAGGAAGGCCTAAGTGTTGAAACTTATCAAACACTTGCACGCCGACTTATTTCCTTCAATATAACTTGCGCGTCCCTTTTCTGGAAGAACCTCAAGAACATTCTAAAGGGTTTAAAAAAGAGTCACTCAAGTATTTCAATGCTGGTTGAAAATCGCGCAAGTACAGCATGAGCCGCGCAGGTATACCTGCGCGACCATTCTTGCGCGCCCACGGAAGACATGCGCGCCTTGCAAGACTTGCGCGCCCCTATCTTTTTGGGTGCCCATCTTTCCCATTTTTACCCCTCTTAAGCCATCACACCTTTCCTTTTCAAGATTCAGTCTTCAAGACACTCTTCAAAGCCATTTATGGCATGATTTCTTGATTTGACTTCCTTATCTTAAAGGAATTCTGTGGAATATCTCTCAAAGTCCAGTGATTTAAATATCCTTATGTCACTAAATATGGAGAGTTCATTCATTCAACCTCATCCTTTAAGATAAGATAATCCTAACATGGGTCTCCTTTTCAGGAATAATCCCCAGTTATAAAAACCTTTAGTTTAGGCATCTTCCTCAGGAGTAAGCCCCAAATTCTTAAAGTTCCCAATCTTGGGCATCCTCCTCAGGAGTAAGCCCCAATCAAGTCCTTTAACCTGGTTCTCCTTTTCAGGAATAATCCCCAGTTATAAAAACCTTTAATTTGGGCATCTTCCTCAGGAGTAAGCCCCAAATTCTTAAAGTTCCCAATCTTGGGCATCCTCCTCAGGAGTAAGCCCCAATCAAGTCCTTTAACCTAGGTCTCCATTTTCAGGAATAAGACTCAGTCATAACCTTGGGCTTCCTATTCAGGAGTAAGCCCCAAGTCCCTTAACCTGGGTCTCCTTTTCAGGAATAAGACTCAGTCATAACCTTGGGCCTCCTTTTCAGGAGTAAGCCCCAAGTCCTTTAACCTGGGTCTCCTTTTCAGGAATAAGACTCAGTCATAACCTTGGGCTTCCTTTTAAGGAGTAATCTCCAAGTCCCTTAACCTGGGCCTCCTTTTTAGGAGTAAGTCCCAGTCATAATCTTGGGTTTCCTTTTCAGGAGTAAACCCCAAGCCCCCTTAAATTTTTCTTAACCAGTCCTAATTTACCCTTGATTTGAGTCTCCTTTTTAGGAATAATCCCCTGTTATAAAAACCTTTAATTTGGGCATCTTCCTCAGGAGTAAGCCCCAAATTCTTAAAGTTCCCAATCTTGGGCATCCTCCTTAGGAGTAATCCCCAATCAACCTCAAATATGGGCATCCTCCTTAGGATTAAGCCCCAATCAACCTCAAATATGGGCATCCTCCTCAGGAGTAAGCCCCAAACCCCAAGTCCCTTAACCTGGGTCTCCTTTTCAGGAATAAGACTCAGTCATAACCTTGGGCTTCCTTTTCAGGAGTAATCCCCAAGTCCCTTAACCTGGGCCTCCTTTTTAGGAGTAAGTCCCAGTCATAATCTTGGGTTTCCTTTTCAGGAGTAAGCCCCAAGTCCCTTAACCTGGGCCTCCTTTTTAGGAGTAAGTCCCAGTCATAATCTTGGGTTTCCTTTTCAGGAGTAAACCCCAAGCCCCCTTAAATTTCTCTCAACCAGTCCTAATTTACCCTTTATTTGGGTTTCCTTTTCAGGAGTAAAACCCAATCATAAGTCCCCTCCTAACTTGGGCATCCTCCTTAGGAGTAAGCCCCAAGATTAGAGTATTCAAATCTCCATGAAGCACATATAACTTTATGGACCCTGTTCATGGATTTTCTCCCAAAAAGTACATCCTAAACCTTCATCTATCTGGGCAGTCATCCATACATAAGCCCCAAACAAATTCTTATTATTGCATCTTTCATGGCACAATTGTCTAATTTTTACCAATACCTCTTGTTTCTCACACCGAGCATGACTCACGTGAGCTTAGAGTGTAAAAGTAATTATGACATTCATCTTTGAGCCATCAATCATAAACATCATACTCTATAACTCGAACTACGTGGGTTCTGATTCCTTTTCCAAAACAAAGGATACGTAGGTAGCCCATTTATGGGTTCGATCCCAACTTTGAAATAATCTCTGTCCTTCTGAATGACGATAAACTTCAAGTGCCCCACTGAGTGTCTTTAAAACCATCCTGGTCATCATAATGACCAAGAGACTTTTATATAAATGTTTTGAAGGATACCATTGACCAAGAATCTCTAAATAGATATAGATGATTCTCTATTGATGAAGAACCTCAAATACATATAAAAGATTCTCTAAATTTCTTGTATATTTAATCATTGATTGTTAAAACTAAAGGAAAGACCATTTTATACTTGGTAATGTAATAAGGATTCACGAACATAACTTAAATCTATAAAGAGAGTCCCGGAGTAGACAATAATTTCCCTCAAAAAGGTGTGATGAGTCCGACCTCCCATCCTCTCGACCAATGCAAATTCCTAAGCCTCATTATCCCACAAGATAATGAGCGTCTACCTTTGGAAAGTAGGTCCAAACGGATGTGGAATCATTGGATGTTTCCGGTTCTACGAACAAACCTGTTAGAAACCGATCAGAACGTTTGAATCTCCCATCAAGAGGTCATCCCCGGATTCCGTGCGAATCAAAAATGGTGAACCCGACGTGAATCCTTAACCAAGTTAAAGTAATGTTTTTCTTATTTTTTAGGCCCCTTGGGCCAACAAATCAACCATTGACATGTGCTCATCCAAAAGATGCAGTGGCTGGATTCATCTTGATTATGTCTGTTATATGGAATAGACACTCTTTTCTCAAGATCTTCTGCAAAATGGCTTTCCTTAAATTCACCCCTGTGAATACTGCTGCTGTGAACACGTCTACTGTGAGGTCTGCTGCTGTGAAAACCAGTGCTGCTACTCCTGCTGGAACGTCATCCGCTCTGAGGATGACATCACCAACTCAGTGTCTTCAACGCTGGGTTTCTAATGCACTGGTTAAGGAGTACCGTCGCAACGGTACTATCCCAACTCTGGAGGCCGCTCGTCAAGCCCTCCAAGTTAACAACTCTACCTGGTCGTCCGGACAATGGTGGCCAGCAATCAAGAAGCAGGCGGTGCTGACTACCGTCTCCAACCGTTTCAGGTCGTTATCCCCGGAACACAATTTCCATTCACTCCCTTACTCTGAGGAAGTGAATGAGCAGGTCCCGCAGGACCTTAATTCAAAAAGACAGGAGTCCTTCTCAAGGGCTCCCATCAACAATCGCCGCCAGACTCGTGCGGTAGTGCGCCCTCAACATGATGAGGGTACCGACTCCAGGCATTCAACTCAGGTTCCTCGAACCCGAGCAAGCAAGATGAACCGCCAGAGACGGAATCCGGTTAACAATAGGCAGGTTGTCATCCCTGCCATCTCCGGAGAAGTCCACCAACCTAACTTGGTGGAAAACAACGAGCAGGCATACACACCTGTTCGTTTTAATTCCGCTGTCCAGCAGACTCGTCTAGCAGCATCAAGCCTATCCCGCCAGTCAATTCCGGCGGAGTACCATAGGCAGGAACATACACCTGCTTATACATCACCAGTTAGTCAGCAGGCTCGTCTGACTACATATGATGGATCTCGTCAACCGCGTTTGGCGAAGTGTAATCAGCAGGCACATACACCTGCTAATACTAATCAGGCCTACCAACAGTCTCGCTTGGTAGCGCACGGAGAAGTCAGTCGGAAAGTCCCGACGACAAACAGGGGGCAGACTCAACTCTCTGCCTCCACAATTGAGTACTGTCAGGATTCACTGATAGGAAAAGGAGGACAGGAGCAGGCACATACACCTACTCCAAGCCCGGAATGGACGTATATCCCCGTTCCGGCGGCTGAAGTCACCAAACATATTTTGTCAATGGTGAAAGAGAAGAAGCAAATTCCTGCTCATATTCTGGATTCTTGCCAGGATATCATAACAACTTCAGCATCATCTCAGGGACAGACATATAAATCTATCCCTAGCAATGGAGTGACACATCAACGATTCACTCCGGAACAGACACACACATCTGTTCCAGTCCAAGAGGGTTATGGGGCATACTCCCCCATATCATACGGACAACCAAGTCAGGCACAAACACCTGATTTGAGTGGAGATCGTCAGCCTAACCTGACCATCTTTCCTGATCAGGCACATACACCTGCTCAGAGCAATCACTTTCGTCATCAAGTGGTTTCTAAAGCGAGTAAGAAGGCATATAAGAAAAAGATCCTCCCAACACAGTCAGGAGATCAAAGGCCAATCTGTAACCAAGCCTTGCTCGATGCTGGAGTTCTTGAAGCCCTCAGACATTTATCTGTCGGAATTCAAGATTCTACTCCCTCAGTTCCCAATAACGGGAACATTAATTCTGAAGGTCTTCAACAGACACTTCCTCATGAAGACTTGCTTCATGAAAATTCGGTCAATCTTGAAGTTTCTTCTTCAGATGAGAGCCACAGGAACCCTCTGTGTGGTCAGAAGACCAAGGAGCAAGAGATTTCATCTTTTGCTGTAACCCATCATGATGGTCCTCCTCATGGTGATGAACTTCGCTGCGAAAGTCCTCTCCGCAGTAGTGATTCACGTTGTATTGAAAATTCTTCTGAAGGCAATGTAGTGACGAGAAAGACCTCCTATCTCGAGGCACTTGAAAACGTAAAACCAGTCATGTTTGATGCTTTACTATCGGCAGGTGAAACTCTTTCTCCATCAGAAGATAGCCTGGGGTTCAGGTTATTCTCTGAACCATCCCTGGGTCATTCATCTTCCAGCATGAATAGTGATTTCTCTACCAATCTTGTTGAATCTGATGAAGTAACAAGGAAACACCAACTCTGGTCCAAACAGGTAGAAGAATATTCATTCAATGATAAAGAGGAAATGCTGAACATGAGGAAAAAACTGGAAAAAGGTGAAGTACCAGTCATGTTTTGGCCTTTGGCTGATTCCCAGTACGACATTCCAAAGATGTTGACGGATGATGGAATCCATGATATTCGTCTCAACATATGGAAAACTCTTTGTCAATTGAAGAAGAAAGTATTATCTTATGGTGATTATGAAAATCATATTAAGATAATAGAAGGGTTACAACGCCAGATTGATTTGGCATCTCTATCAGTCTCTCGGTATCCAAAAGCTGAAAAGCAACAGAGAACCCTTCAACATTCATGCCTTGGCGCACTAAGAAAATTGCGTCAGTTAATTGCCAATGCTCCATCTGATGTTCATATCAGAGGATGGGGTGTTCACGGAGCACTACATTTCACAGTGCTTTCCGGTCAGCAAAGCCCGCCGAAAATGGTCTCATGCAATGTTATTGCCCAAGGCCAGCCACAGTCAATGGGCTTTATTCATAATCAAAAGCTTTCTCAAGAACAGGATTCAACTAGTTCCTCTAAAAATCAAGTATATAGAGAACAAGTTGTTGAATTGCTCCTACATCAAGTAGGCGAGAATATTGCACAAGCCTATCGTCTGGAGCAATCACGTCATCAAATGACAGAAGTTTCGGAAATCATGCAACGATCTGTTGAACCAGGTGATAAAAGTGGATACAGGTTAATGCATCCAGCTAATTTCCGAACTAAAATTCACAAGATCAAGATAGATTTTAAGAAGATCTCAGACATATCATGTCAAGAGACACCCCAGCTTGCCAGACTGGGGACTTCTCTAACCCAACCCTCAGAGTCAACAAATGGGATTCGAGGAGTTGAGCGGAAGCAGCAGGAACATCCCCAGTCCACCGGACTGGGGACTTTTTCAAATCCTCAATCCCTCCCTCAGAGAAAGTCAGTATTCTCTCGATTAGGGAATAAGCCTCAAGAGGAACGAAGAGCCAAGCTATTAGGAGATTCTCTCCAAGTGACGGTTCTCCAAGAAGTTCCTAAGGGATCAAGTCAACGGAATTCCATGTCTCATCATGGACATGGAAGAAGACAATATCACAGAAATGCTGATAGAAAGGATTCCATGCAATATGCATCCATTAATGTCATCAATGCCGTTGCTGCTGATTCACCAGATGAGGCTCAATCAGAGGGATCAGACGAAGAGGTTCCTGCTCAAGAAGTTGCGCACACAGACCTAAATGAAGAAGGTGTGCGCACACGTAATCAAAGGCTTACCCAAAATCTGGGTATTTCTTCAAGTAACCCACTTCCCCCTCTCAAAAAAGGATCCAATAAGGGGAAAGGAAAGAATCGGGTTACTTCTCACCCTTCCTCTGAAGGAGATCAATCGCTCTCATTAGAGCAAAGGTTTGCACAACAGGAGGAAGAAATGAAAGAATTAAGAAGGTTGAATGCAGAACTAATTCAGAGTAGTCTTCTTTTTAAGAATGATAAAGTCCGACAGTCAAAGGAATTTGTTGTAACTACTGAGATGGATCAGGAATATCCTCCTTTATCAGTACACCCTCAAGGGTCTAATCCTATGGGTCAAACGCAACAATGGTTGGCAGCACTACCATCAGTTGCAGCACCAATCACCACGTCTGTCCAAGCTCCATTCATTTCACCTACCCAAAACCAAGTTCAACCTGACGTTTCTCAAAAGTTAATAACTACTATTGAGTCATTAACAGCTCGGTTAGAAACTATGGAAGGGAAACGGGCGCAAGTTCAACCTGAAAAGAAAGTTTACCCTGAATGGGTAGATTCAATTTCTCCTCCATCCAGTTTTGGAAACCCTGTTTTCCCTATTTTCAATGGATCAGGCGACCCTGAACAACATTTGACGCATTACGTATCTTGTTGTGATCCTATGATGGGAACTCCAGAGCAGCAAGAAGCAGTGAAACTCAAATGCTTCGTGCGAACCTTGCAAGGACCATCTTTTGTCTGGTATACAAGCTTGCAATCCCGGTCAGTCATCGGATGGGAGGATCTTTGTCAAAAATTCCTTCATCAGTTTAGCTCAACTTTTCTAAAAATGACAGTTTTCGATCTTACAAACTGCAAGAAAAGGGAAAATGAAAGAGTCTCCGATTTCATTGCTCGTTGGAAGGGATTAACGTATTCCTTGAGATTAGCACTCCCTCAGGAGGAATTGTTGCCAATCTGTGTGGAAAATTTGCGTGACGAATTACGCATGCCATTGATCCCTGTGAAATACACAGGAGGGTTTCGAGACCTTACTTCAATCGCTCAACAGATTGAAGATTCCCTTATACAGGCTAAGGTTAAATCTCGTGTAATTCCATCAGCTCCAGGAAGAAGAATGGGTAAAGCAGAAACTGCTACAGTTATGCTTAAACAAGCACTTGTACCTATTTCTACTTCAAAACCTTCATCTTCTCGAAGGGCTCCACCTCCTGAACGCCAACAACAAAGGCTGTTTCGTCCAAATGATCAAAAAGATCAACGACGAAAACAATTTGAGGATATAAAGAGTAAAACTTACTCTTTCCGAAGTGAACAAGTTCCTGGTTACTTCATTTCAGCTCTGGAAAATAATTTGGTTCAATTACCAGTGCCCAAGAGGCCAAACAAGGAAGGAGATGAAGATCGTCCCAATTATTGTCCCTTTCATCAAATGTTGGGGCATCCCATCCAGGAGTGTTTTGTCTTTAAAGACCTCCTGCAAAAGATGGTCGACTTGAGACAAGTCAAATTGAAGGGTTCTTCAGCTCATGTAGCGTGTATTACCGCTACAGATCCAGAGGAAGGAGGCGAGTGGCAGGAAGTCAAAAGCAAAACTGCAAAAAAATATGATGATTGGATGGTCAGAAAGACAATCAATCGGACCCATTCCATTTTGGGAACACAATTGAAGAAGCCAATTGTGTCTCCTACAAAAGTTGCAGTAAAGCCTCCATCAAAAGACAAATCCTCAAAAGGGCAACGCAATTCAAAGAAGAAAGAGGAATCAGGAGAAGATGAGTATGTGTCAAAGCCTAAATTGTCTTTGACTCTGGCCGATTTCATGCCATCTACTTCAAAGCCACAGGCACCGTCCCACCAAACGGCACAGCCTAAACAGGCTAACCAGGCAGAGCCTTTATCAGATGAAAAGTTAATCTTTGGTTCTGTTAATATGATTCAATTAACAGATTCATATTCCAGTCTTGATGAGCCTGAATTCCCTTTATCAAATAAGGGAATCCGAAGAGGTTCTAGAGGTTCAGGATACAGGGGAAGACGTGGATCTTTCCGAAGCCACTACTCTAATTTTACCCCTTCTAGCACTGTATATGCAGCAGAAAATCGTGGTAGAGCCCTTCAGCGAGCTCAAAAAGAACAAGCAAATTCTTCTGCCAATGGCCAACTCAGTTTTGGCACAGTTATTTTGGAAGACCGATTAAAGGTTCCATCTTCTTTATCTCAGAAAGTAAATGGATCTAATCAGTCTAATCTTCCAAAACCAAGGATGTTGCCAACTTCAATACAAAATGCATCAGCTTCCAAAGCATCTGCTTCCAAGGTACCCGCTAAACCGCATATTCCTATTGGGAAACGCAGACCTCTAGATCAAAAGTATGATATATTCAAACACTTGGCCCAAGTACCAACCAAGTTATCAATTTGGATGCTTTGAATCTATCAAAAGATCTTCGGGAAGCACTCATCGAAGCTTTGTCAAGTCCTCAGGAGTTTGAAGCTGAAATTGCTGCAGCTGAAATCTATCACATAGAGAATAATCCTGCAGAATGCCATGCAGTGATATCTTTTACTGATAAAGATGAAGATGATGTTGTGCATGGGCACATAAAACCTTTGTACTTATCTGGAAAAGTCAATGGTATAGATGTTCGAAGAGCTTTCATTGACAATGGTTCAGGAGTCAACCTCATGCCCATTCGTACGCTTCGTCGATTGGGCCTCACAGAATCTGATTTATCTCCTTCTACCATGATGTTACAAGGATATGATAAAAATGAACAAGAACCACTGGGAGAAGTTACACTCAGAACTCAGTTTGGAGATCTTGTATCCAAATCGGATTTCATGATTGTTGATCAAGATTCAGCTTTCAATATCTTGCTTGGAAGACCCTGGCAACATCAGCATGCAGCTATTCCATCATCATACCATCAATGTCTCAAATACTGTTTCGATGGTCAAGTTGGAACATTGTATGGTGATAAAGCCCCATTCAAGACATGTGAGTCTCAATACATTGAGGCGGAATTTTATCACATGAAGGGAAGAGAAAAATCTACAATGAAGGAAGTTACCAAGGTTAATGCTCCATATGGTTTGGAAAAAATTCCAATAAATCCATTTTCACATATGAGTACAGATTATGTGTTACCTATCAGTCAAATTGACAAAATAGGCCCAAATCAAAATACTCTTATGGAAAGATCCATAATGTCAATTACGGCAATCGAGCCAGACAACATGGGAGAAATTGGTAACTTACCAAGTAGTGATGAAAGCATAAGTGGTGACGTTTTCATTTCGTCTGCTGAAATCCAACAAGTCTATACTTCACTAATCAGGCCAGAAGAAGTTATAGAAACACCAGAGGTGAATAATGATGTCGATTCTCAATCCATCATCTCCTCTTTATTTCCCAAAGAAGACCCTTTATCATCAATAGGGTCGGAAATGGAAGCTTCTTCTTCAAAATGTGAAAATTTTGACATCTCTTATGATCATGAGAATTTCGTTTTTTCATCTACTTTGCAAGTAGAAACGGAAGAAATAACACATGATGAAGAGGAAGAAGAATATCTTAGAGATGCTCCTCCATCATTTGAAGAGGGTATCTCTACCACTGTGGATGAACTCAGAGAAGTAAATCTGGGTACAGAGAAAGATCCACGCCCCACTTTAATTAGTGCGGCCATGACCCATGAAGAGCAAGAGATGTATATTTCTTTTCTAAAGAAAAATAAAGATATTTTTGCTTGGAATTAAACAGAGATGCCTGGCCTTGATCCTGATGTTGCCACTCATCATTTGGGTTTGCCAAAAGAACATCGAGGATTCAAGCAAGCCGCGAGAAGAACACACCCAACCTATGCTTCCAAAATTGAGGCTGAAGTGGATAAGATTATCAAAGCTAACTTCATCAGAGAAGTTCAATATCCCAAGTGGTTGGCTAATATTTTCCCTTTAATGAAGAAGAACGGACAAATTAGGGTTTGCATCGATTTCAGAGATCTTAATCGGTATTGTCCTAAAGATGATTTCCCAGTTCCGATTACAGAACTCTTAATTGATGTGACGACTGGCTATGAAGTACTTTCTTTCATGGATGGATATACTGGATATAATCATATCTGAATGGCCCCAGAAGATGAGGAATATACAGCCTTCAGAGCTCCTCAAGGTGTGTTTTGTTACCGGGTGATGCCCTTTGGTTTAAAGAATGCAGGTGAAACAAATCAACGCGCCATGCATCGTATCTTCAAACCTTTTTTATGGAAGTTTGTTGAATGCTATGTAGATGATTTGGTGGTTAAATCCAAACAACGTTTTGATCACTTGGCTGATTTGGAAGTCATATTCCACAAGCTTCGACAACATAATTTGAAGATGAACCCCTTAAAATGTGCTTTTGGTGTAACCTCAGAAAAATTCCACGGCTTTGTTGTACGCCATAGTGGTATAGAAGTCGATCCTGAGAAGACCAAATCAATCCTTGGTATGTCACCTCCTCAGAATTTGAAAGAATTAAGAGGACTTCAAGGACACTTAGCTTATATTCGGCGTTTCATCGCCAATTTGGCAGGCAAAAGTTTACCATTTACCAAATTATTGAAGAAAGGAGTCACTTACCAGTGGACTGAAGAATGTCAAGAAGCATTTGATGTTCTCAAGAAATACCTCTTGAGTCCACCAGTACTCATGACACCTGTTGAGGGTAGACCATTTATCCTCTATGTGACAGCTTTAGAGCGATCATTGGGTGCCTTTCTCGCTCAAAAGAATGATGCTGGGAATGAAAATAGTCTCTACTATCTCAGTAGAACTATGCTTGAAGCAGAAACCCGGTATTCAAGTATTGAAAAGTGCTGCCTAGCATTAATCTTTGCAGTTCAAAAACTGAGACACTACCTGCAACATCACGAGGTCCAATTGGTATCTCGTAATAATCCACTCAAATTCATCCTTAGTCGTCCAATGCTTACAGGACGTCTGACAAGGTGGGCGGTTATTCTATAGCAGTTCGACATTCAGTATGTGTCTCAAAAGGCAATTAAGGGCCAAGCTCTGGCTGATTTCCTGGCTGAACATCCTTCAGTGGAAGACACGTATTCAGATATCGAATTCCCTGATGAGGAAGTTTTCTCTATTCAATAGAGTCCTCAAACATGGGAAATGTATTTTGATGGTGCTTCTAGAAGTCCAACAGGGAAGAAAATGGAAAATCCTAAATTCAACAAAGTTCATTTAGGAATTGTGCTCATTTCTCCAGATAAGGCAGTGTTACCTTATTCCGTTTTGTTGTGGGAAGGTGGTACCAATAATGAAGCTGAATACCAAGCTCTCATTACAGGCTTGGAGTTAGCGCTTAAAGTACAAGTGAATCACTTAAAGGTGAAAGGTGATTCAGACCTGGTAATCAAACAAGTAAATGGGGATTATGCCATCAGAAAAGAAGAATTAATCCCTTTGTATGATTACGTCAGAGAGTTAATGTCGGAATTCCCTTCAGAACCGACGTTTTCTTATGTCCCAAGATCACAAAATGCTCAAGCTGATGCACTGGCTAATATAGCCACAGCTTTAGTAGATCCAAATCGGGACGAGACAACCATCTGTATTGCCCACCGTCGTGCAATTTCACCTTATGTTCAAGTCAAAACAGAGGAAATTAATGAAATTAGTCCCATTCCTGAACCGTATGGTCATACTACAGGATGGATGTCACCTATCAGGGAATACCTTCAAAATGGAACACTTCCACCTGATAGAGCCGAGAGAGAACAAATCTGGCGACGTGTGGTCAATTTTACTCTTTATGATAGCCCAAACCACCTCGAGAAAATTCTCTACAAATGTGGTTTTGATGGAGTTCTCTTCAGATGTATTGATGGTGAAGAGACAATGACTGTCATAAAAGAAGTGCATGCAGGAGTCTGTGGTGCCCACCAGTCTGGACATAGACTGTCTGATCAAATTCGAAGGCTTGGATACTTTTGGCCTTCAATGATACAAGATTGTGTTAATTTCACAAAGAAGTGTCATTCATGCCAAGTATATGCCAACTTCATTCATCAACCTCCAGAGTTGCTTCTTACAGCTAAATACTCATGGCCATTTTCCACATGGGGAATGGATGTGGTGGGACCTTACCCTTCAGCTACGGCCAAGCAGTTTAAGTACATTCTTACTCCTACTGATTTCTTTTCCAAATGGGCAGAGGCAGTACCTCTCAAAGAAGTCAGTTCTAAATGCATTGTTAGCTTCATCAAGTCTAACATCATTACTAGATTTGGTGTCCCTCATACCATATTGACGGATAACGGCACCAACTTCTGTTCTTCTGAGGTAAAGAAATTGTATCAAGAATACAACATTAAGTCCAACCATTAATCTCGATATCATGCGGCGACTAATGGCCAGATATAAGCCTTCAACAAGACTCTTTAAAATATACTGCAGAAGATGGTGGATAAAGATAAGAGGTCATGGCCTGATAAACTCTTTCATGCTTTATGGGCTTATCGGACTACCACTCACAATGCAACGCGGTCTACTCCATATTCATTGGTATATGGAACAGAAGCAGTTTTGCCAATTGAAGTTCAATTGCCCTCACTCAGAATAGCCATTTGTGATCAGTTATCTACAGATGAGCAATCCCAAAAGCGGTTGGATGAATTGGAATAGTTAGATGAGAAAAGATTGTGCACTTTGCACCACTTGTAAATCTATCAGAATCGAATAGCACGAGCTTTTAACAAAAAAGTTCGTCTTCGTTCATTCATTCAGGTAGAATTGGTATTGGTTCTCAGAGCACCAATGATACCAGGAAAGAAGCCTCCCAAGCTTGAACCAAAATGGGAAGGACCTTATTTAATACATAAGTTCTACTCCAATGGAGCGTATTCTCTAATCTCAATGGATGGAGAACACATCACGACTCCAACTAATGCCAGATTTCTGAAGAAGTATTTTGTATAAACACAAAATATTGTTCCCAGAGCCAAAACAGTCACATTGGTTCAGGATATGTCCTACATGACACTAAACTGTATTATGTCCGAGATGACATTAAACTATATTATGTTCTATCTACATGACATTAAACTGTACAGAAGGTTCATATTTTGTGTCCGAGATGACATTAAACTATATTGTGTCCTAGAAACATGACATTAAACTGTGTGGCACTTTCATTTTGTCCTACATGACACTAAACTGTATTTTGTCCTACATGAAACTAAATTGTATTTTTTCCTACATGACAATAAACTGTATAATGTCCCTGCAACATGACATTAAACTGTGCATCACCAATAGTCCTAACTACAAGACTTTAAACTGCATAGTCCCTGTAGTATGTCCTACATGACATTAAACTGTTATTATGTCCTATCTACATGACATTAAACTGTACAGAAGTTCCTTATTTGTCCGAGATGACATTAAACTATATTGTGTCCTAGCAACATGACATTAAACTGTGTGGCATTTCCAACGTCCAACATGACGATAAACTGTAAAAAGTCCCCAGAACTGATATCCTCATATTGATTCACCTTAGTACTAGATACATGACTTTTAACTATACAGCAATGGTCCAGTATGACTTTAAACTGCAACTTCGTCCCACATGACATTAAACTGTGAAAAAGTTCCCTAAACCATCCAGCATGACCTTAAACTGCATCATCCCTGGTCTATGTATATGACCATAAACTATTTGCAAATATGTCCAGCAAGACGTTAAACTGTGACGTCCTAACTACATGACGCTAAACTGTATAAAAGTCCCTCACGTCCGGAAAGACGTTAAACTATATAGTCATCAAAATTCCAGCATGACATTAAACTGCACAATCCCCCTTTCATCCAATATGACGTTAAACTGTATTTTCCCCATCGTCCTAACTACATGACGCTAAACTGTACAGAAAGTCCTTGATATGTCCTACATGACATTAAACTGTTATTTTGTCCCTGCTACATGACATTAAAACTGTGCAGCACCAATAGTCTTAACTGCAAGACTTTAAAACTGCATAGTCCCTTTTTTATGTCCTACATGACATTAAACTGTGCATCGTTAAGGTTGTTATTACCTCTTGTTTCTCACACCGAGTATGACTCACGTGATCTTAGAGCGAACAACAACCATAACACTCCCTTTGGGCCACTAACCATGTGTATGTCCCAACAACATTTTTTATTAGATCATTGTCCCCAAGAACAACTTGATCATTAATTCATTCTTTAATTGAACTACACGGACTTTGATCCTTGCCCTCCAGGCTGGGTATGTAGGCAACCCCCGAGGGTTCAAGCCCAAAAACAATCTCTTCACATCGGTTCACCACCATCTCATATGATTTTGATTCGTGAAACCGCCCCTGGAATCAATATCTTTACATTGATTCACTTTCGTCCTTGTTATATGACGTTAAAATATACAACACTTTTGTCCGATACGACAATAAACTACAATATTCTTTGATTTCTTCATTTGAGAGAGAACTATTTTTGACATTTCAATCATGGTTTTTTAAAAGACTACATGCATACATGGTAATGCCTAAACTTTTTATCTTAGGTTAAACCATCATTGCACTAAAGTCCCCTTTCACCCTTCACATGTACGAACCAAATTTGTACAAAGGGTAGTTCTAGAACTACGTGGACTTGATTCCCATCCTTATGGGATATGTAGGAACATTCGAGTGTCCCTCGAATCCAGTCCCAAGTCTTTTGGGCCTAACCCCAAATTTCACTTTCAGTCCCTTGGCTGAAAAGTCTTCATGAAAACACACACTGTGTATTCATTATTATGGTCCGAATTCTATGACCCTAAACTAAGATCACTCATCCTTTCGTCCTGCACGACGTTAAACTGCATTTCAAGAACTACGTATGGCTTGATTCTCATTCTTATGAGATACGTAGTGAAGTCCAAATTTCAATTCAGGACCCAGCCACAACATGATTATGGTTATCATTGACCTATGTATCTCTATATACATTGGACAATACCCATCTTTATGTGTTATAATCCTAACCTTAAATATTTTCAGATCTTCATAACCCTTTTTCATGACTTCTAATCACAACAATGTCAAACTTCTGAGAATTCTTTTGCCTAACTATGTAGCACGTGCCCATAGGTGGCCTTACATAAACAGTTCATATAACAGACTTGTCAGCCAAAAGATGCTATTTATTTGACCATGCAGCCAATTCCCATAGGTGGCCCTGCATATTTCAACCCCCTAACGAGTTTTGTTAAATAATAGTAACTTCATTCTTGGGAAGAATGCCTCTTTTGTCCTTATTTTCCTTAAACGACAGTATGTAGGGATCCGCAAAAATAGCCATCCTTAACATATTTGTCCCATATCCTTTTTCATGATCTGAAAGTATTCAAGTCTATGGTTTATTCTTCTTCCCTACATTTGGGTCAGACCTTCGTAGGAGTGATATTCATCCAATTCTTCGATATTCTTGTTCGGAAATATCTTCTCCATATTCAAGTACCCCTTTCCATACAACAAACTCTATACTTTAGAAAATTTGAATCTCCATAAACTTTCATTGGCTTTTAACACTAGGAAAGTAAATTTCTGGGAGTTCTTTTGCCTGACTATGCAGCACGTGCCCAAAGGTGGCCTTGCATAAACAGTCCACATAACAGACTTTTCAGCCAAAAGATGTTATTTATTTGACCATGCAGCCAATGCCCATAGGTGGCCCAGCATATTTCAACCCCCTAACGGGATTTGTTAAATTATAGTAACTTCATTCTTGGAAACTACTTCTTCTAATGCCTTTTAGCTCTTTTCCATATCATTCCTCAGATTTAAATATTCTTAAGCCATAGTTTACATTTTTTCTCTCATACTTGAGTATGGTAATGTGTTTTCAGATAAATTGTCACGGAATTGAATCAATTTTAATCTATTTTGGTCAAAGTTATTTCGACCTTAAACATTAGCCCCTTTATGTCCGGCATGCATGACTTTAAACTGCCCACAAAAGACAAAGGAAATCTGAATAAAAGTCAAGTTCCAGCTCACTAAATATACATTTTTGTATAATTTAGGTAATATTGAGCAAATTAAGAGATTCAAAGTTTGTAGGATTATTTGTAATAATCCTAGTAAAAATCAAACTATGCTTACTAGGCCCATTGGCTTAAGTAAAATTGAAGCAGGTAATGAAAGAATGCAGGTACAAATGATTGAAGATGAAAGTGTTTTTCATTGATACACAAGAGTTAGAAGGACATCCACAGACTGGAGTCTCTTCTCTTTTTCAAAAATTACAAGAGGCTTTCAACATAACACTTCATTTGATTTACGGCATCCCGAGCTTCATCAGCAACCACCGGAAATTCATTCATTCAACTGGATACAAAAAGGGATGTAGTGATACCAGCTTTTCTTGGAACAATTGTAAGAGGATGTTCTTGAGTGCGGTTTGAGAAAATTTTCTGCTGATCAAACAATGACTCTGTTTCTGTCCAAGAAACTTGGAAGATGGATACATGGATTTGAGAATGGAGCATTGGAAGTAAAGAGACATTTGG
The DNA here is from genome assembly GCA_963277665.1 of Viscum album. Taxonomy (NCBI): domain Eukaryota; kingdom Viridiplantae; phylum Streptophyta; class Magnoliopsida; order Santalales; family Viscaceae; genus Viscum; species Viscum album. The sequence goes on along the minus strand of OY728128.1, from coordinate 260,366,796 downwards.
AGAGAGTACTCTTTTCAGATATTTCTCTAATGCCATGTTTGTCTTCTCTCCACCAACTGGCAGTGGAAAACATTTCAGCCCATGGGTTTTCCATTTTCATATCTGCAAGGAAATGGCATAGAGGAAGAACTTGATAGTTCACAACATTGTTGTTGCTCTTAATGCACAGCATAACCGAAATAGAGAAGTAGTAGTGCAGCTGCATCTCAGGGGTATAATTGTTTGCATTTGGAACATTGACTCCTTGCAGATGACCATGACCACACAGAGGCAGATGGATGCTCTGTGGAAAATTAGGATGATATTTCTTCAAGTACTTAGCCAAATCTGGGAGAGTTCTGTTACAGATATCATAGTAATCATGACCAATGATGTTCATCATGTCATCAATCCGCTTGCTAGCCAGTTCATCAGCCATTCCAATTTCCTTGGGAACCGCTGAATCTGCACAAAAGATGAATAAACTAACTCTTAAATGGGTTTATTTTTCATAAAATTTGTGAAGAAATTTGGAAAAAATGGCTAAGGAATTTATGTCGCGCAAGTCTAAACATGGCACGCAAGTATTCATGTGCCGCGTTAGTTTTTGACGCGCAAGTATAAACCGTGCAAGTACAATTACCTTTACAGTAGCGCGACATCAAGGAAAACACTGGAAAAGAGACTTGCGCGGTCAAGGTGACCTGCGCGGTGAGAGCTCGAGAAGGTATGAAGTCTGGAAATCCGGATACTTGTACGGAGGTGAGGCCGTGTATTTATAGGCCAGGAGGCCTATCTGCGTGCCATACCCAGAGCGCTTCAGGCCTGCGCGACGCCAACTTGCGCGCCTTCTTCTGCGCACTGAAGACATGCGCGCCTCCCTTTTCCTTTAGAGGGATTCGATTTCCTCAGAGTCAAATCCTCATTTCTCTCCGGATCCAACTCTGAGGGGGGACTTTTGTTGACGCTCCTTTCGTCACAGAATCTAAAGATCGGAAAAGGGAATATCTGAGCTCAAAGTGATTTCAACCTTTGAAGAAAACATAAAAAATAGACAAAGGCATGAACACAAGATCAAAAGCAAATGCACCGCGCAAGTTTTACCACTGTCGCGCAAGTACACTTGCGCGACGGTCTTGGTTGCACAGGTGACTTGCACGACCTAAATGGTAACCGCCCGGTAATCGCCCAGGGTCTTCTTTTGCCTATAAATAGACCCTGTGGGCCCCCCATTCGAGAGGATCTTTTTCCAGAAACTCGGATTGAAGCTCCCGACGCCCAAGTCTCTTCTCAAAGCTTCTGGAACACTTCTAAGGTAATTTCTTACCTAGAACAGAAGATTTAAATAGAGGAAGGAAGACCTAAGTGTGGAAACTTATCAAACACTTGCGCGCCGACTTATTTCCTTCAATATAACTTGCGCGTCCCTTTTCTGGAAGAACCTCAAGAACATTCTAAAGGGTTTAAAAAAGAGTCACTCAAGTATTTCAATGCTGGTTGAAAATCGCGCAAGTACACCATGAGCCGCGCAGGTATACCTGCGCGACCATACTTGCGCGCCCACGGAAGACTTGCGCGCCTTGCAAGACTTGCGCGCCCCTATCTTTTTGGGTGCCCATCTTGCCCATTTTTACCCCTCTTAAGCCATCACACCTTTCCTTTTCAAGATTCAGTCTTCCAGACACTCTTCAAAGCCATTTATGGCATGATTTCTTGATTTGACTTCCTTATCTGAAAGGAATTCTGTGGAATATCTCTCAAAGTCCAGCGATTTAAATATCCTTATGTCACTAAATATGGAGAGTTCATTCATTCAACCTCATCCTTTAAGATGAGAGAATCCTAACTTGGGTCTCCTTTTCAGGAATAATCCCCAGTTATAAAAACCATTAATTTGGGCATCTTCCTCAGGAGTAAGCCCCAAATTCTTAAAGTTCCCAATCTTGGGCATCCTCCTCAGGAGTAAGCCCCAATCAAGTCCTTTAACCTGGGTCTCCTTTTCAGGAATAATCCCCAGTTATAAAAACCTTTAATTTGGGCATCTTCCTCAGGAGTAAGCCCCAAATTCTTAAAGTTCCCAATCTTGGGCATCCTCCTCAGGAGTAAGCCCCAATCAAGTCCTTTAACCCGGGTCTCCTTTTTTAGGAATAAGACTCAGTCATAACCTTGGGCTTCCTTTTCAGGAGTAAGCCCCAAGTCCCTTAACCTGGGTCTCCTTTTCAGGAATAAGACTCAGTCATAACCTTGGGCCTCCTTTTCAGGAGTAAGCCCCAAGTCCTTTAACCTGGGTCTCCTTTTCAGGAATAAGACTTAGTCATAACTTTGGGCTTCCTTTTCAGGAGTAAGCTCCAAGTCCCTTAACCTGGGCCTCCTTTTTAGGAGTAAGTCCCAGTCATAATCTTGGGTTTCCTTTTCAGGAGTAAACCCCAAGCCCCCTTAAATTTCTCTTAACCAGTCCTAATTTACCCTTGATTTGAGTCTCCTTTTCAGGAATAATCCCCAGTTATAAAAACCTTTAATTTGGGCATCTTCCTCAGGAGTAAGCCCCAAATTCTTAAATTTCCCAATCTTGGGCATCCTCCTTAGGAGTAAGCCCCAATCAACCTCAAATATGGGAATCCTCCTTAGGAGTAAGCCCAAATAAACCTCAAATATGGGCATCCTCCTCAGGAGTAAGCCCCAAACCCCAAGTCCCTTAACCTGGGTCTCCTTTTCAGGAATAAGACTCAGTCATAACCTTGGCCTTCCTTTTCAGGAGTAAGCCCCAAGTCCCTTAACGTGGGCCTCCTTTTTAGGAGTAAGTCCCAGTCATAATCTTGGGTTTCCTTTTCAGGATTAAGCCCCAAGTCCCTTAACCAGGGCCTCCTTTTTAGGAGTAAGTCCCAGTCATAATCTTGGGTTTCCATTTCAGGAGTAAACCCCAAGCCCCCTTAAATTTCTCTTAACCAGTCCTAATTTACCCTTGATTTGGGTTTCCTTTTCAGGAGTAAAACCCAATCATAAGTCCCCTCCTAACTTGGGCATCCTCCTTAGGAGTAAGCCCCAAGATTAGAGTATTCAAATATCCATGAAGCACATATAACATTATGGACCCTGTTCATGGATTTTCTCCCTAAAAGTAAATCCTAAACCTTCATCTATCTGGGCAGTCATCCATACATAAGCCCCAAACAAATTCTTATGATTGAATCTTTCATGGCACAATTGTCTAATTTTTACCAATACCTCTTGTTTCTCACACCGAGCATGACTCACGTGAGCTTAGAGTGTAAAAGTAATTATGACATTCATCTTTGAGCCATCAATCATAAACATCATACTCCATAACTCGAACTACGTGGGTTATGATTCCTTTTCCAAAACAAAGGATACGTAGGTAGCCCATTTATGGGTTCGATCCCAACTTTGAAATAATCTCTGTCCTTCTGAATGACGATAAACTTCAAGTGCCCCACTGAGTGGCTTTAAAACCAGCCTTGTCATCATAATGACCAAGAGACTTTTATATAAATGTTTTGAAGGATACCATTGACCAAGAATCTCTAAACAGATATAGATGATTCTCTATTGATGAAGAACCTCAAATACATATAAAAGATTCTCTAAATTTCTTGCATATTTAATCGTTGATTGTTAAAACTAAAGGAAAGCTCATTTTATACTTGGTAATGTAATAAGGATTCACGAACATAACTTAAATCTATAAAGAGAGTCCCGGATTAGACAATAATTCCCCTCAAAAAGGTGTGATGAGTCCGACCTCCCATCCTCTCGACCAATGCAAATTCCTAATCCTCATTAGCCCACAAGCTAATGAGCGCCTACCTTTGGAAAGTAGGTCCAAACGGATGTGGAATCATTTGATGTTTCCGGTTCTACGAACAAACCCGTTAGAAACCGATCAGAACGTTTGAATCTCCCATCAAGAGGTCATCCCCGGATTCCGTGCGAAACAACTTCCAAATAAGAAACCCTAATATTTTAAGAATTTCGGACATTGGCCTTATAAAATATTTTTTTCCTCTTCCCTTTTCCAAAAAACATGGGCAAAAACCATGGGATGGTTTGTGGGTTGGATTAATTTAATGTAAGGGGACCCAAACCTAAATAATAAATAATTCCCTCACCTTTCCTATATAAACCCACCCAAGCTCCCACTTACTCCACACTCAAAGCCTTTGGAGGTTGTCCAACCTCTACCCAAATCTCTCTATAATCCTCCCAAGGTGCCCTAAGCTCCCAAGAAGCTGCTCACAAGCCTCTCTCTGGCCTTTGGAAGTACACTTCCAAGTAAGGGTTTTTTCTTCCTTTCTCATTTTTGTCAATTTTCTTTAAGTTGTATTGCCCTTTTAATTTCAATTATGAATGTTGGGTTATGGTTTAGCACCTCCCCCATACTTCCCTCTTATTGTTTTAATTATGGGAGACCCCTTTCTCTCTCATTAAATGCCTCCCATGTACACCCGTTGCTATGCCGAAATTCTGAAAGGAACTTCTCTCTCTCCTTTTACATTCAAGCAATAATTTTGCATCATGAATCTAAATTCTATTAAACTTTTTGGGAAATGTATCTATATGAACTCCTTACTATCCATTACATGTAAATATTATGAGGAACCCCTTTCTCTATCATCAACCATTTTTATGAATTCTTATGTCACACCATTACGCTGCCGAAATCGCACCGATTTTCTAAGCCAATGCCATTGTGTAGTGCATACCATGACCATTTCTCCATCAAGGGTGTTCACCTTTATGCACATTTACTTATTGATTATAAATTTTCATGTATGAATTCCACATTCCTTTATCATGGAATAAATTATTATGTTTTATGAATCCATGTTTTATGATCCATGTGGCACACTTATGCATGAAATGAAATGTTTAAGAAGGGTGCGCCCTTATAGCGCTCAAATGCATTGGGTAAAGTATAGTATCATGATACGTCTTGTGCAATGAGTGTTAACTCATGCTTAATCAAGTGCAGTGAGGGTTTACTCGTGCTTTATGTGCAACTTAATCAAGTGCAGTGAGGGTTTACTCGTGCTTTATGTGCAATTAGAATTTACTCATCCTCCATGTACAATGATCCTTGGCTCATGCTAATTCCATGATAAGTGTTGTTGCCCCATTTCCATGTTATGATTATCATGTGTTATCATGCCTTTATGTTCGTGTTTCTTTTATGATATATTGATATAACTATTGTCTAACATGTATTGTACTACTCATGTTATTCCTTGTGTAATCCCTTACTGGGCTTTATAGCTCACCCTTTTTTTATGCATGTTCTCAGGTTATCTCATGCAATGATAAGTACGAGGGAATGTAGTGGTCATGTAAAGGAAGTTTTCAATAAAGATGTTGTATTTCATGTTTTAATTGTTTATGTAATGATCCTAATCCCCATAGAAACTAAACCTCTTGATCTTCTTTGTTGTATCAAGTGATGTTTTATGTAATAAATCATTTTTATGTTTGTAATAAAAGCAGGGTTGTCATAGGTAGAGATTCAGGAATAATTTCAACTGGAAACTCAACCTATTGTTCTGGAGGATGGCCATGAAATTATTTGGGGGAACACATCATCATAGTCCCTCATAATGTTCATGTCTTAAATCAACATTCTATAATTTATCTCAATTATTTGAGATAGATATTCATTCATATAAGTAAATAATATCCACACTTGGATGGATGGATCCAAAAAATATTCCCCCTCTTCCTTAAACATGATCAGAAGTAGAAGATTCTTTTTGATAAGAATAGTGATATCACTTTCTCGAAAATTGATGTTTTCTTTGTATAAATGTATCCTATACCTACCAAATATACAATAAAACTCCACCAAATGTAGTATATCAAAATTATATGGGAGTTAAATACCCAAACATTAACCAGGGATGATTCATATACTTTTGATGCAAGAATTTTTCGATTATAGTTCTCCCAGATAACTCAACCTCAAAAATTTGGGGGGGGGGGGCGTTTGAATAGGTTTACTAAAATTGTAAGATATTAATGAATTCATAGAACTAGAATCAAATAGTATGTATAATATTCTTGAATAAATAACCAATGTACATATCATCACATTATTGGTTGAATATAACTAAACACTAGTGATGTAATAACTTTCGCTTGCACTTTTGAAATTGGCGGATGCTAGCACTAATTTTTCTCATAGAGTTAAGGTTTAGTGCACTAGATTCTATAGTTCCCTTTTTTTACCTACAATTGAAGTATTGAACCATGGGTGGTTGTCTCCTTTCCTCCACCATATTAGCTAGATTATTAATTTCTTTTAAAAATTCTTGAGATTGGTGGCATTACTTCCCACACATATTTCATTTCCTCATCTGTTTGAGTTAATTTTTGTGATTCTTATTCGAATATTTTTGAAATGTTAGTGTAAGATATTTCTTTCAACATTTATCATTATACCCTATTGTGAAAATACATATTTTTATCTCTATATCCAAGTTACCACACTCCAATATCCATCTCCATATTAAAAACACATCAAAATACTTCTTTATAAATCCCAAGGACTCGAATTTCTAGATTCTTTCGATGGTGTGGTTTAAAAAAAAGAAAGAATATTTCTATCTTATTGTTATTTTTGATAAATAAATCGAGGTTTTCCTTGATTTCCTTGTGAAATTTGATACATAGAATGTGAAGTATTCACCTTCTTTTTTTTCATCTCTATAAAATATGTCTCCATATTTTTATACTGAGTTTGACAGAAATACTTGTTATGAAATATTATCTTAATCTATTCACACTCCATATCCAAAATTTATACCTTTATCTTGGTGTTCATTATCAATTACCACCATTGGTTGGCCTATCTATCTAGATGATAAACACCTGATTCACCTTATTCATATTACTCTAGCGATTTACAGAAAACATCTTCTCTATCGAGTTGACCAACTATTCTGTGACTAGTGGATCAGAATATCCACTAAATGTAGGTGATCATTATAGCATAAAAAATAAATATCTAGTTTATCCCTTTTAGGTGAAGGAGGATATTCTACATTATTCATGTTATTTTTCATAGACAAAGACTTATGGGTAAGAATAACCATGAAAATTTGCTCTCAACCTCCAAAATCATCAGGGGTTTCATTTGGAAAATCTCTACATTGTTTATCACATGTGTTGTTGACTAGGATTCTCCTAGATCCAAATATTTTATAAAGTATAAATGGTTATAGGAACATATGTAAAAAATTCCTGAACAAATAATTTATTCCGCAGTTCAACAAACTCTAAAGGCATATCTTGTGAGATCCCAATGTTTATAAATTTTCGAAAATTATGCTTCATGACTGATTACATAAACATAGTATTAGACTAATGGTTTTGACTAATGTTCTCTAATCCTAATTCCATATTTTACATAACCATTATCTGATACCAACTATAGGGACCATTATTTTTCTTACATAATTATTACATCCTTTTAAAGATGAAAAACATAAAAGTGCTACAAACCCAGTATCCAAAGGTTTAAATTCTTGGGATAATTAGGATCATACATAACAATAATATAATAAAACATAAAAATTTATTAAATTATTTCTTCTCTATCTTATTATTAGCCTTTTTTTCTCATTATTATAAGTATTAAACTGAGTATATACATCTAGAGAAAGGGTGAGAAAAAATAATAGTAAAAGTATGAATAAGAAACATGAAACACGAGTGAAAATAATCATCATCCTAATAAAATTAAAAATGTATAATCATCATAAAGAATTAGATAAAGTCTTGGATTTTGGAAATGTATAAAAATGAAACGTCAGGTCTTAGTGGTTAACCATCACACATAATTGTGAAAAAATATATCATTATGTTTATAAATATTTCACAATATCTCACGAGATACATCACATTTACCAATTAGTTGGAGTTATATATAATTCTGCGTGCACCCTTCACATAATAACATTTACATAATCATGCATGACACATAGAACTTATAACAATATTTAACTTAAAATAGCCCATGGAAAGGAAATGCATTTTAGAATAATTTCATAAAAATGATTTAATGAATAATTTTATTCCACGAAATAAAAAGGTAACAACATAGATTGTACAAGAATCATCCATCCGGAGTAAAGAAGAAACAATCTCAATATTATTAAAAGATGTGTTTTTTAGAAGGAATTGTTCTTTTGAAAAAATATTTTATTTTTTTCACAAATCGAATTGAAAGAATGTATATCCTAGAAAAGAAATGTTATAAACAAATTAATTAAATTTTATATGTATTAGAAAACATACACAATGAAATTTGGCATGAAATATTAATAACTAAATGACAGAAAATTGGGGTTGAGAATTCCCTTACCTTATGTATGAATTATTTCCTCAATTTAATATACTAGAAAAAATTAGATTCCTTAATTAAATAATCTATAACCACTTATACAGTTATTTGAATTATTATAAATTTATTATGTAAATTTATAGACATTTAGATGAGTTATATGTTCAATTTCACTATCCAAGAGTGTTCCTTTACTTGGATTTCAGGATCAGTTCACTTTTATACATGGATGGAAGTTCATGTAAAATGGGGATTATTATAGAGAATTGAAATTATATGTTATTAATGAAATTTCATAATTAGAGTTTTTTATAAATCATTTATTTATATGGTATGAGGATGCATCATGACATAAAATTTTAATGATAATCATTTAGATTAATTTGGTGGGTTTTTATCATAAAAAACTTTCTTGATCTATTATTTGATATAATGTGTTTATGATAGTTATAGAACATAAAAATTTATAAAATAAATTTTAACATCTATTTAATGAATTATATTGGTTTTAAGTCAAACCTTGAAGTTCGTAAAGGTAAAGGAAAACTTATGGTCCTTGAAGTCGATAAAACAACACCTCACAGATGACGTTTTCATTTTTTGAATAAAAGGGAGAGGTGAAGTGGTTTGATGATAGATTATTTCATTATCATTATAAAATTTTAATATATAAATATAACATGTGTTATAATTCATATTAGATGATTTCAGGTGAGTATTGGAAAACAAAATAAATGAAATTTAAAAGAAATTAAAAGAAAAAACAATGTGGATTTCACCTCTTGATTTTCTCCTCCTTGAGAACATCAATAGGGCAACGGTTGGGGCCACTTGATGAGAACAAGGGATCTTGGAAATGGGGGAGTGTCTTAGTAATATTATTGAGATGAAATTGGAAAACATTCATGTCTTGGAATGTGTAAGTAGAAGATGTAGTGTGGGGTTGTATTTATAGGGGAGGTGAGGGGTGTTTTTAATTATTTTTTTCATTACTTTATTATTTTGGATCAAGATAGTACAGTTCGAACCATATCACCAAATATATTAAACCTATAATGGATAGTATAAATTTTTTTTCATACATCATATTTACAACAACAATTACTCAAAAATAAATATATTCTAGATTTTACCATAAATTTTCATATTTTACCATTCACCCAAAATTCATATATTTTAGAAAAATACTAAAAAATAAAAATAATAATTTTTTAAATGTAAAAATAAAAAATGAATTCCATATTATGAAAATATTTTTCTATGTATGAAAAATATAATATCTTATTAAAATCATAATTTATATGAAAAATTCATAATTTAAAATTATAACTTTTTTATAACACTTTGAAAAATTAATTAATGTCTTATAAAATTATCTTATAATCGTAAGATAAAAAATGTTAACTAATGAATATATTTTATGATTTTTTTTCTATTTAGTAAAGATATTAATTAAAATATTCTAATAAATAATTATGTTTCAACAGAATACCAACACTTAAATAATAATTTTTAAAATATTTTATTACATATACTATGATTTAATTAAATAAAATTAGTATTTATAAGATGCATAAATTTTTACTATAATTTAATAGATAATTTTATTATTCTGTTGGACGAATTTTTATTCCTAATGGTCATGTTACCATTCCAAGGGATGGGTTAGTATTCCATCCCAATAGGTTTATTAATCTATAGAAATACCTCTAATTTCTTTCATAATTCATTTATAAAGTTTGTATTGCGTTCCCAAAGTGATTTTATGTGGTTTAAACTATATTAAATTATTATAAGAAGGGAATTTATATTGATAATTATTTTTCCTATTTTAATTATCAAATCCTCTAGAACATTTGAATCCACATTCTAAATTTCCCTTTTGAGACCCTTATAATGATGCCCCACAAAAAATCCAATAGAAAAAACAGTACTGTAGAGTGATGGTATTGTATCCAGTATCTTTATATGATCCACAAACTGTAGGAAAACATTTATCCAAGTGGACCTAAGCTTTTGTATAATGATGTTACATGTACATCTATCTATCTATGAGCCATTATCAAGAAAAAATATTTATAATTGACTATATCTAGCATATGAAGATGGTATTTCATCCTTTATCGATCAATTATACATACTAAGGATGAAAAATAAAAAAAACTACTATTCAAAAAATCATTATTCTGTTAATTCATTCATGTTCATTGTTTATGTGGATTGAAGTTTTTTTCACCTCCCTTTTAAATTTTAAAAAGACTATATGGAATGGAAAATAATGAGAAACACTATTAAAAATAATTTGATAAGTCATTGTGGAAAAAATATGTTTTGATAAATTGATCAAAATATAATGAAATTCCACAATTAGGATCATATCCTTAATTTTTAAACGTAAGGAAAAACAGATATAAATTTAACATGATTTATTCAAAAAAATTATAAATATTATCAGGTTGATTTTAGAATTTGATGACATCATACTTTTCTTTATCCATCATTATGTTTTTTTTCATTGAATGATAATGAATAATTTAATCCATTTAAATAGAATTCTTAATGAAATTATCTACCTAGGAAACCAAGTTTTGGAGAACCTCAATTTACATCTCTTTCATATAGTGTTTCTTGGAAAACAAGCTAAATGTTGGAGAATATTTTCAACTAGAGCTTGTTTTTTTCCATATTTTACTGTATAAAAATATCCACCACTTCCACATGTCGATAAAATTATTGTATTATAGCATCCATGAGGCTCAAAACTATTTCTAATGAATCCCTCATATAAATCATCCATTTTAATTATTTATATTTCTCATTGGTTTAAATGATATTTTTCTTGGTGTCATTGATTTCTCAATAATAAACTACTTTATTTACCAATCATGAACATGATAAAATATTAAGGCATCTCCACAGCTATCTAATCTAGTGGTGTTCAAAAAAATATCTTTTGGAAGCATTTCTATAAGGATTTATGATTGATCATACATGAATCAAGAACAACTTGGTTAGAGTTAATGTCAGGATATGATATTATAATGTACTCTAAAAATAGTTTAAATAGAGAAAATATAGCCTTGAAACTCCATGAATGAGATAGTGTCTAACCAACCATTTCTTCCACTATATTCATTTCCTAAAACATTAGATTGATGGCATCCTAGACCAGTTCATTTTAATTTGGATATAGTAAAAACAAAGAATAAGGTATCATAAATAAAAGAAGTTGAAAATTATTTATGATTGAGATATTTATCCCAAAAATTTGAAAATTTTATTATAGCATCACCGACCAATATCATCATAGAATAAATGATAGTGGTAACATTATCTATAAAAATTAAACCCTCTAATAAATCCCTCAATCCTAATTAAATTTCAATAAATTTCATTGAAGTGATATATCTACAAATATAATTTTGAAAAAAATATTAGTTATCATGATATAATTAATATTTCAAAATATATGGGTAATGTATCTTATAGTATTCATACAAAAAATATAGGAAGTTGTGTTGAAGAATTAATAATTAAAATTTGTATCCTCATAAGTTCTTCTGTTGGCCTTAGATGCAATGGATTGATGTACAATTAGTTTAAGTCGGTTTCTATTTCTATAACATTCATAGTTTAAACACACGACACTCCCTAACATTTCATTTTCATAAGTACTCTAACTGGTGGAGTATTTATCTTATACTCTTTACTGGAAAGTGTCTCATGGATTGTAATTCATGGGGTTCTGTCCATATATCTAAAATAGAAAGGCTAATGATTGATGATTCTATAATACCCTATATTATCTATGGTTCTATAGAAATAATTGAAAAATAATCTATATTAGATCCTATCATTGATTTGAATTAGGCCTTTGTAGTCTTTATACCTGTTGAGGTCCCCCCTAGTAAAACACATTTGAGTATTGGATGTTCTTATTCACATAGAACCATGACGAAACTCTTGAGAAATAAATTAATTTTTAAAGAACTATAGAAAAATACATAAAAAAATTGGGAGGGTGTGATTGTGTATTCAATAATATACAGTTTGATAATATGATCTTCAAATTCCTGTGATTGTTCATATTTATTATATCCTCCATTGAAGGCTCTATGGATGGGATCACTAGAGTTGGCCCTGAAACCCTTAGAGAAGTGGAATCCTTTACCTTAATTTGTTTGATATGTTTCTAGATCCTAAATCCCAAATCATGTCACATGATTCAAACTTTAAACCCATAAACATGCCTATAAAATAGTACTTTATAAAATGAAAATATAATCATTCATCTTTGATATCCTGAGAGAATCTAAAAGATGGTTAGTATTTAGAGAAAAATATCACATAGAAATAAAATGGTAGAATTTCAATTATCTCATATAGGGAACTCTAGGTAGCATAATCTTCATGATTTGAACCCATTTGGGGCGTTGGAACCATATATGTTTGTGATCAATAGTGTAAAATGACATTATTAGTGTGGATAATATCCTCATTGTGCAATAGATGGTTGTTCACATCATCAAAATAGTCATTCTGATAGATATTCTTTAGGGAATATATAAACCTGATATTTTAAGAATCTATTATATCCTCTAGATATAGGCATATACCTCTATAGTAGATTAGACTCCTCTTTAGGAATCCTAATTCTATAATCCACCAGATAGGTTTCATCAATGAAAATAGTTAATCGGGGAGACTTTCTTAGCTTATGAAGAACCCTGATTTTCGAGGGGGTAGCATCTTTATAGATCATTTTATTCCTCAGTGCATGAATAGCCTATATAATAGGAAGAAATTTTAAGAGATTTTTAGCAAAAATCATTCCTCTAGGACTCAACACTAATCTTAGAATCTCTATTGTCACATGACTCCCCACTATCATTATCTCAACTAAAACGGTTTCTCCACCTCTATTGGTTCATTCACCATCATTGGTTCCTCTCTATCTTCCATATCCTTGGTTTTTATCATCTCTTTAACTGAGGAAATAGAGTATCCAACTTCCTATAAATTATTTACTATATCTTATTTAATTCATATTTAGACCACAATCTCAATATCAACATCATTATATCAAAAAATGTCACGATTTTATGTTTCCTATTGTGGGAGAATTAGCTAGAAATCGAGAGAGACCACAACACTCTTTCCTTATCACTAGATCCATGGAGGAATATGACAATAATTTTTGATAAAATAGAACTTTTTACTAAATATGTATTGACTAAACCACTTTTAGACTATCTCCTCATTGATGCTTTTATCTAGCACACTATCCCATAAATATACCATGTATACCCTTTGCTCATGGTTGTTAGTGGTGTTTCCTATAATAACGACGATATTCATTGGTTATGAGATTAAATAAAATTTCTCACATTAGTATCGATTAACTATGATATCATATTACATTCTCTTATAATGCTTGTTCACACTAAAACATTAATATAGGGATATAATCATTCATGTAGTGTTTTTTATGATTAATTCCTAGCTTTCTATGTGAACTATGATCATATCCTAATGAAATTAGAAGGGGATTATAGTATGAGATGATTCCTTATCCCTATGTAAATGTACAAGAATTTTAGGTAACTTTTCTAGTAATAGTATTTCTATGTTAACCCTCCTTATAAAAAAAAATAGGTCTACAAAAGAAAATTTCATTTTTATCTTATTTAACCATCACATGGATATATGGGCATAAATTCAGTTTACCAATATGAAATTTCTCTAATACTTTCAATATTTCTTCATATATCCATTGAAAATATATACACATGTGATATTTTGGGATCCACATCATGAATAAGTTAGTATAATATTTTCATCCAACACACTATCCCATGGAAATATAATGCACTCCCATTCATTATGGATGTTGGTGGTGTTGTATATAATAACAATTTTAGGCATATGGTATGTGGTGAAATAAAAGTTTTGTGATAGTATAGATTTTATTTGACATCATATCTCTTCAGGTAAAAGAGATTATTCCCAGACAAACATTTATATTACGATGTATTCATGCATATAGGATTTTTATGATAAATTGATATCCCCTCATGTGCACAATGATCATACCCTAAAGAAGTTGTAAGGGTCCTATAATACAAAAATGGTCATTCCTTATATGAATATGTACATTAATATTTTAAAACATATCCAATGAAAGTATCACCATATTAATCCTCATGCATAAGATCTATAGGGCTTTCATCATAGATTTCCCAATTTGAACTTAATCCTTAAAATCTTTTACTAAGATATAATTTCCACAAATGAACATCAAAATAAAGGCCTCCATATAATGAGATAATATACTCAATAGACAACATACCGACCCAAGATGTTGTATTTACATTCCTATTGTACTGTGAAATATGTTCTTTGAAGTACAAAAAAATTACAGGAGGGAAAAGTCCTTGTTTTATTTTCGTGAGGCTCTGGATCAATGGAATTTATGAATTTTCAGCCTAGGAATCAAATGGGACATCAACCATTTTTTGAGTATTTCCATCATAGATTTCCTCTTTCATCATTAATATCTCTTTTTCTTATGGTGGAGTCATTCTAGATTTATTCCTTGTGAAATCTAGTGAAAAAACTCCTCATATATATCCCTAAAAATAAAATATCCAACAAAAACAATCATGTCAAAAAGGATTGCCTCATCTAATCCATTCATAGTATGGAATGTGTCTGTGTTCAAAATCATGATTATAAATTTTTTTAGAATAAATATATAGTTCCAATAGAAGAAATACTATGAAATATGGACCACCTCATATATCACTATAACATGAATATCCTTCTAGTTTTTTTGCATATATCCATTTCACCTCAATGGGATATCCCTAATCTATCCCAATATATCTACAATATCCTAATCCCATGTTGGGTTCTAAACCTAACATATGATCGTATTTCAACCTCTTTATAACCAATTCATGGTTATATGTTTCTTTATATTGAATTTATCATTCTAATGTCCAAGAAAAAAGGGTCATACCACAATGTATATTCTTAAATATCATCTTATAAAATGAATCAACCATTATTATATTTGTTCACCCTAGGAAAAATATTTTGGTAGACACTATAAAAATCATGTGGTTTACCACATGAACTGTGATTTTTCCTTATAGGTTGAGAGAATCACCACACATGAATCATCAAATCAGTTTAACCTTGTGATGGACTATGAAGACGGTGTATTACCTATGGAAGAAATGATATTGACTATGTGGGGGGGGGGACGTCCTAGAGGACTCTCTGTGGTTGCAGAGAAGGTCGAGAGCCAGTGGGATGAGCAGTGATTTCTAGAGAAAATAGATGAAACAGTGAGATTGGACTCAGAATGAAAAATAAAAAATAAAGGGCCTCATTACATATTGTTATAGTGTCCCACAAAAAGTTTTACCTCATAGACAGTACATTGATTTTATACTTATTCAAAATCAAATAATTATTGTATTAAATAGCATTGATTTCAGGGGGGATTTGTTAAATGGAATTGATTATACAAAAACAAAAATGATTTGTGGAAAAAATAACTAAATATTATAATGATATTTATTTCATTTTATAAGAATAAAAAAGTAGTTCTAGTAATACATGAGGTCCTTAAGAAAATTTGGTATCACCCCTAGAGTCGTCATATGATCGACTTCCCCACACTGTGATTTCACCCCATTTTTATGGAGTGTATTTTTAAGATTCACATCCTTTATAATAAACCAAAAAGATGGTTTGACTAAATTTTAAAAGGGTTTTGTATTCAGATACGTCATGTGGTTTATCTTCTTGACACATGGTCTAACTACGTGGGTATACGGTGACTATTTTGACCATTTTCTAATTACTTCCATCGATTTAATTCACCCACAAACTCTCTATGGACACCTAATATTTCTCATGTAACCAACTATTTTTGGATACAACTCACTATGGGACTTCAAAAAAAACCCACTTTTCTCCTAGAAAAAATAAAAAATAATGAAGTCACATTTTATGGTTAAAGAGATGAAATTAAATATAATACATTATACTTTCTGAAATTATTCTTTAATATTATATAAATAATGAAAGATAATATCTACCATGATACATAATGACCTCTAACATTTCCTACAGAACTATTCTAATGGAAGCTGACCACATGAGGCAAAGCCCAAGACAAATAACCACACGGAATGAAGCATACTGAGGACAACAATGAAAGTCTAATGATATGATGGCCCAAACCGTGATATGGCTAAGCACATTAGGGATGAAACATCATGGTCAACCATACAAAGTCCAACTATGGTAAATATGTCCCATGTATTCAACCATATTAGGTGACTACTTAGGTAAGAATAAATTCACAAGAAGTATTGGAAAACCTCCAAGAGTCTAAGAAACTATATAAAATATAGTCTATGAATTCTACCTCAGAAGACCCACTCCATATAGTAACCACTGAAATTCGGTGCCTCCTATTCAGTCATCCTTTATATTTTATAATATCTCTATTAGGATTATCAACTCTTAAACACCTTTGTGTTTCTCTTTTTAGAATAAAAAAAAATCCATTTTGAAGCCTCCCCAAAATACAGAAGATGAATTTGACTAGGGTATGAACACAGAATACACCCTTCTAATTAGGGATTCCATTTCCAATATGAGGATCTGAGTTTTCATCCCAGATAGTTATAACACTTTTTGTAGATCACAATTATGGAATCCCTTGATAATGTTTCCAATATTAGGAAAAAGTTGGAGTAGTTTCTCCTGGACCATTGATGGAGAATTTATCCATTAAATGAGCTGGTTCATAAAGAAAATAACCCTTGGAGTAAACCAATAGTCATTAATGTAGGTTTCCACACTCCAATATCTATGCCGCACCCTCACCTTGGAATATGAATGAATATGGGAGGATATCATCCAATTTGGTTATTAAACCCAAGATGCTACCCATTGGACCTATGATGGGTAACATCAATGAAACCATGAATAGTCTAAAGATACTCACAAATGTAATCTTCTGTAGTTACACCCCATCTAATTCTAATTTAATACCTTCATATAATGTTCCTGATCATTTGACTATAGTTTCAAACAATGATAATTACTAGAGTGGTCATAGATATCTCAGTTGATATTTTCATTCAAAAATATACATAATTACAATCATGGGATCATACTATGTGTAATCCCCAACCTATATTCCAGGGACTCATCAAAATGTCTAATCATCGCTAGATTATATATTTTCACACCATTAATGTTTCTGATGTCGCTAAAATAAAATTCTAATCTAATGGGAAAATGTAATTAATATATTATGTTAAACCAAATGGTATTTTTCAATCATATAACATTAAATCGATCCCCCCAAATTCTTGTTTTAAAGCATACTCATGACTCTAACATTAGAATCAAATGGAACATTATCTACCTTCGAAACATATGCTTCTGGGGAAATATTCCCCATTAGATCATCAAAATTCATCCCTCTATTAGATATATACCCATAAACCCAGATATACCATTATCTAGCGCTATATTCCATAGGAACCCTCATTATTGGAAAATGTTCCCAATGAAATCATGCCCTTGTTTGGAAGTCCATGTTCCCTCTAAGTAATTATCTAACCATTATCACATGGTCTGTATTCCCCATGACCCTATTAAAAGGCCATATTCTTTTTAGTCAACTCATTCCATAATCAGAAAATATTCCTATAGAGAATATCTAGAAATATATAGTTATTATTCAGTATTATACTGAAAAGTTTTTGCAACCTTTCATAAAATAGTCCATTTTACATGACTCAAGATTTCATGGATCAACCCTTGCCACATAACCACGAATAGAAAAACTAGAATAATGTGGGTTTTGATTCATCTTCTAAAAGGATATGTAGGATGACTATTTTAGTTCAATATCAACTCCATAGACTACTATACCTTTCTAAATTATGGGAAACTCTTGAGGACCCAATTTTATGTCTATTAAACATTACACCTTCAATGTTGAACTTCAACTAGTAAAGAAAAAATATGGATAACCTTTGATACATGTTAATGATCACATTAATGTATGATAGCGATCCATCATTATTATGGATGTAAAAATATTATACCAAGGAATTTAAAAAGAACTCAAGAACATGAAATAAATATATTAAAGAGTCCCAGAGTATGAAATAATTCCTCCACAAATGGTGTGATGAGAAGACCTCTAATACTCTCTATCAACACATATTGTGGTGTTTCGCTGATGAAAATTCATGTGATCATCTTACAATAAAAATTATTACCTCCTGGACATCACTTTTAAAAGATTCATGGGTTATTGAATTCTTCCAGTTCCAATAATAATTCTTATTAGAAACTATTGAAATAATAATTATAAAAAATTAATAATATCCATCCCTTACCTAGACCATCAGTGTGCATAAATAAAAATGAATTTATCTAAATAGATGTCTTATGTGTCCCAATAAAATGTATAAGATGTTATTTAACTTATATTAATGTATAATGTTTTGAAAGATTCACGGTAGACCACCATGATATTTTACCCTTCAAATTTTAATAATCCACCCACACACATTAAATAAAAACATAATTTTGAAATTTAATCCATGTTAATACATAATTAACTTTTACACAATTACATATAGAATATATAATCCAACCGAATGAGACAAAATAGGTAAAAAATCATGTACACTTCATCCAAATCATATATCAATTTTATGAAAATACTATTAATAAATAATTATTTTTTGATATGAAATAAAATAAAATTTATGAATTTATTTCAGAACTAGTTAAATTTTATTATCCGAATAAAATATTGATTAATGAATTTTATTTGTAAATATCATTTACACAACCATTAAAATTAAACCACCATGAATATTTACTAACCACATAATAATATCATTTTCATAGTATAATTTCCATAAAAAATTTATTTTTTACTTTCAAACAAACTATAAATGTTAATTAATCTAATATATCTTATTTTTATAAGGCTTAATCATTATTATAGTAATTTAAATGCTCTTTATAGATTAAATTTAACTTAAAATTTTCTCAGCGGAATAATCATAAATCATATAACTAAATTATTTGATTGATTGAAAATTTAAAATAACACAATAATTATATAAGTAAATTGGACCATTATATTAAAAAATTCACCCTAGAGCACTGAATTATATGTTCACATTTTTTTGAAGCCAAATACATCATTATACGATAAAATCCACCCTATTATGAAAAAAGTAATTCCCCAAGCATCAATAAATTAATTAATTTAATCTAGAAATAAAATAAAGACATTAATTAGATTACTATATAGAATACATCAATTACTATATTAAAAAATATATTAGGTTTAGGGATCTGCACCACATTATAGATCTAATTTAACAAACAAATCCACAATATAATAAAAAATAAGGGATATAAAATCATGTAACATTTAGAATATATTAAGATATAATTATGAGGTAAAATCATTCTATAAAAACACTTAGGAGTTGGAAGATCATTTGAAAAACAAAAAACTAATATAATATAACTACTGAACTTCCCATTCTAATAAAATGGTTATGAAATACACTTCAATCATGTTGACTAGCCACTAACTACTCGGTGTAATGAAAACATAGTACATGGTGGATGGAACTTGGAACCAACTAAATCTACCTCATTTAATGTGTTACTAATGACTATATAATGGGAAAATCATGGATTCAATTACTATATCCCAACAAAAACTACTATTATTTTCCCACCAAAATCCACCCACAACTCATGAATTTCAAAAATTTACACAAAAGAATATATCATATAAAATGACATAAAAATGAATATAATATTTATATACAAATATTAAATTTAAATTTGTTACATATTCCAAACTATATATCATATCATCCATAGAAAGTGACATTAGTTATCTCTTGTGAGCGACTCATTTAATGATTTTCCAATTTGTATCCAATTTTTAAAAAATATAACTAAAATCACCTTCTCATCTAGTATATTAACTACATAAGGCACCCCACAATAGGATTTTCCATGAAAAAATGGATATTCGATAATATACACTACATTTATGGTTAAAAAATAAATAGTTTTTCAACAAACATTAAAGAATTATTAAATTATTAAAAAATAGATAAATTAATTGAAATAATTAATGATGTCCCAAATCTAGTTTTCAACCACAAATATTTACAGTTTTGAATGTTGTTATATAAATTTACCTATAAATATACTCTCATAAAATCAACATTATAAACCATTTTATAGACAGAACACTAAATAAAAATGTAACACCCCAATTTATTAATTTTTTTTTGAATTGTGATTACATAAAAATGATTCCATTAAAACATATAAAGAATAGATAATATTAAAATTCTTGAGTGAAAAACGGTTTAATAATAGATTGGGGTACCATGGATAACAATAATTCATCGTAAGGACAATTAAATAGTAGGTTTTTCAACAATACCACAATATTTTGATAAATATGAATGCTAATTATGAATCACTATTGGTTTCCAAAAAACATTCATTATTTATTTCCTTATATCTAGAGACTTCAAAATAAATAAAAGTTTTATTAAAGAGATGATTCTAGATGGTTATTATAGTTAAAAATTTTGATTATGTTGTTTTCAATATCTTGGAGTTCATTTTAATATATACATGTATAGTGGTGTTCAATTATTATTATTATTATTATTATTATTATTATTTTCTAATTATCATTGTTATATTAATTTATATATTTATGTATTAGAATTGTCAGCAGGGAATCATTATTATGATTGGTTTCATTATAATGGGATGAATGTTTATATATATATATATATCTGTAAGTTTTTTTTCTGTTTAGATAATTGAAGAAACATATTTTTTTGATCAATGTAAGTGATGGTTGTACAAATATAGGACAATTAGGTCACTCAGGACATGATAGAAACTTCAAAACATGTAGTGTATTTTTCAAGGGATTACTATATTATTACAATCATAAAAAACATACATATGACATCTATCTTAGGTAAAGGATTCATATGAACAACTGTTCTTTATTTTTAAGTTAGAATATTTAATTGATTACATTTGATTCAAAACACACAGTGGGAAATTTAAAGTGAATTTTATGAAATTTCCCATGGTGGGTTCATCTATATTTCAAAGGAGCCTTTATTCTATAAACGAGAATAACTAAAATGGGACACATGCTAATAGGGAAGAAAAACAAGTTTCTAATTTACTCATGAATAATAAAATTATTGAATTTATCTAAACATGGTCTATTTTTACAAAAATAATCCTCAACTCTAATTAATTTAGAATCTAAGTGTGAAAATTACACCCTCCATTATGAAACCACTTTTCAATGTATTTTATTTATTTCTAGTAAGATCATTTCACTAGTATAACTCGATGTTTCAGACAAATTTTCATAATATTTTTATTATTGTTGTAAATGTAAAGACATTCACGTGTAGAGAAACCCATTATTTCATTAATAGATCCAATTTCCATGATTGAAGGAGGAAGGGCGGTTCTTATGTACTTTTATCATATTTATTAAATTGTAGATCCATAATTGAATGTCCATGCAAATTTTCCACACCCTTTACTTATCTTTTCCATTCATAACTTCCCATGAAAAATTTTTCTATATAGTAGTTTAATGAATTATTGGGTGTGTTCAATATGATGAAAAAAATCTATATCCTAGGAAAATTTATTTACTATTTCTATATTATGTTGATTGTTGGTATATATATTTCAATAATTGATTATTTTTTATAGTTGTATATATTTAATCTATATTTTTATCTAGATTTTTATTTATTTGAAAAAAATATATATGATTGGGTGTTTCAAAATTATTTTCATCATATAAGATAATATTATAAATTGTGTATAATGGAAATTTATATATCCCTAGTACTTTGTATTCAAAATAATCCTTTTATAAAGTTATTTAATACATATAAACTAATTATTAAGTTTATTTTTTTCTAGAATTCAATGTGATATACTAAATGATGGAATTATTTTATTGTAATTTAATAAAAAAATTAGAATAAAATTTTATATGTTTTTGTGTTTGGGTATCATGTTTGTTTTATTATATATGGATGTTTCAATAGAAGGGATTATATATTAGTATAAAATGGTGTTCCTCTAATTGGGTAGACATAATATTGTTGTTACAATTCCAAAAGAGAGTTAATTATTTATCTATAATTATATTATTTAAACAACACATTATGATTTACCATTAATAATTGTAATATTTCTAATGAAAAATTTTGTGGAAAAAATAGGAAGCTGGAGTAAAATATGTTTTTAATCAAAGTATCATTATTCAATGAGTTAATACCCCATTTTTAAAAAAATTCTAATTTTTATTTTAAATTGTTAATTTTTATTGATGTATTATGAAATAATGATTATGAAATTGATGCATGAGGTAAAAGAAACTCTTCATATTGGGCTAATTTTTTCTGATTAAAATGTCTATAATTGAAAAACTGGGACACACGACACACTATGCTTAAATGGTAACTTTTTTAGTGGGTATGGTTAGTTTTACCTTCCAATTTTCCATATAAGAGATTTGTAAATTTTAAATAGTGGATAAATATTTATCCATTCAAAATAGTGTCTCCTGATACTACATGGAAATATAGAGATTGTTTATCTTCATTTACATATCCATATATCTAACACACTTTATAGTGTAGTGCCACACTTGCTTGGGGATAATTTTTTCCATTGGACATTCTAATATAATTACACAAGAATCACATCCTTAAGGATCTTTAGTAACACATTTATTGAGTTAAAAAATTATAATATATTTATGAATAAATTTCAAAATTTTCTATTTTTTGATAATAATTGAATATTTGTCTTCATATAATTATTATTCTAATGTAATATATCCTTGTTAATTTTTTTCTTTAAAAGAAAATCATTACTATAATATCCTCTGTTCAATGTAGAATGAATTCATTTTAAAATTTAAATGTATTTATATTTTTAGAGTGGTATTCAATAATGTCACACCATACATAAAAACCGCTATGTTTTTATAAAGAAATCATTTTTTTATTTTTATAAAGTCTATTTAATGACATTAATCATATGTGTATGCTATATATTAAGTTGGAGAATGTAATATTAGAGATATTTGGTGGATTTATTTTTTTTAGAGGGCATTGATTTTTTATTTATTTATTCAACACTTTATATCCACATTTTACAACCAACATGATCATTTAGAGATAATGTTTTATGATTCATGGTATTTTTGAATCCCTATTTGACAACTACTCACTAAAGACATGGCCAATGTATCACATGTCCTCAAGTGTCCCCTTTTGTACACCATACACTATCCACTAGTAGAAGGTGTAAAAATAAATCATTTGTAGACTATAACCTCGATATTATTAGGAGAAAAATAAAAACAAAAAAACATCCCTATAAAACATCACATTACAGTAGAAAAATAAAAAATAAATATGCTATAAAAATGAAATATTTTATATAACCATACAAAAAAACTAACCCCACCTTGGATTATCCCATATAAATCATAATTGGTGAAACAAAATTCTCATGAGTCTCTAAATAGATTCTCAAGCCTTATTTAAATATATTTATCTAATACCCATTGATTTGTGTGAAAATGATTAATTATACATACAATACTCAGGTCATTAAAGATGATATAAGGTCTGATAATGCACAAAAGAGACCATGTAATGCTTGAGATATACATATCGGTATGGTCTCACCCTGATACCCTAATAAACACCACTATAAACATGTATGGATGAATTGTAAAAATAAAATAAAAATAACATGGAAACCCAAGTGTATAAAAATAGTGTTTTAATAATGACACCATGAATCCATTTCCATTATGTAATGAACCCAAATTTCATTTTATATTTTCCAAATCCATCCCCTCAAATAAAATTATTTTTAAATTGTATTTTTTCAAGTATTACAACAAGCCAAAGATAATTACGACACCTTTTAAATATAACTATCATAAATTAGTTATGGGCTTGGAGTCAACAATTAAATTTAACAATATGATTAAATAATATATATATATATATATACATATATATAAGAATCAATTTATCTTATAAATGAAATGATTTAAATGTAAAAAAAGTTAATATTCTGAATAGTTATTTTCCTACAAAGATAGTTATTTATTATATTTAAAAAAAAATTAAAGGAGAAATTATAAAATTACATAAATTTAATTTAATTAAATGAAAATCCATTTTTATCATAGAGTAAAAATATTATATTTAGATTAAGGTGTAGGATTATTTTAAAAGGTTAAATTTTCAGTGAATAAAATAAAATATCATTTCAACAAATACAATGACTTTTATGAAATTATTTGTATATATGTATGAAATTTAAAACTATGAAAAAAAATTCTATGTAATATTTATGATAAATTGTAATTTTAAAAGTATTTATATTAGTTTACAAACTTATGTTTTATATTTTAGAGATTAAGGTATATTAATCTCTAAAAGTTCTTTTTATACGTTATGCAATTATTAATTAAAAATTATTTTCAATAATTGTTTAAGATTGAATATACAAAAAATTATTTAAAATGTGGAATTATAATTTCCATGTTATATAATAAGTTCCATTTTATTTTCAATAAAAAAATATTAAATTGCTAGTTATAAAAAATTTATTATGGTAATAACCAAATAGAAAAAATTGTAACCAAAAGGGGTAAATGGATTAACATGTTAGAAATATGTTTCTAATTAAGTGTTTGTGGTTTTTCATGACCAAAAAATCCCCACCCCATCAATTATTATCAATTATGGAGTATCTTTTATATTTGGGACATGTTTACTCTTTATATTAAAATGGAATAATTTTAAAAATTAATTTCCCACCACTTTTTTAAGGGGCCCCTCACAACCCCTTTAAGGCTAACATAAATTTCATTTTCCTCATGAAACAATACCATTTTTTATTTAAATAAAATACTTTAAGAAATTAATTATATTATATGCATAATAACTTATCCTAGGACATACATTTACAATGAGTACTCCATGGGAAAACTCATTTTCTCCACATAAATAATAATATTTCCAAAATTTCATTTTCATTCAACCATAATTTTTCAAAAATAAATTAATAATTAATATATAATAACATTGTTATTTTTTATAATGGATTTTTTATTCCATGTTAACAATCATTAAAATACTTTCCCCTTTTCAAATTAAGAAAAGAAGAACTGTCATTCATGTGTATGTGTGGACTACAAACTCAATGAAGTGAAACATCTAATTTTTTATCTAGATTTTAATTTTTTTTAAAATACTTTAAAATATGAATCAAAAATTTAAAATGAGTATATAATATAGTTATTATTTTAAAATATAGATATTATTTGTAATTTAATCACTTTCATAACCATACTCATTCATTAATTATGGTAGGATCATGTTTCCATCGGTTTAGCCACTAACTAGAAAAATGATATAATACAATACCATGGATGACTACAAGAAAATAATTAAACATAATATATGATTAAAATATGTAAAAAAGATTTTATTTTTTATTACTAAATTTTATCATTAATATTAAAATCATTAATTAAAACCCCAATGGTAATTCTTTAAAAAACACTAAAATATGCTCATAAAAGATTTCATCATTAAGGATCATAATTTAAACTCCATTTGAATGAAATTATGATACTATAAATAATATTTACATATCAATTGTAGAACCTTGAATGATATTTTATTATTAAACATTATTATAGTAATTTATAAAAACATAAATGTTATGAAACTAGTACAAAATGATCAAGACTACTCACACCAGATATTGAAATAGATAATAACTAACAAAGATACTTATAGAAAATTAATATAAATGGTTTTCTTGAAAGGTTATATATATTAAAATCATATTAAAATATTTTATTAATAAAAATATTTTTTATATATGATATTCATGTTCTTTTTATAAGTTAGGGATTAAGGAAATGGTTTTTATTAACAAATGTTATTTTCATGAGTCAAAATGATTCCTTCGTGAATATGGTTAATTTAAGATGGATTAATTATGATCTAAATTAATATTATAATACATTTCCCCCTTATTTTTGGTTGTCTTAAATTTATGGACCTATTTATTCATTAAATATTCAAATTATAATAATAATTATCATTCCTTCCAAATCAGCCCTTTTTCTATATCCATATCTAAACCTCCGGGTAATGTAAACCTATTATTGTTTTAAAATAAAATTATAGTTTATATGTTATAATTTTTAAATTTTATGTTTTATTTTTTCAAATGAAGGACTTGTCACTATATTTAAATTGGGGGGTTTCAATAATGGTATTTTTAAAAAATAAAAAATGATATACCATTCGTATCATATTTTAAAATTCCTCTTCACATTGACAATTTGATTTTTTTAGTATTTTTAGGACACCGTTATTTTCATTCAAATTAAAGTGGTTTAATATAAATATTTTTCAATTTCCTTATTAAAAATGAATTTTAAATGTTATTTTATGTTTTACCAATATTTGGAAATACTAGTATTTTTTCGTAAAGGAAACTTCTCATTGTTTCACGCCCATTTTCTTATTTAGTGATCTAAATACTTTGGAATTATTCCTTATGAATACACTTAGGATCACATCATTAAAATAATAATTTTAGGTTATTGAAAATTTTGTATCAAACAATAACCATTTTATATCATGTTATGTGATAAAATTTGTAAATAATATGAAACCCTTTTCATCCCATGAGTTATCACGATACATTGAAGGATTTATATCATATGGATAACATATATTTATATGATGATGTATAAGGATTTTATTTCCCTCTAATGAATTGGTTGATGTTTTATATCTCAATATATAATTTAGTGCGGTCTGTTATTTATATTATTAGAAAATAAAGGGTGATCATTATTATATTACACCTAAAAAATAGTAAGTGTAACTTATTTTAAATGCTCTAAATATGAGGATACTCTGTTATTATGTTTTTATAGGTCATTTAGATATCTATGTATCAATGTAATATCAAAGTTTCATGAAATACACCTATTATTATTCCCCTAGGCCCATCATTATTATCTCGTTATTCAATACTATTTTTTACATTATATATTTCTGATCAAATGTTATCTCATTTCTATTTATAATTATTTGTGGAATAAAATTACTGATCCATATTATAATTAATAAAAAATTTCTACCTTTTCATATTTTATGATATGCCAATAATCTTAATCATTGATGAAATATTGATATACTTCACTATAATATATGTTTGTTATGTCCAAATTTATTATACTTAAATTCAATAGGTTATGAATATGAATATGAATAATGACAATTCTAGAAGTTATTTTCTTGTTGACCAATTATAGTGATATGATTATAAATGTCATGGAATATAATGCTCATATAGTTCATCCTCAAAGACTGAAAATCCTTCATTATTGGGATAGTGGGGTGATTTTGAGTTTTGTTTTTTATCTTATTTAAATGATGTAAACTAAAAATATTTTTAGATTGTGTCATTATAGTTGGTATCAAAAGAAGAATTAGATATTTTTAAGATTTTTTTGTAAGTTTAGAGATTATGATTAGAGAATCATGGTAAATAATCTTTGAAAACAATCAATGTGATATGTATAAATATAGGATAGCATCATGATGTTCTTGTAAATTACATTTATTTGGTTTTTGAACAGTCACATCCACTTTTAAATAATAGAATGTCAATGTGGATATTGATAGAAATAATATTTTGGTTAATAATTATAAAAAATGTTGGTCAAGTATCAAATAGATATTTAATCAATGCATGATGAGTGGGAATAATACAACACATCTAATTATAATATTCTGAGTGATATTCATTATATATTCATTTTTTCTTTATGAGTATTTATGATAGATTTTATTAGATATTTATGGTATGATTATAAAACCTCATATGAGATAAGAAATTAACATATATTGAATTATATATATATATATAATACATGTGTAATGTATGATTTATCCCTTTTAGTTTAATATTTTTGATTTTATATTATGTATTCTTATTTATGAATATTATTTATTTATCAAATGATTTGAGAAAATAGAAACTGATATAAAAATGAGTGTGATAGGAAATGAAATTACTGTTCAAATCAACAACCAACTAGAAAGGGAGCATGTGTATATAATCCTACAGAGATTATCATTAAAATATCCCAAAATATGAATAATAATGAATTTAATGATGATTAAAAAACACACCACAAATTGAGAAGCAAGCAATCATGTCATTATTGGGAAAATGTATAATCTCTTTTATTAGATCTTAAACTCCAATTACTGTTGTGTAATTGAAAAATGTCATGGAAGAAAATATTTTTTCATTATCCTGTTCTCATATTATTACGGGGTTGTCATGGTTTCTCATCATCTTGATGGTGAGGATAACCAACGTTTTATTCTCACTGAGGAAAAAAAATGATGATATAGACTAAATGGAATAATAGGATTTTAAGAAACTGTTTATCACCAAGTATTTCTGAAAAACTATATATATAATGATAGAGATAGAATTCCATGAGTTTTACAAAGAAAGGTTGTTGAATCTATTGGATCATAAGATTAAAAAGTCATGTTGATATCATGTAATCACTTAGTTTTTACCAATAATCATGAGAGTAGAAGCTATTGATTTATATGTTTTGTAATATAATGTATTCAAAGAGAATAAAAAATAAGATTATTTAGAATCTATGATGATTTGTTTATGTTTTATAAAAGTGGAAATTGAAATTAGATTCTATCATTATTATGGGAAGTAAAAAAAGGAAAGTATAGTATCATGTAAGAATTAATTATCAATATTCTAGTGGATATAAAGTTGAACAACCTATATTTAAACAATGTGTGAGGATTCTATTGAGTAATAGCCTATAAGGAACAAGGAATTATTTCATGAATGGGAAGATCTGTTGCGAAAGTGATGACTTTTTAAGGAGATGATGAGGCTGATCATTACAAAATTAGAAAATAAAATACATAATAATACACCAATGATACTTTAATTCTTCACATTTAAGGATTTTTGGAATTACTAATATCAGTTCCCTAACCAGATAGATAATTAAGTGAATACTCCCAAGAAACCTCATAATCCCAAGGAGTAAGAAAGACTTTATGATATCACTATTGAAGATATTGACCATAATAACGTAGTGATGTAAGATACACTCATTATACACTATTGAGTTGTGAATTACATATTTAATTATGGATCATTTAATTCTGTAAAATCATTTACTCTTTCTTGGAATATTTATTCACCACCTCAAGATTTCAACATCTAACATTATATCTAAATGTCTGGTGGAACAATTATCATGTCTAATATATATAACTTTTCTCAAACTGTTGTTTGTGTAAAGATAATTAACTGGGACAATACTTTTATTCCCTATGCTGAATTTGAAATAAAATTATATATCGATTGTATTTATCAACAATGAACACATATCAATTTCTAGGATAAATTACTCTTAATTCATAATCTAAATCAATTTGTTATTATATATCAATTTAAGGATGATAATAATCATCATTTAGAATAAAATATAGCAATATGAGTCATTATAACAATTAATGAGGGGCTTCTAGATAAAATTATTGGTTAATAATTCGACCTAAATTAATGAACATTATATTAGAATATATTGATGTGTTTCCAAATGTAGTGACCAGTATTCTCCATGAGCATGATATTGTGTTTTATTATTGAACTCTTACTTATATCCATGCCTATGTTAGTTATAACATATAGAATATCCCACATTGACTTAGAATAATTAAAGAAGAGGTAATAATAGAATATTGAAAAGGGTTTTATATTCCATAGTTCATCTCTATGTGGTTTTGCTTGTCCTCATTGTAAAAAATAAGGATGAATCAATGAAAATTATCATTGTTTATTTTATGATTTATAAAAACTAGACTATGAAAAAGTATCATCAACCCCATACCCATGTTCTACTCAAAAAACTAAGAGGAAATCAATATATTATAATTATTATCATTAAAATTCATATAAACTGTTAAGGGTTAAAAGGTAGAATATATCAAAGAAATAATTACTTATGAGGAGTGGATACAATGAATCTATAGTGCTATCATTTGGACAAATTAATTGTCTGCTAATATTTATGTATATAATTTATGGATTCTTTAGAGACTTCATATTTTACAAAGTAATGGTTTCTGACATATATCAGTATTTAATATGTTTTAATGATCTCTAAATCTTAATTGGTTTTACTAATAAATTCTATTTATGTATATTCATGATATTATTGATTTTCCTATAGTAATATTTCATGTCATAATGATTCAGTTAAACATAAAATTTTCATGTTCAAACAATATTGTTAATGAAAATATATTATGAGGTTAAAAATTATCATAGGAGGTGATAATTTATTATAAAATTCCATACACATATAAGAATTGTAGTTTCTATTAAAATTAAATGATCGTATGAGAAGACATGAATCTTCCCACTAGATTTTAATTTAACAACTTTATAAAGTATCCTACAAAAGTTTTACATATTATATTTATCATATGAAGTAAAATAATTTCTTAAGATACATACTTTTGGAAAAAGTAATTATCTAATGATGATCCATTTATCATATAAAGTGTCAAATTTTCCTATGTACTCTGAATGATAAAAAAAGGTTCATATTAGTGGAAATTATCATTATAATTAATTATTTATCATATAAAGATAAAAACAGTGTTTGATACCACAATTTATCATTTGGAATAGTGTTTCAAGTTATATTATCACAATAATATTATATTATCTTACAAAATCATGAAATATCATTGGGGTGGATTAACATACAATGTTAAATATATATATATATATATATATATATATATGAATGTAAAACTATTTAATAATAGTATCTATTCAGGAATTTCACCAATTATTATGAATTTAATAATATATAACGGACCCATGAAGATAATAATACCATCTGAATATATGTTCCTTCTATGTGAGTATTTTAAGAGTATTTTTTCACTCTGTTGAGATATTTTTTATTTTTACTAAATAATGAGCATACTCCACACCTAAATTATTTTCTGTCATAAATTGTGTAAACTAGATGTGGAATGATTAATTAAATAATACGTTTGTTTCCATGAATTCATATAGTTCTATTTCAGACCATTGTTATATTCAATAATGATATCCATGATTTCTTTTTTTACATCAAAGGTCTCTTGAATGAACAAAGCATATATATTTGGATTATTCTATGTTATCATGATCATTTAATTATAAATGATGTATTGAATTCAAAATTCAATAGAGAAAAATATAAAAATGTAAAAAAGTGAGAAGAATAATTAAAATATATTGTTATCAGAAGTATATATATGATAATTTGTTTTCTTATACATAAGAGATATTCAATTTTATCTCTAAAGAAATGTTTTTGTCGTTTTTTATAAAGTACACATTATTTACTATCAATAGTCTTTATATGGATAATCACTGAAGTTTTATTATTTCTATTGAATAATATCAATTCTATTTTTACTTGTTTAGTGGAGCAATGAGATGAATCTAAATTTATCTTCCACTAATATTATCATTCCTAAGGACTATGGATATGTCTTGTAAAACAGGAGATCCTAGTAAAAGATCATGACCCCTTTTTTGTAATATGTAGTAATTTATTTCACTCAATTATTGTGGAAAACATGATAAGGGAAAATATAGTTAAAATCAGTTGGATCATGGAGAGATAATTGGTGTAGTGGACTAGGGTAATATTTTTCCATGAAACAATATAAAATCTTTATGTTATGTTCATACCATTACAATTTTTTTCATCAATATTTTGATAAAATAGTTATGATCTATTCAAATATTTATTTATTTATTTTGAAAATTTTTTGAACTCAATCATCCCCCCCTCTATGTCCATTTTGTAACTCCCTTAATTTAGTAATAATTATCAAATGGATGTTCCTGAGTTCTAAACTCCAACTTTTTTAGGATGTGAAGTACATTTTCAAAAGGCTATAATGGATGAAAAGAGAGAGAGAATTTCTATGATTAGGGATCCCTATTTAAATGGATAGAACTATAGATTCTGTAAGTGTTGGATTCTTATCTATCTAAAACATCATGCCATTATATATTACCAGAAAGTATCCAATCCTTATAAATTTCAAGATGGAGATCTATAAAATTTTTATTCTATATTTGATATTAAATTTGAATAGAACTCTAATTATATGAATTCTATTATTATTTTAAATTTCCTAGATTAGAAAAATAGAGTTTCAAAATGTGATATAGAAAATTTAATATGGAAAACTATATTGATAGATTATAAAGGAAATTATAATGTATGAAAACATAGTACCAATAACACAAAATGTAATTTTGACACATTCAGAATGCCTTATATTTAAATAATCACTCAGATGAATAAAATGTTTGACTAAAAATATGTAACAAAGTGGATTCTTTAAGTACTCATGTTTCATAGCCCGATCAGTTTCTTATTGTTCTCAGATTTTTTTAATATAAATAGATTGGAATTTTGGAATCCATTTGAAAATATACTATTGTGAAAGAATTTAATATTAAGGATCTCATTGGTACATTCATGATGTATAATGTTATGATAGATTCTTGGGTTGGAAAGAATAAGACGATAATGGGAGGGAAATATGCTTTAATGGAATCTAATTTGAAAAAAATAGACGAGATATAAAATTTCACCATTTGTTTTCTCTTATATCAAAGATACTTCAAACCTTTCATAGTAAAGTGATGAACTTTACAATTTTACATGAAGTTCACAATGTTTTAAATTAAGATAATTATATAAAAATTTTATTTTATCATGTATAAAAAGTTTTATGGAAACACCAAATAAATAATATGTTTTGAGTGTAAGAAGTTTGAACAAATTAAACTAGATTTACCCCCTTAAAAGTAAAAGATTAGTTATAAAATGGAATCATACTACATGAAGGTGAATAATGTTATAAAGGTTGTATATATGGATTTAAATAGGACATGAATAATGAGTCAAGTAATAATTCTAATGTATAAGTATCAAATTAGAATAAAAATGTTTATTTCGTAGCACATACTAAGGTGGTACATTGGAAACTTCCCTCAATCTCATATTCTCTCACGTGGCCAAAATGGGTTGGTTATGAGACTTCAAGAGTGCCTCCCCATACACTAAATCCTACTTAATAGCATCGAGGGTGTGATCAGTATAAAATGAAGACTATATCCCCTATAAAAGATACACAATTAAAAAAATAATAAATAATATAAATTAATATTAAAGTAATGGAAGTGGAAACATTTTACAAACATAACTAGGAAGTAAAAATACGATCCTAAAAATAAAATTACAATGGATCATGTAATGAAATGAAAACATATATATATATATATATGAATTTAAAACTAAAATAAATAAAAATAATAGGGTCATAAAACAAATAAGAACACAATTCTCTATGTCATGAACCAATTTTGGTCCCATATTCAAACTATACCCCATCTACGAAATAAGCAAAGGAGAAATAATATCTCACTACCTAGTCTAAATATGCATCCCTGTAATCTTCTTGGGTACCAAACTGTGGCCCAAATATGGTTTTCGTAAAACTATTTAGTTCGAAACAATAATGTATAAAAAACCATTTTGATAAAAAGTTCATGAAATAAAGTGATAGGAAGGTGTATTAATTAATGAATTAATACAATACATAAATCTTTTTTCTTAGACACGATACAAGAATGCCATTGAGCATGTAGCAGAATCGTGATAAGCCAAAATGATAGCTTCATAGCATAACATAACTTGAATTGGACCCTTGTATATGTATCTTTAATATTTTAACATAACCATGACATCTAAAAACCATATATCAATAGAAAAATCACAAATATCATATCGAATACCTCTATATAATAATTTCATCATGGGATATCGTAGAGTATTCTCAGTATAACCATCACAACTTGGAACATGGTATAACCCGTTCAATATTAGCATTACAACATGGGACTTCATGGGGATTGCTTAGTATAAGAATTAAATCATGTAACTGTTAGATTCAACTCAATATATCCACTAATGTATAGGAATATGCTAAGTCCACTCAATATAATCCATACAACGTGACACAAGATAAAGAAAAATAAATATATGTATTATTTCATGGGACAAAGAACAACCCATTCAATATAAGAATTATATCATGGGACTATGCACAACCCACTCAATATAATTTGTCACAACCCATCCCTTGGGGTCCATGCCATGACATAACCCAAGCCTACCTCTCGACGGCCAGGGGTTGGCGACTAGTGTTGAAGGTATCAACCTTCAAGTTGGAGGCATATTCCAAAGTACCTGTATGAACACACACAACCACATCCCAAAGCAGGAAAATTTAACATGCATGCGACTAAACAACCACTAAATAAGAATGGAGTAAACGTACAGACTATAGGTCAAATGGGCCAGAATACAAACCCAATAAAATATAAACTAAAAATCGGAAATTACAAGGAAAACTATTAAATTAATCCTTTGGAAACCCCACCTGATGTGTAAGTACAGATTAGCTACTGGAAGCTTTATTTGTTTCCCCACTTCCCTGGTCTCACTAGGAACCACCGGGTCCTGGCCCAGTAAGTCCACTCTCAAGGCGGCGGTCATCTGCACCAGATGCAACATGTGCGTGTGAAGCCCAAGGAAGGGTGAGTAACCAAAAACTCTGTAGTGAAACCAATATAACAAAGAAATACCATAGGAAATCCAAAAATAAACCACAACACATGATCATGACACATGATCACGATGTAAGAGAGCTCACACCATGTATAATTTTGAGTAGGAAAGAAAAACCATTAGTCAAATCATTGAAAACCTCAGGCTGATGGAGAAATCCTCCTCAAAGAGTTCAATGGGCCTGATGGGTCCCATATATGTCACTTCCCACAAACCTTGGATTTCATTGGTACACATCCCTGATTAGTACCGTGAGTATGTTGGGTCACATAGAAGCCTCTCTCCATCACGGGAATGAGGGGTCACTCAGAGGCTTCTTCCCACCATGGCCATACAATGGTACTTCTCCTATCGAATATTGTTGGACATATAGATCACATAGAGTCACTGCCCACTGTGGGCCTGCAAGGTCACCTGGAAGATACTTCCCACTAGGCCACATGAGATGATCCACATAAGGTCTCTTGTCAGTAGTTTTCCGGTCTCCTCCAACCATTGGGTTTCTACACGTAGTGTGCTTGATTCTGAGAGAACCGCTCATCAAGCCAATATTTTCATTTAAACATACATTAGTATCTATAGATCATTCCAAAAGATCCTCCACATTGTGAGGGTTCCAACTCTACAAATGGCTGTCAATCAGATGCTCGGTTTGAATGATATTGGAATTTTTTTCAAAATGGGGTCGGTCGGGTCTGACTAGGTTCGAAGGACCCGACATGACCTGGTTTTAGTGACCAGACCTAGTGTAACACACCAAGCTTCCATGGTACACTTCTCTTTGAATAATACAGCTGTGTGTGTTATATGGAACTTTGAGTTCTAACACACACCATAACCAATCAAACTAGCCGTTATGAATAATAATACCCACTTTTTAAAATTTTATAAATTATTTCATTCAAAATGGACTTAATTTTTGGATTCCATGTATCGAAATTATCCTAGGGTGAATTTTTGGTTTTTTTATTAGAACTTTTATTTTTTGATGAATAGTGAAAAACACTGAGTTTTTAGTTAAAATACGACTTTTTATTTAAATAATTATTTATTTTATTTAAATTTATTTTCGGTCAAAATAGATAAGTAATACCTATATAAGTTCAATGTAATTCATTGGATTCAGTTTATAATAATTTTAGACATATAAAAATGTTATTGAACTTTTCACTGTCTTTTACCCACCTCCGACGAGAATTTGAAAATTCACATATAACATAATTTTACCACTTTTGTGAGTGGAATTTAAAAAATCCGTGAGACACGATTAATATCAAGGAGTAAAATTTTGTTCAATAAGATAAAAATAATTTTTGGTGAATAGTAACTTTTTACTTTTATTTACCACGGTTAAAAGTAAATATGATAATTAAGGGTAAAATAAATATTAATATTATCCTAACACATGTTCTAATTCTATTGGACAAGTGTATCTCGACCAAAAACAACCTTAGGAATAAAATATTTTCATTTAGGTCCACTTGGATTAGATTACGATATTTATTATTATTTAATTCAAAGAAGAGTTAAAAGAGTTAAAATCAATGTTTATTAAATAAAACATTTTTAAGATAGGGTTTTACAGAAGATAAATTCGATTATAAAT
Source organism: Viscum album (assembly GCA_963277665.1). NCBI lineage: Eukaryota > Viridiplantae > Streptophyta > Magnoliopsida > Santalales > Viscaceae > Viscum > Viscum album. The sequence goes on along the minus strand of OY728128.1, from coordinate 260,329,869 downwards.
ATTCATTAGAAATCTATGATGATTTACTACATAATGGTATTTTATTTATAATTTTTAGACATTAAATAATTTAAATTATTTATGACACAGTGGTGATGCTGTAATTACCTAATTAATGATATATTAAAATAATTGATAATATAAATCCCCAAATAAATGTAATTTGAGACTTTTTATGAATTCAAATAATTTTATCGGTTAATATGACATGTTATTATTTATTTAATTATGTTTGTTCGAAGTAATCATGCTTTTATGATTTTCAGAAAAATCAAATACCAAATAGTGTCAAAATTGACATAAAAGAGTTGTTAAAACAAATATTATATTATTAATTGATATTCAGTTCCTAAAAATCTAAGGTTCGACCAAGGGACTTATATAATGATAGATTTATAATTAATGGACCACTTGGGGGTCTCTTGGATGTATATAGTAATTTTATTAACTATATAATATAAAAATACTAAGTGTCATGGTAAATGTCAAACTAATTAACTAAGAGTTAGAACTAAAATATAATGTTAATATAATAACCCAAACCTATATAAATTCTATTGGTTGAATGTATTTCAACCCACCCCCACCTTATACATTTAATAATCCACTTTGAAGCCATTAGAAACCGAATATAAATTTATTATAAAATAATATTTCTAGCTTTTCTAAAGGTGCCCCTCACCATTCTTATAAAAGGGCACTCGCCCTTCTCTCAATTTCACACCATAAAAGCTTTTTTTCTCGGAAAAATTCTGCCCAAATATCCTCCTGACATCCCTCACTACAACTTCAAGGCCTTATTTTGATCAGAAAGCCATCCTAAGGAGCCCTTTTGATCAATTCAAAAGGAAGAACCCGAAGAAGAGGTAATGCTTTCACCACCATTTTTCAAGTTCATTTCTTCTTCAACTTCATCTTTCTTTGTTATTTCCTTTATAAAATAATAACTCCAGTATCTTATATATAATTTGATGTTATTATAAATGTTGTATAACCATATTCAGTATTCTATCTATCCTTTGAATGACATGTCACCATACATGCGTACGTACGTCTTACCGTCTCCACGTCGAGGTGTAATTGTTATTCAATATATTATTATTTAGATGGGTATGATAATGAATGTATAATTAATGTAAATAATAAATTTAATATGATAATTATTCTGTATATATGATATAACATCCAATTATATATTATTTTAATATCAAAAGATTGATATTGTCGCTCGTGCGTACGTACGGACTACCGTCTCCACGAACGCGATGAGATTCAATCCCCATCATATCCATTCAAGTCTAATTCTCATTTTATGATCAAAAATAATGTTTAAGGACTTGATATCATTCTAAATATGAATAATATACAAACCTATCCATAACAAACATGGCTTATATAACAAAACATATAAAATAAAATGAGTAAGTTAACACCCGAAACGCTGATAATACAAAGATATTATTAACAAAGCAGTGTTAAAAGATCATATATGATATCATATTAATGCATATGATTCTTTTATAACTTAATAAAAATTATTTAAACATTATACAGGAACCTAACCTACCCTCAACCATGGAAAAGTACAAGGTAACGGTCTTTTTCACAATCTCTTCATTATTCGAGGTTGTTTATACGTAATTAGCTACTAGGACCTCTTTATCATCCACATCCATGTTTCTTAAATATGTATTTCAATACATTCTTACAATTTTACAGAATATGGTTTCAAGTCATTTATACCATTGTTTTACTATTTATAAGATGTTTATAAAGGAATCTTTACATCGTTTTCCAAACAAGGTACTTTTTAACCTTTTGAACAGAATTAAGGTAAGAATTTCTTTTTTTAACTTATACAGCATGTGCGGCTATTTTCCACCTTTTTGAAATCATCGAAGCTTCCCTTAAAAGATTATAAGGATATTTTCAATGTAAATGTTTTATTTTAAAATTATGTGACTTTTAAATGATTAAAAAAAAAAATATTTCCCTCAAAAAGTTTTGATTTCATCTATGTCAACATCCTTTGATAGATTTTAAGCTTATTTGAAGTTTATTTATTATGATACAAAACATCCATATTGTATTGAAGGTTTTGTGATATGTTTGACTGTGGATGTGTTATTTCTATACCATTCATGGTTTTTGGAGAAAGTATTGACATTTCGTATTATAGTTTTAATACGAATGTTTATGTTATGTTTAAACCTATTCATATGGGGAATGAATTGGAATTAATAAGTGAGGGGTGGAGCCTGCTATAGATCCTCGATGCATCGGTAGGTCTCATGAGACAAACTAGTGTCTTGGCAGAAGTCCTTGGCAAAATCTTATTTGTAGTCTTGGCACAAGACCTTGTCTATGTGGTTATGATAGTCTGGAATTATGCATTCCATCATTATGAAAGTGGTTATTGATATTTCACGTGATTATTCAACTAGTAGAATATCCATGTGAATAAGTAAATGGAATTATTTCATTTTATCTTTTCCATATTATGCTGAAGTTCATGTTTAAAATTTATTTTGTTTTAGTTATACATTGCCTTAAATATTTAGGCTTATTTATGAATGTTTTTGCTATATTGTTATCCTTAATGAGCATCTGAGCTCACCCCTTTCAATGTTTTATTTTTCCTAGGATGTGAAGAAGTAATTTATGAATGACCTATAGGGATTGTATGAGGGGATATGAGTGTGGTTTATGAAGACAAGATTTTGTTGTAGTAGTTTTCACTTTATGATGTAATGTAAACTTTATGAATGTATCTAGTTATTCCAAGGCTACTAAACTAATTGGTCTTTCGAGACATGAGATTTTGAGATCATGACAATATTATGTAATAATGCAATGAATCTGGGAAACTGGGGTCAGGGCATTACAGTTGGTATTAGAGGATGTTTAGTACAAAACTTGGATGCTAGATTTAGATAAACTCTGATTAGAGCACCTAGACCTAAGATGGACTTTGAGGATTAGTATAGAAAAACTTCCTAGAAGTTTGGTATTGTAGAGATTTTGTGAGTTTTCTGAGAAATAAATCCCTGTCTAGATAAGAGTAGGTAGAGGTGGCTCTGGCACAAATGTACCTAGGGTTAAATCCCGAAAACACCTCTTTGAGCTAGACTCGAACGGGAACTAGTGCACGACAACGAGCCTTGCTGCACTCTTGGTTACGACATTCCTAAGGGATATGCTTAGGATAACTCCCATTTTCTTTACAAACCATTATGAAGGGTTTATGACTATATACTTACTCAAAGAAAACATTTTTATGATTATGGATTATATCCATAAATAGTTCAATATATGGTAAGTGTTTTATAAGTATGGAATTATGTATTTTGATTCATAAACTGATCTAGTTTATGCCATTGTTTAGAAATGGCACCTAGTGGAAGAAATGTTAACTGTATCAATGCACACACTCTATGTAGGGATTGCCCGCCTGCTCAAGATAATTATAGTGGAGCTGGTGATACAACTGGTGCTGATCATCTTATCACCATACTGGGATAACTCACTCAGGTTATGAATAATAACCTTACCCGTATGGAGCACCCTGATCCAAATCGTGGAGGATCAATGTTAGATCACTTCATGAGGCAACAACCACCAACATTAAATGGGAGTACAATTCCATTGGTATCTTAGCAATGGATCAGTTCCTTAGAGAAAATATTTCAGGCCTTGGGGATTAGTGAAAGGGAAAATGTTATCATGGTAGTTTACCGCCTCACTGGAGATGATGATCAATGGTGGTAATTGATTCAAAACACGAAGGAAGATGATGAAGTATCAAATATGGAATGGATGGAGTTCAAAGATCTATTTTTAGAAACATACATTTTTCTTGACCATCATGAAGATGTGGAAAGGCAATTTCTGAGTCTGAGACAAAAGGAGGATGAGAATGTCACAAAGTATGAGGCTAACTTTACAAGGTTATCAAGGTATGCTAGAAATTATATATGTAACCCAAGAAGTAAGATTTATCGTTTCTTTGATGGGTTAAAACCATTTTTTTTGTCAAGAATTAGTGTCACAATCCTTGTCGTCATACAAAGATATTGTCTCATGTGCTATCAAGACCGAAAAATAATTATTTAAGTCTTATGACTTTAAATCAAAGAAAGAGAAGAAGAGATTTTCTGATCAATATGGGGATGAAAATAAGGGGAATAAGGGAAAAGTTGAATATCCATCTTGCAATAAATGTGGGAAGAAACACCCTAGCACTTTTTTGAAGGGAATGGGAGTCTGTTACAAGTGTGGTGAAAAAGGCCACCAAGCACGTGATTGGAAGGGGAAGAAAGAAGCTACCTATGTTCAATGATACAACTGCAGAGATATGGGACATTATGCCAATGAATTTCCTAAGCATCAGGGGAACTTACATCAGAAAAGTATAAGGGATCAAGGCCAAGCTTATGCTATCACTACTGCTGAGGTAGATGCTCTGAAAGATGTAGTGGCATGTAATTTAATTGTTTCCTCATGTTTAGAAAATGCATTATTTGTTTCTAGATCATCGCATTATTTCATATCTTCCCAGTTTGATAAGAAAATTAGATATTTCCAATTTGATTTAACAAAAGGAGTTGTCAGTTAGAACTCCCAAGGAAAGTATCATTGGAACAAAGTTTTGTCAATCAGTCCCCATTAGAGAACATAAATGTTCTTTATCTGCTGATCTCATCGCCATACCTATTATTGAGTTTGATATAATCCTCATTATGGAATGAATTTCAGACCATGATGTAAAGATTTATTTTAAGAAGAAGGGGGTTACAATTTTTGATGACGATGATAAGAAACACCTTATCTTTAGAGTGGAATCATCACCACCTAATTCTTACCTAGATCCACCCCCAGTAGCTCAACTAAATTTAATTATTCGGGAGGAATAGAATGAAATGACTGTGGGTGAGGAAAGGAATGTTCAAATAGAGGATGTACCTATTGTGAAAGAATATGTAGATGTGTTTCTGGAAGATTTACCTTGACGTCCTCCAGAACGAGAAGTTGTGTTTTCCATTGATTTAATTCCTAGATCAAGGCCTATATCAAAGAACCCCTATAGAATGGCCACTATGGAATTAGTCGAACTAAAGAAACAACTAGAGGAATTGAGTAATAAGGGATTTATTCGACCTAGTGTTTATCCATGGGGAGCCCCTGTTCTTTTTTTTAAAGAAAGATGGATCTGTTAGGTTATGTATTGACTATAGAGAGATCAATGCTATAACAATATAGAACAAGTATCCCCTACCTCGCATTGATGATTTATTTGACCAAATACACATAGCTCAATACATTTCAAAGATTGACCTTCGATCTGGATACCATCAGTTGTGTGTGGAGAAGGAAGACATTCCGAAGAAAACATTTCAAACCATGTACGAGGATTACAAGTTTACTGTAATGCCTTTTGGCCTGACTAATGCACCCTCTGTATTCATGGATATAATGAATAGAGTTTTCAAGGAATATATTGAAGATTTTGTGGTGGTATTTATTGAAGATATCTTTCTATACTCCATAATCTATGAAGATCATGAAAATCAATTGCACATTATCCTAAAGACTTTGAGAAGACATGAATTATATGGGAATTTTAGCAAGTGTTAATTCTGGCTTCAGGAGATTTATTTTCTTGGCCATATTGTCTCTAAAGATGGAATCTCTGTTGATCCTTCTAAGACCAAGGCAATCCAAGAATGGCCTACACCGATGAGTATAACTGAGGTATGCAGTTTTATTGGTTTAACAGGTTATTATCGACATTTTGTCCAGAAATTTTCCCGATTGGCTAACCCATTAATGAAGCTCACACGTAAAGGGGTTAAATTTGTTTGGAGAAAAGAGTGTGAATAATTTTTTTTAAGAACTTAATAAAAGATTATTCGATTCTCCAATATTGACTCTACCATCAGAGAATTATGGGTTCGTTATTTATAGTGATGCATCAAAGAAAGGACTTGGTTGTGTCCTTATGCAGAATGATAGGGTTATTGCCTATGCATCATGACAACTAAAAATTCATGAGAAAAACTATCCTACTCATGATCTTGAGTTAGCTACTGTAATCTTTGCTTTGAAGATATGGAGAAATTATCTCTATAGTGAAAAATGTGAGATTTATACTGATCACAAGAGTTTGAAGTATATTTTCTCACAAAAAGAACTCAACATGAGGAAAAAGAGATGGCTTGAATTACTCAGGGATTATGATTGAAAAATACACCACCACTCGGGGAAGGCAAACAAGGTGGAAGATGCTTTGAGCAGAAAAGATCATGGAGTTCTGTACAATATGAGAATTGAAAGGGATCCAATTTTCATGGATCTAGTGAAGATGGACTTGGGAATAACCATGGAAGGTGAAATATCAATGTTTTTTCAAATGGTTTCCAAAACATATTTACTAGAAAGGATTAAGAGTTCTCAGACTAATGATGAAGAATTTAAAAAGAATATTAATGCTTTGAATGATGGTAGATTGAAAGACTTTGTGTATGAAGATGGAATTTTGAAATTTGGGAAGAGACTTTGTGTTCCCGATATACCTGATCTAAAAAGGGAATTGCTGGATGATGCTCATATTTCCAATTTTTCTATACACCCTGGGAGCACCATAATGTATAAATATTTGAAGGAACATTTTTGGTGGGACAACATGAAGAGGGAGATTGCTGATTTTGTGTCAATATGTATGGTTTGTCAACAAGTGAAAGCTGGAAGGCAAAAGCCTAGAGGAGTCATGCAACCTCTTCCCATACAAGAGTGGAAATGGGATAATATTACGATAAACTTTGTCATGGGGCTACCAACGAATCCTAAAAGGAACGATGAAATATGGGTTATTGTTGATCGTCTTACCAAGTTAGTAAATTTTCTTGCTATAAGGGAAGATATACCACTTGAACGACTAGCAAGACTATATATTAATGAAGGTGTGAGACTTCATGGAGTACCCCTATCGATTGTTTCTGATTATGATCCCTGTTTTACTTCAAGATTATGGAAGAGTCTTCAGAAGGCCTTGGATACTGATCTTCATTTGAGCACTGCCTACCACCCTCAAACAGATGGATAATCAGAATGGACTATTCAAACCTTAGAAGACTTGTTGAGATCTTTATCACTTGACTTTCAAGGTATGTGGGATCAATATTTACCTATGGTAGAATTTTACTATAATAATAGCTTCCATTCAAGTATTTGGATGGCACCATATGAAGCATTATACGGAAAGATATGTCGCACACCAACCTATTGGGATGACGTTGGTGAAAGAAAATTTGTAGGCCCAGAACCGGTGGAGAAAACGATGGAAAAGGTGAAGGTAATCCAAAACCACATCAAAGCAGCTCAAAGTAGGCAGAAGATCTATGCCGATAACCGAAAGAAGGATTTGGAATTTCAGGTAGGAGACCATTTTTTCTTGAAGTTATGTCTATGTAAGGGAATTATACATTTCCGTAAGAAGGGTAAATTGAGTCCCAGGTACATCGGACCATTCGAAAATCTAGAACGAATGGGGTTGTAGCTTACCGTTTGACAATGCCGCCAAGTCTCTCCAAATTTCACGATGTGTTCCACATAACACTGTTGAGGAAATACATGCCTGAACCAATGTATGTACTCACTTATGAGGAATTAGAACTGGAACCCGATCTGTCTTATTGCGAGGAGCCCATCAGGATACTTAATACCAGAGAACAAGTGCTGAGAAACCAAAAGACTCGTCTGGTAAAAGTTCTATGGAGAAACCATAAGATAGAAAAAGCAACGTCGGAACCCAAGGAACATATGATGAAGAATCACCTGAGACTTTTTATACAATAATTTTCTTGAAATTTTGAAGATGAAATTATGTGAAGGAGGGGAGAATTTAACACCCCAAGCTTCCACGATACGCTTCTCTTTGAATAATATAATAGCGTGTGTTATACGCATCTTCGAGTTCTAACACACACCACAACCAATCAAACTAGACGTTATGAATAGTAATACCCACTTTTTAAAATTTTATAAATGTTATCTTTCAAAATTGAATTCATTTTTGGATTCAGAATATTGAAATTAGTCTAGGGCGAATTTTTGGTATTTTTCTGAAAACATTCAATTTTTAATGAATAGTGAAAAACTCTGAGTTATTAGTTAAAAACTGACTTTTTATTTAAATAATTATTTAATTTATTTAAATTTATTTTAGGCCAAAATAGATATTTAATACCTATATAAGTTCAATGTAATTCATTGGAGACAATTTATAATAATTTTAGACATATAAAAATTTTATTGAAATTTTCCCCGTCTTTTACCCACCTCCTAGGTTAATATGCAAATTCACATAAAACATCATTTTACCGCTTTTTTGAGTGAAATTTCGAAAATTCGAGACACACGGTTAATATCAAGGAGTAAAATGTGGTTCAATAAGATAAAAATAATTTTTGGTGAATAGTAACTTTTTACTTTTATTTACCACAGTTAAAAGTAAATAGGATAATTAAGGGTAAAAATGATATTAATATTACCCTAACACATGTCCTAATTCTGTTGGACAAGTGTAACTTGACCAAAAAAAACCTTAGGAATAAAATATTGTCATTTATGTCCAATTGGATTAGTTTAGGACATTTATTATTATTTAATTCAGAGAAGAGTTAAAAGAGTTAAAATCAAAGTTTATTAACTAAAACATTTTTAATATAGGGTTTTACATAAGATAAATTCGATTATAAATATTCAGTATACAGCTAAAAATATTTCATACATAATGGTATATTATTTATAATTTTTAGACATTAAATAATTTAATTTATCTATGACACAATGGTGATGCAGTAATTACCTAATTAATGAAATATTAAACTAATTGATAATATAAATTCCCAAATAAATGTTATTTGGGACTTTTAATGAATTACACTAATTTTATATGTTAATATGACCTGTTATTATTGATTTAATTATGTTTTCTTGAAGTAATCATGCTGTTATGATTTTCAAAAAAATCATATACTAAATAATCTCAAAATTGACATAAAAGAGTTTTAAAAAAATATATTATATTATTAATTGATATTCAATTCGTAAAAATCTATGGTTCGGTCAAGAGACTTATAAAATGACAGGTGTATCATTAATGGATCACTTGGGGGTCTCTTGGATGTATATAGTATGTTTATTAACTATATAATATAAAAATACAAAGTGACTTGGTAAATGTCAAACTAATTAACTAAGAGTTAAAACTAAAAGATAAGGTTAATATAATAAAAAAAACCTGTCTAAATTCTATTGTTTGAAATTATTTTGACCCATACCCACCTTATACTTTTAATAATATAAATTAGAACCATTATAAACCGAATATGAATTTATTATAATGTAATATTTCTAGCTTTTCCAAAGGTGCCCCTCACCCCTCTTATAATAGGGTACTCCCCCTTCTCGCAATTTCACACCATCAAAGCATTTTGTCTAGGCCAACCTATGCCCAAATATCCTACCAACTTCCCTCACTACAAACTAGAGGCCTTAGTTTGATATGAAAGCAAACATATGGAGCCCTTTTGATCAAATCAAAAGGAAGAACCTGAAGAAGAGGTAATGCTTTCACCACCCTTTTTCATGTTCATTTCATCTTCAAATTCTTCTTTCTTTGTTATTTCCCTTCTAAAATAATAACTCCAGTATATTTTATATACAATGTTGTTATTATAAATATGATACAACAATATTCAGTATTGTATCCATCCTTTGAATGACATGTCACCATATGTGCGTACGTACGGATTACCGTCTCCACGACGTGGTGTAATTGTTATTCAATATATTATTATTTAGATGGGTATAATAATGATGTATAATTAATGTAAATAATAAATATAACATGATAATGATTCTGTATATATGATATACCATCCAATTATATATTATTTTAATATCAAAAGAATGATATTGTCGCTCGTGCATACGTACGGACTACCGTCTCCACGAACGCGATGATATTTATTCCACATCGTATCCATTCAAGAATAATTCTCATTTAATGATTAAAAATAATGTTTAAGGACTTGATATAATTATGGATATGAATAATATAAAAACCTACCCATAACAAACATGTCTTATATAACAAAACAAATAAATGAAAATGAGTAAGGTAACACCCAAAACGACGATAATACAAAGATATTATTAACAAATCAGTGTTAAAAGATCATATATGATATCATATTAATGTATATGATATTTTTATAACTTAATAACAATTATTTCACCATTATACAGGAGTTTATCCTACCCTCAACCAAGTAAATGTACATGGTAAGGGTTTATTTCACAATCTCTTCATTATTCGAGGTTGTTTATACGTAATTATCTACTGGGACCTCTTTATCATCCACATCCATATTTCTTAAAAATGTATTTCAAAACATTCTTAATATTGTACAGAATATGGTTTAAAGTCATTTATACCCTTTTTTGACTTTTTATAAGAAGTTTATAAAGGAATCTTTCCGTTTTTTTCCAAACAATGTCCTTTTTAACCTTTTCGACATAATTAATGTACGAATGTCTTTTTTTAACTTATACGGTGTGTGAGACTATTTTCCACCATTATAAAATCATCGAAGCTTCCCTGACAAGATTATAAGGATATTTTCAAAGTAAATGTCTTATTTTATAATTATGTGACTTTTAAATGATTTCAAAAAAAAAATATTTCTCTCAAATAGTTTTGATTTCATCTATGTCAACATCCTTTGATGGATTTTAAGATTATTTAAAGTTTATTTATTCTGAGAGAAAACATCCATATCGTATTGAATGTTTTGTGATATGTTTGACTGTGGATGTGTTATTTCTATACCATTCATGGTTTATGGAGAAAGTATTGACATTTCTTATGCGAGTTTTAATATGAATGATTATGTTATGTTTAAACCTATTCATATGGGGAATGCATTGGACTTAATAAGTGACAGGTGGAGCCCGCTATAGCTCCTCGATGCATCGATAGGTCTCATGAGACAAACTAGTATCTTGGGACAAGGCCTTGAAAAAATCTTATTTGTAGTCTTGGCACGAGGCCTTGGCCATGTGGTTTTGATAGTCTGGAATTATGCATTCCATCATTATGAATGTGGTTACTGATATTGCATGCGATTATTCGACTAGTAGAATATTCATGTGAATAATTAAATGGCATTATTTCATTTTATCTTTTCCATATTATGCTAAAGTTCAAGTTTAAAAGGCTTTTGTTTTAGTTATACATTGCTTTAAATGTTTATGCTTATTTATGCAAGTTTCCGCTATATTTGTATCCTTACTGAGCATCTGAGCTCACCCCTTTCAATGTTTTATTTTTCCCAGGATGTGAATAAGTAATTTATGAATGACCTATAGGGATAGTATGAGGGGATATGAGTGTGGATTATGAAGACAAGATTTTGTTGTAGTAGTATGCAGTTTATGATGTAATTTATAATATATGAATGTATCTAGTTATTACCATGATACTAAACTAATTGGTATTTAGAGACTTGATCTTTTGTGATCATGCCAATATTGTGTAATAATGCACTGACTCTGGGTAACTAGGGTCGGGGCATTACACCTAGACCTGTCTCGTCCTGGGTTCAATCTAGTATGGATCACTAGGGCAGCCCGTGCCCTGCCCACTGGGGTGGCCCATGTCTTTCCAACTGGGGAGGCCCCTGCCCTACCCACTATGGCAGCCCCCGCACTACTTGTTGGGGCGGACCACGCCCTACCCAGTCCGCTAGGCCAGGATGCGGCTGGAAGCTGCGTCCATCTCCTCCTTACAATGAGGCTCATTCATCGGGCCACCTTCCCCACTATAGTCAATTGACCATGGAATTTCTCACATGGTACGTGGTGTGGTGCCAAGTCCATGGTGCACAAATGCAGCTGGATGGCCCCCTCCACCCGCCACAACCTGCCTACACAGAAGTTGGTGACTCATACCATACCGCCGTGACCCAATCCATTTGCGGCGCTCTTCTGGAACACCTTTGTGTTTTTCCATGGTCCGCCAGGTCTGCACTGGTGGTCTGTTCCTCATGCCTCCTCCTCATTCAACATATGTGGGGTGTTTCCTTCTTTGTGAAGGACTCAAATTTTCCTTAACGCCAATTTTAATGGTCTCCCACAAAGAATACACAAGGTGGAGGGGCTTGGGCGTTATTCATGTCGGCCCACGCCCTACACATTAGAAGATTAAAAATTAGGGAGGCTTGGGACCATAGTTCTATTGGATAATCATCAATATCGGTGCAAAAACCCCATGTAAAACACCCTCACACAAGAACACACAATCCACATATATTCCTGTTCATGGGTGGATCGACATTCGTTGTTTTAGAATATGAATTGGGAAAACATAAAACAAAATAAACCCCTACCTTGATACAATTTTACGTTGAAGCAATCCACCTGTGAAGATTCAAGAGGTCAAAGTAATTCTACACTCATCGGTCTAATTCTTCGAGATATGTCAATGTAATTAATTTTCCACTGGCATTTTTTGTTTATTGTTGGATAGATCTCTCGCCATTAGTTATTTGGAGAAAAATCCACCCTTTGATTATCAACTCTCCAATACATTAACCCATTAAAATAAAACACATCGCAATATTTCTATTACACTGTGATGTTGCGTCATTACACTATTTAATTTATGGAACAACATATCTATTACTCTTTATTTAATGTGTCATTACACTACACAAAAACTAGCCACTAATGATATTCATTTAATCTACCTTTTCACTGCACCACAATATCATTGGCCACTGCTAAACAATTTCTACAAAAAAACAAAATATCTTATTTATTTATTTCTTTCTCTGAAATGTCAAAAAACTAGATTTTATGTTCACCCTCTATATTATAAGTTAAGTCCTTTCTAGTCAAATCATGACGTATTGAGTTCAACGGTGCTCATTGATTTTTGATCCAAGCACCAATTTATAAATTAGAAAAACCCACTCTGACATTTACTTAAATGAACTTACAATAAGTGAAAAATTATATTCTTTGCTAAATGGGTCTTGGAATCAAGTGATGTTAGATAATATGGTCACCAAAATAATTCCATATAAATTTAAGAAAAGTACATGTAAATTCCGGCACATTACATTACTCCCCCCATTTTGGGCTTCACATCCTCATAAACCAAAACAAGGATAATCAAACAAATGGGGGTACTGAGCACGAATATGATCCTCCAACTCCCATCTTCTCTCTTATAGATTTATGTGCTGCCACAAAATGTGCACCAGAGGAACCAACCATCCATAAAGGACCCTCTCTAGTCGATCCCCTATCCCCACCAGAAACTCCACAAAATTCGCCGAATCATAAATTTCTAGCTCGCCCCAGTCGATGATGTGTGATGGATCATGCATGTACCTCCTTATTTGTGACACATGAAAAACATCATGCACCCAGTGAATATGTTGGGGAAGAGCTAGGTGGTATGCCCCCTCGCTAACTCTACTATGAATCTGAAAAGGTTCGATGAACCTTGGATATAACTTTACACCCAATTCAAATATCTAGAAACCCCGTCCGGGTGAGACCCATAGGAATGCATGGTCTCCCTCCTCGAACACCAAGGGTCACTGTGTCCTATCATAATTTGATTTCTGTCAGTTCTGTGTAGTTTTCGTATGATCATGGATGATCTACACCTTCTCTATGGTAGCCCATACCATCTCTGGACCCATGAGTGTCACCTCCCATGGGTATGTCCATGATAGAGGTGATCTGTATGGCTGCCCTTACAGGGCCTCAAATAGTTCCATGCCATTGGTGGAGTATGATCTTTTTTTGTATGATAACTCCACAAATGTAATGTGTTCCTCACATTTGATACCAAAATCAAGGACAAAAGCACAAAGCATGTCCTCAATGTTCTCTGTGGCCCTCTCTATATGACCATCTGTATGATGGTGAGAAGATTTGATCAAGCACATATGAGTCCCAAATGCATCCTAAAATCCCATCCATAACTGGAATGTAAAGCATGCATCATGGTCTGAGATGATCATAGAAGGTACTCTGTGAAACTGCACTATATTTGGGATGAAGAGGTGTCCCAATTCCCCTACCGATCCCTGATCCCAGATGCGTAAAAAGTGAGATGACTTGGTGAGACGGTCAAAGATCACCCAGATAGAATCATGTCCCCTGAGCGTGCATGGTAACCCCATCACGAAGTCCATTTAGATACCATCCCATTTCTACTATGGTACCTAAAGTGTTTGTTCCATGCCTTCTGGAACCTGATGCTCAGCCTTCACTTGCTGACAAGTGAGGCATCGTGAAACAAACTCTACCACCACTTTCTTCAACCTTGGAAACTAGTTTGGATATCAGAGGTCCTGGTACATATTCTCCACTCCAGGTTGTACCACCTATTAGGATGTTTGGAACTCCCTAAAAAACTCCGCCATTAATGTCACTGGTAATATGTTGGGTCCTTTGAAAAATATGACGTGCTCCCCACATATCAAAAATCAACTAAGAGATTGTCTTGAAGATATCTGAGCACGTCAGGCCTCCTAGTCAACATCCACATGTTTGCCTCCCTAACTTGTTGTAATTGTGGGGAGTGATAGTCATTGAATGGAGGTAAACTTCACGATCACTATACATGAAGGATATTTCCATCATGGATAGTTTATCCATCGCCTCACTTAGAATCTATAAACCAGACCTTCTACTGAGCACTTATGCCCCCATGTTCCCCTTAACACAAGTGTAGACTATCTTAAAGTCATAGTACTGAAAAAAAAATCCATCCATCGTCACTATCTCAAGTTTAGGTACCTATGTGAGAAGATATACCAGAGAATATTTTGGTCGTAGTAGATGGTGAACTGCTAACCCATCAAGTAGTGCAGCCACATCTTGAAGATGAATACACTACTACTATCTCTAGGTCATGGGTTGTGCAGTTCTGTTCATGCTACCTCATCTTCTGTGTTCCATATGTGATCACCACTCGATCCTACATCAAGAAACAACCTAGTCTGGTCCCTGATGTTTCAGAAAACTATACACCCAACGCCCTCTCCTGGTAGTCTCAAATGGGGGAAATTGTTAGCCTCCTCCTCACCTCTAGGAAATTCTACTGGCACTACTCTATCTACATGAAGGGATTTCAATTTCGTGTCAAGGTTGATAAAGGTGATGCTACTCTGGAAATGTCTGGCACGAACCTACAATTTTATCTATCAAACCCCATGAAACTCCAGACATCAGTCACACTCCTAGGTGGATCCCAAGAAATCACCACCACTATCTTCACTAGATCCACTGCAACTCAATCCTCCAAGATTACATGTCCTAGAATTTGGACCTCCTAAATCTAGAACTGGAACTTTGAGAGAATAACATAAATCCGGTTCCCTTTTAAGGATTAAAAAATCCACAAGTTTGTGGCATACTCATCCTCCGACACCAAGTACACCAAGACATCATCAATCCTCAGCAGTGGATACTTGTTCTTCATAGTAACCTCATTCAGGTGCTGGAAGTCCACACATAGCTTCAATATCCTGCATTCCTTCTTGGAAAACAACACTAGGGATGCCCATGGTGAAATGATGGGCCTCATGAATCCCTTCTCCTACAAGTCCTCTGACTGTATCGTTAATTCACGATGCTCTGTGGGAGCCATCCATTATGATGGTGTAGATATTGTTCTCATCCTAGGGAACATGTCGATGTAGAATTCTACCTCCCTCAAAAGATATAGTCCTAGAACATCTTTAAGAAATAAATTATCATACTTTTCCACCACTACAAGAAATCTCAGACACCTCACATCTACAACATCGAGGGTGAGGCTCTCCAACTAGTGACTGATAAGTTGTCCCCTCCTCTGAGAAAGTGCATCAAGTGATTCAAAAGTTCCCTTGTCACTAAAGAAGGAAAACATGGTTCTGTTCTCGCCGAAACACCACACAATGTGCCTAATATATTCGATCTAAGAATTGAATTTATATAACTAGTCCTTACCCAAGATGTCTTCATAAGTCATCGATGCCACTACTAAGAGATCCCAGCTGAAGCATTGGGATCCTAGCATAATCTCACACTATCGGCACCGATGTGTAATCATCTAATCCCTTCATGTAGAAGTATCCAATCAAAATGATAGATCCAATAGCTCCACCATAATCCCAGATATTTGAATGAGAGTCATGGAAAAGAAAGAGTGAGTTACACCAAGGTATAAAGGAACTGTAGCTAAGGTGGAGAAGAAATAGATCATACCCCTAATCATATCTGGTGAACCATTTTCATTGGCTTCCATCGCTTGAAGCTGTCCTCGCATCTATCTATCATCTCTCTGAGCTCATGGTGGAGCACATATGGGTGGTGGTGGTAGCGTCTAGAACCTTCGTCCACCGCCATCCACTTGGCGTACTCCCATACTACATCTGTCACCTTGTGGACCTCCTCACTCAAACCTCTTCCTCTACCTTGGTGGTCCCTCGACCGTCTTTTGATTGTTTGTGAAATGAGTCGGGTAGTAATGAGGCATGTGTCCCTAACCGTTTCACCTGAAGTAGAACCTAGTTCCCTGCTGACTCCCTCTACTCTGGGAGCCTCGCACTACCAACCCTGAATAGTGGGGTCCTCCCATGAAAAACCTGACTGGCTTGGGTCCCCTTTTCTGCTACCTACTACTCACCACTGAAAACTCTGCCACCTAAGATCTCCTGGTTTCTCCGGTTATTAGTTTCTAATCCTCTAGGAATCTATCCACATGAAGGGTACTCTCCATCACTCCAACCTGAGTGGGGATGCTGAGAGAGACCATGGATTCCCTGATCTCCAATCTAAGTCCTGGCTCAATGGTCTAATTCCTAAATAAAGGTTCATGCACCATGTCTTTGGAGTTGTGAGAGAGGTCCATAAACATATAATAGTACTCAACCACCGACATTTTTCCCCACTATAGGTGAGTAAGCTCCTGAATATGCACAGAGTGTAAAGTCGTGGGAAAAAACTCTTCTCAGAATAGCTGCTCGAAGTGAGCCTAAGAGAGGGTTGCCTCATCATGAGTCTAAATTGTCAAACTTTAGCATAGCCGTAATGAGTTCTATAGAAGTCCCGTATCCAAGATTTCAATTTTGTCATGTAGTATCCTCACTAAGAAGAAGACCTCTGTCACTGCCTCCTACCAGTCCTTATTGACCTAAGGATATGAGTCTCCCCAGAATCTGGGAGGTCTCCCTCTTCGAAACTCGTGCAAGGCATTGATTCTACATATGTCATCTACTGGTAGCACTGGTAGTAATTTCTTATCAATGGTTGGTGGAAACACTGGTGAACCACCTAGCGGGGCCATCTCTAGCACTGGTCCCTAAACTGACGCCTCATCACTAGGCGGGCTGTCCACACGATAACATATCAGAAGCCTAACATTCTATATGCGTGGAGGCATTCTGAAATATATCAAGAAGTAACATAGTCAAAATAGTATACCTAGTGAGATGAATCTTATTCAATAAGTACATAAGGAAAAACTCAATTCCTATAAGATCCATACAACCACTGTATTTATTTACCATGCCAAAAAAACAGAATTCATTTTCCTGGTGTATGGATACATCAACCACCAAACCAACACTAGACTCCTGAAACATAAAATCTGAAATAGAAAATTTAAAATGGTTTCCGAAAAAGACAATAGACACTCAGTCTTGGAGGTAGAACTGAAAACCATTGATACCAATTTGTTAGGACCTATCCCCCTGGTGCCCATGCCGTGACATACATCAAGCCCACATCCCGAAGGCCAGGGGTTGGCTACTAGCACCGAAGGCATCAACCTGCAAATGCGATGCATTTTACTAAGTACCTATACGCACACACTTAAAATCACATCCCAAAGCTAGAAAAGTAAACCTGCATGCCACTTAATAACCACTGAACAACAACTAAGTAAAAGTACAAAATATAGGTCAAATAGTGTAGAATACAAACCCAACCAAAGATAAACTAAAAAACGAAAAGTACATGGAAAACCATGAAAGGTGCCCACTAGAAACATCAATATATGGGTAAGTAAAGAGTTAATACTGGAAGATATATAAGTACACAACACTTTCCTGGTCTCACTAAGCACTATCGTGTCTTAGGCCACCATGTCCTCTATCAAGGTGGTGGTCTCCTAAACCAAACAAAACACATGGGAGAAAATCCCTGATGAGGTGAGTAACAAAATACTCAGTAGGGACCCCAAAATAACAAGGAAATAACACAAAAAAAATCCAAAAAAAAATTAAGAAGAATGAACACGATGCATAATCCTGATGCAGGAGATCTCAAAACATGTATAATATATTATAGGGAAGTAGAACCATTAGTTACATCCTCGAACTCCTTGGGATGCTGGAGAACTCCCCCCATTAAGTACAATTGGACTTCTGGGTCACATAGAATCCACCTCCCACTAACTTTGGACTATTGTGGTACTTATCCCTATTGAGTATCATGGGTATTGTTGGTCACACAGAAGCCACTCCCCACCACGGGCATGCAGGGCCACACAAAATCTATTTCCCTCCTTTACCATACTGAGGTACTCCTCCTGTCGAGTACCATGGATCTGTCAGATCACACAGAGTAGTTCCCAAACATGGGCCCTCTGGGTCACAGAGAATCCACTTCCCACAAGGCCATAGAAGCTGATTCACACAGTGTCACTAGTTAGTAGTTTTTAGGTCTCATCCAACTGCTAGGTTTCCGCATGTGGTGTGCTTGATACTGAGAGAACCACTCCCGCATCCAATCCTTAAATTTCAATATCAATTATAGTAGACATAGATTATTTAAAGTATCCTCATCTTCAGAAGGGTACCAAAACCAAAAACAGCTCATCAATTTGACTTTGGTTTTGAAAGATATTGGTGTTTTTTCCAAAAAGGGGTGGTTGGGTCCAGGTCCTATTCGACCCAACCCGACCTAAGGTCCACCGACCCGTCCTTAGGCCGCCGAACCCACCAAGACCTAACCTGGTACTCTATTCCAGGACGTGGTTGGGAGCTACATTCGGATCCTCCTCACCCTATGGTTCATCAACAAGGCCACCTTATCTGCCATGATCAATCGACTGTGGCCTTTTCCGCATGGGACACATTGTGGTGCCACGTTCGTGGTGCACCAACGTGGCCAGGTGGCCAGGTCCAGTAGCTTCCAGCCTCTAGAACGGTGTTCGGTGTCTGTTTCCACACCGCCATGGTCCAAGATCGCCATGATGATCATCCAGTATATCGTTGTGGTACGCTGCCACCCCTAGATACCACCAAAGACTATCATTGGGTTCTTCAACGGACCACCGGGTCTACACCAATGGTTCGTTCTTCATGCTGCCTGCGCCTCCAGCCTCTGTGTGGTGTCAAATTCCCTTCGAATGACCCAATATTTTTTTTCACCAATTTGAATGCTCATCCACAAATAATGCACACGCCGGAGGGGCTCAAGCCTTGTTCAGATCAGCCCATGTGCTCTTCATTAGATGTTTAAAAACATGGGAGGATTTGGATCATATTTATATCAGATAGTCATCAATTATGGTATAAAAACACCTAGTAAAATACCCTTCCTCAATAACACATGATCCCAGGATCAACCTATTCGTGGGTGGATATGCATTTTTTGTTTTAGAATAAGATGAGGGAAAACATTAAACAGAACAAACCCCTACCTCAAATAAGTTTGACGTTGAAGTGTTCCACCGACAATAATTCAAGAGGATGAAGGAATTCTTCACTAAATGGTCTTATTCTCCATGATGCATCATTATTTTTAATGATCCTTCACAATTATTCATTCTTCATTGGAGAGACTTCTCACTGTTAATTCATCAAAGAAAAATACAACCTTTGATTCTCAAAACTCAAACACATAAACCCATTAAAAAGAAACACATCACAATGTTTCTATTACGCCGCGGCGTTTCTTCTTTAATCTATTTCATTTATGGGAAATTGCATCTCTTCGGATTCATTTAATGCATTCTTAAACTACACAAAAAAACCCATTAATGAGCTTCATTTAATGTGCCTCATCGCCACACAACAACACCACTATCCACCATTTAACAGTTTTGAAAAAAAAAAAATTTGTTTTTATCAAAATTTCTGAAAACTATCTATTCCAGTCAACCCTCCATATTCAAATTTGTTTCCTTTATAGGAAAATCCCGGTGTTCCAACTTCAATGATGACGTCATATTTTTCATCAGAGCAGTAGTTTATATGTTAGGAAAAACTAGTCACCAATTTACATAAATGAATGAAAAAAAGTTCAAAAATTCTATTTCAGGATCACTAGGCCTCAGAATTAGTTGCCTTTAGAATGTATGGTCTCAAAATGATTCCATATAATTTAAAAAAAAATTACATGGAAATTTCAGGACATTACAATAATCATTATAGAACAAATAAAAACAAATTTCTTAGTAGAAATGATATCACATTATCACATCATATAATTCAAAGGATAATTATGAAAATTACCATTTAACTATCAATTAGACATTTAATTCATTAATTCGATATTAATCCATTGTCATTCCATCCCTTTAAATTATAAAAACCATTTTAATGGTGAATATATTTCAAGAAATCACATGAATCTCATGTCAAGTTAATCACCACTTAAGACATTATTCAATATATATATATATATATTTGGTTTCACTCACCCAACGGGTATCCATAATATATTCCTCTATCAATAGGATCTAAAGGAATCTAAAGATTAATCCAATATAACATTTAGTAAATTATTGGACCATTATGATGGTGAAATTGAAATATAAAACATACATTAAAATTAAAGAGACAATATGGTTAGGTTTTAGGCCTCCCACATTTATCTGCTAATCAATTCCATGTCTAAAACAAAAATTTCCAATGAGAACAAATGTAAAAATGATCACAAGAAAAACAATGATCAAACTAGACATTTCTCAACATGATTCAACTGTGGAGTTTGAAAGATATCATCACTTCAACGAATGAAAGTAGAATGGAGAATAATACCAAAGCAAAGGGTCCTACCATAGTCCAAACACCAAACCATTAAGTGCACATGAGATGAAATTTACATAGTATCACTGGGAGTCACCTTGGGCCATAGAAGAGGGCTAGAAGATATTAAACATTTAATGAAACACATTCATTGAATTATAATGAGTATTCCATGAATAACATGATGTGTAACCATTTCACATCGTGTATTTCTCTATTAAGGAGATACATCTAATAACGGGTCACCATAGGTGAATTTTAACCCAAATCGAACATGAAATGGTTTGTAATATATTCATGACAAGTACTCACTTGACATAATGAACCTAGTTCACATAATGTGACTAAGAATAGTTACATGTCATGTAACCTGTGCACGATGTATAATTATATGATGAATGCTTCTAGCTCATCTACAATAAAAGTGCCTGAACCACCTCCAAATGATTCCATACTTATGGAAAACCCTCGTTAACCAATTAAAATGGAGACTTAGTTAATTTTAAAAACATAAAACCCTAATAATTTGGTCACTTTACCCAAAAATGGATCTTGATCTCCCAACAAGACACAACCACCATGGTTTAAAGACAATAAAAAATCCAACAAAATACCATTGATCCGAATCAAAAAGATGAACATTCCTATATAATGATGTGATCTTACATCTTCCCCACCAAATAACAGCTCAAATTTAAGATATTCCAAGCATCATTGTGGGGTCATGGAGAATAGGTTTTCCAGTGTTCTTGCATATCTGATTGCCAGTCCCAAGTATCCTCATATACATACACATTCTTCCACTGAACATGAACAAATATATAAACCTACCATGGAGATAATTCTCAATATAGTACAATTTGGTTACATATTCCTCACAAAGGACTCATCAACAAAAGGATTTATGACTTCGACTTCTACCACATGAGAAGTGTCAAGATAATATATCCGAAGCTATGATATGTGAAACACATCATGCATGAAACTATAGCACTATCAAAGGGGCAATCGGTACGCCACTAGAATAACCCCCTCTAATTTAAAAAACGATCCAAAAAGCCATCAAACTAGCTTTCCCTATTTCTTGATTCAAAATTTCCCCAACCTATGTGACACTATAAAGAAAGAATGAGTACCGACCTTGGTCTCAATACAATGTCTTTAATGGTCAGAATGATATTTCTACCAATTATATTTGGTAATAGAATGACTCCTAATCAACTAAACATTCTCAAATATCTCACTCATGAGACTAGGACCATCATGTGCTCACTCAACTACCTCCATCCAAAAGTGAGTTGAGCGACACATACTTCCATAAAAACCCATGAAGGGTTCCATTTGGACTGATTCTAGTAAGATTTTATTATATGAAAACTCCATGGGTGTCATATGATACTCCCATTAAGAATTGAAATCCAAAACATGGGATTTTAACATATCCTACAAAATTTAAATAACCCAATTATATTGATCATCACCCTAAGGATAATAAGATGTGACCAAATAAATTGAGATATGCAATCCTTTTTAAGACCCTACCAAAACCAATATGTGAGAAGAGTATCTCTATCAGAAATGATATTCCTCAAAACACTATCCACCCAAACGACCAGATATAAGAAAATAATACCCAAATCATCAATAGTCAAGGTCTCTCTAATCAAAAATTAGTTGTATACCT
Organism: Viscum album; assembly: GCA_963277665.1. NCBI lineage: Eukaryota > Viridiplantae > Streptophyta > Magnoliopsida > Santalales > Viscaceae > Viscum > Viscum album. The sequence goes on along the minus strand of OY728128.1, from coordinate 260,307,078 downwards.
TCATCAGTCAATCCATGAATACCCATACTACATTATTCTTAGGCGTTTTTAGGGTTAATCAGGTCACAAAAACAACATTTAAATCATTCCATTTACAATAGGGAAATGGAAGTGGCAAAAAAATCCTAGTTAGCCTTTGATTCTAGGATTTTAGTTACCAATAAGTGAAACGTACCTCTATAAATCATGATATATATTTCTTCACTCTTATCCACTAGTATAGTATACATATAGAACAATAAATCTTTTTCAAGGAAGGATGTACCTTCCATCTAAAAGATTGAAAATCTATCATCAACTCCTTGAACAAGACAGTAGGAACCAATGATAATCCATGGAAAATAAGTGAACTACTGCTGCCAAAATACCATCTTGATGGCATGTCCCAACCATATTTGTTGTCTATTATAACTAGTCCATCCTTATTAAATATCTTCCCTTTCTTGATATGGTCTAAATTCATGGGTATAACAGATTAAAATCAGAGATAATCATCCGTAGAACCCCTAATCATCTAGATACATGCATGAAAAGAGTTTATTAATCCTACACTCATTGAATGAATCATAAAACAACTCACAATTAATCTTATGGCTCGATTAACATGTAATGATGTTGCCCATGACCAGTGTATAATTTAGATCAAAATGGAATGAATATATATACTCAACAAAATCCTCTAATAAATCTTTAGGTCCAACTAAGAAAAGATGTACAAGAGGATTTTGTGGTTCGTGTATACCAAAAATATCTCACCAATTGGATAATGCCTCCATCATCATAAGTAATGTAGTACCGATTCTATCTCTATATCATGAGTAATGTAATTACTATAATGAAGTATCAACTATCTATATCTATAACTAACCACTCAATCTTCCAATATCAAAATAGATCTAAGTCATACTCAATATGCTTCATAGTACAAGGTATCCACTTTACCAAGAAAAACAGAATTGAGGATCTGTTCTGTGGCCATCATGCATTTCAGATACTAAAATTTCCTTCACAAGAATCTTCCCAAAAAACCATAAACCCTTACTTAGTAATCCAATACATCAGTGATTTTATATTGGAGAAGTCTAGGAAAAATCATCGTGAATAAGATGCTAAACCCATATAAATATGAATCTCAAAGATATTTTTGGGCTCCACCCATGATACCATGGATGAAACTTTCTTTGGAGCGAGTAGCAACCCATCCATGAATATAACATGTCCCAAGAAGAGAACTTTATCAATCAATAAACTATAGTTATATTTTTAGTCATAAAGATGATGCTCTCTCAATGTTCTCAACATGACACTGAGATTTGTGGAAGGATATTATTCTATCTAGGAGTACACTTATATTTCATCGAAAAAAACCATAAAATATTGGTCTATAAAAGAATGAAATATTAGGTCGATCAGATCAATGAATAACACCCACACATTCACCAAAATAAATGAAATTACTACAAACTCATAAAATAACTACATTATCCAAAATGTTTTCTAAGAAATTAATTATGGTCATACCCTTATTTGGAGGTATCCTCATCTCAAAACCGTCTTGGAAAAGATCTTAGAACCCATCAAATGATAAATGTGATCCTCAATGTGTGGTTGGGGATACCAGTTATTGATATTCATCAAGGTAAACTACCAATAACCAACAAAATTGCACAACATTTCATTTTCCATATTTGTGAAATGAATTAGAGAACCCCCACAATGATATACTAGGACACAGAAAACCATTAGCATCCAAATCTTACAACTCAGCATAAAACTCCTTAATAATTTTTGGTTCCATCATGTAAGGTGGGATAGAAATTGGTTCAACTATAGGAACCAATTCGATCATGAACTCAATATCTCTATCTTGGGAAGTAAGCTGAAGGATTCATGTAGGAAAACATCCTAAAAATGGTCTAACATTGGATGGATATTATCCTTCTTCATTGACCATCTTTCAAAAAAAATATTTCTATCTATAATGTGAGATAATAAAAACGTCACTCAGTTTTTCATGCATGAAAAACATAAAGATACCCCTTTCCATGATGAGAGTAGTTTCCTCATTCAGGATTTGGAAATGTAATTCTACTTTAGTAACAGTCAGTATGATCTTGGTACTGGATTACCAATCCATAATAATAATCAAATAAAAACATATCATTTCTATCAAAAATAGTTCCCAAAATAAATGACGACCACCAATTTCTAGTGATCATGAATAGAAATGATTTATTTTCTCTAATCACACTCCTAATGATGTGTTGATGGTAAAAAAACATTCATGCTTCCCACATCCCAGACTAAAACATTTAAAAAATATAAGATAAAAATTATTGTGATTATCTATTACCAAAAAAGAACAAGAAAGTGTATAAAATTTTAGAATCATAACACTAACAATATAAGGTATTAAATCCAAAATATCCAGAGAAGTCTTTATAGCCTGAATAAGACAAATCCATATTCCATAGGCTCCAGTTTTAATCCCCCGAGATATTCCCTCTACATGGAAATTGTGTTCATAAACATAGATACCACATCCCCATCCTCATCTTGAATGTCTAGTGGAACTAAACATATAGGTCTAATGAGGAGTGGATGATTCCTTCCCAAACTCTAAAAACTGTAATGATCATGTGCTATTACATTAATACTGAAATCCCCTACAAAACCTTTGAAGGTGTCCCATCCTTATGCAAGTACACCACCAAAAATAGGGGAAGGGATAATAAATATTCTTATGGCCCAACAATCGACACTAAAATCCATACAAGGGAACATGATCCTGTAATGGATTCCGACATCCCTGACTACTCTTCCCTCTATTTCCCTAAAAAAACATTTAGAGAAGTCCTTCTTTCCACCCGAAGAAGTCCTCCTAGATCACCTTGTGGATACAACATGGTCATTTCTAAGGGACACTCTCAAATTACCTTATTTGATGAGTGTCTAATTCATCACATCTGAAAAGATACTCAAGAAAAATATGTTAGCTTGTAACATGATCTTATTATGAAGACAATCCTAAAATACTCTCTCCCGATCAATATAATCATATTCTAAAGATAGTGGAAATAATTATATGTTCATGGAATTCATAGCATAGTAAAATACTAACAATCCCTCCTACAGTAGGTGTATGAAATTTTGAGCCTTCCCATCCCTCAAAATATCATTATAAAAGTAAGTGCAGAATATTAACTCCTTATAATTCCATAATAACTCCATATCCTGGACAAACTACTCTAGCATGTCCCACCAATTCTTGGAAGGTCCACTAAGAATATATACAAAAAGAATCACCCTATAATATTTGGTTGTCTTGAGATTGATGAAAATGATTTGGACTGACATGATCCAGAAAATAGATTCTTGGGGCCTCCCTCCCCAATGAATTTAGGTGGATGAAGCTGCTAGAACTATCTCTTCAACTTCAACATCGAAGGAACGACATAATTAATCTCTTATTCCATTAGCCACATGATCTTCATGAAGATGTCATGAAGCTCAGAATCTTTATAATCTTCAAAATATATATACTGCTTTAGATCAGCTGCATTAGGAGGAATTTGATTTCCAATCTCTTAATTCTCAACATATAGTTGACGAATATAATTTTTCATTACAAGACTAAAACACTCCTCAGATTAATGTATAAAAACTTGTTCATCCTCAACATGGACAACAACATGGATCCACTAATCCTAGTCTCTCTAAACATGGATTAAATGTTTTTCATGACATATCATTTATTTTTGTATAATTTATCAAATATAATATGTATCTCATTTAACATTTCATCAATGAAAACATATCACATGAAATAAATATGTCCCTATCATGAAAAATGCATGAAAATATACATCCATATGTGAAAATGTTCCAATAATGATATAAGTGTACTCATATCAATTCATACTATTCTATGAGTAAAAATATCAATAAAAAATAACATCACATAATGTATAAGTCACCCAATTTGAAAAAACATCATCTGTAACAAGAGAAAATCGTGGACATTAATCTCATCCCCAATAATGTGGGGTTTAAACCATAAATGGGTTAGATACTCCCATGCACAAGCTTATCACCTTGTCCCAACACATCCTTGAATCGTTTTTTCCATTCCAAAATATTAATGAAACAAAAAATAAAATCCTGATTCTCTGATACAACTTTGTAAAGTTTTCTAATATGCAACTCTCTCATAAGGAATAAAAGGGATTGTTTTGAGACCTCATGAATGCCTCGATATAAGCCAGAGGATTCTTACTAGTGATGGGAATGTGATCAGTATATTTGGGATTCTATATCCATTGTAAAATAGATACAATAAAGTGGAAAAAATTAATATAAAGAAATATTAGTGTAACAAAAACATAGAAGAAATGATATATCAAAAAATGGGAAGTATGAGGAGGAACTAGATAATAAAATAAAAGTGGATAATGTAATTATAAGCTAGTATTTATCTATATGTAAAACCAAAATATATACAAATAAAATAATCCACAAACAAAAATGAACTCAAAGAACTTTGTCCTGAACCCAATGTTAGTCTCATTTCCAATCTCCCACCCATATATAAATAAATAAAATCTGTAACAATGTCCCATGAACGTGTCCAAACAACTCTCCATGTAATCAGATCAGGTACCAAATGAACACAAAAATAGGATTTGTGTAAAACTCATAAGGTCAACATTACCATGTCTAAACACAAATATTATAATAAAATCTACCTGAAATAATGAGTTTAATATGTTCATTTATTAATCAGTTAACACAAAACATATATCAACATACTTTGGAACCATGACTGAATTTTACTGAGAATGTAGAACAACCATGCCAACCATAAACCACATATCCTTGTAAAAAACACAGTAAATTTGGTCAAGACAACTATTAATTCATTTCATCATGGGATTGTGCAGATCTATCTTAATCTAAATATTATATCCTGGGACTAGGGGGAGATGAATCAATATGAGAATTAGAGCAAGGAACTAGGCACAATTTTCTAAATATATGAATTAAAACATGGGATTGAGAAGATCCCACTCAATTTATACATACATTTTGGTATTGGGTTTTCTAACTGAATATACACATTACATCATGGGACAGGGCAGATCCTGCTCAATATAATTATTTCAACATGGAATTAGGTAGAACCCACTAAATATAACCATTAAAACATGGGACTAGGAATACCTGACTCAATATAAGTGTTACATCATAAATTAAAACAAATTTTATAGGGATAAGGATATCATAAAATCAAATCATATGGATTAATGGTTAATTATATAATTTAATATTTATCCTTCAATTACACATTTTATTTATATGTTCGGGTTTAAACCATTTACATGCCAAATATTTCAATAAATAAATCCATTTCTATAGAGAATAATTATAAATCAATCTCTTAAATCTCATGTCATGATAAACACACTTTAATCCATTATCCAATTCATATATATATTTGAGGGTTCTCTCACCCAATGTATAGGAATAATACATGTCGTTATCAATAAGATCCAGTATAATCTACTGAATAATTCAATTCATCATCTAATTAATTAATGTGCAAGTTATTCTCACACAATATCAATGATGAACATAATCTAAAATCACAAAATAATTTGGGTTAGGTTTTAGGACACTGACTTTTATCTGGGGAACAACGCTACACTTAAAACCGAAATCTTCAATAAGAACCAAGGTGAAGATGATCCAAAGAAGAACCCAGATCATATTATATCGAGATCAACCTGATTCCACTATGGAGTTCACAATTAAATAACCCTTAAATTGAAGAAATAATAAATGATAATAATATAAAAATTGACCAAGTATAGATCAAACACCAAATTATGATATTCAAAGTTGATGGAATCACTCCATAATTGCTAGGATTCACCTTGGAGTCAAGAGAAGGATGGGGTACATTGAAAAAAATAAATGAATATTTTTCATGATAGGATATAAAACACCTAGGATGTCATTTACAAGTTGTGTAACCCTTTAATATCTTTTATTTATCTATTAATGAGATATAGTGAGAAATGTGTCACCTTAGTTAAATTGTAACCCCGATCAAACATTGCGTGAAATGTAATGGGTTCATGGGTTGTACTCACACAGCATTAAGAACCTAGTTCATGGGTTTCACCTTGGATCATTTACATTTCTTGTCACATGTACATGGAATTTAAATTTTCAATATATAGTTTCCATCCCATCTTCCACACAACAGCCTAAACCACCTCCAAAAGTTTCAAAATGTATATAATCCATCTTGATCAAATTTAATACAATTATTCAAAAAATAAATTAATTCAAAAAAATACAACCTTGAACATTATGTAATTACCCCCAACAATGGATCTCCTACTTCGAAAAATACTAAACCACCTTGGTTTAAAGACAAAAGAAACCCCTATGAAAGTTGATTTATGAAAAACACAAAGAGGAACATAATTTAAAAAAGATGAGATCAAAAGACAATATTCTTATTATTATCCATTTGAATATGATTTAGATAACTGATCATAAGATATATTATATGAGTTTAATTATATATTATATTACCATAATGAGTCTCTAAAGAAAAATAACAACTCTCTATAGAAATAATTTTATGTTCATTTCAATGAAAAATATTTTTGAAACATCTTTTTAAACTCATTGTTGGCCTCAATTTGTCTACTTATAGTTGTGTTATACATTAAATCAAAATTAAATAATAAGAGATTTTAGATAAAAATATGAATGATTCATCTAGAATTTTTATAAAGGGGGAGAATATTTAAACAAAATCCTTTGTAAGAAAAACGGAAAAAATAAAAAATTTCATTTGAATTATGGTAGACAAATCCATGATGTAAAAAATTTATTTTACAAATAGTTACAAAAAAATAAATATTTCTATTATATCTTGTTTTCATTAAGTATGAATTTTTTATATTTCATATGATTCATGACTAATAAAAAACATAGATACATGTAATAATGAAGGTTATTTTTGAAAATTTATCATATTCAAATTCAAAAATTCAAGAAAATATTAGTAGATTTGGATTGGTAAATATTTTCTACCTGACACTACATGACATAATAGAATTTTCGTACAAAAAATATTTTTTCATAGTAAATTATTATAGGGAAAAATACAAATAAATAAAAATTAAAAATGGGGTATAAAAATTGTTTTTAAATACTTTTGAGTCGATATATTTCTCACTAACTATAAAATCTTAATGGTGGATATGTTATATTTGGAGAAAATGTGAAATGAATGATTATTTATATTTGATCTGTTGGATATCCCCATTTAATCCTCACATACAAAGTATGTTAAAATACATTATTATAGGATAATATGATATGTATATATCAACTTTTTGAAGAAATCTAGTCTGGTTTGTTGATTTTTCAAAAAATATAGGTTTTTGAAGAATATGTTAATCAAATTTAGGGAAGAAAGAAGATAAAATGTTTATATATTCGATATTCATTTATTGAGTAAAAAATGTAAAATGTTTAAATGTTTAAATTAGGTAATAATGAAATAGGTATATTAGTTTTAGACATTTTAATATCTATTCTTTATGGATCTTAGAATAAAATATTTGACCCCAAATTTTCCTCAACTAAAATTCAATAAAGAGATGTTATATGATTATTACTAGATGTATAAGAAGTAAAAATCGTATTTTATTTTAATTAAGGAATTTTATTCTTCCAGACCACATGAATATCTTCATATAGATTTATTTGGACCTTCTATAACTACATGTATAGCTATTAAAACTATTGTTTATGTTTTGTTTGATGATTTTTAAGATTTATAGTTGATTTTTTATTGATAATAAAATGATAATATTATGGCGTTTTTGAAAATTTATTTTAAATTTGATCAAAATAAAAGTGCTATAAAATTGTATTCTTGAGAAATGATCATGGTGGATAATTTTAGATTAAGATTTTATTTATTTATTTCAAAAAACATAGAATTAAGTGTACCTTCTCTTCCCCTATATCAATATAATATTTTTTTTGGAAAATAAGAATATTGCAATATATGAAATTTATAGAATAATGGATTCTGAATATTGCATACCAACAGATTTTTATAATGAAGATTTTGACATTGTATGTTACATCATAATTTTAATTATAATACGACCTATCTTGATGAAAAACCCCTATAAGATATGACATAATAGATAACCAAGGGTTTTATTCTTTAATTATTTCTTTTGAAATTTTTATATCATGAATAATAAATTGTATCTTTGTATGTTTGATCTAACGATTGAAAAATTAAACTTCTTAGGATATTCTAAGAATTCAAAAGACTCTAGGGGTTTCTATAAAAATTTAATTTTAATTAATGAATATATTTAGGTTACAGTTGACGAAATTTGTCATATTGATCTTAAAAAAAATCAAGTTTATCATTTTTGTAATTTAATGAATAACTTAAGACTTCATCCACTATTTTTAATAAAAAGTATGGTGATTTGGTACATGATTATGGGCAGTCAAGATCTAAAACCAATGAATCTAATAAAAAATATGTCCAAATTATAGAAAATCTAGAACCCATTAAATCTATCCTCTTGTAACTATTATAAGAAAACTAGATGATGTTATTAGTGATAGATGATGTCACAAGTGAAACTATTTTCTTTAACTTCACTAGGAAAATTTATTCATCGACTTTATAGATATAATGATAATGAGAGCGATGTTAGAGGGTTGTAATTAACAACACTTGTAAAAAAGTTCCGATAAAGGGGCCTTTATAAATGCATTTTAGAGATGATAAATTTTCCCTCTATTCATTTTTTTAATATTAATGGACACCTTTATTAGCACATTTCTATTATTATTAAATCCCACCTTTATCAATGTTTTTTAAGAATTGATAATGGGGGATAAATATTTCATGAACATATTCCAACCCCACCTTTTTTCTGCAGTTCCACCCCCTTTATCAGCACTTTCCAATCTCCCCTCCCTTTATGAGTACTTTATGTATTTCTATCCTCCTACATGTGCCCTTGCCTCTAGAAAGTTTCAAATTTAGGACCCCCTCGCATGACCATTAATTTTCCACTATCTTGTATTGTTTTGTTCTGTATTATATATATATATATATATATTTATTTATACATTTATTTACATTTTTATCCATATATATATATAGATTAATTAATATACGAAATATTTTTTATGCGTGTGTGTATGTGCATGTGTGTGTTTATAAACACATACATACATATATATATATATGTATGTGTGTGTGTGTGTTTGTGTGTGTTTTTCCATCTACAAAATATCAATATTTATATTTATATTTATTCACATATGTTATATATTAATTTTTATTTACATATATTAGAATATATAGATTAATATATATCTATTTATCAAAACACACACTCAAATATATATGTATATATATAGATTTTATATATACATTAATTATATTGGAATATATGTTAAAAGATATTTATTTTAATGAAAATGGATATAATTTTTATTTAAATGTCGTTTATATGTTTAGAAATAAATTTTACATGTAAATATGTTTACATATTTATTTTAAATATTAAATTTTAATGATTGAATGTATAATAAAAATTTATATATTTTATATATTTCAATATAAATAATATTTCATTATGAAAAATGAAAAACATTAAAAACCATAATATCAATATGAATTTAAGACATGGGAATGAATTCAATCTTCACTAAAAAAATAACATATTACCCCCTTAAATGTTGGTGAAGTTCCCTCAAATTTGAAAAAAAATTGTGATACGATTACTAAAAACTCTATTTTTAGGTATTTTGTGACTTTTCTATCCCCATAAGATTGAATGGGGTTCCCCTTAGTCACTAGGTAATAGAGCTTTTCATAGGATTTAGGATGAAATGAGTTAGAGCCCAAATGGATAGTTAGAACAAAATTTTGGGTTTCATAAGTTGAAGTCTCATTTCAACACATTTTAAAGTGTTTATCAATTTTATATTTTTTTATATCTTCATATTATTATTAAATGACTATTACTCAAAAATTATTCAAAAATTATTAATAAATATTATTTTTATAATTATTTTATAATAAATTTTTTTAGTAAATATCTTATTATGTTTAAATTCTTATTTATCCTAAAATAAAGCATATTTAATAAAATATATTACATAAATATATAAATATAAATATATTTTTATGTTAATATATTATTTTTAAGGATTTATAATTTTTTATAGAACTTACCAGTTATCAGTACTAGTAATAAAGCACTGATAAAGACCCCCTAATCACTACTTTTTTTAAGAACAGAAAAGGTCATCCCTTTATAAGTTATTTTTTTATAGATATGATAATGGGTGGTGGTTTTAGTGATTTATTTCTAGTGAAAATAAAGGGACCCCATTTTTGAATGCTTATTTTATAGTGCTAATAAAGGGCCCCATTTATCATCATTTTTAAGCAGTGATAAAAACCACACTTTTCAGTGTTTTTAAGCATTGATAAAGGCTGCCTTTATCAATTATTTTCTAGAACTAATAAAGGGTTTCTTTTTTATAACTTTTAGATAGTGATTCTAATACCAAGGGATATTAAATGCCTATTTTGTAGTAGTGTGTATTGAAAATATTATCGAGTTTTCATCCTTTTTGTTTCAATTATAACCTTAAACAATATAAAAATACCTAGATTACATGAGTAGATTTATTTTTATTGAGGAAGTTGGAACCCAATTCAAGAGGAAATATTTATGGGAATTAGTTGACAGACCACTTGATTATATTATTACATGAACAAAATGGGTATTTTAGAATATAAAAGATAATGAAATTGTGATCACTATGAACTATGAAAGATTAGTTTAAAAATTTCACAATCTATAAGGAAAAATTGATTTATAGAAAAACATTTATGATTTTTCGAAACTAGAATCCATTTGAATCATTTTAAAAAACTCATCTCATATTTATTTTGAATTATATTCTATGGATGCTAAATATTTTCTTTAAAATAATTTGTTATAATGTATGTATAAATTGAACAACCTCCAAATTTCGAAGACCCTCATTTTCAATGATATATTTTCAAAAATAAAAAATATTTTGGTGGTCTTAAACAACCTCCGTGATCATGGTTTGAAAGTTTAAGTTATTTTACTTTATCAAATGATTTTAATATGGGATTGGATGAGCATACTATTTTCAAGAAAAGATTTTCAAAGTAGTCGTTACATGAAATATTTTTTTCTTGATTATATTATAAATGATTGAACATATTAGAAACTATGTAATGAATTTAAAAAACCATAAAAAATGAATTTTAAATGAGAATGATTGGACAATTTAAAATGTTTCATTGGATTTAAAATATCACAAAAGGATTTTGGGAATGTTTTTAATAAATTTAAATATATTAATATTTATTTAAAAGTTTTTTACTAAATAATAATAAGCCAAATTCAACATCCAATAGTTCCAATATTAAACAAGACATTGATGTTGTTGGAGAACTATTTGATAAAAAGTTTTATTGGGGAATAATTATATACACTTTTTATCTAACTACATATATTCCTTATATTATGTTTTTAGTTTGTTTATATGTAATATTTCATGATAATCCCATTTTATCACATTTAATGACTAAAATTTAAATGACAAGATATTTTAAAATAACAATTTCATTATCATTAATTTTTCCAAAAAGATATGTCTTTTATGTAACTTCATATTTGGAGACTAATTTCGGTACTTGTAGACTATTTAAAAATCCGATTTAAGAACCATTATATTTTTAAGGAAGTATCTAGATTATTGGTCAAGGATAAATGAAACATTTTGTTCCATGATCAACTATTAAAGTTAAATACATTAAAAATTATTGTTTTTGTCATCAGATTTTAGATATGAAACACTCCTTAATAAAGTTATGATTTAATATTAATCATGTTACAATAAAATTTAATAACACCTTTCATATATATATATTTTTAATTTTTTTGGATAAATCATTCATTGAACAAGAATATATATTTAATAAATCACTTCCAAAGTGATCATTTTCAAAAGGTGAAATTTCTCTTTAATTTAATTTTACTAAAAATAAATTAGAAAACATATTTACAAAACCATTAAATGAAAAATACTTTTTTTATTATATGTTAACTAGATATAATTAATTTTAAGTAATTTTATTTCAATATTATTCATAAATATATTTTTGGATATTCAATTCATCTATATCTTATTAGATGTGTTCAATTTCTAATATCATTTTTAAAGTGCATAAATAATATTTTTAGTAATATACAAATATGAACCTTACCCTATATTGATTTTAAACTATTCTAAATTTTATTATTTTAAACGTGATAGGTGACTGTATTCCAAAATAAAATTAATTAGTCACTCAAAAATATAGAACACATCACACAATGGTTTTTGTTTAACATATTTGTTATGATTCATATTTGGATCATAGCTTTTCTCACAAGTTCTTGGTGTGATGGGTTTGAAATATTAGATTATCCATTCTTTATCATTGGTCCTAAATTTATTCGTTATTTTTCTCTCTGGGATTTTGATAAAAAATACAAGTTTGTGGGTTGACCACATGAGTTTCATTATTAGCACACATTTGAAAAATTGTGCATGTTTCTCCAGGAAACCATTCAACATGTTGACATTTTTGGATAGTGGTGAAGCACATAGCTTGTGTGCAGTTTATTAACCATAAGGGATTACCATGTGGTGTGTGCCTATTGGACAGTGAGTGGTGTGTGAATTCCACATTTTTTGGAAAACTGTGTGGGAAAACCTTGAAAAATTTCTATGTCATTAAAAATTGGGATATTTTCTTTCAATCTTTATGATATTTAACACCAAATCCCACATTCTCACCCCATTTGAGATTCTTAGCGATAGGAGCCTCCCTCCCTCCCACTTGGCTCCCTTGCAATCCCTCATTTTTTAGGATTTGTCATAAAAACTTGAAGAAATCACAGAGTAAGTGGTTCTCCTCCTAGATTCCATATCTTAGTTACGATTTCTCTTATTATCTAACGAGGTTTCATATATCCAGTGGGATGGGTGGTCATTCTATGGTTGAATCATGTTCTATAGGGTTCAATATTTATTTTTCATGTTCACTATTTCTTTTATAGGGTCTTATGGTTGTGTGGTTATAGTTTTGCTTCATTTTCTTGATGTTTCTACACTTGAGGTAGGTTGTTCCATGATTTATCATTTTAAGATGATTTTAGCTTGATTTAATAAGTTCATAAATATGTTCTTTGATTGATTTTTGTATTGTAAAATATATTTTGGAAATATTTTTACATGCATTTATGATGAAAGTGGATTTTCAAATGGGAATGGTTACGTTTTGATGTGTTCCTTGTTGTGGTGTTTCTTAAGAATGTTTTATGAATTGTTTTAGGGATGAAAAATGTGTTCTTAAGGACCATGAGGGTTTAATGTGTTTAAAATGGATTTTCAAAAGAAAATGAATTGATTTTTTTGTTTTCCTTTGTCTTGAACCTTTTCATGTGATTTTAATATTATTCAAATATTGAGAATAATGACTTAAAAAGAGAACACGCCTTGTATATTGATATAAAAAAGGGAATGTACCATGAATATTGTTACGTTAAATATGTGTTTTTCTTGGAATGTCTCATTATGGGATTCAAGGATTGTGAAAGTAGTGTGGAAAATGTTTTCAAATGGTTTTTCTGTGTGTGTAATATGGAAAGTGGTTTGCTTATGATAAATGGTGGTTTGTGTGTGATGGTTGTGGTTTATATACCAAGTTTCACCGAGGTACGAGGTTTTAGGGTCTCACTCGAGCTAGATTACCCTTAGGTATTTCCCCATAATTCTTGTTTAACACATGATACATATAATATTTGGTTGCATCCTCCAAAATATGGTAGACCTTATGTATGATTTATGTCCTCTAATGATTTTTTTTTAGAAATGGGTTTCCTTGAATGTGTTTCCATGAGAATGGTATTTCTAATAATTTGTTCCTGAAAATGTTTTAAATGTTTGTATAAATGATAATATTAATATTTCTTTAATGTTATATATTTGCAATAATTTTTTTGGGGTGGAATCTTAATTGGATTTTCATAACATCTTGTATACACCTTTGGGTTTATGTAGACTCTGTTATGTAGGACCAAGGTAAAGGACATATGTGTCATTATAGAGATTGTTTCTAGGGTGTCTAGTGGTCTCTAATTATAGGTGTTGGTGGTGGTGGAATGGAGATGATGAACCTAATGTCTTATAGTGGTTTTTGGGACAATTTCTATTTTGATTTCCATTGTTGTATTTTGGTTTTTAGATAAAATTGTATATCTGTTTTTCTGAAATTTTTTGTACCATGTTTGATTTTTGTTTTTCAGTTATACCATGTTCATTATAATGGGTTATTCTTGGTTATGAAATTGGGAGAAATCATTCCTAATGTATTTTTCTAGATAATCAGGCACTAGTTTCTAACCCAGGGGGATCAGGAACTCCCTTCAAGAAATTACATAGAACGGGTTGGGTGGTAGGTTGGATGGGACTACTGCTTGGTTCATGGAGAAATGGTATCAGATGAGGTCATGCCCTTTTTGAGTTATATTTTTTAAGGATGATTCTGGATATATCAGAGCTAGGAGTATCATGACATGATGTTTTGGTTATGATTAGGGTGTCCAATTAGCACACCACAAGACAGAAATCGAGTTACCATGGGATGTTGGGTCTCTTTCGATTTCCTCGGTTCTTTTTGGTTGTTTTGTGTTTTGAAATTAAAATAGAGTTCGGATAATGGTTTTAGTGATATCGTAGGGACTATCTAGTCATGAGGAGTTGGAGAAATGGTCCTAGAGTACTCTCTGTGATGGTGGTATGATTGGATTATGCTCACAAACCAGAGGGCCATGTCACCCATGGGAACTAGTTTGCCCTTTTTAATTTCCTTTCTTATTATTAGGTTCTAATTTTTTTTGAAAACCCTAGTTCAAAAATATTCATAACTATATTTTAAAGTTGAAATGATTTGAATTTGGAAATATGAAAAAACATTTTTCAAAATCATTTGATGAATGCTTTATTAAGGCAAAATTAATCCAAATGAATTTTTGGGGTAAAACAAGGATGATTTTATTGAGATTGGATTTATTTAATTTAAAATTGATATTTACTAAATGTTTTCTCTTAGAAATAAAAAATATTTTTTAAAGAAGTTTTTGAATGATTATTTTAAATGAAGATATTTGAGTTTTACAAAATTATTTTTTGTTAAATGGGGTTTGTTAAGATTACAGAAAATGTTTTTAATGGGATATATGATATTTAAAAATGGTTTTAAAAGGGGGTGAGTTGTTTTGGACTGATGTGTAGAGTTTAAAAATTATATTTTATTTTCTAATTTGTGATATTTTTAATGGTTTCATAAATTCTAAAATGGGAAATTAATTATAATGTTTGTAGTGTGGGATGAATGTTTTATCTAGGAATTTGTTTCACATATGGTATCCCAATGAGTGATCACATGAATGAAAATGTATCAAAAAGTGAATAAGTGCCCAGGTATACATGGGAATATGTATTTGTGAGGTTCTATGGAATAACTTTGTTTAGTGTGAAACATACTATGATTATTTTCTTTTCTAAAGATATTTTTAATGGAATATGTGTTTTTTATGATCAGTAGTGTTATGGTGTGTTTTATTAGGATTTGATGATGTTTCATATAATATGTTTTATATTTGGAAACTATTTTAACTTTAATGGTGTTTGATGTTTAAATTTTCTTCAATGATTTTATCATTAAAGAATAGTCTATGGAATCTTTTGAGAAATGTTTTAGGAATTCATTGAGATGTTTCCCTTGGTGTGTTTGTAATTTTATTGTTGAATGTTTTTACTGATGAATTAGCTTATTTAGGTTCATAGTTACTATATTGGATAGTGTACACCCCCATATTATTTAACGGATATTCAAAGTTTATCCATGGGTTTTTCACTATCTATAAAACCTAAAGTTGATCAAACCATTGATATTCTTAATTATTTTTGTAATTATAATCATCCTACATTTTATGGTTGAGAGGATCATCTTGAATCAGAAGAGTGGATGCAGAAAAAAGAAACAAATTTGGATTCTTAGAGTTAACTAAATATTTAAGGATGATGTTCATTAAATTTATGATTGAAGATGTGAGAGTTCTATTTGTCTTATTATACTAATGTGGTAAAGAATGTGGCTCATGTTGAAGTGGTGTGAAGAAGGAGTACTTGAGGTAGCTGGTTTTCATCTAGTATATGGAAGTGGTGAATGGAGTTTCATTAAGGTGATGGAGAATCAGCTTGAAGTTATTGGTATTGGTTATGGGATTAGAAAGGGCCTATCAAAATTTTACCATCCACTTTTTGGAGTAGGATTATACTATTCCATTAGTGTTGCATGTATAGTAATTTGAAGCTATCATGACCATTTATAGGAGTAGTGCACTATTTAGGGCTCAATTTAAAGTACATTTTCTTTATAAAGATTTCTAAGTTATAATGGATGTTTTGGTGGTGTTTTTTGGTGTCGCATTTTCTTTTAGATGAATAAGTGGATGTTGTGGATTATTTTGATGACTATAAATTAAATTGGTGTGTGTTTGTCATTTTAAAATTATAAAATTTGATTTTTTTGGATTGGGGAATGTTACATGTTAATATTTTCTCCATTGTTCATCATTTGAGGTAAACGAGGATGATGTAGTGAATATTTTAAGTCCCTATCTTAATGGGAGTTACAATATGGGGAAAAGTGAGTTTCATGGTGTGTTGTGTTTTGTTTCTTCTACACATATTTCCATGTGGTTTCTTGTGCCACCAAAAGAAGAAGTTCTGATTGGGGATCTTTATCTCATGACTGTGAGAAAAGAAATGATTCAAACATCAGGCCTCCATCCATAGTCCTTAGAGTGAAGATAGCATATAATATTGAATCACGGGGATGTAAGGGACTTTGTATTTTCATATTTTTCATGGTGTTAGAGTGGGGAAATTTTCACTTCTTTGTGGTAGTTTACTTTTGTGAAAAGATTATTAGGCCCCATTTATCAATCATGAATCTTGTGGTCTCAAAATTCTTTATTGATCTTAAAGATTTATGGTTGTCTCATTTTCTTGATATTCTAGTGGTTCAGATTTCTAGAGGTGGATCCATAATTGGATATCCCTGTAGATTTGTCCTTCATGAATAGGTTTTAGTTATGGCCTTCTCATGGGTGGATGTTTCCATCGTCTTGATTACTTCCCCTGATGGTGGGGTTTATTGGATATTGTTTTTTTCATTTCTAGTTAGTTATGTTGGTTTGTTTTTATTTTGGAGAGACCCACTGTGTGTTTCTTTGATATTTCTTATAATTCAAGACTGAGGAAGTTAATTTTAAATGATGGGGAGTCTATTTGGGCCTCCCCATGGTGAAAATCCCATTTATGTTCTAGTTGTGGCTTGGTAGGGTATTATCACATTAGTGATATCAAATTTTGAGAGCCTCCATTGGGTAATAGCTGGGGTGGTATTTTTCCTACTTATTTAGTTGAATTGAGGTTGTGATGGTGTCTCTTGAAAAGGGGTTTGGGTTTTTTGGTTCATTTTAGGTATGTGGAATGAGTTTCAGCTGGTACTGGTTGTAGTGATCTTGTCTCAATAAGTTGGATTGTATTATTTTGAGTATTCCATTTCTTCTGATTGGTAAAATGGAAGCGTTGTGGATTTTGGGGGTAGAGAAAATATTATGGTGGGGAGTCCATTATGACCTCCCAAGTTAAATATTGTTAGTCCACTTTTCCTTTCATGGTGTGATCTTTTTCCCTTTGTGTTGATGTTTTTAAAAATATCCTTTACTTTTGGAGGGGTATTGGTTTTGGTTTCTAGATCAAAACATGTTTTGAGTTTCGGAGGGTGGAATGCTTTCATAGTGGGGAGAATTGTGACACCCTGATATTTATTTAACCCTTTTCTCTGGTTTATTTATGGATCATTGTTTTCACTCATGTTTCAGGTGTAACAGGTTGGAAGTTTGAAATGTTTCATTTTTTTATCTTTGGTCACATGGTAATTCATTAGTTTCATCTGAGTTATTTTGGTGACAAAAATGTATGTTTTGGGTTGCAGCATGAAGCACATGGTTGGCACGGGTTCTGTCAAACCATGCGCCCTTCTCCAGAAAATTGTGTGGCCTAGTGAAATTTATTGATAGTAGAGGAACACATAGTTTTTGCATTGTTTGGTAACTGTTAAAGTTAATCATTCATTGTGTGCCTCTTCGACTGTGAGGGTTGCATAGTTTTTTCCTGGTTTGAAAAACCATGTAGGCAATCCATCTGTGTTGTCTATGTCCTTAAATATTATGAAATTCACTTCGTTTCCTTCCATGATTAAACCCCAAATCCCCATTTCTTGAACCATTTGAGATTCTCATCCCTATTCACCTCCCTCTATTTTTCTTGTCTCCCTTGAGATCCCATAATATTGTGGATTTGGCTTGTAAACTATAATAACTCATCAAGAAAGTGGTTCTCCTCCACAATTTAACCTCTTATTTAGGGTTTCATGTCTTCTCTCCTGGGGTTTAATATATTTATTGGATTGGGTGGTCTTTTTTATGTTTAATCTTGTTATTAAGGGTTAAATATTGTTGTTTACTGTTCAATATTTCTTTTATAGGGTCTTGGGGTGGTGTGGTTTTGGTTTCACATCATTTTCCATATGTTTATCCACATGAGGTATAGGGTTCCATGCTTTAGGATTTTTTTTTGATTTTAAATTTCTTGCATGAGTTCATAAATTTGTTCTAAGATGGATTTTTGTGGTGTGAAACTTATTTTTGGAAATATTTTTACTTGAATACATGATGAATGATTATTTTACGAAGGGAATGTTTCTGTTTTCATGTATACCTTATTGTAGTGATTTCGGGGAATGTTTTATGAATTGTTTTAGAGACGTCAAATGTTTTTTCAAGGGAACATTAGGTGAGAATGTGTAGAAAATGGGTTTTAAAAGGAAAATTAACTTCTTTGATTTTTTGGATTTTGTTATGCACCTTTGTATGTGTTGTGAGAATTATGTGAATGATGATAAACATGTTTTGAAAATAGAGCTTTCTTTGTGTGTTTATTTGGAAAGGGGATTTTACGATGTAAATGGTTATGTTAATTATGTGTTTTCCTTAAAAATTTTCAAAATGGGTTTCATGGAATGCTTACGTAGTGTGAAAAAAAAATTCATGTTGTTTTGGTGCATGTGTAAAATCGAAAGTGGGTTTTTATTTAAAACGGATGTTTCGGTGTAATGATAAGAAAGAAAGGTGATTTGTGTGACTTGTGAAATGTGAATGTTAACATAAAATGAATCCCATGTACCTAGGTAGGATGACTATATCAAGTACACTTGTGATACAGAAGTGAAAAGTACTGGTTTCACTTAGCTGAATTGACGGTTATAACCATAACGAAACATGTATTTTGATTAGATACAACTAGGCCCTTTGGGTGTCCCCTCTTAGTAGATTGTGGATGAAAAAGATAATGGTTTTGGATTATAAACCACATTTCACTAAGGAATGGGGTTTTAGTGTCCTAATAGTGCAATATTACCCTTAAGGATTTACCCATATTTTCCCTCAACAGATGATACTATTGAGATGTGGTTGCATTCATCGGGTTTTTGTGGACCTTGTGTATGTTTTATATCCTCTAATGAAATTTTTTTATAATTGATTTTCAATTAAAATGTTTCCTTAAGAATGGTTTTTTTTAAAATTCTATAAAATGAATTAAAAGTATGTATAAATGTGTATGTTAATTTGTCTTTAATGTTATATTATGGAAGTTTTTCCTTTTCGGTGGAATCCTACTGGGCTTTGTGTTACACCCAACACACAAATTTGAGTGTATATAAATTATTTTATATATGACCTAGTTAAAGGAAATATGTTTCATTTTCAGGACGATGGTTCGGGTTTCTATTGGTTTTCTCTTACAGTTTTTGGTGCTGGTGGAATTGGGATGATGAACCTCCTGTTGTATAGAGGTTTTTGGGATGCTTTTTTATAATTTTCTAGTTTGTAGTGTTTTAGTTTTTGGATAAAATTACAAAACCATTAATATAAATATTATTGTATCTTGTTTGGTTTTGGTGATTCATTTATTTCATATTTATTATTGTTGGTCATTATTGATTATGAAATAATGTAAAATCATTCCCAATATATTTTTATTGATACACATGAACATGTTTCCAGCCCATGGGGATGGGTAATTACATTCAGGCCATGCCACGAGTTGGGATGAGTGTTGGTTTGGATGGAACTCTGGCTTGGATCATGATAGAACCTTTTCAAAACCTCTTATATTTTCCCTTCCAATCCCCAAATCATTCAACCCTATAAAAAAATTTAAATCTGAATACATTTTCATTAATTACAAGGATTGAAAAAATAAATTAATGTTTCAAAGAGTAAACCATAAATATCATACAAGAAGAAGATTTTATAAAAAGTTACGAGATGAAATGTTTTATATTTCAAATTTCTATATTATATAGAATAATCATAATGAATATTTTAATCATAAAATTATTTTATTTTTCATTAGATGAAAATATAATTGATTTATTTCATGAGAATGAGTTCCACAATTCTTATCACAATTCAAAGTTCAACCTCAAAGATGATAAAGATATGGTTATATCAAATTTTTGTTAGAAGAGATTCTCATCCTCGACTATTGGATTTTATAAAGTCCTTATCTACCCTCATCAATTGTTGTTTAAATTAATTTCAGTTCTAGTTAAAGTAGATGATATAAGTAATTCTATGGTTATAAAATCTATAATTGTTTCTCTGGTAGTCGATATTAAGTATTTCAAGGATTTGGGACCTAACTAGATGATATAAGTGAAGTTTATTCAATATAGAATCATTCATCATAACAGTGAGTTTGAGAAAATTCAACAATTAGATATTAATATTCTCTACATTTATTTAGTTGCAAAAAAATTTAATCATTAAAGTTACATTTTTATGAATATATAGATTATCTTCCATAAATCAAGTCTATTTTATTTGTATGGGATGATTCTTTCCCTACCATTTTATAAATATTCTATAGAGATGAGTGAGGTTATGACATCGAAGTTCCCTATAATAAATACTCTTACATCTGGTTCAGTTACACAAAATATATATTTATGGAGTTACTCCTTTAGGATTTTACTCCCAGTTGGTGTAGAAGGGTTAAAATATATAATTATTTGGGTTGAGGGGGTACTAATATATTTGCTACTCTTACTATTGTTTATTAACATTTAATGGAGTTTCTAGATTATGAGACACAAATTTTATGATACATGTTATGGATAATTTCAATTGAATAAATTTTTTATCCAATCATTGTCCATTTTTGGAATGAGTAACAAGACATTGGGATTGTATGTTATATTGTTGAAATTTCATATAAATACAAAATTGTATATATCTCTGTTGATGTTGAGTGTTAGGCACCTCTAATTGAGGTTCTTTCACCTAAAAATTTGTGAATAAAACTCCTATTGTTAGTGAAGTTGAGATATAGAGAACCAAAGCTATGGATTCCCTCGGTGCTACCAATAGAGTATTAATTTATATATATGTTTATAATGAAGGACCATCTCTTTCTGTAGTGATATTTACTCAAACATTTTTCACTCTTTTTTAGAGAATATGAGCATTTATGATGAGATGGTACTTCATATGTACAATCATGTTGTTATGAATAAGAATATAGGAAGACATAATATTCTTGAATAAGATGTTGTAGAAGATTAATATAATAATGTGGGTTGTTAAACTCCTCTAGTTATGAAGTCTAGGAGTGGTTTATCTTGTGAGGAATCTTGTCTTCTTGTGGTGTTTCATGGAATATTTTATGATCTAATCATGGAAAATCTTGAGATACTCAATGAAGATAAATATATGGATTCTTTTTAATATATTATTCTCCACAAATTTAACTAATTGAAATATAAATTTAATGTCATGAATATTTAGTTGGACAACAAAAAAGAAAATTTTGATTTCAAGTCATATTTTAATTACATAAATGATTTGTTAAAATATTACATAGATATGATATAATATATTTCTATTTTAATCAAAAAATATACTTTATGTCACGAATATAGAATATATTTCAATGAATTGATGAACTATATAAAGAAAATCATCATTTATCTAGTTGAATTTTTGAAGATAATTCCTTCTTTTTCATCCTCCTCATCCTCCAAAAGAGTTTCTAGAATGACATATAATATTATAATAGATGATTCTCCATATGATTTGGATATAATTAGAAGCGTTTAGAAGAATAAGTGTGGTAATAAATCCCTCGACGCCATTTTAGATTTAAGAAAATATATTCCTTCTCAAATGAGTCTTGTAAAATCTAATTCTTAAAGAGGAAAATAATAAATATATAAGAAAATGGATGAATCCATAAGTTTTATTAATGATATATTTTCATCTCACAATGTATTTTTAGTGGGAACACATGATTTGATTGGGAATATATAAGCATTGATTTGTTAGTGGGAATCATCTTTGAACAATAATATACTATCCTTAAGAGATTAACTTTAGTGGATTCTAAAAGTAGTTGAATATTTTCTATCCTCATATTCTGAAGCTACTCAATATTATTAAGAAGACGAAAAAATAAAATGATCTTATTGACATGAAAATATGGAGATGTTTAATGATATTAAATGAGGTTTTTGACCTAGAAAATCATTTCTGGTTATTGTTTTCAATTGTCAAAGTGAATTTGGTATCTATTTATATTTACATGTCTTTTAATTCTTGTTTTTAATGATTACATTTAGGATAACAATAGAATTTTCAATGATGATATTTTTAATATTCAATGTTATTTTATATATGAGATCATGAAATGAAATTCTTCACTACTTTAATTATGATAAGATGAACTTATTTCTAGACAAAAAATGGATAAAACTAAATTATTTTAACATAGAATAAGGATAGATTTATGGAAAATTTTCAATTATGTTTTGGGGATAATTGTGAAATAATTAATAGTTTTATTTCTCTTCCCATCATAATTGAATGAGATAATACAATTTTATAACTGAAAATCCATATTGATGCATATAAAATTCACATATATATTCTTTCTACTAAATTTGATTTTCTATTAACTATTTAATGAGACTTGATATTTAAGGATGATAACATGTAAATTATTAGGAATATGGATGGTGAGACTTCTAGTATTCCATTATATGGGATTCAATGTTCCCTTCCTATTCCAATCAATGGAAAATTGTGTCCTACCACTACTTATTTGAATCCTAAAACATAGAAAAATGAATGATATATTTTTCTAATTCGTTTATGTTTTGGTTATCATACAATATAAAAATTTAATCTCTTTACTTTATTTATTTATCTTATATTCTTCGTGTTCTATTACTTAATTATTTTCAAATTATTTACATTAATTTCTATATATAGAAGATCAAATTCAGATCAGATGGTTAATTTATATTCGTCTAGTTCATATTTTACTGTGGTACATTAATTTTTTTAATCTCACTCCACATGTTTTCATTTTGATATTAAAAAAATGGGGAAAAGGGAGTTATTATATAAGTTTTAATTTTTTGTCCAATCTATCAAATATTTTAGTTAATGTTTTTTAGTATTGTGATCATAAAAAAAGGGAGATTATTGGATGTACTAATGTTATTATCATATATCTCAATATTTCATATGTTTTTTTGCTCTTAAAATCCAAAAATATTTTACTAATAAATTCATATTATGTTTTATTAGGATATTAGACAATTTTATAATGTAATATTTCATTCAATCATGTTTTCGTTCTATATTATTTTTTCACCTTTTAGTAAATGTTTTTAGTAAAATATCATATCGGGAGATAATGTATCATAAAAACTATTTCTTATCATACATTTCAAAAATTATATTTTTTGTAAAATGAAATATTTATATAAGAAAATAAACATATTTGCATAGGATTTCAATGTACGGGCAGTTTTTTATATTATACAAGTCTTACGTGAGAGATTTAACATTTTAAGGAGAATAATATCTTATGATCATTGAATTTTATAATTAAAAATATCAGAAAAAAATTATTTTATTATATATAGTGTCAATTATTCCAACATACTATAAACAACATAATTTTTAAAATTAATTGAGAAATTATCATATGATATAAAGTATAATCATATGAAGATCGTACTGTCTAATAAAAAATAAAATTGTCATAAAAAATAGTGTTTCGAGTTTGATTATACTATAAATATAAAAATATCTTATGAAAGTATGAAATATAATAATAAGTAAAAATTCTTACAATGTTAAAGATTTATATCAATGTAAATAATTCTCTAAATTCTAAATTCCTTCATTTTGATATGACTTATGTATTATTTAAGAAAAAAAGACTAATGAAAAGGATAATTCCATCTCATTTCATCATTTTCATCAAGGGAAATTTAAGAGTTATTTTTTTACTCATTAGATAAATTTATTATATTTTCATATACCCAAGAGATGTCCAAACATGTTTTTCATTCTATAGTAAATTTCTTGTCCAAGATATAGATAAGTGAATTAAATAATATTTATATTTCAAAGAATCTATATTATTCTAATAGATACCACTGTTAGACTCAACAACGATCTCTTTAATTTATATTTTTGATGTCTGTGGACACTTGTGGGACCAATTCTAAACTTTTATTGTTATTCTATATGTTATTTACCAATTTTTTACATATATGAAATTTTAAAATCATTTATAAATAGTGATTAAAAAAGATATATATATAGAGAATAACAAAATAGTAATAATAATATAGTGATATTGAATGAATGTACATGATACTGTATTTTATAGTACATACAAGTTATTTAGTGTTCTTTATGAAGAATTTTTTTGATATTATTTAAAGAACATATAATCACTAATAGATAGAAATTATTGAGATAAAATTTTAATTTCAATTATTTATTAGGATGATCTTGTAATATTTTTTCAGTTTCCCCTTGCATGATGATGAGTTGAATCTAAATTTATTTTCAATAACATTTATCTACTGTAAATAATATTGAAATATCCACTAAAAATTGAATATAGTTACTCCATGTTTTCATACTTAAATCTAAAAATTATTATCATAAAAATAATTATAGATCATTACAGTCCATTTCATAAACATAAAGGTTTAATGTCTTTGGAAACATTGGAAAAAGAAATCGTAAATAAGATATATATCATTTTCAATAATTTTTATCACAAATGTTAACATTATTATGAATTTCATTCATAAATCATTTATTTATAACATAGGGATGGTATTGATAAACAAGGACGAGTTTATATTCTTAGTATGGTCAAAAAAATAGATATAAATCAATAATAAAAAGATGAACATAAAGGGACTCATACATGAGATTAAAAAAATAAAATAATAACCATTATTTCAAAAATTATAATCCTGATACATGAAATAATGTTTTATATATCAAATGAGAAAATAAAATAGAGAATCTAATCATTAAAAATAAATAATAACACATGTGAACATATCAAAAGAATAATATATTTGTTTATAGACTTTCAATAAGAATAAAAAACAACTACAAAATCAATGAACATTTCCAATACGATAATTGTGTAATTAGATTAGCCCTTATTAATACATTTCCATAGTCAAGGTTTGATCACAAAACTATCTTATTGGAGAACGTCACTTACCGAACGAAGTTCTCTCCCCATTTCCGTCCTTATTATCTCATGAGATATCCATCGTTAAATAATGCATTGGATTGATATTTAACTTTGGGACGACCATCACATAATGAAAAACAAACATATATTTAGCACAAGATCATGAAATATTCATCATATTATAAAATACCTATGGAATTGATAAGGGCTTCATGAATAGTACCGAAACATAATCTTAAAACATTTGTAGGGATCATGATTATAGAATCATTATACTATTTCCTCAGTAAATTTTTAGAAATATAAAACGATGTTTTTAGAGATGGAAATACAACTAAAAAGTCACTGGAAGTCTTTTGAGTAAAACAACCTTTTCATTTTGAAATTGATTATTTAAAATCTAAAATTTGTTAAATAGAAAGGAAACAATTATCATATAAAAAATGGAAAACTATAAAGGATTCTTTAAATAAAATATTATTCATGTTTATGTTGAAATAAATTTTTGAATTGTATGTTTTGAAAGAATTCCTCTCACATATTCTACAAAAAACATCTTTTTACGAAAAATAAAACAAAAAATGCATTTAAAAAAATATTTAGAAAATGAAACATGTGTAAAATTCAAATTAATATATATTTTTTAGTATATTAAAAACATTCATGAATTTTTTTAAATAAAATATAAAAAATAAAGAAAAATTATTGTCCAATAAGTTAAATAATGTTTCTTTCACTTAAGGAAATTATTTTTGAATTTTGACTACAAAATAGAAGAAATGGAAATAAAAATAAATTTATCTCTAGAAATAAAAAAAATAAAGGACCATTTTTTTTGAATTAATTATCATATAATTTCATTATCATAAAATTTATGTATAAACAATCCCAGGGAAATTTATATTATAACACAAAACCCATACTAATGTGTGAACATTTGAATCATAACCCTATGAAACAAATAAAATGAATTGTAAATTTAAATACTATTAAAATTAGGATATGAAATATATAACATATCAATTCAGTGATATATAAAACTCATAAAATATGATAGGTTTATAACCTCAAACATGTATAAATGAAAGATAATTGAGACAAAGAACCCTTATGATTTAGTAATTTTTTAGTTAAAAGTCAATCACATCTTAAAGATAGTATGGTTCTAGGCATCCATTTCTTAAAATCACAATGTATTATAAAATAAATAATTAGGAATTAAATATACCATATAAATTATAAATTTTGGAAGAATGTTAATACATTTCTCAATGAAATGAAACTGATAAAAACATACTTACCTCAATTATATATTTCCTTGTATGTGATTTAACCTCAAGCAGAATAATTGTAAATTTATTATAAAACTAAAAAATATATCAATACATATAATTTAATATATAATCCAATAATAACATTTCAATAAACACTTATTATAATTCTATATCAAATCATTCATTTTGGGGTTTAACTGTTATACTTTTTATGTATTATAATTTGAAATTTACTATCCTGGAACTTTGATAATGGTTCATTGTAATAATTTGTGTTAATTAATGTTAAATATTAATTCATATTTAAATAATCATTATCACATCATAAATAACATATATTTTCATTAAATATATTCTTTTTAGCATCCAATTAATCCATAAATGATAAATAAATGACATCAATTCGTGGAGATGGTAGTCCACATTTATGTATGAATGACGTAATAATTATCCAATGGATATGAAGGTAAGAAGGTAGATATTATATTATAATTTCAAAAGTAAATTAGGTCGTAAAGATCATATATAAAAACTAAATACACCCTCATTACCATCCATTAAATATGGATATGGAAATTGAATTGCATCTCTCCCTGGAGGTGGTAGCCCACACAGATGCATGAGCATAAATTCTTCTCCCATTTGATTGAGAAGAGGTATAAAATGGTTTTTAAATCATCACAATAACATCTCACTATATTTATGATACGGAAATAATCAGTTTTTTGCATAAACAAGTTTAAAGAATGTCTACCAATAAATAAAATTGATTGATTCTGGTTATGATTTATACCTCTACATTTAGAGATATCTTTTGTATTATGACTTATTAATTGAAGGATTTGTATTGAGGGAATAATATAGGATCTAGTGTGAATGGATTCTAGGAAGGATTTTTTATTATAGATTTTATATGATGTAAGGCTAAAATGGACAAAATAATAGAGGTGGAGTGGTTCCCTTTTATCACTATTAGAGGGGAAAGAAATGGAATTTCTTAAAGGATTCCAATTATATGAGGTAAATTTTATTCGAATGTGGACAAAATAGACAGATATTTGTTGTTATGATAATATAATTTTAATATATCTTTATCAAATAATAATTATATATTTATGGATGGCAATCATACCCTTATCACTTAATTTAGTCCTTTGGAGAACCTATTATAAGTATAATTGTGGTAAAAGATGTATCATTTGTTAATATTCACTACGAATAAAAATTACATTGAAGATATTTTATTATATTAACATTATTTATTAATAATATGGAATACATTTTACTAGAAGAATTTTTTTAAATAATTATAATGTAATTTTAAATGAGAATGTAACTAATAATTATAAGTAGTTTTATAAAAAATTATTTTTAAGATTAAAACATAATTTACATATATTCGTTTCCTTGTAAAAACCCTCAAATTAATAATAAAATATATTATTGGATATTTAATATATAAATATAATTAAAACCACAAATAAATAAATATTAATTTAATTTATTTATATAAAAACAAAGTTCCCATATAAATTGTTTTTCAAGAAAATAATTTTTAAGCCCAAAAATGAACTTATATAAAAATAAAATTTAATAAAGATTCATAAATAATTAATTTTTTTTATTTTTAATTAAAATATACATTTATCACAAAAATTAAAAATTAAAAAAATATAATTGGTCTTTTAATTTATAAGAAAGTATTATTTTTATAAATATCAATATTTTTTATTCTTCACTACAAAATAAATATTCTTTCAAAAAATGTAGAAATTAACCCTAATATAATGTTGTCATGATGATTTAAAAAATTATATCCATTTATTCAATTAAATTAATTTAAAAATGTATAAACTAATTATAATGTTCAAATGTAAATATGTGATAAAACTCATTATTGAAAAAACACAATTTTGAAGCATAAAATGATTTTAATGAAAATTATGTTATTATGTATTATGTATTATTCAACGAATCATAAATATTTAAAATATTTATGCATTATTTTCAATAATTGTGTTAAAAATATTTATACCATACAATTTAACATCTATATTAAAATGTTTTAATATATAAAATATCATATAAACTCTAGATTTCATGTAAAGAAAGTTTTCATACACTAACTTTTTATTTAAAGAATAATATTTTATACTACATCAAGGTTTCACATTCTCCCACCTAAAATAAATTTTCTAGTCATAATATTTTATATTGGTAAATAAGTGAAAAACATTTGTAAATATATTCCTCAAAAACACATATTATATAATGAGATAATAATAATACATTTTAAATAAGAAGTGGGAAATATAAAGGTTACCTAAAATAACACACAATAAATTTCCCATATTTAGAGAAAATAAGAATGATGTTAAAATTTGGACATGGAATAGAAATAAAATCTCCAAATAATAATTGAGTGTGATTGAGAAATTGGTATTCATAATGATAATGAATACAAAAATATAAACTTGAGCTTTGTGAAAATGAAAACAAACTACCCGAAATGTTTTGGAAAATGAATAAACATTTTAATTTTCAAGATCATCATTCTTAGGGTAGATTAAATATTTTACCATAGAATATTTGAAAATTTAGTTAAATTATTTTTCCAAATCATTTAACATAATTTTAACTTTTGAATGTGTGTTTCAATTTTCATACACCTATTTTCATCCATATTCCAATGGTGAATAAAAAAATTAATGTTTTATCTATGATGTACCAAAATCACCCCTATCAGATTGTAATATCCATATATGAATTGAATTTAATTCCTACTATTTTGGTATATATACCAAATGTAAAATGTTTAAGAAAAGTTATGTAATATGGATTGATCTCCATATGATGAAATAATATATTAATATCTAATAACTCAATAACAACACCCAATGTTTATATTAAACAATTCAACAAATACTTAACCTTAAGAACTAATTTATAATATATCTAACTAAATTCAAAATGTAAGAATTTAGAAAAAAATAACTAAAATTAAAAAATCGTATTATGTTTACTCACCCAAATAATATAATGTAGTTGTAATTGACACATACCAAACTTGATAAAACCATGATCACATATTCTATTAAAACTTATTAATCCTTTCCAAAAATGACCTGAATCATTTAAAACGTCTATGAAAACATGTATCATTCCAAAAATTAATAAATGCACCCTTAATCTAAAAATAAAATCATATAATATCAAATAAATTCCATAAATCCCAAAATATAATAAAATTCATTCAAATATATTAATCACATTATTTTCATATCACTAATCCATTTAAAGGTCAACAATACTATCCAATTTACCTTATCAATCCCAATAATCATTTTATCCAAAATAAAGACTATTAAATTATCCTCAAAAATATATTATGGTTTATCTATCACTCAATCATTTTCTTTCCATGAATACCATTTTAACACTAAATCAATATTTTAGGTTATCTTTACAGCTCAATTTAAACTAGAAAATCCTTTTTCAAAAACAATTTTGGAGTAATCAATAAATGTTTTATGATTACTATAAAAATAATATAATTAATAATATAAATCTAAAATATAATTTTAAAATATTTGAATATAAACACATCAGTAATTACACTAGAGTGATGAGAAAAACATATGACTATCCTAGGTAAAGGAGTTATTCGTTGGATTAGGGATTGGATAAGATAAATCCCATGTTCCCCAAAAATTAGAAACTTAACTATAAATTTTACCTTCAGATGTAGTTTATTTTCCTCTAATTAATACTTCCATTTTAATTAATAATTAAAGATCTCTATATTTCATTTCCATACCAAAAACATCTTCATGTTCCTTTGAGATATTTCCCTTGGTTCTTCATCCCTCATTCATGTTATGTAGAAAGTTGAATATTATTTCCACTAATATCTTCATAAAACTACATTTTCCCTTATTTGGTTCATTCATAAACACACATATAATAAGGTTGTATATCATATATAGAGATAAATGATTAGGAATGACCATGAGGATAACTTTATATATCATATATCATATTATTCCCTACGAGGATAATAATTACACCATCTATCATATTCAACCTTAACATGATTTTTCCTAGATAAAATCATTAACTTAAACTAAAATCATAGTGTGAGAAATAGTAATTATTAATTATATAATCATGAAAAATAATTCATAGGATATCTAAACCATGAAACCATATTTTCATCCAATTAAACCTTAGGTTTATCATATGCCATGAATAGTTATTATCATTCAAAATATTTTATAATGGTCATAAAAAAAATTAATTCGATATAAGAATATGCTCGTTGAGTTTTGATCCAGTTGTTCAGTAAGGGCCTATTCATCATGCACTAGAATAATGGCTATGATATACCCAAACTATCCATTTCTGGGTTATTACCTCTAGATTAATCTCTTCCCAACTAGGTCCAATTTTAGTATCCAAATGGGATAATAATTATAGGAGGACCACATAATATATACCATTCCAAAACATTAGAAAATTATAATGACTTAAATATTATTCTAGGGGTTATTAAAATAGTTTATTCATCATAGTTTCCAAATGTTGCTAAAACTTTATTGGATACCAGAAATAGTGTCTAAATCATTAAATACATAAATACTACATCTTATTTGATTAATATACATTACATATAAATTTTTATAAATGAAAGAACAATAAATTGTTTGTTTTATTGGAAACATGGATACATAAATATCTGGAACATAAAATATCTACATGATTTCCCATTTACTTATTCACAAATATCATGATTTATTTAAATATTATATATAGAAACATTATTTATAACATGTGGAATAGAATCATAATATAGGGAGAGATCATATTCTCAATACGGGAAGACATTATAGATATCAATAAATGATTATATGATATGAATTTGGGTATTATAACTTGAGTGTAACAATAGAAAATTATACCCATCAATTCGAACATTAAAATTATTGGACATGAAATAATGTTTTATCAAGAAAAAATAAAAAATAAAAAATAATGATAAATTATCACTAATAAATCATTATCTATGAGAGAAAATAATAAAAATATGACATAATGTTTTAGAATACACATAAAAATAGAAAATCATTTCCTTGGTCAATTTTCTATCCTAAGATAGTCATTTTTGGAGGAAGTCCCCACTAAATAGGGTTTAATCCATATTATATTCCTAATTATCTCATGATATATCTATATTTACTCAATCAATTTTAGGGGGATATAATTTTAAGCCGAGCTATCACATATTGAAATTCAAATATATTTATTCCATAAGATCATAAAACATTATTCATATCATCATATAATAACACATGCAGAAGATATATGTTTCATGAATATTTCATCGTCATAATCGTAAACCATATAGTGAAATAAAAAAGAGGGTAACATTGGATCATATCCCTATAAAATCATAACAAACATAAAAAGATTTTTTATAAATAAATATACCCGTTAAAGATGACTATAACCTTTCACTAAGAAAATACCCCCATTTAATTTAGAAAAAACATATTTAAAATAAATAATATTATAAATTATAAAGGAAATAATTTTATTTGGAAAAAACCAAGGAAAAATATAAAATAATCTCTATTTAAAATTTTAATAATGGTTTTGGTAAATTATATTCATGTGGTTTAAGTTAGAACTAAAATTCCTTTAACATATTTAGTAAAATGATTAAATAACCTCATTCAAAATATTACCTGAAGATTACAATAAATTTTTTTTATATAAAGTAAATAATGGTTAAAATGACTCGAATAGAACTTCAAATTATATTAATAACATTATTGAAAACATTTTAATCAATATATGTACATGTTAGAAAATACACACAGCGAATGACTAAAATTAACCCATTTTTCTCATAACTATTATTTAAGAATTTTAATTACATAAATAAAGGAAAATATAATATAAATATGAAATATATAGAAATAAAAAGTGGATTTAAATTAAGTAATTTTTTGATATATATAAAATTTAATTTTATCATTATTAACTCTATGTATAAAAAATTAGAGTGATATGTGATTGAAATAAATTACCCTTATCATTGTGGTAAAATTTGAATCATTAACCCATGAATAAAAAAATTATTTATTAAATACCATCGAAATATGGATATTTATGAGAAACAATATCAATGTAAAAGTATATAAAATATAAAAGGATAATCTAGGTGTTAAACATTATAAATCCTTCAATGAATTAAAAATGAGACAAAGAACCCTTGTGAATTTAGTAATTTGTAATCAAATGTCATTATTAGGTTTTAAATAATTTGGTTATATATATTACAGTAATTAAATCATGTATTATCAAATAATAATTTCTTTTTTATTATAGACAACAAAGAAATAAGAAATCTATGAGTAACATTAAAATATATCCCAATAAATATAAGTTTATACAAAATGATTCCCTCAAGTCTAACTTTATTTGGAAGCAATTTATCCTCCATTATTATTATTTTAAATTTATTATACATATATAAACAACAATATTATTATATATAATATCATATGTGATCTACTTATACCATTCATTTATTGACAAACATCTTTTAATGTAGTCATTTCAGATGTTAACTTCTTGGTTATTCATATATGTATTAGTTTGATAGTTATAGTCCTTGATCATTGATCTTGTTTCCTCTATATAAAAACTCATAATCAAGATGTAAATATAATACATATTAATTATATACATATTTATTACCATTCATATTAAGTGTAGATGAAATGTGAATTACATCACTACAAAGAGATGATAATTCATATGTACAAACGAGTGATGTTTCCACTATTCTATAAATAGAATGATGTAAATCTAAGTGATAATTATCATTTATAAATCATTATTATGTAAATAATATCATATATTTTCATTAAATAAATCCATTATATAATACATTTAAATTGGAATTGATAAAAAATCATGTCACATCATGGTGGTTGTAGTCCACACATATGCATGGGAACAATTATCATTTTCAAATGGATTCAATGGTAAAAAGGTATCAATAATATTATAATTAAAGAATAGTATTAAAATTTTAAATATAATTTATAAACATTAATAAAATTACAATATTTATATATTAGTAATGGGGATGTAAAATGTATAATATCATTACATTGAGTCGGTATTCCATAGGTGCACAGGAGTGATAATTTCATCTCAGTGGTGGCGAATATACGTTGTTTGCTGGTCGACTTGCTTGGCAATGCAATATTTGGGAGGGGGGCGTTCTCTCTTGGGGTGGTGAAGAATACCCAAAGAAGGGGTAGCCGGGGCGGGGAAGAGATGCAAGGTAGGTGGGTTCAGTGGTTCCCCCCACGAGCTGGCCTTAAACATAACTCGGATGGGTACTGTGTGTTGGGGGACATGCGTGGAGGTGGAGTCATTCGAGAATCCAAAGGTAACTTGGTACTGGCCTTTGCGGCGCATTATGGAAACAGATCTTCGATGCGAGCAGAATCTATGGTGGTCCTATCCGGACTTTCCTTAAGAAAAAGCAGGGGCATTTCTATTGACCACATTGAAACAGACTCAATGGCGATCCATGACGCTCTCCAGGATAAAGGCATTACCCCATGGTCTATCACCTACATTATTAGGAAATGCAAGGCTCTCGTCAAGGAAAACGTCATAATATCACATACGTGGCGTGAGGGGAACAAAGTGACGGACTATATGGCCACAACTGCGGCTCCTGGCTCTCAGATGGTGTGGTTTGATAATGTGTCCCAGCTGAAGCCAGAGGGGGTGAATCTTATTCAGGGAGATGCTCTTGGTTTGCATTATTTTAGGCCCCCATAACATTGGGGTGCCACAATTTTGTTTGGCCTTTTTAGGCCCCCTCATTTATGAATGAAAATAATAATGTTGGATGGATCATATAGGAACACACAAAGATTAATAAATGATTTAAATTATATATGGTTACCCTCATAGGTAATGTAACTACTTGAAATTCCAAAATAATAGAATAATATTTGTAAGCATGTATGAAAGAAAACATTAAGTGTGTGATGGAAAATAATATTCTAATAAATTATAGTATATTTAATATTTTAGCTAGATTAAATATACTCTATATATTTCAATGCACACAATAATGAATTTTTCTTGCGTTGAACGCATCTAGTTTCTTCGATGGATTGCGTTACAAACAAGAATGAATATTACTGAATAATAATAGTTTTTTTTATTAAAATGAAAATTATCTCCAAGATATTAAATTAGAGGGTCTGAATATGATTCAATAACATAGGAAAATGTAGTGTTTAATAAAACATAAAATGAATACATTGGATATCAATTTATTAAAAATGAATATAAAAACCAATTAAATAAAAAAGGGAATGTATTTATCCTCACAATGATTTTTATCCAAATAAATTAAACTAATTTATAATATAGAATTATATTAATTAAATTTATATACTATATATTAAATAAAATATTTTTGACATTCACACCATAGATTTGAAAATCATAATATTAGAATAATCCCATTATTAAGGATAAGAAGTTATATTTTTATAAAGTTAGTTTTACTACCTTTTTATGAAATGATATTTAAAAACTGCATACTAAAAATATAAAAAAAATATATGAAAAAATAAACATAATATTTGAAATCAGAACATCAAAATTATCTTAGGGTGATTTTTTTTGAAGAGAAGCTTCATTTTTTGATAAATAATTTAAAATGATGAATTTTTATTGAAAAAATTCTTTTTAGTATAATTTTTTATAATGTTAAACAATATTTATTTATTTATATTAATGGTTTATTAGATAAATTATATATTTATTTATAAAATTTAGTTTATTGGAATCAATTTTACAATGATATTTTATATGAAAACATATCAAATTTTTTAACATTTTCACTTTGAAATCCATGCTTTGTTATCCAATCTATGAGATTGATTTTAAATTAATTTATACAATATATGTAAATATAATTTAGAAAAATGTACAAAAAATTTCAAATTATATTTATTTATAATATCTAATATGGAAACCTGAGTTTTTTTACCAGTAATAGTAGTGAATGAAATTAAAATTAATTAGACAGATTAAGAGAAAAACCTGCTTAAGAAAGGACGATACATTAAACTTATAGAAAAATGACTAATATACACGTCAAAAACTAATTTTATATCCATATTTAAACCATATAATAATTTTTATTAGTTTTTAATTATTGGATCTACATTAAAAGGAAGATAATGTGGGGGGTAATTCCCTCTAAATTTTTTACAAGAATTCCACTCTCATCCACTCTAAAAAGCTAGTCACCCTCCCACTTATTCACACCAATAAAGAAATTTGGATGGTCCAAAAACTACCAAAATAATCTATCAACATACCTCAAATCATCATAGAATCCTTAACCTTGGAATAAATCTATAAAAAATTTAATTTTTTGAATAGATCAAAAGAAATTACCCAAAAAAGAGGTAATGTTCTTCAATGATATTTTTTTGATTCTTTATCCACCTCTTAAATTATTGTTATATATTACTCATATAATATCACAATTTTCATAGATATTCATATATGTTATTATTTCAGAGGTACTATATATAGTAACACATACATCCAACAAATGGGATACACAATCATCCTTCATGTGTACAGAGGACTGACGCCTCACGCAACAATGTCGTTATTCATTCGAACGACCACTAATCATAGTTAAAAATAATATGAGATTTATAATTTAAATAATATATATAAAATATTTAAAATTTAATTATGATTCCAAATATTTTTCTATTAAACAGACCTCCATGATTTCAATTTTATAGGAGTTTGATAACATCGTTTCTTGATGTGTGGACTTCCACCTCCTCAAAGTGATGTGATTAATTCACACATTACATGGAATGTATTAAAAGTGAGTTATAATTAATATATGTGATAAATATGAAACTAAAATGATACTATAATTATAATATTCAAATATATAATTTAATTTTTTTCATTAAATGATATAAAAATAAAATAAATGTTTATGATTACGTAATACCTACCGTCTCTTGAATTGTGCATTTCATTTTTGTCTCCAAAAAATAAGGATTAAACTAAATAAATATATAATTAATATATATAAAATTTAAATCATGGATTATTTATGGATTTTCTTATTCCAGGATCTGAGTAATAGGATTTAAAAATAAAAAATCATGACATACACAAAAACCAATGCAATCGACCCCCGAAATGATTAAAATAATGAAAGATTATTAAAAAATGGGAGATAATATGGTTTAAGAGGATAATATATGATATAATAAATACTTATATGGTATTTATAATTTAATAACATGATTAGAATAATTATAGAAGAGGTTAAGTTACATTTAAGGAAAACTAAGTGTAGGTTAAGGGATTCTTGTCTCACTTTTCACTCCATTGGGCATATTTAATTTTTCACCACTTATTTCTTTTTTTGTGGTGTATATACTATACCTAATGAATGATAATATGGTTTCCTAAAAATATGTTCATAGGTATCAGAGAAGTTTTATTTTGTACATCGTTTCTTATATTGTAAGATGACATAATGAAAATTGATTAATTTTTTCAAATATAATAAATTATACGAGGTTGTCTAATTCTATAGAACCTATATGGGAAAAGGTACTCATTTATATTATTTATCATATAATTATTTCAGAATTATTTAATCAAAAAATTACATAGAATGTATATATCACTCAATACAAAAGCATGAGTTTGGGTTTTATCATTGGTATCAGAGGAATGGTCTAGAGAACTTTGGAGATTAGATATTATCATTTGAGTAAAAAAATATCCATAATATAAGCATATATAATTACGTTTCCATTTAGAAATTAAAATTTTTCATAATTTTGAATATAGAAATATAGAATTTTCTTGAGTCCAATGAATGAATTGAGAGGGCACAATTCATTAATCGGGGGTTAGTAACATCCCAAAAATTATAAACATTTGTTTAATTAAATTGGTTAATCCAAAAAAAACATTACTTTATTAGTTAATTTAAATATTAAATATTATATAATATAACTTTATATCATCTCATAAACTATTATTTTATGAATGTTATCTTTTATTAAATTATTATATTGAAATATAAATATTTTCTTTATAATCATTATTTAGATTTATTATTAATAAAATTATTAAATTATTCTTTTATAATATATTTATAACTATTTTTAATTACATGTTGTACTTATAAAAGTAATGAAACATGATAAAAATATAATGTAAATATAATATCATTTAAAAATATAAAATAAATGATATTTTGAAAATGTTAATAAAAAACATTTGAGTGTTTTTTTAAATCATCAAAATTATTATAAAATATATAATATTTTTATATATTGAATATTAATGAAATTAAAAATTGTAAATATAATATGAAATACTGTTTTTATTTCAAAATTACAAAAAATATTATCATTTGTTTTAATATAGCTAATTAGTTTTATAAAGTATATCCAAGAATAGAGTTTGTATATTTCAATTGTGTTTTTGATTTATAAAATTTTAACAATAAAAACATGTTATATATATGTACTAATTATGTTAATATTTATATGAATAATATTTTTGTAACATAAATAAAATAATAAAATAATTGTAAATTATTAAAAGAAAAATCAAAAGAATAAACAATGGAAAAAAAGGATTAGTGTAAGCAGGTTCTATGGCTTTTAGTTTAGGAACCAAGAAGAGGTTAGCTTATAGGAGAGTTTATCTACATGATGTCAAAGGTGAGGCAATGAAAGCCTTAGAGGAGGTGATGTCGAGCACTGATCATGTTGTGTAAAAATTAGCCACCAGATGATGAGATCAACTAAGGTTGTGGGTTTTATTGATGGAGATTCAGGTGAGATGTAGACTGATAAATATCTACAATTAAATTATGAAAAATTATTTCATCTATGAAGGGAAATTGAATGAGATCTAAGAGTTGGTGTATTATTTGTGGTTGTTAGAGTTTGAATCTTGTACAAATCTTGGGTCCTACGGACTATTGGTTTTCCATTTATGATATGATTTCTAGTAATGTCCAATTTATATTATATTTTTTTCTTATGTTCATTGAATATACCATTTTTTAATCATTCATGATTGGAACATCATTTATTTTTAGTGAATCTGCATTATCTATTGTCTTTATTATCATTTAATAGTTTCTATTTTAAATTAAAATCGATTGGTCAATGATTTCAGACCTTTTTTGTGGATGTATATTGATTATTCATGAATAAGATTGAAATAAGTTAAAATTAATAATTAAATACACAAAACTATTGAGATTATATACTACTCATATTCATTATAGAGTATTAATCTTGAAATTAAGGAAATATTTAACTTCTTCCTCATTAGCTTGAACTAGAAGCATCAATGTAGATGTTTGTTTATGTTTTCCACCATTGTAGATAAATTAAAACCCCAAAATTCTTTTCCAATTTTTCAAACATGTATATATTAGTTATTTATATTATATTATAAATATATAGTGACATGAGTCAGAAAACAGTTCTTCTTGGTAAGAAGGAATAAGCATCACAAACCCTAAACGTTTTTCTATTTATTGATCACTACATATAAGTCTACTGAGAGAGAGGCCAAGCATGCAATTATTTTCATGTTTATGGGTCTTCTTAATAATGTGTTGGTTTTTGTAAATTAAGTATGAGAGAGGAAGAAAGTCCAAACGGTAAGAAGATGAAGTTGAAAGAGGTCGTATATAGTTAAAATTTGTAAAGAAGTTTATTATTGTTGTTTTTAATAGAAAATCATTATCTAGTTTGATGTTTTATTATTCAGGGTGTTTTTTTCAAATACTTATTTTCAAATCATGTTCATAGATCCTAAAATTATGTACTAGAACTATTTTATGAAGCCATTATTTTCAATATATTATTTTTAAGAATTTAATTAGTTATTTCAGAAAATATTATTTTTAAGAGATTGCATATTTTATTTTGAAATATATTTCATTACTTTATTTTTAATTTTAATAAAGGAAATAATTATTTATCAATTAATTCAGAAAAATATATTATGGAAAGAGACTATTTATTTTAAAATATGGATTATGTTCTTTGAAAATACTAATATTTTTCAGAAATGATTATAATATATGTTTCAATATGAATAAATACAATCTAGTAGGTGAATTAATTCATTTACCAAATTATTTTATAAAGTTTTCAATACATATGAATTTTCAATATTCTATCATAAATTTATGTTTTTTTTTCATGAAGAATTTATAATTTTTAACTAAGGAATAATTTAATAACATGTATTTTCTAGTAATTTTTTAACCATTAAATTTTAAAATATATTTGATTTTAGAAAATTCTATATCTTAATATTTTTATGTAATAAAGTTATTATATCATTTTATTATTATAATTTAAAGTATGTTTTACTAATAAGAACTCTTATATTTGTGTAAATATTACATGAATGTAATTTATCATATAATATATTGATATTATCTTTTCTCATGAAATGTTATGAATTAATATTACGTGCACTAGTTCATGTATGCATATTTACTAAATTATATTTTTGTAAGAAACTACTTTCGAAATGGTTCCCTGATTCATGTGATTGAAATTTAAGCACGTAAAAGTTAATTATTATTTTATTTAAATTACTTGTGTTATGAAATTTGTAATATTAAAGATATTTAGTTTCTACAATGTTTATGTAGTTTTCATATGAAAATATATGTTAGTTTATTTATATGTAACTATATGGTCAAATTTTTAAAGTAAAAACACTAGTGTAAGTAAATATATATTTAGAGAATGGTTAAAATGTTTTATAAAATATGTCACTTTGAAATTGTATATATGTTAGGGAATTGGGGAGTGAACCCATCCCTCATGAAGTGGGTAGGACCAGTACAACATTCAATTTATGGGGTGGCTCCATTGTTTGGTTCTTAACATCTTGCATATTGTTTTCAGAAAAATAATTAGATTATTTTTAATGAAATTATTGAGAATAATTATTTTCCATGTAATATATTATTTTCAAAGAATCATAATTTAAATGATATTTTTCAATAGTATTTCTTAAACTATTTTGATGGTATTTCAGAAAATAATTTCAAAATAATATCATAGAATTTATTTTTGAAGGAATATTTTAAAATGGTTTTTTCACTCTTTTTAAAATACCTTACAGGGAAATTGAATACTCATCCCATTTATTGAAATTATTTTCATCAGTATCATTGAAGATCTAGGTCAGACATCATTGCTTATGGAGTTAATACATGGGACCAAAATAATTTTATTTTATTATAACAATGATAAATTGTAAGGTGTTTTCTAATTATCTAGAACGTAGGCTAAAAAAGTCATCATTTTTATTATGTGTTGTGTAATTAGTTCAGTTTTCTTTTAAAAAAGAATTACACAACTAATTTATAGCACTAAATATTGAAGTGTAGGTTTTGGGATTTATACAAGTTGTTTTGACGTTAACATTACCATATGGTAATAGTTATCATTGCAATATCACTTTATTTTATGATTGTTAACATTATATTGAAATTATAACTTATTTATTATCATTTATCATAGAAATTACATTTATCTTAATTATCCATATTCTCATGAAATTGATATTGTAATTGAATAAATCATAAACCATTTTTACATACGGGGTTCACTTTGAAATTTATTTGATTAATTGGTGAAATATTGGTAAATACTTATGTGTTAACCAATACAAATATTTTATGATAAGTCACATTTTTCATTAATAAAATATATTATTAGAAATACAAGGAATGATTTGGGAATGCACTACTTTGGTTTGGGACTAGTTAATTTAATCGCTTCGATGTTGCAGTAGTCTCATGATACAAAAACAATTAGCCAAATCAGATGGTTTTTTATAAAGAATGATTTAAATTGACTTAAGGATATATATTGATTAAAAAAATATCTTATTATTAGAAAACATGTTGTCCAATAATTTATAAATTCAATTATTTAGAATACAGTTAATATAATTATCAATGGGATGTTTTCTTTTGACATTATCTACAGATGAATTTTCATTATTAGTTTATTTATTAGATGGATTGTGTGTTCAATTATTTACATTTCCATATTGATTATTCCATATAAAGTTATTTAAATGGAATTTATGTTTAGTTACTACAGTTACATACTAATTATTCATTATTAATTAATGATATATTGCAATATACTTAACCCTTATTGAGAATTTGTGCCCACCCTTATTTTGGTTCCAATACCTAGGTAATTAAGAATAAATATTTAAATAATATTTAACAGGGGATGTTCATTTCATTTTATTATGTATCTTGTATCATTTCCTTCTTCCCAAAGCTATATTGGTATCATGTATAAGATATATTTTTTCAAAACATCTAATGTAGTCAGTTCTTTAGAATTTTGTTCCTAGTAATCATGTTAATGTAATAAATTACTACACCGATATAAGGCTATTAGGGTTGTGGAAGTGTAGTTTATATCATAAAAAGATTAGTGGAATCCATGGAAACTAAATTTAGGAAAATTTATATTAGAGAATATTATCATATTATATATTTCATGGATAAGTTTGTAAAAACATCCCATATAAACCAATTTTTTTTACTATGAGATTATATTTACATAAATTTTGATTTTTTTTTAACATTTCACTAGTTTTGGTATTATAAATTCTATTTCATAATGATATGATCTAATATAAAATGTTTAGTCATTTAGAAATGGCACCCAAAAAATAATAAGGGTATCAATACCAATAGCCAATGTAGAGGATTTCATATAAGGAAATCTAATATAACTAGAATTAGAACTGAAACAATTGTTGATATATAAGGGTAACTAAATCCGATTATGACACAAAACCTTTCCCAAATGGTGAATCCTTTTCCATGATGATAATATCCTATGTTGGAGTGAATTATTAGATAGAGGCCCACATATTTTATTGGATTTACTAATAATTTTCTTTTTAGAGAAATTGATTACGACTTTTGAAAAGATATTTATTTCATCAGGATTTGGGGAAGATGAATAGGTTACACTTGAAGTAAATTTTCTCAACAAAAATGCTGACCAATGGTGTTTGTTAATCCATAAAAATATAGTCGAATAATTAATCAATTTCATGGAATTGAGATCTTTAATTGAACCATTATTCCATTAATATTTACCTGGTGGTCCAAAAATTGAGATGAAGAGAATGTTACATAAATTAAAGTAGAAGGATAAATAAATTGATACTGATTATTATGGTACCTTTACAAGGATATATAGGTATTATCTAGATTACATACACAACACGAAGTGAAAGATTAACCACTTCTTTAAATTTCTTAAGAAAAATCTTTGAATTGAGTTGGTTTCTCATACATTCTCATCATGTGATGAAATAATTTTATGTTCAATAAAAATAGATAATGAGATCTCAAGATTATACATAATCAAAGAAAAATAAGAGAAGAATAGGTATTTTAGTCACTATGAAAGGGTGAATGTTTCAATGAAAAATAATGTAATGAAGCAACTCCCTTCATAAAAGAAATGTGGAAAAAATCACCCTGGGAAAACTAAAGGGATTTGGAGTTTTTATATGTGTTTAGAAAAGGGCCATCAGGTTATAGAATGTGAGGGGAATAATGGAAACACATTTATTTAGTGTTTCATAGATAGGGAGAGGGGTAACTATGAAAATTAAAGACCCAACTATCAATGAAATATACCTTTGAAGAACCCAAGGGATCAAGGTCAAACTTATGTTATTGATACAACCGATGTGGAATGATTAATTTTCTTATATTTTTATTAAAGAATCATTTTATTTGATTGTTTTATCAATGATTTACCTTTTAATAGAATCTTTAAATATGTATAGATAAAGATTACACTGCGTCAATTATTCATAAAGTATTTAAAATTCTATGTAGAATAGTGTGGATAAAAAATATAAACTAATCAATAAATAGTTTAGCTTCAGAAAAAAATATGATTGGGTGATATAAAATCCCAAAAAGGTTCTTTATGTGAAGATAATTATTTTGGATAAAGAGATGGTTAATCTGGATAAATTAAAATTGATATGAGAGACTACATTGGAATTGATTAATTATTTGTTCCCAATGTGGTTTATTATATCCGTGATGGGTTTTACATATTTCTTGGAATTAATTAATTTGTCCAATGATATATGTTTTATTTAATAAATAAGCAAGGATTCATGCTTTCAATAATGTTTTATATTAAATCATGTTATTACCAAATTTAAAGTGAATACATGGAAA
This sequence comes from Viscum album, assembly GCA_963277665.1. NCBI lineage: Eukaryota > Viridiplantae > Streptophyta > Magnoliopsida > Santalales > Viscaceae > Viscum > Viscum album. The sequence continues at coordinate 260,262,525 of OY728128.1, read as the reverse complement.
GGGTATTCACATGTTTGGCATGTGATGATTAATAACTACTTCATGTTGATTGAACATCATTTCATTAATTTTGAAAATTTAGTGACCATAATTCAAAATTTTTAGATCTGAATCTTTTGGAAATTTTAACTATCTATGAAGTGGTTTAAGTCGATGTATGAACATGGTTTTAGAGATTAATGTATTGCTTCACTATGAGGTGCAAACAGTGTTAGGAAATGAAGTTGAAATAGGTAAAGGCATAACCAAAGGATCAAATTGTGCATATAAAAATGCATATTTACTTATATTGTTATATTATTATTGAATTACTCAAATCTAGAAAAAGTGTGTTGAAGAAAAAAAATATTTTCCTCATATCATACTTTTTTATTATACCAATACCACATTTCACACATCTAGTTTTTGGATTTGGGGTAGAAAAATTATGACGAACATGTTTCCTTTAACTATCCATCAGAACATGGTAGTTAGTTTTTTCATCCATGTCTTTGTCTTCACTAACATTATCCTATTCAAAATCCTAGTTTTGTGGTGACCTTCACATTTCATTTTCCCTGTTATTAAGAAGGTTGGTTATGAACCCAAATAATGATGTGTATTTTTCAAAAATAGTTTATTTTAAATTACCAAACCCTTGAATACCAAAATCAAGATGAAATTTATAGGACACAATTTATTTAATTTGTGAATAATGTAACACTTTTAAATTCTATAATTAGGACATTCTATTTATAAGTGTGTATGAAAACCCCAAGTGCATAAGGGAATAACATATCTTGAGACATTATTGTTCATTTACTATTATAAATATATTGAATATATTAAATATATTTAAATATTGAAAACATTGATTTTATATTATGGTGCATGCAATGAGTTTCTTCGATGGCTTGCAATACACGCATGACCAAATATTACCGAATACTATTAATATTATTATTTAATAACAAGAATATCTCTTCAGTGTTAAATTGGATGTTATGACTATGATTAATTAACTTATTAAAAATATATTTTTTACATAAATATAAAATTAATTATTTGGTTACAAATTTTTTAAGAATTAATATAAAAAAATTGAATATAAAGGAAATGTTTTTATACTCACAAATTTATTTTATCCTAATAAATTAAATTAATTATTATTATTGAATTATATTAATCTTATATATATATATTTATTATATTAAATCAATTTTTTTACATTCATACAATATATTTGATAACCATAATATATGAAAAACCAAAAATTATGCCTAAAAGGTTATATTTTTATAAGTGCATTTTTTTCACCTTTTAATGGTGAAAATATTTTAAAACTATATTTTAAAACAATTATAAATTTTATATGACAAAATAAAATTCATTTTTGAAATCTAAACATCAAAATTATCTATCAATAATTTTTTTTTTTATGAGGATTTTCATTTGTAATTTAATAGTGAAAAATAATGAATCTTAATTTAAAAATATTTTATTTTCAAATATATTTATGAAGATAAACTATATTTTTTATTGGGTTCCATGTTTAATTAGATCAATTTTAAATTTATTAATCCAATGTAGAGAATTGGATTCAATTTGAAAATCATATTGGATATAAAAACATTTCAAAAATTTAATCAGTTTCACTTTAAAACCCTATTTTGTCTTCCCATATATGGGTTTAATTTTTAATTAATTTCCAAAACTATTTTTATTATAATTTTTATAAATTAAATTTTAATGTTTAATAAAAATTATTTTCAACGATTAAGGGAAATAATAGCTTAATAACGGAAAAATCCATAAACATAAGGGCCCAAATGACCTAAAAACATGTCAAAATCCAATTTTATGGCCATATTTTGACCGTAATCTCCCTCTATCGAATTTAGATTTTTATTAGAGCAAACATACATGCATAAAACTGCATGTAATTCCCTATTTCAAAAATTTACAAGAATTCCACTCCTCCACCACTAAAACAACACACTCTACCCTCCCACTTATTCACACCTCTCAAGAAATTTTTTATTCACAAACCCTTCCCAAAAAAATCTCCCAACACCCCTCCCCTAAATATTGAATACTTTGTTTTGGAAAAAACAACCCACAAAGTCTTTTGGTGTAAACCCAAAGGAGTTACATGAAAAAGGGGAAATGTTCTACAAGGAAAAATTTGACTTATTAGTCTCTTCAACCCTTCAATTATTCTTATATATTGATAATAATATAACCTAATAATATTCATTATAATGATATTTTTTTATGTCAATGGTATTGACTTCAATCACACACACTTCCATCAAATGGAATATGCAGTCATTATTCTAGTGTACAGTGGACTACCGCCTCATGAACCAATGTCATTCATTCTTCAATTCATCAGCTTTCATTATCGGAAATAGTTATGGATTTATAGTTAATAAATTAAATATATAATATTTGTAATTTCTTTATTCTTATGTATTTTTTTATAAAAACCTTAATTTTATTCTATCCTTATTTGACGAAGATGATAACATCATTTTTGAATCAATGATCACTTATAAGGTATTATTCTTATGAGTTTTCCTAGGTAATCATGTCAAAAATTTCAAAGTGATATCATCCGATTTCTAATTGGGAATGGGAATAGGCTGAGACACCCTATCTATTCTATGATTCTTGGATTTCACATATTGAGAGGTGAAAAAAAATACAAATCCCCTAACCTCATTTTTCTTTATTGAATACCATTATAGTCGATGAAGATCATGATAATTCATTGTCAAGACAGGAAATAACATCCAACTATAAGCATGAAACTCTCTCATCAACTCCTTATATGAGACCATTGAAACGCATACTCAGCCGTGGAAACTAAGTTAATTAAAACATGAAAAATACTATCCTAATGGTGTCACACCATCATATATGCTATCTATTAGAACTAGGTCCACCTCATTATATAACAAACCTATTTTGATCCTATCCAAATTCATGTGTATAATTTATATAAAAGACTAATATAAGCATCACTAGGACTCTTGAAAATCTATATACATGTCATTAAAAAGTTTCATAATCTTCCACTCATCGCAACAATCCTTTAGTACATCTCTCTCCATTTTCTAGCATAAATAATCGAAAAGGATATTGAATATACCATGTGTATAATCCATCTCGAAATCAAAAGATTATAAATATACAACCCACCTCCCCAACCCAATGGTCAGGTCCACCTGGGAAAAGATGTACCTGATGCTTTTGTGGTCTATATATTCCAAAGACCTCTCTACCATTAGATAATGACTCATTCATCTTGGGTAATATAGGACAATTTCTAACTCCATATCGTGAGTAGGGTAATACCTCTCCTGAGGTCTCAACTGTCTAGAGCTATAAGTAACAACATGATCCTCCCATATCATAATAGGTCCACGTATACATTTTCATGACTCATTGAACAAGTTATATTTTTTACTAAGAAAAGGAGAATTGAGGATAGGTTCTCATGACAACCTGCTTTTCAGATCTAAAAAATGTTTATTTAAAAGCATCTTCCCAAAAAACAATCAACCCTTTCTTTGTCATCCCCAATATTAGTACTTCCAAATGAGAGAATTATTGGATAAAGAACTATTGATTACATTATAAACCTATAAATATATTAATTTGAATATATAATTATCTCCTCCCATGATTACTAGGTGGCAACCGTCTTTAGATCCACTAACACCCTATACTTTTATAAAACATGGACTAAGAAGTGCACTTTATCAATCCACAAACTATATTTGGATACCTTGGAATAACGATTATGATATCTCAATGTTATATAGAAGAAATAAAGATTTTAGGAATTATTATCTACTAAAAAGCAGTACACTAATATGTCATCAACAAAAAACACAAAAAAAGGTCTTGAAAAGAACGAAATATCAAGTTCATCAATTCCATGAATTCCATAAATGCATTCAAGAAACTAAATGACATTTTCAGATACTCATGCAAGCCACACCTTCTCCAAAAAGTAATATAAGGTTTTTATGATGGTCTCAATCTAAACTGGTGGTATCCTAATCTCAATTTAATCAGGGAGAAGATCATATAACCACTCATCTAATTGAATTATTCCTCAATATCTGGTAGGGGATACTAGTTCTTAATCATACTCTAGATCATCCATCAATAACCCCACAAATATGTTCAATGTATTAATTTACTAATTAGTGAAAATAATTGGAGAAACCCCACAAAGACGTACTTGGTAATATGAAACATTTAGCATTATGATATTTAAACTGATTATTAAACTCTTGAATCACTGTTGGTTTCATACTATAAGGTGGGATATAAACAAGTTCTACTCCCAACACAAAAATCGATTCTGACCTCTATCTTTCACTCAGGTGGTAATCCATATTACTCATCAGGAAAAGAATCCTGAAATTGATCTACCAGTGAAGGAAAACTTTCCTTCTTTATTCACCATCATCCAGAACAAGTATTCATATCTAATATATTTGATAATAAGATCTAAGATGATTCACTCATGAATGACTAGACTAGGATCCCAATCACACTGGAGATAACAGTTTCTTCATTTTGGATATAGAAATGAAATTCAATTTTTTTACTAGTCAATATTATCATGGAATTGAACTTACCAATCCATACAAATAATCAAATTAAATCCTATCATTTCCATCACAAATGCTTCCAAAAATAAATAATGACCACCAATTTAAAGTGAAAATGCATATAGGTGATTGATATTATATGATCATACACCCAATGGAGTGACAATGGTCAATAATATATCCATTATTTGTACATCAAATACCATTTTTTGTGTGAAAATAATAGATAAATATTAATGTGATTCTCTAGTGTAAAAAAATTACAAAATATAGATGATTGAGAAATCGTAACATTGAAAATTGAAGGTCCTGCATTAAAAAGATCTAGCGTAGTCTCTATAGCATACAACTGACAAGACCATATTCCATGGACTCCACCCTCAATCCCCTAAGATTTTTCCTATAATTGTAAATTCTATTCCTGCACTTAGATACCACATCCCCTACCCCAACTTGAATGTCACGTAGAACTCCAACTACTAGTGTCCAGAGGAGTAGTTGAATCCATCCCAGACTCTGATAACTATTTCAATCCCCTTCCACATCCCTAATACTACATTCCCAAAAAAAACATTTATGGTTTAGCATTTTTTAGTTAACACAATATCAAGAGGGACAGGGAAACAAATTCTTCTTATGGACTAACTTTTCTCATTGAAAGAACTTAAAAAAACATAATCCTATAATGGATTCCCACATCCATGACTACTATGGCCTTTGTTTCCATAGAAAAACTATTAGGGTATCACCTCATTCCACTAAAATAAGATCTCTCAGTTCACCCTGTGGAAATAGCATGGTCACAACTTAGGGAATCTCTCAAATTCCCTTACATGATGAGTTCTTAAATCATCACTTCTAAAAAGATAATCACAAAAAATATGTTCACCTGTTACATGATCTTATTGTGTGGACCATCATAAAACAATCTCACCATAGAGATCTCATTAGAAGCTAAATATGGTGTAGAGAAATACATGTTTGTGAAGCATAAATCATAGTATTGTACTAAAATTCTATCATATGTTAGGTGAATGAAATTATGAGCTTTCTCAACCCTCAAAATATTAATATAGAAGAAGGGGGATAACATCACCTCAATTTCCTTCCCTAATAACTCCAATTTTTACCAATCCTACACCAAAATGTCTTACCAATTCTTGGGTGGTGAAAAATGAATATATACAGAAAGAATCACCCTCATATCTTTTCATGTGTTTAGATTATTGAGAATCATCTGAACTAACATGATCTATAGCTCAAATTATTTGGGGCCTCCATCACTAGTGAATCTATGAGAATACTACTCCTATAAATCTATCTTCAACTCAAACATAAATGAAATGATATAAAAAATATCCTATTACATAGATCAAATGAACATCAGGAAGCAATCATAAATCAGAACATGGATATGATCATCAAGAGTTATAGGATGTTTTGAAACATTTTCATTAGGAGAATGCTAATTCCTACACTCATAACGATCATCTTGAATATGAAAGATACGAATTTCCTATAAAAGAAAAATTCACTCCATAAAAAAATTTCTAAAATCTAGGCCATTTTCAAGAGGTGACAAAAACATAGAAAATTAATTGTAGTCACTCTAAACATGGATTACATGTTTATTCCATGTCATTAACTTTTTCATCATTTATTTTATATAACAACTATCTCATTTCTAATTTCAACAAGTAAAATATATCAAATAAAAAAATGTGTCCCTATCATGAAATATTCATGTCAATATATATCCTTATGTTCCAATAGTGATGAATGTGTACTCATACCTTATCATACCAGACCATGAGATGAAATCTTAATAAAAAATAAAATAAAAAAAATTTGAATCATGGAATGTGAAATAACATTAACTAAAATAGTATAACATCATAAGAATATATTCTATACCAATAAACTCATATATTACATCATATATGGGATATAATATCCCATGAATAATCTCAATACTATGTCCTTACACATCCTTGACTCCTTCATACCTTTCCTAAATGTTAAGGAAATACAAAAGAAAGGCCTAACTCTCTGATGTCACTTTGTTACATCCTATGATATGGAACTCTGTCACATAGGGAAATAAGATTGGTTAAGAGACCTCATGAACGAGTTTATGTTTTCTAGAGCCTTAAATAAAGATGTGGGGTAGGGGGGGTGATCAGCATATTAGAGAGACTATATCCACTAGTATAGAGATACAATACAATGTAACTAAAAAAATATAAATATCATAGTAACACAAACATTGAGGAGATCATATATCAAAAAATGGGAATTTAGAGGAGGAAAAATAATAATAAAATAGAAGGGTTTCATGTAATGACATGATAGTATGTATCTAAATGTAAAACTGAAACAAATAATAATAAAATAATCAGTTGAAAAAAATAAACTCAAAGAACCTAGTCCCAAACCCCGTGTCTGTCTCATCTCCAAACTATTTCAAATCTAGAATAAAACAAATTAGCAACAAGGTCCCATGACCTTATCCAATATTAAAACCATGTATTATGGTTGGAAACCAAATGATGACCTAAATAGGGTGTGAGTATAACATAGTATGTTTAAACCATTCTGTATAAACAAAATTAGTCTGATAATAAGTACATGAAATAAAGAAAAAATATGTGTATTAAATAATCAAATAACACAACACATATACCAACCTACATTGGAACCATGTGTACATTTCACGGATAATGTAATACAACTTTTCCAACCAATAACCTTACTCCATGACATAATATAACCAATATCAGACACATTTTGGGATATTTCTGGGAAAAGAACAAAACCATGCCAACCATAAACCGTATATCCATGGAACAATAACAAATAATTTGGGTCCATCACTCTATTCAATCATTTCATAAAGGGTCTATGAAGCACCATCTCAATATAATAATTTAATTATGGGTATAGGTATAACTGACTCCATATAAGAATTATGGCATGGAACTTGGAATATTTCACTCATTATAAGCATTATACAATGGTATTTGGAAGAACCCACTAAATATAAGAATTAACTGTAACACCCCATGTAAATAAAGAATATGAAATTTTCATATTTATCCATATTTGTGAATAAAATATTAATATGAATTTAAAGGGGATGCTATGCTTGATGGTGTACCCAACACGCAACAACGTGTTTCTTGGGAATCTTACGTTGCACTCTAATAATAAAATAATATTATTTTAAATGGCAGTTAACAGGTAGCTGTTGTATTAGCGGGAATGGATAGAAATAACTTAAATATGATTATATATGTTTTTAAATGTTTTTACATTTATCCAATAAAAGATAAAGGCTTAAAATATGGAATGAATTCAATTTTAGGCGTATATGCCCTAGTTTTCACTAAAGGTTCACTTATCGACTTTTGATGGCGAACGGTCATTAAATATAGTTTTGTTCACTCTTATACATTCAATTGGAACAAATAAAACTCTTCTTTAGAATCGAGACATCAAAATTTACTTTGTGTAATATTTTTGTATCTTTCCGATAAAGTTCATTTTTTAATGAATAGTGTAAAATGTTGTATTTTAATTCAAAACCTCTTTTTAATCTAATTTATTTATATGATTAGATTATCTTTTTAATTGGTTTTAAAGTGAAATTAGAATATATTTTTACCATTAAATCCAATAGTGGTCGTTGGAATTAATTTCACTTTGAAATCAGACTTAAACTAGTGTCAATCTTTTGATACTTATTGTTTCATAAAAACACGCTATTTGTCATGACAGCAGGAATTAATTATTAAATTAATTAATGTGACTTATATGTTTTGAATTTTGTAAAATAGACTTCATTTTTGAATTCGGAATATCAAATATAGCTTAGGGTGAATTTTTTGGATTTTTCTGAAAAACTTCAATTTTTGATGAATAGTGAAACCACTAAGTGGTACTTATAAAAACTGATTTTTCCGTTTAAATGAAATTTTTCCATATTTGTGTTTTTAATTTAAAAAATCCGACATAAATGGTTTTCATTAAGAAGTAAAATGTGGTTCAATGGGATAAAAATAAATTTTTGGTGAATACTAACTTATTAAGTCTTTAATCGCGATTAGAGGTAATTACTGTAGTTTAAGGTAAAAATAATGTTTTAATAATATTAAATGAACTTGACACATGTCCTAACCTCATTGGATGTGTCATGTCCGACCATGAAAACCCATGGGTCAACTTGGGGACCCCATGAAGCTACTTTGGTTGGAAAATGACATTAATATCTTTTTATTTAAAGTTAAAGTAAAAATGAGACAAACATGAAATGTTTTACTAAAACAATTTTTACATGGGGTTATACAAATCATCTTTTTGACTATAAATATTCATTTGAAAGATAATAAAGATTTCCTATATCATAGTATGTTTTTTATAATTTTTATACGTTAAATAAATTAAATTATTTATGTCATCATGATGATGCATCGATGACCTCATTATTTAACGATTTAAATAAAATGGAAAGATAATGTAATATCTAAGACCTACACATGTCCAAAGCCTATTTTATGAGTTATTTTCGAACTCTTATCTCCTTATCCTCGAAATACATCAATGTGGGATCTTTAAAATCTGAAACCCTTTTGAAAATAACGTAACATTTTGAAACTTTACAAGAGTGCCCCTCGTTTCCTCTTATAAAAGGCCCCCACCTATACCTCCTTACCCAAACTCCAAAAGCCTTTGGCTTGGCCAAACCCAGCCCATTTTGTCTCTACACTTACCTCTAATACTCCTTGAAGTCTCACTTTGGGCAGAAGTCTTCCCAAGGAAGCCTTTGAGCTCAAACCAAAGGGAGTTACTCGATTTTAAGGTAATGTCTTCTTTTGAGTCCTTTTGTTTTATTTTGCTTCTCCAACCCCCTAAACTCTTTTTATTATTTTATTTTGTAACAAATCCAGTATCCTCAATATACTAGGATGTTGTTATAATAAGTATTAGATCTACACTTACACACACCTACATCTAATGGTTAACGAACATACTGTTTCCGTGGATGGCGAATTTATGCCTCCTGAAACGATGATTGTTCAACACTCTTTTAACACCCTCAAAGGTGGCCATTAAGATGTTACTATATTTATATATGATATATAATATGTTTATGTTTTACTTAAGCTTCTGTATTTTTCATTTGTGGATTACCTTTATGGTTTCCATTATGGGTAAACACGATATCTTCATTTAAGGAAGTGCGGACTACCGCCCCCTCAAAGTGATGTGATTCGTTAATGCCATACGTGGAACATATAAAGGTTGGATTTAATGTTATTATATATGATTTTATACTGGAATTATTATATACCTCTATATCATTATTATTTTTTTCCATTAAAGTATGTGATAGAAATGAAAGTAGCATTCATGCGTACGTACGACTTACCATCTCCATGAACTGTGAATTTCATTTCTTATCCCCAAATGTAATGTACTATTATAAGTACATGTATATAATGGATATATATGATTAATGATACATATAAATGATTAATATAATTCTGGAATTAAAATATACATACCTCTCATTTAGTTTTAATTCCATTAATATGACAAAGAAATGAAAGTAGCATTCATTCGTACGTACGACTTACCGTCTCCATGAACGGTGCATTTCATTTCTTACCTCTAAATGATTATGTAATATTATAAATACATGTATATTCTGGATATATATGATATATATGATATCCAAATCAGGAATGTCATTCTGGATATAAAGAACCTTTGACCACACATACAACATGTAATTGTATGAAGTCCACTTTCGACTTAAGAACCAAATATCGACAAAACAAACATTATTAACATAAATGATTACATAATGTTTATAACATGTCAATAATTTATATAAAAGTAATAATGAACTTGGAAAATGTTCTTAATCAAGTAAAAATTAACTCATGTTTATTATTCAGGATGTTAAAGAACGATCCAGTCAAGTCGGACCCGAGGTAAGGGATCCTACTCCTCTCTTTCTTTTTTAGTACACTCTTTTATGACATTCCTTCTAAGCTCATCTTTCTAGTGATTGGGATGTTATTTTATATTTCTCATACTGTAATTTTTATTTTCATATGATGAGAGACCCTATTCTCTCTAATCAATCCATTTTGGAAGTTTTGAGTGGCACCGTTAGGCTGCCGAATTTTCGTAAGAGATCTAACCTCTCTCTTTCTCTTTAAGTACTCTCCTTTATGTCACTTCTTTTAAGCTCCTATTTTTTATGATGGGGGATGTTCTTTTATATTTCACTTGCTGTACATTTTATTTTAATGTGATGAGATACCCTATTTGATCTCATCATTCGATTTTTGGAAGTTTTAAGTGGCGCCGTTAGGCTGCCGAATTTTCGTAAGGGATTTTTCATCTCACTTTTATTTCCGTGAGATTTATGCTACATTTGCCACAATTTCCTTTGAGTGGTGTATGTACTGACCATTATTTTAATCATTGTGTAATATACTTTCTTTTATGAGTATTTACATCAATGTTGTATTGTCCTTCTTTCATGAGGTGTATGTTTTGAAAGATACCCATGTCAGTAAGGGAACCTTTCACCCTCCTCTTTTTAAAAGACTTCTTTTGTTGGGTCTTTTAATTTAAATATTGTTATGTTGGGATATGTTCTAATATATCCTTATTGATTTTAATTTTATGTCCAAGTGATGATATACCCTTTTTATCTCTATTCAACTCTTTTTCTGAATTTTGAAGTGACGCCGTTAGGCTGTCTAATTATTGCAAGGGAACTTCTTAACCCAATTTCGATTCTTTGGGATAAACTTGTACACCTTGAATATGTCGTTCTATGATTATGTGATAATGTCCTATGATTGTTTTACACTTAATACCCACTTATATTTTGTGTATTCTTTTGTCACACATAGTTATGTAACTGATTTATCCTTAATCCAAGGATACCGTCTTTGTATGGGACTTCGTCTCAATCTCCTTTCTTTGAGGAATATTTTGTTTTATACACAACCTTCTTTTGTATGGTGTATAAACCCCTTTGACTTTTACGTTTATCCAAAAGGAATTTTTTTTATACGAAGCGTTTTACTAAACGACAAAAGAGAATGTTTTTGTCGTACGTATGCGGCGACAACGACTTCTCCGCCGCCGTGACCGTTATTTGAGTTTCGGCTTCCTCTACAATACATACCTTGTTTTTAAATGAAAAATAAATACCATGTTTTAATTTTCTTTTATTTTGTTATTGAAAACGGTTTTCATAATGTTTTTATATCAATGTGTTGTATTGATATCTTGCGATTGAAAGGTGGAAATGTTATGTTTCCTTTATGCATGTTTTATGTTATACGATTATGTTGAGGTTCTTGGGCATTATTATGAATACGGGTGGTTCCGTGATAAACTAAGGGAGGGTGAGCCCGATATAGCTCTCCAATGCATTGGGTAACACAAAGGAGTGAAACGTTAAGGTTTCTCCAAAGAGATTTAGGGAATATACTATGATGGGTATTCCAAACGTAACCAAGAGGGTTACTCCCTACGTAAGAATGTTCTGAATGCCTGAAGTTACCTTTATGTCTTATTATTACTATGCTTTATTCATGATTTGATGAGGTATGTTAAATTTCCTATGTTTTATGGGTAAAGTATGATTTCATTCTTATGTATATATGAACTGATGTTTCCTTTCATTATTTTTATATCCCTTACTGAGCTTTTTATGCTCATCCCATGTTTTTGAAATGTTTTTCACAGGTCAAGGGAATGGTACGTGATGTGATGTTAGTGTCAAGGATGTATCAAGAATGAATCCAAGTTTTATTTTAAATATGTTTCTGTTGATGGGAATGAAGAATACTATCTTTATGTAACCACATTGTTTATATGTGGAATGTAATTCAAGTTTTATGATCTAATTCTCTAAAACTCTAAACCCGAAAATATCCTCAATGTGTAATCTTGTAATAACTAAAGATTAAGTAAGGTTTAAGGTTGGGGCCTTATAGTTGGTATCAATGGTCGGTTTAGATAACTTTAGAGGTTAGGGTATTCTTAAAGCATAAGTGACATTACCATAATGGTTAGGATTTCAGAATGAGTCCTGGTTTTAGATAAAGTGAATGAGTAAGTATATCTTAGTGTTTATCTTCCTCATACGTAAATGATGGTTTTGTTGATATACTCACACTGACCTTTTTGGTTTTAGTAAATGGCTGGATCTAGCAGGCACCAAAGTGACAATGGGTTTGAAGGAATCTGTGGTGGTTCTCTGATTAAGAGACTGGATGAGATGGGGGATTCAATGAGGAATCTCATGGTTGTTCTAAACCAACTATCAAAGAGTCATGATCAACCACTTCAACCTTGGTGAGTTCTCTAATGCATCATGTACAAGATGGCCAACTTGATGTGGAAATTCAGGTAATAATTATTAAGGTAACCATTAGGCTTTATATGATCCTTACTTTTTAGGTAATTATGGGTTACTCTATGATATGATTGAAAATGAAAGGAATGAGATAAACTTGAGGTTAAAATATGTTATGATCATTTTTTAAGATTTTATCTCATTTTGGGGGATGTTTTAAGAATTATGTAGTTTTGGAAAAAGGAAAACACGCAGACCGTGTGACAACCCGTCGCGTCGGACAAAGCTGCGGGAATCGAACCCACAACCAAAGTGTGACTGGTATTTATCGCCTACCACTGGACTACATGAATTCCCTGGTTAGTTTGACTGATTCTTTCTAGTTATATGATTTTATGAATTAAGAGTAAGTTGATTTTGGGTTATTTATGAAAATGATTAACCTATCATGGAGGATATGTGATTAGGTTAATTAATTTTCAATACAAGACTTTAGGAGCAACTGATGCTATTTGGAGATAAATGTTATGATTTAACTTGGAAGACTATGTGACTAAATCCTTCAAATATTTGGTTTTCAACCTTAGTTTGGTTACATTGAATAATTTTATGGACAAATTGTTTATCTAATGGTCATCGTTGAACTTTGGGTTTTGTTGGACAAATTTTGGAGATTAAGCATAGATTTTCATTTTATAAAGGGTTATCCTTTTATGGATTATCTGATCTTTTACTAGCCTTTTTGGTTTTGGTTTTGGTTAAAGTCTAAAGACATGGGAAGTATATAGTTCTCTTTTGTGGATTAGGTGATTCTCTAGAAGTTGATTATAGTACTCTTAATGGGAAAAAGTCTTCCTAAATACTCATCTTTTGGAGAAAATATGATTTTGCGTAAGGAATATAATAAAAGTTGAAAGTAAACATGATAAGTGATTATGTTTCCTTATGAATAGATTCCTTAATAAAAAGTAACTTAAAACAAAAATTTTTTCTATTAAATTTTCCTACTGGGGAATCGAATACCGTTTAACCCATCACAAGTTTGTGATTTTCTCATGGTTAACTTTCTCCTAAACATGTTTTCTATCACTCTCCATCAGAACATGACCCTTTGTTTTTTCCTCCATGTCTATATTTTCATACATGGAATCCTAGTATGGGTTAACTCGGGTGACCTTTGTACTTATCTTTCTTTATTTTAAAGTGATTGTTTTACCGACTCTTGTTCTGATGTGGGACTTTCAAGGATGTTTCCAAGCTCAATTTTAAAAATTGCGAGGACACAATTCCCAAAAGGGGGGAAGGATCTAACACCCCATGTAAATAAAGAATATGACATTTTCATATTTATCCATATTTGTGAATAAAATATGAATATGTCTTTAAAGGGGACGCTATGCTCGATGGCGTACCCAACACGCAACAACGAGTTTTTTGGGAATCTTACGTTGCACTCTAATAATAAAATAATATTATTTTAAATGGTAGTTAACAGGTAGCGGTTGTATTGGCGGGAATGGATATAAATAACTAAAATATTATTATATATGTTTTTAAATGTTTTTACATTTATCCAATAAATGATAAAGGCTTAAAATATGTAAAGAATTCAATTTTAGGCGTATATGCCCTAGTTTTCACTAAAGGTTCACTGATCGACTTTTGATGGAGAACCGTCATTAAATATAGTTTTTTTCACTCTTATACATTCAATTTGACCAAATAAAACTCTTCTTTAGAATCGAGACATCAAAATTTACTTTGTGTAAATTTTTTGTATCTTTCTGATAAAGTTCATTTTTTTAATGAATAATGTAAAATGTTGTATTTTAATTCAAAACCTCTTTTTAATATAATTTATTTATATGATTAGATTATCTTTTTAATTGGTTTTAAAGTGAAATTAGAATATATTTTTACCATTAAATCCAATAGTGGTCGTTGGAATTAATTTCACATTGAAATCAGACTTAAACTAGTGTCAATCTTTTGATACTTATTGTTTCATAAAAACACGCTATTTGTCATGACATCGGGAATTTAATTATTAAATTAATTAATGTGACTTATATGTTTTGAATTTTGTAAAATATACTTCATTTTTTAATTCGGAATATCAAATATAGCTTAGGGTGAATTTTTGGGATTTTTCTGAAAAACTTCAATTTTTGATGAATAGTGAAACCACTAAGTGGTACTTATAAAAACTGATTTTTCCGTTTAAATGAAATTTTGCCATATTTGTGTTTTTAATTTCAAAAATCCGACATAAATGGTTTTCATTAAGAAGTAAAATGTGGTTCAATGGGATAAAAATAATTTTTTGGTGAATAGTAACTTATTAAGTTTTTAATCGCGATTAGAGGTAATTACTGTAGTTTAAGGTAAAAATAATGTTTTAATAATATGAAATGAACTTGACACTTGTCCTAACCTCATTGGATGTGTCATGGATGACCACGAAATCCCATGGGTCAACATGGGGACCCCATGAAGCCACTTTGGTTGGAAAATGACATTGATATCTTTTTATTTAAAGTTAAAGTAAAAATGAGACAAACATGAAATGTTTTACTAAAACAATTTTTACATTGGGTTATACAATTCCGATTTTTGACTATAAATATTAATTGGAAAGATAAAAAGATTTCATATATCATAGTATTTGTTTTATAATTTTTAGACATTAAATATATTAAATTATTTATGACATCATGATGATGCATCGATGACCTCATTATTTAACGATTTAAATAATATGGAACGATAATGTAATATCTAAGACCTAAACATGTCCAAAGCCTATTTGATGAGTGTATTTCGAACACTTATCACCTTATCCTAGAAATACATCAATGTGGGAACTTTAAAATTTGAAACCCTTTTGAAAATAAAGTAACATTTTGTAACTTTACAAGAGTGCCCCTCCTTTCCTCTTATAAAAGGCCCCCACCTCTACCTCCTTACCCACACTCCAAAAGCCTTTGGCTCGGCCAAACCCTGCCCATTTTGTCTCTCCAATTCCCTCTCTTACTCCTTGAAGTCTCACATTGGGCATAATTCTTCCCAAGGAAGCCTTTGAGCTCAAACCAAAGGGAGTTACCCGATTTTAAGGTAATGTCTTCTTTTGAGTCCTTTTGTTTTATTTTGCTTCTCCAACCCCCTAAACTCTTTTTATTCTTTTATTTTGTAAAAACTCTAGTATCCTCAATATACTAGGATGTTTTTATAATAATTATTAGAGCTACACTTACACACACCTACATCTAATGGTTAACGAACATACTGTTTCCGTGGATGGCAAATTTATGCCTCCCGAAATGATGATTGTTCAACATTCTTTTAACACATTAAAAGGTGGCCATTAAGATGTCACTATATTTATATATGAAATATAATATGTTTATGTTTTACTTAAGCTTCTGTATTTTTCATTTGTGGCTTACCTTTATGGTTTCCATTATGGGTAAACACGATATCTTCATTTAAGGAAGTGGGGACTACCGCCCCCTCAAAGTGATGTGATTCGTTAATGCCATATGTGGAACGTATAAAGGATGGATTTAATGTTATTATATATGATTTTATACTGTAATTAATATATACCTATATATAATTATTATTATTTTACATTAAAGTATGAGATAGAAATGAAAGTAGCGTTTATGCGTACGTACGGCTTACCGTCTCCATGAACTGTGCATTTCATTTCTTATCCCCAAATGTAATGTACTATTATAAGTACATGTATATAATGGATATATATGATTAATGATACAACTAAATTATGAATATAATTCTAGAATTAAAATATACATACCTCTCATTTAGTTTTAATTCCATTAATATGATAAAGAAATGAAAGTAGCGTTCATGCGTACGTACAGCTTACCGTCTCCATTAACGGTGCATTTCATTTCTTACCTCTAAATGATTATGTAATATTATAAATACATGTATATTCTGGATATATATGATATATATTATATCCAAATCAGGAATGTCATTCTGGATATAAAGAACCATTGACCACACAAACAACATGTAATTGTAAGAAGTCCACTTTCGACTTAAGAACCAAATATCGACAAAACAAACATTATTAACTTAAATGATTAAATAATGTTTATAACATTTCAATATTTGATATAAAAGGAATAATGAACTTGGAAAAGGTTCTTAAGAAAGTAGAGACTAAATCAAGTTTATTATTCAGGATGTTAAAGAACGATCGAGTCAAGTCGGACCCGAGGTAAGGGATCCTACTCCTCTATTTCTTTTTTAGTACACTCTTTTATTTCATTCCTTCTAAGCTCATATTTATTGTGATTGAGATGTTCTTTTATATTAATCTTACTGTAATTTTTATGTTCATATGATGAGAGACCCTATTCTATCTCATCAGTCCATTTTGGAAGTTTTGAGTGGCACCGTTAGGCTGCCGAATTTTCGTAAGAGATCTAACCTCCTCTTTCTCTTTAAGTACTCTCCTTTATGTCACTTCTTTTAAGCTCATCTTTTTTTATGATGGGGGGTGTTCTTTTATATTCCTCTTTCTGTAAATTTTATTGTAATGTGATGAGATACCCTATTTGATCTCATCAATCCATTTTTGGATGTTTTAAGTGGCACCGTTAGGCTGCCGAATTTTCGTAAGGGATTTTTCATCTCACTTTTATTCTCGTGAGATTTATGCTACATTTGCCACAATTTTCTATGAGTGGTGAATGTACTGACCATTGTTTTCCTCATTGTGTAATATACTTTCTTTTATGAGTATTTACATCAATGTTGTATTGTCCTTCTTTCACGAGGTTTATGTTTTGAAAGATACCCATGTCAGTAAGGGAACCTTTCACCCTCCTCTTTTTAAAAGACTTCTTTTGTTGGGTCTTTTAATTTACATATTGTTATGTTGGGATATGTTCTCATATATCCTTATTGATGTTAAATTTATGTCCAAGTGATGATATACCCTTTTTATCTCTCATCAACTCTTTTTCCAAATTTTGAAGTGATGCCGTTAGGCTGTTTAATTATTGCAAGGGAACTTCTTAACCCAATTTCGATTCTTTGGGATAAACTTGTACACCTTGAATATGTCGTTCTATGATTATGTGTGAATGTACTATGATTGTTTTACAATTAATATCCACTTATATTTCGTGTATTCGTTTGTCAGACATAGTTATGTAACTGATTTATCCTTAATCCAAGGATACCGTCTTTGTGTGGGACTTCGTCTCAATCTCCTTTCATTGAGGCATATTTTGTTTTATACACAACCTTTTTTGTATGGTGTATAAACCCCTTTGACTTTTATGTTTATCCAAAATGAATTTTTTTATACGAAGCATTTTCCTAAACGACAAAAGGGAATGTTTTTGTCGTACGTATGCGGCGACAACGACTTCTCCGCCGCCGTGACCCTTATTTGAGATTCAGCTTCCTCTACAAGCCATACCTTCTTTTTAAAAGAAAAATAAATACCATGTTTTAATTTTCTTTTATTTTGGTATTGAAAATGGTTTTCATAATGTTTTTATATCAATGTGTTGTATTGATATCTTGCGATTGAAAGGTGGAAATGTTATGTTTCCTTTATGCATGTTTTATGTCATACGATTATGTTGAGGTTCTTTTGAATTATTATGTATACGGGTGGTTCCATGATAAACTAAGGGTGGGTGAGCCCGATATTGCTCTCCAATGCATTGGGTAACGCGAAGGAGTGAAACGTTAAGGTTTCTCCGAAGAGATTTAGGGAATATATTGTGATGGGTATTCCAAACGTAACCAAGAGGGTTACTCCCTACGTAAGAATGTTATGAATGTATCAAGTTACCTTTATGTCTTATGATTACTATGATTTATTCATGATTTGATGAGGTGTGTTAATGTGCCTATGTTTTATGGGTAAAGTGTGATTTCATTCTTATGTATATATGAACTCATGTTTCCTTTCAATATTTTTATATCCCTTACTGAGCTTTTTATGCTCATCCCATGTTTTTGAAATGTTTTTCACAGGTCAAGGGAAAGGTACGTGATGTGATGTTAGTGTCAAGGATGTGTCAAGAAAGAATCCAAGTTTTATTTTAAATATGTTTCTGTTGATGGGAATGAAGAATACTATCTTTATGTAACCACTTTGTTTATATGTGGAATGTAATGCAAGTTTTATGATCTAATTCTCTAAAACTCTAAACCCAAAAAGATCCGCAATGTGTAATCTTGTAATAACTCAAGATTAAGTAAGGTTTAAGGCTGGTTCCTTATATTAACGCTTGGGAATGGGATTATACCACTCAATATAAGCATTATATAATGTGATTGGGTATAGCCCACCCAATATAAAAATTACAACATGGGACTGGGAAGAGCTCTATCAATATAAGCATTACAACATTGTACTTGGAAGACCCTGCTCTATATAAGAGTTACATTATGAATTAAGACACAAGTTCTACTGATATAGATATTGTAAAATCAAATAATATGGTTTAATGGTTAATTTTTAAAATTTTCATTTTTCATTAAATTATAAATTTTACTTATCAATTTTTTATAAACCATTGACATGAAAAATATTTAAATAATAAAATCTATTTACACGGTGAATCAACTTCAATCAATCACTTGAAACCCATGGTAATATAAACTCACTTGAACCCATTAACTAATTCAAATATCTATTTGAGGGGTTTCTCACATAATGGGTAGGAATAAGATAGGTCACAATAAATGGGATCAAATGGAATCTAAAGAATAATCCTATTTATCATCTAATTATATAATTTACTTGTTATGTGGGAACAATCACAACATTCCAAAAACATGAAAATTAACAAAACCATATGGTTAAGTTTTATACCACTGACCATTATATAGAAATCAATGCTAATCTTCAAATAGGAAACACGTATGAGAACCAAGGATCAAATGATCACAAGAAGAATGTTGATAAAAAAAAATATCAAAATAATTCCACCATTGAATATAAAAGAAAAAACTAATTCAATGGAAGAAATAATAATGTTGAATAAGACTAACCAATGGGACCTACTCAGGATCAAACACCAAACAATGTTTCTTTGAGGTGAGGAAATCAGTCCATAATTGCTGGTAGTCTGCTAGGGATTTGGGGAAGGAAGGGATTCCATAAAATAATGAAGGAATAATATTCCTGATGGGATTAATACCATAGGGGTTGAGAACTACATGGTTTGTAACCCTTTCACTCCTTTTATTTATCAGATATTTAGATAAATGGGAAAAAGTGTCACCATTGTTTAATATTTACCCAGATTAAACATTACATGACATGTAATGGTTTCATAGTGTGTAATCACTTCACATCGTTAACCTAGTTCCTGGGTTGTGACTTGCATCATTTTTACACTGTGTCACATGTATATGGAATTTAAATTCCATGAATATTGTTTTCTTCGAATATCCTACAAAATATCCTTAACAACCTATGAAGGATTCACAAAATATAGAATCCCACTTGATCTCATTTAAATCATTTATAGCCAGAATCAATTAATTCAAACAAACATACATCCCAATACATTTGGTCATTTCACCAAAAAATGAATCCATATCTTTGAACAAGAGTCATCCACCATGGTTTAAACGCAAAGGACCCCCCACCCCCCATTGAATGATGATTTATGAAAAACACAAAGAGTATCACAGCTTAAAAAATTTGAGATCTTATAATATTATTAGCATTATTAATATTATAAATCAAAATCTGATAATTTATCATAGGAAAAATAAAATTAGTTATATTTTAATTTTTATAACCATTATGTGTCTCTAAAGAGAAAAAAAGACTCTAAAGAAATCATTTTATGTTGTTTTCAATGAAAATGATGTTTTAAAAAAATATTTTTCAACTCATAGTTACACATGATGAGTCTTATTATAGTTGTTTTCTACATTAAATAAATACAAAAAAAATTAGATGTTGAAGAGAAAAATATAATATTTTTTGTTATTATTTTTACTTAGGCGTTTAATATTTAAAACAAATTTCATTTTATGAGAAAATGGGGAAACAAATTATCACTAGAAGTGAGGTAGAAAAATAAATGATGTATAAAAATTATATAATTGTCAGTTATAAAGAATAGAAATATTTCAACTATATCATGTTTTCATTAAGACATAAATAGTCAATTTTCATATGATTATTTCCTTATAAAAAACATAGATATGTGTAATAAAAAGGAATTTTTTTTGAAAATTTAAAGTATTATAATTATAGAAAATATTGAAAATATAATAAGATTTTGATAGCTAAATCCTTTTTTGATAACATTGCTTGACACAACATAATTTTTCAAGAAAGAAATATTTTTTAATTAATTATTATTGGGAACCATCCACATGAAAATAAATGTAAAATGTTTTATAGAAAATGGTTGTTCAAGGAATTTGAGTGGATATTTTTATAACTTTCACTTACTATATAATCATAATGGAGAATATGTTACATTTAGAGACAATTAAAAATTCATATGTTTTGGGATTTGATAATTTAGAGAACCTCTTTCAATCTTCATATATAATGCACGTTATGTTAAATTGTTAAAGAAAACTCTAACAAGTCTATCTCAACTTTGTGATGATGAATATTCTGTTGAATTATCAAATAATATATGATCTATTTTAAGATTAAGATAATTAAATTTAGAGCACAAAGAAGAGAAATATGTATATATACATATATTTGATCTTTATTCATTGTGTAAACTTAATGTAAAGTGATTAAATAATGAAATTTAGGAATCATGGAATTATATTAGGAGGATTAGACATTGTATTATCTATTCGTTAAGGAAATTGAAATAGAAAATTAATACCTAATTTTTCTCAACTAAAATTCGATAAAGAGGTTTTATATGATGCATTATAAAATACTAAAAAATACAAATCACATTTTAAGACCATCAAATAATTTTCTTCTTCTAAACTATTTGAAAATATTCATATGGATTTATTTGGACCATAATGAACTGCATGAATAGATTTTATAAATTTTATTTGTGTTTTAGTGGATGATTTTTCAAGATTTACATCAAATTTTTTCTTAATATTTAAAAAATAATTTTGTTTTTTTGTATTAAAATGTTTAAACATGTCCAAAATTAAAAATTATATAAATTTAGGTTCTTTATAAATGATCACAGTTGATAATTTTAGAGTTATAAATTAAATCATTATTTCACAAAACACAGAATAAAATATACACTATCTTCCTCACTATCACCATTAAAAAATGGTGTCATATAAAGGAGGAATATGACCATATAAAAATATTATAAAATAATGTTTTCTGAATATATTATAATTACATATTTTTATGATGAATCTTTTAACACTATATGTTTTATGAAAAATATAATTCTAATAATTCATATCTTGATGAAAACAACCTATGAAATATGTCATAATATAAAACCAATTGTTATACATTTTCACATACTCATGCAAGCCACACCTTCTCCAAAAAGTAATATAAGGTTTTTATGATCGTCTCAATCTAAACTGTTGGTATCCTAATCTCAATTTAATAAGGGAGAAGATCATATAACCACTCATCTAATAGAATTATTCCTCAATATGTGGTATGGGATACTAGTTCTTAATCTTACTCTGGATCATCCATCAATAACCCCACAAATATGTTCAATGTATTAATTTACTAATTAGTGAAAATAATTGGAGAAACCCCACATAGACGTACTTGGTAATATGAAACATTTAGCATTATGATATTTAAACTGATTATTAAACTCTTGAATCACTGTTGGTGTCATACTATAAGGTGGGATATAAACAAGTTCTACTCCCAACACAAAAATCGATTCTGACCTCTATCTTTCACTCAGGTGGTAATCCATATTACTCATCAGGAAAAGAATCCTGAAATTGATCTACCAGTGAAGGAAAACATTCCTTCTTTATTCACCATCATCCAGAACAAGTATTCATATCTAATATATTTGATAATCAGATCTAAGATGATTCACTCATGAATGACTAGACTAGTATCCCAATCACACTGAATATAACAGTTTCTTCATTTTGGATATAGAAATGAAATTCAGTTTTTTTACTAGTCAATATTATCATGGAATTGAACTTACCAATCCATACAAATAATCAAATTAAAACCTAGCATTTCCATCACAAATGCTTCCAAAAATAAATAATGACCACCAATTTAAAGTGAAAATGCATATAGGTGATTGATATTATATGATCATACACCCAATGGAGTGACAATGGTCAATAATATATCCATTATTTGTACATCAAAGACCATTTTTTTGTGAAAATAATAGATAAATATTAATGTGATTCTCTAGTGTAAAAAAATAACAAAATATAGATGATAGAGAAATCGTAACATTGAAAATTGAAGGTCCTGCATTAAAAAGATCTAGCGTAGTCTCTATAGCATACAACTGACAAGACCATATTCCATGGACTCCACCCTCAATCCCCTAGGATTTTTCCTATAATTGTAAATTCTATTCCTGCACTTAGATACCACATCCCATACCCCAACCTGAATGTCACGTAGAACTCCAACTACTAGTGTCCAGAGGAGTAGTTGAATCCATCCCAGACTCTGATAACTATTTCGATCCCCTTCCACATCCCTAATACTACATTCCCAAAAAAAACATTTATGGTTTACCATTTTTTAGTTAACACAATATCAAGAGGGATAGGGAAACAAATTCTTCTTATGGACTAACTTTTCTCATTGAAAGAACTTAAAAAAAACATAATCCTATAATGGATTCCCACATCCATGACTACTATGGAGTTTGTTTCCATAGAAAAACTATTAGGGTATCACCTCATTCCACTAAAATAAGATCTCTCAGTTCACCCTGTGGAAATAGCATGGTCACAACTTAGGGAATATCTCAAATTCCCTTACATGATGAGTTCTTAAATCATCACTTCTAAAAAGATAATCACAAAAAATATGTTCACCTGTTACATGATCTTATTGTGTGGACCATCATAAAACAATCTCGCCATAGAGATCTCATTAGATGCTAAATATGGTGTATAGAAATACATGTTTGTGAAGCATAAATCATAGTATTGTACTAAAATTCTATCATATGTTAGGTGAATGAAATTATGAGCTTTCTCAACCCTCAAAATATTAGTATAGAAGAAGGGGGAGAACATCACCTCAATTTCCTTCCCTAATAACTCCACTTTTTACCAATCCTACACCAAAATTTCTTACCAATTCATGGGTGGTGAAAAATGAATATATACAGAAAGCATCACCTTCATATCTTTTCATGTGTTTAGATTATTGAGAATCATCTGAACTAACATGAACTATAGCTCATATTATTTGGGGCCTCCATCGCTAGTTAATCTATGAGAATACTACTCCTATAAATCTATCTTCAACTCAAACATAAATGAAATGATATAAAAAATATCCAATTACATAGATCAAATGAACATCAGGAAGCAATCATAAATCAGAACATGGATATGATCATCAAGAGTTATAGGATGTTCTGAAACATTTTCATTAGGAGAATGCTAATTTCTACACTCATAACGATCATCTTGAATATGAAAGATACGAATTTCCTATAAAAGAAAAATTCACTCCATAAAAAAATTTCTAAAATCTAGGCCATTTTCAAGAGGTGACAAAAACATAGAAAATTAATTGTAGTCACTCTAAACATGGATTACATGTTTATTCCATGTCATTAACTTTTTCATCATTTATTTTATATAACAACTATCTCATTTCAAATTTCAACAAGTAAAATATATCAAATAAAAAAATGTGTCCCTATCATGAAATATTCATGTCAATATATATCCTTATGATCCAATAGTGATGAATGTGTACTCATACCTTATCATACCAGACCATGAGATGAAATCTTAATAAAAAATAAAATAAAAAAAATTTGAATCATGGAATGTGAAATAACATTAACTAAAATAGTATAACATCATAAGAATATATTCTACACCAATAAACTCATATATTACATCATATATGGGATATAATATCCCATGAATAATCTCAATACTATGTCCTTACACATCCTTGACTCCTTCATACCTTTCCTAAATATTAAGGAAATACAAAAGAAAAGCCTAACTCTCTGATGTCACTTTGTTACATCATATGATATGGAACTCTGTCACATAGGGAAGTAAGATTGGTTAAGAGACCTCATGAACGAGTTTATGTTTTCTAGAGCCTTATATAAAGATGTGGGGTAGGGGGGGTGATCAGCATATTAGAGAGACTATATCCACTAGTATAGAGATACAATACAATGTAACTAAAAAAATATAAATATCATAGTAACACAAACATTGAGGAGACCATATATCAAAAAATGGGAATTTAGAGGAGGAAAAATAATAATAAAATAGAAGGGTTTCATGCAATGACATGATAGTATGTATCTAAATGTAAAACTGAAAGAAATAAAAATAAAATAATCAGTTGAAAAAATAAACTCAAAGAACCAAGTCCCAAACCCCGTGTCTGTCTCATCTCCAAACTATTTCAAATCTAGAATAAAACAAATTAGCAACAAGGTCCCATGAACTTATCCAATATTAAAACCATGTATTATGGTTGGGAACCAAATGATGACCTAAATAGGGTGTGAGTATAACATAGTATGTTTAAACCATTCTGTATAAACAAAATTAGTCTGATAATAAGTACATGAAATAAAGAAAAAATATGTGTATTAAATAATCAAATAACACAACACATATACCAACCTACATTGGAACCATGTGTACATTTCACGGATAATGTAATACAACTTTTCCAACCAATAACCTTACTCCATGACATAATATAACCAATATCAGACACATTTTGGGATATTTCTGGGAAAAGAACAAAACCATGCCAACCATAAACCGTATATCCATGGAACAATAACAAATAATTTGGGTCCATCACTCTATTCAATCATTTCATAAAGGGTCTATGAAGCACCATCTCAATATAATAATTTAATTATGGGTCTAGGTATAACTGACTCCATATAAGAATTATGGCATGGAACTTGGAATATTTCACTCATTATAAGCATTATACAATGGGATTTGGAAGAACCCACTAAATACAAGAATTAACTGTAACACCCCATGTAAATAAAGAATATGAAATTTTCATATTTATCCATATTTGTGAATAAAATATTAATATGAATTTAAAGGGGACGCTATGCTTGATGGTGTACCCAACACGCAACAACGAGTTTCTTGGGAATCTTACGTTGCACTCTAATAAAAAAATAATATTATTTTAAATGGCAATTAACAGGTAGCCGTTGTATTAGCGGGAATGGATAGAAATAACTTAAATATGATTATATATGTTTTTAAATGTTTTTAAATTTATCCAATAAAAGATAAAGGCTTAAAATATGGAATGAATTCAATTTTAGGCGTATATGCCCTAGTTTTCACTAAAGGTTCACTTATCGACTTTTGATGGTGAACCGTCATTAAATATAGTTTTGTTCACTTTTATACATTAAATTGGACCAAATAAAACTCTTCTTTAGAATCGGGACATCAAAATTTACTTTGTGTAAAATTTTTGTATCTTTCCGATAAAGTTCATTTTTTAATGAATAGTGTAAAATGTTGTATTTTAATTCAAAACCTATTTTTAATCTAATTTATTTATATGATTATATTATCTTTTTAATTGGTTATAAAGTGAAATTAGAATATATTTTTACCATTAAATCCAATAGTGGTCGTTGGAATTAATTTCACTTTGAAATCAGACTTAAACTAGTGTCAATCTTTTGATACTTATTGTTTCATAAAAACACGCTATTTGTCATGACAGCAGGAATTAATTATTAAATTAATTAATGTGACTTATATGTTTTGAATTTTGAAAAATAGACTTCATTTTTGAATTCTGAATATCAAATATAGCTTAGGGTGAATTTTTGGGATTTTTCTGGAAAACATAAATTTTTGATGAATAGTGAAACCACTAAGTGGTACTTATAAAAACTGATTTTTCCGTTTAAATGAAAATTTTCCATATTTGTGTTTTTAATTTCAAAAATCCGACATAAATGGTTTTCATTAAGAAGTTAAATGTGGTTCAATGGGATAAAAATAATTTTTTGGTGAATACTAACTTATTAAGTTTTTAATCGCGATTAGAGGTAATTACTGTAGTTTAAGGTAAAAATAATGTTTTAATAATATTAAATGAACTTGAAACATGTACTAACCTCATTGGATGTGTCATGGCCGACCAAGAAAACCCATGGGTCAACTTGGGGACCCCATGAAGCCACTTTGGTTGGAAAATGACATTAATATCTTTTTATTTAAAGTTAAAGTAAAAATGAGACAAACATGAAATGTTTTACTAAAACAATTTTTATATGGGGTTATAAAAATCAGATTTTTGACTATAAATATTCATTGGAAAGATAATAAAGATTACCTATATCATATTATGTTTTTTATAATTTTTAGACGTTAAATAAATTAAATTATTTATGTCATCATGATGATGCATCGACGACCTCATTATTTAACGATTTAAATAAAATGGAAAGATAATGTAATATCTAAGACCTACACATGTCCAAAGCCTATTTTATGAGTGATTTTCGAACTCTTATCACCTTATCCTCGAAATAAATTAATGTGGGACCTTTAAAATCTGAAAACCTTTTGAAAATAACGTAACATTTTGTAACTTTACAAGAGTGCCCCTCCTTTCCTCTTATAAAAGGCCCCCACCTATACCTCCTTACCCAAACTCCAAAAGCCTTTGGCTCGGCCAAAACCAGCCTATTTTGTCTCTCCACTTACCTCTATTACTCCTTTAAGTCTCACTTTGGGAAGAAGTCTTCCCAAGTAATCCTTTGAGCTCAAACCAAAGGGAGTTACTCGATTTTAAGGTAATGTCTTCTTTTGAGTCCTTTTGTTTTATTTTGCTTCTCCACCCCCCTAAACTCTTTTTATTCTTTTCTTTTGTAACAAATCTAGTATCCTCAATATACTAGGATGTTGTTATAATAAGGATTAGAGCTACACTTACACACACCTACATCTAATGGTTAACGAACATACTGTTTCCGTGGATGGAGAATTTATGCCTCCTGAAACGATGATTGTTCAACACTCTTTTAACACCTTCAAAGGTGGCCGTTAAGATGTTACTATATTTATATATGATATATAATATGTTTATGTTTTACTTAAGCTTCTGTATTTTTCATTTGTGTCTTACCTTTTTGGTTTCCATTATGGGTAAACACGATATCTTCATTTAAGGAAGTGCGGACTACCGCCCCCTCAAAGTGATGTGATTCGTTAATGCCATACGTGGAACATATAAAGGTTGGATTTAATGTTATTATATATGATTTTATACTGGAATTATTATATACCTCTATATCATTATTATTTTTGTCCATTAATGTATGTGATAGAAATGAAAGTAGCGTTCATGCGTACGTACGACTTACCATCTCCATGAACTGTGAATTTCATTTCTTATCCCCAAATGTAATGTACTATTATAAGTACATGTATATAATGGATATATATGATGAATGATACATATAAATGATGAATATAATTCTGGAATTAAAATATACATACCTCTCATTTAGTTTTAATTCCATTAATATGACAAAGAAATGAAAGTAGCATTCATGCGTACGTACGGCTTACCGTCTCCATGAACGGTGCATTTCATTTCTTACCTCTAAATGATTATGTAATATTATAAATACATGTATATGCTGGATATATATGATATATATGATATCCAAATCAGGAATGTCATTCTGGATATAAAGAACCTTTGACCACACAAACAACATGTAATTGTATGAAGTCCACTTTCGACTTAAGAACCAAATATCGACAAAACAAACATTATTAACATAAATGATTACATAATGTTTATAACATGTCAATAATTTATATAAAAGTAATAATGAACATGGAAAATGTTCTTAAGCAAGTAAAAATTAACTCAAGTTTATTATTCAGGATGTTAAAGAACGATCGAGTCAAGTCGGACCCGAGGTAAGGGATCCTACTCCTCTCTTTCTTTTTTAGTACACTCTTTTATGCCATTCCTTCTAAGCTCATCTTTCATGGGATTGGGATGTTATTTTATATTACACTTACTATAATTTTTATGTTCATATGATGAGAGACCCTATTCTCTCTAATCAATCCATTTTGGAAGTTTTGAGTGGCACCGTTAGGCTGCCGAATTTTCGTAAGAGAACTAACCTCTCTCTTTCTCTTTAAGTACTCTCCTTTATGTCACTTCTTTTAATCTCCTCTTTTTTTATGATGGGGGATGTTCTTTTATATTTCTCCTGCTGTAAATTTTATTTTAATGTGATGAGATACCATTTTTGATCTCATCATTCCATTTTTGGAAGTTTTAAGTGGCGCCGTTAGGCTGCCGAATTTTCGTAAGGGATTTTTCATCTCACTTTTATTCCCGTGAGATTTATGCTACATTTTCCACAATTTCCTTTGAGTGGTGTATGTACTGACCATTATTTTAATCATTGTGTAATATACTTTCTTTTATGAGTATTTACATCAATGTTGTATTGTCCTTATTTCATGAGGTGTATGTTTTGAAAGATACCCATGTCAGTAAGGGAACCTTTCACCCTCCTCTTTTTAAAAGACATCTTTTGTTGGGTCTTTTAATTTACATATTTTTATGTTGGGATATGTTCTCATATATCCTTATTGATGTTAATTTTATGTCCAAGTGATGATATACCCTTTTTATCTCTATTAACTCTTTTTCTGAATTTTGAAATGACGCCGTTAGGCTCTCTAATTATTGCAAGTGAACTTCTTAACCCAATTTCGATTCTTTGGGATAAACTTGTACACCTTGAATATGTCATTCTATGATTATGTGTGAATGTCCTATGATTGTTTTACACTTAATACCCACTTATATTTTGAGTATTCTTTCGTCACACATAGTAATGTAACTGATTTATCCTTAATCCAAGGATACCGTCTTTGTATGGGACTTCGTCTCAATCTCCTTTCTTTGAGGCATATTTTGTTTTATACACAACCTTCTTTTGTATGGTGTATAAACCCCTTTGACTTTTACGTTTATCCAAAAGGAATTTTTTTTTATACGAAGCGTTTTAATAAATGACAAAAGGGAATGTTTTTGTCGTACGTATGCGGCGACAACGACTTCTCCGCTGCCGTGACTGTTATTTGAGTTTCGGCTTCCTCTACAATCCATACCTTATTTTTAAAAGAAAAATAAATACCATGTTTTAATTTTCTTTTATTTTGTTATTGAAAACGGTTTTCATAATGTTTTTATATCAATGTGTTGTATTGATATCTTGCGGTTGAAAGGTGGAAATGTTATGTTTCCTTTATTCATGTTTTATGTTATACGATTATGTTGAGGTTCTTGGGCATTATTATGAATACAGGTGGTTCCGTGATAAACTAAGGGAGGGTGAGCCCGATATAGCTCTCCAATGCATTGGGTAACACGAAGGAGTGAAACGTTAAGGTTTCTCCAAAGAGATTTAGGGAATATACTATGATGGGTATTCCAAACGTAACCAAGAGGGTTACTCCCTACGTAAGAATGTTATGAATGCCTCAAGTTACCTTTATGTCTTATGATTACTATGCTTTATTCATGATTTGATGAGGTATGTTAAAGTGCCTATGTTTTATGGGTAAAGTATGATTTCATTCTTATGTATATATGAACTCATGTTTCCTTTCCATATTTTTATATCCCTTACTGAGCTTTTTATGCTCATCCCATGTTTTTGAAATGTTTTTCACAGGTCAAGGGAAAGGTACGTGATGTGATGTTAGTGTTAAGGATGTGTCAAGAATGAATCCAAGTTTTACTTTAAATATGTTTCTGTTGATGGGAATGAAGAATACTATCTTTATGTAACCACTTTGTTTATATGTGGAATGTAATGCAAGTTTTATGATCTAATTCTCTAAAACTCTAAACCTGAAAATATCCTCAATGTGTAATCTTGTAATAACTAAAGATTAAGTAAGGTTTAAGGCTGGGGCCTTATAGTTGGTATCAAAGGTCGGTTTAGATAACTTTAGAGGTTAGGGTATTCTTAAAGCATAAGTGACATTACCATAATGGTTAGGATTTCAGAATGAGTCCTGGTTTTAGATAAAGTGAATGAGTAAGTATATCTTAGTGTTTATCTTCCTCATAAGTAAATGATGGTTTTGTTGATATACTCACACTGACCTTTTTGGTTTTAGTAAATGGCTGGATCTAGCAGGCACCAAAGTGACAATGGGTTTGAAGGAATCTGTGGTGGTTCTCTGATTAAGAGACTGGATGAGATGGGGGATTCAATGAGGAATCTCATGGTTATTCTAAACCAACTATCAAAGAGTCATGATCAACCACTTCAACCTTGGTGAGTTCTCAAATTCATCATGTACAAGATGGCCAACTCGATGTGGAAATTCAGGTAATAATTATTAAGGTAACCATTAGGGTTTATATGATCCTTACTTTTTAGGTAATTATGGGTTACTCTATGATATGATTGAAAATGAAAGGAATGAGATAAACTTGAGGTTAAAATATGTTATGATCATT
This sequence comes from Viscum album, assembly GCA_963277665.1. Lineage (NCBI taxonomy): Eukaryota > Viridiplantae > Streptophyta > Magnoliopsida > Santalales > Viscaceae > Viscum > Viscum album. The sequence goes on along the minus strand of OY728128.1, from coordinate 260,230,820 downwards.
TTTTAAGATTTTATCTCATTTTGGGGGATGTTTTAAGAATTATGTCGTTTTGGAAAAAGGACAACACGCAGACCGTGTGACAACCCGTCGCGTCAGACAAAGCTGCGGGAATCGAACCCACAACCAAAGTGTGATTGGTATTTATCGCCTACCACTGGACTACGTGAAGTCCCTGGTTAGTTTGACTGATTCTTTCTAGTTATATGATTTTATGAATTAAGAGTAAGTTGATTTTGGGTTATTTATGAAAATGATTAACCTATCATGGAGGATATGTGATTAGGTTAATTACTTTTCAATACAAGACTTTAGGAGCAACTGATGTTGTTTGGAGATAAATGTTATGATTTAACTTGGAAGACTATGTGACTAAATCCTTCAAATATTTGGGTTTCAACCTTAGTTTGGTTACATTGAATAATTTTATGGACAAATTGTTTATCTAATGGTCCTCGTTGAACTTTGGGTTTTGTTGGAAAAATTTTGGAGATTAAGCATAAATTTTCATTTTATAAAGGGTTATCCTTTTCTGGATTATCTGATCATGTACTAGCCTTTTTGGTTTTGGTTTTGGTTAAAGTCTAAAGACATGGGAAGTATATAGTTCTCTTTTGTGGTTTAGGTGATTCTCTAGAAGTTTATTATAGTACTCTTAATGGGAAAAAGTCTTCCTAAATACTCATCTTTTGGAGAAAATATGGTTTTGCGTAAGGAATATAATAAAAGTTGAAAGTCAACATGATAAGTTATTATGTTTCCTTATGAATAAATTCCTCAATAAAAATTAACTTAAAACAAAAATGTTTTCTATTAACTTTTCCTACTGGGGAATCGAATACCGTTTAACCCATCACAAGTTTGTGATTTTCTCGTGGTTAACTTTCTCCTAAACATGTTTTCTATCACTCTCCATCAGAACACGACCCTTTGTTTTTCCTCCATGTCCATATTTTCATACATGGAATCCTAGTATGGGTTAACTCTGGTGTCCTTTGTACTTATCTTTCTTTATTTTAAAGTGATTGTTTTACCGACTCTTGTTCCGATGTGGGACTTTGAAGGATGTTTCCAAGCTCAATTTTAAAAATTGCGAGGACGCAATTCCCAAAAGGGGGGAAGGATGTGACACCCCAGGTAAATAAAGAATATGACATTTTCATATTTATCCATATTTGTGAATAAAATATTAATATGTCTTTAAAGGGGATGTTATGCTCGATGGTGTACCCAACACGCAACAACAAGTTTCTTGGGAATCTTACGTTGCACTCTAATAATAAAATAATATTATTTTAAATGGTAGTTAACAGATAGTTGTTGTATTGGCGGGAATGGATATAAATAACTAAAATATTATTATATATGTTTTTAAATGTTTTTACATTTATCCAATAAATGATAAAGGCTTAAAATATGTAAAGAATTCAATTTTAGGCGTATATGCCCTAGTTTTCACTAAAGGTTCACTGATCGACTTTTGATGGAGAACCGTCATTAAATATAGTTTTGTTCACTATTATACATTCAATTGGACCAAATAAAACTCTTCTTTAGAATAGAGACATCAAAATTTACTTTGTGTAAATTTTTTGTATCTTTCTGATAAAGTTCATTTTTTTAATGAATAGTGTAAAATGTTTTATTTTAATTCAAAACCTCTTGTTAATATAATTTATTTATATGATTAGATTATCTTTTTAATTGGTTTTAAAGTGAAATTAGAATATATTTTTACCATTAAATCCAATAGTGGTCGTTGGAATTAATTTCACATTGAAATCAGACTTAAACTAGTGTCAATCTTTTGATACTTATTGTTTCATAAAAACACGCTATTTGTCATGACATCGGGAATTTAATTATTAAATTAATTAATGTGACTTATATGTTTTGAATTTTGTAAAATAGACTTCATTTTTGAATTCGGAATATCAAATATAGCTTAGGGTGAATTTTTGGGATTTTTTCTGAAAAACATCAATTTTTGATGAATAGTGAAACCACTAAGTGGTACTTATAAAAATTGATTTTTCCGTTTAAATGAAATTTTTCCATCTTTGTGTTTTTAATTTCAAAAATCCGACATAAATGGTTGTCATTAAGAAGTAAAATGTGGTTCAATGGGATAAAAATAATTTTTTTGTGAATAGTAACTTATTAAGTTATTAATCGCGATTAGAGGTAATTACTGTAGTTTAAGGTAAAAATAATGTTTTAATAATATGAAATGAACTTGACACTTGTCCTAACCTCATTGGATGTGTCATGGCCGACCAAAAAATCCCATGGGTCAACATGGGGACCCCATGAAGCCACTTTGGTTGGAAAATGACATTGATATCTTTTTATTTAAAGTTAAAGTAAAAATGAGACAAACATGAAATGTTTTACTAAAACAATTTTTACATGGGGTTATACAAATACGATTTTTGACTATCAATATTCATTGGAAAGATAAATAGATTTACTATATCATAGTATTTGTTTTATAATTTTTAGACGTTAAATATATTAAATTATTTATGACATCATGATGATGCATTGATGACCTCATTATTTAACGATTTAAATAATATGGAACGATAATGTAATATCTAAGACCTACACATGTCCGAAGCCTATTTTATGAGTGTATTTCGAACACTTATCACCTTATCCTAGAAATACATCAATGTGGGACCTTTAAAATCTGAAACCCTTTTGAAAATAAAGTAACATTTTGTAACTTTACAAGAGTGCCCCTCCTTTCCTCTTATAAAAGGCCCCCACCTCTACCTCCTTACCCACACTCCAAAAGCCTTTGGATCTGCCAAACCCTGCCCATTTTGTCTCTCCACTTCCCTCTATTACTCTTTGAAGTCTCACATTGGGCATAAGTCTTCCCAAGGATGCCTTTGAGCTCAAACCAAAAGGAGTTACCCGATTTTAAGGTAATGTCTTCTTTTGAGTCCTTTTGTTTTATTTTGCTTCTCCAACCCCCTAAACTCTTTTTATTCTTTTATTTTGTAAAAACTCCAGTATCGTAAACATACTTGGATGTTTTTATAATAATTATTAGAGATACACTTACACACACCTACATCTAATGGTTAACGAACATACTGTTTCCGTGGATGGCCAATTTATGCCTCCTGAAATGATGATTGTACAACATTCTTTTAAAACATTCAAAGGTGGCCATTAAGATGTCACTATATTTATATATGATATATAATATGTTTATGTTTTAGTTAAGCTTATGTATTTTTAATTTGTGTCTTACCTTTATGGTTGCCATTATGGGTAAACACGATATCTTCATTTAAGGAAGTGCGGACTACTGCCCCCTCAAAGTGATGTGATTCGTTAATGCCATATGTGGAACATGTAAAGGATGGATTTAATGTTATTATATATGATTTTATACTGGAATTATTATATACCTATATATCATTATTATTATTTTACATTAAAGTATGAGATAGAAATGAAAGTAGCGTTTATGCGTACGTACGGCTTACCGTCTCCATGAACTGTGCATTTCATTTCTTATCCCCAAATGTAATGTACTATTATAAGTACATGTATATAATGGATATATATGATGAATGATACATCTAAATGATGAATATAATTCTAGAATTAAAATATACATACCTCTCATTTAGTTTTAATTCCATTAATATGACAAAGAAATGAAAGTAGCGTTCATGCGTACGTACAGCTTACCGTCTCCATTGACGGTGCATTTCATTTCTTACCTCTAAATGATTATGTAATATTATAAATACATGTATATTCTGGATATATATGATATATATGATATCCAAATCAGGAATGTAATTCTGGATATAAAGAACCATTGACCACACAAACAACATGTAATTGTAAGAAGTCCACTTTCTACTTAAGAACCAAATATCGACAAAACAAACATTATTAACTTAAATGATTAAATAATGTTTATAACATGTCAATATTTGATATAATAGTAATAATGAACTTGGAAAAGGTTCTTAAGAAAGTAGAGACTAAATCAAGTTTATTATTCAGGACGTTAAAGAACGATCGAGTCAAGTCAGACCGGAGGTAAGGGATCCTACTCTTCTATTTCTTTTTTAGTACACTCTTTTATGTCATTCCTTCTAAGCTCATCTTTCTTGTGATTGAGATGTTCTTTTATATTACTATTACTTTAATTTTTATGTTCATATGATGAGAGACCCTATTCTATCTCATCAGTCCATTTTGGAAGTTTTGAGTGGCACCGTTAGGCTGCCGAATTTTCGTAAGAGATCTAACCTCTCTCTTTCTCTTTAAGTACTCTCCTTTATGTCACTTCTTTTAAGCTCCTCTTTTTTTATGATGGGGGATGTTCTTTTATATTATTCTTTCTATAAATTTTATTGTAATGTGATGAGATACCCTATTTTATCTCATCAATCCATTTTTGGATGTTTTAAGTGGCGCTGTTAGGCTGCGGAAATTTCATAAGGGATTTTGCATCTCACTTTTATTCTCGTGAGATTTATGCTACATTTTCCACAATTTTCTGTGAGTGGTGAATGTACTGACCATTATTTTACTCATTGTGTAATATAATTTCTTTTATGAGTATTTACATCAATGTTGTATTGTCCTTCTTTCACGAGGTTTATGTTTTGAAAGATACCCATGTCAGTAAGGGAACCTTTCACCCTCCTCTTTTTAAAAGACTTCTTTTGTTGGGTCTTTTAATTTACATATTGTTATGTTGGGATATGTTCTCATATATCCTTATTGATGTTAAATTTATTTCCAAGTGATGATATACCCTTTTTATCTCTCATCAACTCTTTTTCCAAATTTTGAAGTGACGCCGTTAGACTGTTTAATTATTGCAAGGGAACTTCTTAACCCAATTTCGATTCTTTGGGATAAACTTGTACAACTTGAATATGTCATTCTATGATTATGTGTGAATGTAATCTGATTGTTTTACAATTAATATCCACTTATATTTCGTGTATTCGTTTGTCACACATAGTTATGTAACTGATTTATCCTTAATCCAAGGATACCGTCTTTGTGTGGGACTTCGTCTCAATCTCCTTTCATTGAGGCATATTTTGTTTTATACACAACCTTTTTTGTAGGGTGTATAAACCCCTTTGACTTTTATGTTTATCCAAAAGGAATTTTTTATACGAAGCATTTTCCTAAACGACAAAATGGAATGTTTTTGTCGTACGTATGCGGCGACAACGACTTCTCCGCCACCGTGACCCTTATTTGAGATTCAGCTTCCTCTACAAGCCATACCTTCTTTTTAAAAGAAAAATAAATACCATGTTTTAATTTTCTTTTATTTTGGTATTGAAAATGGTTTTCATAATGTTTTTATATCAATGTGTTGTATTGATATCTTGCGATTTAAAGGTGGAAATGTTATGTTTCATTTATGCATGTTTTATGTCATACGATTATGTTGAGGTTCTTTTGAATTATTATGAATACGGGTGGTTCCATGATAAACTAATGGTGGGTGAGCCCGATATATCTCTCCAATGCATTGGGTAACGAGAAGGAGTGAAACGTTAAGGTTTCTCCGAAGAGATTTAGGGAATATACTGTGATGGGTATTCCAAACGTAACCAAGAGGGTTACTCCCTACGTAAGAATGTTATGAATGCCTCAAGTTACCTTTATGTCTTCTGATTACTATGATTTATTCATGATTTGATGAGGTATGTTAATGTGCCTATGTTTTATGGGTAAAGTATGATTTCATTCTTATGTATATATGAACTCATTTTTCCTTTCCATATTTTTATATCCCTTACTGAGCTTTTTATGATCATCCCAAGTTTTTGAAATGTTTTTCACAGGTCAAGGGAAAGGTACATGATGTGATGTTAGTGTCAAGGATGTGTCAAGAAAGAATCCATGTTTTATTTTAAATATGTTTCTGTTGATGGGAATGAAGAATACTATCTTCATGTAACCACTTTGTTTATATGTGGAATGTAATGCAAGTTTTATGATCTAATTATCTAAAACTCTAAACCCGAAAAGATCTGCAATGTGTAATCTTGTAATAACTCAAGATTAAGTAAGGTTTAAGGCTGGGGCCTTATATTAACGCTTGGGAATGAGATGATACCACTCAATATAAGCATTATATAATGGGATTGGGTATAGCCCACTCAATATAAAAATTACAACATGGGACTGGGAAGAGCTCTATCAATATAAGCATTACAAAATTGTACTTAGAAGACCTTGCTCTATATAAGAGTTACATTATGAATTAAGACACAAGTTATACTGATATAGATATTGTAAAATCAAATAATATGGTTTAATGGTTAATTATTAAAAATGTCGTTTTTCATTAAATTATAAATTTTACTTATCAATTTTTTATAAACCATTGACATGAAAACTATTTAAATAATAAAATCTATTTACACGGTGAATCAACTTCAATCAATCACTTGAAAGCCATGGTAATATAAACTCACTTGAACCCATTAACTAATTCAAATATCTATTTGAGGGGTTTCTCACATAATGGGTAGGAATAAGATAGGTCACAATAAATGGGATCAAATGGAATCTAAGGAATAATCCTATTTATCATCTAATTATATAATTTACTTGTTATGTGGGAACAATCACAACATTCCAAAAACATGAAAATTAACAAAACCATATGGTTAAGTTTTATACCAATGACCATTATATAGAAATCAATGCTAATCTTCAAATAGGAAACACGTATGAGAACCAAGGATCAAATGATCACAAGAAGAATGTTGATAAAAAAAATAAATATCAAAATAATTCCACCATTGAATATAAAAGAAAAAAATAATTCAATGGAAGAAATAATAATGTTGAATAAGACTAACCAATGGGACCTACTCAGGATCAAACACCAAACAATGTTTCTTTGAGGTGAGGAAATCACTCCATAATTGCTGGTAGACTGCTAGGGCTTTGGGGAAGGAAGGGATTCCATAAAATAATGAAGGAATAATATTCCTGATGGAATTAATACCATTAGGGTTTAGAACTACATGGTTTGTAACCCTTTCACTCCTTTTATTTATCAGATATTTAGATAAATGGGAAAAAGTGTCACCATTGTTTAATATTTACCCAGATTAAACATTAAATGACATGTAATGGTTTCATAGTGTGTAATCACTTCACATCGTTAACCTAGTTCCTGGGGTGTGCCTTGCATCATTTTTATACTATGTCACATGTACATGGAATTTAAATTCCATGAATATAGTTTTCTTCCAATCTCCTACAAAATATCCTTAACAACCTATGAAGGATTCACAAAATATAGAATCCCACTTGATCTCATTTAAATCATTTATAGCCATAATCAATTAATTCAAACAAACATACATCCCAATACATTTGGTCATTTCACCAAAAAATGAATCCCTATCTTTGAACAAGAGTCATCCACCAAGGTTTAAACGCAAAGGACCACCCACCCCCCCATTGAATGATGATTTATGAAAAACACAAAGAGTATCACAACTTAAAAAATTTGAGATCTTATAATATTATTAGCATTATTAATATTATAAATCTAAATCTGATAATTTATCATAGGAAAAATAAAATTAGTTATATTTTAATTTTTATAACCATTATGTGTCTCTAAAGAGAGAAAAAAAGACTCTAAAGAAATCATTTTATGTTGTTTTCAATGAAAATGATGTTTTAAAAAAATATTTTTCAACTCATAGTTACACATGATGAGTCTTATTATAGTTGTTTTCTACATTAAATAAATACAAAAAAATTAGATGTTGAAGAGAAAAATATAATATTTTTTGTTATTATTTTTACTTAGGCGTTTAATATTTAAAACAAATTTCATTTTATGAGAAAATGGGGAAAACAATTATCACTAGAAGTGAGGTAGAAAAATAAATGATGTATAAATATTATTTAATTGTCAGTTCTAAAGAATAAAAATATTTCAACTATATCATGTTTTCATTAAGACATAAATGGTCAATTTTTATATGATTATTTCCTTATAAAAAACATAGATATGTGTAATAAAAAGGAATTTTTTTTGAAAATTTAAAGTATTATAATTATAGAAAATATTGAAAATATAATAAGATTTTGATAGCTAAATATTTTTTTGATAACATTGCTTTACACAACATAATTTTTCAAGAAAGAAATATTTTTTAATTAATTATTATTGGGAACCATCCACATGAAAATAAATGTAAAATGTTTTATAGAAAATGGTTGTTCAAGGAATTTGAGTGGAGATTTTTATAACTTTCACTTACTATATAATCATAATGGAGAATATGTTACATTTAGAAACAATTAAAAATGAATATGTTTTGGGATTTGATAATTTAGAGAACCTCTTTCAATCTTCATATATAATGCACGTTATGTTAAATTGTTAAAGAAAACTCTAACAAGTATATCTCAACTTTGTGATGATGAATATTCTGTTGAATTATCAAATAATATATGATCTATTTTAAGAATAAGATAATTAAATTTAGAGCACAAAGAAGAGAAATATGTATATATACATATATTCGATCTTTATTCATTGTGTAAACTTAATGTAAAGTGATTAAATAATGAAATTTAGGAATCATGGAATTATATTAGGAGGATTAGACATTGTATTATCTATTCGTTAAGGAAATTGAAATAGAAAATTTATACCTAATTTTTTTCAACTAAAATTCGATAAAGAGGTTTTATATGATGCATTATAAAATACTAAAAAATAAAAATCACATTTTAAGACCATCAAATAATTATCTTCTTCTAAACTATGTGAAAAAATTCATATGGATTTATTTGGACCATAATGAACTGCATGAATAGATTTTATAAATTTTATTTGTGTTTTAGTGGATGATGTTTCAAGATTTACATCAAATTTTTTCTTAATATTTAAAAAATAATTTTGTTTTTTTGTATTAAAATGTTTAAACATGTCCAAAATTAAAAATTATATAAATTTGGGTTCTTTATAAATGATCACAGTTGATAATTTTAGAGTCATAAATTAAATCATTATTTCACAAAACACAGAATAAAATATACACTATCTTCCTCACTATCACTATTAAAAAATGGCATCATATTAAGGAGGAATATGACCATATAAAAATATTATAAAATAATGTTTTCTGAATATATTATAATTACATATTTTTATGATGAATCTTTTAACACTATATGTTTTATCAAAAATATAATTCTAATAAATCATATCTTGATGAAAACAACCTATGAAATATGTCATAATATAAAACCAATTGTTATACACTTTAATGTTTGTAGATGAAAAGTTTATATCTTGAACACCATATTCAATCTTCGTATGTTTAGTCTAAGGTTAGATAAATTAAATACCGTAGGTTATTATAATATTTCAAAAATAATATAGGGTTTTCTATAAAAAATATGTATAATTAATGAATGTAGTTAGGTGATAATTAATATAATTTATTATTTTGAGCATAATAAATAATGTTAATAAATTTTTTAATTTATGGAATAAGTTAAGACATCAACCACTATTTGATAACAAAAACAATGATTATTTTCTACATGATTAAGAGTAGTATAGTCCTAAAAATGTTTAATACAACTTCAATTATATGTATAGTATAGAAAATATAGAACCCATAAAAACCATCCTCTTATTACTATTATAAGAAAACCATATTATGTAGTTAGGGAGGGATGTGGTTACTAGTAAAAATATTTCCATTAACAAAACAAGTAAAAGGGTGTTATGAGTGTTATTGAAGCACTAATAAAGCTAGCGATGTTAAAGGGTTGGAATTAACAATTCCCATAAAAAGTGCTAATAATGATCCAATTTAACAGTGCTAAAAATGATCATACAGGGGGAACTAATCCCAGTTTTTTACCACCAATTATTGAGCCCTTTATCAGCTTTTTCTATCAATGTTAAAGGCAATCATTATTAACACTTTTTAGTGATATTAAACATCCCCATTATCAGTTCATTTTTAATCCTCGATAAAGTTCCCCTTTAATAGTTCTAAAAATGAACTAATAGAGGGGGCCTTTATCCATTTTTTTGGTTTGATAAATGAGGCCATTGTCAAATTTTATTTATCAATGTTAAAGAACTCAATTATTAGTTCATTTTAGTGAAATTTAAGGCACCCTTCATTAGTTTTTTAAGCACTGATAAAGGTGGATAAATTCTTTTCAAACCTCTTCCCCCCACCTTTTATCAACAATTTCCTAACCCTGTTTTTTAGTTCATTCCACCCCCATATTTGGGATTTATATATTTCGAGACTGAAGCACACACCCCTACCTACAATGATTTTTGAACCTAGGAACCCCCTCCCTCATATACCAGCGCCTTTTCTATTACCCTATATTCTTTTATTCTATACTTTATGAAATATCTATATATAAATATTGGTACATTTTATTATCTATATATTAATATATATCTATATATGTAATATATATATTTAAATTCATATATAAAATATGTTTTTTGTGCATTTGTGTATATGTATGTGTGTGTTTATTAATACATACATACAAACAAACATATATATATTTATATATTTGTGTGCTTCTAAAAAATTATAATTATATATATTTTTATTTATTTTAATTAATGAGATATTAATATTTATATACATATATTAGAATATATCGATAAATATATATTTTTTTGTCAAAACACACACAATCATATATGTATATTTATATATTATATATATATATATATTGTAGAGAAATATTTATTAATTTATATTTATTTTAAATAAAATGGATAATATTTTTTATTTTTGTATGGTATATATATATTGAAATATATTTTATATGTAAATATGGGTACATATTTTTTATAATATTAAATTTTTATTATTAAATATATACAAAATATTTGTATAGTTTATATATTTGATTATAAATAAGAGTATAATAAGAAAATGGTATAACTTTAAAACCATAATATCTATATAAATGTAAACCCTAAGAATAAATTCAATCACCATTGGAGAAAGAAAATAATACCCCCTTAAAAGATTATTAAATGCAATGAATGATTAAAAATTGGGATACACTGAAAAAAATCTCTATTTTGGAGTCCTTATGGGTCATTTTTATCCTTGAAAAAGGTGATTGGGATCCCCCTTAGTCACTAGGTCATAATTATAATCGTAGGATTCAACTTTTATCTAGTAGATTCGAAACAGACACCCATATGAAATATTTTGTCCGCTTGAAGTTCAAGTGTCAATTTAAATTATTTTTGAGCATTTATTATTTTTATGAGTTTTTCTATCATCAAGTTGTTATTAGATGAATATTACTCAAAATTAATTACAATATTATTAATTTATTTTATTTTATTAATTATTTCATAATCAAATTTTCACTAAATATATTATATATTAGGATTCTATTCAAATTTATCGATATATAAATCGTATTTAATAAAATATTATATAAATATAAATATGTCAATATAAATTTATTTTTTATTAATATATTATATTTAATGATTTATACTGTAAATACCCGTAAATTTCAAGGAAATTTTTTTTTCTTAATTTTATTTGGAATTTTACAAGAACGCAGTTTCTGACGGCGCGTGATTCCGAGGCCCGGTGTGCCCGGAATCATTTTCCGAAGTTTGGCTCGGGTACGTTCAGTGAACGGACGAGCGGGTTTTTCTAACTTTTGAACCGATGCCCGGAATCGAATTGTGAGGGCTCTGATGAAATCGCAGCGCCGGTATTCGCTTAGAAACGCCTCTTCCGGAGTTGCGTTTGCTCGGGTGTGGTTTTTAATTTTCGGGCTTAAAGTTAAGAAATAAAATAATTTTGCGACAACTTTATTTTATTTCGCTTAAGCCACTTGGAAGCCACTTGAAGCCACATAAAGGCAGCTTGAACTGAGTTGAACTGGATAGGATGATATCCAGAAATATCCTACCCCTTGGTAGGATATTTGTGAGGTGGGGCCCGCACGAGCCCCGCCGTTTCTTTCCGCTAAGAAACGCACCCGTGAAAACCCGTCTTAATGAAAGTCAACTGACGCGTTTCTTAAAATCTTTACAGACCATTTAATTGGGCTGTTTCTTTCGTGAATTAAATGAGCTGTTTCTTTCGTTGAATTAATTCTACGAATTAATGGTTCGTTTCTTATCTTTTGAAATTCAAATGTTTAGTTGTGTAAATAAAATAAGGCTTAAGCTTATTTTATTTTGGGTTGAAACTTGTGGCGTGGAGAGGATTTGGAGGAAAGCGTTCTTTTTCGGCGAAGAACGTGAAGAACGCGAAGAACGCGAAGAACGCCAAACCTGCGGAGATCGACGACGCAAAGCCTTGTACCGCGACGCCAACAGATCTCCCTTCGCGACGCTTCTTCCGCGACGATCCAACCCCGCGACAGCCTTCGATCGACAACAACCAAGGTAGGGGTTTGCGCTTCTTTTTATTTTTCTTTTTGGATTTCAACAACAATATGGATTTAATTATTATTAATTAAATCTTTATGTTCTTGGTCCTCAGAGATCGTCGACGCGACGCCCTTCCGCGGTGTGACGATCACCTCCTTCCGCGACGGTCAATTCCGCGACGACCTCGCATCCGACAGCGACGGCGAGGTATGGATTTTTTTTGGGAATTACCCCCCTTTTCTTTTTATATTCCCGTAATTGTTTCTTTAAAAAGTTAAAGAACTGGATTTGTGAACAATTTTAAAATTATTAAAATTGTTGTTTCCGTTCAAATAAGGAACCTGTTTTTTTTATGAAACAATTTTATTTCATTAAAAATTGTTTCGGATATGCGTTCATGTGTTGAACTTTAATTTCTCCCGTTGTTTTTATCTAACGCGGAGGGTGCGGGTCAAACGAACACAGCCCGGCAACCCACCGTCGTTCTTCGTGTTTTGCGGATTTGGCGGGCGACGACGGAACGTGCCGCAACGGGTGTTTGATGATCCCGTAGTAAAGAACGGAACCCGGGAGGAACAACGGTGCAGACGAGAAGGAAAACGGGCCACCGGAGCGACTCCGGCGGCCCGCGGAAGCCGGTGGTGGCGCGGGTCGCCGGCGCGGCGGCGCCGACGGCTGGAGGCGGCACCTGCGGCCGGAGGCGGGGGCACCCCGCGGGTGTCCAGCGCGACACCCCGCGGGTGCCGCGGGGTTGTCACGCGGCACCCCGCGGGTGCCGCGGGAGTGTCACGCGGGGCGGCGGCTTTCCCCCGCGTCGGCCGCTCGGCCGCTCGGCCGAGCCGAGACGGACCGGCCCTGGCCGGGCCGGGCCGGGCCAACCGGGTCAGACCCGACCCGGTTCGGGCCAACCAAGGGGGGTCGGGCTGGGTCGGCCCGGGCCCGGACCCCCCGTCTTCGGACAGACTTCGTTCAAATGGCCGTATCTTGAGCTACGGGCCTCCAAACGACTCGCCGTCAGCGGCAACACAATCCTTGGAGCGAGTCGGACGTTTCGGTTTATTGCACTCAATGTTTCGGAATACTTTGGGTTCGGCCGGGTTGGTTCGTACACGAAACCAACTGGGCCCTCGGAGCGGAAACACTCATATCCTGAGCTACGGACGTCCGATTGAAGTACCGTCAGCTTTGTTAGTTTCCTCTTAGTGAGACAGATCTTTTGACTCACTCCGCTCGGGGTTTGGGCGCAGGTGGAGTACGGTCGGGTTGGTTTTGCCTTAAAAACCAACCGGGCCCCTGGGACGAAAAAGCCAATAACTCTCAGACCGGGCGTCCGATTGGCGCGCCGTCTGTTGCGTTGAGTTCCTGTTGATGATACGGAACTTTTGGCATCCTTCGACCGAGTTTTGGATACAGTTGTTAGTGGCCGGGTTGGATCGCACCCGAAATCCAACCGGGCCCCTGGAACGGAAAAGCTGATATCTTTCAGACAGGACGTCCGTTTGATGAACCGTCAGCGGCGTTGACGGTCACGTTGAGAAACGGTCCCTATGAGTATACCCTATGGGAGTTCGGGGTACAGTTGAGATACGGCCGGGATAGGTTTGCTCACGAAACCAACCGGGCCCCTGGGACGAAAAGGCTAATAACTCACAGACCGGGCGTCCGATTGACGCGCCGTCTGTTGCATTGAGACCCCTATGACGAGGCGGTCCTTTGAGATACTTCTTCGTGGGACCTTGAGATACTTGGAGTATCGACTTGTAGCTCGTGGAGCGGACCCTCCCAGAGACGAGCGTGCGGAGTACGGAGACCGTGTAGCCGACTGAGACCTGACGACTGCTTGACCGACTCGACTTGGAGTCAGTCGACTAGCCCAGTGGACGGAGCACTACTTTGTTTGGGTGTAGACCCATGGCGGACGAAGTACTACCTGTGTGATAGTGCAGACCCACGGTACTCGTCCGGAGAGTACCTCTGCAGGCTACTAGGGGGTGTGCACTACTGTGTTTGGGTGACAAACCCCGGCGGGAAGCACTACTGTGTTTGGGTGGCTGGCCCGCAGTACTCGACAGGAGGAGTACCTCAGCAGTCTTAGGTTAGTGAGCAGTACCTCGGAGTCGTGACAGGACCACTGTACACTCCAGAGACGGAGCTCTTCAGCAGTTACAGTTTCGATAATGAAAATCCTGGTTTGAGCTGAGACTTTTGACCTTTGTGTTTCCTCATGATTGAGATGGGTTACTTGATAACTTAGGTATATGTATGGGCATATACCTGGGTAGTGGTTATCTGTTGATCTCATGATCCTTGTGTTTCCTCATGATTGAGATGGGTTACTTGATAACTTAGGTATATGTATGGGAATATACCTAAGTAGAGTTTATCTGTTGAGATCTTCTTGTGGATATCCTTGTTGGATTTAGTGAGACCTTGAGGGTCTCGGGGTCCCTACTGAGTATCGTTATACTCACCCCTGCACGGGCTATGCCCGCACCTCGTTTTGTTGGTTGCAGACGACAGGCAGTGCTGACGGAGGCCGAGTGTTCGAGGACTGGACGGTACCCGGAGGTGGACTACACGACAAGTCAGTGTCCGGAGGTGGACTTCACGACGAGACGACACTCGGAGGAGGTTGACGGACGAGAGCACTGTGGAGGCTATCTATACCTACCCTTCTGGTAGGATTCGTGGTGGACGATCCAGGAGCTGCGCCATCTGTACCTACCCTTCAGGTAGGATCCGAGGAGGATGACCCAGAAGCCGCTTCCGTCCCTCCAACTATTGTACTTTGTTCAGTTGTAGTTGTACTTTCTTTTGGGTTTGTATTCTGGCCCATTTACTTTTCCGCACTTCAGTTGTACTCTGTTTTTACTTAGTGTTTACTTTTTCCGCTTGCTTACTCTGTGGAACTCGTTTTCTTTTATAAAGGAAATGCCTTCCCTGTTATCTGGTTTTACGCCTTTGGTGCTAGTCGCCAGCCCCTGGCCTATGGAAGGCGGGCTTGGGGTAGTCACGGCACGGGCCCCGAGGACGGGTCGTGACATATACTTTTTATAGTGGTTACCATTTATCAGCTATAGTAAAAAAATTACAGATAAAGACCCACCTTTATTAGCACAATTTTATTACCACTGATAAAGTTCCCTCTTTGTCAAAACATTGGTTATAGATCTAATAAGGGGGTCTTTATTAATTATTTTTTACTAGCACATATAGAAGGACCGCCTTTATTAGTGCCTTTTTTATAGTGTTGATAAAGGGCCCCCTTTATCATAAATAGTTAATATCATTGATAAAGGGATACCATTATTTGGGATTTTTTAGTGACATTAAAGACCCCACATTAATTGGGATTTTGTAGCACTAATAAGGGGGTCCCTTATTAGAACATTTTTATCATTGATAAAGGGTGAATTTTTGTGCTTTTTAATCTAGATCTGTTAAAGAGAATTTTTATCAAAAGCCTATTTTGTAGTACTGTGTATATAAAATACTTCTGAGTTTTCATCCTTTTTGTCTCAATTAGTGTCTAATACCATATATGAGTAGATAGATAAGGGGAGTTGGTTAAATTATATTCTATAAGTGGAAAACAAATTCTAGAGATACAGTGTATTGAAATTATTTGATAGAAGAGATAACTATTTTATTACTTGAACAAAATGGGTATTTAAGAATAATCAAGATGATCAAAGTGTGATAATTATGAATAAGGCATTGATTGCTTTCCAAATTTCAGAATCAATAAGACATAATTAATTATAAAGAATCCTTTTTTATTGATACAAAATTATAACCCATTTTAATCCTATTAGAATACTCATCTCATATTAATTTATTATTATATTTTATAGATGTTAAATCTTCTTTTCTAAATTTATATTTAATTGAGGATGTATATATTGAAAAACCAACTATTTTTTAGACTCTCAATCTAATAATTATGTTTTCAAGCATAAAAATAATTTTATGTTCATAAAAAAACCCATATCCTGGATTCAATGATAAATTTCTTAACTTATATCAAATTATTTTAATAATGGATTTTATAACTCCACTTTTTTTAAGAAAACATTTTCAATAGAGACTTTAATTGTAAATAAATATAATTGATGTTGTTATTTGTTTTCAACACATAAATAATTGTGGAATGAATTTACAAAAATAAAGGAAAATGTATTTTAAATGATCATGATGGGTGAGTTAAATTGTTTTCTTGGATTTAAAATAACCCAAAAGGATTTTTGTAATGTTTTGTATCAAATTATATATATTATGAATTATTAAAAACATTATACTGAAAAATAATATTTCAAATTCATTTCCAAATAATTCCAATATTAACCATGACTAGGATGTTGTTGAAGTCCTAGTTCATATTATATTCTATAATAAATAATTGGATACATGATTAATCTAACTACAAATATCCCTGATATTAGACTTTCAGTTTAATTAGATGTAATATTTTAATCAAATCCAATTTCATATCATTTAACCACTGCCAAGAGAATTTGACGATTTTTTAAATGAAAATTTTCACTATCATTATTTTTTTCCAAAAACATATGATTTTGATTTATATTTATATTTGGATACAAATCATTATATCAATAGACTATTTAAAAAACCTATTCTTGAACTATCATTTTTAAATGAAATAACTACAATATTGATCAATGAAAAAAATCAGACATTATATTCCATGATCAACTATTGAAGTTGAATACATTTCATATGGTATTTTTTTTCTATGATTTTATGGATGAAACTCACATTAATATACTTATTATTTAATATTAATCATGTTTAAATAAAATTTGATCACAATAGTTCTGTAGTCATTTTAAGAAATTTGATAAATCAATCATTTACCTAGCATATTTATTTAATACATCACTTCTTAAGAGATAATTTTAAAATTTTTGATATTAATCTTGAATTTTATTTTACTAAAAATAAATAAGAAAAGTTTTTTAAAGAACCATTACATGATTACTACTATTATTTTAGAATAAATCATGTATGTTTATTTAATTTTAAGTAATTTTACTTAAATATTATTCATAAATATATTATTGGTAATTCATTTCATTTATATCTTATGATAGGTGATCAATTAAAAAAATTATGTTTATTGTTAATAATTCATCTCATTATTAGTATAGTGATATGAACATAACCATATTTTTATTTTCATTTATTTACCACTTTATTATGTCACATTTTTAATGTGAATTATTATATTCTAAAAGGGAAATAATTACTCACTTCAAAACATGAATACTTTTAAAAACATCTAATATTTTCCCTTTCAACATCAAAAACTATAATCCCTCTCAAACCATTCAATCCTAAATACGTTTTCATTAATTAAAAATTTGAAAAAACTTATTAGAGTTTTAGAGAGTGTACCATAAATATCAAACATGATGAAAATTTTATATTATGTTTTGATTAGAAAAGTTGTTGATTTCATTTGGAAGTATTTTATAGATTTTTTGATAATGAATATTATAAACCTAATAATATTGTATTTATTAGATGAAATGATAAAGGAATTATTATTTACGAATGAGGATACAATGTTTTTCAGAATTCATAATTCAACATCGATGATTTTAAATATTTTGTTATATCAAATGGTGGCTAAAAGAGATGCCCATCATCAGTAATTGGATTTTATGAATCATTCAATACCCTCATGAGTGATGTTTTGACTTTTGTTATGTTATATTTAATGTATAAAATATATGTACAACTTATATTATGAAATAAATAATTTGTTCTATTGTAATCTAGAATAAAATTTTCAATGAATTTGAAGCTAACTAGATGATCTTACTATATTATATTTAAACATGAATACTTCATCATAATAGAATGTTTGAGAAAATTCTATAATTGGATATTCATATTACCTATATGTAGTTTATGGAGAATATATTTATTATTTCATGTTATATTGTTATGAATATATAGATTATCTACTATAAATCATGTATGTTTTATTAGTATTGGATGATTCTGACCGTACTATTTGAAAAGGATACAGTAGAGATGAGTGTGATTATGAAAGACATGTTCCATATCCTAAATTATATTAGATATATTTTAGTTAATAAAAATTTTTATTTATGGAGATATTACTTTAAGATTTTACTACATATTGGTATTGAATATACAAAATATATAACTATTCTGGTTAGTGATCCTTAAAATTTAAATGAGTCTTAGATAATGTTACAGTAATTATAAGATACAAGTTAATAATAATTTCAACTGAGGAAATTCAATATCTAATTGTTAGTCATGCGGGGAATGAGTATAAAGCTCCATTGAATGTATGTTATACTGAGGAAGATTCATATAAATAAAAAAGATAATCTATCATTTCTCAAGTAGAGTGTCAATAACAACTCATTGAGGTTTCTACACCTCAAGAAGTTATAAAATAAACATATATTATTAATGAATCTGATATGTAGGGAACCAAATTTATGGAATCCCTCGGTGCTACCTAGAGAAGAGTAATGTATATATCATTTGTACAATCATGGACTATATCTTTTTATGGTGATGTTTAAAAAAAATCACTCCCTTGTATAGAATATGAGAATTTTAGATGAGATGGTTCTTGAACTATACCATCTAGTTCTTAAGACTAATAAAGGAGTAATACATAATATTTTAGAAAATGTTGTCATAACATATTAAGATGCTGAAGTGTGTCATTAACCTTCTACAGTTAGAAGTCCAGGAGTAGAGGAACTCCTGAGGAACCTAGTCCTCTTGATGTATATGAAGGATTTTTTCTCTAATCCTACAATTGAAGAGGTTGAGAGATTCGGGGAAGATAAATATAAGGATAATTTTTAATATATGATTCTTCAAAAATTTAACTCAATGAAATACAAATTTAATGGTATGGCATTTTAGATTTTTGATATAAAATATAATTTATTTTATATGCAATATATCAATTACATGAATGATTTTTTAAATTATGGAATTGATATGATATAGAACATCTCTATAGTTTAATCAAACTTATATACTTCAGTTCATGAATAATTCAAATATATTTAAGAATAAATGAACTATTTGTTTATAATTATCATTTTTTTACTTGATGTTTTGAAGATAATTCCATATATTTCTTCCTCCTCATCTTACAAATTATATTCCAATACAATTTATGATCATCTAATTAATATTTAACCATATATTTTTCTTCTACATAGAAGATTTAAAAATAATAATGATGATAATATGTCATTTAACATTATTTATGGTTTATAAAGAGATATATTTTCTAAGATGAATCTTGTAAACAACATCTCAGAGAGGAACATAAAAAATATATAAGAATATGGATGGATTGGTTGGTTTTATTTAAGATATTTTTGTATCTCTTAATGAAACATTAGTAGAAGCACTGGATTTTATTGGGACGATATATTCATTGATTTGTTAGTGGAAATCCTCCTTGAACTAGAATATACCATCCATGAGAGATTCGTTGTTGGGGATGAAGAAAGTATTTCAAGATGTTTCTTAAACAAAATTAAGTGATACTGAATATGATTAAGGAGATAATCACAATGAAATATCATATATTCCTGAAAATAAATAGAATGTTACAGACCATGGAACAATATTTTTCTTATATAAAATCATTTCTGTTGATTTTATTTAACTGTTAATGAACATTATTATGTTATTTATATTTTTTTCTATTAGCATTCAACTGTTTAATGATAAATTGAAAGATAAAAAATTTGTTTCCAAATATGACCTTTGTAATATTATATAGAATTTTATGGGTGAGATTAAGAAATTAAATTTTCATCTGCTAGAATAATGTTAAGATAAACTTATTTCTTGAAAAAAGTGTGCAGAACAAAATTATTCTATCTTATAATTAAGATAATTCTTGGGGATAAATTTACATTATGTTTTGGTGATAATAGTGAATGAATTCATAGTTTTCTTTCTCTTCCCATATTAATTGAATGAGATAATAGTATTGTATTAGTGAAAATCAAGATAAATGCCTCTATAATTGGTCCACTAATTACTTTTACTAAATACACTTTTCTATTTTATATTGAATTATATAGGATGTTTCAGGATGATATCATGGTCATTCTTTGGAATATTTGTCAGGAGATTTTTGGTATAGGTTCAAATGAGATTGAAATTTACCATTGTATTCCAAACTACATATATTTGTGTCCTACATCGACCTCATTAAATCATAAAACAAAGCCAATTGAATGATATGTTTTTCTAATTATTTCATTTTTTAGTTATGATGAATTATGATAATGTAATCATATTATTTTAGTTAATGATGCTCTGTTATGTATATTTTATTAATTTATTGTTTTGATATTACGTATTTCTATTTCGACTTGTCAAATGTTAAATTTAGATCAAATCAGTAATTTATATTCTTCCAATTCCTAAGTTAACATGCTACATTGATTGTATTATCTCACAAATCATGTTTTAATTTTTTATATCTGACAAATAGGGAGAATAGATTTGTTATGGAATTTTTTCATTTTTTATCCAATCTATTAAATATTTAATTTGATTTTTTATGGGTTTTTAAATA
Source organism: Viscum album (assembly GCA_963277665.1). Lineage (NCBI taxonomy): Eukaryota > Viridiplantae > Streptophyta > Magnoliopsida > Santalales > Viscaceae > Viscum > Viscum album. The sequence goes on along the minus strand of OY728128.1, from coordinate 260,209,752 downwards.
ATAAAAATGATGTAGATTATTGGAGATACTAATGTTATTCTCAAATAGATCAACATTAAAAATGATTTTATTCTCATAAAATCCTGACATGTTTTAAAAATAATTTCTTCAGAAGTGTAATGAGGATATTACCCATTTTTCTTATGCAATATTTCATTCTTGTTTGATTTTGATAAAATTTTAATTTTCATGTTTAAGAAAATTTATATGGAAAATATCTTACAAGGTGATTATTTTTCATAATAAATAATTCTTCTTATACATTTATATGATTTATATTTCCTGTCAATGGAAATAATAAAATAATAAAATAGATATCATGACATTGGATATCAAGTTTCAAAATTATTATGTTATATAATGAAAGAATTACTTGTTATATTTATCATATGAGGCATAATAATATCTTATGATCATTGATTTTGATAAAGGGAATTTTTATAAAACAATTTATTTTATTATATGATGTGCGGAATTGTCCTAAAGACATTAAATATTCTAATTTTTATACTTGACCGTAGAAATTACCAGATGATGTAATGTCTTATCATATAATGATAAAAACATATATCAATGAAAAAAAATTATCTTAGCGAATAGGTTTTGCTGTTTGAATACTCTATAATGATATAAATATCATATGAATGTATGAAATTTGATATAGAATAGATAATCTTATAAAGTTGAATATTTCTGTCAATGTAAATTAAATATCTAAATTATCAAGTCATGCATTTTTCTATGTCTTTTGATGTTTTGAAGACAAAAAAAGGCTCATGAATAATATAATTTCCGCTAATGTAATCATTTTTCAAATTGAGTTTTTAAGAGTATTTATTCACACTTAAAATAAATTTATTTTATCTAGAGAAACCCATGTGTAGTCTACGCCTACTTTTATTTCTATTGGAAATGTCAATAGAAATATATGGAGAGTCTAATTACATAATAAATATATTTTCATGAGTCTTTATTATTGTAATGGATATCGTTGTTAAACACAACAAGGATCTCTCTGATTTATATTTTCGACATCAATGGTCACATATGGAACCAATTCTTATGGTTTTAGAGTATTATATATTTTATTTACCACTAGTTTATATATATTAAATTTATACATCTAAATTCAGTAGATAGTAAATAAGATAACTATATATATAATGTTAAAAAAGTCATGAAAATAGAGTGATATTGAAATAATGTACATGCTACTCAATTTTTATATACAAACAAGATCTTTAGTGTTCTTTTTGAAGAAGTAAAAAAAAATTCTATCAAATATTTGAATAAAGAATCATCTATATTAGAGAGACCATATTGAGATAAAAATTTTAGTTCTATTTTTTCTCAAGATGGACTTTCAACATTTTTTCAATTATAACTTGTGACAACGAGCTAAATCTTAATATATTCTCTTAAAATTTAACGTACTATAAATAATATAGATATATATATATATAGAATATAGTGAGACCAAATTTTTATGAAAAAATATAATACATTTTATCATAATATTAATAACATATCAATAAGATCTATTCGACAACCATAAGGTTTTGGTGTCTTTGGAATCATATAAATAATCAAATGGTAATAAATTATCTACCACATTTTACCATTTTTTTGTTCAGAACTAGTACCCTTGTTTATAATATCACTCTTAAAATTGTTCTTCATAACATAGGAAAGGGAAACATAAATAGGGGCGAGTTTAGATGCTTAGTATGGGTAAACATAATAGATATAAATAAATAATAAAAATATAACAATAATGGTATGAGAATATGATCTTAAAAATAAAAAAAAATCATACACACCATTTCATAAATTATAATCATGAGGCATGACACAATTAATAATATATAAAATGGAATAATACATTTGAATATCCAATCATCCATAATCAATAATGATCCATGTGACCGCATCATTAGAATAATACTTATGTTTATGGGTTATACATATGAATAGAACAACATTTCCAATTTAAATGATCACTACCCAGACTATCATAGTGTAATTCGTTCACCTCCACCCATTAAAACATTCTCAAAGTAAGGATTTAATCCCAAGAATCTCTTATTGGAGAATTTCCCTTACGGATCTAGGTTTTCTCCCCATTTTAGACCTTGTTATCTCATGAGCTATCCAAAATTACATAATACATTAGAGGGATATATAATTATCTCCAATATAATCAAATAATGAAAACCAAGCATATCATTTCCATAATATCACAGAAAATTAATTATATCAAAAAATAATAACCTTTAGAAAGGATGCGATATTTATAAAAATTTCCTCAATGTAATCAAAAAAAATTCAGATAGATCATAAGGATGATAATATTGGACCATGTCCCTATTAAATTGAATGAAACATCAAAGGTTGTTTTTATAGAGTATAATACCACTTAAAGATCACTATTTAATATATTGAAGATAATACCGCTTTCAATTGGAACTAATTTATTTTAAATTAAGAAATATCTTTAATAGTGATGAAATTATAAACTTTAAAAAAAGAAGGAAATATATAATGGGGTCATTTAATAAAATATTAATCATTATGCTAGGGAAATCTGTTCATGCAGTGTATGATTAAGATAAATTCAATTATAATTTTTTTTATAAATACAAAGCTACCTCATTTAGAAAAATAAAAAAAAATATTCCTTTAAAAAAACTTATAGAATATTAAACATAGGAAAAAGACATTAATATAACTTTTTTTTTGTTAAAAACATTCATTAAAACATTTTAATTAGAATATGGACATGGAAGAAAAAATTTCATCTGAAGAGAGAAACAATGATGGTCTTCATTAGAAAAATTCAATTATCATTTTGATTACATAAATAGAGGAAGAAGAAAGTAAACATATTCATCTCTAGAAATATCCATATGAGAATAATGGACAATTTTTTTTAAAATTACTCCTCATATAATTTCATGTTCGGAAAATTTAAGTATAAAAAATCCCGTAAAAATTAATATCGAATCATAAAATCTATACCAGTGTGGTAACATTTTAATCATAACATCCATGATAGATATAAATTGAGAATAATCATTAAATAACACTAATATAAGGATATAAAAATATAAAAAATATCAATTAAGTGGTATATAAACCTCATAAATTACAATAGGTTTATTACATCAAACATGTATCAATTAATGAAAATTGAGATAAAGAACCCATATGGATTCTGTGATTTTTGAGTCAAAATTAAAGGGTTGATTGATGATAACGTGGTTCTATAAATCACTTTAACTAAATCAACGATTATTATAAAATACATCATTGGTAATTATATATACCATATAAATTATATATTGGTTCATATTATTAAAACAATTATCTATGAAAAGAAATTTAGATGAAAACCTTGCCTCAAGTATGTATTTCATCATAAGATATTTTACATATCATATAATAAATAGAAATTTATTATAAATTTATTTTTATTAATAATTATAGTATCATATATGATCCTATTATAACATTTCAAACAACATTTATTTACAATTATATATCAAATCTACCATTTCAGGTTTTAACTTCTTTATTTTTCATATATGTTTATATTTGATAGTTAATATCCTCGAACATTGATAATGCTTTATCAATATAAATAGTATTAATATTGATATAATATAATATATATTAATTATATAAATATTTATAACCATTCATTTTATATGGGGATGAAAAACGAATTTCATCACTTCGAGGAGATGGTAATGTATACATATACACGACCAGTGATCCCACTTTCAGATGAAAAAATTAATTAATGTTAAAGGATAATTCATATATTGAACATATTTATCATATAATAAATGTAATAAATTATAATTTAATATATCCCTTTTTACATCCAATTAATGTGTAAGTGATAAATAAATCAAATCACTTTGTGGAGATGGTAGTCAATGTGTATGCCTGAGTGACATATTCATTTTCCAATGAATCAAAAGGTAATAATGTTGATATGAAATTTCAATTTTAAAAGAAATATTATTTCATAAATATCATATATAATAGTTAAATATGTAATTACTTGGATTTTTCTATTGTTTATTTTTATAAATTGATTGGAAAAATCCTGAGAGCAGGTGCGGAGACAGTGTGTGATTACGAGGCCTGATGTGGCCGTAATGATTTGAAGAACACTATTATGTTTTTAATAGCATGTGTAAGTGTTTTCCTGAAAAAGTGGAATAAATTCTAAATGGGTACTAGAATAAAAAATCCAAGGGAACTGTTGCGTTTAGAAAGGCTAGTTTCCTCTAGACGCGACAAAAAATTAGTCATCATGGGTCTTCATTGAGAAAACCTAAAAAAGACGTAACCATAAATAAAATTATTAAATAAACTTTTTTTTATTTTCAAATCCCAAAAAACTAATAACTACAAATTGTTTTGGAAAAACTAGACCACCTTTGAGTTTTTAATGTGGAATTTTATTTATGAAAGTCCTAACATCAACCGATGCGGGTCGACTGTGAAAGATATTTTTTGGTCATTTTAATGGTGAATAAAATATACATAAAAATTATGTTTTTCTTTCTTTTAACACTTCATAGGGATGTTATGACAGAACAACAATGCATCCCATTTTGTTTCTTAATGGGACAATGTGGACATGCTGCAGCACAACAATAGGGCGACACATTTTTTCACTCTCATAAATTAAACAGGAATTCGGGGTGAACACTTAACCCTAGAATTACCTATTACCTCTAGAGAAAAGTTATTGGTGGATGAATAATGATGAACAATGATGGATCTACAATGAAAACAGGACCTCATCTTTTAAGGATCTTTCCAACGATGATAACCCAAATATCGATCATTGTCAGCGAGTGATCCAATCCCTGGTAGGGTTTTCATTTAATTCCTACCTTTTTTGTTTTCAATGATGAACACATAAAAACCAGTGAAAAGGTAGATTTGTAGTTAGATCATTTTTGCAGGATGGTTATTCTTTTGAATTTAAAATGGATTAAACTTTTTTGATTTTCCTTCTTGTTTCATCCCCAATTTCAAATGGGATGAATGAAATCTGAAACAATCTAGGCTGGCATTCATTCCATGGGTATTGTTGGTGTATTCTCTTACACTGTTCTTGTGTTCTTCAACGATGGACCCACGTGGGCACATCCGGCTTTTTAAGCAGGTTCCAAACATGCTTGGACCCCTGAAGTGACCGAAAAAGGATTTGGGGCCCGTGTTAGTGAAGACTACGACATGATGATTTCAAGGGTGTCCTCAATTTGAAAAAAGAGAACTGGAGGAGATGAGACGGCCCTCTATGTATACCCCACTGGTGGACAATACTGGTGACGGTGCACAATATCGCAGATCTCTAGAAGGGTGATGGTGATTGATGTGATACAGCTGGATCATAGTGAAAAACTATGAAATGTAACCATGTCTGCCAGTAGGGTGGATGGCAGTGGCCACAACTGAGGGACGTTGGGAGGCTTCATCACAGAGCTTGAAGTCGTTGTTCAATGAAACTATGAAAGGACCCTGCGACAATAACCATTGTGTAGGTCATGCGATTGTTGGACAAGTTCACTAGGCCTGGAAGTGGAGGTGGCTATGTCCTGGTGAACCGAACTAGCCTGCTCGAGCAGGTGGGGCTGACGTAGGCATGCAGGGCCGGCAGCGGGCTAGGTTGGTGGTAGGTCGGGTTAACCCGGTGGGCCCCGGGTCGAACTGGACCTAGACCCTATCGACCCATTTTCCCTAAAATGCCAGTAACTCTCAAACTGATTGACCATTTGATAAGACATTTGTGCCATTGAGAACCTCAAAAAGAGGCAGTCCTTTTGAGATACTCAGTAAGTGTTTTAGTAGATGTTAGAATATGTCTTTTTTGGCTTGAGGAGTAGGTTCTCCCAGAACTAGCATGCGAAGAGAAGAATCATGTGGCGGGTTTGGACCTACACATAGATTTTATCCTACGGAGTGTCTCTCATGCGCCCACACAGAGTGTGTCTCCTATGAAGTGTGTCTCCTAATCACATAGAGATTGTGTCTCCTATAGAGTCTGCCACCTGCACATACACGTAGTGTGTCTCTTACGATGACCTCGAGTGTATCTCTTTCGATTTGAATATGCCTGCACATTCTTTGTATATGTATGTCATATACCTGTACTGGTGTGAGTTTAATCTAGTGAATCTTTTGACTATACTTCATAGGGGATTCACTTCATGTGCCTCTTGTTGTATGCTTTGTGTACTTATTTATTGTATACCTTTGTGGTTTGGGGTCCCTACTGGGTATTATTTTACTCATTCGTGCACTGGATTCTCCCACAGGTGTCAATTCTTATTCATAAAACCAATGGATTTGGTGGTATACTTGGTGGGATTGACAGAGGTAGTACTTAGAGAGAGGCTCGACAGACGAGGTGGACTTCAGCGGCGTCTAACAGCTTATGTACCTACCCGTCAGGTATGGTTTTTTATAGATGGATTCTAGGAGGATCAACTTTTATATTGTGGACTTGAATACTATGCCCCTTTACATTGAGTTTGTTCTGTTTACGATTTATGGGTTTTCTAGTTAGTATAAAAGCTTGTATTCTTAGTGTTTTTGTTTTCATCACTTTTTCTTGGGGGCATGCTCATGTGTACAGGTACATGGAAAAATGCCTCCCACTTTTGGGATATGCCTACGTGGTTCTAGTTTCCATCCCCTAGACTATGTGAGGTAGGATTAAGATAGTCACTACATGGGACCTAGGGGAAAGGTCATGATAAAGTGTTATCAAAGATCATGATGGCTATATCATAATGACTAGGAGTAAATGAATTGGTTTTGGAGGAAAAATTTTATGTGTTTTGAGTTCGGATTTCAAACAAAAGAGTCTAGTGTTGGTGCGAAGGCTGACCTATCCAAACACTAGGACCCTAAATTTTGTTTTTTGACTTGGTATAAGAAAAAATTAGTTACATGCATCATATAGGAATTGAGTGTGTCATGTTGTCCATATTGTGCTATAGTCAGCTCGCAAGGTATACTCGAATGACCATGGGACATCTATTTTTATTTCATGATGCTTCCACATTGTCAGCCAACAAGGATTCCAGGGTGGGACCATGAGGATGGTCTTCCCAGAAATGAGGCATCGGTACATGGACCGTTGCTGGAGATAGAACCTCCTAGTGGTGTACCAATGATACCATAAACCAGAGATAAGTAGTTACTACCAGTGTTACCTATGGAGGATGCATGCAGGATCACTGATTTGCATGAGTTTCAGGGACAACAACCTCCCAGGTTCCGAGGTGAGATAGATCCTTTGGTAGGTGAGGATATTCTAGAGGCTGTTACACAAGTTTTACTCCATATGAGGATTCCTCTACACCATATGGCAGTCCAAGCCATGATTCTTCTTCATGAATCAGTAGGGATATGGTGGAGCTTAACGATCAAGATGCTTGAGGATGAGACCCTCTCCTAGATAGACATTGAGTGTCTATTTAAGGAGAAGTACTTCCTGGTGATGTTACACTCTGTGCGTATATAAGAGAGACCACACATATAGTTGGGAAGTCATATAGTAGTGGATTACACATCTAGAGTCATGGAACTTTCTCACTACTATATAGACATGGTGCGGAACCCATTGATAGGTTCTCATACTTTCAAGTAGGGGCTACACCAGGAGATCAGTGAATCGAGGACATCCCTTAGAATTCTGACACATGTTGGGTTGTTAGAGCATGATCTTCTTATAGAGAGCTTTCTGGGGGAGCAAGCATCGACAGTGGTAGCTACTACTGGGAATCAAGTAGTCGGGTCATCGGTAGCTGGCCGTCGACATCTGATGTAGGGGTCCAAGAGGACCATACACTCTTGTGGACGACCCCCATAATCCGGATCTACTGTTCATGGCTTCGACGATATAACATGACAGCCGAATGAGAGTCTTTTCTAGTCGTGCGGTGGTCGGGGACATATTGCTAGAGAGTGTCTGACCAGCCATATGACTGATCAGTAGATTGTTGACGGATCACTGAGGCAGTGGTGGAGGGAGTAATATGGAAGTCCTCTAGGTGTCACCTATTGTACAGGAGGACGAGTAGTAAGAGGTGGGCTGAGGATCCAAGTACTACCACCACCACCCCCATGTGGTCCACTCCATGTTCCGGGAGCTAGTGGACAGGGGTGAGGCCAATTGCAGGTGATGGAGTCTTACGATGCCAATGCTGCAGATATGATAAGAGGTATGATCTTTGTCTTCTCCACCCATGCTGTAGTTCTTATAGAAATACGTTGTAGTCACTCCTTCCCTTCTATAGTCATTTTTCAGATATCTAAGATTCTGATAGATCCATTAGCACAATCCTCATGTTTTAAAATTCTTATTGGAGGGGATTCGATGATAACATATTGGTTTTAGAAGTTTGTGCTTACACATAGAGGTGCGAGATTCAGATGGAATCTCCAAGTGGTTTCATCGAGTCCTTACATTTTCATTCTGGGTATGGATTGGATATCAATAGTGAATAAATAAATTTACTATTTTAGGTATAGAGTATGGGTTTTCCATGGATATGGGATCATATTTTCCTTTACCTATTTAAAGTTAATACATGTAGCACAAGATAGAATTTCCCATAGGAGGGTGCAGCTGATTACTCACAAGTTAGATAGCCTTAACCTCAGTGCAGTGGACAAGTGGATTTCTCAATTTCATATAGTGTTGGATGAGTATGAGGATATCTTCCCTGACGATTTTCTAGGATTTAATAATTGTAGGTAGGTTTAATTAGGCATTTATCAGTACCTCAGTACGACACTAATATATACTTCTTCATATAGGATGGATCCGACAAATCTTCATGAGTTTAGGGCATAGATAGAGTATTTTATGTGGAATGGCTTCGTGATACCCAGCGTTCCACCTTAGGAAGCCCGAGTTTTGTCTTCCAATAATGAATTCATATGCTTTTAGATGTGTATAGAATACTAGTTCCCGAATACAGTGAATGTGAAAAACAAATATCCACTACTGAAAATTGATGACCACTTCGATCATCTTAATGGAGTGAGGTGGTTCCCGAATATAGACATGAGATCTGGCTATCACCTACATTGTGTATGAGATGAGGACATCTTGAATAATGATTTTAGATGTCGTTACAACCACTAAAAATACATAGTGATGCCATTTGGTGTTACAAATTACACAATAGTGTTCATGGGAGTCATGAACAGGATATTTCATCCCTATATAGACTAGTTCATGGTGTTCATCATTGATGAAATCCTAGTGTAATAGGAGTCCGAGGAGAATCACATGATACACATGAGGATGGCCCTATACTTAATCTGGGAGCACCATCATTATGAGAATATCTTGATGTCTTAGTTATGGATAAGAGAGGTCAACCTTCTAGGGAACATCATTTCCATTTCTTGATTTGTAGTAGATATATTAATGATAGATATGGTGCGTTCTTTGGATCCCCCTAAGTGCATTATAGAGGTACGAAGTCTCCATGTTTTTTATGGGTACTATCGGAGGTTTGTACTTGAATTTAATAGAGTAGAAGCACCCATGAAATCTTTGACATGAAATAAGAATCCTTTTGTGTGGATGAAGACTTTATATGAATTATTTCAATAGATAAATCAGTGTTTGAAGAGCGCACCTATACTATGATTTATAGATGATGGTGTTAAAGATGTAGTGTACTTGTGATGGATTAGGTTTGGGGATAGGTTGTGTCCTGATGTAGGGGAATGTGGTGATTTTCTATGGTTCAAAATAGTTGAGACCACTTGAACAGAAATACAAGACCCATGATCTTTAGTTGGATGCAGCGGCCTTTGCACTGGTGATTTGGAGACACTACATGATGGGAGGGAAGATTAGTGTCTACTCTGACCAAAAAAGTCTCATATATATCATCTCCCAGAAGGGTTTGAACATGAGATAAAGTCAGTGGATAGAGTTACTATGGGATTATGAATTTCGGATTGTATATACTCTTAGAAATGGGATCATGGTAGTAGATGCACCCAGTAGGAGACCCAATTATTACATTCTTTGTGTGGAATCAGAGAAGGTAGCAGTGGTGGGGATATCCTTTTTGGATGATGATGGAGCATATTGCCTTCATTCAATGGTTTTCACCCCTCCACCCTTATGGATAGTTAGGGGGAACAATAAGAGGATATGGATATGAGGCTCAACAAACTCAGTTGTCAATAGGGCAAGCCCCTGATGGATATTCGATGGGTGGGGAGCACGTTATCCTTTATAGAGGGTACACCATTGTACCAGTGGTACTATAGGAGGAGGTACTGCTAGAGTTACACGCATCCCCTCTGTAAGTACATCTAGATGTTGAAAAGATGTACTAGGATCTCCAATGTCAATATTGGTGGACATGGGTGAAGAAGGCAGTGACAGAGTTCATTTATCGGTGCATCATTTGTCAGCAAGTGAAGTTAGAGCATCAGCTTCCTCTAGGTTTGACTCAGCCAGTCATGGTGCCAGAGTGGAAGTGGGATTGGATATCAATGGATTTCATGACAGGTTTAATACAAACATCCTGGGGACACGATACCATCTATGTGATAGTTGACCAACTCCCGAAGTTGTCCCACATCCTACGTATCCAAGACAAGAGCTCAATAGAGGGATTGAGATGCCTCTTTTTTCTGGAGATAGTTTGAATTCATGGGGTACCCACAATGATCTTTTCCTACTATAATGCACGATTCACATCCTAGATATGGAAGGGAATATAAGAGGTGTTCAAGACTAATTTTTGTTTGAGCATGAAATTTCATCCCTAGAAGGATGGCCAAATCGAGAGGAGAATCTAGGATCAAGCAGAAATGGAACGTGCTTGCATCCTGGACTTTGGCTATAGTTGGGAGTATCCCATTTTTCTGGTGGAGTTCACGTAAAACAACAGCTACAACTCCACTATTGGTATTTCACCATTAGAGGCCCTATATGGGCAACCATGTAAGTAACAAATATAATGGATAGGCCAAGTTGAGATAGCACTCATCGGACCACAATTGGTATAGGCTTCCACTGAGAAGGTACAGATCATATAGGAGTAGATGAGGACCACACATAACTATCAGAAGTCATATTCTAATAGGTGATAGACACCTATGGAGATCGAAGAGGGAGTCCATGTGTTCCTTCAGATATCTCCTCAGTGAGGGATACATAGAATTGGTCTCGTCAGAAAGTTATCTGTGAGGTTCATCAGGCCCTTTCAGATACTACATAGATTCTATGAGTTTGAATAACTATTGTCTCTATATTCATTGTTTGAGTGGGTTCAAGAAGTCAACCATGTATCAAAATTGAGGAGATACTGGCATGACCCATAAAACACCATTAATTTGGCCGATCTATAGTTTATTAGTGAGGTGAATATCCTGAATTACCAAGTAAAGATTGAGGATTGAAAATATTGGATCTTTCGTGGATATTCATTTCCTCTATTGTGCATTTAGTGGAAGCAAAAGAATCTCCATAACAACACTTGGGAGATGGAGGCTCAGATTCATGGTCAACACCCCATCGTTTTGTAGAGTAACTCTTGTTTCAGATTTCAAGGATTTGAATCCTTAAGGTGGGGAGAATTTAATTACTCAAATTTTTCTGTGGTTTATTTTTATAAATTAATTTTTACCATTCTGAGACTCGGAATATAGAAAACATGCTATTTTGAGTCACGGTGCGCCTAAAATAGTTTGAATGAAAATCATAAGTTTTTAATAGCATAGGTAAGTGGGTTTCCTGAAATAGTGGAATAACTTCTAAACAGTTTTCCAGATCATAAATCTAAGGGAATTGTTGTGTTCATCATGGTAGGTTTACTCTAGACTCAACATAAAATTAGTCATCGCGGGTATTTTGTGGAAAAACATGAAAACAATGTATGTTTAAATAAAATAATAAAATAAAATTATATTATTTTAAAATCTTAATTAATTAATAATGGTGACACGAAGTGGAAATATGATACCACTATTGAGTTAGTAATGTGGGGTTATACATAAGATGTTCTAAACATCGACCGACACAGGTCGACTATGAAAGATAATTTTTTGATGTTTTAAGGAAGAATAAAATAAAGTTAAAATGTTTATTTTGTTTTCTTTTAATGTTTCATAGTGACACTATGATACAACGATGAAGCATACCATTTAATTTTTTAATAAAACATCATGATGAAAATGAGACACAACGATGTGGTTGAAAATTTTCCATTCTCTAAAATTAAACAGGAATTCAAGGTTAACGCTTGATCTTGGAATTCCCTGTAACCTCTAGAGAAATGATGTAGGAAGATCATGAATGAAAATTATTGACAGATCTCCAATGACAATACGGCATCCTATTTTAAGGATCCTTCCAACGATGTCAACACAATGATCGATCTTCGTCAGTGAGTGATCCAATCCCAGGTATGGTTTTTCATTTCAATTCATTCCCGTTATTGATTTGAATGAAGAACGTGGACCAACCCCTGAACTGTTTGATCCATGGTTTGATAGTTCATGTGGGATGGATAGAATGCATGATTTAAAGGGATTAAAGGTTAGTGATTATACTTGTTGTTTCATCACCCTTTTCCAATGGGATGAACAAAGGCTGAAATGAATAAGGATGACATTCATTATTCTAGTGTTCTTTGTATTTTCTCCTACACCATTCATGCATTCTTCTCTGAAGGACCCAAGTGGCCACTTTGGGATTTAACAGGAGGTTCCGAATGTGTTAGGACCCACAGAGTGATGGAAAGATAATTTGGAGCCAATGTCAGAGATGATGGTGACCAGAGGATCACAAGGGTGTCCCTGTTACAAGAAACAAGGCACCAATGGAGACTAGGTGGTTCGTGCAGTCAAGTAGGAATGCAATGGTAGAAGGGGCCATTGTTCATGGCCGTGGCCAGTAACTTGGGCCATTAGAAGGGTGGCCGACAATAGTCGCGACCGAGGATCAACGAGAATCCACATTCCAGCAGGAGCACGATGAAACCCCATGAAAACCACCATTGCACAAGTCATGCGACGGTTGGTCGCATTGACTAGGCATGGATGGAAAAGCCACAATGTGTGGACCGAACCTACCCGCTTGTGTGGGCAGGGATGGATTAGGTGGGATGGCCTGGGTCTACCTTGATCCAGCTGATCAATTTTCAATAAAAGGCCCATAACATTCAAACCCAATGTACATTTGATGAGCCATTTTCAGCATTGGGACCCTCTTCATGAGTTGCTACTTTTGAGATACAATGCAAGAGTTTTATTAGAGGTTACCGTACAACCTTATTGGATAAAGGAGTAGTTGATCCAAGAAATAGAACGCTATGAGAAGATTCTAGTGGCTGACTGTGACATAAATGGTGTTTTTTTCCTATAGAGTTTATATTTTTTGAAGAATGTCTCCTTCACCTACACAGAGTGTGTCACCATAGGTTATACCGAGCGTGTCTTCAGAGCCTATATAGAGTGTCTCTCCTTGGATTAAAATATTCAACGAATTTTTTGGAATATGAATGTCATATACATATATTGGTGTGATATGACTCCAGTGACACTCTTGTCTACACTTAATAGAGGCTACACATCATGTACCTCTTGGTAGTCTACTTTGTTTATTACTTTGTGGTATACCTTTTTGGTTTGGGGTCCCAACTATATATTGTTTTACTCACCCCTTAATAGTTTTATACCACACATTTTATGTCTTGTGAAGATGAATTGTAACTTTTCCGGGAGATTTGGGGGGCTGGACACATGTGGACTTAGAGAGATTCCTAAAAGATAAGTTTCACTTCAGTGACTTTCAACAGCTTCTGTACCTACCCTTTTGGTTGGGTTTTGGCAGATGGATTCTAGGAGATTTTTCATTTCTTTTTTTGAGCTACTATATGGGCCCCCTTTAATATCAATTAGTACTATTTACTAGGTGTGGGACTTCTTAGTAGTATACATGCATGTATACTCAGTGCTTTCATTTTAATCACTTTTTCTTGGAGACAAGTGTGTGCATTCTTATACATGGAAAAATTCCACCCACCTGTGAGATATGCCTGCTCAGTGCTAGTTTCCAACCCTTAACCTATGGTAGGTAGGATTAGGTTAGTCAGAGCACATGCCCCCCAGTGGTAAACTCATGACAAAATCAATCATCATAACCATCCATTAAATATGGATATGGAAATTTAATTGTATCAGTACATCGAGGGGGCAGTCCACACATATGCACGATATGTACTTTAATATCCTATTTAATTGAGAATACTTGAAAAATTGTTGTTAAATCATCATAATAACCTATTCCAATATAAATGATACTATAATAATAATGTTTTATAGGTAAAACATTTTTATCTGAGGAATGATAATAATTATAATTGAAAGTGTCTTGTCAATATTTATACCTCTTCTTTGAGAGCCCTCATTTTTCATACAACATAATCATTGAAGGATTGGACTTGATGGAATAGCATAGGATATGGTTTGAAGGGAAGTAATATATGATCCATTTTTGTTGTTGAATTTATAATTTATAAGGCTAAAATGAATCAAATAATGGAGGATGAGGGGTTACCTTTTATCATTGAGGGGAGGGATATAAATGAAATCTTTTTAAAATATTCTTATTATATAATGTATATTTTATTGGAATATGGTAGAAAATGATAAGATATATGATTTTATGATAATATAAGGTCAATATATCTTTATATAGTAAAATTATATAGTTATGGTTGCTGATCGTACCCGAATATCCGGATTTAGTCACATAGTGAACCTGTTTTAACATTGCTATTGTAAAAACCATTTGCTAATTTTTACTATTCAATATGACAAAAAATAACTTGAATCTATAAGATTATATTAATTCTATTATTAATACTATTTAATCACTTTTATAAGGTTAAATATTTATAATAGTTATAACATTATTTTAAATGCGAATGTAACTCACAGCAAAAAACTAGTTTTCTAAAAAGTAATCTTTAAGCAGGAAAAAAAATTGACATACAATCATTTACTTATAGAAACCATCAAATAAATGTTAAAATATTAAATATAATATAGATTATATAAATTTATTTAAAACTATAAAAACTATATATTAATTTAATTTATATAGATAAAAGCACATTTCCCACATAAAATATATTCTAGAAAAATTTGTTTTTGAGACCAAAAAATAACTTATACTAAAATAAAGTATAATAAGAATTAATATATAATTAATTAGGTTATTTATAATTAAATAATACTTTTATCACAATAGTATCAAGTTAAAAAAATAATGGGTCTTTTACTGGATAAGATTTTATTGTTTTTATAAACATCAATATTTATTTTTTAAAATAAAAAAAAAATTCTTTTTGGAAAAATACTATAAATTCACCCAAATATAATGTTTATGTGATTAATCAAAGAATGATATCCATTTTTTTAAATTACCAAATAATTGAAAAATAAATTATATTCCTCATGGATAAAAATGTGAGAAAACCCATTTTTTAACAAATCAAAATTTTGAAGCATAAAATGAATTTACTAAAAATATAGTACGTATTTATTATGAATTATTAATTGAATTTGAATTATTTAAAACATTAATATATGTTTTTTCCAAAATTGGATTAATAATATTTATAACTTCCAATTTAATATCTATCTAATATTTTTTTAACCATATCAATGTTTATATAAGCTCAATATTACGTGTAAATAATGTTTTCAAACACTTAATTTTTATTTAAAGATAAATAGATTATAAAATATCATGGTTTCACATTCAACCCTCTTAAATAAATTTCAAAATAATTATTTTTATCTTGGTTTCCAAAGGATCAATATTTGAAAATATATTTATCAAAAACATACATTGTACAATGGGATCATATAAAAATATTTCAAAATAACTAGTTATTAACATATAGGTTTCTGGAAGTAAGACATTTTAAATTTCCCAAATTAGGAGAAAATTAGAATTATGTTAAAATATTGACATGGAAGGGAAATATAATGATCAAATAATAATAGTTTTTGATAGAGAAAATGGTCATCATAAAGATAATTATTATAAAAATGAAAATTAGTGGTGGGTGAAAATGAAAATCAACTCCTCAGAAATTGTTGTAAAATGAATAAATTTCATTTTCAAGATCAATAATCATATAATAGATAAATTATTTTACCACAAAATATTGGAAAATATAGTTTAATGAATTTTTCAAATCAATAAACATAATTTCATCATTTTATTGTGTGTTTTAAATTGGTTCTACATATTTTTGCAGATTTTACAATGGTGAATAAGAAATATAAATGCTTTATCCATGAGCCATTAAAATTTCCTTCTCTTAGATTTTAGTGTCTATAAATGAATAGTAATTCATTACTTCTATATTGGGATTTTTACCAAAACTAAAATATTTAGAAATAGTTATCTAATAATGATTAATATTCATATGATGAAATAATGCATTAATATATAATTCCTCAATAATAAAACCCAATGATTAACATAAACTATTCCATAAATATATACCCTTTAAACTCCACCAAATAAGATAATCGAAATTAGAAACCTTTGAATTTAGGATAAAATTACTAAATCTAAAAAATAATCTTAATTCTTCTCCCCCAAATAACATAAGGATTAAATCTAAAAGATATTGTTTATATTGTGACCTAAACATGTCTAAAAATTATTATTTGAGATGATTTCGACCATACACATAAGAAATTTAAGGTAACTCACTTTGGAGATATTTGAAATTAAAAATCTATTTATAATAATTTTTTTATAGTTTCTAAGAGTTCCCATCCCCTCACTTATAAAAAGGCACATCCTCCCTCACTTCCTCACACAAAATTCTGCCTTCATTCTTGTCCATCCCCTACCCATCTACCTAAGAAACATATATAGTAAAATTTTAGAGGTATGCACTTATCCAAATTCCAAATCTTGTGTCCCTAATATGAGATCTATAGGGAGATCATCTAAGAAGATGTAATCTCCTTACCCACTTTTGCAAAATTGTTTCCTCTTCTACTTCAACATCATGTGTCGATTCAATTATAAAGTAATAACACATTAGTAATATATATTATGATATTTTACTAAGATTATGGAATAAATATATTCCATATTTTATTCATCCTATAAAAAATAAATGTACCATGTGTGCGTACGTAGTACTTTCTGTTTCCACATTGTGGTATAATCTATTTTTCATCGCTAATTTATATGGATGGGTATAATGATGGATATAATGAATGAATGTAATAAATATAACATGATATTTATTATTTATAATTAATACACCACCTAATTCCCCTCCCTTTCACCATTAAAATAATGATATTGTCGCTCATGCGTACATACAATGAACCGTCTCAATGACACGATGAGATTCATCTTCCCTGATAACTATTTCATTAATGGTAATAAAAATGAATATAACAAATAAATGTGAAATATAGTAAATAATTATGTTAATGGAATAATATATATACATATATTTCATTTACCTTATTTCATTATAAATGAGAATAAAAAGGAAACATCATTCATATGTACATACAGATTACCATCTCCATAAATAGTGTATTCTATTTCATAAATATAAAATTTATATATATATATTTATATAATAATTATAGATGATATATAAATCATAATTTACATTACTGAAGTAAAATAATCATTATCTATGTAATATGATCAATAATAACTTGTCGAAACATGTAAGATAAACAAAGTAGTTATTACCTGAAACATTGATTTACCATGGAATTGTAAATAAATGGTTAATATAAAGATATAAATGAATAATATATGAAATCATAAATATTATTATGATTTTTTATAAGTTAATAATATACTTAAAATCAGTATAATTGACATTAAAACATTTACCAAGATAATTAGACATAAGGTAAGGGATTTCAGCCTCACCTTTACTTCTATGAGACACATGCCTCATACACTACTTATATCTTCTCTATGGTGTATATACTACTCATGAATATATTTTAAGAGTCATAACAATAAGATTAATATATTTTCATATCCATATAATTTACATTATTTCATTGGGAATATGATTCTAATTATTATAATGTTGTAATGATTAATTCCACAATCTTATTATTATTAGGATTGTTTATACGTAAGTATCTACTGTGCAATGTTTATCTTAATTGTCCATGTTTCCTAAATTTTAGTTCCAAAATACTATTAATATTATTATAAAATGTTTTGAAGAAATTTTTAAGCATTTATAAATTTTTATTAAATGGTTTGAAAGGAATCATTAGTCATTTTCCTAATGTTGTATTTTTTGACTTTTTTGGAAAAAGTACTAAAAGAATGTTTTATAGCATCTACAGCCTAAACAGATTTTTATCCTTTAATGATTACTTATTAACATTATGATTCACATTAAATTTTAAAAGGTTATTTTCAAATAAAATATTTTCTATTAAAATTGTGCGACGTTCTATGAAAAGAAAATTATGTCATCGAATAAATGATATTTTCCTAAAGAACTATTTTAAATTTTTTTGCTTCATGATTCCCTAAATTGTTTCAAATTGTTTTCAAAGAAAAGTGTTTTTAATTTTTTTTTATGTTTTAAATAGTTTTTCTTATGGAATATTGATGTTCCTAGTTAACTTTAAAAATACTTCACCATCTAAGATGACATACTTTGTTATAGTTTAAAAATACCAATCAAATTATTTATCTGAATGGATAATGATTTGATGGAATGATGTTTAATTAACCCGATTATTTTCATTGGTTATGATTTGGGTGAAATAAATATGAAACTTATATCTTTTCAATTGTTTGTGATATGATTACATGCCTATGATATCCAATTAATTTCATGGGTTATGATATGAGTGTTTATGATCTGGTGGCACATGAATGTGTAATTTCATTATTAGATTGGTGGGACCTATATCTCACTCCAATGAATTGGGTAAAGAATTATATCCCATGAGATAGATTAAGATGGTATTGGGAGTGATTTTTGACTAATAAGATGTCTATGGGAGTAATCAATGAATACTAATATGGTATGTCGAGTGAACTCATACTAGTAAGATGGCAATGGGAGTCAACCATGATAAGCAAGATGATATGGGAAGTGAAATAATAATATCAATCTTTCCTTGAATGAGATTCCTAGAATATTATGGAAATAATTATTATATAGTTATGTGTCTTCTAGTGTTCAATGTTGTATTCCTTTTCTATTCATAATGGCTCATATTCTATATCCCCTTATGATTCATTTCTTATAAACTACGAATCTTTATGCCATGATTCCTATTTATGATATTTGATATGTAGGGCATGATCTTCTATTTTCATGATCAGGTTCTCATATCATATTGATCAATATTTGGATTACATATCTCAGTTTTTACCCTTACTAAGAATCTGATCTCACCCCTTTTCATATACTTCCTTCTCCCTTGTTAGAAGGAATTTTTTTAAGGAGTACTAAAGGGATTGAAATTTCTGGGAAACATTGATGATCTTCTACCAATGAATACATTTTTCATCCAGGTTTTTAAAAGAACTAAAATAATATGGTATTTGGGAGCTTCTTTGGGTCATGTATTTTGTATTCCACAAAAATTATGTGTTATTAATGCATATCAATATTGGGTCATTATAGTTTATATCAGAGAAAATGATTAGTTACCCATTGGAATCTTGGAAGAGAAAACCTTAGTAAAAACCCTAAGGACAGGATAAAGGATGAGTATAAGGATAACTATATGTTGAGAAAAATTATTTGAAATTATGGTAGTGTACTGAGTGAGAGTTTTCTATGAAATACATACTATTATAGATACAACAAGTGTATGTGTCTTAGAAACAAATTTACTTACGAGTAAAAACTCTAAGAAGGTGTGTCAGGATAGACTTGATCATAACCTGGAACATGACAATAGTCCTTGCTACACACCTAGTTTGACACCCCTAGGGAATATTCCAAGGAAATTCATAAACTCGTTTTGAACCATTATATGGGATTTAAGTGTATGTTGGATATGAATAACCTGGGATAAACATAATGTGTAATAGATTAAATAAGGTTCCATAATTTAGAAATCATATAAGTAGGTTTTCAGGATTATGTCTTTCCTTCCTATGATAATCGTTTATTACTCATTTCTTGATATATATTGAAATTGGTGGGAACTAGAAGTAACTATATTAACATTGAATTTATTGGAAATGTTACTGATGAAATGTTACATGGTATAATCATGTGAGTGAAGGATTTTGTGATCAATTCTAACCAGTTTTCACAGAACATGATTAACAACATGTACCTTAACGAACTATTTGAAACAAAAAAGAAATAAAGGAATGATTTTTTTGAGTGTTCAGGTAATGAATACCATTTAATAAATAATATTTGGTTTCCTTTGATTCAATAATGTGTAAGTAATCACCTATGTTATTTATTTCAGGGATATGAAGATGTTTTTTCTATGGAATATAAGGAAACAAAGAAAGTAACTTCAAATGAAAAATGAATGGTTCTTTTAATAGAATGGATGTGAATATTGGCCTCTCTAAGACATAATCAGTGGTAAAATTCTTTAAGTGTTGAATGATTTCTCATTATGAAAATCCCTGTCTGAAGTGGAACAATCTTGAAGAGAATCAAAAATGTGATACGAGTAATGATTATATTTCTGAGGATGATGAGACTACAGATGAAATATGAAAAGAAATTTTTTTATGTATTAAGATGAGTTATCATTATTATGTAATAAGTATTATGTGTAATAATCAATTTTTTGATTTATTTGGATTTAAAAATTATGCTATACGACTGGTGAAATATACATGGATTGTTTAGTTTATTTTTTTTACTCGATATTTACATTTTTATGTTGAATGGTTCTAATGGACTAAAAAAGATATATAAAGGAAATGTGATATTTTTAATAAGGGAAGATTACCCTTAATATGTTCCTAATGTTATGATAAATATTTCATATGATGAATAGGTACCTTGGATGCTATATATTTCCTTCAAACTTATTAAGGATTTGTTGAATAGTAGTTTATGCTATCATGTATGAATTTTACTGATTTTTGGTCCTATGAAATATATCCAATAAAAATTGTAATAAGGAACCATGAATGTTTTCAATAATGATGTATGGTAAATAACATTATTTCCATGTTTCAATATAATACATGATTAAATTATTCACATGATTGGAATGTGACAACCAAGAACATCCTTATCAGATATGGTAGATAAATGTTAAGATGATCATGTTATCCTCTTTTTTATGTTTTCAATTTTAAAATTTTGAATGTATTTTAATGTTATCCATTTATGGAAAGTATAATTTAATCTTAGGAAAAAGTTTTTTATATTGATGCATTTTCTCAATATGTGGTCTTATTCATATGTGATAAATTGTGAAATATTTATTGATGTGATAAAGATAGATAGAATTACCTATCATTCTATTAATTAATCGCATGATTTGGTAACTCTTCATGAGTGATAATTTATACTTAATTTAATGGAAGAAGAGTTGATGTGGAGGCTAATCAGGGCCCAAGAAAAGGGTGAGATTGTGCTAAAATAAATCAATTATTCTTTCTCAAGAAATTTCATCAGCATTTAGAAAAGGGATCAGGGAGTAGAATGTTATCTTTGTATAATAATTTTGGATAATATCAATATATAGTTTCAAGATTCTTTAGTTTCTAATTTTGTGATTATTAACTTTATTTATATCACCCACTTTCTTATGATCAGTTACCATTATCAACCTCTATGATTATTTACGATTTTCCTCAATGACCATATCTTCTCCTATGTTCTCATACGTAGAGACCTAGTAATGATTTTATTGGTAACAATTAATTTCTAACATCTATAATTTAAATTGATTTTCTTGAATAAATTTTTAGAATGTGGGTTTCATTGAAATAAACATTCCACTACTAAACCTTTTATAAACCAGATGAATTTCATTATAGAAAGTTATTTTATGGTGGTATAATGTAACAACCTTATATTTTGTGATTTTTTTGAATTAATTTAATATTTTGAATATTATTTACTTCAAAAAACACTATATAAATATTTTAATTATTATATAAAATCAATATGTTTGGATTATCATATACACAAAAGGAAGTTATGCTACCACAACATGCAACACTTACTTGTCTTCTGTTAAATGTAACACAGAGTTTCTATATAAAAACACTTTACTATTATAATTATTTAAATGAGATAGTTGTAAAATAGACAATAAAAATTGTAATATTAATAGTAATAAATAATTTTAAAATGCTTTAACTTTAATAAAACATATTTATAATTTTTTTTTGGAAAATTTATTTATTTTTAAATACTATTTTATTCCAGGAATAACTTTTTATGTCCTTTTATAAAAAATAATAAAATAAATTTTAATCACTATAATAAATTTAATTTGTTAAAAAAATTATATCTTAATTTGGATTGTTTAAATTATCGTATGGTGTATTTTTAGTATTTTATGGAATGTTTCATTATTTTATGAATAGTGAAAAATATTACATTGTAGTTACAAATTACCAATTCCGATTAATTAATTATTATATTTGAAATTTATTTTAAAGTATAAAAATGATAAATTATACATATATTAATACAATTTATGACATTGGAATATTTGTGATATTAAAATTAGATTTAAATACCTAATAAACATTTGAATGTTCTTTTCACTGCCTTCTCGCAATGTCTACCAGAATACTGTCAAACATGATATTGTAATATTAGTGAATTGAATTTAAAAAAAATACAATTATTTAACCAGTATGATATTTATTGTTTAATAGGATCAAATTAATTTTTGGTGAAATGTAACATTACTGTCTGTTTATCGGGGTTAAGGGTAAATCATGTAATTAAAGGTATAGATAATATTATAATATTTTAAAATTACACAAAAACATGTCCTAATTTCATTGGAGGTGTTTTCTTCGACAAAAATATACCTTTATTAGAAATTAAAATGTTTTAAGCCTCTTGGTTAGGAATATGAAAATAATTATATTTTATTAAAAGATAAGTTAAAAATTCCATACTCATATTTTTTCATAAGTAAATCATACATAATATAGTTTTATACAAAAGATAAATTCTAATATAAATAGTCATTTGAAATCTAATAAATTTATATTCATCATGATAATTTTTTTCAGAGAAGAAATGATTTAATTAAAGTCTTATATATTGATCATGAAATAATTGATTAACTAAAGGAGAATATAAAATAAATTACCTTCAAATACTAAAATAAAAATAATTTAACATAATTAATGATATATAAGAATTGTATAAATAAGTTTGGTGTATTTTTGATATATTACAATAGTTCTTTCGATGTTATCATGTTGTGAGTAAATTTTAAAAACTAAAAATAATTAACAGTATCCAAATTAAAAAAAAGTGATAAATTATAATAAATAATATTTTATTAAATGACATAATAATACTAAATGTAAAATATTCTTCCAAATACCTATAATTAGGTAAAAATTTTCATCAATGATCCACTTGGGGTTTGTATTGTATTTTTTTGTAACTATATTAACAATAATGAGTAAAAATATAAGTTATCGGGTTAAAAGATAAAGGGTATAAGTACAGATTAATTCCAAATAATAAGATATTTATTGTTATCTATATAGAGACCCAAGACTTTTAAATATAACATTACATGATTTTAAGAAAAATTACACATCATAGTACAATCCAAGGATCATTAAGTCTAGTGTCTTGTATGACTAGATACATAAAACATAAAACATGGGAATAAAAAACATTTCATTATTTAATCCCCATAAAGTTCTCCTAACCTCTTTTTAGAACATACATCTTCACATGGTACCCTAGGGAACACATGAACAATGGGATTAGCTGAAAAGCCTAGTAAGGGAATGAAGATAAGGATACGTCTTATGCACGGGAGTTAGAAGGCATGACATAATGATATCTAGATCAAGGGACATGTAAAATCGTATCATAAAAGCATGGAATAATGTAAATGAGGTAGAATCATAAAACAATTCTTTATTATGGGTTAAGACTATCCGCCAATCCCATTTCCCGTATTAGAACGGGTTAAGGCTAACCGCCAATCCCGTTTCACATCACATATCATGAGACTTAACTTTACCAAAGGAATTGTAGAGCTGTCTCGGCACACCCATATCAACATTTTCATGAATACTCTTTCCACATAAATAATCATTCATAATCAACCATACATAAACATAAGGATACCCATGGAAAGAATTGGGCACCACAATCATGATATAATGCATAACCAATGAGCACATCATGATGGTGTAGATGAAATAAAATGATTAGAACAAACATAGGTGTTTATAAAATAAAATAGGCACACAAAATGCTAAGTGGTGTCAAACATAAGTGAAAATATATAAGAAATGTATTGGAGAAACATTAGCAATAAAACAATTTTTTGCAGTTTTAAGGAAAAAATTATAGAGGTTTTAAAATAGAAAAGTGTATAATATTTTCTTTAAAATTAGAATTTAACCAAGAAAATTTTCATAATATAAAATACTTATTTTATAAAAAACTGGTTGCTTAAAATAAGGGATAGAGTGCACCTGAAATTGAGAACAAATTTTGGAAGTTCCCTTAAAACAGGTTTGCTTATAAAAAATTCTGAAGGGGGAATCATTTAAAAACATGTATATCCTCGAAAGAGAGTGATGAAATGGTCTTCATAGATAAATGTTGTGAAACTAAATAGAATATAAAATATATACATAAATAGATAAGATAAATCCACTTTCAAAAGAAAGATAAGGAAACTCGAATGAACAAAAAGGGTTCGCGTAGAATTCATTACGGTTTATTGGCATGGTGTCGGGTGTACATAATAGGGTTTTACAAGGGAGAAAATAGGGTTATCATCAATTATAAATCTTGAGGGAAGTATGGGGAGGTGTGTAATCATACCCCATAATTAGGAATTACAAATAGAAAGGCATAACATAGAGGACAATCTGGATTTAAGAGTGAAATAGAGATGATCCCTTACCATAAATCTGTTGGTGTTATCCACTTGTTATTGAAGACCAGAATAAAAAAATTAGGATTAATAATTAATTATTACAGAACCTCTTCTATATGTAAATGGTTTAGTATAATCATTTTAATTTAAATTATAACCGTTTTGATTGTTTATGTGGTTCAATTTCATTATTCGAGCTTGATTCGTTGTCAGATTTTAATGACTGGTTCCCTTATATTCATGTTTGGATAAACATGTTAGATGAATGTGGTTTTCCATAATTAATGTTATATTCTATTTGTGAAAATCCCGGAGATTACATGGTTTTAAATTTAATTTTGTTACTTAGAGTGAAGTCGAATTCTTATATAAAACCATTGTGACAACCATTTTTGTTAATCAGTGGGTTTGATTACAAAGAACATGTGTTTATTTATAACTTAATACCATTTATACAAAAGGATTACATTAACAAAAATAGGATATATTACATATATAATAATCTAGTTCAACAAAAAAAATATGGTTTTAGGACAAGAACTAAAGATGATAATAGAAATTGATAAACACTTGTCCTTGAATGTGCTAAATTAGCACATCTCAAATGGTGCTTTTATTTCCTTCAAATAAAAAGAGGGGGAAAAGAGAGAATATAATGAAATATTCCATTATAATAAAAACATTCCAGTACATGTATGTTACTATGGTTATCAAACTATTTTGGTGAAGGGAGATGAGGAAAGAAACAAAAAGAATAGAACTTAAAATAAATGAAGGAATTGGAAAGAGGAATTTACCTCTTGAGACTTCCTCATTTGAGAACCTCTTAATGGGAGATGATTTGGTATTTTGAAAAGGCTATGGGATTTTGGACGTGGTGGAGGATATTGAGAGAGATTTGGTTTGATTATTGGCAAGGAACAAGGCTTGAGAGGAGTGAAGAGGAGAGGGAGTATGGGGTTTTTATAGTGGAGGAGAAGAAGGTTTCCATAATTTTTTAACCATTAATCTATTACTATACATCAAGAGTAGAAATAGTGATTATTTCATGAAAAAAATTAGTAATAAATGCTTGTGATTTTGAACCAATTAGTCTTACATCAGTAGCTCATCATTAATGACTCAATAAAACCATTATTTAGCATTTATCGCAAATGACCTTATTTTACTATCCTTAAAAAATTCATGTATTTCAAAAAAATCTCAAAAATTCACCAAAACCATTTTTCGTCGTGTAAAATTCAAAAATGAAATCTATTTTTCAAAAATAATTTTTTATATAAGATAATATAAATATTTAATTAAAATAATAATTTATTATCAGGCTCCTGCTTGGCATCCAAAAGACCCAGTATCAAATCCGGGCAGGGGAGAACTTCCCAGGTACTGTTGCAGTGGAGGAACTGTAGCAGCAATAGCATTATAGCGGCAGATGGACTGTAGTAGATACTGTAGCGGTGGTGGTACTGTAGCAGGTACTGAAGCAGAGCGGGTAGTGTAGCAGTACTATTCACCGAGCGGTCCTTTGGGCCATTCAAATGGGATTTCAAGCATTTTATTCAGGCCACTTGGCCTTGGGACTTCGAGCTATGTAATGGGTCTCCCTCTACCCAGTCTAATGAGGTATTTGCTTTCAAATAATAAATTGAGGCTTCGACCCCATCCTTTTAAAAAAATCAAAAAATTGTTTTAAAAAGTTCATTCTCATATTCTTAATATCATACTTTCGACATGAATTTTATTTATAAATTATCATATTTAAGGATACTATTCATTATGTTATATAACTATTAATAATGGTATGTTAGTATTCATTAGAGTGGGTTACTATTCACCAAAAATTTAGTTTTTCTTATTGGACTCCAAATAACTTACTGATTGCAACCGTGTAGGTCAGATTTTTGAAATTCCAACCACAAAGGTGACTAACATATGTTTAAAGGTCACTTAGAACGTAGTAGTTCATTAAGTTGTGTCCTCATGGTATTTTATGACATATTTATAAGAAGATAATTTCCATTGAAAAAACATTGGGTCGTTACAATCTTCCCCCAAAAGAAATTTCCCACTAGAAGTTTCATTTTACATTCTAGGCCAAAAACAAATGTGTGTGGTTTTCCATCATTGATTTCTCAAATTCCCATGTTGCCTATTCATATTTATGGCTTCACCATAATACCTTAACTAGATTAGTTTTCATGTTGTGTAGAACATTGTCTCTATGATCCAAGATCTTCACTGGCTGCTCCTTATAGGAATGATCATCATCCAACTATACCACCTTTGAAGAGAGTACATGTGAAAGGTCTAGTATGTACTTCCTTAATAGGGATACATGAAATAAATCATGTTCTTTTGACATGGTAGGTGGAAGTGCGCATTTATATAGCACAACTATGACTCAATCAAGGATTTCTAAGGGGCCGATGTACATGGGACATAACATCCCTTTATTTCAAAACCTCATGAACTTCTTCTATGGAGATATTAATATAAATACCATGTCTCAAACATTAAACTCAATGTCTCATTGATGATTGTCTGCATAACGTTTCTGTCGAATTTGGGTTGCCTTGATATGCTATTGAATGGTTTTCACCTTCTCCACAAATTCATTGACCATTTCAGGTCCTAGCAGCTTACATTCACTAACTTCATCCCAACACGATGGTGTTCAACACCTTTTCCCTTAAAGGGCTTCATATGGTGCCATTTAGATGCTCAAGTGGAAACTGTTGATGTAGGATAACCCAACCAATGGATGTTGATGGTATCATCCTCCATTGAATTCCAAAGAACACGCTCTCAACTTTTCTTCATGTGTATGAAGAGATTTCACAGATAGGCCAGAAGTTTGAGGATGATAGGCCGTTCAGATGTTCAGTTCAGTGCTTAGAGCATGTTGGATACTTTTCCAAAACATTGAGGTGAATCTCATATCGTGATCAGATACAATAGATAGTGGTACTCCATGAATCCTTACAACTTATTTGATGTAAATCTGTGTATCTGGATCTATTGAGAAGTCCAATTGAATCTCTATAAAGTGGGATATATTTATAAGATGATTCACAACGACCCATATAGCATTGTTCCCTTTGGATGTCCTTGGATGTCCAATAACAAAATCCATGGTAATGTTCTCCCACTTCCATGCTGGTACTGGTAGTGGTTACCTCATCCCATTAGTGTTTTTCCTATGAGCCTTCACATGATAACATACTAGGCACTTTGATTTATTTTCCGTAATCTCCTTTTTCAAATTTTCCTACCAACAAATTTATTGGAGATCTCAATGCATTATTATGCTCCCTATGTGGATAGAGAACGTCGAGCTATGTGCATAATTTATTATCTCCTTCTTTATCACCGGACTTGATGGTACACGTAATCGGGTCCCTAATATTACAACTCCTTCCTCATCAATTTTAAAATCGGAGGATTTCCAATTTATAATAGCTTCTAACATTTTCTGAATTTCCACATCTTTTCTTTGAAAATCCTTTATTTTATATAACTAGGATGTTTGAGAAATCATTTGAGAAAGTATTGATGATGTTACTCCCTTAATTATTCCCATGTACATCATTTGAAAATATAATAAGACCAGATCTTTTCAATTCTCACCATTGATAAAGATAAACGATCCTTTCTACTTAGATCATAAACCACCTTATTTTCCTTACCGGGATGGTTGGGGATTGAGCAATCATAATCCTTGAAGAGATATATCCATCTTTCCTTGCGCATATTATGGAATTTATGTGTGAATATATATTTGAGACACTTTTGGTTAGTATATATCTCACACTTCTCCCTATAGAGATAATGCCGCCATATTTTAAATTTAAAGATCACTGCCGCGTACTCCAAATCATGCAAAGGATAGTTTTTCTCATGGATTTTCAGCAGAATTAAGGCATATGATATCACTTTATCATTTTTCATTAGCACACAGCCTAACCCCTTCTTAGAAGCATCACTATATACAATAAAGAGTTCTCCACTTGTAGGGAGTGTGAGTACTGGCCTAATGATAAGCCTCTTTTTCCACTCCAAGAAACAATATTCACATTCGTGTGTCTAGAAAAATTTACTCCCTTCAGTGTCAACTTGGTCACTGGGTTTTAAAATCATGAAATGTTATTCACAAATCGTCGATAATACCCAAATAGACCAAAAAAGCTGCGGATCTCCATTACGGATGTTGGTCTGGGCTAATCATCTATTACTTTTTTCTTTGAATGGTCCACTGATATCCCTTTGCTAGGGATATCATGCCTCAAGAATGAAACTTCCTCCATCCAGAACACATAATTACTGTACTTTTCATATAACTTATCCCTTCGCAATGTCTTTAAATCAGAATTCAAATGCTCCTCATGTTCCTCATTGGTCTTAGAGTATATTAGAATATCATCAATAAAGACTACAAAAAATTTGTTCAGGTAATATCTAAAGACTCAATTTAATAAATCCATGAAAATTTCTAGATAATTAGTGATACCAAAGGGAATCACTATGAACTCATAGTGTCTATACCTCATTCAAAATGCAGTCTTGGGAATATCTTCTATCTTCACCTTTAATTAGTGATATCCTGACTGAATTTCTACCTTAGAGAAATAATTGGCCCCATGAAGATGATCAAACAACTCATCTATCCGTTGAAGGGGATTCTTTTTCTTTATATTGATTTTATTAAGATCACGATAAACAAGGAAAAGGCGCATGGATATGTCATTCGTCATGAAGAAAAGGATTGGCGCTCCCTATAGTGAAGCACTCAGGATTATAAAACCTTTCTCTATATTCTCATGTAACTTCTTCTTTAGCTCTTATAGCACTATGGTGGCCATTCTATAAGCTGTCTTGAGATAGGCATTGATCTAGGGATATGTTCAATTAAAAACTCAACCACCCGGTCTGGAGGAAGACCAGACAACTCTTTATGGAATACATCAGTGTAATCCCTCATGATGGGCATGTCTTTATGAATTATTCTCTCCTTTCTCTCAACCATTTGAGCAAGATATGCCTGCTCACATGGAAGAAATATCCATACATTAGATAAATATTCTGAAAAAGATTCATGTTACTCCTTAATTTTGTAAATGGATGATTTGGGATGTGAAGAGTGATATCCCTTTCCTGATAGATGATGTTGTCTTGGTATAAATATAGTCAATTCATGTCCAAGATCGAACCAAACTCCAATATAGAAATTATGATGAGATTTGCTGAGAGGTTCAGTCTTAAAAAATTAACCAGAGAAGAGTTATAAATCATGAACACAATAATTACCCCATTTTATGTTCTCATAGATAACTTTTTATCTAAATTTTGAGGTGGTGTTTGAATAGTTATACTAAACATGAAAGATATGAAAGAATTCATAGAACCGCAATTAATTAGTATGTTTACTATTCATGAATGAATAACTAGCGTACCTATCATTACATAATTGTCTTTCTCCACCTGATTAGTAGTGATAACATAAGCCCTTTCTTGTTTCCTTGGAGGATGTTGCTGATTTTCTCCAACAACCCTCAACTTAGGGAAATTGATCACATAATGCCCATTCTCCTTGAATTTGTAACATTGCACTGCACGATGAGGGTTTCTCTGAACCTTCTATTCTTCTTCAATAGTATCTCAATTTTTCGTAACCCTTTTTTAGTTCATGGATAGATGAAAAAACATTCCACATTTGAAGTAATTCTTTGTTCCATTCATATAGTTTCATGTATTATTCTTCCCAAAAATTTTACAAGGGGAAAAGTCTGGATTCATTCCATCATGGGATTTTTTTGAGGAACCAACCATGTTGTTCTGAATTCTCCACATATTTTCACTGGTCACATGATACCACTGAGATTCTCTTATCTCTATTTCAACTGTGACAGAACAATAGAAAATATTCTAATAACTGTTGATGTCTCGAATCGCCAATGCTTTTCGTTGATTTGGCTTTAGTCTGCTAATTAAGAGATCCACCTTACATTTAGTGTTCAATATAAAGCCAGAGGTGTACCTTGAAAGCCTCATATAGTTTTCTTCATACGCCTCGATGGACACATCTTCCTTCTACTTGAGTCTGAGGTACTCTCTTTCCATCTTGATATGGATGGTTCGAGGAAAATATTTTTTAATAAACATCCTCTATAATTCCTCCTACTCTAAGGAATCAATTTCTTCTGGGCACTTTGAATTCCTGATCAATGTCCACCACTGATTAGCTTGCCTATAAAAACTATAGACCGCCAGTACAGCCTTATCTTCTTTTGAGCACTGGAGGATGAAGAGTATCTTTTCAACGGATTTAATAAACTATTCCACGAGGAGGGGATCAAAATATACACTAAACATGGGAGGCCTTTTCCACAGGAAGGATTCTATGTCTACTTTCTCTTTCCTTGGAGGAGGGGGGCATTCTTCATGATTCATGTTTTTATTCATAACATGAGCATGCTAATAAAGTACTAAAATAATGTTTTGAGCACTCGCTCCTATCATATTAGTCATATCATTATGGAAATATTCACTTTTCCTATCACATTGGTTGTTGGAACATGTTCTTTTATTTCCTTCCATTGACTAAGAAAAAGATCATATAATTTGAGGTCTTGAATACTAAGGTATTGAGAATAGAAATGAAACCTTGAAAATAAAAGTGTAATATTATAAATAATAAGAATATCATATATTGTGATTCATTAGGTTTAAATCTTGGTTATCCTCGATCAATTTTTTTAACTTATATTCTTATGTCCTTTTTTTGTCCCATAAAATGTTTTGTACTAAGATCATTAATCTACCAAAGAATATTCCCTAGGAGTGTCATAAAAAAGAGTGTAGTAAGGCCCACCTTCATGCACAAGTTCTCTATCGATTCTATAAAAAAGCGATGTTTTGGGGTTTTACCCCTAAATACATTTGTGCCAGAGATGCCTCTACCATCTCCTATCTAGAAAGGGATGTATTTTCCTGATAAACAACTTACTCAATATTCATCAAAATTTACCAATGTTTTCTTCTACTTAGTCTCATCCTAAAGGTTTTCACTAAGGTGGTCTATTCCTAATCTCAAAAAATAACTAGACCATCCTTTGATACCCACTATAGTGTCCCAAGACTTTTACATATATCAATACCTGATTTTAAGCATAATTATACATCATATTACAAGCCGATGATCGTTAAGTCTAGTGTATTGGAAGACTAGGAACATAAAACATAAAACATGGGGCTAAAAAACATTTCATTATTTATCTCCATAAAAATATCATTACTTCTTTTGAGCCATTACATCTACAGAAGGTACCCTGGGGAACACATGAACAAAGGTATGAGCTGAAAATCCTAGGAAGGGAATGAACATAAAGATACGTCTTAACCACATGAGTTAAGAGGCCTGAAATAATGATATTTAAAGAAAGGAACATGTAATTTCTTATCATATATGCATGAAATCATATAAAAAAGGAAGCATATAAATGTGTCAAAATCATAAATCATGTATTTAGTACGTGTCAAGGATAACCACCAATCTCGTTTTCCATTTTAGTATGGGTCAAGGATAACTGCCAATCTCATTTCACATCACATCTCATGAGACTTAACATTACTCAATGCATTAGAGTGCTATATAGGCACACCCATATAAACATTTTTATGAATATTCATGACACATAAATAATCATACATAATCAACAACACATAAACACAAGGATACCCATGGAATAAATTGGGTACCACAATAATGACATAAAGCATAAACAATGAGTGAATCATGAATGTGTCGATAAAAGAAAGGTATTAGAACATAAATGGACGTTCAAAAGTAAAAATATGCATATAACATGGTAGGTGGTGTCAAACAGTAATGACAACATATAATAAATGTATTTGAGAAGCATTAGCATTAAAACATTTTTGTGTGGTTTTAAGGAAAATACTATAAAACGTTCAAAATATAAAAGGGGAAAATATTTTATATAAAACCAGAATTAAACCATGAATGTTTTAATAATAAAAAAATATTGATTTTATAACGACAATTGTGGGTTAAAATAAATGATAAAGTGCACGTGAAATTGGGTAAAAATTTGGGAAGTTCTCCTAGAACAGGTTTGCTTATTTAAAAGTTCTAAGGAGGGAATCTTTTAAAAACAATGTATATCCCTGAAAGAGAGTGATGAAAGGGTCTTAATAGAATATTTTTTTGAAACTAAACAAAAATTAGAATATGTACTTAAATAGATAAGATAACTCCACTTTGAAAGTAAGATAAGGTAACCTGAATGAACAAAAAGGGTTCATGTAGAATTAGTTACCATTTATTGGCATGGTGTTAGGTGTTCCTAAGATTGTTTAATGAAAGATAACGGGGGTTTATCATCATATATAAATCATGAAGGTAGTATTGGGGGGGGGGTGAGTAATCATACCCACATCATTAAGAATTACACATAAAATGGCAGATCCTAGAAGAAAATCTAGATTTAAGATTGAAATGGAGTGGATCCCTTACCTTAAATATGTTTGAGTTCTCCAAATGTTATTAAAGAACAGGATAAAAAAATTATGTTCATTATTTAATAATTAAAGAAACTATTCTATAGTTAATTGGTTTATTATAATCATTTTATGTTCATTTGTAACTGTTTTTATTGGTTATGAGGTTCAATTTCATTGTTCGGGCTCATTTGTTTCCATGGTTTTAATGTCCGTTTCACCTATATTCATGTTTTGATAAACATGTAAGATGAATTTGGTTGTCCAGAATTGATGTTATATTATATTATTGAATATCCAAGAGAGTATGTGGTTTTAAATTTAATTTTTTTACTTAGAGTGATGTCGATTTATTATATAAAATCATTGTGGAAACCGATTTTGTTAATCATTGGGTTTGATTACAAAGAACAAGTTTTGCTTTATAACATAATACCATTTGTACAAAAGGATTAACGAACCAAAAATAGGATATATTAAATATATAATAATCTGGTTCAACCAAAACACCAATGGTTCCATGACCAGAATTAACGATGATAATAGAAAATAATAAATCGTTGTCCTTGAATGTGCTAAATTACACATCTCAAATGGTGTTTTAATTTCCTTCAAATAAATAGTGGGGGGAGGAGAAAAGATAATGAAATATACCATTAGAATAAAAAAAATTCCAGTACATGTATGTTACTGGAGTTATCATACAATTTGGGTGACGGGAGGTGTGGAAAGACACAAAAAGAAAAGAACATAAAAGAAATGAAGGAATTGGAAAGTGGAATTTACCTCTTGAGACATCTTATTTGAGAACCTATTATGGGGAGAGGTTTTGGTATTTTGAAGAGGCTAGGGGATTTTGAACATGTGGGAGGATCTTGGGGAGAGATATGGGAAAAATATTGTTGAGGCACAAGGCTTGAGAGGAGTGAAGAGAAGAGGGAGTAAAGGGGTTTATATAGAAGGAGAGGAGGGTTTTCATAATTTTTTAATCATTAGTTTATTAATTTCCCTCAAGACCAAAAATAGTGAGGATTCAATGGAACAAAAGATATAAATGCTTGTGAATTCAAACCATTTGGTCTTACATCCGTATATCATCATCAATGACTCAATAAATCCATTAATTAGGATTTATCGAAAATTATCATATTTTACTATTCACAAAAGAATTCAAGTATTTCAGAAAAATATTAAAAATTCACAATTAACATTTTTAGAAGTTTATAATCCAAAAATGAAATCCATTTATCAAAAATAATTTTCTAAATATGAATATTTTATTATTTAATTAGAATCATAATTTACTATAAAAAACCAGTTTTAAAAAAGTCATTTTCTTATTCTAAAATATAGGTATATTATTCATTCAATAAGATTATTATTTATATATTATCATAGGTAATGTTAATATTCATTAGGGTATATGACTATTCCTAAGGGTATGTTACTATTCATAAGGGTAGGTTACTATTCTCCAAAAAATTATTTTTTCTAATCGGAATGAAATTAACTTACTTATTGCAACCGTGTATGTTAGATTTTCGAAATTACAAACACAGAAGGGAAAAACTTCTGTTTAAAGGTCACTTAGCACTTAGTAGTTCCTTTTTTTGTATTTTAATATGATATTCTGACATATTTATAAGAAGATAATTTCCATTGAAAAAACATTTGGTCGTTACAATATAAACATATAAAAAATAATTGGTTGAGAGAATTTTGACACATCCTCTTCTTATCATATAAATAACTAAATTTGGAGTAATTTTAAATCAAAAATCAATTTATATTATTTTAATATTTTTGGAGTTTCCAATAGTACCCCTCCCCTCCCTTTTAAAAAAGAAACCTCCATTCTCACTTTCTCACACCACCATGAGCCTTAAATATCAGCCATCCCCTACATATTTACCATATAATCATCCTTATTAAAATTATATAGTTTATTTTCTTCTAAAAAGACCATATCTAGTTTTCCTAAGAGGAGATCAACAGGGAGATCATCATATAAGAGGTTATCTCCTTATTGACTTTTTCAAAAGTGTTTCCTCTTCAAATTCCACATAATGTGTTGATAACATTATAAAATAATAACTCCATAATAAACTATATATTTTTATGTAATTATAGTTTTGGAAAAACCATATTACATATTTTATTAATTATACAAAAAATGAATGTATCTCACGTGTGTACGTACAACTTACCATCTCTACGCCGTGGTGTAATTTGTTTTTATCACTACATCATTGGGATGAGTATACTAATGGATATAATGAAGGTAAATAATAAATATGATATGATATTTATTATTTATAATAAATATACTCTCTGATTATTCGCCCTTATACCATTAAAATAATGATATCGTCGCTCATGCGTACGTACGACATGTCGTCTCCATGACACGCTGAGATTCATCTTCCACGCTAACTATTTCATGAATGATTATAAAAATGTATATAATGAATTAATATGAAATATATTACATATAATTATAATTTAATAATATTTATATATATATATATTTAATTTACCATCTTTTATTCAGTGCGATAAGAAAAGGGAAACAACCCTCATGCGCATGTACGACTTACCAACTTATGAACAGTGTCTTCCATTTCACAAATATATATATCTTATATATATATGTATAATAAATATATAAGATATATAATTCATGTTTTAAATTATGGAGGTAATAAAATCATGATCTAAGTAATATTATGAAGAACAAAAAGTCAAAACACATACAATGATCAAAGCAGTTATTACCCGAAACGTTGCTTTAACTTTGAATTGTTAATAAAAGAGTAATATAAAGACATAAATGAATCATTTATGATTTCATAATAATAAAAAAAATTATTATTATTTTATAAGTTCATAATATATTTCAAACAACTATATAAGAGTTTCAAAATCCTAATGTGGGAATCAGACCTAAAATATGGGTTTTTTTCCACACATTAAATAATATAAGACAAATTTTTAATTCATTAATTTTTTATTATACCTAGTGTATATACATTACATGAGTTCATTATAAGAGTCTCAACAATAATATTATAGAATTTTCAGATCCATATAATTTCTTTTTTTTCTTAGGGCATATGATTCTATTAATTATACTGTTTTGAGGGTTAATTCTACAATCTCATTATTGTCATGATAGTTTAATTTCAAGTATCTATTGGTAAATACATATATTTAATCTCTAAATTTCATAAAAATTTATTCCAAATTTTTATTAATATTTTAAAAAAATATATAATGTCATTTTTACCCATGTATGAATATTTTTTAAACGGTATGAAAGTTGTCTTATGTCATTTTCTAATGAGGTAAATTTTTAATTTTCCTGTAAAAATATGAGAAGTATGTTTTTTAACATATATAGAATCAATATTTTTTTACTATTTCATAATGTATTTTTATATTGAATCTCCCCTTATAATCATAAAAGTTTTTTATAAAATAAAATGATTTCCTTTTGAATTGAAAGACACTTAAGAAAAATAATACTATTTATAAAAATAGAGGATATTTTCCTCAAGAGATGTTTTAAATGATTTTCCCTGATTCCTTTATATTTTTTCAAATTGGATTCAAAGAAAAGTGTTTTGAAATATTTTATTGTTTTAAAAAGTGATTTTTAAGGAAATTCATGTTCTATATGACCTTTAGAAATCCAATCCCATCGTAAG
This sequence comes from Viscum album, assembly GCA_963277665.1. Lineage (NCBI taxonomy): Eukaryota > Viridiplantae > Streptophyta > Magnoliopsida > Santalales > Viscaceae > Viscum > Viscum album. The sequence goes on along the minus strand of OY728128.1, from coordinate 260,172,373 downwards.
TGACATAAATTATTAGAGTTCAAGAGTAAAAATCATAGTCTTTCATCGATTAGAATATGTTTAGATTGAATTATGTTTAAGAAACCTATTTTTTCAAATGTTATTATTTTGATGAAATTATTATTAAACCAAAATATTTTCCATAGGTTATGATATGATTACATGTTTATGATACACATTTAGTTCTATGGGTCATGATATGTTTTTTATGATATTTTACCACATGTATGTATGCTATCATTATGAGATGGTTGAGACCTATATCTCTTTCCTATAAATTGGGCAATGATTTATAACTAATGTGGTAGACTAATATCCTCTTGGGAGTTATCCTTGACTAGTATGATATCAATGTGAGTAAACCATGAATACCAAGTTGGTATGTTGAGTGAACTTACTCAAATTAGACGGTCAAGGGAGTGAACCATGAAAACCAAGATGGAGTGGAAAGTTAACCCATAATACCAAGATGTTATTTAAAATGATTCCTAAAATACTATTAAGTCCATATTATATGATTATGTGTCTTCTACGGTTCCCTGTTTATTCCTAGATTATGATTTCATGGCTCAGGTTATTTAATTTTTTTATGACTCATTTCTTAAGAACTATAAAACTTTATGCCATTATTATTGTTTATGATCATTTATATATAGGGTTTGATCTTATATTTTAACAATCATCTTCTCAAACCCTTATTCTCGTGATTATGTTGTCATATATCAACTATTTATCCTTACTGAGAATCTAAGCTCACCCATTTTTTTGTTCCCATTAACCCAGGTTATGAAGGCATGTATTATGTATGATGATTCTAAAAAGGGTTCTAGTTAAGAAGAACCTAGTGGGAGAGAATGTAGCTTAAATATGCACAATTTTTTTGATTCCATGTTTCCAAATGACCGAGGATAATACAATATTTAGGTGTTTGTTTTTGTAATATATTAATTATTCCAAAAAAGTCATGTAATTTTGAGGTATGAAAATTGAGAATTGTTAGAGTAGGTCACCCAATAAGAATCCTAACCAACCCATCTTACTCAAAATAGATAATAAGTTATAGGTTTTCCTCTCTCGGTAATTATGAGGTCACAATCAAACCACTCCCCTCACCCATAATTAGTGCCCCAAGCATGTATGGGTTAATTCCTTCTCACTTATGGAATTACCTACTTGTACCCTCTTACATGGGAAAAGGAAATAAATCAAGACCACAAAAATTATACTCATACCAGGTTAATCTACATAACTATCACTTCAATATCACCCAAGATATAGTCTATTATATCCTTCATCACCCTATCTCCAAAGAAATTGATAGAAATGCTAATGCATTCAATAAGAAATATTGAATGAAACCTACTTATTAATATCCACAACAAATTTTTAGGGTGATACCATTCAATATGTAGCCTCCTCCCTTGATTACCAAATTATCTTTACTATAGAATTTAAAATAACCTAGCTTAGGAAAAGTTCAATCTCATATTCCCATCATGTAGTTCCTCTCGACCCGATCATCTCATTAATTAAGGAATCCACTAGTGTTCTTTACTTCTATCTGAACTAATTTATACATAGAAAAAATCCCTCAATATCCCTTCATGTTGAGTACTAGAGAACTTATCTCTCCATTGGAACATACCAACACTGAATCCAACAACAAGGGGGTTATTTTTTTTCATGGTATGATATGTATTTTCAACTCACCAATAATATATAGTGGTAAAGCTCCCAATCCTTACCAACTATCTCTAGGAAGCTAAACCTTGGATATCATTTTCCAATCATGCATCCAAATAAATTGAATGATTTATTATGAACTCAATTTGTTACTTTACTCCTTTGAGTAATAGACAATAGGAAATCCCATTATACCTAAATTGTAAGAGTGCACTTTTCCTAACTCAAGCAACATCAAATCGACTATCTCTCATTCTATTGGATGGTTTCAATCCCTATCCGTTTTTAATTTTCCAATAAATATCATGTAGGCATAAACACTGTTACTTAAAAATGTATATATTTTTAAATTAGAGGAACCACCTTTATTCATATTTGATTTATCATCAGCATGATTATTTTCACAAGATCATCCAAGGCCTTTCATGCCTCATCCATAGCTAGATTACCTCCTGATATTTTCTATCATTATAAAAATTACAATTAAAATTTATAAATTTTTTTAGTGAAAAAATTAATACAAGTATGTTTCTTCTTCTAAAAACACACCTTAAAATTTTACATCACTGAAACTATACAAACCCTAACATGTTCAACAATAGAGGTCATCCTTATACCCCCAAAATAATATGGCACATAAAATCAATAAAACAAACAAAGATTTGTTGAAATTATCCTAAAAACACTATACATAATCACACAAAAATAGAGGGACAAAAAATTTGATCAATGAAATGGATATGGGAATGATCAAATTTTAAACCATCATAGAATAACAATTAAATCCCCTACTCATGTGTGATTTAATGAAAGGTGATATAGGGTGGGATATTCTTGAATAATCCATTCCTTATATTGACATCATCCTAAAAGGTATTGGGTATGCCCCAAAAATTTTACGTCTGATCCTTTAAAAAATGGTTCTGTAAGAGTATCACAATATGGAAATGAATGTTAAGACACAATCCTTATATCCTGACATATTTATTTAACTATAATATTGGGTCATAGTGTGACCACCCAAGGTTAAGGGACTATCCCTTAGCCTATATCCATCATGGAGAAGACTTTCACAGGTCTTTATGAGAACACAACTATGTTGGGAACTTGAACCATATCAAGAAAACATAAAAACATGACCCCTATTAGTCATTAAGTGACACACATTCCCTAGGAGGACCAAGATTAAAATGTTCTTCCTTCCTACTCATGTTACTATGCACTTACGCTCCATCCAAGACACTCCCTTTAGATATGTTCATTGTGGGGAAAACTAGTGTTCATGTAATAACATACTATAACCACTTGAATTCAATGTACTCGGCTGCCCTAAACCCCTAAAAATTATTAGAATCACCTAATACATCCATTGTGAAATAATATATGTCAAAAAAAAAATTATGATATGTACCAATAATAATTATCCGAATGTTACTCCCTATTCTCTAAACAACCCACACTTTTAGTAAATAATAATAATTTATTTAATTTAATTACACAGAAAATGAATACGTTGTTACAAACTCCCCACCATAAATATTATCATCCTTTAAAAGTCAAGAAACTTCTATTTCCATAATTCATGGCCTAAACCAATCATCAATAAACAATAATATCATCGTGTTCCTTCATTAAAGGATTGTAAAAAATCTACTACACATCTCCAAATTCAATGAACACAATTTTACAAAACAATAGAGTGATAGTCTCATTGTTGATAGAAAAAACAAGATATTTTTCTATCATAATCAAATATATCAAGACACTAAGGTACTGACATCAAAATTATACCAATGATTTTGGTTCTCCATATCGTAATAATTTCTTTTCAGAAACACACTTCTATTTGTCAATTAACATCTAAGACGTGAATTAAACCTCATTGAACCCAATTTCTCACATATATAATAGTTAGACATTATCAGGATGATCATTCCTATAACTCTTGGCTCTACCTATGACACATTATCACTTCATCCAATTATTATGACTTATGACCAAATGATTCAATTTGTATACTAAACAAATAAAAAAAATTGTAAACCTTACCCCCAATGCAATTCAATGATTAAATCATAAACCACTAACACTATCATTTATACTCCGTTTATGAGCATTTTGAACAACAAATTTGACTGATTGTCATATCATTCCAATTTCATTCTAATAACATTCAAAAACGTGCAATCCATTTTAAATAATTTTTTAAAAAATTAACTTCTTTGTATAAGAAAAATCACATCCATATTTCCACTATAATTCATGTTTCATCACTAATATGAAATTACTAGTATCATTGAATTCAAAACCCTTCCTAAACAATGGTTCTATGCTTGTATATAAAAAGATACTCACTACTAAACAAAAACCTTCCTAAACAATGGTTCAATGCTTGTAACTAATAAGATACTCACTACTATACATGTATTAATATCTTTTGTTCACTGAATCAGAACTCAACCTCTACCTCCCACACTCCATCCATTGTGGTAGTTAATCACTAAACCGAGCCACCATAGTCATTGTTGAGTTCAAACTGCAAAAATTAAACACTACCTATTTCTGACACAACATTAATTTTATCCTACATATTCAAAAAAAATCACAAATAACTTGGGTATCATCCATAATAACCATTTGTGTTCCAAAACACATATGTAATCCTTTACACCACTCACCCAAACCAAGCTCACCCATCCTAGAAAAAACACGATATAGAAAAAATCCTTATCGACCATACTATGGTTGTCCCATTCATCAAATATACCACTATACTATTATTGAGGTACACCTGCTAAACACATAAAAACAAAGGCTTCATTCCTATCAAAATGTCATAGATTATTTTAGATCATAAGTCACATATAGTCACTAATGGTCCACAAACCAAATGGGCCTCATGTGTTTCTAGCAGGGACTCACCCCCAGTAAACATGTATTTCACAGGAAAGGTATTCCAATTTTTTATCTCATTTTATTGGTTATTGTAGACCCTTGGAAACATTAAAAAAAGTTTGTACCCATGTTATAACAAAATATCAATTAAAAATTGTTAGTACACACTATCGTACCACCTAATCACATCAATTGACTCACAGTCCCACGAATTACATTCCATTGAAGGAGGGACCACATGAAAAAATCACTGATTATACACCTCTAAAAGGTCAATCTAATTCACCTAAATGTAATCCTAAATGATTTACTTCCAACCTGATTACCACATCATAAAATGTAAAAGGATAATCCATGATCACCCAAAAAATGGTTCCTTTCAAAAAAAATTGTTTTGTAAAAAACATCCCACAACGCCACCGAAAAAACAACCAAAACCAAGACGGAAAGGTATCGCTCATCTACAACCCTCTCAGCCAACCCTGATAACAACATCACTTAAGTAAAATCACTTTATTTGAATGAATGGTCTTTTTATAATCGATTACTTTTCCATCTTGGGGTTTCTGACTTAACCATTATGTTCTATTCAGTAGAGTACCACCATGAAGTGTTACAGGGAAACACCATATAGGTTGTTGTTGTAACTCTATGTAACCAAAATTGTATCTAAATCACTCATAAGTTGAATAAGTTTAAATTATCTAATGTTTTTATAGACCAGTAATGGATTAATATACATCCTTTGATTAGAGGGATTATAAATATGTTAAAAAATGATTCATCCATAAAGGATCAACTCATCTATTCCTAAAATAAAATACCATGGTTTAGCTATGTAATACTAATAATAATTTATTTGATAAAAATTATATATATTTTTTCACTTTTAAATAACTAAAAACCTATAATTTGTGGATTTAATCACATTTAATTTCTCACATGGTATATATTTTGACAAGTCATAAATGAAAAATATGAAAGCCACTTTTCACTATAGGTTAAAAGACAATCAAATAAAATACTAATAATTTTTAATCATATCACATTATATGTAGTATATAAACCATAATTGTGATAACCAATAATATAAATCACATACCACATGTAACCTGGACATTCACCATGAAAAGTTTTTCATGTCACACTTTTCTATGGTCCATCACATGCTCAGATATATATATATATATTCCCTATCTGCAACACATAAAATATTATGGAAAATAAAAAAATCAATATCATTATTTGATGCCCCATTCTGTGACCACTGAATAGCAACCATAAGGGTGAATCATAGGACCTCAAGAGCACCTCCCTTCAGACTAGTGGTTCCTGAATAGTTGTGTGTTCCAAAATCGTAAATTAGTTTTGGTGTTCCATTGAAATAATATCCATAAATGAAAATGAATATAACCAAGGAATTTCCATATCAAATATCATAGTACAAAGAAGAAAAACATGGATCATTTATAACTATATGAAATATTTTCATTTAAGAATATAATTCATCTTATAGACCACAATGTTGAACACATATAAAATATTATAAAATTAATAAAATACACATAATGATATATTTTAATCATTAATCCATACCTCAATCCCAGTATCCAATTCTCAACAATATTTCCCACCTATATCTACTACCTATCATCTACTCCAACAATTAATGAAGACATATGGTCTAAAAATTCAATAAAGCTACCCTGTATGATTTATGATATAATACATAGTAGATTATATTGAATAACACCTAATATATGTTTTTATCTATGTGTATGAATATTTAAAAGAAATAATATAAATTACCTTGAAAACACCAGATGATAGCTACTCATAATACCTAGGACACTATATATACTACCTATGAATTCTTGCACATAACCTTATCATGTTCTACCTAGGACACTGTGACACCAGGGGATAGCTACTCATTCTAAATTAGGAATCCAATCACATGAAATCATACTCATAACCTAGCCAATACCCAATACCTAATGAGTTAGGGTAGTTAATCTCAATAAGTCCTCGACCACTACCTATCAGGGTAGCGAATGGTCCTATGTATATGTCCTAGTCTCAATATATCACAATGGGTAGAAATACATACACCTTCTCACTCAATGTGTGTATAATTTTAAATATTATTCCTCTACACTTTGTGTAAGTGTGATATCCATACAAATATCATACACCAATCTATCTCTTAAGTGATCTCTCCTAACAAGATTCATTATATTCTTGAATTACAATGGGTAGATTATACATTATATCATCTTTACTATATATAATGATTAGTTCACATGTGGATGAATCCGTTATTCTATACTAGGTCACCCAAAAATATGTTCATCAATACACACTCAATAAAGGTTGTTCCTACTAGTACGCTCTCAATTAATGTAAGGACTTACATTGGGGACAATACATTATCACTATTATTCAAAATCGATGCATCCCAAATACATCCCTTTAAATGAATGTATTGTTTACATCTTACACCACCAACCTATCACTCATGGTATGATCTACTGCATCCTACTCCACCCACTCAACCTAGATTGGGTCACAACATTTTCATTCATTCAACAATAAGTAGACCAATCAACCCATCTCACAATCTGTCCAACCTTTCCCCCTGGATCTATTTACACAAGACCTATCCCTATGGACTGATTATAATATCATTCATCCTCTATATTCATTGGATATAATATTATAAATCATCTCATTCACACGTTCAAATTTTTTAGTTCACCTCGAATGATAATTTGGTAATTTTGGTTGACCACTAGAGTCCTCTTAACCCATTAAAGCTCATCAAGACCTAGAAAAATATCCCTATGTCACCTTGTCATTTTCTTAAGGACTTATACCACACAATGAATACAAATAAATAAATTTACCCTTAACAGGCTTCTCCTTACCCATCTATAGATGAATTACCATCTCACCCATCATTGCAAGGCCCAATCCACATATGTCATCCCAAACATCATTGACAAAATCAAACAGGTAATTATATTACACATTTCACATCCCAAGGCCTAACTAATATATCTCTATATCATTAACAACACCTTCCCCTTTTGTGTAATTTTCCTCAAGTGATTCAAACCAACATAAATTATATATTTCACTTTTCCCTACTCGAAGATGCTCAAATCTCACTTCTCTGTTACTCTAAGTCTCTGTCTATGATAATACACTTTACCAAGTCATGTATACAAATAAATGAATGAACACTCAATAATGAATAATAATGAAGTCTTTCATTAAAGGGGACAACTCTCTATATATAGGAGTTACCTTCCTCAAAATTCTCTTAACCACTTTACAGAAGCATGCACATACCTCTCCCAACCATATATCATCACCAAAAAACATATTTTCTACCATAAAATCTATGAAATTAATTATCAATCACCATATAATCATTAAGAAAAACATAATGATGAATAATAATTGAAATAATCAATAAGAATTTTCAAATCAATAAAACCACACCAAACCTCTTGAATTTACCCTATTGGGTTCTCCTCTACCACTTCCTAATTTTTTTAACTAAATATCGATTATTTCACCATTATCTATTGTAAAATGAAATAAAAAATTATGAAACATTACCTAATTTTATGAATATATATATAGAGAGAAAAATATATGTAATTAAATAATAACACAGTGTAAAACAACCGAAACAATATAAAGTATACTATCCCATGTAAATGGAAATCAAATGAGAATTAGTGTGGATGGATTTGGTCTAAATGGACCTCTGGTGCACACCTCTAATGAATGAATGAATGCGGATTGAACTAGAAATAATTATTTTGTAGGTGACTCATGGAATTACCATGACTGACATGGATGTGTAGCCCCTTTCCCATTATGTTCATTGAACAACCCACCTGGGTCATAGAGAGACTATATATTATAGATGATTCATCCATCGACCATCATCTTTCATGATATGACTACAACTAGGAAGTTAAACTAACCCTCAACCATGTTGAATTATTTTTTTACATGTATGTGAAATTGTGTGATGGAACCCTCACCATGGTGTCCTAGGACTTAACGACTATTCCTATAAACTCAATCTGTGGGGTCTTTATTTCCTCTTAGTGATGCAAGCCTCAATACATACCATCACAATATGGTGATATGATAAAAAAAACTAATGTATATACTAAAATATTTACATGGGGTTGATTGGGAAAACATTGAAAAATTAACATGGTACATTCAGTCATATCCTAGTCTTTAATCCATATTAAAAAACATCTCCACGTGATATCCATATACATAGAATCCTTCTATATATCTTAATTATGTAAAGTACTCCTATCAATGATATAAGAAGTGAAATTCCCCCACCAAAAAACCCATAAAATATTTTAGTCAATAATTTATTATATATTTTTTTATTATGGACAATTTTTTAATATTTTGTACTCATTAAATATTATAATGAATAAATCATGTTGTATTTTTGCATGATACCCTTTCCACTTTTATATATCACATGGTGAATAAGAGATAAATTTGGAATTTTATAATTCTAATTCAGGTGGTGTAGCAACATATCCTGATTGGTATTATAAAAAAAGTTATCAAAGCCTAAGGAGGAACTTCGGTAAGAGGGAGGTGGGGGAATAATTTATAGATCATAAGAATAATAAATTAAAATTGATAATAAACCCATTTATGGTGTATACTCATGTGAAAATTTGGATCATGTGAATATATATTGTTTTTTAACATATTAATGGGGTTTATATTCTATTCATATACAATAGTGTGGTTCCATAATCATTTTTTTCAAGACAAGTGGTTGTTATTTAAATTTTTCTATCCATTAAATGATTCTAATTAATTAGAAAACTCATATACAATTTCATTATTTTACCAAGTGGGATATTGAATTCATATAATTGATTCAAACACCACTTTATATCATATTAGGTGTTTGATATCCATGAAAAATGTTATTTTTAGTTGAATTTTTAAAATCTTATTGAATTATTATAATGAATATTTAGAAAATAATGTATTATTATTTAAAAAAACTATAATATATTAGGATTTTTTATATAATCTCTTAGATAATGTGAAATCTGAATAATGTATTTACATTTTAATAAACATAATGAATATAAATATTATTCTATCATAATTGTTTTATAATTATTAAAATGTATTGAATTTAATTAAAAATAAGTAGATTATATTATTGTATTTTTATTTGTACTCATATACATGGAATGTTTTGTGGGGCTGTGAAAAATATTAAATAATTATAGATAATAAATGTTATTTAATAATTTTTTAGTGTATTCTTAATAATAAAAAGAATAATTTCCTATGGAATATAATTTTCAAGTCATTAGTGGATTTATATGCTATGATATCTTTGAAAGAGTTGAATCTCACACCAATTAATCTGTAAGAAAGTTTTCCCCTAACTAATCATAAGTATATTATTTCAGTAGTGGAATAAATTTAAATGGGGTTTAGGTAGAATGGATTTTGATATTTTTATATTTAAAAAATATTTTTTGATAAGAATTTTTTATAAATAATATTCTAAAAATTGTAGAATGTACTTTTTTATTTTTAGTGTATGTCATCAAATTGTAGAATTGTGTTTCAAATTGGGTGGTAATATATAAAAAATGTTTGTAAAATGTAATATATATTAATAATATTCTTAAACATATATTCATTTATTGATTAGGATCTTCTATATTCATTAAGGGGTTACAAATTAAAAAAAATTAGCATATTTCAATATATGAGCATACTGATATCATAGATGTTCAAAAAAATGAAAACTCTTCAGTATCTAAGGAATTATTTTAATTAAGAGGTTGTTTAATTCTTTAATAATTTTTCTTAGCTTTTGTTATATAATTTAGGATCATAATTAATTTTGACATGAAAATAAAATATAAAACAAAATTGTTTCTTAACGGATTGAATGTTACATAAAATCATAGTATTTTTAGGAATTCTTTTTTTATTTCAAAATTTTAACTTATTAAGGATAAAATATAAATTAGCATTGGTATGAAATGGTTTACTGTTTCAAATATATATATATATATAAATTGACTAAGAATGACTCAAAATTAGTTTTTTATTCATTAATAATCTTTTTCAAATAAATAATTACATGTTTAAAATTAATGATTAATTATTAATGATGGGTGAGTAAATTTTAGACATGTTCATGGTTATAAAATGAATTAGTTTAAATATAATGATGATTACCTTAATTATGTAAAATTAATTAATTTGTCTAATACATAATAAATATTATATTATGATAATTAATTGATCATTAAAATTATAATGTTATAAAAAAGAATTAAAACATGATTTAAGTGTTTCTTTTAAGTAATTATTGATGATAATAGTTTTTAATCAGTTAGGATTGTTTCATTAGGTTTCAATTAGAACCTTTGGTAGTGGGGTATTCATTTTTCATTAAAATTTATGGAAATAAAGCATGGTATAACTGTTTTATTTTTCCAAAATTATATATTATTTTCTAGAATAAAATTTTTAAACTTGAAATGTGTATGTTGGATTTTAATGTTATGATTTTAAATAGATGCGGAATTATATTAATATATGTTTGAAATAATGATTTCATTAATAAAGTCGGGTATATATGTTGTTTTTCTATAGAAGCTCTTCTATTAAATTGGTTTTATTATATTTAATATATATATATTTATTTTTTATTTGAGAATTATTTTTTTATGACATATGATAATCTGGAAATTTTATATTTTGATGTTTTTTCAATATAATTTGATCAATTTTCTTAGTGTCTTCTTTAGTGGGTTTTTAATGATACGTATTACTTTGAATTGGTATTATAAATTATAAATTATATTTTTTGAATTCACTAACTTGTTGAATGATTGACTATAGATCACATTTAAACCACATGTACTTGAATTTTTCCAATCAGGATACATGTATCACAGAGAGGGGCGGGGGTGAATCAGTGATATTTTTTTAATATTTCCTTTCTTATGAAAAAATATTTTCCTCTTGTTAAATATGTTTTCCCTACTAAACACAATTTAAACACACATAAAAAACAAAATAATTTACAAGGTTCAATACTCAATAAGAGTATATACATCCTTGGTATGGTTTGGAAACAATAAAACACTAGAACATTCACTAGAAAACAATACTTTTTTGTGGAATACAATGAGTAGGATATTCCCTTACACTCATACAGAACTATGAAATCAATCCAATAGTGTGTGTGTTTCTTATATCCCAAAATGATGCAACATATTGTTAAAGTTATTTTTTTTGAGCATTAACGAATTTGATCTTTCAAAATGATTATTCTCTTTCCTACCTAGAAGCTAGTAGAAACTACTTTTACTCCTTTAACTATCATGATTCTTCTTCTAACATCCTCTATCCTCCATGAATAGAGTTACACCATGTATCATGAGTGCTTCACAGAACATCAATTCTTTTTTGGATTATCACTACTCCATAGATGGAAAATGCATTGAAGACTACCTTTCCTACACGGTCCCTTTTCCTTTGTGGGATAAAAATACCTGCACACTTCTTCCATGAAATGTGCCCATGAACTATCTCCATCGTGGAAATCATTCCTCCATGAACTCTTATCCTTTGTAAAATTATCCTGAGAAAACTATTTAATAATTCTCCAAAATTTATCCCAAAATGAGGATATCTTATTATAAAATTTAATATAATTAATGATAGGATTCATGTCTTTTATATATGCAATAAAATCCACAAATCTCATTAATCTAATTTGACCTAAACATTGACACACACAAAACTTCAACATGAACAATACCATGCTTTACACACAGATACATAACACTATCCTCGTAATGGCCAATTCCATCAGAAAATGGATCATGTCCTATCATCCGAAAACAATATCCTTATTATAAACATCGTTCCTCCTGTTAATTGTGATCATCTCAGGAACTATTTTTTCCTTATGCAGCCTACATAGAGTGACTTCCGGTCTGTATAGTAGTGCTACATGGAAATTTCCCTCTTCCAATTTTGCTTAAATTTACTATATACCTTATATGGAGTCCAAAAACTATTCTTCCTGATCCCTAAACCATACTTCATGAAATCAGTTTCAAAAAACATTATTTTTTCCAAAAATAAACTCCCAATTTTGAGGACCAAAAATTTAGAAAATATATTAAAACATCACCACCATAAAAATAATTATTGGAAAGAAAAACCATAAATAATTTCGGTAATATTATTTCAACAAAAAAATCATCTATAATTATATATAACCTTCGATCAATCATCTTTGGAATCATCACATTTTTGAAAGAATCCATTTTAACATTTCTATCTTCCATCAACATATTTCGTTCCAATTAATCCTAAATAAATGTAGAATAACTTTTCCCCCCTTTCATTCATAAGGATTCCATCAAAAGTTCTCCAGTATAATTATGATATTTGTGATATACAATCGAGAAAATCATCATCATATTTTTAAATACTTTTACAAAGTGAATTGATATATACTTTTGACAAAAAAATATAACAGTATTTAATGACAATCGTTTCTTACTTCCAAAAACCAACCCTAGCCAACATGGTCCCCATAATAATATACTTAAATTACTAGTAATGTTATGGTTTCACTTTTTTCATATTTGATATAAACATTTAAAATCTTGTTTTTATCAAATATCTTTTTGTGTTTATGATTTTAATGTTCTATATATTTAGAAAATTCATAGAATGAAGAAATACCATTCCAAATAAATTATAAAATCTAAAAAAACATATAATTTTATGGTTTTAGTGTTTTAAATGTATTAGAACTGGTTTAAACTTTAAATTTTGGAAATATTTTTCAATCAAGAGTTTCACATATATGTATAGTTTACCATGAAATATTACACAATCTGAGAAATTTTTTAGAGAACAATTTTTCATATTTTATATTGAAAATAATTGTTATTATCTAATTTATATATTCATTAAATATAACCATTCATATCAAAATAATAATGTACCTCATAGTTGGTGCAAGGTTTGATAACTATAAACATTGACTTTTCATGGTGTGAAATGAAAAAATAGAAATTGTTTAGGGATATTTTAACCATTGAACCCATTATATGTCTTGATTGTTAAATATTAACATTTTCAAGGTATTTGGACAGGATTATAATATCAAATGAACATTAAAAAAAATATTTGTTCTACTATTTTTTGGAGATCCATGAGATATAAAATCAAAGAATCTGACTGACACTTCAAAATTTATATGAGAGGGTACCACATAACAAGTTATTTTGATATAAAAGAGGTCAATAGGACCTCTAAATCTGTGATTTAATTTTTTTATGATATTTTCTTTGTTCAATGGAATGGTTTAATTACTGACACTATAACTAAAATTCGTTTTATATCAGTTATTTTAAATCCAATTGTGGTATTTTGTATGTTTTTTGAAGTACAGATAAATGAAAATATTTAAAGGGGTTATATTATAAATAAATTTTTTTCTTGTAACAAATATTTTTCTTTTTAAAATCGGAGTTTTAATTCAATTTATTAGTAATAGTTTAGATGAAATGAAAATATTATAATGATTCATATTTAATAATATATTATTCTTATGGAGTTTTATTATATTTGTGAGTACCCCTTCCACATGGTATAGTATAACATAAAAAAATATTTTATAGAAATGATTTTTTTATATGAAAATAAATATGGTGGGGACTTCCCATGACTATTTTGTCCTCTTTATGTGAAAATAATTCTTATTATATAATAATTCACTATTTTTTGGGGAAAAAGTTATTTTTAAATATTGTTGGTTTTTTTGAATACAAAATGTATTAAACATAAAAAAACAAATACTCGATAAAATTAAACATTGACTAAAATAATAAATCATATTTTTAGTTAACTGTTGTTTGATAGAGTGATAGGGTGATAGAACAATAACATACCCACATCATAAATTTATAAATATGATAATGAAATAATAGTTGTTTCTGGAATATAAGATAATTTAATAGTCCTTGTAAAATATGTGTACATCAAGATAAGGAAGAAATGTTTTGTATCTCATGGAAACATCAACATTAATGTTACCATGCATGTGAAATATTCATCTATAAAATATTAATCAATCATTTTTAGTCCATTCCAAACACACCATATTTCATTTATATATAATTAATATTTAAATATAGTAATATTATTAGATGATTATTTTGAATATTAATATTTAATATCGTGTTTTATAATTTTTTTTCTATTTCAAAAAATATATGTGTAGAGTATTGTTTTTATTATTTCTATCATAATCATAATCATCATCATCATCATAATCATAATCATCATCATCACCATCATCGTATTAGATATAATCACTATATGTATCAATTATTATTATTTTCATAATGTAATTGAGGTAATGATATATGTGATTTAGTCATTAAAAATTCAGTCATCTTTTATTACAATGATTATAATTTTTAACACTGAATAGATATATGTAAATATAAAAATATATATACCTGTGTATGTGTGTATTTGGATATTTCTATAATAAAACAGTTGTGAGATCCCATTTTTTCTACGTATATCCCCTATTATTGTTTTGATAAAACAATTTGAGCCAAATATTTTTTTGACAATTGGATGTCGCAATCTAGTTTAGTTGGGTTTGTATTGGTTTGAACTAGGAAGAAGGTATTGATTTGTAGAAGAATCAGTTTCATGGAGCCTTGAGATACTTCATAAGGTAGCCAATTGCAATGTTGATTACATGGTTGTGTCGTAGAGTCATGGGAGAAGGAGTATACTTGACACTTCTATGGAATGGATGAGATATGGAGGTATGTTACAATGTATTTCATTCAATATCTATGGTGTTCAGAGGAATTGGGTTGGTTGTTCTATATATTGAACCCAAATAGCATGACGTGTGTCTATGGTGTAGTGTTCATTATGTTTTAAATGTTAAGTGGTGTGGTTTCATAGACATTGTCGTAGAATCTCAATGATTTTATAGGATCAGTGGTCTAAAATATCAGAGAATATAATATCCACTTTGACCATAGATTCCATGACATGGTCCCCTCTCTTGTGTCATAGTTTCCCATGAACCATCCATTTAAATGGTGTTGTATAAGGGTCCAATTCATGGTATTCATTTAAAAAAGATATATATAACTAGAATAAAATCTTCTAAACCCTTTTACAGATCATCTATTTTAGTGGATATTTTAGAAACACTATGATATATTATATGGTCATTCATGAACTTCTAACTTGGATTCAACCCCCACCGTCTAAGGATAAATTTGTGGTTATCCAAGTCTTCCATCAACAACCTCTTAGAATTCACTTCAAACCAGATGAATATTCATCGATCCTTATTATTTCAATCTTAGATTTTGATATAATTCCGTAATTTTTTTCCCTTATAATTTAATTGGTTTTCTCATTGGTATACCATTTTAAAGACTTACATGTCATCATCTTAGGTTAGGAAGAAAGAACTAAATGAAATGTTGGACATTGGGAGATTATCTACACCTTTATATCTTTTAGTATAGGAGGTCTAGAATAACTCCGTAAAGACAATTTCAATTCTCTTAGTATTTCTGAATAGGGAGACCACATTGGTACAGTATGTGTATGACATTACAAATGAATAAATATTTACTTTTTTGTTAATCACCTTACATAGACCTACTATAGATATTATCAATTCCATTGACATTATTATTGTGATTGTGTCAACCAAAGAGTTCTTATGACCTTTAAACTCATATGAAATGGTAGTACTATTAATGTATAAATTGGAATACCCTTGGAGTAGGAATGAAATTATAATTGGGTAATTGAGATGAATGAGAATTACTTGAATTTAAATGATTGATTGGATTTTTGAACTTGTGGTTGTAAGAAATGCGGAATTAGAATGATTAACAGATTTACCATATATTTGAAAATTGATTTGAAAACTCATGATTATAATTGGTAACACGTCTCAAGAAGGTAAATGATTCCTAATTATTGATGTGACATCTGACCAAAGCTCCATGTGTTGACATGTTTATTATATAGATATTCTTATATAATGTGCTTGTAACCAGTTATGATGAAATTATTATATAAAGGGATTTCTATAGATTATGATGAAATGTTTATATAAAGTCATTTACCCAAATCATACATAAATTATTAAACAATGGGATTGAATTTAGTTATGTTGAAATGCATATATAATGTTGTCATTCCCAGACAAGTTGAAATTGTTATTGGGAACTTCCATGTTCTCCTATGACAATTTTTGGCCTATACACTATGATGTTTATGTTCATGATTGGAAAGGTTCTATGATATTTTTAGTGATATATATAATTTTTTCTAAGAGGATTTATCTAGGCATGTGTATCAATCTTGATGTTGAGGCTCATTGGGTTTTCTTCTTGAGCAGGATTAATTTATTAAATTCAATACCAATTTTTTATTAATTTGATGAACTAAAAACATATAATTTACTTTTTGAGACACCATGTATTTTGGTCAACTATGTGGTACTCGCCCCATATTCGGGTCAGGATTTGGAATCAGAGAAGATTTCAGTAGAGAAAGTAGGGATAAGGGAAATGGGACCTTTGCTAGCTAATTTCTTACATGATGGGTTGGAGCATAATGATGGGACAAAAATGGGGTTTGGGAGTAGGGTTTTATATTATTTTATAGATTCTTATTTTCATTAATTTTTTTGACAATAAGCATGTCATTTTGGTACGTTTAGCCTATAATTACATAAACATAATATTTTTTGCGGTGTTTTTTTGCCTTTATTTTTTTTGATTTTCATAAATGTTTATTTATATTATTTATAATACATTAAATACAATATTATTATTAACATATTCATTGATTCTTTATACTAGAGGTTATAATCTCCCCACTCTATCAATTACACACTCACAAACTGTTTGAATTATCAGGAATTCATGGAGGTACTCTAGTGGTCACATAGCCAACTGGATCTATCGCATGAGGGAGTATCGGGATGGGGACATTACAAAGTTGTATCTGATCCTAGTTTTTTTTGTTTTTTTAAATTCAGGGAAAAGTAGAAATGAAACCATGATTTGATGGGGCATCGTAATGTATATGTTCAGGGGATTATTTTACCCATATATGGGGGATACTTGACTAGCCATGGATGAGTTTGTTGTTCATGGTGTTTTCTTTTAAATATTTGAAGTTATTTAACCTTAAGTGATTCATATGTTGTGTGAATTTAATATTTATTGAAATTTTACTCATAGTTTATTATGGAATGACATGAGTATGCAAGCATCGTTATAGGAAAATAGGAATATATGTCAACATGTATTATTCCTGATAGTGATATATTTACTATGTGTAACATATTTCCCTGTATGAAATTTGAAAATAATATCATTATTGTAAATTATAAAGATAAATGATAGAAATCATCATTTAATGCTAATTCACTTTTCCAGTCATGTGAAGAAGAACCAAGATCCATTTTTTGTTTCTTAATCCTATTTAGATCTACCTTGTCGTGTATCCCATTTTTTATGGTGTTTGTTAGTACATTTAAGATAAAATTCCACAATGTCATATTTTAACTCAGCACCATGAGAGTGGTAATTAGCACACTCCTAATGTAGCTGATCCAGAGATTCTTACAACTTTTGAGATTATTTTGGATGACTAGCTTTATTTTATTTTTGTTCAGGTTCTTGGGATCCATGGGAAAAGTGACTGTCTTCATCAAACCCTCCTAGTATGTGCTGATGAGAGAATTTCAGGAAAAGAAAAAACATACATTCTCTAGGTATGAAGGTCCCTATGAAATTGATTTATGGATTTATTCAATATATATGATCATTATTAACCTTTATATACCCACATGTAGGATTTTTTCAATTTTTTCATTTATGATACGAGAAACATCCATGAATTGGAGGGATATTGTGTAGAAAAATGAGTTGTAAGGGGAGATATCATGGAAGAAATATTAGGCAATGTGATTAAGATTCTTCTATCCATATATGTTCATAGATGTGAGAGAACATGTATTTATGAACTTGATGTAGTAATTCAAGATATTCATTGACTACGATGAACACTTAAACAACCTAAAGTTATTTTCTCAATCACTTCTTGCTAATCTGGTCTCTAAGGAATTAAATCCCAAGGATTGGATTCACTACATGGTAAGGTTGTAGGTTAAAATATTTTACTTGAGAAGCTTCACATTCATGAAGAAAGAATAAATCATTATTGAATATGAATAGGTAGAGGATATGATTTTTTTATAGGCAGTTTTCGTAGGAATAATTAGCAGGTCCTCTTATAGTAGAAGGAATTTCCACTACAATGGTTACCTCTAGGGATGTAGTGGGAATAGTAAACAAGGAAGATGACTACCACCCAAAAATAATGTCTTATTGGACATCTATAAATATTTAAATCATAGACCCAAGCACCATTTATTCCATTACCCTACTATGGAATACCATTATAGAGGAATGTTGGGTCATTTCCAATGTTATATTTGTTCCCACATATCAAATGGGTGGTATGGGATTAGGAAAATCACTAGAATCTTGTAAGAGAATCTAATATTCCTTATCATAATGGTATATGGAGTTCCTAAAGGAATTTTTACCATACTAGGGGACATGGAACCCCAATTAAATATCCAAAGTACCTTTTAGGGTGAAAAAATCCGGGGAGTTAGACTAGATCCCAAGGTAGAGGGATGAATCAACAACATTCATGATATCTACTATATCTAGTCCGGAAGTAGGATCTGCTACCATAAGAATGAAAAATCACATGTCATCAACCCTAAAATGTTTTTTTCATTATATCATCTTATTAATTTTTACCTTCCCATTTTGAAAATCTTTTTTATTATGGTTTGGATATAATATATGGTGTTATGACCATCCAAACACCATTTTGAGCATGGTCGGATCATAAAAAATATTATAGGTCCTTATATGTAGAAAATGGTAGGACCAATTTTCATTTGGAGTTTTGTGAGTGGAAATGACAAGATTCAATTTCATTCTTAGAATGGATTATCTGGGTCTATACCTGTCAGATATCAACTGTTATTTAAGAATATTTAGTATTCTATCTCTAGAAAGGGGTAGCTATACTCATTTGGGTGATTAGTATCTTCATGTATGTTTTATAGAAAAAATTCTATGCATTTTGCATTGTATAATATCATCTAGAGTAGTTATTTTTCTAGATCATGTAAAAAATGTTATTGTATATTATTCCTCATATTGTATACCATTTTTATGATGTTTTTACAGGAGAGTTATTCCACCAACCTCCTATGAGTGAGATCATTTTTATGATCATTTTTTGTTAGGATCTGAGTTAGTTTCTATCCTGACTTATAAAATGAAACAAGAATATATTTTTATGTTGAAGGTTCTATTAGAATATATAGAATCCACATGATTCATAAAACGTATTAGCAACACCCCCAATTTTCCTGTTTGTAACCCTTTATTTATGCATTTTATGTATGTAATGAGTTTTAGTGATGTTTTGGGAGGGTTAAGGGGACATTTAAAATGTATTATGGGGTTTTCATAGAGGTGCCTGGGTTAATCATGGTAAGTTTAAACCATGAAAAACAAACTAGAAAACATGAAATGTTATTCAATGAGCTCTGGGTAGGTGCACTATTAGGTGCATAGTTTTTCCAAATCATGCAGCAACATAGGAGTAACCCTGAAAAGTGAAATAGATGGAAAAATAAGGTTAACACATAGTTTTTCAAATCATGCAATCCAACCCTAGGAATGGTGTTATAGAGGTAGTATCTAGCACACAATTGGAAAATGGTTTTCCTAACCATGTGAAAAAATCGTGAACAGTTTAAATAATGATCCAAATAAAGTGAATCACACTTTATTTTACATTTTATCCACTCAATTTTCTTCGATTTCAAACCTTACTCTGGTTTCCTTATGCAAAAAGGATATAGTGACCTTACCCTCTGATATTGGTGCGATTTATTCACCAATAATGGTGTGGTGAAGGCCATATTTCTTGGTAAGAATCCTTTGGTTGAATTTTTTCTTATATCTACCCATGTTCCCTTTCATAGACTCAAAGATCTAGTCTTTTGTTCAGTGATATATGATGGTTGATGCCAATAATGATTTGATAAGGTTGTTTTGATGTTAGGGAAAAAGATCTAAAGAAAGTTTTTGGGAGATGTGACCCTATTTTGTTAATAATTTATTATGTTCTTTTTTTTCTCAATAATTTCAGAGGTAGGTGGATTAACACTCGAATCCTATACTTAAAACATGATGTATTTTATTTAAATTGATATTTTTTGTTGAAATTCAGTGTGAAATATTTTTCCAGTGCTGGGTAGAAACCTTTTTAGTGATGGTTTAGAAAATTATGGAAATTAGTTGTTGTATGGAGTTCTTTTATTCCTGATCATAAAATGATAATTTGAAATATGACATTGTTTTCATTCAAGGAATAGGTTTTTTGGAATATATTTCAATATAAAATGTGTATTATTAATTTTTTTGGCAACATTAGTTTGAAATGGTTTTTACTAATGTGTTTGAATTGGTTTTTTCATACATAGGTTGGTGTGTGTTCATACATTCCACATTACCCATAATAAGGGGAATGACCAAATGGGGTATAAGAGACCTAACCCTGGATAAAAGGAATGTTCCATTGGGGAACATAGTTATTTGGAACATAGTGATGACTTCTTGGATAGATGAAAAAACTCTCATGAGTGTGGAACTATCACTTTTGTATGCATGTGTGGATATGCGGATCAGAATGGATTATGAAAAATGTATTTTTGAATTGGTTTTAAGGATGTGTTTGGTTAATTTCCATGAAATTGTCTTGTTGAGAAATGTTTTTTCATTGTATAAACTATTTTTAATTATTTTATATAAATTTTTATCTACATATATATATGTAAATACATGTTCTATCCTAGTTACATGAATTAGGATGTCATTTTGGGAAAACCAAAGTATTATCATTACTCACTCCCAACCTTAGCACTCTGGTTGTTTTGTAGATATCATATATAGTGAAATATGTAAATAAAATGTATCATAATTCGTTAGTGGTGCACCGTGATAATTGGTAATGGATTGTAGAGTTAGAGCATGTAGATTTTTGGGAGTTTCCATGCTGGTTTATTTAGAGTCTTTGAGTTTTGTCAGCTTTGTCATTAGCATTATATTGTGATATTGGTATTGGTTTATCTTCAGTAAAATGATATTTTTTGGATTGATTTATATACATAGAATTGAATTACATTGTTATCCTAAAATCATCTTTTTCTTTTTGGTTATGGTTATGTAGGTCTTGATGTTTTAATTTTAAAGGGTAAATTATCAACCAATTTTAATGATTCCTTTGGAATTTATTTATAGCCTTTTGTGTCTTGGGCATGTTTCATGAGTCCAAGTATCAATTATTACATGACTCATTCCAATGTGATGGGGAGGGATGTCATATTTTTTTCACATTATTCTAATCTTTATTTACAAATTGCAGTAGTCTTGGTTTGTCCAAATATCTACTTGAGACATTTGGTTGGTTCTTAGTCTTAGAGTTGAAAGTCAATATGATTTGTTCCTCTATTTGGGATGGTATAAAGGAGTAGTATTTCTAGAACATGAAATGTATATCATAAAAAGGTGTAGGTAATATATTTATGCTAAATAATAGGTTACCATGGTGTTGGGTACATAAGTATTTTAAAGACACTTATAGTAGTTATAATCTCATTATTATGGTTTTTTCCAACGAGAAGAACGTTTAATGCTTAGTAGAAATGACTTCCCACTATGAATTCATATTTTATTTCAAGTAGTTATTTATGATTTTTGGAAAACATATTGATTTTGGAAAAAAATGTGATTTTTTTTAAAATGTGATATTTTTAAATATGGAATGGCTGTGTTTTTTTCAAAATAGTTTTATTTTCAAAAGCATGATCGAATCGTAAATAATTGTTTGACATGGAAAATTATAAACCTTGGAAAGAAATGTAACGATACATTATAAGGAATAATATGAATTTTTATCACTTTAGTTTAAATGAGAGTGATACATATGTAATTTTTTATTGGTCAATGAAAATTTAACCCTTTTGGAATCATAAAAACCTATTGGAAGAGGCTTCTAAGAATGCGGTTTCACCAGATCCACTGGTGAACCAAAAACTAGATAAAATTATAGTCTATTCCATTCTAGTAATGGATATAGGATACCACAAGGATTAAAAAATTCATGAGGATCATTCAATTTAGTGATTGATGTGGAATCCACCCATCATTGGGGGTTATTTAGAACTGGACAGGAAGAGGTGTGGCTGAATTGAATGAATCAAATACTCAATTTCCATGTTAAACTTGTATGTAAGAATACCATGTTATTGATGTATTTTCTGGAGGACATTAAATTCCAATGGTGGTATTTAAGAGTTTAGGAGAAATGATACCAAGTCATTACAAGGGAGGATTTTGATGAATTTTTAATCTAAAATTAATATCCACAAACATTTTGGATTTCATGAACAACAATATCATTCATATTTAATGAGGATAATCTTTTTGTGATAGAGTATAAAGATAAATTTTTGATTTTTGTATTCATAGCACCCAAATATGCAGCTAGTATGTCCTTGAACGGATGAATTTTTTAATCAGGTATGAGGAAATAGATTCAAAAAAAGATTGATGTGGTTTGTATATAGAATTATATAGAGATGGCCAATAGGTTGACATTTGAAGAAAGGGTCATATCATGAGATAAGAGTGGGAAACTCATATTGATACCTATGATAAATGGTTGGAACACAAATAATGGGAACAAGAGAAATAGGGACACCTATTTCGAAGGTAGTGGGATGACTGAGATCCAAAAAGATGGATCAATGAATATTCTTCCAAAACAAAAGAGAATGCCTAGTTTTTTTCAACAAGGTTCACCAGACCACATGAAGTGAGATATTATTAAACTATCTAGATCATGGAACAATTTCATCCAGATAGGGAATCTTTATAGCTATTGTCAACATGCTAAAATGTTAGGTGTTCGGAACACATCTAATGTTTTGAAGGTTTTATATTCTTTGACAGAATGAGGGCACAATAATACTTCTCATCAGTAGAGAAAAGAAATACATGGTGATTATAAGAATTCTATGACTCCTCGGGTGGTGAAATATCACTTTGGGAATAACGAATAAAATGTAGTGTCTATGAATTTCTATGGAACTGAGAATGTTATTATATATGATTAATCATGACCATCGATTTTGAGAGGTATGTTTCGTTTTAATTCTACCCTTATGAAAGATTTTTTTGATATGGATGAATAACAATAATTTATTACTTCTCTTTCTATTGAGTTTCTAGGTTTTCATTTTGGGATGATGTCTTTTGTTTTGATGCCTAAAATACATATTGGTAAAATATATTATCAAACCAATATTAGTAAGAATGTTCTACTTGTGTTGATGGAGCTATGTATATTGAGATTTATTATTTAATGAGACAGATTTATATGAAATAATCCTAGGTATTTATTCATTGAAAACGTTCAAATATCACATCAATTATTGTGTAAATGTTTATTTTTACAACTAACAATGGTGTTCGGAATATATTTAATGGAGGAAATAATGTATTCGTAGGTGCCTTAGGATATAATTTGGATCGATCTAATACTAGTTGGATGTGTAAAATTTATAGTATATGGAAGATATCAATAAAATACTTTTCAGTAGTTGTTGATCTGTTTATGGATGTGTATCCTGAAAATATCACAGGGTTTCCAACCAAATGAGAAGTGGAGTTTATGATTGATCACATTTTGGGGACCAGTCATAATTATCTACCATATAATCAAATGGATCCAATATAATTATGGTAATTTAATGTGAAATTGGAAGAGCTATAACGAAAAGGATTCATTTGATCTATCACATCCCTATGGGAAACAGAAGTCTTATTTTTCAAAAGGTGGATATAATGTTTCAGTTGTGTTTGAATTATCATAAGATTGACCATGTTATGTTAACAAATATATATCCACTTCTATAAATTTATGATATTTTCGATCAATTATGGGGATCCCAATGGATCTCTAAAACATTATTATGATCTGGATATCGAAAATTGCGGGTTAAGAAGGAGAATATTCGAGAAACTATATTCAGGGGTATATATGTCCATTATGAGTATGTGGTTATTCCTTTAGGTCATATGAATTCACCATTATTATTTATGGAATGATGAATCGCACATTTCAAAGGTACCAGGATTGTTTTTGTGACAATCCCAACTTTTATTAATGAAAAATCATCTTGATCTAATTAAATGTTATATTATGTAAAATGGTTATATAAAATATTCACTTATTTGGTTTTATATTTTTGGATTTCTAAATTCCATTATGTATTGTTACCATTTCTAATATAGTTGTTGAATAGTGATCACATGATTAGTATAAATATAGGGCTTTAACAAATCCAATTTACTCAGAAAAAGGAAGTGATATCCTCATATTGTAGAATTTCTCCATATGGATCCCATTTGTCAGAGCTCAGAATGGAGATGGCGTCACTGGTCTTTGCTCTTGACCAATCTCAATCCGGGATTTAAAACTTTAAGCTTGAACAGAAACGCCTACGGGAGAAGTGGAGGTTAATAGAGATTACCACCCGAGTGATGTTATCTGAGCCACCCTAAGAGTCTAAGATGATCGCATACCTTACCCATAGGGATTATGTCAGTGTTATAAGGGGACATGTAACAAATCCATATCACCACGATTGTGTGATTTTTTTTAATAAGGAATATAAATTTATTTCGTAAACGATTTTAAAGATCAAATAGTATTTTTAGTTAATATTTAATTATTAAATCTATTTTGATGAATTAATAAATTTTTTAATTAAATAATAGGTTAATAAAATATTATTACTATATTACTATTTATGAAATATAAATGATCGTATTATTTTTAGGAATACAAATGTAATTTTTTTTATGTTTTGAAATCCATTTTTGTCACAAACCATGAATTTTAGATAAATATCACTTTTTATTTTAAAAGTAAAAATTCACATATATAGAAAATTATTCATATAAAATTAATATAATTTTTCGATTCACGACGTCAAAATTATATAATGGTGAATTTTTCATATTGTTTTGAGATAGTCAAATTTTTGGGTAAAAATTAAATACCATTAATTATATAATGTGTTTTATGACATCATAATGACCCAATAGTGTTGTAATAAAACACTATAAATGGTTTTTTCAAGGAATATATGTTTTTACATTAAAAAATAATTATTTTAGGACTTTTTGATTTATTTTACAAAGTGTTAGTGTACCATCCAAGACGTATAAAATATTTTGAAATTTTGAAATGATTTCCTTGAGAGTGTGACTCCCCACCACATAATCAAGACTCATATTTAAAGATGTTGGGTCATTGTATTTATAAAATAATTTTTTCCAGTCCCCTTTGGAATAAAACAGGGGAAAAAACCATGGGTTGGTTTGTGGATTTGATTAGTTTAATGTGCAGTGTCCAAAACCTATATAATAAATAATTCCCTCTCCTTTCTTATATAAACCCCTTCAATCTACCATTATTATTTACTAAAACCATTTGAATCCTGACCAATCATTGTTCTCATCTTTCTAGAATCCTCCCAAGGTGCCCCCATCACCAAAGAAGCTACTCTCAAACCTCTCATAAGCCTTTGGATCACTCTTGCCATTAAGGGATTTCTTCATTTCTAGGTTTTGTCCAAATTCTGTTATGTTGTTATACCCTTTTATTTTCAAATAAAAATGTTGGGGTTTTATTTTTAACCTCACCCATACTTTCATCCTTATGTTTGAATGATTATAGAAACCTTTTCTCTCATTAATTCCTCCCATGAACACCTATTACCATGCCGATATTCTAAAAGGGATTCCTCTCTCCTCATTTACATTCAGGAAAATATTTTGTATTATGAATATAAATTCCATTACATTTGTTGGGACATATATCTATATGACCCCCTTACTGTCCATTTTTTGTACATATGATGAGAAAACCCATTCTCTCATATTACTCATTTTATTATTTCTTATGTCAAGCTGTTTTGCTGCCGAAATGACTCAGTGATTTTCCAAGCCAAAGTCACTGTGTAATGAATACCATGCACATTTCTCTAGTAGGGGTATTCACCTTTATTCACATTTACATATTGATTATATAGTTTCATTTATGAATTAAAAATTCCTTTATCATGAAATTAATGATGATGTTTAATGAATCCATATTTTATGATACATGTGGCACACTTATGTATGATATGAAATGATCAAGAAGGGTGAGCCCTAATAGCACTCTAATACATTGGATAAAGGATTGTATCTTGATATATTAAGTGTAATGTGGGTTCACTCATGATAATCCAAGTGAAATGAGGGTTTACTCATGTTCCATAACCAATGATCCTTGGCTCATTCTAGTATGATGTATAATTTTTTTGCCACATTTCCATGTTATGATAATCATGTTATATCATGTCATCATGTTAATTTTTGTCTTATGATCCATTGATTTTCCTATTTACTAACATGAACTATATTCATTATGTTATGACTTAATTCATCTCTTATATGGATTTAAAGCTCACCCTTTTCTTATGCATGTCCTAAGGATATCCCATGCAATTCTCAGTATAAAGGAATGTTGTGATCATGTAAAAGAAGTTTTAAAATAAAGATGTTGTGTTTTGTTTTCTATGTTGTTATATAATTTTCTGAATTTACCAATACACTTGACCTCTCAATCCTCAGAGTTTTCTTAATTACATGTTTATGTAATAAATTATGTTTAGTTGTGAAACAATGATCATGGTTGTTATAGTTGGTATCAGAGGATAGGTTTAGTTATTTTTTATATTAGGATTAGAAAAACCTAGTAAAAGCCTTATGGATAAGGATAAGTATAATAAAAATATCCCTAAATTTTTGTGAGTATTGAGTAAATGGTTTAAGAAAAAAATATATCCCTATCAGTATATGAAAAAGTAGAGGTGGCTCTGGCACATATGTATCTAGGGGTAAAACACGAAAACAATACTTTAAGCAAGACTCCAATGAGAACTGGTACAAACCAATAGGCCTTGGTGCACTCTTGGTTATAATACTCCAGGGGGATATCCTTTGGTAAATTCATAATCTTAGTATGAACCATTATTAAGGGAATAAAAAAACTCCCCTCAGAATATATGTTGCGAAGTATATAATGGATAACAAAGATTTAAACCTATAAAATTCATAAGTTATGGAATTAAAAGAAATTTATAAGTTATCTATTTTTTTCTTTGGATTAAAAATTATGTGTTACCCCTAATTTTCCTTTTATTCCATCCAATTGATGGTAATAGGGGGACTGAGTTTAACAACCGATGCAAAGATCAATGTGATTACTGTTCAAATGAGATTCCCAATCCAATGGGAGCGGGAATCACAAACTTTGTCAGGATTATATCACAATTAACTCATATTTAGAATAGAAATAAATGTAAATAGGAATGTATAACCCCCCCCCCCAAGAAAGAGAATTCCACAATCGAGAGCGTCATGAGACAAAGGTATCCTACTTTTAATGGATCATATGATCCCTGAGTCGCTGAACAATGGATCAACTCCATTGAAAAGATATTCCCAATCCTTCAATGTTCTGAACAAGAGAAGGTTATTATGAAAGCTTATTGTATTACGGGTGAAGTTGATCAATGGTGGAAATTGATCAAATATAAAAATATTGATTAATATATTGAGGCATTGGAATTGAAGTATTTCACAAAAATGTTTTTTGATAAATATTTTCCTCACATCCTATGAATTAAATTAGAAAAGGGATTTCTTTACCTCATTAAAAAAAGACGAATATATCAGAGCGTATGTGGAAAACATTAAAAGGCTTTCATGATATGCCTTCGGCGTTTTCATTAACCTAGAATGCAAGGTTGATAACTTCTTTGTGTTAAGAAACCCAGCCTAAAGAATTACCTACTAATCCATGACTTCGAGAGCTATAAGGAAATTGTCTGATGTGCCCTCAAGGATGACATGGAGATCAACGAATCTCAGGGGTGTCATGGGGATAATAATCATAAGGTGGAATTTAATTCTGGAGGTCTAATTGATAAATCCAATGGCTCTATGAAGTTACAACACACCACATTCCAATGGAGAAGAATGAAGATTCCCAAAAATTTCCTAAAGGGGGAAACAAAATGATTTATGTGTGGAAGAGAAGGGAACATGGCCATTAACTACCAAAAAGAAAAACCTGCTATTATAACAGAGGATTGGAACACACTGTTTGACCGTCAATGCATTTTTCATTTCTTCAACGACAAAAAACCAAGGATCTTTGAAAACTAATTCCCCAAGCCAATGGTTTTCAGAGGCAACCAACAACCTCCAATGTAGCTAGGGCGATCTGTTTCCATCACTTCCAACATAATGAACCCCGAAAACATAGTGGTGAAAAGTTCTCTAGTTATTTATTTCAGAATAGCGAACAAATATTTTTATTATGTTTCTACCCATTCTTTTATATCTCAAAATTTTAGTATAAAATTACCAACACCACCACAAAATCATTGAAGTAAAGAAGTCTTTGAGAATGTTAAATGGGGAAATTATTATATCCAATGAATATAACTCCTCCCAAATCATAATTTTTTGATTGAACTTCCTATAAAACCTCATCATACTCCCTATGGAGGAATTTGATGCAATGTTTGGCATGTATTGACTTTCCCTATAGAGAGACAACATAAATTGCTGTGAGAAGAAAATCACTCTCCATATGGAGAATCGAACCATGGTTATATATAAGTACAAGGAGGAGGAAGAATATTTTTTAGCACCATCATCTCAATGGTGGATATTACTACCATGGGCACACATATCTTGATCAGATTATTGAGTCTATGGAAGAAACCATCGTTGAAGACATGTTTATTATGAGTGAATTCGCTGAAGTGTTTCTCAAGAAATTTTATAGCCTTCCTCCTAAGAGAGATTTTGATTTCTCGATTGATATTATACCTGGGGTGTTTATGATATCCAAAACTCTATATAGTATTTCTATGGTGGAGATTGAGGAGTTGAAGAAACATCTACAAAAGATTCAACATAAAGGGTTTATACACCCAGGTGATTCACCATGGGGTGTACCAGTCCTCTTCACCAAGATGAAGGATGGGTAAATTGTGACTTTGTATTTATTATCATGAGCTAAAAAAAATAACAGTAATGAAAAAGAATCCTCTTACATGAATTTATAGCTTGTTCGATCTGCTATGTAGAGAAAAATACTTCTCTATGGTTGATTTGCGGTTGGGATATTACCAAGTAAGTGTGAAGAAGTAGGATATCTGTAGGACTACATTTAATACAAGGTACAGGCACTATGAATTCATAGTAATACCTTGAGGAATCAGATATTCTTTAGAAATATTCATGGTCTACATGAATAGAGTCTTTAGAGATTACATCGAAAATTTTTTCGTAGTCTATATAGACGATATTCTAATATACTCCAAAAACAAAGAGGAGCATGAGGAACATTTAAGAACTGTACTAGA
Organism: Viscum album; assembly: GCA_963277665.1. Taxonomy (NCBI): domain Eukaryota; kingdom Viridiplantae; phylum Streptophyta; class Magnoliopsida; order Santalales; family Viscaceae; genus Viscum; species Viscum album. Next base: position 260,142,003 of record OY728128.1, on the reverse strand, counting down.
GACCTTCTGAATGGAGAAGATCTATGAAAAGTACAAAAAATGTGAGTTATGGTTGAAGTAATTATTATTATTCGGTCATATCATCACAAGAAATATGATATCTATGAATCCCTCCATGATAGCTACAATTGAGGGATAACTGATCCCAACATTGGTGACAAATATCTGTAGACTCTTGGGGAAAGCTGGACATTATCGTGGATTTTTTAGAAATTTCACATGATTTTCAATCCATCATACCTAGAAAACTCGAACGGGAGTCATGTTGTCTTGGAGTGATGAATTATAGGAGATCATCAAGGAATTTAAAATTTGGTTTGTCACTACTCCCATGACGTCACTTCCCATAAGTGGAGATCTTTTTTTGGTATTTAGTGATGGTTCAAATAAGGGCACGTGCTGTGTGTTGATGAAAAATGAAAAATTCATTTCCTATGATTCAAGCATGTTGAATGTTCCTGAGAAAAACTACCCAACACAGTATCTAGAGTTGGCAAAAGTAATATTCACTTTAAAAATTTGGTGACATTATCTATTTGGATAGAAGTGTGAAATATATTTGGATCTCAAAAACCTCATTTATATGTTCATTTAGAAGGAGTTCAATATATGTCGTTGAATATGGTTAGAGAAGATCAAAGACAATGATTTAACAATCCATTACAACCTAGGGAAAGAGAAAAAGATGGTATATGCTCTAAGAAGAAAAGTCCAAACAATTCTATCATTGATGATAATTGAAAAGGATCCAATCATCTTAGATTTTATGAATATTTACATGGAAATAAGAAAGAAGTGAACATCATGAATCCTTTAAAAAATTATTTTTGAATCATCTCTTTTAGAAAAGAAAAAGGAGGCTCCAAAGGATGATGTTCAAATTTAGAAAAATGTGGAAACATCTGAAAAGGTAAATATACAATGTTCAATGTTAATGAAGGAGTAATTGTGAGATTGGGGGCAAGACTATGTGCTATATGAAATTTGGAGTTAAGGAATGAAAACTTCGATGATGCACGTAGTTCAAAATTCTCCAGTCTCTTATGAAGCACATAGATGTATTGAGATCTCTGAGAGCTTTATTGGACAGATGACATGAAGAATTATATTGATGAGCATACATCATTGTGACCGGTATGTCAACAAGTGAGGTTGATAAGAATAATTATAAGGGGATGATGCAACCATTACCCATACCAACCTGGAAATGAGAAAACATCATCATGGGATTTTTCACCAGGATTTTGAAGATGTCCAAAAGAAAACAACACTCTCTGGGTTGTTGTGAATCGTCTTAAAAAGACTGCACACTTCATTTCAATTTGGGAGGATTACTCATTAGATCATCTGGAATGGAAATATATCTGAGATGTGGTAAGGCCTCATGGAGGACCCCTATCGTTTGTATGTGATCGAGATCCAATATTAACCTCTATGTTTTGAAAGAGTCTTGAATATGTTCTTAATAAAGAGATAAAATTCAATACGGCATATCATCCTAAAACTGATAGCCAATCTAAGAAGATATCCAAACACATGAGGGAATGTAGAGAGCATGATCAATGGACTTAAAAGGATGATGTGATCAACATCTCCCTCTGGTCAAGTTGTCTTACAATAACAGCTTCCACTCAAGCATCCAAGTGTCTCCTTATGAAGACCTTTATGGGAAGTGGTGTAGAACACATGAAAGTTGGGATGAGGTTGGGGAGCAAAAACCCATAGACCCAGAAATTTTTGAGGAAATAGTGGAGAAGGTTAAGACCATCCAACAACACATTAAAGGTTCTTAGAGTCAAAAAAAAGAGTTATACTGATAATCCTTGATGAGACATAGAGTTTGGTGTTGGATACATTGTAGTCCTCTGCATATCAAAGTGGAAGAGAGTTATGAGATTTCAAAAGATGGGAAAGCTTAGTCCAAGGTACATCAGCCCTTTTGAGATCCTTGATTGCATTAGATTAATGACCTATTGACTGACACCCCCACTAAAACTGTCTCAAATACATGATGTATTTAATGTATCACTCATGAGGAATTACATACCTGACAAATCACATGTACTCAATCCATAGGTGGTACCATTGGAGAATGACTTCTCCTAAATGATAATCTGGTGAAGATTGTAGATTATAGAGAAAAAGATCTACAATAAAGAACTATTCACCTAATCAAGGAGTTGTGGTGAAACGGCATGTTTAAATAAGCATCATGGGAATCATAGGAAGTGATGAAGCTGAGTTACCCACATAGGTTTTAGTGTGGGAAAATGAAATTTCATTGGAAAAATTTCTTAATGGGGGAAAATTGAAACGAAAAAAATCATTTATTAATGAAAATTTATAATAGTCTAATTAAATTTCTTATTATGTAAAATTGTTATATAAAATATGCAATTCCTTGGTTTTATTTTTTTTTATTTCAAAATACCATTGTTACTATTTCTAATATATCCATTGAACACTGATCACATGATTATTACAAATATAGGGCCTTAAAAAATCCAATTTACTCAGAGGGCTGGGGCATCGTTGCCATTTTCCAGAGCTAGTATGCTGATACAGATGGATGATGGATTGGTACCAACGATGTCCTCTACTCAATGTTCATCCCTTCTAGTTTTCTTTGAAGTTAGAAAATTGTAATTTCATTGTCTTCTACCTGGGTCAATATGACGTTGTAGAGGGAGACCTCAGGAAGGCTCGAGGCTGGAGGAGTTTCCTCACCTCTTCTCCCCTACTTGTCAATGTTTGGACTTTGGGGTTCTGGTTTTGTGTTCCAGGGTTTGGCTCTTACATTGTCTGATTATTCTCTTCTCTATTCGCATTTCCCTTCACGAATTCCACCTATAAGGACTGGTTCAAAGGATTCATTGTAAAATTGTGATGGTGTTGGTGAATCTGATGTTGGAGGTTCTAATTTTGTAGGATGTTGGGTATGGTTCACTGGTGTCTTCGAGGTGATATTTTTCATCGTACAGGTTTATGGGTGACGTGAGCTCGTGCGGGGCTGGGTGGTTCTCAACACTTTCTTTTGCTTTTTTACATATTTTGGTGCAGGTCTGATCTAGGATTGGGATACTTGATAGGTCTGGTTTTCCTCAGTTTCGGTTTTTTTGGTTGGTTTTGTCGCATGTTTATAATGGTGGATCCCCTTGGACACACTGCTTTGTTTGTTATTCTTCCTATTTTGGTTCTCACATAGCCTCAATGTGTTTTTTAGGTTCTCACTCACCCATAAAGTGATTTATTTGATAATACTAAAAAATGTTTTTCCATTTGTTTGAGCTCAGAAAGGCGGTGGTGTCATTGGGCATTTCTGTTGACCAATCCCAATACATGCTTCCACACATTGAGCTCGAACAGAACCGCCAATGAGAGATGTGGAAGTTAATAGAAATTACCACTAGAGTGATGTTATATGAGCCACACAAAGAGTCTGTCACCATCGCACACCTTACCCTTAGGTATTATGTAGGTGTTTTAAGGGGATATGGAACCAGACCATATCACCATTATTGGGTCCTTTATTTATTTTGTATAAAAAATATACATTTATTTTACAAATGGTTTTTAAAGAACAAATAATATTTTTAGTTAATATTCAATTAAGAAATATATTTTGATGAATTATAGGATTTTTGAATTAAATCATATTTTAATAAAATATTTTTACTAAAATATTTTTTATTAAATATAAATTATTTTATAATTTTTATCAATACAATTGAAATTTTTATTAAGCTTTGAAAGATGCTTTTTTCAAAACACATGAATTTTCAATAAATGTAAATTTTTATTTTAAAAGGAAATATTCATATATTTAGAAAATTATTTAGATAAAATGAATATTAATTTTGGATTTAGGATGTCAAAATTATTTAATAGTTATTTTTCCATAATTTGCTGAGACAGTCAAATATTTGGGTAAAAATTAAAAACCGTTAAATATATATTGTGTTTTATGACATCATAATGACCCAATAGTGATTAAATAAAATAATATAAATGTGTTTTATAATCAATACATTTTCTAACTTTAAAATAATTTGATTTTATGTTAGTTTAATTTATTTTAAAAGCTATAGTGGACCCTCCAAAACTTGTAAAACATTTTAACATTTTAAAATGATTTCCATGAGAGTGTGACTCACCTCCACCTAATAAAGCCGAATATTTCATGAATTTTGGACTTTGGCCTTATAAAATAATTTTTTCCTCTCCCTTTTGGAAAAAACTATGGATTTTATTCTGGTTTTGATTAGATTAATTTGTACTGTCCAAAACCATAATAATAATGAATTCCTTCTCCTTTCCTATATAAACCCACTAAATATCATATTCCTATTCACTAAAACCATTTGTAGGTTTACTAAACCATGAAATCCTCTCTATTGAATCCTCCCAGGGCACCCCAAGCTCCTATTAATCCTCTCTCAAGACTCTCCCAATCTTTTGGATCACACTTCCAAGTAAGGGATTTCTTTCTTTCTCATCTTTTTCAAAATTTCTTTATGTTGTTATACCCTTTTATTATCAATTAAAATGGTTGGGGTATGATTTAACACCTCCCCATACAGAACTAATTATATATTGATGATGAGATACCCCTTTTCTATCATTAATTCCTCCCATGTACACCCGTTACCATGCCAAAATTCCATAAAGTATTTCTCTCTCCTCATTTACATTCAAGCATTTATTTTGTATTATAAATATAAATTCCATTACAAATGTTATGAAATGTATCTATATGAACCCTTTCCTATTCATGTACATATTATGAGACACCACTTTCACTCTCATCAACCATTTTTATGAATTCTTACGTCACGCTGTTATGCTGCTGAAATTACACCGTGATTTTCCATGCCAAAGTCATTGTGTAGTGAATACCATTCCCCTTTCTCTATTGTGGGTATTCACCATTATCCACATTTACATATTGATTATATAGTTTCATGTAATAATTCCACATTACTTTATCATGGAATCATTGGTGATGTTTAATTAATCCATGTTATAAGATCCATGTGGCACACTTACGCATGAAACGAAATGATTAAGAAGGGTGCACCCTAAAAGTGCTCCAATGCATATGGTAAAGACTAGTATCATTATATGTCAAGTGCAATGAGTGTTTAATCATTATAATAAAAGTTCAATTGGTTTTTCTCATGATCCATGGGAAATTATCCTTGTATCATTCTAATATCATGTTAAATGTTATTGCCACATTTCCATGTTTTGATAATCATGCTATATCATGCCTTTGTGTTCATGTTTATATTATTCTTCCTTGATAAGCCTATTGGCTAACATATACAACATTATTCATGTTATTCCTTTAATACTCTATTACTGGGATTTAAATATCATCATTTTCTTATGAATTTCCTCAGGTTATCCCAGGCAATGCTATGTATGATGGAATATTGTGATCATGTAAGAGATGTTTTCAATAATGTTGTTGTGGTTTATGTTCTATGTTTTTAGGTAATGTTCTTAATTTCCCAAGACTATATACATATCTATCATTGAATTTGTCTTAAGTGAAATGTTATTTAATAAATCATGTTTATGTGTAAAATAAAGAGCAGGGTTTCTATACTTATTTTGGTGTTTTCCAATTACATGTTGGAGTCATCAAGTACAAGGGATAAACATGACTGACACTTGGAGAATATTTTTAGATTCCTATAGGATCATTGTCTCTATGAATAATTATCAATGTGTGATTTTTGGAAAAACAAGTTACATTTACTTGTACACATAAACTCTGAAAGTGGAGTTTCTATGGATCCATATATGATATGGGTTGTTTTCTCTTGGAAACCACCAAAGAATATCTTTGATATACATAGTTTCTTTGGTATTTTTGGTAAAATAATAGGGGTTATTTATGATTTATTATGAGTATATTCACTAATTATGTTTTTTAAAATAAAAAATGTTCCATTTCAATGGAATTATGATTTTAATAATCCCATTAAAGCACTAACTGTTCCCATTATATCCGAAAAAATGTTTATTTTTTAGTAATCAGGACAACTGTGTGTGGTGTACTACGAAGCTTTGTAATCTAGGATGGGATATGTTGTCATGAAGGGAGATCATTTTTTTATTATAGATCAAAATACTTACAGAAGCACACAGATAACTACCTGACAAAAGATTTGGAGTTATATATCTTTTTCCATGATTTGAAGTCTTGCATCGTTACCTCTTAGGTGGAAACTTTACAGTGTTTACAGGTCTTAAAATATATTTTAACAATGATATTTTAATATGAGACAATGTATATGGATGTATTATCTCTAAATATTTGAGTTTGACTTGATGTATATATCAGGTAATGTCAACTCGGTGGTAGGAGCATAAAGTATAACGTTAGATGCTTAGTTGAAAAAAGTGGCTTTAGAACAATGGTATTGATATCGGTGATAGCCTAAATGCACTTGAATTGTGAATAATGATGTGATGTTGTGGTTTTCCTTCCAGTTTTAATATTTTTCGATTTGGATGAAATTGTTAAAGAGGCATAGATGCCCAATTATGAATTTGTTGATATGAAGTGAAAAAACAATGGTGGGGATACCATTGTGGGATCAATGCTAAATGAGATTTCATTTTTGTGGTTTCAAAATCCAATGGTAAGACCTATGGATTTTTATAAACAAATCCTTCATTCGTTCATCCTTTTGAAATGGGATATTCATCTTGGAATACAGATGACATATATGGTGCAGAATTCATAGTTTTATTGGGTCTACTTGAAAAGTAAGGTGGGTGAGTTACTTACTAGATGTCTCACATGTTAGTATGTTAAGGAAAAGCATCATCGTCTAGCAGGTATATTGCAGTCTCTATGAATTAATGTTTGGAAATTGGAATATATAACCATGGATTTTGTAATAAGTCTCCCATCAATGGTTTGTAAACACAATTTCATATGGGTGGCAGTTGATTGACTCACAAAGGAATCCCATTTCATCCCTATTCATGAATATAATATGGTTGAGGAACTTTTTAAAATCGTTATCTGGTAAGTGGAGAAGTGGTATGGCGTACCTATTTCGATAGTGTCAAACAGAGATATGAGGTTTACATCCTGTTTCTGGAAATCCTTACTGCAATCCATGGGAACTCAATTGACTATGAGTATGAAGTATCATCCTCATATAGGTTTGAAATATTATTGAATGATACAATCATTGGGTAAAATTTTATGCTATTGTGTAATGGATTTTGGTTGATCATGGGTGGATCATACACAATTAGTGGATTTATAATATAAGAATAGTTATGAAGACTTGATAAACATGTCTCCTTTGGAAGCATTATTTTGGAATCAATTTCATTCTCCGCATTATTGGGTGGAATTAGGAGAGCCATCACTAGTTTTCCCATGCCTTGTCAAAGAGACAACATAGATGAATTAGTTGATCTAGAAAATTTTATAGACATGTTAGAGTCTCTAGAAATCATATTCATGTCATCTTTAACAGTCATTATCATCTGTGGTTAGTGATCACGTGTACTTGAGAATCACTCCAATGATTGGGCCTAATCATTTTTGCAAGTATGGAATGTTATCTTCATGATATATTGGCACATTAAGTTACATGACTGGTTTGGTTGGGAGTCACATTGGTGGGATTTTCCACCAATTTCCAGTGTGGTGCAAAATGTGTTTCAGGAATCTTAGTTGAAAACATATTAACCTCAATTAAGCCATTTGATTCTATGGGATCACACTGACCTAAATACAGGTGATTCATTGTTATATGTGATAGTGATGAATGTGTATAGGAATGGGAATCTCTTTCATGGGAAACTTATCTGTATATTATGGGTTTTATGGGATCATTGTTGGCTTCTGGAAAAAAATGGGAATGAGAGAAATAAATGATCGACCAATGACCCAAACACTTTTAGGGAAATTATTTTTTTCCTATTTTATAGGGATGGAAAGTTCTATGGTTGTGAGAATTTATCACCCCATGGTTCATGTAAGTAAGCATTTATTTAGGAATTTTAAGTATGAAAAGTGTTTGGATGAACTTTTTGAGGGCTAATGGGACTTCACAAATGTTTTTTGGACTATTCTGGAGGTTCATAGTTAGTAGAAATATTTAAACTCCTACAGAAAAATGTGAAAAGCTAGAATGGGATATTTGGTTATGGGGATGGTTTTGTGAACTGATTGTTCAAACTGTACAGCCACCAAGGAGTAACCATGTAATGTGGAACAGTGAACAAAATAGGTTCGCTCATGGATTTCCTAACTATGCAACCCAACCATGCATGATTTATATATATTCTGAAAATGTTATCTCCCACATTTTTACCTCTAATAGACTCCTTTTTACTTAATTTGGAACCTAAATCTATTTTTCTTCTTCCCAAATGATGTGGAGTCCTTCCCTTTTTATCAAGGATCTATTTATTAGTAAATAATAGTGCATTGACGGTAATATTTATTAGTAAGTCATTTTTCATTGTTGTTTTTCTTTTAATAACTAATCTTCACTCCCTTAGACTCATAAATATAGTTCTTTTAGGATATATCTTTGATTAATTATTCCAATCATAATGATATATGGATGTTTTTATGTTATGGAACAATATCTATGGAGGGTTTTGGATAATTTACATAATTTTGTTGAAGAATGATTTTGGTTCTCCATTTTCTACATAATTCCTATGGTAGGTGGAATCATTCTTGACTGTACTAATTACAACATGAAGTCTTATTTTTAAATTGAATGTTTTTATTGAAATATAATATGAAATTTTTGTGAATTTATTTCTAGAATTTCACTTTTTTTAATGTATTGTAAAATTTTGGAAATTGGTTGGTGTGAAAAGCACAACGATTCATGATTTATAAATGAAATTTTACAATATGGATTTTTTTATTCATGGGAATTTTTTCTGGAATGGTTTTCAATAAAAATGTTGTTTTATTGAAATTATTTATCCAAATTAATTTAAAATGGTTTGGAACAATCTGTTTTACATGGTTTTGGAATACACATGTGGGTTTGAGTTTATGCTTTTGATGTGACCCTGAATAAGGGGTGTCTACCATTGAGGTATAAGGGATGTGACCATGGATAAGGGGAATGCAATATTGAAGAAAAGATAGATTAGAAACATACTGATGACTTGGTGTATAAAAAAGAATCCAATATTAAGTATTTAAGTATCACCAATGCATGGATGTGTAGATATGTGGATTTAAATGGGTTATGAAAAATTGATTTTTGAAATGGTCTTAAAGACATGTTTAGTTATTTTTCCTGAAAACTATTTTCTCATGAAATTGTTTGTATTTAATATAAACTATTTTGAATTTTTTTATATAAATTTTCTAACTAGTTATATCAGAGTGATGTGAGTAGTTTTGTCATTATGGGGAACAAAAGGAGTTTCATTAGCCACTCCTTGCCTTATCACATTTCATTGTTTATAGATATCATCATTCGAGACATAGGTAAAGGGAAATTATAACATTTATTTAGTTTTTTTTCATGATACATTGGAATGTATTGTGGAGTAGGATCTTGGAGATTCTTGGGAGTTTCGGTGTTGGTGTCTTTAGAGTATTTTTGTAACACCCCGACCCCAGTTACCCAGAGTCGGTGCGTTATTACATAACATTGGCATGATCAAAAGAAAGATCAAATCTCAAAAGACCGATTAGTTTAGTAGCCTTGGAAACAGTAGATATATTCATTAGTATTATATTACATCATAAAAATGAAAAGTACTACAACAACATCTTGTCTTCATATCCCCTCATGTTATCCCTATAGGTCATTCATAAATTACTTCTTCACATCCTGGGAAAAATAAAACATTTAAAGGGGTGATCTCAGATGCTTAGTAAGGATATCAATATAGAGGAAACATTGATAAATAAGCATAAACATTTAAGGCAACGTATAGCTAAAACAAAAGCCTTTTACACTTTAAATTTAGCATAATATGGCAAAGATGAATTGAAACAATGCCATTTACTTATTCACATGGATATTCTACTAGTCAAATAATCACATACAATATCAATAACCACTTTCAAAATGATGGAATGCATAATGCTAGACTATCATCACCACGTAGCCAAGGACTCATGCCAAGACTACAAATAAGAATTTGTCAAGGCCTCATGCCAAGACACTTGTTTGTCTCATGAGACCTACCGATTAATCGAGGATCTATAGCGGGCTCCACCCGTCACTTATTAAGTCCAATACATTCCTCATATGAATAGGTTTGAACATAACATATACATTCATATAAAAACTAGCATACGAAATGTCAATACTTTCACAATAAACCATGAATGGTATAAAAATAAAACATCCATAGTCAAACATATCACAAAACCTTCAATACAATATGGAAGTTTTTTTCAGAATAAATCTACTTCAAAAAAACATAAAATCCATCAAAGCATGTTGACATAGATGAAATCAAAACTGTTTGAGAGAAATACCTCTTTTTTTGAAATTTTTTAAAAGTCACAAAATTATAAAAGAAAACATTGAATTTTGAACATATTATTATAATCTTGTATGGGAAGCTTCAAAAATTTTATAATGGTGGAAAATAGCTGCACCTGCCGTATAAGTTAAAAAAGACATTCTTACCTTAATTCTGTCGAAAAGGATAAAAGGACCTTGTTTGGAAAATGACAGAAAGATTCATTTATAAACTTATCATAAAAACTCAACAAGGGTATAAATGACTTTATCCCATAGTCTTTAAAATATTAATAATTATTTGAAATACATTTTTAAGAATCATGGATGTGGATGATAAAGAGGTCCTAGTAGATAATCACGTATAAACAACCTCGGATAATGAAGAGATTGTGAAATAAACCCTTACCTTGTAATTTTAGTTAGTCGATGATATGTTAATCTCTTGTATAATAGTTAAAATATTGTTATTAAATTTTACAAGAACCATATACATAATTATGATATCATATATGATCTTCTAATAATGCTTTGTTAATAATACTTTAGTATTATCGTCATTTCGGGTGTTAACTTACTCATTTTTTTTAAATGTTTTGTTACATAGGTTGTGTTTGTTATGGATATATTGTATCTTATTCATATCCATAATTATATAAAGTTCTTAAACATTACTTTTAATCATCAAATGAGAATTAGTCTTGAATGGATACGATGGGGAATGAATCTCATCGCGTTCGTGGAGACGGTAGTCCGTACGTACGAACGAGCGACAATATCATTCTTTTGATATTAAAATAATAAATAATTTGATGTTATATCATATATACAAGATTATTATAATGTTATATTTATTATTTACATGAATTATACATCATTATTATACCCATCCAAAAATTAATATATTGAATAACAATTACACTATGACGTGGAGATGATAAGTCGTACGTACGCATGTATGGTGACATGTCATTCAAAGGATGGATATATTAATGAACATGGTTGTAACATATTTATAATAAAATCACGGTATATAGGATATACTGGAGTAATTATTTTAGAATGGGAATAACAAATAAAGAAGAAGTTTAAGAAGAAATGAAATTGAAAAAGGGTGGTGAAAACATTACTTCTTCTTCGGGTTATTTCTTTTTATTTGATCAAAAGGGGTCTTTATGTTGGCTTTATGATCAAACTAAGGCCTCTTGGATGAAGTTAGGGAATTTTAGAGATTAGTTGATCAGGTTTTTCCTGAAACAAAATGCTTTTACAGTGTGAAGAATTGGTTATAAGTGGTCTCCTTTTATAAGGGGGAGGAGGGGCACCTTAGGAAAATCTAGAAATATTTTTTTATAATAAATTCATATTCGGATTATAATGGCTCCAAAGTGTATTATTTAATTCTTAATGTGGGTATGGGTTAAAAAACACTCATCCAATAGAATTTAGACAGGTTTGGGTCATTATATTAACCTTATCGTTTAGTTTTAACTCTTAGTTAATTAGTTTGACATTTACCATGTCACTTTGTATTTTTATATTATATAGTTAATAAACATACTATATAACTCCAAATGACACCCAATTGGTCTATTAATGATACACCAAGAATGATATAAGTCTCTTGGCCTATCCTTAGATTTTTAGGAATTTAATATCAACTAATAATATAATATTTATTTTGAAAACTCTTTTATGATAAATTTGACACTATTGGTTATTTTTTTTGATAAATTCATAACAGCATGATTACTTTGAAAAAAATTTATATAAACAATACTAATATGTCATAGTAACCTATAAAATTATTGGAATTTATAAAAAGTCTCAAATTACATTTATTTGGGTATTTATAATATCAATTATCTTAATCTTTCATTAACACGGTAATTACTGCATCATCATTGTGTCATAAATAAATTAAATTATTTAATGTCTAAAATTTTTAAATAAAATACAATTATGTAGGAAATCGTTTTATATTTATAATTAATATTTATAGTCGAAAATCCAACATATATTACCCTATGTAAAAATTGTTTTTCTAAAAGAAATATACTTATATCATTTTTGTATTTATTTTAACTTTATTAATATAAAGTGTCCTTATCACCAACAAGTGGCTCCGTGGGGTCCCAAAAATGACCCCAAGATGCCCATGGTCGGCAATGTATCAAACAATAAGGTTAGGACACGTTTTAGGGTAATTTAATATTATTTTAATATTATATTGTTTACCTTATTTACTAGATTTACCCTTTAACCATGGTAAATAAAATATTTACCGAAGTAATTATTCAAAATTTATAAATATGAAAGTTACATATTTACACAATTTGGATATCCTGAATCGATATATGGAATCCATTTTTCCAAATTCAAAACATATAAGTGATAGAAATTAATTTAAAATTAATTCCAGTCATTAAAACAAAAAGCGTGTTTTTAAGAGATAATAACTATCAAAAGATTGATACTTGTTTATGTCCAGTTTAATTGTGAAATTGTGCTTAATGACCAAAATTGTATTAAATGGTAAAAATAAATTCTAAATATACATTAAAACCACTCAAATTCATAATTTATCACTATTAATTATTTTTATTAAAAAATTTATTTTTAATTAAAATTTAGTAATTTTCACTATTCATCAAAATATAAAAGTTATACGAAAAGTACCAAAATTTCACCCTAGGATAAATTAGATATTTTGAATCCAAAAATGAAGTCTATTTTGGGAGGTTAAATTTACAAAATTTCAAAAAGTAGGTATTTCTATTCATAACGGCTACTTTGATTGGTTGTGGTGTGTGTTAGAACTCGAAGTTGCGTACTACACACGCTACTGCATTATTCAAAGAGAAGCATACAGTGGAAGCTTGGGGTGTTACATTATCCCCTCCTTCAAATAATTTCATCCTCGAAATTTCTAGAATATTACAGCATAAAAAGACTCGGGTGGTTTTCATCATAAGTTCCTCGTGTTCCCACGTTGCCTCTTCCATCTTGTGGTTTCTCCATAAAACGTTTACCAGAGGAGTCGTCCGGTTTCTCAACACTTGTTCTCTCGTATCAAGAATCCTGATGGGCTCTTCGCAATAAGAGAGATCGGGTTCCAGTTCTAATTCCTCATAGGCGAGTACATGCATTGCGACAGGCATGTATTTTCTCAACAGCGATACATGGAACACATCATGAACTTTGGAGAGATTTGGCGGCATTTCCAACTGGTAAGATATATCCCCAATTCGTTCTAGAATTTCGAAAGGTCCGATGTACCTGGGACTCAATTTACCTTTCTTGAAAAAAGTATAACTCCCTTCCCTAGAGATACCTTTAAGAAAACATGATCTCCCACCTGAAATTCCAAATCCTTTCTTCGGTTGTCAGCATAGCTCTTCTACCTACTTTGAGATTCATTGATGTGGTTTTGGATTACCTTCACCTTTTCCATCATTTCCTCCACCAATTTCGGTTCTACAAGTTTTCTTTCGCCAACGTCATCCCAACGGGTTGGTGTGTGACATCTCTTTCTGTATAACGCTTCATATGGTGCCATCTGAATAATTGAATGGAAGCTATTGTTATAGGAAAATTATACCAGAGGTAAATATTGATCCCACATACCCTGAAAGTCAAGTGAACATGATCCCAACATGTCTTCTATGGTTTGAATAGTTCGTTCTGATTGTCCATCTATTTAAGGGTGGTAAGAAGTGCTCAAAAAAAGTTCAGTATCCAAGGATTTTTGAAGACTCTTCCAGAATCTTGAAGTAAATTAGGGATCACGATCAGAAACAATTGATGGGGGTACTCCATGAAGTCTCACAACATCATTTATATATAGCCTTGCTAGACGTTGAAGTGGTAAATCCCCCCTTATTGAAATAAACTATGCTAACTTGGTAAGACGGTCAATAATGTCCCGTATTGCATCGTTCCTTCTAGGAGTCTTTGGTAGTCCCATGACAAAGTCCATAGTGATATTATCCCATTTCCACTCAGGTGTGGGAAGAGGTTTCAATACTCATCCCGCAAGTTTCCTTCTAGCTTTTGTTGGGTCGGAAGAAAAGCGAGGAAGATGGCAAGAGGGGGGGTGAATTGCCTTTTAAAAAATTGATTAACAAATTAAAAATCAAAGTAAAGTGCAGCGGAAATAAAGAAGGCAAGACACACGAAATTGATAACGGAGTTCGGCCAAAACCCGGCCTACGTCTCCGCTCCCAACTCAACCGTTGAGAGATTCCTACCGCTTGCTTTTCAATGGTTTTAGCAAGAAACCCACTAGGCTTTGAGGTAGCACTAGGACCTATTACAGCTTGCTTTTGGTGGTTAAGCAAGAACCCACTTACTTTTAATGGTTTAGTAAGAACCCACTAGCCTTTTTAACGGGTGAAGGCTAGCTCACCGTGACACAAGCCTTTTAAAAGGAAAGGCTTGAAGAAACCTCTTCACACCTTAGTGGTGGTGTGAAACCCAAAAGAAAGGGGGATGAGAAAAGGGTTGGGGTTTGTAGGCACAAACCCAATTTTAAGATCAAAATAAATAAACAAGCAAAACCGTATATGAGGAAGTCTTGGGCGCCTTTGATTGGATGGAGATGTTGAAGGCCGCTTCCAAGCTTCTTTGAAGGAGCTCCTTGGATGTGGAATTGGATGGAGCACTTGGGGTTCCCTTGGAGGAATGCACCGGAGGTTGGCCAAATGATGAGAATTGTGTACGTTGGCTTCACAAGTGTTCCGGTTGGTGTCCGGGGCTTCCTTGGCCTTTATTTATAGGCATGGAACCCATTGGGGGCCTTCGGAGCCGTTGGAGAGGTCTTCGGAGCCGTTGGAGGCCAAAAGAAGGTTGACTGGTCAAAGCCAACGGCTAGTTTGACTGGGCTACCGGCTGGCCGGTACAGGGCCACCGGCTGGCCGGTGCCTTGGCAGAGAAGAGGAGATTTGGTCCAGGCTCTACCGGTCGACCGGTGAGGAGCCACCGGCTGGCCGGTGGCAAGACAGTAGCAAATACTATTTGGGCTGGGTGCCACAGGTCGACCGGTGACAGAGCCACCGGTCGACCGGTGGAACCTGGCAGTGGGCAATCCCTCTGCCAGTTCCACCGGCTGGCCGGTGCTATCACACCGGTTGGCCGGTGGACTGAATTTCAGTCCATTTCTTGTCCATTCTTGGGCCAATCCTTTGGAAATCTTTTGCCTATCATCCACAACACTTAAAAACAATGTTAGACAAATAAGAAAGGTGATTGTGATCATGAAAATCAAACAACGAGGGGAACGAGATGTACAACAATCTCCCCCTATTTTGATGATCACAATCACAAAAACAATTAAAGTAAAAACATAAATGAGAGACATGCTTAAAGAAAGTAAATGCTAAGAACGATCAAAAGGATTCTCCCCCAATCAATCAAGAAATTCTCCCCCTTTGTGATTATCAAAATAGAATGGGGCATAAAACTTGATTGAGGGAACCGATGAAAAACGAGATTTTAAATCAATTGAAAATGATATCAATTGTTGAAAATTTTGAAATGAAAATTGAATAACAGTTTGAATTGAAAGTTTTGAATCAAAATCCAATTGAAAATTTAAATTGAATTGAATATTTTGAAATGAAAATTTTGATACCAAGTGTTGAAATTGAAAGTTGGAATTGAAAATTTTGAAATTCAAATTAAAAGGGCTTAAACGATCCTAACTCCCCCTAAATAAAAACAACAAATCACCGGGGAGAGGGATTTTGAAAAGAGACAATTTTAGGCCCGGAGAGACTCGCTAAGAGGGATTTTTCAATCCACACTTGCCTTGTAGCGGGTCTTCTCCTATAGAATTCATCCGAATAAAAAATCGATTTGGGCCTACCATACCGGGCGTTTTTGCAATTACATTCATATATCATGTGCCCGGGTTTTTTGCAATAGTTACAAAATTTAAAACAAGAGCTCCCCCTTACAAAAACAGTGGGTGCATGGGAGGAGGAAGCTTGGTTGGTGTAGCCTATCCCTTGAGTGGTTCTAGAAATTCGTTGGGAACCTAGGATATTGTTCAAATTTTGTTCCCCTTGGGTGAACTTAGCTAGGGTCTCCCTTAGGTCTTTGATGGTTGATTCCATGGAATCAACATTTGGGAAATTTTGGATTTTGAGGGACATCTCCTCCTTCTCTTTGAGAAGTTGTTCTTTTTCGGAGGAGAGTTTTTTGAAAGACTTTTTTAAAGAAACAAATTTTGATTAAAGCTCATGAAAACCATTTTCTAATTGGTCTCTAGCATGTTGGAGTTCCTCATATGATAAATGATTAAATGAATTAGAAGAACTAGAGGAGGAGGATGAGGAATCGGAAGAAGTTACCTCGTGTTTTGCCATTAGGCAATTATTACCATTGTCGCTCGAGGAGAAAGAAGAGAAGGAGGAGCTATCACTCCAAGTTTTCCTTAAAGCCTTCTTCTTCTTCTTCTTGGCCCTTTTCTTGTGAGGTGGGCAAACGGGTACGGATTTTGCATCGGGTTCTAGCTTTCGAGCGGGTTCTTGCTTTTGAGCCGGTTCTTGCTTTTGAGCCATGCTAGTACCTTCATAGGTTAGTTCTAAAAATTTCCAAAGATCGTAAGAAGATGTGCAAGAAGAAATATGATCAAAAACATTTCGGTCAAGACCACAATGTAGAGCATTCATGGCTTTTCCATCAAGATCGAAATTTGCAATGTCAGCGGGGGTCCATTGAGATTCATCGGGAGAAGAAAGGGTGAAACCATGCATGACAATTTTAAAAATAGGATAACCAATGCTTTTAAGAAATGTGGTCATGCGGGTTTTCCAAAATGAATAATCGGCTCCATCAAAGAATGGAGCACGATCCAAAGAAAAACCTTCGGGGGATTGAGAGGAAGAAGCGGTAGAAGCCATCAAAAAAAGATCATTAATTTGAAACCGGGTTAGGGAATTATTCAAACTTCCCTCTGATACCAATTGTTGGGTCGGAAGAAAAGCGAGGAAGATGGCAAGAGGGGGGGTGAATTGCCTTTTAAAAAATTGATTAACAAATTAAAAATCAAAGTAAAGTGCAGCGGAAATAAAGAAGGAAAGAGACACGAAATTGATAACGGAGTTCGGCCAAAACCCGGCCTACGTCTCCGCTCCCAACTCAACCGTTGAGAGATTCCTACCGCTTGCTTTTCAATGGTTTTAGCAAGAAACCCACTAGGCTTTGAGGTAGCACTAGGACCTATTACAGCTTGCTTTTGGTGGTTAAGCAAGAACCCACTTACTTTTAATGGTTTAGTAAGAACCCACTAGCCTTTTTAACGGGTGAAGGCTAGCTCACCGTGACACAAGCCTTTTAAAAGGAAAGGCTTGAAGAAACCTCTTCACACCTTAGTGGTGGTGTGAAACCCAAAAGAAAGGGGGATGAGAAAAGGGTTGGGGTTTGTAGGCACAAACCCAATTTTAAGATCAAAATAAATAAACAAGCAAAACCGTATATGAGGAAGTCTTGGGCGCCTTTGATTGGATGGAGATGTTGAAGGCCGCTTCCAAGCTTCTTTGAAGGAGCTCCTTGGATGTGGAATTGGATGGAGCACTTGGGGTTCCCTTGGAGGAATGCACCGGAGGTTGGCCAAATGATGAGAATTGTGTACGTTGGCTTCACAAGTGTTCCGGTTGGTGTCCGGGGCTTCCTTGGCCTTTATTTATAGGCATGGAACCCATTGGGGGCCTTCGGAGCCGTTGGAGAGGTCTTCGGAGCCGTTGGAGGCCAAAAGAAGGTTGACTGGTCAAAGCCAGCGGCTAGTTTGACTGGGCTACCGGCTGGCCGGTACAGGGCCACCGGCTGGCCGGTGCCTTGGCAGAGAAGAGGAGATTTGGTCCAGGCTCTACCGGTCGACCGGTGAGGAGCCACCGGCTGGCCGGTGGCAAGACAGTAGCAATTACTATTTGGGCTGGGTGCCACAGGTCGACCGGTGACAGAGCCACCGGTCGACCGGTGGAACCTGGCAGTGGGCAATCCCTCTGCCAGTTCCACCGGCTGGCCGATGCTATCACACCGGTTGGCCGGTGGACTGAATTTCAGTCCATTTCTTGTCCATTCTTGGGCCAATCCTTTGGCAATCTTTTGCCTATCATCCACAACACTTAAAAACAATGTTAGACAAATAAGAAAGGTGATTGTGATCATGAAAATCAAACAACGAGGGGAACGAGATGTACAACAGCTTTCACCTGTTGACAAACCATACATCTTGACACAAAATCGGAAATATCCCTCTTCATGTTGTACCACCAAAAATGTTCCTTCAAATCTCTATACATTTTGGTGCTCCCAGGGTGTATAGAGAAATTAGAGCTATGAGCATTATCTAACAATTCCCTATTTAGATCAAGTATATCAGGAACACAAAGTCTCTTCCCAAACATCAAAATTCCATCTTTATACACAAAGTCATTCAATTTACCATCATTCAAAGCTTTAATCTTCCTTTGTAACTATTCATCACAGGTCTGAGAACTCTTTATCCTTTCTAGTAAAGATGGTTTGGCAACTATTTGAAAAAGCATTGATGTTTCACCTTCCATGGTGATTCCCATATCCATCTTCACTAGATCCCTGAAAATAGGATCCCTTTTAGTTCTCATCTCGTTCAAAACTCCATGATCCTTTCTGCTCAAAGAATCTGCAACCTTATTTCATTTCCCCGGGTGGTTGTGTATCATGCTATCATAATCCTTGAGTATTTCAAGCCATCTCCTTTTCCTTATGTTGAGTTCTTTTTGTGAGAAAATATACTTCAATCTCTTGTGATCAGTATAAATATCTTATTTCTCACCATAGAGATAATGTCTCCATATCTACAAAGAAAATATCACAGCTGGTAACTCGAGATCATGAGTAGGATAGTTTTGTTCATGAATTATCAGCTGTCGTGATGCATAAGCAATACCTTTATCAATCTGCATAATGACACAACCAAGTCCTTTCTTCGATGCATCACTATAAATAACGAAACCATCATTCCCCGATGGTAGAGTCAATATAGGAGCACTGAATAATCTTCTCTTCAATTCATCAAAACATTCTTCACAGTATTTTGTCCAAACAAATTTAACCCCATTACGTGTGAGCTTTGTAAATGGGTTAGCCAGTTGGGAAAAATTCTGGATGAAACGTCGATAATAACCTGCTAAACCAATAAAACTATGTACCACATTTATACTCATCGGTGCTGGCCATTCTTGGATTGACTTGGTCTTAGAAGGATCAACAGATATTCTATCTTTGGAGAAAATATGGCCAAGAAAAGAAATCTCCTGAAGCTATAATTCACACTTGCTAAACTTCCCATATAATTCATGTCTTCTCAGAGTCTTCAGGATAATGCACAAGTGATTTTCATGATCTTCGTAGATTTTGGAGTATACCAAGATACAATCAATAAATAACACCACAAATTCATCTAGATATTCCTTGAAAAATAAATTCATTAGATCCATGAATACAGAGGGTGCATTATTCAATCCAAAAGGCATTACTGTAAACTCATAATGCCCGTACCGTGTTCGAAATACTGTCTTTAGAATGTCTTCCTTATTCACACACAAGTGATGATATCCAGATCGAAGGTCAATCTTTGTAAAGTATTGAGCTCCATGATGTTGGTCAAATAAATCATCAATGCGAGGTAGGGGATACTTGTTCTTTATAATTATAGCATTGATCTCTCTATAGTTGATACATAACCTCATGGATCCATCTTTCTTTAACAAAAATAATAGGGGCTCCCCATGGAGAAACACTAGGGAGAATAAATACCTTATTACTCAATTACTCTAGTATGTGTTTTAATTTCAACTAATTCTACAGTGGACATTCTATAATGGGTCTTCGATATAGGCCTTGATCCAGGATTTAAATCAATGGAAAACTCAACTTCTCGTTCTGGAGGAAGTCCAGGTAAATCTTCCGAAAACACATCTACATATTCTCTCACAATAGGTATGTCTTCTATTTGAACATTCCTTTCCTCACCCTCAATCATTTCATTATCTTCCTCCCCAATAATTGAATTTATTAGAGCTACTGGGGGTGGATCTAAATAAGAATTAGGTGGTGACGATTCTGCTCTAAAGATAAGGTGTTCTTTATCATCATCATCAAAAATCATATCCTCCTTCTTCTTACAATAAATTTTCGCATCATGGTCTAAAATCCAGTACATATAGAGGATTATATAAAATTCATTCACAGGTATGATGATGATATCAGTAGATAAAGACCATTTATATGCCCTAATGGGAACAGATCCACAGAACTTTGTAGCAATGATACTTCCCGTAGGGGGTTTGGCTTAAAACTCTCTTGGTAAATCAAATTGGAAATATCTAATTTTCTTAGAAAACTGGGAAGATATGAAACAATGTGATGATCTAGAATCAAATAAATAATTTTCTAAACTTGAGGAAACCATTAAATTACCTTCCACAACGTCTTTCAAAGCTTCTACCTCAGTAGTTGTGATAGCATAAACTTGGCCTTGATCCCTTGGCCTTTTCTGAGGCATGTTCCCCTGACGCTTAGGACATTCATTTTTATAATGTCCCTTCTCTCTACAATTATATCCTTCCACATTGACAGAAACTCTCTTTCCCATGCAATCATGAGCTTGGTGGCCTTTTTCACCACACTTGTAACAGACTCCCATTCCTTTTAGGCAAGTACCGGGGTGTTTCTTCCCACATTTACTGCAGGATGGATTTTCAACCTTTCCCTTATTCCCATTATTTCCATTTCCATATTGATCACCAGATCTCTTCTTCTCTTTCTTTGCTTTAAATTCATTAGACTTAGAGAATTCCTTTTCCGTCTAGATAGAACACGAGACAATATCTTCGTATGCCGAGAAGGTTTATGAGACTAATACTCAATGGAGAAATGGTATTAACCCATCATATAAATGATCAATATTACTTCTTGGGTTACATATATATTCTGTATCATACCTCGTTATCCTTGTAAAGTTAGCCTAATACTTTGAAAAATTCTCATCCTCCTTTTGTCTCAGACTCAGAAATTGCCTTTCTGTATCTGCTCGATGGTCTCGAGGAAATTATTTTCCTAAGAACAACTCTTTGAAATCACTCCATTCCATATTTGATAATTCATCATCTTCCTTTGTATTTTGAATCAAGAACCACCATTGGTCAGCATCTCCAGTGAGGCGGTAAACTGCCATGACAACTTTTTCTCTTTCACTACTCCCCAAAGCATAGAATATTTTCTCTAAGGAGTTTATCCATTTCTCAGCTACCAATGGATTTGTACTCCCATTGAATGTTTCTGGTTGTTTCATCATGAAGCGATCTAGAATTGATCTTCCAAGATGTGGATCAGGGTGCTCCATAAGGGTAAGGTTATTATTCTTAACATGAGTGAGTTGTCCCAGTATAGTGATAAGCAGATAAACACCAGTTACATCACCAGCTCTACTATAATTATCTTGAGTTGGAGGGAAATCCCTACATGGAGTGCGTGCATTGATACGGTTTCCATTTCTTCCACTAGGCACCATTTCTAAACAATGGCATAAACTTGATCAGTTAATGAATCCAAATACATAATTCCATACTTGTAAAACACTTAACATAAATTGAACCGTTTATGGATATAATCCATAATCATAAAAATGTTTTCATTGAGAAAGTATATACTCATAAACCCATCATAATGGTTCATAAAGAAAATGAGAATTATCCTAAGCATATCCCCCGTGAGTGTCGTAACCAAGAGTGTAGCAGGGCCCGTTTTCGTGCACCAGTTCCAGTTCTATTCTAGCTCAAAGCGGTGTTTTCAGGTTTTACCCCTAGGTAGAACTGTGCCAGAGCCGCCTCTACCTGCTCGTATCCAGACATGGATGTATTTCTCGGAAAACTCACAAAATCTCTACAATACCAAAATTCTAGGAAGTTCTTCTATACTAATCCTCAAAGTACATATTAGGTCTATGTTCTCTAATCGGAGTTTATCTAAATCTAGTTTCCAAGGGTTGTACTAAACCTCCACTAATACCAACTGTAACACCCCAACCCCAGTAACCTAGAGTTGGTGCATTATTACATAACATTGGCATGATCACAAGAAAATAAAATCTCAAAAGACCTTCAATACAATATGGATGTTTTGTTTCATAATAACTGTAGAGACCCGAATCCTGACGTACATTGACATTACATTACAATTTCGGAATACTTAGTACATAAAAAAAACACACACACAAGGATCGTAATAGTTTAGTGTCTTTGGAAACTCGGAATATAATCTTCTAATCCTGGTGAAATATCTTCAACATCTCCCATAAAGATCATCTTTTTTTTACCTAAAACCTTTCTTTTATATCCTAGGGAAAAGAAAACATAAAATGGTGAGCTCAAATTCTCAGTAAGGGTAAACAAAAGAAATATCAATCACATCATATACATAAGCACATAACTTTTGGAAATCTTAACCTGCAAAAGAGATCATAATTTCATAACATGGGGTAAATCATGGCAGTAAAATGTAATCAGAATAATCATAACTTAAAACATGAAACATTGTGGAATTCAAACATAATCATAGAGAATCATTTCTTGTTAGTCAAGACTTATTGGCATGACTATCTTAGTGGACAAAGTCCCTTTCTGAACCTAGTCACCCTCCTTTCAGTCCTGTTTCACTAAGCCGGTATAACCTACCGTTCCAGCCATGTCTATCTCATGAGATATAAAATCTTTACCCAATGCATTGGAGGGAGATATAGGTCCCACCCATCTCATAATGATACCTTTCTTATGTGTGCCACAAAATCATAAATCATACATCATTTCATAACCCATGTAATAAAAATGGGAATCTTAAACATCGTGACATCATAAAACAATTCATATAAGATAAAGGAATTTATAAAAATAATTCCATCACAACATTATCAAATCAATGTAATAATAGAGATAAAAACAGAACCCTTTGTTATCTTAGATGGGAAATAATTTTGATAAAACACTTGAACTCCATTCTTGAGGAAAATATCCTTTCTTCTTCAAAAACATTTTTCATTTCTTAACATGTCGTACAAAAAGAAGTTGATTAAAAATAAACTTGAAAACTTGTAAAGGAAGCTTCTTGGAAATAATGTTTTAAAAATCCATTCATGTCGTATAAGTTAAAAAAACATTCTTCTCGTACTTTTGTCGAAAAAGTCAAAAAGTACCTTGTACGAAAAACGACAAAAGATTCCTTTCATATCTTTTACTAAAAACTCACCGAAGGTTAAAATTGTATATAAACTATTGTAGGTGGATGGAAATAATATTACATATTGATAAAACATGGATGTGGATGATAAAATACACCCCAATAAATACCAAAGTATAAACAATCTCGGATAAAAATGAGATTGTGATATTTCCCTTACCTTAGGTCTGATTTGCTTCGTAAGTGTCTGAACCTCCTGTATAATGATTTAAATAATGTGATTGACTTATTACTGAATCATATTAATTGTTATGATATCATATATGGTTCACTTATGACTTTATATTACCCGTACTTTTGTAAATTCCATGTTAAAGAGCGTTTTGGGTAAAATTGTTTCATTTGTCGTCCGTGTTTTGACTTGTAATTATTCATATGATTACTTAGATCATGATTACTTAATTCTAGAATATTAAACATGATTTATATATATATATATATTCAGAATATACATATATATAATAAATCAGTAAATGGAAAGAAATACACCGTTCATGGAGACGGTAGTCCGTACGTACGCATGGACACTGTTTTCGTTTCCTTATTGAATTGAATGGAATTAAATATACATAAATCCAGTATCATTATTATTTCATATATTTCATTAGTACTTATTATATATACTTTGTAATCATTCATGAATTGTTAATCATTGAGAATGAATCTCATCGCATCGGGGAGACGGTAGTCCGTACGTACGCACGAGCGATGATATCATTCCCATGGTCGTGGAATTATGTTGAAGTGTATGTATACTATTTCAGTATCAATATAACTTTTTAATAATCATATATAGTTACTCATTACACCATTATACCCATACAATTAAGGTGGTGGTGGAAAATAGATTACACCACGGCGTGGAGACGGTATTCCGTACGTACGCACGCGCGGTGATTTCATTTTTCCGTACGATGGATAGAAGGTTAATTAGAGTTGTTTCCTATTTATAATAACGTATCAGTATATAATAAATACTTATGTTATTACTTTATCATGAAACAACTAAAGAAGAAGAAGTTGAAGAAGAAAGAAATTGAAAAAGATCGGTAATGGATATTACCTCTTTTTGACGCGCCTTCACTTAACCTCCACTTAAAGAACTAAGGATGGTCTTTGAAGAAGACCAGGACCTCTATGATGATACTAGGGAAGCGGAGAAGATATTTTGGTAGGGTTTGGCTGAGCTTTAATGCTCAAATTGGTGTGAGGATGAGAGGGAGGAGGTGCCCTTTTATAAGGGAGGAGAGGGGCATCTTAGGAAAATCTCAAAATATTATTTTATATTAAGGTCAAATTCGGTTTATAATGGTTCCAAATGGTCTTATTTCGATGCTAAAGTAGGGATGGGTCGAAATCCTCTCATCCAATAGGATTTAGACAAGTTTAGGCTATTATTTTAACCTTATCAATTAGATTTAACTCTATGTTAAATAATTTAACTTTTACCATGTCTTTTAGTTTTCTTACACTATATGGTTAATAAACATACTATATCAAGCCAAACGAACCCCAAGTTGTTTATTATTAATATATATATCCTTATCTATGTCATTTTTCCGAACCTTATATTTTTAGGAATTAAATAACAATTAATAATAGAATATTTGTTTTTAAAACTAATTTATGTCAATTTTGACACTATTTGTTACATGATTTTTATGAAATCTCTAACAGAATGATAAGTTCGAACCAAGTTACATAAATCAACAATAACATGGTATATTAACCTATAAAATTATTGTAAGTCATAAAAAGTCCCAAATTACATTTATTTGGGCATTTATAACATCAATTATGTTAATATTTTCTTAAAAAAGTAATTACTGCATCATAAAATAAATTAACTTATTTAAAGTATAAAAATTACAAATAAAATACCATTATGTAGGAAATATGTTTAGCTTTCTAATGAATATTTGTAGTCGAAATTATATTATGTATAACCCTATATTAAAAATGTTTTAGTAAATAAACCTTGATTTTAACTCTTTTAACTCTTCTTTGAATTAAATAATAATAAATGTCCAAATCTAATCCAAGTGGGCCTAAATGATAATATTTTACCCTTAAGGTTGTTTTCGGTCGAGATAAACTTGTCCAATTGGATTAAGACATGTGTCAGGGTAATATTAATATCATTTTTACCCTTAATTAACCTATTTACTTTTAACCGTGGTAAATAAAAGTAAAAAGTTACTATTCACCAAAAATTATTTTCATCTCATTGAAGCACATTTAACTTACTGACATCAACCATGTCTCTCGGATTTTTTAAATTCCATTCACAGAAGCAGTAAAATTAAGATTTATAAAAAAATTAATTTTTTTAACTACCACTTAGTAGTTTCACTATTCATCAAAAATTGAAGTTTTTCAGAAAAATGCCAAAATTTTACCCTAAGATATAATTCATATTCCGGATTCAAAATTGATTTCTATTTTACAAAATTCCAAACATATAAGTTGAATTAATTAATTTTATAATTAATTTCCACTGTCACAACAAATAGCGTGTTTTTATGAGATAATAACTATTAAAAGATTAACACTTGTTTATGTCTGGTGTAAATGTGAATTTACATCCAATGACCAACATTGTATTGAATTGTAAAAATATATTCTAAATATACTTTAAAACCACTCAAATTAATAATTTATCACTATTAATTATTTCGATTAAAAATTTTGTTTTTAGTTAAAATTTAGTAATTTTCACTATTCATCAGAAAATGAAATTTATCCGAAAAGTACGAAAATTTCACCCTAAGCTAATTTTGATATTAAGAATCCAAAAATAAAGTCCATTTTGAAAAAAAAAATAAAATTTACAAAATTTCAAAAAGTGGTTATTACTATTCATAATGGCTAGTTTTAATAATATTTTAATAGCATATTGGTGTTTAGTGAAACTCGTTATTACGTACAACACACGCTATCGAGGAAGGTCGCGATTGTGTGTAATGGAAGGCAATTCAAGGATGCGTGTTGTGAGAGATCCTTTTGGTGTAGCGTACAACACAAGACATTAGTGAAATTAAAAAGAATATTTTTCATAAAATCTCGGGGTGTTACATTCTACCCCCCTTAAAATGAATTTCGCCCTCGAAATCCGTCGGGGTTATAAATGGTTTACTATTCGAAAGTTTCATTAATCGTAACCCACATCGTAAAAAGGAATACCAAAACCAATTTTTAAAAACTAAAGTATGAAATGTAACGGTTACCCAAATAAACTAATCATTGGTTTTCCACATAGGTGAAAATATGGATATGGAAGAGAAATCTAACCATCATGTTCTAATGGAGAGTGGTAGAGAACATGGCTATGGAAAAGCTAGCAATCACAAAGCCATAAATTTGTGATGATCTAAGGTACCATCTGATTAATCAGATATAAGAGCACTAGGATAACATTTTTGGTTTTCAAGATCGTTTCCCTAAAGTTGATGAATTTGAATTAGAATAAATACTTACTTTATTTTGGTACAATCTCACTATTGTTCGTGCCTTAAACAATTTCCACTTAATCTCTTAAATAAATGAAGTTGAATTTGTATTCGTGAAGTGTTAGCAGATCATGTGATAGAATGACGGGTCATTCCATCTGTCTCAAACAAAAGGTTAGCAAAAGTTATTAAATATACATAAGTCATTCTATAGTGAGATTAATCATATATGGTTCCTAAAATGGACTTATACTTCATATATCATACTGCTTAATATAATAAAACTAGTTTCTACTAAACAGGGACTTCCTGTAGGCCAGTGGTAGGCGATAAAGGCCAGTCGCACTTCGATTGTGGGTTCGATTCCCACATCCTTGTCCGACGCGATGGGCTGTCGCCCGTCCTGCAGGTTGTCCTTTTTCTAAAACTACATTACTATAACATCCAATAAATAATATCGAAATTCTTCTATCCTTAAACAATAATAACTTATGTCCAGCATAATCCATTCTAATCTTTAGGCTTATCCATAATACTGCAGTCCACTCTCATAAAATAGTGAAAACGATTATTAGAGCTTTAATACTGTCGTTGATCCCCATATATCATAAGATATGTCTTGTTGGTCACATTCCAAACATTCAAAGGCCTTAATCATGTATTCTCTTGAATACCCATTGAACCTTAGTGAAAACATGAATGCAGTTAAAAGTTAACTCTTTCCACATACCAAAATCCAAAAATTCTATATACTCAAACCATGATATAACCTTCTCCTTATATTAGTCATGAGCTCGATCATGAATACAATAAAACACCTCATTATATTATTATTCCTTCATTATGCGCATATCATCTACTTTCCAAAAATTATCTGAATAACATTTCATGGTTACTAGTACCATTAATCATAGACTTTAAAAACTTAGGAAAGACAATAGTGTAACAATCCTTAGATGTCTCTTTATTTCATAGTACCATGAGATTACTTATACAACATCACACTTGATAAACATGTAATAATTCCACTACATTCTTAAACCATTGACTGAGCTTCAACAATTCTTTCATCTCACATATCATTTGTAGTCTCTTCATCATCATCAACATAAATACTTCCCATACGACAATACTGGTTCTCTTCATGAGACTTTCTCTTAGGGCATTGGTTTGCATAATGCCCGTACATTCCACATTTAAAACATTTAACCATTGTTGATGTCTTAGCAATACCATTATCCTCATCCATGGTGTTAACTGAACATTTTCCTTTGCACTTACTTGCTTTGTGTCCTTCTTTTCCGTACCCAAAGCATCTTCCAGTTCCTTTGAAACATTTTCCTTGATTCCTCTTCCCACATTATTTACATAAGGGAAATTGAACTTTCTTTCCTCTATGATCATCATGAAACCCTATCTTTCTCTTATTAGCCGAGTCAGGAAACATACCAAATTTTACTTTATTGATCATATTATGAGATTGCTGATTCGGTATAATAATGATGTTTGGACTTCCAAATCCCATTTCATTATGAAGAATATCATTCCATTGTCTATCATATCCTCCATTATCATGAATCATCTTGTTTCCAGCCATTTTCTAAAACCCAAAAAAGAATTGTGTGAGAGGCAAAAATCATGCTAGGGAAAACAACATAATGAAGGTGGAGTATCCTCAATATCTAACATCTTAGGTTAAATTCTATGATCGTTACCGTAGTTCTAGGACTGTATCGTATACGTATACTTATCCTTAGGGACATCCCTATACATACTTTATAAATATCTCTAGGGATCTCACTAAAATTCTCGCATCCTAGTTTCCAAAGGTTGAGTAAACCTTTCCTCTGATACCAACTGTAGAGACCCGAAGCCTGACGTACATTGACATTACATTACATTTGCGGAATACTTAGTACATAATAAAAACACACACACAAGGATCGTAATAGTTTAGTGTCTTTGGAAACTCGAAATATAATCTTATAATACTGGTGAAAAATCTTCAACATCTCCCATAAAGATCATCTTTTTTTTAACTAAAACCTTTCTTTATATCCTGGGGAAAACAAAACATAAAATGGTGAGCTCAAATTCTCAGTATGGGTAAACAAAAGACATATCAATCACATCATATACATAAGCACATAACTTTTGGAAATCTTAACCTGCAAAAGAGATCATAATTTCATAACATGGGGTAAATCATGGTAGTGAAATGTAATCACAATAATCATAACTTAAAACATGAAACTTTGTGGCATTCACACATAATCATAGAGAATCATTTCTTGTTAGTCAAGACTCATTGCCATGACTATCTTAGTGGACAAAGTCCCTTTCTAAACCGAGTCACCCTCGTTTCAGTCCTATTTCACTGAACCGGTATAACCTACCATTCCATCCATGTCTATCTCATGAGATATAAAATCTTTACACAATGCATTGGATGGAGATATAGGTCCCACCCATCTCATAATGATACCTTTCTTATGTGTACCACAATATCATAAATCATACATCATTTCATAACCCATGTAATAAAAATGGGAATCTTAAACATCATGACATCATAAAACAATTCATATAAGATAAAGGAATTTATAAAAATAATTCCATCACAACATTATCAAATCAATGTAATAATAGAGATAAAAACAGAACCCTTTATTATCTTAGATGGGAAATAATTTTGATAAAACACTTGAACTCCATTCTTGAGGAAAATATCCTTTCTTCTTCAAAAACATTTTTCCTTTCTTAACATGTCATACAAAAAGAAGTTGATAAAAAATAAACTTGAAAAACTTGTAAAGTAAGCTTCTTGGAAATAATGTTTTAAAAATCCATTCATGCCGTATAAGTTAAAAAAACATTCTTCTCAAACTTTTGTCGAAAAAGTCAAAAAGTACCTTGTACGAAAAACGACAAAAGATTCCTTTCATATCTTTTACTAAAAACTCACCGAAGGGTAAAATTGGATATAAACTATTGTAGGTGGATGGAAATAATATTACATATTGATAAAACATGGATGTGTATGATAAAATACACCCCAATAAATACCAAAGTATAAACAATCTCGGATAAAAATGAGATTGTGATATTTCCCTTACCTTAGGTCCGATTTGCTTCGTAAGTGTCCGAACCTCCTGTATGATGATTTAAATAATGTCATTGACTTATTACAGAATCATATTCATTGTTATGATATCATATATGGTTCACTTATGACTTTATATTACCCGTTCTTTTGTAAATTCCATGTTAAAGAGCGTTTTGGGTAAAATTGTTTCATTTGTCGTCCGTGTTTTGACTTGTAATTATTCATATGATTACTTAGATCATGATTAATTAATTCCAGAATATAAAACATGATTTATATATATATATATATATATTCATAATATACATATATATAATAAATCAGTAAATGGAAAGAAATACACTGTTCATGGAGACGGTAGTCCGTACGTACGCATGAATGTTGTTTTCGTTTCCTTATTGAATTGAATGGAATTAAATATAAATAAATCCAGTATAATTATTATTTCATATATTTCATTAGTACTTATTATATATACTTTATAATCATTAATGAATGGTTAATCATTGAGAATGAATCTCATCGCGTCGTGGAGACGGTAGTCCGTACGTACGCACGAGTGATGATATCGTTCCCATGGTTGTGGAATTGTGTTGAAGTGTATGTATACTATTTAAGTATCAATATCACTTTATAATAATCATATATAGTTACTCATTACACCATTATACCAATACAATTAAGGTGGTGGCGGAAAATAGATTACACCACGGCGTGGAGACGGTATTCCGTACGTACGCACGCGCGGTGATTTCCTTTTTCCGTAGGATGGATAGAAGGTTAATTAGAGTTGTTTCATATTTATAATGACATTTAAGTATATAATAAATACTGATGTTATTACTTTATCATGAAACAACTAAATAAGAAGAAGTTGAAGAAGAAAGAAATTGAAAAAGATCGGTAATGGATATTACCTCTTTTTAACGCGGCTTCACTTAACCTCCACTTAAAGAACTATGTATGGTCTTTGAAGATGACCAGGACCTCTAGGATGATACTAGGGAAGTGGAGAAGAGATTTTGGCAGGGTTTGGCCGAGCTTGAATGCTCAAATTGGTGTGAGGAGGAGAGGGAGGAGGTGCCCTTTTATAAGGGAGGAGAGGGGCATCTTAGGAAAATCTCAAAATATTATTTTATATTAAGGTCAAATTCGGTTTATAATGGTTCCAAATGGTCTTATTTCGAAGCTAAAGTAGGGATGGGTCGCAATCCTCTCATCCAATAGGATTTAGACAAGTTTAGGTTATTATTGTAACCTTATCAATTAGATTTAACTCTAAGTTAAATAATTTAACTTTTACCATGTGTTTTGTTTTCTTACACTATATGGTTAATAAACTTACTATATCAAGCCAAACGAACCCCAAGTTGTTTATTATTAATATATCTATCCTTATCTATGTCATTTGGTCGAACCTTAGATTTTTAGGAATTAAATAACAATTAATAATATAATATTTGTTTTAAAAACTAATTTATGTCAATTTTGAAACTATTTGGTACATGATTTTTATGAAATTTATAACAGAAATATAAGTCCTAACCAAGTTACTTAAATCAACAATAACATGTCATATTAACCTAGAAAACTATTGTATGTCATAAAAAGTCTCAAATTACATTTATTTGGGCATTTATAACATCTATTATGTTAATATTTTCTTAAAAAGGTAATTATTGCATCATTGTTGTGTCATAAATAAATTAACTTATTTAAAGTATAAAAATTACAAATAAAATACCATTATGTAGGCAATCTTTTTATATTTCTAATGAATATTTATAGTCGAAATTATATTATGTATAACCCTATACTAAAAATGTTTTAGTAAATAAACTTTGATTTTAACTCTTTTAACTCTTCTTTGAATTAAATAATAATAAATGTCCTAATCTAATCCAAGTTGGCCTAAATGACAATATTTTACACTTAAGGTTGTTTCTGGTCGAGATACACTTGTCCAATAAGATTAGGACATGTGTTAGGGTAATATTAATATCATTTTTACCCTTAATTACCCTATTTACTTTTAATCGTGGTAAATAAAAGTAAAAAGAGAGTATTCACCAAAAATTATTTTCATCTCATTGAACCACATTTTACTTACTGACATCAACCGTGTCTCTCGGATTTTTTAAATTCCATTCACAGAAGCGGTAAAATTAATATTTATAAAAATATTAATTTTTTTAACTACCACTTAGTAGTTTCACTATTCATCAAAAATTGAAGTTTTTCAGAAATATGCCAAAATTTCACCCTAAGCTATAATTCATATTCCGGATTCAAAAATGATTTCTATTTTACAAAATTCCCAACATATAAGTTTCATTAATTAATTTTATAATTTATTTCCGCTGTCACAACAAATAGCGTGTTTTTAAGAGATAATAACTATCAAAAGATTAACACTTGTTTATGTCTGGTGTAAATGTGAAATTACATCCAATGACCAACATTGTATTGAATTATAAAAATATATTCTAAATATAATTTAAAACCACTCAAATTAAAAAAATTTCACTATTAATTATTTCGATTAAAAAAATTTTTTTTAATTAAAATTTAGTAATTTTTACTATTCCTTAGAAAATGAAAGTTATCCGAAAAGTACCAAAATTTCACCCTAAGCTAATTTCGATATTACGAATCCAAAAATAAAGTCCATTTTGAAAAAAAATAAAATTTACAAAATTTCAAAAAGTGGTTATTACTATTCATAATGGCTAGTTTTAATAATATTTTAATAGCATATTGTTGTTTAGTGAAACTCGTTATTGGGTACTACACACGCTATCGAGGAAGGTCGTGATTGCGTGTAATGGAAGGCAAGTCAAGGATGCATGTTGTGCGAGCTTCTTTTGGTGTAGCGTACAACAGAAGACATTAGTGAAATTAAAAAGAATATTTTTCATAAAATCTCAGGGTGTTACAATAAATCAACTTCAAATAAGCATAAAATCCATCAAAGGATTTTGACATAGATGAAATACAAACTATTTAAGAGAAATATCTCTTTTTTTAAATCATTTAAAAGTCATATAATAATAAAAGAAAACTTTTACTTTGAAAATATTCATATAATATTGTAAGGGAAGCTTCAAAAATTTTATAACGGTGGAAAATATCCGCACCTGCTGTGTATATTAAAAAATACATTCTTACCTTAATTCTGCCGAAAAGGATAAAAGGACCTTGTTTGGAAAACGACAGAAAGATTCCTTTATAAAATTATTATAAAAATTACACAAGGGTATAAATGACTTTATCCCATAGTATTTAAAATAGTAATAATGATTTGAAATACATTTTTAAGAAACATGGATGTGGATGATAAAGAGGTCCTAGTAGATAATCACGTATAAACAACCTCGGATAATGAAGAGATTGTGAAATAAACCCTTACCTTGTAATTTTCCTTAGTCGATGGTATTTTAAACTCATGTATAATAGTTAAAACATTTTAATTAAATTATAAAAGAACCATATACATAATTATGATATCATATATGATCTTCTAATAATTATTTGTTAATAATACTTTAGTATTATCGTCGTTCCGGGTGTTAACTTACTCGTTTTCTTTTATATTTTTTGTTACATAACTCATGTTTGTTATGGAAATATTTTATATTATTCATATCCAAAATGATATAAAGTTCTTAAACATTACTTTTAATTATCAAATGAGAATTATTCTTGAATGGATACGATGGGAATGAATCTTATCGCGTTCATGGAGACGGTTGTACATACGTACGCACGAGCGACAATATCATTCTTTCGATATAAAAATAATATATAATTGGATGGTATATCATATATAAAGAATAATTATCATGTTATATTTATTATTTAAATTAATTAAACATCATTATTATACCCATCCAAATCATAATATATTGAATAACAATTACACCACGACATGGAGACGGTAAGCCGTACGTACGCACGTAAGGTGACATGTCATTCAAAGGATAGATAGAATACATAATATGGTTGTATAATATTTATAATAACATCAATGTATATAGGATATACTGGAGTTATTATTTTAGAATGGGAATAACAAATAAATAAGAAGTTAAAGAAGAAATGAACTTTAAAAGGGGTGGTGAAAACATTATCTCTTCTTCGTGTTCTTCCTTTTGATTTGATAAAAGGGGATATTTATGTTGGATTTATGATCAAAAAAAGGCCTCTAGGTTGAAGTGAGGGAAGTTGAGAAAGTATTTGGTTAGGGGTTTTCCGGACCAAAAGGCTTTTATGGTGTGAAGAATTGGTTAGAAGTGGTGTCCTTTTATAAGGGTGAGGAAGGGCACCTTAGGAAAATCCAGAAATATTGTTTTATAATAAATTAATATTCGGTTTCTAATGGCTCCAAAGGGGATTATTTAAAGATTGAGGTGGTGATGGGTCGAAAACCACTCAATCAATATAATTTATATAGGTTTGGGTCATTATATTAACCTTATCATTTAGTTTTAACTCTTAGTTAATTAGTTTGACACTTACCATGTAACTTTGTATTTTTATATTATATAGTTAATAAACATACTATATACCTCCATGCATCCCGCAAGTGCTCCATTAATGATACTCCTAGAATGATATAAGTCTCTTGGCCAAACATTAGATTTTTAGGAATTGAATATCAATTAATAATATAATATTTTTTTTAAAAACTCTTTTATGTCATCTTTGACACTATTGGGTATTTTGTTTTTGATAAATTAATTACTACATTATTACTTCGAAAAAAATTTATATTAACAATCCTAATATGTCATAATAACCAATAAAATTATTTAAATTTATAAAATGTCTCAAATTTCATTTATTTCGGTATTTATAATATCAATTATCTTAATCATTCATTAACACGGTAATTACTGCATCATCATTGTGTCAAAAATAAATTAAATTATTTAATGTCTAAAAATTATAAATAAAATACCATTATGTAGGAAATAGTTTTAGCTTTCTAATGAATATTTATAGTCGAACATCCAAAATATATAACCCTTTTTAAAAATTTTGTTTTTAAAAGATATATGCTTTTGTCATTTTGGTATTTAATTTAACTTAATTTATATAAAGTGTCCTTATCACCAACAAGTGGCTCCATGGGGTCCCAAAATCGACCCAAAGATGCCCATGGTCGGAAATATATCAACCTATAAGGTTATGACACGTTTTAGGGTAATTTATATTATTATAATATTATTATTTTTACCATTATTTACCGGATTTACCTTTTAACCATGGGAAATAAAATATTTACGGAAGTAATTATTCAAAATGTCTAAAAATAGAAGTTACCTATTTACACAATTTGGATATCCTGATTCAAAATATGGAATCCATTTTTCCAAATTCAAAACACAGAAGTGGCAGAAATTAATTTAAAATTAATAATCTTCATTAAAACAAAAAGCGTGTTTTTAAGAGATAATAACTATCAAAAGATTGATACCTGTTTATGTCCGGTTTAA
This sequence comes from Viscum album, assembly GCA_963277665.1. NCBI lineage: Eukaryota > Viridiplantae > Streptophyta > Magnoliopsida > Santalales > Viscaceae > Viscum > Viscum album. The sequence goes on along the minus strand of OY728128.1, from coordinate 260,106,179 downwards.
TTGTGAAATTGTGTCCAATGACCAAAATTGTATTAAATGGTAAAAAAATATTCTAAATATACTTTAAAACCACTCAAATTCATAATTTATCACTATTAATTATTTTGATTAAAAAAGTTGTTTTTAATTAAAATTTAGTAATTTTCACTATTCATCAAAATATAAAAGTTATCTGAAAAGTACCAAAATTTTACCCTAGGCTAAATTAGATATTATGAATCCAAAAAAGAAGTCCATTTTTAGAGATAAAATTTATAAAATTTCAAAAAGTTGGTATTACTATTCATAATGGCTACATTGATTGGTGTGGTGTGTGTTAGAACTCGAAGTTGCGTACAACACATGCAACTGTATTATTCAAAGATAAGCATACCGTGGAAGCTTGGGGTGTTACAATTTTAGTTTTCTATGAATTGTTTTCTGCATTTTATTGCGATAGTGTCCTTGATTTCATCATGGTACGTTTCTATTGTTTGGTTTGATTTGTATACATAGGGTACTGCTCCATTTTTATAATGCATCACACTGTGTTTTTTATGGTTATCTTTTTTTGGTTGTTTTTATTTAAAAGGGTAATTTTTCCCTAATTTTATTGATGACCTTTTAATTTATTCCCATCCTTTAGTGTTTTGGGGGTGTGACCTAAGGCCGCATAATAATTCTTTCTCAACTCAATCCAATGAGGAGGGGAGTGATGTTACACTATTACTTATCATCGGTGATCTCCATTACTTTTCAAAAAAAATTGTTTTTGGACCTTTGTATCATATTTGGACAATCCTAGATTAAACAACCTAAAATTTAAGAACTAGTATCCCCTTCCATGCCTCAATGATCTCTTAAATAAGGTGATATGTTCTAGTAACATCTCTAAGTTCTACATGTGGTTAGATAACAAGAATTTGTGTCCAACTCCATCAGACATACCCTGGATATATTTTTGGATAATTTATTATTTTTATGAGTTCACAGTGATGTCGATGGCCAAAAAACACACTAGATGTATTCATGTCCTTTATGAATCAAATATTCCATCAATTCCTAGATCCAATTTTGTTTTTTTGATTGAATACATATTATTTTACTTCTATTATTCAGATGATCATGCAGAAAATCATGACATCATTCAAAATACAAAGGGAGAGTATCAACTCTTTTCTAAGCTATCCAAATATAACCTATAGTTCATTATAGTTATCATATCGTGTTATATTATCTAATGTTATGGATTATTAGTGGGTAAAAAATAAGGGTTCAGCCTTGGTATCATAGGAGGGTCCAAAATGATTTAGATATTTGGGGTGAATTAGGCTACTATCAGTGTTTCAATCGGGTCTTATAAGAAATAACAACACCAATATCTGGGCATACTAAGAAAGAGGTTATTTTTTTGTATACTTGAAATGAAGATTTCAAGGATCTTAGGATAAGGTTTCCATCCTCACATATCCTCGCCTTACCACTAACGGTAAGGATTATACCATGTATTATAATGCATCCAGTGTTATACATGGAGATGATCTGATGCTGCAGAACTAAGTGGGTTCAAATGACTACAGATAACTAAAATCACATTAGAGGTAGTACCCTACTCATTATATACATTGATCTATATTAGTACACAGCATGAGGTTATGGAAACACTGTCGATTAGGAGAGAGTTTTATAGTGTGCATGTCACATAAGAGTCTCATGTATATCCTCTCTTTGTGAGACCTGAACCCAATACAGAAGAGGTGGGTCAAGTATCTTATGTCTATAGACTTTGAGTATGCCTACACGTCCATACAAGACATAATTATTTGGAATTCCATGGGATGTAAGACATATGTTGTGATTGTGATGGAGTATTTTTATTATATGTGATTTATGAAACTCTTTTAATTCATGCATCAAGATGTTTAAGGGTCATAGTGAGGAGTATCTATGACTTCAACACCTGTATTACCCAGGATACTAGATTAGTTCAAGAATGAGTAATTACCTGATATGGAGGTAATAAGTATGTGGGAAAAAATATGTTGAAGGGTTCCACAATTATGATGGTATATTGGAATAATATATGTTCTTATTTTCCATGGTCATGTATGGACTCTAAAATTTCTCTGTAAAGATCTAATAAGGTAGTTTCATGCTTCAAAATCGGTGGTACATCATGGTCCGAAATAGATGAACCACGAAATCTATATGAAATACTTGTGAATAGGGATGAAAAGTGATATGTATGGTTTCATGGTGAGATGTTTCACTTTTTAGTAGTTGATGGTTGGGCCTCAGAAGCTTGCTAGGTCATTATAGACTCTTCCTATTATGGAAGGGAAGTGGTATGATGTCACTATGGATTTTGTGGAATGATTAACTTGGAAACCTCAGAAGAATGAAATGTTATTGGTTATTTTGGATTGAATGATAGATTTATCTCACTTCATTTTCTATCTGAGAGACCTCAACCATTGACGATCTAGGTAGTCCTTGAGAGTGGGAAATAGTTTTGTTTCGTTGTGTTATATGGTGTATCATTTCAGATCGAAATCCTCACTTCACATATCAGTTATGGTATATTATTTAAAAGTAGTTTGGATCATAGATTATCATGAGTACAACTTATCATAATTAAAATTATGACCATTAAATATTGACAATTTATATTCTAGAGGATATTTTATGAACCTCTATTTTAGATTATTGTGGTTACTCAAAGGATTAATTGGATTGTTAATAATTTTATTATAATAATATATGACAAGAATCAATCTTCATTGAAAATTTTAAACTAGGTAATGAATATTATTTCATTTTACCCTATTCTAGTTAGAGGAAGGTGTGTTAGTTCTTTTTGGACATGTTATTAGGAAGGATATGTCTAAGAAATATTAGTTTCTTAGGAAATGTTTCATTACCACACGATGCCACCATAAATCATACACTAACAGTCAAAGATTCACATTGTATTTTAAGGGTGAAAATCATGTTTTCCTTCAGGAATAACATAGTCTTGGAAAATTACATGTCTAGATGTAGTAGAAGATAACACCCATTTGTTTGAGCCCTCGGAGATAGTGGGGATGTTCGGTCTAATGGCATACCTTTTAGCCCTTCCATAACACTACAATGCCTTGTATGATGTGTTTCATTTTTCATTGATGCACATATATCTTACTAATAATTCTACTATGACATAAATTGATGATATTGGGATGAATGTTGATGAATCTTTGAGGATATTATGAACATCATCATGGATTGTAGTGAGAAAAATATCAAGGGAAGACTGTAGCAACTGATAGAGTGTAGTGGTAGCATGGGTGTGTGTATGCGGGAACCTAAGAGTGGGTTTCAGAAAATTGTACATAGTTTCAGGTCTTGTTTTTTTATACCTATTTAGATTTTATAGAAAAAAAATGTAGGGATGATCATTTATATGGTAGGGAGGTTTTAAGATCTAATCTTTGTAACATTATGCCCCTCTTTAATGTGTTGATAAACCCATTTAATCAATACTATATTTGATTGCACATTTTTTTTGAATATTATTCTAGTAATATTTTTTAAGGAGGATGTAAGCTTAAGGTAGTAATTTTAAGCGGATTTTGGGTTGTGGGGGCTTCAAAAATTCCAATAGGTAGGCAGCATTGATGTGGACTGACTAGTTACTATGTAGGGACATTGGAGGAATAAATTATAGGCAACTGTCATTTTTTGTTTTGATGTTTGGTAGAGGCGGGAAGCTATATAGGTAATTTGAGATCTATATTGTAGAGAGTAAGGGTTTACAGTATGGTCATCTAATGGGTATTTTTTGGTTTTACCCAATATAGACCCCTTCTTCATAGAGATCGACTAAAATATTGTCTCAATTCACGTTTCCACATACTATAGAATGGTTTTTTTGGTTTCATCGTTCCCTCTCCTAGGGTTTATAGAATTTTTGGAATGGAATACATTGAAGATAATAGAATTTCATTTTAATTGGGAGTTTACAACACAATCCCTTTAATTGTAACATAGTTTCCCTCCTATAATCATATTTTGAGCCACATTCCAAGGGGTTATGTCATAGTCTTCTTTTTAACTGGGGGTCTATAAATTCCCCAAACCCTTTTTAATATTTTTATCATTCATATCATAAACTTAATCCGAAATCACCATAGATGGTACTTCAATGTCCTTGTATGAACCAATTAATAAGATTCAATCCCACATTCAATGGATCAATTTTTGTTGATCCCATCATTGCAATAGTGACCTCTAAAAATCCTCTTTGAACCATAAGAATGATACAGTGGAACATAGAGTTCAAGTACCAGAGATTGATGTAAAGCCTTTTGTTTCTTATTATCATTATCTATTAATATATTTTCCCTTATGAAACCATCATTTTTATATTTCCTTGTCATTACTAAAGGGAATATAGAAGGAACCAAACACTTCCTTGGGATTCAAGAGAATGTCTACACCTTAACATATTTTGATATAGGTCATATAGAAAAATTCCCTAAAGGATTTTTCAAATATCCTAGTTTGGGTAATAAGAGTGACCATTAAATAATTAAATGTAACATCATGACCCAGATTCCACTATCCTGTGCCCTGAGCAAGTGGGTCAGATAGACTCAAGTTCATATTCACGAATGACCTATGCTCCAGACTAGCAAAGTGAGACCAAGTTTGTCTATATAGAGACTATTCCCTCATTACTAGAGTGTAACATATAGGAACACCATATTAGTCAAATATTGGAAGTATTAAAAATAATGTATATGTTTTAGGAATTGAAACTAAACACTGCACCAGTAAGCCACTGAAATGAAATCAGTAAATAAAGGAATACAACTCCAAAAAATGATAATAATACCCAAAAAATACATAACTAATTATTATAAAAAATGATGATGAAACATGCTAGGTCTGTAAAATGCATCTAAAATAAATATATAGGAGGATGTATAATACATTTATCAAAACTTATAGAAGGTCAAAAATAAACTATCCTTGATAGAATCATAAGCCTCAACTCCGACATGTCCTCTCATGATCCTAATCCTGGTAAAATAAAAAATATAAATATGTGAACTTCTAGTGTCCTTACCTATATATATATTTATAATCTTTACATGTACCCAATGGAGGCCCAAGGCAAGGTGTGAGATAAAATACTTGTAGATTCCCACTAATGGTGTCGATAACAGGACTAGGTTATGAAATAAAATCTAAAGTATAGCGTAGAATGTAAAATGAATGGAAGTACTGAATGTACTCTATGGGAAATCTATCCAAACAAGTGCTACTATAAAAAAACATAAGGCTCCTTTTAAACAAGTTTCATGCTCCTATAATAAGGTATCATTATAGAAAAATGAATTAAACACCACAATCATTCCATATAAATAATCTATCATGCTAAACATGTTAACACTATTTTACCTACACCTCATAAAAACAATTCTTTGGATGTATATTCATAGGTGTCACATTTACCATGGTTGAGATGTATAATCATAGGTTTTAGTCCTCAAAAGGATAGATTTAATGTATAGTGAACCAACACATCCTCATCAAGGCTCGAGAGTATGTCGATGGAAACTCGGTTCGTCTTGAATTGGGGTCTAAGAATAATTTAAATAGACTATATCCATTGTTATCCCAAAATACATGGAACCAAGGGGTATCAAGGGCCATGAAATCCCATGGGAACAATATCAATGGAGAAATCACATTCATGGAATCCACTTCCACTACCATGAACCATGGTGTAGCATAGCCAAGGAGTCCTATGAAAAAATTCCTCCTTCAAAATTTCAGAATAAATTCAATTCCTTGAGTTAATACATACTTATAAAATTTCCACATAATTTCAAATTAATAAAATTAAACAAGGAATTTCAAATCAATACTATAAATGGAGGCATCACTATCTTCTATTAAAACAATTAAATTGAATTAATTTTTGATGCAGCCCTATATAACTTGGAAAAATCAAACACACACCCAATGGGGGGTGAAACAATACTCAAAGTTAAGGGAAACCCTATTTCACACCACATGTATGGCCTAGGATGGGGAAATAACATCCAAATATCTCATATATTTTCATGAAAAACTTAAATAGGTTTAAATTCATTTGATTCAATTATTCAATTCATTTTAGGGGAACTATCATAATATTTGGCATGCAACAGAATGTCAACTACCTCTATAAGGAACCAAACCATGAGGGAATGTTATCAAACAACTTACAGAAGTCTATAGTAGAGTGAAGGTCCAGTATAATCTTCCTATTTTTTCATGACAAGAAGAAAAATGATGAAAGGATGAATAACCTAGTAATAGGTAATATTAGATTAAAACTAAAAAACTTGTTCAATAACATGAAAATGAAGAACTACATAAAATCGATGGAGTATTAACTGGGGAGGGTTCAAAAATGACGAACAACTCTAAATTCAAGTTTGGATGAAAAAATGGTAGAAAAGTTATGGATTTGGATTTTTAGGGATCTCTCTCATGTCTGTTATATTAAATGTAGGAAAATATATAATAAGATAAGGTTTATTAAGGATTTACGGGAAAATGGTCATTTGAGTTCCAATTTTTGGTTGCATAGTTAGTGAAAAAAATTCTACTAACCGTGCACAAACCATGAAAAATCTAACTATCAGAACTCTATATTTTTTGAATTGAATTGAAACACCCTTTTTATGATTTCTCAACCTATTTTGACCCTAGAGTCCTATATAAATCCCATCATGGTTTCATCAAATCACGAATCCTGGGTTGCAGGGTTTCTCCTAGCCATACGACCCACCTGTTTTTCTTCAAGTGTTGGATTCAGAGCTCCAAACCAGACCTAGACACCCCAAAAACACCCTTGATAACACTATTCACTCATGTTAGGCTAAAAAAGAAAAAAAAATTATATTAAGGAAATCTTTACCTCCTTAAGAAAACCATGATTTTATAATCATCCACAATAAAATAAATTCTTCACTGAATTATGCATACAAGGGTGCTCGATAATCATTTGAGAATAAATCTGGCCAAAAAATCACATACGTCAGACTAACACTCATAAGTATCATCATGTAAATGGTTGTTCTGGAAAAGACACATTATAAAATAGTTGAATGAACTTTAAGAACCTTCATGGTTCTATCAATGATATGAATTGAATGATCCTCAAAGAATGCATCTATATATAATTCAACCTCATTGGGATGAGAAGAATGAGGGTGTTCAAAGTTATGATGGAAAAACTATGATATGTGTAATAAAACATGAATGGATCATTACCTTTGATGTAACTAAAACAGATTGGATACCATACTACCTCTCTCTAGAGCATATATTGGCTCGACTCATCATGTTGAAATCATTCCATGTCTACTAATCAGTATGTGTCCAGGACTTGATGATATATGTAAAAAGACCTAACCCACACCACAAAAACTATAGTGCATTGATGATGATGGAAATTAGATTTATTTCAACATTGTGTAGCTTCCATCTACATTCAAAAAACTAGACCATCTCAGAAATCTCTACCATGACACATGTTCCCATTAAATGTACCTCACATGCCTCTCACCAGCACATGGGTTATTGAAATGTAGTACCATAAAAATACTCATAAGGTTCCATCTGTATAGTTTCATGAAATCAATTTTTGTATGAAAACTCAACTATGGGTATATTCCTCTCCCAGGAGACCCAAAAATCGTGTACATATACTTAAAACATGTCTTCATGAACATATATCATAAGCTCAGATTGGTTTTTTGTTTGAGGGTGGTATTTTGTTCTCAGAATCACCTATGTACCCAAAGACCTCTATAGGGTCAACCATAGATAAGATGTAAATAGGGTGTTCCAATCTAAAGTAATAGTACAAGGGACCCCGTGAATTCATACTATCTCACATATATACAACCACCCAAGCTCATCAAAAAAAGAAGTTCTCCTAGATCAATAGGAAATGATAGTCCTTTCTATTCCTATCCATAACAACAAAAAATGCATCACTACCTCGAGGATATATTAGAAATCAAATCACTATAAACATCATGAAATTATCATATATCCACTTTGCAGTAGGTAATGACTATAAAATCCTAACTACCCGCAGAAGTTCCACATTCACCCTCTAAAATGTGGAAAACCTCATTACACAACCAGCTATATAACATTTCATCCCCAACAATTAATAGTGGTGATGAAAATAATAATTCATCTTGGTAATGTAGGGATGTACCAGCCAAAATTGTCACATGAAACTCATGAATCAACACCTCAAATATGTCCACAAGAACCCATACACAACCATGTATATGTAGGATCTCATCCTCTTCCATAGACCATCAAAGAGGTGAGTCCTCACCTTCCACACCCATTGATAGGACTTGGCCCATAGAATACAATAGATACCTCATAATTAATCTATTTATAAGGTTAGTTGTTACAAATAATGATCAAATAATTGACTGTCCTTGATTTCCTTCCACCTCCAATTGAATCTCCGAGAATAAGTCAATAAGGTTCCATTCACTAATAGACTCATGAACTATGTATATTTGAGTCCTCTTAATCAGTCCATCGTCTAATATATTTCCCTTTAGAAGATTATTGTTAAGATCATGTTAGAAAGGATATAGGTACTCAACCCACCATTAATGCCTCAGATTTAGACCAATCTGTGTAAATATGTACATATGTCATGGGTGGTCTGTGTAGACCGCAAAATTCTAGCTAGTAAATAGAGTATACAGGAGGAAAAATAAAAAAAATGGAAGCCAACTAAATAGCGTGCGTCGGGAAATACATATCACATGGCCTCAAATGTCGATACTTATATAGTATGACTATATCCCATTGCATCAGAACATATCTTATCCAATACAAGATATTTCACAATAAACATTGTGACTCATATCCAGAACTAGAAGAATTAGGACCGCTACAGATTTCGATCTCCCTTTCAGCTCCAGAAATGATTTTCTATAAGAATACATCCATAAAAGTATCACAACCTTCTTAGTAAACCCTATTTGTGGAACTTCTATGCATGATAATTCCTATTTAAAATTCTTGTAACATCCAGATATCCCCAATAAAGTCTGTAAATGTAATACATTCATGGGATGCACCATGGAAATGATAAAATTTACCTTATTTGGGTCAACTAGTACTCCTATCTCTGAGATAATTTGACATTCGAAGTGAATCTAAACCATCCATATGTGGGGCTCTGTGAGCTTAGCATATAACAAATGTTTTCTCAGTGTATCGAAAATGATCTCAAAATGTTGACATTGTTATGATGATTGTGAGAATATATAGAGATATCATCCATGAAAACCACAATAAATGAATCCATCTAAGTATGAAAAACTCGATTCATCTGTTCAATGAAAAATAATGGTGAATTCGTGAGACTGAGTGGCAAGACTAAATACTCATATAGATTATACCTTATATGAAAATATTCATGATTTTTATCTTCAAATCAAACATATACCCAATGAAATTTAGATCCCAACTCAATTTTAGATATAACATGAGCTGCTGAAAGTTAATGAAATTCTTTATCTATACATGGAAAGGGGTACAGTTTCATCACCATAAACTAGTTTAATTAATGATAATATAGACACAAATAAAGTATACCATCCCCATTTTTCAAAAAAAAAATGAATGGAGAACCCCATATAGAAGTACGGGTTTTTAAAAACCCATTTGTCTCTAAGTACTCCAGCTACCTATGGAGATCCTCCAACTCTATAGTATGCATGTTGGAAGGAGGAATGTATATCAGAACATCTCCTAGAACTAGCTCAATAGGGAACGCCCTCTATATCAGGAGGTAAAAAATAAATGCCTCTAAGGAAAACATCTCTGAAATGGTCAACCACTTGGGGGAAATATATCTAACACGATCCCTAATAATCTTGATACAAACTAGTGATTTGGGATATCATCCGGCCCATCCCATGATATCGTGGTCTATCTTAGCTCTCCAAGACTTCCCATACACCCTTGTGACTATAAACTCTTATATATGGTGATGTGAATACATACCTCTAGGAATAGATATAAACTTATTCTTGATATGAAACTATCCAGTTTATTCCATGTATGATGTCGAACCCTATCATCTCAAGGTAAAAAAGATCCCGCTCCAAGTTACACCCACCATCCTCAAGGGTGATGTCCCTGCACTAGAATACACTATCTTTTATGAACCAAAATGGAGTTTCAAGTGTAATGACTCCCTCATATTATTGTAAAATGGGATCATGGTTTTCCTTTATTAGTACAGATACAAAGCTATATGCCACACCAGTATAAAAAATCAATTAGGTATGGGTATTGGAAACTAATATCCTACCTCTCAATATATAAGTCATGGAGAATTTCTCTTAGTTGTATGTTATATTGAATATATGTGCTTATAACCAAGACATTGTGACATAACCTCACTACATGGAGAAAGTCAAATCTATTATATAGGTATAATTGGTGCCTATCCACCACATCCATGACCAACACCTCAACCTAAACGACTAGTATTGCTCAAGCTATAAGCCTGCTGTGGAGCTGTGAGTCCCACTCAATAACCTAGGGTCGGAACTAACCACCTTCCACTAATTTCTTGACGAATAGTTCGGTTAAAAAATTTCATAACGCATCCATCCATAAGATCGACACTCAACTGGGTCCTGATCACATTGATTCCACACATGTCCCCTTATTCAAAACTGATTATATAAAAATGTGCTACTATTAATCGAATCATGGATGGTAATCTCCTACCTAGAAGATTCAAAACGTCACTTCTTACCACTAGAAGTCGAACCACTAGGTCAAGAGAGTGCACTTATATGTTATTCACCCTATTCTTCCTTTTGGTTTAACACAATAATTAGTTTCTGATGCCCAATTGTAGTTATATTATTAAACCTGAACACATGGACTAGACATCAAATGGAAGTCATGAGACCTTACTCAAGGCATCTCTATTTCTTAATGCCTCATTAGTAAGATATATCAGTGAAAAATGTGGCAACTTTGTAAAGTGTGTTAAATACTGCAAAACATTCATCATGTCTAGCTCAGGATGCATAAAATCACAATCCCACATTTCTGTTAGACTATTTGGGAAAATGTAGTAAGAGCATCAGATTTTGAAATCCCACCAAACCATATCATGTGACCTACTAGCCTTGTTTATAAAATCCCATTAGTGCTTTGATACTCACAAAATCATATAATTAGTGATATAGAATCTCCACTCAATAGGTGTACCCAGATTATTTAATACCATCAATGTAGTTCAAATCTATATCTCATCATTTACCATACCACCCTCATGAGAATACATGGGAGGATTATGTTGCTAGTGCGTACACATCAACACTACCATAGATCAGGCATGTTGCGGTGCTCCCTAAAAAGTCTGTAAAAAGCCTAAAAACCCTTCACAAAACTATTACTCATCACCTATGTATTGTAAAACTATTTCTACCTTAGATGAAGTAAATGAAAATCCAATGATATCCCAAGAACCATCATCTCATGATAATTTTCATCACCACCTTCCCGGAATATGGCTAGAGGTCATTGTTGTGTCATGTATACACATTTCGAAACACTTGCCTTAAAAAGGACTTTTATAAAGGTTCACAAAAAATAGTATATGAAAAGTCAAAATTTCCCTAAAAGAATATCATAAAATACAACATCATTCTAATGTTATGAACTGTAAAAAAAATTGTAAAAGTCACTAGTGACACTTCCTACTTCCAAAATAAAATTTGGGTCTTTGTTAAGCTCTCTATTTCATAATTCAATTTTCCATGTGTATCTCATATTCATTTTAGATTTTCTAATTAAATGGTTAAATGAAATGTTACATCACTCATGATATATAAGGGCCCATACCCCTCCTGAACTAAAATATGGAATCAATTTATTCATACCATAAAATGTCCCATTATATGCCTCTAATGGTTCCTGACCCAACATGACACAATTGATAACTTAGGGTGTATGTTGTATCCTAATCAGGAAAATGATTTTTAGGTTAAGAAAGGATCTATAAATACCAACTAGGTTTCCCAATACATAGCTCAAAATATCTTTTATAATAATAGGTATATCACACATGTCACATATCATGATGTCATATAGTCAACCAATGAACCCTATATGAAATGGTATTATGCATGGAATTTGAATCCTAAAATGTTTCCATAATGATGCATGAGTTTTATACCATCACCTCAGTAGGTAATAGTGAAAAATATCCTCAAAAATATATTGATAACCTAAAAATTCTAGTGAATTATAAAAATGGTGGAATAAAATGAAATATAATATCTCAAAACTCCGAAAAAAAATTAATTGGAGGCAATTTATCTTTTTTCCAACACATGGGTTGATACTCACATAAACAACTTATTACCAACTTCTAATCTATTTATATCCCCTTATATTGTCTCAAAAGAGAAAATAATCCAAAATTGCTCATTTCAAAACACTTTGTAACATCCTGAAGAAGATGACACTATTCGATTCCCCATGCTGGTTGGTCACATGACCTCAATTACATATCCTAAAATGTCGAGACTTCAAACAAGTAGTAAGGGTCTAGGGTGGGTCCTCGTATAGACAATTCCCTCATTATTAGATTCTAAGATAGAGGAATAACATATCAGTCAAATAGAAGAGGCTTTATATATTTTGCAATCCAAAAAAAATATACACTAAACACTGCCCTTGTAACCCATCATAGTGGAATCAGTGTAGCAATGAATATAAAATCAATAAACTGATAATAGTACACATATTATCTCAAATTGAATAAAATAAAAAATGATTATGATATATTCATTGTCTCTAGAAAGCATCCAAAATAGGTATATAGAAGGAGGTACAATAAATGTGTCAATATAACAGTAAAAACTAAAAGAAACCATCCCATATAGAATCAAGAACCTCCTCTCAGTCCCATACTCCCCTTCACCTATGTAAGGTATAAATTCAATCGTCAAACTATGGGAACATTCCATGGTCCCTACCGATATTCATACAATTAGACAGGGTTCCCAACGATGGCCTGAGATTGGTTGTGAGATAAAATTATAACATGCCACCACCAACAGGGTATATGAAAATTCCAGGATATGAAATAAAACAAAAAGAAGAATTCAGAATATAATAGTTATATAAGTACTAAATGTAATGCGACCAAGGAAAAATTAACCACACAAGTGATACTGTACAACCACACGATGTTCCCTAAAAACAAACATCAAGATCCTATAATAAGAAAACAATAATGAAAAAGGAATTAAACACAATGACCCTTCCATTTAAACAATTTATCATGTTAATTATGGAAAATATGTATAATATTTATATTATAATAACCAAAACTATTCTGTTTATTCAGAAGTTTCAAATTATCCATGGTATGGTAGTATAATCATAAGTTTTAGAACCCATGGGTTCAGATCCAAAGTATATGAAATTAAGGTATCCCAATCAAGTCCTCAGAGCACCTTGATTAAATGTCTTTTAGGCTTAAATTTGGGTCCATATACCATGTCAACTGATAATGTCCACTATGATCCCAAACGAACCTGATCCAAGGGTTAAAAAGGCTTAAGGAATCCCATGGACTCAAGACCTAAGGAGAAATATCATCCAAGGTATCCACTAAAACTAACATTACCCATGGTATAAAACACCCATGGAATCATATGAAAACATTCATCATTCAACATTTCATAAACAATTCAATTCCATGAGTTTACCTACTCATACAAAAATGTCATATAAATTATTCTATAACAAATTAAAGAAGGAATATCAAATGAATACATGAAAATTTATGAATTAGTATATAAAAATGAAATAAATAAATTAATTTCATTTACTACTGGTCATCTTCAAACTAGTAAAGCTCTAACACACACCCCATGGGTGGTGAAACAATTTTAAAAAGAATGGTAAAAACAAACGCACATTCCATGGGCAACTTTGGTTGGGGAAAATCCCCCAACTATTTAATAGGTACTCAATGGAAACCTAAACATGTTTAAATTCATTTAATTGAATTTTTCAATTCTTTTTAAGTGAACCATTAGATATTATAATGTATGGAACAATGGAAACTAGCTCAATAAGGAACCGAACTATGAGGGAATGGTATTGGCCACCCATGGTAGGTTCGTAGTACAGTGATAATCTAATATACTCTTCTAATTTGGTTATTATTAGTAGATAAAAAATTAATTGAAAAAGAACATAGAAATAAAGAATATTATTTTTCACCAATCTAACCCATTCTAAATAAATAAAAATAGAGAATGAAACAAAAGGAATGGAGTACTGACTAGCATAGGTCTGACAAGTCAAATGACCCTGGATTTCGATCATGGATATAGAAATAATATAAAACCCTTTATTTGGGTTTCTAAGGATCTCTCTCACATAATTTTTGTCCAACAGTGGAAAAAGATAATTTTTTTAGGTTTAATAAGTTTATAAGTCAAAAAGAATAATTTTTCCTTTAAATATTGGGTTGTGCGGTTAATGCAAATGGTTTTCCAAAAAACTCACACACTATACAAAGGCATAGTTTAAAAACTTTTTAGTTTTTAAGATGGGTCTCCACCACCCTTTTCATGGTTTCTTCAAAGCATATGGCTCATAGTTCCTTCAATCTAGCCCCCAAATATTTTCATCAACCCATGATGCCTAATTTATGGGGTTTCTCATAACCATTCATCCAAGATATTTTTCTTCGATAGTCCGATTCTAGGATTGGAAGATTACCCAGACACTTCTAAAACTCCCATGAACACATTTTGAACTAACATTGGGCTCTTTAAAATAATTAGACATAAAATTAAATGGATTTGTACCTGTTATGAAATATACAGATCCAACATTCTATGTCTACAACCTGCCTATAAGAATAAATATATATTAAGATGAAAATTACCAAAATTAGACTTCTAAAGGATTATGGTGTATAAATAGGTGTATTGACAAGGATTGTGGAAAACCAATAAGTTTTCCCAACTTTGAAATCATAATCTAATTATATTATTGTATTTTAAAAAAATGGATTACCCTTGGAATGATGATTTTATGGTAATTGGGTAATTGACAATAATGACAATAACTTGATCAAAAATGAAGATTTTGAAAAATGAACAAATGAATTATAGGTATATTGGATTGAGAATTATTAATAAATTTAAATTGATACTAGAAAAGTTATTAAATCATTCACAATGAAAATTGGTGACATGGAACAACAAGATAAATGATTTCTAATTGGTTATAGGACCTTTAACCAATTTCGCATGTGTTTTCATGTTTGATATTACGTAATTCATATATAAAAGGGATTCATATAATTATACTAAAATTATCATTTAAATGATTTTTTCATGGTTATATTGATATGATTATGTAATGGGATTATGAATGATTATAATGAAATGAATATATAACGGTCTTCTGCCAAGTATTTCATAAATACTTATATAAACGATTTACTCCCAAACAAGTTGAAATGCATATAAGGCTCTTCCATGGTCACCCATAATGATATGTAGGCTATACCCTGGTAGCGTTTTGACCTTGGTTTTCATAGTTACACAACCTTCTCATAAATTTACAACATCATTCTGAAGTATGTTTAACTAGATTTGGGTGTCGACCCAGTACATGTGGGTCAACATGATTACTTATGTGAATTATTAATTTTTTACATTGAATAACCCTATTATCATTTTGTTGAATGCACTATATAATCAGACCAGATATTTTCACAAAACATATGTGATGTCGAACCGCTTTTATCACTCCCTATCCAGTCTGACATTTATTATATGGTAAGATTACATTTATACAGGTATGTATATAGGAATAAGGTCCTCTGTTGGGTGATTTATTGTTGGATGAGTTGGATCATGGATATGGGTCTAGTATTGAGTTCATGAATGGGGTTTTGTATTCTTTTTAGAGTCTTATATCATTTTAGTTTATTCAATTTCATCAAATCATTTAGATACATTCAAAAAATCATTACATGAATTTGTTTTTATTTAGAGTGATCTATTATTGTTTATATTATTTCTAGAACACTGTCCACTTTGTTATTATTTTTAATGTTACTAAAACACATTTTTAGATGGTCTAGTCTCTCCACTATATCTCTTACACCCACTCTTCTAGTTGAAAACCGATAGTTTATTGGGATGTGTCTTTGAGGTCACATACCCAACATGAAATGTCATGTGACAGAGTTTCTTTTTAGGGAAGTCACATTTGCTTAATTTTATTTTTAATTTATTATTGTTAATGTTAATAATTTTATTATTAACATTTTTATTGTTAAAATTTTAATTAATGGAGGATCCTTTACTATCTTTTTAAATAGATTATGTAACGTCCTGGATCCAGGTGACACCCAACGAGTGCCCCGAACTCGATTGGTCACATGACCTCAAGCGCATTTCCCCAAATGCAAGAGGTTTCCGACTAACAGCAAAGGCCTAGGTCTGATAGTGGGGAAACTATGCCCTCATTTTTCAATGTGTAGTGCAGTGGAATAAAATATGTAAGCATACAAAAGTGGAAGTAGTAAAAAATATAAACCAGAAATGGACAACATAAGGAAAAGATAACCAACATTCATATATATGATGATGCAATATGTCCTATTTCTAAGAATGCATTCAAAATAGGATAGACTATAATCAAATATAATACAGTACAAGTACTAGCTACAATAATGAAAACTAAAATAGTGCAGCAGAACTCACCAGCATCGCAAGCCTAAGCTCGGTCCTATACTCTCATACTCCTCTGCAATAATCAAGTACCTGTATAGGGACTCTTTCCCTTATCAACACCTCCAGCAATATAATCTGTTTGGGCCTAAGACATGGCCCAAACAAGGTGTGAGAAATAAATCCCTTTAGGAAACCACTAAAGGCCCATTCTCAACTATTAGTGAAAAGGTGCAACAACAACGTGTAATAATGAAATGCAATAAACTAGGAAGTACTCAAAATCAACTACTCCATCCAGTTCCATTTCAATTTAATTATTATTATCAATTCAATATAATTGAATTATAATTTCCTGAGACCCATCCTCGGCCGAAAATCTCATGTACAGTGCAATAACAGAAACTACAATAGGCTATCTAACAAAAATAAGGTAATAAAAATACTAAGCCTATGTTTTATCTTGGCAGGTATAACACAAGAAAAACTCCACAGTGAATATTCAAGTGATCATTTCCCTCAGGCTAAACAGTACCTTATCCTCAAGCTAATCAAAACCTTTCCCTTGAGCTAAACAGATTTGAAACCCACAGGTAAATTCCCTCAAGCATAACGAATAATTCACTCAGGCGTACGAGATATTTCCCTCAGGCATAGAAGACACTCCCTCAGGCATAAGAAACGTTTCCCTCAGGCTAAACAAACACTTTCCCTTAGGATAATCAAAACACTGCTCTCATGCTAATCATGTAATCGGGCTAATCCCAACACATAAGCAAGCAATAAATATGTTTCCTCTCATGAAAATTCAAATCAAGCCTATAATCACTGCATACCCCTAGGTATCCTGGCCATACCGCTAAACAAGGGAAATGCACCCACAGGGTGGCCATGGATCAATGCAGCGATCCCAAACAACACAATTTATACATACTCAATAAATTACCTATGAAATTTTAGGTATTTTATCAGTCAGGGCATTAGCCATACGACACCCAAAACATGGGCGCATATCACGACGGTACACAAAAACAACTTGATAGTTAGAAATAAAAACCAGGCCAGCTACCTTGATATCCTCTGATCGATATACGTGAACGACGCCTCTAGAATCCACCAATAACGACGTAGATCTGCACGGTTCAAATGAGATCGTCAGTGAAGGAATCGAATCCCCGATGTGAAGTCAGGAGTTCTTCCAAGATCCAGCCTTCTCTCCCACGAATCTCGGGCGTTCTATGCTTCCTCTATCGAAATATGAGGCTTCTGCCTGTTTTAAGAGAAAAAACATAACTACATTGCATGTACTCTCAAGTACACAACATGTACTATCCATTTTTTTAACTATTACCCTAGTGGAAACTTTCCACAACCTCACTATTTATCCATCAACTTGATTACACCATGTGTATTTTTATGTACATGGCGGGCACTAATATTCTGCTGGTGGCTACTCCCACCAACTTATTGTTCACCTATGGACTGATTACACAACATGTATATAATTAGTACACAGCGTGTAGTCAGTTTTTACACCCTTCCTCACTGACAGGCCAATATGCCCTGTGTACTTATCCGACATGCCCAAATTACATAACCTGTGGAGAAGTACACGGCGTGTACCCACAAGGTTATAGATTTTCCCCATTTCCCTTACTTTCACAAAAACACTTAAGGAAAAGGGAAAATAAGAAACCAGTACCTCAAGAATAAGAACCAGGATATTATAAACATCCCCACTTTAAGAAATTCATTCCCAAATTCCACTTCCAAGGGTGGCAAAGATAAATCTAGGAATAGCTCTGGACACTGAGGATGTACATCGGTCTCCCGCACCCAGGTTTCATCCTACACTCAGCCATGCTACCATAACACCCATACAAGAGGAACTGACCGACCTCGGAGAAACTTCATGCTCCAATCAAGAATACAAATTGGATGATCCTCAAAGGATGCATTGACCTGACGTTCAATCTCCTTGAGATGAAATATGTGAGACGGGTCTGAGTGATAACAACACATCTGAGATACATGGAAAACGCCATGCATGGCCCGATACCTCTACGGTAACTACAACCAATAGGCAACTGACCTGACTCTATCCAGAATCTCAAATGGCCCCACATTCCTCGGTGAAATTTACCCTATCTCCTGATTCACCTGTGTCCTAGCCTTAGTGAAACAAGTAAGAAAACCTAATCCCTGACCACAAACACCAAGGGACATCTTCTGTGATCGCCATACGATTTCTGATGAGACTGTGAAGTAGACATCTGGTTCTAAATAAACTAGACCTACTCTATAGTCTCCTGCACGAGACGTGGTCCCAGTAAAGCAGCCTCACTTGCCTCCAACTGGCTCAAAGGTGATTGGCATGGCCTACCATATAGAGTCTCATAATGTGCATATCAATAGTTGCATGAAAACTATTATTTTATTCAAACTCGACCTAGGTTATATGCTTCTCTAAAGAGACCCCAAAGTCTAGGACGCATGCATGAAGCATGTCCTCTAGCACCTGTATTGTACGATCTGACTGGCCATCAGTGTAAGGGTGGTTAGGTGTGCTCAGAAGCACCGGTGTACCCCGTGACCTCTAAAAACTATGCCAGAAACGAGATGTTAAATGGGAATCCCTATCTAAATCAATAGAAAAAGGACCCCATGAAGGTGAACTACCTCTCAGATATACAAATTCTTGAGAGCATCAACTCTGAAGGTCTCCTTGATCAGCAAAACGTGAGCTACCTTCATAAATCTGTCCACAACAACCCACAAGACATCACTGCATCGAGGTCACCTCATCAACCTGGTCATGAAGTCCATCACAAAACTATCCCATTTCCATTCCAGAATGGGTATGTGTTGTAATAGTCCAGCTGGCCTTTGATGCTCCGCCTTCACCTACTGGTAGGTGGAACATCTAGTAACAAAACCAACTACCTCCTGTTTCATACTCATCCACCAATACTGACGTCTCAAGTCACGGTACATTTTGGAAACCCCGGGATGCACTACCCAAGATTAATCATGAAACTCTCGCATCTACTCCTCGATTATATCCCCTAGAACCAACAATTTCCCATTGATTCATAGTACCACATCATCGCCTATCGTCCATCTTGGAGAAGGGTCCTCACCTGACACTGACTCTCGAAGAACTAGGCCTTCCGAATCTGATAGCTGTCTCATCCTCACTTTATCTAGGAGGGTAGAAGTCACAGCTAAGGATGAAAGGTAGGCTCTCCCCAGACTATCAGGCACCTCCAAATTCATCTTTGGTAACAAAGCCATGAGTTTCCACTCACCACTAGCCTCTTGCACTACCTGTATCTGAGTCCTCCTACTCAGTTCATCAGCTATTTAATTACCCGTACAAGGTGTATAGGAAAGATAGAAGTCAAAGGACTAATGGTATTCAACCCACATTCACTATCTCAAATTCAAGTCACACTAGGTGGAGATATATTTAAGACTTTTTTGGTCTGTAAACACCACAAAATGTTCTCTCAAGATATAATGTCTCCAACAGTGTAACACATGAACAAATGCAGCCAACTTAAGATCGTGCGTCGGGTAATTCCTCTCATGTGGCCTCTACTGCCAAGACTCGTACACAACTACTCGATCTCCCTACATCAACACGACTCTAAGCCCAATACCTGATGCATCACAATAAACTGTATAGCTCTTCTCTTTCTCTAGAAGTATTAGGACTGGTGCTGATGTCAACCTCCCCTTAAACATTTGAAAGGCTATCTCACAAGCTTTTGACTAAACGAACATCACACCATTCTTAGTCAAACTCATAAACATCATTGCTAAGAAATATAAGTCATGTATAAAGTGCATGTAATAACCATCCATCCCCAACAAAACTCTGTATCTCAAACATGTTCATAGTATTCTCCAAGGAAACTACTGCTCTCACTTTATCTGGGACTACCGCAACTCCTGCGTCTAAGATGATATGACCCAGGAATGGTATCTCATCCATCCAAAAGTGGCACTTTGAGAGCTTAGCATATAGTTGATGCTCTCTTAGTGTACCCTGTACGATTATAATATGGGTGGCATGGTCATATCAAGTGTGAGATTATGCCAAGATGTCATCCAAAATGACTGCCACAAAAGAATCTAGATAAGGATAGAACACACGATTAATCAGACCCACGAAAACTATTGGTGCGTTATTGAGTCCGAACGGCATAACCAAGTACTCATATAGATCATTTCTGCTCTGAAACGCTGTAAGAGGTATGTCCGATGGTATAACGTGCAAATGATGATATCTGAATCTCAAGTCAATCTTCGAGAAAACTTGTGCTCCTAAAATTCGAACAAAAAGATAATCAATCATCAACATGGGATATCAGTTCTTAACCGTCAACTGGTTTAGCGTCCGATAATCCACACAGAGTCTGAGGGTACTATCCCCCTTCTTTGAAAATTGGATAGGCGAACCCCAAGGAGAAGTACTGGGTCAAATGAAACCCTTTTCTTACAACTTCTCTAAATGTTTCTTGAGCTCTTGAAACTCAGGTGTAGCCATACTATAAGGAGGAATAGACACTAGTGCCGCTCTTGGCACTAGATCAATAGGGAAATCCACCTCTCGATTGGGAGAAAGACCTGAGAAGTTGTTTGGGAAGATATCACTGAAAATGATCGAACACTGGAGGGAAATCCTTTTGACAAGTTCCCTTGTCATCCAGATATAAACTCGCAATCTTGGTTGTCTCTCCACCTCACCCATGATTCTTGGGTCCAGCTCGGCTTGCCTTGACATCCCATTCACCCTTGTATAGAAACTCTCCTCCCTCTGGTGATGTAAAACTCACCCTGCGATGATAGAAATCAACAAAGGCTCAAAAGGGTAACAACCAGTCCATCCCGAGAATGAAGTTATAGCTCGTGATCTCTAAGACATAGAGGTCCCATAGAATGTGACACCCACCAAACTCTAAGGGCCCTCCTTGCACTGACGCACACCAGCCATTCTAATTCCCAATGGTGTGTCTAGCATCATAATATCAGAAGAAGAAGAAACAAAAAGCCCAATGATCTCCACTACGGGCAGAGATATAAATCTATGTGTAACACCCGTATCGAAAAGTAAAGAAGATAAAATAGAAGTAACCAGAATAGTACCCTTAATAGTAGAAGGTCCGAGATCTTTCTCCTATTGGGTCTGTTGCACTGCATATTCCTTCCTTGTGTCATGGCATTGCAACACAACCTGGCTACCCTGAGCTGACATTCCCTGCTGTCTCTGATATCCTGGTGTCTGGCTACCACGACCACAACCACCACCTCAGCTTGAACATCCTGACATATTACAATTCCATGACTGGAAAGAAGCTGGTGGCCCTGCTCTTTCACATAGAGTCTATATAGAACCCCTCTCACTATTCACTGGTTGAAACACCCTGCAAAAACACTAAAGATGACCCCTCTTGCCACAAGCTTGGCACTCCACTGGGTCATGCAGACACATAGGTCTTTTTTCCCCTCTTTACCATACTGGTATCACATCACCAGGACACCTAAAGAATTATTTTGGATAGTACTACAACTGTGCGAGAAATCCATCTGCCTCTTCCTCTTACAAGTAGAGATTGTTCCAGAAACAAGTGCCGAACCGCCTTAGCCTGCACCACTAGCTTCCCGTAGGTTCCACATAGTAATCAACGCCTGGTTTACAATACATTGAACTGTATGAAAACGAAAAACATTCACCAGTGCACAGATGTCATATTGAAGACCATCATCAATGTTTCTAGCCTGCAACATCTCATCACCCACTAGAAAAGGTGCAAAATGTTGTAGCATGGTGAAGCAGGCAGAATAGTCAATAAATGACATGGAACCCTACTGTAGATTCATGAACTCTTGAGCTCAATATTCCCTTAGCATCTCTGAAAAGAAAAATTCATAGAAGACTACCTAAAAAGCTTCCCATGCCATGTCTTGGTGATGCTCAGTCTGGGTGGTTACATCCCATCACGTCCTGCTGGAATCACACAGCATGTAAGTAGGGAACTTGACCCTCCTCCCTGAAGGTTTCTCCAGGTGCTTGAAGATCTTCTACATAGAACCCATCCAAGAATCCACAGCATGTGGTCCTCCATCCCCTGAAAACGTAGGCAGATTATTCTGCTGAAATATAAATGTCAGATTTTCCATAGATGTGGCAGCCGGTGGGGCTCCCGGAAAGGCCTGCATGAAGCCTTTAAGGAACAACGCATCTGTGCCTACGTCGAATATAACGGATGGCGCCGCAACTGGAACTACTGGGGGATCCCTCAGTAGCCCACGACATACCGTCTCTGGAGTATAATCATTGTCTCTCTCCTAGAAAACATCTCGCGGTCTCTGGCAGCATCACTCTACTAGGTCAAACACATGCCTTAGATCAAATCAACAATGACTATAAACTGGAAGCATAAGAAGGGAATAGATGAAAGAAAACATCAATTTTTTCCAAAACAAGACTAAATGGCGTGTATAATAACTACATGGAATGTTCCCTTATGTAATTCACATGGGCGTGTACCTCTTCCAAAATTGGTTGGGTAACACCCCAAACACACGGCATGTTGTCCACACACATAGTGTGTACTTGAATTTTCTTTCCCTGCACGAGTGCTTTTACACGTCTTAGCCACACAAAACTCTTTTGAACGAGACTACACGACATGTATAAGGTCTACACATCGTGTAATATACGAGATACACTGACCCATGCTGTTAGTGACACGACCATCTACTCGGATGATACTACACTGAGTGTTACACCCACACACAACATGTGCACCACCCTATTACCCTAGCCACATGACCAAAACCACATGACCTCTCACCGGTCAAGACTAAACGGCATGTCCCTCATGCACAAGGCATGTATTAGACGATCTTCGCTAACCCATGTTGTTCAGGACATGGTTGGAATAATGGCTCACAACACACGGCGTGTTCCTTATATAAACGGCGTGTAGTAGGAAGGATAACACTGACCCGTGTGGTTAGTCACATGGCCGGATTCCTAGATTACACTACATGGCATTTTTGAAAGTGAAAAAACATGTTTATGTAATGATTTACCTGTTTGTGTTGTTAGTGACACAATGGACACAGGGTCCACACGACACGACGTGTACAACCGGTACATGGCGTGTTCCCTCTTGAGTTTCCCATTCTCGTGTCTCTACCTACACGACCTAGGACACAGTTAGAAACTAGACAGTGTGTACATAAGGTACCCAACATGTACTTAATTTTTTTTAATTTCTTCCTGAACAGAAGAGTACATGGTGTGTGTTCATAAAACCACACACCGTGATGTATGGGATTCTGGGCAGTAGACCTTAAAAACTACCCTAGAGCACTTTTTATTTAAATTTCAAGTGGAGGTATGCCAAATTATGATCCATGGGGCCCATACTCCCCATGAATCTATGTTTAGAACCTGACCTTCACAACAACATGCTGGATCATGATCTGCTAAATTCTGGTCCAAGAGAGCCCATACTTCTCAGGAACCAAAGTTTAGCATCCAATAACCCAACCATAAGAAGTACCAATACCCTATCAACAGCAGGCATATCTATCAAGGTACCTATCATAATGGCATGCATCTTCTATCACAACATCTATCACAACAACATGAAATTTCTAATGCACCTACATGGAATAGAAACTATGCATGACATGTGATTCTTACAAGTGGATAAATGATGCATGGAATGGAATACCCTCATCTCATCGGGTTGCAACTAAATAGAACCCATGTATAAAAATATAAATAGTGCACCAGCAGTGTGTCACCCAATTGTGAAAATAAAATCAATTGTAACAATCATAAACAGAAAATCGCAATTTAATTTGAGGCAATTCGGCATTTACCTATACACAGGGTAGCTACTCCCGAGCATAATTATTAATGAATCCCTTAACAATCTATCTCTTTCCATCGTCTCCATATAATAAAATTACATTGAGAAAAGAAAAATCCTTTGATACAACTTTGTAACGTCCTAGATCCGGGTGCCACCCAATGGGTGCCCCGAACCCAGTTGGTCACATGACCTCAATCGCATTTTCCAAAATTCCAGAGGCTGCCGATTAGCAGCGAGGGCCTAGGTCAGAGAGGGGGGAAACTATTCCCTCATTTGTCAAAGTGTAGTGCAGCGGAATAGAATATGTAAGTGTAAAAAAGTGGAAGCAGTAAACAATATAAACCAGAAATGGACAACAAAAGGAATAGATTACCAACAGTCATATATATGATGATGCAATATGTCCTATTTCTAGGAAAATAGTCAATACAGGATACACTGTAATCAAATACAATAAAGTACAAGTACCAAGTACAACAAAGAAAACAAAAAAAATGCAGTGGAACTCAGAAACGTCGAAAGCCTAAGCTCGATCCCATGCTCTCCTAATCCTATACAAACAATCAAGTACCTATATAGGGACTCTTTCCCTTTTCAATGTCTTCAACAATATAATATGTTTGGGGCCAAGACATGGCCTAAAAAGGGTGTGAGAAATAAATCTCAGTATGCAACCACCAAAGGCATGTGCTCAACTATCAGTGAAAAGGTGAAAAAACATCATGCAATAATGAAATGCAGTAAACTAGGAAGTACTCAAAAGCAGCTATTTCTAACAGTTCCATTTCCATTTAACTATTATTAAAAATTAAATATAATTTAATTATAAGTTCTCGAGACTCGGTCTCGGCTGAAAATATTCTATACAGTGACCCATAAAAACTATAATAGGATATCTAACAAAAAGAAGGTAATAACAATACCAAGACTGTGTTTTAGCTTGGAAGGTATAACACAAGAAAAACTCCACAGTGAATATTCAAGTGAACATTGCCCTCAGGCTAAATAGTACCTTGCCATCATGCTTATCAGAACATTGCCCTCAGGCTAAACAGATACCAAACCCCCTGGTAACTGTCCTCAGGCATAACGGATATGCCCTTAGGAGTATGAGATATTGCCTACAGGCACACAAGTCACATCCCTCAGGCATATGAAATGTTTCCCTTAGGCTAAAAAACACTTTCCCTTAGGCGAATCAAAACACAACCCTCAAGCTAAGAAAGTAACCGGGCCGAGCCCAACACATAAGTAAGCAATAAATATGTTTCCTCTCAAAGAAACTAAAAACATGCTTATAATCACGTCATACCCATGGTTATCCTGGCCAAAAGGCTAAATAATGGAAACTCACCCATGGGGTGGCCCTGGATCAATATAGTGATCCCAAACATCACAGTTTATTCATATTCATTAAATTACCGGGGAAATTATTTGTATTTTCAGTCAATTCCTCTTCCATAAAACACCACAAACATGGCCGCATAGCATGGAGGTGAAAAAAACAACTTGACAGTTGGAAATAAACATCATACCACTACCCTCAATCTCCTCTGATCGATATACGTGAACGAAACCTCTCGAATCCATCGAGAATGATGTAGATCTGCGTGGTTAAAACTAGATCGTTAGAGAATGAATTGAAGTCCCGTTGTTCGGTCGGGAGCTCTTCCATGATTCATCCTTCTCTCCCACGGATCTTGGGCGTTATAGGATTCCTCTATCGAAATAGGAGGCTTCTGCCTATTTAAAGATAAAAAAACATAACTACACAACCCGTACTCTCAAGTACATGGCGTGCACTTTAAATTTTTTAACTGTTCCCCTAGCGGAATCTTTCCACTACCTCACTGTTTATCCATCGACTTGATTACATGAATTGTATTTCTGAGTACATTTGCATGTACTACTGTTCCACTGGAGGATACTCCCACCACCTTACTGTTTACCTACCGACTGATTACACGATGTGTATATAATAAGTACACGACGTGTAGTCATTTTTTACTCCCTTCCTCACCGACATGCCTAAACGCCCTGTGTACTCATCCCACATGGCCAACGTACATGGCGTGTACCCAAAAAGTTAGGGAATTTATGCATTTACCTTACTTTCTAAAAAACACTTAAGGAAAATGGAAAAGAAGAAACCCGTACCTCAAGAATAAGAATAAGTCTCTTACAAATTATGTCTACAACCAAATTTAGAAGGTACATGCTCATGATATAAATTAATTTTTAATCCATGATATATTCATATTTTATGGGGATGTTTTTTTCCACTTACTCTCATCTTATTAATAATATCTTATAAATTTTCTTACAAACTTTTCTTAAGTAATGATCATAGTATGATTTTCTTTCTTATATGTCCTTATAAAAACCATTAAATATAATTTTTATTTTGGCGGTGTTAGGGTGTGTTCTCTATTGTTATCATTGATTTATCACCGATTTTTAAAGTAGTAATAGATTTATTATGTTCTGTATGGTGATTTTTAACATTATCCATTCTTAAAGAAACCCATTATGATTGGGACCATTAATTTCATTATGAATCTAGTAATAAAATTGTTAATTTTTCATAATAATAATTTTTATGTTCATGATAAATTTTTACCTAAATCAACATATAGACATATGGTATTTTATAGAACTTTTATTTAAAATATATCTTGTGTTCTCTTCCTTTATTTATGTATTCGATATGATGTTTACATGATTTTATAGTGAATTAATCATGTGTATTTTATTTAATTGATTTGGATAAATTTTAAGGGATGATTGTCAAATGTTTCTAATAAATTCCAATGTTTTGGGAAAAGTAATTCCATATAATCATAATATATTTTCCCATAAAGATTCATACTCAATGGAAATTTAAAATTTCCTATTGTGAAATAATATTATTAAATAATTATTATTATCCTTTTGTGAACCATTATGGAATATAATGATATTTTATAAATTATTAATGATATATTTTATAAAAAGTGGTTGAATAACCTATTTGATTTGTTTATTCAAAATTTCATTATTTATCTCGTAAAAACATCTTCTTAAAAGGAATTTCCTATTTCATTTTATAAAATGAAATAAATGTTGTTTTTTTAAAGAAGAATAGTTTCTTTAATTTTGTTTTAGTTTTATGAGACTCCTAATATTAATCCAATATTATTTATATTCCATGGTACATAGGTGGAATTAAAACACATAACATGCTATTTATTTGGGTTATAATTACTAGTTGATTTTATTATCCTAGCTATAAATATTCCCATGTTAGTTCATGGAAGACTATGTAATGTGCATAAGTCATTATTCTTTGTTGTCATAGGATAACACTAGTTATTGGTTTTACCTAGCTAGTAGATTTAAATTATATATCCCCATATTGGATCCATGTTTGGGCATAATGGGTCTTTATTTATCATATCTTTCATTATTTTTGATATGATTGTATAATGGCCTTAGTATTTTGGACCCTATTACCTTATTTTATTTACCACATCGATTTATTTGATTCTTAATTATTTATTCATCTCTTAGAATATTTGAACTTCTTTTTGAAATATGAATATATGTTTTTTCATTAATAATTATATAAATATAACCAATCATTATTAATTATTTTCATTAAATGAGAAATAATACATTTATATTTATAGTTCCAACATACATGTATGTATTTCTAAGGTAATGCAAAATAATAGGTTATGGATAATATCCTATGGGGAATTATCTCACAACCAAAATCCATACCATTGTGTGTATAATGACCTGAATGTGTTTACAATTTTTTTGGGTTCCTTTGATGATAAAATTCTTAGGTGTGGACCATGGACTGAGTGATAGATTATAGATTTGGGGTAATGCAAATGATTTTCGTTTTACATAGTGTTTAGATATTTCTCTTCATAGTACCATATTTCTTGTAACACACATTTAGTATCTCATGTGTTTATTTATAGATCATATTGTGTATTAGATGGTATTAATAATGATTAGTATATTATAGATTATCACATAAATTTACTTATTATTTTTCTATTTTAATTACTAAATTACTTATATTATTCATAAAACACCATAGGAATTAGTTATCAGACCATGAAATCATGTCCGTGCCTTGGGGTTTGTGGCATGAAAACTAAGGCTGATAAAAAATGGGTTTTTATGTAACACCTAAAATATATCTATAAGAACATACAAATTAATATACAATATAAAAAAGTATTTTTCTCATTAGTATTTAATGATTCAAAAACATTAAAACTATTGAAATTTATACTTTTTCATTAATTTTATTCTTTAAATTTTGATTCCAATAATTTCATATCATTATCATTATAAATATAGACATAATTATTAAAAAATTTACTCAATTAATAATATTAGTTTCTTCTCAATATATTGATAATTAATTCCCTATCTTTTAACATAATGAAACTATAAAACAACCATTTTATTTAATTAAAAAATAATTAAAAATTATAATAAAATGTAATGTTATATTTATATCATTATTAAATATATAAAAATCGCAAAAATTTAACATGTTAATTTTATTGTATATAAATATTGTTTAACATTCACTTTAACAACATAATCATATGCTGGTGATTAAAAATTAACAATAAAATTGGGAAAAACCCATTGAATAATGAGACATCCATATTCAATATGCTTACATGGTAACGAACACTGACATAAACTAACCTAAGGATCATAAATTAGATCTCGTTCATTATTTTACTAAAGTACAACATTCGAGTGTTTTTTCTTAATTTTGAAAAAATTATATCTTTAATTGTAATAGTGAAATATCTTAATGAATTCATGAAATTTTAATATTGTTATTATTTATTCCATAAATAAATCATACACACTATTTAATAACATTCAACCTATTAAGGATATATTCTATCCAATCTTAATATTTTCAATAAAAAATAATGATTATCTATTTTTTCACCATTCAAAAGATAAATTATAATAATTTTATCATCATTTCATATGTATTTATAATAATTTAAAACTAACCATAATTAAATTATTTTCTATATAAATGTTCATTATGTTGACATGAATTATCAATTCTTTATTTTATATGGAATTTCTATCTTAGAATATATTGAAACTCCAATTTAAAATGAGATGAAATTTAGAATACTAAAAGAATAAAATAAAAATTATTCAAAATAAAATATACAAATAAATTAAACATTCAAAATAGACTTCATTTGGACATATATGACCTAATACATGAAACTTACAAAAATTGAAATGTCTCATTACTTCAAATGAACTTCTTGATCGATCAAGTATGGTGAAAAGAACTGGGGGCTCATAATTGGAATAGAACGAGATGGTTTGTCTCCTTTGGATGTTTTATCAAGGTATTCATGATAAATTCATATATATGGAATTAATTACACAATATAAATTATTTAAGACTTTACACAATGATATCAATGAATGTGGGGGATAAAAATAAGTCTTTCTAATATATATGCTGACATAAACGCGCATTTCCATATATTATTTTATAAACATCATCCAAACTACCCTCCATGTGAATAGTGACCCTAGAATTTCTCTCATAACATTAAATGGTTTTATGAAAAATTAAACATTTGAATACAATCCAATGATTAGGATGTATAGTGTCTTTGAAGACTAGGTGATTTAAATTGAAAACATAAAACATTTCTTCATTTAATTTTCATATTGAACACTTAACTTCGATTGTTCTCATACATAGGCATACGATAACTTGGGGATAAAATGAACAAAGGTTAGAGCTAAAAATACTTGTATGGGAATAAGAATACGAATAGAGCTTTAGCACATGGGTTAGAAGGCATGACACAATGAATATAAAAGGCATGAATCATATGGAATCATAACATATAAACATGGGATCATATGAACATGGATTCATAATAAGGTGGAAACAACATAAAACATAACTTTAGCCCGATTCAATGATCATTTCATGTAGAGGAGCACAAGTCCGGGATAACCACCAAGACCACTGGAAATGGTAGCATATGTCAAGGCTAACCGCCATGACCATTGCACATGGTAGCAAAAGTCCATGCTAACCGCTATAACCGTTACACATAACATCTCCTAAGACTCAAATTTACCAATTCACTAGATCTCTATATGGGAGAACCCATATTAACATGTTTATGAGTATGTTTTCCACAAAATGAATAATACATAATCAATCATAAATAAACATAAGGGTTACCCATGGATGAAATGGGTATCATTATCATGTCATAATACATCATAAATAGGCGTATAAAAAAAGTGTCTATGAAAGTAAATAATTACATCCTAAATGATAAATAATAAGTGAGAATCGAATATATCAGGATAAGTGATATCAAACAGAAGTGAAAACTTAAATAAGGTATTAAAGAAGCATTATGATTAAATCATTTTAGTGCCGATTTGAGGAAAATACCATGGATAATTTAAAATAGAAATGGGTATAATATTTTATGTAAAGACATAAAGGAACCAAGAATATTTTTATAATAAAGAGAATGATTTTTTTAAGAAAATGGGGTCATAAAACTAATGATATTGTGCACTTGACATTGGGAAGGAATTCAAGAAATTCCTTTCAAACACGTTTCCTTATGGGGAAGTACTGTGGAGGGAACCATTTAAAAAAACATGTATCCCCAAAAGATATGATGAAATTATTTTTATTAATTAATTTTTAATATATACAATGAATTATAAAGTGTACATAAAATGAATATATTACATCGTTTGGGTAAAAAGAAATATAAAGAAACCCAAAAGTGTAAATTCGGTTTGGGTTGAATCCCTTATGAAACCACCACATGGTAATGGGTGTACATTAGTGGGATTACTGAGAGTGAAAAAAGTAACTCATCATTTATATATCTTGAGGGAAGTATTTGGGATGAGTTAAAACATACCACCTTATTAGGTATTACAAATAAAAGGGAATAACATAGGGGAGTCTCTTGAATAAAAGTGAGAAAGAGAGGATCCCTTAACTTAATTACAAAGGTGTTATCTATCTGATATTAATGACTTGAATAATAAAATTATGTTAATTAATTAATATTTAAAGAACATATTTTACATGTAATTGATTTAGTATAATCCTTTTAATTTCATTCATGGCCTTTTTTGATGGGTTAAGAGGATCAATTTCATTGTTTGGGTATATTTGTTTCATGATCGGTTAACATATATAAAACAATAGATAATCATGAAAAATGAGGTTGGTTGTACAAAATTGGATTTATATTTTATTATTTAATATCCAGATTGTCACATGGTTGTAAATTTAATTTCATTATATTGAGTGATGTGGAATCATTATATAAAATTTTAATGACAGCCTTTTGTTTTAATTGGTGGTTTATTTATCACAATGAACATATTTCAATATATAAATCTAAACCATGAAAAAAAAGATTACAAAAACTTATGTGAGACATAATAAATATATTATAGTATTGTTTAGTCATAATAATGGTTTCATTACAATAATTTATGATGGTAATAAAAATTAAAAACCCATCATCCTTGAATGTAGAAAATGTTTTTACTACTAGAATAAAAGAAATGAAAATGAGAGATGGTAATAACTTATTACATCATCATATAAACGTTAATGTTCATGTATGGTACTAGATATTTCAAAAAATTGGGATGGGGAGAGGTAAGGATAGAAAAGAAAACAAAGGAACATGATAATAAAGTAAAAGAATTAAAAATAAGAATTCATCTCTTGAATTATTAATATTTGAGATCCTCTTAAAAGGAGAGGATTTGGTATTATGAGGAGAACAAGGGGTTTTGGACACGGGGGATGAGCTTCGTGAGATATTTGAGTAGAATTTCGGTATGAAATAACGCTTGACCAATGTAAATAGAAGATGGTATTGTGGGAGGTTTTTATATTGGAGGGGCATCTAGCTTTCTTAATATTTTAATAATTAGTTTATTATATTTCAATTTAAAATGAAGTAATGATGATTCCATAACAAAAAATAGTATTATGCTTTGGTGAGATTGAACTAAGGGTTCTTACCTCAACAATGACGCTATGAATTGTTCTTTAAACCTATAATGTATATATACAGTAAATTACCATATTTTACTATTCATAAAAAATTTATCTATTTTAGAAAAAACAAAACATTCACCCTAACCAATTTTCAGCATCTAGAATAAAAAAATTAAATCCATTTTTTAAAGTAATTTAATAAATATGAATAACTAAAATTTTAAATAAAATATTAATTTACCAGAAAAATACAGATTTTAGAACTATAGCTGATTTTATATGGTTTTAAAAAATTACATGAGGTCTTATAAAATAATATTAAATTCAAAAGATATTAAAATTTTAATTTTTGAACCCTTTTTAGGAAATTATAATTTCATTTATATTATTTAATTTTTTGTAATTAATTATTTATGACATAAAAAATACAAACACATTTACTATGTCCCTATTATCAATTTTAAGATGCCTAAATATTATTTATACATTTAAGGGTGTGGTTTCTATTCTTTTTGATGATATACTATTCATATGGGGAATATGAAAATTCATAAGGGCAGGTTACTATTCATAAGGGTTTGTTACTATTCACAAAAAATTATGTTTGTTCCATCAAACTCCAAAAATCACCCTGAACACAATAGTATATGTCAGATTTTAAAAATTGAAGGCATAGAAGTGGAAAAATTATTTTTAATGGTCACATAGTATTTATTATCATTATATTCCATTGTTTTTTCTTATGGGATTATACTATAAGGCATAATTATAATAAGGATATTCCATTCATAAAGCATTAGGTCATTACATTCTCCCCCCTTATGAAATTAACCCCTAAATTTAATTTGACATTCTAAGACAAAAATAGGTTCATGTAATTTTCCTTCATCTATTCCTCAAATTCCCAT
This sequence comes from Viscum album, assembly GCA_963277665.1. NCBI lineage: Eukaryota > Viridiplantae > Streptophyta > Magnoliopsida > Santalales > Viscaceae > Viscum > Viscum album. Next base: position 260,072,500 of record OY728128.1, on the reverse strand, counting down.
ATAGTCTCTTCAAACTTATGGTTCCTCCATAGTACCTTGACCAGGTGAGTAGTCTAGTTGCAAAGATCATTATATCTCATATCCAATATCTTCACTAGCTACTCCTTGTAAGAAAGATCATTCTCAAACTGTACCACCTCTAAAGTCGGTACCTGTGAAGGATTTGGTATGTAATTTCTTAATAGAGATACATGTAAGACATTTTGTACATTAGAAATGATAGGTGAAAGTGCTAGTCGATAGGCCACATATCCATCATGAACAGTATTCTTGAATAGGCCGATGTACCTGGGACATAGAATTCCTTTCATCCCAAATATCATAACCATATTTAATGATGATATGTGGAGAAATATCATGCCTCCAAATTTGAACTCAATGTCTCATAAATGATTTTCAGTATAACAAATTTGTCGACATTGTGCAGCTTTGATGTGCTGCTGAATGGTTTTCACCTTCTCTGAATTTCATCGACTGTTTCAGGTCATAGAAGCTTACCCTCACCAAATTCATCCCAACAAGCTAGTGTTTTTCACCTTTCCCTATAAATTGATTCGTATGGTGCCATTCAGATTCTCGAGTGGAAACTATTGTTATAGATTAATTTGACCAGTGGATGATGTCGGTCCAATTCTCCTTTTATTTCCATAGAAAATGATCTCAACATATCATCCAATGTCAAAATTGTTTGTTCAGATTTTCCATCAGAATGATGTTGATAGGATGTACTGAAGATCAAATCAGTGCTTAGAGGATATTGGAGACTATTTCAAATCATTGAGGTGAATCTGGGATATTTATTGGAAAAAATATATTGTGGTAATCCATCCATCCTTACCACATATTTGATATATACTAGTGCAATTTGATCTAATTAGATGTCCTCTAAAATTTTGGTAATGTGGTCTATCTTTGTAAGATGATCCATAATGACCCATATAGTATTGTTTCTGTTGGATTTCCATAGATGTTGAGTGAAAAGTCCATGGTAATTTTCTCCCACTTCCATATTGTTATAGGAAGTGGTTGCATCATCCCTATAGACTTTTTCCTCGTAACATTAACTTGATTAAATACTATGAACTTTTATGTATATTTAGTATCTACTTATACATATTGTCCCACATAAATTTCCCTTAGAGATTTCTATAAATCTTTGTGTTCCCTATGTGAATAAAGAAGGTTGAGCTTTGTGGATCATTTTAAAGATTCTTGTTTACCTTTGGATTAGATAGTACACATAGTCGTGACTAAAATATTACAACTCCTTCCTCATCCTGATTGAACTCAAAGGATTTACCATTTCTAATAGCTTCCACCAATTTTAGAATTTTGACATCTTTTCATTGGGAATCAATTATTTTCTCTGTGTGGGATGGTTTAGAAACCATTTTAGAAAGGATTGATTATGTTCCTCACTTAATGATTCCTATTTTCATCTTTTGAATATATGAGATGATTGGATCCTACTAAACTCTTATCATTGATACAGATACATGATCATTTCTACATAGATCATTTCCCACCTTATTTTCCTTACCAGGATGGTAGTTGATTGAGCAGTCGTAATCAGTGAAGAGATCTAACCATATTCCCTAGATCATATTATGCTCCTTCTATGTGAATATATATTTTAGACTATTGTGATCAGTATATATCTCACTCTTCTCCCTATAGAGATAATGCCTCCAGATTTATAACACAAAGATCACAACTACCAACTCCATATCATTCGTGGGATAATTTTTCTCGTGATTTTTAAATTGCCTTGATTTTTAGGGAATGACATTTTTATTTCTCCTCTGATTCCAAAAAAGGGGGATTTTAATATTTTCAAGAAGAAAATACCCACAAACCTCAACATTTGATATTTTACTCATAGAAGTTTTCCATAATGATTTAATATCATTTTAGGTTAGGACACAATGTTCCTAGAAAACATAGAAGATATACTAGTAGAAAAGGAATTTAAATACATAATTACATAAAAAATTAAGTACTGTTTAAATTTATGTTAATCATCATTATCCACCATAGAATAGGGATTTATGTGCTCCTTTGATCATGGAGATTTTTTATGCTCATCTTGCTTCTCATCACTTGTAATAGAGCATCATCTTTGATAATATCCAACTTTTCCACATTCATGACATAGAACTGTGTATGATGCCTTATATGGAACTCTGTTTACATTCATCTCATTATTCATTTTTTGGAAGCAATTGGATACATTGTTCCCTACGATTCCACACAAAAAAACATCTCCCAGTCCCTTTGTATGATTTCCATTGGTGCCACCTTCCACCCTTGTTGCATAAAGGAAATTGCGTATTCTTTCCCTTTTTACCTTTATCATACAAACATTCATGAGATTTAATCTTCCTCTTCCTTAACTCATTTGGGAATTCAACCATGTACCAATTCTTAATCCTTATTTTGTATATATTTTTTGGGTGTAATCATGATATGTCCCTCATGAGCTCCCATCTGATCGGGGATCACATTTTGGTAGTCATCACATTTCCCTTCACATCAGTTATTACCTGGATTCATCATATTACTATCCATTGGATTGAATAAAATTAAAATTTAAGGAGGAGTACCACATAAAGGGGAAACCAATGACATTAAATGGATAACATACAAATGACCCATATCCCCTTATGTTATGTGTTTCTAGTACATATTCTATATTATTCACGATCTATATCCTAATGTGTATTCTTACATGATATTTTTTTTCATTCCCTTGGTAATGGTTTATACTAAGCTTATGAATTAACCAAATAATATCCTCTGAGAGTGTCAAACTAAGAGTGTAGTAGGGCCTATTATCGTTCACCAGTTCCCATTCGAGGTTATCTTATAGCGGTGTTTTAGGGTTTTACCCCTAGATTCATATGTTCTAAAGCCACCTATACCTATTTTTACCTAAAAATGGATGTATTTTATTTGTAAACCACTTACTCAATACTTAACAAAATTTATTTTAGTTTCCATATACATAGTTTTATTCATAAGGCTCATACTAATGTTGTTACACCTGAACCCTAGTTACCCAGAGTCGGTGCATTTATACATAAAATTTGCATGATCAAAAAACATCAAGTCTCGAATGAACGATTAGTTTAGTAGCCTTGAAATTTCTAGATATATTCACAAGGTTTACACTATATCATAAAATGGAAAACTACAACAACATTGTTTCCATGGAAAACACTGAGATATCATAAACAATACCTACAGGTTAGTCATAACATACTTCTTCGTATCTTGGGAAAAATAAAACATAGAATGGGGTGAGCTCAGATGCTCAGTAAGGATAACAATATAGCAGAAACTTCCATAAAAAATCATAAACATTTAAGGCTATGTATAAAACTAAAACAAAAGCATTTTCAACATAATATTCTTCATAATATGGAAAATATAAATCAATATAATTTAATTTACTTACTCACATGGTATTGTACAAGTGGAATAATCACATGAAAAATCAATAGCCACTTTCATAATGATGAAATTCATAATGCCATGCTTTCATAACCCCATAGTCAAGGCCTTGTGCCAAGACTACATATAAGATTTTTTCAAGGCCTTATTCCAAGAAACTTGTTTGTCTCATTAGTCCTACCGATGCATCGAGGTGCTATAGCAGGCTCCACCAGTTACTTACTAAGTCCAATGCTTTCCTCATATGAAAAGGATAAAACATAACATAAACATTCATATTAAAATTGGCATACAACATGTCAATACATTATCCATAAACCATGAATGGTATGAAACCAACACATCCATAGTCAAACATATCACAAAACATTCAATACAATGTGGAAGTATTGTATCATAATAAATCAACTTCTAATAAGCTTAAAATCTATCAAAGGATGTTGACATAGATGAAATCAAGCCTTTTTTAGAGAAATATCTATTTCAATTTTGAAATCATTTATGATTAATATAATTATAAAAGAAAATATTTATTTTTGAAATATTCTTATAAGCTTATAAGGGACCCTATGATGATTTTATAATGGCATAAAATAGCCACACCCGCCGTATAATTTAAAAAAACATTCTTACCTTAATTCTTTTAAAAAGGACATAAAGTACCTTGTTGAAAAATGACATAAAGATTCCATTCAAACCATTCTATAATAAGTAAATCACAAGTATAAATGACTTTAAACTATAGTCAAGTAAATAGTAAAAATGATTCGGAATACATTTTTAAGAAACATGTATGTGGATGATAAAGAGGTCCCAATAGATACTTACGTAAAAACAACCTCGAATAATAAAGATATTGTGAAATTAACCCTTAACTTGTACTTTTACTTGGTCTAGGGTATGTAAAACTCATGTATAATGGTGAAATAATTGTTATTAAATTATTCATGAATCATATACATATATATGATATCATATATTATCTTTTAACATTTCTTTCTTAATAATTTCTTAGTATTGTCATCGTTTTGGGAGTCAGCTAAATTGTATTCCATTATATTATTTGTTACATAAGTAATTTTTGTTATGGACAGGACATATGTTATTCAAATTAATAATTATATTATGTCTTTGAACATTATTTTTAATCATCTAATGAATATTAGTCTTGAATGGATATGATGGGGAATGAATCTCGTCACATTCATGGAGAAAGTAATCTGTACGTACACATGAGCTGCAATATCATTCTTTTGATTATAAAATAATATATAATTGGATGGTATATCATATATACAGAATAATTATCATGTTATATTTATTATTTACATCAATTACACATCATTATTATACCCTTCCAAATAATAATGTATTGAATAACAATTACACCACGACGTGGACATGGTAAGTCGTACGTACGCACGTATAGTGACATGTCATTCAAAGGATGGATAGAATAATAAATATGGTTGTGCCATATTTATAATAACATCAAATTATATTGATGATACTGGAGTTAATATTTTATAATGGAAACCACATAGCAAGAGGAGGTAGAATAAGAAAGGAACTTGAAAGAGTTGATGAAATATTTACCACTTCTTCGGGTTATTCCTTTTAATTTGATCTAATGGGATTTATAGGATGTCTTTATGACTAAAATAAGGCCTATATAATGAAGGGAGGACAGTTGAGAGGGTATTTGGGCAGGGTTTGGCCAAGCCAAATGGCTATGATGGTGTGAATTAGAGAGAATTGGAAGTTCCCTTTTAAAGAGGGGTGAGTGGAACCTTAGGAAAAGATAGAAATATTATTTTATAATAAATTCATTTTCGGTTTATAATGGCTTGAAAATTGATTATTTAAAGGATAAGGTGGGTATGGGTTGAAAACAACTCAACCAATAGGTTTTAGATAGGTTTGGGTCACTATATTAACTATTTATTTTAGATTTAACTCTTAGTTAAATAGTTTTACATTTCCCATGTCTCTTTGTATTTTTATATTATACGGTTAATAAACATACCATATAAATCCAAGAGAACCTCAAGTGGTTCATAAATTAAATATATAATATTATTTAATACCTTTTTACAAACCTTATATTTTTAGGAATAGAATATAAATTAATAATTATATATTTGTTTTAAAAACGGTTTAATGTCAATTTTGACACAATTTGGTTTTTGGTTTTTTTTAAATTCATAACAGCATTATTACTTAGAAAAAATATCATCTAACCGACCCTAAAATGTCATATTAATGTATAAAATTAGAGAAATTCATAAAAAGTCTGAAAATACATTTATTTGGATATTTATAATATCAATTATTTTAATATTTTATTAATTAGGTAATTACTACATCATCGTAGTGTCATAAATAAATTAAATTAGTTAATGTCTAAAAAATATAAATAAAAAACCATTATATAGGGAATATTTTTAGCTTGATAATGAATATTTATAGTTGAATTTATCTTATGTGTAACCTTATATTTAATGTTTTTTAGTTATTAAACTTTGAATTTAACACTTTTAACTCTTCTTTGAATTAAATAATAATAATTGTCCTAATCTAACCCAATTGGACCTAAAGGATCATATTTTATTCCTAAGGTTGTTTTTGGTCGAATTAAACTTATCCAATAGAATTGGAACATGTGTTAGTATAATAATAATATCATTTTTATCCTTAATTACCCTATTTACTTTTAACCGTGGTAAATGAATGTAAAAAGTTACTATTCACCAAAAATTATTCTCATCTTATTGAACCAAATTTTATTTATAGATATCAACCGTTTCTCTCATATTTTTTAAATTCAACTTACCGAAGCGGTAAAATTATGTTTTATATAAATTTGAAAATGCTCCTAATAGGTTGGTAAAAGACGGTAAAAAGTTCATTAAAAGTTTTATATATCTAAAATTATTATAAACTTAATCCAATGAATTACATTGAAATTATATAGGTATTATGTATCTATTTTGACCTAAAATAATATTAATTAAAATAAATAATTGTCTAAATAAAAATTTGGTTTTAAACTATAACTTAGTGTTTTCACTATTCGTCAAAAATTGAATGTTTTCATAAAAATACCAAAAATTCACCCTAATCTATTTTTTATATTCTGAATCCAAAAATGAAGTCCATTATAAAAGTTAAAATTTATAAAATTTCAAAAAATGGGAATTAAAATTCATAACGGCTATTTTGATTGGTTGTGGTGTGTTAGAAGTCGAAGTTACGTACAACACATGCTATTGTATTATTCAAAGAGAAGTGTACCATGGATACTTTGGGTGTTACATTCTACCCTCCTTCGAATAATTTCAACCTCAAAATTTCTAGAATATTACTGCATAAAATGATGCATGTGGTTCTTCATCATAAGTTCCTCGGGTTCCCACGTTGCCTCTTCCATCATGTGGTTTCTCCATATAACTTTTACCAGACGAGTCGTCCGGTTTCTCAACATATGTTCTCTTATATGAAGAACCTTGACATGCTCTTCGCAATAAGAAAGATCGGGATCAAGTTCTAATTTTTCATAAGTGAGTACATGCATTGGTTCATGCATGTATTTTCTCAACAATGATATGTGGAATACATCGTGAACTTTGGAGAGACATGGAGGAATTTCCAAACAGTAAACTATATCCCCAATTCATTTTTGAATTTTGAAAGGTCTGATGTACCTAGGACAAAATTTTCCCTTCTTATCGAAACATATAACACCCTTCCACAGAGATACCTTCAAGAAAACATGATCTCCAACCTGAAATTCCGAATACTTCCTTTAGTTATCATTATAGCTCTTATTCCTACTTTGAGCTGCTTTGATGTGGGTTTGGATTACCTTCACCTTTTCCATCATTTCCTCCACAAGTTCTGGGCCTACGAGTTTTCTTTTTCCAACATCATCCCAACAGGTTGGGGTGCGACATCTCTTTCTGTATAATGCTTCATATGGTGCCATCTGAATACCTGAATGGAAGCTATTTTTATAGAAAATTCTTCCAGAGGTAAATATTGATACCATATAACTTGAAAGTCAAGTGAGCATGATATCAACATGTCTTCTATGATTTGAATAGTCCGTTTTGATTTTCCATCAGTTTGGGGGTGGTAGGCTGTGCTCAAATGAAGTTCATTATCCAAGGCATTCTGAAGAATTTTCCAAAATCTTAATGTAAAACAGGGATCATGATCAGAATAAATTTAAAGTGGTACTCCATGAAGTCTTACAACTTCATTAATATATAGTCTTTCTAAATGTTCAAGTGGTATATCTTCCCTTATATCATGAAAATATGCTGACTTGGTAAGATGATTAACAATGACCAACATTGCGTCGTTCGTCCTAGAAGTCTTTGGTAGCCCCATGACAAAGTCCATCGTGATACCATCCCATTTCCTAACAGGTTTGGGAAGAGTTTTAATGACTCTTCTAGTGTGTGTCCTTCCAGTATTCACTTGTTGACAAAACATACATCTTGAAACAAAATCAGAAATCTCATTCTTCAGGTTGTCCCACCAAAAATGTTCCTTCAAATCTCTATAAATTTTGGTGCTCCCAGGGTGTATAGAGAAATTGGAGCTATGAGAATCATCCAACAATACTATTTTAAGATCAGTTATATCGGGAACACAAAGTCTCTTCCCAAATTTTAAAATTCCATCTTCATACACAAAGTCCCTCAATCTCCCATCATTCACAGCTTTAATCTTCTTTTGAAACTCTTAATCATTGGTCTGAGAACTCTTTATCCTTTCTAGTAAAGATGGTTTGGAAACCATTTGAAAACGTATTGATGTTTCACCTTCCATGGTGATTCTCATATTCATATTTACTTGATCCATGTATATAGGATCCTTTTCAACGAAATCTTGTTTAAAACTCCTTGAACCTTTCTGCTCAAAGCATATTCCACCTTATTTTCCTTCCCAGGGAAGTAGTGTATAGTGCTATCATAATATTTGAGTTGTTCAACCCATCGTCTTTGCCTCATGTGGAGTTCTTTCTATGAGATAATATACTTCAAACTCTAATGATCGGTATATATCTCACATTTTTCACCATAGAGATACTGTATCCAAATCTTCAAAGCAAAGATTACAACTGCTAACTCATGATCATGAGTAGGATAGTTTTTCTCATGAATTTTTAGTTGTCATGATGGATATGCAGTAACCCAATAATTTTGCATAAGGACACAACCATGTACATTTGTTGAATCATCACTATAAATAACAAACCCATCATTCCCTGATGGTAGAGTCAAGATAGGAGCATTGACTAATATTCTCATAAATTCTTCAATACATTCTTCAAAATATTTTTTCCAAACAAATTTAACCCCTTTTCGTGTGATCATTGTTAATGGGTTAGCCAACCGGGAAAAATTCTGGATGAAACGTCAATAATAACCTGCTAAACCAATAAAATTGTGTACCTTAGTTATACTCATCGGTGCTGGCCATTCATGGATTGGCTTGGTATTATAAGGATCAATATAGATTCCGTCCTTGGAGACAACATGGCCATGAATGGAAATCTCTTGAAGCCAGAATTCACACCTGCTAAACTTCCCATATAATTCATGTCTTCTAAGAGTCTTCAGGACAATGCGAAAGGTATTTTAATGATCTTCATAGCTTTTTGTGTGTACCAAGATATAATCAATAACCACCACTACAAAGTCCTCCAGATATTCCGTGAAAACTCTATTAATTAGATCCATGAAGGCCGAGGGTGAATTAGTCAATCTAAAATGCATTACTGTAAACTCGTATCGACCGTACCTAGATTGAAATGCTGTTTTCGGAATGTCTTCCTTCTTGACACACAACTGATTATATGAAGATCAAAGGTCAATATTTAAAAATTGTTGAGCTCCATGAAGTTGGTAAAATAAATCATCAATGCGAGCCAGGGGATACTTGTTCTTTATTACTATAGCATTGATGTCCTTGTAGTCAATAAAAAACCCCATAGATCCTTCATTCTTCTTATCAAAAAGGATAGGGGATCCCCATGGAGAAACACTAGGGAGAAAAAATCCCTAATTTCTCAATTACTCTAGTTGTTTCTTTAGTTCCAATAATTTCACAGTGGCCTTTCTATAAGGGGTCTCCGATATGGGCCTTGATCCCAGAATTAAATCAATGGAAAACTAAATTTCTCATTCTAGAGGATGTCCACGTAAATCTTCTAGAAACACATCAACATATTTTTTAACAATCGATAAATCTTCTATTTTAACATTCTTTTTCTCACCCACTATAATTTCATTCTCTTCCTCTCCAATAATTGAATTTATTTGAGCTAATGGGGGTGGATCTAGATAAGAATTAGGTGGTGACATTTCTTCTCTAAAGTTAAGGTGTTATTTAGTATCATAAAAAAATAGTATCCTCCTTTGTCTTAAAATAAATTTTCGCATCATGGTCCAAAAGACAATCCATAATGAGGATTATATAAAATTCAATCATGGTTGTGATGCTGAGATCAACAGATAAAGAACATTTATATTCCCTAATGGGGACTGATTCACAAAACATTGTTGTAATGATAATTCCCTTAGGAGTTTTTAATGACAACACCCGTGTTAAATAATATTGGAAATATCTAATTTTCTTAGGAAACAGGGTAGATATGAAACAATGAGATGATCCAGAATCAAATAAATCATTGGATAAACTTGAGGAAACCATTAAATTAACTGCCACTATGTCTTTTAGAGCTTCAACCTCAGCAGTAGTTATAGCATAAGCATTGTCTTGATAACTTGGCCTTTTCAAAGGTACATTCCCCTAATTCTTAGGAAATTCATTTGCATATTTCCCCTTTTCTCTACAATTGTAGCTTTCAACACTGACAAACTCTTTCTTCCTCTTGCAATCACGAGTTTGGTGGCCTTTTTCACCACACTTGTAACAGACTCCCATTCCTTTCAAGAATGTACTAGGGTGTTTCTTCCCACATTTACTGCAGGATGGATATTTATCTTCTCCCTTCTTCCCTTTATTTCCTTTTCCAGAGTGTTTAGTAGATATCTTCTTCTCTTGCTTTGATTTAAAGTCGTAAGACTTAGAGATTTCTTTTTCTCTCTTGATAGCACATGAGACAATATCATCATATGACCAGAAGGATTGTAAGACTAATGCTCAATAGAGAAATTGTTTTAACCCATCAACAAAATGATAAATTTTAATTCTTGGGTTACATATATAATCTACCGCATGACTTGCTAACCTTGGAACATTCGCTTCATACTTTGCGACATTCTCATCCTCCTTTTTCCTCAGACTCGGAAATTGTCTTTCTATATCCCCTCGATGGTCATGAGGAAAGTATTTTTCTGAGATTTTTTTTAAACACTATCCATTTCATATTGGATACTTCATCATCTTCCTTTTTGTTTTGAATCAATGACCGTCATTGATCAGTATCTCCAGTGAGGCGGTAAATTGCCATTACAACTTTTTCACTTTGGATACTACCCAAGGTGTTGAATATTTTCTCTAAAGAATTTATCCATTTCTCAACTACTAGTGTATTTGTACCCCCATTTAATGTTGTTGGTTTTTGCCACATGAAGTGCTCTAACACTGATCCTCCATGTTGTGGATCAGGGTGCTCCATACAGGTAAGGTTATTAAAAATAACCTAAGTGAGTTGTACCAGTATGAATATTAGCTGATCAAAACATGTTGCATCAGCAAATCAACTATAATTATCTTTAGTATAAGGGAAATACCTACATTGAGTGCATGCATTGATACAATTTTCATTCATTCCAGTAGGTTCTATTTCTAAAAATGGCATTAACTATATTAGTTTTTGAATCGCAATGCATAAATCCAAACTTGTAAAACTCATTACATAAATTGAATAGTTTATGGATATAATCCATAGTAATACAAATTTTTTCATTTATGAAGTATATTTTCATAAACACTACATAATGGTATGTAAAAAAATGAGAATTATCATAATCATATCCCCAGGGAGGGTCGTAACCAAGAGTGAAGCATGGCCTGTTTTCGTGCACCAGTTCCCATTCGAGTCTAGCTCAAAGTAGTGTTTTCTGGTTTTACCCCTAGGTACATCTGTTCCAGAGCCACCTCTACCTGCTCGTATCCAGATAGGGATGTATTTCTTGGAAAACTAAGAAAATCTCTACAATACCAAAATTCTAGGAATCTCTTCTATACTAATCCTCAAAGTCTATCTTAGGGTAATGTGCTCTAATCCAAGTTTATCTAAATCTAGAATCCAAGGTTTGTACTAAAATTCCTCTGATACCAACAGTAACGGCCAAACCCTTGTTACTCAGAGTTGGTGCCTTATTAGATAACATTGGCATGATCATAAAACATCATGTCTCAGAAGACAGATAAGTTTAGTAGCCTTGGAAGGACTATATACATTCATAAGGTTTACATTACATCTTAAAATGGAAAACTACAACAACATTTTTTCCATGGACAACATTGAGATCCGATAGACTATCCCTGTAGGTCAGTCATAATATAATACTTCACATCTAGTTAAAAATAAAACATAGAATGGGGTGAGGTCAGATGCTCAATAAGGATAACAATATAGTGGAAACTTTCATAAATAAGAACGACCATTTAAGGCAGTTTATAAAAATAAAACAAAAGCCTTTTCAAGAAAAAATTCATCAAAATATTGAAAATATAAATCAAAATATTGCTATTTACTTACTCACATGGATATTCTACTAGTATAATAATCACATGCAATATCAATAGACACTTTCATAATGATGGAATGCATTATGCAAGACATTCGTAACCACATAGTCAAGGCCTTGTTCCAAGACTACAAATAATATTCCATCAAGGCCCTGTGCCTAGAAACTAGTTTATCTCATTATACCTACCAATGCATCGAGGATCTATAGCGGGCTCAACCCTTCACTTACTATGTCCAATGAATTCCTCTTATGAAAAGGTTTAAACATAACATAAACATTCATATTAAAACTGGCATAAAAAATGTAAATACTTTATCCATAAACCATGAATGGTATGAAAATAACACATCCACAGTCATACATATCACAAAACCTTTAATACATTGTGGAAGTTTTGTATCATAATAAATCAACTTCAAATAAACATAAAATCCATCAAAGGATGCTGACATAGATTTAATGAAAACTTATTTTAGAGGAATATCTCTTTCTATTTTGAAATCATTTAAAATTCATATGATTATAAAAGAAGACATTTAATTTGGAAACAATATTATAATCTTGTAAGAAAAGCTTTTATGATGTTGTAACTATGGAAAATAGCCACACTCGATGTACAAGTTAAAAAAACATTCTAACCACAATTCATTCAAAAAGGTCAAAATGTACCTTGTTGGAAAACGACAGAAAGATTCCTTTCAAAACATTTTATAAGAAGTCAAAAAATTGTATAAATGACTTTAAAACATAGTCTTGAAAATATTAAAAATGCTTTGGGATACATTTTTATGAATCATGGATGTGGATGATAAAGATGTCCTAGTAGATACTTACGTAAAAACAATCGCGGATAATAAAGAGATTGTAAAATTAACCCTTAACTTGTACTATTACTTGGTCGAGGGTAGGTTGTCCTACTAGGTAATGGTGAAATAATTTTTATTAAATTATACATGAATAATATACATTAATATGATATCATATATGATCTTTTATCATTTCTTTGTTAATAATATCTTAGTATTATCGTTGTTTTGGGTGTTAACTGATTCGTTTTCCTTTATATACATTATTAAGTAATTAAAGTTTTTATGGAGAGGATGTATCTTATTCATATTCAGAATTATATTAAGTCATTAAAAAATATTTTTAATCATTTAATTAAAATTAATCGTGAATGGATACGATGGGGAATGAATCTCATCGCGTTCATGGAGACGGTAATCCATACATACACATGAGAGATAATATCATTATTTTGATCTTAAATTAATTTATAATTGGATGGTATATCGTATATAAAGAATTATTATCATGTTATATTTATTATTTACATCAATTAAACATCATTATTATACCCATCCAAATAATAATCTATTGAATGACAATTACAACACGACGTGGACATGGTAAGATGTACGTACACACGTATGGTGACATGTCATTCAACGGATGGATAGAATAATGAATATGGTTTTACCATATTTATAATAACAATAATTTATATAGAATATACTGGAGTTATTATTTTATAATGGAAACAACCATGAAAGGGCAAGTGGAAGACGAAAGGAACTTGAAAGAGGTGACGAAATATTTACCTCTTCTTCGAGTTCTTCCTTTTGATTTGATCAAAAGGGCTCCTAATGTTGGATATTTGACTAAAATAAGGCCTTTATGATGAAGGGAGGACATTTGAGAGGGTATTTGGGAAGGGGTTGTCTGATCCAAATGGTTTTGAAGGAGTGAATTAGAGAGAAGGGGATGTGAGCTTTTATAAGAGGGGTGAGGGGAACTTTCGGAAAAGCTAGAAATATTATTTTATAATAAAATAATTTTGGTTTTTTAATGGATCGAAAATGAATTATTTAAAGGATAAGGTTGGGATGGGTCGAAAACCACTAAAAAATAGGTTTTAGACAGGTTTGGATAACTATATTATCTTTATCTTTTAGATTTAACTCTTAGTTAAATAGTTTGAAATTTACCATGTATCTTTGTATTATTATATTACATGGTTAACAAAATTACTATGTACTTCCAAGCTATAACACCCCAGGAAAATAAAAACACAAAATTTTTCATTTTTATTAATATTTGTTAACTAAATATTAATTTTACTTTAAAGGGGACACTATGTTCGATTGTACACTCGATTGGTAACAATGGGTTTCTTTGAAATATTACGTTGCACACTAATCATATAATATTATTATTTTAAATCACAGTTAACACCTAGCTGTTTTAGTGGTTTGAATGAACATAAATAACTAAAAAATTATTATATATGTTTTTTTAATGTTTTTACATTTATCCAATAAAATTTGAAGGATGAAAATGTGAATGAATCTAATTTTAAACATAATTTACTTTAAAGGGTTGATTTACCACCTTCTAATGTAGAACCCTCATTAAAAGTAGTTTTGTTCACTTTTATATATTACATTTTACAAAATAAAATTCTTCTTTAGAATCGGGACATCAAAATATACTTTGGGAAATTTTTTTGTATTTTTCTAATAACATTCATTTATTATGAATAGTGAGAAATAATGTATTTTAATTCAAAACCGCCTTTTAATATAATTTATTTATATGTTTAGATTATATTTTAAAAAGGTATTGAAGTGTAATTAGTTTATATTATTACCCTTTAATCCAATTTTGGTCATTGGAATTAATTTCAATTTGAAATTATACATAAACAAGTGTTAATCTTTGGAATGTTATTGTTTCTTAAAAACACTCAATTTGTTTTGACAACGGGAATTAATTTTAAATTAATTAATCCAACTACTATGTTTTGAATTTGGTAAAATAGACATAATTTTTGAATTTTTAATATCAAATATTTATTAGGCTTAATTTTTTGTATTTTTCTAAAAAAACATCAATTTTTGACGAATAGTGAAACCACTAAGAAGTAGTTAAAAATCCGACTTTTTCATTTAAATGAAATTTTACCTCTTCTGTGAATTGAATTTCGAAAATATGATATGCATGGTTGTTATTAGTATGTAAAATTTGATTCAATAAGATGAAAATAATTTTTGGTGAATAATAAATTTTGACTTTTATTTACCGTGGTTAAAGGTAAATAGGGTAATTCAAGGTAAAAGCAATATTATAATAATACAAAATTACCTTAAAACTTGTCCTAACATTATTGGATGAGTCACGAGAGACAATGATAATCCTTGGGTCTATTTTGGGACCCCATGGAGCCACTTAAGAATGATAAAGACAATTTATTTTAATTTACTTAAAGTAAAGACAAAAATGACATTAACAGATATTTATTAGTTTATCAATTTTTACATGGGGTAATATAAGACATCTTTTTGACTATAAATAATATTTGGAAATATAAAATGATTTCCTACATTATGGTAATTTTTTTATAATTTATATACATTAAAATAAATTATATTATTTATGACACAATAATGATGTATTATTTACCACAATAATAAATGATCTAAATAAATATGATTATTAATATTAAAATAATATCGAAAACCTATCCAATTCTTATTGGATGATTTTATTTCGACTATGAGTTATCTTATCTTCGACTTTATTTAGCTTTGGACCTTTATAAACTGAATATCTCTATATAATAAAAAAAATATTTTCACACTCTCTTAAAGAGCCCCTCCTCCCCCTTATAAACAAACACCAAATATAATCCATTCCACACACCTCTCAAGCCCCTTGGATCATCCAACCCCTACCAAAATAATATCTCAAGATCCTCCCCTTAATCCTATAAGGCTAAACTTTGGCATAAGGCACTTCAAGAAGTCCTTTTGGATCCAACCAAATGAAGTTACCAAAATTAAATGTAATACTTTCTTTAAAATTCTATTATTTTATTTTGTTTTATCCTATTTTATTTTACCTCTACAACCTCCTAAAAAAATTTATTTATTTCTTTTATAACAAAAAAAGTATCCTAAATATACTAGGATCTTGTTATGATATGGATTTTAACTACACTTACACAAACCTCCATCTAATAGGTGAAGAACATACTGTTTCTGTGGATGGGAAACTAACGCCTCAGGAAACGATGATTGTTCGACTTTCACCCAAATCCTCTCATGGTGGACATTAAGATGGAACTATATTTATATATGATATATATATTATTTTTATGTTTTTTTTGATGCTGTATTTTCCATTTATATCATTATTTTAAGGTTTCCATTATGCGTAAAACGCGATAATTTCATTTGAGGAAGTGCAGACTACCGCCCCCTCAAAATGATATGACTCTTTAATGACTTATGTGGGATGTATAAAGGATGGAATTAATGATATTATATATTATATTGTACTTGAATTATAATATACCTATTTATCATTATGTTTTGATTCCATTAAAATACAAAATCGAAATGAAAGTAGCATTCATGCGTACGTAGGGCTTACCGTCCCCATGAACGGAACATTTCATTTTTTTATATCCAAATGTTATGTACTATTATAAATAGATATATATACTTGATATATATATATATATATATGATATCTAAATTATGTATTTAATTCTAGAGATAATGTACTTTTGGCCACATGGAAAAATAGTAATTATAACAAGTTCATTTTTCCCTCATGTTCTGAACATCGATAAAATATCCATTATGAACTCAAATAAATAAATAATTGTTTTGACAGGGTAATAAGTGATATAAAAAGAATAATAAACATTGAAAATGTTATTAATCAGGTAGAAATTAACTTTTGTTTATTTTTCAGGAAGAACAAGTAACATACAAGAAAAGTCAGACTTGAGGTAAGGGGTTTCTTATCCGACTTTTAATTTGGTGAGATTTCCATTGTTCGCTGCTTATTTATTTCATGTGGTGTATTTTGAATTTAAATTAGATATATATTATCATGAATATTTTTATATTTATGGTATTCTATAATTAATTTGGTGGTTATTAACTTTTGTTCATACTACTTGAATGATTACAACGAAGTAAGGGTTTTTCATCTCACTTTTATTCTCGTGAGATTCATGCTATATTAGACACTATTTCCTTTTGTGTGGAGTATGTACTACCCCTAATTGTATTAATTTATTAATATAATTTAATGTATGGGTATTTACATCTTCATTCTATGATACTTCATTCATGGGGTGTATGATTCATAAGTTACCAAATCGTTAAGGGAATTTCCAATTTCAATTTCCACTCATTGGGTTTTACGCATACTTCATTGATTATTTTACTCCTTGATTATGTGTGGAATCACTATTTATTATTTTTTTATTAATTTACACTACCCTTTCTGTGGATATACTTTTGATACACAAAATCACTCCATTCATAAATTCTTATGTCATCAAGATGAACTTGATAAGAGTAATTTTAACTCAATATCCATTTATTGAGTTAAAAATCCAAATCATTAGTGTTTTTTTTAAAAGAATATGTGTGTATGTACTCTGATTTATTTACAATTAATATCCAATCATTTTGAGTGTATTTATATTTGTCACACATAATTATGTCCTTGATATATCATTAAACTACGGATTCTACCTTTATAAGAGATTTCATCTCAATTTACATTCCATTGAAACTTATTTATTATTATACAGAAATTCACTTTTATATGGTGTATATAACATACATTGAAATAGTATATCATGAATCCATTTATTATAAAAATATTATAAAGTTTTGATTACTGCAATTATTTGTATTCAAGTGTCTCTCTTTTTGTTAGGAACTGTAGCTAAAATATCATTTTAAATTTTTTAAAGATTTATTATTCTAAATATTTCTCATTAATTTTCATGCATTAAAAATGGTTTTAGGGAATTATTTATATAGAAATTAATGTTTTAAAATTATAATTACTTTTAAATGTTTCAATGTGGTATGGGACACTTCAATTCAAAAAATCTATTTTTAAACGGCTTATTGAGAAATAGTTTGACATTTAAATGTTTTCAAGAAAAAGGGGGATATTTCGCTCAAATAGTTTTGATGATTACATTCATCTATGTCAACATCCTTCATTGTTTTGAATTAAGGTTAATCTGTTACTATCAAAGCTTCCATATAGTATTGAACGATTTTTATTTGACTATGGACGTGCTATTTTTTATACCATTCATGGTTTGTGGATAAAGTATTGACATTTAGTAGGATAAATTTAATAGGAATGTTTGTGTTAGGTTTCAAAATATTCATATGAGGAATGCATTGTTCTTATTATGTGATGGGTAGAGCCCACTATAGCTTCTCAATGCATCGGTAGGTCTCATGAGACAAACAAGTGTCTTGGAACAAGGCCTGGAAAACATCTTATTTGTAGTCTTGGAATGAGGCCTTGAATTTGTGGTTCTGATGTCTGGAATTTTGAATTCCATCAATATAAAATTAGGTATTGATATTTCATGTGGTTATTCAACTAGTAGAATACCCATGACTATGTTTTATTAGGGAATTATTTACTCTTCTCATATTCGTGCCGTAAAGTGTTCATGTTTATTATTTGTAAAGGCATATGTTTTTAATTATTCACCATGTCTAATGTTTATGTTATCTTCCGCTATATTACTTACTATTACTGAGAATTTTCACTCACCCCTTTCTCATGTTTTATTTTCCTAGTATATTAAGAAGTTAGTAATGAGTGACTTGCAGGAATAATCTTGGAAGCCTTAATGTTTCCAATGGAATAAATTAGTGTTGTTTTTGTTTTCAAGTTGTAGTGTTGAACTTAGGAATGTATCTTGTTTCCAAGACTACTAAACTGATCAGTCCTTTGGGGAATGATTTCTTAAAATCATGCCAATGTATTAAAATAATTCACTGGCTCCTGGATTCAAGGGTTGGGGAATTACAGTTGGTATCAGAATAAGATTAGTACAAACCATGGAAACTAGATTTAGATAACCTATTATTAGAGCAAATTACCCTAAGATAGAAATTGATGATTAGTAAAGAATAACTTCCTAGAATTTTGGTAACGTATAGATTTTGTGTATTTTTCATGCAATACATCCATGTCATGACACAAGTAGGTAGAGACAGCTCTGGAACAGATGTTCCTAGGAGTGAAAATTCTGACAAGGAGTTTTGGGGTTGACCAGGGGTATCCTGGTACACAACAATGGGCCCTTGCTGCACTCTTGGTTATGGCACTCCTGGGGGATATTCTTAGGATAATTTACATTCTCTTTACAAACAGATTAGAAAGATTTTAATATATGATGAGAATAAATGACCTTGGTTAATCCTAAGGTGTATTAAATTGAATATAAGGTGTAATGATATTCTCTAAATTATTTTTTACTATTATTACTCACAAAATGACTTCTAGTTTCACTAAATGGATGGATTCCAAGGAAGTCATAGTAACATTGAGAAATATGTAAAAGGTTTGAATGATGGTGGAAATGAACAAAAAATGGAATGTTGATAGGCATAAAAGATATCGTGTTTATGTCGAATCACTTTTCAAAAAATATGATCAACAACATATATATTAACTAACTCCATGACTCAACAAGGGAGAGAAAAGTGGAGAATGATAAGAGCTCCAGCAGTGAAGACCATGGAGAAAAGAAAGCTCATTTTTCATCATGCAGGAAATGAGGAAGGATGCACCTCTTAAGGTGTCTTAATGAAACAAAAAAATGCATTATGTGTGGGAAATAAGGACATAAAGTAATGAATTGTTGAGGAAAAATGAAGAGTACTATGGAAGAAAATAAAAATGGTCCTAAGAATCCATTTATAGTCATTTTCAATAAATTTATTCGACCTGTCCATTACCCGAGTGAATTACCTATTCTATAGGATATCCTCTTGGTCATGTAAGAAGCTATGATGAAATAAATGGATGGAGAAATGTTTAAAAAGTATTAGTTCTCATTATTGATGGGATTACTTTGGAAGGGTTTTCTCTTGTATTTTTAACCCTGCAGTTTGTCATGTGAAAATGATATTAGAGGAAGAATTATCTTTTCTCTTGTGGATATAGTTATAAATAACAATTTGGTTTCATATGATCATTGAGTTTGAGGAAATTACAAGTTATTAAATTTTGGAATAAAAATGCGAGGTATGAGATAACATTTGTGATGAAATTATGTTATAGTTATTTTGAGGAATCTATCTCATTTTTTGGAATGTTATAAAATTATATTGTTTTTGAAAAAGGGAAACATGTAGACCATGTGACAACCCGTCGCGTCAGACAAAGCTGTAGGAATCGAACCCACAACCATAGTGCGATTGGGATTTATCGCCTACCACTGGACTACATGAAGACCATGGTTAGTGTGACTAATTATTTATAGTTAAATGATTTATTGATCACTAATAAGTTTATTTTGGATCTTATGTCTTATCAAATGGATATCCTTAGCATAGGAAAAAGATTAGTTGATTAAGTGATAAATGTTATTTTGGAAGATGTTTTCTCTATTAGAAACACTATATACATAAGGATAATAGAATACTATGGGATTTCATTTGAGGGGTAATGGTAGATTTTTATCTATACTTTTGTTTATTTATCGAAATGATTAACCTATCATAGAGAATATGTGATTAGGTTAATTACTTTTGAGTATGTGACTTTAAGGGCAGTCGATGTCATTTTGAGATAAAATTTAAAGTGGACGACTACATAACCAAATTCTTATCAGTTTTGGGTTTCAATATTAGTTTGGATTATATAGAAATATTTGAAGGACAGTTGTTTATTGAAAGGTATTAATTTAACATTGGGGTATAGTTGGTTTAATTTTATAAATTAAGATAAGTATTTCTTTCTTTAAAGGATTATCTTTTTTGGGGCTCATCTTCTCTTGTTCTAACCATTTTGGTGGTGGCTAATATCTAAAGATAAGGTCAATATATTTTCCATCCTTTTTGGATCATGTGATTCTCTAGAAGTTGATTCTTTCTCTTCCAGTGTGACCAATTCATCTTGAATACTCATTGTTAGAAAAAAAACATGAGTTGGTGGTAGAAATTTAAAGAATGAAACTCTACTTAAAAAGTAAGTATATATCTTCATGTTATTAGTCAATATCATTAATAAATTCCTCAAATTTATGAAATGGAACTTAAACAAAAAACATTATCTATTTACTTTTCCAACTAGGAAACTAATGACCGTTTATCCCATCACAAGTTTGGGTTTTTCTTGTTGTTAACTTTCTCCGGATCATGTTTTCTATATCACTGCATTAGAACGTGAAACATAGTTTATCTTCCATAGCCATGTTTTCCTATATAGAATCGTAGTGTGGGTTATCCCTGGTGACCTTTATACTTTTCTTTCATTATTTTAAAGTGATAGTTGTACTGAATTGTTTCTGATGTGGGACTTTTAATGAAGTTTCCAAGCCCAGTTTTAAAATTGCGAGGACACAATTCCCAAAAGTGGGGAAGGATTTAACATTCAAGGTAAATAAATAAACTGGAAATTTTCATATTTATTAATATTTTTGTACTAAATATTAATTCTACTTTATAGGGGCACTATGTTCGATGGTATACCTGATAAGTAACAAAGGGTTTCTTTGAAATCTTACATTGCACACTAATAATATAATATTATTATTTTAAATGGTAGTTAACACCAAGTCGTCGTAAGAGTGGAAAGTAACATAACTAACTATAAAATGATTATATATGTTTTTCAAATATTTTTACATTTATCCAATAAAAGATAGAGGCTTAAAAAGTGAATGAATCTAATTTTAAACATAATTTACTTTAAAGGGTTGATTTACCGCCTTTTAATGTTGAACCCTCTTTAAATCTTTTTTTGGTCACTTTTAAATGTTCTATTTGACAAAATAAAATTCTTCTTTAAAATTGGGACATCAAAATTTACTTTGGGTAAATTTTTTGTATTTTTTATAATATTAATTTTTTATGAATAATGAGAAATAATGTATTTTAATTCAAAACTTCCTTTTAATATAATTTATTTATATTGTTAGATTATATTTTAAATTCATATTGAAGTGTAATTAGATTATATTTTTACCCTTTAATAAAATGTTGGCCATTGGAAATAATTTCACTTTGAAATTATACATAAACATGTGTCAATCTTTTGGTAGTTATTGTCTCTTACAAACATGCTATTTATTTTGACAATGGGATTTAATTTTTAATTAGTTAATCCAACTTCTACACTTCAAATTTGAAAAAATAGACATAATTTTTTAATTTTTACTATCAAATATAGCATTGGCTGAATTTTTGGTATTTTTCTGAAAAACTTCAATTTTTTGATGAATAGTGAAACCACTAAGTTGTAGTTAAAGATACGACTTTTTCATTTAAATTAAATTTTACCACTTTTGTGAATTGAATTTTGAAAATCTGAGTGATGGTTGTTATTATTAAGTAAAATGTGATTCAATATGATGAAAATAATATTTTGAGAATAGTAAATTTTGAATTTTGTTTACCATAGTTAAAGGTAAATAGGGTAATTTAAGGTAAAAAGAATATTATAATAATAATAAATTATCTTAAAACTTTTCCTAAACTTATTGGATGAGTCATGGAAGACCATGGTCATCCTTGGATCAATTTTGGGACACCATGAAGCCACTTAAGAATGATAATGACACTTTATTTTAATTAACGTAAAGTATAGACAAAAATTACATTAACAAATATCTTTTAGTATATCAATTTTGACATGGGGTTATATAAGTCATATTTTCAACTATAAATAATCATTGGAAAGTTAAAACTATTTCCTACATTATGGTAGTTGTTTTATAATTTTTAGACATAAAATAAATTAACTTATTTATGACACAATAATGATGTAGTATTTACCTCATTAATAAATGATTTAAATAAATATTATTATAACCATTAAAATAATATCGAAAACCAGTCCAATTTTTATTAAATGATTTTATTTAGACCATGAGCCATCATATATTCGACTTTAATTAGTTTTGGACCTTTAGAAACCGAATATCACTATATAATGAAATAATACTTTCACACTTTCCTAAAGAGCCCCTCCTCCCCATTATAAAAGGACACCCCTTCTAACCCATTCTACACACATCTAAAGCCCCATGTATCGTCAAACCCCTGAAAAAAATAGTCTCTCAAGATCCCCATATTACTCCTATAATCCTCAGATTAGGAATAATGCACATCAATAAGTCCTTTTCGTTCAAACCAAAGGAAGTTACCAAAATTAAAGGTAATACATTCTCTTAAATTATTTTGTTTTATTTTAATTCTCCAACCCTCTAAATTTTTTTTATTACATTATTTTATAACAACACCAGTATGATCAATATACTAAGATTTTGTTATGAGAAGTATTAGAACTACACTTATACACACCTCCATCTAATGGGTGAATAACATATTATTTCTGTGGATGGAAAACTAACACCTCCCGAAACGATGATTGTTTGATTATCTCCTAACAACTATCATGGTGGCCATTAAGATGGCACTGTATTTATATATGACATATATATTATGTTTATGGTTCCTTTATGATTCTGTATTTTCCATTTATATCATTATTTTATGGTTTCCATTAGGGGTAAAACAAGATAATTTAATTTGAGGAAGTGCGGACTACCGCCCCCTCAAAATGATATGACTCGTTAATGCCTTATGTGGGACATATAAAGGATGGAATTAATGATATTATATATGATATTATAATTGAATTATAATATTTATATTTATAATTATGTTTCAATTTCATTAAAATACAAAATAGAAATGAATGTAGCGTTCAAGCGTATGTACGACTTACCATCTCCATGAACGGTACATTTCATTTCTTATCTCCAAATGTTATGTACTATTATAAAGAGATATATATACTGGATATATAATATATATATGATATCTAAATAATGTATATATTTCTGGAGATAATATAATTTTGACCTCATGGGAAAATAGTAATTATAACAAGTTCATTTTTACTTGAGTTCCGAACATCGATAAAATATCTATTACGAACTCAAATAAATAACTAATTGTTATAGCAAGGTAATAAGTGATATAAAAGGAATAATAAACTTGAAAAATTTTCTTTATCAAGTAGGAATTAAAATATGTTTATTATTAAAGAAGAAAATATAACATACAAGACAAGTCGAACTTGAGGTAAGGGGTTTCTTATGTCACTTTTAATTTTAGGAGATTTCCCTTGTTCGCCACTTATTTATTGCATGTGGTGTATTGTGTACTACTGTTTGATATATATTATCATGATTCCCTTTATATTAATAGTATTATGTGATTCATTTGGTGGTTATTAAATTTTGTTCACATGACTCGATTGATTACAACGAAGTAATGGTTTTTCATCTCACTTTTATTCCCGTGAGATTCAAGCTATATTGGCCACTATTTCCTTTTGTGTGGAGAATGTACTACCCCTGATTTTATTCCATTATTAATATACTTTAATTTATGGGTATTTAAATCTTCATTTTATGATACTTCTTTAATGGGGTGTATGTTTCATAAGTTACCAAATTGGTAATGAAATTTCAAATTTCAATTTCCACTCATTAGGATTTACACATACTTCGTTGATTATTTTACTCCATGATTATGTGTGGAATCACTATTTTTTATTTGTGTAGTAATATCAAATCCCCTTTTGTGTATATTATTTCGATAAAAAAAATCACCCCATTGATAAATTCTCAAGTCATCGATATGAATTTGATAAGAGTAATTTTAACTTAATCTACATTTATTGAGTTAAAAATCCAATTCATTGATGTTGTGTTTACAAGAATATGTGTGAATGTACATTGAATTATTTACACTAAATATCGAATCATATTGAGTGTATTTATATTTTTCACAAATAATTATTTCCTTGATTTATCCTTAACCTAAGGATACAGTCTTTATAAGAGATTTCATCTCAATTTACATTCCATTGAGACTTTTTTGTTGTTATACACCAATTCACATTTATATGGTGTATATAATGTACTTTGACCTAGTATATCACGAATCCCTTTATTCTAATGATATTATAAAATATTTATTACCTCAGTTATTTGTATTCAAGTGTCTCTTTTTTGGTTAGGAACTCCAACTAAAATATCATTTTAAATGTTGTAATGATTAATTATTATAAATCTTTCTCATTAATGTCCATGTTGTAAAAATTGTTTTAAGGATTTATTTATACGGACATTGAATTTTTAAAATTAAAATTCATTTTAAATGTCTCAATGTTTTATGGTAAACTTAGATTCAAAAAATATATTTTTAAATGGATTCTTGACAAATAGTGTGACATTTAAATGTTTTCAAGAAAAAGGGGATATTTCTCTCCAATAGTTTGGATGATTATTTTCTTCTATGTCAGCATCCATCATTATTTTTGATCGAGGTTAATCTGTTACAATACAATCTTCTATATTGTATTGAATGAGTTATGTTTGACTGTGGATGTGAAATTATTTATACCATTCATGGTTTGTGGATAATGTATTGAAAATAATTATGCTATTTTTAATACGAATGTTTATGTTATGTTTCAAATATTTCATATGGGGAATGCATTGGACTTAGTATGTGACGGGTGGATCCCGCTATAGCTCATCGATGCATCTGTAGGTCTCATGGGACAATATAGTGTCTTGGAAAAAGGTGTCGACAAAATCTTATTTGTAGTCTTGGCATGAGGCCTTGACTATGTGGTTATCCAGTCCCGCATTATGCATTCCATCATTATGAGATTATCTATTAATGTTTCATGTGATTATTTGACTAGTAGAATACCCAGGACTATGTTTTATTATGGCATTATTTACTCAGCTCATATGCTTTCCATGAAGTGTTCATGTTAATTATATGTAAAGTCATTTGTTTTGAATTATTCACCATGCCTAACATTTATGTTGTCTTCCGTTGTATTGCTTACTCTTATTGATCATTTGAGCTCACCCCTTTCTCATGTTTTATTTTCCCAGGATATGAAGAAGTTAGATATGGGTGAAATGAAGGAATAATCATGGATGTAAGGATTTTTCTACTGGAATAAATTAGTGTTGTTTTTTTATTCACTTTTTAGTGTTGAACTTATGAATGTATCTTCTTTCCAATAATACTAAACTGATCGGTCCTTCGGGACTTGATTCCTTGTTATCATGCCAACGTATTGAAATAATGCACCGGATCATGGAATCTAGGGTCGGGGTGTTACACAAGAGAATCTCAAGTGGTTCATTAATGACATATAAAACATTATTTAAGACCTTTTCCCAAACCTTAGATTCTTAGGAATATACTATCAATTAATAATATAATATTTGTTTTAAAAACTCTTTTACGTCAATTTTGACACTATATGGTATTTTGTTTTTTCTAAATTCATAACAGCATTATTACTTCAATAAAAATTCATCTAACCAACACTAAATTGTCATTTTAACCAACAGAATTAGTGGAATTCATAAAAAGTCTCAAATTACATTTATTTGGATATTTATGATATCAATTATTTTAATATTTCATTAATTAGGTAATTACTGCATCATCATTGTGTCATAAATAAATTAAATTATTTAACGTCTAAAAAATATAAATAAAATACCATTATTTATGAAATATTTTTATCTTTCTAATGAATATTTATAGTGGAATTTATCTTATGTGTAACCCTATATTAAAAATGGTTTAGTTATTAAACTTTGAATATAACATTTTTAACTCTTCTTTGAATTAAATAAAAATAACTGTCCTAATCTAATAAAAGTGGACCAAAAGGATCATATATTATTCCAAAGGTCATCTTTGGTCGTTTTACACTTATACAATAGAATTAGGACATGTGTGAGGGTAATAATAATATCATTTTTACCCTTAATTACCCTCTTTACTTTTAACCGTGGTAAATAAAAGAAAAAAGTTACTATTCACCAAAAAATTATTTTCATCTTATTGAATCACATTTTACGTACTAATATGAACAGTCTCTCTTAGATTTTTGAATATAAACTCATAAATGTTGTAAAATTATGTTTTATGAAAATTTGCAAATGCTCCTAGGAGGTGGGTAAAAGAAGCTAAAATGTTCAATAAAATTTTTATATATCTAAAATTATTATAAACTGACTGCAATTAATTACATTTAACCTATATAGGTATTATGTATCTATTTTGACCTAAAATAAATTTAAATAAGACAAATAATTATTCAAATAAAAATTTGGTTTTAAACTATTACGTAGTGTTTTTCACTATTCATCTAAAATTGAAAGTTTTCAAAAAAATACCAAAAATTAATCCTATGCTAATTTCGATATTCTGAATCCAAAAATGAAGTCCATTTGGAAAGATAAAATTTATAAAATTTCAAAAAGTGGGTATTATTATTCATAATGACGTTTTTGATTGGTTGTGGTGTGTTAGAACTCAAAGTTGCATACATCACACACTATTGTATTATTCAAAGAGATGCGTACTGTAGAAACATTGGGTGTTACAAATGTTCTCTTTTTCTTAATCTCCAAAAAGAACTCGACCAAACATTGTAAAATCTATAGTGACCCTAGTCCTTTAAAAATAACATTACATGATTTTGTTCATAATCAGTCATCAGAACACTGGCCATGACCAATGAATTATTGTTTCTTCAAAGACTGGGTACATAAAGCTAAAATCATAAACCATTTATTTATTTAATCTTCTTATTGAGCTCTTTAAATCCATTGTGCTCATACTTCATAAACAATAAATAGTGGATAGCATGAAGAATGTGGTGAGATAAAATCCCAATAAGGGAATAATAATAACAATATATCTTCAGCACATGGGTTAGAAGGCACGACATTATGAAAATAGAAGGCATGGAACATATGGAATAATAACATATAAACATGGATTCATAGTATTGTGGAAGCAAAATAATACAAGACATTATCATGATTGTAGGATCATTACACATGGAAGATCATGATTCAAGGAAAACAACCAAGAATATTTCACATGGTATTACATGTAAAAGAGAACTGCAATGAGTGTTTCACATGGTAGCACATGTCATGGCCAACTTCCATGACAGTAGCACATGACATCTCATGAAACTAAACATTACCCAATGCATGGGATAACTATCTAGGAACACCAATATTAACATGTTCAAGTATATTTTTTCCACATAAATAATCATAAATAATCAATCGTACATAAATATAAGGGTTACCCATGGAAAGAGATGGGTATCATAATCTTGTCATAATACCGAATAAATGGGCGTATCATGAAGGTCTGTATAAAATTAATGAATTAAATCATACAACCATATTAATAATGTAAAAGTTATATATTTTGATAATTTATGTCAATCATAATCAGTAATTAAAAAAAGTTATTAAAGAAACTCTAGAATTCAAACATTCTAGGGCGGTTTTGAGGAAAATCCCAAAGAGAAGTTAAAATAGAAAAGTGAATAATATTTTATACAAACACATATTTGAAAAAAGAGGGTTCTTATAATAAATATAATGATTTTTTAAGATCAATGGTGGCTTAAAACATATGATATTATTCACTCTAAATTTGGAAAGAATTTTGGAAATTTATTTAAAACATGTTTTCTTATATAGAAGTATTGAGGAGGGAACCATTTATAAACATGTATTTACCTAAAATAGATGATGAAATGGTATTTAAACAAGAATTTTGTACATATACACTACATTATAAGTTGTACACAAAAATAATAGAAAACATCGTTTCAGTAAAAAGATATATAAAGCAACCTGAAGGATTAAAGGATTTTATAGTTGAATCCCTTACGAAACCTCGACATGGTAACCGATGTACATATGAGGGATTAATGAGAGATAAATGGTTATATAAGAATTTATATATCATGGGGTAGGTATTTTGGAAGGGAGAAAACATACCACATAATTAGTAATTGCAAATAAAATGGCATAACATAGTGAAGATTCTTGAATAGAAGTGACAAATAGAGGATCCCATACCATTAGTCCGAAGGTGTTATTCACATGATATTAATGGCATGAATAATAAAATTATCTTTATAAATTAAAAATTAAATAACCAATTTTAAATTTAATTTATTGATTATAATCCTTTTAGGTTCATTCATGGACTTTTTGATGTGTTAAGAGGTTCAATTTCATTATCGGGGGCTGTTTGTTTCGTGATCTGGTTACTTATATATATGAATAGATAATCATGTACAATTAGAATGGTTTTACAGAATTGGAGTTATATTTTATTATTTAACATCTATATGTTACGTGGTTGTAAATTTAATTTTATTAATTGGAGTTATGTTTAATCAATATATAAATGTATAGTGACAACCTTTTGGGTTAATTGGTAGTTTTATGATCACAAGGAACACATATTGATTTATAAATCTAACCCATATGTATACAATATTCCCAAACTATAGATGAGAAAAATTACCCTAATTATAGAATGGTTCATCTATAATAATGGTATCATGAGAAGAATTGAATATGGTAACAGAAACTGAAAACCCATCAACATTAAATGTTTTAAATTAACACATCAGATGGTGTTTTTCTACTAGTATAAAAGAATGGTAAAGTAGAGATGATAATAATTTAACAAATCATTATAAATAAATTAAATTATATGTAAGGTATTTGAGTTTTAATAACATTTGGATTAGGATAGGTAAGGATAGAAAATAAAAAAAGGAAATTGAAAAGAAAGTAATTAAATTGAAAAGTGGAATTTACTTCTAGAATTAATCTTCCTTGAGTGACTCTTAAGGGGAGATGATTTGGTGTTTTTAGGTTCAAAAGGGATTATATATTTGGTGGTGGAGCTTGGGTAGATATTTGAGAAGATTTTTGGTAGGACACAAGGCTTGAGTGGTGTTAAGAGAAGAGGTGAGTGTGGGTGGGTTTCATAGTAGAGGGGCAGAGGGTTTTCATAAAATTTTAATCTTATGTTTATTATTTTTCCATAAGACAAGAAATATTGATGATTCCATAACCAAAAATAAAAAAATGTCTTTGTGAGTTCTAACCATGGGTTCTTACAACAACGATGATTCTAGAAATAGTGCTTTTAATCTATAATGTATATATACGGTAAATTACCGTATTTTTCCATTCCTAAAAAATTCATGTATTCTAGAAAAATCACAAACATTCACTGAAATAAGTTTTCTATGTGTACGATGAATAAATTAAATCCAATTTTTAAAAATAATTTTCAATTATGATTAATTTAAATTTATATTTTTATCATAATTTACTTGAAAAATACAGATTTTTAAATTATAACTAATTTTATAATATTTTCAAAAATTACATAAGGACTTATAAAATTATCCTAAAACAAGAAGATATAAAAATTTTAATTTATGAACAACATTTATGAAAAAAATTTCTTTTTAATTAAATAATTAATTATAATTAATTATTTATGACTTCCGAAAATACTAGTATTTTTACTATGGTGAAAATATCACTCATATGATGCCTAATTGTTTTTATACATTCAAGGTAGAGTTTTCTATTCTTTCAAAAGATTTACTATTTATAAGGATTATATTACTTTTTATAAGGTTAGGTTACTATTCAGAAGGGTAGGACACTATTCACGAAAAATTATATTTGTAGCCTCAGAACCCAAAAATTACCCTGAGCACAATCGTGTATGTTAGATTTTCACAATTCAAGACACAAAAGTGGAAATATTATTTTAAATGGAAAAAAATATTTATTATCATGCTATTAAAATGTGTTTGCTAATGTTATTATACTATAAGTAATAATTATAATAAGGGAATTCCATTGATAAAACTTTACGTCATTACGATGTGTCGGAGATAATGAAAAGAATTTGTATGAACTTTTGGTGCAAGATGATCATGGAGTAAATTTGATAAATTCAGGTTTAACGTGTCTTACCACTCCAATAGGATACTAAATATTTCCTATATTCCAACTATGGTTGTATGTAAAAAAGTACATAATCGATCCATCTCCCTTACATTATGTGTTATAGCTTAAATGTATGGGAAATAAATCTTTTTCTAATCCATAAACATAAGTGTTTTCATACATCCCAAAGGAGAATTTGTAGGGAATGAGTAAAAAATACCATATAAAATATTTACACCAAAAGTTTAAGGAACTATGATAATCTATAGTGAATCTTATTAAAAAATGAAATATATATAAACAATGAACATAATAATTTATATTCATCATCAAATAATTGATTATATGAATGGGTAATTTTGTGTAACTCTCTCTCAGGTGAGTGTATTCATGAGTACTCCCTCATTCAAGACAGGGTTTAGAATCATAAAAGGTAATCTATTGTATCTATGATTGAATTAAGTTAATGTACCAATAAATAAATAACAAATATATATATATCTGTGTATATATAGACACACACACACATATACCTTGATGTGTCTAAAATAATTCAGTGTTCTAGAAACCTATCATTAGGGAAATTCAATAGTGTATAATTATTCATTGAAAGATTTTATCCAATATTAAAGAATAGATATAGTAGTATAAAGAGTTGGATAATTGTAATCGCATCCAAAAATCACCCAAATATCCATCAATATTTTGGAACCAATAATTATTAACATTACAAAGTTTACAAATATATCATGATGTTCAATGTTGGGGATAAGAAAAATAATATATATACAAAAAATGGAATTTAGGCATGATGAATGTGCTATGAATGGTTATGAAAAATAACAACCTTCAACGAATAAAGTAACCCTTCATTACCTTATTAATCATAAGAAACATTTCCAAAACTGAAAAAATATAAATTGGGAAATAAGAAACATATTTATCAAATTTATATTACATAAAAGATAAATATAACCAAGATTAGAGTAGAAAACTCTTCATCTAAAAAATAATTTGTATGAAATCATTACTATATTTGAACATTTGTTTTTATATTGGTTTACTCAACCCCGTTTTATTAATGCCTAACCCTCAATTTGTATGGGAGGAAAATTTATTGCATCAATAATTCTTTTTATGGGATACGACTGGGGTTATGAAAAGAGGATAAATCCAACCCAATATCTTATATATGCCACAAATTATAATTATAGAATTATGAAACAACATATTACATTCAAGGGATGTAAATCCTAAATGTGAAACCACATGGTTACCATAAACATAGCATGAAAAAACATCAAATTAAGTATATTAGGATATTTCTAATAGATTATAATACATTAAAATCATTAGAATATATGTTAGTGGATTAACATCTAATCCGATAATGAAATGAGAAAAAAGGGAAGACTACAGGAATCGATGAGCTTTAACATGGACATAATTATCCCCAATAACCATATAATTCATCCTCGAGAATTGTATGATGAATTAATGTTGATTCATGTAATATATATAGACAGATATTTTTGAAATAAGTCTGTATAAAATTATAGGACATCACATGTGGAGGGGAATTAAAGGGATAAATTTATGACATAAAATCAAAAAATAGAAAATTTTAAGGGTAATTTTTACCTGGTGTATATTAGGTAAAAATTATATTTTCAATAAGTACCTTGTGATCCCAAAACACTACCTACACCACATAAACCGCACTAGATACCATATAAAATAAAATCATGTACCTAGTGGCATGATTTACATACCGCTTATCTTTTCTCACTGTCTTCCTCTCAATAACCATTATTGATTTCATCATTAAAAAGTTACCATAAATGGAATTCAAATATAGAATTGATGTGTGGAACCATGTTTTAATTGTTTTCCCTATTTAATACTACCCTAACACCATATATCGCATCCTTATTAAGTATCATAAGGCTTGTTGTGGGAATATTTTATCCCCTTTTCTATGTCTTGGACTCCTAGTCTCAAGATTCATCTTCAGGATTCTCATGTTACCATTTTTCCTAGACCTGAAGAATTATCTCGACCTATACCATGATATAACATTGATAATTTATTTAATAATGATACTCCATATATAATACATTAACTGCATTTTTAACATCATCATATTGAATCTCATGCATTATGTTTTTTATTGCATTATTTTTTTGTAAATAAGAAATGTTTTATATGTGGTAATAATCATCCAAGGTAATATCAAGAAGATATTTTTATTTTATTTTTTGTAACCCATGATTTTAAAATGGTACAAAGTATTATAGATATAACATAAAATGTTTACTGGTCCAAGAATGGACCATCCCTTCTTAAACTCGTTGATAGACGTGATCAAACATATTAAATTATAAGGTTTCCCATTTATTGTAAAAATAATAATTCTTATAAATTTGAGAAATTTGGATATGCTTTAAAATAATTTTACAATACTCCCCCACATCCCTAATTATTCTAGTTTTGATGACTGAGTACTCAAAAATCATAGTCAAACATATAGGGTAACTACGTAGTCTCCCATAACGAAGCTGTTATAATTCCATCTCAATTTCTAGACAAAAACTATTATTAACAAATAATTCCATAATATGGAGTTGAACATTCCATAAGGAAAAAAATCAAAAAAGTTGTTACTATATCATATCATTAGGGATACATATGTTTTATTTAGATCATCCTTTAGCTTGTTCAGGGAAAATGGTACATAGATTAACCTAAGAATCCATTTATAGTTGCAGTATATTCTATAATAGAGAGAAGAATATAATATACTTAATAGTGAAAATTCTTAATTTTATACAGTTATTCTATCAAATCAAAATGAAATATTATTTATATATATCAATAAATAAATAATTCGTTTTTATTTTTATAATGCGGGTTGTCTGGGTCACTTGATCTATGATTGCTAATATTGTGTCTCCCCAATTAGAAGATCATAGAATACCTAATATAATATATATAATCATATATTTCTATATTTTTTGCGGAGAGGATATACAAAGAGAGTTCTCAAATTTATCTGTTGATATTATTTTACCTACTAATATGTAAGTCATCTAGTACTAAACATTGTTATAAACTTCTATATACCAGGGCACCAATTTTTTTGATGTATCTCATGATACATCTTCATGAATCTAGGTTTCATAAAATTTTTACAATATTTGGATTATGTATAAAAATTTATACTTATTCTAGTTTGGATGAGTAGTATTTCAATGAATCCTATGGAGAGTGGTATACCATTAACCTATTAATTTTTGATCAACCAATTTAAATTCTATTGAATACAGATTCAATCAAGATTCTTAATTTAGATATCCTTCAACTACACCACATAAATATCATGAGGAATGTATGGTAAAAATTTATCTCATATTGTTAAAAATGAAAAAAAACATGTTCTTTTGCCATAAAATAGATACAATTCAATTTATTCCTTTATCACTGCCCCATTTGAGGGTGAACATTAATGTTATGTGGATCATATTCTATGTTTCCCTTTCCAGATGCATATTCTATATTGAAAAAAATATATTACAAAAATTAATAACTTTTGATATTCATGTCTCATTCTGAAAATATGTATTTAAACATATTGAAATCATTAAAAATCATAATTTTTGTCTATGTATGTAGTTAATTCACACTTCATGGAATTATCTCAATTAAAAAATTACAATTCAGCAGTATGGTTCTTCTATTCCTGAGGTTGATGCTATTGGGAACCATTTTCCAAAATGTACTGATAATATAAAAGGGAATAACTGAATAAAAAATTATAATCATCAAAATATACATCAATGATCTTATATACAGCTTATATAAAGATCATTAAAAATATTATAAATCTATCGTTTTTATCATTGAGAATTGGTTTTTTCGGTTTCATATTTTTTGTGATAGTTTTTTGAAGGCTCTTAAGTCTCTTGAAACCAGTCATTCACATCATCCCTCCTACCATGTTCTTATTTTCTCACCAATAATTTATTTCACTATTTATTTCCATTCTCTATCGGTTTTAGGGTGTTTTTGGATTGTGATAGTGGTTAGGGTAAGGTAATTTCCTTCCAGGTATCTCTATTGTTCATTTTTTCTTCAATTCCTCATTCTTTGAATCCTTTAGTTCTATAATCCTTTCATTGATGTGGATTATTTATTTGTTTCTCAATACTCTGGGTCTACATTATGTTTATTCCACTATGGTTTCAGTTATTTTGGTGGTGGCTTTGAGGGAATCATTCAGTGGTCATCGTGACATTTGGAGCTCACTATAAAGACCATATTTTTCTCCTTTCCCCAATCTTTCCCTAGGATCCATTTCTATTCTCCCAATCATACTTTCATGGTGGTTTCAAAGGTTTAATAGGTTGTGATGTTCAATTATTAGATGCAAATCTACGAGGTGACTCAAGTGTTATCTTTTTATTGGTCAATAGATCCCCGTTATGCTTGTTCTATCATGACTGATGTGGAATTTATTTGATTGGTAATGTTCATGTTTCATATATCCTATGAAGTCTGGTTATTTAATATCTATGGTGAATGTGAGTGTTTGGATAACAGTTATGAGGTGAATGTTCTAGAGATGGGTTCTCATAGGTGATGTTGAAGGAGACGTGTGTGGTGGTCAGGGTGTGCGATATGAGGTGGTTCTCAAAAGAGGTGGTAAATATGGTGGATGTTTGATTTTTTAATATTTTAAAAATTATTTTTAAATATGTTCCCAATGTATTTTTATTTGTTGTAGAAAATGATTATGAGGTTAGGGTGAAGGGTTTATATTTTTTCTATAATTTTCTAAAACTGTACATTGTGCTTTATGTCTATTATTTTTTTTGTATTTGAATTGGGTAATGTTGTTGTATTTGATGTGTTCCCTTTGTGGTTTTTACTAAACCATAAATTAGAATTTTTTAGATTAAAATAAGGCATTTGAAGATATGCATATGGGGTTTTCAATAGTTTATCCTTGATACAATCTATCTTTTTCATTAATTCAGTTAAAATAGATTGAATAATTGGACACGGTTCAATAGAAATTGGTTTTGTTCTAAGTATATTACTAATGGTTAATTACACTTCCCACATTAAAGGAATTCCTAAAAACTAATTATTAAACATGTTTGTATATAAATGAATGAAATGGGGTAAATATTATCACCACTAGGAATCAATAATTCAATGGAATCACTATCCATCTCTGAAATGATTTCTAATAACATATATTAATTAGGTACTATTTGACTATAAATAATATATCACACTCCATGTAGACTATATTAAATATCTCTTAGAGATGAAAATGTTACTCTCCTATTATAATGTTAGGAATTGTCTCCAAACTAAGTTAACCACACAATCCACAATGTTAGATCAATGTATTCTATGTTAAGATCTATGAAATTAATGTGGTTCTTGGATGTTGTTACTATAGTTATATTAAAAGAAAAATTCAAAGTTAGTTATGTCCAATTCAATAAATGTGTATGATGTCTCTTATAAAGATCTCAATATTAAAATTTAGAATCATGGAGAAACACTAATTGAAAACATATGATTGTATTCAAGGATCCATTTTTGATTTTTATCATAATGTAGTACAGAAGATATTATAAAAGAACCTCTAATTGTAAATAGAAGTACAAAATTATATGTTATTAATTTCCATATGAAATTCATACTTCCTGCCTTCTCATAAAATCAATGTGACAAAAATCAAAACCCAAAAGTCTGAGTGGTGGCTAATTGGCCCTAATTTACATGTCATAAACTCTAAGTATATCTACTGGATGGTGGACAATTTCAAACAATAGTTTACATGAATCACTTTTCCCTGGATTCCTAGGATGGTTGGAGATTATTATCAGAAGTGACTCATATATCATGTTATCTTAATAAATAATGATGTTCATACCAACCGGAAGAGCTTCACTATGTTTCCTCAAAGGCACAATTCAATTTTATATTTCCTTGTTGCAGAAGACATTTATATTTAGTAAATGATCATATATATATATATATATAGGTTTATAATATATACCATATCTCTAGGATCATGGTGAGATTCACCTCTTCTTAGGTTATATATATGTCACATCTAACATCTAGAAAAGTTATATACTATTATTTATCAGGGATTTTTCACAATTTCTATTGATACTATTTTAAAAGTAGTATAATGGAAAATTAATTTCATGTAAACTTATGATAATGTTAATAATAAAATCAAATATTCATAGTTGATTTGATATTTAAGACCCATATCTAAAAAAAATTTAAATATATTATTCATATCTAATAATAATGAGGGTGAAGAGAAAATATCCAAAAATATGTTTTTGTATTGTATGGTAGAAAGTGAGACTTGATAGAGGATCCTAAACTATTTATACATAAACAATAATAGATTTATAAAAAAAATTACAAATAATAGAGCTGCTAAATTATTTCCTAGGAGAGGCCCTATTCTTTCTTATACATGATAATATTTTCTCACCAATAGAGATCCAATACATTAAACATGGATTTGGATAACTTATCTATTTTTATGGGGTACCGATTATATTAATGATCTAATGTTATAAATTAAAAAAATCCTTAATCACCATGAGATATACATCATTCTAAATTTTAAGAGGATGGTGGAATATATAATTAATTATAAAATTATATGTCCCTTTATCCTTGAATGGATCTCCCTGCCCAAATTCATGTATAATATTGGTAGGAATATACAAGGCATGAGGATCATATATCAATCAATATGGAGAACCAATATTGTATCACCATTCCTATAATTAATTAATTTCTTTTCTATATGGAATAATATTTAATAAAGGGTTAATCACTATAAAAATTATATTTCCATATATGTAACAGAAAAAATAAAATATAGCTATATAAATGGACTAACACCATTAATCCCAACAATAAAATAATTTAAATTTATTTTTCCATTTTTAATTTCAAGAATATTTATTCTATTACATTTATTTAATTTTTATGATTTAAATTATTGAAAAAAATATCTATGGTTTGGTGTCTAGTATAATACTAATGAATTAAAAGTCTAAATTTCACCAAAAAAACTATGATTAAATAGAAATAATTACTAATACCGATTCACTTAATCATAGATAATATATATCTTAGCATTATTTTTATATTTTTATATTTCTATTAATCTGAATCATCTATCAATTTCATTAATAAAATAATAAACAATGATTTAAATCACATAAAACATTATGATAACAGACACTTTCAATCCAATCGAAATGATTTATAATGGATAAATATAAAGGAAATTTCATATAGATAATAGATAGTTAAATAAATCTTGGACTAACACTACTAACTCACGATTTCCCCATCATTTCCCTTATTTATAATATTTATTTATCACTATCATAGTCTATATGATCATATCATCTGCCTATAGTTGGATACCAAATATCATGTTGGGTGTTATGATACCATTTTTTAAATATACATGACTCAAATATCCTGATAGTACATGAATCACATCCTTAAAAAAATTATGCACAAATTTTGATCATCATATGATGATTTACATATTTGGGGTTGAGTAACACACTTTAGCATGACGGTTTTCCCCTTTCAAATGTTCAATTAATATATTTCGGGTACATTCCTATATGTGGAATAACATATAAATTCCTCAACATTCGAATTAAAAAATATTGTTTAGGCGGCAATATTTTCAATTACAGAAGGGAATAATATCTATTCATCAAGATGATGAATTGATCAATGATGAAGATGCAAGGACTTCAGAGATGAATAGGTTGAATGTAATAGTTTTCCCATTGGTGATATGAATTGAAATTAATATAGAAGACATATATGTGAATAAATTGAAACCATATTTGATAAAAAAGTGAATGAAAGTAAGATATTTGGTATTATACATTGAGTATGATCATGGAGGACATAGATCTTGTTTAATAACATGGATTTCATGGATGTTGGGGATGCATAAAAAAATTTGGGGATCATTTATTCGAGCCACTATGTTGTCTATATAGTGAAATTTGTTAAGGAATCACAATCATGTTTTTTAATTATATCAGAGAAATGAATTTTGATTTGGAATTAGTTGATAGATATATGAAATAAACTATAATATCTTGGATTAATTTTTTAGTTATAGTTATATAAGCCTCCATATATGAATATGGAGAACACTACATGTTTTTTTAAGTTTAAAGGACAAAACATATCACCATGGGTGTGGTGACACCATGGAAGTTGATATATAATTGTCACGTGGAATGTTAAATAAAGGTTCTCACCATGAAAGATATGGTCAATCCACACATACAATTAATGATGGGTAGATAACCATGGATGTGTATAAAGAACTGCCTCACAAAGTATGATATGAAACCATAATGGACACATAAAATAATGCCACACCTATAAATCAGGGATTATGGAAGAAAAAAATAATATAGAATAAATCATTAAATAATCTTTGTATAATTAGTTTGATAGTATTTTATTGATGAAATAAATGTAATAACATAATCTCACAACAATGCGTGACTTAGAGAAGAGTATGGAATGTCAATGAAAACTTATATTGAATTTAGTCAGAGTATTTTTATTTTAGTAAAGTTACATAAATGCAGTTAAGATCCAAAAATATATATGACTACTGTATAGTGTTAACCATATACCAATGGGTTTGAGAAATATATAGATGTTAAGGATCATTCCATAATCTTTAATTAGGTTTATGTAGAATTATGCAATCATTTTTTGATATACAATTGACTCAAATGTTATGTGGTAGTAGATGATGTCATGAAACAATCTGGATGGTGTTAATGGAGATGACTTTGTAATGTGAATCATCACCTTATGTTCTTAACCATTTTATAAATTTAATAAATATTTAACTGGAATTCAAATTGAGGATATACTGATAAAATTCAAGGAAATGTTTTGATATTTTTCTTGTCCATAACTATATATTGAAATATTGTACACCTAGAGTAATAATATTGTATTGTATAAATGAATATTTATCTAAACCATTTATAGAATTATTCATGATTTAAATAATTTATTAAAATACTCATTGTAGTTTTTGAATCTATATAGAATGTTGTACTGATATTTTTATCTGAAAAAATAGATGACAATAAATTGAAACTAAATTCCATTATTATCATTGGTTGATTTAATGAAACCTCAAACATATTGTATAAAATTTATCATAAGTATTTGATCATGGTAATAAAAAGGATTTAAATATATGGTTCTAAAGAGAAGAATAATTATTTTTACAATTATATCTAATTGCAAAAGATTGATTATATTTTGTATAACTCTAGAGTGATGTTATTTTAATCTGGATAAAATTACTAAAAATATTATATTGATGACACAAAAATTAACATTCTATATGGATTTTGAATCATCCTAGTTTTTATAAGATTAATCATAGTTAAAAGGACATCAATTTACCAACATAGCTATTCATGATGATGCAATGATATTTAATTTCATATAGTGATATAAAATAACAATATATTTATAAATTATAGAAATAAACAAAAATATACATATTGTCATATCCTTCTATGGGGTATCTCATATAAGGGATAAATATAGATTTTACCATGGGTGAATAGTTAGGGACCACTAAAAATTAGTAAAATAATTGTTTCTTAGACCAAAGTGCCCATGAGTAATCATATATTCACCTAATAATAATACATTTCTGGGAAGCTGGGTTTTCCCAACACATTTATACCAATGGGTCAACATAACCATTTGTATTGGGGTCCTTTACTCATGGTTTATTCAAACCATTGGTAAAGGTTGAGTATGTGAAGTATTATCCAACGTTTTGAAGAAACTGTTGGGAAATCTACAAATTTTTCTCCCTTTAACAACGGTTTGAACAAACTGTTGGTAAAGTCCATGACTAAGGAAGGATTTCCTGATGGTTTGTCTAAAGAGTTGGTAAAGATTACCTTCCCAATGGTTTTTAAAACTACAGGGAAGGTTTTCCCCTAAACTTCCAGTGAACCGGATCACCCATCCACATGATTGAAGTTCTAAAGCCGAAACCTAATACCTCTCTCTCTTGAAAAATCATTCCACCAGATCCATCTTCAATCACTAAGTTTTTTTGTTATACACTTCAAATCTGTAAGCAATACATTATGTTAAATGTTTTGCATCTATTTTTTTTGTTTTTTGTTTTGATTTGGCATAAACCTAAGATTAGTGTAGTATTCCATTCACAAAAAATTTAATTGGAATCATTTTTTGTTTTTTTTCTACAGTCATGTGTGAATCAACTTATTTGAAGTGGGGGTGGGGGGTGCAAGTGTTGGGAGGTAAAGAGGGTGGGGGTGAAGTTGGTGGGGGAGGGGGTGTTTAGGTGGAGGTGTTTAGGTGGGGGGGGGGGGTGCAACGAGTGAAGGGGGATGTAAAGGTGGGGGTGTGTAGTGGTGGGGAGTATGTTGAGGGTGAGGTTGGGGTGGTTGTGGGGGGAGGTGGGCTATTCAATTGGGGGATTTGGTGGAGGGGGGGGGGGTGCTATGCAT
This sequence comes from Viscum album, assembly GCA_963277665.1. Lineage (NCBI taxonomy): Eukaryota > Viridiplantae > Streptophyta > Magnoliopsida > Santalales > Viscaceae > Viscum > Viscum album. Next base: position 260,030,768 of record OY728128.1, on the reverse strand, counting down.
GTTGGTGGGGGGAGGGGAGTGTGTTGGTTGGAGGGGCGATGGGCTGGGCAAGTGGGAGTCTGTTGGGGGGTGAGGTCGGGGTGGGGTGTATAGGTGGTGGTGGGGGGAGGGGGATGTGCAGGTGGGGGTGGGCGATAAGGGGATGTTCATGTGGGGGTGTGGGTGGGTGGGTGGGGGGGGGGTGGTTGTGCATGTTGGTGTGGGGGGTGGGGGCAGGTGGGAGTATGTTGGGGGTGAGTTGGGGGGGTGTATAGGTCTGGGTGGGGGTGGGGGGAGGGGGTGCGTAGGTGGGGGGTACAGTGGGTGGATGAGAGGGGGCTGTACAGGTTGGGATGGGTGAGGGGGGCAGTGCAAGTGGGTGGGGGAGGAGGGGGGTGCATGTGGGGGGGGGGGGGGGGTTGTGAAATCGGGGGATGGGAGGGGGGTTGTGCAGGGGAAGTCTGTTCAGGGTGAGGTGGGGAGAGAAGCTGTGCAGGTGGGAAGTCATCACTTCCTTAGTTCACCAATAATCACTAGGAAGTCATCACATCTAGATATTTGGATTGGTTTGAGGCCTCTTTGGTTTTGGTTCTTGTGTAGTCATCTTGACGAGTAAGGCATCACATGATCTAAATGTGGCATCAACTATATTAGATGAATTATTTCTCCCACAACACATTTTTATAGAAATAATATATCATTGGATAGTTGTGGAGTCTTTTTAGAATCTTTTGCACCAATATTTTCCCAATTGCAAACAAGGTACCATAATGTTATGAAGTCACTAATTCTACCAAATTAAATTTCCACTAAAAAAATACTATGCTAATCCTTACCACTAATCATTTGTTTTTTAAAAGATGAATGAAAACCCAATTAAATTTCATAGATCTCAATCACACCCCTGGGGATAGCCCGCCCACCCCCTGGACACACCTACCCCCCTAGACACCCCCGCCACCCTCGTGGACAGTCTGCCCATCCCATGAACCCCTGTATCCCCCTGGACAACCCCTATACACTTGTGGACAGCCCGCCCACCCCCTACCCCCCTGGACAGCCCCCTAACCCTGTGGACAGCCCACCCACCCCCATGGACAATCCCCCACCCTTTTCACACCCCACCCATGGACACCTCGTACCCCCTGGACAACACCTTCCCCCACATGGATAGCCCTCCCACCCCCTTGGACACCCATTCCCCCTGGGCAGCCCCGCCACCCTCGTGGACCGCCCGCCCCATGGACACCCTGTATCCCCCTCGACAGCCCCTCCACCCCTGTGGACATCTTACCCCCAATTACATAAAAGTAGATAACTCTGTATTTCCCTCGATTTCCAGAAGCCCCCATGTAGGTGAACCCAAACCCGAGGGGCGCACCTGACTTGGAGAACTAATTGGGTAATGAAGGGTAAGACCATATGGGTTCCAAGAATGAGTTATTGAACTTGACTGAATGTTTTTGGATTCCTATAACACATAATGGGACCTAAGGAATGTGCCACTAATATGAGACCTATTGAAAATGAATATAAATTAATCTTACTTTAATTTTTGAGTACTTGTTCATGGGATAATTATTTGTAATTCCTTGAAGAAACCAACCAAGTATTCATGTTAAAAACACCTCTTTTAATTCCATTTGGAATCCCCCTTAGATTAATGATGATTTGGTTTAGAATAACATGGGGAAATCTACCTTGTATTCATAGAGATTATGATTTAGGAAGCCTTGGGGAATTCCCCCTTGGATTCTAAACTAGAGGCCTCTCTCTTTACATATTCCAGAAACTCCTTCCTCCCTATAAATCCATTTTAAGTCAATGAATTATTTAGTTATACACTCCAAATTTGTATGGCTTATCTTAGTTTTAATGTTTTGAATCTATTATTCTGTTTTTATATTTTGATTTGACCTAAACCAGGTGGTGACTTGTGGGGCATGACTCAACTTGATTTAAAGTCTTCATATCCAATCCTTTTTATGTAGTTAGTGAATCTTATCGACTATTGGAGGTGTTGGTGAGATGTATCCCCGCTCAAATATGGTAAATGGTTTGTTTAGTCATATTTTCCCGAGTTGGGTAATGGATATAAAGATGATCCATGTGAAGGGATTTGGTATGGTTGGGGTAGGGGGTAGGTGGTTTTCCTTTTTTTAGTGGGGTGATATGGTACTTTTTGTGGACATTAGTTTGGGTGTTCTGAAATGTACTAACTTTTCACAATATTTCCATTTTTTAGCTTCAATAAATTATTTAAAAAACTCTCTTTACACATTCTGCATCTTTCTTGAAAATCCTTCACTTTGTAATATCTTGAACAATGTTCTATCTGGTCTATGGTGTATTATTTTATGTGATAAATGAAAAAAATTACAAAACACATCTCACCTCAAATTTAGGCACACATAACTGAATTATTATATCTTTACATTGTTTTAATAGTTAACTTCATCAACTAGAAACTCGTTCTTTTATTGTTTACATAAATATATTTTCAATTAACCATCAATATAATTGAATTTATTGTAACCAAATGACTTATAAAAATTATTTTTATATAATGGATAGAAGTTGGATGTATGAAACCAATCAGATCTCAAGTGATTTTCCAGACAATTTGGGGAGATTTTTAGATTTTTCATTTCACAATGCTTCAGATATTGGTCGCATACACTGCCCATGTTCCAATTTTGTTGGTAGACCTTGGTTAAACCATCAAGAAGTGAAAAACCACATAACCAAATATGGTTTTCAAGAAAACTACTATGTGTGGTATCACAATGGGGAGAAAATGAAATCTAAAATTGCTGATGATCAAAATGAAAGGACTGGACTGGAGAATTTGTTAGATGAACGATTTCCATTTATTCTCCATCATGAAATAGAATGGATTTCTACTCAAGAAGACTTTTATATGAGGACATATGATGCTTCTAATGAAAATGATGATATTGTCAGGGTGAAAAAAATTGAATTATGCGGCCATGACGCCAATATATCGACAGTGTGATAAAATGAAAAAGCATTAATTTTTAATCTGAATATTTCATGGGAAAACTATGTATGGAATTTCTAATACAAAAATTGATTACATTCTTACCTTCATGAAGGATTTACTTCCAGAAGATGTTGATATTCCCTTTAACCACTATATGGCATGGATGTTAGTTGAGGAACTTGTATTTTCAAGAAATAAAATTCATGCTTGCCCGAAAGATTTCAGTTTATTCTGGGAGGAAACTGCTGAATGAAATGATTGTATAAAATGTGGAACATGCCACTAAAAGTCAAAATCTTATGGAACACCATCTTGCATGCCACAGAAAGTAATGTGGCACATTCCATTGATCCCGAGACTCTATAATCTTTTTATGTTTGAATAAATTTCAATAAAATGAGATGGAATGATACATAGAGAAATAATACTAATGATGAGTTGGTTCACCCTAAAGATGGATTTGCAAGGCAGATATTTGATGCCCAATGTCCTGATTTTGATGTTTATGCTTGTAATGTGAGGCTGGGTCTTTCATGCGATGGTATTAATCCGTTCAACAGATTATTACTTCGCACAACAAATGGCCAATTTTTATACACATTTATAATCTTCCCCCATGGTTGTGTACGAAAAAACCTTTCTCTTTCATGAGTATACTCATATCTTTCCATTCTGATCCTGGCATTGATTTTGACGTATACAAGAAACCTTTAATAAAAGATTTAAAACTTCTTTGGGATGAGGTTGTGCGCACAAACGATGCATTTTTGAAAGACATATTTCTGATGCGTGCTGAACTTATATGGATGATCAATGATTTTATGGCTTATGAAATGATTTTGGGATGTAGCATAAAGGGAAAACATTCATGTCCGATTTGTATGATGAATACATGATCCAGATGACTGAAACATCGTTGTAGTTTCAGTTTTATGGGGCATCAACGATTCTTGACAATGGACCATCCATATAGAAATAATCGTCAGAGATTTGGTAATATCATAGAGACCAATGATCCGACTAAGTGTTTTTATGGAAATGAGGTGCCTAATGAATTAAAAGGTTTCAGTTTTTCATTCGGGAAGGGACAAATGAAATCTGGAATGAGAATTAATGTTTACACTAAAACCTGTTACACTTGGAAAAAGTGGAGTATCTTTTTTGATTTTCCTTATTGGTCAACCAATTTGTTATGTAATTAATTAGGCGTAATTCACATTGAAAAGAATATTTTTGAAATGTGGCTTTCAATAATTCTAAATTTTAAAGGAAAGACAAAAGATGATTTATGGTATCGGTGTGACTTGGTGGATTAAGGCATCAGACCAGCATTGCATCCTGTGCATATCAATGAAAATAAATGGAAAGTTCCATGTGCTTCTTATGGGATGACACCTACGAAAAAAAAAAATCTAGAAGTATTAGAGACTATTATAGTTCCAAATAGATATTCAAGAAACAAATCTAAAAAGGTCTATAGAATAGAGTTTAAGATAAAATCATTGAAGACTCATGATTATCATGTTATTATGTAGGAGTTGATTCTAATAGAAATTCGTCACCTTTTTTCTAATAATGTAAGGTTGACTATTATTCAGTTTTTCCATTTTTTAGAGATCATTGTTCTATGAAGTATTCCGAGTCTTTCTTGCAAAAAAATTTTGACGGATGCCCCATTTATTTTTTAGTGAGTTGGAAGAAATATTTCCTCCATAATTTTTCACATGCATGCCACATCTGACTATCCATATTCCCAATGAAATACATCTCGGAGAACCTGTTTCTTTTCATTGGATGTATCCAACTGAAATAAATATGTATGCATTAAATTCATATTTCCGAAATAAGAATCACCCTGAAGGTTCTATCGTAAATAATAACATGGCTCATGAATGTATAAATTTCTTATCAATGTATTTTTATGATCTTACTACAAGAATGAACAGACCAATGAGAAATGAATAAGAATAGTATGAGTAAATTGAACCCAGTTTTCCATCGCTTCCTCAAATAGGAGGAATTTCTGGATCATATACATTGAAGACATTGTGCCTTGAAGAGCGGGAGATGGAACATCGCACAGTTTTTTTCAAATGTGATTTGTTCAATGACTAAATCAGGTAACTAAATTGTATATGTATATCATACATATATATATGTTAAACTATTCATATTTTTTTATCTACAGAAAACATAAAACAATGAAAAATAGAAAGCATCATTCTTTATCTTTGATAAGGAGGGAGACTTTTCATAGAAAAAAGTTTTCTACTTGGTTAAAATTGAAGGTAAAAATATTACTATTTAAAATAAGTAAATCAAAATTTAGTTACGTTTAATATTCATTTATATTGCAGGTACTGAGTTTTCTTACTAACTCTATCTCTGAGTAAATAAGAGCTTTGGATTTTGGTCCTAATACCATGGTTCTTCACTATATTTCAATTGTTTTCATTGGGTCCAAATTTATTATCACTGAACATGCAAAGAACATGATAACACAACGTGATGGTGTTATGGTTACTGCCACAATAGATTGCTATGCCAGTGCATCAGATAGTAGACCGCGATTTTAAAATGTGGGTTATTTTGAGTCACTGAAAAAATAATAATGTTGGATTATTACTGTCATGGATGAGTCACGATAATGAAATTACATTGTTTTGATTCGATGCCGAGAGAGGGCACATTTTTTTCAAAAGGTAGAAAATTTTTATTGATAAAAAAAGAGGTTACACAAGTCTAAAGTAAGGTCTTTTTCTAACATCCCGGGTATAAAAAGGATTAATTTAGAAGGGAGATCAGCCATCCAATGTAAGTCATGAGTAACTCCCAGATTGGAAAGCCCATCAGTGATCCTGTTCGATTCACGGAAAGTGTGAGTGGTGATGAAGTTAAGCACAACAAGAGAATTCAAATAGTCCATCCAGTGGGTAGTGAGAGGCCAAGCAAGGTATATGGTACTATTCCAAATGGCCTGAATGATTGTAGCAGAGTCGCTCTATATCCAAACATTGTTCCAGCTATGTAATATAGAAAAGGATATGTCATGGATGATGCCCATCATCATAGATTCCATAGAGTAAGAGGAACCCCAAAATCCATAAAAGCATCCAAGAATCTGGTCCAGGTGATTTCTGAAGATGGCACCCCAACCCACTAGTCCCGAGTTTCCTTTGGAGGCTCCATACACATTGATTTTAATCCTTCCTAGAGAGGGAGGGAGCCAAAAAACATCAAGATTATAGTGAGGGAGAGGGTATATCCCCTCCACCCCAAAACGTCTAAGGATCCAAAAGTCACAGTGCAAATTTTTGCAGTGAGCTTTTTGGGTAGAAGCTGTTTCTCGAATGGCCAGGAGGATTCTTGTTTTTCCAGCATTAAATTTAAAAGAATTATTGTGGAAAATTAATTCATTTTTACCATACTAGATAATATGAAGAAGTTCTACTACAGCCGCAACCAAAAGGTTCTTGATTTTCTATGAAGTAGACAACTCTAAGCAACTCTGAATCTTCATGTTGATAGTATCAAGAAGCATCCATCTATAGTCAAACATTTCAAGAATATAATACCAGAGAGCGGTTGCTGTGTTAGAGGTGAGAAAAAGATGATTTATATCCTCTCTATGTTGGTTACACATATGACATTTAGTAGAAAGACTAATCCTGAATGTTTGAAAGTAATTATCCATGTAGATTATTTGATGGGAAATCCTCCAGACTAAAGTAAATCTTAAGGGTTTTATCCAGGCTTGGTTGAATTTATCTAATCAGGGGTGATTATTGTCAACATTATTTAAAAAGTTCTTATAAAAGCCATTGGAGTTAAGAATCCCATTGTGCGTAGGTTCCCGAATAAGTAAATCATTAGTATTAGAAAAATGATAATTATCAACAATTTGAGTAATATTCTTAGGGAGATCGAGGTTATGCATATGGATGATTGAGTCAATTGAATCCTGAAGGTAGGGAGGGGATTGGTTTCTATCTATCAATGAGATCAGGGGAATTACAGTCCAGTTATCTAACCAAAGTTTTAAGTTGGAATCCTTATTGTCCATCAATCTATAGTTATACATGATAGAAATGAATGTAATTTTGATGGAGGACCATATAGAGGACTTAAATGAGTAAGAATGATTATTTTTAATCTTGCCAAGCAAACAAGCCCTGAGAAAACTCATAGAGAAGGAAGTATCGTGAAAAATGTTCCACGTAAGTCTAGCTGGAAGAGCCTCATTGAACTTAGAGATATGTTTTATGCCAATACCCCCTTTATCAATAGGTTTTCAACAAGATGTCCATGGTATACTCACCATCTTTCTCTCTGAAGTGCTACCAGTCCAAACAAAAGTTTTAATAGAAACATTAATTCATTTTAAAATACTTTTTGTCCATTTATATATATCATCATGGAATAAACAAGTTAAGAAACAATCGTGTATTTCCACAAACAAATTCTCCCAGCCATCGAAAGGGTCTTACCCTTCTAAGAGGAAATATTTCGAAGTGTATGGTCAAAAATGTGAGTGAAATAATTCGCTTTAGGTCTACCTCAATGTATAGGCACACCATGGTATGTAAAGGGGAGAGAGCCTTCATTGATGCCTAAGATATGAAATATGGAATGGTTTCTCCCCGGAGGAAAGTCTTTACTGAAAATTATCGAAGATTTATTTCAGTTAATGTGTTGAACAGAGACTTCTTGATAGTGTAGAAGGATATATTTAAGCTTAAGAATGTTTCTTTTGTCTCACTAGGTAAACAGAATAATGTCATCTTCATAAAGAAGCTATGAAGGGACTTGTAAATTTCTGGAGGTAGAGATAGGTTTTATGGTCCTTTTAGCAATCTCTTGGGAGATCAGCCCACTCAGGTAATCTTCCACAATGGAGAAGAGTACTATAGAGAGAGGTTCACCATGTCTCACTCCTTTAGTGAAATTTAAATAACCTCTAGGTGAGCCATTAATTAGGATGGAGAGGTAAGCAGAGCTAAATAATGATTTGATTCTATTTATGAAAATTTCATTGAAGCCAAATTGTGAAAGAAATTTATACATAACGCTCCAATAAATGGTATCCAAGGCCTTCATAATATCATGTTTGATAGCAACACTCCCACCTCTATACTCTTGGATTAAATGATTCATGGATTCAGAGGCCAGACAGATGCAGTTTTCGATATATCTGCCTTTTATGAAGCAAAATTGGTTCCAAGAAACTATTTTGCTACAAATATAGGTCATTATATTGGAAATTAATTTCATGATGATTTTTAATAATGAATTGATAAGGGATATGGGTATGAAGTTCTGAATCACATCAGCATTATCCATTTTTTGGGATGAGAACAAGGAAAATATGAGTTAAGACCATGCAAAAGAATACCTTTGGAGAATAAAGATTTAACAAGATGACAAACGTCTTCCTGAAGAATATCCCAATGTTTTTTATAGAAGCCATTATTAAAACAATACGGGCCAGGGGCACTGTCAGGAGTAAGCCTGATGACGGTGTCTCTGATTTCGTGATCAAAAGGGATGCTATTCAGAAGAGAGTTTTCTTCCCCAGAAACACGAGTGGGAATGATGTCAGGTTTAAGGTCTTTATCAATATTATCATCATTGAAAATATTTTTAAAATAAGAGACTAAGTGATTGGAAATTCCTTCATCAGTGTTAAGAAATTTCTCCCCATTTCTATGAAAGGCCAGGGGAATATAGGCTTTTCTATCCCTATATAGAGCATTATAGTATTTAGTATTCTTATCCCCATCATTAAGCCATTTGGATTTGAAGATTTGTTTTTTAAGATTATCCTTGAGGTTGAGTAAAGAGATTAGTTTAGAGGAAATGCTAATTTACTATTGTGAGTCCTGAGCAAAGTTTGAAGAAGAGTATACATTTTCGAGTTGGTTAAGCTCTATTTCATGAAGGTTGATATTAATGTCCATTTCAAAAACCTTGATTTTGTACCAGATTTTATGATTTTTCTTTAACATTTTTAACTTCATTGAGCAATAAAACGGGTAAACCTGACCATGAATCTTATTCCATGTATTTTTGATGATGCTTATACATTCGGGGTCAGATGACCAAGCAGTGTTATATCTAAAAGGAGACCTTAATTTACTCTTTTTGTTGGAAAAGGAAAGAAGGATGAGAGATGGTCAGAGGAAATCATCACAAGGGTAACGCTAGAGATACTGTCCCAATTATCAAGGGAATGAGAGTTGGTAAAGGACCTATCTAATTTACTGGATAAATTTATATTATAGTTCTTCCTATACCAAGTAAATTTTGAACCCCAGAGGTTATCCTCTGTGGGATTGTTCATTTCAGTACAGGAATTAAATTCCATAGTGGAAATAAGAGCAGGAGGAGGACCAATTTTATCACCCAAAGCTAGAATAGCATTGATGTCACCAATAATAATCCAAGTATGGAAAATAGAAGCATTGAGATGGGAGATATCATTCGAAAGATCCGTCTTATTATGATACCTATTATAGGCCGAAACAAAAGTAGAGAAAATATATATGTTCTAAAAGATGTATTCACAAGTATTGACTTGACTCGAATAGCTATAGATGTTAACATTTTGCAGTGAATAATGAGAAAATATCCATAAATATTCATTAGGGGATCTATTGTTACAAGTCCCTAGGAAAGAGTATCCAATAGGGTCTTGATTCAAAAGCGAGGCAAAGTTAATTTTAGGTTTAGAAATAGAAATACGGTTTGGAGGATGAGTATTGGTGAATATTTTAAGAACTTTGATGGTGTCAAGTTTAGAAATTCTTTGACAATTCCAAAAAATAATATTCATCTAGAACATTTCTTAGTGGGGATGTCCCCCTTTTTTAGAATTCAAGGTCTTAGACCTGGTCGAAATTCCAGATGAGCAATATTTTACAGTATTCTTATGTTTACCCTGCAATTCTAAGTGCATGGGAAATGAGGAAGTCACATCATCTATATCCCTACATTTCATGTTAAAAACAGTTTTTTTGGGAAGAGTAGGAGAGTTCTGCTTGCTATTAGGTGCCTTGTGAGTAGCAGACTGAAGTCCTTGGTCCTGTACAGAAGCAGAAATGGGAACATTAGGTTCTGATATTCCAGAAACCATTGATTTCAGTTGTGTAGAATGCACTACAGTAGAAAAATATTGTAGAGGAGGAGTAGAAGTGATCTGCTTGCAAACTGATTCCATGTGGGTAGTAGGCTGAGAACCCTGGACCTGTAATGAAACAGGAATGGTAACAACATGTCCTGGAGTTTTAAAAGGCTTAGATTCAGGTTGTGTTGTGTGTGACATGGCATAATCCCATTTACTATCCTTACAGATTGGTGAGGAAAGGAGAGAAGCCATGTAGTTAGGTTCGACCATCTTGTTTTTCTCAGCAAATTCCAGTAAGGAATGACTTTCAGAGATATTATAAGAGATTTGAGGGCCAAATAGAATGTATTCAGATGGGAAGTTATGTATGAAAGAGTTTTAATTTTCCTCTAAATGTGAGGCACTAATATTTTTAGTATGAATGATACTGGTCAGTAAATCTTTGATAGCATTGTCTGAAATAGAAGGATTGATAGAAGATGAGTCCAAAGTAGGACCATCAAGGGGTGAGAAAGTAGGGTCCAAGTCATTATCACTCTTAATGTTTTGAATCAACAGTTTTAGTTCTTGGTCATCAGCTAATTCATCCCAAGAAATTCATTTATCAGAATCAAGTATGCCAAATGAATTGGTTTTAACAACCCATTTTTCTTCGCTTTTCTTGGACGTTTCCGGTTTTTCAGTATGAACATCCTTCTCTCTTCTGTTTTTCCGGACCTTAGTCCATCTAGAGTTGTTGTTTTGTGGATGTTTATTGTGCACTCTCTTACACTGGTGAAGGGAATGTCCAACCAGTTTACAGAATTCACAATAAGAAGGAAGTCTTTCCTATTCAATTCTCACCACTGTTTTATAGTCTTGGAAAGTAAAAATGATATATTTTGGGCATGGTTATTCAAGGTTAACATTATTTAGCACCCTATCATAGAGGCCTAAATCCCCATTCAAGGTTCACTGATCAATCTTAAGGGGAGAGCTTATACAAACAAAGATATCATTGAGTATATGAGGATGCCAGAAAAACCAATTGAGGTCAAAAAAACCTAACCCAAACCTGTGTTGTGTTCTTCCTATGAGTGTAGGGGTTAAATGCAAAGCCCCATTTAGAGATTCTTAAGAGACCCGATTTCAAATTAATTATTCCAATCTCCCAAACATAGTGAAGATCGATTTGTGCAGAAAATAACATATGAAAATAAGCCTTTACATGTGGAACGAGTTTCCATTTAGAAAAACCCCAGCAAGTAGATAATATAACATTAAGATCAGCATAGGACCAAGGAGTGTCACCTTTTAGGTATGCAACACGACCCACAAATGAGTACTTACAAAGCTGTGAATGTTGTTGAACAGCAACTGGATCCGCTTCCACCCAAAAACTGCCATCATCAATTTTCATAATTATAATCGACTTCATCAAAGGGGATTTGGAATAATCAGTGCTGGTAAGGGCTTAATGGAAAGATATTCCCTTTCCACTTTATTCCCCAATTTAAGAGGTTCTTCCCTTTGCGATAATAACACTTCATTTGAATGAATCTCTTGAATGATGTCTAAAAACTCCATAACAGGCAGATTGGAAGAAGAAGGAGTGAATGACAAAGAAGATTGTAATTGAAACCATCCCTACTGCCATTTGAACCAATCCATTTATTTATTTTCATTACTCCAAAATCTCAATTATCAATGTTAACTATGAACCTGAAGTTGTGGTGGGAAATATATAAAATCATTCATTCATGTTATCAATTATTTTTTTTACCTCACGTTGGTTTGTTAAGGTTGGTTCTATTCAAATTGATTTAATATTGATTACAAATATGTTGTATCCAACATGACTATTATGTTAATTTTCAATGTTTATTGGTTGAAATTTTTATTTATATTGCATTTCTAATTGGGAATTGAACTGTATTTAATACTACAAAACCAACATTTATAACTTGGTGAACATTTCAATGCTTGAACTGTGATTTGTATAAAATTTATATGACACTAAGACCTCTCTTAAAAATTTTACCAGGGAATGAACATGATGGTTTGTATTCTTCTCCAAAACATGTATTGAAAACAACATCATCTACGTGAGCTAATGAAATTAAATTTTTTCTTAATTTTGAGAATTGCTTTTCTACTTATGAATCTGGTAGAATCATTGTTCCATTATTTTAATAGACTGATGACACATAGTAAATAATCACCCTAATAAAAATTGAATTTCTTTATTACATCTTGTATGATTTATTTAATTCATTATATATTTTTTCAAGCTCACCTAAAATAATATATTATTAAAATATCCATGAATCCCCCTTTTCCCCCTCATTTAATTTGTTTTTTGGGTTACACATTAGTTATCCTTTTCTATTTACATTAATAATTTCTTTCAAATGATATAAATGAAACCAATTGAAGAGAGGCAACAAAAATAGATTGTGGACAACAATCATCGCATGAATGAGCTGGGCATTCCACCACCAGTGCCTGCACTGAATATTTTATTTCAAATATATTTATTTAAATTATATATAATGTCCCGTGATTAAATTTTTTTATAAATTTTTTTAGGATCCATCTATTAGGCGATATTTATTTTATGAGAAGACTAGTAGTGGTGCCAGTACTCGGGGTATTCGTAAGAGGGGGTGTGGAATGAGAGCTAGACGATCTGGTCGGCGTACCCGATTAGACCATTCCCCTCTCACTAACATACCATGCATCCCACATTCTGATCCCGGTGTGCCGTTAGGGACACAGAATATTTAGGCCTCCCATGTTTTCAAATCCCTTTATATCTGAACCTCCTGACCCGTCTGTACCATATCTGATGACTATTCCCACTCCCCATCCTGCATTTGGCCAGCCATCCCTATCATCTTCTTTTGCTACTGCTTCGATCTCTATGGGATTTTATATTCTATATTTTTCGAATCATGCTCTGCTAGAGTCTATACCTGCAGAGAATACATTAGTACTCACTCCATCTGTACAGAGTGTTCCTTTAGTTTCTGGAGATCCTGCGACGCCCATTGATCAGACTACCACAGTTATACTTATACAACCCTAACAAACTGTTACACCATTATTTATTGTCATTATAACAAGTATTGATAAAATATTATTTTCTCATTCAAAAAAGATACATATATTGATAGCAGGTGGGGGTGGGGCTAAACACGCATGGTTGTGGTGTAAATCCAATGCACACAATTTATGGGGGACTACAATGAAGATAGTCAGATGACTGAAAAATTAGGTCAGCAATGTCGGAGTTTTTTTGTGAAACCTTCCAAATACTCTGACATCATTCCTGTCAGTCTACTCTCATGTAGTCCACTTCCAAATGAAGTAAAGGATAAAGCCTGGGTAGAGATATGGTTACAAAAATCTACTATATTTAATGATATATATTAATTTTTGTAATTATATGAATTAATTTTTTTGTGTCAGTTGCATTTTAATTTCCCTGATGGTGAGGGTGCATGACCAGCACGTCTAAAGGATTTAGGCTAGCTATTGAGAGCTTATAAGAATGAGTTATACATTGGCTGGAGTGCTAGAGTGGGCACATTGTAAAATGTGGTCCCTTTCATGAATTATTGACCGTTAGAACAGTACCGAAAGATGATTAATCGTTGGAAGACTAGCCAATTTACGTTATTAATCAAATTAGACGTATTTAAATGAAAATTTTCATTTTTTTCATTAATACTAATTATTGAATATTATTTAGGATGCATCTAGATGAAATAAAAAAACATTTATGCTAATAAATACATCCAGACATTGGGACGTACTACGATGCCAGATGATGAGAGATAGCAGGTATGACAATTTATAATGTTTCTTTATGACATTCACTTTCTATTGCTTCCTCCATAATTTATTAGTTTTCTAAAGTTGTTATATAATTTTAGTTATGAAATTACTATTTTTTTGGTATCCTATTTTTAATTATGGTTTTCTAAATTCAATGTCATTGTAGAGGCATATGTTGAATATAGAAGGATGTGTGCCTTGAGCAAAACTATTTTGCTCGAGTAGAATGAAGAAAGATGGAAGTGCGGTTACTGAACTGACACTGTAGCATATTGTTTGTTTTAAATTGTAGATTTAAAATTTTAATCTCTAGTTTTTAACTTAATAATCTATTTATATTTGTAACATGATTTTTTAGAGGCCCTTGATGCCATGGAACCTGACCATTTTGAGATAAACGATCACTTACATCAGGTGTTGGGAGAGGAGAACCCCGGTAGACTACGCTGTCGACGTGGGAAGAGTATAGTTCCAATGAAGTATTGTCCCTCCTCAGGTACGATATGTAGTTCCACCGAGTTGCAGAAGCTTAAGGAACAGGTAGAACAGGCTGAAAAAAGGGCCACAGAGATGGCAGAACAGTCTGGTATGGAAAAAATTTCATTTATGAAACTGATGGAAGCTTTACATCCAACACATCCACCAGTGGCCATAATAGATTGTGATGAATATATTTCATTGATATGTTCTATATATGGTGAACCATGTGACAGTTCTAGTGGTAGTCGAGATGATGTCGAGGAGGAGGTCGAGGTGGAGGAGGAGGAGGGTGAGGTGAAGGCCAACGTGGTGGAGGAGGGCGAGGAGGAGGCTGAGGAGGTCGAGGAGGTCGAGGCTTAGTACGAGGGTGAGGAGGAGGGTGTGGATGATGATGGGGACGATGATGAGGATGAGGGTGAGAGTGAAGATGACGTTGATGATAATGATGGTGATGAGGGACAGATTGATCCGTTACATTTTTTATTGATATTACTAACCTTTGATATTTATTGATTTGTTGCGCCTAAATATATGTGTGATTAGGCAGGTCACATTATCTTTATTTTTTTAATCTATAAATAAAAAAACATGATTTGATGATTTGCTATAAAATCCCACTATTTTAATGAAATTGTAATTTTTTAGTGGAATTTATAAAATTGATGGTCTGATTATAAGTTGATATAATGACATTATTTTTTTATCCTTGAAAAAATATTCGTAGAGAATATGTAAATTCCATCCCATGAACTTGGGACAGCCCTTCAAATAGCCCCACGGATTGCCCCCAGACAGCCCCCACCCTCCACCATGGACCTCGAATAGCCCCCCAGATTGCCCCCCCACCCTCCTCCCTGGAACCCGAATAGCCCCCTAACAACCCCCCGGGCAGCCCCCATGAAATCCCCCTGAACATCCCCCACCCTCCTCCCTAGACCCCGGACAGCCCCCGGATAGCCCCCCACCCTCTTCCATAGACCCCAGACAATTCCCCTTCTTCCGGGACCCCGAACAGCCTGCCACCCTCCTCCCTGGACCCCAGACAGCCCCCCCAGACGTCCCCCACCCTCCGCCTTGGACACGAGACATCCCCCCGGATAGCCTCCCCACCCTCCTTCTTGGATACTGGACAGCCCCCCAGATAGCCCCCACCCTCCTCCCTAGACCTTGGATAGCCCCCCAGACACCCCCATCCTCCCTGGACCCCAGACAACCCCCACCCTCCTCCTTGGACCCCAGATAGATGACCTCCTCCACGGACCCTGGAAAGCCCCCCAACCTCCTCCGTGGACTCCGAACATCCCCCCAGACATCTCCCCCCACCCTCCTCCCTAGACCACGGACAACCCCCCCATCCTCCTCCCTGGACCCTAGACACCCCAACGCTCCTTCCTCGATGCCGAACAGCCCCCCCCCCCCCACCGTCCTCCGTAGACCCTGAACAACCCCCGAATAGCCTCTCCACCATCCTTCCTTGACCCCAGATAGCCTCCTGGACAGCCTCCCCCCTCCCCGCCCCACCCTCCACCTAGGACCCTGGACAGCCACCCCCCCCAGAAATTCACCTAGACCGCCCCCAACCTCCACCCTGGACCCCGGACAGCTCACAATACAGCCCCTCCGATAGCCCCACCCTCCTCCCTAGACCCCAGACAACCCCCCTCCTTCCAGAACCCTGAACAGCCACCCACCATCTTCCTACCATGCATTACCCCCGCCACATATATCCTCATCCTCCACAGGACACCTCACACAACTGTGTGTCACCGACATCATCACACCAATCACTATATCATAAGGTCACTGAGCCCAATCTAATCTCTCTTCAAGATTCACCCTAAATCACAATCTAATTAAAATTCCATTACTATTACATCTGTACTGAGCACCGACCACCTACCTTTATTCTGGAGACAATCACACACTTAATTCGGCATCTCGAATCCCAATCTATGCTCACTTCAAGATTCACCCTAAATCTCAATGGAAAAGAGGGTTATAGAGCTTCAGAAGAAGTTGATGGAAGAGTGCAAACCCTAATCGAACATTGAAATCAAAGAGAGTATTATACTCACCCGGATCTTAAATCTACACTTGACGGCACACAAAACCCTCAAGGATCTAAGGAGATCCACACTTAATATCTATTTGGAGCTTAGGATTGGGATGATACTTTAACACAAGGATCCATGGGTCATTTTTGACATGTATGAGTCAACCTCGCCTCAATCTGAGGCATGGTGTGACCGTTACCACAAAAAGTGTTTCACCTTTATTTGAAATGGACAACATTTTAATTGAAAACAACAACTAACATACCGAAAATTGACCAAACGTATTCGGATTGTGTTGATACTTTAGAAAAAAGATCCATGGGTCATTTTTGACTTGTCCGAGTCTACCCTACTGCAATCTGAGGTACGGTGTGGCCGATACCACTTAAAGTGTCTCACTTTTATTTGAAATGGACAACATTTTATGTGAAAAAAAACTAACATATAGAAAACTAATGAAACGTATTAATACTATGTTGATACATTAGCACAACAATCCATGGGTTATTTTTGATTAGTTCGAGTCAACCCCACCTCAATCTGAGGCCCGATGTGGTCGATGTCACTTGTAGTGTTTTTCTTTTGTTTAAAATGGAAAACCTTTTACGTAAAAACAATTGGAATACAGAAAACAAACCAAACATTTTAGGATTGAGTTGATACTTTAGAAAAAAGATCCATGGGTCATTTTTGACGTGTAAAAGTCAACCCTGAATCAATCTGCGGCAGGGTGTGACGGGTACCACTCATGGTGTCTCACATTTAATTGAAATTGGCAACATTTTAAGTGAAAACAACAACTAGCATACGGAAAACCGACCAAACTAGTTTTAATTGTGTTGATACATTATAAAAACTATCCATGAATCACTTTTGACGTGTATGAGTCAACCCTGCCTCAATCTGAGGCACGATGTGGCCAGTACTACTGAAAGTGTCTCACTTTTATTTGAAATGGACAAAATTTTAAGTGAAAACAACATCTGGCATACGGAAAACCAACCAAACATTTTGGATTCTATTGATACATTAGGAAAATGATACATGGGTCATATGTGACTTGTACAAGTCAACCCCTCCTCAATCTACGGAATGGTGTGGCCGGTATCACTCTATGTGTCTTTCTTTTGTTTGAAATGGAAAACATTTTAAGTAAAAACAATAACTGGAATACAGAGAACCTAACTAATGCATTTGGATTGTGTTGATACTTTAGAAAAAGGATACATGGGTCATTTTTGACATGTAAAGGTCAACTCCGCCTCAATTCAAGGCATGGTGTGGCTCGTACCACTCAAATTGTCTCACCTTTATTTGAAATGGACATCATTTTAAGTAAAAACAAAAACTGGCATACGAAAAACCGACCTAACACATTCAGATTGTGTTCATACTTTAGAAAAACGATCCATGGGTCATTTTGACTTGCACGAGTCAACCTTGACTCAATATAAGGCACAGTGTGTCTGGTATCACTCGTAGTGTCTTTCTTTTGATTAAAATGGACACCCTTTCAAGTAAAAACAACTAGCATATGGAAAACTGACCAAACGTATTCGGATTGTGTTGATAATTTAGCTCAAGGATAAATGAGTCATTTTTGATGTGTACGAGTTAATCCCACCTAACTCCGAGCCACGGTGTGGCTGGTACAACTCAAAGTGTCTCAATTTTACTTTAAATGGACTAATTTTTAATTGAAACCAACAACTGGCATACAGAAAACCAACCAAATGTATTCGAATTGTGTTGATACTTTAGAAAAACTATCCATGGTTCATTTTTGATGTGTACGTGTCTACCCCGCCTAAATCCGAGGAATGGTGTGGCTAGTACCACTAAAAGTGTCGCACTTTTATTTGAAATGGACAACATTTTAAGTGAAAACAACAACTGGCATACAGAAAACTGACCAAACACATTCAGATTCTATTGACTCTTTAGTAAAATGATCCATGGGTCATTTGCGACATGTATGCGTCAACCCCGCCTCAATCCGAGGCATAGTGTGGCTGGTATCACTCGAACTGTTGTTCTTTGGTTTAAAATGGATACTATTTTAAGTAAAAACAACTCGCATATGGAAAACAAACCGAACTTATTCATATTGTGTTAATACTCTATCACAATGATCCAAGGATCATTTTTTACATGTACGAGTCAACCTTACCACAATACAAGGCAATGTGTGGCTGGTACCACTCAATGTGTCTCACTTTTATTTGAAATGGACAACATTTTACGTGAAAACAACAACTGTCATATGAAAAACCGACCAAACCCATTAATATTTTCTTGATACTTTAGGAAAACTATCCATGGGTTATAAGTAACATGTATGAGTTAACCCCACATCAATCTGAGGGATGGTGTGGCTGGTATCACTTGAAATTTTTGTCTTTTGTTCAAAACAGACAACATTTAAGTGAAAACAATCAGCATATAGAAAACTGGCCAAATGTATTCAGATTGTGTTGATACATTAACACATGGATCCATGGTCCATCCTTACACAATCCACTTCTCATGTGAGGAACTCATATCCATATTCTAAAACTCATGACATTTAATACACCAAGGATAACTGCATTCCCTAAGTAATACAATATCATTCATACACACCCATTATCATCATCACTAAGTTCAAAGACCCTGGCCCTAAATAATGGGACATTATATTTGAGTTTTGTTGAAGTCATTTATCCATTTCCTTATTTTGGGGTTATTAGATTTTAATTTCTAAATTCAATCATGTATGTGTTCTACACAATGCAATTTTTTATGTATTCTTAATTCTTTATAACACATATAATTATGTATTTACTTTTTTATGTATTTTATTCATAATTGATAATTAAATTATATATGTATTCAGTTAAGTATTCAATTATGAATTGAATTATATATTTCACATGTAATTGTTATCTAAATTTTGAATTGAATTCTTAATCAATTATATATATTTATAATTACTTTATGAATTATAATTTAATTTTGTATGTGTATAGTTGCAGGGTGCATTATGTGATAAATCTATATGAATTAATTGTGTATATGTATGTGTTATAGTTGGTTATTTTAGGTAATTGGTGTTGGGAACCTAGAAATGTAGAAAGGGCAGCCTGCAGCAGGTTGTTTCTGAAATTGCAAAACTAAGTCTATTCCAACAGTTGTAAACCATTGGAATAGGGATGTGAATGTGTTTTATACTAATGGTTATAGAGAACCGTTTGAAAAATCACTTTCCCAATTGATTAAAAATAATTGGGATATAGTGAAATGTCTAGCCTGTACCAATAGTTTACCCAACCCGTTGGTAAAACGGTATACAAAACTATATTCCAACGGTTTGAAACTGTTGGAATAGAAAGTTTACCAATGGTTTTAAGCTGTTGGTGAAAATATATACCAATAGATTGACATAACCATTCGTATAATGGAGATTTCCTAACATATACCAAATTTTTTATAGAAACCATTGGCATATGTGTTTCCCTATGGCTTACTTCCCTACAGTTTGGATAACCATTGGTATATATTATTCCAACAGTTATCCGTCTGTTACCAATGGTTTGGAATAGTTGGTAAAGGCTTCATTTCCAGTAGTGATATGGCATCTTTTGGAACATCTAAACATCAATTAATTGAAGACCTACCACTACTAGAACCCTTATTAGCTACAAAGTGAAGGTATAAATAACCCTAAAATCCCTCCTTTAATACAGAATAGAATTATGAAAAACAATAATGGCATAAAATTCACATATAGTATTCGTTTCCTTTATAACATAAAATATAATTAAAATAAAATAAAAATATACAAAGAAGATATCATGAAATAAACAATTCAAATAAGGTTAAATGTAAATTTTATATTAATGATTAAAATAATAAATATAGTAATATATCTGTACAATCCCCATGATCATTCATATAACAACTAAAACCATATCTCTCAACTAGAAAATTATAATAAAACCGATGAAGGTAAAATATTCCCAATAATGAATTATTATATCCTTACCTATATGAAGACCATTATCATGATCATAACAAGTAAAAAATAACAACATAGAATAATAGAAATCCATCAACCATTAAAATCCAATCTTTATCAAATATTAACTTATTCCCAAAAAATAACTTCAAGATATCCATATTTTTTTTCATTATAATCGTAAAAAAATATAAATATACATTTTTTATTCATTTAAATTGATAATATTTTTATGTAATTAAAGTTTCAAGAATATGAAAGTTTATTAAATGGGAAATTATTAATCAATTGATACAATGTGTAAGGATAAAATACTTTACTATCTTCAATACATCAATTTTGAGGAATAACTGATAGTAGAAAAACATTCATGAAACATTAATCAATATTATGTAAATCAAAAAATGTAAACATAGAACATTAATTCCACCTCTCATCCAAAAATAAAAATATATTTATATTTATTCAATTAATACTATTTCAAATAGTAATCACCACATATTCATATCTTATGTTAATTGAGATAATTATACAATGGGATTTCATGTCATATTAATCAATTTTTATGACCTAGTGATAAAAGACGTGGTTAGAAATTCCTTCCCTCAATGGATCTAAAAAAAAACTTATTGAATAAGGTTGAAAAATATAAAATATAATGTTTTGGAATTGAAAACATCCACAAATTTATGAAACATCATTTTACATTATTCTATATAGAAAAACCCATCTAGACCCTAGAACCAATATAATTAAGACCTCTTAGATGTAGATAAATAATAATATTAAATGTAATATTATAATGTACCAGAAATAAATTAGTAACATTAACATGGATAATGGGTTTTATTTATATAATAAGAATACAATTTTTCACCATGATGGTTCTATGGAAATCTCATGATTGAGGGAATAAAAAAATAAATCCCATAAGATTTTGTGACATGAATTTATATGAATGTTGATGGAATCTCACCATAGTATGGTGATTAAATAATATAAATTTTGGGCTTATATTTAGTATTATATAAAGAAACATTAATAACAATGATAATTTTAATAAAAATAACACTATTCAATTCAGTTTTTATATAAATGGGATGGACAACAACCACAAGGTAGTGACTTAAAAATTGATCTTTTTTAAATTTTACAAAACACCTATCAAGAAAAAAGATGTAATAGGGGAGAACCATTTCCACATCAAAAACATTTTCATGACCTACCATGTCAAAGAACCTATATGAGAATTAATGGAAACATCCATTGTAACAAAATTGATATTTCCAAATTCACTGTCAAAATAATCCATCAAAAGCATGCTATGGAGTTGTCACACTAATCACCCTTCATATGCTTTCTATAAAATACACATAGGAAGAACACTAATGAAAAGTTCCTCCCAAACATCAAACAATTTCATTGTGAAATTGATATTCCCATGAATAGGTGTTTCGAAACACCAATACAGAAAATTTTAAAACAACCAAACCTGTAAAACCATACTAATCTCACGGCCACTAAAATGGATTGATCAAATTTTACAATTGGATTTTTGTCCTCTTGAGGGAAAAGCCATGACCTTTTAAGCTCTATAATACCATGAAATATCGAATTAAAACATTTCACAACTAAAAAATATAATTTAATGATTTATGATAGCTTGGGAAAATAAAATATGTGTTAATTAATTTGATGTAGTTAAGTGTGTGTGATCTATATTAAATCCATTCTTCCTTATATTTTATAATTTTTTATAACATTAAATATGATCAATTATGAGGGATTGTATGGATGAATTATGATCCTTCCAATAAGGTTAATAGATCCAAAAAGGATAGTTTTATCAATTGGATTTTTTAATTATGGTTAACCCTAATTCACCAAAATTTTAAGGGTGAATTCATTGACCATGGATCCAACATGTTTTATCAAAGACAATTATTTATGATTGAATATTAAATCATAAAAATATTTAATTAGATATGTTGTACCTATGGATATGATGATGAATCAACTTAATTTCAATGATTCCAGATATGATTTCTTAAAAAGGATATACTTTTATAAATTTAACGGTGAGATGGAAATTAGCTAAGAATTTTATGAAGATACTGAATTAGGAATGTATAGTGAATTATTGTGTAATTTATCTGTATGTTTTATTTGGGTAGTGGCATATCCACTATTGTATTAAAGGCCATTTTTCATTTTTCTAGTTATTTTTATATATTGAATGTACTAGGGTAAATATATTTAATAAAATTACAGTGAAATGTATTTAAAAAAAATAATCATATATAAAATATTTTATACATTTTAAGTGGGATATTAGTCAAAAATATTTTTAAGATATCCTAATTTAAAATTTTAAGAATGAAAATTTTAATATAGATGATGTATCCCATGTAAATGGACTCTTTAAATAAGGTGATCACATATTCGTGTAATATTAAATTTTAAACTCATAATTTCTTCGAAGGAACATGAAAATAATTCATTTTATATTTCCAAGAAGGGGTTAATGTGGATATTTATTCAATTATTGAAGAATCATCATTATAAATTCATCGATTGAGTTATTGTTCATGTAGTTATCATGAAATTTTTTAAAAAATGATATAGAAGGTCATTCAAATATATAATTATCGTAAAACTATTAATGTATTCAAGAAAGATTTATTCTCTGATAATATGATATTAAGGAAATAACTTGTAGAACTTAGTGGATTTAGAAAAAAGGGTGTATAAATGATTATCCTTGGTGACATTCATGAAGAACAATAAAATGAACAAGAAAAAAATGGACAAAGAAAAGGTGCTAAAATAATTATTTCATACTCTCAAAATATATCTTAATATGGGGATAAAATATAAAAAGGATGATATTTTAAAAAAATGTGAACCTTAGTAAAAAAATAAAAAATAAGAATTTGTAGATTATAATTCATTAAATGAGGTTAAAACCCTACAATATATATATATTGATCCATCATAACTATAATTCCCCTACCATAAAACATAAAATAATCTTCAGTTAAATCAATAATTCACATTGATGATCTTTTTAGGTTTAGATTTTTAGAGAGTTAGTCCATAACAATTACATATCAACTTGAATATTACATATATACACTACTACTCAATATCCATTTTTTTCAAAAAATAAAAACTTTTAAAAAGAAACATGTATAGTTCCATGTTTTAGATAGCATGAATTCTCCCTGATCTCATCCTTGACCTTATTCTACATTATGTCTTGTGAAAAATATTTCAGAAACTTGGGATGAGCAAAAAAGCTCAGTAAGGGATTCACAAAGAAGGAAAACAATTAGTTTTTCAAAAAAACATGTAAACCATGAATAATTTATCATAAATAATACTTTTCACCTTCATGAAGTAGTAAATACAGTTCAATGAATAAATGATCACTACTTTCCTTTTTGTAAACAAAAGATTACTGTAAAACCCATAGAAAGCACACATAACAAATAAAGGTATATTGGGACATAAAAATACATAGATGGAATAACCGTATGGTCAACTTCCACACATATCACTAAATGGAATATCCATATATCCGACTTCCATACCCAATGCATTAGAGGTTATAACATAACCACCCGCCCTATTTTATCATGACACCACCCGTTATTTGATTTATCACATAACCACCGATCAAATATCCAAGTACCATTATAAATCATAACACATAATACAATCATGAAGGAAAGATAGAATTTCCACATTGCAATCATAATATATCATTTCAAGATATTGACATAATCAATGCTTTATCAAAACTATTTTAAAAACCATTAAAAAAAATTAATAAAGTGATTTCTGAATCAAGGTGTCCCATACCACATTGAAGATTTTAAAATAATTATAATTTTAAATCATTAATTTCCATCTAAATAAATATTAAAAACCCATTTTGAAAACATGTACATTAATGAGAATGATTTAAAAGAATAATTATTTAAAATATTTAAAACAGTGTTTTAGTTAAAGAGTCCCTTACCACTTGAAAAATTACTTGAATAAAAATAATTATATGATAACATTAAAAAATCATTATTTTATCATAAGATTAAATATATTCTGGATATAATATGTCGAAGGGAAGTATATACACCAAATAAAAATGAATTGGCACATTACGACATGTCAGTCTCAATAGAATGTAAATTTAGATGAAATCCCTTGCAGATATCATATCCTTAGATTAAGGACAAATCAATGACACAATTGTGAAAAATAATAATACACCCAAAAAGTGTATATTAAATGTAAACCAATAATATGTCATTCACAAATATTCATTGCATGACATAATCAATTAATAGATGTTTAACCCAAATAATTGAAATTTGGTTAAGAAGTTCCCCTACAGAAATTCGACAACCAAACGGCGTCACTATGAAATTTAGAAAATGAGTTGATGGGAGAGAATAGGGTCTCTCATAATATAGAAATAAAATTTACCACAATAAGGATATTGAAGAACATATAACCACATAATAAATGGAAATTTAAAATACATAACATCAAAGATGCCTTTCACTAAATGAGGAGGGTGAATGGTTCTCTTAACGATTTGGTAACATATGAAAGAGACACCACATGAAATATGTTTCAAAAAATGAAGATATAAATTCACATATTTTAAATTAAACTACAAAATAAATACAATCATGGGGGATACATACACCACAAAAAAGAAAATAGTGGAAAATTTAGCAGGAATCTCACAGGAATGATAAGTGTGATAAAAACCCCTTGCCTCATAGTAATCAATAAAGTTTTATGACCAAAATTTAAAAACTACAAAATTAATTGCATAATAACATTAATATAAGGAGAATCATGATAATATATATCAAATTTCAGTAAACAATACACCACATTTAATAAATAAGGGGCAGTTTTTGGAAATCATAGAGAATAAAAAGTTATATAAGAAACCCCTTACCTTAAGTCCAACTTGTATTGTATGTTCCATTATCTTCCTAAATAAAAAACTCTAGTTGATTAATAAATTATGAAGTAACATTTTCATGATTTATTATTCCTTTTATACATCTTATTATCTATCTATAACAATTAGATAATTATTTGAGTTCATACTAGACATTTTGTCGATGTTTGGAACCTGAGCCAAAGATGAACTTGATATAATTACAAATTGTACATGTGGTCAAAAGTATATTATCTAATAACGCATATTAACGACATAAATATAATATATATACTGTATATATAGGTATTTATAATAGTACATAATAATTGGATATAAGAAATGAAATGCATTGTTCATAGAGACGGTAAGCCATACATACGCATAAACACTACTTTTATTTTTTATTTCATATTTTAATGGATTGAAAAATTAATTATACAAAGGTATATTATAATTAATGTATAATATAATATATAATTTCATTAACTCCATCCTTTATATGTCCAATGTATGGCATGAACGAGTCATATCAATTTGAGGGGAAGTTGTCCACACTTCCTCAAATTAAAATTATCGTATTTACCCATTATGGAAACCATAAAGCTATGATATAATGAAAAATAAATATGTAAAGATACAATATAAAAATAATATATATCACATATAAATATATTTCCACCATAATGGGAACCATGGGAGGTGGTTAGATATATTTGAATAATCATCATTTCGTGAGTTAGTAGATCGATGTCCACAGAATCATTATGTTCGTATCAATTAGATTGAGGTGTGTGGAAGTTTGGTTTGAATATTACCCATAAAAACAACCTATATTATTGAGGATATATTTTTTTTCTATAAAATAAATTAATAATGATATTTCAGGGGGCCGGTTAAGTAAAATAAAAGAAAAGAACATAAGAGAAGATGTTACCTTTTAATCAGGTAACTCCCTTTGGATTGAACCAAAAGATTTACATGAATTTCGTTATACCTAAGAAAAGGATTCTAGGAGGAATATAGGGATGTTTGGAGATTAATTAATCTGATTTTTTATGAGCCCAGGGGATTTATATGTATGAGGAAGTGATTATAAATCGTGCCCTTTATAAGGAGGAGGGGGGGCTCATTAGGAATGTTTGAAAATATTATTTTATTAGATAATGATTTTCGGTTTCTAAAAGTCCTAAACTCATTATTGTGGAAAATATGATGACCCTTGTTCGAAATAAAATCATACAATAAAAATTGTGTAGGATTTGGATATTTTTTTAATTTTTATAATCTTATTTATTTAAATCATTCATTAATGAGGCAGACACTGCATCATTATTTTTCCTAAAATAATTTTTTTTATTTGATGTCTAAAAATTATAAACAAAATACCATGATATAGGAAATAATTTTAGATTTCTAATTAATATTTATAGTCTAAGATATAACTTATATAACCCCATGTAAAAAAAAATATTTACTAAAAGATATATATTTATTTCATTTTTTTCTTTACATTTAATCAATTAATATAAACTGTCATTATCACTCCCATGTGGCTCCCTGGGGTCCCAAAATAGAAACAACGATTCCCATGGTCGGACATGTATCATAAAATAGGTTTTGGACACTTTTTTGGGTATGTTATTATTATTATTATTATAATATTATTTTTTACCTATATTAACCAGATTTACCCATTAACCATTGTAAATAAAATATTTACTGAAGTAAATATTCATAATGTATAAAAATAAAAGTTACCTATTTACATAATTTAGACCTCTGTATTTCAAATATGGAATCCATTTTTCAAAATTAGAAAAATAGAAGTAGAAAAAATTAATTTAAAATTAATTCATGTTGTTAAAAAGCGTGTTTTTATGAAATAATAAGTACTAAAAGATTGACAATTGTTTATATTCAATTTCAATGTGAAATTACTTCCAAATGACCGAAATTGGATTAAATGGAAAAAATAAAATCTAATTACCCTTTAAAATCATTTTAAAAGATAATCTGACCATATAAATAAATTTGATTAAAAGTAATTTTTGAATTAAAATACAGTATTTTTCACTTTTCGTCAAAAATTGAGCTTTATCATGAAAATATAAAAAATTTACCCAAAGTATATTTTTATGTTCCTATTATAAATTAGAATTTTATTTTCCCAAATATAACATATAAATGTGAAAAAACTATAATTAAAAAGAGTTTTCCATTCAAATGTAGTAAATTAGCCTTTTAAAGAATATTAGAGTGTTCATGCTTAAAATTGGATTCATTCACATTTTAAGGATTTAAATTTATTGGATAAATTAAAAAACATTTATCAAGCTTATATAATAATATCTTAGTTAGTTATATTCATTCTCGATAATACACCGACTAAGCGTGAACTACCATTTAAATTATTAATAATAATATATTATTTTTTGGTATAACTAAGTGTTGTGTGAAAAGTAGGTTTTCAAAGAATCCCATTGTTCTGCATTTGGTATGACGTCAAACATAGCATCCCTGTAAAATTAAAAATAACACATAATTTACAAATATAAATAAATATGAAAAATTTCATATTCTTTATTTACCTGTGATGTTACTATAAAGACCAGAAATTTCAAGGGAATTTTTTTTATTAATTTTCTTTGGGATTTTTCGAGTATGCAGTTTCTGAAGGCACCTGATTCCGAGACCCGGTGTGCCTAGAATCAATTTTTGACGTTTAGCTTGGGTACGTTCAGTGAACGAACGAGTGGGTTTTCACAAATTTTGATCTGGTGCTCAGAATCAAAATCTGAGGGCACTGTTGAAACCGCAACGCCGATTATTGCTTAAGAAGACAATTTCTAATGTTGCGTTTTCTTGAGAGGATTTGCTAAAAAAGAGAATTAATTTAAGAGTAAAATTAAATTGTGAGACAATTTTATTTTATTTCTTTTAAGTGGTTTAATCCTAAGGATAGAATTTGGGTGGAACTAACCACCCATGTGAGGTTAATGGTGAGGTGGCACCCACACGAACCCCACCCATTCAAATTCCCTAAACCCCCTCTTTTATGTTGGAAACCCCCCATAAGTTTATGACTTTCTCTCTTCTCTTTTAATGAATTCCAACACAACCTATTCAATTAATTGAACTGATTAATTAATTGAATTAGATATTTTTTGAATTTTAAATGTTGGCATGTGTGAATAAAATATGACAAGGTCTTATTTTATTTTTGGTTGTTCCGTTGTGTGGAGTCTGGGGAGAAAATAACCAAAGTCTCGAAGATCTTCTTCTTCCTCATTTAAGAATGAGAAGAACGCCGGAGTACCAAGGAGTGATCGATGTGCCATTATTCTCCTCTCTGCAGCCGGTGTGAGACGCCATCCACCTTGGACGTATGCCGACGTAGTCAACCCCGACACCGTCTTTGGCATCGTTGTTGAGTTAGGGAATTGTTTTACGTTCAGGATTCATTTACTTTCTTCGTTGACATTTATTAAGCTTCCTGCTATCAAGATAAATGGAGGATGTAGGACCGCACAAACATGGCTGAACCTCCTTCCTATGGTTGTTAATTTTTCCCTATGGTTGTTAATTTTTCGCTATGGTTTGGAACAGAGGCAGCGCGGTGCCGTCGCACGGCGCGGGAATGAGGGAACCGCAGCCGGTGCGGGCCGCGGTGAAGGAGCGCGGCACCGTCGCGCCACACCGTTGATGTCAAAAGAGGCTGCGGCCAGAGAGGGGCTGCGGTGGAGGGGCACAGCGCGATCGCGCCGTGTCGGTTTGACAAAGGCAACGACCTAAGGCCACGACGGTGCTTGGAGGGGAGGTCGGAAATCTGGCCGCCGACGCTTCGGAAGGGTGGGACCGTGGGGTCCCGTGGCGGCGGCACCGGTCGGCCAACCAGGCCGGCCATTCGGAGGAGGCCGGGGGTTGTAACCCCCGGCAGCAGATAGGTGGGCCCCCTCTAGGTGGGGGCCGCTGTTTGGAGACAGGGGGCAGCGCCCCCCCTGTTTTCCACTCGGCCGAAACGGCCGAGATGCTGGCCACGCGGGCCGCGCCCCGCCGCGCCGGCTGGTCCGGGCCGTGCCCTAATGGTCTGGACTCGGACCTGGGTCAGTTCGACCCGGTTCGGGCCGACCCAGGGGGTTTTGGGCCGGGTCGGTCTGGGCCAAAACCCCCTAAAAACGAACATATTCGTTCAAACGCCCGTAACATGGGCTACGGACCTCCGATCGATGTACCGTCAATTGCGATGTGATCCTTGATTAAAGACGGTCGTTTAGGTATATTACACTAAATTTTTTGAAGAACTTTGTGTATGTATGGGTTGGTTCGAATACAAAACCAACCGGGCCCTCGGAGCGGAAGCACTTATAACATGAGCTCCGGACGTCCGATTAATGTGCCGTCAACTTTGTTGGATTCCTCGTAGTGAGACTGTTTTTTGGCTTAATCCGCTCGAGGTTTAAATGTAGTTGGTGTACGGTCTGGTTGGTTTTGACTTAAGAACCAACCGAGACCCTCGGATGAAAAAGCCAACAACTTTCAGACCGGACGTTCGTTTGACAAACCGTCAGTGGCGTATATAATCATGGTGAAAAATGGTCCCTATGAGTATATCCTATGAGATTTTGGGGGTATAGTTGAGATACGGTTGGTTTGGTTTGTACAAGAAACCAACTAGGCCCCCGGGATGAAAAGGCTAATAACACATAGATCGGGCGTCTGATTGACGCGCTGTCTGTTGTGTTGAGATTCCTTTGATGTGGAAGACCTTTGGGATACATCTTAGTGGGACATTGTGATACTTGGTGTATCGACCAGTAGCTCATGGAGCGGACCCTTCCGGTGTCAAGCAAGCGGAGTGCAGAGACCTAGTAGCTAGCTTAGACTTGACGACTGCTGATCGATCGACTCAGAGTGTTTTGGATAGCCCAGTGGGGAGCGCTTGGTTGTAGCGGCAAACCCACGGTGGAGGAGTGCTTGGTTGTAGTGGTAGACCCGCAGTATTCAACAGAAGGAGTACCTCTGTAGGCAATGAGGGGGAGCGCTTGGTTGTAGTGGTAGACCCATGGTGGGAAGCGCTTGGTTGTAGCAGCATGCCCACAGTACTCGACAGGTGGAGTACTACAACAGTCCAAGGTTAGTGGGAAGCACTTGTTTGTAGCGACAGGCCCACTGCACTCGATAGAGGAGGAGTTCTCCAGCATCTGTGGTTTCGACATCATTAATAAAATCCTGGTTTGATCTGAGTCTTGACTTTCCATCATTATCTTCGATGTGATTGACTTGATATCCTGTGTGAACTGGATTATGCTTTCCTTTGTGGATTGGGTCGTACTTTCATGTGTGGATTATGTTATACATTCCTGCGTGGATTAAGTTGTACTTTCTGAGTGGACTGGGTTGTACATGAGCTCATGAGTTGGAGATGAACAGGATTTGATGACTTGGGTATATGTATGGGCATATTCCTAAGTAGAGTTGGTTGTTACTTCGTGATTGTATATTTTCATTGAGGTTTATATTTTGTGGATTCAGGGAGACCTTCGGGGGTATCAGGGTCCCTGCTGAGTATCGTATACTCACCTCTTCACGGGATTCTCCCGCACTACGTTGTGTTGGTTGCAGATGACAGACAATGTTGATCATGGTTGAGGCTTGAGGAGCGGGACTATACCTTGAGGTGGACCTGATGAAGAGTCAGTACCTGGAGGTGGACCTCACGTCGAGTCAGTACCCAGATGTGGACTTCACGACGAGAGGGTACCCGGAGGTGACAGACGGGCGTGGAGAGCTGAGGTGGCCATCTGTACCTACCCTTCAGGTAGGAACCCGGAAGACGATCTAGGAACAACTAGACACCTTCAAGCTGTTGTACATTCATTCAGTTTTAGCTTTACATTCAGTTGGGTTTGTATTCTGGCCCATTTACTATTCAAAAATTTCTTTTTTACTTAGTGTTTCTTCTGCTTATACTCTGTGGTGTTTGATTACTTTTATAAAGGCAATGCCTTCCCTTTTTATCGGGATTTATGCCTTTGGTGCTAGTCTCCAGCCCTTGGCTTATGGAAGGTGGGCTTGGGGTAGTCACGACATGGGCCCCGAGGACGGGTCATGAAAAATTGGTATCATAGGAGTTTGGTTCTACCACAGAACTCAGGACTCTGATATTTATTCTATGTGAAGCAATAATTTTAAGTGTATTGAGTGTGGTTATCCATCCTGGGAGTCTAGTGCTGGTGCGGCGGCCGACATATCCGTACACCAGGACCATGACTTTTGATTTCCAACTCAGTGCACGAAAACACTGATTGCATGTGTGTTTCAAAAGTTTTCTTTGTGATTACATTGTGTCAGCTCACCAGGTATACTGTATTTACAGTGGCTCGCCTATTTCATTTCAGTTGGGATGGCCCCACGACAGAAGCTGTCTAGGGTTCCGAGCGTTATACGAGATGGCAGCACACCAAAAGATGATGCCTCGGTACATGGCCCTATTACAGTGGAGGAACCGACGGTACCTCTACCCGCTGAGCCACCGATGCCACTAGCCCCAGCAGATGAGAGTGCACGTCGCCTTAGTGCACTGCACGAGTTTCAGCGTCAGAGACCACCCAGGTTCTGTGGAGAGACGGACCCTCAGGCAGCCAAGGATTGGCTAGAGGCTGTTTTTCGAGTTTTTAGATTGGTAGGGATGCTAGCAGACTTCATGGTGGTCCTTGCTGCCAGCCTCCTTTAGGTAGCAGCAGGTAGATGGTGGAGCCTGATGCTCTAGGTGCACGATGAGGAATCTCTTCTTTGGACAGACCTCGAGAGCCTCTTCTGCTCAGAGTTCATTCCAGCCACCCTCCGTGTGGTGTGCATCGAGGAGATACTATAGTTGCGGCAGGGCAGCATGACTGTATACCAGTATTCAATGAGATTCAGCGATCTATCACGCTACTCCATAGATATGGTACGTGACCCGTTCTTCAGGTCCCAAACCTTCGATCAGGGGCTCAAGCAAGAGATTAGAGATTCAATTTTTTGTCACAGCTTCCCGACACAGACAGGGGTATTGGAGCGAGCCCTCTTAGTTAAGAGTTTCCTTGTTGAGCAGTCTCCAACAGCAGGACACACCACTAGCCGGCATACGGAAGAGTATTCTGCATCGGGTAGTAGACAGATGATGCAGAGGTCCAAGAGGACCAGACCTACTGGTGGTCTACCGCATGACACAAGATCGTGTGTGCGAGGCACCTGGGGTCGAGAACGACTTACCAGGAGCGTACAATGTTACTCCTGCGGCGAGGTTGGTCATATGGCATGTGAATGTCTGACCCTCCATACAGATGACCGGGAGATAAATGACAGACCTCCCAGGCAGAGGCAGAGGTTCAAACGAGGCGGACCGCAAGGAACAGGAAACCGAGGCAGGGGAGCTGGCCGTGCAGCTGGAGGTGGACGACGCTTCGAGGTGTTTCCACCACCACCACTAGGAGGTCCACCCCGACCGCATGGAGTTGGTGGACATGAGAGAGCTCAGCATCAGGTTGCTGAATCATACGACTATGGAGCTCTAGAAGTAGGTAGACAAGAGCGGGACTAGTTCCAGGCATGGGACCATTGATCTTGGTGCTTCTAGTTCCTTGTTGTCATTGTTGTTGTTTGTGGTTGTTGTGTGTCTTTGTACTTGAGCTGCAATAATAAAAGACACTTTTACTTGTGACGTTTTCTTCCTCTCTTTTTTGTGTACTAAGAGGTTTCGGTTTAAACTGTTGACTTGACCCTCAATTTTGAGATTCCTACTAGAGGGGACCCGGTGAACACAAATTGATGCCGAGAGTGTGACTCAACCCTTGGAGGCGAGAGTAACAGTTGTATCTCTTGGTAGTATCGTCGAGGCCTTACGACATCATCCATGGAATGGATTAGTAAAATTCATGTCAGGATTGACTGTATTAGGAAAAGAATGTGGTGTATCCCGAGGATGAGACCAGATTTCTCTTATCGGCAAAGTAGAAATCTTTGTAGCTCTTGTAGGACCAGAGATGGTTTAGACTTAGATGGAGAATGCGTAGTTTGATCATTAGCGGATGAAGACTCCAAAATACAGATAGATGTTCTAGGCTGATAGGAGACATAGACCTCTAGAGTTCTAGGATGGAGACCATGTTTTCTTATGGGTCTCTCCTTGACATGGTATACGAAGGTTTGGAACGTGTAGCAAGTTATCTCTGTGGATCATCGGACCCCTTTTTTGGGTCCTCAACAGGGTAGGCGAGGAGGTTTACCACTTAACCCATCCACCTCAGTTTCACCTGGTGCATGACGTCTCCCACGTATCTCAGCTAAGGAGATATGTGCTCGACTCGACCCATACCATCGATCACAGGGAGATGGATGTCGATTATGGGGCTACTTTTGCGGAGGATCCAGTGGAGATCGAGGATCGCCAGGAGCGGGTCCTATGTGGATGGATGATTCCTGAGGTTCAGTTTCACTGGTAGCTCGAGAACCTCCTAGAGAGCACATGAGAGCAGAAGGCTCATATGCGTGCTCAGTACCACATTGTTTTCCTTAGTGTGTGTTGAAGCTTTAGTGGGATGTAAAGCATGGCGGTGGGAGTAATGTAAAGACCCGTAAATTTGAAGTGAATTTTTTTTGTAATTTTCTTTGGGATTTTACGAGTATGCAGTTTATGACAGCACTAGATTCCGAGGCCCAGGGTGCCCGGAATCAATTTTCGAAGTTTATCTCGGGTACGTTTAGTGAATGAACGAGCATGTTTTCCTAACTTTTGAACCATTGCTTGGAATCAAAATCCGATGGCACCGTTGAAACCGCAACGCCGATTATTTCTTAAGAAGACCCTTTCTGGTGTTGCGTTTTCTCGAGAGAAGTTTCTAAAAAAAGGGAATTAATTGAAGAGTAAAATAAAATTGTGAGACAATTTTATTTTATTTCTTTTAAGTGGTTTAATACTAAGGATAGAAGTTGGGTGGAACTAACCACTCATGTAAGGTTAAAGGTGAGGTGGGGCCCAGAAGAACCCCACCCCTTCAAATTCCTTAAACCCCCTCTTTTATGTTGGCAACCCCCATAAGTTTATGAGTTTCTCTTTTCTCATTTAATGAATGCCAACACAACATATTCAATTAATTGAACTCATTAATTAATTGAATTAGATATTTTTTTAATTTTAAATGTTGGCATGTGGGAATAAAATAATACAAAGTATTATTTTATTTTTGGTTGTTTCGTTGTGTGGAGTCTGGGGAGAAAATAACGAATGACTCGAAGATCTTCTTCTTCCTCATTTAAGAACGCGAAGAATGCTGGAGCACCAAGGAGTGATCAGTGTGCCGTTCTTCTCCTCCCTACAGCCGGTGTGAGACGCCGTCCACCATGGACGTACACCGACGTCATCAACCCTGAATCCGTCTTTGGAAACATTATTGAGGTAAGGAATTGTTTTACGTTCAAGATTAATTTACATTCTTCGTTGACGTTTATTAAGCCACCTGTTATCAAGATAACGGGAAGAGGTCGGACCGCACGAACACAGTCGTACCTCCTCCCTATGGTTGTTAATTTTTCCCTGTGGTTGTTAATTTTTCTCTATGGTTTGGAATGGAGGCAGTGCGGTGCCATCGCACCACGCGGGAACGAGGGAACCACGACCGTTGCGGGTCGAGGAGAAGGAGCGCGGCGCCGCTGTGCTGTGTCGTTGAAGCCAAAAGATGTCACGGCCGGAGTAGGGCCACGGTGGATGGGCATGGCGCCGTCGCGCCGCACCAGAGCATCTTGAAGGGCCGCGGCCGAGGAAGTCCACGACAGAGGGGCACGGTGCCGGTCAGACAAAGGCCGCGACCTAGGGCCGCGACGGTGCTGGGAGGGGCGGCCAGAAATCCGGCCGTCGGCGCTTCGGAAGGGCGGGACCGCGGGGACCCACGGCGGCGGCACCAGCCGGCCAACCGGGATGGCCGTTCGGAGGAGGCTGGGATTCGTAACCCTCGGCGGCAGAAAGGCGGGCCCCCTCCATGTGGGGGGTCGCCGATTCGAGACAGGGGGGGTAGCGCCCCCTGTTTTCCGCTGGGCCGAAACGGCCGAGCTGCTGGCCACGCGGGACGCTCCCGCGCCAGGCCAACCAGCCATGTCTGGCCGCACTGCCAGCGCTGGGCCGAGCCACGCCTTAATGGGCCAGACCTGGACCTATGTTGGGTTGCCCAGTTCGGGCCGACCAAGGGGGTTTTGGTCCAGGTCGGTCCGAGCCTAAACCCCCCCTAAAAACAGACAGATTTGTTCAAACACTCGTAACATGGGATACGGACTTCTGATCGATGCACCGTCTATTGTGATGCTATCCTTAGATTGAGGTGGTCGTTTAGGTATATTACACTCAATGTTTTGGAGAACATTGGGTACAGCCAGGTTGGTTGGAACACCAAACCAACCGGGCCCTCGAAACGGAAACGCTTATAACTTGAGCTCCAGACGTCCGATTGACGTGCCATCAACATTGTTGGATTCCTCTTAGTGAGAAGGTTACTTTGTCTTACTCCGCTTGAGTTTTGGACGTAGTTGGTGTATGGTTAGGTTGATTTTGACTTAAAAACTAACAGGGCCCCTGGGAAGAAAAAGCGGATAAATTTCACAACAGACGTCCGTTTGACGAATCGTCAGTGGCGTAGGTAATCATGTTGATCAATGTTCCCTATGAGTATACCCAATAAGAGTTTGGGGTA
Source organism: Viscum album (assembly GCA_963277665.1). Classification (NCBI taxonomy): domain Eukaryota; kingdom Viridiplantae; phylum Streptophyta; class Magnoliopsida; order Santalales; family Viscaceae; genus Viscum; species Viscum album. Next base: position 259,994,628 of record OY728128.1, on the reverse strand, counting down.
CAGTTGAGATACGGTCGGGTTGGTTCGTAACCGAAACCTACCAGGGCCCCGGGACGAAAAGGCTAATAACACACAGATCGAGCATCCGATTGACGCGCCGTCTGTTGTGTTGAGATTCCTTTGATGTGTCAGACATTTGGGATACTTATTAATGGGAAATTGTGATACTAGGTGTATCAACCAGTAGCTCGTGGATCGGACCCTTTCAGTGTTGAGCGATCAGAGTGCAAATACCTAGTAGCTGACTGAGACTTGACGAATGTTGATCGATTGAATCGAAGTGTTTCGGAAATCCCAGTGGGGAGTGTTTGGTTGTAGCGGCAGACCCACGGTGGAGGACTGCTTGGTTGTAGCGGCAAACCTGCGGTACTCAACAGAAGGAGTACCTCTGTAGGCTATGAGGGGGAGCGCATGGTTGTAGTGGCAGACCCATGGTCGAAAGCACTTGGTTGTACCAGTAGGCCCACAATACTAGATAGGTGGAGTACTACAGTAGTCCAAGGTTAGTGGGAAGTGATTGGTTGTAGTGGTAGGCCCACTGTACATGATAGTGGAGGAGTTCTACAGTAGCTGTGGTTTCGACATCATGAATAAAATCCTGGTTTGAGATGTGTCTTTACTTTCAATCATTATCTTTGATGTGATTGACTTGATATCTTATGTGGAATGGATCATTCTTTCCTGTGTGGATTGGGTAATACATTCCTGTGTGGATTAAGATATACTTTCCTGTGTGGATTAAGTTATACTTTCCTGAGTGGACTGGGTTTTACTTGAGATCGTGAGTTAGAGCTGAACTGGATTTGGTGACTTAGGTATATGTATGGGCATATACCAAATTAGAGTTGGTTGTTACTTAGTGATTGTTTATTTTCGTTGAGGTTTATCCTTTGTGGATTCAAGGATACCTTTGGGGGTCTCGGGGTCCCTACTGAGTATCGTATACTCACCCCTGCACGGGCTTTGCCCGCACTACGTTGTGTTGGTTGCAGATGACGGACAACGCTGATCATGGTTGATGCTTGAGGAGCGGGACTATACCTGGAGGTGGACCTCACAAAGAGTCAGTACGAGGAGGTGAACCTCACGACAAGTCAGTACCCGGAGGTGGACTTCATGATGAGATGGTACCCGAAGGTGACAGACGGACATGGAGAGATGAGCTGGCCATCTGTACCTACCCTTCAGGTAGAAACCCAGAGGACGATCTAGGGGAAGCTCGAAACCTTCCAATTGTTGTACTTTCATTCAGTTGTAGATTTACATTCAGTTGGGTTTGTATTCTGGCCCATTTACTTTTCAGCACATTCTTTGGTACATAGTGTTGCTTACGCTTATACTATGTGGTGTTTGTTTACTTTTATAAAGGCAATTCCTTCCCTTTTTATCAGGACTTACGCCTTTGGTTCTAGTCGCCAGCCCCTGGCTTATGGAAGGCGGGCTTGGGGTAGTCACGACACGAGACCTAAGGATGGTTCGTGATAGTTACATCCTGCCCCGTTTTGGAAATTGCATCCTCACAATTTAAAATTTGGATATGAATCTCTATTGAAAGTCCCACATCAGAAAAAGGGTAAATAAAACTATCACTTTAAAAGAAAGAAATATATGTACAAAGGTCACCCGAGATAACCCACACTTGGATTCCCTGAAAATGTGGACATGTAAGAGAATGTAATGGTCATGTTCTAATGGAGAGTGATAAAAAACATGATTAGGAAAAAGTTAACCACAAAAAAATCACAAACTTGTGATGGGTGAAATAGTCTTTGAATCCCCATTATGAACAGTTAATGGGCAATTTTTTTGTTTTAAGTTACTTTTCATAAAGCTGAGGAATTTATTTATGATCATAACTAAAAATATAAGGAAATATACTTACATGTCATGTAGACTTTCATACTTTACTAAATTCATACCATATACTTATCTATTCTCCACACAAAGATTATTCTAGATGACTTGGTCACACCTAAAGAGCTAGAATCAAATTCTATAGTATCACATAATCAAAAAAAGATGAACTATATATTTCCCCCGTATTTAGATAGAAACCAGAACAAAAAAATTTAGCACAACATCAGATAATACCCAAAAAGGATAATCATTTATAAAAAGATATACTACTATTAATCACCAAAATTTAATAAACAATTCCCCAAGTTCAACAAAGACCTATCAATATACCATTATTCTTAAAATCATTAAATATAATCCAATATATGACTGAAACCCATAACTCAGAAGGATTTACTCACTTACTCTTCCAAATTAAATCTTAATATTTATCTCAAAATAACATCGACTACTCTTAATGTCTCATTCTAAATACTAATTATCCTAACCACATATTTTCTTTAATAGGTTATTCATTTCCGTAAAACCCCAAAATGAAAATAATTCCATAATAAAAACATAAATTCTTCCAAGATAAAATTACACCATTACTCCTGAATTGAAATCCCGAATTATTATATTTTCCATAGGAATATATGGTTTTCCCAAAATAGAGAACATCTTCCAAAATAACATCTATTAGTTAATCACCGAATCATTTTCCTATATTAATGATATCCATTTGACAAAAAATAAGCTCCCAAAATCAACTTATTCCAGATCCGTAATATCATATACCTAAAAATAATAAGTAATACTATCTAGGGACTTCATGTAGGCTAGTGGTAGGCGTTGAACCATTATCACCCTTTGGTTGTGGTTTCGATTCATGCGGCCTTTCCGGATGTGACTGGTTTTCACCCATCTTATGGGTTATCCTTTTTATAAAATTTGAAAATAACCCTGACATGTTTTAACCTCAATGTTTTTCTTATACCTTTAATTTTCATCCCACCACATTAAGACCTCAACACCTTATATATTTTTATATTTTTTCACCTCCATATGATAAAATAAAAAATTTTAATAAAAATAACATCATACCTTGATCATGGTGTCTATATGGTTTCATCATAACGTTGTTTACATAGGTAGAATGTCCATGCATTGAAACAATTATTTTGAGATCCTTCAATATCATTGGATTCATTCATCAAAATACACCTTGTGAAACATGGATCATATGGGTTTTTGCATAATAATAGTTTTAGAAAATAATAACGTATGACATATAATTTCAAAACATCTGATAAAACCTGATTTTTGTAAAACTGTCGGACCGAGTTTGAGTTGAAACATTCAATAAATGGTCCTTTTAAATTATCATAAGTATATACTGAGATACTATATTGTTAATTAATATATAAATAGGTTGCACAAGGGCCTTCTTATTCAGCACCTTCTTCAAAATCATAACATTCTTCAAAATCTAGTGATATGGTCAAAATTTTGAATATTCCTTGATAATATTTACATTTCTTGAAAATATGAGAATATTGTGAAAATGGTATTTGATTAAATACAACTCATGATCCACGATGATATAGAGGTATAGTGGAGGTGTTTGATATCTCGAACATCTGGTTGCAATGGAGTTGTATGCTAGAAAAAGTACACAATCATCTGAACATGACATTGAAATAATTATTGAAAACATGTCATTAAAAAGATATAGGAATGTCATTTGAGATCCTCCTCCTTCCATTTGTAACAAACATCCCCTGATCTAAAAAAGTTATAAAACAATGATTTAACAAAAATAATAGACATAGGGATTAACCATGTGTTTAAAGAAAACTCTTGATTCCTAAAGTTTTCTAAACTGAACTCTTATACAAACTGTAATGCCCCATCCTTCAAACATTATATAATCTCGAGTTTAATCAAGAATTCACATTGAGGATCTTTTCAGGTTTTGAGTTTTAGAGAATTAGGCTATAAGTATTACAAATCTACTTCAATATTATATGTAGACACTACTACTCAGTATCTATTTTTTTCATAAAAAAAACTCTAAAAAAGAAACATGTCTACTTAAATGTTTTAGAGAACATGAGTTTTCCCTGATCCCATCGTGGACCCTATTCTACTTTATGTCATGTGAAAAACATTTCAAAAACATGGGATGAGAAAAAAATCTCAGTATGGGATACACAATGAAGGAAAGCTGTTAGTTTTTCAATACATGAAGTAAACCATCAATAATTTATCAATAGTAATAATTTTTACCTTCATAAAGTAGTAAATACTATTTAATGAATAAAAGATCACTGCTTACCCTTTTGTTACCCAAATATTACCATAAGACCCATAGAAATCACAAATAACATATAATGGTAACTAGGGACATAAAAATTCTTATATTGAATAACTAAACGGTCGACTTCAAAACATATCACTAAATGGAATAGCCATACGACCAACTTCCATACCCAATGCATTGGAGGTTGTAATCTAACCACCCGTCATAGTTTATCATGGCACCACCCATCATTTCGTTTATCACGTAACAACCCATCAAATGTCTATGTACAATTGTAAATCATAACACATAAAACAATCATGAATGAAAGATAACATTTCTACATTGCAATCACAACATATCTTTTCATGATATTGACGTAATAAATGCTTTATGAAAACAATTTTCAAAATCATTTAAAACATTTAATAATGATATTTTGGAATCAATGTTTCCCATACTACGATGAAGCCTTTAAAAGAATTAACATTTTAAAAAATTAACTTCCATATAAATAAATACAAGAAAACCATTTTTTAAACATGGAAATTAATGAGAAAGATTTAGTAGAATAATTCTATAAAATATTTAAAACAATGTTTTAGTTAAAGCATCCCTTACCACTTGATAAAATACTTTAATAAAAATAAATACATAATAAAATTGAGGAAAAAGTATAATATCATGATTGTAATCATATTCATGATATAATATGTCAAAAGGCAGTATATAGACCATAGAAAAGTGAATTGGTGCATAACAACAAGTAAGTCACAATAGAATGTAAATTTTGATGAAATCCGATACGGAGATCATATCCTTAGATTAAGGACAAATTAATGACAAAAATTATGTGTGAAAAATATGAATTCACCCAATATAGTTGGATATTAAGTGTTAAAAAATCAAAGTTCGTTCCCACATATTCATAACATGACATAATCAAGAAATAGTACAAAAATGGTTCTTAATGTCATCAGTTTGACGTCGATTTCATATAAGCCAACATAATATATGATTCTGGAGAATTTTGGGAGTCATATTTTTTAAAAACCCTTGCGAAAATGAAAAAAATAGTTTGTTCATAATCTTTTACAAAAATGGTTGCCAATAATTATATATTTTTTATTATGTTTTATATTATTTTCTATGCTTCGATTTGACTAGTCGTGGAGAAAAAACAAAGTTACGGATTAAAAGTTATGGTTGCTAGAAGTTGATATTATCTAATATAATCCTTAAAAAATACCATCATTCAAAGGCCATAAATTTTAATCCGTAACACTATTTTAGCTCCATGCCCAGTCAAATCAAAGACTAAAAAAGTATCTAAAAAATGTAATTTTTTTTGACGTCAGTTTATATAATAACAGATGCCCAAATAATTTTGTTAGTTTTTTCATCAATTTAAAAAAAACTGACACCAAAAGTGTATTTAAATTGTAACATTGGTTTATTTAACAATCGATTCCAAAAATGTTCATTTTCTTTTTGATGCTAGTTTTTGAAAAAACAGACGGGAAAAATAATTATTTTTATATGTTTTAGCATTGGTTTATTTAAAAACCGAGGCCAAAAAAGATATTGATTGACATTTTTGGCATCGATTTTCAACAAAATTGTTGCCAACAGACCAATGTAAGTCCACTTTCGTGTCGATTTCAAACAAAACTGATGCCATAGAGTATTTTCCAATACACGACCTCAAAATTTCAATTTTTCACAACATGTATTTAGATTTTTAAACTCCCTCCTATATTTCCATACAACGCTATTGAAATTATTTTCATTTACTATATATAAATCCATTTTCTCTATCATTCAACATTTTTAACTTCTTCAATTTAATCCTGAATGCAACATGGAATCAATATTTATTTTGAAAACGATACCTATTCTAGTCATATATTTTATTTATTACTATTTTCATTATATTCAAATCATCTCTATTATATTTCTTGTAAAGTTCATTTATTCTTATTATCATGTTACAATGATAGAATATTCAGATCAGATTTACCAACTGTGGTGTAAATTTAATTATCGATCCCCATTTACATTTGGTGTATGTGATTTTTTTTATGTATATCATATTTTATTTAAAATATGTTTTACCAATCCAAACTTTGAAAATTTCAACATCTAACAACCATTACATTTGATCTGTAACTCTATTTTTCTCCACGACCTATCAAATCAAAACATAGGAAATTCTCTAAAACATAGAAGAAGAAAACGCAACTTTTTTGTTGTTGGTTTGTAAAAAATCCAATAGAAAAAGTATATTTTTTCATTTATGGGGTATTTTTTTAAAAACCAATGCCAAAACTATTTTTTTAACTTTATGGCCTCAGTTTTTAAGGAAACCAACACAAAAAATTATATATATTAATTTTTTGGAATCCTTGTTTAGATAATTGATTCTAAAAAAAATGTAATTCATTTCTGGCATGGTTTTAAAAAAACCTACATAAAAAGTAATATTTTTTACATCCGTAGCTTCAACGTCAGTTAAAACGTGATGTTAAAGACCATTATTCTACTAGTGACGAAGTAGAAGTTTAACCCAATGAATTGAAATTGGGTTAAGAAGTTCCCTCATAGAACATCGACAGCCTAACGATGTCACTTTAAAATTCTGAAAATCAGTTCGTGAGAGAGAAAACGACCTTTCATTATATGGACATAAAATGTAAAACAATAAGGATATAGAAGAACATATTCTAACATAAGAAAATGGAAATTTGAAATACATAATTTAAAAGATGTCTTTCACTAAAAAAGGATGGTGGAAGGTTCCCTTACGGATTTGGTAATTTAAAAAAGATACCCCACATGAAAAAAGGATCGCACAATGAAGATGTAAATACCAAAAATTAAAGTATATTACCCAAATAATACAATCCTGGTAAGTGAATATACCACACAAAAGGAAATAGTAGCAAATATAATATGAATCTCATAGGAATAAAAAGTGAGATGAAAACCCCTTACCTCATTGTAATCAATTGAGTCATATGAAAAAAAGTTAATAACCACAAAATGAACCACCGAATACCATTAATATAAAGATAATATTTATAATATATATCAAATGTTAGTAAACAATACCCACATTCAAGAAATAAGTGGGAAAAAATGGAAATATCATAGAATTAAATGTGAGATATGAAACCCCTTACTTCATGTCAGACATGTCTTGTATGTTCCTTGATTTTCTTAAATAATAAACTCTAGTTAATTTATAATTTCTTAAGAACCTTTTTCATGTTTTATTATTCCTTTTATATCACTTATTATCTGGCTATAATAATTAGATAATTATTTGAGTTTATATCGAACAATTTTTTGATGTTCAGAACTTGAGTAAACAATGAACTTGATATAATTACAAATTGTCTATGCGGTCAAAAGTCTATTATCTTCATAATCATATTAATGATTTAAATATCATATATATCATATATATATAAATTAAATATATTTATTTTTAATAGAACATAACATTTGGATATAAGAAATGAAATGCATTGTTCATGGAGATGGTAAGTTGTACGTACGCATAAACACTACATTAATTTCAATTTCATATTTTAATGGATTGAATGATTAATGATACACAAACATATTATATTTACAGTATAATATAATATCTTATTTCATTAAATCAATCATGTATAAGTCCCACATATGTAATTAATGAGTCATATCACATTGAGGGGGAGGCAGTCCGTAGTTCCTCAAATGAAATTAACATATTTTCCCATTATAGAAACCATAAAGGTATGATATAATGACAAATAAATATGTAAATATAGAATATAAATATAATATATATCATATATAAATGAATTTCTGTTATAATGTCCACTATTAGAGGCAGTTGTAGATTTTTGAACAATCATCTTTTCGTGAGGAGTAGTTCACCATCCACAGAAACAGTATGTTTGTATCCATTAGATAGAGGTGAATGGATGATTAGTTCGAATACATCTCATAAAAACAACCTACTTTATATAGGATACTGTTTTTTTCTAAAAAATAAATGAATAAATATAGATTAAGGGGTTGGAGAGGTGAAATAAAAGAAAATAACTTAAGAGAAGATGTTACCGTTAAATCTGGTAACTCCCTTTGGTTTGAACCAAAAGGTTTATTTAAATTAACTTCATCCTTGGGGAAGGGTTATAGGAGGAAGATAGGAATTTAGGTAGATTAATTGGGTAGATTTCGGATGAGCCATGGGGCTTGATAAGTGAGAGTAATGGGTTATAAGTGGTGTCCTTTTATAAGGGGGAGGAGGGGCTCTTTAAGAATGTTTGAGAATATTATTTTATTATATAATGATTGTCAGTTTATAAAGGTCCAAAAATCATTAAAGTATAATAAAAGATGAATATTGTTTGAAATAAAATTATCCAATAAAAATTGGATAGGTTTTAGATAATGTATTAAATTTCATAATCTTATTTATTTAAATCAATCATTAATGAGGTAAACACTGCATCATTATTATATCATATATAATTTTATTTATTTTTGGTCTACAAATTATAAAAAAGATTCCATGATGTTAGAAATATTTTTATCATTATAATTAATATTTATTGTTGAATAGATAGCTTATATAACCCCATGTAAAAAATTAATTTACAAAAAAGATATATGTTTACGTCATTTTTGTCATTACTTTAAATCAATTAATATAAAGATTCATTATCACTCCCATGTGGCTCCATGGGGTCCCAAAATCGATCCAAGGAAACCCATGGTCAGAAATATTTCAACCAATTGGATTAGGATAGGTTTTAGGGTCTCTTATTATTGTTATAATATTATATTTTACCCTTATTTTCCATATTTACCCTTTAACCATGGTAAGTAAAATATTTACGGAAGTAAATGTTCATAATTTATATAAATAAAAGTTACCTATTTACATAATTCATATATATTGATTCCAAATAAGGAATCAATTTTTCCAACTTCAGAACACATAAGTGGAATATATAAATTTAGGATCAATTCCCATTGTCAAAAATTGTGTTTTTAAGAAAAAATAACAATAAAAAGATTGAACCTTGATTATGTCCAATTTCAAAGTGAAATTACATCCAATGATAAAAATGTGATTAAATGGAAAAATATATTCTAATTAATCTTTACAACCATTTAAAATTTTAATCAATCCATATAAATAAATTATATTAAAAGGTAGTGTTGAATTAAAATAAAGTATTTTTCAATATTCATTAAAAAATGAACTTTGTCATAAAAATACCAAAAATTTATCCAAATTAAACTTTTATGTTCCTATTCTAAGTAAGAATTATATTTTTTAAAATAGAACATATAAAAGTGATGCAAACTAGATTTAAAAAGGGTTTTATATTAAATGGTGGTAAATCGTCATTTTAATTTATTTTAAAGTCTTTATGCTTAAAATTGGACTCATTCAGATTTTAAGGATCTAAAATTTGTTTGATAAATTTTAAAACATTTATCAAACATATATAAACATATATTAGTTAGTTTTATTCATTCATGCCAATACAACTTCTAGGCATTAACAACCATTTTGATTAATAATATAATTGTATTATTTTTATGTATAACTCAACGTTGTGTGCAACACGAGTTTTCAAAGAAACCCATTGTTTCATAACAGGTACGCCATCGAACATAACATCACCTTTAATGTAAAATTAATATTTAATTTAAAAATATTAATAAATATAAAAATATTTCATATTCATTATTTACCTGGGATGTTACAATCTTCCCCCATTTTTGGAAATTTGCATCCTCACAATTTAAAATTGGGATTAGAAACATAATTGAAAGTCCCACATCGAAAAAAGAGTAAATAAAAATATCACTTTAAAAAAAAAGAAAGATATGTAGAAAGGTGACCCGAGATAAACCATACTAGGATTCCATGAAAACATGGATATGAAAGAAAAAACTAAGTGTCATGTTCTGATGAAGAGTGATAAAAAACATGATTAGGATTATGTTAACCACCAGAAAAAATGAAGAATTTATTTATAAGCTTAACAAAAAATATAAGGAAAATAACTTACTTGTCATGTAGACATTCATCCATTACTAAATTCCTACCATAAACTCATCTACTCTCCATATGATGAGTATTCCAGATTACATGGTTACACCTGAATTGCTAGAATCAAATTTTAGAGTATCACATAATCTACAAAAGATGAACTATATATTTCCCCCATATTTATCCACCACCCAAAACAAAAAAGGATAGTACAAGATCAGGTAATCCCTAAAAAGGATAATCATTTATAAAATGAAATACTACACTTAATCTCCAAAATTGAACATGCAAATCCCTATGTTCAACAAAGGCCATTGAACATACAATTAACCTTAAAATCCTTCAATATAATCCAAACTAAGACTGAAACCCATAACTCAAGTGTATTTACTCCCATAGTCTTCCACAATAAATCTGAATATTTTTCTCCAAATAACATCATCTACTCTTAAATTCACATACTGAAATGTAATTAACCGAATCACATATTCTCTATGATAGGTTAATAATTCCTAAATTACCAAAAATTCTTATAAGTCCATTATAAAACATAGATACTTTGAAAATAAAATTCCATATTTACTACTCAATTGAAATCTCGAAGTATTCTATTTTCCATAGGCATATAGTGTTTCCAAAAAATAGAGAACATGTTCCAAAATAACCTTTATAACATAATCACCAAATAATTTTCCTATATTAAGGATATTCATTTGTCAAAAAATAAGTTCCAATAAATCAACTTATTATTGATCCATAATATCATTTTACTAAAAATAATAAGTAATAATAACCAGGGACTTCAAGTAAGATAATAGTAGGCGATACACCATTGTTTCCCTTCAGTTGTGGGTTCGATTCCTATGGGCTTTCTAGATGCGACAGGTTGTCACACATCTTTTGGGTTATTCTTTTTATAAAATTAAAAAATAACCCAAATATGTTTTAACCTCAATGGTTTTATTATACCTTTAATTTTCATCCCACCACATTAAGACCTCAACATCTTATATATTGTCATTTTTTTCACCTCTATATGATAAAATAAAACTATTCCTAATAGAAATAACAACATACCTTGAACATGGAGTCCATATGATTTCATCATCATCTTGTTCACGTAGGATGAAGTTCTATGCATTGCAATAGTGATTTAGAGATCCTTTAAAATCATTATCTTCCTTAATACAAATACTCCATTCAACTTGGGTCATATGGGTGTTCACAGAAAGAGAGTTTTGGAAAATAATCATGTATGACATATAATTTCTAAACATCAGAGATAACCTGATTTTAATAAAACTGTCAGACCGAGTTTGAGTTCAAACATTCAATAAATATTCCTTTTAAAATACCACATGTATATGGTGAGTTACTATGTTGAAAAAGAAAATATAAATAGGTTATGCAAGGGTCTCATTCTTCAATACCTTTTTCAAAATCATAATATTTTTCATAATCATTGGATAAAAAAAGTATTGGAATATTCCATGATAATAATTACCTTTTTTGAAAATTTGAGAATATTGTGAAAATAGGATTTTATTAAATAAAACCCATTATCCATGATGATATCGAGGTATAGTTTATTTGTTTGATCTCTCAAACAACTACTTGAAAGTGAGTTGTATGCAAGAAAAAGTTTCACAATCATATGAACCTGACTTCGCAATAATTATTGCAAGAATGTCATTAGGAAGAGATAAGAATTTCATTTGATATACTCCTATTTCAATTTGTAAAAAACATTTATTGATCTGAAAATGTTATAAAACAAGGATTTTACCAAAATAATAGACATAGGGATTAACCATGTGATTAATGAAAACTCTTAATCCCTAAAGTTATCTAAACCGACCTCTGATACCAACTGTATGGCCCCTTCCTTAAAAAATAATATAATCTTGAGTTAAATAAAGAATTCACATTAAGGATCTTTTCAGGTTTTGTGTTTTAGTAAATTAGGCCATAACTATTAAATATAAACATGAATAATACATGTAGACACATCAAATCAATATCAATTTTTTTTTCTAAAATAAAAAAATTTAAAAAGAAACATTTCTAGTTCCTAGTATCAGACAAAATGACTTTTCCTTGATCCCATCCATGACCCTATTCCACATTATGTCATTTTAAATACATTTCAAAAACATGGGATGGTCTAAAGAGCTCAGTAAGGGATAAACAAAGAAGGAAAACTATTAGTTTTTCAAAACAACATGTAACCCATGAATACTTTATCATAAGTAATAATTTTAACCTTCTTAAAGTAGTAAATACTCTTCACTAACTAAAAGATCACTGGTTACCCTTTAATAACAAAAAGATTACCATAAAACCCATAGAAATCACACATATCATATAAAGGTAACTTATTAAATAAACATTCATATATTTAATAATCATATGGTCAACTTACACACATATCATTAAAAGTAATAGCCATACATCCAAATTTTATAACCAATGCATTGGAGGTTATAACATAACCACCCATCCTAGTTTATCACGACGCCACCCATCATTTGGTTTATCAAGTATCCAGCCGTCAAATGTCCCAGTACCATTATAAATAACAATACATAAAACAATAATGAAGGAAATATATAATTTGCACATTGCAACCACAATATATCATTTCTTGATGTTGATGTTCTCAATGCATTATCAAACCCATTTTCAAATCCATTTAAAACATTTAATAAAGATATTTTTGAATCAATGTGTCACATACCACATTGAATATTTTAAAATAAATATCATTTTAAAACATTAATGTCCATATAAATAAATCCTAAAAAACCATTTTGAAATCAGGGACATTAATGAGAAATATTTAGAAGAATAATTCCCTAAAGTATTTAAAACAGTGTTTTAGTAAAAGAGTCCCTTAGCACTTCATAAAATAATTGAATAAAAATAATTAAATAAAAACATTAAACAAAGATTATATTATCATGAGATTAAATATATTAATGATATAATATTTTAAAGGGAAGTATATACACTATATAAAAGTGAATTGGTGCATAAAAACAAGTAAGTCTCAATATATTTTAATTTGAGATGAAATCCCTTGCAAAAATCATATCCTTAGATTAAGGAAAAATCAATGACATAATTATGTGTGAAAAATAAGAATACACACAATATAAGTGGATATTATATGTAAAATAATCATAGGTCATTCACACATATTCATAGAATGACATAATCAATAAGTAGAAGTTTAACCTAATGAATTGGAATTGGGTTAAGAAGTTCCCTTATAGAAATTAGGCAGCCTAATAGTGTCACTTTAAAATTCTTAAAATGAGTTTATGAGAGAGAAATGGTATCTCATAAAATGGACATAAATTTACATCAATAAGGATATATAATAACTTATCCCAACATAAGAAAATGGAAATATAAAAGACATGAAAAAAAAGATACCATTCACTAAAAGAAGAGGTTGGAAGTTTCCCTTACAGATTTAGAAAATTATGAAAGATACAACACATGAAATAAAGTTCCTAAAATGAAGATGTATATACCCATAAATTAAATTATAATACACAGTGAATTCAATCATTGGAAGTAAATACAATACACAAAAGGAAATAGTGGCAAATATAGCATGAATCTCATGGGAATAAAAAGTGAGATGAAAACTCCTTACCTCATTGTAATCAATCGAGTTGTATGACCAAAAGTTAATAACCACTAAATAAATCACATAAATTTCTGAATATAAAGAAAATAATGATAATATATATCAAATGTATTTACACAATACACCACATGCAAGAAATAAGTGGCGAACAATGGAAATATCACAGAATTAAAAGTGAGATAAGAAACCCCTTACCTCAAGTTCGACCGGTCTTGTATGTTCTTCATTATTCCAGAATAATAAACTATATTTAATTTATATTTTCTTAATAACTCTTATTCATGTTTTATTATTCCTTTTATGTCAGTTATTATCTTTCTATAACAATTAGTTAATTATTTAAGTTCATATCGGACATTTTGTCGATATTTGGAACATGAGTAAAAATGAGCTTGATATAATTACAAATTCTCCATGTGGTCAAAATTATATTTTCAAAAGAATAATATTCATTATTTAAATAAAATATATATCATATATATTTATTATATATTTTTATTCAAAATAGTACATAACATTTGGAGATAAGAAATGAAATGCACCGTTCATGGGGACGGCAAGCCGTACATACGCATGAACTCTACTATCATTTTTATTTAATATTTTAATGGATTGATTAATAAATGATAAAAAGGTATATTATAATTAAATTATAATATAATATATAATTTTATTAAATCCATCTTTCATATGTCCCACATATGGCGTGAATGAGTCATATCACTTTGAGGAGACGATAGTCCGAACATTCTCAAATGAAATTATCGCTTTTACCCATTATGGAACCCATAAAGTAAAGATATAATGAAAAATAAATATGTAAATATAAAATATAAATAAATAATATATCACATACAAAAAAAATTCTTTCGTAGTGGATACCTTGATGGGCGGTTGGAGATATGTGAACAATCATCTCTTCGTGTGGCTGTAGTTCACAGTCCACGGAAATAATATGTTTGAATCCATTAGATGGCTGTGTGTGGAAGTTTTTTAGAATAATTCTCGTAAAAAAAACCTATTATTTTTATTATACTGTTGTTTCAATAAACTAAATGAATAAAGAGAGTTTAGGGGGTAGGTAATGTAAAATAAAAGAAAAGAACTTAAGAAAAGATGTCACCATTAAATCGGGTAACTCCCTTTGGTTTGATCCAAAAGGTTTAATTGAATTTACATCTACCGAGAGGTAGGATTCTAGGAGGAATATAGGGATGTAAGGAACTTAATTAGTTATAGATTAGGCAAGACAGGGGGCTTGAAATGTGTGAGGAATGGGATATAAGTGGTTTCATTTTATAAAGGGGAGGATGGGCTCTTTAGAAATGTTTGAAAATAATATTTTATTATATAAGTATTTTCAATTTATAAATGTCCATAAATTATTAAATGAGAATATAAGATGAATCTTGTTCAAAATAAAATAATCCAATAATAATTGTACAGGTTATTGATATTTTTTAATTTTAACAATCATATTTATTTAAATCATTCATTAATGAGGTAAACACTACATCATTATTGTGTCATGAATAATTCTATTTATATTATGAATAAAAAATACAGATAAAATTCCATGATGTAGGAAATATGTTTATATTTAAAATGAATATTTATAGTCGAAGATATAACTTATATAACACCATGTAAAAAATTTCTTTACTAATAGATAAATGCTTATGTCATTTTTTTTCTTTACATTAAATCAATTAATATAATGTGTCATGATCACTCCCATGTTACTTAATGGGGTCCCCAAATAGACCAAAGGATTCCCATGGTCAGACATGTATCCACCAATAGAATTAGAAAATGTGTTACTATATGTTATTATTATCATAATATTATGATTTACCCTTATTTAATAGATTTACACTTTAGCCATGGTAAATAAAATATTTACTGAACTAAATATTCATAATGTCTATAAATAAAAGCTACCTATTTACATAAATTGGACCTCATGATTAAAAATATGGAATACATTTTTCTATATTCAAGACATAGAAAGTTGCAGAAATTAATTTAAAATTAATCCTCATCGTTAGAAACCGTGTTGTTACGAAATAATAACTATCAAAATATTGACAGTTGTTTATGTCCAATTTCAATGTGAAATTACTTATGATGACCAAAATTGGATTAAATGGTAAAAATATAATCTAATTACACTTTAAAATTATTTAAACTATAATATAACCATATAAATACATTTTTTTAAATGTAAATTTAAAATTAAAGTACAATATTTTCACTATTCATTAAAAAATGAACATTATCAGAAAAATACGAAAACTTTACCCAAAGAAAAATTTGATGTTCCTATTCAAAAGAAGAATTTTATTTTTTGAAGTACAACATATAAATGTGAAAAAAAGTAGATTTAAAAAGGGTTCATCATTAAATGGTAGTAAATCGACCTTTTAAAGAATATTTGAGTATTTATGCTTAAAATGGGATTCATTCATATTTTATGGCTCTATAATATATTAGATAAGTGTAAAAACATTTAACAAACATATATAATCATATTTTAGTTAGTTAAATTCATTCTTGACAATACAATGACTAGGTGTTAACTACCATTTAAAATAATAAGGTGATTATATTATTTTTCGGTATAATTCAATGATTTGTGACACGAATGTTTTCAAAGAAACACATTTTTGTGTTTCAGGTAAGCCTTCGAAAATACCATCTCCTTTAAAGTAAATTTAATATTTAATTAAAAAATATTAATAAATATAAAAAATTTAATATTCTTTATTTACCTGGGATGTTACAAAAATGTAATTTATATAAATCATGTCTAGAAATATTAAAATACGGTATCAGGGTGTATAGTGAATATCCATCCAAAATATATAAGTGACATATCATTAAGAAATGTATATATGATGTTATATTATTTTGTAATCATTGGAATCTCCATTTACTTGTTTCAAGAATCCTATGATCTCATTTTAAATCTATGGGGGGAAAACATACTATAGAACCTCAATAGAGTTTCCAATATATAAACAATGTTTTTTTCAACAATAGTAAGTATTTTCTTACCATATTTATATTTCTATGCACTATATCAAGATAAGTATGAGTGATACCAAGATGAAAAACCAAATTCCCATTTTATAATTGAGGGATGACCTAAATAAGAATATTTTGTTGTAATGAAAAATTGAAGACCAAGATGGAATAATGAATTGATAGACAGAAACGAATGGTGAACTATTCACAAGATTTCAATTTTCTGTAACTACATTTATACAAGGAAAATAAACATATATAGTTGATGTATAGAAAGTAAAGTTCCCATGTTTTACCTAATCATGATGAACCTGTTATGAATAATACACTATATTGAAATATATTTGAGATGAATTCATTATGTATTGGATATTAATATAATTGAAAAATTATATTGTGATGTTCCATTACAAAAATAGATATGTACATGTCTGATTAGTCATATAATTGATTTGATGTCTTATTCAAAGATGGAAAAGGATTCCCATGAATATTTTTATATTGTATTTTATAATAAGGGTGTTACCTTTGAAAAAACAAAAATGGATTGAATACATGCATGACAAATGTCCTGGTTAATTAAGAATATTAATTTCTAGATACACGAGGATATCAAGGATGTACCTCACATCCATTGTAGTTAATTTTTTTAATTTATTAAAATTAGTACATGCCTAAGGGGGATATATGATCCATGGGGAAAGCTCATTGTATAATGTAGGTTCTATCTTCGTATAATAAAAATAACATGATTTTTCAAGAAACCAAAATACATATCATGTTGTTTTAGAGATTACATATTGTTTATGAGTATATTTAAATAAACCAAATGTTTACTCTGACAATATAGATCAATAATTTATACAAGAGTGGTTAAGAGTTTTTATTTATAATGGAAATTAGTGGGGTATTGATTTAAAACATTTAAATGTAGAATTATATTTTCAAGACAGGAATATGTTACTTATTTTGAAGAATGATTATGGATATCTTGTGGTATAACAAGATTATCATAACAGGATGTTTTTTAT
Organism: Viscum album; assembly: GCA_963277665.1. Taxonomy (NCBI): domain Eukaryota; kingdom Viridiplantae; phylum Streptophyta; class Magnoliopsida; order Santalales; family Viscaceae; genus Viscum; species Viscum album. Next base: position 259,976,710 of record OY728128.1, on the reverse strand, counting down.
AATAAATATGTTTTCTATCTTGGAAATATTATAGTTCAACATTTATTAATAGATGATCATATGTAATTGTGATTTTGATCATGTATAGATAAATATTTAATGAAGCTAATTATTTCACTTGAACATTCCTACAGAAGTAAGTTAGTGACATGTATAAAAACAATGTTTTTGAATTAGATTAATTTTTTATTCACAAATGTTTCAACTATATAAGATTAAATTATTTTTTTTATGATTCATTAAAAACTAGTAATGTATATATCATTAAATTATTTTGGTATATATCTAATATATTATGTTCATTTGAACTTGAGAAATTATATTTTATGTTATATCAATTATGATAAAGAATAAAGGAGGAGGTTTCACTAATACTAAAAATAAAAATTATAATCCAATAATAGGAATCAAATTTTGGCGAATCCTAAATATTATCAAATGATTGGAAAGGATTTAAATTGAAAATAATTTATGTAAAATATAAAAATAAAATAAAATTTAAAAATATCATCATATAGTTGATGGGTTAAGATAGAGTTGATTATTTAATTTTTTGGAAACATACCAAATATTATAAATATGAATTTAAAATTGTATATAGATTCATTTATTTTGGATTTTATATATTTGTATTGAGAACATGTATATATGTTTTCTATAAATAATAGGGTGTAAAAAACCTTAATATATGGTGTTTTTCTTCCCCAAAAAATTGGGATAATTTATGTGGGATTTTGGAATAATATAATACTATGAAAACATTTCAATAATAAAACATTTAGTTAAATTTCATTGTTAAAAGAGTGGGAGATGTTGTAATGAAAATATTTATATGAATTTTAATAAAATTTTTTTATAAGAAATGAATTTCAATAGACTATAATAAAATATATAGATATGATGATACACTTGTTTTATTTTTAATGGTTGATTGGATAATGAACCATAAATCAATACCATTATTTTAAATAATTTTTCGTAACATGATACAACTATATTATGTATATATTTGGATATATAATCATATGCTATGGAATTTAAAATCAAATTATATATATTTTTTATTGTAGTCAAAGATCTCTTCAACTGACAATGTTGATGAGTGTTATGATGACGATGAGTCCTAGACATTGTATATGATATTGTTTGTGATAATAGATTACCAAATAAATACAAACAGAATGAAATGGCTTACTTTTTGAAATATTTGTTTATTACACATTATAGTTTTCATAGTTTGAAATTGACAGGGATAATTAATTTGAGGATGAAGACGATTAATAACAATAAATTGGATGATATATCTAATCATTATCAATAGAATTGCATGTTTATGGAATATAAATATTTTTACCATTTATGGGTATTCATGGGAAACATATTTAGTCAATAAGGAATTGAATTACTATAGATGGAAATATAGGCTAAAGTTGATTATTGAATAAAAGGATCATGATAATTTTCATGGATGTCTTGGTACCCAAATTCAGTAATAAACAAATTTGGGAGTGTTTATTTGTGCTAATATATTTTCCTTATGGGTTTGTTAATGATGGATGAAACTCTATAAATATTCTATTTTTAAGAATATTAATATTTATCTAGAACTAATTTAATGTTTATGGAACTACTGACTGTTTTTTATGGGTTAAAGATATAGTAAAATGTTTTATGAAAAAATGGAGCAATTATTGGAATAATAGACGTGTTTTTTTGAAGAAAGGTAAATACATGCAACAATGGGTGTCGTCATGCGTAGAATTATTGAATAAATACTAAATATGGAGTTTTAAAAAAGGGATACATTATGAAAGTTATAATTGTAACACATATATTTATATATAATTTTATAGGACACTAGAGATGCATCAGTTACTATATAGTGTATGAATACCCAAATTGATAATGAACATTGTAAAGAATGAATGTTTTTCGATTTCTATTTTTACAAATGAAATAACACAAAATCAAAAAAAAACATGTTTCTCTAAACAAAATTATAGTTGAAAGGGTTTCTATGTTCATGGATATAGTAAAGATGAAAATGGGGATAATCATAGAAGTTAAAACATCAATACATTTTCAAATGGTTGCTAAACCATCTTTACTAGAAAGGATAAAATGTTCTCAGACTGATGATGAGGAGTTTCAAAATAAAATAAAAGTTATGAATTATGGGAGAGTGATTGACTTCGTATATGTATATGGAATTAAAGATTTGGGATTTGGTATTGTGTTCCTAATATACCTGATCTAAAAAAGTAATTGTGGGATGATTCTCATAAATACAATTTCTCTATACACCCTAGTAGCACTAATATGTATAGAGATTTAAAAAAAATTAGTTGGGACAACATGAAGAGGGATGTTGCTCACTATGTGTTAAGATATATCGTTTTTCAATAGGTGAAGGCTGGAAGACAACATCCTAGAAGAATCATCGATCCCATTCAAATTATTACGTTGAAATGGGATGATATTATGATGGAATTTGTCATGGGGATATCAAAGACTCCTGTAAGGAACGATGCAATATGGGTAATTGTTGATTGTCTTATCATGTTAGAACTTTTTTATCTTATAAGAGAAGATTTACAACTTGAACAATTACCAAGAATATATGTTAATGATGTTGGAATACTTCACAGTGTACCCCTATTGATTGTTTTTTATCATGATCCCTATTTTACAATAGGATTTTGGAAACATATTCAGAAATCCAAAGATACTAACTTCGTCTAAGCACTGACTTCCACCCACAAGCTGATGGAAAATTATAATGAATTATTCAAACCTTAAACAACATGTTGAGATACAGCTCACATGACTTTCAAGTTATGTGAGAGTAGTATTTACCTATGGTATAATTTTCCTATAACAATATCATCTAGTCAAGAATTTAGATGGACCCATATGATGCGTTATAAGGAAAGAGATGTCATACACCAACTTTTTGAGATGATGTTGGTGAATGAAACTTATAGGCCCAGAACATGTTGAGGGAAAAAAATGAAAAGGTAACGATTATCCAAACCCACATCAAAGCAGCTCAAAGTAGGCAAAAGAGCCATGCAAAGAATTGAAATTAGGATTTGGAATTTCAAGTTGGTGATCATGATTTAATGAAGGTATATCCATGGATGTGTGTTATATAATTCAGTAAAAAGGCTAAATTAAGTCCCAGGTATATCAGAACATTCGAAAATCTAGAATGAATTGGAGTTTTAGATTACTGTTTCGCAATGCCGCCATGTCTTGGAAAAGTTCATGATGCATTCCACATATCACTATTGAGAAAATACATGTCCGACCAAACACATATACTCATCAATGAAGAAATAGAAGTTGAACTAGATAAGTCTTATTGAAAAGAACCTATCAGAATTCTTGATACAAGAGAACAAGTGTTGAGAAACATGACGGCTCTTATAATAAATGTTCTTTGGAAAAACCATAAAATGGAAGAGGAAACATGGGATCCTAAGGAACTCTTGATGAAGAAGAAATCAAATATTTTTATGCATTAATATTATTGAAATTTCGAGGAAAAAATTATTTAAATGATGGAATAATGTAACTCCCCATTCTTCCATGGTACGCTTCTCTTGGAATAATACGATAACTTTTATTATACGTAGCTCTGAGTTCTTGCACACCAAGACCAATCAAAATAGACATTTAAAAAGTAGTTATGAATAGTTGTACACACTTTTTGAAATTTTATAAATTTTAATTTTCAAAATTGGACTTCATTTTTTGATTCGGAATATCAAAATTATATTTGGTTGATTTTTTGATATTTTTTTGAAAACATTCTATTATTGATTAAAAGTGAAAAATGCTACATTATACATTAAAAGAGATTTTTTATTTTTATTTTTATTTTTAGATATAAATTTATTTTAATGTCAAAATAGATACATAATACATATATTAGTCCAATTTAATTCATTGGATTTGGTTTATAATTATAATAGATATGTAAAATTTTATTTCACTTTTTAACGTCATTAACCCACCTTCTAGCACATTTTCAAATTTGCATAAAATCTAATTTTAAATCTTCTGTGAATTGAATTTAAAATTTAGGATAGACATGGTTGAAATCAGTAAGTAATATTATGTTTAATAGGATGAAAATAATTTTGGTGAATTGTAGCTTTTAAATTTTATTTACCATGGTTAAAAGTAAACAGGGTAATAAAAGGTAAAAAAAATATTATAATAAAATAAAATTACCCCAAAAATGTCCAAATTCTATTGGATAAGTGTATTTAGACTGAAATCTACCTCATTACAAAAATATGATCCTTTTTATCCACTTGGATTAGATTAATACATACATTATATTTTATTTAAAGAAATGTTAAAAGTGTTAAATTCAAAATTTAATAACTAAATCATTTTTAATATAGAGTTATACATATGATAAATTCATCTATAAATATTCTTTAAATATATAAAAATATTTTATACATCATGGTATTTTAGTTATAATTTTGAGACATTATATATTTAAATTTATTTTTGACACAATGATGATGCAGTAATTACCTTATTAATGAAAGATTAAAATAATTGATGTTATAAAAATTAAAATAAATGTAAATTGAAACTTTTGATGCCATCCACGATTTATCTAGGTGAATATGACAATTTATGGCTGATTAAATTTTTTTATGTAATCAAGTTGTTATGACTTTCACAAAAACCAAATAGTTAATACTGTCAAAATTAACATATATGAGTTTTTTAAATAAATAATATATTATTAAATGATATAGTATTTCTAGAAATTTGAGACACATAAAAATGACTTAGTTAATAATAGATATATCATTAATGAACCAATTTAAGTTATATTGTAATTTTATAGTATTTATATTAACCATGTAGTATAAAAATACATGAAGACATGGTAGAAGTAAAGCTATTTAAATAAGAGTTAAATTTAAAAAATAAGGTTAATACGGGAAACTAAACATGTCTAAAACCAATATTTTGAGAGTATTTCAACCCATAACCACCTTAAATATGAAATAAGTCAATTTGGAGGTTTTAGAAACTGAAAATAATTTTAAAATAAAATATTACATAAGGCTTTTCCTAAAGTACCTCTCACCTATCTTATTAAAGGGTACTTCCTCTTCTCTTAAATTCAAACCTCAAAAGCCACTTGGATCGGAAAATCCCAGACAAAATCTTCTTAGAAATACCCTTAGTTCATATGAGAGGCTTTATTTGGAGCATAAATACAAAATAAGGAGCTGTTTTGTTCAAATCAAAAGAATGCACCTAAAGAGGAGATAATTATTTCATTACCTATTTCGATGTTCTTTTATTCTTCCACTTCCACTTTCATTGTTGCTTCCAAACAAAAATAATAACTCAAAAACCATATAAATACATTTTTGTAATTATAAATATGTTACAACCATATTCATTATTCAATCCATCCAATGAATGAAAAAGTCACTATAAGTGCGTACATACAAATTACAATCTCATTGTTATTGTGAAGTTTGTTATTCAGCACTTAATTTTTTGTGTGGGTATAATAATGAGAATAAGTGATGTATATAATAAATACAAAATCTTAATTATTATATATATATATAATATTACCTCAAATTACATATTATTTCTCCATCAATAGAATGATATTGTTGCTCGTGCATTCGTACGAATTACTGTCTCCATGATTGTTGAGATTTCATTCTACATCATAAAGATTCAATTTTATTTTTCATTTGATGAATAAATTTTTTTTAAGAAGTTAATATCATTTTTTATGTGAAATAAATACATCTTATCCCAGAAAAACATGACTTACAACGAAAAATATATAATGGAATATTTATCTGTTAACGACTGAAACAATGATACTATTGAAATATTAATAACAAAGTAATATTAGAGGATCATATGTGATATGATATTTATGTATGTGATTGTAGTATAATTTAATAACAATGATTTTAATATTATATAAGAGGTTAACCTACCCATTACTATGTAAAATTACAAGGTAAGGGTTAATTTTACAATCTCTTTATTATCAAAGGTTTTTTATATGTAAGTATCTTCAGGGACTTCATTATGACCGATGTCCGTATTTCATAAAAATATTTTTTTTAAATGTTTTTACTACTTCTTAGACAATGGGGTAAAGTCATTTATACCATTTTTTAACTTTTAATAATATTTTTTAATGGAACCATTCCATCATTTTTCAAACAAGGTTCTTTATGACCTTTTCAAAAAATTAATGAAAAATGTTTTTTAAACATATATGGTTGGTGAGGCTATTTTGTGCCATTATAACACCATCTAAGATTCTCTAACATGCTAATATGAAAATAATAAAAATAAATTTTTTCATTTATAATTATGCATCTTTTAAAAGATTTCAAATTTGAAAGATATATTTCTGTAAAATATTTTTTTGTATTGATTTCATCTATGTTAATATCTATTGTTGGATTTTTTATTTAATTGAAGATCAATTATTTTAATACATTATCCCATATTGTATTTACGGTTTTTTGATATGTTTGAATACTGATGTGTTATTTTTAGGTCATTCAACGTTTATATTTAATGTATTAACATTTAGTATGTTAGTTTAATATGAATTTTTATGTTATGTTTAACCCTTTTCATATGAGGAATGAATTGGACATAGTAAGAGACGGGCGAGGCCCTCTATAGACCCTTGATGCATCAGTAGGTCTCATTAGAGAAACTAGTTTCTTAGAATAAGTCCATAAAATTATTTTATTTGTAGTCTTGGTCTGAGGCCTTTACTACGTGGTTATGATGTACGACATTATGCATTCCATTATTATGCGATTAGCTACTAATATTACATGTGATTATTCACCATTAGAATATACATGTGAATAATTAAATGGAATTATTTTATTTATCATAGCCATATTATTCTGAATTTTATGTTTAAAAATAATGTTTTTAGTATTATACATTTCCTTAAATATTTATGCATATTTATGATTGATTTCGCTATATTGATATCCTTACTGAGCATCTGAGCTCACCTCTTTCATGTGATTTATTTTTCCCAAGATATGAAGAAGTATATTATGACTGAAATTTTGGGATATGATAAGGGCTATGAGTATGTTAATAGGAGACAAAATGTTTCCTTATTTATTTCATAATTTAATGTAAAACTTATGAATGTATCTAGTACTTCCAAGGATACTAAACAAATTGGTATTTCGAGACATGATCTCTTATGATCATACAAATGTTATTGGAATAATGCACGTACTGGGTAAATAGGGTCAGGGAGTTAAATATATCTTGAAAAAATCCTCTTAAATTATTTTCCAAACGTACCTGGACAAAACTTAGAGGTTCTTTTATTCACAAATAAACATTCCATGTGTCCATAATAATGAATCTGAAGGAGTCCTACTAAAGAAGTTGTAATCATCTAACTAGAAGATTATCAAATATTTTCTTCATAAACCACCTAATAATATATGTAATTCATAGATTAATGATTAATTAATTATAATATATAAAATATACATTTACTATGTTTATGGAATCACAAATATCCACCATCTATTCCATTAAATGGGAAGTCAATGTATTGATCAAGCGCACATGTGGATGACGACCCCTGTGTTGTGATACAATTAATTTTCCATAACTATCATTCATGGATTTTATTATAATGGGTTAAAGATTTATATATGTTATTTTTTAAATAATTATGCCTATATAATTATAATACAATTTATACCTTCTTACATTCCATTCCATTAGAAAATGTTGTCGTTGCTTGTGTGTAAATATAGACTTCCATATCCAGGAAGTATTGTGATTTGTTTTTCATTTATGATTTATATAGATGGTAATAAAGATAAAATAAATGAATATTTATGATATATATTATAAAATAATTAATTTTTAAATTTGAAATAATATTTATTTTTATTTTTTATTCTTAAAAAAGTAGTAAATAGTGTTAATGCTTATGTAGGGATTACTGTCTCCATTAACATTGTAATCAATTTGTATCTATCTACCTTTTATATAATACTATCAATATGAATATTTTGAATTCATAATATATTAATTTCATTAAGAAAAAATTGGATCGTTGAACCATGATAACTGAATAAGGACCAGAACTACTAAATTGAAAGTCGCAGAAAAAAATGAAATTGTTAACACACAGAAATAATGATTTTAATAAGGAATTATTAATAAATGGGTGTTGAAAACTGATGCGGGGACCATAAAATATATTATAATTTTTTAAATGATTATTTTATAGTATTATGACAAATTTAAATTTCTTATTTAGTAGTATAATTCAATTTTGATGAAATTAAATCTCAAGGTAATGGAATTTCATACCAATTTTTCTTTTGTTAGACACATGCGATACTAACCACATTATTATTTTAAGTGATTTATATACTGAGAATAAAATTATTTTAAGGATATTCTATTGTAAATTATGGAGATATACATTTTATATAACTTTCTCTGTTTTATGGATTTATAATCCAAAAGATTCTAATGTTGTAAAAGATAAATATTTCGATAACATTTTAATTTGGATTCATTATGCTTGAATTTACATTGGATTTAAATATAGGTTACATTATTTAGAAATCCTATTAATTTTTCAATCATATGGTTACATCATTAAAATATATTTTTTTAATTTAATTTTTCTCACTTTTTGTAGTCAAGAGACATAAATGATGTTTTTAGGGAAACCATATTCATTTCTCTCTTTAGAAAAAATTGTTTTATTCAAGGTTCTTGTTTTAAAAAAATGTTTTCAATAATTTATTAAATACCATTCAATGATTTGTTAATGTACATTTTTATCCAATTTGTTAATTTAAATAATTTTTTAAATAAATCATTTTTTCCATTTACAAATGGGTTACTTATTATTTTTAAAGAAAAGTTGAAAGGAACAATTTTATTAATGTATAGAGTAAAAACTAAATTTCTTGTTATCATGGCTATTAAATTATTTTAATATTACTTAACATGTTTCGATGGTTATATTAATTTAGGGTTTTCTCCCAAAATATATAGGAATTTTTTATATTCACATGATTTTATTTTAATTCAAAATGGTTGATTTTCCCATGAAATATTCAAAGTGATTTTTTGGAGAAAGTTTCATCAATGATAACATCATTTAATGTCACTTAATCTGTATAGGAGATATGATACAGCGATACAACCATTATTTTTTTTGTATTATTTATGAAAATAATGACATAATTTTTATGAATTCTATTTATTTTCTATTATCCATACAATGATTAAATGATTAAAATTTTATGAACCCATTTTAATTTCCACATTTAATGATCTGATGAATATTTTATGATATTGTGGAAACCATGTGTATGATTTTCATTATGTAATAGGGTAGATCAAAATTATATATCCCACAAAATAATTGGAAAAATTTGGATGTCTCATGTTTCAAATATGAATAGAATTGGTAGTTGACCCAGTTCAGTTAGGGACTCTATCCAATATGATAGTATTGGGAGTGAACAATGACTGAGGATATGATGGTTTTTTTATAAACCTAATCCACTATAGTAATCTTGGAATTGATCCATGATGAAGAATTAATTGATTTTCTTTTCATATTTGTGTAATTTTTTTTGTCTCATGCCAATTTTATTATTTTGAAGATCATATTATTAGATAAATTTAGGATTTCTATCTCATGTAATTACAAGATTTATGCCATGACATAAGATTATGACATATGATATGTGGGGTTTGGGTTTTAAATGTTATGATTATGTTGTGAGAGAATTATTCTAATTTTTTATTTAATCATTGATAATTACTTTATTTACCATTACTAAGAATTAATGCTCACCCATTCTTAGGATTTCTTTTCCCTAGTTAAGAATAATGGTTTTAAAAATGAAATTTCATATAATAGTTATAATTACCATGAACTTAGTGAGATTTCTTGTATATCACTATTGAATAATTCATTTTTATGTAAAAGTATTCAATGACACTAGGCCTTTACGATTCCGTCACGGATTGAAAATTTTGGTAATGAAAATTCATAAATTCAAATGTAATATCTATGTATGGAATTTTTATTCAATATTATTGGTGTAAAATAAATGTTTAGTTATATTTTGAAACAACTATGGGAAAAATATTGGGGGTACCCTTAAGAAATCTTATATATAGCAGAGAATCCTATGATTTAGTAAATAAATTGGCGTTTCTTTCTTAGAAATACATCCCTCTTTGAATAATATATGTGGACGTGGTTTTGGAACACATGAATATAGGGTTAATAATAATAATAATTGTAGATAAATTTTGTATTGTACATTTTTATAGTAAAAAATTTGTGTACCCCTACAATACGCCTTTTTGACAGTCACTGGGGATATGCTTCACTTAAATCACATTTCCTTTATGAACCATAATTAGGGTTTTGAGTAGATGATGACCATGAATAAAGAGGATAAATATATTGTTTCATATGTTGAATGAATTTGTTTTGATTTAAATTTACTATAAAATATTCTCACGATTATATGTTTTCCAAGTATGATTACTTTTTCTCACATTGTGATTTTTATTTTTATTAAATAGATGGGAACATGGTTATTGTTTTTAATTTCAAATGTTAATGATAATGGAATTATATTTTTTGTGAATAAATGTTAAACCAGAGTATAAATGTGAGACCTTGTGTTTATTATTAGTCATCTATCCAATTATATGACTAAAAATATCAATATGGTTGAGTTTCCAGACATATATAATAAGAAAAAATATAGCTTCTTAAAGACCATGGAGGGAATAAGATTCAATTTCATTCATGTCAACTTCATTGGATGATGAAGCAATGAAAACTTCTTAATGGAACATAAATATTTTTTGGGTGTGGAATATAAGGAAAGTGATATGGTAATGTTCAAAGGAAATTGAATTGTCTTATTATCTCTATGGAAGGGAATAATGGATTCCCTTAGTTATCATCAATAAATGAATGTTTTAATTTTGATAAATATGGGAATTGGGAAAATAAATTTCATAAGGGGAAATATCAAAAATATGATCATCATGGTTGTACAAGTAACAATTTTTACTATTGGATATAAAGAAAAATAATAGAATTCTGAAATAAAGGAGATATTAAGGAATAAACTGACAAATACAAGTCAATGTAATATTAATAAACTGGCATGATTAAAGTGTTTCTATATTATAAGACAAAAATAATGTTATAGATGTGTTATATAAATGAAATTCCGGTTATAAAATTCATTAATCATCTATGTATTATTCAATAGTAGTTATTATTTAAGCGTATGAAAACAATTTTTAATGGTACTAGAATCCAATAAAATTTATTTAGTAGTAAGGTGATAATTTTGTATAACATGTTATTAAGGTATATATAACCATTAATATGTTACTAATGTTTATTTCATAATTATTGTAAGGGATAAATTTATTATTGAAATTTTTTAAGAGAATGTGATTGTATTTGTGTCCTTGAAATCCATTAGTGATTTAATGACCAAGTGATTTAGATCGTATTTGATGGATTTTTTTTAAATTTATAGCAGGTAATCCATACTCATCCATTCTATTTATGTAATGGGGTGGGTGTTACATTTTTTATTAATTTATTTTTTATAGAGGTTGTAATGTATCTTGGTTAAATATCATGTTTTTTATAATAATTGGTCATGATATTTATATATTGGTTTTGTGACATTTAGAGATACATTATAATTATTGGAGGATTGGTTTTTTTTATTTCTGAAATTTAGAGACCTAATTTTTTTTAAAAAAATTAGATTTTTAAATAATTTTGGAAATTTTTTGAAGCTATTAAGGATAAATAATTATTTAACTATTTATGTATATTTGTGGTTTTAAATGTTCAATATTAAAGTATCATTTCTCGTTATTCAAAACATGAAGCAATATTTTTTTGGTAAATCTATAGAGATAGAATGAATTAGATTTTTGTTATTTTGTGGATCATATGATCAGTTAAAAATTAATTTGAGTTCTTCAAGAAAATTAATTTAATTTTTAAAAACTTATTTCATTGAGTATGAAATAAATTGTAAATTGATCAATTCACAACCTAAGGATAATCTATTTATTCTAATATAGAAATAATCATGTAGTTATATATTATTATTTTCTATATCCTTATTTTAAAAGAATCACTTAACATTAAAAAATGTATCTTGAAATAAAATGTCATAGATTTACATTCATTTATAATTAATTTATGGTCTTTTCACCCATAAAATATTTATGGTTTTATGGTCATTAAAAGTTCGGAAGCATTGTTCTATATAACTCTCTATTTATAATTGGGTGTTTTTTCCTCCTACATGTCTATATTGTAAATTCGCACTGAATTTTCCTTTTTCTAGGAATACAATATTTGAGATATTTTAGGCAACCATTATGTTTCCCACATCCCCTTTTGAAAGGATGTTTTATTATCATCTATACGATGTAGGTTTTGAAAAAATGTTTTATAAAATATTGAACCTTTTAGTACTGATATAAAATTTTGAGTTGTTATTTTATGGAAGGGTAGTATAACAAAAAACATCAAGAAATTTTTATATGAAAATTTTGTTTAATATCATTCTCAACACACACCACCAAGTTTTAATAAAATGGTGACATACTATAAAAATATTATTATATTCTATTCATTTAAGGGGTGGGTATGAATAAGATTAAAAACTTTATAAAATAATTTTTTAATGATATTAAAAAATATGAATGTATTGATGAATTATTAGGAAACAGTAACACAATATTTTTTTGTTATTTTATGCCTCAAATGTAATTTACATACAAATGATTTTTTTGAAAAGGTTGGGGCTCAAAGGCCCCTTTATAGAAATTAAAAACCAAAAAACCAAAAAATGAGGAAAAAAAGGACGTCCATAAAAGAGACAACAATGAACTCTAGATTTAGTGCTCAAACTGTGGTTTGAGTGTTTGGTGCCTCATCCATAACATTTCCTTCCTCTACTTCAAGTCATGACCTGCATCCATGAACCACCACCATCATGAAAGATCTTAACGATATCAACAGATTTCTCAACATTTACACCAGCCCAATCATCCTTTGAATTTCCATCATACTAACTTCATGAAGAAGAATGCAATTCAATGGATTTGTGAGTACAAACATTTATAGAACATTTTTTATTCTGAAACTAAAGAGGATCAATGCTTTTTTTACCAAATGATGTCCCTATTTCATTGAAATTTATAAAACCACCATGTTTTTGAAAATGACCATACTATTTAGAAACATTGGACACTTATACAACATTAAATCGAGAAATGTTTGGATAAGGAATCACATTTCTATCCTCTACATGTAGTAGTGAGGGGGATGGAAAAAAATGTTTATGGAGATGAAATGGAATAGGAAAAAGAGGCTTAAAAGTTGTCACTTCCACTATGAAAGGTGTTTCAGAATTGTAAACCAGATTTGGTTTCAGTGAAGTAATAGTTAAATTATGATCTACCATACATTTAGAGATATAGAACTACATTTCAAATGATTTAAATGTGGTACCTATAGTCATTTTTCCTTTGCCTATCAAAGAAACTATGGTTGCATCACAATTGATAATTGAAATTGGGGTGTACTATAGATTGCATACTTAATTTGATAGTATCCATTCCATGTTTTTCTTTGAACTTTTAACAGTTTAGGAGCTAAAAACCATTGAATAAGGTGAAGAGTTTAATTTATCTGATGAAACATTAAAATGATCAATAATTAATACTTTCCCAAAGGTGTTTGAAATCTTATCACCCTTTTTTCAAGGGTCCACCTACACTTCTCATGTGACTAAATATTTTGATTCATTGCTATTTTAGGATTTATGAAATCTAAATAATCACACTTATTATATTTTTTTTGATTTATAGGGGAGATCATTTTTTTTATTGCCAAATTTTTTGATAAAAATTATCATATTCCACTAATTCAATGGAATCATGAATATAAATCGAAATATCTTTAATAATTTCGTGAACAATACCATTAGTTATTGCATCCATAAAATATAATCGATCAACTGTTGTCCGATCATCTACCAGATATACCCATGACTGGTGTCTAGTATAATCCTCATTTGTAGATGTTATATAATGAACTTGGTAAATATTAGATGGTATATCATAATTTTCATTGACATTATGTATTGGGGCTAGCATTTTAAAATTTCTTCCAATCAAATTATCCTCATTGAAAATAATCTCAATATTACCATTTTTCAACTGGTTAGTAAGATGCAACACATGGACAACTGTAGATGTTTTTATGCTATCATTAGAAGCATCTAGTGGAGATGGTCCTTTTTAATCAATGATATACAAATTTTTCTCACCCAAGAGAAAAATTAGTGGAGTAAGATCGTCAACTATTACATTATTTTTATAGATCTGAGACACAAAGACATTAATATTAAAAATTTAGAAAATTAAATCTTTCCTGCAAGAATAAATCTCATTACCTAATGTTTTACAAGAAATAAAAAATTGTGGGACTTTCTCAAACTCAAAGCGGGTGATTGATTTAGTCATATGGAATAGAAAGAATCACATTATCATTAATGGTACAATTTATGTAAATTTCAACTAAACATCTTGTATAGTGATAAAAAGTGCTAGATTTTTGCACTGTCTAGTATAATCATAATACGTATAGTCACAGATATTCCCAAAAAGAATTTGGGCACCATAATACCCAATTAAGGCCATGAATTTTAGTCCATACCTATGAACAAGTCTCTCTAAAATTGTTAAGATTGAGATTCAAATTCGACTCTTGTCGGGTTAGAATTTACAGATTGATATTGAAAAATCAAAAAATCCAAGCTTTCTCTCTCAATTAAATAGAGGGTACTAAAATCTGAGAAACCCCGGGGCCAATATATATGAATTTGAAATCTGAAAAACACCATTTACATGGTTAGTGAAGAACAACATATAGCATTTTTTAGGGATACAAACATTTTGAAAGGAACATCCGAGTGATAATTGTGTACTTGAATAAATCTATTCTCTCTGAAGGATCATCCTATAAAGAGGAAACATGAGTAATTATCTCATAATGAATTTTTCTTTGAGAAGTCTGACTATAAGCTATAGTAAAAGATCCAACCGAGAACCTAGTGAAGGACATACAACAGTTCTCTCTATCCACAATCTCTTAATTCTTCATTAAATACAATAGATCATTTAAATACATGATATTAATATAAGAATATCCACATAAATTCATGATACATAGGTTGTTTAGGGAATTCCAGTTATTGGAGGTCAGGTGTGTCTCCCATTCCTCATTTCTTACTTTAAAATGGTTTTTATTGCATTTTATATGGGGAAATTATAATTATTTTATGATAAAATTTTAAAAATATTTATTAATGTGAAAATAATTTTTTAAATTAATATATTATAATTATCTTATGGTAAAATTTAGGGATTTATTTGAAATGACTTATTTTTCAGTGAATAGTGAAAATTTACAATTATTCAAAATCATTCATTTATTTTTAATAAAAAAATTTATGTTAATGTACTTTTATAGTTTTAATTTTTCCGAAAAGTTAAATTTCATTCATTTTATTTACAATAATCTTATTAATTCCATTTAAATCATCAATATTCATTATTCTGATATAAGTTATTTTACCTTTTTAAAATCCCATTTGTGTGAAAAGTATTGTTTTGTTGTATTTTACACATTTTAATTATAATTGATTTCTTATATTTATATATAGTTATTATTGATGAATTGATTCCATATATGGTATCTTGGGGTTTACATTCGGTAAATAAATGTCTATAAATTTTCTGGCTGTTATGAATAATAACTTTGGTAAATATTTGTAAACTATGTAAGCGTAAATTAGTAAAATAGGGTAAAAACAATGATGTATGGCCTATAAAAGCATTGAAAAAATAATTTATTTTCATTGTATGTAATAAATTCGACCATATTCCTCATAAATTATAATTTAAATTATTTTTGACAATATTTCCCTAGATAAGGACATTTTAATTGTTTTATGTAATGAAAATTTTTAAATGCAACTCTGTTGACTTTATTATCTCTAAAACTTTCTCATCAATGTAAAATTTGGGTTTCTTGAGTTATAATTATTTATTTGAAATATTAATTATTCCTGTTTTATTTTATTTGTATAATTTATATTTTTTGCGAATAAATAATACCAAATATCCTTATCTAACACTAATATAGTGGTTATACAATTCATACAAAAATGAAAAATTATTTTTAAAAAATATTAAAAGTAATAAAATTTTATTAATTTTTTTTTATCACATTAATTATTAAAATATATATAAAATATTAGTTATTTTTTAATGGATTATTATCTAATTCCCTAATTTCATCAGGTGTTTAATGTAATATTATCTAAATAGTGTCCAAATAAAATAAATGATATTTTCTATTCAATCCTATTTTTTTGAATTATTTATAAATTATAAAACAATAAAAATGTAAAATTATGATGATAAATTGTTGAAATGTTTATAACTTGTTAATTTAGGGTTTTATAATTTCTTTATATGTAAAATTATTACACATTAATAATAAAAAGGTTGTTATTATAGTTGCGGTTAAAATTTGATAACAAAGGAGTTAAAACTAAAGATAAGGATTAAAATAGCCTATAAAAGTATATATTTTTTATTATTTGATGGTATTTAAATAAAATCCAACCAAAAATTTTAATCCCCAGCCATTGAGAATAATTTATCTAGGAAATCACTTTATTATATTTCAATCTTTTATTAAATTTCATGAGTTCCCCTCACCTCAGTTATAATGTGGAACCCTTCATTATTTAATTTTAAAATAATTTAATCCATCTAGTTCGATCATACCCTTACCAGTTATCTTGAAAACAACCCTAAAAACAATTTAACGGTTATAGAAATCTTAAATTAACATTATAAGGGTCATTAATAAAGGATCAAAAAACTCTCCCCATAAGAAGAGGTAATCATCATGCATGAACCATTTAATTTTTTTGATTTATATAACCCATATATAAATTTTTTATTAATTATAATAGA
Source organism: Viscum album (assembly GCA_963277665.1). Lineage (NCBI taxonomy): Eukaryota > Viridiplantae > Streptophyta > Magnoliopsida > Santalales > Viscaceae > Viscum > Viscum album. Next base: position 259,959,538 of record OY728128.1, on the reverse strand, counting down.
ATAACACTAGTATCCTAAATATATTGAAATTTTATAATTATTATGGAAGCACCAATATCAACCCTATATTCAATCGAGCCATAAGTAAAATTATCACTAATGCTAACGTGTGTAATACTGCCTCCATGTAGTGATACAATTTAGTTTCCATCACTATATTTAATGAATTTTTGTTATGATGTATTTATTAAATATATATATATATATATATATATTTATTTATTTATGTGTCATTTTTTATATTTCTAATAAATATACATGTATATAATTATAATGTCAAATCTAGCTTTTTAACATTCAATCTATTGGAAAATGATAAGGCCAATTGTGAATACATGTGGACTACCTCCTCCATAAAGAAATGTGACTCATTTTTCATTTTGAACATACATGTATGATAATAAGGATAGATTTAATTATTTAATTGATATGTATGATATATTTATTATTCTTTAGTAGTAAATTATTATTTATCTTTCTTTCTTTCCTTCGGTCGAAAAGTGAAAAACAATGTCCATGAATATGTATTATGTACCTTCTTCATGAATGGTGTAATAAATTTTCTACCTAAAACTATTATCAATGATAAAAATAAGAAAAAATTTAATTTATATGATATTTATATCCTGATTAAAATCCTTTAATTCATGTAACCACTATTAAATTATAATGGTCAAAACTAGTTAATTAAACGCCTCATTAAATATTTAACTGTTAACACTAAGAAATAATGATTTTAATAAAAATTATAAATTAATTGTAACACCCCGAGATTTTATGAAAAATATTCTTTTAATTTCATTAATTTCTTGTGTTGTATTCTACACCAAGATTACCTTGCGCTATACGCAACACCGTATTAGCTTGCAGTATACGCAACACTATTCTTGGATCAAGTTACACACAATTTTGATAATAGTTATTCTACGCAACATTGAGTATATATATATATATATATTCAATGTATAAATGAAATATAGTTGGATTATGTTATACGAAACAATGAAGGATTCCTTCACAACACGCAACCCTGACTTTTCTTGCATTACACGCAATCGCGACCTTCCTCGATAGCGTGTGTTGTACGCAATATCGGGTTTTAATAAACAACAATATATTATTATAATATTGTCATGAACTAGCCGTTATGAATAGTATTAACTAAATTTTTAATTTTATAACATTATTATTCATCTTACACATTTTCTAGAACATGGTATAAGAACAAAATAAATTTTTCGGGTAAAATAAGTATTTTTCAAAAAATGCAGTTTTGCCGCCTTTTGATGGCGCACCCACTTTAAATCTAGTTTTTGACATGTTTATATATTAAATTTGACAAAATAAAATTCTTCTTTTGAATCAGGATATAAAAATTTACATTAGATAAAGTTTTGATATTTTTCCGATAACTTTCATATTTTAATGAATAGTAAAAACACGCTATATTTTAAATAAAGACAACTTTTTTCATCGTAATATCTTATGTGGTTAAATTATAATATTGAATGGTTTTAAAGTATAAATAGAATATATTTTTACCATTTAATATAACGTATGTAATTATCATTGATTTTACCTTGAATTCGTAGGTTAAATCAATTCAATCTTTTGCAATGTTTTAAAGAAAAACCCGTTTTCTTTCGACAATGGGATTAATTTTAATTTAATTTCTGCATATTTTGTGTATTGATTTTGAAAAAATGGATTCCATATTTGGAATCAGTGGGTCCAAATTATGTTAATAAGCTACTTTTTATTTATGGAAATTGTGAATAATAACTACGGTAAATTTTATTTACCATAGTTAAAGGTAAATCAGGTAATTAAGGGTAACTATAAAATTTTAAAATTACCATAACAAATGTCAAAATCCTATTGGATGACTAAAATTAGACCCATATCACCTAAGGGTTGGATTAGATTCATTTAATTAAATTTTTTCAATGAAAATAATTTAATTATTATTAAAAATAAAGAATGTGACAACATGTCACTTTCTTAATTTATATAAGTATAATAATTTTAATCTAGTGATAAACTTCATTAAACTTCGAACATGAATAGTCTCAAGAAAGCTAATACAATTATCTACATCATAGGAATTTATTTAGAATTTTTAGGGATTAAATAATTATCATTTATTATGACACAAAGATGATGCAGTAATTATCTTATTAATGAAATATTGAGATAATTGATATTATAAATACCCAAATAAATGTAATTTGAGACTTTTTATGAATTAAACTAATTTTATAGGTTAATATGACATGTTAGTATTTATTTAATTAACTTTTTTCGAACTTATCATTCTGTTATGAGTTTCACAAATTCAATTACTAAATAGTGTCAAAATTGACATAAAATAGTTTTTAAAACAAATATTATATTATTAATTGTTATTTTATTCCTAAAAATCTATGTATCGGCCAAATGACTTAGATAAGGTTATATATATTAATAATAAACAATTTGGGGTTCTTTTGAATTCTTATTGTATGTTTATTAACCTTATAGTGTAAGAACACAAGAAGACACGGTAAAAGTAAAATTATTTAACTTAATGTTAAATCTAAATGATAAGGTTAAAATAGGAACCTAAACTTGTCTAAATTCTATTGTATGAGAGGATTGAGACCCATCACCACCTTAGCCTCAAAATAAATCAATTTTGAGCAATTTAAAACCTAAATTACTTTATAATAAAATAATATTTTTAGTTATTCCAAAGGTTCCCCTTTTAGTTATTCCAAAGGTGCCCCTCTCCTCCCTTATAAAAGGGCACCTCCTATCTCTCCTCTTAACACCAATTTGAGCATTAAATCTCGGCCAACCCCTGCCAAAATCTCTTCTCCACTTCCCTAGTATCATCCTCGAGGTCCTGGTCTTCTTCAAATACCATCCTTAGTTCTTTAAGTGGAGGTTAAGAAAAGGCACGTCAAAAAGAGGTAATATCCATTACCGATCTTTTTCAATTTCTTTTTTCTTCAACTTCTTATTCTTTAGTTGTTTCATGATAAAGTAATAACATAAATATTTATTATATACTGATATTTTATTATAAATATGAAACAACTCTAATTAACCTTCTATCCATCCTACGGAAAAAGGAAATCACCACGCGTGCGTACGTACGGAATACCATCTCCACGCCGTGGTGTAATCTATTTTCCACCACCACCTTAATTGGATGGGTATAATGGTGTAATTAGTAACTATATATGATTATTATAAAGTGATATTGATACTGAAATAGTATACATACACTTCAACACAATTTCACAATCATGAGAACGATATCATCGCTCGTGTGTACGTACGGACTACCATCTCCACGACGCGATGAGATTCATTCTCCACATTAACCATTAATGAATGATTATAAAGTATATATATAATGAATAATAATGAAATATATGACATTTAAAATCTATTGGATTTATGTATATAGGTATATATATATCTACTTACTTCCATTCAAGACAATAAAGAAAGGAAAGCAGCGTTCATGCGTACGTACAGACTACCGTCTCCAGGAACGGTGTGTTTCATTTCATTTATCTATATTATATATATATATATATACTGAATATATATGATATATAAATCATGTTTTATATTCTGGAAGTAAGTAAATAATGATATAAGTAATAATAATGTCAAGAACAACAAGTCCAAACACCTACGATAAATGAAACGATTTTACCCAAAAACGCTTCTTTAACATGGAATTTACAAAAGAACGGGTAATATAAAGTCATAAGTAAACCATATATGATATCATAACAATGAGTATGATTCTGGAATAAGTCAATAACATTATTTAAATAATTATACAGGAGGTTCGGACACTTACGAAGCATATCAGACCTAAGGTAAGGGAAAATATCACAATCTCATTTTTATCTGAGATTGTTTATACATTGGTATTTACTGGGGTGTATTTTATCATCCACATCCATGTTTTCTCAATATTTAATTTTATTTCCATACACCTACAATTGTTTAAATCCAATTTTACCCTTCTATGAGTTTTTAGTAAAAGATATTAAAGGAATATTTTGTCGTTTTTCGTACAAGGTACTTTTTGACTTTTCCTACAAAAGTACAAAGAATGTATTTTTACTTATACGGCATGAATGAATTTTTAAAACATTATTTCAAAGATGCTTCCTTTACAATTTTTCATGTTTATTTGTAATAAAATTATTTTATTTTATAATTTTATGACATGTTAATAAAGAAAAAGTGTTTTTAAGAAGAAAGGATATTTTCCTCAAGAATGGAGTTCAAGTGTTTTATCAAAATTATTTTCCATCTAAGATAATAAAGGGTTCTATTTTTATCCCTATTATTACATTGATTTGATTGTGTTGTGATGGAATTATTTTTATGAATTCCTTTATCTTATATGAATTGTTTTATGATGTCATGATGTTTAAGATTCCCATTTTTATTACATGGGTTATGCAATGATGTATGATTTATGATTTTGTGGAACACATAAGAATGGTATCATTATGAGATGGGTGGGACCTATATCTCCCTCCAATGCATTGGGTAAAGATTTTATATCTCATGAGATAGACATGGCTGGAATGGTAGGTTATACCGGTTCAGTGAAACAGGACTGAAACGATGGTGACTCGGTTCAGAAAGGGACTTTGTCCACTAAGATAGTCTTGGAAACGAGTCTTGACTAAAAAGAAATGATTATCTATGATTATGTGTGTATGCCACAACGTTTAATGTTTTAAGTTATGATAATTGTGATTACATTTCACGACCATGAGTTATCCCAGGTTATGAAATTATGATCTCTTTTACAGGTTAAGATTTCCAAAAGTTATGTGCTTATGTATATGATGTGATTGATATTTCTTTTGTTTACCCTTACTGAGAATTTGAGCTCACCCTTTTAAGTTTTCTTTTACCCAGGATATAAAGAAAGGTTTTAGGTATTAAAAAAAGAAGATCTTTATGGGAGATGTTGAAGATCTTTTACCAGGATTAGAAGATTATATTCCGAGTTTCCAATGACACTAAACTATTACGATACTTGTGTGTGTGTTTTTGTTATGTACTAAGTATTCCGCAAAAGTAATGTAATGTCAATGTACGTCAAGATACGGGTCTCTACAGTTGGTATCAGAGGAAAGGTTTAGTCAACCTTTGGAAACTAGGATGCAAAAATGTTAGTGAGATCCCTAGAGATATTTCTAAGGTATGTCAAGGGATATCTCTAAGGTTATGTATACGTATAGGTTATAGTCCTAGAATTGCGCTAAAGATATTAGAATTTAACCTAATATGTTATATATTAAGGTTACTCCCTCTTTTATTATGTTGTTTTCCCTAGCATGATTTTTTCCTCCCACACTATTCTTTTTGGGTTTTAGAATATGGCTGGAAACAAGGTGATTCATGATAATGGAGGATATGTTGGACAATGGAATGATATTCTTCATGAGCAACCAAATGAAATGGGATTTGGAAGTCCAAAAATCATTATTATTCCGAATCATCAATCTCATAATATGATCAATAAAGTAAAATTTGGTAAGTTTCCTGACCCGACTAATAAGAGAAAGATGGAGTTTCATGATGATCATAGAGGGAAAAGAGTTCAATTTCCCCTATGTAAATCATGTGGGAAGAGGCATCATGGAGAATGTTTCAATGGAACTAGAAGATGCTTTGGGTTTTGAAAAAAAGGAAACAAAGCCAGTAAGTGTAAAGGAAAAGGTTCAGTTAACACCAGGGATGAGGATAATGGTATTGATACGACATCATTAATGGTTAAATGTTTTAAATGTGGAATGTACGTGCATTATGCAAACCAATGCCCTAAGGGAAAGTCTCATGAAGAGAATCAGTATGGTCATATGGGTAGTATTTATGTTGATGATGCTGAAGAGACTACAAATGATATGTGAGATGAAAGAATTGTTGAACCTCGGTCAATGGTTTAAGAATGTAGTGGAATGATTACATGTTTATCATGTGTAATGTTGTATAAGTAATCTCATGCTACTATGGAATAAAGAGACATCTATGGATTGTTAAACTGTTGTCTTTCCTTGAGTTTTGAAAGTGTATGATTAATGTTACCAGTATCCATGATAGGTTATTCAGATATTTTTGGAATGTAGATGATATGCGCATAATGAAGGGATAAGGAGAAAATTAAATGTTTGATAGTATTCATGAGATCATGACTGATATAAGGAGAAGGTTATATCATGGTTTGAGTATATAGAATTTTGAGGATTTTGGTATGTGGAAATAGTTAACTTTTAACAGCACTCATGTTTTCAATATGGTTCAATGGGTATTCAAGAGAGTACATGATTAAGGCCTTTGAATGTTTGGAATGTGACCAACAAGATATATCTTATGATATATGGGGATAAACGATGGTATTAAATCTCTAAGAGTGGACTGCAGTATTATGGATAAGCCTAAAGATTGGAATGGATTATGTTGGACATAAGTTAGTATTGTTTGTTTTTTGATATTATTGATGGGATGTTATAGTAATATAGTTTTAGAAAAAGGACAACCTGTAGGACGGGCAACAGCCCATCGCGTCGGACAAGGCTGTGGGAATCGAACCCACAACCGAAGTGCGACTGGCCTTTATCGCCTACCACTGGCCTACAGGAAGTCCCTGGTTAGTATAAACTAGTTTTATTTTATTAAGCGGTATGATATATGAAGTATAAGTTCATTTTTGGAACCATATACGATTAATCTAACCATAAGATAGACTTATAACATTTTCTAACCTTTTGTTTAAAAGAGATGGAATGACCCATCATTCTATCACATGATCTGCTAACACATCACGAATAACAAATTCAACTTCATTTCTTTAAGGGATGAAGTGGAAATTGTTCAATTCACGAAAAACAGTGAGATTTTACCAAAATCAAGTATGTATTTCTTCTAATTCAAAATTTTCAACTTTAGGGAAATGATATTGAAAACCAAAAATGTTGTCCTAGTGATCTTATATCTGATGAATCAGATGGTATCCTAGATCATCACAAATCAATAGCTTTGTGATTGTTGGCTTTTTCAAAGCCATGTTCTCTACCACTCTCCATCAGAACTTGATGGTTAGATTTTTCTTCCATATCCATATTTTCACCTATGTTCTCCTATGTGGAAACCTAGTGATGAGTTAATTTGGGTAACCGTTACATTTCATACTTTAGTTTTTAAAGCCATGTTTTGGTATTCCTTTTTATGATGTGGGGTTCTATTAAACAAACTTTCGAGTAGTAAACCATTTATAACCCCGACGAATTTCGAGGGCGAAATTCATTTTAAGGGGGGTAGAATGTAACACCCTGAGATTTTATGAAAAATATTCTTTTAATTTCATTAATGTCTTGTGTTGTATTCTACACCACAATTACCTTGCGCTATACGCAACACCGTATTAGCTTGCAGTATACGCAACACTATTCTTGGATCGTGTTACACACAATTTTGATAATAGTTATTCTACGCAACATTGAGTACATATATATATATATATATTCAATGTATAAATGAAATATGGTTGGATTATGTTATACGAAACAACAAAGGATTCTTTCGCAACACGGAACCCTGACTTGGCTTGCATTACACGCAATCGCGACCTTCCTCGATAGCGTGTGTTGTACGCAATAACGGGTTTTAATAAACAATGATATATTATTATAATATTGTCATGAACTAGCCGTTATGAATAGTATTAACTAAATTTTGAATTTTATAACATTATTATTCATCTTACACATTTTCTAGAACATGGTATAAGAACAAAATAAATTTTTCGGGTAAAATAAGTATTTTTCAAAAAATGCAGTTTTGTCGCATTTTGATGGCGCACCCACTTTAAATCTAGTTTTTGACATGTTTATATATTCAATTTGAAAAAATAAAATTCTTATTTTGAATCAGGATATAAAAATTTACATTAGATAAAGTTTTGATATTTTTCCGATAACTTTCATATTTTAATGAATAGTAAAAACACGCTATATTTTAATTAAAGACAACTTTTTTCATCGTAATATCTTATGTGGTTAAATTATAATATTTAATGGGTTTAAAGTATAAATAGAATATATTTTTACCATTTAATATAATGTATGTCATTAGCATTGATTTTACCTTGAATTCGTAGGTTAAATCAATTCAGTCTTTTGCATTGTTTTAAAGAAAAACCCGTTTTCTTTCGACAACGAGATTAATTTTAATTTACTTTCTGCATCTTTTTTGTGTTGAATTTGGAAAAATGGATTCCATATTTCGAATCAGTGGGTACAAATTATGTTAATAACCAACTTTTTATTTTTGGGAATTATGAATAGTAACTACGGTAAATTTTATTTACCATAGTTAAAGGTAAATTGGGTAATTAAGGGTAAATATAATATTTTCAAATTACCCAAACAAATGTCAAAATCCTATTGGATGACTAAAAGTCGACCCATATCACCTAAGGGTCGGGTTAGATTCATTTAATTAAATTTTTTCAATGAAAATAATTTAATTATTATTAAAACCAAAGAATGTGACAACATGTCACTTTCTTAAATTATATAAGTATAATAATTTTAATCTAGTGATAAACTTCATGAAACATCGAACATGAATAGTATCCAGAAATATAATACAATTATATACATCATAGGAATTTATTTAGAATTTTTAGGGATTAAATAATTATCATTTATTATGACACAAAGATGATGCAGTAATTAACTTATTAATGAAATATTGACATAATTGATGTTATAAATACCCAAATAAATGTAATTTGAGACTTTTTATAAATTCCACTAATTTTCTAGGTTAATATGACATGTTAGTATTGATTTAATTAACTTTTTTCTAACTTATCATTCTGTTATGATTTTCACAAAAATCAATTACTAAATAGTGTCATAATTGACATAAAATAGTTTTTAAAACAAATATTATATTATTAATTGTTATTTTGTACTTAAAAATATATGGTTCGGCCAAATGACTTATATATGGTTATATATATTAATAATAAACAATTTGGGGTTCTTTTGGCTTCTTATAGTATGTTTATTAACCTTATAGTGTAAGAACAAAAGAAGACACGGTAAAAGTAAAATTATTTAACTTAATGTTAAATCTAAATGATAAGGTTAAAATAGGAACCTAAACATGTCTAAATTATATTGTATGAGATGATTTCGACCCATCCCCACCTTAGCCTCTAAATAAATCAATTTGGAGCTATTTGAAATCGAACTTGACTTTATAATAAAATAATATTTTTAGATATTCCAAAGGTGCCCCTCTCCTCCCTTATAAAAGGGCACCTCCTCCCTCTCCTCCTCACACCAATTTGAGCATTCAAGCTCGGCCAACCCCTGCCAAAATCTCTTCTCCACTTCCCTAGTATCATACTAGAGGTCCTGGTCTTCTTCAAAGACCATCCTTAGTTCTTTAAGTGGAGGTTAAGAAAAGGCGCGTCAAAAAGAGGTAATATCCATTACCGATCTTTTTCAATTTCTTTCTTCTTCAACTTATTATTCTTTAGTTGTTTCATGATAAAGTAATAACATCAGTATTTATTAAATACTGATATGTTATTATAAATATGAAACAACTCTAATTAACCTTCTATCCATCCTATGTAAAAAGGAAATCACCGCGCGTGCGTACGTACGGAATACCATCTCCACGCCGTGGTGTAAACTATTTTCCACCACCACCTTAATTGGATGGGTATAATAATGTAATGAGTAACTATATATGATTATTATAAAGTTATATTGATACTGAAATAGTATACATACCCTTCAACACATGTTCACGATCATGAGAACGATATCATCGCTCGTGCGTACGTACGGACTACCGTCTCCACGACGCGATGAGATTCATTCTCCACATTAACCATTCATGAATGATTATAAAGTATATATATAATGAATAATAATAAAATATATTACATCTTAAATCTACTGGATTTATGTATATATGTATATATATATCTACTTACTTCCATTCAAGACAATAAAGAATGGAAAGCAGCGTTCATGCGTACGTACGGACTACCGTCTCCATGAACGGTGTGTTTCATTTCATTTATCTATATATTATATATATATATATATATATACTCAATATATATGATATATAAATCATGTTTTATATTATAGAAGTAAGTAAATCATGATATAAGTAATAATAATGTCAAGAACAACAAGTCCAAACACCTACGATAAATGAAATGATTTTACCCAAAAACGCTTCTTTAACATGGAATTTACAAAAGAACGGGTAATATAAAGTCATAAGTAAACCATATATGTTATCATAACAATGAGTATGATTCTGTAATAAGTCAATAACATTATTTAAATCATTATACAGGTGGTTCGGACACTTACGAAGCATATCAGACCTAAGGTAAGGGAAAATATCACTATCTCATTTTTATCCGAGATTGTTTATACTTTGGTATTTACTGGGGTGTATTTTATCATCCACATCCATGTTTTCTCAATATGTAATTTTATTTCCGTACACCTACAATTTTTTAAATCCAATTTTACCCTTCGGCGAGTTTTTAGTAAAAGATATGAAAGGAATCTTTTGTCGTTTTTCGTACGAGGTACTTTTTGACTTTTCCGACAAAAGTACGAAGAATGTTTTTTTTTAACTTATACGGCATGAATGGATTTTTGAAACATTATTTCAAAGAAGCTTCCTTTACAAGTTTTCAAGTTTATTTGTAATCAACTTCTTTTATTTTATAATTTTATGACATGTTAATAAAAGAAAAGTGTTTTTTTTGAAGAAGAAATGATATTTTCCTCAAGAATGGAGTTCAATTGTTTTATCAAAATTATTTTCCATCTAAGATAATAAAGGGTTCTGTTTTTATCCCTATTATTACATTTTTTTTATTATGTTGTGATGGAATTATTTTTATGAATTCCTTTATCTTATAATAATTTTTTTATGATGTCATGATGTTTAAGATTCCCATTTTTATGACATGGGTTATGCAATGATGTATGATTTATGATTTTGTGGCACACATAAGAATGGTATCATTATGAGACGGGTGGGACCTATATGTCCCTCCAATGCACTGGGTAACGATTTTATATCTCATGAGATAGACATGGCTGGAATGGTAGGTTATACCGGTTCAGTGAAATAGCACTGAAATGAGGGTGACTCGGTTCAGAAAGGGACTTTGTCCACTAAGATAGTCTTGGAAATGAGTCTTGACTAACAATAAAATATTCTCTATGATTATGTTTGTATGGCACAAAGTTTAATGTTTTAAGTTATGATTATTGTGATTACATTTCACTGCCATGAGTTATCCCAGGTTATGAAATTATGATCTCTTTTACAGGTTAAGATTTCCAAAAGTTATGTGATTATGTATATGATGTGATTGATATTTCTTTTGTTTACCCTTACTAAGCATTTGAGCTCACCCTTTTATGTTTTCTTTTCCCCAGGATATAAAGAAAGGTTTGAGATATAAAAAAAATAAGATCTTTATGGGAGATGTTGAAGATCTTTCACCATGATTAGAAGATTATATTCCGAGTTTCCAAAGACACTAAACTATTATGATCCATGTGTGTGTGTTTTTGTTATGTACTAAGTATTCCACAAAAGTAATGTAATGTCCATGTACGTCAAGATACGGGTCTCCACATTAATGGTACATAATATATTATAAGTGGATTAAATATGTTATAGTATTTATTTAATTTAGTCTTTTATATGATTGTGCTGAATTTAAATATATTATAAATCGGATTAAATAAATTTCGAATAAATTTTACTCTTGATAATGGGTTTTTGCCTCACTTTTATTTCCTTGAGACACCTGAAGTGTTGACCACTTGTTTAATTTTAAAAGTTCTATATACTAACAATGAATGTATTTTACGGTTATTATTATGAATATTATTGTAATATAAGTTTCCAAGTAATTTTAAATCTTTCCTGATGTTCTGATTTATATGTTACTTATGTGGTAAGGGATTTGTGTTTCAATCTCATTTAAATCATGATTGTTTTTTATTCAATTTCATTTGATAGAAATAAAAGGATCATTTTCTAATAAATACATATAATTTTATTCGACTCTATTTGTTTCATGATAATTAATGTTTACCTTTTATTTTTCTATATTGATGTAATCAAGAGTATGAGATAATTTATCTTAGAAAACTGACTTTATTTCTCTGGTTAAAACTAGAATGTTTTTACAATTCTCCACTGATTTATAAAAGTCATTATTACCCGTGAATTATTGATTAGAAATTGGTTTAAAATTAACTTTTTCCATTATTTAGTTGTGTTAAATTTTAATTTTCCCCAAAAATATGGAAAAATATATTTCTTTTAACATATACAGAATTAAAAAAATTTATCTCCATTATTACCACTCAATGCTTTGAATCATTAATTAAAATTTACAAATGTTTATTTCTAAAACAATTATATTATATTTAGAAAATATTTAGACTTTAAATAAGTTATTTAAACATAGAAAATGAAATTTCAATCAAAATAATATTCCATGTGATATTTTAATATCATTTTCTTTTAAGATGACATCCTTTTATGTTACTAGTGCTTTACTTATGATATGATCCAATTATTAACTTCTTATTCATTCTATGAATGGTGAAATATTATGATGAAAATATTTTTATAAAACCCACTTACAGTTCATAGCTTATGTTTTGATGAAATGTTTAAATTTTTATGAAACTCTTTTCTTTTTTATAGGTTATGTCATGATGAATGTTTTATTATCTTAAGGTAACATACATATTCTTTTCGTTATGTCACAAGTTGGTCATGAATTATATAAACCTCCATGGTATATTTTAATGATATATATCAGATTAGATAAATAGAACTATAATGTTGATTGATCCTAGTTAAGTAAGGTAAATTATCTAATATTATAGTTTTGGGATAAAATGTTGACCAAGGATATAACAATGTGAAGAATGAAATCAGTATTGAATGATTGTCTCAGTTGTGTGTCATGACTACATTAGAAATGATTTTCTATGCTTTGGTGTATGCCAAAAATTTATATCTTATTACAATATTAGTTTTTCAAGTATCATTTCAATTTATTCATTCATGATTCATCTCTTATGAACATTAATAATTTTTCTCATGGAACAAGATTATAACATTAGATAAGTTTGTTATGGTTTTAAAATATTATTTTCAATTTCACATACCATTATTATAATTTTACTGTTATCTTATATATCTCCATTTTTTTACCTATACCAAGCATCAGTGCTCTCACTTTTTTATGACTCCTTTCAACAATTTATAAAGAAAGGTTGTAATAATTATATTTTTAAGAAGGGTTATATTTGGTAAAAACCTAGTGGGAGTTTATTTATATCTCATATGCAAAAGTAATTTATATATATTTGTTTCCAAAAATAGTAGAACAATGTTATTTGGGTATGGAGGATAATTTTATATAATTAATATTCAAATTTTATGATGTAGTATCTATGTATGAAAATTTTTGGTCTCTTCACTTCACATATATAAGACATCTAATAATCATTTCAAAATGTGGGATGGAAAAAAATCATGATAATGGATAAAAAAATAAAGGAATCCAATTAATAAATTGATGATAACCCATAAGGAAATTTTACATTTAATTTAATTATCTTTGAGCTCAAAATTAGAACATAATATTAGAAATCATTTTCCAAAAGTTTTTCATAAAATATTTTTTATGAAATGATAAATTTAAAATAATAATTCATGAGGGTTTAATTAAAAAGTCTTGAATAATTCATCATAAATTTATTCCCATAGAAGTTAAAAAACATTCCATAAAATAAAATTCCCTATTATTACCTTATAACAACAAATGTTATAAATGAAAACCCATTAGTAACATGAAGATGAAATATTACCATGTCTAATAATATATATTATGACTTGGATAACATTGAATAATTTCATTATAATTGAATTTATAATGTCATTAATCGTATTATAAAATTTTAGGGCCTCATATTATTATATTATACATAAATAAGAAATTTATATTCCAAAAACCCATGATAGTGTGGCTCATGATACCAAATGATGCATCGAAGGTCAAGATAATAGTGGCCACAACTCATTAACTTATAAAACAAAATTTATTAATCACATGAAAGAAATTAACAGTGATATAATAAGTAATCCAAATATATAATCAAACTGAATATTTAACTTAATAAATTTTAATATCTTCCCCCATTAAGGAAAATAAAACTACATGATCATAATTGATCTGGAAAAATAGGTTGAATTGTATTATTAGAGTATAACTGTATTGATGTATATGAATATTTAATTAATGTTCAGAGAGATAAATAATAATTCCATAAAGGAATTATAAAATCTATTTTAATATAATATGAAATAAGTTTTTTTTGAAAAATAATGGGGTCTTGTATAGGATGATATATTTTGAATAATTACTCTGGTGGAAAGACAAAGTGCTCAAGCATTTTACAATAAAAAAGATTTTTTTCCCTTTGGTAAACAGAGTTAAAAAAGACCCATACATGAAATGTTTTTGATATTAAATTTAAAAACTATTTAAAGATTTTGTGTATACATAAATATTTATTTAAAAAAATAAGTTCAGTATAGTGAGTAATATTATTGAAAATATTTTATTACATAGTTATGGAACAAAAAACAATTTAATAAAATTAGACAACATTTTAATGAAAAATAAAAACCTCAAGTAAACACTTAGTTAATAGATTCTCTAAAACACAATAGATATAATTATATATTTAATTTAATTTGTTAATAAACAATTTCATATTTCTTTTTATTATTTTTACTTCAAATATTATCTTGTTTCTATTAATTACAAAATCTTTTAATCTTATTTTTGGTGTTTTGAGGTCACTCAGTTATTCATTTCAAAAAAAATTCGATGTGTTAACCCTTATCAAACAGTTCATGGATGAATAATATAAAAAATAATAAACCAACTATAATAATAATTTTAATAAATTATTTTTTATTTAATACCCATATATGCCTGTTGGCAAAGAAAATTTAATTACATCACTTCATAGAGGTGATATTTCATACTTATGAATGGGTGATGTTTCCATTTCACTTATATATGGAAAGAAATAAAGTTAATCAGAAATATATTTACTTTTAATAACAAATATATCATAATTTAAATTTATATTAATTAATTTTTTTAAGAAAAAACATGTGACATGGAATAGTAAAATGAATCGTATCTATTCATGGAGGTGTTAGTCCACACATATGCGTGGATGATGTTTTATTTTTCCATCATATGGAACAGTACGAAGGTAATAATGTTATTAACTATATAGAATAATTAATATGGCATTAATATTCTATATTTTAATTAACTATATCTTTAAAACCATCCATTTTAGATGGTATAGAAAAATTAATTACATCACATCATGGATGTGTTTTCTTATACAGATGCACGAGTGAGATGTTGATTTTAAAATTATATGAAATGGTTTTAGATGTTGGGTTTTCCATTAACATGTTAAAATAAATATATGGTGGAGTTATTAATTGTATTATAATCTTGGATATGAGAGATATGATGTACCTAGAAGAAGAAAAAAATATAAAATAAATTTCCTAAGACTCACACATAATATTTTGATTTCATGTTTTCCATTGACATTATGGCCAATGAAGGATAAGTTTAAGGAAACTTTATTGGATTTGGAATATAGGAATTAAAATTTACATATTTATTTAGTTATAAGTTTATTAGAAAATTTATCTTTAGCTATGTTTTGAAAAGTCTAATGTGAGACCCCTTTTATATGGAAAACAATCCCACATTTAAAATAAATCTGTATTTAAGGGTTATGAAAGTAATTTAAAATTTTCAAATGGAAAAAAACAATAAAAATTAATGATAATATTTTATATTTTAAATCCTAATGATATAATATATAATTTTTTTATCTTATAATGATTAAAAAATAATTAGTATACATTAAATACCATTTAAAGTAAATTTCATGACTATTCAAATATTTTAATTTAATGTAATTAATATAAAAATGGATTTACAATATAAATATTTTAACAATAAAGACTCCCTTATTATAATCTAATTAATTCATGGAAGATTGAACTATTATAAAAAATTAATTATTATGTTTTTAAAATAATCTAATTGAATTTTTTACTTCTCGCACAAGCGCTACATCGACGTTGCACAAGCGTTCAAGATAATTATATAATTTTTACACCTTTATAAATAATTTATTATAATTAATATATATTTTAAGTAATATATTTTTTCAATAAGATTAGTCAATATATAATTTTTATCTATATCCACTTCATGGATGTATAATAAGTTGGAGAGAGTGATATTTTCTAATTATTCATTACGTAAAATAATATAAAGGTTGTAATAAAATGAGTCTCTCTAAAATTTAGTAATTTCATACCTAGGATTATCTTGTCAACATAAACTCATAAAATTTAAAAATAATTCATGTTTTTAAGGTATTTTTAATTCTTATATCATAGTTTTAAACACGTCTAATCACAACGATTACTTTTAATAGTAGATATAAAATATATAGAACTAACTAAACAAATTTAATATATTAAATAAAAATATTTAATTAAATTTATAATATTTAATTTCAAAATCCGTAGGAATTAATTTTTAATATACGTATGTGAAAGAAAATGAATAATAGTTTCTTGGAAATCCACCATTTTAATGTTAAAAATTATTTTTCACCATAATCATTTATCATGTAGACTCATATTGAATTTATTTTATTATTTTAATCCAATGTATATTAATTTACTTTGAAATGAAATCTAAAAACTAGTTTTCTTTTATAGTTATTTTATTTAATGAAATAAAATGATTGTTTGGAAAAAATCATGATTTTACATAATTACCTCAAAAATCAATTTGTTTTAAAAAATACAAACATTCATTCCAAGATAAATTTTACGTTATTATTTAAAATATATATATCAAAAAAAAATTATAATAGTGGATTTACTTAATTATAATTACCACACTTAAAATAGAATTAAAATAATTTTTGAATAAAATGTATTAGGGGAGAATAAAGAAAATTATTCTCATTCCATGCATAATTAATATAAATAAATTAATGTTAATTAAATTGAATGAATATATAATATACTGATTTCATTATAATAATTTATAAATAGTGAAAAAACTAAATTATTATGATAAAAATTACACAGTCTATAGAAATGTTTTTTTATAAAAAATATCTCTTTTTTTCCTTCAAAAGATTGTAACTTCATTTACTACAAATTGATATTCAATGTATGATTGATTATTATTTTTATTAAGTAATATATATATATATCATAATTAGATTACTATAATTCATTCCATCCCATCTAGAAGGTTGGTTGTAATAATTATATTAAAATATTAATAATCTAATAATATATCATGGTTTATTTTACGCATAGTATTGTATGAGGAACACCCTAGGAGACATAATATTATTAAATATTTAAATACAAGGTTGTAACATTCACTTCACCATACTAATATTGATCCCTAAAAATTAGAATATATTCTACAAAAGATTTATTATTTTGATATAAGTATAATATTAATGGTATATTTTATCATGGAAACAAATTTCAATGTTTTTAATGTAAGACATAGTATCTATTAAATATTTCTAAACATTTTTCTATACCATTATAAGAGTTATAATTCTGTTTATGTTTCAAGAATTGTTTCTTAATTGTTTAGTGCTACATTCCATGTGAGACTATATAGATTTATGTTCCTCTTCTTTGAGATTAATAATTCATTTATCATTAAGATAACGTTTTTAAATAACATAATCACTTGATTTATTTCTATTCAATAAGATAATTTTCATTCATTGGTTTTTCTTCAATTCATATTTCACCTATTATTTATGATAATCAACCATGATTAGTTTTTAATGAATAATGCACTAAAATTAACATTTAAAGTTAACAATAACAATATAATCATGACATATTATTTATAATGTTTCTGTAAATTAAGAAAAATTAAAAAAAATTAGTATTGGTAAAGATAGTATCCCTTGAGAATAAAATATTTTATGATTCAATAATTCATTACTAATAATTTCTCTAATAATAAATACCAAGGATTAACTTATATAATTCCACAAATACCTAACCTTAAACAACTTGCAAATATTAAACAAATCAAAAGCTAAAAATTATAAATATTTGGTCATATATTTTTCCAATATAAACATAAAATGTATCACCAAAAACATAAATAACCTATAAGGTACCATACCAAAAATATACACAACGTATTCATATATTCTCCAAAATATACTATCAATTTCCCAAAATAACATGAATGTATATAAAAACCAAAAAAAAGTAACATATACCTCTTTAAAATCACTAAATATTTTTCATTGAAATAATATCAGTCAATTTTTTGAAATTAACATATTTTCATAATAATTTTCATTATCATATTTTTATTAATATTCAAAAAAATATGATGAACTAATTATAAAAAGGATTATAACCACCTAATCGCATAATTAATTTTTAATACTTGGATATATATATATATATATTTGAAAAAACATATATTACAAAAATTTGATAATCATGACCGCAAATTACCATAGTTACATTATAATAATATTTCAAATTAATCCTAAAAGATATCTATACATTTAAGGTCACATCCAAATAATAAAATTCTTTCAAAATAACCTTGATAGTAATTCACATGATAAACCTATAGTTTACATATCACTCAATCATGTATTAAACCCCCATAGAGAGAACTTCATCAGAAAATATCTTTTATCACATAGTACCAAATTTACATTTCATTCACCATAGAAATCTTAACTATTATAAAAAAATTTATTTACTTTTTACCCCAATTACATCATTATTTATTAACCAATCAATATAAATGGTTTTATTGATTTTAATTTCTATGTATTAATATTAATTTCATAAGAATAATATTAATAACTATATAATAAAATCACTTATGGGAACAATGTGGTTATTTATACTATTAAAAAAATGATCATACATAAATTTATCATCGTTTAAAGAAATTAAAACTACATCATAAAATATAAAACCCTATATATATATATATTCAAATCATTTAACTTCCTCCATAAACATTTTACCTAGCTTTAGCATCTTATTCCTTATTTTTTCATACCTATAATAAAAAATAGGAATCTTTTACTAGGATTTATCCATATAAATATAATATAGTTTCATAATTTAATCATAAGAAATAATATAAAATTAAGTTATACCATTTATATTCTAATAATAGTTTCTTTTATTGCATCATTTTAAAATATTAATATATTAATCCTTTATTTGAACTATCTTTCTTATCCCCTACATGAGATTCCCTCCTTAGGTACTTATTTAAAAAATTCACATACTCATGATAACTAAATAATTCATTTGAAACCTTTTGTGGAACATTATTCACCTCTATATTGTTAACCAAGAACTACATTTTTCATTAATTATTTATTTTTATATGTTTCTTTAGCACATATAAAACAACATCATGTTCATTAAATACATTTCCTATTGTGTTTCATCCCTCTTAATCATGGGGTAATTTTAATCTATTTGATTTCATGATCTTTATGATCTGAACTTCCAGAAATTTTTTTACCTTATTTGAGGAATTTTTAAACTCACCTTAGTTGAGGTTTATAATCATAATTCAAGATATAGGGTTAGGTATTTCCATAATAATTTTTATATCATCTTCTGTATGATGTAAAATTATATTTTTTATTGTGAAAACACTTTTATGGTAAAGTAAGAAACTATGAAATTGAAAAATACAAAGATTCAAATACTATTAGAAAGAGTCATGTAATTGAAATATAATTTATGTCTATTAGATTCTTTAATCATAAATAATTCCAAATGAAGACCATTTCCCCCTAAACTTGAATCATCATTGATAAGGCCTTTCACTAGAAATCTATATTATCCCATTTATAAATATACTCCACCATTATTATCTTCTCTACATTTAATCTCCATATTAAAATATTATCTTTCTTATTGATCTACACTTACTACACCATATTATTGTCCAAAGGTAAAAATATATCAGACATCTTATCCACATCCTATTTCAGAGAATTAATCAAGAAAATTTACACCAACATTTATTCCATGAAATGACTAATAATTTGTGATATCTCACTATATAAAATAGCCTCATTGTGTCTACTGTTGACTACACTTGGAGGTAGGTTCTTCGCAACCAAGACTTCTTAATTTTTCATTAAATCCTCTAATATAACACCATCCAAATCCCTATCATTATGGTTACTATAAACTTACATGTTCTTATTAATATCATTTAGATCACAATCTACCACATCATAAATAACATTTAAAAAAAACATCTCACCATTTATTGTGGGTATGTTGGAGTAGTACTTATGCCCTTTAAAATTTTATCTTTTAATTGTGATACACCACCTGAGTCGGGATTTCCTCCATATCCCTTCCTTCTCCTCAAAATGGGTTACCATACACACTTTAATTGTTCTATATATTTTTCTAAAAAAATTATAGAATAATCATTTCTACTCTATATCGTTTGGGTTCCCCACTATCCATTAAGGTTCTCTACCCAAGCTGTATCATGATCCTAATCTAGCCCTTTGCTCTCAAAACCTTCATATTGGCTAACATGTTTAATATCTTAAACCTAAATTATGTTGATATACACCCAAAAATACTTACTATAACTCATATTAATTTCCATATGTCTCACTAACCTCTTTTTCCTTATCAGGAATAGTTTCCTGAGCAAGTCGGCAACAAGTTGTCCCCTAAGACCGTTATTTTCTGGAGCATCCATTTCCTTCCTGAACAACCATTACATATGTCATATCCTTTGAAATATTGTTTATATATTCAAAATATGATGTATTCCAAACCCCATAAAGCACTCTTGACTCATACGGGCCTTTTACCTCATGATTCATGTCATGACACATTCTTCCAAGGACTTCAGATGTGTATTTATAAAGAATTAAAATGCATAATTTTTTCGAAAGGAGGATCATGTGTGGATTATCTACCAAGAACCTATTCTTTTAGAACATTATACCAAGGCACACGAGTACATGACTCTAGTACTTAAACCTCCCCCTAATGACTATCTTTGAATCCTGGATGGCATATTGATACCCAATGAAACATTTTGTTACATACTGAATTGAAATCCCCCCATTAAATGAGAATAACTATTTGTTTACACCATAAACAAATTTAGACTTAAAAAAATTAATATGAATCGTTGATGATTTTATATTTACTCATATATAAGGAGATACCAGGTGATATAATTTTCTAGTTATAATATTAGAAATTACAAAGAGACCAATTAGGTAACCTTGCATCAAAATTATCGAAGGGTTAATAAATAGAAGTGGAAGCTCTAGAAATTGATCCCAGATCCCCATTGTTGTATAATCCTGCTTCATGTGGAAATAATTGGAGCACTATAAATAAAATAAATAGGACATATCATAGGATAAGGGTTCTTTGGACTATGATTTCATTAAATCTAACTCTAATGAAAAATGAACAATTATATGTATTTTTTTTATATTCTCTATAGTAGGTCTATCGTGTAAACCCCGAATATCAAATAATAACCTACTGAATAATTCCAATAAATTTTGATGATTCTTGAATTTTGCAACCAAGGTCAAATCTTTAAGGGAAAATGCATTGGAGAAATATAAAGAGGAATGTGGGAGTTTTAGGTATCCTTCAAATAGGTTTTTATTAGATTCATCCATTTAATAAGAAAAAAATGGTTAGTGTGAGTATAACATAATAATACATCTTATTAAAAGGATAAAAACTAACATGTCTTTAAAAATTTCATATACAATTTAACTCATTTGATTCATCAAAATATAACAATAATTCTCTATAAAATATTTATATTTGATATCATAGAAGATAATTATCATATGATTCAAAACCACCATATTAACATCTAATGTTTTAACATCAAAAAACATTATATCCTCTAAATTTTACTAAAACTTTCTTTTTTACAAACTGTTGATCTCTAGGTCCATAATCCCCTATCCGACAAAAAAACCATACTATTTACAATTTTGATTTGTAACCTACAAAATATACTCTAATTTTAACTTCCATAGTTTCAAATTCACAAGAAAAACCAATTCACTTACATAATGGAGACTATTTGGGTTTATTCATTTATATAATAACTGATAAAGTAACATATAATGTGGGAACATACCCTTATTATACATTTTCCCCAAAAATAGGTTCTTATGTTTATAGTTTTATTTTACTTATAGAAATTTTGAATCATTCATGAAATTTCACCATTGACTTTTCTATAATATCTACACATCATTAATCATAGTTATTTTATTAACAATACAATTGATTTTAAAAAAATATCTTAGTATGGGATATTAATAGAATATAAATTCAACAATACATTTATAGAAACCCATAAGTATGTTTTCATATTAATGAAATAGTCTTAGATCTCAAAATAATCACACACTCTTGAAAAAACAACTTCCAAAAGTTTTCCATAAACCATTTAATTGTAAATAATATTTTAAAATTAAAATTCATTATGTTTTTTTAAAATAACTTGAAAATTATTCCTATAAAAATACATTTTCCCATAGAAGATCATAAACATTTCGTAAAATCGTAGACTTATTTTATTTAAATCATCATAGATGACTAATGATATAGCCAATGTCTAAATAGTTTTTCAAGGAATTGAAATGTTATTTAAAAATAGTAATTTAATATCCCTAGTTATTATTAATATGTTTCTCATTTCCATATATAACACACAACAATAAGCCTAAACTAATCATAAAATAGTACTATTTAATATTACACATTATAACCAAGCCTTCAAATTAGAGGGTATGAAAAGGAATAAAAAAATTAAAAAACATATATTATTTTCATAATCAATAAAATTTTATTGAATAATTCTTAGGAACTAAGCACACAATTTTTTAGTAGAAATTTTATTCATCAAATTTATATTTTATCCAAAAATTATTTTTACCCATTTATGTTAGAATACAATATAATTGACTTTTAAAAATATGATGATTTTATTTTATGATATTGAATTAGTATTGGAAATATATAAATCAAAATTATTTGTGGTTGAATTTATTTTATTTTCAAGAAAATTTTATTTTTCATCAAATTGTGAAAATATTGCTTTTTATAAGAAGAATTATTTTTGATTCAATAATTTATAATGTATATTTTTTAAAAAAATAGTTTAAAACTAATAATAGTTAAATTATAATACTAATAATCAAATTATGGTGTTTAAAATAAATTTTATACATGAATTATTTATAAAATCATTCTTAAAATTAGAAAGTCATTTTTCTAGAAAACATTTTTTCGTATCGTTTTCCATTTTAATCTTGAATTAATTTCTACCCATTGTAGAAATTTAATAATTAAAAATGGAATAAAAATCTGAAATTCGGAAGCTATTATTTAAATAATACCCTTTTATATTTAGTCATCATTTATAATAATCAAAGTAAATAACTACCACCACGATAAAGGTAAATTTGGTAATTTTGGATATAAGGAATAGAATAATTGCTGAAAATTAACCTACTAAAGGAATTAATTGTATTTGATGAATATATCTTATCTATGAACATTGAAATGTTAAAAATAGTTCCTTTTTTTACAATTTGTTCATGATTTTTATGATTATCATATATTATGTTGAGAATAGTAAAAATGTCATTATCTTTATTTTATAAACAATAAATTTTTGATATAAGAATTAATAAAACATATGTTCAGTTATACACTATAATCATGAATTTAAATAATTTATTTTTATCATGTAAATTTATTATAATTTTTAGTGATGAAATATTTACATTTCATATCTTTTCAACAATGAAATAATATTAATTTATTTAATAAAAAATTAAATTAGTTATTTTAAAAAAATTGAAAGTAAGAAAATTTTAATGAATTGGTGAGTTACATGAATTTTCTACATAAATATAACATTTAATAAATTTTTAAAATATTATTTTAGAATTCTATTTTTTGTTGAAGTATATATTGTGAAATTTAATTAATAGTGTCAAAAATGACATTAATGATATTTTATAATAAATAATATTTTATTAATTATTGTAAAATTAATTAAAATTGTAGATTCTAAAACATTAATTACATACGATTGTAAAAATAAATCATGTTCCATTAATGGGTTGTTTATAAATCTTATCATAACATTATTATCCTTTAATGGTTAAAAAACATTAATGGTGGGATAATTGTAAAAAGGGTTAATGAGGGTTACAACTAAAATATATGTGTGAAAATACAACTAAGACTTGAACACATTTCAATGTGATAATTTCAAATAATAATGACACTATATTTATATTATACCATTTTTAGACATTTGGAAATTAAAACTAATTTATATTAATTTAATAAATTATGAAATTACAAGGCTACCCCTCCAATAACTTATTAAAGAAAACCACTTCTCCAAATTCTTCAAAAAACGTTTCCCATGTATATCAACCAAACCATAACCAATTATCTTATATAAACCCATAAAGAAGTAATATGGTTGTTTCCATTCCAAAAGGTCAACAGTATGTCTCTAAAGAAAAGATCTCATGGATCTCTGTTGAGGAATAGTTAATCATATTTACCAATATATTCACGTTTATTTCTTTCTATACATCATCTTTTAGTGTTTTAAAGTACTAATATAATAACTCTAATTTTAAAAATATACATAGATTTTATTATGGTTATGTGATAAATATATTACATTTTTTTCAATTCTATGAAAAGAAAAAAAAATCACAAGTACGTTAGTATGTCTTACCGTCTCCACATAGCGATGTAATTCAATTTTTAATAAAAAATTACTCTTTTCGTTATAAAGTTAGAAATAATAACTATATATGATATTTATTACATAAATATTACTGTGGTACAATAAAATCATATATACCCTCTAACATTCCAACCTATTGGAAAGTGATAATTTTGCTCATTCATACCTCCACAAAGTGATGTGATTAATTTATTATTATTATTTTTTGTAGATGGTAATAAGAAAATATTTAATGATTATATAACATATATATTATATAATAATGATTCTAAAATGATTAATTATTAATAAATTTTCTTTTTTTCCATTCATTTTAATGTAGAAACATTGTTCATGTGTAAGTATAGTCAACCATGTCCACAAACAATGTGATTCATTTTTATATATCAACCATCTAAGGGTGAATCTAAATACATTTATATTGTATATATATAATAATTATTAAGTGAGTAAAATTACTGTGATTATATAAGCATAATAAAATTATAATTACCTCAACTAATAAATCAAAACATACATGAAATGAAAACCAATTAACAATAATATTAATTTTAATAATAAAATATTATTAAAGAAACATGTGAAAAAATATTATAAATGGATAATATATGATATTATAAATATTTATATAGTTTATTATCTTATTATTATAAATATAAATTTATTTTATATGATTTTAAAAAAATCTCAAAAAAAGGGAAACATGTGGTCAATGATGTTGTCTAAATTTCCACTCTATTGAGATAAATTAGGCATTACTCACTTATTTAATTTTATATGTCACATATACTTGAATTTTGAGTTATTTAACATAAATATATATCTATAAATTAAGAGGATTTATTCAATTTATCTTACTATTTTAGTAGGATTGATTAAAATAAAATGCGATTTTACTTCTCTTCTTGATCGTGTATCTTTTTCATCCATATTTATAATTTACACTTTTTTAAAAAAATTAAATTTCTTATTAAAATGTTTTAATAATGAAAATTTATTTCAAAATTTAATTTATTTATATAAAATGAATAATTCTAGTATTTCTTTGAAAAATTTATTATTAACCCTCTTTAAAAATGTCGATATGAATGTTTTTTAGAGTATACGAAGGTAACAAACTTCCCCATTATGATAACCATTTATGATATTTATATTATTTTATGAATGTTATATGGTATTAAAAAAGAAAACTATTTTTAGAATTTTTTTTCATCCATTGTCTATTGTTTATCATAATACATGAATTCATTTCAAAACATCTGTTTCGGATGAATTGAAGGTCATCTTGAATCATGTGTTTATTTTATAGTTATCAAAATTCTCTTAAAACAATCACATCATTATGATCATTGAACGTGAAATTTGAAATAAATTTTTTTCATGGATATTATTATTTCCTAAATATTATACCATATTTAAATATAGTTTTTTAAATTGAATGCTATTTTCTTTAATATGAAAATATTGATGATATATATTATTTACTCAATACGTATATATATTGAAATGAAAAATTGTTCAAGAGTTAAAACAATTATTCATTATATAAGGAATGCATTGAACATAAAGTTAATGTTTATGCCTCTAATTATTTATCCCCTTGATATATTGATAGTAATACTGAGACAAATTTGTTAGCTGAATTAAACAGCTCTCTACCAATAGTTTTAATCTTTCTAGGTGGATGGTCCTAAAAGAAGATATATAATGACGACTATGTTCATGAAGTCTAATTGTGTTCATTTGGTTAATTGAGAATTTAATTATCATTATCCATGAGATTATATAATTAGTTTGTCGATGGATTCATTTAATTCCCATGTTATTGATTAAATTGACATTGTTTCCAATTATTTAATTTTCAATATTAATTATTTTTTATTTACTCATGATAGCTACTGTTGAATGTAATTCTTAACAAGAATTTGAGCCCACCAATATTTTTTTTAATTCCCCAGGTTTTGAGGAATAAATATTTGAATCAATTTCAAGGATACAAAATATTTAATTTTGTTTTGTTTATTTTTTATAACTAATTAAAGATGGGTTTGATTAGAATATCTGATTTCCAACACTAATAAATGGATTAATCCTTTGGGATTATAATCTTTTTATATATAGCAGTTTAATAATATATACATCAAATCGGGGATACTCGATTTACTATTTTTATAGTTTATATCATATGTTTTTTCATAGAAACCATGGGAACTATATTTTAAATAAATTAACTAACATGTGAATTATGTTAATACCTTATAGTATATGAAAATATTTACCATTATAGGGAATTTTATTTTATGGCTCTATATTCAAGATGATTATGAGATGACTATGTGTGTGAAATTATTTAGGTATAAAATCTAAAAAAATAAATATAATCAATATGGATAGTTAAAGAAGGGGTTTCTCCCCCGAGAAAACAAATACTCTCAGTGTTCTAGCTAACTAGATCAGTACCAAATTAGGGAAGCTAACTCATTTTATGTCTAATAAACATATAAATATAATGAAACATGTTTTCACATGACATGATACACCTATATTGGATTTTCTCATATAAATAATCCTCCATATTTTTTTTAAACTATTAATATATGGGTAGTTGAGCAACTGGTCATGTCTCACGAAATAATATTTGTCACATTAGGATGCAATGAAAGGGAAAATATTATGATAGCATTATATTTTATTGGAAAAGTTTCAGATCAATTATGGTAATGAATATAGAATAAAAGGAATAAATAATAAATAATAAACTTAATGTGGATTGTTTTTAGGGATGTAGACGTCGAAAAATATTTCCCTCATGGAAAATAAATTAAATTTAGAAGAATTTTTTAGCATAAATAGATAGGAGGAAGAATTTTTTTTGGAGTATGAGTCTATATTTTCAAGAGTATATTGGTATGTTAGAGAATATATATATATATATTGTTTTCATTCCTGTTTATGATGGGTTGATTTCCAATAGCATCTGATTGTGTGACAAAAGACACCCAATGGTTCTTGTATATGCGATGACTCATGAAGTATCTTTCCAATGGCACTACATCTATGATGAACTTGGATTTTTAAAGTTCATAACAATCATTGGTCAAGGGGAAGGATGTTCGGGCTCGTCTCACCATTTTTGGGGGAATTATTACATTCAATGAGACTCCCTTAAAGATTTCATTTATGAAATATTGATGAATCCATTATTTAATAAAATGTATACATGAAAAGTCACCCTAGATTAATGACAGATCATTATAAACAATTAAATTTAGTATCATATGTATGTATCTAAGGTTCTCTATTATTTTGACCTTTTATATGTGGATTATAATGTCTAGATACACATAATGGGATGATTTGGAATATCTAGAAAACAATGAAGAAATGATATTTTTTGACACGGGTATTTGGAACCACAAATGAGATTCCTAGGTATCCTTGGTAGAGGAATAATAACCCAAATAGTACGGTTACCCTTAATGTGGAACATCATAACTTTTAAGATAATTTGATGAGGACCAAACCATTCAGTTAAACATCACACAACAAGGATGTCTAGGTGAAAGAATATTAACATGGTTTGTTTGGGACATAAATCAAAGTGTCCTGAGTAACCAATTATGGATTTTGACTCCCAAGTATGAATATAACCTTATTATAAATAGATTCTAATATGGAAGCTATTGAATGTTATCGAAATAAAGGTGTCCCTCTAATGTGGATATGCCCATACATTTTATATGGCCCAGAAAACATTAGGGTGAATTCAGGGTGCCAGGTTTGAACCTCAAGGAGTCTCCCTACATACCCCATTTTCATAAGTATATAATACTATATAGATTTAATGGTTGGGAAGAAATATATATAGTAATCCCATGGTTACTTCCTCTATAATATTTCCTCATGAATGTGGTGACAACATTATTGGGGACAATACGGTATTAGGGGCCCATGAGTGTTGGATACATGACATTGAGGACCCATCCCTATAAAGACCCTCTCAAGGGTGGAAGATCGGGAAATTTATTCCATACTAGGACATGTATCTAATCATGAAGATGTTATGATCATAATAAGACTCTAATACCATGTGATTCATGCTTGGTGAGAAAATGATGAGTAAGCATAAGATCTAGAATACAACAATTCCTCATTCATCTATTTGTGGATGAGGTCGGGTCTTTTGAAGAGAGAAACAGATCTATAACCCATCTCCTATGATCCTTTTATATCATAGAAAGAAAAATAGGTTGAGGGTTTTTACATTTTATTAAGGGACTACTTAAGGATGGATTCCCCTCTCCTAATTTTAATGTGTATGAGTGAAATAACATGCACTAGACCTCATCAAATCTAAAGGAATGTTTGATCCCCTCCTTGTTATATAAAATGGGGAGGCCATTGGATATATATTTAAGGTCCAAATAAACATTAACATAGTAATGAATGATAATTAATAGTCTAAGGATCCACCTAGTTATATAGGGTAACAATATTAGAAGAAATAAAAATCATTTAACAATGGCTCAAAAAAAATTCATTTATTTAAGTAGAATGATTTATCTAATGATATCTTAGTGGAACACTAGTGCTTTTAGTACTTGTAGTTAATGGTCAACCTATTCTCAATACTTATTGGTATCAATGGATTGATACCATAACTAATAGGGTAGGAAAAAATCTGTGAAAATCTTTTTTTAACCCCATAGAAAAATGTTGATTCCATATGTTTACCCCACCCCCCCCCCCCCGCAATTGGTAATGCCCATAAACCTCATAAATCTATCCACCCAACGGATTTCATACCATGATCCTAGAGATAGTAGTATTCCTTGAGTATTTCCATTCTTATTAGCTATATAGGGAGCCTTCTCTAAGAAAAAATATTTGATTAATTGGATATAGATATATATTAGTGCAGGATAATTTTTTGTACATTGAAGACCTGGAGGTGGTGGGATTCTATATATGAGATCAGGACACCTCCTTCCGTTCACATCAAGATTGACATATTTTTTATAGTTTACTAATTAAAATGTTGAGTCTTGACATCAGAGAAAGTGAAGAGTATGGTAGTCATGCTCATATAGGGTTAGATGAGGCCATCCCACCTGTTTCAACTTGGCTAAGGGATATTCTATCACCTTCCCAATTAGGGACTCTTATGAACCCAACTTTAAGAGACCCGAAGGTTACAGAGATTTCTTGAAAGTAAGTGTTGTCGACGGAATCATCCCCAACTCCAAGGGCAAGATTGTAGACCCTAGTCAAAACCCTTACTGTATCCTTCCAAGATTCAGTTACATAATGGGATTCTTGGAGAACATGTTCATCCGATAAAGATATTTGCAAATGGATTTTGGATAAGAAATCAGATCTTCTTTTATTCAATCTTTTCACTTCACTTGAGAAATTTTCATTTCGATAGAACTCTAATGAAGTGGGAACATACCTCGATGAGTTTTATTCCAATATTCATTCAATTAGGGGAAGGATTTAGTAGTCCAATCGTGTGTGGGAGATGGATGATTCTTAGGAAGAGGAGATGGATGTCAAAAAATAGGTATGTGATTCTTTGTATCAACTATTCTTACTATTGTTGTTTTGATCTCAAATACCTACTCATTATTCTTATAGAAGACTAGGGAGAGTCAGTAACCTCTCCCTTACCTATAGTTATCTGATGGGGGTACTACAGTAGGTGTGGAAACCTATTTGCATGAGGAAACATCCAATGAGGTCTCCCAAAGGATTTTGAGAACATAAAAACAATTATTATAGATCCAATAGTATAATTACCACCCTCGGTCCATACTATTTTTCCCCAATAAAAATACCTTCATGGGACATAATGAAGTGTTTCAATGCATATAGGTTGTCAAAATGTATTGGGTATGGAATAGAAATTTTATTTATGGTCTATTTACTATTCTATCATGTTTAGTTTTTCACGTGCTGACTAATTAACTTTCACATGGGTTGGATTAGGGTTGATGAACCAACAAGAATTAACCACCCAAGGGATTGTATCCCCTTTTTCTTCAAAGAGAAAAGTGATAAAACAGTAGTTGTACCTTGGCTAGATGGGATCCCATGATAAACTATGGATGTCATGTACATTCCAATCCCCATGGGGTCAACCAATACCAATAAAAAACTATTTCCCTATTAAAAGGGGATCCATCATGGGTCAATGATATTACTGAACATAGTGATCTTTTTTCCTTTTGAAAAAATAGCCATGCGATAAGAAAAAACTCAATATCAAGATTATTTTGATCCAAATTTCACTCCCAATTCCTTTATCATCATTCCCAAAAGATCAATAGTAGCGAGTAACCCTCGAGAGGCCACAGATTTAGCTGAACATGTGCTTTTGGCATTTGGGATTTATGAATAACACGAATCTAATAGATAATTGAAGATGTGACATCAATTTTTCCTTCTAGTGGGGTGATGGATATTTAGAATGTTGTAATATTGGAATGTGATTATATTTAATCCACCCATATAGTTATTCATTCCTATAAATGATTTGGTATTGAAGACTTCAATAATCTGACTCTATAATAAATTCCACATTCCCTTTTAGTTCCATGTTATTTTCTAACATATCAACCATCTAATGCTGTAAAGGATCTTACAGTCTCATAGCCATCCCACTATAAAATAGTTGAGTTGTGACCTTCTTTGGTTTCATTAATACTTGAATAAATTCCACTATCTGGGGGGAATTTGTACGTGGATCATGAGTCTCTTGACATTCTCCACATTATCCGTCAGACTGTAATGAAAAACATTTGGAAGTTTATTTCTCAGACCCCCTTGTAATTATACCATCTAAACTACCTATATTACATAACATTTTTTTGTTTCTCAAGAATTGGCGGGGGGGGTTATTATCATACCATAAAAAATGTGGTAAAAAAGATAATTTCTCCTTGGTAGAGGGAATGTGTGATCCAGTCTCGTCTCATTGCCATAGAGTCCTAGTACCATCTTATAATACCTATGAATATAATAATAATGAATCCCTAAGAATGAGGTGCTGTATTCAGGGTGACTGGGTCAAGATGAAGAACCGAGAACCTTCAAAAAATGTATTTTTTAAGAGATATATATTCTCAAAGAAAATCTATCTCATGTTGCGATGACAGTAGATAAATGGAAACAACTAGTGTAAGAGGTGGTGAAGAAATAAATAGATTCCTATGATAGTGAGGAGGAATGTTTTGCTGATGCTAAGAAAGTGATTACAAAATTTCTTTATTTACACACAATTGCAGAGGATTCAGATCCGGTGATGTTTAAATTTAATAAATTCATAATGTGGGATTTTGAACTATAATGTGTTACTCATACAAGGAGACTCTGAGTTTTGAATTTTCATCCTTTATTTCAATTTAATATGAAAATGAAAAAATATTGTCCTTCAAGAACCTATATAATATCTTATCCTATAGTTATATTTAATCATAATGTTCAATTTTATGAATGAAAGTATCTCAGATAACCAAAATGGGTTTATCAATAGATACCGATCTCAATCATAAACCATGGTAATCTTGTTAAAATAATCTCAACAATATAATTAATATAGGATATGATTAAGAAATAATTATTATTATTGAAACACTGGAGTCAATGTATTTTGATGAAATAATAGGTAATTAAGTTTTTTTTCCCTAATCCAAGGCACCCAAATAGCGTAGTTTTTACTATTGTGTTTTATATATAGAGAACACTACAAATATGGTAGATTTTACATTTCCACCCTAATTTTTTATTAAGTCTATTGTGCTGAGAAGTTAGTGGTCATGAATCAAATTTTATATATGGTTCTATTTTTTACATCTCATACTGGTGAGAACTATGCCTCCAAACATGGTAAGTGTATAGACTTTTTTACTGGACTAATGTGACTGATGTTTTCTGTCAAACAACTCTGACCATGAGTTATAGAATTATTTCATAGGATGTTGAAGCTTTATGATAATTCCCAAACCATATTAATATTTATAATGGGTGATTTCGGTTCTTAATTTTGTGATTTTAAAATACAAATCATATGAGGGATGAGTATATGTGGAGTGACCATTGAACATGCAAGAAACGTTGTTTCTAGAATAATATTGTTTGGGTATTATAATGATAGGAGAGGTACCTAATTAGGAAGAATGATCCATTGGTTGATGTGACCATTTTGTAGGAGATATTTAAAATATATACTAGGGTGTATCAATTCATATTCAAACAATGGATTTTGCAAGACATTGACATTCCATTACTGATGGATGAAAAAGGGTTTAGAGAAATTCATATTTCTATATAAAAAGAGTCTGGTTTGTGGAATTAATGTACCTAAACATATAGAGATCACTTCATATGAATATTAATCATGAATGGGGAGAAAATTTTCCCATTTGTATGTCTGACCCAAATGAGGGAAAATTGAATTGTTTTTTGCTACGTATGGGATGAATAATATGATCGGGGCATCACTATGTATCTTGTCAAAGAGAGAATCAACACATACATAATAATAAGAGGATTACCCAAACTGATTGAATTATTGTGTGGATAAGGGGCCCCTTAATTGATATATGGTCAAAAAAATGTGGTGTGAACCTATATTGGACACTCAAATGTAGACCTGACTCAATCATTAGAGAGTGGTAGAATTTTTTACATTTCACATATACTAGGATGTAGGTTTTGGGAATAAAAATGTATCTCATAAAAGTTATAATCAAGCCAGACATAATTCTATAAAACTATTTTTTTAATATCATCTAATTTGGATAATAACTTATGGAAACAACGAGTGATAAAAGTCGTTCCATGCTATGATATTCTGATGTGCCCCATATGTGATGAGGGAAATATTAAACCATTATCTTGGGGGTTCTTAGATCAAGAGAAATATAATATAAACAAAATACAATGAATGATAGTAGACCATGTTTAAAAATTGGTTTCCATCATGATGTTGGTGGGGATTATAGGGATAGTAGAGATCTCTAATAATGATGAATGTACCTCTAGTTGACATAACCTTTTGTGGGAGAATTATTAAAATCGAAATTTAGGTGTATCAATGTATATTCAAACCTCAGTTTATTTAGTAGGCATAAAACCTTTTAATGATTTCTATGGAATGTTTATAGGGATCTGATATTTACTGGGACAAGGAGAATGATATGAGGAAGGAATATTTCCAAGAAGAAAACAATCATTCAGACAAGAATGTGCTATGGATTTTGATGTTACCTACATAGATCTCGCTCATATTTAGGGAAGGGGATGATTTTTTTAAATTGCGTCTAGTCTCGGATAAAAGATATAGGCATCTCTACATATCATCTGTCGATAGGAGTCATGCGACATGTAGTTCCATTATATGGATTGCTAGAATATTGATTCTTGAAATTGGGGTGTCCTCTATGGATAAGACATTGAGGCATCCAAAAACTATTGTGATGCATCCCATATTTATGTAATGGGGTAAGGATATCATTTATCATTATCAATAGATGATGCTATAATTTATTTTTGTCATACTCAGTCATAGGTGGCATCCCTAGATTTACATGGGGTATTGTTGAAATCTATTTTTTCATTGATTTGACCATGAAAGAGTGAAAATTTATTAATGGGAATTTATATCTAGAAATATGTTGTGAACCTATGTGAAAGGAAGGTTCAAAGGAACCTTTTCCACAAAAACACTCAAGATATAATACATAGGGACCAACATAATAATGCTAAAGTGAA
Source organism: Viscum album (assembly GCA_963277665.1). NCBI lineage: Eukaryota > Viridiplantae > Streptophyta > Magnoliopsida > Santalales > Viscaceae > Viscum > Viscum album. The sequence goes on along the minus strand of OY728128.1, from coordinate 259,924,680 downwards.
ATGAAATAATTATTAGTTGATGACGAGGATACACCCAGTATAAGGTACATGAGAATAACTACATATCCTATAAGAAAAAGAATCATTCCATATATAATTCTAGAGCACAACAAGGTAGAATACTGATATTGGGGGTAGTTTCCACTCCTGTGAGGATATTAAAACGTCTCCAATTTGCAACATGAGGAATCCCATGTTTATTAAATTTGGAAAGGCTACAGTAAAACATCATTTGAAAGGTACATTTAGCTTGAAATTTAACATATTGTGGAAATGAAATTTACCATGAAATTTAATGCAATCCTATTAAGAATAAGGTTATGTGATTATGAGAAATATTTCATCGAGAACATTCAGTGGGTGTGGGATGTAATATGTTTTCAATCCATCGAGATCAATGAATAATATCTATTAGATAATAATTTTATTAAGGAATAATTTCCCTCCCACATTGACTCTAACATTGGAAATTTCGTTTGAGGTATCATCAGAGTCCTGGGTAACAACACCATATCTCCCCCAATGAATGATTAGAGGTCGGATTTTTTCAAAATGGCTCATTCAATCCTATTTTTGTGGACTTAAAAATGATGAACGATATCCAATATATTTTCAACTAATCACTACAATTCATCTAGAAACCTATTGGAATAATTGTCTATGGACAGCTGCCCGCATATGGAAATAAAAATTGAGGTAAATTGAACCTTGGTGGGATGGACCGTCTCATTCATATATACAAATGATTATGGGGTTACTTTTTTGGATTTGTGGATTATAGTCCAATAAGCCCAAAAGGCATGAATTTTCTTGTCCATAAATGTATTTTTATCCTTCTCTACCATATTTTCGAGTATCTTTGATAACGTATTATTGAAGTCCTATATTTATCCATAATCCCATACATGATAGTGAGATGAGTTGATGGAATTGATTTTATACTCATGATATATGCTTCCAACCTCATCAGTGAAGAATTTGGTACAATTACGCATCTGTATCATATGAGGGATTCCAATCATAGTGATTATGACGGAACTCCAGAAGCATTCAATAATTCCTTCTGTTACATCATTGAGGGGTTTAGATTCTTCCCACATCAAGAAGAATTTTGTTTAATTGAATGTGTCCATGAGTTTCTTTTGTTTTGTAGGAGGATATGGTCCAATGATATCCATTTCCTATATAGAAAATGGTCTGGAATTTTTGTCACATTGTTGAAACTATGGTGGTTGATGAAAGGGGTGGATTTGTTCCAAGTAGGAAAAAAACTTTGTGGTCAATTTCAAACCATCATGTGTCATTGTAGGCCTGTATTACCCTAGCTTCTGAATTTGATGATAATTCTTGAACCCTAAATATTTTCAACCAAAGGGTCTAGTGTGATTTTCATTCATGACAGTATTGGCATCCTCCTCATCATTGCACCTAAGAATTACTACATCTAGTCTCCTCTTGTAGATGACCTTTTGGTTATTTTTAACATCATAAAGAATGAAATTAATTTTTTTTCATCATATTTTATATTTACTACATCTATCAAATGTTAGTACTCAATTTTGAATTTTGTTCATAATGGATTTCTTCCAAACTAGTCACATCATCTTTCAGTTTGGGGATGAGAAAAACCTCATTGATCTCCTCCTTGTTTTCACAAATAAAAAACACCACCATTTAATGTTGTGAAATATAAATAACAATCTCATCTCATTTTGGATCCTCAAAAGCGGTAGGTATATTTTCCTAGTAATACTCTTAGGCACTTTGTATGTGTGGGATGTGAACAAAAGTCATCTGTTAGTGTAATTTATGCATTAATAATTATACTTACTGATGATGTTGGGATACATTATACTTTTCTCATAGCATAATCTCCATTTTCTGTCGTGACTAACAATTATAAATCACACTTTATATACAAGTAATTAATTGGTACATATTTTTTTAGATCAATCCTTGTGATAAGGTCTTATTATTCTACTTCACTATTTACGCACCATTCTGATTGCAGGAAAGACTATGGTAGAAATACCTTTGCCTGGGAATTTAGAATGTATCCAAACCCATATTTATAGAGCCTAGGGTCTTCCATACTCTTCCCTTTTGGGATTATAAATGTTCCCTAAAAATGTAACTCCCATATCTAAGTGAACTCTTGAATATATAAAATTTATTGATTGGGTAATTTGGTATCCAATTACGTCATTTCTACTGAGGGTTATTTTTCAGGGATGTCAACTATTTTATGGCCTATTAATGCTTTTAGAGGCATGAACTAGATATCAAACTACATCAAGGTATCCTCCCATCAGGACAAATATTTTTTCAGTATAATATGGAAGAAAACGTATCTAATTTTGTTTCAACAATACACCAAATGGGCATTACGATGTGGCATGTAATGAACTAGTTTTTAGACTATATATATTAGCACATGACAAATCTATTAAATATCTAAATTAACAGTCTCATTATTGATCATGATTTAGATGAGCTAAAAAAGTTTTTTTTTTCAATCTATAAATCATTTTTTCCAGGGAAGGAACAGATTCATTACTATTGGGATGTCACATAATAAATAATATGTCTAACTTCATCATGAGGCATTAGTAGTTGTGGAGTTAAATGATATTTCTTAGTATTTTATAATTTTTTCTAACAGTCATGATTACACTAATATATAAAATTCTATTTCATCAAATTGGTTAAGTAAAAAAATTAATTCATGTGTATCTATAAAAAATATACAAGACATGTTTCCTAGAAGTCCTCTCAAATTATTGAGGTTTCTAGGTGGTGAAATGATAAGGATACTCTTTTACTTTTTTGGGTGTATCTTGATTCCATGGTGGATTTCTATGAAGTCGATAAGCTTTCCATAGGTAATGGTGATAGTATATGTCATGGGGTTCATCTTGAAGCTATGTCATAACAATATAAAAATAATGGTTTCAAGGCCAACAATGTGGTTTGGGAATTTCCAGGATTTAACCAAAATATAATCAACATAGCATTCAAAAAACATACCAAAATGGGATTAAATATGCGATAGAAGGAATAGTGGTACATTGTTCCAACATTATTCAAACAAGAGGGAATAAACAAATAGAAATATACTCATTGTGGTGATCTATGTGTTTTAGATTCCTCATTTTTAGGGGGCAACTGAATTTGGGGGAATCCTAAATATTTAACCCAAATCCTGAGGGCATGATACTTAGTCGTCACAAAAATTTGATGTTCTATAATCAGAACCAAGAATTCATTATTCATAAAATACTCATTGAGATCTCTAAAGTTGATCCAAACACTAATTTTTCATGTCTTCTCCATGAAAAAAGACTATATTGGCATGCCAATTTGGATATCAAACCTCTCGAATGTTGTTGGCCATGATGATATTTTCCACATCCGCATCAACTTTGGTAGTGTGAGTCAAATGTGTCCTTATGGGATCCTAGTTATACCCGCAATGGTTCTATAGAATGTGTAGGTGGTGAGTGGACACCATGGGATTGATTCATGACATTTTAGTATAATTATAGTTGTACACATCCGATTGTCTCTTCAGAAAGAGGTATAGAACTCATCTAATTTGAAGCACGCGGCCACACTAATCAATATGGTCTATGGGTCCTCTTCTACACCTATATATATTTCTATGATTTCATCAATGGTTGTAGAGACACCCTACTCAATTTCTATAGGGGTGTCAATGAGGTCAACCTCCTCTAACATTTCCATATCTTCCTCTTCTTCAATACACTTTATGAAAGTGGGAAATGAACTGTGCTCTCCAAATTTACGAGAGTAGCCAAAAGATTAAATTATGGATGATGAAGTGAATTCCTTTGAACTAGCTAATAATGTGGGGTCCCTTTGAATCTGTTGATGGGATAGAGGGAGGGATGGAAGAGGAGTATCTTAATCCATTCATGGTGTCATTGTAGACGCCGGAAAAGTCCGTTGTTCCCAAACGAAGCTCCGGATGCGGAAAGCGAAGTGATATTTGGAGTCAGAGGCACGTTCCGGAGGGCCCGGAGGGTTTGCGCGAAATTTCAGAGCCCCGCGCGCAAAGTTGAGTCACGGCGCGCAATCCTTCCGGGATGCGCGCAATCGGCAGGGCCGGCGCGCAATTTTGCGCGGCCCGAGCTCCCGCGACTCCCTTGCGCGCCAGGTCCGGATTCGGCGCCAGCGAAGGGAATTCCGCGCCCGCGAAGAGAATTTCGCGCCCGAGACCGGATTCCGCGCCCGGGGTTGCCTATAAATATAAGGCGACCCCCGACGTTTTGAAGGTTTCCAGAATCCGAAGCGTCGCTCGTTCGCGCAATCCAACCCCTTCCGCGCGCAATGCCGATCTTCAGGTAACCTCCTTTCTTTCGCGCAATAGAGCCTTGGGGTCCGCCTTCGCGCGCAATCCCCTTGGCTCATTTCCTTTGAATAAATTTCAGACCCGAAGGCCTTTGCGCGCAAAAGAAGCCTCTTGCGCGCAATTGCCCCTGGGTGCGCGCAATCCAACCCGATTGCGCGCACCCCCATCTTCAAAGTGGCCATTCGTTAGAGAATGAGCCGTTGCCCCCGCGGGCTGTCCGAAGCCCGGTGCGCGCAATCTCAATCATTCGCGCGCAAAGGGCTGGCCCAATTGCGCGCCAGCCCGCCATTTTGCGCGCCGACCTGCTGTTTTGCGCGCAAAGCTCCTCTTTTGCGCGCAATCCGCCAGGGTCGCCCCCCTTGACCCCATGAGGGTACCCGCCCGCGTGGCGCCCGATGATTTTCATCCTGGGTGCCCGCACCGTGCGTTGTCTTTCCGTGCGACCCTCCAGGCTTGTGCGAAGTGACACGGACCTACCGGTGGCTTTATCGTCCTGCATGACGCTAAACTGCACCACGTCCTGCACGACGTTAAACTGCGTACGTCCAAGCTGCACGACGTTAAACTGCCGAGCATATCGTCCGCGCTGCAAGACGTTAAACTGCCAAGTGTTTTGTCCAGCATGACGTTAAACTGTACCACGTCCGCGCTGTAAGACGTTAAACTGCCAAGCACCTTCGTCCTCAACACACGACGTTAAACTGTACTTCGTCCGGCAAGACGTTAAACCGTCCGCTTCGTCCTCAACACACGACGTTAAACTGTACTTCGTCCGGCAAGACGTTAAATCGTCCGCTTCGTCGTCAACACACGACGTTAAACTCTACTTCGTCTGGAACGACGCTAAACCGTCCGCATCACCCGATCCCGTGCCTCGCACGCAGGGTCTCCCCCGGTTTGGACGTGGCCCCCACCCGCTCGTCTCTGCAGGGATGTCGGGATTGTCCCGCTTTTGGGACGATTTAATGGGAGTGGCTTTTCCCTACGGGGGCAGGGTATTACAAACCCCTAGTTTCTCGTGGGAGGCTGCACATGTGTATCTCCATCGCGCCTCCCCACTGCCGAAGCCAGTAGAGGGTGTGACTGGGATCGAGGTGTCTTCTGCTTTCGGTCCAAGTCCCTTCCAACTGAGTTTTGCCGCGTCCGGGCTGCCTCAAGTGCGTAAGTCCTGACAGAATGAACTACGTGGACTTTGATCCCTGTCTTCTAAACAGGGTACGTAGGAAGCCTTCTTGAGGTCCAAGCCCTCCACCTGGTCGTCCCGGTCGTATTTACGTCGGTTCGTCCATCAGTGGATCCCTCCAGGGTTCACGCTTGCGTCGATTCACCTATGAATCCGCCCCTGTGGGAGACTGCCCGTGTGTATCTCCACTGTGCCTCCCCACAGCCCCTTTTTTCCATTTCTCCTTTTATCGTCCAGCATGACGTGAAACTGTGATCCACCCGGCCGTTCCATCCCCCTCTGTGCGAGGTGGTTCGGTTCAATCCTCCGCCCGGCGGCCTCGACCCCTTCGTGAGTCGGCTTGCCGACGTCCAGCATGACGTTAAACTGTATACCTGAACTACACTGACTTTGATCCGTGCTAATGCACGGTACGTAGGAAGCCCCTACGGGGTCCAAGCTCTTCACTCCATCATCCATCCTGATCCTTACCCGGGCCGCCTCATCCCGGTGGGGGTCATGCCACTTCACTCCACTCCATATCACTTGGGAAGCCGCCCATGCGCTGGCCCCAGCGTCGGAGGTTCCCCGCAAGGGGTTCTGTCATCTGATCCACTTTTTGTGTTGATCAGTCCGATGCCGTCCCCGCTGGACGTTAAACTCGCGGCATACCCCGTGTTAAACATGGGAAGCTGAGGAAAACCTCAGGGGACATAGTTCCCCGCACCCAGTACGGGATGCCTCAGGCCATCATGCCTTCGAGAAGCCCTATTAGGGACGGAAGACAGACGTGCAGAGCCGCAGTGTTACGACACGCCCCCAGCACCCAGAGCCACCCGGCCTTCTCACCGCAGGTTGCTGCCCCGCCCAGACTCCTTGGAGTGTCCGGGAGGATGCAGCGTAATTAACCGGTGTCCATGAAGATATGGCGCCGGGAACGAGATTCACGAACATTCTTAAGTCTATGAGGGAGACCCGGATTAGGCGACGAGTTCCGAGGAGACGTCCAAGGAAGGAGGAGCCGACATCCCATCATCCCGGTTTCGATCAAGGAGCAGACACCCCTGAATAAGGGACGGATGCCGCCCGCCCTTGGAAAGCGGGACTGCGGGACCACAAGCCGCGAGCCCATCCCCTCAGGTTGACGGGTGCACGCGCGAACGCGTCCTGGCGGAACAGCGTAACCCGACGCACATCCGCACCGAAACAGAAAAATGGTGAACCCGACGTGAATCTCTTCTCCTCGATACGAAGACCGATGGCTTTCAGAGGTGTTGGAAGACCGGCGTGTTGCCCGGCCAAGCATTCAGTCTTACCCGCCAGGGGCTGGGGAAGGGACATCGGGCACTCCGTCTCGCAACGTCGAGGGCCTGGGTTCCCCCCACGGAAGGCGTCGTGGCGCTAATGGTTGGTTGTCGATTCCTTTTTCCTGTCAGTGTTAATGGTATCTTCTCCCTGCTTTCAGAAATCAGGTCGCCCGATCCAGTGCCTGATCGCCACCCGCCCACTGGCGCAGGGATAAGGGAAACACCGACGCGGCTACTCCGCGCGGTCCCGCCCGTTCCACAGCCGTCCCAGCAGCCGCAATTGCGGGACGACCACGCCCTCTCTCCCCCTCGGAGGTCATCCAGAGAAGGGTGATCAACACCCTGGTGCGGAGATATGAGGAAGAGGGAGTCATCCCCACCCGGGACATGGCTCGCCTAGACCTTGAGGAGGCTGCACCTCGCCACCACCGCCGCCCCCAAAGGCCACGCAGGGAGGCACCACTGCCCACCTCAACGTCCAACCGCTTCGGGAGCTTATCCCCGGAGCGCTCTGACAGTTCCCTTCCCTATGCGGATGAGGTGGAAGATGTCCGGGATCACCCTATCCGGGATTCGCTCCAGGGATCTACGGTAAAGGCTCCCGCCAGGCCACGGCGACACCGCCGCCAGGCCTCTCAAGTCGAAGAGCGGACTCTCCACCTGCCTGCGCCGCTCATCCCGACTCGTTTGTCCCGACGCCAACGTCGGGCATGAGCGGAGGAGGATGCCCACCTTGGGGCCCTAGCAACAGCGGCCGCATTGGCCCAAGCCACGGTTGGCTCCAGTCGCCAGGCCCCTGCGCATCCTGAGCAGGGGAACTTCTGTGCCCGACCTGGATCGAGGCCTCGACCGCCCCAAAGGAAGGTTGGGTCGACTCTCTCGGTTGTTGGTACAGGCAGTAGCCACCGCGGACCACCTCGCGGTAGCGCTATTCACCGGCAGGATCTACTCTGTGTGGCCGATCCAGGAGGCATGGGTCATCCCACCTTCCGATCCCGGCCCGGAGTCCTGCCCGGAATCATCTCTCCCCGCGTCCCCTTTGATATCTGTCCCGGTGCCCCTCGCACCTTGGTTCCCAGTCCTCTTGGCCCCAGCACCAGTGCGGCCGGAGGACGCCAGGACAGAGATCAGCCCTGCCCCGAAGAACCACCCAGGGGCAGGAAGGCAAGGCGTCAACGCCGAGGGAAGAATGTTACGGAATTCCGGACATAGATCCGACCGGTTTGCTTCTCTGACTCAGAGGCGGAGTACGATTCGGCGACAGAGCCCCTTCCCCAATCCCGCCAGTCAAGGGCAGGGGTAGGAATGCGGCACGTCAGCCTCGTGCTCCCCGAGAGCGAGATCGATGTGATCCCCGCTTCTCTCCGAAGTTATATCCGGAGTAACGAGGGCCTGGTAGACCCCCAAGGATCAAGCTTGCGGTTGGTACCGGCCCCTCCGGAAGTGCCTTCCGTCTCGGTCAAAGAAGCCGGAGACTTTTTCTGGGGACCGACGGTCGAACCACGATCTGGTGCACCCTCGGCAAGAACCGATGCTACGACAGGATGTTCGCTCGCCGGCCTGTCCTATCGCGATGTGGTAGCCAGGGCACCGCCACCCTCAGAGGGAGGCCCGGGATATGGAGGCCAATCGGCCTGTTCGCCGTATTCACCGCCGGCCAGCCCGTCAGCCCGGCGGCCCGCCTCGGCACCACTGCCGGTTCCCCGTCCGTTCCCAGCCATTGAAGAGGACCAAGGAGATCTGGGTCCCGAGTTTGAGTCGTGGAGCTTCTGGACCGTCCTTGCAGAGGGCCACTTCCCTGAGAAGTTTTGGCCAGTCGCAGGACCAGGCTTTGATGCACCCGAATCGCTCACCCCGGATGAGTTCGAATGCTTCCGCCGAACTCTCCGGGAGACTCGCTCCTGTCTTCACCGCCTACAAATGCCATACCCCGGGAGTCAAGCGCACCTGGAGGATATTGGTGAGCAGTGCCGTCAAATTGACCTGGCCATGCTCCCCGCGGTTCGGCACACCGGGTCATTTGGGCACCACGAGGCCCTCCAACAACGATGCGTTGAGTGTTTCCAAGTACTCCGCAAAGTTATCGAGGAAGCCACTCCCCACGTGTATATCCGTGGATGGGGGCAGTACGCTGCCCTACGCTTCAGTGTGATCCGCCGACAGCCCGATTCGCTGGGTGGCCCTGAGGGTATATCCCCAGGGACAGGAACGGTCAATATGGCTGACCTGTCGGGAGAGGGGAACGACTTGGAACTTCTCGACGGGGGCTTCCCCCTCGAAGACAAGCCGTCGTCAGATCCATCGGTGAGAGTTACTCGTCATCAGAGGAACCTCCTGGGGCTCCCCGCGCCCACTGAAGCACTGACGTTAAGCCGAAACGTCAGCAAAGGAAAAGAGCACAGCGAGGCCATAAAGCCCGCCGACCCATCTGCCTCCATGCAGAGGGCAGAGGAGGATCCCGAGAAGGCTACGCTACGTCAGCAGCTCGCCGAACAGAAGAAGCTGGTTGACCAGCTCCTCGCCGAGCACGCTGCAGAACGGCGGCCTGACTACGGTGATCCCAGGCCAGGACCGCAGGGACCGGAACAACCGCTCCTCGATGAGACTCTCCCAGGCAACCGTGATTACGCCGTGTTCGCCGACAGGAGAGAGGCCATTGCCTATGGCAAGAGGGCGCGGTATGTTTCGCCACACCCTCCCGAGCGGCGTGACTACCTGAGAGACCCCGCTCGGATTCCTCCCGCTACCCCAAGGGCCGCTCTGCCCGCCATCCCACGAGCCGCCGAGTTCGACGACCCGGTCGACGACCCGATTGAAGGGCCATGCAATGCGCTCGTGGTTAGAGATCCTCGCCAGGACTGGAACCCATGTCCGGACGATCCGATGGCGGCACTCATTGCCTGCTTGGAAGCCTTGGAGACTCGGCAGGTGGCGATCCCACCGGACGGAAAGCCCTACCCAGCATGGGTGGATGACATGCCGGCGCCTCCGGGATTCGGGAATCCCACTTTCGCCCCCTTCAACGGAACTGGAGATCCGCCACAGCATTTAGCCCACTTCAACTCGAGGTGCGGGCCTATGTTGGGGACTCCGGCGCAGCAAGAGGCCGCTAAGCTTCGCTGCTTTGTTCAGACACTGGAAGGGCCAGCATTTGTCTGGTACAGCCAGCTCCCCATCGGGTCGGTAACCAGCTGGGAGGACCTCCGTAGACAGTTCCTCTACCAGTTCAGTTCCACGACCTGGAAGACAAGTATCGCAGACCTCTTCAAGTGCAAGCAGAGGCCTGATGAGCGAGTCGCGGACTTCGTCGCCCGATGGAAGGGTCTCACGTATTCCCTTGACATGCCATTGACTCAGGAGCAGTTGCTGACAATGTGCGTCGGGAACGTCAAGACCGAGCTGGTCCCTTCCCTGATCACTCAAAATTACCCCGGAGGGTTCAGGGACTTCTCAGACAAAGCTCAACGTCTTGAGGAAGCCCTGCAACAGGCCAGCCAGGCACACCCACTGCCTCCTATGATTCCTGCAAGGAGAGTCAGCAGGGATGAGCCCGCTGCTGTTGCCCAGATAGAGGCCCCCAGGCCATTGGAGCTGCTGCCGGCGAGGCCAGCTCCACAGCCTCACAGGAACCCGCCTCCATGGGCTCAGTTCCCGGCCCAGCAGCGGCAGCCTCAGAACCGGCCGGCCCCTCCGCGTAATGTACCGCCGCAACCCAGGCGAGATAATCAGGGTCCACCTCCTCGGTCGGCCCCTCCAGCCCCTCGTCAAGACCACGCTCCTAGGGGCCCGCGACACCTGACTTACTCATTCCACGAGGATCAGGTCCCCGGTTATTTCCGGAGCGCCCTGGAGCAGACAATTGTGCGACTGCCTGAGTGTTGGAGGCCAGAGGAGGCACATCTTACGAATAACCCCCGCTACTGCCCCTACCATCAGGCCCTGGGGCACACCATCCAGCGGTGCTATGTGTTTAAGGATTGGCTCCAAGACCAGATTAACAACAATGTAATCAGGTTGGGCCCAGCTCCAGCACAAGTGGCGGGCGTGTTCGTGGGATCAGATGACGATAGTGGCAGCGAGGACGAATGGCAGCTGGTCTCCAACCGCGGATCCCAGAAGTATAATAACTGGATGGCCCGCAAGACGACCATTCACGCCCACGGAATCATCCGTGCGTGCTTGAATCAGCCTGAGCCCCCAGAATCTGCGGGTGCTGCTTCGGCATCGTCGTCCCAGCCTGCCTCTTCCAAGAGGAGCAAACGGCGGCAGCGCAAGAAGGAAGAGCGCGCCCTGCCGGTTCCGCCACTATCCCGCACTCTCGGCGATTTCATGCCCCCGGAGATGGGGGTCCCTCCTCGGATCCGCCCGGTGATGGATGATTCGTCCGATGATGGTATTGGGTACGCTTCGGTTAACACCGTCGAGCTGGTAAATCCCTTTTCGGTTCCCGACGTTGAAGAACACCAGGTGGACCTCCCTAGTGTCCCCGGTCGTCGCCACCGTCGGAAGAACCGCAGCAGCAGGAGTCGCCGGGGCACAGCCGCTGGTGCCTCCAGCCAGGTCGTGCACGCCACCGAGACTAGGCAGCAGGCTCAAAACCGAGCACAACGTGCGCCGCCCCCCCATTCGGGGATGACGGATTCGCCTCCGCCGCTGTTTGTGGTGTGGGACCAGGCAGAACCGCCTCAGCCGCGTCACGACCAGCTCCGCCCTGCCACGGGTCCATCCCGGCCTCCTGACCCCAGTACGGTGACCATTTCCCGGACTGTAGCCGGTGAACAGCGAGATGCGCCAAGTACCAGTCGGCCGCCGATCCAATCGGCAAGGCCCGTCATGCTTCCAACCGCAGAGCAACCTCCTGCAACCAGGGGCTCGCGCTTGGCCAAAAAGTATGATGTCCTGAAGCACTTGGCCGACATCCCAGCAAGGCTCTCCATCCTTGAGGCTCTGCGCATGTCATCTGAGATGCGCGAGGCACTCGCTGAAGCCCTGAAAAGCCCCCTCCAGTTTGAGACAGAGGTTGCGGCTGCAGAGGCCTTTCACGCCGAAACGATCGAGGACGCCGAATGTCAGGCAGTTATCTCGTTCTCTGGTAAGGATGAAGACCCTCCTATACAGGGACACATTCGTCCGCTGTATTTCACTGGCCAGTTCAATGGCCTTGAAGTCCAGCGCTGTCTTGTCGACACGGGGTCCGGGATTAACCTGATTCCAACTCGGACGCTCCGGAGATTGGGGTTGTCTGAGGATGACTTGATTCCCTCCGACCTCAGGATCCAGGGGTACGATCGCACCGAGCAAACCCCGGTCGGAAAGTTACGTTTGAAGACCCAGTTCGGTGACTTGGTTGCCAACACCGAATTCATGGTAGTCTCTCAGGACACTGCGTACAACGCATTGATGGGCATGCCATGGCTCCATCTTCACGCGGCGGTTCCCTCGTCATACCACCAATGCCTCAAATACTCCCTTAATGGTCGAGTAGGCGTGCTTCAAGGAGATGCCTCTCCTTTTGCCTCGTGTGAAGCCCGCTATCTGGACGCGGACTATTACAAGAGCAAGGATAAGCAGATCCTGGCAGGTGAGGTTGAGCCTGTCGCTGTTGCAAGTGATCCCTGGGCAAGTCTGGATGATGCTTACGTCCTCCCGATTCAACGGTTGGACGTGGCCATGGTCTCGACGGCCCGCGAGTCTCCTAATGAGATGACCACGACCGCCCGCGCCAGCACCAGTGGCCCAGCAGGATCTGGTAGCCCCGATGCAGTTTCCAACGCAGTCTCTCCCGTGGACGATCCCTCCCCGAGCGGAGAGGATATGGAAGATGCACCCCCAGCCTTTGAGGAGGGCGTCCCCGCCACGGTCGATGAGTTAATACAGGTGAACCTTGGAACCGAGGCCGATCCAAGACCCACATTGGTCAGTGCCGCCATGCCCTCTGAGGAGCGGCAGCAGTACGTGGACTTTCTCAGGCAGCACCGTGATGTGTTCGCTTGGGGCTATGACGAGATGCCGGGGCTAGATCCTCAGGTAGCCGTCCACCGCCTTGGTCTCCCGGCGAACCATCGCGGGTTCAAGCAGCCTCCCAGGAAGATGCACCCGTCCCACGGTGCCATGGTTGAGGCCGAAGTTGACAAGCTTATCAAAGCCAACTTCGTAAGGGAAGTTCAGTACCCCAAATGGCTGGCCAACATTGTGCCGGTCAGGAAGAAGAACGGGCAGATCAGAGTCTGCATCGACTTCCGAGATCTCAACCGCCACTGTCCGAAGGATGATTTTCCCCTTCCAGTGACAGAGCTGTTGATTGATGCCACGGCAGGGTTCCAAGCCCTCTCCTTCATGGATGGATACTCTGGATACAACCAAATTCGGATGGCCCCTGAGGATGAGGAGTTCACTGCCTTCAGGGCCCCCCAAGGTACCTTTTGCTACCGGGTCATGCCCTTCGGCCTGAAGAATGCAGGTGCCACCTATCAACGGGCGATGCACCGCATATTCAAGCCAATCCTCGGCACACTGGTGGAATGCTACGTCGACGACTTGGTTGTCAAATCGCGTCAGCGTCAGGACCATCTCAAGGATCTTGAGAAAGTGTTCAGCTTCCTCCGGTCTCGCTGCCTGAAGATGAACCCATTGAAGTGTGCCTTTGGGGTCACCTCCGGAAAGTTCCTTGGATTTGTGGTAAGATACAGGGGTATTGAGATCGACCCAGAGAAAATCAGGGCGATTAGCCAGATGGCTCCCCCAGGTAACATCCGGGAACTACAAGGGTTCCAAGGCCACTTAGCCTATATACGCCGATTCATCGCGAATCTGGCCGGCAAGTGTAAGCCCTTTTCTCGGCTCATGAAGAAAGGTGCCACCTATGTATGGGATAAAGAGTGTCAGACCGCTTTCGAGGAAATCAAGCAGTACCTGCTTCAACCTCCGGTCCTGATGCCGCCTGTATCCGGGAAGCCGCTGGTCCTCTATGTGACCGCCCTGGAACGGTCCCTGGGTGCCCTTCTCGCCCAGAAGAACAACGAGGGAACGGAAAATAGCCTCTATTACCTCAGTCGCATGCTCCTCGATGCGGAAGTTAGGTATTCCCCCATCGAGAAGAGCTGCCTGGCGCTCGTATTTTCCGTACAGAAATTACGGCACTACTTGCAGCACCATGAGGTACAGTTGGTTTCTCGGGTAGACCCGTTGAAATATATCCTGAGCCGACCTATGTTGACTGGCCGTCTAGCACGGTGGGATATGATTCTCCAGCAGTTCGACATCAGGTATGTGTCTCAGAAGGCCATCAAAGGGAAAGCATTGGCAGACTTTCTGGCAGCTCACCCGACCTCCGCGGATCAGCCGCTGGATCTAGGCTTTCCTGATGAGACCATTCTCTCGGTTGATCGAGCCGATCCATGCTGGCAGATGCACTTTGACGGTGCCTCCCGGAGCCCCACCGGTAGAAGACTCGATAATCCTAAGCTCAATAGAGTGGGCTTGGGCATCGTCTTCATTACCCCGGAGCGAGCCGTGCTGCCATACTCGTTCCTGTTGTCAGAGGGCTGTACCAACAATGAGGCGGAATACCATGCCCTCATCACCGGCCTCGAGTTGGCTCTCGAGATCGACGTGCCCCGTCTGTGCGTGAAAGGGGACTCCGAGCTGGTCGTTAAGCAGATCAATGGCGACTATGTTGTCAGGAAGCCGGAACTTGTGCCATTGTTGGAGTGCACCCTCCTTCTGATGGCCCGGTTCCCTTCTCGGCCAGAAATTGTCCATATTCCCCGGTCGCAGAACGGTCGAGCAGATGCCTTGGCCAGCCTTGCCGCGTCACTTGCGGAGCCTGAACAGGACAACCTGATCGTCCGCGTGACGCGCCGCAGGCTCATCGATCCCGTTATCCCGGAGGAAGATCGCGGCACGTTGGTAAGTAATCTCACCACGGTTGCCCCTATGCCCGGAGCCCCAAGTACCCCAGACATGACAGTCGGATCAGCCCCTGATTGGAGGACGCCTTTGGTTGAGTACCTCCAACATGGCACTCTTCCATCAGATCGGGCCGAGCGCGAGCGAGTTCGACGCCGCGCATCGCAGTTTGTCCTCCAGAGCAGTCCCGGCCTGGAGCAGATCCTCTACAGACGCGGATTCGATGGTGTTCTCCTCTGTTGCCTTCAGGGAGTTGAGATCCCATGAGTCATGCAAGAGGTTCATGCTGGTTCATGTGGCGCCCACCAGACTGGGCCGAAGCTGTCCCACCAGATTCGGAGGTTAGGATACTTCTGGCCCTCCATGATCCATGACTGCATCGAGTATTCCAAGAGGTGCCATGCGTGCCAGGTTCATGCGAACTTTGTGCATCGGCCGCCGGAGCCTCTCCATACCACTAGGTATTCCTGGCCCTTTGCAGTCTGGGGTCTGGACGTTGTGGGACCTTACCCACCGGCGACAGCTCGCCAGTGCCGGTTCATTCTGACCGCCACGGACTTCTTCTCCAAATGGGCAGAGGCGATTCTGCTCAAAGAGGTCAAATCCTGTTCGATCGCTGACTTCGTGACCTCCAACATCATCTATCGATTTGGAGTGCCTCACGCTATCCTCACGGATAACGGAACCAATTTCCGAGCAGACGAGTTGAAGAAGTTGTACGCCAAGTATAACATTCGCTCGAACCATACATCTCGCTATCATGCGCAGGCGAATGGACAGATCGAGGCATTTAACAAAACCCTCTCTAACATTCTGCAAAAGATGGTTGGTCAGAACAAGAAGAGTTGGCCGGACAAGCTCCCCAACGCCCTCTGGGCTTATCGGACGACAAATCGCAATTCCACCCAGATGACCCCTTATTCCCTGGTGTATGGAGCTGAGGCCGTCCTGCCCATCGAGATCCAGTTACCGTCCTTGCGCACTGCGGTCTACGACCAGCAAGCGCCGGACAGAGTTTCTGAAGCCCGTTTAGTCGAGTTGGAAGCACTGGATGAGAATAGACTTCGCGCTTTACACAACTTGGAGAGGCATCAAAGTAGAATGGCTCGAGCTTTCAATAAGAAGGTTCGCCTCCGCTCCTTCCTGCAGGGTGATCTAGTGCTATCCCTAAGAGCACCGATGATCCCCGGCCAGAAGCCGCCCAAGTTGGACCCCAAGTGGGAGGGACCGTTTGTTGTCCACAAGGTCTATCCCAATGGCGCGTACTCCCTAGCGACTATGGATGGTGAGCGTGTCACTCCTCCCACCAACGCTAGGTTCCTCAAGCAGTACTTTGTCTGAGTGTACCAACGTCCAGCATGACGTTAAACTGCACATTTGTCCAGCATGACGTTAAACTGCACATCGTCCCGCATGATGCTAAACTGCATACGTCCTGCACGACGTTAAACTGCATACGTCCAAGCTGCACGACGTTAAACTGCCCAGCGTATCGTCCGCGCTGCAAGACGTTAAACTGTCAAGTGCTCCGTCCAACATGACGTTAAACTGTACATCGTCCCGCATGACGTTAAACTGCCCCTCAAGAACTACGTGCGGCTTGATTCCCATCCTTATGGGATACGTAGGACCGCCTGAACCTTCATGTTTCAGGCCCAGCCCCATCCTTCGGGAATTTCCATCCCATCTCGGGCCCTTGGCCCAGTTGCCCCCGGGTGTGCGGCGTATGGTGTGAGCGCGGGGCTATGCCCTCATTCACGTCGGTTTGCTCGTCACGCTGTACGCCCCCCCCCCCCCCACGTTTGGGGATGCCTTCTGCTCCCCCCTTCCGGTTTTCTCTCATCGTCCCGTATGACGTTAAACTGCCCCTCAAGAACTACGTGTGGCTTGATTCCCATCCTTATGGGATACGTAGGACCGCCTGGACATTCATGTTTCAGGCCCAGCCCCATTTTCCGGGAATCCCTATCCCGCGTTGGGTCTCTGGCCCAAGTTCCCCTCTTTTTTGTGCGAGGCGTATCGCGTGAGCGGGGGATTATGTCCTCATTCACGTTGGTCTACTGGCCGCACCGTACGCCTCCCCCGTGTGTGGGACCACCTCACACCTCTCATCGTCCTGCATGACGTTAAACTGCCTCTCCAGAACTACGTATGGCTTGATTCCCATCCTTATGGGATACGTAGGACCGCCTGGACGCTTATGTTTCAGGTCCAGCCCCATCCCTTGGTTGATCACGGGGATCTGCCCTCTTTTGGTTGCTCTCAGGGTGAGTCCTCCGACCCTTTCCGGTGATCTGTTAACATGTTTTGGGTACTTCGGTCTATGACTCGTAGTGTCAGATTCAACCCCGACAAGTCCTGTGTTGCTTGTCAGGCCTCACGCTTCCTCTTGTTCGAGCCTTCACCCAAAGGGATCCTCGTTAGCGATTTGGGTACGATGCCTCAGTGCTCTCCTACCACTCCGGGTCGATTTACCGGCGGGTCTTGGGCCGCAAATCGATATGAATCCTGCGATTGAGCGGTCGATGCTCGTTTGCTTGCCCCGTCTTAGGCTGACGCGATCGGATGTTGTGTTGCGAATGCGTCAGCAACATCCTTGATCGCCATGTCAGCTCTTTCAGGCTCTGAACATTGGTTGCGCAGTCCTCATCACACTCCGCCTTTGTGCGTTGTAGTGGAATCTTCACACTCTTTTCATACTGACCTTCAGTACACCTCTACACGTTAGGCAGACCAACCAAGGTAATGATGTCGTTCGAGGCTCCCATGATCTGAGCACCAAGGATATATGCGGATATCCTCCCTAAGGGCCATGCGTAGCTGGACCCTCGTCCCCATAAGGAGGAAGGAGTCGCCCGAACAATCGCGTTCTGGACCCAGTATATCTGGAGGCTAGCATCTCTACCCCTCGGGTGATGGACATACGCAGGCCCCTATCCCAAGACTCTTCTCCGGGAATCGTGTGTGACCGCAGGGCTGGGTATGTTCCCACCTCCGCCGTGTCTGCCGTACCGCGATAAGCGGATTCCTCCATGGTCCGAACCCCACGACCTTAAACTGTGTTGTCTGGTCCTACCACACGACCGTAAACTGTGATCGTCTTGGCCGCCCGACGAGAAACGGCACTGCATCGTGATGTTCCCCTCAGGGGTCACTCATGTTGGGCGCTGGTTAATAACCACGCCATTCATCAATGCCTTCCGTGGCTTGATTATTGTGGCGACGCCAGAGATTTCTCAATCACAGGCATGTCGCCGCACAAAGAAAAACCATTCATCTTTAAAGACAAACAAGAAATATCAAATGCCGCTCCTTCTGTGTGCGAGGGTCAGACCCGCACTCTTCCCCGCGCTGGTGCCCGATTGTGTTGCGCCGCGCTTCAAGAACTACGTGCGGCTTGATTCCCATCCTTATGGGATACGTAGGAACGCCCGGATGTTTGAAACTTCGGGTCCAGCCCCCCACCTCTTAGAGATTCCCCCTTCTCTGGGGAATCCGCCGCCTTCAGGTCACCCTCAAGGCGTGTTCCCCGACTCCTTGCAGTGGTCCACCGGTGTCAAGAGTACTCTGGTTTATTGCCAGGAGGGTCAGGATCCGCTTGGTCATGTTTCCTCCGCTTTTCAGGCTTCGTGCTCCCTTTCATTCGGACCCATCGTCCACGCCCTGGGTGGAGCCCCCGTGAACGGTTCGGACACAATGCCTCAGTGCTCTCCCACCGACTCGGGCCGGTACCCCCAATGGCCTTGGGCAGCAAATCGATATGAATCCTGCGATTGAGCGGTCGATGCTCGTTTGCTGCCTCATTCCACCAACGGTTAGTGCGATATTGATGCTGCTTTTCCGCCACGGTCGGCAGTACTCCCATATCGTCACTCCGGTGCCCCCAGTCCTTGAGTGAATGGCCGCATGATTCACATTTCCCACCTCCCATTCTGACCAGGCGAAACCTCGACACTCTTGACACTATCCCTCAGTGCATCTTCGCATACCCAGGGGATGGGACCACGATGCGGCGTACTTTGAGGTCTTTATGGTCCGAGCTCTAAGACCTTAAACTAAGATCTCTCTTTATGGTCCGAGCTCTAAGACCTTAAACTAAGATCTCTCTTTATGGTCCGAGCTCTAAGACCTTAAACTAAGATCTCTCTTTATGGTCCGAGCTCTAAGACCTTAAACTAAGATCTCTCTTTATGGTCCGAGCTCTAAGACCTTAAACTAAGATCTCTCTTTATGGTCCGAGCTCTAAGACCTTAAACTAAGATCTCTCCTTATGGTCCGAGCTCTAAGACCTTAAACTAAGATCTCTCCTTATGGTCCGAGCTCTAAGACCTTAAACTAAGATCTCCCTTTATGGTCCGAGCTCTAAGAACTTAAACTAAGATCTCCCCCAAACGGGATTCTACGTCCTGCATGACGTTAAACTGCACTCTCAGAACTACGTGTGGCTTGATCTCCAGCCTGATGGAGTACGTAGGAATGCCCGGGCATCTCAACTCGGGTCCAGCCTCAGGGATCGTTAAGTCCCGCCCCTCCTCGTCGCCGGCCGTCTGGCCTGGCTTCTGGTAGAGTGGTGCAGTTGTGATATTCTCCCCGATTCAGCTCGGGATGCCCCATCGCAAGGATGGGAAGCGACGGTTTCCTCGTCAGAGAGGTGCTGTCTGAGAATTGAGGTGACTCACGGCCAGATTAGTGCATCTGCCTAATACGCTCTCCCCACGGTGGCGCAATTTTGAGAGCGTTGGATTCTGTCCGAACAAATCGTCACTTCGCCCCACGCTTCGCATGCCCTGTTGATCGGGATTTCCACCCTTGTGTCTGAAGGAACCGCAAAGCGGTATTCATGATGACATGTGGTCCGCCTCCTGTAATATGAATGATGGCCTTTTTCGGTCCGTCTATTGCAGTTGTTATGGTCGATCCACTGTCCGCCTACCGTCTTGGGCATTTCCTGGAAGGCCGACCGTTGTGGATGTCTGGATTCGGGACACGCGATTCACCCTTTCTCATTTCCCTATGTTCGGATAAAATCTCAACGCCCCTAGCATTGTCCCGCTCGTGTGTTGGAACAATTTGGGGGGATAATACACTGATTAGGCTTGAGGTCTCCTTCCCTAGGAACGACCTCCCTCTTTTCTCCAGCAATCCAGGCCCAACTATGGATGCATGATGCTTGGTTAACACTCCCGCTAGACAACGAATTGTGGTTGAGCATGTTAAGCCAAAAGATGCAGATAAATATATTGATTCATACAAATGGATCAAAGTAGCGGAAGCAAATGTTCTGGGAGTGGCAAAACAAAGCCCCTAGGGATTAGCGTGCTAAATGAGTCTCTCTAACGCCGCTACCCTTTGGCTGGCGGCCTCCAGGGCTGCTTCTCGCTCTCTGCGTGCCCTCTCCTCGTCGGCGGTCGCAGCACGCAGTTCGTCGATTCTGGCCTGTGCACGCTCCCGCTCGACCTGAATTGTGACCATCTGTTGGCCCGCCTCCGTCAGCTGTACCTGGGCGTCAACCAGCTGGGCTGCTAGTTGCTCCACAAGCTCGGTACACGTTGCGACGAAGGCCTCCTTCTCTGCCGCCTGCCCTTCGAGACGCCGGACTTCCTGCTCCGCCGCGAGGAGCGCCCGCGTGCTCTCCGACATGTCCCGACTTTGTGTGACGTCGGCACGCCGGCAGCTCTCGCGCATCTTTTCGGCCATGAAATCACGGACCGTCAGATGGAGGCGTTGAGCATTAGCTCCCCCGGCACACAGGAAGCGCAGCCAGGTTTGAAGTGATCCCATGCGCCCCAGCCACTCCGATGGGTCTCGCTTGAGGAAGCGCTGGATGCACTTCCACCCCCTGCAGCGCGTTATCCGGCTCTCCTCGACCGCCTCCGCGTCCGAGTCGTCCATCTCCTCGGGGTCGGCAGGCCGGTAGGCAGGGAAGGCAGCCAGCAGGTCTGCTGCATGGTCCGCCCCTGGGAGGTCCTCATGAGGGATAGGTTCCCCAACATCCGGGCGAACTTCTTCTCTCTCCCCAGCGGCGCTGACACCCTCGTCAGCCCCCGACCTCTCTCCGATGTCAGCACCGCCGGCGTCCGCAGCCCCCTGATCAGCAGTTGGTGGGGCCGGCTCGGTTTGGGAAGTCTGTTCCGGAGCAGGCGGCATGTCCACCACTGGTCCACTCGTAGATGGCCCGGGTTCGGCAACCTGACGAGCCTCCAATGTTGAGATCACTGCGCGGGGCATGCCATGGTTAGTCACGGATCGTCAACGGCAGGCACCAGCAGTAAAGTAAGGAGACTTACGGGAGGTCAGAGCGTCATCTTCCGCTATCCCGGCCGCCGCAAGAACAGTTGCAGCAGGGGGCCCTTCCGCGCTTGTCAGTTCAATGACGGGTGTCTGGCCCCCGCCTTGTCCTGCTGGCGCCCCTCCTACTCCCGCTGAGGACGCCTGACCAACATCCGTGCGCTCCTGAGAAAGATGGAGAAATGGGTTAGAAGCTGCATAAGAGAATGGATGAAGCAGATTGAGTAGGGATAGAAGCGGACCTCGAGGAGCTAAGTGACATCAACGTCGTCAGAGCCGGCCACCTCGCCGCTCTCCCGCGGACTCCCCTGATGGGATCTTCCCTCGGAGCCTTCATCCTCCCCCATTTCCTCCTCTTCCTCGGAGTCGTTGCTACTGTCGTCTTCTTCCGGCGGCATCTATTCTAGAGCGGGCTCTAGACCGAGCATCACCTTCACCAGAAGGGATGGCTCCGCGCGCTGACCACGTTGGCGCGCGTAATCGTCCATGGCCGTCAGATACGCATACTGCCGGTTGAAGTCCACCCTGTCGGCAATGTGGAGGCGCCCGACCTCTGGCAGATGGATTCCTTCTCTGAGAATCTTTCGCCAGATGGCGTCGGTCCCCAGTGACTGCCGCAGGGTCATCCAGGCCGACCACAGCGCCGGGAAGACTTCATCGTGGGAGGGTTCGAGCAGACGTCTCACCTGCTTCCCGGGCCGCTCTTCGACCACCACGCGTGCCCCCTCTCTGGGCGCCGAGGTCGTAGCGGCAGCTCGCGATGTGCCCGCCGCCGAAGTCCCTGCTCGCGCCGGCTCCTCTGCTTGGCGCGCCTCCGTTCTCCCCCGTGTGGCGGCACCTCGCCTCCTTCCTTGACGCCCGGTCTCCGCACGGGTAACCTCGAGCCGCCAAACTAGCTTCCGCAAAAGCCCCTCGGGGTACGCGATGGCCCAGTGTTCGGCGTACTCGGTTGCCAAGCCTGCGTCAACCCCGGTAGGAGGGAGAGTGATGACGTCGCCAGAGCCGAAAGCGGCAAACATCAGCCACATCTGGCGAAGGACGCAAGGGTTCGTCTCCTCCCGGACGGCAGTGAATACCCTCTTCGGCATCCGCTGAAGGCACCCGAACTGCCTGGAGAACCGGGATGGCACGTAAGGCTCGCAGATCACCTTCCCGTCGATCCGAGCCACGAGCACCCCGCCCCGCATGTTCAGGAAGTATTCATGCTGCTCCAGCGGACCCTGCCCGTTGTCGATCATTTGGCCAACGGGAGTGGGGAACGGACTGAAGTTGAAATTGGCATGATTGCCAATCCGAATCCTCACGCCCTCCTCACTTAGGGTCATCGGAGCGACCCCCGCGATGTTCAGCAGGGAGGGTCGCAGGCCGTTGCCCGGAGGAATGATGGCGTTCGGAAACGTGTACCCACCGAGGTGAGCAGCCACCCAGCCGTGGAAGAACTGAAAGGGCCCACAGATCCTTCGTGGCGACCCCCCTCGTGAGATGCATCCCAGGATGGCATACAGCCTCACCAGCACTGGGACCCCGAGGTTGTATCTCTTGTTGGCGGCCATAGCGCCTGCGATCGCCAGTGTCGCCGGGAGAACGCCCATTCTCGCGTCCCGCACTGGCAGGAGCCACCCACTCAGAAAGGCGGCCAGGAACGCCGCGTACCGGACGTTTGGGTCCCGGGCCTCGATGACGCGGTACCCCCATGAGCGGTAGTCGCACGTCTCTAGGACCCGCCAGTACGACCCGTTCCGGCTCCTCTGAGCTGCGGTCGGGCACCGCTTCCCCCTACCTGGCATCTTGACCGCCGGGTCATGCTCCAAGAACTGGCCGAACCATTCCTTGTAGGCTATGTCCTTCTGGAAGTCTTTGATCCCGAGCCGCTGCGTAGCCAGGTCAAGCAGATGCCAGGTCAGGATGGGAGTCCGTGACCTGTCCTCCCAGGTATTCTTCGGTGGCAGGAACTCATCGTATTGGTAGCCCTCCAGCGGGATACCTCCGATGCAGTGGATGTCCCAGAGACCGATGCCGACCTCCCCATGGTGAAGATGGAAGGTGTTGGTATCCGGAGACCAGCGGGTGAACAGCTCCGGCCCGAGCTCGGACTGCTGGTAGAAATGGAACTGCGACGTCCACACCGCCTCGAACAGGCCGATGTACCACAGCTCCTCTGCGAAGTGATCGCAAGTGTGGCGTACCCAGAACGCCCAGGCCCACTCGCTGGTGAAATTGCCCCCAGACCGCAAGTCCCAGTCCTTCAGCCAGCCCTTGGTGTCGTCCGTGACGCTCTGGCGATATATGCTCGAGTAGAGGGCTGG
The DNA here is from genome assembly GCA_963277665.1 of Viscum album. Lineage (NCBI taxonomy): Eukaryota > Viridiplantae > Streptophyta > Magnoliopsida > Santalales > Viscaceae > Viscum > Viscum album. The sequence continues at coordinate 259,901,337 of OY728128.1, read as the reverse complement.
AGAATTCTCCGCAGTAGGCTCACCCCCGTCAATGGTTCGCGTCCTCGGGTTCAGGACATAGACGTCCAAGTGTCTGGTCTCCCTGGCAGGATGCCCGTTGTTGGTGATGTTATAGCGGAGAAGCTCGTCCTCCCGGGTCACCCAGGTCCGCGGCGCATCAATCTCGAACCCTGGCACCAGGACCTCATCTAGGATGCCGAAGTTCCAGAGCGGCAGGTTGTCCGACAGCGGATATGTCTTCTGGGCCGGCTTTAGTAAGTCGAACAAGGATTGATTGTTGGAAACAATCTCCTTGGCTCCGTAAACCTCCTCGTTCGTCGCCATCTCAGCCCTGCGAGTGGCGGCATCCCCCTCATTTCCTCTGTGCGCGGCCATCTCAGAAGTTTCGGGAGTCGTGCAGGTAAAGGGATGAGGCGTGCGGGATCGGACGAGGCTGGTAGAGAAGTTTGAAGGGTGGCGCGCAATCCAAGCGGACGGCGCGCAATTGGGAAGAATGTCGCGCAAAGTTCCGGGTTTTCGCGCAAAGACAGGCGAATTCCGGATGGTTTTGCGCGCCGATCGGGCGAATTTCGCGCCGGAAAAGGCAATTTCGCGCATGAGAGCGTTGGAGCCTATCGCGCGGAAGGCCTGAGTACGGAACGCGGGACCCAGGGCCCCTATTTATAGGCGAGTCCGGGGTCCGCGCTACGCGAAAAGTGCTTTGCGCGACCGCAGCGGCGAATTTCGCGCCCGGCGCCCCTTTTTGCGCGCCTAAGTCCCGCGCAGCCCTTGACTTCGGCATTCCGGCGTCTCCCTCGGAACCCGATCGTTGCGACCTCTCGCCGATCAGATTCCGAGGGGGGGCTTTTGTAGACGCCGGAAAATTCCGTTGTTCCCAAACGAAGCTCCGGATGCGGAAAGCGAAGTGATATTTGGAGTCAGAGGCACGTTCCGGAGGGCCCGGAGGGTTTGCGCGAAATTTCAGAGCCCCGCGCGCAAAGTTGAGTCACGGCGCGCAATCCTTCCGGGATGCGCGCAATCGGCAGGGCCGGCGCGCAATTTTGCGCGGCCCGAGCTCCCGCAACTCCCTTGCGCGCCAGATCCGGATTCGGCGCCAGCGAAGGGAATTCCGCGCCCGCGAAGAGAATTTCGCGCCCGAGACCGGATTCCGCGCCCGGGGTTGCCTATAAATATAAGGCGACCCCCGACGTTTTGAAGGTTGCCAGAATCCGAAGCGTCGCTCGTTCGCGCAATCCAACCCCTTCCGCGCGCAATGCCGATCTTCAGGTAACCTCCTTTCTTTCGCGCAATAGAGCCTTGGGGTCCGCCTTCGCGCGAAATCCCCTTGGCTCATTTCCTTTGAATAAATTTCAGACCCGAAGGCCTTTGCGCGCAAAAGAAGCCTCTTGCGCGCAATTGCCCCTGGGTGCGCGCAATCCAACCCGATTGCGCGCACCCCCATCTTCAAAGTGGCCATTCGTTAGAGAATGAGCCGTTGCCCCCGCGGGCTGTCCGAAGCCCGGTGCGCGCAATCTCAATCATTCGCGCGCAAAGGGCTGGCCCAATTGCGCGCCAGCCCGCCATTTTGCGCGCCGACCTGCTTTTTTGCGCGCAAAGCTCCTCTTTTGCGCGCAATCCGCCAGGGTCGCCCCCCTTGACCCCATGAGGTTACCCGCCCGCGTGGCGCCCGATGATTTTCATCCTGGCTGCCCGCACCGTGCGTTGTCTTTCCGTGCGACCCTCCAGGCTTGTGCGAAGTGACACGGACCTACCGGTGGCTTTATCGTCCTGCATGACGCTAAACTGCACCACGTCCTGCACGACGTTAAACTGCGTACGTCCAAGCTGCACGACGTTAAACTGCCTAGCATATCGTCCGCGCTGCAAGACGTTAAACTGCCAAGTGTTTTGTCCAGCATGACGTTAAACTGTACCACGTCCGCGCTGTAAGGCGTTAAACTGCCAAGCACCTTCGTCCTCAACACACGACGTTAAACTGTACTTCGTCCGGCAAGACGTTAAACCGTCCGCTTCGTCCTCAACACACGACGTTAAATTGTACTTCGTCCGGCAAGACGTTAAACCGTCCGCTTCGTCCTCAACACACGACGTTAAACTGTACTTCGTCTGGCAAGACGCTAAACCGTCCGCATCACCCGATACCGTGCCTCGCACGCAGGGTCTCCCCCGGTTTGGACGTGGCCCCCACCCGCTCGTCTCTGCAGGGATGTCAGGATTGTCCCGCTTTTGGGACGATTTAATGGGAGTGGCTTTTCCCTACGAGGGCAGGGTATTACAAACCCCTAGTTTCTCGTGGGAGGCTGCACATGTGTATCTCCATCACGCCTCCCCACTGCCGAAGCCAGTAGAGGGTGTGACTGGGATCGAGGTGTCTTCTGCTTTCGGTCCAAGTCCCTTCCAACTGAGTTTTGCCGCGTCCGGGCTGCCTCAAGTGCGTAAGTCCTGACAGAATGAACTACGTGGACTTTGATCCTTGTCTTCTAAACAGGGTACGTAGGAAGCCTTCTTGAGGTCCAAGCCCGCCACCTGGTCGTCCCGGTCGTATTTACGTCGGTTCGTCCATCAGTGGATCCCTCCAGGGTTCACGCTTGCGTCAATTCACCTATGAATCCGCCCCTGTGGGAGACTGCCCGTGTGTATCTCCACTGTGCCTCCCCACAGCCCCTTTTTTCCATTTCTCCTTTCATCGTCCAGCATGACGTGAAACTGTGATCCACCCGGCCGTTCCATCCCCCTCTGTGCGAGGTGGTTCGGTTCAATCCTCCGCCCGGCGGCCTCGACCCCTTCGTGAGTCGGCTTGCCGACGTCCAACATGACGTTAAACTGTATACCCGAACTACGCTGACTTTGATCCGTGCTAACGCACGGTACGTAGGAAGCCCCTACGGGGTCCAAGCTCTTCACTCCATCATCCATCCTGATCCTTACCCGGGCCGCCACATCCCGGTGGGGGTCATGCCACTTCACTCCACTCCATATCACTTGGGAAGCCGCCCATGCGCTGGCCCCAGCGTCGGAGGTTCCCCGCAAGGGGTTCTGTCATCTGATCCACTTTTCGTGTTGATCAGTCCGATGCCGTCCCCGCTGGACGTTAAACTCGCGGCATACCCCGTGTTAAACATGGGAAGCTGAGGAAAACCTCAGGGGACACAGTTCCCCGCACCCAGTGCGGGATGCCTCAGGCCATCATGCCTTCGAGAAGCCCTATTAGGGACGGAAGACAGACGTGCAGAGCCGCAGTGTTACGACACGCCCCCAGCACCCAGAGCCACCCGGCCTTCTCACCGCAGGTTGCTGCCCCGCCCAGACTCCTTGGAGCGTCCGGGCGGAATCAGCGTAATTAACCGGTGTCCATGAAGATATGGCGCCGGGAACGAGATTCACGAACATTCTTAAGTCTATGAGGGAGACTCGGATTAGGCGACGAGTTCCGAGGAGACGTCCAAGGAAGGAGGAGCTGACATCCCATCATCCCGGTTTCGATCACGGAGCAGACGCCCCTGAATAAGGGACAGATGCCGCCCGCCCTTGGAAAGCGGGACTGCGGGACCACAAGCCGTGAGCCCATCCCCTCGGGTTGACGGGTGCACGCGCGAACGCGTCCTGGCGGAACAACGTAACCCGACGCACATCCGCACCGAAATAGTCATGAAATCCACTTTTGACTCCAATAGCAAGACATATATTTTTTGTATCTTTTATGAAATGAATGGGATCATTTGCATCTAAAATTTTACTACTATCTAGTGAGTCAGTGACCTTTTTCTATGATGAATGGCTTAGTTACCATTTTTATATCATGAAGGTTGTTGAATATGTTCCTAAATTTGGACTCATTTGTTCATTTTTACTATTCTATTACACTTAATATTCACTAACTAGTTGGAAGGGGTTGTTTGGGGATATTTATAGACTATTAAGGGAAATGACCCATGTGACACTGCATTGCATGAGATAGTTAAACACCCTCTCTTATAATATTGTATCAAAATAATGTGAATCACATAGATCAAATGGGGACTAATCATTATGAAATGTCACAATTGGTCAATTTATTTAGTATTTGAGGTATAGATAGTATAATGAGAGGAATTTTTAGCATTTATGAATCTATTCCCTTCCTAAGAAAACATTTAATTCCATATAATTCCAAAAAAATATAAATTATGAGTTCAATTAATCATCCCCATTCTAAGCCATGAGATTGGTTTTTCCTAATGGATTTAGGTCAGTTTTTTCATAACCATGTTTCCTCGGAGCGAGAGGTCTTATATATTCCTTTTTATACCATTTTGTGTTGTGTCAATACTAGAATGACATTAACTATCGATCCATTTTCAATGAAATAACATCAGACATTAATACATCTTATGCTTCCAAACATGTACAAGGGTTTGACGTTAGTCTATATGAAATAATCATCATCTAGATCTATAATGGATATAATCATGTGGAATTATACATGATTGACATTATCTAGATAGAATATCGCAACAGAAACCTCAGCATCAAAATCCAGGGGGAACAAAAAAGCCTCTATGAGTAATTCATGGAGTTCATTTGATAATGTCAGGGTTTCCATGTTCAATAACATGGAAGAAACCATGGATAATTACTTTAAGATGTCATAAATATGTGTAATGTCTTATATTTACCAACATTAATATACTCATTCATATGATCATTATATGGAAATGTATATGACATTTGGGTATTGGCACTCCAAATAGAAGATGATGGATTTCCTATTTTCGATGGGTTAGGAGGAATATGTCTTCTTACATGATGAGGGTGATTAGACAATTGTACCCCCTCTGATTGATATTCTAGAATTATTGTGGTAGTGCATATCTTGGAATATGTAGCCCGGTTTCCCTATTCCAGTTATACATTCTGAAGGGTTATTTAGCGGGTTTCCCTCGCAAGGACTATTCCAGTTGGGATGTGGATAGAATTACAGTTTCTACCGTGATTGCATCATCCCCTATAAGCTCATCTCCTACGTCTTATTCCCCTAGATCCCCAAAAATGTGTGGGGAACTAGAGTTCATATTCATACTATTAATCAGATAAGGGATCAATTAAATTAATGAAATTTATGGAACTGAATATTAATTCCTCATTTGATGTGGATTCTATCTAGCTAACCAATTCTGGTTGTATGGTTTGGTGGCTCAATGGCAGTGGATTCTAAATAGAAGACATAATGTCCAAGAAAATTAATGACAACTTTGGACTTCATAAAATCTTTTCTTCTTGTGTTTTCTCCCTCTCTTTCCTGTCGTTTTATTTTTTAAAAGAGACTCTTATAGGGGACTTTGTAGTTGTCTGGGTAAGCTGTTCCACTTTAGATGTGGTAAAGAGTATATATGATTTCATTAATTTTTCAATGAGTTTTTCATGAATTCCATTTATTTTATATTTATTCATTCAATCTCATGAAATCATCACTTATTTTCTAGAAAATTCATTCCAGTCAACTACTTCCTTGGGAGTTGTAACAGAAACCCACCCTATTTTTCCTAGAATTTTCTCAAATTTTACATGCCTAGAATCAACCATATTTGAATGATGTATTTGAAAATGAGGAATAAATTCATGGTGTTCCCCAATATCCAGTTAAATGGGAAATGATTTTGATGAACTTTGAGACCATCCTTATTGGGCCTCTTGTGCTCTAGAGAGTCGACTAAATATTTTTCCATAGCTACTATAAGGTTGTGGCAGACATTCTCATCTCAAAATCAATAAAATTTATTATTTAAATACATGATTTAATTTTTCATTTCTCCCCTCCAATCTTCCTAAAGAGTTGGGTGTTTCTTTTGATTATCAAGGGATTATTTAGGATAATGTGTAGGTATTTAAGATATTATGGACTAGAGGATGGATTATGTTTGAATTCTATGGCCTCCTCCATTCCATTTCTCTTCCCTTTGGATAACAAAATATGTCAACAACTGAGATTAGGTCACTATACGGAATCAAACAATCTATGATAAATTACAGTGAGTTCACAAATACCACCCATATATATTTCTTATATGAGCATCATTTTCAACTCATTCAAATGGTTATCTATACAGAGAGAAATCAAATACTATTGGGGAAGATGTGGGTTTAGGGATTATGTCATCCCCTTTTACCTAGCAATGAATCTTTAGACCCACTTATTCTCCCATTATTTTCCGTTTGAGTGGTCAAGGATCATTGTCTTTGGTAGTCATGAGCTATATTGAAAGTGAAAATTCCGAAATAGATCTTCTCATACCATGACTGACTAAGCTAGAAAAATTTGGTATGATATGAGGTCCAACCATTTCATGGTTTTTATGAAGCATATATGTTTCACCTATCCTTTTTGGTAATGGTTTCCCTTCATCGGATCCATATAAGACACAAAATGTGTTTGATACTTTTGTGGGTCTCATAAGAAGTTGAATATGAGAAATATAGGGCTCCTGAAATTCAGTGGGGACAGGATCATGCTCACCTATTTATGGAAAGGATAGGGTTATGGTTGTAATAATGTTCTTAAATCATCCATATCTTCCAATCGATCTTCCAATGATTCGATAGTGTCAATAATACCATAATAAATGTTTTGTTGAATAGTATCCTAAAAAGGGGTCGTTATAGGTAGGGTATTGCATGTGGGTTCATCCCATATATATGGAATAAATTCAGCAAGGGGTATCTTTTTAGCTTCTCCTGGATTAGTTCTAATAGATTCTCTAATGGGGGATCTATTTATCTCTTTCCATGGTTAGGAAAATCTATATAGGTGTCATATACATAGGTTTGAGTAGATGGTATGTCCCTTCCCTCATTAGTATCATGAGCACCTCTGAATGAGGGTTATCAACTGGGAGGTTGAGATGAGGTTCTTCTCAATAGAAATACCTATAGTAAAAATTTCCCTTGAGTAGTTTTGTATTTAACATAGTAGGATCCTATATTGCAGCTTATTTTAGTCAATTATTTCATTTATTTTTTTAAATTCAACTCCCCTCAATTAAATTTGTGACATAGAAGGTAATTTTACCTTTTTCATGATAGAAACTCTTTGAGGTGGTAGGGGTGGAACATCAAATATTTCCCCATGTGTTTGTCAAGATTATGATCCATGGTGGAAACAACTTCTTCATTTCCCTTAGTATGGACCATGTACCGAATGTAATCATCCCATACTCTATCCTGCTCACTTGAATAATCTTCGACACCATTTTCAATAGTGACACCCATGACAATCAATGATTCAAAACACATTTTAGGTTTCATTTTGGTCATTAAATCAAATAAGAGTTGTTTGTGCCCCTTATTATATATTGTTCTATTATTATAGGGCTCTTGTTGAGATTATTTGTGAAGAATTACTCAAAATTTCATCCATAAAACCATTTCATATATATCCCTTCTAATGTAAATGGGTTATGAGATGGGATGAACTTGAAGACCCCATTTCCGGCTGTTCTTTCTAAATGGGAAAATATTGATTTCTATTGAATATGAGGTTGTGATAAACATAACCCCATCACTATGGGATAGGCTATCCCATATTCTTCCTTTTTCAGGCCTGAAGACATTTTTTACAACATTAAAGGGTAACATTGTTTTAAAATTTCCCCTCATCCCTATAGGTTGGGTTTGATCTCATACTACTGAGGCTTCTAGATTTACCACTACTATTGTGACCTCGTGAATCATCATTCAAGTATGGTCTTGGTGCAATGCATTATCTACATAAAAACATATCTTCTTCAGAGGGAATCATCAGTTCCTATCCATTGGATTTCCATAACCGAGAATCCTACTTGATTCTCTTAGTTCACTAATTAAAGAGGTTTTATTATAGTTTATTCACATCAGTCCCCACACATTTCAGACATATTCTTCTTTAATTCATGATGATTGTAAAATATTTCTAGAGTGAGTTAATTTTATGACAACAACCTTAGATCAATGAAATTAAAGTATTTGAACTATGGTAGATTTTATAAGTAGGTCTTAAGATGAAATAAAAATCCCCATTCATTCCCTATACTTTCTAGAGTGAGGGTCGTGTATGATAGTTGCCTTGGATTAATGAAAATATAGGCTGTCAACAATATTGGATTTTATTACCATGGTTGCTTGGAATTTAAGATTAGATGATGTAATTTATGAAATTAATTAAGGAATTATAGTTAAAGACAATTTTACTCCTTCCTCAATCATGGTCATCATGTAGCTATAATATCTTATATGTCTATTCGATGAAAAATCACTCATGATAATTTAAAAAGTTCTAAATACCAATTGTTATGCAATAACATCACATTTAGGTTGTGGAGAGTAGTCCGCAGGTTCAAGAGGATTTCTTGTATGCACTATTTTAAGAACCCGGAGCATCGGTTTCATGTACGGATCTCTTTTACGACCTTTTTAAGAAAAAATGGAGAATCTGGAAATTTTCAGAGTACAGGTCATTTACTTTAAGAGTACACATAGTGTACTCCTCGGCCACTCGAAGCCATGTGTTGGCCGAGACTAGGCAACACACACGATGTGTATGGGTGACGTGGAGGCAGATTTCAGTGGAGTACAAAAAAACCCACTACACACCGTGTACTTTAACAGTACATGCCGTGTACTTTTTATTATGTCATTTATCGACTCGAGGTCACGCCTAATGATGGGAAACATATTCTTCTCCACCTAATTCTTTCCAAAACATTCGAGGAGGCCATTTCTTCTCCGAGCCACCGATCTGTCACCATTTGTCCGAATCAAATTCTGCCGGTTGCAGAAGAATCGAAATGGTGAATTCTTAGTTCTTCTTTAGCCTCATTTCCTGATTCTTCCTCTCGTGTAAATTATCTGAGGTTGAATATTTTAGATGTTTTTGTAGATCAGCGTCGTTATAGGCCAATTCACGGGCTGAGGTTCAATTATATCGATCTCTGAGGAAAGAGGTTGGGGGTTTGTTGCCCTACGTTGATGTTCTTTGAGTTTTGGTTGCAAAAGTGTTGGATACCCATGAATCGGGTATCCCGGGTTTTGGATTTTGATCCTATTGTTTATATGCCTAGATTTCTTGTTAGCTTATGATGAATTTCAGCTAATTTATGATTGGTTTCATGTTTGATGATCACCCAATGGGTGTTTTCCTCCCTTGTTTGGCTGTTTATCGCCGTTTGGCACCGTTGCCTGTGAGGCAACCCCATTTGCAATTTATAGTTTACTTGTTATCAATGATTGCATGTGTTTCCTACTGTTGGAATGCTTTTGAAGTATGGTAGCTATTAGCCATGTAGTTGTTTAACTTAGGGATTCTAACAGTCTATTACGCATGACTGGACTGCTCAGAGTTGTGAGAACCTGGTGCAGGAGATCAAAGAGGGAATAGATGATTAAGTGCTTCCCTAGAGGGTCTGTTGGTTTTAGTTTCGTATGCAGGACCTACGTGAATAGGAATTTGTGCTTCCCAAGAGTGTTCTTAGATTACCCATTCATCGATACCACATGAGGTATTAGACGTAAGTGCTTCCTCAGAGAGTATGTAGCTATCGTTGCAAGACCATAGGGGAATTGATGTAAGATCTTCCCAGAGTGTTTGTGCCTTTTTTGATTACTAGACTATAGGGGTCTGCTATTTTAAGCCACCCAGCGAGTCAGTGTGAATTTTTATGGTTGGATGTGACGAATCCCCCAAGCCAAAGAACAAGCTTGGGTTTTGTACTGCTTGTGTTAGGTAGTCTTTTTAGATAACTATTGTGTTACTTTCTTATCTTGGAATAGAAAACCTTGCTGGTTTACCCTGGTTGGGAAATTAAATGAATGTGAATGGTAATTGGAAGAATTTTTTACTGCATTTATTTACCTTTACTTTTTCTATATCACTCACTGATAGTAGGGCACAAATCATGTGTTGGTTGCATACTGGGATTAGCCTCACACCCTTTTTGGGTCCTACTTTTCGGCCCAAACAGATTATATGGTTGCAAGTATAGGTAGGGATTGAGGCCTTTCTACCTCAGGTACTTTATTGCTAGTCGGATCTGGAGAGCATGGGACCGAGCCTTGGCCCACGATGCTGATGGAGTTGCTGTTTACATTTAGTACTTTGGTCACTACTACAAACACGGCCTTTATCAGCACTAAAAATGGCCTTTATCAGCACTAGAAAAGCGCTGATAAAGCCAGCGTAGATAAAGGGGGGGGGGGTCCCCTTTATCAGCGCTCCGAAAAGAGCTGATATAGGACACCTTTATCAGCGCTAAAAAAAGCGCTGATAAAAGACCCCTTTATCAGTGCTTTTTTTTAGCACTGATAAAGGGGTCATATATCAGCGCTTCCTTTATCAATGCTCTCGTTTTAGCGCTGATAAAGGACCCTTTTATCAGCGCTTTTAAAAAAGCGCTGATAAAAGGTAAAAAAATTTAAAAAATACTGCCAATCGGGGGGGCTTTTATAGCACTTGAACCCCCCCCCCCCTTTTGCAGCGCTTTTTGGCCCCTATACAACACCCCATGCACCCCACGCACCCCCCTCCACCCTTTAACAGCGCTTGCTCCAATATTCCCCATGCGTGCGCACCCCTGCCTCCACCAGGATTTGAACTCGAGACCTCCCCCCTGCGCGCCTAAGCTCTTACCACTACTCTATTTTGATTTGCTTTACAATTCATGATATCTCTATATATATATATATTTATATATTTAGTTATATTTATTCGTATAGTAATATATATTTATATTATTATATATATATAGTTATATTATAATATATATATATATATAGTTATATTATAATATATATATAGTTATGTTATAATATATATAGTAATATTAATATATATATATAGTGGTATTAATATATATCTATATCTATATATATATATATAGTTATATTTATTCGTATAGTAATATATATTTATATTAATATATAGTTATATTAACATATATATAGTTATATTAACATATATATAGTTATATTAACATATATATAGTTATATTAACATATATATAGTTATATGAATATATATTTATATAGTTATATTAATATATATATAGTGATATTAATATATATATTTATGGTGATATTAATATATATATTTATAGTAATACTAATATATATATATATGTAGTTATATTAATATATATAGTTATTATATTAATATATATATATAGTTAGATTAATATATATATATAGTTAGATTAATATATAGGTATATAAATATTCATATATTGGTATTTTAAATAAAATGGATGTTAGTTATTATTTAGATAAAGCTAATATATTTTATATGTAAATATATTTTATTATTTATATTTATAATTAAATTTTTAGGTGTGAATATTTAAAAAATATGAATATATTGTTATATATTTGATTATAAATAGCAGTGCATTATAAAAAATGATGAAATTTCAATGACATAATATTAATATGAATGTAATACCTTGGAATAAATTCAAACCCCACCAAAAAAAATCCAATAATACCCCCTTAAACGAGGGTGAAAATCCACAAAATGTTAAAAAATCGGTGTACCCCGACAAAAAACTCAGTTTTGGAGGCCTTCTGGGCCTGTTTTGGCCTCGAAATCGCTTTACTAGTGTCCCCCCAAGTCACAGCGACGTAGAGCTCATCGCATGCTTCGATTTGATATGTGGTAGAGCTCAAACGGACACCCGGATCAAAAGTTATGGTCGTTTGAAGTTTGAGTTGCGTTTTCAACATATTTTGGATCTTTTTTAAATTTTTTTAGTTTTTCTAGTCCTCAAATTGTTATTAAATGACTATTACTCCATAATGATTATCAAAATAATAATTAAAAATATTTTTTTAATTTTTTAAGAAGTCATTTTCACTAAATATCTTAAATATTAAGTAAAATAAGTGTAAATGTACATTTATACTTATCTAAAATATATTTAAAAATTATATATTATATTTATATAACAATATAACTATATTTATATATTAATATATATATATATTTTTTGAAGCCAACCCTTTATCAGCGCTAAAAAAATCACTGATAAAGGCCCCCTTTATCAGTGCTACTAAGAAAGCGCTGATAAAGGGTGGCCCTTTATCAGCGCTACTAAGCAAGCGCTGATAAAGGGGGCCCTTTATCAGCACTTTTTCGTTAGCGCTGATAAAAGGGGGAACTGCGAAAAACTGTTTTTGTGGTAGTGGGTTTTAGTTGTATTTTAGCATGTTGTTTTGCTTACTGCTTTTCATAGATACATGTACCATTCTACATCATTATTAAATCAGACATTGCTTTTACTTTCAGTTCAGTTGTTTCATGCTATTTACTGCTTCCGCCATTGTTTATGTTTATTCTTCCACTGCATACTTTACCAAATGAGGGCATAGTTTCCCCACTAACTCACCATGGCCCTCGCTGCTAGTCGGCAGACTCTGGCGTTTGGGGAAAAGCGCTTGAGGTCATGTATCGAACTGGGTATGGGGCACTAGTCATGTGGCTCCGAACTCGGGTCATTACAAAGTGGTATCAGAGGAGTTTTAATTCATTACTATTGCTTACTGATTTGAGACAATAGCTAGGGATAGGGGAAATCATGGGTAGTTAGTACTTAACTATGCCCTGGAGTAATTAACCCATGTATAGGAAAAAGCTATATTACCTCGTAATGGAAATTTTCAGTTTTTACAAGAGTTACAGTTTATTATATTTCACCGTTGGGTGATGCACATGTTTTGGGTTGTTACAGTTTATATGATTATGGTTCTATTTGGTTGCAACCCGATGAGATGAGGGTGTGCCATCTCATGCATCATGTAGGAACTGTGTAGGAAATCACTTTTCAGGCATTTTACCATTCCATCTAGAGTGCATTATAATTGCATGATGTTGTGGTAGATGCCGTGATAGATTATGCATGCCATTGTGGTTGTTGTTGTGATTGAAATACTTGTTGCGCTGATAGAGTATTACTTCTATTACAGCCTTTTTAGCATGGGCACCAAGCTATGGTCTTGGAGGTGTTGTGGGTCCTCAAGGATATAATTTGGCCTGATCATTGTTTGTTATGTTGTTTACTTGTTGTATTCATTGTAATGATGCTAATATTTGATTCACGGGGAGTGTGGCCCCCCACTGATAAGAATTTGGCACATAGATGGTTTTTTTTCTGTGTTTCTGGTGTTCAGAGCAGTTTCAGAGCTACTTCCTGGAAAAGCCCAGAATACATGGCTTGTACTTTATTCATAAACGCCGTGTAGTTTTTAAACCATGTTACTATCTATGTAAACAAAAACATGGGGTGTCAGAAAATCTTTGAGGACACGTCGTGTACCGTAAGTACACGCCGTTTAGTAGTCAACTGTGTACCCGGTCGTGTCACTAAAAACACAGGTCGGGGAAACTCGTGTAGTACACGTCATGTGTTATAAGAACACGCCGTGTAGGTTTCTTCTGGGTAACCAGCCATGTCACGAACAACACGAGTTGGTGTTATCCATCTTTATACACGCCGTGTTTGTTCGGAACACGCCGTGTAGGGGTTTGCCATGTGGCCGGCCGTGTAACCTATCACATGGGCCGCCGAAGCATGGCTTGTACACGCTGTGTCCTTAGTGCACATTCCAAGTAGTCTAGATTTTGGAGGACCATGTAGGTTAGCCGTGCAATGAGACTCGGGCAGGGGAGTGGAGTCCAAGTACACGCCTTTTTTTGGGGACAGCACGTCGTGTAGTCTAGAACGTTACATGACCAATGGTGGCAGAATTTCACGCCATGTAAATTGCTTTAACAAACACACCATGTATCTTAAATACACGCTGTGTAGTCTTGTTTTGCAAATTTATGTGTTTCTATCTCCTGTTCCCATTTTGTACTCTTGTGTTTTCTGTCCTTGTTAATCCTAAATATGGAGTGTGCTTTTAACCTTTCAGGGTTATGGCACCAAGACGTCCTCCCATTCCAAGCCAGGAACCAGGCAGTGACCTTACGCCTGATACGGCAGACCAGGGACTACCAGTAGTTCTGCCGATTGTTCCAGATATGGAACCTATAGTGATTTCAGACACTGGTGTGGATGCTCAGTTCAGAGTGGGTTTCATGAGGTTCATGCAGACCTTCCAGGGAGCTCATCATCCTTCCTCGTCTATGGCAGAGCGGACACGAGTCTTCCTGTAGCAGCATCCTCCCACTTTCACAGGGGATAGAGGACCTCAGGTTGCAGAGTCATAGCTAGAATCCATGCTTTCCATCTTCGAGCATCTAAACACACCCCCAGATAGATGGGTGAAGCTCGCGACATAAATGCTGCGATATTCTGCCATTTGATGGTGGGATGTAGTCTCACAGGTAGGGCACCAGCGAACTATGGCTTGGGACGAATTCCAGCGTACGTTCTACGACTACTTCTATTCAGCGACGCTGAGGGCCGACAGGGCCAGGGAGTTCATAAACCTACAACGGGGTACTCTTTCGGTTATGGAGTATTCCTACTGCTTCACTGAGTTACAACATTTTGCTCCCGTTCTTGGAAATGACGAGCTGTTTTTGGCAAGGAAGTTTGAGGAAGTCCTCAAACCAGAGATCAGATCATAGATGAACGTTTTCCAGTTTACCTCTATTAATCTGATAGTCAACCAGGTGTTGATCACCGAAAGAAACTTGTGGGAGACCGGAGCTATTGACCAGGGTGATTTAGCATCCATGGCTGAACCATTTCATATGGACAGTAGGAAGCACCACCGAGAGTCTACTCGAGGTGACTCGAGGAAGCATGGTATTTCTTCTGGAAGATGGGATCTTCCTTCTGGCAACTTGGTGGTGTGATATTATTGTGGAAAGAGCGGGCATAAAAAGCCTCAGTGCCTGAGAGATCCAGTGGAGTGCCGAGATTGGGGCAAGATGGGTCATCTGCAGAGTTTTTGCAGGGTTCTTCTTCCAGCGGCTAGTGAAGCAGGATCTGTTTCTACCCCTTTTTCGGGAGTAGGATTACCAGTCCAACAGCAGACTGGGGGGCTGGAGTTCTTTAGGTCTTTCAGGCCTGGGTTGAGGTCCTGTATGTGGTGGTTAGGCTCAAGAGGGATCGGCTCAGGGATATCGGGCTTCTACACAGTGTCGCGGTTCTGCCCAGATGTTTGCAGTATAGTAGATTCATCGGGAGCATGATCCTGGACCTTCCACAGTTCGAGGTACGATCCTAGTATCCTCAATTTTATCTTCTGCACTTTTCAATACTGAATCTTCTCAAAGATTTATTTCTATGCACACTGTGGAGAGCCTTAGACTCACTGTCCTTACTTCTGGTGAAACCTTGGCAGTAGACACTCCTCTGGGACATAGAAATTCTAATGTGCGTCAGTGAAAGGAGTTCCCCCTTGAAGTCGGTGGGTGTCACTTCGTGTGGGATCTTGATGTCCTAGAGATTACAGGTTATGATTTCATTCTCGGAATGGACTGGCTAGTTCCTTTTCATGCCTTTGTCGACTGTTATCTCCGTAGGGTGTGTTTCAAGTCACCAGAGGGCGGGTCTTTTCTTCACAAGGGCGAATGGGATGTCCAGGAAACCCGAGCTAGACCAGAGCATCATGGGTTGGGCAGCGTTATGGCCCAGATTGCTAGTTTATATCTGGATGATCAGGGGACCTCTTAGATGTATTTTCCTCCAGTGGTTGATCGCTTTCCAGATGACTTTCTATAAAAATTCTCAGGTTTGCCTCCGGAGCGTGAGGTAGACTTCTCAATTGAGCTTGTGCCAAGAGCCGCACCGGTATCCATACCTCCTTATAGGATGGATACGCCTGAGTTGCAAGAGCTCAAGAAGCAGTTTGAGGAGTTTCAGGCTAAGGGTTTCATCCAACCCAGTACTTCCACCTGGGGTTCACCTGTGTTGTTTGCGGAGAAGGCGGATGGTACCTTACGGCTTTTCATGGATTATCGAAAGTTGAACCAGTTGACGGTCAAGAACCGATATACATTGCTGAGGATTGATGATCTTTTTGATCAACTTCGAGGAGCCGGGGTGCTCTCGAATATCGACTTGAGATCCGACTATCATGAGTTGCGTGTTAGACCTTCAGATATACCCCTGAAAGCCTTTAGGGACAGGTATGGCCTCTACGAGTATACAGTTATGTCGTTCGGGCTTACGAACGTGCCATGAGTTTTCATGGCACTGATGAACCGAGTGTTCCATCCATACTTGGATTCCTTCGTCATGGTCTTCGTGGACGATAAGTTGGTATACTCTCACACTCGACACGACCATGGAACCCATCTTGAGATCATTTTGAGTACACTGAGGGAACATCGACCTTATGATAAACTCTCAAAGTTCCACTTTTCGATGGATGATATTCACTTCCTGGGTCATGTCATCTCAGAGACAAGAGTACCGGTAGACCTAGAGAAGGTGAGAGCAGTAGTCACCTGGGAGAAGCCGAAGAATGTCTTCGGGGTACGTAGTTTCTTGGGGTTGGATTGTTACTACAGGTAGTTTATACATGACTTCTCTCGCCTAGAAGCACCGTTGATGGGCTTGACTAAGAAGGGGGTGAAGTTTGTTTGGTCATAATCTTGTGACTCAGCCTTCCAGGAGATGAAGGGGAGATTGACTTCAACACCGATTCTAGTTCTTCCAGAGCTGGGCTAGAGTTATACAGTTTTCTGTGATGCATCTGGCATCGGTCTTGGAGTAGTGCTTATGAAGGAAGATCGTGTTGTCGCGTACGAATCTCGGCAGTTGAGGTCACATGAGAATAACTATCATACGCACGACTTTGAGTTGGCTGTTGTTGTTCATGTTTTGCGTTGTTGGAGGAACTATCTAATGGGAGAGCATTTCATGGTATATACTGGCCACAAGAGCCTCAAGTATATCATTACACAACGTGACTTGAATATGAGATAGTAGAGGTGGGTCGAGTACCTATAGTCTTTCGACATAGATCTTGCTTATACGCCTGGGAAAGGCTATGCTGTGGCAGACGCACTGAGCAAGAGGACTCAGTTGCATGAAGTTCAGGAGGCCAGCAGTGAGTGGCAGCTCATGGCTCTGTTCTCTGAGATGCATTTGGAGGTTCACGATATACAGGGTCAGACAGATCATTCTTCTGTAGCTGTTACCTCTACCCTTTTTGATCGAGTTTGAATGGGGCAGCTATCAGGCCCTGAAGGCCTAGTCCTACAAGAGGGTGTGTCAGATGGAGACCCTACTCCGGGGTGGACAATGGGAGATGACGAGGTGCTACGTTTTCATGGTCGCGTATGGGTTTCAGCGGACATTCATGAAGAGCTGATGCGGGAGTTTCATGCTTCAACTTAGGCAGTTCATCCTTGTGTCACCAAAATGTACCGAGACTTACACCACCAGTATTGGTGGCCATGTTTGAAGAAGGATTTGGTTGGTTTTTTTATGCGGTGTTCCACCTGTCAACAGGTGAAGGAAAAGCCTCAGTGACCAGCAGGGCTTTTGTAGCAGTTAACCATTCCTGAGTGGAAACGGAATGATGTTGTGATGGACTTTGTGACATGTTTACCGAGATCGCCTCGAGGAAATGATGCGGTTTGGGTTGTAGTGGGCAGGCTCATGAAGGTTGCACATTTATTTCTGATCAAGGAGACCTTCAATGGTGAGTTTACCATTCTAATGGAAAGATTACAATTCTTAATTGTAATATTTCTATTCTAATGGTTAGGTTACTATTAAAATTGTATATATTTGTTAATTTATATAAATAAAAATTATTTAAATATAAATTTATGAGAATAATGTTTTTATTGGGTTATCATTATTATTCAAGTGTTTTATGACATAATTATAAAAATGGAAATTTCATTGATAAAATATTGGGTCGTTACATACTCCACCTTATGAAATCTCACCCACAAAATTTTATTTTACATAATATTGTGAAAATAGGTGTGGGTATTTAAAGTCAATTTCCTCATATTGTAACTATGATTCCTCTTCCTATATATTATTTATTTATAATACCATGACCACTATAGTGGTCTTATTATGTATAAACTTTTCTCTCTGGTGCAAAATGATCACCAGCTTCTCCTCACAAGAGAGATCATTTTCTAGTTGTACAAACATTGAGTTCAATATAAGTGTGGGTTCTACTACTTATTTACATTAGAGGGGTAGTCTACATCATCCACTTGATGTATGGATAGTGAAATTTCAAGATGATATGCTACTATTCCTCTGGTATTAATGATTTCAGAGGGTCCAATGTACCATTGGCTATGATTCACTTTCTTTCCAGGCTGGAAGACTCTATTTCATGGTGAAATTTTAATTAAAAATGAAAATTCCCCACATTAAAACTCTATTTCCATTGGTTGATGGTTAACATTAATCTTTTTATGACTCTGAGGAGCTTTTATATGTCATTTTGTGACATAAACTTTCTTGGTCATCTTTTGTACAAGATTATTTTCAAGTATATTTTGTTCTCCAACTTCATCCCAAAAAGTTTTTGTTCTACATTGTTTCTCATATGGAGATTCATATGGATCCATTAAATTTATTGATTTGAAGTTGTTGTTTTATGAGAACTCAACTAGTGGGATATCCTAATCCATTCTTACTTAGAATTCCATTATTCATTCTCTTAGCATGTCCTTGATCATCTGAATGAACCTTTATAAATAGCCATCGTTTTGGGGTGATAGGTCATTCTAATATTCTATTTCGAACAAAAATAATGTAGATCAATTCCCCATAATTTTTTTGTGATCCATGGATCAGGATTAGATATGATAAATAGTGGAACCCCATGATCCCCCACTAATACTTTTATATATATCTATGAAATTGTTATAAGTTTTAAATCATTTATAATGGAAATTAAGTGGAAATTCATGGTGATTCGATCCACCACCACCCAAATCACATTATTTCATTTGGAATTTTTTAGGAGTCCATTAAAAAATTCCATAGTGACATTTTCCAATATCCTTGTGGGTAAAAGAAATGGATGCATTATTCTATTTGAATTATGTAGATCTACATTATCTTGTTGACATACTAATCATATTGATATATTATCCACAGTCTCCTTATTCATCTTCTCCCAACAAATGTTTTTTCAAATATCATAGTACGACTTGGTACTTATGATACTGATAGATAATGATGAGCTTTTTGAATTATGTAATAGCTTATTCATTATCTCAAGTGACAAAGGCACAAAAATCATATTTTCAAAATCATATGACACTATCTATATCAATGTAGAACTAATGTATCTTCTAGTCATTTAAATCTTTCACCTTATTTTGAAATTCATGATAATTCCTTTATAACTCCTTGATATTCTATTGGATAGGTGATGATGGAATATTTTGGGTAAGTTAGGATGTATTAACTGGATTTAGGATATCCAAATCCATCCTATTCAATCCATAAAGATATAGACTTTATTAATATTCTTCATGGATAATGTAGATGAAACTTGTCTACTAAGAGAATCAAATACCTTGTTGAATTTTCCAAAATGGTATTGCATAATGTAATAATAGAGCCTCAATTGCTCTAGCCATATTATTTGATGCATTTTGAGATCCTTGTATGGGAAAATATACACTAAACTCTTTTTATTGATACAGATTTCAAATTTCTCACTATAGATGTTTTATTGCTAGATTTTCGAGGAAAAATCATATCCTCTTGCTCGAGATCATGTGTTAGTTAGTTTATATTCGGGATAATCAACATTAGTGAAGTTTATGGTATCACATTATCATTTTTAATTATTAAACAACACAAGCCTTTCTTTGAGGCATCATTATATGTCACAAAACTGTATCCAATTTTTTTTGTGAGTACAGGTTTAATAATTAGTCTCTTCATGAGCTCTATGATGCTTTCATGAAATTCTTATGTTCATAAAATATTTATACATTTCCATGTTAAATTTTTTAGTGATCTAGACAATAATTAAAATTTCTCAATAAAAATATTGTATTACCCTACTAAGACAGAAAATAATGGATTTCCAAGACAATATGGGTATATTATGTTCCTCAATTCCCTTTTTTAAGGGTCTATTCGAATTCCCTTTGTGGTGATCACATTCCCCCAAAATGTGACCTCAATCATCCAAATGTTAAAATTTATGAATATTGAAAATGATTCATCCTTATTTAATGTCACTATCACAATCCATATATTATCTTCATGTTCCAAAATTCGGTTGTAGTAGATGATAATATATTAGATAAATAATTCCCTATCTTTTTCTACATAGCGTCTAAATATTTGATTCCAAAAATCCATAAAGATTGCATGGGAATTAGCATGTCTAAAAGGCATCAATATGAACTCATAATTCCCAAACCTTGTATAGAAATATATCTTTTTAATATCTTTATTCATCACTATTCATTTTTGATATCCGGAATTAAGATCAACTATAGAGAAATAACGGGCTCTTCGTAGTTTGTTTGATAAGTCAAAAATTATTGTATGAAGATACTAGTTCGTGATGGTGACTTTGTGGAGATTCTGATAATCGATAGAAAACCTCATGGATCCATCCTTCTGGTTTATGAAGAGCCTTGGAGCACCACACTGTGATGTATTAGGATGTATGAACCCTTTATTCAAATACTCTTACAGTTTCTTCTTTGACTCCTCTAGTTCGATATGGATCAACATATAATGACATTTTGAGATAGGAGTGGATCTCAGTATAATTTCTATTGAAAACTATGACACATGATATGGGGAATAATTAGGTAACACTTTGTGATATACATCATTGTATTCCCTCAAAATGGTCCTTTCATCTATGTTGATAACTTCTTTTACTCAACCATATGTGATAAGTATGATTCTTCATAGGGTATCAAAATCCAAACCATTGAGGGATTATTCAGAGGAGATTCATGATCTTCATGGAATATTTATAGGAGAGTGGGATGATTTTTAATATGAAAATATTTAACCTTTTCTTGATAGTTATTTTATTCGAAATATAATTAGGGTATATCCATGTCTAGTACTACATAGAATTTAACCAAGTGATGTATTACATGATTATCTAGAAGGGTCTTCCTACATATTCTAATAAAAGAAGAGTCCCACACTTCGGTTGAAATGATCTCAAATAAGGTGTTTCAATGTATTTTCCGACATCTTGGTCTTGGGTATTGAATTCAATATGTCTATAAAACATGAAATATATAACAGAATGTGTAGAACCAGAATAAAATAATAGTTTCTCTGTTCTTCAGGGAATATAAAGTGTACCATTGTATGAAATCTTTTTCTTTTTACCCTTATTTATATGTGATGGTATAAGCATTCCCTTTCAACTAATTAATTGGTGGATACCAATGCTTATTAACCACAAGGACCCATTGTTTAGTACAGTCCCTTTCATAGTGCCTTTTATCCCTAAAGTGAAAGAATTCATACATGTGTGGTGCTCTTCTTTCCTCCATAACATTAGACAGATTCATTATGTCTCTTTGACATTCAACTGATTGGTGGCCTTCTCTCCAACAAATGAAGCATTTCCTCATTCCTTTTATGAAATTACCATGATACTTCTTCTAATATTTTTAACACATGGGTGTTTGGATCCTTTTTACTCCTCTTTCATTTGTCACACTAGAATAAAACTGTATTCTTATCTTCATATCTCCATAACTATATCACCATTCTATGAGCTCCATCTATACATTGATATCACATTGAAACAGTTCTCCATAACTCCCAAGGTCTCGAATAGATATATCCACAATAAGGGGTTGTTTTGAACCACTAATGAATATATCTATTTTCTGTTATTGATTATAAAAAAACTCGATGAATATCTTGCATGATTTGTAATGTTTTGTTATAATCCATGATTGGTTCACCTTGATTTTGAATCATCTCTATAAATTCCCTATCAATCTATGGATAAAGAGTATGAGGGAAATAACTGGTAATAAATATTTTCATAAATTCTTTTCAGTTAATCACTTATATTTCATCCTTCATCATCATGTTCTTTATCGATTCCCACCACATATTGAATTCCTTGTATAAATGATAGATAGATAATGTCACCTTCTCCTTCAAAAAAAGGTGGAGTATAGAAAACATCCTATCCATTTAGTAAACATACTATTCTAAAATAATCAATTTATAATATCCAATAATTATTGATGTTTATTGCTTCATGGTGGACTCAATTTCTAATTTCTCCTTCTTGGTCGATGGAATATGTTCTCCATGGTTTAGGTTATTATTTATATCCTGATACAACTAGGTAAAAATTTCCATGATGTTTTGTCATCGACTTCCCATGTTATTAATGATGTTATTTGGTCTATCTTTTCATTGCCCCTAACATATTTTCTGGGTCTAGTTTATCCTAGTTCTCAATATTTTATAAAATATAAAACATTTGAACGAAATTTTATGTCAAAAAATAATGAATAAACATGTTTTTCATTTATTAAATTAGCTAGAAAGGCGTATATTTTAGGATTCAAATGTATAGAATTTTACTAAAATAGATATTCTATACAAAGTCATATCCTTAGGGATTTCACTAATGTTCATGAACATCATTATGGAAACATTTTATTAAGGAATGAAATGTGGAAGTGCATAAAAATGAATAATCATGTCTTAGTGGTCAAATAACACATATAATTGTGATCAACAAAAGCATAATGTTCAACAATAACATATGTGTATAATCATTAAATCATAATTATGAAATATTATATAATAATGTTCACAAATATTGTACATTATCTAATTAGATACAAGATATTTCTAAATCCATTTGATGCCTATATAATTCCACCTTTTTCCATCACATAATAAAATTTACCTAATCCTGCATGCTAACTTGAATGTATAACAATCATAATATGGAAGTAACCCATTTAATGGAATGGGATTCATAAGTATTAAAAAAATAAATTCATTAACAAACATTGGGGTTCCCAAAATAAAAAGGGATATCATACTCATTAATAAGAGACCATTTTCCTTTGGATAAGAAACAAAAAATGAGGAGTTGTAGATTTAGTTTAGAAAGAAGTTTTGTTTTAGAAAATATTTAAATTAGTTTTAAAATAAAAATAGAAGCATGAATATATATAAAATGATAAACGTTGAAACAATGAAATTATATTTATGGAACATTAACATAATATACACACTGAAATCCAATAAGAAAGGGATAACCCAAAGAAAATGAGTTGGGTTTGAGAATCCCCATACTTTATGTATGAATGTATTATTTTAGTACCATCGGTTTCTTTTATGTAACAATTTTTGTGTTTTTATGGATATAATTTGTAATAGGGAATTTTGGGAGAGTTTTGGTGATCATTTGGTATGTGTTGGGGGCTAAGGAAGAGGTACATGGGATGCACATGGTTTATCAAAACCGTGTTACCATCCAAGTAGAAACCGTGAGAAATGATAGGTTTGAGGTAGAGATCATTGGTAGGAAATGTTCATTGTTAGGGAGACCATGAGAGGAGGCAGTGTGAGTGTTTTCTTAGGCAGTAGAAAGCACATGGTTTGTATATGGTTTGTCTGACCATGTGAACTAATCATGCAGATGGTTTAACTGAGATCCTAAAAAAGTGGATCTCACACATTTTCCCTCTAAGTGGATTGTTTTTCTTCTAAGAGGCCATAACTAGAGATTTAAATTCCATATAGGTAAATGAATATATCCCACATTATTTTGATTCAATCTGAAGGCTTCCATTGCTGTTTCGAACAAAGAATATTGAGGCAAGTGATTGTTCTTCATCGTTCTTGACCAGTTACTCAGATATACATAGATATACATCTCCTTTCAAATTTGATTCTCATATCTACTCCCTTTATGGGTTGATATATGAGTTTTTATGCTAAATAATTTTTTTTTGCCTTTAACTTTTTAGGAGAAGATATCTAAGGAGGTTATGTAACGAATCGGCCCAGTTTTCTTGATTGTTCTTCGTCTCTTGTCATGTTTCGTCAAATCCTTTGAGGTAGGTGGCTTTTTTCTCAACTCCACATAGTAGAGCTAATGGTCATGATTCAAAATTTAATATCTTATATTGATTTCCTTGTGATTTGGATGTTATAAATTCATTGGTAACCCTTCATTGTAAGGGCTTGGCAAATTGGAGGAAATCTGGAAAATCAGGTGTTTTGAATAAAGTTCTATTGATCTGGGTTTTAAAATATAGATTTCAAAAGGGATATTTTATTGGAACAATGGAAAATAGATTTTAGTATATTTTTTCAATAAAAAGGGGATGTTTTATTGAAACTAAATGGTTGTTTTGAAATTGTTTTATTCAATGGTTTTCCATAAAAGTACATACTTTTTTAAATGGTTTGAAATGGTTATTTGGAATGGTTTTTGCATACATTGGGTTTTTTTTGAGTTCATGTTCATTTTCCCCCTATTTAAGGGACATGTAACATTGGTGTACAAGGTGTGTGACCCTAGATCAGGGGTGTCTGTCATTGGAACACAAGGTAATTGGACAAGAGAATGCTCATGAGTATGGTATTGTCAAATAACGCATATGTGTGTGGCTATGTTGTAAACTATGTAATTAGTATGCCAAAAATATTATAATAATTGGTCTTTAAGCCTTTATTAGTTATTTTATTAAAAAATAACTTTGTAGAAATTTGTTTCATTTACACTTGTTTGAACTTGGTTCTAATGTGTTTTCGAACTTGTTTATATTTGGTTGCAAACTATTTTTTTGAATTGTTTTATATAAACATTTTATATATTGTCATAACCATTCTCTTCAACTGGTGTGAGTAGGGAAGTCATTTGAAAAATCCTAAGGAGTTAAAAACTCTCCCCTACTATGGAACCTTGGTGATTTTGTATATTCTACCTTCCTGGACATGAGAAACAGAAAAGTATCACACCTATTTTGCACCATGTCGTGATACTTTAGACTACATGGTTATATTGGAGTATGGAGCTTGTGGAGCATGGAGTCTTTTTGTAGTCCTGGAGTTTATGCATTGTATTTATGTTGTTTAGATTGATATTTGTATGTATTCCATTGTATAATACCAAGGTTGGATTGTTTAAAATGAATGATTTGAAATGTATTAGTTTATTTCGTGCATCAAATAGTGAGTTGTTAGTGGATGGTTTGTTGGGTTTTTGTTTATATTAATTTATGTGTAAATCATCCACCATATGCTTTGAAACCCTTTATCATTAATTAATAGAATTTTTAGTCTTAATGATGTCTATTATGGAAAAGTAATGACTCATTGTACTCTCAATCCAATGATAATTAGATTTTCATTACAAATGGTATCTGTCCGGTCATTCATTTGTGTTGAAAATGGTATTAGTATGGTCCTTCCTTTGTGGTACAAATGTTATCGGTTTGTTCAGTCCTTAATAATCAAGAAGTAATTATTGTTTTTGGACTTGGAGTAGAAATTATTTCTTATCTATTCATTTGGTTTGAATCTTATAAAGGAGTATCATTTTCGGAATATGAAATGTATAACATAAAAGGACATAGCTAACCTTTTTATGATGAACATGAAGCTACTATGGAGTTGGGTACAAATGTGTTTGGAGAAACTTCCAGGATTTGGAAATCATATTTTCTTGGGTTTATCTAGTGATACGAGCATGGCATGCATTATAGAGGAATAAAATACCACTTGGAGTTCATACATCATTTCGAAAAATGAATCATGTTTGAAAAAATTGTTGATTTTAGAAAAAGTATGAATTTTTTTTCAAATGAATTATTTTGATAATGTAAATGATTATGATATTTGAAAATAGTTATATTTTCCAAAATAAATTTGAACGTTTTCAAAAAGGTGTGAACATGATAATATTTTGTTTTTGGAAAACAATGTTGTGATACTTGATGTGAATAAATTTTTAATGCTATGGAATCTATTTCTAGAGAGTGAGATTGATGGAGTTCGTTGTTGGTTTAGAAAATGGCACCCAGTAGGTATCATCAAATCCATCTCGAAGAAGCTGCGGAAAATGTGGTAGCAGCTGAACCACAGGTGAACCAAGAGCTGGTTCAGAGTTTTTTCCCAGATACTAAATTCATGGATACAATGATCTAGAGGAATGACCCAAGGTATGTGGATCATACCGTTCAATTCATGAAGCAGAATAAGCATAACTTCTAGGGTGATTCTAAACCAGAGAAGGCAGAGGTGTGACTCAATAGGATGAATCGTTTCATCATATTCATCAGCAAACCGGTGAAGCTAATGGTCTATCTAGTGATGTATGTGCTCAGGGATCTTGCATGCTTATGGTGGGATTTATCTTTTCCTGAAAAACTAGATGAAAGCCGAATATTGAATGATTTTAATGAATTGTTCAACAAACAATTCTATCCTCATATTTTTAAAATCCATAAAATGATTGAATTCTTTAGTCTGAGGGAGGATAATCTCTCCATCATAGAATACGTAGAAAAATTCATGAATTTAGTTTTATTTTCACTAGAAGTTACGATATGTGCATCATTATAGGAACACATCTTCTAGTCGGGGCTAAGGCAAGACATTCGATCAAAGATTAATGTGCTTTGTATTACAGATTATTTATGGATGGTGAACCGTGAGACTATGTTTGAGAGTGATATCTCATTATCTATGGGAGGAGGTATGATGATACCAAAGGAAATGGTAGGAACTATAACGCTCGGTGAAAGCATAAAAGGGACACCTATTTTAATGGTGGAATTGGAAATTAGAACCAGATGGCTGGATCAGTGAACATTCCTCCATGACCCAAGAGCAAAACAGGTTGTTTTTAATGTGCTTCATTTGACCCCAAAAAGTGAGAGTGTATTACAAAACCTAGAGCATGTCATAAATACAAGAATATGGGGAATCTTCTTCTATATTGTCACAATGTTCAATGGTCAGGTCCTTGAGACACTTCTCAGACATCGCAAGCATTATATGATTCTATAGGGTGAGGACAGTAGAATCAGTCTCATATGTAGAGTAGTGATATCCATGGTGATTCTAGAAATACCATGAATCCTCAACTAGGGAAATCACAGCATGGATATAAGGAGAATAATGTAGCAACAAAGAAATTGTATGTATATGACAAGATGATTGACGATGATTGGGTTGGACCTTCTACAGCGGTAGGTACAATTATTTTAGATTCTACCGTTGTGCAAGTTCTCTTCGATACTGGGGAATCATATTCTTTCATTGATTCTCAAGTTGTTGATTTTCTATTTTTAATGTTGGAAATGGTGCCTTCTATTTTAAAACCAAAAACTCCTATCAAGGAATGATAATTTTAGGCTTTTGTGTGTAGATCATGTGCTATATCTTTTGGTGGGGCTGAGATGAAATGGGACTTCTTGGTGTTGGAAATTGATGACTATGACGTAATTTTGGGTATGGATTGGTTGAAAACATTTAATGATAACATATACTAGTATAAGAGAACAGTTAGTTTCATGACTGAGGATGGAATCAAGCATCTCTTCAGAGGAGAGAGGATGGTAATGAAAAGTGAATGGAGTTTGTTGGAATCAACAGTGAGAAATATATCTTATCAGATGGAAGTTTGGAAATTGGAATCAATTGAAGAGACATAGGAAAATAGTTTTCCAATAGTATTGGATCAATTTCTATTTGGGTTTTCCGATAAATTCTCTTGGTTATCACCTATAAGGGAAGTCGGGTTTATGACTCATCTATTTCTGGGGACTAGTATTATTTCCCTTCCATTATATAGGATGGCATCAATTGAGTTACCGGAATTGAATGTTTAGTATGAGGAGCTGTAATGAAAGGGTTTCATTTGTCCAAGTACCTCTCAGTGGGCAGCACCGATCTTGTTTGTGAAGAAAACAAATGGAACTCTTCAGCTGTATGTTGATTATCATAAGTGGAACCATGTTACAATAATGAACAAATATCCACATAAAAATATTGATGATCTGTTCAATTAATTAATGTGATCTCAATGGTTCTCTAAAATTGACTTGCATTCACTATGTCACCAATTGTGAGTTTTATGGGAGATGTTCCAAAGACATCTTTCAAAACTAGATATGGCCACTATGAATATGCAGTCATGCCTTTCAGTATAACAATTGCACCAGTTGTCTTCATGGCTTTGATGAACCATATATTTAAGTGACATCTAGATTCTTTTATTGTTGTGTTTTTAGATGATATCATGGTGAATTCAAAGGCAAGTGATAACTATGGGGAACACTTCTAAACAATGTTAAAAATCTTAAGAGATCACCGTTTTATGAAAAATTATCAAAGTGTGATTTTTGGATACAGGAAATACATTTTTTCCATTTTATTTCTGAGAAACGAATTTATATTGATCCTCAAAAGATAGAAGCTGTTATCTTGTTTCAACCACAAAAGAATTTCTTTGAGATATGAAGTTTAATTGGTCTTACAAGTTATTACTGACGCTTTATGCATGATTTTTTGTGACTATCATATCCAATGACAGCTCGGGCAATGAAGAACACTCCATTCCAATAGCCAGAGGAATTCCAAAAGTACTTCGAGGAACTAAATTTTCATCTTACATCAGAAACCATCTTTACTTTTCCAGAATTAGGATAGGGGAATGTGGTGTTCTGTGATGCTTCGGGATTAGGGTTGGGTTGTGTCCTTATGCAAGGAGACCATGTGGTTGCTAATGGTTCAAGTAAGTGGAGGTACCATGGGAATAATTACCCAAATGAGATTAGGAATTAGCTACAGTTGTCCATGCCTTGAAAACATGCCATTATTATCACATTTCTGGGAAAGGCTGTGTGTTTACAGACCACAAAATCATTGAACACATTTTCTCATAGCGAGAATTGAATCCCAGGAAAAAGAGATGGATGGAGTATCTATAGATGTTTGACTTTGACGTGATGTAGATCAAGAAAAGGGAATTTAGTTGACTATGATCACAGTCTATCTTCCTTAGATAGACGGCCAGTCAGAGAGGACGATACAGACATTAGATGAAAAGTTGAAGGCATTTGTAATATATTTCTGTGGATCATGCAAATATCACTTATTCTTAGTGGAGTTATAATATAATAAGAGCTATATGTACATGATACATATGGCACTATTTGATGAATTCAATGGGAGTCATTTTCATTCTCCAATATGATGGGAGGAAATGGGTGAGACTTGAATATTTGGGCCAAGCCGTGTCCAAGAAACAACGAATAAAATCCAGTTTATTAGAAAGTAGATGGAAATAGCTCAGAGTCATTAGAGACTGTTTGCAGATCATCGTGAAAGGCCACTATCATTTGGAGTGAGTCTTCATGAGGTCTTAAGGATATTTTGAAGACATGGACATCATCATTTTGGGAAGATGATAATGTTATCTTTCTTATACATAGACACTTTTGAGATACTAGAATATATTGGAGAGGTGGAATATCATTTTGAATTACCACCATGGTTCATTTGGGTGCATAATCTTTTCCATGTATCCTTGTTGAAAAAGTACTATCCATATCCTGGCCATACAATCAGATGGGATCACGTTGAGCAAGATCCAGATGCTTCTTTGGTATATATCCTGGTACCTATTGTGGATTACAAGAGAAATTCTTTCATAAAAAAGAATCTATATAGTGTTGTTTTTAGGGATGAATGTTTATATTAACGAAGAGACATTGGAACGTGAGAACGAAACTAAAGAGATATGGCCAGAACGTTTTTAGAGGAGCTCATGTTTTTTACTTTCTGGGGATGGAAAGACAGATGGTGGGGAGAATGTAGTACCCCCATTTTCTGATACATAACCCCTTCGTTGTGTTTTTAGGTATATAATGTGTAAGACGGAATGTTTGTAGAGTTTTGGGATCTTTTATTATGTTTTGATGACTAAGGGATAGGTACACGAGCTACACACAATTTATCCAAACTATGTGGCCATCCTAGGAGAAACCCTGGGAAATCGGTGGTTTGAGTAAGATAGCTACAACACATTGTGTACATGGTTTTCGAGACTGTTTGTGAAGTTTGTGCGAGGGTCTTCCTATGTATTAGATAATGCATGGTTTCCACATGGGTTTTCTAACCATGCAAACTAACCATGCAGATGGTTTAAGTGATCTCCTAAAAAAGTGGATCTTTCACTTTTTTTCCTCCATGTGGATCCTTTTTATCCTAAGAAACCATAAATCTGAATTTATCATCCATGAATGTAGAAGAAAATATCCCAAGTGATTTTCAGAAAATCTAAAGGCTTCCTTTGGTGTTTTGAACTCGGTTTCTTGTAGTATGTTATCATTCTTCATCGTTCTTTATCGGTTTCATAGAAATACAAAGATCTAATTCTCCTCTATTATTTATTTCATATATATACACTCATTATGTGTAAATATATGAGTTTGGATTCCAAATATGTTGTGGTTTGGTCCTGATCATGCTAGGAGAAGATATATGAGGTGGATCCACGAAGAATTGACTCAGTTTTCTTAAGCGTTATTCATCCATTATCATGAATTTTCAAAACTGTTGAAGTATGTGGCCCCTTTCTTGACCCCACATAGTAGAAATGAAGGGAATGCTTTAAAAATGAATATCTAATGTTGAATTGGTTGTGATTTGGATCTTTAGAAATCGTTGGGAACCCTTCATTCAAATGGTTTGTAAAATTGTGGGAAATCTGGAAAAGTGGTTGTTTTGAATAAAGTGGTTTTGTTCTTGGTTTTAAAATATGGATTTCAAAATGGGGAGTTTATGGAACTATGTCACATGGATTTGAGTAGATGTTTTATTAGAACTTCATGTAAAGCCCTTCGTTCTTTTAGGCGGTGGAGGTTCAATCTGGCTCGTTGGTCGATGGAAGCCCATAGAAGAAAAGCGAGCCCCTCAGTGGCTATTTGGTTGGGTCACTCAGGTCTGTTGTTGCATTTTAAGAGTGGGGCTATAGTGATGGTAATTGGAGACTATATTAGATGATTTATCTATGCTGATGACTGCACCTCTCGAGGTGAGGATTTGTATACCGCTTGTATCTGTGTTGAGATTGACATATGCACCCCTCCTCTGGAACCTATCTCCCTAAAGGTGAAAAACTCAGTGTCGTGGCTTCAAGATGTTATCTTCATGGTGTTCACCAGGTACTGATCTTCATGTTTTCTCCAGCGTCATCCACTGTAGGAGTGCCGAAAACATAGACAAGATGGTCGTAGATATGCTATAGTGAAGGACCCTTGTGAGTCTTTTTCTTCATTATCAGGGAAAGGCATGGAGCCCACTCCTCCCAAGAATGATCCCTAGATAGTGGTGCCTGTGCAACCCGAACCATTCATTCCAGTGCCTAGTACTTCCCCAGACCATGTGGCCACTCAGTGCATGGAGAGAACTCCATACTGCAAGGTGGAACCTTCACTCAGGTACCCTAACCCGATAGTCATTTTTCGGTACCCTCATCTATTTCATGTGGGGGATGCCTGAAGGCAATGCTAAGGATCCCTCCCCTACATCTGTTGTATGGGGAGACTCTCTCTCCTATATTGAAAATTCACTCTAGTAAGATAGATGTTTTTAAGGTTAACAAGGGTATGGAAGGATCCATCATCCCAAATGATATGATCTCTGGGAATGGTCCCTTATTGATTTTGAGAAAAGGTCCCAAGACCCCAGAACCTATTTGTGAGAAGAAAGACACTGAAATCCACTCCCCTTTCACCTTGGTGAGAGGAAAAACATTCAAATCAACTCCCCACTCATCTCCCCTAGCATCTATCATTCCTGTATCATGCCCCGGATTTTTCACACATTTGAGATTAAGGATTCCTAGATAGAGCACACATTCCCATGGAAAAGAGACCGAGGATCCTGGGGCCAAAGCTGGGTCTCGCCAAGCCTAAATGATACCCATATAAATATGTAACTCTAGGGGCCTTGGGACTAGAATGAAACCAAATTTTCTTGTTTCATAGATTTAGAAGTATCAGAATCTTATCGGTGTAGTCCTTGAACCTAGGAAAACCCTGGTGAGGATCAATGAATTCATCTGCAGACTATGCAAGAATAGATCCATACATGCTGACCTGATTAACAAACTCATTTGGGTGTTCCGGAATTAGGAGATAATGGTGTATCTTGATCATGTGGGAGACCGGTGCATCACCACTAATGTGAAAAATTATGGATAATTCTGACATTTGTCTTCTGTGTATGGGAGCTGCGATGCACAGAACAGAGAACATTTATTGAAGGACTACTAATCATTAGACTAGGGAGACCTTTTGTGGCTGGTGGGTAGGGACATTAACATTATCTCAGATCATATGGAGAAGAATAAAAGAGTTCCATTCCCTTGGCAGGACAACCTAGAGTTCGTCCAATTTATGGTCGATGTAGGCCTTATAGATTTGGGCTACTCTGGAGATGACTTCATGTGGTGCAACAACAAGAAGGGAAGAAAACAATGTTGGAGACATATTTATAGGTTCATAGTGAATATCAATGCAATATCTATGTTTCCAAATGCCAAGGTTGAACATCTTGCTCGCGGTATCTCTGATCATACCCCTTTGTTGGTGCTACTATCCCTATGAGGGTCTATCTAGGATAAGTTCACATTCTTCTATTTTTGGTCAAAATATGCGGACTAAAAACATTTTGTTAGTGACTTGTGGGGGGAGCCAACCCAAGGGCATACATGGGTATCCATCCATAATATGTTACGGAGGCTAAAACTCAGGCTCCATGAGTGGTCCAAAAGTATTCATGCATTTGATCTGGATATTGGGTCCATAAAAAAAATATTGAGAGCATGGAGACATGTCTTGGGGAGGAGGCATGTGATTTGATGTTTGAGGAACACATGGAGAAGAAGGATATCTGGGATCAAATGATTCTCTAATAGGATAGGATGGCTAGGAGCGATCATTGTTTAAATGGTTGTAGGAGTGTGAAAATAATTATTCTTTCCTCCATGCATGTATCAGAGAAAAAAGGCGCAAAATCACTCCCAACAACATAATTCAGAACGGAAAATTTACGAATGATAGAGATGTAATTGGTAGAATGGCTTCGACATTATTTTGGGATCTACTGGTAGGCCCCAACCCAAATATGGACAACGGATTCCCCTCTAGAGATGCGATGATATGGGAATCTATACCATCATCAGTCATTCAAAAAGACCATTAATGATTGGAGAAGATACTAGAGGAGTAATAAATATATATGGGCATGTAGGCTCTAAACCCAAAGAGTGCACATGGAACCAGAAAAGTTTCAGGTGTGTTTTTCTAGGACACTTGATCCATTGTTAAGGTTGATGTTATGACAGCGATCCAGGATTTTTCAAAGGAGGGAGTCATTTGTGGGTGTCCTCAACTACTACTATGGATCTTGTTCCAAAAATCAAGAATCCCTCTTCCCTTACAGAATACAGAGCTAAAGCATGTGTAAAATCCCGTACAAGATCCTAGAAGGCATCATAACTCAAGAATATTAGTACATCTCCCACAATGGCTTTCCATTGAACAACATGGTTTTGTGAATGGAGGGCCCATCCAAAGGGTGATTTCCTTGACGCAAGAAGTGGTGAGAGACAACAACATCCAAGCACACAGTTCTAATTTGGAAAATAAACTAAAAATTATTAAGGATTAAGTAATGATAGAGTGGAGCTTCATCGACAGAGTGATGAAGACTATGGGTTTCTCCAACAAAGCCATTGATATCACTTTGAGATGTTTCAGCTCCCCTTCGATAGAGGTATCCTTCTTAGGGAATACCTAGGGATTTTTAAGGTGAAAAGTGGATTGCGGCAAGGCGGCCCCATCTACCCCAACCTGTTTATGCTAGCACAAGACAGTCTTATCCATCTCCTCAAAAGAGGAGTGTCAAACGGTGATATCCATCCTTTTAAGATGAAAAAAACTTCCCTTTCATATCCCATTTGATGTTTTCGGACAACACCATTATCTTTCTCAATGTTGGAAGTAAATTAGTGAATGGTGTTAAGAGGATTTTGGAGGATTATTGTGCATAGAGTGGCCATATTATCATCAATTCAATGATTAATCTCATTATTTCCAGCAATTGTGCTTCCAATTGGGTCTCCTGGTTTTGCAGTACTCGGAATATGCAGAGAGGTTTTATCCCTATAGAGAACTTTGGCGCACCAATTTATACATGGAGGCTCTGTGTCTGCGACTTTGATCAAATTTTGAGCATAATATCAGGTAGGGTAATCAATAGGGAGAATGTATATCAATATTTTGGAGGCAGGAGTGGCCTAGTTAATAGTATTTGAGTGCCCATTTCCATTCATGTTATGGATTCAACAAATATTATGAAGGGTTTCATTAAAAACATTGATAGGATCCAAGCTAGATTTGTTTGGGATTCCAGATCTGAAGATAAACAACATTGGAAAGCATGGGAGAAGATGGCAAGGACAATTCATGATGGGGGGATTAATGTGAGGAGCCTTAGCATCACCATACAATTAATACGTAAACGTCTCTCAAGGGATGTTATTGAGGGATTCATGAATTAGGGTAACATAATGCCTCACATATAGATGGAAAATTTGGAAGACAATAGAGGACATACATCTCCCTTTTTCACCAAGATTCATCAGCTCATTCTTTCCCTCCAATCGTATTTTTGCTGCATCATTGTGGAAGGTTACATCCCTTTCTGGACTCACAATTGGGCATGCTCAATTATTGGCTTCCCCTACAATCCTACCCCCATGATCTCTTTTAGGGAAGTGTACCTCTATCCTGAATTCTATATGGTTGTTCTGAATAAGGAGCATCGAGACATCTTCAACTCAATATTCTTCTCCACACAGCCCAACAAATGCATCTTTATATCCTCATCATTAAGGGAATTCACCCCAAGGGATTTCTGAAGGCTACAGTTTGAGAAAGATCAACACAATAATTGGAATGAAATAGTATAGTGCACTAGTATCCCTTTAGTGTAAAATTTTTATACATGGAGATTAAAAAGATAGGCGGTGGAAACAGATGATAACCTCAGCAAGCTTGGTATTTTTATAGCCTCCCGATTCCACTATTATAGATTGCCGAATGAGGAAAGCATGTTCCATATCTTATATGTAAGTGAATGGGTCCAGAATGTCTGGTCATTATTTGGTGGAATCTTTTTCCCCATGGGTGTGCACATGAAGGGGAATCCTTCGTAGATATGTAGTTTCATGGGACTTCATAGGTGGGTCCAGGAAGAATGGCGAGATCCATCATCCTTAGCTGCATTTGCTGGTGTCTGTGATAGGAAAGGAATCAAGCCATGTATGAGGGTCTGAATCCTACTTTAAGGATTAACTTGGTATATATAATGAACATGTTGATCAACATGTTTTCTGTCTTCAATGACACCAGTGATGCTCCCTTGCAGAACCTACTCAAAAGACATGTCATGACATCCCATTTCTTCATTAATAAACTAGTGGGAAAATTGGTTTGTTTGCACCCACCGATAGAGTTATATAAGCGTAATACCTAACGATTATGTATTTTGGGCTGAATGAGAGGTAGGGGTGTGGTGCGGGACACATGGAGGGAACTTCATTCTTTCCTTTATAGTGACTTATGTAAAATGTGACCCTATGAAATTCAAGGTGAGAGTGATGCTAAAATCCATATCCCTATACAAGTAGGAAAACATGGAGATAGACCAATTGGAAATTGCCTCTTGGATACTCCATGTCAATTTTCATGGAAGACGTGTCACCCCTTGGTCCATATCTTATGTAGCTAGAAGGTGCAAAATACGTCTGAATAAAAACACAGAAGTGGTTTACACGTGGAGAGAAGGGGACGAGGTTGTGGATCATCTTGCATCCATATTATAATCAGTGCTAAAAAAGTCTACCTAACACCCACATTTTCATTTCAGGGGGGAACCTATTTAGAGGAGATGCATTGGATATCCATTATTTTGGACCCCCTTAGACATTGATGTTGTTTTCTATCAATAATAAAATATTTGAAGTTCGATGGATGGTATAGTTTTAATAAATGGTTTTAAATGATTTTTTGGAACAGTTTTGGCATACATTTAGTTATGTGTGAGTTCAGGTTCGATGTGCCCTTAAATAAGGGACATGTACCATTGGGGCACAAGGTGTGTGACCCCAGATCAGGGGAATGTGTCATTGTGACAAAATGTAACTGGACGGGAGGCCACTTAGGAATATGGAATTTTCAAATGAAGCATGAATGTGTGGGTGTGTTTTGAACTATGTAATGGGTATGACAAAATGTTAATAAGAATTGGGTTTTTAGCATTGATTAGTTAATTTCTAGAAAAATAACTTTGTGGAAATTGGTTTCCTTAACTCTTGTGTGCACATGATTATAATTGGTTTTAGGACATGTTTATATTGGATCAAAAACTATTTTTGTGAATTTGTTTATATAAAATATTTTATATAATTTGATAACCAATATATCCTAGTGGTGTGAATAGGTAATTCAATGGTAAACAATTCTGAGTTACATTCTCACCCATTCATTGGCACTATGGTTTATCTATGGATACTACCATCTGAGACTTGGGAAAAGGTAAAGTATCACACCTCGTTATGACCAAGTTGTGATACTTTGGATTATTAAGTGATATTGTAGTATGAAACTTGTGGATAATGGATTCTTATTTTTGTCTTCATGTTTATTTTTTATATTTACACTATTTACTTTGATGATGTTTTGACTTCTATTGTATAAAACATTGTTTGGTTGTTTTAAAAAGAATGATTTGAAATTTCATAGATTATTTCATACATCAAATAATGAATTGTTTGTAGATGGTTTGTGAGGTTTTTTTATTGAAGTTTATGGGTAAATCATCCCCTAGTTTTTCTAAAAACACTTGGGCATATATTAACAGGCGTTGGAATCTTGGGGATGTCTCTTAAGCCCATGTAATGACGCGATTTACTGACATGAAGATGAGAATTGGTAGGTCACTACAGTAATGCACATTCAATTAATATCTTGGATAATAAAATTATATTGATTAATTAATTAATTCAAATACTCTTACACATGTATTTGACATTTTATAATTTTATTATGTTCATTTATATCCATTTTTAGGAGTTATACAGTTCAATTTCATCATTATGGGAGCATTCATTTTCATGGTTTCTTGGTTGATTTACTAGTATATAATTATTGATGTTATTGTAAAATGATAATAATAATATATATGTGAAATGAAGTGTTATTAATGCACTTCCAAAGGTATAAATGGTCTCATTATCTATTTTTTTCTTCTATGATGTTGATTCCTTTGATAAAAAATTAATGATAAATGTTTATTTTATTTGGGAGGTTTTTTCGGACCATCATTAACAAGTTTAGTTTTCTTTTATATTATATCTATGAATTAGTTCTAAAACATTTAGAGAGTTATTATATACATATTAAAATATGGTTTGACCATAGTAATGATTTTATAGTTATCCTTCAATGTAGTAGTGGAAAGCAAAAACTCATCATCCCTAAAGATGGTTAACATACATATCACATATGATGTTTTCATTTTTAGAATAAAAGGAGGAGAGAAGAGACATGATGACTGTTATTTCATTAACATAATAAAATTAAATTATATATAGGATACTGGAGTTATCATTCCACTTGGGATATTGTAGGTGAGGAGAGGATAATAAAATAAAATAAATGAAAATAGAAAGATTGAGGATTTTCCCTCTTAAAAATCATCTCCTAGAGAAAATCCTTAAGGATCTTGGGTTTGGTATTTTTTTGACACTAAAAGATCATGGATGTATGTAAGAGGAATTTTATTGTAATTTCTCATAAATTAGACAAGATATGATGCATATAAGGTGTGAGGATAAGGGGTGGTACATATAGTGGAAATTGCTATTTTTTATTATTATATTCATTACTTAATTATTTTGGTTCAAGAATATAAATAGTGTTGATTTCTATGAACAGATTAATTTAATGGTTTAGTAAATTTCATTACAATTAATTATTATATCAGATATAAATCATCCATTACTCAAAAATTAAATTACTTTTCTTATAATGTTAATTACCATATGTTATTATTCAAAAAATTCAAATATTTTTTAAAAATCCAAAAAATACACCATATCCACTTTTATACATATAGATTTCAAAAATAGACTCACTTTTACATATTTTTTTTTCTAAATATGATAAATGTAATTCTTAAATAAAATCATCATTTATTCAAATAACATATTGATTTTAATAGTTTAATCGATTTTATGAGACTGTGAAAATTTAATCAAAATAACATAAAGGTTTATTTTTTTTATAATAAAACATTATATTATTTTATGAGTCAATTTTATGAAAATAATTTTTCATTTAAATCATCATATAAATTATAAAATTATATAAATTACTAACATTTTACAAAAATACCAACATGAAATTTATCATTTTTTATAAATTCATTTACTTATACCATGATATAATTATATGTTATTTTCATTTATAAGATACATAAATTTTATTTATACTTTCATAGGTGAGCTTATAATTATAACAGCAAAATTAATATTTCTAATGGTCATATTACTATTATTACTATCAGGTTACTATTCTAATGGAAGAGGGTCCATGATTTCTATAAATACCACTTAAGGGCTAGTGTAGAACCAAAATTAATAAAATTGACTTAGATATCTCTTTTCTCGAAAATGAACTTGCTCAAACTCAAATCAATAATACCACCTCTGATTTTTCTCGTGACCCTCAACCAAAAATTGAAATCTAAATGAAACTCAACTCTATTCTCACTCTCAAAGATAACATGCGCAAACAAATGTTTAAAACAAAATGGTTATCAGATAGAGGAAGAAACACCAAATTTTACAATTCTCTTAAATAGATAAATAAGGTTAGTAAACCTCTGACCACTATTATGCATAATTGAATTATCATTGATTCAGTGGAGGCCCTAACAAATCACATGTTTTCTTATTTTCACAACATCTTCAATGTTCTTGATGCCAATATGGACCTCAGGGCTGATATTATCCCCTCTTTTATTGTGGAGAATGACAATAACTATCTTCTTAGCACCCCCTTGTTCATGAAATTAAAGACACTATATATAGTTTAAATCCCAATAGGGCTCTAGGACCTGATGAGTTTATTAATGGGGTTTTCCAGAAACACTGGCATGTCATTCACATGGTTGTTTGTAAGATTGTTAGATCCTTTTTCTCCAATGGTGTACTCCCTCATGACATACATGCTCTGTTCCTCGCCCAAATTCATATAGTTGATAATGCCTCTAAGATTCAGCAATATCAGCCTATTTCTCTTATTAACACTCTCTACGAGATAATTTCTATAATTTATTCAAATAGACTCACTCCCTTATGCAACAGAATTGTTTCATGGAATCAATTTGGTTTTATTAAAGCAAGGTCTATAAAAGATTGCATTTACCTTGCCATAAAATGCACCACCATTCTTAATAAAGTTGCCAGAGGTGGGAATATTTCTATAAAGCATGAAATTAAATAAAAACTTTCAATATGATTGATTTGGGTCTTAGCATCAATGTGCTTTAGGGTTTTCATTTTAATGACATATTTATCAAAATAATTAAAACCATATTTAAGACTACTTCCATCTCCATTCTGATCAATGGCTCTCTTAATTGTTATTTTAATTTCACCCAAGGTGTTTGACTAGGAGACCCCCTCTCTGCCATACTCATTGTTATTCCTGAAGATTGTCTTAGTAGATTGATCTCCCAACTGGTTAATCAGAACATGATTAAGCCCATATATATTGCCAAGAATCTCAATGTCCCAACACACCTCATGTATACTGATGATAAAATTGTATTCCTTAATGGAGGGAATAGGAATAATAAGGTTCTTAAATATTATTTGTCTCATTATGATGAAATATATGTTCAAGACATATGTTGGAATAAATATTCGATTTTCTCTATAATTTTTTTTGATTCAAATTGAAAAATCCTTATCATCAACAATTATGGAATCAAAGTAGGTTTTCTCCCTTTCACTTATCTTGGAGTACCTATCTTTTGGGGATGTCCTAAATCAATTTTCTTTAATGGAATTATGGATCAAGTCAACAATAAACTATCTTCTTAGAAGGGTAAATCCCTCTCCATGGTAGGCAGAATCTATCTGATTAAATCAAATTTTGTCTCTAAAATGGTTTACTCTTTGATTATTTATAAATGGCCTACTGGTGTCATAAAAAGGATAAACAATTACATAAAAAATTCATATGGATAGGATTTATTATTGAATTAAAACATGTCACCATCCTTTGGTCCACCTTTTTTAAGCCTTTTGATAATGGCGGTATTGGAATAAAAAAATCTCAAATATTTTAATGAAGCACTCTAGGACAGGCTCGCCAGGAGGTTAATTAATAACAACTTTTATGCAATTGCATTTTTAAATAAAATATTTATTTATAAGATTAAAAAAGTATATTTTAATAATATTACCTCCTCAATTTATCCCTCCATTAAACTATACTTCCACATCATCATTGAAAACTATAGATGGATGGTTAATTCGGATTCTAATATAATCTTCTGGATGGATAACTAGACTGGTACACTTCTTATCTATTGGTTATCTCCTGACTCCCCTCTTGAGAATATCAACTCCATTATAGTGTATGTTCATAATTCATAGAGAAATGATCTCCATAACAACATTTCTCATATAATTGAAAATTATCCCTTTTCTAACACCAAGGATTTCCTCATCTAGGAACTTGCTCATAATGGAATTCTTGACTCTAAAAATTTTTATAGCCATAATTTTTCATGAATGGAGTCCAACATTGACTATTTGAATTACATTAACAAACCATAGATTAAACCAACCCTACTCACTCTTATTTGGAATATTTCCTATAACAGAATTCCCACTGACATTTGTCTTCAATATTTTGGTTTTAAACTATGCTTAAAATGTAATTTATGAAATCAACCTGTGGAAGATACTAATTATATTTTTCTGTGTTGTACTACTACTTCTTCTTTTTGGAACTAAATTTTTTATATTTTTAATTATATATGGATGATTTTTGATAATATTAAGTTACATATAAAGAGATGTTTGGATCATGATGCCTCACAAAAAATTAAAAACATTTTTCTCTCTGCTGTAGCAGAACTTCATCATGTTATATGGTATGCGAGAAATAATATCATATTCAATAAATGCTCATTAAAAATAAATGCAGGTAAAGCTCAAATACTCATTGTGATTCATGAAGCGGCGTCAATTCAAAAAGCTCAATGTAACAACTCGGTTGGTGACTTTGAGATTCTTCACAATCTTCGGATTGATGGA
This sequence comes from Viscum album, assembly GCA_963277665.1. Lineage (NCBI taxonomy): Eukaryota > Viridiplantae > Streptophyta > Magnoliopsida > Santalales > Viscaceae > Viscum > Viscum album. Next base: position 259,859,994 of record OY728128.1, on the reverse strand, counting down.
ATTTACATTCCACCTAAGCGCACTCTTGAAGCATTGTGGAAACCCCCAATTCCAGGATGGATTAAAGTTAATGTTGACGGTGCCTCAAAAGGTAATACTTGTCAAGAGGGATGTGGTGGGATTTTTAGAGATTATCGTGGGCAGTGTCATGGTTGTTTTTTAGTAGTTGTGGAACCGCTTCATCGCTAGATGTAGAGATGATGGGTGTCATCAATTCTCTCACCTTTTCCCTTCAAAAAGGCTGGACGAAAATATTATAGAAAGTGACTCGACCATAATTGTTCAAGATTTATGGATTGGAGTGGCTCATCTTGCCTAGCCTCTCACCACTCGATGGATGAAATGTAATGATTTTCTCATAGGGACCAACTTCATTGCTACACATGTTTTTTGTGAAGCCAATGTGGTTGTAGATGCTCTTTCCAATAAAGGTGTCAAACAGGTTCTAACTTGGTTGGATACCATGCCTCCTGATCTGTTTCTGCTTTATCAAAAAGATTATAAAAAAATCCCCTCTTTTCATCTCTTGTAATCCCCACTTTTATATATGGAATAATTAGTGCTTTGGTCTTTTCACCAAGGCACGACCTTTTTTAAAAAAACATGTCTAAAAACCCAATAAAAGAATTAAAAGAAGTAAGGGAACTAAATAATACAAAGGATATAGTGATAATCATTATAACACCTGACATTATAATTTATAAGGAACTATAAATCCCAATTGATCCCTTTACAATTATCCTATGGTATAAAATACAATTTCATAAATAAACTTTTTTAAAATAGAATGATTATGTTTTTAATAAGAGACGGTTGGTAATTGATTTTATAGAATGAAACATTAATAATAACCATACGCAATCCCAAATCATGTAATATATCATCAATTTATAGGACTCCAAACATTTAATACATTTAATATGACTACAATTGATTTTTATGAATATGAACTCATAATTAATAATGAAAACATAATAAATGGAACATTGTATTGATGAAGAATAACCATCAAATGCATATGCTGAAACCATATTATAAAAGTGTCCCATGGAAACAAAAATAATCCATATGTTATTCCAATATCAATATAAATTTTTGGTGAATTGAAGATAGAATAATGGTTTATTTAATTTATATTTAATTTTTTCCCCTCAATAGTATGTGGTAAATCCATGAATAATAATGTTATGTCCCGCCAAAAAATGATATGAAATAGATATATTCATAATTCCATAATCACATGAAAATAATTTCGTTTTTAACCCATTTTAATGTTTTATTTGAAATAAAATTTATATACAATCTATGAAACATTCATTGTGTACTTAATCCATCAATATGACTGTTGATCTTCCATGTCATTGTTGACTCTCCCACTAAATGTTTAATTCGCTATTGGGATGGACCTTGCTAACGAATTATCATGAACATGAAATAATGAATCCCTAGAACATAAAACTATAACTCCACCAATTCTAATTTCATATATGGATAACACCTAGATTATCAAGGCACCAAGAATTAAAAAACATACTACCATATAGCATAGACCAACCACCACAACTTATGTTTCTCTAGAAATGGTTGATTTAGAATATTTATTAGAAAAAAATATAGATAGCCAATCCACTATGACAATAGCTAGGAATAAACCTCCATCAAGGAATTTCCAAATAAAATATTTAATTTTTAGAATTAGTGAATCGAAAAAATGAACTTATTCACCAAGAAACCTATAACACCTTATGATTTTAAATTATATTCTTCGTTAATTAAAAATTAGGATTGATAGCTTACTCCACATGAATAAATGAACTAAATATTACCATAACATACTAGATGAAGTTTATTAATAAAATTATAATGATAATAAAACATCTAGTGAAAAAAAAGATATTACTCAACTAAAAATTCATACATTTTGTGGATAAATAATTAAAATGATTTAATAATAAGAAATATTGTTGTTTATCAAATAACATTTTTAAAGGCTAAAATATTTTATCATAATAAATTAATTAGAACAATTTTATAACATTATTAAAATATTTAAAATAAAAAACTAAAAATAAATAAATTATAAATTTATGTGAAATAATATTAAGAATAGTTAATGATTAAAACATTCAATTTCAAATAAATTAATTTTTTTATTATATTTTGAATTTTAATTTAAAATATAAATTAATATATATTATAAAAGTACATTTAAATAATTAAATTTATATTATAATTAATCATGTGAAAATTATATTTGAATTAATTTTTTGGATTTTTCTTAAATGAACTTTCTTTTTGGGGAATAGTGAAAAATAGAGGTCATATTAAAACTATTGAACTTACAAAAATATTTGAAAGTGATTGGCACATAAAAACATATAATATATTTTCACTATTAATTATATGATTATAGAGTGTTATTATCTGTTTTTATGTACTATTTTTAATTAATAATACCTATGTATAACATTATTTAGGATTAATAAATATTTTTCAAATAATATTTTTTCAGTCTTTCTCTTATAAATATATTTTACCCAGGTCAATTTTTTTTCATTATGTCAAATTAAAATAAATATCTTTTTATAATAATAAAAAAATTAATTTTATTTAAATATAATAATAATAATTAATCATTAACAAAAATTTTAGGCATGCAAATACGCTTTTACTAAAAATAGTTTGTTCTGAGTGTCATGTGCAAATATTAAATTTAATTTTTCTAGAATGTATTAATTTAATTATACAAAATGTACTTCTAGATTTGAAATCTGTATGACCATTTAATTAATAATTTATGTTATTTTAATTTATTAAATTTAAATTAATTTTTAACAATTTAATTACCACTACAATCCCAAAAATTGAAAATGGAAACAATTTATGTGTTAAAGACATAATATCATGTTTAAAATATGATTAAAAAAATGTTTGAGATATTATAGACCTTAACTAATCCCCAAAACCATTATTTTACATTTTTATATATTCCATGTGAAAAATGTATATTAAGAATTGATATTAACAAAAATTCAATTCCTGTCACATTTAAAAGGAGCTCACCTCCACCCAATTTCATCACTCATTGTAATACATTAGTTTGAAAAAAATATCTTATGTTGTCTCTCATCTAATCTCCCCCCAATCCTATTATACAATTACATTGCAAAAAATAATTCTAATATTCCATCAGTTTTTACACTACAGATAATATAAAATGTGAATGGTAATGCTCTCAACCGGGGTCTCTTAACTCATTTCTGATTTTAACATCTCAATTAGATTCAATACATGAATTTCATATAAGGTGAGAATAAATTATATTATAATATATTATTATTGTAATTTAATATATAGTTCTTACATTCTTCCAAAATTATTTTATAAATGAATATGTCAACATCATTATGTACGAACTATAGCCTCTCTGAATGGTGTGATTGATTTTTTCTCACTAACATAAATAGTTGAAACTAAATTTTATCTAATAAAATAACATGATATTTATAATAATTTTATGATTCTAAAATTATAAAATATTCCCTATATTCATCTAAATCATTGGCAAACTAATGTTTTGTATTTTCAAACGTGCAAACTGCCACCTCTAGAATTATAGAACTTATACCAAACAATACAATCGACGCTAGTATCTTATGATGAAAAAGATAAAATATAACTACCTAATATATTTTTAATAAATAATTATAATGATTTTTATTAAGGTTATAGTTTCAAATAAATCTTTTAAAAAGGTTATTTATGGGATATTTTGTTATACAGGAGGTCCGAGCATGTTCTTCTAAGAAAGAATAAATATGAAGTGTTTTTCATCTAAATTTTTATTCAATTAGTTATTACATAAATTACACAATTATATCATTTTTATATATAATAAATTATCGATATATATATTTTATCATGATATTTCATGAAATCTATTTTATTTACAAATCCATTTGTTTCTATACCCTTCATGGATTTTAAATTCAAAAGCTAGTGATGATGTAAGGCTATCTCATATTAATTTACATTCACTATGAAGTATTTTATTTATGCACCAAATTTAAATTAAATAGTGTGAATAATACCCATTAGTTATATAATTACCTGGAATATATATTACTTGTATTATTTTATTTTCAATTTCAAGCCATCCATTTCATGGGATTTTTTTATTAACACAATTCCAGAGTGGTAATGAAAATTGATACATAGAAACTTTTTTTATTGAGTTATTATATTTCATATTGAAATAGTTTCTTCCATTCAAGGTTAATTCCACCATAAAGCTTTATTTTTATGTTATTCCGAATACGCTCTGAGTAAAAATGATTTTTCAATTCAAATTTTCTTCCATGATTAATTTCTTTCTCATAAAAATATAACATTGTTATTAATAATTCTCATTATATCCTTGTAATCTCTTTGTTATCCATGTAATTGTTTCTTACTCCCTCTAAAATTATCATTTATATTTTAAACCCATTTTTTTTATTTAGTGGGATCCTCACAATAACATTTTCCTTTATTTAGATATAAGTTTGAATACCATTTTAATAAAATAGTATTTAAACAAGTGTATTTTAATATATTAAAAAGATTTTTATCCATGAACTAAGGGATTATAATTCACTCCACATTTCAATTATATATTTTATATTATTTTTTCATGGTTTAATTTTGGGTTTTTATATTTATAATTAAATTATTTCAAAATTATTCACTAAAACATTGAGAAAATGAAACTTACATGTGACTATAACATCCTTTCATACACCAACAAGAAATTCATTTTATATAATTTATTTTACTGCCTCACATAAATTTTTATCTTTATATCTAAGTGAATTAATTATTTTAAAAATGTTTTCACTATTAACCCTATATAGTTTTCTATAAAATACAATTTATTTGTTATTTAATTTTTTTCATCAACCTATTTCATTCATGATTTCAATTTTTGTGATAACATCGTGAGATGTTATGAAATGAATTTTTCTTTCCAAGGGTAAATTGTAATGTGATGAAAAATTGTTTTTAAATGAAAAAAATAATCTTGGATGACTAATTAGTGTGGTATTATATCTCAATAAAACAAATTGGATATGTTTTAATGTCTCCTGAGATGAAAAGCTAATGTGTGGACATGATCATGTTATGCTTTTATTCACATGCTTGTGTATAGACACAATTATATATTTCTTTATTCAAATGATGTTTTCAGTCATTATTTAAAATACCTATGTTCACATAATGGTTCATGGAATTGATTTCATATATCGTTGTTCAGATGATGTGTGTACATGATCAAAAACATCACTGTTCAGAAGAATATTTTTTAACAAGATTCCTCCAATTCCTTTTCAGAATATTGTAACTTATTCTGCATATGATTGTGATATATGTTTTAGACACATGTGATTATGATCCACAACATAGTTATATTATATCATTCACTTAATCCATGGAACATGTTCACTTGGTTGACATTATATGTATTTATAATAAATATTTTTGGAATCATTTTTTTTCACCGAGTTTATTAAATTCGATATTTCTCCCATTCTCATCTTTCTTACAAATTCTTATGATCTAACCATTGAATTTATATTGATGTTTTTTACATTTCTGAGAATCTTTTATTCCCCCTTATATATATTTATTCCCTTGACTGTGGATATGATTAAATGTAAAATTTTTTCTTGAATGGATTATACTGTGGCTTAAAAACATTTGAAATTTTTATAATTATTGTAAATCTTATTTCTTAGTTTTCTAGTTCTAAAAAAACCAAAACATTCATTGTTTGTATTTTTTCTTGTTATGAAATTTAATGATTAAAATTTTTAATTTAATAGAAAACCACTTTGGTTATCACGGATAGACTAACTTCGTAACAACTTTTATATGTAAATTGAGTTTTTTTGCACCAGACCAAGGATTGTGGTTATTGTGAACCTCAGTTGGTGACATAGTATGGATTTGTTTTTTTGGATTAGTTTATATTTTATTATAATTATTGTGGGGGGAAATTATATTAAATAATAGAGAATATTCTAATTTTAGGCTAATATCAATAAGTTTTGTAAGGTTTTGATTACTTTCTTTCTTAAGAATTACATCATTATTTCGATACTAGATAATGGATGTGATTGCATCACAAATATACTTATGTGCAATCAACTTGATTTTTTTAGTATCAAATCAATCTTCACTCAGTGAATGATCATTTGTCTGATAAATGAACATTGATCTAGACACCCTATAGAGATATTATTCAATAATTCACACCTATTTATAAAAAAATTATAATAGACACAAATATTTATTTTTAGAAAACTAATTAGGAAAATAATTATATATAAATATGATTAAAACATCGATATTATTTAGGGACATTATGCACTTAATTTATAATTAATTCATTATATGATTTTAGTTCTACATTTTCATTTTTTAATTTATATATTCTTATACCTTAACTGTAGATTATGTAACCTAATAGCTTTATCCCCAAGAAAACTATATAACAATGTTAGAAATTGAAAATATGGTGATTCACTAAAATATTGTACAAGGGGAATAAAATTTGGTGTTAAAAATATTTTATCATCCTTAACCAGTAATCACGAGTCATTATTAATAAAATGAACCAAAAAATCTCCCTCACTCTTCATTGATCTAATGGAAGAATATTAATTGATGTTATATGGATAATGATCAAATATTAATAGAGATTCTAATTACCTCATGTCAAGAATGGGTGGATGAACACCCAAGTGCATGTATCAAATGAATAAAAACATTTTCCACATGTGAATGGATTGACCATAGTGCTCAAGAATCTTAATATGGGTAGAATAATTTAATAAATGAAATCATTAAAACTAATGTACTATTCCTAAAATGTATAAATTTTGAAAATTACACTAAATGTTTCAGTAATCCAAGATCTATCAAGGATTATAAATCTTATAAAATTCAAAAAAATAGATAATAAGAGAATTTTATTGAAAAAATTTATTTGAAATTGATATGTATAATTAAGTGGTGCATGGTAAAGTAATACTCTACCCCAAATTTCTAATTGTTTTATTGGATTCTAGTCAATTTAAAACTATATGTCATAGATAATCTCTGAGATCAAAAAATTCTCTCATTAGTGGTTTAATAATAAATTATGTGGGAAAATTTATAGTATTATGATTATTTTATCCCAATTTAAGGTTTATGAAAATTTATATTTTGGAAATCGAATTATCCATCACATAGAAAATTTTTGTGTTATTTTAATAAATTTATTGGTTTTCTCTTCTTAGAGGAATGATTATATGTTGAAATAACGAAATCACATTTAATATCAACCTATGAAAGTTTATCAACGAAAATATCATCATTAACACTACTTAGAAGAATCTTTTATATTGTGGGACATGATATCTATTAATTATGAACACTTGAATTGAATTATTGAAGAAACAAGCAATCATAGGGACATTCCTATTATTAGTAAAAAATATATACAAGGATATGGAAATTATACCTTGAGTAATGTATTTATTCTTTATAAAAATTTCTATTTTAAATTGAATGTGATAATAAAAATTTCAATGAATTAATTTATTTAAGGGGGAAAATGTAATTCCCCATGATTTTGAAATATATTCTTCCCTAAATTACTTTATGTCATATAGACCTCTCCATGCACAACACAAATAAAAAATGAACCATTAAAAAATAGAAGGATATTAATAACAAAATTATAGTAATAATAAATCATTAAATAAATAAAAATATATTATCCCTAATATTTCAAAAATTTAGAAATAAATAACTAATATGGTTTATTATTAATATAATAATTTTTTTATAAAATAAATAACATTTTATATTGATGTATATTTTAGCCTATTGTATTAAATTGAAAATATTTATCGTGTCATTGTAATATAATTAATAATATATTGAAAAAAATAAATAATAAATTGATATGAAATAATATAAAGAACAATAAATGATTAAAAATGGCATTTTTCAATAAAAGGAGCCCTGATTATATTTTTTATTTACACTTGTAAATATATATATTATAATAAAATTTTAATTTTTTTAAATCATCATATAAACATTATCTTATAGTGAATTGTTTGGGCTTTTTTAAAATTAATTTTTTTTCTAAATACTGAAAAAAATAGCTTTTTATAAAAACAAATTGTTTCAAAAAGTTTCAATATGTAAGTATAACATAAAAACATATAAAAAATATTTCATGATCATATGTTTCTTTATAGATTAAAATTTTTCATTTAAAAATAATATTTATATTAAAAAAATCTATGACTAATATTTAAAAATAATGTATCAATATTCTGAAAAAAAATGTTATATTTCCCTTTTAATTTAATTTTCATGAGATGAAAATTGGTATTTTATTAATTTAAAAATAAAATTAATATATTTACGGTAAACAATAGAACAATTTATTTAATTAAAATCAATATCCTTGATAATTTCGAACAATGCATGACATTTGGGATAACTACAAACTTTTTATAAAAACAATTTTTTACACATTACATGAACTAATGTTAAAGTTAATTTTGAATATGTAATTAAATTTTATTTTAAAAAATATTAATTTTTTTAGAATAATTAGGTCTGAATTAAATAAGAATGTCCATTTAATTAATATAAATTAAATGTAATTTACCTGGGATCAAGTTATTTACCATGGTGACAACAAAAAATGATGATAGTTAAAAATTTATTTGTAAAAGTCTTAACATTATTAATTTTTTCGTAAAATTATTGGTTTAAGATTTCATTACATTACCATATCATGTGCTACATTATTATCTAATTTTCTCCACTTCCAATTAGAAACATGTATATTCGAATGTAATATTTCCAAAAATTTCACCCCCTTCACCTAAAAAAGGATATCACATACACCCAATTTCTTCCCTCATTATAAATTAATAGATAAAGCAATATTTCTTCGATTCTTTAAACATTATCATTACATCTAGGATTCATTTTTATTTCTAGAATACCATGTAATGGTGCCTTATATTATTAACTATTGTAGAATACCATGGGGGAGAGCTAACATTCTCTAGTGATCTCTCTTAATAATTTTATTCATCAAACATTATACACCTATTATATCCTGGAAAATATTATAAGATCTATAATATTAAATTTTTTAATTTTTTTTTTACTAATGGATTATCCTCTTTAAACCTTCATCTAAAACCATTTGAAAAATGAGGATGTCGTCATGTGTACAAGCATACCACTACCTCAATGAGTGGTGTCTTTGATTATACATAATCACCATAATTGAATTCTAATAGAATTATATTTAAATTATTAATATGATATTAATTACATATTTCATATTATTTAAATATAATAATTTCATTGTATTCCTTAAAACCCAAAAAATTGAACGTTCCACTTGCACATACATATGGACTACTGCCTCCATGAAAGTGACATATTTGGTTTAATGTATAGTCTTTTATTATTAATCCAAATGTCTTATAATATGATTAAACACATTAATAAAATATAAATAATATCATTATGATTCTATATTATGATATTGTCAAAACTATATTCACATTCCTAGCCATACTCACACATAGATTATAAAATGTTCTTATTTAGGTTTGTTTTACCGTTGACATGAAAAGTGTTATAAATTTATATCCTGTGTGACTATGAAAAAATAAATATTTGAAAATTTTTAAAATAATAAGTAAATAATTAATTTTTGGTATTCTTTTATGGTAAACATAATATCTAACTAATTACTAAGATTCCATCACATGTTTTCCAAAATTAGGAAAATTGGTTTTCACTAACTTCATCATCATGAATCATAACAGAAATACATATAAACTAAAATTAAAATTTTATAAATAATTATAAACAATTAAATAAATGACTACAATTACATTTTAATGATAATAATTTAATATATAATCAATACTAATCTAAAATATTATTTAATGTGAATTAAACCGAACAATTGAAGATGGTAACAACTGATTACAAAAACAAACTATAACTAATTAAAAAATTATTAATAAAAATTTGTAATGAAATTTATAAAAGATTTTAAGAAAGAATATTTTTCAAAAATAATTTCTTAGAATTTCTATTTTTATAGTATTTTAGATCTTCATTGGCTTATTAGGATGATATAGTAATGGGTTTTTCATTAAAAGTTTGCTTCATTGAGATATGATGTGTATTTACTACTTGTTTCTTTTTCCGGTGTATATATTGGCCATGAATTTAATTCAAAATATTATTTTATTAAATAAAATGGATTTAAAAATATATTTCATTCCATACGCTTCCTTTTTTTTAATTCGAATTATAATAATGATATAAGGGTGTTTTATCTCCACTACCATTCTTTGAGACATGTTTTATATGGACCTAATATCATTTTTATTTTTTATATACATTCTATTATATATATAATATCATAAATTTCATTTTTTCATCGAATTTATTGAAAAATGTCTATATGTCTCTTTAAGGGGATATTTAGTATAAATTTCTTAATCTGTAAAGGATATTGACATCTCAAATATTTATTCATTGAGTTATGATATTTCATCTTGTACATAATTCGTCCATGTTTGGGTTACGTCACAAAAATATTTTATTTTTTATTATTTTATAATCCATACTGAGGGAAAAATAGTTTTTAATTAAAATATCCTTTAATGCTGAATTTATTTCTAATAAAAGTATACATTTATTAAAAATAATTCTTATCCTTTTAATATATTTACTTTGTATTTTATATCAATATTTTCTATTCTTCCCTATAATATCCAATATATTTTAAAACCCAATTTTGTATTATGTCATGTGGTATTTTTAATTATATTATTATATGTTCAAGAGAATATTTTATTACTCTTGTTTTGATGTCAGATTACATAAAAATATTTAAATAGGTTTAAAAGGTTTTACACACATGTTCCATTATTTGGACTTCCACTCAAAATTTCTTTGATATTACTTTTTTTATGATAAAAGGATTAAATATTTTATTTTACTTCTAAATTATAATGTATTTAACATATTTCCCTTTAAATTTTCAAAAATTACATTTAAAAGGTCCATAAATTCATCTTTTATTCAGATGATAATACTACTTACTATAAACTCTTTTATGATTTATCTTTTATTTTTCATTTTATATATAAAAAAATTACCTCCATGTAAATTTTCAATAATGAACCAAACATTATATTTGAATATATTATAATATTTTTGGTTGATTGAATTTTTTATATATTTCATTTTTAGTCATCGTGTTTGTTTAAATGATACATACATGAAATGTTACAAACCCCATTTTTATTTATATTGATTCTTTATGATTTATGAATTATTTTCTTAATTAGAACACATATGTATGGATGATTTATGATTGGGGACCTATATATCTTCCCGAGGAATGAGTGATTTTTTTCAAATCATGTGAGATAACACAACTGTGAATGAACGTGATTATGTTGTGAATTGTTCACATGGTGGTGCGTGGTCATGATCACATATTGATTTTTTTTCACAATATAGTACATGAACATGATCATATATATCTTTTTTCCCATGATGGTGTGTGGACATGATCAAATATAGTTTTTTTCACATTTAGAATCTTTACTTTGATCCCATATATCTTTGTTTACATTCTGGTGCATGAATGTGATCATATATTGCAATATTCACATGATTTCGTGTGTCCTTTATCATTTCTCCCTTTATTCACATGATTTTACATGAATATGATTTCCCTTCACATTTTTCACAATATTAAAATTTCCTAGAGAAATTATTATGCTACATTGGTGTATATATTATATTATTCTCCAAAACACATGTATATTATCTCACACACATTGATCATTGTAGAATTTTATTAAACTAATATTACATGTATTTATAACATGTCTTATTAGTAACTCTTATGGTATCATGTCATATATAATAGCATGTTTCTCTCATACTTATTTTTCCCATATTATTTTGTTCTCACAGATTGGGACATGTTTATGAGTATTTACCTTACTATGAATTTCATCGTATGAATTTCATATAATTTCATTACCCAATTTATGGAGAAGAGTTTAACTTATGATTAGTCTATAAGGAATTCTAGTGGTATCTTTTGTTGAGAAAATGTTCACAATTATTGTTACATGGGTTGTTAATATATCTTATTATCAAAGACACTAATACATTAATTAATAGGATTGTGTGATTATTGTGAGTTGTGATGTTTAAAAGATAGAGATGATGTAAAATAATGTTTTTTATCTTTGATTATCTCACTCGGTATCAAATCATATGTGTATAGATTGTGTTTTTAATGTCGGGCATGGGATTTTGTGTCTTGGGAGCCTAAAACCACGTCAAAAACTATCATCATACCAATGGATCCAATTAATCAAAAAGAAAAGGATTTTGATAATGATACACTATGAAAATGAAAAAATATAGTGATTATTTTCCGTAAAAATAAAATTTAATCATTGAAATGAAAGGGTAAATTATAAATAACTATATGGAGATACCTCTAAAATAGGGTAGAATCTCTAACAGGTATCTTGTGGTTTTTTCTGAGCTAAGATAGTAACTATCTAAAATTCAGAAGACACCTTGTGACGTTATAAATATTTTTCAAATAATATTTTTTCAGTCTTTCTCTTATAAATATATTTTACCCAGGTCAATTTTTTTTCATTATGTCAAATTAAAATAAATATCTTTTTATAATAATAAAAAAATTAATTTTATTTAAATATAATAATAATAATTAATCATTAACAAAAATTTTAGGCATGGAAATACGCTTTTACTAAAAATAGTTTGTTCTGAGTGTCATGTGCAAATATTAAATTTAATTTTTCTAGAATGTATAAATTTAATTATATAAAATGTACTTCTAGATTTGAAATCTGTATGACCATTTAATTAATAATTTATTTTATTTTAATTTATTAAATTTAAATTAATTTTTAACAATTTAATTACCACTACAATCCCAAAAATTGAAAATGGAAACAATTTATGTGTTAAAGACATAATATCATGTTTAAAATATGATTAAAAAAATGTTTGAGATATTATAGACCTTAACTAATCCCCAAAACCATTATTTTACATTTTTATATATTCCATGTGAAAAATTTATATTAAGAATTGATATTAACAAAAATTCAATTCCTGTCACATTTAAAAGGAGCTCACCTCCACCCAATTTCATCACTCATTGTAATACATTAGTTTGAAAAAAATATCTTATGTTGTCTCTCATCTAATCTCCCCCCAATCCTATTATACAATTACATTGAAAAAAATAATTCTAATATTCCATCAGTTTTTACACTACAGATAATATAAAATGTGAATGGTAATGCTCTCAACCGGGGTCTCTTAACTCATTTCTGATTTTAACATCTCAATTAGATTCAATACACGAATTTCATATAAGGTGAGAATAAATTATATTATAATATATTATTATTGTAATTTAATATATAGTTCCTACATTCTTCCAAAATTATTTTATAAATGAATATGTCAACATCATTATGTACGAACTATAGCCTCTCTGAATGGTGTGATTGATTTTTTCTCACTAACATGAATAGTTGAAACTAAATTTTATCTAATAAAATAACATGATATTTATAATAATTTTATGATTCTAAAATTATAAAATATTCCCTATATTCATCTAAATCATTGGCAAACTAATGTTTTGTATTTTCAAACGTGCAAACTGCCACCTCTAGAATTATAGAACTTATACCAAACAATACAATCGACGCTAGTATCTTATGATGAAAAAGATAAAATATAACTACCTAATATATTTTTAATAAATAATTATAATGATTTTTATTAAGGTTATAGTTTCAAATAAATCTTTTAAAAAGGTTATTTATGGGATATTTTGTTATACAGGAGGTCCGAGCATGTTCTTCTAAGAAAGAATAAATATAAAGTGTTTTTCATCTAAATTTTTATTCAATTAGTTATTACATAAATTACACACTTATATTATTTTTATATATAATAAATTATCCATATATATATTTTATCATGATATTTCATGAAATCTATTTTATTTACAAATCCATTTGTTTCTATACCCTTCATGGATTTTAAATTCAAAAGCTAGTGATGATGTAAGGCTATCTCATATTAATTTACATTCACTATGAAGTATTTTATTTATGCACCAAATTTAAATTAAATAGTGTGAATAATACCCATTAGTTATATAATTACCTGGAATATATATTACTTGTATTATTTTATTTTCAATTTCAAGCCATCCATTTCATGGGATTTTTTTATTAACACAATTCCAGAGTTGTAATGAAAATTGATACATGGAAGCTTTTTTTATTGAGTTATTATATTTCATATTGAAATAGTTTCTTCCATTCAAGGTTAATTCCACCATAAAGCTTTATTTTTATGTTATTCCGAATACGCTCTGAGTAAAAATGATTTTTCAATTCAAATTTTCTTCCATGATTAATTTCTTTCTCATAAAAATATAACATTGTTATTAATAATTCTCATTATATCCTTGTAATCTCTTTGTTATCCATGTAATTGTTTCTTACTCCCTCTAAAATTATCATTTATATTTTAAACCCATTTTTTTTATTTAGTGGGATCCTCACAATAACATTTTCCTTTATTTAGATATAAGTTTGAATACCACTTTAATAAAATAGTATTTAAACAAGTGTATTTTAATATATTAAAAAGATTTTTATCCATGAACTAAGGGATTATAATTCACTCCACCTTTCAATTATATATTTTATATTATTTTTTCATGGTTTAATTTTGGGTTTTTATATTTATAATTAAATTATTTCAAAATTATTCACTAAAACATTGAGAAAATGAAACTTACATGTGACTATAACATCCTTTCATACACCAACAAGAAATTCATTTTATATAATTTATTTTACTGCCTCACATAAATTTTTATCTTTATATCTAAGTGAATTAATTATTTTAAAAATGTTTTCACTATTAACCCTATATAGTTTTCTATAAAATACAATTTAGTTGTTATTTAATTTTTTTCATCAACCTATTTCATTCATGATTTCAATTTTTGTGATAACATCGTGAGATGTTATGAAATGAATTTTTCTTTCCAAGGGTAAATTGTAATGTGATGAAAAATTGTTTTTAAATGAAAAAAATAATCTTGGATGACTAATTGGTGTGGTATTATATCTCAATAAATCAAATTGGATATGTTTTAATGTCTCCTGAGATGAAAAGCTAATGTGTGGACATGATCATGTTATGCTTTTATTCACATGCTTGTGTATAGACACAATTATATATTTCTTTATTCAAATGATGTTTTCAGTCATTATTTAAAATACCTATGTTCACATAATGGTTCATGGAATTGATTTCATATATCGTTGTTCAGATGATGTGTGTACATGATCAAAAACATCACTGTTCAGAAGAATATTTTTTAACAAGATTCCTCCAATTCCTTTTCAGAATATTGTAACTTATTCTGCATATGATTGTGATATATGTTTTAGACAAATGTGATTATGATCCACAACATAGTTATATTATATCATTCACTTAATCCATGGAACATGTTCACTTGGTTGACATTATATGTATTTATACTAAATATTTTTGGAATCATTTTTTTTTCACCGAGTTTATTAAATTCGATATTTCTCCCATTCTCATCTTTCTTACAAATTCTTATGATCTAACCATTGAATTTATATTGATGTTTTTTACATTTCTGAGAATCTTTTATTCCCCCTTATATATATTTATTCCCTTGACTGTGGATATGATTAAATGTAAAATTTTTTCTTGAATGGATTATACTGTGGCTTAAAAACATTTGAAATTTTTATAATTATTGTAAATCTTATTTCTTAGTTTTCTAGTTCTAAAAAAACCAAAACATTCATTGTTTGTATTTTTTCTTGTTATGAAATTTAATGATTAAAATTTTTAATTTAAGAGAAAACCACTTTGGTTATCACGGATAGACTAACTTCGTAACAACTTTTATATGTAAATTGAGTTTTTTTGCACCAGACCAAGGATTGTGATTATTGTGAACCTCAGTTGGTGACATAGTATGGATTTTTTTTTGGATTAGTTTATATTTTATTATAATTATTGTGGGGGGAAATTATATTAAATAATAGAGAATATTCTAATTTTAGGCTAATATCAATAAATTTTGTAAGGTTTTGATTACTTTCTTTCTTAAGAATTACATCATTATTTCGATACTAGATAATGGATGTGATTGCATCACAAATATACTTATGTGCAATCAACTTGATTTTTTTAGTATCAAATCAATCTTCACTCAGTGAATGATCATTTGTCTGATAAATGAACATTGATCTAGACACCCTATAGAGATATTATTCAATAATTCACAAACTATTTATAAAAAAATTATAATAGACACAAATATTTATTTTTAGAAAACTAATTAGGAAAATAATTATATATAAATATGATTAAAACATCGTTATTATTTAGGGACATTATGCACTTAATTTATAATTATTTCATTATATGATTTTAGTTCTACATTTTCATTTTTTAATTTATATATTCTTATACCTTAACTGTAGATTATGTAACCTAATAGCTTTATCCCCAAGAAAACTATATAACAATGTTAGAAATTGAAAATATGGTGATTCACTAAAATATTGTACAAGGGGAATAAAATTTGGTGTTAAAAATATTTTATCATCCTTAACCAGTAATCACGAGTCATTATTAATAAAATGAACCAAAAAATCTCCCTCACTCTTCATTGATCTAATGGAAGAATATTAATTGATGTTATATGGATAATGATCAAATATTAATAGAGATTCTAATTACCTCATGTCAAGAATGGGTGGATGAACACCCAAGTGCATGTATCAAATGAATAAAAACATTTTCCACATGTGAATGGATTGACCATAGTGCTCAAGAATCTTAATATGGGTAGAATAATTTAATAAATGAAATCATTAAAACTGATGTACTATTCCTAAAATGTATAAATTTTGAAAATTACACTAAATGTTTCAGTAATCCAAGATATATCAAGGATTATAAATCTTATAAAATTCAAAAAAATAGATAATAAGGGAATTTTATTGAAAAAATTTATTTGAAATTGATATGTATAATTAAGTGGTGAAAGGTAAAGTAATACTCTACCCCAAATTTCTAATTGTTTTATTGGATTCTAGTCAATTTAAAACTATATGTCATAGATAATCTCTGAGATCAAAAAATTCTCTCATTAGTGGTTTAATAATAAATTATGTGGGAAAATTTATAGTATTATGATTATTTTATCCCAATTTTAGGTTTATGAAAATTTATATTTTGGAAATCGAATTATCCATCACATAGAAAATTTTTGTGTTATTTTAATAAATTTATTGGTTTTCTCTTCTTAGAGGAATGATTATATGTTGAAATAACGAAATCACATTTAATATCAACCTATGAAAGTTTATCAACGAAAATATCATCATTAACACTACTTAGAAGAATCTTTTATATTGTGGGACATGATATCTATTAATTATGAACACTTGAATTGAATTATTGAAGAAACAAGCAATCATAGGGACATTCCTATTATTAGTAAAAAATATATACAAGGATATGGAAATTATACCTTGAGTAATGTATTTATTCTTTATAAAAATTTCTATTTTAAATTGAATGTGATAATAAAAATTTCAATGAATTAATTTATTTAAGGGGGAAAATGTAATTCCCCATGATTTTGAAATATATTCTTCCCTAAATTACTTTATGTCATATAGACCTCTCCATGAACAACACAAATAAAAAATGAACCATTAAAAAATAGAAGGATATTAATAACAAAATTATAGTAATAATAAATCATTAAATAAATAAAAATATATTATCCCTAATATTTCAAAAATTTAGAAATAAATAACTAATATGGTTTATTATTAATATAATAATTTTTTTATAAAATAAATAACATTTTATATTGATGTATATTTTAGCCTATTGTATTAAATTGAAAATATTTATCGTGTCATTGTAATATAATTTATAATATATTGAAAAAAAAATAATAAATTGATATGAAATAATATAAAGAACAATAAATGATTAAAAATGGCATTTTTCAATAAAAGGAGTCCTGATTATATTTTTTATTTACACTTGTAAATATATATATTATAATAAAATTTTAATTTTTTTTAAATCATCATATAAACATTATCTTATAGTGAATTGTTTGGGCTTTTTTAAAATTAATTTTTTTTCTAAATACTGAAAAATATAGCTTTTTATAAAAACAAATTGTTTCAAAAAGTTTCAATATGTAAGTATAACATAATAACATATAAAAAATATTTCATGATCATATGTTTCTTTATAGATTAAAATTTTTCATTTAAAAATAATATTTATATTAAAAAAATCTATGACTAATATTTAAAAATAATGTATCAATATTCTGAAAAAAAATGTTATATTTCCCTTTTAATTTAATTTTCATGAGATGAAAATTGGTATTTTATTAATTTAAAAATAAAATTAATATATTTATGGTAAACAATAGAACAATTTATTTAATTAAAATCAATATCCTTTATAATTTCGAACAATGCATGACATTTGGGATAACTACAAACTTTTTATAAAAACAATTTTTTACACATTACATGAACTAATGTTAAAGTTAATTTTGAATATGTAATTAAATTTTATTTTAAAAAATATTTATTTTTTAGAATAATTAGGTCTGAATTAAATAAGAATGTCCATTTAATTAATAAAAATTAAATGTAATTTACCTGGGATCAAGTTATTTACCATGGTGACAACAAAAAATGATGATAGTTAAAAATTTATTTGTAAAAGTCTTAATATTATTAATTTTTTCGTAAAATTATTGGTTTAAGATTTCATTACATTACCATATCATGTGCTACATTATTATCTAATTTTCTCCACTTCCAATTAGAAACATGTATATTCGAATGTAATATTTCCAAAAATTTCACCCCCTTCACCTAAAAAAGGATATCACATACATCCAATTTCTTCCCTCATTATAAATTAATAGATAAAGCAATATTTCTTCGATTCTTTAAACATTATCATTACATCTAGGATTCATTTTTTTTCTAGAATACCATGTAATGGTGCCTTATATTATTAACTATTGTAGAATACCATGGGGGAGAGCGAACATTCTCTAGTGATCTCTCTTAATAATTTTATTCATCAAACATTATACACCTATTATATCCTGGAAAATATTATAAGATCTATAATATTAAATTTTTTAATTTTTTTTACTAATGGATTATCCTCTTTAAACCTTCATCTAAAACCATTTGAAAAATGAGGATGTCGTCATGTGTACAAGCATACCACTACCTCAATGAGTGGTGTCTTTGATTATACATAATCACAATAATTGAATTCTAATAGAATTATATTTAAATTATTAAAATGATATTAATTACATATTTTATATTATTTAAATATAATAATTTCATTGTATTCCTTAAAACCCAAAAAATTGAACGTTCCACTTGCACATACATATGGACTACTGCCTCCATGAAAGTGACATATTTGGTTTAATGTATAGTCTTTTATTATTAATCCAAATGTCTTATAATATGATTAAACACATTAATAAAATATAAATAATATCATTATGATTCTATATTATGATATTGTAAAAACAATATTCACATTCCTAGCCATACTCACACATAGATTATAAAATGTTCTTATTTAGGTTTGTTTTACCGCTGACATGAAAAGTGTTATAAATTTATATCCTGTGTGACTATGAAAAAATAAATATTTGAAAATTTTTAAAATAATAAGTAAATAATTAATTTTTGGTATTCTTTTATGGTAAACATAATATCTAACTAATTACTAAGATTCCATCACATGTTTTCCAAAATTAGGAAAATTGGTTTTCACTAACTTCATCATCATGAATCATAACAGAAATACATATAAACTGAAATTAAAATTTTATAAATAATTATAAACAATTAAATAAATGACTACAATTACATTTTAATGATAATAATTTAATATATAATCAATACTAATCTAAAATATTATTTAATGTGAATTAAACCGAACAATTGAAGATGGTAACAACTGATTACAAAAACAAACTATAACTAATTAAAAAATTATTAATAAAAATTTGTAATGAAATTTATAAAAGATTTTAAGAAAGAATATTTTTCAAAAATAATTTCTTAGAATATCTATTTTTATAGTATTTTAGATCTTCTTTGGCTTATTAGGATGATATAGTAATGGGTTTTTCATTAAAAGTTTGCTTCATTGAGATATGATGTGTATTTACTACTTGTTTCTTTTTCCGGTGTATATATTGGCCATGAATTTAATTCAAAATATTATTTTATTAAATAAAATGGATTTAAAAATATATTTCATTCCATACACTTCCTTTTTTTTAATTCGAATTATAATAATGATGTAAGGGTGTTTTATCTCCACTACCATTCTTTGAGACATGTTTTATATGGACCTAATATCATTTTTATTTTTTATATACATTCTATTATATATATAATATCATAAATTTCATTTTTTCATCGAATTTATTGAAAAATGTCTATATGTCTCTTTAAGGGGATATTTAGTATAAATTTCTTAATCTGTAAAGGATATTGACATCTCAAATATTTATTCATTGAGTTATGATATTTCATCTTGTACATAATTCGTCCATGTTTGGGTTACAACACAAAAATATTTTATTTTTTATTATTTTATAATCCATACTGAGGGAAAAATAGTTTTTAATTAAAATATCCTTTAATGCTGAATTTATTTCTAATAAAAGTATACATTTATTAAAAATAATTCTTATCCTTTTAATATATTTACTTTGTATTTTATATCAATATTTTCTATTCTTCCCTATAATATCCAATATATTTTAAAACCCAATTTTGTATTATGTCATGTGGTATTTTTAATTATATTATTATATGTTCAAGAGAATATTTTATTACTCTTGTTTTGATGTCAGATTACATAAAAATATTTAAATAGGTTTAAAAGGTTTTACACACATGTTCCATTATTTGGACTTCCACTCAAAATTTCTTTGATATTACTTTTTTTATGATAAAAGGATTAAATATTTTATTTTACTTCTAAATTATAATGTATTTAACATATTTCCCTTTAAATTTTCAAAAATTACATTTAAAAGGTCCATAAATTCATCTTTTATTCAGATGATAATACTACTTACTATAAACTCTTTTATGATTTATCTTTTATTTTTCATTTTATATATAAAAAAATTACCTCCATGTAAATTTTCAATCATGAACCAAACATTATATTTGAATATATTATAATATTTTTGGGTGATTGAATTTTTTATATATTTCATTTTTAGTCATCGTGTTTGTTTAAATGATACATACATGAAATGTTACAAACCCCATTTTTATTTATATTGATTCTTTATGATTTATGAATTATTTTCTTAATTAGAACACATATGTATGGATGATTTATGATTGGGGACCTATATATCTTCCCGAGGAATGAGTGATTTTTTTCAAATCATGTGAGATAACACAACTGTGAATGAACGTGATTATGTTGTGAATTGTTCACATGGTGGTGCGTGGTCATGATCACATATTGATTTTTTTTCACAATATAGTACATGAACATGATCATATATATCGTTTTTCCCATGATGGTGTGTGGACATGATCAAATATAGTTTTTTTCACATTTAGAATCTTTACTTTGATCCCATATATCTTTGTTTACATTCTGGTGCATGAATGTGATCATATATTGCAATATTCACATGATTTCGTGTGTCCTTTATCATTTCTCCCTTTATTCACATGATTTTACATGAATATGATTTCCCTTCACATTTTTCACAATATTAAAATTTCCTAGAGAAATTATTATGCTACATTGGTGTATATATTATATTATTCTCCAAAACACATGTATATTATCTCACACACATTGATCATTGTATAATTTTATTAAACTAATATTACATGTATTTATAACATGTCTTATTAGTAACTCTTATGGTATCATGTCATATATAATAGCATGTTTCTCTCATACTTATTTTTCCCATATTATTTTGTTCTCACAGATTGGGACATGTTTATGAGTATTTACCTTACTATGAATTTCATCGTATGAATTTCATATAATTTCATTACCCAATTTATGGAGAAGAGTTTAACTTATGATTAGTCTATAAGGAATTCTAGTGGTATCTTTTGTTGAGAAAATGTTCACAATTATTGTTACATGGGTTGTTAATATATCTTATTATCAAAGACACTAATACATTAATTAATAGGATTGTGTGATTATTGTGAGTTGTGATGTTTAAAAGATAGAGATGATGTAAAATAATGTTTTTTATCTTTGATTATCTCACTCGGTATCAAATCATATGTGTATAGATTGTGTTTTTAATGTCGGGCATGGGATTTTGTGTCTTGGGAGCCTAAAACCACGTCAAAAACTATCATCATACCAATGGATCCAATTAATCAAAAAGAAAAGGATTTTGATAATGATACACTATGAAAATGAAAAAATATAGTGATTATTTTCCGTAAAAATAAAATTTAATCATTGAAATGAAAGGGTAAATTATAAATAACTATATGGAGATACCTCTAAAATAGGGTAGAATCTCTAACAGGTATCTTGTGGTTTTTTCTGAGCTAAGATAGTAACTATCTAAAATTCAGAAGACACCTTGTGACGTTACAAACATAATAGATACTTCTAAAACAGAAACATTCTCATCAAGAAAAATTTAACTAATAGGAAAAGATGAAATTTTCTACCTCTAAAAAAACCCAAAATCTCAATAATTAATCCTCTCAAATTATGTAACTTAACTAACTCTCATATCCCATGGTTGGTGGTTACATTCTTATATTGATTCTAGATACTATATATCACATCCCTAGGGATAAAATAGTTTAGTAGCATTAGAAATATGATTACATTCTTTTATTTCACATTTCATTTGAAAACATAAAATGTTACATAGTATTTTCAATGAGATCAATTCTATTCCCATTAGCATATCCTTGAATATGAATCCTTATAAATTTCTTGGGATCCTAGGGGAAATAAACATAAAAAAGGTATTCTCTTAGATTCTAAATAATGTTATATGTGTATCATAATATATCATTTTTACATAATTCATAATAAATATGTAAATTTAAATAACTAATAACATATGAAATTTAATTAACTACATGATCATAAAAATATAATATAATTGGAGTAAAAAATTATCAAATTATTCTAAATAAATAATCACATGTTCTTGAAAGATATCAATGGTTTTTATATTTAATAAAATAATATGTACATGAACAAATAATCCTATAATGCGATAATCTGTAATTCTGGACATCATAAAAATACTATCAAGGCCTCATTCCAGATCATCTTATATATAGGATTAATGCCTTATATAAATACTCAAATCTATTTTTTCAAATGAGTACTACTAAGGAATCGAGGGGTTATAACTGGATATTCTCACCACATACAATTTCAAATTTATTCCTCATATGAAAGGTAAAAATAATTATCAATGTAAACATTATTATTGAAAAACTATAAAATTTAATGAAAATAATTTCCCCAATCAATGAACATAATCATAAAAGATCAAGATTAATGTGATGAATGGTATAAAAATAGTTAATCCCCATTCAAGAAAATCATACACCATCTTTAGAAATTGTAATGATAGTATCACTACAAAATATACCTAATGGATCATAATTAATATAAGGGGGTTTCAAAGATGAATATAAATAAAATAAACATTTCTTTAAAAACATTATAGATTAAAAAACCATTTAACATTGAAAATGAATTTTAAAAAATAAAAAAAATATACATTATTAGGAAATAAAATTTAAAAAAAAAAAATAATCACTAAGACTTTAATTTATGTTTTAAATTGATTATTGATCATGATGTAAGTTAATTTTTTAAATTTTTCATAATAAAAAAGATTCCTTTCATTTTGTTCTATAATGGTTAAAAAGTACCTCATTCAGGGTAAAATGATTCATTTCAAACCATTTTTTAAAAATTCACACAGGGGAAAAAATTATGTTAATAAATCATTTTTTTAAAAAAAATTTCTGGATAACATTTTTTGAAAACAAACATTTGTAAGATAAATGGTTTTCAACTAAAAAAGAAAATAAAATTATCATTCCTTAGAAAAATATCTAAGTAAATTTAACTACCAATGCCAAATAGAATTACAGAGTCTTGACTATGCCTTCATATAGTGATATTTTTCAGGGTAGCGGCTGAAGATGATCGGAAATCAAGGAAGCACGAATGCTCAACCACATCGAAGGCCGAAGAAGGACTACTCCATCTTACAAAAGCTGATGTCCACCAGGTCATTAGTTGGGAACATAGAGCTACTATCCTTGGAATGAATGAACCTGCGAAGGAAGTATGTGAAGGTTCTCAAACATTATGAGAGTTCAGCATGGGAATCAGCTACTGTGGAGGAGGCTTTTTATCAGGGATGTGATGACGATTATGGTTTCTTTGATATGTAATTTTCTCTTGAAGATTGTGGTACTTGTTTAATGTCCTTTTATTTTTATTTAATAAATGGTCAGGGGGTTATCCTATGATGGAGTTTCTGGTATAAAACATGATTGACTGATAAACCCTTACCAAATTAGTATATTTTGAACCATAACACCCATGAAAGAGATAAAATAAATGAAAAATTAGACCCATAAATATTAATAAATTCATGATATAACATATAAAATGGGAACTCGACACACCACATAAATGATGTCAGTTTTACAACATAACATATATCCCGAAGAAAAAAATGTAAGTGGAATAACTCTTATAATGATAATAACATTGATGAGAAAATTAATAAATGAAGGTATTATGTGATTAAAATTTATATCCAAATAAAATGAATATAAATGTGACATTAAAAAAGAAAAATTTATTACAAACATAATTTTATAATATCAAATTAAATGAAGAAGTAATATAACTCAATGAAAAGAAATTGACTCATGATATTGTTATTATGCACATAATATAATATGGGATAGATATTGGTTATTAAATAAATAAAATATCATTTAGTATATATTATATATATTTTTATTATGTTTTAATTATTGATAAATGATTTATGATTTTAGTAGAAGAGGAGAAAAAGAAAGATCTTAGTGAAGACAAATTTTCATATCATAAAAAACCAACCTATAGATTTCTTTTTAAGGATTCACGTGGTTTATATTTTGTGAATAAAAAAAGATATAGAATGGTAATATGTATTTTGGGGAGATACTTTGGGAAAAAAATTCCTGATAAATGGACTACAAGGTGTGATTAACTAAAGTGATAATATCACTTTTTATAATTGATGTGAATATCTAAAATAATTCAACAATGGGTAGTCAAACTCTACCTAATTGCATCCAAAATTGATAAATAATTGATTTAATGTAATTTTATGTTGATAAAACCCTCCAACACATAGAAATAAATAGTTTTTATACATTTAATTACCAAATCATATATTTTTACTTATGGTAGTAATATTAGTTCTCATCACAGTTACTAGATGTTTTTTAACCTAGGTAACTTTTTTGTGAAGACTAAAATAGAGTGATCCATATTAGATAATTTGACCCACAAATTTTAAATATTAAATCCTATTTATAAAAAAAATCAATGTGTAGAAAATAATTTTTTAAAAAGGTTTGTGTAATACACAAAACTTATTCTTACTTTAACTACATTAAATATATGTTATTTTCTTCACTAATCATAATGACATGAAATTAATTTTTACATATTACCTAGTATATATTATTCTTATTTCCAATATGTAATCCATTTTTTAAAACCAAATTCATATATGTAAGGAAATTGAATATAAAATTAAACCTACATCTATCATGAAAGAGCACTTTTCTAAAAAAAATTCTCAAATTTAAAATTTATTCCAAAATTCAACTTTAAATTATTCTTAACTACCTAAATTTGTATAAATATAAGATAATTGAACAAACTTTTCCTTAAATAAATTCTAAAAATATAATATAACTTTTTAAATTCTTGAAATGAAAAAGTTGTTCTCAATACATATATATATATTTCACTATTCATCAAGAAATTATACATATTCGTAAATTTACAAAATTTAACTGTACAATAATTTTTACATGATGATTTTAAAAATGAATTTATTTTTTTCTCATATGTTTTCTAAAAGTGTTTTTATTTAATTTTTAATATTAGTGAGAAAATGTCACAAATCTACTTTTTAGAAAAATAAACCTTTTGATAAAAATATTCCTTTTCTATTAAAAGGATTTTTAGGTATATTTATAATAAATCTATATATAATGAATTTATTTCATACATTTTTTAAACATATAAATATCTTATATTTTTAGTCTTATTTGTATCATACTTCATAATAGCTATGTGCTAACAATAACATTAAACAAAAATATTTTGATATAATATCATTGTTATTTTAAACTCGACTATGCATGTAGCACAATATTACATAAAAATAAAAAATATTTAAAGATTAATATATTATAAAATCATGAGATGGTGTAAGAACCCGGATCTTCGTTTTCAGGTATGTCTTTCCTTTCCTGGAATTTTTGAGAAAAAATGGGGTATTTGAAAAATTTTGAAGTACACACTATGTACTTTCTGAATACACGATGTGTACTCCCTTGCCACGCCAAGCCATGTGCTGGCCGTGTCTGGGCCCCACACATGATATGTAGAGCCGATGTGGCGGCCTCTTAAAGCGGAGTATGGAAAAACAGAGTACACGCTGTGTACCCCAGAAGTACAGGTCGTGTATTTTTTTTTTGTTTTTCATTAAATGGACCGGGTTCACGCCTAACGGACAGAAAACACCCCTTCATCAGGTTCTTCATCTTAGAGTGACCCGTACGGCCGCAATTCTTCTTCGGATTCCCAAGCCTCCGTCTAATCCCCGTTTCAGCCGTCGTTGATTGCGTTGGAACCACATCGGTGAGTTCTTCCTTCTCCTAGAGCTTTGTTTTCCAATTTCTCCTCTTTCTCAAGATATTGTGGGTTGATCTTTTTGGATGTTTTCTCAGATACTCGACATTCAATGGTGAATCAATCGTCATGGTTCATGTATATCGTTCTCCTAGCATCGAGGTTGGTGGTTTGTGCCTTTCTGTAAGAAGTATGTGAATAGTTTGTGTAAATTCCACCAATAACCTCAAACGGGGTATTGCGTGTTTCCTATTTTTTGCCCTGTTTTTTTCTTTCTTTGGTGATAGGCCTGTTTAGAGGTCATTGCTTCTGAATAGGGTAAATTGTACTATGATCTTGATGTTTTTCCATGCTTGGTTTCTTGTTCGGTGTTTTCCAGTTTCCATGCCTAGTTGCAGGATAGTGGAACAATTGTACTATATTGCTTTTGTGCCTTAGAATGATATCTGAGTAGTTCTTGAGGTTTACTTGGGCCGATATGCATGCTATGCATGTATATTATTACACAGGTCTATGAGAACCTAGTGTAGTGGACCATAGGGAGAATGGATGTAAGGGCTTCTATAGAGTGTCTTTAATTTATGATGCGAGACCACAGGGGTAATTGACATTGAGTGTGTCCTCCGAGAGTGTATAGTTCCTCAACGCGGGCCACAGGGGGAATGAAATGTTGAGTGCTTCCCCAGAGAGCGTTTAGTACGATACGAGACTATATGGGTAATTGATGAGGAGTGATTTCTCATAGAGTCAATTCATTAGTTGAACCAGAGTGGTGAGATTGTGTGTGCCTCCTAGACGGTTTCTAGTACTTGTAGGTTGAACTTTAGGGGTTAGAATGTGAGAACTACCCAAAGGTTAACTTTTTTTTATACTTTCATGAGTGGCAGTTTCTTGTCTGTAGATTATATGCTGGAAACTGTGGATTGTTACTGCTGTGTATTATCCTGTTTACTGCTCGTTGTTTACTACTTTCTGTACTTTACCTGCCATATATTCACTGACTATTAGGAACAGATCTTTGGGTGTTTTGCTATTTATACTTTGTCTCACACCTTGTTTAGGTCATGCTTTTATCCCCAAACAGATTGTATTGTTGTAGGTATGGACAAGGGAAAGTTCCCTTCTACTTTAGGTTCTTGATTTAACTAGAGCTGGAAAGCATGGGACCGATCCGATGCTTGCGATGCAATGGCGTTCCTAATCTGTTTTTCTTTTGTACATTAAATTAGTACTGTATTCAACATTGTGACTTATTTGGCTGTTTTCCTAGACATAAATGTATAATGCATCATTTACATATTTTTCTGCTCGATTTGTTTATTTGATAGTCTTCCGTTGTTTATCATTTACTCTTGTATGTATGTCTTCTGCTTCTGTTATTGTTGTTATCTTTTTTTCTCTTGTGTTGTGTACTCATCCAAGGAGGGTATAGTTTCTCCACTATCACACCCAAGGCCCTCACCGCTATTCGGCAGCCTCTGGCATTGGGGGAAATGCACTTGAGGCCATGTGACCAACCGGGTATGGGGCACCTCTGGGTGGCTTCTGGAACCAGGATGTTACAATGTGGTATCAAAGGAGTTCTTTTCTCTTGATTTACTATTTGGAGCCTTTAGACAGGGATATGATGGATTCAGTACTTGGTAATAAGATGTGCCTGGGACTAGCTAACCCGTGTATAGGGAAAATCCATACTACCTTGATTATTGTAGTTTCTTGTTTTTAGATTTACGATTGTTATGATTTCACCTAGAGTGATTCACCTGTTTTGTATTGTTACTGTGATTGCTATTCTGGTTCTATTTCTATCGCTACCTGATGAGATGAGGGTATTCCATCTCATGCATCATATAAGCACTTGTTAGAAATCACATGCCATGCATTCCTACCCTGCCATCTTGGGTGCATTAGCAATTGCATGTTTTTGTGATAGACTTTGTGTAGATTTTTCATGCTATTTTGATATATGTAGTGATATAATATCTGATTTTTGATAGAGGACTGTTGTATCATACTTTGCTTAAATGAACGCCATGTTTTGGTTCTTGAGGTGTTATGGACCCTCTTTAATCAGAAATTGGTGAATCATTGACTTTTTTTCGTTATATATGACTGTAATGTATGCCAAGCTTTGATTCGTGGGGATTATGGTCCCTCACGAATCGGAATTTGGAATGTTCATGCTTGTTTTTCAGTGATTCCTTGGATTCAGAGTAGTTTCAGAGCAACTGCCTGGAAAAACCCAGAATACACGTCATGTACTTTATTTATACACGTCGTGTAGTTATTAAACTGTGTCACTGACTATGTGATCAGAAACACGAGTTGTGAAATTTCTCAAGGAACACGACGTGTAGCATAGAGCCGTGTACCTGGCTGTGTAACTAACAACACGGGTTGGGGAAGCTCGTGTCATTCACACCATGTTTTATATGCACACGCAGTGTATCCATGTTCTTAGTTCCCAGTAATTTCACGAACAACATGGGTTAGTGTTCTCTTCTCTTATAAACGCCATGTTTGTTCATAACAAACCGTGTAAAGGTCATCCATGTACTTGTCCAGGTCGCCAACAACACGGGTCGGGAAAATCATCAAGTACACGCCATTTTTGTTCGGAACATGCCGTGTAGCCGGCCGTGTTTCCAATAACACAGTTCGTTGAAACCATGTCTACTACACGCCGTGTCTACCAGGCACATGCTGTGTAGTCTCAGTTTATTAAGACAGTGTGGGTTAACCGTGCAAGGAGACACGGGAAGGGGAATAGAGTTATGTACACGCCGTGTATGGTTTATAAACGCTTTGTAGTCATGTTTTGAAAACTTGAGTGTTTCCTTCACCTATTTTCGTTTTGTACTCCTCTGTTCTCTGTAATTTATTTCCTGATCTATGGTATGCGTTTGATCTATCAGAACTATGTCTCCGAGAAGTCCTATCGTTGTACATCAGTTGTCAGGTAGTGATCAGATGCCAAATAAGGCTGATCAGAGACTTCTTGCTGATCCTCTAGTCGGGCCAGCCTTGGCACCGGCTGTCATACCAATTGCAGGGACCGATGCACAGTTCATGGTGGGATTTATGAAGAGGATTCCGACTATTCCGGGAGCACCGCCTCCTGCCACGACTTTGGAAGACTTGACATAGGTTTTCTAGCTGCAGAATCCTCCTACATTCTCAGGGGAAGGAGGACCACAGGCTACAGAGTTATGGCTGGAAGCCATGCTGACTATCTTTGAATATCTAGAAACACCTCCAGCGAGGCGGGTCAAGCTCTCTACCTACATGCTCAGAGACACCTCCAAGTGGTGTTGGGATGTGATCTCACAGGCGGTTCATCAGCAGGTTATGGCTTGGGAGGCATTCCAGCATGTGTTCTATGACTAATTCTATCTGGATACCCTGAGGTCCAATAGAGCCCAAGAGTTCATGAGTCTAGAGAAGGGTATTCTTTTGGTTATGGAGAATTCCTCTCATTTCACCGAGCATCAGCGTTTCACACCCCTTCGGGATGGGAGTGGGGTTTTCTTAGCAAGGAATTCCGAGGATGGTCTCAGGCGGGAGATCCGATCGCAATTGAATATCTTCTAGTTGACTTCCATCACTTCCATCGTCAACCAGGCGTAGATTGTGGAGCGCAATTTGAGAGAATCCAGAGCTACGGGCCAGAGCGGATCTGCTTCCTGAGCTAGTGTTCCTCTATTTGACAGTAGGAAGCACCATAGGGAGCCTATGCATGGTGATTTGAGGAGGTGATATACATCTTCAGGTAGCCAGGTGGTATGCTACTAGTGTGGAAGGGCAGGGCACACTAGGCCGCAGTGCCAGAGAGTCCCAATGGAGTGCCGATCTTACGACAAGATTTGTCACCATCAGCGTTTCTACCAGGTTTTCTCACCAGTAGCTGGTGACGGTGGTTCTTCCATGACTCATTGATCAAAAGAAGCACCACCAGTTTCTCACCATTCGGGGAACTGGAGTTCTTCCGGTCGTTCGGGATGAGGTGGAGGTCGAGGCCGTGGCAGTCAGTCACCAGTTTTTCAGTGTCAGTAGGGTGGATCAGCTCAGAGTGGTCAGGTATGGTCACAGGGTCGTGGGGCAGGCCAGACTTTTGTAGTGGAGCAGAACTATCAGGAGAAGGATCTCGGACCTTCTACAGTTCGAGGTACGATTTTAGTAGCCTCCGTTTTAACTTCAACTCTTTTCGATACTGGTGTTATGCATTGCTTGATCTATGTTGTTGCTGTGGAGAGCCTTGGGCTCTGTATCCTTTCCTCTACCGACTTTTTGACACAAGACACACCTTTGGGGACATGTACATATAGTGTACGTCAGTTTAGAGAGTGCCCTATCGAGGTTGAAAACTATCGTTTCTTATAGGATCTCTATGTGCTAGAGATGACATGCTATGATGTCATTCTCAGGATGCACTTGTTGATTCCCTTCCAGGAAGTCTTCGACTATTATCATCGCAGGGTGAGTTTTATTTCACAACAAAGTGAATCTTTTCTCCATAGAGGAGAATGGTATGTTCAGGCGATTCGATCAGGACTCGAGCATCATGGGTTAGGAAGGGTGACGACCCAAATTTCTAGTCTTTATCTGGATGACCATGGGACTTTATAGTTGGACATTCCTCCAGTGGTGGATTTTTCAGGGATGTCTTTATAAAGAACTTTTTAGGTTTTCTATTGGATCGTGAGGTAAACTTCTCTATTGAGTTTGTGCCAAGAGAAGCACCGGTGTCCATTCCTCTAAATAGGATGGCTACTCCTGAGTTGCAGGTGCCCGGGAAGTAGTTGAAGGAGTTGCAGGAAATGGGTTTTATCCGACCCAGTACTTCTCCTTGGGGTTCGCATGTCCTGTTTGAAAATAGGTATACGGTATCCTTAGGCTCTGTGTGGATTATCGGAAGTTGAACCAGTTGACTGTCAAGAACCGGTATCCCTTGCATAGGACTGATGATCTATTCGATCAGCTTCGAGGAGCCCATGTGTTCTCAAAGATTGATTTGAGGTTCAGTTATCATCAGTTTCACGTTAGACCATCATATATACCTCTGAAATCCTTCAAGATCAGGAATGGTCTCTACGAGTATACAATTCTGTCGTTCGGTCTAACGAATGCGCCATCAGTTTTCATGGCACTAATGAACCGAGTGTTCTATCCTTACTTGGAATCTTTTGTCGTGGTCTTCGGGGAGGATATCTTGGTGTAATCTCACACTTGACACGACCATGCTACCCATCTTGAGATCGTTATGAGTACACTGAGAGAGCATTGAATGTATCATAAACTCTCGAAGTGCCACTTTTGGATGGATCATATTCACTTCTTGGGCCACATCATCTCATAGGCAGGAGTATCTGTGGACCCAGAGAAAGTGAGAGTTGTAGTTTTTTGGGAGAAGCCGAAGAATGTTTTTGAGGTACGGAGTTTCTTAGGGCTGTCTGGATACTACAGACACTTCATTTTGGACTTTTCACGCCTAGCAGCACCATTGATAGGTCTGACCAAAAAGGTGGTGAAGTTCTTATAGGCAGATTCTTGTGAGACATCCATTCAGGAGTGGAAGGGAAGGTTGACGTCAGAACTGATACTAGTCTTTCCAGAGCCAGGAAAGAGCTATATTATTTATTGTGATGCTTCAGGTATCGGACTAGGCGATGTGTTTATGCAGGGATATGGAGTCATTACATACGGGTCTCGACAGTTGAGGCCACATGAGAGGAACTACCCGGCGCACGATCTGGAGTTGGCAGCTATTGTTCATGCCTTATGCTATTGGAGACATTACCTTCTGGGAGAGAACTTTATGGTTTTCACTTACCACAAGAGTCTCAAGTACATCTTATCTCAGCGTGATCTGAATCTGAGATAGCACAGGTGGGTGGAGTATCTTCAGTATTTTGATTACGAGCTTGCCTATACGCCGGGAATGGGAAATGGAGTGGCAGATGCGTTGAGCAGGAGAACATAGATTCAAGAAGTTCAGGAGGCCAGCAGTGTGTGGTGGCTTATGGATCTATTCTTTGAGATGCATCTAGAGGTGCATGATAGACAGGGGCGGACTTTCCTATCATCTGTTGTTGTTACCTCTCCACTTCTTGATTAGGTACGGATGAGGCAGCTATCAGACTTAGAAGGCTTAGTCATGCGGGAGAGTGTGTCAGGAGAGGACCCTCAGCAAGGATGGACAATGGGTGGGGATGAGATCTTTCATTTTTAGGGATGTGTATGGGTTCCAGAAGACATACACAAGGAGTTGATGCCAGATTTTCATTCCTCAGTTTTGTCAGTTCATCCTGGCGTCACCAAGATGTATCGGGATCTTCATTGCAAGTACTGGTGGCCAGGTCTGAATAGGGATGTTGCTAGTTTCATCTTGCGGTGTTCTACTTGTCAGCAGGTAAAGCTGAGCATCAACAAAAATCAAGACTTTTACAATAGTTACCCATTCCGGAGTGGAAGTGGAACGATTTCGCGATGGAATTCGTGACCGGATTTCCAAGGTCGCCTCAAGGGAAGGATGTTGTTTGGGTTGTCGTTGACTGGCTTGCGAAGGTTTCTCACTTCATACCGATCAAGGATACCTTTAGTGTTGATGATCTGGGATGAATTTATGTCCGAGAGATTGTACCTCTGTATGGAGTTCCACACTCCGTTGTTTCAGATATGGATGCATGCTTTACTTCTCAGTTATGGAATGGGCTTTAGAAGGCTTTGGGTACATAGGTACTTTTGAGTACAGCATACCATCCCCAGACAGATGGCCAGTCCGATCGTACGATCCAGGTGCTTGAGGATATGCTCTGAGCTTTCATTCTAGACTTTGGTTGTTCTTGGGAGAAGCATATCCCTCTGGTGGAGTTCTCCCACAACAACAGTTTTCAGGCGACAATTCAGATGTCACCTTACGAGGCTTTGTATGGTAGGCCATGCTGATCACTTTTATACTGGCTGGAGGCAGGAGAGATATCTTTACTGGGACCTCATCTTGTTCAAGAGACCTTAGAGAAGATAGAGTTGAATCAGAAGAGGATGGATACAACTCAGTCTCGACAGAAGACTTATGTTGATTATTAGAGATGACCTCTAGAGTTTCAGGCCGGGGGTCAAGTTTTCCTGCGTGTCTCACCAAGGTTGGGACACAAGAGGATTCAGAGATAGGGTAATCTTTCACCGCGGTACGTCGGGCCATTTGAGGTATTGGATAGAGTTGGTCCGGTTACCTATCATTTGAAGTTACCTCAGACATACCAGGCCATGCACGACATCTTCTACATCTCTCAGCTCTGACGTTACTTTTCAGACCCATCTTGTGTCTTTAAACCCGAGGAGGTTGAGCTCGAAGCAGATGCGTCGTTTGAAGGGCATCGCATCCGGATTGTCGATCACAGTACAAAGTTTTTCTATGGGCGGTCTGTTCCTCTAGTATGGGTGCTATGGCAGCACATGCGAGTATAGGATGGGGCCTGGGAAAGGGAGGCCGATGTATGATTGCAGTGGTCGGAGATATTCGGGGTTTCATCTTCTCCACCTCGTTAGGGTAATTCAGGGACGAATTTCTTTAAGGGGGAAAGTTTTTAAGAACCCATATCTTCTTTTTCGGGTATGTCTTTCCTTTCCTGGAATTTTTGAGAAAAAATTGGGTTTCTGGAATGTTTTGAAGTACATGCCGGGTACTTTCTGATTACACGCCGTGTACTCCCTTACTATGCCAAGCCATGTGTTGGTCATGTCTAGGACACACACATGGTGTGTAGAGGCGATGTGGTGGCCGCTTAAGGAGTATAGAAAAACAGAGTACACGCTGTGTACCCTAGAAGTACACTCCATGTATTTTCTTTTTTTTTTCATTAAACGGACTGGGGTCGCGCCTGACGGACAGAAATCACCCCTTCATCATGTTCTTCATCCAAGAGCAACCCGTACAGCCACGATTGTTATCTAGATTCCCAAGCCTCCGTCAGATCTCCGTTTCAGCTGCCGTCGATTGTGTTGGAACCGCATCGATGAGTTCTTCCTTCTCCTAGATCTTTATTTTCCAATTTATAATCTTTCTCATGATATCGCGGGTTTAGCGTTTTGGATGTTTTCTCATATCTTCGAAGTTTGAAAGAGAATCAATCATCGTGGTTCACATATATCATTCTACTAGCATCGAGGTAGGTGGTTTGTGACTTTCTGTAGGAAGTAAGTGAATATTTTGTGCAAATTCCACCAATACCCTCGAACGGGGTATTGCGTGTTTCATATTTGTTTTGTCCTATTGTTTTCCTGCTTTGCTGATAGGCCTGTGTAGAGGTCATTGCTTGTGAATAGGGTAAATTGTACTGTTCTATGGATGTTTTCCATGAATGGTTTATTGTTAGGTGTTTTCTAGTTTCCATGCCTAGTTGCAGGATTGTGGAACTGTTGTACTGTATTGCTGTTGTGCCTTACAATGATAACCAAGTAGTTCTTGAGGATTACATGGGCCGATACGTGCGCTATGCATGTTTATTTTTACGCAGGGCCGTGAGAACCTAGTGTAGTGGAGCATAGAGAGAATGGACGTAAGGTCTTATCTAGAGTGTCTTTAATTTACGATGTGAGACCATATGGGGAATTTTAGTTGAGTGCTTCCTCAGAGAGTATGTAGTTCCTCGACGCGGGCCACAGGGTGAATGATACGTTGATTGCTTCTCCAGAGATCCTTTAGTATAATACGAGACTGTAGGGGAATTGACGGTGAGTGCTTCCTCAGAGAGTCTATTCATTAGCTGAACTAGAGGGGTGAGACTATGTGTGCCTCCTAGAGGGTTGCTAGTACTTGTAGGTTGAACCTTAGGGGTTAGACTGTGAGAACTACCAAGAGGATACCTTTTTGTTCTACTTGCTTGAGTGGATGTTTCTTGTCTGCAGATTATATGCTGGAAACTATGGATTATTACTGCTGTGTATTATCCTGTTTACTGCTTGTTGTTTACTGCTTACTGTAATTTACCTGCCATATATTCACTAACTGTTATGCACAGATCTTTGGGTGGTTGCGTATTGGTACTTTGTCTGACACCCTGTTTGGGACATGCTTTTGGGCCCAAACAGATTGTATTGTTGCAGGTATAGACAAGGGCAAGCGCCATTTTACATCAGGTTCTTGATTTCACTAGTGATGGAGATCATGGTACCGAGCTGAGGCTTGCGATGCTGAGGAGTTTCTCATATAATTTTCTTTTGTACTTTGTATTAGTACTGTATTCATCATTGTGACTTGTTTGGTAGTTTTCCTAGACATATATGTATCACGCATCATTTACATATATTTAGGGTCCAGTTGTTTATTTGTTAGTCTTCTTCTGTTTATCATTTAATCTTGTATATATGTCTACTTATTCTGCTATTATTGTTATTTATTTTTCTCTTCTACTGTGTTCTCTGCCACAGAGGGCATAGTTTCCCCACTATCACACCCAAGGCCCTTACTGCTAGTCGGTAGCCTCTAGCATTTGGGGAAATGCGCTGGGGGCCATGTGACCAACTGGGTACGGGGCGCCTCTGGGTGGCTTTCGGAACCAGGACATTACAGATCGTACATTATACACCCCTTTAATATCTTTTTCCATCACAATTCTATTTTTTTCATTAAAGGTCTATCCATCATTGAAAACCCACATCATAAAAGGTGCTAATAAAATATACCCTTGATAAGAGACTAATGTAAGTACATAGGTCATATATAATGAGACATAATTAAGATTCCATATTGGAAAAAATTATTTTGAATTTAAAATATTGAAATTGGGAAAAAAAACTAACACCTAAGAACAAATATAGGGTGATAGAAAATTTGTTCGTGAAAAAGGTAACAACCCAAATAACATGAATATATAATGGTTAAAAAGTACATTGATTTAAAAACCATAATTGTACATGTATAGATCATTATTATATACTAAATTTACTAAAATTAATAGAAAATTTTAATTTAAAGATATATAAAAACAAAAAATATACCTACTTGATATCATTTATTTCATAATAATAATTTCATCAGTTGGTTGTGCATAAATCAATTTCAAAAAAAGTTTTTACACCATGAAAATAATATTGATTTTTTTTCTTAGAGCTCTAAAATTAACATGTAATTAATCATAATATTCTTAAAAGAGTAATATTTCATTCATATGAGCTCCATAAATTTATCAAAACAGAAATTTTTATCACTCATTATCCAACATGGATAAATCATATATTAATCCCTGAACACTCAAAAATATCTCCCAAAATTGTTCATAAATAATTACATAAATGTTTAACCTTTAACCCATTCCAAAATATATGAATCCAAAAATAAAATCCAATATATCTTAAAGTTCATCACTAAATATCCAAAATACACTTAAGAATAATAAACAATATATTATAAATTATTTCATAATTTAATATACAAAAAAATGTGATTACCTTTATCTACATAAAACCAAAATTGAATGATAAATTCTTCCAATATTAATAATATAATTATTTAATAAAAAATATAATATAACATATATTCCATGAAATTAATATGTTGTAAACTCTATCATAAATCATTCTGTCACCAAATCATGAATAATTATCATGGTCACTAATACAATATTTATTACATAATCAATGATTATCATACAATTATCCAAACATAACTGTATTACCTAAAAATAGGTATATATTATGGGGTATCATTCATCCAATCCTACATCGTCCACAAAATATCATTGTTCCATTAAATCACCTTTCTAGGTAAACAGTATCATTCGATATACGCTTTCATATACTTAAATAAAACTATTGTGATATTATCCTTATATTCATCAAGATTAATATAACCAAAATTTTGTTAATGTAAAACTAACATAACATTATTATCAACCCCAATACATAAATATGTTAATCCTTATATATCACTGTTTTTCAGGGCATATGTACTTCCTTAAAATAGGAGTTTACATTAAAAAACTAAATTGAATCATAAAATCCCCTAGATCACTAAATTTATGACAATGAACAATAAATGGATAACTATGATGAAGAATATTTTTATCTATTGAACTTATCACTTTTCTTTATCATTTTGTTTCTCTACAACTTTACATTCAACAAAAAAAATATTATTCCTCTGATTCATTCACCAGTGTGTCTCTTTCTACCTTTCTGAGATGAACCAAATTGAATTGTTTTTATCTATTATCTCCACCACTCGAGCTCTTATAAGAATCTATCCTACTATTTTATGGAGATCCTAATAGTTATTTAAGGTTTAATTGTTTTGTCATATATCGTGTTACCTGATTAGACCTGATCATAATATCCTTCAATACATTCCCTCTCCCATTTAGTTACCCTTAATCAACCCCCTTTTACGTCATATTTATTTATTACGTGATTTCTTCAGATTCGAACCATTGAATAATAATAAACAACACAATGAGCTCAAAAAATCGCAATTATGAATGTTACATTATAAGGTTTTTGAATTAGGACATATTATTCATATTGTCTGACACCTTATTTTGAACCTAGGTCTTTCATGGTCATCATTTAATCCAATCCATCATGATTGTTCATAAATAAATTGTAAATTATTATATTTATGTCCCCTTGTAATGTTAAAATAGGTGTGTGGAAAGGATCATTGTCATGATATAGGTGATGATCAAGTCAAATCGAAATTCACCCATTTAGGTTTATTACACCTATGAACAATTGTTGGATATCCACATCAAATTTTACAATCCAAAAAATGTATTTTTTTATAAACCCCTTTAATATCATTGTTAAATAAATAATTGGATAATTTCATATACATAGATCTGTATTCAATTTCATTCAAAGGGTTCTATTCTAAAATCTTTTATTTTCTAAATATAGTTCCCTAGGTCTCAACTAAACATTCTAGAGTTCCATCTCTTGATCCCCCAACCATACCATCCTAGATTTGGTGGATACCGTATTAAATTGGTTTTATATGTAGGAAATTGTATCCCAATGGACCAAATTATCATTTTGAATTGTAAAAATTGATACATACTATAATTTTAAATTATATATGAAAACATAAAATACAACATAATGAAATATCTATGAATTTTGTTATTCCATTTAACATTTATTGTATATCAATTTTCATAAATTTCATCTCATAAGGGTATTAAGAAAATATAAAAATGGGTGAGAACAAATTATTAGTAAGGGTATGTGTACATGGGAAGGTATCATGAATAAATATGGCATAATAAATATGTAAATGTAAATAAAGAAAATACAAAATGATATATTATAAATATCATGATCATGAAGAACAATATATAAGGACTACAAAATGACAAAATTATGGCTTATAGTTAAGTGTACGATTTTGAAACGTGTCTATTATTATCACAACTAATAAAATAATCACATGTAAATATATATATAATCTCATAAGGAGGGAATTAATAATGTTGAAGATCATACAAAATCATCAGGCCTCATTCCAAGACATCATAGGGCCAATAATACAAAATATATTTCCTTATCAAACTTACTATTGAATGAAGGGGCCATTATGGGCCCAACATATCACTTATTGAGTCTAATTAAGTTCTATTATTAAATGGTAGAATCATAATCATCCTGACCATTCATATTTAAAACATGAATACATATTTGTAAAAAGTTCATCCTATCAAGGAACATAATCATAAACCATCAAGAATAATATGGAGAATAGTATTAAAATAGTAAACCCCAGTAATATTACTCATAAACCATATTGAAAAATAATAAAGATGGTATTATTACAGCTTATCCCCAATGAAGAAAATTTTAAATAACAGTCATTTCCAATGGAGAATATTATTTCAAAAAAATGTCATCAATGTAATTCTTTTTTTAAAAAACCATTCAAATTGTAAATATCATTTAAAAAGGTTAAAAATTATAGAATATTATTTGAAAAATATTATTTGAAAAATATTCTTTGTGAAATTGTCAAGGAAACTTCAAATAAATGATTGTTCATGATGGTGCCTAATTTTGTAGATGTAGTTTAAGTTAAAAAAATAATTTATTTCCAACTATTCCTAAAATGTTAAAAATTATATTATTTAGAAAATGATAAGATGTTTCTTTTTAAAATATTTTATAAAAAGAAAAAAATGGTAAAATTTATTTAATAAAATATTTTTAGGTTGATGAAATTGGTTTTTAAAATAAATTTGGAAATCATGGATTTGGAAGAAAAACGGTTTTTGGGTGAAGGTAGAAATAAATTCATTTTTCTTAATTACATTTAATCAATTTATTCATGGTAAAATTCATGGAAAATGGTACTATTAGATTGAAATTTAATAAATTATATGATTATATGAATTTAAATGCTTTTATTAGAAAATGTAAAAAAAATTCAGGGAAAATTTATTCCTCCAAAATCCTAACTAAAAAGTTATTGAATCATAAAACCATACTACTAGGGTAAAATTTTCTTCATAACTATGATGAATGAAATAACATCAAATGTAACATTAAATACCATTTATACAATGATATTTGTGATGGAAGATGTCTAATGGGATGTATATACGCATTATAAATGATTTTACTTGTATAATATAACATGTGTCCCAAAGAAGCAATTTGAGATGAAGAACACTTACAATGATCATATTATTGAAATGATAATTAATAAATGAAGTTAATATGTGTATAAAATTTAAAAACACACGAGAAATTTATTTGTAAAAAATTTATTAATAAAAATTTATTACACACATTATCATAGAATTTCAAAGGCAATGAAAAGTAATTAAACCAAATGAAATGAAATTGAGTTATGAAAATCTTACCACTTAGTAACATTAATTTAAAATAAAACAACATTAAAGAAATATTTAAAACCTAAAGTTATAATAATTATTAAATATTAATAATTTTAAATTTAAGGTGGTCAATATATTCACTATATAAATGAAATTACTTTCTTAAAAATAAAATACACTTCAATAAGGATAAATTGAGAAGAAATCCCTCACCTTCATCCTGACATCCATTGTATGTGATTGGATATACATTATAATAAATATATATTTATTATAAATAATTTTTTTAACTATAATCGTATATATCTTAAGATATATTATATATTTATAATATTTTATGACCCCTTTATTAAAAATTAATTATTAAAATCACTGTTTTGGAAGGTAAGAACATTGTTTTTCAGGTACGTTTTTGTCTAGAAGATTGGGATGTTGTAGTTTTATTATTCTTTCATCGTATCCAGAATTTTAATCATGATATAAATATAATATTTATTAGTTATATAATTATTTAAAATTGTCCATTAAATCATTTGAAGGAATTATAAGATACACTATTCATGTTGAAGGCAGGTTGTACGTACATATGATTATTATTTTGAATTATCTTATAAATTTTGTAAATGAATGGTAAATAATATTTAACCTATTAAAAATAATTTTTATAAAATATAATACATATATATTCACAAATATCAAATTTTTTACAATTTATGTGAAAATAGGCATGAGTGAAATTATAATTTTACAAATGAATGGAAAGTGATATAATAATTCCATATGTTTAATAATTTCAATTTTAACAAAAATATAAATATATATTGTTTTACATTAAATTCATCATTATACCTATTCATGAGTGGTGGTGATGGAAAATGAATTACATGGGTCAACATGGCGGTAGTTCGTCACACACATGATATGTGATTTTGTTTCCCATTAGATAGAAGACGAAATAGATCTAGGTTATTCCATAAAAAATATCATATAATTATATTTTATATACTATTATTATTTGACATTAATTATTAATAAAGGAATTTACATGGAAAGAGAATAATCAAATTACCAAGATCTTAGTAAGGACTGTTACCTTCCCATATAAAACCCACCATTGGATCTATTTTTGAGAACTCTATAGTTGATATTTTGGGAATAAAAAATCTCAACAACGTGTATAATTATTTTTTGAAAATATTTTTTAGGGTTAGGTCATGAAAAATGTCTTGATTGATTTGAATAAGTGTTAAGAGGAGGTCAAATTTTATAATTGAGGAGGAGTGGCATTTTTCAAAATACCTGACACAATTCATTAATGGGAAGTCATATTTGAACCTTGTTCTTAAAAAAATTACAAATAATGTATTTATTGTGTGTTAAGGTAAACCCACACTGCCAAAAAAAATAATATTTTTTTTAAAAAAATTTACCTTATCCACTATGTTTACTTGTTTCTACAATTTTATTTTTCATAATGATAAATTGTTTTTAATTTAGGTAGGTTATTTATCCATTTGAAAAAAAAGTGATCCATATTAAAAAATTTGAAAAAAATTATTATAAATTTGAAATCAAAATTTTCAAAAATCTATTATATTTGGGTTAAATTAATTTTCATACAAGGTCGTTTAATGAGCATAACTGTGTTTGAACCTTAACTGTGATAGATAAATTATGTTGTCTTTAGTAATCACTATTACCAACCATTCTATTCAACTTATTACAGAATTTTAATTATTATTATTCCAATTTTAGAACTATTTGTTAAAATTAAATTCCCTGATGTTCTATTTTTTTATTTATAATTAAACCCGCAAGCCTGGGGAAAATACTATTTACCAAAAAACTCAAATAATAAAGTATTTATAAAATATTAGCCATTAATTTTATTAAAAAAATACAATATATTAAGTATAATATAACTGAACTAATTTTAATTTTAAATCTATTTTAAAATAAAAATATCTTTTTAAATTTCATAAATGAAAATACTATTTTAAATAAAATTCATCATTTTTACTATTCATTGCAATAATTTATCTCAATAGAAAATTCAAAAAAGAAAATTATTCTCAGGTCACTTTAGAATTTTGATTCAAAAAATGATGTCTATTTTTAAAAATATTTTTTCTAAAAGTGGTAAACCTTAATTTTAAAATAACTTCTCAATACATGATGAATCAACTTTTTAGAAAATTACAGTTTCCCAAAAAACATTGCTTTATCTTGTTTATGATATTAATTTATATTTATAATCTATTTATAAAAAATGAATTTATTCTATACATGTTTAAAAAATAGATTTTTTATAATGTTTTTTTATACCCACAAACCTAATGGCTATGTAGTATTTCTCACATTATAAATTAATATATTTACAGTATATCATGGTTTGTTTAAAAACAGGGTTCTTTTTAATACAAGATATCAAATAATTAAAATTTATTTAAATTAGACTGTATTCTGAAATCTCATGATGTAACACCGCATATAATTACACATCAATAATCTCATTTTCTAAATTAATTTGTAACCAAATGAAATAGTATACACATTTTGAAAAAAACCCTTTCCAATTATACCATCTATAATACGCAAAATAATACTAAAGAATTACATTTTTATATTTCACAGTAAGAAAATATTATGAAAAAACATTTGGTTCATTTTTAAAAATACTCCATAGTGGTATTTGGTAATGTATTATTTTCACCCTGCTAGGATATTCCAAATACAGAATTAAATAATAGATGAAGATTAAATAAAAAAATTCATTTGACAAATAAATATGAAGTTGAATTGTGTTCTTTTAACATGGGAATAAAATCCTAAGTTAATGAGAAATAAAAAAACATTTTTTTCTTCTGACACCTAAATACACCCCTTGCTATCATGATATCAAAGAGAAAGGTATAAGAAATATGTATTTATATATGGGGGAATCAGAGATATAGT
Organism: Viscum album; assembly: GCA_963277665.1. Classification (NCBI taxonomy): domain Eukaryota; kingdom Viridiplantae; phylum Streptophyta; class Magnoliopsida; order Santalales; family Viscaceae; genus Viscum; species Viscum album. The sequence goes on along the minus strand of OY728128.1, from coordinate 259,815,976 downwards.
CAATAAAATCCATAAAAATCATGATGGAAAAAGATAAATGATTATAAGTTTTATTATAATGTGAAGGAATTTTAACTAACATATCATACATTGTATCTATACATATTAAGATATAGTATTTTCCCCATCGTTATAGGTTCTATTTTTCAATGATTTTGTATCCCCATTAAAAATTAAATATAAGAAATTAAATACCCTACCTTACTCAGAAAATTTTTATAATATATACTAATGAAATATAATATTTTCGAACAAACAATATTCATATGGGTGAGTAATTTGGTGAAGCTTTAGGAGGTAATGTACATAAACTATGAACCTGGAAATTTCTATTTTGATTTTTTAGGGTTTTAATAAAAAAATCCTAAAAGACAAGGTGGTGCATGAAAAGTAATTTGACTATTGAATGAAAGTGGATGTACAATTATATAAATTTAATTAAACTATAATATCATTTATTTTATCTAAATTTATCCCTTATCATAGTTTTTATATTGAATTAAATCATTATTGTACTATCATTAGTGTCCCATTATCCGTATATCCATTTTAATAATAATTTTTTAGATAATGATTTATTCTATAATTGTACAACATCATTTTTTTCTTATGTAGTATGGTCTATACTACTTGGTTATGTAGTGATAAATTTCACTCCCAAATCCATATACCCTCACAACATACACAACGGGAATAGGAAATGAAATACATACTCTGGACAACTTGATCCCTTTCGATGACAATTACCCCCACAACCATAGATTTAATTTATTAAAATGCATCGATTTTTATGGGATCTATTAAATAATCCCAAACCAGATGTCACATAGATGGCCCTGAGACGATAGTGGTAATACCAGATGTGTGACTTCTTAAACACAAGAGGATATAGACTAGAAACTATGTCCTAAAAATCCAACCACTTAAGAAACATAGAAACAATTTCCGATATTTTCTAATTGAAAAGAATCATTTATTTCTTTTAACCTTCAATGAAGATCATAAATTTAAACTATACCTATCTGCCTTGATATATCCAACTGCTGTGAGATTTATGAAATTTATTATCATAATTCATCATTATTATTTTTCTATTAAATTTCATAATGATATTCACTGACTTGAATTCAAATAAATAAGAAATGATTATAAAAATTTTCATAAACAATTTATACCCCATTATTATTAATTTCAACTAAAAAATTCTATAGTGGAACATATTAAACATTCAAATATAGTATATACCGTTTCAACTAGACCTTTAAAACTAAATTTTATTCCAAAATAGAGCCACACTATTACCACCAACATCATCAAAAAATAATCTATATAAAAAAATAACTCAAAACAGTATCCATCACCTTCTATATCAGTGATGTCCATCACAAAATAAACACAAAATGTTTTTTAAAGAAATACTATCACAACCAATTTCAACTACTATAATTCACTCCACACAAATTTATCACACTAATATTATGATTTCTGAAAATATTTCAATTAATATAAATCATTATATTAGTGAATTCCAATATTAAAAACCTGTACATCAAATATAAATGATATATAATACATATAAATATTTTAGGACAATAATAATCGAGATTCATTTTATGAATTATAAAATGCTATTATCCAAAATAAATAAAAATTAACGGCCTTTTTGAAATTCATGATTATTTTATAACATTATGATTGTTTTTTAAAAATTATTGGGTCACTTCAATCAATGAAGTCTATCTAGACATACCATATTTCATATGGGAAAGGTTCATTTCCTACTTCCCAATTATGTTTAAAAATTTTAAATGTGAAAGATAATAAAAAATATTCAATCCTACCAAATATATATATAAATATATTTACAGTATATTTTTCTTAAAAAACATAAGAACACATTGTCACAAATTTATAGATTTATATAAACATATTTTATAGAGATACATCTGTTAGAGTCTGAGAAAACAAATATCATCCCTATTCAACATTTCATAAATTCTTCAAATTTTTATTCATAGCCATGTGTGAGAATTTCCCTCATAAACACAGAAAGTACATTTTGTATGTACTTCCCCTTAAAGTAATTTTTTAAATGAATATTATTATATATATTTTCATTTATTTGTTTGTTTTTTTGGATGAAATTTCTTGAATAATCAAAAATGTATATCCATAGTTATGATCTTGAATGAATAGTATATCAAATGATAGCTTGAAATGACATCAACATATGAGATAAAATTATTGTATTCTTGACCATTATAATATAATAATTTGATGATATATATTTTCAACTACATAAATAATAATAAATAATTTATTTGAGAACAGTTATAAAATTGAAAATAATACATTTATATGTATATTAAATTTGGAAATATTGTATACATGTATAAACATGAGATTTAGAAAATAGTGTACATAATTATATATATACATGAATAATATAAACATATAATTTGAAAATATTAAATATAAATATATATATACCCTTAATTGAATATAAAATTTTAAATTAGAAACCCCAAACCAAATGAATATCTTGAAAACCATTGAATATAATATGTACAAAAATATAATACAACATTTATTACAAAAAAATAAAATAATTAAATAATTATCTCCATTACGCGATTTTCATAAATTTAAAGAAACTAACTTCTTATTCTAATTCAGACTCTATCATAGTAAAAATTGTAACAGATATTCATTTTTGAACACCAATATAAATTCCCCTTATATAAAACTGATTCTACCGCACACACATATATATATTATATCTATCATTATTCAGCTTCAAAAAATAAACCGTACTTGTTTAAGGCTTTCGGAGAATGCTTAGCTGGGGGAATTTTTAATTTCTCAATCAATAGTGAATATATTAAAATATCATCGAAATACCAATGTATAAAAAACGAAATAGATGCACATATTTTTTTATAGGTGATTGATAGTTACACATTTAATTTGATAATGAAAAATCCAAAAATTAGATGAAATAGATACAGTTATCTATTTAAAAAACATGTGTTGAATAATTTATTGAGACTAAGAGGTAGTGAATTCTTCTTAATGATTGTATTAAATGAATAAAAAATTAGTTTATCGAAGATTCAACAAAGAGACGATATATGAAATTAATCTATATCCATTAAAAATCTGGAATAAAAATTGATCCTTCGACAAATTGGTAAACATTTAATAGATTGATCGACGAATAAAACATGAAAATGGTGAAAATATCAAAATTTTCTCAGTATCGACTTAAAAAAATATTAGAACACTTAAAATGAAAATAGGAAAAACTACCTTGCTTTTCCACAATCGAGATCCTAAGTCAGATCTAGTCTTTTGATGATCGTGAGTGTTCAAAACCTAATCTACATCTAGTAGTTGATCTGCTCGAATCATACTCTTTGATAGTCTGAACAAAACCTAATCCCACGTGTGGAGGTCTATCCCTTTTTATAAATATGAGTGCTCGGTCCAAATTCGATTCCTTTGTTCTTTGTGAAGAAGAAGACACTCTTCCTGGCTCAGCTCCCTATGCTCTGCTTCAACCCAAAAGCCCTCGATATCCCCTCAAAATCTAGCCTTAAGAATAATTCTCTATTCCCTAAAATCAGATCAGAACCCCCTATGATTTTATTATCATTTCATTAACCAATTAATTTAATTCATTATATATATTTCATATTATATATATATATAATAATATTAACTTTTATAAAATTTATAATTAATTTTTAAATATTAATACTCATATCATAATACGATCATGGCATATCAATTAATATTATTGTTATAGTAATATATTACATTTAATTTTATAATTTTATAATTTTTATAGTACAATTTAATCATAGTAACATTTTAATATAAATTAAATTTCCATAATAATATTAATAGCTTTCTTTTAAAACAATATGCTTTACTATTAGTTATTATTTTGATTATTATTATCATTACTATCAATTATTTTTAAATAAATTATAACTATTATTGTTATATATATATTCACATATATTAATAAAATATTCTTTTTAATTAGTATCCAAAATATAAAATTAAATTTATAAATATAAAATATTATGTTTCTATTTATTGTCATGTAATAATTATTTTACACTTTAAATTAGCTAATTTTTTTAATTTGAACCCTTATTTTTTTTAAGAAAAATTATATAATTATATTTATATTAAAATATTATTTTAAATAATTTTATAAAACATTTCTAAAAATAATTTTTTTATAATTTATCATTAAAATATTTTTCCTGAAAAATTATAAAATTTTCAATTTTAATACATAATTTCAAATAAATAATATATTTTAACATATTTCTTAAAAAAATTATTTAATGAAAATACAATATCTTGAAAAGTGATATTTTATCATTTGAATGGATTATTTTTATGATTATACAAAATATCATATTTTTTGAAATGTTTTTATTAAAAACCCCTTAATTGGTAATAAAATATTATATAAAAAATTTATTAAATTTATATTCATTTAAAAAATTATTGAGATGTTACATTATTCACCCCTAAAATAAATGTACCCAAAAAAAAAGCTCTTCCAACACAAGAATATTCTAAACATCGAACATTAGAATTAGATTAACTGGACGTTTAAGATATAGGGGATTAAAATAATTTTCTATCTTGTATATTTTATTTAACTCAATGAAAACATATAATATCTATATATGTCTAGATCGTTGCTCTCATACGATCCATGAGTCCCAGAACCCATGCTTTTGGATTCAGAATATAGAAATGATGTGTTCTTTATACATTGAAAACTGAAAAATAAAAAGAACATTTTACACCCTCAAACATATTCTGGTCTGGTTTTTGGAAAATTAGAAAAAACAGTCATATTTTCATAACTATAAAAATTAAAATAAAACATCTCAACTACATCTAGTATGTTTAGTCCTAGTCAAATCAAAACTCCAAGGGATATCTAATTGATCTTGTAAAAATTTTATAAAAAAATATGGTGATCTTAATTACCTATTAAGAGGGATGAAAAAGGTCTGTGATTTTTTTTTAAATTTCATTAAAAAAATTATTTGTAGAAAAACCTTTAATGATAATAAAGTAATTTGAAAATATTTATACACTGAAATTTTCTTAAAATAGTCAAGTGATATTTTAAAAAAATATGAATGATTTTTAAAAAAAACTATGGGGAAACATGAAACATAGAATGTATTCTCAGCATAAACACTTCATTGAGGGTTGGGTTTACTCCCCACTCCCTATCATGATTACAAAGTTGATGTCTCCATTTAAAAAAAACAACTCATTATTTTCTTACAAAATATATATCATTTTCCCAATAATTGTTTCTCTAAAAATGTGGAAACATATTTCCATGAATTTATATATATATATATATTCATTCATATAATTATGTAATTAATATTTCGAGAAACCAAATCTCTTCCCCATTAGTAATTCCATAAATTTATGCAATATAAATTAACCTCTGTGTATTAAAATTTACTTCATAAACTCTTAATATCCATTTTTTAAGTAGTTCCCATAATAGAATAATTTATTCAATCCACATTTATATATATATATACTAATATTTATATTTATTTATGAAATTTCAAGAATAATCGATAATCTATAGCCATAATCATGATCATGAATGACATGTGAATAAAATGATAGCATGGAATGAAATGATTCCATTACATGAAATTATGGTATTATTAACCATTGTTAACTAATAATTGTTTGTAATAGGTCTTCACATACATAAATAATCAAATATAATGTATTTATGAATAGTTATAAAAATTAAAATAATACATGTATATATACATGAAATTTTAAAATAACATATATGTATATAAATGTGAGATTTAGACATTAGTGTATATATATATATATGCATGAATAATACAAACATGAATTTTGGAAATATATATATATATATTTCAATATTTCAATATATATACACCCTAAATTGAATATTTATTTCAATATTTGAAGCCCTAAAAAATAAATAACTCAATATCTCTTGAAAATAATATATTCATAAATATAATACCCTATCAATTATTATAAATATAAAAATAAATAAAATATCTTCCTCAATTGATTTGTAGAAAATTGGAAAATAATCATCTTATGGATATTCAGACACTACCACACTTCAAATTATAACTAGTACTCATTGTCAAACACTCAGAAAAAGGCCCCTTATATAACACTAATTATACTATACATATATATGTAAATTATATATTTTTTTATTCTAGTTTAAAAAAAGTGCATGCTTATGGCTTGGTGAGAAATCTTAAGAGAATGAATTTTTAGGTGTACAATCAACATTGAAGATATTAAAATATTATCGAATTTTCTGTGTTTTAAAACTGAAAGCTATGAATATATATTTTTAATATGTCATATATTGTTAAACGTTGAATTTGAAAAACATGGATCCAATATTAGATAAAATTCACATATTAATCGATTAAATAAAGTATTTTATATCCTTTTGTGATTATGCGATAATGTATTCATCACAAATATTTTATTAAATCAATAAAAAATAGGTTTAAATGAAGAGTTAACAATGAGGCCAAATATTATGTTATTCCAAATCCATTTTCAAATAGGGTTAAGGCATTGAACTGTATAGAAACAGGTAAATGATGAACATAGAGATTTACTAATAAATAATGTATATATATTTTTACCATGATATTGACATGAGAAAAAAAATCGGACACCTAAAAAACACACGGACATTGATTTTTAGTAACTGAGACCCTCAATCATATCTGGTCCTAGATTCTTGTGAGTGTTTGAAACATAATCTACATTTGGAATTTTAATTTCTCATATCTCACACTCCTACAGCCATAACCCCACCCAATCATTTTTCTGATAGAGAATAACTTTTTCTGAGTTCGATCCCTTCGTCAAATTTGGAGTCCGCGATTCCCCACTAGGAATAAGACAATCCAATTGGCTAATCTCTTGGTGCTCAACTTCAAATGAATGGCACTCAAAATCCCCACAAAATCGATACCCAAAATGATTATTTCTTCCCTCAAATCATATTGACACCCCCTCAATTTTTTTATAATTTCATTTAATTTTTTAATTTTATTCAAAATAAACATTTTCTATTATATATAAACAAATTAATATTGATTTTTTAACAATACCTAAATTCATTTTAAATATTAATTCTCATACCATAATATGTTCATCACATATCATTTATTATTATACCTAAAATGCTATATTACATTTAATTTTATAATCTATCAGTTTTTGTAAAGAAATTAAAATAATTACAATTTCATATAAATTATATTCCCTTAAAATAATTATTATTTACTTTTAAAACAATATGTTTTACCCTTATTTTTTATTTGGATAATTATTATAAATAACATAGTTTTTTTAAAATAAATTATAATTGTCATAGTTATAAGAAAATATATATTTTTTATAATGAAATTTTTTTAATTCTAATAACTATAGTAATTTCATAATTATATTAATAAATATTATTTATATTGTTTTTATTTATTTTATTTTTATTTTTATTTTTATTTTCAAATTAAATTAAATTTTTTTATTCAACTGGTTACTTTTAAAAAAATAACCAACTAAATGTATTTATATTTACAAGATCTATTAAAAAATTAATACTAAATTTATAAAAATATTATCTTTATAATTTTAAATATAATTTTTTTATTGAAAAATAATAATATATTAAATATTAAAACATATATTTAAATATAGAATATATTTTATCTTATTTTAAGAAAAATATATTTAGTTAAAAAAAATATTATTTTTTGGAAAGTCATATTTTATAATTTGAATCAAATAATATTTTTAATATACTAAATATCTTAGTTTAATAATTTTTTTATTAAAATATTTTTTGGTTGTGCTTAATATATTTAATAAATTCTTAATTAATATTAAATTACAATTTAAATATTTTGGGTTGTTGCATTCATCCAGCATGTTATTACTCACAAAATATGATTCCCTAATATCAAAATAAATACATAGATTCACATATGGCTATCATTATAATCACAAAATAGCCATGAAGGAATATTTATATGTAGTCAACAATAGTGTTGAAATATTAACAATAAATTATATACATTACTTACTTATCACATATACTCAAATATGGTGATATTAAAATTTAACATTGAATAATATTTCAAAATTATACTCACCAAATATAATAATTATTTTATATTTTAATATTTTATTTTTCATAAATAATTATTGATTAATAAATTATACTATGAATTCATAATAATACTCCATCGAACAATAAATGACATGAAAATTTTATATAGAAAATAAAAAATCTCAAGGAATGATTCTAAAAAATTCTTTTGAATTTATTTACCTAAAATTTTATATTTTTTGAATTGTTTAAAAAAGATTCTAAAAGTTTTTATACATCTTTTATTATATAAACATAGTATATAATATAATACATTACGAATTCATAAATAAATGATATATATTTTCATATAATAAGAAACTCTATTCCAAAATAATTGTTTTTATGTTGTATTATTTTAAAAATATTTATATTTGAAATCACTAGGGATTAAAAAAGATAACACTAGTGAAAATAAAGACAAATATGAGTTATTTTTTTGTTAACAACTTTTCACTATCCATTATATTAATGTAATTATATAAATAAAGGTACAATATATTATCAACAACTATAAGATATAAAATAACAAAAATAAAAAAATATTTCAAAAAGAAAAATTCAAAAGAATGTAATTATAGTGGATCCTATAGATTCATTATGAATTTTCTCATTAACGATTACACATAAAACTTATCACATTAAAAAGGTTACCATGGTCCATATGTAATAAATAAGGGTCCCTATGTCATAATAGGCAACATTGGTATATATTATATGCCTATAAAAAATTTATATAGATTTATTTCTAGAACCATTTCATTATTAGAATTTCTAAAAAAATAAACAACATAAAAACACCTATCCAGAGATCGAATACCCCCCTTAACCTCTGATCCTCGCTAAAAAAAATTAGGATGGTAGTGAATCTATGTGTGACCTTTGATTCACAATTACAATAGGACATATATTTACCACTAGAACCATGTTTATAAAATGGATTTATTAAATGAGTTAACCATGTGAAACCAAAGAAACATAACTCATTACCAAAAGAAAATTACAGAAAATTAATTAATTAATTAAAATACCCCCATCATTTTTATTAGAAGACATTAAATTTATAAAATCCAAATAATAGAATATACATAAACAGACTCTTAGAAATAGAAATATGGTACACAAAAGTTCACACCAGATCAACAATATACTATCCTACAAAACAATAGAAGAATATTTAGAGTGTTGGCCTTGAGAGTATTGAGTAACTTCATTTCTAAAAAAAACTAAACAGTCATGTGGAATAAATATCCACTATTTATATTTGTGAAAATAATAAATAAAAGAATATATATTAAAATTCAACTAGATACGAATAATAATATTGAGGTAATACAGAGTAGTTATAATAATATAATTCACTTTGAACTCCACAACTCTTTCCATCCCTGGCTTCTCATTTTACGTGATAAATGAATATTCCTATAAATTTCTCATGTTATTTGGGATCCATTACATCCTATCCATGAGATATAAAAAGGAAAAATCTTAAAACCAATGAATACATGTGAAACCTCCTCTAGAAAATAACACTTCATTATTCACCAATGCACTAATAACAACCTCACATAACCCACAACTACCATTAATTTATTTTTAGAGAATTAAAAAATATGACTCCAATAAAAAATGAAGAGAGAAGAACAATGAAACAAGATAAATTATCATAGAAACTAGAAGCCCAAAAATTGTTATAATGGGTTTCAAAGAATACTAAATAAAATATAATTCACGAAATATTTTAGATAAATAAGAGAAGAAAAACTAACTAAATCATTGTGGGAAGAATTTATAAAAAATCAATTGATCCCCACAATGATTTCATGAATCCCAAATAGGTTGTTTTAGTCCTCATCCAACTATTAATTTTAATATAATTGTATTAAAAAATTTTGAATCATAAAATATTGAACATTTGATTCATCATGCTTTAAATTGTCTTTGATACCCACCATAGCATAATGTATTAGAAATTTCTTTTTTCCCCAACCATTGAATCTAATTGATAAACAAATATGGTGTAATGGAATCAAAAATTCCTTCTAAAACACATACTGATAAACAAACAAAAGAAAAACTCTTAAAAATTAATCTCTAACCCCAAAAATTATATTTATTTATTTAATATTTTATATATGGATTCTAATATGAATATAATAGTTAAAATATCTCCTAAATTAAATACAAAAAAACCTATATAAATAGCTAAAATAAATTGATTTCATAAATTTTTTATTTCAGACCCTTTACCCAAAACCCTTTATAAAAGAAAAACCATTCTTCCAATGACAAAAAAAATTACCTCCGCAGTGGAATAACACATGGTAAATTAGTTCTTTTAAACTCTAGGAAGATGAAATTAAATTTTGTATCTCTAATCATCAAATAAAATTATTTAGTACATTTAGATGTTATGAAACAAAACATATTGTATTTTTGAACTCAAAAACATACAATAGAAACATTTCAGTGAAAGGAAATATTTTAAAAATATCATGAAATATATTAAAATTGAAATATCATTACAATTATTATGCATTATAAATTATTAATGAATTTAGGGTCATGAAATATTTTTATTTTATACAGTAATAAATAATAATGTTTATAATGTATTTTTTTAATTTATAATTTAGAAGTTTTAATATTATTTGGTGTATCAATATAAATCTATCCCATGGAACATTCAGGATATATTGAATAACTATATCAAGAATAAGGTGTGTCCTCATAAATATTTATAATAAATTAATATAAAAATGTGTTTTTAACATATATATAATTATTAGTATATTGGATGAATGATTCTTTGACAATCATGAGACTTTAATAAAATAATTGATATTTTTACAATGTATATGTTGTATTTTTTATTTGTTTAACAATAATTTGTCGATGTAGAAGGGAAATCACTCAAATATATTGATAGAGTCATTAGAAATCATTAATGATGACTGTGATTAAATGTAACTGTTTGATTTACTGGTAATGGTAAAGAAATCGTCTAAGTATTAATGATGATGAGTGGTGTCAATGAATGATGTAAACAAATTGGATGTTAGATGTTCTAGAAAAATTTAATGGGGAATAAATGAAATATGATTATATTTGATTTTTATTTCATTTTTAATGAAATGTTATGATAACATGTATCTTTTAAAATATAAGATTATTCTACAAGTTTAGTTAATTTTAACATCAAACTAGTTTTCAATATTTGCTAAAAATATTGGTTTGAAATTTTAGAGAATACAAGGATGTTGGGTAGTACGAATGTTTGGACATCTAAATGTTACATAGGTCATCCCCAATTATATATTATAAAATGTGAATATCATCTGGGTAGGAAAGGTGTGCACCAATAAAATTATAATCATATCATTAAGGTTTCTTGGTCATATTTCACTGTATATATCTGTTATTGTATAGTAAAATGCATAGAATCCCATAAATAATAGGAAAATCAGGTAGTTCATTGATTTCTTAGAATATATGATTATTCAATTTAGTTTATTCCATACTATGATGGAGAATAAGTGATTTTAAATTCATCTAGATAAGTTGGGGATACAGATGAATATCTGTCTAGCATTATATAAGTATTAATGAAAAAATCAGTATCCCTTGATTACTAATGGAAATTCAATCAACGATAATGAATTTCATATTTTTTGGACACATATATTACATTCATTCTGATATTTTGTGATCATTTAATTAATTTACATCAACACTGTGATGTTTTTCTAAGAAAAAGTTGGTTGCTTTAGATGTTTTAATATCCTTAGGTTGTAATGCATGTAAAAAGCCTCAAACCATTGCACAAATTTATTTAACTATTAATACTCCAATAGCTCACTTCATAAAAAATACAGAACCACAATATCCTATGTAAAATATCAATTTTAAATATGTTTGTTGAGTTAGAATTAATTAAATGATTTTTCTATTACTTGAACATCAAATTAATGTCACTTTGAATTCTATGGTGGTGATATAATAGAAAAGTATCCAAAGAATTAAATTTATATATGAGATATTATATTTTACCTTTAAAATTTAATTTCAAATTTTAAATTCCAATCATATCAATCCATATTAACTATTTTAGATAATTTAACGAAATAAATGAGTCTAAAATTAATATAGATAACAATATAAGTGGAACTGGATGTTCCTATAATGAAATATATAATAATAGTTATATATTGGATACATTATTTAAGAAAAAAGTTTTTCTGTCAGATAGTAATTCATTGATGATTGATCTTTATTGAGAAATAATTTTTAGTATTCTAGTGAATATAAATTCTAGAAGAAGTTATAAATGTTGTGGATATTGAATAAATACATTTGGTAGAATATTATTAATGTATAATTTTTTATGTATCAAGGAATCATACATATAGAAAAATAATTTTATTAAACAAATTGTTTTTATACATTATTTGATTTCTTTTATAAAGAGTTTGATTGAAGATAAAAATAACTACTCTTTTAAGTGGGTGTTGTTTAAATGAAGATGTGGTATTTGGATAATCATTCGTTATTCAATGAAGAAACTCAATTTGAAATATGGTGTAACATTATTGTGTATAATAAGAAGTTTTCTTTATTTAACTACACATGTAATAAGTACATAATTTTTATAAATGGATACATTCAATGAAGCTATGTGTAGGTGAAAAAAATGGAGTGGCCACTAGTGAGAAGTAATATTACCTGAACACCATTAAGAAGTGAACCTTTAATGTTTGTGATAATATCATGAAAAAAATGTATTGATATTTATCCATGGTGTTGAGTAACCGTACATAAATATTGTTTCATCGTGAATTTTGATTAATAGTATATTTGGTATACTGACACTATATTGACTGTTTTCTCCTTAGATTTATATGATTATAGGTTAAAAAAGTGAAGTCATTATCTTCCTTTTATTTATATTTTTGCATTTATGTGTTTTTTTGGGAAATAAATCAGTGTTTGAATTTTATTCTTTTTCACATGGTATTAAAATCCAAATGAAATGTGAAAAAATATAAATTTCATTTTTATGTCTCCCAAATACACCCTTGGCTATCATCTTTTCAAATAGACAAGTGTGTGTAATATGTATGTATACATGTGTGAATCATATATATAGTGACGAAAAGTCATATAAATCATTAATTAAATAGATAAATATTATATGTTGTAATGTAATTAGGACTTCTAACTAGCTTATATTACATTATATCTAATCATATTAAAATATAACAATTTTTTTGGGGGTTATATATTTATATTATTACTAAGAAAAAAATTTCTAGTAATATAAATGATAAAATTATAAAAATTAATTATATGAGTGTCAAACATAATCCTTTCATAACATATAACCCATTGTAATTGTTGGAAAATGTGTTATTAAAATGGGTATTATAGTGAGAAAAATATCAATGAAATAATGCATTTATATAGAGAATATTATTCTTGAAGAATAAATGAATTCCAAATGAAATTATTCCTAGATAATTATAATCCAATGTAATTGTCTAATTTTAATGTAATTTAGTAAAAAATAGTAATTTAAATATTAAATAATCCATTTAATATAAGAAATATATGTGAATTTATTTCATAATTTTTTGATATATAGAAATATTTTGTGTTATTTTACCATATTAAATCTAGTTGAATAATAATGGATAAATCTAAATTAATATTTAGAGTTATCCAGAAGTATATAATATGTGGAAAATCTTGTACATTATGAAAATATATATAAAAAACATATTTCAATTTTTCTCATGTTAAAAAAACTAATTATTGAGTATATAACCCCAGATAACGAATCATTCAATTTTTTCTCAATGAGAATAAATAATATTACTTTTTTATAAATAAATTAAAATATATTTTATTGATTAGAACATCTATTAGGGATATAAAAAATAATTTACTATAACATAGGAGTTATAATTTTTTTTATCAATTATGAGGTCATTTTCACATCACAATTCACTCCTTGGTTTAATATATACATGTTAACAAATTTAATTATTACTCTAATATTAAAATCCAATAGAATATTCTAAAATTTTCAATATTTTATAATTTTGATGTGATAATTATAAATTTAAAATCAATTTTATCTATTAAATAAAAATATATGATAAATTTATATCTTATTATATAATTATAATTATTTCATATAATTATGTTTCATGATTAAGTGAATTACACAATTATTAAAACAAATTATCGATACATCATAAAATAAAAGTAATGTAGTATCATATAATAAATACACACACACACACACAGATATATATATATTATTTACACTTTTTATTGAATATAAAAATGTTTTATTATATAAACTAAAAAATTAGATATTAATATTTTTTATGCTAATTATCAATTTATCAATGATTTTTAACCCCTTTTGAAAGTATATATATTAAATAATTTACCGTACGTTCTTCAAAAAAATTATTTAAATTTATACTAATGAAATTTAATATTTTCTGAATAATGAAAAAACATATTAGTGAGTAATTGAGTAAAAAATTATGAGGAAATGTACTTAACAATGAACCTTTAAAAATCTATTATGATGTTTTTGGGTTTTAAAATTAAATAAATTCTAAATCTAGGTAGTGCGTCAAATGTACTATGATTTTGCAATGAAAGTGGATACATAATGAAATAAATAATGAAACTAAAACTTCGATTATTTTATCAAAATTTATGTCTTATCATTGTTTTTATATGGAATGAAATCCTCTATATACTGTCATTAGTGTCCCATTGTCAGTATATCCAATTTAATAATATTTTTTAGAAAATGATTTCTTCTTTAATTTTACAAAATACTTTTTCTTATGGGGTATGGTATGTGCTACTTTGGTGTGTAGTGATGCATTTCACTCACGTATCCATAAAACCTCACAACATACACATTGGGTACTAGAAATTAAATACATACTCTAGAAACCTTGACCCCTTTGAATGAATATTTTCTCCTCAACCATATATTTTATTTAGTAAACTCGATATATATTTAAGGGATTTATTGATGAATCCCACCCCAAGTTCCACTTAGTTGGCCCAGAGATGGTTGCGATAATAACTCAATTATTACATCCCGAACATGAGTTCCTATCTAATAGGAATGAGGAACTAAGATGTGTGTATGGGGAGATTATTCCATCATTGATCCAAGTAGATCACAACAATATATATATATATACATATAATTATCTAAGAAATATCAAAAATAGTCATAATGAGATTTTAGAAGAGGAATAATATACATAATCCTGAATGATATGTAATATAATGAGAGGAAACTGATTAATAATAATAACGGATACAAAACGTGTTGATTTTATTTCATGTAACTCTAAAAAAATTAATGTTCTAGGGAGAAGTGGTTTTAGGCATATACCACTTGCTTAAAAAATATCCAAAATGTACAAAAACTAATACATCTTGCATCCCAAGTATAGGATCTATACTCTATCCATAATCCACCCTCGAACTCTATAAAAAGCATTGGGAGTTGGGAGCTTCCATTTATCAATATTGGTACTGTTAATTTCTTCTTGAGTACCAATGTGAGCCCATGTAGGTTGTGAGAAAAAATTCAATTAGGCCACCACCAACTGTGTCTAGCTCAATCCATTCATGAAATAAAAAATAAATAGTGTGTTATATTTAATAAATGAAAATTAAAATCAATAAATTAATAAACAAGTATGTTTCCAATAGGAAACATGTCCCATTATACCTACTTTGGCCTATGCCAGTGATTCTGAATATAGAAAACATATCACAGTAAAGTGAGTGGTGTAATATAAAATATGGTGGGATATCCCCAATCTTGTGATTAGACATTATAGAAACATCCCAAATTATAAAATTCCATTGGATAATTTATTATTTTAAAATTATTGGATTATTTAATTCAATTTATGCTTCTTTCTAAAATATTGAGTGTCACCATTTCCACATCCAAGGAAATTCATAAAGAATTACATGAATCGATTAAGGGGCATAGTAGATGTCCAATTCCAGGGATTCTGTTCTAAGTTACCCAAGAATTAAAACCCATGTATCAATCCTATACAACTGTGGTAACATAAAAAACTAACCTCAGAGTCATTACCAAGAATCAAAAATATGTGCCTGATTCTATTTTGTGTCTTGGTACAACCTTGTTCCATTATACCCGTTAAGTGGGTCTGTCCAAGGGAATCGATATCACTCATATAGAGGTAAAATTTAAAAAAATCAGAGAGACCATCCAACAAATATCTACTTTCAACATTATCGTGTATACAACATATTAATAAATTCTAACTACATTTCACATTGATCTCATACAATGGGTACTTAATTTAAGAACCATTTTATCGCCAATGGCACTAGATGAAGACTAGAATTTGATTGCAATTCCATACTATTTTTAAAAAAACACTTATAACATGAAATACATATTGATCATGGATTTCCCATTTAATGGGTACCTTTTGGAATTAGGTGTAAATAGTTAAGCACTTGTCTAGTAAATGTAATTATCCCACTTCAATTATCTAATGGGGAATAGGGGTCTAACACATAGCCATCAACCAATTCAATCTTATGTAATAAATTCATGATACCAAATATATAGAAACACCCCACAATGAATGCTTAAGGGTAGGGTAAATTATCGTTGAAAGGTAAAACACACCCATTAGATGGCATAAATTCAAGGAAACCAACAAAATGGGTTAATTCAACATTAACTCGGGTAATAAAAGGTAAAAAAGGATTACCTTTAGATTTAACTTTAAAAAATATAGTTGATGACAGAATTACTAGATCATGGAATGGAAACTCATTTCATATAATTAAACAAAATGATGCGAAAGAGCCTAAACCCTACCTTACCCTCATAGATTTCCCCTCATCTAGTGTCAACCATTGATTCAAGCTACGGTAGATGAATTCAAAGAAATAATAAAATGTACTGAAAATTAGGAAATTTATATTACACAGAGATAACTTGATAGAGAGGAAGAACAATTAGAAATATAATGGAGTGGATTGAGGATCTCACTGAGGAATTTTAGATTGATCTAATGTTGGGAAAAATTGAATCCGTATGGAGGATTTCCCTCAAAACCATCGAAGGAGGTGGAAGAGGACAATGAATGAGGGAGGAATAAGAAACACCCACTAGAGAAGTAATTGGGTAATAATAAACGGGTTAAAATACATAATTAGGAGGAAATAGTTTTTTCAACCTAAAAGGAAAAGAGGCATGGTTTGGCTACATGGATATAACAATTGTGCACCAATTGTACCCTAATCTGCTGCTTCAATGGGAAACTCTACACGGTGATGCACACAGTTTGACCAATCACGCAAAAACCTTGAAAAAAGACTATCAAAAATCATGAATTTGGACCAAGGGAATTTCCCAGGGGCACATGGTTGTAGAAAATCTATGTAGGCCCCATTACCACACTATCAGAAACATCATAGTTTAGTGAAACATGTGGGTTGGGTTTCATAGTTTCTACTTCCCATGTGTCCTAGATTGTCTCTCTAATTTTCTGAGCTATATACTCTAAACAATCCCCAGACAAACCTGATACATACTTTTCACACATAGGAAACGTTATTAGAACCTATCTAAGGAATTAAACACAAATTCTAATGGTTTTTACCTTTCGAAACATTCAGGATATTATATCCTACCATATTTATGAAAAATATTTCACATGTTTGACTTCTAGGGGTGGTTGAAAATCCTATCAGAAAAGTCTTGGGTGATACGCACGTAGATTGGATTCCAACTCCAATATCTTTTTCAGCATTATAATATATTATCATATCACATGGACTAGAGGAACTAACATACCATAGTGATGCATTTTTCTTTGATCAATGATAGATATTGTATTCCCTTCAAAGGATGCATCCACTTATAGCTAAATATCCTCAGATTTGAATGAATGTGATGGCCTAGGATGATTCTGTCAAAGATGAGATACATGGAACATGTTATGCATGGAAAAATACCTATATGGTAGCTAGAATAAATAAGATACCATCCCAAATCCCCCCCAATCATGAAAGGCCTAGCATATCTAGGTTATTACAAAACATGTCTCATAATTATTCTTTGACCCAACATAGGAAAAACACGCAAAATACATGATTTCTCACCTCAAACACATGATGAATATGTAGTTGATTTGTATATTAATTAATCCTAGTACAAGACATGTCAATATGAATCTGAATGAGTTATAATTGTTCTGAGGTCTCCTAAATGAGATGATGACACAATATAGTAACATCACCTACTATTAACTAGCATAGATATGAACTGAATGACCTACCACAAATTCCCACAAACAGATCCATCAAAACTATTCACTGAAAATTTCTATTATAAGAAGACACAACCATATGCATTTTTATTGAAATTGAACCTCAATAGTCAACAATGCATGCACGAAGAATGTCCAATAATATCTAAACTTTCATATCACATAGCTTCTCAGTCTATGGGTGATATGTAGAACTCCAGAGTAAATTTGAACCTAGTACACTTTTCAACCCTTTCTTGAACCATGATGTGAAGCATGTGCATCGATGTAAAAAGATAGAATACATACCATGAAGGAAACCTATCTCCCAAAAGAATATCCTTCTAATATCATCCATGAAGAAGATATATTGGTTTATTAGGAAGTGTGAACCCTTGTTCTTCATATTTATGATCACCCATACTGAATTACTACCATCAAGGGATCTCATAAATCCCATCATGACATCCGTGATGATCACATTTAATTTACATTCAATAATATAGAGAGGATGTAAAAGTATAGTCTAACATTGGTTCTATCCTTTAACCTACTGATATGTGGAGAACCAATTGATAAAATCAATCATATGCCTCTTAATTCCTTGCCACCAATACTGAGGATGCGTGTCGCTTTACATCTTGGTAATACTTGGATAAAATTCCCAAACCCAGGTATGATATTCACCCATCAACTTTTCTATTATATTCAAAGGCATCCATACATAGACAATGAATTAAAGGGATTACCTTCTATCAATAACCAACCATGTTTTGTGATCTCTCCTATGGTAATCTCCCTCAAAATGAGGCCCTCAAAATCAGGTAGGTGCTTCATGAATAACTGCTCCATATGTGAGGATGTCACTTCTTGAGCTGCTGTTATTGGTTTCCCATACTTCTCTTGAATCTAAGGATGTATATTAGAGAACAGATCGATTAATATCCACTCACTACTGGCCTTCATAATAGCTTCTGTCTAAGTATTTGGGTTTAAGGAATTAGTTATATTTTTATCCTTCATGGTTGTGAAGAATGCTTAAAATTGATCGATTGAAGATATTTCACCCACTATCACATCATAAAATTCAATTCTCGCTAAGTGGATATGAATTTAAAACATTAATTATCTTTGTAAAGAAAAAAAACTCACCCAATATGTATTTCCCCAAAAAACATTATGTATATTCCATAGTTGCTAGCTTTAGGTCATGCGTTTGGTAATTCCACTAAAGAGGCCTTAGTTGGAAAGACCCATCGACTAAACTTGATCAATCAGCATTAGAACATCCCCCATCCTGATTCCTAAAGAATCATAGTATAACATATATATATATTCTTTCCTTCTTAGGAATAATCGTAATCATCTTTTATGTATGTATCCCTTTTATCTTCAGAAAGTTTGTCTCAAATGCTTTGGTCCAGTCATATTTTAATCCCTTCATAGTCAAGCCTGTATGTAGTGCTGTCCGTCATTAGAATTCCTATATAAAATGCCACTAATAGCTATCCTCCCCTAATAAGATGCATATATGAAAACAATTCATTGGATTATCTTAGGGAACCATAGAGATCAATTTCTCTGGGTCAACTGATATGCTTTCTTCAGATATTATATTAGCCATGAAGTGAACCTTATCAATCGAGATGTAGAATTTACCTAGATTCACCTATAGTGGGAGCTCTATAAGTGTACTTATCACATTATAAATTTCATTGTCTTTATCATTTTTGGTGTGATAGTACTCTATGATTTTCTCTATAAAGACTTCTATAATGGGATTAAGATAAGGGTGGAAATCAAGATTCATCATATCCATAAAGACTACTGGTGACTTCATCAAACCAAATTAAATGTCCATGTACTCATTTGTCTCATACATGCTCCAGAACACTATATGGGGTATGTATAATTACCTCACTCTCACCTGATGGTATTCCAACCTCATATGAGCGTTGTAGAAAATATTTTATGTAACATCCCATACCCGATAGCCACTAAATCGGTGCCCTAAGCTGGGTAGTTACATTATCTCAAGCACGCCCCCATACACCATAGGCTGCTGACTAAAATTGAGGGAGATATAGGTTACGTGGGGAGACTATACCCTCCTTACGAAAGTAAGATGCATCACATAATATGTTAAATAATAGAAAAGTAGAGAGCATTCAATAACATTCATAACTAAACAATTTCCAAAACTGGGTACAACCATATACAACAATAAATATTTCATGCCACACTATAGTTCCAGGTGGGGTAAAACCCTAAAAGAAGGAAAACAATCAAATCCTCAAATAGTTTCGAATAAAAATTTGGATCCTCCCCCAACATGTCCCATGACCAACTCAAATCCCCAGCATAGGGCCCTTTCCCTTGTCCGGACCTAGAAAACTGAAATCATGAATTTGTTGGCGAACACAACATCAACCAAGGCCTTAGATATCAATTCAACCCATCCATGAATCTTTACTCCAGATATTCAATCTGTAATTAATGGAACTCCAATCATCTTTGGAACGAAGAAGATAAACCACTTGTATTATCCTGAAATATTGGTTCATCCGTAGGGTTGAAGAAGGAATAAGGGGGGAAATCGGATGTTAGTATATGAAATCTCGAAATAGTATTTCTGTGTTTTTCGTGATGTTTCAAGGACACACAGTTTACCCACACTATTCACCAAACCAGGACAAGGCCACTGCCTTTATGCTCTTTCTATCACATGGTTTTCCAGACCATGTTCTAACCATGTAGATTGCCACTACCTGCATGGCCTACCATCGCACGGTTTTCCAAACCCTGAGAAAACTGTGAGGACTTCCCAGAAAGCCCCTTTTCCATATTCTTTTATGTACTGAACCATATGAACATGCCGAAACATCATAAGGACTAGGGGAAACACATTATTAACCAAAAAGGGTAATAAAACAAAAATATTACAATTACATACCTTCAAGAGGAATCTGGGAACTAAAAACCTCCCCACCATATAAGGGATCATTCTCAATCCCCTCTTCCTGAGCATCACTGGGGTCCCAAAGAAAATAGATCAGGCCAATAGGCCAACATATCTGATTCCCTCTCCCAGGTTTCTTAATGAACGTTTCCATGTTGATAGAGAATAGAAAGCAAGGTTACATCCATTCCACGAAAAAAATTCTCACTACGATCCTCAATATGAACCAATTGGTCCTCAAAAGATGCAACACCTTCAAGGTCGACATCTTCAGTATTTATCACATGAGACAGATTGTGGTGATACAGTCAGAGGTATGAAACATGGAAAAAGTAATGCATCCCACTATACTATTATGGAAGAGCCAATTGGTATTCCATGGGTCCCATCCTCTCCAAAATCTCAAATGGCCACACATATATAGGCACCAGCTTGCCCAGCTTCTAAATTCGAAGGTGACCTAACCATGACGACACCCAAAGAAACCCACTATCAACCACCATGAACTCATGGGGTCTACAATGATGATGTTCATTTGACTATTTCCTACTTTAAGTTGTTCTATATCATTATTAATTGAATGAACATTTTATAAAGTCTCCTGCACAAGAGACGGTCCTAAAAACTCAAACTCTGCAGATTCTAACCAACACAATGGTGATCTACATGGCCTTACAAAAAGTTACTCAAAAGGAACCATCTGAACTATATCCAAGAAACTATTTTTATAAGAAAATTCAAAAAGTAACAAGTGATTTTCCCACAAAACATATAAATATAGAAACATGCTCCCAACATGCCCGTTAATACCTAAATTGTACGCTGTGACTACCCATCAGTCTGTGGGTGGTACGCTTTACTCAAAAAACTTTGTTACCAAGTCCCTTGTGCAGTCCCTTTATGAAGAAAGAGGTGGATCATTGATCGTTATATGAATCTATGGTTCCTTTCATGCCATGAAACCATACTATTTCTTGAACATAAAATTCTCCCAAATGGTGGACTATGTAGGTCTCTTGAATCTGCGTGAAATAGCCCACTTTGATCATCCAATTTACAACCATCCAAATTTCATCATTCTTATGAGGAATCCTCATAAGACCCCCCATTAAGTCCATAATTATTTCATTCCACATCCACTCTGGAATAGGAAATGATGACAACAACCCACCAAGATGTTGATGTTCTGCCTTCACCTGCTGACAAGTAAGGCATCATTCCACAAAACTTGCAACATCATTCTTCATTCCCAGCCACCAAAAAGACCTATGGATATCACGATACATCTTAGTGATGCTTGGATGAACTTCCCACTTCTACGTGTGGGACTTATACATCAACTCTACATGTACACCTACCAACACCACCACACAACCATGAACATATGAAACCCCATCGGCACCGAAGGTCCTACCAGATGGTGACTCCCCAACTTTAAGGCTTTCCTTCATAGTCATACACTCTGAATCCACCAACTGACTCTGTTTAACTGGGCTCATAATCACTGGATCAACTGCTATGGAAGTAAGGGTCATCTTCTTGGGCTCATCCCGTACCTCCACATGCATCTCAGCAAACAAGTCCATCATAATCAACTCTGAACTTGATTATTGAACTACATGATTCTAAGTCTTTCGGCTTAGAGAATCAATTACAATATTCCATTTGTTTGGTTAGTATAATAATTCAAAATTAAAATACTCCAATTACTCAACCCACCATCACTGTCAAATATTCAAATTCCGAAGAGAGAAGATGTATTTGATAGTTTTATGGTCGGTAATCACTAATAAGGGTGATCCCAACAAGTAATTATGGAAAAATATTGTGGAATAAACCACTGTAACTAGCTCTAGGTCATGAGTAGGATAATTATTTTCATGTGGACTTAACTTTATTACCCATATTCTATGATCCAATCATCTTTCATTAACACTGCCCCAATTCCCACACCAGATGCATCACCGAACAAACTACACCTCTTACATGGTTTGTGTAAGATCAAAATCAGTGCGGTAGTAAACCACTTTATCAGATCCCTAAAATCATTCTCATAAGTCTTTGACCAATCAAACATAACCCTCTACTTAGATAATCAAATGATCGATGCTGCCAAATGACAGAAATCTATAATAAACCTTTGGTAATAACCAACTTAACCAAGAAAACTACAAATATCAGAGTTGTCTTCGGCAGCTCCCATCACAAAATAGCCTAAAACTTTTTTGGATTTACCGACATACCTGACTCAGATATTATGTGTCCCAAAAAGGGCACCACATCAATCCAAAACTGACATTTTGAAAGCTAGGTGTAATTCCAATTCTCTCTTAGTGTACATAATACTATGTCAAGATTTTTGGAATAATCATTATGAGTTTCAAAGTATACGAAGATTTCATCAACGAATACAACTACAACCTGATTGAGATACGGGTGAATTTTCTAGTTCAACAGGGCCAGGAACACCATTAGAGCATTGGTCAACCAAAACGACATCACAAAAAATCCATACAACCCGTACCAGCTTTAGAAAGTTGTCTAGGGTATGTCAGAAGGAATCACCCTCAACTAATGGTATCCTGATGTGAAATTGATCTTGGAAAACACTAAGGAATATTTGAGATGATCAAATAGGTCATCAATTCTTGGAAGAAGCTATCAGTTTTTAACTGTCATCTGGTTCAAATTATTATAATAGACATATAGCCTCCATTACTTTCAATCCTTCTTAGAAATCAATGATGAAGATCCCTATAATGATGTACTAGGATGTATATTCCACTTACTCTCCAATTCATCTAACTGAACCATTAGCTCATGGAGCTCTGCTTGTGCCATTCGGTTAGGTGGAATGGAAACTGGCCCAGATCCAGGGAACAATTTGATCATAAACTCAACATATCTCTCTGGTGGTAACCCTGAGAAGTCCTTAGGAAACACATCCTAAAACTGGACCACTACGAAAGAAAAAATAGGATGTCCCTTCTCCCAATCATCTAACATGAGGCATGCCACAAGGGCTTTGATTTCTGCCAACTATGGGTGTAGTGGCCCTTCACTGCCTGCTCGAGTATCCCACTCACCACAAAGGACACAAGTGCTCCCATCGAGATAGGTGAAATTTACCCAATGTTGGTAACAGTCGATGTGTGCTTGATATAATATTAACCAATTCAATCCCAAGATTAGGTAAAAACTTGACTTCTCAAGGATAAATATATCCTAAATAAAATGATACCCACTGACCTCCAGAGCACTACCCTTACAATACTAGATTTCCTCAACTCATACCCCTAGAGGAATATGAAGTGAAATTACCCAAAATTTAGTCCCTAAGGTTTGGCCTAATAGAACTACCAACTGAGTATAAATAAAGGAATGTGTAGCACTAGTATCAAATAAATCACTTAAAATTGTTGAAGCTACTAGAATCGTAACTCATACTATAGACGGTCCTAACCCACCACCTTCAAGTGAATCCTGAACTGGATGGAGATAATCATCCTCTTTTCCCTAAGATCCAACTTGAGTACCCTAAATTTCACTTCTCTATTGGTAATAAATATAACACCTCTGCCAGTGCGACCCTTGGATCTCCAACTACATGCCCGATATAGGGTCCCCGACCCCTTGAATGCACTTGGAATCTACCTCTGACCTATGTCATTCCTTGAATGTCGTAAGTTCCTCTAGAACCTCTTCATGTGGCTCAATCATCCACATGATCGACAATCAACCGGTGGGAATGGACAACTTTCACTTTTGTTCCCTGACCTGGCACAATGATAACATAAGATCGGGTCACCTCATGAGAAGCTAAGCCCCTTTTATGACTACTATGTGTGCTTCCACCCTATTGAAAGGTTCCAATGTGGAACTTCCTACTATCATAAACCACACCACTTTCTCACCAAACTGATTCCACAAGTTCACTACCTAAAACTCACATCATGTTCCCCTCTGAGGTAAGATATTGATCCACCACCACAACAATCCTTTTCAGTAGAAATATATTCACATAACATTGGATCTCGTGTCTCAACCCTTCCTAGAAGCGTTTCACCAAAACTGCCACATCTCCCATCATCATCGAAAAGAAACATCTCAAATCGGTGAAACGTCTAGCATAGTCCACCACTGACATTGACATTTGAGTCAACCTCATAAAATCTATAACCTTCTGCAACCTCAAGGTTTCTAGATAGAAGTTCTGAAGATACTTCCCCAAAAAATCATCCCACATCATTTTCTCAACTTTCTCTATCTGAACCATAATGTCCCACCAATGTTTTTTCTTGACCCCTTATCATATAGGCTTCTATCCTAACTCATTTCTTGAGAGAGTCTTTATATGGTCATTAATAGTTTGGATGTGCTATATACAAAACTCTACTTCTTCTCGCCCACCCTCCTCGATAAAGGATGAAGGGTGCTTCAGTTGAAACTCCATGGTCAGCTCAAACATGCTCAGTGCAACCCACACAGGGTCTCGTTCCATCATCTAGACAAAAAAAAGAAACATTCTCACAAAACATCCCTTCCATATTTCCTTGGAGCACCATGTTATCTTTCTCTACTACTGGTAGAGAGTTCTTAGAAACATCCTCATGTCGCCCAACCGACACATGTCTTCAAGGTGGAATTTATCTATAGTTCCAAACAAGAGCATTATAATGAAACTATAACAATTTTATGAAAGAAAAAGCTATAGGTGGGCTCATCACTCACCACCAAATAAGTTTGTATATAATACACAATAAGGAACCCCACAACTAGTTCACTACCTTTGGAGATCCCTCCTAAGACCCTGGATAACATAGGTACCTATTTCAAATGGTTACGAGCCTTATCATTTAAACCTATGTGCACCAATTTACTCTTCCAAAGCATTAACAAACTTTCACATCCTTACTGAACACCTTTTTTATCAAATTACTACTTGAAATTTTCACTTCCCTTTTTACCCATTCATACCATATCAGTAGGCGCAATTTTTAAATTACTTTTAAGAAAACATATGTATCCTAACTATTATATCCCACACACATATCCCGGGTGTGTGCCAATAATTATGCGTGCGACTTACCTAAATAGGTACTTAGAATGATGCATGAATGAACAACCTCGAAACTTTTTTTCACGATAGAAAACTAAAATAACTAGAAAATAAAACAATAATTGAATCACCAATGGTGAAATATTATAAAATATAACAACACAAAACAAGAACAACAATCCCCTCCCTGGGTGTCTTGTGTTTTCCCCCATATATGGGCACCCAACTCCCAATAACGAGCTCATTACCAATTCCTAAGACTTTTTTAACCTCCTTTATACCATCCCTAAATAGTAAGAAATAGAAAAGAATTCCTTTGAAACCAATTTTTATTGTCCCATACCTTAGAGCCACTAAACCAATGCCCTGATTCCAGTAGGTACATAAACTCAAGCGTTCCTCCCAGTACATCAGAGTTTTCCAACTAAGGAAAAAGGTTCTATAGGTCACATGGGGATACTATACCATCATTTCCAAAGTAATCCAAAGTGGATAATAACATAATTAATGGATGAAAAAGAGAAAAATAATTATCATTATTAAGTAAAATATTTCCAAAACTAGGTAAAACCATATACAATAGTAAATATTTCATGAATTGATACAGTTTCAAGTGAGAAAAACCCCAAAAGAATGAAAATAGTAGGATACCCAAAATGATCTAGACACCAAGTATGGAACCTCACACATCTTGTCCCATGTCTAACTCAACAACCTAGTATTGGGCCATTTCCCTTTCCTAGACATACAAGTATGAAATATTGAATTTATTTGTGAACTACACATCAACTAAGGCCTTAGATCTCAATTAAACCAACCCTTAATACTCTACCATGTATCTTTAATAAAAATTTATGATGCTACAAATGGATTAGTAATGATGGATATCAACTTATTGGAAGATCGTGGATGCATGGATCATTCGTAGGGTTGATGGATAAAGACGGGGGGTCCAGATTTGGTAGAAGAAATCCTGTAATGACATTTTCGTAATTCTTTTTGAAGTTTCCTTGCTACACGGTTTACCCACACAGTTTTCCAATCCATGGGAAAACTATTCGTAAGATACTTCCTTCACGATCTCTCTCTATCACATGGGTTTCCATACCATGTGCAAACTAGGGGGATTTCCACTGCCCACATGGACCCCCCTCTCATTGTTTTCCAAACAGTGTGAAAACCATTGAGACTACCCATAAAGACCATTTTCCCCTTTTTCATGTTATAAACTCCTAGAACACCCATGAACTATCACACTGTATTGGGGAAACTCTTTATTAAACAATAAAGGGCACTATAACAGAAAAATTATAATAACTTTTTGTCGGGTGGAATATGGGATCTTCTAGTTTCTCTTCAGAGTTAGTAGAACAGGTTACCATACAAGGGAGAAGATATTGATTTCTTCACAATTAGTTGTTTCAGTCGGCAGTAATCCTTGAAAAATCTAAGGGAATCATAAATCTTATTTAAAAAATGGATGATTAAGCCAATTTAGAAGTGCTCGATTAGATAAAACCCTTAGCCTTTAGATATTTGAGATACCTCTTGAGTTCTGGACCTATATAAGTTTTATCCTATATGGATGAATAAAAAGGGTTTCCGCACCTAGAACATGCTTGATAATGAACTAAAAATCTCTCTAAGGAGGTAAGATAACGAAATCATCAGGGAAGAATTCTTTCAAACTTCCCACAACATAAAGAAAATCCATGATCTATATTCCCTGATATCTCATAAAGAGACTGGCCAACTGAATTGTCACTCTACCTAGCCCAATATTCTTGGGTCAGCTCAACTATCATAGTTATATCATACCCCATTATAGATATATGTCTTTACATTAATAAATGTGAAAGATAATCGAAGATAATAGAAATTCATTAGGGATTAATATGTCACAATCCATTCCATTCTAATTATGATGTTAAAACTGGTCATCTTTAGGATTACAAAACTCCAAAAAACTATTCCCACATATCTCAAGGGATAATTCCTTTTACTATAAAAAACCCTCAAATATAACTCTTAGATGCATGCAATGGGTCATAACAACACTATTGTACTCTATCAGTAATCTCATACATCCCACGTTTGTATCAGATAGAGAAAAAGAGAAATGCACCTGTATCAAATAGGGTAGTAACAATAGTATTAGCCATTAGAATATTACCAATATTTATAGATGGGCCTATAATATTTTTATTTATTTTTGGATTAAATGAAATTTATGTGACATTAATCATGACACAAAAATTATTCCTAAGTAGCATGAGTAGGTCCACTCTTCTGTCACTGAAACTCTATTCCCAAAGTACCTCAACTCTGTCTTCCTTCTGGGCTTGATCATCCAATCAAAGAGAAGATTATATCCTAACAAAAAAGTTCATATCCAGAACATGATATTCATTTTTGAAAAAATACCTTCTCACATGGTTTTATAGAAAATTTTCGTATAAACACTAGAGGTGACCCATCCTACCACAAGCCCGACACTCGGTCGAGTTCCTCGTACATTGTGAATTTTTTTGTCTTGGATTACTGGAATAGTGACCCAAAACATTGAAATCAATTCATTCCACTTGGATGGTACTACCCCTCAAGTTGACTTTTAATGTCACTTTCTACCACTATATAACAAGCCACTAATTGTAAAAGCTAAACTACCTTATTTCATGTTTATTGATTCCCTTATATTTTTTCTTAGGGATGAGGGTGTAGTTCACCGTCACAGAAATAGTGGCTGAATGAAATATGTTCACCTATGAGTGGATAGAATTTGAAATCACATCTTTGAATCAACTGACATTATTCATCTCATCCCTATTCATGTTTGGTGAAATTTTTTTCATTTCTATGAAGTGAGTTGAGTATTCCATCACATAAATCTCACCATTATTATGTATCATACACTCCGAGACACGATCATGTCTCATGGTGTAAGGAAAGAAGTAGTCAAACAATTGTATCTATAATACTATCAAAACCATTCCCTAATGTCTAATAGTCTATGTAAGGAGGTACCAAATATTATTGGTAGAGTCGTATAGCTTGTAGGTCATGATCTTTACCCTCAAATCTAGAGTAGTCACAATGCTGTTGAGGATGTACATATTATCCTCTATCCCTGACTTAGTAGCCCACGATCTGCCATCCCCGGAAAAGGTGAGAGGATGATTCCTATGTAACTCATGATTTAGCTCTACCTTGAATGGGGTAGGTTGATGTGCACACAGAACTAATTAAAAAATGAAGGAAAATGTCATTGAACTAAGCATTGGAGAACTTTGGAAGATCTAGAGAGGGTTCCTCGGGTGGTTCAACATAAGGTATCATGGGTGGCTTAGGGACCCCCACCTGAAGAGTATTCTCGTTACCGCATTCTTGGTATACAACACAAGGTTTTTCTGGTGGAATAGCTCAAAAATTTCCAAATTCATTCCTTGTATCTAATTTATATCATATAGGAATAGAAATAAATAAATAATGAGTACAAGGTATGCCTACAATTATGTTGAAACCCCTATCCTACTCAGGGAGCCATGTCTATGTAATCCTAATAGGTCAAAAAATGGTTGTAAGAGACATGGCCTACAACCCATACTAGGATGGGTCAAGATCAAGGTATCATATAGCACATATAAAGTGTGTATTTCATTTTAATGGATGTAATAATCTAAATTCAATTGTGGATTTAAATATTTCGTTAAATAGTTGAATTAAATAGACCACCACATTAAATTTATAAGATCTCATAGACCATACAAATTGTTATTTGTAATACACTAAATCCTAACTATAAAGCAATCTGAACCATGAAAATAATTGTCCATGTCTCAACATTCCATAACCATATACTTAAGGTGTTTTCATTAACCTATATAGAAATAAACTATTAGGTTAATGTAGACACATTATTAATTAGAAATTATTTTCAGTATTGCAAGGAATTATTTTGAGGGGTGTAATGTAAATGAAGTTGGACTATCCCCAGGATTATGATTGTGCTTGGCGGACACTTAACTATGTTTCCAATTCTACTACATCACTTCTTATTTGAATACATTCACGTGTTTTTTAATTCAACAAAATCATTTTTATAAAATATTGAGAGTAACGATAAGACCATCCATGGAAATTTAGACGGAATTTTCAAGTATCACTCGAGGGGATCAGTAACAGATCAATTCTATAGAGTCTGTTCAATTTGACTGAAGAATAAAGTCCCATGTATCGCTCCCAATATGGTGTGGTAACATTAATAAATATCCTCTGATTTTGTACCCAGTATCACACATAGGCGGTTTTCTCTCTCTCATGGCCTGATATAACCATCGTTACATCGATCCCGTCTAAGGAGTCCTGTTATGGAACTAGTGTCACACATCTAACGATAAAATATAAAATGAGAGAAGAGTCCTTCCAAGGTATACCTAAATTCTCCTTTAAAGTCTATACACAACATTACTAAATTCTATGTTTAAGGAACATTGAACGCGTCTGATGGGTCCTTAATTATCGATCCATTGTATCACTCATGGAACTAGATAAGGACCTTAAATGATTCAGAAATCCCCACCATTTATCAAACAGTAACTTATAATAGGAAATCCTTATTTTTTTAGGGAATTCTCATTTTCTTATTCGTTTATGGAATGAGATGTAAATCATTAATAATATGGACCATGAATTTAATTTGACCACTTCATTATGGTAATGGGGAATATGGACCTAACACATTGATCATCACTAAATTAATTCCATCTTATTCAATTCCAGGTATCAATTATAATGCAACAACCCTCAAGGGATATTTAATATATCTTCGATGAGGGGAAATTTAGGCTTAATGGTAGATCATGGTTGTTGGATGGCATAAATTCAATGCAATCGATGCAAGGAATTGATTCCCTACTAACTAGTGTCACAAAATGAATATTGGTAAAGTGTGTAGACTACCTACCTTAGCCTTTTAGATCATACCTCATCCAGATTCAACCATAGATTCGAGCTACAACCAAAGAATTTAAATAAAATTTCAAATTCCCTAATAATAGGGAAAATTGGATTTCACTATGACAGTATAGTACAATGTAATAACAACTAGATATATATGGTATAGGATTGAGAATATTATCTAGGGATAAAATAGCGATAAAAATGGGGTACGTATGGAAGATTTATCTCAGAAATATATGGAGGAGGAGGATGAGAACTTTGAAAGAGGGAGGAAGAAGAAATCCCCACTGGATATGGAAATGTGGAAATTGTTAATAGATTTAATTGTGGTAAAATCTATAATTTCTCCCTAAAAAGGAGCACTTTTTGGCATCACAGTTGACGAAACCTTACACCAACCATGTCCCAATCCACTACATCAATGGTGAAATCCAAATGATTAGGTGCATGGTTTTTAAAACTGTGCACAAACCATACAATCGACACTGTCAAAATCCTTATGTTGCGAGAAGAAACATGCTCCTTGGGTAACATGATTATAGAGAAACCATGTGTACACTAGCACCACATTGTTTGCAGCCGCACTTTTTAGAGAAACTGTGTGGGTTCAGATGAACAGTTTTTTCTAAATGTATATCGCAGCATGCCACATTAATTTTTTAGGATCTATGCTCTGAATCATCCATTGAGAAACCTAATACCTCCTTTACTCCCCTTGAAAAATTTATTTAGGCCATAAAAATGAACTGATAAAATGAAATACCACTGTTTTTCTTTAATAAAAATAGTGACATTACTTTTATTTAGACTTCCATGAATTATAGAAGAAATCATAATGATGTGTAATGGAATGAGATATCACCTATATACCATCAAAAAAAATATAAATAATAGAATTAGTTTTATAAATACAAAATATTCAACATATTATTTCTTAATATAAGGACATATAATCATGATCTCCCTTGGGAAAACCTCAATGTTTAATCCCCAAATTTATATTTAATTGAGTATAAAAGGGTGTGCATTACAACCTAATGAAATCAAGAGATTACTAAAACATACTAAAATATTTTCAGGGATTCATCCTCCCAAATTCATTATTCTTATAACCAATATTTATATTTTTTCTCAATAATTCTAATTATATGTTTTTGGGATTAAAAATATATTAACAAAAATCATTAATGGTATTATACTTTAAGGATTATAGAATTCCTTTATTAGAAAGAATAAATGATTGGTAATCAATGTCCATGATCAACTTCCATTTATTTATGAGATCATTCTAAACATTGAAATTATATTATATAAATTTATTATTTTTTATGAATGTGTTATAATGGTAAAATTCTATTCCCCTTGAGATACACACATAAATCTATGTTTCCATATTCATCTTCCATTTACAACTATTTTTATTCCTTGAATATACATGTTTGTGACTATTATATAAAATTAATTCATTTTGAATTGTCTACTGATACTAAATATCAGGAATTACTTACCATTGAGGTGAAATATCATACTATACTAGTTTAAAAAATATATTGCATTATCACCTGGTGTTAAATTATCATTATTGTAGGCAATGTCCCTAAAGAGTCTGAATATAACCATATTCAAAGAATTGAAATAGTTAGAGTGTTTATAGGAGATCATATATTGAGTAGGGACATAATATGTCATGGAAATGAGAATTAGATCATGGGAAGTGGAAGAATTATATGTTTTTTAATGACCATCCCCAAAATCATGTTAATACCCATGACAATGATTTTATGTGTTCTTAGGTGAACCTACCCTTACATAAAAGCACGTTGAATAGTTATTACTATTCCCTTGAATTAATAAAATAAGTCATTATGTAAATATATAAAATAATCAATATTGTATAGTTTACAGTACATGAAATAAAATAATCTCAATATTATATTATATTCCAGGTATAATACCTATAATAATACATAAATTGATCACCCACTGTATTGATCTCTAATATAAAATATCCCAAAAATAAAACACATGCACACTTACCGTAACACCATCCCCAATCCTCGCACACCCTCTCTCCCAAAAACCAAATATTCTCTAGCCCATTCCACAAAAAAATCATTATTAATCCTGAATGTGAACCTATGGTTTTAATGTGAACTATGGTTTATATACCTTGTTAGATGTGAAATTCAGTTATGTCTCAACAAGTTACCTTTGTGCACACCATCATATATGTGGACACATGACAGAAAATAATGAATTTACCCACATGTGTAGAAATTTCTTTTTACTAGGACATCACAACCAATATTATATTAGTTCATCCTTTCATAACTGGGATTCATTGACATATAACCCAACATACTTTGACATAGTCCTAAACCACACTTCATCGCCTCATATTTCTTTTGATATAATAATGCTACCAAACCCTATCAAATGTACATATGGTAGGGTGGAGTCAAAAAAATAATCCATCACACAAAAACACCAGGCATGTCAATTGATCATTATGTCAACATATTACCTTACCTCTTAAGGTATGAACAATCAATAACACCTCATGTTATCACATGAAACATCCCTCAGGGTGGACCTTGTCCCATTATCATAAAAAGAATGTTGGAATTCATATACATCAACCATATTCTGGTCTGGTTTTTGGAAAATTAGAAAAAACAATCATATTTTCATAACTTTAAAAATTAAAATAAAACCTCTCAACTACATCTAGTATGTTTAGTCCTAGTCAAATAAAAACTTCGTGGGATATCTAATTGATCTTGTAAAAATTTTATAAAAAAAATATGGTGATCTTAATTACCTATTAAGAGGGATCAAAAAGGTCTGTGATTTTTTTTTAAAATTTCATTAAAAAATTTATTTGTAGAAAAACCTTTAATGATAATATAGTAATTTGAAAATACTTATACATTGAATTTTTTTTAAAATATTCAAGTGATATTTTAAAAAAATATGAATGATTTTTAAAAAAACTATGGGGAAACATGAAACATAGAATGTATTCTCGGAATAAACACTTCATTGAGGGTTGGGTTTACTCCCCACTCCCTATCATGATTACAAATTTCATGTCTCCATTTAAAAAAACCAACATATTCTTTTCTTACAAAATATTTAACATTTTCCCAATAATGTTTTCTCTAAAAATGTGGAAACATATTTGCACGAATTTATATATATATATATATATATATATATATATATATTCATTCATATAATTATGTCATTAATATTTCGAGAAACCAAATCTCTTCCACATTAGTAATTCCATAAATTTATGAAATATAAATTAACCTCTCTGTATTAAAATTTACTTCATAAACTCTTAATATCCAATATTTAAGTAGTTCCCATAATAGAATAATTTATTCAATCCACATTCTCATATATATATATATAGACTAATATTTATATTTATTTATGAAATTTCAAGAATAATCGATAATGTATAGCCATAATCATGATCATGAATGACATGTGAATAAAATGATAGCATGGAATGAAATGATTCCATTACATGAAATTATGGTATTATTAACCATTGTTAATTAATAATTTTTTGTAATAGGTCTTCACCTACATAAATAATCAAATATAATGTATTTATGAATAGTTATAAAAATTAAAATAATACATGTATATATACATTAAATTTTAAAATAACATATATGTTTATAAACGTGAGATTTAGACATTAGTGTATATATATATGCATGAATAATACAGACATGAATTTTAGAAATATATATATATATATATATATATATAACAATATTTCAATATATATACACCCTAAATTGAATATTTATTTCAATATTTGAATCCCTAAAAAATAAATAACTTAATATCACTTGAAAATAATATATTCATAAATATAAGACCCTATCAATTATTATAAATTTTAAAATAAATAAAATATCTCCTTAAATTGATTTGCAGAAAATATGAAAATAATCATCTTATGGATATTCAGACACTACCACACTTCAAATAATAACTAGTACTCATTGTCGAAC
This sequence comes from Viscum album, assembly GCA_963277665.1. NCBI lineage: Eukaryota > Viridiplantae > Streptophyta > Magnoliopsida > Santalales > Viscaceae > Viscum > Viscum album. The sequence continues at coordinate 259,780,371 of OY728128.1, read as the reverse complement.
ACTCAGAAAAAGGCCCCTTATATAACACTAATTATACTATACATATATATTTAAATTTTATATTTTTTTTTCTGGTTTAAAAAAAGTGCATTCTTATGGCTTGGTGAGAAATCTTAAGAGAATGAATTTTTAGGTGTACAATCAACATTGAAGATATTAAAATATTATCGAATTTTCTTGTGTTTTAAAATTAAAACCTATGAATATATATTTTTAATATGTCATATATTGTTAAACGTTGAATTTGAAAAACATGGATCCAATATTATATGAAATTCACATAGTAATCGATTAAATAAATTATTTTTTATTCTTTTTTGATTATGCGATAATGTATTCATCACAAATATTTTTTTAAATAAATAAAAAATAGGTTTACATGAAGAGTTAACAATGAGGCCAAATATTATGTTATTCCAAATCCATTATCAAATAGGGTTAAAGGATTGAACTGTATAGAAACAGGTAAATGATGATCATAGAGATTTACTAATAAATAATGTATATAGATTTTTACCATGATATTGACATGAGATAAAAAACCGGACACCTAAAAAAACACACCGATATTGATTTTTAGTGACTGAGACCCTCAATTAGATCTGGTCCCAGATGCTTGTGAGTGTTTGAAACATAATCTACATTTGGAATTTCAATTTCTCATATCTCACACTCCTACAGCCAAAACCCCACCTAATCCTTTTTTCTGATAGAGAATTCCTTTTTCTGAGTTTGATCCCTTAGTCGAATTTGGAGTCCTCAATTCCCCACGAGGAATAAGACAATCCAATTGGATAATCTCTTGGTGCTCAAATTCAAAAGAATCGCACTCAACATCCCCACAAAATCGATACCCAAAATGATTATTGCTTCCCTCAAATCATATTGACACCCCCTCGATTTTGTTATAATTTCATTTAATTTTTTAATTTTATTCAAAATATACATTTTCTATTATATATAAACAAATTAATATTGATTTTTTAACAATACCTAAATTCATTTTAAATATTAATTCTCATACCATAATATGTTTATCACATATCATTTATTATTATACATAAAATGCTATATTACATTTAATTTTATAATCTATCAGTTTTTGTAAAAAAATTAAAATAATTACAATTTCATATAAATTATATTCCCTTAAAATAATTATTATTTACTTTTAAAACAATATGTTTTACCCTTATTTTTAATTTGGATAATTATTATAAATAACATAGTTTTTTTAAAATAAATTATAATTGTCATAGTTATAATAAAATATATATTTTTTATAATGAAAAAATATTAATTCTAATAACTATAGTAAATTCATAATTATATTAATAAATATAATTTATATTGTTTTTATTTATTTTAATATTATTTTTATTTTTATTCTCAAATTAAATTAAATTTTGTTATTCAATTAGTTACTTTTAAAAAAATAACCAACTAAATGTAATTATATTTACAAGATCTATTAAAAAATTAATACTAAATTTATAAAAATAGTATCTTTAAAATTTTAAATATAATTTTTATATTGAAAAATAATAATATATTAAATATTAAAACATATATTTAAATATAGAATATATTTTATCTTATTTTAAGAAAATATATTTAGTTAAAGAAAATATTATTTTTTGGAAACTGATATTTCATAATTTGAATCAAATAATATTTTTAATATACTAAATATCATAGTTTAATAATTTTTTTATTAAAATATTTTTTGGTTCTGCTTAATATATTTAATAAATTCTTAATTAATATTAAATTACAATTTAAATATTTTGGGTTGTTGCATTCATCCAGCATGTTATTACTCACAAAATATGATTCCCTAATATCAAAATAAATACATAGATTCACATATGGCTATCATTATAATCACAAAATAGCCATGAAGGAATATTTATATGTAGTCAACAATAGTGTTGAAATATTAACAATAAATTATATACATTAATTACTTATCACATATACTCAAATATGGTGATATTAAAATTTAACATTGAATAATATTTCAAAATTATACCCACCAAATATAATAATTATTTTATATTTTAATATTTTATTTTTCATAAATAATTATTGATTAATAAATTATACTATGAATTCATAATAATACTCCATCGAATAATAAATGACCTGAAAATTTTATATAAAAAATAAAAAATCTCGAGGAATGATTCAAAAAAATTCATTTGAATTTATTTACCTAAAATTTTATATTTTTTGAATTCTTTAAAAAAGATTCTAAAAGTTTTTATACATCATTTATTCCATTAACATAGTATAAAATATAATACATTATGAATTCATAAAGAAATGTTATATATTTTCATATAATAAGAAACTCTATTCCAAAATAATTGTTTTTATGTTGTATTATTTTAAAAATATTTATATTTGAAATCACCAGGGATTAAAAAATATAACACCAGTAAAAATAAAGACAAATATGAGTTATTTTTTTGTTAACAACTTTTCATTATCCATTTTATTAATGTAATTATATAAATAATGGTACAATATATTATCAACAACTATAAAATATAAAATAACAAAACTAAAAAAATATTTCAAAAAGAAAAATTCAAAAGAATGTAATTGTAGTGGATCCTATAGATTCATTATGAATTTTCTCATTAACAATTACACTTAAAACTAATAACATTAAAAAGGTTATCATGGTCCATATGTAAAAAATACGTGTCCCTATGTCATAATTGGGAGCATTGGTATATATTATATTCCTATAAAAAATATATATAGGTTTATTTCTAGAACCATTTCATTATTAGAATTTCTAAAAAAATAAACAACATAAAAACACCTATCTAGAGATCGAATATCCCCCTTAACTTCTGATCCTCGCTAAAAAAAATTTAGGATGGTAGTGAATCTATGTGTGACCTTTGTTTCACAATTACAATAGGACATATATTTACCACTAGAACCATGTTTATAAAATGGATTTATTAAATGAGTTAACCATGTGAAACCAAAGAAACATAACTCATTACCAAAAGAAAATTACAAAAAATTAATTAATTAATTAAAATACCCTCATCATTGTTATTAGAAGACATTAAATTTATAAAATCCAAAAAATAGAATATACATAAACAGACTCTTAGAAATAGAAATATGGTACACAAAAGTTCACACCAGATCAACAATATACTATCCTACAAAACAATAGAAGAATATTTAGAGTGTTGGGTCCTTGAGAGTATTGAGTAACTTCATTTCTAAAAAAACTAATCAGTCATGTGGAATAAATATACACTATTTATATTTGTGTAAATAATAAATAAAAGAATTTATATTAAAATTCAACTAGATACGAATAATAATATTGAGTTAATACAGAGTAGTTATAATAATATAATTCACTTTGAACTCCACAACTCTTTCCATCCCTGGCTTCTCATTTTAGGTGATAAATTCATATTCCTATATATTTCTCATGTTATTTGAGATCCATTACATCCTATCCATGAGATATAGAAAGGAAAAATCTTAAAACCAATGAATACATGTGAAACCTCATCTAGAAAATAACACTTCATTATTCACCAATGCACTAATAACAACCTCTCATAACCCACAACTACCATTAATTAATTTTTAGAGAATGAAAAAATATGACTCCAATAAAAAATGAAGACAGAAGAACAATGATACAAGATAAATTATCATAGAAACTAGAGGCCCAAAAATTATTATAATGGGTTTCAAATACTACTAAATAAAATATAATTCACGAAATATTTTAGATAAATAATAGGAGAAAAACTAACTAAATCATTGTGGGACGAATTTATAAAAAGTCAATTGATCCACACAATGATTTCATGAATCCCAAATAGGTTGTTTTAGTCCTCATCCAACTATGAATTTTAATATAATTGTATTAAAAAAAATATGAATCATAAAATATTGAACATTTGATTCATCATGCTTTAAATTGTGTTTGATACCCACCATAGCATAATGTATTAGAAATTTCTTTTTTCCCCAACCATTGAATCAAATTGATAAACAAATTTGGTGTAATGGAATCAAAAATTCCATCTAAACCACATTCTGATAAACAAACAAAAGAAAAACACTTAAAAATTAATCCCTAACCCCATAAATTATATTTATTTATTTAATATTTTATATGTGGATTCTAATATGAATATAATTGTTAAAATATCTCCTAAATTAAATACAGAAAAAAAAACTATATAAATATCTAAAATAAATTTATTTCATAAAATTTTTATTTCAGACCCTTTACCCAAAACCCTTTATAAAAGAAAAATCATTCTTCCAATAACAAAAAAAATTACCTCCGCAGTGGAATAACACATGGTAAATTAGTTCTTTTAAACTCTAGGAAGATGAAATTAAATTTTGTATCTCTAATCATCAAATAAAATTATTTAGTACATTTAGATGTTATGAAACAAAAAATATTGGATTTTTGAACTCAAAAACATACAATAGAAACATTTCAGTGAAAGGAAATATTTTAAAAATATCATGAAAAATATTAAAATTGAAATATCATTACAATTATTATGAATTATAAATTATTAATGAATTTATGGTCATGAAATATTTTGATTTTATATAGTAATAAATAATAATGTTTATAATGTATTTTTTTTAATTTATTATTTATAAGTTTTAATATTATTTGGTGTATCAATATAAATCTATCCCATGGAACATTCAGGATATATTGAATAACTATATCAAGAATAAGGTGTGTCCTCATAAATATTTATAATAAATTAATATAAAAATTTGGTTTTAACTTATATATAATTATTAGTATACTGGATGAATGATTGTTTGACGATCATGAGACTTTAATAAAATAATTGATATTTTTACAATGTATATGTTGTATATTTTATTTTTTTCACAATAATTTGTCGACGTAGAAGGGAAATCAATCAAATAAATTGATAGAGTCATTAGAAATCATTAATGATGACTGTGATTAAATGTAACTGTTTGATTTGCTGGTAATGGTAAAGAAATCGTCGAAGTATTAATGATGATGAGTGGTGTCAATGAATGATGTAAACAAATTATATGTTAGATGTTCTAGAAAAATTTAATGGAGAATAAATGAAATATTATTATATTTGATTATTATTGCATTTTTAATGAAATGTTATGATGTTATGATAACATGTATCTTTTAAAATATAAGATTATTCTACAAGTTTAGTTAATGTTAACATCAAACCAGTTTTCAATATTTTCTAAAAACATTGGTTTGAAATTTTAGAGAATACAAGGATGTTGGTTAGTACGAATGTTTGGACATCTAAATGTTACATAGGTCATCCACAATTATATATTATACAATGTGAATATCATCTGGGTAGGAAAGGTGTGTACCGTTAAAATTATAATCATATCATTAAGGTATCTTGGTCATATTTCACTGTATATATTTGTTAGTGTATAGTAAAATGCATAGAATCCCATAAATAATAGGAAAATCAGTTAGTTCATTGATTTCAGAGAATATATGATTACTCAATTTAGTTTATTCCATACTATGATGGAGAATAAGTGATTTTAAATTCATCTAGATAAGTTGGGGATACAGATGAGTAGCTGTCTAGCATTATATTAGTGTTAATGAAAAATTCGTTATCCCCTGATTACTAATGGAAATTCAATCAACGATAATGAATTTCATATTTTTTGGACACATATATTACATTCATTCTGATATTTTGTGATCATTTAATTAATTTACTTCAACACTATGATGTTCTTCTAAGAAAAAGTTGGTTGATATAGATGTTTTAATATCATTATGTTGTAATTCATGTAAAAAGCCTCAAACCATTGCACAAATTTATTTAACTATTAATACTCCAATAGATCACTTCATAAAAAATACCGAACCACAATATCCTATGTAAAATATCAATTTTAAATATGTTTGTTGAGTTAGAATTAATTAAATTATTTTTCTGTTACTTGAACATCAAATTAATGTCACTTTGAATTCTATGGTGGTGATATAATAGAAAAGGATCCAAAGAATTTAATTTTTATATGAGATATTCTATTTTACCTTTAAAATTTAATTTCAAATTTTAAATTCAAATCATATCAATCCATATTAACTATTTTAGATAAATTACAAAAATAAATGAGTCTAAAATTAATATAGATAACAAGATAAGTAGAACTGGATGTTCCTATAACGAAATATAGAATAATAGTTATATATTGGATACATTATTTAAGAAAAAAAATTTCTGTCGGATAATATTTCATTGATGATTGATCTTTATTGAGAAATAATTTTTAGTATTCTAGTGAATATAAATTCTAGAAGAAGCTATAACTGTTGTGGATATTGAATAAATACATTTGGTAAAATATTTTTAATGTATAATGTTTTATGTATGAAGGAATCATATATATAGAAAAATAATTTTATTAAACAAATTTTTTTTATATATTATTTGATTTATTTTTTAAGGAGTTTGATTGAAGATAAAAATAGCTACTCTTTTAAGTGGGAGTTGTTTAAATGAAGATGTGGTATTTGGATAATCATTAGGTATTCAATGAAGAAACTCAATTTGAAATATGGTGTAACATTATTTTGTATAATAAGAAGTTTTCTTTAATTAACTACACATGTAATAAGTACATAATTTTTATAAATGGATACATTCAATGAAGCTATGTGTAGGTGAAAAAAATGGAGTGGCCACTAGTGAGAAGTAATATTACCTGAACACCATTAAGAAGTGACCCTTTAATGGTTGTGATAATATCATGAAAAAATGTATTGATATTGATCCATGGTGTTGAGTAACCTTACATAAATATTGTTTCATCGTGAATTTGATTAATAGTATATTTGGTATACTGAGACTATATTGACTATTTTCTCCTTAGATGTATACTATTATAGGTTAAAAAGGTGAAATCATTATCTTCCTTTTATTTATATTTTTGTATTTGTGTGTTTCTTTGGGAAATAAATCAGTGTTTGAATTTTATTCATTTTCACATGGTATTAAAATCCTAACGAAATCTGAATGAAGATAAATTTCATTTCTTATGACTCCCAAATTCACCCTTGGCTATCATCTTTTCAAATAGACAAGTGTGTGTAATATGTATGTATACATGTGTGAATCATATATATAGTGACGAAAAGTCATACAAATAAATAATTAAATAGATAAATATTATATGCTGTAATGTAATTAGGACTTCTAACTAGCTTATATTACATTGTATCTAAACATATTAAAATATAACAATTGTTTTTTTGGGGGTTATATATTTATATTATTACTAAGAAAAAAATTTCTAATAATATAAATGAGAAAATTATAAAAATTAATTATATGAGTGTCAAACATAATCCATTCATAACATATAACCCATTGTAATTTTTGGAAAATGTGTTATTAAAATGGGTATTATAGTGAGAAAATTATCAATGAAATAATGCATTTATATAGAGAATATTAATCTTGAAGAATAAATGAATTCCAAATGACATGATTCCAAGATAATTATAATCCAATGTAATTGTCTAATTTTAAAGTAATTTAGTAAAAAATAGTAATTTAAATATTAAATAATCCATTTAATAAAAGAAATATATGTGAATTTATTTCATAATTTTTTGATATATAGAAATATTTTTTGTTATTTTACCATATTAAATCTAGTTGAATAATAATGGATAAATCTAAATGAATATTTAGAGTCATCCAGAAGTATATAATATGTGGAAAAGCTTGTACATTATGACAATATATATAAAAAACATATTTCAATTTTTCTCATGTTAAAAAAACTAATTATTGAGTATATAACCACAGATAATGAATCATTCAATTTTTTTCTCAATGACAATAAATAATATTACTTTTTTATAAATAAATTAAAATATATTTTATTGATTAGAACATTAATTAGGGATATGAAAAATAATTTACTATAGCGTAGGAGTTATAATTTTTTTTATCAATTATGAGTTCATTTTCACATCACAATTCACTCCTTGGTTTATTATATACATGTTAACAATTTTAATTATTACTCAAATATTAAAATCCATTAGAATATTCTAAAATTTTCAATATTTTATAATTTTGATGTGATAATTATAAATTTAAAATCAATATTATCTATTAAATAAAAATATATGATAAATTTATATCTCATTATATGATTATAATTATTTCATATAATTATGTTTCATGATTAAGTGAATTACACAATTATTAAAACAAATTATAGATACATCATAAAATAAAAGTAATGTAGTATCATATAATAAATACACACACACACACACATATATATATATTATTTCAACTTTTTATTGAATATAAAAATGTTTTATTATAGAAACTAAAAAATTAGACATTAATATTTTTTATGCTAATTATCAATTTATCAATGATTTTTAACCCCTTTTGAAAGTATATATATTAAATAATTTAATGTACATTCTTCAAAAATATTATTTAAATTTATACTAATGAAATTTAATATTTACTGAATAATGAACATACATATTAATGAGTAATTGAGTAAAACATTATGAGGAAATGTACTTAACAATGAACCTTTAAAAATCTATTATAATGTTTTTGGGTTTTAAAATTAAATAAATTCTAAATCTAGGTTGTGCTTCAAATGTACTATGATTGTGTAATGAAAGTGGATACATAATGAAATAAATAATGAAACTAAAACTTCAATTATTTTATCAAAATTTATGTCTTATCATTGTTTTTATATGGACTGAAATCCTCTATATACTGTCATTAGTGTCCCATTGTCAGTATATCCAATTTAATAATAGTTTTTAGAAAAATATTTCATCTTTAATTTTACAAAATACTTTTTCTTATGGGGTATGGTCTGGGCTACATTGGTGTGTAGTGATGCATTTCACTCACATATCCATATAACCTACAAACATTCACATTGGGTACTAGAAATTAAATACATACTCTAGACACCTTGACCCCTTTCAATGAATATTTTCTCCTCAATCATATATTTTATTTAGTAAAATCAATATATATTTAAGGGATTTATTGATGAATCCCACCCCAAGTTCCACTTAGTTGGCCCAGAGATGGTTGCGAGAATAACTCAATTATTCCTTCCCGAACATGAGAGCCTATCTAATAGGAACGAGGAACTAAGATGTGCTTATAGGGAGATTATTCAATCATTGATCAGAGTAGATCACAACCATATATATATATATATATAAATATAATTATCTAAGAAATATGAAAAGTAGTCATAATGAGTTTTTATAAGAGGAATAATATACATAATCCTGAATGATATGTAATATAATGAGAGGAAACTAATTAATAATAATAACGGATACAAAACGTGTTGATTTTATTTCATGTATCTATAAAAAAATTAATGTTCTAGGGAGAAGGGGTTTTAGGCATATACCACTTGCTTACAAAATATCCAAAATGTACAAAAACTAAAACATCTTGCATCTCAAGTATAGGATCGGTACTCTATCCATAATCCACCCTCGAACTCTATAAAAAGCATTGGGAGTTGGGAGCTTCCATTTATCAATATTGGTATTGTTAATTTCTTCTTGAGTACCAATGTGAGCCCAAGTAGGTTGTGAGAAAAAATTCAATTAGGCCACCACCAACTGTGTCTAGCTCAATCCATTCATGAAATAAAAAATAAATAGTGTTCTATATTTAATAAATGAAAATGAAAATGAATAATTTAATAAACAAGTATGTTTCCAATAGGAAACATGTCCCATTATACCTACTTCGGCCTATTCCAGTGATTCTGAATATAGGATGCATATCACAGTAAAGTGAGTGGTGTAACATAAAATATGGTGGGATATCCCCAATCTTGTGATTAGAAATTAAAGAAACATCCCTAATTATAAAATTCCATTGGATAATTTATTATTTGAAAATTATTGGATTATTTAATTCAATTTATGCTTCTTTCTAAAATATTGAGTGTCACCATTTGCACATCCAAGGAAATTCATAATGAATTACATGAATCGATTAAGGGACATAGTAGATGTCCAATTCCAGGGATACTGTTCTAAGTTACCCAAGAATTAAGACCCATGTATCACTTCTATACTATTGTGGTAACATAAAAAAATAACCTCTGAGTCATTACCAAGAATCACAAATATGTGCCCGATTCTATTTTGTCTCTTGGTACAACCTTGTTCCATGATACCCGTTAAATGGGTCTGTCCAAGGGAATCGATTTCACTCATATAGAGGTAAAATTTAAAACAATTAGAGAGACCATCCAATAAATATCTACATTCAACATTATCGTGTATACAACGTATTAATAAATTCTAACTACATTTCACATTGATCTAATACAATGGGTACTTAATTTAAGAACCATTTTATCGCCAATGTCACTGGATGAGGACTAGAATTTGATTGCAATTCCATACTATTTTAAAAAAAATACTTATAAAATGAAATACATATTGATCATGGATTTCCCATTTAATGGGTACCTTTTGGAATTAGGTGTAAATAGTTAAGCACTTGTCTAGTAAATTTAATTAGACCACTTCAATTATCTAATGGGGAATAGGGGTCTAACACATAGCCATCAACCAATTCAATATTGTGTAATAAATTCATGATACCAATTATATAGAAACACCCCACAATGAATGCTTAAGGGTAGGGTAAATTATCGTTGAAAGGTAAAACACACCCATTAGATGGCATAAATTCAAGGAAACCAACAAAATCTGTTGATTCAACACTAAATCGGGTAATAAAAGGTAAAAAATGATTTCCTTTAGATTTAACATTAAAAAATATAGTTGATGACAGAATTCCTAGATCATGGAATGGAAACTCATTTCATATAATTAAACAAAATGATGCGAAAGAGCCTAAACCCTGCGTTACCCTCATAGATTTCCCCTCATCTAGTGTCAACCATTGATTCCAGCTACGGTAGATGAATTCAAAGAAATAATAAAATGTACTGAAAATTAAAAAATTTATATTACACAGAGATAACATGATAGAGAGGAAGAACAATTAGAAATATAATGGAGTGGATTGAGGATCTCACAGAGGAATTTTAGATTGATATAATGTTGGGAAAAATTGAATCTATATGGAGGATTTCCGTCAAAACCATCGAAGGAGGATGAAGAGGACAATGAATGAGGGAGGAATAAGAAACACCCACTAGAGAAGTAATGGGGTAAAAATAAACAGGTTAAAATACATAATTAGGAGGAAATATGTTTTTTCAACCTAAAAGGAAAAGTGGCATGGTTTGGCTACATGGATGGAACAATTTTGCACCAATTGTGCCCCAATCCGCTGCTTCAATGGGAAACTCTACACGGTGATGCACACAATTTGACCAATCACGCAAAAACCTTGAAAAAAGACTCTACTAAAAAGCTTGAATTGGTAGAAAGGTAATTTCCTAGGGGCACATGGGTGTAGAAAATCTATGTAGGCCCCTTTACCACACTATCAGCAACTTCATTGTTTAGGGAAACATGTGGGTTGGGTTTCAAAGTATCTACTTCCCATGTGACCAAGATTATCTCTCTAATTTTCTGAGCTATATACTCTAAACATTCCCCAGACAAACCTGATACATACTTTTCACACATAGGAAACATTATTGGAACCTATCTAAGGAATTAAACCCAAATTCTAATGGTTTTTACCTTTCGAAACATTCAGGATATTATAACCTACCATATTTATGAAAAATATTTCCCAAGTTTGACTTCTAGGGGTGGTTGAAAATCCTATGAGAAAAGTCTTGGGTGCTACCCACATAGATTGGATTCCAACTCCCATATCATTTTTATCATTATAATATATTGTCATATCACATGGACTAGAGGAACTAAAGTACCATAGTGAGGCATTTTTCTCTGATCAATGATAGATATTGTATTCCCTTCAAAGGATGCATCCACTTATAGCTAAATATCCTTAGATTTGAATGAATGAGATGGCCTAGGATGATTCTGTCGAAGATGAGATATATGGAACATGTTATGCATGGAAAAATACCTTTGTGGTAGCTACAATAAATAAGATACCATCCCAAATCCCTCCACAATCATGAAAGGCCCATCATATCTAGGTGATTACAAAACATGTCTCATAATTATTCTTTGACCCAACATAGGAAAAACACGCAAAATACATAATTTCTCACCTCAAACACATGAGGTATATGTAGTTGATTTGTATAATAATTCATCCTAGTACAAGACATGTCTATATGAATCTGAATGAGTTATAATTGTTCTGAGGTCTCCTAAATGAGATGATGACACAATATAGTTACATCACCGACTATTAACTACCATAGAGATGAACTGAATGACCTACCACAAATTCCCAAAAATAGATCCATCAAAACTATTCACTGAAAATTTCTATTACAAGAAGACACAACCATATGCATTTTTATTGACATTGAACCTCAATAGTCAACAATGCACGCACGAAGAATGTCCAATAATATCTAAACTTTCATATCACATAGCATGTCAGTCTATGGGTGATATGTAGAACTCTAGAGTAAATTTGAACCTAGTACCCTTTTCAACCCTTTCTTTAACCACGATGTGAAGCATGTGCCTCGATGTAAAAAGATAGAATAGATACCATGAAGGAAAACTATCTCCCAAAAGAATATCCTTCTAATATCATCTATGAAGAAGATATATTGGTTCATTAGGAGGTGTGAACCCTTGTTCTTCATATTTATGATCACCCATACTGAATTACTACCCTCAAGGGATCTCATAAATCCCATCACGACATCCATGATGATCACATTTAATTTACATTCAATAATATAGAGAGGATGTAAAAGTCTAGTCTGACATTGGTTCTATCATTTCACCTACGGATAGGTGGAGAACCAATTGATAAAATCAGTCATATGCCTCTTAATTCCTAGCCACCAATACTGAGGATGTGTGTCACTTTACATCTTGGTAATACTTGGATAAAATTCCCAAACCCAGGTATGATATTCACCCATCAACTTTTCTAGTATATTCAAAGGCATCCATATATAGACAATGAATTAAAGGGATTGACTTCTATCAATAACCAACCATGTTTTGGGATCTCTCCTATGGTAATCTCCCTCAAAATGAGGCCCTCAAAATCAGGTAGGTGCTTCATGAATAACTGCTCCATAAGTGAGGATGTCACTTCTTGAGCTGCTATTATTGGTTTCCCATACTTCTCTTGAATCTAAGGATGAATATTAGAGAACATATCGATTAATATCCACTCATTACTGGCCTTCTTAATAGCTTCTGTCTATGTCTTTGGGTTTAAAAAATTAGTTATATTATTATCCTTCTTGGTTGTGAAGAATGCTTAAAATTGATTGATTGAAGATATTTCACCCACTCTCACTTTATAAAATTCAATTCTCGCTAAGTGGATATGAATTTAAAACATTCATGATCTTTGTAAAGAAAAAAAACTCACCCAATATGTATTTCCCCAAAAAAACATTATGTATATTCCATAGTTTCTAGATTTAGGTCATTCGTTTGGTAATTCAACTCAAGAGGCCTTAGTGGGAAAGACCCATCCACTAAACTCAATCAATCAGCATTAGAACATCTCCCATCATGATTCCTAAAGAATCATAGTATAACATATAAATTCTTTCCTTCTTTGGAATGACCGTAATCATCTTTTATGTATGTATCCCTTTTAACTTCAGAAAATTTTTCTCAAAGGCTTTGGTCCAATCGAATTTTACTCCCTTCATAGTCAAGCCTGTATGCAGTGCTGTCAGTCATTTGATTTCCTATATAAAATGCCACTAATAGCTAGACACCCCTAATAAGCTGCATATATGAATAAAATTCATGGGATTATCTTAGGGAACCATGGAGATCAATTTATCTGGGTCAACTGATATGCTTTCTTCAGATATTATATTATCCATGAAGTGAACCTTATCAATCGAGATGTAGCATTTACCTAGATTCACCTATAGTGGGAGCTCTATAAGTGTACTTATCACATTATAAATTTCATTGTTGTTATCATTTCTGGTGTGATAGTACTCTATGATTTTCTCTATAAAGACTTCTCTAATGGGATTAAGATAAGGGTGGAAATCAAGATTCATCATATCCATAAAGACTGTTAGTGACTTCATCAAACCAAATTAAATGACCATGTACTCATTTGTCCCATACATGCTCCAGAACACTATATGGGGTATGTATAATTACCTCACTCTCACCTGATGGTATTTCAACCTCATATGAGCCTTGTAGAAAATATTTTATGTAACATACCATACCCGAGAGCCACTAAATCGGTGCCCTAATCTGGGTAGTTACATTATCTCAAGCACGCCCCCCATACTCCATAGGTTGCTGACTAAAATTGAGGGAGATATAAGTCACGTGGGGAGACTATACCCTCCTTACGAAAGTAAGATGCATCATATAATATGTTAAATAACAGAAAAAGAGAGAGCATTCAATAACATGCATAAATAAACAATTCCCAAAACTGGTTACAACCATATACAACAATAAATATTTCATGCCACACTATAGTTCCAGGTGAGGTAAAACCCTAAAAGAAAAAAAAAATCAAATTCTCAAATGGTTTCGAATAAAAATTTGGATCCTCCCCCAACATGTCCCATGACCAACTCAAATCCCAAGAATATGGCCCTTTCCCTTGTCCGGACCAAGAAACCTGAAATCATGAATCTGTTGGCGAACACAACATCAAACAAGGCCTTAGATATCAATTCAACCCATCCAGGAAGCTTTACTCCAGACATTCAATATGTAATTAACGGAACTCCAATCATCTTCGGAACGAAGAAGATAAACCACTTGTATTATCCTGAAAGCTTGGTTCATACGTAGGGTTGAAGAAGGAATAAGGGGGGAAATCCGAAGATAGTATATGAAATCTAGAAATAGTATTTTTGTGTTTTTCGTGATGTTTCAAGGACACACAGTTTACCCACATAGTTCACCAAACCAGGACAAGGCCACTGCCTTTATGCTCTTTCTATCACATGTTTTTCGAGACCATTTTCTAACCATGTAGATTGCCACTACCTCCATGGCCTACCCCCGCACGGTTTTCCAAACCCTGCGAAAACTGTGAGGACTGCCCAGAAAGCCCCTTTTCCATATTGTTTTATGTACTGAAACATATGAACATGCCGAAACATCATAAGGACTAGGGGAAACACATTATTAACCAAAAAAGGGTATTAAAACAGAAATATTACAATTACATACCTTAAAGAGGAATCTGGGAACTAAAAACCTCCCCACCATATAAGGGATCATTCTCAATACCCTATTCCTGATCATCATTGGGGTCCCAAAGAAAATAGATCAGGCCAATAGGCCAACATATCTGATTCTCTCTCCTAGGTTTCTTACTGAATGTTTCCATGTTGATAGAGAATAGGAAGCAAGGTTACATCCATTCCATGCAAAACATTCTCACTACGATCCTCAATATGAACCGATTGGTCCTCAAAAGATGCAGCACCTTCAAGGTCGACATCTTCAGTATTTATCACATGAGACAGATTAGGGTGATACAGTCAGAGGTATGAAACATGGAAAAAGTAATGCATCCCACTATACTATTATAGAAGATCCAATTGGTATTCCATGGGTCCCATCCTCTCCAAAATCTCAAATGGCCACACATATATAGGCACCAGCTTGCCCAGCTTCTAAATTCGAAGGTGACCTAACCATGACGACAACCAAAGAAACCCACTATCACCCACCATGAACTCATGGGGTCTACAATGCTGATGTTCATTTGACTTTATCCTACTTTGAGTTGTTCTACATCATTATTAATTTAATGAACATTTTATAAAGTCTCATGCACAAGAGACGGTCCTAACAACTCAAACTCTACAGCTTCTAACCAACACAACGGTGATCTACATGGCCTTACAAAAAGTTCCTCAAAAGGAACCATCTAAACTACATCCAAGAAACTATTTTTATATGAAAATTCAAAAATTAACAAGTGATTTTCCCACAAAACATAGAAATATAGAAACATGCTCCCAACATGCCCTTTAATACCTGAATTGTACGCTGTGACTACCCATCAGTCTGTGGGTGGTACGCTGTACTCAAAAAAACTTTGTTACCGAGTTCCTTGTGTAGTCCCTTTTTGAAGAAATAGGTGGATCATTGATCGTTATATGAATCTATGGTTCCTTTCATGCCATGAAACCATACTATTTCTTGAACATAAAATTCTCCCAAATGGTGGACTATGTTGGTCTCCGGAATCTACGTGAAATAGCCCACTTTGGTCATCCAATTTACCACAATCCAAATTTCATCATTCTTATGAGGAATCCTCATAAGACCCCCCATGAAGTCCATCATTATTTCATTCCACTTCCACTCTGGAATAGGAAATGATTACAACAACCCACCAAGATGTTGATGTTCTGCCTTCACCTGCTGACAACTAAGGCATCATTCCACAAAACTCACAACATAATTCTTCATTCCCAGCCACCAAAACGACCTATGGATATCACGATACATCTTAGTGATGCTTGGATGAAATTCCCACTTCTATGTGTGGGACTTATACATCAACTCTACATGTACACCTACCAACACCACCACACAACCACGAACATAAGAAACCCCATTGGCACCGAAGGTCCCACCAGATGGTGACTCCCCAACTTTAAGGCTTTCCTTCATAGTCATACACTCTGAATCCACCAACTGACTCTCTTTAACTGGGCTCATAAGCGCTGGATCAACTGCTATGGAAGCAAGGGTCATCTTTTTGGGCCCATCCCATACCTCCACATACATCTCAGCAAACAAGGCCATCATAATGAACTCCGAACTTGATTATTGAACTACATGATTCTAAGTATTTCGGATCAGAGCCTCGATTACACTATTCCATTTGTTTGGTTAGTATAACAATTAAAAATTAAAATACACCAATTACTCAACCCACCATCACTATCGAATATTCAAATACCGATGAGAGAAGATGTATTGGATACTTTTATGGTCGGTAATCACTATAAAGGGTGATCCCAACAAGTAATTATGACAAAATATTGTGGAATAAACCACTGTAACTAGTTCTAGGTCATGAGTAGGATAATTATTTTCATGTGGACATAACTTTCTAACCCATATTCTATGACCCAATCATCCTGCATCAACACTTCCCCAATTCCCACACCATATGCATCACCAAACAAACTACACCTCTTACATGGTTTGTGTAAGATCAAAATCAGTGCAGTAGTAAACCACTTTATCAGATCCCTAAAATCATTCTCACAAGTGTTTGACCAATCAAACATAACCCCCTACTTATATAATCAAATGATTGATGATGCCAAAAGAGAGAAATCTACAATAAACCTTTGGTAATAACCAGCTTAACCAAGAAAACTACAAATATCAGAGTTGTCTTGGGCAGCTCCCACAACAAAATAGCCTAAAACGTTTTTGGATTTACCGAAACACCTGACTCAGATATTATGTGTCCCAAAAAGGGCACCAAATCAATCCAAAACTGACATTTTGAAAGCTAGGTGTAATTCCAATTCTCTCATAGTGTACTTAATACTATGTCAAGATGTTTGGAATAATCATTATGAGTTTCAAAGTATACCAATATTTCATCAACGGATACAACTACAACTTGATTGAGATACGGGTGAATTTTCTAGTTCAACAGGGCCATGAACACCATTAGAGCATTGGTCAACCAAAACAACATCACAAAAAATTCATACAACCCGTACTAGCTTCGGAAAGTTGTCCAGGGTATGTCAGAAGGAATCACCCTCAACTAATGGTATCCTGATCTCAAATTGTTCTTGGAAAACACTAAGGAATATTTGAGATGATCAAATAGGTCATCAATTCTTGGAAGAAGCTATCAGTTTTAACTGTCATCTGGTTCAAATTCTTATAATAGACATAAATCCTCCATGACTTGTAATCCTTCTTAGAAATCAATGTTGAAGATCCCTATAGTGATGTACTAGGATGTATATTCCAATTACTCTCCAATTCATCTAACTAAACCATTAGCTCTTGGAGCTCTGCTTGTGCCATTCGGTAAGGTGGAATGGAAAGTGGCCCAGATCCAGGGAAAAATTTGATCATAAACTCAACATATATCTCTGGTCGAAACCCTGAGAAGTCCTTTGGAAACACATCCTAAAACTAGACCACAACAAAAGAAAAATAGGATGTCCCTTCTCCCAATCATCTAACATGAGGCATGCCACATGGGCTTTGATTTCTGCCAACTATGGGTGTAGTGGCCCTTCACTGCCTGCTCGAGTATCCCACTCACCACGAAGGACACAAGTTCTCCCATCGAGATAGGTGAAATTTACCCGATGTTGGTAATAGTCAATGTGTTCTTGATATAATATTAACCAATTCATTCCCAAGATTAGGTAAAAACTTGACCTCTCAAGGATAAATATATCCTAAAGAAAATGATACCCACTATCCTCCAGAGCATAACCCTTACAATACTAGATTTCCTCAACTCGTACCCCTAGCGGAATATGAAGTGATATTACCCCAAATTTAGTCCCTATGGTTTGGCCTAATAGAACTACCAACTGTGTATAAATAAAGGAATGTGTATCACCAGTATCAAATAAATCACTTAAAAATTTTGAAGCAACTAGAATCGTACCTCATACTATAGACGGTCCTAACTCACCACCTTCAAGTGAATCCTGAACTGGATGGAGATGATTATCCTCTTTTCCCTGGGATCTAACTTGAGTACCCTACATTTCACTTCTCTATTGGTAATAAATATAACACCTCTGCTAGTGCGACCCTTGGAGCTCCAACTACATGCCCGATATAGGGTCCACGACCCCTTGAATGCACTTGGAATCTACCTCTGACCTATGTAATTTCTTTAATGTCATATGTTCCTCTAGAACCTCCTCATGTGGCTCAATCATCTACATGATAGAAAATCAACCGGTGGGAATGGAAAACTTTCACTTTTGTTCCCAGACCTGGCACAATGATAACATAAGATCGGGTCACCACCTGAGAAGCTAAGCCCCTTTTATGACTACTATGTGCGCTTCCACCCTGTTGAAATGTTCCAATGTGGAACATCCTACTATCAGAAACCACACCACTTTCTCACCAAGCTGATTCCACAAGTTCACTACCTAAAACTCACATCATGTTCCCCTCTGAGATAAGGTCTTGATCCACCACCAAAACAATCCTTTTCAGTAGAAATATATTCACATAACATCAAATCATGTGTCTCAACCCTTCCTAGAAGCATTTCACCACAACTGCCACATCTCCCATCATCATCGAAAAGAAACATCTCAAATCGGTGAAACATCTAGCATAGTCCACCACCGCCATTGTCATTTGAGTCAACCTCATAAAATGTATAGCCTTCTGCAACCTCAAGGTTTCTATATAGAAGTGCTGAAGATACATCCCCAAAAAATCATCCCACATCATTTTCTTAGCTTTCTCTATCTGAACCATAATGTCCCACCAATGTTTTTTCTTGACCCCTTAGCATATAGGCTTCTATCCTAACTCATTTCTCGAGAGAGTCTTTATATGGTCATTAATAGTTTGGATGTGCTATATACAAAATTCTACTTCTTCTCGCCCACCCTCCTTGATAAAGGATGAAGGGTGCTTCAGTTGAAACTCCATGGTCAGCTCAAACATGCTCAGTGCAACCCACACAGGGTCTTGTTCCATCATCTAGACAAAACAAGAAACATTCTCACAAAACATCCCTTCCCTATCTCCTTGGAGCACCATGTTATCTTTCTCTACTACTGGTAGAGAGTTCTTAGCAACATCCTCATGTCGCCCAACTGACACATGTCTTCAAGGTGGAATTTATCTATAGTTCCAAACAAGAGCATTATAATGAAACTATAACAATTTTATGAAAGAAAAAGATATAGGTGGGCTCATCACTCACCACCAAATAAGTTTGTATATAATACACAATAAGGAACCCCACAACTAGTTCACTACCTTTGGAGATCCCTCCTAAGTCCCTGGCTAACACAGGTACCTATTTCAAATGGTTACGAGCCTTATCATTTAAACCCATCCAAAATAATTTATGTGCACCAATTTACTCTTACAAAGCATTAACAAACATTCACATCCTTACTGAACACCTTTTTTTTATCAAATTAGTACTTGAAATTTGCACTTCCCCTTTTACCCATTCATACCATATTAGTAGGCACAATTTTTACATTACTTTTAAGAAAACATATGTATCCTAACTATTATATCCCACACACATATCTCGTGTATGTGCCTATAATTATGCATGCGACTTACCTAAATAGGTACTTAGAATGATGCATGAATGAACAACCTCGATACTTTTTTTCACGATAGAAAACTAAAAAAAACTAGAAAATCAAACAATAAGTGAATCACCAATGGTGAAATATTATAAAATATAACAACACAAAACAAGGACAACAATCCCCTCCCTGGGTGACTTGGGTTTTCCCCCATATATGGGCACCCAACTCCCAATAACGAGCTCATTACCAATTCCTAACACTTTTTTAACCTCCTTTATACCATCCCTAAATAGTAAGAAATAGAAAATAATTCTTTCGAAACCTATTTGTATTGTCTCATACAATAGAGCCACCAATCCAATGCCATGATTCCAGTAGGTACATAAACTCAAGCGTTCCTCCCAGTACATCCGAGTTTTCCAACTAAAGAAAAAGGTTCTATAGGTCACATGGGGATACTATACCATCATTTCCAGAGTAATCAAAAGTGGATAATAACATAAATAATCGATGAAAAAGAGAAAAATAATTAACATTCTTAAGTAAAATATTTCCAAAACTAGGTAAAACCATATACAATAGTAAATATTTCATGAATTGATATAGTGTCAAGTGAGAAAAACCCCAAAAGAATGAAAATAGTAGGATACCCCAACTGATCTAGACACCATGTATGGAACCTCACACATCTTGTCCCATGTCTAACTCAACTCCCTAGCATTGGGCCATTTC
The DNA here is from genome assembly GCA_963277665.1 of Viscum album. NCBI lineage: Eukaryota > Viridiplantae > Streptophyta > Magnoliopsida > Santalales > Viscaceae > Viscum > Viscum album. Next base: position 259,759,200 of record OY728128.1, on the reverse strand, counting down.
CCTTGCCTAGAAATACAAGCTTGAAATATTGAATTTATTTGTGAACTCCCCATCAACCAAGGCCTTAGATCTCAATTAAACCAACCCTTGATACTCTACCACGTATCTTTAATAAAAAAAATTTATGACGCTCCAAATGGATTAATAATGATGGATATCAACTTCTTGGAAGATCATGGATGCATGGATCATCCGTAGGGTTGAAGGATGAAGACGGGGGGTCCTGATTTGGTAGAAGAAATTCTGTAATGACATTTTTTTAATTCATTTTGAAGTTTCCTTGCTACACGGTTTACCCACACAGCTTTCCAATCCATGGGAAAACTATTCATAAGATACTTCCTTCACGATCTCTCTCTATAACATGGGTTTCTGTACCATGTGCAAACTAGTGGGATTTCCACTGCCCACATGGACCCCCCTCTCAATGTTTTCCAAACAGTGTGAAAACCATTGAGACTACCCAAAAAGAACCTTTTCCATTTTTTCATGTTATAAACTCCTGGAACACCGATGAACTATCACACTGTATTGGGAAAACTCTTTATTAAACAAAAAAGGGCACTAGAATAGAAAAATTATAAAAACTTTTTGTAGGGAGGAATATGGGATCTTCCAGTTTCTCTTCATAGTTAGTAGAAGAGGTTACCATAAAAGGGAGAAGATATTGATTTTTTCACAATTAGTTGTTTCAGTCGACAGTAATCCTTGAAAAATCTAAGGGAATTATAACGCTTCTTTAAAAAATGGATGTTTAAGCCAATTTAGAAGTGCTCAATCAGATAAAACCCTTAGCCTCTAGATATTTGAGATACCTCTTGAGTTCCGGAGCTATATAAGTTTTATCCTATATGGATGAATCAAAAGGTTTTCCGCACCTAGAACATGCTTGATAATGGACTAAAAATCTCTCTCAGGAGGTTAGATAAAGAAATAATCAGGGAAGAAATCTTTCAAACTACCCACAATAGAAAGAAAATCCATGAGCTATATTCCCTGATATCTCATAAAGAGACTGGCCAACTGAATTGTCACTCTACCTATCCCAATATTCTTGAGTCAACTCAACTATCCTAGTTATATCATTCCCCATTATGGATATATGTCTTTATATTAATTGATGTGAAAGATAATCGATGATAATAGAAATCCACCAGGGATCAATATGTCACAATCCATTCCATTCTAATTATGATGTTAAAACTGGTCATCTCTAGGATTACGAAACTCCAAAAAACTATTCCCATATATCTCAAGGGATAATTCCTTTTACTATCACAAACCCTCAAATTTAACTCTTAGATGCATGCAATGGGTCATAACAACACTATTGTACTCTATCAGTAATCTCATACATCCCATGTTTGTATCAGATAGAGATAAAGAGAAATGCACCTGTATCAAATAGGGTAGTAACTATAGTATTAGCCATTAGAATATTACCAATATTTATAGATGGGCCTATAATATTTTTATTTTTTGTTGGATTAAATGAAATTTATGTGACATTAATCATGACCCAAAAAATTATTCCTATGTAGCATGAGTAGGTCCACTCTTCTGTCACTGAATCTCTATTCCCAAAGTACCTCGACTATGTCCACCTTCTAAGCTTGATCATCCAATCAAAGAGAAGATTCTATCCTAACAAAAAATTTCATATCCAGAAAATGATATTCATTTTTGAAAAAATACCTTCTCACATGGTTCTATAGAAAATTTTCGTAGAAACACTAGAGGTGACCCATCCTACCACAAGCCCGACACTCGGTCGAGTTCCTCGTACATTGTGAATTTTTTTGTCTTGGATTACTGGAATAGTAACCCAAAACATTGAAATCAATTAATTCCACTTGGATGGTACTACCCCTAAAGTTGACTTTTAATGTCACTTTCTACCACTATATAAAAAGCCACTAATTGTAAAAGCTAAAATACCTTATTTCATGTTTATTGATTCCCTTATTTTTTTCTTAGGGATGGGGGTGTAGTTCACCATCATAGAAATAGTGGCTGAATGAAATATGTTCACCTATGAGTGGATAGAATATCAAATCACATCTTTGAATCAACTCACATTATTCATCTCATCCCTATTCATGTTTGGTGAAATTCTTTTCATTTCTATGAAGTGAGTTGAGTATTCCATCACATAAATCTCACCATTCTTATGTATCATACACTCCGAGACACGATCATGTCTCATGGTGTAAGGAATGAAGTAGTCAAAGAATTCTATCTATAAGACTATCAAAACCATTCCCTAATGTTGAATAGTCTATGTAAGGTGCTACCAAATATTATTGGTGGAGTCACATAGCTTGTAGGTCATGATCTTTACCCTCAAATCTAGAGTAGTCACAATGCTGTTGAGGATATACATATTATCCTCTATCCCTGACTCAGTAGCCCACAATCTGCCATCCCCGTAAAAGGTGAGAGGATGATTCCTATATAACTCAGGGTTTAGCTCTACCTTGGATGGGGTAGGTTGATGTGCACACTGAACTAATAAAAAAATGAAGGAAAATGTCATTGAACTAAGCATTGGAGAACTTTGGAAGATCTAGAGAGGGTTCCTCGGGTGGTTCAACATGAGGTATCATGGGTGGCTTAGGGACCCCCACCTCAAGAGTATTCTCGTTACCACATTCTTGGTATACAACACAAGGTTTTTCTGGTGGTATAGCTCAAAAATTTCCAAATTCATTCCCTGTATACGATTTATATCATATAGGAATAGAAATAAAAAAAGAATGAGTACAAGGTATGCTTACAAGTATGTTGAAACCTATAGCCTACTCAGGGAGCCATGTCTATGTAATCCTAATAGGTCAAAAAATGGTTGTAAGAGACATGGCCTACAACCCATACTAGGATGGCTCAATATGAGGGTATCATATAGCACATATAAAGTGTGTATTTCATTTTAATGGATATAATAATCTAAATTCAATTGTGGATTTAAATATTTTGTTAAAAAGTTTAATTAGATAGACCACCACATTAAATTTATAAGATCCCACAGACCATACAAATTGTTATTTATAATCCACTAAATCCTATCTATAAAGCAATCTGAACCATGAAAATAATTGTTCATGTCGCAACATTCCATAACCATATACTTAAGGTGTTTTCATTAACCTACGTAGAAATACACTATTAGGTTAATGTAGACACATTATTAATTAGAAATTATTTTCAGTATTGCAAGGAATTATTTTGAGGGGTGTAATGTAAAGGAAGATGGACTATCCCCAGGCTTATGATTGTGCTTGGAGGACACTTAACTATGTTTCCAATTCTACTACATCACTTCTTATTTGAATACATTCTCATGTTTTTTAATTCAACAAAATCATTTTTATAAAATATTGATAGTAACCATAAGACCATCCATGGAAATTTAGAAGGAATTTTCAAGTATCACTCGAGGGGATCAGTAAAAGATCAATTCTATAGAGTCTGTTCAATTTGACTGAAGAATAAAGTCCCATGTATCGCTCCCAATATGGTGTGGTAAGATTAATAAATATCCTCTAATTTTGTACCCAGTATCACACATAGGTGCTTTTGTCTCTCTAATGGCCTGATATAACCATCGTTACATCGATCCCGTCTAAGGAGTCTTGATAGGGAACTAGTGTCACACATATAACGATAAAATATAAAATGTGAAAAGAGTCCTTCCAAGGTATACCTACTTTCTCCTTCAAAGTCTATACAGTGCACTACAAAATTCTATGTTTACGGATCATTGAACGCGTCTGATGGGTCCTTAATTATGGATCCATTGTATCACTCATGGAACTAGATAAGGACATTAAATGATTCAGAAATCCCCACCATTTATCAAACAATCACTTATAATAGGAAATCCTTATTTTTTAGGGAATTATCATTTTATTATTCGATTATGGAATGAGGTGTAAATCATTAATAATATCGACCATGAATTTAATTCGACCACTTCATTTTGGTAATGGGGAATATTGGCCTAACACATAGATCATCACTAAATTCATTCCATCTTAGTCAATTCTAGGTATCATTTATAATGCAACAACCCTCAAGGGATATTTAATATATCCTGGATGAGGGGAAATTTAGTCTTAATGGTAGATTATGGTTGTTGGATGGCATAAATTCCATACAATCGACGCAAGGCATTGATTCCCTACTAACTAGTGTCACAAAATGAATATTGGTATAGTGTGTAGTCTACCTACCTTAGCCTTTTAGAGCATACCTCATCTAGATTCAACCATAGATTCGAGCTACAACCAAAGAATTTAAATAAAATTTCAAATTCCCGGATAATAGGGAAAATTGGATTTCACTATGATAGTATAATACAATGTAATAACAACTAGATATATATGGTATAGGATTGAGGATATTATTGAGGGATAAAATAGTGATAAAAATGGGGTACGTATGGAGGATTTATCTCAGAAATATATGAAGGAGGAGGATGAGAACTTTGAAAGAGGGAGGAAGAAGAAACCCCCACTGGATATGGAAAGGTGGAAATTGTTAATAGATTTAATTGTGGTAAAATCTATAATTTCTCCCTAAAAAGGAGCAATTTTTGGCATCACAGTTGACCAAACCTTACACAAACCATGTCCCAATCCACTACATCAATGGTGAAATCCAAATGATTAGGTGCATGGTTTTTCAAACTGTGCACAAACCATACAAAGGACACTGTCAAAATCCTTATGTTGTGAGCAGAAACATGCTCCTTGGGTAACACGATTGTAGAAGAAACCATGTGTACACTAGCACCACATTGTTTGCAGCCGCACTTTTTAGAGAAACTGTGTGGGTTCATATGAACAGTTTTTTCTAAATTTATATCACAGCATACCACATTAATTTTTTAGGATCTATGCTCTGAATCATCCATTGAGAAACCTAATACCTCCTTTACTCCCCTTGAAAAATTTATTATGGCCATAAAAATGAATTGATAAAATGAAATACCACTATTTTTCTATAATAAAAATAGTGACATTACTTTTATTTAGACTTCCATAAATTATTGAAGAAATCATAATGATGTGTAATGGAATGAGCTATCACCTATCTACCATCACAAAAAAATATAAATAATAGAATTAGTTTTATAAATAAAAAATATTCAACATATTATTTCTAAATATAAGGACATATAATCATGATCTCCCTTGGGAAAACGTCAATGTTTAATCCCCCAATTTATATGTAATTGAGTATAAAAGGGTGTGTGTTAGAACCTAATGAATTCAAGAGATTAGTAAAACATACTAAAATTTTTTTAGGGATTCGTCCTCCCAAATTCATTGTTCTTATAACCAATATTTATATTTTTTGTCAATAATTCTAATTATATGTTTTTGGGATTAAAAATATATTAACAAAAATCATTAATGGTATTATACTTTAAGGATTACAGAATTCCTTTATTAGAAAGAATCAATGATTGGTAATCAATGTCCATGATCATCTTCCATTTATTTATGAGATCATTCTAAACATTGAAATCATATTATATAAATTTATTATTTTTTATGAAAGTGTTATAATGGTACAATTCTATTCCCCTTGAGATACACACATAAATCTATGTTTCCATATTCATCTTCCATTTCCAACTATTTTTATTCCTTGATTATACATGGTTGTGACTATTATATAAAATTAATTCATTTTGAATTGTCTACTGATACTAAATATCAGTAATTACATACCATTGAGGTGAAATATCATACTATACTAGTTAAAAAAATATATTGCATTATCACCTAGTGTTAAATTATCATTGTTGTAGCCAATGTCCCTACAAACTCTGAATATAACCATATTCAAACATTGAAATAGTTAGAGTGTTTAGAGGAGATCATATATTGAGTAGGGACATAATATGTCATGGAAATGAGAATTATGTCATGGGAAGTGGAAGAATTATATGTTTTTTAATGACCATCCCTAAAATCATGATAATACCCATGACAATGATTCTATGTGTTCTTAGGTGAACCTACCCTTACATAAAAGCACATTGAATAGTGAATACTTTTCCCTTGAATTCATAAAATAAGTCATTATTTAAATATATAAAATAATCAATATTGTAGAGTTTACAGTACATGAAATCAAATAATCTCAATATTATATTATATTCCAGGTATAATACCTATAATAATACATAAATTGATCACCCACTGTATTGATCTCTAATATAAAATATCCCAAAAATAAAACACATGCACACTTACCGTAACACCATCCCCAATCCTCGCACACCCTATCTCCCAAAAACCAAATATTCTCTAGCCCATTCCACAAAAAATTCATTATCAGTCCTAAATGTGAACCTATGGTTTTCATGTGAACTATGGTTTATATACCTTGTTAGATGTGCAATTCAGTTATGTCTCAACAAGTTATCTTTGTGCACACCATCATATATGTGGACACATGACGGAAAATAATGAATTTACCCACATGTGTGGAAATTTCTTTTTACTAGGACATCACAACCAATATTATATTAGTTCATCCTTTCATAACTGGGATTACTTGACATATAACCCAACATACTTCGACATAGTGCTAAACCACACTTCATCACCTCATATTTCTTTTGATATAATAATTATATCAAACCCTATCAAATGTACATATGGTAGGGCAGAGTCAAAAAATTAATCCATCACATAAAAACACCGGGTATGTCAATTGATCATTATGTCAACATATTACCTTATCTCTTAAGGTATGAACAATCAATAACACCTCATGTTATCACATGAAACATCCCTCAGGGTGGACCTTGTCCCATTATCATAAAAAGAATGTTGGAATTCATATACATCAACCCAATCCCCACATAATATGTTCCCTGAATTAATTCACAATGTTAGTAGTCATTGTGTTCAAATTGATCGATACACTTTTTCTAAAGGGAGATAACATCAAACATAACCATCCTTGAATGCTCTATGATATCACACTATAGGTTCCATCATTAATTCCTGACATCATCCCATTACCCTTCCCCCAATGTGGTCCTAAACCCAAGGAAACTCATGAAAACATTTAATTAATAAAAATAGACCCATGAAACCCTTAGTGTGTTCCCTAAAATAATTCCACAATGAACTGGGAAAAGTTATTAAATTAGGTTATCCCCTTTGGATCAATAGAGATCTCCCCACACTGAACCATCCCTAAATTCTCTTGCGAGGTCACAAACACATTGACTCACTCTTGATGGCTGGATTGGGGCCACATTATGAACATAAATCATAGTAAAGGACATAGGTCATCACATAGCTCACTAAATAGTATGGGAGGGCTCATCGCTCGAGACCTCTCCTCCCATCACAAACACATCTCATATCATCTATCAAGGAAAACACTAAGTCCTAGAAACCCAATAATTCCTCTTCTTATTAATTATATATCATACTTGTCTCCCGTTTGTGACATAAAAACCTATAGTTCCATCCTAATCCATACCTCTATGTCCAGTTCAACCTCGTCATGATCTTAAAACACTTCTAATATCCTTCCCTAGGGACCATCCCATTGTTTCATTCTCTATGCCCCTTGGAATTCTAATTCCATATCCCTTACAACTCACATAACCCTCACATGGGTACCTTATCACACATCACAACATTATGTCTCAGATAACCATGATATGAAATTTATTACTAATCAAAACTAATCATGTCCTAGTGGATCCTTCCTACTGAGCACGCTCATCAATCCTCAAAAATACCCTCAAGAGGGTTTCAAACATCAATGGTGGGATCAACAACCTACTCAACCGTCACTATAGAACTAAAATTCTAACACATAACTTATTGTAGATAGGAAAACAATCCAAATCTACCCAATTCTGTCTAAAATATGAATATCACCAAAAAATTTCACATAAAAAATTTCTACTCCCTCTTCCCTTGGGGACATGGTCATAAAAAAATCCCAAGAACTAAAAGTTCTAAAGATAACTCATCCTGACTGTAAGAGGTTTAATGCCACCCAATATCTTCCTACAAACCACTATTGATCCCTTTTTATTCTAATATTACCAATGAGATTGTAATTCAATATGAAATCATGCACATGTAGGGGAATATAAATTTTTTTATCAGTACCACCTACATCAATCAAGAATCCAACACCCAGGGATGACATTATACTACCTCCTCCAACCATTACAATGTTGCATCCAAGCCTATTCCATTACCCATTCTCTAGTACCATATCACAAAACATAAATAATTAATTATATAAATTTAAAATTAAAATTAAAATTTATCAAAATAGCCATAACCAATGGAAAACTCTCAAGAAACTATTATCGTACTGAAACGGCATCCAACCACATAAAACAGGTATATGTAATACCCCAAGCACCATACTAGATAAAATACCTAACCACATTACACATACATTCATAAAATTTATTTAAATTTAAAAAATTTCTAAATACTTTCCTCATCTAATGTATGTTTATAGAAACCCCTTAAAATTGAAATCAAATACCATCTTAATAAATATCTATATAGTCTGATAAAATTAAAATTCAATTATTCTGATTTCTACAATCCTTTCATGGGAATCCCAATGAAATCAAAAATGAAATTAATCCAAATTTTAGGGCTACTAGTTGAAGGTAGAGAATATGGGTTTGAATGAAGAATGAACCTTCGACAGCTATAAAATCACACACAGAAGAACCCTTGGTTGACTTTGGTCGAAGGAGATGCATGGGATGGGAAAATAAGCTATGAAATGGACTCTCCTCGCACTCCTAGAATAATAATGAAACCACTGACCTATAGAAGATGTAAAATCCCCTTCATTAAAAATTCCATAGTGAAGCATTCATTACCATAATTACTTCCATGACATGAATGATATCCTCCCCAAAAAAATTCATTGTATGGATCATATTAATTTATATAAAGGTATTACACTAAAAAACATCATGGAACAAATTAAATTCATGTCCAGAATGTTTTTTATTATAAATTTACTCCCAAACTAAAAATGTTACTCCCCATATGAAATTTTGTCGCACACATTAAACTTCCAATGATACCTAACCCTTCATCCATCAATTTTTTAGGAACCAAAATATCCAAATCTTGTTTATTCCACATACAAAATACATTATTTTTAGATGTGAAAAATAATTATTTATAGACTTGATAAAATATTCTCAAAATGATCCCCTTAACAAACTAAAAATTAATCTTCCATCAATAATTTCCCACCCATAATGATTTGAGTCATTAAAAACTCCCTATTATAATGATTCTTATATTGGTGAATACATGGTATTGCTCCAACCCTATCTTCTAGTATTTCATATCCTTCCACTATTGTCATCTCTCCTTCTAGAATCATTGAACATAAAAATTCATTCATTTGTGATGTTATGAACCCCAAATGCAACATTAATAACAATTTCAGTCACCCAACTTCTACCAATACAAATAAAAGGATAGTACTCACCCACACCCTTCTCGGCTAACATTCCATGACCTATTCAACTGATTCAACAGATGTATTACAATTCTCCCTAGTATAATAAATTACTCCTGAAGTCCTATTTTGACTATGGATATCTTCACAATAGTAATCTCATAATAAATTTTTTAAGTGATACACAAACCCGACCAACCAATTAAATAATTATCTTGGAGTGGTTTCCACCTCACTGCATCTAATAATAGATAAAAAAATCTAGTCATTACTCCTTTGTCTCTCTTCCTTGGTAAATTCTCAACTAAACTGGTAGATGTTTTGTCTTAAGAATTTTCACCTCTAACTATGTATTTTTACAAATGACCCCAACTATGGGGTCCTTATCATGCCCCAAACTATGGAACTAAATTCTATTTCATACCCAGAATTGGTATCCCAATGAACACAATCACCGCATTTTATTGCATGATTTACCCATGATCCAGGTGAAGAATCATGGTTCACCCCATGAAATATTGAAAATAACATGATTCTATCATTTAATTACGTCACTAACAGATGTAAAAAATTAGAAACCAGTTATGAATTCTTGTTCACCATTTGAATCACCCTCAGATCACATAAAATCACCATAATCTTGATGCTAACACACTGACTCAAACAAAAATGCTCCATAAATTTTAGTCTGTTATTCCTTGATGAATCATATATCATTTCATTTAACCATAAAAAAATATCTTAAAATCACATAAATAATTTACTAATTTTACCCATTTCACTAATGATTCTTCTAACATGAGTCATGTTCACCAGTAATTGATATGATGTTACACACATTAAGAGTGTCTTTATAATCACCTACCAACCAATAGTTGATCTCTGTATCCCATTCTCCTTCCATTATTGAAAATAGTGAATGAACTGTGAAAACACTTATACAAGAGAGGAAATGAAAAACACCAACCAATACCCTTTTGTGGTTTACTAGGAATATTTTCATTCAATAGAAAATGGTGCACCCCATAATATATGGATGTCCTTATATCGCTCATTATGTGTCATCCCAAATAAGTCCAACCACCACAAATATATATCTCCTCCCAATCCATTCTAACCACTGTCATGTAAACCCATAACACAAAACAAACCTAAAAATATTATTCAACAATAATCTCTATTCAACTATAAAATTGTATCTTGATCCATCACTTATGTCACTACTTACTGTATAGATATCCCAAATTCAACTAATACCACAATATTACATTTCTACAAGTCTCTCACTATCGTACTACCTACATATAACATATTGATTTTTTCTAAATACTAAATAATTATCAACATACTCACACATGTAATGTTCACCATTCTATGCCACAAACCTGCACCATATGTGCATAGTGGATGCATTCCCATGAATACTGAATCATTTCCATAAAAATTCATTCTAAAAATCACATTCCAACATCATGGTTATAGTGATACACCATGAATTCTATAATAGGTTATCAACCAAATTATTACCTCATCACACTTGAACCCACTTGGTATATGATATCGCATAACCTGAGCACACACCTCAACTCACACTCATATTAGTCTTGTCAAACCAAACATAGGATTACACACCAAGCCCACTTATCACACCACACACACTTTTCATGAACAACATATAGAACAATTAATCTCATGTATGGCTAGGATAACCGTATTATTAGCAGTCTCCTATATATCATTCTCAAACCATGACCCTCTACCCACCCTTGTTCTTCACTACCCGAAGCACATCCCAAGAACCGTAGGGACACAAATCTAATAAATTTTACCATATCCTTCCAAATTGCTACCGAGATCAAGGAATTCACATTCTTTTTCCTAACTACCATGTTTAGTTATGTTTAATTCCACCAAGATTCTATATTGGAAAACACTATATAGGTTATTGTAATGATTTATGTAATTAAACTTATCCTAATGACCCATAAGGGTTGGTCAGTTTTTGGGTAAACAAGATCACATCCCTATATCACCACTTTGAAATATAATTCTCTACATGAGTGATGAAGAGGGAATATAATGCATGATCTATCACAATAATAGTATCTATTCATTACTTGATCAAGGGAATATAAATCTATTAATGAGGAAGATCCTACAACATGATCCACCTGACCTTCCATTCAAGAAAACCCTATTTTTCTGCTAAAAATAATTAATCTATAATATTATATGGGAAAAATAATTATATTTTTCTTATCGAAACCTTAATCAAACAAAACCTATTAGAAAAATTCGACGACACAAAAGTAGGCCCATGTCATGTTGTACATTTTTTACTAATCATGAAGCATGTACACATTCATTTTTCTAATTGGCCAATAGAAAAATACATAAATAAAATATTTAATAAAACAAACATATTTAGAATTATCAATTACATAATAGTAATAAAGTAATAATAGTTTATATATCCTTAATAACAATTAATTTCCAATGAAAAAGTGTTCAGGTTTGACCATTAGATTTTTCATCACAAGATCTGACACATTTCGTGACAAACTGTCTACCATCTTCTCAAATAGTTAATCAAAAATAGGGCTTTGAAGCCACTTTTTCTTTCCATGCCTTAGGAATCTCACTAGTGGTTGGGAGAAGATCGGGAAATGGCCTCATACATTCATCCCCATACACCAAAGCTTACCGAGTAGTGTATATGAATTAATCCATATAGTAGGGATACTATGTCATCAAATAAGAGTTATAATACATAGTAGAAATAACAAAAATCATTAACATAATAAATATAAAAGTACACAATATCCAAAAAATACAATGAAGAAGTAATTTTTCTTGCAGAATCTATACTGTCATGCAAACATTGATGTCCCACTGAAAATATCTAAAATTAAAAATATGAAACAAATTAAAACATGCACAATGACCCTACTACCACCCCCTAGCTTCACAAATCCTATATTTAAAGACCCTTTAGGCATTAAATCATGGTGTATATTCCATCATATACTACACTACTAGAAGTTGGACATATGCCAATGGTTTGGCCAAAATCATTTGTATAGGTATCATAGGGAGACCCTATACCAATGATTTTGTCCACATCATTGGTTTAGGTGCATTATATTCCAAGTGTTTTGGTAAATCCATTTGTCTAGCTTACATAATAAGACCCAATACCAATTGTTTTGGTAAATCCATTGGTATAGGTCATAGTTATACAAATGTTTTTCCCAAAACCATTGGTATAACTTTTATATTTATAGTGTATAACTAAATATCTATAATACCCATTAGTGTATGTCATATTAATACAAATAGTTTGACCAAAACCATTTTTATTTATTATATAATAATCACATATATAAATAGTTTAGGATAAAAAAATTTTAATATGAAAAAAATATAAAAATATAAACACCAACGATTTTCAAAACTGTGGGTATAAGTATTCTAATTTATTAAATAATATTTAAATAATTAACATTATATCCATCAAATTTAAATTAGATTTTAATATAAATATAAATATATTTCATATAAAATTCCAAAAAATATTTTATCTAATGGGTTAGACCATTGAAATATATGTTGGAGGTTTTTTGATAAAATATTACAAATTCTAATTAAAATTACCTATACCAATGATTTTAGAATCCATTTGTATATCCCTACACTAATGGCTTCTTAAAACCAATGTTATAGTTCTATACCTTATAAAGATAGGCCAATGGTCCTCCAATCCATTATTATTGACTATAACAACAATTTGGGTGGCCTAAACCAGTGGTTCCAAACCATTGTTGTAGGGTTTTTTCAAATTGTTTTGAACCAAAAATTAAATATGTAGTCTCAAAGAAAATTGGGGTTCCCTAATGGTTTTGAAAATAAATATATTAGCAGGGTCTCACAATGTACCGCTGGTATTCACCCAAAAATAAATATACTCCTAAATTGAAAATAAACATGTAACACATATGTGTGGATATTGCGTGCCAACTAGGACCCCATGACTTCCTATACATTAGTTCATTGTGTGATAAATAAGAAACAGCAACTACTAATCAAACCATATTTGAAAATTTTCCATAATTCACATTTTCTCATCATCTATGTCCTAAAATCATACTAATTATTATAATGTACTTGAATAAAAAAGGAAGTGTGGTGTCCAAACTTCCTACCAAAACCCATAGACATCAGGAACGGTCACATGTCAATATCTAAACCCACTGAATTGTATCCCAATAAAGGGTTCATTAGTCACACCTCATTTCATCCCACAACCCTGCCTAATGGGAGGATAATGTCTCAAGCCTACTCAAGGAATAGTTAGAATTCATACACACCAGCCCAATCCAGTCATGGATAGGTCCTCAACAAATTACCTGAACGAATATGATAGTTTCATCACATAAAAAGTTCCTATTATTCTCAAGGGATCTAACATCAGACTCACTATAACCTGGAGACTTCATATAAGTTTTTAGAAAATTGAATAATCTTCAATGTATTTGGGGATGTCACATTAAGAAAATGAACATTTTAAGACACTTTAGGCTTTCACACATGCCAACATCCGATATCAGGGTGTTAGCTACTTTGAACGTAGCACCCCATTAAAAATATGACTCATGCCACCCTTTTGAGAATCTAATGGGTCCTCTATACCCGCAATAATCTAATCTAACATATATATTCTCATACCCATCCACCCATAGTGAACCCATAGAACAAAGTCCCATCCAAAACCAGACAAGAGTTCAGGTCTTACCTAATTAAGATCCATCAATATTCATAGTCCTACAAACATGGAAACTGCCCATGGATTCATGCTATAATCCACTTATAATCCAAATTCAATGTCCCAATCATCTCCCACAACCAAAAAATAGGTCATAACTCACATTTACTGAGGGAAATGTCTTAGCTCACCACTTGGAGGAAACTCCTCTCTAGAACACCATATATATTCCCCAATGTATTTTTCTACCAATTATTCTCAACACACCTGATGTCACCCTTGAGAGGGTTTTAGTCATTAGGTTTGAGAAGAAAGACCACCTCACTTATCCCTCCCTGATTAAGATTCAAATATCAACCTTATTAATCTAGAGAAAACCATTATGGGCTACCCACATCATGTACTGAAATCCATATCCTCCCAAATGTATCTGATCATCTCATTCATCAACCTCTACCCTTGTTTACATTGTATTTTATTATCTGAATAACTCTATGTACTATAGATCACCCATCCGATGTATGAGAGAAGAAATTACACCTTGTACATTGCATTTATCCACTCTCAATCCCGATCAATTCTACCTAAACCCACGAAAGATACTTACAGTAGGAAATCATGTATATGTATGAATATGAGCTTGAATTTTATATACATATTACACTTCATTAAGTAGTTACCCTTAATACATTCTCCACAACAACTTGATGAAACCTTCTCTGTCCTCATTCATGCCCATACCACTTACATAGCTCCTATCTCACATAACACATCCTGAATAATTAATTATAATGATATATGATTAATTATATAATTTATCAAAATTTGGAATAATAGATATAAAACTAATCAAGTTCCCCAACCACCTAAAAACCATCCCCAATCAACCATTTAAGTAATATGGAACACCCCCTCACAGTCCAATCAAAAATCCCTAAACACAAGAACATAGTAATTCACCAAAATAATTTAATTTTGATCAAAACCTATAATTTAATTTCTTATGTAATGTACATTTACAAAAACTACTTCTAATGACATGTTGATATCATATTTTCATCTCCATTACACATTACATGAAAATACCTTTCAATGTTGATGATTCACACCATGATCTAGTGGAAATAACATTGAAAACATTACCATAATTTGGCCAAATCATATAGTTAAGAATGAAAATTAGAGTATCAAGATATGAAGCAGTAGCAAATAAAATATCATCATGAAATCACCTATATAATCACACTTGATAAAAGAGTATTCAAAGTGGGTCTTGGGTGGGGGGAATTGGTCAATAATTGGAATATTTCAACACCCCCTCTCACATAAATCATGAAACCCACTACCTAAAAAAGGTCTTTTCTCATTTAAAAGTCACCCATCAAAAATTCATGACAAAAATTATTTTCATGGAATGAAAGGTATCCTCCCCCCAAAATTCATATATTAAATCATATTTATGGGTTAAAAGATATTCCCCCAAGATATGTTTTTTGGTAAATATTAAATTCACTTATTGAAAGGGTTCCCTATAAAAAACAAATGGATAAAATCACCATGAGTAGCACAATTGTATCTTCTCCAATAAACCAGACCTTCCACTGGTGCATGATCAAGAATATAAAAAATATGCAGTTATCATCCTTATTAAAAAAATATCATTTTTAAAATTTTTAATAGTTTAGATTCTAGATCTGATTCTTATTTATCCAAACAATTCCCCCACTAATCCATGAATTCAAGTACTTTCATGAACTCAAACCCTAAAATTTTGTAGTTCGTTACATTAGGTGAGTCAAAAAACATAAATTCACTATCAAGAGAAAGTAGTGTTAACATGATGTGTCTCAAGGTCACATCAGTGATACTCTATTTCCCACCAAATGTAGTGTTTGGGAAATATATTGGATAATATCAAGTTTATAATGTAATGTTAGTAATCTTTCAAGGAAATATTTTTCTATCTCTTAATTATCATTAGCTTATTCTACAATCTATTATATTATAGATTACTCTTGGATTCTAGAATATCCATCATTATGATGATAAAATTTTATAAAAATTATTTATATAGGACTATGTTAAGGAGTTTTCTATGTTAAAACCTCTAACACAAATTACATTGGACTGAAAATGTTTCCTTATGAACAATTAGGAGAATTTATAGAAACCATGGATTTCATTAACTATTTCTACCATATCATATAACCATATAACATTAAATATAAAAATGAAATAAAGAAATTTCCAAGGAATTTTTTTAACTAAATTAATGATTTCAGTGATGTTTGTTAATGTCTAAAAATTTGAAAATATTAGTTTTTAAAACATTAAAATTCTCATTTTCTATTTTCTTATACTAAATTTAAATTAAAAACATTTAAAATAATTCAAAAAATGAAAGGAAAAACATAATGAAAAATATTTCCAATCACATTCCCCATCACTATGATTAATTTAAATATATATAAAATTAAAAAATTAGGAAACAATTAAATTTGATCGTTTTATAATTTAATTATTAGTTATAAAGAATTAATTTTATTTTTTAGAATATTCCACACCATTTAATATTACTCACCCCTATGTTCATTATTAATTTTTTAATTTTTCACTTCATTTATACATCTTATTTTTGAATTTTATAATTCATCTCCCCCTTGATCATTTTACTTCTCAATTCTCCAAACTTGGTATCTATCCTATTAACTATTAACATTAATTTTTTATAGTTTTGATTCTATTCCCTATATATTTTTAAATATTTAGTGAGTGTCACCCACCTTGAATGTAAATATCATTTGAATAAGGTATCTCCCATGAATAGATATAGTAAAAAGGCATGTAAGAGGGATAAGGGAAACTAGATATCATTTTTAATTTTTCTATTATTAATGAATATTTATTTTTTTCTCACAAAAAAAGATTCAAGGTAACATATGGAAATTATATTGAATATTATCTAATAATTTTACATCTGTTTATATTCCCTATATAAAAAAATAAGGTGGATCAATGAGTAATTAATTTTAGGTAAAGTAAACATACCATGGATTATATTCATTAATTCAACGTGTTTATGTATAATTTCAATACCCCAAAATATTGGAAATTATATTTCACTAAACAGGATATAAAAAAATGAATTAAATGGTCTCTATCTTACTAGGAATGTAAGATCTAATCATAAGAATTTTTAAATCAATTTTTATCTTTGTCAATTAATTTTTCCTTGAAATAAACACTAGAAAATTTATAGATTTTATACTTTTTTCAACTTTACAAAACTAGAATTTAGATTGTATGAAATATTATGAATTATGATTTGGGAAGAAACATTTTATATTGTTCTCCTCAGTTATTATGACTACATCCTTTCCATCGTGATTCTCATTGGCCAATGGAAATGTACTAAAATATGAAGTGAAAATAATCAGAGAAAACTAATGGTAGACTAATATTATCTTATGATTGATAATTATAATGACAATGATTGGTTTCATAGTATTCATATATTTCTAGACAGAAACGTAGAAAGAATAGAAATTTATAATAGATAATTCATTTAGAAATTATATTTCTAATATACTCCTTCGAGAAGACAATGTCCATTTATCTCTACATTTTCCATCTATAACTATGTATAGTGCATAATAAATACATTTCCCTATGACCAATGCATTGTTTTATGAATAATACATTATTCTATTAATTGGTTAACTATATAATGCCTCTAATTGATAAACCTCTATCTAGTAACCTTGACCTTTTCATGATAGATTATTCTTCCTCAACCTAGAAAAGAATTTGTTGGAACCTCACATTGCTCAAACTATAACATTTTTTAACTTCATCTAATATCTCAATCCAATACATCCCTTATAATACATCATCTCTATAATTCACATGAATAATTGCTTTACATATTTTACATATAATTGTTTATATACATGCTCATCCATGAGAAAACATAGGTGCTCAAAAAAATTCTCACTCAACCCATATACAAATTTGACATTTTCTCACTCATAAAAACATCAGATGAAATCTCTCAAACATTCTAGATCAATTTTGTGGATTCAAAAAAAATCAATGTCAGTGAAATTACATGAACTTCCTTGTCTCATCTAGAAAATAATTATGAAGGGTCATCTCATCATAATCAATGCAAGGGATTTTAAAAAATACAATAAAGGTTCTCAAAAATCCTTCTCAAAACTGATTGAATGGTGACTTTATTTAAGAACATTATTATCTATATCTATTATTTCTAATTCCCTCTTAGATTATAATCATAAACTGAGTTACCCAAATAAATGAAATCGATATTTCTTAATTTTTAAAACTTCGTTTTTTTCATCTGGGTGATAGATTTACTAAATTTTTTCTGATGAGTGTCAAATAATTCCTTTATCTGATAAACTCATGTATGTTAAACTGGTTGACTTTATACTCTAATTCCTTTTATTGAAATAAAAAAAATTATACAATGATTTGTTTTCAAAACATAGTCTGATAACTTTCTTTAGTATCATTAAACTGATTAAATGACGTTTTTTCTAATGATCATTTGTCTGATGAAATTTTGATTTATCATATTACATTTCAAAAATTCAAAATGTAATATTTCAACCCAAGAGAGAGTAAATGGTTACGTATTTTTATAGGTCACATATCCTGAAGCACACTACTCAATTTTCCAGAGGCTACCAACAAGTATATTGTTCATAGGGGGTTTCTGATGGGGGACTATTCCCCCATGGAAGAGTAGTGTAGCGGTGTAAACATATCGATCGATAACAGAAGCATAAAGTAAAACAATAATATGACATTTACCATCTAGAATATAGTTATAATAAATTATGATAAATGCCTGTATATACAATAATAATATCATGCCATTTATCTATAAAAAATGGAATAAAATACTTTGAAGTTGTCATATAATGCAATACATGTATCAAAAGAACAAAAATAACAAAAGGAACTATTAACATCTAGCATCACATGAAAATCATGGTCCTATAACCCCTACTCCTAATAATAATCTGTCAAGTGTCATAAGGTGGGACCTCTCCCAAGCCCCTACCTATATCAAAGATGTATTTCAGTGCTCCCAAAAATATCCCAAATGTGGCGTGAGATAACACTTAACAGCTCACCACAAACGGTGCTTATAAAAACTCATGTATTTTTATACAAGACAAATAGGTATGAAATATATAATAGGTATAACATTAATAAAGGTAAGGATCCAAATTCATAAGAGATAATATTTTCCTACCAACTGTATTCAGATTCCCTATACAAGGTTCAACTATTATAAAACCATTGTAGCCTCAGTTTATACATCAATATTTGAAAAATATCTGTAACTATCATTTCATTCTATCATTTGTATAACATTCAAAAAGTACTATACCACGTAATCCCATGTCAGGCCATGATTTTTTAGATCAAAGGAATAAAATATCATTTATTACATGTCGATTTCATGGAGCATATTAATGAAAACATAGTAACAACTTTGGTGGAGTCCAAGGATCTTGTCCAAATTCAGTGTAAGAATATCAGATCCATGGTGTAGAAATTCCCTTTGCATCCTATTGAATCAATATCCATGGAGTAGATCTTTCCCTGGAATAAACATCTATAATCAGGATCCATGTATTATAAATGATTATAGCACACTATGGAATCATTATCTAAGGATTAGTAATATCTTTAGAATCCATTACCATAATCAATTCAGCACCCATTTTCATTCACAGCCAATGTGTTCTTTTAACCCATTAAAAATATTCAACATAAACTATTTATCTATTTTAATCCCATTAAATAACATGAAAAGGAATTATTATTCTTCTACAACTAGTTCAATTCAACTAGTTATATTCATTTTCAAATGAACATGTCAAACATGGTTCTCATAGACTTAAACAATTCATTAAAAACTAATTATGGATGCCACTAAAATTGGTGATCTCACACGCACCCAACGAGGTTGTTCAATATGGGGATGCTATGAGGAAACAACCCACTAATGATCTTAGTTAAGGTAAATGACCTCTAATTAAAATAAATCAGTAGTAGGAATCCCATACAAGTTCCAATTCATTCAATTCAATAGTTCACCTAATTTTAGGGGCATGAATTTAAATTATATTGTGTGGCACAATTGAAGCTAGGAACATAAAACAAAAACAAAATAAAGGGAATGGTATATACCACATACCATATACCCATAATATAACACTCATTAAGTATCGACTAAAAATTTGAGACATGTTGGAA
Source organism: Viscum album (assembly GCA_963277665.1). Classification (NCBI taxonomy): domain Eukaryota; kingdom Viridiplantae; phylum Streptophyta; class Magnoliopsida; order Santalales; family Viscaceae; genus Viscum; species Viscum album. The sequence continues at coordinate 259,738,652 of OY728128.1, read as the reverse complement.
ATAATTGGATCAACTATATATTACCTTTAAATGATATTATCATATTAAAAAAATAACTTTTTAATGTGTAGTGACATAAGAAATGACAGAACTAGAAGGTAGAACATACTGGTGCAGATCCAAATAGATGAACAATATTTGATTCTATCACTAGATAATGAATAAAGATAAAATTTTATAATCTATGATCCAAATGACCTCACAAAATCTAAAAATATTATATGATAGATAATGAAAATTTATTTTTAGGGTCTCATGAGTATTATTTAAAAAAGATAATTTCACAAAAAAACATAGTGTAATATGGTTTGAAAAATTATGCACTAACTATGTTACCTTCTCTTCTTCAATAGTATCCTCCCATGGTTCATGTGCACATTTTTTGTAAACTGTTTGTAAACATTGTTTATCACCTCTACTAAAACCTTCAAAGCTTACTACATGGTCATGTGGACCTTTGTTCATGGTTATAGTGAACAATATTCTATTTTATACTGTCTATCTGACCAAGTATAGTTACTCTTAACCTTATGTCCTAGTTCACATAGTTTCTACTAACCATACAACATTTTTGGAAATCTCCAAATGTTGATCTATGGGCTCCGAACAAGCCATGAACACCCCCCAAAACACCCACAAACTCTTTAGGAAATCCCATTAGCTCAAAACTTATCATTTAAACTGAAAAGGAAAATAGTATTACCTCATGAAAAACTCAGTATCATAGACATAATATCATTTTCAATTATCAATCATTTTCTATAAATTATATACATTCCTTCTCACTTGATTGGTTTGACATTTATATGTTCCAATATAATAAAACTCAAATTCATCATAATCTTTATAAATCCATTTTTTTAAAATAACTCTATCTGGTTGACTTTATATCTCTCTTTCTGATTCATCTTTGGAAATTTCCATCTCATGATCTTTTTAATGATCATTATGAAATCACCAAATACTAGAAGTGCACCAACTATTTGATAGAAAACCCCAGTCTTAATGAACCTTTTACGATGGGATAAAACCAATTTTCCTCATACAGTAGAATCCTCCAGGGATTTATAACATAAAATTTAAAACATTATTTAACATCAACTATATAGACCACTGATGTGAACTCTATTCAAATCTATTCAATAATTAGTGAGATCGATCATTGATTTTATAGGAAATTTACATCACCATGTTTCTACTTATATCACTTTTTTACATATCCCCCTTTGTACATCTATTTATTTATTTAAATTTATAAAAAAACATCATGGATAAATCGACACGACACTTTATAACTTACACAGAATGATTATTATCACATTTAATGAAATATTTTTATCCACCTTTCAAGATTCATATGAAAACATTCATAAAAACTCCACAAACTCTCTCATATCATAGATTAAAGGCATTAAAATAATGATATAATGAAAACAAATAAAAAATCATTAACAAAACAACCCTATGGATATTCAGTCTCCCCTTTGTATTTATTAGAATAATTCATAATATTTCTAATAAAAATATGGACAAAAATTTAATTAGAATGATATAATATCAAAACCATTCTCATATAGATTGTATTTTCACCATATTACTGGATAAATTAATGTTTTCAAGTGAATTTTAGTCCTTATTGTCATGTAATTTGATTTCTGTGATAAGATAAACTCCTAATAATTCTATTCTCCCCAATATTATTTTATCATAACACCATATCCATATTCATAAAAGAAATAATTTTATGATTTATTACATCTTCTTACATTCTCTACCCCTTTGAAATTGAAATCCAAATCATGGTGGGGGTAGTTTCTTTAAAGAATTTACGAGTTCCTTGGTGGATGTAATGAATGTTGTTTCAACCTCTGTTTCTAAAAAATTTACCTTGTAATAGATTTAGATAAGACATCATAAATTTTATACTATGTTGAAATATATTAATGTATAAATTAAATAGTAACAACTTTATCTTTTTTGATATGATACATAATAACAATTTTCATTGATCTACAATATTGTATTTTATTTTTTCTCTCTAACTATCAAAAATTATCATTAATGGTTTATCCATATATACAATAAAATGATCTAGTTGAACCTTCAACCACATCAATTGTGTAAGAACTATGGTGGGGGAAATATATTCTACTTTAACAATACTTAATGTATGATTACTTTGTTTTGTTCAATGAAAACTAAACAAACATTCTCAAAATAAAAAACTTTCTCATAATTTTATTTTCAATCATTAAAATATCCAACCCAATATACATTTGTTATCCCTATAAAATAATCTCATTACCAATTTTAAACAGTATCACATTTTTATATGTACCATTAATATTACTTATTATTTTTTAGCTACAATAATTTGTTTTAAATTGGATCACATAGATATCTAGTAAAAAATTTAAAGGAATATAAAATATATAGTCTAGAATTATTATTATTCCGTATGTTTTTATCAGATTTGGGAAGCCTTTATGATTCACATACTACGTAGCTTCATCTTACTCGTCTTCATTCCCATAGAGATTAGACTAGAATCATATTCTGATTCTTCTATAACCAACACTTTTTGAAACTATTAGGAATGTGTTTCATGACATAAGTATATGTATCTCTCCCTTTTTTGATCTCTTAATCCCTTAAAAAAATTCACTATCTGAGAATATAAATTTTAGTGTTCATCATCTTTAACATAGAAAATTAATCTCATGTTTTATCTTCATCATATGAAGAAATTATGTCATCAAAAAAAAATATTGATGATTATGGTACATGGGAACATATATTTAATATAGTGGTAGTTATCAACATTTAATTTTGAAACATTCAACTAATTTTTGAAATGGATGGTTTTAGAGTTCCAAACTTTAGGATCCAATTTAACACATACATTTCATTCTCCATTTTTGTAACACGGTTCCTTATTTACCAAGTATGAATATGATGGGTTACTCGATATAAACATATACTTCAATATCAACATTAATAAAATTTGACTTAACATCAATTTTATATACATTTTAATTTCTATGGGCATAAACTTATGAGGTCATTCATATGTGTTTTTCAGAAAACTGGTTAAAATGTTTCTTAAAAATAAACACATTACTCTTATAATTAACCTTTACAAAAAGTCAATCCTAATGTTCTAAATTATCTAAATTATTATCCAGCTTATTTCATTACCCCAACTTTTTTATTGTATATTTATTCTATCATTTCATGGAATAATATCCAAATTCACATTTTTCTCAATTTTATCAATCTTAGATTTCATAGAAATTAACCATTCATTATTTTCAACTACCATTGAACCTGTCTATGGTTTCACCCATTAGATAAGTGATTTATGATTCTATTGTCTCAATGTATTCATTTTTTGAACATGTAATTATTAATTTCTAATAATGTTATTCGATTCAATATTTTTTTAATTTTCATAACTTTAAAAAATTTCTTATTTTCTACCTTCCCTCATCACTAGAATTTTCTAAATTAACTTATACATGTATAAGACCATATTCATATTCTTATCATATTTTTCTATTTATTTAAACATTTTATAATTAATATAATCTTCCATATCATCTTCAACAACATTTTTTATGGATGTTTTATTTTCAAAAACAATAACATCATAGTAATCTACCAAAAAATATTTAAGTTTATTGCAAACCTGTGAATTCTTCAATTGAATGAATATCCCATGAAAATTACATCATAAATTTCTCCATAAAACATTCCTAGATCCATATTTTTTTAATACTAAGAAAGGAATCACAAGAACACTTTATTATTGAACTATTTTCCATTATATACATCCATTTTATTTATGAATGTTTGGATTTCTATATTTTTATTTTATTCAATGCTCATATAAAAATTATTTATAAATGTTACTTATATACTCAAGGTTATTACATTTTCTCTGCATATAAAAACCTGGTTATTCCTAAATATCACTTCTAAAACATTTACACATCATTGGATTCATGGATTTTTGTTTTTATAAAAATTATTTTGGTCATCCAGCTGAATTCATTAGTGAATGTATTAATGTAAAAAATAACATGTTTTGATTTATGTCTCAACATCTCACAATGAATATAGTGTATAAGATCTAAATGATTGGTGTATTGTATTTATAAATTATTATATTTTCCAATATCCATGATTAATTTCAGGAATATTTCAAAAATAACATAATATTTTCTATTGTAGTTGTCTTGTGTATCATATAGTATATTGAATAGAAAGTGTTCTAATAATTTTTTCCCATGATTAATAATTCATCGATACCATAACTTAATTTTATCCTCCAAACCAATGTAACATGGGTTACAATGATATCTAATCTACAGTTGATTTTTTTGTTATTTCTCACATATTAAAACTTTTATATCTTTCAATCCTATTATTATAAAATAATATTATTTAAAGATACATTCTATTCCATAATAATAAAGTATGTTAACACCCAATAATTTTTTCCAAGTAACATCAATAAATAATACACCTTTGATTTATATTTTTGAAATATGTTGACATATTATGAATTATTTTTTGTAAATTAATTTATTCGTTTTGAGGTTTTTCATTTCACGCAACACTAAAAATATTTTTTTTTAAATAAAATTTTTTATCATTCTTTATAAACAAAACAATGTTAACCATGTGCTATATACAATATAAATTTTATCTTCCACTATTTGTAACACTGATGATAGCTTGTGTTACATAAAATAACTACATTTTTTATGGATACTGTAACATGCAAGGTCGAATAACGATATAGATATATTATAAAACTATTATTTAATATAAACTAGCTATTAAAACTGTAGTTATGAAAAGGGATAACAAAATTTATATAATCTATGGTTAACAAAAAAATAAAATTAATTTTTCTGTTACAAATGAGTTAAAAATTAATATGAAAACTGGTTGAATATAATAGAAAATATTATTATTTTTATGCCCAAAAAATAGTGTTACCCTAATAAATTATATTATTTACAATTATAGAGTTATATTAATGTTATATATAAACACACACACACATATATATATTTGTTTATGCAAAAAAAATATTTTTGATACTCATCCAATAGATTTGATAGGATGAAGATAAAAATTAAACTAATTTCATGCATAAAGTAATATATTTTTATTCAAGAAATTTTACCATCTTTTAGCGGTGAACATATTTTAAATCCAATTTTTTTTTAAATTTAATGGGTTATATATTTAAAAATAAATTTCATATTTGAATAAAAACATAAAAAATAGGTTACGGTAACTTTTTGGTATTTGTCTATGAAGTCCAATTTTTTAATGAATTGTGAATAATACTGAAATATAATTAAAAACCGATTTTTCATCAAATTTATTTATAATGATTAATTATATTTCAAATTCGTTTTAGTGTTTAAATATATAATATTTTTATCAATTAATCCCATTTAGTTCATTAGTATCAATTTTACTTTTAAATTAACTATAAAAATGTAGCATTCTTTTAAAGGGTTTTACATTAAAAAACATATTCGTCATCCCATTTACGAGATTAAATTAAAATTAATTTCTTCCAATTTATTGATTTGAATTTAATAAAATTGCATAGTTATTGGGAATAAGAATAAATTATAATGTATAAAAATTCCAAATTAGTTTGTTACAAAAAATATTAGTGAAAATAATTAAAACTAATTAAATAATTAAGGTAAAATTAATCATTACATGGGACAAAAACATAAACTTAAAGGAATAAATGACATTTAAAATTCTCCAATACCAATTTTCTAGAATTATTTCCTCCATAAACTATCCATTACAGAGTTTTATGGGTTTTATGACTTTTTAATGTAAAACTGTTGGCATACCTAACTTGTTTTAAAAAACGCCTAGTGTGTCCCCTCCCTTCCGAATAAAAGGCAACTTCATATTCCTCTTCTTCAATCCTATGAAACCAATTATTATTTTTCCACGATCTGACCAATACACATTCCAGCATTCTTATCACCTTACATGATGAATCCCTTTTGGTAATAATTCAATCCAATGAAGCCCTTTGGTGAAATCCTAATGGATTTACCTAAATAAGAGGTAACATTCCTCGTCAAACACCTTTAATTTATTTTACATTATCCAATCCATCAAATAATATTATTTCATGATTTTATAAAAACCCTAGTATCCTCAATATAATACTTTTTTATGAAATTGAGTTTACCTACAATTACACATACTTCCATCTAATTGTTATCTAAAACACTGTCGTAGGAAACACTGATTTTTCATTTATCCATTACTACCTACCATGGTGAACATTATAATACACACTATATTTATATATGATATTGATTATTTTTATAATTAATTCATTACTGATTAATTTTTTTGAAAACATAACATTATGCTTTCCATATTTTTTAAATCTGATAATTTGTTTTAGGAAGTTTGGACTACCGCACCCTCAAAATGATGTGATTTTTTCTGATAGTACATTGAATTTATTAAATACAAATTTAGAGAACATATATGATATATATGACATAACAATTCTGCAGTAATGTAGTCATATAAATATATACATATATTTCATTTTTATTCTTTCTTTAAATATTGTAATAAAACTTAAACAACATTTATGCGTATGTAGGGCCTACCGTCACCATTAATGATGGATTCCATATTCATACATCTATATTATATAGATTACTATAAAACAAATATAATTAATATAAATTATATTAATATCATTTTTTACATTTCTTAAATCATGATATAAGTATAAGGACACAATATACAAAAAATTAAGACACACGCAAAAAACAAATCGAGTATTAGCAGAAGTGAATCCTGAATAATGAAATGTTAATAATAGGGAAATATAAATTTATATATCAGACCATATATGGTATTTGATATAATAATATGGTTCTGTGATTGATTTATAAAAAACTTATATATATTATACATGAGTATTGAATGAGTGTAATGTGATTCGAGAAAAAAGGTAATGGGATCTCAACAGAATTTTATATTTATGTGAGATACGTGCCCAATTCACAACTCAAATATTTTGTGTGATGTACATAGTTCAAATGAATGTATTATATTAATATTATAAACTAATTTCTTACTATTTACATATCTATTTTTGGATATTTCCCTCATGTTTTAAAGTATCCAAAAATTACAAATTGGTAAGATAGTTTTCTCTCAAATTTCCTTCTATGAGTCATATTTTTTGTTGTGAAAATAAATTATTTTTTCGATATGTATCTGACATGTAAATAGATTAATAAAATTATTATCATGTTATTTTAAGCCTAATTAAATTTCTTTTTCTTATATGGAGATTATGATCCTAGGTTACCATGAGGTAAGAGTTTATTGAAACAATACCATCCTTTATCAGGATTGTTTAGGATTATGCTTAGATTAAGGAAATATTATTATCTAAATCTCAAGAACCTTCATTGAATTTATTATACTCTATTTCATCAATATAAATTCTTGTATTAGTACAATTTTTATACTCTTTTTTATTTAACATAACTATGAAATTATTTTTATGAATGGTTGACTTTACCTCCCTCTTTTGTTAAAAATATATATTCCTTTAAAACCATGTTTTCTAAAATACATCCAATAATATTATACTAATCTCATACTATATTTAAAATAAATTTCAACCCATGTTTCAACGTTAATAAATGGTTTTTATAAAGGAATGTTCTTTTTATTTTTAATTGAGGAACTTTTTCTAATATTCATTTGGTGGAAAAAAGAATGTTCATAAATTATTGATTTTTTTCCATCATGGAAGTAATTATATAGGATCATACATTACATGATTAAAAATTTAATTCATTAAATAAAATATTTTAAAAATGTTATTGAAAATTATATTTTATGTTGGTTTTGATGAAAAATTATTTCAAAATTCCTTCAACCTTATTTTATATGTTTTTATGTGAAAAGTGTTTCAAAATGGTTTAAATATTGTTTTATATTTTCAATGGAAAGTGATTTTCAAAATGTTTTCAATAAATTTTAATATGTTTTCAATGAAAATTTTATTCAAAATATTATCACACATCTTTCATAAGATTCCTTGTGATTGTTTCCAAATTATTTGGTGATATATTTATAGTTTTCAATGTATTTTCAATGAAATTGGTTTGAAAACTATTTCATGTATCATTTATATTATTTTAAGTAAAATGGGTTTCAAAATATTTTCATGATATCTTTATATGTTTCCAAAGAAAAAGGATTCAAAAAGGTTTTGAAAAGTTTCTTTATAATTTTGAAGTTCGTTTTCAGGAAAATATTTTTGAAAGGGTTTAATATTTTAAAAAATGATTTCAAAGAAAAAAGGATATTTTCTTCAATAATTTTATTAAAAGTTATTTCAAAATTATTTCCTATATATGATGAAATCCATTTATGTTACTTGTTACATTACGGTAAATGATTCAATGGTTCCATTCATATTATCTCATTAAATGGTTTATGTTTTCTTGTCATGATGTTTTTTGATTCCTACTCTTCTACCATATGTTTTATTCTTGTGAAAATATCTTCTTTTCATGGGTTAGGTTTTGATGAAATGATTATGAAAACTATATTTTTTGACTGGTCAATAAAAAATTTTATGTTTATTACACACATTTACTTTTATGAGTTTATTATTGGATGTTTTTAAAACCCATATCTGATTATGTCATGATGGGTTGAAAGTCTCATAATCTTGTGGAACGTGTTTGAATAATTTTATTATGAAAGGGGAAGTACATATATCTCCCCAATATTTATTTTATAATGATATATATCTATTGATAAAATGATGTGAATCATTTCAATTGGCTTGACCCACTATGGGAGGATATAAAAACCATATCCCATATAAGGAAAGGATTGAGATTGGGGATGGCAGTGTGTGACACGCAATAGGTGTAATCCCAATGAAGTTGTAATATGGGAAAAACCAATCCAATTTTGGGGTGATGGGTAACCCCAATCTGTTACAAGGAAAATACTAATAAAGAGGATCATTGGTTTTCCCACCCAGTATCAAAAAATTAGCCTTGACTTATAAGGAATGACATCACATACCAATGTATGAAATAATTCTATGAATTATTCCTATGATATTAATTCTGGGATTACGTACTTTATTTACAAATGATTCTAGTATTATGAAAAACCAATATGTATGTCATTATTCATGTTGATTATCTTTGATATGCTAGGTATGATCTTCTAATGTTATGATCTTATTCTTATACCCATATGCACATGTTTATTATTACTTGTGTCCCTTGTTTACCTATACTGATCATTTGATGTCATCCATTTTTATGTTTCCATCCCCATGTTATGTATATAATTATTAAGTGTGGTGTGTCTAATAGGGGTTCTAGTCATGAAAATTATAGTGGGAGATAATGTTACTGACATACATACCAATGATTATGTTTCCTTTTTTCCAACGACACTACACATTTTTGGTATTTGGATGTCGACTTGGTTAATGTTTTAAGTATTTTACAAATTTATATTTGTGTTAAGATTGGTTTGTTATAGTTTTTATCATAGAAAAGGTTTAGTTAAACATCATAAACTAGTATGATAAATATTTAGTGAGACCCATAGGTATATTTATATGTAAATGTCACGTGATGTATCTATGGATAAGTGTATGGATGAGTGAGCATTTTGGAAAATGTCCTATAATTTTGGAAAAGGGTATAGTTAGTTGTTTCCTTGAAATACATCCATGTCTAGATACTATAATTGGATAAGGATCTAAAAGGATTAATTTAGGGGTAAGAACACTGACAAGGTTCATTGGTCATAACTCAACATAACCTATTATATGACAATGGGCCTTACTACACACCTAGTTAGACACACCTAAGTGAAATTCATTGGGAATTACCAAAAAAATTAGGAATCATCATGAATGATTTAAATATAAAAATGCTCTTAATAATATAAGATAAACCTAATTATTAATATAATAATAATTTAGGTGTCTTGATTTAGACATCCTATAAGTAATTATTTTCCTTGATTATGTGGTTTTTTACTATGATATGTGTTTCACACCCAGTGATTTCTAGTGTTAGTCGATAGAGTTAACATGATGGAAAATGGTAGAAATTGAATATTCTAGATATGGAATGTATGGGAATAATGAATATTTTTTTACGTAGTGAAAATATCATAATGAGAATCAGATAGGGGATATGAGTATTGGATATACCTATGAAGATAAAGAGACTAAAAGAGACATGGGAAAGGAATGTGATCTTCTTACAATATGTTTTACATTAATCATAATAATAATGAATTTATTAATGTTGTTGAACCTTAAAATATGATTCATATTTTATATTCTAGGAAATAGTTATTAAAGAATATGTTGATAAAGCCTGAGTAATGGGTTTGGAATAATGATGGATGATCGAAATAATTATGTTTTGGAATTAAAATATTATGTTATATGAATCATGAAATATATAATTATTTTCCATTTATGAAACACCCCACCCCTACCTCATTGGATTGAGGAGGTGGTGAGGGTTACATGGCCTTATGCGACGTTCCCAAGGTACCAAAGGCTGGAAATAAATTCCGATGGCTCCGAGAACTATTTGGGGAATGAATTCCCCTTAAGATAGAACCAACCAAACAATCCACTAACCACCCATATATGATAAATGTCAACAAAACACCTGAACATGAATTCCAAAAGACAACCAAGTTGTTCCTCAATAGAACCCAAAAAAAACACAACCAGACATGTATACACCACATCAGAGTACAAGCGGAAACAAAAAAACACCATGATAGATGACACCTCCATAACTCGACACCCAGCTCTAAGCTCCATGCTCTACCAAGACATCACAATGAACCACAAAAGAGGGAAGATGACTTACCTTTTCACATGTGATGGTACACTACATATACAAAGACTCCAAAGTTCCATAGTAGGGGGTGAGTACTAAAACTCATCTGGTTTTCCCCAAAGGACTTCCCTACACATGACAATAGGATAAAACCATTAGCACATTTATATAAAAACAATTATATAAAATAATCAAAAGTACCACCATTTCCATAAGCCAAACATGCCCTTACAAAGCCATCACACCCAAACCAAGAAACCAAGGGAAATCCAAACAAACAAGCCACAAGCCATTTCATCATTTATACATTAGCACAACCACTCCAGCTTACAATGCAATGCACAACAGAAAAACCCAGAAAACCAAACGGCGGAGCTTCCATCCCACTCGTTCACCCATTCACACCTAGTTGCACTTCCCATCAACTTATCATTTAATGGTGGCCCTTCCATCCACTATCCATCCCCTTTTTATAGTGGTACCTCTCTCCACTTCCACACAACATTCCAATCAAGACATAAATAATCATATAACCCGCCAAGGTCACAATAACATGCAATCAACTAATTCCATTGCATATCAATCCACTAAAATAAATCACCCATTTATTGAAAACCATTTTTTGTGCCCAAAAACATTTCAATAAACCAACATCTTTTTTGAAAACCATTTACATCAATCATTTTCACTCATCAACCATATAATCCCATTTCAAAATCCTTATTTTAAAATCTAAAACAATACCATTTCACCATAAAACCCCCTTTTTCCCAAAAAAACCCAAAACATCACCCAAGGGAATACAATCAATTTCACACATCAAACGAAAATTAATTTGAAGAAAAATAAATTAATTGTAACCAATACCATTAGATCTGACTAATTGGATTCGAGAGGGAAGCCACCTATCATTATGGTTCCCGAGATTTCGACCCACAGGCAACCGCACCTCATATCTAGCGAACTCACCACCGAAACATCTCTAGATCCATTTCACTAACATTCACAATTCTTAAAATCAACATCCATGGAAACCACAATGCTAGATCATCACACAATATCTGTAGATCTAGAAAATGAACAATGAGAGGGACGTAGATCTAGAGGAAAACAAAAGGAAACCAATAGGAGAGACTTACCCAGGAGAAACCACCTCAATCCACCTTGAAACCCCTTAGAAACACTTACAAACTATTTGGGAGATCATCGTAAACCCTTGAGAACCCGAAATACCGAGTGAGGCTCGAGTGGGAGGATATTTGGAGAGGAATTAGGCAAGCCCGAGGGAGATCAAGTTTAGAAACCCTGCTTTTAAGTGGGTGTATGGTTAACTCCCACGATTTGAAAAACCATGCTCTAACCGTGCACATGCTACTGACTCGAGAGGATGGGTCTGCATAGTTTCCTTTCACAGTTTGGAAAACCGTCCGCAAGCCTTGCAAATCCTACAGTCTCTCCTAGCACAGTTTCCTGGAGAATCTGCACGGTTTCCACTCATCATGCTCAAAATGTGCTCTCTAAGAAAACCCTCCAAACTCATTCAAAACCATTCCAAACTCTTCTAACCTCTTCCCTACTCATCCCATGCACTATAAACACATAAAAATGTATAATCAAATGCCACATACCTCAAACTGGGTGTATTACATTCTCCCCATCATTTCTCTTTCCATCCTCAGAAAGTAATAAACCCAACCTTTTCAGAAAGAGCCCAGGTCATTGCTCAAAAATCTCTTTATACTGCTCCCAAGTATCCTCTTGAGTCTGGCCATGTTACCACCAAACACGAACTAAACTAATTCTTTTACCATGAAAGTCTTTCCCTTGCCTATCCAGAACCTACACTGGCACATGCACTAACGAAGCATCCGGTTCTAACGCAACATGATCCCATCGAATCACATGGTCATGATCCGGCTGGAACTTTTTCAACTGCAAGACATGAAACACATTGTGCATAGCACTGAACCTCGGTGGCATAACCAAATGATAAGCCACCTCACCAACCCACTCAACAATCTCAAAAGGTCCAATATTCCTCGGAGATAAACTTTAATTGCTTCCTAAACCGGCGATTTCCCATCCTAGGAGAGATCCTCAAGAACATATGATCACTCACCTCGAATGACAAAGGTCGTCGATGATGATCCACATATGATTTCTGATGACTCTGAGCTGTCTCCATTCTCTTCCTGCTCAACTTGATCTTCTCCATAGTATCATGGACAAGGCTTGGTCCGACCATCGAGGACTCACCCATTTCCACCCAACACAGTGGAGACCGATGTGGCCGCCCATGTAATGCTTCAAATGGATCCATAAGTATGGGTTCATGATAAGTGTTTTTGTACGAAAACTCATCAAATGACAAGTGGTCCTCCCACGAGCCACCAAAATCCATTACACAATCCCGCAAAATATCCTCCAAAGTGTGTATAGTCCTCTTGGATTGACCATCCATCTGTGGGTGATACGCTGTGCTCATAGTCAACTGTGTCCCAATTGCTTGCTGGATGGATTTCTAGAAACGAGATGTATACCAAAGATCTCTATCTGATACAGTCGAAACTGGAACACCATGCCTCTTTACCACATCCTGGATATAGATTTTGGACAGATCCTCTACCGCATGAGATTCATGAATCGGGATAAAATGAGCTTACTTTGTTAGCCGATCCACAATCACCAAAATGGCATCATGTTATCTGACCATTCTTGGGAGACCTGTGACAAAATCCATCGCTATCTACTCCCACTTCAAAATAGGGATTGGTAAAGACTGCAACATTCTCGCCGGCCTCTAATGCTCTACATTGACCTTCTGTCAGGTCAAGCATCTCGAAACAAACTCAGCCACACCACTTTTCATACCAGCCCACCAGAACTGCGCTTTCAATGCATTATACATTTTCTGAATTCTAGTATTAATATCCCACCTAGAATGATGATACGCCTTGAGAAGATCCTCCTGTCATGAAACTGGTACCACCATCCAATTCAAAAAACACAAAACTGAATCTCCATTCAGTTTCGAACCATCAATGGTCTCCCCACCATTGAGTCTCGACCTCATAGTCACATACTCATAATTAGATATTTGTGCCTCTTTAACCAGGCCAACCAAGTCAGTAATCAAAATAACCTGATAGAAGACCATTGTATCTCCCTGGTCCTCACATTCCAACCGTATGTTAGCTATAACTGACATCAACTACAACTGGTCGGATGCCTGTTTCACCACCTGAGCATATGATTTCCTACTTAATGCATCCACCACCAAATATCACTTACCTGATGTGTACATCAAGTCAAAATACAACATTTTGGAGATATTCCACCCACCACTTTTACCTCATGTTCAAATCAATTAGGGAGAAAATATGCTTCAAGCTCTTATGATCTGTATATACTGAGAATTTCTCACCGAAGAGATAATGATGCAACACTTTCAAATCATGAACCACTACTGCCAATTCCAAATCATTAGTTGGGTAATTATTCTCATACACCCTTAGCTTTTATGATCCATCTGCAAATACATTATTCCCTTGCATGAGAACGCACCGCAACCCAGATCTTTATGCATCACAATATACCACGTACCCTTATCCTTGTTCTGGAAAAACTAATATTGGTGTTGATCTAAGGAAATACATTGGCTCTTTGAAACACTAATGACATTTTACATTCCACATGAATGGAATATTCTTTCTTGTAAAAGCTATCATCGGTGAAGTCAATTGTGAAAAATCACGAATAAACCGCCAATAATACCCATCTAGACTGAGGAATATCCATACATCAAACACATTATTTGGAAGATTCCATGAGATAACAACCTCTATCATTTCTGGATCCACTAAAACACCTCTTTTAGAAATCACATGGCCATGAAAATGAACTTCCTATATCCAAAAGTCACACTTTGACAATTTGGAAATCAACCGATGATCCCTCAAGATCCCTAGCACTATCTCTAAGTGGTGTTCATGCTCCACCCTTTTCATTGAATACACCAGAACATCATCTACAAACACCAGCACAAATGTATTCAAGTATCTCTAAAATATCTGATTCATCAATTCCATAATCACCACTGGCACATTCGTTTGACCAAAGGGCATAACAACATATTCATAATGGCCATATCTACATCTGAAAGTTGTTTTAGGAATATCGTCCTTCCTCACCCATAATTGATGATATCCCAACCTGAGGTCAACCTTGGAGAACCACTGGCCTCCCCTCAACTAGTTGAAAAAATAATCAATTCATGGATGTGGATATTTATTCTTTATCGTAACTTGGTTAAGTCGACGATAATCAACACAGATCCTCAATGTTCCATTATCCATTTTCACAAACAACACAGTCGCTGGCCACAGAGACGTGCTAGGATGGGTAAACCCTTTGTTTTCTAACTCTTATAACTGGACTTTCAATTCCTGCAATTTAGTAGGTTCCATCTGGTAAGGCCGAAGTTAGATAGGATTGGTCCCCGGAAGGAGATCAATCGTAAACTCCACTTCTCATATGGGAGGTAACCCATATAATTATTTCTAGAAAACTTCCATGAAATGATCCACCACTACTGTAAGAACACTTTTTTCCACACCCTCTTCTGATTCCAATGAAAACAACGCCAACTAATACGATAATGCGCCCACTGCAGGTGCCAACAAACGAATTGCACCCTGAATTTAATTCCTCTCTCCTCTAAAAAGATTTCTAATGCCATCGTGTGTCGTGAAAGCCACTATATGTGCATTACAGTCTATGTGAGCCATAAACGCCGCCAACCAATCCATTAACATGATTACATCATACCCATCCATCTGAAGCGCTGAGAAATTCCAGGTTATCTCAACCTCGCCCACAACAACAGTACATGCTCTACAAAATAAGGTTCGACACTCTCTTTGACCTAGATGAGTTTGATGTTTTAAAACCTAGGGCATCATTTCTACCCTTAAACCCAGAAAATCAACCACACGTGCAGAAATAATATTGTGTGAAGCACTCGTATCAAACAACACTTGCATCAAGGTTGAATTTAAAAGAATAGTACCGCACACTGTGGATGGTCCCGTCTGATAATCCACCACAACCTGCTCAGCTCTGAAAAATGACTCTGTTTCTACACTCTACTTTTTATTAATTTGCTGAGGCTTCGTGGTATTCTGAGAATCACCATGACCCAGTTCACTCTGCTGCTGAGGGGTATGTTTTTCCCCATCCCGTCGAAGCATATGACGTCAGCGATCCCTGAGGAGGGTCATGCCCACCCGACATCGGAGCATTCCGAAAATAACGCTAGAGATTCCCCATCTACCTACAATTATGACATACTAGAGGCTGTGTTGTACAATCCCACATGATGTGGCTCGTCGAACCACACTGAAAACATCTTGGTTTTCGTTGGGGATTTAGAGGAAGAATCACCGATCCTACCATCGAATTATGTGCCATATTCATGCCCTAAGAATAAGTGTCTCTCCTTCGCTTGAACCCAACTTTAGAGTTCCCACTATTCCCCATGGGTACCACTATGATTCGTCTGCCTGGAGCTCCCAACAAATCCCCCTCAGCCAATAAGGCTCTATTTACCATTTATGGGTAATCATCGATACACCGGACCGCTATATTTGAATGGATTTCTTTCTTTAATACCGCTTCAATGATCCTTTCCTTCAACGACGTGCTACCCACTGTCTCAGGTGCAAACCGAACTATGTTAATAAACATAGGTACATACTCCGTCACATACATATTCTCTTTCTTCAAACCGATGAAATCAAATATTTGCTGAATTCTGAACGTATGGGGGTAGAATTTTTTATTAAACATTTCCTCAAAGCCTTCCAACATCACATACTGGTCTATCCCAGCTTGGAATACCAAGTCCTACAACAAAATGGAATGATATTCCAACATATACATGGACAACATCACATTCAATTCTTACAGTGTTCCCAAGAATTCGAAGATCTTGTTCATTCTATTCAACCATGCTTCTACCCTATCTAGCTCTGAATCGCCCCTGAAGATGGGTGGATTCTTCTTTTGAAACTAAACCACATGATCCACATTCCTTGGTTCATAAACTTTATTTCCACTTTCCACATCTTGGAAAGCATGCAATCTAATTTTCACTTGCTTCTCATTCACCTGATGCTCAGGTGAAATCACATTCTCATCGGCCACTTCTAGTTGGTCTCTACGATGCCTACCTGGTGCCATTTCTATAAACAGAAATCAAATAATGCTTAGTCTCACTTCCATAGACATCAATAATTCCAATTAGCATTACACAACACTATCAAAATAAGGTTTTCCCCCTTTCCACATTTTCTGGGTTTCACCATTTTTGAAAATCAACCCATTTTTAAAATACCAATTTTGTTTACATTATAATTGAACACATTTGAAAAAAAAAATTTCTCAATTCTGCTCATAAATCATTATACAACAATGAAATATGCAACCTAGTGGGAAGTCATTTCTACCATGCATTGCATACTCATCTCATTGGTTACACCCATGAGAATGAGATATCTAATGCATATAAGTGTCTCTAAAACACTTATATACCCACCTCCCTGGTAACATGATGTTCAGCATAAGAGGGTTAGATATGTCCTTTTATGCTATACATTCCAAATTCTGACATTTCTACGCCTTGATACCATCTCGACTCTAGGAATATACCACAATGAATGTCAACACCAAAATCAATGATCAACACCAAATGGCCAAACTAGATGATACCTCTTATAACACCACGCCCCTACCTCATTGGCCTGTGGAGGGAGTGAGGGTTACTTGGGCTTAAGCGACGTTCCCAAGGTGCCAAAGGCTAGAAATAAATGATGGGGGCTCCATGAAAAATTTGGGGAATGGTTTTCCCTTAAGATAGAACCAACCAAACAATCCACTAACCACCCCTATATAATGAATGTCAAAAAATACCAAACTTGAATTTGAAAAGACAACCATGTTGGGCCACAATACAACACAACAACAATACACCCAGCTTGTGTACACAACATCAGATTAAAAGCGGAAACCAAACAAAAAACACCACGAGCCATGACACCACCACAACTTCATACGTAGCTCCAAGCTCCAAGCCCACCCAGACATCACAATGCACCCCTAATGGAGGAAGATGCCTTAACTTTTCCCATTTCATTGTACACTACATCTACAAAGACACCAAAGTGCCAATTCAGGGGGTGAGTTCCCAAACTCAGTAGGTTTTCCCCGAATGACTTCCCTACACACGCCACTAGGATAAAACCATTAGCACAATTATATAAAAAAAATTATATAAAATAATCACAAGTACCACCATTATTATAAAACAAACATGCCCTTACCAAGCCATCACACAAAAAAGAAGCAACCAAGGGAATGCTAAAAAACAGTCCACATGCCTTTTCATCATTTATAAATTAGCTCAACCATTCCAACTTGCAATGAAATGCACACCAAACAACCAATAAAACCAAACAGTGGATCTTCTATCCAACCCGTTCACCCATTCACACCTAGTGGCACTTCCCATCCACTTATCTTTTTACGGTGGCCCTTCCATCCACTATCCATCTTCTTTTTATTATGGTACTTCTCGCCACTTCCACATGACATTCCAATGAAACCAAAACCAAGCATATAACCCACCAAGGTCACAATAACCCATAATCAAACAATTCCATTACATATCAATCCACATCAATAAATCACCCATTTATTGAAAACCATTTCTCGTGACCAACAAAATTTCCATAAAACAACCTCTTTATTGAAAAAAATTTTCATCAATCATTTTCACACATCAACCATAACATCCCATTTTAAAATCTCCATTTTAAAATCCTCAAAAATAAGATTTCACCATAAAACCCCCTTTTTCGCAAAAATCCCCCAAAACATCACCCAAGGGAATCCAATCAATTTCGCACATCAAACCACAATTAATTCAAAGAAAAATGAATTAATTGTATCCAAAACCAGTAGCTCTAAACATTTGGAGTCTATATAGAGGACACCTACCTTTATGGTTCCCTAGAAATCGACCCACAAGCAACGACACCTCAATTCCGGCGAATGCACCACCGAAACCTCTCTAGATCCCTTTCCCTATCATTCACGAGCCTGAAAAACAAAATCCAAGGCAACCAAAATCCAAGATCTACACAAAACATGTGTAGATATAGAAAAACAAGAAATATAGGGATGTTGATCTAGACGAAAACACAAGGATACCAAGAGGAGAGACTTACCCGGGAGAAACCACCTTCAATCCACCTTGAAACCCCATAGAAATGCTTCTAAAATGTTTATAAGATCACCGTCAACCCTCGAGAACTCGAAATCCTGAGTGAGGATCAAGTGGGAGGATGTTTGGAGAGGAATGAATCAAGCCCGAGGGGGCCTATATTTAAAATACCTTCTTTTAAGTGGCCGCATAGTTAACCCGCATGGTTTGACAAACTGTGCACTAACAGAGTGCATGCTACAACCTCGAGAGGAGGGGTCCTATAGTTGCCTCACATGGTTTGGAAAACCGTGCATAGGCCCTGTGATGCATAATGTCTCCCCCTGTATAGTTTTCGGGGGAATCCACATGGATTCCACTAACTGTGCTCAATGATGAATTTTACAACCTCTTATATTTAACTAATGTATACAATAATCATTGGTATAAGGAAGAAATCATGTTTTTGGAAATTATATATGGTAATTCGGGTTATTATAATGTTTTAGGGGAATAATCGGTAAGGTTATTCACATGATCATAATGTGACAACTAATTAGAGCATTGTGATGTTTTTGGAATCAATGTTAAGAATATTTCATCCCTTTCTTTATAATGTTTAGTATTTTAATCTTTTAGAAGGGTTATATGGTTTAAAATTCATGAATAGTTTATGTTAGACTACAGATGAGTTATTTATGTATTGATATTGAATTAAAAAACATTTTTATGACAATACATAATGATTAAAAATATTTAAATGATATATATAATATTAATTTTAGATATTATATTACTGTAGTATTAGAAAAGGGCATCTGGTATGTCAGGTCACAACCAATCATGTCTGGTAAGGCCGTGGGTCTTGAACCCATGACTGAAGTATTGTAAGGGTTTCATTCATACCACTAGAAACATGGTCTCTTAGTTATTGTATGATAATTTTTTTGAATTAATATTTATAATGAAATAGTAGTTATACCTTTTATTTTTATGGATTAATTTATTAATCATATTTATTTTGATTTAAAACTAGCAATATATTATTATACTTTTCACTATTTTACGGTTCTTAAGATCTGCTAAAATTCTATTTTAGTGATTCGGTTGTCAATGTTAATTTATAAACATACATTTCATTAAGTAATGGATTAAATATAAATAGATAAAGTCACAACAAAATAATGATCTTTTCATTATAAAAATATATCAAGGAAGTATATTTCCTCGGATAATAAATTATTTAATCAAAGATATGATAATGATCAAAAAGTTGTGTTGTCTTAATATCATAATTTTTATTGAACTAATGGCCTTTTAAATCATCATTGGTTTATAAATTTGAGGCCCTAAACATTTATTTAATAATTCACTTGTTTTATTATTGATATCCTCAATAACTACCCATAAATATTTACTCTTTTCCTCTATGTCCAATCTTCACTCCCAATATAAGTTCTGGTATGTGGAAACCGAGTAATATTTTACATTGGGTAAACATTATGGTTCAATATATACCTTTTTAAGGGATGTTATATTAATAATATTTATAAAATCTGTTTTCATGAATGAAACATTTATGTATTAATATTTTGAAACCCCATATGAATTTTTAGAGAGAAATTCATTTTAAGAGTGGTCATATGCAACACCATGAGTGTAACAACCCGATATTTTATGATAAGTATTATTTTTAATTTATTTGATGTCATTTTTTATGCTACAACAAGATTATCGTGTGCTATATACCACACTATGTAAGCTTGATGTATATGCAACACTATTCTTAGATTGTGTTACACACAATTTCATGTTCATTTTAGAATAGTCATTCTACGAAACATTGAGTGTATATATATATATATATATTCAATGTATAAATGAAATATGGTTGGATTATGTTATATGAAACAACGAAGGATTCTTGCACAACACACAACCATGACTTGGCTTGCATTACACGCTATCGCGACATTCCTCGATAGCGTGTGTTGTACGCAATACCAGGTTTTACTAAACAACGATATATTATTATATTATTATTATGAACTAGTTTTTATGAATAGTATTAACTAAATTTTTAATTTTATGACATTATTATTCATCTTACACATTTTATAGAGCATGGTATAAGAACAAAATAATTTTTTCGGGTAAAATAAGTATTTTTAAAAAAATGCAGTTTTGCCGCCTTTTGATGGTGTACCCACTTTAAATCTAGTTTTTGACATGTTTATAAGTTCAATTTTACAAAATAAAATTATTCTTTGGAATCAGGATATAAAATTTTACCTTGGATAATATTTTCATATTATTCTGATAACTTTTATATTATAATGAATAGTAAAAACACGCTTACTTTTAATTAATAACAACTTTCTTCATCGTAATAAATTATGTGGTTAAATTATAATATTGAATTGTTTTAAAGTATAAATAGAATATATTTTTACCATTTAATATAATTTATGTCATTATCATTGATTATACATTGAATTCGTATGTTAAATAAATTCAATCTTTTGCAATGTTTTATCCAAAAACCCGTTTTCATTCGACAATGGGATTAATTTTAATTTAATTTCTGCAACTTCTGTGTATTGAATTTGGAAAAATGGATTCCATATTTGGAATAAGTGAGTCTAAATTATATTAATAGACTACTTTTTATTTTTTGGCTTTATGAATAGTAACAACAGTAAATTTTATTTACCATAGTAAAAGGGAAATTGGGTAATTAAGGGTAAATATAATATTATTAAATTATCCTAATACTTGTAATAATACAATTGGCTGATTATATTTCATCCTAAGTCATATTTTGGTCGAAATGGAATCCATTAGAACCCACTTGGAGGTGATTAAGACCTTTATTTTATTTTATTTAAAGGAAAGTGAAATATGTCTCACTCAACTTTAATAATTAAAGTATTTTAAATATAAGTTTATACAGAATATAAATTCGGTTATAAATATTCATTTTTAAGATAATTTTTTTTTTCTTTATCATGGTAATTTATTTGTAATTTTTAAGAGTTATTTAATTACATTATTATCTTATACATTAATGATGCAGAAA
Source organism: Viscum album (assembly GCA_963277665.1). NCBI lineage: Eukaryota > Viridiplantae > Streptophyta > Magnoliopsida > Santalales > Viscaceae > Viscum > Viscum album. The sequence goes on along the minus strand of OY728128.1, from coordinate 259,716,373 downwards.
TTGTTTATTTAGTGAAAAATCAATAATATAGTTTTTATTGAAATAGTAATACATATCAAAAGGACCAAAAATATTCAAAAAACTTTTTAGTAGTGTATAAGTAAACCATAATCATCCACTGGCCGTATTTGTGACCATTTAGATCCTTATTATGGCGATTATGACACTTATAATATTTTATTTTAAATGATTCCAAAGTTGTCACCTTCATAATTTAATAAAGATAACAATTTACATGTTGTTATTTTAATATGTTAAATTCGAGTAAAATTATTAATATAAAATATTTGGTATTTATCTTCATCAAAGGATTTTATTTTCAATTTTTATGAAAAAGATAAGTATATTAAATAATTATACAAAAATGTTGTACAAATTATTTTATTAAGAGATATACCAAATAAATGGTATTTAAAATATTAAAATAAATATTATATAAACTATTTAATGATCTCCACGAATTTTCGAGACAAACTTGACGTGTTAGAAATATATTAAATATTTTAGTTCGAATATATCCTCTATTTTGGTTTTATTTAAATTCAAATAAAAGAATAGTTTCAAAATTGACACTATTGTTATTTTATAAAAATAAAATATTATTAAATTGTTTAAAAATCACAAAAATATTTAAAAATTATAAATTGAAATTTATATAGTCTAAACTGTCATAAAGTATCCAATTATGAGAAATTAACAACACATAAGTGATTATTTATAACCATCTAAAATTTATAATTTTATTACCACAAATAAACTTAAATAGATTAAATAAAGATAAATCAAAATGATAAGGCTTAAAATAAGATCAAAACATGTCTAAATTTTATTTTTTGATGATATTAAAACCCTATCTCATCTAATATTCTAATTGAGGTATTTTTGGCTATTTTTATGTGGGGTTTGAATTTATATTAAACTAATATTTTTGAGGATTCCAAAGGTTCCCCTCTCCTCCGTTATAAAAGGGAACCTCCTCCCTCTCTTCCTCGCGCCATTTTGAGCCTTGAAGCTCGGCCAACCTCTGCCCATTTCACATCCCCACTTCCCTATAATCTTTATAGAGGTACTGGTATTCTCAAAAGACCAACCCTATTGCCCTAAGAAGAAGTTTAAAGGAGGTGCGTCGAAGAAGAGGTAATCTCTTCTACCGATTATTTCAAGCTTATTTCTTCTTCAGAGTTTTCTAAATTAGGTGTTTAATTATAAAGTAATAACATAAGTATCACTAATATAATTATATATTATTATAAATATGAAACAACCCCATTTCACCTTTTATCCATTCTTCGGAAAACAAAATCAATGTGCGTGCGTACGTACGGAATACCGTCTCCACGCCGTGGTGTAATCTGTTTTTCCAACAACACCTTAATTGGATGGGTATAATGGTGTAAAGAATAACTATACATAGTTATTATAACATAATACTGATTCTGATATATTTTATCACCCACTCCAATTCAATTCAAAAATTATAGGAACGATATCAGCGCTCGTGTGTACTTACGGACTACCGTCTCCACGACGTGATGAGATTCATTCTCAATGATGAACCATTCATGAATGATTATAAAGTATATATAATAATTAATCATGAAATATATGAAATAATAATGATACTAGATTTTTGTATATATATATGTATGTCATCCAATTAATTCCATTCAATTCAATGAGGAAACGAAAAAAAAACGTTCATGCGTACGTACGAGCTAGTGTCTCCATGAACGGTGTATTTCTTTCCATATATCGATCTATTATATATATGTATATTCTGAATATATATTATATATAAATCATGTTTTATATTCTGGAATTAATTAATCATGATCTATGTAATCATATTAATAATATCAAGCCAAAACACGGATGACAAATGAAACGATTTTACCCAAAAGGCTCTTTAACATGGAATTTACAAAAGAACGGGTAATATAAAGTCATAAGTGAACCATATATGATATCATAACAATGAATATGATTCTTTAATAAGTAAATGACATTATTTAAATCATTATACAGGGGGTTCAGATACATACGAAGCATATCAGACCTAAGGTAATGGAAAATCTCACAATCTCATTTTTATCCGAGATTGTTTGTACTTTGGTATTTTCTGGGGTGTATTTTATCATCCACATCCATTTTTCTTCAGTATGTATTATTATTTCTATCCTCCTACAATTTTTTAAATCCAATTTTACCCTTCGGTCTATTTTTAGTAAAAGATATGAAAAGAATCTTTTTTCGTTTTTCATACAAGGTACTTTTTGACTTTTCCAGCCAAAGTATGAGAAGAATGTTATTTTTATCTTAAACGACATGAAAGGATTTTACGGTTTTTTAAATCCTTATTTTCATGAAGCTTCTTCCAAAATATTTCATCATTATTTTCAACAAAATCCTTTTCTTTTAAAATAGCATGACATTTTGTGAAAAGAAAATGATTTTGAAGAAGAAAGGATATTTTCCTCAAGAATCCATTTCAACTGTTTTATTAAAACCATTTTCCGTCTAAGATGAAATTATTTCAAATGTGTATGTTTCAAGTAAAATGTCTCTATTATTTACATGGTTTCACTTTTATTATTATTAAATGATATCCATTTGTTTTATATGGAATATGTTATGATGGAATGATGTTTATGAAACCCATTTTATTCATTGGGTTATGATGAATGATTTATGTTTATGTTGTGGCACAAGTAAGAATGATTTCATTATGAGATTGGTGGGACCTATATCTCCCTCCAATGAATTGGGTAAAGATTTATATCTCATGAGATAGACAAGGCTGGAATGGTAAGTTAATCTGGTTCAGTGTTACAGGACTGAAACGAGGAGTGAACTCGATTCAGAAAGGGACTTTGTCCACTAAGATGGTCATGGCAGCAATGCCTTGTCTACTATAGAAATCATTACATGTGCTTAATGGATTCCTAAATTACATTCTTTATTCCCATGCAATTTTATCATGACTGATGATATAACATCCCCAAATGACAAAGGGTTAAATGACTAAATGATATGACTCATGTCAACAAGGTGCACCTTCCTTTTCGGGAGCCTACCTGATTAAAACTCCACATTTAAGCGTGCTTGGCCTGGAGTAGTGATCAGGATGGGTGACCTTCTGGGAAGTTTCTCAGGGTGTGTGTGAGTGAGGACAAAGCACACTAGAAAGGACATGTGTTGGCCTGTGGGGATTATCATTAGTCAGATGACCCGTTCGGGCATGTGGGTGGACCCTGGGGGTGGGCCCCACGTGTCTGCGGGGGCAACTGGTGGTACCTGTGGTAGGCCAGGACCCGACGGCCATGTTAAGGCGGGGTGTTTGTGCTGTCACCGGGAACCGGTTGTCACATTTGGTATCAGAGGAGGAACCCAGCCTTAAGTGTGGTGCACTGCCTGGGTTGAGATGTAGGGCCCACAACGAGGGCGTTGTGGTCTAAAGGGGGGTGATTGTAACATCACCAAATAACCAAGGGTTAAATGACTAAATGATATGACTCATGTCAACAAGGTGCACCTTCTTTTTCGGGAGCCTACCTGATTAGAACTTCACAGTTAAGCGTGCTTGGCCTGGAGTAGTGATCAGGATGGGTGACCTTTTGAGAAGTTTCTCAGGGTGTGTGTGAGTGAGGACAAAGCACACTGGAAAGGACATGTGTTGGCTTGTGGGGATTATCATTAGTCAGATGACCTGTTCAGGCATGTGGGTGGACCTTGGGGTGGGCCCCACGTGTCTGCGGGGGCAACTGGTGGTGCATGTGGTAGGCCAGGACCCGACGACCATGTTAAGGCGGGGTGTTTGTGCTGTCACCGGGACCCGGTTGTCACAGATGATCCATTATGATGTATTCCTTACGTACTGCCATGTTTTATGTCATTGCTCAAGATTTTGATGTTTAAACATTATGTTCATGTTTTTAAGTTAAAATGTATATGGTATGTTTTATTTTATCCATGCATACCCTTACTGACCATTTGAGCTCACCCTTTTTATGTTTTACTTAACCCCAGGATTAAAATAAAGGTTTTAGGTAAGGAAACAAAAAGTGGAAGATTGTTATGGGAGTTGTTGAAGATCATTCACCACAATTAGAATATTACGTTCCATGTTTCCAAAGACACTAAACTATTACGTTCCTTGTGTGTCTATTTTTTATATGTATTAAGTATTCTGCAAAAGTAATGTAATTTCCATATACGTCAAGCTTCAGGTCTCTATAGTTGTATTAGAGGAAAGGTTTAGTTAACCTTTGGAAACTAGGATGCGAAAACTTTAATGATATCCCTAGAGATATTTCTATGATATGTCCAGGGATGTCCCTATGGATAAGTATACGTATAGGTTATAGTCCTATAACTACGGTAACAATCTTAGAATTTAACCTAAGATAATTGATATTAATGGTACTCCCCCTTTATTATGTTGTTTTCCCTCGTATTATTTTTTCCTCTCACACTATTCTTTTTGGGTTTTAGAAAATGGCTGGAAATAGGAAGATTCACGATAATGAAGTATATGACGGACAATGGAATGATATTCTTCATTAGCAACCAAATAAAATGGGATTTGGAAGTCCAAACATCGTTATTATGCATAATCAGAAATCTAATAATATGATCAATAATCTCAACTTTGGTAAATTTCCCGACACAGATAATAATAGAAATATAGAGATTCATGATGATCATAGAGGAAAGAAAGTTCAATTTCCCTCGTGTAAATCTTGTGGGAAGAGGCATCGGGGAGATATTTCAAAGGAACTAGAAGATGCTTTGGGTGTGGAAAAGAAGGACACAAAGCCAGTAAGTGAAAAGTAAAAGGTTCAGGTAACACCATGGACAAGGATAATGGTATTTCTACGACATCAACAATGTTTATATGTTTTAAATGTGGAATGTATGGGCATTATGAAAACCAATGCCCTAAGGGAAAATATCATGAAGAGAATCAACATGGTCATATGAGTATTATTTGTGTGGATGATGATGAAGAGACTAAAAATGAAATATGAGATGAAAGAAATGATTATGCTTAGTCAGTGGTTTATGAAGTTAGTGGAATGATTGTATGTTTATAAAGAATAATGTATGGTACTATGGAATAAAGACACATATAAGGATTTTTACACTATTGTTTTTCCTAAAGTATTTGAATGTATATGTTGAATGGTACCGGTAACCATGGAAGGTTATTCAGATATTTTTGGAAAGTAGATGATATGCACATAATTAAGGGATAATAAGATAATGCGATGTTTGATTTTATTCATGAGATCATGAATGATATAAGGAGTAAGTAAAATTATGGTTTGATTATATAGATTTTTTTTGGGATTTCGGTATATGGAAAGGGTTACCTTTTGATAGTATTCATGTTTTCACTATGGTAATTTATGTTTCAAGAGAATATATCACTAAGGTATTGATGTGTTTGGAATGCAACCAACATAGTATATCTTATGATATATGTGAGATAAATGCTTGTATTCACATTCTTGGTAGATAACCTTTCTAGTACTTTTTTTCTTTATACTATGAGCTTGGACCGAAGTATTTTAGATAAGCCTCAAGATTGGAATGGATTATGTTGGACAGAAGTTAGTATTGTTTAAGGATAAAACTTTTTTCGATATTATTGATGGGATGTTATAGTAATGTAGTTTTAGAAAAGGAAAACATGCAGGACGAGCGACATCCCATCATGTCAGACAAGGCTGTGAGAATCAAACCCACAACCGAAGTGCGACTGGCCTTTATCAACTACCACCGGCCTACAGGAAGTCCTTGGTTAGTAGAAAATAGTTTTATTTTATTAAGCGGTATGATATATGAAGTATAAGTTCATTTTTGGAAACGTATATGATTAACCTCACCATAGATGGACTTATGTATATTTAACTTTTGATAACCTTTTGTTTGAAACAGATGGAATGACCCATAATTCTATCACATGACCAGTTAACACATCACGAATAACAATTTCAACTTCATTTCATTAAGAGATGAAGTGGAAATTGTTCAAAGCATGAAAAACAGTGAGATTGTACCAAAATCGAGCAAGTATTTCTTCTAATTCAAATATTTCATCTTTAGGGAAATGATATTGAAAACCAAAAAAGTTGTCCTACTGCTCTTATATCCGATGAATCAGATGGTACCTTAGATCATCACAAATTTATGGCTTTGTGATTGTTTTCTTTTTCATAGCCTTGTCCTCTACCACTCTCCATCAGAACTTGATGGTTATATTTTTCTTCCATATCTATATTTTCACCTATGTTCTCCTATGTGGAAACCCAGTGATTAGTTAATTTGGGTAACTGTTACGTTTTATACTTTAATTTTTAAAGTTAAGTTTTGGTATTTCATTTTATGATGTGCGTTGCAATTAAAGAAACTTTCAAGTAGAAAACCATGTATAACCCCGACGAATTTCGAGGGAGAAATTCATTTTAAGAGGGGTATAATGTAACAACCCGATATTGTATGATAAGTATTATTTTTAATTTATTTGATGTCATGTGTTTTATGCTACAAAAATATTATCTTGTGTTATACGCCACACTATATTAGCTTGAATTATACGCAACACTATTCTTAGATTTTGTTACACACAATTTCGAGTTCGTTTTATAATAGTCATTCTACTCATCATTGAGTGTATATATATATATTCAATGTATAAATGAAAGATGGTTGGATTACGTTATACTAAACAACTAAGGATTCTTGAACAACACGCAACCCTGACTTGGCTTGCATTACACTCTATCGCGACCTTCCTCGATAGCGTGTTCTGTACGCAATACTGGGTTTTACTAAACAACGATATATTATTATAATATTTTTATGAACTAGACGTTATGAATATTATTAACTAAATTTTGAATTTTATAACATTATTATTCATCTTACACATTTTCTAGATCATAGTATAAGAACAAAATAAATTTTTTGGGTAAAATAAGTATTTTTCAAAAAATGCAGTTTTGCCACCTTTTGATGGTGTACCCACATTAAATCTAGTTTTTGACATGTTTATAAGTTCAATTTTACAAAATAAAATTATTATTTGGAATCAGGATATAAAATTTTACCTTCGATAAATTTTTCATATTATTCTGATAACTTTCATATTTTAATGAATAGTAAATACATGCTATATTTTAATTAAAAACAACTTTTTTCATCATAATAACTTATGTGGTTAAATTATAATATTGAATAGTTTTAAAGTATAAATAAAATATAGTTTTATCATTTAATATAATTTATGTCAGTATCATTGATTTTACATTGAATTCATAGGTTAAATAAATTCAATCTTTTGCAATGTATTAAACAAAACCAGTTTTCTTTCGACGACGAGATTAATTTTAATTTAATTTCTGCAACTTCTATGTATTGAATTTGTAAAAATGGATTCCATATTTGGAATAAGTGGGTCCAAATTATATTAATAGACTACTTTTTATTTTTGGGATTTATGAATAGTAACAACGGTAAATTTTTTTTTCCATCATAAAAGAATAATTTGGTAATTAAGGGTAAATATAATATTATAAAATTATCCTAAAACTTGTCTTAATACAATTGGATGATATATTTCGTCCTAAGTCATATTTGGGTAGAAATGGAATCCATTAGAACCCACTTGGAGGTGATTAAGACCTTTAGTTTATTTTATTTAAAGGAAAGTGAAATATGTCTCACTCAACTTTAATAATTAAAGTATTTTTAATATAAGTTTATACAGAATATAAATTCGGTTATAAATACTCATTTGAATGATAATTTTTTTTCTTTATCATGGTAATTTATATTTAAATTTTAAGAGTTATTTAATTACCTTATTATCACACACATTAATGATGCATAAATTATTTATTCAGTGAAAAATCAATAATATAGTTTTTATTGAAATAGTAATACATATAAAAAGGACCAAAAATATGAAAAAAACTTATTAGTAGTGTATACATAAACCCTAATCATCCACTGTCCGAATTTTTTATAATTTAGATCCTTATTATGGCGATTATGACACTTATAATATTTTGTTTTAAATGATTCCAAAGTTGTCACCTTCATAATTTAATAAAGATAACAATTTACATGTTGTTATTTTCATATGATAAATTCGAGTAAAATTCTTATTATAAAATATTTGATATTTATCTTCATCAAAGGGTTTTATTTTTAATTTTTATGCGACAAATATGTATATTAAATAATTATACAAAAATGTTGTACTAATTATTTTATTAAGAGATAAACCAAATAAATGGTTTTAAAAATATTAAAATAAATATTATATAAACTATTTAATGTGCTCCACGAATTTTCTAGAAAAACATGACATGTTAGGAATCTATTAAATATTATAGTTTGAATATATCCTCTGTGTAGGTTTTATTTAAATTCAAATAAATGAATTGTGTCAAAATTGACACTATTGTTATTTTATAAAAATAACATATTATTAAATTGTTTAAAAATCACAACAATATTTATAAATTATAAATTGAAATTTATATAGTCTAAAATGTCATAAAGTATCCAATTATGGAAAATTAACAACACAGAAGTGATTTTTTATAACCATTTAAAATTTAGAATTTTATTACCACAAATAAACAAAAATAGATTAAATAAGGATAAATCTAAATGATAAGGTTTAAAATAAGATCAAAACATATCAAAATTTTCTTGGTTGATGATATTACAACCCTATCTCTTATAATTTTTTAATTGAGTCATTTTTGGAGGTTTTTATATGGGTTTTAAATTTATATTAAACTAATATTTTTGAGGATTCCAAAGGTGCCCCTCTCCTCCCTCAGAAAAGGGAAACTCCTCCCTCTCTTCCTCACACCATTTTTAGTCTTGAATCTTGGCCAAACACTACCCATTTCACTTCCCTGCTTCCCTAGAAACCTTATAGAGGTACTGGTATTCTCAAAAGACCAACCCTAGTGCCCTATGAAGAAGTTTAAGGGAGGTGCATCAAAGAAGAGGTAATCTCTTCTACCGAATATTTCAAGCTTATTTCTTTGTCAACTTCTTCTTATTTATTTGTTTCAATATAAATTAATAACATAAGTATCACTAATATACTGATATGTTATAATAAATTTGAAACAACCCCATTTCATTTTCTATCCATCCTACGGAAAATGAAATCACCACACGTGCGTACGTACGGAATATCGTCTCCACGCCGCGGTGTAATATGTTTTTCCAACACCACCATAATTGGATGGGTGTAATGGTGTATATAATAACTATACATAGTTATTATAACATCATACTGATTATGATATATTTTATCATCCACTCCAATTCAATTCAATAATTAATGGAATGATATCATCGCCCGTGTGTACGTACGGACTACCGTCTCCACGACGCGATGAGATTAATTCTCAATGATTAACCATTCATGAATGATTATAAAGTATATATAATAAGTAATCATGAAATATATGACATAATAATGATATCTGATATATATATATATATATGTATTTATGTCATCCAATTCATTCCATTCAATTCAATGAAGAAACGAAAACAACGTTCATGTGTACGTACGGCCTACCGTCTCCATGAACGGTGTATTTCTTTCCATTTATCGATCTATTATATATATGTATATTCTGAATATATATTATATATAAATCATGTTTTTTATTTTGGAATTATTTAATAATGATCTAAGTAATCATATGAATAATTACAAGTCAAAACAATGACGAAAAATGAAACGATTTTACCCAAAACGCACTTTAACAAGGAATTTACAAAAGAACGTGTAATATAAAGTCATAAATGAACCATATATGATATCATAAAAATGAATATGAATATGTAATAAGTCAATGACATTATTTAAATCATTATACTGGAGGTTCGGATACGTACGAAGCATATCTGACCTAAGGTAGGGGAAAATCTCACAATCTCATTTTTATCCGAGATTGTTTATACTTTGGTATTTACTGGGGTGTATTTGTCATCCACATCCATGTTTATTCAATATGTAATATTATTTATATCCTCTTAAAATTTTTTAAATCCAATTTTAACCTTCGGTTAGTTTTTAGTAAAAGATATGAAAGGAATCTTCTATTGTTTTTCTTACGAGGTACTGTTTGACTTTTCCGACCAATGTACGAGAAGAATGTTATTTTTAACTTATACGGCATAAAAAGATTTTTACAGTTTTATAAAGCCTTATTATCATGAATCTTCCTCCAAATTATTTCATGACTATTTTCAACAAAATACTTTTATTTTAAAATTGCATGACAATTTGTGAAAAGAAAATGATTTTGAAGAAGAAAGGATATTTTCCTCAAAAATTCATTTCAACTATTTTATTAAAACCATTTTCCATCTAAGATGACATTATTTCATATGTGTATGTTTCAATTCTAATGTCTCTATTATTTAAATGGTTTCACTTTTCTTATGATGAAATTATATCCATTTGTTTAATATGGATTCTGTTATGATGGAATGATGTTTATGAAACCCATTTTATTCTTTGGGTTTTGATGAATGATTTATGTTTATGTTGTGGCACAAGTAAGAATGATTTAATTATTAGATGGGTGGGACCTATATCTCCCTCCAATGCATTGGGTAATGATTTATATCTCATGAGATAGATATGGCTGGAATGGTATATTAATCTGGTTCAGTGTTACAGGAATGAAACGAGGAGTGAACTCGATTTAGAAAGGGACTTTTTCCACTAACATGGTCATGGAAACAATGCCTTGGCTACTATGGAAATCATTACATGTGCTTAATGGATGAAAAAATTACATTCTTTATTCCCATGCTATTTTATCATGATTGATGATCCATTATTATGTATGCCTTATGTACTGCCATGTTTTTTGTCATTGCTCAAGATTTTGATGTTTAAACATTATGTTCATGTTTTTAAGTTCAAATGTATAAGGTATGTTTTATTTTATGCATGAATACCCTTACTAAGCATTTGAACTCACCCTTTTTATGTTTTCCTTTCCTCCAGGATTAAAATAAAGTTTTTAGGTAAGGAAACAAAAAGTGTAAGATCGTTATGGGAGTTATTGAAGATATTTCACCACGATTAAAAGATTACGTTCCGAGTTTCCAAAGACACTAAACTATTACGGTCCTTGTGTGTCTGTTTTTGATATGTATTAAGTATTCTCCAAAATTAATGTAATTTCCTTGTACGTCAAGCTTCAGGTCTCTACAATTATAATTTTTTAATTATAATTTTTTAAAATTAATTTAATCATTTTGATATTTTTCTTTTTGGAAAACACTAAAAATAGAATATTTTTTATTAAAAATATGTTTTTTACCTTATATGAAAAACCATGTTTACCATGAATTACATTCAACATACATTTTTATCTTTCCCTACATAGAACACTAAGCATATCTTATGTAACACACAACAATGACATTCTTTAATGGCTTATGTAACACGCATGATAGAATAATGATAATTATATATTTTTAAAATATTATTTAATATAAACTAGCTATTAAATTAGTAGTTATAAAATTTTTTAACTACATTATGAAAATATATGGTTCAAAGAAAGATAAAAATAATTCATTGGTGAAAAATGACTCATAAATGAATATGAAAATTGATTTAATATAAAAGAACATATTATTATATTTATGCTTAAGAATCTATTTACCCCAATATATTAAATTAATTACAATTATTTATTGATATTAATGTGATATATATATATTATAAATTAGATTAAATATTTTTTTTATTCATCCAATCTATTTTATACGGTTAAGAAAATTCCTAATTTTATGTATAAAATACAATATTTTTATAAATGGGATTTTACCACCTTTTAATGGGGAACCTATTTTCATTATAATTTATATATATTTGATGGATAATTTATGTCTAAGGAAACTTTATGTTTTTTTATAGAAACATAAAAATTATTTTAGGGTAAATATTTTGTGTTTTTATCTAAAGTTTCATTTTTTAATATAGAGTTAAAAATACATAAATTTAATTCAAAACTTATTTTTCATTTAATTTATATATAATGTCAAATATTATTTTAAATTGTTCTTAATTTCTATCAGATTATAATTTTATCAATTAATCGAAATTATTTCATTAGTCAAAATTTTACTTTTGAAAATGATATAAAACAATGATTTTTTTGAAGGTTTTAACATTAAAAACCTACTTTGTCATCTCATCAATAGGATTAAATTTACATTAATTTCTAAATATTATATGATTATAATTTTTTAATATGGTAAACATTTATTTAATAATTATTATTTATAATTTATAATTTGGTAAATAGAATTGATATAAAATATTAGTTAATATTAAAAAATTTATTACATCGATTAAGGAAAAATTATGATTAACAAGGGACTAAAAATTCAATATAGGGGAATAAATTGCCTAGAAACTTATAAAATACCCATTAAATGGAACTATTTAATCCATATACCTTAAATTATTTATATTTTACGGGTTTGTATGACTTTTGGTAGCTATAAATGTTGTTACACATAACTTGTTTTTAAAAATTCCAATTGTGTCCCCTCCCATCCCTATAAAGGAAACCACCTCTTCCTCTTATTCAAAATATAAAACATATTAGATTTGAAAAATATATAACCAAAACACTTTCCAAAATCCCTACATTAATCATTCAAGCCTACCATTTTTTAATTGATAAATTCAAGCATCGCGTTGGTGAAATCCAATAGGAGTTACCAAAAGAAGAGGTAACCTCCTTTCTCAAGATCCTTTTCATTTATTTTGCATTATGCACTCCATAAACTATTATTATTATATAACTATATAGAAACATGATAATACACAATATAATAATATTTTTTGATGCTAATGGTTCATCCTGAACATACATACACCTCCATCTAATGGGTAATGAACATTCTGTTTACATTTGAACTACCGCCTCACACGATATGCCAATTGTTTATTTTTCGATTACTTCCTCTCTTGGTGGAAATTATGATGGAAAATATATTTATATATGATATATATGATATTTAAAATTTCATTATACTTGTTTTATTTTTATTTAGAATATACCTTTATGATTTCTATCTTGTTTAAATAAGATAATTTTGTTTGAGGATGTGTGTACTACCGCCCCCTCAAGCAATGTGATTACTTCACACTACGTGGGATATATTAAGGATGTGTATTGTAAACATATATGATATATGTTACATAATAATTTTACTTTAATGTTACTATATACATATATAGATATATTTCATTTTCATTAAATATTTTTGTAAGATAATAAAATTAAAATGACGTTCGTGCATACATAAAACCTACTATCTCCATGAACGATGTATTCAATTTTCATACTTCTATATTTTATATATTTTTATAATAAAAATATAAATAAAATAAATGATATTTATATCATTATTTACATTCTCCAAATCATGATATATGTAAATGTACCAAAGATACAAAAAATTATGAAAAATGCTTAAAAAAATGAAAATATTACCAAAAGTGAACCATTTACACCAAAATTTTAATAAAATTGTAATATAATGTAATAATAAAAAAATATTGTATGATATATAATAATTCGGTAGTTTTATTGATGTATAATAATCATATATTTTTTGTACATGTGTTTTGAGCGAGCAGAGTGAGAGTATATACATCAGGTAAGGGGGTTTCATCTCACTTTTTATTTATGTGAGACACATGCCTTAGTCACAACTCACATAATTTATGTTGTGTATATAGTGTAAATGATTATATTATATTCCTATTATACCTAAATTTATGTGTATTTTGATGTCCATTTTATGATACTTCCCTCATGGATTTTTGGTTTCAAAACATACCGAATCGGTACGATAGTTTTGTCTCAATTTTCATTATTTGAGACATTAGTTTTGTTATGAACCTACATTATTTTTTCATGGTGTGTATGACATGTAATGTCATAAATATTCTTAGTTTCATGATATTTTATTTATAATGTAATTTCAATTTTCAATAATGTATTGTATGATCCCATGTTACCATGTGTTAAGAGTTTATTGAAATTATCCCATCATTTATTGGGATTGTCTATGATTATTCTTAAATTAATGAAATATTAAGATCCTTATATCCAAAACATTGATTATATTTATTCTCATATTTTTATTAAAGATAAATCCATTAATTAGTACTGATTGTTTACTCTTTGGTATTAATATATCAAAGAAATATTTTTTTAAATGTCCAATGTTACATGTCTCTTCAGTCGGAAATAAGTGTCCCTTCAAAAAATGTTTTCTAAAAAGATTCCCAAAAATATTCATCTAATCTTCTATGATCAGAAAAATAAATAATTAATCATTTTTTACCTTTTTATAAAATTGTTTTACAAAATTTGATGTTCTATTCATTTTCTGGTTGAGGTACTTTTCTGATCATTTTACAATGCAAAATGAATGTTTGGTTTGTACGGATGTACCAGCTATTAGGACTATAATTCCTTTGAAGATCCCATTTCAAGGTTAGAAAGTCATTTTTTAAGATTCATTCCCAATATTCTAAAAATTCATTTTTTAATGTAATTTTCAAGAAAAATGTTTTCAAAAGGTTTTCATTCTTAATTTATATGATTTCACTGGAAAAAGGGTTTCCAATTGTTTTTAATATTTTTTTATTTCTTAAATGAAAAAAGGGTTATCAATACCTTTTCAAGCATATTTTCTATGTTTTTATGAATTTTTTTTCAATGAATTTTCATGTTCACGGTATTTGTTTTTGAATAAAATTTGATTAATTTTTTTTCAAATCAATCTTTAAAAGTGTAAATGTTTATTTTCAAGAAAATTGTTTTGAAGGGTTTTATGTTATAAAAAACATTTTTTAGAGAGTTAATTATATTTTACTTAAGAAATAGTTTTAAAATATATTTCAAAATTATTTTCCACCTATGATAACACATGTGGATGGTACTCATTCCATTTTGAGGTATAATTCAATGGTTTCATTCATTGTTATTCGTTGAATGGTTTATGTTTTAATGGAAAGATGTTTATGAAACTTGTTCCTCTTCCATATGTTTAATACATGTGAAACCCAATTCTTTTTATGGGTTAGGGATTGATGAAATGATTATAAAACCTATCAGTTTCTATATGTTAATATATAATTACATGATTATAACACCCATTTCATTTAATGCGATTATGATTGGTTGTTTAAAAAACACATATATTTATATTGGTCATGATTTGATGACTATTTTATTCTCTTGTGGAACATGAATGAATGATTTTATTATTAGATTCATGGGAAATATATATCCCTCCAATTCATTTGGTAAATATTTATATCTCATGAGATAATGATTTGAATCAAGTCGAGAGGATTGATCCACTATCAAAAGATGGGAAAAACTGATCCCTTATAGGGAGAGGACTATGAAATTGGATGGTGGTGTGTCACACACATTAGGTGTAGTAACCATGAAGAAGGAATATGGGGAAACATGATCTACTATGGGAAGATGGGGAAACCCAATCCATTATAAGGAAATGAATCAAAATAGTGATTGTGGTGTGTCCCACCCAGTAGGTTTGGTTCCCATAAATTTCTTTGACAATTTTGTGCAACGTGTTTTGAAATATAGGGAATGATATCACATGTCTATATATTCCATAATTCCATGTCTTATTATGATTATATGCATTGATGTATTATGTTATTTATTTCTATATGATTCATGTCTAATGAACATCCTTGATTTATTCCATTATTCATGTTTGTGATCATTGATATGCAGGGTGCAATCTTCTAATGTTTTGATCATGTTCTCATACCCATTTACATTTTTTTAAGCTTAATTGTATACCTTGTTTACCCTTACTGAGTGTTTGAGCTCACATCTTTTTATGATTCCTCCCCCAAGTTGTGAAGATATGTATTAATTAAGATCTGTCTAAGAAGGGTTCATGTCATGGAGAAACTTCTGGGAGATAAGGTATCTCACTTATATACCAGTGATTATGATTCCATTTTTTCAAAGGCATTAGACTAATAAAATCTGTGGGCATCTATTTTTTTATGGTTTTAAGTATTCCTCAAATGTATTATAATGTCTGTGTATGTTAAGCCTAGGGTGTTATAAATTTTTTCTTCAAAATAATCTATTCATAATCATTTAATTATTATGTAAGTACCATTTCAAAATGTAAATACTCTCACATAATGTTTTTATATATTTGTAAATATCTTTGTATAACCTGTCATGTGTGAGGAAAACCACTATCAAGAATAAAAGCATCAAACCTTTTTCTAGATTTTAGTGTAATCTCAACAACAAAATATTGTTAACTAATTACTTTCTCCCCATCATACATTTTATTTAGTTCATAAAGAACACATCTTTAAAAAAATTTACACTTTTGTAAGTAAAGTGTCCTAGTTTGTAAATCCTTGTAAATACTTTCTCCATGTAATCAAATCTAATTTTATTGAGGCTTTCTAGTATCATATGAATTCTGTTTACATTCATCCTGCAACATAAGAATGTTACTATATTTTCATATGGTGTTCCTCCCCCTTAGTTCGTGCCTCATTGTATGGGGTGACATATTGTTCCAGTAATTATTTTCATTATAGCCATATACAACATGACACCAAAAATATATATTGAACCAGTATCATCTGTAAATATATTATCATTCTATATGATAACTTTTATGTTCAAAATATCGTTATATAATAGTTTTTCCAATATTTTGGGAAGTAATTTTTAGGAAATTATTTTCAAATTTTGTTGATGTGATGTTTGTATAAAATCATATCTTTACACAAGATTTCACAAAATTTATTTTAAATCTTGTACAGTTTGTACAATCAGATGAATTTTTTTTGCAGGTTTATGTTTCACATCATTGATGAGATGAATTCTATCAATATATCAAAATTCTTTAGCTTTTACCTATAATCATCATTTTAAATTTGCAGTCATCTTATTAGTGGTAATTTTATCCTCATGGAATATCAATTAAATTTTATATAGATCATATTAATTAATAATGATTTTATTAAAAATATCTTATTCAATATTTACATGTTCTAAAACATTAATCTTGAGGTTTTTAGTCTAATAAATGTACACATATTCCATTTTAATGTGTTATTTTTATTCATTATTCTTCATCTAAATTTATTTTTTAAAACATTTAAATATATTTATTGAGTTTTTTCCTCAATACATGATAAAAGTTACACTGTCAAATGACATTCCTTATATGTTTATTTAGTTTATTATTCTTTAATGATTGAACTATATTTATTTGTCACAACACTTGATAAAATTTGATATTCCCTATATAGTCATCTTTTGAATAACTATTTTCATTAGATTCATTCACAAATTTCGTAAATAACATGCTTAATTTATTCTTTATGGTGATCTTTTTCTTACACCCACTTTATTTATAATATTTAATGGATTTTTATCTATATTTCCAATGAGGATGTTCATTATAATAATAATCATATTCTCTAATATTATTCTTCGAGAAATTCATTGAATATATCAAATAATTTCACACAAAGGAAATAAAATAAAATATAAATTTTTGTATGTACATTCATGTAACTTTCCATTAATTGTTATAGATAATGGTCTTGAATCTACCATTTACATCAGCAAAAAATTAATTTTCATAAGATTAACAAAATCAACTATCTCATGTTCTATTTTATGAATTTTCATATTCTTCATAGAATCAAAAAACATTTATTTATTAATATTATTAATAGATAATAGATGTTTCCATATCTCATAGGTGACAAGAATGTTATAAAATTAAATGGGAGATAAATCATGTTGATCAACTATGGTATATATTTTAAGAGAAAACTTGTCTAGAATATTTCCCATGAGTTTCTTAAAAATTATAATATCATTTAAGAATTATCTCAATACTTTGATGTGGATGAAAACTCCATTAAATCTAGTGTATTTCCCATAAATAATTTCGTAATCTAATTATTTGATATTATCAAACAATTTTTTTCAGATGTGTATATTTTTATCCTTCAATTATATATTTTACTTTAAGATTCATTCAGGTTTCTCACATGATTCCTTAGTTTTCATGAGACCCATCACCTTCAAATAAATATCTCATGAGGAAGAAACTTGAATTGAATATTGATCATTTACATTAATGTCGAAATTAATTTAATCATAAAATTTCATTGGAGCATCATTCAAAATGGTGGAAGCCTTACTGTAGTTGCAACAATCACCTTCATGAAAAGTATAAGATGATAGGGTATCCTTATATTTTTTAATCCATGAATTTTTTTTCCATCAAAGAAAGTAATATCTTTATTATTCATATTGTTTTGATTATCCATTATAATAAAATTTAGGATATTATATAGTTAAACTATATTGTCTTATACCAATTGTGATTCCCAGGTGTGTGAGAACAATTTTGTTTGTGGTGTTTCATTAATGGTTATCTTTAATAATTTATCTTCTCTTAAAATAAACCCCAAATAATTTTTATAATTTTCAACATTTTAATAATTATAAAACCCAACCAAATTTCTTATGAAACATTAGGAATGTAATGTAGACTACAAAATATTTACAATATTATCTTAATGTGTAGGTAAATATATTTTTTCCATTGAAACCCATATTGTTCTATAGAAATCCACTAAGATATTTAGTGATGAAATCTAAGATATATCTGATAATACTATTTCTTTATTAGGATTGGTAATTATACTAACCCTCATTAGTAAAATGTTTTCATATATTTTGATCTAATAGAATATTTATAATCATTTAAAACAACATAAAGTAACATATTCAATATTTGTTTTATTAATTTACACATTCTTATAATACTCCATTAGGTGTGCCTCAATTCACTTTTCATCTGATCAGTGCTTTTCTAAATGAAGAAAATAGTATGCCTCTAATTATTTTTCATTCCTATGAGTTTCATAAATAAAAATATATCTTGTAACCCTATCCCCAAAACCTCTTCCAAATATCTTCTTATTCATTAAATAATATAGTACTTAGTTGGAATATCCCCTGAACAAACAAGAAATATTTTTATGTCCATCTAGTATCATTGTCTAAAATAATTATTATTTCACTTTCACTCCCTTATTGAAATAAATTGTGTTTTCATATGTTTTACTTGTACAACTTTGTATTGTCATGGACACAAAATAAAATAAGAAAACTCAAAAGTTATTCCTTATGAACAAAAATTCAAATTTAAAACAATATCACTCATAATAATATCATTATATTCCTCTTAAACATTCTCAAACATTCTTTGAACTTCCATATATCACATATAAAAAAATGTTCAAGGATCATATTGAAATTGTTATTGTAAACGAGTCAATAATTTTTTTAAGATATTCTCATAACTCTAACTAAAATATTTATGAATTATATATTTAATAAATAACATCTCTTTCGAGATATATTATATCTAGTTCACATCTGATTGGTATATATCAATTATTCTACCTAATATGATCAACTCATCAATTCTCCATACAATAACCTTTATATTCCACCTCTATCTTATGGATTCAAAAAAATTTTGTTGAGTTTATATAATTACATCATTTAATAGACTCAGATATGTTCACCTAGATTAATTTTTATGTTACTCACATTCTTGCTAATAACCTACTTTATACTATTCATGGTTTCTAAAACTCAATTCGCTACAACATTAATAAATCTTCTATCCAGGGAATCATAATTTTTTAATTGATTCCCATCTGTATAATGGGATTGTGACCAATCATATTCACTTGAAAAACTAATAAGGTTCTATTCAATGACTGTTTGATGTCTTGAACCGATTTACATGCCTACACTCTTGATTGTTTGAAGTTTTAAATATTCTATTTAATTTAAATCATCTATATCTTTGTCTTCCTATAACCAGGGTAAAAACATATGTCATGACCTGTCCTCGGGGACCATTCTATCACTACCCCAAGCCCGCCTTCCATAGGCCAGACGATGGCAACTAGCACCAATGGCGTAATCCCTATAAAAAGGGAAGGCATTGCCTTTTAAACTGTAAGACACACACAGCCTGAACACAAGGAGCAGAGTACTCAACTAAAAGTAAACACAAAGTAAAACTATATAGAAAAGTAAGTGCTGAAAATAAAGGGGCTGAAAATACAAGCCCAACAGTAAAGTACAACAACTGTAAGCTAGTACTACCGTAGAGAGGTAAACAACAACAACTGAGTCGTTCTCCGATAATCCCACCTGAATGGTGGTTACAGATGGCCTCCTCAGCACCCCAGGTCTGTTTGTCTACTCTGAGTACATCTCTCCATGTGGTCCACCTCCAGGTACCGTCCAGCTCTACAACTCTCTACCTTGATCAGTATTGTCCATCGTCGGCAACCAACACAATGATGTGCGGGCATAGCCCGTTCATGGGTGAGTATAATGATACTCAGTAGGAGACCCCGAGACCCCCGAAGGTCTCCCATGATCCAAAAATGATAATCCATAGTAGAAAGATACAATCATGAAGTATCAACCAACCATACTTAGGTATATGCCCATACATATACCCAAGATATCAGTCACAGCCCGACTCCAACTCTCGAGCCCAATCACAACCCAGTCCACACATGATGTAATGTCAATCACATCGATGAAAATGATTGAAAGATGAGACTCATCTTACACAAGTATACATCTTTCATATAGAGATAGAGATAATCTAATGTAGTCACTGATTCATCTAAGCTATCAGACCTACATAGGATACAAGACCACCTAAGCTATCGGACCCACACAAGATACATGACCCGATACTCTGTCATACCCACATTGGATACAAAAACAGAAGTCAGAACTGTCGAACCCACATAGGATTCTGGTACAGTAGTCATCAGTGTCGAACCCAGGTAGGATTCCGGTACAGTAGTCATCGCTGTCAAACCCACGTAGGATTCTAGTACAGTAGTCATCACAGCCTGCTCTAGGGTTCCCACACGCAGCACGCTCGATTCTGGGAGGGTCCGCTCCTCGTGTAATGTATTGATACATCAATAAATTCTTGAGATGATGTATCCCATAGTTCCTTCTCATCATAAGAAACCCAACATGATAGACATAGCGTCAATCGGACGCATGGTCTGAGAGTTATTAGCTTTTCCGTTCTAGGGGCTAGGTTGGATTTACGCTCGTTCCAAACCCGGCCATTTTCCAAAGTTGTCCAAAACTCACTTATAGTATTGAAAAAGGACCTCCTCATTGTGAGGGTCCCATTTCCGTAGATGGAACGTCGATCGGGCACGTGGTCAAGGAGATATTCATGTTTATGCGAAGACGGGTCTGGCCCGTCAAGCCCAGTGGGCTGGCGGGTCTGCCCGACCTGGTACGACGGGTCCAACCCATGCTTGGGGTCGGCCTGGCCTGCTGGAGCATAGCCCATACGTGGACCCGGCCCTGTGGGTTCGACCCGGTTGGGGGGTCGGCCCGGCCCGGTGGGGAACGGTCCAACCGCGGACCCGACCTGCGGTGTGGGCCAATTCGGGTCGCCCATCGCTGCCAAGCGGTGCCTCCCCTCCTCTGCACAACCGGTCGTAGCTGGCCGGTTCTATCCGGTGTGAGAGCCCCGCATAGTGGGTTGTGGTTCTCCCCACATGGCACAAAGCAGCGCAGTAGTCTTCCAGCCCAGCCGGTAGACGGCCAGCCAGTTCGCCCAATAGAGTGGACCACATAGAGGGTCGCGGTCTTCTCCGCGTGGCGCCTACGTGCGCCGCGATCCTTCAGCCTGATCAGAAGGCACCCGACCGGTTCCTTCAACTGAGGGGCCTACGATTGCGGGCCGCAGTCTCCCTCCATGCGGCGCCTACGGGCACTGCGGTCTTCCAGTGGCCCGGCCAGATTTGGCACCCGGTTGTCCCGTGGACCGGCTCCACGGCGGACAGTTTAGCCAGCCGACTCCACACCTCCACCACAGCGCGACGGCGGCAC
Organism: Viscum album; assembly: GCA_963277665.1. Classification (NCBI taxonomy): domain Eukaryota; kingdom Viridiplantae; phylum Streptophyta; class Magnoliopsida; order Santalales; family Viscaceae; genus Viscum; species Viscum album. The sequence goes on along the minus strand of OY728128.1, from coordinate 259,694,279 downwards.
AGTACTGCTGCTCTCTACATAGAAAGATGGCATCGCTCCCCCTCCACTGTCACGGTTCTTCTTCAGCGTGGTGTGACTGCACCGTGCCCTTTCGGCTCTACCTCCATTGTCAACCAAACGAGATTCAACGGAGAGTTGTCGGGATGAGTTTGTTTGGCCCACGCCCTCCGCGTTAGATGATATAAATTTGACACTGTCAAAACAAAGTAAACATTGAATATTTGAGGATATAATTTTATTCATTTAAAATTTAATAAATCCACCTAACTTGATTGAATAACTTAGTCCAAGTTGAGGAAGACAGTGTCACGGAAGATGGACGTCATTTTGTCAACATCGGGGGAAAGTCGTGGTCATTGGTGGTGTCCTTTGTGAGCATCGTCTTCTCCCTTGTCGTGGAGGAAGAGGAAGGAAGATGAGAATTTCTTGTGGGGATCACCTAACTTTCATGCCCCGGTTGAAGAAGTGAAAAAGATGTTCATCATGTTCATTGTGGGAATAAGGCTCTCCCACTTCTGCTTACCTCTTCACAAAGTTAAGCCAAAATTATTGAGATTATTCTCTATAATTTTTATTGCACAATAACTCCAGAGTTGTCTCCCATTAAATGTGACAACACATTAGATTAGATGTGGGGGGATGGTTCAAAAAATTTTGAATTAAAATTGAATTAATTCTCTTCATTAATGGTGGTGTGTTTGCAAGAATTAAACCATAGAATTCCAAGAGTTTAAGGGTGTTCAATGGAGTTTAAAGAGGAGTTTAAGAGTTTGAACTCATGTGGGCCCCACTAGATAATATCCTTCCATGGGAGGTTATGTGGGGGAGGGCCCCACCACCAACCTTTGTTTGGAGGTTTTTACAACCATCCAAATAAAACTATGATACACATAATTTTATTTAAATATTACTTAGAAACTCGAAAATCAACTACCACTTTCGATAAAATGAAACTGCGGTAAATGAATCTTTAAGAGAATATTGGCGCTGCAAGTTCATCAGTGTCCTTGAATTTTGCCCTGTCATCAATGTCTAGGTCCCCATGGTCGATGATGTGGGACGGGTCATGCATGTATCTCCTCAGCTAAGAAATGTGGAAGACATCATGAACCTGATGCAACTGAGGTGGAAGGGCTAGGCAGTAAGCCACCTAGCATACTCTACTGAGGACCTAGAATGGTCCAATGAATCGCAGAGATAACATGAAACCTCGACCATATCTCCATATACCTCATCGAGGTGAGACCCGTAAGAAGACGTGGTCGCCATCCTCGAAATCCAGTGGTCTCTGCCTCCTATCATCATAGGACTTCTGTCTGGTATGTGGAGTCTTCATCCACTACCGGATGATCTGCACCTTCTCTGTCATATTCTGAACCATCTCTATCACTACAAGTGCTGACTCCCCTGGGTCAGTCCAGCTCATAATCGATCTAAAAGGTCAGTCGTATAGTGCCTCGTAAGGTGCCATCCTGATGGTGGAGTGATAGCTATTGTTGTACGCAATCTCCACCAAGGGTAACTGATCCTCCCGGCTGTGACCAAATTCAAGGACACAAGCACAGATCATGTCCTCGAGTGTCTGGAAGGTTTTCTCGGTCTGGCCATCCGTCTGAGGATGGAAGGCGGTGCTCATGCGACGCTGCATCCTAAAAGCCTCCGGAAACCCCTTCCAATGTCGGGAAGTAATGTGTCCATCATGGTCAGAGAAAATAGATGAAGTTACTCCATTTAAACGCACAATCTCCTGCATGTAGAGGCATCCCATTCCCTCCAATGAACCCTACTCTCTGATCAGTAGGAATTTGGCCGACTTGGTGAGTTGGTCAACGATCACCTAGATAGAGTCGTGTCCTCTGGATGTATGTGGATGTACCATCACTAAATCCATGGATGTCTCATCCCACTTCCACTCTTGGATGTCTAAGGGCTGTACCAAGCCTGCTGGTACCTAGTGGTCCACCTTCACCTGCTAAAAGGTGAGGCATCATCAGATAAAATCTACTACCTACTTCTTTATACCTGGCCACCAGTGATGTCGTCTGAGGTCTTGATACATCTTCACCACTTGTGGATGTACTACTAGAGGGTAAGTATTGAACTCCCTCAACACCTCCTCCGGTAGTGTAACTGGTACCATGGTACGTCCTCTATAGAGAATGACGTGCTCCCCACCTTCAGAAAACCCATCAGCTGCCTACCCTAAGGATATCTGAGCATGTCGCATCTCACAGTCAACGTCCACATGTTGTGCCTCTATGACTCACTAAAGAAGTGGAGGAGTGACTGTGAGAAAATGAAGAAAGTAAACACTATCTCTATCCACAACGGATATCTACAACGTGGCGAGCTGTTATGTTGCCTCTCCTAGCAGTTGAATGCCTGATCTCCTACTGAGAGCATCTGCTACAATGTTCCCCTTCCCAGAAGTATAGACTATCTCAAAGTCATAGTCCAAGAGGAACTCGAGCCATCGTCGATGTCTCAGGTTTAGGTCCTTCTGTGAGAAGATGTACCTGAGACTATGTTGGTCAGAGTATACTATTAAACGCTCACTCAATATATAGTGTTGTCACATCTTCAAGGAAAAGGCCACTACTTCTAACTCCAGGTCATGGGTAGTGTAGTTATTCTCATGCTATCTCAACTGCCGTGAACCTTTTGCGATCACTGATCGCTCCTACATCAGGACACAGCCGAGTCCCGTCCCTGATGCGTCGTAGTAAACGACATACCCTATGGCCTCCTCTGGTAGCCTCAAGATGGTTGCACTATTCAACCTCTACCTCAAATCCTGATATCTCTTCTAGAATCTCTCTAACCACACAAAGGGTTTCCCTTTATTCATAAATGCTGAAAGCGGTGCTGAAACTCTGGAAAAGTCTGGCACAAATCTCTGATAGTACCCAGCCAGTCCCATGGAAACTCCACACCACCGTCACACTCCTGGGTGGATATCAAGAATGTACTGCATTGATCTTCTCTAGATCCACTGCAATTAAAGCCTCCGAGATGATGTTTCCCAAGAAGTGAAACTCTCGAATCCAGAACTGGCACTTTGAGAGATTACAATAAAGCTAGTGCTCTCAGAGTGTATCCAATACCACCCACAAATGGTAGGTGTGCTCCCTGTCAGTAGTCGAGTAAATTATTATGTCGTCGATGAAGACTGCGACCAAAGGATCGAGGTAAGGATGGAAGATCCTGTTCAGGAGACTCATGAACACTGCTATGGCATTGGATATGCCGAAGGGCAGAACCAAGAACTCGCAGTGGCCATACCGATACCTGAAGGTCATCTTCTACACATCCTCATCTCGATCTCTAAGCAGGTGATAGCCTGACCAGAGTTTTATCTTCAAGAACCATTTTGCTACATTATGATGATCAAAGAGGTCGTCAATCCTCAAGAGAGGGTACTCGTTCTTCACAGTCACCTAATTTAGGTGACGATAGTTGACACACAGTCGCAAGCTCCCATACTCCTTCATGGTGAACAATATAGGAGATGCCCGGGGTGAAACACTGGGTTGGATAAATCCCTTCTCCTGCATGTGCTCCAGCTGTACCCACAGCTGATGAAGCTCAGCGAGAGCCATCTGATAAGCTAGATTAGATATCAGTGTTTTCTTGGGTGTATAAGTCAATGTAGAAGTCCATCTCTCTGTGAGGAGGTAGTCCTGGAGCATCTTCAGGAAAAACATCCACGTATTGATCCACCAATACAGGAAAACTCGGATTCCGCACATCAACCGCTCTGAGGATGAGATAAGCCAACGGATCTTTGACCGGCATCCCCCTCCCCTGTGTAAGTCCATCGTGTGAGGCAAAGGCTCCCTTCTCATTGGTGAATGTGAAACTTGTCCCATCAGTGCAGATAGACTGCACATTGCACCTAATATATTCAATCTGATCAGGAACTGTGGATATACATTCCATTCCCAAGATGACGTCATAAGTCCTCGACACCGCTACAAGAAGATCCCAGCCGATGCTCTCACCTCCTAGAGTTAGATCACACTACCTCAACCAGTGCATAATCATCGAGTCTACTCCTATAGGAGTATCTAGCCATAAATATCAATCCAACGGCTCCGTCGGAATCTTCGAGCTCCAAACGAGGGATGTGGAAGTAAACGAATGACTCACACATGTGTCTATAAGTGCTATAGAAAGGGTGGAGTAGACACAGATAGTACCTAGAGTCATCTCAGGTGTGACATTGTTGTAGGCCTCGACTTCCAAGAGATGACCCCGCCTCCTTCTACCAGCTCCCTGTGGTCAGGGTGGACCTCCTGGTTGGGGTGGGGGTAGAGCCTCAAAACGGCATCCACTACCCGCTGCTCAACCAGCTTCTCTGCCAAGTCCTCCTGCTCCCTGCGGACCACCATGTTCGAACCTCTACCTCTGCTTGGGAGGTCCCTCTACTGTCTTCTTCTCATCTGCACAGTGGTTTAGGCATTCTCATGCCATGTGGCCCTGGCCACTGCACGCATAGCACTGCCTACTCCTCCTATAGCTCGCTCTGTCTCGTGTGCCCCGCACAACCAAACCCGTATCCTGGGGTCGCCCACCAGATTGCCTGGTCTGCTTGGACATCTGCATCATCTGTCTACTGCCGGCTACAGAAGACTCCCTACGTGTCTCCATGTGCTGGGTCTCGCCATTGGTGACTAGTCAGCAAGAAAACTCTCCACTAGAAGGGATCACTCCAGCACCCCTGCCTGCATCAGAATGTAGAGGGGAATCGTCGAAGCCCTGATCTCATGCTTGAGTCCCTGCTTGAAGGTCCAGGTCCTAAAGAAGGGTTCCCGTACAATATCTGTGGAGTAGCGCTAGAGGTCAGGGAACCGTGCTGAGTACTGAGCTACGGTCATGCTGCCCTACTGTAGATGATGTAACTCGTAAATCCGCACCACAAGATGGGTGGCTGGAACAAACTCTGAGTGAAAGAGACTCTCAAAGTCTATCCAGAGTAATGATGCCTCATCATGCACTTGGAGGATCAGGATCCACCATCTTCCTACCACTGCATGCAGCAGACTCACGAAAAAGATCACCATGAGGTTGGAAATTGTCCCTACCAATCTGAAAACTCTCACAACATCCTCTATCCAATCCTCAGCTACCTGAGGGTCCATCCCTCCCAGGAACCTGGGCGGCTTCTGGCACTGGAACATGTGAAATTCACTCAGGCAATGTGCACTCTCTACTACTGGAGCTGGTGGTATCGGTGTCCCAGCAGGTAGTGGTACCTCTGGTACCTCCGCTGTGATGGGGCCCTACACCGAGGCCTCATCGCTCGGTGGGCTACCATCTCGTACGTAACTCAGAATCCTAGCTGGATGCCTTCGTGGGTCCATCCTAAAAATAAATAGGTGTGGCATGGTTAAAATAGTATACCTGGTGAGCTGACACAAAGTAATCACAATGAAAACTTTTCAAATGAAACACACATGCAATCAGTGTTTTCGTGCACTGGGCTGGAGATTAGAAATCAGAGTCATCGTGTATGGACACGTCGGCCTCCACACCATAACTGGTTTTCCTAAACTGATTACCACACCCAAAACACTTAACACTATTTCTGTTAAAATAATCAGATTCTATGTTCTGCATTAGTACTAACTCCTCTGATACCAATTTTTCACGAACCTTCCTCAGGGCCCGTGACGTGACTACCCCAAGCCGACCTTCCATAGGCCAGGGGATAGCGACTAGCACCAAAAGCGTAATCCATATAAAAAGGGATGGCATTGATTTTTAACCTATAACACACACACAGCTTGAACATAAGTAGTATAGTACACAAATGATAGTAAACACTAATTAAAACGGTATACAAAAGAAAGTTCTGAAAAGAATGGGGAGAGAAATACAATCCCAATAGTAATGTACAACAATTGTAATGCTAGTACTACTGTAGAAAGGTAAACAGATACTACTGAGTCATCCTCCTAGAATCCCACCTGATGGGTGGGTACAGATGGCCACCTCAGCACCCCAGGTCTGTCCTTTCATTCCTTGTACATCTCACCAAGTGGTCCACCTCCAGGTACCGTCCAGATCTACAACTCTCTACCTCGATTACTGTTTTCCGTCATCTGCAACCAACACAATGATGTTCTGGCATAGCCCGTGCAGATGTGAGCATAATGATACTCTGTAGGGGACCCCGAGACACCCAAGGACTCCTAGAATCCAAAAAGTATCAACCAAAGTATAATAATACAATCATGAAGTATCAACCCTACTTAGGTATATGCTCATATATATACCAAAGTTACCAATCACAACCCGACTCAAAATCTCGAGCCCAATCACAACCCAGTCCACACGGGAAGTAAAGTCAATCACAAAGATGATAATGATTTAAAAAAAAAGACTAATCTTTCACAGGTATACATCATTCATATAGAGATAGAGATGATCAGATGTAGTCACTGATTCATCTAAGCTATCGGACTAACACATGATATATGATCTTCTATGATGTCGGACCCACACAGGATACTGGACCAGCTACTCTGTCGAACCCACACAAGATACAGGAATAGAAGTCAGAACTGTTGAAAGCACATATGATTCCGGTACAGTATTCAACACTGTTGAACCCACGTATGATTCAGGTACAGTATTCATCGTTGTCGAACCCACGTTGGATTCTGGTACAGTAGTCGTCGCAGCTAGCTCTAGGGTTCCCTCAAAAAACACGCTCGATTCTGAGAGGGTCTGATCCTCTATTAAAGTATTGATACATAAAATAAGTCTTGATTTGATGTATACCATAGTTCAGTATCATCATAATGAACCCGACATGATAGATGACCCGTCAATCAGACGCCCGGTCTGAGAGTTTTTAGCTTTTCCGTTCCAGGGGCGCGGTTGGATATAAGATCGTTCGAAACCTGGCCATTTTAAAAAGTTTTCCAAATATCAAATAGAGTATAACAAAAGGACTGCCTCATTACGAGGGTCCTAGTGCTGTAGATGGCATGTCGATCGGACGAGCGGTCTAGGAGATATTCGTGTTTAAGAGAAGACGGGTCCGACCCATCAAGCCTAGTGGGTTGGGGGGTTGGCTCGACCCGGTTCAGCGGGTCCGACCCCACTAGGGGTCGGCCCGGCCCCGTGGAGCATGGCCCAACCACGGACCCAGCCCACCGGGTCCGACCTAGTTGGGGGATCTGCCTGGCCAGGTGGGGCGCGAACGACCCGTGGACCCGGCCCGCGCTATGGGATGGTTCGGGTCGCCTGGAGACGCCATGGGGGGCCAACCCTCCTCTTCCAAACCTGTCGTAGCCGGCTGGTTCTGTCCGGCGCATGTGGCCCGCACAGCGGGTAGTGGTTCTCCCCACACGGTGCCACGATCTACCAGCCCGACCTACAGGCAGTCGGTGGGTTCTCCCAGTAATGCGGCCCGCACAACGGGCTGCAGTCTTCTCCTCGCGGTCCCTATGGGTGCCCCGGTCCTTCAGCCCAGCTAGCAGGAGGACGAAAAGTTCCTCCAGCTGAGCGGCCCATGATTGCGGGCCACGGGCTCCCTCTACACAGTGCCTACGGGCACCGCGGTCTTCCCCGCTTGGCGCCTACAGGCGTTGTGGTCTTTTAGCCCGGCCGGCAGGCGGCCGACCGGTTCCTCCAGCCGAGTGGCCCATGGTTGCGGGGCGCGGTCTCCCTCCACGTGGCACCTACGGGTGCCGCGGTCATCCAACGGGCCGACCGGATTGGCCGGCCAGTCACTCCGTGGACCGGCTCCACGAAGGCTGGTTTAGCCGGCCGTCTCCACACCTCCACCGCATAGCGACGATGCCACAGTCATGCTGCTCTCTACGCGGCGTGTTGGCACTACACCCCCTCTGTAGTCACGGTTCAACTCTAGTGTTGTGCAATGACACCATGCCCTTTCGGCTCCGCCTCCGATTTCATCCAAACGAGATTCAACAGAGGGTCGTCGGGCCGTTTTTGTTCATCCCGTACCCTCCACGTTAGGTGATATCAATTTTCCACTATCAAACCAAAGCAATCTTCAAAGAATCAAGGATTTAATTTTATTCTTTTAAAATAAAACAAATCCCCCTACCTCGATTCAAGAATGTTTTCAAAGTCATGTAACACGGTGTCGTGGATGATGGACGTCGTTCTGAAAACTTCTGGGGAAAGTCATTGTCGTTGGCAGTGACTTTTTTGGGCGGTGTATTCTCCCTTTTTGCAGATGAAGCGGAAGGAAGACAGGCGTTCCTCATGGACTTCACCTCACTTTCTTCCCCTAGTTGAAGAAGTGGAGGAGATTTTCTTTTTCTTTTCGTGTGAAGAAGGCTCTCCCTCTTCTCCTTAGCTCTCCACAAAGTTAAGCCAAAATAATTGAGGTTATTATCAATTATTTTATGGAATAACAACTCCAGAGTTTTCTCCCATTAAATGTGACAACACATTAGATTAAATGTGGAGGGATGGATTCAATATGATTTGATTTAAAATTGAATTAATTATCTTCATTAATGGTTGGGTGTTGGAAAGAATTAAACCATGGAATTCCAAGAGTTTAAGGGGGTTCAAGGGAGTTTAAAGGAGAGGTGAAGAGTTTGAACTAGTGTGGGCCCCACCACATAATATCCTCTCATGGGAGGGTATGTAGGGGTGTGCCCCACCACCAACCTCCCTTTAGAGGTTTTAACTACCATACAAATAAAATTATGCTACACATAATTTTATATAAATTTTACATAGAAACCCAAAAATTAACTACCACTTTCGAGAAAACGCAACTACAGTAAAGCTTTCCTTGAGAGAATTCAGGTGATGTGAGTTAATCAGTGTCCTCATATTTCAATTCTAAGCACCTGGTCAAAATATAGAAAAACCCGCACGTACGTTTACTGAACGTACCCGAACAAAACTTCAGAAATTGATTCCGGGCACACCGGGCCCCAGAATCAAGAGCCGTCAGAAACTGTGGACTCGTAAAATTCCCATGTATTTACTAAAAAAATTCCACAGGATTTTCGGGTCTTTAAAACATAACTATTAATTAACACATCATATATCCCTGTTGGAGGAAGCATTGAACTCATACCTTTAATAGTCATTATAAAGATCTATATGAATACACCTTATATACAAACCTCTGTGATTTTAGAATATATTTATTATTTAAATAAATTAAAATGTTTGGTTACCATTCCTTAAATGTATCCTCAAGTCTATATGAATCCCGACATAGTAAAATTTTATAATCCATGCATTAAATTGTTATGTAGAAATATTAATAATATAATTATTAAACATATGTATTATTTTATAAATAATTCTAATTTATATAGAAATGTACGAAAAATAACTACCCAATTTTTAGTAATTCAAATTTTTTGTCAAAAATTTATTTTCTTAAAAAATGGTTTTTATCGTAAATTTTCATGTGAAAATTATCATTAATTTTTAAACAAAATAAAAAAATATTTTATAAAATTAAAATAATTTCATAAATTATAATTTCTTATATTTTATTTAGGTTTATTATTAGTCTTAGATTTAAAATATTAATTTTTTTAAATAGTGATAAAAATGATTTTTTAATAACAACAATTTCATTTAAAATAAAAGTACCATTACTTTTTCAATTTGATATTAAAGAAACAAGAGTATCCTTAATTTATAATTTTTTATAATTAATTAAAAATTAATTATTATTATACATTATATTTATTAAAAAAACATTATTGAGCTTCATACCACATTTTTTAAAAAAGTCTTTTTATGTGCGAAATGCATTTTAATCCAAATAAATTAAATTAATATTACTGTTTTTTATTTTTAATTAAATTTATATATTATATATTAATTAATATAATTATACATATATTTCAATGTTTTTATGAAAATTAATTCATTAAAATTTTGTTTCATTCAAAAAATATATATATTTTTCGAAAACAGGTTATTTGGCTATTTTCCCATATATATTAAATTAATGTTTTTCAATTGTATAAAATCGAATCTTCAAAAATGGATTTCATAATTGGAAACATATAAATTAATCTATTTTAATATTGTTGAATTAATTTTTTTCCTAGTTAATATTGAAAATAAAACAATACTCTTGCCAGGGTTATGGTTAAAACGAGTCGTATGAGGGCTAAACCAAGAGATAAGTGTAGTATTACCACACATAAATTTCTAATAAAAATTATATGAATATATTTAAACATTATATTATCCTACCTTCATATATATGTCCATTTAGATCTACCTTCCCATGAGAGTGATATTATATCATTGAAATCCATTATTAAATTCCAAGTGTGCCCCTCCATTGACTTATAAAATGGAACCTCTCATCCTCCATCGATTACACCCTTTTAGCCATCTATATAATCCAATAACTACACATAAAGAATCATTGAATCCCTAATTTAATTATATTACTTATTTTAATCTATAAATTTCATTTCATCACGGCATGATGTGTCATCCAAATGGGGTCTCTAAGAGAAGAGGTATAGATTTTAACCTAGATTATTAAATTTTATTTATTCGTCTTCTTCCTATAATAATTTTTCAACAATAAAAACATGATTAATAAATAATATTAACTATATTTATATGTTATTATTATAATGGGACAACTATTTACCACCTCTTCTCGAACTAATGGGAAATAAAATTATTACTTATTTGTGTGTGCGGGCATCCATCTCCACATATCGATATGATTCATTTGCAATAATCATATTTCATGGGAGGTCAGGATTATGGATTTTATATTTATATATTATAATTATAATATAATTATTCTTCAGTAATTATATGTTCCTATATAACCTCATTCCATCAGATCCATTGGTAAATGATAAAGTGGCATATGTGTATGTGTAGACTATCACATGCACTAAGTGGTGTGATTGGTTTATCATATCCTCTTTGCATGTATGGTAATAAAGGTATATTTAATGAAAATATATTATATTTATAGTATAATAAAAAATTTCTAACATATAATTATAATTTTTTTAATTACTTACATCAAAAAGAGAATGGGAACATCACTCTTGTGTATGTACATATTAATTTTTCAATGATTCTGTGTAATTTAGTTTTCATCCCCTCTTATTATGAATGGTAATAAATATGTATATAATTTTTATATATTATATTTATATCATGATTAAAATTATATATATTAATGAACCATGATCAATGTGTTGGTACCATAACTGAAAAACAATAACATACATGAAAAACATAGCAATTCAAGCCTACAATGAAGACATTAATATAAAATTTGTAATAAAAAGGTTTTGAAATGTTTTAATTGAATAATATATCATATTTTATGAATGAATATTATTATATGATCTAATTACAATAAATATATATTATATAGGAGTTTAGATAAATTTTGAATCATTAAGAATATATTTTAAGGGATTCATCTCAATTTATTTACCTTGAGACTTGTTTTAATGTTACACACCAATTTATTATATTTATGGTATATATAAATCCAGTAATTTTTTTTGGAGTAATATAATATTAAATTCATTGTATTAAAATATCCATTTAATTTCTATGTTTGAAATGACATTCGATCCAAAAAATACTAAAGTTGTAAGGGTTATTCGTCTCAATTTTGTTTCATTAACACATGTTTGATGTTATACATATCTCTTATTTTAAGAATTATATATACTAACAACTTTATATTTTATATAGTTAATATAAATATTTTAATGTTTTTTAGTGTTTATTTGAAGTTATTTATTTCATGGGGTTATGATTCCAAATTTACCACAATGGTAATGGTTTACGGTGACAAACACATTTTTACCTTGATTGTTTAATGAAATTGTATGATATATATATAGATCGTAATCATATTCCTACAATATTTTTATTTATTTATATTTCATGTTTTTTATAAATTTTACTCTTGATAGGTACTCAAGAGAATGATTGAATTATTTTATGGGGAACTGACATTGTTTTTTACTTTTTTCTGGAATATTTACTTACAAGTCCATATTTTTTTTAAAACGTTTTCAAGAATGATTTTAATGTTTTAAAAAAAATTAATGTAATTTTTTCCTATATGTAATTTTCTAATCCAAGAATTAAAAGAAAGTTTAATATCATTTTCTAAGATGAAATTTTTAATTTTTACAGAAAATATGAAAGGAATTTTTATTTTAATTTACACCACATATACAACTTTCCCCACTACAATGAATAATCTATTAATTAAATTTTCATTTATTATTTTACCTGTTTATTTAACATGAAATGTTTTCCATAGTATTTATATTATTTTTTGTTCCAAATATGTTATTTCAAATAAACATTTTATTTTCCAAATGAAGAGATCTAGGGATATTTTAATGGTATTTTTACATATATAAAAATTACTTTGACGATTATTATGATTTTCATGGGATCTGACATAATGTTACCATATTTATTTTATTTCCAGATTATTTATGATTATGATTATGAAATGTTTATGAAGCATGTATCATTTATATTAGTTATGAATTAATTATATGATTAATGATTTATGATCTTGAGGTACACATACGTATGGTTTTCATTATGATATGGATGGGACTAAAATTATATATCCCTCTAATTATATGAGTAAATAAGGATATCAGATGATATTAGAAGTAATGTAATGGGCATTGAACCATGTTTAGTAAGTTAATTTTTCAAATAATATAGTCATTTAAGTGAACCTTGAAAAAGGAAATGATTGGATGTGGATGGAACCAAATATAATATTATAGTCTAGGGATTGAACCTTGACTATGGAAATAATTTTCTATAATCATTTATTTTCAAAGACAATATGAATTATTCTTAGGATATGTCCTAATGGATCATTATTTATTATTCATTCTTTTTAAATCTTATGTCTTATCCCTTATACTAATAAAACATTCTTCTAGGTTGCATGAAAATGATCTATGAATTGATAGATATAATTATATATCACACCTTCTTATGTTTCCCATTCCCTAGTTTATGTGATTTTTTATGTTTTCTATAAGAATGTTTTTAGCTATGAAGAAGACAATGGGAAATGATATAGGTTATTTATGTAACATTTGTTTATGTTTCCATGTTTATAATGAAAAAAAATCAGTTCTACAATTGTTCACTTTAATATGTAATGAATATTTCTATAATAAAAAATTTTATTTATGTATGATATATTTTTTGTATAAATAGTTGGTATAAAAGTAATGTTTAGTCATTTTTTGGATTATATGATGAGGAATCATTACAGAGAACCATTAGGATATGCCTGAGTATATGAGAATTTCCTATGATATTCTAATAGATGAAATTAGTTTTCCCAAAGAAAATTCTTCTCTGTAGGGATACTATAAGTGGGATTTGTGTTTGTATAGATGTTTCTAGGGGTAATAACCCCCAAAAAATGGTAGAGTATATGTTGACCTTCAATCGATTTCATGGTGAATGAGACATTACTTTGTACATATTTCGAAACTCCAAAGCGATACCAATCTTCTGACTCCTATTTTATTTATGAACTATTAAAAATTATTTTTTATTGATAATTACCATTGATTACCTAGATTAAACCTAATGTGTAATATGTTGAAAACATGGTTTCCTATTTTAAACATCATATAAATAATGTTTCATGCCTAGATGATTTCTCATTATTGTTTATCACATTATAATTTTTCTTTTAGTTAATGGATGGAACCAAGAGGAATTTTGTTTTCACTGAATGTGATGTTTGACACAATGATTTTCATCATGAGTAGCCATATGATAGGGGAGATATAATTTGAAAGCTTGTGACTCTTCTTAACTATATATCTCATTATATGATTATGATCCTAGATATATTTGACTTTATAAATTAACTAATTAATAGAAAAATTTTATTTTATGAATTTCACTATGAAAAGAAGACTGAACATCTTACATGTCAAGAATTTTGGAATAAGTATATGGGTAAATATTTCTAATGAATGGGAAAATGATTTATGTATGGAAAAGAGGTACATTGAGAATGTAATTTCCAGAAAAATAATTAGTTCGCAACGGAGGAAAAAATGTATATCCTAAGGAACCAATATTAGTACAATTTATTGTGTGTTGAAATGTTAGGAATAATAAATGCCAATAACCTAATATATGGGCTATAATCATGACTAAGTAAAAATATATTTTATGACCATCATTCATGTGGAATAAATAAAGTCTCTTTGTATGGGGAATTGAGTTTTATGTTATAAATGTTTTTTATTTTTATGGTATTAATAATCATAAAAAATATAATTAATGGTCCATATTAGTTTTTATTTTATTATATTTTAAATCATATATTAAATGTCATCAATAATATGGAATGGTTATTTAGTGGTAGGGTGATATTTTCGGTAAACACCTGATTGAGTGTTAGAAAACCCATAATATGTTCTTGAGGATAAGATAATATTTTTTAGTTAATAAGTAGATAAATTATACTGGAAAATATTATTAACCTTCAATTTGATTCATGATTTGATGAAAAAGTGAATTTTTTCATTGAGCGTGTTATTTTCATTTTTTTTAATTTATAGAATAAATTATATTCATTGTGAATCTATTTAAAGAATAAGGATTAACATATAAGTTTTCATTGATGTTATATATATATTCATGTTATTAGTATATTTTTGGAACATATATTGTCAAGGTATTCACATATTTGGTATGTGACCTTAATGGTTACTTACTATCGTTTTGAGATTGAATATAAATTGATTTCTGAAACTACGTGGCCTTTTTTATAAATTTTTTGCTTTTGAATTTTTTCATAGATATTATTAAGGTGTCATAAGATAAATTATTTGGGGAATGGTTTATGTTTAAATTTTTGTGTTATTTTTGTGGATTAAGATATTAATGTACAACATATTGATACGATGATTTATTTATATTGAATAACATATGCTATCCATTTTTCTTCTACTAAATATTTAAGAAAAATGAAATGAATTATTACTCTTCTATGAATAATTCAATCCCTTAAGAGGTAATTGTAGTCATTAGGACTGGAAAATTCATATCCTTCATTCATAATTAGAATATGGATAAAAAAAGGTGGAATCAAATTGAAAAAAAATAAAAACATGAAATTAAATTTAAGGATTTTAAGAAATTAAGTATGAATATTTTCTTTTAATCCATAGTAAAATAATTACTCATCTTTGGGAATAATGATCCTAAAAAAGAAAATTATTTCCTTGCTATAGTTATGTTTTTTGAATTATTGTATGTTTTTTCCACAAGCAAATTTTTGGTGTTGTGAGTGTTGACTTTATCATGATCTTGTTCTCTATCACCCTCAATTATTCTTTTCCTATTATCTTTCTCCTCCATATCTATATTTTCACTTCTCACTATTGTTCTCCAAATCTGAGAACCCATTTATATGTTATTTATCTTAACCATTTGGTTTCTCACTTCTCTACTAATTATTTTATTTGATTACAGAATGTTGGTTTTGAATATAAGAAATTTCAAATATTGAACCATTGATTACAAAGAAATAAATATAAAGGATGAAATTTATTTAATGGAGTGTTTAACAGCCTGAGATTTTAGTATATATTTTTTATTTAAACCAACTATAGTTGTTTTATAGGTAGTCATAATTGAAACACCATCTATATATGAACCATTAGATAGAAGAATTTTATAATAGAGCTGTAAAATTAAATGATTTAAATAGTAATAATAACATTATGAAAAACATGTTAAAACTTTTTAAATAATATTTTTTTTAATGCATAATAGATAATTAATAAATTTTATACAATATCATTTTATTTGGGAAAAAATATATAACTTTAAATCATCATTTATATATTATATTAGGGTGAATTTTTGGGATTCTCTAAAAATATTTATTTTTTATATAACACTTAATATATCAATTTTCTTTAAAAACAATCATTTCATCTCAATTGATATTCCCTTTAAGTTTATAATTTTATATTAAAATATAGATTATCCTCCTTTATTTTAAAAATAATATAAATAATTTTTTACGAATCATTATTGTAAAGAAAAATTCTATATGTTCATTTTTTGGGATTAAAAACACATTTTACTATTAATGGGTTTTAAAAGCACAATGTGTTTATATATAAAAAATAAAATTAATATATATTGATTAATAGAATTAATGAAATTATAAATTATATATTAAATAATATATTTTATCAGAAATTTTATTGTTTTTTAAATTGAATGTAATGAAAGTAAATTATGTTTTACGCATAAATTTTTAATTCTCTAAAAAAAGATTTCATTGTGATTTAAATGATTATTTAAAATTAAATTCTACCACTGATGGAAATTTAATATTGTAAAAATAATTTCATACATTTAATTAGAATAATTAATATAAATTAATAGTGTCGAAATAGTATTTTTTATAATTAATAGTAATAATGTTAAAATTTTATTTCCATGTTTAAAGTTCAAATGGTTTTACCAGGGGTTAAACCGTGGTATAAGGGAAATATTGTCACACAAACATATGTGTGTACCTCCCCTAACATATAAAAGGTAACATCCCATCATCCAAAATTAAAACCACATTTTCTACCTATATCATCGAATTCCAACTCAAAAATATTCCAATAATCCTTCCATTCATCCATGATATTCTAAAATTCTCTTGAGACCGGTCCATAATGTATTAATGTATATGAAAAATCAGGTCTCTAACAAAATAGGTATATATATTATTTAATATCATTCAATTTTATTTATTCTTATACTTATTATATACATTTCATATCCATTTAAAATGACTATTATTGTCTTAATAATATTATGATATTTTAATATGTTTATGGGTCAATCATTCACTATATATTCTTCATCCAATGCAAAATAGAATTATTGATAGTGCCCACTCATGGATTACCACCTCCATTTGATGACATGATTAATTTTCCATCACCATAATTCATGGGTGGTTAAAATGATGGATTTAATTATTATATCTGATTTTTAGAAATTTATTATTATTCATTAATTATAATATTTTTCTACATTATTATAATACAATATATTTGTAAACATTAAAATTACTTATGCGTACGTATGGACCACCACCTCCATGATGTAATGAGATTTTTTTTATAATTTTAATTTTAAAAATATGGTAATATAGATATATGTAATGAACAAATATGTTATTTATAATATAATAAGGAATCTTTAAAGGTGAATTATCATTTACATTTTATTCATTCAATCCAAAGGGAACTGGAAACTTAACTCGTGTATACAGATGGATCACTATCTCCAGGAAGTGATGTAATTTATTTTTCATCACCCCTTAATATTAATGGTTATAATTATTTATATAAAAATATAAATGACATATATATATTATAAATTCAATTCTAGATAAGGAAGAAATGTGATGAAAATTTAGTGTCCATAGTCGTAGATATAAAACATACATGAGAATCGAAGAAATTAACACCTTAAATGACTGCTGTAGTAGATAAATTTTGAAAAAAGTGTTAAATTGGAATATGTGAATAATATAAGATATTATATGATATTAAATGATTATAGTGTATAATTATACTAAAAAACTATTATATAGTTTCTTCGAGCATTTACAAATCACATTGGAAATAAGGTTAGTGTTTCGTCTCATTATCTATTCATTGATAGAGCTTTTAGTGTTACGCACATATTTAATATTTATATTGTTTATATAAATTATATGAATTTAATTTTGAATAATAAATTATTTAATTCATGTTATATGAAATTTATTATCATTTTCCAAATGATGTAATTTTGACTTTTCATTGAAAATGTGACCCGTTTTTTTTCGTTTTAATATACATTGAAATAAATAGTTTCCCCATAACAATGATTATTATTTTTATTTTATATTATTATATATTTAGTTTTTTTAATTTTTTAAAAAAATTACATAATATTTTAGATGTTTTATGATTCTAAATAAATGATATCAAATAAAAAGGTTATTTTATTCAAGAAATGTTTTTGTGATACTGTAACGGTATTTCAATCTATAACAACTTCAAATGATGTTTCTTAAGATTTAATTAGTATATGATTAAATGGTACCATATTCATTCAGTATCTATATGTCTTATAATTATGATGATGAATTTTTAATAAAACCCATATCCATTTCATGGGGTGATTATTTGATGAATGTATTATTGTATTTTGAATTTTTTACACATATTTGTTGTTTTAATTCTAATACAGGTGCTCTATTATTAAAGACACCACTAATGAATTGGATATAGAATAATTTATCATTAAATTAGAAGTATTGGAATGGGTATTGAACCTAGTTCAGTTTGGGACATAATCCAAAATTAGTATTTGGATTGGTCAATTATAATTGAAATGATATAAGGGGTAGATAACCAAACCCACTTTAACAATAATGTGAGGGAAAATCGAAAAAGGAAATAATTTGTTATACATCTGAATATTACAATACCTTATTTCTTATTCTTATGATATATTATCATGGATCATGAATGATTGTTGATTATTTTTTACTCCTATATATTTTGTATTTTACTAGTATAACATTTTGTCATGTTTCATGATTATCATCAATGAATTGATAGGTATTGTATTATAATGTTAACATCATGTATTCATAACCTTATGATTATTTTAGTCTCATTTATTATCAATGATTGATATATATTATTCTTACCCTTACCAAGAATCTGAAATCTTGATTTCTTATGTGTCCCATCCCCAAGTTATGGAGAGTGTTTCTAGAGTATAATTTCTTATAATGATTCGAGTTGTGAAGATATTAATGGGAAATAATGTATATAATTAATGTTCATGTTTTTTATGTATTCAATTTTTCATTGAAATGAACCATTTTTTTCTAGTATAGATCGTATTGATATGTATTGTGTGTTCAACTAATAAGATATATGAATTATGTATGAAAATATTGGGTCTCCATATTCTACATTACATACAAAATCTATGTGATACCAAACATCATATCAAAGGATCATTTTCTAATGAACTAATATTGATATCCTTTATCTATAAGAATCCTCCATAGATTTATATCTTTTAACATCAAAAAGAATATACCTTAATCTTGTATTTTTTATGCGGCGACCTTCAGGAATATCATACATATCATCAGTGAGAATAAACATTGAGTTTATGGTCAATGTACTTATACCCCATTAAACTTATCTCACATTTAACTTATCCCTTATTGAACATATATAACTTTATAATCATCCATATAAACACAGAAAGGATCATGAGTATCTTTTTAAAGTTAGGAACTTTTACATCGTTGAGGCTTCATCTAAATTTGAAGGAAATTTTCATAACATGGTTAATGAAATATTCATTTCCTCCTATGAAACATCATTAAAATTCATTATTAATATCTCTGGAAGCACTTTCATACGAGATATACAAATATATTACAATAAGCTGTGAAGAAACCAATACCAAAAAAATAAACAAAACGGAATGGATAATCGGGCTTCAAAGTAATTTTGTATCCCACATTGCCTTTTGTTATTTTTTATGAGTAAAGTGACACAGAATCCAAAAATAGTAATGTTACCCTTCAAAAAACATAAATAACAATATCATTTTAGAAATAATATTCAAGAAAAATTAATTGAATATAACTATATTAATATGGATTTTGAAAGGGATGGATATAAAATTTTTATTATATTATTGTAAACAAATTCAAATATCATAACCCTTCCTTAAATTAACCTATGATATAATGTCATACAAATTTATGAAAAAATAATTAAAAACATTAAATGGAAATTAATGAGAAACATTGAGATAACTATGGATTGAACCCTCCATAAGGTGATATATTTATCATTGTCTTCAACTAAATTGTAGAATTAGTTTTTTTAAAAAGAGAGGATAGATGTGGATTTGTAATTTTGAAAAATACATCATATTTTCCTCAGTGATCTAGATAAGATTCTTTCTATTGATGTATAAATGGATTTTTTTCATACTCAGCCCATGTTCATGGAAAATATCTTAAATGGGTGGGGGTAAATAGTGTTGTATGGGACATCTTATTCTTATTTATGTTGATTATTGGACTATAATATTTTCTTAATGATGAAACTAAGGTGGGGATCAACATATAATTACTACATAGTGTCTTTTAATAATTGTGTAATTTTAACTATATTTGGGTTTATTATATGGAAAAAATGTCCTTAATACATTATTCTATTTCTAATAAATATATAGTGATTCCACCCAATAAATTATATAGAAAAAGAATAACTTTTTCATATTTTATAAAAAAATTAAATGGGTTATTAGAATACAAATGAATCTATATGAATATTTTTAATTGGGAATCCCCAAAATAATTTCTATATCTATATTCCTATATTATTCCACATTAAAAATACATAGTTCCTCTAGGTATATCTCATAGTGTGAGTCAGATATTGGGGTACCATAATTGATAAACCGCTTGATCTGATATGGCTATGTAATCATGGTTTCAATGGATTACATCAAT
Organism: Viscum album; assembly: GCA_963277665.1. Lineage (NCBI taxonomy): Eukaryota > Viridiplantae > Streptophyta > Magnoliopsida > Santalales > Viscaceae > Viscum > Viscum album. Next base: position 259,673,683 of record OY728128.1, on the reverse strand, counting down.
GAATTTATTATTTTGGCCTACATATTATTTTATATATTCTTAGTATTATTCTTAATTTATTATTCACAAAATAAGTTGGACATTTTTATATCCCACATTCCCTTCCATATAATGTTTGTCAACAATGATGGCCTATTAGTACTTACATCATCTTGAGGGAGTTTTGTCTTCCTCAGTGCATGATCAACATAATCCCATTGGAAATGTAAGCCATTGTAATAGAAAACATTTATAAAGTTGTAGTTGTTCGCCTATAATTCATTTTTAATTTATACATGAGATATTGTATGAAATTATTTATGAATAAAAAAAGAAAATTAAGAAGTGATTAAAGCCTTTGTGGTGCATCATTAAAAATAGTTCCAATTAACTTATTGAAATATTTTGGGGATGAATTATATTTATAGCACTGAGTAACTAGATTAAACAGAAAGAGGTTATTTATTTACATATCAAACATTTAGTTTTCCTTTATAAATTATTTTGGTTTTTTTATAATATAAACAATAAAAATATTTATTGTACCAAATTTTTAGATAATAGAGAACAATATAAGATGATAAATTAATTCAATGTAAGAATAAAATAAATAAAATATTTTATTAGTCACCATTGTCGCCTAATAATTAATTTAATTTTAATTATATTCTACTCTAATTAGCCTTATAATGGAATTTTCACCTTAATGATCAACCTAGTCTATTTTAGGAGATATATGAAATATTTTAGATTTCAAATATATCATATGTTCTTTGGTATTCAACTCTACTTTACATTAGCGTATAGAGAACTGCCCCTCCCTCCACTCAATTATCTATCCCGGTATAATTTATGAATTGGGATGGAAAATAATACTCTGAATCACCTAGATCCATTTCTAGAAAATTCACACCTCAACCACATTGTTTATGTATTACATTATATGGAATATAATGGTAATAATTTAAATATACATTATATAAAAAATAAATCATTATCATTTATACCGGAGGGAACTAACACTAACCTCTTGTCAACTAACACTACTAATTTTCAAAGTGGGATTTATAAAAGGAAGATTAATAGAAATATAACTTCATGTATCATGTGAATAAAATTTAAACCCCAGTTAGACAAACCATTAATGATTTCACATAAATGGATATAGATGAGGGAATTAATTTTGGAGATTACAAAATCCCAATATAAAATATAAAATTTAAAACCTAATAAAAATATTTACACTGATACAAACACCTTATATAATCATTCCCTAAGACAAGAATTATAATTTATTGCCATTGTTTATATCATTGAGTGTTGGTTTAACATCCTTTGTCAACTGGAAACATCAATGGGATCCCTCCAAATGAATAGTGTTATAATTATTTAAAAGAATTAGTGCGTTGAAATAATTTCACAGTATCTTACACTTTCACATTCCATGATTGTTCTCTATTTATCTTATTTTAGGGACATTCTAGATTTCAGTAGAAATTATATATGGAGGAATATTTTTATTTTATCTCACCATGAATGTTATCCACATGTTAGTTAATATCATCAATAGTCATAGATAAATCATAATTTATATTCTTTGATTAATAAAGTGATGATCCATTAACATAATGTGTGTTTTATTTTGTGATATGGTTTCATAGATGAGATAACATCATCATGAAGACTCACATACATTGGATAAACAATGGATGTTACTTTGTATTTTCATTGTAGGTTATTTTTGGAATAAGGTATGTCTCTTAGGTATTCATATATCTATAAATAAATAGAATTATAATGTGGTGAAATTTTATGGGAGTTTAAATATTTTTTGAGATATGATATATCATTGATGTGGTAAAGTTTTTCTAGTTAGTCAATATATTATAAATTTTTCAAGAAACCATGTAAAAACATAATATTTTAAAATATTTTCTTGTCAGAGTAAAACTTATATTTTTACTCTTTATATTCAAGACCATTTCAGGCTTAAGCTACACACCACACAAAGTTAGCTTTTGTTACATGCAACTCTGGGATTTATTTCTTTTTAAGGGGAAAACTATTTTAAAAAATAAATTTTGGAAATTTTATAAAATCTATTTGGAAATAAAAAATTTATTTTTGAATTTTTTATTTCAAAATTATATTACAGTGAATTCGTTTTATTTTCCCAAAAAGATTCATTTTTTAATGAATAGTTAAAAATACTACATTTTAAATAGAAACTGATTTTTCATTTAAATAATTAATTATGTTACATTATATTTAAAATTGGGATTGAAGTAAAAAAAATTGATTAAATATAAATATATTTACCCAACTTATTTCACTGGAATATTTTTTATATTTAAATTAGATATAAAAACACATTGATCATTTGAATGTTACTACTTTAAAACCCCGCTTTCTGGCCATGTGTGTGGAATTAACGTTAATCTTAATTTTCCTAATTATGTGATTTCAATTTCGAAAAAAATGAATTCATGATTTAAATTAGTGAAATACATTTTTAATAAAATCAACATAAATTTTGACCAAAATGATTAGTGAAAGTGATTAAAATTCATTATGGTTACTAATGTAAGATAATCTTTATTAAGCGACTAAACCATAATCTTAAGGACTAAAATTATCTAGAAATATTTACAAAAGCCATTGTATGCCAATAATTAAACCATATCCCCCCATTTATTTAATTTCATGTGTTATTGAGATATTATTAATTGGATGTGGCCAATATAAAAAGTGAATTGAGGAAAAAGACAAAAAAAAAGTTTTCTTAACTTTAATAATTTTAAATCCTTGTGATATTTACAAAACATGATACTTTCAGTTGTACAGATCATATTGACTGATTAATGGGTTATTTTTATCATTATAATTTATAAATAATTTTTATTTGTTATTTAGTTAGATAAAATTATTAAGATAAGGCAACGTAGTTATAATTTAGTTTATAACTAACCAAACTAAATGATGCAATAAATAATAAAATTGAACTGCATTGATTGCATTTTTTTCTTTATTTATTTTTTGAAATGAATATATCTTACTAGAAAATTTTAAAATTAATTTAATTTAAATATAATATTGTTTTGATAATTTAAAATTAAAATTATATAAATAATGTAAAATGGGCAATATTGTTATTTTACTCTAAATGATATTTTATTAAATGATTTTAAATAATTTAAAAACCAAGTTTCTAAAAATTTATTTGTAAATTATATTGAATATTAAATATTTTTTATTAATGTACAAGTTAACTTTATATAATTTACATATTGACCCATATATTGTAAAAGAATTTCTAACACAGTTCGGGCTTATGCAGTATTTTTTCTTGTCAAATGCGCTTGTTTTAAATTTATTATAAAAAACATGGGATATTACTTTAATAAATTAGATATAATATTAATAATTCTATTTATATATTTTTTATATTAAATTTATCTTTATTTTATTATTAATAGATAAATTACATACCATTTAGAACTGTATGCTTTAATTAAACCCAAAATGATAAAATTGGGGATTCAAATTAGATAAGGAACCAAAATTTTAAAATTGACATATTTTTGAGTAGTGGTGGTTTAAATAGACCATAATTAATAATTAATATTTTATTTGTACTTTTTTAAGAATTTTAGTTAATGTATTCCTCCAATTAATGAATAACTTTTGGTATTTACAAGAGTGTCACTCCTCCTCCACTATAAAAAGTCAAGCACTGTACCCCTAACTCACACCTCTCTAGAAACATTCTATCAACTAATATCTTCCCAAATAACTTCCAAATATCACTCCCATAAACCATGAATCCTACACATGGGCTTAAATATATCTAGGAAATCCTTCTGAGACAAACCATAAGAGTTTTCTTGATTTAGATGTTTCAAATATTCCTATAATTTTTTGTTTTATTTTCCTTATCCAATAAATCATGTTTTATAATTTCATGATTGTATAGAAACCCCTATATTATCAATATACTAGGATGTTTTATGAAATTTTTTTGACCTAATAACACAAAAAATTACATCACTGTGTAACAAAGATATTGTTTCTGTGTACGGTGAACTAATGCCTCATGAAACTATGGTCGTTCATTTTTCTTTTACGACCTCTCATGGTGGCCATTATGATTTACAATATGATTGCATATTATATATATGTTATTTAAAATATCTATATTATTATATATTTATTTTATTACACGTACATCTATATATTCCAATTTCTTTAAGTACAGAAACATCATTTATTTTTGTGTGGACTACCGCACCCTCAAAGCGATGTGAGTCATTCACGTTATACAACGAATATATAAAATATTTTTTTAATAAAACAAAGTAACATATATAAGATATATATGATACTGAAATTATTATATGAATATGTAGAATTTAATTTTTATTATTCTAATTAAAATAAAGAAAAGATTGTAGCATTAATGAGTACGTATGACATAACGTCTCCAGGAGAAGTGCAATTAATTTCATATCTCCAAATATTATCGACAATTATAAATACATATTTTATGAATATATAAAATATTTAAGCCACAGATTAAATTTTGTATATCAATACATCATTATCTAACTAATGGTTACAATTAGTAAAAAGTCAAAACAGACTTGAAAAAATAGGCAATTAACACATGAAAAAATTAAAATAATGAATGACTGTTAAAAAAGGGTAATAAAATATTGTAATAAGTTAGTATATGATATTATAAACTTGATTATGGTTTTGGTATAAGTTAGTAATAGATTTTACACCACTATACATGAGGATAATACCCCAAAAAAGCTATGGTCATGGTAAGGGATTTCATCTCAATTTATATTCCATTGAGAATTATTTTTTCTTATGAACCTATTCACATATATAAGCTGATTATACTAACATTTGAAATCTTATATCAGGAATATAATGAATATAATTATTATATATGTTTTATTTTATTCCTTTATTGGGATTATTATTTAAATGTCTCATAGTGGTATGGGTTATTTTCAAAGGTTTAAAAATTATTTCCCCCATGAATGTTCTTAATGGATATCTTTTCAATTTCACTTCCATTTGGGATTATTAACATTAGCTTGAAACAATCACATTATAGTAATATTTTTTTTTATAAATTTACTTTAATATCCATATTTTTATATGGTAGAAATTATTATTTCCAAAACTGCATATCATTTAATATATGCTGTTTACTTTGATAGTTATTTGATTAACTAGGAAATTGTAGCACAATATATACCATTTAGTAAATATAGATATTTCATAAGTAAAATTGTTTGTTAATTAAATTGATTATTATATATGATTAATAATTTTTATAGGTATGAAATGTATGGGTCCCAGTAATAAATGTCCCCACAATGCATCGGTAGTCTCATGAGAAGAAATAGTTGGCCAAAATAGATAGGTTTTTACCTCATAGTTAAACCATCTTATAAAAGGTATTGATGGTACTAGTTCCATGTACATAGGTAACATGGAGTCCAATAATTAATAATTTCTCTCATTTATATTCAGTTATTATCCTTCCAAGATAATTTTCATTGACATATCTTTGGAGAAATTCCATTTTATTTCTATTGATTTTGAGAGAATGGGTTTTAGTTTCATTACGTTCCATATTGATATTGCCTTATCTAGTTATTTGGATGTAATATGCGTCCATTTGTTTTACCTTGAAAAGCTAATTAATTAATATTTATTCATTATTTAATCCACTTTAATTATCATTATTGAGATTTTGGTATCCCAATTGTTATGTTTCATTTCCCCATGTCATGATGAGGTATCCAATGAATGAGTTTCAATGATGCATTTTATTTCATTTTATTATGTATCAGTTTTTATTTTATTTTCTCAACTTACTATTTATACCATATATGTAATATGTATTTCCAATCCTGATAATATTATCAGACATTTCAGAGTATTTTTCTTTATAATTATGACAATGTAATAAAATAATGCACCAAATCCATGTTTATAGGGTTGTAGTGTTACAGTGGGTATCAGAAAAAACTTTTTAGTTGCCTTGGAAACTAGATTTAGGAAATATAAATTAGGGAGCATAACCATATAACATATATTAAGGATATTTATACAATAAAATCCAATAATTTTAGTCATATAGTTAATTTGTGGGTATTTAGAGGAATAAATCCCTATCGAGATACTATAACATGATGTCATTCACGCATAGATGTACCTAGAGGTAAAAACTCTGACATGTTGTCCCAGGCCTTACTCAGGGTAACCTGTTACACAATAAAGTTCTATATTATGCACCTGGTTTGACATTATTATGGGATATTCATATAATAGTTCACATATTATATTTATATAATTATAAAGCATTTGAAAGTAAATATTTTACCCAAAGTAACCAACGTTTATGATTCTATGATTTATTATTCATTTATATTGGGGAATATACCATATTTAAAAGTATTCTTCATGTTATGATTATACCTAGTATATCACATTGTTTATAAAAGGAACCTAGAAGAAGGAATTATAACCCCACAAGTTCACATGATTTATTGAGTAATAAGAATCATATTTGTTATGGTATTAATCCAACATTTTGAATGGAAATAGTCTCTCAAGTAATATCTTTAGATGAAAAATTTTATCTTTTGATAAAGTGATATGTTTGGAATTATAAATAAACTATGTAATTTAAGGGATTCAAGAGAAGAATATGATGGTAGGGAAAAATATGGATAAAGGGAAGAAGGTAATGAATGATTTTCTAACATGTGATAATTATAGAAAGAATAAACCTAGTAATGAATAATGGGAATGGGAAAAAAATTCCCCCATGATTTTGATTTGAAGGGTACGAAAATGGATTCCAATTGATAATTCTTCCACTAAAATGATAGAAGACATTATGAGAATCCATATCTCAAGTTTCAAAGGAATATACCCAATACAATGACACTAGTTTATGATAAAGTTATATTATTTCTGCAGATGAAGATAAATCATTAATATGCACATTCCTGAGTTATTTAATTTTAATATTTTATCAAAAACGTGTTTTCAAAAGAATAATGTAATATATAAGTGTGATAGGGAATTAATTTTTTGATTATATTTGAGATCATTTGCATATTGGTAATAATAAATGTTATTTAGTAGATATTTAAAATTTTCCGAAAACACAACATTGGGGGAAAGAAATCCATTAATATTTTCTAGATGACGATATAATGATGAATGAATTATTAATTTGGAAAAATTATGACTCCCTTGTATCTAATTAATGTATTTTCAACATGTTTCCTATACTATTGTTGATGTAGTTTACAATACAATTGTATTCAAGGAATATATCAAATAACATATTTTTTACATTATATTATGGAATAATTCATGTTTCCAAACCAAATTATGGTTATATGAGTTATCTAAATATTTTAATAGGATATATTATAAAGTTATTTCAATTATTGTAATGTTAAAAATTAGAGACGTTTCTTATTTATTAATGTATAATAATAATTTTATTTTAAAAATCTAGTGACCACCCTTCCAAAGTGATGGATACCAATATTTTAAAAAATTATCCATTTATAAAATGGTTCATCATTAGATGATATTTTAGTGGTTAATATATTACTTTACCATATGAAAGATAATAATCTAAGATATTATGTAAAAATAGTTCATGGCATAACCAATGATAAGATTATGTTTATGAAATAGAAACATATATTTAATTATATACCTAAAGAGTGAAATAAGTCAAACAAATTCTGAAATATTTCATAATTTGTTTTCCCACTATCATCATCATTTGATGTTATCAATGACCTTTATTACAACCTATTGTTTATGGTTTCTTAGTATACAACATTTTTCTTTATATGTTCTCTATCACTCTCCATCACAACATGATAATTATATTTCTCTACTATATCAATATTTTCATAAATATTCCCTTAAATGAAATTAACTTTTCATGGAAAAATAGCAGTATGTTTTCTATATTAATAGTAAGTGTTTTTATTTTCAAAATTTTTTATGTGGTTTTTTAAATAATTGTATTTTCATATATCAATTCCTTGATTTCTGAGATCAAGTTTAAATAGTGAGGACACATTCTATTTAAGGTGGGGAGAATGTAAAACCCCAATAATATTAAATATTTTAATGTTAGAATAAATAATAATTTTCTATCTTTATACGCAATACGATGTTAAAATTATGGTACGTAGGACAATGATTTATCTTGTGTTGCAAAAAAGACTGGGTTTCACCGCCTTTTAATGGAATACATATTTTAAAACAAAATTTCATAATTTTTAAAAATTATATTTCTCAAAATAAACATCATTTTTGAATAATAAATTTCAATGTTGTCTTAAAATGAATTTTTTATATCTTAATGAGAAGTTTCATTTTTGGACGAACAGTGAAAGTACTGCATTTTAGTTAAAAATGCCATTTCTCTTAAATAATTATTAATGTTAAATTATATTTAAAATTAGTTATAAAGACCAAATTTATCAGTTATTAATATATTGACCCAATTTATCTCATTCTAATCATTTTTATATTAAAATTAGATATAAAAACATATTGATATTTTGGTTGTTTCAACATTAAAAACCCGTTTTCTCACCATATCTGTGAAATTAGCATTAATTTTAATTTTTCCAATTGGGTCATTTAAATTTTGAAAAACATAAATACACGGTTTTAATTAGTAAGATAGTTGAGGTCAAATAATATCAACTTAATGTTTTACAAATAAGATTATTGAAACTAATTAAAATTAATTACAGAGATTAAGGTAACATTGAGTTTAATAAGGGACTAAACCATAATTTTAAGGATCAAAATAACCTATAATTTTGTCCACAAACCATTGGATTCTGATTATTCAACCATATACCCACTTGGATGAAATTATATGGGTTATATGGAAATTATTAAATGGAATTTCCCAATTTAAATGTTAAGGAAGAAGACAAAATTGCAACTTTATTTACATTCAACATTTATAAAACATTATGATATGTAAAAAACATAATTATTTCAGTAATAAATACCCTTTTAAATGATAAAGGGGTTATTTTATCAGAATAATTTATCAATCATTTGTAGATATGGTTTATAAAGATAAAATGATTCTGAAACACCAACATATTGACTATTTTGTTAATAAAAAACTGAAATAAAGGATACTATAAATCTTAAAAGTGAAGTGAAATGATTAAATTATTATATATTGTATTTTATAGATTAATATATCATGTTAGACATCTGTAAACATAATACACATTAATTATAATATATTTTTTTATTTTAAATTAAAATTAAATAAATAATATCAAAATTGACATTATTGTTATTTTACAATAAATTATGATTTATTAATTTATTTCTAATTAATAAAAATAAAATATTCTAAGTATTTATTTTTAAATGTAATTAAATATTATATATTTTATATTAATGGACCAATTGATCATTTATAATTGACACATTGACTCAAATGTTGTAAAAAATTGTTAGCACATTCTAGGTTTAAGCAGTATTTTAGAGTGTCACATCTGATTGTTTTAATGAAAATTACGCAAAATGGGTTTTTTATTTTTTTAAATTAAATATAATATTACTAATTAGGTGGATATATATTTTAAAATAAATCTAACTTTGAATTATTTTTAATGTTTAAATTAACTAGATTATAAAACCAGACGCTATAATAATAACCAAAATGATAAAATTCCTAAATCATAGATATTATGGAACAAAATTATTAAAATATGTATATATTTTTTGTTTTTGGACGTTTTAATTGACCATTTATCCCCATTAATTCTTTCTTTTTCTATTTTGGAGGCACTTTTTGTATGTTATATCTCAAATTAATCAATACCATTGGTATTAACAAGAGTATCACTCCTCCTTTACTATATAAAAAAGAACTCTACCCATTAATCACACCTCTCAAACCAATTTGGATAGTCCATGATCTACCCAAATTTATCCCCAAAATCCTTCACATCATCATAAAAGGATCTAATTGTGGTTAAATCCTTCTAAGGAAGCCTTTTGGTTTAAATCTAAATAAGTTACATGATTAAGAGGTAAGAAACCTCTATATGATTTTTCATATTATTTTCATTCACTATTCCATAATATATTATTATTTAATTACTGTATAAAGTGATTATTATAATAAATACACTTGGATTTTTTATGTTAATTTTTTTACCTACACATACACAAAATTTTATCTAATGGGTATGAAACATAATGTTTATATGTATGGTGAACTACTGGCTCATGAAATGATGATTGTTCATTTTTCCATTATCGCCACTCAATGGGCAAATAATGATGAAAAATATATTTATATATGATATATATGATATTTATATGATATTTATTCTTCTATAATTGTTTTATAATACAAACCTCTATACATTTCCTTTTGTGTAAATTTGTTAACATTGTTTCTGCAATTGTGAACTAGCGCCCCCTAAAAGTGTTGTGGCTAGATCATTCTAAAAATTGGATATATAAAATATGGAATAAATAAAAATATGTATTATATATAAAATAAATAAGATAATGTAATTATTATATACATATTTATCATTTAGTTTTCATTCTTTTAAATAAAACCACAAAATTAAAGTAGTGTTCATACGTTCGTATGATGCACCATCTCCATAAATGGTTCACTTCATTTATTATCTCCAAATATTATAAACTAATATAAATACATATGTACTGAATATATAAGATAATTAAGTCATTATATACATTCTAGAGATTATGAAATCATGATATTTGTTATATTAACAACAACTAACAAGTCGAAACATACTTTATAAAACTAGGTAATTAACACTTCAAATAGATAAAATAATGAAATAATGTTAAAAACAGGTAATAATATATTGTAAAAATTTACTATATGATATAATAAAAATGATTTTTGTTATGGTATAATTTAGTAACATATTTTAAACCACTATATAGATGGATAAATGTAACGTCCCGACCTCAGTCACGACTAAGATGGGGGTCAGACCGATGGGTCGCATAGCCGCAAGCACACCTCCCCATACAAAAGAGGTTTATGACTAGCTATGATGGACTATTTATTGTATGGTGGGAAGAATATATCCTCTATATTAGAGTCACACAGTGGTATAATAGTATTAAAACTAAAACCATTAGACAATGAAATAATAGTAAGAACAAACAGTGGTAGAGTAACATAATATGAGAATAAAAATGGCGAACAATAATTTACAATAATTCATGTATGGTAGATGATGTGACAAGTACTATAAGTAAAAATTTACAAAAGTAAATAAAAAACACAGTGGTCAACTCCCCAATAATGTTGAGTAAGAGCCTCGTCCTGTGATCTCTAGCTCCAATGTATATACCCCAACAGAAGCAATGAATTAAAATACATGAAAGAAGGAAGATCTACTTAAGTTCCAAATAAACCCTGAATAGGGTCTGAGATATACCTCTTAGTATGATAGTTCCCACAGTGTCTATCCCAATCCATTTCATGAAATTAATAAAATATGATAGTGTGAAACACATTATAAATGAAAAGTGATAACAATTAAATAATGGAAACATGGTCTGGGATTCTAAATAGGCACTCATCCATTACAACTTTATTTGGACTAAGATAGATATTTATGTGTACGGATAGATCCCACTGCATCAGGATGAATCACATAGAAAATGAAATTATGTATAACCTCTTCCGTTAGAATAACCAAAAAAATTCAGTCATTCATAAAAAGAATATTACCCTCAGGCATTGTGTTAATACACATCTATCCCTTAGGCATTTGAAAAAAACATATACGTTTCCCTCAGGAATTTAGTACTACTGCAACATGACCTTAGGTGGTATGAAAGTACGTATCAATCCCTTGGGAATCAACATGCATCACCTGTCCTCAGAAATTATATATAATCATGTACTCTATCCTCATGCATTACATACTTGTGCGAATTTCCGTCAGGAAGTATGATAGAACATGCATCTAGCCCTCGGGCATTCACATTAAACTTGAGTCGTATCTAGACAAACTAAATATGCCACATAGTATCAAACCATCATGTATCAATCACATCGATATCACATAAGCTCCAAATAAATGAAAAAAAAATCTAGTATCACACATTCCATATTTATCTTTATAAGACACAATGATCAATTTTTAAAAAATTATCCTCTATCAAGCTAATTCATTTCATTAATCCATGTTACTAATTATCATCATAATAATATCAAACCTGTTCGATAAATCATTTGACCCTAGGGTCATTAATATATAAATTACTAGATTATTTAGAGTGATTATATTAATGTAAATCACACAATTTATTTTAAGGACCAATTAAAGTCTAATCTATAAATCAAAAAATTTCTCAATCATTATTTTGATGTTTTAAATCCAAATAGACCAAGTCTTAATAAATGTAAAAGGTTGGAACACCAATCGGGGGTTTCATGTCTAATTCTACATTCCTATAGACCCATGGGGATCCTAGGGGGTTTATAAAAAATAATTGATTAGGAATTATTACATTTATAGGGTCTTGCCCGAGACATGATGGGGTGATACCACATTTCACCATTCGTATAAATAATTATATCAGATAAAAAAATATAATTAGTTTAGACAATCTAGAATAATTGTTTTCATGGTTTTAGACCCCCATAAATCATTTCGTTTAATATATTCAAATCATATAATTGAAACACTTTTCTGAAACTATTCCAATTTAATTATAATCAGATTATTGGTCGTAAAACCTAAATAATCACCATTTTTTAAATTTATTTAAAACTTAATGAAAATAGGTCATCTTGAACATGAAAAAAAGTCAAGGCATGAAATTTAAACTTTTAAGGAAGGCATTCCATCATGTGCTATCCAATTTATTGAATTCAACCTATTTAATTTTCATTATGTCAAGAAAAAAAGAAAATAAATAATTATCTATAACATTAATACAAACATTATTTAAATAAATAATCAATACTTTATGGTTTAGAAATAATTTAACCACATCCGATGGCTTTTATTAAAATTTTATGACATTTTCTATTAAACAAATCACTTAACATAATAAACATTTCATTTATGAATGCATAATTAAATTTATTAAAGAATCACTTAAATCCTTCTTATATTTAAATGGTTGATGGTAATGGATTCCTAAGACTACACACTCAAAGAAATAATTATGTTAATAACCTGTATATTACATGTAAAAAGTAAAGGACTTCCTAAATTAGGAGCAATGATGAATGAATAAAATGTATGATTCCTGAGTTTATCCTCACCACTGAAAACTTATTTTTTTTTGTAATTTTTTTTAAGATTCTTCCCATTAAGATGAACCCGAAGACACCAATAGTGCTTCAATACGATCAATATTATAGGGGATATTGATGATTAAATATTGGAATAAATTATGAAAATTAAATAAAAATATAAAAGAGGAGAGACGAGGTGAGAAAGGGGATGGTGATGTTGGGAGGATGATAGGCATGATAAGGGGTCGTCTTTCTCCCATGCATATCTCTGAAAGAAATTTATAATATTAATATCACATTTTATTTGAAACTAATTAATACCATTAATTATATAAACATTTTAACTCATGTTGTGGAATTTATTTCTCCACACTGTCTTATTGTACATTTCTCTCCCATGGTCCCTCAATAAATCAAACATTTAATTATTTAAATTTTTCGCTATTTTTAATGCGTCATGTTAGACACATTTAATTATACATTAAACAAAATTCATTATTAAATATTTGTATATATATTGAAAAATAATCCATATATATATAATACTATATACACCGGCATATATATATATATATATTTAACAAACATATATATACACATCCTATATTTATATACACTTGAACATGTCAATACATACATAGATATTTAACACAAATATTATTTTTCCCAAAATAATAAGAATATAAACAAAAATATTGTATTATTATTTCTATTAATTGTGTCTCATTAATCCCACAATTAACTTGTTAATAAAAACATATATTAAATACCGATAATATTTATCAAATTTTATTGATTGCACATTTTAATTTAATTGGAACAATTATTAATGTCACAATTTTTACATTGCCCACTTATTATTTACACCGTGACATAGTTTATTAATTTTGGATGCATATTTCCATTTTTTATTTTAAAAAAATAAAAAATTATAATTATTATAATTATTTCTAATATCCCTGGAAAATATTTATAAATCAATTAAATTATCTTTAGTTAAAATCTTATCAAACTTCTTATGGTTAATTTTTTTACACCTCACATATGGTAAACCTCATGTTCCATAAATAACCGATGTCTCACATTTCTTATATAACACACTATTTATGTGAAATTAATTATTTATTATAAAAAATGGAATAATATGTTTATTAAAAATAAACTGTGTTTTATTACATGTGAAACTTCCAATCACCTAATGAACTTTAATTTTATACCCTTCCTAATGTATAACTGATGTTCTGGACCTAATATTGGTCTTAGATTCCTTATAAGACCCACCACTTGGGAGTTATTCCATTTTTTTCAGAGAAAGAATGTTCACACAAGATTGGACAAAAAAATATTTAGTATTTTTATTTTATCAACATTGAGGCTCTACGGGCCTCGAAATCCCATGCTGATTAAGCGTTTGATAATAAAAACATTCTATAGAATATTTAACTATGGTAATGAATACTTTTACCCTTTGGTGGAATAACGATAATTAAAAGTACTGAAAAATATAATGTTCACACCAAAATACTTCTAATTTATTAACTAAAGTGGGGTTTTTATCATTTAAAAACAAGGAAGTTAAAATAAATACCTCACAACAAAAGGAACATTAAGGTAAGGGGTTTCATCTCTAAATAAAATCCCTTTAGACTTGTTTTATGTGATGAACCAATTCACTTTTATATGGTGTTCATATTGACATTTGACATGTTAAATAATGAATATTATTAATCTCATGATACTCTATGATCTATTTTATTTATTTAAGGAGATTATTAATATTTAAATGTTTCAAAGTGTTTTGTAAAAATTGGGAATTTTTTTAGATTATTTTCCTCAACAATGTTCTTAATGATTATCTTTATGATTTAACTTCTTTTTGTGATTTTGAAAAATCTCATGAAACAACCTATTTTTGGAAATCATTTCCCCTTTTAAATTTCCTTCAATATCTATATTTTCATAATATGGATATTTTTATTTCATGAACCATATATCATTTTATATACAGTTTCTACTTTGATAGTTATTTGATTAATAGAGGAATAATTGATAATTATGTATCCTTTATTCAATATGGATTTTTATAAGGAATAATTTTTTATTTAAATTGATTATTATATATGAAGAATGATTTAGAATGGTATGACAAGGATGAGGCACAGTTGTATATTTAACTATAATACATTAGTTGTCTCATGAGATGAATAGCTAGCCAACAAGATGGCTTTTTACCAACTAGCTAAATTATCTTCTGAATGGTCTTAACAGTACTGGTTCCATGTACCTAGGAAACATGGAATCCAAAAAATAATAATTATCCACATTTAGATTCTATAATTATTCATCCATGATATTTTTCATCAATATATCTATGGATAAATTTCATTATTAGTTTCTTACCTGGCCATATTAAAATTTAATTATCTAGTTATTTGAATGGAATGTGTGATTTACTATTTACCTTTCCATGTTAATTAATTACTTTTGATTAATTATTTCATAATCATTATCTACTGTTACTAAGAATTTGATCTAACACTTATTATGCTTCCTTTCCCTATTTTATGAAGAGGAATCCTTTGAATGAGTTTCAAGGATAAAATTTATTTCATTTTATTAAGTATCATATTTTAATAACATTTAAAATTGTATAATGGGTATTATTTACATAATCTATCCATCCAATACTGCTAAAATAGTTTGTAAATATATATTTTATTCTTATTAATCATGATAATGTTATAAAATAATGCACTAGATCCAGGATTCTGGGGTTTGGGAATTACAACCAAAACATATTTTCCTAGAATTAGAGGTTATGTTATAACACATTCATAATATAAAATGAATAACTTACAAAAGAACTAAATGGTTTAGTTAACTTGGTAAAATAGTTATATAGTTGAAATTAAAATTAAATTTTAAAAGTAAAATACACAAATTATTTTCATTTAGAACACCATTATTCCCCTTATAATGTCCCTACATAATCAAATCATAGTACACTTCATGGATTCCTAGGGAAATGATGAAAACTAATTGAGATATAATGTGCTCATTAATGGTTATGTATAGTGGAACCTATTATAAATCAATATGAATAATCAATATTTCTAAGTAAATGATTGAAACACATAGCATTTAACAAAAAACCTGAGTATAATATGGAAAGAATAAATGATTATCAAATAATATCATTTAAATAATCACATGAGTATTAAATTTATCCATGGATATTATATTAATTGAATAAACACTTGGAATACCAATTACTATTCTCATAATGAGGGAATGTGTAATGAGGGACATTTGAAACTTACTTTCAAGGCATTGGTGAAAAAATCCTAAAATACCATCGAGTCCTTATTCCATGAAATCTGAAAATAAATGGGTAGGACCATGACCAAATCCCAATATAGATTCTCTTATTACACCTATTAATGCATAAAGGGATATATGAATACCTACCATACACATATAATGTTGAATACATTCCTCATATAGAAATAAAAATTTATATTGAAAACAATTCATTCAAAAATTGAATACCTTCCCCAATATATAAACATAACCATAAACCACTCAGTGTAATATATATAATGGTATCCAAATAAGAAATCCGTAGTCACAGATATGAAAAAACTTATATAAAATGAATAAGGATTGTATCAATACCACATATACCCATTAGAGTTATAATAATGTTTCTTTTTCATTGATTAATACAAATTCTCTAAAATGACCTTTGACACATTCTTCATGAAAATATCCATTTCATTTTGAAATATATTTCATAAATTTGTTTCTGGGAAAATAACATTAAAAAATAAAATTTAAAAAAACATTTCAAAATCATTTTCTTTTAATATAATATTTTAAAATTATATTGGATTCTTGATAACATTTTAGTGGTCTTGACGGTAGGAAATTTTGTTCATATCGTACACGTTTAAACAAAATTTCCATTAATATTATCAGTAAAACACAAAAAATATTTTTTCTAAAAAATAAATATGGATTCCAGTTAATATTTTCTGGAAATATTAAAAATGGGTTAAAATTCCTTCAATAAATCATTTTTAAAATGTAAAAACATTTTTAATACATGTTTATAAATCGTGGATTTAGAATAAAACATATTTCCCACTAAGGATAGAAATGAAGTCGAATCATCTAGAGATCATTTTTTAAAACATTATTTTTCACTAAAGAGTGTCAAAATGGAAATGTTACACGATACTGCTCACTAATAAATAGATTATATGAAAATGGATTTGTTTATTTGGATATGTTCATTTTGTTTCCATCAACTAATATTTATGAGTAAATAATCTCGATTAGATTAAGATTGTAAAATAAACCCTCAAAACAATCATATCATTGAAGTGAAAATTAAAAAATGCATCAATTTTGTGTATCCAATATAAATCAATATAAAAACTATAATTAAAAAATAATTCAACCAAAATACATTACACACATAATATTATCATTACATAATAAAAGAATTTTATTTTTATCCCAATGAGTAGTAATTGAATTGAGAAATCCCTTATATTTAATTTTTATTTATCTAAAAATTCATTCTTCTCTTTTAAAAAGGTTTAAAGAATTCAATTAATTATTACAATAACTATATTTGTATTTTTTAAATCATATGTGTTCCACTATTATCATATTATCACCTAGTTGTTAATAATATTTCATTATTACCCTTGTTTAAAGAGTTTATTAGTTCCTTTTCATTTGAATATTTAGTCGTGTATGTACTAGTTTGTGTGACTAAAATATTGTTCCATAATCTATAAAACAATATTAAGTTAATAGATACCATATCTATTCTATATGAACATTTATATGATCATTATTAAATGACGAACATAGAAAACTAATATCACCACGTTAAGGAGATGGAAGGTCGTATGCGTGCACAAGAAATGATATTATTACAATAATGGGTGAAAAGGTAATATAGTGAGTGATATTTTAATTATACCATATAAATATCCAGTCCTAAGTAACTTATTTATCTATTGTTTACATCATTATAACCATCATTGTAATGTGGTGTGGAAAAATGAATTAAACCCCAACATTGAGAAGGTATGTCATACACACACATGTGTGGTGCTTTAATTTTTATAGGATATATAAAAGGTGTAATATTATTGTTTCATAATAATTATAACATATAATTATATATTTTATACTACAATTATTATTTTTGAATGGAAAATACACATGTAAATGGAGTAAAAGATGAAATAAACATGGAATTGTCGATTAACATGATTACGTTTTCTTTAGAGAAATTCCCTTAGATCACTTATAAGGGACAATAGGGTGTAACATCATAACCCGAGTACCACACATTGTTTCCCTAATCCTGATGGTAGAATGACCTTAAGAACACCACCATTTAATCAAGAGGCATCTAAATAGCATCAAGGGTCTAATATAAAACTTTTTAAGAGTATACCCTATTATCAAAGTAATAAAATAGTGGAAGTAGATCAATAATAACAAAACTATATAAATAATTACATGAAATCCCATTATAATAAAATGAATAAAACATTAATATTACATCCAAAACAAAAAATAGATATACCATGATATGTACGTGTCAAGAGTAAAATGATTAACCAAAACTAAAGACATGTTGACACTACCAAGAGGGTCCTCACACTATGTTTGGTTCTATAATCCATGAAAAATCCCAAATATTCCATCTTACATAAGGATTTTACCCTTGTCCTTTCTTGTATATAGGAAATATATCCAGATACCGATTAGTCAGACTGAGTAAGGTGTGGTTACAACTCCGCAGGCTACCACTAATGGAATCTAAAACAATATCAAATCAATAAAAGTCTATGTCATTCTATAAATAATAATTCATAATTTATAATGTAAAAAATTATCACATTTCATTATTCATTAATTAACCATATATTACCCTATGGATCGTAAGGACAACTAAACTCATAATACCTTCTTTGGTGGGTACCATATTGTGAACCATATCATATAAGGAAATCAAATGTCGTTATAACACATGGTTTTTAATTAACCATTTTATATCATGTTCATTAGGAACCATATTCCAATTACAAAATCATGACAACCGAATGTAGTGTCTATCACACTATGGGTATTTTGAATCATTAGGTCTTGTCCCAGACATTTTATCATATATTGGTATTTGGAGACTTAGTTTATATTACACATTCATTTATCAAATATTGGAATTTCGAGCCTCAGAATCTATCCCACAAAAATTAATCACATATGGGTATCTGGAGCCTTAGTCCCTTTCCCTCAAACATTTATCACATATATCGCTGATTTCATAAACATCATGGCTAATCAATATTATCCCCTTATTATCGAAAATTCATATCATGGTATACCATTACCATTTTCAAAACAATCATGTATCAATACTCAAATATCATTGACCAATATTAACAATTAAACATTTTTCACAACTCATCCCTTGGGGACTGTGTCGTGACTACCCCAAACCCACATTCCATAGGCCAGGGGTTGGTGACTAGCATCGGAAAAGAATTTCCCTAAATTCAGGAGGCATTTTCTCAAAACATGTACACACAAAGATATGGAACACCACGCATAAGTAAAACACAATGGGAGGATAATGGTACTACCACAACTAAAAACCACCACAGAGTGTAAAATTAAGTGTTGCAGTAAATGGGCCAGAATACAAGCCAAAATGAAATGGAAATACAAAAAATTGGGAAAATAGCTCTTGAGGTCGTCCACCAAGGATCCTAACAGAAGTATAGGTACGAGTAATCATTGTGTCTCTCCACATCCACAGGTCACCTCCATACACTTTCAATTCCTCTCACCTCGAGACTCAGTCAAGCTGCCTTTCATCTGCACAAGACACAACATGGTGCGGACGAAGCCCGTTTAGGGGTGTTTATATCAGTACCCAGTTGGGACACCGAGACCCCCGTAGGTCTCTCATAATTCCACAAATTAAAAACCACAAAGCAAGATCTCAATAACAAACCACAATTCAAAAGGCAGCTCATGCTAGGTTTTACTTAAGTACAGAAGTACATATGTTTATTCATAAATCTAGATCATATTATTCTATCATGAAGATCCTCTGATGACCCAAAAATTATCTATCGGTGCTAATCCACACAGGATCTCTTGATGTTGATCCATACAAGATCAGTTGGTGTTAATCCACATATGATCTCTATTCATTCTTCACGTCTCAACCAGCCACTGGACTCCCGCACAAAGCACACATGATATAAGGAGGATCCTCTCCTCAAGACCTGGGTTATACCTCAACTACCTCTAATTCTCATGAAGAAGTAACCCAACAAACCTCAATATCATAAGGGTTCTAATGTAGCAAATGACAAATCATTCAGACACTCGGTCTGTAAGTTATAGGCATTTTAGTGTGGGGGGCCAGGTTGGATTCGAGTGTAATACATCCCGACCATACATAGACATTCTCTAAAACCCTAGTCGAGTATTTCAAATGGACTGCCTTATACTAAGGGTCCTCACACCATTGACGGCATTCCAAACATTCATCTCGTATATGAGATATGCTCGTTTTAGTGGAATTGGGCCAGTTGGGTCCTGCTGGGGTCTGACCTAGGCGACCAGTTGGGCCCGCAGGTCTAGCCCCACCTACGGGTCCGAACAGCCATGCAGGTCTACCCTTGATGACAGACTCGACCAGGCTAGGTGGTCCTGCTTTCCTGGAAGATCCTGACCCTCAAGAAGGATGTTTGATGTCACACCGACTGGATGCAGAGCGTCCGGTACGGACAGATGGCAGTGCCAACATGCGCTGCCCCCTCTACCGAAAGGGCTGACTTAGCCGACCAATTTTTTTAGCTTAGCAGCCCGATCGGAATGTTCCTCCCTCTCCATGAAAAGTTTCGGCGCCACGCCCTTCCATCATTTCAGCCCTTCGTATCGTGGTTCTTTCCACTGTGGCACCTACGGGTTCCATTCCTACTCGCGGAAGGCTGGGTCGGCCACTGCCAGTGGGTTCTAGAGCCGTCGCGCCGGTGGTGCCTTGCCGGCAGTTTCCTCTACGGGACAACAGAGATGCTCCAATGGTCCTTTCTTCTTCCCGTCTAATCTTACAGCCTTATGGGGCTTCTACCTGCACTGTGAAGCCCTCAAATACGCCTTTCCAAAGAGTTCATTATTCTGTAAAAAAATGCACCATGGGAAAGTTTAGCCGATGGTCGAGGACTTGTTGGGATTAACTCCTGCCGTCCACATTAGCGTTTTAAACATGGAGAAGTATAATAAAAAAAAGGAAGAACGGTCCCCAAATTTCTATCCCCACAACTACCACTCGAACGAATTGACAAGATGCGGGTCAACTAGTTTGTGGGTTGGTCCACCTTCATTCTATTTTTCTAGAAAAGAATGAGTGAGAACATCAATGCACATAAACCCCCTACTTCGATATATTTGAAATTCATTGTAGATGAGGAAGGAATGTCCACATCCGAGAGTGTTGTGGGTGAAGGAGAAGGTTCATGTACTTCGGCGCTCATCGTCGAATCCTCCAACGGTCATCGAAGCCTTGTTCTATGTTAGAGGCAGACACCACAGTACTTTTTCAGAGGTTCCTCTCTTGTGTGAAAATAACCCATGCCTGAGCATCAATTAAATAGACAGAAGTGTAGATCAATGCACCACACAATTAAAGAGGTTAATTGATGAATTGAATTAATGAACCAATTAATTCTTCCAATGGTGCAGTTACACACACAAGTTTAATTTCCCATTTAATGGTCTAACAACCATAGGGTCCTACCACCGCCGATCAATAGTTGCAAGAGAGAATAAAATAAAAAGTATATTTTTTATATTAATTTTTTTAAAGTAAAAAAATGTACCTTTTCATCCGAATCTTGCGGGTCAAAGTTAATCATCCCTTAAACGAATCCCAGTGTTGTAGATTCAACAGTACCATCATGTTTTTAATCCAAAAAGTGGTTCAAAATATTTAATATTTTGCCTGTATGTTTTCTAAACATACCTTAAAAAGATCAAAAATACATTTTGGGCTCTCTGGGTCTCAAAATCCCATGCCGTCAATTTTCACAGACTCGTAATAACCCAAAATAATTTAAAAAATATTAATGAATTCCCACGTCTTATTTTCTCCCCACTTTTGGTATTTTCATCCTCAAAAGCTACAAAAAAACATGGGAAATAAATTTGGGTAATGAGTATGTAAATGAGCCTCCCAGTCCCAAGTGCTCTCGTAGAGATTCTCTTGCTTCCGACAGACTCGCACTAGAGGAATCGACCGCCCATGAAGGAACTGCTCCTGTCAATCCTCTCTATCTACCAGGAACTCCACAAATGTCACCCCATTGAAATGTACAGCTCTCCCCAATCAATAACATGTGATGAATCAAGCACATACCTTCTCAATAGTGACACATAGAATACAATATGCACCCAGTGAATCTGTGGTTGAAGAGCTAGACAGTAAACCAGCTCGCCTACTCTACTGAAGATCTGGAAAGGTAGGATGAACCTCAAAGATAACTTGCCACTCTGGACAAAGCTCTATAATCCTCAATGGGGTGATACCCCTAGGAAGACATGGTCTCTCTCCCCAAACTCCAAGGTTCTCCATTTCCATTACACATAAGACTCTTTTCGGCTTTGTGTAGTCTTCATCCTCTCCAAAATGATCTTTACCTTCTTTTTGGTAGCTTTTACCAACCCTAGACCCATAAGTGTTGACTCCCATGGGGTTTTCCCACATAGAGGGGATCTTCAAGGTAACCTGTACATGGTCTTAAATAGAGCCATTCTTATGGTTGTGTGATAAGGTTTTTTGTATTCAAACTCCACCAGTGGCATTTGGTCCAACCAAATGTAGCCAAAATCAAGTACACAAGCACGAAGCATGTCATCTAGTGTCTGTAGGGTCCACTCCGTCTAACTATCTTTCTGAGGATGAAAGGTGAAGCTAATGTTTAGTTGAGTCTAGAACGCCTCCTAAAATCCCTTCCATAGCTGGGAGGTAAAATGAGTATCCTGATCTGAGACGATTGTGTATGAAACTCCATGAAGCTGCAAAATCTTCTGTACAAAGAGGCATCTCTTTCCCTCTACTGATCCCTACTCTTGGATGGGTATGAAGTGGACCAACTTGGCGATTCATTCAATGACCACCAAGATGAAATTGTCGCCCCTGGATGTACGTGGTACCACTATCACGAAGTCCATGGGGATACCATCCCTCTTCCATTCAGTCACCTCATGTGGTTGTGCTAATCCAGCTGGAACCTGATGCTCGGCCATTACTTGCTAACAAGTGAGGCATCGTGAAATGAACTCTTCCACTCCATTCTTCATCCTTGGCCACTAGTACTGATGCCAATGATCCTATTGCATCTTCACCACACATGGATGTACCGCCAAAGGGGATATGTGAAACTACCTCAACACATCATCATTTAGCATCACTGGTACCATGTTGCATCCTCAGAATACTATGACATACTCCCCACCTTTAGAAAATCCATCAGGAGCCTATCCTGAGGATATTTGAGCACGTCGGGACTCACAGTCCATCTCCTCAAGATGTGACTCCAGAACTCACATAAGGAGTGGGGAGTGATAGTCATAGACTAGAGAAGATATAAAAAAGACTATTGTGATCAAATAAATCAGTAAACCATTCACCCATAAAGTAGTGCCACTACATGTTCAGCACAAAAACTACTACTGCTAATACTAGGTCATGGGTATCATAATTCTTCTCTTGTTTTCTCAACAACCATGAGTCTTATGCGATCGCCACTCACTAATAAATTAGGAAACAACCGAGTCTGGTCCTAAAGCATTATTATAGACTACATACCCAACACCCACTTCAGGTAGCCTCAAGATGGGGGCACTCATCAGTCTCTACCTCAGCACCGTGAAACTCTTCTGGAACTTCTCCATCGACAAGAAAGGTTTACCCTTATTCTTCATGTCTGGAATGAATTCCACTCCCATGGAGAAGTCAGGTACAAATCTATTATAGTACCCGACCAATCCCAGAAAACTCTTTACCTCAGTCACACTTCTCGGTGGCTCCCATGAATGAATTGCCTCAATCGTCACCAGATCCACTGAAAATCCAGCCTCCAAGATAACATACACCATGAATTGGACTTCTCATATCTAGAAATGGAACATTGAGAGCTTTCTATAGAACTATTTTTCCCAGAGTCTATCAAAAACTATCTACAGGTGTGTGGCATGTTCCTCCTCCGTAGTTGTGTACACCAAGATGTTTTAAATGAATACTACCCTTAAACGATCAAGATAAGAGTCTAAGAGCATGTTCATGAGCCCCATTAATACTACCAGAGTGTTTTTCATGATGAAGGACATCACCAATAAATCACAATGGCCATACCGACACTTGACGGCTGTCTTCGGTACATCCTCATCTCGAAACCTTAGAAGATGATATCCAAATCTGAGTTATATCTTCGAAAACCACTATTCTCCCTTCTTCTTGTCAAAGAGATCATCAATCCATGGTAGAGGATACATGTTATTCATAGTCACCTCAATCAGGTGCTGATAGTCCGCACTATGCCTCAGACACCCATCTTACTTCATGGCAAACGAAATCAGGGCTGCCCAAGGTAAAACATTGGGCCTTATGAACCAATTTCTATGTAAGTCCTCCAACAATTACCATGCCTCACATATATCCATGGGTTCCATATGATATAATGGCATAAATATCGGTGTCATCCCAAGGTACAAGTCAATATAAAAGTCTACCTCTCAATGAAGAGGTAGTCTGGGAACATCATCAGGAAAGACATCATCATACTAGTCTATTACTACATGATAGCTCAGACTCCTCTCATCCAGTACACCATAGGTGAGGCTATCCAACTGATGATTGATTGACTACACCCTCCTTTGAGAATGACCATCATGTGCTATGATGGTTTCCTTCTCCCCGGTGAAGCAAAAACTAATCCCATCCTCACAGACACACAACACATGGCGGCTAAAACAGTCGATATGAGCATGGACTGTGGAAAGATAGTCCATAACCAAGATGATGATTTAATGCTTCAACGCTTCTAATAGGAGATCCTAGCCAATTATCTCTCCTCATAGAGTGATCTCACACTATCTGCACCTATGTGTAATCATCGAATCCTCTTCCATAGTAGTCTATAATCGTAAGGATCGGGCCAAAAGCTCCATCAGAATCTCTAAACTCTGAATGAGTGTGGTGAATGTAAAAGAGTGACTGGAACCTATGTCCATAAGAAATATAGCTAGGGTGGAATGGACTTAGATCTTTTGTCTAATAATCTCTAGAATCTTGGATGGTTATCTACGTAGCATCATCCTAAAAAGAAATGAGTGTTCCCTTGTCAATAAGTTATACCCGGTGAGCTGACTCAAATGAGATCAGTAGAAAAACATTTCATAAACACATGCAATCTGTGTTTTCATGTATCATGTCTGAAATCAGAATTCAGGGTCCTTGTGTTTGGATATGTCAGCCACCCCCACCAACACTGGACACACCGAACTAAAAACCAAACTCAAGACACATAAAACAATTAATCCATTGAAAACAATGGCTCTAAGTTCATCTAGTCGAATCAACCACCCTATGATACCACTTTGTCATGACCCATACCCCAAGGCTTGTACTGTGACTACACTAATCTCACCTTCTATGGAAAAGGGGTTGGAGACTAGCACTGGAAAGGTATTTCCCTAAATTGGGAAGGCATTGCCTCAAAATATGTACACACACAGACGGGGCACACTATGCAAAAATAAATCAAAATGGAAGGAGAGAGGTACAACCATAACTAAAACCCATCGCAGAGTGTAAACGTAAGTACTATTGTAAAGGGTCTAGAAGACAATCCCAACTGAAATAGAAACACAACAAAAAGGGAAAATAAATCCTATGGTCTTTCACCAAGGATCCTAGAATAAGGGTAAGTAAATCTCGTCACTGTGGCTCTCCATGTCCACCGGTCATCTCCGTACATCGTCAATCCTTTCTCCTCGAGACTCAATCAGGGTGTTCGTCATCCACACAAGAGACAACAAGGTGCAGGTGAAACCCATGCATGGGTGAGTATAAAAATACCCACTAGGGACCCCAAGACCCCCTATGTTATCTTAGAAATCCACAACAAAAACCAAAAAAATCATGATCTCAATCATAAATAAAAAATGAAAAGACAACTCCCACCAGGTTTTACTTTAGTACAAATGTATAGATATTTAGTTGTAAAGCTAAATCATCTTATTTTGTCTTGAGGCTCTACAGCTGACCTACAGAGGATCTCTTGGTGCTAATCCACACAAGATTACTTGGTGTGGATCCACATAGGATCGCTCGGTGTGGATCAACACAGGAATGCTCTTCGTTCTTGATGTCTTAGCCCGCCACTTGATTCCATCTGAAAGCACGATTGATACCTGGGGGATCCTATACTCAATCCATCGGCCATACCAAAACCACCACGATGTCCTATGAAGAAGTATCCCGATTAACCACCATGTCATAAGTGTTCAAACCCTACAGATGGTGCATCAATCAAACGCCCAGTCAGTAAGTTATAGGAATTTTACTGTCGGGGGCCCAGTTGGATTCAGGTCCACTCCTACCTATCCATAGTACAACATTCTCAATAACCCATGTGGAGTATCTAAAAAGTACTGCCTCATCCTACGGGTCCTCACGACAATGGTGGCATTTCAATCAGATTCCTGGTATGAGAGATATGCCTGTTTTAGTGGAACAGTGGACAGTCGGGTCCAGGTTTGGTAGGGGTCCAGCCCAACTCTTGGGTTCGGCTCGGCAGGAGGACCCGGCCCGACTAGCGGGTCCGACCTGACCAGCGGGTCCGGTCCGACTCACGAGTCCCGCCTAGCTGGAGGACCTAGCCAGGATGGAGGGTCCAACCCGACTCGTGGCTCCGGCCCGACTCGCAATCTGGCCCACTTGGATGAACCGGGCCCACATGTGGGCATGTTGATGGTGCACCGACCGGAAGCGAAGCCTCCGGTGTGGTCGGCTAGCGGTGCCAACATGCACCTCCTCCTCCACCAAAACGGTCAGCTCAGTTGGCTGTTTTTTCAAACTGAGCATCCCAAGCGGGCGTCTCCTCCCTCTTCACACGACGTTTCAATACCACTCCTTTCCACTACCATAGCCTAGCTGGCCACAGTTTCTGCCATAATGGTGCATTCAAGAACTACTCCTCTACACCGCCGACATGGCCAGCAGCTGCCTCTTTGGTGGTGTCATATCGGTGGTCCCCTTCGCAGGCCACCAATGAATCTCTGGTGGTCTATTCATCTTCATGGCTGCACCAACGAGCCTCTCAAGTTACCACCTTCACTGCGCATCCCTCAAATATGCCTTGTCACCTCGCTCGTTGTTCCACCACGAAGAATGCACCAAGGAAATGATTAGTGGAGGGTCCAGTCCTTGTTGGGTTCAGCCTTCGCCCACCAGGTTAGTGTTTTAAACATGGGGATGTAAAATAATCAAAAGGAAAGAAAAATCACCCAATTTAAGTCCCCACATCAACCACCCCGATGAATAGACGATATGCGGATCAACCCTTTAGTCGGTTAGTCTGCGTTTGTTGTATTTTTCATGAATGAAAAGAGAGGGAGAATCAAAGCATATAAACCCCCTACCTTGATCTTGTTGGTAGTCGTTGTGGATGAGGAAGGATTGTCCTCATATGATGGTGTTTCGGGTGAAGGAGATGGTTCGTGTCCTTTAGATCTGGTTGTCAAATACTCCAACGGTCATCAAAGCCTGTTTCTAGGTTTGTGGAACATGCCATGAAACTTCATCAGAGGCTCCTCTCTTGTGTTCTAATAACCCATGACAAAGCATCGTTTAAATATACGAAACATAGGATCAACGCACTACACAATAAAAAAGGATCATTAATTAATTGAATTAATGAACAAATTATTTTTCCCAACTGTACGGTTACACACCCAAGTGTAACTGGACATTTAATGGTTAGACAACCTAGCTGTCCAGCCACCGCCTCTCAACAGTTACAAGAAAGAATAAAATAACATGCTGAGTTATTTTATTAATTTTTAAGTCCAAAATTTTTCTTTTTTGTCCGACTCTGTCCAGTTGAAGTTAATATTATCTGAAGAGAATCTCAGTGTTGTAGAATCAATGTTTCCCTAAGATTGTTAATCTGAGCACTGTTGTAAAAGATAGAATTTTTTTCCTGCACATTTACTAAACTTACCATAAAAAATGTTAAAAAATCCTTTCTGGGATCTTCGGGCATCAAAATCACATGCCAACAATTTTCACGGACTAATAATAATCCCAAATAATTTAAAAAAAAATATATATGGAATTTTGAGGTCTTTACAACAGTAAACATTTATGTAATATTTAATTCACTAAACTCATTAACCCATAAAGGTGAATTATACTGTCTTATAATTCCCCATGTCAATTAATTCATTATAAAAATAATTAAACAATCACGCAATCCCAACTTCACATCATTTCCACAATCACAACATTCCATTATTAAATTAACCAATAAATTAATCCAAATCACCAATTTCATATTCTCAATTACCAAAATTCAATTTTCCCATATTTAATTCATTCCATAACCAAAAGGAATAGAAATTAATCAATTACATGATTCCATAAATTAATTAATTAATTATTTTATTAAATACTGATTCAATTTTCAAAAATTTCAACTCAAATTGATCAACACACACACACATGGAATTTATGACTATATAAATTGAATTTCAACAACCTAAATCAAAATTGATAATGTACAGTCACCAACATAAATACCCAATTTGAAGTGCAATAACCAGATCACAATGAAAAACATAATCTAGATCTAAAAAATTGATTCACGATCAATTGAATCATGATCCATCAAACCTACATCTAGATCCATCACCTACCAAAGAAATAAATACTCTTTTATCTGGGAAGATAGATGAGAGAAAAAGAAAACCATATGGAAATATAATATCTATCTTTGAGAGGTGGAAATCATCAATCAGGTATTTGATTTATCAGTAATGGGGTTAAGAAGGCGTTATATTATGTCAAATAGCCTCCAAATAATGAGATAATTCATTTAGGGTCGAGTTTTGTCAAAATGATATAAAGGTGGGAGTGTTCGGTAATTTTTAAATATTTTTTTTTGAAATAATAAACCAACATGCATGATTTCCCTCGGAAAGGGAACATGGTTTTCCAAATGGTGAAACCTAACTACGTGCCTCTCCTATTGTGGGGGGGGGGGTATGGTTACTCCTATAAGGGAAAACGGTTTGAGAAATAGTTCCAAACCCCATCAATCTCTCTCCACTTAGGATTTAATGGTTTTTCTAGGGTACGAAACATGGTTTGGGAATAAAATATGCTGAATGTGAAAGGTCCAAATCCCCTCTAAAAACATAAATATTTCATACAATGTCCTGAGATAGAACCCAAAAAAAGTTTTGAAAAAATGAAAAAACACCTTCAAAAGAGATTGATACATCACTGTAAATAAGTTAAGACCTTATAATCTTCCCGCCTTATAATAGATCATCTTTGATTTATACTCCCAAAAATCTCTATGATTCTGATTTAAAAATATCAGGACACTAAAAAATCATATCCATTTATCTCTCCCATGTTTCCCCATGAACACCTCCAAGATTCCACAATTCCTGAAGAAATTACATGTTCATTCCCCCCAACACCTACTGATTTTAGTCCAAAAAATGTACTACGTTCTCCTCAAAAGACACATCTATCAAAATCATATCATCATCAACAATAATCACATAAAAAAGGGTTGATAGAATACCACCCAAACTATGATACCTGAAAGAAATCATGCTTGGATCTATACCTCTATGGATGATCCAACCAGTTTTCTACCAGCCTGATTTCTCTAAAACATTAAATAGTCTAACAAATATGGGGGCCAAATTTCCCTAAATCGGTATCATATGGTGGAAAAACCTATGTGGCACCCAAAGGAACACATGGTCAACCCACTAAACTCTAGGGGTCATATATGTCTATCGTAATATGGCTTATGTCAACATTTAGTTGGATCCATATGTTTCTGAATCAATTAAACCAACTCTGACATCTCAATCATGAATCTCTATCCCAATAACTCTAACTCACCTACCTCAATCAAACATGGTGGTGATATTCATGGGATACTATAATGACCCATTATGTGGTTCCATATTTATAGTTTTCTTATTATTGATGTTATAGGAATAATCCACCCATAATTGGTTTTTATCCAATGTCCTTATAAAGATTAGGACATACATATAATGCATATCCTCAGGCACATGAATAGTATTCTCCTACATCCCATCTATCAGTGGGAGGAAAATCATACTCAGTAAAACCAGTTTTACAAGAACATTCAGCTAAAATTTCAATAATTTTGATGTAATAAGTCATTCATCCTCTGAAACTATACTATATGGAACCCCTTATAGAGAGAGTATTTCCCAGATGTATACGTATCATAAATAACCCAATGATAAATCCTTTCATATAGAAAAGAAATTTGTTATATTCATAAGTTGGTCGACAACCAACCAAATAACATCATTCTTAAAAGGCTTCCTCAGGAGACCCACAAATAAGTTTGTAGTAATTTCATCTGACTTCCATTCAATAATGGCCAATAGTTATAGGAAAATACCAGTTCATTGACGCTCAAACATTACCTATTTATTGGTATAACAACATGTCATGAACCTTGAAAAATTTCATATTATGCCTTATCACCAAAAATATCATAGTAGTTCATGATACAGTTTGGTCAAACATGGATGTTTGATCCACTTTGAGGGTTGAAAGTCACATATTATCTCCTTGTGCATACTCATAAGCACATAAATATGACACTTACAATGGATTATCACATCCTCATCTATAGTCCAATCATAAGTTGAATCCACACCTTTATGAATTTCCCTAATGAAAAAAATTCCATTTTATGATATTGTATCTCTTGATCCAGATCCAAAGTGTAGACTCCATTAAAACTGATTTGAGATTCATCTTCTCTTGAACTTCTTGATCCAAAAATTGCATTTTATTTAGTAAAGTTGTCATTTTTCAATCAACACTATACTCTTTAGCATCCTAACTCTGTGTTTTCCTCCTTAAATAATCATATATACTATTTCTATTATTGGGTGAATATTTTATTTCAATGTTTAATGGCTTCATGTACTCAACCCATCTTTTCTAATGAAGATTCATGACTCAAGGTGAGAAAATTAACTATAAGATCTTGTGATTGGTATAAAAATTAAACATATCTCCCAATAGATAATTAAAAAATCTCATCAAATCATAAATCTGTAAATCGATTTTTAGGTCATGCATAGGGTAGTTCCATTCATGTGGACTCAATTTCCATGAATCGTATGCCACAACTCGATCTCCCTACATCAATGCCACTGGAACCTAGATCCTAGGAGCATCAAAAAATAACACATAATCCTCCCATGGAATGGGTATAGTCAATATTGGTGCCTTAGTTATGGGATTCTTCACCTCCTAGAAGTCATTCTCAAATGCTCCCGACCATTCTAACATTATTCTTTTCTTTGAAAATTGATAATATTTTTTTCTCATATAAGAAAAGTCATGGATGAACATTATATAATAAACAACTAGCCACATAAAATTATTTATTTCAGAAACATCCATGGAATACTCCCAAGATAAAAGTTTCGAAACGTTATCTATGTCTACTAATAAACCTTCCTCTATGATAATATGAATTAATAAATGTTCCATATTTTTCCATAATTAACACATATACTGCTTGGTGTATATCATATTGCAACATTGTGTTCTCAAGAAAAAGTAAATATGGATGAAATGATAAACCTAAGTCATAGATTACACCAATATTTATTTAATAATGACAACAATAATCCAATCCTTGCATGTGTGGAATATTAAAATCATTAAGGAGATAAACATTACTACAACATTTTTCAACCCAAAAATAATTACAGTGAACTCATATTGGTCATACCTACTTCTACAATAATCCTAAGTTATTTCAAAAGTCCGGACACTCAACTGAATATACCCTAGTATAAATTAGATATTTTAGAAAAATTAATATACAAATAACTTTTAAAATAGATCGCCAATACAAATAAGACAATATCAATTCTTTGCAGTCATCTGATTCAACTTCTGATAAAAAACACATAAGCACAATATTTTGACGTCCATATTATTGAAAAAACATGAAGAACCCTATGGTGAAGTAATAGTAATGATAAAAAACTTATCCATAAACTCATCCAAATGAGTCTTGAGGTCTTGAATATTTGTTTTTACCATTCCACACGGTGGAATAGAAACAGGCTCAACCCCTCACATGATCTCTATTGTAATCTCCACACCTATCATCAATGGAATCGTTGATATGTTCTCATGAAAAATGTCCTGGATCCTATAATGAATGGTCAGAAATACATATTTTTTCACATCAAACTCATATAGAAATATACTAGAATCCAGGGTCGTGAGATATCCTATTTGTTGATGGAATGACCCTACAGGACCCACCATGATATCCAATTATACACAGTGAACAAAATAACAACCCTAAGGAGATGTAAAAGTGAGTCTCATGTGTTAATTATATATAGGGGATATGAACTCCAATAAACATTCTATAACAATAAATATGTCGAATTATAACATTTCAAGGATATAAAGATCCCATATAAATGGATACTCCCCAACCTCAAGAGAACACCCCTTGCATACAAAGATGCCTTGCGACTATACTGCCAAAGGTATATCTATCATTAATACCCCATTCCAAAATCCATTTTCACACTCAAACCATTCCAATGTTGTGAATATATAAATGAATGAGAGGCCACATTATCAAATAAGGCAAAATAATTAATATAATATACAAGAATAGTACCTCTAACTATTGTGGATAAATCCTTGATATCCACAAATGTTGGATGAATGTAATGAAATTGTCCTTCCCCTATTCCCATTGATGTAGACTGAGTCCCTTGAGTTGTACCATTCTTATGAAATGGGAACACATTCCTATAAGTACCATGTACATTTTCTCTACCACTATGACCAGTATAACTCAATCTTCCAGACCGATAAGGTGCATAAGATCCCCTTCTCATGCACTCGTTCTGTCTAGATGCCCCAATGTCACACTGGTGAAAAATATATCAAGATTGATCCCAAGAAACTGATCCTTCCCCATTTACAATCTTATTTCGTATGATTTGGTCAAACATATCATAATGATGTTTCCTAACCTCATAAGGCATACCTACTTATTGCCCATAAGAAACCACCTATATTCCACTAGAAGACTCATTTATGATCCACTCAGATATGCGAGTCGGATCCACCACCTCAGGGATTTTTTTTGAACTAAATTATGTTATCCTTGGAATTAATCTCACTTATAAGACCATACTGGAAATTCCTTTCCATGGATGTCTCATTTTGTACCCGTGTTGGTGAAAATCACTTTAATTCAACAAAGTGACCATAAGTGTCCATCCCAAACATAATCACCTTGTTCAACCACCTTAATTTTTTTACCTCTCCTGTCTTAGAGTCAATGGATAAATGTGCCCCTGGAACTTCTCTTGGACGTCCTCATATTCTGTACCATCGTCCTTCCCAGTCTGAGCCTAAATATCCCACCACCAATTCAATGATCCTTATAACACATAAGTATCTAACTTGACTATCATCTCTATATGAGACTCTAAATGGTCAAGTGTAGTATGGATGGGCTAAATCCATATTTTATTACCCTCCAGTACATCCTCACCGAGGAAATTCATAGGGTGTTGTAATGGAAACACCCTTGTCCTATAAGACAAGATATTATCAACCCTCTATATGTCTTTACCCATAAACAACATGATATGATCAATGTTATTATTGAATTTCTCACCATCCCCTTCAATTGGCCCAACCGGAGCATTAGGTTCCCCTATTGGAGGAAAATTTCTATCCATATCCTATTATCATTTTAGCAATAAACGTCTTCATAGAAGAATATCTCTATAATGTATAGCATGTAGCTTAGGAAACATTTTACAACATTGACACAAACACATGGATCATATAATTCCATAAAAATTAACCCTAATTCCAGCAACACGTTCAAAACCAGGGCCCTATTTCTACCCTTAATCATCCTACATCATGGTCATGGTTAATAAGGATAGAAATATTCTTATATTCTATTTTTACATTAGACACCAAATTAATAACATTTTGAATAATTTTTTATTTCCAATTTCATGGTAGGATCCCTTTTTAGTTCAATTACAAAAATAAGTAAAAACATTCCAATTTCAAAATCATACCCAAACACATTTTTATGTACATTCCTAAAAATTATTCATGTCACAATACTTCCAGAGTGCCTTGAATGATGCATAGATAATCAATGATAGTTCTGTATAGGGCCACTAGTAATATCCCAGAAAAAATTCAAAACAAAAAATCACATCACACAATAAGTGAATCACTCGATGTGAAATAACATCAAACTATAATAGAAATAACCAATAATAAGAACCCACCCCAGGGTTCTTGGGTTTTATCTTTTACATGATTTAGCTTCTCACATGGATGAGATCACATCCAAGGCCCGAATCTTCATGGTATCCTTTCTATAATGCCCAAATGATATGGAAAAAGAAATGAAATGAAACTAATATCTAGTACCATATTAAAACAATCTAACATGAGTGTCATAAACTGCTATACCAAGATGGTAGATCACATGGCTAATGTGTTCCTCACGATAATCCAGACGCTACCGAATAATATTGGGGTCTAAAATAAAACACTACAATACTATAACCTATTTTTTAGAGTAATATAATAGTATAAATAAACAAGAATAATCCAATTATATAACCAATGACCAACCAAAATATTATCACATGCTAACTCAAATAGGAATACAAGATATAAAAAATAATAATAAATATGTCATGCTAATTATGTGTCATGTTTAAAATAAAAAATCACAATAAATACACATTGACACTCCCAATCATGTTTTAATGCTTGGTCTAGTTCCATGTTCCATGGTCCATCCCAAATGCTCTATCTAATAAAGGGATCTTTCCCTTATCATATCTTACAAACATGAAATCTATTATGGTACCAATTAGGTAGCCTGAGTAGGGTGAGTGAAACTCAATAAACCACCACCAATGGATTCAAAAACAATATCCATTCAACTAACGTTTCTATAGTTGTATAAATAATATGGAACGATGCATAATGTAAACAGTTATCTTATTTCAATATTCCTTAATTAACCACATATAACCCTCATGTTCTCCATATAACCCAAACTCTCAGTACCTTCATTGGACCATGTTGGAGCCTGAACCATGTCACATAATGAATTCACAAGTAATTATAACACGTAGGATTTCATTATTCATTTCATTCCAATTTACATCATGGTCATTTCAAATAATAGATCAATGACAGTATCATGTGTATAGAACATCATGTCTAGAATTCCAAGGGCCTTTTGTGTATTTTTCCCTGTTTGACATCTCAAAGTCACATGGTTCTTTAAATCCTCAGTCCCATTACTATACTTTCTATCTCATATTATTATTTCAAGCCTCATCCCCAATCCCACATACATTTATCACATCTTGGTATATGGATCCCCAATCTCTATCCAATACACATTTATCACATTTGGGTGTTTATAACTTCAATACCTATCCGATTTTTTTTTATCACATACGGGTATTTGGAGCCTCAGTCCTTATCCCACACAGTTTTGTCAAATAAATCACAGATATGAAAAACCTCATGTTTAATCAATAATAACTTCTTGTATCAACAAACACATCATGGTATACCATTCCAATTCTTAAAAGAATCATGTTTCAACACACTAGCCACGTCATATAATAGAAAAAATACATCATTAAACCATATATAGATATTTAAATCATATAACTCATTAACACATTAAATCCATGTCAACCATCTCATAATACCCCTTTATAGTTAATTCATTATCATTGTAATTGAACAATAACATTATCCTAGTATCATATTGATTCCCCAATTAGAGGATTAATTTAACTAATTAACAAATTAATTATCAAAATTCACTAATTTCAAAACCTAAATTACCAAAATTCAATTTTTACAAATTCAACTCATTCAGTATTAAAATGGAAATATAATTAAACATTTACATGATTCAAATTGAAATTATAACATACATACACACAATTGCAATTCAAGGATATTTGAATTGAATTTAGGCCACCTACTACATGTTTAATAAAGAACTCTCACCAACGGAAATCTCGAATTTGAAGCGAAACAACCAAGATCCCATCGAAGATCAAGATCTCAATCCAAAAAAAGGTCAAAGATCAAATGAATCATTATCCATCAAACTTATATCTCAATCCATTACAAATATTGAAAAAACATCCCCTTTTATCTAGAAGGATATACAGGAGAGAAAGGAATGCATGAGTGTAACACCCTGAGATTTTATGAAAAATATTCCTTTTAATTTTATTAATGTCCTGTGTTGTACGCTACGCCAAAAGAAGCTTGCACAACACGCATCCTTGACTTTCCTTGCATTACACGCAATCACGACCTTCCTCGATAGCGTGTGTAGTACGCAATAACGAGTTTCACTAAACAACAATATGCTATTAAAATATTATTAAAACTAGCTGTTATGATTAGTAATAACCACTTTTTGAAATTTTGTAAATTTTATTTTTCAAAATGGAATTCATTTTTGGATTCGTAATATCGAAATTAGCATAGGGTGAAATTTTTGTGATTTTCGGATAACTTTCATATTTTGATGAATAGTGAAAATTAGTAAATTTTAATTAAAAACAACTTTTTCAATCGAAATAATTAATATTGATAAATTATTAATTTGAGTGGTTTTAAAGTATATTTAGAATATATTTTTACAATTCAATACAATGTAGGTCATTGGATGTAATTTCACCTTTACACTAGACATAAACAAGTGTTAATCTTTTGATATTTATTATCTCTTAAAAACACGCTATTTGTTGTGACAGCGGAAAATAATTATAAAATTAATTAATTCAACTTATATGTTGGGAATTTTTTAAAATATAAATCATTTTTGAATTCGGAATATCAATTATAGCTTAGGGTGAAATTTTGGCATTTTTCTAAAAAACTTCAATTTTTGATGAATAGTGAAACTACTAAGTGGTAGTTAAAAAAATTAATTTTTTTTCATAAATCATAATTTTACCACTTCTGTGAATGGAATTTCAAAAATCTGAGACACATGGTTGATTTCAGTAAGTAAAATGTGGTTCAATGAGATGAAAATAATTTTTTGGTGAATAGTAACTTTTTACTTTTTTTACCACGGTTAAAAGTAAATAGGGTAATTAAGGGTAGAAATGATATTATTATTAGCCTAACACATGTCCTAATTCTATTGGACAAGTGTAATTCGACCAAAAACAAACTTAGGAATAAAATATTACCATTTAGGCCCACGTGGATTAGATTAGGACATTTATTATTAATTTATTTAATGAAGGGTTAAAAGAGTTAAAATCAATGTTTATTTACTAAAACATTTTTAATATAAGGTTATACATAATATAATTTCGAATATAAATATTAATTAGAAAGATAAAATGATTTCCTACATAATGGTATTTTATTTGTAATTTTTATACTTTAAATAATTTAATTTATTTATGACACAACGATGATGCAGTAATTACCTTTTTAAGAAAATATTAACATAATTGATATTATAAATGACCAAATAAATATAATTTGAGACTTTTTATGAATTACACTAATTTTCTAGGTTAATATGACATGTTAGTATTGATTTAATTAACTTTTTTGGAACTTATCATTCTGTATGATTTTCACAAAAATCAATTACTAAATAGTGTCAAAATTGACATAAAATAGTTTTTAAAACAAATATTATATTATTAATTGTTATTGTATTCCTAAAAATCTAAGTATCGGCCAAATGACTTAGATAAGGTTATATATATTAATAATAAACAATTTGGGGTTCTTTTGGATTCTTATAGTATGTTTATTAACCCTATAGTGTAAGAACACAAGAAGACACAGTAAAAGTAAAATTATTTAACTTAATGTTAAATCTAAATGATAAGGTTAAAATAGGAACCTAAACTTGTCTAAATTATATTGGATGAGAGGATTTCGACCCATCCCCAACTTAACATCGAAATAAATCAATTTGGTGCTATTTAAAACCGAACATGACTTTATAATAAAATAATATTTTTAGTTATTCCAAAGGTGCCTCTCTCCTCCCTTATAAAAGGGCACCTCCTCCCTCTCTTCCTCACACAACTTTGAGCCTTAATGCTCGGCCAACACCTGCCAAATTCTCCTCTACACTTCCCTAGAAACATCCTATAGGTTATGGTCTTCTTCAATGACCAATTTCAGTGCCCTAAGAGGAGGTCTCAAAGAAGCACTTCAAAGAAGAGGTAATGCCTGTTACCGATTCTTTCATCTTTATTTCTTCTTCCACTTCTTCTTCTTTAGTTGTTTCATTATGAAGTAATACAATCAGTATCAATAATATACTGATATGTTATTATAAGTTTGAAACAACCCTATTTCACCACATATCCATCCTACGGAAAAAGAAATCACCGCGCGTGCGTACGTACGGAATACCATCTCCACGTCGTGGTGTAATCTATTTTCCACCACCACCTTACATGGATGGGTATAATGGTGTAAAGAATAACTATACATAGTTATTAGAACATCATATTGATTCTGATATATTGTATCATCCACTCCAATTCAATTCAATAATTATGGAAATGATATCACCGCTCGTGCGTACGTACGGACTACCGTCTCCACGACGCGATGAGATTCATTCTCAATGTTAACCATTTAAGAATGATTATAAAGTATATATAAGAAATAATAACGAAATATATGACATTATAAAGCTACTGGATTTATGTGTATATATATGTATGTCGTCTACTTAATTCCACTCAATTCAATAACGAAAAGAAAACAGCGTTCATGCGTACGTACGACCTACCGTCTCCATGAACGGTGTATTTCTTTCCATTTATCGATCCATTATATATATGTATATTCTGAATATATATTATATATAAATCATGTTTTATATTCTATAATTAATTAATAATGATATAAGTAATCATATGAATAATTACAAGTTAAAACATGAATGACAAATGAGACGATATTACCCAAAACACTACTTTAACATGAATTTACAAAAGAACGGGTAATATAAAGTCATAAGTGAACCATAAATGATATAATAACAATGAATATGATTATTTAATAAGTCAATGACATTATTTAAATCATTATACAGGAGGTTCGTACACTTACGAAGCAAATCAGATCTAAGGTAAGGAAAATATCACAATTTCATTCTTATCCCAGATTGCATATACTTTGGTATTTACTGGGGTGTATTTTATCATCCACATCCATGTTACCTCAATATGTAATATTATTTCCATCCACCTAAAATTGTTTAAAACCTATTTTACCATTCGGTGAGTTTTTAGTAAAAGATATGAAAGGAATTTTTTTTCGTTTTTCGTACGAGGTACTTTTTGACTTTTCTGATAAAAGTACGAGAAGAATGTTTTATTAACATATACGGCATGAATGGATTTTTAAAACATTATTTCCAAGAAGCATCCTTTAAAAGTTTTCAAGTTTATTTTTAATCAACTTCTTTTATTTTAAAATTGTATGACATGTTAAGAAAGGAAAAGTGTTTTTGAAGTAGAAAGGATATTTTCCTCAAGAATGAAGTTCAAGTGTTTTATCAAAATTATTTTCCATCTAAGATAATAAAGGGTTCTGTTTTTATCCCTATTATTACATTGATTTGGTTATGTTGTGATGGAATTATTTTTTTGAATTCCTTTATCATATATGAATTGTTTTATGATGTCATGATGTTTAAGATTCCCATTTTTATTATATGGGTTATGTAATGATGTATCATTTATGATTTTGTGGCACACATAAGAATGGTATCATTATGAGATGGGTGGGACCTATATCTCCCTCCAATGCATTGGGTAAAGATTTTATATCTCATGAGATAGACATGGCTGGAATGGTAGGTTATACCGGTTCAGTGAAACAGGACTGAAACGAGAGTGACTCGGTTCAGAAAGGGACTTTGTCCACTATGATAGTCTTGGCAATGAGTCTTGACTAATAAGAAATGATTCTCTATGATTATGTGGGTATGCCACAATGTTTAATGTTTTATGTTATGATTATTGTGATTACATTTCACTGTAATGAGTTATCCCAGGTTATGAAATTATGATCTCTTTTATAGGTTAAGATTTCCAAAAGTTATGTGCTTATGTATATGATGTGATTGATATTTCTTTTGTTTACCAATTCTGAGCATTTGAGCTCACCCTTTTATGTTTTCTTTTCCCCGGGATATAAAGAAAGGTTTTAGGTATAAAAAAGGAAGATCTTTATGGGAGATGTTGAAGATCTTTCACCAGGATTAGAAGATTATATTCCGAGTTTCCAAAGACACTAAACTATTACGATCCTTGTGTGTGTGTTTTTGTTATGTACTATGTATTCCGCAAATGGAATGTAATGTCCATGTACGTCATGCTCCGGGTCTCTACAGTTTGTATCAGAGGAAAGGTTTAGTCAACCTTTGGAAACTAGGATGCGAGAACTTTAGTGAGATCCCTAGAGATATTTATAAGGTATGTCTAGGGATGTCCCTAAGGATAAGTATACGTATAGAATACAGTCCTAGAACTATGGTAACAATCATATAATTTAACCTCAGATGTTAGATATTGAGGATACTCCACCTTTATTATGTTGTTTTCTCTAGCATGATTTTTGCCTCTCACACTATTCTTTTTGGGTTTTTGACAATGGCTGGAACCCGAAGGAACCGTGTTGATCAATGCAATGGACAATGCAATGATTTTCCTCCTGAACAAACAAATGTTATGGGAGATGGAGTGCAAAATCTTATTGCTATACTTACACAAGCTATGAATCATTCTGGACTTCCAAATGAGCAGAGAAGGGAACAATATTCTATTGAGTCTTTCATGAGGCAACGTCCACCTTCTTTCAGTGGGACTTCCGATCCACTTGTTGCTGAACAATGGATCAGTACCACTGAAAAGATATTTTCAGTTCTTCAATGTTCTGAACATGATAAAGTCATCTTAGCAGTATATCGTTTGGAAGGTGATGCTGATCAATGGTGGAATCTTATTAAGAATACGAGGCAAAGGGATGAAATTGAGTCCATGGAATGGGACGAGTTCAAGAACTTATTTTTCAATAAGTACTTCCCTTGTATTATTTGAACAACGATGGAGAAGGAGTTTCTTGAACTAAAGCAAAAGGATGATGAATCTATTGGTATATACTAAGAGAATTTTACAAGACTTCCAAGGTATGCATATGTGATTATCATCCAACCTGAAAGTAAAGTTGATCGATTTTTCAGTGGCTTAAAACCAAGTCTTCGAAGGGCATTAGCTATAAAAGACTTCAGTAGCTATGAAGAAATTTTGTGTTGTGCTATCAAGGTAGAAATGGAAGTTGGTGTTACATATCCATCTCATGGTTTTGACAAGAAACGAAAGATAGAGTTCAAGGAGAAATCTCAGAATAATGGTGAAAAGAAGATGAATGTTTCCTTATGCTGAAAGTGTGGAAAGAAGCATGGTGGAGATTGACTTAAAGGGACTAGAAAATGTTTTAAGTGTGGAAAATAAGGTCATCAAGTAGCTGAGTGTCGAGGTAATGGAAAAAGGGTTTCTAATGATGTGATTAAAGAAAACACTGTAGAGAATGCACCACCAACACTTCAATGCTTCAAGTGCAAGGAAATGGGGAATTATGATAATAAAT
Source organism: Viscum album (assembly GCA_963277665.1). NCBI lineage: Eukaryota > Viridiplantae > Streptophyta > Magnoliopsida > Santalales > Viscaceae > Viscum > Viscum album. The sequence continues at coordinate 259,631,228 of OY728128.1, read as the reverse complement.
GCCCTAATCCAAGGGTTAGTGATGATCAACATGAGCAACCACTTAAGGCAAAGGACAAAGGGAAGTAACATGCGATCACTATTGGCGATGTTGAATATGACAACGATGTGGTGGAATGATTAAGTGTTTATGTAATGGGATTCCAAAATAATGTGGTATATAGTATCGTGAAATATTGGAATATTTATGTTTTGTTCTATTGTGGTTTTCAATAATTTTATGGTACCGGTAACCATGAAAAGTGATTGAGACATTTTTGGTAAACAGATGATATGCGCATAATGAAGGGATAAGAAGATAATGAGATGTTTGATCGTAGTCATGAGCTCATGATTTATATAAGTACTAAGTGATATCATGGTTTGAGTATATAAAATTTTGAGGATTTTGGTATGGGAAAAGTGTTAACTTTTAACTGCATACATGTTTTCACTAAGGTTCAATGGGTATTCAAGAGAATACATGATTAAGGCCTTTGAATGTTTGAAATGTGACCAACAAGACATATCTTATGATATATGGGGATCAACGATAGTATTAAATCTCTGGTAATCGTTTTCACTATATTATGAGAGTGGACTGCAGTATTATGGATAAGCCTAAAGATTAGAATGGATTATGTTGGACATAAGTTAGTATTGTTTAAGGATAGAAGATTTTTGATATTATTGATGAGATGTTATTGTAACGTAGTTTTAGAAAAAGGACAACCTACAGGATGGGGGACATCCCATCGTGTCAGACAAGGATGTCGGAATCGAACCCACATTCGAAGTGCGACTGGCCTTTATCGCCTACCACTGGCCTACAGGAAGTCCCTGTTTAGTAGAAACTAGTTTTATTATATTAAGCAGTATGATATATGAAGTATAAGTCCATTTTAGGAACCATATATGATTAATCTCACTATAGATCGACTTATGTATATATTTTTTAACCTTTTGTTTAAGACAGATGGAATGACCCGTCATTCTATCACATGATCTGCTAACACTTCACGAATAACAAATTCAACTTCATTTATTTAAATGATGAAGTGGAAATTGTTCAAGGCATGAACAACAGTGAGATTGTACCAAAATAAAGTAAGTATTTATTCTAATTCAAAATTTCAACTTTAGGGAAATGATCTTGAAAACCAAAAATGTTGTCCTAGTGCCCTTATATCTGATTAATCAGATGGTACCTTAGATCGTCACAAATTTATGGATTTGTGATTGTTGGATTTTCCATAGCCATGTTCTCTACCACTCTCCATCAGAACTTGATGGTTAGATTTTTCTGCCATATCCATATTTTCACCTATGTGGAAACCCAGTGATTAGTTTATTTGGGTAACCGTTACGTTTCATACTTTTGTTTTTAAAGATTGGTTTTGGTATTCCTTTTTACGATATGGGTTTCTATTAAAGAAACTTTCTAATAGTAAACCATTTATAACCCCGACGAATTTTGAGGGCGAAATTCATTTTAAGGGGGGTAGAATGTAACACCCTGAGATTTTATGAAAAATATTCCTTTTAATTTCATTAATGTCCTGTGTTGTACGCTACACCAAAAGGAGCTTGTACAACACGCATCCTTGACTTGCCTTGCATTACACACAATCACGACCTTCCTTGATAGCGTGTGTAGTACGCGATAACGAGTTTCACTAAACAACAATATGCTATTAAAATATTATTAAAACTAGCCGTTATGAATAGTAATAACAAATTTTTGAAATTTTGTAAATTTTATTTCTCAAAATGGAATTCATTTTTGGATTCGTAATATCGAAATTAGCTTAGGGTGAAATTTTTTTGATTTTCGGATATCTTTCATATTTTGATGAATAGTGAAAATTACTAAATTTTAATTAAAAACAAATTTTTCAATCGAAATAATTATTATTGATAAATTATTAATTTGAGTTGTTTTAAAGTATATTTAGAATATATTTTTACAATTCAATACAATGTTGGTCATTGGATGTAATTTCACATTTACACTAGACATAAACAAGTGTTAATCTTTTGATAGTTATTATCTTTTAAAAACACGCTATTTGGTGTGGCAGCGGAAATTAATTTTAAAATTAATTAATGCAACTTATATGTTGGGAATTTTGTAAAATAGAAATCATTTTTGAATTCGGAATATCAATTATAGCTTAGGGTGAAATTTTGGCATTTTTCTAAAAAACTTCAATTTTTGATGAAAAGTGAAACTACTAAGTGGTAGTTAAAAAAAATTAATTTTTTTTTCATAAATCTTAATTTTACCACTTCTGTGAATAGAATTTCAAAAATCCGAGAGACATGGTTGATGTCAGTAAGTAAAATGTGGTTCAATGAGATGAAAATAATTTTTTGGTGAATAGTAACTTTTTACTTTTTTTACCACGGTTAAAAGTAAATAGGGTAATTAAGGGTAGAAATGATATTATTATCACCCTAACACATGTCCTAATTCTATTGGACAATTTTAATTCGACCACAATCAAAATTAGGAATAAAATATGACCATTTAGGCCCACATGGATTAGATTAGGACATTTATTATTAATTTATTTAAAGAAGGGTTAAAAGAGTTAAAATCAAAGTTTATTTACTAAAAAAAATTTAATATAGGGTTATACATAATATAATTTCGAATATAAATATTCATTAGAAATCTAGAAAGATTTCCTACATAATGGTATTTTATTTGTATTTTTTATACTTTAAATAATTTAATTAATTTATGACACAAGGATGATGCAGTAATTACCTTTTTAAGAAAATATTAACATAATTGATGTTATAAATGCACAAATAAATGTAATTTGAGACTTTTTATGAATTAAACTAATTTTCTAGGTTAATATGACATGTTAGTATTGATTTAATAATTTTTTTTCGAACTTATCATTCAATTATGATTTTCACAAAAATCAATTACTAAATAGTATCAAAAATGTCAAAAAATAGTTTTTAAAACAAATATTATATTATTAATTGTTATTTTATTCCTAAAAATCTAAGGTTCTTGAAAATGACTTAGATAATGTTATATATATTAATAATAAACAATTTGGGATTCTTTTGGCTTCTTATAGTAATTTTATTAACCTTATAGTGTAAGAACACAAGAAGACACGGTAAAAGTAAAATTATTTAACTTAATGTTAAATCTAAATGATAAGATTAAAATAGGAACCTAAACTTGTATAAAATCTATTGGATGAGAGGATTTCGACCCATCCCCACCTTATACTCTAAATAAATCAATTTAGAGCTATTTAAAACAGAACTTGACTTTATAATAAAATAATATTTTTAGTTATTCAAAAGGCGCCCCTCTCCTCCCTTATAAATGGGCACCTCCTCCCTCTCTTCCTCACACAACTTTGAGCCTTCAAGATCGGCCAACCCCTGACAAATTCTCCTCTCCACTTCTCTAGCAACATCCTAGAGGTTCTGGTCTTCCTCAAAGACCAATTTTAGTGCCCTAAGAGGATGTCTCAAAGAAGCACTTCAAAGAAGAGGTAATGTCCGTTACCGATTCTTTCATCTTTATTTCTTCTTCCACTTCTTCTTCTTTAGTCGTTTCATTATGAAGTAATAACATCAGTATCAATAATATACTGATATGTTATTATAAGTATGAAACAACCCTATTTCACCATCTATCCATCCTACGGAAAAAGAAATCACCGCGCGTGCGTACGTACAGAATGCCGTCTCCACGCCGTGGTGTAATATATTTTCCACCACCACCTTACATGGATGGGTATAATGATGTAAAGAATAACTATACATAGTTATTAGAACATAATATTGATTCTGATATATTGTATCATCCACTCCAATTCAATTCAATAATTATGGAAATGATATCATCGCTCGTGCGTACGTACGGACTACCGTCTCCACGACGCGATGAGATTCATTCTCCATGTTAACCATTTAAGAATGATTATAAAGTATATATAAGCAATAATAACGAAATATATGACGTTATAAAGCTACTGTATTTATGTGTATATATATTTATGTCATATACTTAATTCCACTCAATTCAATAACAAAAAGAAAACAGCGTTCATGCGTACGTACGACCTACTGTCTCCATGAACGGTGTATTTCATTCCATTTATCGATCCATTATATATATGTATATTTTGAATATATATTATATATAAATCATGTTTTATATTCTATAATTAATTAATAATGATCTATGTAATCATATGAATAATTACAAGTTAAAACACGAACGACAAATTAGACGATTTTACCCAAAACGCTACTTTAACATGAATTTACAAAAGAACAGGTAATATAAAGTCATAAGTGAACCATAAATGATATAATAACAATGAATATGATTCTGTAATAAGTCAATGACATTATTTAAATCATTATACATGAGGTTCAGACACTTACGAAGCAAATCGGACCTAAGGTAAGGGAAATATCACAATCTCATTCTTATCCGTGATTGCTTATACTTTGGTATTTACTGGGGTGTATTTTATCATCCACATCCATATTCCGTCAATATGTAATATTATTTCCATCCACCTAAAATTGTTTAAAACATATTTTACCCTTTGGTGAGTTTTTAGTAAAGGATATGAAAGGATTTTTTTTTCGTTTTTCGTACGAGGTACTTTTTGACTTTTCCGACAAAAGTACGAGAAGAATGTTTTTTAAACTTATACGGCATGAATGGATTTTTAAAACATTATTTCCAAGAATCTTTGTTTATAAGTTTTCATGTTTATTTTTAATCAACATCTTTTATTTTAAATTTGAATGACATGTTAAGAAAGGAAAAGTGTTTTTGAAGTAGAAAGGATATTTTCCTCAAGAATGAAGTTCAAGTGTTTTATCAAAAATTATTTTCCATATAAGATAATAAAGGGGTCTGTTTTTATCCCTATTATTACATTGATTTGGTTATGTTGTGATGGAATTATTTTTATGAATTCATTTATCGTATATGAATTGTTTTATGATGTCATGATGTTTAAGATTCCCATTTTTATTACATGGGTTATGTAATGATGTGTGATTTATGATTTTGTGGCACACATAAGAATGGTATCATTATGAGATGGGTGGGACCTATATCTCCCTCCAATGAATTGGGTAAAGATTTTATATCTCATGAGATATACATGGCTGGATTGGTAGGTTATACTGGTTCAGTGAAATAGGACTGAAACGAGGGTGACTCGGTTCAGAGAGGGACTTTGTCCACTAAGATAGTCTTGGCAATGAGTCTTGAATAATAAGAAATGATTTTCTATGATGTTGTGTGTATGCCACAAAGTTTAATGTTTTAAGTTATGATTATTGTGATTACATTTCACTACCATGAGTTATCCCAGGATATGAAATTATGATCTCTTTTACAGGTTAAGATTTCCAAAAGTAATGTGCTTATGTATATGATGTGATTGATATTTCTTTTGTTTACCCTTACTGAGCATTTGAGCTCACCTTTTTATGTTTTCTTTTCCCCAGGATATAAAGACAAGTTTTAGGAATAAAAAATGAAGATCTTTATGGGAGATGTTGAAGATCTTTCACTAGGATTAGAAGATTATATTCCGAGTTTCCAAAGACACTAAACTATTACGATCCTTGTGTGTGTGTTTTTGTTATGTACTAAGTATTCCGCAAATGTAATGTAATGTCCATGTACGTCATGCTTCGGGTCTCTACAATGAGAGATGACAATCTCTTACCGAGAGAGGTTATGATATTCGATCTGGTCATTTATTTGTAAATAATGGAGTTCACACGGACATGATATCTATTGGTCAGAGAAGTGTACTCAAGAGGGGGAGGCGATGAATTGAGTATCTATAAAAATTTGTGTTTTCAATGTTTTATTAAAAGGAACCCCAAAAAAATAAATACAACTCAGTAAATAAAGGTAATATAGTAATGAATGTTTGATAGTTCAAATAAATTCAATGAACATTGATTAATTTTCAGTAATCTAAATATGAGTTTTTGATACTACTTTTGAATCTATTCTAGTATGGCCTAATAATTATAACTTCTATAAAATATTGAAAATCAATGTAAATATAGTCATTTCTGAATTATACCGTAAAAGAGAGAAAAAATAATTAAACAACACAACGGATATAAAACAAGTGGTTTATCCTCAACCCGATACCTAACCCACTCCACTGGGTGATCACATACCACCAAGCATTTTATATTAATTAACATGATCTACACCGTGGATCGGGGTAAACAAAAGTGCACAAGACTGTCGAGCTCATGCACGTTCTTCCATAGTTCATTGGAGGTCTAAACTAACATGTCACAGATGCACATCTTCCACACTTATTGGTAGGAAAAAACAAGTGTAAAAAGATATGAGAGGAAGTATATCTTGTATCTTTCAGTTTAGTGAAGGAGGTAGTGTGCGTTCTAATACTGACATACGCACACTGATCGAAATCTAAATACAATACACAACATAGAAAAGATGATGATATAAGGTTATAATTTCTCTGAGTGTTATTATATGCATCTCTGGACTTCTAGGATGAAGTAGATTCATGAATTGAGTCCTCTTGTGACAAACAGTGTATCACAGGTCTGGTGCTCTGGTGTCTAGTTAGATCTGGCTCATGTTCTTCATGGAGTTGGTATTATGAATATGTTCTTGAATTTGATCTATGATATCCTGAATTTTAGATTCATGAATGTTGTGTATGTTGTTTAGATGTATCTTGTTTCATGAGTCGTTTCTTTTATCATGAATGTTCACACTTCTGTTGCTCTTCCACACACTTTGTATCAGGGTCACTCTTTTCATTTTATTCTTTAAGTTCGTGTTTTGAAGCCAAAATGTTGTATGTATTCTGTACCTCCTACCTCGTAATATCAGGTGACATGTCTAACCATAATTATTAATTAAGTTTGTGCATTTAGAAGACACATGTATGACTGTTAGAAATTAAATTGAAAAATGACAAAACAGATTACTGAATGTTGTCACAGTCGGTTTGAAAATTGTGTCACAACGAAATGGTGGTGTATTCTTTTCATTGACTAGTGAGATAGTTATGATATTGTTGTTGTATATAGATTAGGAAGTGATAGAAAAATGTGGTGTTAGGATCACAATATCTTGTCACAGTGTTTGGGTCATGTTGTCTGGTCAGGGTGTCTGGATCACTATGTCTGGTCATGGAGTCTGGTCATAGTGTCTGGGTCATGGTGTTGGGTCACGGTGTCTAGTCACGGTGCCTTGGTTCGCGGTGTTTTGTCACAGTGTCTGGGTAACATTCTGGAAAAACATAACTAGTGGCAGAATCATGGTTTCCCAGAGTTATCTATATATCTGTATATAGACTTGAGAACAAATATTCATATAATGAATTAGACTTGATCATTCATCATGGAAACTCACTAAAAAAATTAAAATATATTTTACGATAATGAAACATGTTTTCATATCAATTAAGTTCTTGGAAAATTTTTATTAAAAGCCTAATGAAACCAACTATCTTTACACATGATTTGAAACAGATTAAACAGAATTAACAAGTTTTACATGATGTATTGAATTTTTTATCCTTAAAAAATGATTAACATAGAACGAGTCCAATAATCTCCACCTTTTTTATGTTAAAAAATCATATGAGTTAGATATATGTTCTTAATGTATGTGTCTCTCCCATAATGTTCATTTAGAGTGCATGTCTCTACCCCTTTTGGGATTATAAAAAAGAGTACAAAACTAAATAAGAGAGGAGACAAGAAGAGTTCATTATATTGAGAAATATGTGTCATTACAATCAGTAAGCAAAAAAATTTCAAAATATCCCTATAAAAAGAAAGTGTTCCCATTTCTTCAGCACTGTCTATTTATCTTTGCATTTGGAAACTACATCTGGAGAAGCCCAAGGAGCAAAGGTAGAATTTGAAGAAGGGAGTGGACAAACTGATAGAGAAGGAAGGGGGAGGCCTTTAAAAAAATTGGCCAAGGTAGCAGTAATAGAAGAACAAGGCAATTGTTATACAATGATAACAGGTATGATCCGACTTAGAGGCTGAGTGAGAGTCATAGATGAAGAGGAAAGGGTAGTAGATGCGAAGGTAGGAAAATCATGTTCCAAGGGATCAGCTGCAGGAGCCACAATATCAATGCTCTACACATGAAGATAAGGCCTCAATATCATTATGAAGTAAGCGATAATCTCACCACCATACTGCATCACTTTCTCAAAGTCATATTTTTTCTCCATCAACTTGTCAAATAAAGGAGTGAAATCTATCACCTTTTGAACTTGATATGTGAATTCTTGATTGACAGGAGGGATTTTCCGATTTTCTACAATGTATTTGAAATAATTTTTCATATCATTTACAGAAAATAGGATTGAAGTAGAAATCCACATTCTTATTAGTTTTTTAATAAGCATAATTTTAAATTATGAAATGAATTCATACCAAATCAATAACTCTATCATTATTTTTAACAACCACAAATAGAGACTCTTGGTCAAAGATACTGAGCATTGATTCATGTTCTTCCTTCATAACCATTATGACTAGATCAATGTCCATTGAGGGTTGAGATGATTGTCCAGAGGCACTAGATGTTATAACTGTAGAAGTATGGGACATTATATGATTAATAACATTCTGGAGATAACCCTTGTACTCTACAGTCAACATGTTAAGAACAATAAAAAGATCACACATTTCATGAATTATTTTCTAATTTCATTCTTCCACCTTGTCAGGTAAGGAAGTTATACTATGTTGAATTAGAGATACAACATCCTATGGAATCTAACCACTAACATCCTCAGTAGGAGAAGAAATTGGGTCTTGTCTGGATTTCAACACTATTTGTATATCTTCGACCATACCTCTAAGAGACTTTACATCATCATTTAACTATTTTTTCTCAATTACAACCACTTGATTTTTATGAAGCATCTTTGGATGAATCTTCCATATGATCTTTTCTAACAACAAGGAATCATCTCTTTCACTGATGTTGGTTATAGGAGCTGGTTGAGTGATCATGATATTTTTAAATCCATCCAATAAGGTAGCTCCATATTATTTCAAATTATCCTTTCATACTATGGTAGAAGGTTTGAGATAAGTTTTATGAATATGAGATGAGACAGGCTTAGGTTCAATTGCAGATATAACTTCCAGAGAAGATACCATTTTCAATAGAAACTAAATAGGTAGATTTATACCATTAACTATGGCTTCCTAGGAGTCATTCACATCCAAATATCTATGTAAATTATACCATTTATCTACAATGCTTTGATAAACTAGATTACGAACATCAAAACTTTACAAATTATGGTGTTTCTCCCCCTCAAGAAGAGCATTTCTTACAGTACTAAGAGATTCATTTCATGAGCTATTTTCTTTGATTTCATCCCCAATAGCCTCACCAATTTCTTTTCTAACCAATTGAAAGGCTTTCTTAATTATTTCCTCAACCTATGGGATAATATCAAGACTAACATGTTCCTTTAACTGTTCCTCATTAGGAGAATCATTCTCAAGGGATGATTCTTGTTCTAGATGTTCCTCTAGAACAACCTTTTCTCTTACATTAACTACATAATCTTCTTTAGAAGCATGTTATTCATCCAAAAGAAAAGTTATTTTATATAGAGTTACATCCATCTCAATTAAGACACGAAGAGAAGCTCCACTGTCTTCCTTATCTAGGAGAGATTCCACAGTTGGTGTAAAAACCTCTTATTCTTCCACTTCAATAGGATAGTCAATAATTTCATCTGTTTCTAAACCAGGATCAGAAACCTCCTTAGATCTTGAAGAATGCTCAAATAGCTTGAACATTTCATAAACCCAATCAATATCATTCACACATTATTTTCTCCTTGGATTCCAACTTATTTTGATTATTTTGACTGCAAACATTTAGATTCAATATTAATAGTCTTTAATGACTTTTTCATCCGGTCCAACCAACCCTTTATCATGAAGAATAATATAGATTAACCTTTAGTAAAACCGGGAGGTTGGAATTGAGGTTGTATTTATCAACACACAGATACGAAGTATAACATACTTTCATAGGTTAATCTTATGTTCATCCTTCATAAGATGTATCAAAAATAAATCATGATACATGAGTGTAGAAAAATATTCTTTTCTTGGAATAATCATAATCTGAACAAACATAAACAATAATCTAGTTTCACCATCTAGCTCAGCATCAATAGTTCTTCTCTTAGTTTTATTTCCATTCATCCTTCCCATGGCTTTATCATAAACCAAGATCTCACTTAGAGGTGTATTTCCTCCTTGGTAGTCCAAAAAAATACCCTAATGATGTATCCTTAAGAAAGAATCCCATAACCATGAATAAAAACTACCTCTTTGACCATTGATCCAACTTCTTACAAAAAACCATTATATGTATCAAAAGATAATTGAATGAACTGATAAAACTGAGCAACTAGCTTTGGACATATCGTCCTAGTTTCCTTTGTGAACCAATCCAGCCATCACTACTCTTTTAGAACATTAAATACTAAATAATTACTTGAAAGAATCCACTTCGATAAGATTTTCTTTTCGGGTACCACTAATATGTCTATAATTTTAGGATTCAGAGGACCTTTAGGCACTATATTTAGTGTTATTTTCATCTTATTCTATGATATGAACTTCTCAAGCGTTAATGAGGATGGAAGTTTCATTCTAGGAATTCAAGGAATGTTCGAGAGAGAGAGATAAAGTTTGAGAAGGGCTTATAGTTGATAAAAGAGAGCTTTAGTGAATAATGGGGTAAAACATCTTTAGTTTTTATCATTTAAGGATATCAAGCATCACAAAATGAATAGCACGGGAAAGTAAAAGAATAAAATAATAAATTATAGTGATATGGGTTATAATATATATATATATAACAAAAAATTGTCTTTACCGGGAGACCGGAATTGACTTTCAGATCTTCTTAAAATAATGGGGTTTCTTATGTGGAGGTGGGTCACACTCCCAAGGAAAAAAATTTAAAAAGACAAGATGTTTAATAAGCCTTGAAGGGTCCATTAATGCTTTGTAAAATAAGTCAACAAACCAGAAATCAGATTATTTTAATTTCAAAACATATTTTGGCTGAAAATAAGGCTTATAGTATTTTATTACATCACTATTGGGTCATTATGATATCTTGAAACACATTATATATTTAAAAGGTATATAATTTTTACCCAAAAAATTGACTATCTCAGAAAATTATGTAAAATTCACCGTTCAATTATTTTGACATCCTTATTCCAAAAAATAGTGTTCATTTTATCTAAATAATTTTTTAAATATTTTAATTTTCAATTTAAAAATAAAAACCGACATTTCTCGAAAATTCATGGGTTTTGACAAAAATGGCTTTCATACCATAATAAAAATTAAAATTGCATTCATAAAATTATATGATCATTTATATTTAATTAATATTAATTTAATAATAATAATAATATTTTATTAAAATAGTATGTAATAGAAAAAAACCATTAATTTATCAAAATATATTTCTTAGTTGAATATTAACTCAAAACACTATTTGAACTTTAAAAACTATTTATAAGGTAACAAAAATAAGTTGAAAATATATTTATTATTATATAAAAAAATAATGTAAATAAACATTGTGCTAAGGCCTTGTTACATAACCCCTTATAACACCCATATAAGATAAAAGAGTAAGGTGTGAGATGGTGACAGACTCTTGGGGTGGCTTAGATAACATTGTTCAGGTGGTAGTCTCTATCAACATGCACTTTTCTCATACATAGTCCTAAACGAGCTTATCCAATTGAAGCTCAGCTTGGGCTTGGTCAAGAGAAAAGCCCAATGACGCCCCCTCTTTTCCGTGTTCCGAATAATGGGCTTTGTATGGGGCACGTCTACTCGATGAGGCCATCACTTCCTTTTTCTGAGTAAATTGGATTCGATAAAGCTCTATATTTATACTAATCATGTGAACACTGTTCAGTGACTATATTAGAAACAGTCACAATTCTTAACATAAAACAAAATAAGTTGACATTTTATATAAAGAGACATTTAATTATATCAATAGGAATTTCAATTAATTAATGTTTGGGTCATTACATGATTGGAAATGTGATATACCCCTCAAATATCAATAAAGTTTTTATTTTAATTAAGTACACTAGATTTAAAAAAGTTGGATTTTGAGATTATTATCCCTCTATCTCTATTATGGGTTTTTAATGATAAAATAATCAATTATATTATTAATATATTCATTTATTTTTTTATTTTTTTATATTTTATAATGTTATAAAATATATTTTATGTTAAATTGTCATTTCAAATGTTTTCAGTATATTTGAAAATATTATTAAACACTCTGTACTTGTGATGATTCCTTTGATGGAATATTGATGATACATAGAATACAATTGTGAGATTTGGATGAGCTCTATTTTGAATATGTGAATCTTATAGCTTCACCAGATTTCTAATTTAGGGAATCATCATCTTGTATCCATGAGGTAGTGTCTCATGTTCTAGAATATACCCAATATATAGCCAGTGTGGAAGGTGTGTCACCCCATGATTGGGAGTGACATAATATTCCTCGTATAAGAGAAATGACTGGATAGTGGGTGTACTCAGATTGTAGTATGTTTTATATAGTCTAATAGCTACCTTGTGGAGGCTACTATGTATTTGTTTTCATTATGGAAAAAGATTTGGGAAAGTATTTATTATTTTAAAAAACACCATTATTACTCCTACAACTTATTAAATACACTTCATGGAATCCCAAATTTTAACAGACCTCATGTATCCCATTAATGTAAACCATAGTTATCATATAAACTACACTTTATCACATAATAATTTTCTAATTAAATTATGATTCTGAATTGGTAGCTTTATCCAAGTCCTCTTCTGAAAGATCCAACAATCATTTCTCATTCACAAATAATCTCTCTATTTCCTATATCCCTCTCTTAAATTGTATCCATAATTTCTATGAGAATAAATAATATAATTGTAGAATATTTCTGTTAATAAAATAATCACTTCTCAAATGATTATTTATCTCTTATTATTGGGATTCTATTAAGACGAATGGAAACCATGTTCATAGGATGACATTAAAATATTTAAGTTTGGGGTTAAGATTACATTAATGAAAATTGATGTTGATATTTGGTTTTCGTTAAAAAAAATGGAATGTATTTATAACAAATATCACAATAATTGATGGGTAGTTATATAGGGTAACATTGTGTAATATATTCGATCACCATATCATATTGTTTTTGAACTCTCTTTATATTTATTTAACACATTATTTGAATCATGGTACACATAATGTTCATTAATCTAATATATGTGTAATACATTACACATAATCGATTAATTATTATTGATATTGTGTTAAATATGGGTCAAATTTATCACTTTATCTTTTTGATTTATCATAATCATTTTTTTTTTCATTTATAGTATTATTTTTTAAATGTTAATTCACCCCTCTTTCCATTTATCCTACTCTAAAAAAATAATATATAAAAGGATATATTTGTATTCATTTCAAAATTCAAGTTCTTTTAATAAAAATTTGATTCTCTAAATCCCATTAAATTTTCATTTATGAATTTAAAATTTAATGTAAATATTATAATAATTCAACATTCAATGATGGTTTGAATTATTATTTTTCTATAACACACATTTTTATTTTCCCTAAAAAAAATTAGATATCCTTTTTATAAAATAGTTATATTTTGTTATAAATATAAAACTAAAACAAAATATAAATTTAGTTCATAATATTTTACATTATTTTAATTAGATGGTAAAGATATCAATTCCAAACACTACATCTTAACAAAATGAATTTAACAATATATCAACATGAAAAATAGCTCATAAATTTTGTAAATATAAAAAAATGACACGTTAATGACAGATTAAAATTATAAGAACTTGGTCATGAATGTTTAGATAATACATTGAAATAGTTATTATTTTCTTTAATGATACTATTGTGGATATGGTTATGATCTTTACTAACCATTTCAATGGTAGAAATTCCCCCCTGTGAGGATTTTTTATCTGATACTCTCATAATGAAAATCAAATAAGTTTTACCTAGTTCATGTGAGGAAAAATTCACTATAATTGAATTGGATATGGGAATAACTAATATGTCATCCAATGACCTAGTCTTTTCTCCTATGAAATATAAAATTAAATATTAGTATAATTTTTTTAAAGGAAGAAATTCCAACCAAGAAAACCAAGATGGACCTCTCTTTTTATGAAAAAAAGATATAGATTCTTATGATATAAACACTATTAATCAATGTGAAATTGAACTCATTACAAAAATCATTAAAAACCCTAGATAAATAATAAAACATCTTGAAGATCATGAAATAATGAACAAATTAATGATTTTGAAGTGACATGCAATATTTGCAAAAAATAAGGGTAACATAAACCAAATGTTTCTAGTAACAAAGTGTCTAATGATAATAAGAAATGTAAGAAGAATCTATAAGATTCAAATTATAGATACAATAGGGATTAACATTAAATATATGAATAAATTTAATCTACTAAAATATTCATCATGGATCATGTCCTTGTTGGTGAAGGTTTTAGTTCCCAATTTCATTTTCATTCCTATTGTTCAACTCATTCTTCATATTCCACTCATTCATCTGATTTTTTTTACTATTATTATATTTAAAATGAAATTGGGAATTTTTTTACATAACTTATTCCAAAATATGACAATACATAGGAAAATAAATAATTTAAATTATTTTGAAAAATTAAATATCCATTGGAAATTATCATGTTTTAAAAGAAAAATATGATATGGTTTTTAAATTTAAAAGCTAACTATGAATTGAAGTATTAAAAACATAAATGAAATATTTTTAAATCTATATTTCTTCAATCACACAATTTTAAAAAAAACATAACATGATGATTTTTTCATAATGTGTTAAATTATATCATCATGCTAATGGGTTTTCATAACAATAATTCATTTTGAAAAACAAATCATTTGTATTCAATTTTTAATGAAATATTTTTTCTTATTTATTTAAAAAATATTGTCATTCCATTTATGAATTCATCATTAAAAATTATAGTTGTGGATGAATAAAATTCAAAACCACTTTATTCTAAATTTTATTAATTATATTCATATTAAAAAAATTCCATATCCTTATTATAAAATCATATTAGACGAAATATTATTTTCCCATCTCAAAATATATTAGTTAACATTTTTTGACCATAATTATTACTAAAAAGAACATTACATTGAGATTTTCGAGGAATATTCTTCCCGACATCATTAATATATCATATGGTAGATTTTAAATGAAAATGGAGTGTCCAACTATTGAAATTATAGATCTATAATTATCCATATTGATATAATTAATTAATTATCTAATAGAGGGGGTTCTTGGATTTCACACATTAAGAGATGTTTTGGGATGATATTTAAGAGAAAAAGATCTTTTTAATCTCTTTTGTTTTAGTCTACTCTTATATATATATATTGATATTTCATATCTCTCTTTCTAATATATAATTTCATAAAATATGATATAATAATGTTCCATTAGTTATGTGTTTAATATTTTTTTTTTCAATTTATTCAATATATTATTTTAATTTATTTTAAAGATATATTTTATATAATATTTATAAGTTATTTTCATTTTCTCTTTCAAAATATATTTTCTTATTTTCTAAAAAAATATTATATTTCTTAAAATTCCTTTTTTTAATTATCAAATTTTATTTACCTATCCATTACAGAATTTATTTTCATTTCTTATATATCTTGAGTTCTGAATTTTTAATTTAATTAATTCCAATTATTTTTATGAAAATGTAATCTTAAATGCTTATGCCCAATTTTTTTTATATAGTGGTTGTTTCGGTATAGATACATTCTCTTTACTACCTTATCTAAGATTATTCTTAATGTTTTAACTTTTTCAGAACATGTGCTATCTTGAGATTGTATTTTTTGAATCATATTTTAAATTAAAATCTCAATAAATTATCATCTTGTATCTTCTTTTCCCTTCATTTTTTTCTTTTAATAATCACCAAGGGGGATTGGTTCTCCAGTTCTCTATTTATTGGGAATTTTTTGAAAATGGGGGATAATATTATTTCTCCAATAAGGATATGTTTAGTTATTTTAAGGAAGATGTTAGTTGATTTATTGAGCATGTACAATATAAATGTTATTACATCAACATGTTGTATATCTCATTTATTTCTTGAAAATGATGTTTATATCACTAATATCTTGATCATGTTGTATATAACAAATATTTCTATAGAATTTTATTAATCACAGTGAATATATATATGATAATATTTATTAACACTTAATTTATCTTTCTATATTCTATATTTTATATCACATAAGGGGATATTTTTTCAATTATCTATCATTGTATTTTAATTGTTACAAACACTCACCAATGATTCTATCATTTTAATTTAAGTGACATTCAGTGATTGTATTAAATATCTTATAATGGAATCTACGTATAGATGAATGATCATATAGAAGTATTTTAGTAACATTGATGATACTCAAATATTTAAATGAATGTGATGATTCATTGGAAGCAATATTGATGTTCCATAAAATCCCACTGATGGTATTGGGGGATATTAGTTTTTATTATGTTTATTTTTTGTCCACACTGACTCATGAATACATGGAACTTGACATAAGGTGGCATGAGGTAGTGACTCCAATTGTAGAAAAATTTTACTGGCCATCTAGTGTAGTGGCACCGGCTAGTTGATGGTGATAGAAAAAGTACCTCTGATATGAGGAGTGCCACTGGGTACGGATTGGAGGATCACTCGCAAGTCAGTGGGGGGATTCAAGGTATAATATCATTTATGGATTCCATTGGCAACTCTGTGGAGGATACAATGCATAATGTTATGTCAAGCTATAATATCTATGGATGAATTTAATTATTGTCAACATAAACTAAATTTACCCACTAGAATGTTCTATATAAGGTCCAGACCATAATAATTAAATAATAATTATTTTTAATAAATGAAATAATTCTCTTATATTTTATGATATTTTTAGGGTTTCAGTTTTTTATAATTATTCCATAAATCATAAAAAACATAACCATATAATAAAAATTTGAAACATCTGATCATTATATATATTTTACCATATTAATCTTTTAAGATAAAACCTGATTCATTTTTGTGAATAATATTTGAGATATCCATATTTACTTCTTCTTGTCCCTTACCCATCTTTAGACCATGTGAAATTTTTTTTAAGAACATGGGGTTATCACCAAATTATCATTAATGGATATAAAAGGAATAAAAATAGATAGTCTACTAAAAATATTAAAACATAATATTTTTTTATGTTTATATTGATGTTATTTGAGAAAAATAAATAAACTTTTATCACATGAAAAACATCCCAACAATTTTCTCGAATAAAATAATTAAATTCATAAGTAATCCTAGATAAATCTTATATTTATATTGGGATATGATTATCTATTTCACTCGTACAAATGAAATAACTATATATCCAGCTTACATACCCAATTTATCGCAGGGCTGTCATAGACCCACCCATCGATGGTTTACAACATATCCACTTGTAAATGGTTTATAATATAACCACTCATCCTTTTTTAACACAACCTCTCATAAATGGTTTATAACATAACCACCCATAAATATAAATAATTTATAGAAACTCTAATAGAAACATATAATGTAAAAGGTTTCAATTATCAACATTACAGTCATAAAATATTCTCATCACCCATAAGAAAATTCAGATATTAAAATATACTTCACATTAAGAAATCACATTTTTTTCCAAAATATACAAAAAAGTGAATGAGGGGTTTTATTTGTATAAATAATGAATTATTGTAATGTATGAAAACTGAAAATAATTGTTATAGTGGTTGTAAATTCATTTCACTAACTATGTTAAAAAATAATGTTCCATAAATCATTTTTGAAGAAATTCATACATTCAATACAATGATTACATTATAAAAAATAAAACATTGAAAAAAAAATAAATTTATTAAAATCTCGTTTATATAATAAAATCATTTTAAAAAAATATACATGTAAGAAAAATATAGTGAAAAGGAAACCGTTAAAAGATATTGATTTTTAAGAAAAGTCTCAATCGCTTTGGAAATATTTGAATCAAAAACCCCATGAAAAGACATTAATCAAAACATAAAATGAAATTAAAACAGATATATTCATGATATAACATGTCATATGGGTTGTACATACACCTTATAATGGAATATAGGTTCATAACATCAAAATTTTGCTTAATAAATTGAAATTGAGATGAAGTCCCTTACAATGACTCTGACTCATCATGTATTTTTATTATCATCCTAAATAATAAGCATCTGTTAATTTTTAAATTAAAAAAGATCCTTCGTATAGTTTATCATTCCTTTTATTTCACATATTACCATGTTATATAAGATTACTTCATCAAATATGACCACATCATATGTTTTAACTATACTCAACATATGTGTTAAAAATAACTTAAGTGGGTTGACTATGGTCAATGTGTCATTATTTAAACACATCCATAACAATAATCTAAATGTAATTATCATATTTATATATCAATTATACTTTTAATAACCATAATTACTTATTTAATTTATAAATGATGTATGTTATGTTCCTAGAGATGATTGGTCGTGTGTACGCATTAGTAACATTTCCATTCTTCAATGATCACTATTGAAAGGAGGTTATTAAAATTATATCATTAGAGACTTATTATAATATATTTTGTACCATATTATTTCATTTAAATATACTTATATATACAATCCATATAGTGTGGTGATGAAAAGAGAGTCATGTAACTTTCTAATGGTTGTAGTTCACACATACACAAATGGTGTTGTAAATTTTAAATGAGTGAAAGGTATGAAATAAAATATTATATTGTTTTTTGAAAATGATAAATATGTCATTAATAAAATAATTATTTCATTTATATCACATATATTGACTCCAATTTTAATTCTTGTTAACATAGACCCCTTTTATGGGGTGAGGGGGAACCCAACAGGAAATCAAAGTCATAAAACTATAGCCATTGCCCACATTCTAAATGCCCTCGGCCAAAAACAACATAATTGAAGTCTGCAGAGAAATTCCCTTCCCCCACATCAACAATGTTAAGATGTGATTCCACCTTCTCATCACTTCTTAGGTAGTTGTCTCGTGTACGGATGTACAAGCCTGGTACCGATCGAAATCACATATATTCATTATCATCATCCTTATGACCTTCCATGAAAAGTGTTAGTGAATAATGAATCACATCACACTGTGGGGTAATAGTACACATTACACAAGGGTGATGTTGTCATATCCCCTAGGGAAGTGAATGTAAAAAAGTAATTTGTGAAATAATGAATCCAAATTAATTATATGATTATAAATATCATTAATATATATCCATATTTATACCCAACAGTGAGAGGTGTTGATAAAAAACATTTCATGTCTATTAACAAGGTTGTAGTCAGTTATACACATGAGTGACATTATCGTTTCAGATTGGATGGAATAGAATATGAATATAATTTATGATCATAACACATAAAACATCCAAATATATGGGATATTTTTTATATTATCATAAATGAATACCTTTTGAAGGAGGTGGAATAATATATAAAACAATAATATATATTAAGGAATTTTACCTCATCCTGGACCACATCTTAAGGATCAAAACAAAAAATTTCATAGATTGGATTTCTAACCAAACAATGGCTACTAGGATAATGGTATTGAATTTTTGAAGTGATTTTGGTAGAGTTTGGTCGAACAAAAGGTGTTTGAAGTTGTGAATAAGTGAGTATTGTGGGTGTCATTTTATAAGTGATACAAGTGTCACACTTGTAAATTTGAATAGAAAATGAGGTACCCACATTTTTCTCTTTCTAAAAGGATCCAAAATGGAATTAAATTTAACATATTTAATTCATATAATTGGAAAATTTTAAATTATAAAGAAAAAATGATGTTTCAATGAAAATTATGTTTTTAATGAAGTGTATATTTCATGAAAAAGATTATTTTATATTAAATATATTAATTTTAATAATGATTATAGGAATATTGAGTATTATTTATTGATATATAATCTCTAAAATTAATTTATAATATTTTTGATTAGGGATCATCTTAATTAATTAAAATGGAGAAATATTGGGCACTTTAAAAGTATTTTTAGAATAATCCATTTTGACAACAATTATATGATGATTCAGTTTGTATAATTGGAATATTTGCCTATGGATAGGTAAGTGCCCCTAAAAACTGCAATGGATCAATTCTCATCATTTTCAGGTTGAATTATGACATTCATTTGAAGCATTACACTCAAAAAATAGTTATTTTTCAGAGTTTCCATGGACATCCATTACTGTTTACAAATTCTCTGATTATGTGAATGCTAGGGAATCTAGTTTGGTAGATACTTTTTTTGGGTAGCATAAATGTTTTTTTGTTCGACCTAGTTTCTCCCTAAATATTTGTATAATTATATATATAAGGATTTCTGAATGACTTTGTTTAGACTACAATAGGGTAAGAGTTTGATGCCAATAGGATTTGGATTCTTAATCAATGTTTTATTTCTTTTCTATATATAATAAATTTGTTTACTCAAAAAAATGTAATTGTGAGATCAATTAAATTGATCAGTATACAGATGTAGACTTAGGAGGCATTGGTAAGAGATTCAGTTCTAGTGTGGGAGATGGTTCCACAAGATAGAGTCATTTGGATGTATCTACTTACCCATGTTTTAGAAAGCCTTTGAAATGTGAGACACATTAGGGTAATACATTGGTAGTTGACATACTCATTCACATTTAGAAGGATTTGGGAAATCCAAAATCATATGTGAAATCCCCTACATGGCCAATGGTAACTAATTTGGTTAGTGTGATTGATGCATTATATTCTTTACCATTTATAACAATTGGGGGATCCCATAAGAGGTTGTGTGGTCTAGTAGTGGAAAAAACCATTAAGTGGAGACACAAGTGGTTGATGATATAGGTTCAAGGGATATCAAGGATTCATCATATGAGGAAGATGTCATTTCAGGGTATGGGACCATTTGAATATTAGGATCCCAAATGAATGAGACATTGCAGGTCCATGCAGTGGTGTCTAATGCAGCAAGAAAGGGTGTTTCAATGGGTGGAAAGGTTCATGAAACAGTTATATGGTGTGGTAAATTTATCAAGTCAGCTTTAAAAAGGTATTTTCAAGATATTTAACTTGTAACTATCTTTTTAGGATTGGAGAGTGATGGTACGTACTTGGACTCCAATACATCATGAGAAGAGAACACCAATAATGAGTAGGGAATCCATGGGGATGAGACGAGTGATGATTTTTTATTCTAGTTCCTAAGAGGGAGCGAAAAATATCTTCAATATAGTGGATTTATTACTCTATGGAAGATGATTAGTCAGATAGTTAAAAAAATTCCAAAAGGTCTATTCTTTCATGCATCTACAAATAGAGATTAGATCCTCAAAAAGCCCTAAATCCATAGTGATGTATAATGATCTAATGGTTTTTGGAAATAATGATTAGGCTGAGGCTATAAATCATATAGTAATTCCAATCAATGGTGGTCTATTTAGAATGATGTGGGAGAAATGTGTAGACTCTAAGATAACTCTGGAGCAGCCCAAGAATTCTGAAGATGAAATGATGGAGGATTTTTTTTATAAATTTTAGAGTAGATATAGTTGAATGATTATAAAAATTTACATTATCACAGATACTAATTAGGAGTTGTGTGTATGGATTAAAAATAAGGATGTAATAATAATAGGAGGATTCAATAAAGGGATTGTGAAAAAAGATGAGATCATTAAAACATGAGACAAGATGGTGTATTAACTTGAAGACCTCATAAAGGATGATATAGAAACACATGTAACCACTATCTCCTAGAAATTATTTTGGGATCATGATTCATGTATTATTAAGATATCTTCCAATAACTATGTGATTTATTTTAATGTTATATATGGGTGAAGGTTTTGTTTTCTCACATTTTCTTTAAAATTGTTTTCATGACATATAATTTAAGTCTCTTTCAGTCATATTTCCTCTTCAACCATATTTTTTTCATAAAAATTTATCCCAATTAATCACAATATTCTGTAATACCAACTCTTTACTCTCATGAATATAGACATGTTTTTCTTCATAATAATGGTTGTCTTCCAACTAAACTACTTTAGGTCTCAAAACATGAGAAGAATTGGGTACCGAATTAATTGACATCGAATCATTAAATACATTTTGAAAATGTGATAAACTAGTAGATAAAGCCATTTTGTAGGTAATTGATCAAACTTTATCAATGTGGTTATATTTTCCAATGATCCCTACACATATCTTTCACTTTTTAACCAAAGCTGTATCACTTTTCCTGGGAGGCACATTGAGAAAGACCTAATCAACATATTAAAAGGAAATATATTTTCTCTAGTAGTCCATATATAATTTATTCACTCTCTAATTCATCCTCGTATATTTTGAATCAACAACACATTTTCAGGCATTTCCACTAATAACATTAGTCACATAAACTTCCTTTCTCTTAATACATGCCAACAATATAGTGTCTGGCACTAGTTTAAATTTAATTCCCCAAACTATCCCCCAATATACTAGAATAAAAAAAATTATTTCAAAAATCTCAGCAATAGAAATATATTGATCTGAACATCCATGGTAATCCATTGAACACAAACGAAGCCTATCTTGCATGTTCTGAATTATCTACTCACACTGTCTTTCAATTAGAGGTTGAAATGTTTTTATAAAATTTATTTTATTACCCAATGACTGTGGAAGACCATTCAAAAAATTATATATAAATCTTGAATCACTGTTTGATATTATCGGGAGAGGAACTCCATGTAACCTAACTAACTCATTCGGATAATGTTTAGATATCTAATATATTGATCTTTTTTCTCAAATGGAAATTAAATTTTTACATTTAGTTAATTGATCTACAATTACGAAATTTTCCTTATCACCTCATAGAGTGTTAAGTAATCCCACCACAAAATACATGGATATATTTTTTCCATTTCCTCCCCATCATTGGAATAGTATAATGAATTACCTTAAGTAACTATTGTTCTTTAATAAACAAGATGAGATTCTAACAATTCATGGTTGACAGAATAATATATCTTTTCATAGAATCCCACTATTAATAATCCCTATAGTATTTGAACGTCTTAGTGTTGTCTGAATGTATAGAAAACATAGAAATATGAGCTTTAGTGAACAAATCATTCATCAATTGGGAATAAAAAGTGACAAATTATCATTTAAAAACTATAGAAAACCTTTTTCCTCAGTATTAAAATCATGAAACATACCCTTCCTAATAGATTCTTCCTCTTCTAAAAAATATGTATCCTACATTAGGGGATTCTAAATTCTTTCTAATAAGGTTGACTTCACTAAAACATGAAACATAAGAGAGGATGTCCCTACATCCATAACTTCAATGAAAAAATTTATCAGAAAATTAACCAAATGGTCATGTTCCAAACATAACATGGTTTATATGAAATTATTTTTTCAACTAAAATAATTATCCACTTTATTTTATTTTCCCAGATGTTATTGAAATATGAATTCCCAAACCCTGATTTTTTATACTCATCCCATCCATCTCTTATATATTATTTATAATTAAATATACTCTAAAAAATTCTAGGACAAATACATATGTAACACCTCAATCCCAGAGGCCTAGAACAGGTGTATTAATTTATTACTTTGGCATGATTATAAGGAATTAAATAACAAAGGACCGATCAGTTTAGCAATATTTCATGATCAAATTACATCCATGACACCCATAATACATTGAGAAAAAAATATAAAAACATACAATATAAAATCAAATAAACATCATCCATGAAATAATATTCAAAATATTATTTTTTTAACCTGGGAAAATGAAACATAAGTGAATGGTGATCTTAGATGCTCAATTAGGGTAAATAATACAATGAAAGCATAAATAATAAGTACTGTTGAATATATAAAGAACAAATTTCAATAAAACATAAAATTAATAATAATATATTAGGAATAAAATCTGGGGAAATAATTACATAAAAAACATAACCATGGATATTGTACTTGGTGATTAACCACATGGGCAATCAATTATTAGTTTCATAATATTGTAGTGGATAATTCCTAACATCATAACCACACTCTCAAGGCCTTACAATTATACCATACATAAATGGGTAAAAACCCAAATGATTTTCTCTCATGAGATCTACTGATTCATAGAGTTTATATTTTGGGCCCCTCCTATCATATTCTAAGTCCAGTAAATTTTTCATATGAAAATGGAGATACATAGAAAATATAAACAATCTCATTGAAAAAATTGAAAATGAAATGTTAATACTTTAACTTCATCCCAAAAATGGTATCATGTTTGAATATCCCTTTTCATATTGATCATCAACCCTTCAAAAACTTCTTTTAAATGATATAATAAGAGATTAACCACAAAAAATTAAAAGATTAAATAAAGGGTGCTGACATAGATGACGATACATTTAAAGAGTCTTTTGAAAATTTCATAAGGAAATACTATTTAAACATTCCAATGTGTCCAATAATACATGAAATATTCAAATCCTAATCCTTTATAATATCATGAGAATAATAATTTTCATTATATGATATATAAAATTTAAGTACATACACAACATGAAATTAACATGTTGTAAAAAAGGGATATATCTTGTAATAGTTAAATAGAGTCGAGAAAATTCTCTTTACTTTTGCAAGAATAGATATTTCAAAAATGATTATTATTTATCATAAAATCTTAATTTAAACATGTATATAAAAGAAAATAAAAGTTGATTCCATTAAAACTTTTTTTAGGCAAATATTATTTTTTATATATGAGAAATCAGGTAAAAAGAGTTTTCCTGAAACCGTAGAAATATAACATTTTACTGCGTTTTAATGAAAATATAAAATATATTTTAATGTTAAAAAGATTATGATTGTTTTCATAAAACCAAAAATGAACTATTATATTTTTCATGATAAATTTTTTGACTTTATAAAAATAATATTTCATAAAAAATATTTTATACTGCACTTGAAAATTGGTAAGAACTCAAGAAGTTCCCTTCAATAGAGCTTGATTATTAGGAAGAAATTAGAATGGAACCATTTTAAAAAAGATAACTCCAAAAAAATGAAATATGAGATGATATGAATATATTATTTTGAACATTTAATCTTAATAAATAAGTTGAAAAAAACAAATAAACATTACATTTGGGTAAGGATAGTAATTGAATAACATGATGGAGAAATCATGGTTTGGGTAGAATCCCTTACTAGTTTGTAATCAATAGACCAATATGCCCCAAAATTAATAATCACAAAATGATAAAATTAATAAAATAAAAATAAATATAATCATTATATTTTATATCAATTTTTGGTATACATACACCATACACAAGAAATATTGGTGAATACAGAATATCTCAAAAAATGGAACAGAGATGAGAAAACCCACAATACTTTATAATCAATTGAAACGTATGTCTAGTAATTTACAATCACCCAGTGAATAATTTAATTTCATGAAGATAAATAGATTCAGTATATAATGTATCATATTTTAGAATACATATACCATATAAAAGAATGAACTGGAAAATAATGGAAATCTTATAGAAATTAAATTAATATATAAACAACTTAACATATGTTTGATCATCTTCTGCACTTGAACTTAGCATCCAGAATAATTACATAAAAACCATTAATTAATTAGTTCAGAGCCTTCAGTTAATTTATTTTACATATTAAAATTTTATTAATTTAATTTATATCATTTTGGATAAGTTATATGATAAAATGTGATCGCTCAAGATAACTAGTTTCCTTGGTTTTCACGATCATCATACTGGTATATGAGTATAGAAGTTCCCATGAAATGGATATAATTCTTCAGAATTTAATTCATATATTATTATTGAAAATATATAAGTATAAATTGTAATATATTTCATTTGGTCACTTGGAATGAGGATTAATAATTAGATAAGTGATTTAGTGATAATCATTTATATTGTTATGGTGATTATTGATCATAACAAAATATTTTGTTTTATCATTAAGTCTTATGTAAATATGTTACATCCAGAACATTAATAGGTTTATATTTTATATCTTAAAATCTTTATCGACCATTAAAGTGGTTTCATGATCTTCTTCAAAGAAAAATTTGAGGAATAATACATTGTCATCCACAATGGTTATAAATTTGCACCTCGTAGACGATGATTTCAATTATAAAATTAAAGGGGGAGAGTAAAGAAATTTATAATGATTATTACATTAACATGATATAATTCTAGTATATCTAATATAATGGGGTTATCATGATCAATTAGATAGAGGATGTTAGTATAGAATATGAAAAGAAATTGAAATGAAATTAATTGAAAAAACAAGACGATTTTCCTCTTGAAATAACCTCCTTGTGTACTTTCTTAAGGGAAAGGGTTTTGGTATTTTGGAAAGAAAACGTTATCCTCGATGTGGGAGGGACTATTGAAAATTATATGGGTAGAACAATTAGAATCATCAAGGTATTGAAGAGTGAGGATATGAGGGAGTGGAGGGGGGGGTTATAGTGGATGAGAGGATGTCTTTTCGATTATTATAACAATTCTTTTATTATTTTGGATCAAGACTAGGAATTTTCATTATTACTAGAACCTAAAATAGTAATAAGTGCACGTTATTTCAAACAACTAGCCGTTTACTGCATCCATGTCTAATGCATGATCTAGATATTCTTTAATTCATTATATTTTATAAATAATTGAATTTCGGTATTCACCAAAAAATCAAGTATTTTAGTAAAATACCAAATATTGAAACAAAACAAAATTTATATTTAGTATTAAAAAATAGAAATTATATTTTCAAAATAATTTTCTAAATATGAGAAATTTAATTTATTACAAAAATCATCATTTACTCAAAAAATAATGTTTTTCATATTAAAAATGATATTATAACACCACGAAAATTATCTAATGTCTCATTAAATTATCTTAAAATCATAGAACAACAAAATATTAATTTTGGAATATATTTTATTAAAAATAATTTATTGTTGAATATATTTGTCGATTTGAAATTTTAATTAAATATTTATTACTCCGAAAATTCAAACACTTAAATATTAATTTTTAAAATATTATCTTTCATTTATTGGGTGCCTAAATGTTATTTATACTTTCATGTGTGAGGATACTATTCATAAGGGTCAAGTAAATCTTCATAAGGGTATAATTACTATTCCTAAGGGTGCATTACTATTCATAAAGGGGAATTTAATATGCACCAAAAAATTATGTTGATCTTATTGGACTCTAAAAAACATACTAATTACATTGATGTATATCTATTTCTAAAAATTCAAATCCCATAAGTTAGAAACTTATGATTCATGGCTACGTTCTAACTATATTTTGCAAATAATTATAATAAAAACATTATTTTTCACAGATATTTGTGTTTTGTGCATTACCAAAAATATTTATTTTTATATTCTAGGGGTGTTACATTCTCTCCCCCTTCAATAAATTGAGTCCCCACAATTTAAAATTTCACTCATATTGTTAATGGTTGATACTTGAAATTCAACTTTTTCGAAACTCCCCTCGAAAATAGTGTTAATAAAATATCCTCTTCAAAAGTGTGGGGGATTAATTGGTTACTACAAAACTATGAATTTGAATTTGGTAACATTATTTTGTAGTGAAAATATGTATATCAATGAATAATCTAACCATAATTTTCTAATGTAGATTGATAGAGAACATTTTCATTATAATGTTTACCATCACAAAGCCGTAAATCATGTTATCCATTAAAAATCCATTCATTTCTCGAAAGGAAAACATCATAAATAACGTTTTTGTTGTAAAATACTTTTTCATGAATTGAGGTATTCCATTAATCTATATATAAGGACTTGATAAATTAAACATACATGATTTCATTCCATGAAATAAGATTTAAATCATACATTGGTTTTGCTTCATTATTTTTTCAATTTATTCCTAAAACCTGGAAATTAATGTTCTAGATGAATTATTTTTTATGCCTAAAGAATTTGAATGAACTTGTACAGATCATAAATCCCAAAAAATCATAATTATCTATTATAAAAAACAAAAAAATTTCAGGATAAGATATGATAATTCCTCAAAAATAATAAACCATTATATTATGAAAAATAACAATAATCTAAAAATTATATTGAAAAACTCAACATTAATCATATATTATTTTGAAAATGAACATAATTTTTCAAAATAATTTCTATATTATGACCCCAAAATCTGAAGTATTTGTTCATTTAGTCTTCCATATTTCATCGATACTTCAAAATCTCTTATATTAAAAGTTTTATTTCCCATATCACATAATCTCTGAGATATTCCATCCATTTCCAAAAATATACTATATCATCATATGTCCAAAAAAAATCATATGTGACTCCAAAATACAAATAACATATATTCCTAAAAATATAATATTTACCAATGTCTTATAGGATTCCAAAAATTGGGAAAATCATCTGAAATAACAATATTCACTTAACCACAAAATAATTTTCCAATCCCAAAGTTATCATTTTGATAAAACAAAAAGTCCCTAATATCCTAATAACATTTATTCATTAGATGTCTAAAAAAATATCATGATAACTAGTACTACACGTAGGATAACGGTAGGAACTTCACCCTTATCTCCCTTCAGTTGTGGGTTCAAACACTGTGGCCTTGCTGAACATAGAGGTTTACCACCCGACATGCGGGATGTCCTTTTTCTAAAACCATATATCTTTCAAGTCCATTAAATTTAAGGAAAATAACCATGAATGGATTCTTAGTATTGGTTTTATTTTATTCTATTGTACTCTTCATTTTTCTTAGTAATTATTTTCATTATATCCTTCTTTCGCACACATAAATCATTTCTCTATTCAATTGAGACACTTTCTTGGTTTCCTCCATCCACATTTCATTCATACTCGAAATATAGATTTATTTTCTCCATGGTGTCCAATATTTTAGCTCATAGAAAACTCCATTATTCTAATATTTTTTGGGATTGGCTAGTGGTTAAGTTATATGTTGTTAATAATATTTCGAAAAAAAAATCGTAATGAACATGATATTTTTCACCCCAATCAACATCCTATTTTCTTACTCTTCACCAGCTCCTTTTCCATCATGTTCAATGTTAACATAGATCCTTTGGATTCCAGCCATTGACTAAAACCAGAATTCATAGTGTGAAAAAATTTATAATAGTGAGAAAAAAAATCATTTATATAAAATAAAGATGTAACACCCCGAGCTTCCACGATACGCTTCTAATTCAATAATGCATTAGCTTGCATTGTACGCAACTTCGAGTTCTAAAACACCGCGACTAATCACAGTAGCCGTTATGAATAGTAATAACCACTTTTTAAAATTATAGAAATTTTATATTTCAAAATGGACTTCATTTTTGGATTCGGAATATCGAAATTAGCCTAAGTTGAATTTTTTGTAATTTTCTGAGAACTTCGAATTTTTTATGAATAGTGAAAATTACTAAAAAACAACTTTTTTAATCAAAATAATTTATAGTGATAAATTATACTATTTAGTGGTTTTAAAGTATAATTAGAATATATTTTTACCATTTTATCCAATGGTGGTCATTAGAATTAATTTAACATTGAAATTGGACATAAACAATTGCCAATCTTTTGATATAAATTGTTTCATAAAACACGCTATTTGTTGTGACAGCGGGAATTAATTATAAAATTAATTAATGCAACTTATATGTTTCGAATTTTGTAAAATAGAAATCATTTTTGAATTTGGAATATCAATTATAGCTTAGGGTGATATTTTGGCATTGTTCTGAAAAACTTCAATTTTTGATGAATAGTGAAACCACTAAGTGGTAGTTAAATAACTGATTTTTCGTTTAAATGAAATATTACCACTTATGTGATTTGATTTTCAAAAATCCGACATACATGGTTGTCATTAAGAAGTAAAATGTGGTTCAATGAGATTAAAATAATTTTTTGGTGAATAGTAACTTTTAAGTTCTTAATCGCGATTAGAGGTAATTAGTGTAGTTTAAGGTAAAAAATAATGTTTTAATAATATGATATGAGCTTGACACTTGTCCTACTCCTATTGGATGAGTCATGGCCGACCAAGACAATCCATGGGTCAACTTGGGGACCCCATGGTGCCACATTAGTTGGAAAATGACATAAATACCTTTTATTTAATGTTAAAGTAAAAAATGACACAAACATGAGTTGTTTTACTAAAACAATTTTTAAGCAGGGTTACACAAGTCCAAATTTTGATTATAAATGTTCATTAGAAATCTAAAAATATTTCCTACATCATAGTATTTTTTTTATAATTTTTAGACATTAAATAAATTAAATTAATTATGACATCATGATGATGCAGCGATGACCTCATTATTTAACGATTTAAAATGTAAAGATAATTTAAAATCCAAAGCGTACACTTGTCAAAAACCTATTGGATGAGTATATTTCGAACCCTTATCATCTTATCCTCTAATTATATAAGTGTGGGACCTCTAAAATCCGAAACTCATTTTAGAATAAAGTGATTTTTCTTTACTTTCCAAGAGTGCCCCTCCTCTCCACTTATAAAAGGCCCCCACCTCTCCCACCTCATTTACACTTTCAAGCCATCTGGCTCGGCCAACCTCTGACAAAATACTCTCCCAACAACCCTCACTTACTCTTAGAAGCCTCACTTTGGGAAGAATTCTTCCCAAGGAAGCCTTTGTCTCAAATCAAAAAGAGTTACCCGATTTAAAGGTAATGTCTTCTCTTATGTTATTTTGTTTTATTTTTCTTCTCCAACCCCATAAAATCTTTTTATTCATTTCTTTTGTAACAACACCAGTATCCTCAATATACTAGGATGTTGTTATAAGAATTATTCGAGCTACACTTACACACACCTACATCTAATGGTTAAAGAACATACAGTTTCTGTGGATGACAAATTTCTGCCTTACGAAACGATGATTGTTCAACACTCATATAACACCTTCAAAGGTGGCCATTAAGATGTCACTATATTTATATATGATATATAATATGTTTATGTTTTACTTATGCTTCTGTATTTCTCATTTATGGCATAATTTATGATTTCCATTATGGGTAAACGCGATAATTTCATTTTAGGAAGTGCGGACTACCGCCCCCTCAAAGTGATTTGAATCGTTAATGCCATATGTGGGATGTATAAAGGATGGAGTAATGGTATTATACACTATATTATACTGGAATTATATTATACATTTATATCATTATGATTTCATTCCATTAAATATGAAATAGAAATGAAAGTAGTGTTCATGCGTACGTACGGCTTACCGTCTCCATGAACGGTGCATTTCATTTCTTACCTCTAAATGTTACGTAATGTTATAAATGAATGTATATACTGGATATATATGATATATATGACATCTAAATCATGAATATAATTCTGTAGATAATGGATATTCTACCACATAAACAACTTGTAATTATAAGAAGTTTATTGTTGACTCAAGTACCAAAGATCGACAAACTGACCGTTATTATCTTAAATAATTACATAATGTTCATATCATTGTAATAAGTGATATAAAAAGGATAATGAAATTGAAAATTGTTCTTAATAAGGTATATATTAACTCTAGTTTATTATTCAGGAGGTTAATGAACGGTTGAGTCAAGTCAGACACGAGGTAAGGGAACT
Organism: Viscum album; assembly: GCA_963277665.1. Classification (NCBI taxonomy): domain Eukaryota; kingdom Viridiplantae; phylum Streptophyta; class Magnoliopsida; order Santalales; family Viscaceae; genus Viscum; species Viscum album. The sequence goes on along the minus strand of OY728128.1, from coordinate 259,599,166 downwards.
TCTTAACCCAATTTCTATTCTTTGGGTTAATCTCCTACTTTCAAATTATGTCATGATATTATTATGTCCTATTTTGTATTATTACATTCTTTATGTGTACCTATAGTGAATACACATAACAGATCTATTTTATTTTAAAAATGATCTTTTTAAGGACTTCGTCTCAATCTCCTTTCATTGAGGCATATTTGGTTTTATACACAATTTTCTTTTATACGGTGTATAAACCCCTTTGACTTTTACGTTTATTCAAAAGAAATATTTTTATACGAAGCGTTTTGCTAAACGACAAAAGGGAATGTTTTTCTTTCTGTACTTATGCGGCGACAACAACTTCTCTGCCGCCGTGACCATTATTTGAGTTTCAGCTTCCTCTACAAGCCATCATTTTTTTTAATGAAAAACAAATACAAAGTTTTAACTTTCTTTTATTTTGGTATTGAAAATGGTTTTGAAATCATTTTTATCAATGTATTGTATTGATATCTTGTGATTGAAATGTGGAAATGTTATGTTTCCTTTATGCATGTTTTATGTGATACGATTATGTTATGGTTTATGATACGTTTAAACCTATTCATATGAGGAATGTATTGGACTTAATAAGTGATGGGTGGAGCCCGCTATAGCTCCTCGATTCATCGGTAGGTCTCATGAGACAACTAGACGTGGAATTGGCCGAGGCCCTTTCCCAATACGATTTATGGTTTTGGCCGAGGCCTTAATCATTTTAGACGTCTTGGCCGAGGCCTTGAAAAAATGTTTCAGAATGTCTGGCATTATACATTCCCTCATTATAAAAGTGGTTATTTATATTGCATGTGATTATTCGACCAGTAGAATATCCATGTGAGGAAGTGAATGGAATTATCTCATTTTACTTTTTTCATATTATGTTGATGTTCAAGTTTAAAAGGCTTTTGTTTTAGTTATACATTGCCTTATATTTTTATGTTTATTAATGAAAGCTTCCGCATTATTGTTATCCTTACTGAGCATCTGAGCTCACCCGTTTCAATGTTTTAATATTTTCCAGGATGTGAAGAAGTATTTTATGAATGACCTGCAGGGATTGTCAGAAGAGGATATGAGAGTGGACTATGGAGACTTTGTTATTGTAGTTTTTCACTTTATGATGTAATTTAATGTTTACTAATGTATCTAGTGTTTCCAAGGCTACTAAACTAATCGGTCTTTCGAGACATGATCTTTTGTGATCATGCCAATGTTACAAAGTAATGCACTGACTCTGGGTAGCTGGGGTCGGGGCATTAAAGTTGGTATCACAGGCAGTTTAGTACTAACCTTGGAAGCTAGATTTAGATAAACTCTGATTAGAGCACATAGCCCAGAGATAGACATTGAGGATTAGTATAGAAGAACTTCCTAGAATTTTGTTATTGTAGAGATTTTGTTAGTTTTCCGAGCAATACATCCCTGTCTGGATACGAGCAGGTAGAGGAAGCTCTGGTACAGTTGTTCCTAGGTGTAAAACCTGAAAACACCGCTTTGAGCTAGGCTCGAACGGGAACTGGTGCACGACAACGGGGCTTGGTGCACTCTTGGTTACGACACTCCCGGGGGATATGCTTAGGATAATTCCCATTTTCTTTACAAACCACTATGAACGGTTATGAGTATATACTTCCTCAAATAAAACTTTTTTATGATTATGGATTATATCCATAAATAGTTCAATTTATGTTAAGTATTTTACAAGTATGGAATTATGTATTTTGATTCATAAACTAATCTAGTTTATGCCATTGTTTAGAAATGGCACCTAGCGGAAGGAATGGAAACCATATCAATGCACGCACTCCGTGTAGGGATTTCCCTCATGCTCAAGATAATTATTGTGGATCTGGAGATATAACTGGTGCTGATCAACTTATTACCATACTGGGACAACTCACTCAAGTTATGAATAATAACCTTACTCGTATGGATCACCCTGATCCACAACGTGGAGGATCAATGTTAGACCGCTTCATGAGGCAACAACCACTAACATTTAATGGGGGTACAAATCCGTTAGTAGCTGAGCAATGGATAAACTCCTTAGAGAAAATATTCCATTCCTTGGGGAGTAGCGAAAGGGAGAAGGTTGTCATGGCATTTTACCGCCTCACTGGAGATGTCGATCAGTGGTGGTCGCTGATTCAAAACACAAATGAAGATGATAACATATCTAATATGGAATGGAGGGAGTTCAAAGAGATTTTCTTAGAAAAATACTTTTCTCGTGACCATCGAGCAGATATGGAAAGGCAATTTCTGAGTCTGAGGCAGAAGGAGGATGAGAATGTCGCAAAGTATGAGGCCAACTTTACATGGTTAGCGAGGTATGCTGCAAATTATATACGTAACCCAAGGAGTAAGATTGATCGTTTCTTTGATGGGTTAAAACCATTTCTCCATCGAGCTTTAGTATCAAAATCCTTCTCATCATACGAAGATATTGTCTCGTGTGCTATCAAGACAGAAAAGGAATTCTCTAAGTCTTATGACAACAATGTAAAGCAAGAGAAGAAGAGAACGGTGGAACAAGAGACAGATAAAGGGAAAAAGGGAAAGAAGGATTTTCCATTATGTGATAATTGTGGGAAGAATCACCCTGTTACTTGCCTAAAAGGAATGGGAGTTTGTTATAAATGTGGAGAAAAGGGTCACCAGGCTTGTGATTGCAAGGGAAAGAAAGAGGATATCAAAGTTGAATGCTACAATTATAGAGAAATGGGTCATTCTGAAAATGAATGTCCTAAGTGTTAGGGAAACTTACCTCAGAAAAGGCCAAGGGATCAAGGAAAATCTTATGCTATTACTACAGTTGAAGTAGAATAACTAATGTAATGGTGCTTTTGGACTCATGGATTATATTCTTGTTATTAGAATAATTTGATATATATATAAGGATTGTACTGCAGTACTTGTTGATTTTAGTAAGGTTTTAATATGATTAAGGTAATAATATTTTTAGTATGTGACAATAAGAGAAACTTTACTTTGTTTGGGGAATCTGATAAATTGATTTTGGAATTAAGAGTCCTTTTAGAGTAAGTTTGGACAGAGGTATTTTGGATAACTATAAAGGTTGGGATGGATTAAGTTAATCTTTGGATAGTATTGTTTAAGGTTAAAAAATTTATGAAGATTATTTTTGGAATATTATGATACTATAGTTTTAGGAAAAGGAAAACCTGCAGGGTGGGGCATAACCCGTCGCGTCGGACAAAGCTGCAGGAATCGAACCCACAATCATGGTGTGACAGGCCTTTATTTTCTACCACTAGCATACAGGAAGTCCCTGGTTATTACAAAATAATTTTACTAATCTAAATGGTATGTGTTAACATTTGGAACCTTATACAATTAGGATAAGTATAATATTTTTGAGTTCTATTATCTTTTTGAGTGAAAGATGAGTTGAAGGTTGAAACTCTAATTGTCAAGCATAAATATATATATTCCTATCTCTTATTCAATGAATAAATTAATTCTTAAACTTTAGTAAAGCGATATTAAAACAAAAGAATGTGTTATCCTAATACCTTATGTCTTGTTGAACTGATGATATTTTAAATCAACATAGATTGAAGGCTTTGAGGCCCTCAATTTGACAGTTCATTGTGATTGATGACCTCAATCACTCCCTACAAATATTTATGTTTTTCCTCCAATTATATGTCCTTAATTTCCACCAATGTTCTCCTAATCCAGATCATAATTGGGTGGTGACTTTTTCATTTCCCTTTCCCTATTATTAAGGCTAAATTTTATTAATCTTATTTCCGTTGTGGGTTTTCCTCAAAGGTATTTTCTCTTTTAAACCTTTTATTTTCAAAGAAAAATTTCAAATTGCGAGGACGCAATTTATTGAAGGAGGGGAGAATGTAACACCTCGAGCTTCCATGATACGCTTCTCATTCAATAATGTAATAGCTTGCATTGTACGCAACTTCGAGTTCTAAAACACCGCGACTAATCAAAGTAGCCGTTATGAATAGTAATAACCACTTTTTAAAATTATAGAAATTTTATATTTCAAAATGGACTTCATTTTTGGATTCGGAATATCGAAATTAGCCTAAGTTGAATTTTTTGTAATTTTCTGAGAACATCGAATTTTTTATGAATAGTGAAAATTACTTAAAAACAACTTCTTAAATCAAAATAATTTATAGTGATAAATTATACTATTTAGTGGTTTTAAAGTATAATTAGAATATATTTTTACCATTTAATCCAATGGTGGTCATTAGAATTAATTTAACATTGAAATTGGACATAAACAATTGCCAATCTTTTGATATAAATTGTTTCTTAAAAACACGCTATTTGTTGTGACAGCGGGAATTAATTATAAAATTAATTAATGCAACTTATATGTTTTGAATTTTGTAAAATATACATCATTTTTGAATTCGGAATATCAATTATATCTTAGGGTGATATTATGGCATTGTTCTGAAAAACTTCAATTTTTGATGAATAGTGAAACCACTAAGTGGTAGTTAAATAAATGATTTTTCGTTTAAATGAAATATTACCACATATGTGATTTGATTTTCAAAAATCCCACATACATGGTTGTCATTAAGAAGTAAAATGTGGTTCAATGAGATTAAAATATTTTTTTGTTGAATAGTAACTTTTAAGTTCTTAATCGCGATTAGAGGTAATTAGTGTAGTTTAAGGTAAAAATAATGTTTTAATCATATGATATGAGCTTGAAACATGTCCTACTCCTATTGGATGAGTCATGGCCGACCAATACAATCCATGGGTCAACTTGGGGACCCCATGAAGCCACATTAGTTGGAAAATGACATAAATACCTTTTATTTAATGTTAAAGTAAAAAATGACACAAACATGAGTTGTTTTACTAAAACAGTTTTTAAGCGGGGTTACACAAGTCCAAATTTAGATTATAAATGTTCATTAGAAATCCAAAAAGATTTCATACATCATAGTATTTTTTTTATAATTTCTAGACATTAAATAAATTAAATTAATTATGACGTCATGATGATGCAGCGATGACCTCATTATTTAACGATTTAAAATGTAAAGATAATGTAAAATCCAAAGCGTACACTTGTCAAAAACCTATTGGATGAGTAGATTTCGAACCCTGATCATCTTATCCTCGAATTATATAAGTGTGGGACCTCTAAAATCCGAAACTCATTTTAGAATAAAGTGACTTTTCTTTACATTCCAAGAGTGCCCCTCCTCTCCACTTATAAAAGGCCCCCACCTCTCCCACCTCATTTACACTTTAAAGGCATCTGGATCGGCCAAAATCTGCCAAAATACTCTCCCAACAACCCTCACTTACTCCTAGAAGCCTCACTTTGGGCAGAATTTTTCCCAAGGAAGCCTTTGTCTCAAATCAAAAAGAGTTACCCGATTTAAAGGTAATGTCTTCTCTTATGTTATTTTGTTTTATTTTTTTTCTTCTCCAACCCCATAAACTCTGTTTATTCATTTCTTTTGTAACAACACCAGTATACTCATTATACTAGGATGTTTTTATAAGAATGATTCGAGCTACACTTACACACACCTACATCTAATGGTTAAAGAACATACGGTTTCTGTGGATGGCGAATTTCTGCCTTACGAAACGATGATTGTTCAACACTCATATAACACCTTCAAAGGTGGCCATTAAGATGTCACTATATTTATATATGATATATAATATGATTATTTTTTAATTATGCTTCTGTATTTCTCATTTATGGCATAATTTATGATTTCCATTATGGGTAAACGCGATAATTTCATTTTAGGAAGTGCGGACTACCGCCCCCTCAAAGTGATTTGAATCGTTAATGCCATATGTGGGATGTATAAAGGATAAAGTAAATGGTATTATACACTATATTATAATGGAATTATATTATACATTTATATCATTATGATTTCATTCCATTAAATATGAAATAGATATGAAAGTAGCGTTCATGCGTACGTAGGACTTACCGTCTCCATGAACGGTGCATTTCATTTCTTACCTCTAAATGTTACGTAATGTTATAAATGAAAGTATATACTGGATATATATGATATATATGCCATCTAAATCATGAATATAATTCTGGAGATAATGTATATTCTACCACATAAACAACTTGTAATTATAAGAAGTTTATTGTTGACTCAAGTACCAAAGATCGACAAAACGACCGTTATTAACTTAAATAATTACATAATGTTCATATCACTGTAATAAGTGATATAAAAAGGAAAATGAAATTGAAAATGGTTCTTAATAAGGTATATATTAACTCTAGTTTATTATTCAGGAGGTTAAAGAACGGTTGAGTCAAGTCAGACACGAGGTAAGGGAACTTCTTAACCCAATTTCTATTCTTTGGGTTAATCTCCAACTTTCAAATTATGTCATGATATTATTATGTCCTATTTTGTATTTTTACGTTCTTTATGTGTACCTATAGTGAATACACATAATAGATCTATTTAATTTTAAAAATGATCTTTTTAAGGACTTCGTCTCAATCTCCTTTCATTGAGGCATATTTGGTTTTATACACAATTTTCTTTTATACGGTGTATAAACCCCTTTGACTTTTACGTTTATTCAAAAGGAATCTTTTTATACGAAGTGTTTTTCTAAACGACAAAAGGGAATGTTTTTCTTTCCGTACTTATGCGGCGACAATGACTTCTCCGCCGCCGTGACCATTATTTGAGTTTCGGCTTCCTCTATAAGCCATCATTTTTTTTAATGAAAAATAAATACAAAGTTTTAACTTTCTTTTATTTTGGTATTGAAAATGGTTTTGAAAGCGTTTTTATCAATGTATTGTATTTATATCTTGTGATTGAAATGTGGAAATGTTATGTTTCCTTTATGCATGTTTTATGTGATACGATTATGTTATGGTTTATGATATGTTTAAACCTATTCATACGAGGAATGTATTGGACTTAATAAGTGACGGGTGGAGCCCGCTGTAGCTCCTCGATGCATCGGTAGGTCTCATGAGAAAACTAGACGTGGAATTGTCCGAGGCCCTTTCCCAATTCGATTTATGGTTTTAGCTGAGGCCTTAATCATTTTAGACGTCTTGGCCGAGGCCCTGACAAAATGTTTCAGAATGTCGGGCATTATACATTCCCTCATTATGAAAGTGGTTATTGATATTGCATGTGATTATTCGACCCATAGAATATCCATGTGAGGAAGTGAATGGAATTATCTCATTTTACTTTTGCCATATTATGTAGATGTTCAAGTTTAAAAGGCTTTTGTTTTAGTTATACATTGCCTTAAATTTTTATGTTTATTTATGAAAGCACCCGCATTATTGTTATCCTTACTGAGCATCTGAGATCACCCCTTTCAATGTTTTAATATTTTACAGGATGTAAAGAAGTATTTTATGAATGACCTGTAGGGATTGTCAGAAGAGGATATGAGAGTGTACTATGGAGACTTTGTTATTGTAATTTTTCACTTTATGATGTAATGTAACATTTACGAATGTATCTTGTGTTTCCAAGGCTACTAAACTAATCAGTCTATCGAGACTTGATCTTTTGTTATCATGCCAATGTTACAAAGTAATGCACTGACTCTGGGTAGCTGGGGTCGGGGCATTACAAAAGAAAAATTATTTTCAACGAAAACCATCTTAGTATTAACCAAGGTTATTCATTTAATTTATATATTGAAATCCATAACAATGGTTTGTAATAAAAATGTAAATTATCCTAAACATACCCCCAATGTGTGTCAAACCAGGTGCGCAGTATGGCATGTTGTCATGTACCGAGTTACCCCAAGTCAAGCCCAGAACACCATGTTGTAGTTGTTACTCATAGTTACCTTAATTCCAGAACCAAGTCCACTTGTAGTGTCTAGACAGGGAATTATTTTCTAATAAGTTCTACATAATATATAGCCTACCAAAATTCTAGAATGTTCTGGTATTATTATCCTCAAATTCTATCTTGGGTTTTGTTCTTTACAATATATTTTCTAAATCTAGTCTACAAAGGATTATACTCAACATCCTATAATAAAAATAGTAATTCCCAAACCCAAGAAGCCCAAAGCTGGTGCATTAATTTATTACATAGGAATGACTACAAGGAATCAAATTCGGAAGGACTAGGTAGTTTAGATGTCTTTGAAAACCAAATTACATTCATGATACCCATAATACATTGTGAAAAGTAAATATTACATGGTACAATAAAAAATAAACATCATCCTTGAAAGCATATTCAAAATTTCATTCTTCAAAACCTGAGGAAAAGAATCATATGATAGGGGTGATCCTAGATGCAAAGTAAGGGGAAATAATACAACAAAAGAAGAAATAATAAAGCATGGAGAATATCTAAAGAACACATAAAATTAAAATAGAAAACTATGAATAATATTTTATGAATAAAAAATAAATTAATAATTCAATAATAAAATATAACCATGGATATTATTCTAGTATAATATTTACATTGGGCTATAAATTACTACTTTCCTAATGATGTAATGCATAACGATATATATCATAACCATGTTGTGAAGAACTCATACCAAAACCATACATAAATAGGGAAAAGGCCAAATGCTTTTCCACATGAGACATATCAATGCATCCAGGGGATTAGTGTTCCCCTCCCATTACATAATAACACATATATATTTCTCATATTAAAGGGAGCAACATGGACAATATAATCATTTTTATTTAAAAACTAGCATACAGAATGTGAATACTTTAACTATGACCCATGTAGGCTATATATTTTCACATACATAGTAAAAATGATCATAACGCCTTCAAAAAAATATTTTAGATGATATCATAATAAATAAACCTCATTTAAGTACAATATTCAACATAGTTTATTGATATATATGGTGGTAAATGTAAATGAGACCATTTAAAAGTTCACGACAAAATATTCTTTAAACATTCTAATGTTTCCCATACAACATGATACAATAAAATAATAATCCCTTAGAACATCTTCAGTATAAGGAGACACTTTATATGAAATATAGAAGTTTATTTCATACACTGAATTCAATTAATATGTGGTGAATGTGGCATTTATCTCATAAAATATAACATGAAACAAGAAAATCCTTTTTCACATAGGAAAGAAGAGTTATTTTGGGAAATAATTTCTATTTGTCATAAAATCCGATTTCAAAAATGAATATCCAATAAAATTTAAGGGAAAGGTCATTTAAATTATTTTTGAGGCATAAATTTTGTCCCAATGAAGTGAAATTATGTAATCATAGTTTTTATGAGACATTAGAAATAAAACATTTTATTAAAGTTAATGTAAAATTTTAGAGATTTTAAAGAAAATGGGAATGATTGTTTTCAAAAAGGTAGATATTAACCAATATATTTTTTCATTATGAAATATTTTATTTTAGAAAAATAATGATTTCTGAAAACATATTATATAGTACAAATGAAAGTTGGAAAGAATTTGAGAAGTTCCCCTAAATCGAGCTTGTTTCTCAGTAATAATTGAGATCAAAACAATATGAAAAAGATAAATTACCATAAATGAAATATTAAATGATATAAATATATGAATTTAAAACATATAAATATAATATTGAATAAATAAAAAAACTAAATAAACATTACATTGGGGGTAAGGATTGTGAAATAATTACCCAATGGAAAAATGAGGGTTTGGGTGGAATTCCTTACTAGTTCATAATCAATCGGAACATACACCCCATAATTAATAATCATTAAATGATACATTTAATACCACATAAATAGGGATATTAATTATATGTTACATAAATTGGAAGTACACATACCCCATTAACAATAAATAGTGTTGAATAAGGGATATCCCACAGAAATGGAATTGAGATGAGAAAACCCTTATTACTTTGTAATCAATTGAATTGTATGTCCAAAAAATTAAAAATCATCCAATTAATAATTTAATACCACGTAGACAAATTTATACTATATATTATATATAAAATGTTAGTATTCACACACCACATATAATAAATATGTTTCAAGAAATGGAAATCTCATAGAAATTAATGTGAGTTGTGAAACCCCTTACCATATGTCTGAATGTGTTCTGCACTTAACCATAAAAACCCAAGTAATAATATCAAAAACATTAATTATTTAATTAAGAACCATATATACATGTATTTGATTTATTTTAATTTTATTAATTTCATTTATACCCTTTTGGATGTGTTATAAGATAAACATTTATCGTTTTGGAGTGTTTGTTTCCTTGATTTTCATGATCGTCGCACTTGTACATGAGTATAAAAGATCATTTGGAATGGAAATAATTCACCAGAATTGAATTTATACATTATTAATTAAATTACATAGGTTTTAGGGTTAATATATATCATATGGTTACATGGTATGAGGATGAATCATTAGATACCTAATTTAGTCCTAAGCGTTTTTATTATTGTTGCAGTTATTGATCATAATGAACTCATTTTGTTTTATCATTTAGTATTATGTAAATATGTAATATTAAAAACATAAAAATGGTTATATTATAAAATTTACAATCTGTATCAACCATTAAAATGTTTTAATGAGCATCTTTTATGTATATTTTGAAGAACAAAACTCCATCATCCACAAAGGTTGTAAATTAGCACCTCCCAAACAATGATTTAATTATAAAATAAAAGAGGGAGAGTAAGGAGATTAAAAATGTTGTTCACATTAACATGATTAATTAAACTATATAGATAATACTAGTATAATATTGATCAATTGGATAGAAAATGTTTTTATAGAATATGAAATGAAGATAAATTGAAATGAAATTAAATGAAAAAGGATGAGGATTTACCTTTTGAAATAACCTCCTAGAGAACCACCCTAAGGGAATGGTTTTTGGTATCATTGAAATTAAAAGGGTTCCAAGATGTAGGGATTGACTATGGAAGAGTTTTTGGGCAGAACATTGAGATTATTCAAGTCATGTAGGAGTGATGAGAAGTCAGAGTGAGGGGTGGTTTTTATAGTGGAGGAGATGATTGTTTGCCATTATTTTAATAATTATTTTTCAAATTTGGATTAAGTCTATCAATGGTCTTGATTCTTAGAACTTAAATATGTAATAATTGCTGGTGATTTCGAACCAATAGCCATTTCCATCATCCATGTCTCAAGAATGATACATAAAAGCATTTATATAGAATATTTCATATATTATCAAATATCACCATTCACAAAAAAATCATGTATTTTAGAAAAATCACAAAAATTCACCATAACAATTTTTTGATGTGCATAATTTAAAAATGAACTCCATTTTATCAAAATAAATTTCCCAATATGTGAAATTTAATTTCTAATTAAAATCATCAATTTCTCGAAATATACATTTTGTAAAATTCATATTGATTTTAGGACACACTAAAAATAAACTAATATCCCATTAAATTATCATAAAATCATATGAATTTTTTTTAAAATAAATTATTTCAAAATTATTTATTTTTTAAATAAATTTAATATTTTGAAATATTAATTATATATTTAGTACTCACAAAATTCCAGCACATAATTATTAATTTTTAAAATATTATCTTTCATTTATATAGTGCCTAAATTTTATTTATACATTAATGTAAGAGAATACAATTAATAAGTGTAAAATTTCAAGTCATAAGGGTACATTACTATTCATAAGGTTCTAGTTACTATTGACCAAAAAAATTAATGTGATCCCATTTGACTCTAAAAACACATTGATCACAATGGTGTATGCCTATTTTTCAAAATTCAAATCCCAAACGAGGAATAATTATGTTTCCGAGCTAGTTTGTAATTATCTTATATAAATAGTTATAATAACAAAGTATTTATTTACATATAATCAGTGTCTTGTGGATTACGTGCTATATTTATTTTTAAATTATTATGGTGATACAATATATATGAAAAATTAATCCATAAAAATTATTCCTCTAATTACTCAAAGAGAAACCCATAGTAGAAAATTCTTTATCATGATTAAGGTTTTTTATTTCATGATATTTCATCTGATGTAAAGAATAATAAATTACACACTCATTCTAAATTTGGATATAAATATGTCATTTCAATAAGAATCGCTATAGATGATGAATTTCCCCTTTTCTGAATGAAAATTAAAAATTTTATCATTCACTAATTTTCTTTTTAGTTTATAAAATAATGACATCAGATACTTTTTTCTAGATGAATATAACTATTTTTTGGTCTATATTGATAATTTTCCATACTACCAACCAATGTTTTCAACAAACAATGTGTAGAAACCCGCCAATGCAAGATATTTATTAGTTTATGTTATATTTTTGGGTGTTTTCAAATCATCAAAAAATGTTTTTTTAGAAGGATCAAAAGTTATACCATCTATTGAAACAATATATTAAATAAAATAAATATTTTCAACAAAATTCACACTTACAAAATTTCACATAGAGTTTTATTTATTTTATGGTTTGTAAAACAAACCTTTTGTGTCTTTCATGATCCTCCATACCTTAAGTATATATAAAAATTTTAATAATTAAAAAACCCAGAAATTACCCATTAATTTATGGATAAATATGTTAATATGATTCATAAATACAGATTTTGTGTTATGGAACCCAAAAAACCACACACACATAGTGCCCATATCTCTTCTAAATTGTAGTAATCGGTATTTCACCCCCTTTCACCTTTATCTGATTGTAGCTTGACCATAGTCTTCCATTCTGAAAATACTTATCCCATTGGAGATGATAAAAAAATTAGTAATACGGGGAATTTGAAACTTGTTCTTAGTAGTGATGTTATTAAGTTCTCCATTATCAATGAATATTATCATTTAAGTATATTCTATTTTAAAAAATGGTATCTCCCCATAGTGAAGTGATAGGGTGAATAAAACCTTATAAAATAACTCTTGTAATTGTTTTTTAAATTCTAAAAGATCCACTTTATCCATTTGATAAGAGGTTTTAGAAATAGCATTAGAATCAGGTAGTAAGTCAACAAGGTACTCAACCTCCCGATCATGAATAACACTAAGAAAATCATTAGTAAATTTATCTATGTATTCTTTTATTTATAGCATGTCACTAATCTAAATAGTTTCTTTATTTTGAACAATATGATCCAACTTACTTACACTTCCTCCCCTAATCAATTTCTAATCGTCTATGTAAGTTATCAACTACATGAAATTATTTAACATAAATTTATTATATCTACAATCAATCAAATCATGATAAAATAAAATCCAATCAAAACTAAGTGTGACTTAAATCTCTATTAGGTCTAGTTCAATACGATTGATTGGAAATACCACCCCACATATATCAATGGGATGATTTTGATAAATTATTGGTCATTTAATATTTCTACAAGGATCATTCACCAAAATTTTTATCATATTTTTGTAGGGAGATATTCACACTTTACAAGAAAATTTATCGAAATTGAATGAGTCTATTTTTTTAGAGACAAATAGGTTAGTATAATATTTCTAATAAACTAGTAACTAATATATCACCACATCGTATAATGTCCAAATATTTAAAGTAATATTATAAAAATATTTTTCCACACCCTTTTTCATTAGATATTATTTATTTCCAACACTAGTGACAAGATTTGGACATTATTTTTCAAAAATATCCAACTCATTGCAACTAAGATATCCCACCATCGCCATTTCATTACATGTATGATCATATTTCTTACAGCCATGAGATGTATAACCAGATTCATCACATCATAAAAACTTATTAGTCTTCATAATACATTCTCGTTGATGATTTTTGAAACACTTATGCCAATATAGGAACTTGTTTTTCTTTCCCCTAGACTGCATTAATGAATGCTTCCTCATTGACATCCAACTAGACATATGATTCATCATGTTCTCATTGAATACATGATCATTGAAAAAACCTATTTCTAACTTCTCGACACATCAAACAAGTTTAATATTTCTTTTTAATTAACACGAATTCAATTCCCTTTGATATCTTGGATTCAATACTAAATAAAACCAATTAATATAACTATCAAGATCTTGAAGAAAACTGGATGTTTCCTTCTAATTAGGTGATTTTTGATTTATATACAAGTATATAATCTTCCTCTATTTTCCTAAATTTGATTATTTTTTCTTTCTTCCTACATCAAAAAACCTTATGAAATAATATTTCAAATAAAATATTCATAAAATCATCAGATTCCAACACACCAGCCTCTTCACTTTCTCTATTATTCTTAATCATTGACTAATAATTTTCATCTTATCCATCAAAATTATAAAGAGAAAGACTTACCTTTTTTATTATTTATGATACCCCTGAAATAAAATACCTATTAAAGGTATTTAATCCACCCTTTAGCTATCATGGGATCAGATGATTCAATAAATAATGGGAGATAATGTCTCATAAAATTATCCACTATTGAAATGTTCCATTATGGTGGATCATGTTCCTTTGTAGCATGGATAACATATTCTTTAACAGTTTCTTTCAATTGATGCATCACTAAAAGAAACTATTGTGCTCTAATTCCAACCATCTCATGATGCTAATTTGGAAGGATATTTCCCTCTTGGTGCCTTCCCGCTTCAACTTCCTTTTTTCGTCAACAAATCACCATTCATGATAGAATTTTTTTATAAAAAGAAACATGATAATTAGTAACCTATATATAATTTCTTATTAACCATAAATGGAAACATTTCAATTGTATTATATTATAAATTTTTTAAACTTTATTTTATTTCTTAACTGGCCTCTAATAGTAACTATACGAACCCATCCTTAAACATTACATAATTTTTATTTCAAATTCATAATTCCCTTATATTATATTTGAGGATCATTTCTAATTTAAATTTTTATAAAATTAAGAGATAACTCCTATAAAACATAAAAATAAAATATAAACTATGGACTTTTGATAATTATCAATTTTTTTTACAATATAAAGCTTTCAAGATAAAACATGATTTCATTTCCTCAAAAATATTCACAAATTTCAACATGACTTCTTTTGTTCCCTTTATCGTACCCATCCATAAAACCTCTAAATTTAAAAAAAAATCATGGGATGAACAAGAAACTTAGTAAGGAATGTAAGAGGAAATCAAATTGATAGTCTTTTGAAAATAAGAAAACCCATGAATTTTTTACCTTTATATAAATGTTTTTTGAGAAAATATAATAAATCAATTTCACAAGAAAAACAAACACTTATTTCGAAAAGAAAATAATTAAATAGAATATATATCATAGATATACTATATATTTATTAGATACATCACTATCTATGTCACTATTACAAATGGAATGACTATACCATCAAATTCCATACCCAAATAATTGTAGGGATATCATATTCCCACTTACCCCTATATTATATCATAACCATGCACCGTTGGTTTATAACATAACTACCCATCCATTGTTTATAATCTAACCACCCATACATATATTATTACATACCTAAACATTTTTATAAATAATTACTAATAACCATTACATAATATTAATATTTAGATGCATTAAAATTTCAATATAACACTAATAAAATTTTATCTTCACTGATATGATAAAATAGATATTAATATATCTTTAACAATTGGAAAAACATTCTCTACAAAAATAAAAAAACAATTGGAATGAGGGTTTATATTTTCATAATACATGAAATTGTGTAAAGAATTAAAAACATCAAATAATGTTTATGGGGGAAGAAAAAGTCTTTTTCATCATATGTATTATAATAGAATATTCCATTTCTTGTTGGTAATGAAAGTCACACATTCCATAAAGCAGTTCCCTTTTCAACAATTTTTTTAATAAAATACCATATTTACATTATGAAATAATAATTCCCATAAAAATTAATTTAACAACATGGAAATTTTTGTAAAATAGTGTTATTATTACAACACTAAAAGATAATATTTTTGATGAAAATTCCCTCATCACTTTGGAAATATTTGAATCATAAGCCCCATAAAATAATAACATTAAAAAAATAGTAAATTTTATTAAAATAGAATAATTTATTATATAAAATATCAAAGGGTCTGTATATATTTTTTGTAAAATAATATATGTTCCACACATCAAAATATTATTCAAAGAAAGGGAATTGAGACGAAGCCCCTTACCTTGAGTCTGACTCATCACATATATTCCTTATGTACTTGAATAATAACATTATGTTAACTACATAATTTCATAATACCCATTTATAGGTATATTATTTATTTTATTTTAATTATTACACTGTTTTATATGATTACATAATCAATTAGGTTCACATCAGATTTTTTGACCTCACATGGCATATTTTTCTAAAATGACATTGGTAGGTTGACTATGGTTAAAGAGGCCAGTATTAAAAAAATTAGATTAATAATCATGATGTAATTAACATATTTATACATAAAATACACTTATATGACCAACCATTGATATTTATTTTTTATAAATGAAGAATTTTACAATTAAGGAGACGCTAGGTCCTACATACCCATGTGTAACGTTTCAATTTTTCAACAGTCATTATAGAATTGATGTCTATATTTTTTTGATCATAAAATAATTACAATTATATAACATATACCATAATATTTATTTCAATATACATATATATATATATATATATATAATTTTGTTTCGTGATGAAAATAGAGGTGCATCACTTCGTAAAGGCAATAGTCCACAAGTATATGAACAATGATATCAATTTCGAGTGACTGAAAATGTATGAAATAAAATGATATAAAAATTTTCAGAATGATTTTTATTTCAATAACATCTTAATTATTTCATTTATATCACATATATTGATTAACAGTATACTTATTACCTTCCATGTATAGGGTTAGTGAAAATAATACAATGCTTCGCGAGGTGGTAGCCCTCCAGCCACACGAGCGATGTTAGTGTATCGCATAATGAATGAAATTTAAAATTTTTTATTTGATAAAATTAATCCATATGAATAAATATTAAATATATATGTATAATACATACTTCATAAAAATTATTTACACCCAACCATGAGATGTTGCGATGAAAAATGTTCCATATCGGTTTACAAGGTGATAGTCTATCACACACATAAGAGATGATATCATCTCCCACTTGAGGGAATGGAGAAAGATATAATGAATTAAAATTGATTTATATCATCTATGTATATGTATTATACGTGTGTTACTATGTATTAATACATGAATAATATTTAATGATAGTGTAATAAGAAATAAAACTAACATGTACATTTAGTAATTTTATCACTTCTCGAGCGACCCATTTAGGATTATAAGTAACTTATTATTAGAATATATTTATGAAGAAAAAAGATTATAAGATGGCGTAATGTAAATTTTAATGTGATTGGGTCAGGTATTGGAAAATCAATTATGATTTGAAGTTTTAAATAAGATGGGGGAGTGGATGGCCTTTTATATGTGACGTTAGAGGCACACTTGTAATTTTTTAAAAGAAAAAGGTTGTCAAAAATTTTTCATAATCCACAAGGATAAAATTTAATGGTTTATGGAGATTATACATTATATGGCCGATATATGGCCATAATAGAGTGAACCAGGCTAATCATACATGTATATTACATCATTTTAGATGAATATTAATCACATTACAAAATTAAATGCTCGGGGACCGTAATAGTTTATTATATTGGGAAAATTGGAACACATTATTCGAGTATTGTGAATGATACTCAAAACAAAAAAATGATTGTATGCTTTAATACTCCATACTAAAATCATTCTTCAAATCCTAGGGAAAGAAAACAAAATAAAGGGGTGATCTGAGATACTTAGTCAGGGAAAAAGGGAAATTAAATAAAAAACAAGAACATGAGTGTATGATAAAATGAGAATAAAATTATAATATATTACATTTTATATCAAAGATAACATACATGATCCATGGAATTAATATTTACAGTTAATAATAGATGAATCATGATGGAATCATAAGAATAATCCTTGAAATCATAATATAATAATAAGACATAGAATTATGGAAACCACATAAACATTTAATATCATTCCCTATCAGTTAAAGACTATTTTCAAAACCTATAATATAACCTCATGGGGACTACATCTACTTTTTAGGTCCCACCTCCATAGCCAGTCACATTCCTTTCTTTATAATGGATTGGGTTTCCCTATTTTCTAATAGCGGATGTGGTTTCCCCTTCTTTCCGTAGTTGATTGTTTTCCCAATCCTCCCATAATGGATTGGGTTTCCCCATATTCCATAGTGGATCAACCACATTGACATCATTCCTATAATTCTATCATGATATATAAATCAATACCCAATTAATTGAAAGGAAACATAGGTCCCACCCATCACATAATAAAAAAATTACATATGTGTCCCCAAAGATTAAAAAACCATCATATGATCACCCATAAAAAGAGATCAGTTTAATAAACATCATATCATATCTGACAAAATAAAATGTGTATCAAAATAATTCCATTGTATCATAACATATGGAAAACATACAAGTTTCATAATCATTTAGTCAATGTATAACACGTGAAAAAATGCGGGATTGAAATGAATATAACATATGGAAGAGAAACAGATTCAAAAAAATATAACTCAAGAAGGATAAATAGGTTTCAATACAATCATTATATCAAAACATAAATCATTTAAAGATGTAATATGAATGTGAACCATAGATCTTATCCTCATAAATATATGAGTACCACCAACACATGTCATTTTTTATAGTAAATAATTTTTAATATCTTAAAAAACATTCTTAAGGAAAATAGCATTTATTCAATGAAAAAATTTTTTTGAAACAAAAA
The DNA here is from genome assembly GCA_963277665.1 of Viscum album. NCBI lineage: Eukaryota > Viridiplantae > Streptophyta > Magnoliopsida > Santalales > Viscaceae > Viscum > Viscum album. The sequence continues at coordinate 259,580,267 of OY728128.1, read as the reverse complement.
ATATTTAGAAAAATTGGTTTAATAAAAATAACCATGAAAACATATAAAGGATTTTTGGATACATTTTTTCAAATTTTCATTGAAATTATATTTTTAAAAATACAAAGAATGATTTGAAAACATTTTGAAACCCAATTTATTTAAAACCCACTTTAATAAAATGAATGTAAAAAATATTAGGGAAAAAACTAATAAAATAAATATAATAACCTTGAAAATTAATCTTCATTGGAATAATGGTCGTGATTGTTTATAAATCTATACATGTCAGACATTCCTTTTGCACTATAAAATTTTTAGAAAAGTTCCACAATTGGAAAATGAACAGAATATTACATTTAAAATCATTAGTAAAAATGTTATAAAATGTGTAAAAATATCTTCTAAAATTTTAATGATAATAGTAAATCATCAATGAAAACATTTTTATATAGCATAGTTTTGAAATAACCTATATTTTGTATTGAAAAGGGAAATAATGTTCTATTTTAATAAATATAATTTCTGAATTATCTTAATTTAAAGATTGTGAAAAAATGGAACCATTACATGATTATATCATGAATAACTATAGAATAATAATATTGAAAAATTTCATGATATACGGATCATAGTATTTCATCAATAGAATAATAATCTCAAACAATCTTGACAAACGATGAGATTGTAGAAGTAAACTATTACTACTTTGGAAACATTAACTCCTAGTCCCCATAAAATAAAAATATTATAGTAAGTTTAAAATTTCATTAAAATACGAATATTAATTTTACAGTATTTAAAATGGAATTATAAACATCATAGAAAAAAAATATAGATCCATAACATGGCATTTATCTCAAAGAATAAGAGTTGAGAAAAACGTTGCTTCGCCGATTTAGTAAAATTTGAACCATAAAACACAATGAAATACATATCATAAAATGGATATAAAAATATAAATATATATATGTATAATATCCAAATAATACATTAATGTTCATTATATACACCATAAAAATTAATGGGTATTGAATAAGGTATAAGTCACACAAAAATAAAATTTAGATGAGAAAACCCTTACCTTAAGTATTGAATTTTTTTCGTACCCATTCAAAACTCATGTATAATAAAAAAATTTATTATAAATATAAAAAACAATATTATTATATATAATACTGTATATAATGACATTATAGTACCTGATTATTAAAAATTCCATTTTTAAGGTACGTTTCAATTAATAACTGCTTTGTTTTTCACATGTGTTTTGATTTGTTATATTTTTGGTATTCTTAAATATATCACTATTTAATCACCTCTAGAATGTTAAACACGATATAAATATCGTATATATTCATTATATATTTATTTTTAATAAAATATAAAAGATATGAATATGAAATGTAATTCATCGTTCATGGGCACGGTATGTCGTACGTGTGCATGATCATTATTTCCATTTTGATGTCATATTAAAAAAATAATGTTATTGACACATATATATATATATATGTATGTATAAATTATACTAGAATTATTATTTCACATATATCATATAATTATTCTAAACAAACCCTAATCACATTCCATGTAATGTGTGAATGAATCACATCTCTTTGAGGAGAAGGTAGTCCACTCGTCCCCAAATGAAGTTATCATATTTACAAAAAAAAAAGAAAGAATGAAGTAATCTGTAATATAACAATTAATTAAGTATAAATACATATTAAATATCATATATATCATATAAAAATCTATATTTACATCATAAATACCAACCATGAGAGCTGGTAAATGAAAATTAAATGACATCTTTTCATTAGGTCATCGTTTGACTTAAACATGATTGGTATGTTTATTACCCATTTGATGTAACTATGTTTATGTATGTGTAAAGCTGTTAGAATACTAATATATGTTTATATTTATCATAGTGATGAGATTATATACGAATTTAATAAGAATAATTTAGGGTTGGACAAATAGACAAAATAAAAGTGGATGTTATAGGATGTTGTCTCTCCTCTAAGTAAAATATCATGGTTTTCACCAAAGAGATTCCTTAGTTGGATTTATGTCATATTGTAAGACTATAGGATGAATTTAGATAATTTTTTAACTTATTTTTTCTGGTTTGGGAAGATAAAAAGTAGATTTAGAAGTGTGGGAATGTGGAAGAGTGAATGAATTTTTATAGAGGATGATGGGTCGAATTCATGTAAATGCCAAAATGTAAACACTAGTGGGAGGTCTGAGTTTCCTAACAAGTATAAAACTTTTAAAAATAATGTATTAAATGGTATTTATGGTCCATATAATTCTCCAACACAAAAAATAAGTGAAATTTAATAAATATGTTCCTTATGTTTTAATATTCCATACTTTTATCATTTTAGTATTCATTTATTTAACTAGGTTTCTAAACAATGTAATTTAAAAATTAAGGGTAAATTAAAATGATATTTATTAGAAAATTAGTATCCACAAAATTTAAAATATTATATCTAACTCACAAAAATATAAATCCCATGTGTTTTGGAAATTATTTTTAAAATAAGCGCATGTAATGCACAAAAACACGAGTTTTACTAGAGACATACTTAAAATGTTTTACTATTTTATGGCCAATATGTTCATTAGTAAAGACGAACTGGTCCTTGATTATACCATATTTTATATTTATTAATATTTAAATATTTTTTAATAGCTAAATTTTAGTAAAATTTAAATAATTTAATAAATAATAATTTATTATAAAATGACATCAATTTCAATGTTGACATTATTTACATAATTTAAATTTAAAAAATATCAACAAAAAGATGTAATTTTATTATATTTAGATCAATACTTTTTTACATGATATATTCATCTCAAAAATTAAATACAATTATTCAATCAATTTTAATTATTTTAAAAAAAATTGTATAATTTATTTTAGCTACTTATTAACTAATTGGTTATTGTTTTTTGGATTCCGTATGAATTTAATATATCTAATTCCATAATATATATTAAATATACAATTATATGATGAAAAAATCCATTAACATTAAAAATAATGTCGAAAACGGAACTAGTATGGTTTTTTGTCCATATCTTAAAGCCTTGTAAATGTTTAATGTAAGGAAGGCTCATTTTTTCTTTTCCCTATTAAAAAATATTATATTGGAACCATTCATTAGCTTCTTTACCGATATATCATAAATCCTTATCCAAGAAGGTATATAGTCGAAACATGGTCATCCAATTTCTTTTTGACATGTTTCTAGGACACTTTTTCACATAATATTAACATTTAACCACTAAATAAACTAATTTTTTTCATTAATTGTTGTAATTAATTTTAAATAATTATAAAAATATTTATGATAAAAAATATTTTGAAGTTAATATAAATTATAAATTCTTATTATTGATAATATTTAATCAATTTTCTCAAATTATAAACATAAAATTTTTATAAATTAATTTTAAATTATTCATGCAGATGTGTAGCAAAAGTGGGTTTTTAAAGTGAAGGCGTACAAAATATTGAAATTTTTTTATATCCAATTTCGATCTGAAAATGGTTCAAATGACCTAAATTGTATTAATTTATATATATTTTTTCTAGTATAATTTTTGAAACAAAATTAATATATTATTAAACAATATAAATAAATTTTATGAAAAATGGTTTTAAATTGAAATACATTATTTTCTATTATTCATCAAAACTGAATCATCTCGGAAAATCACATACAATTCCTCAAAATTAAATTTTCATAATTCAATTTTAAAAATTATGTTCATTTTTTCAAGATAATTTTTTAAAATTGATTGATGTTAATTATATTATTTGTCACATGACATAAAAATAATACATTTAAGAAAATATTATTTTCAATAATATAGAGACTAAATAAATTATATGTTTTATTTATATAAAAAATTATAAAAATTATTTAAAAATTAGTTATTATTATTCATGTTACAAATTTTAACATCAATGTTATTACTATGTCATTTAAATATGTATAATTATAAAATGTTGTTTCATAGAATCTCAGTGTTGTGTATAACATATTTAGTGCCATTATTGTATGTAGTGATAGCTGGTCATGGTGTAAAATATAATGAAGTAAAATCATGGTGTAGAAAAAAAATTAAAAATAACATTTTTCTTTCATATAAGACAAGAAATATTCATTGTTGAGTGAAATACAAAAATATCAAAAATAGTAAATAAATTTATTTTTTTTGGAAAAATTATTAGGGTGTAACATTCTACACCCCTTTAAATGAATTTCAATATCATAATTTGTCTCGGTTATCAATGTCCAAATACATGAATGTTATATTCTTTAAAACCCATATCGATTGAATGAATAATTAAAATTACATTAAAAATTAATGTTAGAAACATAACGGTTTCCCAAAGTAATGCATAACTAGTTTTCCACATAATTGAACTTAGGTGGCAAGTGAAAACATGTACTAGGAAGAAAAATATAACTATCAAGTTCTGATGGAGTGTGGTAGAGTACACTGTTATGTGAAATATAATGATCACAAATCCAAAACCAAAAGAGGCTTGAAAAAGGTCATTAATATCTTCAATAATTATGATACCATGAAAATTTTTTATCCCGATAACCTATTACCTGAAGTGGAATAATATCCATGAGAAGATGTACTAACATAATTTCAAAACAACCTCACCAATTTTAGTTCTATGATCAATTTCCACAGCATCTCTTATTTTGGTAAAAAAGGATAGATTTCCATTCCTAATGAATTGGAAGTTCATTAGATCAGGAAATAGAATGATAGGTCATTCCATCTGTCTTCATCACAACAAACATCTTATCAAAATTTATCAAATAAGCATAAAATCTGATATGGAGAGATAATAATCTATTCACTAAAACCTCATATAATTTTTTTAGATAACTCATTCCATAAATATTTATCCTTAAAAACAATAGAAATATAAAAGACCAAAATATTTGAAATGTGGTTTCTAAATTTTTCAAAAACAGCTTAACATTGATTCCATGTATATCATAATTTATATCTTTTGTGCTATATAAAAACATGTTGGTATGATCATTATGTATTCTCTTGAAACATGGAAATAATTTGAAGTACCATAAATACTTATTGAAAACATGCATGTTTCCATATTCCAAAAACTATTGGATTTATTACTTTAATCCAAAAAATGTTGTAAACACTATCCATTATATGATAAACCACCGTGTCAACAAATCCTTAATCTATTCCGTGGTAATTAGTACCATCCAATTTAAATATTCATATCCAACATATCATTATCTAAACATCAGTATCTTAACATTTTGCACATATTAAGGGTCATATTTCCCTTATTAATATATTTCCCAATTCAATCATACTTCCATTAAATAACTTTTCTAGTCTATTAGAAGCATTAAACATGTTATTATAAATCCTTAAATACTAACATAAACTAAAAATCCATATGTTTTTCAAAACTCTTAATTCTTGAATCCAAATACATAAAAACATTGATTATTCTACTTCGTCCTTAATCCATTAACCATGATACATCATCCTATTACTTAATACCTCTTTCATTTCACATTTAACCAATATTATATTCCTCATCAGTAATTTAACCATTAATCATACCAACATGGTTATTCACACCATAAATATTCTACTTGGGACATCGATTTTCATAATGGAAATTTATTCCGCACTTAAATTATTTAGCCGTTGATGATACTTATGAAGGCCAGTATTCCCATATCATTCATTAATTGAACTCTTAAATTTTCATTTTTAGTTACATAATTTGTTTTTTCTATTGAAAAGGCCAAACATCTTATTATTCCTGTAATAAATTTACTTGGGTTCTTCATTCCATATTATCGACAAAAATAAAAATGAATCATCCTTTGTCGAAGGTCATAGTTACCCGAACTCTAAGAAAACATAATTCTTCTCTTCTCTGTTGTGTTAGAGAGTTGGTTCCGGTAAAACTTATTAATATTGATACATGAAAACTAATTAGGAATTATCTAAACATCCTTTACTCTAGGGATCATCTCATTTTAATTATAATTAGAAAATTGTTCAAGACATTCAATATTAAACTAGATCCTTCTGGTTGTCACAGTTAAATAAAACCAGAAAGCATAGTTGGAGTTGAACATGTCATAGTGGAAGACTACATATTCAAGAAGAAGAACTTATAGAACATGTAAATAATAGAACTTAATTCCTAGATATATTAAACCTTAGGTTTGTCCTATGTTATTAATATCCATCTTATACATAAATCATTGGTGATTTTTCCAAATAAGTTTTTGAATTCCTAAATAAGATCCCTCAGGAATATCAAACTAGGTGTGCAACAATGCCTATTGTCATACACTAGTTCCTAACTTATTCTATCAAAATATTTTGTTTTTTTGTTTCTTATGCCAATGTAAATCTAGGATAAATCCCCATCCACTTATTGTCCCACCCTGAAATTCTAATGTACAACTTTTTATCTGATAGCATGCATGACATGCAAAATCATGCACTGAATAAAATATAATATCCTAAGACTCAACTATATATTTATCATCATTAATATATTCAATACATTATATATTTTTTAATTAATTCCACATCAAGTTATCAGGAATTTCATGTTTGAGGGACCTTCCCGGATAGTATGCATTACATGTATAATTGATTTTCACCAAATTACAAAGTTTTATAAAAACATTATTATTTAATAGAATATGATATATTCTGGAAATTATATTATAGATTACAAATATTATTAACATAATTATTTAAATTTATATATTATATAAATGTAAAATGAATTCATTTGTTACAAATTAATTAGAAATGAAAATAAGAACAAATTTTGTATTAAAAAAATATTATTATATTTATGCTTCCAAATGAGTTTTGCATTAATAAATATAGTTAATTGAAATTATTCAATGATTTTTTAAAAATATATCTTTCATATGTTTCATCAAATATTATTTTATTCATTCATTATGTTTGGTATTCATAAGATTAAAATTAACCTTATTATGTATGTAAAAACCGATATTTTAATTAAGGTAATTTTATCACCTTTTAATAGAGAACCCATTTTATATCTGAATTTGGATACCTTAATTTATTTACTATGAAAAAATAGAAATAATATTTTAAAAATAAATATATGAATTATGTTATGGTGAATTTTTGATATTTTTTAGGGACATATCATTTTCTAATGATTATTTAAAAATACTGCATTTTAGTACAAAACTTCTTTTTATTCAGAATTTCTTTATATGTTTAAATAATTGTATATATTGGTTTTAAAGTATAATCAGATAATTTATTATAAATTAATCCAATTTATGTTATTTTAATAATTTAATAATTGAAATTGACTGTAAAAACATAGCAAACATTTAGACGTTTTTACATTAAAAACCTGCATTGTCGCCCTCTTATGGAATGAATTTTTAATTAATTTTTCCACTTATATGATTGGAATTTGGAAAAATATATTCCATAATAGGAATCATAATAATATATAATCTCTAATAAGTTTTACATAGTTTTGGACCAAAAATATCTGAGAATGTTGTTAAAATTTATTATAAATAATAATTCAAAATTAAGATTAATAAATGACTAAACCGTTAACAAAAAGCCTCATCTGACCAATACACTATTCCACCACCCATTGGATGGCCACATATCATCCATAAACATATAATAATTGATTGTTATTGTTTTTAATGAAATGTTTTAGGTAATAACATGTATAGTCCTAACTTATTTCCAAAATTCAAAGTGATGCATTTTGTTTCCCAATAAAAGGCCACCACCTCTCCCCATTCCCCACACTTCTAAAAAAATAGCATCCACCAATATATAACAAGATAGATTCCATAAATTCCACCCCTCTACCTTGAATCCTCTATTTAGGTAACAATAATCCCATGGATTCCTTTTGGTACAAACCAAATTAAGTTACACGATTAACAGGTAACATCTTCTCTCAAGCTCCCTAGTTTCATTTCCAATCACCACACCCGAAAATATCATTATTAAACTATTATATAACCAGAAAAATATCATTGATTTACTATTATGGTATTATCTAATGGGTTTGACCTACTCTTACACACACCTCCATCTAATGTCTAACAATGATAATGCTTCTTTGTACGATGAACTGCTGCCACCCAAAATGATGATTATTAAATTATCCTTTACAACCTATAATGATGGGAATTATGATGGAAAATATATTAATATATTTTATATATAATATATATAATTTATTTATGCTTCTCTAATTTTAATATATAACATACTAATATTCTTTCGATCTTGTGTAAATATAATAATTTGTTTGAGGATGTGTTGACTACCGCCCCCTCAAAGTGACATTACTCATTCATTCCATACATCTAACATATAAAGGAAGTTTTTAATAAAACCATGTAAAACATATAATATTTATATGATTATTTAATTTTAATATACATATGTATCATTTATTTTTCATTCTTTTAAAACAACAATGAATTGGAAGTATCATTCATGCATACAAATGGAATACCACCTACATGAACATTGCTCTTCATTTCTAATTTACTAATATAATGGACTGTAATATATATATATATATATAGATTATATATTATAATGAAGCCATTTTTTGCTTTCTAGAGATGATGAAACCAGGGTCTGATTAATTTGGACAATAAATATCATGTAAAAACTCACTTGATCAAACTAGGAAATTAACACTAGAAATATTGAAATTAATAAAAGAGTGTTCAAAAACAGGTAATGAAATATTACAATGAATTAATATATGAAATTATAATCATTGTTATAGTTTTATTATATTTTATTATCATTTTTTAAACCACTACATAAGAGGATTTGGGGGAAAAACAAAATGAATTATAAGCTAATAGGAAATGGAAGAAGAGAGTGTTGATGATTATGAATCTACCTTTACAAGGTTATCCATGTATGCTATAAATTATATATGAAACATGGATTGTAATATCAAAATCTTATATGATGGACTTTAGCCACATCTCTAAAGAGTTCTAGTGTCTATAATTTTTTTTCATTTGGTGAAATAGTTTATTATGCTATCAAGATAGAGAAAGAATTCTCCACGTCCTATGAAATTAAGTAAAACCATGATAATAAAATGTCTTATGAAACCATGAAAAGGGGATTTAGTCAAATGAGAATGATGGAAATAAGTATTTTGGAACATGTGATAACTATGGAAAGAATCAGCATCGTTAAGGATTGAAAGGAATGGGAATTTTTATATATGTGGACAAAAGTTTCACCTGGAAAAATAATGAAATGGAAAAAACAAATACTATTATTATATATTACATCCGGAAGGAGTTGGGGGAGTATGAAAGAAAATTCCCCACGAATCCAGATAATATACCTCTGAAGAAGCTAAGGGGTCAAGGTTAAGCATATGTTTTCTAAATAACCAATGTGGAATGACTAATTTAATTATATATTTTGATCTATGAAATATGTTGTATTTTTTTCATCATAATATTTATGAAATATGTAAGGACCATACTGATATACTTTTTCAATAGATATTTGAGATCAAATGATGAATGATACCAAGAATTATTTTTATGTAGAAACTAAATCTTTTCAAAAAAAAACAATTGATTGAGGGAATGAAAACCATTATTTTTTTCTCGATTTTGAGATAATAGAGAATAAATGATTGTCTTTGATATGTTATTACAACCTTGGAATTGATTAATAGCTTGTAAAGAAGTCATCTATTCCATTATTGATGTAGTTTAAATCTTATTTGGACTTAAGGTGTATAACCAATAACATGTTTCATTCTTAGGGAATTAATATGATTTCATGTTTCTAATTAGTTTATATGGTGATTAAATTTATTACTATATTTTAAGAAGATACATTATAAAGTTGTGCATATGTTTGAAATGTGATAATTTAGAGCTACATCATGTTAATTAATGGCTAATGATATGTAAATTTTAGAAATTCACCCCATCAGATTTATTTAGATCATAATCTATTAAAAAAGGTACCCATTTATTATATAGTTAAAGACGATCATTAGATGATATTTTAGAGCTCAATGTATTACTTCTGTAAATGATGCATCATATGCTTGGTGATGAATAAGAAATAGTTCAAGGAATAATAAAAAGTAAATATTTTATTTATAGAATCATATATTTAGTTATTTTCTTTTATAGTGAATTTATTATGTAAATATAGAAATAAAAAGTATTTGAAAAAAAATATTTTCCTATTAAATTCATTTTTGAGGATATCAATGTCCTTTATTAAAAAGTATGGTTTATGGTTTTATGTAAAAAATATTAGGTCTGAAAATGTTCTCTATCACTCACCATCATAACTTGATTATTGGATTTTGAATAAATTTCAATGTTTCCACTTCCCACTTATGTTTTTCTATTAGGGAATCTAGTTACGTAACCCTTGGAATATCCTTTCTATCTTACTCAGAAAATACAATATTAAATATTGTTATGATATGGGTATTTCAGGAATAGATTATTTCAAATTCCCATATTCCCAAGGTCAGGTTTAAATTGCGATAACTCAATTTAATTAAGGTGGGTACAATTCAACACCTCAAAATTCTAAAGTATAACATTGTATTCAACAGCATGATAGATATACAGTACTTACTGTGTAACGGAATAAAATATCCGATAACACTATTATATATTTACAATTGTATATATATTAAATATAATATATAGCTTTTAACGAACACATCACCATGTTATCTTACATTTCACTCAAAATAGACCTTCATCGATAGCATCTGTTACATACAAGACCGAGTTTCACCAAAAGAATGTGTATTATTAAAAATTTATGATTTAAAAAAATATTATATATCCGAGACATTATCATAGAGTTTATGAATTTTATTAACTATATTATGAAAATTTATGGTATATATAAATATAAAATAAATACACTGATTACCAACTAGTAAGAAAATAATTAGAACAAATTAGATATAAAAAATAAATTTTATTATTTACATACTTCCATATGAGTTTTTTTAATAAACGTAGTTAATTAAAATTATTAAATATTTTTTAGGTAAAATATATTTCTTATAATGAATCAAATATTTTTTATATTCATTCATTATTCTCAGTATGAATAAGATAAGAAAAAACCTAATTTTACACATAAAAACCTATATTTTTATACATGCAATTTTACATCCTTTTAAAGGAGAACACCTTCTAAATATGAATTTTTATACCTTAATAAATTTAATATGTCAAGATAAAAATCATATTTAATATTGAAACATAAAAATTAGATTATTTTGAATTTTATATATTTTTCAAAAGAATATCATTTTTGAACGAATAATTAAAAATTGTCAATTTTAGTTCAAAACAACATTTCATATGATTTATTTTTATGGGAAAATTTTGTTTTATATTGGATTAAAATTTTAATTAGGTAATATTATATCAATTAATCCAATATAGGTTATTCTAATCAATTTCACATTGAAATTTACTATAAAAACATCACAATCATTTGGATATTTTTACATTAAACCCATTATTGTCATCTATCTTACGAGATGAATTTTAAATTAATTTCTAGAAATTAATTTATTGGAATTTGGGAAATTTTATTATTATTTGTAATCATAATAATTTAAATTTTTTAACAGGTTAAAATAACTTTAGACCCAAAATATTATCATATGTAATTGAAATTAATTACAATTTTTTTAAAAAAAGTAAGATTAATAAACGATTAACCAATTAAATTAAGGGCCCAAATGGACAAAACAGTTATCCAACACTAATTAGATGTACAAATGTCTTCCATAGACTATAATGTATTGAGTTTTTTTGTTATTTATGAATTTAGTTAGGTAAGAAAAATTGTACACATAACTTGTTTCAAAAAATTCTCTTTGCGTCCTTTTCATTCCCTAAAAAAATCCAGAACCACTCCCCATTACTCACAGGTCTCAATTTAATTAGATTCAGAAAATATATACAAAAATATATTGCTAAAATTTATGAATCATGGAATCCTCACTTTTTCCTGGATTAATTCCCAGAAATCCATTGGGTAAAAACCAAAAGAAGTTACCTGATTAAGAGGTAACATCTTCCCTCAAGTTCCCTAGATTCATTTCCATTCTCCACCCCATATAATCTCTTTATTGAATTATTATTTTACAACAACAGTATCCAAAATATAATATTATATCATTACTTAATTTTTTCAACATACTCTAACACTAACCTGTATCTAATGGATAACGAACATACTATTTCTGTGTACATTAGAATACTACTTCACGAAACAATGATTGTTCAAATTTTAATTTACCACCAATCATGGTGGTAATTATAATAGAAAATATTTTTATATTTGTTATATATGTTATTTATAATGTCTTAAAGATTCAATAATTTTATTAAGAAATTTCTTTTTTTCATTCCATCTTGTGTAAATATGATGATTACATTTGAGATATTGTGGACTATCACCCCTCAAAGAGATATGACTTGTTCCTTCCATACATGAAACATATAAATAATTGTTTAATTAAAACTATGTAAAATTTATGTCATATATATATGATTATATAATTATAATATACATATTTTCCATTTATTTTTCATTCCATTAATACAATAATGAAATGAAAGTAGCATTAATGTGTATGTACAACCTACTGTCTCCAAGAACGGTGCAATTCAATTCTAGTCTCTATATATAATGGAATACAAAAAATAAAAATATAATGATTATATATGATAATTAATACACGTTGTAATTTTTTTATATGGTTAAACCATGATCTAAATAAATATAGCAACAAATAAAATGTTAAAACTTACTCGAGAAAACTAGGAAATAAACACCGGAAATAGGAAAATTAATTAATGAGTGTTCCCAAACAAATAATAAAATTATACAAGGTATTAATATATGATATTATAAACATTATTATTATTATATTAAATGTTATTAATATATTTTAATCCAATAAATGATATGATAAAGATCACACACAAAAAGTAAGATTTTGGTAAGGGAATTTCCTCTGAACCTTCATTCCATTGGGACATATTTATTATGTGCCAATTAATTTTTTTAGTTTAGATTCTAGGTTTACCATGTTATATCATCAATCCGTTATTCTAATGATATTATAATATTCCTTTAATTTTATGAACTCTGAATATTAAGAATCAAATATTTCAATGTTTTGTGGGACACTTTGGAATGTTTATTGATTATTCTCCACATGAATGTTCTTGATGATAATCATTGCAGTATCACATAATTTTGTAAAGATTATTCATTATATATTTCCTTGATATCCATATTGTAATATGATTTATATTATTATTTCCTGAAACATATATAATTTCACATATGGTGTTTACATTGAATGTTTTTTAATAAACAATGGAATTATTGATAAATATGTATAATTTATTCAATATCGATATTAGATAAGGCATGTTTTATATTTATTAAATTCATTATTCGATATTATTTTACATGAAATGAAGGGTGGATACTTGACTTTATATACTTCATAGGTGAATCTATATGTTATCAAGAGATTAATATGTTGGCCAAATTAAATTGGTTTATACATGTAGTTTTCGCCCATCCGGATGTTGGATCATGACAGTATAGGTCATCATGTTCTTAAGACATGATATCAAATAATTAATAATTTCCTTAAAATAAATATCAGTTACAATTCATCTATTAGATTTTATGTGGACATATCTAGGGATACATTTCATCTCTATTCGTTGATTAAATGGAACATGTACTAGTTTCTTACCCTATAATATTGAATTTACCTTATCTAGTTATTTTAATTGAATGTGTTATCAATTATCTTCATTTCCATATTATTTTATTTCTATTGAATCATTATTTATTTCTCTTTAATTACCCATACTGAGCACTAGAGCTCACACTTATTATGTTTCATTTCTACTGGTTTTGATGAAGATAAATTTAATTAATCATTCAAGGACCCGATTTACATAATTTTATTATATAAAAGGTTATTAATATATATTTCACAATAAATTATAGGTATGTTTTATGTAATCTATATTTCTATGAATGCTAAACGGATCATTGCTTCATGATTTGATTCATTGTGATCATGCCAACACAATAAAATAATGCACATGCTCCGGTCTTTTGGGTCGGGGCGTTACACTTGTCATATCCATAATGGGTTGTATTTCTTAGATATCCCTCTCTTTATATTTTACCAAAATTACAAGATGTTTTCTTAAACATTAACTGATCTGTAAACTTACTCATAAAGACATCCCTAGACATGTCCTTAGAAATATACCTAAGCATCTCACCAAAGGATTCTCATCCTATTTTGAAACGTTTGACTAAACCTTTCCTTTGATACCAACTATTAAAACCCATTATTAACATACATGGATATTGCAACATTTTAGATCATTATTTAGTACATTATTAAAGTATATGCCTTGGGACCATAATAGTTCAGTGTCATTAGATACTTGGAAAATATTCCTTTAATTTGGTGAAATATCCTCAACATCCCCTATAAATACAATCCCATTTAGTACTCATATGTAAAACCTTTATCCATATCATTGTGAAAGGAATCATAATAAATGTTTTCGATTAGATTCTTTGTAAGTGTAAAAAAATGAGAAAAATAATTAAAATCATGAACATAAGGGATTGATAATATTAGAATAAATTAATAAGATCATACATTTCATCTACAATATCAAATACAGGAGTCATTTCCAAAATATTGTTACTTCATAAGAAAATAATCATGAGGGAATTAAGGTAATATTCCATGAAATAATAACATAGGAAAAACACATTGAATTGTGTCATTTACATAAATATATATTATGAATCACTATAAGTCAATGAGTATTTAAAAATAATGCATGGATATTTAATGGGGATTAATCCAACATGGTTGGACATAGCACCATCTATAGTAATAGTCATTTCTTTATTATGGATCCATTTTACTCATTAACCCATAGTGGATCAGGTTTCAACTTCTTATCATTATAGATCTGGTTTCCCCATCTTCCCATATTTGATCATGTTTCCCAATATTCTATATGGTATAATTCTAAAAAACATGATTCTCATCATTATCTCATGAGATATTAATCATTACCTAATTCATTGGTGGAAGATAGTGTTCCCACCCATCACTTTATGAAATCATACATACGTGTGCCTCAAGATCCTAAAAAATCATCATATCATGGCCCATAAAAAGAAATGGGTTACAAAAACATCATATTGTATCTGATGGAATAAAATATGTATCATAAACATTCCATCCTATCATAAAATGTGGAAAATATAAATGATTCACATACATTTCATCAAACCATAGCCCAGGAAAACTAAAAGGTTTAAATAGCAAATAACCCTTGAAAATAAATGGGTTTCACATAAATATAACCAGTGAAAGGGAAATGGGTTTTAAAACAATCACACTATTAAACCATAAAACATTAATATAACTAATATTAATGGAACCCTTAGACCATATCCCCATAAATTAATGAGTAACACTAGTAGGTGTCATCATAGATAGTAAATAATTTTGAATATCTTAAAATAATTAAAGAGGAAAACATACTTTATACTTAATAAATTTCATGTTGAATCATAAAACCTTTTGATATTCATTTTCTTTAAAAATAAACATGAAAACATATAATTGAATTATGAAATCAATTTTTTAAAACTTCTTTATAGAATATCGTTTAGAACAGATAAATATTTCAAGAAAAGCATTTTGAAACTATTTTTCTTTGAAAACATATTTAAAAACATTGAATTTACAGAATATTAAGAAAAATTCCTAAACATAAATCAACTAAACATGAAAATGGCCCTTCAAAATAAGGGGGGTTATGAAATAAAATAAATCTGTACATATAGACCATTACCTTTCCACCATAAAAACTATAGAAAAGTTACATGAATCAAAAATGAAAATGAATATTCATTTTAAAAACATATTTAAAAAAGGTAAAAAATGGGTAAAATTTTATTATAAAATTCAGTGGATAATAGTAGAAATTTTTTTAAAACATTTTTAAAAAACACACTTTTAAAAGATCATAGATTTTAGATGGAAAAGATAAATAATGTCAGGGTTTATTAAATATAATTTTATAATTATATTAGGTAAAAAATATTGGGAAAATTGTACTATTACATGAGGATTTAATGAATAACCATTGGAGAATAAAATTAATGATATTTATTAATATATAGATCATATGTTTTCACCAATGGAAGCATAATCATAAAAAAAATCTTGATAAAGATGAGATTGTAGCAATAAACTACTACAACATTCATAACATCAAATCGAAATCCCAATGAAATATGAAAATTATTTCAAGATTAAAATGTCATGAAAATAATTATATTCGTGGTATAAAATGTCAATTGTTAGCATATAAACCTTATAGAAAAATATTGATGCATACCATGGCATGTACCTCAAAGAAGGAAAGTTGAGACAAAATTAATTTATCGATTTACTACCTTTTGAACCATACCCCCAGTGAAGGAAAGATAATAAAATGTAAATGTAAATTCTCATAAATTAATTTATTCGAATAATATAATACATTTATGGGAATTATATATACAATACAAATGAAACGAATGGTGAATAATGGATAAGTCTCTTTGAAATAAATGTGAGATAAGAAAACACTTACCATAAGTCATGATTTTCTTCATACATGATCAAAACACATGTATAATAAATATAAGGTTATTATAAATATACAAAATAACCATATTATTTTATATAATACCATATATTATGTCATTATATTATAAAATTATTTATATTTCCATTATAATGTTATGATTCGTGTAATAATTGTTTGTTTTTCACATGTGTTTTGATTTATTAAATTATATAGTCCTCATACATATATCATTATTTCTTCTCTGACATAAATATAAACACAAAATAGATATCATATAAATTCATTATATATGTATTTATCATAATATATCCAATATTAAAATATGAAATTTAATACACTATTCATGGAGAAAGTAGGTTGTATATATGGATAATCATTATTTCTATTTTACTATTGTATTGAAAGAAATAAAGTAACTGATATATATATATAATAACATTTTAGTATAATTATAAATTTTTATATATCATATATTTTTACTAAACCCATCCATGGTATATTCCAGGTAATATGGGAAAAATTACATCACTTAGTGGAGGCGGTAGTTCAGATATCCACAAACGAAGTAATCGTATTTTCAGTTAATGGAATTCATGAAGTTACATGTCATATAATAATTCAAAAAAAATAAATAAATAATATATATATATATATAATATAAAAAATAGTATTTACCTAATAATTCCCAACCATGAGATGTGGTAAAAGAAAAACAAACAACATCATTTTTTTAGGTGGTTGTCTGTCATGCACTAGAAAGGTACGTTTATTACCCATTTGATGGACATGATTGTAGTTGAAGATATAACCCTGTAATAATATTATATCAATATAATTTGGATATTGATTTTATTATATAATCATGGAATAATAATAATAAGGTGTTGGAGAAAGAGATAAAATAAAAGTACTTGTTGAAGGATGTTACCTCTTCTTTGGGTAGCTCCTCTTGGTTATAACCAATGGAATTCCTTGGATCAAATTCTACACAAATTTAGGCTTCTATGATGAATGGTGATAAGTTGAGAGCTTATTTTTTAGGGTTTAAATGAGCCAAATATTCTTTATAGTTGTGAGGAAGGAGATGAGGGAATGATTTTTTATTGTGTATGAGGGGTGGCATTATTGTAAATACTAAAAGGTAAAAACTATTGGGAGATCAGACTTACCTAATGTTCCTAAAAATGTAAAAATAATGGATTAAAGGGTATTAATGGTAAATAATAATTTCTACAACACAAAAATAAGTTCATTTTTTAATATTATTCCTTAACAACTTTGTTTCCCAAATTTTATCATTTTGGTTTTGATTAAGGTTACTGGTTTTCTAACATAATTAATTTAACCATTAATAATAATTTATTGTGATATTTAATTTAAGTTATATTCCAAAATAATTATAAATATTATATCTAATTTAAATATATATATATAATATATATTTGAACTTAATTTTTAAGCAGGTGATTTTAATACACAATACACTACTTTAACCAGAACCGTACATACAAAGCTTTTAATATTTAACATTCAATAAGTTAATTATAAAATATTAATTGGTCCATTAGATAACAATATATGATCTTTATTAAAACAAAAGGATAAATTTTTTGATTATATATTTTTATGTAAACTTTAAATCATTTAATAAAATATCAATTATTTTAAAATAACATTAATTTCCATTTTTACATAATTTACATAATTTAAATTTAAGAAATATATATTCATACTGGGAAGTCGAATATTTTAAAATCATAAAAATGTTACTCGATATATTAATATAAAAATAGTGAGATAATAATTCTATCAATTTTGATTACTTTTAATATTTTTAGAATCATTTATTTTTGTAACTTGTTAACTAAATAAACCCAATATTTGGAATTACATAAGCTGTTAATCTAAATAATTCTTCACAAACAATTATGTATAAATTAATTTAATAAAAAAATCCATTATCTTTTAGAATAATGTTTACAACCAAAATAGTGTGGCATTTTATTCATATCTCTTGTCCTTGTAAATGATTAAGGATATAAAGGATTCTTTTTTCTGTTTTCCATACATAAATTTTTATATGGGTCTCTTTAATGAAATTGTTTCCCAATAATACTAAAAAATAGATCCAATATTTGATATTGTCAAAATATGGGAATCCAATCAATTTTGGACAAGTGTCTATGTCATTTTCTCCTTTATGATTAATGTCATTCCACTAGGTAAACAAAGGTTTACCATAATCACTGTAGTTAATTTTAATTAATTTCAAAAATATTATCAGTAAAAAACTAATTTTAGCAGAATATATATTATATATTATTCTTATTCCAAAAATAGAGTGCATTGTTTCTAATTATAAACTCAAAAGTTGTAGAAATTAATTTATAATTAATCCCACAATCATGTCGCGAAACAAGGTTTTTATAGTAGAGGAGTTCAAAAGATTGAAAATTTTAATATCCAATTTTAATGTGAAATATGTTCCAAGGACCTAATTTTGATTTATTTATGTACAATTGATCAAATTAAATTATAAAACTAAATTAAAGTAAAATTTAACATTATAAATAGATTAGATTAAAAATCATGTTTGAATTAATATTATATTATTATCACTATTCATCAAGAAAAATGAATCTTCATAGAAAAATATACCAAAAACTATCCAAAAGTTTACTTTGATATTACACAATAATTTTTTTATATTTTAAAATTAATTTTTTAAAAGTGTCTAATTTTTTTATTTTCACAAAATGACATAAAAAGAAATTCATTTGAGAAAATATTATTTTAAAACATATAAAGATGTTTCAAAAAAGTTTATATTTTATGATCAATAATATATATATATAATACCATAATAAGTAATAATTAAAAATTAGTTATTTCAAAAAATGTTACTAATTTTAACTGTTATGTTATAATTATCTCATTTAAATAACTATAATAATAACAATTTGTATTGTAGATACTATGTGTTTCATGTAACACATGCCAAGTTGGTATTATGTGTAGAGAATTCATATCTAGGTGTATCATATAACTAATTCTTGTCATGGTGTAGATTAAAAAATATATAATAACTATGTGCTTTCATTTAACACTAGTTATATTCAATGTTCTGTGAAATGGAAAATATAAAAAATTTAAAATTAATTTAAAATAAACTTCAAAGAATCACAGGATGGTAAACAAAAATATCTTTTAGGAATGTTTTTCATTTATTTTAACCTTTATCTTTTTAGTTTAGCCCCTCAGTATACCAATTTTTACATGAACCATGTTAATTTATTTTTATTTATTTCAATTTTCATTATTTTCAAAAATTATGTTGAGGAATTAGGGAACAAAAATTATTATGATACCCAATATTCAATCCATTTTATGAATTTAAATTTAAATAATTATAATATATTAATTTTAAACCAAATCTGTATATGCTATGAAAAATTGGGTTTTTAAAAAGATCAATTTTTATTTCAAGGACAGTTTTATTTTAACATTATGAATAATAATAATCACTGTATTAATATAAATTAATATTTAATGATATATAATATATACATTTTATTTATAAAACTGATAATTAGGTGTTATGTTAATAAATCAAAAGGCAGAAGCATTGTTCACTTTAAAAGTGTATTTAGAAAAATCTCATTTTCAAACCAAAAAAACATATACAAAATTACAATATAATGTTAATTAAAATAAAACTTCCTTGATTAAATATTAATAAATGATTATAATTTTACATTAAAATATATTCCAATGATAATAGGACTTTAAAATTACTTAATTTTTTGAAAAGTAATGATATTTTTACAAAACCACTATTTGGCATTATTCACTTAAAAGACAATATTTATTGAAAAACCAAAATAAATCACCATATGTAAATTTTTGTAATAGTATCTAAAAAATTATATTTATTTTTATAATTATAATTAAAATATTTTTATTTATACATTTGAATGAAACCTTATAATAAAAGGGTTTAATTAAAATTATTACATTTTTTATTTATAGAATTAAATAATATTGTTATAATGGATAAAAATATAAAATTGATTTATTCTATCATTACCCAGTTTGGTAAATTCAATTAAACCAAAGGATTAATGATCATTATCAAAACTCACAGAAGATATGTAAATAAATAATAGGCATATTGGAAACTCTAATTGATTATCTTACAATGCACTCCGCAAATTGAGACACAAAGTCACCAGCTTCCTTCAATCCCTCCTCTAAAATATCCAACATTCATTTCCAAATATCAATGGCTATAACCATTTTCTTTATAAATATCCATTAAATGTTATCCATACATCAAGAGAGATATAATAATATAATTATAATGGATGTTATCTTTCTAAATAATATCTTCTAAACTGTCCTCCTAGCTTAGGTTCTATGGTTCTCATTAAAACTTAGTGAAGATTGGTTCTTGGGTTTCAATTACAACTGTGCTAGGTTAGTTATTGTGTATATATTATAAAAAAGGTATGTGGTACTTGACTTTTCATTATAATAATGGAATGGACTTTATAATACATATTTCTCTATTTTATGGGTGGATACATAGGGGCACCTTCTGGGAATTTATTTCAAATCCTTGCCAAATAGTGTTCATTATCCCTTTATATTTTCCCATTGTAGCATTCTAATTTTTATATGAATATTGTGCATTAATTTTTTATGTCCACTATCTTTAATGTTTATCCACTTAATTTTCCATTATATTATCTTTAAAATTGATCGAATTTATCACTTAATCATTTAATTGTGTCATAGTTATTTTACTTGAAATTGTGGTATTCTTTTATCTCATTAATTTTTAGAGGTAATTCTCCCCAACCCTCGTTCATTTACCCTAATCTAAATAAAAGAGATATTATTTTAAAAATATAAATATCAAATAAAAATATAATATATAATACTGGTATAATATATTAATATTTTATTTAGTAAATTATGTGAAGGGAAGACTCCATTTTGAAATAGATTTAGTCTTCTTCATTGATTTCTAGTATTTATGTTTTATACATTATATTGATTGTAAGGATATAAAATTCCTGAATAGTTTCAAACATGATTTGAATTTTTGGATATATTTATATATATATATTTCTGTGTGTGTGTGATTGTTTGTGCACAAATACATAAATATATTGTGATATGAATTATGAATTGGTCAATGAATTTTTGAAATATAATTTCCATGGTATATTTTTAAATTTTAATTCATAAGATGAATTTTTTTTATTTTAATGTTATATTTTTTGAATTTATTTAAATAATATCATTAATTTTTTTTAATTATTAAATTGTAAAAAAAATCGATATCAATATGTATTTTAATGTTCTATTATGGCCCTTTACAAATTTTATTAAATTTATTGACATGATATAAGGAATTTACATAACATTCCCAAAGTGTGTGATAAGGAATATTCTTCAAAGACATGTAATCCATATTAGATTATATTCTCTATTAATTAATGATTACTTAATATCCTTAAATAATTAATAAATTATTATATTTTTATTCCCATAATAATTTTTTAAAATTGCATTTATCACATCGATATTTATGTAGTTGAGTTCTGACATATCTTTTTCAATATAATATTTTACATATAAATTAAATATTTATTTATTTTTGGTGATTTAATACATTAAATTTCTACGATAAATTTTGATAGTGTTGAAATATAAGATCACTAATTCATCATGTTCTAAAATAGTTAAATGGGATGGGAAGTGGATGTATTTGGATTGAATATATTTTAATAGAATTTGAAAATATTAATTTATTTGGTTTTGTTTTTTAAATCAATACAAATAAAATAAGTTAAAAAATTATATTATTACTAGGTTATAATAAAATATTATTGAATTTGTAATGATATATATTTATATAACCCCCATTATTTTAGTTTTAAGATCATTTTCAAATAATATGATTGAATGAAAATATATGTAAGACTTGAGAGATAAATGTTAAATATATTATAAGAAAAATTATGGATTTATGAAATTATGATTTAATTTAATTACTCAAATAACATTACGTTAAAATTGGAATTCCTTGAAAACATGGTCTTATTAAGAATTATGTGACAAATTTTGTACTCAGGCATTAAATTATATTATATTAATCAGAAATTAGGTTTAATGATGGTTTATAAATAAAAATAGTCAAATTTAACTATAATGATATGGTTTTAATAAATTTGATTAAAAATTTATTGGTTTATTGAAATAAATATTATAGATTAATATATACAACACAATCTATTCACGTTTAATATTTCATAATCTGTGTTTGAATTTCAAATATTTTATTTTACATTATTTAGACAATTTTTTAGTGGTCTTCATAATAATTTATTAATAGAATATTCATATAGGACATTGTGAAATTGTATAATTTCATAAAAATTAAATATAAAAAACATAACATAGGGAAAAAAACAAAATAATGGGTTTATAATATATTCTCATTGGTAAAAACATTAGTAATTAAAATTGTTTAATAATTAAATCTTAATTTGCCCCTATTATTTTAACCTAAATTAAGTGGTTGGTTATTCTCTGTATCGTAGCATCAAAACATTAAAAAATTAAAACTCCTTTCATGAATATTTCTAGAGTGTGAGGGTACATCTTCGGTTTTTGTATTCTATAATAGATCCCTCTTCCAACACCATTTAAATGTATTTTTTTTTTCTAATTTTAATATATGATTATGTTTGGAAGTAATTTGACAATATCAAGTTGTTCTTTTCTACTTTTTTTTGTTTTTTTTATATTTTTGGTTATTTTTTATAAACGTTCTCTCAATGGTATCCTAAGAGTATTTTATTATTATTTTTCACCCGCGATCCAATAATATAGGAGTCACGGCTTCGTAAAATAGTTTTTTAGTTTCATTGTCATGGTCAGGGTTTACCTAGAGACCAAAATTCATTATTCTACCCCAAAGAGGTTAAGGGAAAAATAATTTTTACAGTTTTGTGAATAATATATTACTTGAATGGTTTGTGCTCACATAATATGTAGATCTTACAAGTAAATACACAATGATAATGGTTTATTTTTTGAGATAGGATGTGTTTAGTATAATAGGGATATCTGGGTGAGATGTTTTATTTTTCATTGTCACAGAGTATCATCAATGTAATATAGTTTTTTAATTTTTATAGGGTTATTGTGTGTAGATTCTAGTAGTCCATATGAGGTGATCATTAATCTATATAAATTTTATATCTTTTAATTCATTATATTAATAATGAATTTTGAAAATATAGATATTGTAATAGTTACTTTATATGATATTTTATTCAATTGTGATGTTGGTTGAAAGTGTGATTTATTATTTTTCATGGTTTTTGTGTGATTTTATTTGTCTTTGGTATTTTATAAGGTTTTCTGATATATCACTATGAAAAAATAATTCTTGATTCCTATCATAGATTTATATATTCTTGTTTAGATATTATAGGTTATTTTTTGAACCTTTTAAGAGTATTACTCAAGAAGTAGAGGTAAGAGGTGGGATTGAAGGATTCACAGGAAGGGTGAGATTATGATAATGAAGATGAACACAATTTTTTTTTTATTTTTCTATTATTTTATATTTAGAATGATATAGAATCAATTATATTATTTTGCTTGTGATGGTAGAATAACACTGGATAATGTACAATTTTCAATATATTGTATAGTTTCTTTGTTTAATAGAATTGTGTTATATCAACATGGAACTATAAGATCACTATTGGTGATCAATGAATTATTTCCATTTAGTTAGAATCTATTATGGGGATAGTACATGATCTTTATTTGGATGTAGTGGCATATAATGTTGGGTGTTACATTGGTGGGGTGGGAATAATAGATTTTTGGGGATTCGTATTCCATTTATAAATATTTATGCATTTGTTTTTTATTGAAAAGACAATTTTATATTGTGTTTTTGGAATGTAATTTGGGTCTAATAGGTTTTCATTTTATATATTCCCTCATTTAGAACACTAGGTCATATTATTATGAGTAATCATGATTCAATATAGGAGATGATGCGATGGATCCATCAATTATTTATAGACGTTTGGTTGCTAGGGGAACTGTCAGTTCATTAGTTTTCTTACTATTTTCTAAGGAATCTATTATTTTCCCAAAAACTATTTATTTTTTAAGAATCTTTTATTTTTTAATGTTTAAGAAATAAATAAAATTCATTTTTAATGAAACATAACTCTCAATAATTGATTATAATGATTAAATAATAAAATTATAAAAATATTAATAAATTATTTGTTGACATTTTGTATTTGGATTTTTTTTATCTTTCTGATGTAGTTGAAAGATCATGCGTATTATTTTTCTAAAATTTATTCGTAATAAAAACTATTTCTTTTGAAATTTATCAATAGGTGCATAAAATATTTTAATGAAAACATTGTGTCATTGGAAATGTGGGTGATTGACCCATGTTTTCCCAGGGCCATGTAGTGTCCAATAGTTTGGTATATAGATTGATACTCAGTACATTATAGGGGAAGAAATTATACATGATGGAATAAAATTTTACTTAATTTTTTTATCTATATTAACAAATTAATATGATATTGTATAAATATGTTTCCCCACTCTATTTTTTCTTCTATGGATCAACAAAACCTCAACATGTCCCTCTTTTATAAACTCCAATGTGTGATATATCTGTAGTTTACAATTCTGTGTGAATGATCTCCATCATGACTGATCATTAGAGGGAATTATAACCATTATATGTCCTTTTTAATTTATTCCTATTAACATTACTCCTCACACCATTCCAAATCACAAAAATAAAGTATTTCTATGATTTATTTATTTCCATTTTTTTGCATCGAAACAATAATGTGTATACATTTCATGTAATTATAATTCTATAATGTATATAGACCATAAATTAATCTACCATTATAAATGAATTTCATGGGTATATTGATATATGGAATTAGGTGGGTGTCTTTGAATACATAAATCAAATGAAAATTGAATTCCTTATTTTAGGAATGATAAGTACATGAAATTTAACATGAGATAAAAATATATGCCTTTTAACTATAATCATTTTTTTAAGTGTTTGTATTGTTTTGATAATTAGGGGAGTGACCTTGTAACTGGATCAAATATTTTATGACCATCAATTGGAAAATAGCTAAGAAGTTTATGGATGAATCATTCAGGTCTCACTAATAATGTATGGTCGTCATGTAGATATATCAAGTAGTTAACTGCCATTATTTTTCTATATTGTTATAGTTAATGCTCACATTAGTATTTCAAAAAAATTATCAGTATGTTTTGGAGATTAAAATTCATTATACATGTATTTTTTGGATTGACATATAATTCATAGTGTGATAATGTATGATTAATGGGTATTATAGTGAGTAATTGTGTTAGGT
This sequence comes from Viscum album, assembly GCA_963277665.1. Classification (NCBI taxonomy): domain Eukaryota; kingdom Viridiplantae; phylum Streptophyta; class Magnoliopsida; order Santalales; family Viscaceae; genus Viscum; species Viscum album. Next base: position 259,553,974 of record OY728128.1, on the reverse strand, counting down.
TATTAAATTATATGTGTAATAACTTATTAACCTTGATTATTATTACCTTATGATCATTTTTTTAGTTGGATTCTATCTATTCACCATTATAAATGTCATAGGTATTGGTTAGTGTTTCTTAAATAAATTTGGTTATAATTGTTTATGACTAATCATCCACATTTAATAATGATATATTTATTATATGTTGAAAATGTACCCTTGAATATTTTATTATTTTTGGTGATTATGCATTAACAACTGAAAATTATTAAGATTATTGTAATTGATCATTTCCATATGTTCATTATTTACCTTTTAGTGATTAATAATTCAATTAAGATGTAGAAGATGATGAAAATCCTTTTAATAATTGAATTCAATAGTGTAGTCACAAACAATTCACAAAATATCTTATTGTTATTGTAAATAACATATTTATATATGATTATTGTTTACCTTTTAGTAATTTTCTATTAATCTATCTTGATTATGTAATTGAATGATTATTCAATTGGATTTTTTAGTACTGTTGATGAAAAGTTAACCAATACATGTGTTTTTAAAGGTGAAACCCCAATATTTTTTATTTAATATGATTATTTCAATTTGAACATCACCATGGTATTAGATTTGGTATTGTATCAACAGCCTATTTTATTATTATATGTTGTGATAAAACATTAAATATAATTTTATACTACATTTTAGAAGAAACTTGACCTTATACAGATTATTTTTTAGATATCACATTCAACTTGACTTTCTTATTTGTGGAAATGACCATTTTACCCAAACTCTTTTTCTAGAAGTTATGACCCATACAAATCATGGTTTCATATTACAAGGATATCTCATTAAATACCCTGAAATTAAATGATAAATCTAAATTATCTTAGAAACAAGACAAGTGATATTCTCCATCAATTATTTTTATATTGATAGAGTTCGTAACATGTCCACTATTGGTTGTGATAGGATTGGTGTATTATTTATTTCATTTAAACTCCAACAATAATATATGTGATAATTCATGATGGTATCCCTTGGGTACCATATGATACAACACATGTTATACTATTATTATTTTCTTATAATAATATGTATTTACCTATTTATTACAAGTTATATTTAGGGAAAAAATTATTGGTTCTCTTATTATAATTTTTGGCACAATTAACATGTAAATCATGGGGTATATGTACACGTAATGATTAATTATTCATGATAAATGAGTATCCATGTGTTTAATGGTTGATATGGGATAGATAGATCTAGTTTCATATGGGATTATGTGTAGCCTTAAGTCGAGTTTTTTTAGTCATAACTATTCATTTATTTATAATATATCATTTTCTATATTATTTTACTATTGGGTGATAATATTTATTATTTATAAAAGTGTGACATTATTGTGGATCAATCTTTTTTATATCATGTGATGATTATTTAACATTTTTCTTTCAATGATTTAATGAATATATTTAATGAGAATATATTTTATTTTATAGTAAATACTATTTTATTTACGGGAATCAAATAAATGGTATTGTATCACAATTTTATTAGAAGGGCCTTACTAATAGTCAACTATATATTTCACCTTGATACACTAGGTTGGGTATATATGTTATCAGTAATTCTATAACATTTTGGCTATTCTAGGTCAATATGTTAGTTTTAAATCATTTTACTTCCACCAAATATTAATTGAATTATTTTACAAGATAAATGTACAATTTCATAAATCTATTGACATTATATGAAATTATAATTTTTCTAAAAATGACATGAATATATCAAATATTAAATATGACAATCAGGTATTATGATTTCATGTATTTTTAATGGAATACATTATTTGTGGAATGAGATAATATTTTTGTGTCTAGGTTATCCAATAATTTCAAATCATCATTTAAACTATTATTACTAAAATATGATATAGAAGAATTCATTTTATAAATTTATGCCTATAGTAATATAATGGGTTAATATAATATCCTTTTAAATATAATTATAACCCAATTTTTTTAAACTACACATATGATATGTTAATATTATTTGTAATGGACCAAGAAGGAAAAGTATAGTCATTTAAAAGGCTTTTACTTGTTAATAAAATTTTTGATCATTTATTTGTCATTTTTAAGGATAAATAAAATAATGAATACATAAAAAAGTTTTTTATAGACCAAATATAAAATTATGAAATATGAATAATGATGTGTTCTATTTTTCTACATGGTAGACCCATTCTTTAATGAAATAACAATTGAAATTTATATATATATATATAATTATGATTCATCGAGGAATTTTTTTAAATTTTTTTTCAATGGGGAAATAAATATATTTTAGTAAAACACCATATAAGTGATATTATGTATTATACATTAAAATGAGAGTTGATTAATTTATTTAAATGATATATGCAGAATCGAGAATTTATTTTCATTTTTTGTTAAGAATTAAATTTTATATACCAATATCTGAAATTTAAACAAGTGGATAAAATAATTAAAATAGAAATAGGATTAATAAAATTTAATTTCATCTCCTAATAAGTGGTTGAATTCATCAAAAAGGGGGTGAATAAGAGTGATTTAATTTTTACCATATTATTAATTGAAAATAATTTCCCTTGAAAATCACCTTTCAATATTTAATCATTTGTTTAATATTAGGATAATTGTTTATATTATATAATTACCCAAGACACATATACCACATTTTATGAAGGTAATTATATTTAAAGAGTTACATGTATTATTATTGAATGGTTTCTCTCAATGTAGATATATAATACTCGATGAGTTATTTTTCTGTATGATATACATATTTTCTCACTACTACATAAAAGTGATAACAATAGTTTTGTAAGGAATATCATATAATCAACACATTTATTGTTCAATTTTATACTGGAGACAACATTGTGGTAGGATTTACATATGCATCCCTAATATAATTACTATATCCTGATAGGTTCATTAAACATTATTTTATAATTATAATGTATCCAAACATGAATGGTCTGGGATTATATAGGTAGCATATTGTTCATTAAAAAATCCTTAAAAACGTATTAAGAAGATTATAAATCTTCTCCATGTTATGTTTCATAAAATAATAAAATATACTCTAAAAAAGTCATATATAGCATATATATATTTTGTACCATTTTTTGTAAATAAATATCTAAATATAACCATGAAACCCAAAGTTATAAATAATCAGAAATGATCGTATCACATTAGTCTTAAACATTCAATTGTCATATAAATCGATAATGTTCCTCAATATCTCAGGGTATTCGAAATAAAAATACAACACATAGTTCTTATTATTATCTCATACATCTCATTTTCAAATTCTTCTTCTTCTTCTTATTACTTGAACAAAATAGTGTTATTATCCATCATCTCAGTATGTTATTAATCTTCCTAAATTACTAAAATTTTATTCTTATTTAGAATGTGGTTGAGTTATCCATATACATTTCACCTATTGGTTCACTTTCTTCTTACAGATACTAAATTCTGTAATCACATAGACTATATTTTTTCTATTATGAACTATATAAAATCATTCAATAATCTTAGTGATGTGTTTTCAAGATCATTTTTCTCAACATTATAATTTTTTTGGGCATAAATGATCGTATAAAAAAATTCCATAGATTCGTGTCTTCAAGGGTATTCGATGAATCCACTTTATCTTCATTATTTCTCTTTCACTCTTTATAGAATCAAATTAAACATAATTCAGGTAGATTGTTTGTAACTCTTCTTATGAAAATGATTCCACAAAAAACTAATAATAAATCAGTGTATATAATTGTATAATATATTTATAGTGATATTATGTTGTTTTGTGGCTTGTATATTTGTGATTTTATAGCCTCTGAGTTTCAAAAATATTGTTCATATTGTATTTTAATTATTAAATCAAATATTTTCATGATCAACAATTCTATGTTTTTATGATCATCTCCTAAATCACATTTCATCAATCAAATTAATTGTTTTTATATATAAATAAATAAAGATAAGATCATGTTTAATATTATTTTATTTTAAAAAAATATGATATAATTCAATATAAAAAAAATCTCTCGTAGAATGAATTCCTAAAATATTATTTACAGGTTTTTCCTTTTCTTTATTTCTATGTGATATTGGAAAATATCATAATTGTTCACTTAGATATTTATATATATAACTCTAAGGTAATTTACATAGAATTATTTATTCTTACTCTTGAAAATTTCTTATATTTTCTTCAAGATATCTTCTGTATCCACAAAATTTTTAGTAGTTTTTTTAATTTCTATTGTAATCACCTTTAATGTACACTATGAATTATTTTTTAATATTCATATATTCTATATAAGGATTTTCCCTACACTGATATTTTTCATTAACCTATTTTAAATAACTTATATAATCTCATATTTTTTATAAAGGTTTATTCTTTATGTTATCGTTTCAATAACTATCCTTCTCTTTATAATGTAATTAAAATATCATACACATTACAAATGTTATTTTAGTTTTCAAAAATTTTACTTCATTTGGAAAATATAATACCCATGTATAAAAATATCATATATATTACCAATGACTTATACCTTGGATGATTTTCTACTAAATCCATAAAAAATAGTAAATATCACATTAATTTACCAATTTTAAACTCGAATGGCTATAATAAACATATGTATATAAGAAACTCCATGAAATTTATATTTTTCTAATTCACAGGGAAAAATAATTATTAATCTATATTTCGTTATATTTTGAAATTGGATTGAACATTTCCATTGATATTTAAATAATATCATAACCTCTTATAATATTCATCGATTAATCTTAAAAACAACATAATCACATTATGTCACGACCCGTCCTCGGGGCCCGTGCCGTGACTACCCCAAGCCCGCCTTCCATAGGCCAGGGGCTGGCGACTAGCACCAAGGCGTAAAATCCCAGTAAACAGGGAAGGCATTGCCTTTATAAGTAACAACCACACAGAGTCAGCAAGCGGAAAGTAAAGTGCAGAAAGGTAAAGGGGCCGGAAATACAAGCCCAACTGTAAAGTACAACTGAAAAGTAAAGTACAGCAACTGAAGAAAAGACGGCGGCCTCGTGTCGTCCACTGGCAATCCCACCTGAAGGGTGGGTACAGATAGCCTCCAAGCTCCTCGGGCCCCACGTCCGCTCTGAGCACGTCCCGTCCAGTGGTCCACCTCCAGGTACCGTCCTGCTCCACGCCCCAACCGCGATCAGCGCTATCCGTCGTCTGCAACCAACACCACGAAGTGCGGGCATAGCCCGTGCGGGGGTGAGTACAACTACTCAGTAAGGACCCCGAGACCCCCGAAGGTCTCCCGAAATCCACAAAGGATATAGCACAAAAGAAAGATGCAATCACGAAGTAACATCTGACTCGACTTAGGTATATGCCCATACATATACCTAAGTCCCCAATTCTAGCTCTGCTCACGAGCTCAAGAACAACTCAATCCACAAAGGAAAGCAAGACTCAAATCCACAAGGAGAGTAACAGTAAATCCACAAAGGATAGTTCAACACAATCCACAAAGGAGAGTAAACAGTAAATCCACAAAGGATAGTTCAACACAACCCACAAAGGAGAGTAACATAAGATTCAGCTCAACCAGGATTTTCATTATCGAAACCGTAAGTGTTGAAGAGCCCCATCTCTGAAGTGTACAGTGGTCCTGTCACGACTCCGAGGTACTGCTCACTAACCTAAGACTGCTGAAGTACTCCTCCTGTCGAGTACCGCGGGTCTGCTGCCAACTACCGGGCGCTCCGTCCGCTGAGGGTCTGCTGCCAAATACCGGGCGCTCACCCAGATAGCCTACTGAGGTACTCCTCCTGTCGAGTACCGCGGGTTTGCCGCCAACTACCAGGCGCTCCGTCCGCCGTGGGTCTGCTGCCAACTACTGGGCGCTCCGTCCACTGGGCTAGTCGACTCACTCCAAGTCGAGTCGGTCAAGCAGTCGTCAGGTCTCAGTCATCTACACGGTCTCCGTACTCCGCACGCACGTCTCCACCGTCGCGGGTCTGTCGCTACAACCAAGCGCACACACTCCGTAGAGTATCGCGGGTCCGCCGCTACAACCAAGCGCTCCACCGCCAAGGGTCTGCTGCTGCATCTAAGCGCACCACCACTGTCAAGTACCACGGGTCCGCCGCTACACCCAAGCGCTCCACCGCTCAAGGTAAAAAGAAGATTCAGCTCACACAGGTTCGGTAGCACTCTTCCACGTAGGATCGCTGAGTGCAGTAGTCGACGCAGTCCACTGAGGATCTCTGCACAGTCGTCGCCGCAGTCCACGAAGGATCTCTGCTCTGCCGTCGTCGCAGTCCACGGAGGATCTCTGCTCTGTCGTCGTCGCAGTCCACGGAGGATCTCTGCTCTGTCGTCGAAGCCACAACCAGCACTAGGGTTCCCGCACTTAGCGAGCTCGTTTAGGAGGGTCCGCTCCACGAGCCGAGAGGCTGATACATCAACTGACACTTAGTCCGAAGTTGATGTATCCAAAAGTTCCGTATCGACAACAGGATCTCAACGCGACAGACGGCGCGTCAATCGGACGCCCGGTCTGAGAGTTATTGGCATTTTCGTTCCAGGGGCCCGGTTGGTTTTTTAGGGCAAAACCAACCCGACCGTACTCCGCCTGTATCCGATCCTCGGGCGGAGTATGCCAAAAGTTCCGTCTCACTTAGAGGAAACTACCACAGCTGACGGTACGTCGTTCGGACGTCCGTAGCTCAAGTTATGAGCGTTTCCGCTCCGAGGGCCCGGTTGGCTTCGTGTACGAACCAACCCGGCCGAACCCAAAGTCTTCCGAAACCTTGAGTATAATATACCGAAACGACCGTCTCGATCCAAGGATCGCGTAGCCGCTGACGGTTCGTCAATCGGAGGTCCCAGGCCCAAGATATGGGCGAAAGACCGTAGAGGGCCCGAAACGGGGGTACTGGGCCCGGGGCGACCCGGCCCGAACCCCCCCTGGGGTCGGCCGAACCGGGTCGGCCCGAACCGGGTCGGCCCGACCCGGCCCGAACCGGCTCGGCCGGGTCCGGTCCGGCCTGGGCGCGGCCCGGCCGACCGGACCGGCCGGCTCAGCCGGCGCGGCTTGGCCAGCCGCGCGGGTGGAAGGCCGCGGGCGCAGCCCGCGGTCGAGGAAGCCGCGGCCCGCGTGCGGGCCGCGCGGGTGGTCAGCGGACGCGGCGCATTGCCGCGTCCCGACCGAGTGGACCGGACCCGCGGACCGCGGGTCCGCTGGATCGCCGCCGCCGCGGCCGAGCCGCGGCGGGTTCCTCCGGCGGCGCGCCGGGCGCCGCCGCCCCCGGTCGCCGGCGCCGCCGCGCCGGCGACCCGCGCCGCCGCCTTCTTCCGCGGGCCGCCGGAGATGCTCCGGTGGCCCGATTTGCCTCCCGTCTGCGCCGTTGCTCCTCCCGGGGGACGATCTTCACTGCGGAGCCAACAAATTGCCCTTGCCGCACGGTTTGTCGACGTCCGCCAAATCCGCACACAAAGGAAGATCGACGGAGGGTTGCCGGGTCTTGTTCGTTAGACCCGCACCCTCCGCGTTAGTCATAATCAACGGGAGAAACAGGAATGAAACCAATCAACAATTTTAAATAAATTAAAATTGTTTCGTGATCGGGTTCTATATTTCAAAAGAATAAACACGGGATTTTAAAAAGAATTCCAACATCCCTTACCTTGTCGTTGCCGAACGGGGGATCGTCGCGGGATTGCTCGTCGCGGAAGATGGAGATCGCCGCGTCGTCGCGGAATCGCTCGTCGCGTCGCCAATCTCCGGATCAAGATCAACGGATTTAATTAGTTTAAATCCGTTGATATTGAAATTAAAAAGGGAGAAGAAAAGATCCGATTCTCACCTTTGTTGCCGAACGAGGATCGGCCGCGGAAGAAAGACGTCGCCGAAGAACGTCGCGGGTAGATCTCGTCGACGTCGCAGATCTTGGTGTGCGTCGTCGAATTCCGGTCGCCGGCGTTCTTCGCGTTCTTCGCGTTCTTCGCGTTCTTCGCGTTCTTCGCGGAGAGGGTGGAGGAACGAAGATTCTCTCAAATCCTTTCCAAGGATTTTTATGTTGGTCTTATTTTATAAACATGCCAACACGAAACCGGTTAAGAAACGATCCATCAATTCGAAAGAAACGACCCATTTAATTCACGAAGAAACAGTCCATTTAATTCACGAAATAAACCGCCCAATTAAATGGTCTGTTAAGAATTAAAGAAAACGCGTCGGTTGACTTTTCAGTTACTTTGACGGGTTTTCGCGGGTGCGTTACTTAGCGAAAGAAACGGCGGGGCTCGTGCGGGTCCCACCGCACAAATATCCTACCAAGGGGTAGGATATTTCTGGATAGCATCCTATCCAGTTCAACTCAGTTCAAGCCGTCTTTAAGTGACTTCAAGTGGCTTCCAAGCAGCTTAAGTGAAATAAAATAAAGTTGTCGCACAAACTTTATTTTATTTCTGACTTAAAGCCGTAAAATTTAAAAACCACGTCTGAGCAAACGCAACTCCGGAAGAGGCGTTTCTAAGCAAATACCGGCGCTGCGATTTCATCGGTGCCCTCAGAATTCGATTCCGGGCACCGGTTCAAAAGATAGAAAAACCCGCTCGTCCGTTCACTGAACGTACCCGAGCCAAACTTCAGAAATTGATTCCGGGCACACCGGGCCTCGGAATCAGGTGCCGTCTGAAGCTGCGTTCTTGTAAAATTCCAAAGAAAATTAAGAAAAAAAATTTCCTTGAAATTGCGGGTCTTTACATTACTCCCACCTCAGGGCTTTACGTCCCCGTAAAGATACATCAAAAACTAGGGGAACAAATGGGGGTACTGAGCACGAATCTGAGCCTCCCGCTCCCAAGTGCTCTCCTGGAGGTTCCCGTGCTGCCACCTGACGCGCACAAGAGGAATCGACCGCCCACGTAGGACCCGCTCCTGTCGATCCTCGATCTCCACTGGAACCTCCGCAAAGGTCGCCCCATCGTCCACGTCCAGCTCCCCAAAGTCGATGATGTGCGTCGGGTCGTGCACGTATCTCCTCAGCTGAGACACGTGGAAGACGTCGTGCACCCGGTGCAACTGAGGTGGTAGAGCCAGGCGATAAGCCACCTCTCCTATCCTGCTGAGGACCTGGAAAGGCCCGATGAAGCGTGGAGACAACTTGCCGCCTCGGCCAAATCTCCGTAATCCACGTCGAGGTGAGACACGCAAAAAGACGTGGTCGCCATCCTCGAACTCTAGTGGCCTCCGCCTCCTGTCAGCATATGACTTCTGCCGGCTCTGAGCTGTCCTCATCCTCTCCTGGATGATCTGGACCTTCTCTGTCGTGGCCTGGACCATCACAGGTCCCACAAGAGCTGCAAGATTTCTTCTTTGCCGAAAAGAGAAATCTGGTCTCATCCCCTGGATGAACCACATTCTTTGCCTAAAACAGTCAATCCTAACATGGATGATACTAATCCATACCAAGGATGACGTCGTAAGGCCTCGACGCTACTACTAAGAGATTCAACTGTTACTCTCGCCTCCAAGGGTTGAGTCACACTATCGGCATCAGTGTGTGGTAACTGGGTCTCCTCCAGTAGATGTCTCACAAGTGAGGGTCAAGTCAACAGCCAAAACTGGAATCTCCTAGTAACATCACGAAAGAGGACAGGAACGAAAATATCACAAAGGTATGCATCTTTTATTATTGCAGCTCATATTACAAGACGCTACACAAAAGCAACAAGGAACCAGAAGTACAAAGGATGTATCCACTAGTTCTGCTCCTGTCCATCAGCTCCCAGGGCTCCATGATCGAAGGCCTCGACTGCCTGAAGCTGAGCTCTCCCCTGCGGTCGGGGTGGACCTCCTGGTGGTGGTGGTGGTAGAGCCTCAAAGCGTCGTCCACCACCTGCTGCTCGGCCAGCTCCTCTACCTCGTCCGTCTCCTCCCTGCGGACCGCCACGGTCTACCCTCTGCCTCTGCCTAGGTGGTTCCTCAACCGTTTGCTGCTCCCCCGCATGGCGGGTCGGGCAGTCACGAGCCATGTGACCAATTCCGCCACAGGAGTAGCACTGCCCACTCTCGGCACGCCTGGCTCTGACTCCACCCCGGCTTCCCCGCACAACTGAGCCTGAGTCGTGCAGTCGGCCACTGGTAGGTCTGGTCTGCCTGGAACCCTGAGTCATCTGTCGGCTACCTGCCACCGAAGACTCCGCTACGTGCCGCCCTGCGGTGGGCCTCTGTGCTGGTGTAGACTCAGCAAGGAAGCTCTCGATCAGAAGGGCCCGCTCTAGTACTCCTGTCTGAGTCGGTATGCTGAGGGAGATCAGCGATGCCCTGATCTCGTGTCTCAAACCCTGCTCGAAGGTCCGGGCCCGGAAGAAGGGGTCCCGTACCATGTCTGTCGAGTACCGAGAAAGGTCGGTGAACCTTGCCGCGTACTGAGCGACCGTCATGCTGCCCTGCCGCAGCTGTAGAAGCTCCTGGATACGCACCGCACGAAGGGTGGCTGGGACGAACTCCGAGCGGAAGAGGCTCTCAAAGTCCGTCCAAAGAAGAGATGCCTCATCGTGCACCTGGAGCATCAAGCTCCACCATCGTCCTGCCGCCGCCTGCAGGAGGCTCGCCGCGAGAATCACCATGAGATCCGCTGGTGTCCTCACTAGCCTAAAGATCCGTACCACCGCCTCTAGCCAGTCCTCGGCGGCCTGGGGGTCCGCCTCACCGCGAAACCTGGGCGGTCGCTGGCCCTGAAACTCGTGCAGTGCCCTGAGGCGACGTGCATCGTCGGCGTCTGGTACTGGTAGCATCGGTGGCTCGGCGGGTAAGGCTACCGCCGGTGCCACTGCTGGCAAAGGGCCCTGCACCGAGGCCTCGTCGCTCGGTGGGCTGCCATCGCGCCCAACACTCGGAACCCTAGCTGGTAGTCGTCGCGGGGCCATCCTGAAAAGGAGAACAAGAGCACCACAGTCAGAACAGTATACCTGGCGAGCTGGCACAAGTAATCACAAGGAAAACTTGAGACTTTCATAAAGCAGATCAGTATACCCGGTGAGCTGACATAAGTAATCACAAAGAAAACTTGAAACACACACGCAATCAATGTTTTCATGCATTAAGTCGGAAATCAGGAGTCAGGGTCCTGGTGTACGGATACGTCGGCCGCCGCACCAACACTGGGCTCCCTGAACTGATAACCACACTCAATACACTAAACACTATTGCTTCACATAGAAAGAAAGGACGATCAGAGTCTGCGGTAGAACCGACCACCTCTGATACCAATTTGTCACGACCCGTCCTCGGGGCCCGTGCCGTGACTACCCCAAGCCCGCCTTCCATAGGCCAGGGGCTGGCGACTAGCACCAAGGCGTAAAATCCCAGTAAACAGGGAAGGCATTGCCTTTATAAGTAACAACCACACAGAGTCAGCAAGCGGAAAGTAAAGTGCAGAAAGGTAAAGGGGCCGGAAATACAAGCCCAACTGTAAAGTACAACTGAAAAGTAAAGTACAGCAACTGAAGAAAAGACGGCGGCCTCGTGTCGTCCACTGGCAATCCCACCTGAAGGGTGGGTACAGATAGCCTCCAAGCTCCTCGGGCCCCACGTCCGCTCTGAGCACGTCCCGTCCAGTGGTCCACCTCCAGGTACCGTCCTGCTCCACGCCCCAACCGCGATCAGCGCTATCCGTCGTCTGCAACCAACACCACGAAGTGCGGGCATAGCCCGTGCAGGGGTGAGTACAACTACTCAGTAAGGACCCCGAGACCCCCGAAGGTCTCCCGAAATCCACAAAGGATATAGCACAAAAGAAAGATGCAATCACGAAGTAACATCTGACTCGACTTAGGTATATGCCCATACATATACCTAAGTCCCCAATTCTAGCTCTGCTCACGAGCTCAAGAACAACTCAATCCACAAAGGAAAGCAAGACTCAAATCCACAAGGAGAGTAACAGTAAATCCACAAAGGATAGTTCAACACAATCCACAAAGGAGAGTAAACAGTAAATCCACAAAGGATAGTTCAACACAACCCACAAAGGAGAGTAACATAAGATTCAGCTCAACCAGGATTTTCATTATCGAAACCGTAAGTGTTGAAGAGCCCCATCTCTGAAGTGTACAGTGGTCCTGTCACGACTCCGAGGTACTGCTCACTAACCTAAGACTGCTGAAGTACTCCTCCTGTCGAGTACCGCGGGTCTGCTGCCAACTACCGGGCGCTCCGTCCGCTGAGGGTCTGCTGCCAAATACCGGGCGCTCACCCAGATAGCCTACTGAGGTACTCCTCCTGTCGAGTACCGCGGGTTTGCCGCCAACTACCAGGCGCTCCGTCCGCCGTGGGTCTGCTGCCAACTACTGGGCGCTCCGTCCACTGGGCTAGTCGACTCACTCCAAGTCGAGTCGGTCAAGCAGTCGTCAGGTCTCAGTCATCTACACGGTCTCCGTACTCCGCACGCACGTCTCCACCGTCGCGGGTCTGTCGCTACAACCAAGCGCACACACTCCGTAGAGTATCGCGGGTCCGCCGCTACAACCAAGCGCTCCACCGCCAAGGGTCTGCTGCTGCATCTAAGCGCACCACCACTGTCAAGTACCACGGGTCCGCCGCTACACCCAAGCGCTCCACCGCTCAAGGTAAAAAGAAGATTCAGCTCACACAGGTTCGGTAGCACTCTTCCACGTAGGATCGCTGAGTGCAGTAGTCGACGCAGTCCACTGAGGATCTCTGCACAGTCGTCGCCGCAGTCCACGAAGGATCTCTGCTCTGCCGTCGTCGCAGTCCACGGAGGATCTCTGCTCTGTCGTCGTCGCAGTCCACGGAGGATCTCTGCTCTGTCGTCGAAGCCACAACCAGCACTAGGGTTCCCGCACTTAGCGAGCTCGTTTAGGAGGGTCCGCTCCACGAGCCGAGAGGCTGATACATCAACTGACACTTAGTCCGAAGTTGATGTATCCAAAAGTTCCGTATCGACAACAGGATCTCAACGCGACAGACGGCGCGTCAATCGGACGCCCGGTCTGAGAGTTATTGGCATTTTCGTTCCAGGGGCCCGGTTGGTTTTTTAGGGCAAAACCAACCCGACCGTACTCCGCCTGTATCCGATCCTCGGGCGGAGTATGCCAAAAGTTCCGTCTCACTTAGAGGAAACTACCACAGCTGACGGTACGTCGTTCGGACGTCCGTAGCTCAAGTTATGAGCGTTTCCGCTCCGAGGGCCCGGTTGGCTTCGTGTACGAACCAACCCGGCCGAACCCAAAGTCTTCCGAAACCTTGAGTATAATATACCGAAACGACCGTCTCGATCCAAGGATCGCGTAGCCGCTGACGGTTCGTCAATCGGAGGTCCCAGGCCCAAGATATGGGCGAAAGACCGTAGAGGGCCCGAAACGGGGGTACTGGGCCCGGGGCGACCCGGCCCGAACCCCCCCTGGGGTCGGCCGAACCGGGTCGGCCCGAACCGGGTCGGCCCGACCCGGCCCGAACCGGCTCGGCCGGGTCCGGTCCGGCCTGGGCGCGGCCCGGCCGACCGGACCGGCCGGCTCAGCCGGCGCGGCTTGGCCAGCCGCGCGGGTGGAAGGCCGCGGGCGCAGCCCGCGGTCGAGGAAGCCGCGGCCCGCGTGCGGGCCGCGCGGGTGGTCAGCGGACGCGGCGCATTGCCGCGTCCCGACCGAGTGGACCGGACCCGCGGACCGCGGGTCCGCTGGATCGCCGCCGCCGCGGCCGAGCCGCGGCGGGTTCCTCCGGCGGCGCGCCGGGCGCCGCCGCCCCCGGTCGCCGGCGCCGCCGCGCCGGCGACCCGCGCCGCCGCCTTCTTCCGCGGGCCGCCGGAGATGCTCCGGTGGCCCGATTTGCCTCCCGTCTGCGCCGTTGCTCCTCCCGGGGGACGATCTTCACTGCGGAGCCAACAAATTGCCCTTGCCGCACGGTTTGTCGACGTCCGCCAAATCCGCACACAAAGGAAGATCGACGGAGGGTTGCCGGGTCTTGTTCGTTAGACCCGCACCCTCCGCGTTAGTCATAATCAACGGGAGAAACAGGAATGAAACCAATCAACAATTTTAAATAAATTAAAATTGTTTCGTGATCGGGTTCTATATTTCAAAAGAATAAACACGGGATTTTAAAAAGAATTCCAACATCCCTTACCTTGTCGTTGCCGAACGGGGGATCGTCGCGGGATTGCTCGTCGCGGAAGATGGAGATCGCCGCGTCGTCGCGGAATCGCTCGTCGCGTCGCCAATCTCCGGATCAAGATCAACGGATTTAATTAGTTTAAATCCGTTGATATTGAAATTAAAAAGGGAGAAGAAAAGATCCGATTCTCACCTTTGTTGCCGAACGAGGATCGGCCGCGGAAGAAAGACGTCGCCGAAGAACGTCGCGGGTAGATCTCGTCGACGTCGCAGATCTTGGTGTGCGTCGTCGAATTCCGGTCGCCGGCGTTCTTCGCGTTCTTCGCGTTCTTCGCGTTCTTCGCGTTCTTCGCGGAGAGGGTGGAGGAACGAAGATTCTCTCAAATCCTTTCCAAGGATTTTTATGTTGGTCTTATTTTATAAACATGCCAACACGAAACCGGTTAAGAAACGATCCATCAATTCGAAAGAAACGACCCATTTAATTCACGAAGAAACAGTCCATTTAATTCACGAAATAAACCGCCCAATTAAATGGTCTGTTAAGAATTAAAGAAAACGCGTCGGTTGACTTTTCAGTTACTTTGACGGGTTTTCGCGGGTGCGTTACTTAGCGAAAGAAACGGCGGGGCTCGTGCGGGTCCCACCGCACAAATATCCTACCAAGGGGTAGGATATTTCTGGATAGCATCCTATCCAGTTCAACTCAGTTCAAGCCGTCTTTAAGTGACTTCAAGTGGCTTCCAAGCAGCTTAAGTGAAATAAAATAAAGTTGTCGCACAAACTTTATTTTATTTCTGACTTAAAGCCGTAAAATTTAAAAACCACGTCTGAGCAAACGCAACTCCGGAAGAGGCGTTTCTAAGCAAATACCGGCGCTGCGATTTCATCGGTGCCCTCAGAATTCGATTCCGGGCACCGGTTCAAAAGATAGAAAAACCCGCTCGTCCGTTCACTGAACGTACCCGAGCCAAACTTCAGAAATTGATTCCGGGCACACCGGGCCTCGGAATCAGGTGCCGTCTGAAGCTGCGTTCTTGTAAAATTCCAAAGAAAATTAAGAAAAAAAAATTTCCTTGAAATTGCGGGTCTTTACACATTATAAAACATTTTATATTATAAAATATATCTAAACACATAATCGTTAATTATAAATTCTGTTATAGTATATAAACACCTATATTTTAGTGTATTAATAACCTTAAATGAATCTCCCCTAAATATTAAATATTAAATCATTCAAAACATCATCAACTAGATATTAGTCACTAATCATATTATCATTCATGTTAAATTTTATATGTTTTTTTATATGCTTCATTATATAGTTTCCTCCATTAATCACAATCATTATAATATGAACTGCAATATTCCTTATAATTCTTTGAAATTTATTCTAGATAGTGTTTCTATATTCATTATATCATGTATTCAATGCGTTAAAAACTATCACACTCTCATACAAATTATATATTTTTACCTTGAATATATTTACTTATGGGACATCATGTTCTAGAAATCCATTTCCCTTTGATAATTGTATTATATTAACTTTTAGTATTTGGTTCTTCCTACGTCACCTAGAACAAAAATTTTCATGGTTATTAAAAATATACAAATTCATTCCATAGTTCTCTTAAATAATTACTTTTTACTTTTTTGAATACCTTAAACAATGTCAAAAAAGTTAATGTCAATATATTATTAGTCTCTGTATTATTTTCCATTTTATTGATAGTAAATACAATGGTATAGTCTATGGAAAAATATACTCATCCCTTTGACTGACATCATTTAAAAAATCAGCTTCTCCCCTACTCAATATTCCACCTATTTCTAAATAGACCCCTAAATGAATAAATATAAACTAATTTTAAAAAAAGAATGAAGGAATCACTATTTACAATGATATGGTCTATAAATTAATTGGATCTAAATCTACATGAGAAATTCACTATGTACAAAATTATATTGAATAATATAAAATACATTTTTTTCCAAAATTAAACCAAATTGATACATGAAGTTATATTTCCCTTTCTAGGTATTTTTAGACAGACATAACTTGATGATTATAAAATTATATTATCCTAAATAAATATATAAAAAATAATCATGTGCATGAATATTTATTCACACTCTTAAAATTTTAAATTTAAATTACCCCACTTGATACTCAGAATAAACTCGTTTTAAAATATAAGGGAAATTGTGATCGACATATCATAATCTACATCATTTTTCAAGTGATATCAATAATTCTAGATTTTATCATGAAATAAAAATAACTCTATAATCTTTTTTATCATCTAACCTAAATATCAAGGTAATATATAGGTAGACTTTATCATGGATGGTTATATCTTTAACAGAGGAAAAAATAAATTATTATTTAATATAAATTCTATTATTATATGGATAAAATGTGATACTAATTGAAATTTTCAATTATTTTTGGAATTACATTCTATACAGACATCAAAACATTGAATAATTTTTCTCTATAATTATATATCCTTTAATTTATTATATGAGAATTATTGTTAAAAAACTATTTATATGTAGTGATTCCAAAAAAAAAGTTTAGTTAGTGCAATATGGAATTGACATATTCATAACCCTAGATACTCCATCAATTATTGAATAATATTTTAAATAGGACTTCAGGCATTATCCTCCTTTGTTTTCCTAGATTTTACACTCTCTAAGAATCATGGATTTCTTTATCCAACATTATTCTAAAATAGAGTAGTCTTTATGAATTTAATGTGAAATTTAGATTCATTCATATTTAATTTAATCAACATCCATGAGAAATGAATCGATTGTGGCTTTAGTATTAGTCACTATTTAAGAATATTCTAATCCTTATATTTTTTGTTAGCCCATTTTTCAAAAATTAATTAATTGGACATTAAAGTCACTTGTATTACACATTTATTAGTCAATATTTCTTTTATTCTAGCACCCATGGGATTAATTTTTTAGATGTATATATATAACCAAATCACCTTAAAGAAAAATATACCGAATCCATATGTTTACCCATCTACATAACTTCTCATTTACTTCATTGGGAATATTATCGATCAAATCAATTATATTATTTATTTTTTGTTTCAATTCTTTACCTATTTCTATATTTCTTCTGTTAGTATTAGTATCCATGTCCATTTAACCATAGTTTAGGATATTGGATTCATAACCGTAGTAGAAGAATATATTCCCTATTAGTAAGAAATCGTTTTCATCTATTTTCTTTTGAATAGTATTTAAGAAACACTTCTTTTGTATCTACCGTAAGGAAGAATATTCTAAAATAATTTTTCATTAATTAATTTATATTGTTCCTATCTATACGTTAGTATTTTAGTTGTGCTTGATTAATACATTCTATATTTTATTTTAACTATGTCCATTATAATTGTACTACTCAAAAAAATATTTCATGACATTCAAATCTATTCATTATGGAAAATTTTATCTTATTATGTGAAATGTACTTCTATATAGTATATTTCCACATTACATATACTTCAATGCCCCTAAATTATATTCTATTGTGATTTTCAATACCTTATATACTATTCCAATATTTTATATACATATTCTCAATTATCTATTATTAGTAAAAGTGGTTTATAAACCATTATTCTTAATTAATATTTGCCTACACAAATTTTATATATTTTAAATTTGGTGTAGAAACCCAAATTTTTTATTCTCTTTACAGGAGATACATTTTCTATAATTTATTATAACCACTAATTTTGTAGTAATGGACTTTATTGATTTTTATTATAAACATATTTACCATAATTTTAGCTTTAAAAAAACTCTAGGAGATGAAAGTTCATTACTACCAACACATATAACTAGATAACTAGTTACATTCTTCTAATATATTTTTTCTATTTTTGTCAAGAGATAATTTTAATCTCTACTTACCCTAGGAGGGAGTAATTTTAAAAATAATAAACTTACACAAAACACATATGTACTCAGTTTTTTATTAACTAATATTTCATGATTTTACAAGGCTATTTTCCTAGTTTCTTATAATATCCTCTAAATTATTTAATTTCATAATAAGTATGTACTTTTAGTCTTACATTTATTTCACACTATCTCCACATTGTCACATTACCATCCTAATTTGATCATCAGGTATCTTACTCTAATCATGTAAATAATTGTCATTCTTCTTCAACTTTTTTTTAGTTTCATGATTATAATTATTGATTTTATAACATCACTCTAGGGAAGAATATTATGGCCTAAAATCATCAAAAAATAATATTTTACTAAAATATAGATTTAAATTAATTATTCAACTAATAATGATATTTTATTTAATCATACCGTAAATTAATACTTAGGATAAAGAAATTTTATGATAATGTTTTAGTTTTAAGACTTATTAGCTGATACATCATCCATTAAATCAACTTTCATGATTAGATTAATAAACATATGAATATGTTTTTCTAAATCATCTGACATTTATTTATAATCATCTCCCAAATGTTATTATACATCACATCAATTATTAATGAACACAAATAAACATATGGAATCTTCTGTAAAATAATTTTTCATATATTTCATGACATTATTGTAGAGTTTGTAATTATATTTAGTACCACTATCCATATCACAATAATTTTTTGAAGTAAGGGTTGAGGCGCAAAGGACTCTTTATTAAATACTAAAAGAACCCTGCTAAAGAAACAACATAAAAACTAGAACAAAGGTCCTTTCCCCATTCTATAGTGGGTACTCATACCATGATGAAGACGTTATCCACACATATCAATATAATATAAATATTATTGATATAAAAAAATATCTAACTATAGAGAACCTATTTAGATCTTATATTAGCGGAAGAGACCACGAATGGGTGTAGTTAGCTTAGAGTTGGTGTGAATCAGGGGGTCTATCTTTATATTGATTTCATTACTATAATTCTATAACCTTTTAAATCCCAAAAATATATCCAATCCCTTGTTATCTATAACGATAAATATATCTTAATTTCAATACACATCATTTATATTCCACATTATATGATAGTAATGGAATGTAAAGAGAATCACATCATATTTTTAGTTGTTTAAATATAAATGTTATATGAAATATTTCTTTTTTAGGATCAGTCAAATCATGTATTTTATCAATACTTAATTGAATTTATTTCAAAAAATTTAGCTAGGAATATCCTAAACTCAACACATCTTCTGTTTTACTTTACTAGAGGGTAAACCATAAGTTATGTTCGATATTAACAACTATATGATAATGCACATTTCACCATCAGTTAATTATAAAACCTTCTTATAATCCTAATAATCACAAATATAATGGTATTTTATTTTAATGGTAGACTCTATTTATTTGACAAAACCCTAAAAAATATTGAAAAATATAATGATTTTTCTTCTAAAGTCAATGTACTAATGAAATTACATCCATTTAATTAAGAGTTTCTTTGACAACTTGAATATATTAACTATAACTACATTCAATAAAATCTCTAAACATAAGTATGTGTTGTGGAAAATCATTCAATGTTTTATCTTGGTATATTTTGGGTATGATTTTGTTTTATGACAATGTCAGATAATTGTGAATAAGCCTGGATGATGTTTTTCAAAGAGATGTATTTAAGGGAAAAATTTCCCTATCCTAAATTTCAAGGCCTCAAAATCATGAATTTATATTTGGAGAATTATGGTATTATTTATAGGAATGAACGAGGTGAAAAAAATGTAAAATTAAATCAGAAAAATAATAGACCTAGATATCTCAGAACATGGACCACCATCTAGGTATGGGAATGGTATATGGCTGCATACAAAGCAGTTGGAATGATACTTAAGAGCATATCGTGGAACCAAAAATGGTTCATTGTAAAGGGCGTGTTGTATGTGGAAGGTGTGCATGTTTGAGGGATGGTGGAGGAGAATGGCAACACATATGAGCAAAGTAATTTTGCGGACCATGGTGGAATTATGGTATGAAAAAGGGTTGTGGTTCAAGATTGGAGGATTCGTACGTAGTGAAGTAGGTGCTAAATCAACAATCTAGTGAATATTGATTTAGAAGATTAAGAGGATATATTTTCCTATATAAGGAGATCTAATCCCTCAGATTAGGTGTGAGATAAATTTTCATTTGATAATATTTTTTCATCAGGAATTCTGTGATGTCCAAAAAAAGTTTGTGAAGGATAATTCGGTGAATGATTAAGTGGTTCCCGCCAAAAAAAATTTACAGAATGTTTTTTCAAGAAACTATATCCTGAAAACGACGCATTACACTGAGGAATAAGGCTGGGTACATGAAGGAAGAATGCATGATACACAGGGGAATCTAAAATGAAGTAGTCATTCATGAACGTTGTTTGTCACGGAGTCTTTCAAAGTTGGTATGTGGAGGCAGTACATGACAACAAAGGCAGAGGTGGTCCATAGAGGAGAAGTGGTATGTATAATTAGAGGTAGTTCTCAAAATAGGTGGTCCACATACCATACCCGGTACAATGTTCCTAGATAAAGAACATTTTTCTCGGTTTTCTCAAGAAATCCTGCAAAAGATTCAAATCAGTTTCCAAATGTCATTTTCATTACCTAATCGTTTGCAGAAAGGTGGATTTCATCTACAGGATAAAAATGGACTTCAACAGTGAATCTAACTATAGTCTAGGATGTTGGAATTCATAAAAATGAAGGGACCAAAATTTCATTAAACTATGTTCGAAATAAAAGTATATAAATTATTAGTGGATTCATTTCCCAAAGTAGTGGGTGAAATAAGAGGAAGATGATTACCCTCTCCCCCAGTAGTGAACTAGAGAAAGTGTTATAGGGAGTGACCCTTCAGAATGTAGTGAGAAGACCCTAAATATTATAAATTCAATGATCTTGGGAATAAAAGATCTAGCTCGAACATTGTACTCATTAATGGTACAAAGACATATAGACATTTGTACATCAGTACACTATCATTGTATGAATCATTGATGTATCCCAATGAGGGTGAACAATGTAAGAAAATTTATCATTTATTATTTTTATTTTGTTTATAAATTGTATTGGAAATGATAGAGAAGAGAGTTTTGTTTAACAACAAAACAACATCCAAAGGCGATGAAATTTTAATCGTCTATACCTTGATCCCCCCACCCCCCCTCAGGGTATTCGACCTACTGGACCTAAAAATTAGTATCAGTGGGAAAGTTTGAATGTCTTTGTTTTTCTCTGAGAAGATGAAATGGAAGTGGTCAATCATAAAGGAATTCCAATATTTGATAGAAATAATTTTGTACTTTGGATGAATTGGATGTTACAATACTTCAGTTCATTAGGAATGGATGTTTTCATAGCAGTTATGCATGAAATATCAGCTAACATCAATAGTGTTGCTTTATCTGAAGTTGAAATAAGGAAATTGGGTATTGATGCTAAAGGGATTAATTTTTTAACTGTATCCCTATAAAATTCAATTTATATGAAGGTGATGTCCTATAAAAAATCACATGCTATGCGGTAAAAAATTGTTGAACATTTATGAGGGTGACACCAATGTCCGAGAATCAAAGCTACAAGTTCTGTGGAATATGTAAAAGTATCTCAGAATAAACCACAATGAGATTTTTGATGCATTATTTTACAGGGTAAATGTTATTGTGAAAGAAATGTGTTATCTTGTAAAATTCATTGAATATATAAATACTTTGGAATCTATCGTGATGAAACCTCCACCGTAATTCAATCCAAAAGTTTTAGTTTTGGAAGACAAAGACCTGAAGGAGATGACACAGGTTAACATACATAGTACTCGTATAGCTGTTAAAATGGGAAATTATGATAATGATGTTGTGGAAAAGGGGAAGTCCAAAAAGTGGGGTTCAAGACCTGGACGAATCTCTCAGTTGGAGAAATTCTTGTGGAGGAAAATTTGGATAATGTCATGTCATTTCACACCCCAAATTAGATAAGTGAGAAAGGGAATTTCCAATGTAAACAAACATTATCATGCTTTCAATGTTGAAAGATTGAGCATTTTTCAGTAAAGTCTTCCATGAAGATTTATGATGAAAACGAAGATAATGTTGAAAATACCTATAATAATTATTTATAAAATGTGAAAGGTAGTAGAATAACTAAGATAAATTTATTAAAATGGAATAATTTTCCTTCAAAAGATGAATAATGTTCAAAATAATCTGAGGCTGAAGAGTTTGAGTACTGATAGGATCATAAAGAATATTATTGGGTGTTAGTTTTTAGAAAATTTTAATACGAAAAGAAAGTGAAAATGAAAAAGTAGAAATTGATGTAAGAGTAGATCGTCAGGCTGAATTAGAAGCATCCCATTAAGAGATAGATAATTTGGGAGTCAAAACAAAGACAACTAATAATGGTGTTCGCTATGCCAAACTCTATATGCAGCAACAAGAAGAAGAGAATTATGAGTTGAATGTAGACATTGAAAAGCGGATGATTTCAATGCCAGAAACTTCAGAATATGTGGTTGAGTACAAACTAAAAATTGATTAATAGATAATATAAGTAAATAGTGTGACTAAAACAGAAATGATTAAATCTAATGTATCAAATCACAAGAAGAGGAAGTCTTAGCTTTGTGATGAATAGATAAAGATCTTGAGAAACTGTTTACTCTCAGTTCTACGTTAAGAAAGAAAATCATATAGGAAATAGAGAATATAAAATTTGAGTATAGAGATCCAGCATAATAGAAGAAAAAATGAACTCTGATTGATATGGTAGGTATGGGGCTTGATCTAAAATAGAAATAAATTGTGCATCATGTCAGATAAGAAGAACCCACTCCAATATTGTGGATTTTTTTGGGTAAAAATTAGAATCCGAAGATTCATATAACCCATGGTAAAATTTGTGGTGCATCATTGTCACAAAAGAATGTACCTCGCATATGATACTATTGTTTTTGTAAAATGGGACAATCTGAATTTGTATTTTCAATAGAAAATAGGTACCAAAGGGAAAAATACCAACATATGTGTTTGTACATAGATCAATATTCCATATGATAATTTTATGGTCTTTGTTTTAGGTGTAAAGGACTCAGAAATATGAAATGATACTTCACATCCTCAATGTATAGGAATGTGATGAGGCAGACATAATTTGTTCTTAAGAAGTATCCAAATAAATCATCAAGAGATATAGAAATTACAAATAAATTTTCATCTCTAAAAGTTGAATTTGATCCATAAAATATTTTGAATGGTTAAGATTATAATTCTATGTCTGGTATGAAGTCAGAGACTTAGGTCAAAATGAAATGTCTTGAGTGGGTAGTGGTGGCATAAATTTCATTCAAGGCATCAGATCGCAGTGTGATATGGATCATTTATAGTGGATACACTCCACATCTGATATGAAATAAGGATCTAGTCACCAGAATCAGGAACGATAAAGAAGGTATCAAAATATTTGGAAATGATGAGGGCCTGAAAATTATTGGTTCAAGAAAATCCATTTTTAGAGTTAAAGATATAACACAGGGATATAAATTGGTTATTGAGGGGCTTATTAAAAACTTTCTTAGCATCATTAAATTGGTTGAATTAGGTAATTCCACAATTATATCCAAGAAATTATGTATCCTAAAAAAAGGACGGTATTTTTATGTTTTAGGGAAAAATACAAAATAGAATCTATACCTCGTGATTCGAGATGAAGTTCGGTTCTTTATGCCTATGGATAAAGAAAAAAATTTATAGCATAAGAATCATAGACACATAAGCCAAACGTCCTTGAAAGATCCAGTAAAATTTGAGAAATCTCAAAATCTCCCTAGATTATCATGTGATCGTACTCAAAAGTGTGATACATGCCTAAAATGTTTGATAATTTGAATGACATATAAGTGGAAGAAGAAAAATTCAAAATTATTTCTTGATTTGATTCATATTGATGTCTGTGGGCCAATTTATCCAAAGGGATATTGATAGGAGGAGATTTTATGTTCACTTCATTGATGATTATCGAAGAATGGTATGCGTTTCAACAATCACCCACAAATATGATGTATTCATTTTCATTTCAAGTTATTGATGGGAATGTGAAAAGACCCTAGGTCAGAAAATCCACAAGATTTGAACAGATAAGGGAATAGTGTTCACAAAAAGCGAAGTAAAGGATTTTATTGAGAAAAAAAAGATAAGGCATAAAATTTCAGTGGTATGAACTCCACAAAAAATAGATTATTTGACAGAATAAATCAGATTGTCAATAACATGGATAGAACAATGCACATTTAGAAATACCTTCTATAATCATTTTGGAAAAATCTTATGATGATGTCGTCTAAACATCGAATAGATATTTAATTTTCTCAAAAATGGTAGAAGACTCCATACAATTTATGGCATAGAATGAATCTATCATTGATGTAAATTATATTCTTAATAAGTAAATGTTTCATTCTCAATATGGAAAAACACAAGAGGTTTCAATCCCATCTGGATAAAGGAATATTTATTTGATACTAAAAAAAATTAAAATATATAAATTATTTATTAAGTTGCGAGGAAAGATAATTGAAAGTCATGATGTGTCTATTGTAGAGAATGAACATACACCTCAAAAAATACATCATCATACTCAGGAGGATAGTGATGAAGAGATGGGAATCTTGGGAGATTCTCCAGCACCATTGGACGATTCAGAAGATGACTCAGATGATGAGAATTAATCAGTGTCTTCCCAATGAAAATTGAGAAGAGATGAAATTGATAGGAAAAACAAAATTGGTGATCAAACAACACCAGTGTAGACAAAGGGAATAAGGACTCTACAACAAGCATCATACTTACTATAGGTGGAACATTAATGTTTTTGTGAAGTTGTATAATATGGGAAATGATTCAATATATTAATAAATTGCTTGACCAAATTGAAAAGAATGAAGCATTGGAGATTATTTTGAGACTAACAGAAAATAATTTTATCGGGATGAAATGTTTCATTCACAAAAAATATTTAGGAAGATGGTGTTGTAATTTGAAAAACATCATGACTTGTGTGAAATGGGTACTCCCAGATAGAGTGTATAGACATTGATGAAACATCATCATCTATCTTAAGGCAAGAGACAATCAGATTATTTTTCCCAAAAGCAATGAAAATAAATTTCAAGGTGTTCTAGAGAGGGATTAAGTCATAATTTCATAATAGAGTTCTGTAAGAAGTAGTTTACCTTGAGTATAAAAATGGTTTTCTCATTCATGAAGATGATTACAGAGTTTTTTGGCTAAAGAAAGGTTTATATGTTTTGAATAAAGCACCAAGACCATGGTATTCGTCGCTTTACCATTTTTTAAAGAATCTCTTTTTCCAGAGTGGTGGATTTTATATAAATCAATATTTACAAATGGAAGTAATTAAATGATCGTGGTCCTGGTTTATGTTCATTTAATAATATTTGGTGGATTAGATGAAGCCAAATTCAAAATGTTTTATGAATTTAATAAAAGTGAGTTTTAAATGTCAATTATTGGTGAACTGATGTTTTCTTTCATTTAAAGGTAACACAAGAAAATAATGGCACCTTCATTCATCCATATGAATATTCAAATAATGTTTTGAGAAGGGTTGGAATGGATAATTACAAAGAGATGAATAATCTGGCAGTAATCTAGTTGAAACTATCATGGGATGATGAAGGAAAGGCAGAAAATATCACAGAATACAGGAAAATATTTAGAAGTATGTTGTACATGATAGTGAAAAGGTCTAATATTGTACATTAAACATTCCAAGTAGTGAAATATCTATGAAATCATAAGGAAAGCCACATGATTCTAGTGAAATGAATTATTCAGTATATTAAGGGCACAATGGATTTTGGATTAATATATAATGAAAAATATCATTCATTTGTTATTAGGATATACATATGTGGGTTGAGATGGATCAGAAAATGATAGCGAATCCAAGATCATAGGACATTTCATTCATGGTGTATTGTGTAGTTCTAGGTTGTGAAAAGAACCTGATTTCATTTCATTTTTCACTGCATGTACGTTTTGACTACTCAAGAATGCACAAAATTACAGTGGATAAACCGACATCTTGATTATATGGGAGTTTAAGTGATGTCTTTGATCAGAAGATGTTGTTATAATTTAATTTCTATAAATAAGGGATAAAATTGAGTGTATCACTCAATGAAAAAGATCATTGAAATCAAATTTCGTTTTATCATGGAGATGGTGGAGCAAGGGCTTGTGAAATTATAGTATATTCTAATAGAACCACAAGTTTCATATATCCTTATGAAGGCCTTATAGAGAGAAGAATTTTAAATGCATCAACAGATTCTAGGATTCCAATCAACATACTACACTTGAAAAAGTGTGGATGTGGGGCCACATCTGATCAAGGTATATTTTTCCCCTCAAGTTCGTATATACGTTGTTTACCCTATTTTAAACAACCATGAAGTACCTTTTGGGTTATTTGATAATAAGGGAAAATGTGTGACTATTCTATGGGATAAAAGATATGGGTGATGTAGTTAATAGGAGAAATGAGATATGGGGTTTTGAATATATTAGAAGAATCTGTAATGTAGGGGGAGTATTAAATATGAAGATTCTATAAGAGATCAATCAAATATTACATATCATGATAACTGAAGTTCGTGATGATAGAAGTTGAATTTTTTCAAGAGTCTATGCAAGGAATAAAGTGATTCTTTGATGAGCTTTTTATTACACTCTTTTTTCTCTAAAGAAGCACGACTCATTTGGGATAAGTGTAATGGGTTGAGTAAATCTATGATCATTATATTAATTACATGATGTCAATTCTAATTAAATTATGATGAAGAATTAATGAGGTATTATAATGTGGAGAATTATTTGGAGAAGAGTTCTCAAAAAACCCAAATAAGTGATTGTTGAGAAAAAATACCTCAATGTGTTCTCTCAGTATTTAATGGGTATGATTGTGTTTCGTGAAAAAGTCATATGTCCAAGAATGAGCATTGTTGATCTGTGATGAAGATTGATTTTTTAAGGTGGAGTTGTTTCCTAATGTCTGCAAAAAAAATTTCCATCGAAATTATGAATTTGTGTCTCGTAAAATATGGATTTATTCAAAGGAATGAATGTTTTAATGAATGGAAACTAAAATTAGTAAAATACGAGAACCACATATTTTGGAACATGGACCACATTCCATGTACATGAATGGTTCATGACTAAATATTATGCAGCAAGAAAGGTACGTGGGAGTGGATCGTGGAACCGAAAATTGTTCGCGGAGATATTTTTCAGCGAAGGTCATTTGGTATTCAGAATACATGATGTTTTCAAGGATGTAATAATAGAAATTCTTCGTGTATTAGAAAAGGTAATATGTGAACTGTGGAAGAAAATGGTACATGAAAGGGTTGTGGTATGCGATAGGAGGATCGGTACGTGGTGAAGGCGGTGCAAAATCAAATATGTTGTAAATCATGATTTACCAGATTATGTGGATATCATTGCCTATAGAAGGAGAGATAATGCAACTGATTAGGTTTGAGTGAAATTTACATTAAAAAATATCATTTCTCTGGGGATTTAGTAAAGTCCCAAGGAAGTTTGCAAGGGATAATTCTGTGATGGGTGAGGTGGTTCGCATGAATTAAATTTCACCAGTGGTTTCTATAGGAAATTATATCTCACAAAGGATGTGTTGTGTATAGGGAAAATGCTTGGTATGTGGTGGAATTAGTCCTGATACACAAGAGAGTATATGAAGGAGAAGTGGTTTCCCGAAGTGGCTTGTATATGAGGTTAGCAAAGTCAGTATATGGAGGATGTATTTGACAATGAAAGTGTATGCAGTCAATGAAGGAGAAGTATTAAAAAGAAATAGAGGAGGTTCATGGAGCAGGCAGTTCGCATAGCGGGCAGCCCACATACCATACCCGATACACTACATGCAGACAAAGTGTGGTGGTTCTCATTTTTTCTCAAAATGCTTTCAAAAGCTTCAAATCAATTTGTTAAGGTCATTTCTGTTACCTAACATTACGTGGAATGGTGGATTTCATATGTGGTTGAAAAATGGACTACAATAGTGTATATACATATAGTTGGGGATTCAGGAATTCATGAAAACGAAGAGACCTACATTTCCATAAATTGTCTCTGACCTATATGTATATAAACTCTGAGTAGATTACTTTCCAAGATTAGTGAGAAATGGAAGAAGAATACATTTACCCTTTACCCTAGTTGGGCTCTAGAGAATGAGGCATAGGGAGTGACCCTTGGGAATGAAATTAGTAGATACTAAAACTCGTAAAGGCAATGAGCCTATATATAGAAGAACCATCCCAAATATCATACTCATTATTGGCTGTGAGCCTTAGTGAATTTTTTACATCGGCACACCACCATTTTATAATCCCTAGACATAATCCACAGGGGTGAATTAAATAGAAATTCATGTGTATCATTCTTGATTTAAATTTTGTTCATAAGCTCCAATGGGAACATGATAGAAGAGAGTTTTGTTTAATAATGAAACAAGATTTGAAGGCGAGGGAATTTTAATCTATGAAATCCTGATTCACCCTCCATAGGGTATTCGACCTTGTGGACCTATCACTATGAAATAATAGAAAAAATTAATTTTTATTTATCTTCTCCCACATATCTGGAGCATCATATGATCTTGAAAAACCCCAATTTGATCCTTAATTACTAATTCAATTTGTTATTTTAGGAAAAAATAGTAGTGCTGGTTAATCTCTCCCGAAACACGTATTTGATATCCTCTCAATCATCCTACTTTAACAAACTAGATTTAATATTAATAATATAAATTATAAATTCTTCTTCCATGATACATAGAATATTTTTCATCATATCATTATTTGGTTCACTGAATATTTTGAACACAATGTTTTTCTTTTTCTCTTCCCTCTTTTATCGTCTAAAATAATATTGAATAAATTTTCGATATTATTAAGTATAAAAAATAATCAAAAAAATTGTGTTGTGATCTCTATCTCATATTTCTAAAATACATTATTTGTGTGTTCGCCCACAATATCAAAATATTTAACTCTCCTAAATTACATATCATCAATTGTAATCTAAGAATACATTCAAATTCTTCCTTTATAATTTAATTCCAATAGATAGAACACTAATAAATTCCACAATATTGATATGGATTCCTCAATCCAAAATAAATCTTTAGAAACACATAATAAATTAGCATTTAGTACTATATAGAAACATATGGTGGTATATGTTGCAACATATATAAAATTTTTAAAGTGTGGTTGTTACTAGGATTCAAAAATAAGATTAAAATAGAATTTAAATTCTCACAGTACCTAGAAATGAAATATACTTTTAAATAGACTAATGATCACATCATCAGGAACATTTCTTTAATAATAGTCTAGTTTGGGATGATAAAATCATTGATGGTTATTTTGGTAATTGCTATATGTTACTTCCAAAAGTATCTTATAGAATTTCATTGTCTTCACAAAATTACCTAATAGAATTATTTTCTTCTGTGATTTATACGTTTTTTCACATTCCAGATTTATGCAATGACCATACAAAATTTATTTAATATTAATATCAAAATATTATGAATAATCAGGGTACTTTCTAAATTATTGTGTAACATCGTTTGATTTAAAAATTGATTACCTTTCTTTACACTCAACACCAATTTAAAATGAAACACACATATTTTTATAAGATTAAAACATTACAATTTAATTATTTGGTATAAATAGGAGTTATTGAATTATGAAATATATTAAACTATATATATATACACACAAATTTATTAAATTTATTATCGTGTTTAATCATTTATCTTATTATGAATTGTACTTTTGCTAATAAAAACTACATATATTATAGTTACATTTTGATTTTAATAAATTAGAATATTAATTTATTAATTGTATCTATGTTTTTTTATTGAAATTAATAAGATAAACAACTATAATTTTAATAATTTATCTTCTGATAAAAACAATTTTTTGTAGTATTATATGATTTTGTTGAAAAGATAAAATAGAAAATTATAAAAATTGATATTGAAAAAATAAATAACAATTTAAGAATTGGAATTTCAATATTAGTTTAATATTAATTTTTTATATTTTACAAATACTATTTTATTTTTAGGTAATTTGTGAAAATATTATTTTTCTAAATAACATCCACTGTATGAAATTATTAATATATAATTTGGAATTGAAAATTATTGAAACCATTTTTATAGGAGATGAAAAAGGGGTCATTATAATGATTTATTTGTGATTGGGAAGATTCTCATTAGAAATAGTACTATTAAACCACTTATTTGAAATAAAGAAATCTTTACATCACAAATAATTCTTTCTTTGTTATTATTTCTAAAGGAAAATGAATCTTTTCACATATAAATTTTAAATTCATGCATTCCTTTCATTAGGAGGCACTATTTATTATGAATAATAGTTATGAACATCTATATTTTTCAATAATAATCAGTAGATCATGACCTTTTGTGAAGAATAATGAAATCCATCACAACAGGTCCTGAAAATTACTTTTTATGGTGGAAAAAATTTCACTGTTAACTCATATTAAATAAAAAATAATTAAAATAATGTGATATTATTTCTCCTCCCCTCATCAACAATTTCATTCTCCCCATTTTTATCTATTTTGATCATAAAACCCTCCAAACCCACCTATAAAATCATTCATTGCACCCATATTCTTCCATATTTTCGTTTTAAAACAACATGTACAGACTCATATTTAATAATATTTAATTATTTTCCTGATTTACCATTCATGAATATAGAAATTACTTTGGAAAATACCTATAACAAAATAGTTTCTTGAATTTTGTGGTTTATTTGGTATTTTGGCTTTATATATGTTTATTATTATATATTTGGGATTCCATCAGCTCCTCATAAGTTAATTCCAATTGATTGGATGTATTTTCTTCAATGTTTAACATTTAGATTTAAGAGATTTTTCTTTTTAATATTATGTGAATAATTATGTTTAATATTTTATATTATTTATGGAAACATGATTATTATGTAAATTATTTTTATGGATAACATAGATTTATATTAATTTGATACATATTATATAAATCTACTTGACTAATCAACTGTATTTCAT
Source organism: Viscum album (assembly GCA_963277665.1). NCBI lineage: Eukaryota > Viridiplantae > Streptophyta > Magnoliopsida > Santalales > Viscaceae > Viscum > Viscum album. The sequence goes on along the minus strand of OY728128.1, from coordinate 259,522,566 downwards.
TCATATAGTGATATAATTTTTTTGAATTAATAAAATTAATTGATTATGGTCATGTGGTTAATCAATGTTTGATTATTATATTAGGACTGATTTATATTTATTTATAACATGTGAATGTTGTTTTTAAAATGTTTGGATATATATATAGATATATATTAATATTTGAATATACATATATAATCAATTTTTAAAAATATGTAAGAATATATATACATATATATATATATATGGATATCATCTTTATTTTGTAACCAAAAACATGTAAACATATATTTGAGGGTGTTCAAAGTTTTATTTCATTTTCATAAAAAAGATCTTATTTTTTATATTGGAAGATTCAAATTTATTTGTAAGAAATTTGACCTTCTCAAATTATAATTGTTTGAATATGATTGAATTCTTATACTGCATTTTGGTTTTTTGAATGATTATATTTATTAGAAACAACAAGGATAAAGAAACATAGTTGATGATTTGATTTTTTTCTTCTGCATCCGTCATATTAAAATTTAGTACCAGATGATATTGTCTTATCTATTTACAAAATAACAAACCATAATGATATTCCAAATCCAAAATAAAACCCATCTTAATTTTACAATTTGATAAAAGATTCAGAGGAGGTCATATATTCCGAATTGTAGATAAGATAACATTAGGTTGTTACAAAATTTATTTCTTTTAAATGATTTTTTGGAATGTCAAATAGTTCTTTCTAAAACTATATATCTTTGTTTAATTAATTATTTCTAGATAGAAATAGATAAACACCATGTTTATATAAAAGTAAGAGGTCGGTCCATAATTTGGGTCAAACATATTAAAATATCTTTCTGTGTTAAAATGAATGAAACTTATATTATGAAGCTTAAAAATAATTAACTAATCTTACAACATGGGTAGAATTTATGTATGAATAAGTAAAATAAGGAAAGTTAAAATTTTTTATGGAACATTTGTGGTAATTTCCAATTACACCTTATGTACAATGTCTATTTATGTCTCATAGCTTTGTTGGAATGATGGAATGGCCTAAAAAGTGAATTAGTAAAAGATAAAATAATCCAAGTGATAGGGATTAAAAAAAACACATTGACTATATTATTCCTTAATTTTTTCCCAAATCTCAAAACATACATTTGATTATTTCTATAGATGGATCTTTTTATTTGGTATTTACAGCAGCCGATATTCATGTTGGCATTTTTTTCATTAATCCATACAACATAACTCATTAGATGAAGATGACAGAACCATATATATTCGGTGATATTAATTCTAGCACACTAGAATAAAAATTTCAATGTAAATCCTAGGACCCACTGACCTCACAAACACCCCAACCATAACATGGTCATATGTTCCTAGCCTGCCAGGTACTACAAGTTTCCCATCAAAAAACCAGTCCCCACCCAGGGTCCCACCCACATTCCTAAACGGGTCATTTGACTAATGACAATCCCCAAAGTCCAACACATGTTTTTTCCACTATTCTTTTTCCCATCTCTTGCACGACCCGAGAAACATCCCCGAAGGTCACCCATCTGGATCACTACTTCATTCCAAGAACATTTAATTGTGGAGTTTCACTCAGGTAGGATCTTGAAAATTAAGGTATATCTTCTTTATATAAGTCATAAAATTTATTCATTTAACCCTTTATCATTATGGGGGGTTAAATTAACCCCCCCCCTAAAGCACAATGTCCTCATTGTGGACCCTATATCTCAACCATTGAAATTCTACCGCACTTAAGGAAGAGTTTCTTCTTGGATACCAATGTAGAAAATGGACGCACTGATAGAATATACACCTTACCTTAACATGGGTGTTGGTTCCTAACCCACCAACAGTTTCCCCACATACAAATGATCCCTACCCTAGGGCCCACCCCATACTCGAACGGGTCATTAATATAAAGATTGTTCCCACCGACCAACACATCTTCATTCCAATGTCATTTTTTCTCAATTGAAAACACCCAGAGAAACATCGATGTAGGTGACACATCCTGATCACCACTCCATATAAATAATAATTAACTATGGATTTCTAATCAGGTAGGTTCTTAAAAAGAAATTTACACATTATTGACATGGGTCATATATTTTATTTATTTCATCCATTGTCATTATGGGGTGTTTTAATAATTGTTTATTTTAATCCAATAATTAAAGAGTTAATTTCATTATAGAACAATGGTGTAACCATATGTGATACAAATTAAGATCTGAATTTTACACTGAAGGATTCATTAACATGGATTTTTATTGACATCCTGGAATATCGTATGTTAATGGGATAGAATATGCATGGTTTAAAATATTTTTTGTAATACATGGATAAGGAAAAAGTTATTTTCCATGCAAATGGGAAAAATACTAGTACTTTTAATTTGATTATAGATTTATTCTTTTTGATCTCCCTTTTCGATAGAATAGAAATACTTTTACAAGGTATAATTGAAAGAAATTTATCTTAGGTATTAAAGTAAAAGAATTATTCTCTTAATTACCTCAGATTAAATTTGGTCAAACTGTAAACAATATATATATATATATGATTTTGGGAGAGATCATAATTGGATAAAGAATAGTATTTTTTAGACCGATCACATAGGTCTGGTTTATTGATTCATCACATCTTAGATGTAATGCATTTTAAGAAGAATATATTGTATAACATATTTTATTCCATGTTACCATACCTGCTAAGACCAATGATAATGTAAAGGCATGGTTATATATTTTTCAATTTATTATACATCCTAAAGATGTTTTATTTGAAGATTAAAGATCAAACAATTTAGTGAATCTCAATTAATCTTACAGATATTCTATATAAATTTATTTATAATTCTATCAATGGATTTCATATTTGAGGTTATTAAATGTTTATAATTATAATTTGTTTTTTCATAAAAATGGACATGTTATATCGTTAAAAACTAATGGATATCATGTCATAATGGAATAGTTATTACTTTTTTGACATAGAGGAATATTGAATTCTCCAATTTGCATTGTGTCGACCAAAATATCATATTTATTTTGATATATTTCTATGAAAAATTTATATTATGATTCATTCAGTATACCTAAAAAATTATTTTGTTTTAATTTTTTATAAATTGGATAAAATATTCATGTCGTCCTACTTTGACTCGGTGGAAGATTTAATATTGATTTTTTATATCAATAAAATATTTGAGGGCTGGTATAATTTTGATGGATATACCCATTAGAGAAATGTGTGAAAAAATTAATGATGAGATTATGCAACAATTCTTTTGATGAATGGTAAATTACATCAGAGTCCTTGCAAGAAGGGATTTGAAATTTATGATATTATTATTTTAAATTGTAATGTCCTTAAAAATTAATATTAACTAAAATAAATTTTACAATAAGTACTTATTTTTATTATTATTTATTTTTTTATAAACAATAAACTAAATTATAATATTTTTTTGAAGACTATGTGATCACGATATGAGAATAAGATTATAAAAATTACACCTGGTTCTCTTGAATAACATTTCCAACATAATTTTGTATATTTTATTTAATGAATCGTATGTTATATTTTATAAAATAAAACACTAAATCAATTTTATATTGATATTTTTTATTGTTAATTTTTATTACTTTCGGTAAATACAATGTGAAGTTAAAATTGATTGTTAATTATGAGTTCATAATAATCCATCCATCAAAATTCAAAAAATCTTATAATGGGTATGTGGTTAATAGATTTTGATTTCATACAAGAATATACAGTGTATTAGAGAAATAAATGAATATTGGAAGTTGTTTGAAAGGATCTCATCATAAAGAAAGTAAAGTTGACATTGATGATATACATGATAAAATATTTGAGTTATGTTATCTAGGATCAAATTATGTAATAATACTTAAATGACATTGGTTTGATTCTGATCGAGGGTTATTAGTTTTTCCACAACCTAGAGTTATTGAAATTATATATAATGGTCTTTTTTCAAAAAATTAAACCATTTATGTGGGTGTATAAAGTGCATCATGTTCATTAAAAAAATTACTTTTCCTTTTTGAGAGATTTAAATAACTGTTGTTGTTTAATAAAAATGAAATATCATTACATAATTTTCTTTAAAAAGAAAATGGTTTTGTGTAAGTTTAATATATTGAAATAAATCTAGGGAAACCACTAAATAAATATCTTATTTAAGAAGATAAAAAATGAAATGATGAAACCACATAATTAAGGGCCAATGGTATTGATAACATTAATTTTGTAATAAGGGATGATAGAACATAAATCCATATAGAAGTTTACTATGTTGAAGAAGAAGATGAAACCATTTTCATCAATGAAGATAAAGATGAGGATGAAGATTATTTTATTGTATTATTGTATTAAATTGTTTATATTAATCGAAATATAAATTAATAAATATTTACAGGTATGTTTTTTTATTTCAGATAGCTTCAAATATTCCCAATTATCTATTATGTTCCCTCATTAATTCCATTATTTAATATTTTTTATATTTTATATCTATATTAATAATTATTTATACGTAAGAATATTTTATTTTGCATCATATTTATTATTTATTGATATTTTAACTTGATTTTAACAATTTTTATTGGTATAATTATAATATTCTTGTATTTATATTTAGGTTATTATTATTTTACAATTTTTATTTATTTTTAATATTTTATATATGTATTAACAATTATTTATTTGTAATATTTTTCTATTCTGGTGTTATTAGTATTTTATGTTGGATATCTGTATTTACAATTTTTACTTGAAAGATTATTTGATTATGATGGTGTGAGATGCAACTAGTGGTCTTTGTTACTTTCTCATTGGTGTTTTACTTCTGAATAACGCGACTGATTCATCTGACCCATGAGATGTTGTTCTAGATCCACCTAATATGAGGGGGTTTAACCTTTCATGAATGATGATTCCAGTCCCTATTATAAAAATAACACCATCTCTTAAATTTGATCCTCCTTTAAGGAGTTCTGTTAAAAAAATTGAAATTTTATTTTATAATATTTTTTTGATAATTTTGGTAATAATATTCTAATCACTAGTTTTTATTTTCATTGTTTCATACTTTTTTTTTCATAAGGTAGTACTAATTATAATAAAGTATTCCATGATAATAACTTGGAATCAAGTTACCATTACTATTTATACGCGGATTTTAGACCACTGTATTTATATTATTATATAATGTATTTTACTTTTTATATATTTAATTAGTAACCACCTTTTTTTAATATAGATCCACATTTTTTGGTCTCTGATTAATGATTGACTGTGAGATCTTATCTAGGAGGTATGAGATATTCTTATATGTGATTTTTTCATAATTTCTTACACAATATAAGAATGAGATCCTTGGATAGGAATTATATTATTTATTTATTATTCTTACAACTCCCATCACCCGAACTATATATTATCTTGAGTATGTGATGTATTGTTCTCAAACATGATAAGATACACATTTATGAGGATTTCATCATCTAGGCACCTAAACCAGTTGATGCTTTTGGTCACACATAGGGTTGGGAGTCATACCATTGGTATACATTCGAGAAATACGGTATATAAAATTATTTAACATTGTATATATACATTAAATATAATATATTTTATATATTAAAACTGATGATATTGACCCCTCTATTACAAAGTTTGATGTTTAAAATAATATATACAAATATCTGCATACATGATAGCTTTTTTTCCATAAACCATGTCAGATTGTTGTTAGTACATTTAAAAAAAATTAACTTTCTGGTTATTTTAATTTATAATGATATTGTAAGGAAATTTTTTAGTCACTGGCTTCTCATTTAATATAGATTCACATTGAAAGAGAGTTAGAAACCACTCATGATTTAGGTTTTAATTAGGTGCGTAGATAATGGTGACATTACATGGTTTAGATAAATGTCCTATGACTAGTATTGGAACATAAATGTCACCTCAAAATTGTTATGGTACATCTAAAATGAAATCGGTTATCTAAAATGGAGCTCATACATATTTTTCATTATCATTATCTAAACAATATGAACAGAGGATTTGATCTCCAGATGAGATAATATCGTATATATAATGACATCAGGAGGGTGAGCATGAGCAGTAATGTTAGAGAGATGAGATGATGTTGGAGTCTATATTATGGCATGTTCATGATGTTCGTATGGAGTTCCCCCAAGTTGACCCTTTAGGTGATCCTCCTCCACCAAATTTCAATTGATATTGAACTTTTTTTATAATTATTATAAATTTTTATTTGATTAACATATTCTATAAGAAATTAGGTAATAATATTATTCCAGATTTTATTACAATTATTTTAAATTTTAAAAAATATTCTTTAAAAAATTATTTTTTATTTTTAGTTGTTGTTAGTAAAATTTACAAGTAATAGTGATGAATTATTATATGTGTAAAAATTTATGTTTTAATTTTTATCAGAGTAATTTGTAACAGATTAATATCCCATCATAAATAACTATAATTTTGAATGTTCCATTATAAATATTTTTAATTTTTTTAATGTTATATGTTGTGAAATATTCTTCATCGAAAATAAATAGTAATTATTTGGTATGGGTCATCAAAAAATCATATTTGTGAGTATTTTTTATTATGGAACATTATTGAAGGATTCACATAATAATATATTAAAATTGATACAATGTGAGAAGAAATATGCATTTTATAAGTGAATTTATCATTTTAAAAAAATGATTTTTCGAATTTACCAAGCCATATATTATTTTTTAAAACATAATTTATATTTTCAAATAAATTTATTCCTTATACATTTAGGACATTAAATTATGTTTTTATTACATTAATAAATTTAACAAAATTAAATATATTAAATATATTGAATCTGTAGGTACAGATAATTTAATAGAGACCATTTGTTTTAGTCATAAATTATAAGTTACCATGGGTAAAAACCGTATACACACTAAAATATTAAATGATAAATGTTAAAAATTAAATTATAATGATTTGAAAACATTGTTAAATGATATGTCGGAATGGGTGGATGAGGTCTGGATGAACATTATCTCTTCCCCTCTACATTATTTCTCAAATTTTTCCCTTGTTCGTTTTGAGTCACTTCCCATTAAAAAATATTCATGGTTAATAAAAAAATGGAATCCCATTAACTAATAAAATTCTATCTCACTTCCTCACAGCCTCACACACCAAAACACACTTAGTTTAAATAAATATCTACCCAATTCACTGATCCACATTCCTATGCACCCTTAAATGGGTTTGTCTTCCCAAATAACTATTCCAAAGGACCCTAACACCATTTTTATGGTGATAATAAAAATATTGTTCTATAAACAAAAAATATAAAATTATTTCGTTCAATTTCATTAAATAATATTATTCATCCTATCATAAAACTAATGTTTTAAAAATCATAATAGATGTAAATTAATATAATACTATGTTACTATAATAATGGTAAAATCATTAATGTCCTAACCATTTTGATAGAATAATGGGAGAGGGTTCTCCTAATGATTTTGTGTGACCGCATCAACATAGGTCACCCATGAAGTCTCAATCTACACTTTTATTCCCAGATCTAATATGCCACTCACCGAGGGATTATCAAGAAAAGTATAGATCAGGATGAGATAAAATCTATGAGTTTCAACTCTTTTACTGATTTCTATAGGGGTTCATTCACCTCTCTCAAAAATACAATCTCGTAGAGAAACATCTAAAAAGGAAGAATCCATCATGTATCATTCTTTAAAGGATCTATTTCGGAATATATTTACCTTTAAAAAAACTCTTTCACAGATTGTATTTATTTTTCCAAAGGGGTTAATCCTTGGAAAATTTTAGACGTCATTATAAAGTTAGTATCTGTTTGGGGATTCTCTAATTTTAAATGTGTATCCCTTCGATGGGTATTTTACAACATTATTTTACCCACTTCTGAACTAAAGTGGAGAGTTTATAATAATGGTTCAATTAATCTATGCTCTGGTATTCTTCGTATAAGGATCCTGCCTTAAAACATTACCTAATAATGAATTAGATGAATAATTAACATTTAGGATCTTTTTAGGTTTAATGTTTCTGTGAATTAAGACATAAATATTATATATCAACTTGAAAATTATATGTGGAAACTACTACTTGGTATCTATTTTTTTATAAAATAAAAACTATTAAAAAGAAACATGCCCCGTTCCATGTTTTAGAGAGCATGACTTTTCCTTGATCCCATCCACGAACCTATTCCACTTTATGTCCTTTGAAAAACATATCAAAACATAGGATGATAAAATAACCTTAGTAAAGGATATAAAACATATAAATAATAAATTATACCATCAATAAATAAAAAACAATGAAACCAGACTTTTCAATCATAACATACCTCATGAAATCATATGATTTATGAATAACAAACAGAATTCATAATTCATAAAGGTAACTTGTGGCATAAATACCATAATTAAATTATTTCAATCACAAATACATAGGGAGTTGTATTGAAATACTCATCACAGTATATTCCCTATATCTCTTAGGAGAAACATTAATGTTTACCTCTATCATGTTACCCAATGCATTAAAAACCTATCTACGGCTCCCCCATCCTAGGTTTATCACAGAACCACCCGTATACATAAACAATTTCAAATAACCATAACATAACCATAACACATAACACAATATTAAAGGAAATATAACATTTCAAAATTCCAATCACAATATATCTAATGATGATATTGAAAGAAATAATGCTTTATCAAACCATTTTCATAACCATTTAAAATATTTAATAAATAGATTCTTGAATCAAAATTTCCCACACCACTTTGACACTTTTGTATGTAATTTACACATTAAAAGAGTCATGTTCATATAAATAAATCCTTAAAACTATATTTAAAACAAGGGTATTAATTTAAAATATTTAGAATAATAAATCGTTAAAACATTTAAAACTATATTTTAGTTAAAGAATTTGTATCCAAATTAGAGTCGCTTAAATACCAATATTTTAGGAATAACATTAATCAAAACATTATAATATCATGAGAATAAAGGAATTAATGATATAATATGCCAAAAGACAGTATATAAACCATAGAAAAGTTAATTGGTCTATAACAATAATGAAGTCTCAATGGAATGTAAATTGAGATGAAATCCCTTAAAAAGACACTATCCTTAGATTAAGGATAAATAAATTACATAATTAAGTGTTAAAAATATAAATACATCCAATATAAGTGAATATTATGTGTAAAAAATCATATGAAATTTACACAAGTTTATATCATGACATAAACAAGAAGTTGGAGTTTAACACAAAGAATTAGAATTTGGTTAAGAAGTTCCCTTAAAAAATTCGATAGCCTAACAACGCCGAATGAAATATCAGAAAAAGAGTTGATGAAAGGGAAAAGGGTATCTAATATTTTGGAAATAAAATGTACATAAATAAGGATGTATAAGAACATATTATAACATTAGTAAATGGAAATTATAAGACATTATATAAAATAAGTCTTTGAATAAAAGAGGTGGGTGAAAGGTTCCCTTACCTATTTGGTAACTTATGAAACATGCACCCCATGAATGAAGGCGTATATAATGAAGATATATATAACCATAAATTAAAGTATATTACACAAACAATACAATAATGCGAAATACATACACCACACATAAGTAAATATTGGCAAATATAGCTTAAGACTCATGGGGAAAAAATGTGATGAAAACCCATTACCATGATGTAATCAGTCGATTCGAATGACCAAAAGTTTATAACAGACTAAGTAATAATATAATACCACGAATATAAAGATAATAATGAAAATATACATCAAATTTTTGTACACAATACACCACATGAAACAAATAACTAGTGAACAATGGAAATCTCACGGAATTAAAAGTGAGATAAGAAACCCCTTACTTCATGTCTGACTTGACTCGTTTGTTACTTGTTCTTCCTGAATAATAAAACGAAGTAAATTTATAATTTCTTAATAAAATATATCATGTTTATTATTAATTTTATATCACTTATTACTTTTCTATAATAATTAATTAATTATTTGTATTCATAATGGACTTTTTGTCGATATTCGGATCATGAGTAAAAAATGGACTTGAAATAATTACAAATTGTCCAAGTGGTCATAATTCCATTATCTACAAAATAATATTAATTTTTAGATATGATATATATTATATATAACCAGTATACATTAATTTATAATATTACATAACATTTGGAGATAATAAATGAAATGCACCATTCATGGAGACGGTAAGTCGTATGTACGCATGTATGCTACTTTCATTTCCATTACATATGTAATGGACTAAAAAATGATGATAATTAGTTATATTTTAATTCCATTATAATATCATATATAACTTTATTATTTCCATCCTTTATACATTCCATTTATGGCATGAATGAGTCATATCACATTAAGGGGGCGGTAGTTCGCCCATCCTCAAATGAAATTATCATGTTGATCCATTATGGAAATGCTAACGTTACGATATAAATGGAAAATAAAAAAGACAATGAACAATATAAATATAATATATATCACATATAAATACATTTCCATTATAATGGACACCATGATATGTGGTAATAGATAATTGAACAATCAACGTTTTGTGAAGTAATAGGTAACTGTCCACAGAAACAGTATGATCATTCCCCATTAGATGGAGATGTGTGTTAGTGTAGTTCAAATACTTCTCATAAAACCAACCTGGTATATTTAGGATAATGGTTTTGTTATAAATTAATGGAATAAAAATAATTTAGTTGGATGGACATGTATAATAAAACAAAAAGACTTAAGAGGAGACGTTACCTTTAAATCGGGTAACTCCCTTTTGTTTGAACTAAAAGGATTTCATGAAGTGCCTTATGCATAAGATAAGGATTATATGAGGAGTAGAGGGATTTAGGGAGCTTAATTGGTCAATTTTGGGATGATCCAAGTGTCTTGGTTGGTTTGATTAATGGGTTAGAGGTGATGGCTTTTTATAAGGGTCAGGAGGGGCTCTTTTGAGATGTTTGAAAAAATTATTTTATTATAAAATTATATTCGGTTTTAAAAGGTAAAAAACTAATTAAATTAAAAGATATGATGACTCATGTTTGAAATAATATCATACAATAAAAATTGGACTTGTTTTGGATATTTTTTTATTTTTTATAATCTTATTTATTTATATCAATCATTTATGAGGTAAACCCTACATCATTATTATGTCATAAATAATTTTATTTATTTGATGTCTAAAATTATAAATAAAATACCATGATGTTGTAAATCTTTTTTTCTTTAAAATTAATAATTATATATGAATATATAACTTATATAACTCCATGTAAAAATTATTTTACTAAAATATATTTGTTTGGGTCATTTTGGCATTTACTTTAAATTATTTAATATAACGTGTCATAATCACTCTTATGTTGCTCCATGTTAACCCAAAATCAACCCAAGGAGAACCATGGTAATAAATATATCATCAAATAGGATTATAACACATGTTTTGGTAATTTAATATTATTGTAATATTATTTTTTACCCTTATTTACCAGATTTACCCTTTAACAATTGTAAATAAAATATTTACCGATGTAAATATTCATAATTTCTAAAACTAAAAGTTACCTATTTACACAATTTGGACCTTCTGATTCCAAATGTGAAATCTATTTTTTCCAAATTCAAAACATAGAAGTGGTATAAATTAATTTAAAATAAATGCCATTGTCATATCAAAAAAGCATGTTTTTAAGAAATAATAACTATCAAACGATTGATACTTTTTATGTCCAATTTTAATGTTAAAGTACTTAAAATTACCAATATTGAATTAAATTGTAAAAAATAATGTAATTTCACTTTAAAACCAATTAAAAAGATAATCTAACCATATAAATAAATTATATTATAAGATAGTTTTGAATTTAAATACAGTATTTTTCACTATTCATAAAAAATAAACATTATCAGAAAAATAGAAAAATTTCATCCAATGTAAATTTTGATGTCCCGATGGAAAATAAGAATTATATATTTTCAAATAGAATATATAAAATTGAAAAACTATATTTAAAAAGGGGTCTCCATCAAAAGGTGGAAAACTTCCTTTTATTTAATATAAGAGTATTTCAGGCTTAAAATAGGATTCATTCTTATTTTAAAACTCTAAAATTTATTTGATAAATTTATAATCATTTAAAAAACATTTATAATAATATTTTAGTTAGTTCTATTCATTCCCACCAATTCAATAGCAAGGCATTAACTATCATTTAAGATAATATTATTATTTTATTAATTTTCGGTATAACTTAGTGTTGTGTGAAACATAAGATTTCAAAGAAACCCATTGTTTGGAGTTGAGTACGGTATCATACATAGCATCCCTCTTAAAGTGAAATTAATATTTAGTTCGGAAATATTAATAAATAAGAAATTTTCATATTCTTTATTTACCAGGGATGTTACATCCTTCCCCCCTTTCGGGAATTGTGTCCTCACAATTTCAAAATATGGCTCGGAAGCTTCATTAAAAGTCCCACATCAAAAAGGGTCAATAAAACTATAACTTTAAAAGAAATAAAGAGAAGAAAAAAATGACACCTGAGGCAAAATATACTATGATTCCATGAAAACATGGATATGAATTGGAAAAATAACTATCCACTTCTGATAGCGAGTGATAGAAAACATGATTATGAGAAATTTAACCATAAGAAAATCACAAACTTGAGATGATTTAAATTGTCTTTGATTCCCTAGAATGAAAAGTAAAAAAAAACTTTTTGGTTTTAAGTTCCTTCTAATAATGTTGAGAAATTTATATATGATCTTGAATAAGATCCTAAGGAAACATACATAATTTTCATGTATACATACATCCTTTACTAGATTTCTTCCACAAACTCATCTTTTCTCCAAACAATGATTACTCATGATTGCATGTTCAAATTTAAAGCGCAATAATCAACTTCTATATAATCCCATAAACCACTAAAGATAAACTATATATTTCCCTTGTCATTAGACATTAACAAAAACCTCAATGGTAAGTACATGATCAGATAATCCCTAAAAAATATAATCTATTACAAAAAGAAAAACTACTCATAATCTCTGAAATTTGTCAAACAATTCCCTTTTTTCAACAAAGAACATTCAATAAACAAATGTCCATAAATTTTTTCAATGTAATTCAAAATAAGATTGAATCCCAAAACTCTAAAGGATTTAATCACATAGTCTTCCATAGTAAATCATAACATTTATCTCCAAAAATATCTACTACACATAAAGTCTCATACTGAAGATTATTTAACCAAATCACATATTATCTATGATAGGTCAATCATTTCGATAAATAACCCAAATCATCTTATGTCCACAATAAGAACATATATTCTTCCTAAATTATATTTCAACCATTACACCAAAAATTAAATCCCATAGTATTATATTTACCTTATGAATATAGTGTTACAAAAAGTGAAAATGTCTTCCAAAATAACCATTATCACGGAATCACCAAATCATTTCCCTATTGTAAGGATATCTATTTGATAAAACATAATATCCCAAATCAACTTATTCTTGATCAATAAAATCATTTAACTAAAAAGAATTAGTCATACTAACTAGGGGCTTCACATAGTCTAGTGGTAGGTGATAAATCCCAATCACACATTGGTTGAGGGTTCGATTCCTGCTGCTTTGTCTAATGTGATGGGTTTTCACACTGTCTATGTGTTGTCCTTTTTCAAAAACTATTTAATTTTATGACATTCTCAAAAATGAGGTAAATCCCTTAAAAACGATAACATATTTTAACCAAAAACTTTATCTCAGACTTCGCATTTTCATCCCATAATGTAATAACCTGTAATTTCCTCAAAAAAATATCGTATGAACCCCTAAGATTATAAATAATGTCCACACAAAAAATTTAACTATTTATTGAATAAAATTTTCACATATCAAACTTCATTGTTACAAAAACATGAAAAAGACTTCCAATGTAATCCCATCATTAATAGGTCCTTTATAATTTTAAGCATTTTATTATCCCAAAATGTAATATAACTCTTGAATCCCTTATATGTAGACTTTTTACTTATCAAATATTACTCACGATACATTATCCATTATTTTTCAACATATTCCATAATACTTCATTCCTACAAACAAAATCAATAACCATATCTTAAGATTCAATAATGTCAAAACATTAGCTAAGAAATAATTTATACCATTCATTGGTCATTATCAGTTTCCTCATCATAAATTTGAATTGAATTAGGAATTGTAAATCATATATATTTATGATCCTGCTAATCCCATTACAAATCCTTCTTAGTAGGATATTTTTTTGTATAATGACCATGGACACCACATATAAAACATTCAATTGATCCTTCGAAAAGAACATCATTCCCTTTCCACGAGTCAACTGGATGCTTCTTTTCTTCCTTGGAAGGTTCTTTCTTCATGACCTTCATTACCTCATCTATAGAATATTACCATACCTTTGAAGCGTTTTCCTATGTGTTAATTTCCATATCATTGACACATATGTTTTTTTAATATAATATCCTTTATGATTATTAACTGAACATCTATAGGGATTGTTTTTCATTAATATACAATGCCTTATAAAAATCTCCAAGGTTCAGGTGGTTGATCATAATTCCAGATAGTTTGTTGAGAATAACCACAAGATTTCTCATTACAAGTCCCATATCATTCAGTTTCTTATTCAGAAAACCATCAAAATTTTCATCACATCCAATATTACTGTGATGCCTACAAGATCCAACCATTGACTAAAACCAAATAGGTCAGTGTGAGTATATCATTATAATCATCATACACAATCTTATGAGATGCGTAAATAGTAAAACATTCTTGTTCATGTTATCTTAAACTCATTCTATTTATCTAAAAAAACTATGACTCTTTCCAATACGCTAACCATTATGGTTATGTCACTTATGATTTAATAACACTCTAACATCCAAAGTTATCTAAACTGATCTCTGCTACCAAATATATGGACTCGGTCTTAAAACATTATATAATATTGAATTAAATGAATATTTCACATTAAGGGTATTTTCATGTTTATAGTTTTATAGAATTAGGAAATAACTATAACATATCATCTTAAACATTACATTAGACACTAATACCTAGTATCAGGTTTTTTATAAAATAAAAACTCTTAAAAAGTAACATTTCTAGTTCCATGTTTTAGACAACTTAATTTTTCGTTGATCCCATCCATGACCATATTCCACATTATGTCTTGTGAAAAAAATTTAAAAAAACAAGGGATGAGAAAAAAATAATTGTATGGGTTATAAAATAAGGAAATAAAACATTATCCCATGAATAAATACAAATCAATGAAACCATACTGTTCAATCATAAAATACCTCATGAAATCATATTATTTATGAATAACATAGAGAATTTGTAAATCCAAAAAGTAACTTGTGGAATACATAACATAATTTCATTGTAGCTATCACAACTACATATAGAGTTTTGTTGGAATACCCATCATAGTATATTCTCTATGTTTCATAGGAGAAACATTTACGTTTATCTGCAGCATGTTACCCAATGCATTGAAGAGCTATCTCAGTCTCACCCACCCAATGTTTATAACGGAACCACCGGTATATGTAAAAAATGCCCAATAACTATAACATTATCATAACCCATATCACAAGAATATAGGAAAGATAATATTTGCACATTCCAATAACAACATATCAAATAAATATATTGAAATAAAAAATTCTTTATCAACCCATTTTCAAAAACATTTAAAACATTTAATAAAAATATTTTTGAATCAATGTATCTCATAACACGTTGAATCATTAAAATTAATTTAAAAATTAAAACAATCATGTCCATATAATTAAATCCTTAAATCCTTCTTTAAATTATGTACATTAATGTGAAGGATATAGAATAATAAATCTTCAAAACATTTAAAATGATATTTTAGTTAAAGAGTTCCTAACCAAATGAGAGAAACATGAATACAAAAAATTTGAGGAATAACATTAATCAAAACATTTTAATATATTGAAAATAAAGGAATTCAAGATATAATATTCCGAAGGACAGCATATACACCATATATAAGTGAATTGGTGTATAACAACAATAATGTCTCAATGGAATGTAACTTTAGACAAAATCCCTTATAAAGAATCTATCATTAGATTACGGATAAATCAATTACATAACTATGTAAGTGGATATTAATTGTAAAACAATAAGAGTCTGTTAACACATATATATATAATGACAAAATGAATAAGTATAAGTTTAACCCAAATAATTGAAATTGGGCTAAAAAGTTCCTTTAAAAAAATTCAACACCATAACGGTGTCACATAAAATTTTAGAAAAAGAGATGATGAAATAGAAAAGGGTATCTCATCACTTGGAAATAAAATGTATATAAATAAGGATATATAAGAACATATCATAACATTAGAAAATATAAATTAAAAGACATTATATAAAATAAATCTATGAATAAACGAAGAGGTATAAAGGTTCCCTTACTGATTTTCTAACATACAAGACATACACCCCATGATGGAAGGGGTAAAAAATGAAGATTGAAATACCCATAAATTAATGTATATTACACAAGTAATAAAATCTTGGGGAGTACATACACCACACAAAAGTAAATATTGGCCAATATATAATAAGTCTCATAGGAATAAAAAGTGAGATGAAAACCCAATACCACGTTGTAATCAATCGACTCATAAGACAAAAAGTTAATAACCACCAAATTAATCACATAATAACATGAATATAAATATAATAATGTTAATATATATCTAAATTCTATAAAATATTCACCATAAGAAATAAATAAGTGGCAAAAAAATGGAGATATCATGGAATTATAGGTGAGATAAGAAACCCCTTTCCTCGTGTCTGACTTGAATCGTTTCATCATTGTTCTTCCATATTAATAAACATAAGTCAGTTTATACATGATTAAGATTTATTTCAAGTTTATTATTCCTTTTATATCACTTATTACCAAATTATTAATTTTTTTTAATTATTTGAGTTCATATTGGACATTTGGTCGATGTTCAGAACTTGAGTCCAATATGAACTTGTAATAATTACAAATTGTCCATGTTGTAATAATTTCATTATCTCCAAAATAATATTCATGATTTAGTTATCTCATATATCATATAAATATATATACATTATATATGTATTTATAAATGTTCATAACATTTTGAGATAGTAAATGAAATGCACTGTTCATGGAGAAGGTAAGCCGTACGTAAGCCTGAACGTATATATCATTTCTAATTAATATTTAATGGAATTAAAATGTAACGATAAATAGGTATATTATAATTCCAGTATAATATCATATATAATTTTGTTATTTATATCCTTTATATGTTCCATGTATGGCATGAAGGTGTTATACCACTTTGAGGGGGTCGTAGTCTGCACTTCCTCAAATTAAATTATCGTGTCTACTGATTATGGAAACCAAAAAGATATATTATAAATTCATAATATAAAATCATAGAAACAATATAAATATAATATATATCTAATATAAATAAATATCCATCATATTGGACTCCATGAGATGTAGTTGGAGATAATTAAACAATCATCGTTTCGTGATGTAGTTGTTCGTCGTCTCGAGAAACAGATTGTTCTATACTAATTAGATATATGTGTTTGTTAGTGTAGTTATAATCCTTATCATAACAAAAACCTATTATATTTAGTATATTGTTGTTTTAATAAAATAATGGAATAAAAATATTATTGGTGGTTGGAGAAGTAAAATAAAACAACAGAACATAAGAGAAGACATTTCATTTATATAGGCTAACTCCCTTTTGTTTGAACCAAAATGATTTGTTTAAGTGCCTTCTACCTATGATAATTATTTTATAAAGATTATATGTATGTAGGGAGAATAATTTGGCAGATTGTTTATGAGCCCAAGGGCTTGAGTGGTGTGAGTAATGGGTTATAGGTGATTACTTTTTATAAGGGGGAGGGGCTCTTTATGAAAGTTTGAAAATTTTATTTTATTATAAAATTATCATCAGTTTTAAAAGGTCAAAAACTCATTAAATTATAATATAAAGTGACTCATGTTGAAAACAAAATAATCCAATAAGAATTGGACAGGTTCTGGATATTGTTTTAATTTTTATAATCTTATTTATTTAAATCATTCATTAATGAGGTAAACATTGCATCATCATTATGTCATAAAAAATTTTATTTATTTGAGGTATAAAAATAATAAATAAATAAAAATGATGTAGGAAATTGTTTTATCTTTCTAATTAATATTTATAGTCTAATAGATAACTTATATAACCACATGTAAAAATTGTTTTACTAAAAGACAATTGTTAATAACATTTTTGCCTTTACATTAAATTAATTAATAGAAAGTGTCATTATTGCACTTCAGTGGCTCCATGGAGTCCCAAAATCGACCCAAGGATGCCAATGGTAATAAATGTATCAACCAATTGGGTTAATTCACATTTTAGGGTAATTTAATATTAATATAATATTATTCTTCATTTATTTACTAGATTTATCCATTAACCGTGCTAAATAAAAAATGTACCGAAGTAAATATTCATAATGTATAAAAACAAAAGTTACATATGTTCCCAATTTATACCTCCTGATTCAAAATATGGAATCCATTTTTTCTAAATTCAAAACACATAAGTGGATGAAATTAATCAAATATTAATTCTCACTATCAAAAAAGCTTGTTTTCAGGAAATAATAACTATCAAAAGATTGACACTTGTTTATGTCCAATTTCAAATTGAAATAAATTACAATGAAATAAATTGTATTAAATGGTAAAAAAATAATCTAATTACACTTTAAAACCAATTAAAAATATAATCTCACCATATAAAGAAATTATATTAAAAGGCAGTTTTGAATTAAAATATAGTATTATTCACTACTCATAAAATATGAACTTTATCTGAAAAATACAAAAATATTATCCAAAATAAATTTTTATGTCCTAATTCAAAAGTATATTTTTATTTTGTTAAATAGAGCATAAAAAGGTGGAAAAACTACATTTAAATTGGGTTCTCCATAAGAAGGTGGTAAAATAAACTTTTAATAAATATTGGAGTATTTCATGCTTAAAATAAGATTCATTCTTATTTTTAGCCTCTAAAATTTATTGGATAGAAATTGAGCCATTTAACAGACATTTTAATAATATTTATGTTAGTTTTATTCATTCCCACCAATACAACAGCTAGGTGTTAACTACTATTTAAAATAATTATATTGTTATATTATTTTTTGGTATAACTCAATGTTGTGTGAAACATAAGATTTCAAAGATACTCATTGTTGTGAGTTGAGTACGCTATCAGAGATAACATCCCCATTAAAGAAAAATTAATATTTAATTCACAAATATTAATAATATATGAAAAATTCATATTCTTTATTTACCTGGAATGTAACATCCTTCCCTCTTTTGGGAATTGTGTCCTCGAAATTTTAAATTTGGGCACGGAAACGTCATTAAAAGTACCATATCAAAAAAGATTCAATTAAACTATAAAATTTAAAAATATAATGAAAATAAAAAAGGTTTCCTATGAAAAAAGACCCTATGATTCCATGAAAATATCGGAATAAAAGAGAGAAAAACCATCATTTTCTGATGCAGAGTGATGGAAAACATGATTAGGAAAAAGTTAACCACCAGAAAATCACAAACTTGTGATTGGTTAAATGGTATTTGATTCACCATTAAGAAAAGTAAATAAAAAATATTTTTTAAGTTTCTTTGTATATTATTGAGGAATTTATTAAAGATCTTGAATAAGAAAATAAGTAAACATACTTACTTTTCATGTAAATTTTCATCCTTTACTGGATTTCTACTTCATACTCATCTTTTATTCAATCGATGAGTATTCAAGATGACTTGTTCACATTAAATGAACTATAATAATCTTCTAGAGAAACTCATAATCAACAAAATATGAACTATATATTTCCTATGTCATTAGACATTAACAAAAAAAATGGTTAGTACAAGGTAAGATAATCCCCAAAAAGTATTATCTATTACAAAATAAAAACAACTCTTAATCTCCAAAATTTGTAAATAAATACCCAAAGTTCAACAAAGACCATTCATTAAAAAATTTCCATTAAAATTCTTCAAAGTAATCCAAATTAAGATTGAAACCCAAAACTCAAAAATATTTAATCACATAGTCTTCCATGTTAAATCTTAACATTTATCTCCAAAAAGATCGAATACACTTAAAGTCTCATATAAAAGTGTAATTTACCAAATCACATATTCTCTATGATAGGTTAATCATTTCCAAAAATAACCCAAATCACATTATATCTAAAATAAAAACATATATTCTTCCAAAATAATATTTCAACCATTACTTCACAAATGAATTCCCTTAGTATTCTATTTCCCTTAAACATATTGTGTTTCCAAAAGACAAATCATCTTCCAAAATAACCTTTAACACTTAATCAGCATATAATTTTCCTATACTTAGGATATCTATTTGATAAAAAACTATATCCAAATTTTACATATTCTTTATCAATAAAATCATTTTACTAAAGAGGATTAGTCATACTAACCAGAGACTACACGTAGTCCAATGGTAGGTTATAAATCCCAATCACACTATGGATTTGGGTTTGATTCCCACATCATTGTCTGGCATGATGGGTTGTGACAGGGTCTACATGTTTTACTTTTCAAATATAATATAATTTTATGACATTCCTAAAAAATAGGTAAATCCCTAAAAAATAGCCATAACATATTTTAACCACAAGTTTTATCTCATAACTCGGATTTTCATACCATAAAGTAATAACATGCAATTTATTAAAAAACTAAGGTTTATAGGAACCCCAAATCTTATCCATTATGTACACACAAGAAAAGATAAGTATTTAATTAATAACATTTTCACATATCAATCTTCATGGTTACACATACTATAAAAAGTCTTCCAATGTAATCCCATCATCAATGGATCCTTAATACATTTCATCATTTCATCATCCTAAAATGTACCATAACTCTGGAATCCCTTATATATAGACTTTTTACTCATTCAGAATTCATCACGATCAATTATCAATTCTTTTCCAAAATATTCCATAATACCTCTTTCCTACAAAAAATTCATTAATAATATCCTAGGATTCAACAATGTTGAAACATCAGTTAAGAAATAATCCATACCTTTCATTGGCCAATGTCAGCTTCCTCATATTCAATTGGAATGGAATTAAGAATTCGTAAATATATATTAGTATGATCCTTATGATCCCATTCTCAAACCATATTTTCAGAACATCTATTTATAAAATGACCATGAACACCACATTTAAACTTTTAGTTGATCCTTCGGAACAAACTTCTTTTCCTTTCCTGGTGTTAACTGGATGTTTCATTTTTCCACGGTAGGTTCTTGATTTATGACTTTAATTACCACATCTATAGAATATTCCCTTCCCATTGAAGCATTTTCCTAAATTATTCTTACCACATCCATGACACATAGGCTTTTTAATATACATACCTTTATGATTATACCCTGAACTTCCATAGGAATTTGTTTCATTCCTATACAATGCCTTATAAAAATCTCTAAGGTTCAGGTTGTAAATCATGACTCTATATAGTTTGTTGAGAATAACCACAAGAGGTCTCATTGTATCTCCTATTTCATTCATTTTCTTATTCAAAAACTATCGCAGTTTTCTTCACATCCATTTTTTACTTTGATTCTTACTAGATATATCCATTGACTAAAACCAAAATGGTCAGTGTGTGTATATAAGTAAAAAATCATATTCTATCTTATTATGAGGGTAAAAAATAAAACATACTTGTTCATGTTATCTTATACTCATTCAATTTTTCTAAAAAAACTATGACTCTTTCCAATATGCTAACAATTATGGTTATGTCACTTTTTCTTTAATAACACTCTAACCTCTAAAGTTATCAAAACCAACCTCTGGTACAATCTATAAGGACCCGCCTTGAAACATTACATAATATTTAATGAAATGAATAATTCACTTTGGGGATCTCATCGGGTTTAGTGTTTTTGAGAATAAGGCCATAATAATTACATATAAACATGAAAATTACATGTCGACACTACTACTCAGTATCAATTTATTTATAAAATAAAAATTCTTAAAAAGAAATATGTCTAGTTCCATGTATTTGACATCATTGATTTTCTATGATCCCATACATGACCCTATTTTACTTTATGTCATGTGAAAAACAATTCAAAAACCAGGGTTGAGAAAAAAAAGCTCAGTTAGGGTGATAAAATAAGGAAATAAAACATTATACCATCAATAAATATAGATAAATGAAGCTATAATTTTCAATCATTATATACCTAATGAAATCCTAATATTTACCAATGAAACTTAAAATTCATAAATCATAAATGTTACTTGTGGCATACATATCATAATTAAATTATATATATCATATCTACATAAGGATTTATTTTGGATTACCCATCACAATATATTACTTAAATATCTTAGGAGAAACATTAATGTTTACCTCAGTCACATTACCCAATGCATTGAAAATCTATCTGGTGCTCGCCCTCCCTAAGATTATCACAGAACCACCCATAAAGGTAAAAAATTCCAAATAACCATAACATAATCATAAAAAATAACACAATCAAAAAGAAAATATTAAATTTCCACATTCCAATCACAATATTTGAAATCATGTTTTTGATATAAACAATTATTTATCAAACCATTTTCAAAACAATTTAAATCTTTTAATAAAGATATTTTTGAATCAAAGTGTCCTATACCACATTGAAAATTTTAAAAGTAATTTAAACCTTAAAACAATCATGTATATATAAATAAATACTTAAAAACATTTTTAAAACATGGAAATTAATATGAAATATTTAGAATAATAAATCATTAAACCATTTAAAATGACATTTTAGTTAAAGAGTTTCTAACCAAATGAGAGACGCTTGAATAAAAATATTTTAGGAATAACATTAATCAAATAATTATAATATATTTATAATAAAGATATTCATGGTATAATATTCCAAAGGATTGTATATACACCATATAAAAGTGAATTGGTGCATCATAATAACAACGAAGTCTCAATGGAATGTAACTTGAGATAAAATCCCTTATAAAGATGGTATCCTTAGATTAAGGATAAATCAATTACATAATTTTATGTCAAAAATATAAATACATATACTATAAGTTTATATTAATTTTAAGACAATCAGTGGTAATTCACAGAAATTTATATCACGACATAATCAAGAATTATAAGTATTTTGAAAAGAATTTAATTGGGTTAAGAAGTTCCCTTACAAAAATTCGACAGCCTAACGACGTCACATAAAATTTCAGAAAAAGAGATGATAATAGAGAAAATGGTATCTCATCAGATAGAAATAAAATTTAAATAAATAAGGATATATAAGAACATATCCTATCATTTGAAAATGGAAATTAAAATCCATTATATAAAATCAGTCTTTGAATAAAAGAGGTGGGTGAAAGGTTCCCTTATTGATTTGGTAACTTATAAAACGTACACCCATTGAAATAAGGAGAATAGAATGAAGATGTAAATACCCATAAATTAATATATGTTACACAAATAATAAAGTCATTGGTAGTAAATACACACCACAAAAGAAAATAATAAAAAAAAAATTCATAAGTCTCACGAGAATAAAAAGTGTGATGAAAACCCATTACGACGTTGTAATCAATTGAGTCGTATGACCAAATATTAATTACAACCAATGAATCACCTAATACCATGAGTATAAAGATAATTATCATGATTAATATCAAATGGTAGAACACAACACACCACATGCAAAAAATAAGTGGTCAAAAATGGAAATCTCAAGGAATTAAAAGTGTGATAAGAAACCCATTACCTTGTGTCCGACATGACTTGTTTGTTCCTTATTCTTCTTGAGTAATAAACTTAAGATAATTTATACTTTATTAAGAACCTTTTTCATGTTTATTATTCCTTTTATATCACTTATTACTTTTCAATTACAATTAGTTATTTATTTTAGTTCAAATAGGATATTTTACCGACGTTCAAAAGTATAATAACAAATGAACTTGTTAAAATTAAAAATTGTACATGCGGTAAAAATTCCATTATCTCAAAAATAATATTCATGGTTTAGATATCATATATATAATATATATCCACTATATATTTATTTAAATTAGTACATAACATTTTGAGATAAGAAAAGAAATACACTATTCATGGAGACGGTAAGTCGTGCGTACGCACGAAGGCTAATTTCATTTATATTTCATATTAATGGAATGAAAATGTAATTATAAATAGTTATATTATAATTATAATATAAATTAATATTTAATTTAACTATTTCGATCCTTTATATCTTCCACGTATGGCAAGAACGAGTCATATAACTTTGACGGGGCAGTAGTCTGCACTTCCTCAAATGAAAATATCATGTTCACCCATTATGGAAACAATAATGTTATTCTATAAATGAAAAATAAAAAATAATATGAAAAATATAAATATAATATATATATCACATATAAGTATAGCTCCATCATAATGGCCCCCAAGAGAGGCAATAGGGGATAATTGAACAATCATCGTTTCATGAGACTATAGTTTGTTGTCCATAGAAACAGTATGTTATTTTCCCATTAGATGGATGTGTTTGTTAGTGTAGTTATAATACATCTCATAAAAACATCCTAGTATAATTAGGATACTATTTTTGTTATAAAAAATGAATAATAATAGTTTAGGGGGTTTGAGATGTAAAATAAAACAAAAGATTATAAGAGAAGGTGTTACCTTCAAATCGGGTAACTCCCTTTGTATTAAACCAAAATGACTTATTGAAGTGCCTTATTCCTATCTTAATGATTTATGAAGAGTATAGGGATGTAGGGAGATTATTTGTTTAGAGGTTTGACGAGCCAAGGGTCTTGCGAAGTGTGATTAATTTGTTAGAGGTGATGGCTATTTATAAGGGGGAGGAGGGGATCATTAGGGAAGTTTGAAAATAATATTTTGTTATAAACATATATTCTATTTCAAATAGTCCAAAACATATTAAAGTCAAGGATAATATGACTAAAGTTCCAAATAAAATCATTCCATAAGAATTGGACAGGTTTTGGATAT
Source organism: Viscum album (assembly GCA_963277665.1). Lineage (NCBI taxonomy): Eukaryota > Viridiplantae > Streptophyta > Magnoliopsida > Santalales > Viscaceae > Viscum > Viscum album. The sequence continues at coordinate 259,497,126 of OY728128.1, read as the reverse complement.
TCTTTTAATTTTTATAATATTATTTATTTTAATCCTTCATTAATGTGGTAAACATTGCATCATCATTGTGTCATAAATAATTTTATTTATATGATGTAATAAAATTTCAAATAAAATACCATGACTTTGTAAATATTTTTATCTTTCTATAAAATATTTATATTAGAAGAGATAACTTATATAACCCCATTTTAAAAAACAAATTACTAATAAATATTTGTTTATGTCATTTTTGCCTTTACTTTAAATTTATTAATATAAAGTGTCATTATCACACTTATGTGGCACCATGGGGTCCCAAAATAGACCCTAGAATGAAAATGGTTAGCCATGTATCAACCAAAAGTATTAATACACATGTTAGGGTAATTTAGTATTATTATAATATTATTTTTACCATTATTTACCAGATTTACCCTTTAACCATGATAAATAAAATATTTACCAATGTAAATATTCACAATGTTTAAAAATAAAATTTACCTATTTAAAAAATATGGACCTCCTGATTCCAAATATTGAACCCATTTTTTCTAAATTCAAATTACATAAGTGGTAGAAATTAATTTAAAATTAGTTCATGCTGTCAAAACAAGAAACATGATTTTTATAATTAATAACTATCAAAGATTGACACTTGTTTAGGCCCAATTTCAAAGTGAAATTACTTCAATGACCAAAATTGGATTAAATGGTAAAAACATAATCTAATTAAAATTTAAAACTTATTAAAAAGATAATATAACAATATAAATATATTAGATTAAAAGGCAGTTTGGAATTAAAATTCAGTATTTTTCACTACTCATAAAAAATTAACATTACCAGAAAAATCCAAAAATTTCATCCGATGTAAAATTTATTTTTTCATTTCTAATGAAATTTTATATTTAGTAAAATTGAACATATCAAAGTGACAGAAAACTAGAATTAAAAACCATTTGATTTCAAAAGGTGGTAAAATGACCTTTTAATGAATATTAGAGTATTTCATTCTTAAAATAAGATTCACTCTTATTTTAAGCCTCAAAAATTTATTTTATAAATGTAAAGTCATTAAACAAACATGAATAATAATAAATTATTTAGTTCTATTCATTCTCTCATATATAATGTCCACTCGTTAAATACCATTTAAAATAATGAGATTGTAATATTATTTTCCGGTATAACTCAATGTTGTGTACACCATAAATATCAAAGAAACCCATTGTTGCGAGTTGAGTACTCTATCAGGAAAAAAATCCCATTTAAATAAAAATTAATATTTAATTCACAAATATTAATAAATATTAAAATTGCATATTCTTAATTTACCGGGGACATTACACTTCGGTTACATGAATGTAATTTTAATTTTCATTTAAATGAATTCATGGAAACATGAGAATATATCTCCAAGAATGCTCTTGGTTTAAAATGGGTTTTATGGTATCCTAAAATTCATTTTTATATTGAATCATTGATTTTTATAAAAAATAGAAGCGATCACACCACTGTAATGGTCTCTTTTGGAAACATCATAAGGGTTGTGGTGGAGGTATATTTATGATCTACATTGATAGATGAAGTAGTCATTTCTAATCCGTAGGATGACTCTTATCTTATAATTGAGTGTGAGAAAAATCATCCATTTTTTGATTCATGAAAATTTATTGGTCATAAGAAGTCTAACTGTATGAGTGATTTAGTTTCTCCTTATTTTCAATGATGATGGAATGATTTTCTTCATTGTTGATGTATCAATGTCATTGACTTGGTCCATAAAATTGAAAATTAGATTGAAGAAAATGCTAAGTTGGGTATAATAATTACTCCGGTCATAGGAACCTCATCCCAATAGGATCTACAAAAGCACATTAATACTGAATCCCCTTATAGGGATTGAGTTATGATGAACCTAAATATATTTTACAGAATGATGGGAACACATGGGATAAAAATATTTTCTCTATTTCCTCTTTACTATATGAAGCTTCCACTATTTCCAATATGATGTGTGATAAGTCCAATAGGTCTTGTTCTTATTTGGTCTGTGAATTTCAATTGTATGAAGGAGTATATTTTAAGGATCACTTGTATGAAGGAATTTTTAATGAACATGATTTAGTGAAATATGATGATACTCATGAAGAGAGATATAATTCAGCACAAGAGTGTGTTGATTTTGGTCTAAGAAAGGAAAAAAATGATAGCCTCTAGATTTCCCATGGGGAAAAAATGAGGCACCCATCCCAATGAAAACAAAATGGACTCCTATCCTTGAATAGAATTTTGTTCGAAATTACAAAAAAATTAGTTGTTAGGGTCAATGAGGGGGTTATTACTCCTCTATGTCAGCATGTCTGCAAAAATATAGGAAATTCATCCACGAGTCACTAGGATAGCCAGGTTCATAGTTTATTGGATTCTAAATCTATTTATGTGTGAAACTAAATGGAAGGTTATTTTTTTGGGAAAATATTGATTGTTGAAAAATACTATAGTACAAAAAATTCCACATGATGGAAATATCCAATAGGTCTTTAATGATATAGGTGTTCCATCAATGTGACTCTTTGATAAATAGGTCCATAAGTGTTCTACCTCTATTTTTGTTGGTCACCCAATGGAAGGGAAAATTTTAGGAAACCAATGTATACTATGGAAACCTCTAATAAAAAAAATTAACCTGATATAAATCACTTATCTCTCCTAGAATGTTTATTTCATTCTTTCTTGAACACTATTTATACTGAAAAAATATTGAATGAATGATTTATGGTAGACCATGACCACATATTTTTCAGGAAATATCAATTAATATTTCTCTAAATTTAGTTTGTGATGACATTAAGGGGTCTGTGACAGTCTAGGAAACTACAAACTAGTAGTTTGTCTTGGAGAAGGAAAAGGCTTCCACACTAGAAGTTATTACTAATCATTTTTAGTTATCATAAATTAACGTTATCAAAACGTTAATTTTGAAGAATCCCTTTCACTTGATTGAAACTGAAATTAGTGAAGAATATGAGAAGATTAATTATCTTCTACCGATATTTGATGATATGAAAGATATTTTTGATGTCTGACATCCTAAGGAAGGATACAAACAATAGATACAAGTCCAAGCATGGATAATATGATGACATCCCCCTAGTCGGCGTGGACGTTCCTCTAACCATAGCATGAGTACTGGTTTACGTGTCACATGAAGTCTCATATATTTTTTGTACCTAAAACTATTGTTTCATGGAACTCCATTTTGGGATTTTAATTTTATAATGATTCATTCACTCATCAATTGATTCTAAAAAAATTAATGACCATAACTATAGCTTTTCAAAAAAATTAATTATGATTAGTCCGTACATGTGGACTACCTCTTCTGTTAAGTAACATGTCCATTTTCGGTCATTTACTAACACAGATATCTAAAAAATATGAATTTAAAATATAGTTATGATAAAATAAATATATTTATGATCATTAAATTATGAAACCAATTATTATTCTCCATTTTTCTACATAAAATGAGTTCATCATCAATGCATATGTGTAGACAACGACCACCATGGAATTGTGTGTTTTATTTTTCATTACCTCCTTTAATGGATTTATTTATGAACGGATTGAAATGATATATATATATATATCTATATTATTAAATAAGATAGGTTATAGTAATAATAATCTAATAACTGATTAATTATAGGAATAATTACCTGTCATTATATTACAAATATTCTAAAAATAAAAACACAAATAGGAAAATGATTTTTTTATTATATGTAATGGATTCATGTAAAATATTATATACTTATCATTTTATGGAATTTTTTTGTATCATGTATAAAAAGGATACAAGATCATTATATACTAGTAGAGTGATATTACTACTTAACCACCTCATAAGCATCCACTATATATTTTCATTTTTTTATCATTTTGACCATCCACTTCAACAATAATATAAAATAATAACATGGATGGATATAAAAAATTTAAAACAAATAATATATTATAAATTTGTGTAAATAATGAATATATTTTGTTTTTATAGTATTAGATTTATATTACTCTCACTAAGTAATATACCCTTATTCATTTGTTATAAATCATCGAAAATTTCTTGTTGAAAATTTCACCATAAAGGATCCTAGATGAATCTATAGTGGAATAATTTATAAATATATAAATAATTATAAATAATCATTTGAATTAGAATTACTGTTCTTGGAATGATTCTATTTTGGAGAAAAATAAATAATGACACTGGTATTACAAAACTAGTTCACGACTATCAAGATTACTCACACCCAATATCGAAATCAGGTCAAAAATTACTAACATATGTTTAAAAAGCATATAAAAATGGGTGTTTATATGGTAACAGTTATGGGCAAGGTCTTAAAGTAAATAATTAATATATTCATGTCTATTATATAGTATATTTGATAACATTCTATTAAATCAAGTAAAAAGGTAAGGGAATTTATAGTGCCAATTCAGATTCATTTGGACTTGTTAAATTTTATGAAACATGATTAATTTTAAATAGTTTTCCACTAATTTACTATTTCATTAATTAGTTATAATTTATTTCATTTCATTAAATAGGATATGCTAAGTTAAATCATTGTGTTGTATGAAAATGTCCTCACACTCAGCATTAGGCCTTTTATAAGGGTTTCGATCTCAATTACCAAATTTGTGGCATGTTTTGATATTAAGAATAAATTTTATTTGTTATAGTGTAACTAAATCCCCTTTAGTTATAAAAAATTAAATTTTATTGATTATTAAATCATCAATTTAATTCATTCTCTTCCACTATTTGGACTATTATTGATATCATCCATAAAATATAAGTTCTTTTCATAGATCATTAAAATTTATTGAGTTATATAGTTTCTCAATGAGATTTACCATTCCTTTCATATGGAATTCTGTATTTCTATCATCAGAATTAATTTTTTATTTTAATCATAATTATTGAGGAAATATATTCTTTTCTGAGAAGAGAAATTTTTTTATAAATAATTTATATCCTGTTAAATGGATATTTGTTGTCAATTCCCATGTTTTCCACTTTCTATCAATATTTTCCATTAATTTTTCGATTACCAAGAATTTTATATTTCTAATATAATTCATTATTATCCTTCAACAAATTCAAAAAGTATATATTCATTTTATATGTATATTAGTTTTTTAAAATTATGTTATTTTCTATAATATTAAAATGTTTTTATACCCATTTCTTAATCCAAACATGTTTACTCAACTCCACACATACAAAAGGTAAAACTATGTTTAAATTTTAAGGATCCATTATTTATATTTTCAAGAAAAGATAAATTTTTCAAAAAAAATTCTCCTCATCTTTTAAAAAATTACATTTGAATGAAACACTTTAAATTGTCTCTTATCAAAATGCAAAAAATTATTTCTAAAAAACATTTAATGTTATAGATTCTATATTCTTCTTCATATTCAAATGGATTTACACACATTAAATTTATGTTTCATTATTGAACCTATAAACTAAATCTAACAATTTTCTATTAGACTAATTAATCTCATGATTACATAGAACTCTAGTTGTTCATCAATTCAAACATGTTTTAATTAAATTAATATCATAATAATGGTGTTATCATTTATTTTAATATCATATAAGAATTAAAATGGAATTATTTGAAGATACCATCCACATTACTTCCGTATAAATCATATGATCATTTTTGTGGAGATAACAATGATACCTATTTATTTATTAGGTAAATAATTCCTTGATGAAAATATAAATGTTTAAAAATGTTGAACACATGTTCATATACATAATATGTTGTCCTATGTGGGCAAAAAATTATATATCCCTTCAATATAATGGGTAACTTTTTATATCTCTTGAGATGTTATTTAGAAGATTAGGTAGTGATCCCATTCCACCATTGATCGTTTAACGCTATGTGATAGTTGTATTGGGAGTGATCTTTGACCTATATCAATAATTTCATCCATTTTTTTGTTATCACAATATCATGATAATAATATCTTTTGATCTTGGTTTCTCTATTCTAAATCATCAACATATGATTCTTATCTCATGGTATTCGGGTTATTGGCTATGAATTCTATATTTTAAGTTCGTTTTACTTTCATACAATATAATATCTATATGTTTATCTTATGATCACTTATGATATTTGATTATTATTTATTATGATTACCTTTATTAAGAATTTTAGATCTCCCATTATTATGTTTCTTTTTCATGAGGTTAAGAAGGAATTAAATACACATGGTATGTCTAATGTATAATAAAAATTATAATATTTTTGGATTATATGTATACTTTTATTCATTATCAGTCACATATATATTGGAGAAATTATTTTTTTGTTGAAAATGAAAAGGGTTTTTAAATCTATGTTTTTTTCACAAATGAACTATATCTATAAACCTAGAATATCATGGATATGTATTGTAATCCATCATTTATTTAATTCATTTAATTAAATATTATCCTTGGGGGGATTTTAAAGTTTGTGTCAGGGTAATTTTTATATAAAATTTTAGAGTATGATGTTATTTGATGATAATTCAACTGTTGGAAAGATATGATTGATCCTAATTTCCATGGAATAGATATTCATGTAGTCTTGTTATTGTTATATTTAATATTTATGGAATTATGATAAGATTAAATTACTAAAAACACCTAGGATGAATCTTTGTATTGGATAACATCATAAAAAGATTTGGTTTGGATTAAGTGGTTTTCCTAGAAATGAAATCCATGAATGGGTATTATATATGGATACATGCACTACTAAATCTGTACCATGGGGTAACAAAACATGCATAAAATATTGTGTATTAAGTCAATTTTCACCAAGTGTGGGACAAAGGGACAAAACTACACACCTAGATTTTTATTCATGGGGTATTTTTCATTGTTTAATTGTATGGTCATTATAAAACACTTCGAAATATTGAATACCAATTTATGTTAAGGTATTTGGAAAAAAATTATTAGAAAATCAACTTAAATAAAAATAAGATGAATCATGATTTATATAGGAATAAATAAGAGTGATATATGTTTAGCTAAAAGAGCTGTATTTTATCATGATGGTATCATGATATATGCCATCTGGTGGTTAAATTTTCACACGACTATTAATGATAAAAATATTTCAATATTAATTTTTCATCACTCATTTGAAAATATTTTGATTTTTTATGGATTGAAATGGAATGAACCATGACATTGAGTGACAGTGACAAGACTACCTTAATAGAGGCCCAATCAAAATGGGAACTGGAACGAGAATCCTTATGGTAAACCAAATTATCAAAAAATATGATTAACACTGTGAACATGGTTGATATAATAAACACATAGAATTAGAAAAATACAGAGTCATTTGGATTTCCATGTGACAAAGATTGCAAAGAATATATGATTCTATTATCTACATGTCACAATTGTGTAGACAAAAATATGGTAAATTCCATTTATGTTTTTGGTATAATAAATAATTATATGGATAGAGGTCATAAAAATCAAATGTGTGAGTAAAAGAGGTAATATTTAAATATGAATTTCATTAATTCAATGGAAGTTTTATATTAATAAAATAAATTACCAAATCCAAGGGTCAACTAGGAAAATAGACAGTAAAATGTCTTAGACCATGGAAATAAGGAAAATCCCATAATACAATTAATATTTATGTCAAAAAATGTTATTATACCCCTGATTTTCATATCTATTATATCATTGAAGTTTTAAAAAAATAGATATTGATTTATAATTATGAAATTTAATGGCATGATTATTATATCCATAGTAAAATGATATTATTTAGGTTCGTTAAGCTAACTTTTTTTAGGATTCTACTAGTAATAGACTATAAATTTGAGAAAATGGCACTAATCAAATTTGGTATAGGGAAATCATACTTAATATCCTAGATCAACCCATGGTAAATGACTAACACACAATTATTTAGTATCTCCATATATAAATCACTACCATCATAAGAGTTTTAAAATTAAAAGGATTCAATTTATTTTGGGGCGATAATGTAATGGCTTGGTATTTTATTTTTCCCCTCTATCTAGGATAAATATGTTTGATAGATTTCCCCACATGCATCACCAATCTAAAATGTAACCATAATAATATTATTCTATTAAAATCTATCCATTGAATAAATTTATATAAATATTATTAATTAAATTATGAATAATATTAATATATTTATTTACATTATAATAGTAATTTTATACAAATTTAATTAATTCATTATTATATTTAAGATTTTATATTTATTTATGTTGAAAATTTCATTAAATAAAAAATTATATTTTTCTTTTTAAATATTATTTAAATAAAATATACTATTTATTTATTTATTTTATCTTTATTCATGTTTATATACAAATTAATAATAATAACAACATTTATTTAAAAAAATTATTTTCCTATAAATATATTTTATCATTGTATTTTATGATTTTAATTTAATTATTCAATAAAAAATAATTCAAATTAACATTAAAGAAATATAAATACAGTTTTTGGTTATAATTTCAATATTTATATTATATAAATGTTTGGAATTCTTCTAAAATTATTGATTTGTATGAGAAAATTCAAAATTACAATTTCTATGTATAACATGACTTTTATCAAAATATTAATATATTTATATGAGTTTTAAATTCATAAAACTATTTTTTATGATTGTATATGTCTTTTTATGTGAAATAATAATTTTAGAATATATCAGTTTTAATTTTATAAACCCATATTTAAAATTTTATAACATAAGTTATATTACTAAATAAATTAATATTTATATAATATAAATTTTGAATTAAAATATTATTTGTTATCAAATTTATTAATATCATCAAATGAAATATTTCTAAATTATTTAATAAATATTTATAATTTATGAAAAAATGGATATGTTATTTTTTGGAATAATGTATAAGTTATCTTATATAAAAACTAGTTACTATAATGAGTGATAAAATGGTTAAAGTGAAAAATATAATTGTAATGAGTTGAAAAAAAATTAAAAATGAGTTTTAATTAATAGTTGAGGCCATAATTGGCAAGAAATAACCCACTCTCTATTAGGTCACATATTTTGTTCCATGTTATTTGATGGTGGATTCCCATTATTTATAATTTTTGGGTACTAACAGAAATACCATCCTATTTAAATTATAAATGTTGTTTGAATCTCATCACAAAATCCTTCACCTATAACACTTTAGGTATTCCAATATTATAAACAAGACTCTCCTTAAAATTTATATACACCCTCATGTGGTTATTGTCTTCTCTAAGGTCATCCCATAGTGGACTTAACCCTTTCAAAATGAGATAATTTAGGAATTGACATATAAATTTATAACAACTATTTCCTCATTCTATTTCTTCATGTTCAATTTTACTACTAAAAAATAAATAAACCATAAAATTGAAAACATCAGTATCATTATAATATTTTTAAGTAATTATTATTAAGTAAAAAATAATTAACCATCATTCCCTTTTCTATTTAAAAAATAGAAAATGTTAACCGTGTATGTTTGTGGATTGCTTTCTCCAGAAACTAAGATGTTTTTTTAATAATATACATGGTTGGTTTAAAATAAAGAATTAAATATAAAATTATGATATATATTGATTATTTATTTTTAATAAATGTTAAACCTTATTTCTTCTATCTCATTCAAAGGGAAATGAAGGCATCATCCATGTGTGTGTACAGATTACTGCCACTATAGAATTGTGTGTTTAGTTGTTCATTAATGTCTTTTATTGATGGATTTATGAATGTATTTAATAGATAAATATATTTTTTATCATTGCTACAGTTTTGGAATGATAAATTTTTTTTCTTACAAAAATTATGGGTAATAAAAAATATTTATAAAATCAACCATCCAAAAAACACACTAACTGCCTTCTTATTCCATGTCAAGGATTTACATATATTAAATTATACATATAATTCTTTATAATATTGATATATCACACATATAAATAATAATTTATATCCTCATGCATCTGGTGTTGTGATATTACAACTTAAAAACTTTATAACTGTCCATTAAATTCTGGAATACGTTTTTTGTTCAGTTTTACAACCTATATAATCAATACTATAAAATAATTTCATTGAGGGATATTTGAACTTTAATATAATTAATATATATAAACTATTCATAAATAAATATATGATTTTGCATCTATAAATATAAATTTTATATTATACACATTCATTAAAATATCATCATTTTTTATTCAAAATCACTAAAGCATGATAACCACTAATTTCACCTTCAAGGATCATAGCTTAAACGCCCATAAAATTATATTATATGTGTATAAATAATTATAAGAATTAAATTATAGTAACAGTAATGGTCTAAAAATGATTAAATTTTGGTGAAGATAAATAAAAATTCTATAATTACAAATCTAGTTCAAAATGATCATGAATACTCGCACCCGATATTGAAAAGAGCTGAAAACGTTCTAATATAAACAAAGATAAAAAAATTATGGTTATAAATGGTAATAGTTATGGTAAGGTTTGTGAAATAATTAATTAATATTGATATGTTTTTTATATATCAGGATATATCGTATAATTGGAAACTATGAAAAAATGAAAAACAATTCATGGCGTCAATTCTAATTTCATGATACATGTTAAAGTTTACGATCCATGGTTATTTTAAGTTATTTATATTGATTTACAATAAAATTTATTGTTAATACTTAATTTAATTATAAATAATGGGATATACTTATTCAAATAAATATATTTTCTTTAAATGGCATTCAAATCAAATGTTTAAATCATTATAAGGGTTTCCATATCAATCACCATTCATAGAATATTGTTTTCATATTTCACACCAATATTTTTTTAGGGTGTAACTACTCCGAGTTGACAGATAATGTCTTCAATTTATATTTATGTTTAAATATTTACATTTATTCATTCACATAATTGCTTTGGACTAAGGTTTATATCTTCTATAAAATATAACGGGTTTTCAAAACTCAATATGTTTTCATGTGTTCTAATGTATTCCCTAGAGAATTGAAATTTTTTCCACATCTTATTCACTATTTATATCATTTGAAATAATTTTTCTATCATGAAATCATTTTTAGAAATCATATATGATCATGATAATGAAACAATGTTATGAATAGTTTATATCTTTTTTAAATAGTGTTTTATCATCAATGTCTATGTTTTTGTCTCCCTACCAATGATTTCCCAAAATATTATGAATGAAAAGAATGTTTTATTGTTTTTATCATTGCTACATCTCCTTATCTAATTTCAAAATTTTCATTCTGATTATTTGTTAATAGGTTTGTTTTCAATAATGGTGTTTTCTAGAATATTAAAATGGTTTTATCTATTTTCATAATCATGAAAATTTTCTTCCAACACAGATTTCCTTAAGATAAAAATGTATGTAATTTTAAAGGATACATTATTAATTATTTTTACTATAAAAGTGTTCAAAATCATTAATTTACCTTTTCAAAAATTACTTTTGAAAAAACCATATATGTTCATCTCTTATGAAAATGATAAAGAGTTTTTCTAAAAAAAACTTTCTATATTTTAGCTTCCATTTTATATTTCATGTTAAATATGATTTACCCTATTGGAATTATGTTTCATGATAGACCCACTAACATTCATTTCATTGTTTACCTTTAGAGGAATTAATCATTTGATATAATATGACTCCAATTCTTGATCTCTTTGTTTTTAAAATTGTTATTGTTATCAAATAGAAAAGATGATTTATTATATTTCATAATCTAATAATCAATAATTTTATATGTTTTAAAGATATCATCCAAATTATTTCCCATGATAAATTATGATCACATTTTATAGAAATAATCATGACCGAAATTTGTTTCTTATGTTAAATTCCATTTTGTCAAATTATAATTTATTTTCATTTGAAGACACATATGGATGTACATTATATGATGTGATGGGTTTTCCCAGAATTATATTTCCACCAAATATATTGGGTAAAATATTATATCTCATTATTTATTTGGTATGGGATCAGGGAGTGAACCTAATCTACTAGGAATCCTTTTCCACTATTTCATGAGGGCCTTGCGAGTGACCCTTGACTTCTGTTAAGGATTTCATGCATTAGGTTGTGTTCATAATCTTATGATTCCACGATCCTTTGATATCATTTTCATAATACTAATGCCCCAAATTATAAATCTTGGATCATGTTCCATGTGTTATTGGGAATGAAATTTATATTTGATGATTATGTTCCATTCATACATTCTCATACACGAATGATTATTTTAATGTAACTTATGATATTTTTTTATCATATAATAATTTATTTTATGATATTTCAAGGTCAAACCTTCTTATGTTTCATTTTCTCCTAATAAAAAAGGAAACTAGTACTTATGGTATATCTAGAATATTATTCTAAATTAAAAAATATGTGTGAGGGTAAGGGCTTTTATAGATTAAGAATTAAATTATATAGTGAAAATTTGTCTGCTGATTGAAAAATAATTGAGTGTTGTTTATTATTGTTTTTCATAAATCTAAATAACTCTAAACCTAAAATATATTTGGTATATATTATAATAGATTACCTTTATTAAGCCATATAATTAGAAATTCATGTTTACCGAAAACATTATTGTTTTTTATGTTATTTTAATATAATTTAATTTTAGAAAATTTATGATTGATCATATATTTCAACGAATATATTAGACATTGGGTTATATGACTAATATTGAATATATTATAATTAAGGATAAGATAATAGAATTAAAAATCCTAGGAATAGGTTTATGAGTATGATAAGAGCATAAAATTTCATCAGTCTTTGGGTATGTGGTTTTTATAGAAATGAAATCCCTATATTGATACTCTAAGTGGATGTAGGAACTATAACCGATATATCTATTTTTAATAACCTCAAAAAGGGTTGATTGGTTATTAACACAATAATCAACTAGTCTTTTACATAGAGGGTAAACTTAACACCTAGATTGGTACTCCTAATGTTTCGTGACCCTATACCCACGTAGGAACACCTCCTATGCTATTAATGAGAAATGATAGATATTGACCCTAGAATCGTTCCACAAATAGTCCATATGTTTGTTGATTTTACTAAGGGTTCTTATGTCACACAATTGGGAGGCATTACACTCTAAGAAGAACATGTGGAATAAGGGACAATATTGAAATAGAAAAAAATCTAATAATAAATAAATAATATCAATTCATACATGTAATTTCATTAAAAAAATTAAAATAAAATTAAAGAACCAAAATAAAATCATTGGTAGTGACCTCAAACACCAAAAATCTCAAAAACAACTCCATATTCTAGTTATGTCAATTTTGATCACCAACCATCTCATAAAAACATGAAATTTTTTTATATATACATAGGGATATAGTAAGAGCTATATTCATTCGGATCATCCATAGAGACTTGTATAAAAAGATAATGAATTAAATATGAATCCCATGAAATAAACAAGTGAAACTAACACATTACATAAATAGGTATACCAAACACCCATCCTTGCACTGTCTCTTTCACCAAGCATCTAATACAAGTAACAGTGTAATATCCAACATAATATCATGTAAATGTACTCTATTACAACTTCCCCACTAGTTTTTCTAATCTATCACAAAATCATATGTCCTAGTCCATCACTCTATAATAAAAAAAATACCACATGAAAACACTTGGGGAACTATACCATATCTTTAACCTTGTTCATCACGTTATCTCATCATCAATATCACAATATTTACAATGTAACAATGTTTTTTCACATGAATCACCATATCTCTCACATCATTTGTTATACCTAAAGAAATATTAACACATAAACAAAATTCCTATAATAATCCTAAGGTTACTATATCTAGAGAAACATGTGTGAGAAAATAACTATAATAAATTATATCCCTCTGCACACATGTATTGAAAAGTAACCACTATTCATAAAATCATATAATAATATAATGTGAAGAGGTATGGGGTAGATGTGGTAGTCAAATATCAATTCCTCTTTAACCTATATATTTGTTAAAATACCCTCATAATCAAATAGGTTTCTTTTTCACTACCAAAATTTGTGGGTAGAATGTGAAATCACATATCATAATGAATATATATATATATATCACAACAACACTCTGGGAAAATACATAACCTTTACCTAAAATGTAGTTATGACCACTCGAACGCCCTTCTACCAATGCTATGGGCTATATATCCAATAAACACAGACACATTTCATAGAAAATTCCATTTAAAATTTTTTTTGGCTATTTAATTTTAATTATTTACTAACCAATATTACATTCCATCTGGATATAATACAATAGTTTTCTTGGTTCCTCAATAGTTATCATTATTTCATTATTTTACTATGTTAATATATCCAGGGATTAAAATTATAAACCTTATGTTTCTATAATTTTTGGTACCATAGGAATCATTCAATTATATAGTAAAAATATCATAATACATGTTTATCCATCTTTATAAGGAAATTGGGAAAGGAAAAAAATCACATCCATCCAACATTTAAATAATATTCATTGTCAAGATAGTTTCCCATATTTTAGCACAATAAAAACAAGAAATCCTTTCTTCAACCCATTCTATCAACCTCAATTTCATCCTTAAAAATTTTGTGCATAAAATCATATATCCCACTATCACAGGCTTTAATTAGTGTCACAATCCATGGAACCCCAACCCATTTATCATCGAACTATCAGCCATCTCATGATCAGATCACAACTCATATCAAGGATCCTCTTCCAGATTAATCACACAAGGAAACAAAAATTGAACAAATATGTAAAAGCGAATCTAGGACCTATATCCAACCCATCTAATATTCATATGAAAATGGAATCTATCACCCCCAAATAATTATCTTCATTAAATAACCAAATTTTTACCATATTGAATCTACCTATTCATTTTTCACATCGCATAACCATGTGAAACCTATGAAATTATCTATCAATATCTATATAATATAAAAATGATTCAAACATAACCCATATTATCACCAATTATAATAATAATGATAACAATTTAACATTTTTTTCATTTAGTCATCAAGAATTACAATATTTTTTATATAATTTCTAATCACCAAAAACATTCAATGACATATCATAATAAATATAAAACACACTATCTTGAAAACAAAGATGCAAATAGAGAAAATGGAATAAATATGTGAGATCCCTATAACCAAAAATCAATTATTTCATATATTATGATTTAATATTCATTAAGTTTAATTCATCTATTGCCTAATGATATAAATCATGATAACATTATTATTTCACATAAAATTAAGTAGATTTAATTAACCCCTACATCATCGATTTTAACATTCTTAAAATAAATAACAAAACATCAAGTAGAGATCAGTAATACCATCCCATGTGAGAACCGATTGTATCTGTGGGCACCATACCAAAAAAATGCCATAAAAAATCAACTGAACTCCATGAGATACAAGTAGATAAACTAACATATCATTAAAAGGTAAAATAGGGGAACAATGATTGAATAGAAAAGAAACCACAAGATAATATTGAAAAATAAACAGATATCACCATGTATAAAAATCATGAATCATTGTATCAACCAAAATCCAATGGTCTTCAAAACATCTTAAAAGAGAACATGTGGCTTCCTAGAGTTGGGAGAAAATTATAGGGTTTTAATAGATTCAAATGGTGTGATATACCTTATAGACACTCTTCTGGATGCTCATTCCTAATATAAATGAGTAATTCATGTTCTTAATCACATGAATTCACCATAAAATGCATCATAATTCCATTATAACTTAACATTGTATTAAATTTTTCTATTGTTTGTTCACATCATTAATTATTAGGGGTTGTTTCACAAATTCTAAAATGTTATCAATTTATACCATAATTTTATGTTTTACAACAAGAATCACTCCTTGTGAAAATCTGTTACACTTTTCATGAATAATCATTTGTGGGGTGAATTACATTCTCAAATCATGAATAAAAATACACACCATGATTTTTTCATATAAACAAATTTAATCTCCCAAACTCCTCTAAACATCCACTAGATTTCCTCAAAGATCAAAGAAACATGAAAAACGCATAATAAAATTGGATAAAAGGGTATTGGACATTAAATTGGATACCTCTCAAATAATTGTACACCAAAATAATTTTAAAAAAAATCCATTAGTGGTGAGTTGGAAAAATGTTTCATCTAAACAACCACCCCCTGAGATACCTCAAAAGATTCATTACATCACAATAGAACAAAAGGTTGATAATATGGATGAGGCATAAAAATATATAACGCACTCAAAAGATCCAAAACTATCTTATATGGGATATAATTTTAAAATAATAGTAATTAAATAATAGGCATAAAGGTATAGAGATCCATTTTATAATTTAAATAATGGTCAACATTAATAACAATCATTACAAAATAATAACCAAGAGTCAATCATCTCTGGATATGAATCATGTATCTATGACTCAAGATTATGTGTTCTATCATTTACACAACCAAGTCACCATAATACATGAACCATGTGAATAATTTTTTAAAATAGATTATCCAAGTTTTATTAGATCTAATTGTCCACTAATTAAAGGTAACATCATAATCAACATAAATTTCACCCTAATCGATGATGTGAGATCCTTATTGAAGGTATTAGTGAAGCTGTGATAGATGAACAACATCATGCAAATGGATCAACATCAGGGGATGTTCTAACTAATATGTGATTATTCAATAGCCACAAAAATCTCAAAATGACCCAAAAATTGCAGAGAAACATTAATCTCATACCAAACATTCACTTCCCCGGATAGAGAATCACTTTCAAGAACACAGGATCTCCCATATCACACTCTAAAGGTATCCTGCTATTATTTTAACATAAATTCTAACAATCTTGTCCCACCTTAATCCTTTTTGAATAATAATAACTATCTTTAATTTATTGTGAACTAGTTTTGTACTTGAATTTCTTTATCTATGATCCCATCCCATCACATAAGATAATAAAAATGTTTTCAATTCAAATATTCAAATGGTATCGTATCAATTTTGGTGTAAAAGTTACTATTATATGAAAACTAGACAATATGTAGGTACATAACACAAGTAACTCTAAATTATAGGACATAAGAGTACATAATTTAGTGAATAATTTGTATGTTATTATCTATTTAATCTTCAATATAAATATGAAAGACCTTTTTAATTAAAAAATTTGATTCAAAAGTGTGTTGTAGACTTCTCCACATCCTAGAGATTAAATGGTTATTATGATCAAATCCGATAAACCTTTTTTCCACCTTGATCATCGACACCTACTCCAATACTAACTCAAAAAACCTCCATTTAACTAGTATCTTTGATTTCATGGAACTGAGTTGATTTTATCAAATGACACACTTCCACATTTATAACATCATAACAACTTGATCTTGAGATAAAACTGTCATGAATTCCATTAAAATGTATGCCCACTTTTTCTGAGGAACTTATAATGGTGGTAGAAACCCACCGGGAACACAGTATTTAAATTTCAACTTCTAGAAAACACAACAGCAAGACATAAACCCTACAATCAAATTCTTCATCCCAACGCAGAAAAATGAACCTCTCAAAGAATATTATATATTTTCCATATTAAGATGTAATGCTATGGCTGGGTTGTGAAACTTGTGGTGAAAAAACCACACCCATTAATGAAGGAACAAAATCCTTCCCTAAAACAACACCTCGTGTTTAACATCATTAGACCAAACATTAGGGGAATCACCAAAAAAACCTGATCTAACTAGACTTCAAAATAATAATCTACCAGATGGGAATCATCCACCATGTGCACTAAATAAAAATGTACTATAATTTGAAAAAATAATGTTATACTACCTATCTCTCCCATAACAAGATGTATCATAGAGAGTTCATTCATCACCAATAATGAATCTCTAGATTAATTCATAGCACCTCTCTAGGACTTCTTATATAGAAAATTGTCTATAAAATTACACTTTAACGAGGTAAAAAAATTACAGATTTCATACAAACCATTTATTTTTTATGTTCTATTCACATTAGGATAAGACATACCACAAAATCTAGTGATCTAGGACAACAAAACTGATTTTTTAATTAGATTGTGTCCCCAAAACGATAGAAAATAAAACCATTGCCAACTCAAATTCATGTGGGGTATAGTTACATTCATAGGTTCATAAAACAAATTCCCATAAGAAAAAACCAATGTCTATTTCATTAGGATGCTAACCATCCCAAGACGAGAAAATCATAGAGTCCTCAAATTAATTTCCCACACCTAGAAAATGAAGAACTAGATAACAGAACATGTTCTCCTTTTGATGAACCTAAGTATCCTCAAATAAGATATATCATATAAATGGCTAATATTTTCAGGTCAGTACAATCAATGGAGTTGTTAATGAGGTAATTCAATTAAGAACCAATATAATGTCTTACATGACCGAGGAATCTATATTTCAACATACCATTTTCGGGGGTCACCCAATAAACAATCATCTAGATCATCAATGGGCCCATGTATACAATAGAGTGGGATGTGATATTCTCCATGATATGAATATTATGTGCCAAAAAATCAAACATCAAAAACTTCCTAAACAGCTTCTAATAATATGTCATTCCAAACCTAGCCTGAAAATGTTATTTATTTTCCATATCATATATAGATTTATAATGTGAATTATAGATTAAAACTTCCATAAATTGTTCCATAAACTCTTAGAAGGCTACATTTGTCAATACATTGAATATAGCAGGAGAATTATTCACCCTGAATAGAATTATAATGATCTCATAATGGCCATAAAGACATCAGAAAGTGGTATTCATTATACCCTTATAATTTAACAATTTTTGATGATATATTGATCATAGATATATATTTCATAACAAATAAACACTACTTAGATTGTAAAATAAATCATAAATATATAAAAGATAGTAGTGATTTAACCCGGTCACCTAATTCAATCATTTATAATCAATACATCGGTGTGTACTACAATTGTCCTTCTTGAAGAAAAAAAGAAACCCAAAGTGACACACATAACCAAAAAACTTCACTGTAATAGATCATAGATCTATATGTTCATTTACAGTAACTTCAAATGAACTATATTATACATATACATTGCTATTAAAGGATAATCAAGTTTTTCTCAATCCCAAACTCTATGTTCCATCGAGGAGGTAACATCATAACCTCATAAAAAATATATCAGGGTATTATTCATAAACCCTTGGAATACTATGGTTTTAACATCGAAATATTATAGTATCTACTAATACATAAAGTATTATAGGGATAATATACCCCTATAAATAATATTAGGGTCTTTATCACCTATTAACATGTCAAACTCTCTATATGGATAAAAGAAAAAAAATCATCGTCTTAATACAATCCATTATAGGTTTCATAGAAAAATTTTAGTTTACATCATTGTTTATTTCTTATTTTTGTATCAAAATATAGAGTAAGTCTCCCCAAGATTTGTGCAACCCCTATACTTGCTTATTGTCTCTATATACAACAAAAAATACGATTGACTACAAACTAATGTATTATATTCCAGGGGAACTGGTAGAATCTCCACCTTGAGTACCAAATAATGGATCTAGGGTGTTTATATGAAGGATTGAATAACAAATAAATAAAAAAATCTTGCACCAAAGTAATAAATAAGAAAAATGCACCTCAAAGGACATCTGAATTGGCATATTCTAGAAACTCTTGGGTATGTTTATGAAAAAACCAGATCCTCATCCCCTCTGTATCGGATGATAACTACCTATAAATTCTTAATTTACTCAAATAATATGATGATAATTATGTGGATATTCACTTCCAGTCCCATCTCAAATATTCTAATCATATGATATAAAACACTTCTTCTACAACCTCGGTAGAAATGGTTTCAATGATGGAACCAAAAATGGAAATCCAACTACACACTGCCTAGTCTAAAAGGTTGAGAACTCATTCCATTGATAGAAATGTAATCTGTAAGGAAAAATAATGTATGATTCTTGGGTGGGGGTATGATATCTTCCACCCATAAGGAAAAAAGATGAATAAGGATATGACATAGTCTCAACCATCTGAAAACCCTTCTATATAAGAAACTATGAATCCTAGAAAATAGATATACTACATGGATAATTCCTGATGACTCCCATATTATAATGATCCAGTTTTTTAAAATTTCATCACAATAACATATGATATGTATAACTCATTATGATATATCATCTATATAAAAGTAGATACCTAGAACCTTATCTATGATATAAATCCTCCTAGAAATTCTTCATTATAGCCTCCATATATTGAAATTGGTTGGAATCATAATAGAAAAGGATAATAAAATGGATCCTAAACTACCGCATGTCGGAGCATCCCTATAGAATGTTAAATAGATCCTAACAATTGGTTTCCTTTAAGGGTGAATATAGAAACTCATATTTGAACTGATCTTGGAACAACTCTCGTGAAATAGTTAACTCCTCATGAACCCAAATTAATAAGAACTCCCACATCATAGTTATCCCATGTGGCTTCATTACATCCAATTAAACAAAGTGATACTTTACGAATTGATTGAACTAAAGCCTTTCCCCACCTCCACAAACCAGTCTTCTATCATTTAATCTAAAATGGAGCCCTAATACTTCTATAGACACTTATATTGAAACTCTCATTCTATCCTCCTATATGTTCTATAAATAATGATCTCATCTCTATGTTGATATAGTGTCGCATCTTAGTGAACATCATGTAATGGCCCTGGTTTTTGGGGTCCATTACTTTGGGAAAATATCGTGTTGGGTTTTCTGGTCTGGGAATCTCGGTGAAGTTTGGCGTAACTATAGTCCTACCGGTAGACTTATCCTACCAGTAATAGGCCTACCGGTGGCTCGGTCTTCCGGTAGCTGTAGCATACTGGTAGCTCCGGTTATCGGTAGCTTGGTCTATCAGTAGCTGCAGCTACCGGTAGCTCTGTCTACCTGTAGCTCGGTCTACCGGTAGCGCGATCTACCGGTAGCTGCAGCCTACCGGTAGCTAGGTCTACCGGTCGTTGTATTCTACACGTAGCCGGGTCTACCGGTGGCTCAAGCCGACTGGTAGCTCGCACCGACCGGTTGCTGTGAGCCATCGGTGGCTCTCAGCGACCGGCGGATCTCGCCTACCCCACGGGGTCTTTCCAGTAGCACCCCTTTTTGTGCAAATTGGGTTTAAAAAACTATTTTGACACCATTAAGCTTGTTTTAAATCACGGTAACGCCCATAAATGTTCTAATTAAATATTTAATGAATTAACATGGTGTGTGTGCATCGGTTTAAACCTCTCGGACTTTTTATAACGTGTGGTGTATCTCAACCGCGTGGTCAACCCATGACCACGCTCCTTACGCGGTTTTGGGTTATTATCTCAACCGTCCCCGACATTTATAAACTAAAAGGGTTTCCCGAGGTTTATTTTCTTGATCACCCTATATTGGGAGTACCCTTCCTTTAGACGAGTAGTTTTTCCATCGAACGATCGGCATCGCTATGCGTGAAGTTCCGCGCCCAGGTCCCAGGCTTAGCATTGATCGTTGATCCAAAAATTATGGAATTTCTCTATCGCCTCTTCCTTTTGTGTGTCATGAAGGGTGGGCGTGCTTTTGATTGTGTAGAATTAGATGGACTGAACCTTAATGAAGATAATAAACTGATTCTAAAGAATGAAGGGGGAGGGTTGTGATTGATGATGTTGCTCTATTTTATGATCTTCCACAATTTATGATTCCTGAATTGTGTGGGCTTACGCCTACTGAAAATCATGGCGGTTGTCTTTATTTGTGCACTAATGAACCCCTCGTGATGTTTTAAATGGTTTGTTCGTGGTCGTGAACTCCTACTGTGTAAAAGGGAATTGTTTAATCACATATATCTAGCTAAATAAATTGAAAGCCCCAGGATCAATCCCTTTTTGTGACAACTCTGTTTAAATTACACGAAAATTTAAATCATGCAGTGTGTTAAATCTTAAAAATATGAAAATACCGGCATGACCCTGCTTTGTGTTAGTGGTAGTGGTTTGGTTGTTGTCTTTTACGGGCCGATTGTTGGAGATGTGGGAGGGGATGGGATCCACTATTTTTATACTATCGGTGGTTCAAAAATTTGGGATTGGATCCCCTGTTGTTATGGATTCAGTGGTTGTGAGTATTAAGATCGGGTGGTTACCATGTTTACATCACGAATTGGGGTGGGATCCTCTGTTGATGAGAAACCTTTTTGGGAGACACGGGGTACTGTCTCAGGGGGGGGGAATTTCATTGGTTCCAGTACTTCGAGGGACCTCACTTATCCCTTTGTTGTTGTGACTTTACAAGAGAACCGGGTGTGAATGTTTAAATTGACAGTTTAGTGGGATTCATTTCCTTGGTTTGTGCTTATGGTGTTAGTTGCCCAAGTAGGTGCAGAACTTAATTAAACATCATTACTGAACATAAAAAATAATGGGACAAATGGGTTTGGTTGGTGAGATTTGTGACTCAGAATTGAGTGCTGTTGTGATCTGTAGGCTGTTTGAAGAAAAAAATAACTTTGGGTGAGTGCATGTTACCTATATATATACTTGTAGTTTTCTGTTTCTTATTCACGCCAACCCAAGTTTAGAACTTAGTGCCGAACACCCCCATTTCATGGGGGAGGGTATTTTTCCCAACACTATTTTTAGTGGCTAGTTATTAGATCCTTTTCTGCTCCCTTTCCCAGATAGCCCATGTATCTTCGGGCATGCTGTGATGGAAAGAGGTCCATTATTTTCCCAAGAACCTTCGGGCGGGGTACTGTGGCGGTTATGGCCTAGGGGTGTGCGAGCATGTAGTTTCCCAAGTATCCTTGGGATGAGGCCCAGGTGTCTTTGGGAATGGTTGTGGATCTTCTAGCTCAGGTGACTTTGGGCGTGGTGGTGGTTGTTCTGGCAAGGTGTTTGCAGGCGTGGTTATGTGTGACAGTGGTGGCCCAGGTGTTTGCGGGCGGGATTCGGCAGTGGGACTGCATGTGGTTGTGGCCCAGGTGTGTGCGGGCGGGTGTGCCAGTGGGACTGCAGTGAGAATGGCGGGATTGGTCCGATGCGTAGGATGCCTCAATAACCAGTGGGAAAGTGGCGTAGGGTAACCAAATATCGATGTTCTCTTATTATATATATTACATGACTTGTATTATTTGGGGATTGTTCCTTGGTGGGGATTGGGTGGATATATTACCATGTTAGGTGTTTGGTTTACTCTTTTTCTCACAGGTACTTTAGTACGTTCCCCAACTTGTGCACAAGAGTCACTGTTTTTCCCTACTGAGTGTACTTTTATGCTCACCCTATGTTTATAAAACTGTTTTCAAGATTCCAGGAGTACTTCGGGGATTTCGCAAGACCATACTAGCTCGGACCTTTGGGGCAGTTGCAGTTTCAATTTTATTTTCCTCCTTTGGTACCTTAACTTTGTAGTCACTTTTGTACTTTGTGGCTTTTACATTTAGAACATGCATGTGGGAATGGTTTAATTTTGGATTTGCTTTTCTTTTAGATTTGGTGTTGTTGGGTTTCATCATCTTATCTCCCGATCCTATAAAATAAAAAAAAGGGTAATGCCTTCCATTTGTGTGTGATTTCCATACCCTTGGTGGTAGTCGCCACTCCGGGACCTATATAAGGTGGGTTTTGGGGATCATTATCTCTCCTTCAACTTAAAGAAGGAAGGGCTTGGAAATCTGCCGACATTTTCCTCCTTTTGGTGAAGGCGGGTCGTGACACATCACAAGTGTGAACCTGACAATGAAATTTACATTCATTCATTATATAAAATTATAAATGCTTAGAGAATAAAAAACTATTTAGGAATAAAATTTTAAATAAATTAATTGATGATCATCCAAAAATAATGTTATACTAATTTCAACACATGTAAAAACTAGAATAGTGAATGATCCTCCCATAGGTATTTTCCCCACAACAAACATCACATTTCATAGTAGGCTCAGTAAACATGAAGTCAATTACATCATATCACAAGGGGCACTAAATTCCCAAGTACTATATGATCACCCTTGTTTATAAAATGCAATTTGTTCAGCTGAAACTGCTTCACTACCAACCCATGTAGTCTTCACCTGTTCATTCTTCCAAAACCCATCTTAACCCTTAGAATGACCATTCATAAAACTCTATCATATAACCCACAATAAAAAGTTCCACTTCTTGGGAAAATAATGAGGGGAAAGAAATGATGTTTATCAAATCCCACCAAATATATTTCACAGGATGTTGACAAGAATTGAGGGTAAATAATACAATCATATAGAGACATTATGCTCTTTGAAAAACCCATGTAATTTGATACAAGTCCAAATCTACCAAAAAATCATTCTCATAATAAATAATATATCCCAATTTGTTCATGTAATTTCATAAAATAAAAAAACTTATAAAATATACTAGAAGTTCCAAAATAAAATCCAGGATGGTGACCTAAATTCCAAATAAAACTCTTAAACAACACTAGGAGAATGTAAAGCATGTCCCGATCACCATCCTACTCCAATAGACATAAAAATAGTTGATATATATCTCGGGTGATCATAAAAAATATAATCAGTATGATCAACCTAGGGGTGTCTCATTTAAATGATAAAGGAATTTTTATTAAATCCTAATGAACAAACATGTATAAATAACTCATCACCTCAATAGGTATATGATGTTACCATAATAACCATGGATATCTAACAAATAGTCACATATATGTAATTATATAATATCCAACAGAATATCAGATGAAGGTATCCTACTAATACTTCCCCAATTTTTTTGGCCAATCTTAATATTTCACATTCAAAGAATTCACTCTCAAATAATTGATACATGAAAAAAATAACTAGGAAAAAATGACATATCAAACACCTAAACAATCACATCATCTCTTTATTACAAATTCAATCTCCAAATAGTAACCATGTAATATTTTGTGATCTACCATAGCCCATACGTCATGTATTATACATCAATCAATCACATCCCATACATAACAGAACAATAATAGTCATTATGATACATAATTTTAATTATATATGAATAAAATAACCACAATTTATTACATCCCTATACACACAATTATAGGAACATAACCACAATTCACACTAGAATAGAAATATACATGGAGAAGGGAGCATTGAATGAGTGGATAGTTATCCATTCATTACTCGTTATGCCAGATGTTGGGGAAATAACCTCCCAAATCCACTGGTTGTCTCCCTCCATATCTACATGTTTGGGGTACCATATGAAATCAAATAATAAAATGAATATATATATCTTAAAGACGCAGTGGGAAACTACATTAACATAACATAAATGACATCTATCACATCCCGACCACATGGTTTCCAATTCTAATGCCTATAAACCTTATAAGAATAAAAATTCAAACAGAGATAAATTTATTTAATTTAATTAAATATTTTACATTATATATTTATCAACTAAAATTCCATAAAGTCCTCTCATAATCCATAATATTATAGGGTTCCCAAGGAATTTTAATCATTTTATATTTCTATTAGGGCACAAACCCCTTGAAATAAAAAAATTTAACATCCTTTATCAAACCATAATTACAAGTACTCTAGGACTCGAACAAATAAAAAATTAACAAGTACAAACTAGGGATATCCAGCATCATTATCTAGTGAGTAATTTAAAAGATAATAAAGAAACAAATTCATTCATCCATTAAATAAGATTAATTTCCATGAATTCTTCTCATCTTTTAGAAAAATAATTAAAAAGAGATCCTAACATCAACGAATTCTATATATCCTAGTATTTCCCATAAAACCACAATATATATAATCATTCATCCATCCATCATCAGTCACATGTATTTACAAAAACATTGGAATACTCACCCATTTATCATAAAGTGATCATCCCTCCTAGGATCATATAATCTCCATCAAAATTATTCATATAAAGAGTAATCACAGAAGGATGAAATAAAGAAAAAAATATTTAACATTAAAACTTGTCCTTAGAACCATGGAACCTATCCTTTATAAGAAAAAGATATAGATCATCCCCAAACAAGAATCATTATCAAACAACCAACTATTTACCATCTTGAATTCATGAATAATTTAATCACAAGATGGAACATCATCAATCCTAATGAATCATCTATAAAAATCTATGTTATTAAAAAATTTATTATTCATAAATTTTAGTTTTATCATTTATTATAATAATAGTAAAAAATTACATTCCTCTTTATTATATTTTCATCTTTAATTAAAAACTTTATGTTTTTTATCCAATTTCGTAACATAAAATAAATTTTCAACCATGGAATAATATATAAATAGAATGTTATATATATAATCATGAGAGAATCTATTTACATTTTATAAACACATGTTATATTTAATACCAAAAACCAATAAATTTTATAATTATGAGTCACTTAGATTATATTAACCATGTTTCAATTCAGACAATGAACAACAGGTATATATCGTGAATTGTTAGGAAAATATTTAACAAAATCAAACATTTTAGTCATTCATGGTTTCAATCTCTGGACCATGTCAACATTAAATCCTATGGAACTTCCTTTAATCATGTTGTGAATAATCATTCTTCATTAAAAACAATTCCATAATGTTTTGAATAAAACCCCCACCACGAATTCCTACTTTAATAATATTTCAACATCAAAAATCTAGTGATCATTCTCAAGTCTTCTCCAAACTAGCAAGAACCTTAAAAAAGTAACGGAATGTTCTAGGAGGTTCATGGACCTTACATCAGATACCCCATAAATAAATATTTACTAAAATAATTTAAAACCAATCCCAATGTGAATGGGGGAAAACAAGGGCCATCTAAACAAACACTCCATGAGATACAATTCAATAATCTCAAATCACTAGATAACATCCATCATAAAAGAGGGACATTGAGTAAAACTATGAAACACTATCAAGCATCTCAGAAACACTCTCCTAGGAGAGATAAATCTCAAACCATAGAAAGGCCATAAATAAATAACCAATGAATATAAAACCATATAAATATGGAGGTAAACTTTCACATCAATAAGATTATTTACCAATGAATATATAATAATAAAATGACCAGTGATACTAAGAACATGTCCATGAATAATTCTCCCAGGTGCTCTCCTCCACATGATTGTTTGACAATAGAAAAATAACTAATTGAATATCACTCATGTGTAATTCCTTATCCAAATGTTATTGGATATCCATAGGATGCTCCTTGAAGTTATCATCATCATCAATGTTGATCTTTTCCCAGTCTATGATGTTAGAATAATCATGAATGAATTGGGTCACCTAAAACCCATAAAAGGTATCATTAAAACGGATCATATGTAACATCCCAGGTAAATAAATAGTATGATACTTTCATATTTACTAATATTTTGGAAATAAATATTAAATATACTTTAAAGGGGGATTCTTTGTTCGATGGTGTACTTGATACACCCCAATAGGTTTCTTTGAAATCATACGTAGCACACAACGTGGAGTTATACTGAAAAATAATAATATGATATTATTACATTAAATAGTAGTTAACGCCTAGCCATTGTAATTATGGGATTGAATATAAATAACAACAATATTAATATAAATGTTTTTCAAATGTTTTTATATTTATCTAATAAATTTTAGAGGCATAAGTTGTGATCAAATCTAATTTTAAGCATAAATACTCTAATAATCTTTAAAAGGTCGATCTATCAACTGTTGATGGAGAAGAATTTTTAATTATAGTTTTTCTCTCTTTTATAGGTTATATTTGACAAAATAATATTTTTATTTATGATCGGGATATCAAAATTTATTTTGTATTAAATTTTTGTATTTTTCTGATAATGTTCATTTTTTAATGAATAGTAAAAATACTATATCATAATTCAATGATGCATTTTAGTCTAATTTATTTATAAGGATGGATTACCTTTTTAATTTTTTTTGAAGTTTAATTTTATTATTTTTTACCATTTAATCCAATTTTCGTCATTCGAAGTAATTTTACTTTTAAATTTTACACAAATAAGTGCCAATATTTTGATAGTTATTATTTTTAAAAACACTCTCTTTGTTTTGACAGTTGGAATTAATTTTAAATTAATTTCTGCAACTTCTGTGTTTTGAATTTGGAAAAATGGATTCCTTATTTGGAATTAGGGGGTCGAAATTGTGTAAATAGGTAAATTTTATTTTTTTTCATTATGAATATATTACGTCGGTAAATATTTTACTTACCACGGTTAAAGGGTAAATCTGCTAAATAGGGGTAAACAAATATTATTATTATAATATTAAATTACCCTAACATGTGTCCAAATACATTTTGGTGATACGTGTACGACCATGGGAATCTTTGGGTTGATTGTGGGATCCCATGGAGCCACATGGGAGTGATAATGACCTTTTATATTAAATAATAAAAAAAGACAAATATAACATAAACATATATTTTTATGTAAATAAATTATTACTTGGGGTTTAATAAGTTATATTTTCTACTATAAATATTAATTTTAATGATAAAACTATTTTCTAAATCATGGTTTTTTTATAATTTTTAGACGTCAAATAAATAAAATTATATGTGACACCATAATGATGCAGCGTTTACCTCATTAATGGATGATTTAAATTAATATTATTAAAACAATTACAAAAATATCCAAAACCAATCCAATTATTATTAGATGATATTATTTCGAACATGAGTCAACTTATATTCAACTGTAATTAATCTTTGACCTTTAGACATCGAGATTCATTATATAATAAAATAATATTTTCAAATTTTCCTAAAGAGCCCCTCCTCCCCCGTATAAAAAGCTCTCACCTCTAACCCATTAATCACACCTCTCAATCCCATTGTATCAACCAAAATCTACCCAATTAAGCTCCCTACATACCTCCATTACTCTTATAATCCCTACCCTAGGCATAATTCCATTCTAGTAAACATTTTGTTTAAAACCAAATGGAGATACCTGATTTAAAGGTAACGTCTTCTATTAAGGTCATTTATATTACATTACTTATCTAACCACAAAAACAATTTTTATTCCCTTTTTTTAGAAACACCCGTATATTCAATATAATAATTTGTTTTTATGAGATGTATTCAAACTATAATTCCACACACCTCAATCTAATGGGTAAAGAACATACTCTTTCGGTGGATGGTGAACTATTGCCTCACGAAATGATGATTGTTCAATATTCTTCTACCAACTCTTATAGAGGCCATTAAAATGGAAATATATTTATAAGTGATATATATTATATTTATATAGTTTCTATTCTTCTATATTTTTCATTTATTTAATACCTTTAAGGTTTCCATTGTGGGTAAATACAATAGTTTATTTGAAAAATTGTGGACTACTGCCCCTCAAAGTAATATGACTCATTCATGCCATGTTTGGAACATATAAAAATTATAGTTTATGAAATTATATATTATATTATACTAGAACTATAATATACCTTTGTATCCTTATATTTTCATTATAGTAAATATGAAATATAAATGAAAGTAGCGTTCATGCGTACGTACAACTTACCGTTTCCATGAACGGTGCATTTCATTTCATATCTTCAAATATTATGTTCAATTATTAATAAATATATATACTAGATATATATGATATGTATGATATCTAAATCATGAATATAATTTAGGAGATAATGGAATTTTGACCACATGGACAACTTGTAATTATGAGGAGTTCATTTTTAACTGAAGTACCAAATATCAACACAACCAACATTTTTAACTTAAATGATTACATAATGTTTATAACATGGTAATATGTGATAAAAAAGGAATAATAATAATTTAAAATGTTCTTATTCAAGTTTATGTAAACTTTATTTTATTATTAAGAAGACTAAATAACGAATGGGTCATGTCAAACATGAGGTAAGGGAACGTCTTAACCCAATTTCCATTATTCGGGTTAATTTTGTATTTCTTGAATATTTGTTGCTATAAATATGTGAGAAATGAATTTTTTATATCCAATATACTATTTATACGTGATTTTTGTGTACTTTTATGGAATTCAAATAATCGATCTATTTTATTTACAAAATGATCTCTGAAAGGGACTTCCACTCAATCTCCTTTCATTGAGGCATATTTTGTTTTATACATGTCTTTATTTTATAAGATGTATAAACAAAATTGAATTTTCATTTCTTTCAAAAGGATTCTTTTTCTATAATTCATTTAACTTATTGAAAAAATAATAATTTTTCTTTTAACATAATTGGTTATAATGGTATTTTTTGCAGCCGCGAGTATTTTTTTATCTATGGCATCATTAACCAATTGTAATTTTTTAAAAGGAAAATAAATACCATATACTATTTTACGTATTTTTTTATTGAAAATATTTTTTTAAAAGGATTTGTGATGTCAATATATTTAAATGATATATTTTTATTGGAATTTGGAAATGTTATATTTACTTTATATGTGTCTTATCTGTTATGAATATGTTATGGTACTTGGGCATTGTTTACATATATAGGTGGTTCCCTCATAAACATAGGGTGGGTGATCCTGATATATCTCTCCAATGAATTGGGTAATGAGATGGAGGATAATGTGAATGTTTCTCATAAGAGATTTTGGGAATATACTATGATGTGTATTCCAAATGTAACTCCTTACGTGGATGTGAAATCTATAACATATGAATGTTATCAAGTCCACAAGTTACTTTTATGATTTTTGATTACTATTGGTTATTCATAAATCTTATGATTTCATGGGGTATGCTAAAAATTATATGTTTTGATGGAAAAATGTTTTCATTCTTTATTTTATAACTCTTACAGAGCTTTTTATTATCATACCATGTTTTGAAAAGTTTTTCACAGGACCAAAAGATGAATAGAGTAAAGGATGGGATCACGGAAAAGTCATGCCATCTATTCCATGGTACTAGACATGACTATTTTTTGAAAAGTTTATTTTATGAAAAAAATGTAAACTGAGTTAAAGTGTCTACACTGAAATTTTTGATAAGTAATGTAGTTGTTATGGACCAATTCAATAAATATCTAAACTTGAAAAGATCCTCATTGTGAATTATCCATTTAATTCATGATTATGTAATGTTTTTATGTTTGGGTCCTTATAGTTGTTATCAGTGGCCAGTTTAGATAAATTTAGGAATTTGGATATTGTTAAATTAATATCTGTAAATTAATTTATGTTATGATTGAAATGATATAGCATTTACAGATTACCATGTGGCTTCGCCTAATATATTTCTATTTTCAGAATGGATTTCCACAGAAGAATCAGGGTGGCAATGTTGCGACAACATCAAGAGGAAGACAACCATCCAAATTGGAAACCCGAGATGGATGGAATCAGAAATGAATAGTTTTTTTTCATGATGGAATAATTGAATCTGGCTATAAATGGTGGTGGTATCCATGCCTGAAATTTTCCATATCAACCACAGAGGAACACGTCAGTAGTTAAGCATTTCATAAGTCAACATCCCCCCATATTTTAGAGGATCATCTCACCCTATCCTATCATAAAGGTGGATTAAAGAACTAGAAAAGAATTTTTTTTGTCATGGGGTGTTTTGAACATCAAAAGGGTAGTATTGTTGTTTACTTTTTTGAATGTGAAGCCGATCCGTGGTGGTCGACGGTGAAAAATATCAGAGATAGTGAAAAGATTAATGCTCTTGATTGGGAAGAATTAAAAGGTACGTTTCATGAGAAATATTTTCCTAAGGTGGTTCGCCTTAGGATGAAAAAACAATTCTTGGAATTGAGGTATGAAGATAACTAAGTGTCTACTAATGAATCAAAATTCACATGACTAGTAAGGTATGCTTCAAATTTCAGAAAATATATTGATAGTAAAATCAACCATTTTTACTTAGGATTAATGCCAACGTATCTAAGATATTTATTTTCATGTGTGTTCAAAAGTTATGAAAAACTCATTCTATGTGCGAAGAAGGTGGAAATAGATTTTTCCGATGATTAGGTTTTCTTTGAAAAGAAACGGAAAAAAGTGCATGGTGGTAGACTAAAGTGAAGAAATCTTCAAAATAGTATGATAGTAAGAAAATTATGTTTAGTGTTTGTGAAAATTGTGGTAAAAAAATGTTGGGAAATGACTTTTGAATTCTTAAAAGTGTTACTAGTGTGGTAAAATGAGACATAAGGATCATAATTGTTTAGAAATAGATCATTGTAATTGTAAGAAAAAATATGATTTACAGTCAATAAAATGATTTAATTATAATGAAATGGGTCATTATGCAAATTGGTGTCCAAAAAAGAACTCAGCTAAGGGAATGTAGCCATACAACATGCAGAAAGGGGTGCTGAAATCCTTTGTAACTACTTCTTGTCCTTGTGTACGAAAATAATCTACCTGAAAACCATATTTTTTTCCTCTATTAGAGTTTGATGTTGTCTTGGGTATGGATTGGCTTTCCATTTATCATGCTAAGATTGACTGCATAGTTAAAGAAGTTTATTTTCAGAATTATTTTAAATTTCTGTTCAAGAATGAACCCTTTCTTTTGATAACATATCATGAAGCTGAGAAACTAGTAAAAGATGGAAATGAATGTTAACTTGCATATTTTTTTTTGAAAACAAAGGAACTGTTCAGATTAATGATGTACCGGTGGTAAATGAGTACCATGATGTTCTACCTGAGGAGTTTCTTTGTATTATACCTGATCAAGACGTTGAATTTATCATTGAATTAGTTCCTAATGATAATCCAATTTAAAACCCCCATATCGAATGGATCAAATTGAACTTTTAGAGTTAGAGAATAAATTTCAGGAGTTATTAGACAAAGATTCTATTCAACCTAGCACATCCGCATGGGGTGATCTTGTCTTGTTTGTTAAAAAGAATGATGGTTCAAAGAGACTTTGAATTGATTATATAGCATTGAATAACCTCACTTTTAAGAATAATTATCATTTTCCTCATATCGATGAGTTGTTTGATTATCTTTAGGTATCTTAGTATTTTTTGATGATTGATTTGGGGTTGGAGAACCATCAGTTGAAAGTAAAGGAAATAGACATTCCAAATACTATGATTTGTAGTAGATTTGTCCATTATGAATTTGAAGTTATACATTTTTTGGTTAACCAATGCACCTTCTATATTCATGGATCTTATGAATAGAATTTTCTACGAGATCATGAATAAGTATGTGGTTGTGTTCATTGATGATATTTTGGTTTGTAATAAAAGTATATAGGATCATGAAATTCATTTAATGGATGTTATGAAATCCTTAAAAGAAATGAAACTATATGGGAAATTCAACATGTCTCTATTTAGGTTACAACAAATTTTTTTCCATGGTCAGATTGTTTCAGAAAATGGCATTACTATTGAACCTACTAAAACAAAAGTTGTTGAAGAATGGAGAAGACTCATAAATATAACCGAGATTCATAGTTTTCATGGATTACAATGTTATTACCAATGATTTGTTGAAAATTTTTCATGGTTCTCTAGCCCACTGACTAAGTTAACTCGAAAAAGTGTTAAGATTATTTGGAAAAAAGAATGTAACGATTGTTTTTCACGATTTAAAAATAATATTTGTGAACAATCTTGTTTTGGAACTTCCTTCCAGTAATGGTGAGTTTGATATCTATAGTGATTATTTTTTGAAAGGACTTGGTTGTGTCCGAATGCAGAATGATCAGGTAATTGCTTATGCTTCCCGTCAGTTGAATCCTCGTGAGTTAAATTACACTACACATGATTTGGAATTAACTAAAGTTGTTTTTGGCATTAAAAATTTTGAGGCATCATATGTATGGAGTACAAAGTGAAATATATATTGATCATAAAATTTTGAATTATATACTAACTCAAAAAGAACTAAAATGAGACATAGGATATGGCTATAATTAATAAAGGATTAGGATTTCACAAATAATTGCAATCCGAGAAAGGAAAATAATGTGGTTGATTCTTTGAGTTGAAAAATTAATGCGACATTAACCTTACTATGTTTGGAATGAGATCCTTTGGTTTTTGATTTGACAAAAATTGTAATTGATGTTGATGGTTCTGGAAATTCCTCTATTTTGTTTTAGGTGTAAGTGATGTCATCTCTATCAGACAGAATTATGCAAGAATATAAGGCAGATAATGAGTTGAAGAAAATGGTTGAATTGATTCAGAAGGGTATGTTGCTTGATTTTAACATTGATAATGATTGTGTTTTGAGATTTGGAAGGAGATTATGTGTGCCTTGTGATTCACAGTTGAATAATGAGTTGTTATGTGAAGTTCATAGATCTCCATTTTCAGTTCATCCTAAAAGTACTAAGATGTACATAGATCTTGGGGAGTATTACTGGTTGGACAGAATGAAGAGAGATATTGCTGACTTTACTGTGAAGTGTTTGACTTGTCCACAGGTCAATGAAGAGTGGATGTTTCCAAAAGGGAAGATTTAGTCTTTACCAGTGACTGAGTGGAAATGGGAAAATATATCCATGGACTTAGTTGTGGGATTACCGAAGACATCATGAGGTAATAATACAATCTGTGTTATTGTTGATCGATTGACTAATTCTACTTATTTCCTCCCTATTCGAAATACTTTTTCTCTAGATCAACATTCTCTGTTGTATATTAATGAGATAGTCAGGTAGCATGGAGTTCTCCTCTCCATTGTATTTGATCATGATACCAGGTGTACTTCTATCTTTTGGAATGTCCTTCAGAAGTCGTTGGTTACTGAATTAATTTGTTTTATATCCTTTCATTCAAAACCATATGGGATGTCAGAATGAACTATTCAAACCTTGGAGGATATGTTACGTTCTTTCTCAATTGATTAACCAATAATTTGGGATAGACATATTTCTTTGGTTGAGTTTTCTTATAATAAAATTTTTAATTCTATTATATAGATGGCTCTTTTTGAGGCATTATATGAAAAGCGATGTCGAACTCTAGATTTTTTGGATGAAGTTTGTGAAAGGAAACTTATGGGACCATAATTGGTAGAAGAGATGACATAAAAAGTTCAGTTGATTTAGAAGTACATGAGAACCACTCATAGTAGGAAGAAACTTTATGCAGATAACCAGTGGAAGGCTCTCTATTTTGAGGTAGGTGATCATGTCTTTCTCAAAGTTTCTCCAGGGAAAAGTGTGATACATTTTGTTAATAAGGAAAAGTTGACAGTGGGGTTCATTGAAACTTTTGAAATCTTTGATGATGTTGGATTAGTTTCCTATATTGTGGACTTACCGCCATGATTATCCCAGGTACAAAATTGTTTTCATGTTCAATGTTGAGAAAATATATGCCAAATCCATTTCATGTTTTGATCCCAGAGGTAGTTCAGTTGGAAGAGAATCTCTCTTATGAGGAACAACCAGTCCAGATTCTTGACCATAGAGAGAAAGTGTGGAAAAATAAGGTAATTCATTATCTAATGGTTTTTTTTTGAAAAACCATATGGTTAAAGAGGTAACATGGGAATCTGAAAATTCTACGAGGGATAATTACACCCATTTATTTGATTAGTGAATAAAAATTATGAGGATGCAATTTCCAAAAGGCGGGAATGATGTAACATCCCAGGTAAATAATGAATACGATATTTTTCCAATTTATTAATATTTATGAATTAAATATTAATTTTACTTTAAAGGAGAATGGTATTTTCAATGGCGTGCCTGATACGCAACAACAGGTTTCTTTAAAATCTCACATTTCACACAACGTTGAGTTATACAGAAAAATAATAATATAATATTATTATTTTAATTTGTAGTTAATTCCAAGAAATTGTAATAGAAGGAATGAATAGAGATAACTAAAATTTGATTATACATGTCTTTTTATGTTTTTACATTTATCCAATATATTTTGGAGACTTAAAATGTTAATGAATCAAATTTTATGCATACATTATCTAATATTCTTTACAAAGTTGATTTATCACCATTTGATGGAGAACTATTTTTTAAAACGAGTTTTGTAACTTTTATATGTTAAATTTGACAAAATAATATTATTTTTTAAGATTGGGACATAAAAATTTACTTTGGATGAAATTTTGGTATTTTTATGATAATGTTCATTTATTAATGAATAGTGAATATACTGTATTTTAATTCAAAAATTCAATTTAATATAATTTATTTATAATGTTATATTATCGTTTTAATTGGTTTTAAAGTTTCATTATATTATGTTCTTACCATTTAATCCACTTTTAGTCATTGGAAGTAATTTCACATTGAAATTGCACATAAACAACTGTCAATCTTTTGATAGTTATTATATCTTAAAATCACACTTTTTTGTTTTGACAGTGGGAATTAATTTTAAATTAATTTATTCAACATCTATGGTTTGAATTTGGAATAATAGATTCCTTATTTGTAAATATGATTTCTAAATTGTGAAATTAGGTTACTTTTATTTGTATACATTTTGAATATTTACATCAGTAAATATTTTACATACCATTGTTAAAGGGTAAATATGTTAAATAAGGGTAAAAAATAATATTATAATAATATAAAATTACCTTCACATGTGTCCTAATCCTATTTTGTCATACTATTATGACCACATGCATCCTTTAGTAGATTTTGGGACCAGATGGTGCAACATGGGAGTGATAATGACACTTCATATTAATTAATTTAATATAAAGGCAAAAATGATATAAACAGATATCTTTTAGTAAATGAATTATTACATGGGTATATAAAATTGATCTCTTATACTATAAATATTCATTTTAATTATATAACTATTTCCTACATCATTTTATTTTTTTATATTTTT
Organism: Viscum album; assembly: GCA_963277665.1. Lineage (NCBI taxonomy): Eukaryota > Viridiplantae > Streptophyta > Magnoliopsida > Santalales > Viscaceae > Viscum > Viscum album. Next base: position 259,459,976 of record OY728128.1, on the reverse strand, counting down.
TAGACATCCAATAAATAATATTATTTATGACGCAATAATGATGCAGTGTTTAAGTCATTAATGAATTATTTACATAAATAAGATTATAAAAAATAAAACAATACCCAAAACCTGTCTAATTTGTACTGGATGATTTTATTTCTAACATTAGTCATCTTAACATAATATTTAATGATATTTGGACTTTTATAAACTAAGAATCATTATATAATAAAATAATATTTTCAAATGTTCCTAAAGAGCCCCTCCTCCCACTTATAAAAAGCCCTCATCTTGCACCCATTACTCACACATATCATGCAACTTGGATTATTATAACTCTTCTCAATTAATCCAAAAAAATCTCCATCTTACTCCTAGAATCCTTCCCCTAGGCAGATGACAATTCATGTAAACCTTTTGGTAAAAAACAAAAGGGAGATGCCCGATTTAAAGGAAACATCTTCTCTTACATTATTTTCTATTAGTTTTCATCTCCAACCCCCTAAATGCTTTTTATTAATTTTTTTAAAACTAAACTAACATGATTAATGTGTACTATGTGAGAAATGGATTTTTTATAGCCAATTTAGTATTTATACAATATTAATGTGTACTTATAGTGAATACGCATAATCGATCTATTTTACTTACAAAATTATCTTTGTAAGGGACTTCAGGTAAATCTCCATTCATTGAGGCATATTTTGTTTTATACATGACTTTATTGTAAATGGTGTATCAAGATCATTGAATTTTCAATTCATTCAAATGAAATATTTTTCTACGAGGCATTTTACAAAACAAAAAAAAATATTCTTTTAAAGTAAGTGGTGACAACTTCCTTTTCTGCAGCCGTGAGTATTATTTGATATGTGGCTTCCTTAACAAGCTGTAGTGTTTTTAAATAAAAATAAATTCCATATACCCTTTTATGTATTTTAGTATTGAAAATGGTTTTGAAAATGGATTTTTTTATTTCAATATATTTAAATGATATATTGTGACTGGAATGTGGATGTTTTATCTTTACTTTATGTTTGTTTTATGTGTTATGATTATGTTATGGTCCTTGGGAATTGTATATGTAAATGGGTGGTTCCGTGATAAAACTAGGGTGTATGAGCCCGATATAGTTCTGCAACAAATTTTTTAATGTGTTGGAGGTAAACGTGAATGTGTCTCCTATGAGATTTTGGGAATATATTGTGATGGGTATTCAAAATGTAACTCCTTACGTGGCTGTGAAATCTATAATGTATATTTTTTATGGATGAAACAAGATACCTTTATGATTTTTTATTACTATGTGTTATTCATAAAACTTATTACTTCATGAGGTATGTTAAAAAGATTATTTTTTGATTGACTAATATTTTCTTTCATTATTTATAACCCTTACTGAGATTTTTATGTTAATCCCATGTTTTGAAATGTTTTTCACAGGACATAAAGATGAATTGGGTCAAGGATGGGATCAATGAAAATTCATTCCTTCTAAAACATGGAACTAGACATGACCCATTTTTTCAAGAGTTTTTATTATAGGAAAAAATTGAAACTAAGTAGAAGTGTCTACATTTTAATTTTTGAGATGTAATGTTTTAGTTAGGGCCTAATTATCTAAAATTATAAACCTAAAATGATCCTCAATGTGAATTATCCATTTAATTAAAGATTATGTAATGTTTTTAAAGTTAGTCCCCTATATCATATATCATAGAAGTTCTAACTAATATGTGACATATCTAGTGTGAACAAAAAAAATAAAAGGACCAATAAACCAGACAGAAATCATAGTAATAAGACCAAACCATCATTACCCATGATGAGGAGTCACAACCAAAAATTATTGATCTCCAACATGAAAGAAAATATCTCTTTTCATTTGTCCATAATTGTACCTCTAATGATATTATTCATTCTTCATCCATTCATGAATCACATGAACCATATTGGTCATGATTTGAACTAGTTTCTACTGATTAATTTCCGAATCTTCAAAACCAGTCCATCACAAGATAGAAAGGAATAGTCATCCAAGAAAATCATTAAATGGTGAAATAATAGGTGTTGAGTGAAAACCACAGTTGTAATAAAAGAATATGGTCGGTGCCTCGCCGTTGACCCTCCACAATCTATGACATATGTTCACAACTTCCCTTCATGAATCTAGAAGGCTTTCTCTTGATGGAAATCTATTAATAGATAAAAACAAGTGATAAGGAAAAAATGAGGTCAAAATGAATATTAAAAACCTCTACGCACCATGGAGGTTAAATGAGTATCGTAAAAAATATTATCACTCTCAAAACAATATGGTTCCTTATCACCCACTTCAAATATATCCTCAACTAAATATCCACTAAACTCAAATACATGATCATTAAGAAGTTAGAATACTATTTCATGTGATCCTATATCATCAATATCTCATCACACCCACCTTATGATCATTGAAAATTAGTGTCTTATTCCATAAAAATACACACCCACTTCTACTGAGAAATATCTAATGGTTGATGTAACCCACCAAGAACACAGTGTTCGTCCTTCACCATCTAGAAAACTAAACTTCGGGACACAAAATCTTCAACTAAATTCAATAACCACTTACACCAAAATATCATATCAAATTATAGTACATATTTTTCATTACATGATATACTATTTTTTCTTGTGTTTTATAACTCATAAAGAACAACCTCATGCTTCAACGAATGAATGAAAATCCTCCTTAGAAACAACACCTAGTGATGATCTTCCTTAGAACAACCAGTAGGGGAATCACTACAGACAACATGATTGATCCCTAATTCCACCATATAATACTCTAGCTTGGAATACTCCACCGAATGCACAAAAAAATGCTTTTACTTTCATCTAAAAATAAATCCTCTTCCATCAACCTCTCCTCTATCCTGATTCATCAGAGTGAGTTCTGCCATTACTCTCTATGAATAACCAAATTCATGCTTAGTACATCTATGTAACATTATAATATCTGAATCATATATGATATTAACCAATCCGGTGGTATAATAAGTATAAATTTCCTAATACTAAAATAATTAAATCCACTATCATTATCATATTTTCATGTCATACTGGGAGAAGAACTACCTCATTCTCTTGTGATCGCTGAAAAGAAAAAAACAGTTCACTAATGAAGCATTGTCAAAGAAATATTAATAAAAATACAATTTATACCTACATAAATAATGGGTGGCATATTTATGTTCATGGGGTCATAAATGTAAACACACGAATGAAATATCCACATTCTATTACATCAGTACATCGCTCAAGACTATACAACAAGCACCACAGAAAAAATCAAACTAAACTCCCTCTTAAGGAGAAAAAAGAATTATTGTGGGGATAATATTGTACATAATATAATTAAAGAAGAATAACACCACTCAATCAATGTGACAACATAATAATTTCTAGTTTTTTATATCATGTGAGTTTCCATCGGATAGAATTCAGGTGAAAACCTCTTATAATAACATATAAGATAGATAGAACTTCACACCTCTGTAACATTTTTTAGGGGATACTGAATAGGAAAATTCCTTGATCATTTACAGATCCAAGGATAAATCCTTTTCAAACTGGAAACGCAAAAAAATTCCATGTTACTATAACTCACACATTAATAGCTTCCCAAATAGATTTTGAGGAAGAATAAATACCCATACTCCCTGAATATGTTGTGGACGCTCCTCCTCAGACACGGAGTATTCAATGATTTCATTGATGAAAACTACAAAAAAATTATTTAAATACCCTCTTAAAAATGATTTGATAAACTCCAATAATATATATAGAGTGTTAATCACATATAACTATATTAAATAATCCTATATTTCCCATAATGCCATCGCTATGTGGTCTTCAAAATATCCTCCTCCTTTACCTGCATATTCTAATTTTTAAATCAGATATCTATCTTAAAGATCAGATAATAACCATTTATATGATGAAATATATCATCAATACATTATATATTGTAGTTAATCTTCAATTTCAGTTGATTATGGTGATGATAATCATTGATTAGGTGTAGAAAACCATTATCATTTTTGTGAAAAAAAGAGGAACACACCAAGGTGAAAATCTCAGATAAATAAAACCTCACTATAAGAGATAAATGATATCGGTATATACCACCGAAAATATTGAATTAACTGTTAAATATGGATAAATAGATATTTGATGTGTTTTGATCTATGAACCTATTCCAAATTCTATCTCTTATTATGGTACAACAAACATGATTTTCAAGAAAGACATCAGAGAATTTTTACAAAACCTTCGGTAACATTTTTGGATGAACCACTGGTGAGATATTTAACCACTCATCCATCATTGTAGAAAAGGATATAAAATGCCCATGAATCAATTTACAATCTCTCTCACCAATGACCTTGGATGATTATAATTATGTGTCATGTAATATAATCAAAATCCTAATGGAATCAACTATATAAAACCCTAAATTCTGACATTACATTTCAAGGATTATGTCATATGGTTGTATAAGAAAGAAATTTAAGTCTCCCCATGAGAATTTCATCCCCAGAATAAGATCATATTCACTAAATACCTCACATAAAGAAGTTATATTTTCAACTAGAATTTTAAATTCATAGGGAACTAGAAGTCTCTCCACCTTGAATCTCAAATCATTGACTAGGGAAGGTGTTATGAAAGAGTTTGTAGCTAATAAATAAAACAATATAATTTATCAGATAGGAAAAAAGAAAATTGTAACTCGAATGACATTCAGATCACAAAGCAATGGAAATAAAAGAGAAATAATCTATCCATGAACTACATCATAGTGTCTTTGACCCATATAGAGACCATCACAAATGTTATGATCTCATATTAGACAATGAGAAACATAAGAGGGTAATAATCTACCTATATCATATATTCAATATTGATCAATAGATAGAGAACCACATTACTACTACCATATATGAAATTTATAAAATAGTGGAACCAAAAGAAGAACACTAGTCATACACTTCCTTCTCATGAAGGTCGGTCACACTCGCCACTGATGACTATGACCTACCCATGAAAAATAAATATCTACTCCATTTTAACGGACCTACGATCCACCATAACCCATGAATAAAGAAGAATAAGAGACAAATATAGCCAAACCTATCCTAAATAAATATATTAATGTAAATTGAAACCTTATTCCATAGCCATTATTCATGTAGAATCCTATACAACTCTCCACCCATGATAATCTATTTTTGGACAGTATCCTAAAAACAACTCAACCCTCTATAGTACATATAGATATGTATGAATAATTAATGGAGTGACCTAGATCCTGAAATATTGATGTAAATCATTTCAAAAAAATTATCTCCATATCCTCATCATTTTGAAACCCTTTTGATGTATATCATAGAAGGTTATATAAATTGATCATGAACTCCCACATGTTGTTGCTTCCCTATAGAAGGGTATGAATATCATAGAGACTAAGATAATTTGTAGTCAAAGAAATAATATTTTCTCAAAAATGATCTTATAACTTCTCTTACAAAATAGTGAAGTCCTCGCATTCTACTAAGAATAATAATATCCACTGACCGGATTTCCCAAGCAGTATCAAACCAACAAACAAAACCTAGTTCTACTTCCATGAATGGAATGAACATAAGGATATATCCACATCCTCTTACCAATATAATTTCATAAATTTATAAATGGATCCCTTAATGATGTAAAAACTATGGGACTACAACTATATGAGTTTCTTCTTCTATGTTTTATCATCATCCACCTAAACTCCATGGTTATCTTCTATAAAATCATGTTCAGTTTTTAATCACAAAAATAACATTGACATTTACTTGGATTAATTATGATAAAATAAAAAATAGTAATATACTCTTAATCCAATAATATATAATATTAATTTAGAATAATTGTTGTTTATCTTTACGCCAAGGTCTACCAATTTCAATCATAGACACAATCAAGAATGATGCATGATCCTCTCCTATAACTCTACCCTATAGCCTAGATCTCTTCATATAGTATGATCAATAAATTTCATGATCCATTATTTGAATCATAGGGGGTAATAAATACACATTTCCAAGATGGAATCTCTTATTTATATTATAAACAATGAACAAATGAAACCACATCCCTACCAACCCACACAACCATCACTAGGGCCTACTTCAAAAATCCATATTATCCATTAACATGGTCTTTGATACCACATTATCATGAACCACACACTGAAAATGGTACCCATATAGAAACATAAATGGGGGAACATAGATAACGACACCTAAAGACCACTTCAATAGGAAATGGGTTGGAAAATAACATACGTGGTTAATAATATATTCATATTGGAGGAATTACACTCTAATAAGAATATGAGGAATACGAAATAATGTAGCACCACCAAAAAACTCAGTGATAGTAAATAATAGATCCCAATGAATTCATGTAATGTCTTACAAACTGAACAACTATAGATTAATTTAATAGTTTGAATGAAAAAATCCAATGTAATGACCGTTAATCCCAAACAACTTCTGGACAACTCCACATATTGGTAATATCCATCTAGATAACTAACCAAGTACTAAAGACCAAAAAATAGTTTATGTAGACAAAATATGATCCTAATAAGCATACAAAGTAGGATCCTCTTTAGACCCTCTCATGAAATAGATAAAGTCATCCTAAAAACGACCTAATGAATAAACAAGTCAAAGTTACTCATCACGTAAATATTTGTAATGAATAACCATTCTCTCTCTGTACCTATAATTGAGAATCACAAGCATTTAATTATATAATATAAAAAATAATATCATATGAAGGTACCCCACTACCACTTCCCCTAGTCTTCATCTCTTCCACAACGTCAAACATCCTAAGAGATCTCCAAATAAAAAATGACCCTACTCAAAAATTCTTGGGAAACCATAACATATCCTTCACCCTAGGCATCACATCATATCAACAACAGAAATCCCATCCTTATGTTGTAATAATGTACCTTTTAGGAAACCATCATAGACTCTATTTAATGTATTATAACTCAATCCATCACATCCCATTCACAACATTCATATAATAATACATTTGATGCTATATTTTTTAATATATGTGCACAAATATTACTAATATACATTACATTTCTCTGTTCACATATAGGTGAAGTAACAGCTATTCATACCAATACATTATACAACTAGTAGATAAGAGTGGGGAAAGAGGTGTATGTCAGTCATTTGTTCTTCTCCAACCGAGATATTATGGATAAGACCATCCATAGTACAATGGGTGTCTTTCTCCCAACCGAAAAGGTTGGGATATAATAAAAAATATCATAACCGGATGTATGTATATATATATATAACTCATAATAAAGCTTTCAAAAACTACCTAACATTAACAACATGACCATTTATCACCTCCCAAACTCCCAGCTACCAATGCTATGTACTCTATATACTATAAACAAAAAAACATTTCAAAAGGAGTTTCATTAAATTATTTCAATCAAAATTTTCATTTTACTAGTTTCCCTATAAAAATATCATCCTTTACAAGCATAATACAACCATTTACATGGCTCCCCAAGTGTTATCAGCATTTCAACATTCTATCAATCCACCAACCCCATGGGGTAAAATAATTTAACATTACAACTATATAATTCAAATTAATTATTACTCATCCTTATATTTTTTAAATAATCTAAAATCGTGCACATCCAACTGCGATATGATGTGGAGACTGGATGACAGAAATAAGAAACCTGAAAATCCATATATTAAACTAGATTCATTATCAAGAAATCATGAAAACATTCATCACAAAAAACAATTGTAATGCCCAGCCTGAATCCTTTTCATAAATCGCAATGGAATCCCTGACTCATCTATATATATTACTATATATCCTATCATAAAATGCACCAACTACTTCTATAAACCTGGGAATTAAGTGCCATTTATTTTCAAACCATTATCCATTTCTAGTTCACATCAAATCACCTAGAATGTTTCCTCATCTAGATAAATGACACAAGTAATAAAGAAACAGATAAAAAGTTAATAAAAAAACTAGGCCATTGAACTATGGCATAAAACCATAATAAGAGAATGGGCCTCCTTGGCCCCAAACAATTATCTATATTAAACTACCAATTGTTCAACATATTATATTAACTAATTAATATATCCAAATCTATAACCACAATATATACACAGAATCATCTATCAATATCTATGTAATTTAAATATTCAATATGATTAACTTCTAGATTTATCAGCTACAAGAATTATGATACAAATTTTACATTTATTTTAACCATTTAGTCATCAATAATTACATGATTTATATTTTATATCCAATTTCCAAACACAATGAACTTGATAATGCATATTGTAAAAAAATTAAGAAAAATATCATGAAAATCAAGATCCATACCATTAACTTGTTATAAGCACACTGTATCACTATAATAAAAAACAATTTCATTCTTTAATTATGGTTTAAGATTCCGTAAGGTTAATTCCACTTATCCCTGATTAGATAAGGAAAGTTAGTTTTCAAATTTTACCTAAATACTAGGAGAAAAAAAATATGTCATGACCACTCCAACCTTAGATTCTGCAATAAAGGGAGATAAATAAGAAACCTCATGTCCTACATCTAGTAGTCCTATGGTTAGAGACTCGCACTGAGGGTACAAAATCCCTGTAGTATGGGATGAATTAACTTCTGTAAATAAAGATAGATTGGTATAATGGTTAAAAAATAAGTAAACAACTCCAGAATACAATATAGAGGTAAACCAAATAACAACCCACAATTTATGAGTAACTAAAATAGATACATATAAAAGTCCTCAATGTAAATACCCAAAAGGAAATTATATGGCACTGACTCAATTAAAATTCCAACTGAACATGTAATGTACTAATTGGTCCCCAAAGTCCTCATGGAATCATAAAAATAATTTATATGAATTGGTTGAGCATAACATCTATACTCATTTGGGACATAGCCAATGCCTCAAGTTCACATGTTAAAAGAGAATACTAATGCACTAGTGATCAAATAGTAGAACTGACAAGAATATATATAGGTCATCTACCCAAACCCAGACTCACCATGTCTCACTCACCAAATCATGCATCCAATATATCATATTATATTGGGATTTAAATAAATAAAGGTTTCCTAAACCCACATCCCCACTGATTTTCTACTCTCATGCCCCAATGTCTAATGTATAGTGTTACCTTCCCTTCAACACATATCACATCTCATCCCTCCAACACACACCTAGGCCACAAATCACATCCAATACCACCTCAACACACCTATTACACACATAACAACTCATCTCACCCACACACACCTAGTCCACAAATCACATCACATCCTGAAGAGACATCTGACCACACATCACAATTCAACATGAGGATACCTAGGACAACACATTACAAATATCCAAAAGAAACCTCATAACACACATCACATATTTTTTAAATACTCATAATACACTCAAAAAAATATCACACAAAAAAAATTGTCCATATACCAATATCGTAGGAACAGTGACAAAGAGAGGGTTTTCAGAAATCTGTATCACCACCATCCTGGATATTGGGGAAAACACCCCGAACACAAAACCTATGAGTAATTGTATGTTTATCCGAATCAGGTAGGGTACATATAAAATAACATAAAAATACATGATATAGTGATATCCCACAATATACAACAAAAGGTTTCACATCAACAAGAGTATCATGTAATACATCACGGCCAAATGATATACATCAGCCATCGAAACTTCTGCCACCACTAAATTTAACACCCCGCATGACCAACACAAAAGACACACAACATTTTCCACTTTCAACATACATGTTTCACCACATTAATTCATTGATCCCTTAACCACACATCATCATCCATCCTATTAAATAAAATTTCCAAAAAATTCATTTATTAATTTCATTTCAATTGAAACTATTTATCACATATTTATTTCAAGAAAACAATATTTATTTATTGGCTTTTTCTTATTTTATTATTATCAGAATTAATCACATGGTTAACTAAGAAACTATCTCATCGATACAACACAAATTTGGGACCAACTCACATAACCGCCATCATAGTACCATACATACACCTTAAGTATTACATCACATCACCCAATCCATCTCACCCAAAAAAAGCCAATGTGACAAAACCATTGTTCAAAAACCAATATTCCAAAACCAATCTACTATAACCAATAAAATATAAACAATATGAAATATCCACTACACCAAACCAACTATACCAAAACTACTCTCCCCGAACCACTTCCACACATCTACTATACCACACCACATTAATAAAAACCAACCACAACATCACTGTCTTATACATCAAACATCCCGTCCATTCATATCTATCATTGCATAATGGCCCAAACCACGTAGGGAAACATAATATGAATATGAATACATCACAACACATAATAAAAATTCCATTTTATTTCTGTTCTTTATCACATAACTTATTTATATTTCCATGTGTATTTTCATACAAACTAGATATCCAAGGGAAACCCATTATTATCCAAATATAATATCATTAACCTTTTATTCTGGGTGTGATCACACTACAACATAGGAAGGGACATCACATATGTCAACTATAGTGAATGAAAATCTTTAAATAGCTGATATTGTCATAATAGGAAACATGCATGAAAAACAACATCAATATCATATAAAGAACAAAAAATATGAGATAACTCCCAATACCCATCAATATTAGACATGGAAATTTATTATGTAATTATGATGACCCTTAAAATCCGCCCAAAGGTAATCAAAATAATTAAATCCCACACATATAATGTAAAAAAGAGTTATAATGGGGAACACCTACGTCAAGAAAGCTTTACAGTCTCACTACACACCATAGGGAGATGAAGAAACTGCACAAGACCTGCATACACACAACAAACTAGTGAGTAAACCTACCCCACACATAAAAATCAACAAATTTCTTCCCAAAAATAACATGAATGAAAATATATTACCACATCAAACATCAAAGATGAATGGAAGGTAATGGATTAAAATGAGAGGACAAATCACCAAAAATAGAATATTGGAAGCCAAGGATCCAAGATAGGAAGCCACATATCAATCCCTATAGATGGAACACCAAGAAACCATAAGATAGAAAAATTCACTAATTGAAATGGGAGAGAGTGTGTAGGGTTTTAGTTAGAAGCCCATACACTCTGGAATTAAAATATTCAAAGTACATTGGAATTATACAACATGTAAACCATTTTCACATCATGTAAATGTCAGGGGAATTATATCACTAAAAAACATGTCTCATTTTATTATATAACATTGAAACTTTTCATGTCCTATTACATCACATTATCCCCCTTCAACAAGTCACAAATTAGAATTATGGAATGTAGTCATTACTTGTTGGTTATTCACACAACTTCAATCATTTTATATCCATGCTCCACCAAACAACTTCTACACCTCCATTGAGCACCAAGATCCTCTGAAACATGCAATGGTCGGTCCACATGGATGAATAACCTTACATTAGATACTAATTAGAAAATTGTAATCCTTGAGAATCCAAATCCAAACACAAAGAGAATCAAAAATGGTTTTTCCGAACAAACACCCCATGATATTACCCTTAAGGATCTCATCATACCTCAAATGCGGCCACAAACTAAACATGTCAAACCAACAACCACAAACACTATACATCCAAACCACTTCCTCTCACTGGGAACAAAATTACATAATCGAGTACCATCCATATCCACCATGTTTCTACATGAACTACACAACCATCTAAGCTACACATATCCCAAAACAACAAGCCACACCTTATTAAATACATGAATCTAGGAATACCATCCTCTATGTCAAGATAATATTTTCTCTGGGTTCTACTAACTCACTCGAATGGGTCTAATAACATTGCAGTTAATTCTCCTTGATTCGGATTTAGGTACACCCCAATAAATATTTCCTAACATTATCACACATCAAAAAATCAGGAATATCATCACATATCATGACATATCAAGTCCAAACATCACATCACATCCAAATTTAGGGAATGAGATACTAAAAATAGTTTTTGGTACTGGGTGCGTATCTATGTATCTGGATCCCAAGTACTCTCCTCTAGACCACCATATCTCAATTGTACAAAGACTAAGGGATCGTTCCTCACATTCATCAACTTCTCACGATGATCGTAGATATCTAATGATCAGTCCATAAATGATGCATCATCTTAGATATCCATCTCCCCCCAGTAAATGACATGGGATTCGTTGGGAAGATATTGATGTAGCTGAGAGATATGGAAGGAATTGTGAATCCTCTCTAACTATGGTCAAAATTCCAACTAATATTCCACCACTCCAATATCCCCCAACAACTCAAAGGGACCAAAAAACCTTGGAAAATGATGAATCAATCTTCCAACCCTCCACATTCCACACTGAGGGAAGACTCTCAAGAACACATGGTCTCAAACCCCAAACACTTTGAGCCTCCCCGTATGATCATAAAATTCCATCTAATGGTTTTTCACTTCCCTCAACTACTAAAAAAATAAAATTCTTTAATTCATGCTCTTCACTACATCAAGACCAAGAACTACTGACTCACCAACCTCTATCTGAAACAGTGGATATTGAAATGGACTCCCATACATCACCTTAAATGGAGAAATACTAATCGATAAGTGATAGATATTGTTTTATACAATTTTGAATGAAGGCAGGCATCATACCCAAGATCCCCCAAAGTACAAGATGCATGCCTCCAACATATCTTCTAGCATCTGGACAGACTACACTACCTACCAATCCTTATGAGGGTCGAATATAGTGCTAAGGTGAAACAAGTTTTAAAAAGAAGAATGAAATCACTTTGTTACTCATGATGAAGAACTATTATCCCAATTAGATATTATTTTCTTAGGTTACCTATGAATCCTAACCACATAATCAATATACGACCTCTCCAAAGCCTCTATAGACCTTAACTCCTGGATCTCCATAATGTCAGCTGATTTCATCAGCTAATCCACTATCACCCAATCTATTTCACATCCTCCCTAATCTCGGGGTATCCCCGTGATGAAATCAATCGATATTTCCTTCTATTCACACTTTATAGCATCAACGGAATACAACAAATCTCATAGAACAATGTGTTCCACTTTCACCTGTTATCAAACCAATCATTTTTACAGAAACTCTATTATTGAACATATCATCCGTGGAAACCAAAGTTATTTCCTCAAACCATGATACTTATTTTTCACACCAAAATGTACCACTAAATTTGATCTTTGAAACTCATAGATAATTCCCTCGTGCATCACCTTTGGGACAAAAAAAACACCTATGGTACAACATTTGGTTTTTATCATCCTCTAACCATCCCTCAGAAGTGTCCCCATGTCTGAAACGATAATGAATATCCTTTTCCTCTGAGCCTCCCCACTATAACTTCTACACCATTTTAATAAAAGATGACTTTGATGTCATTTGATAAAGAAAACCTCGACAACTTCTCTCTCCAATGTCAAGATGAATTGTAGAATGCTCTGTAATTCCTTCCAAAAAATACAAAGACCCCTGAGACATATATCCCTGAGAATTCCGACTCAACACATCAGTAACAACATTACCCATTGTTGGGAAGTAATTGATCTCAAAATCGTAATCCTAAAGAAGCTTTTTCCAATTAAACTAGTATAGAATTATAAATCATTCTGAGAAAACATACAGTCAGCTCTTATAGACCATGAAAACCAGAAGATGCATTTTATGAGGTAATTCCACCATAATATTTGATAGAAAACAAAAAATACCATATTTGAATCATGGGTTGCATAATTATGCATGTGGGGATGTAATGTCATATACCCTTTAGATATCACCACTCTTTTATACAACAACATTCATACCAAGACCAAATGGTAAGTGTCAATAAAACACTTCAAAAAAAAATAGTCTTTAGGCAACTAATGCACCAGATAACTAACCAACTTCTGCTTCAGGAAACAAATTACTACTTGAAACTGATCAGTCCACAAAAAAGTCACATTCTTTCCTACTCATTGATGTCAGTGAGGCTGTGAGTTAAGAGAAATCGAGTACAAACCTATGATAATAGACCATGAGACAAAAAAAATGTAATCCTATGAAACATAATTTTGTTATTAACAAGAAAAAAACTAATTAGACTATCCATGAGCCCATTTACACACCCAGCTAAGACCCCTAATATCTAATCAAATTCACCTCTCACCTCAAATACTGACACATAGACAAGTTCACATAATAATTTTGGTGTCAAAGGACATACAAAACTACTCTGAGATTCTAGTAATGTACCACATATGACTTCGAGAAGACTAATATATCATTGATTAATACAAATATGAACCATTCTTGGAACTTAAGAATCATAGAGTTCATAATTCTTAAGAATACAGTTAGTTCTTTCATAACATTGAATTTTGTATCCACAAAATCTATGTGCCCATACCATCTTCTAAACAAGGTCTTATGAATATAATTATCTTTCAAACTCAATGGGTGACATCTAGACCATTAATCTATCATTTAGAACCAACTAACTCTTCTAAACTGGTTGAAAAAATCATTGAACTTCAGAAAAGGGTAGAGATTCGTTACTAATAACATGTTCCACTTATAATGGTCTATATAAAACCACAAAATACCATCATACTTCTTTAATGAAACACTAGAGCACTCCACATAAACACACTAGGTCATATAAACCCCCTCTATATAAGGCCATCTACCTACATCGTCAACTCATGCAACTCCATGGCTTCCATATGATAGGGTTCCATCAAAATTAGAGACACACATGGCTACAACTCTATCCTGAACTCGGAGTTTGTTTTAGGAAGTAGTTTCATATCCTATTCTATAAAAACATCTAATAACTACTCCTAAACTATTGGAACACTCCCAACCTAAGATTATACAAATAGCTCTACCCACTACAACAAAATAGTCTCTACTTTCTTACCACATAACTGATAACCATTATCTTCAATGACTTTAACTCACTGGCCCTCCTCATTGTAAAATTAAACACTTATAATGAATATTTTGATGACTAGGTTAATAGAATATATCCAATGTATTTTAGGATAATTTTTTATGGTTTAATCCTCATCAAGAAGAAGTCCCCCACTGACATGTGATTCCCCATCACCAGTATACATTCTTAACACACATCAAACAAGGAAGCATGGAATCCAACTAGTGTAGAAAAAACCAAGGGAAATGGAAGCCTCTCCACATCTAGTCCCAAAATACAAACCAAATTAATAGGAAAAAATGGATTGTGAGGATCATGAATCAAAAAAATCACACACAAGGTTTGATGATAAATTGATCATACCTTGAACAACTCTAGATATTGTTGGTGTTTCAACCTTTAATGTGAAAATCTTACCACACCCATATCCTCTACCTCTATTCTATAATAATCTATGAACATTGTTTTACCATAGATATTTTTAGCCACTATCCCTACTTATAATGGTTTTAATTATCACAAATCATGTAATATATTCACTTATATCTTATCTTATGTTAGATCCTATGTTATGAAAAAACATTATCTGGAATATCATATCATTTAATTAATATAACTATTTATGTGTGCTTATGTCTATTCAATCTTTTAATTGTTTATCTATGTGTAATTTGTTGGATTACTAGTTTCTAGATTTTTTTAATTACAAGAGAGATCATCTAAAAATGTCCAAGTGTAAGTCACTAACAATTGAATGACCCACCATCATTCATAAGTCTTACTAATAGATAAATTGAACATGAATATTTTCTTAGAATTTGAAGATGACACCATTAGTAAGGAATCATTGTTGGACATGATACAGACAAACAGAGGGCTCACCATTGCACATGCTGCCGACGCAAATGACCAACCGTTAGTTCAAGAAACATACTATTGTATGATACTACTGATGGGAAAGACTCAAAATTGATATGAGACACTGATAGTAAATTTGTTTACCTAATTATCGGTCTCACTGATAGTTCAATCTTTTTCTTCGATGATGACTCACTGATGTGAGGACAGACTGATTGCGCAAACAACTCAATGATTCACCGAGTCACTAATACCGATGGAAAAGTCGCACCAATACATGGAGTCACCAGTGATGACTGGCCAATAAAGACACACTAATTCAAATGAGTAACTGATACTTATGACTCCCAGATAGTCATAAAAAACTATTTCTATATTTTTAATTAAAATTTATATCAAAGAGTCATATTTTAGACAAATTAACGTTTCTAGCAGTATTTAATGTTTTCTATAGGTCTATCAGTTGATAGAATGAGGTATATGCACATGGGGAGATCTCCATGACTACAGGAACTCAAAATATAAAACTATTACTAGATGGATCAGAAAATATGATGAGGAACGCACTAAAATGAAAAAAGAATAGAACAACTGGAATCTACGATATCTCTCGAGCATTCTGTAAAATCCCAAGAACTAAATGCAAGAACTTACGAGGAGATCAACTAGACGAGTCAGACCTACTAAATTGCACTAAAAAAATTCCATCATGAACACTTTACACTCCTCAAAACCATATTATAGAGACTGTGATACTCTTTTTTGAAGGTGAATTTCAGAAAGAGGTCTCAAACTTAATTTTCTCTACATCAAATAAGTCCAGAGCATCATTTTATAACACACAGAGGCCTCTAATCATTTATCCACATAGTTAGCTTGGTTGTGTTCTTTTACTTAACTTTTGGAGAAATGTCTTTATCTACCTCTATCAAACACACACTGACTACTATGCATAATTAGAGGATACTGGATATCCTCAACCTTACTCTCATTTTTATCTCTTGTATCCCACGTAGAATAGTGGTAGAGGTCAAGTGTGACCTATTTTTTGTTTTTCCCATGAATAACTGTGGTAGAGGTCATGTGTAACCTAGAAAACATTGTGTGCTGTTGTGAACCACAATCCAGGGTGTGGATTGAACTTTTTATTATATTGAACTGCTTGATGGAAGGTGAGCACCATGTGAAGAGGACTAAGTCTGAGCTTGAGGCTAATCCACTTTTTTATTTATTAAGTATTTTATGCATTTGTTTTAATATGTTTTATCAAAATTTCATAAAACCAAATTGAACTTTGATAGTTAGTTTATTATGTGATTATAACTATTTTGAACTTGTATTATAGTTTCAAAGGTTATACTAATTTTTGGATGAGTATAGTTGTGGAATAATCAATCTTTTGAGAAGTTAATTAAACATTTTGGAAATTTATAAATTCACTGAAAACTATATTTTATTTTATTTTTAATTGTGGGAATTTTTTAAAGAACCAATTTTAAGATATATTTTTAAAGATACTTAATTCACCCCCTCTTGATTAATCTACTTTGACCAACAATTTGTATTAGTGGTATTTAGGAATTTTTCATACATCAAAGCTTTTTCAACTACTTTTCAACAAAGATTGTAGTAGTCTTTCAAAGGTCATAAAATGTATCTTATTTCTAAATTGTTTATCTCATTAAAATCTTTTCATAGTCTATATCATGGAAAATATACTAGAAAGATCTTATATAAGTATCCCACCTTTTTAATGGCACAAACTATACCCATTGGATGCTTAAAATGAATATACATGTAGAAATCCTAGGATTTGAAATTTAGATATCTATTGAATGTAAATATGAAATACCTAAAACTGCTAGAAACCTATGGGATGAACCCACCAAGACTGCCTATAATAAATACACTAATGAAATGAATGCTTTATACTATACCCTAGGAGATGTAGAGTTTAATAATATTCTTACTTGTAAAACTACCCATGAAATTTGGGACACTTTGTCTGTTTCCCAAAATGGAACATCTAATGTGAAGGAAATGAGATTAAATACTTATACTATTCAATATGATATTTTTAGAATGCCACCTGATGAATCTATTTCTGATATTATATCATGTTCAATGAAATTTTCAATACAATGATCTATCTTGTAAGAGATATCAATGACAAAGAACAAATCATGAGGCTTTTCATATGCCTATCAGATAGACGAAGAGGAACTTCTATCTCAGTTAAAAAATCTTGTGACATTAGCAAGTTACCAATTAAAGAACTCGTTGGAATGCTGGTTATGTATGACGAGGAAATAAAAGTAAATCAGGAGGACGATGAAGAACCTAAGAGGATGTCTGTAGCTTTCAAGATTAATTCCTCTTTATATAATGACAAAGATAAAATTCAGGCTGCTATTATAAGCTCTAGTAGTGAAGAATCATCTTCAGAAAATGATGAAAAAACCCCAAGTGTCTTGTAGGTTCAAGAAATATTATAGGAAAACATTGTTTTTCAGAAAGAACATTTATAAAGGAATTTATGATAACAAGAGAGATTGGAAAATGTATTTGAAGAGAATGGATAAATAAGAAGAGATTACATGCTATGAATGAAAAATTAAAGGGCATGTCAAAGCTTACTGTCAAATTCTCAAATATAAAATGAAGTATGATAATAAAGATAGAAAATATTAGAAAGCCATGAATTCCAGTTGGAGTGCCTCTGAGGATAGTTCAAGAGAATCTGCTTGTTCTCATGATGAGAAAGACGATATGGAAAATATGTGTTTTATGAAAGACACATCTAAGGTAATATTATACTCTTATGTTCATCATTCACAGTATTCTGAAAATTAATGTGAGTCTCATAATATTTCAAGTGATGAATTATTTGAATATTGCAACATGATGGAAGAGAAATGTAATAAACTAATGGATAACTATAAATCTTCAAATAAACATCATTGTCTTACTGTAACTATTAAATATGAACTTACTAATGAAAAAGAATAAATTTTTCAACTACTCAGGGAATACAATGAGATAAAAATGTCTAATGAGAAATTAAATAAGGATCATGATAAGTTTACCAATTGAAAAAACTCACTTACACAAATTCTTGGTAAATATATATCTCTTAACTATACATCTGGAGTACGATATTAACCAAAACCATACCACACCACAACAATGAAGATTGATGACTAACAGAATGTAACATATGATAATGAGAGAATAAATGACCATGGATCAAGAAAATGAATAAAAGGATTGAATATGGGAATCTAGGGATCTATCCCCGTCAAAGGAATCCAATGATTCATCAAGAGGACATCATCAGACACCTATAATAAGAGATACCCCTAAGGGTTTGAGGAAAAACCTGATGCACTGCAACCATTAAAGACATGTGTAACATGGGAATTTCAAAGAATTAAAACCATTTACATGATTTGTAAATGTTAGGGGTCAGATATCACCAAGAAACATGTCTCTTTTTATTATATTTCAATGGTAATTTCCACACCACAGAGCATCTCATGAACTTCCCTCAATTAGCACTAAACCAAACATATATGGGTTATAAGCTTTATGCATCCTGTATTCAACTTTCATAATAATTTTAATATGAAAACTTTTATAGATGACACCCAATCCACATTTGATCACCAAATACCTAGGAAACATGCTACGGCTTGGTCCACATGGATTTGGTCCCTTAAAAAATAAATCCCCCATCTCAAGGATTTAAACATTCACCAAATTAGAAGACAACAATAATAACATATCATTTTTCAATTCCTATGAAAGGGCTAGACAATACCTATGGGAACCAGTCCATGATCATTCCACCAAAAATACAAATAAATCCATGAGTTATAAAGAGATAATCTTCCATATAATGTTAGGTTATAACATGAGGAAAAAATATAGAATATAGAAGAAACCCACATTGGAATACGGAAAACTCACAATGGATCACCAAAAATTGAAAACGTGAAGTTGGGGATCATTAAAAATCGAAAAATATTTTGAACAACATTAGATAGAACCAATTTCCACCTATATTTGGGAGAAAAAATTAGGGTTTTGAGATAATTTCATGTTGTTATAGAACTCATAGAAAATATTCCATACATTCATTCATTCTTTGAATGGGTAATTTATTTTTTTATATGGAATGAACTTATGACATGATGGAAATTGTGTCACCTAGATCCTATAACATTGGATGTAATCCATACCATGAACTACTTGTTCAAATTGTGTATTATTTTGGAAAAATTACCCTAACAATTATAATTATTTCATTCATACAATGAACCTATGGTTCACATTGTGAATCACAATGTATTGGAAATCCTTACACAGACCGTGAATAATCATTATGTCCATGAATTACACTCACTGATTGGGAATAACACATAACACTATGAATTACTCTTATAACTAGATTTTAGATCAAAAACTACATAAAACCTTCTCATTTCATCTACAAATAATAATTGACCTCCGAAATGAGAAAAAAAATTTATAGAAGGGTCTAGGTCATTACATTGTGAATATTCATTAGTTAAACATATTTTATTTATGATAAACTATTAATTTTTTTGTTAAAAATTGAGGTTAATGTATTTGGATAAGTAGTATGAGAAATCTCAATATGAAGTATCCTAGGTTTGATCATGAATGGTATGCGTAGCACTAATAGTGATATAAGTTAAACTAATAGATCTAAAGGGTATTGTGAATGTATCCAAATATTTTAAATCATGTAGTTATATTTCACCATAGTTATTTATTATAATTATATTATAATGTTATTTTTTCATTACTCATATTATCCCCTTTATATATTAGCAGTGGATTCAACTAGATGTGTGAAGCACTATGGGTCATAAGAATGATTTATTTAGAAAATTATTTATCGTTTTTAATGTTATAGGGGATTAAGTAAATTTAGGGTAAAAATTTAGAGATTAAAAAAAATTGTCTTACTGCATGGTCTGGGCATATTTAGGTGTAACCCTATAGTATCCATGTTATATGTCTATATTTTTTCCAGTGGATATTTTCATTATTTTTATAACCTTGAAAATCACTACAAAAAAGAAGTAGTAGAATGGTTTTTACGTTGTTTAATAGCTTGAATACGTATAAGGCCCCAACCTTAAACCTTACTTAATCTTGAGTTAATACAAGATTATACATTTAAGATCTTTTCAGGTTTAGAGTTTTAGAGAATTAGATCATAAACTTGCATTACTTTCCACATTTAAACAAAGTGGTTACATAAAGATAGTATTCATTTATCCCATCAATGGAAACATATTTAAAATAAAACATGGATTTTTTCTTGACACCTCCTTGACACTATCATCATATCATGTACCTTTCCCTTGACCTGTGAAAAACATTTCAAAAACATGGGATAAGCATAAAATGCTCAGCAAGGGATATAAAAATATATGGAAAGTAAACATGAGTACATGTACACATAAGAATCAATGAAATCATACTTTACTCATAAAACATAAGCACTTTAACATACCTCATCAAATCATGAATAAATCAAAGAAATCATAAGATATAAAGGTAACTTGAGGCATTCATAACATTATTATGTAGAGAGTAACCCTCTTGGTTACGTTTGGAAGACCCACCACAGTATATTCCCTAAATGTCTTCGGAGAAACCTTAATGTTTCACTCCTTCGCGTTACCCAATCCTTTGGAGAGCTATATCGGTCTCACCCGCCCTTAGTTTATCACGGAACCACCCGTCTTCATAATAATGCCCAAGAACCATAACATAATCATAGCACATAACGTAAGCATAAATGAAATATAACATTCCCACATTGCAAAAACAATATAACATTTTAAGATATTGAAATAATGAATCCATTCTAAAAACCATTTTCAAAACCATTTAAAACATTTCATAAAGAGATTTTTGAATCAAAGTGTCCCATTCCACCTTGAATCTTTTAACATTTCAAACTATTTATATCCATATAAATAAATTCTTAAAACCATTTTGAAAACATGGATATTAATAAGAAAAAATCATTAAAACATTTAAATCAATATTTTGGTTAAAGGGTTTTTACCAAAATTAGAGACACTTGAATACAATAATCGAGGAATAACATTTAATCAGAACATTATAATATCATGAGAATAAATGGATTCATGATATAATATTCCAAAGGACAGTATATAAACCATATAAGAGTGAATTGGTGCATAACAACAATTAAGTCTCAATAGAAATGTAAAATACGATGAAATCCCTTATAAAGAAGGTATCTTTAAATTAAGGATAAATCAATCTCAAAATTATGTGTGACAAATATTAATACACCCAACATAATTGGATATTTAGTGTAAAACAATAAAAGTTCATTCACACATATTCAAATGATGACATATTCAATAACTACATGTTGAACCCAAAGAAATCGAAATTGGGTTAAAAAGTTCCCTTGGTAAAATTCGACAGCCTAACGACATCACTTCAAAATTCAGAAAATGAGTGGATGAGAGATAAAAAGTGTATATCATCACTTGGACATAAAATTTACATAAATAAGGATATATAAGAACATATCCCAACATAATAGTATGTGAATTAAAAGACATAACAAAAGAAGTCTTTTAAAAGAGGATGGTGAAAGGTTCCCTTACCGACATTGGTATCTTTCGAAACATACACCCCGTGAAAGAAGGACAATACAAAATTGATGTAAATAATCATAAATGAAATTATATTACACAATGAGTAAAATAATGGGCAGTAAATACACCACTCAAAGGAATTTTTAGAAAATGTAGCATAAATCTCACGGGAATAACAGTGAGATGAAAAATCCTTTACGAAAACTCGGCAGCCTAACGGCGCCACTTAAAACATACAAAAATGGATTGATGAGATCAAATAGGGTCTCTAATCATATTAAAATAAAGTATAAAGAAATAGGAATATAAAATAACATCCCCCAACATAACAAATAGGAGCTTAAAAGAAGTGACATAAAGGAGAGTACTTAAAAAGAAAGAGTGAGGTTAGATCTCTTATGAAAATTCGGCAGCCTAACGGCGCCACTCAAAACATCCAAAATGGATTGATGAGAGAGAATATGGTCTCTCATAATATGAACATAAATATTACAGTATGATTAATATAAAATAACATCCCAATCACAAGAAAGATGAGCTTAAAAGGAATGACATAAAAGAGTGTACTTAAAAAGAAAGAGAGGAATAGGATCCCTTACCTCAAGTCCAACTTGTATTGTTCGTTTCTTTATATTCCTGAATAATAAACTTTGGTCAATTTATAATTTCTTAAGGAACTCCTATAAAGATTATTATTCAGTTCATATCACATATTTTAATGTTATAATAATTGTTTAATAATATGAGTTCATATCAGACGTTTTTGTCGATGTTTGTTACATTAGTCAAAAATGAACTTGTTTGAAAAATAATTGTCCATGTAGTTATAATTAAATAATTTCCAGAATAGTATTAATGATTAAAATATCATATATATCCAGTACATATTCATTTTATACTATTCCATATCATTTCGAGATAAAAAACAAAAAGCACCATTCATGGAGATGGTAGGTCGTACGTACGCATGAACACTACTTTCATTTTTTTCTTTGTCATATTAATGGAATTAAAAATAAATGATATATATATATATATTATAATTACAGTATATTATATATGTTATATAGGTCACATATGTTTATTAATTTAATTCTTTATACATTCCATGTATTGGATATACGAGTCACATCACTTGAGGGGGCGGTAGTCCACACTTCCTCACATGAAATTATCGCATTTACACAACATGAAAAGAATAAAGGTATGGTTTAAATATAAAATAAAGAAGCATATAGTAAACATAAATACCATATATATCATATATAGAATATAGTGACATCATAATGGCCACCTTTAAAGGTGTTAAAAGAATATTGAACAATCATCGTTTCGTGAGGCAGAAAATCGCCATCCACAGAAACAGTTTGTTCTTTAACCATTAGACGAAGTTGTGTGTAAGTGTAGCTCGAATCCTTGTTATAAAAAAATCTTATAATATTTAAGATACTGGAGTTTTTACAAAATAAATGAATAAATAGAGTTTATGGGGTTGGAGAAGAAAAATAAAACAAAAGGACACAAGTGAAGACATTACCTTAAAATCGGGTAACTCTCTTTGGTTTGAGCTCAAAGGATTCCTTGGGAAGACTTATTCCCAAAGTGAGGCTTCAAGGAGTTATAGAGGGATGTGGAGAGACAAAATATTCATGGGGTGGCCGAGCCAAAGGCTTTGGAATTGTGGGTATGGAGGTAGAGGTGGAGGCCTTTCATAAGAGGAGAGGAGGGGCACTCTTGGAATGTAAAGAAATGTTACTTTATTTCAGAATGAGTTTCAGATTTTAATGGTACCAAATTGATGTTTTTCTAGGATAAGGTGATAAGGGTTAGAAATACACCCATATAATATGTTTTGGACATGTGAAGGTCTTAAATTTTACATTATCTTTCCATTTTATTTAAATCGTTAAATAATGAGGTCATCGCTGCATCATCATGATGTCATAAATAATTTAATTTATTTACTGTCTAAAAATTAAGAAAAAAATTGCTATGATGTAGGAAAGATTTTTATCTTTCTAATGGATATTTATAGTCTAAAATATTACTTGTATAACCCCATGTAAAAATTTTTTTAGTAAAACATCTCATGTTTGTGTCATTTTTACATTAACATTAAATAAAAAGGTATTTATGTCATTTTCCAACCAAAGTGACTCCATGGGGTCCCCAAGTTGACCCATGGATTTTCTTGGTCGTCCATGACTCATCCAATGAGGGTAGGACATGTGGCTAGGTCATTTCAGTTTATTAAAACATTATTCTTACCTTAAACTACACTAATTACCTCTAATCGCGATTAAAAACTTAATAAGTTACTATTCACCAAAAATTATTTTAATCCCATTGAACAAAATTTTACTTCTTAATGACAACCATGTATGTCGGATTTTTGATATCCAAAACACAATGATGGAAAAATTTCATTTAAACGGAAAATCAGTTTTTATAAGTACCAATTAGTGGTTTCATTATTCATAAAAAACTGATGTTTTTCAGAAAATTACCAAAAATTCACCCTAATCTATATTTGATATTCCGAATTCAAAAATGATGTCTATTTTAAAAAATTCAAAACATATAGGTTGAATTAATTAATTTAATAATTAATTCCAGCTATCAAAACAAATAGCATGTTTTTAAGAAACAAAATGTATCAAAAGATTGACACTAGTTTAAGTCCGATTTCAATTGACATTAATTCCAACGACCACTATTGGATTAAATGGTAAAAATATATTCTAATTTCACTTTAAAACCAATTCAAAATATAATCTAATCATATAAATAAATTAGAATAAAAAGAGGTTTGAATTAAAATACAACATTTTTCACTATTCATTAAAAATTGAACTTTTTCGGAAAAATACAAAAAATTTACACAAAGTAAATTTTGATGTCCCGATTCTAAAGAAGAATTTTATTTTTTCAAATATAACACATAAAATTGTCAAAAAGTGGATTTAAAAGTGGTTCTCCATCAAAAGGCAGTTAATCGACCTTTTAAAGAATATTAGAATGTTTACCCTTAAAATTGGATTCATTCGCATTTTCAATCCTCTAACATTTATTGTAAAAAGTAAACATATTTGACAAAAATATATATAATCATTTTGTAGTTAGTTCTGTTCATTCCTGCCATTACAACGGCTATGAGTTAACTACTATTTAAAATAATATTATTTTATTAATAGAGTGCAACGTAAGATTCCCAAGAAACTCGTTGTTGCGTGTTGGGTACGCCATCGAGCATAGCATCCCCTTTAAAGTCATATTAAAATTTTATTCAAAAATATGGATAAATGTAAAAATTTCATACTTTTTATTTACCTGGGGTGTTACATCCTTCCCCCCTTTTGGGAACTATGTCCTCGCAATTTTAAAATTGATCTTGGAAACATCCTTGAAAGTCCGACATTGGAACAAGAGTCAATAAAACAATCACTTTAAAATAAATGAAGATAAATACAGAGGTCACTCGAGTTAACCCATACTAGGATTCCATGTACGAAAACATGGACATGGAGGAGAAAACATAGGGTCATGTTCTGATGGAGAGTGATAGAAAACATGTTTATGAAAAATTTAACCACAAGAAAATCACAAACTTGTGATGGGTTAAACAGTATTTGATTCCCCAGTAAGAAAAGTTAACAGACAACATTTTTGTTTTAAGTTACTCTTCATTGATGAATTTATTCATAAGGAAACATAATCACTTATCATGTTGACTTTCAACTTTTATTAGATTCCTTACACAAACTCATATTTCATCCAAAAGACGATTATTTAGGAAGACTTTTTCACATTAAGAGTGCTATAATAAACTTCTAGAGAATCACCTAATCCACAAAAGAGAACTATATACTTCCCATGTCTTTAGACTTTAACCAAAACCAAAACCAAAAAGGTTATTACATGATTAGATAATCCAGAAAATGATAACCCTTTATAAAAAGAAAATCTAATCTTAATCTCCAAAATTTGTCCAAAAAAACCCAAAGTTCAACGAAGACCATTCGATAAACAATTTTTCCATAAAATTCTTCAAAGTAAACCAAACTAAGTTTGAAACGCAAATATTTTAAGGATTTAGTCACATAGTCTTCCAAGTTAAATCGTAACATTTATCTCCAAAAAACATCATTTGCTCTAAATGTCTCGTATTGAAAAGTAATTAACCTAATCACATATCCTCTATGATAGGTTAATAAATTTCCATAGATAACCCAATATCAACTTAATCTTAATTCATAAAATCATATAACTAAAAAGAATCAGTCAAACTAACCAGGGACTTCACGTAGTCCACTGGTAGGCGATAAATACTAGTCGAACATTGGTTGTGGGTTCGATTCCCGCAGCTTTTTCCGACGCGATGGGTTGTCACACGGTCTGTGTGTTGTCCTTTTTATAAAACTCCAAAAATAACCCTAACATGTTTTAACCTCAATAGTTTCCTTATACCTCTCATTTTCATCCAAATTCGTTACGATCTCAACATCTTAATTCCTGAAGTCTTATTTCACCACCATAAGATAAAATAAAACGATTCCCAAAATGAATAACATTATACCTTGATCATGGTGTCCACTCGGTTTCATCATCATCTTTCTCACGTAAGTAGAAGTTCCATTCATTACAGCAATGATTTAGAGATCATTCAAAATCATTTGCTTCCTCCATCCAAATACACCTTGTACAACATGGGTCATATGGGTGTTCACATAAAAAAAGTTTTAGAAAATAATCATGTATGACATATAATTCCAAAACATCTGATAATACATGATTTCTATAAAATAGTCGGACATAATTTGAGTTGAAACTTTCTATTATTGGTCCTTTTAAAATACCGTAAGAATATACTGAGAGAATATATTTTAAAAGCAAATATAAATAGGTTGCGTAGGGGTCTCCTTCCTCAGCACCATTTTAAAAATCATAATATGCTTCAAATTCTTGTGATAAGGTAAAATATTTGAAAATACCTTGATAATATTTACCATTCTTGAAAATATGGGAATATTGTGAAAATATTATTTGTCTAAAAATAACCCATGATCCACGGTGATAACGAGGTATAGTGGAGGTGTTTGATATCTCAAACAACTTCTTGCAAGTGAGTTGTATGCTAGAAAAAGTTTCACAATCATCCGAACATGACTTTTCAATAATTATTGCAAGCATGTCATCAAGAAGAGATAGGAATTTCCTTTGATATCCTTCTCCTTCCATTCGTAACCGACTTTACTTGACCTGAAAAATGTTATAAAACAAGGATTGAACTGAAATAATAGATATAGGGACTAATCTTGTGTCTATCACAAACTCCTAATCCCTAATGTTGTCTAAACCGACCTTTGATACCAACTATAAGGCCCCAACCTTAAACATTACTTAATTTTGAGTTAATACAAGATTACACAATGAGGATCTTTTCAGGTTTAGTGTTTTAGAGAATTAGATCATAAACTTGTATTACATTCCACAATTAAACAAAGTGGTTACATAAAGATAGTATTCATTTATCCCATCAATGGAAACATATTTAAAATATAACATGGATTCTTTCTTGACACTTCCTTGACACTATCATCAAATCATGTACCTTTCCCTTGACCTGTGAAAAACATTTCAAAAACTTTGGATGAGAATAAAATGCTCAGTAAGGGATATAAAAATATATGGAAATGAAACATGAGTACATTTACACATAAGAATCAATGAAATCATACTTTACTCATAAAACATAAGCACTTTAACATACCTCATCAAATCATGAATAAATCGTAGAAATCATAAGACATAAAGGTAACATGAGGCATTCATAACATTCTTACGTAGGGAGTAACCCTCTTGGTTACGTTTGGAATACCCACCACAGTATATTCCCTAAATCTCTTCGAAGAAACCTTAACGTTTCACTCCTTCGCGTTACCCAACACATTGTAGAGCTATATCGGGCTCACCCGCCCTTAGTTTATCACGGAACAACCCATCTTCATAACAATGCCCAAGAACCATAACATAATTATAGAACATAACTGATGCATAAAGGAAAGATAACATTCCCACATTGCAAAATCAATATAACATTTTAAGATATTGAAATAATGAATCCATTCTAAAAACCATTTTCAAAACCATTTAAAACATTTAATAAAGTGATTTTTGAATCAAAGTGTCCCATACCACCTTGAAGATTTTATCATTTTAAACCATTAATATCCATATAAATAAATTCTTAAAACCATTTTGAAAACATGGATATTAATAAGAACAAATCATTAAAACATTTAAAGCGATATTTTGGTTAAAGTGTTTTTACCAAAATTAGAGACACTTGAATACAATAATTGAGGAATAACATTTAATCAGAACTTTATAATATCATGAGAATAAATGGATTCGTGATATAATATTCCAAAGGACAGTATATACACCATATAAGATTGAATTGGTTCATAACAACAATGAAGTCTCAATAGAAATGTAAAATGCGATGAAATACCTTATAAAGAAGGTATCCTTAAATTAAGGATAAATAAATCTCAAAATTATGTGTGAAAAATATAAATAAACCCAATATAAGTGGATATTAAGTGTAAAACAATAAAAGTTCATTCACACATATTCAAAGGATGACATATTCAATAACTACCTATTGAACCCAAAGAAATCTAAATTGGGTTAAAAAGTTCCCTTGGTAAAATTCGACAGCCTAACGACGTCACTTCAAAATTCATAAAATGAGTTGATGAGAGATTAAAAGGGTATATCATCACTTGGACATAAAATTTACATCAATAAGGATATATAAGAACATATCCAAACATAATAGTATGTGAATTAAAAGATATAACAAAATAAGTCTTTTAAAAGAGGAGGGTGAAAGGTTCCCTTACCGACATGGGTATCTTTCGAAACATGCACCCCGTGAAAGAAGGACAATACAACATTGATGTAAACACTCATACATGAAATTATATTACACAATGAGTAAAATAATGGGCAGTACATACACCACTCAAAGGAATTTGTGGCAAATGTAGCATAAATCTCACAGGAATAAAAGTGAGATGAAAAATCCCTTATGAAAACTCCGCAGCCTAATGACGCCACTTAAAACATACAAAAATGGGTTGACGAGATCAAATAGGGTCTCTCATCATATTAAAATAAAGTTTACAGCAAGACGAATATAAAAGAACATCCCCCAGCATAAAGAAGAGGATCTTAAAAGAAGTGACATAAAGGAGAGTACTTAAAAAGAAAGAGAGAGGTTAGATCTCTTATGAAAATTCGGTAGCCTAACGGCGCCACTCAAAACATCCAAAATGGTTTGATGAGAGAGAATAGGGTCTCTCATCATATGAACATAAAAATTACAGTAAGAGTAATATAAAATAACATTCCAATCACAAGAAATATTAGATTAAAAGTAATGACATAAAAGAGTGTACTTAAAAAGAAAGAGAGGAGTAAGATACCTTACCTCAAGTCCAACTTGTCTTGTTCGTTTCATTATATTCCTGAATAATAAACTTTGGTCCATTTATAATTGCTTGAGGACCTCCCATAAAGATTAATATTCAGTTAATATCTCATATTTTAATGATATAATAATTTGTTAATAATATGAGTTCATATAAGACGTTTTTGTCGATGTTTGGTACATGAGTCAAAAATGAACTTGTTTGAAAAATGATTGTCCATGTAGTTATAAGTAAATAATTTACAGAATAGTATTAATGATTAAAATATCATATATGTCCAGTACATATTCATTTTATACTATTCCATATCATTTGGAGATAAAAAAACGAAAAGAATCATTCATGGAGACGGTAGGTCGGACGTACGCATGAACGCTACTTTCATGTTTAATTTTTCATATTAATGGAATTAAAAATAAATGATATATATATATATATATATATTATAATTACAGTATAATATATATGTTATATAGGTCACATATGTTCATTAATTTCATTCTTAATACATTCCATGTATTGCATGTACGAGTCACATCACTTGAGGGGGCGGTAGTCCACACTTCCTCATATGAAATTATCGCATTTACACAACATGAAAAGAATAAAGGTATGGTTTAAGTATAAAATACATAAGCATATAGTAAACATAAATACCATATATATCATATATAAAATACAGTGACATCATAATGTCCACCTTTAAAGGTGTTAAAAGAATATTGAACAAACATCGTTTTGTGAGGCAGAAAATCGCCAACCACAGAAACAGTATGTTCTTTAACCATTAGAAAAAGGTGTGTGTAAGTTTAGCTAGAATACTTCTTATAAAAACATCATATTATATTTAAGATACTGTAATTGTTACAAAATAAATGAATAAAAGGATTTTAGGGGGTTGGAGAAGAAAAATAAAAAAAAGGACACAAGTGAAGACATTACCTTAAAATCGGGTAACTCCCTTTGGTTTTAGCTCAAAGGCTTCCTTGGGATGACTTATTCCCAAAGTGAGGCTTAAAGGAGTTATAGAGAGATGTGGAGAGACAAAATGGGCAGGTGTTGGCCGAGCCAAAGGCTTTGGAAGTTTGGGTAAGGAGGTAGAGGTGGGGGTCTTTTATAAGAGGAGAGGATGGGCACTCTTGGAAAGTAAAGACATGTTACTTTATTTTAGAATGAGTTTCGGATTATAATGGTCCCACATTGATGTGTTTCGATGATAAGGTGATAAGGGCTCTAAATACACCCATCCAATTGGTTTTGGACATGTGTAGGTATTATATGTTACATTATCATTCTATTTTATTTAAATCGTTAAATAATGATGTCATCGCTTCATCATCATGATGTCATAAATAATTTAATTTATTTAATGTATGAAAATTATAAAAAAAATACTATGATGTAGGAATTGGTTTTAGCTTTCCAATGGATATTTATAGTCAAAACTCTTACTTGTATAACCCCATGTAAAAATTGTTTTAGTAAAACATCTCATGTTTGTGTCATTTTTACATTAACATTAAATAAAAAGGTATTTATGTCATTTTCCAACCAAAGTTGCTCCATGGGGTCCCAAAGTTGACCCATGGATTTTCATGGTCGGCCATGACTCATCAAATGAGGGTAGTACATTTTTCAAGGTCATTTAATTTTATTAAAATATTATTCTTACCTAAAACTACACTAATTACCTCTAATCGCGATTAAAAACTTAATAAGTTACTATTCACAAAAAAATTATTTTAATCCCATTGAACAATATTTTACTTCTTAATGTCAACCATGTATGTAGGATTTTTAAAATTCAAAACACAAAGATGGAGAAAATTTAATTTAAACGGAAAATCAGTTTTTATAAGTACCAGTTAGTGGTTTCACTATTCATCAAAAGTTGAATTTTTCCATAAAATTACCAAAAATTCACCCTAAGCTATATTTGTTATTCCGAATTAAAAAGGATTGTCTATTTTACAAAATTCAAAAAATATAGGATTCTTTAATTAATTTAATAATTAATTCCCGCTTTCAAAACAAAGAGCGTGTTTTTAGGAAACAAAATGTATCAAAAGATTGACACTAGTTTAAGTCCAATTTCAAAGCGACATTAATTCCAACGACCACTATTGGATTAAATGGTAAAAATATATTCTAATTTCACATTAAAACAAATTCAAAAGTTAATCTAATCATATAAATAAATTAGAATAAAAAGTGGTTTTGAATTAAAATACAATATTTTTCACTATTCATTAAAATTTGATCTTTTTCGGAAAAATACAAAAAATATACACAAAGTATATTTTGATGTCCTGATTCTAAAGAAGAATTTTATTTTGTCAAATATAACACATATAATTGTCAAAAAGTGTATTTAAAATAGGTTCGCCATCAAAAGGTGGTTAATCGACCTTTTAAAGAATATTAGAATGTTTACGCTTAAAATTGGATTCATTCGCATTTTTAATCCTCTAACATTTATTGTAAAAAGTAAAAATATTTGACAAACATATATAATCATTTTTTAGTTAGTTCTGTTCATTCCTGCCATTATAATGGCTAGGCATTAACTACTATTTAAAATAATATTATTTTATTATTAGAGTGCAACGTAAGATTCCCAAGAAACTAGTTGTTGTGTGTTGGGTACGCCATCGGGCATAGCTTCCCCTTTAAAGTCATATTAATATTTTATTTACAAATATGGATAAATGTGAAAATATCATACTCTTTATTTACCTGGGGTGTTACAATACGGGTTTTCAAAACATTCACCTATCTCTTGGTAACCATAAGGATTAGTATTCTAGGGTAACAAGAAACTCCATAGTTAGTGCATGGTTTTTCAAACATTGAGGCATATATGAGTTTCATAAAATTTAAATTTACCTTTATAAACATGTTCACATTTAACATTATTCATCACCTAATATATAATTATTTTGACCTAACCCCTCCTTAATTCACTATTAGACTCTACCCTCAATTCCATGGGGTTTATCAATTGATTTGGGTGGGTATATTTGAGGTATGTTTGGATTTACTCTAGATTTCTCTTCTTTAATCAAGATTTATCCTTGACCACTTTCCTCTTGATCATGTTGATATCATAGGGGATATGATAGGCAGATCATTGATTTTTTTAGTTAATTGATAATGTAATTTTTAGATCAATTCTTATATTGATTGAGTATCTTTATCTCCATTCATCGAATTCACCATAACTAATGATTCTTCTTTTGTTGAGGTTTTCACCTCAATCCAAATGATTCCATCGCATGCAATACTTTAATGTTCATGGGAATTTTTTTTTTGATATTGTTGTGTGATAAATATCAATACATGATTCTTAATTTATCTTTGGTGGTGATATAAAATGTTTTAATGAAAATTTTTCTTCAAAAATGTTTTTTTAAATTTCGGTGCTTCGTAAAATTATAGATTGTTAAACATGAAATTATTGGTCTTGGATTATCTAGCATGTAATCATGCATTTTGACCATTGCAAAGTCCTTGGGATATGTTTCTTTGTAGGGACTTAAGATTGACTTTGTTTGGTACAGTTTCATGGATATTATAGTATCATAGACACCGTCTTGTGGTCCATTTTCAAACAATTAATATTTAATAAATATTATATTATATATAATAAATTCCACATGTTTTTATATACATGAATTGATTGGTTATTTACATTACATAAAAATATGTATATCTCCCATGTTCATTAGGAGTTGAATATGGACAGTTTTGCAAAAACAAAATTAAAAGGTATGTTTTATGAAAATTTGATTCTTTGTGTACTATTTAATGTAATTGTAATTGGTTTTAAATATACAAATAATGGTTTAATGGTGACCAAAATTTTCAAATTCATTGTTGTATCCTACCATGTGTTTCCAAACAAGCTTTATATTCCTCTAAAAATATATAGATATTCTATAATAGAAAATAATTAAAGTGATGGGTTCCGAGTGGTTTTGTTGATACCCATATTTAACATTATCTTTAGGTGGTTGGGGATAGTGGAAACCAATGATCAAATTAATATATAATATTTTTGCATGACTTGTTATGTGTTTTGGACCATTGGATTTTTTTTCTTGTTATGTCTAAATTTTTCTTCAGAATTCCACTATTGACTCTATGATTTGATTTTTTTCTATCATACTTTTGAAAAGTAATTGGGATGTAAATGTTAAAATAATTCAATTTATTTCACATATTAATACTCAGGATCATGTCAACAACCCATGGTGTACAATAATAATTTTGGGGCCTTTTTAGGGGATGATTTGAGTAACATTCTTATTCAAACTAGGGTTGTTCATTAAAAACTAGTATTAGATACAATACCAATTAAGATGTGTGATGATACATCCTAGTTTTGGATTGTGGATTATAGTAGATTGGATATGGGAACATTAGAATTCATGTACAATCTGAAAAATCGATCCTGGAAAGATTACTTCTATTTCTAACAATGAGGAAATATAGATTATATGGGATGTCTCAACAAGATTGAGCATGATTTTGGGATTATTTAAATTTACATAATCATGGGGTTTTATAAGATAAACCTCACCATGTATTTATTTTTTATTTTCTAATTCCTTCATCTCACTTTTTTTGAATATGAAGTTGTTATAAATTCATATTTTTTAAGCGATTTGATATGGATTCTAAAATTTAATCTTTTTATTTGAAGTTGTGTTTTCGGGATATTAATGTGTTAAATTGTATAAATAATATATGATAACCTAGAAGAGATCAACAAAATCTAGGAGATGAATTTGTGATATTTATTCTATATAGGAGTCCTCCAATAGAAACATTATAGATTGAAACAGTTACATGAACAATCCAGACACTATGTTAGGTGGATTATAGATACTATTAATAGATTAAGGATTATGATTCAAATTTTACAA
This sequence comes from Viscum album, assembly GCA_963277665.1. NCBI lineage: Eukaryota > Viridiplantae > Streptophyta > Magnoliopsida > Santalales > Viscaceae > Viscum > Viscum album. The sequence goes on along the minus strand of OY728128.1, from coordinate 259,424,865 downwards.
AGAATTATTCACCTATATTTCAGGGTCACATATAAACACATGAACATCAAAAAGTTCCTGAATATATTGATAAAATTTTCCACTTTTTGAAGAATCTCGAGGACTCAAAGTTGTGTTCCACCATGTATATACATGAATGGAGAAATAATTGGTTGTACACCATCATGAAATCTATGTTTCATCAGGATCCTAATGATAATTCATTCATAAATGATATTAATCTAGTGTTTTATACATAAATATAGCATCTGATGAAGAATCATTAATTTGATACCTTGGAGAAAGGGGACCATTTTTTTAAAGGTTGGGGCCGAAGCCTCATTTTTATTATTAAATCAAAGCAAAGGACTCTTTTAACTTGGTAGAAGGAAACCCATTACATAGCCCGAAGGCCTAGTGGGCTTTTAGCCCATTACATAGTCTGTAGGCCCAAATTCTAAGGCCAATTCACATTCTGTGAATAGTAACCTCCTGCTATAGTACCACACAGTATCACCGCCACTAGAGTGCCCTGCCGCCGCTACAGTACCCACTGATGAACAGTGCTGCCGCTATAGTTCCTGCCGATGAGTTTTAAGGTTGATATTTAAACAATGTTTATTGTCTTTTTCATACCAACCTTTTTTGGGTGGTTTGTAAAGCTATTATGGAATAGGTAGATATAGTTGTATGGATTGATCTCAGTAGTGTTTCAATAAGATAAATGGGAAGTCAGAATGAGTCGTATATCATGAAAATTAAGTAAGGAAATCACTGAAAGGGTATTGTTGTGGGTGTGAAGTCGTTATAAGGACAGTGATATCTATTCTATATCAATTATAGTAGATATAGACACACAAAGACTAATTATAGGATAGCACCATGAGAATTCATTATATGTGGATAGCTTGTATATCTCCAGTGCATATTTGGAAAAGTACTTCAAGGTAGTAGGGATTGATCGAAGTTAAGAAAAGGCTCTCAGTATAAGTCTGAAGTAGTAAAATTAGGTGTATATCACCCTTATGATAAAGGTGGTACTCATTTGTTGAATAAATATCACATATTGTTATAGTCTATCCATATTTAGATAGTTATCTTTTCACTGTATGAGTATGAAGCAGGCCCAACAATAACGATAGGTATAATGTTTATTTCATGTTCTATGGTTCTAAAAGTATTTAATATAATTTAATCCCATTAATTTATATCTTTTATGTTTATATATACATTGTGTTTGTGTTCATATCTTATTGCCTTCATGATGGATCTTTATAATCCCATGGGGAATGGTAAGGAATGAGGTTTTAATTATCATGAGTGTTTGATGATGATTTCTAACATCAAATACATTTGGGATTTCATAGTTCTTGATCATGATATCATCTTCCTTATTATTGGAATGTATAAGATGATAGATTTAATGGAAAATGTCAACATCTATCATCTAGGAGTTTGGTGTCTTAATTCTTTTTCAGTCCCATATGTGTTTTAGTTTGAGTAGGACCAAAGACAATAGAGAGTAGGTCATGTTGTTATTTATTATATAATGTCCTCATACAAGTTATCATAAATTTTTCATGGCCTTACTGATCATTGTTTGATAAGGTTACTTTCTTTCATCATTAATGTGCACCCTGAGGCCATTCTTGATTGTTTTTTGGGGTTACCACCTTAGAGGGAAGTCGAGTTCATTGTTGATGTTCTCCCAATGAAAATTCACATTTTTTATCAGTATTTTTATATAGAACCCAGTCTAATGAAAGAGTTTAAAATATATATTGAATCTCTCAAAGCCAATGGATTTACTCATCCAAGTATGTTACTTTGGACTTTAATAGTACACTTTTAAAAGAATGTTGATGAATGTTTATGTCTTCATGTGGATTAACAAAATCATTATTAGGATAATGTTAAGAACAAATACCCATTCCCAATGATTTATGATATATTAGATAAACGCATTGGTTCTCATTGCTTATATATGATTGGCCTATGACCAGGGTGGAATTATCTATGAGTTTAAAAGGAGGATATACCTAATATAGCATTTAAGACTCAGTATGGGAATTTTGAGTTCATAGAGAAATAATTTTTTCATACTAATTATGTCATGGTATTTATTTCTTTATTGAATGGATTTTTTTTATTCATATAAATTTCATAGTTTTATTTGTGAATGAAATTATATTGTAATTCATGTTTGAGGAGGAAAACATAATCATTTGGATATCATCCTTGGAGTCTTGAAAGAACATTGTTTATAGGGAAATATTCTTAATGTGAATTTTTGATCCATTAAATTATTTTTATAGGAAATTTTATTTATGAGAGGGAAATCTCATTGGATCCAAAAAATATCTAATTATTTATTTCATGAGTGAATAAATGAGATATGTTCTATATTTTGAGATTTCTGGTCTTATCTAGTAATTATAGGGGTTTTTTTAGGATTTCTACAGGATTATATCACATTAGATAGAGTTAACATGACACAGTTTCATGTTGGAATAGAATGATAAATATCAAAGGTATTTGGAGGACATAAAGATGGATTGGACTTTAGCACCAGTCCAAATTCGTACTAAATAATATTTCAAAAATAATGAGTATTTTCACAACATGGGTATGGGGTTCAAGTGTGTCTTGATATAATTAAAATATGTGGTGGCCTATGGATTTCTATAACAACACTTTCATGAGAGGAAAAATCCAACCCATGACCTTAATTATGAATTCAGGATTCACTCTCTTAAGACATGGAACAACTATATCTTTTGGGAATGATTTATGGTATATTCCTATAAAAAGATCTAGAATTATATTTTTAATAAAATATATATAAATGTTAATAAATGATTCTAGGATGAGTATATTTATAAATTATATATTAATATTTTCCATACACTTATAAAAGGGAATGTGATTTCAGACGAATAGATTTTAATGATATCAACTCAATCCTTGAAAGAATAGGTTGTGGAGTGGTCATTGATGAGTTTGTTTATAGATATGATATCGAAAGTGGGAGAGGATACTAGGTAGGTGATCATAGATGTTTTTGAAGGTTAATCAATAATTTTATAATCATTTTTAATCTTTGAAATGAAACATACACAGAGTTTTAGTGTTTTAGTATAATTATTAATGTTGAGAAGGCCTTAGTAAAATTTTCATAGTCAATCAATGATGATTTTTGTTTTTAAGGAAGGTTGGTTTATTTGATATCATTATTCCAAGATTTGATATATAGTATACAAATATCTAGTTGTTCTATAAAATATAGTACTTCCATGATGTATCTTTATTGTAGATTTCAGTATTGGTGTTTGTGGATGAGGTCATTAATTGCAGACTTTATTTCGTGAAGTATAGTTTTCAATATATTTATGAGTGAATAAGAGACCGTCTATTTTATTATAGAATCTACCAATTTTATTTTTATGTGTGATGTGATATCCATATATTTTGCCATTGAAATATATTTTTAAGGATATGGTATGGGTTTTCATTGATCAACTTATTAAATTGGCGCATTCCCTACTTATTAAGAAGAGGAATAAGATGGAATGTCATGGGTGCTCATATATCTGAGATATCATCAGGCTCTTTGGAATTTATAATGATGTTGTCTATTATAGAGATGAAAAGTATACAAGAAATTAGCAGCTTGAAAGAGGTTATGTATACCCAATTGAAATTAATCACTACATATCACCCTCTGATGAATACAAAGACATTGTGATCTATTGATATTATTAAGTATATGTTATGATAGTTCATTCCTAACTATGGTTGTTCATAGTAAAATTAACTGCTTTAGTAAAATTATTCTAAATTAATAGTTATCAGGATTTAATTCAAATGGAGTCATTAAATGTATTATATTGGTGGATATTTCGTACACCATTATGTTTGAAAGATTTAGAATAATGGGTTTTTAGTAATACCGAGCTTGTTCAAGTGATGATGGATAACGTGCAATTCATTTGAAAGATGTGAGAGAGACATAAGAGTCATCATAAATCCTATGTGAACGATATTCATCTCTAATATGAATTTTAGTGTTCTGATCATATTTTCCCAATATTTTTACTTTTTTAGGGCATCATTAAATGTGTAAAAAAGTAATTTTTACAATATGTTTTGTTATACCTTTCAATATCATTCAACATCATTTGCATGTGGAATATTGGTTAGACTATATATTTTTAGTAAGATCAAATCATGACATGTTCCATGTTTTCCAATTTATTAGGGGTCATTTGGATCCTCTCTATGTTATTTGATTAGAATATGTGATTTTAGAGCCCAAAACCATTGTGGATGAGAAACCATTTCAAATTATAGATTTCCATGATCAGGAGATTTGTTGTAGAACAATTACCTTAGCGTTTATTTTTTAGAATATTTGAAAAGGTATCCATAAGACATTTCAGGGAGAAGAAATATTGTAATTAATGAATATTATGATAATAAATGACTTTATCCAAGGGTTAATGATTTAAATTGGAACTAATAATAGTTTACGTAATGGGAATAAAAAATATTTTATTCAATGAATCTTATTGATGTAAAGAAAGATATTTTTCACGCTATATTTTTGTATCAATTGTGACATGTATATTATAACATATTAGATATTGATTTATAATTAATAAATTTATTATTATGATTATTATATCTATATTAAAAGGATCATCTCTAATGTTTGTGGAAGTTACATATTATTATGAATCCACTATGAATGGAATACTTCTTTTTAAAAATGAAACATGTTAAATTATGTATAGGGAATTCTAAATTCATATAATAATATAATCAACGATCAAATACCTTTTCATGGTTCATAAAGATCTCCCAATGGAAATTAATTTCATCATATGTTATTTAAATTTTTGAGAAGGTAAATTATTTAAGGAGGGAGAATATAATTACATGAGATTTTAATATATGGTTTCCTATTACTAATTCAAATATATTTGATAGTTTATCAAAAAAAATAAACTAAAACAAATAAGAGATATTATTAATCAATTTAAACTAATCGATTGGATTTTTTATTATGAAGAAAAGATTCCAAATTATGAAATATATATATACATAGAATCATTTCTTATACAAATTTATTTAATTCATTTTTCTGATAAAAAATATTAATTTAATCTGTTCAAATATATTATAATGAAAACAAAATATATTATTGATAAATGTTTATTTTTTAAAAAATAAAATATTGATTGTTTAATTCTATTATAATAATTGTTTTATAGATATTTTTAATAAGAACAACCATTATTTAAAAAATCTTCTATATAAAAAATACTTTTATAATTTGTTTTCTGATTTTATATAAATTTTAAATTAAAAAATTATTGAAATATAATTTGAATATATAATCATAATTTTTTGGATAAGTGATATCAATATTAGTTTCAGAATAATTGTTGTTATTTTTCTAAAAATATTGATTTTTATGTGAATAGTGAAAAATAAAATTTTTATAAATAACTTCAATTTTATAAAATTATTAGAATATAAATAAGAATTATAAATTCATAAAACCTTTTTTTTAATATGTATTTTATATGTGACTTCATAATTTTATAATTTTTCCTTTTTTATTTCTAAACCCACATTAGATATTTTACGACATTAGTTATATCTTTTAAAAAATTGTATTTATACATTATACATTTAGTATTTTAAAATTATTTGTTCTAAAATATAGATTTTTTTTAAAAAAAATAATTGTATATTGAATTTCAAATCAGTAGGTCCAAATTATTTAATAAGGTCCATTTTATATTTTACAATAAAGGATATGTATCTTTACGTTAAAACTAGTTACTATGGAAAAATATAAAATGGTTAAAGTGGAAAAACTAATGGTAATAAATTGAAAATATATGTAAAACATTTGCTTGAAAGGGTGGTTAAGGCATAGATCAGCCTTCTCTTTCCTCCTCTCTATAATTTCTCAATTTTGGATCCACATACCTAGAGAGTGACTTCACACTGTTAAAAAATTATATACATCTAAAAAAATGAAATCCCATTTCAAATATAAAATGGGACACTCTATCCCCACATATCCACAAACCAAACCAACAATGTTTGACTCGAAATATATTAAAACCTCCCCATAAAATTCTAATCTACCCTCATGTTCTTTTATTCTTCTTATAAGACCATCCCTCTATATAATCATTGGTCCCCACTGAAAACATAGACACCCATCCATAACATGGTCATTGGGTCATGTATTTCCAGGTACTGCCACTTTCCTCATAAACACATGTTCCACTCTCAGGGCCCACCCAAGTGCCTGAATGGGTCATCAAACTAATGAGTTTCCCTAAATTTCATCACAAGTTCATTCTAGTGTTCTTTTTCCCCACTAGTAGATACTATAAGAATCTTCCTAGAAGGTCACCCATCCTAGCCTCTGCTACAGAATAATCATGAAACACTTTGGAGTTCTAACAAGGTATGCTCATAAAAAAGAGAGAACCTTGTTTACATGAGTCGTATCATTTATTCATTTAACCCTTTATCATTGTGAGGTGTTAAATTCACCCCCCCCCCACCATAGATCACAACATCATCATTATGGATCCTACACATCAACCCAGTCCACTATTAAAATGGTTTTCATGTCTTAGCCCACCATGTACCACCAATTTCTCTATAGAAATTCGTTCCACTCCCTAGGGTCCACCCATGTGCCAAAACTAGTCATGAGACTAATTACTATACCAATAGAAAAATACATGATATTTACATAAATTTATTATCCATACATTATACATTAGGATATTTTTTTTTTGAAAACATAGAAATTTAAAAAAACATATTGATTTTTGAATATTTTTTTTAAAATTATGTAATAAAGACTATTTTATTTTTGAGATTAAATGATATGTTTACATATGTTAAAACTAGTCACCAAGGTAAATGAAAAAATTGTAAAATTTGAAAATTTACTGCCATTGTGTTAGAAACATGTTTACAAAATGTGTATTAATGGGTGGTTAAGGGAGATATCAACCTTATTTGTCCCATTGCAATTATATCTAAATATTGGATCCACCTTCCTTGAGAGTTACATACCATTTTTTTAAAATACCATTTATTTCAAATATTTCATCCATTTTCACTTATAAAATGGGATGTCCTACCCCCACTTCTTCACAACCAAAAACCAACTTGGTTCGACCCAAACTCTAATCAAACCTATCAATAAAATACCAATTCAATATTGTGTGATTATTTTCTTCTCAAAGGATCATCTATCAATGTAAAAAATTGGCCCTAATAACACAATAAACACACTTCTATAACATGTTTATCATTTCTGGGTATTCTAGGAGACACCAGTTTTCCCACAAACACATAGTCCCCACTCTAGGGCCCACCCATATGCATGAATGTGTCATTAGACCAATGGATTCCTCCACAAGACAACACATGTTCTTTACGGTCTTCTTTTTACTCACTCACACGCATCATGGGAAATTTCCAAAATGGTCACACATCCTGACCACTACTCAAGACTAAGAACTCTTAACTATGCAATTAAAATTAGTAATGATTTCGAAAAAAAATGTTCAACTTGTTGAACTGAATCAAATCATATTGTCATTTACCGCTTTATCATTATGGTGTGTTAAATTCACCCACCACCTATATCACAAATTCATAATTATGGAACTGATAACTCAACACATGAAGTTACACCACACATAAGGATGAGTTCCTCCCCTGATTCCAATGTAACAACTACACCCCAGTTACATATAAACTCCCTACATTATATTGTTCTTTAGGTCCCAGCACACCCGGTTTTACCATTTTCCCCGCTGACATGTGGTCCCCTCTCTAGGGACCACCCTTGTTCCCAAATGGGTTATTGTACTAATTATTATCCCTATAGGAAAAACAAATTTCTATATAATGTGATTTTTTCACTCACACACACCTTGATAAATATCCCATAAGATCACCCATCTGGATAACTACTCAAGGAAATGTATGCATAATTGTGGACTGCTAGTTAGGTAAGCTCAAAAAAATAAATGTGAACCCTATTGAGCTTAGTCATATCAATTATCCATTTAACAATTAATCATTATGGGGTGTTATAATCATGATCATAGGTACTATTAAAAGAGAACAATTGAGATGTTAGGATTAAATTTAAAACTAGTCCTTCCTCATATATATATATACACAATTAATTTTCCTCATATTTATTTTTGAAATCTATTTCATGGTTACAATTCACTACTAGTTTTCTAATATGAGTTTTCAAAATCCTCTTCCCTTATTCACTTCTCATTTATAGATCTTTTCCAGGGGAATTGTCCTTCTATGAATGATTTTGACAGATTTCTCGGTAAGGATTGGGGTTTCAAATATCATGTTGTGGTGGGCCCAATCAACACTCAAAACATTTTATTTTGGTGCTATAGTGAAGAATATATAATCTTTTATTATCCCATAACCCCTTAGTTCGTCACTTTATTGAATATTTATTTACTAAGATTGTCCTTTGATTTCTATCTGAAACAAGAAATTCCTACATCAGCTCTTTGGATATATCTCCCCACACTACCACTTTTATTTGAAAACACCTCTGTAATAAATAAGATTGTAATGTGGTTGTATTATTTCTCTACATGTAAAGGAGATATAGAATATTGATTAACCATATTATGTTATCATTTTATGTCAGGGTTGAAATTGTGTTTCCCCCTATAGAAATTATTTAGATTAAAATTTTAGGGAAGTATCCGTATAAGAAATAGAACATCATTAAGTCATGGATTGAATTTTTCGTGATCTATTTTTATTATAGTAAGGCATTCTAATGATGTCATAAGGGTATATGAATTCCTCTATTTGAAAAATTTCAAGGCCCCCTTCCTCAATATTAATTCTTCCAAGGTTGAGGGAAATAGTGGAATTTTTGTTGGCGATAGTCTGAACAATATTACTTGAATAAGGCTTAATGTATTCTATATGATAGCAATAGATCCAAACAAACTTTAAACATTAAATGATTTTAATATAAGTATGATTCAAACACCTTTTGTGTTGTCTTATTCTAAAGTTATGAACCCTAGAATATTTCATCTTTATCTAAGGATTCCTTATCATGTAAGTCCTACTACATGAGGATCACCACATTAGGTTTCTCATGTTTATCCTTTGGGATTATAGTGTTCATATCCCATTACCTAACCTATCTTAATTGAAATCGGGTATTTTAATGAAAATATTTTTTGGAGGCTTGGTGAATTCAGTAAATAGGTTGTGTCCTAATAAGATCTCTTTGAAAATTAAGGATAAAAATAATTTTAAATATTATTGAGAAAATTTCCCATATTACAAAAACATGGAATGGAAAATGGTCAAATAGAAAAAAAAGGAAATTCATGGGAAATGTAAAACTGTAAAATCCCTTCCCCAAAGAAAATTTATTCTGATTTGCAGGATCTACAAAGGTAGGATCATGTGAAGAAATCTGTAACTAATAATCTTTGGACTTTGAAAATGGAATGACACTTATTAGACTATATAACCTAAGTATGATGAAAGGGAAGAAGTAAATAAAAGTCTTAGGGACTTACCTAGAGAGTAAGAGGAATAAATCCAATGGTTGTAAATACTACTCTCATGTTCCAAAACCTATAGATACATGTTTTTTTGGGATGGCTAAAAATAGAAAGGATCCAGAATATAAATTCATTATTTAGGAATAATAAAAAACAATGTTATTTCATATCTGGAATAAAATCAATTAACATAATATAAAGATATCAAGGAATAGGGTCTAGATAGTTAATAAAATGAATACCTAGAACATGTGGTGGAAGGCTCCTTGCACATGGGTGAGCTAGTTTCCAAACATGATTTTCCCAAGTAAATATAAGAGAATTTCTTTATATATATGGAACCATATCATTTCAATAGTGTGATGGAGGATGATGGAAAGTAGGAAAAAAATAATGAAATGTTCTTGGAGCTCATTATACACTCAAAGGAACATAATCTATAGGTGGTTCTCTCTATCAATCCATCACATGAGGATTCCATCTAAATTTATTAGAGAAAGAAAATATTTTTTTGGTAATGTGGTGAATTATTTTGGGATCAAAAAACAAAACCATATTTTCAAATGTGGTTTCAATGAATTGAAAATAAATCTAAATGAGTATATTCAGACTTTGTACAAGATGTCTTACCACTATGTGGGTCTCATTAAGAATAAACTAGAAAGGATGGTTACCTAAATTGAATATATAATAAAGAGGTAAAATGTTAGTAAAACATTTAAACTTTTTTGGAATGTCCTTTGGATATGTTATGGTGTTTAACATCTTATTTGTCTTGAATAGTGTGAGGCTTCCCCCATTTCCCACCAAAGTGATTTTGAAATTAAAATTTTATTTCTCGATCTTCCTAAAATTCTATTATAAAATTGTAATATAATAACATAAGTATCATTATTATGTTTTTATGATAATATAATTATGGTAAAACAAAAAACCACCTTTCCATCTTTCCATTAAGTTAAACGTAAATGTTTATTGTATGTATGTGTGAACTACCACTTCCAAAAAAGTAACATATTTATTATACATCACCACCTAACATGGATAAATTAATGAATTAAATTGTATTAATAATTATGATATATATATGACTTATTTATGATTTTAAACGATAATTCGTAAAAAATATCTCTACTATTCTAAGTAAAATTAAAACATCATCCATTTGTATGTGCATACTAGGACCACCATGGAACAATGTCTCATATTATTCATTAAAACCTTTCATGGAATTATTTATGATTGGTTTTAAAGAATATATATAATTTTTATGCAATTATTATTTTTTTGTATAAAAAATTTAGTATCTTATTAATGATATGAACAACTGAAAATCATTTTAAATTGTACTATATTAAAACAAATATTGTAAGTGGAAAACATTAGTTAATTCTATTTAATATATTTATATATATTATATTATTCCCATAATTATTTATAATTTTTATATATTGAACTTATAAAAATTAATTAATATCATTATTATTCTAATACAGATATAGTATGACTTATCTACTTTATAACCATCTATTAAATAATGATATGTTTATCTTTATGTTAGTCTGACAACCCATAGAAAAAATAATATAAAAAATGTCATGGATGGCTATGAGAATTTGAATACTAATAAATTATTATATAAATTAGTTAATAATGAATTTATTTTCTTTTTTAATGGTATAATTTATAATAAAATCATTAATCAATATACCTCCATTCATTTATTTAATATTAGTAAAACTTGTACATTGATAATTTCACCATCAAGGATCATAGATAAAACTCACAAGGAATTAAATTATAATTTTATATATAATAAAAAATCATAAATTATAGTACATTTAATGTTCTAATAATTATTAAATTTTTGATAATAATTACTTATTGTTCGTCTTTTAAAAAACTAGTTCAAAACAATTATGATTACTAACACGAAATATTTAAAATAAGTAAAGACAAGATAATATACCAATATAGGAAAAATATAAATGAGGGTTATAATTGGAAAAAGTAATGATTAAGGTTGTAAAATAATAATTAAATATATTTAAATTTGTTTTAATGGATATTATATTAAATTATATGAAATTAAGAAATAAGGTAATGGTTTTTTTCTTAATTCTAATTCTTTGGTACATATTATATTTTATTAGCCATGATTCCTTTTTATAGATTTTAATTGATTTTCAATTTCATGGATGTTTTATATTTAATTAATTTTTATTAATTTCAATTGTTAATCCAAATCATGTTATTGTATTAATTTTTTTGTCTTAAGTGTTATACTTGTTTTATGTATTTCTATCTCAATTACACTTAATTTATTCTTGTTTTGATATTACACACCAATACTATTTTTTCTCATATAACTAATGACTATTTAATTCTAAATTCTTGTATTTTTGTGATCTTGGAAACTTCACTTTAATTAATTATCTTCCATTATTTTGACTACAATTAATATATTATGTAAAATATAATGGTTTTTTATAAACCAATTTTCTTATCTAGAGTTCAAATTTTTTTCCTTGATCATTTTCATTAATTTAAAATAGTATTTCCTATTTTTATCTTGGAAAATAATTTTATTCATTCATTCTTATTTATGATTTTTTCTTCAATAAAACTAAAATATTTTAATAAAATTATCATCATTTTACATGATGTTTTCTCTTCCAAGTTCTTGTTGTCCTCTTCCCACTAATAATTTCCATTAATGTTTATAATTATAATCATTTTTTATTTAATATATACTTCACACTTCACTTGACCCTATTTTAAAAGTAAAATTTATTTTATTCTTACAATGTCGGTTTTCAAAAAATATTATTCTCTATAATATATAAAAAATAATTTCTTTTAATAATAATGGATTTTATGTTTTTATTCACACTTCCATAAGATAAAACATTATATCATTTTTTAGGAAAAATTATTGATGTATTTTTTTTAAAAAAAAAGTTTCCAAAATAATACTATTCACCTTTTCGTAATTACTTTTGAATGAGACCCAAAAGTCTTGCCCTTATGAAAATGTTAAAAATTATTTCAAAAAATATTTCAATAATTTAGATTTATTTTTCATTTTTAATATTCTAAATCATTTTTTAATATTGAATTTATGTTTCATGATTGACCCTCAAATAAATATTTCAAAATTTTTGTTTAGATTAATTAATCTTATGATATCATATGACTCAAATTCATGATCTACATATTGTTGGCGTAATTCATGTAATCAAATAATTAGGGGGTTTCATAAATTGTAACATCTAATGATCATTTTTATGTAATATTTTGATGATAACAACAAAATTATTTCTCTAGTTGTGTTATGATTATTTATTAAGGAAATAATCATGAAACAAATGTGTTTCTTGGTAAATTGTTTCTTGGATAACATTATGAGTATTTACTAATATAGAAAACCCATGAATATATATTATATTATTTGTTGGGTGTTCCTAGAATTATATAGCCCATAAATTAATTGTGTAAATCATTATACGTCAATAGAGGTTATATATGTTATTATAGAGTGATCTTAATAAACCATGAGAATTTTTCACTTTGTGATGATGTTATTTGGAGAGAATATTAACTTATGTTAATGATTTAATGAGTTATATTGTGGTTATAATATTATTATTCCAGGATCTTCTGACAACAATATATTTATAATAATGAAATAGACTATTATTCTTGTATCATGATCGTTATGTTATTGGTTATGAATTCTATATTTTATATTCATGTTCCTTGTTAACATTCTCTTGTAAATATTTTTATCTTATACTCACTTATGATCTTTGATTGTAGTCTTGTATACCAACCAATACTGGTCATTTGGGCTCACCCATTCAAATGATTCATTTTTATTCAGTAAATAAAAAAATTTGACGTGTTTCATGTCTAATTTTTTTTTGTTGTCGATAATTTTTTTGAGATATTTAATAGTTTTTAGGGATTAAAAATTCAATTATTTATAGTAAAAGGCATTTTAGATTAAAAACACTTGGGTTTTTTTAGTTGTTGTTTCCAAAAATTTTATAAAACATTAAACCTAAATCATCTAGTGTATATATTATAATTCGTTATGCAATGTAATTTGAATGTCACATTTACATGTTTCTATAGTTGTCATTAGGGAATGTATAACAAAAACATTAGAGTTTAGGATACTGGTTGAGGACAATTTAATGTTTAATAATATAATATTGATTATAATTTCCAATGTATATATAATATTTTAAGATAGACAATTTAATATTGAATATTTTCTGAATTATGTTGAGATAACGTTAGGAAAACCCTAGTGATGAGTCTATATATAGGATTTCAACCTAATGTTTTGGAATATTTTGATTATGTGGTTTTCTAAGAAATGAAAAATCTATCTAAGTACTACAAGTGGATATTGGATCGAATACATATTTACCTAGGTTTAATAACCCAATAATAATAATTTTGGGTATTAGCTAGATCATCACCTGACCCTGATAAAGATTCTAAATTGAACAACAAGATTGACACTCCTGGGGGATGTGATTTGGATAATCATATTCTCATTATGAAACTATATAAAAAATTTATCCCCATGTTATTTTTAGGTATTATTTTAACAAGTATTAAAAAACTAAAAATAATGTAAGTGAGGTTGAATGAATAATGATATAGGTAGAACTAAATGAAATTTCATTTAATGTGATAGGATCTTATTGTACGTAATCATGTTGAAAAATTTTCCCATTGATATTTATGATAAAATTATATAATATTAATTGTTTGACACTCAATTTAATAACATTTTGTTTTATTATTGGATGAAAATAAAAATAACTAAGGGTTTTAGGGTCATTGTAGATATTACATCGATGAGCAACCTATAGGGATTGGATATAGGGTGAGAAACCCTATGATTATTACAAACAAGATATGATGAAATACTATTAATTATATTAACATAGTTAATGGTAAAAACAAACAAAATAAGATAAGGATGGTTTCTTTTGTATGTTTATGTAATTAGTATAATTCTTGGAAGAATATTAAATTCCCTTCATGTTAGAAACTTTTATATATACAATGTGAATTTTTTATTAATGGGAAGGGTATATGCTAAAATTGTGGAGATGAAGGCCATCAAAATAAAAATTGACATGGAATGAGAGAATCTATAAAAATATATTTCCTCAATTTAATGGAAATTAGAAACTCTACAAATCAAATCCATAATATGGGTTCTGGTGAGGAAAATGTTCCCCAATATTCATTTATATGATTGGGAAAATTAAAGGCCAATAAAATAAATTCTATTGATTTATAAAGTGATTTTTCACTTTGTATTTTACTATATCTTACATATTTTAATTTTAATAGTATTATATATTGGTTTATAAATAAAAGAAATTAGTGGTATGATTATTATATCCATATTAAAAGGATCTTCTTCAATGTTGGTGTATATTACTCATTATTATTTTTTGAAGAATAGACTATGTCCATTTAAATTTGGATCATATCAAATTATGTATAGGTAAATATCTCATTATATCCTATATGAACCTGTGATCAACCACCAGTGTATGGTTAATAAGGATATATCTATAGAAATTACTCCCATCATTTGGGTATTAATATTGAGATAATGTAATTTGGTTAATGTGTGGAGAATTTAAAAACTATTGATTTTAATATAAGTTTTCCTCTTAGTAAAATATCATCAATAGTATCTTTAAACAAGAATGTTGAATTAAAATTAAACTGATATTTTTTTTACTATTAAAACCATGATTTTGAATTAGTTGGTTTGAATATTGTGAACAAAATTAAAAAATAAATTAATATGTGTGTGTGTGTTATTTTATAAAAGATTTATTAATTATTTATTGGGTTTAAGAATCTTTTTTTCCATCTATAGTGCATTTATTAATGAAAAATAAGTGTATTATTTTTATGTGGTGATTTTAATAAAACAAATATTTATTTATAAATTCAATTTTTATTTTTGTTTATAAAAATTAAAAATAAAATCAACTTGTATTTTAAAATGTTCTTTCTGAAATAATAGTATCTCATTATATTTTATGATGTTATTTAAAATTTAAAATATAAAATTAATTACATTAAATTAGTAGACAAAATATATTTTTATTTAAAAAGTGAATATAAGATTAAGTGAATGTTTTTGGATTTTTCTAAAAAGATTAATTTTTAGGTGAATAAAGAAAAATGCCTTTTTTATTAATTATATGATTTTTTTAATTACTAGTATATTAGTATGAAATGGATATTCATGAAATAATTTTCCAATACCAAATATTTAACTTATTAATTTATTTATAATTTAAAACAAATGATTTTTATTTAAAATCCATTATTTTTTTCATTTTAGAACTTATGTTGTATTTTTTGAAAATCAATTATTAATTCATTACTCAATTTTTATATCTAAAATTAATTTTTTTACTTTTAAAAATGTACCCAAATGAAATAAATTTTAAATATTTAATCATTAGGTTCTAATTATTTAATATGGGAAATTTTATTTTTGGTTATAAAGGATAAGATTCTTTTCGAAAATACTTCTTACCACATAAAAATCTAAAATAGTAAAAGTGATAACTCTAATGGTAATTATTTGAAAACATGATTAAAACATGGGTGGGAATGGGTGCATTGGGACTACATCAAAATATTCTATTTTAATCACCATTATTTTTTAATTTTTGAGCTTCATCACTTGAGATATACTTCCAATTTTTAAAAAAGATGTATATATTTAAAAAAATTGTTTTCCAATTTACATTGTAAAAGGGGATCACCTCTTCCCAGACCCCAAAAATAAAAAGCCCCCTTAGTTTATCTCAAACTCTACAAAAAAATCATTAAAATTACTATACATCCTAAATAGTTAATGTTCATCTAAAAATACCATTCCTCATGGGTTTAATTATTTAAAATATATATAATCCATAAAGTGGGGTATAAATGTATAACCACTACTTCCTCATTTATATTTAATTACGCTAACTTAATATTACTCTCTCAAATTAAAAAATCATGAAATTATAACAACATCATAATTATTACAGAGTAATGTTACTATAGAGATGGTAAAATCATTAACCCAATTTCCCGTTTCTATTAATAAAAATAAAATGTGGATCATGTTTATATGATTATTACCTCCTCCATAAGGTAAATTGTTCATTTTCAATAATCATCTACCAATGGATTGTATGAAAAAAGATAATTTAATATATAATTATGATAAATATAAATTATTTATCATTACAATTTGAGAAAACATATTACTCATCTCTTCTATTCTAAGGAATAAGAATGCATCATCCATGAATATGTGTAAACTACCACCTCTATAAAATGATATGTTCTATTATTCATTAAATCATTTAATATACTTATTTATGAATGGTTTTAAATGAAAAAATTTATTTTTTTAAATTATTAAGGGTCATCAATGAAAATAAAATTACCTATTAATTATATGAACAATAATCAATTATTATAATATTTATAATTTTAAAACAAGAATGCTAAGAGGAAAACAATATTTTATTCTATATAATGTGTTTAAATAAAATATATTATCATCATAATTCATTAAATTTTTATATATTACACTTATACAAAATTATTGAGATTATTATGATTCTGTTATAATGATATTTGGATTTAAACTCTAGATATCCATCCACTAAGTTATGGTATGTTTTTTGGTGTTGGTTTGACCACATACATACACAATATTATAAAATAATTTCATGGATTTCAATAGGGACTTTTTTAATGATAATATATTACATAAATGAGGTAATAATGACTTTATATTGGTTCATTAATGGTAAACCTGACATTAAACTCATGAATTATGATACCAAGTTTCATTTATTAAAAATAATAGAAACATGATCATTGCTAATTTAACCTTAAATGATCATAGATAAAATACCCATGGAATAAAATTATACCAATATAATTAATTATAATGAATATATTACATTACCATTAATGGTCATGGAAGTATGAATCTTTTGAAATCTGGTGTCACTACCTAGGAAATGTTATAATAAATCAATTTAATTATTTATATGTATTTCTAATTTATGATGTTATATTCATTATAAATAAATTATGTAGTTCATAAAACCAAAAAATGTTTTTTCTAAACTCAATTAGTATAAGATGCTATTAAAAACATTAAAATTAATATTATATAAATTTATTTTGACCAAAAAAATGTTATATTTAATTTCATGATTTCAACATTATCTTTAGATGTTTTTTTGAAAAATAATATACAAAATGTTAAATTCTGAATGAATAATGGAAAATACTGATTTTTTTTGGAAACTATATGATATATTAATGTATTTACAAGGTAAAAATATGTTAGGTATTACATTTGAATTTTCAATACTTATTTTTTATTTAATAAAATTATCAATTTAAAAGGATTATATAATTGTATTTAGTAAAAAGACATTTTATATTTTAAAAGTTCATTTTTTGAAATAAAGAATTTGTTGCGTTTAACTTGTTTAATTTCATATAAAATTATAAAACTTATGTGTTTTGAATTACAAAAATTTTATCTGACATTTGGAATTATTTAGTCCAATAATAGTAAGTGTGTCCATTTTACATTCGGACAAGATCAATAGTATCCATACTAATTTTTATAAAGACTTTAAGGGGTAATCAGGTAATTTAAGATAAAAAATTATAAGAACCATTAAATGACACCAAAACTAACCTAAATACTATTTTATGATTATATATCAACCCTAATAGTATAAGGGTGAAATTTAAAACATTTTTTGGACAGATAGACAAGAATATTACCTGTATAGTATTTTTTTAACGAAATGTCAATCATTTCAAACTGTAGTTTATAATATGTGTAATATTTTTAAATATGGTGTTAAATAGATGATTTTTGAAAAAATAATTAGTATGTTGAAATATGAAATATTTTACCTAATAATGGTAATTTATTTATAACTCTTAGTGATTAAATAATATATTTGAATAGTTTCACAATGTAGATGTAGTAAAAATTTAATTAATTGCAAAATCATATAAATGATTTTAAATATATTAAAATAAAAATAATAGGATTTAAATATTGGTATAAACTAATTTTATGGATGAACATGACATGTTAGAGAAATAAGAAAATAATTTTTAAATGTTAATTTGTTTTATTATTTTAATAAAATGAATGTAATAAATAGTTCAAAACATTGATATTATAGATAGTTTTTAGTGAATAGTAATTTATTAAATGATATAAAAATCATTAAAATATAAATTAGTATATGGTATTATTATAATGTTTAATATATCATACATGATCCATTTAGGGGTCTTTTTTCATTTTATATTAAATATATAAATCCACAACGTGTAAATATCCCGGTTGCGATAGTAAGACTCAATGGGGTTAAATGGGGGTTAAAACCAGAATAAAAGGGTAAAAAAATGTCAGAACATGTGTAATTTTAATTATATGTGTGTATGTAGATTATAATCATATTATCTTCTAAATAACTCCTATCTTATCCAATTTTAATTGAATATTAATTTATATTAATTTAATATTTAAAGAAATTCTAAGAGTGCCCCTACATTCTCTTATAAAAGGGAACTTCTTATAATATTTTCATCACACATAATAACATTTTTTAATCAATTAAATGACTAAATACCTTCCAATAATACATCCTTGCAATATAGAGTTCTTTTTGGTATAATAATAATCACAGAGGTATTGAGGTGGTAAGAAAATGAGGTTTTCTAAATAATAGTTATAGTTTTTTCTACATGTTTTAGCTTATATTCTACTTCCACATCCATCAAATCATATTGAATAATGACTCTTTGATCTGCGCCACGACTCGACCGGCATACCATTTTACAACCATTTCACATGCGACCAAAGTGCATCGTTTAACCCCATTCACTTCCCTCTAGGAAATTTAATGCACTCTTTGACTCTCTTTTCAATGTCATTTTCATCTTTCCCTTGCGATACTTGTTCATTATCAGTCTCCCACCCATATTTAGCCTTGGACAGATGTTACCACCAAATTTGGGCTGCATTCCCAAACAACGTCAAAACAACATAATAAATCATATACATAAATGTGATTATGTTATTTTCATGGACTTTTTCAATCTCATCTTCTGTCAAATGTGAAAATAATTCAAGATTTGACTGTTCAGCAGTCTACAGCCTCACGAACCCAGGTAATTCTATTTTTATCTCTATCTCTCATGAAATTTTATAATTATCAAATTAATGTTAATATATGATATCAATTCAATATTCATATTTATTTAAATATAGCATATCATTTTATTACATTAATTGCACTAGAAAAAGATAATGTCATTTGTGCATATGTGTGGACTACTACCTCTATGAAGTGATGTGATTCGTTTTATACCGTGAAATAACCGGGATGATTTATATAAGTATATTTAATTTAAATTATATAATATATGATAAATTATGATCATTAAAAAAATATGATGTATTAATTACCTTATTTCTAACATGATTATTGAAAAGGGGAAACAATACATAGGCGTACTTACAGATCACCGTCTCTAAGATTGTAAGATAATTCATTTTTCATAACCATTTTTATTTGATGTACTTAAAATTATCATTCACATATAAAAATTATAAATATTTATTGGTTATTATAATAATGATTATTGAATAATAACCACTTTGACTAAGTAGAAAATAACGTATGTTTGGACATATGAACTAAATATCATCAAAACTATAGAAATTAAATTAAATAATTAATTAATATTTATAATAGGGTAATAAGTGATATAAAATGAATAATAAACATGAAAAATTATCGATAAAGAATTAAATTAACTATATTTTATAAGTCAGGATGATAAAAATGAATGTAATGAGTCAGACTCTAGATAAGGGAATTTCTTTTGAAAACTCTCTTTTAACGGACCTCAATCATTTTTTTACAAAATAAAAATATAAATGTTTTTTAAATTATTTGGAATTAGTTTATTTTTCCAAATTCATGTAACTTTCTGACTCAAGTTCCATAATCTAGTGCACTTAGCTAGTTTGTCACCTAACTTGAGATGTGCATCCTCGTATGCCAAAGGATTCCGACTAGTAACGAGGGTCTAACATCAGTCTTAGGAAGACAATACCATATTTATCAAAGTAGAACAATAAAAGAAATAAATATAAAATAACCAAATTATATTAACAATAAACTAAAAAACTAAAATAATACGATGACCAATACATGAAATAGAATATCTAAACAAAAAAATAGATATTTCATGCCAAATACATGTCTATTGTCAATGTGATGAAACCAAAATATATAAGGTCACTTACAACTCCCAAGAAGGTCCCAACACCCGGCCAGCTTCCCTTATCCATGATCCATTACATATTATGTATCTAACACATTGTGTATTACATTATCCTATCCTGCAAACATAAATTCTATTCATGTTCTGGTCATCATGCTCAAGTATGGTGTGAGTATATCTCATTAGGCCACCACCAATGACCTGAAAGATGATAAACAGTAAATAATAATGCATACATTTGTATAAATAATAATGTAAAATACATAAGTAAACAATTATAACAATTTTATTTCTCCTTTATTTAACCACTTATACCATCAGGTTCCTAAGGACACCCAAATCATCAATAACTACATCGGCCCATGCCAGGGTTTGAACTATATCAAATACACAACTCACAGTTAATTATAACAAATTTCATTTCACTATCCATTTTATCTCAATTCAATATCATGGCCAATTTTAACTATTGTGCAATCATAACATTTTTTCCAAGTTCACTAGCCTAGGGAACCATTTTAATTGGATGTAGTAGTCCATGGCCCACAAATTATTTGTTATACAATAAAAAAATTTATATTTTAAAGCAACAATCTATGTCCGAGAGTAATTTATCAGTATGCAATTTTGATGCTATACACCATGTTCCACACATGTTTACCAATTTTTTAATATTGGATACTAATAGAATAGACCATGTCCCACACATGATTATCAATTTGTAACTATATCACATATATCACATCAATCAATGTTAATAAACATTATCCTTATTATCAAATTTCATAGTCACAATATCCATTAATTAATCAAAAAATTAATTAATTAAATTCCATCAATTTCATAATCAAAATAATTCCCCATAATTAATTCAATAATTAATTAATTAAAATCCCACAATATCAATATCCAATTAATTAATTCAACAATTACATAATCCAAATTCCATAATCCCAATGTATCAATAATTAATTCAACAATTAATGAATCCATTTCAATAATCTCAATATATCATCAATTAATTCTATAATTAATTAATCCAATATCACAATCCCAATATATCATTAATTAACTCAAAAATTAATTAATCCAAATTCAAAATCATAATATCTCATTAATTAATTCAACAATTAATTAAAAATATTTCAAAATCCCAATATCACATTAATTTATTCCGTATTTAATTAATCTAATTACATTCTTCCAAAAATTAATCAATCTACTAATTTATTAAATTAATGATTCAATTTACAAATATTACAATAGAAATATAAGAACATAAAAATACAATTCGAATTCATGACTATGATAATTGAATTTCTACCACCTACCTCAAACACATTGATGATCAATCAACCAATGGAAAGACCCTAATTTAAAATGGAATGGTCAAACCCACAATAAAGAAAGATATATTGATTTGAAGGCAAAATAAGAGATAAAAATAATCAAGATCTATTATTCCATGATCTAAACACCTACCAGCAGTGGATAAACACATCCCTATTTTATCCAGTATGAGTAGTGGGAGAGAGTGTTTGTGTGATATCTAATTGGTAATAAACCACACACCAAGATAGGTGAAGGTCTGTCATATGATCATCGATTCATAAATAAAGTAGTCCAGAAAGCCTTATAATTCATTTTGAATCCTCAACAAATGATAGAAATAGGTTAAGGTTGGAGTGAGGGAGTTTGTGGGAATATAATTGGGATTTGGGATTTTAATTAATAATATTATAGAGATTAAATTCCAATACACATGATTTTCTAAATGGGGGACATGGTTTCCCCTAACCGTGCACATAACAATGTGCCTCATCCTTGGGAGTCACACAGTTACTACTAGAGGGGGGAATGGTTTTAAAACATGTGCGCCGGCCATGAAAATTACCTCCATTTGGGTTCTTATGGTTTTTCCATGGATTCATAGTTTGGGAAAACTGTGCACTACCCCACTTCATTCCAAAATTGTCCAATTTTACCAAAATGCACCCAAGATAGAACCCAAACAAAATATTGTCAAAACAAGGAAAAAGATTACATAAAAAGGAGAATGAGATATCCCTAGAAATGTTCAGGATCTTAAAATCTCCCCTCTTTATAATAGCTCATCCTAGAGTTTTACTCTTACGAACCTATAAGATTATAAGTAAAACAAATCTAGCCCCTTGTCCTGTTTATCCTCTTCCATCTCTCATGATTTCCCTTACACATGTCCATGTTTCTACAATACACAATCTATTGGAATAGTTTTTCTCTATAACAATATATCACTATGATCCAACACACTTATAGAATGCTTCTCAAAGTATGAGTCAACATCAAGCTTACCATCATCCACATAGATCTCATGAGAAGGTTTTGGGTGATACATCTGAAGTTCTACACATGAAACATGTCATTCATAGCACTATACCATTGAGGAAGAGAAAATTGGTACACCATCAGCTAGATCCTCTCTACAACTTCAAATGTTCTAATAAATTTGGGTGCCAACATTCCATGACACCATATGATTTGGTTACCAAATCAAGGAGACACCTTACGGAACACACGATCACCCTTTGGAAACTCTAGGGTTTTTCGATATCAATCATCATAGGACATATATATTTTCTAAGCCATATCCTTTTATTTTTGAATAATTTAAACCTTCTATGACGTCTCCTATATGTGACTTGGTCGTAGAAGCTCTGACTCACCTACATCTATACAACATAGTGGTGATCTACAAGGCCTATAATAATGATCCTCATATAGTTCCATCATTATAGTCTCCTAATAAATTTTTTTATAAGATAATTCCACGAATTCTATGTGCTTCCCCAACGAACCACCAAATTCTAGGATACATGCTTGTATCATATCCTCAAACTCCTATATAATACGTTATAACTACCAATTTTTCTATGTGTGTAATATTGTACATAGTAAAACCATTGTAAAAATCACCTTCTATAAGCCCTACCAGAATCACAAAGTAAATCATGGGTCATTATCTGAAACTATTGTCCATAGAACTCTGTACCAACAGCCTATCTCCCAAAAATATAAGCCTCTCAATTGTTCCTTATATTAAGTCTATCATATTGGAATACAATGGTCTGCCTTCATCAGTCGGTCCACAACCACCCAAATAGAATCATTATTCAGAGTCATCCTCAAGAGACCCACTAAAAAGTCTATAGTAAAGTCACCCCCACATCCATTCCATAATGGTAAATTCATGTAGTAAACCACTAAGTCATTATTACCCATCCTTCACCTATTGATAGGTGTATCATCATGTCACGAACTCTATAATCTATATTCTCTAGCCCAGCCACCAAA
This sequence comes from Viscum album, assembly GCA_963277665.1. NCBI lineage: Eukaryota > Viridiplantae > Streptophyta > Magnoliopsida > Santalales > Viscaceae > Viscum > Viscum album. The sequence goes on along the minus strand of OY728128.1, from coordinate 259,400,536 downwards.
ACTATCATCATAGTTCATGGTAAACTATTTTCACACCTAGATGCACTACCCACATTGTGGCATGATATTCACACACCAGCCCCTCCCGACTGATCATAAGAACAACAAAATAATTCTAGACATAGATGATGTCATCTGTATCTATGGACCGATATGAAGTTGTATCACCACATTAATGGATTTCACTCAGGGATAAAAATTTTGGATACTCATATTTCTTATTCATGATCAATTCGACACCCCTGAAATTGATATGATAGTCATCATCCACTAGCATTATTAAACCACACCATACATATAATCTAGTAATGTAAATATCTTCCACTTAGCACTAGAGTCCTCAACTGGTCGATTGTAATTTTTTCTACTTAGAGAGTCAAAAACACTATTTCCCTTCATCTATGTATTTGATAGGTCAAAATAAAAGGACTAAATATACTCAGACCACCTCTGTTTTTAGAGATTTAAATACCTTTACAAAAATATATACTTTAAGATCTTAGTATTTATATATACAGTAAAATTGTTACCCAATAAATAATGCATCCGAAAAATGAAATCATAAAACATTCTAGTTATTTGAGGTCATGAATTGGTTAATTCATTTCATGAATCCTTAAATGTGGAGACCCATATGCTAAAAAATGATATCTCTAAAAAAACACTACACCAATACCTATCCTAGACACAAACCAAAACACATTTTACTCCTCTCCTGGATTGGTTAGGATAAAGATTAGTATTAGAGTCAACTTATTCTTCAGTTCTGGAAGTCGTTATCCCATGCTTCCATCCATTCAATCATAACATCATTATTGGTCTAGCTATATAGTGGTGTAGTAAAATGAGAAAATTCATGGATGGACATTAGAGAATATCAACCGAATCCTAAAAGCTATGGATATCAATAATATTATTGGGATACTCATAGGAAACCCATAAATGTTCCTTATTTATTTCCATTGACATATAGATATCCTAGAATATACCCAATGCTCTCTCCATGTACTCATGACGATGTCAAGATGTTGTTCATGACCTTCAGGATCTTTGAAGGGAACCAATATATCATCCAAAATCTCTACCCCAAACTGATCTAGGTATTGGTGGGAGAATCATTTCCTCATGGACATAAACATTATTGGTGATTTATTCAACGAAAAAGGTCACAATATTGACTCATATCGTCCATACCATCTTTTGAAAGTATTCCTTGGTATACAAAAAGTTCAAAATCTCAACTATTGATACCCTGATCTAAAGTCAATAGTTTTTGAAACATAAGTACCCCTTTAATTGTAAAATATGATTTCAACATTTGGAAGTTGATATTGATTCTTCATAGTCATATTGTTCAACTTCTAGTAATCAACAATCAATTAAAAGGTCCCAAGAACATTATTTGTAAAACAAATTGGTGAACCCCAAGGCGATGTACTCTGAAGGGTAAACCCATTATCATAAAACTCTTCAAGTTGAATATTTAGATATTGAAGTTCTATAACATCCAGTATATATGGTGGAATAGAGATGGGAACACCCCCTTGCATGAGATCAATAGTAAATTTCACATCTATATTATTTGGAATCCCTAAAAAGTCATCAAGAAACAAATCCTAGAACCAATTCACTATGGGTGTAAGTAAATCATGATTTTCACATCTATCAGCTAAGAAAATACTAGCAACCTGGGTCGTGGACTTCCCTAGTTGTTGATAAATTATCCCTGTACAACCCACCGAGATATCTCATTCTCCAGTGTGAATATAATTGTCACCCTTTTAAGTTGTAAATGACAGTTTCCTATAGTTACAATATATTTTGGCTCAATATGATACTAACCAATCCTTACAAAAAACTATTTCAAATCATGAAGTGTTAAGGATGTAAAGATCCCATAGAAAATGATACTACCCATCTTCGAGAGAACACTAATTTCACAAAGAGATATCTCTCAACCATACTCCCTATGGAGTATCGATCACCATCACCTCGCTCAAAAACTCAACTGAAAGGCTCAAACCACTCACAATTTATATATATATATATAAAATAATGAGAGGTAGTAATATCAAATACTTCCTTTTCTAGAATAGAAGATACAAGAATATAGGATCTAACAATCAATGGTATATCCTCATTATCAAACGTTGTATGATATAATTAGTCTAACTACCCCTCCCATCTCTAATGTGTTGTATTATATGTCCCCTAAACTACCCCACTCATCTTATATGGTGCTATTTTCTAGAAGTATTGTGTACAATGCCTCTACTACCATAGGTAATATAACTATAACTATCAGACTGGTGTTGTAGAGAAAACCCCCTTCCCGTACTCTAGTTTTCTTAGCTGCTCCATCAACACCTTTATATCATGGGTTCTTAGAGAACGTTTATTGATGACCCATCCTTTGTCAATATCATCACTCAACCGGTAGTCTGGGAACAATCTAAAATAGTTTCTCGACCTACCACACTAGAGACATATAATATGGCTAAGGTCATGTATAAATAACCCTTCCCCCAAGATACTCTTCTTGCTTTCACCTTGGATAATATTCTCATAATGATTCTTCCTACTCTTAGAAGATGTGCCTTCTGATCATCCAGAATAAACTATATTTCCTCTATTGGAAGCCTCTTTTAGGTTCCCCTATGATACGTGATCTTGATTCCCTGCTTCTTAAAAGATATTTTTCCTAAAGATATTCACCCCAAATATAATTTCACATTTAAACCTATCCTGAATCTATTTCTCCATAGTATCTTCATCATCTTACAATTCTATAGAAAAGCACTAAAAATTTGAAAATCGTACATCATACTCCATCACATACATACATCCTGGATTCAACCTAATAAAATCAACTTCTCTTTCCTATCTCACCATCTCAGGGTAAATTTTCTCCATGAATATCTCCTTAAATAACTTCCACTCGATATTCTCTAGTTTTACATACTGAGTTTGGATATCCCACCAAGACATATCTTGACCACATGCCAGGTAAGAATAAAATTTGAATATCTTATTAGTAGGAGTCTCCAAGTGTTCATGTGTCATTTGGATATACACAATCCAAAAATCAGCTACCTTAGGTCCACCGTCTCAGGTAAATGTCAGATGGTTTTGCAATAAGAACACTCATGTTGAGGCCAAAAATCTTTTTCACAAACCTCCCTGGGTCTCTTTCTATGAACTATATGAAGAATGTAATTTTCTCATGTAATATATCTCTGACTTTATCAACCATCACTATTGGTTCCTCATGTTCCACTATTGGATGATCACTTTGAATTCAAATACGCCATTCTTCCTCACAAAAACATTCATCATAACGGAATATCACTGTATTTTGAAATATAAATCTTATGGAATATTTTAAAAAATTAATATTTTTATAGGGAATAAAATAAATCCATTACTAATCATCTGCCAAACCCAACCACAGTATCGAACCAAATGTGTTTTAACTACAATTAACCATCCCGGATCTAGGTCATGGTTAACAAAGGTAAACATATTCTTATATTTATTTTTTTCATTAGACACCCACTAATTCACATATTTCATCATTTTAAATATTAAACTTTATCATTTTTCACCATTTTTATTTAAAATTAACATATGTATGAAAATAAATTTCACATATAATATCAATTCATGAGAAAAATTTTCCCATGTATTCCTAAAAGAATTCATGTCACATATTAATCCGATGTGACTAGAATGATGCATTAATGTTAAAATCTAAATCTATTTCCTGCCACAAGTCAAATATAAAAAAATAAGATATAATTATCCCATTACACAACATCTGGATCACTTGAGGTTGAATAATACTCAACTCTATCAACGTATAATAATAACCAAAATCTAGTCCAGGGTACATGGCTTTTACCCTCATGCATGGGTTATATACTCCTAGGCACAAGCTCTTAACCATGGCCCAACTCATTCTATTCTCATATCTACCTTTCCTAAATAGTAATTTTAAATAAAATAAAAGTAAATCTTCTCTCATACAACTTTGTTACATCCCGACCCAGGTGCCACATACTAGTGTCTTGAGCTAGTCAGTCACATTACCTCAGGCATGCCTCCCCATATGCCAGAGGCTATCTATAAGTATCGGGGGGTCAAATATCGATCTTGGGGATTATATGACCTCTCTTTCAAATTAGCACAACCATATTAATGAATAGACAATAATCCAACGAAATTACCAATAACCAAACCAATCAGAATCACATGTTGATAAAAACATGAAATACAACATAAATTCTAAATAATTGATATTTCATTCGAAATACATGTTAGGTGTCAATACAAAAAACCCAATATAAATAAATACAATGACTAATAAAAATAGGTTCTCAACACCAATTTTGGTTCCATCATCCATTCTCTATCCCATTTTATCCATCTAACACATATCATTTTCTATTATCCTATCTTGCAAACATAAAGACTATTCGGGAACCGATCAGGTATCCTGAGTAGGGTGTGAGTAAAACTATGTTTCCCACCACCAATGGTGTCAAATAATATATATCCACTAAATAACAATGTATAATTCCTTATAATTAATAATGAAAAATTAATAAATAATTAGTTATCGCATTTTCAATTATCCATTAATTAACAACATAAACTCCAAGGTGCCCAAGGACACCATGTCCCACACACTATTATCAATTTATCACTATATCACATATATCAGATAAATAAAGGATAATAAACCTTAAATATCTTATCACATTTCATAATCACATCAACTGTTCAATAATTAAAAAAATTAATTATTTCAATAAAATCAATTGCATAATCATAGAAATTCCCTTTAATTAATTCAATAATTTATTAATCAAATTACACAATATCAATATCTCATTAACTAATTCAATAATTAATTATTCCAAATTTTAAAATCCCAATATCCCATTAATCAATTAAAATTCAACAACCCAATGTCACATTATTTAATTTAAAAATTAATTATTCCAATTACAGAATCCAAATGTCTCCACAATTAATTCAAAAATTAACTAATACAACTTCATAATCTCAATATCTCATTAATTAATTCACAAATTAATTAATATAGTTTCACATTCCTAATATCTCATTAATTAATTACATAATTAATTAATCCTAGTTCAAAATATAATTATTTTTTAAATTAATTCAACAATTTATTAATCCAAATTTAAAATCCCAATATATCATTAATCAATTCAATAATTTTTTTATCACATTCCATTCTTCCATTAATTTATTAGTCTATCAAATTATTCAACACAAGATTCAATTGCCCAATATGCCCATTGATATCTTACAATTCATATATAAAATTGGAATTCAAGTGTATGTGATTTATATTTAGACCTCCAACCTCAAAAAAATTTATGAATGATTCCCCAGGAGAAAATAACTACCTTTAAATTGAATGGAAAACCCACAATGAATAATGAGATCTAGATATGAAAACTAAATCTATAAGAAAATGAATCAAGATCCACAAATCATAGATCTAAACCATTTTCACCAGCGGATAAAAAATCTCTCTTTTATCTAAGAATAATAGATAGAGAGAGATTGATCTAATTTAGACGAATCCATATATTTAAAGAGATTTAAATTCATCAAAAGATATTTGATTCACATATTATACCATATGGGAGGTTATAAATCCTTAAAATTCATTCCAGAACCTCCAAAAAATGAGATAAATATGTTTATGTTTGATCTAAATTATTTATGGTATAATAAATCGGATTATAAAATTTTTCAATAATTATCTGGAGATTAAATTCTTATATGAACAATTTCTAATATTGTGTGAATTGTTTCCCTAAAATATGATCCTACCCCCAAGGAGTCACATTATTATAACTAGAATGGTGCACATTTTTAAAAACCTTGTTATGACCATGAAAATCCCTTCTGTTTGGGTTCTGATGATTTTCTGTCCTGGGCATGTAGTTTGAGAAAACCATGAACTAACACTGCACTACACCACATACTTCTAAAAATGTCTAACTTTACCAAAATACACCCAATATAATACCCAAACAATGTATAACAGAAAAAGGAAAAAGTTTACCAAAAAATTGATCATTAAATCCCCAGAAAAGGTTAGGATCTACAGTATAATGACTAATATTTTATTTGAATCATCCCTTATATGGTTACTTATTTATTTTAATAGAAAAATAATTCTTTTGTATTTTAATTGTTATCTTTTCAAATAATTGATTTTCTTAAAGTATTATTTTTATAATTATATAATTCAATTTTTTATTTTTAAGGATATGGTTATTGGTTATTGTTAATGATGATGGGTGGTTCTATTATAAACAAATGAATATTGGTTCTATGATAGACTAATGATAGTCGGTTATATTATTAACCAATGATGGGTGGTTCCATGATAAACCATATATTAGTGGTTATGTAATAAACTCCAATGCATTCAGTATGGAAGTTAACCATATAGTTATTTTATATATGAGAAAAATTTAACTAATTTTGTTTCACCTAAGAGATTATGGGAATGTATTACGATAGTTATTCATATGTTAACTTCATGGGATAATCCATGATTATCTATGTTGTTTACTCTATGGTAATGTTCGGAAGTCCACTATGAAGGTATTCCATGAGTAGCAATGTTGGTTAATCAAACGATTCCCCAAGCTTAAAAAATGATTTATCTATGTTTTCTATGAGTTTTAAACAGAATTCATTTAGATTAAAATTATTTTTTTCATTTTAAAATTATTTATTACATAAAATCAATGAATTATATAATTAGGGTTTGTATATTATAGATTTTTATGTTTTTCAATAGTCTAATATATTTTATATCTTTGTGTCCCTTATAAAGCATTGTGTTCTCATACCATTATATAAAATGTTTTCCATGGGTTTATGGATGATTTGGGAAAAGGATGTGGTCAAGATAAAAGTTTTTAAGATTTATCATGAAAATATGAAATGATTTAATTTAAAAATTTTGGGGGAGGATACTTATTATAAGTGTCCAATTGTAGTGTTTGTGTTCACTATTTAATATTTTCCCCTAATTCTATAAAACAATAAACCAAAAAGATCCTAGGTATTCTAATAAAGTGAATTCTAGTTCAAAATCACTAGAATATTTATTGATTATGGTTATGTTTTTATATTTTTAATCAAAGTAGGGTTTAAAAAAATTGATGATTAGGATGTTTTCTTGTATAGTTTCTTTATGAGTTAAATATATCATCGCAGGTTTATAATTATAAGGATGATCATAAATTAAATGTCTAATAAACACCTTTTATTCAATTATTTATTGTATTTTATGGTGAATAATTTTATTTTTAGTGAAATTTGTTTTTGAGGTAATTATGTGTTGTATCTTTTTGGATGCAAAATAAAATAAATGAGATAAATTTTGATGTTAAATTTGTTTTTAATGCTCAATATATTAAAGTTATTTTTAGGGATTTTATCACTTTTCTGGGATGATTATACAGATTATATAAATATATTTTTAGAAAAAGGAAAGCCCTTTGGATGGGAAACAGCCCATCACATCTGGCACGACAGTGAGGTTTGAACCTGAAATTGAATGGAGAAAAGGGTGAATCACCTCCCACTAGACTACATGAAGCCCCTTAATAAGAAATTTTATTTTTATTTAATTTATTTTATGTATGAAAAATAAGTTGATTTTATGAACATATATTTTATTGTATAGATAAAAATTGAATTGGAAATTTATTTTTTTGTTATGTTATTATTGTTATTTTGGAAGATATTTACTACTTAGGGAATATTTTATAATTATTGTAAACTGAAAACTATTTGAATTTATTAGAGGAAAAACATTGATTATATTTTCGAAGAATATATTATATTATTATGGATTTATGGTGATTCAGGTTATTTATTCCCATTTTTTTCATATCGTGGAGGTTATGTGATTTGGGCAATTATATTTTTGGTATGAGACATTATGATTGATATATATTATTTAGAGAAAAGTATTAAATTTATCTTGGAAGATTATGTGAAATAATAATACAAATATTTCTTGTGACAATCATATACAATAATATTTTGAGGAATTTTAAATATAGTTATTTATCAAATGATCTTGGTTTAACTATGTGTATTATAGTTGGATTTTGGATATTGAAGTTTATTTTTTATAAGATTATTTTTTGGGGGTGTTTTGTTATCATATAGTAAACAATTTTATTGGTTTTAATGACTAAAGAAAAGAGGAAAATCTTGTTTTTTCCTTGAATATATTTTTTATACATATAATTTAATTATATTACTTCATAAATGAATAATTTATCTTTAATACCCATCATTTAGACATAAAATGCATTTGTGGAAGAAATTTATTCAATGTTGGAACTCTGTATTTCAATAAATTTTATTTCCTTATGTTATTAGTCCAGTTTCTAAAATAAATCATTAACATTTAGAAAATTATTTTGAAACAATAATGTTTTCCATTTAACTTTTCTTAATGATAAATCAATTCCATTTTAACCCATTATATAATTACGATTTTGTGGTGGTTAACACTCCTATGACCATGTTCTCTCTCACTCACTATCAGTTCTGGGGAGTTAGTTTTCTCTTCCAAATCCACATTTGAACATAAGAAATTTGGTTTTACTACTTATAAACCTGGAATTAGTAACTCCATGTGGTATTCTTTCTTTTTATTATTTCCTTTCAAGTGGAGGTTTTACTGATCATTTTTATGATTTGGGATTTCAAAAAAGGTTTTTTGATAATTCAAATCCTCATTAGTCATCCTAATTTCAAACCACTGGGGATGAAATATCCAGAAATCAGGGTATTATGTAACAACCCATGTAATGATTTAATAAATCATTATAAATATTGATTTTTTATTTATAAATTATGTTTCTATATTCATTGTAAATATATTTATTACTTCTTAAAATCAAGAAAGAAATGGTTTTATTAAACTTATTTTATATATGATTTCATGAAAAAGATTAATTTTCAAATTATATAATTTTTTTTATAAAATACATAGAATTTTTCTGTTCATTATCTGAACTTTATCTTGTGGAGAATTTTTTATGATTTTTATAAAAATTTAGAATTTCCACGTAATAGTTAAATATTATGATTTTTTATTGGAAAATATATTTTATTTAAAAGTATTTACAAGTTAAAATTTATATTTTGGATTAGTTTTAATTTTTCAATACTATATTTCAATTTAATATAATTATGGTTTTTAATATGTTTTTTATAGTTGAATTTAGTATTAAAATATTTTATATTTAAATAGGGCATATTTTGGGAAACTATTATTCATTGAGCTTTTCCAGTTCAATTTTATATTAAATCATGAAACTTCATTGTTTTGAATTTTTAAATATGGATTCCATATTTGAAATAGGTCAGTCCAAATTACAAAAAATTCCCTTTTATTTTTGGACAATATGAATTGTAACTGTATTATTTTTTATTAACACTATAGAGGGTAAATCTAGTAATTTAGGTAAAAAATAAAATTGTAAATAACATTAAACACTTGAAAACATACCAAAATATTGTTGTATCTATATATATTGTATAATATTTCAAGGGTTAAATATATAAATATTCCTACCACTTAGATAAGATTATGAATTTTATATTATTATTTTTAAGAAATTTCAAATATGTCATGAACATTTTTTAATAAGTGTAATATTTTTTATAAATTGTTATCCAAAAGTAATTTTGGACTATAAATAGTATTTTGAAATCAAAAATATTTATCTTCAACTTTTTAATTTATTTTTAATTTTCACTAAAGAAAATATATACCATAAACTCTTGTACAACATTGATACATAAACTGTTTAATTAATAGATAAATAAAATACATGGTATTAAAAAAATTAAAATAAATATAAATTTAGATAAAAAATGTAATCAATTAAAATTATATAATACCGTTTCTTTTTGTGGATATAATAAAATATATTTTTTGAATTATTGATTTTATCTTGATATTATTAATGTTAATGTAATGAATAGTTCTAAAATTAGAAATTATGGATATTTTAATGTAAATAATATTTGATTAAATGATATTAAAAAACTGAAAATTCAGAAATTAGGCAAAGTATTCTATAAAGTAAAAAATATTAAAATGGATCCCTTAATTTGTATTTTTTTCATTTTAGAGTGTCAATGGTGACCCTCAAATCTTAAAAAATCCTTGTTGTCACTGTAATAATTAAAGGGGTTAAATGGATGTTAAAACTAATAGATAATTGTATAAAAATCCTAGGCCACTATGTCCACCGTCGTAGCCTCCGTCCTTCCCAATTCCATGAGCACCCTTGTCGAATCATTGGACATATACACCAGCCACAATACGTGCGGGCGAAGCCCATGCAGGGGTGAGTAACACTATACTCAATAGGGACCTTAAAACAAAAGAGGAAATATGACACATAAATTCTCAATGTAAAGCACGAAACACAAGACAACTAACACCGTGTATATTCCAGGGTAATAAAAGTAGCATAGTCAGTCACAAATGAAAAACTCCACACCTGTGGGATAACTCATCCTCAATCGAGTATAGTGGGTATTTTGGGTCACGTAGAGCCACTTATTACTAACCTTGGACTGCTACGATACTTATCCTTGATTAGTATCATTGGTGTGTTGCGTCACATAGAGCCGCTCATCACCATGGGCCTGCTAGGTCACACATAGACACATCTCATCATGGCTGAACTGATGTACTCTTCCTATCATGTATTCTGAGTTTGTTGAGTCAGACAGAGCCTCTCCCCACCATGGGCCTATCAGGTCATATATATTTGCTTCCCACAGAGTTGTCATCGGGCAGTGTTCATCCCTCAGCAAACCGTAGGGTTCCGTATGTAGTGCTCTTGGAAGAACATCTACTAAAGCCATTTTTTCCATCTCAAAATCCATGAAAGTCCCCAAGACACATGCCAAAATATCCACCTCTTCAAGAGGGTCCCAACGCCACAAATGTCCCGTCAATCAGACACACAATTTGAAAGATACATGAATTTTAGTAAAATGGGAACCAGTTGCGATAAGGCTCGGTCCGACCCGGTGTAACGGAGCCGACCAACCCAGCCCGGGGGTTCCACATACCCCATTTCATTTAGATGGACTTGACTTGACCTTGTATGAATCGACATCGGTTTGGTCCGAACATGTTAGTGGGCCAGGCCCAATAGGCCTAACTGGACCCAACCTAGTTGGCCGAGGGTCCATCCCACCGAGTCACCCAGTGACCCGGTCTTGTCCCGTGCGGCCTGAATATTGAACAAGTTCAGCCAGCCATCACGGGTCTGGCCTAATGGGTGTGTGTTCGGCACGCTCGCACTTTTAGGCCCACTGAACACATGTCTAACCCGCTGGGTAGCTGGATCGGCCCGACCCGGTGACTCCTGGGTCCAACCCACGATGTGGGTCCGACCCATCGGTCGGTTCGCGCTCTGACTGGTCCGCAAGTGGCACACTGGTCTGCCTCCCTGGATAGGACTTTGAACCGTGTCCAACAACCTCCATCGCCCTGTGGGTTGCTTCTGGGCGCCTCCTTCAGCATGATCAATCGACCACGGCATGCCCCATGGGACATGGATCAGTTCCACATCGGTGGGCATCAAACACAGATGAGAAACCGTGTCCACTGCCTCTAGCTGCTGGCTCGGCTGGTGACTTCTACTACATCGCCACGACCTGATATGGCTGAGGCCATTCCTCCTATGTGCTGGTGTGGTGCACCACCAACCACCTGTGACCACCTCTGCCAGCTACTATTGGTAGTCACCGGTGCTGCCCCTACCGCCGGTGCGCTAGTGGACTATTCTATGGACCAATGGGTCCGCACTAGTGGTCTGTTCTTCGTGCCACTTGCACCTGCGTTCACCAAGGAACATATATTATTCTACAAAGGTCTCAAGACTTTATTTCCCTTGATTCAATAGGATTTCCATGAAGAACACCCAATGTAGAGGGGCTAAAGCCTTGTTTTTATTGGCCCATGACATCTACATTATAAGTTTACAAAACAATGGATGTTTGGGGATTTTTAATTTGAACATCAATGATAATTCAATCCTGGATAAAGAACCCCAAAGAAGTCACCCTCCCAAAAGAATGCACAGTCTTCAGATTAACATGTTCGTGGATTAATATGTGTTTTTCATTTTGAAATAAAGATAGGTAAACTTTAAAATCAGATTTACCCTACCTCTTAGGACATCTGATGTCATGGAATTCATCCTTGATGGATTTAAGACGTCGATGTCTCTTCTTGGATCTGATCTTTGAAAGGAGTGATGATGATTATGATGTTACACCAGTTCTCTTCGTTATTCTATGGGGTGGAAGTCCATCAAAGGTTATACAGTGAGTCCTCCAAATTTTTAATCCATATTTTCCCACCACATAAAACTATAAATAGTAGTATGTTGCAGTGTTCCCATTAGGATGCGACATCGCGTTGTTATGCTATTTTATTTATGAAACAATGTCGTTGTAATACATCATTAAAGTGTCATTACGCTGCATGTTTAATGACCCATTAATGGTCCTCATTGATGCACATCCCCACCACCATGTCGCTTCCCCACAATGTCAAAATTATCTACTCAAATGTGAGAAAGAAAATAAAATAATTCATTTAAATTATATTATAGTTTTTCTCAAAATGTCTGAAAAATAACATTTCCGCTCAGCCCTTGCTGGCAGATGTTATGTCATTTCTAGGTGAATCCCAGCATTCTGAATTCAATGGTACCCTCAGATTTTTATCCATGTGACTGTTCAAAAGATAGAAAATAACACTCACACATCTACTGAACGTACCTTAAAAAATGTTCATAATTCCATTTCGGGCTCTCCTGATTTCGGAATCACGTGCTGTCAAACTTCACAGTCTTTAAATAATTCTATATAAATAAAAAATACACATGGAAATTATATGATGTTACAGTCATATCAGATTCACAGTAACGGAAAACAGAGGAGATATGAATCTTAACCTAAACATGGGGCAACAAGAATTTGAAAATTATACCCTGGAAAATAATGATCATAATCTCGAATCATAAAAAATCATAATATATAAGAAAAGAACAATAACATGTACATAAAACATGGAATTATGGAAAACACATAATCTTAATAAATAATTTCCATATTAGTCAAGGATCATTGATAATACAATGATAGTGTAAAATGTCATTTACTAAGATGAGTTCACTCCTCTTTCCAGCCCTATGTTAGTGAACCTAGTTTACTTCCCATTACAGTCATGTATTACTAAACTAATATAATTTCTCTTTCCAATACTATATTAAATAACAAGGGACATTTCCTGTTCTACTACTATCTAAATCCTAATATATAACCCGTTACCTATCAAATTATAGGGGGATATTGTTCTAAACCATTACATAATGAAAACCATACATTTTTTCCATAGGAACGTAATTCATTCATCTTATCAGAACCAATAAATCAAATTGGGTTTCACAAACACCATTCAACCATAACATAACCCATGGAAAAGGAATGGGTTTCATTAATGTTAGTCCATCATAATCATAATCCAACAATATAAATAATATAGATAATATCCAAGAAAAATATCACTATTAAATAATATGTAACATAAAATAATATTATCTTATATGGAAAATAATTTTGAGATATTACATGAAAATAATTCTGGTGGAAAATATCCTTTCCTCATTGAAAACAATTTATTTTCTTAAAATGACGTAAAAATTTAACATATAACATTTTCTTGTACAATATCTATATTAAAATATAATATCAGCTTCTATGAAATAAGGTGAAATGAATGTATAAAAACTTGTTCTTGTTGTATGAGTTAAATGAAAAAATTATTCTCATACATTTACTGGATAAGTCAAAAAAATATCTTGTTTGGAAAATTACCAATGATTTTTTTCAGAATGAGTAGTAAAAAGAAAGAATTTGGTAACAATTACTTCAAAAATCCATTTGAGAATAGTAAAACATTTTTTAAAACATGTTTATAAAATATTTACTTTGATGATAAATATTCCCCAATAGAGACATGAAATGAATCAATCCAAAATATTGAATAGATTCTAAAATAAATACACATCACATTATAATTGGTAGAATTGTATGCCTCATTAAAGAAATAAACTCATTAGTTTATGAAATATCATTATATCTTGGATGATACTCATAAAATATAATAAAGGATAGTATATGCACCATGTAGAAGAAACAAGTAGTGTATAAGACTGTGTCTCCCAAAAATAATGGTGAGACCAAAATGTCATACATTAGGTCTGATTTTTGTTGTATGTATACAAAAATATAGTATAATGTGTTAAATAATGTTATTAACTTATTATAGAACGATATATATTTTCATTCTATCATATATGATCATATTATCAACCATTTAATTATTTTTTATTATTAAGCTTCTTTCGGGTGTTAACTGCTTCATTTTCTTATGCATGTTTTGTTGAATAAGATTTGGTTAAAGTATAGAGAATATAGTATTGTAATTTACAAAATGATGTTAAGGTAATATATATCTTATTATTCATTAAATAAATTTATGTAATTATTCATTAATGGTGACCATAGTGAATGAATCACATCGCGTTGTGGAGATGGTAGGTTGTACATACGCACGAGCGACACTATCATTTCCTTAATTATTAAACGGTATTGAATTAGATGGTGTACGTATTATTAATAAATCAATATCATGTTATAATAATAATAAATTGTTTTTATTTTCATCATTACACCCATCCATGTAATGTGGTGATGAAATATAGATTACACCATGATGTGAAGACGGTAGGTTGTACGAACCCATGTGTAGTGATTTAATTTATCGTAGGGTGGATAGAAGATGGAATATAGTTTTTACATAATCATAATAAAATCTAATAATATATTTTATACTAGATTTATAACATTATAATGGAGAAGACAATTTAATAGGAAGTATAACAAGAAAAGATCATGAGAGAGTCGGTAAAGGATATTACCTCTTCTTCAACGAGCTCCCTCTTGATCTCCACTTAGGGACGCCAGATTTGGTCTTTTCCGAATAAAATAACCACTATAATATGTGTATTTATTTATAAAAGTGAAATGTATAGGGTATTGACAATATTTAAGGATCAAAAAGTTATAATAAAATGAAGGAGGATGTTCGCTTTTATAATTGAGGTGGGGGAATCTTTTGAATTTCTAATAATATTAGATTATAATAAATTCAATATCATTCCAAATACCACCAATATTTCATATAGTAGAATATTATATGATATAAGACTGTAATAGTATAAACCAATATATTTTCTATATTTATTGGTATTCATTTAATCCATAAAATTTTAATTAATTATTAATCAAATAATTTTAATTTTTTTTCATGTATCTACTTTTTTAGAATTAAAAGATTGTAACGTTTACTTGTTTAATATAAATTAGACCCTAAATGAATAAATTTGATACATTTTGACAATATTATAATTATTTGGTATTTTCTAAAAAGTTAGATGTTTTTTAAATAACTTAATAAATCCTTATTTTGATAAAATATTAATAGTTTCGATTGTGACAGTACTTGATTAAAACAATTCTAGATAACAATTTAACATAGAAAAATTAATAATTATATCCCTAATAAGTCAAGGTCACCAATTTTTTTAATATTTTAATTATCCCTAATTATAATTATGTTAATATGTTTAATAGCATATATTTTATTTTCCCATTAATAATATAGTTACCATGTCATATTTGTGAAATAATTTATTATAATAAATTTTTTACTATAAGCTAAAAATAAAATACATTGATGTAGATAAATATTCTATATTTATGAATAATATTTACAGGTGAATTTATTTACTGCATAACCCAATATTAAAAATGATATATTATTTAAAACATGAATATGAAATGTTTAAATTATTATTAAATATAATATTATAACTAACATAATATCATGCAACTGACCCAAAACGTCAAAAATAAATTTATATCATATAAATATGTATGCTAGGTTAAAATTTCATATTCACATTTGGTCATAAAATTTAGTTTTTCCCTTTGTGGACACATTAGATAGACTAAAGAAAACAGAAATGATATTTCATGACTTTCATTGATTCAAGTATTATTTAACTCATTTTAATGGATAAGTGTCCATTGAATGACTTAATTTTGATCCTTTAGTGTTAAAGTTCAAATTTAATTCATCTAATAAAAGATAATAAATTTTTAGGGTAATTTTATATCCTATTTAATATTATTTTTAACATAAATTTCCATATTTACTCTTTATTGTGGTAATAAAATTTACCATTATTACTATTTAAAATGTCCAAAACTGAAAAGATACCTATTTATTAAATTTGGACCTTATGAATCAAATTTTTGAATAAATTTTTCAAAATTTAAAACATAGAGGTTATATAATTTAAATAAATATAAAACTGTTAAAATCACTTGAAAAATAGTTTTTCTGAAAAATTCCCTTTTAAAACATAATATGTTTTCATAGTATATTTGTGTATAAAATTATTTTCAAACACCATAATTAGATTATTTGAAAAAAATGTACTAATTTTAATTTAATAATAATCCCTAACATAATTTGTCATTTTAAATACTTTATATTAAAATATATATTCTTTTATAAAAATTTATAATCCACTATTCATCAAAATATGAAACTAACCAGAAAAATTCCAAAAAATTAACCAATGTTAATTTTTATATTATAATTTAAAATAATGTGTTTATTTTCACAAATATAATTTTAAAATTTTCACAAATAGGATTTAAAATGGGTTCTCCATTAAATGCTGATAAAATTACTTTTTTGAAGAAATAAATCTATTATTCATAGTAGTAAATTTATTCTAATATTATTCGATTAAAATATATTTGATTAATAATAAAATATATTTCTAAAATATATTAAATATATATTTCATTTATATGATTCACTAATTATAATTTATTTAATATATTAAGACAAAATGACATTAGGAGCATAAAAATAAAAAAAATTCATTATATTCAATTTGTGTATATTTTCATTTATAATAAATTAGTATCTAATGAAATAATATAATGAACTATTTATTTTAATAAGTTTGTTAATAATAATCATAACTACTTATTTTATTTCTAGTTTGTTATCTTATTTAAATAATAATAAAATGATGTTTCGTAGAAACTCAGTGTTTTGTGTAACGTAGGCTATGTGAGTGTTGAGTATAATAAAAGTCATAAAATTAATTAAAATATATATATTTCAAAAAAAACCATGTGGTGTTACATTCTACCCCCTTAAAATGAATTTCACTATCGAAATTCATCTTGGTTTTCAAAATTTTAATTCATGAAAGTTTCATTTATTGAAACCCACATCATGAAAATGAATACTAAAACTTACATTTAAAAAAGTAAGTTAGAAACATAATAGTTACCCAAAGTTACTCATAACTAGTTTTCCACATATGATAACATAGGTGTTATGTGAAAACATTAACATGTAAGAGAACACTAACTATAATGTTCTGATGGATAGTGGTAGAGAACATGGTTAGTAGAATGATAACAATCATAAATCCATAAATCAGTCATAATCAATGGGGATATTTGATTTATTAAAAATGAAGGTACTAGGATAAAATTTTTCATTTCCAGATGCATTATCATAGTATTGATGACTTTTAATGAAAAGATATACATACTCGATTTATTATAATCCCACCATTTTTTATTCTATGATCAATTTACACCTCACATTTTTTTTAAAATGGAAGTTTAATTTTTCATTTCTAAAGAATGAACAGATCATGTGATCCATGAAAAGTCATCTCGTCTGTCAATAGTTACCATCAAAATAAACTTGTTATAGTTATCTATCTAATGTCAATAAATCCTCATATGGTGATAGAAAACATTAATCTTACAATCATTTACTTAAACATTCCATCAATGGGTAGCCTTATAAACGTTCTAAAAGATAAAAATCCAAAACATTAGAATTAATTTCAGGAAATTATCTTACTCAAAAAGTATTTCAAGGTATTTAGAATCCAAAATTGTGAAAACTATTATCAGGTATTCATTCGAAACATGGTAATAACCTAAATTACTATAAAACCATTGTGAAACCCACCATACTATGTAAAATTAACTCTTTCGACATACAAAAAATTCAAAAAAATCATTCCATGATATTATATACCTCTTTTTCCTCATATAATTCCAAATATCATTAATATTATCATACATATATTTATTTAATTATTCCAACATTAGGCATATACTATGGGTTACCCTTAATCATGTTTTTTTCAAAAATATATTCATCACCATTCATGGTTACCAGAACCATTCACCATATGATCTAAAATACTTATGGAAAAAATAGAGGAAACATTCATAGATATTTCAATATTTCACAATAATATAAATGTGATTCTATATTATTATTCTGGAAACCGGTTATATAAGTACTCAATCATTCAATTACTTCTTTTTCATACTCTACATCACCAATAGTGATTGCATGATACATCATATTAGTTTTTTCCTTAAGAGTTAGCTGACATAGATTATCAATGATAACTCTTGGATTATAGAATTGGTTAGTGTAATAACGATTTTATATTCACTTATGACATTGAAATGTTGGAGCTGTATTTAATTTATCCTTTTCCTTATTTTCATAATTAGATATATTTATCTTGTCACTTCAGTAGTTAATTTTCAGAAGACCTACTTTCCATCATAATAAACATTTACCAATACTCTTAATATAGTCTTCACAATTATTATTTTGACACATTGAACATAATAGAATTATAATATTATTTTCACATTAGTATTTATATTTTTCATTAAACTCTATCTTCTGTTTCTTATAAAAAATATGAGATTGATTTGAAACTAAAACATAAATTTATAACTAGATATGACAACTCACAATCTCTTTATAGATAATGATGTAACTTATAGTTAATTACCTCAGAATAGATGGTTTTAATCCACTAAAAAATATATCAATCTTAATTTCCTGTAAGCTGATAATTCTAGAAGTGTACCTTGCATGTATCGTAAAATTTTCCACATTTGTACCAATGAATTAATCATCCTTGTGATTAATTTAAACGAAATAACTTTCAATTTAAATGAAATAACTTTCCATATTCATTTTAATATTACTAATTAATTAATTATCGGAAAATATGTTCCTTAACTCATCCCACTAAATTGATTTAGTTTCACCTAACTACCTATAATTCTTGATTAGAGTCCACCACTTGTCTGCTTCTCCTAATAAATTATAAACATCTAAAATAACATAATCATGTTTTAAACAGTGATGTACAGAAAATAACTTCTCAATGGTATAGATCTATTATTCAGAAACAATTGTATAAAATATTCCACTAATAATGGAGGATGTTTCCTCGTGATGGACTCTACAGAATGTTGTTCCATTTTCTACTCATTTGGAAGTCAATAATTATTCATTTACTACCTAAGTATAATAATTATATTTTTGATTTAATATCCCATAACATTTGGTTTTTTAAGAGAACATTCATTGAATTTCCTACTCTATTCCTTAAAAACACATTTTCTTCTGGTTTCATCCATTATCAAAAAAATGGTGTTAGTGGAAATAATCGTACAATGAAAACCACGTAAAGGGAAAGTAATTTAAATCTATAACATATTAGTTTTAATAAATGATTATCAATGATCATAATGAAAATTATAGGATTATGACCTATATATAGACCTATCCTTAGGGACAAACCTAGACATGTCCTTATAAATATCTCTTGGGATTTCACTAAATTTTTGTCATCATAGTTTCCAAAGGATTTCTAAAACATCTCTTTAATACCAACTATAATGACCCAATAATGATGTACATGGGTATTAAATCCTTTTTTTGAAATAAATATAAATTACACAAACACACAACCAAATATCCGTTTAGTTTATATCCTTTGGAATCTTGGAACACAAACTGCTACTCTAGTGAATGATCTTCAATGTTTCCAACAATGTTCTTTCCCTTTAGTATGCCTACCTAAAACCTTTATTTATAGCATGGGGGATATGAAAACATTATAAAATGATTAGCTCAGATCCTATGTAAGGGTAAACAATGGAGATATTAATTATAACATAAACATATGGGTATAAGATTATTAAAATAATACCCTACATATCAAATATCATAATCTTGTTTCATCGAATGTATTAAGACATCAATAATAAAATAATAACATTGACATTAAATATGGAATTGTGGAAAATCACTTATGTATAGAAAAATAATTTCTCTATGTGTTAGTGAAAATATCTAAGACCATCGTAGTGGAAAAAGTCCATTATTAAACTGATTTCAATCCTAGTTCCTGCCCTATGTTGCTGAACCAGGTTTAATTCCCATTCTATCCCCATATTACTGAACTAAGATCATTTCATTTCCCATCCTTTTATATCTCAAGAAATATAAATATTTACCCAATGAATTATAGGGATATATTGTTGTCAACAATTGCATAATGAAAACCATAAATATGTGTTCTAAAAGAACATAATTCATTCTTCATATCAGAACCCATTAAATAAAATGGGTTACACAAACATCATTCAGTCAAAACAAAACCCTTGGAAAATAAGTGTGATTCATCTATATTATTCTATCATATATATTATCCAAACAAATAACAACAGAGATAATATCCTTAATTAATAACCCTATTAAATCATATGAAACATCAAATATTAGTTTCAAACAAGGAAAATAATTTTGTTATGTTACATGAAACAATTCTTGAGGAAAATATAACTTCTACTTTGATAACATTTTCTATTTTTAAATGACATACAATTTTAAAAGAAAAAAATTTAATTGAAAAAAACTTGTAAACCTATAAGATAATCATAACGTAAATGAGGTGAAATGAACATGAAAAAACCCATTCATGTAGCATAATTTAAAAGAAAACATCCTCCTCACAATTTTTTAGGATAAGTCAAAAATTACATCAATTTGAAAAAGAAAAAATAATATTTTCAAACTATGTAGAAAAAAGTCTAAAATGGGTAAAATTTACTTTATACATACATGAAAAAATTGTAAAACATTTTTTAAATCATTTTTTTAAATCCTTTACATTGATGATAAATATTCCCCAATACTATCTAAAAACTAAAAAAATATCAATTTTTTAAAAGACTATAAAATGAATAATCATAACATAAAACATAGTAGAATTGTATGCCTCATGAAAAAATGAAAATCATAAGGATAAGAAATGTTATAAAATTTTGGCTAAGTCTCATAAAATAAATTCATAGTCTATATATAGAACTTGTTGAAGAAATAAGTAGTGTAGAAGGCTTGTGTCTCATAAAAATAAATGTGAGACAAAAATCGCTTACCTTATGTCTGATTACCATCATATGTAAAAAAAATAATTTATAATGTATTAAATAATTATATTAAATTATTCTGTAACCATAATTATATTTTTAATATCATATATGATCATATTATCACATCTTTAGTAGTATTTCATTATTACGCTTCTTTCATGTGTTAAGTGTTACATTTTTTTACACATGTTTTTTCGTTTTAGTTCTGGTTCATGCACATAGAATATTGTCTTGTAATTTATATAATTATGTGAAGGTAATATATATGGTATTATTCATACTATAAATTAATATAATAATTCTTTGATGGTGATCAAGGAGAATGAATCGCATCGGGCTGTGGATATGGTAGGCCGAACAAACACACAAGCGACGATATCATTCCATTAATTTTCTAGAATCAATATCATGTTATATTAATAATATATAGTTATTATGTACATCATTAAATACACCAATTTATAATGGTCATGAAAAACATACTACACCACATTGTGGAGATGGTAGGTCGTACGTACGCACGCAAGATGATTTCATTTTTCATAGGATGGAAAAAAGATTGAATATGGTTATTGTATAACCCGAATAACATCACATCATATAAGTAATACTAGAGTTATTATTTATAATGTAATTAAAAATATAATAGGAATTATAAAAATAAATGATCTTGAGAGAGTGGATAAAGAAGATTACCTCTTCTTTTGTGAGCTCCCTCCGGATCACATCTTTTTGACAATAATGTTAGTAATTTGAAAAGAAAATAACCTCTAAAATGTTCCTATGGATGTTGATAAGGTCAATGATTAGGGTATGATGATTTTTATGGCTCAATGAGTTTTAATGATACCAGGTAAGAGGTTCCCTTTATAATTAAGGTGGGGGTATTTTCCGAATTTTAAAAATATTAGTTTATAATAAACTCAATGTAATTCCAAAATCAAAAACAAATATCGTATATTGTAAGATGATTTGAAATAAGGATATAATCTAATCATAAAACATATTTTAAACAAGTTATGGTATTCATTGAAAACATATTCATTTAATAATCCTTATGTTGACTGGTTTTTATTTTAACAAAGATAACTACTTTTTCAATATGAAAATATTGGAAATTTTACATTTTTGAAGTAAATTAGACCATAAATGATCAAGGTAAACCCTTTTTACCATATTATAAATATTTAATTTTTTAAAAAATGTTTTATCATTTTTGAATAATTTAATAAAACATTTTATTGATAAAATATCAATAGTCTCAATTTTGACAATATTCGTTTAAAAATTATCTGGATAACAGGTTCACTTCAAAAAAGTATTTAATTATATCACTGATAGGTCAATTTCCTATATGAAATTCGTTGGAATATTAATTATACCAAATTATAATTATTTTAATATTTCATATAATATATACTTGACACTTCCCTTAATAAAATAATTATTACATCAACATTATGTAATTATTTAATGTACTCATTTATTCACTAAAAATTAAAAATAAAATACCTTGATGAAGATAAATATTCTAGATTTCATTTTAATATTTATAGTAGTATTTATATATTGTATAACGTAATATTAAAAATTGTATATTATTTAAAATATGAATATGAAATGTTTAAATTCCTAATAAATTAATTATTATAAATATACTAATATCATTCATGTGACCAAAAATGGAAAAAATAAATTTAATTCTTGAAAATATTCTTGATAAATTAAAATTTTATATTATTATTCGTTCATAAAATTAATTTTTCACCATGTGGATACATAAGAGATGTTAAAGACCATGAAAATGAAATTATGTGTTTTTCATTGATTAAAATTTTATTTTAGTCATTTTCATGGAAAATATTCTATTAAATTACCCAATTTCAATACGTTAGTTTTACGTGTAGAATTTAATTCATATATTTAAATTTTATCAATTTTTTCGGTAAATTTAAAGTCTTCATAATATTATTTTTAATCTAAATTTTAAAATTTACCCTTTAATGTTGTAACAAAATTTACAATTGTTACTGTTCATATTATCCAAAAATAAAAAGGTTATAATTTAATAAATTTCTAAATTATGAATAAAATTTTGGATTCTATTTTTCAAAATTCAAAACACAAAATGTTGTGGGATTTAATTTAATATAAAACTTGTAAAATTCCATGTTAAACATTTATTTTAAAAAATGACCTTTTAAAACATAAAATGTTTTTATAATAAATATGTCTGTAAAAACGTTTGCAAAAAACATAGTTGGATTATTTTAAATAAAATGAACTTATTATAATTTAAAACTAATCCAAAATATAATTTTACCCTGTAAATAATTTAAACAAAAATAATATTTCTTTAATAAAAATTTGAATGTCCTTATTCTTCCAAACATGAAACCTACTGGAAAAGTATTTAAAATTTAAAAAATATAAATTTTTATATTATAAATTAAAATAAATAATTTTACCTTATCATATAGAATATATAAAAGTGTCAAAAATTTGACTTAAATTGGATTCTCCATTAAAACGCGTTAAAATTACCCTTCTAAAAATTATCTTCTATTCATATAATTTGATTTATTCTTATCTAATGCATATAAAATATATATGATGATTATCCAAAAATTTATTTTAAATATATTACGTATATATTTAATTAATATCATTAACTAATTATAAATTATTTAATTTAGTAAGATAAAATGATTTTGGGAACGTGAAAATATAAATAATTCATTTATATTCAATTAGTTTATATTTTCCTTTCTAATTAATTATTGACCATTTAATTAATCATATGAGCCATATATTTTCATAAGATAGTTAATAGTAATCATAATCGCTAATTTAATGGCTAGTTTTTAATCTCCTTTAAATAATAATAAAATAATGTTTCGTAGAAACTCAGTTTTTCTTTTCACGGAAGCTAAGTTGGTGTTGTGTATAATGCAAAAAAACAATGAAGATAAAAAATATATATTTATATATTAAAAAAATCTCAGCATGTCACAATATCTGTCTCCACTTCCATCAAATAGTAAAATAATTCATCATCATTGTTTATGGAGGACTACCGCCATGTGAACCAATGTAATTAATTTTTTTCATGAACTCTCGGGAGAGGGTATAATGTTAGAATTACTATTTATATATAGTACTTAGGAAATTTTATATTTATCAAAAATATATTTTTTTACCTTTCTATGCACTGGAAAATCATAATGGCATTCATGTGTACTTGTGGACTACCACCCCCAAGAAGCATTGTGATTAATTATTCATCATGAAATCAAATGGGTGACATACATATGTATATTTCAAAAATAATTTTATATATGTGATGTTTTTATTATTCTATAAATCTAAAATAATATTTAACTTTTTCCTTAAAATTGTTGAAATGTGGAAATGTTACTCATGTGTGCATATGGCTTACTGTCTCGATGATTGTAACATTGTTCATTTTTCACAACCATATTTATTGGATAGATTTAATATTATAATTGATTTATTAAAATAATAATTATGTCATGATTATTATTCTGGATAAGATAGATTAATGATAAAATTGACCGTAGTCAACATACTTATGTTATTTTGTACTTAAGAACCAAATATCGTCAAAAAATACTATGTGAACATAAATAATTAAGTAATTACTAAAAAAATGCAATATCTGAAATAAAAGGAATAATTACTAATGACTTTTTCCTGATAAAATATAAAATTATCCAATGTTTATTATTTAAAAATATAAATAATGAATGTGATGAGTTAGACTCATGTTAAGGGACTTTATTTAGAAAAACCTCCTTTAATATTCTGCTTTAATTTTTTTTAAAGTTAAAACAAATTTTTTAACATATATGGTATGAGAATATTTCTTGTCCTTCAGGTCTAATAGTTATTTGAAAATACATTTACATGGTTACAATGTTATTTCAAAATAAAATACATTCTTTTGTATGTGTGAAGTTTCTTTTAAAAATAAGTTATTTCTTAGATGGATTGTTTTTGTGATGCTATAATTCATGGTTTATATTTTTGATATGGTTCTTTGATGATTTTTATAATGAAGGGTGGTTATATTATAAACCAATAAAGTTTGGTTCATTAATAAAAAAAGGACATGTGGTTAGATTATTAACCAATGAAGGTTGGTAATATGATAACACAAGGATGGGTGGTTACACTATAACCTCTAATTCATTGGGTATAGAAGTCAATAATATGGTTATTCAATTTTTGAGATAGAGTAAACCGATTAGGTTTCCCATAATAGATAATGGGAATACACTATTATTATTATTATTCCTTTGATTAAATATGATGATTAATCCATGATTATCTATGATGGTTACTATATGGTAATGTCCATATGCAGACCAAGGTGGTCTTCAAGGATTAGTTGTGTCTTTTAATATAATGAAGCCCTATGTTTCCAATAAGTTATCTATATTTTTTATGGGGTTTTAATGATTTATTTGATATGAAATGTTTTTTTTGAATGGAAAAAATATATATTACGTAATATCAATGAATAATTAGAAAATGGTAAGTACATTATGTATTTTTATGTTTCTCACTAGACTAAAATATATATTTCTTAATGTAACTTAGTGAGTTCTTTGTGCCCATACCATGTTTTTAAAATGTTTTTCATTGGTTTCAAAGAATAATAGGGACAAATATGATGTCAATATGAAAATATAGAACATTTATCATGAAAATAACCCATGTTTTATTTTAAATGTTTTTTCCATGTCGAAAAATATATATTAAGCATATGTATCCACATGTAATGTATATTTCACTACATAGGAGTTTGTACTAATTCTATAAAACTATAATAAAAAACATCCTGATGATTTATAGAAATTTAATTATAGATTATAAACACTATATGATGTAATTATTAAGGCTGGGTCCTTATAAATATAAATAACGACACATTTATTAGAAAATTAATTCAAAACAAACAAGATGAATCACACCCTATTTGAGAATAGGTAGAAATTAACTAATATACATGTTGATTAAAAATATAAATGAGGATTTAATATACCTATAATTAAAAATAATGTTATGTATTTATTAATAATAGTTTTATGTTTTTTATTCATGAGTTTAGAGCATGCTCTAAGAAATAAATATAAAATGTAAGGACTGTCACATTCTCCATTATGATTTTTTGAGTCAAGACACATTCAATGAATTATGTTTCACATTATTTGTGTTCAATTTATCATTAATCACATAAATATTTTATATATTATTTATTTTTAATTCATGGGATATACTAATCCCAATCATGTTCTTTTGTGAAAATGGACTTCAACTCAAGTGTTATCCTTGTAAATAATTATTTCCTTCTCAGTAATCATTATTTGTTGTATGCTTTTATATTAATGTTCTTTTTTTTGTTTCAAAAATTCCCATAATATTATTATATATTATGTTATGTTGCTATTGGAAACTTGAAATTCATTTTTTGACATTATTTTTTTGTAAATTTGATTGATAACTTCTATAAAATGTTATGGTTTTCCATAACACAATTTTCTTTTATGAGTGATAATATTTTTCAATGAGATTACACTTTCATTTCATATGGTTTTTATTTATTTTTCTTGGGAAATATTTCTGAATTAAAATAATCCTTATTTATCAATTTTAATTTATTCATAAAATGAAACAAAGTTAAGAAAAACTCTCTTGCTCTTACATGATAGTTTTCCATATATATCGATGTTTTCCACATCCCTAGAAATTTTTTCCATAATATTTGGAAAACCAAGAATGTTTTATTTTTAATTTAATAAATGTATATAATTATCCAGTTATGAAAAACAATTTTATTTTGTTCTTATTAGATGGTATTTCAATAAATATATTTTTTATAATATTAAAAAGGTTTTCCACCATTACATATTCAATGGTATTGTATTTTAATAAAAAATTCTTTGAAGATAATACAATATTTAATTTTCTAGGATCTATTATTTATGTTTTTTAAATTATATTTTTTCAAAACCATACATTTTTTCTATTCAAAAATTACATTTGACTAATACCTATAATTTAATCTCTTATAAAAATGTTGAAAATGGTTTCTAAATAATCTTTTCTTCATTTCTACCATTTTAAATTTCATATTCAAATGGAATTACCAAAATTGGATTTGTGTTTCATGAATTACCATATATTAAATATATAAATATTTACTGTTGAGGAATTAATCCCATATTATCATTAAACTCTAGTTGTTCACCTGATTGTTTGTGGTATCATTCAAGTTATTTAATAATTAATTCGTTTTCAGATATTGTAGTATCTTATAATAATTATTAAGATATTTTATGAAGTTATAATCCACATTTTCCATCAAATTTTGATGATCCTGTTTTATAAAAACAATCATGAAACCCATTTACTCACTAGGTTAATAATTCATTGATTAAATTTTAAATGCTTCCAAATATGGAACACATATAAATGTAAATAATATTATTTGACTTGTGGGATTATAATTATATAGCCCTCCAATTCATTGGAAAAAGATTTATATCTCTGGATATGTAACTTATGAGATTAAGGGTTGAACCTAATCCATAATGAGTCTTTTTGTACCATGTGATGATGGACTTAGGAGTAATCAATGATTATGTTAATAATGTGATTAATTATATTATGGTCACAATATTACGATGTTAATATCCTTTTATATAATTTTCATTATGATAAATCCAGATGATATTATTCTTGTCTCATGTTCCATGATTTATTGGGTATGATTTTTATATTTTACATTTCTATTCCTTTCACACATTCTCGTACACATATTTTTATCTTATGATACCATAACATATTTGATTATTATAATTTTAGCTCATACCTTATTATGTTTTAGATTCCCTATGTAAAGATTAAATGTAATATGTGGGGAATTCATTGAAGAATCACATACACATAAAATTTATAGGAAAATTTATAAGCATGTTATGTGTTAATAGGTATGTTATATAAACGAAAAAATGTTTGCTAGTTGTTTATAAAAAAGTTTTGATAATTATTTTCCCCCTAAATTTATAAAATTATAAACCTAAAATATATTTGGTATCTATTATAATACATCAGTTTTATGTCATGTAACTATTTGATCATTTTTACTGGCTACTAACTTTTGTATATGGGTAAGGATTAGATATCATTAGTGGTTAGTATGTATGATGATAAAAATTTAAGGGTTTAAAAAATAAGATTTATCATAAATTCAATAGAATAGATAAAATTTTAGGTTATTGGATTTAAAATTTACTATTTTTCAAATTACGGTGAGAGATAATTAGTAGAAATTCTATGGATGGGTATAAGTGTAGGATAACACCCTAACATTTTGGATTGTTTTGAGTATATAATTTTCCTATAAAATAGATCCATTTGTTAATAAGAAAGTAGATATAGGATCTAAAATAGATGCACCTCGGGAAAATAACAATGAAAGGTATAGATTTAGTATTCGATCATTCTTCCCCCAGTGCATGAGAAGGATCCAAACTGCACCCCTAGTTTGAGAAATGTGGGGGATATGCTTTAGTTAATAATATGGTCTTTACATCCCAATATAAAGGACTGATTCCCATGTTATATTAATTTATCATGTTAATATGTATGATAAAAAGAAACATAATTTTACATAAGATGAATAAAGAATGATATAGGTTGAACTAAGACTGATATAGGTTAAACTAAGAGGTCTTTAGTTTAATTTCATAATATCATAATGTTTTTCATCTTGTGGTGAAATTTCTTAGAGGATGTTAATAGTAATAATATTATATTATTAATTATTCATCACTAATGTTAAAACCTTTTAATATTAGTGATGGTTGTAACTATAATGAACTATGGTCGTAAGGGATAATGAAGATATTAAATAATTGAATAACCATACTTAATTGGAGATGAAGCGAGAAATCATATGATTTTTCCAAACCTACTATCACAAAATATGATTAACAATGTGAAAATATACAATTTCCCAACCCCACAAAAGAAGTTAAGGATTTAATATATTTTAATTTCCTATGAAAAGCATAATAAAGTAACAATGATTAAATTATATATATGTATACCATGTAGATTGAAGCATGGATAAATTAAATCAATGGGGGTGGATAGATGATACAGTTATAGACATGAATATCGTCAAACTCAAAAGTGTGAGGGATGGAGAGAATATACCAAAATATATTTCGTCAACTACAAATAAATTTGGAATTTGGAAAATCAATTCTCTACCCAAATGGATAATGAGTATAGTAGGAAACAATCATCACTTATTCCATGGGAATAATGAAGTGTTTATGCAAAAACTTTTATTGAAATAGAAAGTGATTTTTATACTATATTTTCCTATCTCTTATGTTGTATAAGTTTCAATATATTATATATTGATTTATTAAAAAGAAAATTGGTGGTATGATTATTATAACTATAGTAAAAGTATGTTATTAAAGGATTGTGGATGATACTTCTTATTAGGATTTTGTTTGAAATGGACTATCTCTATTTAAAACGATATCATAGTATATTATGTATATGGAAATATTAATTAATTTCCTAAACCAAAGCATGATAATATAAAATATTATGGTTAATTAAGAGATCCCTATGGAAATTAATCTTGTCTTTAGAGTTTTAAAATTACTATGATGGTATTTTTTAAAGAGGGAAAATTTAATGACCTGTAATTTTAATATCTGATTTCATATAACTATGTCAAATATGTATGATAGTTCTCCCCAAAAAATACTAAAAATGAAATGGTCATATTTTATAGATGTTAAAACCCATAATTTTAATTACTTTGTATATATAAGAGTAACTACTGTATAAAATATATTAATATATACTTATATAATGGATATTTTTTCAAAATATCTTAATTCATTTAATTAAAAATATGCCTTTTTTATATTCCAAAATTTTTATTAATGAAACTATGTATTTAATTTATTAATGATTATTTTAATAAAATATAATATTGATTGACTAATTCTATCTTTATGGGTGTTTATAGAAATTAATAATAAGAACAAAAATGATTTCAAAAAGATATATTCTTATAAAAGAAGTTTATCATTGTGTTTTATGATATTATGTAAATGATAAAATACAAAATTTAATTAATATAATTTCTATAATTAATGTTATTTTTTAATTATAATTATAAATATATATATATGAAGACTTGGTATTTTTTGAAAAGTATTTATTTTTAGGTCAATTGTTTAAAAAACATTTTTGATAAATAACATGATTTTGTAAATTTTTTATTATATAAGTATGAATTGAAACATCTTGAAACAATTTTATATTACCAAAAATAAATTGAATAAATAAATTTATAAATTTATATTAATTTATTTAAAATTCAGAAAACCATATTGGATATTTTAGAACAAATGATAAATTTTTCAAAAACATTTCCACATATTATCTATTTTGGTATGTTAATATTAATTTTTATCACTTCTATAAATTTACAAAGAATGAATTGGATTTAAATTTTTATTCATTCCATATACTTTATGTAATAATGATCTTTTTTAGCATAAAATATTAGTTACCTAATGTCAAAACTAGTTATCATGTTAAAAGTTAAAATCATAAATGTGGAAAAATTAATGAAAATGAGTTGAAAAAATGCTTAAAATACAAGTGGTAATGGGTTGTCTTGGCCTATATTGAACATATATTTTCCGATATCCAATATTTATATTTTTGAAAACACATCAACTGATATTGACTTCCTATTATTGAATGTTTTGGATATTATTGAAAATGTCATCCCATTTCACTTATGAAATTGGATCTCATATCCTCGCTTCCATATTAACTAAACCCCCTGGTTTGTCCAAAACTCTGCCCAGCCATATCATATAAATTCTTATAATCTATAAAATGGTAATTTCATTGTCAAAATACCATCCTATAATGTATTATCACCTTTTAAAAGGAGATAATCTATGTGTTTATGTAAAAACAAATAATCTCTCCGTCTTTATTTATACTTTTTATGTTATATTATTCCCCCTAAAATTACTTGAAAATTAATAATATTAAAACAAGAAAATAACAATTATAAAATTATTTTATTAAAAATATGTTAAAATCACTTGTAAATTTTATATTTTCCCTTAGGAAAAATTAAATATTGAATTGTTCTTTCATGCATACTACCACCCCCATAAAATAACAAGTTTGTTTTCATTCACCTTATAACACGCATGGTTTAAAAAAGATAATTTAATATATAATTTGTATATCTATTTCTTACATTAGTATCTAAAATATCAAACCATGTTACTAATCTCTCTCATTCATTGAAAGAAAGCATCATCTTTGTGTATATGGGGACAACCTCATCTATGGAATGGTGTGATTCATTTTTTATTACTGTCTATCATGGATGGTTTAATGAATGGGATTAGAGGTTAAAAAATATTTTAGGTAATTATGATGATTCTAGTAAAACAATTTAAAAACTTATTATTGAAATGAACAAATGAACAATCATTGTAAAATTATAAGTCATAAAAGAAGCACGAGAAGAAGAAAATGATATTTTTATTCTATGTTATAGATTTATATATATTATACTATCATTATATTTATTTCTGGTTTTTATATATAATTATTATACACACTATTTAAGATCATTGTGTTTATGCTATAGTAATTTTACAACTTAACCACTTCATATCCATACATTAAATTATGTTATATTTTTTTGGGTTGAATTGACAACACACATAAAGAATACTAAAAATAATTTCATAGATGGATTTGAGAACTTCAATAAAAATAAAATATAAAAAAAGTAAATAATGCCATTATTTTTATTTTTAATGGTAACATTGATATTAAATTCTATTATTAATGTACAGTCATTTGTCAAAAATTACTGAAACTTTCTTGTCCTTGATTTCACATTCAAGGTTCATGGAATAAAATCCCTTATAATTAAATTATAAATTTATGAATTAATATAATGAATAAATTATATTATATTTAATTGACAAGTAATTATGATATTTGGATATGAATAAATAACAACCCCTCTATTATAAAACTAGTTCCAAAGAATGGAGATTACTCACGCCTGATATTGAACATTGGTAAAAACAACATAATATAAATGTGGAGAAAAAATATATATGTGGTTTATTAATGGTTATATTTAGGATTATGTTTCATGGACAACTAATTATGATTCTTATGTTTTATATAAATGAAATCATAGCATGTTCCATGGAATCAACAAAAATATAACAGTTTTCATGGTCTGAATTATGATTCTTATAGACTTGTTTCGTTGATTACACAATATTTACTTTTATACAGTCTCTGATTGATTTTCTAAACCATTAATGTTTTAAATCTATTTATTTATAATTATTTATATAAACTATGAAAAATAAACATCATTTCTTCAAATGGTCTTCAACTCAATTTTTTGTACGAGTTGTAATGGTTTCTATCACAATAACACCTCCTTAAAGAATTTTTAATATTCCAAAATAATATTATATTATAGGGTATAACTTCTACATCATGATTTTTAATATGTTTAATATTTTATAATCTTGGAAACAGAAATTTAATTCATGTTCTCCATTATTATGGACTTCAATTTATAACATCCCTAAAATATCAAGTCTTTTCATAACTCCATATTGTTTCATCAGTTATAATGTTTTTTCCTTAAGATTAAACATCCAATTCTATGGTATTACCTATTTTTATCTTGGGGGAAAATATTTTTGGAAATCATTTTTATTGATTATTTCTATTCCTTCTTCAAAATTAAATTATTTTAAGGAAAATTCTTATCCATATAAATCATGTATAATCATTCATGTCCAGGTTTTCATTTCCCCAAAAATATTATACCTTTTTATTTGGAAAGGTAGATAAGTTTTATTTATTATGACATTAATAATTCTCTTTATCCCACTTCAAAAAAGCAATTTTTTGGTGTTTATGATGTGGGTTTTGAATAAAGGAATTTTCTATAATATTAAATAAAATATCACTTTGAGAAACTATTGTTTTTTCTTCCACTCCACACTTTGTCAAGATAAAACATTATTTCATTTTCAGTTGTCTATTTTTTCATTTAAGTAAAATTTCTCAAAATATTTCACATATTATTTTCAATGCATACTTAAAAATGAATCTTGAATGTTATAATCTTATAATACTTTTACAAATTATTTTTGAAAACACTTTTATTTTTAAGTTTCTATATTAATTTTCATATTCAAAAGTATTTACCTTCATTGGATTTATATTTTGTGATTGGCCATCAAATATAAGTTTCACTATTTTTCATTGGAGGGACTAATTTCATGATACCATATGCACAAAATTCATTATCTATTAGTTTTTGGAATCATACAACTTATCTATTTATAAGGGTGTTTTAATCTATTTCATAATCATGTAATCATTCATATGACGTATTTTTAAGACATCATCCACATTATTTCCATCATTGGATTTGGATTATGTTTTATGGAAATAATTACAAAAACTATTTCATTATTAGTTTAATAAATATTTGATAAAATTATGTAAATTTTCTTATGTGTAACACAATGTCATGTACATAAATGATGTGATGGGTTGGACTAAAATTATATTACCATCCAATGAATTGGTTAAATATTTAAATATCATGAGATGATATGTATGATGTTATGGAATGAACCTAATCCATTATTGTGGTTTTCCTCTATGTGATTATGGTTTTGGGAGGAAACATTGACTTATGTTATTGATATCTTAGGTTATGTTGTGGTCATAGTCTTAATATGCCAATAATCATTTATATCAGTTTCTTTAGGCTAAAACCTCATGCTATTATTCAATGATTGGGATCTGTGTGTCATTTGGTATGAAATATATATTTTATGTCATTTTTCATTATTATATTCTCATACCTATATATTTATCATAATATTACTTGTGATATAATATTTTTATTAATTATTTTTACCTATACAGGGATTTTGGACCCACCCCTTATACATTTCCTTTCCCCCCTGGTAAATATACAAGGTAATATTTATTATTTCTATAATATTATCTTCTGTATAAAATTTACGGGAGATTTTTAATACTTTTTTTATTTATAATTATATTTTATTGTGGGAAAATGACTATTATTGGAATAAACCCATGTGTTTTTTTAGTCATTATATTTCCCTAATTCTATAAAACTATATAATTAACAGGAAATTGGTATTTATTATAATTCATAATTTAATTTATTTCATCTCGTTAGATAATCTAATTTCCCAAATATCGTGTATATCATTTCTCTTAACTCTAGAAAATATCATAGAGGTCATTTAAAATATTTTATATTTGTGTATGTTTTTTGACATTATCTAAATTCCTATATTAGGTGTTTTCATGTAAACACCAATATAATTTTGAAAATAGATCAATTTAATTTTTTATCTCTATTAATGAAATATTTTATATAGATCAATAATTAATATAGTTATATTAAGTAATTTTTCAATCAAAAATGGAAATAGTTTAATTCATGCTAAATTAGTTTCCTTGTATTATTGGGATTTATTTAAAAATAATAATATCAATATTATAAAAATTTTAGTTAATAAGAAGAATATAAATTTTGATGTTATAATGTCATAATTATCTTATAATAAATTTTTGGTACTTTTTATAGAATTTTTATTTCTTGTTGAATAGTTGAAAATAAGGTGTTTTAATAAAACATTTATTTTTTAATGTATTTACAAAGTCACATTTTTTTTATTGGTTTTTTAATTTTTATTAGTTATTTTTTATTAAATATAATCAAATACTTTTAATTTTAAAAACAATTCGACATTATTTTTTTATAAAAACATTTTTAAACATAAAATAAATTTATAGGGAAATATTTCATCACCTAAAAAGATTTCATATTAAGAATAGTTTATTCCACTTATAGAAACAAAATTTAATAAAAATTGTCCCCAAATTTATAATAATAATTTATAATTTTTTTAATGAGTTCAATTATATTTTTTGATCATTTTTAATTGTTACTTTAGTATAAAATTCTATTATGATTGAAAGAGTTAAATCGGGTTAAAAATGATAAAACAAAAATGATAAGGTTTAAAATGAAATAAAAACATATATAAATACTATAATATTATCATATATAAACCCTATATTATCTAATATTTGAAAATGGACCATTTTAATAAATTTTTCTTGTGTTGTAAATTAATATATATTAAACTTTTAAAACAATTCAAATTTTGTCATGTACCTCACATATAAAGGGACAGCCCATATCCTCTCTTATTCAAACTAAAGGAGCCTCTTAGCTCTTCCAATATCTGACCAAATACCATCCTAAAATACCTTCTGTAGTATTTTTTATTTTTATATCATAATATCTTCCATGTAATAGTTTAGGTATCATCCTAATGAGATTGTATGAAAAAGAGGTATAGTTCATAACTGATTGATTTCATTTGATTTCTTCTTTTGGAACCATACAATAAGGCTTTAAAAATATCATATAACAGTATCAGTATCTAACATATAATATATATTTTTCTTTTTATTATATAACACTTTTTAATCTACTATATAATGAAAATTAAAAACGATTCCCATGTGTTGTGTGGATTACCGCCTTGTGAGATGATGTATTCCATTTTTAATGAAATTATATTTTTAAGGGTCATAATAATGTATCCAAATTAAATAATAAAATAAATATTAAATAAATTTCATTATTTAGTAGAAAATAAATTCTCTAATTTTTTTACCATAAAAAACATCAATAATGTCTACATGTGGACTACCGCCTCAAAAACTAATATATTTCATTTTTCATCATTGCATCACATGGATATTATATATATGGGAATTTAGATATTAATATAATATTTATGAAATAATTATTATTAAATATATATAACATAATACTTACCTTATATCTGCTAGGTTCATTGAAAAATGGAAACATTTCTTATAAGTATGTCCGGACTACCATCTCAATGCTGTAACAGAATTCATTTTTCATAACCATAGTACATGATTGGTTATTATAGTATAACTAATTTATAAAAAATAATAACATTATTGTGATTATATTCATGTTATAATCATGATCCATTTATCCATAGCCATGCTACATCATCCATTCCCAACTTATATAAAAAAATTCTCAAAAACTACTAATGTGAACTTAGCCGACAATGTAATTACGTATAAAATGATATCAGTGAAATAAATAAAACAGAAGAAAATTTTAAATTGTTATTAGGAAATTAAATAATTGACATAAATTTACTATTCTTAATATTGTGAATATTCATTACAAGCTACACTCAATATAAGTGTCACTTTACCTTAAAACCATGTTTTAAATGTTTAAATTATTTCATAAATATATTTCTTCCATGTCTACATTCTCAAAAAATTAAGATGTATTTGTTTTGATTTAAATATACTATATAGTAAATTTTATTTCTTTTTTTATTTTCTTTAAAAATTTTCCAAGAGGACTCTTAATATTTATTTTATAAGGAAAAGTTTTATTTTCATTATTAAAAAATTCAAAACAAGTGTTCTATTTTAACATTTATTACCTCAATGGATTTTCCCACCACTAGAACCATTATTTTATATTTTGAACCCATTAAATTATTCAATTTTTTATTCAAATAAATCCCCTCCTTCCATTTCTTCTAGTTATTTTATTTTTGAATATGGGGTTTTAAGGAAATGGATTGATCAATATCCCAAGATTTTTTCTTATGGGTTTTAAAGAATAGTTTTATGTGTTTGATGATGGAAATTAAATATTAAATGTTTTTTTTTGTCCTATTAAATTTTTATGATGATAGGTGAGCCTGATATATCTTTCCAAATCATTGGGTAATGATAATTTTCTCCAATGAATTATGTTGGAATTAACCCACTTTATAATCCCATTTATCATTGATATTTTAAGGGTTATTTTAAGGGTTCTATAATGATGTTTCCCCAAGTAACCTACATGACTTCAATATAATTTGCAATGAGTTTTCATCAAAAAATATATATTTATTAAGCTTGTATATACATCATTTTTAATAAATTATTATATCCACTAAGGGTAAAATGCTACATTTAAAATAAAATGTTTTCTATTGATTATAATATTTTCTAGGCAACCCAGATGATTAATATTTTACCTTTATGTTTTTAATGTTTTTTATTAAAAATTGTTTAGAGTAAACATGATTTCTTGATTAACTGAATAATTATATGAGATCATGTTTATTATGATAAAGGAAAAAACTTATTATATGATATCATGGTTTTCTAATGGACTAATGAGTTTCTTTTCATCTTTCTTTAAGTTCCTTAAAATTATTTTTGTGCTCATACCATGTTCTAAAAGAAATTATAGTGTTTCAAGTATGAATAGCAATAATAATGATTTCAAGTTGAAACTTGTTATGATTTTTCATGGAAAGAATGCATGACTCATGGTAAAAGTATTGTATTTTTGAAAAAAGAGATATTGAGTAGAAGTTTACACATTATAATGGATGGATTTATTATGTCATAGGTAAGACATAATTATCTTAATTTATAAACCT
This sequence comes from Viscum album, assembly GCA_963277665.1. NCBI lineage: Eukaryota > Viridiplantae > Streptophyta > Magnoliopsida > Santalales > Viscaceae > Viscum > Viscum album. Next base: position 259,362,293 of record OY728128.1, on the reverse strand, counting down.
TAAATTTCATAGAGAATGTAATAACATGAATAATTGATTTTATACTAATGATTATATAATATTTTAAGGTTAGGTACTTATAGATTCTATTAGAGTGTGGTTTAAATAATTTTATATGTTGTGACATTGTATATATATACAGTCAATAGATTCTAATTTTTAGTATTTAGGATATATAATCCTAAGACTACCATGATTTTCATCTAAAATATTTCTTTTTCTACTTGTTTTCTGTAAAGGAAACATGGAAACTAATATAGGAAGACACCAAGAGGGAATTATCCTTCTAAATATGTAACTGGTAATGATTATGAATAAGATAGTGAAAATGAATCTTAAACATCTATTTAAAAGGTTAAAAATTCTTTTAATTCAATAGTTTAAAATGAAGTGTTCGGAAGTACTTCTTCTAAAGATGAGTAAACTCAATTACAATTTCATCTGAAAAAATAATTCAAATCATGTATGAGAATTATTGGGAGGAATGAAAAATAAATCATGAAAATGAAAAGAGAAGACTCCTCAATAAAAAATCAAGAATGTTCCCTAGTGAGAAAAAATCATCATTCTAAAAGAGAACAATTGTTTGATGAAATGATTTGAGATGGAAATGAATCATAATTAACATCCGGAATTAATGTTCAAGGAAAAAACCTTAGATTTTTAGGAATAGAATTGAAATTAATAATATAATATTTGTTTTAAAAACACTTTTATGTCAATTTTGACACTATTGGGTATTTTGTTTTTGATAATTTAATAACATCATTATTATATCGAAAAAAATTATATAACCAATCCTAGTATGTAATATTAACCGAGAAAAGTATTTTAATTCATAAAAAGTGTCAAATTAAATTTATTTTGATATTTATAATATCCATTATTTAACTATTTCATTAATTAGGTAATTACTGCATCACCATTGTGTCATAATTAAATTAAATTATTTAATGTATAAATATTATAAATAAAATACCATTATGTACGAAATATTTTTATATTTCTAATGAATATTTATAATAGAATTTATCTTATGTATAACCCTATATTAAAAATGGTTTAGTAAATAAACATTGATTTTAACACTTTTAACTCTACTTTGAATTAAATAATAATAAATGTTCTAATCTAATCCAAGTGGACCTAAATGATAATATTTTATTCATAAGGTTGTTTTTGGTCGATATACACTTGTATAATATAAATAGGACATGTCTTAGGGTAATATTAATATCATTTTTATCCTTAATTACCCTATTCAATTTTAACCGTGGTAAATAAAAGTAAAAAGTTACTATTCACCAAAAATTATTTTTATCTTATTGAACCAAATTTTAGTCCTTGATATTAACCGTGTATCTCAGATTTATAAAATTCCACTCACATAAGCGGTAAAATTAAGTTTTATGTGAATTTGCAAATTCTCCTAGGAGATGGGTAAAAGACGGTGAAAAGTTCAATATAATTTTTATATGTCTAAAGTTATTGTAAACTGACTCTAATGAAATAAATTGAACATATATAGGCATTAAGAATCTATTTTGACCTAAAATAAGTTTAAATAAAATAAGTATTTATTTTAATAAAAAGTCGGTTTTAATCAATAATTTAGTGTTTTTCGATATTCATCAAAAATTGAAAGTTTTCAGAAAAATACCAAAAATTCACCCAAGTCTAATTTCAATATTCCGAATCCAAAAATTATTTCCATTTTACCAAATTAAAAACAAGGAAGTTTAATTTATTAATTTAAAATTAATTCCCGGTGTCAAAACCAAAAGGCATATTTTTTAGAAACAATAACTACCAAAAGATTGACACTTGTTTATGTCTAATTTCATAGTGAAATTATTTAAAATGACCATCATTGGATTATATTGTAAAAATATAATCTATTTATACTTCCAAAACATTAAAATGTATAATATAACAATATAAATTATTTTGATTTAAAAAGTTGTTTTCAGATAAAAAATAGTACTTTTCACTATTTACCCAAATAAAAATGTTATCAGAAACACACAAAAACGTTATTGAAACTAAATTATTATGTCCCGATTCTAAAGAAGAAGTTTATTTTGTCAAATTTAATATATAAAAGTTTCAAATATTGGATTAAAAAATGCTTCACCATTATAAGTCGGTAAAATTGCATTTTTTTAAAAATACTTCTCTTATCTGAAAAAAAATGAATTCGTCTTTACATTATGTCTAAAAAACTCATAATATGGATTCTAAAATTATAAGGATTATATAATGTTCAAAATTTAGTTAATACTATTCATAACCTCTTTTTAACGGCTAGTTTGGTAATCTTGTGGTGCACTTGAACTCGGTGTTGTGTGTAGTGCAAGTTATTGATTTACTTTGAAAAAATAACGTACTATGAAATCATGGGGTGTTACATTCCTCCCTACTTCAGTAAATTGAATCCTCGCAATTTGAAATTTTTCTTCAAAAATAAATGGTTGAAACTAGAAAATTCTTCTGTGGGGAAACCCACATCAGAAATTGGGTTAATAAAATTTAGTCTTAATAAGAAGAAAAGGGGAATGAAAAAGTCACCACCAAATTATGATCTCGATTAGGAGAACATTGGTGGAAATTAGAGACACATAATTGGAGGAAAACGTAAATATTCATAGGGTGTGATTGAGGTCATCAATCACAAACAATTTTAGAATTGTGGGCCTCAAAGCCACCAATCTATGATGATTTAAAATACCATCGGTACAACAAAACGTAAGGTATTATTATAACACATTTTTTGGTTTTAAGATTCCATAACTAATGTTTAAGTTTTTTTTCTTCATAGAATAATATAAGATAAAAAGTATACTTGTCAAGTATATTCCCATCCTTTAACTAATTTCTACCACAAACTCATCTTTCACTATAAAAGACAATAAATCATAAAAAATATTATATTTATCCTATTCGTATAGTGTTCAAAAAAAATGAATTTATAATTCATCTACCAAACCCTTTTAAAAAAACTAAATTATTCAATCTAGGACATCACCTGGGTCAGTGGTAGGTGATACACCCTTGTCGCCCATCGGTTGCGGGTTCAAGTCTCACAGCCTTACCGGACACGACGAGTTATCGCCCGACCTCAAGGTTGTCATTTTTATAACAATCCAAAAATAATCTTCACAAAACCTTTAACCTTAACAATTGTATTAACTGTCAAATATAATCCCTTCCAAACTTTAGACTTATCCAAATTACTTCTGTCCAAACTCACAGTCCAAAAATTATAAGGAAGGTAAATATAATGAAGATATTTTTTGCCACGTAATAACTTGTGAATACCTTCATCATGTATTCTTTTAAAATATGGTAACACCCTGAATTACCATAAAACCTTATTTATTACATTCATGCTCCCTTATTCCTTATAGAATACTATACATATTCCTTATATCCAAAAACTTTGAATATTCAAACAATGATAAAATAAACAAATCATTAATCAGTGCCAAGGTAGTCAACAATATCCAATATTATTTATCCAAATCTACCATCTCTTATTCCAAAATTACTACTTCACTATCAAGACCATATTAATTATTACCTTTCCTTCAACCATGTATTTTAAAAAAAAAGTTTAACTTACTGTTGAGTCACCTTTCATAGTACCATATAATCTCAAATCCTTAATGAAATAGTACTGTAGTACAGTCCTTATTTATCTCCATAATTCATATAACCAGTACATTGTTGATACAAAACTCAAATGAAATAATTATTTATTAACAACATAAGAACACTAGTCATTCCTCTTCATCTATGAAAGTATCATAACATTATTATTGTCCAATAGAATCATTTGGGGAATACTCTGATGATTTGAACATTGATTCGTGTAGTGTCCCCACTACTTGCAGATAAATCATTATACATTTGAAACCTTTTTCTCACCCTCACAATCATGAATGTGGTGTTCTTTTTCTACAAACTTATAACATACTCTGATTCCCTTCAAGAATTTTACAAGGTTATTCTTTCAACAGTTATCACATATGGGAAAATCCTTCTTTACCTTCTTCCATTTATCTGTCTTTCTCTTTTCCATCCATTTCTTCTCCGACTTCCCTTCAAATCCATAAGACTCTGAAAACACTTTACTTGTCTTATCAACACATGATATTATTTCTTCATATGATGATAATACATGGGAAACTATTTTTCTTATAAATTATGGATTAAGAGCATGAAAGATATGATCCTTCTTTCTCTTTGGATCATGTGCATTGTTGGAGTTCTCATTCCTTCTACTGGGCACCATTACTAAACAATGGCATACACTAGATTTGTTTATGAATAGTAATAACTAATCCCAAACATGTAAAACACTTAACATAAATTAAATAGTTTATGGATATAATCCATAATCATAAAAATGTCTTCTTTGAGAAGTATATACTCATAAACCCTTCATAATGGTTTGTAATGAAAATGAGAATTATCCTAAGAATATCCCCCGGGAGTGTCGTAACCAAGAGTGAAGTAAGGCCCGTTTTCAAGCACCAGTTCCCATTCGAGTCTAGCTCAAAGCGGTGTTTTCGGGTTTTCCCCTAGGTACATCTGTGCCCGAGCCACCTCTACCTTCTCGTAGCCAGACATGGATGTATTGCTTGGAAAACTCACAAAATCTCTACAAAACCAAAAATCTAGGAAGATCTTCTATATTAATCCTCAAAGTCTATCTTAGGGTTATGTGCTCTAATCAGAGTTTATCAAAATCTAGCTTCCAAGGTTTGTACTAATCTTCCTCTGATACCAACTATAACACCCCGAACCCAGTTACCCAGAGTCAGTGCATTATTACATAATATTGGCATGATCACGAAAGGTCAAGTCTCGAAATACTGATTAGTTTAGTAGCCTTGGAATAAATAGATACATTCATAAAGTTTACATTACATCATAATGTGAAAACTACAACAAAAACATATTGTCTTCATAATCCACACTCATATCCCCTCATACTATCCCTGCAGGTCATTCATAAATTACATCTTCACATCCTGGGAAAAATAAAACATCAAAAGGGTTGAGCTCAGATGCTCAGTAAGGATATCAATATTACAGAAACATTCATAAATAAGAATAAAAATTTAAGTCAACGTATAACTAAAACAAAATCCTTTAAACTTGAACTTCAGCATAATATGGAAATATTAAAATGAAATAACGCCATTTACTTATTCACATGAATATTCTACTAGTCGAATAATCACATTCAATATCAATAACCACATTCATAATGATGAAATGCATAATGCCAGACTATCATAACCACATAGCCAAGGCCTCATGCCAAGACTACAAATAATATTTTGTCAAGGCCTTGTGCCAAGACACTAGTTTGCCTCATTAGACCTACCGATGCATCGAGGAACAATAGCGGGCTCCACTCATCACTTATTAAGTCCAATGCATTCCTCATATGAACCGGTTTAAACATAACATAAACATTCATATTAAAATAGCATATGAAATGTGAATACTATCTCCATAAACCATGAATGGTATAGAAATAAAACATCCATAGTAAACATATCACAAAACCTTCAATACAAAATGGAAGTTTTGTATCATAATAAATCAACTTCAAATAAGCTTAAAATCCATCAAAGGATGCTAAAATAGATGAAATCAAAACTATTTGAAAGAAATATCTCTTTTTTTGAAGTTGTTTAAAAGTTAAAAAATTATAAAATAAAACATTTACTTTGAAAATATCCTTATAATCTTGTAAGGGAAGCTTCAACGATTTTATAACAGCAGAATATAGCTGCACCTGCCGTATAAGTTAGAAAAAGACATTCATACCTTAATTCTGTTGAAAAGGATAAAAAGGACCTTGTTTGGAAAACGACGGAAAGATTCCTTTATAAACATCTTATAAAAAGTAAAACAAGGTTATAAATTACTTTAACCCATATTCTGTAAAATATTAAGAATGTTTTGAAATACATTTTTATGAAACATGGATGTGGATGATAAAGAGGTCCCAGTAGATAATTATGAATAAACAACATCAGATAATGAAGAGATTGAGAAATAAACCCCTAACTTGTAATTTTCCTTGGTTGATGTTAGGTTAACCTCATGTATAATGGTGAAATAATTGTTATTAAGTTATACAAGAATCATATACATTAATATGATATCATATATGATCTTTTAACACGGCTTTGTTAATAATATCTTTGTATTATCATCGTTTCAGGTGTTAACTTACTCATTTTATTTTATATGTTTTGTTACATAAGCTATGTTTTTTATGGATAGGTTGTATATTATTCATATCCATAATGATATCAAGTCCTTAAACATTATTTTTAATCATCAAATGTGAATTATACTTGAATGGATATGATGTGGAATAAATCTCATCGCGTTCATGGAGATGGTAGTCCGTACGTACGCACGTGCGAAAATATCATTCTTTTGATATTAAAATAATATATAAATGGATGGTATAACATATATACAGGATAATTATCATGTTATATTTATTATTTACAAGAATTATAAATCATTATTTTACCCATCTAAATAATAATATATTGAATAACAATTACACCATGACGTGGAGACGGTAGGCCGTACGTAGGCACGTATGGTGAAATGTCATTCAAGGGATGGATAGAATAATGAATTTGGTTGTTCCATATTTATAATAACATCACAGTATATAGAATATATAGGTGTTATTATTTTAGAATGGAAATAATAAGGAATGAATAAGTTTAAGAAGAAAGGAACTTGAAAGAGGGTGGTGAAAACATTACCTCTTCTTAGGGTTCTTCCTTTTGATTTGATCAAAAGGGATCTTTTGTTGGCTTTCTGATCAAGATAAGTCCTTTAGGTTGTAGGGAGGGAATTTGGGAGGATATGTGGGCAGACTGTGGCCGATCCAAAAGGCTTTGAAGGTGTAAAATTGATAAAAGGGTCAGTGACCTTTTATAAGAGGGGTGAAGGGCGCCTTTGGAAAAGCTAGAAATATTATTTTATAATAAATTAAAATTCGGTTTCTAATGGCTCAAAAGTGGATTATTTAAATTTTAAGGTGGGGATGAGTCGAAAATAACTCAACCAATAGGTTTTAGACATGTTTGGTTCACTATATTAACCTTATCTTTTAGTTTTAACTCTTAGTTAATTAGTTTGACATTTACCATGTCACTTTGTATTTTTATATTATATAGTTAATAAACATACTATAAACTTCCAAGTGACCCCCAAGTGGTCCATCAATGATAAAAATATCATAATATAAGTCTCTTGGCCGAACCATAGATTTTTAGGAATAGAATAGAAATTAATAATATAATATTTGTTTTAAAAACTCTTTTATGTCAATTTTGACACTATTGGGTATTTTGTTTTTGATAATTTAATAACAGCATTATTACTTCTAAAACAATTTATATAACCAATACTAGTATGTCTTATTAACTTATAAAATTAGTGTAATTCATAAAAAGTCTAAAATTACATTTATTTTGATATTTATAATATCCATTATTTTAATATTTCATTAAATAGGTAATTACTGCATCACTATTGTGTCATAAATAAATTAAATTATGTAATGTCTAAAAATTATAAATAAAATATCATTACATAGTAAATCGTTTTATATTTCTAATGAATATTTATAATATAATTTATTTTATGTATACCCCTATATTAAAAATAATTTAGTAAATAAACTTTGATTTTAACTCATTTAACTCTTCTATGAATTAAATAATAATAAATGTCCTAATCTAATCCAAGTGGACCTAAATGATAATATTTTATTCCTAAGGTTGTTTTTGGTCGAGATACAATTGTACAGTAGAATTAGAACATTTGTTAAGGTAATATTAATATCTTTTTTACCCTTAATTACCTTATTTACTTTTAACCGTGGTACATAAAAGTAAAAAGATACTATTCACCAAAAATTATTTTAATCGTATTGAACCACAATTTACTCCTTGATATTAACCATGTCTCTCAAATTTTATAGATTCCCCTCACATAAGCGGTAAAATTATTTTTTATGTGAATTTGCAAATTCTCCTAGGAGATGGGTAAAAGACGGTGAAAAGTTTAATAAACTTTTTATATGTCTAAAATTATTATAAACTGACTCCAATGAAATACATTGAACTTATATAGGAATTACGTATCTATTTTTACCTAAAATAAATTTAAATAAAATAAATAATTATTTAAATAAAAAGTTTGTTCTAACCAATAATTCAGTATTTTCCACTATTCATCAAAAATTGAATGTTTTCAGAAAAATAAAAAAAAATCACCCTAAGATAATTTCAATATTCCAAATCCAAAAATGAATTCCATTTTAAAAAATTAAAAACATAGAAGTTGCATTTATTAATTTAAAATTAATTCCTGTTGTCAAAACCAAAAGGCGTGTTTTTAAGAAATAATAACTACAAAAAGTTTGACACTTGTTTATTTCCAATTTCATAGTGAAATTACTTACAATGAACATAATTGGATTAACTTGTAAAAATATAATATATTTATTCTTTTAAACCATTAAAATGTATAATTTGACAATATAAATTATTTTGATTTTAAAAGTAGTTTTCAGCTAAAATATAGTACTTTTCACTATTTACCCAAATATGAAAGTTATCATAAACACACCAAAACGTCATTGAAACTAAATTCTTATGTCCCAATTATAAATGAGATATTTATTTTTTCAAATTTAATATATAAAAGTTTCAAATATTGGATTTAAAAAGGATTCTCCATTAAAAGGCGGTAAAATTGCATTTTTTAAAAATACTTCTTTTATCTGAAAAAATGAATTTGTCTTTACATTATTTATAAGAAACTCATAATATGGATTCTAAAATTATTTGGATTATATAATGTTTAAAATTCAGTTAATACTATTCATAACCACTTTTGAACGGATATTTTGGTAATCTTGTGGTGCGCTTGAACACAGTGTTGCGTGTAGTGCAAGTTATTGAATTACTTTGAAGAAATAACGTACTATGAAATCTTGGGGTGTTACACAGTGACTATTTGGGATGTGAAATGGTGGAACCTTGTGGGAATCACCCTGTCACTGTGGAACCCTCCGGATGCACGGGTTCCCCCTCTGTCGCAGCTTAGTTCGCAGCCTCCTTCTCACTGGCGGCGCACATGTCGCGCCTCTCTTCTCTTCTGTGGCTGACCAAAGTGTCGGCCACCTCCACTGACCACTACGGCTGACGAGACGCTAACCTTTTCTCATCAGTGTCACATGACGGTTTGTTGCACCTCCTCCATGGCCGGCCGGTGCCGACCACTCCGTTGACTACCACGTCTTAGTGTCACAACCTCCTCTTGTGGCACACGACGATGCACCTCCTCCATCATAGCTGGTTGGTGCCACTACTGTAATGGTCTTCCACATAGGCTCTAGGGTAGCGTGGTAGTGGAGGGTCTGATCCATGTTCGTTATGTACGTACCCACCGCATTATCTTGTAATCATGGGGGAGTATTAAAGGGTTTAGGAAAATAACATTAATTAAACAAGAAACAAACCCCTACCTCAAGAATGATATAGAACGCATGTGATTGAGGAAGTGGGTCGGTGTTCTCTGTCCCCGCAACTGGCCTATGGCGATGTCTCTTGATTGTTGATCTTCGGTTTGGGGTTCCTTTGTCGCTCGTCACTACTGGCCGGAACCGGCTCCATCCTCCAAGGGTTTGTCGTCTTGGCACTATGTAGGCACATCATTACTTGATGAAGCAGTGCCAACACCTCTCCCAATGCTCTAAATAAATAGAAGAGGGGGAGGATTAGTAACGACGATGGGAATTAATGGGGGCTCATTAATTAGGAAACTTTCTAATTCCCTAATGGTGAATTACATAGGATTGAAAGGTCCTTCCATTTATTGGCTTGACACATCGATGGTCCATCATTTTTGCATGTCCATTTTAAGGAAAGATAAAAGATTAATAATAATTAAATAACTTTTTTTTATTATTCTTTTAAATGTCCCAAAATAAAAAAATTTCTTATGACCTACTACGCTCGAAGTAAAGTCTCCCTTAAGCCAATCTTGGTGTTGCAGATTCAAAGGTGCCCAAGGATTTTTAATCCATCCACCTGTTCAAAATTTCTATAACGCTACTCATGCGTTTGTTGAACTTACCTTAAAAAAAGTTTATATATTCATTCCGGGCACACTGGGCCTCAGAATAATGTACCCTTAATTTTCGCAGACTCGTAATAATTGCATATAATTAAAATAATTACATGGAAAATTTGGGTCTTTACATTTATGCCCCTCTAAATGTAGTTATGCTGGGGTCGATGATCACTTTCTTGTGCCTTATCTTTGTCAAATATCTAGGACATCTATTAATTTTTATGTCATGATATAAATCCTATGGATGTCATTGTTGGGATGGATAGGATAATTTCCCTTACATCCTGGATTGACTATTATCTTTGACTGCTCTCCTGTTCTACCCTTGATGGGGTGTGCAATGATTTCCAGTGAGAAGAGTATGCAAGGAAAAGTAGAGTTGGACCTCCTATTCCAAAGGTTGGTGGGTTGGTTTCAATGTTCCATTTTGACTTGGAGAATGATTCTATGTGTAGTGATCTTCCTCAGGTAATTTAATGACTTTGAATTTCATTCCATCAGACATTTTTCTGTATAATTGGTAATGTAGGTAGAGTTTTCTTTATCCTTTGTAATAGCTACCCAACCAATCATTATTCCCTTATACCAAACAAAACCATTTGAATTAAATTAGTTAAATATCCATTTGAATTATTTACTAAACAAAATATTAATTCCCGCCATTATGTTACCTTGGGTGGGGCATTTTTTGTGAATAAATATGATCAAACCATCCCCATCATCATTTTTTACTAAAAAATCATCCATTATATAGTAAAGAAATAGTAACTTTTTCCATGTATTACTGATTTTTTTGATCAGTTGAAAGGGGGAAGTGTTTCTCAAACAATGGTCATCAATCTAGTTGATTATACGAAGGTGAAGAATGTTATCACCTAGTAACAGCTACGAAATATTTTTAATGATCATATATTTTTATTCATAAAGGGGTATTAACACTTGTTTGATGAGGATATCTCAATGTTTTCCTCTCTTACATCTTCTCTCACTCTAAAATGGTTGATGTTATTATGGGATTCAAAATTTCATAATTATTTCTGATGAACTAATGCACCTTTTGAATTATTATTCAATATATAATATTCTAGATACTGGTTTGTACTATATGGTCTTTTTTAAATTGTGTAGTTCATTTTTAGGTTGCTTCTTTAAGATGGGAGATCATGTGGTAATAATATGTTCCCAAAAGCTTATCCCACATGATAATAACTATCAAACTCATGAATTTGAATTCGTAGTTGTGATACATGATATTAAGAGTTTGAAAAATTATCATTTTGGTGAATGGTTTACCATTTATTTCAACTTTTCCTATATTGATGTGTGAAATACATGAAATATGTCAATTTCAGCGTTTCTGAAACCCCTGGTAAGGCGGTTGTCATTTCCTATTCATTTATAAGTAATAATATATTTCATACTATAATAGAGTCATAGTAATATTGAAATTTCATGATTTTTTGTTCATATGAATTTTTTTTAAGGATGAGACTAAGATTGTATTGATAATAATTAAATTGAACAAATCTATTATTGAGATTATTATTCAATAAAAACATATCAAGGATGATTCATGTGGTATTATGTAATCACATTATGATAGAGATGCCATTAGTGAGTGATTATTATCTAATAATAGAATCTTATGCTTCCAGAGTTAGTCTATATAAACTTTTCCTATGAGAAAATTTGTTATTGGGGATTTTCACAATTCTCATTGGGTGGTACACCCATTCTCACTGACGAGTTTCTATCATATGTGTTGGTTTTTCTGGTGTCTAGTTATGAGATGATATATCATTGGATTTGTTTCTCCTTATTATACATGTTAGTAGGTTAAATATGATCACCAAAATTGTTTGGGACTGCATCATCCCTTTCATGTTCTAACATTGATGTGGGTTGATATTTTAATGAAATTTTTTGTTAGGTTATCACATTCCACTAGAGGGAAATTTATGATATGTGAAATGATCAATTTACATTTCAAACCAGATCACAATATTCCTATTAACGATAAAGACAATGTATAGGTATTGGGAATTCAATTTTTAAAAAATATTATCTAATTTCATGGAGTATCATTTTCTATAGTTTCAAATTGGGATCACATATTTGGTTCTCATATTTTGGAGAGTCTGGTATGAAATGATGGGTTCTCATGTTATATTGATGGTAATATTGAACGAGATATAATGATTATTGAATACATTCTTCATTCATATTTTATTGACTATTTAGGGATTTTGGTAGCTGCATGGGACTAGATATGTTTTCCAAAAACAATAGTAACCAGTTTTCCAATAAAATGGCACCCTTCAAGACCTTGTATGGCTAACCATGTAAGTCTTTTTTGTGTCAGTCAATGATTGGTGAAGCTTCCATGGTAGGACCTAGTTTTTTCAAAGATACATCATCAAAAATTAGTTTGACTCTTCATAGATTAGGGACATATCAAATATAGTATAAATTTTATGAATTTTTTCATTAAGACCCTTTGGGTTTTCCATTGGTGTCCAGGTGTTTCTAAGAGTTTCACGTCCTTCGGGTCACCAAAAACTTGGAAAATAGTGGATCTTATCCCAGAGATATGTAATATCATTTGAGGTTATTAGGGAGATTGCTACAGTTGTAACACCCAGTGTTTTTATGGACCATTTTTACAAATGAATTAAAATATTCATTTATATCTTTCAGTACACTAAGTCAAATTTCCATTTACATTCAACACCAACTAGACGTACATTACACGCAACACCAGCTTGGCGTACGATACATGCAACACTAAGAATCTATGAAACATCTATTTTTATTGTTATAATTTAATGGATATAATTATAAACTATAAATTAAAAAAAATTATATGAATAATAATATTTTCTAGAATATTTTTATATAAATAAATCATTTTGAAAATGAAAGATATGATTTTTGGTAAAGTCGTTCTATGTTTAGAAACAATGTTTTCTTGAAGGAACCGCTTCTGATAATGAACGTAATTTTAGAAAAATTTAGAAACTTATTTCCATAAAATAAACCTCACATTTTAATTCATAACATATAAATTATTCTTGAATGAATATTTTGGATATTTATGAGAAACTTCATTTTTTGATGAATAGTGAAAAATACTACTTTTTAGTTAAAAATTAGCTTTTTTCTGATTAATAATTAATGAAAATTTATATTATAAATATATTGTAAATTCAAATGAAATAAATATTACATATATTAATAAAATTTAATTCTTTATAATCAATTTCACTTTGAATCAAAATATAAAATCTTAACAAACTTTGGAACTTTCCCCAACATTAAAACCATATTATTTCATCCCGTAAATGGGATTCATACTAATATTAATATAGTTGATTTTGTGAATTGAATTTCCAAACTTTTACATATAAAATTGTATTAATTATAATATTTATATTCTAATATGTTCATGTTAGTTTTTGAACAAAATGGTTAGTAAAAGTGATTAAAATTAATCCATGTTGTTACGTTCAAATTAAGCTTAATTATGGACTAAACCTTAAAATTCAGGGCCCAAATGTACTATATACTTTTTCAAAACCCATTGGATCTAAATATATCGAACATAAGCCTTAAATTATTGAGTTTTGTTTTTTGATGACTTTTCGTTTGGTAAGAACATGTTGACACCTAACTAGTTTCTAAAAATTTCAAGTGACTCATTTTCCTTCCCTATAAAAGGCCACCACATCTACCAGTAACTCACACATCTCAAACAATTTATGTTCGTCCAATATCTACCCAATTAACTTCCCAAAACCCCCCTATAGACTATGAATCCTCCCTTTTGTAAAAAACCTTCTCAAGGAAGCTATTTGGCATAAACCAAAACAAATTACCTGATATAGAGGTAACGTCTTCTCTCAAGATCATTCCATTTATTTAACATATCCACCACCTCAACTCTCTTTATTGCATTATTATGTGAAAGAACCAATATAATATATTTATTTTTTTGATTTTATCCAAATTTTATTACCTAAACATACACATACCTCTATCTAATGTATGTTGAACATACGGTTTCTATGTATGACGAACTACAATGTCACAAAATGATGATAGTTAATTTCTTCTTTACCATTAATAAAGTTAGCCATTATGATGGAAACACTATTTATATATTTAATATATTATATTTAATATGTATTTAATATTATTAATTAATTTTACCACACACATATTTTTACTTTTAATTTGGTGTTAATATGATAATCTCATTTGATGAATTGTGGACTTCTACCACCCCAATGTGATGTCATTCATTAAAATAACACATGGAATGTATTAATGATTTTTTTAATGAAATTATATGATATATATTATATATTCATGATACTTCAATAATGATATAAATTAATATATATATATATATATATATTTCAGTTACATACGTTGATTCAATACGACAATAAAGATGGAAACAAGATTCATGTGTGCGTACATATTACAGTCTCCATGAATGGATAACTTTATTTCATAGTTTTAAATTATATATATTATTATAATACACAAATAAAATATATAAATGATATTTATATCATATTTTAAATTTTTGAATCATGATATTTTTATGAGGACCAAATTTTTAACTAATTAAGACACGTGTGAAGAATAAAGTTAATTTTACCCGAAGTGCAACATTAACATATGATCAGTGACAAGAGGGTAATATAAGGTCATAATAAAAAATGTATGGTATTATTTATAAGAAAATGTTTCTATAAAATATGTATAATAAACTTTTATTTATTTTGAAGAATATTGAACGAGAACAGAGAGATTCGAGACACAAGGTAAGGGGATTTCATCTCATATTTAATTTCTGTGTGATACAAGTTATGTTCTCCATTCATTACTTTTGTGAGGTGTATGTATTCAACATGACTGTATTGTAGGTATATTTTACATTAATTTATTTTTATTCACATATCCATTCTATGATCCTTATTTAATGGGTTTTAACATTCAAAATATACCAGATCCATAAAATAGTTTTGTCTCAGTTTGCCTTCTATAAGACTCATGTTTTGTTATGCACCTAGACTCTTTTTTCTAATGTATATACTCCCATCCTATAAATAATTTAATTTATATCCTTATTTTCATGATATATTTATCATCATGTAATTATATTTTTTTTACATGGAGTGTATCATCCCATGTTACCAAGTCATAATAGTTTATTGAGATGATCTCATCACTTTTCGAGATTGTTTATGATTATTCTTCCTTTGATAAAATCGTATAATACATCTCTCAATAATATTCATGATATTCTGTATCTTATTATTATTCAATATATCCTCATTTTTTACCATTTTTCTATTTTTTCATACTCGGTATATTGTATTTAGTAAAATCAAACCATCTCTCCCTTCGGTCATAAATCTATTGTATTCGAAAAAACAATGTTTTAAAGAATGTTTTAAAAATATCCTTGAAGATCATTTTCATTGAAAATGGATTTATTAAAAAAATATTTTCAAAACTTCTTGTATATTTTTTCAAATTTACATTCAAATAAAATGGTTTTTAAAAAGGATTCATGTAATAAAAACAGATTTACTAAAGAAAAAGTTTATTTTAATCATGAAATCATTCTAAAAGATCTTTCAAGATTATTTCCCATCTAACATAACATCCATTGGTGACACACTTCCCTTTATGAGAAATTATTCAATTTTTTCACTCATATACTTTCTCTAAATGGATGTCATTTTGATGGAATGTGTTTATGACTCTTGTTTCTCTTTCATGGGTTATATTATTTTGAAACCCATTTCTTTTCACGGGTTATGATTATGATTAAATTATTAGGAAACATGTCTCTTTCCATGGGTTATGATGTGTTCTCATGTTTGTTATACCCATTTCATTTCATGGATTATGATATGTTTATTTATGATCTTTTGGGTCATGTATATATGATTTTATTATATGATGGGTGGGACCTATAGTTCCCTCCAATTCATTTGGTATTGTTTAATATCTCTTGAGAAAAACTATGATGGTCTTTGGAGTGATCCTTGTCTAATATGATGGCCACGAGGGTGAACTATGATGACTAATATGGTATGAGAAGTGAAATAATGCTTATATTATGGCTCGGTGAGTGAACCATGTCTACTATGATGTTATGGGGTGTGAACCCATACTACTAAGACTGTCTCGGCAGTGATGCCTTAGCTACTATTGAAATAATTATATGCTCATGTGTTTTCCACAATTCATTGTCTTACTTCTAAGTCATTCTTTCATGGCTTATGTCCTTTACTTCGATTTTCTCTTTGTATTATGAACATCTATGATCTATGCCATGGTTCATGTATATGATCTTTGATATGCAGGGTATGATATTTTTTTTCATGATCACATTCTGACACCCTTATTCTCATGTTTATTCATATATTTATCCCTTGTTTACCCTTACTATGCATTTTAACTCTACCCTTTTTATGTTTCCTTCCCCATGTTGTTAATATATGTATTATTTTATTGGTGTCTATAATGTTTTATATTCAATAATAACAAAGTGGGAGATAATTTATCTCACATATGTATCAGTGTTTAGGTATTCAATGTTTTCAATGGTACAAGACTAGAATGGTCTTCTTGTGTCTGTTTGTGTAATATTTCATGTTTTATATAAAACTTATGTAATGTTAATGTTAGAAAAGTGTAACCCCATATATATGGTATCAGAGATAATATTTAGTTAACCATTGGGAAATAGGATGAGAAAAACTTGGTGAGATTTCTAAGGACATGTTATTGGACAATTATACGGTTAGGTCAAACTATAAGATAATGTCCTATAATTTTGGTGAATTATAAAGTGAGTTGTTTCTTAGAAATACAACCATCTCTAGACACTACAAGTGGATGTGGCTATTTAATTGATGTAATTTGGGGTATAAACTCTGAAAACATGTTCCAGGCTCGACTCAGGGTAATCTAGTACAAGAAAGTATATCTTACAGCACACCTTGTTTGACACTCCTATGGAATATGCTTTAGAAATTCATATACTCTTCATGATCCATTATGAATGATCTAAATATAATTTTGCTTTGAATAACCTAGGATAAACCTATGGTGACATAGATTAAGGAAGGTGTCACAAGTTTCACATCCTATATATTATTTTTCATTGTTATGTGGTTCCTCATTATGATAACTATTTCTTACTCTATCCAATTCAATTTAGTCAATGGATGGAACCTGAAGGAACCACATTAATGGTGATTGGGACGGACAATGAAATGATTATCCTCCTTAATAACCAAATGCTATGGGAGATGGAATGGAAAACACCATTTCTATTCTCACACATCTTTCTCAAGATATGAATCATGGGGGACTTCCAAATGAGAAAAGGAGGGAATAATATTATGTTTATTTTTCATGAGGAAATGTCCAACTTCTTCCAAAGCATCTCCAGATATACATGTTTTTAAAAAAATGGATTTCTACCATTAAAAAGATGATCTCTATTATTCATTTTTAGGATCATGAGAGAGTCATTCTAGCTGTTTATAGTTTAGATAGTAAAGCAGGTCAATGGTGAACTCTAATCTTGAATATGAGGTAGTATATTGAGATTGAATCCATGGTTTTGCATGAGTTCAAGTTCATATTTTTCATTAATTACATGTGTCAAATTATTCGTACCAAGATGGAGAAAGAGTTTCTTGAGTTGAAACAAAGTGATGATGAGTATGTGGGTATATACGAGGCAAATTTCATCAAACATGCATGGTATACATCAATAATTATCATCCATACTAAATGTAATGTTTATTGGTTTTTTGGTAGATTAAATCCAAGTCTCATGTGGGATTTTTTCATAAGAAACTTTAGTGTCAACGAATATATTGTGAATTTTGAAATCAAGGTCGAAATAGAGGTAGGTGAGGCGTATTAATCTCATGGCTTTGACAAGAAGTGGAAGATGGAGTTTAAAGGAAACACTAAAAACCATAGAAAAAATGAGATGGAATTTACATTATGATATGTGCGTGGGAAGAATCATGGAGTAAATTTCCTTAGGGAGACTAATATATTTTTTTTTTGTGGAATGTAAGGTCATCGAGAAATTGACTACTAAGGTGATGGGAAGAAGTTGGTTCAAAATACTAATGGAGAAATAGACAAATAGAATAAAAATACAACAATTTACTGAATAATGTGTAAGGGATGAGAACTATGCTAACTACTTCCCAAACCCAAGGGTTGGTGATGATGATCGATGTTAACAACCACTTAAAACATGATACATGAGAAAATCTCAGGCAATCACTATATCTGATGAGGGGTGTGATAAAGGGGTGATGAAAGGTACACTTAGAAACCAATCTCGAATGGATAATGTCATATTTTATTTTGAATATACACACTCTATCATATATAAATAATTTTTTAAGGGTGTTAAGAATCCTCCAAAACAATTAAAGGTGTATTTAATATTGAAAAATCTAAATTGTAGGATGATTTCATCTTAACTATATGATTCATATCAGGAAGAATTTTGTGTTGAATGTGTCTCCGGAAAATCTTTTCATTCTTCCTTTGGTTTAATTTCATATCATCCTATGCATGTATTGTTTATATATTCATAAATCCCACATCAATTGTTAAGGAAGGTATGTTATGTATGATTTTTCAAACCATCCTTTAATTATCCATCAATGTGACAATAAGTTTGTACTTCCATTGGAGAATATGTAATGTGTATGGGTCTCAACTCCCATCTAAAAGGGTTTCCAATATCAATTGGTTGGGGAGAAGATTAAAATTTATGATTTTCCTATTGTTAAGGATTTTTTTCATGTCTTTCCAAAATAGTTTCATAGTCTTACACCAAAATGTGAAGTTGAGTTATTAATAGAACTTATACCCAATTCCACAAAAAATTCAAAGACTCCTTATAGAATAGTCGTGATCAAGTTTCCATAATTTAAGAAGAAACTCCAAGAAAACCTTGATAAGGGATTCATTTTTCTAAGTGTGTCAAATTGGGGTGCACTGATTATTTTTTTGAAAATTAATGGTGGTTCAACGCATCACTGTATTGATTAGTGGGAGTTCAAAAAGATTAAAATCAAGAAAAAAGTATCATATATCCCGTATTAATGACTTCTTTGATGAACTACGTAGAGTTAAATACTTTTCCAAGATTGACCTTCGTTATGTATATCATCAATTGAGGGTAAATAAGGAGGAAATACCCAAAAAGGAATTCCGTACAAGGTATTATCACTATGAATATAATGTGATGCCTTTTGGTCTTACTAATAACCCTTCTATATTCATGTATTTAATGAATATAGTGTTTACAGATTACCTCAACTAGTTTGTGGTAGTATATATAGATTATATTATTGTTATTTTAGAGAGAAATTAAGATCATGGAAATAACATGATAATTGTACTAAAGACCCTATTGAAGGAGAAGTTATATTCAAAATTTAAAATGATTGAATTTTGGCTGAAACATGATTCATTTTTGGTCACATAATATTATGATATGGAATATAAGTATATCCATCAATGATGGAGGCTATTAAATGATGGCCTAGAAAAACAATAGTTACTGAGATTATAGCTTTCTTAGTATAGCTAGATATTCTGGACAGTTTGTGGAGAATTTCTAGTGATTATTTAATCCTCTAACCATGTTAACTCCAAAGGGTGTGAAGTACCTTTGGACAGAAGAATGTGAGGAAAAAATCAGGGAACCAAAAAGAAGGTTGTTCAATGCACCTCTTCATACATTACCCGGTAGTGGAGAAGGTTTTTTAATTTATATAGATGCATCCAAGAGGTGATTGGGATGTGTTATTATAAAAAATAACATGGTTATATCATATACCTCAAGATATTTGAATTTTCATGAGAAAAGTTAAACTCGTGATTTAGAGTTACCAATGATAATATTTGCATTAACGATATGAAGGCATTATCTTTTTAGGGAGAAGCATGATATATATACTGATCATAAATGTCTAAAATATATATTCACACATAAGGAGTTGAACATGAACCCGATAATATGGTTATATTTGATAAATGATTATGACATATCAGTAAATTACCCCCCTTGGAAAGAGAGCAAGGGGTCAATGCATTGAGTCGAATAAATCATGCAAGATTATCTATGATGAGGATCAAAAAAGATCCACTATTTCCCGATTTGATGATGATGGGGAAAAATAATATCATTTTCAAGTTATTGTTCAAATATCTATCCATGTGAAGATTAAGGAGGCATATAATAATGATTAGGAACTATAAAATAAGCTTAGAAATGTTCTTGAGTTTAACCTTTATCAGTATGGAATGATATGGCCCATGAACTGTGTTTGTGTTCCTTCCATGACATATTTGAATAAGGATCTATTAGAGGAGAATCATAGTTATTCTATCTCCCTTTATCCTAGAAGTAAAAAATATGTGTAGGGACTTAAAATAATACTTCTGGTGGGATGGCATGAAGAGAGATATCACGGAGCTTGTATCTCAGTGATTGGTATGCCCGAATGTTATGGTTGAGTGACTAAAGTCTAATGAGTTGTTGCATCCATTACCAGTACCAGAATGTAAAAGGGAGAAAGTCACAATGTATTTTGTTGTAAGACTACCCAAAACCTCTAAAGGGTTTAATCTTATATGGATGGTTGTTGATTTCCTTACTAAGTCAGCACATGTCATTTTCATCAGAGAAGATTTATATATTGATCAGCTTGTCAGAATACACATTAAGGAATTGGTATGGTTGCATGGAGTACCAGATTATATTGTATTAGATCATGATCTGAGGTTTTCCTCAATGTTCTGAATAATTTTTTAGGAAGAACATGATACATAATTGAGTTTCAACACTACATATAAACCTCAATTAGATGGCCAGGTTGAAAGAACAATTTAAACCCTAAAGGATATTTTGAGATCTTAATCTCTAGATTTTAAAGCTTATTGTTATTGAAACCTTCTTCTATTGGAGTTTTATTACAATAGTATCTTTCATTAAATCATTCATATATAACCTTATTAAGTATTTTATTGGATGAAATGTAGAGCTACAATGTGCTTGGATGAGGTTATAGAACGAAAGCTATTAAGACCTGAGATCAATGTACAAATGGCCAAGAATGTTAGAATAGTTAAGAAACATTTCATGGAAGATAAAAGATGGTAGAAATGTTATACTGATAACTTTTGACATGATCTAGAATTTGATTTTTGTGAAAAGGTGTTTCTATGAATCTCTCCCTGGAAGAAAGTTATGAGATTTGGGAAGAAAGGGAAACTGATCCCTAGGTATATCATCCCCTTTGTAATTCCTGATCGTGTCCGGACTATAGCCCATCGCATGGAATTTCATCAAAATATCTATCATTTACATGATGTGTTCCATGTATCTCCCTTGAGAAAGTACATATCCAAACATTCAATTGTACTTAACTGATACGTCATACAGCTTGAGCAGGATCTTTCTTATGAGGAACAACCTGTTGAAATTTTGGATGGATCAATGAAAGTTATTTGAATCAAGACCACATTACATGACAATGTTTTGTGGAAAATCACTAGTTAGAGGATGCTATGTGAGATCTTGAGGATATGATGAAGCATAAGTATCCCATATTTTTTTCCCTAAGTATTGAATTTTGATGAAAAAATTCATTTTAAGGGGGGTAGAATATAAAACCCATAGTTTTTTTGGACCTATGTTAATAAAATAAATTTTAATTTTTGTTTATATATTTCAATACACTAACAAAAATATTCCTTTTACACACAACACTAATGTGGTGTACATCACACGCTACATCATCTTGGTGTACGATACATGCAACACTGAGTTTCTACTAAACATCTCTTTTTATTTTTATAATTTAAAGTAAATAATTATAACCTATCCGTTAAACATAGTTATAGTAATATTAATAATATTTAAAATTGTTTTATATAAATAAATATTATTGATAATGAAAGACATGATTTTTGGTTTTGTTCTTCTATGTTTAAAATCATCATTTTCTCAATTGAAATGATCATAATATTCAATGTATTTTCAGACACATTTAGAAATTGAACATGATAAAATAAACTGAATTTTTTAATTTAGAATGTCTAAATTATCCAAGGGTGTTTTTTTAGAATTTTTCTGAGAAACTTCATCTTTTGATGAATCATGAGAAATACATCTTTTTAGTTAAAAATGGCCTTTATTCTAATTAATTATTAATGATAAATAAAATTATAAATATGTTTTAATTTCCCATTAGATAAATATTACATCTATTAATATAGTTTAATTAATTATAATCAATTTCACTTTGAAACTGAATATAAAATCTTAATAATCTTTTGATCGTTTTCCTAGTTTAAAACCCCGTTATTTCATCTTACCTATGAGATGAGAAAAAATGTTAATTTTGATGATTTTATGATTTGAATTTCAAAAATACAACATACACAATTGTATTTAGTCTAATATTTAGATTCTAATAAGTCCATATTAATTTTTTACCTATATTATTAGTAGACGTGATTAAAATTAATCACAGTAGTTAAGGACAAAATAAGGTTATTTAAGGACTGAACATTAATATTTACAAACAAAATTAACATGAAACTTGTCCAAAACCAATTGGATGTCCATATTTCGGCCATAAAGATTATATTTTTTATTTTTGTTGGTTTGGTATTACTTTTTTAGGTAGTAACATGTGCATGCCAAAAATTTTTCTAGAAATCCACGTGAGTCCTTTTCCTTCCCTATAAAAGGCCACCACCTCTACCAATTCCACATACCTATAAAACCATTCATTACCATCCAATATCTCCCCAATAAGCATCCCTAAAATCCTACATTCTACCTTAAATCAATACTTTGGGCATAAATATTTTCAAGGAATCCTTTTGGCACAAACCAAAAGGAGTAACCCGATTTAGAGGTAACGACTTCTCTCAAGATCCTTCTAGTTTTCCCTCATACACCCCGTTATCTCTCTTTATATCATTATTATTTTAAAACACCAGTATCCTCCCTAAAAATTGATATTTTTATGAAATTTTTTCTACCAACACTTACACAGATATCCACTTAATGGATATTGAACATATGGTTTCTGTGTACGGAGAACTACAGCCTCATGAAACAATGATTGTTCATTTATCCTTTACCACCAATCATGGTGGACATTATATTGGGAAATAATTTCATATATTTCATATATTATATTTAGTATTTATTTATTCTTCATTATTAATTTTACAACACATATCTTTTTACTTTCTATTTGATGATAATATGATAGTCTCATTTGGGGACGTCTGGACTACGGCCCCCTCAAAGCAATTTGATTTGTTCACACAAAACATGGAATGTATTAAAAATAGTTTTAATGAAATTATATGATATATATAATATATTCATGATATCATAATAATGATATAAATACATACATATACATATATAAACATATATATTCTATTTACATACTTTCATTCAATATGACAATAAAGATGGAAAAATAGTCATGCGTACGTACAAATTAATGTCTCCATGAATGGTATGTTCCATTTTGTACTCCAATATTTGATAGATTATTATAAAAAACATATAATTTATATAAATAATATTTATAACCTTTTTTACATTCTAGAATCATTATATAATTATAAATAAAAAGGACATAACAAATTATGACTTATGTGAAAAACAATGAGAATTTTACCTGAAGTGAAGCTTTAACATTGGATCGTTAACAAGAGAACAATATAGGGTCATATTAAAACAAATATGGTATTTTAAAAAAATAAAATTATTTTTTAAAAGCTATATAAACAAATATATATTTATTATAAAGTAATCTTATATGAGTACGGAGAGATTCGAGACACAACATAAGGGAATTTCATCTCACTTTTAATTTTTGTGAGATACAAGATATGTTAGCCACTCTTTCCATTTCTATGGTTTATATAAATTTCATGATTTTATTCTATGTATATTGCAAATAATTTTCTGTTTATTACAATATCCATTCTAGGATCCCTCTTTCATGTGTTTAACTTTTAAAAGTTACCAAATCTGTCAAATAGTTTTGTCTTAATTTTCCTTCTTTGAGACTCACTTTTTAATATGCTCATAAATGCATTATCAAGGTGTATATACTTCCATTATCCATGTTATATCTTTCACATAGATATTTTCATCATATATTAGGAATATAGTAATTTCAATTTATTACATGTATATTATGATCCCAAGTTACCATGTCATACTAGTTTATTGAGACAATCTCATTGCTTTCCAAGAATTCTTATTTTCTTTAAAGGTTGGGGCCAAAGCCTCAATTTATTATTTAATGAAAAGTCCTCTTCGGTGTGGGTAGAGGGAGACCCATTTCATAAGATTCATAACCTTGCTTCATTCTCACATTCTCTAGAAAATATATTATGCATGTATAAAAAATATCATACATATTTCAAAATATGTTTTCTATTGATTACTTTATATTAAATCCAATCAAATATAGAATATAATGTTATTAATTGTTGATTTAGAAAATATATACGTAAAAGGAACATATGTATACTAGATTCTTAATGTGTATTTATATTTTTTTCTGAGAAAAAAATTATATATATAAATAAATAATTTGATTGATTTTCAAATTCTCCTTATTAAATCAATAGTTCATCAAACTATCCAAAAACCTCTTCCAAAATTCATAGGGAATTATCAATCTCTTTAAAAACTCATTAACCGACTTTGTAAATTATAGTTCATTTTCAAACACTTCATATATAATTGAAAAAACAAAATTACTACATTAAAAATAAGATTTCAGTGATTTAGGAAACATCACTACATGTTTACTCTAGCATAAATGTTAGGTCATAAAAATATCATCCCAAATATAGTCATTAATTATAACCAAAGCATCCATAATCAGTGATTATTATATATCTTCTCAAATCTTCATCAAGTTATTTCATTCTTTAATATAATATCATCAAACTATTGTTTTCCATCATAATCTAATTAAATAAATATTGTTCTAAAAATTGCTTCTATTTTCAAATAATAGATATTTTTGATGTATTACAAACAATATCTCAAGTTAATATATTAATTTCTTCTACCTGGAATTTTTTAATATATGGAACTTCATGTAATAGTGATCCTTATCCCATTATTTTGTCTAGTTCCTTCATAATTTTTATTTTTTGATTATTTTATTACCAAAAACATATGCAAACATTATTATTTATAATATATATAACCAAAATCCATTGACCCCTATATATTTTAACCCTTAGGGCTCTTGAAATTAAGTGTATCCCCTATGAAATTCCAAAAGGGTACATTCTCCTTAATAATTATCTATATATGGGTTTTTGTTTCATAAATTGTATATATAAAATATTTCACTACCTATATATATTAAGATTATTATCTTTTCAAAGTGGTGATAAATATTACATCAAATGGTCTAACGATTACAACTTAAATACAATAATATATATGCAATGATACATAGATTTTTCTTCTATATTGACAACATCATCCATAGAACAATAATTCTCTTAGGACTGGATTATTTAAATTGGATAATGATTCAATATTATCCTATTCATTCTTATTCAAAATTTAAATTACTACAATTTCCTATTTCTTATAATGATTTTATATATAAAGGGAAAGATTATTCCAAATAATTGAATTATTTAATGGTGAAAAATTATTTCTGGTACACTTTTGTGTTCTCGTTCGTCTAATGATATATTAAATTGGAGATAATAATATCAAATAAAATCAAATTCTTTATATTCATTGATTATTGATTTATTGATAATTATGATGAATAGTTTCTTAACGATCCTTTCAATATGAAGTGACAAAGGAGATAATTGATTGAGTGTTTTGAATTATGAATCACCAATAATATTTTTGTACTTATGAAAATATAAAAAATTAATGTGGATGGATAGGTAATGGTCTGACAAATGCCAAATTCTCTATACAGATAATGGTTTCATTTGTTACAATAATTTTATATATTGAATTTATTTTCATCAATTTCAATATTAATTTAATTAGTATTTTCAGAGATATTATGATTCAAATTTACAAAATATTTTAATGAAAATATAGAAGGCATTGGTGTCCCTTATTACATCTTCTCCCTAGCTCAATCACTCACATCATAGATTATCAACATTATACACATTATTAGTGGAATGAATCTTCTTAATTTCACATTAAATTATTTTTCAAATTAATTATGAATCTTTTATTATTTTTAGAACTCATAAATTTTGTTTCCAAAAAATTATTCCAAAAAAATATGTTTAATTTTAGTAGTACGAGATATACTTCCTTAGGGAATGTACTATATAGATCATTGTCATGATCATTTATTCTTTATTCATGAATTAAATTATATGAATGGTATAATTTTTTTTACTTTTTATTATTTATTTAAAATTATTTCTATAATAAAGGATGTGGTTTTCAGTTTATATTTTCATTATGGGTTTTAATTGAGTATGTTTTTATTGCATAATTTTTATGCATTATATTATTCCTAACATCATTAGACAAAAATACTCCCCATGAAATACTCTATTATGTGTGTTATATAATAATTAAAAAATCCATGAGTAATTAGAATTAGATATATGACGATTTTGTTCCTTAATAATCATATTTAGATAAGATTAAATGGTTATTTGAGTGTATTTTGGTGAGTTTAACTTGATATTTAATGAGACAATAATTTACTCATGTTAATTTTATCCATATTAAATATTTTTTTAATGATGTTAATTTTGATAACATGTTGATTAAACAATTATTGAAATAATAATATTTTTTAATAATTGATATTATGATTATTATATATAAATAATATTTAAATTTTTATTTATAATATATTATTTTAATAATTTCTATGGGATTAATTATATAAAAAATATCATTATTTTTTCTAGATTTGGGTATGGTGTCAATAATTTTTAATCATTTCTCATTAAATATTCTCATGACCTATTTTAATTGCAAATAAATTTTTCTAAGTTAAAATAATTCCATGCATTGTTTAACTGATGACTTTTTCATGTTTCATATATGTTATTGGATTTATATTTTTTATTTATTTCTGAATTTGAATGTGTAATTATTTTTTTATTGGATAATTGAAGTAATCATATTACTAATATTGGTTTTAAAAATTATAGATGATGGTTTAACTTGTGAAATTATAATTAACTTAGGTCCCATATAATTAATGTGATAATGACATTTTTCTAGAAAAGACCATCAATCCTTGGTCGGGACAATCTCATATTCTTAAACAAAAAAAATTATTAAACATATATTTTATTTAAATAATAGTCAACAAAAAAATTAATGAAATTTTGAATTTAAATATTTTATTTAATTAGGAATTATTTATATTTCTTAAATGAATAAAATAATTGTTTTATACAACTGTAATTTGAAATATATTTGGTTTTTTAATGAGTATGCCTAGTTTTGATGTTGCATTTATTATGTTTTTATTAAATAGGAAAGCTTTATGAAGGCTTTTATTAAATATATTTTAGATAACTAAATAATATCGTTTATCTATAAATAATAATTTCAAATGATGCTTTCGTAATTAATTAAAATAGATTTTGATTTTGGGTCAATATTAAATATTGATGGTTGTATTCTCAATAAAATCTTAATAAAATGCTTTTTTATTTTTTATCCATTTTTATTTATTTATTTAAATATAAAATTCATTTAAAAAATAAATTAAATAATATTTTGACTGAAACTTATAAAACATATTTTCTCCGAACTTGATAATAATATTTTAAGCACTACAACAGTCTTGTTACATTATAGAAAAAATCAATTCAATTCTATATTTTTCACATCAAACCGCAACATACTCTACCGCTTTTCTCAAAAATCAGCAAAGCATTAATCATTATCTTATCTACTAATGAAATTTTTCCTTAAATCATATATTTGTATGGGTTTAATCTTTTTTTAATAAAATTATTATATGTTATCCAATGGTTATTTAATCAATAATTTTTGAGAAAATTATACATTAACGAGGGAAATTATTTGTCTTCATTCCTTGAAAAACACTCCAATATTGCTGGTTAGAGGTTTATATTAGTATTTTTAAATGCGTAAGATGAAATTTCATAAAAAAAATTAGGGTTTCTAATATTATTTTCCTAAAAGAACCACCAGTAGGCTTGTGGATAAGTACTATATAATTTAATATCATTAATAAAACTCTTACTCATAGTGCACTATACAATTAAATATCAATTTAATTTTACATTTGTTAGAAATTTACTTCAAATATTTAATCGAATGATTAAATATTTAAGGTTATTTTAAAAAATATTATAACATTTTAATTTTTTACTATTTAGATATTATTTATAATTCTATATTATATATATATATATATGTTTTGAAAATTAAACATTAAGAAATTTTTAAATGGGGTCATCCGTACTCATTTCTATCATGGATTATTTTGATATGTTATAAAATGTTATACATCGCCTTGGGATACAAATCTAATAAATAAATTATCAATTGAGTTATGTGATTAAATGTTATGTTCGTCTATCTGGAGACCTACCATAATGAATTTGTAAGGGGTATGTTATTTAAATTATTTTGTGTCACTGACATTTACAACGATTATTCAAAAAAAATTATAGTGTAATAGATTTCAATATCTATAATTTTTATGTACTCTGACACTCAACATATGTTTTTATTTATGTTAACTAGATATGGGATAATTAGCAACACAAGTAATCGTGTTTAGGAGACTATCCAAATGTGCATAATATTATTTAACTGAAAAATGTATGTGTTATTGAGTAAGACTGTTAATGTTTATGATCATAAATATATACAAACAAGAGATATTAAAATATATGTTTCATTATTTTACTCAGATAAATTGATATATCATGATATTATAATTACATTATTCACTACTTCATGACTATATTTCGATCTCAAATAATGGAATACATTTTTAGTTATGTTCACTTTATAGAATATTGGATAAAACCAATCCTGGATTTTTATGGACTATAAAGGTTATGTTTCAATACATATATAATATTTTATGTATTTTATATACTACTATTAAAAACATATAGATCCTATATTACAACATAAAAATTTAAAAAATATAGTAAAAAACCTTTATTTAGATATGATATGGATATTTATTATGATTTATAAATGAAAACAATTTCGCTAAATTCATAAGATACTATTATATATTTATACCCATGTTTGAATCAATTAAATATAAGGTAGTTCAATGTGATAATTTGATGAAAATTTATTTTATTTGGCAGTTTTGAAAGTGTGATAATATATAAAAATTAAGTTCTTAATATAAATTGTAATTTCCCATCTCATTCGCCCTTGAAAAATATATGGGTTATTAACTTTTTCATGGAGTTCATTTGTTTATTGAACATGAATCTCATTGGGACCTATATCTATATTAAAAAATATATTATTTCTGTATTCATATATATAAATTTAATAAACACCAATTATATAAGAAGATGGATGAAGAAGTGTTTAATGGTAAGTAGTTAAGTGCACATCTTAATGGATCATGAATTAATAGAAAAGGATCAATCATTAATTGGTGTATATTTGATGTTTTAATAAGTGACATCATTTTAAAATATGGAAACAATTATGACTAATTATGGATGTTTTAATTTAATGAATTTTGTTACTTACTTAATCCAATTCTTATTTTTATATTGTTATATAGATATCCATATTTTTTCATTCATTGAAAATAATATATTTTTTATCCTCAAAGTTTACGCCACTATGGTGATACTAATGTTCTCAAGATATTTGGTACAAGAGTCATTATTTTAAGAGGTGTGAAAGGTATGATTATCAATTATGGATAGATGAAATCACATATGGTTTTTTTGTTTATCGTTTAGTAATACATTATTATGAATTGAATTATTTATATTTCAATGAAGTAATATTTTAAGTATATAGAATTAAATTAAAAATTATAATGAACTGAATATGTTTTTTATATATTTTATGAATTTATTAAGTAAATATATTTTTATCATATCATTGATATACAATAAAAATTTTATATATTTATTTAATGTAATATCATAGTTCTTTTATAACAGTAAAATATTAGATGATTAGTTTTTGTAAGGGATTGTCAGATTATTTCATTAATAATTTAACCTATTGAAATCAATGTTTACGTTGTTATTTTATGTTCATTTATATATAAATCTATGATTATTTAACTCTATCCTCATTTTGGATTTAAATTTAAATTGTATTTTTTAATATCATATGATAATTGTACTCTATGTATAATCTATATCAACAATTTTGTATGTTTGAAATCTGAAAATTTATTATTGTATTTAGTGAGTTATCAAGGAGTACATTGATAAGTTATTTGTGTCTAATTTGAATATATATTAATATTAAAATTAAAAAAAATCATGGGTTTTAACTTGTTTGTTACATTTTTCATTCAATCATAATATCCCATTATAGAGGTTTCTGTGGTGTTAATCAAACATATGATTTTAGTGGAACACGTTTAAGAGGTAATAGAACTCAACTAACATAGTACACATAGTTTATAATATTACATTTTCAACCATTATAATTATGAAGTTATATTGATAATATGTGTATATGATGAGTTTCAAAAGAGTTAATATATCGTTTTTATAAAATGGGATGGATAACTATTATATCATAATTATATTCAATGACTAATAGAAAATACAAAAGATTATCATTTAATCTTATAGTGGTATAAAAATAGAGATATAGATACACGTAGATTAAAAAGGATTTAGATAAATATATCGTTATTGAATATTCTTATCATTGGAGAAAAATTATTACAAAAAAAATTCAGCCCCCTCTCAGCAAAAATATTTCAATGAAGGGATTGAGATAACGAACCATAGGTCTGAACCCCAGTACACCCCAGGTTGGTGACTGGAATTGATAGTAAAAGCTCTCATTAAATGGGATCATTATACTCTATATTAATATAATATTGAGATATAATATGAATCATACACAATAAACTCCCTGAAATAATATTAAAAAACAAGTCATCCAATAAAGCATGCCTAAATAAAACTGATGTAGAAAAAGAACCCAAATGTAAATAACAAAAAGAAAGGATAATGATGAAATACAACAACCATCCAAAAAGGTCCAAGCTAGTACTCTCCATCATGATTTGTATAATCTTCCAAGAAAGAGTAAAATTAGTTTTTATAAGTAGGGTGACAATATAGGCATACTCAGGGAGAAACCCAAATTCTCCCTTGCCCATGGGAAAGAAGAATACTAATGCACCCATAAGTAAATAGTAGAAGTAGCAGCACCTAAATAGTTAATATATCCATTTTAGCCTCACCGATGCATTCTCTAAATATACAAAATCCAAGTTTAATAACATAATAAGAAGAATATCTATAATGGTTACCCCACATCACTTTCTCATTTATTTTGGTCTCCCAATCCCCAACATCATACTTATTAGAATTCCTATCTCTTCAAAATAACATATACCACTACCCCATTTCATGTCACATCACATCACTCACACAAACACCTAGTCCACCACCCCACAACACCATCACATCTCATATCACACAAAGATACATTGGTTTCCACATCACAACCACTTCCATAACCAGAGTACTTGTGTATCATGAACATGAAGGACATCAACCACATACCATCCTCCTAACATACAGAACCGCCACCAAAAATATCCCTACTGCTTGGTCATATCATATCTCACTTGAAGAAACCTAGGACACAACCCAATGGAATAGTTATATTAAATCTCACTCAAAGACACCTGGTCTATAACCTATGTACTAACATACCTACATCTGTCATAGTCTTTTCCTATCTACATTCTATTATGGGATGGTGGGAAAGAGTTGTTCGCCATATATCTATACTCTCATTGGGATTTTTTGGAAAAACACCACCTTTTTAATATATGGGTTTTAGAACAAAGTTATCGAAATAGGCGGGATGTTTATTGATATCATAACATATATAAAAGAATATAAATAATGGTACATAGAATCACAACCTCTGGGTTCAAAAAAAGAACAATCTTACTCAAAATATCTCAACCTTCCCTACCACCTGCCAATTCATAATGCAACAAAATACATAATAAAAATTTCACATTTACATCCAATTCCATTCTAAATCCCATTTTATCATTATTTACCAACAATAACATTTAACCACAAAACCAGTCAAAATTTTTTCATTAAAAATTTTCATTTTATTTACCAAAACAATCCCCAACCATATCAATCACTACTAAAAAAATATACCATCACTACCTTTGTATCTAGAACAACACATCCATTCTAACAAGTATCTCATCATTTTCATTAAATCATTTCCTCACCACCCAAAAACCACAGACAATAATACCACCACATCACCAACCAAAAGCACTTCTAAACAAGCCACCACCACACATCCCCAAAAGAAAGGAAATACAAACACCGCCTCATACCCCAAAAAAGTGCATCCCAACAGACCCCCACATTACCACCCCAAAACCATGAGAAAGCTACTACCATTGTGCCACCCTAAAATAAAGTACAAACAAACCATAACCACACTACTAAAAAATCATATATGCATCTCATTCAACTTCCCCAAATTCCCCATCCACACATCACAATAACATCGTAAAACATTATAAACGTTTAAAAAAAGTGATTTCATCACATTTCACTTTATTTTTTATGTTCTATCCCACAATCCATAATTTCAGGGGAAAAAATTTTATTAACCAAATATAAGTTGTCATCTAATTTATATTTTTGGGTGATATCATCACAAACGTATAACAAGGGATCAGTAATTCATATCAAACTTGTGGAAATAAAACCCCCAATGGACACAATTTTCATTAGTTCATTTATCTCAAACAATTATAATATAAATATAAGAAAAAAAAGTCAAATCTAAAAAATAATTTCCTTTTCCCCTACAATTTCAATTAAAATATTAATTCATTTTTATTAGGCCAGAGAAAACCCACTCCCATATATAATAACATTACTCAACTACTGTATAATTTACACAAGTGTGAAATTAGGGATTACCTACCATAAAGAAACATTTTGATCTCACTGCACAGAGTTGGATGAAGAAGAACTTCCCAAAAATAACAAATACACCACCAGATCTCAAATAAATCTACACCACACCAAGGGATCATAAAAACCTATCCCAAATGAAACCACAAACCAAAACTACACCAAAATGGTATATCACTAAGATAATAATAGGATATATAACAAAAAAAGGGTGAGGAACCTATAATCGATCACCAACAAGCTTCATGCAGAACATATTGATTGATGTACGAGAATGAGGGTAGGAAGAACCAACAAAATTGCATAGGGTTCACCCAATAATGAAACGGAGAAAGGTAAAACTGAATTAATGAAATTATCTTAACAAAATATCTTTAAATCCTAGAACAAACCATTTTCACATTGGGAATACAATTCACAATGTGAATTCCATTGGAATTACAAAAGTCCCTAATTTTGTTGAAAATCAATCACCATGGCCTAATTTAATTTCACATTGTGAATTAACCTTTCACTAAGTGAATCTATTCCATGGTCCCCTCCCCCCATCCTCATACAATCTATGAAATAATCCATTTAAATAAGTTATAAACAACACATTCATATCACGTACCGCTTTCATGACATGAATTTTTGGCTTCAACTCCAACCATTACGGTACCACCCCAATACTACTCTACAACACCTCCAACACCGAAAAATATCTATGTAATAGACCATGAAGGATTGGTATGTTACATCATATACCAATTAAATGATTCTCTACCTTTAAATTCCAAACCCTAGCCCATGAGGTTGGGGTCTGAATAACCACCCTGTGAGATTCCTCACAAGGATACTATTACTCCTCAACACTACCATCATCCAAAAATACCACAAATTACTCCCATGAATCCTAATACACTATCAAAATCAACCTACAATAATAGAACAACTAGAATACCATGTCAATACCCATGCAAAATAACTATAATCTCTACAACCAAAAAACCGCACCGCCCTGAACCCACAAATTAAGGAATTTCATACTCCATGTCAAAATACAATACAATCTTTGTGGATCTAACTTATCTTAATGATATTAATAATATTTTAGTATAATGAACCACTATTAATAGTTGGGTCCTTGACTTTTATATGTTAGAACATTATCACACATCATAAATCAAGAAAACATGATATCACATAATATAGAAATATCCAAACATTACATCGTAAGGAAACTGAATAGGTAAAAACTCAAAAAAACTCTTGTTACTTGGAAATAATATAATTATATCTCTTAAAAGTATGTTCTTCTAGTCCACCATGCCTCCAAAACATGTGACCCAATGTAATTGTTTATCGACATATTGTTATCTCTTGGTGATCTAATATCTCAACTTGTTTCTCTAGAAATTGTACATTGTCCGTAATTTCCAACTATTCCCAGTAAATGTTGTGGGATTCATCATGAATATGCCAATTAAGATGAGATATGTTGAAGAATTTTTTGATCCTTTCTAGGAATGGTTACAATTCCAAATGAAAATCCACCTCACCAAACACACCCTAGAACCTCAAAGTGTCTAACAAAAAAGGGATAAATCTTACTTCTCATATCAATCCTCTACTACCCACATAAATAGGAAACCTAAAATAAATGGTAGTTCCCAGGTGAAAACTCCATGGGAATCCGCTTTCGATCATCATAGGCCTTCTTCTAGTCATGAAATTCTTTCATCCTCTCTCCAATGAACCAAAACACTTTGGTCAGGCTCTATACAACATTTGGGACCAAGAACTTCTTTATCCCCAACCTCCATCAATACTAATAGATAAATACAAAGACTCTCATAAAATACCTCAAATGGATCAATATTGATGCATAAGTGTAATTGTTTTATAAGAAAACTTATCCCAAGGATTAAGTTTAACACAAGATCAACCATATTCTAATACTCATGCTTGAAATAAATCCACATTCAAATGGATGGTTCACACTACTTGATTGTCTGTCTGAGGGTGGAATTCATTTCTAAGGAAGAACTATGTGAAAAAATATTTATTCAATCCCTTACTGACTGACAAGGAAATATGTGTGCCCCAATCTAAAATAACATACCTTTTAAATCCATGAAACTACACCACTTCATCCATATCACACTTTGCCAAAAAAATAAACTATTCCTAAATCAATGATTGCCAAGAAGTTGGTTGATTTAGTCAACCAATCCATGATCAACCAGATAACATCACAACCTCCCTATTCTCAGGGTGACCAAGTAATGAAATCCATCTATATGATATCACATTTCTATTATAGAATGTCAAAATTCTACAAAACCTGATGGAAAGATCATTATTAACCATTACCAACTGTAAAACCAAAATCCTAGCCATGAACTCTTCCACCACCCATTTCATCTAGATCCACAAAAACTATATCTTCAATCCATATTAATTCTTGGATAATAATGGTCATACCACAATAGGGGATATTTAAAACATGCTAAAGACTCCCTAATTAATCACTTATTTAACAAAGAACCTCCCACAAAACAATTTCTTGTTCTGACCATCCTCGGACCATCCTTCCAAAGCATTAACCTAGCCAACAAGATCATGTATCACTAATTCCTATGATTCTCCCCACTGATACTCCTCCATATTTTACATCAAATAAGGAATAATTTTCATCTTCAACAAAAATCCTCTACCATCAACCACCCTTTTATTTATGTGAAAGCCTTCTAGATCCACCATTCCTTTCAAGACATCAAGAAATTCTAGTAAAAAAGCCTTCGTTGAGTTTCTACTCAAACCATTTTACATGACATTCATTTATTTGAGGTAAATAAGATCTGAAATTCTTTACCCCAAATAAACATAGTCCACTTATTTACTATAAATTCATATCACAAATAGAAAATATATATCTCAAATTATTATGAGATTTGAACACCTCAAAAAGTCCCCAATAAGGAAATTTCCCATCAACATCAATAAAAACTCAACCGCTTCTAGATCCAAATCATTTGGGTCATAGATATACTTTTTGGTAATAATTTCTTATATCCATAAGAGATCACATCCCTCAACTGTAATAACATGGTTTTGAATCCAAAATAGTAATCTTCACAAAACAACATAAACAACACACCATCCTCATGAAGCTGAAGTACCAGAGACCTAACAAAATTCTCCTACACATTATGAAATGATTATTATCACTAATCAGTCAAAAAAAGCATTTTTCTATCCTGGTTTACACTATTAACAATGCTACAACACAAGATAAATTAGGCAGAGCCCTACCATAATATCTTTAATGATTATGAAAATTATGAACCTCTATAATGCGTTTTTGCCAAGAATCAACTTAATTAATCTTATATAGGTCTAATTTAACATCCTATTAAGACCACATGCCTAAGGAAATTAACCTACCATGTCAAATAATTACACATGGAAAACATTCCAACGAGTCGGTGGTGTTGAAGAACAGAAAATAAATTTTTGAGATGATCGACTTGGTCTTCCTTTATCATTGATAATATAAATACATTTTCACTGAAAGTGACTAAAAACATTCAATGAATTCTAGAAGTAGGGAGTTAATGTGTCTAACAAAATTTACTGGTGTGTTTCTGACATTGAACAACATGACTACAAACATAAAATGACCATACCGGTATCTGAAGGAAGTATTTTGGATACCACCATCCTTCACCCTAAATTAGTGATATCCAAAATATAGATCAATCATAGAAAACCAACTAACCCCACTCAGTTGGTCAAAATGATCATCTATCCTTGGAAAAGTGTAATTATTCTCTTCTTTCATGTAATTAAACCTCCTGAAGTCTATGCACAACCTCGTAAAATAATAGTCATTCTTAAAAAACAAAATTAGACCCCCGTGCCTTGATACATTAGCCCAAATAAAACCCTTTTACATTAGATCTTCAATTTGATTCCTCAACTCTTGTAACTCATAAGGTTATGTATGATAAATAACAGTTAAAATCATAGAGGCACCGGATTGAAAGTTAATCTCATGCACAACATCATATCAAGGTTGTAGATTCACAACCCCCTTGAGAAAGACATCCAAAAAATCCACAATGATTTGGGGAACATTCGATGCCCATCATCTAATGATTCAACTATCAAGTTATCCATCAAATAAAGAAGGGGAAAAATATAATTACCCCCACATAACAACCACACTAGCCAACAAAAAACATGAATGGGACATATGCATACAAGAACACGACTCTCCTATTGAATTATTAGATAACATCACCCATGTAATACAACCAATAAATACCTAGGATGAAATCATATGGAAAAATATTTATCAATAAAACAAACCGGCATGACTGTTGTTTCCACATCATTAGTATATACCCCCGACACACATCAAACAAGAAAGTCTCGACACTCACTAGAATATTCAAGGCAATGGTAATTTAAATACTCTCTCAATCTAGTCCCATAATACACACCAGAGTAGTTGAAATGATTCATTTTTAATATCCTGAGTCCAAAAACTCACAAATAAAGGTAGACAAAAAAAATTTGTGTTCGTTGAATGATCTTGGGACCCTCTACCAATGATTCCTCCCCTACTTGCAATTTACCATTACAATCTCATATTCATCCCTCCAGGTGGATATTTCAATGACCATGCTCTAGTTGAGGTCCCTAAACACAAGGAATGTCCTATAATAAACCAATACATACTCCATATCACATTTAAGGGGAATAGTACTACAGTCCATGCTACTATAATAGTATGATTATAAACTACTATTGGGGTTGGCATTGAACCTGTCTGCCTCAACCAAACTGATATCAAAGAACTATTGGGAACTTATTTTGGATATGGCTATAATACCAACATAAAAACCACAATATATTGATATCTTTATGAAAATAATGGAAACCACTATCCCTAGAATACTTGAAGGGAATCTAAAAAGGTATATACCCTAGTCTTCAAAACCTTGAACATCATAGTTCCCAGGAACTACCACTGAAAACTCTCCTCCTTGAAGAACCCTATTAGTTTCCCTCTTGTATAAAACCTCCAATCATATGCATTCTCATAGTTACCCATTCCTTCTTATGAACCTTCGGATACATTAAAAACATAAATGGTGCAAATAAATATTGTATAGAAGGATAGAGTACCTCCTCAAGATCCCCGGAATGAGAATATCCATCTAGAAAAAGATCCAATTACTAATGTAGATGGTCCTTGAACATGATTCCCAACTCGCATACTAACATACTACCATGATGAAGTGAAATAAGATCCTTCCCCATTACTGCCTTCATGTTCGATGAAAGGAACTCTACCCGGAACTCCTTATGAATGTTAACCCATGAAACATTCACCAAATATTTCCCACCTAGATAATATGTCCACCACTGACATGTATCTCCCCACATATGAATATTTGGAAAAGGGACCCAATATCCCTCCTAATATTGAATCAAACTAGTTCTTGCCCGTTCTATTGCACGACGCATTCGATTACTGGTTTTTTATTTAGTAAGAGATTAATATTTATAAAATTTGAGAAGAAATGATAATGTTTAATAAATTTTAATTAGAAAGTAAAGGTGTTTGATAATGAAATAGAAGTGAATAGAATATGAAGACACCATTCAAAAAGCTGACCAAGAAATTTGATAGAGTAATAGTATATGAATTTTTAAATTTTGAGGAAGAATATTTTAATTCATTTTCAATTTTGATAACAATTAAAGTTGAAACTAAAATAAAAAGTGAAATATAAATAAAAGATAAGATAGTGGTTGTAATAATAAAAATGATAAATTTTAAATTAAATGAAATTATAATAAATTGAATGAGTGGGTTGTTTGTGAAAAAATAAAACGGAGTGAAACTACTCATCATATATGTGGAACAATATGGAATGATGGGTGTAGAGATAAGAGAAAAATATGATATATAAGATGCAATTAAATAAAATAGATAGATGAAGACAGAGTGTATAAAACCACTTCATAATACTTAACAATATGAAATTGAATAAAAAATAATAGATGAAGACAAATTAAATCTAGTTGTTTCTTCACTAAATGTCAACAATCCTAGGTTGTTGCTTTTAGATGCTAGATTGAATAGAGACGATTCCAAATAAGAGGGGCAGAAAGATTTATGTTCCCTATGTTTATTCATTCAACTAGGATAAGAGGCATCAATAAAGAGTCGTCAAACAATTTAGTATACCAGACAACATTAAATTGAATAAAATAATTAGTTGAAGTTAGATTGAATCTTGATGAGGAATGAGAATTAATAGTATAATTCTATAAAAAGTCATGGTGTATACATAATAACTACATATAGAATATGTAAACACATATAGTAGAAATCATTATGTATGAACAGCTAAAAAATATGGTATGAACATATACAAATACATTCATGAATTCCCAAAAATTTTATATACTAATCATCAAATAATATTTTCATCTCAGACATCAAAATATAGAAAAGTATCATAGGTGTAGTAACAATGATAAGGTTATGAATTTATTAAATCTGAGACAGATTGGAAATATCAGTCATGAAGGTATTATTATCATCACCCACCATAGGTTCCTATAACAAGGGGATAAAAATAAAACACCATACTTTAACATAAAATTCACAATGAAGGAAAAAATGGTCAAAACATTATGGTGGATTCATAAATAGGATGATTAATGGAAATTATATTCTTGATCATCAATAGGAACAAACTCATAAAGAAAAATCAGCATACTTTGAGCTTATTCTCTCCACCCCCCTAAAGAAATTGGTTCCTGGTCAGTAAAATAGAATTGTAACCATCAAGAAAGGAAATAAAATACATTCCCTAGGAGTTGTATTTTTTACAATGCAATTGAATGTAATTTGGGAATAAATTGGATTTGATGCAGGCTAGAAAAATTAGCCACAAATATAAATGCATATAAAGAGATCACCAAAAATAAAATACAAAAGAGAAGCATCAGAAGGGAGATGAGGAAAAGGGAAAGGAGATGTTAGAAATGAGGTAAAATTAAAGTCTATTAGAGTGAATTGGATACCCAAAAAACAGTACAAAACTGATTCATAATTCACTGTAATAGAAATCAGAATATAACCAAAAACAAACTTATTTTAGCAACATAACTGTCAAATCTGGAACCTTTATAACCACCAAAAGGGAACATCTTGTTACAGATTTCGAACCATTGTCAATCACCAATGGGATACATAAATGTTTCAGGATTACCTTAACTGTAAAATCAAGAATTCGTGTAACCACAATAGGTAAATATACAAGCCACAGTTCTGTTTAGGCATCCCAAATTACAGAAATTGTCAATTAATCTAAATAGAAATCTTCAATAAATCAAAAAACAAATTGTCTATCATCCATCACCTCTTACAGTGAGTTTTCAATCATTGTGAACAGAAATGTGTTTTTTGTATCGTGCCCTTAACTATTTCGGTCGCATACCCGATCCTTGTAAGGTAATGAAACTTGTTATAATGGTCTATTATAGTAATTAGAATACGAAAAAAATATTCTGAAAATATAGACTGAAAAGTCACTATAATAAAAACCCAATTATGAAAGAAAACATACCAGTTTAGTGCCCTTATGCTATGTTTTTTGACCCATTTCTGGGAGTTGTCATAACGCCTTTTTCCAAAACATAATTTATTCTGGAACATCAATTCAGGGAAGTGATTATAGGATTAGTACATGGTATTGAAATCATGATTTTCATGATCACATTTAGATCCCATGGGGCCATCCATCAGTTTTTCCTTCTTTGGGGCATCCTCATCCATTCCATCAAACATTCTTATCGGGGCATCAAATCATCATCGAATTGGTTTTGGTTTAAAAATATGATTCTTACTGAATTTACCAGAGATCCTTCAACAAACCTACAACCACTGTCCAAAAATCAGTCCAAAACATGTTGAATTGAAATTCACATATGAAAAATATTAAAAAATTTATTTGAGTATCATTTCATTGCAACCATTTTAGTAAAACATATTTATTGATTATCTTGAGTTTTCATATTGGATTCAGTCACATCAATGCACAGATGACCATAAATTTCCCATGTAATTAACATATTTTCAGATCTGAACTACTATTGAATAGTTACAATTGATATTTTCTTTTGAAACAAAAAAATGAAACCATAATACATGTTTAGCATATCAAATGAAAAAACTGCAAAAGAACACATGTTTTGTTATCAATAAATAAGAACTTCATTAATACAAAAAATATGTAACATCACAATTTTGGATTAAAAATAGAAGGATATGTTCAATTGTAAGGACAATCAAATAATAGAAATGTGATGTTATAATTAAGTTAACTACAACAATAAAAAATCACTCTAACAAAATGAAAATTAACAATGTGTGAAATTACCTATGTGGTGGTGTTAAATATTTTGGTAACAGCCTGTGGGTTTGTTAGGAGTCGAAATGTTTAAAGATATCCAATTGACTGAGAGTTCATCTGCTGCAAAAAGAATATTCATCATAATTAAAATCATGTTAAATAAAGAAGATAAGGAAGGGATTCATGTACCAATTCAATAATGAATTGTTTTGTGGAAACACCTATCAAAATTCCAAACACAACCCACATGGAAGTTGTTACCATCTCCCTTGATTTTCTACAGATTGGAACCAAAAATAAAGAAAACATTAAATTATCTAAAGTTGGTATTTTTGTTTCAATTAGAAAACTAAAAAGGAATGTTGAACATCGAG
This sequence comes from Viscum album, assembly GCA_963277665.1. NCBI lineage: Eukaryota > Viridiplantae > Streptophyta > Magnoliopsida > Santalales > Viscaceae > Viscum > Viscum album. The sequence goes on along the minus strand of OY728128.1, from coordinate 259,320,025 downwards.
GATAATAATATAATCATTCATTTGAAAAAAATAAAAACAACATAGAAATATATGGAGTATCACTATCAGATAATTGTGCATGGGAAAATGATATATTATAATAAAAATTATCACATGATTGAAACTCTGATTGTAAATAAGATGTGGAAAAATATTTTCCTGTCTTTCAACAAAAATCATTTCCAACTACAATTAGAAAACAGATAAAATAAAACAATATCAATACAGTAAATAGAATACAGGGTGAATAAAAATATAAAAACTACTATTTTGGACAATGCTCTGAGTAAAAATAATAGAGCCGATTCCAGCATCACATATTTGACTCTAAATTTACTAGTCAATATCCCAATAGTAGCCTTACCTGTAAATACGTATTTTTTCATGTGTGTATAGTTATATGTGTTCACGTGCGAGTCAAAAATCTGTAACATTGTAATTCATAAAACCTTTCATGAGTTATTTTGTACACAGCTCAAGCATTTCCATCAACCTTGAAAGCTTCTCATTGTGAATAATTCTCCTGGAGAGTCAATCATCTTCCATTCCCTGAAATGGTTAAAGAAAAATGATAAAAGAAATGAATCTGTGAAAAAATGGTTCCCAAAAAATCAGATTTAACAGACATTATGTCCATATCAACATATAAGTGGTAGACAGATAAAACTATTTCATCTATAAAAAGCTGTTCAACAAATGGGGTATCATATAACAAGAGGTAGTTGTAAAATTTTTCCCAAAATATACAAAAAATAAGATAAATTTCAATCAACTATATTTAAAAAATCATTGAATACAGAATCAATATAACTGTTTTTTTCGTTATATCCACTATAGTCTTTTCTGAAACCAATTCTTTAAAATGATAAACTACATACAATGAATATTAGAATACTTTCTGACACATTTACAGTAGTAAAATAACCAACTCCTTAAATTATAGAAAATAAGAATGAAATTTGAAACAAGAAAAATGGTATGATAAATGTAAATAAATGAGACATACATATTAATATGTATATATAGAAGAATATTAAGGGGAAAATGTTTAAGAATGAAATAGAAAAATGTAGTAGTTGTAATAATTAATTTTCTGCAAATGCAAAATATACTAGATAGTAACAAAGTCTAAAAAATTCAAGCATTATATTGTAATAAATCTGCTCTAATATTGTGTTTTTCTATCGTATATCAAGATGGATTCTTTGTAAAGTGTACAAATAGGAAACAATAATGAAAAGTGGTATAAAACATGGTGCTTCATTACATCATAGAACAAATAGGTACTATAAAATGATGAGGTAGAAAACATGTAATATAAAAGCCACTAATTCAATACATCCTATCAATGAAACATATCTTTACCACATGTCGGTGGAACAATATTTGATGCATCCAAACAATTTAACAGAACATTGAACCAAGAGATGATACATGATAACAATGAACACCATTACAGTCAAATAAAACTTACTATTCCTTATTTGAAAAGTTCACTACACATATTATTGGATGATAGTGTGTGAACTATTTAATCACTGCACAGGTTTACAATCCATTACCATTAAAACATGGTGTTCAACTATAAATGACTAATCTGGTGTTTATATATTACATACCATGATGGTGTTTTTAACAGTATGAAAATATGAAATTTAATTGATATGAGGAAATAACCATGTCTTTTTTGTACAGTATAAAAATTCAAGCAATGTAGATCGAACACATAGATAACAGAATAATAAATTGGCTAAATTCATTCTATATAAAAACATAAATTTCAATAACTGTTTATGTACTGTACAAAATGTAATAATAATTTCACTGAATATAGGAATAAAAAAATAGTATTGAAAACAATTTAAATAGTGAACATATATGTTTACCATATGTTTACAACATCACATTTCAGTCTGTTTTTCAGTTTTCCTATTTAAATTTCCCTTCGTTCGGCAATCTAATTTAGTATATTGACTCATTGTATCCTTATTGTTCCAACATATGTGGACATAATATTTCAGTTCATCCTCATTCTCAAAATCACATGATAGAATTTTCTATATAGAAAATATTTTTAGAATATTTGAAGATAGAATATGCAGTAATTGAAATCTTTGAAACACATATCATAGATTTAAGATTTTACTGTTATTTAACAGTATACATGTGTAGATTGAAAATAATGTTTTTAAAAAAAATTAAAATATATAATATACATTTATTTATAGAAATTTTGTTAAAATATTAGAATTAATTAAGAACTTAGTATAGATAACAGTTAAATAAGTGAATAAAAATGGAGACAGATGTGCTAAAATAAAAAAAAAATTTGAAACATGATCAAATAATAATAAAAAATGGTTTCATGCTCCATGTTTTCACGGAAGCACCTATACAGATTAAAAAAAATTAACTGAAATAGTGTGTAATAATGTGCCTATATGTCGGATAATGAATACAAACACACCAATATAAGTAATCTGTAATATAAAACACTATATGTTAACCTCTAGTTTACATATATTTTTCATTCATGGGATTTTCTATCATTAAGGTGTATTTGTTAACATAAGGATCTTTTTGGTTGCATGAACCATGTTTTCACAGATATACCTGTACAAAATAATAAAATTAAGTGAAATGGTGTTTTGAAAACTGCCTAAATGCTATAAAATGACAGAAAACACACCCATAAATTTTAATTGGTAAAATACTTACTGAACATAAGGATATTTCTTATGTGAATAAAAAATAATATATAGCAACAGTTGAGTCATAACATATTACCTAAATCCCCATGGAGTATGTAATCGATGGGTACATTTAACGATAAAGTATAACAGAAAAATGGGTAGATAGAATGAATATTCACGATTTAAAATAGGACAAACACATCAATCAGTCCTCTATAATAGATTTCCATGGTTATTGAAGCTATGAGTACATGTAGAAAAAATGGTCATTCAGTGGGAATAATGGAGGATGAAAAGTGAAAGCATACAATAAAATCATTTTTTCACGATGAATTGCTAAACAGTGGTATACGATACAACATTCTATGATTTTTAGTTAATTTGTAGAATCAATTCAGATGTATGGGTATTTTTCAAGAAATGAATAGCTAGATACATTCTCTAAAAAGTGATTAACCTATATGAACATAGAAAGGTCTCCAGTTTTTTATGTGGAATGCACATAAATGTGTTGTAAATAACTGTTTAACCCAATATGTGTGCAGTGGAGATGTAACAGATATGGTAAATTAAAATTTTCATTCAAACATGATCAAATAATAAAAACTAACCCGTCCTAAAATTAATTTGTAAAGATACACATCTCAAAAATTATTCACTACTCCCATTTCCATGATGGGGTATTTCTCAAAATTTTAGTCTAACTCCACCATGTGACCTAGTATATAGGATCAAGACCATCCATAGCTCATATCATATAAGTGAAATTTAAATTTTCATAAAAAAACAACCTATAAATGAAGAAAAAAACTATTCAAAATATAATTAATAGTTGTAGAACTTTATAAGACATCATCACAAAAATAATAACTAAAAAACCATATTCATCAATACTAATCCATAATGGAATGAGGCACTTAAGTTGGTAGTGAACAAAGATTGTAGTTTTAAAGTGGTAAATGATGATAAAATCATATGGATGAAAAATTAATTTAGTGTGGTAAATAGTAACATGACATATTGAAAATTACCTATTCACTCTTCTTCATATACTATCTTTTCAATGATACTAACCGAAGGAGAGAAATTATCTATAGCTTTAGGGTAAATGATTCCACTATCAGAGGGGACTACTACAAGGTATTGATGAAAAACAATGTAAAGACCTGTAAAATTAAAGGGAATGTTTTTTCTTTCTTAATTTTCTTTGGGATTTTACAACAATTCAGTTTCTGACGGCACCGGATTCTGAGGCCCGGTGTGCCCAGAATCATTTTCCGAAGTTTAGCTTGGGTACGTTCAGTGATCGAACGATCGAGTTTTTCTAACTTTTGAATCGTTGTTTAGAATCGGATTCCGAGGGCACCGATGGAATCGCAGCACCCATAATGTTTTAGAAACACCTTTTCTGGAGTTTCGTTTTCTCGGTAGTGGTTTTTAATTTTTGGGGATAAGTAAAGGAATAAAATAAAAATTGGATGCACAATTTTTATTTTACTTCAAGTTGTTCAACCTAACCTAAGTGTTTGGGGGGAACCAACAATATCCTACCCACTAGGTAGGATATTTGTGAGGTGGGGCCCACATGAGCCCCACTGTTTCTTTTCTTCCTAAACCCCCTCCTTTATTAAGGTAAAGCACCCGCACCCCTATTAAGTGTAAGTCAACCCTTGCGTTTTTCGAGTTAAGAAATGCCTCATTAATGTGGCGGTTTAAGCGTTGTAATTAATTCACTTAATTTTTTCTTTAGTTTTTTTTTTCTAAAATTCAAGACTTGTGAAATAAAAATAAGAAAAATCTTATTTTTATTAAGCTGGTGGTGTTGAGAGGCATGGGAGTTTTCACTCAGGCTCTTGAAGATCTTCTCTTTCTCGCAAAGAACGCGAAGAACGCGAAGAACACGAAGAACGCGAAGAACGCGAAGAACGCCGGATCCTCGGAAATCAACGATGCTTCTTTCGAGATGCTTCTTCTGTGACACCTCTTCCGTGACGCGAAGATCCCCCTTCCATGATGCCTTCTTCCGCAACGTGCTTTTCCGTGATGAAACCTCACTCAACAAATTCGACGAGCTAGGGGTTTTGATTCAATTAAATCTTTGTGATTTATACCCACGGCGTATGTTTAAATATTTATTGGAATCCTTTTTGAACCGCTAACGTGGTGGGTGCGGACCAAATAACAAGTCCGAACCCACCGTCCCTTCGTTCATGGTGTGTGGATCGGCGGGAGATGATGAAACAGGCCGCACGGGCATTGTGTGGTCTTCGTAGTGGAGAACCAGTCCCGGGAGGGCCGTTGGAGAAGACGGTAGGCAAATCTGACCGCCGGAGCTCGTCCGGTGGTCCGCGGAACGCTCTGCCGGCGCCGCGCCGGGAAGGGCTGCCGCAGCTGAAGCCGCGGCGGCATGACGCGTTCGTTGGCAAGGAGCGGCCCCCGTGGGACCACGGTTAGCAAAGCAAGCGAGGGGCAATGCCCCCCCCCCTTGCGTCTCAACGCTCGGCCGTTTCGGCCCAGCCTCCTGGACGGTGCGCCAGCGCGCCGCGCGGCTAGACTAGACCGCCAGGCTGGGCCTGCCCAGGCCGGGTCGGGCTGCACCAGCCGGGCCAGGTCGACCCAGTTCGGGCCGACCCAGGGGGTACCGGGCAGGGTCGGACCGGGCCCAAACCCCCCTAATACCGGACTTTTCGATCTGTTTCCCATAACATGATCAACGGGCCTCCGATCGACGCACCGTCAGTTGCGTAGAGATCCATTGATTGATATGGTCGTTTCTGTTTATTACACTCAAGGTTTCAGAACACTTTTGGTTCGTCCGGGTTTGTTCGTACACGAAACCAATCGGGTCCTCAGAGCGGAAACGCTTATAACATGAGCTCCGGACGTCCGATTGACGTGTTGTCAACTTTGTTGGATTCCTCAAAGTGAGACGGACATTTTCTATTACTCCTCTCGAGGTTTGGAGGCAGTTGGAGTGTGTTCTGGTTGGTTTTTACTTAATAACCAACCGGGCCACTGGGACAAAAAAGCCAAAAACTCTCAGACCGGGCGTCCGATCGGCGCGTTGTCTGTCGCATTGAGTTCCTGTTGACGATACAGAACTTTTGGATACATCAACTCCGGACTATGTGTCAGTTGATGTTTCATCCCCTCAGCTCATGGAGAAGACCCTCCCGAACGAGCTTGCTGTGTGCGGGAACCCTAGAGCTGGCTGCGACTGCGACGACGATGACGACTGTACAGTAATCCTCCGTGGATTCGACGGCGATGACTACAGCACTCAGCGATCCTATGTGGATCAATGCAACCGATCCTGTGTGGGTCAGATCCTTGGTGGGTCAACGCTCAGCGGTCCTGTGTGGGCTAGCGCCTACAGATCCAGTGTGGGTCTGATCCTGTGTGGGTCATTGTGGGGGTTAGTTACCTATCGATCCTGTGTGGGTCAGATCCTGTGTGGGTCATTGCGGGGGTTAGTACCTATCGATCCTGTGTGGGTCTGACGGCTTAGATGAATCAGTGGCTATATCTGATCATCTCTATCGTCATACAAATAAGTATACCTATGTGTTATGAATCTTGACTTTCTTTCCTATGTGGATTACGTTATGCTTTCTTATGTGGATCGGGTTGTGATTTCCTGTGTGGATGTGATCAAACTTGGGCACGGATGTTGGAGCAAACTGGAATTGATGACTTAGGTATATGTATGGGTATATACCTAAGTAGGGTTTGATTTTACTTTGTGATTATATCTTTCCTTTGTGGATTATCCTTTTTGGATTCTGGGAGACCTTCAGGGGGCTCGGGGTCCCTACTGAGTAGCATATACTCACCCATGCATGGGCTATGCCCGCACTACATTGTGTTTTTTGCAGACGGCGGACAACGATGATTGTGGTTGAGGCTTGCATAGCAGTTGGTACCTGGAGGTGGACTACTGGGCGGGACGTACACGGAGCGGATGACTGGACCCGAGGAGCTGAGAAGGATATCTGTACCCACCCTTCAAGTGGGAGTACCAGTGGACGGATCTGCGTAGCGTCTTTACTTCTCAGTTGTTGTACTTTCTTTCTAGTTATACTTTACTTTCAGTTTGGGTTTGTATTCTGGCCCATTTACTTTTCTGCACTTATTGTTGTACCCAGCTTTTACTTAGTGTTTACTTCTGCTTGCTTTCTCTATGGTGTATGTTTACTTTGCAAAGGCAATGCCTTCCCTTTTTACCGGGAATTACTCCTTGGTGCTAGTCGCCAGCCCCTGGCCTATGGAAGGCAGGCTTGGGGCAGTCACGACACGGGCCCCGAGGATGGGTCGTGACAAATTGGTATCGGAGGAGTTTAGTTCTTCTACAGAACTTTGGACTCTGATCTTTTTCTTTCTAAAGTAATAGTGTTAAGACTATTGAGTGTGGTTATCAGTCCAGGGAGTCCAGTGTTGGTGCGGCAGCTGACGTATCCATACACCAAGACCCTGACATCTGATTTCCGACTTAATGAATGAAAACATTGATTGCATGTGTGTTTCAAGTTTTCATTGTGATTACTTTGTGTCAGCTCACCAGGTATATTTTTTGACTGTGGTGCACCTGTTTCTTTTCAGGATGGCCCCACAATGGCAACTAGCTAGGGTTCTGAGCGTTGTATGTGATGACAGCCTACTGAGCGACGAGGCCTCAGTACAGGGCCCTTTGACAGCAGAGGCACCGGCGGTACCTCTACCCACCGAGCCACCGATGCTACCAGCCACAACCGTTGACGATGCACATCACCTTAGTGCACTGCATGAGTTTCAGCGTTAGTGACCGCCCAGGTTCCATGGGGAGACGGACCCTCAGGCCACCGAGGATTGGCTGGAGGCAGTTGTACGAGTTTTCTGGTTAGTAAGGACACCAGCAGACCTCATGGTGATCCTCGCAGCGAGCCTCCTGCACGCGGCAGCAGGCAGATAGTGGAGCTTGATGCTTCCGGTGCACGATGAGGCATCTCTCCTATGGACGGACTTTGAGAGCCTCTTCTTCTCGGAGTTTGTCCCAGCCACCCTCCATGCGGTGCGCATCCAGGAGCATCCACAACTGCAGAAGGGCAGCTTGACGGTCACCCAGTACTCGGCGAGATTTACAGATCTCTCGCGCTACTCGAAAGACATGGTACGAGACCCATTCTTCTGGGCCCGGACCTTTGAGCAGGGATTGACGCATGATATCAGGGTATCACTAATCTCCCTCAGTATTCCGACTCAGGCAGGGGTATTGAACCAAGACCTTCTGATCGAGAGCTTCCTTGTTAAGCCTACATCAGCAGCGAGACCTACCGTAGGGCGGAACGTAGCAGAGTCTTCTGTAGAAAGAATTTGACATATGACTCATGGGTCCATGCAGACCAGACCCTCGGGAAGATGGCCTCAGGACACTGGCTTAGCAGTGCAGGGAACACAGCGCAGATCCAGTCTTTCGAGAGGCAGACAGTGATACGCATGCAGCGGGAAGGCCCACATGGCTCATGACTTCCCGACCCGCCATGCCGAGGAGTAGCAGACGGTTGAGGGGCCACCCAGGCAGAGGTAGAGGGTCGACCGTGACGGTCTACAGAGAGCATGCGGATGAGGCAGAGGAGCTGGCCGAGCAGCAGATGGTGGGCGATGCTTTGAGACTCTACCACCACCACCACCAGGAGGTCCACCCCGGCCACAGGGAGCTGGCGGGTAGAGACAGGCACAGCTCCAGGCAGTGGAGGCCTATGACTACGGCACGCTCGAGATGATTTGAGGTACTATTTGTGTCTATTCCACCCTTTCTGCAGTTCTTATAGACACAGAAGCGAGTCATTCTTTCATATTCTCTGCCCTTTTTCAGAGCTCAGAGATTCCGACAGAGCTGTTGGCTCGATCTTTACGGCTAGAGACTCCTACAGGAGCAGACTCGATGATTACGCACAAGTGTCGGCAGTGTGAGCTTACACTAGGAGACGAGAGCATCGACTGGGATCTTCCTGTAGCGGCTTCGAGGCCTTACGACATCATCTTGGGCATGGATTGGTTATCTATAGTCCATGTTCAGATTGACTGTATTAGGCACAAGGTGTGGTGTGTACGCACTGACAAGAGCAGGTTCACCTTCATCGGCGAGAAGGGATCCTTCACAGCACAGGATGGACTCTCGTAGAAGAGAGGAAAACCCATCACTCATCAGTTGGCTAGCCTCATCCTAGGAGAAGTTGACGTGCGGATTCCTGGTTTTCCTACACTGGTGGATCAGTATACACACGTTTTCCCCGACGCGGTTCCAGGACTACCTCCTCACATGGATGTAGGCTTTTATATTGACTTGTACCCTGAGATAGCCCCGATATTTACTCTAGCATATCGGATGGCCCCCTCTGATCTTCGCGAGCTACGGGTACAGTTGGAGGACTTGCAGAGCAAGGGATTCATCTGACCCAGTGTTTCACCCTAGGCTTCCCTGATATTGTTCTCCAAGAAGGCGGACGGGAGCTTGCGAGTTTGTGTCGACTATCATCACCTGAACCAGGTGACAGTGAGGAACAGGTATCCTCTACAGAGGATTGATGACCTCTTCGATCAGCTCAAGAGAGTACGGTGGTTCTCAAAGATAGACCTCAGGTCAGTCTATCATCATCTCAAAGTTTGGGACGAGGACGTGTAGAAGACGGCCTTCAGATGTCGGTATGGGCACTATGAGTTCTTGGTTATGCCAATCGGCGTAACCAATGCTCCAGCAGTGTTCATGGGCCTCATGAACAGGATCTTTCAGCCATACCTCGGTCGATTTGTCGTGTTCTTCATTGACGACATCTTGATATACTCTACCACTGAGGAGGAGCATGCCTAGCACTTGCGGGTTTTACTAGACACACTCCAAGAGCACCAGCTTTATGGTCAGCTCTCAAAGTGTCAGTTCTAGATGCGTGAGGTCCACTTCTTGGGACACATCATCTCTGAGGCGGGTGTTTCGGTGGATCCTGTGAAGATCGAGGCAGTGCTAGCTTGGGAGCCACCCAGGAGCATGACGGAGGTGCGGAGTTTCTTGGGACTAGCTGGATACTACGAGAGATTTGTGCCAGAATTCTCCAGAGTTGCGACACCACTCTCAGCTTTGATGAAGAAGGGGAAACCCTTTGTGTGGTCAGACAGATGTCAGCAGAGCTTCCAGGAGCTGAGACAGAGATTGACCAGCGCGCCTATCTTGAGGTTGTTGGAGGAGGGAGTAGGGTACGTAGTTTTCTGCGATGCATCAGGGACCAGACTCGGATGTGTCCTGATTTAGGATCATGTCGTGATCGCCTATGGATCACGTCAGTTGAGGAATCATGAGCAGAACTACACTGCCCATGACCTAGAGTTAGCAGCAGTGGTCTTCGCTCTGAAGATGTGGTGACACAATCGGATGGGTGAGCGCTTTACAGTCTTTTCTGATCATCAGAGTCTCAGGTACATCTTCTCTCAGAAGGACCTGAACCAGAGATAGCGGAGATGGCTCGAGTTCATCTAGGACTATGACTTTGAGATAGTCTATACTCCTAGGAAGGGGAACGTAGTAGCTGATGCTCTCATCAGGAGGACGGGCATTTAGCTACCTGGGTAGGGGACAGATCAGCTAGACGCTTTGCAGATATCCTTCATGGATAGAGATAGAGTATCCTTCCTTCAGTCACTCACAGTCACTCCTCCACTGCTGCAGCGGGTCAGATAGGCACAGAGTGGGGACACTGACTGTGAGACGCGACGTGCATAGATATTCTCAGGACAGACACCTGATGGTTTCCCTATAGTAGGAGAGCATGATGTCATTTTTAGAGGATGTACCTTTGTAACAGTTTCTTTACGGGAGGAGGTGCTGAGAGAGTTTCACACTTCCCATTTGGTGGTACATCTTGGCATGGAGAAGATGTACTAGGATCTCAGATGATAACACTGGTGGCCGGGCATGAAGAAGGCTGTGGCAGAGTTCGTTTCTCGATGCCTCACCTACCAGCAGGTGAAGGTAGAGCACCGGGTACCAGAAGGCTTGGTACATCCCTTGGAGGTCCCAGAGTGGAAGTGGGACGGGATATATATGGACTTCGTGAATGGACTTCCACACACTTCCAGGGGTCACAACTCTTTTGGTTGATTGTCGACAGACTCACCAAGTCGGCTCACTTCTTACCCATCAGAGAGCAGGACTCAGTGGAAAGCTTGGGACTTCTCTACATTCAGGAGATTATACAACTTCACAGTGTTCCATCATCGATCATCTCCGATCGAGATGCTCGCTTTACTTCCAAGATTTGGAAGGGGTTGCAGGAGGTTTTCAGAACGCAGCTACGTCTGAGCACCACCTTTCACCCTCAGACGGATGGTCAGAAGGAGAGGACCATTCAGACTATCGAGGACATGCTCCGTGCAAGTGTCCTCGACTTTGGTCGTAGCTGGGAGGACCACCTACCCATGGTGGAGTTCACGTACAACAACATCTACCACTCCACCATCGGGATGACACCATACGAGGCATTGTACGGCTGACCTTGTAGATCTCCTATTTTTTGGAAAGACCCTGAGGATTCAGCACTTGTGGGACCGGAGAAGGTCCAAGCCACGACAGAGAAGGTCCAGGTCATCCAGGAGCGGATGAGGACAGCTCAGAGCTGGCAGAAGTCTTATGATGACAGGAGGCGGAGGCCACTAGAGTTCGATGATGGTGACCATGTCTTCTTGCGGGTCTCACCTCGACATGGATTACGGTGATTTGGCTGAGGCGACAAGTTATCTCTGCACTTCATCGGACCTTTCCAGGTCCTTATCAGGATTGGCGAGGTGGCTTATCGCTTGGATCTACCACCTCAGTTGCACCGGGTGCACGAAGTCTTCCACGTATCCTAGCGGAGGAGATATGTGCATGACCCGGCGCATATCATTATCCATGGGGAGCTGGACGTTGATGATGGGGCGAATTTTGCGGAGGTCCCAGTGGATATTGAGGATCGACAGGAGCGGGTCCTAAGTGGACGGTCGATTCCTTTAGTGCGCATAATATGGTAGCACGGGAACCGCCAGGAGATCACTTGGGAGCAGGAGGCTCAGATACGTGCTCAGTACCCACATTTGTTTCCCACGTTTATGATGTATCTTTATGGGGACGTAAAGACCTGAGGTGGGAGTGATGTAAAGACTCGTAAAATTCAAGGGAAATTATTTTCTTTCTTATTTTTTTTGGGATTTTACATGAACGCAGTTTCTGACGGCACCTGATTCCGAGGCATGGTGAGCTCGGAATCATTTTCCGAAGTTTATCTTGGGTACGTTAAGTGAACGAACGAGCGGGTTATTCTAACTTTTGAACCGGTGCTCGGAATCGGATTCCGAGGGCACCGATGGAATCCCAACGCCGGTAATTGCTTTGAAACACCTTTTCCGGAGTTATGTTTGCTCGGGTGTGGTTTTTAATTTTTGGGGTTAAGTAAAGGAATAAAATAAAAATTGGATGAACAATTTTTATTTTACATCAAGTTGTTCATCCTAACATAAGTGTTTGGGTGGGACCCACAATATCCTACCCACTATGTTGGATATTTGTGAGGTGGGGCCCACATGATCCCCACCGTTTCTTTTCTTCCTAAACCCCCTCCTTTATTAAGGTAACACACCCGCACCCCTATTAAGTGGAAGTCAACCCTTGCGTTTTTCTGGTTAAGAAACACCTCATTAATGTGGTGGTTTAAGCGTTGTAATTAATTCACTTAATTGTTTCTTTCGTTTTTGAATTTTAAAATGAAAGACTTGTGAAATAAAAATAAGACAACTCTTATTTTTATTAGGCAGGTGGTGTTGAGAGGCTAGGGGGTTTTCACTCAGGCTCTTGAAGATCTTCTCTTCCTCACGAAGAACGCGAAGAACGCGAAGAACGGCAGATCCTCGGAAATCAGCGACGCTTCTTCCGCGACGCTTCTTCTGCGATGCTTCTTACGCGCCGCCTCTTCCATGATGCGACGATCCCCCTTCCGTGACGCCTTCTTCCAGGACGTGCTTTTCCGCAACGAACCCTCGTTCAATGAATTCGACGAGGTAAGGATTTTGATTCAATTAAATCATTGTGATTTACACCCATGACATATGTTTAAATATTTTTCCGTTGCCTTTTTAAACCGCTAACGCGGTGGGTTCGGACCAACAACTTAGTCCGAACCCACCATCCCTTTGTTCGTGGTGTGCAGATAGGAGGGCGATGATGAAATAGGCCGCACGGGCGTTGTGAGGTCTTCGCAGTGGAGAACCATTCCCGGGAGTGCCGTTGGCGAAGACGGCAGGCAAATCCGACCACCGGTGCTCGTCCGGTGGTCTGAGGAACGCTCCGCCGACGCGCCTTGCCGGCACGGCAGCACCGGACGACCCGTAGGAGACGGTGGCGACGAAAAGGACAGCCGCGGCTTCAGCCGCGGCGGCAGGCCGCTAGTCCCGCGACCGCGCGAGACCGGAGGAGGCGGGACGCGGCGCTCGGCCGGGTCCGTTGGAAAGGAGTGGCCCCCATGGGGTCGCGGTTAGAAAAGCAAGCGAGGGGCGGTGCGCCCCCCCCCCCCCCCCCCCCCCCGCGTCTCAACGCTCGGCTGTTTCGGCCAAGCCTCCTGACCGGTGTGTCAGCGCGCCGCGCCGCCAGACCGGACCGCCAGGCCGTGCCGCGCCCAGGCCGGGCCGCACCCAGGTCGGGTCGGGCCGTGCCCAAGCAGGTCGGACCCGGTTCGAGTCGACCCAGTGCGTACCGGGACGGGTCGGACCGGGCCCGAATGCCCCTAATACCGGACTTTTCGGTCCGTTTCCCATAACATCAGCTACGAGCCTCCGATCGATGCACCGTCAGTTGCGCAGAGATCCTTGGATTGAGTTGCTCGGTTCGGTATATTACACTCAATGTTTTGGAGAACATTGGGCTCGGCCAGGGGGTTCTTACACGAAACCAATCGGGCCCTCGGAGCGGAAACGCTTATAACTTGAGCTCCAGACGTCCAATTGACATGCCGTTGACTTTTTTGGATTCCTCTAAGTGAGATGGACCTTTTGGCTTACTCCACTCGAGGGTTGGATGTAGTTTGAGTATGGTCGGGTTGGTTTTGACTTAAATACCAACTGGACCCCTAGGACAAAAATGTCAATAACTTTCTGACCGGGCGTCTGATCGACGCGCCGTCTGTGGCGTTGAGTTCCTGTTGACGACACGGAACTTTTAGATACATCAACTCTAGTATATGTGTCAGTTGATGTATCAGCCCCTCGGATCATAGAGCGGACCCTCCCGAATGAGCTTCCTATGTGCGGGAACCCTAGAGTTGGCTGCGACTGCGACGACGATGACGACTGTACAGAAATCCTCCGTGGATTCGACGGAGACGACTACAGCACTCAGCGATCCTACGTGGATCAGTGCTACCGATCATGTGTGGGTCAGATCCAATGTGGGTCAGTGCTCAGCGGTATTGTGTGGGCCAGCGCCTACAGATCCTATGTGGGTCTGATCCTGTGTGGGTCATTGCGGGGGTTAGTTACCTATTGATCCTGTGTAGGTCAGATTCTGTGTGGGTCATTGCGGGGGATAGTACCTATCGATCCTGTGTGGGTCCGACGACTTAGATGAATCAGTGGATATATCTGATCATCTCTATCGACATACGAAGAAGTATACCCGTGTGAGCTGAATCTTGACTTGCTTTCCTATGTGGATTATGTTATTCTTTCCACTGTGGATCGGGTTGTGATTTCCTGTGTGGATATGATCGAACTTGGGCTCGGATGTTGGAGCGAACTGGAATTGATGACATAGGTATATGTATGGGAATATACCTAAGTAGTGTCAGATGTTACTTTCTGATTGTTTCTTTCCTCTATGGATTATCCTTTTTGGATTCGGGGAGACCTTTGGTGGTTTCGGGGTCCCTACTGAGTAGCTTATACTCACCCCTGCACGGGCTATGCCCACACTACGTTGTGTTGGTTGTAGACAACGGACAACGTTGATCGTGGTTGAGGCTTGCGGAGTAGTCGATACCTGGAGGTGGACCACGTGGCAGGACGTACACGGAGCGGACGGCTGGACCCGATGAGTTGAGGAGGATATCTGTACCCACCCTTCAAGTGGGAGTAACAGTGGACGGCTCGTCGTAGCGGCTTTACTTTTCAGTTGTTGTAAATTCTTTCCAGTTGTACTTTACTTTCAGTTTGAGTTTGTATTTTGTCCCATTTCCTTTTCCACACTTACGGTTGTACCCAACTTTTACTTAGTTTTTACTTCTACTTGCTTTCTCTGTGGTGTTTTTTATCTTTACAAAGGCAATGCATTCCCTTTTTACTGGGAATTACGCCTTGGTTCTAGTCACCAACCCCTAGCCTATGGAAGGTAGGTTTGGGGTAGTCACGGCACGGGCCCCGAGGATGGGTCATGACAATGAAAATGAATGAAACTATAATATCCGATAAGAATAATTAAAAAATATTTAAAATTATATCATATGAAATAATTCAAAACTACTAAACCCTAACCAAGGGAAAAGTGGTAGAATGAAAACACAGAATCATTGATAGATGGTTTTTTTATTTCAATTAGAAACCTAAAAAGGAAGGAAAACATAGGGGTTCAAAATATAAGCTTTCATGTGAAGAAAAATAAAAACAACACTGAAAGATATAGAGTATCACTGTAATAGAACTGTAGAAGGGAAAAGTATAGATTAGAATAAAACATCTAACATGAGTTAAACTCTAATTGTAAAAAAGATGAGTATGAAGCTTCTCCAATTTTTCAACATTATTACTTTCCAACAGCAATTATAAGACTAATAAAATAAAACAATATCATTATAGTAAACCAAAACATGGTGAATGAAAACATAGAAACCACTATTTTCGAAAATTCTTGTAGTAATAATGATAGAGCTGATTCCAGTAGATTATATTTACCTCTAAAATCAGAGGTCAATGCCCCAATATTAGCCTTCTCTATAAATATATAATTTAGCATGTTTTTCTGGTTGTATTTGTTCACACCCGAGTACCAAATGTGTAACATTGAAAATCATACAACCTATCATAAGTTGTTATGTAGTCAGATCATGCTCTTAACTTATCCTAGCATTATTTTCATTGTGAATGACTCTCTAGCAGAGTTGATGATAATCCATTTCCTAAAATGGATTAAGGAAAAATATAAAAAAATGAATCTCATAAAAAAAGTGTTCCATAAAAGGTAGAGTTAACAAACATTATGTCATTATCTACATGTTGGGGGGAAGATAGATGAAACTACTTCACCTGGAAAAAGGTGTTCAACAACTGAGGTATGCTGTAAGAAGAGGCAGTTAATTTTTTTTCCCAATAGATACAAAAAAAGATATAAATTTCAATCAACTCAATTAAAAAAATTCCTTGAATACAGAATCAACAAAAGCCTGAGTCAACTCAATAGAATTTGGATACAGTGACTTTTCCAAATCATCTGAATGTCTGCCTTCTAAAGTCAATGTAAAGATTTTTGGGTTGTGGGTTTTAAAGATCACATGAATAGAGACCAATAAAGGGTGAGAAGATCCTTGATTATCCATCGAACCTTTAACCATTTCATGCACATTTGTTTTTTCATGAATAAACATGAGTCACATAACTGTTAAAATGGGAATCTTATTGAATTATATTTGAATGCATAATATATGTGAAATATCCTATATTAGTGTAGAGTATGATTGGATAATAATACAATTTGGTGTAATCTTCATATTTTTTTCAAGATCTAAGTAGGTGAATGAATGGAAGGGGAGAAGTTACCTTACATAAATGGTTCTAGGTGTAGCTAATATAATGTTCAGTGAAGTCATACACTCACTGCAAGTAGTAGCCTATAAAAACAACATGCATTAGGATTAAAAAACTTTTTCTTAATTCATGAAGTGGAATAACTGTTGGTAACTAAAAAATAATTATTAATTAATTATAAAATGATAAGTACCTTGTAAAAATCATATTATGTGGTTACAATATTGACCACGAAATTCAATGCATCACTCTTGCTCCCTTTGTATCTAAATACCCTATAAACAATTAAAAAATGTTATAACGTTTGAGTTTATTAATCCTATTTATCCATTTTAGAAATTGAATGCACCTTTCTTAAGGAACATCTATACCCAGAATAATCATATATACAAACAGTTGTAGACCAGAATTTGCGTCAGTCCATAATTTTATTAGCAGAAACAAAGAATTGTTGGATCCATAAAACTGACCCCATCAAATTGACTTGAAGATGAAGGCTTAGTTCATAGAACAGATCATACATTTGACCCAGATCCACAGTGCTGACAAGATATTATAGAATTGTAAGGGAAGTAGATGTGTTCTTCACGTACTGTGCCATAATTTCAATCTTCTTCTTCGTGTGTAGCTTCAAAATGTAAATAGTTTTCTTCTAAGAATAATCTAAGATCATTAACCTCCCGGTGGCCAGGTCGGTAATGACTGTATATGACAGGGGGATTGGCGGGGAGAACATAAACCTTTGCTGCCATCGAATACTTCACGAGCCCGATAACAAATCCCTCCACCGCCCAAAAATGTGAAATAATTGAAGAAAAATTGAAGGTAAAAAAACGAATCAGGGAACATTAGTTTAATTTTCTATGCCAGGTCACAAAAATCAGGTCATCAAAGATGGAGGAGGATGTTTAGAGCATGGGTGTGAAGATTAGGTATTGGGATTGACTAACCAGAAACCCATGGACAACTATATGAGGTAACATAGGTGGGAGATGAGTATGCTAGTAGGGGAGGGAGATGAAGGCGACAGAAGAGGTGGGGATAGAGTATGGAGGAATCTGGATTCATCTGTAACCCTAGCTTATGGATAGGGAGAGGTCACAGGCGCTAGTGTATAGCAAGAGAAGCACGAATTGGATCATGAATTTGGAGGGATGATTGGTTTTTTTGGTGACGTCGGTGATTGAAGAAATGACATGTAATAGAATATGGATGTGGAAGAACAGGAGTGTGACACGTGTCAATTGAAAGAACATAAGATGAGTGTATATATAGATATTTATATACAAAAATATTGATGTGCATTTTCATTTCCCAAAAACATTATCATATTTAATATTAATTACATAACTATGATTTTTCATTTTTCACCAATAATATATTTTAGTCGGTATGCCTGTTTAGACTACTCTTTTATAGAGTGTTGAAATTAGAAAATATCCTCCAATGAAGGCGTAACACACAACAGTTTATCAACATAATGGATACTTACTTGTATATGAACCCGTTTTTGATCATAACCCATCAAGAACTTCAAAGACTTTGTAGTTTCACAATCAATTCTCTGTTGAATAATTGTCTGGAAGTTCCTGAAAATTTTATTCTTCAATAAAAATTACAGAAACAATGTTTTTTATTGATCTATAACATAA
Organism: Viscum album; assembly: GCA_963277665.1. Lineage (NCBI taxonomy): Eukaryota > Viridiplantae > Streptophyta > Magnoliopsida > Santalales > Viscaceae > Viscum > Viscum album. The sequence continues at coordinate 259,301,892 of OY728128.1, read as the reverse complement.
TTAAAGATTATAATTAATCTTACCCAAGATAACTTTATGTAATTAATATTGGAATTTTTTCAAATAGTTACGGATTAAGATAAAAATTTAATCAAAATAGTCATGTATTTGTAAATTTTAAAGTTAAAAATGTCAATGCATGGAGAAATACCTCTTACAATAACCCAATCGGTAATCCAGTTACTGAAGAATAATTAAATTCATTCTTCTAGATTTGAGTCTTGAAGATCACCAAAGAAAATGAGTTTTCTAAAATGATAAAATATCATAAACCAATGGGTAGTGCAAGTACTGAATGATGGAATCATCAAAGATAGTGGCGGCTGTCTGGAATCTCTGGTACTGAAAGCTGGAATCTATAGATACAGTACTAGCTGTCTAGAAACTCAAATCACATAGTTTCTAATTAAGATAATAGTTTCATCAAAACTATTCGGTAATTAGAAATTTCAAATTACAGAACCACAATGAAGGGAGAAGTACCTCTTACAATAATTGAAAATTAACAGGTGAGTGTGAATTATTATAATAGTGGATGTTTGAATTCAAGAATCCTGTGAAGTTTGAGATCCGTGCACATGAAATCCTCCTTCAATGAGTTGCAGAAGCTCAAATTGTAAACTTATTCTTTGATAAACTAAACATTAATTCATTTGTATTTTAATTAAATTAAATATTCTGGTATTTTATAGTATCCGGAACATGTCATGAAACATCTCATCATCCATATAAATAATGAATAGTGATTAAATCAGTTAGTAATTTAAATTGAAAGACACACAGCCTGCATGATGATTAGTTGCATGATGAATACATAAATGCATACTACTAGCTTTGTGGCACAAATATCAGCATGGAAAAATGGGTTTTTTTAAATGAGAAGATCTAATAACCCAATAGATCATTCCAAGAACATGTGACCTATTTAATTATTTCACAGTATAACAAATATTTACCATAGAAACATGGAATTTCATTTTAAATTACTATTCTAGTACTGTACATAATTCTAATCATAGTATTTAAGGTTACTTGTGACATATTTCATCACTGCATAGTATAAAAAACTATTAACATTCAAACATTGCGTTGAAATAAAAAGAAAAATTATGGGACTGAAAAGTATATAGAAACAGGAAATGTAATAATAAGAGGTAGAAAACTGGAAATATAAATTTATCAGTTATTTGATACGAAAATACATGTATGCTCCATAAACATGTATGTAAAACACCTAATTAATGACCAGAATACAATTTTAAATAAGGTATGTGTTCTCAGCATGATGTAATATACATTTTTATACATACAAGAATTCATAAAATATATTTGAAAACAAAGTAAATAGTCAGTATGTATTAATACAATGGATGTATTAACATGTGAGTGTGAATTCCAACCTTGTCAAGTGCAACTGGTCGTGTAGGTCCCAGAAGTGGTAATCTACAGAGATAGTTATGTAATGTAGGTTGGAATTTTTTTGAAAGTAATAAGAATGTTACTAGTATAGTAAGCTGACCTGGCGCCACTATCTACCAGAATTGAGACGCAAAAGCTGGGACCAAACTCGTGTAGTTTGTAGCACTGATTGAGCAATGGGAAATCCCGTATGGTGGAGGATGTGAAGGAAATGGAAAGCCGGTGTATATGTAATGTTAATCCCATGGGACATCAGTGATACTGCAAGAGAATCCCTAGAGAATTGGAGAGTATCTTGAGGTTGGAGTGAGATTCCAACTAGGGAATGTGGGAACCTTGGCTCGAATGGAGGTGAAACCCGAGTGGTTGAAGAAACATAGTGAATTAAAAATGTTTCATCGATGCGTAGGAAATATGGAGCCACAAATTGTGTTAAACAGAACCCGTAATGTATGAAAATAGTAGGGGTTGATTCGATGGGGGGTTGAGGGGAACTTGGATTTGGTTGAACAGGACTACCGGGATCATCGGGAAGTGTAGGTCGATAAGGCATGTAGTGCGAGCAAGAGGAGAATCTGAGGAAACTGAATCTGGAAGAGGGAAGGAGGGGAAGAAAGGGTTTCAGGTGATGGAACATGACTACTTTCGTGTGATGGAACCCTATATTGAGGGAGACGATGCACGAGCTGGTCATGAACCCGATTGAAATCGCGAGCAGTGGAAGAAGGTAAAGGCGGTGAAGCCAGAGAGTGGAGGTATAACAGAAACTATAGATTTTGGAGACTGAAGAAGGTAAAGGTGGTGATGGCGAGGAAGGTAGAAGGGACGAGAACATGAAATTGGAAACGGGGGAGAGAAAAATCATGATGGGTAGGTCGAGCGGGAGCAGGAGAGGGAGGAAGATAATGGTAGAAAAATGAAGCGTAGGTGGGACGTGGAGGAATGGAGGATATACACGAATCAGAAATGGGGTTTGGAGGTTTATTAGAGTGACACGTGGCTGTGGAAAAAACCTAAGATTAGTATATATTGTATATTGAATGTTATCTGGACCTACTCAAGGTAGTTATCTATCCCAACAAATGAAACACTTCCCTCAAACTTCCAAAAATCTTACAAAATCAAATATTGCATCTCTTTATGCCAATACCCATCTTCCAATATCATATTAGCTATATAATAATCAACTATATCAGCATGATGAACCTGAACTACCTAACCCACATGTGGAAGACATCTGATATCCTTTGATGAGAGGTAAACCAGAATTTATTTACCCAGAAATATGGAATTGTATTATGTTTTAGTTAATTCATTTGAACTCATTTCAACATTCCTAGAACCATAACAATCCAATTCAGAAAAGAATATAAGTCATCATGATGAATTTACCTCTTCTTTGTATCTACCCTTCAAAAATCACCACCTTCCTTGGTCATTCAATAATCTCATAGTATGAGTACTGGATCCCAGTGGCCCAACAATCCCATTCCTAGCCAGTCTCCTTGGAAATTCCATAATCCAAGGTCAAATGGAATTGTTTCCATTCCAATGAATTTATTCCCCACTATTCCTTACACAAAATCCCATCCTATATTTCAAACATCTCCTCTTATGCAACTCTTTAATGACCCCATCCCTCAAACAATTCCTCATTAAATGGAAAGTGATAATGACCCTTAGGTCCCACCACTCGATTTGGAGACTAGAACAGAGGGTATAGAAATATAACTAAATGGGAGGAATTACCATCAATAATAATATAGGTTCGGGAGATAAGATGAATCATCTACAAGAAACTCCATCACATAATATAAAAAGTACCCAAGCAATATTGTAATGCATTCATAAATAAAATTGATATAGGTAAAATTATCCAAAAGTAAATACCCTAGTGAAAAGATAAATAAGTTATAGAAAAACTATCCAAAAAGAATTGATACATTACATTCCAACACGATTTATATAGTCCTTTTGTTATCTAGAATAATATTTTATATATGTATGGTGAACATAAAACTATACTTAGTAGGAAATCCAATTCCTCTTTGTGAGCATGTTAAAAAATCATACTAATTAACCCATGAGAAAAAATTATAACCAACAACACCTAAATAGGTCAACAATCCATCAAAAACTCACCAAGGAATTATCACAAAATAACATAATTAGAAGAATGTAGTTAAATGGTACTACACATCACATTCTCAATGATTTTCTTCTCTCACACCCCTATGATGTATATCTTGGTGCTCCCATTTCCTCTAAATAACATATACCACCACACCACAACATGGACACACAACATAACACCCCGAGAAACCTATTCCACCTCCCTACAACATGGTCACATCTCATCTCACCCAAATATACATGGTCCATCATATCAAAATCACTACCTTAACCAAAGTAGTATGGTATCATTAAAATTAAGTACATGAACCCCAATACATTCCCCATCAATGAATAAATCCCACAATAAGACAGCATATATCATTTTTATATCAAATATTTTCTAAAGACACATGTTCTACCTACGATCAACACAATTATATCACATCTCACTTGAAGGCTCCTGGTACATCACCTAGTACACTAACAAACCAATTTCCATCATATCATGTGTGTATCAATTAACCTACAAGAGATAGAGAGAGAATGTGTCATATTTAGTATCCATCATTAATCCTCATCATTGTGGTGTTTGAAAAAAACCCATGTTTGAATATGAATGTGTTGGAACATAGATCTCTATGTAGGAGGGGAGAATATTGAAATCACAATAAATATACAAGTATATACATGTAGACACAGAAGCCCATACTATGTGTTCAAAACCATCAATAACCAATTCAAAATATCCCCACATTAACTGAAACTACTAAATTTATAACTCCAAATAAGTCACAAGAATCATTTCTCATTTTTAAGTACATATATTTCTCATCCCATTCATTTCATTATTTACCAAAAATTTAATTTAACAACACATCCCATCAATTTATTTGTCCATTAATCATTTCCATCCAATTAAACAAATCAAACCTTTTCCATTTGAATCAATGATAAATAGTTATTCTATCACTAACCAGGAATATGGCGTATCACAACTATTCTAATAAACAACTCATCATTAACATCGAATCATCACCTCACCGCGCTAAATGTGCGGCCAAAAAAACCACCGCCTCACAACCCCAGTAGGATGGAAAAAAAGCCACCAAATTGCCACCACAAAAGCGTGACGAAACAACCACCACCTAATTGCACCAAAAGCATCGACAAACAAATATCCTCTTCAAACGAGTGGCCAAACCACCACCACCTATCCTCCCAAAAACAATATCCAACAAACCTGTCATGTCGTCGCCACAAAATAGAGGATAATTCTCACCCATAGGCCCCATATACCCCAATTACACATCTCAACCACATCAAAATATCATTTTATAGTTTAATGAAAATGGATATCATCATATGTCACATTATTATATTGGTGTTATCACACAATCTATAAATCCAGGGGAAAAAAATTTATTAACCAAATATAAGTGGATATCTAATGTAAATTTTTTTGTGGTATCAAAACGAACACATATAAAGGGCTCCAAAATACATAATAAAAACAAAAAAAATCATTCAACTGTAGTGGGGTGTTTATAACATAAAATTACAATATCAAGTTAATAAGAAATGTTTAAAATCATGTGTAGTATTCCCATTTATCCTTCAATTTCAATTTACTAATAAATTTATATTGAATAGGATAATATAATCTATCCTCTATAGAAAGCATGAGTAATCCCTTTCCACATGATACAAAAATTTCAGAAATGTTGGATTCCCTACATCAAAGAAGCTTTCTGATCTCACTACACAGCATAGAGGGAATGTAAATTTCTAGGACAACCCAAATCCAACATGAGATCGTGGATCATCCTACACCACACCCAAGGATCTGCAAAATGTATCCCCAGTCACACCCCAAACCAAATATCACCAATGCATAGTATAAATGAGAGAATAATAGGATAAAACTAATAAGAAGGGTAGAATAACATAACATTGATCCTAATAGAGAATTAACCAAAACCAACATAACAAATCAAGAGAATGAGGGATGGAAGAACCTCAAAAATCACCTAGGGCTCATTCAAAATTGAGATGAATAGAGGTACATCTAAATGAATAATATACACCAGAAAAAAGGATTTTAAATCATGTAACCTTCCATATTCCTATCATTAATCCCATTTATGATGTCAATTCCATATGAACTCCAAGAAAAACCCACATTACACTAAATAATCAGTCACTTATTCTTTATTTAATTACAAATCATAAATTCACATTTCACAATGTCAATATATTTCATGGGTTCCCCGAACCACATAAATGTGGCGAAACCAGTCAGATACATAATTCATGAACCATTAATTCATGTAATATATGACTTTTATGATGTGAATTTATCAATCCAACATTGTTACACATCCAACAACCTTGTAACATCCCCAAGACTCCTCTGAAACACCTCCAAAAACCAAAAGAAGAAACTTAAAAAATTGGGAAGGCATGAGACATTTCTATAATGCTTTACATATATTATTATTGATTGATTGAAGTTTAATTGGATGTTCTTATATCTCTGTTCTACTATTTGATCAATCAAATATATTTTTCCATATTGGATGAGGATATGTGTAATCATCTTTAATTATACCCCTTTAATATGGATTTTAATTTTTTTATACTTCAGAACAACATGGAATAGTAGTTAGAGTATCTAAATATGATGATATAAATTTATAAGATATAAAATATAATATAATTTTATTATACTACATAGAGAAAAACCAATTTAGTAAACTCCACATATGTAAGGATATTTTTTGGGATGACATAATATCTATTATTATGTTATAAAATTAAAAGGGTTCTAAATGATCTTAATCCAATTTAATGTTCCCAATTATTATTAATATTATTCTATTTTAAAGGATAAATATAAATTGACCTGTTATTGTATCATAAAGTTTCATAAAAATATTTTCTATGATCATCAAAATAAATTGATGGGTCGCATAGATTGTTTTTTATTTCATTGATTTATATAATTTTTAGTTGTTATAAATGTTTAATTTAAAGATATAATTAATTTTATAATATTACAAGTTTACTGTTATAAAAATCATTGGGTTTTCATAAAAAAAATATTTCCTGAATTATATCACATATATAAAAATTGATAATAGTAAGATATACAATCAAATATATTGGTGAAATCCTTGAATTTTTGTATTCCAAAACCATACATGTTCAAATTTATGTTTCATATAGGTTATATTAAATTGAAATAATGTTTACTAGTTAATGGTTCATGGTGAAATTTTTATAAGGGTTGAATATTTTTTATCAAGTACTAGTAAGAGATAATTTTATACTTAATGCTTTTAATATGGTAAATTTTTATTGAAACTCTTATATATATTGAAATTTTTAGAACCACTAGTAACTATGAGAAATAATGAAAGTTGTAGATTCCTGCTATGATAATTTTTGACATTCATTAGATACATTAATTTTTTATACCTCCCAATGTATGTATAGATGTTGACCAATGAATTTACACTTGTGTTTAAATATATACAATTTTAAATAATAATTTATTAAAACTACCATTTATTTTTAAAACAAAATGCATCCACATCTTCATAGCCCAATGTATGTACATTTTAAAATATAGTACACATCATATTTCACATTTTTTAAAAAAAAGGATTATCCAAGTATTATGAAAATATATTTCAATCTTCACCCAAATAATAATATTCCTCGTTGACATGGTATATGTTGAGGGTTGTCAACTTCCCCACAACTCACTGCCATAAATTTCCTTGATTGATTCATTTCATCAATGATGAATCCTTCATTGGGATAATGATTTTATAATTATTCACCACTATATGGGTTCTTTAATATATATTAGACTACACCAATTACTATTCTAATAGTTACATTGAGAAGATAAAACCATACCATACATATATACTATGTAATTATATAAGAATATTCATTGTATTTTATAAAAAAATGTCATGAAGTAACTAGGGGTGACTTGAAAGACCACTTGATTAGGTTTGTGATAGTACCTCAAGATAACCTCCCCATATTCTAGAGTACTATAACAATATTTGAGGGCATAATAAATTCAATGGTTAGAATATTCACTCATATCAGATTAAATAAATGGTGAAAAAAATATGAAATCAACATATACATCCATAAACATCATAGTATGGATAATAAATTAGACAAAACAATTTCATTCTACAATAATGAATGCATAAATATAAATAGTCATGGTCTTTCAATAAAATTCAACTATTATCCAAGTAGTCAGGCCATGTATATAGAATAAATAAAAGAAAATAAAAAAAATCAAACGTCCCAAATTCCAACATCATGTTGTATCACACACCTAGTCTCCAATAATAGAATGACTCCTCTTGCAAGATACCCAATCTACATAAATGTGATCCCTCTTGATCATGAAATATTGTTACCCTTAATGATAAAATTTGAAACATATTCACCCTATTAAAGTATAAATATTGTATATATTCACACCAAAGATCTCATACATGGGGTAAGAAATAAATCTCAGTGTTCCCCCACACAATGGTGAACCTAACATCTATATTGATAACAATTTCCCAAAAAATTGATATTCCCATATTTATCAAACACTTACTTAAAGAATTAAAAAAATAACCAAATAATTAAAAGAGATTAAAAATAATAATACAGTGGAGGATGGGTTATATCTTGACAATCTAGCTAAATCTACCCCTACTTTGGCATAATCTAGAGGATTTAAGGAATATGACTCATCCAAACAGTCTATATTTGGTGCATTTAATGGATCTAAATAGTACCACCAAGATATAAAACACATCAACATGAATTAACACCAAACCTTAACATCAAATCCTAGTAATTGAGGATAATAACCTTCAAAACAAGTAATTATGAATATAATAGAAAAATATGATGTAATGACTCAAAATTTTATCAATGGAAGACCACTTTTGGTAAAAAAAATGTTTCGTATAGAATAAAATAGTATTAAATAAATTATATGAACCACTTCAAAGAACGAAAATTATTTTATTATATTTACTTCAACATTAAATTTATATAAAAGATATTTCCATAAGAATTGAAATTGTTACAATGAGGAAAATATAAAATTACAAGACAATAATACGAAAATTTGGGTATGATCAATCTCTAGAATAATATCACTCATGAACTGTCATGACCCATCCCCTAGGGCCCATGTTGTGACTACCTCAATGCCACCTTCCATAGGCCAGAGGTGGGAGACTAGCACTGGAAAGTAAAATCCCTATAACGGGAAGGATTCGCCATTAAACCTATACAAACACACAATCTATGAAAGCAAGAAGAAGCAACCATGAAGTAAACTGTGGTAGTAAAAAAGTGTACTAAATGTTATGGGGCTGGAATACATTCCCAAAAGGAAAGTAAAACAACAACTAAAAGTGAATACAGCTCCTAAAACGTCCATGTAGGATCCTACCTAAAGGGTAGGTACAACTCATGATCAGTAGTCACTGTGTCACGTCGCGTCAAATGGTCCACTTGTGAGCACCATTCAGCAAAGCTCCCTCACCCTCGATCAATGTTTTCCATCATCTGCACAAGACTCAAGAAGATACAGGCATATCCCATGCATGGGTGAATATAAAAATACTCAGTAGGGACCCTGAGACCACCAAAGCTCTCCCAGAGTTCCAAAAAGAATAAACCAAAAGCAATACCTCAGTCAAAAAGCATGAACCAGTCATCAACACTACATAGGTATATGCCCATACATATACCCAGGTTATCAAAATAAACACGTCTCATAATTGAGGAATCATAAGGATCCATCTTTTAAGCCATTTTATCAACTAATAAATAAGGGGATAATACCTCAGAGCTAACACCTTGAAGGTAACTCCACGTAGGTAAAACTACCACAAATGTAAAAAAAGGTATAAATACCACAAAGGTAACACCATGAAGGTAAAGGCTCATATCACACCAGGTATATAACTTAAGTACTGAAGTACAAATGATTCATTGTAAAACTAGATCATCTTATTTTTTTGAGCGGCTCTACTGCTGAACCAAATAGGATTGATAGATGCTGACCCACACAAGATCTCTAAGCCCTGACCCACACAGGATCAATAGATACTAACCAACATAGAATATCTATGCGCTGACCCACACAGGATCGATAGATACTGACCCACATAGGATTGATGTTCTTTCTCTACATTACAGACTACCATGAGATTCTCGCACTAAGCACGCTTGATTTCAGTAGGATCCACTCCTAAATACATCTATCATACTTCAACCACCACGATATTCCATGAAGATGTATCCTAAAGGATTTCCATGTTCTATGGAATCCAACGCGACAGAAAGCGCGTCAATTGGATGCCACAGTTTGTGACTTATAGGCATTTTAGTACCGAGGGTCCGGTTGGATTCGTGTTCAATCCAAAACATTTGTACACAAACATTCTCCAAAACAGAAGAGGAGTATACCAAAAGGACTATTTCCCTCCAATGATCCCATCATTGAAGACGGTTCGTCAAATGGATGCACGGTTCACAATTTACGGTTCTTTTAGCGAAATTGGGCCTAAAAGAGTTAGGGTGTAGTCTGACCCGGTCAGAACTACCCGGTCTGGGTTCGGTTGGGCGGGGTCGCAGATTGGGCTGGCCTACAGGGGTGGTGTGGCCCACTAAGCTAGCGCAGCCCATTCCACGGAGGTGTGCGGCCCGACCCACTGAGGGCACGACCTGGCCCGTGGAAGGCGCGGCCTGTTGGAGTAGGTCCCACCCTAGCTGTCATGGTGGGTCGTTTCCCACCATTTTGAGTTGGAGCGGTGGCACCTCAAGGAACCTCGAGGTCGCCATTGGGACTCGCAGTGAGCGGGTCCCAACCCTTCACCATGGCTTCTGAGCCCAGGTCATCTTCAGTTGTGTGCGACTGCGCGCCGCACACCTCTAGCCACCGTTGTCTTTCCTGGCTATATGTCGTGGCCCTCTATTCCGAGAAACGTCATAGGTTGATGCTTCGCCTTTCATGGTCAGCATGTGCAGGCCTCCATATTCACCCACTGCAGTTGTGGCTACAACCTTCTTCGTCGGTGGCACGCGACGATGCACCTCCATCTCCTATGCGACCGGTCAGTGCCAACCACTACCAACACGTCCTCCACTGGTGTTGGTTGCCGGCAGTCTTCCTCGAGTTATAGGGTGAGATCCTGTGGTTCTTTTCTCCATATGAAGGTACCAATGGACTCCCATCACACCCTCTTCATCGTTAAACCCACCGTTCTAGTTTTCATCCAACCCGAATAAATCTATCATGAAGAACACATCAAATTTAAACAAAAGGTGGAGGGTTTGGTCATTGTTCTTTTGGCACACACCCTCCATGTTTTCTTGATAGAAATAAAGTATTATAGTGATTCATCAACTCTTGAAATTATACAAGAAATAAACCATACCTCGATATCATTGAAGAACGTCTGCATTTGAGGAAGAGTTGGTGTTCGTCGGTTTGTGATTTGGTGGAAATCGTCACCGCTCGCTGGAACTGGTTTCGTTCTCCATGTGGTTTGTGACATAGTACATTTCCATAGCATCGTCACTTGGTGAAACAGTGCCAATATGCTACCTTGTGCTCCATTTAAATTGAATAGGGGGTGAGTAATGTTGTTGGCAATTTATGAGGTTCATTTAATGAATGAACCTCTTAAATTCCAATGGTGTTGTTACAATGATTGAGGAGTCAAGCCAATTATTATCTTGAAATGTCGTTGGTCCCGCTATAGCCGCTTCTTCATTGGAAGAAATGTAAAAGTGAAATAAAATAACATTGTTATTTCATTATTCTTTTAAATGTCCAAAATATATCTTTTTATACCATCCTACTACGGTCGAAGTGATGCCTTCCTTAAGTGAATCCCAGTGTTTTGGATTCCACAGTGCTATCAAATTTATATTCCGAGTATCGATTGAAAAGTTTGAAAAATCCGCTCGCACGTTTACTAAACGTACCTTAAAAAAAGTTCATAAATTCATTCTAGTCACACTGGGCCTCTTTATCACACACTGTCAATTTTCATAGACTCATAATAATTCCATATAATTAAAAAATATTACATGGAAAATAATGGTCTTTACAATCTCCCCACCATAGGCCTTTTCGTCCCTGAATACCACAACATAGACTACTTAAAAATGGAGGTACTGAGCACGAATTTGATCATCCTACTCCCATGTGCTCGCCTAGAAGTTCTTATGCTGCCAGTGAACACACACCAGAGGTATCGATCATCCACAAAGGACCCAATCATGTCAATCCTCAATCTTTATTATAACCTCCATAAACATCACCCCATTTTCAATGTCCTGCTCACCATGGTCGATGATGTGAGATGGTTCATGCACATAACTCCTAAGCTGGGATACAGGGAAGACATCGTGCACCCTCTCCAAATGTGGTGGTGGTGCCCAATGGTATGCAACCTCACCAATCCTCCGAAGTATCAGAAATGGTCCGGTAAACCTTGGTTAGAGTTTGTCACCTCAACAAAATCTCCATTTTCCTTATTGATTGGAGATTTACAAGAATATGTGCTCCCCCTCCTGGAACACTAGAGGTCTCCATCTCCTATCAACATAAGACTTATGTCTTCTCTGTGCAGTCTTTATCTACTTGAGGATGATCTGCAACTTCTCAGTGGTAGCCCATACCCCCCTGGGACTCATAAGTGCTGACTCCCTTGGGTCTGTCTAACATAGAGGTGATCTGCATGGTGGATCGTACAAGGCCTCAAATGGGGAAATACTGATGGTGAATTATAGCTGTTGTTGTATGTGAATTCAACCATGGGCAAGTGATCCTCCCAACTAGGGACAAATTCTAGGACGCAAGCACGAAGAATGTGCTACACTGTTTGAATTTTTTACTATGTCTGGCCATCCATATGTGGATGAAAGGCATTCCTCCAATGTAGATGAGACCAAAAAGCCTCATGTAATATCTTAAACAAATGATTTGTAATAAGTGTGTCACGGTATGAGAAAAATGTTGATGGAACCCCATGAAGTCGTTCAATATCTTGTATGCAGAGGCATCCCAATCCCCTTATTGATCCCTCCTCTCGGATGGGTAGGAAGTGGGCTGACTTGGTGAGTCATTCAATGATCACCCAAATGAAATCATATCCCATATATGTACATGGAATCCCTATCACAATGTCCATGGAGATACCATCCCACTTTTTCTCCGGCACCGCTAAGCCTACTAGAACTGGATGCTCAGTCATCACTTGTTGACAAGTGAGGCATCGTCAACATACACAGCCACTACCTTCTTTATATCTGGCCACTATTGATACTTCTAAAGGTCCTATTAAATATTCTCCACACCAACATTTACCACCATATGGGATGTATGGAACTCCTTCAACACCTCATCTTGTATCACAACTAGTACCATGGTGTGTCCTTAGAAGAGGATGATGTGCTCCCTACCATCATAAAATCTATCAGGTGCCTGTCTTGAGGATATACAAGCACATTAAGCCTTGCAGTCAATGTCCACAATTTGTGCCTCCTGAACTCACTGAAGAAGTGGGGATGTGAAATTCATAGACTTGAGGTATGATGCTCCATCTCTATTCAGAGAGGATATCTATATTGCGGATAGATGCTCTATCACCTCACTCAAAAACTATAGACTAGAACTCCTACTGAGTGTGTCTGCTACTATGTTCCCCATTCCAAGAGTGTAGACTATCTCAAAGTCATAGTCCTAGAAATAGTATATCCAACGTCGTTGTCTCATGTTCTGGTACTTCTGTGAGAAGATATACCTGAGTCTCTTGTGATTATATAAAACTATAAACTATTCACCCATCAAGTAGTGTCTCCATATTTTCATGAAAAATACCATTATTGCTAACTCTATGTCATGGGTGGTGTAATTCTTCTCCTGTTGTCTCAGCTTACATGAACCATATTCCATCAAACCTCGGTCCTACATCATGACACATCCATGTTTGATCCCTCATGTGTTGGAGTAGACTACATACCCAACACCCTCTTCTAGTAGCCTCAAGATGGGGGCACTCGTTAGTCTCCAGCTTAGCTCCTGAAAACATTGTTGGCATATCTCGGTCCATAAAAAGGGATTTACCTTCTGAATAAATGATGATAAGGGTGCCACAACTCTAGAAAAGTCGGCTACATATCTCTAGTAGTACACATCCAACCACAGGAAGCTTCACACCTCGATCACACTCTTGGGTGGCTCCCAAGAAATCACAACCTCTATCTTCATTGGATCCACTGCAACTCTAGACTCTGAGATAACATGTCCCAGAAAGATGACCTCTAGTATCAAGAACTAGCACTTCGAGAGCTTACCATAAATCTGGGGCTCTCAGAGTGTATCCAGAACTATCTGCAGATGATATTCATGCTCCTCTTGTGACGTCGAGTACACAAAGCTATCGTTAATGAAGACCACCACGAAGCGATTGAGGTATGGATGGATGATCCTATTAATGAGTCCCTTGAACATCGCTGGGGTGTCCGTCATGCCGAATGGTATAACCATGAACTCAAAGTGGTCAAACTGACATCTGAAGGCCATCTTCTGCAAATCCTCATCTTATAACCTATTCTGATGATATCCTGATTTGTGGTATATCTTCGAAAACCATCGTGCTCCATTAAACTGATCAGAAAGATCATCAATCCTTGGATGTGGATACTAGTTCTTCACATTCACCAGGTTTAGGTGCCAATAGTCCACACAGAGTGTCAAACTCTCATCTGCCTACTTGGAAAACAAAATTTAGGATGCCCATGGGGGAAACACAAGGACTTATGAACCACATCCTCTAGAAGTCCTCCAGTATTACTCGTAACACATGAAGCTCCACGAGAGCCATTCGATATGATGGTGTAGATATCAGTGACATCCCAAGGTATAGGTCAATGAAAATTTCCACGTCTCTATGAGGAGGTAGTCCCAGAACATCATCATGAAAGACATCAAAAAATTGGTCCACCACTACAAGATATCTAGAACTCTCAACATCAACTGCCCTAAGGGTTTGGCTAGCCAAATGATGTGTGACTTGGTGTACCCACCTCCGGGAAAGTCCATCATGTGCTATAGAGGTTCCTTTCTCACCGGTGATAGAAAACCTAGTCCCATCCTCACTGACAGACCACACATTGTGACTAATATAATCAATATGAGCATAGACTATGGATAACCAATCCATATCCATGATGACATCGTAAGGCCTCGACAACGCTACTAGAAGATCTTAGCTGATGCTCTAATCTCCATGAGTAAGCTCACACTACGAGAACTAGTATATAATCATCGAATCACCTCCAATAGGAGTCCCTAGCGGTAATGATCATGAAAAGGGATCCATCGTAATCTCTGAGTTCCGAATGAGGGTCGTGGAAATAAAAGAGTGACTGGCACCTATGTCTATAAGTACTACAGCAAGGGTGGAGTAGCCACAGATCATTCCTCGAATCATCTCTAGAGCACTGTGGTCACAGGCCTTAGCTACCTGGAGCAGAGCTCGTCCTTGTCCACCAGCTCCCTGGGGTCGGGGTGGACCACATGGAGGTGGAGGTGGTAGAACCTCGAATAACTTTTCCTCGCCTACATCATGGCCAGCTCCTCTTCCATGTATGCATACTGCCTATGGAACTCCTCGATCGATCCTCATCATATACCTCAGTGGTCCCTTGACTGACTTCTAGTTGTTCATATGGCGGTTTGGGCAGCCATGAGCCATGTGACCCTTCCCACCTAATGAGTAGCACTGCATGATTCTCATCTGCCATCCCCTGTCCCGTGATCCCCTCACCACCGAACTTATTTCCGAAGGATTTCCACCAGTAGATCTAGCCAACTTAGGCCCCAGAATCATCTGTCTACTTAATGTTGTTGATGAATTAACTACATGATGTCTGGTGGTAGCTCTCATTGTCAGTGTCTGCTCAGCTAGGATTCTCTCCACCAAAAGTACTCACTCTAGCACCCCAGCCTATGTCAGAATGCTAAGTGATATCATCGATGCTCTGATCTCCCATCAGAGACCCTTATCAATTGTCTGGGACCTAATTAAAGGGTCACATACCATGTTGGAGGGGGGGGGGTATGAGGAGGGATTGGTGAACCTCATCGAGTACTGGGACACATTCATGTCGCTCTACTTTATGTTATGAAGCTCTTGTTTACGCACTGAGCATAGGGTCCCTTGGACGAACTCTACCCTAAAAAGACCCTAAAAGACCACCAAGGTGATGTTCTCTTGATCGTGTATCTGTAGTATCTTATTCCACGATCTATCTGATACACCATGGAAGTGACTAGTAGCTAGGATCACCATCAGAGCGGTTAGTCTCCCAACTATTCAAAAAATTTGGCCACAGCCTCCAGCCAGTCCTCAACTGCCTGCAAATCTATCTCGCCTCATAACCGCATAGGCTTCTACCACTGAGTCTTTTGCGACATGCTCACTCGACATGCACTCTCTGCTGGTGGGGCCAGGGGAAAAGACTATCCAGCGGGTAGTGGTGCTGATGGTAAACCACCTGAAGGTGCTAACACCGTAAGAGGGACATGTACCGAGGCCTCATTTATTGGTGGGCCATCATCATGTACATTCCTAAGAATCTTGGATGGCTGTCTATGTTGTGATATCCGGAATGAAAACAGGTGTGAGATAGTCAATATGTTATACATGGTGAGCTGACTAAAGACATCAAAAGTAAAATACTTTTAAAACACATGTATTAAGTATTTTCATGCACTGAGTTAGAAATCAAAATTCAGTGTCCTGGTGTATGGATACGTCGATCACCGCACCAACACTAGATTCCCCAACCTGAGAACCACACACATATCACATAACACTCTTGCCACATTTAAAAAATCATAATCCTAATTCTTCGATAGAACTGACTCCTCTGATATAACTTTTTAAAGACCCAACCTCCAGGGCCTTTGTCGTGACTCCCCAAAGCCCTCTTTCTATGGGCCAGGGGCTGGAGACTAGAACCATAAAGGCATATCTCTGTAATGGGAAGGAGTTTCCTTTAAACATGTACAAACAAACAATCCTAGAACACAAAAAGAGATAACCATGAAGTATACTACTATAGTAATAAGTGCACTGAAAGTAAAGGGTCTGAAATAAAATCCCAACTGGAATGTACAAGTACAACTGAAAGAGAAAGAATCTCATAGAATGTCCAATGAGGATCCTACCAGAAGTGTAGGTATTTCTCACAATGAGTAATCACTATGTAACATCATGTCAAATGGTCCACCTTTGAGCATTGTCCAGCTTGACTCCCTCTGCCTCGATCAACGTTGTTTTTTTCTGCACTAGACACAACATGGTGCGAGAATAACCCCTATTGGAGTGAGTATAAAAATTCATTGTAGGGACCCTGAGACCCATGAATGTCTCCCAGAGTTACACAATGGAAAAACCACAAGCACGACCTCAGTCAAAAATCTCAAAGCAGTCATCAACCCTACATAGGTATATTCCCATACATATAAATAATTTATCAAAATACACTCATCTCATACATGAGGAATCATAATGCGCCATCTTTTCTGTCATTTGGAAAACTGATCCACAAGGGAAGAATACCACAAAATTAACACCATGAACGTAAGTGTACCAAAAGGGTGACACACGAAGGTAAAACTTCCACAACGGTAACACCACAAAGGTAAAGTCTCAGCTCCCAATATGTATATAAATTATGTACATAAGTACATATGATTATTCATAAAACTAGATCATCATATTATGTCGAGAGGCTCTACTGCTGACCCACATAGGATCAATAGATTCTAACCCACATAGGTTCACTAGGCGCAAAACCAAACAAGATTGATAGATTTTGAATCACACAAGATCTCTAGGTGCTAACCAACATAGGATCGATAGATTATGACCCACATATGATCGAGGTTCTTTCATCACGTTACAACCAGCCATGAGATTCTCACACTAAGCACACTTGATTCTGGGAGGATTCGCTCATCAAGCAATTGGTCTTACCTAAACCAACATTAAGATCAAAAAATAACTATCCCAAAGGATCACCATGTTGTTGGGGATTCAACATGACAAACAGCGCATCAATCGGACGCCCGGTCTATGACTAATATGAATTTTATTACCGAGGGCCGAGTTGGATTCAGGTTTAATCCAACCTGGCCATACTCCAACCTTCTCCAAAACACATGTTGTGTATAACTAATGGACAGTCTCTCTCTATGGATGTAGAGACCCGTAGCTTGACGTACATTGACATTACATTACATTTGCGAAATACTTGGTACATAACAAAAACACACACACAAGGATCGTAATAGTTTAGTGTCTTTGGAAACTCGGAACGTAATCTTCTAATCGTGGTGAAATATCTTCAAAATCTCCCATAAAGATCTTCTTTTTTTTATACCTAAAACCTTTATTTATATCCTGGGGAAAAGAAAACATAAAAGGGTGAGCTCAAATGCTCAGTAAGGGTAAACAAAAGAAATATCAATCACATCATATTCATAAGAACATAACATTTTGGAAATCATAACCTGCAAAAGAGATCATAATATCTTAACATGGAATAAATCATATAAGTGAAAATGAGATCCCCATAATCATAACATAAAACTTGAAACTTTGGGGCATGCACACATAATCATGGAAAATCATTTCTTGTTAGTCATGACTCATTGCCAAGACTATCTTAGTGGACAAAGTCCCTTTCTGAATCGAGTAACCCTCGTTTCAGTCCTGTTTCACTGAACCGATATAACCTACCATTCCAGCCTTGTCTATCTAATGAGATATAAATCTTTACCCAATGCATTGGAGGGAGATATAGGTCCCACCCATCTTATAATTAATCCTTTCTTATGTGTGCCACATAATCATAAACCATACATCATAGCGTAACCCATGTAATAAAAATGGAATTCTTAAATAACATGACATCATAAAACAATTCATATAAGATAAAGGAATTCATAAAAATGTTTCCATCACAATATAATCAAATCCATGTAATAATAGGGATAAAAACAGAACCCTTTTATTATCTTAGATGGAAAATAATTTTGATCAAATACTTGAACTCCATTCTTCAGGAAAATATCCTTTCTACTTCAAAAACATTTTTCCTTTCATAACATGTCATACGACTTTAAAATAAAAGACGTTGATTAAAAATAAACTTGAAAACTTGTAAAGGAAGCTTCTTGGAAATAATGTTTTAAAAATCCATTCATTCCGTATATGTTAAAAAACATTCTTCGTACTTTTGTCGGAAAAGTTAAAATGTACCTCGTACGAAAAAACGAAAAAAGATTCCTTTCATATTCTTTTCTAAAAACTCACCGAAGGGTAAAATTGGATTTAAACTATTTTAATTGGATGGAAATAATATTACATATTTATGAAACATGGATTTGGATGATAAAATACACCCCAGTAAATACTTACGAATAAACAATCTCGGATAAAAATGAGATTGTAATATTTCCCTTACCTTAGGTCCGATTTGCTTTGTACGTGTCCGAAGCTCCTGTATAATGGTTTAAATAATGTTATTGACTTATTCCAGAATCATATATATTGATATGAAATCATATATGGTCATATTCTTAGCTTCTTGTTAGTAATATTTCATTGTTACTTGTTACTCGGGTCTTTATTGCCTTTTGTTCTTATGCGTGTTTTGCCGAATACATTCTTATCCTTCTTTTAAGGTTATAGATACCTTATATCCAGAATGGTATTAGTGTAAAATATATCATATTTATTCATTCAATTCATTTATATAATTACTATGTAATGATGATCATGTAGAACGAGTCGCATCACATCGTGGAGACGGTATTCCATACGTACGCACGAGTGATGATATCGTTCCTATGATTGTGGAACTGTATTGGAGTATATATATATTATTTCAGTATCAATATTACTTTATAATAATAATAAATAGTTACTCATTACACCATTATACCCATCCTTGTAAAGTGATGGTGGAAAAATAGATTACACCACGGCGTGGAGACGGTATTCCGTACGTACGCACGCGCGGTGATTTCATTTTTCCGTGGGATGGATAGAAGGTGAATTAGGGTTGTATTATATTTATAATAACATATCAGTATGTAAGTAATACTGATGTTATTACTTTATCATGAAACAACTAAAGAAGAAGAAGTTGAAGAAGAAAGAAATTGAAAAGATCGGTAATGGATATTACCTCTTCTTTGGAACGCCTCTTTGAATCCTCCACTTAGGGAACTAAGATTGGTCTTTGAAGAAGACCAGGACCTCTAGGATGATTCTAGGGAAGTGGATAGGAGAAAATGTCATGGGTTGGCCGAGCTTGAGTGCTCAAATTGGTGTGAGGAGGAGGGGGAGGAGGTGTCCTTTTATAAGGGAGGAGAGGGGCACCTTAGGAATATCTCAAAATATTATTTTATATTAAAGTCAAAATCGGTTTATAATGGTTCCAAAGGGTCTTATTTCGAATCTAAAGTGGGGATGGGTCGAAATACTATCAACCAATAAGATTTAGACAAGTTTAGGGTATTATTTTAACCTTATCAATTAGATTTAACTCTAAGTTAAATAATTTAACTTTTACCGTGTCTTTTTGTTTTCTTTCACTATATGGTTAATACACTTACTATAACATGCCAAACGAACCCCAAATTGTTTATTATTAATATATATATCCTTATCTATGTCATTTGGCCGAACCTTAGATTTTTAGGAATAAAATAACAATTAATAATATAATATTTGATTTAAAAACTATTTTGTGTCAATTTTGACACTATTTGATATATGATTTTGTGAAAGTCATAACAGAATTATATGTTCGAACCAAGTTTATTAAATCAACACTAATATATCATAGTAACCTATAAAATTAGTGGAATTCATAAAAAGTCTCAAATTATATTTAGTTTGGTGTTTATAACATCAATTATGTCAATATTTCATTAATAAGATAATTATTGCATCATCTTTGTGTCATAAATAAATTAAATTATTTGATGTCTAAAAATTACAAATAAAATACCATTATGTGGGAAATCTTTTTAGATTTCTAATGAATATTTACAATCGAATTTATATTATGTATAACCCTATATTAAAAATGTTTTAGTAAATAAACTTTGATTTTAACTCTTTTAACTCTTCTTTGAATTAAATAATAATAAATGTCCTAATCTAATCCAAGTGGGCCTAAATGGTCATATTTTATTCCTAAGTTTGTTTTTGGTCGAATTACACTTGTCCAATAGAATTAGGACATGTGTTAGGGTAACATTAATATCATACTTACCCTTAGTTACCCTATTTACTATTAACCGCGGTAAAAAAAGTAAAAAGTTACTATTCACCCAAAAAATTATTTTTATCTCATTGAACCACATTTTACTTACTGATATCAACCGTGTCTGTCGGATTTTCGAAATTCCATTCATAGAAGCGGTAAAATTATGTTTTATGCAAAATTAAGTTTTTAACCTACCACTTAGTGGTTTCACTTTTCATCAAAAATTGAAAGTTTTCAGAAAAATACCAAAATTTCACCCTAGGCTAATTTCGATATTCTGAGTCCAAAAATGAAGTCCATTTTGAAAAATAAAATTTATAAAATTTCAAAAATTGGTTATTACTATTCATAACGGCTAGTTTTAATAGCATATTGTTGTCTAGTGAAACTCGGTATTGCGTACGACGCAAGCTATCGAGGAAGGTCGTGATTGCGTGTAAAGCATGCCAAGCAAGTGTTGTGTAGAAAAATATTCCTTTGATGATTTATATAACATAAAAGTATCGGGTGTTACATTCTACCCCCCTTAAAAATAATTTCGCCCTCGAAATTCGTCACTTTGTAACAAACAGATGAGGATACTTCTCCCTCATCATATCCTCATGCTCCCATGTAGCTTCTTCAAGTTGGTGGTTCCTCCATAAAACTTTCACCAAGCGAGTGGTCTTGTTTCGTAGGACTTTTTCGCTACGATCCAGAATCACTATCGGCTGTTCTTCATAAGAAAGATTTTGCTCCAGCGGTACAACTTCTGAGCTGAGTACATGTGAAGGATCTGGTATGTACTTTCTCAGGAGAGATACATGGAACACATCGTGAACTTGAGAGATATTCGGTGGAAGCGCCAATCGGTAAGCTACCTTCCCAACACAATCCAGTATTTCAAAAGGACCGATATATCTAGGGCTCAACTTCCCCTTCTTTCCAAATCTCATAACCCTCTTCCAGGGAGATATTCGTAAGAAAACTTTATCGCCCACTTCAAACTCTAGGTCTTTTCTTCGGTTGTCGGCATAACTTTTCTGTCGACTCTGAGCTGCTCTTATGTGTTGTTCAATAGATCTGACCTTTTCTGCCATTTCATCAACGAGATCAGGTCCTAACAGCTTTCTTTCCCCAACTTCATCCCAGCAAGTTGGAGTCCTGCATTTCTTTTCATAGAGAGCTTCATAAGGAGCCATCTGAATACTGGAGTGAAAGCTATTATTATAAGAAAATTCCACCAAAGGTAGGTGTTGATCCCAACCTCCTTTGAAATCCATAGAGCAAGCTCTCAACATATATTCTAGGGTTTGAATTGTTCTCTCAGACTGACCGTCTGTCTGGAGATGATAAGCAGTGCTGAAACTCAACTCTGTATCCAGAGTATGCTGAAGACTTCGCCAGAACTTCGAGGTAAATCCCGGATCCCGATCAGATATAATAGAAAGTGGTACTCCATGCAATCTTACCACTTCCTTTACATATATCCTGGCAAGCTGATCTAGAGAGAAATCCTCTCTAATAGGAATGAAGTGTGCAGACTTTGTAAGACGATCAACTATGACCCAGATAGCATTATTTCCTTTGGATGTTTTAGGAAGTCATGTGACAAAGTCCATAGTGATGTTTTCCCATTTCCATTCGGGTATGGGTAATGGTTGTAACATCCCCTTAGACTTCTGTCTCTCAGCTTTAACTTGTTGACAAACCAGGCATCGAGAGACATATTCAGCAACATCTCTTTTCATGCGATCCCACCAGAAGTATTCTTTCAGGTCCCTATGCATCTTCGTGCTTCCAGGATGAATAGAGAATGAAGAACTATGAGCCTCATCCAGCAGCTCCTTCTTTAATTCGGGGATGGGAGGAACACAAACCCGATTCCTGAACTTTATTATCCCATCACAATCAAGGTTGAATTCAGGAACATTTCTCACCTTCTTTTGTAACTTGACATCTTCTTTCTGTGCCTCTTTAATCTTCACATGTATAGATGGTTGAACATTAATTTGAGAAAGATAAGATTTTCCCCTTCCATTATAATTCCATGATCCATCCTTCGTAAATCCATAAATATTGGATCTTTTGTGATCCTCATCATGGATAAACTAGCATGGTCTTGTCGACTTAATGCATCTGCCACCTTGTTTGCTTTCCCAGGGTGGTAATGGATTGAGCAGTCATAATCCTTAATCACCTCCAACCATCTTCTTTGACGCATATTCAGCTCCTTTTGTGTGAAAATATACTTTAAACTTTTATGATCAGTATAAATATCACACCTTTCACCATAAAGGTAATGCCTCCAAATCTTTAATGCAAAGATTACCACAGCCAACTCCAAATCATGTGTTGGGTAATTTTGCTCATGGATTTTCAACTGTCGTGAGGCATAAGCTATCACCATATCATTTTGCATAAGAACACACCCCAATCCCTTCTTGGATGCATCACTGTAGATCACAAACCTTTCTCTACTACAAGGCAGTGTGAGCACAGGTGCACTGGATAACCTTCTTTTCAACTCCTTGAAATTCTCTTCACATTCCTCTTTCCAGACAAACTTAACTCCTTTCCGAGTCAACTTGGTGAGTGGATTAGATAATCGTGAAAAATCTTATACCAAACGTCGATAATATCCAGCCAAACCAAGAAAACTTCGGATCTAAGTTACTGTTGTTGGTCTCGAACATCTTTCGATAACCTCTGTTTTTGCTGGATCCACAAATATCCCCTCTTTTGAGATTATGTGACCCAAAAATGCAACTTTTTGAAGCCAAAATTCACACTTTCTAAATTTGGCATAAAGCTTCTCCTTTCTCAGGGTCTTCAATATAATTCTCAAGTGATCTTCATGCTCTTCCTTGCTCTTTGAATAGACATGAATATCGTCTATAAAGACTACCAAAAATTGATCAAGATAGTCTCTAAAGACTCTATTCATTAGATCCATGAAGATAGCAGGGGCATTAGTAAGACCAAATGGCATCACTATATTCATAGTGTCCATACCTTGTACGGAAATTCGTCTTTGGTATATCCTCCCTTTTGACCCTTAATTGATGATACCCTGAACGAAGATCAATCTTGGAAAAGTATTGAGCTCCGCGTAGTTGGTCAAATAAGTCATCAATGCGTGGGAGAGGATATTTGTTCTTGATAGTGATCTTGTTAAGTTCTCGATAATCAATGCAGAGTCTCATTGATCCATATTTCTTCTTAACAAATAGAACAGGTGCTCCCCAAGGTGACGCACTAGGGCGTATGAATCCCTTATCAAGATTCTCTTGGAGTTGCTTCTTCAATTCCTGCAACTCAGTTGGGGCCATTCTATATGGTGTCTTTGAAATAGGCAAAGCACCCGGTACGAGTTCTATTGAAAACTCAACTTCACGATTTGGTGGAAGACCTGGTAATTCCTCCGGAAAGACATCATAAAACTCCCGTACAATGGGCATATTCTTAATCGTGAGTTTCTCCCCAACCATTTGAGATAAAATAACCTTCATTTAGTGGAATCAATACCCATAAGATGGAAGAAATTTCCACTGGTAGATTATGTTCATCCATGCATTGATATACGATCGTAGATTGATCTGGAATATGAAATGTGACTTCCCTTCTTTGGCAATTGATATGAGCTCCATGTAGAGAAAGCCAATCCATGCCAAGAATCACATCAAATTCCACTAAAGGAAGGATCACAAGATTTGCAGGAAGCACTTTCCCACAAACTTCGATCGGAGAAGAATTATAAACTTTTGATGCGACTGTTGTGCCATTAGGTGTTGTCAAAGCTAACTCAACATCTAATTGTTGAGGTAATACGGTGATACCCTTAGAAAATTCTTTAGAAATAAAAGATTGGGTGGATCCAGAATCAAATAAAACATTTGCTAATTTAGAGTGGATGGTAAGTGTACCTTTCACCACTTCGTTATTGTACTCCACATCGCTGATAGAAATTGCATGTGACTTTCCTTTGTCTTTAGCCTTAAGATTTTGTTAACGTCGACCATCATCATCAACCCTTGGATTTGGGAATTGATTGGCATAATGCCCCATCTCCTTGCACTTGAAACATTGAGGTGTAGTAGGTTCATTTTGTGTATCCCTTACTTTTTTTGCATCATTAGACATCTTCTTCCCATTATCGCGGCATTAAAATGCCCGATGACCTTCCTTTCCACATTTGAAACATTTACTTGTCCCTTTAAGACAACTCCCTTCATGTTTCTTTCCACACTTTGAGCATAAGGGAAAGCTCATATTCTTTTCAGTGTGCTCTTTAGATTTTCCTTTGAATTCCATCTTCCTCTTCTTATCAAACCCATGTGACTGATGGGTTACTCCAATCTCCATCTCGACTTTGAGAGCACATCGAACGATTTCCTCATAGCTATTGAAGTCCCTTATGGCTAACGCCCTTCGAAGAATTGGTTTTAAGCCACTAAAGAATCGATCGATCTTACTCTCAGGTTGGATAATAATACAAGAAGCATACCTTGAAATTCTTGTAAAATTTGCTTCATTGGTACCAACAGATTCATCATCCCTTTGCTTCAGTTCAAGAAACTCTTTCTCCATCTTTGTTCGGAGAATACGAGGGAAGTACTTATTGAAAAATAAGTTCTTGAACTCGTCCCATTCCATGGACTCAATTTCATCTCTTTTCCTTGTATTCTTGATAAGATTCCACCATTGATCAGCTTCACCTTCCAAACGATATACTGCTAAGATGAATTTATCATGTTCATAAAATTGAAGAACTGAAAATATCTTTTCAGTGGTACTGATCCATTGTTCAGCAAAAAGTGGATCAAAAGACCCACTGAAAGAAGGTGGACGTTGCCTCATGAAGGACTCAATAGAATATTGTTCCCTTCTCTGCTCATTTGGAAGTCCAGAATGATTCATAGCTTGTGTAAGTATAGCAATAAGATTTTTCACTCCATCTCCCATAACATTTGTTTGTTCAGGAGGACAATCATTGAATGGTCCATTGCATTGATCAACACGGTTCCTTCGGGTTCCAGCCATCGTCTAAAACCCAAAAAGAATAGTGCGAGATGCAAAAATCATGCTAGGGAAAACAACATAATAAAGGGGGAGTACCTTCAATATCTAACATCTTAGGTTTAATTCTATGATCGTTAGCGTAATTCTAGTACTATAACCTATACGTATACTTAACCTTAGGGACATCCCTAGACATACCTTAGAAATATCTCAAGGGATCTCACTAAAGTTCCTGCATCCTAGTTTCAAAAGGTTGACTAAACCTTTCCTCTGATACCAACTGTAGAGACCCGTAGCTTGACGTAAATTGACATTACATTACATTTGCGGAATACTTGGTACATAAAAAAACACACACACAAGGATCGTAATAGTTTAGTGTCTTTGGATACTCGGAACGTAATCTTCTAATCGTGGTGAAAGATCTTCAATATCTCCCATAAAGATCTTCTTTTTTTTATACCTAAAACCTTTCTTTATATCTTGGGGAAAAGAAAACATAAAAGGGTGAGCTCAAATGCTCATTAAGGGTAAACAAAAGAAATATCAATCACATCATATTCATAAGAACATAACATTTTGGAAATCATAACCTACAAAAGAGATCATAATATCTTAACATGGAATAAATCATAGAAGTGAAAATGAGATCCCCATAATCATAACATAAAACTTGAAACTTTGTGTCATGAACACATAATCATGGAAAATCATTTCTTGTTAGTCATGACTCATTGCCAAGACTATCTTAGTGGACAAAGTCCCTTTCTGAATCGAGTAACCCTCGTTTCAGTCCTGTTTCACTGAACCAGTATAACCTACCATTCCAGCCATGTCTATCTCATGAGATATAAATCTTTACCCAATGCATTGGAGGGAGATATAGGTCCCACCCATCTTATAATGAATCCTTTCTTATGTGTGCCACATAATCATAAACCATACATCATAGCGTAACCCATGTAATAAAAATGGGATTCTTAAATAACATGACATCATAAAACAATTCATATAAGATAAAGGAATTCATAAAAATGTTTACATCACAATATAATCAAATCCATGTAATAATAGGGATAAAAACAGAACCCTTTTATTATCTTAGATGGAAAATAATTTTGATAAAATACTTGAACTCCATTCTTGAGGAAAATATCCTTTCTACTTCAAAAACATTTTTCCTATCATAACATGTCATACAAATTTAAAATAAAAGAAATTGATTAAAAATAAACTTGAGAACTTGTAAAGGAAGCTTCATGGAAATAATGTTTTAAAAATCCATTCATGCCGTATAAGTTAAAAAAACATTCTTCGTACTTTTTTCGGAAAAGTCAAAATGTACCTCGTACGAAAAAATGACAAAAGATTCCTTTCATATTCTTTTCTAAAAACTCACCGAAGGGTAAAATTGGATTTAAACTATTTTAAGTGGATGGAAATAATATTACATATTGATGAAATATGGATTTGGATGATAAAATACACCCTAGTAAATACTTACGAATAAACAATCTCGGATAAAAATGAGATTGTGATATTTCCCTTACCTTAGGTCCGATTTGCTTTGTACGTGTCCGAAGCTCCTGTATAATGGTTTAAATAATGTTATTGACTTATTCCAGAATCATACATATTGATATGATATCATATATGGTCATATTATCAGCTTCTTGTTAGTAATATTTCATTGTTACTTGTTACTCGGGTCTTTATTGCCTTTTGTTCTTATGCGTGTTTTGCCGAATACATTCTTATTCTTCTTTTAAGGTTATAGATAACTTATATCCATAATGGTATTAGTGTAACATATATCATATTTATTCATTAAATTCATTTATATAATTACTATGTAATTATGATCATGTAGAACGAGTCGCATCACATCGTGGAGACGGTATTCCGTACGTACGCACGAGTGATGATATCGTTCCTATGATCGTGGAACTGTATTGGAGTATATATATATTATTTCAGTATCAATATTACTATATAATAATCATAAATAGTTACTCATTACACCATTATACCCATCCTTGTAAAGTGATGGTGGAAAAATAGATTACACCACGGCGTGGAGACGGTATTCCGTACGTATGCACGCGCGGAGATTTCATTTTTCCGTGGGATGTATAGAAGGTGAATTAGGTTTGTTTCATATTTATAATAACATATCAGTATGTAAGTAATACTGATGTTATTACTTTATCATGAAACAACTAAATAAGAAGAAGTTGAAGAAGAAAGAAATTGAAAAGATCGGTAATGGATATTACCTCTTCTTTGGAATGCCTCATTGAATCCTCCACTTAGGGAACTAAGATTGGTCTTTGAAGAAGACCAGGACCTCTAGGATGATTCTAGGGAAGTGGAGAGGAGAAAATGGCAGGGTTTGGCCGAGCTTGAGTGCTCAAATTGGTGTGAGGAGGAGGGGGAGGAGGTGTCCTTTTATAAGGGAGGAGAGGGGCACCTTAGGAATATCTCAAAATATTATTTTATATTAAAGTCAAAATCGGTTTATAATGGTTCCAAAGGGTCTTATTTCGAAGCTAAAGTGGGGATGGGTCGAATTCCTATCAACCAATGAGATTTAGACAAGTTTAGGGTATTATTTTAACCTTATCAATTAGATTTAACTCTAAGTTAAATAATTTAACTTTTACCGTGTCTTTTTGTTTTCTTTCACTATATGGTTAATACACTTACTATAACATGCCAAACGAACCCCAAATTGTTTATTATTAATATATATATCCTTATCTAAGTCATTTGGCCGAACCTTAGATTTTTAGGAATAAAATAACAATTAATAATATAATATTTGATTTAAAAACTATTTTGTGTCAATTTTGACACTATTTGATATATGATTTTGTGAAAGTCATAACAGAATTATATGTTCGAACCAAGTTGATTAAATCAACACTAATATATCATAGTAACCTATAAAATTAGTGGAATTCATAAAAAGTCTCAAATTATATTTAGTTTGGTGTTTATAACATCAATTATGTCAATATTTCATTAATAAGATAATTATTGCATCATCTTTGTGTCATAAATAAATTAAATTATTTGATGTCTAAAAATTACAAATAAAATACCATTTTGTGTGAAATCCTTTTAGCTTTCTAATAAATATTTACAATCGAATTTATCGTATGTATAACCCTATATTAAAAATGTATTAGTAAATAAACTTTGATTTTAACTCTTTTAACTCTTCTTTGAATTAAATAATAATAAATGTCCTAATCTAATACAAGTGGGCCTAAATGGTCATATTTTATTCCTAAGTTTTTTTTTAGTCGAATTACACTTGTCCAATAGAATTAGGACATGTGTTAGGGTAATATTAATATCATATTTACCCTTAGTTACCCTATTTACTATTAACCGCGGTAAAAAAAGTAAAAAGTTACTATTCACCAAAAAATTATTTTTATCTCATTGAACCACATTTTACTTACTAATATCAACCGTGTCTGTCGGATTTTCGAAATTCCATTCACAGAAGTGGTAAAATTAAGTTTTATGCAAAATTCAGTTTTTAACCTACCACTTAGTGGTTTCACTATTCATCAAAAATTGAAAGTTTTCAGAAAAATACCAAAATTTCACCCTAGGCTAATTTCGATATTCTGAGTCCAAAAATGAAGTCCATTTTGAAAAATAAAATTTATAAAATTTCAAAAAGTGGTTATTACTATTCATAACGGCTAGTTTTAATAGCATATTGTTGTTTAGTGAAACTCGGTATTGCGTACGACGCAAGCTATCGAGGAAGGTCACGATTGCGTGTAAAGCAATCCAAGCAAGTGTTGTGTAGAAAAATATTCCCTTGATGATTTATATAACATAAAAGTCTCGGGTGTTACAATGGATACAAGCATCATAGATGGTTTTCATACGGATGCCTGGTTCACAAGTTTTGGAGCTTTTAGTGAAACAATGCCTGAAAGGGTTTGGGTCTGATCCGACTCAGTCGGACCATTTCAGCTCGACCCGACCGGGTTTCGGATAACCCAACCTGGGCTAAGTCTGACCCAGCCTTGCCCTCCTAGTATGTGGGGCCCGCTAGAGCGGGGGTCACGTGACCTGGCACCGGGGGGGGGGGTTCCCCTGTTCAGAGTCGGAGCAGCAACGCGATGGGGGGCTTCCATGTTGGCCGCAGGACCCATTGGGAGTGGGTCCTAGTCCTATATCGCGGGTTCTAAGCTGGTGTTATCCACTACTGTCCGTCACGGCTCTATGATGTGACATTCTCCCCGGTGTCACATTGTTCCGTGCCACTCTGCCTTCTACGGTCAGCCTGAGCGGGCTGTTGTCTTCACCCATCGCGGCTACCGTCGCAACCTTCTTCGCTAGTAATGCAAGAAGGCGGTCGGCCATATTATTCATGGATTGCCAGTGCCAGCCACCGCCATCACCTCCTCCACTGCCGCTGGTTTCCAGCAGTCTTCCATGGGTCACCAGGTGAGCTTTGGTGGTACATTTCTCCATCTGAAGGGGTGAACGGACTCCCTGGGATTCCCTCTTTGCCACTAAACTAGCAATTCTGGGTTTTGTCCAACCCAAATAAATCGATCGCAAAGAACACGTCAAATTTCAGTAATAGGAAGATGGTCTGGTCCTTGTTCCTTTATCCTGTTCCGTCCATGTTTTATTTATATCAAGATGGTTTTATAATAATTCAAAATCTCCTGAAATTGGAGAAGAGATAAAACCTACTTCACGATCGTTTGAGAACGTGCATGTTAGAGGAAGAGTCAGTGATAGTTGGTTTTGGATTCAGTGGGGCTCGTCACCACTCACTGTAATTGGTTCCATCCTCCAAGTGGTTGGTATCACGGTACTTTTTTAGAGCTTCGTCGCTTGGTCAAGCCATACCAATAATCTTCCATGAGCTCCATATAATTAAAAGAGTGGGTGAGTAACCCCATTGGGAATTTGTGAGCTTCAATTAATGAATGAACCTCCCCTATTCCAATGGTGTTATTAAAAATATTGGGGAGTCAAACCAATTAATGGCTTGACCTGTCATTGGTCCCACCCCCACCGCTTTTCCGTTGGAGGAAAAGAAAAATAAAAAAAATAACATTGTAATTTTATTTTTCATTTAAATTTCCAAAATCTGTATTTTTTCCCGACCTACTGCAGTTAAAATGGAGCCTTCCTTAAGTGAATCCTGCTGCTGTGGATTCAACGGTGCTCTCGGATTTTGAATGTGAGAATCAGTTCAAATGTTATACAATGTCTCTCTCGCATTTACTGAATGTATCTTAAATATGCTCAAAAATTCATTCCAGGATCATCAAGCCCTGGAAATCACATGTCGTAAACATTCACATACTTGTAAAATCTCCATATTAAAAAATTACATGGAAAATTTGGGTCATTACATGAACAACACTATCGAAATGAAATACAACATTAGTAAGGAAATATTATTCTTGAAAATTATAATATGTATAACCATGTGGGATAAATAATTGAATGAATAATTAATTACATATAATGTTTTTAAAGAATATAGGAAACCTCTATAACTATAGAAAATATTAATATTAGAATAGATACTTGATTGTTGTATTAGTAATATGATCATAAAAATAGTAACATATCCTTTAGAATATATTCCTTTTCATTGAAAGTGTAAAATAATATTTACATATCTTAATAAATTGAAATATATAATATATAAATGATTATATATGTAAATAAATATTTTTTAAATTATAATCAAAGTGTCATTATTTTTATTAAACATGAATGTTTTATTTGTGTATATACTAGATATATAAAAATTATAAAGGAACATATTTTCATACATTGGTTTTATAAAACTCAAATATGTTTAATTATAATGATAATATAATTTTATGTCATCATAAGTAATATTTAATGTGGTCAAAAAATTTGTTCACAACATTAAAAATAATAATAATAATAATAATAATAATTTTATTTCAAGCATGATTTTTTTATATTTAGATAATTATTTTCATGAAATGGATTTCATTTTTTAATCAATACATTGAAAAATTAATAAGGTGAATTTGGGGCTTTTTTATAAAATAGTGGAATTTTCTGTGTATTTTGGAATTTTTGGGTTTGAACACATTTATTCAAGAAAAATAAAAACACAACAATACATAAGAGAGATGATGATAAATTGGTTGGATAGAGAAGCCCTACCCTCATTCAAATCCAATGATAACATCAACGATTATAGTATAGTGGATTAAAAATCTCTTAATCTTTCTAGTTATTATCATATTTAATAGAAATTATGTAATTTCTATGGTCATTATTTTTATTTGAAGAAGATGTGGATCTTACTCAAATTGTTGTATTATGATGATAATAGTCCTTCTTATTTTGTATTTATTCAATATAACTAAAGAAAAAACATTATCATCCTTGATCTATCCCGTTCCAGTAGCATCCCAATAAGATCTCCTTTGTGATGGATCAACATCTTCCCTAAGAGTCAAATTACCGAAAAAAATTGGTTTCCTCTAGTTTTTGAGTTATTCTCAAAGGTTTGGACCTACATGATCAGAATCTTTTTTATATCCATAACAAGAGAGAGGGAATTAGTGAGTTGATCCTACATCAATACTTGATCCATGATTAAAAACTCTTGAGCCTATCGAGAGTTTATGTATTAGATTGGATTTATCATTCCCGTCTCCACACACACTTTTAAATAGAATAATCCTAAAAATTAAAATACATTACATAAATATGTTACATACTTGAATCTAAATAAAAACCACATACCACATGTGTGTCCAAGGTTTTTTGAACACTTGACGAAGGGAATTGAAGTTCTACTTCAAAGGTCAACCCATGGGCATGTAAAGATCTATAAGAATCTGGAAATAAACCCCCATGGTTAATATTATGTTAATATAGAGTCTATCCCTACCAAAAGATCCCATGAAACTCCTTCCCCTGCACATTTTATTCCTATAAATGGGACCTCCTATTATTTTTGATAGCCATTATTCCGCCCCAATTTCATACTTTCATTTTCCAGCACAGAAGGAACCATAAAAAAACTCTATCATCAACTAGTTTCATAGATTATCATTGAAGATATTGTTAAAAATGAGAACTAATTTCCTCCTTGTTTTGGTCCCCCTAAAATAAAGATGTTCTGACACAACCTTGGATATTCCGACTGAAACCTTTCTTCAGGATGGTTTCTTAACTATGTCTAGTCATTGAACATAATGATCATTTAATTGAAACTCTACATTTATCCTTCAAAAAGGAAAATGATCTTACAGTCATAATGAGAGTTGGTGCATTTTTCATACATGTGATTAAGAATAAACTCATCATCATTTTTAAACAATATCACTTGTTCGATCAGTACTGAATTTACTTCGACTCTAATGAGAACCCTAGTGAAATTACCAAATCTATATTTCTCTGTATTCCTATAAATATTAATGAGAACTCTAATCGAAGAATACAAATTGTATAGAATGTTTATTTCCCAAAGTATCCAACTTTGTCAAAAAATACCCTAACTTCAAAAAGGGACATTATTGTTTAAAAATGATTGATACAAAATACTCAATTCTAGATTCTATAGAAATCATGGTTTAAAGGAGAATAGTCTATGACACGATGGTTGTTTCTTGAGTTCTTAATAATTAAAAAAAATATGGAAGTATCCATAACCCACTGGAATTTATTTTCAGTTGTGAAACCCACAAATCTTGCAGAGGCAATGAAAAATATCATTATTATTCCTCTATTTTACACGCTTCAAAAAAATAACTCATGTGATAGTTGAGATTGTACATTACATTAAAATTTTATCCATTTCCCCTAATATCTCAAAAACCTAAGCAATGAAACCTTTTTATAGTACTCTACTTGATCCCACAACCAGATGAGAGGTGAAGATTTTATGATCCATAGATGTCTTGACTTTACATTTACCTTCAGTTTGACAAGTTGGGGCCCTGAGACATCCACCATCCTGATTTTGATCATTTTCTAGGATTTTGTACCATGGAAAGGATATTGAGCTCACAAAACACTAAAATACATTCACATCTTCATGGAAGAATATCTTCAGACCCCCCCCTACTCACACTAACTGTAAAATTTCTGACTCAATTTAATGGTTTGGTGAATTTTTAAATGTGGTAAAATATGATATTTAACAATATATGTTAAATATATCTGTAAATGTTATAGAACATATGTTATTGACCATTACTTCAAACTCACATGAATAAATCCATATATAAATTTCCAAAAACTTAAATTAATGGAAATCTTGAGACAAAATAATAAACTAATTAATATTTAAATCAAAAGAACCCTACTCATTCCATTATAAATACCACCGCTCATTCCCACACCTTCTATACCTTTTTGATTTCCCAAAATATATCTATTTCTATACCCAACCCTACTACCCATGTAAAAAGAGTTTTTATTTTACCAAAATACCATTCCAAGGATCCTTAAAGGGTGACCTAATAGGATACTTCCAAATAAAAAGGTAATACTCTCAATAGTTATTTTTAATTTATCATCCTCAAAATCATCTAAAATATTCTATCTGTTATGAAATATTTACTTAAATATCCTTAATACACTAGTGTGATATTTTCTAGTGTAATATCAATTATCCAAACACTTCTAATATCATTATAAAATTAAAATGTTTTTCAAAATATTATCAATTTACCACCTCCGTATACAAAATAATTCATTTTTCTACCATCATATTCATGTCTTGTCTAGATAAACTTATTATGGTATAAAATGATATATATAAATATATATAATATTTTCATTCACATTATGTAATATAAATATATCCATAGTATTAATGATACCCTAATAAATTTATAATGGTTAAAAAATACACATAAATTGACTAATCTTGAATAACTAACACCTATACACTATAAATCATGTCCATTTTTAATAATGTTTAATTATAAGTGTAACCCCCCAAACCCAAAATCCTAGATATAGTGCCATAATTTATTAAATAGGAATGATTTCCAGGATAAAACTCTTGAAGGACTGATCATTTTAATAGTTTATGAAAACCAGATTACAAATATGATACCCATAGTAGTCTAGGAAATAGAAAAATAAACATAATACATAAAAAATAATAATAAACTTCATCCTCAAAACTCATTACAATAATTCATTTTTATATCCTAGGTATAGGAAATGAGATAAGGGTGAGCTCAAATTCTACGTAAGGGAAAGCCTACAGTAGAATTAATTTTGAATCAATAAGAAAAAACATTTTTGAATGATCAGTAAATAAACATTATTTTCATTTAAATAATTGGATAAGTTGTAATAGATATGTTAAGGTATGTATTTGTAAGGCATTCCATTTAAATAAATAAACTAAGAATGAATTATATCCATATATAATGTCAAAGAGAAAATATCATGGATAATTAATTATAAATACCGAATTCTCAAAAAAAAATTAATTATTTGACACCATGTTTTCTAGGAACATGGTACCCTTACCATCAACACATTACACAATACAGTTTAGCATATCAGGTAGAAACCCATTTGGTTTGGCCAACAAATTCATCACATGAGACTACTGATGCATCGAGTGGCTTATATTAAATTGTCCAAAACCCATTTCATTCCATTCCAAAGTATTACATGTATATCAAATAATAAATTTAACTAATATATAGTCTTTATTATAATAAATTATGTGTTCGATAAAAGATATGGATTTATTAAAATGTCCATACTTAATCAAATAACATTCTACTTAATAACTGTATGTAAAAAATGGAATACGATTTTGGAAATAATAAAATCAATCACAAAATAATATGTATATATTATATCAATTTAATTTAAAAAAATAAAAAAATATCATTATTAAGTGAATAATTCAATAAAAATTCTTCAATCACAAATGAAAGTGATATTGCAATGCTAACTTTTACTACATGGTAAATCTAAAATCAAAACTCCATGCATGAGATGATTAAATGTGAAACCTAAAATACCATGATTTATGAGTTAATAATGATATGAAATGATTATTATTTAGTATATAGACCACATTTTGGTGAATTGGTGCATAATAAAAAAATAAGTCTCAATGGGATGTAAATTGAGTCGAAATCCCTTACTTAAGGATTCCTTTTGGTTGAGGTATAATTAACCTCTAGTAGAATTGTTTTAGTCATGTTATTAACTTAAACTAAAACCATATTAATCCTTATTATATAATCTATAGTCCTTTTATGACATATTATAACCTCTTAATTAATAATATTTTTTCATTTTCATCATTTTGGGTGTTAATTGCCTTGTATATTTAGTATGTTTTGACTTGTAATTTTTATTACTGTTAATTAGATGTTGACTTAATCATCCCCATGAATTTTAAACATTATTTTAATATAATATTTATTTAGTATATATTTATTAATAATATTCCATAAAAAGTTTATTTTGAAAATGAAATGTATTGTTCATGGAGATGGTAGGTTGTACGTATGCATAAACACTCCTTTCATTACATTATTGTATTAAATGATAGAAAATTTAATGATATATATATATATATATATTATAATTATAGTATCATATAATTTATTATATTCCATATATTATTATTAAAATTTTCGTTAATATTTTCAATGTATAGCGTTAACTAATCACATTGCTCAAGTGATAGTCCACAAGTCCACAAACAATGTTATCGTATTCCCATAAAATGGAAATAAAAATGGTATATGTTACCTAAAAATTATAGAATAATATTTAAAAAATAAATATCATATATTTCATATATAAAATATAAATCCTTATTTATTCCAATCATGAAATGTGTCAATGGAAGAGTGAACGACATCAATTCGTGAGGCGTTAGTTCGTCTTACACATGAACAATGATTATGAATCCCATTTGATGGATTTGTGTGAAATTATGGGTAGACATATTATCATAGAAACATATCAATATATTTGTGATAATATTTTTTTATATAATCATGATATAAAAATAATTTATTGGTACATATAAAAATGATGAAAAATATCTTTGAAGAATGTTACCTCTTATTTGGGTAACTCATTTCGGATTAAACCAAAAGAATGACGTGGATTTATTTGAACACAAAGTAGGATTATAGGTTTATGGGAGGTATTTTTTAATAATATTTTTCTCTGTTTAGGTCAATCCAATTAGATTTAATAGTGTGAATAAATGGAGGGGGGGTTGAGTGCCTTTTTGTAGTGGAGGAGGAGTGGCATTCTTGTAAATATAAAAATGTAAACCCTATTGAGAGGTAACCCATACATCATGTTCCCCAAAAAAGGTCCATATATGATAAGAAGGTTTATATTGGCAAAATATGTCTATAAATGTATTTTTAAAAGTTTATATTTCTTTTTTTTCATTAATTTTATGGTTTAGTCCCTTGTTAAGTATAATGTTTTCTTAATTGTAGTAATCAATTTTAAATGCATTTTATAATGTTTTAGGTTAAAAAATAATTTGAAATTACGATAACTTATAAATTATTCTTATTCCATATAATGATTAAATATTTCATTATTAAAATCATAGAAGTGGAATAAATTAATTCACAATTAACCCCACATGTGGGATGAGAGAGAGGGGTATTTAAAGAAAACTTAAATAAATATTGAGATGTTTTTATATCCTATTTCAATTTGAAACTGGTTTCAATAACCTAAATTGGATTTATTTATGTATTATTTATAAAATTTTACTTTAAAACCAATTTAAAAGATTATTTATTCTTATAAATAAATTAAATTAAAAAGAAATTTTCTATTAATATTCAATATTATCCTTTTACATAAAAAACGAAATTTCTCAAAAATATACCAAAAATACAGATAAGATAATTTTGAAACTACTATTTGAAAAATGATGTTTATTTTTACAAATAAAATTCTTAAAAAGTTCAAAATTTATTTTTAAAATAACTGTTCCACTAAAAGGTTTAAAAATTAGCTTTTTTGAAAGATAAAATGTTTAAACATAAAATTGGATTTATCCTTATCTTTTGTCTATAAAATCTATTTGAAGAACATAAAAAACAATTTTATTTAATTATATATATATATATTATAACCAATCATAAATAGTAATTAATTTAATTTATTATGAAAATTGAATTTGGAAGCATAAAAATAGATCTTTATGAAAACATTTCCTATATATTCAATTGTTTTTTATATTATTTTATATTTAGTTTTTAACCAATGAATAAAACAACATATTTATAAATTAATTATTCATATTCATATAAATCAGTTTAATCTCTAATTTTTACCATGTTATATTAAAGAATAATATATTAATAATATATTTTTATAGGGTAAAACTCGGTCGTTCTTGTAATGAAAACTACAGAACAAAGTCTTTATTGCATTTAAAAATAGATAAATCATTATCACATCCATGAAATTATATATAATATATTTATTTAAAATATCAAACATATGTTAATGTATCATGAATTTATATCAGTTTCTACTCCTGGTGTGGTATGTCGTACACACTATCAAATTAAATTTACTCTTTTATAATTTTCATGGTATTATATTATCCCAATCATAATTAAACTGAGTCCTCAAAATTTAAACATGATCATGGTAATCGATGGTATTATATTTTCAAAAAATATTTTTTTAAATCCACATTAAAATAGGGTTAATAAATTTATCCACATAATAATAGAGAAAGGGAAACAAAAAGGACACCGCAAAACAAAACTTTCAAATAGGAGAACATTAGCGAAATCATAGACATGGATGGGAAATGTAACTATAAATTTATGATAAGGAGTGATAGAGAACATGTTCAGCTTAAAGTGGATGAACATAGATCATTGAACCATAGTTACCAAAAAGGTCATTGATGTCATAAAAAATTATGATAATTGGGAAACATATTTGTTTAATGATCATTTTAAAATATTTGAGGAATTCATTCACTCTATAAGACTATAAAAAAATATATGTCTCTATTTTATAAACATAATAATATCCTTTAATTTTTACATGGACCATTTATACTTCATTTCTTATCACATGATTCATCACAAAGGTAGGTCATACATTAACCTCTAAAGCCTTTTTCAAATATAAAATCAAAACATTACATAAAAAGTTAACCTTTCAAAATATAATGATCAAAAATATTATAATATTTTCCCTTATAATTAATTGGCCTTAAAAATAACATAATCTAGTTAATTAAACTAGATTTTAGTTTTTTACATTCCCAATGATTTTTTCAGTTTTTAGTTATATAAATTTAGTTCTGTAAACATACATGACAAACTGCAATAATATAATGTGGATACTACTAAAATGGTATCTATTTCATCCATAATAAAATAAATTTTAATAAAACATCAATTATTCATAGTATTCAACTTTTCTTCTTCAATTATCTTACCCATCCTTAAAACCTGTGATAAAAATTTAATACTTAGGATGAGAATAAACAGATTAATATGGGGAATCAAAAGAGGTAGATAAATTTTTAGTCAGTTAATACCAATATACATATGAAATCATTTTCACAAAGAGAAGCTTCTCACCTGTAAAAAAATCATATAGTTACTTTTTGAAACATGAGATTTCCATAAAACACATAAATTGTAAAAAAACCATTTTGGTAACATGGGGAATAACATACCTATGATTTTAACCCACGTAACTTCTATATGATTTTTAACCCTCTTGGATACCTTAAAATGTAACCCTCACAACTACATTGTAATGCAACCTTCATGAGAACCTTATGGTGTAACTGTCAATGTTACACATGGATTAACCATACCATCGACTTACAACATAAACATTCCAAATTAATTTTAGAGGGAGATAGTTCCTCCCCTTCATCATAATCAATTACCTAGAACCATAATCATAAAATAAAAATACTTGAATAAAAAACATTCTTTTTCAATTTTTTGAAATTGGAAATTAAATGATGCTTTTTAAAGAAAATTCCCTTTATAATAGCATATAATTGAAGTGATAATTAATAAAAATAATTTAATATGTGTATACAATTTAAATCCAAACAATACTATATTATATAAATAAAATTCTTTTCAAAAAATATTTGAACCACATAATCACTGAAGTACAAGGTTGACCCAATGAATGGAAATTCTTTTATGATTTTCCTTACCTCTTGTTCGTCTTACTTAAAAAATGTTATAACATCATGTATAATTATTTAACTAGTGTTATTAAAATATCAAAGAACAATATTCATATTTATAATTACATTTTTTATATTCTGATAATATATTTCTACCCATTTACTAAAAATATTTTTTTATTTTCATTGTTTCTTGTTAATTTATTTCATGGTTTCCATGGTTAGTTCATAATGGATTTCCATGTCGAATGGAAGAAAAATGCCAAAAACTGAAATGAATTGTGTTAATATGTTTCAAGAATTTAAAATTATACATAATTTCATTTTTATAATATAAAGATGAATCATTAGATAAAACATTAATGATAACGATTTAATTTATTTTGACAATTTTTTGGATTATCACGAACATCAATCTTTTATTCAATATCATGTTTATATATTTCTTATAGAACATTAAATAACATTTAATATGTATAATAAAATATTATTAAACCATAATAATGGTTTTATGACCATCCTTGAAGGATATAATTAAAAATGAAAGTGGATCGTCCATGATAGCGGTAAATCGACACGTCGCGGACAATGTTCTCATTTTTAGAATAATAGGGGGAGGATAAAATGTTTGATGATTAATTTTTCAATAACAAATATAAAAGTACAGTATATATATGATAATATAGTTATAAATCCACTTTTATAAGTGGATGTGGTGAGATAATAATAAAATAATTGAAAATGAAATGGAAATAAAAGAAAAATATCAAAGATTTTACCTCTTGAATTATCCTCTTTGGGAACCTCATTAAGGCACATGGTGTTGGGCATTTAGTGATACGAGTAGGTCCTAGAGGTGTAGAAAATTATTGGAAAGGTAATTAGGTCAAAATTTAACAATATACAGGTCTTTGAAATTTGAGGAGAATTGGTGGTGTGAGTTGGTATTTGTAGTGGAGGAGAAAGTTATCTTCTCATTATTATATTCATTAGTTTATTATTTTCACACAATAATATGAATAGATAAAGAATTATAAATGAATATATTAAAATAATGATGTAATATTTTTAATTTTGAGCTTACATCATCTTTATATCATCTAAGACTCCAAAATTCACATCTTCATGTAATACCATAAATTATTGCTTTACCTAATTCACCAAAAAGTCATAAAATTCAAAAATTTCCCAAAACAATCACTCTATCCAATTTTAAATGTACAGATTTAAAAAATGAACTCAATTTTATGAAATTAATTTTATATTTAAGAGATATTTAGTTTTTAATTAAAATTTTAATTTATTCTATAAGTACCAATTTTAAATCTATAACATAATTATTTAGAGAATGAAAAATTAATTATAGTATCCTAAATTTATCCTATAATCTTAAGAAAAAGATATTTATGTATAAAAATCATTTCTTAAAATATATATTATTTTAAATAATGATATTAATTATTAAATTATAAATAAACATTTCTCTTTCATAAAATTATCACCATTTAATTCATCACTTTCAAAACAATTATTTGCTTATTCTGTGATATAAATATATCATATTTTCACTTTTAAGATACAAGAATTTTATTAATAATTTCATAGTTTAGGTTACTTTTTTTTGGCAAGATTACTATTTCTAAGTTCATGTTACTATTCCATAAGTATAAATTCATTAATACCACTTATTTCATTATGCATATATAATGAATTTTAATATTCAATTACAGAATGAAAAGAAATTAATTTATAAGTAAGTGGGATGTTAATTTCTCCCCACCTTTTATAAATTGAATCCTCGTAATTTTTATTTACGTAACAAACAAGTGATGATATCTTTCCCTCATAGCATTTTTAGATTCTCGTATTTCTTCTTCCACCATATGGTTTCTCAAAAAAAACCTTTACATGGTGAGTTACCTTATTCTACAATTCTATCTCTCTATGATCAAGAATATGAAAACGATTATATTAATTATAAAGGTTCTCTTCCAGTTGAACTCATTCAGGGATCAATACATAATATGAATTTGTAATATACATTCTCAACATCTAAATAAGATAAATATTATGTACCTAAGATAAACTCAGAGACAAAGATACTCGGTAAGAGACTGGTCCAACTTTTTCTAGGATTTTATAAGGGAAAATGATCTATGGGATTATCCTTCCTTTCTTACCAAAATGCATAAATATGTTCGAGGGTGAGATTCTAAGAAAAACATGATCAATTACCGAAAAATAAAAGTCTTTCCTCCTATTATCTGCATAACTTTTCTGCCTACTCCAAACTATCCTCAGGTGTTATGGATCAGCATCACTTTCTCGTCAACTTCCTCTACTAGTTTCGTTCCCATAAACATTAACTCCCTAAATTCATCCCAAAAAGTTGGAGTTCAACAATTTTTTCCATATAATGTACCAAAATGTTTCATTTCTACACTGGAATGAAAACGTTTTTTATAAGAAAACACAACTAATGAATGATATTGATCCCAAATTACCTGGTAATCTATTGAACAATCTCAAAGCTTGTCCACCAATGTGCTAATTGGTCATTTTAACTTCCCATATGTTTGAGGGTGAAAGGATGTACTGAAATGTAATTATGTTACCAATAACTTCCGAAGGTGTTTCCAAAGGTTATAAGTGGACCTCAGATCACATTCAGATACAATAGAGGGAGGAACACTATATAATCTGACAATATATTTGAGGTGTAGTTGAGAAAGATGATCCAAATAAATTGTATCTAGAATTATAATAAAATTAGAAGATTTAGTCATTCATTCACCAATAACCCAAATCACACTGTTACATTGAGAATTCTTTATTAGTCCCACCATGATGTACATAGATATATTTTACCATTTCAACTATGGTACTGGAAAAGGGTAAAGAATTCTCTTTGGTAGTTTTCATTTTTCTTTAACTTGTAGACATGTCAAATATTTCCCAACAAAATCAGAAATAACTCTTTTCATTCCATCCCACTAGTAACACTTTCAAATGTCTCTGTACATCTTAATTTTACCAGAATGAATTAAAAAAATGGAAATGTGATATTTTATTAACAATTTGATATCTATTAGGGAATCACAAGTTGCACATAATCTCTTCCAAAATATCAAGACACAATTTTAATCAATGTTAAATTCTGGTAACTTAACCTTCTTAATGAATTCTATATTTTTTTACAACTCACAGTCTTCCATCGATTCTTTCTTAATTCTATCTGACCGAGATGACAACACAAATACCTAAAAAGAGAATAATTTCCTTTACCAACAACTTCAATGACAAAATTTGATCAAATCATTAATCAAGGGGTCTAGTTCATAATGATACATGGTTAATGATTCATTATGATTTTGAATCAAGGAATCTTCCACATTATTTTCTTTTCCAAGATGGTAATTGATCAGGAAGTAATAATAGTTTATAAGTTCAATGCTTCTTTTCTACCTCAAATTTAATTCTTTCTAAGTAAATATATACTTCAAACAATTATGGTCAGTATATATTTCACAATTGGCTCCTTATAAATTATGCCTCTATA
The DNA here is from genome assembly GCA_963277665.1 of Viscum album. Taxonomy (NCBI): domain Eukaryota; kingdom Viridiplantae; phylum Streptophyta; class Magnoliopsida; order Santalales; family Viscaceae; genus Viscum; species Viscum album. The sequence continues at coordinate 259,258,189 of OY728128.1, read as the reverse complement.
TTTTCAAAGGAAAAAACCATAGTTGTTAATTCCAAATCATTTGTGGGATAATTTATCTCATATGGTTTCAGATGTCTTGAAGCCTAAGAAATTACCAGATCATTATACATTAGAACACAACCAAGTCCCTTAATTGAAGCATCATTGTAGATAAAAATTTAACCATTTCTAGAAGGTAGGTCTAAAACTGGAGAATTCACAACTCTATTCTCCAGTTCTTGTAAGGAATCATCACAATACCCTATCGAAATAAATTTAACCCCTTTTGTGTTAACTTATTTAGTGGACTAGATAAAAGTGCAATTTTTTAAACAAATCATTGGTAATAACCTACTAATAAATGAAATCTATGAATCTTTATAGCTTTTGTTGGTATTTTACATTCACCCACCACTTTTTTTGGTGGGATAAACTGTAATTCCATCTTAAATTACATTATTCCCAGGAAAATAAATCAGTTGCAGCCAAAATTCACATTTGGTAAATTTTCTGTATAAATTATTTTCTATGATATTTTTCAGGACAATCCTTTATTTTTTTCATGAACATCATTAATTTTTGAAAAACCCAATTTTTTAATTAAAACAAAAACACAATTATCCAAATATTCATGGAATATTCTGTTCGCATGATCCATGAATACAACAAGGGAATTTGTAAAACCAATGGAAAAAAACATAATTCCCCCATCTGGAATGAAACATCAATTTTTGGGATTTCATCATCCTTGACCATCAGATGGTGGTACCTGAATCTCATGTCAATTTCTGAAAAATATTTATCTCCACAGTTATGATCAATAAATTCATTGATATGAATTAAGATATACTTATTATTAACATTAATTGTATTCATAGCTCTATAATTATTTCAATGTATCATGTAACCATCATTATTTTTAACAAAAAAATAGGATCACCCAATGGTGAAGTGCTATGATGATTGAATCATTTATCATGAAACTCTTGCAACTGATTTTTCAATTTATGAAATTCCACTAGAATCAATCTATAAGTGGGTTTTGAAATTTCCTTAGCATCATGAACCAATAACATGGTAAAATCAACTTCCTGGTTAGTTATAACATTGAGAACTCATTTGGATTAACATCTTGGTATTCATTTAGTACTAGGATATCATTCATCGGATTAGTTCCCTTGTTTTTAACAACATGATCAATATAAGTTTCATTTACATCTATTTACAGTTTCTCATCTTCCTGATATGTTATCAATTCTATGTTTTTATTCTTGTATACTAACTGAAACTATTTCTAAAAAAATCTTCATTAGTTATATAATCAATATTATCATGATAAACATAAATCTGATCCATATACAGAATAACATTATACTATACAAAGGAAAAACAAAAAAATTTGAAGGTAATGTCTTTCTACAGACAATAACATGAAGATTCTTATATTTCCTTTTTTATGTAATATTTCCCCTAGTTTTTTATCCATAATTTCTAGTCTCATTTCTTCAGGTGGAATTTACAATTTAAGAGAAAATGTCACATAAATAATTTAATGTGTATACCTCATATCAGGAAAGACATCAGAAAATTATGAGTAAAAAAAATACATGATACCACTTCATTGGATGGCCAGACATCTTCCGAAGTAGTCATAAAAGATCTAACTGCACCTTTCTGCTTAAAATCCTTTTACTTTCGATCCTTTAGATACTTCATTGGGAAGTTATTTTCATAATGACCCATCCAATTAAATATAAAACACTTTATATCATGCCTATAAAAATTAATCTTATAATCATTTTCATTTCAATATTAATCCATATGTCCTAATATACCACATCCAAAACACTACCCATTTTTGTTTTGGTGTTTACCATAGTTATTTTTACCACAATTTTCACAATGTGGAATCTTGACTTTATTACCTTCACATTCCATTGATTTATTCTTACCCATCACTTGTTATATGGACCACTTTTTCTGGTTTTTTTCAATATATACGTGATCATCTGAAAATAGAATTTAAACCGTCTCTTAATATCAAACAAGTTTCTTGTAAATATTGAATTTATAGGATTCCAATTCCCCTTAATATCATTTCTTCTATCCTATGTAAAAAATATTGATTTTAATATCAGAATCACAAATATGTTTTGGATCATACCTTGCCAATAGCGTGAAGATTTCTTCATATATATTCCTTGAACATCCTCCTTTTGATTTAATTCATGGAATTAATTTTCTACCATAAGTCAATCCACCCTGGGAAAATATTTCTCAAGGAAAATATTTATAAATTCATCCCTTTTGATGACATAAATATCCTCAAAATCCTTGATATTCTTGACCATTGGCCACCACTGGTTAGAATCACCTTCAAAAATATATATAGAAAGACTAAAATATGGATTATCTAAACACCCCCATAATATCGAATATAATTTTAATGGATATAATCCATCATTCAGCTGCAACTAGGTAAGAGGATCCACTGAAAGTAGGAGGGTGTTCCCTTAAAAAAATACCACTATCATTATATTCATTTATAGTAACTTTGTTTGTTATCTTTAATGGATTATGCCACCCATTATAGCTTACATATACTGATCCATTACAATAAAAAACTATTCAATTCCAATTCCCACCATTCCAGGTTTCAGATTTGGAAATACATCATCCTCTTAGTGCATTTCTAATTCATTATCCATGTTCCTTCTACAGAAAACCTTCCTCAAAATACACTTCATAGATGAATCAAAATGGAAATATTCAAATTATATATTATTTCAAAATAAAATTTGGTAAAAGTGATTTATGTTATTCTATTAACATAATCCTAACCCATATATTTATCTATACCATGCTCTGATACTAACTATATGGACTCGGCCTGAAACATAACATATTCTAGTTAATTCAAATAGAATAAAGATATTACATTACCAATGATGTTTTAAGTTAATATTATTTATAATTAGGTCATTAAACATACCTAAAAACCCATTAATCATTTAAAGGGGATACTACTAAAATAGTATCCATTTCTTACATAATACAAAATATTTAAATAAAACATGATTTATTAACAATATTCTTCTTTTTTTTCACATAACCATACTTAAATCCCAGAAAAAACATTTTTAAACATGGGATTAGAACAAAAAGTCCAGTAATGGGAATAACCATTAGTCTGTGAATTCTTATATGCATATGATATCATTTTTAAAAATACACACTTTCCACCAATAAAAATCATATAGATACTTTTTAAAAACATGATAATTACTTAAAACTTATAAAAAATATATAAAACCATATAGTTAAAATGGGAAATTAATTACATAAAAATAGTAACCTTAATTGATACCATATGATTTTTATCCCTCATGTCTACCTTACAATTTAACCCTCATAGCTGCATTACAATGTAACCCTCATGGAAACTTCACAGTTTAACCATCACAGTTACACTTGGAGTAACCATACGGTCGACCTACAACATAAACATACCCTCTATATTGGCGGGAGATATAGGTTCCAATCCTCATCTTAAAAAATTCTCAAGAACCATAATCATAAAATAATAATACATTCTTAAAAACATTCCACTTGATTTTTTTAAAAATAGAAATTTAAAATATGGATTTAATTAAAAGTACCTTACTGATATAATATAATTGAAGTGAGAATTAATAAAATGAATGGGATATGTGTTTTCACTATAAATCCACATAATACGACATGATATAAAAATATATATTTTCCCAGCATCATAGAAGCACATAATCAATGAATTAGAAGGTTTTTCCAAAGAATGTAAATTGGGTTAAGAATTCCAATACCTCTTGTTTTTCATACAATGAAAGTGCTAAAAACTCATTTATAATGAATTAACGAGTGTTTTTAATATATTTATGAATAATGTTCATATTTATAATTACTTATATGTTATTTATATGACATATTTCCACCCATTTATTAATAATATTTTGTTATTTTAATTGTTTGGGGTGCATTTATTTCATGGTTTCCATGATTGGTTCATTATGGATTTTCTTGTTGAATGGATGAAAAACTCCAGAATTGGAATGAAATGATGTTTACATTTTTCAAAATTTTAAATGATACCATATATAATTTTTTCTGATTTAAGGATTTATCATTATAGAAAACGATAATGAGAATGATTTTATTTATTTTATTAGTTTTAATGATCGTCATGAACTGATATCATTTTATTAAATATCATATTTGTATATTGTTTCCAAAAAATTAAATAAATTTTAAAATGTAAAAAAATTTCTTTTACCATATTAATTGTTTTATGACTACCATTGAAGTTGATAATGAAAAATGAAAGTGTATCATCCATAGTGGTGGTAAATCAACCCATCGCGGATGATGTTCTCCTTCTTATAATAAAAGGGAGAGGACCAAGAGTTTGAATATGAATTTTTCCATTAACATGATAAAATTATTATATATATATGATACTGGAGTTTCCAAGGAACTTGAATAAGGGGAGGTGTCGAAAGGATAAAAAAATAAATGAAATTTAAATGAAAATAAAATAAAAATAAAGAGGATTTTACATATTGAATTCCCCTCCTTGAGAACCTCTATAAGGAACTTGGTTTTGGAATTTTTGTGAGACCAGTAGTTCTTTGATGTAGGGAAGATTCCTGGAATGTGAATTGTGAATAAATTAAACAACATACAATGCTTTGAAGTTTTAGGATAAGAGGTAGTGAGGGGTGGTACATATAATGGAGGAGAGATGTGTTTTCTCAATATTATTTTCATTAGTTTATTATTTTGGCTCAAGACTATAAATAGTATTATAATTTTCACTAAATATACTAAAATAATGAATTAGGATTTGATATTTTTGGCTTACATCATCTATAACTCAATAATTTATGAATTTATTTCTTATACAGTAAATTACAGTGTTTCATAATTCACCAAAAATGCATGTATTGCAGAAACATAAAAAAAATTATTGAAATAAAGAATTTAAAAATTATCTCCTCTTAATGAAAAATAATTTTTAAAATCTAAAGAAAATTAATTTTAATTTAAAATACATATTTATTTGAAAACAATACCAATTTTTAACCTATATCTAAATTTCTAACACATTGAAAAAGTAATGAGGACCTCATAAAAATATATTATCTTAATAATACAATAAAATATTAATTTATGAATCTATTTTATGAATTAATTTATTTTAAATGATTATATTAATTATTAAATTATAAATAACCATTTGTATTTCACAAAAATACCAACACTTAATTTATCACTTCGAAAACATGTATTTACTTATTCCATGATACAAATATATCATGTATTTAATTTTATGATGCATTAATTTTAATTATAATTTCATAGGTGATGTTATTATTCTACTATCTAGATTAATATTCGATAGATTGTGTTATTATTCCATAAGTATATATTATTTAATACCACTTATTTCACTATACATTTATAAAGAATTTGAGAATTTAATTGAATAATGAAAAGAAATTATTTTATAAGTTATTGTGTTGTTAAATTCATCTTACCTTCTAGATATTTCATCCTCTCAAATGTTTATTTACATATTAATTAAGTTATGGGACCTTTCTCTCACAAAATTTTATGATCCCCGTGTTTCTTATTCAACTATTTGGTTTCTCGACAAATATCTAACATGGTGAATAACCTTATTCAGAAAATCATGCTCTCTATAGTTAAGAATCTAAACATGTTTCTACTTATAAGAATGTTTCTATTCCTACTGAACAAATTTTGATCTCAAAACATGAGAAGAATCTAGAACATTGTTTCTTAACATTTAAACAGGAAAAAATGTGTACTTGAGATAAACTCGGATACAATTCTACTCAATAGGGGACTGATCCAACTTTTTCAAGGACTTCATGAGGTCCAATGAACATTGTACTTAGATTTCCATTCTTACCAAAACATATAACACATTTCCATGGTAATATTCAAAGAAAATCATGATAACCTACCTTGAAAGAAAAGTCTCTCCCCTATTATCTGCAAAACATTTTTCACTGCAATGAGTTTTCCTCATTTGTTATTGGATCAACTTCAATTTCTCATCCACATACTCTACTAATTATGGTCCAATAAAATTCATTTCCCTGACTTCATCCAATAAATCTGAAGTTTGACACTACTTTCCATATAATGCCACAAACGGTTCGATCTATATACTAGAATGAAAACTATTTTTATAAGAAAGATCATCCAAAGAAAGAAGTTGATCCCAAATTCCCTAGAAATCCATTGAACAATATCAAAGAATATACTCCAACATATGATTTGTTTCATTATGATTGTCCATCTGAATGGGGATGATAGGATGTGTAGAAATGTAATTCTCATCCAAATGAATTATGAAGTCATTTTCCAAAGTTAGAAGTGAACATGGGATCATAATCATATACAAAAGATATATGAAGTCCATTTAACCTGATAATATATTTTTGGTACAGTTTAGAAAGATGATCTAGATAAAGGGTATCAATAATATATAGAAAATGGTTATATTTATTCATTCATCCAACAATAACCAAAATCGTATTGTTACATAGAGAATTATTTGGTAGTCCCACTTTGTAGTCCATCAATATATATTCCAATATATACTATGGTACTAGAAAAGGTTGTTGTATTCCCTTTCCTAGTTGTTTTACTGCACTATCTTGTTGACATGTCAAACATTTCACAGTATAATCTCCAATACATTTTTTCATTACATCCCACCTGTAATGCTCCCAGAGGTCTATGTATATCTTATTACTACCAGGATGAACTAAAAATGGAGAAGTATAAGATTCACCTAAAAATTTATTATTCATCTAGAAATCACAATACATACAAAATATTTTTCAAAATATCAATATATCATTTTTATTAATGTTAAATTCTACTAACATGCCCTTTTTAACCAATTCCACCTTTTTTAGAAACACACGGTCTTCATTATATTCTTTTTTATTTATGTCTGATAGAGATGGTTTTACTAACACCTAAAACAAATAGAGTAATTTCCTATACTAATAACTTGCAATCCAAAATTCATAAAATCATTAATCATGGGGTCTTGTTCCAAATTTAACATGGTTAACGATGCATGATTTTTTCAACATAATGAATCTGACACTTTGTTTTCTTTTCCCAAAAGGTAATTGATCATGAAATCGTAATCCTTAATATGTTCAATTCATCTTCTTTGCCTCATGTTTAATTTTTTTGGATAAATAAATACTTTAGACTTTCATGGTCAGTATATATTTCACATTTTTCCCCATATAAATGAAGTCCCTAATTGTTTAAAGTGAAAACCCTTATTTTTAATTCCAAAAAAATGGTGGATAATCTAAATCCTGAGTTTTCAATTGCCTTGAAGTATACAATATTTCATTATCACTCTTTATCATAACACAACCAAGTCCCATTAATTAATCATTATAGTAAATGAATAATTTTCCATTTCTGGATGTCAGGACCAAAACTGAAATGTTCCCCAATCTCTTCTTCAATTCCAAAAAATCATTAGAGTTTTTTGTCACAATAAATTTAACTAATTTTTGTGTTAACATAGTTATTGCGCGAGATAACCATTATTTTTTTTTGAAAAACGTCATTAATAACCTTCTAATATATGAAAACTACGAATCATTGTAGCATTTATAGGTCTTGTACATTCCTCAACAAATTTTGTTTTGGTAGGATCAATAATTATTCCATCCTTATTTTTTATGTTCCCAAACATATAAATCTGTTGCCACCAAAAATTACATTTTCAAACCTTTCTGTATAATTTCTCTTATTTGATAGATTGAAACACATACCATTAATTTTTTTCATGATCCTCCTACCTTTTTGAGAAGGAAAAAATATCATTAATAAATGAAACAACAAACTTATCCAAATATTTTAGTAATATTATATTCATTAGATCCATGTATACAGTAGGGGAATTTTTTATAAAAAATGGAATAACAACAAAATCCTAATGCACATATATATTATGAAAATATTTTTTCTAAATGTTATTCTCCATCATCTTTGTCTTATAGTACCCAAATTTCAATTCAATCTTTGAAAAATACTGAGCTCCCTGGAGCTGATCAAACAAGTCATCTATATGAGGAAAAATAAACATATAATTGACATTAATTTTATTCAAATATTTATAATAAATATAATGTCTCATGGAACCGTATTTAATTTTAACAATAAAAATAGGATCATGCCATGGTGATGTTCTTGGGAAAATGAACCTTTTATCATATAACTTGTGAGACTAATTTCTCAATTCCAGAAGTTTCACATTGGTCATTCGATATAAAATTCTTGAAATTGGATTAGTATCGGGAACAATGCAAGTAGGAAAATCAAATTCTGGAAAAGGAATAACACTAGGGACACATCATAAAAAACATCCATGTATTATTTTACCACTATAACATCACTGATTTAAATAGTTCTATTGCTTTCAATAATATGAGAAGGATTACTTTCATTTCCATCTTTTAATAGTTTCTCATATTCCTGATATATTATCAATTGCATGGTTTCATTCTTATATAAAATCTAAAACACTATCTGAAATAGAAAAAATCTTTATCCTTACAATAAATATTTTCATGATAAATAGAAATCCAATCCATACCCAGAATAACATAAAACTCTACTAAGGTAAAAACAAGAAGGTTTTTAGGTATTGTCTTTCCACATACAATTATATAAATATTCATTCCATCAAGACCAATTCATCATCTTGTTTTAAAAGTATAAATGATCATCAAAAAAATTTATTTCTACCTTTTTGTAAAATTGGATAACTTTTTTATAACATTATAATTAATAGGATTTAAATGATCATCGATATCATGGAATCAATCCAATGTAAAACTGATTTATTTAGCTATCAAGAACCTGAATAAGATATAGAGTGTACCTCTCCAATCATATGATGTTTTTTATACACATTCATTGAATCGTCCTCCCTTTTTTTGAATTCATGGAATTGATTCTCCATCATACGTAAAACCAATTAAGGAAAACATTTATCAATGATGATATTTTTTAAATTCAACCCATTCCAAGTCATCAATCTCTTCAATTTCCCTGATATTCTTTTCCATTTACAAGCACTGATTATCTTCACCTTATAAAAAAAATAAATGGAAAGCCTATAATTCTTATTATTTAAACACCCTAAAACATCAAATATCTTTTCCAGGGCTTTAATGAATCCTTCATCTACCACTGGGTTGGAAGGTCCACTAAAAGAAGGTGGGTTTTCCCTTATAAAATGTTTTTCTATTGTCATGTTCCTTTTTGGTAGATCGGGTTGTTTTCTTTTATAAATTCCATTTTAATTTATATCATGCACAATCTAATCCATTTCTATTAAAAATTGTTCAATTCTAATTCCCACAATTCCAGGTTGTGGATTAAGAAGGATATTAACCTCAAAGTGCCTTCCTACTTTAGCTTCCCGTCATCTTCTATGGTAAACAATTCCCAACAAACATATCATAGAGGAATAAACCTGGTATTATTCAAATTCTATATCATTTCAACATAACCATAAGATAAATTCATTTATGTAATTCTTTTAACATCATCATAACCCCAAAATTTATATAAACTATGGTTTTATGTCAACTAAAAGGAGCTCACCTTAAACATTACATAATCTAGTCAATTAAACTATAATAAACTTATTACATTCCCAATGATATTTTCAGTTTATATTATTAGATAATTATATATTTTGAAAATTCCAAAAATCCCATTATAATAAAAAGTGGATACAACAAAAATTGTATCCAATTCATCCATAATACAATTTTTTTTAATAAAACATCAATTCTTCACAACATTCAGCTTCTCTTATTCATTTCTCATAACCATCCTTAAAAACTATGAAAAAATTTAAAAACATCATATGAGAAAAAAAATATCAGTAAGGGGAATTAAAATAAGAATATAAACCATCATTCCAATATTAATTATATACATATGAAATCATTTCACAATGACATGCTTCACAACCACAAAAAAAATCATATAGTTACTTTGTGAAATCATTATATTTCTATAAATCAAAGAAAGTGTAAATAAATCCATAAATTAAAAAAGGGGAGTTAATTACTTAATATTTTATCCCTCATGGGTACCTTATGATTTTTAACCCTCATGGTGATATTACAATTTATCCCTCATAGCTACCTTAAAATGTAAGCCTCACGTCCACCTTATGGTGTAACCAACACAGTTACACTTAGAGTAACCATAGAGTCGACCATTAACATAAAAATACTCAATGAATTTAAGGAAGATATTGGTCCCAAAATTAATAAAAAAATATTTCATGAACCCTATTCCTAAAATACGAAAACTTTCATAAAATCATTCTTATAAAATTTTGTGAAAATAGAAATTTAAAAGATGTTTTTTATGAAAAGTCCCTTACCAATATCATAAAATTGAACAAAAATTTTATAAAATGATTGGAATATTTGTATAAAACAACTACACACAGGAAAACATAATATAAACAAAATTAGTTTCACAAATTCTTAGAATTACATAATCAATGAACTATAAGGGTCACCCAAAGAATTTAAATTGTGTCAAAAATTCCATTACCTCAGGGTTGTCTTAAATAAAACCTTTTCAAACCTCATATATAATGGTTTAAAGGTGGTTATTAATATATTAAAGAACTATATTAATATTTATAATTACTTATATGATATTATTATAACATATTTACAACCATTTATTAATAATATTGTTTTATTTTTATTGTATTAGGTACATTTTTTTCATGGTTTACATGGCTAGGTCATTGTGGATTTTCTTTTTGATTGGGATTAAAACCCTAGATGTGGAGTGAAAGCATGATAATATGTTTCTCAACTTTAAAATTATACCATATATCCTTATTCATATATGATTATGAATCATTAGAGAAAACATTAAAGAGAATGATTTAATTTATTTTGGTAGTTTTGAGGATTATCAATAACATAAATCTATTTTTTCAATATCATGGTTATATATTTCTTCCAGAACACTAAATAAAATAAAATATGTATAATAAATAATTATTTAACCATATTAATGGTTTTATAACAGGACATTAAGGTGCTAATGAAAATGAAAGTGAATCATCCATGATGGCGGTAAACCTACACATCACGAATGATGTTCTCATTTATAGAATAAAAGGGAGAGGAGGAGAAAATTGATGATTATTTTTCTCATAATAAAGGTAAAATTATTGTATATATAATTTACTATATTTTTCATACAACATGAAATATTGGGGGTGAGGATACAATTAGAAAATAAATCAAATTTAAAATAAAATAAAAGAAAATGAATGTAGATTTTACCTCTTCTATTCCCTTCCATGAGAACCACCTTAAGGAACTGGATTTCAGCCTTTTGTTGAGAACATAATGTCTTGGAAATGGATAAGATACATGGGAAAGGAATTTGAAAGATATTAAACAACCAACATAGCTTTGAAGTGTGGGGATAATAGGTGGTGAGGGGTGGTATTTATAGTGTATAAGAGGGGTGTTTCTCATTATGGTATTCATTAGATTATTATTTTCAATAAAAATATAAATAGTTTGAAAGTTGACACTAAATTTATTAAAACAATGAATTTAGATTCTAGATTTTGGTCTTATATCAACCTTATATCATCTATGACTCCATAATTTTGTATTTATCTTATTCAGTAAATTACCATACTTCAATATTCACAAAAAATTAAAGTGTTTTAGAAAAATACCAAAATTTACCATGACAATTTTTTATGTTTAAAATTAAAAAAAATCCATTTTAGGAAACTAATTTTCTAAATATGAGAAATTTATTTTTTAATTAAATTCATAATTTATTTGAAAAATTATAATTTTAAAACTATAACTTAATTTTAAACTCTTTGATTAATTAATTAAGTTCTCATAAAATTGTCTTATAATCATAATACAATGAAATATTAAATTTTGAATCTATATTAGGAATATATATTTCCTTTTAAATCGTTATATTAACTATAAAATTATAAATAATTATGTATGTTTCGTAAATATACCAACACTTAATTTATCACTTTCAAATCATTTATTTACTTATTCCATGATATTAATATATCATATTTTCTATTTTAATATATATTAATTTTATTTATTGTTTCAAATTTTAGGTTACTATTCTATTCACTATATTATTATTAATAAGGTCATGTTACTATTCTATTAGTATGAATTCATTAATACCACTTATTTCATTGTACATTAATAAAGAATTTTACTATTTAATTAAATAATGAATACAAATTTTTTATATGTAGTTGGGTTTTTACATCCATGGTAGTGAGAAGTATCCAATTTACTTTATTTAGATCAATCTTCTTTTTTATCCAAACACCATTGTATAAAAAACCAAGTCATACTAAGGGTTATCATTCTCTCAACCATCTGTTTTTTAAAAAGGTCAAATTTCTACCGAATAACTTTTCATGGTTGTTGATATCGATTAACATGTTCCATTAACTACATAAAGAAAAAGTCATTTAGTAAAATAAATATAAATTCCATAATACAGATGACTAGAACAGCATCAAAAGAAAATTTTACAACTTTATTCACGGATCCAAATACAAGATAAAATTAATCATTCCACTTTGGTTATATAAATATTATATTCCTGACATTAATCTTTTAGATTCTCCTAGGTATATTCCCCTGATAATTGGGGTATTCATTTTCATAGTACCTCATATCCATGAATTTCAAACACTAAATAGTATTTTTTTCCTTCATCTATTTTCATTCCATAACATGATAACCCCTTTCTTCACACATATAATAAACACTCAATCCATTTGGGGAGAATCTTTCTGTGATAATCACTTGTGGGAAAATATTTCTTTCCATTATTCCCATTATCCATGATTTTATTGGATGTCCTATTCTTCTCTTAAATCCCTTTGAAGTCATAAGCCATGTAAAATTATTTATCTAACATGATGTCACATGAAACTATTTCATCATATGAAGAAAATATATAATACACTAGTTCCCTTAAGAGATTTGGATTAATACCTTCAAAGAAACAATAAATAATTCATTTTGGGTTGACTATGAAATCTATATCATGCCTTTCTAACATTGAAAAGGTAGAATCATAATCTAAAACACATTATTCCACCATTTTCATTTAGTTAACTGACATTCTCATGATCACAGGTTTTTTCTCAAGAGGGAAATACTTTTAAATGAATGTATACATACATGAATTCCATTACATGAGATCATTTTCTTATTCCCCCTATATTTTCGATCAAAAAGGAAAATTGATCTGTATCACATTATATAAAATAAAGTATAATTGTAACCTTTGTCTTTTCACCACATCCAAACACTATAAATATCTTCACTAAAGACTTAATTCATTACTCATCTTCCATTGGATAACTAGTCCCACTAAATTATGGGAGGATCAATCTCATAAAGTGATCCAACATCATTTTATATCATTGTTGAATAAGGTTCTCCATCCAAAAAAAGTTTTATTCCATAAAATGATTAATCTTCCCTAATATATCCATAATATTCTCAATTTCAATTTTAGCTATATTGGCTTCCTTAGTAGGGAATCTTATATATTGCCCATGAGTATTGATACAATTATTACTTCCATGTAACATTTATAATAAATGGCTTACACTATATTAGATCATAAAATTATGTAACAAACTTTTTAATACCAAAACAGGTGACACAGTAATCTTAATTTGAAAAAAAAATCCATAACTTATCTCATAATAATAAACAAGTTTTCTTTGGGGATATCAATACTTTCAAACCCATTATAATGGTTTGTAATGAAATTATAATTATCATAAGAATATACACCATTATTATTAATCATGGTGATAAGTAAGACCTCTTTTCATATCACATGTTTGGATTGAGTTTTTCCCAATTCACCTTTTTATGTTTTTATCCCTAGGTACATTTATGCCAAAACCACATCCACTTGTAGTATCCAGAGGGAGATATATTTATAGGAACACCCACTTTATCTATACCTTTCAAATATCCAAGGACCTTATTCTATACATTTACTCAATGTATACCTTAGGTTCTTGTTCTCTTTTCTATGTTTTCCTGAATCAACATTCCATGGTTTCTACTAAGGATATATTCATACAAACTGTAACGCCCCAGCCCATGAAGCTCATATCTAGTGCTTTTCTATATTACATTAACATGATTACGAAGAAAAACTAACAGGGTAATGATTAGATTAGTAGTTATGGAAAATGAAATTATATATATAATCCCCATAAAACCTTGGAAAATTGAAAATAAAACATAATACATAATAAATACTAATAAACTCCATCCCTAAAACTCATTCTAAAAATTCATCTTTATGACCTAGGGAAAAGTAAAAAAATATGGGTGAGATCGAATGATCCTTATGGTTAAGTGTACAATGAAAGTAATCATTAATAAATAATTATAAAAATTATAGAAAGGTTAATAATGCAACACACATCTCATTTAAACTACTAGTTAAGGAATAATCAATTTTTTATAGGTATGTAACTCTAACACATTCCATTTAATTGAATAAAGTAAGAATGAATTATATCAATAAATAATGTCAAATAGAAAATATCATGGAGAAATAGTAATAATTACTGAATTCTTAATAATACAGATACTTAATTATTGGACAACATTTTTCCAAGGTATATGGTACTTTTACCATTAAGACCCATCACATTATGGTTTAGTATATTGAGTAGAAACATATCTGATTGGGATAATTGATTTGTCTGAGGAGACTACTGATGCATTGAGGGGGTTAGTTTAGAATGTTTCCATCCTATGTTATACCAATCCAATTAATTCCTTACGTATCAAATAATTGATTTAATTAGTAAATAAATGTGTCTTATAATCAAATATCTGTATTGAATAGAATGTAAATATTGATCAAAATTTACACTATTCATTTAATATCATTCAATTTAAACTACATATATAAAAATGAAACAAAAATTAGGAAATAATAATATAAATAACATAATTATATAGATATTTTATATAAATTTATTTTAAAATAAGAAAAAAATCATAATGATTTGATTTTATCAAGAGAAAGTTAATAGTCACAAAATAAAGTGAGATTGTAATGATAAATTTTATTACTTGATAATTTTCAAGTCCAAATCCTTTGCATGAGACAATTCAAAGTGGAACATAAAATACCATGATTTATGAGTGAATCTTGATATTAATGAAAAATATGTATTATATACACCACATTTAATTGAATTGGTGCACAATAACAAATAAGTCTCAATGGAATGTAAATTTAGAGAAAATCCCTTACCCTGCGCTTGTTTTTGGTTGAACACTCTATAAACTATTGTTAAATAATTCTAATAATGTTATTAACATTAACTATAATAATATCAATACCTATTATATCTTATAGAGTCCTTTTATAACATATTATAACTCTTTCATTAATAATCTTTTATCGTTTTCATCATTTTAGGTGTTAATTACCTGGTTTTTCAGCCTGTTTTAACTTGTTATTTTTTCTGGTTAATTAGATCCTGATTTAATAATCTACCAAATGTAAAAAATCATTTAAATATCATATATATTTAGTATATATGTATTTATAATATTTTAAAAAAAATTAGATATGAAATCAATTTCATCGCTCATGGAGACGGTAGGTCATACATAGGCATTAACGCTACTTTCATTTCTTTTTAGTATTAAAAGAATGTAGAATAAATGATATATATATAATTTAATTATTATACTTCTGAAATATATGTCAAATATTCTTTTTATTTCATCATTAATACATACTATGTATTGATTGAATGAATCACATCGCTTGGAGGAGGCGGTAGTCCACAAGTCACAGACGAAGTTATCGTATTACTACAAAATGGAAAGCATAAAGGTATATGTTACATAAAAATTAAATAAGAATAAATACAAAATAAATATAATATATTTCATTGGTAAAAAAAATTCATAATTATTCAAATAAATAATTGTGTTGATTTAATAATGAACAACATTAGATCGAAAGGTGGTAGTTCGTCGTACACATGAATGATTAATGTATATCCCATTGGATGTGTGTGTGTGAAATTATAGGTTTAACTATTAGAATAAAAAACTATAAGTATATTAATGAAACTTAGGTTATTATATAATCATTATTTAAAAATAATTTAAGGGTTGGGGAATAAAATAAAATAAAAGTGATTGATGAAGAACATTACACCTTATATAGGTAACACCTTTTGGTTTATACCGAATGAATTATTCTAATTTCATTCTTCTAAAAGTGTGTTTTGATAGTTTAGTAGAGTATTGTTGGTAGATTAGTTTTGTAGGATTTGTTTGTTCTAGTTTTCTTGAGAGGTGTGAATAAATTGGAGTGGTGAGTTCCATTTTTATGGTGGACGAGGAGTGACATTCTGGTAAATATAAAATGATAAACACTATTTAGAGGCCTCTCATACATCATGTTCCACAAATAATGATAAATATTAGACAAAATAGAGTATATGGTCTTAATTTGGCAAGAAAATGGATTTTTTATAAGTTTATATGTCTCTTTGGCCCAAATTTATATGGTTTAGTAACTTGTTAAGCGTAATTTTACATTAATTGTAGTAATTAATTTTAACAGAAATCACTAATGTTTTTGATAAAAAACAATGATTATTTTAATATAAATTATTAATTATGGTTATTAAAAATATTTAATCCATTTTTCCACTTTACAGTCACAGATGTCGCCAAAATTAATTTCAAATGAATCTTGCATACTCTATGGGAAAGCAGGTTTTTAAATAAAAAATGACCAAAAGTTTGAGACTATTTTATGTCCAATATCAATATAACATTGTTTTAAATGATGTAAATTCTATTAAATAATGTATATTTTATATTTTTTTAATTATAAAAATTAATATATAATTTTATTTTATCAATAAATTAAATGAAAAATAATTTTATAATTAAAATTTAGGATTTCTCAATATTTAAAAAAAAACTAAAACATCTTAGAAAAATATGAAAAATTCATCCTAAGATAATTTTAAGGTTTTTATTTTAAAAATAAATTTTACGTTGACAAATAAAATTTATAAAATTTTCTAAATTCAGTTTTAAAACAACTATTCAATTTCAATGTGGTAAAATTTCAAATTTAGAAAGCTACAATTTATTAGGGTAAAATAAATTTATTCTTAGGTTATGCAAATAAAATAAAATATATTAAGATAAAAAATATTTTATTTATTATATATATATGTATGTATATTTTATTATTATCATTCGTTAATGTTAATTAATTTAATTTGTTTCGATGAAATGTCTTTGGAAGATTAAAATAGTTCATTATTAAAACATTTCCAATATACCCAATTGGTTTTGATATTCATTTATATTTTTTAGTGAAAAAATGATTTCCAAAATATATTTATAAATTATGTATTCTGATTTATAACCATAAATTTAATGGCTAGGTTCTATCTTCTTATATTTAATAATAATGTCTTAATAATATATTACTGTTTGGAAAAAATTGGTCTTCTGTGTAACACAAACAACAAAACAGATTCATTCTTGTGTGTAATGAAATATAACTAAAATTTTCATGCATTAAAATCTACATTATAGAATAATTTAAAATATTAAATATAAAATAAAGTATCAAAAGCTTGTATTCCTTTATCCCATTGGTTTTGGGTGTCATACATGTTATCGAATGAAAGTTACTCTTTAGGAATTCTCATGGAGTATCAATAAGAACCTTTTGAACTAGTGGAGACACATCAAATAAATACCATTCGACCTCTAGAGTTATGAAACTGTCCCATAAAATATCTCATAATAACCAAAAAATAAATTTAACTATGGAACTATGAGACAAACCACTTTGGTACAATAGAAACAAAAATGATATTTCCATTTAATGACTCTAATCTAAAATAAATTCTTGATAAGGAATAAAATATATAGGAAGATGTTTTTTATTTATTTATTTAATAAATCTAGTTTTATTATTAATAATCAATACTGTAAATAAAAATTTTAATAACACTAAAAACATCCATTAACAGTCCTAGAAAAGTATTGTTAATCATGGAGAAGATAAAGGGGGTCCCCTTTATCACCGCTCAAAATAGCGCTGATAAAGGTGACCCTTTATCAGTGATATTTTGAGCGCAGATAAATTTCCCATTTTTCAGCGCTATTTTTATCGCTGGTAAATGTGTGATATATTAGCCCTCATAATAGTTCTGATAAATACCACCTCTATCAGTGCTAAAAAAGAACTTATATATTATACATTTATCAGTGCTTAATTAGCACTGATAAATGCCAAGTTTCCTGAGCAAACCCAGCACCTGCACAACACCTATACAGTTGAGGTAACACCGGCACACACAGCACAAAAAACACCAGTACACAAAGCACAGAAGAACCAAAGTTCTATATATAATTACTTGAAATCATTAATACATAAAACAAACTGCTATATACATTTCAGATAATTTTTAATATGGTTTTAATTACAATTATACAACAAACAGTTAAAAACAATAATGTTTCATCCTTTCTGAATTTGTGATTGGCTCTCAAAAATTGGCATCTATAGTATTAGTTTTCCAACAAATCATTCAAACTTAGGAAAAAAAATTCACCTCAATAAGAAAACAAATATTGTGTAATTAATAAAATAATGAAATAAATTGAATATTAATATGAATGAATACATTAATAAAATGTCAATTGTTACATGTTACACCCTTTACATGTCTATATTTCCTTGGAATTAATTAATATTTTAGAAGAGGGTCAACATGATTCATTGACTTGTAAATATTTTTTTGTTAAGATTTCAGGGATTAGAAAAGAAGAGGAAGAAATGTCAAGAACAACATGAAATCCAAAAATACTCACCTACTGACAATTAAAAAATGGAGGAATCTCCACAGGTTATATAATATGACACATACATGATGGTGTATTCAATTTCATAGGAGTATTCAATTTTAGAATAAAATATAACATTTTTCTAGTGAGACCACCAACCTATATATTTTATAAACCTAACTGTAACATATATCAGGAGCATATATGAGTGTACTCTCCCATGCCAGGTCAAAGAGAATGAGTTTTAGCCCATCCGCATCAGAAATTAGGTCCAAACCTACTTGGACCCTGACCAAGAATCCCTCTCCAAGGACCCCATACAATATCTAAGGTCCCATTGAAGGTATGAAAGAAATGTATTTCATAGTTTTAGAGAGGTCCTGATGAGAACCAACACAATTATATAGGCAATGACCATACTGGTTTACTTATCTCTTGATCTCCTTGTTATTTAGTGTGATTAGCCAAACCCCCCTCCCTCCCCTCTCTGAGATAGCCCCCCTGGACAACCCCATCCCTACCCTTGGAACCCCCCCCCCCCCCCCCCGCACCACCACTACCACTCCACATGCAACCCCTGTCCCTTCTCTTAGAAAAACTCCCCCCCCCATTCAATCCCCTCCCTTTCCTTGGACAGACCCCTTCCCACATACTGGACAGTCCCACCCCTCCTAGAAAGACCCTTCCATCTTGGACACCCCCTACACTCTTGGAAACCCACTCCTTCCTGGAAACACCCTCCAACTTGGACACCCTATCCCTCCTAGACACATCCTCCCACCTAGATCTTTAGTGTATACCCATTAATAACCTTCTTTATCCAAATATATTTTTCATCATCTTTTTGATAATGGAATAAATATTATTCATACAGCATCATTCACTAATATGAATTATAAAACCATATATATTTTGTAGAGATACATTTCAACAAATCAAGGAAAAACAAAAAAAATATTGGAGGAATATGATCAAAATTTTACATAATATTATCAAATATATAATTTAAAAATAAATAAATCAGATACATAGAGTTCTTATGACACAACCGATAGACACCAATCATATGGAATGTGGGAGAACATAGAGATAGAGAGCTATAAATATATATAAGTAGCGGGGATACATCTTCTAGAATTCATTTTCCTGTAAAAAACAACTCATTCCGTAGATTTCATCCACATTCTAGGATTAAGGGTCAAAATTGATTTAGTTGAGAGTTTCCTAACAACTCTTCTAGATAAAAAATTAATCATTAAATTAAACTCATATATCATCAATAATGTTTCCAACATATGTATTCTACTACAACATCCGTGTAGATAAAAAGTGTGTTTCATAGAAACCTACTGCGAGAAAGGTAAATGATGCATATTTTGGATATTTATGACATTAAATAAGATATATCGGGCCTTAAATTGAACTTCAATGTAATTTTGGGCCCTTTACATGGGTGTCGAATTGGTTTTTCTAGTTGGATCTTTTGATACCTCACTACTGACACACTTCAGGATAATCTAGAAGTGATCTACTCATTTTATATTATTAGTATTTAATGGAATTGAATGGATATCTTCCTAGACACCCCCTCCATTCTAGACACCCCCTCCCTCCCCTCCTAGACACCCCACTCATGTACACCCCCTTTTGGACCCCCACACACTCCTAGTCACCCCCTAGACAAACCCCTCCCTCCTGGACACCCCCTCCCTCTTGGACCCCTCCCTCCAATCCCCACTCCTAGACATCCCCACCCACCCTCACACCTGGACACCCCTCCCTCCTTGACACCCCTCCCTTCTGAGAACACCCCCTCCCTCCCCTACTGGACACCCCACTAATGGACACCACCCTTGAACAACCCCCCACTCCTAGACACTACATGGACACCTCTCTACACTCCTGGACACCCCTCCCCCCCACTCCTGGACATCCCCCATAAACCCTCACTCCTGGACACCCCTCCCTCCTGGACTCCCCCTCCCTTCCCCCCACTCTTGGACACCCCCCCCCCCCATCAACTCTCACTCCTGGACACCCCCTCCCTCCTGGACACAGCCTCCCTTATGGACATACCCCCTCCCTCCCCTCCCGGAGACCACACTCATGGACAGCCCACAAGACACCCCCTCTTTTATAGTTTCACACCCTTCCACCACTTTTAGACACCCCACTCATGGACACCCCCTCTATCTTAGACACCTCCCTCCCCTCCTAGACCCCCTCCCACTCTTGGACACCCCATCCTCCAGGACATCACCCACCTACATATAAGGGAAACTAATTTGATATTCAAGAATCCACGATATTGGTTCCCGTCAGGCTTTTAAGATGCTCGTGAGTGGACTGAATGACTATTCAGTGGTCAAATTCCACACTATCAAGAATTGTAGTACAATGAACTACATACCCCCCAAAATCAATTCTTGAATTTATATGTATCATAAGAAATAAAATTTCAATTAATTATGAAAATGGAGGATTTTGGATTAAAATTTTGACTTGAGTAAGAAGGGGGAACATGAATAATTACAAATATCATATTAAGTGCATGACTTTTTCAATTTCATGAGATCACATGACCTTAATTGGATCACAAGATCAAATGAACGTGGGAGGTCTTTAAAATTACCCGACCCTTGAATCTTTATGAGATTATGTAAATAAGACCAGAATATATAAATCATGGTTCATGTTAATTACCTTAATTGGTTATGTGATTTGTTTATGTGATTTGATCATGTGTGGAGAAAACAAGATCTTTTCACATAAATCATTCATACAAATGAGATTTTGTGACATTATAACATGAAGATGATAATGTTAAGTAGAGAAAAAACCTAATAGTTCCCGTAGAGCTATGAAATATTGAGTCATTAGTGAAACATATTTTTCTTCACCTCTGTGATTGATCAGACACAATGTCATTGATCTTCCTACAAAGGCATCTCACATGGACAGAAATCTTCTAAAATAAATGAACCCTACAAGGAAAAATGAAAATCAAATCAATGATTCATTATATAATTTTTCATTAAAATAGACATATTATATCTTTGTGTTACCTTTAAATATTTCCAAATGGTTTCTTTGGTCCAGATATAAGCTAAAAACAAAAATAATGATTCTCTGTGCACTTTACTTCTATTGGTTATAATAATGAAATATAAATGACATTATTTTGTTATAAAAATTAATATTCTATAACCATGTTACTAATCACAACCTTCTTTATTAGTTTGGTTATTAGTTTCCATTGATTAGTTGAGATGACTAATTAGGGATATATTCCACATTGAGTTGGGGTGAATAGGTATTGGAGAATATTTATCCAATTTAAAAAAAAAATTCTCAATTTAAGTTTTTTATACACTTTTCTGTTTATAGATCTATAATTATATATTCTCACATTTTTTTACTGAAACACATTTGAACATACAAAGAAGTGTATAAAAAATTACTATGTTAACATTTCAAAATGAAGGGCTAATCCTTGGTGTGTTTTTTATTCTATCAAGGAAACATAACCCACTTGTGAGAAAATGTTATTATAAATGTATAAATATATAAAAATGAAACTCATGTAATATGTCTTCAGATAGTGTATGGAATATTTTGAACATCTATATATTTCCAATGTGACTTTATACTACCTCTTGACAGTGTAAAATATTTCCATGTAAAAATAAGAGAGAATTCCTTCAAATTGATTCTTTCTTATATTGTTGGGGAGTTTAATTGAACTATTAATATTATTTTAACTTCATATAATCATAAAAGAAACACTTCATCTTGTTATTTTATAACGCAATAGTGGAAACACAATTTTATTCTTCGTTACTACTGCAAACTAAAATGTTTCCCCTTCTCATTCTCTTACATAAAATTGAAACATATTTTTATAAAACCTGAACTAAAATACCTTTTTCATATTTCCTACACATATTCGTACACATTATTGAAATAGAAAATGAATTATATATATTCCCCAATTCTCTTAATCACATAGGGGTTATAAAAAAAGTAGTGTTAGGAATTCTCAAATATAATTGATACTTTTAGATTTTAATATCTAAAATAGGATTAGATATAATTATTTTATTTTTTCATTGGAAGAAAATAAGTATATAAATTAGGTTTTAATTTCAATTATCTTTTTTCTCTTATTTTACTTCTACAATATTCATTACATCACATTTGTTATTTTTAAATTACCATTATTCTTATAAATTCAAAAATCCCAAAACCTCAGAGGCCTAAAAACATTTCATCAACGTCCCTGGAAACCATAATCCATTAAAAATATCTACTAATTTATGTAAACATGTGATCCTTAATTCTATTTTATCTTCCAAAAAATCATCATTAACATTTTTCATAAAAACAACCAAAATATCCTTCTAATCCGAACTCTGCATATACAATATTTCATGCATTTCATCATAATAGTTTCCCTTTGTAAAATGTGACTAAGTGATCCTAAATTATCTTTATTCATTGTTTATTATTTTTTGAAATCGTAATAAACTATATCCAAATATTTATTATAATGAATATAATCTAGCCTAAAATTCGTATATTTAAATTCATCTAATTTTAGAGTATCCTCATGTTCATAGAAACTTTATAATCTAACATTCAATGGGGTTTCATAGGAAACATTTTCATGAGAATATTTTATTTCATATGATGTTATAAATATTATATTAATTATAAAATCCCTTCATAAGATATCTCAATTTTCATATGAACATCTCCTTTAATTTCACATACTATTTCATATTAGAAAATCTATTTTATAAAACTCTTTAGAACCTCTCATATAAAAATTCCCTTTATAAAATTATAAATTTTTCTATCCATGTATTCCATTCAAGTAAAATGAGGATTAATTATTTTTCTGTTTCTATCCGAACTACATGACATCAATGAAAACTAGATTAATTCAAAATAACTCTTGGCTTTGTATGAACTTCTTTAATCTGGTCTCATTTATCTTTAGTGAAAACAACACCTTACAAAATGTAGATAATTTTATATATGTTTGAATTTGTTTGATTCATTTAAATTAAACCAAAATAATAACATCATATATACTTAAAAATTCAAATGAATAATTTCATATTAATCATAGTACTCTATGCGTGTAACCATAATGATGGAACTCCTCATTCATGTCTATCATAAAGAGATAATATTGTTCATTATATATTCTCATTCGATATAAATTGATTGAAATAACATATTAATTCAATATGAATGAGTCTCTAATACACCAAAGGTATGGTCTTCCATTTTCATTTTATAATAACATGGAACTTCAAAATTGTATCCAATAATTTTTAATGGACCTTCATTTACATAGAAAAAATTATACACCTTCTTGGAAACTCTTCTTCGAAAAAATCTTGGGTTCATCTTTTAAAATCCAAGACATTATTATTTACTCTAATTATTATTCAATAAATTTATGCCAATATTAACAAACAATCATTCTTAATTGAAAACACACAAAACACACAAAAAGTGAGATAAACATTGGTAAGGTTAATAGAAACCTCACAATGTACATTAGGTGTCCCAAAAACCCTCTCAACTCTTAGAGGGTCTATAAAGGGAAATTAAAATTATTCAATTCATCTATTCAATATCATCATCCATTCCTATGTATCAAACCAATAATATAATAAGTTATCCTGAGGTGTCTATAAATGCACTATTTAAATGATTTATTTTCTTGTTGTGTTTCCAAAATCTCGATATTACATCTTGGAGGTGAGTGATGAAATTTTTTATGTTAGTGTTCTTATGTAACTATATTATCTACATATTTCTCAATTAGTTTTCTAAAACCATATCTAGTGATTTGGAAAACATAGAAACAGAAATAACTAGTTAATAAGAGTCACTAATTAAATTATGCTTTACTCAAAAGACAAATCATTTCTAAAACCATTCTTCATAACCTAAGGATATAAAACATAATAAAGGGTGATCATATATGCTCAATAATTTTATACAATGGAGATATAAATGATCAAATAAAGTTAACATAAGTATTAATAATTCACATTCATCCTATTTGTGTACAATCTTTCATTAGGTAAGTTTCCAATTCATTTCGAAACACATCTATTTCATCTTGTGAATGTGAGTTTCTGCGACAGTCGTAGTAGTACTGAAAAAATACAAATACACAAAGTATTAATAAATATTTTATGTGAAATCATAATTATTTATGAAAATACATCATCAGGGATTCTAGTTTATCGATGAAATATGATCTCTTTCATAAATTTACAAACAAAATAAACATAGTCCTTTCTGTTTGTTTGTTTTCGACACTTTAGAAACATCGAGAAAAATAATTAATCTGTTTTCACATGTTTTTGGATAGTGAATTTTTATTATATATACTTGTATAATTTTCCATTTGTAGATCTCATAGGATTTCATTTCCTTAGGATTTTATTCATTCCATGAAGTAGACGATATTGATACACTGCCCTATCATAACAGAATCATCAATAAAAAATAATATAAATTATATAACTAGATTTTTATTTCTAAAATGTTGGATCTAGTGTATTAGAAATTAATAAACCCCATCATGTGTGGTTGGTTTGTTTCATATCCATGCATTGAATCCAGAAAATAAATCTTTAGAGTATCCAAATTGACAACAATCATAATCCAATGCATCCTAAATAAAAATAAGTAATTTGTAATGAAAGAAATGAAAATATATTTTATATGATTAAATTGTAGAGTTTTACCCCTACATAATTGGTATTAAAAAGCATTTGTCATCTGAATTTTTTTGAATGATTTGAGCAGGGATGAATATATTTCAGCCTCTTTATTAAAATATATTTCTTCTTTTAAAGATTTGATGTGAGGAATAACAAGTACAAATTTTTGTTAATTGGTAAATCCATTCAATTTATTTCTTATATACACCTGCGAAAAAAAAGAAATCTATTTAGTCATAATTATCAGAGTGTATCAGCTTTTGTAAATTCAAATCCCAAAGACATACCTCATGTATACATTTACATCTAAGGCACCTACAATTAATACTTGAGGATTTCAATTCAATTTTCAGCACTAATGAAATCTGATTGTTCCTCTCCATATATAAATTTTTCAAAATCAACTATGTGTGTATTTTCAATTAAAATATTTCTATCATCATGATCCTGAAATGATATAAACAATATATATAGAATGGGTGGGGTGAAGGTGTTCTCAATAGACTATTTCAATCGGTAGGTTGATTCTTGAGATGGTTTAGAGCTGATATTTCATTTCACCTCCTTCTATTTTCCATTATATAATAATATTCATCAGTTCAGACTAATTTTCCTTCAATATTAAAGGTCTATCTTGAAAAATAAATAAGAAATTAATACCTCCTTGTCGACATGTATTTTTACAATAATTGACGGCCATGTGATGAATGCTTCAACACCTTGTTCAACCGCATGAATATAATCATCATCATTAGGAATATGTATCTCATCACTCGTCATATTAGCTATGTTAATTGACACATTATAATGATATGTTAGATTTTTTCTATTCTTTAGCATGTTGTTCTGCATATTGAACACCGTATCCCTCGCAACAAGGCGATAGGTGGGAGTTGATTGATTTAAATCATAGTCATTTTTACCTTGTAGAATATTAGTATAGGAAATATATCAGTGTCTATGTGATTAACATTTGAATGAAACAATTATTAGAACAGTCATTACCTCATCTAAGTTAGGTTTTTCGGGGAATGGATTGGCATAAAGTTGGTGGGGGTGGGGCGGGATCTTCAAACACATGTTGTTGTTGAGTTTTTTCTTCTCTTTTCCTCTCCCCCATCAAACTTTCTCTCATATCTCCCTGGTATTTTAATTATTCTTGACTAATAGATAATTTTTCAAACATATTTTTCATTTCTTCAGTTTGATCCTATGCTTGTTTTTGTTTTTGAAAATATGTTTGGGGTGTCACCCCAAAACCCGCACCTCTGACATGGCCATATTGTTATGGCTGCTTCAAGGCCGCTAAAAGAATGTATGCATCTTGTGCAGGTGTTGTTGATTCATGTGACTATGTCATATAGAAAATATAGGAATATAAGTAGTAATTTTTATGTAATATAAATTTAAAGAAAATATAATTTTTATTATGTAATACATACACATGTTTCCCACACGTTTTGTGTGTTTACATCTATCAGTATCCCCTATTTATTTACCCGATCCTACTTCTATAGCACATGGCATGGGATGTATATGGATTTAGATTTCGATTCATCTGTCTGTATAAAAAAAATAAACATGCTTATGGTGTTGTTTTATGTCCCATAAAACTAGTACGGTAGATTTAATAGATGTACCGATTTTTTCTCAAGTGAATTGTACCCCATCCTTGATTTATGGCAGCGGTACGCTGGTTTTGTTGCAACTTCTTTATTTTCATCACACAGTTACTATTTTATAAATAATAAAATATCAGTCAAATTTATGAACAAAATAAACACCAAACAACATATTACCAAACACAATGTACCTGAAATGTCTTCCCCCCACGACGGTTGTGAAATGCATCTCACACTCCTTGGGATATCAAGATTGCATAAACAGGAGGTGGGTGTGGCATGATTTTCCCTTCAGCATATTTAAGATAATATTTCATCAAAATTGTGTGAAACCCTCTATGAATCCTTCCTACAACTATTAATACATATTCCTTGTGTGAGACATCTACTATAAATTCACTCTTCAATGGGGGATGAAGAGTAAGTCAATGTTTTAGTATTTAATTTTATTTTAATAAATTTAAAAAATGATATCATAATGTTGCCATAATCCCTTCCCACATTAGTGTCTTAAGACCGGTGAAAACATGGTTCCATGACTATACATCAATTGGCACGCATTACCCAGTGATGATTCAAATGTAGCTACAAAATATGGCTTTGTGGGGGGTTAACATGTTGGCCTCTCTTATTCCATCCGACCTCAAATTTGATTCTGTTTTCTTTTTTCCATAAGGATTTTGTAAAATGCTATCAAACTATGACGTTATTGTTTTTTTGTGCCATCAAGGTTTTATTTCCTTCCACATCCTCAGAAGAATAATCATTATCTTCCTCCAGAGCACTGGCATTGGCACCGGGACCAGTAGAAACAGGTTGAGAAACATGTTCTACCTCAGCACTGGGACCAACAGAAACAGGTTGAGAAACCTTTTGTTGCTCTACACTATGACTAGTAGAAGCAGGTTGAAAGACTTGTTATGCTCAGGATTAGATGCATCAGCAGGCGCAGAAGTCATTATCTGCAGAAGTGGTTTAAGATTTAATTTAGATTATGTAAAATCATCATCGAACTGATAATATCAAAAAAGTCAATGTATATTACAATAAACAAATAACCAAATTATTGAACTTTATTTATGTCTAATGATATTTGACCCTTCTATCGACTATGTAAATCCCTTCATTTTGATCTCCTCTGACATAAAAAATTCCATCTACATTGGGACCTCTGCGAAATGATTGCAAAGTCCCTATGGAAGGGTCATCCTCCATTGAAATTTGATTTGACCCTTAAGTAGTTTTGGTCGATAATAGAATAATTGGCCAGTTTGGTTTGTGGGGTATGGAACATAAAATACTTTTATTACCTATGATTCTATTATAAATGGTTTGTCTTTCATCCCTTCCTTACTAAAATCGAGTTTCCAGAATCCCAATTTATCTATTTTAACAACACTCTTATTATCAACCCACTTGCATTGAAAAATCAGCACTTGGAATTCTGTATAATCCAACTACCATATTTTTTTGATAATTCAAAAGTATGACATATTCACATAATTTGGATTTTGTTCCTTAGCACCAGAAACTTGCATTGATTTAGCCACAAGTGTAACCCCACTATTTTTCATGGTATTTTATTCACAAATATCATTAGTATAGAATGTATAACCATTAACTGTATAAGAATTGTAAGATATGACATACACACTTGCTCCTCTGCCTACCCATTGAATTCTTTCTAAAATTTGGTCCAGAATTTCATCTAACTTCTCATAAATATGGCGTCAAAACCTTCCTATAAATTGTCGATTATGTGTATCTGATATCCATTGTTCATCCCTAGATGGATTCAAAAGAGTAAGAATTTCTTTGTGGGTTTGAACATATGGGTCAACATCAAAACTGTTATGAAAAATGTAAAGGATGGCATGCTCCCAATCTGTAATATTGATTATGACAACGTCTCTTCCAGATATTCCTTCACCCTCAAGCCACCCAGTGTGACGAAATTTTTCTAGGCAAATGTTTTCAACACCAGATAGTTATTCGGTACTAAAATCAACAACTTCCTTTAAAATATATTACTTTTCAATATAACCCTCGGGCTGACTTCAATTTTTGACATACCCTTTAAAAATATTCATATACTATTCAATGGGTTACATCCATCTATAATGTATAGCACCACATAGTCAAATCACTCTCACCAAATTAACCATAAAATGGACCATCATATCAAAAATTGTTGCTGGGAAGAACATTTCCAATTCACTTAACATAACAGTAATTTCTCTATCGGAAGATGGAAATTTCTTCGGGTATATAAATTTACTGCATATATCTTTGAAGAAAAAAGAGAGCTTTGTTAATGTATGGGAGACATTCTTGGGGAAAATGCAACATAAAGCTATAGCAATTTGATCTTGCATCAAAACATGGCAATCATGTGATTTCAGACCATTTAATTTCAAATCTCTCATGGACACGATGTTCATGATATTTGATGAATACCCCTATGGAGACATTACGTCATTCATGAAGATTCAAAACTAATATCTCTCCGGCCTAGAAAGAGTGTAAGTAGTAGGATGAAGAAATGTTAATATTTCACCCTTCACTAGTGCCAACTCTTCTCATATTCCCATCTCAACCAGGTCCAAATTAGCCTTAATTCCATCCTTTGTTTTGCCCGGTGCATTGAGAAACATGCCAATGACACAATCACATACATTTTTTCAACATTCATAACATGAAGAAAATTTCTAACATACAAAAAATTCTAGTATGTTAATTAAAAAAAATGATCTCTTTTTCCAATCGGTTTTCCTAAGGTTTTTCGAGAACGGTTTACCAAATGTAGTTTCCACATATTTAACTTTCTCAAACCATAGATCACCTGTTAGTAGAGATAGTGTTGTACATTCTTCTGATCTTATGTTATATGATATCATCCAAGATCGGTACATATGTCATCGACGTAGAAATCAGTGATGTCCTAGAAACACGGTTTTCGATGAATATTTCAACCTAATTGTCTCCGTACATTGTTCCCAAACTGGACACCCTTGAGTTCCTTTAAACCTATATCCGGACAAATTTCCATTATTAGGAAATTCATTTAACTTCCTATACAATTGGGATTTCAAAGTAAAATCTTCATTTTTTTAAGAATCATAAAACATAACACCTAAATCCCACAATAAGTTCAAATCGTCAATCAACGGATCCAAATAAACATCAATATCATTAATTGGTTGTTTTGGTCCTAATATAAGAATTGATAACATATTGTATTTTCATTTTATTCATAAACACGGTGGCAAATTATAATTTACCAACATAACCATCCATATAATGTAACTGCTACTTTGAAAACAAAAAGGATTCACTTCATCTATAGATAACCCAAGACGAAGGTTTCTCAGCTCATTTCCATATTTAGGATACTCATGATCAATTCTCTTCTACTGAGGAGAGTCTGATGGGTGACATAGTTTTCCATATTTAATTCTTGTATTTGCAAGCCATGTCAATTTTCCTGCAATCTCCTGACATTAATATAGGCACCTAAACCTTTGAATGATTGGAAATTATCATAAAAATTTCATAGGACTGGAATCATATTTCTTGTATTAAGAAGCACCATACTTTGGGCTTTCATTAAGATATTTGTGTTCCTTGATAAACAATATGTAGTCTTTTGAGAACGTGTTTATTCTTTCAGAGATTAGACACATTGAGCTTAGCATTCATTTGGCTTCATATGTTCGGATTGTGAGTTCATTGTCTTCTGACAGCTTGTCATTCAGGAAAGAAAGTAGTTCTGTAAAACTCGTGTCACTCCACTTATTGGATAATTTCAAATTATATAGAATTAGTATGGTTGGCAATGTTGTATATTTAGTGAAATGAGCATACAGTGGCGTTTTTCCATAACTCTTTAACTTCTCAAACAATTTTGGGCAATCATAAAGTTCATCATCAACAGTTCTTTTTTAATTCCTCAACAGGATCCTCATCATCATTCCCATCTACAATCACGTCCTCCACATGATCTTCATAATTGTTCATGCTTGTAATTATATCAGATGATCCAAAAAATGTTGTGTTATTTGAGCCACTACCTACATTTGTTTTTTCCATGTGTTTATTCCAACATGTATATCTCCAATCTATTCCACGATAATTTAGGTGTTATTATAACTCATCTAGACTAATTTGTCTTGAATAAAAACATCGTAAACACAATCAAAGGATTTGATAAAGGTCACAGGCATGATCTTTTGAAAACATTATAAACACTTTCATGCCATCTTCATACTATTTTTTCAACTGATTGACATTTAATCATTCATTATTCATATTCATGATATTTGATATAATAATATTAATATATAACTCAATAATTAACCAAAGTATGTTCAACAAGCTATGAGAATCCCTTGCACAAGAATGTTTTATTATCCCACATTTGAACAATATACATTGTTGTAAACTAGTTTTTTAGTGTTTCTCTAGAAACATAAGGTCTCCAGTAATGTACTATGGTAGTAAATTAATATATGGTATGTTTCTAAATAGTTCTCTTATGGGTGGAAGGATTCATTACATGTGTTGTAATGGTTATTTGACTAGGGTGTCCATAAAGTGTCTCATAGATTCCTCTAGTGACATGGTTTTCTAAGATTAACTAGAATTTTACTAGTAACAAAGTGGTGGTGCAATTGAAATGGGTAAAGTTGGGATTGATATTTAATGGTGTAAGAACTACAACATTGAAAACAAATGGCATACCAATAATGCCAACAACCACAACACCATACAAACACACAATCATGCTCACAATTGTAACAACATACAAATGAAACAATCATAGTTTTAGAATTTAAAAATCACCCCTTATTCAATTTAGTTTGTTAATTCAGGGGTTATAACAAAAGTTTTATCATCCTTAGGTGTTCATTCATAGGTCATGTATATGTAAATTACCAATTTTCATTTTAAAATGTTCCACAGGAACCAACCAGCATGCAATTCATTTAGTACGCAAATAAGGACCGCCAATGGCCATGATTTTCATCGTGGAATTTAGCACATACATTTCACATTATAACAATCAATATCAAACAGTAATAATATAATAACAAGAGTAAACCAATGAGTAATTGGATAAAACTCCCAAAGTAAGTGTTGTCCATCATGCGGAAAATGTGCGTTCATAGTATAGAAGAGGCGCGCATAAAAGGATATTTCCAACTCAAAAGAATACATAAAATGAGAACTCATATGTTAAACATATCCAAAATAGTTCCAAAGAGGTTTATGAATTGAACATGTCTGGTTAAACATTATTGAAACCTATATATGATGATCAACGAAACCCATCCACTCAAGGGCACAACCTTTTCAGTAAACACATCACCATGTTCAGGGAGATACCCACCACGATCCTAATCAAAAGTGCTCCCCACCATCATAAATGCCTATTGTAACACATCATACAGTAGTCCAACAACCAACTTTGTGTGGTCTACAACTAACCAAACTTTAAAACATATGAAAAAATCCTCTAAAATCTACTACTATTTGTCATATTTTATTCGAAAAATAATAAAACAAGTCTCTACTGATTATGAACAAGGCCCTAACATGCTAACGTTCCCTCAAAAAGTCCTATTTATACATCAAAATGAACTTGTCATACCCAATATGATGTAACCATTTCCCTCTATTGTCTACAACATTTCATATCAGGGAAAAAACATCCAATACATTTTTACAAAGGATTAAATCCTTGAATCATGTGAAGAAATAGGTCCACCCCCTAGATAATGCGATGAATGGGTTTCACCCCCAAAATCACATGATAAATCACGATTTACCACATTATTCACCATTGGATCACATAAAGATTATCCAGATCATTTTGTAAACATATAAAATTCATCTAGTATATAATTTAAAATCTAAAAAGGGTATTTTGTGGGACCAGATAAATCATATTCTCTAACTCAACGATATACAAATGCCAAATCAACCATCCAATAACTAGTCCCATTATACTAAACAACCTTGTAACATGAGGGTCATACCTCTATTGTGAATGATCCATATATTATGATAGATATTTAATATATGTGATCATATTTATCATAACTAATCTCTGACATGAAATATCATGTGCCACATATTCCTCGATCACTAAAATATTAAATCCATCACCCATTGGAATTCATCTAAAATGAATGTCACACCCTCAACAACAATTGGTTCACTCCCCACTAAATTATTACCATATACCACTTATAGGGAATCACCTCAACATGTTCTATTAGCAAATGTGTGTTGCTTCTCCTAATCCATGATCATTTATCTAAAGAAACACATGTCTGGTACTAACTCTCAGATCAAACATGACACTATATTTGATCCATTTGTGATGTATCCTCCTCCAAAGATTGAAATTTTATATTTCATCCAAATCCCAAAGAAATTGAGTCTAAAATAATTTATTCAACTCCATTGGTCCTCGACTCACACTTTACTTCTCGCCGAATTAAAATTTAAATGGGTGCCACAAAAAACTCTTGTGTACCATTCCCACCTAATCTAATATAATGGGTGTACAATATTGTACCACCTGATTAAATTACATGACTCATGATCCAACATTTCGAACTCCATTTTTTATACTAAAATACCATCTCCATGAGATACTCTAATTAACCTGATCATTAAACTTACTGATGTACACCCCATGCATCCCCACGATCTAGTCTCCAGAACATTGATCAACAACCCTCATTTTCAAAATAATGCATGTTTAGATAGTTGTAAATATCTGGGATACCCTAAATTTTCACCCGACATGGACTAACCTTACTCCTATATCATATATATTAGTCTCACATGCCTAAATACATGACCATGCTCTATGGTATTCCAATAATCAAAAAAAAGATCCTCCATGCTTCTTTCCAACAACATTAATATTCTTAAAATTATCATAAAAACCGCACTAATGCTTTTCAACTTCTATCATCTCAAAATCACATGTGTACATCCATAATCTAATACCTACTCCACTACGAAACACATCAAAAAAACACAAGGCTAGGAATCACACTAATCTTACCCTCAAAAAAACCTTGATACCAAAAACATCGAAACTCAAGGTGACCTTCTCAAAAATACTCTATGGAAATTCCTATACAATATCAATTAAAGAAAATTACCCATACCATCCACATTCCCCATGTATAAGGCATCACCATGCATATATCCAATACTTGGTATGAACCCACATATGCTAATCACAACTCAAAGCATATACCATGGCATCATTTTTTTAGGGAATTCACAAGCCTAGGATAACACATAACATATTTTACCTTCATAACATCAATTTAATCTCATCCATAATACCCCAAAAACTCAAAGCATATAGATTTTTGGAGGAGGCAGTGGCGTCTACGGATGCAGCGGAGGAAGACGCAGAGGCAGTGGCGGAAAAGGCAGGGGTGGTGGAGGTAGTGACGGCGGAGGCAGCGTGGGCAGAGGCAGTAGGGGCGGGGGCAGGGGCAGTGGCGATGGAGGCAGCAGTGGGGGAGGCAGCGGTGGCAGAGGCAGCGACAGCAGAGGCAGTGGCGATGGTGATAGTGGCGGTGGAGGCAGCGGCGGCGGAGGCAGCGGCGGTAGAGGCAACAGTGGTGGAGGTAGTGGTGGTGGAGGCAGCGGTGGAGGCAGCAGCAACAAATGAGAAGGATGGTCGCAGTAGAGGAGTAGGAAAAGGTTTTGGCGGTGGTGGAGGTGTAGGAGGGGTCGAGGTGGAGGAGGGTTCGGGTTCAACTTTCATGAAGGCTTGAACACGTGCGAGAGAGGAGAGGCCATTTAGGGTTCTTTTATAAAAAAACCACTAGAACATTAATCATCACTAGTTAAAAGCACTGATTGAGTATCTATTTATCAGTTCTATACATTTAATGTTGATAAATAGGTGTTTTATTAGCACTTTTTTATTGCTGATAATGGTCGATCATTATCAGCTCTAAAAAGGCACTGATAAAACAGCTATTTATCGGCGCAAAAATTATAGCACTGATAAATAATTATTTTAAAAAATTATAATTTCACTAATTTATTTATATTCTTATGTATTTATTTAAAATGATATATAGTATAAATATATTTTTTTATTAATAATTATAACTATTAATATTGTATATTTAAAAATATTGGAATATAATAGTTAATGTATACCAAAAACATTATTTTTTAATATAAATATAATAATTTTATATAAATTAAAAAATAAAAAAAATCAGCGCTAATAATAGCGCTCATAAATGTACCCAATATCAATGCTAAAAAAGAGCTGATGAATGGTACACCGTTATCATCACTTTTAGCTAGCATAGATAAAGGCACATCCCTTTACCACCACTTTCTGTTTAACTCTGACAAAGGGCAGTTCTTCCCTTGCCATGTTTTTCGTAGCGAATGTTATGTGAATGTGATGAAAGAATTTAGACACTACGTATGGGAACATCTGAACCACCCTACATTACTCAAGGTCATTCCCTCTAAAACATGCTTCATCACACTATTAATATAAAGTATTAAAAAAATAATTTTATTTTTTCCCCTAAACTTTATACATAGTTATTATTAATTTTATTTTTTATATATATACAAATTTTTATAAATTATTTTTCGACGTTATTTTTTATGAAAAACCTGATTAAATGTAACTTCTTTTTTTCTTACCCCATTTCATGTACCAATCCATAAAAAATATTGTTCCCATCATGTATTCCAAAATTTCTCATTTCATTTTGGAAAATATTTTTTATTTTATTTCTAATTTTATAGAAATTATTATTCTCTTTACCCACATTAAATACTATTTACCCATTTCCATAAATTTCATGTTATGTAGTAAATTTTCAAGTTACTTATCCACATATTTTCATTTAATCACATTAAATGAATGCCAATTTTTTCCAATGATTATTTTATTATATGAATTTATAATAATTTATTGATCCTATATTTCAATGTACTATTATGTTTTTCCATTTGATTATTCTATATGACATGATTACGTAACCCATTTCCTTTTCATTGGGTTTTCTGATGCTTATGACTTATTTTTTATTTTCACATGTGGCCTAAATTTTCATTTGAATGTTATAAATTGTGTAACCTAATAGTAGTCAAGTACATTATGTAATGTTTATATCTCAAGAGATGGTATATATGGGGTTTGAGAGTAAATCTAATCCATTATGGGACTCTAACCACCATGTTATGATATCTCAACTGGGAACCATTACTTATGCATATGATGTCAAGTATTATGGGGTTTCTACCTCACTTTTTTGTCACAATTCTATGATTATATATTATTTTTTTTCTTCTTTCATGTGATCATTCATGTACTGTATCCATATTGATATCATGTTATATCATTTGACTCATATTTTATGTTCCATTTTCGTACTTATTCCCTTACTATAATTTATAGCTCACCCCTTTTTATGTTTCCTTAAGTTATCAAAGGATTATTTGGAAGATAAATGGTATTTACGAGCTCATAATAAATATTATTTTCATATATGGTCCCTTGATCCATAACAATAGGTCCCCAAGTTGGTCGGTCACTTTTCATCAAGCACACCTCCTCATACGCTAGAGTTTGCTGACAAGAAATGAGGGTCCGATGATGTAGAGACCTGAAGCTTGACGTACATGAACATTACATTACTTTTTCGGAATACTTAGTACATAACAAAAACACACACACAAGGATCGTAATAGTTTAGTGTCTTTGGAAACTCGGAATAAAATCTTCTAATCGTGGTGAAAGATCTTCAACATCTCCCATAAAGATATTCCTTTTTTTTTTACCTAAAACATTTCATTATATCCTGGGGAAAAGAAAACATAAAAGGGTGAGCTCAAATGCTCAGTAAGGGTAAACAAAAGAAATATCAATCACATCGTATTGATAAGAACATAACATTTTGGAAATCATAACCTGCAAAAGAGAGCATAATTTCATAACATGGGATAAATCATAGAATTGAAAATGAGATCCCCATAATCATAACATAAAACTTGAAACTTTGTGGCATGCACACATAATCAGGGAAAATCATTTCTTGTTAGTCATGACTCATTTCCAAGACTATCTTAGTGGACAAAGTCCCTTTCTGAACCGAGTCACCCTCGTTCCAGTCCTGTTTCACTGAACCGGTATAACCTACCGTTCCAGCCATGTCTATCTCATGAGATAGAAAATCTTTACCCAATGCATTGGAGGGAGATATAGGTCCCACCCATCTTATAATGAATCCTTTCTTATGTGTGCCACATAATCATAAACCATACATCATAACGTAACCCATGTAATAAAAATGGGATTCTTAAACAACATGACATCATAAAACAATTCATATAAGATAAAGGAATTCATAAAAATATTTCCATCACAACATAATCAAATCCATGTAATAATAGGGATAAAAACAGAACCCTTTTATTATCTTAGATGGAAAATAATTTTGATAAAGTACTTGAACTCCATTCTTGAGGAAAATATCCTTTCTACTTCAAAAACATTTTTCCTTTCATAACATGTCATACGACTTTAAAATAAAAGAAGTTGATTAAAAATAAACTTTAAAACTTGTAAAGGATTCTTAATGTTTTAAAAATCCATTCATGTCGTATAAGTTAAAAAAACATTCTTCGTACTTTTGTCGGAAAAGTCAAAAAGTACCTCGTACGAAAAACGACAAAAGATTCCTTTCATTTCATTTAATAAAAACTCACCGAAGGGTAAAAATGGATTTAAACAATTGTAGGTGGATGGAAATAATATTACATATTGATGAAACATGGATGTGGATGATAAAATACACACCGGTAATTACCAAAGTAAAAACAATCTCGGATAAAAGTGAGATTGTGATATTTTCCCTTACCTTAGGTCCGATTTGCTTTGTACGTGTCCGAAGCTCCTGTATAATGGTTTAAATAGTGTTATTGACTTATTCCATAATCATACATATTGATATGATATCATATATGGTCATATTCTTAGCTTCTTGTTAGAAATATTTCATTGTTACTTGTTACTCGGGTCTTTATTGCCTTTTGTTCTTATGCGTGTTTTGCCGAATAAATTCTTATTCTTCTTTTAAGGTTATAGACACCTTATATCCAGAATGGTATTAGTGTAACATATATCATATTTATTCATTCAATTCATTTATATAATTACTATGTAATGATTATCATGTAGAACGAGTCACATCACATCGTGGAGACGGTATTCCGTACGTACGCACGAGTGATGATATCGTTCCTATGATCGTGGAACTATATTGGAGTATATATATATTATTTCAGTATCAATATTACTTTATAATAATCATAAATAGTTACTCATTACACCATTATACCCATCCTTGTAAAGTGATGGTGGAAAAATAGATTACACCACGGCGTGGAGACGGTATTCCGTACGTACGCACGCGCGGTGATTTCATTTTTCCGTAGGATGGATAGAAGGTGAATTAGGGTTGTTTCATATTTATAATAACATATCAGTATGTAAGTAATACTGATGTTATTAATTTATCATGAAATAACTAAAGAATAAGAAGTTGAAGAAGAAAGAAATTGAAAAGATCGGTAATGGATATTACCTCTTCTTTGGAACGCCTCTTTGAATCCTCCACTTAGGGAACTAATATTGGTATTTGAAGAAGACCAGGACCTCTATGATTATTCTAGGGAAGTGGAGAGGAGAAAATGGCAGGGGTTGGCCGAGCTTGAGTGATCAATTTGGTGTGAGGAGGAGGGGGAGGAGGTGTCCTTTTATAAGGGAGGAGAGGGGCACCTTAGGAATATCTCAAAATATTATTTTATATTAAAGTCAAAATCGGTTTATAATGGTTCCAAAGGGTCTTATTTCGAATCTAAAGTGGGGATGGGTCGACGTCCTATCAACCAATGAGATTTAGACAAGTTTAGGGTATTATTTTAACCTTATCAATTAGATTTAACTCTATGTTAAATAATTTAACTTTTACCGTGTCTTTTTGTTTTCTTTCACTATATGGTTAATACACTTACTATAACATGCCAAAAGAACCCCAAATTGTTTATTATTAATATATATATCCTTATCTAAGTCATTTGGCCGAACCTTAGATTTTTAGGAATAAATTAACAATTAATAATATAATATTTGATTTAAACACTATTTTGTGTCAATTTTGACACTATTTGATATATGATTTTTGTGAAAGTCATAACAGAATTATATGTTCAAACCAAGTTGATTAAATCAACACTAATATATCATAGTAACCTAGAAAATTAGTGGAATTCATAAAAAGTCTCAAATTACATTCATTTGAGCATTTATCACGTCAATTATGTTAATATTTCCTTAAAAAGGGTAATTACTGCATCATCGTTGTGTCATAAATAAATTAATTTATTTAAAGTATAAAAATTATAAATAAAATATCATTATGTAGGAAATCTTTTTAGCTTTCTAATGAATATTTACAATCGAATTTATCTTATGTATAACCCTATATTAAAAATGGTTTAGTAAATAAACTTTGATTTTAACTCTTTTAACTCTTCATTGAATTAAAAAATAATAAATGTCCTAATCTAATCCAAGTGGGCCTAAATGATAATATTTTACACATAAGGTTGTTTTTAGTCGAGATACACTTGTCCAATAGAATTAGGACATGTGTTAGGGTAATATTAATATTATTCTTACCCTTAATTGCCCTATTTACTTTTAACCGTGGTAAATAAAAGTAAAAAGTTACTATTCACCAAAAATTATTTTCATCTCATTGAACCACATTTTACTTACTGACATCAACCATGTCTCTCGGATTTTTGAAATTCCATTCACAGAAGCGGTAAAATTAAGTTTTATGAAAAATTCAGTTTTTTAACTACCACTTAGTAGTTTCACTATTCATCAAAAATTGATGTTTTTCAGAACAATGCCAAAATTTCATCCTAAGCTATATTTCATATTCCGAATTCAAAAATGAATTCTATTTTACCAAATTCATAATATAGAAGTTGCATTAATTAATTTTATAATTAAATCCCGCTGTTAAAACAAATAGCGTGTTTTTAAGAAACAATATCTATCAAAAGATTGACACTTGATTATGTCTGGTTTAAATGTGAAATTACATCTAATGACCAACATTGGATTAAATTGTAAAAATATATTCTAAATATACTTTAAAACCACTAAAATTAATAATTTATCACTATTAATTATTTCGATTAAAATAGTTGTTTTTAATTATAATTTAGTAATTTTCACTATTCATCAGAATATGAAAGTTATCCGAAAAGTACCAAAATTTCACCTTAGGCTAAATTCGATACTCCGAATCCAAAAATAAAGTCCATTTTGAGAGCTAAATTTTCGAAAATTTAAAAAGTGGTTATTACTATTCATAACGGCTAGTTTTAATAATATTTTAATAGCATATCGTTGTTTCGTGAAACTCAGTATTACGTACTACACACGCTATCGAGGAAGGTTGCGATTGCATGTAATGAAAGGCAAGTCAAGGATGCGTGTTGTGCAAGCTCCTTTTGGTGTAGCGTACAACACAAGACATTAGTGAAATAAAAAAGAATATTTTTCAAAAAATCTCGGGCTGTTACATTCTACCCCCCTTAAAATGAATTTCGCCCTCGAAATTCGTCGGGGTTATAAATGGTTTACTATTCGAAAGTTTCTTTAATAGAAACCCACATCGTAAAAAGGAATACCAAAACTTGGCTTTAAAAACTAAAGTATGAAATGTAAGAATTACCCAAATAAACTAATCACTGGGTTTCCACATAGGTGAAAATATGGATATGGAAGAGAAATCTAACCATCATGTTCTG
This sequence comes from Viscum album, assembly GCA_963277665.1. Classification (NCBI taxonomy): domain Eukaryota; kingdom Viridiplantae; phylum Streptophyta; class Magnoliopsida; order Santalales; family Viscaceae; genus Viscum; species Viscum album. The sequence goes on along the minus strand of OY728128.1, from coordinate 259,216,873 downwards.
ATGGAGAGTGGTAGAGAACATGGCTATGGAAAAGCCAGTAATCACAAATCCATAAATTTGTGAAGATCTAAGGTATGATCTGATTCATCAGGTATAATATCACTAGGACAACATTTTTGGTTTTCAAGATCATTTCCCTAAAGTTGAAAATTTGAATTAGAATAAATACTTACTTTATTTTGGTACAATATCACTGTTGTTCGTGCCTTGAACAATTTACATTTCATCTCTTAAATAAATGAAGTTGAATTTGTTATTCGTGAAGTGTTAGAATGACGGGTCATTCCATCTGTCTCAAACAAAAGGTAAGAAAAAGTTATTAAATATATATAAGTCATTCTATAGTGAGATTAATCATATATGGTTCCTAAAATGGACTTATACTTCATATATCATACTGCTTAAAACTAGCTTCTACTAAACAGGGACTTCCTGTAGGTCAGTGGTAGGCGAGAAAGGTCAGTCGCACTTCGGTTGTGGGTTCGATTCCTACAGCCTTGTCCGAAGCGATGGGCTGTCGCCCGTCCTGCAGGTTGTCCTTTTTCTAAAACTACGTTACTATAACATCCCATCAATAATATCGAAAATCTTCTATCCTTAAACAATACTAACTTATGTCCAACATAATCAAGTCTAATCTTTAGGCTTATACATAATACTACAGTCCAGTCTCATAATATAGTGACAAAGATTACCAGAGATTTAATACTGTCGTTGATCCCCACATATCATAAGATATGTCTTGTTGGTCACATTCCAAACATTCAAAATCCTTAATCATGTATTCTCTTGAATACCTTAGTGAAAACATGAATACAGTTAAAAGTTAACACTTTCCACATACCAAAATCCTCAAAATTCTATATACTCAAACCATGATATCACTTAGTCCTTATATCAATCATGAGCTCATGAATACTGTCAAACATTTAATTTTCTCCTTATCCCTTCATTATGCACATATCATCTGCTTTCCAAAATATTTGAATCACTTTTCATGGTTACCGGTACCTTAAAATTATTGAAAACCACAATAATACAAAAATAAACAATAAAAGTACCTCAACAACATTATTCTTGAATACCAATACATATACACTTCAATCCATCCTCTTCAATTATTGTCCTGGAATAAATCCTTCCATGATTTAGAAGTAACTTTTTAGGTCAGGGCATTGAGTTGGGTAATGCCCATGTTCTCCACAAATAATACATTGAACTCCATAACAGTCTGTCACTCTATGACCCTTATCTCCACACAAATAACATTGATCCCTCCATTTGAGGTATTCTTCAAGGTTCTTCTTCCCTTCTTTAGAAATCTCAATCTTCCTTTCTTTATGCTGCTCAACATGCGAACATGCATAATAGTCTATCTTCCTCTTCTTTGATGAATTAGGTATACCACTAAATTTCACCTTGTTAATCATATATCGCGATGACTGATTCGGCATAATCACAATATCATTCTCTCTAGGCATTACATAATTTTGTTTCTTATAGTCACCAATTTGTCCATTGGATTCAATGTTAACCGAATTCCGTCTGGTTCCCTCCATTAACTAAAACACAAAAAGAATTCATTGAGAGGCAAAAATCATGCTAGAGAAAACAACATAGTAAAGGGGGAGTACCTTCAATATCTAACATCTTAGGTTTAATTCTATGATCGTTAGCGTAATTCTAGTACTATAACCTATACGTATACTTAACCTTTGGGACATCCCTAGACATACCTTAGAAATATCTCTAGGGATCTCACTAAAGTTCTCGCATCCTAGTTTCCAAAGGTTGACTAAACCTTTCCTCTGATACCAACTGTAGAGACCCGAAGCTTGACGTACATGAACATTACATTACTTTTGCGGAATACTTAGTACATAACAAAAACACACACACAAGGATCGTAATAGTTTAGTGTCTTTGGAAACTCGGAATAAAATATTCTAATCGTGGTGAAAAATCTTCAACATCTCCCATAAAGATATTCCTTCTTTTTACGTAAAACATTTCTTTATATCTTGGGGAAAAGAAAACATAAAAGGGTGAGCTCAAATGCTCAGTAAGGGTAAACAAAAGAAATATCAATCACATCGTATTCATAAGAACATAACATTTTGGAAATTATAACCTGCAAAAGAGAGCATAATTTCATAACATGGGATAAATCATAGAAGTGAAAATGAGATCCCCATAATCATAACATAAAACTTGAAACTGTGTGTCATGCACACATAATCATGGAAAATCATTTCTTGTTAGTCATGACTCATTGCCAAGACTATCTTAGTGGACAAAGTCCCTTTCTGAACCGAGTCACCCTCGTTCCAGTCCTGTTTCACTGAACCGGTATAACCTACCGTTCCAGCCATGTCTATCTCATGAGATATAAAATCTTTACCCAATGCATTGGAGGGAGATATAGGTCCCACCCATCTTATAATGAATCCTTTCTTATGTGTGCCACATAATCATAAACCATACATCATAACGTAACCCATGTAATAAAAATGGGATTCTTAAACAACATTACATCATAAAACAATTCATATAAGATAAAGGAATTCATAAAAATATTTCCATCACAACATAATAAAATCCATGTAATAATAGGGATAAAAACAGAACCCTTTTATTATCTTAGATGGAAAATAATTTTGATAAAGTACTTGAACTCCATTCTTGAGGAAAATATCCTTTCTACTTCAAAAACATTTTTCCTTTCATAACATGTCATACGACTTTAAAATAAAAGAAGTTGATTAAAAATAAACTTGAAAACTTGTAAAGGAAGCTTCTTGCAAATAATGTTTTAAAAATCCATTCATGCCGTATAAGTTAAAAAAAACATTCTTCGTACTTTTGTCGGAAAAGTCAAAAAGTACCTCGTACGAAAAACGACAAAAGATTCCATTCATTTCATTAAATAAAAACTCACCGAAGGGTAAAAATGGATTTAAACAATTGTAGGTGGATGGAAATAATATTACATATTGATGAAACATGGATGTGGATGATAAAATACACACCGGTAATTACCAAAGTAAAAACAATCTCGGATAAAAGTGAGATTGTGATATTTTCCCTTACCTTAGGTCCGATTTGCTTTGTACGTGTCCGAAGCTCCTGTATAATGGTTTAAATAGTGTTATTGACTTATTCCAGAATCATACATATTGATATGATATCATATATGGTCATATTCTTAGCTTCTTGTTAGAAATATTTCATTGTTACTTGTTACTCGGGTCTTTATTGCCTTTTGTTCTTATGCGTGTTTTGCCGAATAAATTCTTATTCTTCTTTTAAGGTTATAGACACCTTATATACAGAATGGTATTAGTGTAACATATATCATATTTATTCATTCAATTCATTTATATAATTACTATGTAATGATTATCATGTAGAACGAGTCACATCACATCGTGGAGACGGTATTCCGTACGTACGCACAAGTGATGATATTGTTCCTATGATCGTGGAACTATATTGGAGTATATATATATTATTTCAGTATCAATATTACTTTATAATAATCATAAATAGTTACTCATTACACCATTATACCTATCCTTGTAATGTGATGGTGTAAAAATAGATTACACCACGGCATGGAGACGGTATTCCGTACGTACGCACGCGCGGTGATTTCATTTTTCCGTAGGATGGATAGAAGGTGAATTAGGGTTGTTTCATATTTATAATAACATATCAGTATGTAAGTAATACTGATGTTATTACTTTATCATGAAATAACTAAAGAAGAAGAAGTTGAAGAAGAAAGAAATTGAAAAGATCGGTAATGGATATTACCTCTTCTTTGGAACGCCTCTTTGAATCCTCCACTTAGGGAACTAAGATTGGTCTTTGAAGAAGACCAGGACCTCTAGGATTATTCTAGGGAAGTGGAGAGGAGAAAATGGCAGGGGTTTTCCGAGCCTGAGTGCTCAATTTGGTGTGAGGAGGAGGGGGAGGAGGTGTCCTTTTATAAGGGAGGAGAGGGGCACCTTAGGAATATCTCAAAATATTATTTTATATTAAAGTCAAAATCGGTTTATAATGGTTCCAAAGTGTCTTATTTCGAAGCTAAAGTGGGGATGGGTCGAAATCCTATCAACCAATAAGATTTAGACAAGTTTAGGGTATTATTTTAACCTTATCAATTAGATTTAACTCTAAGTTAAATAATTTAACTTTTACCGTGTCTTTTTGTTTTCTTTCACTATATGGTTAATACACTTACTATAACATGCCAAAAGAACCCCAAATTGTTTATTATTAATATATATATCCTTATCTAAGTCATTTGGCCGAACCTTAGATTTTTAGGAATAAAGTAACAATTAATAATATAATATTTTATTTAAAAACTATTTTGTGTCAATTTTGACACTATTTGATATATGATTTTTTTGAAAGTCATAAAAGAATTATATTTTCAAACCAAGTTGGTTAAATAAACACTAATATATCATAGTAACCTATAAAATTAGTGGAATTCATAAAAAGTCTCAAATTACATTCATTTGAGCATTTATAACATCAATTAAGTTAATATTTCCTTAAAAAGGGTAATTACTGCATCATCGTTGTGTCATAAATAAATTAATTAATTTAAAGTCTAAAAATTATAAATAAAATATCATTATGTAGGAAATCTTTTTAGCTTTCTAATGAATATTTACAATTGAATTTATCTTATGTATAACCCTATATTAAAAATGGTTTAGTACATAAACTTTGATTTTAACTCTTTTAACTCTTCTTTGAATTAAATAATAATAAATGTCCTAATCTAATCCAAGTGGGCCTAAATGATAATATTTTACACTTAAGGTTGTTTTTGGTCGAGATACACTTGTCCAATATAATTATTACATGTGTTAGGGTAATATTAATATTATTCTTACCCTTAATTACCCTATTTACTTTTAACCGTGGTAAATAAAAGTAAAAAGTTACTATTCACCAAAAATTATTTTCATCTCATTGAACCACATTTTACTTACTGACATCAACCGTGTCTCTCGGATTTTGGAAATTCCATTCACAGAAGCGGTAAAATTAAGTTTTATGAAAAATTCAGTTTTTTTAACTACCACTTAGTAGTTTCACTATTCATCAAAAATTGGTGTTTTTCAGAACAATGCCAAAATTTCATCCTAAGCTATATTTCATATTCCGAATTCAAAAATGAATTCTATTTTACCAAATTCATAATATAGAAGTTGCATTAATTAATTTTATAATTAAATCCCGCTGTTAAAACAAATAGCGTGTTTTTAAGAAATAATATCTATCAAAAGATTGACACTTGATTATGTCTGGTTTAAATGTGAAATTACATCTAATGACCAACATTGTATTAAATTGTAAAAATATATTCTAAATATACTTTAAAACTACTAAAATTAATAATTTATCACTATTAATTATTTCGATTAAAAAAGTTGTTTTTAATTATAATTTAGTAATTTTCACTATTCATCAGAATATGAAAGTTATCCGAAAAGTACCAAAATTTCACCTTAGGCTAAATTCGATACTCCGAATCCAAAAATAAAGTCCATTTTGAGAGCTAAATTTTCTAAAATTTAAAAAGTGGTTATTACTATTCATAACGGCTAGTTTTAATAATATTTTAATAGCATATCGTTGTTTCGTGAAACTCAGTATTACGTACTACACACGCTATCGAGGAAGGTTGCGATTGCATGTAATGCAAGGAAAGTCAAGGATGCGTGTTGTGCAAGCTCCTTTTGGTGTAGCGTACAACAGAAGACATTAGTGAAATAAAAAAGAATATTTTTCATAAAATCTCGGGCTGTTACAAATGATGGTACAATGGGGAAACTATACCCTCATTATCAAATTAGAACAAAAGAACATAATGAATAATCAATAGTTGAACTATTAAAAATTTAGTGTAGTGAATATAAATTAGATAACGTTTAAATTATTCATAATAAAACCATGCATGTCCATATAATTCTACAATATACCAGAAGAATAAAAATATTAAGAATACAATACAATCATAATGAAAATAATAAATTCTTCAAGGCTAACTCTGTGAAAATCATGATCTTTGAAATAGTATTTTTCTCATGAACTCCCATGCCTAATAATATTTCATGTAGCACATTCAATAAATTGTGAACCTGAAGTCAGTGATCTATTCAGGTACCAATCGGTGACCTAAATATGGTGTTATATACATTCATTAATCCACCACTAATGGTGTATAACAACATCTTGTTAGATAACATAAAATACTGCAGTGTTGAGGTATAACCAATATAGTGGGGGAAAATGAATATAAAAAATTCGGACTCAGGTTCTTCAAAGGAAAAATATCTGACATGCCCTTCTTTGGCCTAAGATGGAATATCTCTAAATTAGTGACCTATAAATTTTTAGGATATAGAAATATAAAAAAGTATTTAAAATTTATAATATATAATAAAATGTTCCATATGTGTAACCATGCCATCCCACTTCTAATAATAAGAGCACAGAAACCAAGGTGAAACCAATGCATCCATGACCATAAAATATCAATCCACCTCCTATAAAATAACCATGCATCCTCTCTGTAGGGTTATATGTGTAATTCAAGGTTCAAACCCATACAATTCCACTAATAAAGTGTCCAAACAAGCCCATGAAACACATCAACCATAAATCCTAGGCTTATCAAGACTGGGGGACTAGGAGAGAATCCAAGGTGTCAAGTGTATGCGGACTTTAATATGAATCTGATGATTGTATACATGTAAATATAAGTTTAGGATATATATTGAGTGAAACAATGGTACTTTGTTAAGTATTTAAGGATATAATATGGAAAATATTGATTTATAATGTGGGTATCTCTCTTTAAAACTATCTAGATAAATTTGGGTGCTTCCCTCTTCGTGATCAAGGCATTCCACCAGAAATATAAACCCCTCCCAAGCATAATGACTCCATAAACCAGAAAAGGTCCATAGTAGCACTAGGAACCCAAAATTTGACAATATAAGTAGAGTCCATAAAATAACCATGTCATATTACCATTAACATTTCATTCAATCTAATACATTTACATTTATTAATGAGAAAGGATATTATGAGGTGTCATAAAATTTAAAAATTTCGTTTCAATTTATAAAATTCCAAATGAAACATACCTTCCCTAGGATAATATACCATCTCATCATATTAATGTAATTAAATCCTATTTTCAATGTTGAAACACATATGACAAAAGTTTTTTTAAATAATATTAAATAGTTTATATAGTAGTATTCATGACACACCCAAGGGGGGTCTCACATTGAGATAATTGACCTCAAGTGATATAATAAATATATGTTAAGGTATTTAGGTATCTATTTAGGAGAAAAACATAATGAAAATTTATTTTAGGGGTGAGGATTTTGGTATTCCAAGCATGAAACATTAATTTGATAATTATAAACAATGATACTTTATGTTATTTTATAAACTATATACCTTATGAATTGGATGCTTAACTCAAGAATTACAATACTTTTATTCATGATGGTTTGAGAGAAATAAATATAATATATAAACTTTTTAAGAAAATGTAATACGATCTCATATTGAAATACAATTCAATATTGTAATAGAAATTGATTAAGGGTGTAGAAGGAATCATAGACTAACTTGGGGTCTTTTAACACAATAGACGAATTTTGATTCTATGCTAGGGTGGAGGAGAACCATGGAATCATATGAGTTATAGAGGAGATATCCACCCATGGAAAGCTATTGTGTGAAAATGTGAGGAGATAAGAGGAATGAAATCATACATGAAAATTGGTGGAATGGTAATTTTACCAATTTTAATTAGGTGCATGGTTTGATACATGATTTGGAAAAAATGTGCACTAACACTAAGCACCCACTTGATTAGTGGAACAACCATGTGGGCTAGGTGCATAGATTATCTAATCAGGAATAACCCATATAATTTTTTTCTAGAATTTTCTAATTATTCCTCCAAATTCAATGTGGCTTGGGTGTAGGGTTTTGAAACCATGGTACACCCTTCGGGCCCCCACACAGTTGTGGTTCCTAGTTACACTAATGGTTCAGAAACCATGTGCCTCCATATAGATTTAAAAAATTGAGGATTTTGAAGCTGGATCCCTCAAAACTCAATAGAAAACATATAAAACCTATCTGGCCTTAACCACCATCTAAAAAAAATAACTTTCAATGTTTTTAGATTCTAATAATTTCATTTCGAAGACCAAATTTTGATTAAATCAATTTTAAAATGGGAAAATTCATATTCCTTTGGAAATTCCACAAAACCTACATCGGTTGTGAAAATTCAATTGAAATGATTGTGTCGAATTTAAAATTCACAACATGCAGGAAGGAATCATTTTTATTGGTACATTACATAATCCATTAAATCTCTAGCTAACTATCATATGAAAAACTGAAACATCATGATGATTCTTACCTGAGTAAGTCTAAAACAAAACATAATCACATCATTATCACTTTTACCAACAATCCCAGAGTGCTCACCACTATTGGTCCTAGATTCCTTACAGCCAATTCTGAGTCATAGTGCTTCCATCGTTGGGTTTTCCTATTTAATAATGTCTTTAATTACCTATAGAAACTCTCTATATGTTTATCATTGTAAAATAGATTTATAATTCCTATCAAACAAACATAACATGTTTTCACTGGTTTTTCTTTGAAAATTCTAATATAACCCTTTATGTTATATATGTACAATCCCGGTGGTGTGCCTCATGAAATTACGCACCAAATGCATCCATCCATTTGAGGGAACACATTTTGAACCACCTCATCTTATATTTGGAAAACACTCTCCGCCTAAAGCCTATCTATCACCAGAAAAAGATTCTAAACAATCACCCCGTGTCATACTGAGAGTTTTCTGATAACACTCACCATATCCTATACCCAAGGTTTTATGAAACCTCCTCCATAAACCATCCCCTATACAAAAACATAATCATGATATTGGGCCAACACTAATACTATATTGATCCAATATCCATGGACCATCATACTTTCCTATTCCTTAACAACCACATATAGATTTTACAAAAAATATATAATCAAACACATACATAGAATTTTCTATGGATTCCAGTCACAAAATTATCCATTTATTAAATAGAATATAAAAGGAAAAATGAATATACAAAAAAATTGCCTTAAGATCCATAAGCCTTCTCTTGATGGTTTCCCACCATCGATCAACATCCCACCCCCACCTTAGTAGAATAATTATCATAACTCTAAATAGAGATTACCAAGTCACCACAACTCATTCGCTATCCCACAAAACTAGAATGGTTTTGGACATTATCTTCCCAAGTGTCAATGTAAATGTCTCCCATCACTAATTCCCATTCCATGAGAATATTATCATGATATTTATCACTATTTATTTTATAATGTGGTTCATCTCCATTAATGATCCCCTAGAATACCACAAACCATATGGCTTATTTGAAATGTCTCTTCAAGGGAAACTCTCAGAGAGATTATTCTTCCAACAAAAAAATATATTTGGTCATATTTACTATTATATAGCCAACACTCTCTCAATTTACTCAATATGATTTCAAGGTGTGGGGATTGATCTAATATATACATTAAGTCCATAGATATTTTTATCAATAGGCATGTATATCTCTCTATGAACCATGCTCGCATCAAACAGGTTTGTATTCTCCTTTATTAACACAAAACACCATGTCTCCAAGTGATTTGTGTCACGGTCCCTCATGGTTAAATCATCTCACATCATTGAAGCTATTTTCGATAATCAATCACATTGGATGATTTAAAAAAGAGATATCATCACCATGGCTAAATAAAAATACAAGAGAAACAATTGTGTGTATGCCTAGAAATGATCATAAAATAACGATCATAATTTTAAAGACAAACATAAGACCTAGATCAAATCATACTTTTAGTTTTCCATTTATTAGACATCAAAATTGGGTCACTTGGTTTACCCATGTAGCATTAAGGTCTCTCATAGAAATTGCATCCCATTTAGGGACATCCCTTACATTACATCCAAAGATCCTAAAAACCCTCTAAATGATGTAAAACTAAATTAAGAAGGAATTCCATTAACCTATAAGGTTCACAAAAACAACATAAAAGGCCAATGAGTTAACACCCACTAGGTATAAAAATATATTAATACCCTATCAAGATTCAACTTAATAGAAAACAACCCATCAAAATAGGGATGTCATCTCATCACTGAGTTACCAATTTTAGAAAATGGTACCCAAATGGTACCTCACATATGAAACACTTCATATGAATTTTGAAAGGTTTTAATTTCTAAGGGAACCACCTACAACAGTCTATCCCCTTACCAAAACAAAAACTATCGATCCTATAAATTTTTCATGAAAAAAGGTCAATGTGCTTCCTTGCCTAAACTCTACGATCAACATAAAATAAAAATGTAAATACAGACACATGGGAAACATACCCATTCAAATATATGGTAGAAATCAGGAAAATATTAAACTAACCAAACACAAGGGTCCAAACTATGAACACCACATTAAGTATTAATTTAATCTGTTACACTAATTCAAATTTTACCTTTATGCATTTTAAATACTTTGTTTAAATATTTCACTTACCGGTTATGAAAGATAACTATACTTGATACATTATTTTGCTAAAAACATTAAAAAATGTAGTCTTGTTATGTTGAACATCCTTTCAACCATTATTTATATAGCTTACATCAAATCACTATTTAAAAAATTTGTCTTCTAAATTTTTTTTATTCATTTTTAAACCTGAAATATTCTCATAATTAGGTTTAGTTATAGAAAATGTTAATTATACGATATAGTTAAAAAAATTGGTTTTAATTCAAATTTTGATTAACTAAGGAAAAATATAATAAATCTCAAAATAAAATAACAGTGCGAATCCATTAAAGGCCATTTTATTAGTAAAATTTCTTCATACATTTATACATCATAACATATAAGTGGTTGTGGAAACATTGAATAACCACCGCACATTGAATGAACATACCAAAAAAGGGTCTATAACTAAAGAATATTTGATAAAGGAATTGTAATAGAGTCTTATAAATCTATTCTATGTTTATTTAACAACATGACATTTCCATTAAACTATTAAAACTATAAATCAACCTTAATGGGTTATCTCATAAGCTGCATTCCCTTACTGAAATACATGTGTCCAATTGTACATTTAGGGATCTAGTCATACATGTCATCATTCCCAAAATTATAGAGGTACCAACCATTAAAAATATACATTTATACTATAGTCTAACTATATGCATTTCTATTATAAAATTATAATGGTACTACCCTTTGTAATTCACAATTTGAATTCATGTAGCTGTAACCATGATTTTATCTTTAATATAAAATTTTATATCATAAATATAAAAAATCATGTTACCACATATTAGTGAGGAATTCAAACATATAAATAAGAAACCACACAAGCATTGTATATTGAAAAAGAAATCATAACGATCACACAATAATGGTGTAGAACTAATCATAATAAATAATCCTGCATGCAGTCAAGCAAAGAAATCAAATGGCCTGAACTATTCATGTCATGTGAATATGAATATGCATATAATAATCCATGTAACCATAATTAATCTGTATACCTGGTCAAAGGAAAAATAACATAAATCTACTAAATCAGTAAGAATTAAAATGTATATCAATCACTCAAAGATAAATAATAATTAATTGTAAAAAAAATTAGTACAAACAATTGCACCATCCCTAACAACAGAGACATTCCCCCAAGAACGGGTTGATCACATCCAGACATAGGTTGTTTACCAAGTTTCAAAACATTTCTAATATCATTTCTCCAAAACCCAAATAGTAATTCAAAGCAAGATATCCTCTGATACAACTTTGTAACATCCAATCATGTGTTCCACTAAAACAGGGTCTTGGGTCAGTCAGTCACATGGACTCTAGAGAACCTCCCTTATTCTAAAGACGGCATACTATAATTGAGGGTCAAATAATGGTATGGTGAGGATATTATATCCTTTAGATCATAGTAGCACAAAATAAATTAACAAATTATCAAATGTTTAATAATTAAAAAAATAAATTTCGTGGAAATAAATCAGGCAACCAAGAAATTCTAAATAGTAAAACCATTCAACTCTATATGACACAATAATATACAAGTATAATACATACAATATGAAAATAATACAAGAAAAATGAAATGAATCAATCCATAAATTCTAACTCTATGAGAAACCACATTTTTTTCTTTGTTATATACTCCTAATATCTCATTACTAAGAATACAACACATAGCACAATCCATAAATCCTGAACCTATAACTAAGAGATCTATCCATGTACCAATTAATGACTTGAATAAGGTTTGATTTATATTCAGTTGGCCACCAAAAATTCTGTATAATTAATTAAATCCTGTTAATATAAAATACAATAGTTTGAATGTATAAAAAATAAGTCAACGAATAAATGAATACAAACAAGTAAGACATGGGTTCATCAAAGGACACCTAGATGACAATAACATCTTCAGCCGAACCTGGAATATCTCTAAACTAGTGCACTATAAATTTTTATGGTCTATGAATAAATCCATTTTTTCTAAATACAATCAATATAGTAAAAGGGTCCCATGGTGTAACCAAGTTGTCTTTGTATTGAACCAGGGTGAAACTACGACGTCCTTGACCTTATAATCTCAACCCATCTCAACAAAAATAACCAAGAAACCAAGATATAGGGGTATAAGTGTATTTTAAGGGTAAAACCCTCATAATTCCACTAGAAAAGTGTTAAACTATATCCATGGAAAACATAAAAGTTAAATACACGACTAAGCATAATTTTATCCCGAAGATAGTATTTAAGGTGTCGCATGTCTTAGGACGTTTAGGTAAATCTAAGAAGTTTATCTAAGTAATTATAATTCTTTAATATTAAGTGATTGAATCATTGGTAATACACTATGTAATTCACATATAAATACTACAAATACTGAATTCCAATTTGGGTATCTCCCTAAGAAAATGGCTCAATGAATTAGGATTTCATCCTTGAAGTGTTCAAGTCGTTCCTTTCGGAATCAAAGGCTAGCTCATGTCTGATCACATTGTAAAAAAGAAAGGTCCATAGTAGTCGTAGGAAACATACATTTAATAATTTAACTAATGGCTATGTAATCACCAATCTAGTTTACCAATACTATTTTATTTATACTAGTCCATTTTCAATTATAAATGATAATTTCAAATATGAGGGGTCATTCCATTTAAACATTTCATTTAAATTTAATAAGTGATATGTGAAACATGATTTCCCTAGAATAATGTCCTACTTCTTCTCCTTAAATTAAATAAATACCTATTTTAAATGTGAACCAATCAAACTGAAATTTGTTTTGGTTAATAATTTAAAAGTCTTCATATAGTGATATCCTTGGCACACACAAGGGGTGGATCATGTTAAGATAATTGACCTCTGATCATATAAGAGGGATTTATAAGGGAATTTAAGATTCGATATAGGAAACTAATTTTATGATGATTTCTTTTAAGGTAAGCGCATGGGAAATTATGGAATTCGGCATTGTGGAGAAAATTATAAAAAGTTATAATTAAGAGAATTTTATAGACCACCTACCTCATTCGTAGGACACTTCACTGATATATTGTTGAGATTTCATTTGAACTGATTTGAGATAAATCAAAATAATGGATAAACACCATAATAATAGGGAATATGTGATCTCATTTGAATATAATTTAGTATAGAAATATAAAATAAGAAAATAGAAAGAAGTAATCATAGACTAATAGAGGGGCTTCTAACGTGATAGATAGTTAGTTATTCTAAACTCCGAAAACGGACCTCAATGGAATCCTATGAGGGTGATAAGAGATATCCAAGCATGGGGATCTACGTCACAGTTATGGGTGGATAAAAAAGGGTTAAAATCTTTCAAAAATTTTGTAAATAGTGTAATTTCACCCCTTTCAAGGATGTTTATAGTGTTTTCATCATTTGGCTAAACCATGGACAAATCATTTTCACCCACTAGATTTGTGGAACCACCCATGTGAGATAGACATACTATTTTTAACCATGTTCAACCCATTATGTAATTTCTTCACTCATATTTCACTGAACGGTGCTTCAATCCAGTGGGGAACAAGACCTCAAGCACTCCCCCACCCCCATATGTCATAAGCTTCCTAATAGTAGTGAGGGTCTTGTATATGTATGTGGGGATAATATTCCCTCATGTAAGAGGGTAATGAAGAGGTGTAACATATAGATTAGTAGAAAAAATGTAAATCATATACATATGATAAAATTCTACAAGATAGAAGTAATAAATAGTATCAAAAGTAGTGTTCTTTATAATATGATGAAATTGTCATGTCTCAATACAAAATGGAAGGTAGTAAATGGACAATAGAATCCAATATAATACATGCATCAAAAGAAAAAAATGTCCAAAAATAACTATTTCAAACTATCATCATGATCAAATATTGGTCATGTGCTTCCATTATCCTAAACATAATCAGTTAATCATCGTAAAGTGGGTCCTCTCCCCAGTTCATACCCATAACATGTAGTCTTTTTGGGTACCCAACATTGGAACACAATGGGTGATATATAAAACCCTATAGGCCACCACTAAAGATGTCTATAACATGTTCATTCAATGTATAACAGTGAAGTAGTGTGCATTAAATCACATGTACAACAGTACTAAAAATAATGTTTCAAATGAAGATATGATCATGTCTAACCAAAAATGGATCCTTGTGAATAATAACAAAGATAAGATAATAAGGGAAACTATAAACTAGAAACTATAATCATGAGATAACTATAAAATAGGATAATGTATATGTAATACTATCTAGTTTAACAATTCTAATCAAATACCAATACATGGTATATCTATAAAAAATATATTCAAAATGTCCATGTTATGAAATCAAGTGATAGACCAAAGAGGGATAGAATCAAGGTATAATAGACAAAGGCATCCTTATTGATTCCATGGAGTATCTTTTTTATACTCGATAAATAAATGGGTGTAATCCAATGATAATGTCCATAGGGAACATCCACTATGATCCCAATGAAGTTTGATCCAAGGGGAGTTGATTCCCTTTGTATCCTATGGATTCATGATCCTATGTTTAGAAATGTCACATGTATCAACTACCATAATAAATACAGATCCATGGTGTATAAATGTCCATGTAATATAATGGAATCAAGATCCAAGGAGATCCTTTAAGGAATATACTACCATTATCAGTTCTCCAGTACATTAATTAATCATTTCATAACCATTCAAAATCATTAATAAACCATGAGTTCATCAAATCCATACAGTGTTTCCCATGTAATCCATTTAACCAATTCATTCAATATTTACAATTAATGTAATCACATGTCAAGGATTCATAACCTTCTCCTGTTGATTTATTCAATTCCCATTCAACTTATTATGCCCCCCAATTATGATGGTGATATCACACACACCCAAAGTGGCGGTATATCATGGGGAACACATATAAAAAAATCTATGGTGGAACAGGATGTGGTGATCAAACTCCAACAATATAATGATACTACTAGGAAACCAAAATAGGTTCCAAAGAATAAATCAAAAATATATAATTAATTTTTTGGGATACTCTATAAGTTCCAGTGTATGGAAAAATAAAAACATGGTATATAAACTCATATATTGTAGTGAAATGTATATACCACCTACATTACAAGTACGGTAGAACACTCTTTTAGTACCAAACTCATATTCAATCCAGATCAGGAGAAAAGTTTGAATAGTTGAAAACCCTAGATATAAAGAATATTTTCATTCTCCTAAATAACTCCATGGATACATAGACAATGTTTTAATGGAAAAATGTGAATGAGTAACTTACCAATGCAGTTCCAATTAGATGAATAGTGTTTGAATCAGAGTCTATATTGAGAAGTTACACTGTAGCATAGATTTAGTCTTCCATGGAAATCAATTAAAAGCGATGAGCTGACTACAACTAGAGAATATGTAAAATAGGAGATGTGGTTAACCGTTAAAGTCATTATTGGAAAATTGGCCATTTTGTCTCAACACACTATGTTTCATAGTTTCGATTCATGGTTCGAAATACGAATTCTCATTGTGTTCCATTCTCTTTCCAAGATCAACACCCATATGGTCACGGTTCGTAGTTAGACTAAACATGCATCGACCAAGTATTTTACATATTCTATAAATTATAGTTGGACCTCATGGGTATTATATCATATATGCATTGTTTACATAAACCATGTGGCCCTTATCTAGCCTCTTACACACCCCACATGGTTAGTGGTAACAAAGTGTATTCGGAAACATGGTTTATACTAATTGTACAATCCAGATGTATTTTCCCAAAAGTTGGGCTCTGGGCTCTGAACAAGTCTTGGACACCTCCAAAACTCTTGTAATATCATTATATACCCACATTTGGTGAAATCAAAGTAGTTAAGTCAAAAGTAGAAATATATTTTCCTCATAAAAAACAAGGATATTATAATCCTCCCCCATTAATGAAATTTATCGTTGAATTACCCTTCCAAGGGTGTTAAAACATCATCAGAGAATAACTTCATCCACTGAGTTGGTATATCTTATTCACACTCACAATTAATAACTTGTAAATAGTCATACTATCATAGTTCCCATAGTAAAATAACTTACTTTCCTCGAAGAGACTTCATGATCCTTTCAACAATACAAATAGTATGCTTTTCAAAGGATGCAACTTCTTTAATCTCACCCTCATCTAGTTTTAGAGTGTGATATGAGTCTGAGTGAAAATAGTGCATGTGATATACATAGAAGATGTTTTTCATGGATCAGTACCTCTAATGTAACATCTACTGATAGGCTACATGCTCGACTCCCTCCAGAAACTCAAAGGGCATGCCATATCATGGTGATAGATTACCATTTCTCTGAATCTGTCTATGCCCAATCCTCAATGAGATATTTAAAAAAGATCTCATTAATATCCTCAAACTATAATGGTTGTTGATGGAGATTAGGATAATATTCCTACTGAGGATATGTAGTATCCATCAAATGTTGAATTAACCAAATCTTTTTTAATGTCACCTACATGGGATGTGGTCCAACAAGTTTTTCCTCTATTGTCTTTATCTTTCACATAGGGGTGATCATGGACTACCATAAGAAGTATCATACGGTTCTGTTTGTATTGTATCCTTATATCTATTTTTTTTATCAAAATTAATGAGGGGTACATGACTCTCCCAATAGCCTCAGAAATCAAGGATTCATGCTCTAAGAATTTCTTACAGATCCTGTATAGTGCACTTTGAATCTCTATTAATCTTATGGTGTTATATCATTCTCTGAAGTACCTGTGTACCCAACTCCCTCTTCCAAATCTTACAAAACTGATATTTAAGTTGGGAATCCCTATCTGATACACAAAAATTTGGAACCCCATGAAGCTACACAATATCATGTATATATAATCTTTCAAGTTCATCTACTAAAAAGGTCTCCCTAATCGGCATGAAATTGGAGTCTTTTGTGAGCGTTTCCACAGCAACCTATACACTATCACTACATCAAGGTGACCTCTGAAACCCGATTTAATAATCCATTGCAACATCATCCCATTTCCACTTAGGAATATGTAACTACTAATAAATTATAACAAATCACTAGTGTTCTACCTTCACCTTCTAACTGGGGGAAAACCTTATGAGAAAATCCTCTACCTATCATTTCATCCCTGATCACTAGTATTGATGGTTCATGTAATGATACAACATGGTAATGCCAAGATGCACTGCTCATGATTAGGAAAGAAACTCTTGAATGAAACCCTATCATATGTCAAATGGAACCTAATCATCACCGTTAAAATTTAGAATTTCATCCTTTCCAATAATCAACCAGGAGGCAGTTCCCCACCCACCACACTCTCTCGTAGTACCATGTCATTTGTATTAGATAATTGATATATCATCAATCTATCCGAAAGAGTGGAATTCAGAACCAGGTAAGATATAAAATACTTCCCAAATCTATCATGGACCTCCAAGTGTATCTCTAAAAAGGAGGCCACAAGCTGCCACTCACTGCTAACATCCTGAACTTATTTAATCTATGTCCCCCTACTCAGTTTATCAGATGCTATATTTTTATTTTTCAGAGTATAGGCATGCTCAATGTTGAAAGAATCATGGTAATAAAACCCTCATTCATTGGCTCTAATTCATATCATTTTGTGAAAATAGGTTCTTGAGAGTATTTTATGGCATGTGTACGCCAAAAAATGCTATCCCATTAAATAATTCCTCTAATAGTGAAAGGAATATATAAATGTTGAAAAC
Source organism: Viscum album (assembly GCA_963277665.1). Lineage (NCBI taxonomy): Eukaryota > Viridiplantae > Streptophyta > Magnoliopsida > Santalales > Viscaceae > Viscum > Viscum album. The sequence continues at coordinate 259,198,379 of OY728128.1, read as the reverse complement.
TAAAGAACATTGGATGGGTAATTCCTCTCAAGATTCATATAATGATGAGAACTGTATCCCACAAATTTCTCATGAAAATTCAAGACAGATCCTAGCCTAATTCCTGATGCAGTGTAGTATATTGTATAGCCTTTTCCCATCTATGGAAGAATTTGAGCTGGTGCTGAAGTTAGTCTCCCTTTTATCTCCTCAATTGATGTCTCATGGCTATCTGACCTTAAAAACATCACACCCTTCTTATTCAGTCCCATCATAGGTGATGATAAGAATGAGACCTCAAGTATTAATCACTAGTAATGTCTAGCTATCCCTAAGAAAATTTGTGTGTGAAAAACTCTCTCGGGGTGCACCAAAGAAATTATAGCTCTCATCTTCTATTGGTCAACTAATACTTCTATATCTAAGATAATATGTCTTAATAAGTGAATTTATCCATACGTAAGTAGCACATATTGATCTTAGAATATAACTAATGATCTATCAGTGTATCTAAAATGATCTCAATATGTTATTCATTTTCATGTTGATTATGTGAATACACCACAATATATACCATGAGTACCACTATAAATGAGTTCAGATATGTATGTAAAATTTGGTTCATTATCTCCCTAATAACTATTGGTGCATTGATGACAATTAATGACATAACCAGATACTCATATATACCATACCCTCTACATAATGCTACATGATGTATATATTCTGGTCAAAGACATACCTTGTGATAACCTTACATCAATTCTACCTTCTAGAAAACCCAATCTTCTCAGAGATAGGAGAAGAGATCATATATCCACAATAATGGATTCTTGTTCTTAACTTTGAATTGATTTCATTTTCATCAAGGCACACATATCCTAAGGGTTTTATCTTACTTTTTTGAAAAAATAATAAGAAGACACCATAGAGACATACTGGGTCATTTAATACCCTTTTTCTCCAAGTCCCCTAGATGCCTCTTGAGCTTCTAAAACTCCATATATTCCATCCTATAAGGATAAATAGATTCTAGTGAATCTCCTGGAACTACATAAATAGTGAACTCCACCTATCTCCCATGAGTTAAACCAAAAATATTATATGGGAAAACATCCTTGAAATGATCAAACACTGGAGGGATGTTTTTTTAATGTGATCCCTAATCATATAGATGCAAAATAACTATTTGGGATGTTATCCCACCTATCCCATGATTATCAGGTCCAGCACTGACGTCCATTCAATGAAATTCTCTCTTAGGAATTAAAAGTCCACCCACTGGTTATGTGAATGTAACCCTCAAATTATAAAAATCAGTATAAGAATGAAATGAAACTAGAAATTCCATACTAAGTATTATTTCCAACCCTATCATCCTAATGATAAAAAGATCTTACATTACACGACACCAACCTATCTCAAGGGGCACTCCCTAAACTAGAATATACACTCTCTTCTAATCCCAACTAGAGTATCCAAATTCAAAATAACATCACAAAACTAAACAATGAGCCAAATGCCCTTTAAAACAAGTATATAAATGAAACTATGAGATGCATATGTATAAAATAGAGATGATACTAGAGTATAGGATACATAGATCATACCTCTCACCCGAGATGGACAACCACTCTACATACTAGGTTTATTCCATACATAATATATCTAGCCTAAACTGTAGCCCTATAAAACAACCTCACTACTCGACGTAGGCCCTCTATATTGTCTAATTATAACTATTTTCTAGATTCTGTAGCCATGACCACCACCTCAAACTAAATTACTAGAACTTCTCTTGCTCATATCCTGATGTGAAGTTAGGAATATCAACCATAAACCAAAAGTCAGAGTATATACCTTTCAACTAATTACTAGATGGATGTTCCTACAAAAATGGAGTATGTGGCCCATTCTATCGCAGGATTGGAAGTTGACTGGTTTTTATCATACTAAAACCCCATATGTCCCTATCAACCACACTAACGATTGAAGACATAATTACCATCACTAGTAATCCACTCTTGAGAAGCCTCAATATGGCGCATCCTTCCAACTGATAGAGAATGAAATGGTTGAAAGGCTAAACTGCCCTGCTCTAAGACCCCAATTTCCCTCTGGTAGCATTCTATAATAAGTTCCTAATTCACTATTTTTATAATAGAAGTCAACCACAAAATTTGGACCAATGATTGAATAGAATTGGTGAGGCCTTCATCAATGCATTTCACGCTTGATGGCTAGTCACCATGATAAATTGGTACAAAATGATGATGCTCTCTGAAGAATTTCGAACACTCCATATCAATTATAGAGCCTTTCTCTAGATGCATAAATTCACTAGATATTTCATATCATAGGGTCTTAGGAAAGGATTATTCATAAAACACGTATTATAAATCCTTTCCATACATATCTCAAAGTGTATCATCTTGGTCCCAAACATCCTACCAACGCTTAGCTACTCCCCAAAGTATATAGGTAACAATATTAAGTCCCTTCTCATATGGTGTCTCTATATTTTCATAAATTGAAAACAATTGTGTGAATCCAAAACTCAGAAGCCTAGGGACTTCCATCTACAAAAAATGGGGAAGGGTGTTACTATTGGAACACATATGTCAACCCTACCATATATGATGAAAGCTCTGGGGTCCCCCTTAAAGGTATGAATAAATCATAGGAAACCCTCACAGAACTAGGAATCATCACCCACATCGTGTATTACCACTGCATCCACAAGTGGAAGTATAATAGGATCTAGTGGGACACTAGTACCCACCAACTCTACATCAGGATCGTAGCAACCCTACTTACACATGACAAGAGGTTATGTGGTGGCATATCACTATAATTACAAACACATGCATCATAAAATAATCATGTAGTGACCAAGTCATATATATATAAACTTAGTATAGTTCAAACAATTACTATAAACAATCTAAACCTATATTCCTACTCCTAAATCCATGAGGATATTATAAGAAAAATCCTAAAAATCACCATAAACTCTACCTACAACCAACTATAGGGCTTGGTCATGGTCAAGTTCTATGTTTCAAGATTTATATTTCATTTAAATTCATATTTTCCTATAATTATCTTAAAATGGCCGTATCAAATGGTTCACTACTCCCAATAAAAAGGCCCCATTCACATAATAAACTATAATATGGAATCCACTTAATCTCAGAAATAACACATTCTAGCTTATGTGACCAATGGTCCATGACTCATCATGCCTCAATTGACATCTTAGGGGGTCTCCAAGAGCCTACGTTAGGTAAAACTATTTAGGTTATGGTAATCGCTAATTTTACTAGCTATTTTTCTCAGTACCCCACACAAATAATTAATCATGTATCTATTTTATCATGAAATTACCACATAATAATGTTTTGTAGACAAGAAATTAATTTAATATAGTATCGAATTTTCATGGAATTTGAATCCTATAAGGTTCCTAAAATTTTCCATGAGATAGAATTTCCTCATCTCATCTGCATCAATAGGAAAATTTATAACAATAATAATAAGCATCAAACCATAATTGTGTCTCCCAATGGTGGAATCAAGTCTAACATAATATGTAAAATGTAGAATAAGAAATCCACATTCTTGGATGCCTTTTTTATACATTTTTTTGAAACTCCCATGCACAAATCTTTACCCAATGAAAGTTTATTCCTATTGTCATGTCTACTTTCTAAAAATAATAAAACAATAAAAAAAACTCCTCTGAAACCACAGTGTAACATCCTGACCCAGATTCCATTGAATGGTTCCCCAAGCCGGTGGATCACATGGCCTCAATCAAGGATCCCTATAGACTAGAGGCTTCCAACTAGAATCGTGGGCCTAGGGTGTTTCAATGGGTTTAATATGACCTCATGTAATATTGTAATGCAGTAGTATAATATATAGAAAAATATAAGAATAATAATATATACCACTAAAAATCTGAAAATCTATAAGACAAAATTAATAAAAAGTATCAAAATATGTGTCATATAAAATATAATGAACATTTTAGGTCTCTATACATTATTGATGAAAGTAAAATGAAACATGCACGCAATACAAAACATGTATCAATAGATAAAATTACCAAATTAACTATAAAAGGATGAAATCACAAGGAATGATCGGTCTTCTGCCCTGCTACTCCTAAGAATAATCTATTAAACATCATAAAGTGGGCACTTAGCCTGATCCATACCTTCATCCATGAAGTTGGTCACAGTACCAAATAGAATACCAAATATGGTGAGATACAAAACATAATAGGCAACCACCAATGGTGTCTATGACATCTCTAGTATATGTGCAATAATGAAGTAGTCTGTAGTATATCATAGGTATAATAGAACTAAAATAAAGGTTTCAAATGATTATATGATCCTTTCTTTAAAAACTTGTCTCCCTGAGAATAATGACTATATTCCAATCCTAAGGTAAACTATAAATAATCTTCTGTAATCATGGGAAAATTATAAAACATGGTAAAGAAGATATAATAATTACTATTCTAACAACTATAATCAAACACCAATACTAGGGCTATCTATACAGTAGAGAAAAAATAACCATAATGTTCATGCCATGTAGTCAAGTGTCATACCATGAAGGTCTGAATTCAAGGTATAATAGACCAAGGCATCCTTGTCGGGTCCTTATATATTCTCAATGGAAACGTGGTAAGGACTTGGTTGAATTCCAAGGAGAATTCCCATAGAGAATTTCCTATGTGATTCTAATAAAATCAGATAAGAGTGTATTTATAAGGCCCCAGCCTTAAACCTTACTTAATCTTGAGTTATTACAAGATTACACATTGAGGATCTTTTCAGGTTCAGTGTTTTAGAGAATTAGATCATGAAACTTTAATTACATTCCACATTTAAACAAAGTGGTTACAAAAAAGACAGTATTCATTTTTCCCATCAACTGAAACATATTTAAAATAAAACATGGATTCTTTCTTGACACATACTTGACACTATCATCACATCATGTACCTTTCCCTTGACCTGTGAAAAACATTTCAAAAACTTGGGATGAGCATAAAAAGCTCAGTAAGGGTTAAAAAAAATATGGAAAAGAAACATGAGTTCATATATATACATAAGAATGAAATCATACTTTACCCATAAAACATAGGTACTTTATCATACCTCATAGAATCATTAATAAATCATAGAAATCATAAGACATGAAAGGTAACTTGAGGCATTCATAACATTCTTACGTAGGGAGTAACCCTCTTGGTTACGTCTGGAATACCCACAACAGTATATTCCCTAAATCTCTTCAGAGAAACCTTAACGTTTCACTCCTTCGCATTACCCAATGCATTGGAGAGATATATCGGGCTCACCTGCCCTTAGTTTATCACCGAACCACCCGTCTTCATAATAATCCCCAAGAACCATAACATAATCATATCACATAAAACATGCATAAAGGAAACATAACATTTCCACTTTTCAATCAAAAGATATCAATACAAAACATTGATATAAAACCATTTTCAATACCAAAATAAAAGAAATGTAAAACATGATATTTAGTTTTCTTTAAAAAAAGGTATGGCTTGTAGAGGATGCCGAAACTCAAATAATGGTCATGGAGTCGGAGAAGTCGTTGTCACGGCATACGTACGAAAAAAACATTCCCTTTTGTCATTTAGTAAAACGCTTCGTATAAAAAAGATTCCTTTTTGGATAAACGTAAAAGTCAAAGGGGTTTATACACCGTATAAAAGAAGGTTGTGTATAAAACAAAATATACCTCAATGAATGGAGATTGAGATGAAGTCCCTTACAAAGACGGTATCCTTGGTTCAAGGATAAATCAATTACATATTTATGTGTGACAAACGAATACACCAAATATAAGTGGATATTAAGTGTAAAACAATCAGAGTTTACTCACACATATTCATAGAACGACATATTCAAGGAGTACAAGTTTATCCCAAAGAATCAAATTTGGGTTAAGAAGTTCCCTTGCAAAAATTTGACAGCCTAACGGCATCACTACAAAATTCAAGAAATGAGTTGATGAGAGATAAAAAGGGTATATCATCACATGGACATAAAATTTAAATCAATAAGGATATAGAAGAACATATCCCAACATAATAGTATGTGAATTAAAAGACATAAAAAATAAGTCTTTTAAAAAGAAGAGGGTGAAAGGTTCCCTTACCGACATTGGTATCTTTCGAGACATGCACCCCGTGAAAGAAGGAAAATACAACATTGATGTAAATACTCATAAAAGAAAGTGTATTAGACAATGAGTAAAATAATAGTCAGTACATACACCACTCAAAGGAAATTGTGGCAAATGTAGCATAAATATCACGGGAATAAAAGTGAGATGAAAAATCCCTTATGAAAACTCTGCAGCCTAACGGTGCCACTTAAAACTTCAAAAATTGATTGATGAGAGAGAATAGGGTCTCTGATCATATTAACATAAAAATTACAGTAATATTAATATAAAAGAATATCCCAATAACAAGGAATATGAGCTCTAAAAGGAATTACATAAAAGAGTGTACTTAAAAAGAATGAGGGGAGTAGGATCCCTTACCTCGGGTCCGACTTGACTCGATCTTTCTTTAATCTCCTGAATAATAAACATGAGTTAATTTATACTTCCTTAAGAACCTTTTTCAATTTAATTATTCCTTTTATATCACCTATTATCATTTCATGAACATTGCTATTATTTAAGCTAATAACGGCAGTTTTAACGATCATTGGTACTTGAGTCAAAAATAAACTCTTTATAATTACAAGTTGTTCATGTAGTAAAATATCCATTATATCCAAAATTTTATTCATGATGTAGATATCATATATATCATATATATCCAGTATATTCATGAATTTATAATATTACATAACATTTAGAGTTAATAAATGAAATACTCCATTCATGGAGATGGTAAGCCGTACATACGCATGAACGCTACTTCCATTTCTATTTCATATTTAATGGAATTAAAAAATAATGATACATAATAGTATTTTAATTCCACTATGGTATCATATATAATATCATCAAATATATCCTTTATACGTACCACATATTGTATTAACGAATCAAATCACTTTGAGGGGGCGGTAGTCCGCACTTCCTAAAATGAAGATATCGCGTATACCCATAATGGAAGCCATAAAGGTATGCCATAAATGAAAAATACAGAAGATTAAGAAAAAAATAAACATATTATATATCATATATAAATATAGTGACATCTTAACGGCCACCATGAAAGGTGTTAAGAGAAGATTGAACAATCATTGTTTCGTGAGGCAGTAATTCGCCATCCACGGAAACAGTATGTTCTTTAAACATTAGACGAAGGTGTGTGTAATTGTAGCTCGAATTCATAACATAACAAGATCCTAGTATATTGAAGATACTGTTTTTGTTACAAAATAAAGGAATAAAAAGAGTTTATGGGGGTGGAGAAGAAAAATAAAACAAAAGGACTCAAGTGAAGACATTACCTTAAAATCGGGTTACTCCCTTTGGTTTGAGCTCAAAGGCTTCCTTGGGAAGACTTCTGACGAAGGTGAGGCTTCTAAGAGTTATAGAGGGATGTGTAGAGACAAAATGGTCAGGTTTTGGCCGAGCCAAATGCTTTGGAAGTGTGGGTAAGGAGGTAGAGGTGGGGGCCTTTTATAAGAGGATAGGAGGGGCACTCTTGGAATGTAAAGAAATGTTACTTTATTTTAGAATTATTTTCGGATTTTAATGGTCCCAAATTGATGTTTTTCTAGGATAAAGTGATAAGTGTTCTAAAACCACCCATACAATTGGTTTTGGACATGTTTATGTCTTAGATTTTACATTATCATTCCATTTTATTTAAATCGTTAAATAATGAGGCCATCGTTGCATCATCATGATGTCATAAATAATTTAATTTAGTTAATGTATAAAAATTATAAAAAAATACTATGATATAAGAAAATTTTTTATATTTCCAATGACAATTTATAGTCAAAAATATGACTTGTATAACTCCTTGTAAAAATTTTTTTAGTTAAACAACTCATGTTTGTGACATTTTAATTTTAACATTAAATAAAAAGGTATTTATGTCATTTTCCAACCAAAGTGGCTCCGTGGGGTCCCCATGTTGACCCATGGATTTCCTTGGTCGTCCAGGACTCATACAATTAGGGTAGGAAATGTGTCTAGGTCATTTCATATTATTAAAACATTATTCTTACCTTAAACTACTCTAATTACCTCTAATCGCGATTAAAAACTTAATAAGTTACTATTCACCAAAATTTATTTCAATCCCATTGAACCACATTTTACTTATTAATGAAAACCATGTATTTCAGATTTTTGAAATTCAAAACACAAAGGTGGAAAAATTTTATTTAAACGGAAAATCAGTTTTTATAAGTACCACTTAGTGGTTCACTATTCATCAAAAATTGAAGTATTTCAGAAAATTAACAAAAATTCACCCTAAGCTATATTTGATATTCCAAATTCAAAAATGATGTCTATTTTACAAAATTAAGAAAATATAAGTTACATTAACTAATTTAATAATTAATTCCCGTTGTCAGAACAAATAGCGTGTTTTTTATGAAACAATATATATCAAAAGATTGACACTAGTTTAAGTCAAATTTCAAAGTGAAATTAATTCCAATGACCACTGTTTGATTAAATGGTAAAAATATATTCTAATTTCACTTTAAAACCAATTTAAAAGATAATCTAATCATACAAATAAATTATATTAAAAAGAGGTTTTCAATTAAAATACAACATTTTTCACTATTAATTAAAAATTGAACTTTTTCGGAAAAATACCAAAAATTTACACAAAGTAAATTTTTATGTCCCGATTCTAAAGAAGAATTTTATTTTGTCAAATATAACACATAAAATTGTCAAAAAGTGGATTTAAAAGAGGTTCTCCCTCAAAAGGCAGTTAATCGACCTTTTAAAGAATATTAGAATGTTTATGCTTAAAATTGGATTCATTCGCATTTTTAATCCTAAAACATTTATTGTAAAAAGTAAAAATATTTGAAAAACATATATAATCATTTTGTAGTTAGTTCTATTCATTCCTGCCATCAAAACAGCTAGGCATTAACTACCATTTAAAATAATATTATTTTATTATTAGAGTGCAATGTAAGATTCCCAAGAAACTCGTTGTTGCATGTTGGGTATGCCATCGAGCATAGCATCCCATTTAAAGTTATATAAATATTTTATTCAAAAATATGGATAAATGTGAAAATGTCATACTCTTTACTTACCTGGGGTGTTACATCCTTCCCCCCTTTTGGGAATTGCGTCCTCGCAATTTTAAATTTGGGCTTGGAAACTTCATTGAAAATCCCAAATCGGAACAAGAGTCAGTAAAACAGTCACTTTAAAATAAATAAATATAAGTACAAAGGTCACCCGAGTTAACCCATACTAGGATTCCAAGTATGAAAATATGGACATGGAGGAAAAAACAAAGGGTCATGTTCTGATGGAGAGTGATAGTAAACATGTCTAGGAGAAATTTAACCATAAAAAATCACAAACTTGTGATGGGTTAGACGGTATTCGATTCCCCAGTAGGAAAAGTTAACAAACAAAATTTTTGTTTTAAGTTACTTTTCATTGAGGAATTTATTTTTGAGCTTAACTAAATCATAATGAAACATACTTACTTGTCTTGTAGACTTCCAACTTTTACTAGATTCCTTAATAAAACTCATATTTTCTCCAAAAGACGGGTAGTTAGGAAGACTTGTTCGCATTAAGAGTACCATAATCAACTTCTTGAAAATCACCTAATCCAAAAATGAGAACTATATATTTCCCATGTCTTTAGATAAAATCCAAAACAAAAATTGTTAGTATGAGGTCAGATAATCCACAAAAGTATAATCCTTTATAAAAATAAAAACTATTCTTAATCTCCAAAATTTGTCCAAAAAAACCCAAAGATCAACGAAGACCATTCGATAAACAATTGTACATAAAATTCTTCTATGTAAACCAAACTAAGATTGAAACCCAAATATTTGAAGGATTTAATCACATAGTCTTCCAAGGTAAAAATTAACTTTTATCTCCAAATAACATCAGTTTCTCTTAAATTCTCATATTGAAAAGTAAATAACCTAATCACATATCCTCCATGATAGTTTAATCATTTCAATAGATAACCCAAAATAAACATACTCTTGATTCCTAAAATAATCTAATAAAAAATAATTATTCAAACTAACCAGAAACATTATATAGTCTAGTGGTAGGTGATAAATACCAGTCGCACTTTGGTTGTGGGTTCAATTCCCGCAGCTTTGTCCGACGTGATGGGTTGTCACACGGTCTGCATGTTGTCCTTTTTCCAAAACTATATAATTCTTAAAAAATTCCCCAAAACGAGATAAAATCTTCAAAAATAATCATAACATATTTTAACTTCTTGTTTATCTCATTCCTTTCATTTTCCATCATAACATATAATAACCCATAATTACCTCAAAAGTAAGGATCATATAAACCATAATGGTTACCTTTATAATTATTACCAGAACATCCACATCGATTGGTCATCTCGTACATGATGCATTACAGAACATACCAAGGTTAAAGTGGTTGATCATGACTCCTTGATATTTGGTTTAGAACAAACCACGAGTTTCCTCATTGAATCCCCCATTTCATCCAGTCTCTTAATCAGAGAACCACCACAGTTTCCTTCAAACCTATTGTCACTTTGGTGCCTGCTAGAGCCATCCATTCACTAAAAACCAAAATTTCAGTGTGAGTATATCAACAAAAGCATCATCTACTAATGAGGAATATATACTTACTCATTCACTTTATCTAAAAACCAGGACTCTTTCTGAAATCCTAACTATTATGGTAATGTCACTTATGCTTAAAGAATACCCTATCCTCTAAAGTTATCTAAACCGACCTCTGATACCAACTATAAGGCCCCAGCCTTAAACCTTACTTTATCTTGAGTTATTACAAGATTACACATTGATGATCTTTTCAGGTTTAGAGTTTTATAGAATTAGATCATGATACTTTCATTACATTCCACATTTAAACAAAGTTGTTACAAAAAAGACTATATTCATTTTTCCAGTCAACGGAAACATATTTAAAATAAAACATGGATTCTTTTGTGACACATCCTTGACAGTATCATCACATCATGTACCATTCCCTTGACCTGTGAAAAACATTTCCAAAACGTGGGATGAGCATAAAAAGCTCAGTAAGGGTTAAAAAAATATGGAAAAGAAACATTAGTTCATATATACATAAGAATGAAATCATACTTTACCCATAAAACATAGGTACATTAACATACCTCATCAAATCATGAATAAATCATATAAATCATAAGACATGAAAGGTAACTTGAGGCATTCATAACATTCTTACGTAGGGAGTAACCCTCTTGGTTACGTTTGCAATACCCACCACAGTATATTCCATAAATCGCTTTAGAGAAACCATAACGTTTCACTCCTTCGTGTTACCTAATGCATTGGAGAGCTATAACGGGCTCACCTGCCCTTAGTTTATCACTGAAGCACCTGTCATCATAATAATCCCCAAGAACCATAACATAATCATATCACATAAAACATGCATAAAGGAAACATAACATTTCCACTTTTCAATCAAAAGATATCAATACAACACATTGATATAAAACCATTTTCAATACCAAAATAAAAGAAATGTAAAACATGGTATTTATTTTTCTTTAAAAAAAGGTATGGCTTTTAGAGGATGCCGAAACTCAAATAATGGTCACGGCGGCGGAGAAGTCGTTGTCGCCGCATACGTACGACAAAAACATTCCATTTTGTCGTTTAGTAAAATTCTTTGTATAAAAAAGATTCATTTTTTGATAAACGTAAAAGTCAAAGGGGTTTATAAACCGTATAAAAGAAGGTTGTGTATAAAACAAAATATGCCTCAATGAATAGAGATTGAGACGTAGTCCCTTACAAAGACGGTATCCTTGGTTTATGGATAAATCAATTACATAATTATGTGTGACAAATTAATACACCAAATAAAAGTGGATATTAAGTGTAAATCAATCCGAGGTTATTCACACATATTCATAGAACGACATATTTAAGGAGTACAAGTTTATCCCAAAGAATCAGATTTGGGTTAAGAAGTTCCCTTGCAAAAATTTGACAGCCTAACGGCATCACTACAAAATTAAAGAAATGAGTTGATGAAGAATAAAAAGGGTATCTCATCACATGGACATAAAATTTAAATCAATAAGGATATAGAGGAACATATCCCAACATAATAGTATGTGAATTAAAAGACATAACAAAAGAAGTCTTTTAAAAAGAGGAGGGTGAAAGGTTTCCTTACCGACATTGGTATCTTTCGAGACATGCACCCCGTGAAAGAAGGAAAATACAAAATTGATGTAAATACTCATAAAAGAAAGTGTATTACACAATGAGTAAAATAATAGGCAGTAAGTACACCACTCAAAGTAAATTGTGGAAAATGTAGCATAAATCTCACGGGAATAAAAGTGAGATGAAAAATCCCTTACAAAAACTCGGCAGCCTAACGGCGCCACTTAAAACTTCCAAAATGGATTTATGAGAGAGAATAGGGTCTCTCATCATTTTAACATAAAAATTACAGTAAAAGTAATATAAAATAACATCCCAATAACAAGAAAGATGAGCTTTAAAAGGAATGACATAAAAGAGTGTACTTAAAAAGAAAGAGGGGTGTAGGATCCCTTACCTCGGGTCTGACTTTACTCGATCGTTCTTTAATCTCCTGAATAATAAACTTTAGTTAATTTCTACTTCCATAAGAACCTTTTTCAATTTAATTATTCCTTTTATATCACTTATTACCATGTCATGAACACTATGTTATTATTTAAGCTAATAACGGTCGTTTTAACGATCATTGGTACTTGAGTCAAAAATAAACTCTTTATAATTACAAGTTGTTCATGTGGTAAAATATCCATTATATAAAAGAATTTTATTCATGATGTAGATATAATATATATCATATATATCCAGTATATTCATGAATTTATAATTTTACATAACATTTAGAGTTAAGAAATGAAATGCACCGTTCATGGAGACGGATAGCCGTACGTACGCATGAACGCTACTTCCATTTCTCTTTCATATTTAATGGAATTAAAACATAATGATACATAATAGTATTTTAATTCTAGTATGGTATCATATATAATATCATCAAATATCTCCTTTATATGTACCACATATGGTATTAACGAATCAAATCACTTTGAGGGGGCGGTAGTCCGCACTTCCTAAAATAAAGATATCACGTATACCCATAATGGAAGCCATAAAGGTATTCCATAAATGAAAAATACAGAAGATTAAGGAAAACATAAACATATTATATATAATATATAAATATAGTGACATCTTAAAGGCCACCATGAAAGGTGTTAAGAGAAGATTGAACAATCATCGTTTCGTGAGGCAGTAATTCGCCATCCACAGAAACAGTATGTTCTTTAACCATTAGACGAAGGTGTGTGTAAGTGTATCTTGAATACTTAACATAAAAACATCCTAGTATATTGAAGATACTGTTGTTGTTACAAAATATATTATTAAAAAGAGTTTAGGGGGGTGGAGAAGCAAAATAAAACAAAAGGACTCAAGTGAAGACATTACCTTAAAATCGGGTAACTCCATTTGGTTTGAGCTCAAAGGCTTCCTTGGGAAGACTTCTGACCAAAGTGAGGCTTCTAAGAGTTAGAGAGGTATTTGGAGAGACAAAATGGTCAGGGTTTGACCGAGCCAAAGGCTTTGGAGGTGTGGGTATGGAGGTAGAGGTGGGGGCCTTTTATAAGAGGAGAGGAGGGGCACTCTTGGAAAGTAAAGAAATGTTACTTTATTTTAGAATGTGTTTCGGATTTTAATGGTCCCACATTGATGTGTTTCGAGGATATTGTGATAAAGGTTCAAAATCCACCTATACAATAGGTTTTGGACATGTGTAGGTCTTATATTTTACATTATCTTTCCATTTTATTTAAATCATTAAATAATGAGGTCATCACTGCATCATCATGATGTCATAAATAATTTAATTTATTTAATGTCTAAAAATTATAAAAAAATTACTCTAATGTCGGAAATCTTTTTAGATTTCCAATTAATATTTATAGTCAAAAATATGACTTGTATAACCCCATTTAAAATTGTTTTAGTTAAACAAATCATGTTTGTGACATTTTAATTTTAACATTAAATAAAAAGGTATTTATGTCATTTTCCAACCAAAGTGGCTTGATGGGGTCCCCAAGTTGATCCATTGATTTTATTGGTCGGCCATGACTCATCCAATGAGGGTAGGACATGTTTCTAGGTCATTTTATATTATTAAAACATTATTTTTACCTTAAACTACACTAATTACCTCTAATCGCGATTAAAAACTTAATAAGTTACTATTCACCAAAAAATTATTTTAATCCCATTGAAACACATTTTACTTCTTAATGACAACCATTTATGTAGGATTTTTGAAATTCAAAACACAAAGGTGGTAAAATTTCATTTAAACGGAAAATCATTTTTTATAAGTACCACTTAGTGGTTTCACTATTCATCAAAAATTGAAGTTTTTCTAAAAATTACCAAAAATTCACCCTAAGCTATATTTGATATTCCGAATTCAAAAATTATGTCTATTTTAAAAAATTAAAAACATATAAGTTATATTAATTAATTTAATAATTAATTCCCGCTCTCATAACAAATAGCGTGTTTTTATGAAACAATATATATCAAAAGATTGACACTACTTTAAGTCAAATTTCAAAGTGAAATTTATTCCAATGACCACTATTTGATTAAATGGTAAAAATATATTCTAATTTCACTTTAAAACCAATTCAAAAGATAATCTAACCATAAAAATAAATTATATTAAAAATAGGTTTTGAATTAAAATAGAACAGTTTTCACTATTCATTAAAAATTGAACTTTTTCGGAAAAATACAAAAAATTTACACAAAGTAAATTTTGATGTCCCGATTCTAAAGAAGAATTTTATTTTGTCAAATATAACACATAAAATTGTCAAAAAGTGGATTTAAAAGAGGTTCTCCATCAAAAGGCGGTTAATCGTCCTTTTAAAGAATATTTGAATGTTTACGCTTAAAATTGGATTCATTCGCATTTTTAATCCTATAACATTTATTGTAAAAAGTAAAAATATTTGACAAACATATATAATCATTTTGTAGTTAGTTCTATTCATTCCTGCCATCACAACAGCTAGGCGTTAACTACCATTTAAAATAATATTATTTTCTTATTAGAGTACAACGTAAGATTCCCAAGAAACTCGTAGTTGCGTGTTGGCTACGCCATCGATCATAGTGTACCCTTTAAAGTTATATAAATATAGTATTCCCAAATATGGATAAATGTGAAAATTTCATACTCTTTATTTACCTAGGGTGTTAAAGTATTAATTCCCTTGTCCTCCTATAGAATGAGGATCTTAGAAGTAAGAATGTACCAAGCATCAAATACCATAATCAATATATATCCATGGAGAATAAATTCCATGGAATCTAATGAAATCTAGATCCAATGTGCTCTTATAAGGAATCTTATACCATTATCGAATCACCACTCAATTAATTAATCATTTCATAACCATTCACAATGAAAAATAAATCATGATTTCATCGAACCCATTCATCATTTTTAATATAATCAATTTAACAAAATCATTCGACATTTTCCATTCTTGTAATAACCTATATAAGAGGCATTAACTTATCCTATTCATTTATTCAATTATCATTCAATTTATTATGGCTCCCAATTAATATGGTGTTCTCACACACACCCAATGGGGTGTTATATCATAGAACACATACATGAAATCACCTCAAAGGTGGAATTGGTTAATGTGATTGACTTCCAACCATATAATGGTACTAGTGGGATAACAATATAGGTTCCAATAAATTTAATAATGGTGTTTAATTAATTTTTGGGGAAACACCAGATGGTCTAAAGTGTTAAAAAATTAAAACAGGGTCTATAAACACCAACCATAAAGGGAAAGTTATATCTCACATAATGTATACCTGTGGTTGAATACACATCTAGTATTGAACATTGATTCGATCTAGATCAAGAGAAAAATGAAAAATGATCAAAACCTTTAGAAATAAGTCATATTTTCAACCACATAAATATCTCCATAGGTATAAAGACAAATTACGAATTCAAAAAGATGAAAGAATAAATTATTAGTACAGATCTAAGGAGGCAAAAAATGTTTGAATCGATGTCAGGACTGAGATGTTGCACCCTGGCCTATATTTTGGAATTCATGGAACTCTATGGAAAAGTAAGAGATATCCCTAGCTAGATAATTAGTAAAATAGGGTAGGGGGTTAACATTTTATGTAATTAAGGTTAACATGGTCATTTTTTCTCAAAACACTGGATCACACTGTTTAGTCGCATGGTTAGAAAATTATGCATGAATTATGATCCTATTTCTATAAAAGAACCACCCTTGAAAATCATGGAGAAAAGTTATAAAAAATACAAAAAAAACAAGAATTATTCCACTATTAAAAATAATAGGTGGATCACATGAGTGTTCTTCCCTAGCTACACGGTTTCCTAAAACTATGTGGCCCTGCTCTGGCCTCTGAAACGTCATGGTTTGTAGTAACTGTCTGTCTTGGGATTCAAGGTTTCTAATAACTATGTGTCCCATATTATTTTTACAAAAATTTAGGATCCAATATCTGAAAAATCCCTATAAATCCTAAAAACTCAGGTGATATCATTATAAAATCAAATTAAGGAAAAATCAAGGTGTTAAACTGAAAATAAAATGATTTATACACTAATAAAAACCAAAGATCATACACATTTACTTTGATTATATAATTTTATATAGAATCCATTAATGTATGTTAAGACATTTTTACATGGTTTTTAAAAATATGTCACACCTTATAGGCCTCAGACGGTTTATTTGGATGGTTATCACTAACTGCGAACCATCCCTGAGCCTCCCTTTGGCTTCCAAAAATCAAGGACATTGATGGCCAATGCGCCACAACCCAAGGGAACACCCAATACACCTCTTGGTCCTTAAACTCTATCAAAAAAAATTAATGTGTTCTAATTATAATAATTTCATTTTAATACCCAAATTATTATTTAGACCATCCAATAAAGAGTAAAATTCAAATTCCTTTTCAAATTCCATATGGTTCCTAATGTTGGATCATAAAATTAGAATAATGATTTTATATTTTAGTTTAATACAAAAAATTTATATACCTATTACTATAAATACACTAGTCCTTGGGATCATTTGGTTGTGTTTATTCAATATTTAAGTGAAAATTTATATAATAAATTGTGTAGGAGGCTTTGGTCACTTTGGTTGGTATTAGAGAAAGGTCTAGTTTTTATTAAGAATTAAGGAAAACAAATATTTTATTAAAAACCCTAGTGATATTTTAATTATAGGAAACCAATCTTTAGTTTTTTAAAAGTATATATCAAATTAATTTTTGTTAATTAAATCTAGTTTTGGATACTACTAGTTGATGTGGATCTATAAAAGATGTACATAGGTGTAATAACCTTGAAAGTGATCATTGGTGATCAACTCAACTTTTACCCAATGCATGACAAATAGACCTTGATGAACACCTTTTCTGAAACTCCAAGATAATTATCATTATTAAAATCATGAACTCTTTATGAACCATTATTATGGACATGAATAGATTGTAATGTTATAAAAACTAATAGGAAAATTACTATTCATAACTGAGATTTAAACCTAGAGACTAAGATGTGATGATATATAATTCCTTTACAATTTATCAATTCTATGTGGATAGTTTACATGAAAATATTATTATTATTTTAAGTATTTCCATACTTAATTTTCCATTATTTTAGTTAATGGATGGGAATATTTTGATTCTTTCCAATAACCAATGTGATGGGAAATGTCGTAATTTTCTTAATGAGATACCCAACCTGATTAGAGTAGGTTCCAAAAACATCATGGTAGTACTAGATAAACTAACTGAAAAACTCCCTAAGAAATATCACTTTTCATTTGAGTCATTTATGCTACAAAAAATCCTTTTTTTGTGGATCTTTTGATTAACTCATCATATAATAATGGAATAAATATATAAATAATATATCCTCTATCCTGTATTCTCAATATAGGATATATTCATATTGGATTCATATTAATTTGAAAAGTAGTCGATTAGTGGTGGTCACTAATAAAGAACATAAATCAAAAGGATAAAATTGAATCCATGAAATGGGAAGGATTCCAGAAAATATTTTTCTATAAATATTTTCCCTAAACACTCCTTTTTAAAATGGATAGTGAATTCCTTAGACTGAAGAAAAACAAATATGATTCTATTATGGATTATTATCTATGATTTTGAGGCTTTCAGAGTGCTCATTAGGCCTTTTTATTGACACTGAAAGTAAGGTTGTCAATACATTTATTTTATTAAATCTGAATCAAGGAAAATATTTTGTGATTCAATAAATTTATAGATATAAAGAGATTTTTCATTATGCCTTAAAGATGAGATATATATTAGTGATTATCAATGGTCTTGAATGGTGGGATATAAAGACAAAAAAAATAGAGTTTTATTCAATATAGCCAATTGATAATTCCCATAGATAAAATAGAACACAACATCTCACAAGTCAAAATTATGGGTAGAAGATGAAAATTTTCCTCAATAAATTGATTAGATTCTTAAATACAAGAAAATAGGGGTACCTAGATAATAAATTTAACAAGGAGATAAAGAATTTCTATAATAATAAATAATAAAATAAGGTTTTGATCAATACCTATCATGTTTTATAGTGTTTAAACTATATATAAAGGAAATATAATTCAATACAGTGGACTAATACAAGGGTTTTCAATGATAATAAATTATAATAACCTTGAATGACTATTGATAAAGATGGATTTGTGTTATCACTACCACTATGGTGGATCCTAATAATGAAGTGGTGATAGGTGCACTAGTTATTAATTCAATAATAGACAATATATTATTATATTATAATCCTATACATTATTTTATATCATTTAATTCATATAGAACTATTCATATATCAAAATATAGATCTTGAGTTATCTATAATAACAAAAAATGGGGAAATTATTTCATCCTATTTATAAAAAACATCCTTATACAATTTTTATCGAATAAAACTACTACTAAATCATATCATTCTTACTTTAGTGTAATTTGATTCTATATTAGTTATGGATTTTCTATCATTATATAAATCGAGCTTCTATTTTTAGTAGATGGGAATCAATCCCCATATCCTAAATCATCACCTTATTCCATATGATTGTGTAGATGAGGATAAATCTTTTTTTAATCTTATTCTAATGAATGGAAATTATATCCTTAGGATAAATTATACCTTTTATTAATGATTTAAACAAAGGAGAGAACATTGCTTGATGATATTCTCATTATGAGAGACTACACTAATGAATTACTGAAAGAGTTTCTTAGACTTCCTTCAGAATAATATGTTGAGTTTTCAATTGAACTTATACTTTGATATTTTATCATATACAAGAATCCTATCATAATGGCCACAATTTAGTTTTAATAACTAAAGAAGTAATTACAATATAATATGGGTATGAATTTTACATGCATGAGTGCATCCCTATTGTGTGCACTGGTCCTCTTTGTTAAGAATTTAGATGGGTCAAAACATATAAATTAATGATCGTAAAATCAAAAAAAAACTTATAAATAAAATGTTTCTTAGTCCAAAAATTAATAAATTGTTTGATCAACCACATGGGGATCATTACATATCTAATTCATATCCCTAGTTGGGATATAACCCATTAAAGGTAAAGAAGGAAGAAATTACCATGATTGTCTTTCAAATAATGTATAGATACTATAAGTTCATATTGATTCCCTTCAAACTCATTAATTATCTAGTATTATTCATGGACAAATGGAATATGTTCCTTGGAAATTACATCAAAAAAATTTCTTATGATTTATAAATGATTTATTTATATACTTCAATGGTAAGGGGGAACTAGGATAATTTTAGTTTTGAACTAAATTTATGTTAAAAGGAAAGTGTATAGTAAAATTATAGTAAATAGGTGTTTTCGATAGATGGTTTATGATTCTTGGTGCATGTTATTAACATCCAATAGATATATGTGGACCCATATAAGATTAAGTAAATTTATGAGAGACCCATACCAACATTTGTGAAATGGAAATATACTATCCTTAGACTAGATGGGTACTATTGATAATGTTTTAGAAACTTCTCAGGATTTTCAAACTTTCTAACTAAGATAAATCATTAGGGATTAATTTTTATCTAGAAAAATAAATATCAATAGATCTTCAAGGAATTTAAAAGGAGGTGTATAACTAAAATAGTAATAACACTTTGCCTAAGTTGTAAAATTTTCATGTTATATAGTGATTCTTCTAAGTAGTTATTACGTTTTTTACTCATCAAAAATGTTAAATTGATAGACTATAACGAAAGGTAGGTGAATATTATTAATAAAATGGGTCCAATAAATGATATAAAACTAACTAAAGTGATCTTGGAGTTTTATATTTTATTAATTACCACTATATGGATAAGTGTGAAATATATATGGGCCATATGATCCGAATGTATAAATTTACCTATAGAGATATTTATATTAACACCTGAATATGGTGGTTGTAGATCAAATAATATTACAATTAAATCCAATACCATTCTAGTATGGAGAATAATATGGAATATTCTCTATGTTGAAAGGTTTATGAAACATTATCAATGATGATAATTTATTAGGATATAATCATCTCGGGATTTCAATAGATATACATGGAATTCCTAAGGAGAGGAACAATATCCTACATAGTTAAAATAATTTATCATCCATATATTTTGGAGAAGATAAAGGATTATCAAAATGATGGTATGTAAATATAACAAAGGTGGAAGATATAAGAAAATGGTATTCCTCAGAATAAAAAATTGAGGAAGGGTGAGTTATAACTGATTTATATCACGGATATGTGTGCATAAAATAATAAGATAAATATGGAATTATTAAATGATTCTCATAGATCAGAATTATATATACACACAATGATAGTGAATTTCTATCAAGATCTATAAGAGAACTATTGGCGTGACAATATAAGGAAGGAAATTTATTTATGCATCAATGTTTTTTGTATTTCATCTTATGAATAAAGAAAGGATGAAGTCTAAAGGGATGATCCAATAATTACCCATATATATTTGGAAACTTGAAAACAACACCCTAGAGATTATCAATTTTTTCTAAAGACATATAGAGGAAACAATGCCTTAGGTGTTGTAGTGCATCATCTTATAAATACTATTCAATTCAATACACTTTAATAGGAATTATAAGTCAATCAAAATTTAAGGATATACATCAATTAATTAGTGATATATCATGGAACAATACTATCTATTACATCTAATTGAGATCCAATGTTTGCCTCCATGATTCGAAAAGTCTCCAACATGATCTGAACATGGAGTTAAACTTAATTATATCTTATCAACCCCAATATAATGGATGATATGATTGGACTATCCATACACTTGGGGCCATGTTGAAATACTAGTCGATGGAAATTAAAGGATGATAGGTTCAAAATCATCCTCGAGAGTTTTTCTCATATAACAATATATTCCAATCAAGAATTCAAATTTTTTCATATGAATCCTTTTATGTAAAATCTATATAACATCTACATGTTGGGATGAATTTTGTGAACAAATGATTTTATGACCTTAAATATTAAAATAAATGGTAAAATGTTTTAATACCATTCATTAGTACATCATGATAGCTCAAAATAAACAAAAAGCACTATACTAATAACCTCTGATAAGACTAGGAGTTTGAGGTTGTAGATAAATTATTCCTCCATGATTATCTTTTGAAAATATTCATTAGATTTGGGGATAAGGGAATGTTTTTCCCATATATATTGTCCCCTTTGATAATCATTATCATATTACAGTAGTGGTCAATCCAACAGAACATCAACATACCTTTTTGTGTACATGTCATTTTTTTTATATCCCTCTTAATGAAGTATTTACAACATCACTTAAATTTACTAAATATAGAGGTGGTATAGTTTGAGAATTATATTTCTTATTAGATGAAACCGGTGAAGGTATGGGGAAATAGAGGCAAATTAATATGAAACAAGACATCAGACCTGCTCAATGTATAATGGTGGAGCCATAAATATGACAAGAAGTCATGGGAACCCAAGGAATACATACAATGGAAATAGATTATTCTTTTTTAACCATAGTATTAAAAATGAAATATCAAGGTAGAAATTTATTAATGGGGAGATAATATAACAACCCAAAATATTATCAATAAAAATTTCCTCATGATTATATAAATTTTTCATATTTAGTAATGTTTTATTAAATAAATCACATTCCCCGCATGATTAAACCATCAAAATTTTATTATCTTTACGTGATCATTACATTTAGAGAATAAATATATCCATAATAATAGACAGTGTTACGATGGGAAAAATAAAAAATAAGATAACTATAATATGAACATTTGGATATTCCTAATCCCCTAGAATGATTATACTCATGAATAATACCAAAAAATGAAATACGATATTAGAAATTCAATATTCATTTTAAAAATGAAATTATATATATCCTTGGGTGAAAATAAAAATTAATAATAAATGAATTAATTATAATGTATTTATACAAGGAATGTATCTCATAGGACAATTAAAAATTTAATTGTCAGAATAGTAATCTAAATATTTGAATAGAAATAAAACCTTTTGGAATAGTTAATTGACCCTTAGAATAGTATCTTCACCATTGGATGTGTAAACTAATGTTTAGAAATCATCTAAAATTAATATATAATAATTTTTAATCTTATTGATGAATATATGTTTTGAAATGATAATATAAGTGTTTGAATTTTTATAAAGCATGAATTTTTTATTTTTATTTTTATAATAAATATAAATATTTGAAAGCATATTTATTTTCATCAATTGGTTTAATAAAAAGTATAATTTTTTATTATAATTATTATATAATTTGACGTGATAATAGATAATTTTTCTATGGGTATGAAAATTGATCATAGTATAAACATTAGTTTTTTCCAATAAATAAGGATTCTATTTAAAAATAATATAATTATATTTTTTAAAAAAATCATTCAATGTCTTTAATTTTGGAATATGTACATTAAAAATTGGTTAGTGTGGATTTTGGGTATTTTTCTAAAATAGTTTAATTTTTGGAGAATACTGAAATTTAAAAATATATGTTATTTGACACTATAAGATAAATAAATGAATACATGAGTCATAAATAATATAACTAGCCATTAGTTTGAACTCAGATTCACTAATTACTATATATCATCAAAAGAGTCAACATTAATGGATGTTTTGATCTAAAATAGAAAACTAATGAACAATATATTCAAAACTCCCATATCCTCCCCTTAAAGATACTAGCCCATATCCTTGTAATTTCTATTCCTTAGATATATACCAAAATTTGAACATTTATCTCTCCAACAATCCAAATCATTTCCAAGGAGATATATTCATACCAAAATACAACTCTAAAGAACTTTAAGTAGGGGCCAAAGAAGAGACAAGTGAAGGTGAATGTAATAATCTCAACCATGATTTTTCATTTATATTCATCATCATCCTCCAAATAAATTCCTTCCAATATGACATATTGACACAAATATCATTAATATATTGAAATTTTATTTTATTTTAATGGAATAACCATTATCTAACCTCTACTTATTTCATTCAGAATTGAAAATGTTGTTCCCAATATGGTTGATTCACCACTTCTATAAAAAAACATATATAATTTTCCCCCATTGTCTTCATGGATGGTTTAAATTAACAAATTATGTATTAAAAATAAATAAATATATAAACTATATTTTATTTAAAATTATGGAATTCATATATATCCACAATATTAAAGGAAACCCATTAAGTTCCTCATTCTCAAAAAAACCCCACCTAAATGAAATAAGTGCATATTAATAATAGACATATCTTATAAATTATAACAATTTACTAACATTATTGGATAAAAAATAACTTTCTAAACTTATAAAATCAAATTAAATCAATACCATTAAACAATTGGATTTATGGAATAATTCCTTAAGAACTCTCTTAATTTCTTACTAATTAATCCGATAATGAAAGCATGAAATGAATAGCCTTGGGACATTTTAAACAAAAATGATATCTCTATTAAATGGCTCTGAACAAACATAAAATCGGGAAAATAAATAAAATAAATATAAAATTTTTCTTAATCATGTATTTAATAAAACTAATTTAATTATTTAGGAGGTTAATTTAAAGTCTATAAAGAATTCAAACATTATGTTAGGGTACTTCTGTGTCACCCTTAATTATTTTGGGGCATGAATTTTCTATATAAATCACACATAATAACACTATTATAATCATTTATTACTAGAATATTATTTACATATATTACCCTCACATATATACCTAGTTATAATTTCCTTTTGGGGGGACACATTTTTAAGGTTTCATTTTCAATTTTATTTATTAATAAAACACGATTAAAGGGAACTTCTCCATTTATTAAACAATTTAAAGTAACACTACATAATATTTTTTAAACAATACATGGATTATAAGATTTTCCATTTTATTATGACAAACTTTTTCAATTAATTTTTGTGTTTTAGGAAATTATTATTATCTTACCCCATTTTAAATAATCTTTATCATTGAACCTAAAACAGTACTTATGAGGTATATTTCCATGTTACATCTCAACTCCATTATATGACTTCACTTAACATGAATGTTATTTTCTAAATACTATAGTTATATTTCATAAATAATCATCTAATAATTCTTCAATACCATATTTTAGTGAAATAATTAAATATTCCATTTCATTATTCTATAATAGGTGATTATGTAACACAATACATTTTCTTGTATTTTTATGATGTTATTTCCCTATGTTTTATTTAATTATATGGAACACATATTCATGTTAATGTTATTAAGGGTTAACCATGATGGACTTGTAATAAATTCGGTAATGTTTTATCTCATGTGATAATATTTATGGGATTTAGAAGTAAAATAAAACCATTATGGGAATATATCCACCATATTATGATGTATCATACATTATCCATGACTATTGATTGTGATTTCATGTAAAATTATCATTAAACGACCCTATATACCATGTTTCTATGATATAATCTCATTTATGTCATTACTTTATGTGATCATTCATGTACCTTGACAAATATGATAGATTATTGTGCCATTTCACTCAAATGTAATGATCTTTTTTAATTATTATTCCCTTACTGGGCTTTATAGATAACCCATTTTATTTATGTATTCCTTAGGTTATCCTATGAATATTTAATATATCCAAGGGATTTAAGAGCTCACTACATATGATAAATTGAATGTTCTGTGTGTTAATTTCGTTTTCATGATATATATGCCTAGTATTCCAATGACACTAGGCCTATATTTATTTTGTTTCTGTTTACAAGATATTAATTTTAAAAATCATGAAATAAAATTTAGTAGAGAATTAGGTCACTAAAAATGAACTAGAGATAGGAACCTATAGTTATACACAACTAGAGATCCTATTAATGTCCCATAAGTCATGTAAAATATTTTAGGATATAATCTAATTAATGAGTGAACTCAACATCCACCGAAGATAATAAGGAAATAAAAATGAACCCATATGGAAACATAACCTACACTTCCTATTCCTCATCACATAATGATCTCATAGATCCTAGCCATATATAAGGAATAACTTAGGTTTTTACTCATCAAGATCCCCAATTTTCTCCCAAAACAAGCCTAAAATTATCCAACTAGTTGAGGAGAGAATCAAATCCATCTCATGAACAACACCTAGTCTAATAACATTCCAATGGAATCCTCTCTCATTCTAGAACAAAATAAGAATAGAATTGAACATCCACACAATAATAAAGTGGGATAGAAAATGAATGAACCCATCCTCAGAAACACATACACAATTGTTCCCTCCATGATCTTTGGTTTCAACGGTTACATCAGATGTCTCCAACATTGAACTCAAGACATATCCTCCTAGGGGCAATAGAAAATGGGGCACCCACAATAGTCTTTGGGATCACATCCATATCAAAAAATTATCCAATCCCTACATAAAAAACTCCCCTAAAACAATTTGTACCCAACACATCCATGATCAACATTTTACTTTTAATGGCATCCACAATATCCATATTTGCCCCACAACTACTCACTGATCATGAAACCACCAACATAGTAATCCTCAAGAGTCCTTTAAAATCATATATAATCCTAGCCAAATAAATCCAATCATACATTACATCATAGGGAATCAATGTATAACAAAAGGATCCAATAAATTAAAATATCACTACTATTAAAACCTCATGAAATCATTTCCAACATCCAAGGAGTATACATGATTTCTTTATATATACTCTCAAAAATTCCATTCAATGGCCATATAAAAGAATATAAAAAAATCCAATAGGGATGTAACATCCCAAGTAATTAATGAGTAATAGATATTTTTATCTATGACTATTAATGAATTAGATAGTGTTTTAGAGGCTTAAAATGAAAATAAATCCAATCTTAAACATGGAATACACTAATATTTCTAAAAGATTATTTTACAGCCTTTTGATGGAAAACCATTTTTAAATATATATTTTGACAATTTTATAAGCTATGTTTTTAAAAATAAACTTATTCTTTATGATTGGGACATCAAAATTTACTTTGTGTGAATTTTTGGTATTTTTCTGACAATGTTCATTTTTTAATGAATAGTGAAAAATACTGCATTTTACATCAAAACTGCTTTTCAATCTAATTTATTTATATGATTAGATCATCTTTTGAATTGGTCTTAAAGTGTAATATGAATATATTTTTACCATTTAATCCAATTGTGGACATTGGAATTAATTTTAATTTGAAATCAGACTTAAACTAGTGTCAATCTTTTGATACTTATTGTTTCATAAAAACACGCTATTTTTCATGACAGTGGGAATTAATTATTAAATTAATTAATGTGACTTCTATGATTTGAATTTTGTAAAATGGACTTCATTTTTTAATTAGGAATATCAAATATAGCTTAGGGTGAAGTTTTGGTAATTTTCTGAAAAACTTCAATTTTTGATGAATAGTGAAACCACTAAGTGGTACTTATAAAAACTGATTTTCCATTTAAATGAAATTTTGCCACCATTGTGTTTTGAATTTCAAAAATCCAACATACATGGTTGTCATTAAGAAGTAAAATGTTGTTCAATGAGAAGAAAATAATTTTTTGGTGAATAGTAACTTATTAAGTTTTTAATCGTGATTAGTGGTAATTAGTGTAGTTTAAGGTAAAAATAATGCTTTAATAATACGAAATGACCTAGACACATGTCCTAACCTTATTTTATGTGTCATGGCCGACCAAGAAAAGCCATGTGTCAACTTGGGGACCCCATGGATCCACTTTGGTTGGGAAATGACATAAATAACTTTTTATTTAATGTAAAAGTAAAAAGGACACAAACATAATATGTTTTACGAAAACAATTTTTAAATGGTATTATACTAGTCACAGTTTTAACTATAAATATTTATTGGAAAGATAAAACGATTTCCTACATCATATTATTTTTTCTAATTTTTTTGACATTAAATAAATAAATGTATTTATGACATCATAATGATGTAGCAATTACCTCATTAATAAAGGATTTATATTAAATGAAAAGATAATGTAAAATCTATAACCTACACATGTAAAAAACCAATTGGATGGGTGTATTTCGAACCCTTATCACCTTATCCCCGAATTATATCAATGTGGGACCATTTAAATCCGAAACTCATTTTCAAATAAAGTAATATTTCTTTACTTTCCAAGAGTGCCCCTCCTCTCCTCTTATAAAAGGCCCCCACCTCTACCTCCTTACCCACACTCCCAAAGCCTTTGGATCGGACAACCACTGCTCATTTTGTCTCTACAATTCCCTAACTTACTCCTTGAAGCCTCACTTTGGATAGAAGACTTCCCGAGGAAGCCTTTGAGCTCAAACCAAAGGGAGTTACCCGATTTTAAGGTAATGTCTTCACTTGAGTCCTTTTGTTTTATTTTGCTTCTCCAACCCCCTAAACACTTTTTATTTATTTATTTTGTAACAAATCTGGTATCTTAAATATACTAGGATGTTGTTATAAGAAGGATTCAAGCTACACTTACACACACCTATATCTAATAGTTAAAGAACATACAGTTTCTGTGGATGGTGAATTTATGCCTCCCGAAACGATGATTGTTCAACATTCCTTTAACACCTTCAAAGGTGGCCATTAAGATGACACTATATTTATATATGATATATAATATGTTTATGTTTCTCTTAATATTCTGTATTTTTCATTTTGGGCATACCTTTTTGGTTTCCATTATGGGTAAACGTGATATCTTCATTTAAGGAAGTGCGTACTACCGCCCCTCAAAGTGATTTGATTCGTTAAATACCATATGTGGGACGTATAAAGGATGGAACTATGATATTATATATGATATTATACTGGAATTATAATATACCTTTATATCATTATGATTCCATTCTATAAAATACGAAATAGAAATGAGAGTAGCGTTCATGCGTACGTACGGCTTACCGTCTCCATGAACGGTGCATTTCATTTCTTACCTCTAAATGATTATGTAATATTATACATGCACATATATACTGGATATATATGATATATATTATATATAAATCATGATTATAATCCTGGATATAATGGATACATGAACAAATTTTAATTATAAAGGGTTTATTCTGACTCAAGTACCAATGATCGTTAAAACGACCGTTATTAACTTAAATAATTACTTAGTGTTCATGACATGGCAATAAGTGATAGAAAAGGAATAATTAACTTGAAAAGGGTTATTTAGAAAGTATAAATTAACTCAAGTTTATTATTCAAGACATTAAATAACAATCGAGTCAAGTCGGACCCGAGGTATGGGACTTCGTCTCAATCTCCTTTCATTGAGGCATATTTTGTTTTATACACAACCTTTTTTTATATGGTGTATAAACCCCTTTGACTTTTACGTTTATTCAAAAGGAATCTTTTTTATACGATGTGTTTACTAAACGACAAAAGGGAATGTTTTTGTCGTACGTATGCGGCGACAACGACTTCTCCACCGTCGTGACCGTTATTTGAGTTTCAGCTTCCTCTACAAGCCATACCTTCTTTTTAAAAGAAAAATAAATACCATGTTTTACTTTTCTTTTATTTTGGTATTGAAAATGGTTTTCATAATTTTTTTATATCAATGTGTTGTATTGATATATCGTGATTGAAAGGTGGAAATGTTATATTTCCTTTATGCATGTTTAATGTGATACGATTATGTTGAGGTTCTTGGGAATTATTATGAAGACGGGTGGTTCCGTGATAAAATAAGGGTGGGTGAGCCCGATATAGCTCTCCAATGCATTGGGTAACGTGAAGGAGTGAAACGTTAAGGTTTCTCTGAAGAGATTTAGGGAATATAATGTGATGGGTATTCCAAACGTAACCAAGAGGGTTACTCCCTACGTAAGAATGTTATGAATTCCTCAAGTTACCTTTATGTCTTATGATTTCTATGATTTATTCATGATTTGATGAGGTATGTTAAAGTGATTATGTTTTATGGGTAAAGTATGATCTCATTCTTATTTATATATGTAGCCATGTTTCCTTTCCATATTTTTATATCCCTTACTGAGATTTTTATGCTCATCCCAAGTTTTTTTGAAATGTTTTTCACTGGTCAAGGGAAAGGTACATGATATGATGATAGTGTCAAGGAAGTGTCAAGAAAGAATCCATGTTTTATTTTAAATATGTGTCTATTGATGGGAATGAAGAATACTATCTTTATGTAACCACTCTATTTATATGTGGAATGTAATGCAAGTTTTATGATGTAATTCTCTAAAACTTTAAACCCAAAAAGATCCTCAATGTGTAATCTTGTAATAACTCAAGATTAAGTAAGGTTTAATGCTGGGGCCTTATAGTTGGTATCAGAGGTCGGTTTAGATAACATTAGGAGTTAGAATTCTATTAAATGATTATCCAAACATATTTTTTTTGAAATGATATAGCATTTGAAGATTACCATGTTGCTTCATCTAAGACATGTTTGTTCATAATGGTTTTCCGCAGAGGAAACATGGAAGCAGTGCTAGGAAGGCATACAAAAGGAAATAACCTTCCGAATCAGCATCCCGAGATGGTCAGAATTGGAACTGAACAATTTGTTGCAGTGATGGCACAGTTGACTCAGGCTATAAATGGTGGTGGTATCCATGCATGAGATCAACCAGATCAACCATAGAGGAACATGTTAGTGGTGGAACATTTCATGAGGCAACATCCCCCATCATTCAGAGGATCATCTAACCCTGTGTTAGCTGAAGGGTGGATTAAAGCACTGGAGAAGATTTTCGATGTCATGGGGAGTTCAGACAATCAAAAGGTTAGTCTTGCTATTTATCATTTGGAGGGTGAAGCAGATCAGTGGTGGTCTATGGTTCAAAATATCAGGGACGCTGATGAGATTGATGCTCTTGACTGGGATGAATTCAAAGGTATATTTCTTGAGAAGTATTTTCCTAAGGATGTTTGACTTAGGATGGAAAAGCAATTCTTGGAATTGAGGCAAGAGGAAGACTCATTGGCTGCCTATGAAGAAAGGTTCACTTGATTGGAAAGGTATGCTCCAAATTTTATCCGAGACCTAGATAGTAAAATCAGTCGTTTTTACTCAGGATTAAAGCCAAAATATCGAAGGGCATTAGCTTCTCATGAGTTTAAAAGTTATAAAAAGCTTTTTCGATGTGCTGAGAAGGTGGAAGTGGAGTTTGCCGATGACCAAGTGTTCTATAACAACTAGCAGAAGAAGAGACCGAGGTGGTAGGAGAAAGGTAAGAATTCTTCAAAAAAGTATGATGGTAAGAAAACTATGTTTCCAGTTTTTGATAAATGTGGAAAAAGGCATGCGGGGGAATTTCTTCTGAATTCTGCAAAGTGCTACCGATGTGGTAAGATGGGACATAAGGCTCGTGATTGCACTGAAAAAGATCAGGGTTATGGTAAGACCAAATTTGATTTACAGTTAGTGAAATGTTATAAGTGCAATGAGATGGGTCACTATGCAAACAAGTGTCTGACAAAGAGATTGAGTGATGGGAAGCAGTTAGACTACAAGCAGAAAGGGGTGGTGAAATCTTTTTCAACAACTTCGGCAGACGTCGGGCCATCAAATGAAATTGTATCAGGTACTTTTTTTGTTTTTTTCAGATTATGCCAGTGTGTTGTTTGATTTGGGGTCTACAACTTCTTTCATCTCTGAATACATTTCTAGTAAAATGGGAATACCATCTCATGAAGTGACTCCTGAACTTGTGGTAAAAAAACCTGGAGGAAATGTTGAGGCAAAAAGAATTTATAAGAATCTTCCTATCCTTATCTGTGGAAAGAACCTACTTGCAGACCTTATTGTTCTACCTCTAGTAGAGTTTGATGATATCCTGGGTATGTATTGGCTCTCTATTTACCATGCTAAGATTTACTGTAGAGATAACGAAGTTTCTTTTTAGAAAGAATTTCAGTTTGTGTACAAGAATGAACCCTTACTGTTGATAACTTATCAAGAGGCCAAGAAACTTGTAAAAGATGGAAATGAATGTTACCTTGCACACATCGTTGAAAATAAAATAACAGTTCAGATTAATGATGTGCCAGTGGTAAATGAGTATCCTGATGTTTTTCCTGATGAGTTGCCTGAAATAATACCATATCGGGAAGTTGAGTTTACTGTTGACTTAGTTCCTGATGCTAAGCCAATTTCAAAACCCCCTTATCGAATGGCTCAAATTGAACTTTTAGAGTTGAAGGACCAATTGCAATATTTATTAGAGAAAGGTTTCATTAGACCTAGAACATCACCTTGGGGTGCTCCTATTTTATTTGTTGAAAAGAAAGATAGTTCTATGAGACTTTGCATTGATTATAGAGCCTTGAATAACATCACTGTTAAGAACAAATATCCTTTGCCTCATATCAATGATTTGTTTGATCAGCTCCAGGGAGCTTAGTATTTTTCAAAGATTGACCTGAGATCAAGGTACCATCAGCTAAAGGTAAAGGAAGCAGATGTTCTGAAGACCGTGTTCCGTACAAGATATGGCCATTATGAATTTGTAGTAATGCCTTTTGGGCTAACCAATGCACCTGATGTATTCATGGACTTAATGAATAGAATTTTCCATGAGTTCTTGGATAGGTTTGTGGTGGTATTCGTTGATGATAATTTGGTGTTTTATAAAAGTAAAGAGGAGCATGAAAGGCATTTAAGGGTTATCTTGCAAACCTTAAAAGAAAAGAAACTATATGGAAAATTCAGCAAGTGTGAGTTTTGGTTGCAACAAATTTCTTTCCTTGGTCATATTGTTTCTAAAGATGAAATAGCTGTTGATCCTGCAAAAACAAAAGTTGTGGAAGAATGGACAAGACCCACAAATGTAACCGAGATATGTAGCTTCCTTGGTTTGGCAGGCTATTACCGAAGATTTGTTAGAAATTTTTCATGGATATCTAGTCCAATGACTAAGCTAACTCGGAAGGGTGTAAAGTTTATCTGGACAAAAGAATGTGATGATTTTTTTCAGAAATTGAAAGAAAGATTGGTGAATGCTCCAGTTTTGGCACTAACTTCCAAAAATGATGAGTTTTTTATATACAGTGATGCTTCATTGAAAGGACTTGGTTGCGTCCTAATGTAGAATTATCAGGTAATTTCTTATGCTTCATGATAGTTGAAAACTCATGATGTAAATTACCCTACACTTGATTTGGAATTAGCTGCTGTTGTTTTCACATTAAAATTTTGGAGGCATCATTTGTATGGAGTAAAGTGTGAAATATATACCGATCACAAAAGTTTAAAGTATATATTCACTAAGAAATAATTGAACATGAGACAAAGGATATGGCTAGAATTAATCAAAGATTATGATTGTACAATTCATTACCATCCGGGAAAAGCAAATAAAGTGGCTGATGCTTTGAGTCAAAAATGTAATGCTTCATTAGAAATATTGCGCTTGGAACGTGATCCTTTGGTTAAGGATTTGATGAACTTTGGCATAGAAGTTCTTGGTGCAGGAAGTTATTCTGTTTTGTTTCAGGTATCAGTGAGATCATCTCTATCAGATAGAATCAAGTAAGCATAGAAGCAAGATAGTGAGTTGCAGAAAAAGGTAGAGCTGGTTCAGAAAGGTAAGTTGCCTGAATTCAACATTGATACTGAATGTATTTTGAGATTTGGGAAGAGATTGGGTGTGCCTTGTGATTCATAGTTGAAGAGAGAGTTGTTATGTGAAGCTCATAGTTCTCCGTTTTCAGTTCATCCAGACAGTACTAAGATGTATAGAGATATGCGGGAGTATTACTGGTGGGATGGAATGGAAAGAGATATTGCTAATTTTACTGTGAAGTGTTTGACTTGTCAATAGGTTAAAGCAGAGCGGAAGTTATCGAAAGGGATGCTTCAGCCTCTACCAGTGCCAGAGTGGAAATGGGAGAATATATCCATGGACTTTGTTGTGGGATTACCGAAGACATCTCGAGGTAATAATGCAATCTGGGTTATTGTTGAATGCTTGACTAAATCTGCTCATTTCCTTGCTATATGAGACACTTTTTCCCTAGATCAACTTTCCCATTTGTATCTTAAAGAGATAGTCAGGTTACATGGAGTTCCTCTCTCCATTGTATCTGACCGTGATCACAGGTTCACTTCTAACTTTTGGAAAGGCCTTCAGAAGTCGTTGGGTACTGAATTAAATTTTAGTACAGCTTTTCATCCTCAATCAGATGGGCAGTCAAAACGAACAATTCAGACCATGGAGGATATGCTATGAGCTTGTTCGATGGATTATCAGGGAAGTTGGGACCAACATCTTTCTTTGCTTGAATTTTCATATAATAAAAGTTTTCATTCCAGTATACAGATGGAACCATTTCAGGCATTATATGGGAAGCGGTGTCGAACTCTAGCTTTCTGGGATGAAGTGGGTGAAAGGAAGTTGATGGGACCAGAATTGGTAGAAGAGATGGTATAAAAAGTTAAGCTGATTCAGAAGCACATGAGAACAGCTTAGAGCAGGCAGAAGAGTTATGCGGATAACCGGAGGAAGGATCTATCTTTCGAGGTAGGTGATCATGTTTTTCTCAAGGTTTCTCCTTGGAAAAGTGTAATGAGATTTGGTAAGAAAGGAAAGCTGAGTACAAGTTTTATTGGACCATATGAAATTCTGGAGAGAGATGGATCAGTTGCATACCGGGTGGCTTTACCTCTGATTTTATCTTAGGTACACAATGTTTTTCACGTTTCGATGTTGAGAAAGTATATGCCAGATCCATCTCATGTTATGAGTCCAGAGGTAGTTCAACTGTAAGAGAACCTATCTTATGAGGAACAACCGGTCCAGATTCTTGACCATGTAGATCAAGTGTTACAGAATAAGGTGATTAATCAGGTAAAGATTTTGTGGAAAAACCACATGATGGAAGAGGCAACATGGGAATCTGAAAATGCAATGAGGGATAAATACCCCCATTTATTCGATAAGTAAATAAATTGCAGGGACGCAATTTTCAAAAGGTGGGATGGATGTAACATCCCAAGTAAGTAATGAGTAATAGATATTTTTATCTATGTATATTAATGAATTAGATAGTGTTTTAGAGGCTTAAAATGAATATAAATCCAATCTTAAGCATGGAATACACTAATATTTCTAAAAGATTATTTTACTGCCTTTTGATGGCAAACCATTTTTAAATCTATCTTTTGACAATTTTATAAGCTATGTTTGTCAAAATAAACTTATTATTTATGACTGGGACATAAAAATTTACTTTGTGAGAATTTTTGGTATTTTTCTGACAATGTTCATTTTTTTAATGAATAGTGAAAAATACTGCATTTTACATCAAAACTACATTTTAATCTAATTTATTTATACGATTATATCATATTTTGAAATGGTCTTAAAGTGTAATATGAATATATTTTTACCATTTAATCCAATGGTGGACATTGGAATTAATTTCAATTTGAAATAGGACTTAAACTAGTGTCAATCTTTTGATACTTATTGTTTCATAAAAACACGCTATTTGTCATGACAGTGGGAATTAAATATTAAATTAATTAATGTGACTTATATGATTTGATTTTTATAAAATGGACTTCTTTTTTGAATTCGGAATATCAAATATAGCTTAGCGTGAAGTTTTGGTAATTTTCTGAAAAACTTCAATTTTTGATGAATAGTGAAACCACTAAGTGGTACTTATAAAAACTGATTTTCCATTTAAATGAAATATTGCCACCTTTGTGTTTTGAATTTCAAAAATCCGACATACATGGTTGTCATTAAGAAGTAAAATATGGTTCAATTAGATTAAAATAATTTTTTGGTGAATAGTGACTTATTAAGTTTTTAATCGCGATTAGTGGTAATTAGTGTAGTTTAAGGTAAAAATAATGCTTTAATAATATGAAATGACCTAGACACATGTCCTAACCTTATTGGATGTGTCATGGACGACCAAGAAAAGCCATGGGTCAACTTGGGGATCCCATGGAGCCACTTTGGTTGGGAAATGACATAAATAACTTTTTATTTAATGTAAAAGTAAAAATGACACAAACATAATATGTTTTACGAAAACAATTTTTAAGTGGGGTTATACAAGTCACATTTTTGACTATAAATATTAATTGGAAAGATAAAAAGATTTCCTACATCATAGTAGTTTTTTTATAATTTTTTTGACATTAAATAAATAAATGTATTTATGACATCATAATGATGTAGCGATTACCTCATTAATAATGGATTTAAATAAAATGAAAACATAATGTAAAATCTATGAACAACACATGTCCAATACATATTGGATGTGTTTATTTCGAACCCTTAACACCTTATCCTCGAATTATATCAATGTGTTACCATTTAAATCTGAAACGCATTTTCAAATAAAGTTATATTTTTTTACTTTCCAAGAGTGCCCCTCCTCTCCTCTTATAAAAGGCCCCCACCTCTACCTCCTTACCCACACTCCCAAAGCCTTTGGCTCGGCCAACCCCTGCTAATTTTGTCTCTCCACTTCCCTCTCTTACTCCTTGAAGCCTCACTTTGGGAAAAAGACTTCCCAAGGAAGCCTTTGAGCTCAAACCAAAGGGAGTTACCCGATTTTAAGGTAATGTCTTCACTTGAGTCCTTTTGTTTTATTTTGCTTCTCCAACCCCCTAAAATCTTTTTATTTTTTTCTTTTGTAACAAATCAAATATCTTCAATATACTAGGATGTTGTTATAAAAATTATTCAAGCTACACTTACACATACCTACATCTAATGGTTAAAGAACATACGGTTTCTGTGGATGGTGAATTTATGCCTCCCGAAACGATGATTGTTCAACATTCCTTTAACACCTTCAAAGGTGGACATTAAGATGACACTATATTTATATATTATATATAATATGTTTATGTTTTCTTTAAGATTCTGTATTTTTCATTTTGGGCATACCTTTATGGTTTCCATTATGGGTAAAGGCGATATCTTTATTTAAGGAAGTGCGGACTACCGCCCCCTCAAAGTGATTTGATTCGTTAAATACCATATGTGGGACGTATAAAGGATGGAACTATGATATTATATATGATATTATACTTTAATTATAATATACCTTTATATCATTATGATTCCATTCTATAAAATACGAAATATAAATGAAAGCATCATTCATGCGTATGTACGGCTTACCGTCTCCATGAACGGTGCATTTCATTTCTTACCTCTAAATGATTATGTAATATTATAAATGCACATATATACTGGATATATATGATATATACATCATGATTATAATCCTGGATATAATGGATACATGAACAACTTGTAATTATAAAGGGTTTATTCTGACTCAAGTACCAATGATCGTTAAAACGACAGTTATTAACTCAAATAATTACATAGTGTTCATGACATGGAAATAAGTGATATAAAAGGAATAATGAACTTGAAATAGGTTCTTCAGAAAGTATAAATTAACTCAAGTTTATTATTTAGGACATTAAAGAACGATCGAGTCAAGTCGGACCCGAGGTATGGGACTTCATCTCAATCTCCATTCATTGAGGCATATTTTGTTTTTTTCACAACCTTTTTTTATATGGTGTATAAACCCCTTTGAATTTTACGTTTATTCAAAAGGAATCTTTTTTATACGAAGCATTTACTAAACGACAAAAGGGAATGTTTTTGTCATACGTATGCGGCGACAACGACTTCTCCGCCGTCGTGACCGTTATTTGAGTTTCGGCTTCCTCTACAAGCCATAACTTTTTTTTAAAAGAAAAATAAATACCATGTTTTACTTTTGTTTTATTTTGGTATTGAAAATGGTTTTCATAATGTTTTTATATCAATGTGTTGTACTGATATCTTGTGATTGAAAGGTGGAAATGTTATGTTTCCTTTATGCATGTTTTATGTGATACGATTCTGTTGAGGTTCTTGGGCATTATTATGAAGACGGGTGGTTCTGTGATAAACTAAGGGCGGGTGAGCCCGATATAGCTCTCCAATGCATTGGGTAACGTGAAGGAGTGAAACTTTAAGGTTTCTCCGAAGATATTTAGGGAATATACAGTGATGGGTATTCCAAATGTAACCAAGAGGGTTACTCCCTACGTAAAAATGTTATGAATGCCTCAAGTTACCTTTATGTCTTATGATTTATATGATTTATTCATGATTTGATGAGGTATGTTAAAGTGATTATGTTTTATGGGTAAAGAATGATCTCATTCTTATGTATATATGTACCCATGTTTCCTTTCCATATTTTTATATCCCTTACTGAGCTTTTTATGCTCATCCCAAGTTTTTTTGAAATGTTTTTCACAGGTCAAGGGAAAGGTACATGATATGATGATAGTGTCAAGGAAGTGTCAAGAAAGAATCCGTGTTTTATTTTAAATATGTGTCCATTGAAGGGAATGAAGAATAATATCTTTATGTAACCACTCTATTTATATGTGGAATGTAATGGAAGTTTTATGATCTAATTCTCTAAAACTCTAAACCCGAAAAGATCCTCAATGTGTAATCTTGTAATAACTCAAGATTAAGTAAGGTTAAAGGCTGGGGCCTTATAAGGAAACCATAAGAAAAGTCTCCCAACATGATCGTAATCCTAACCTAATCCTCACACCACAACCCTCATCCCCTTGTATGATTAAAAACCCCAACATCAAAGGAATCATTCACCAAATATAGAACCATCCAAAACCACCTATTCAAGGCGTCAAATCTTCTCAATGTTAATACCATCATTTCTATTGTAGAAATCACTCAACATGGAGCACCTATAAGTCCCATTTTTGAAATGGAGTGATAAGACATGGAAAACCCCAAAAAGTGGTAATTATATTTTGTGAACCTTATGTAAATGATGTGTTCCTCAAAAACCAACCTAATATGTGTAAATATTCTGCTCATCATGATTGTTCCCTGATGACATGGTGTATACCAAATACACATTGTGTGTAGTACAAATGGGGTACCATGACATATACCCTAAATGGGGTTAAGACAAGTACCCAATGAATCCTCTTCCTATGTACTATGTATAGGGACTAGTTATGTTCCTTACCCGGCCATATACCCCAACATGTGTTGTCTAGATGGGTTACTAACCACACCGTGAGTCACTCCTGTATGGTATGTCATATAGACTATACGTTATATATTACTCTTCTTAAACAATCTTACCAAAATAATAACACCTAGAGTTTTTTATTCAAACCAATTTTTGCGTGATTGGGATTTCTTGAATAGAAACCCCTTCAAACACCCCAAAACCAAAGAATGTTTTTAAAAAAAACTGAAAAACAACCCGATATGGGTCCTCTAAAATAGGAATATATGATGAAAACAATATAAATAATAGCTCATTGAGTAGTTTTTGAAAAAGGAGAAAATTCAAACCTCAGGGTGTAAAACACTGATTCTTCAATCGTAGATATGTGCATTTACCTAATGTGCCTTGATCTACCTCCTCTAATGAATGAAAAAACATAATCCCCTCTCTTTATATCTCATGTATCATGGTCGATCATGACCAATATGGGGGATTACATGAGAATTAAAATGGATGGAATGAATAAAAATTAATATATAATGAAAAGGAAAATAAAATAAAAAGGGGACCACACCTGACCCTATCACCCGACAAAATGTTATGCTTCGCCAAGGATAACCCCTCATTCCAGACTCAACTAAGAAGTCAAAATCACAATATGATACTCCATTAAAAATATATAATCAAATGATCACATAGGAATAATTATTATTTTGTTAATTAAATAAGAAAAATTCCATAAAAATTTAAATATGAAAAAATTGCAAAAAACACCTACCCTATGGTAAAAACCCTATTTCGGGACCAATAGAGTAGACATAAAAAATATATAGGATCATCATACATGAGAAATTATCATTTTTTACTAAAATTGTTCTATGAACTTAAATTCAAATTTATTCTAATTTCATCAACCCATGAAAATGGTGGTCATCACAACCTTCCAACCATAATTCTTCTCACCCTTGAGAAGCCTCAATAGCAAACCAGATACCAAGTATTATTGAATATTGGTGTATCTAATTCCATGTTGAACATCCACCAACCATCTTATAGTACCTATAATCCTTCAAAAATTAGGATCATTAATCTATGGTTGATAAGACTCTCCCCACAATAGGAGTATGCTAATCACCCCCCCCCCCAACTAATCATCAAATTCCAAGGCCCATGCTCTATCCACCATAGAACATGGTGACTAAATGTGGTTAAATCTCTCACACCCATGAACCAACAAAAAATAATAAAAACTTCTCATCCCTATATTAGTGGGAACAATTTCCCCCATGGTCAAAGAATAGCTTAAATAAATAGAAATAAACCTAACTCCCAATGGTGGACTTATCACCATATAACTTCCCTAAACTGATCATCAATTGCCAACATACTCTGACTAACCTGAACACAATAGAAATTCATGATTGAAGTTGAAATAGTATTGTCAAACTAGAATGAAACTGAGATGATCAAACCCCAATTAACATAGTATATTACTACTAAACCACTAACCATTCACTTTGTGAAATTCAAAATCCATAAGCTAGAGCACCCTTGGTTATCCTATTCAAAAATGAGAAATATTAATCATTACAAGATCAACTACATGTACACCCTACACCCTAACATCATTCTAAAACTATGATCACCTAACCATGCTACCACTATGCCACCAGAAGCACAACCCAAATGACAAGCACACTGAATCGTCCTAACATTCCCTCCCAACCAATCCATTGAACCTGAAGCACTCTAAATTCAACATTTCTTAATGCTAAGGAAACCTCATGCCTAAAAATATTTTCTTGGAAAAATACATCAGGGATACAATATCTCTATATAAATAACTCTCATACATCCTTTCCTCATTGAGTCACTCCTAAAGAATCAAATTCCCAAAATAATCCACATGGGTTGACATGAATCCCTTGAAGAAATGACCATATTTCAATAACTAGTGAATATATAACCATGAGGACGAAATGACTTATCGTTTTATAAAAATTACTTACGGTTCTATTGAGTATAGTACAACCAATGATTTATATAAAAAATTCAATATAGTTTATTTAAACTCAGTAAACAATAAAACATACATCATCAGTGAAACCACAAATAGATAATTATTTTTCAAGTTAATCCTACATGCCTAGTATGATCCATGTATATAATCCTTTCTCCAATGGACCAGGAGCCAAAAACAATAAATCATAAATGAAAAATTTAATGTACATCACCAAAGGTGAAATCATACAAAAATAACATCATATACTAGGAAATGAAATCCCATAACCTCTATAACATGTACATTCCATTGAATAAGGTTCCTATGACACACCATTCCAAGTTACATAAGAAGATCTAACACATTCCTAATCATCATGTCTACCAAATCATGAATCTTAAAAAAATAAACACTAATTAACTTTTTTAAACGAACCAGAATTGGCCAACCTATCGATTCACTTGACCTAGCTTGTGACATGGAATAAAGTGAGACTCCTCATATTCCATAGGATGTTGACTAGTAGAGAGGGACTAATCAATAAAAAGGGATGATTATTCACTTAGATCAAATAAAATTAATATGTGAAGAATATTCATGAAATATACACATCTATAAACATCATATTATAAATAAATAAATTACTGAAATAGTTTTATTCTACAATAATGATATATAGAAACATACAAACTCACAATCATTCTATACATATCGACTAGTCACCCACTAGTCTAACCACATATAAAGAATAAATAAATAAAAAATATAAATAAACCTAAGGCTACAATTATAATTTTGAGTTATTCTACATAACTTGTCCCAAAAAATGGTTAAACTGTTCAAAATCAATAATTAGACTCCCCATAAGTTTTCCTATTAGATGATTTGGTTTTAATCCCCATCCTGATCCATTAAACTACATTTTCTCCATATGTAATAAGACATAAGGTCTTTATGTGAACTAAGGTTCATGTAAAAGGGTGAGAAATAAATCTCAATTGGTTTCCCAAAATAGTGAACTTAACATATAGTGTAATACAAAGAGAAAATCATGATATTCTAATCCCTGTCAAATAATTACATGCATAATAAAATATCAAAATAGATAAAAGAAAAAGTTATTAAAAAGATAAAACAACAGACCTCTTGGCACCCATATTAAATATATCGTTACTATGGCCTAAGAAATGGGATTTAGATAACATGGATCACCCGGCCACAAAACCTCAGGCTCATCCATTGGGTCTACATAGGAACTCCATGATGTCTAAAAAATCAACAACAATTAACCCTAAAACATAGTATGTCATCTTACATTTTCATGAAAAATAATATGTACCACTTAGCTATAAGACTCTGATGTCATGATTAGTACTAGGGATAGAAACCTCAATATCCGCATAACTAGAGAATGAAATATTTTGGCTATAGTCCAAAAAAGTGTGTTCTAAATAGATAAATTCAACAAAAAGGAGATCAAATTTCACACATAATAAAACATAACCCCCCAAAATATTTCCTTAAAACCTCCTTATCTGAACTCTCCTAAAAATATATACTCTGAAATAAGAGTGTTTTACTCATCTTGATCATGCATTATCTCTATGTAACCTAATAACACCATCTGAAAGATAGATGAAATAATTCAATCTATCTCATGGAAATGACCTTGTCCAACAATATCCCAAAGGATTACACTCTCATACTAGATAAGAATAAAAATTTCCACAATTGTCTTTTAAAACAGAACATAGGTCTGGAATGCTGGAACCCATCTTCACCACCACAAAAATAAAGGCCCACACCATGATCTATGGGTTTTAATGTGATTCTCAATTTTACAAACACAGATCTAATAGACAACCCTATTAGTTTCAACTGAACATAGGTAATAGGAACACCCCCTAAATCGCATAAATCTCAAAATAATGGCCAATCATGAAAAAGGTAACTCGATCGGTGACTCCATCACCCAAACCTCCCATGATAATCACCTTGGATGCAATGGATTCCTCAATAGCCATATTTGGCACCCAATTCCCCAATTTTATGTAAACCACCCCCAAAATCATCCTCAAGAGTCACTAAAACTCATCTCATTACCAAATTGACAGCACCTAGCATTATTTCCCACCCCATGGTGTCATCTTAGACCTAAATTTACAAAACATATGAAGATATGTATGACCCAAACCACAAGAAACCAACTTTGGAATCTAAGA
Source organism: Viscum album (assembly GCA_963277665.1). Lineage (NCBI taxonomy): Eukaryota > Viridiplantae > Streptophyta > Magnoliopsida > Santalales > Viscaceae > Viscum > Viscum album. The sequence goes on along the minus strand of OY728128.1, from coordinate 259,155,081 downwards.
ACTATCCAAGATTACATAAGGGATACTACTAGATCACACCTTTCATTAACTATCCAAAATAACCTCAGAAAAACCCCAAATGGCTTATACAATTAGTAACACCCTGAGATTTTGAGATTTATTTTGAATTAATATAATCAGATGATATTTAACACTCACACAACACTGTATATATATATTTATATTTATATATTTATGTAATATCACTAATTTTTGTATAATTCTATACATAAAACCAAGGGATTCTTGAACTACACACAACACCGACATGGCTTGAGTTACATGCAACACCGAGTTTCTGTGAAACAACACTTTATTATTATAATTTTTTAAATAAGATATTTATAACCTTGAAATTAAACTTGTGATTTTAATTGTAGTAAATACTTTTTAAATATTAGTTATAATGGTTTTTATAATGAAAAATATAAATTCTTGTAAAGTCTTCAAATGTTTAAAACTAATATTTTCTCAAATGAACTAATTTTTGTGTCCTTCTATGAAAAATAATAAAATTAATTTTTGAAACTAAAAGATATTAATTTTATAAACTAAAAATTTATTTTCCAATTTATAATATCAAAATTATATTATGTTAATTTTTTTGTATTTTTATGAAAAGTTACTATTTTTGAGAAATAGTGAAAAATATTATATAGTAACTAAAAACTAAATATTTCGTTTAAAAAATTATTTTTACTATAAATTAATTGTAAAAATAGATAAATAATACAAATATTAATTCAATTTATTTTATTGGAATCATTTTTACAATAGAATTTGATATATAAAAATTATTGAACTACTGAACGTCTCTTTTACCTGCCTTTTAACCACATTTATGGGATTAGCATTATACATAGTTTTACTACTTTTATTAATTGAATTTCAAAAAATATCAATAAATGGATGTAATCAGTATGAAAAAAGTGGTCTAGTAGGATGAAAATATTTTTTTGAATAGTAACTCTTGAATTTTATTTAGCACGATTAAAAGTAAATAGTGTAATTAGTTGTAAAATGATATTATAATAATTTAAAATTATATTAAGAAATGTACTATTCTCATTGGATAAGTGTTTTTTGACCCATATTATCCTTAGGTAAAAATATTATCCTTCCTATTCCCCTTTTTTTATTATAACAATTATTATATTTAATTTAAAGAAGAGTTAAAAATGAAGAATTCAAACATTAATAACAAAATAATTATTAATATATGGTCATTTATAAGATAGATTTAACTATAAATATTCATTAGAAATATAATAAATTTATATACACCATGATAATTTACTTTTAATTTTTATACATTAAATAATTAAATTTAATTGTGACATAATGATGATGTATAAAAAAATTTATTAAAGGATGAATCAAATAACTAATATTAATAATACTAAAATAAAAATCATCTGAGATATTTGATGTAATAAAATAATTTTTTGGATGATTATGACATGTTATAGATGATTTAATGTATCTTTTTTTAATCATTCATGTTTATTGGATTTTAGAAAAAGTGATGTAACTAATAGTGTCAAAATTGACTTATATGTGACTTTAAAATAAATAATATTTCATTAAATGTTATAAAATTCATAAAAATATCACGTTAATCAAACTAACATTGATAGTGTTAGAAAATTAATAAATTCTCTAATGGGGTTATTTTGAAATTTAACGTTACTATATTAATCCAACAGTGTAAAAACAAGTTGTCATGGTAAAAGTTAAATTATTTAAATAAGCCTTACAGAAAAAAGATAAGATTAATTTGGTGACCTTAATATGTCTAAAATTTGTTGGTTGATATTATTTATACCAATAATCATATTATCCATGATATAAATTACATTTGATCAATATGAAATCAAAAATCATTTCAAAATAAATTAATAGTTTTGGAGTTTCCAAAAGTGCCCCTCCTCCCTCTTACAAAATGGAACCTCTCTTTTCTTTTATTCACACAACTAAAGCCTTTTGTATTTTCCAAAACATTCCCATTTCTCATTAAAAATCCCCCCCACCTTATTCCTATAAGACTTCCCTTAGGCATAAGGAAACTCAAGGAAGCCTTTCGGAACACACCAAAAGGAGTTTCCCAATTGAGAGGTAATGTCTTCTCTCAAACTCCTTACATTTTTATTTTTTTTATCCACCCCCTACATTCTATTACTTTATTATATTATGAAAAATCAATTATAAATAATATTCAAGTATGTTATTATGATTGGTTTTAGACCTACATATACACACACATACATATAATGGATATCAAACATACAGTTTCGTTGTATAGAGAACTATTTACTCACAAAACAACTGATTATTAATCTTTCCTATACCACCAATAATGGTGGCCATTATGAAGTAGAATATCTATATAAATGTTATATATAATATTTAATATTTCATTAAAATTATTTTTTCCTTTTCACAACACATACCTTTTTACCTTTTATTTGGTGTAAATGAAATAATATCCTTTGAGAATGTGTGGACTATCGCCCCCTCAAAATGATTTAATTCGTTCACACACCACATGGGATGTATTATGGATGGGTTTAGTGAAAATATATGTTATATATGATATAAAAAATATACTTAGAAAATGAAATATATATATATATATATACATATATATGTATACCTATGTCATTTACATACTTTCTTTCAATATAACAATTAAAATTGAAATAGTGTTCACGCGTCCGTACACCTAACCATCTCCATGAATGGTGTATTACATTTCTTATAGCTATATAATATAGATTTTTGTAATAAACATATAATTATAGACATTATATTTATATAATTATTTACATTCATGAACCATGGTATAAGTATAAAGACCAATTATATAACAAATTATGACAAATACAATGAACGAAGTGAAAACTACGTGAAGTGAAACATTAACATAGGGTAATTAACAAGATTGTAATACATTGTCATCATAAAACCATATGTGGTATTAGATATTAGAATATGATTATTTATAATATATATATAACAAAATTATATATATTATATAGGAATCTTGTTGAATGACGAAGTGAGTCAAGACACAAGGTAAAGAGAATTTTGTCTCAACTTTATTTCTATGAGACACATGCCTCACACACTAAATTTTTCTTCTACGTGGTGTATATACTTCCCATGAATGTATTTAATGTGTCTTATCCATATGATTATTATATTTCTATATTCTTATAATTTTCTTTTTAAATGGTTCATACGATTCTATTGATTATTAAGTGATGAGTGTTCATTTCACAATCTCTTCCTTATTTAGTATTATTTCATTTTTATTCTCCATTGGTTAGTATTTTTCATCCATGGCCAGGTTTTTAAAAAAAATTTATCATAAAATGATTTATTATAATAAAGATGTTTAATGTCATATTTAATTTTTTTTGACTTTTTACTACACGTGTTGAAAATAATCTTCCTTCATTTTCCAAATGAAGTACTTTTTCGAATTTTTTGATAAAAGTACAGAAAGAATGTTTTATTTTAACATATACGGAATGACTGTATGTTTATGCATTCATAATTCCATATTTCCTTGAGGCCTCAATTAAATGTTTTCAATGATATTTTCAAAGAAATAATTTTCCTTTAATATTTCATAGCATTTTTAGAAAAGTAAAATATTTCCAAAAAATTATATTTTCCTCAAGAAGTGTTTTAAATTATTTTCATGATTCTTTTATATGTTTTCATAGTGGTTTTAAAGAAAAAAGTTATTGAAATGTTTTATGTTTTAAAATTTGGTTTCAAATAAAAGGGTTTTGGAAATTTTTTATTTTTAAAAAAAGTAATTTTTAACGAAAATTCATGTTCTAAGTGATTTTCAAAAATCTATCCCCACTTATGATGACATACTTTGTTATTGTTCAAGAATTGAATTTATATTATTTCTCTGAATGGATTATGTTTAGATGGCATGATGTTTAATATACCCCTCATCTTTCCATGGGTAATTCTATTGATGAAATTATTTTGAAACTAGTATCTTTTCCATAGGTTATGATATGATTACATGTTTAGGATTCCCTTTTTATTTCATCGGTTATGTTTATTATAAATGTTTTATATAATTGCGGCACATGTCTTTATTATTTCATTTTGATATGGGTGGGACCTTTATCTCCATCCAATTCATTGGGTAAAGATTCATATCTCATGAGATAAACTAAGATGGTCTTTAGAGTGAAATTTGACTACTATGATGGCTATGAGAGTGAACCATGACTACTAAGATGGTATGAGAAGGGAACTCAAGATACATAGATGGTCCTGGAAGTGATCCATGACTACTAACATGGGATGGGTAGTGAACCCATACTACTATATGGTCTTGGTACTAATTCCTTGGATACTATAGAAATCTGTATATGCTTATGTGTTTTCCAAACATCAATGACTTATCCCTAAGTTATGCTTCCAGAATCATGTAATTTATTTCCATAAGTATCATGTTTTATGAATTTCATATCTTTATTCCATGATTTATGTTTCATATTTTGGTTTTAAATGGTATGGTCTTAAATTTTTTTGATCTTTTTCACAAACCATTATTCCCATTACAATGTTTACATGTCTCCATTGTTTAACCTTACTGATCTTCTGAGCTCACCCCTTTTATATTTATGTTCCCCAAGTTTATGATGATATGTTTTATGTTTGTGGTATCTAATAAGGATTCTAATCAAGAATTACCTAGTGGGTGATGATGCAGCTCATTTATGAACCAATGTTTATGTTTCCTTGTTTCCAATATAACTAGACAAATTAGGTTCATTGGGCATCTAATTGTATAATGTTTATGTATTTTGAAAAAAGTTATGTGACATCCATGTACGTAATTAATTGGTCTTTATAGTTTTTATTATAGGAAAGGATTAGAAAACCATTAGAAAATAAGATGAGAAAAATTTAGTGATATCCCTAGGTATATTTCTAAATATATGTTTAGATATTTCTCTAAGGATAATTATGAGGATGGGTCCGCATTTAGGAAAATTTCCTAGATTTTGGGTAAAGGATAGAGTGAGTGATTTACTATATATAAATCCATGTCTGGATACTATGTGTGGATGTAGAAATAGAACAAATGTAACTAGGGGTAAAAACTCCAAAGAGATATTCTGGGCCTAACTTGGGGTAATCTGGTACATGAAAACGGTCTTTGATGCGCACATGGTTTGACACTCCCGAGTGATATGCTCTTGGAATTCACAAACTCTTCAAAAACCATCATAAATAATTTAAATATTTTTTGATTATCAATAACCTAGAATAATCCTGAGGAGTCATAATTTTATAAAGGGGTGTCATAATTTTGGCATCATGTAAGTTGTTTGCATGAATATCTGATTCCTCTCTATGATAATCATTTCTTACTCAATTCCTATTGGTTTTAGACATTGGAAATAACTACAATGAACTAGATTAAAATTGAGTATAATAGACAATATATTGATGAGAAGTCAAATGGTATGATCACTAGATTAAAGCAAGTTGTGATCAAACCTAAATAGTTATCAAGGTACATGATTAATGATGTCTACCATAACCAACTCTCAGACTCACCATGGTAGAGAAAGAAGGATACCACTAAGATTTTGGGTAATAGACACCATGGAGGAAAGAGGATTCAGTTTCCTTTGGGTCAAGAATGTGGAAAGAATAACATAAGTGAATGTATTATATGAACAAGAACATTTTTTGACTATGGAAGATAAGGATAAAGGCAAGAGACTGCAAAGGAAAAAAACGAAGAGTTCAGTTAACAGAATAGATGAGAATATTTTCCTCCATAAGTCATCATCAATGGTTAAGTGTTTTAATTGAGGAATAAATTTTCATTATGAAACTCAATGAACTAAGAGGAAATCTCTTGAAGAATATTAGAAAGGTTGGGAGAATAATGGTTACATTACTAATGATGAAGAGACTATATATGAAATGTGAATGGAATAAGGTTTTATGTAATACGATGAGGTAGAATTTGTAATGGATTAAGGATGATGTAATTAGGGTTTTTATGTATTTGGTTTAAGAAAATTGTGAATGATGAAATATGCATGGTTTGTTATACTTATGTTTTTCACTCAGTATTTACAAGTTTTTTTGGAATATTCTTGATGGACTAGTGAAGTGATTTAATGAAAAGGTGATACTTTTATTAAGGGAAGGTACCCCTCAATATGTTCTTTATGTAAAGACAATTCTGTTTTGATAATGATATGTTGTTTATGAATAAATAAATTGGATGATTCAAGTTACCTTGGATGTTATTAAGGATTTACTTACATGTCGGTTATGATATCATGGAAGAAAGTTACATTTTTTTTGAAATAATAATAAAGAAACCTGCATGTTTTCATTAAGGATGTATGCTAATTTCGGTTATTTCAATGTTTCAAGAGAAAAAACGATTAAGGTATTCACATGATTGGACTGCAAGTACCATGAGCTGCCTTATGATATATAAAGATAAATGTTAATCAGGTTTAGTGTACTTCTTTCTAATGTTTTGGATTTTCAGATTTTGGAAGGATAATGGGATTATCCATTTAGGGAATTTTTAAGATAAACTTATGATAAGTTTTTAGGATTAAAGTATTATCTCTCCATGGGTAGATTTATACATATTTTATATCTACTTTTAGGTTTTTTTTGAAGATAGATAGAATAACCTATCATTATTCTCATGATTTTCTAATCCTTCGGGAATGAAAAATCCCACTTCATTTCTTGGAATAATAGATGAAGTGGATATTTTTCATAAAAAAAAGTGGGAAGTAATGCTAAATTCAAGTATGTAGATATTCTCTTAAAAATTCTTCAACATTTTTAAAAGGGATCATGACATAAAATTTTTTCATGTAATCCTCATTTTGATGATATCAATTACCCCTTTCATGTTTCTTTATTTTATAGTTTTGTGATTTATAACTTTATCTAGATCACATACTTTCTTGTGATTAGTGATCTTTATCAATATATATGGTTATTAGTGATTTTCCTCCATTCCCAAATCTTCACATATGTTCTCCTACGTAGAGAGAAAGTCATGATTTACTTTGGGAAACTATTATTTTCCAACTATTCATTTTAAAAAACATTGTAGTCTTTTTTTGTGAGGTTGGTTTCTATATTTTTCAACCCCAAAGAATTTCAACGGAGAAATTCATTTTAATGGGGTAGAATACAACATGTCGTGATTTTGTGAATTTATTTTTTAAATGTTTATTTAATATTCATATATTTCCAATTCTGGAAACAATGAAAATATATTTCTTTATTATTTAATATCTCTATGTTTTGTATTATGTTATACACAACATGAAGGGAAGTTTTCACTACACAAAACACCTACTTGGATTGCATTACATGGAACACCAAGTTTTTGCGAAACAATAATTTTCTATTATACTTATTTAAATAAGTTATTTACAACCTAGCAATTAAACATGAGATATTAATAGTAATAACTAATCTTTAAATATTAGTTATAATGGGTTTTATAATGAAAAATATAATTTCTAGTATAGACTTTATGTGTTTAAAACTACAATTTTCTCAAATGAACTGATTTTCATGTCCTTTCAATAAAAATATAATTAATTCTAGACACTTATAAGAATTTATTTTAATAACATAAGCATTATTTTTGAATTTGGAATACCTTAATTAGCTTAGGGAGAATTTTTTGAATTTTTTCTGAAATGTTTCAATTTTGGGGAATATTGATAAATACTGCATACTAGTTATAAACTGACATTTTCATTTACACAATTATTTTTACGTGGAATATAGTTTAATTTCACAATAGATAAATAATAAAAATATTAATCCAATATAGGTAATTGAATCATTTTTATAATAGATTTAGATATAAAAAATTATTCAACATTTGGACGCCTTTTTTACCCTCCTTCTAACAACTTTTGCGGGATTATCAGTTAAAATAATTGTATGGATTCTATGATTTGATTATAAAAAACATACATACATTGTTGTAATCGGTATGAAAAAATTTGTCTGATAGGATCAAAAATATTGAATTGTAACTTTTTAATTGTATTTAACACAGTTAAAGGTAAATATGGTCATGAATGGTAAAATTAATATTATAATAATATAAATTTACCCTGACACGTGTCCTAAGTTCATTGGATACGTGCTTTTAGACCAAAATTATATTTACGTCAAAAAATTTATCCTTTAATGCAATTTTCCTTATATAAGGACATTTATTATATTTTATTTAAAGAAGTGTTAAAAATGTCCTATTCAAACTTTATCAACTAAATATTTTTTAATATGGGGTTATATATAAGAACAATTCAACCATAAATATTAATTAAAAATTTAATAATTTTATTTATATCATGATAATTTATTTATAATTTTCAGACATTATATAATTAAATTTAATTATGACACATTGATGATGTAGTAATTGATTTATTAAAGGAAGAATCAAATAAATGATAGTAATAATATTTATATAAATATAATTTGTTCTATTTGATGTCATCCAATAATTTTTTGTATGTATATAACATGTTATAGATGATTTGATTTATCTTTATTTAATTAATCACATGGTTTCAATTTTCTAAAAAGTCACATAAAAAATTTTGAAAAAATTGACAACAATGTGATTTAAAAAAATTGTATTTTAATAAATGATATAAAATTCATAAAAGACTATTTTTCATCCCACAAACATTAATAGTTTCAAAATTTTCATAAATGATCTAATTGGGGTTCTTTTGGAATTTTATTGTAATTATTAATCCTATAGTGTAAAAAACATGTTGAAACGATAAAATTTAATTTGTTTAACTAAGGTTTAAAGACAAAATATATGGTTAATTGTGTGACTTAAACATGTATAAATTTTGTTGGTTTAGAGGATTTAAACCCGTAAACATATTATCTACGAAATAACTCACTTTTTTAATATTAGAAATCCAAAATAATTTTAAAATAGATTAATAATTTTGGAGTTTTCAAAAGCGCCCCCCTCCCTCTTAAAAAAGGGCACCTCTCATTCTATTTCATTAAAACCACTAAAACCTTTTGGGTCATCCAAGACCTTCCAATTTCTCCTTCCAACTCCCCAACATCCTTAATCCCATAATAATTTCCTTTTTAAAAAGGAAACTCAGGGAATCCTTTTGCCAGAAATGAAAAAAAGTTACTCGATATAGAGGTAACGTCTTCTCTCAAACTCCTTTACTTTATTTTCCTTCTCCAACCCCTACACTCTCTTTATTCAACTATTTTGGGAAAAATCACTATAAAAAATATAATATGATTTTGTATGTTAATGGTTTTACTTACACTTACACACACCTCCATCTAATGAATATTCATCATATTGTTTCTATATATGGGGAACTGCTGCCTCACGAAACGATGATTGTTCATTTTTCATTTACCACCAAACATGGTCTCCATTATGATGGAAACTCAATATATATATGTTATATGTAATATTTATTATTTTTTTATTCTTCTATATTTCTTTTTAATGCACATACCGTTTGACCTTCCATTTGGAGTTAATATGATAATCTTGTTCGAGGAAGTATGAACTACTGCCCCCTCAAAAGGATGTGATTCGTTCACACACCACCTGGAATGTATTAAGGATGAGTTTAGTGAAATTATTTTTATATATAATATAATAATTCTAATGTAATAATAATAATAATAATATATATACATATATACATAATTAATTTATATACTTTCTTTCAATTCGATAGTTAAAACGAAAACAACATTCATATTTACGTACGGCTTACCATCTCCAGGAACGGTGTATTCAATTTCCTACTTATTTATAACATATATTATTTTAATATAATTATAATTATATACATTATATTTATATCATTCTTTAAATTTTAGAATCATGATATAGGTATAAGTACCAACGATATAACAAATTAAGACACATGCGAAGAATAAAGAAAATGTTACCAGAAGTGAAACCTTAACATATGGTCATTAACAAGAAGGTAATATAATGTCATAATAGAAACATATGTGGTATTATATATAACTTAATTCTTCTGTAAAATATTTATAATATGCTTATATTTATTATACATGAAGCTTGTTAGAGTATGAATAGAGTCAAGACACAAGGTAGGGGGTTTTTGTCTTAGCTTTATTTCTATGAGACATTTTCCCCACACACTAAATTTTTCTTCTATGTGTTGTATATACTGCACATGAATATATTTTATGATTTTTATCTAGAATATAATTAAATTATAATATTCATATTACTTTTTTACATGGGTCATACGTTTTAATTGATTATTAAGTGATGAGTGTTGATTTCAAAATCACTTCTTTATTTTGGATTGTTTTGTTTTAAGTCTCCTTTGGGTAATATTTATCCTCCATCTCCATATTTTATAAAAATGTTATCATAAAAAAAATTATGATAAAATATATTTCAAAATTCATTTTTACCCATTTTTAACTTTTTACTACATGTTTTGAAACAAATCATTCTTTAATTTTCCAAAAGAAGTCCTTTTTTACTTTTTAGTAAAAGTAAGAGAATAATTTTTTATTTTAACATATATGTAATGAATAGATTTTTATACATTCATAACAATTTATTAATTTAAATAATCCCTTACATGTTCACAAAATTATTTTCATAGAATTTCATTTCATTAAAAATTGTGCTGCATTTAAAAAAACTATTTTAGCAAAGAAATGATATTTTCATCAAGAACTATTTTAACTAATTTTCATGATTCCATTATATGTTTTTAATGTGGTTTCACATAAAAGGATTTTAGAAATTTTTTATATTTTAGAAATAGGTTTCTTGGAAAAGGTTTTTGAAAAAAAAAGATGTTTTAAAAAGTGAATTTTAAGGCAAATTCATGTTCTAAGTGACCTTTCAAAATCATTCCCCACCTCGGATGACATAATTTGTTATTTTTCAAGAATTCCCTTTATATTATTTATCCTAATGGTTTAATTTTTGATGTAATTATGTTTAATACCCCCACTTATTTTCATTGGTTATGATTTTTATGAAATGGTTATGAAACATGTACCTTTTCCATAGTTTATGATATGATTTCATGTTTATGAATATCATTTTGTTTCTTGTGGAACATGTGTTTATGATTTTAGTATGAGATTTTTAGGACATATACCTCCCTCCAATGCATTGGGTAATGGTTTATATCTCATAAGATAAACTAAGATGGTATTGGTAGTGATCCATGACTATTAATATGGCCATGAGAGTGATCCATGACTACTAAGATGGTATGATGAGTGAACGCATGCTACTCTGAGGGCCAAGGGAGTGAACCATAACTATAAGATGGTTTGTGTAGTGAACCCATACAACTAATATGGTATTGGAAGTGATATTTTGGCTACTATAGAAATCATTATTGAATTATGTGTTTTCCACACTTTAATTTCTTACTATTTTGTTACGTTTTCATGAATCATGTACGTTATTTCCTAATGATTCATGTTTTATAAACAAACAATATTTAAACCAAGATTCATGTTTAGGATATTTGATTTCCATGGTATGATCATATATTTTCATTATCATTTTCTCATACCGTTATTCTCATGATTAACTTTTCATGTCTCCATTGTTTAACCTTATTGAGAATCTGAGCTCATCCATTTTATGTTTACATTCCCTCAGGTTATGATAATATGTTTTATTTTTGATGTATCTAAGAAGGATTATATAAAAGAACCTAGTGGGGGATGATGTATCTCATTTATGTACTAGTTTTATTGTTCCATGTTTGTAAAGGAACTAGAATAATTATGGTCTTTGGGCATCTGTTTGTATAATGTTTAAGAATTATGTATAATTTATATAATGCACATGTATGTCAATAATGGGTCCTTATACAATCCAAGTGATATGATAATCTCAAAACCCTCACTTTGACCATACTCCACTATTCACTTCCCCTAAGATTATTCTAAAACCGTTCCTTATTGGAATCATCCTACTAATCCTCGATCCATCAGAAACCTCATCAACAAGTATTTTAATCTCCCCAAGTTCTATACCATCATGTCCAACATAGAAATCTGTAAAAATAGAAAACATACTTTTCTACTATTACTATGTGGTAAGATGACAATGAAAACTATTGAATATAGAAATTACACAATGTTTAACCAAATCATCCAACTCAATATGTTCCACTATACCACTCAGTGTGAAAATTTCCTACTAAATAGTATTTACCAAAAATGAATGGAATGTAGTGAACATAGGGTACATGGACATGTACCCTACATAGGGTCGGGTTGAGTAACATACATGGCCTATGGTTGTGTATTATGTACCGGGTTTGTTCATTCACCCTACACGGCCATGCTCACCGATACAGGGTGTCTGGACTTGTGTTCGGTCATATCCCAAGTCACCACTACATGGAAGGTCATATATTATACACATCAGGAAGCCCTGCTATTCTATACTCCTCCTACAATTATAATGCACCACATATTTTCTTGTAACTATGTATTGTGAAATTGTGATTTCTTGATTGAAAATCATTAAAAGCCACATTAAACCCCTGATTGTTTCCATAACAATTCAGATTGACCATCTAAGGGTCCCCAATTACCCAAAAATGGATTATAATTTTAAAAATATATACCCTATGGAGATTTTTTGAAAAAACTAAACAAATACATACGTTGAGGCATAAATCATTGATTATTTGAGGGAAATTGTGAACCATACGGTGTTCCCAAAGTGGGCTCGGGAGTTTCTAACCCTAGGGTTTCAACGCATTGCCCGTAACGCGTGCTTTTTCATACCATAGCATGTTCCATCTTCTCATGGAGTCATTTGAACATGAATGGGATGCTATTATCGTGGATCGTGGTTTTAAAATCCATAATAGAGAAACACATTTGGGGGAATAATGAGAGGAATCTTCTTCCTTCAAGGTCTCAAAGTTTCTGACCTGAGTAAATCATCTGCAACGAAGGCATCCCTCTGAAAAAAACTCGATAATGGTAGATTTGTAGTTGAACCCGACTATGAGGGATGTCAACAACGATCGCTTTTATGTAAGTTTTTGACTATGGGTCACATTTCATATAAAAAAGGGGATAAACCTTGGTTAAACTCTGATCTCAAAATGATGATTGATCATGTATGGGGTGTCTTCGACTGGAAGCTATTTCCATTAAGAAAGGGTTATATTTGTATACTGCATAGATCCTATGATGATTTTGATAAGGTTAGATGTTAGGAAACCTTCAGCTTAAACTTGGAGTTCTTTGATTATCTGAATGGGACCTCTCCTTCAAAACCCATACTATAAGGAATACCATGGCCCAAATTTGGGTTCATCTCCGTTGGATATTTTGGTTTTTCTATCATCTGAAGATCCTAAATGACAGTGCTTCATGCATTGGTACACCACTCAAAATCTATCAACGAACACTTAATGCTGAGATTGGATTGTACGCAATGGTGATGATAGAAGTTGATAATGCTTCCAAATTACCTGATGTAATTGTTTTCAATGGAAATTACTATAAAATAGATATTCTAGTGGAATGTGAACGTATTCCACCATATTGAAAACTCTAAAAAATCATCAGACATTCATTGCTAAAATGTAGAGTTTTTAAAGGCCAAGTTGCTCAACAGAAGGATGACAAGTGGACTGAAATTAGAAGGAACAAAAAGACAAGGATACAAATTTTAAAAATCCTAAGTAAGCTAGAAAGAGATCTGATATATGGGTTAAGAAATCAAACAATATAATAAAATCTTATGTTATCAACTGGGATGAAAATTTTGATGAAGAAGAAAATACCAATATTGATCATTTCATCCTGAAAGAAATTGAGTTGATTGAATTCGATTCCTGTAAAGAGCACCGAGCTATTTTGGACCCAAGTCGGCTTGCCCCCCTGGAGGCTGGATAGCCCCATGTGACATCTACTAAGAATCATGATCTGTAATTAGTGGCCAATGACGTCACTAACTCTATGATGCAATTGGAAGATCTTGGAACATCAGTAATCTTTGAGCCGAATACAAATGGATATGTCCATGATGATAACTCGTGGCCACTAGATTAGGATGAAAATTTACCCATGGATCACTCAGTAGATGTTGGATAGACAGTGGTGCCACATGCATCCCAAACTGGGAATGTTATCCTTGCTAAAACTAGATATCCTCGAACGAATCAGTCTGCCTGCCTGAAGATTTCAGGTATGAATCCTTCAGTTGATATAGTTTCATATATTGAGACCACCATGGAAATGTGCCCAACAGTTTTGTGCACTAGCACTGAACTGATTTCCCTAAACAATAACTTGGGTTTTCAAAGTACAATTCCCCTTGAGTATGCAGGAGGCACACAACCCCCTGTGTTTCCCTCTATTACTCAGGTATTAGACACACCCAAAGGCCCAAAGTATGGACCTATGACCACCCCCATATCTATTAAACCCACTATTATTACTATTTTTGTTGTTAATATAGGTGCTGATAACATTTATACTTTGTCTCCTATGAGTAAACAAGACAAGAAGTCTGGTCCATCCTCTCCTCAAAATCATAGGTGATCAAAGAGGAAGAAGGGTTTGGGTGGATCCAAAATGAAAAAGGGGTCTCTTACTCCAAATACGGGTTCCAATGGATCTTCTATATTGTAACTATTAGGGCATTGTGAACTCTGAAATGATCACTATGCATAAAAGACATATTTTGACGCATAAACCTAATATATTAGCTATTGTCAAACCAAAAATCAACTTTTCCTGAAATTTATGCATCATTGTGCTTATGGTTATATATTTCTAGGTGCTTGAAAAAATGGTATTACTACTCATTACCTCTGGATTTTTTTTATCATGCTGCTTTACAAAATCTCCATGTCTGTATATTCTCAGATCAAATGTTTACCTATGATTTTTCCTTTGATAACTAACATTTTTTCCATGGTGTACACCAATAATAGATATCAATACCGAATACCTCTCTGGAATTATTTTTTTGACTTATCTAACATCATTCATGACTCCTAGTTTGTGATAGGTTATTTTAATTCTATTCTTTCTCCCATAGAGAAAATTGGTCATTCACACTCTCATATCTCCTCAAGAGAATTTAGTGCATCTGTTGAGGAATGTAACCTTATAGAAATTAATATCATAGGTGCTAAATTTACTTGGTATAGAAGACACTACAAAATATTTTTCGCAAGAAAACTTGATAGGGCCTTCAAAAACTGCCAAACTATGGATAAATGGGACACTATCACTAGCACAACTTTAACTAAACTAAACTCATACCATCACCCAATCCTTGTTAGTATTTTTTCCAAGAGAACTATGCCAATTATTCCTTTCAGATTCCACAATTCTTAGTATGCTAACATGGAATGTTGAAATCTCATAAAAATGATGGGAGTCTATGAATCACCACTCAGATGCTTTTTCATGTCCCACTGATCTAAAACATATTAAATAGTGTCTCAAGTATTGGTGTCGGATGAAATCAAAACAACTGGAAAAGGACATCTCCATCCTTGATAATGAACTTAATCAAATTCAAAATATCAATACTCACACTGATTTCACTTTTGATCCTCAAAATGAAATCAACATCTCTGTAATATTTTATTCTCTCTTAGTTCTTAAGTACAACATTTGTAAACATGTTTCCAAAACCAAGTGGCTCTTAGATGGTGATAGATACACTAAGTTCTACAATTCCATTCAGAAAATTAGAAACGTTGGCAGACCTCTCTCTATCCTTAGGGTCAATGACGTTCTCCTTGATTCTTAGGAGGCCCTTGCTAATCATGTGGTCTCTTACATCAGTAATAGTTTTAATGGGTCAAATATTAACAATGGTCTCTTCCCTGAGGTCATTCCAGTAATGGTTCATTCTAATGACATTCACTTTCTTTTTCACAACCCTCTTAATCATGAAATCCAAGACACCAACTTTAGTCTCAACCCTGATAGTTCCCCGAGCCCCGAAGATTTCAATATTTTTTTTTTCAAAAATTATGGGAGACCATCCACATTAATGTTTTTAAACTTGTCAGGTACTTCTTTTCTAATT
This sequence comes from Viscum album, assembly GCA_963277665.1. Lineage (NCBI taxonomy): Eukaryota > Viridiplantae > Streptophyta > Magnoliopsida > Santalales > Viscaceae > Viscum > Viscum album. The sequence goes on along the minus strand of OY728128.1, from coordinate 259,138,925 downwards.
GTTTTCTCCCCCATGGTATCAATGCTCAATTTCTTACCCTAATCCTTAATGTGACTAACACTTATGAAATTCATCTTTTCCGACCTATCTCTCTCATTAACTCTATTTATAAAATTATTAATAAACTTATTTCTAAAAGACATGCTCACATATGAAATAAAATAATATCTTGGAATAAATTTGGTTTTATCAAAGGTATATCCACAGAGGACAGTATTTTCCCAACCTCGGAATGCTCCAATTCCGTAAATAAAGTGTCCAGAGGAGGAAACAATGCTATTAAACTTGACACCACGAATGAATTTGACACCATTGACTGTAGATTCATTTTCAAAGTTATCTAGAGTTTTTCCTTCAATGATACTTTTATAACTTGGATTAACTCCATATTTCATTCAGCCTCTATCTTTGCCCTTGTTAATGGATCCCCAGAAGGCAACATTAAATCCCCCAAAGGAATTAGACAAGGTAACCCCTTATCTTTCATACTTTTTGGGATTATAGAAGATTATCTTAGCAGACTGCTGACCCTCCTTGCTGGCCAAAATAAACTCAATCCCATTTAGGCAGCCATAAACCTCAAGGTTCCCATGAATCTTCTATATGCGAATGAAATTATTCTGTTTTTAAATGGTGACAAAAGAAATATTAAAAATTTAAAAAATAATATGGCTCATTATGTAGAGATTTAGAGTCAAACTATTAGCTATAACAAATCTTTTGTGTTATTTGGGAAAAGCTTGTTTTTAGTAGGAAAATTATCATTATAAATAGCTGAGGAATTAATAAAGTATCTTTCCACTTCACCTATCTGGGAGTTCTCATAATTTGGTGAAGAACAAAATCCATGTATTTTAATGTTGTTGTGGACCATGTTATGAATCAATTATCCTCATAGAATGATAAATACAACTCCATGGTTAGTGGGATTGGGTTCGTGAAGTCTACGATTGTCTTGAAATTGGTCTACCCGCTAATGCTTTATAAATGGACTACCGATCTTCTTATGAAAATTAATGTTTACATCAAAAACATTGTTTTGACTAGCATAATTCTTGAAAGGAAGCTTGTTACCATACCCTGGTCTAACTGTTGCAAACCTCTTGAGTCAGGTGGTCTTGGAATTAAAAATCTCAAGATCTTTAATGAATATTTACAAGCCAGACTCACTTAGAGAATATTTAATAATAACTCTGATTCCATTGATTTTCTCAAAGAAAATTCCTCATGATGTTCTAGAAAGGTAATTTGAGCTATCTGATCTCTTATATATTGCCATCCATTAGGAAATATATTTCCTACGTTATGAATAACTCAAGATGGATGGTTAGCTAGGATTCCTACATGAAATTTTAGATGGAGAAATGGACTGGTGGTCCAATTTTAACCATGCTCCCTCCAAACTCCCATCTAGAAAACATCAATTGTAATATAAAGGAAGTGACTTAATCTAGAAATTTCACAGTCCCTAATAACATCATGCATGTTGTTGATAATTATATTTTCTATAATACAGGTGATTTTCTTATTTGGGAGCCTGCACAAAATGGTGTGCTTAATTCAAAAACCTTTTGGAAACATAATTTCACTAATTTAGAACCAAGCATTGGTTTCATCAAACCTTTTGATAATCCCTATATAAAAGACTCAAGAATCAATATTGTTTGGCTCATTTCTCTCAACTGAATTCCTACCACGGTTTGTCTTTAATATTTTTGTATCCAAATATTCTCTAAGTTCCCCTTCAGTCACTAATATAGAGAGGATACTAACCATATTTTTTTGTCTTTTGTTACAGCTTCGGCTCTTGGGAATTATATTAGTTACATGTTTGATTGCAGATGGTTATTACTCAACTCTATTCCCTTGCAATTAAAATGTTGTGCGGAGCTCGAAACATCGAAACAAATCAAGAACCTCTTCTTAGTTGTCATTGTTGATCTCTTGTATGTGATATGGAATGATAGAAAGGACATTATTCACAAAAAATGCTCATTCAATCTTAATATAGGTCAGATGCAGATTCTTATCACCATTAAAGATGCATGCTTGATTCAGAAAGCCCATTGCGATAACACTATTTGAGACTATGTGATCCTGTGTCGACTTAGGATTGATGATATCTACCAACCACTAAGGCACACCATTGAGGTGCTCTGGCAATCCCCGCTCTAAGGATGGATCAAAATTAATGTTGACGAAGCTCCCAAAGGCACCCCGAGACCTACGGGATGTGGTACTATCTTTAGATACTTCCTTGTCCATTTTCAATAATGCTTCTACAATAGTTGAGGTGTCGCCTCTGCATTAGAGGTAGAAATAATGGATGTGATCCTTACAGTCAACGTTGTCAAACAAAAGGGTTGAACAACATTTGGATTGACAGTGAATCAACCACTATAGTCCAAGCCATCTAGAATGATATGATGCACCTTGCTTGGCCTCTTACTACCCACTGGATAAGTTTCCTTACATTGCTTATGGAGATCAGATACATTTCCACTCATTCCTTCCATGAAGCGAACATAGTTTCTGATGGTCTGGCCAATAAGGGAATCAACTAGGGAATCACTTTGATGGAAGATCTTCCAGTTGATCTTCTACCTCTTTATGAAAAAATATTTTAATAAAATAGATTCCTTAATACTTATATAATTGTTATTTTTTATTGAATAAATTGTGTCTTGTTCTTTGACCGTTGTACCACCTTTTTAAAAAAAGCAATGATTATTCGATATTAGGTTTGTGACATGCTTGTGTAGAAGCCCGATTTACCTCATTGGACGATCACTAAGACATGATCCCCTATTATTATCCCTCTTCTCCCTTGACTAATGATGCCCTACTGAGGGGTAATAAAATTTTATCCAGTGGATGAGAAATAATGTAAAATGGTTTAAGAGAGAATAAAATCAATGAAAATTAAAAAGGGGGCTCAATGCCCAATGAGAGGTTATTATTTACCTCAAAAAACCCCCTCATTATAGACTTAACTATGAAGTCATGTTCCCAATAGAACGATCTATTAAAAATATATCACTAAAAAAACCCATGAAAATAATTAATATTTAATTAATTAAATATTCAATATTCAATCAAAATTCAAATGCCTTGTAATTCCAAAAAACACTATCCCTAGGGTAAACACCCTATTCTTGGACCAAGATAGCAGTCATAAAAATTAGTTGAGATTATATGACATTAAAATTACCCTTCATCATAGAAACACTACTAAGAAAAAAATAAAATTTCACCAAATTTTCTAAATATATTGTAATATATTTCATCAAAACCTCCCCACTATAGTGCTTCTCTCCCAAATGATGCTTTAGTTTTCACCCTAATACCATGCATCACCACGAATACCTACATATCTAACACCACATAAACCTCCCACTAACCGATATCATAGTGCAAAAAATTCTTAAAACAACAATATTTTTCATCCATGACTAGTAATAAAATACCCACCATATTATTATCCTTATCATAACCGATCATCCAGACAACAAACACCATATCCCACACTCAATCCACCACTGAACATGAGGACAATACAGAGTTGACTCACTCACACCCAAGAACCAACCATAAAATCCATCCACCACCTATTTCCATATCACTATGAAAGAAGTCCCGGATAATCAAAGATGTAATTAAAATGGAAACTATAACTCTTTAAATCCAATATCATCCTCCCCGTCATTTGGTTTCCCTTATAATACTCATCAATCACTGACATACTCGCACAAACCAAAACACTAGAATCACATGTTCATGTGTAAATTGAAAACATAAATGAACTCATTCTCAAATGATCCAAAACATCAATGATCCTGGGTGAACTGACCATGCTCCTAAAATATCCCATTTACAAAATCTAGAGTTTCCCTCATTGGACATATAAATAACAAGGCTTCTATCCATGCTAAGATCAACAGCATGGCCAATTTCTGCTTTGGTGTCATTCATAAACCATGAGCCCCCAACCACACTCCCACTATACCACTGAAATCTCAAACATAACTAACAAGTTTTGGAATCCATTAAACCTTCTCTCTCAACCAAACCATGAATCCAAGAGCACGCATAGTTCTACATATCTGAATGCTATGGAAACCGCGAGAATAAACACATACTTTGATAAATTTGTGAATGATCCAAGCATCTCTTGGACATATATTCCAACATTGAGACACTCACATTGTAACACCCCGAGATTTTATGAAAAATATTCTTTTTAATTTCACTAATGTCTTGTGTTGTACGCTACACCAAAAGGAGCTCGCACAACACGCATCCTTGACTTTCCTTCCATTACACGCAATCACGACCTTCCTCGATAGCGTGTGTAGTACGCAATAACGAGTTTCACTAAACAGCAATATGCTATTAAAATATTATTAAAACTAGCCGTTATGAATAGTAATAACCACTTTTTTAAATTTTATAAATTTTTTTTTTTCAAAATGGACTTTATTTTTGGATTCGTAATATCGAAATTAGCTTAGGGTGAAATTTTGGTACTTTTCGGATAACTTTCATTGTCTGATGAATAGTGAAAATTACTAAATTTTAATTAAAAACAACTTTTTTAATCGAAATAATTAATAGTGATAAATTATTAATTTGAGTGGTTTTAAATTATATTTAGAATATATTTTTACAATTCAATACAATGTTGGTCATTGGATGTAATTTCACATTTACACCAGACATAAACAAGTGTTAATCTTTTGATAGTTATTATCTCTTAAAAACACACTATTTGTTGTGACAGCGGAAATTAATTATAAAATTAATTAATGCAACTTATATGTTGGGAATTTTGTAAAATAGAATCATTTTTGAATCCGGAATATGAATTATAGCTTAGGGTGAAATTTTGGCATTTTTCTGAAAAACTTCAATTTTGATGAATAGTGAAACTACTAAGTGGTAGTTAAAAAAATTAATTGTTTTATAAATCTTAATTTTACCGCTTCTCTGAATGGAATTTCAAAAATCCGAGAGACATGGTTGATGTCAGTAAGTAAAATGTGGTTCAATGAGATGAAAATAATTTTTGGTGAATTGTAACTTTTTACTTTTATTTACCACTGTTAAAAGTAAATAGGGTAATTAAGGGTAAATATGATATTAATATTACCCTAACACATGTCCTAATCCTATTTGACAAGTGTATCTCGACCAAAAACAACCTTAAGTGTAAAATATTATCATTTAGGCCCACTAGTATTAGATTAGGACATTTATTATAATTAAATTCAAAGAAGAGTTAAAAGAGCTAAAATCAAAGTTTATTTACTAAAACATTTTTAATATAGGGTTATACATAATATAATTTCGACTATAAATATTCATTAGAAATATAAACAGATTTCCTACATAATGGTATTTTATTTGTAATTTTTATACTTTAAATAAGTTAATTTATTTATGACACAACGATGATGCAGTAAATACCTTTTTAAGAAAATATTAACATAATTGATGTTATAAATGCCCAAATAAATGTAATTTGAGACTTTTTATGACATACACTAATTTTATAGGTTAATATGACATGTTATTGTTGATTTAAGTAACTTGGTTTGAACTTATCATTCTGTTAGAAATTTCATAAAAATAATGTACCAAATAGTGTCAAAATTGACATAAATTAGTTTTTAAAACAAATATTATATTATTAATTGTTATTTAATTCCTAAAAATCTAAGGTTCGGCCAAATGACATAGATAAGGATAGATATATTAATAATAAACAACTTGGGGTTCGTTTGGCTTGATATAGTAAGTTTATTAACCATATAGTGTAAGAAAACAAAAAGACATGGTAAAAGTTAAATTATTTAACTTAGAGTTAAATCTAATTGATAAGGTTAAAATAATAACCTAAACTTGTCTAAATCCTATTGTATGAGAGGATTTCGACCCATCCCTACTTTATCTTCGAAATAAGAACATTTGGAACCATTATAAACCGAATTTGACCTTAATATAAAATAATATTTTGAGATTTTCCTAAGATGACCCTCTCCTCCCTTATAAAAGGGCACCTCCTCCCTCTCCTCCTCACACCAATTTGAGCATTCAAGCTCGGCCAAACCCTGCCAAAATCTCTTCTCCACTTCTCTAGTATCATCCTAGAGGTCCTGGTCTTCTTCAAAGACCATCCTTAGTTCTTTAAGTGGAGGTTAAGTGAAGGCACGTCAAAAAGAGGTAATATCCATTACCGATCTTTTTCAATTTCTTTCTTCGTCAACTTCTTCTTCTTTAGTTGTTTCATGATAAAGTAATAACATCAGTATTTCTTATATACTGATATGTTATTGTAAATATTATACAACTCTAATTAACCTTCTATCCATCCTACAGAAAAAGGAAATCACCGCGCGTGTGTACGTACGGAATACCGTCTCCACGCCGTGGTGTAATCTATTTTCCGCCACCACCTTAATTGTATGAGTATAATGGTGTAATGAGTAACTATATATGATTATAATAAAGTGATATTGATACTGAAATAGTATACATACACTTCAACACAATTCCACGACCATGGGAACGATATCATCGCTTTTGCGTACGTACGGACTACCGTCTCCACGACGCGATGAGATTCATTCCCAGTGATTAACCATTCATGAATGATTATAAAGTATATATAATAAGTACTAATGAAATATATGAAATAATAATGATACTGTATTTATGTATATTTAATTCCATTCAATTCAATAAGGAAACGAAAACAGCGTTCATGCGTACGTACGGACTACCGTCTCCATGAACGGTGTATTTCGTTCCATTTACTGATTTATTATATATATGTATATTCTGAATATATATATATATAAATCATGTTTTATATTATGTAATTAAGTAATCATGATCTAAGTAATCATATGAATAATTACAAGTCAAAACACGGACGACAAATGATACAATTTTACCCAAAACGCTCTTTAACATGGAATTTAAAAAAGAACGGGTAATATAAAGTCATAAGTGAACCATATATGATATCATAACAATGAATATGATTCTATAATAAGTCAATGACATTATTTAAATCATTATACAGGAGGTTCGGACACTTACGAAGCAAATCGGACCTAAGGTAAGGGAAATATCACAATCTCATTTTTATCCGAGATTGTTTATACTTTGAAATTTACTGGGGTGTATTTTATCATCCACATCAATGTTTCCTCAATATGTAATATTATTTCCATCCACTTAAAATTTTTTTAAATTCAATTTTACCCTTCAGTGAGTTTTTATTAAAAGATATGAAAGGAATCTTTTGTCGTTTTTCGTACAATGTTTTTTTTTGACTTTTCCGACAAAAGTACGAGAAGAATGTTTTTTTAACTTATACGGCATGAACGTATTTTTAAAACATTATTTACAAGAAGCATCATTTACAAGATTTCAAGTTTATTTTAAATCAACTTCTTTAAGTTTAATGTTGTATGACATGTTAAGAATGGAAAAATGTTTTTGAAGAAGAAAGGATAGTTTCCTCAAGAATGGAGTTCAAGTGTTTTATCAAAATTATTTTCCATCTAAGATAATAAAGGGTTCTGTTTTTATCCCTATTATTACATTGATTTGATTATGTTGTGATGGAAATATTTATATGAATTCCTTTACCTTATATGATTTGTTTTATGATGTCATGATATTTCAAGAATCCCATTTTTGTTACATGTGTTATGCGATGATGTATGATTTATGATTATGTGGCACACATAAGAAAGGATTCATTATAAGATGGGTGGGACCTATATCTACCTCCAATGCATTGGGTAAAGATTTTATATCTCATGAGATAGACATGGCTGGAACGGTAGGTTATACCAGTTCAGTGAAACAGGACTGAAACGAGGGTGAATCGATTCAGAAAGGGACTTTGTCCACTAAGATAGTCTTGGAAATGAGTCTTGACTAACAAGAAATGATTCTCTATGATTATGTGTGAATTCCACAAAGTTTCATGTTTTATGTTATGATTATTGTTATTACATTTCACTACCATGATTTACCCCATGTTTTGAAATTATGGTCTCTTTTCCAGGTTATGATTTCCAAAAGTTATGTGCTTATGTATATGATGTGATTGATATTTCTTTTGTTTACCCTTACTGAGCATTTGAGCTCACCATTTTAAGTTTTCTTTTCCCTAGGATATAAAGAAAGGTTTTAGGTATAAAAAAAAGATGATCTTTATGGGAGATTATGAAGATCTTTCACCAGGATTAGAAGATTATATTCTGAGTTTCCAAAGACACTAAACTATTACGATCCTTGTGTGTGTGTTTTTGTTATGTACTAAGTATTCCTCAAATGTAATGTAATGTCAATGTACGTCAGGCTTCGGGTCTCTACAGTTGGTATCAGAGGAAAGGTTTAGTCAACCTTTGGAGTCTAGGATGCAAGAACTTTAGTGAGATCCCTAGAGATATTTATAAAGTATGTCCAGGGATGTCCCTAAGGATAAGTATACGTATAAGATACAGTCCTAGAACTACAGTAATGATCATAGAATTTAACCTAAGATGTTAGATATTGAGGATACTCCACCTTCATTATGTTGTTTTCCCTAGCATGATTTTTTCCTCTCACACTATTCTTTTTTGGGTTTTAGAAAATGGATGGAAACAAGAAGATTCACGATAATGGAGGATATGATGGACAATGGAATGATATTCTTCATAATGAAATGGGATTTGGAAGTCCAAACATCATTATTATGCCGAATCAGCAATCTCATAATATGATCAATAATGTAAAATTTGGTAAGTTTCCTGAATCGGCTAATAAGAGAAAGATAGAGTTTCATGATGATCATAGAGGAAAGAAAGTTCAATTTCCCCTATGTAAATCATGTGGGAAGAGGAATCAAGGAGAATGTTTCAAAGGAACTGGAAGATGCTTTGGGTGTGGAAAAGAAGGACACAAAACAAGTAAGTGCAAAGGAAAAGGTCCAGTTAACACCATGGATGAGGATAATGGTATTACTACGACATCAACAATGGTTAAATGTTTTAAATGTGGAATGTACGTGCATTATGAAAACCAATTACCTAAGGGAAAGTCTCATGAAGAGAATCAGTATGGTCGTATGGGAAGTATTTATGTTGATGATGATGAAGATACTACAAATGATATGTGAGATGAAAGAATTGTTGAAGCTCGGTCAATAGATTAAGAAGGTAGTGGAATGATTACATGTTTATCCAGTGTAATGTTGTATAAGTAATCTCATGGTACTATGAAATAAAGAGACATCTAAGGATTGTTACACTATTGTCTTTCCTATGTTTTTAAAGTCTATGATTAATGGTACTAGTAACCATGAAATGATATTCATATAATTTTTGGAAAGTAGATGATATGCGCATAATGAAGGAATAATAAGATAATGAGGTGTTTTATTGTATTCGTGAGCTCATGACTGATATAAGGAGAAGGTTATATCATGGTTTGAGTATATAGAATTTTTGGATTTTTGTATGTGGAAAGAGTTAACTTTTAACAGCATTAATGTTTTCACTAAGGTTCAATGGGTATTCAAGAGAATACATGATTAAGGCCTTTGAATGTTTGGAATGTGACCAACAAGACATATCTTATGATATATGGGGATCAACGACAGTATTAAATCTCTGGTAATCGTTTTCACTATATTATGAGAGTGGACTGCAGTATTATGGATAAGCCTAAAGATTAGAATGGATTATGTTGGACATAAGTTATTATTGTTTAAGGATAGAAGATTTTCGATATTATTGATGGGATGTTATAGTAATGTAGTTTTAGAAAAAGGAAAACCCGCAGGACAGGCAACAGCCCATCGCGTCGGACAAGGATGTGGGAATCGAACCCACAATCGAAGTGTGACTGGCCTTTATCGCCTACCACTGGCCTACAGGAAGTCCCTGTTTAGTAGAAACTAGTTTTATTATATTAAGCAGTATGATATATGAAGTATAAGTCCATTTTAGGTACCATATATGATTAATCTCACTATAGAATGACTTATGTATATTTAATAACTTTTTCTAACCTTTTGTTTGAGACAGATGGAATGACCCGTCATTCTATCACATGATCTGCTAACACTTCAAGAATAACAAATTCAACTTCGTTTATTTAAGAGATGAAGTGGAAATTGTTCAAGGCACGAACAACAGTGAGATTGTACCAAAATAAAGTAAGTATTTATTCTAATTCAAATTCTTCAACTTTAGGTAAACGATCTTGAAAACCAAAAATGTTGTCCTAGTGCTCTTATATCTGATTAATCAGATGGTACCTTAGATCGTCACAAATTTATGGCTTTGTGATTGCTAGCTTTTCCATAGCCATGTTCTCTACCACTCTCCATTAGAACATGATGGTTAGATTTCTCTTCCATATCTATATTTTCACCTATGTGGAAACCTAGTGATTAGTTTATTTGGGTAACCGTTACGTTTCATACTTTAGTTTTTAAAAATTGGTTTTCGTATTCCTTTTTACGATGTGGGTTTCGATTAATGAAACTTTCGAATAGTAAACCATTTATAACCCCGATGAATTTCGAGGGCGAAATTCATTTTAACGGGGGTAGAATGTAACACCCCGAGATTTTATGAAAAATATTCTTTTTAATTTCACTAATGTCTTGTGTTGTACGCTACACCAAATGGAGCTCGCACAACACGCATCCTTGACTTTCCTTCCATTACACGCAATCGCGACCTTCCTCGATAGCGTGTGTAGTACGCAATAACGAGTTTCACTAAACAGCAATATGCTATTAAAATATTATTAAAACAAGCCGTTATGAATAGTAATAACCACTTTTTGAAATTTTGTAAATTTTATTTTTTTTCAAAATGGACTTTATTTTTGGATTCGTAATATCGAAATTAGCTTAGGGTGAAATTTTGGTACTTTTCGGATAACTTTCATTTTCTGATGAATAGTGAAAATTACTAAATTTTAATTAAAAACAACTTTTTTAATCGAAATAATTAATAGTGATAAATTATTAATTTGAGTGGTTTTAAAGTATATTTAGAATATATTTTTAAAATTCAATACAATGTTGGTCATTGGATGTAATTTCACATTTACACCATACATAAACAAATGTTAATCTTTTGATAGTTATTATCTCTTAAAAACACGCTATTTGTTGTGACAGCGGAAATTAATTATAAAATTATTTAATTCAACTTATATGTTGGGAATTTTGTAAAATAGAAATCATTTTTGAAACCGGAATATGAATTATAGCTTAGGGTGAAATTTTGGCATTTTTCTGAAAAACATCAATTTTTGATGAATAGTGAAACTACTAAGTGGTAGTTAAAAAATTACTTTTTTTATAAATCATAATTTTACCGCTTCTGTGAATGGAATTTCAAAAATCTGAGAGACACGGTTGATTTCAGTAAGTAAAATGTGGTTCAATGAGATGAAAATAATTTTTGGTGAATAGTAACTTTTTACTTTTATTTACCACGGTTAAAAGTAAATAGGGTAATTAAGGGTAAAAATGATATTAATATTACCCTAACACATGTCCTAATCTTATTGGACAAGTTCATCTCGACCAAAAACATCCTTAAGTGTAAAATATTATCATTTAGGCCCACTTGGATTAGATTAGGACATTTATTATTATTTAATTCAAATAAGAGTTAAGTGAGTTAAAATCAAAGTTTATTTACTAAAACATTTTTAATATAGGGTTATACATAATATAATTTCGACTATAAATATTCATTAGAAAGCTAAAAAGATTTACTACATAATGGTATTTTATTTGTAATTTTTATACTTTAAATAAGTTAATTTATTTATGACACAACAATGATGTAGTAATTACCTTTTTAAGAAAATATTAACATAATTGATGTTATAAATGCCCAAATAAATGTAATTTGAGACTGTTTATGACTGACACTAATTTTCTAGGTTAATATGACATGTTATTGTTGATTTAAGTGACTTTTTTCTAACTTATAATTCTGTTATAAATTTCATAAAAAACATGTACCAAATAGTGTCAAAATTGACATAAATAAGTTTTTAAAACAAATATTATATTATTAATTGTTATTTAATTCCTAGAAATCTATGGTTCGTCATAATGAAAAAGATAATTATAGATATATTAATAATAAACAACTTGGGGTTCGTTTGGCTTGATATAGTAAGTTTACTAACCATATAGTGTAAGAAAAAAAAAGACATGGTAAAAGTAAAATTATTTATCTTAGAGTTAAATCTAATTGATAAGGTTAAAATAATAACCTAAACATGTCTAAATCCTATTGGATGAGAGTATTTCGACCCATCCCTACTTTATCTTAGAAATAAGACCATTTGGAACCATTATAAACCGAATTTGACCTTAATATAAAATAATATTTTGAGATTTTCCTAAGATTCCCCTCTCCTCCCTTATAAAAGGGCACCTCCTCCCACTCCTCCTCACACCAATTTGAGAATTCAAGCTCGGCCAAACCCTGCCAAAATCTCTTCTCCACTTCCCTAGTATCATCCTATAGGTCCTGGTCTTCTTCAAAGACCATCCTTAGTTCTTTAAGTGGAGGTTAAGTGAAGGCGTGTCAAAAAGAGGTAATATCCATTACCGATCTTTTTCAATTTCTTTCTTCTTCAACTTCTTCTTCTTTAGTTGTTTCATGATAAAGTAATAACATCAGTATTTCTTATATACTGATATGTTACTATAAATATGAAACAACTCTAATTAACCTTCTATCCATCCTACGGAAAAAGGAAATCACCGCGCGTGCGTACGTACGGAATACCGTCTCCACGCCGTGGTGTAATCTATTTTCCGCCACCACCTAAATTGTATGAGTATAATGGTGTAATGAGTAACTATATATGATTATTATAAAGTAATATTGATACTGAAATAGTATTCATACACTTCAACACAATTCCATGACCATGGGAACGATATCATCGCTCGTGCGTACGTACGGACTACCGTCTCCACGACGCGATGAGATTCATTCTCAATGATTAACCATTCATGAATGATTATAAAGTATATATAATAAGTACTAATTAAATATATGAAATAATAATGATACTGGATTTATGTATATTTAATTCCATTCAATTCAATAAGGAAACGAAAACAGCGTTCATGCGTACGTACGGACTACCGTCTCCATGAACGGTGTATTCCTTTCCATTTATTGATTTATTATATATATGTATATTCTGAATATATATTTATAAATAAATCATGTTTTATATTCTGGAATTAAGTAATCATGATCTAAGTAATCATCTGAATAATTACAAGTCAAAACACGGATGACAAATGAAACAATTTTACCCAAAACGCTCTTTAACATGGAATTTACAAAAGAACGGGTAATATAAAGTCATAAGTGAACCATATATGATATCATAACAATGAATATGATTCTGTAATAAGTCAATGACATTATTTAAATCATTATACAGGAGGTCCGGACACTTACGAAGCAAATCGGACCTAAGGTAAGGGAAATATCACAATCTCATTTTTATCCGAGATTGTTTATACTTTGAAATTTACTGGGGTGTATTTTATCATACACATCCATGTTTCCTCAATATGTAATATTATTTCCATCCACCTAAAAAAATTTTTAATTCAATTTTACCCTTTAGTGAGTTTTTATTAAAATATATGAAAGAAATCTTTTGTCGTTTTTCGTACGATGTTTTTTTTTTTGACTTTTCCGAAAAAAGTATGGGAAGAATGTTTTTTTTAACTTATACGGCATGAACGGATTTTCAAAACATTATTTCCAAGAAGCATCCTTTACAAGTTTTCAAGTTTATTTTAAATCAACTTCTTTATGTTTAAAGTTGTATGACATGTTAAGAATGGAAAAATGTTTTTGAAGAAGAAAGGATATTTTCCTCAAGAATGGAGTTCAAGTGTTTTATCAAAATTATTTTCCATCTAAGATAATAAAGGGTTCTGTTTTTATCCCTATTATTACATTGATTTGATTATGTTGTGATGGAATTATTTTTATGAATTCCTTTACCTTATATGATTTGTTTTATGATGTCATGATATTTCAAGAATCCCATTTTTGTTACATGTGTTATGCGATGATGTATGATTTATGATTATGTGGTACACATAAGAAAGGATTCATTATAAGATGGGTGGGACCTATATCTCCCTCCAATGCATTGGGTAAAGATTTTATATCTCATGAGATAGACACGGATGGAACGGTAGATTATACCAGTTCAGTGAAACAGGACTGAAACGAGGGTGACTCGGTTCAGAAAGGGACTTTGTACACTAAGATAGTCTTGGAAATGAGTCTTGACTAACAAGAAATGATTCTCTATGATTATGTGTGAATGACACAAAGTTTCATGTTTTAAGTTATGATTATTGTGATTACATTTCACTGCCATGATTTACCCCATGTTATGAAATTATGATCTCTTTTGCAGGTTAAGATTTCCAAAAGTTATGTTCTTATGTATATGATGTGATTGATATTTCTTTTGTTTACCCTTTCTAAGCATTTGAGCTCACCATTTTATGTTTTCTTTTCCCCAGGATATAAAGAAAGGTTCTAGGTAAAAAAAGATGATCTTTATGGGAGATGTTGAAGATCTTTCACCAGGATTAGAAGATTATATTCCGAGTTTCCAAAGACACTAAACTATTACGATCCTTGTGTGTGTGTTTTTGTTATGTACTATGTATTCCGCAAATGTAATGTAATTTCAATGTACTTCAGGCTTCGGGTCTCTACACACATGGACTCCACCACCCCGAAAATCCAATAAGGATTCAAAAAATCACTCAATTAAGGGAATATGATTATATCATTAGTGTATATCTCTCCATTAGATTCGAATGACATTCCATTAGAAGAAAATAATTTGTGGTTTAGTTGAGGGCAGTTCAACCAAGGAGCTGTATTGGTGAACACAATATAGGTCCTTCGAAATACTTCAAATAATTAAACATCCATCATTAGTGAAACCTTATATAAATATACATATATAATTTTAATCTTATAATCCCTAAAGGATGAATGTTATAAATCCTCTCACAAATGAGCTCAGAGCCAAATCCAATAAATAAAAAATCTAAAAACTCAAGTGCATCACCCAAGGTGAAATCATAAACCTGTAACATAATAAATAATTAAAAAACCCCTTTAACCCTACTAAAATATATACTGCATTAAAAAAGGTATACATGATTCACTATTCGAAGTTTCCTTACAATCTCTGATGCATTACTAAACCTCCAGTCTACCAACACCCTAAATCATAAAACAATATAGGACATAACCCATACCAACGCATTTCAAAAAAAAACTATTACATAACCCAAAAGTATTATTCACATTTAAATACCTTCAAGATATACCATACATAATAAACTCCTTCATTACCTTGGGTAATGAAACATAATAAATTGTGAGCTTAGACACTCATTAAGTGATTAAAATAAGATATATCAATTGAAGATAATATGTGAGTATAAGATGAACTTTTGGGTGAGTGAAAATAATCATGGTATACGATCAAAATATAAGTAAATTTTAAAAAATAAAATAATTATTATAAATAATAAATCTTTAAATAATATATTTTACAAAACATGTAAAATGGGTCATAGTGAGGTTGAATATTTTCACAATTATTATAAGTTATGGAATCATATCATAAGATTGTGACATGAAATAAAAAAATGGAATAGGATTGTGTTATATATATTATCAAAGAAAATATTTTCTTTTGTTAAGGATCACTTACAATACAATAATCATGCAGTTTAGAGAGTCTTATAGTGGATTTGGTTCTCTCACCATTCACATAAACAAAAAGGATAGTGTCCTATTGTTTATTGGGTTCACTCCCTAGCCTCTTACTTGTAAAATAATGAGATATAAATCATTACTCAATGCATTGGAAGGAAATATAATTTTAGACCAACAAATCACATATTTAAAATAAAAACATAACAGAATTATATGAAAACATTTACTATTAAATTATATCCAATTTAACCCATGATAAAAAATGGTTTAATTATAATGTTTAGAGAATGTGATCATAATCCATTTAGAGAATAATTTTTTTTGTATAATTATATTATATTTTCCATGATGAATATGATACATTAAACGATATTGAAAAAGTTGACAAGAACATTATAAGAGTATTGGAAAAATGATTGGAGAGATATGAATAAATATCATTTTAATTCAAATAAAATTTATTTAAAAGGATATAAATTCTAAAGTAATATATCTTTATAAAAAACGAAATATTGAATAAAATTTATTTTGGAAAACAACAAGAACCTATAAAGGATGATTTGTAATGAAAACTAAGGAATGTGATGGGAGAAAGTGAATTTGTATAAATTGTTAGCAAAGATTCCAGTCATATAATTTTATGGAAATTAATATTTAAAAGAATATTACTCTAAATAATCATATATATAGGTATAAGAACATCTATAAAAGAAAATAGAATTGATAGAAATATAGGATACTGATTTCCATCTAAAAATAAGCGATAAGGCATTCCCCACATATAAGAATATTTTTTATTGAATTATGTTACAAAGGTAGGTGAAATGGTAGGATGAAATAAAAATTTAAGAATTAAATAGATTTGAATAAAATATATGGGTTTTTAGAGAAAATATTGTCAGAACCTGGACCTTCTTTTAAGGTATGTTTTTCCTTTTTATGGAGTTTTTTAAAAATGTGAAGTTTTTGGAAATTTTTTAAGTACACGTCGTGTACTTTATGAGTACATGCCATGTAGTTCGTTGCCGCAGGAGGCCGTGTGCTGGCCATTTCATGGCCACACACATGGTTCTGTGGGGTGATGTAGAGGCTGCCTAAAGTGGAGTACGAAAAGGGGAAGTACATCCTATCTACTTCAAAAGTACACTTCGTGTATTTGTTTTTTTCATTAAACGGACCAGGGTAGCATCTAAGGGATAGGGGTGTCTTCTTCTATGGTCGAAACATCTCAGAGCACCCGTATGATGTTGAGACTTCCTTAAGCCCCTGATCACGCATCTGTTCTCTGATTCGACCACCATCAATGGCATTGGGACCGCAGCGGTAACCTCTTATTTCTTCTGGTGAATTATTTTCAAATTCCTCTTCTTTTCCAATTGATCATGGGATGAACGTTTTATGTGTTTTTATAGATATACAATTTTATAAGGAGATCCAAGCTTGTAGGCTCAGTTATATAGATCTCATATCCCCTAGGTAGGTGTTTTGTGCCTTTTTTAATAAATTCTTTGGGTTTTATGTGAAAATTTTATCAATATCCTTGAATGGGTTTTTGTGTGTTTACCATTTTAGCCCTATTGTTTTCCTGATTTTCGTGTATTCCTAACTAGTGATTAATGATTTTGAATAGGGTGAATTTTTGGGATTTGGATATATATCCCATGCATGTTTTTCCTGTATTTGACCTTTGGGTCTAGTTTGCCTATTTGGATGTTGTTTCATTTTCAATGCCTAGTATTATAGGATGGTGTGCCTGATTCTCTCATATTCTATTATGTTGTAGAATTCTAGAAAAGTAGTTCTTGAGGTTTACATTTGCCTTTACACAATGTTATTCTTGTTTGACTTACACAGGGTCGTGAGAACCTGGTGTATAGACCATAGGGAGATTTGATGTTGGGGGCTTCTACATTGTTTCTTTATAATTATACGATGCGATACCATAGGGGGAATTGAAGATGAGTTCCTCCCCAGAGTGGTTGTAGTTCCTCAACATTGGAAACATGGGGAATTGACGTTGAGTGCTTCACCAGAGGGCCTTTAGTAAGATACGAGAATATAGGGGGAATTGACGGTGACTTCTTCCTCAAAGAGTTTATACTTTAGCTGAACCAGAGGGGTGAGACTGTGTGTGCCGCACAGAGGGTTTCTTGTTCTTGATAGGGAGAACCAGAAGGGATAGGTTGTGGGTACTTCCCAGAGGGTTACTAGTTATGTTATCTATTTTTCAGTTGCATTCTATGTAGTGTTTTGAATGCTTAACTGTGGATTGTTTACTTCTTCATGCTTCCTTGTTTACTAATTCTGTAATTTTACCTGCCATATACTCACTGACTTTTAGGCATTGATATTCGGGTGGTTTCCAACTGGTATTTAGTCTCATACCCTGTTTGGGCCATGTTCTTGGACCCAAACATGTTATATTGTTGTAGGTATAGACAAAGGCAAGCGCCCTTCGACTTCAGGTACTTGATTGCTTTGGAGCTGGAGAGAATGGGACCATGTCCAGGCTTGCGATTTTGAGGAGTTTCTCATCTATTTCTCTTTTGTAATTTGGTTTAGTACTGTATTAATCATTGTGACATGTTTGACTGCTTTCCTAGAAATATATGTATCATGCATCATTTACATATATTATTTCTCATGTTGTTTCTCTATTAATCTTCTGCTATCTACTATTGTTGGATATTTACTGCTTCTACTATTGTGTGTTGGTTAATTCCGTTTTGTACTCTGCTAATGATATCATACTTTCCCCACCATCACATCCAAGTCCCTCACTGTTATTCGGCAGCCTCTGGCATTCGTGGAAATGAGCTTAAGGCCATGTGACAAACTGGGTATGGGGCACCCCTGGGTGGCTTACAAAATCGAGGCGTTACAAAGTGGTATCATAGGGATTATTTTCTCCTGACTTATTGTTTGGAGCCTATAGTCAGGGTTAGGATAGAATAAGTACTTGGTAATAAGTTGTGCCTGGGAGTAGCTAACTCGTGTACAGGGAAAATCCAATCTACCTCGTTATTCCAATTTTTCTGGTTTTCAATTTTACAGTTGATTTGATTTCACAGTTGGGTGATTTACAAGTTTTGTGCGGTTACTGTTGATGTTATTGAGGTTCTATTTCTATCGCAACCCGATGAGATGAGGGTATTCTATCTCATGCGTCATATAGGAAATTTTTAGAAATCACATACCATGCATTCTTGCCATGTCACTTAGGATGCACTAGCAATTGAACGTTTTTGTGAAAGATGTTTTATAGAATATGCGTGTTGTTGTGATAGATGCCTTGATAGAGATACCTGCTGTTTGATAGGGAATTATGTGTAAGGTTTTGTTTGAATGAACACCAAACTTTGGTTCTTGAGGTTTTATGGGCCCTCATGGACCAGAATTTGGTGGATCAATGAATTGTATTCTTGTTTATAACTGGTATAGGGTGCCAACAATGGATTCACGGGGAGTATGGGCCCTCACGGATCAGAATTTGGTACTTTCAATGCCCATTTCAGTTTTTTCAAGGTTCTAGAGTAGTTTCTAAGGCTTAATCTCTGGGAAAAACCAGAATACATGCTGTGTAATATTACATACACACCATGTGTTCTTCTGTTCGGGGAGAAATGATTTTTCTTAAGTATACGCCGTGTAATTTATGTACACTTCATGTAGTCTCTAACTGTGTCATAGGTCATGTGGGTAGAGACACGGGATGGTAAAAGTCTGGTGGAAACACGCCGTGTCTGTGTTGAACACTCCATGTAGTATAATCCTAGGAACTTGGCCTTGTAAATAACAACATGGGTCGGTGGAGTCAATTCTTATACACATCGTTTCCACCTTGAGCACACTGTGTAGTTTGACATAGGTACCTGGATGTGTCATGAACAACACAGGTCGTTGTTATACTTTCACGTACACGCCATGTCTGTCAGGAACACGCCGTGTAGTTTGAGTCGTGTGTCTGACCGTGTCTCTAACAACACGGTCTAGGTGAAGCATGTCTAGTACATGTCGTGTCTACCTTGCGCACACCATGTAGTCTTTTCATAGGAGAGCCTTGTGGCTTAACCATGTAGAAGGACCCATGCAGGGAAGAAAATTCATGTACACCGTGTGTTCTAAGAACACATCGTGTGTTTGGGGTGTCACACGACCAGTTTAGGAAAAAGTATATGCCCATATGAATTACTTCAGGGAACACACCGTGTATGTAGTGTACACACCATGTATTCATGTTTTTTAAAACATGAATGTTTTCATCCTCTTCTTCTCTTCTTAAACTCCTTATTTTTAGTCCTTGATAATTATGATCTAAGGTGTGCGCTTGACCTCCAAATTCTTTTTTATTTGTGTTTTCAAATGACACATTTAATGGTAAGTGAGAACCCTATCAATAACATCCAAATAAAACATTAAAAGGAAAATTCACCCAAATCAAGACTATTTGGAGCTTCCTCTACCCATCATCAATATCATTAAGTCAAGCCTCCACCTTCTCATGGCCGCTCGACAAGTTGTCCTGTAAAAAGATGCACATGCTTGGTACCGATGGCATTCGCCACACCATCTCAATCGTCCAAATCCGAATTTCTTGCACTGGTGAACGCTCCCGGCTCTAAAACCACATCTATGGCAGATCTAGTAGTGTGACTGAGGACTTTCACAACAAAAAGAAACTCAAAAAAGTCAATGCACCATATAACATCCACTATAATCAATGTTTGACTTTACTTCTCATGTAAATACTACATGGGACCGCTAACGCCATCTTCCTGGACCATACCCTTGGAGAGAGGAGAGGAGAATTATATAGATCCAGGAAAATGTCGCATAACGGAGAATGCACCACATTACCAGGACAAGATCGATGTGAGGTAGAACTGCCACCCAAGTCAGCATTGGGGGTAACATTACCTGTACTATCATCCCTGTATTGAGGAGGGAAGGATGGGATCCCTACTTCAGACCTCACCATAGCATCATGAGGGGAGGAATAATCCTTGAACAATTTTTACCTCCTACCAAGATAAAGAGTAAATCCATCCTCATCAACCATCACATGTTTATCCTTCTTCAACAAAGACCTCTGTGAATCCTTCACAACCGGAACCTCTCCAGCAGTAACCAGCAAGAGGCACCTCTGGCCGGTACCCCCACTGGACACCTTCCCATCCCTGGGAGAACAAAGAGCTTGAGGAACCCCCTAATCTCCTATAATCGGAGTCAAATAAAGAGGGGAGCTTGGTAAGTCAGGGTGCACAGAGACAGGGGCCTAAACTGAGGGTGGAGCCGGTACCTGCACATAGACCGGATGCTGAACAGGATCCTCAATCGTAGAGGGTAACTGATCCTCCTGAGCATCATAAGCTGTTGACGGACCTCTTCGACGGTGACCTCCATGCCGGTGACATCTAGATCATGAATTTCCTTGACAGAAGCAGAACGAACAATAATATACAACCTACTCGTAGATGATGTGTTGCCAGAATCCATCCTCACCACCCACATACATTCAAATTCGGAGAGGAAGAACCCTAGACAAATCCATTTCAACACTGAAGTGCGCAAAAAATTGTTGCAAGACTCAAGTGGTAGAATCGTCAGTGCACAAGAAGAAACCAAGACGGTCTCCAATCCCTTTCAATTAAACAGGGTTCTGAAAAGGTGTGTGCTTGACCTTGCAGAGTCATTCCATGGAGACGTCCTCCAATTGTACGCCAGTTGCCAGGTGGTGAACAGACACCAGACATGGTTGATCAGGGACCACCTTCATATCCTAATGTTGTACCAGTCTTGGCACCAGAAGCTATACCTATTACTGGTGTTGATGCACAGTTTAGGGAAGGCTTCATGAAGATGATGCCGACATTTCAGGGAGGGCCGCCTCCTGCCCCGTCGATGGATGATTTGATGCGGGTCTTCCAGCAGTATCATCCTCCAACATTCTCAGGGGAGGGAGGACCTCAGGTTTCATATTCATTGCTCAATGCCATGCTGACGATCATTCAGCATCTATAGATGCCTCTATAGAGGAGTGTTAATCTCGCTACCTATATGCTACGGGATTCCAATAAGAGATGGTGGGATGTGATCTCATAGGCGTTTCATCTGCAGGTTATGTCTTGGGAGGAGTTCTGGGGCATCTTCTATGAATACATCTATCTGGAGACACTAAGGGCCGACTGAGCCCGGGAGTTTATGAGCCTTGAGCAGGGTACCCTATCAGTTATGGGGTACTCCTCTTGATTCACTGAGATTCAGCGTTTCACACCCTTCCTGGGAGGAGATGAGTTATTCCTGGCAAGGAAGTTCGAGGATGGACTCAGACAGGACATCCACTCACATTTGAATATCATCATGTTGACATTCATCGCTTCTATCATCATCCAGGCACTGATCATGGAGCGAAATCTGAGGGAATCCGGAGTTGTGAGCCTGCGTGGCTCGGCATCCAGAGTTAGTGATCCTCCAGCTGATAGCCAGAAGTGCCATAGTGAGACTACACAGGGAGATCTGAGTAGGAGGGATGCATCTTATGTTAGCCCGGTGGTGTGCTACCAGTGCAGGAGAAATGGGAATATGAGGCTGCAGTTCTAGAGAGACCTGGTGGAGTGCTAATCTTGCTTCAAGTTGGGACGCCTTCATCATTTCTATCAGGTCTTTTCACCAATGGCTGGTGACAGGGGTTCTTCTATGACTCCTCGTACAGGATTATCTCCACCAGTTTCTCACCAGTCTATGAACTAGAGTTCTTTAGGCCGTTCATGCCACGGTGGGGGTCACGGCTACGGTGGTCAGTCCACAGGCCACCAGCGATAGCAGGCTGGATCAGCTCAGAGTAGTCAGGCAATTCCACAAGGCTGCGGAGCTAGCCAGACTTTTTAGTGGAAAAGATCCATCAGGAGCAGGATCTCGGCCCCTCTACATTTCTAGGTTCGATCCTAGTTTCATCGGTTTTATCATCATCTCATTTCGATGCTGGTTCTATAAATAGTTTTATATATATTGTTGTTGTGAAAAGTCATGGGATCTGTATCTTTTCTTCTACTGATGTTTTGACACTATACACTCTATTGGGGTCAAGAACATCTGGTTTAAATCAGTGCAAGGAGTTTTTTCTTGAGGTTGGTGGCTGTCACTTCCTTTGGGATCTCTATGTCCTAGAGATGAAAGGATATGATGTAATTCTCGAAATGTACTAGCTAGTTCTCTTCCAAGAAGTCATTGACTATTATCGCCGCAGGGTGAGTTTCATATCACCAGAGGGTGGATCTTTTCATCATAAGGGTGAGTGGGATGTCCAAGCGAGAAAAGCAGGTCCAAAGAATCATAGTTTTGGAGTAGTTACTATCCAGATTACTAGTATATATCCGGATGACCAGGGGACTTAATAGTTAGACTTTCCACTAGTGGTGGATTGTTTCAAATATGTCTTTCCAGAGGACTTTTCAGGTTTTACTCCAGATCATGAGGTAAATGTTTCGATTTGAGCTTGTTCCTGGGCGGCACCAGTGTCCATTCCTCCTAATAGGATCGATACACCAGAGTTGTAGGAGCTCAAGAAACAGTTGGAGGAGTTGTAGGCCAGGTGTTTCATTCGACCCAGTACTTCTCCTTGGGGTTGCCTATCCTTTTTTCGAAGAAGGTAGATGGTACTATTAGGCTGTGAGTGGATTATCAGAAGTTTAACTTATTGACGGTTAAGAACTGATATCCCTTGATGATGAATGATGACCTCTCTGATCAGCTTCATGGAGTCCGGGTGTTCTCAAATTTCGATTTGGGGTCCGGATATCATTAGTTGCATGTTAGACTATCTGATATACCTCTTACAGCTTTCTAGAGTCGGTATGGTCTATACGAGTATATGGTTATGTCGTTCGATCTCACGAACATGCATGTAGTTTTCATGGCACTGATGAACCAAGTGTTCCATCCATACTTGGATTCTTTCGTGGTTGTTTTTGTGGATGATATCTGGGTGTACTCTCACACTCAACACGACCATGCTACCCATGTTGAGATCATTTTTAGTACATTGAGGGAGCATCAGTTATATGCTATGCTCTGAAAATGCCACTTTTGGATGGACCAGATTCACTTCTTGGGTTATATTATCTGAGAGACAGAAGTGTCAGTAGACCCATAGAAAGTGAGAGTAGTAGTTTCCTGTGAGTACCCGAAGAACGTATATGAGGTGCGGAGATTTCTAGGGCTAGCTGGATATTATAGATGTTTCATATAGGACTTTTCACGCTTATCAGCACCACTAATAGGTCGGACAAAGTAGGGTGAGAAGTTCTTATGGTCAGATTCTTGTTAGTCAGCCTTTTAGAAGCTAAAAGAGAGGATGAATTCGCACCGATACTAGTCTTTCTAGAGCCGGTCAAGAGCTATACCATTTCCTACGATGCATCAGGTATCATACTGGGAGTTGTGCTTATGCAGGGAGATGGAGTCATTGTGTATGGGTCATAGCAGTTGAGGCCACATGAGAGGAATTACCAAACGCATGATCTGGAGTTGGCAGCTATTGTTCATTCCCTATGCTGCTGGAGACATTTTCTTCTGGGAGAGCACTTTTTGGTTTTCCCTGAACACAAGAGTCTCATGTATATATTCACTCAGCGTGATCTTAATTTGAGATAGCGATAGTTGGTTGAGTACCTTCCGTCTTTTAACTTTGAACTTGCCTATACGATGGGGAAAGGCAACGCATTGACTGATTCATTGAGCCGGAGGAATCAAATACATGTGGTTCAGGAGGCCAACAGTGAGTGCCAGCTTATGGATCTATTCTCTGAGATGCATTAGGAGGTGAATGACAGACAGTGGTAGTCTTTTCTATCTTCTGTAGTTGTTACCTCTACCATTCTTGATCGAGTACGAATAAAGAAGTTATCATATTCTGAAGGCCTAGTCCTATGGGAACGAATATCAGGAGAGGAACCTATTCCTGGGTGGACCATAGGTGAGGATGAGATCCGATGATTCCAGGGACGTGTATGGTTTCTAATAGATATACATGTGGAGATTATGCGGGACTTTCATTTCTCATTTTTTTTCAATTCGTACTGGCATCACCAAGATGTATCGTGATCTACACTGTCAGTATTGGTTTCCAGGTAGGAAGAGGAACGTCGCTGGTTTCGTCCTGAGGTGTTCCACTTGTCAGCAGGTGAAGGCGGAGCATCAGCGACCAGCAGGGATTTTGGAGAAGTTACCCATTCTCGAGTGGAAGAGGAATGATGTCGTTATGGACATCGTGACCGGTTTTCCGATGTCGCCTTAAGAGAATGACGCAGTTTGGGTTGTCATTGACAAACTGAAGAATTTGTCATACTTCTTTCCGATCAAGGGGACCTTCAGTGTTGATGAGCTGGGTCGGTTGTACATCTGAGAGATTGTACATATGCATGGGGTTCCACACTCAATTGATTCAGATAGGGATGCACTTTTTACATCTCAAGTCTGGAAGGGTCTTCAGAAGGATTTGGAAACACCGGTACTTTTGAGTACCACATACCATCATCAGACAGATGGCCAGTCTGATCATACGATTCAGGTGCTTGAGGATATGCTTCAAGCATGCATTCTGGATATTTGTGGATATTGGGAGAATCAAATACCTATTTTGGAGTTTTCCTACAATAATAGTTATCAAGAGACTATTCAAATGGCACCTTATGAGGATTTCTACTGTAGTCCATGCCGATCACCTTTATGTTGGCTGGAGGTAGGAGAGGCACCTTTTCTAGGACCTCGTCTTCTTCAGGAGACCACAGAGCAGATAGAGTTGATTCAGAAGAGGATGACTACAGCACAGTCTCGTCAGAAGAATTATGCTAATCAGCGGAGATGACCTCTGGAGTTTGATGTTGGGGATCAGGTTTCCCTGCGAGTCACACTGAGGTTGGGACACAAGAGGATTAGGAGACAGGGTAAGCTTTCAACGAGCTGCGCCGTGCTGTTTGAGGTGATGGATAGTGTTGGTTCGGTTGCCTTTCGGTTGTGGTTACCTCAGAGGTACCAATCTATGCACCACGTCTTCCATGTTTCTCTACTTCGACCTTACTTTTCAGACTCATCTCATGCTTTCCAACCCTAGGAAGTCAAGTTGGAGGTGGATGCATCTTTCAAGGAGCATCCTCTACAGATTTTTTTATCACGGTACGAAGGTTCTTTGTGGCTGGTCTGTTCCTCTGGTACGAGTTTTATGGAATCACAGGTGAGTGTAGGATGAGACTTGGGAGGGGGAGGCTGATGTAAGATCGCAGTGGCCGGAGCTGTTCGGGGTTCCTTCTTATACGCCGAGCTAGGGAAATTCATGGATGAATTTATTTAAGGGGGTAGTTTGTAAGAACATGGACCTTCTTTTCAGGTATGTTTTTCCTTTTTTTGGAGTTTTTTAGAATTGTGGAGTTTTTGGAAATTTTTGAAGCCTTGTACTTTATGAGTACACGCCGTGTAGTTCGTTGCCGCAGGAGGTCCTGTGTTGGCCGTGTCATTACCACACACACAGTTGTGTGGGGGTGATGTGGAGGCCACCTAAAGCGATGTATGGAAAGGGAAATTAAAAATCGTGTACCTCAAAATTACACGCCGTGTAATTTTTTATTAAACAGACTGGGGTCGCGTCTAATGGACAGGGGTTTCTTGTTCTTCAGAAGAAACATCCTGAAGCCCCTATACGGTGTTGATCCTTCCCTAAGCCACTGATCGCTCATCCGTTCTCTGAATCAACCACCATCGATTGCGTTGGAAGTAGAACGGTTAACTCTACCTTCTTCTAAAGCATCGTTTTCCAATTCCTCCTCTTTTCCATGTTATCCTGGGTTGAACGGTGTATGCATTTTCATATGTCTATGACGTTCTATGGAGATTCAATCTTGAAGGTACAAGTATATTGATCTTCTAACCCTGAGGTAGGTGGTTTTTTCCTTTCTGTAGAATGTCTTTGTGTTTTATGTGAAAATTTTCCCAATACCCTTTAACGGGGTATTGTATGTTTACCGTTTTAGCCCTATTGTTTGCCTGCTTTGCTTGTATGCCTGAGTAGAGATTATTGATTTTGAATAGGTTGATTTTTTCTTATTAGGATGTATTTCCCATGCATATTTTTCCTGTATTTGACCTTTGGGTCTAGTTTGCATGTTTGGATGCTTTTTCCTTTTCCTTTCCTAGTATTATAGGATGGTGTCCCAGATGCTCTGATATGCTGCTATGCTGTAAAATCCAAGCCAACTAGTTGTTGAGGTTTACTTTGGCTGTTATGCGATGGTTTTCTTTTTTTAATTACATAGTGCCATGAGATCCTGGTGTATAGACTATAGAGAGAATTGATGTTGAGGGCTTATCCAGAGTGTCTTTATAATTATACGATGCGAGACTAGTGGGGAAATTGATGTTGAGTGCATCCCTAGTGTGTCTGTAGTTCCTTGACATGGGACACAGGGGTAATTGACATTGATTGCTTCCCCAGGGTGCCTTCAATACGATACGAGACTATAGGGGGAATTGATGGTGAGTGGTTCCTTAGAGAGTCTATACTTTAGCTGAACCAGAGGGGTGAGACTGTGTGTGCCACCCAGAGGGTTGCTTGTTTTTTATATGTGAAACCAGTGGGGATAGGCTGTGGGTACTTCCCAGAGGGTTACCTATTGTGTTATTTGTTTTTTTTTTGTTGCATTCTGTGTCATGTTTTGAATGCTTAACCGTGGATTATTTCCTTCCTAGTGCTTCCTTGTTTACTACTTCTATACTTTTACCAGCAAAATACTCACTGACAGATATGCATAGATCTTCGAGTGGTTTCCTACTGGGATTTAGTCTCACACCCTATTTGGTCCATGTTTTTGGGCCCAAAAAGATTATATTGCTGCAATTATAGACAAGGAAAAGTGTCCTTCGACATTAGGTACTTGATTGCCTTTGAGCTGGAGAGAATGGGACCAAGCCTATGCTTGTGAAGTTGAAGAGTTCTCATCTGTTTTTCTTTTTTTACTTTGGTTTAGTACTGTATTCTTCATTGTGACTTGTTTGGATACTTTCCTAGACATATATGTATCTTGCATCATTTACATATATTGGTGCTCCAGTTATTTCTCTATTAGCCTTCCACTGTCTATTGTTATTGGATATTAACTACTTCCGCTATTTTGTGTTGTTTACTTCCTCATTGTACTCTACCAATGAGGGCATAGTTTCCCCACCATCCCATCCAAGGCCCTCACTGCTAGTCAGCAGCCTCTAGCATTTACGGAAAAGAACTTGAGGCCATGTGACCAACTGGGTACAAGGCAGCCCTAGGTGGCTTCTGGAACTAGGGAATTACAAAAATAACAAGAACTATACCATAATGAGAACATATAAATTGTTAATATCAATTTTAAATTGAGATAGAAAAAAAAACTCTAACATCAGACATCTCCTTGGTCGAAAGTGATTTAAATCACCATATATAAAAATATTTGTATTTTTATATATATTCTTAAGAAACATACTCAAATTTATTTTACATAATACTAACCAATACTAACTTTATATTATACATTATTTAATTTTTTATTGTTAAAAATAATATTTAGTTCTCAATTATTACATTTCTCAACCTGTGATTCAATGTGATTGTTTTTCACCATCCTCTATGATAAATAGCTTATCACCTCTATAAACATAATGAATATTTGACAAAAAAAATTAAAATTGTTCTAAAATAATATAGTAATTTTGTAGAATTAATTGTTATTTTTCGGATGGAACACATTAAAATATCAATTTTACTTGATTATTGGATATAAAAATGTATTTATCAGTGAATATACATGAGAATAATTACATTATAGAATTATTAAAAATATAATAACTAAAAAATATTTTCTATATTTTTTCTTTGTATTCAATGATTTAGAAATTGTATCACACTTCATGTTAGTCGTAAAACCGAACCAAACCAAAACATGTTATAATGCCTGAATATGTAATAATATGTTATTCTATTTAAAAAAATTAAATTATTAAGTAAAATGATTTATAAATAAATTATTTAACTCATAAATCCTTTTTATGAAGTGTTTAATGACAAATATAAATAATAATGATTAATGTGATGATAATAGTAATGTTGAATCCTTGAACCTTCTCTTAGAGAAACTCTTAGAAATAAAGGATTTGAAAGTCATTAATGTGATCAAAAGTACCAAAACATGGTAGAATCCAGTTAAAGAGAGAATTCAGATTTGGATTTTAGTTAAAGATAAAGTTATCTTTTTTTAAAGTGGGTAGAGGATGGGTCCTTTAATCGGTGGAATTGAGTATCATTTTTTCAAATACATGTTCTCTATTTGGTAAGGAATATTTTTAACATCTCAAGAGGAACCATTGATGAAAAAATGGATTTGGGTTATAATACCACAATCAACACAATTTAATGATATGTTTTTATATTATTATATCACTTAACCATTTAGATTATCCATTTTAGATCATTTTAATTTTAGTATGGAAACTAAATTTTTTCCTCAATAACATATTTTTATTGATTAAAAATAAAAATCAAATTCTTAGCGAATATTGAGATGATAATTAAAAATTTACACCCCAATTAATCTAATATGATTTATAAAATTTTATATATTAATCTTTTAAGTGAAAACATAATATATATATATATATATTATTACTTTTATCAAGAAATGGTTTTTCTAAAATTAAGTGTTTGTAATCTTATTTTATATCAATTACATATCAAATTTCTTTTATTATATTAATTCGTACATTTAAAACGTGAGATTTATTTTATAACCATTTAAATGTGAACAATTAAATTCATTAAAATTATAATACACAACACATAGAATAAATATTTTATTAAAAATAATCATAAAATTAAATGATTCTAATGAAATACCCAAAAAATAATTATTTACCGCCTGATAATAATATTTAATCATTTTATTTGTATTATTGAATTTCATTAAACAATGTAAACACAAAAAAAATTCTAACAAATATTAATATTAATATTATGTAATATGTAAAAATACATTATTTATAATGAAATATTTTATTTTTTAAATTTTATTTAAGTGAATAAATATTTATTAATTTCATATTATATAATTTTAATTTTCCAATAACAATTACAAAACATTTATCATAATATTGGATAAAAGTATATACAATGACCATATATCCAATATTCATATATCCAATGTCAATGTTTAATTCATATATATAGGATGATAGATATCTCTAAATTCATTCCTCTTATTCTCCAATTTAATTACCATGTTTTTTTACCATATTTCTAAAATTATGTATTGATTATATAGTTACCATTCATAGAATGATATTCCTAGAAAACAATTATTATGAGAATTTAGTTTCTTTAAATTTTTTAATTTACTAAGAGTTATAGTTATTAAGTAATTTTACTAATTATGTTTAATTTATTTATATCATATTATATTTCATTTTGTTTTGTAATATTCATCAATAATGAAATAATTAATTCTTTATTTTTATTTGTTTTTATTTTTATAATAAGATATTGATCATGGTATATACATTCAAAGAACTAAATATGAAAATCAGTACACACTACATTTTACTATCTTTAAAATAATAAGACCCATAAAATTTCATTACACTGAAGAAAAATATTAGAGTAGTTTTTTTTCATTACATATTTCTGTTCTGATGTCATATCCTCAAAATTTTGATTCATCTTAGAAAAAAATAACATTTTGAGTGGATTTTTTCATTGTAATTTATTATTTTGATATAAGAAGTATATTGATTGTTCCCAATGAGAGAGATAATGTTTCATTTGTAATACCTGTGACTTTAGTACATTGGAAGGGTCTTGTATATAATTCCAAAATTTGATACCTGGGACATATCCTAAAACTCGGGGAATTTTAGTGATTTTGTGTGACAATCATCTTGATATGGCCTGACATGTCTCTCGACCAAAAATTCTACTCGAACTGATGGGTGTTCACAATCACCATAAGCTTGAAAATAGTGTCTTGACCTAAAATAATACATCTTGGAAAGAAATTTCTCCACAAAATCAGTTCCAATAGTAATCTTATCATTTTATCAAAAATATATAATAATTCATCCATTATATGGACACCTGTGAAAAATGAACGAAACTGATTCACTTATGAAGAAGTGGAAATTGAGTCTTAACTGGCAAATCATTAGTTAAATCATTTATACCAGCATGCCTAACACATCCAAAGTAATTAAAAAATGGTATAAAAATAATCTATGTTTAGAAAATATTATCTTGGTTATAAAAATGATATCCCCAATAAAACCAATCCTAAAACCTATAGAAAAAACAACTCCATTTAGATAGAATTTATCTCCACATACCAACACACTACCATGGAAAATAGAATTGTATAAAATAAGAAGATAAAATAAACCATGTGTACAATATAAGAGTTTCATACAGAAAAACATAAGTATACATACAGGATATGAGAAAACATGCCTATCTGAATCACATATTATATAATTTCAATTCCATTAAATAAATAGGTCCAGAATTCTGGTCTGAAATACAATATAATATAAGGTTTCAAAATTTAATTTAATAATGGTTAAAAATATTAGGCATTAAACATTATAATGAATAAATTTTTTCTCTTTTCAGAATACAAAATGAAACAAATATGGAAAATAAAACATAAACTATTGATTTTATTAAAAATAAACAATTCCCCCTTTTAAAACATTTCTAAAAATTACATAAATACTAAAAAAATAAACCAAACACCTTTTATTTATTTGGAAAACTAATTTTCTACACCAACCATGAAAATATTTTAGGATGAAAACATACCATAATGTAAAAGAAAACAATACAGAAAGGAACCATAAAATCAATGAGAAATAAAAAATGTCAATTAAAATAAATAGTTCCACTATAAAATTATATACGTGGGGATTTAATAAATTTGGTAATGTAATTAATTTACAAACAAAATTATTCCTGGAACCGATGTCATTAGATACACCTTAGGCACTAACATGAGATTGTTATAATAGTGCAATAATAACATTGACCAAAAAACTAATTTTTCCGATTTTGGTAACAATACAATCCATCAGGTTGGGCCATGTTGATCTCACCCCAACAGAATCTCTCCACTTTCTCTACACTATAGAAGACAAATGAAGAACCTAGTAATGTGTGTATAAATATTTGTAATATAAATCAAGACATCCCCTCACCTATACATCAATGATCCCAATACCATGAAATCATAGAGGAGAGAAAGAAATTAGGAAGAAAAAAATTAAAATATTAGTAATATCTCACACCTATACTACAAAATCCAAATATAGAATAGACTATTTCCCACAAATTACATCAATCACATAAATTGTCAACAACCCATAATAATTAAAACAATCATTTATATGATCAATGATGGACTCATGGGTAATAAACCATTTATTTTTATTTCTCCAAATGGGTCTTCACAAGAAAAATGACTCAGGGTGTTGGTCAATTTCAATTTATTAAAATCAAAATAATTGGAATCTCTTTTAGAAGTTATTTAGTAAATGAAACCACTTTCCAATAAAATAATATTAAAAAAACATATCTTATAACTTTAAAAATTCAAAAAAAAGGAAAACACATAAGGTTACATCATTAAAAAATTAATGAGACTCATAGAAAATTTTAAAATACATAAGACTATACTAAAATAAAATAATTTAAAAAGTCATGAAAAGTTATTATTAACATCCTTTATTATAAGAATTAATTTTATGAAAAATAATTTGTAAATATATTTTTGAAGACACACATGGAATAAATTAGTTAAAATAAATTTATAAAATATCAACAATCACATTAATTATAATGTAAAATAATAACATAGAAACAACAACCTCATAACGATTGAATTAAAGTCATAGATTTTTTCCTTCCATATTAAAAAAACAAATGAGAAAAAACACCATCAATGCATCTTGGAAAAACAAATAGCTCGGTTAATGTAAACAAAAATATGAATCTTATATTTCACATAATTTTAGGGTTTCAGTAGAAAGGGAAAACATTGAAAAATAAATGTAGAACAAATAAAGAATAATATTTATATGGAATAGGGAATTTGACATTGAAGAAAATCATAAATTTGAATAAGAAGATCCAATAATTGATGATGGGGGTGACAGATCACTCCCTTTATCTCCTTGGGATTAGTCGAAAGAAATATGAGTGGAGGAGTGGTTTAATATTTAAAATTTAAGGGGCATAAGGATAATTTTAATTTTAATTTTAATCATGGAAGATAATATGATTTGGTTGAATGGTTTGGGGAATTATATGCTAAATGTGTGGATTCCACTAGGAAATTCCTAGGATCCTACACAATTTGGTTGTATAGTAAATCTAAACCATAAACAAATCATGAATTCCACAGCAAATAAAATAATAGGTCACACAGTTTCATTGAAGACCATGTAAACATAGTTAATAGTGACCCAACAATGAAAAAGTATACTTATGAATTTATACACTATTACAAAATATCCGCACTGTTATTACTAACCATGTAAAAACATTTCGATAACTAAAAATCCAAATAAATTAATAATTTCCTAAAAATATGAAAAGTCAAATTAAAAAATTAAATAATATTAAAATCATAACAGTAACTCATGGAGTTATAATCTCCCAACTATTCAAATTTATACCCCCATAAATTCTATGGTCAATATAGAATGTAACATAGAATTAAAACCTCCAATCCTCAAATAAGCGGTGGGTGGTTCGAGGAATATTTCAAAAGGGCACTACCAAGAGAAAAACATTCAACATGGTTTATCATTGACTAAACACCTAAAATTATTAGTACAACTCTGATATCACTAATCATAGTTCATCCTCAACTAACTAACTTTAGTAAAAAGTGAATAGAGACACATTATATGTCTTTCCACAAATTACATCTCTTTTAAATAGTTGAAAAAATGGAAATAACACCTAAAAGGAAACTACCACCAATGATAAACCTCATCCTTAAAAATTTATATGAAATTGAATCATTATCTATCAAAAATGACTATTTTTGAAGACTAACCCACCACACTCCAAGAGATACGTGGCCGAAAAAAACATAGAATCTCTAAATAAACAAAAACCACAATGTAACGCCCTGACCCCAGTTACCCAGAGTCGGTGCATAATTACATGATATTGGAATGATCACAAAAGATCAAGTCTCAAAATACCGATTAGTTTAATAGCCTTGGAATAACATGATACATTTTTAAAGTTTACATTACATCATAAAGTGAAAACTACTACAACAAAATATTGTCTTCATAATCCACACTCATATCCCCTCATACTATCCCTACAGGTCATTCATAAATTTCTTCTTCACATCCTGGTACAAATAAAACATTGAAAGGGGTGAGCTCAGATGCTCAGTAAAGAAAACAATATAGCGGAAACTTTCATAAATAAGCACAAACATTTACGGAAATGTATAACTAAAACAAAAGCCTTTTAAACTTGAACTTCAAGAATAATATGGCAAAGACAAAATGAAATAATGCCATTTACTTATTCACATGGATATTCTACTATTCGAATAATCACAAGCAATATCAATAACCACTTTCAAAATGATGGAATTCATAATGCCAGACTATCATAACCACATAGCCAAGGCCTCGTGCCAAGACTACAAATAATATTTTTTCAAGGCCTTGTACCAAGACACTAGTTTGTCTAATGAGACCTACCGATGCATCAAGGAGCTATAGCGGGCTCCACCCGTCACTTATTAAGTCCAAAACATTCTTCATGTGAATAGGTTTAAACATAACATAAACATTCGTATTAAAACTAGCATACGAAATGTCAATACTTTCTCCATAAACCATGAATGGTATAAAAATAACACATCCACAGTCAAACACATCACAAAACCTTCAATACAATAAGTAAGTTTTGTATCATAATAAATAAACTTCAAAAAATCTTAAAATTCATCAAAGGATGTTGACATAGATGAAATCAAAACTATTTGAGGGAAATATTTATTTTTTTTTCTGAAATAATTTAAAAGTCACATAATTATAAAATAAAACATTTACTTTGAAAATATCCTTATAATCTTTTAAGGGAATCTTCGACGATTTTATAACAGCGGAAAATAGCCGCACACGCCGTATAAGTTAAAAAAAGACATTCTTACCTTAATTCTGTCGAAAAGGTTAAAAAGGACCTTGTTTGGAAAATGACGGAAAGATTCATTTATAAACTTCTTATTAAAAGTCAAACAAGGGTATAAATTATTTTAAACCATATTATGTAAAATATTAAGAATTTTTTGAAATACATTTTTTAGAAACATGGATGAGGATGATAAAGAGGACCAAGTAGATAATTACATATAAACAACCTCGAATAATGAAGAGACTGTGAAATAAACCCTTACCTTGTACTTTTCCTTGGTTGAGGGCAGGTTAAACTCCTGTATAATGGTTAAATAATTGTTATTATGTTATAAAAGAATCATATACATTAATATGATATCATATATGATCTTTTAACACTGCTTTTTTAATAATATCTTTGTATTATCGTCGTATCGGGTGTTAACTTACTCATTTTCTTTTATAGGTTTTGTTATATAAGAAAGGTTTGTTATGGATAGTTTTTTATATTATTCATATTCAGAATTATATAAATTCCTTAAAAATTATTTTTAATCATCAAATTATAATTATCCATGAA
Organism: Viscum album; assembly: GCA_963277665.1. Lineage (NCBI taxonomy): Eukaryota > Viridiplantae > Streptophyta > Magnoliopsida > Santalales > Viscaceae > Viscum > Viscum album. Next base: position 259,103,303 of record OY728128.1, on the reverse strand, counting down.
TGGATACGATGGGGAATGAATCTCATCACGTTCGTGGAGACGGTAGTCCTTACGTACGCACGAGTGACAATATCATTCTTTTGATATTAAAATAATATATAATTTGATGGTATATCATATATAAAGAATAATTATCATGTTATATTTATTATTTACATGAATTATAATTCTTTATTATACCCATCTAAATAATAATATATTGAATAACAATTACAACACGACGTGGAGACGGTAAGCCGTACGTACGCACATATGGTGACATGTCATTAAAAGGATGGATAGAATACTGAATATGGTTGTACCATATTTATAATAACATCACTATATATAGAAGATACTGGAGTTATTATTTTAGAAAGGAAATAACAAAGAAATAATAAGTTGAAGAAGAAATGAACTTGAAAAAGGGTGGTGAAAACATTACCTCTTCTTTCGGGTTCTTCCTTTTGATTTGATCAAAAGGGATCCATAGATTGGATTTATGATCAAACTAAGTCCTCTAGGATGTTTTGAGGGAATATGGGAGGATATTTGGGTAGAGTTTGGCCGAGCAAAAAGGCTTTGAAGGTGTGAAATTGAGAGAAGGGGGAGTGCCCTTTTATAAGAGGGGTGAGGGGGCACCTTTGGAAAAGCTAGAAATATTATTTTATAATAAATTCATATTCAGTTTATAATGGCTCCAAAGAAAATTATTCAAAGTATAAGGTTGGTATGGGTCGAAATAATTTCAACCAACAGAATTTAGATAGGTTTGGGTTATTATATTAACCTTATCTTTTAGTTTTAACTCTTAGTTAATTAGTTTGACATTTACCATGTCACTTTGTATTTTTATATTATATACTTTATAAACATACTATATACATCCAAGAGACCCCCCAAGTGGTCCATTTATGATACACCTATAATTATATAAGTCTATTGGACGAACCTTAGATTTTTAGGAATTGAATATCAATTAATAATATAATATTTGTTTTAAAAACTCTTTTATGTCAATTTTGACACTATTTGGTATTTGATTTTTGTGAAAATCATAACAGCATGATTACTTCGAAAGAAACATAATTAAATAAATAATAACATGTCATATTAACCTATAAAAATAGTGTAATTCATAAAAAGTCTCAAATTACATTTATTTGGGTATTTATATTATCAATTATTTTAATATTTCATTAATTAGGTAATTACTACATCACTATTGTGTCATAAATAAATTAAATTATTTAATGTCTAAAAATTATAAATAAAATACCATTATGTAGTAAATATCTTTATCTTTCTAATTAATATTTATAATCAAATTTATCTTATGTAAAACCCTATATTAAAAATGTTTTATTTATTAAAATTGGATTTTAACTCTTTTAACTCTTCTTTGAATTAAATAATAATAAATGTCCTAATCTACTCCAAGTGGACCTAAATGAAAATATTTTATTCATAAGGTTTTTTTTGGTCGAGATACACTTGTACAATAGAATTAGGACATGTGTTATGGTAATATTAATATCATTTTTACCCTTAATTATCATATTTATTTTTAGCCGTGGTAAATAAAAGTAAAAAATTATTATTCACCAAAAAAAAATTTATCTTATTGAACCACATTTTAATCCTTGATATTAACCGTGTCTCTTGGTTTTTCGAAATTCCACTCACAGAAGTGGTAAAATTATGTTTTAGGTGAATTTTCAAATTCTCTTAGTTGGTGGGTAAAAGACGGTGAAAAGTTCAATAAAATTTTTATATGTCTAAAATTATTATAAACTAACTCCAATGAATTAAATTGAACTTATATTGGTATTAGGTATCTATTTTGACATAAATTAAATTTAAATAAAATAAATAATTATTTAAATGAAAAGTGGGGTTTTAACAAATAACTGAGTGTTTTTCACTATTCATCAAAAATTGAATGTTTTCAGAAAAATACCAAAAATTCACCCTATTCTAATTTCGATATTACGAATCCAAAAATGAAGTCCATCTTGAAAGATAAAGTTTATCAAATTTTAAAAATTGTGTATTATTATTCATAACGTCTAGTTTGATTGGTTGTGGTGTGTGTTAGAACTCGAAGTTGTGTATAACACACGCTACTGTATTATTCAAAGTGAAGCGTACCATGGAAGATTGGGGTTTTACATTCTCCCCTCCTTCAGAAAATTTTTTCTTCGAAATTTATCGAAAATTATTGTATAAAAAGACTCAGGTGATTCTTCATCACAAGTTCCCCGGGTTCCCACGTTGCCTCTTCCATCTTATGGTTTCTACATAGAACTTTTACAAGATGAGTTGTCTGGTTTCTCATCACTTGTTCTCTAGTATCAAGAATCCTGATGGGCTCTTCGCAATAAGACAGATCGGGTTGCAGTTCTAATTCCTCATAAGTGAGTACATGCGTTGGGTCATGCATGTATTTCCTCAACAGTGATACGTGGAACACATCGTGAACTTTGGAGAGACTTGGCGGCATTGTCAAACGGTAAGCTAAAGCCCCAATTCATTCTAGAATTTCGAAAGGTCCGATATACCTGGGACTCAATTTACCCTTCTTACCAAAGATTATAATTCCCTTCTATGGAGATACCTTCAAGAAGACATGATCTCCAACATGAAATTCCAAATCCTTCATTCGATTATCGGCATAGCTCTTCTGCCTACTTTGAGCTGCTTTGATGTGGTTTTGGATTACCTTCACCTTTTCCATCGTTTCCTCCACCAGTTCTGGGCCTACGAGTTTTCCTTCACCAACGTCATCCCAATAGGTTGGTGTGCGACATCTTTTTCTGTATAACGCTTCATATGGTTCCATATGAATACTTTAATAGAAGCTATTGTTATAGGAAAATTCTATCAGAGGTAAATATTGATCCCACATACCCTAAAAGTCAAGTGAGCATGATCTCATCATGTCTTCTAAGGTTTGAATAGTCTGTTCTGATTGTCCAACTGTTTGAGGGTGGTAGGCAGTGCTCAAATGAAGTTCAGTATCCAAGGACTTCTAAATATTTTTCCAGAATCATGAAGTAAAATGGGGATCACGATCAGAAACAATCAATAGGGGTACTCCATGAAGTCTCCAACTTCATTAATATATAGTTTTGCTAGCCGTTCAAGTGGTAAATCTTCCCTTATAGCAAGAAAATGTGCTGACCTGGTAAGACGATCAACAATAACCCATATTGCATTGTTCCTTCTAAGAGTCTTTGGTAGCCCCATGACAAAGTCCATCGTAATATGGTCCCATTTCCACTCCGGTATGGGAAGAGGTTGCATGACTTCTCCAGGCTGTTGCCTTCCAGTTTTCACATGTTGACAAACCATACATCTTGACACAAAATCAGCAATCTCTTTCTTCATGTTTCCCCACCAAAAATGTTCCTTCAAATCTCTATACATTTTGGTGCTCCCATGGTGTATAGAAAAATTGGAACTATGAGCATCATCTAGCAATTCCCTTTTTAGATCAGGTATATTGGGAACACAAAGTATCTTCCCAAATTTCAAAATTACATCTTCATACACAAAGTCTCTCAATCTCCCATCATTCACAGCTTTAATCGTCTTTTGAAATTCTTCATCATTAGTCTGAGAACTCTTAATCCTTTCTAGTAATGATGGTTTAGCAACCATTTGAAAAAGAATTTATGTTTCACCTTCCATGGTTATTCTCAAGTCCATCTTCACTAGATCCAACAAAATTGGATCCCTTTCAATTATCATATTTTTCAAAACTACATGATCTTTTCTGATCAAAGCATCTTCCACCTTGTTTTCCTTCCCCGCATGGTAGTGTGTTTTGCAATCATAATCCTTGAGTAATTCAAGCCATCTCCATTCCCTCATGTTGAGTTATTTTGGTGAGAAAATATTCTTCAAACTCTTATGATCAATATAAATCTCACATTTTTCATCATAGAGAAAATGTCTCCATATCTTCAAATTAAATATTATAGGAGCTAACTCAAGATCATGAGTAGGATAGTTTTTCTCCGGAATTTTTAGTTGTCGTGATGCATAGGCAATAACCCTATCATTCTGCATAGGGACACAACTAAGTCTTTTCTTCGATGCATCCCTATAAATAATGAACCCATCATTCCCCGATGGTATAGTCAATATAGGAGTATTGACTAATATTCTCTTAAGTTCTTCAAAACATTTTTCACACTCTTTTGTCCAAACAAATTTAACCCCTTTACGTGTGAGCTTTGTTAATGGGTTAGCCAATCAGGAAAAATTCTGGACGAAACGTCGATAATAACCTACTAAACCAATAAAACTATGTACCTCATTTATACTCATCGGTGCAGGCCATTCTTGGATTTCCTTGGTCTTAGAAGGGTCAACAGAGATTCAATCTTAAGAGAAAATATGGCCCTGAAAAGAAATCTCCTGAAGCCAGAATTCACACTTGCTAACCTTACCATATAATTCATGTCTTCTCAGAGTCTTTAGGATAATGCGCAAGTGATTTTCATGATCTTCGTAGCTTTTGGAGTATACCAATATATCATCAATAAATACCACCACAAAATCATCGAGATATTCCTTGAAAACTATTTTCATTAGATCCATGAATAAAGAGGGTGCATTAGTCAGCCCAAAAGGCATTACTATAAACTCGTAATGCCCGTACCAGGTTCGAATTGTTGTCTTCAGAATGTCTTCCTTCTTCACACACAACTGATGGTATCCAGATCGAAGGTCAATCTTTGAAAATTATTGAGCGCTATGCAGTTGTTCAAATAAATCATCAATGTGAGGTAGGGGATACTTGTTCTTTATTGTTATAGCATTGATCTACCTATATTCGACACATAACCTCATTGATCCATCTTTCTTTTTAACAAAAAGAAGAGGGGATCCCCATGTAGAAACACTTGGTTGAATAAATTCCTTATTACTCAATTCCTCTAGTTGTTTCTTTAGTTCAACTAATTCCATACTTGTCATTCTATAAGGGGTCTTCGATATAGTCCTTGATCCAGGAATTTAAATCAATGGAAAACTCAACTTCTCGTTTTGGAGGATGTCCAGGTAAATCATCCAGAAACACATCTACATATTCTTTAATAATAGGTACATCCCTTATTTGAACATTCCTTTCCTCACCCACAGTCATTTCATTCTCTTCCTCCCTAATAATTGAATTTAGTTGAACTACTAAGGGTGGATCTAGGTAAGAATTTGGTGGTGATGATTCCGCTCTAAATATTAGGTGTTCTTTATCATCATAATCTAAAATAGTAACCTCATACTTATTATAATAAATCTTTGCATCATGGCCCGAAATCCAATCCATACCAAAGATTATATCAATCTCAACCATCGGTATGGCGATGATATCAGCAGATAAAGAACATTTACGTGCTCTAATGGGGACTGATTCACAAAACATTGTTGCAATGATACTTCCCTTAGGAGTTTTAACTGACAACTCCTTTGTTAAATCAAATTGGAAATATCTAATTTTCTTAGAAAACTGGGACGATATGAAACAATGCAATGATCCGGAATCAAATAATGCATTTTCTAAACTTGAGGAAACCATTAAATTAACTGCCACCATGTCTTTTTGAGCTTCAAACTTAGTAGTAGTGATAACATAAGCTTGGCCTTGATCCCTTGGCCTTTTCTGAGGAAAGTTCCCCTGACTCTTAGGACATTCATTGGCATAATGTCCCATCTCTCTGCAGTTGTAGCATTGAACATCTGTAGCTTCTTTCTTCCCCTTGCAATCAGGAACTTGGTGGCCTTTTTCACCACAGTTGTAACGTACTCCCATTCCTTTCAAACAAGTACCAGCGTGTTTCTTCCCACATTTACTGCAAGATATATATTCAACTTTACCCTTATTCCCCTAATTTCCATTCCCAGATTGATCAGCAGATCTCTTCTTCTCTAGCATTTCTTTAAAGTCATAAGACATAGAAAATTATTTTTCTGTCTTGATAGCACATGAGACAATATCTTCGTATGACGAGAAGGATTGTGACACTAATTCTCGACGAAGAAATGGTTTTAACCCATAAAATAAACAATCAATCTTACTTTTTGGGTTACGTATATAATCATTAGCATACCTTTCTAGCCTTGTAATGTTAGCCTCATACTTGGAGAAATTCTCATCCTCCTTTTGTCTCTGACTCAGAAATTTCCTTTCCATATCTGCTCAATGGTCACGAGGATATTTTTCTAAAAAATGATCTTTGAACTCCCTCCATTACATATTTGATACTTTATCATCTTCCTTTGTGTTTTGAATCAATTACCACCATTGATCAGCATCTCCAGTGAGGTTGTAAACTTCCATGATAACTTTTTCCCTTTCATTAATCCCAAAAGCCTGAAATATTTTCTCTAAGGAACTTATTCATTGCTCAGCTACCAATGGATTTGTACTCCCATTGAATGTTCATGTTTGTTTCCTCATGAAGTGATCTAACATTTATCCTCCATGGTGTGGATCAGGGTGCTCCATACGGGTAAGGTTATTATTCATAACCTGAGTGAGTTTTCCCAGTATGGTGATAAGCTGATCAACACCAGTTATATCACCAGCTCCACTATAATTATCTTGAGCAGGTAGGAAATCCCTACATGGAGTGTGTGCATTGATACGGTTTCCATTTCCTCCACTAGGTACCATTTCTAAACAATGGAATAAATGATATCAGTTTATGAATCAAAATACATAATTCCATACTTATAAAAAACATCACATAAATTGAACTATTTATTGATATAATCCATAATCATAAAATTGTTTTCTTTGAGAGATTATATACTCATAAACCCTTCATAATGGTTTTTAAAGAAAATGAGTGTTCTCCTAAGAATATCCCCCAGGAGTGTCGTAACCAAGAGTGCAGCACCTCCTGTTGTCGTGCACTAGTTCCCGTTCGAGTCTAGGTCAAAGAGGTGTTTTCGGGTTTTACTGCTTGGTACATCTGTGCCAGAGCCGCCTCTACCTACTTTTATCTAGATAGGGATGTATTGCTCCGAAAACTCAAAAAATATCTACAATACCAAAATTCTAGGAAGTTCTTCTATACTAATCCTCAAAGTCCTTCTTTGGTCTATGTGCTCTAATCAGAGTTTTTCTAAATCTGGGTTCCAAGGTTTGTACTAAACATCCTATGATACGAATTGTAATGCCCTGACCCTAGTTACCTAGAGATGGTGCATTATTAAATAATATTTACATGATCACAAAAGATCAGGTCTTGAAAGACCAATTAGTTTAGTAGCCTTGGAATAACTAGATACAATCATAAAGTTTACATTACATCATAAAGTGAAAACTACTTAAACAAAATCTTGTATTCATAATCCACACTCATATCCCCTCATACTATCCCTATAGGTCATTCATAAATTACTTCTTCACATCCTATTAAAAATAAATCATTGAAAGGGGTGAGTTCAGATGCTCAGTAAGGATAACAATCTAGCAGAAACATTCATAAATAATCATAAACATTTAAGGCAATGTATAACTAAAAAAAGCCTTTGAAACTTGAAATTAAGCATAATATGGCAAAGATAAAATGAAATAATTCCATTTACTTATTCACAAGGATATTCTACTAGTCGAATAATGACATGCAATATCAATAACAACTTTCATAATGTTGGAATGCGTAATTCCATACTATCATAACCACAGAGCCAAGGCCTCGTGCCAAGACTACAAAAAAGATTGTGTCAAGGCCTTGTGCCAAGACACTATTTTGTCTCATGAGACCTACCGATGCATCAAGGGTCTATAGAGGGCTTCACCCGTCTCTTATTAAGTCCAATGAATTCCTCATATGAATAGGTTTAAACATAACATAAACATTCGTATTAAAACTAGCATATGAAATGTCAATACTTTCTCCATAAACCATGAATGGTATAGAATTAACACATCCACAATCAAACATATCACAAAACCTTCAATACAATATGGAAGTTTTATATCGTAATAAATAAACTTCAAATAAGCTTAAAATCCTTCAATGGCTGTTGACATAGATGAAATCAAAACTATTTGAGAGAAATATTTTTTTTGAAATCCTTTAAAAGTCACATAATTATAAAATAATACATTCACTTTGAATATATCCTTATAAGATTATAATGGAAGCTTCGATGATTTTATGATGGCAGAAAATCGCCGCACACGGCGTATAAGATAAAAAATACATTCTTACCTTAATTCAGTTGAAAAGGTTAAAAAGGACCTTGTCTGGAAAATGACGGAAGGATTCCTTTATAAACATCTTATAAAAAGTCAAAAAAAGGTTATAAATGACTTTAAACCATATTTTGTAAAATAGTAAGAATTTTTTGAAATACATTTTTAAGAAACATGGATATGGATGATAAAGCAGTCTCAGTAGATAATTGCGTATAAACAACTTTGAATAATTAAGAGATTGTGAAATAAACACTTACCTTGTACTTTTCCTTGGTTGAGGGTAGGTTAAACTCATGTATAATGGTGAAATTATTGTTATTAAGTTATACAAGAGTTATATACATTAATATTATATCATATATGATCTTTTAAAACGGCTTTGTTAATAATATCTTTGTATTATCGTTGTTTCGGGTGTTAACATACTCATTTTCTTTTATATATTATGTTATATAAGTCATGTTTGTTATGTATAAGTTTTTATATTATTCATATAAATAATTATTTCAAGTCCTCAAACATTATTTTTAATCATCAAATGAGAATTAGACTTGAATGGATATGATGGGGAATGAATCTCATTGCATTCGTGGAGATGGTAGTCCGTACATACGCAAGAGCGACAATGTAATTCTTTTGATGTTAAAATAATATATAATTGGATGGTATATCATATATACAGAATTTTTATCATGTTATATTTATTATTTAAATGAATTATACATCATTATTATTCCCATCTAAATAATAATGTATTGAATAACAATTACACCACGACGTGGAGACGGTAAGTCGTATGTACGCACGTATGGTGACATGTCATTAAAAGGATGGATAGAATACTAAATATGGTTGTTCCATATTTATAATAACATCACAGTATATAGAAGATAATAGAGTTATTATTTTAGAAAGGAAATAACAAAGAAAGAAGAAGTTGAAGAATAAATGAACTTGAAAAAGGGTGGTGAAAACATTACCTCTTCTTCGGGTTCTTCCTTTTGATTTGATCAAAATGGATCCTTAGGTTGGATTTATAATAAAAATAAGGCCTCTAGGTTGTAGTGAGGGAAGTTGGGAGGATATTTTGTCAGAGTATGGCCAAACCGAAAGGCTTTGAAGGTGTGAAATTAAGAGAAGGCAGAGTGCCCTTTTATAAGAGGGGTGAGGGGCACCTTTGGAAAATCTAGAAATATTATTTTATAATAAATTCATATTCGGTTTCTAATGGATCCAATGTGCTTTATTCTAAGTCTAAGGTGGGTATGGGTCTAAATAGTATCAACCAATAGAATTTAGACAGGTTTGGGTTATTATATTAACCTTATCCTTTAATTTTAACACTTAGTTAATTAGTTTGACATTTATGATGTCAATTTGTATTTTTATATTATATTGTTAAAACAATTACTATATACATCCACGAGACCCCCAAGTGGTCCATTAATGACACACCTATCATTATACAAGTCTTTTGGCCGAACCTTTCATTTTTAGGAATTGAATATCAATTAAAAATATAATATTTGTTTTAAAAACCCTTTTATGTCAATTTTGACACTATTTGGTATTTGATTTTTGTGAAAATGATAAAAGAATTTTTACTTAAAAAACATAATTAAATCAATAATAACATGTCATATTAACCTATAAAATTTGTGGAATTCATAAAAAGTCTCAAATTACATTTATTTGGGTATTTATATTATCAATTATTTTAATATTTCATTAATTTGGTAATTGTTGCATCACCATTGTGTCATAAATAAATTAACTTATATAATGTCTAAAAATTATAAATAAAATACCATTATGTAGGAAATATCTTTATCGTTCTAATTAATATTTATAATCGAATTTATCTTATATAAAACTCTATATTAAATATGTTTTAGTTAAGAAAATTTAATTTTAACTCTTTTAACTCTTCTTTGAATTAAATAATAATAAATGTCCTAATCTAATCCAAGTGGACCTAAATGACAATATTTTATTCCTAAGGTGTTGTTTGGTCGAGATACACTAGTCCAATAAAATTAGGACATGTTTTATGGTAATATTAATATCATTTTCACCCTTAATTATCCTATTTAATTTTAACCGTGGTCAATAAAAGTAAAAAGTTACTATTCACCAAAAATTATTTTTATCTTATTGAACCACATTTTACTCCTTGATATTAACCGTGTCTCTCGAATTTTCTAAATTCCACTTACAGAAGTGGTAAAATTATAATTTATGTGAATTTGATAATTCTCCTAGGAGGTGGGTAAAAGACGGTGAAAAGTTAAATAAAATTTTTATATGTCTAAAATTATTATAAACCGACTCCAAAGAATTAAATTGAACTTATATAGGTATTACGTATCTTTTTTGACCTAAAATAAATTTAAATAAAATAAATAATTATTTAAATAAAAAGTCAGTTTTTAACTAATAACTCAGTGTTTTTCACTATTCATCAAAAATTGAAAGTTTTCTGAAAAATAACAAAAATTCACCTGAGGATAATTTCGATATTCCGAATCCAAAAATGAATTCCATTTTGAAAGATTAAATTTTTAAAATTTTAAAAAGTTGGTATTAATATTCATCATGGCTAGTTTGATTAGTTGTAGTGGTGTTAGAACTCGAAGTTGGGTATAACACACGCTGATGTATTATTCAAAGAGAAGCGTACCGTGGAATCTTGTGGTGTTACACACAAAACATTGAAAACAACATCTAATTAATAGGTTATAAAGAAACATTTCATTAGTAAGGATCATCAAACCCCCATATGGGCTACCATCCCTAGACCGAATCTCTTAAAAAAGTTATCAAAACCTCCAATCATGAAACAATGTCTCAAGGATAACCCATAGAATAAAATGGAACTCATGCATACTAAACCACATAACGAAAAATTGGTCAAAGTTACACAATTATGAACCTAAGGGTCTCCTATATTCATCCCACCAATATTTTCATGAAAATAGGTTAATAAAAAAATAACACAATAACCAATGAACTGAAATACATTATCTCATCCAAATAAAAACATTGGAAGACTGAAATCAGTAAAAAATGATCAAGTGGAACACTAAATTATTAATACTAATCATTACTAAACCATGTTATTAAAAAATAGCACATTTCAAAAATAAAGGCTCAAAAATCATAAAACATAACATTTCTCCAAATGAAATAGTAAGAAAATCGTTGTGGTAAAGGAGGGTGGTAGAATCTATAAGATGATAAGATACCATCCCCATAATATTGATGAATTAAAAGGGGCCAATGAATCTTTGAATCAATATTCCCATATTCCCAAATCTCATAACCCTCTTTCATGGTGATATTTTGGGGAATTCTTTATCTCCAGTATGAAATTCAAAATCTATTTGATGATTATCAGAATATCTATTTTTTGGATTTGGGACGTTTTAATGTATCATAGAATGGTTTGAGTATTTTTATATTGAACATATTTTTTAAATGTTAAATAGTTCTAAAGATCAACTCTGTGTCCAATTCTTATTAAATACTTCTCTGGAATATCATGGTAAACCTTAGATCTTAATCCAATACAATTGATATTTATACTCCTTGAATCTTTATAAATTTCATTAATTATATCTTGGCACATTGATAAAGTAATAATTAATCTCTAATGGAACTAAAATGCAATAACATAAATATTTATTCCACTATATCCCAATATAATTATGTATTTTATAATCCTTGGTAAGTCTTATGTTGATATAAATATTGATTTTCTCCCTTTTCTAAACAGGTATATTGAGGGATAACTCATACCACTATAATTAACTCATTATTAATTATCAAATTTTAAGACCAAATAATATGATATAATCTGTAACATATCCTTCTTCATTTTCATCCGCATGAAATAATATTTTAGAACTATATACATGTTTTTTATTCATGGATGGACACTGAATAATGAGATATGTTCAACATTTAATATTTCCTTCATTAATTATTATTTACAGGGGAAAATATACATTTATTTTGTATTAAAATTTAGGGAGTTTCATGGTGAAACTATATAATATTCATTACCTTTTTATGTAACACCTTATCCTCCTTTTTTACTCTTTAATAATCCGATTGATTGAATGTTTAGTAGTCATTTGGGAAATATTAGATCTATAATCTTTCATTTTTATTCCATTGTCCATCCTTTGCAAATCCATGAGTGTTGGGGTCTTTTTAAATTCATATCATGGATAACATAGAATGATCCATCCAACTCAGGGAATCAGCCACCTTGTTTGGCTTCCCATAGTGGTAATGTATTTGGATATTATAGTCCAGGAATATCTCGAACCATCTATTTTGAAAAATGTTCAAATAATTGTATATTAATATAAACATTATACTCTTATATTCGGTATATATATCTCACTTTTTACTATATAGATAATTATTTCATATATTTAATGAAGATGTTAATTATTGTTGCTCAAAATCTTTGACAATTAATTTTTATTATTAACCTATTGGATTACATGAAGGGTGATAATCACTAAGACGGTGTGAATACATTTTTAAAGTTACATAAATTTATATTTGACTTCTGAATATTAAATTAATCACTCTTAATATACTAACTGATTCCAAATTAAAATGGAAATACCACATTGTTTTAGTTGTGTTCGCCTCTTTTACTATTGATTGTATCTGTAATATGTCATGTTAGTATCCCAAACTCAAAACTACATTTACTATCAAAGGGAATATGATAAAGGGTCTCACCTTAATCTAGTATAATTTTTGGCACCATCTAGTTACAATAAATAATCAATTGAACAAACAACTCCAGTCAAATATGTTGATCTTCACCCTCTTCCTAAAATAGTATTCACATACATAATTCCACATTTCATACTCTTGGATACAGTTTATTGTCAGCTATCCTGTCTAAAAATTTCATCAACTTAATTTTATTCATTTCTTATTATTTTTATTCAATAAATATTTCATGAATATTATCTTTATAGTAATTTTGAAAATATCCACAAATTATAGTGGAATGAATTAACTTAGTGAATCTCATTTATCTAGGAGTGGGTGTCTACTTTTTAATCTACCTTATGATTCAGTAAACATTCCATCACATAATACATTAAAAATCAATATTTTTTCTACCTTTTTAATCATCACTAAAATTATATTAGATCCTCAAGGAATAATTAAATCATAACTACACGAATTCATACATCAAAAAATGGGTTCAGAGATTCATTATTTGTGATGGAAGATCACCATAATCTTCTCCTTTATCTCATGCTTCCAACATGGCTCCTCTTTTTGTGATGTGGAACCTATCTTTGAACCCCAACATTTCACTTTGGGGGTTTTCCTTTAATCTTAGTATATATCATAATGAATGAAAATGGTCATGATTATTGAATCCATGTATTTAATTTCAAGAAACATCCTTTGAATAACATTTCATTTTTACTCACCATAATTGAATTTTGAAAACATAGCATGTCAACACCCTTACGTAGGTCTAGATTACATTTCTATAGCCCTCAGTGTTTCTGAGTTACATTCACATTAGTTTATTTTATATTTACATATATCTTGATCACGTTTACATTTTTTAGAAGTAATATGACGAAAATTCAAACACTAATGCCTTACTCTAAAAGGAACATGTTCAAGGCTTATGATTATCCCAGTCGTGTGATGAAGTCATTAGATATCTAGAGTCTCGCAATGATGGATTTTGATGAATAATATAATAGGAACATAGATTCATATTATAATCTCAAATACTTATGGTGATATCATATTATTAAAATATATTATCCTAGTGAATTCATAAGACACTCATGAAGTTATGCAAAAAATATTCATAGACTAACAATAGTCCTGGAGTCCTTTGATTGGAAGGAAAGGTCATATGATTATGAACATTTCCATTTTTATAGTTTCAGATCAATAAATTCATACTTATTAAAATAAATTTTTAACTTATTCAAACTAAATATAATTCCTCTCAATATTATCTGAAAATCATCCAATGTATTGATACACTTTTTTAGAGAATTCTCTCAACTCAATTAACACTTTAAATAATTCCATGAAGATAAGTTTGAATATCACTCCACTAACCAAGTACTGAAATCAAATATGAAACTATATTAAAGGGGGTTAAATAATATCCCCCTTTATATAGGATATCAATAAAAAACCATATCGTCAACATATTGATAATAAAACCAAATAAAATGTTGTTATGGATCAACTGAATCTTCTAAAAGGAAAGGAATCATTAATTAATAACCTCTAAATTTGTATGACTTATATATTTATTGAAAACATGTGTTAATAAATCAATTATGATTTTTTTCCAAAACAAACATTTATAATTTATCATATCATCATTAATATACATAAAAAAATTAGGATTTTTCTATATTCTTTCATGTGTGGCTCAAAAAATATTAAAACAACTCAAAAACAAGTAGAGAAAATTTCCCCTTGAGAAACAATATCATGAATGGTAAATATGATAACATAGAGAATGAAACTAAAAAAATTATACCTTTGTGTCATGGAGTTTTTTACACTCCCTGATATAGCCTCAACTTCTCAAATTGGTCAGTTTTTAGGGGTTTTGTGAGAATATCACACAATTGTTTTTCAGATGGAAAAAAATACAATTTAAAAAGCCCTTATAAAAACTTCTATTTTAGGAAATGATTTTAAATATCAATATATTTGTACCTTTAATGTGGCATATGATATTTTTATAGGTTTATGCCACTAATATTGTCACATCCTATGATTTGGGGCTACACTTCATAAAAGTTTAAATTATGTGCATATGTCTTCATTCACATCATATGGGTTTCTACATGGGATGAATCAACGTGATCAGACTTTGGTTTTAATCATGGTTATTAATGTTTTATTATTTTATATAAATGAAACATATATTCTTCCATAAAGAAACTCAACCATCTGTGTTCTTAATTTCATAAATATACCAATCTTGATCATTATTTGTAAATCCTCTAAGATTCATCTCAATTTTCTTCATGTACATCATTCCACATTTAATGTATTTGAGATTCATCTCAAGATTATACTTACAGCTAATAGATTTTATTCCATAGGATAATAATGGAACCTGTATCAAATATATTATACTTGTAAAATATCATTTCTAGTGGCTATCAAACACATAAGAATTCCAATTATTCTTTTGAACTATTTCTCATTAACTACTTATCCTTCATCATAATTACTTGGTTTTTTCCATATGAATTGGGTGTACATTCCTCTAGATTCATATATGTTTAACTCTTTTTAGATCTATCTAGAATAATTTTCATCTTTAATAAATATTTATTCAACAATTTGGGTAACTCTTAAACCCAAAAAAAATCATTTCTCCATGAAATTATATATCAAATATTTTTTCCATGTGGCATGAGAAATATTTGCAAAAACATTATTCATTTCTATAAAAAATTATTCGTCAAAATACACTAGAAGAAGTGGGTTTTGTTTTTTTTATTTTTCATATAAATGTTTTTTTCTACATGACCTTTCTTGAACTTAATTCCTTTCATATATTCAATAATATTGAAATACACAGTTCTTGGATATTTTTTCATCGATAAAGCTTTTTCTTTATCTTAGACACATTTATCCTATTATAATAATATATATAGAATTTAGGTAGATCAACATGATCTTCATCATCAATATCATAAATTATAAAAGTGTAAAACATAGCCATATAGAATATTTTCATACTTCTTTCTGCTATTTTGGAAGGGAATATTACGATGGAAACAAATTATAACACTAGAAGAAATATTTCATCAAAGAAATCCCCTATAATTTTTTATTATCCCTTTAATAACAATATATTTTTTAGATAATTCACCATTCTCATCAAGAATATTTTTTTAAATCCCAATTAACCCCAATCAAATTCTTTTTTTGGACAGGTGATAAGTTCTCTTATTTCATTATTTTCAGTCTGTACCAATTATTCATTCATAGTTGTAATCCACTCCATAAAATAAAAATATTCCTCAACTATCTAAGGTTAAACCTTTGTTACAATATCAATATGTCTAGTTTCCATGAACATCATTTTTATTAACATGCTAGGATTTTGATTCCTTACAATGTTCTATGTATCAACATGATTTCCCAACCTTACATTTACCCTTTATAGATTCATTACTTTATCTTCATCAAACAAAAATTCATAATCAATATCTCCAATAATAATCTATGTGTATTTTATATTTCCTTCAACAAGTTGAGAACATAAAACATCAAGATAATCATCTATAATGAATTTTTTTTATTACTTGTTAATAGTCAATGGATTTGACATCATAACAATCAAAAATACTTTATGATTTATTATGTAAAAATATCTAAGATATCCCATTTTATGAGTATCTATAAAATATTATATCTTAATATAATTCATCAAATTCTCCCCTAATTCTATCCTTCTTCTTAATCATGCATAAACTCATAAAAATATGGAATTTTTTAATATTTGGTTTTCTTTTCAACAACATCTCATACATATTCATGTATGATTATTTCCTTATTATACTTGTTTTATGAATTAATCTAGTATTCTTGATGTCCTATAACTAAAGAAACATTCAGGTTAAATGCTATGAAATTATAAGTCTAGCCATATCAAAAATGATTCTTATTCATCATTTCATCCACTTTATTTTCTTGAGGAGTATTTGGAGCACTATGTTTATGTATAATGCATTTTTTTTTATTTTTTTTTTATTTTTATATTGTAATTTTCACCTCCATAATCTTATATCATTCTAAATAATTATAATCTTATTTTCAATTCTATAAGTCTTTTAAAACACTTAAATTAGTACATCATCTATGATTTATATTACATGGACATTATTCATGTAATCCTTTTAAAATAAATTGTGATTGTGATGAAATTTATTTATCTATATTTTGAATTCATAGTCATAGGACCATATACATGGGATTTTATCAATTCAAGAGGCTTTGATGTTTGAATTAAAACTCCTTTATTATTTTTTTACATTTTAAAATTTTACAAATAGTAGTGGTATCCTTTATAAAATATGTTAAATTAAAAATATATTAGTATTTAATCAATGTCTTTATATTATTTTTTTTCCAAAGTGGCTAATATTTTCATTCCATAGCTCATTTTCTACAAATTAACTTATGTGAGGACTTTAATTTCTTCATCAACTTGAAAACCCAATCATGGGGTTCTGATAACTATTGTTACAACAGTCTCATATTTCATTATTTTTACCATGAAACCATATTTTCTTAATATAGACTCATTTACCACATCACATAGTAGTGATTCACTTTAAAGTTTGTTCTACAAACCATCAATAAAAAAATAATGTCTGGAAAAAATATATATTTACCAATGTTTGTTGTCCCAATACATTTGATCATTAGATAATAGTTATTACCTAATTTCACAACTCATTCTTCATATTTATAAATATTTTTGTGGTTTTTTATGACACCTTTCATGTGATATTAAAACACATTGTCCATTATTAAAGTATTATATGATTGTAATCTTTAAATTAAACGTTATCCAAAAATTCTGTGTTCCCTATCCTCTTTTTGATTTTTATTGTTTTCAAAAATTTAAAAAATAATAAAATTAGTGGGGAAAATCAACACACAAATAATATTCTTTACCTTATTGATAGAATCTTCCATAGACTAATTATAAGATTTTCAATACATTTTATACCCCAAATTTCTACTCAATTTATTAAGGCCTCGAATGAGTTCTCATTTGTTTTTGTTATCTCCCCCTTGATTCATTATCTCATATTAGTCTATGTTGAGACCCATTAAAACATCCCTTATAATATTTATTGACAAATAAACAAAAAAATCTGTACTGAAATTGATATATTTTATTTTGTTAAAAACATATATTGTTGAATGGGTTAGTTTCAGGATCAGTTTTCAACCCAAAAATTTATAGAATTTATAAATCCCATTTGTGATATTCTTCATTTAACATTTTTGGATGATAAAGAATCATTCCTTGAATTTTATAAATTTTAGATATGGACATATTTTTTCTTTTACTTAGACCTCATGGTTGTTCAATATTACACATTGTAATTTTATTCTTTGAAAGAAGTAAAATTTCATTATGCAATATCTTTAGAATTTCCCATTTCATGCCATATATCTGGTTCAAAAAATATATGTGTGATAGTTTTATTGGATCATTTACCTTTATCATAAATAGACTTACTCTATCTTCATTAAATTTTTTCTTCTTACTTCAGAAATTGTAAAATATATTTTCCATATTTATCCATTTATTTATCCCCAAGAATAATTTTATTGGTCTTGACATTAATTATTATCCACTTCCTTATAACATCAAGCTTCAAAATCTCAATTCCATTCATCAAAATATCTTTTTCAATTCATAGTTTAATTTTTCTATCCAAACAACCTTTTAGTTAAGTGTTTTTTCTCAACCTTCCTACCTCATTTTAGAAAAACAAATCTCAAATCTCATTATGTTGACCCTATCTATTTATCATTCCATTACAAAATACACACTTTTGAACTATAACTTATTATTTAATAGGTTAACTTGTTATTCATATTCTTATAAAAAGTTCACTATTTAAGAAATATCTCTAGGAACTTCTGCATCATTATTAATTTCATCACTGTCAATAATTACTACCTCAACAGATAACAAGTTTCTAATAAATGAATAAGAGGTGATATTATTCTTTAATTATGGATTAATAAAATGATAGATCTCTCATAGTGATGATTATCATGTTATATTATTCATTATTATTTTCATATCCAAATTTCATAAGATATATCATAGATAAATGGAGAAACATTCCATAAATAAAAATATCAAAAGGATGTTTACTGATATAAATACTTATCCAACATCTTATTAAATTTATTTATATGTGAGAAAAAATTTCTTCATAATATTCCATGTTTTATCGTTTGTCCATGAAATCCAATTTTTTCTATATTCACTCCATTGATATATTTAAAATAAATTTAATTTTATTACTTTAATTTTAATTTACTTTTTTATTATATTATCATTTTATAGTTAATGAGAGTGTTGGGAAATTCAATGTAGGTGATATCAGTATCTTGATCTTCAATAGATGATATCTTGGCATAAAATATTTTAGGAAATATTCTCATCAACCTTTTTACCATAGTATAATAATAAAAAGTTTATTTAAAGTCACTAATAGAGTGGATAATTCAGATTACCCTTATAAATAATTTAATGAATGTTTCATACTCCTATTAACTAACATCTTAAAATTGTTTTTTAATGATCAATAGTTTTTGATGGCATGAAATTAGGAAACATGTTTCTCTATCATGGGTTATATACATGGGAAACTTGTTTCTTTTGATATGCAATGTCTAAAATTAAATGACTACGAAACTTTTCTATTTCAATAGGTAGTGATATTTTTACATTTTTATGATACCTGTTTCATTTTAAGTGTTATGATATTCTTATTTCAGATCTCATGGAACATGTATATATGATTTCATTATGTGAAAGGTGGGACCTGTATCTCTCTACAATTCATTAGGTAATGTTTTATATCTCATGAGATAAACTAAGATGGTCTTGGGAGTGAACCATGACTACTATGATGGCCATGGGGGGGGAACCATGAACACTGTGATGGTATGGGGAGTGAAAACATGCTACTAATATGGTATTTTCATTAATGTCGTAGATACTATGAAAATAATTATATTCTTATGTACATTCCACAATTCCATATATTACCCCTACATTATTCTTTCATGGATTATGTCCTTTAATTTATTTTTATTCATTTCATATGAATTGCAATGATCTATTCCCTAATTAATGTATTTGATCTTTGATATGCTGGGTATGATATTCTATTTTCATATTCACATTCTCATTCCCTTATGATAACGTGTATGGTTACATGTCTCCATTGTTTACCCTTACTGATTATTTGAGGTAACCCCTTTTTGGGTTTCCTTCCTAAGGATGTGAATATATGTATTATGTTTGTGGTTCCTAAGAAGGGTTCTAGTCAGGAATATCCTAGTGGGAGATAATATAGAACTTATATTTATCAATGTTTATTTATTCCATGTTTCCCAAGGCACTATACTAGCTTGGTCTTCTTATATATGTTTGTGTAATTTTTTGTGTTTTCCGAAAAATTTATGTAATATTAATGTTTTAAAAGTATAGGTCGCTATATTAGTGGACTACCATTTTTATTTTCCCACATAGTTTAGACTGGATCATAACATGTTTTATGTGTCTTGGTTTAGAATGTATCCCTCTCACCCATGTCATTTCATAAATATGGAGGGACTGGATGTGGAACCTAATTTGTCCATAACTAATCACCCAGTACAGTTTTTTGATTTTGAGATGATGTTTCTTGATAGAAATTCCATACTTATATCTATTGTTTTATATAATTCTTGTTTTGATGCTCATGGGACTTTAGAGAGTGCAGTAGAAATGAGAGACAAGTGGCCTCATCTCTTTGAAAAGGATTCTCCATAATAGGATTTCTTGGTGAAGAATGTTTTTATGGTAGTGATATTATAAGGTTCTTTTACCAGCACTGAAGTACTTTTATCCATTGATTTCGACCTTCCATTATAATTTTCTTGTTCTCGTTTTTTTATACCTATTTAAAATTTTACAATGTTTTTACACTATGTCTTAGTTGGTGTATTATAAATGAAAACCATGTGAGACAACCTGGAAAATCGTGTGACTTATGTTGGATTTATGAAGGGGTCCATCATTATATCAAACCATGAATTTTCCCCAAGAAAACATATAGAATGGGATAGTTGGGATAAAATTTTTGGTATATTGTTTTCGAACCTTGTGGCTAAACTATGCACCCTTTTTTAAATTTCATAGGATGTACCACACAATTATCCCCTTGATTTCCAAAAAAAATATAGCCAAACTGTTAAAATATCTCCATTTTACAAGTATGGGTGAATTCTTTGGTGTAAATATTGTGATAGCCATGTTTCCTAACAAAAGAAACCATGGGGTGGGATTTTTAATCCTATTAAAAACAAAATTAAATGCACGAAAAAATATTATAATTTATAAAAAAATTTAAATATTCTAAATTCGACCCTATATAATTTATAGGGTCTCTAGAGAGGATTTTTTCTCTATAACTATATTTTCTTTTGGGATAGTAGTAATAGTGGATGTGATTGATTACATTCTAATAATTGTAAATATCATAGGTTTGGAACCTCATTTCCTCTTGTATCACCTTCATTGAGAGTAGATAATCCTCATGATGATCTTTTATTAAAAACATGATATGATGAAATATATTTATAGGTATTATTCATTGGTGTTCCTCAACTTAATATCACTGTTGGAGGTTCTCACTCTGGGGGATTTATTAATCACATGACTAATGGTAGGTGGTTGCATAAGGTTTTTCATTATTATTTAAACCTTTATTTTTGAAAAGTTTGAAAATATATTTTCAATTGATTTAAAATCATTTAATTCAGTTGATTTGATGATTTAATATAAAAGCCAAGGAATTAGAAAAAATACATTTTAAAAGGATTTAAAATATTGGGTTGTTTTTTAGAAAAGTTATCTGGAAATGAAATGTTATTTGATGAAATGATTTAATGATTATTTATTAAAAAAATCTAAGTAAATGAAATATTATTTTGAAATTCATGAACTTGAAATAAGTAATGTTTTTATATATGGAAATATATTTTTTAAACATGAAATTTAGCATTTAATTTGTGAATATTGAATTTAATTAAAAAGAAATATTTCCTCCTAATTATTAATTGATGGAAATTTCAGCGGGTCTGAGTAGTTAATGGATTACAAGGATAAGAACTAATATAATATAACCCCAATTAATAGATGTATGATGAAAAATAAAACTAAAAGAAATTTAAAATGATTATCCTAATACCATTTTGATTGATTCAATCATAATGGGAGGATCATACGGATGTGTACCCATTTTAATCCATTATTGGTTGAGTGAAAAGTTTGAGGAGATAGTATCTAAGAACTATTAAACGTTAGGGAATATTACCATAGTTTATTTTAGTTATTATATTATTAAAATCCATGGATTATTAGATAGATGTATGCATTCCATTTTTGTATGAAAATTATCAAATATGAATATTTTTTACCTATATTCCATCCACTTGATTTGAAAGCTTGTTAGATAGAAAATGTGAAAATGATTTACCATACCCCACATTTATTTAAATTGAGTCATAAATATTTTATTTATTAGGTCACAACTTGGGTAGCATTGGGTGATATCCAACACTAGTGCAGAAAACGTTATTTACGTCACCATTTTTTACGTCGGTTATATATAACCGATGTGAGAATCTGTGAAACGTGGTTTCTTACGTCAGTTATTTAATAACAGACGTAACAAATGCATTGAGTAGCTTTTTAACGCCGGTTATTTTAATAACCGATGTTACAAATCACGCGTGTTCGGTTTTTACGTCGGTTATTTTATAACCGACCTAAAAAACCAAAGCACGGGGGTTTTTTACGTCGGTTATTTGATAACCAACGTAAAAAATGAGATATCTAGCCATTTTTTACGTCGGTTATTTTATAACCGACGTAAAAAACCAAAGCGCGGGGGGGGGGGGGGGGGGGTTAGGTCAGTTATAAAATAACCAATGTAAAAAAATAGTTATCTACGGGTTTTTAGGTCGGTTATAAAATAACCGACATAAAAAAACCCCTGTTCTTTGGTTTTTTACGTCGGTTATAAAATAACTGACGTAAAAAACGAAATATCTAGGAGTTTTTTACGTTGGTTATTTTATAACCTACATAACAAAACAAAGCATGGGGGGTTTTTTACGTCGGATATTTTATAACCGATGTAAAAAACGACATATCTACGAGTTTTTTAGGTCGGTTATTTTATAACGGACGTAAAAAACAAAAGCGCGGGGGGGGGGGGGGTTTACGTCGGTTTTCAAATAACCGATGTTATAAATTTAAAAAATAGTTTATAATGTCGGTTATTATATAACCGACGTTATACAACATTTACAAAATTAAAGCCCCGTGGTCTCTCATTTACGTTTTTTCGATCGACAGTTCGTCGACTCGTCTCTCTCGTGTGGTAAACCCTAATCGGCTCGTCGATCGACCTACGTTAAACTCATTTTGGCTTCATCGTTTATTATCTTTAGTCTCCTCGGATCTCTCATCTAAACTCGCAACACTAAAGTAAGCATTCCAGGAATTTATTTCGTTCGTTTTTTTCCCGGATAGTCTATATTTATGTTTTGCGATTTTTTTGTTTAAACTAGGTTAGATTCTTCCATTTCGAACCCTATTACATCTTTTTGAATATCGTTGGCACCAGACATTTGTTTTTATCTTGAGTGTCTTGTTTTTGTATTTCATTATAAAACAAATTTTGATATATTACCTTTCATTTAATGACTCAAAATCCTCATATGTTGGAAACATATTTGGGGTTATTTATTGAAGGACTATGGAGCGATTAAGGAAAGATTTGTAATATTTCCTAACTTCACCGGTTTGAATTTAATTATCAAAAATAAATTTGAGGTATGGTTGATTCATCCCTTCCTTTTATAATATATTTCATTTAACGCTCAGGTTCATCTAACAATTTGTAGTTTGATAACCAATAATGTTTATGTGATTAGAGAGTTAAATGAATTTGTCATCATATATAGTGAATCATCCTTGTTGAGTGTCTTATCATAGAATAGGAATCAATCATCCATATTGAAGATGTCAATTTTTTAGAAAACAAAAACCATTAATGTAAACCATTTATCATTCATTAATTGAACTAAAATAAATATTTACACATGAGTTATAATGGAACATAATAAAATAAATATTTATCATTCACCCTCATAGAGTCTAATAAATCTTTGATAAACCATTTTTTTTCTTTAATGGAAACAAATTCACTTTTACCCACTTTGTATTTTTAGAAGACACTAAACTCCCTTATAATTTTACCCTTCTGGAAAGTATTAAACATCATTATATCCCTTTCAAAAATCTAAATGTCACAGAAATATCGTGCATCCATTTTGACTTATAGGACTCTACTATAGATAAGTATACTATTTTTTATATTATTAGTTATGATAAAATCTATCATAACATCATTAATATATATTTATAAAAATGGGAATATCACAATTCTCATGATTTTAGTTGAGAATAATGATAATGTATTTTATTAATGTTAACATAGACATGGGTAATTTTACAAAAAGAATGTGAACTTGAATAATGAATGTTACTTATATGTATTTCACAAGATTTTTTGATTTTATGTCACCAAACTAATTGATGATTGAATACCAAAAATAATTGCACCACCAACCAAAGTGAAACCAGTGTATTGTTCTATTTTAGAAATTCCGGATTCAATCAATGAGATTGTGATTTATTTATTTTTTAGAGTTTCTGAATCAAGAAACTAGATTCTATTTCAAATGGGTATTTGTTTTTTTTGATGTTTCACGATTTTATTTGATGTAGGTTTTTCTTTTTCATGGATTACTTCATAAAGTGGTCTCGGTTCATTTGATTTTGTGTTTCCTTTGACACCATCCCCCCTCAATGACTATGATCTCTCATTGCCATTTTTTCTCTAATTGTTCTCTCATACACCTTTTGGATTTGATGGTTGATTACAAACATATTTATTCAAATATTTAAGCTAGATTATATGCATTTTTTAGGATTATATTGTTGTTTTATGCCACTTTATTTATAATTCTATCCAATACTAAGACCGTTTCTAGTAAGAAAAATTTCATAAGAAATACGATTGGGCTCTTAATCATATTTCATGAAACGTTTTTAATAATGTCACGTTTTTAAAAAAAAATATATTATATCAAAGATGTGGAAACGGGTGGTGTCGGGGGGGTGTCCAAGGGGGTGGGTGGGTGTGAGTGGCTGTCCACGGGGGTGGGGGCCTATCTAGAGGGTTTGGGGGGTTGTCTGGGGGTGGGGGGCTGTCCAGAGGGTTGGGGTGTCCAGGGGGTGTTGAAGGGGTAGGGGTGGGGGTGGTGTCCAAGAGGGGTGGGGTGCTGTCTAGAGGAGTGGGGGGCTGTCCGGAGGGTTGTGGGGTGTCCAGGGGTGGTCCAAGGGGGTGGGTGGGTGTAGGGGGTTGTCCAAGGGGGTGGGGGCCTGTCCAGAGGGTTTTGGGGGTTATCAGGGGGGGTGATTCTCAGGTTTACTCCATTTTCTCCAATTTTCTATCAACTATGTAGGCAGCATGGTTTTCTTTGATTCAATGAAATTTAAAACTGTTATATCTAACTATATTTTGTTTTAAAAATAATATTCAAGCATATTTTCTTAAATACCCATAGATTTGTTTTATATTTTAAATTGTTTTACATTCAAATTATGATTTTTTCATATAAACATATATTTGTATTATCATAAAAATATATATTTTTTGTTGATATTTGTTATAGGTAATAATGAGTCGAAGTTGGATTACGGCACATCTAATGAAAAATGAATTTTAGGAAGGTGTTAATGCATTTTTGGAATTTTCAAAACGAAATGTTCCAAGTAGTGACATTTTTTCTGTCCATGCCTGAAATGTTTGAATATGAAGAAGTTGAAAAGTAGAGAGATAAAAGATCATCTGATTTGTCATGGTTTTAATCCGAGTTACAGACCTTGGATTTGGAATGGTGAAACTGGACTGAATGTCACTGATGATGATGATTCACAAGATGGTAACACTGATGGAATTGAAGAAATGATTCGCGAAATTGTAGCAGAACAAATTGAGATAGAACCGACAGTTGCGCGTCTATATGGTGATACTGAAAAACCATTATATCCTAGTTGTACAGATTTTATGGTTTTGTCGGAGGTGTTAATATTGATTAACCTGAAGGAAAAACATGGATGGAGTGACAAAAGTTTTACAGAGCTGCTACAATTGATGAAAAGCATTCTTCCAAAAGATAACGATCTTCCAGATTCACATTACAAAGACAAGAAAATATTATGCCTGATGGGATTGGGATATAAGAAAATACATGCCTGTCTGAATGACTGCATTATATATAGGAAGGAATATGAATTTCTATTAGAGTGTCCTAAATGTGGGACATCACGCTATAAGGTGAAAGAAAAATCACAGGCTGGTGTAGAGATTACAAAGCTCCCTTCAAATGTATTTTGGTATCTTCATATAATTAATCATTTCAAACATTTATTTTCTAATTCACATGATGAAAAAAGGTTAAGATGGCATGCTGAAGAGAGGGTATGTGATGGAAAAATACATCAACCAGCTGATTGTCCACAGTGGAAGAAAATTGATGCGCAGTATTCTACATTTGGAAATGAAATTAGAAATATCAGACTAGGGTTGTGCACAGGTGAAATGAATCCATACCGAACCCTCAGTAGCCCACATAGTTCATGACCTGTTTTATTGGTAATTTACAACCACTCTCCTGAAGTTTGTATGAAGTGCAAATTTTTCATGTTGAGTATAATGATCTCTGGTCCAAAGAAACCCGGTAATGATATTGATGTTTACTTGTCACCGTTGATTGATGATTTGAAACTGTTATGGGCTGATGGTATTAGGGTGTATGATTCTTATAAAATGGAATATTTTCAACTGCATGCAGTGCTTCTGTTCACTATAAATGACTTCCCAATGTATGGAAATTTTTCTGGACACAGTGTTAAAGGGGAAAAAGCATGTCCAATTTGCGAACAACAGACGTCATATTGTCTATTGCATCATGGGAGGGAAAAAGTGTACATGGGTCATCGAAATTTTTCGCCTATGGAACACCCTTATAGAAGACTAAAAAAGGAATTCAATGGCTCACAAGAATTTGATACTGCTCCAAAACCATTATCCCCTGATCTGTATTTTGAGAGGGTGAAAAACCTTGATGTGACATTGGTAAAGACACAGAAATCTGGTAATGATAGACATATTTGGAAGAAAATGACATTTTTTTGAGCTACCGTATTGGTGGTATCATGAAGTTAAACATAATATTGATGTCGTGCATGTGGAGAAGAATATCTGTGATTCTTTGATTAGAACATTGTTAGATATTAAAAGAAAGACTAAATATGGGTTGAATGCAAGATTAGACTTAATATCAATGGGAATACGTTTGGAGTTATATCCCACTCCTAAAGGAAGACGAACATTTCTTCCCCCAGCTTGTCATACATTATCGAAGAGGGGGAAAATTAGCTTCTGTTAGTGTCTTCATGATACCAAAGTGCCTCAAGGTTATTCTTCTAATGTAAAAAATTTTGTCTCATTGAAGGACTTGAAGTTAATAGGTATGAAATCACATGATTGTCACTTCATGATGCAACAAATTCTACCAGTTGCATTGCGTGGAATATTGCCCATTTGTGTCAGAAAGACTATAATGAAGTTGTGTTATTTTTTCAATTCAATTTGTAACAAGGCGATTGATGTGAATGATTTGAACATTTTGGAATAGATGCAATTTTTATACTTTGTCAATTGGAAATGTATTTTCCTCCAACTTTTTTTGATATAATGGTGAATTTAATGATTAATCTGGTTCGAGAAATAAATCTTTGTTGACCTGTATATCTTCATTGGATGTATCCTTTTGAAAGGTATATAAAAATATTAAAGGGGTATGTTAAAAATCTATATCGAACTGAAGCCTCCATTATTGAAAAGTATATTTCTGAGGATGTAGCAGAGTTTTGTACGAGCTACATGCCTGCAGCGCAACACATAGGTTTGCCTCCATCTCACCATGAACGAGTTAATAATGAGGGAAAGGGGATTCGTGGCTTGAAAGTCAAATCATTGTCAGCTGAACATATGAAGAAGTTAGAATCATACATCTTGAATAACATAACTGATGCTCAACCGTATATCACATTGCATATTAATGAGTTGAAAAAATGTCATCCAAAGAAGAAAGAAATGTGGATTTTGAATGAGCACAACAATACTTTTTTGTCATGGATTAAAAAGACTTTTCTTGGTAGATCATATGTATCAGAGACATTAAAATGGATAGTGGGTGGTCCATGTTTAAATGTGATAACATGGTCAGGTTATTACATTAATGGTTATACATTTCATATGAAATCTCAGGACTACAGAAGTGCAGTTCAGAATAGTGGTGTATTGGTGTTTGTAGAAGCAATGCATTTTTCGAGTGCTAAGGAAAAAAAACCCCAATTTTTGCATCAAGTGCATATTATGGAGTGATTGAAGACATATGGGAGGTTGATTACTTTAGAATTAAAGTTACCGTTTTTAACTGTAAATGGTTTAACGGTAACAGCAGTGTTAGACACGATGAATTTGGAATGACACTTGTTAATCTCAATAGATTGGAAGACACAGCTGATTCTTTTATAATGGCAACACATGCAAAACAAATTTTCTATGTAGTAGATCAATCAGATATGTAGTGGGATGTTGTTTTACAAGGGAAAAAACAATATGTTGGTGAGGATGAAGTTGATGAACATTCTCATTTATGTGAGATCCCTACTTACATGGAAAGATTAACAGAACATAATGATGATCATGTTAAAGACATAGTTTGTGCCATAAGCAACGATCACGACGAAGGAATTTGGGAAAACAATCCATTTGTACATTCCTAAAATTATAGGTAACATATGTTTATTTCTTGTTTACATTTATTTTTTCCATAAATGTTATATATTGTAAGTTTTTTATTTATTAAAACATGTTTCAAAACAAAATATGTATATGTTTTTGTTTGTTTTATGTTTTTTTAGTTTAATTTATCAGGTTAATAACCATTACATGAATTATATATCTATTATTTTTGTTCACTGACAATTACTTTACCATGTTTACCATGTTTACCAAGTTTACCATTTTTACCAAGTTTACCATCTTGACCATCTTTACCATCTTTACCATCTTTACCATCTTTACCATTGTTTAACATGCTTACCATATTACCAGTTTTTACTATTATGTAAATTAGTACACTTTTCTATTTTCTGATTATAGTAGTATTAAAATATTTGAATTTGTATATTTGTGAACTGACATTTTTTTTGATGTGAAGGATAATGACAGATCATTCAGATGATCAACCACATGATTCTGGAGAGGAGCATATTGCTGGTCATACCTCTGGGGATGAACATTCACATTCTCCTATTACGACAAAGAGTTCAATGGTTGGTAAACGTGGGTGCACACGTTTACCAAAATTATCACTTTCCCGTACGGAGGATCAGAGGATAGCCGTTGAGTTTGATGATGATGATATTCCTAGAGGTCCGAATGAAAAATATTTTAAGAGTTTTGTAGCAAATCAGGCTAAGAGAAAAGTAAGCATTATGAATGATGATTGGAGAATTTTGGATAAAGAAATTATCTCTCAGTTGTGGGAGACAATTTTGGTAAGATCTTTTGTCATTGTTTGACTATTATTTTAATGTTTCTAGTATATATAATATGTTTAACCTCTTCTTTATTAGATGACATTTGATATTCCTAACACTGGAGGAGTCAGGAAGAAATGCTTATCGTTGGCCGCCAGGAGATGGAGGGATTTCAAATCAACCCTCTCATCTGATTTCATTTATGGTCATAAGAGTCATGAAAATTCATGTCGTATATATTCTTTTATAGATGAAGACACATGGAGAAAGTTTTTTGAAAGTAGAAGAAAAGAGTCATTTCTTGTAAGGGCAATGTAAACTTTTATAAACTTTCTTATATAAATGATTTTATTAATGTTTTGTTAATGATTTCTTATTCTTAAATTACAGCAAACAAGGAAAGATCATCAGGAGATCCAATCTAAAAATGTATACCCTCATTGTTTATCTTGGGGAGGGTATGCATTATTGGAAGAAAAAATGATGGCGGAAAAATTTCAACAACTAAGAGCTGAGTCTTCAAGATCTAGAGAGGTAGCCCCTCCATCCCCTCCATCTAGACATGAAAAATAGAAGAGAGCTCGGAAGGGAAAAAAGGGCAATATCTTTCCGAAGAATCTAGAATCGTAACTGAGAGGATTGTAAGATATGTATTTTATATATTTAAGTTAACTATTATCTTCATATAATTTCAATCATTACAGAAATGTTCAATTAATTAATACCGGACTCTCTTAAGGAGCAGAGTTCAGAGTGGACATTTACAGCTACTAGGAGGGAAGATATTTTATTTGCAGCATTGGGAAGGCCCGAACATCCTGGTCGTGTAAGAGGATATCCGGCATGTGTATCGGTAAGAAAAGTGTTTCCACGTTCCTCATCTTCTAATATTGAGGTGGTTCATAAAAAAATAGAATCCTTGGAGGCTGAATTTCATAATATTAATGCGACGATGGAGGAAAATATTAGAGAGTCGGTGCAGTCTATGCTTGCAGAAATGGAAAGACAATTTCAGACTTCAGCTCCCACTCCTCCACCTCCCCCTGCAGACCCCATTATTTATCCTCCACCTCCGCCAGTAGCTCCCACTCCCCCACCTCAGCCTACGGACCCCATTTTTTATCCTACGCCTCCGCCGCAGCTTCCTATTATTGCGAGGTTTATGTTGATGATTCTCAACATCATATAGTAGCATATGGGTTGGTATATTGTATAGGAGATACAATTCATCATCAACAATTAGAGGTAGAGAATCATAGGGTCACTGTATAGGATATTATAGATAGATCATCTAGGGTAAAAATACCTACAGATGAGGTGGCAACAGTATGACAGAGTATCGGCCATTTTTTAATTTGGCCATCCAGACTTCTTCGACTCATTATTATAGAGGTATGAATGTTGTATCTTTTATTTTATTTTTTTTATTAAAGTTGATTTATCATTTGAAAACTAATATATTTTTCAATTTTTTTTAAAGGAATACTTCAAAGGTAAAGAAATACTATATAGACAACAACAAAGACAAATGGCTATGACATCAGATACAGATTCAAATGGTCTTGACAGATTGTCAAGATATTCACATTTGTTGTCGGGTTATTATGAATTTCCAATGGAAGATCATGTTTGTGGATGTGAAATAAGAGTGGTGTTATAAAACTGATATCATGGAGCTTGTTACTGGAGATAAGTTGGGCATCAACGTGGTGAAAAATGTTTCCATGTAAGTCTTAACACCTTTTCCATGCGTCATATTTATTAAAAATGTATACTTATGTATGTTTTGTATTAGGTATCTTTATAAAATTTGTGAGAGGAATGAGCTGACAGAAGTATATGGATTCATGGACCTGCAATTGATTTCCCCTGAAGCATGTGCATTGAATGAGGAAAAAAGAATGGTTTATATTGATGAAAGATTTGAAAAGAATATAATCACACAACGTTGGATGATGCCTTTTTTTGAGAGGTATGAAACACATTTCTCTCAAATAGTTAATTATCTTTTAACATAAAAAACCACTAACGTCAAATTTCCTTTTATCAGTGATCATTGGATGTTAGGGGTTTTTTTACTAAGGGAGAAAGCCCTTTATTGGATATGCTCTGTCCATGGTGATGTGCAGTTAAGTTTTAAGAATATATTGGAAAAGTACGTTTCAATTTCTCTATAGTTTTATATATGATAATGAATTTTAAATTTACCCCATTCGTATTATTTTCTAATAGTGCATGGGCCTACTTTCGAAAAAACACAAATAAATGAGGTGCAAAGATCAAATATGTAAATGCAAAGGTAAATATCCATTTATAATTTGTAGTTTTTGATTTATTACATAAAAATAATATATTGAATTTACACTCATTCAAACGTAATTTTCATGAACAACAAGGCCTCATCAAATGCGGATATTATATGTTAAGATTTATGTATGAAATAATAACAACTAGGACAGTTGTGAATTTTGACCCGGTACGATTTCCTCTTAAACTTTTCCATAATATTTCAATTTGATTTATTCATTATACACGTTAACTACTTTCTTTTTCATTTGTATCTTTTTGATGACCCTAAACCCTATACTACTGAAGACATCAAACACTTACAAGTGGAGTGGTCAAATTATTTTACAGGTTTAATTGACTTTTAGTTGTTTGTAATGTAAAATGTAATTTTGAATATTGTCGTTGTAATTGTGTATTTGGTAGATGTTTAGGTTGGATTTAGTTTTTTTTGAAGTTGACAGTGTATGTTTTGAATGTTATATAAGTGAATGTTTAATTATGCTCTGCTTCTTATTTTGGTTTACTTATGATGGTTATTCTGGTATGGATTTGGGTCTATGGGGGAGGGGTTCCAAGGGTGTAGGGTGTGTTCAGTGGGGTTTGGGGTGTCCAGCGGTCTGGGAGGGCTGTCTGGTGGGGTGGGGGGACAGTCCAGGGGGGTGGCAGGGCTGTCCAGGGGTGTGGGAAGGTGGTCCAGGTGTTAGGGAGTGCTGTCCAGGGTAGGGGGTGTATACATGAGGGGAGGGGGGTTGTCCAAGGGTGTGGTCTGGGCTTTCAAGTGGGGTGAGGGGGTGAGGGGGTGCTGTTCAGGAAAGTGGGGGGTTGTCGAGGGGTGTTTGGGGCTGTCCGGGGGTCGGGGGCAGTCCAGGAGTGTGGTGGGGGCTCCAATGGGGTGGGGGAGGGCTGTCCAATGGGTATACATGAGGGTGGGAGCTCCAATGGGGTGGGGGAGGTCTGTCCAGGCGGTATACATGAGGGTGAGGGCTCCAACGGGGTGGGGGAGGGCTGTCCGTGGGGTATACATGAGGGTGGGGCCTGTCTAGTGGGTAATTTTTATATGTTATCAATGTACATGCTTAATCTTGATCTACTTCTATTTTTGTGGTATGATTTCTTGATTTGTTTTCTGGTTGATTTTGGTAGAGAGAAGATGACTGCATTCAATTTTTTTTAAAAAAAATTGGGTTTATCACATCGGTTATTTAATAACCGATGTGAATAAAGGCCTTGGAAATGTTTTATCTGGTCGGTTATTTAATAAACGACGTGATAAAAGGCCTGGAAAATGGTTTATCACGTCGGTTAGTTAATAATCGACCTGATAAAATGCCTGGAAAATGGTTTATCGCGTCAGTTATTTAATAACCGACGTGATAAAAGGCTTGGAAAACGGTTTATCAAGTCGGTTATTTAATAACCAACATGATAAACCACCCTCACCTCGGTTTATCACGGCAGTTATATAATAACCGACGTGATAAACCCCCCTCCCCCCAGTTTATCACGTCGGTTATTAAAAAACCGACGTGATAAACCCTCCGCCCCACGGTTTATCACGTCAGTTGTTTAATAACAGACGTGATAACCCCCCGGTTTATCACAGTCGTTCTATAATAAATGACATGATAAACCCCCCGCCCCCCGGTTTATCACGTCGGTTCTTTAATAACCGACGTGATAGACCATTTCCCCATGATTTTATCACGTCGGTTTTTTAATAACCGACGTGATAAACCATTTTCCAGGCCTTTATCACGTCGGTTGTTAAATAACTGACATGATAAACCCTTCCCATTTTATTTAGCACGTCAGTTCTAAAATAACCGACGTCATAAACATCGCGATTTTATGTTTTTGACATCGGTTTTTAAATAACTGACGTCAAAAATGTTATTTATAATGTCGCCCGTATTAACGTCAGCTAGAAACCGACGTAAAAAATGAAAAATAACTGACGTAAAAAAACGTTTTCTGCACTAGTTCTACTAGGATATTTATTTTTCACATTCTACCTTTGGGTTCTGGAATTTGTAGGATATGTTATTAAAGGTATAGGAAAAGGGAATGTTCCACTTGGAGGTGGAATATGTTATTAATCTATGAGAATTTGGGTGACCATGGTGACCATTAGAGCTATGATCCACTCCTTACATGAATATTATGGATATTTCTTGATTAGTATTTCTGTTGTTTTATTAAACGCTACACTGTTTTGATCTTTATACGTCTTCTTGTTGTTTTTAGCTCCCTGAGGAGTTTTTTTCAAATCTAATATTCATTGCTTTGACATTAACTATTATATATATTTTGAATGTTTTTATGGTGAAATAATTCCCTATGACCCCTTGTTGATGTCTAAGTGCTAGTTGTCATCCCTTGGGGATCAAGAACACCCTTTTGGCCACATCTCTACCGTATCGAGTACCAATGTACCAGGGTATTCACACTTGTTCATGATAGAGGTATAATTTAACAATCTATGTTATTTTGATAATAGATAAATTCAATTCCTTATAAATGTTCTTGAATTATATTTTATAGATTTATATTCACTATTAGAATATTAAGTAATTTTCCAATAAAAAGGAAATGGTTTTTCTCTTAAAAAACTTATTTAGATATTTTATATGGTTTTATTTAAAAAATATTATGTCAATATTATAGAATTATTAATTTAAAAATTGATATCATTTTTTATATCAGTAAGAGAATAATATCTTCTAGTGAATTTTGGTGAATTTTCTGAAATGCTTGATTTTTCAGTCGTAGAAAATTATAATTTTTTAAAAGATTGCCTTTAAATTCATGTATTTTAAAAGAAACATAATATTTTTTTATTGATTTTTGAATTTTTTTATTTATTTTTTATTAAAAATCATCAGATCATTATTTTTATAATCAATAGTTTATTTATTTTTGGTACAAGAATAATTTCATACTTTAAAAGGAATTTTTATGAAAACTTTTTTTCTTCACGATGGATGTTAATATATTAATTGTATTTTAATCCACTTATATAAATTAAATTATGTAATATTTAATTAAAATTTATAATAATCCTTTTATATATTTTAAAAGATTTTAAATTCTTTTTTTTCATTATGAATAGAAACATGTGTAAAAAGGTATGTTCCCATGGTTAGAGTTAAAACAATTTAAAATGGTTAAAACTATAATTATATGTGTCAAAATTAACTAAAAACATGTATAAATAAAATTTGATATTCATATATAGACCCCATATTATCTCTCCTAAAAGAATTCCCATTTTCAATCCATTTTTATGGATTAATATATTAATATATTTTAATCTTTTAAAAAATCCCAACTTTGTCCTCTTCTTCACTTATAAAAGGACACTCCCACTCCTCTCTTATTAACACTTAAATATCCTATTATATGATAAAATAAGTGAAAAAATAACTTCTTAAAATCCCTCCCAATGTCATACATTTCCATTTTTTATCATATATGATTTGTATAAAGGATTTAGGTATAAACTAAAAGAGGTTGTCTGAAAAAGTGCTATAGTTCTTTAGTAAGAGTTTTCATTTTATTAATTATTATAACAAATTCAAATATCTATTAACAATTTTCATATAATAATATAACTATATCTTATAAACTATAATGTTAATATGTTTTTTCTATAAACCTTTTTAATTTACTTACATATATATTGGAAAATAGCAACATCTCTCGTGTGTTTGTGCGGACTAACACATCCCAAGATGATGTATTTCATTTTTATTCACCGACTCTTGTTGATAAACATAATTTTATATAAAAATAAATATAATATGATATAAATATAATATAAGTTTCATTTGGGAATTTTAAACAAATATTCTATTTCTTCCCATACCATCTAATGAAAAATAAAAACATCACCCTTCTGTACATCCAAACTTCCACCTCTTATATATATATATATATATATATTATTTTTCATCACTACATAACATACTATATATATAGTTAGATTTATATAATTAATATGAAATTTATTATATAATTATATTTTCTAGAAATTTGATATAATACATTGCCACTTTCCATTATGTCTACTCAAAAATGGAAATTTCACTTATGTGTACATACATACTATCATCTGCCTATAGTAACATAATTAATTTTTCCTAACCACATAACATGTTTGGTTATAAAAATATAAATAATAAATTAAAGTGATAATTATAAATTACTTACATGATATAAATGATATAATAATTATCCATTTGACCATAGTCTGCCATGAAAATCCATTTTCGACTTAAAAATGAATATTCTCAATACATCAGATGTGATCTTAATTGATTAGGTAATTAAGTAAAACATGGATATATGTAAAATGTAAAGAAGAATAGAAATGAAAAAAAATGTTATTATAAAATTAAATAATTAAAATATTTTTATAGTTGATGAAGATGTATAATGTATGTAACAAGTCGTACAAAATTTGAGGGGAACTTTACATTAATTCTTTATTTTAACTATTTTAATGACTTATTTTCTAAGAATTATTCATCCAAGTCCAAGTTCTTAAAATTATTTTATAGATATATTTATATTGATATAAATAAATTATAGAGGAAATTTTATATATGTTTTTAATTTATTTTAATGCATTTTAAAAAATAATCTTTATAATTATTTTATACGTAACATTTTGACTTTCTTTACAAAGAGATAAAAATTAATGATCTGTTTAAATGTATATGAAATAAATATATTTCTATAACTATTATTTTATATTTTTATTCCTTTATATGATTATATGTTTTATTCAATGAAAAAACCTGACATCCCTTTGTTATGGGTATTTTAGTTTGGAAAATGATGTTTTAATGGAAAGGGATATATCAATATCCAAAAAAATATTTAAGTGTTCAAAAGTATATTTTTGTAAGTTTGATTATGGAAATGATCATTTCTTTGTTTTTTATGTACTATATAGTACCTGGACACTATTTATGATGATGTTGGATCCTTATATATATCGATAATTATTTGTGTATTGATTATGTTTTTTGGAAAATTATCTTTGAATTAACTGAGATGGTTATTCCATTTGTAAGGGTTCTTATAAGGGTTCTTAGAAGATGAAATCCAAATAAACCTACAAGAAATTTCGTAGAACCACCTTATTTTATTTCTCATAGATAATGATTCATATGATACTAATGACATAAAATTTTTATGATAGAAAAAAAAATTTGAAAAGAAAAATTGGGAGAAAATTTTCTAAGTGTACAAAAGTGATACTATTAGTACAATTGTGACACTGTTAGTACAAATCTGCCACTATTAGTTCAATCCTACCACCTCCAGAACCATTGCACCATCAGGAGTTCAACTTCCAACTCTGTCACCATTAGTCTTATGCTAATGTAAGAACTCTACTACCACTAGAGTCATACTTCCATCAAAACTATGAAACTATACAAGTCTTGCAACTATCAGACTCTAACTATCACTATGTTCTACCATTAGGAATGCTACCGCCAAAGTTCTACCACCCCAAGATTTGTTTTATAGTTAGTTTTACGTTTCTACCACCATCTATGCTATTATTAGGTTGTGATAAAACTATGTATTTCCATATCTTGACCATATTACCATCATTTATTCTACCAATGTTGTTCTATATAATGTGAATTTAATGCTTCCCATAGCTATTTCATGGAGTTAATGCATATTGTGTCATGTGGTTGTTAATATGGTATGTGAGTATGATATACTCTATAATACCAAATGTAGGATCGAATATAAGTATGAGATGCTCAAATACAAGACGGGGGGTGAATTTTACCTTATAAAAAATCCCTAAGGAAATTTTACATAACCAAAATACACAGCACCTCAAAGTTCTAAAGGCATGCTTGATTCCAAAAAAGTGATTCAGGAAATGAAACATAACAAAAGTTTACACCAACTAAGATTCTACCATAAAGCGTATAGAATATAACTAAATCAGAGTACAAGGAAGTATAATAATGTTACACTTTCCATAACAATACAAAATGCAGTGGAAAAAGAATTAGTAAAACTACAAGTAACAAACAATCACTCTTTTGACCTAGAGATAAGGGTATCCAATAACGTTGGATAAGAGGTCCCTTGATTTATACTTTCAAGAAAATCTGTCTTACTCATACTAGGGTAAGACCTCGATACGAAGATCATATTATGTCTTGTTATCCCTGCAAGCCCTCAACTATCTGGTAGTTAGAAACTCTGTCTTCCTATCCCCGGAAGCCCACATTTGTAATCAGTAACATTCAGAGTCACATGAAGCAAGTCTGTACAAGGAAAAGTTTGAACAAGCTGTTCAAACTTTCTACATGATGATTTGAGATTTGATAAGAGCCTCTCTCTCTCTCTAGAAATCACTTCAATAGCATGTAAGCACCAATTTCAAAGATGTTTTCAAGTGTTTTTGCTTCTTTTAAAATGAGCTCCTATTTATAGGCGAAGCTCCAATGGTCGGCACCCTCCTACAACGATCATATTTCTCCTTGAATTTTAGAGGTACATGTATACGTGTCACTCAAACAATGGTTAGTTTCTAACTGAAGGCACGACATCGTTTTATATTAGAAGAAGTGTAAGCATAAATAAAACTGATGTTCGGAATGAATGTAAATAAATTTTGGAATGTAAGAAAAGTATGAAAGTATATAGTCTAACTAAAAATAGAATTCGGAGTCTATAATAATGAGATATTCAGATTTTGTTTTGTAGGAATTTGGAACCTAAATTTTAAAGAATTCTGGAGTCTGAATTTCAAGGAAATTGAGAGCCTAGATTCATGAGAATTCAGAACCTGAACTTAAAGTGTTCGGAGTCAAACTCATAGAAGTTCGGAGTCAAACTAGTAGAAGATCAGAGTCGAACTCATAGAAGTTTGGAGTCGAACTAGTAAAAGTTCAGAGTCGAACTCATAGAAGTTCGGATTCGAACTAGTAAAAGTTTGGAGTCGGCAATTGGAGTCTTAAATAGAATGCTTCATATCTAATTGTTATACGATTCTGAGGTTTTTAGTTACAATCGGAATTTTACACCTAGAAAATAAAGGTGATTAAACAATGAAAACAATTTAAGGATAAATTTCCTTGAGGAAGGAAATTTTCCTTAATAAAATGAAACATGGGGTAGAATGAGATTTGCATTAAGATAAGGTGTTTTTTATTTTCAAAACATGAATGAATGGAAAAGTCAAAATGAAAACCTTATTGACTCAACAATCTCTACCTTTTTGGAAAGTACAAACATCCATACCAAAAATAATGTAAGGATATAGAATAAATTTCTAGACTTTGATATTAAAGCTTATCTCCCTTTATTTACGGACAATGGTGAATACGACTAACTCCCCCTTCGGATTTCAATCTATATGGATTGTATTCTATATTTATGGAATGAGAGATTTCATTTGAATGTATAATTTTTAATGAGAACTCCCCCTTACATAAGGATAGTTATTAACTTAGAAATTTTCCTTCTTCCTTTTAGAATTTTCCTTCTCCCCCTTTTGATTAGTTCTTTTTCTTTCTCCCCCTTTGTAATTTTCAAAAAGATTTTGAGGGAATGAAAAAGAAATATGTTACCTGAGATATTAGTAAAGAAAACCAAACAAAAAAAACAACCACAATTCTATTATAATTGGAAGAATGTTTACAAGTAAAATAAAATGAAACAAAAGACCGGATTGAGTCTATTTTGTTTCCTTTTCCTTGGGCAGGAGATTCTTTACAATTGTCTTCAGCTTTTTGAGCACATTATGATCCTCCTTGGATTGCATTTCTAAGGCTATGATTCTATCTTCTTGGGCCTTCAGGGCTTCTACCGAAGCCTTCAGTAACTCCTCTTGCTTCACTATATTATCTTCCATATCAGTCCGAATATCTCTTTTTGATTTC
Source organism: Viscum album (assembly GCA_963277665.1). Taxonomy (NCBI): domain Eukaryota; kingdom Viridiplantae; phylum Streptophyta; class Magnoliopsida; order Santalales; family Viscaceae; genus Viscum; species Viscum album. The sequence continues at coordinate 259,063,351 of OY728128.1, read as the reverse complement.
AAACCTTGAGAAACATAATTCATATTTGAATTTAGATCGTCGACATCTTGAATCCAAGTATTTTTCACTAGTTTCATCTTTTCCTGAAAAATGTATGAAAGATTTTTTATTTTTACATCCTCATTACCAAAATCCTCCTTAACATCTAGTTGGATCTGATCAAGCTCTTCCATATCATCAAAAAATTTCTTAGAACAGAGAGTTATTTTGTTGTACGACATTCTGTGGACCTTGTTGTTGATAAGAAAACTTTTATGCTCTACTTAAATCTTTACACATTTATCCATTACCATGGAAAATGATTCTAACTTCTGATTCAATCTATGCTGAAGCATCTGGCATCTGGAGTCTATTGTAGGAAAGATCGAAATGGTATCTACCAATTTCTTTAGGGACTCAACCACAAAATCTTGTCCCAATGCAGATGACTACGAATCAGACAGCTTTTTAGTAGAATTTTCTTCTTCTATTTCCACCAGTTTTCTTTTTAGAAGAACCTCCAACATGATTCTTCCTTATTATATCTTTCTTTGGGGTTTCAACAGCTACTTGGTTACCCCTACGGGTTCTCGAATTGGCCTCTTCTTTTAGAGATTCATGCTCACTCTCAGATAATTGCACAATCTTGTCATCATCTACTTTTTATTTCTCAACTCCAGCTTCAATGTATTCAGGAAAAATAAATCATGATTATGAATATCTTCCTCAGATTGTTTGTTCACATCTTCTTCACCCTTCTCTTCATCTGTGGGTGTAGCCAATTTTGAGGATCTGGCTTGAGAAGTCTTGAGTGAAAACTTCTCGAAAGCACTTTCCTTTTCTTTATATTCATCAACTTGCCTAATTATATCATCAAAACCTCTACTCATATTAGCTTTTTGAACTTCTCCCAAAACTTTCTGAACATTCTTCCTTACATCTTTCTCAACTTCCTTTTCCTCATCAACCTTCTCTTGAGATTTTTCTGGAGTCATGATGTTTTTCCCCGAAGTCTCTGGTAAATTTTCAATTAAGAAAGACTTTGGAATGGGAATATTCTCAAAGGCTATTTTGTGTCTTTCAAGGTAGATTGAACTATCTATGTCGCTGATATCTTTTTCTTCATCTTCTTCTCTTTAGCTTGCTTCTTTAACTCATTAGCAGCTTTCTCTTTCAAGGCCTTAGCCTCACTAGGGTCCAAGGCAAAATGTGTCTCCCCGTCTTTCCTTTTTTCCTTATCTTCCCTCCATTTTCTACAACGTCATCTGAATAAGTTTTTTGTTTCATGGGTTTAGGAGGTGCGGGTTCAACTTTCTTAAACAAAGTAGTTTTACCTTTAGCATCCACTTCATTCAACTTCTTTTTCTTGCTGGCCTTTTTGGATGGTTCATCTTTCACTATGTTTTCCGGAACATCTTCTTCCTCTTCTTCTAGTAGATCATATTACTCACCTGTCTGTTTTGAAAAACCAACTTTCATCCTCTTTATGGTGTCATCACTGATCAGCATCACCTTTCAATTTCTTGTCTTGGAGGTGCAAGAAACCTTGAATTAATTAAAAAACTGAATAATAAGCATGGAGAGAAGATAAAGATACATAATAATTTGAGCTTTCAAATTCCCATTCTTGATGTCATTAACTATAATAAGAATGTTCCTCATCAGATTGATCTTTCTTAGATTTACTATGAAATCCAAGACCTAAATATCACTTTTCTTTAAGTTATCCTTTCCACCTCTTATCGATATGAAAAATCCATGAACCCACAACTGTAAAATCCAGTTTTTGGTAGATAGATGGGAAGTCTTTGCTCTTTTGTAATCTTTGATCCCAAGACATTCCATAGCCTTTACCTTGCTAAAACTTCCTTGCACATCCAGTCATTTATGGGACCAAAATTCAGCTTCCCCATCATATGAGAGCCCCACCAAACATGCAGCCTTTGTGTAAGAAAGCTTGTCATTTTTTCCATGGCTCTTAAAGGAGAAATTTTATCTTCCATCTTCATCATATAAGGAAACCGACTCATAAAATTCTACAAGTAAATCCGTATAAAGAACATCCTGATCCCCTGGTTTCGATACGCAAAAATCTTCACATCCATTGAGCTTGATATTATTAGAAATGATTGAATCATACTTACATAAAAAGTTCGGATGAACCATCCTTACCCTATAGACTTACCAACTTTAGATTTCCTTGATATTAGACATTTGTTGGGAAGTGAATTCTACAGACATTTGGAATGAAGGAGCACTGAAAGATTCGGAACAGTCTTAAGATGGAAGGGTAGAATTTCAACCCGCGAGAGCTTGAAATCGGTGTGGGACAACCATCAGGGTCCTTTATATAGGCGATGGAAGTGACCTTTCAACTTCCAAAACAAATCTTACAGTTTAAGAACTCTCCTATCTAACTTGACAGTTTAAAACATGCCCACAAGTAAATATTGAATCCGATCTTTTGAGGTTTTAAAAAAATATGGATTTAAGGAAAAAATTAATCCGAAAAATTAAAATTCAAGAGAAAATACGAACAAGTAAAAAGGACTATGAAAACATAAGTAAGGAAGTCATACCTTTCGGATTGGATAGGAAGTTTATTTGTAATAGGTAATAGTCTTCTTGAAGAAAATTTGACTGTGAAAAAAAACTCAGTACCAAAATCTCACTACAAAAAAAATTAAAATCTAAAACTTTTCAAAAAAAATATTGAGTACCAAAACTCGATTACGAAAATTATGAGTACAAAAAATCTCATTACGAAAATTCTCATTACGAAAATTCTCATTACAAAAATTCTCATTACAAAAATTTCCATAATGAAAAATCTCACTACGAAAATTTCCATTACCAAAATTGTCATTATTAAAAAAATTTAAACGGAAACTTCATTACGAAGATTTCCAATATGAAAAATTCATTACGAAAAATTCCAGTACAAAAACCTCATTACGAAAATTTCTAGAACGAAAACTTCATTATGAAAATTTCCATTACAAAAACATCATTACGAATTTTTTTTAAAAAAACAAAGAAATGTAATCCCCCTATGAAAAGGAGATTATTATTGTAAGGAGATTGGTTTAATAGAGAGTTAATCAAAGAAAAACTACCTTACAGTAATCATTCCTAACTTCTGTTTAATATATTAAAATCTATCAGAAGGTAAATATTTTGTGAAAATGTCAGAAATTTGATCTTGTGTTATGATAAAATGAAGAATGATATCTCCTTTTTGTGTGTCATCCCTAAAACAGTGATGCCTAATATCTATGCGTTTTTCATGAGAGTGATGTGCGGGGTTTTACTGAGGGAAATGGAAGTTGTATTATCACACAAAATTTGTGTTTTGGTAAAAATCATACCCTAGTCTGTGACCGTGTGTTGCATCGACAACACTTGAGCACAACAACTTCCAGCTGCTACATATTCTGCTTCAGCAGTGGATAGTGCTAACGAGTGTTACTTCTTGCATGAACAAGAAACTAATGACTCTCTTAAGAAATTAAAAGTTTCGGATGTACTCTTTTTATCCATTCTACGTCCAGAAAAGTCAGCATCTGAAAAAAAAAAGATTAAGACAAAATCATGTCCAGAAGTATAAAATAATCCAAGATCAATGGTTCCCTTTATGAAGTGAAAAATTCTTTTCACTATCTTTAAATAAGATTCCTTAAGATTGGATTGATATCTAGCACATATGCATACTGAAAACATCAAATATGGATGACTAGTTGTCTAGTAATGTAGACTTCCTATCATACCTCTAAAAGATGTTTGATCCACTGGTTTCCCAGCATTATCAAGATCAAGTGTGTTTGAGGTACCGATGGGTGTACTTATACTCTTAGTGTTGTCAAATCCATACTTTTTAAGAAGATCATTAATATAATTATGTTGGGATATATAGATTACTTCTGATATTTGTGAATTTGAAAAATCATGGAAAAAAGTTAACTCACCCATCATACTCATTTCAAACTCAAATTTCATTAGATTCTCAAAGGAATCAGTTAAAGATTGCTGAGTTGAACCAAATATAATGTCATCAACATAAATTTGAACAATCAAAACATTTTTCTAATCATTCTTAATAAAAAGGGTTGGGTATACATTTCCCTTAACATAGTTATTTTGAAGAAAAAATAATGTAAGTCTATAATACCAAGCTCGAAGGGCTTGTTTAAGGCCATACAAATCTTTGTTACGTCTAAAAACAAGATCAGGATGTTTTGTGTCTTCAAAGACAAGAGGTTGTTCAACAAAAACTTCCTCTTGAACATAAACATTAAGGAATGAACATTTAATATCCATTTAAAAAATAATGAAATTAAAGAATGATGCAAAGGCAAGTAAAATGTGAATAGATTCAAGTCTTGCTACTAGAGAATAGGTTTCTTCATATTCTATTCCTTCTTGTTGATTATAGCCTTTAGTAACCAATATAGATTTATTACTAACAATGACTCCATTTTCATCACACTTATTTCTAAAGACCCCTTTTACTTCAATGATAGAAGTTTCCTTAGGTCTTTCAACCAAGGTCCAAACTTTATTCCTTTCGAATTCATTTTCTTATTCTTGCATGGATTTTATCCAATCATCATCACTTAAAGTTTCATCAGTGCTTTTTGGTTCCAATTGGGAAAGGAATGCTAGATTTTCTATTTCATTTCATAAGGAACTTCTAGTCCTTACTGGTTGATTAACATCACCAATGATGCTATCACTGGGATGATTTTTTGGAAACGACTGATTTGGGTTTTTAAAACTTGTTCATCAATATAGGGTAGAAAATCTTCTGGGGTAAATGTTTTAGAAGCATCTTATTGAACATTTTCCTTATCAAAAGGGTTTTCTATCATAGGTTGATAATCAGTTTTTGAAAACACATCTGAGGATGGAGGTTGGGGTTGTTTAAAAACAAAAGGATCGGTTTCATCAAATTTCGCATGTACAATTTCTTCAACAGTACAAGTGTTTTTGTTGAAAACTCTATAAGCCTTAGAAGTAGTGGAGTAGCCTAAGAATATTCCTTCATCAGATTTTAGTGAGATTTTGTATAAGTTATCTTTATTATTAAGAATGAATACATTGTAACCAAAAACCTTAAAGTATGAATGTTTAGGTTTTCTACCATTCCATAACTCATAATGAGTTTTATTAAGAAAAGGTATAATAAAAACTCAATTTATAGTATAACAAGAATTACATACATCTTTACCCCAAAAATGATTGGCTACAAAATACTCACTCAACATGGTTTTAGTTATCTATTGAATAATTGTATTTCCTCATTCAAAAACACCATTCTATTGATGTGTTCTGGGTGCTGAAAAGTTGTGAGTAATACCATATCTACTATAAAAAGTTTCAAAATCAGAATTCTGAAATTCTCCTCTGTGATTAACTATAAATAGTTTTCAATGGAAGCTTTTTCTCATATTTTACTTGGGCTCTAAAACTTTTGAAATAAGATAAAGCATCAGACTTCTTTGCTAGAAAATAGACCCATGTAAATCTAGTGTAATCATCAACTAAGACAAATACATAATACTTTACCCCGATGCTTCTAGTTTGTGTTAGACCAAAAACATCCATGTTAACCAACTATAGTGCATCAGTTTTTTATACTACAATGATTGATTTAAAACGTGATTTATGTTTCTCACCATATTGACAAGGGTCACAAACTTTTGAAGAATCAAATATAAGTGCTAGTAGATCCCTAACTAAACATTTCTTAGCGATTTTTCATAAGTTCCTAATGTTACAATTTCCTAACCATCTATGCCACAACCATGAATTATCTTCCATTGTACTATGTCATGTTAATTCTTGGCTCCTAAGGTCTTGTAAGTTTAGTGTGTAAACATTCTCTTGCCTATTGTTTGAAAGAATAAATTCTTCCTTGGAATTGTGTACTAAGAACTTATCATTCCTAAAAATCACAAGGTATCCTTCATCACATAATTTACTTATGCTGATGAGGTTTTTCTTAAGACACTTAATAAATAAAACATTTTAAATCAATGTTTTTCCAAGAATAACAATGTTACCTATACCAATAATTTCTCCCTGAGCATTATCTTCAAAAGTTACTTTTCCTATTTCCGTCTTGATAATCTTTTAGAAATAGTTTTTTTACCATTCATATGCCAGGAACACCCCCTATCCATGTACCATGTATTGCTATTGGTACTATCCCTATTTTCATAAAAATAAGAAAAAGATAGGTTTTCGGAATCCAGACTTGCTTGGATCCGGAAATTTCAGAAAGCAAAATTTTGGGTACCCACATCTTCTTAGAAAAATAGGCCTTATGAAATCATAAAGATTGGGTTTTGTTTATGGAAAAATTCTTTTCCGAGTGACCACCACACTGACATTTAGTATAGAATGGGGGACTTTGAGTAACAAAGTAGTTGTTACTAAAAATCGGTTTGGAACTAGTGTAACCAAAATAATAATTATTCCTTCGAGGTCAGATTGTGAATACATTTTATCAAAATTTCCTTTACCTAGTGTAAAGTTTGACAAACACTTCCTCAAGGAAAATATTTCGAATTTTAGTTTGATAACTAAGTTCTTATTTTCAAAAACATTTGAACTATATCTAGGCTTGAAAACATCTTTCTTTGAAATTAGGTTTTATAGATCTTTTTAAAGTTTATTCTTCTCAGAACTTACTTTCTAATGATTTTTTGAAATAAATTCAAAATAAGCATTTTTCTTATCCAGATATTTAGAAATATCTAATATTTCCTTAGTAAGAAACATATTCCTAGAATATTCCTTATCATGTTTCATTATGAGTTTTGAATTCTAATTTTCAAAAAGCTTAGCAAACCTAGAAAATTTTTCATAGGCAGGTATTGTAATATCTTTATCAGAAGATGATTATTCAGAAGAAGAGTTATAATATTTACTATCCTTGGAATTCAAAGAAACATTGGTCATTGATTCAGCATTGTGTACCTTATTCATAAAGCAATGATTTTCAATTGGTAACCTGGATAAAAGACCAAGATTCTTCTGTATTGAAGATTCATAATCTGATGATTCATCTGAAGAATCACCACCACTGGCATTCCAGGTGTCATTGGCTTTCAGAACATTCTTTGCTTTAGATTTGTAAAAATTCATCATGTTCCTTTCAGAATGCCTCTCTTTTCTTTCTTTCTTTTTAAGCAAAGGACAATCTGGTCTTATTTGTCTAGCTATCTTGCATTCATATCATGTGACCTCTAAATATTTCTTATCTTTCCTTTACTTATTATTATACATGGATTGGAAATTTCTCTATCCAGCTATCTTGTTCATCCTTTAAGCAAGATTAGCTAAATCATTTTCTGATACTTCAATCTCACTAGATTTGGATTGGATAACAACCTTCTTAGATCTAGATCTAGTAACTCTCTTAGGAGTCTTAGCTATCATATAATTTGAAGTTGTAGTAAAATCTACACTAACATTACTTTTCTTCTTATTTATGTTTTCATCATCTCTCTTCATTCTAGTCTCATGTTGAAGAAGAGTTCCAAATAGTTCATCAAGAGAAATATGAGTAACCTTTCTATTTTCATCGATAGCAGTTGTCTTTGATTCCCACTCATTGGGCATAATATTTATGATCTTTTCAGTAAGGGATTCATCATCTAGACCATTCTCTCCCACTAACTGTAAGATATTCACAATATCCATGAATCTATGTTTCACCTTACATATTGGTTCTCCATAAGGAAAATTAAAACCATGATACTCAGCTCTGAGTATGGCTCTTCTAGTCTCAATCACTTCAGATGTACCAAAATGTGTAACTTCATGTTTCTTCTATATATAGTTAGCTGTTTCACAAGAAGAAATTTGGCTATATATGTTCCTAGTCATTGAACAAAGCAAATTATTGTGTACCTTATAGTTGAGTTGGTATTCATGCTTTTCTTGATTAGTAAAGTCACTAACTTCCTTGTCAGGGATTTTGTATCCTCAGGTAAGCATGACAAATTTATCTACCCCAGTATTGATAATTAAAGTCTTCATACGATCTCTCCAATACTCATAATCATTACCATCAAAGATATGTGGTCTAGTAGGATTTAGGTTGTCTATAGAACCAACATTTAAGCCTTCCATCCTTCTAAAAAACATTGGAACACAAACTTGTTAGAAGTATAAGTCTGAAAACAAGAGAAATTATCCTAAGCAAGAGAGATATTGTATCACTATGAAAAAAGTGATTCCGAACTATGATTCCCAAAAATAGATTCTGAAAAGTATGAATCTGGAAATATGAATCCGAATGATCAATTCTAAATGTTATGAAAAAAATCATCTGAATCTAATCATGAGATTAATTAAGATTGAACCAATTCCTCTGATACCAATTTTTAAGATGGTATGTGAGTATGATATACTCTATAATACAAAATGTAGGATCAAATATAAGTATGAGATGCTCAAATACAATAGGGGTGAATTGTACCTTTTAAAAAATACCTATGGAAATTTTGCATAACAAAAATTCACAGCAACTCAAGGTTCTAAAGACTTGCTTGATTCCAGAAAAGTGATTCCGGAAATGAAAGTTAACAAAAGTTTACACAAACTAAGATTCTACCTTAAATCGTATAGAATCTAACTAAATTAGAGTACAATTAAGGATGTATAACAAAGTTTTACTTTACATAACAATACAAAATGCAGCGAAAAAACAAAGTAGTAAAACTAGAAGTAACAAACAATTACTCTTTTAACCCAAAGAGAAGGGTATCCAACAACCCTGGAAAAGAGGTACCTTGATTTATACTTTCAAGAAAGTCTATCATACCCACACCAGGGTAATCCCTCGATACAAAGATCGGATTCTGTCTTACTATCCCCACAAGCCCTCAATTATTAGGTAGTCGACACCTCTGTCTTCTTATCCCCGGAATCCCTAGATAGTAATCAGCAACAATTAGAGTCTCTCGAAGCAAGTTTGCACAAGGAAAAGTTTTAACAAGATGTTCAACCTTTCTTCATGAATCTATGAGAGTTAATAAGATCCTCTATCTCTCTAGAAATCACTTCAATATCATGTAAGAACCAATTTAAAAGATGCTGTCAAGTGTTGTTGCTTCTTTTCAAATGAGCTCCTATTTATAGGGGAAGCTGCAACGGTCACCTCCCTCCTCCAACGGTCATATTTCTCCTTGAATTTTGGAGGGACATATACATGTGTCACTCAACCAATGGTTAGTTGATAACTAAAGGCACAACGCCGTCTTATATTAAAACAAGTGTAAGCATAAAAAAACTGAGGTTTGGAATAAAAGTAAATAAATTTTTGGAATGTAAGCAAAGTATGAAAGTTTATAGTCCAACTAAAAATAGAATTCGGAGTCTATAATAAAGACATATTTGGATTCTGTTTTGTAGGAATTTGGAACCTGAATTCTATAGAATTTTAGAGTCTGACTTTCAAGGAAATTTGGATTCTGGATTCAAAGGAATTCAGAACCTGAACTTTAAGAGTTTGGAGTCGAACTCATAGAAGTTCGGAGTTGAACTAGATGAAGTTTGGAGTCGAACTCATAGAAGTTCGTATTCAAACTAGTAGAAGTTCGGAGTCGAACTCATAGAAGTTCGGAGTCAAACTAGTAGAAGTTCGGAGTCGAACTCATAGAAGTTCGGAGTCGAACTAGTAGAAGTTCAGAGTCGGCATTCAGAGTCTTAAACAGAATGCTTCATATCTAAGTATTATAAGATTTTGAGGTTTTTAGTTACAATCATAATTTTACACTTAGAAAGGAAATGTGATTAAGCAATGAAAACAATGTAAGGATAAATTTCCTTGGGGAAGGATATTTTACTTACTAAAATGAAAAAGGGGGTAAAATGAGATTTCCATTAAGATAAGGTTTTTGTGATTTTCAAAACATGAATGAATGGAAAATTCGAAAGGAAAACCTTATTGACTCAAAAGTGGTTGTCTTTAACAAATATTCCTAATCAATTTTATAGAAACATTGATAAATATGACATAATTTTACAGTTTTTAATCATAGTATGAGGATTGAGGATATATTTTATATTATTATTCAATGTATATTTTAACTTATAGTGCTATAAATTTTATAAAATCTCACTTGCGCAAAAAAAAAGAGTGATCACATATATGGGAATACATGATACAGTAAAATAGTGAAATATACAGAAGATAAATCTCTAATTTTATAATACAATTAGGCGAATAGTTCTAGGGAACCTTCATATAGAAAAAAACTATACGATGCTCTTTTAACCAAATTTTTTTGAGAGCTTGTTCGAGTTCCTCATCAAATCAAATATAAATAATAATAATCATCTAAATTATTAACAATTGAGAAGAACTACATTTTCTATATGTCATTTTATTTTCATGAATTATTTTTTCTTCATATAAAATAAGTGTATTGTAATTCTCCTTTTATTTACACACACTAACTAATTTTATTTAACTAGAGAATATCTTATACTCTCTAAAACATATTTCTACTTATTTAACCACGTATACTATGGAAGATTTCATGAACAGAATGCATTTAATTAATTCCCATGTATAACAATGGAAGAGGAATTGATCCCAGACCGCATGTGTGCTATTATTTTTACACTTGATATAGGTTGTGGATTAGATTATTGGTTATATTAATCCTCTTGGCATTAGGTGATTTACATTTGGGTAGGATTAGTTATCTACTAGATATTGAACCCCTTGTTTACTCCTCTATGTGTTGTAATTTTGTTTTGGTGATATTTGGAAACTAAAACTGCATTTTTTTAATCTATAAACAAAACATATACTTTGATAGTTAATTTTAACTAGTTTTTAAAAAAAATTGATAATTTAAATAGATTTCAAAAGTTAATTTAAATTCAAATATTATTTTAAATAATCCTTAATTATTATTAAACGAATCATTAAAAAGAAAAAACTTATATTAAACTAATTTTTTGATTAACTGGGAACTTTTTATTAAATTGGGGGATTTAATTTTGACTTTTTTTAATATAAATTTTATTGGAAACCCAATTCACCCCCATCTTGAGATACCCACTTCAATGAAAATGAACTTATATTAAAATACTAATTTTTATAAGGGTTCTTAGAAGGGGATGTCTTAGAGAACCTGAATGGATTTATTATTCTTACTAATGAATTAAAAATAAAATATTTTTATTTCATTAGGTAAGCTAATGATATTTTATTTAAATTTATGATTATTCCATTTATAGGTAAAAGGTATTTTTTTAGAATATTTCTTAATTGGTTCTCATGTTTCTCTAAAAAACCCCTCTATGTTATTATTTTTCAATTATTTTTTTAAATATATTATTTAATGAAAAATATTTGGCAATTAATCTAATTTCATGAGTAAGCAAATGATTATTTGAGAAGATGGTTTATAATGATAAATGAAAACTCTATTATATGATCTCATTGTTTTCTAATAGAATAAAGGGTGTATTTCTACTTTATTTATGTACAATATTTAGATTTTCCCTCTCTTCCAACATTTTAAAATGATTTTCATAGGGATTCATGCTTGAGTTGGAAAAATGATGAAATAAATTACAAAACCATGACGACTTTTAGGAAAAAAGAATGTGTTTCATTTTAAATGAATTTTATTTTAAAAAATATGGATAATGGGTGGATGTATCCACTTTATAATGTATGGTTATATTATATAAGAGTTATGACCTATATACATAAAACTATAAATTTGAAAATCATTTATGAATTCAGGAAAATGATTTCATGATTTTAACCTCAAAATTATGTAATGAATTAGGGTTGGTGATTATATGAAGTCACCTTTACATAAGGGTTATATAAATAATTTTCTTTTGCCTATGGTGTTTTCATTTATTATTTTCACTTAATCATCTTAAAATATCTTACATATTCACATATGATTATTCCATTTTAAATTTTCTACGTTCAATTATATAAATATATAATGCATTACTCTGACATTAAATTGTATTAATTATTTCATAAGATTCATGATGGAGCTTCATTCTCACTTCCTCTGGAAAATATATTATGCGAGTATAAAAATAACCAAGATATTTCATAATATCTTTTCTATTGATTACTTTCTACTAAATATAAAAAAATATATTATATATAATTATCAACTTTGGAATTAAAATTTATAAATGTAAAAGAAACATATGTATACAATATTATTCAATAGTATTTCTATTTTGTCGGTTCTGAGAAAAATTATATATATAAATAAATACTTAGATAAATTTTAATGTTCTCCTTATTAATTCAATAGTTCATCAAAAAATCCAAAAAAAATCTACCAAAATTCCAAGGGAATTCTCATTCTCTTCAAAACCCCATTAATTAACTTTGTAATTTAATGTTGATTTTCAAACACATCAAAAAAAATTAAAAAAATGATATTACTAAATTAAAACCCATCTTTTAATGACTTAGAAAACATCACTACATATTCACTCATGCTTAAATGTCGGGTCATAAAAACATCATCTAATATTTAGACATCAATTATAACAGAAGCTTCCATAATCATCACTTATTGGATACCTTCTCATGTCTCTTTCCAGCTATTTAATTCATTAAAATAATATATTCAAACTATTGTTTACCATATAAATATAATTAAATAAATATTGTTGTAGAAAGTGCTTCTATATTCAAATAATACTTATTTTTTATGTATTACAAATAATATCTCAAGTTAATATATTTTTTTCTTCTCGCTGGATTTGTTTTATATGTGGAATTGTATGAAATAGTGATCCTTAGCCCATTATTTTGTTTAGCACCTTCATCATCTTTATTTGTCGATTAATTTATCACTAAACACATATTCTGACATGTTTATTGATAATAAATACAACCAAAATCCATAACCCCTATATAGTTTAACACATTGGTCTCATAAATAGATGTATATCCCCTATGAAATTCCAAAATCGTTTATTCTCCTTAATAATTATCTAGTGATGGTTTTTTGTTTCATAAATTTTTTATATACAATATTTCACAACATATATATACTATTATTATTATCTTTTAAATGTGGTGATAAATATTACATAAATGGGTCTAAAGATTAAAATTTAAATAAAATAATATATGGTTAACGGTACATAGTTTATTCCACTATATTGACTAAATTAACCATAGAAATATAATTCTCTTGTGATTGGATTATTTAAAATTGATAATCATTATATATTTTCATGTTTATTCTTATTCAAAATTTGAAAAACATCAATTTCCAATATCCTATAATGAGTTTACATATAAAAGGAATTATTATTCAAACTAATTGAATTAATTAATTGTGAATAATTATTTCTTATAATATTTTGTGTTCTTATTTGTCTAATGATGTATTAAATTTGATTTAATAATTTAAAATTACTTCAAAATTTCCACTTTCATTGATTATTGATTTATTGATAATTATTGTGATTAATTTCTTAACAAGAATTCAAAAATGAAGTGACGATGGAGATAATTGATTGAGTTGATTTAATTCTGAATCACCCACAGTATTTTTGTACTTAAAAAAATATAAAAAATTAATGTGAAAGGATATGTAATGGTCTGAGAATTACCAAATTCTCCATAAGGATAATGGATTCAATTACAATAGTAATTTTATATGTTGAATTTATTTTCATAAATTTCAATATTAAAGTAATTAGTGTTTTTAAAGGTATTATGATACATATTTTCACTATATTTTCATGAAAATCTAAAGGGCATTGGTGTCCCTCATTACATATTCTTCATCACTATGTCACTCATATCACAGATTATCAACATTTTACACTTTTTAGTGGAATGGAATCTCGTTAATTTCACATTAAATATTTTTCTATTAAATTATGAATCTTTTATAATTTTTACAAATAATTAATTTAGTTTCTAAAAATTTGTTCAAAAAATATTATGTTTAATTTTAGTAGTTTTAGATTTACGTCATTAGAGAGTGTACTATGTGTATCATTATCAATATCATTTATTATTTATTCCATAATTAATTTATATTAAAGTTATAAATTTTATTAGTTTTTATTAATTATTAAAAATTATTTCTATAACATAGTATGTGGTTTTAATTTTATATTTTCATTATGGATTTTAATCAAGTGTATTTTTTTAATTCTTAGTTTTCATGCATTAGATCATTCCTAAAATCATTGGCCTAAAATACTCCCCATAAAATACTCTATAATGTGTTTTATATAATAATTAAAAATAACATGAGTAATTAGAATTATATATTTGAGGATTTTATGCCTTAATAATTAAATTAATATAAACGTAAATGGTTATATGAGTTTATTTCGATAAATTTAACTAGATGTTTAAGGTGATGCTAATTTCCTCTTGATTATTTTATCCATATTTATAATTTTTTCATGATGTTAATTGGGATAAATTATCATTAAACTTCTATTGAAATAAAAATCTTTTAATAATTGATATTATTTTTATTGTATACAATTAATAATAGAATTGATATTTACAAAATAATATTTTAATAACTCCCATAGGATTATATATACAAAAATTCTAATTAATTTTTCTTGATGTGTGTATGGTGTCAATAATGTTTGAATCATTTCTCCTTTAATATTGTAATGACCTATTTGAAGTAAGAATATATTTTGTTAAGTGGAAATAATTCCATGAAATGTTTAACTGATGACTTTTTCATGTTTCATATATGTTATTAGATTTTGTAATTATATTTATTTCTGAATTTGAATGTTTTATGATTTTTTGGGTGGATAATTGAAGTAATCATATCAGTAACATTGGTTGTACCAATTATATTTGATGGTTTATATTAGGAAATTATAATTATCTATGGTAACTTATAATTAAAGTGATAATGAAATTTTTCTAGAAAAGAACAACAATCCTTCGTACGGACAATATGATATTCTTGAACACTGAATGTTATAAAACTGTTATTTTATTTAAATAATATTCTACTCAATAAATGGTGAAATTTAGAATTTAAATACTTCATTTAATTATATATTATTTGTATTTCTTAAATGTGTAAAATAATTATTTTTTACCACTATAATTTGAAATTTAACTATATTTTTAATGAGTAATCCTAGTTTTGAAGTTTCATTTATTATATTTTTTATTAAATTAGAATGATTTAAGAAGGATTTAATCAAATTTATTTTAGATAATTAAATCATTTATTGTATCAAAAAATAATAATTTCAAATTATGCTTTGGTAATTCAAGAAAATATATTTTGATTTGGGGATACTATTCAAGATTGATGGTTGTGTACTTAATAAAATTTTGCTAAAAAGATTTTCTTTTTTTCTTTTTTTATTTTTAATTATTTATTAAAATTTAAAATACATTTAATAAATTAACGAAATAATATTTTGAAAGAAATTTATGAAACATTTTTTTGACTTCCAAGATAATAATATTGTAAACACTACAATAGTCTCGTTACATTATAAAACTGACCTATTTAATTTGATATTATTCACATCAGACCGCAACATACTACAATTATTTTTTCAAAAATCAAAAAAATAATATTCAGTATCTTATCTACTAATGAAATGTGTCCTTAAATTATATATTATTATGGATTTAATCTATTTTAAATAAAAATATTATATGATATTCAATGGTTCTTTTGTCAATAATTTCGGATAAACATACAAAATAATGAGGGAAATTATTTGTTTCCTTTCATTGAGCAAATTACTCCTATAAAGCTTGTTTGAGGATAATATTACCATTTATAAATTCCTAACATGATATTTCACAATTAAAAATTAGTGTTTCTATTATTATTTTCATAAAAGAGCCACCCATAGGCTTGTGGATTAGTACTATATAAATTAATATCCTTAAAAACCCTTACTCTCAGGGCACGAAACTATTCCATATAATTTCAATCATTCATTTGATTGAAATCTTCATCCAATATTTAATCAAATGATTATCTATTTAAGAGATTTTTTAAAAAAATTATAATATTAATAATTTTCTTACTATCGAACTATAATTTATAATTATATATTTTATATATATGTTGTGACTATTAAACCTTAAGAAAATTTTCTATGGGATCATCCATAATCATTTTCTATCATGAAGTATTTTAAGATGTTATGATATGTTATACACTAACATGGGTTAGCAATATTATGAAGATATTATCAAGTGAGTGACGTGATTAGAAATTATGATCTTCTATCTAGAGACCAACCATAGTAAAATTTAAAGGGGTAAGTTATTTAAATTGTTTTGTGTCACTAATATTTACAATGATTAATCAAAAAAGTATTGGGTAATAGATATCTCAATCATGAATTTTAATGTTTTTTGATTCTCATAATATGTTTTTATTTATGTTTACTAGATGTTAGATAATTAGTAACACAAGGAATCATGTAGAGGAGACTATCTATATGAGCATGAGATTATTTAACATAAAAATATATATATATTAGTAATACTATTGATTCTATGATAAAAAATATATACTAAAATGAGATATTAAAATATAAGTTTCATTAGTTTACTCAGATAAATTGATATATCCTGAAATTATCATTAAATTATTCATTACTTTAGGACTATATCTCAAACTTATAAAATGGAAAATATTTTTAGTTATGTTCACTTTATTGAAGATTGGATAAACCAAACCCCCATTTAGATAGACTATAAATGTTATATTTTAGTACATATATAATATTATATGTATTTTATATACTACTATTAAAAACATATAGGTCCCATATATCCAGATAAACATCTAAAAAATAGAGTGAACTAAATTTATTTAGATACGGTATAAATATTTATCATGATTCTAAAATGAAAAAAAAATCTCTAAATTCATAAGGATTTGTTTTATATTAATTCCAATATATAAATAAATAAAATATAAGGTAGTTCAATGTGAAAATTTGATGTAAATTTATATCATTTTTCAATTTTAAAAATGTGATAAAATTTAAAAATTGAGTTATTATTATAAGTTGTAATTTACCATCCAATTCACCCTTGAAAAATATAGGGGTTATTTATTTTTTCATGGAGGTAATTTTTTTAATTAAACATGAATTTTTTTATAACCCATATCTATATTATAAAATGTTGAAATTCTTTATTCCATTATATAAATTAAAAAAACAATTATATAAGTATGTGGATGAATAAGTGCTTGAAGGGAACTAGTTAAATGGAAATCTTATAGGCTCGTGGATTCACTTAAAAGGATCAAACATTCATTGGTGTCTATATGATATTATAATAAGTGAAATCGTTTTAAAATATGGAAAAAATTATAACTAATTATGGGTGTTTTATCTTAATGAATTTTATTACATACTTGATCCCTTTAATATTTTATTTATTTATATATCTATGTATATTTTTTCGTTCTGTGAAAATAAGTTATTTTTGTCCTCAATGTTTACATCAATATGGTGTTCCTAATATTCTCAATATATTTGAGACAAGAGTGTTACTTTTAAGAGGTTTGCGAGGAATGTTTATCAATTATGGATAAATAAAATCTGATATGGTTTTTAATATATTTCTAAGTAACCGTGAATAAGGAATTGAATTTTTTATATATCTATAAATTAATATTTTATGTATATGGAATTAAATTAAAAATATAATGAACTGAATATGTTTTTTATATATTTTATTAATTTATAATGATAATATATTCTTATCGAATCATTGAGATAAAATAAACATTTTATATATTTATTAAAATGAATATCATAGTTATTTTATAGGAAGAAAATATATGATGATTATTTTCTGTAAAGGATTTTCAAAATATTTTTTTTAGTCATTTAATATATTAAAATAAATGTTTATATTATAATTTAATTTCCATGTATGTATAACTATCTGATTATTTTACTCTATCATTTATTTGGATTTAAAATTAAATTTGATTGTTTAATATCATATTATAATTGTACTCTATGGATAATCTATATCAATATTTTTATACGTTTTAAATCTGAAAATTTATTATTTTATTTATTGAGTTCTTAAAGAGTACATTGATTAATTATTTTTATTTAATTTGAATATATATGAATAGCCAAATTAAAACATATTGAATGGTTGTTAATTGGTTTTTACATTATTAATTCAATTATAATATTCCATGATAGAGGTTTATGTTGTGTTAATCACAAATATGATTTTAGTGGAACACATTTAAGAGGTAATATAACTCATCTAATATAGTACACATAGTGTATAATCATATGTTCTCAACCATTAGAATTATGGAGTTATACGGACTATATGAGTACATGATGAGTTTCTAGAGAGTCAATAAATAGATTTTATGAAATGAGATGCATCACTATTAGATCATAATTATACTCAATGACTAATAAAAAATATAAAAAATTATCGTTAATCTTATAGTGGTGTAAAAATAGAGTTATAGATACACGTAGATAACAACGAAATTAGATAAATATACCTTTCTTGAATATTCATATCATTAGATACCAATGATTACAAAAAATATGCAGCCTCATCCCCCCAAAACCACAAAAACAAAGGTATTCAAATAATGAACCATGGGTCCCGACCCCAGTACACCCCGGGTTGGTGACTTGCATCGATAGTACAAAACTCTCAAAAAATGGGAGAATTAAACACTATATTAATATAATGTTGGGATATAAAATTACTCATACACAATATACTCCATGAAATAATATTAAAAAACAAATAATCTCAAAATTCATGCATAAATAAAACCAGTATAGATAAAAGAACCCAAATGTGAATAATCAAAAGCAATGATAAAGAAGAAACATAGAAACTATCAAAAAAGGCTAAACTAAAACTCTCCATCATGATACATATATTCTTCTTGGGAACAATAAAATTAGTTTATATAAGTAGGGTGAGAATAAAAGTATACTTAGGGAGAAAACAACACTCTCCCATGCACATGTGAAAGAAGTGTATTAATGCACCCATAAGTAAATAGTAGAACTATCAGTACCAAAATAGTTCTGTTATTCATCCTGGCATCACAAATACATTCTCTCCACATAAAAAATCCATTTATAATAACATAATAAGAAGAATATAGATAATTGGTACCCCACATCACTTTCTCAATGATTTTTGGCTCTCACACCCCAACATCATACCCGTTAGCACTCCCATCTCTTCTAAATAAAATATACCACTACCCCATTGCATGTCACATCACATTACTCCCACAAGAACCTAGTCCACCACCCCAAAACAAAGTCACATCCCATATCACTCAAACAAACAGTATCTATCACATCACAGCAACTTCCATAACCCGAGTACTAGTGTATCATGAACATGAAGGACATCAAACTCATACCATCCTCCTACTATACACAAACCCCACAAAAAATCTCCCTAAAAATGGTCATATCATATCTCACTTGAAAAAACCTATGCCGCCACCCAAGGGCATATTAATATCACATCTCACTCAAAGAAAATTCTTTTGTAACCTATTAACTAATAGACATACCTACATAATAGCCTTTTCAAATCTACATTCTGGTATGAGAGAGTGGGAAAGAGTTGGTCACCACATATCCATCCTCATAAATGGTATTTTTTAGGGAAAACACCCCCTTTTTAATATATGGGTGTCAAAACATAGTTCTCGACACAAGTGGGGTGTTTATAGATATCATAAGCAATATACATGTATATACATATAGGTACACAGAATCACAACCTATGTGTTCACAAAATGAACTATCTAACTCACAAAATCCCCACTTTCCATACCCCCAGAAAATTAATAATACTACACATTCCAAAAGACACATTTTACATTTACATCCAATTCAATTCCACATCCCATTTTTTCATTATTTACCAACAAATACATTTAACCACACAACCCATCAATTTTTTTCATTAAATATTTTCATCCCATTAACCAAAACAAGCCACAAACATATCAATGACTACTAAAAAATTATACCATCACTACCTTTGTATCTAACACAAAACTACCATTCTCACAAGTTTCACATCATTTTCATTGAATCATTAACTCACCACCCAAAAAACATGGACAATAATACCACCATGTCACCAACCAAAAGCACGTCTAATAATCCACCACCACACCTCCCCAAAAGAAAGGAAAAATAACCACCACCTTAGAGACCCAAAATAATGTCCAAACAGACCACCACATTGCCACCCCAAAACCACAAGTAATCAACCACCACCTTTCCACCATAAAATCAAGTACAAACAAACCATAACCTCAAAACCCAAACATCACGAAGTAACCTCATCCATCTCCCCCAAATTCCCCAACCACATATTATAAGCACATCATAAACATTATATAGTTTTTAAATAAGTGATTTCATAACATTTCACTTTATTTTTGGTGTTATGTTACAAAAATCATAATTTCAGGTGAAAAAGGTTTATTAACCAAATAAAAGTGGTCATCCAATTTAAATTTTTGGGTGATATCACAATAAATGTATAACAAGGGATCTGTAATTTATATGAAAATTGTTCAAAAAAACTCCCAATGGACAATATTTTCATCATTGCATTTATCTCATACAATTACAATATCAATATAACAAACAAATTGTAAAATCATGAAAATAATTCCCTTTCCCTCTTAAATTTCAGTTAAGTAGTTAATTATTCTTTATAAGTCCTGCTAAAACACTCTCCCATAGGTAAAAAGATTATTCCACAACTGTATGATTCGCACAAGTGAGAAATGAGGGATTCCCTACCATAGAGAAACGTTTTGATCTAACTTTACAGTGTAGGATGATAAAGAACTTCCCAAAAAAACAACTACAACACTGAATCTCAGATAAACCAACACCACACCAAGGGATTATTAAAACCTATTCCAAATCAAGACCTAAACCAAAACTACACCATAATGGTAGATCTCTAAGATATTAGCTGGATAATGACCTAGAAACGGTGAGGAAGCTATTATCGATCACCAACATGCTTCAACCTGAACCAACTGATTAATGTACGAGAATGAGGGTTGGAAGAATTACCAAAATCTCATAGGGTTCACTTGAAATAGAAATATGGAAACGTAAAAATGAATGAAATAAATTAGCTTAACAAAATAAATTTAAATCCTTGAACACAACCTTTTCACATTGTGAATCCAATACACAATGTTAATTCCTTTGGAAATTCAAAAATCCCAACTTTCACTAAGAAATCAATCACCTTGACCTAATTTAATTTCACATAGTGAGTTAACCTTTCACTAAGTAAATCTTTTCCATGGTCCCCTCCCCCCATCTGCATATAATATATGAAATAATCCATCTCAATAAGTTATAAACAACTAATTTACATCATGTTCCACATACATGACATGAATTTCCCGCTTCACCTCCATCCACCATGGTACCTCCCCAAGCCTCCTCTAAAACACCCCCAACACAGAAAAATAGTAATGTAATAGACCATGAAGGCTTGGTATGTTACATATATGAATTAAATGAGTCTCTACCTTTAAAATTCAAAACCTAGCCCCAGAGGTTGGGGTCTGAATAACCACCCTTAAGATGCCTCTCAAGGATACTATTACTCATCAACACTACCATCATCCAAACATGTAGACCAAAATACCAATGAAACTCATTGTGCTGCAAAAAAACTAACTCTGTTAATAAAACCACTCAAAAACAATGTCAATATCCTTGCAAAAAAACAAATAATATCTACAACAACAAAAACGGCACCACCCTAAACCCCCAAATTAGGGAACTCCATACTCCTTTCAATATATTATCCTCTCTAGGAGGATCTAACTTATCTGCATATGTTTAATGACATTTTAGTATAATGTGCCTCTATTTGGAGTCGGTTCCTGACCTTTTATATGTAAGAACATGATCACACATCATATATCTTGAAAACAACCAATCACATAGTAATGAAATATCCAAACATCACAGTATATGGAAAACAATGTTGGTAAAAACTCAAAACATCTCTTATTATTGGGAATTAATCTGTTTATATCTCTCACAAGTATACTCCTCTAGGCCACCAAGCATCCATAACAATTGACCGAATGGAATTATTCATCCACATAGTTCTTTCTCTTGGTAATCCAATATCTCTACTTGCTGATCTAGAAATCGTACGTTTTCCTTAATATCCTTCTATTACTAGTTAATTCCATGGGATTAATCATGAAGATACTGATGAAGTTGAGATATCTCGAAAAAAATTCATCCTCTGTACTAATGGTTACAATTCCAAATGAAACTCCACTTCACCAACTCACCTCATCTCCTTAAAGTGTCCAAAAAACAAGGGATAACTCTTACTTCGTAGATCAATCCTCTCTACCCATATTAATGGGAATCCTAAAACTAACACATGGGCCCCAGCTGATAACTCCATGGGAATCCTCTTATGATCATCATAGGCCTTCTACTAGTCATGAACTAATTTTATCCTCTCTCTAATGATCCAATCCTTTTCGGTCTAGCTCTACACCACATTGGGACGAAGAACTTGTTCGTCCCCAACCTCTATCCATCCCAATAGGGAAAAGAAAATCCTCTCATAAAACACATCAAATGGATAAATATTGATTAAAGAGTGTTAGTTTTTTTATAACAAAACTCTTCATGGGGAATAAGTTTCACCCAAGACCCACCAAATTCTAAGACTCATGCCTGTAACATATCCTTATACATATGGATGGTTCACTCTACATGTCTGTCTGTCAGAAGGTGGAATCTATTTCTAAGGTAGAACTAAGTGAAAAAATATTTATTTAATCCCCTCCTGACTCATAAGGGAAAATTTGTTTCCTGGTCTAAAATAACAAACCTTGTATGTTTACAAAACTACACTACTACATCCATATCACATTGATCAAAAGCATCCACTATTCTTAAATCCAAGATTTTTAAGAAGTGGGTTGATTTCATCAATAGATCCATGATCACACAAATAGCATCACTACCTCCCTGAGATCAGGATAACACTGTAGTGAAAACCATTGATATGATATCCCATTTCCTTTATGAAACATCAAATTGCTATAGAAACTAATCGGAAAATGATGATCAACCTTTACCTACTGGAAAACCAAACACCTTTCCAAGAACTCTTCCACCACCCATTTCATCTAGATCCACCAAAAATGTATCTTCAAACCAGATTCCTTATTGGATAATAATGGTCATTCCACAATAGGGGATCTATAAAACTACTGAAACACTCCCTAATTCATCACTTATATAACAAACAACATCCCGTAAGATAATATCTGGTTCCAATAATCCTCTAACCATCCTTCGAGAGCATCACCCAAGCCAACATGATCATGTATCACCAATTCTTATGATTACCCCCCACTAATACTCCTCCACATGTTACATCAAATAAGGATTCATTTTCATTTTACAAGAAATACATCTACCATCAACTGTCGTTTCATCTATCTATAAGCCTTCTAATTCCACAATTCCTTTCAATACATCTACATTCTCTGGAAACAAATCCATCCATGACTTTCTACTCAAATCATGGTCCATGACATTCATTTCCTTGAGGTGAAAAATATCTAAATTTATTACTCCAATGAAAACACAATACACATATTCTACCACAAAATCATATCAAAAATAGAAAATATATACCTCAATATCTTGTGAGATGTGGAGACCACAAAGTAGTCCCCAATAAGGAAATTTCCCACAACTTCACCACAAACTCTACCACTTATATATCTAGATAATTTTTTTCATAGTAATAGTTATGGGTAAAAATTTCTTATACCTATAAGAGATCACTTCCCTTAGCTGGAAGAACATGGTTTCCAATCCCAAATGGAAAGCTTCACAAAGAAACACAATGATCACACCATCCTCATGAAACTGAAGAACTTGAGAACTAACAAAATTACACTAAAATAAGTTGAACGATGTATATCACTGATCCGTCCAAAAAATCTTCTTCCCATCTAGGTATACCTTATCAACAAGGCTGGAACTCTAGATAAATGCATCAAAGACCTACCATAATATCATTCATGACCCAGAAAAATATGAACCTCTATAATGAGTGTTTACATAGAATAAACAACCTTGGCCTTATGTAGGTCTAATTTTACACCCTACTACAACCACATGCCTGAGTAAATTCCCATTTCATGTCAATTAATTACACTTGGAAAACATTTCAAAGTGTAGGTGGTGTTGAAGAACATAAAATAAATCATTGAGATGATTTTCATGGTCTTCTTATAACTTTGATCATATAAATAAATTTTCAATTAAACTGACTAAAAACATGTCTTGAAATTCCAGAAATTAGTTTTTCATGAGTCCCATGAACACAGCTGGTGTGTTTGTAACATTGAACGATATGACTACAAAATTGAAAGGACCATAGCTGTATCTGAAGGAAATCTTTGGGATACCACCCTCCTTCACCCTAAACTGGTGATATCCAAAATATAGATCAGTCATAGAAAACCAAATCACCCCTCTTAGATGGTCAAAATGATCATTTATACTTGAGATAGGGTAACAGTTCTTGTTTTTCATATAATTATACCTCTGGTAGTCTATGAACAACCTCATACATCCATCCTCATTCTTAAAGAACAAAATTAGATAACCATGCAGTGAAAAATGATCCAATATAAAACCATTTTAAATTAGATCATCAATTTGAGTCCTCAACTCTTGTGACTCATAAGTTTATATATGATAACGGACCATTAAAAACATTGAGGCACCATATTGCAAGTCATTCCCATGATCGACATCACATCAACGGTGTAACATAACAACCTCCTCAGGGAAGACATCCAAAAACTCCCCAATGATCGTGGGAACATTCTCTACCCATCCTCAAACAATTCAACTAAAAAAGTATCCATCAAAAAAAGAAGGGGCACCATATAACGACCCCACCCCCACCTAATGACCTCACTTACCAACAAAAAAAACTTTCACGGGACATCTGCATCCAAGAACATGACTATCCTATATAATTATTTGATAACATCACATATTTAATACAACAAATTAATACCTATGATGAAATGATATAGAAAAATATTTAGCAACAAAACATACCAACTTGACTATTGTTTCCACATCATCTTTCTAGACCTCCAACACACATAAAACAAGAAAGTCTAGGCACTCACTATAATATTCAACACTATTGTCATGGAAATACTCTCTAAATCTAGTCCCATAACACATACCAAAGTAGGTGAAATGATTCATTGATAATCTCCTATGTTAAAAAAGTAACAAATAAGGGTAGATAAAAAACTGAGATATCCTCGAATGATCTTTGGTCTGTCTACCAATGTTGCCTCCACCGCATGCAACTGACCATTCCAATCTCTTATACCTCTCTCCAGATGTCCATTTCTATGATCATGTTCTACTCAATGTCCTTAAAAACAAGTAATACCATAAAGTAAACCTATAAATTATATATCTCCCATTGACAGAGCATAATACTATAGTCCCTACTACAAAAATTATATCATTAAAAACTACTATTGAGGTTGGTATTGAACCCGTTTTCCTCCACCAAACTAATCTCAAAGAACCATTGGGAACTGATTTTGGATATGGTTATTAACCCAACATAAAAACCACAATATCTTGATATCTTCATAAAGATAATGGAAGACAGTATCCCAAGAATACTGGAATGGAATCTACTGAGGTCTACTCTCAAATCTTCACAACAATGAAGCTCTTAATTTCTAGGAACTACCACTGAAAACTCTCTTCTTTAAAGAACCCTATTAGTTTCCCTCCTTTATAAAACCTCCTATCATGTGCATCCTCTTCATTACCAATTCCTTCTTCTGAACCTCCAGATACATTAAAAAAATAAATGGTCTAAATGAGAATTGTATAGAAGGATAATGTACCTCCTCAAGATGCCTATAATGAGACTCCTCATCTAGAAAAAGAACCAATTCCTAAAGTATTACGTCCCTGAACATGATTCCATCCTAGAATACTAACAAACTACCCTGATGAAGTGAAATAATCTCATTCTCCATTACATTCTTCATGGACGATGAAATGAACTCTACATGAACCTCCTTATGAAAATTAACCCATGAAACATTCATCATCCTACATAGATAATATGTCCACCACTAACATGACTCTCCCCACATATGAATAACTGGAAAAGGGGCCATGTATCCCACCTAGTCCTGAATCAAATTGAATGTTATCAGGAGCTAATCAAGCTAGATCGCTCTCTCAACATATGAAACACTACACTCAAACTTCCAAAATTCCTTCAGAAAAAAATATTTTAACTCCTTCTACCAATACCCATCTTCCAATATCATATTAACAATAAAATAATCAACTGTATCAACATGATGAACCTCAAATACCTGACCCACATGTAAACGACATCTTATATCCATAGATGAGATGTAAACAATTATTTATTAACCCACTAATATGGAAATTTATTATGTTTTAGTTAATTCATTTAAACTAATTTCAATATTCCGAGTACCACAACCACCCAATTCAGAAAAGAATATAATTCACAATGACAAATATACCTTTTTTTGCAACTACCCAAAAAATTGGTCTACCTTTCTTGGTCATTTGATAAGTTCATAGTATGAGCACTGGATCACAGGAGGCCCTAAAATACCATTGCTAACGAGTCTCCTTGGTATATCCCATAAACCACAGTCAAATGGAATTATTTACATACAAATTAATGTATTCCCCACTATTCATTACACAAATATTGATCCTATATTTCAACCATCACCTCTCAAACAAATATTTAATGACCACAGTAACACCCCAAGCTTCTACGGTATGCTTCTCTTTGAATAATGTGATAGCGTGTGTTATACGCAACACCGAGTTCTAACACACCATAACCAATCAAACTAGCCGTTATAAATAGTAATACCTACTTTTTGAAATTATATATATTTTATATTTCCAAATGGACTTCATTTTTGGATTCGGAATATCGAATTTAGCCTAAGGTGAAATTTTGGTACTTTTCGGATAACTTTAATATTTTGATGAATAGTGAAAATTAC
The DNA here is from genome assembly GCA_963277665.1 of Viscum album. Classification (NCBI taxonomy): domain Eukaryota; kingdom Viridiplantae; phylum Streptophyta; class Magnoliopsida; order Santalales; family Viscaceae; genus Viscum; species Viscum album. The sequence continues at coordinate 259,036,196 of OY728128.1, read as the reverse complement.
TAAATTTTAATTAAAAACAACTTTTTTAATCAAAATAATTAATAGTGATGAATTATGAATTTGAGTTGTTTTAAAGTATATTTAGAATATATTTTTACCATTTAATATAATGTTGGTCATTGGACATAATTTTACAATTAAACCGAACATAAACAAGTGTCAATCTTTTGATTGTTATTATCTCTTAAAAACACGCTTTTTGTTTTGACAGCGAGAATTAATTTTAAATTAATTTCTGCCACTTATGTGTTTTGAAGTTAGAAAAATGGATTCCATATTTGGAATCAGAATGTTCAAATTGTATAAATAGTTAACTTTTATTTTTATACATTTAGAATAATTACTACGGTAAATATTTTATTTACCATGGTTAAGGGAAATCCTGTAAATGAGGGTTAAAGAAATAATATTATAATAATCTTAAATTACCCTAAAACGTGTCCTAGCCTTATTGGTTGATGCATGGTCGACCATAGGCATCTTTGGGTCGATTTTGGGACCCCATGGAGCCACTTGTAGGTGATAGGGACACTTTATTTTAATTAAGATAAAATAAGTACAAAAATGACATAAGTATATATCTTTTAGAAAAAAAAAATTTACATAGGGTAATATATGTGTGATTTTCGACTATAAATATTAATTAGAAAGATAAAATGATTTCCTACATGATTATAGTTTATTTTCAATTTTTAGATATTAAATAATTTAATTTATTGGTGACACAATGATGATGCAGTAATTACCATAATAGTGAAAAATTAAAATAATTGATATTATAAATATCCAAATAAATATAATTTGAGACTTTTAATGAATTACACTAATTTTATAGGTTAATATGACATGTTAGGATTGATTCAATTAACTTTTTTTGAAGTAATAATTCTGTTATTATTTTTACAAAAATCAATTATTGAATAGTGTCAAAATTGACATAAAAGAGTTTTTAAAACAAATATTATATTATTAATTGATATTAAATTTATAAAAATCTAAGGTTCGGTCAAGAGAATTATATCATGATAGGATAATAATTAATGGACCACTTAGGGGTCGCTTGTATGTATATAGTATGTTTACTAACTATATATTATAAAAATACAAAGTGACATGGTAAATGTCAAACTAATTAACTAAGAGTTAAAACTAAAAGATAAGGTTACAATAATTACCCAAACCTATATAAATTCTATTGGTTGAGTGGTTTTCGACCTATCCCCACCTTAAACTTTTAATAATCAAGTTTGGATCCATTAGAAACCGAATATGAATTTATTATAAATTAATATTTCTAGCTTTTCCAAAGGTGCCCCTCACCCCTCTTATAAAAGGGCACTCCTCCTTATCATTTCTTCACACCATAAAAGTCTTTTTGTTCATCCAAACTCTGCCCAAATACTCTCCCAACTTCCCTCACTACAACCTAGAGGCCTTAGTTTGATCAGAAAGCCAACCTAAGGGGGCCTTTTGATCAAATCAAAAGGAAGAACCCGAAGAAGAGGTAATGTTTTCACCACCCCTTTTCAAGTTCCTTTCTTCTTCCACTTCTTCTTTATTTGTTATTACAATTATAAAATAATAAATACAGAATCTTATATATATTGTGATGTTATTATAAATATGTTACAACCATATTCATTATTCTATCCACCCTTTGAATAACATGTCACCATACGTGCGTACGTACGGCTTACCGTCTCCACGTCGTGGTGTAATTGTTATTCAATATATTATTATTTGGATGGGTATAATAATGATGTGTAACTCATGTAAATAATAAATATAACATGTTAATGATTATGTATATATGATATACCATCCATTTATATATTATTTTAATATCAAAAGAATGATATTGTCGCCCGTGCGTACGTACGGACTACCATCTCCACGAACGCGATGAGATTCATTCTCCATCATATCCATTAAAGTATAATTATCATTTTATGATTTAAAAATGATGTTTAAAGACTTGATATCATTATGTATATGAAAAATATACAACCTATCCATGACAAACATGGCTTATGTAACAAAACATATAAAAGAAAATGAGTAAGTTAACACCCGAAATGACGATAATTCAAAGATATTATTAACAAATCAATGTTAAAAGATCATATATGATATCATATTAATATATATGATTCTTGTATAATTTAATAACAATTATTTCACCATTATATAGGAGGTTAACCTACCCCAACCAAGGAAAAGTACAAGGTAAGGGTTATTTCACAATCTCTTCATTATCCGAGGTTGTAATAATCTACTGGGATCTCTTTATCATCCACATCCATGTTTCTTAAAAATGTATTTCAAAACATTGTTACTATTTACAAGATTATGGGTAAAAGTCATTTATACCCTTGTTTGACTTTTTATAAGAGGTTTATAAAGTAATCTATCCATCATTTTCCAAATAAGGTGATTTTTAACCTTTTCGACAAAATTAATGTAAGAATGTTTTTTTTAACTTATATGGCGGGTGCGGCTATTTTATGCCATTATAAAATCGTTGAAGCTTCCCTTACAAGCTTATAAGAATATTTTCAAAGAAAATGTTTTATTTTATATGGATCTTAAATGATTTCAAAATAAAAAGAGATATTTCTTTAAAAAGAATTTTTATTTCATCTATGTCAACATCCTTTGATAGATTTTAAGCTTATTTAAAGTTGATTTATTATGATACAAAACTTCTATATTATATTGAAGGTTTTGGGATTTTTTTGACTATGGATGTGCTATTTTTATACCATTCATGGTTTATGGTGAAAGTATTGACATTTCGTATGCTAGTTTTAATACGAATTTTTTTGTTATGTTTAAACCTTTTCATATGGGAATGCATTGGACTTAATATGTGACGGGTGGAGCCCGCTATAGTTCATCGATGCATCGGTAGGTCTCATGAGAAAAACTAGTGTCTTGTCACAAGACATTGGAAAAATCTTATTTATAATCTTGGCACGAGGCCTGGGCTATGTGGTTATGATAATCTGGCATTATGCATTCCATCATTATGAAAGTGGTTATTGTTTTTTCATGTGATTATTCGATTAGTAGAATATCCATGTGAATAAGTAAATGGAATTATTTCATTTTATTTATGCCATACTATGTTGAAAGTTCATGTTTTAAAGGATTTTGTTTTAGTATACATTGCCTTAAATGTTTATTCTGATTTTTGAATGTTTTCTCTATATTGTTATCCTTACTCGGCATTTGAGCTCACCCATTTTCTATGTTTCATTTTTCCCAGGAAGTGAAAAAGTAAATTATGAATGACCTGCAGGGATATTATGTGGGGATATGAGTGTCGATTATGGAGAAAATATGTTGTTGTAGTAGTTTTTCATTTTATGATGTAATGTAAGACTTATGAATATATCTAGTGTTTCCAAGGCTACTAAACCAATCGGTCTTTCGAGATTTGATCTTTCTTGTGATCATGCCAATGTTATGTAATAACGCACCGACTCTGGGTAACTAGGGTTGGGGCGTTACAGTTTGTATCAGATAAAGTTTAGTACAATCCTTGGAAGCTATATTTAGATAAACTTTGATTAGAGCACGTAGACCTAAGATGAACTTTGAGGATTAGTATAGAAGAACTTCCTAGAATTTCGGTATTGTAGAGATTTTGTGAGTTTTCCGAGAAATACATCCCTGTCTGGATACAAGCAGGTAGAGGCGGCTCTGGCACAGATATACCTAGGGGTAAAACCCGAAAACACCGCTTTGAGGTAGACTCGAACGGGAACTGGTGCACGACAACGGGCCTTGCTGCACTCTTGGTTACGACACTCCTGGGGGATATGCTTAGGATAACTCACATTTTCTTTACAAATCATTATGAAGGGTTTATGAGTATATACTTCCTCAAAGAAAACATTTTTATGATTATGGATTATATCCATAAATAGTGCAATTTATGTTAAGTGTTTTATAAGTATGGGATTATGTATTTTGATTCATAAACTGATCTAGTTTATGCCATTGTTTAGAAATGGAGCCTAGTGGAAGAAATGGAAATCGTATCAATGCACGCACTCCATGTAGGGATTTCCCTCCTGCTCAAGATAATTATAGTGGAGCTGGTGATGCAACTGGTGCCAATCAGATAATCACCATACTGGGACAACTCACTCAGGTTATGAATAATAACCTTACCCGTATGGAGCACCCTGATCCACAACGTGGAGGATCAATGTTAGATCGATTCATGAGGAAACAACCTCCAACGTTCAATGGGAGTACAAATTCATTAGTAGCTGAGCAATGGATAAATTCCCTGGAGAAAATATTTCAGGCTTTAGGGAGTAGTGAAAGGGAAAAAGTTATCATGGCAGTTTACCGCCTCACCATAGATGCTGATCAATGGTGGTCACTGATTCAAAACATGAAGGAAGATGATGAAGTATCAAATATGGAATGGAGGGAGTTCAAAGATCTGTTTTTAGAGAAATACCTTCCTCGCGACCATCGAGCAGATATGGAAAGGCAATTTCTGAGTCTGAGACAAAAGGAGGATGAGAATGTCGCAAAGTATGAGGCTAATTTTACAAGGTTAGCAAGGTATGATGGAGATTATATACGTAACCCATGAAGTAAGATTGATCGTTTCTTTGATGGGTTAAAACCATTTCTTCGTCGAGCATTAGTCTCATAATCCTTTTCGTCGTACGAAGACATTGTCTCATGTGCTATCAAGACCGAAAAGTAATTCTCTAAGTCTTATGACTTTAAAGTAAAGCAAGAGAAGAAGAGACCTTCTGATCAATCTGGGAATGGAAATAAGGGGATGAAGGGAAAGGTTGAATATCCATCCTGTGGTAAATGCGGGAAGAAACATCCTGGTACTTGCTTGAAGGGAATGGGAGTCTGTTACAAGTGTGGTGAAAAAGGCCACCAAACTCGTGATTGTAAGGGGAAGAAGGAAGCTACCAACGTTCAGTGCTACAATTGCAGGGAGATGGGGTATTATGCAAATGAATTTCCTAAGCGTCAGGAGAACTTACCTCAGAAAAGTCCAAGGGATCAAGGCCAGGCTTATGCTATCACTACTGCTGAGGTAGAAGCTCCGAAAGACGTGGTGGCGGGTAATTTAATGGTTTCCTCAAGTTCAGCAAATGCATTATTTGATTTTGGATCATCGCATTGTTTCATATCTTCCCAGTTTGCTAAGAAAATTAGATATTTCCAATTTTATTTAACAAGGGAGTTGTCGGTTAAAACCCCTAAGGGAAGTATCATTGCAACAAAGTTTTGTGAATCAGTCCCCATTAGAGCACATAAATGTTCTTTATCTGCTGATCTCATCATCCTACCTATGATTGAGTTTGATATAATCCTTGGTATGGACTAGCTTTCGGACTATGATGTGAAGATTTATTGTAAGAAGAAAGAGGTTACGATTATTGATGATAATTATAAAGAACACCTTATCTTTAGAGCAGAATCGTCACCACCTAATTCTTATTTAGATCCACCCCCAGTAGCCCAACTTAATTCAATTATTGGGGAGGAAGAGAATGAAATGATTGTGGGTGAGGAAAGTAATGTTCAAATAGAGGATGTACCTGTTGTGAAACAATTTGTAGATGTATTTCCGGAAGATTTACCTGGACATCCTCCAGAACGAGAAGTTGAGTTTTCCATTGATTTAATTCCGGGATCATGGCCTATATCGAAGACCCCTTATAGAATGGCCACTGTAGAGTTAGTCGAACTAAAGAAACAACTAGAGGAGTTGAGTAATAAAGGTTTTATTCTCCCTAGTGTTTCTCCATGGGGAGCCCCTGTTCTTTTTGTTAAATAGAAAGATGGATCTATGAGGTTATGTATCGACTATAGGGAGATCAATGCTATAACGATAAAGAACAAGTATCCCCTACCTTGTATTGATGATTTATTTGACCAAATGCATGGAGATCAATACTTTTCAAAGATTGACCTTCGATATGGATACCATAAGTTGTGTGTGAAGAAGGAAGACATTCCGAAGACAGCATTTCGAACCAGGTATGGGCATTACGAGTTTATTGTAATGCCTTTTGGATTGACTAATGCACCCTCTGTATTCATGGATCTGATGAATAGAGTTTTTAAGGAGTATCTCGATGAATTTTTGGTGGTATTTATTGATGATATCTTGGTATACTCCAAAACCTATGAAGATCATGAAAATCACTTGCGCATTATCTTGAAGACTCTGAGGAGGCATGAATTATATGGAAAGTTTAGCAAGTGTGAATTCTGGCTCCATGAGATTTCTTTTCTTGGCCATATTGTCTCTAAAGATGGAATCTCTATTGATCCTTCTAAGACCAAGGCAATCCAAGAATGGCCAGCACCTACGAGTATAACTGAGGTACGTAGTTTTATTGGTTTGGCAGGTTATTATCGACATATCGTCCAGAATTTTCCCCGATTGGCTAACCCATTAACGAAGCTTACATGTAAAGGAGTTAAATTTGTTTGGAAAAAAGATTGTGAAGAATTTTTCTAAGAACTGAAGAGAAGATTAGTCAATGCTCCTATATTGACTCTACTATCGGTGAATGATGGGAGATTGAGAGACTTTGTGTATGAAGATGGAATTTTGAAATTCGGTAAGAGACTTTGTGTTCCCGATTTACCCGATCTAAAAAGAGAACTGTTGGATGATGCTCATAGTTCCAATTTCTCTATACACCCTGGGAGCACCAAAATGTATAGAGATTTGAAGGAACATTTTTGGTGGGACAACCTGAAGAGGGAGATTGCTGATTTTGTATCAAGATGTATGGTTTGTCAACAAGTGAAAGCTGGAAGGCAACAGCCTGGAGGAGTCATGCAACCTCTTCCCATACCAGAGTGGAAATGGGACAATATTACGATGGACTTTGTCATGGGGCTACCAAAGACTCCTAGAAGGAACGATGCAATATGGGTTATTGTTGATCGTCTTGCCAAGTCAGCACATTTTCTTTCTATAAGAGAAGATCTACCCCTGGAACGTCTAGCAAGACTATATATTAATGAAGTTGTGAGACTTCATGGAGTACCCCTATCGATTGTTTCTGATCGTGATCCCTGTTTTACATCAAGATTTTGGAAAAGTCTTCAAAAATCCCTGGATACTGAACTTCATTTGAGCACTACTTACCACCCTCAGACAGACGGACAATCAGAAAGGACTATTCAGACCATAGAAGACATGTTGAGATCTTGCTCACATGACTTTCATGGTATGTGAGATCAATATTTACCTCTGGTAGAATTTTCCTATAACAATAGCTTCCATTCGAGTATTCAGATGGCACCATATGAAGGGTTATACGGAAAGAGATGTCGTACACCATCTTTTTGGGATGACGTTGGTGAAAGACAACTTGTAGGCCCAGAACTGGTGGAGGAAACAGTGTAAATGGTGAAGGTAATCCAAAATCACATCAAAGTAGCTCAAAGTAGGCAGAAGTGCTATGCCGATAATCGAAGGAAGGATTTGGAATTTCAAGTCGGTGATCATGTTTTCCTGAAGGTATCTCCATGGAAGGGAGTCATAGGTTTTGGTAAGAAAGGTAAATTGAGTCCCAGGTACATCGGACCCTTCGAAATTCCAGAACGAATTGGGGTTGTAGCTTACCGATTGGCAAAGCCGCCAAGTCTCTTCAAAGTTCACGATGTGTTCCACGTATCTCTGTTGAGGAAATACATGCCTGACCCAACGCATGTACTCACCTATGAATAATTAGAACTAGAACCCGATCTATCTTATTGTGAAGAGCCCGTCAAGATTCTTGATACGAGAGAACACGTGCTGAGAAACCGGACGACGCGTCTGGTAAATGTTTTGTGGAGAAACCATAAGATGGAAGAGGCGACGTGGGAACCCGAGGAACTTATGATGAAGAACCACCCGAGTCATTTCATGTGATAAGTATTCTAGAAATTTCGAGGACGAAATTATTTGAAGGAGGGGAGAATGTAACACCCCAAGCTTCTACAATACGCTTCTCTTTGAATAATGTGATAGCGTGTGTTGTACGCAACACCGAGTTTTATCACACCATAACCAATCAAACTAGCCGTTATGAATAGTAATACCAACTTTTTGAAATTATATATATTTTATATTTCAAAATGGACTTCATTTTTGGATTCGGAATATTGAATTTAGCCTAAGGTGAAATTTTGGTACTTTTCGGATAACTTTAATATTTTGATGAATAGTGAAAATTACTAAATTTAAATTAAAAACAACTTTTTTAATCAAAATAATTAATAGTGATAAATTTTGAATTTGAGTGGTTTTAAAGTATTTTTAGAATATATTTTTACCATTTAATATAATGTTGGTCATTGGACATAATTTTACAATTAAACCGAACATAAACAAGTGTCAATCTTTTGATAGTTATTATCTCTTAAAAACACGCTTTTTGTTTTGACAGCGGGAATTAATTTTAAATTAATTTCTGCCACTTCTGTGTTTTGAATTTAGAAAAATGGATTCCATATTTGGAATCAGAATGTTCAAATTATATAAATAGGTAACTTTTATTTTTAGACATTTTGAATAATTACTGCGGTAAATATTTTATTTACCATGGTTAAGGGTAAATCCGGTAAATGAGGGTCAAAACAATAATATTATAATAATACTAAATTACCCTAAAACGTGTCCTATCCTTATTGGTTGATACATGTTCGACCATAGGCATCTTTGGGTCGATTTGGGGACCCCATGGAGCCACTTGTAGGTGATAGGGACACTTTATTTTAATTAAGTTAAAATAAGTACAAAAATGACATAAGTATATATCTTTTAGAAAAACAATTTTTACATAGGGTTATATATGTTGGATTTTCGACTATAAATATTAATTAGAAAGATAAAAAGATTTCCTACATGCTGATAATTTATTTTAAATTTTTAGAGATTAAATGATTTAATTTATTAATGACACAATGATGATGCAGTAATTACCATATTAGTGAAAAATTAAAATAATTGATATTATAAATACCCAAATAAATATAATTTGAGACTTTTAATGAATTAAAATAATTTTCTAGGTTAATATGACATTTTAGGATTGATTCAATTAACCTTTTTTGAAGTAATCATTCTGTTATAATTTTTACAAAAATCAATTATTGAATAGTGTCAAAATTGACATAAAAGAGTTTTTAAAACAAATATTATATTATTAATTGATACTAAATTCCTAAAAATATAACGTTCGTCCAAGAGACTTATATCATGATAGTCTCATCATTAATGGACCACTTAGGAGTCTCTTGTATATATATAGTAAGTTTATTAACTATATATTATAAAAATACAAAGTGACATGGTAAATGTCAAACTAATTAACTAAGAGTTAAAACTAAACGACAAGGTTAATATAAGTACCCAAACCTGTCTAAATTCTTTTGGTTGAGTGGTTTTCGACCTATCCCCACCTTAACCTTTTAATAATAAACTTTTGAGCCATTAGAAACCGAATATGTATTTATTATAAATGAATATTTCTAGCTTTTCCAAAGGTGCCCCTCACCCCTCTTATAAAAGGGCACTCCTCCTTCTCATTTCTTTACGCCTTAATAGCCTTTTTGATCGGCCAAACTCTGCCAATATACTCTCCCAACTTCCCTCACTACAATCTAGAGGCCTTAGTTTGATCTGAAATCCAACCTATGGAGCCCTTTTGATCAAATCAAAAGGAAGAACCCGAAGAAGAGGTAATGTTTTCACCACCCCTTTTCAAGTTCCTTTCTTCTTCCACTTCTTCTTTCTTTGTTGTTACCATTCTAAAATAATAACTCCAGTATCTTATATATACTATGATATTATTATAAATATGGTACAACCATATTCAGTATTCTATCCACCCTTTGAATAACATGTCACCATACGTGCGTACGTATGGCTTACCGTCTTCACGTCGTGGTGTAATTGATATTCAATATATTATTATTTGGATGGGTATAATAATGATGTGTAAATCATGTAAATAATAAATATAGCATGTTAATGATTCTTTATATATGATATACCATCCATTTATATATTATTTTAATATCAATATAATGATATTTTCGCTCGTGCGTACGTACGGACTACCGTCTCCACGAACGCGATGAGATTCATTCTCCATCGTATCCATTAAAGTATAATTATAATTTGATGATTTAAAAATGATGTTTAAGGACTTGATATCATTCTGTATATGAAAAATATACAACCTATCCATTACAAACATGGCTTATGTAACAAAACATATAAAAGAAAACGAGTAAGTTAACACCCGAAACGACGATAATTCAAAGATATTATTAACAAATCAATGTTAAAAGATCATATATGATATCATATTAATATATATGATTCTTGTATAATTTAATAACAATTTTTTCACCATTATACAGGATGTTAACCTACCCCAACCAAGGAAAAGTACAAGTTAAGGGTTATTTCACAATCTCTTCATTATCCGAGGTTGTTTATATTTAATAATCTACTGGGATCTCTTTATCATCCATATCCATGTTTCTTAAAAATGTATTTCAAAACATTTTTACTATTTACAAGATTATGGGTTAAAGTCATTTATACACTTGTTTGACTTTTTATAAGAGGTTTATAAAGGAATCATTCCTTCGTTTTCCAAATAAGGTGCTTTTTAACCTTTTCGACAAAATTAAGGTAAGAATGTTTTTTTAACTTATACGGGGGGTGCGGCTATTTTATGCCGTTATAAAATCGTCGAAGCTTCCCTTAAAATCTTATAAGTATATTTTCAAAGAAAATTTTTTATTTTATATGGATCTTAAATGATTTCAAAATAAAAAGAGATATTTCTTTAAAAAGAATTTTTATTTCATCTATGTCAACATCCTTTGATAGATTTTACGCTTATTTAAAGTTGATTTATTATGATACAAAACTTCTATATTATATTGAAGGTTTTGTGATTTGTTTATCTGTGGATGTGCTATTTTTATACCATTCATGGTTTATGGTGAAAGTATTGACATTTCGTATGCTAGTTTTAATACGAATGTTTATGTTATGTTTAAACCTTTTCATATGGGAATGCATTGGACTTAATATGTGACGGGTGGAGCCCGCTATAGCTCCTCGATGCATCGGTAGGTCTCATGAGACAAACTAGTGTCTTGGCACAAGGCCTTGGAAAAATCATATTTATAGTCTTGGCACGAGGCATGGGCTATGTGGTTATGATAGTCTGGCATTATGCATTCCATCATTATGAAAGTGGTTATTGTTTTTGCATGTGATTGTTCGATTAATAGAATATCCATGTGAATAAGTAAATGGAATTATTTCTTTTTATTTATGCCATACTATGTTGAAAGTTCAAGATTGAAAGGCTTTTGTTTTAGTATACATTGCCTTAAATGTTTATTCTTATTTATAAAAGTTTCCGCTATATTGTTATCCTTACTGGGCATTTGAGCTCACCCCTTTTCTATGTTTCATTTTTCCCAGGAAGTGAAGAAGTAAATTATAAATGACCTGCAGGGATATTATGTGGGGATATGAGTGTGGATTATGGAGACAATATGTTGTTGTAGTAGTTTTTCATTTTATGATGTAATGTAAGACTTATGAATATATCTAGTGTTTCCAAGGCTACTAAACCAATCGGTCTTTCGAGATTTGATCTTTCTTGTGATCATGCCAATGTTATGTAATAATGCACCGACTCTGGGTAACTAGGGTCGGGGCGTTATAACCACTCCCTCAAACGATAACTCATTAAAGGGAAAGTGATAACAACCCTCAGGTCCCACCACTTTTAGTCCTCGATTTGGAGACTAGAACCTAGGTTATAGAAATATAACTAAATGGGAGGCATTACCATCTATAATAATTTAGGATTAGTAGATAAGATGAATCATCTACAAGAAACTTAATGACATAATATAAAAAGATCCCAAACCATATTGTAATGCATGCATAAATAAAAGTGACACATATAATATTATCCAAAAGGAAATACCCAAATAAAAATCTAAATCCGTGATAGGGAAACTATCCAAAAATATTTGATTTATTACATTCCACCATAATTTATATTATCCTTTTGGAATCTAGAATAACAGTTTATATATATATGGTGAATATACAACTATACTCAGTAGGAAAACCAATGACTCTTATGTACATGTTACGGAATCATACTAATGAACCCATGAGAAAACATTACAAACAGAAACTGCTAAATAGGTCAAAAATCAATCCCAACCTCGCCAAAGAATGATCACCAAATATAAAATTGCAAGTATAATAACATAATAGGAATAATGTAGCTAAATGGTACTACACACCACATTCCCACTAATTTTCTACTCTCACTCCCCAACGGTGCATATCATAGTGCTCCCATATCCTCTAAATAACATATATAACCACCCCACAACATGGTCACATAACCTAACACCCATAGAAACATATGACACCTCTCTACAGCACAGTCACATCTCATCTGACGTGAATATACTTGGTCCACCACATCAAAATCACTACCTTAACCAAAGTAGTATGGTATCATTAACATGAAGTACATCAACCTCATTCCCTTCTCCAAACATGAATAAATCCCACAATAAGACACCCTATAGCATGTTCATATCCAATATTTTGTAAAGGAACTAGGTCTACCAACCAACAACATAGTTATATCACATCTCACTTGAAGACTCCAGGTCCATTACCTAGTGTACTAACAAACCAATGTCTATTATATCATGTGTGTATCTATTAAACTATAATAGAGAGAGAGAGAGTAATATTCAATATCTATATATAAATCCTTATCATTGTAATGTTTGGAAAAAACACCATGTTTGAATATAAATGTGTTGGCACAGAGATCTCTGCGTAGGAGGGGATCATATAGAAATCACAAGAAATATACAAGTATTTACATGTAGACACAAATGCCCAGGCTATGTGTTCAAGACCATCACTAACCAAATCAAAATATCCCAACATTAATTATCACTGCAAAAAGTATAAATCCACACAATTCACAAGACACATTTCTCATTTCTAACTACTTATATTACATATCCCATTCATTTCATTATTTACAAACAACTGTATTTAACCACACATCCCATCAATTTATTTTTCCATTATGCATTTCCATCCCATTAAACAAACAAAACCCCATCCATTTAAATCATTTTTAAATAGTTATTCTGTCACTAACCCTAAATATGGAATAACACGTCTATTATAATAAGAAACTCATCATTCTCATTAAATCATCACCTCACCGCCCTAAAAGTAGAGTCAAACAAACCACCACCTCACAACCCCAATAGAAAGAAAAAAATCCACCGCCTTTTCACCAAAAAAGAGGGACCAAAAAAACTACCACCTGACTACACCTAAAGCATGGCCAAATAGACAACCACCACAAAATACTGGCCAAACAACCACCACCAAACCTCCCCAAAACCATCGCCAACCAAAATATCACGTCATCACCCCAAAATAAGGGATACATCTCACTCATTGACCCTATATACCCCAACCACACATCACAATCACATAAAAAACATTTTATAGTTTTAACAAAAGTAATTTCATCATTTTCACTTTAATTTATAGGTTTTATCACACAATCTATAAATCCAAGGAAAATAATTTTAGTAACTAAATATAACTTTATATTCAATTTAAATTTTATGGGGGTATCATAACAATCACATAATAAGGGATCCAAAAAACATAATAAACATGAAAAAAATCCCCCAACAATAGTGGGTTTTTTTTAACATTCAATTAAAATATCATGGTAATAAAGAATATTTAAAATCATGTGAACCATTCCCCTGTATCATTAAATTTTAATTAACTAATAAATTAATTTTTATTACGATAGTTAAATCCATCCCTTGTATGTAACAATAGTAATCTGTTTCCACATGATACATAAATGTGAGAAATGATGGATTCCCTACCTCAAATAAGATTTATAATTTCACTACACACCAAAGAGAGAAGAAAAATTTCTAGGACAGCACAAACGCACCATGAGATCATTGATCATCCTGCACCAGACCCAAGGATCCTCAAAATGCATCCCAAGTCACACCTCAAACCCTAATCTAACAAATTAATTGGATTTTTGTGAGAATAATAGTAGAAAACCAATAAGAAATGGAGAAGAACGTAGCATTGATCCCCAATGAGAATTAACCAGAACCAACATACCAACTCAATTTAAGGAGGGATGGAAGAACATCAAAAATCACCCATGGTTCATCCAAAAATAGAATTAAGAGAGGTACATATGAATGAATAAAATATTGCACAAAAAAGATTTTAAATCATATAAACTTCCATATTCATATTGTGAGTCTCAATAATTATTTCAATTCCCCATGAATTCTAAAAAACCCACATTAAAAAATAAAATCACTCACCTCATCTTTACTTAATTAAACCTCATGAATTCAAATTTCACAATGTTAATCCATTTCATGGGTTCCCACAATCGCATAAATGTTGTGAAACCAGTCAAATAGATAAGTTGTGAACCACTGATTTATGTAATATACCACTTTCTTGATGTGAATTTCTCAATGCAGCAATGTTACACCTCTAACCACCATTAAACCTCCCCAATCATCCTATGAAACACCTCCAAAATCTAAAAGCAGAAACGTAACATATTGGGATGGAATAGGCCATTTCTAATATTTTTTATTTCTATTATTATGGATTGATTGATGTTTAACTAGTTTTTCATATATCTATGTTCAACTATTTGATAAATCAAATATATTTTTAAATATAGGAATAGAATATGACTAATCATCTTTTATTATACCCCATGAGTATGGTTTTTATTTTTATTAAACATTGGAACAACGTGGAATAGTAGTTAGAGTATATAAATATAATGATATACATTTATAAGATATAAAATAAAACATAATTTTATTATACTAGATAGAAATAAACAAATTTAGTAAACTCCACATTGGTAAGGGTATTTTTAGTGACGAAATAACATCTGTTATTATTCTATAAAATTTACTGTTTTGTCAATGATCATAATCAAATTTAATGTTCTAAAAAATTATTAATATTAATTTTTTTAATGGATAAATATAACTTGATTAGTTATTGTATAATAACGTGTCATAAATTTTTTTTCTAAGGTCATAAAAATAAATTGAGGGGGCACATAGACTTATTTTTTATTTCATTGATTTATATAATTTTTATTTGTTATAAATGTTTAATTTAAAAATATAATTTTTTTAAAAAATTACGAGTTTAATGTTATAGACATCATGGGGTTTTCATTAGAAAATAGGTCATGAATCATATCACATGTACAACCAATGATAATATCAAGAAATAATATGAAATATATTGGGTAAATCCAAGAATTGTCAAATTCTAACCCCATACATGTTCATATTTAAGTTTCATATATGTTATATTAAATTAATACAATTTTATGTAGGTTATGGTTCATGGTGAAATTTTTATAAGGGGAATAATGTTTTTCATATACTAGTAAGAGATATGTTGGTCTTTAATTCTTTTAAAATGATTATTTTTTTGAAACTCTTATATTTAAAAAAATTAGAACTGATAGGAACTCTGAGAAACCATTAGATTTATAGAATCACAGTATAATAATTTTGGAAATTAATTAAAAACAATACTTTTTTATACCACCCAAAGTGTGTATAGATGTTTACTAATGAATTTACCCCTGTTTTTACATGTATTATATTTTGAATAATATTTTTTAAAGCTACCCTTTATATTTAAAACATAATGCATCCACATCTTCATAGCCCCATGTATATAGATTTCAAATATAGTAAAAATAATATTTCACATGTTCATAGATTAAAAGTGATAATCCATGTATTATGAAAATATAATTCAAACTTCACACAAATAATAACAGGACTCATTGATATGGAAAATGTTGAGGGTTTTCAGCTTCCCCACAACTCACTACTATAAATTTTCCTTCTTTGCCTTATTACTGTAATGATGTGTCCTTTATTGGGATAATGAAATTAATATTATTCACCACTATATGGGTTTTTTAATATATATTAAAATCCCCCAATTAATATTATCAAAGTTACACTATGATGATCAAACAACATCAAACATATATACTATGTAATTATATATGAATATTCATTGTATTTTATAAAAAAATTGTCATAAACCAACTATGGGTGACTAGAAAGACCTATTAATTAGTCTTGTGACAAGGGCTCAAGATAACCTCATCATATTCTAGATACCTATTTCAATATTTGAGGGCATAATCAATGAAATGGGTAGATTATTCAATCATATTATATTAAATAAGTACTGGAAAAATAATAAATCAACATAGACATCCATAATCATTAGAGTATGCATAATTTATTAGCCAAATCTATTTCATGATACTACCATGAATGCAGAAATATACATAGTCATGGTATTTCAATATAAATAAACTATTCTACAACTCGTCTAACAATGTATATTGAATAAAAAATAAAATAAAATAAAAACACAAGTCACTACTTACAATATCATGATGTACCACAAACATGGTCTCCAATAATAGTCTAACTCCTCCAACTAGATCCTCAGACTACTTAAATGTGATCCCTATCGTTCAAGAAAATTTGGTACCCTTAATGATCCAATTTAAATATTATTCTCTATATTCAAGTAGAAATAATGTATATGTGAACACAAAAGATCTCATACATGGGGTAAGAAATAAATCTCAGAATCCTCCCACACAATGATGAAGCTAACATCTATTGTCAAAACAATTTCATGGAATGTGTTATATTCCCATCTTTATCAGATACTAAATTAAAAAAATATTGAAACCATTAATTAATAGAGATTAAAAAAAATAAAACAATGGGCCTTATGTTCTATCCTGACAAGCTACCAAAATATACCCTTATTTTTTCCTAAGCTGGAGGATTTAGAGAACATGACTCATCCAAATAGTCAACATTTGGGGCATTTAATGGATATAAATTGGACCACCAAGACATATAACAAATCAACACACATAAACACCAAACCTTAAGATCAAATCCTAGGGAACGAAGATAATAAAATTCACAACAAGTAATTATTAATATAATAGAAAAATATGATGTAAGGACTCAAATTTTGTCAATAGAATTCCCCTTTTGGTAAAAAAAGTTTCATATTTAATAATATAGAATTATATAAATCATAACATGGAACCAACAATATTTTATTATATTTACTTCAACATTAAATTTAGATTGAAGATATATCCATAAGAATTGAAATTTTTACAATGGGAAAATAGAAAAATAACATGATAGTAATATGAAAATTGGGGTATGATCAATGCCCTAGAATGATCTCACTCATGTACTACACTATCGAAAAGAAATAGAACATTAGGAATGAAATATTATTTAGGAAAATGAAAATATATATAACCATGATGGATAAATAATTGAATGAATTATTAATTAAATAAAATGTATTTATAGAAAATAGGTAACCTATATAAGCTTTGAATATCTGACTGTTGTAATAGTAATGTGGCTATTGTATTAGTAATATGATCATTATAAATAGTAACATATTCTTTAGAATACTATCCTCTCAATTGAAAGTGTAAAATAATATTTAAGTATATTATTAAATTGAAATATATAAAATATATATCTTTGTATATGAAAATAAATTTTTTATAAATTATAAATAAAGTGTCTTTATTTTTATGAAACATGAATGTTTTATTTGTGTTTATAATATAAATATAAAAATTATAAAGGAACATATTTTAACAAATTGTTTTTATAAATCAATAATATTTTTAATTATAATGATAATATAATTTTATGTGATCAGAATTAATATTTAATATTGTCAAAAATGTATATAATATTACAAAAACTAATAATATTAATATGAATTTTATTTAAAACTTAAATTTTTTATATTTTGATAATTATTTTCATGAAAGGGATTTCATTTTTAAATCCACTCATTGAAATATTAATAGAGTAAATTTTGGGAATTTTTATAAAATAGTCTATTTTTTTGTGAATTGTGGAATGTTTTGGTTTGATCCCCTTTATTCATGAAAAATGAAATCACAATAAGATATAAGAGAGATGATGATAAATTGTTTAGACAGAGAAACTGTACCCTCATTAAAATCCCAAGAGAACATCAATGATTATATTCTATTGGATTAAAATATTCTTAATCTTCCTAGTTAGATTCATATCTAATGGAGATTAAATAATTTGTATAATCCCTCATTCCATTTGAAGAAGATGTTGATCTAGCTTAAATTGTGGGATTATTTTGACAATATTCCATCTTAGTTAGGATTTCTTCACTAGAATAGAAGAAAACCCATTATCATCATTGTTCTCTCCTTTTCTAGTAGCATCCCTAGAATATCTCAATAGTGACTGATCGACATCTTCCATATGAGTCCAAGTGCCCTAAATATTTTTAGTTTCCATTAGTTTATGAGTTATTCTATGAGTTTTTGACCCACGTGAGCAGAAGCACTTATATCCACAACAAGAGGGAGGGGATTAGTGAGTTGATCCAACATCAATAATTCATCCATGTTATCCTACTCTTGAGCCTATCTAGAATTTATGTATTCAATTGAATTTATCATTAGTAGATCTACACCCTCTTTTAAAATATAATTATCCTAAAATAACAATAATTTACTTAAATAGGCTACTTACAAGTATCCACAAAAAACCACCAACCACATGTGTGTCTGAGGTTTCTTTAACACTTGAGGAAGAGAATGGAATTTCCCATAACAAGGTCATTATATGGGCATGTAAAGATCTATAAGAATCTTGAAATAAACCCCCAAGATAAGAATTATATCCATGTAGAGTTGTTCTGTGCCAAAAGATCCATCGAAATCCTTCCCCTGCACATCTTATTCCTGAAAATGGGACCTCTTATTATTTTTTGATATCCCTTATTATGCCCCAATTTCTTACTTTCATTTTCATGAGAAAAAGGAACCAAAATCAATAATCAATAATCAACTAATTTCATATCATATCATTCAAGATATTGTTAATCATGATAACTAATTCTCTCCTTGATTTGGTCCCTTTCAAATGAATAAGTTCCAACACTACCTTGGATAACCCTGTTGGAACCTTTATTCTGGCTAGTTTCTTCACTATTTATGGTCATTCAATAGAATGATCATTTAATAGACCCTCTAAATTTATCCTTTGAATATCCAATAATCATACAGTTAGAAAAACTTTTGGGGAGTTTCTCCTGAACAAGATTAAGCATAAACTCATCATCAATTGTAAACAAGATCACTTGTTCATTTAGCACTGAATTTTATTCGACTTTAATGAGAAACCTAGTAAAATTATAAAATCTAGATTGTTTGGACTCCCTATCAATTTTAATAAGAACTCCAATTGATGAAGACATGTCGTATAGAATTTATTCCTCCCAAAGTATCCAGTTTAGTCCAAAAAAATTACCCAAACATCAAAAAGTGGCTTTATTATTTAAAAATTATTTAAACAAAAACTCCATTCTAGAATCCATAGAAATCATGTTTTCAAATTGAATAGTCCATGACCCCATGCTCTTTTCATAAGTTACACACAAGTAATAAAATCTAGAAGAATCCATAACCCACTAGAATTCATTTCCCATTGTGAAACCTCCAAATCTGTGAGAGGCAATGAAAAATATCATCATATTTCTATTATTTTACACACTTCAAAAGAAAAAGTCTTTTTATAGTTGAGATCATACATAACGTTAGAATTTTATAAATTTCCTCTGATCTCTCAACAACTTGAGTAGTGGAACATTTTCTTAGAACTCTACTACATCCCACCTCATGAAGAGAGGTGAGGATTCTATGATCTATAGATGTCTTGACTTTACCATTACCTTCATTTTAATGAGTTGTGGCCCTGAGACAACCACCATCCTAAAGGAGATCATTCTCAGGTATTTCATAACATGGAAAGGATACTGATCTCACAAAATACTAAAATCCATTCACATCGCCATGGAAGAATCTCTTGAGACCCCCCAACCTCACACAAACTCCAAAATTACTAACTCTATTGAATGTTTTGGTGAATTTTGAAATGTGATAAAATATGATATTTTACAATATAAGATAAATATATCGGTAAATGTTAAAAAAACATCTATAATTGACCATTATTTCAAAATCACAAGAACAAATTAATTTCTATATTCACAAAAACTGAAATTAATGTAAATCTTGAGACAAGATAATAAACAAATTAATATTTAAATAAAAAACACCCAACCCATGCCCTTATAAATACCACCCCACATCCTTACACCTTCTATACCTTCTTGATAGACCAAACTATTCCTGCTTCTCTACCCAACCCTCCTACCCATGTACACTGAGTTTTTATTTTACCAAAATACCATTCTATGGATCCTGAAGGGGTGTTCTAATAGGAGACTTCCAAATAAGAATGTAATAGTATAAATAGTTATTTTCAAATTTTCATCCTCAAAATACTCTAAAATAATTCCATCTATCAAGATATATTGACTCAAATATCATTAATATACTAGTGAAATATTTTTTTACTCGAATATCAATTACCCAAACACTTCATATTTCATTATAAAATTAAAAAAAATTCAAAATATTATCGATTCACCACCTCCATAAACAACATATTTCATTTTTTCCACCATCAAATTCATGACTAGTCATTATTAAATTATTATGGTTTAAAATTATATATATATATATATAATATTTTTATTCTCATTGGGGAATGGAAATATATCCATAATATTAAAAAAAACTCTAAAGAATTATCATGGTTGAAAAATACACATAAATGAAATAATGTTGTATAATTAAAACCTATACCCTATAAATCATGGATATTTGTAAATAATTTTGGATTATAAGTGTAACTCCCTAACCCCAAAACCCCGTATCTACTTCCTTACTTTATTACATTAGCAATATTTCCAAGAAATAATCCTGAAGGACTTATTAGTTTAACAGTATCTGAAAACCATACTAAATAAATGATACCCATAGTGCACTAGGAAATAGAAACTAATACACAATACATAAAAAATATTAATAAACTTTATAATTGAATCTCATTCCAAGAATTCATATTCATATCAAATGTATAGGAAACAAGATAATGGTGAGCTCAAATGTTTAGTGAGGGTAAGACTATAGAAGAAATAACCATGGCTCGATAAGAATAATCATTTTGGAATGGAAAGTAAATAAAGACGCTTTACATTAAAATAATTGGATAATTCATAATAGATATGGTAAAGTATGTAACTGGAATGCGGTCCATTTAATTCAATAAATTATGAATGAATTATATCCAAAGATTATGTCAAAGAGAGAAAATCATGGATAATTAATAATTTTAACTGAATTTTAAATAAAAAAAATATTACTTCTTGAAAAACATTTTTCCTAGGTACATGGTACCCTTACCGTCAAGACAATACATAATATGGTTTAGCATATCGGGAAGAAACCCATTTGATTTGGCCAACTGATTCATCTCATGAGACTACTGATGCATCGAGGGTCATACATTAAATAGTCCACAACCCATTTCATACAATTACAAATAATTCCATATATATCAGATTATAAATTTTATTAATAAATAATTCATTTATAATCAATTATATGGATTGGATAAAAGATATGTATTTATCAAAATGTACCTAGTTAATCAAATAACATTCAATGTAAAAACCGTATGTAAAAATGGATTACAGTTTAAGAAATAATAATATCAATCACACAATAATATATATTTTTTATATCAATGTAATTTACAATAATAAAAAATTATCATAAGTAACTGATTTTTTCAAAAAAAAATTAACAACCACAGAATATAGTGAGATTTCAAAGATAACTTTTACTACATGGTAATTCTCAAATCAAAACTCCGTGCATGCGATAATTAAATATGAATAATAAAATTCCATGATTTATGTGTTAATAAAGATATGAAATGAAAAATATTTAGTATACACACCACATTTAAGTGAATTGGTGCATACTAAAAAATAAGTCTCAATGGGATCTAAATTGAGACAAAATCCCTTACCTAATGTTTTATTTTGGTTGAAATATCATTAACCTCTAGTAGAATTGTTTTAGTCATGTTATTAAAATAAAATAGAACAATATTAATACATATTATGTCATATGTTTTCCTTTTATGACATATTATAACCTATTTATTATTTATCTTATATCATTTTCATTATTTTGGGTGTTAATTACCTTGTATTTTTAGTATGTTTTGACTTTTTTTTGTTACTATTTATTAGATCTTGATTTAATCATCCAAAATTTTTAACCATTATGTGAATAACATATATATTTAGTAAATATTATTATCTAATAATACATAAAATATTTATTTAGAAAATTAAATCCATTTTTCAGGGAGATGGTTTGTCGTACGTATGGATAAACGCTCCTTTCATTTATTTATAGTATTAACAGAATGAAACGTAAATGATATATATATATTATAATTAAATTATAATATTATTACATATATTTCACATATTTTATTAAAGTAACAAATATTATTTTCAATGTATAGAGTAAACTAATCACATCACTTTGAGGAGGTGATATTCCACACGTCCACAAACGAAGTTATCATATTCCCACAAAATGGAAATAAAAATGAAATGTGTCAACTAAAAATTATTGAAGAATAAATTTAACAAAAATATCTTATGTTTTATATGTAAAATATAAATCCACAATTATTCCAATCATTAAATGTGTTAATGGAATAACGAATAATATTAATTAGGGAGGTGGTAGTCCGTCATACACATGAACATTGATTGTGAGTCCAATTTGATGGATTTCTGTGAAAGCGTAGGTAAAAATATTATTATAAAAACATATAAATATATTTATGAAACTATTTTTATTATATAATATTAATATAAAAATAATTTAATGGTACATAATTAAATTAAAGAAAAGTGATCTTGGAAGAATGTTACCTCTTATTCGAGTAACTCATTTCAGTTTATACCAGAAAACTTATGTGAATATAATTCTAACAAAAGTGGAGATTCTAGGTTGAGGGGGGTATTTTTTTAAATTATTTGGGCAGGTTTTGGGCTATCCAATTATATTTATTTCTCTGAATAAATGGGAAGTTTTAGTGCAATTTTATAGTGGATGAGGAGTGGAGTTCTAGTTAATATAAAAATGTCAACACTATTGAGAGGTCTCCCTTACATCATGTTCCTCCAATAGTTGTCTATATATGATAAAAGGAAGGATATGGAATAAATATGGCTATAAAATGTTTTTTTCATGTTTTTATGTCATCATTACCATTAACTTTACGGTTTTGTCCCTTGTTAAGAATAATGTTATCTTAATCTAAGTAATCAATTTTAAATGCATTAAATAATATTTTTGGTAAAAAATAATTTGAAACTACTATAAATTATAAATTATTATTATTCCATATACATAATATATTTTTCCTACTTCTAATAATATAAGTGGCATAAATTAATTTAAAATTAACCCCACAGGTGGGATGAGAAAGAGGGTTTTTAAGAAAAAATGTTCAAAAGTTCGAGATGTTTTTATATCCAATTTCAATGTGAAATTGGTTGCAGTAACATAAATTATATTTTTTTATGTATAATTTATAAAATTTTACATTAAAAAATTTAAAATATAATTTATACTTATAAATAAATTAAATGAAAACACATTTTTCATTTAAAATTCTGTATTTTCACTTTTTATCAAAAAAAATGAATCTTTTCAGAAAAATAAATGATATTCTCCATAAGATAATGTTTAAATTTCTCTTTCAAAAATGATGTCTATTTTTAAAAATTAAATTTTTAAAAATATAAAAACTTAGTTTTAAAATATTTGTTCCACTAAAATGTGGAAAATTGCGTTTTTAGAAATATACAATTTCTAAGCACAAAACTGGATTTATTCTCATCATATTTCTATCAAATCTATAGGATGAATATAAAAAATATTTGATTAAATATAATATATATATTAATATTTCATTATCACCAATCACTAATAGTAATTAATTTAATTTATTATAAAAATTGACTTCGAAATCATAAAAATATCTCTTTATGAAAAAATTTCCTATATATTCAATTGTTTTTTATATTCATTTATATTTATTGGTTAACTAATGAATTAAAAAATATATTTATAATTTAATGATTCATATTTATATAAATCAGTTTAATCTCTAGTTTGTATCTGGTAATATAAAATAATAATATCTTAATAATATATTTTTTGTAGGGTAAAACACGGTCTTTCGTGTAATGAAAACTACCGAACAAAGTCATTAATGTGTGTAACATAAGATAACTCACAATCACCTGCATTAAAATATATAAAATTTATTTATTTAATATATTAAATATATATTATATTATTATGCATTTATATTACTTTCTACACATGGTGTTGTTTGTCATATATGTTATCGAATAAAAGTTACTCTTTTAGAATTTTCATGGTGCTGCATTGTACCCAACATAATTAAATTTCACCCTCACAATTTAAATAGGATCATGGTAATATATGGTTTTATATTTTAAAATGATATTTTTGAAAAACCACATTAGAAAACGGTCAATAAAATTATCAACTAAATAATAGAGAATAGGAAATGCAAAGGTCACCCTAAAACTGGGTTTTCCAGAAAGAGAACATAAGTGAAAACATGGACATGGAAGAGACATTTAACT
The DNA here is from genome assembly GCA_963277665.1 of Viscum album. Taxonomy (NCBI): domain Eukaryota; kingdom Viridiplantae; phylum Streptophyta; class Magnoliopsida; order Santalales; family Viscaceae; genus Viscum; species Viscum album. The sequence continues at coordinate 259,011,322 of OY728128.1, read as the reverse complement.
ATAAACTTATGATGCTGAGTGATAGAGAATATTTTTAACATAAAGTTGATGACCAAAAATCCTTGAAGCATAGTTATTAAAAAGGACATTGATATCATAAAAAATTATGATAATTGGGACACATTTTGGTTTTAGGATCGTTTTTCATATAGTTGAGGAATTCATTCACTCTCTAATATTTTAAGTAAATATAAGTTTCTATTACATAATCCAAATCATATCCTTTAGTTATTCCTTAGACGATATATACTTCATTTCTTATCAATGAATTCATCACATTGTTATGTAATACATTAACTTCTAAAGCCTCATCCTAATATAGACTTAAACGTTTCATAAAAAGTTAACCTTTTAAAATATTTTAATCCAACGCGTTAGAATCTTTTCCATTATAAGGAATTGGTCTTAATAATTAAATAATCAAGTTAATTTAACTATATTAAAAAAATTTCATTACCAAATATCTTTTCATTTTTTTTGTTTATGAATATTATTTCATTAAACATACATGACAAGCCTCAATAATACAAAGTTCATACTACAAAAATAGTATCTCTTTTTATATAATACAATATTTTTAAATAAAACAGGAATTTTTCATAGGATTTATATTTTCTTCTTCTTTTCTATTACCCATATTTAAAACTTATGATAAAAAATTAATACTTGGGATGAAAATAAACATCTTAGTAAGAGGAATAAATTGAAGAAGATAAATTGTTAGTGAATGAATACTTGTAGTCATAGGAAATTTTTTTCACAAAGACAAACTTATCACCCATAAAAAATCATATAGTTTCTTAGTGAAAAAATGAGATTTAAATAAAACATAGGAAATATATAAAAACAAATTTTGGTAATATGGGGAATTACTTACCGATGATTTCAACCTGTAAAACAACTATATGATTTTTAACCCTCATGACTACCTTAAAATGTAACCCTCACAACTACCCGATAATGCAACCCTCATGACTACCTTATTATGTAACCATCACAGTTAGACTTAGAGTAACCATACGGTCGACCTACAACACAAAAATTACCAATTAATTGGAGAGAGATATAGGTACTACCCTTTGTATCAATCAATTTCCAGGAAACGTAATCATTAAATAAGAATACATGATTAAAAAAATTCCTTGTCAATTTTGACAAAATGGATAATTAAAAGAATATTTTTAATGAAAAGTCCCTTACCAATATCATATAATAGAAGAGATAATTAATAAAATCAATGGAATATATGTAAACACTATAAATCCACATAATAAAATTTAATATAAATAAAATTAATTTCAAAAAAAATCATAGAACCACCTAATCACTAAAGTAGAAGGTTGACTCAAACAAGGGAAATCCGGTTAAGATTTCCCTTACTTCTATTTCGTCTTACTAAAAACATGTTAAATCCTCATATATAATGGTTTAAATAGTGTTATTAATATATTATCGATATATATTAATATTTATAATTACTTTTAGGATATTCTTATAACATCTATCGACCCATTTATTAATAATTTTTTGGTGTTTCATTGTTTCTTGTACATTTATTTCATGGTTTCCATGGTTTGTTCATAATGGATTTTCTTTTAGAATGAAAGAAAAACTCTAAAAGTTAAATTAATTTGTTTAAATATGTTTTCAAAATTTAAAATTATACCTAATATCGTTTTTATGATATGAGGATGAATCATTAGATAAATCATTAATGATAATGATTTAATTCATTTTGACAATTTTTTTGATCATCACAAACTTATATGATTTAATTGAATATCATGTTTATATATTGCTTATATAACATTAAATAATATAAAATATGTATAATAAAATATTTTTTAACTATAATAATGGTTTTAAGACCATCCTTGAATGCGTTAATGGAAAAATAATGTGTATCATCCAGGGTGGGGGTAAATCAACACATCACGAACGATGTTCTCATTTTTAGAAAAATAGGGGGAGTAGAAAATGTTTGATGATGAATTTTTCCATGAAAATGATAATATTATAGTATATATATGATACTATAGTTTTCTTTCCACTTGGATATGAGTAGGTTAGGAGATAATAATAAAAATAAATGAAAATGAAATGAAAATAAAAGAAAAATATGGAGGATTTTACCTCTTGAATTATACTCTTTTAGAACCTTCTTAAGGCACATAGTGCTAGGCTATTACTGATACCAATAGGTCCTATATGTGGGGAAGAGTCTAGGAAATGTAATTGGGTAGAAATTAGAAAATCTATAATACTTTGATATGTGAGGAGAAATGATGTTGAGGGATAATATATATAGTGGAGGAGAAGGGTGTTTTCTCGTTATTATATTCATTAAATTATTATTTTTGGATCAATAATATGAATAGTTAATGAATTATCACTAAATATATTAATATAGTGATGTGATATTTTATATATTGGCCTTACATCACATTTACATCATCTAAGACTAAAAATTTCATGTCTTATGCTTATACCATAAATGACTGTGTTCCAATGTTTACCAAAAAGTCATGTAATTCTCAATAATCCCAAAAAAAACCTTATCCAAAATTCATTGTATAAATGAGCTCCATCGTTTGAAAATAATTTTATATGTATGTGAAATTTTGTTTTTAATTAAAATAATAATTTATTCTAAAAATATCATTTTTAAAATAATAAATGAATTCTTAACACATTGAAAAATTAATTATGGTCACATAAAATTATATTATAACCATAAGACAATAAAATATACTTTTATAAATATATGTCATTTATTTTATTATTCCATGATATAATTATATCATATTTTCATATTTAATATACAAGAGTTTTATTTATAATTTCATTTCTGAGGTTACAATTTTTTGGATAGATTACTATTACTTTGTTCAAGTTATTATTACATCAATATAAATTCCTTAATACCACATATTTCATTATATATTAATAAAGAATTTGAATATTTAATTCCAGATTTAAAAGAAATTATTTTATAAGTACCTGGTTTGTTATATTCTCCCCGCCTTCTTGAAATTTCATCCTTGTAATTTTTATATACATAATAATAAAGTGTTGGTCTCTTTCTATAATAGCATTTTTAGATTCTCATTTTTCTTCTTCAGCCATGTGGTTTCTCTATAAAACCTTAACCTAGTGAATTACCTTATTCTGTAATTCTTTCTCTCTACGATCAAGAATGTGAATAGTTTTTTCTTAATTATAAATGTTCTCTTCTAGTTGAACTCATTTCGGGGATGAAGGCATTATATGAATCTGGAATATACATTCTCAACATCAAAGTAAGAAAAACATTATGTACCTAATATAAGCTCAGAGAAAAAGCTACTCGGTAGGAGACAGATCCAAATTTCTCAAGGATTTAATATTGAATAATGATCTATGAAAATTCCATTCCTTTATTACAAATATCCATAAATCTTTTCTGTGGTGATATTCTATGAAAAAAATGATCACTTACCTCAAAAGAAATGTTTTTCCTCCTATTATCTGCATAACTTTTCTACCTGCTCTAAACTATCCTCATGTGTTACTGGATCAAGTTTACTTTCTCATCCACTTCCTCTTTTAGTTCTGGTCTCCTCAACGTTCATTCCCTACCTTCAGAACAAAAATGATGGAGTTCAAAAATTCATTCCATATAATGCCTCAAAAGGTTTTATTTTAATACTGGAATGAAAACTGTATTATAAGAAAACCCAACTAAAGAAATACATTTATCTCAACTTACCTTGAAATCTATTGAACATTATCAAAGCATGACTTCTAATGTCTTAATTGTTCATTTTAACTATCTCTATGTTAGAGTATGAATGTAAGTGATGAAATTTAATTCAAGTACCCAATAACTTGTGAAGGCCTTTCGAAAAGATAAAAGTGGACCTCAGATCACATTCAAATACAATCGAGGGAAGAACGCTTCGAAATCTGAAAATATATTTTAGGTATAGTCGAGAATGGTGATCCAAAGATATTGTATCACAAATATGAATAAAATGAGATGATTTAGTCAATCGGTCAAAAATAACCCAAATCACACTGTTACTTTGATAATTATTTGGTAGTCCCACCATGAAGTATGTGGATATATTTACCCATTTCAACTCTGGTACTGGATAAGGATGATGTATTCCCTTTGGTAGTTTTCATTCTTCTTTTACTTGTTGACAAGTCAAACATTTCACTATAAAATCATATATACCTCTTTTCATTCAATACCACTAGTAATAATTTCAAAGGTCTTGGTACATCTTAGTTTTACCAGGACAAAATGAATGAAGAGAAATGTGAGCTTCTCATAACAATTCATTCTTCATTTGAGAATTACAAGGCACACATAATCCCTTTCCAAATAACCAGACACGATTTTTTTCAATGTTAAATTCTGGTAACTTACCCTTTTTAATGAATTCAACATTCTTATGCAACTCACGATCTTCATTCTACTCTATCTTAATTCTATCTAACCGAGTTGACTACACGAACACCTAAAACACAATAGAATGACTTCATACACCAAAAACTTCAAAGAAATCATTAATTAGGGGGTCTTGTTCCAAATGTAACATTGTTAATGATGCATTATGTTTTAGACTCAAGGATTCTACCACATTGTTTTCTTTTCCATGATGGTAATTGATCGTGAAATCATAATCATTCATCAGTTAATTCAACCTTTTATACCTCTTGTTTAATTCCCTATGAGTAAATATATACTTCAGACTATTATGGTCAGTATAAATTTCACATTTTTCTCCGTATAATTTATGCCTCAAAATTTTCAAATAGAAAACTAATGTTGTTAATTCCAAATCACGCGTGAGATAATTTATTTCATGCTGTTTTTGAAGTCTTGAAGCATAATCAATTACCAGATCATTCTTCATTAGAACAAAACCAAGTCCCTTTAATGAAGCATCATTGTAGATGAAAATTTTACCATTTCTAGAAGGGGGAAAAACCTAGAGAATTCACTAATCTCTTCTTCAGTTCCTCAAAACAATCATGACAGTCCCCTACCCTAATTTATTTAACCCCTATTATGTTAACATAGTTCGTGGGATAGTTAATTTTTAAATGTTTTTAACAAATAATCGATAATAATTTTCTAATCCATGGAATATATGAATCTATATAACATTTTTAGGTCTTTTGAATTCATTAACCACTTTTTTCAGTGTGATCAACTATAATTCCATCCATAATTACAATGATCCCATGAAAAGAAATTTGCTGCAACCAAAAATCACATTTGGTATATATTCTGTATAACTTGTTTTCATTGTGATTTTTCAAGAGATTCCTTCAATGTTTTTCATGATCATCATTACTTTTTGAAAAAACAAAAAATATCCTTAATTAAAAAATAAAAAACATATCCAAATATTCATGAAATATTCTACTAATAAGACCCATGAATAAAATAATAGAAGTTGTCCTACCATTGGGAATAATAAAAAATTCATAATGCACATGTCTATAATGAAACATCTATTTTGGGGATTTCATCCCCCTTACCATCAACTGATGGTACCCGAATCTAAAGTAAATCATTGAAAAATATTGAGATCCTTGGATAGGATCAGAAATATCATTGATATGAGTTAAAGGGTACATATTATTATAGTAATGTTATTCAATGATCTATAATTAATGCAAAGTTTCATGTAACCATAATTCTTTTTAAGTAAAAAAAATAGGATCACCTAATGGTGATGTGCTGTGAGGAATGGGTAATTTATCATGAAACTCTTGCAACTGATTTTTTAATTTATAAAGTTCCTCTTGAGCAATTCAATAAGTGGGTTTTGAAATTTTATTAGCATCATGAACCAATTTAATAGTAAATTCATCTTCCTGGTTATGTATAACAATAAGAACCCATCAGGAAAAACATTTTGGTATTCATTTGCAATTGGGACATCATTAATCTGATAGTTCCCTTATTTTCAACAACATGATCAAGATAACATTTATTTACATCTTTTTGCAGTTTCATAACTTCCTTATAAGTTAGCAGTTGTTTTTTTTCATTCTTGTATACAAACTAAAACTCTTTCAAAAAAATATTCTTTATCTCTATAATAAATATTTCCACATTAAAAGGAAATCCAATACATACACATAATAATATCAAACCCTACTAAGAGAAATACAACAGGGTTATAAGGTAATTTCTTTCCATAGACAGCAATAGAAATATTATTATATTTCCTTTTTATGTAATATTTCCCCTAGTGTTTTAACCTTAAGTGTTGGTCTTACTTCTTGAGGTGAAATTTCCAATTTATTATAAAATTTAATAGAAATAAATTAATGTGTAAACCTCGTATCAAGAAAGGCATTATAAAATTATGAGTAAAAAAATGTTCCTAATAACACTTCATTATATGGCTCGACATCTACTAAAGTAGTCATAAAGGATCTCACTGCAGCTTTCTACCTATAATACTACTACTTTACTTCATTTGAATATTTCTTTGGGAAGTTATTTTCACAAAGACCCATCGCACCATAGTTAAAACACTTCATATCATGCCTATAAAAATTAATCTTATGATCATTTTCACTGCAATATTAAGCCTTATGTCCAAACATACCACATTAAAAACACTTCCATGTTTTGTTATGGAGTTCACCAGGGTGATTTTTACCACAATTTTCAAAAAGTGGAAACTTGACTTTATTACCTTCATATTTCATTGATTGATTCTTACCCATCAGTTGCTACATGGACCTCTTCATCTTGCTTTTTTTCATTATATACATGATCTTCAGAAAACTCTATTTCTACCCTCTCGTCATTTCATAGATGTTATTGTAAATTTTGAATTCATAGGAGGAAAATTATCTTGGATATATTAAATTCCATCCTAAGTAAAAAATGATTTATTTTAAAATCATGATCCCAAATAAAATTTCAAGTATACCTTGGAAATAGTGTGAGTTTTTCTTCATATATAGCCATTGAATCCTCCTCCTTTTGATTTAATTCAGGAAGTTATTTTTTATCCTAATTCTAACCATCGTAGAAAAATATTTTTCAAAGAAAACATTTTTAAATTCATTTCATTCAACAACACAAATCTCCTCAAAATCCCTAATATTCTTGACTATTGACCAAAACTAGTCAGCATCACCATCAAAAATATAAATGTAAAGACTAAAATTTTTATTATCTAAACTCCCCATAACATCGAATATAATTTTAATATATTTAATCTATCCTTTAGCTACCACTAGGTCAAGACATCCACATAAAGAAAGAGGTATTTTCCTCACAAATTGTTCAACTATCATCGTATTCCTTTATAGTAACACTGTTTTTTCTATTTCATAGATTACACCACTATTTATTGCCTACTTCTATTGATCCATTACTATAAAAACAATTTAGTTAAAATTCCCACTATTCTAGGTTGCAGATTTGGAAATATTTCATCTTGTAATGTCCCAGAAATTCCATATAATATTTCTATAATTTATTAGGAATTATTTCAAGACTGAAAAATCTGACGGCATTCAATTCTGAAGCCCGGAGTGCCAGGAATGATCCGTCGAAGTTTTGTTAAGCTTAAATTGATGCGTGTAAACAGTTTTCCTAAAAAATTAGAATAACTCTTAAACGGTAGCTCGGATCAGAAATCTGAGGGCATCGTTACGCTCAGGATAGAGGGTTAACCCTAGGCGCGAAATATTTTTGGTCGGCGTGGGCCTCCTGTGAGAAAACCCAAAAATGGCATAATCGTAAATAAAATAATTAAATAAATTATTTTATTTTTCAATTTCTTATAAATCAAAAATGGTAATTCAGTTTGAAAATCCTAAATAACTACTGAACTCATGAAGTTATTCTTTATTTAGGCAGAAACAAACTTCTTCCGGTGGGGGCCACCATTGAAAGTTAGTTTTTGGCCGTAAATAAAATAATTAAGTGACAATTATTTTTTTGTAAAATTCATAACATGTAAATGGTAACTCGTATTGGTAATCTAAGAGTAACATTAGGTTATTTGGGGCATTTTCCACATAGGTAGAGCCTAACCTCACTGGCACGGGTCAAGGGTAACTGTAAATAATCTTCCAAACTATTTTTCGAGTACGTTCAGCAAACATGCAAGCGACATTTTATAAAGTTTGAACCAGTGCTCAAAATTGAAATCCAAAGGCACAATTGAACTCAAAGCGCCGATATTTGCTTAAGGAGACCTTCACCTTCACCTTAGTAGGTCGCGGGTGAATGTTAGATTTCTTGAATCTCATGGGAGAGTTAAAAGAATAAAAATAAAATAATAAACAACTTTTATTTTATTTTTAAAACCTCCCAATGTGTATTTGTAGTGGTGGGGACCACCTGACCCCCTTGAACTCCCTCTTTAATGTGATTTAACTCTTGGTTTCTCCCCCAAATTAAATGTTCCAACTATAGTTTAATAAATGTGCCAACAATTAATTGAGCTAATAGGCATAACTCAATTAAAATTGTCTCCTCAACCTTTTGGTGGTGATCGTTGGAAAAGGAGATTTGGGAGAGCCTTGGAGAAATGGGAAGAACATCCTCCAAGTGAAGAACCTCTCCAATGAAGAATAATTCTCTGAATCGAGGAATGTGGTTCCAACTTCGGGAGAAAGGTATGCGAGAAACGAACGTCGACGTCATCATATCCTTCCTCATGCCGACACCAATGAGAAATCGAGGTAGGGGTTCAAATTTGAAATATAATTGAATTTATTTGTTAATTCATTATATTCGGGATTCGCAATGATGATGGAAAAACTAACAATGTCATCGTCCCATGCATATACCTTGCCGCTTTTTCTTTTGTTCTTCACGTGTTCTTCTTGCGTTCATCAACACCAAATAATTAAGAACACTGGAAATGAAATACTGTGTTGAGCGCAACATATGGACATGGATCCCTCAAACTGAGGATCGTGAATATGTGGTCGGTATATTTTTCGTTCTTAGAATGAAGATGTGGTCGCCCATTGAAGGGGCGACATTGCAGTGTTATTTATGGCATGTGTTCAAGGCACGGATCTGGGCGACGAGGAGGGTGCGACATGTGAGAGCGAAGGATAGCCGGAAGGCAACATCTGGGTTGTGTGGCTAGCTGGAGGTGGTGGCGTCAGTTCTAGATATGCAAAGGAACCCAACCATTTGGGATAGGAGTTAATTGGAGTGTGAGAAAAATGTTGAATAAGAAAGTGTTTATTGGAGAGAAAAAATGAAGGATTTGAAATAAAAATAAAAATAAAAAATCATGGAAGAGTGGAGGAGGCTCCATGTGGAAACCGCATTCACCAAATGAATTCCCCATGCGTGATTAAATTTGGAGTTATGTATATAAGTAATTAACAATAATAATAAAATATTATTATTATTAATTTTGTTAATAAAACACTTTTTGACTATAACTTATCCGTGCGACCTCAGTTTTATGAACCATCAGCGGCAGTATGACCCTGACTTCAAGAAAAAAATTATGAGTCCAATATTAGATGTATTTTTTGGGTTTTTGGATCGGGTACCTGAAATGATCAAATTGTAATATATTATTATTATTACATTTTCGACCCTCTATAACTCCTGTGTGCGATGTCCGATTGACTTACCATAAGTGGTGACGTGATCTTGACATTAAGACGGTCGATTTATGTCTACTGTTGAATATTAAATTCTGGTTCGTGGCTTGGGTCCACGAAACACACAATAATAATAATAATAATATTACAGGATCATGTATTCAACATATCTCCCTCATACAGTGTCAAAATGACAAACCGTCTACGACACTGAAATCATTGAGACGAGGCGGTCCTTTTGAGATAGTCCATGTGACATTCGGAGAATAGTGTAGTTTGGATGGGTTGGATCATACTCGAATCCAACCAGGCCGTCGGCACTAAAACACTTATAACTCATATATCGGGCATCCGATTGACGCACTATCTATTTCATTGAGAACCCTTTTACGTGGAATTCCAAAGGGATACTTCTTCGTGGGACTTTGTGGGAGTTGGAGTATCGACCTGTGGCTTGAGGAGCGGATCCTCCAGGAATCAAGCGAGCGTAGTATGGGAATCCTGTAGCATGCTGTGACATTAGAAATGGATCCTTCGTGGGTCTGACAGTGTACTAGGATCCTTTGTGGGCCTGACGATGTACTTGGATACTCTGTGGGTCTAACAAGGTACTAGGATCCTGTGTGGGTCTGATGATGTACTAGGATCCTATCTGGGTCTAATGAGGTACTAGGATCTTGTGTGTGTATGAAGATGTACTAGGATCCTCTGTGGATCTGAAAAAAGTATTAGGATCTTTTTTGGGTCTGACCATGCACTACAATCCACTGTGGGTCTGAGAATGATTTAGTATCATATGTGGGACTTCCTCTTAACAGAGTAAGATGATTAAATAGTTATATCTAATGATCTTTACTACTATACCAAAGTTATATATGGTTTGAGATGAGTCCTTACTTTCGTGTTAATAACCTGGTGGTATTCTTCTATGTGGCGTACCTGTGTGGTACTTTCCTTCATGATGATACTTTGTGTTACTTACCTTTGTGGTGATACATGTTTTCAATTATTCTATGTGCCATACATTTGTGGTACTTTCCTTCATGGTGATACCATGGTGTTATTCTTCTGTGTGGTGTACCTGTGTGGTTCTTTCACTCGTGGTGATACATTGGGGTACTTACCTTTGTGGTGTTACCATTGTGGTATTTGTTCCTTCGTGGAACAGTTCAACTTTGGCTAAGGATTTGGGCCTTTTGTTTCCTCATGAATGATATTGGTATTGTTTGATAACATATGTATATGTATGGGCATATACATAAGTAGGGTTGTCCCTGGTTTACATGAATTTTAGTTTATCCTTTGTGAATTTTGTGAGACCTTGAGGGTCTTGGTGTCCATACTGAGTATCATTATACTCTCCCCTGTTCGGGCTTCACCTGCACCTTGTTGTGTTTATTTCAAACTACATATAGCGCTGATCGAGGCTGAGGGTACTCGGACTAGACGGTGCCCAGAGGTGGACCATTCAACATGTCGGTACTCAGAGGAGACGGGTAGACGTGGAGTGCTGAGGAGGCAATTTTTACCTACCCTATAGGTAAGAACCTTGGAGGATGGCCTAGTAGTTATCTCCCTCTTTCTTAACTTGTATTGTATTTCCAATTGTACTTGTACCTTTTCTTTTGGGATTGTATTACGGCCCCTTTTACTTTCAACACACTTTTTGCTATATAGTTTACTTGTGTTCGTATCTTGTTGTGTGCTTGGTTGAGTGTGTTACGGGATATAAAGGCAATGCCTTCCTGGTTTCATGGAATATGCCTTTCGGTGCAGGTTGCCAGCCCCTGGCCTGTGGAAGGCTGGCTTGGGGTAGTCACGACTTGGGCCCCAGGGGACGTGTCATGAAAAATTATAATCAGAGGAGTCGGTTCAACCATAGAACATTGGTATCTAATCTTTTTAATGTAAATAGTGTTAAATGTAGTGATTGTGTTTATCAGTTTATGGAATCTATTGTTGGGGAGATGACCGACGTATCCATACACCAGGACCCTAACTTCTGATTTCTTACTTAGTGCACGAAAACCCTGATTGGATTTGTGTTTCAAAAAGTTTTATAGTGTTTTCATAAGTCATCTCACCATGTATAACTTAATGACTGTGGCACACCTATTCCTTACCAAGATTCTACTGTGTAGATAGCTAGCTAAGATTCCCGAGAGAGTACACGATGACGGCCCACCAAGCGACCAAGATCTGGTGTAGGTCCCTCTTACTATGTTGGCAACTTCAGGTGGTGTACTAGTAGCACCACCACCCGTTGGGCAGCAGATATCACCTACCGCACTAGAAGATGGTGCATGATGACTGAGCACATTTCATGAGTTCCAGCAGCATATGCCTCTATGGTTTCGAGGTGAGACAGATTCCCACGTGGCTGAGGGCTGGCTAGAGGCAGTTTCTAGAGTTTTCTACTTAGTTGAGACACCATTAGAGACTATGTTGATCTTATGTACTAGACTTTTTCAGTGAGTGACCATGAGGATGGTCCTCATAGTGATGAGGCTTCAGTAGGTGGACCATTACTTGAGATAGTACCTTCAGGTAGTGTGTCAGCTATATCACTACCTGTTGGTCAGTAGTTACAACTGGTAGTACTGGTAAAGGACACATATAGGCTTAGTTCCTTATGAGTTTTTCAGCATCAGATACCCCTCAAGTTTTGAGGTGATCTCGACTCACAAGAGGATGAGGACTATCTTGAGGATGTGGTTGAGAGTTCTCTGGAGCATGTACAACTTCGAAATTATGACATTTCGGTAGCTGAGTATTCATCGAGGTGTACCGATCAATCGAGGTACTCGATGAATATGTTATGATCGGTGCTTCAGGGCTCATACTTTCGAGCGTACTGTGTTTAAGAATGGCCGAGCAAACACTATTCTTCTTTGCATTCATACTTATGTTGGGGTGCTTCACAGTACCATTGTGGTTGAATGTTCATTGGCTGAGTGGATACAGACAATTAATGTTAGTAGTGGAAAAATAGGAACCTGGCTCCAATATTAGAGACTTGGGCGGGTAAAAATGTTTTGGGAAGAAGAATTTTTAGGGACCTATGAATCTGTAGGGTTGTAGACGTGGAAGTAGAGCTAGGGGAGAAACAAGAGTTGTTGTAAATTTTGACATGATACAACCCCCCCCCCCCCCCATTGTGGTTTCCACCAGGCATAGGGATTTGGAGGACAGAGGAAGTCTGTAGCTTCATGCGGTCAAGGAGTGCGACCCAAGAGCTCTTGGAATGATTTGAGGTACGGTCTGTGTCTACTATAAGTTGTCGTATCAATAGAAATAGGTACCAATCATTCCTTCCTTACAAGAATATTGTCCAAGACCATGATTTTCTGGTTAAACTGTTGATTTGAACCTCACGTCTGGAGATACCTTTCAGAGGATACTCGATAATCACACTTACACCAACAGTGTGATCTGACCCTTGAGGCAAGAGTTCTGGTTCGAACCTCTTGTGGAAGCATCAAGGACTTACGATGTTGGTTTGGGTATGACTGGACATCCACAATTAATTCTTAGATTGACTATATTAGGGAAAAAGGTTATGTTTTATCTACAATGTTGTGATGAGGTTTTATTTAGTCGGTGAAACAGAAAACTCGAGCTTCACAGGATAAACTCATGTATAGTAGGGTGAAACCAATCAATCTTGAGTTGGCCAACCTTACCCTCGTGGCAGTAGGAGTTATGAGTTTTCAGTTCCCAAAAGTAGTGGCATAGTGTGGGGACATATTTTCAAAAGATGTTTCCAAGGTTACCTCTGCGAAGGGAGAGAGACTTCTACTTTGGCTGGGTACTACTAGGCTTTTGACCAGACTTCTCCAGGGTAGTGGCACCCTTGTCATCTTTGACGAAGAAGGGGGAGCCGTTCTTGTGGATGGAGAAGTGTCAGAAGAGCTTTCTTAAGTTGAGACAACCACGATGGATAGAGTTTTTTCAGGACTATGAGTTTGAGATAGTCTATACTCCAGAAAAGGGGAACATCGTAGAAAATGCACTCAGCAGGAGGTCTGGTCTGGAGTTTCTGAGTGAGGTAATAAAGCAGCTAGTCGTGTTGCATATATTATTTGTGGATAGAGATGGATAAGCTTACCTCTAGTCTATGTCTGTCACTCCCCCAATTTTTTTAGCGAATTTAGGAGGCACGGCTTTAGACGTTGACTGCGAGGCCCGACATGCTCAGATATCCTCAGGACATTCTCCTGAATGATTTTCTGATATGGGGGAGCATGTCATTCTATTCAGAGGTCACATCATGGTACCAGTGATTCTTTTATAGGAGATGTTGAGAGAGACCATTTTTTCTTGCGAGTCTCCCCACGATGGGGACTATGGAGATTTGGCCAAGGAGACAGGTTTTCACCGAGGTTTATCGGAAAATTTCTGATACATCGGAGGATTTACGAGGTGGCATACTGATTGGCACTACCACCACGATTGGAGAGTGTGAATGAATTCTTTCACATATCCCAGTAGAAGAGATAAGTGCATGACCCTTCTCAAGTTATCGACCATGGAAAGCTGGACTTAGATGATGGGGCGACATTTACAGAGGTTCAAGTTGAGATTGAGGATCAATAGGAGTGGGTCCTTTGTGGAAGGTTGATTCCTTTGGTTTGCATTCATTGGCAGCACCGGAACCTATAGGAAATCACATGGGAGCGGGAGGCTCAGATCCGTGCTCAGTACCCCCATTTGTTTTCTCAGTCTATGTTGTGGATTTTGGGGATGAAAAGCCTTAAGGTGGTGATAATGTTCTGTTCTGGAAATTCAATATAATTTTTTTTATTAATAAAGAATTATTTTGAGATAGTAAAATCTGAAAGCGGGCGTTTCTGAGGCTCGGAGTGCCAGGAATGATTTGTCGATGTTTTGTTAATCTTTAATTAACGCGTGTAAATTTTTTTCCTAAAAAAAGGAATGACTATTAAAAGGTTTCCTGGATATGAAATTTGAGGGCACTGTTGCGCTTAGGATGGCAGGTTTACCCTAGGCACAAATTAGGTTTTGTGAGAACGAGCCTCCTGTGAGAAAACCCCAAATGGCATAATAGTAAATAAAATAATTAAATAAATTATCTTATTATTCAAATTCTTATAACTCAAAAATGGTAACTCAGATGGAAAATCTGAGACAACTGCTGAACTCATGAAGGTATGCTTTATTTAGCAGATACTATCTTTGGCCTGTGGGTTCCACCAATGAAAGTTAGTTTTTGGCCATAAATAAAATAATTAAGTTACAATTATTTTATTGTAAAATCCATAACATTTAAATGGTAACTCGGATTGGAAATCTGAGATTACCATTGGGTTCACTAGGGTGTGTTTCACTTAGGCAGAGCCAAACCTCTATTGGTGTGGGTCAAGGGTGAGTGTAAATAATTTTCTGAACTTTTTGTCGGGTACGTTCATAAAATGTGCAAGCGGTGTTTTATAACTTTTGAACTGATTTTCGAAATTGAAATTTGAAGGCACCGTTGAACTCGCATCACTGATATTCTCTTAAGGATGCTTTCACCTTGACAAGAGTTGGTCGTGGGTGATAGTTTGTTTACATGAATTTTGTGGGAGAGTTAAAAGAGTAAAAATAAAAAAAGAACAACTTTTATTTTATTTTAAAAACCTCCCAATTTGAATATGCAATTATGGGGACCACCTACCCCCTTGAACTCCCTCTTTAATGTGAGTTAACTCTTTGATTCTCAACCAAATTAAATGTTGCAACCTTAGTTTAATTAATGTGCCAAAAATTAATTGAGTTAATAGACTTAACTCAATTAAAATTGCCTCCCCATCCTTTTGGAGGTGGTCATTGGCAAAGGAGATTAGGGAGAGCCTTGGAGAACTGGGAAGAACATCCTCCAAACAAATAACCTCTCCAATGAAGAGGTATTATCCTAATTGAGGAACGTGGATCCAACTTCCAGAGCATGGTATGGGAGAAACGAACATCGACGTCATCATCTCCTTATTCACGCCGACACCGATGAGCAATCGAGGTAGGGGTTCTAATTTTATATATGATTGAATTTATTTCTTAATTCTTTATATACTAGATTCACAATGATGATGGAAAAATTAAAGAGGTCATCATCCTGCACATATACCTTTCCCCTTTTTCATTTGTTCTTCATGCGTTCTTCGTGCATTCATCAACGCCAAATAATTAAGCGTGCTGGAAATGAAATATTTTGTTGAGAGTAACATATGGATGTGGAGCCCTCAACCAGAGGATCGCGAATATGTGGTTGGAATATTATTCAGGATTAGAACAAAGATGTGGCGAGCCATGTAAGGGGAGACATGGCGGTGTGATTTCAGGCGTGTGTTCAAGGCGCGTCTTCGGGAAAGGTAGAGGTTGCGACATGTGGTGGAGAAGGACAGTCAGAAGGCCGTGTCTAAGAATTGCGACAATCCAGAGGTGATGGCATCGGTTATGGATGTACGGAGGAACCCAATTGTTTGGGAAAGCAGTTATTTAGAGTGTAATAAAAACATAGAATAAGAAAGGGTTGATTGAAGAGAGAAAATTAAAGTGATGAAATAATAATAAAAATCAAGAATCAAGGAAGAGTGCAGGAGGCGCCATGTAGAAGCCACATCCACCAAATGAATTCCCCATGCATGATTGAATTTTGAGTTAAGGTAATAAGTAATTAACGATAATTATAAAATATTGTTATTAATAATTTTGTTGATAAAATACTTTTTTACTCTAACTTATCCGTACGACCTCAGTTTTATGAACCGTGAGTGGCAGTATGACCCCGACTTCGAGACCGAAATTATGTGTCCAATATTGGATGTCTTTTTCATGTTTTTGGATCAGGTACCCAAAACGATCAAATTATAATAATATATTTTTATTATTAAATGTTTGACACTCTACAACTACTATGTGTGATGTCTTATTGACTTACCATAAGTGGCGACGTGATCCTAACATTAAGATGATCAACTTAAGTCTAATGTTGAATATTAAATTCTGGTTCGTGGCTCGGGTCCACAAAACACCCAATATTAATAATATTATTATTATTGCAGTATCTTTTATTCGACATATCTCCCTCATACTATGTAAAAATGACGAACCGTATGCAGAAATAAAATCCTTGGGATGAGTCTGTCCTTTTGAGATACTCCACGTGACTTTCAACGAATGTTGGAGTTTGGTCGAGATGTATCACACTCTAATCCAACAAGGCCCTTAGCACAAAAACACTTATAACTCACAGACCGAGTGTCTTATAGGTGCACCGTGTATTGTGTTGAGACCCATTTTACGTGACATTCCTTTGGGATACATCTTCATGGGACTTTGTGAAAGTTGGGGTATCGACATTTGGATTGAGGAGCGGATCCTATCGGAATCAAGCGAGCTTAGTGCAGGAACCCTGTAGATGGCTGTGACATGAGAAAGGGATCCTTCGTGGGTCTAACAATGTACTAGGATCATATGTGGGTATGACAATGTACTAGGACCCTATGTGGGTCTAATGATGTACCTGGATCATGTGTTGGTCTTACGATGTAATAGGATCTGTTGGGGTCTGACAAGGCACAAGGATCCTATCTGGGTCTGATGATGTACTAGGATCCTTTGTGGGTCTGACGAAGTACTAGGATCCTTTGTGGGTCTGATGATGTACTACGATCCGCTATGGGTTTGATGAAGATTTATGATCCTATGTGGGTATGCCTCCTAATAAAGTAAGATGATTCAGCAGTTATATCTAATCATCTTTACTATCGTTCCTAAGTTATTCCTATTTTGAGTTGAGTCCTTACTTTCATCATAATACCTTGGTGGTATTCTTCTGTGTGGAGTACCTCTGTGGTACTTTCCTTCATGGTGATACTTTGTGTTACTTACCTTCATGGTGATACATTTGTGGCATTCTTCTATGGGGCATACTAGTGTGGTACTTTTCTCCGTGGTGATACCTTGGTGGTATTCTTCATTGCGGCATACTTATGTGGTACTTTCCTTCATGGGGATACTTCGTGGTGTATGCCTTTGTGGTGTTACCTTAGTGGTATTCTTTCCTTCGTGGAACAGATGAGCATCGGCTAAGGAGTTGGCCCTTGTGTTTCTTTATGAATGAGATGGGTAATATTTGATAACTTAGCTATATGTATGGGCATATACCTAAGTAGGGTTGTCATTAGTTTACATGCTTTGTGGTTTATCCTTTGTGGATTTTGTGAGTCCTTGAGGGGCTCAGGGTCCCTACTGAGTATCGTTATACTCACCCTTGCATGGGCTTTGCCTGCACCTTGTTGTGTTTGGTGTAGATGACAAATAACGCTGATTGAGGTTGAGGGTACCAGGATTGGACGGTACCCGGAGGTGGACCATTCAGCGTGTCCTTAAGTAGAGGAGACGGGTGGATTTGGAGTGTTGAGGAGGTGATCTGTACCTACCCTTCTGGTAGGAACCTCAGAGAATGACCTAGAAGTTGTCTTCCTCTTTCCTCATTTGTATTTTATTTCCAGTTGTACATGTACCTTGACTATTGGGCTTGTATTCCAGCCCCATTTACTTTCAACACTCATTTTGTTATACAGTTTACTTGTGTTCGTATCTTGTTGTGTGCTTAGTTGAGTGTGTTACAGGATATAAAGGCAATGCCTTCCTGGTTTTTAGGAATACACCTTTCGGTGAAAGTCACCAGCCCATGGCCTGTGGTAGGTGGTCTGCGGTTAGTCACAGCACGGGCCACGGGGGATGGGTTGTGACACATCCTCTCAGTGCCTTCCAAATTCATCTTCCGTGTTTCTTTTGTTGAAAACAAATTCTCAAAAGACATGTCTTAGATGAATCAACATGTCAATATTAAAATTATATATCATTTAAACATAAAAATATGGTAGAAACATTTATGGTATTCGATTAACATAATCCTAACCCCTAAATTTATCTAAACTATGCTCTGATACCATCTAAATGGACCCAGCCTTAAACATAACATAATCTTGTTAATTCAACAAGAATAAACTTATTACATTACTAATGATCATTTCAGTTTAGTGTTTTAGATAAATAATTCATTAAACATACATGACAACAAATAACCCTACCAAGTTGATACTTCTAAAATAGTATTCATATCTTCCTTAATACAAAATATCAATAAGGGGAATAATCAGTAGTCTGTGAATGCTTATATACATTGATATAATTTTCAAAAATACCTACTTCTCGCCAATAAAAAATAATATAGATTCTTTTTGAAAAAATGATATTTCCCTAAAACATATAAAAAATAAAACCATAAAGGTAACATAGGGAATTAATTACTTAATGTTTTAACCATTATTGATACCATATTATTTTTATCCCTCATTTTTTACCTTACAATTTAACCCTCAGATCTACCTTAAAAATGTAACCCTCACGGCTACCTTAGGGTTTAACCATCATAGTTACACTTGGAGTAACCATATAGTCGAACTAAAACATAAACATACCTGATATATTGGAGGGAGATATAGGTTCCACCCTTCATCAAAAACAATTCTCAATATCCATAATCAGAAAATAATAATACTTTCAGAAAAGCATTCCTTTTTAATTTTGTAAAAACTTAAATTTAAAAGATGGATTTAAAGAAAAGTACCATAATGATATAATATAATTGAAGTGAGAATTAATGAATTAAATGGGATATGTGTATACATAGTAAATTCACAAAATACAACATAATATAAAAAACATTTTCACAAAATCATAGAACCACATAATCAATGAAGTATATGTTTTACCTAATGAATGGAAATTGGGTTACGAATACCCCTACCTCCAGATCTTCTTAAATAAAATGTGTTCAAAACATATGTGTAATGGATTAAAGAGTGTTATTAATATATTTATGAACCATTTAAACATTTATAATTACTTATATGATATTCTTAAAACATAATTCCACCCATTTATTAATAATATTTGGTTATTTTCATTGTTTTGGGTGCATTTATTTCATGGCTTCAATGGTTGGTTCATTATGGATTTTCTTGTCAAATGAAAGAAAAACTCCAGATGTGGAATTAAATGGTGTTAACATTTTTTCAAAATTTTAAATGATTCCATATATAATTTTTCTGGATTTTACGTTTAATCATTAGAGAAAATAAAAATGAGAATGATTTAATTTATTTTGGTAGTTATAATGATCATCATAAACATATATCATTTTATTCAATACCATATTTATATATTGGTTCCAAAGAATTTAATAACTTTTAATATGGGAAAAAATATTATTTAACCATATTAATGGTTTTATGACTAGCATTGAAGGTGATAATGAAAAATGAATGTGTATCGTCCATGATGGAGGTAAATCAACACATCGCGGATGATGAGCCCATTTTTATAATAAAATGGATAAGAGAAGAAGTTTGATGATGAATTTTTCCAAATACATGATAAAATTACAGTAAATATATGATACTAGCGTTTTCAAGCCACTTGAATAAGGGGAGATAATGAAAGAATAAAAAAATTAATGAAATTGAAAAGAAAATAAAATAAAAATGAAGAGGAATTTACATCTTGAATTCTCATCCATAAGAACCACCATAAAGAACTTGGTTTTGATATTTTTGTGAGACCATTAGGTCTTCGATGTGGGTAAGAGTCTTCAGAAGGGAATTAGGTAGAAATTAAACAAGATAGAAAAAATTGAAGTGTGAGGATAAGAGGTAGTGAGTGGTGGTATTTATAGTGGAGGAGAAGAGTTTTTCTCATTATTATATTCATTAGTTTATTATTTTGGCTCAAGAATATAAATAGTTTGTGAATTATCAATAAATATATTAAAATAAGGAAATATAATTAGATATTTTGGTCTTACACAATCTATGACTCAATATTTCATGTATTTGTTTCTTATACTGCAAATTACTGTGTTTCATTATACACCAAAAATTCTAGTATTTCAAAAAAATCCTAAAAATTCACCATAAAATTTTATTGAAATGTAGGATTCCCATATGAACTCCATTTTATGAAAACTAAATTTTAAATATTAAGGAATTAATTTTTAATTAAAATCAGATTTTATTTTAAAATTACAAACTTTAAACCAATAACTGAATTTTTGACACTTTCAAAAATTAATTAGGATCTTATAAAATTATATTTTAATTATAATAAAAATAAGATATTAATTTATGAATCTATTTTCGGAAATATTTTGTTTTAAATCATTATATTAATTATTAAATTTTAAATAAACATTTATCTTTCGTAAAAATTCCAACACATAATTTATAACTTTCAGAACATTTATTAACTTATTCCAAGTTATAAATATATCATATTTTATCTTTTATAAAACATGAATTTTAATTATAATTTCATAGGTGATGTTAATATTCTATTTTCAAGATTAATATTCCAAATTTTATGTTACCATTCTATAAGTAAGAATCATTTAATACCACTTATTTCGTTATAAATATACAATAAATTTGACAATTAAATTTAATAATGAATGCAAAGTATTTTATATGTTATTCTGTTGTAAAATTCTCCCTACAATCTAGTAATTCCAACCTATCGAATTTTTATTTACATATTAAACAAGTGAGGGGACATTTCTTTCATTGAATTTTCATATTCCCATGTTGCTTCTTCAACCATGTGGTTTCTCCACCAAACCATTACCTAGTGAATTAACTTATTCTACAATACTTTCTCTCTACAGCCAAGAATCTAAATTGGTATCTCTTTATAAAAAAAGTTTCGCTACTTGATGAACTACTTCTGGGCTCAAAACAAGAGAAGAATCTGGAACATTGTTTCTTAACATCGAAATAAGAAAAAAAAATTTGTACCTCAGATAAAATAGGAGGCAAAGTGTAACAGCCCAGTCTAGCCCATGATCTTGATATTTTCCACTTTGGGCCTAGCCTGCACGGTTTTGTTTTCCCTATGCTCTAGCCCTCAGGAATCCCCCAAGAAAAGGCATCATGATGGGAGAGGTATCAACACCACCTTATAAAGGGGTGCTTCGTGCTCCTCCTCCTTCTATGCGGGATTTACATAACCCATCCCCCTAGAAGGCCCCATCGTCCTTCCTGGCACATCAAATGGACACCGGCTCTGATACCATTTGTAACGGCCCAGTCTAGACCATGATCATGATATTTTATGCTTTGGGGATAGCCCTCATGATTTTATATTCCTTCGGTTCTAGCCCTCAGGCATCCCCCAGGAAAAGGCCTCATGATGGGAGAGGTATCCACACCAACTTATAAATGGGTGCTTTGTGCTCCTCCTCCTTTAATGTGGGATTTCCATAACATCCCGGTTTCGGGATCCACCCAGAGGCGTCCCGTACCCGGTTGGTCACATGGCCTCAAGCACATTTCCCCGAACACCAGAGGCTGCCGACTAGTAGTGAAGGACATGGGTGAGATAGTGGGGAAACTATGCCCTCATTAGTTGAGTATATAGTGGAAGAGAAGACAATAACAGTAGCGGAAGCAGTAAACAATCCATACACAAGTGAACAGCGGAAGAATAAATATGATAAATAGTAGGAGCACACACATATATATATGAAATGATTTATTATACATATATGTCTAGAAAAGCAGAAAAACAAGTCACAATGCTGAATACAATACTAAATCAAAGTACAAAAGAAAAACAGATAAAAAAATCTTCATCATCACAAGCCTCGGCTTGGTCCCATGCTCTCCTACTTCAATGCAAGTAAAGTACCTGAAGTAGAAGGGTTCATTCCCATATATATACCTGCAAAAATATAATCTTTTTATGCCCAAAATAATGACCCAAATAGGGTGTGAGACTAAATCCTAGTAGGTAACCACCCGAAGATCTGTGACTAATAGTCATTGAGTATATGGCAGCTAATCGAATAGTAAGCAGTAAACAGGACGATACACAGTAGGAAACAATCCACAGATCAAAAAAACAACATTGAAGCAAACAGCTAACCACAACAGGAATCCCTCTATGAAGTACTCACAGCCATCCCCTCTGTTCCTATATAAGAAGTACCAAAAACCCTCTGGGTAGTACAATCAGCCTAACCCCTCTGGTTTTGTCATACGAAATTATAAGACTCTCTGAGGAAGCACGCTCAGTCAATTCCCCTTATAGTCTAATGTACTCAAGGACTCTCTAAGGATGATCACGCTGTCTAATCCCCTTATAGCCCCAAGGTCTAGATACTCTCTGAGGAAGCTCACTCAGTCAATTCCTCTTATAGCCTCAGGTCTATCACAGAATCTCTGAGGAAGCTCACTCGTTCAATTCCTCTTATAGCCTGGAATGGTCTATGGAAATTCAAACAAGATAAAGACTCTGTGAGGAAGCTCACTCGGTCTATCCCTTTATAGTCTATAAAGCTCATGACTCTTTGATGAAGCCCATTCTGTCTATCCTCCTGTAGTCTATAACATCCAAGACTCTCTGCTAATCTCACTCAGTCTATACCCTATAGTCTATAATGTCCAAGACTCTCTGAGGAATCTCACTTGGTCTATCCATTTATAGTCTATAGCACCAGGTTATAACGGCCTCATGCCAGTCAGTGAAAAATAATGCTATAAGGCTAATGTAATCCTACAGAGCTACTTGGATAACCAGTCTACATCCTAACAAGCATCTCAGAGAACAACACACCATCTTACGGTCACAAGGCATGGAAAACAGGTATAACGACCAAAGGCTGGACAATACCAAATGGTCGTAACATAACAAGGAAAGGGAAAAACATCCAATCATAGAAATTATCCTCATACATGACCAAATAACCTCTATACAAGCATATTATCATGGCAGGAAGACAACAGGGGAAAAACAGTAAACACGCAATACCCCATTCACAGGTATTGGTGGAAATTTCCCATAAAACTCAATGACATTGAATGGAAAGTCACAAACCACCTACCGTGATGCTAGGAGATCTATATACTAGAACCAAGAGGCTTGAATCTCTTTATAACATCTTATATCTTTGAAAACACACAAATTGTTCAACCTATGATAACTTACAATAGAGGAGGAATTGGAAAACGAAGCTCTATGAGAATGAAGATCTTACCGTTGTGGTTCCAACGCAATCGACGGTAGTCGTTTCGGAAAACAGATGGAGGATTGGGGGCTCAGAGGAGATTCATGGCGGTACGAGATGCTCTCAGTCGAAGAAGCTGGAGAAGAATCATGTTCTGGTGATTAGACGTGACCTCAGTCCATTTAATGAAAAAAATAACATGACGTGTACTTTTGGAGTACATGGCGTGTACTAGGATTTTCCATACTCCACTTTAAGCGGCCTCCACCTCACCCCTACATGGTCGTGTGTGTGTGTGTCCCGGACACGACCAGCACACAGCCTCGCGAAGAAAGGGAGTACATGACTTGTACTCATAAAGTACACGGCGTGTACTTCAAAGATTTCTAGAAACTCCTCTTTTCTCAAAAAATTCAGAAAATGGAAAAACATACCTGAAAAGAAGGTTCAGGTTCTTACAAACATCTCCCTTTAAATAAATTCTTCCCCGAATTTCCCTAGCGAGGCATAGAAGAAGAAACCCCAAACAGCTCCACCAATTGCGAGCGTACATCGGCCTCCCTCTCCCAAGTATCGTCATGTACTCCTCTGTGCTACCATAGAACCCGTACCATAGGAACAAACCAGCCACATAGAACCTTCGTACTATGATCGAAAATCTGGATAGGATGCTCTTCATGAAGGACCCCGGGACACCCTGAGAGGGGAGGGGTGAATCAGGGTGACCACTTTTTCTTTTAATGTGTTGGATCTTGTTCCCACGTTGGTAGGAACTTGTTGAACCTGTATGATGATTATGATCAAAATGAAATCATTCACATGCACAGAGAAGACACAGCCATTTTTACTTGGTTCACCACTAAGGGCTACGTCCAAGGAGCATACGCCGACAGGTTGCCGGTCGTACCTAAATCCACTATGCTTCACTAGCTGTGGATACAAAAGTTCGGGTACAGACACTCTGTCCCAGGCTCACTGCCTTTACAATAGTTCATGGATAGCTCACTGCGTCCCTCGGGTCACTCCCGTTGACTCCCCCTGGCTCACTGTCGTTGGTGAAGTCCCACTCAGTTTATAGACGTGAAGGTCTCTTCTTCATTTGCATAAGAGTGCATCCTTTGTTGTATGTAGATGCTCTATTGAAGTCCGATTCTCACCAGAAGAATATCACTTTTCCCCGAATGAACCGAGTAGTCTCTCGGCTTTCGTGCAGCTCCAAACACGCCGGTGGACTTCAGCAAAACCAGGCGCGCTTCTCCAAGACAGTCGCGCAAGTCCCACTACGGCGCGCAAGTCCACACTGGCGCGCAAGTGTCATCAACACAGTTGCGCGACTCTTCCTTCCCCAACTACAAACTTGCGCGGTCCACTTCCTTTTTCTTCCAAACCACCTTGGGCGCACAGCCAAACACCGGCGCGCAAGCTCTACTTGCGCGACAAAACAACCACCTGCGCGACTCAACCACCTGCGCGACGAGAGCTCGAACAATCTCTCGGCCTTGAACTTCGTTAAAAATGAGGAGGGGTGGTCCAGTATTTATAGGCAAACTGGACCCCCTGCGCGGCGGCGCGCAAGTCCTCGACGACGCGCAAGTCTTGTCTTCAATAAACTCTGTCGCGCAACTCACTTGCGCGACCCAACCAACACTTGCGCGACCTTCTTGCCTTAGCCAAATTTTGATGTTCTGATCCTCAAAATAATATGGTGCGCAAGTCTTTCATCCTCCAAGAGCACGGCGCGCAAGTACCTTTTCCAAAAACACTTTACTTTATTGGCTGATTTTTAGGCCCAAAAATTTGGCAAACACTGGGAAACAGCGCCACCTTCACTACTGTTTTCTTCTTGAACGGTATGATCACTTTGTTGGTACACACCCTGAACTTCCACTGAGGATTGACAACAAACAAAAACCATACACCAAATCATGCTTTGAAGAACCTGGTTCCAACAATCTCCCCCTTTGGGTTTGTTGGAAATCAGAATAAATTCAGTAGATCTCCAACCATGAGCAAATCCAAAACGCAAGAATCAACTCAGCCAACACTCTAAGTCCACGTGAGCAATGCTCGGTGTAGAAAACAAGAGAGAAAGCTTGAATTGGGTCTTAGTGTTTTGAAATTCTCCATGACGCCCGATGTTATCCTTATTAAACCTCTCATCACAATCTTACACTTCTCATCACAGAAGAATTTCTTGCCTTGAATTTATGCCTTTCTCCCCCATTGACAATAAAACCAAAGACCGAAAAGTTTGTTCAACGTTCAGCTCAAGCCATACTCCCCCTGGATAGTATCTCCCCCATAAACCTACATCACATCCATAAGCAGATAAAAACAGTTAAAACAAACGGGGAGAGGGGACTTCCGGTGCCTCCTTATGCAGTAGGAGGAGGTCGAACACCGAGGTTCAACCGATGCTTCTCGAACACAGCCGCGGACAATGGCTTGGTTAGGATATCAGCCACTTGCTCATTAGTTCCAACATGATCCATTTCAATCACTCCTTGTTCAACCTTTTCTTTGATAAAATGATACCGTATTTCAATATGTTTTGTACGAGAATGTTGAACCGGATTCTTTGTAAGATCAATTGCACTTTTGTTATCGCAATAAATCACCATTGGTTGCTGCACCTTATCACCAATATCTGTTAGCTGCTGCTTCATCCAAAGAAGTTGAGTGCATGCTTTTGTGGCGGAGATATATTCAGCTTCAGCAGTACTAAGAGAAGTACTTTCTTGCTTCTTGCTGAACCAGCCAACACATTTATGCCCAATATAGAAAGCTCCACCACTAGTGGACTTTCTGTCTATTACATCCCCAGCCCAGTCAGCATCAGAAAACACTGATAATTCACTGTCCCTGCCTGCAGCAAAAAATAACCCGAAGTTATGTGTGCCTTGAATATACCTCATGATTCTTTTTACTGCTGACATATGTTCCTCCTCTGGATTACTCTGAAAGCGGGCCGCAAGGCATGTTGCAAAGACAATATCTGGCCTTGTCGCTGTCAGATACAGTAGGCTTCCAATGATCCTCCTGTACATGGTGGGATCAACAGAGTTCCCATCCTCATGCTTTCCAAGTTTAGTTCCAACAGCAATCGGAGTTGACATTGGTTTGGAGTCTTGCATATTGAACTTCTTCAGCAACTCTCTTGCATATTTTTCCTGAGAAATGAAAGTGTATTCCTTCTTTTGAATCACTTGTAACCCCAAGAAATATGTGAGCTCCCCAATCATAGACATTTCAAATTCTGATTTCATGTGGTTGGCAAATTCATCCACTGATTTCTGCCTGCTGCCACCAAAAATGATATCATCAATGTAGACAAGAACCATGAACTGATCTTTTGGAGAATTCTTCACATAGAGATTGTGATCAACTCCTCCTCTTTTTAATTCCAACTTCTTGAGATATGAATCTAGCCGTGAGTACCATGCCTGTGGTGCCTGCTTCAAACCATATAGAGCTTTCTTTAGTTTGCAGACCTTTTTTTCATCGGTACCCAAGACAAACCCCACCGGTTGTTCAATGTAGACTTCTTCTTCAAGTACACCATTCAGGAATGTTGTCTTAACATCCATTTGATATACTTTATATCCTCTTTGGAGTGCCATGGCAAGGAAAAGCCTGATTGATTCCAGTCTAGCAACTGGAGAAAAAGTTTCTTCAACATCAATACCTTCAATCTGGGAGTATCCTTTACATACCAGTCGTGCCTTGTTTCTGATAACACTTCCATGCTCATCAAACTTATTTTTTACGATCCATTTGGTACCAATCACATTGTGACCTTCGGGTCTCTGGACAAGATCCCATGTCTGATTCTTATCAATCTGATCTAATTCATCATTCATGGCTTTCACCCAAGATTCATCTTTTGTAGCTTCTTCGAATGAGGATGGCTCTACAACTGATAGAAATGCAGATTGTGTGGTATTCCTCATCCTTCTGGTTTGAGTGGGTGCACTCCTATCCCCAATTATGTTGGATGGATCAATCTTAGCTCTTCGATTTCTCCTGCGAGGTTCAGTAGAATTCTCTTCAGCCATAGTTTATTCTTCAGATTCTTCTTCTGAGTCAACATCATTATGTGATTGATGAGTGTTTTGAACAGCTTCCTCTATTTCTGCATTTGTAGTTTCTTCATGTCCACATTCTTCATGACTTTCTATCACATCAGCATATGACGTCCGTGAAGCATTTGTGGTTTTCTCTTCAATTATCTTAACATCATTGCTTTCCACAATCCTTCCCAAACGATTGTTGAAACATTTGTAGGCTTTTCTATTCATTGAGTAACCGAGGAAGATTCCTTCATCTGCGTTGTCACCATATTTCCCCTGATTTCCTTCTTTGTTCCTGATGAAGCACTTACTTCCAAAGATACGAAAGTATTTTAGAGAAGGCTTCTGTCCATGCCACAATTCATATGGTGTCTTCGTCTCACCCATATAAAGTCCTGTTCGATTCTGAATGTACACTGCAGCTTGAACAGCCTCTTTCCAGTAATGTCGTGGAATACGACTCTCAATCAGCATAGTTCGTGCCATGTTGTTCACCTGTCGATTCCTTCGTTCAACAACTCCATTTTGTTGTGGAGTTCTCACAGCAGCTACCTCATGTTGTATCCCATGCTTCTCCAGATAATTTTCAAATTCAATGTACGTGTATTCTCCTCCATTGTCAGATCACAACACTTTGATTGTTCGTCCAGTATCATTCTCGGCGATTCGCTGATATGTTTTCATGCAGTCAAGGACCTGTCGTTTCCGGTGAATGACCATCACACATGCCATTCGACTGTAATCATCTATAAAAAGGACAAATTACCTTTCTCCATGAGTTCCGGCAACATTTATTGGACCACAAACATCTGTATGAATCAGATCAAGAAGGTGAGATGCCTTTTTCTTCTTTGGCCGATATGAACTGCAGACCAGCTTCCCACGAATACAAGCATCACAGGATTTTTCACGCTCACGCTTCAGGTTGGGGATGTCCATGACAATTCTCAATTTTGATATTTTCTCCATGTCTTGTTGATTGATGTGTCCCAATCTCTGATGCCACAAATTGTTTTCTTCTTCAACAGTCATGTAACATACATTTTCTTCACTATCAACCTGATACAAGTTGCCTTCTGTTCTGCATCCTTTCATAAGTGAATTGCCGGTTTTTCCCTTGATGGTGCAGCCTTTCTGATTAAAAGTAACTATAAGTCCTGAGTCACAAAGTTGACTCACGCTAAGGAGATTATGGCGTAGGCCATCTACGTAAAGGACTTCAGTCTTCTTTAGTTCTCCATTAGCTAATTGGGTACTTCCACTCCCTTTGATTTTCAGAGCCCCATCATTACCAAATCTTACTGTACCATCAACATTCTTTATGACATTCGTTAGTAGGCCGGCATTACCCGCCATATGAGATGAACAACCGCTATCCAGAATCCAGGTACTATTGTTCTTTGTAGCTTTGAGGGCTACCTCTGCAAGGTTCGATTTCTCAATCTTCTTCCTTTCCTTCCATGAGACATTAGATTGAGTATATAGGACTGATGGACTTTCAACTATCTCTTCCGCATACCCAGGTTCTTCATAGTCAAAGTCTTCTGTGAGAGGTGAGAACCTGTTTAAACGAGCAACACTGTCTTGCTGACGAGACTTGACTTGTCTTAAACTTCGGTATGAGGTGTCTATGTCTCTTCTCTGCCTGCAATTAACGGCCTTATGACCAAAGTTAGAACAACAAAAACAATATCCATAGAAATTATTTCTTCTATGAGAATTAGGATATGAGATTGTTCTCCTTTGTTGAGCATCTATATCTTCTTCATTCAGATAGCTTCTTGCCTCTTCACAATAAGACATGGTATGGCCCAGATAGCCACAGAACTGACACTTCATGAGAGGAAATTTCTTCTCACTTGAATTTCTCCTTATAGATTCTTCCTTGGGAGAATAGTAAGACTGTCTGCCATTTTTGAAAGTTTGAGGATAATTTTCAGGTCTCCTTTTATTTTGGATTGAGGGTTCCTTTTTCAGCACTCTAGGTAACATTTCATCATGTTCAACTTTCATCTTGTCTTTCTTTTGGATATTTTCACTTCCAGCAGTTGATGACTCAGCCTCACAGCCAATTCCACTCTTTCCCATGCAAGCAGGTCTTTGATCACTCAAGACTTTTCCAACCCCATCTGAACCACACTTGGCTCTTGCAAGTAATTCTGCATCTGAGAATCTTCCAAACTGTATTTTCTTCCTCGATTCTTTTGGAACTGATTCTGTCTCCATTTTACTCTTTAGAGTAACTACTTCCTCCTCAAGACCCTCAACAGTCTTGGATTTTTCATCCAGTCTGGATGTGAGGTCATTGATGACCTTTGCCTGCTCTTCAATTCTCAGCTTCAGATCAACTGCATCATCATTGCTTTCAATTATTTTAGACTGTACCTTCACAAATTCTTCCAGTCGTTCAATTTCAGCTTCAAGTTGATCAACATATTCAGTTGATTCTTCCACAATTGATTTCCACTTATTGCAGCTCTTACATTTAATCTTAAGCTTACTAACTGCATCCTTAAGTTGCACCTCAGGATCTACACAAGTTCTCAGTTGTTTTTCAACATCAGTATCTTCTGACTTTTCAACAGTGGCCATCATAGAACCATGGTTCCCAGTTTTGAATTATGGTTCTTCTTCATCACAGAATTCATTGTCATCTTCTTCCTCTTCACAGACAAAACTCTTCTTTTGCATTTTCTTACCAGATTTGAAGTCTCCCTTTTTGAAGAACCTTCTTTGAGGCTTCTTGAAGTTTTCATCTTCACTGTCATCATCATTGATATTCTTCAAGCACTGAGAAGCAATATGCCCAACTTTTCCACAACGGAAACATGTGAGAGGTAACTTCCCTTTGAATTTCCCTTTCCCCTTCTGGAACTTCTTTGCAATGAGAGAAAGAATTTCTTTCTCTTCGTCATCATCACCGCTACTATCCTTTGAGATTTTAAATTTATCCATGGCCTTGAATGCCATTTCCTTGCTCACCCGAGTCGTAGAATCTTCTGGTTTGACTCTCATTTCATAAGCTACCAAACTTCTCAGTAAGTCATCTAGAGAAAGTTTGGAAAGATCTCTTTCCTCAAGAGCTGACACCTTCGCATTATACAGAGGTGGAAGTCTTCTTAATATTTTATTTACAATATCAAGGTCTTTGATTTCTTCGCCTAGAACCCGAATTGCTCCAACCACTTCAGTAATTCGATTGAAGAAAGAGTCTGCATTCTCGTCTGAATGCATCTTCAGATCATCAAACCGATTGTGTAGCACTTGTAGTTTCGCCTCCTTCACTTTTCTATCACCTTCATAAATATTCTCAAGTTTATCCCACATAGATTTTGCTGAGGTGCAATTCATCACCTTCAGGTAAATCTGATCAGAAAGGGCTGCAGTGAGAGCATTCCGTGCTTTAGCATCTGCATCAAGAAGTTTCTTGTCTGTTTCAGTCATAGCCAGACCTGTTGGATCAGTGACATGTATTCCTTGAACAGTAGAAAAAAGAACTTCCATTCCAAGAGATCTTAGATGAGATCTCATTCTGTTCTTCCAGATCTAGAAATTTCTTCCATCGAAGTGAGGGACTCCCCTAACATTGATCGCGTTTTCCATGACAAAGATGGTCAGATTCAACGCCAGCAACCTTTACCCTCTGATACCACTTGAAGGAACCCGGGACACCCTGAGAGGGGAGGGGTGAATCAGGGTGACCACTTTTTCTTTTAATGTGTTGGATCTTGTTCCCACGTTGGTAGGAACTTGTTGAACCTGTATGATGATTATGATCAAAATGAAAACATTCACATGCACAGAGAAGACACAACCATTTTTACATGGTTCACCACTAAGGGCTACGTCCAAGGAGCATACGCCGACAGGTTGCCGGTCGTACCTAAATCCACTATGCTTCACTAGCTGCGGATACAAAAGTTCGGGTACAGACACTCTGTCCCAGGCTCACTGCCTTTACAATAGTTCAGGGATAGCTCACTGCGTCCCTCGGGTCACTCCCGTTGACTCCCCCTGGCTCACTGCCGTTGGTGAAGTCCCACTCAGTTTATAGACGTGAAGGTCTCTTCTTCATTTGCATAAGAGTGCATCCTTTGTTGTATGTAGATGCTCTATTGAAGTCCGATTCTCACCAGAAGAATATCACTTTTCCCCGAATGAACCGAGTAGTCTCTCGGCTTTCGTGCAGCTCCAAACACGCTGGTGGACTTCAGCAAAACCAGGCGCGCTTCTCCAAGACAGTCGCGCAAGTCCCACTACGGCGCGCAAGTCCACACTGGCGCGCAAGTGTCATCAACACAGTTGCGCGACTCTTCCTTCCCCAACTACAAACTTGTGCGGTCCACTTCCTTTTTCTTTTAAACCACCTTGCGCGCACAGCCAAACACCGGCGCGCAAGCTCTACTTGCGCGACAAAACAACCACCTGCGCGACTCAACCACCTGCGCGACGAGAGATCGAACAATCTCTCGGCCTTGAACTTCGTTAAAAATGAGGAGGGGTGGTCCAGAATTTATAGGCAAACTGGACCCCCTGTGCGGCGGCGCGCAAGTCCTCGACGGCGCGCAAGTCTTGTCTTCAATAAACTCTGTCGCGCAACTCACTTGCGCGACCCAACCAACACTTGCGCGACCTTCTTGCCTTAGCCAAATTTTGATGTTCTGGTCCTCAAAATAATATGGCGCGCAAGTCTTTCATCCTCCAAGAGCACGGCGTGCAAGTACCTTTGCCAAAAACACTTTACTTTATTGGCCGATTTTTAGGCCCAAAAATTTGGCAAACACTGGGAAACAGTGCCACCTTCACTACTGTTTTCTGCTTGAACGGTATGATCACTTTGTTGGTACACACCCTGAACTTCCACTGAGGATTGACAACAAACACAAACCATACACCAAATCATGCTTTGAAGAACCTGGTTCCAACACTTCAAACGATGTGTCTACTTCAAGTTCAACCTCCTCAGGTTGAAATACATGAGACGGGTCTAAAAAGTAACGTCAATGCTGAGAAATTTGGAAGACGTCATGCATAGCCCGGTACCGATGAGGAAACTGCAAACAATAGGCAACCAACCCAACTCTCTCCAACACCACAAATGGGCCGACGTACTGTGGTGAAATATTACCTTATCATTGAATCCTCTTGTGTCCCAACCTTAGTGCGACATGTAGGAAAACCTGATCCCTGACCACGAACACCAGAGGTCGTCTCCACCGATCTACATAAGACTTCTGTTGAGACTGTGTCATAGACATCCTCTTTCAAATCAACTCTATCTACTATGAGTTCCCCTGATCAAGATGAGGTCCAAGCAAAGCTACCTCTCCTACATCTAGCTAGCATAATGGTGATCGGAATGGCCTACCATACAAAGAGTTGTAATCTTCCATCTGAATAGTTTCCTTAAAACTATTGTTGTAGGAGAACTCCGCAAGAGGTATAAGCTTCTCCCAAGAACCTCCAAAGTCAAGAATGCAAGCTCGGAGCATATCCTCAAGCACCTGAATCATACACTCAGATTGGCCATCTATCTAGGGATGGTAAGCTGTATTTAAAAGTACATGTGTACCCAAAGCCTTCTGAAGCCCCTGCCAGAACCGAGAAGTAAAACGTGCTTCCCTGTTTGAAACAATGGAGTGCGGAACTCCATGCAAACATACAATCTCTCAGATGTACAACTTCCCTAGATTATCAACACTGAATGTCTCTTTGATCGGCAAGAAGTGAGAACCCTTCGTGAGTCTGTGAATGAAAACCCATACTGCATCATTCCCTCGAGGAGACCTCAGCAAACTGGTCACGAAATCCATCGCGATGCTATTACACTTCCACATGGTAATAGGCAACTGCTGCAAAAGACTTGATGTTTATTGATGCTCTATTTTAACCTACTGAAAAGTGGAACACCTCATGAAAAAACCAAAAACATATCTCTTCATACCTGGCCACCAATACTGGTGGTGTAAATCACGATACATCTTGGTGACGCCAGGATGAACTGCCCAAACTGAGGATTGAAAGTCTCGCATCAGCTCCTCGTATATGTCTGCTGGCACCCATACACATCCCTGGAAACGCAAGATCTCATCCTCTCATATGGTCTACACAGTAATAGGTTCCTCTCCTGACATGCTTTCCCAAAGGACTAGGCCTTCAGAATCTGATAGCTTCCTCGTTCACACCCGATCAAGAGGAGTAGAGGTAACAGCTACAGAAGAAAGAAACATCTTCCCCTGAATGTCTTGCACCTCCAAATGCATCATAGAGAATAGAGTCATAAGATACCACTCACTCCTATCCTCCTAAACTGCCTATATCTGAGTTCTCCTACTCAACGCGTCAGCCACTGCGTAGCCCTTCCCAGGAGTATTGGAAAGCTCAAAGTCGAAGGACTGAAGATACTCAACCCACCCGCGATGTCTTAGATTCGGATCATGCTGAGTGAAGATGTACTTTAGACTCTTATGTTTGGTAAACACCATAATGTGCTCTCCAAGAAGATAATGTCTCCAACAGTGTAAGGCATGAACAACTGCTTCCAATTCCAGATCGTGCATCGGGTAATTCCTCTCATGTGGCCTCAACTGCCGAGATGCGTACGCAAAGAATTCATCTCCCAGCATAAACATGGCACCCATCCCGATACCTAAAGCATCGCAATAAACAGTATAGCTCATTCCTAGCTCTGGTAAGAGTAGTATCGGTGCTAACATCATCTTCCATTTCAACACATGAAAGGCCGAATCACAAGAATTTGACCATAAGAACTTATCCCCTTTCTTGTTTAGACCTGTCGGTGGTGCTGTTAGGCATGATAAGTCATGTATGATGCGTCTCTAGTATCCATACATCCCTAGGAAACTCCGTACCTCAAATACGTTCTTCGACTGCTCCCAAGAAACTACTGCCCTCACTTTCTCTGGGTATATTGATACTCCTATCTCTCAGATAACATGACCCAAGATGTGAATCTGATCCATCCAAATGTGGAATTTTGATAGCTTAGAATATAATTGATACTCCCTCAATGTACTCAAAATTATCTCAAGATGGGTAGCATGGTCATGTCGAGTGTGAGAGTACAACAATATATCATCCACAAAAACCACCATGAAGGAATCCATGTATGGATGGAACACTTGGTTCATCAGTGCCATGAAAACTGCAGGCGCGTTCGTAAGACCGAACGGCATAACCACATACTCTTATAGACCATACCTACTTCAGAAGGTTTTAAGAGGTATATCAGATGGTCTAATGTGCAACTGATGATAACCGGATCTCAAGTCAATCTTCGAGAACACTCAGGCTCCTCAAAGCTGACCAAAGAGATCATCGATCCTCGACAAGTGATATCGGTTCTTGATCATCCACTTGTTTAGCTTCTGATAATCCACACAATACCTAAGGGTTCTATCTTCCTTCATCGCAAATAGGAAAGGCGAACCCCACGGAGAAGTATTGGGTCAAATTATACCCTTTACCTGCAAAACCTCCAACTGCTTCTTGAGCTCCTGCAACTCAGGTGTAGCCATCCTATAAGGATGAATTAACACCGGTGCCGCTCCAAGCACAAGATCAATAGAAAATTCTACCTCATGCTCTGGAGTAAAACCTGAAAAGTCCTCCAGAAAGACATCTCTAAAATGATCCACCACTAGAGGAATGTCTAACTGTGAAGTCCCATGGTCATCCAGATATAGACTAGCAATCTAGCTTGTAACTCCTCCTAGCCCATGATACTCGGGTCCTGCTCAACTCTCCTGGACATCCCACTCGCCTCTATGAAAAAAGTATCCACCCTCTGGTGATACGAAACTCACCCTACGGTGATAACAGTCGACGACTGCTTGGAATTGTACTAATCAGTCCATTCTGAGTATGAAAACATAGCTCCTAATCTCTAGGACATAGAGGTCCCATAAGAAGTGACACCCTGCAACCTCAAGAGGACACACTCTGCACTGACGTACTCTACCATATCTAGTCCCAACAGTGTGTCTAGAGTCAAGGTATTAGCAGAGGAAAAGATTCAGAGGTCAAGGCTCTCCACAATAACAATAGAGATAAAACTATGCAAAGCCCCAGCATAGAAAAGATCTTATGATAAAACCGAGGATACTAAGATTGTACCTCGAACTGTAGAGGGGTCGGTATCCTGCACCTGATGGGTCTACACCACTAAAAAAGTATGACCTGTAGAGCATTCTTGTGAACCTTCCTAACCACTCGGAACTGATCCACTCTACTGTCGCTGGTAGCCTTATGACTGACCACCGCAGTCATGACCTCCACCTCGGTCCAAATGGCCCGAACAACTCCAGTTCCCAGACTGGTGAGAAACTGGCGATGCATATCCTGAACATGGAGTCATAGAAGAACCCCAACCACCAACTGTAGGTGAGAAGAGCTGATAGAAATTCTGAAGATGGCCCATCTTCCCACAAGATCGACACTCCAGCGGGTCTCTATGGCACTAAGGCCTAGTATACCCGCTCCTCCCACATTGGTAGCATACTACCTGGCTAACCGAAGATACATTCCGCCTACTCTGATCACCTCGAGCGGACTCCCTACTGCACTTCCTTCCATCCTCAAGAGGAACATTGACTCTAGATATCGAACTGCCCTGGCTCACTACTCCATAATCCCTCAGATTGCACTCAGTGATCAGCGCCTGGTTGATGATAGAGGATATCGAAGTCAACCTGAAGATGTTCACCTGTGATCGAATGTTGTGCCTCAGACCATCCTCGAACTTCCGTACAAGGAACAAAACATCGCCTCATGGAATAGGCATGAAACCATAAATCTCAATAAAGTGAGACGAGTACTCCTTAACTAAAAGAGTACCCTACTCCAGACTCGTAAACTCTCGGGCTCAATCAGCCCTCAAGGTATCCGAGTAGAAGTAATTGTAGATGATGCACCAAAACTCATCCCAAGTCATACTCTATTGGCAACATGATGGTGAGATCACATCCCACCACCTCTTGGAAGAGTCTCAGAGCATACAGGTCATGAGAGTCACCCTCTTCTTTAGAGGTATCTCCAGATGCTTGAAAATTGTCAGTGTGGCCTATAGAAATGACTCTGTAGCCTGAGGTCCTCCATCCCCTGTGAAAGTAGGAGGATTCTACTGCTGGAAAACCCATGTCAACTCTACCATTGATGGGGAAGGATAAGGCGCTCCCCGGATGTTTTTCATCATCCTCAAAAAACCTTCCCTGAACAGCGCATCGGTGCATGCAACTGGTATAACTACTGGTTCTAGGGCTGGCATAGCAGGAGGATCTGTAAGAGGTACCTAATCGGCCATATCTGGTGTATGATCACCATCTGGCAGCTGACGTACAACCGGAGGACATCTCGGTGGCATATCTCTGATAGGTCAAACGCACACCTTAGACCATGATTATCAAAGACTAAGAACGCAAGAGTACAAGACGGGAAACAGGAGAAAGAAACATTCATGTTTTAAAAAACATGACTACACTCCCTGTATAAAAAACTACACGACGGGTTCTTTTAAGCCACTCACATGGGCATGTACCTCTGCCACCACTGGTCATGTAACGACCCAACCACACGGCATGTTTTCCCCACACACGGTGTGTACTTGATCTCTATTCCCCTACCCGAGTCTCCTTAAACGGCTAACCCACACGGTCCTCTAAATCCTAGATTACATGGCTTGTTCACTAAGGAAACAGCGTGTACTAGACAAGGTTTCAATGACCCGTGTTGTTAGTTACACTGTCGACTACATGGTTCACTCTTACAGGGCGTGTTCCCTGAGAACACGGCATGTACTTGAAGGTTTTCCCTGACCCATGTTGTTCATGACATGGCCAGGTACTTAGGTTACATGGCACAGAGTGTTATAATAGGACACCACGTGTATAGTCAAAGTTTCATCCATCTTTGTTGTTAGCCACACGGGTTGACACACGGTCACTATAACACGACATGTACTTACCAAATGCGGCATGTTCCTGAAGGTTTTTCACAACCCCGTATTTCTGCTCACACAGTCAGTGACATGGTTTAAAAACTACACAACATGTATGAATAATGTACATGCCGTATATTCTGTGTTTTTCCAAGAAGTAGCTCGTAAAATGATTCGAAGCCCAGAAAACATAGAAAACAATAGTTAAGGTGCCAAATTCCGATCTGTGAGTGCCCATACTCCTCACGAATCAAATCTTATCATCTCATACATATCATATACAAGGGTGACCAGCAATGATCCACCATATTCTGGTCCAGGAGGGCCCATAAGACCTCAAGAACCACAGTTTGTCATCCATCTATGAAAATAACTATACAAAAAAATTCCCTATCAAACACCAAAGATTCTACTAAAACATCTATCACAGTAGCATGCATTCTTTACACAACGTCTATCACAACATCATGAAATCACTAATGCATCCTAGATGGAATGGAAAGAATGTGTGGAATGTGATTTCTAACAAGTGACTATATGATCCATGAGATGGCACACCCTCATCTCATCGGGTTTCGACAGAAATAGAACTGAAATAACAACAATGGTAACACCCCAAAGCATGTGAATCACCCAACGGTGAAATCAAAGCAACTGAAAAACTGAAAACCAGTAAAATTTCAATAAACGAGGTAGTATGGATTTTCCCTGTACATGGGTTAGCTACTCCCAGGAATAGCTTAATACCAAGTACCCATTCCATCATATCTCTAGCTATAGGCTCCAAACAGTAAGTCATGAGAAAAGAAACATCCTCTAATACCACTTTGTAACGTCCCGGTTACAGGAGCCACCCAGAGGCACCCCGTACCCGATTGGTCGCATGACCTCATGCGCATTTCCTCAAACTCCAAAGGCTGTCAACTAGCAGTGAGGGCCTTGGTGGTGATAGTGGGGAAACTATACCCTCATTGGTAGAGTACACAGCAAATGACAAGACAATAACAATTGTGGAAGCAGTAAACAATCCATACACCAGTGAACAACGGAAGACAAAATATGATAAATAGTAGGAGCACACACACACACACTTATATATATAAATTTTAAATGATGCATGATACATATATGTCTACAAAGAATCCAAACAAGTCACAATTCTGAATATAGTACTAAACCAAAGTAAAAAAGAAAAACAAATAAACAACTCCTCAGAATCACAAGGCTCGGCTTGGTCCCATGCTCTCCAGCTCCAATGCAAGCCAAGTACCTGAAGTAGAAGGGCGCTTTTCCTTATCTATACCTGCAACAATATAATCTGTTTGGGGCCAAAAGCATGACCCAAACAGTGTGTGAGACTAAATCCTAGAATGAAACCACCTGATGATCTATGCCTAACAGTCTGTGAGTATATGGCAGGTAATAGTACAGTATGTAGTAAATAGTATGCAGTCAACAGGATGATACAGCGAAGTAAACAATCCACAGATCAAACAAGCAACAGTGAACAAAATAGGAAACCACGTGAAGAATCCCTCTAGGAAGTACTCACAGCCACCCCCTCTGGTCCAATCCAAGAAGTACAAACAACCCTCTGGGCAGTACACTCATCCTAACCCCTCTGTTTTGGTCATATGAAATTGTAAGACTCTCTGAGGAAGCATGCTTAGTCAATTACCCTTATAGTCTAAGGTAGTCAGGGACTCTCTGAGAAAGACCACACGGTCTAATCCTCTTATAGCCCCAAGTTCTAGAGATTCTCGGAGGAAGCTCACTTAGTCAATACAACTTATAGCCTTAGGTCTATCACAGACTCTCTGAGGAAGCTCACTCGGTCAATTCCTCATATTGCCTGGAAGGGTTTAAGGAAATTCAAACAAGACAAAGACTCTATGAGGAAGCTCACTCGGTCTATCCCCTTATAGTCTATAAATCTCAAGACTCTCTAAGGAAGCTCACTCGGTCTACCCTCATGTAGTATATAATATCCATGACTCTCTGGGAAGCTCACTCGGTCTATCCCCTATAGTCTATAATGTCCAAGACTCTTTGAGGAAGCTCACTCTCTCTATCCCCTTATAGTCTATAGCACCAAGATCTCATGGCCCTGTGTAAGTCAGTGCATAATAATTCTATAAGGAAAAATTAATCCTACAGAGCTACTTGGCTAACCAGTCTATAGCCTAACAAGCATGTCAAAGAACAACACTCCATCCTACAGTCAAAAGGCATGGAAATAAGGAATAACGGCCAAAGGCTGGACAAGACCAAAAGGTCGTAACAGAACACAGAAAGGGTAAAACATCCAAGCATAGAAATTATCCTCATACATAACCAAATTACCTCTATACAAGCATACAAGAAAGTCAGAAAATAATTGGGGAAAAATAGTAAACACACAATACCCCGTTCACGAGTATTTGTGGAAATTGCACATAATATTCAAAGACATTGAATGGAAAGGAACAAACCACCTACATTGATGGTAGGAGGTCAATATACTTGAACCACAAGTCTTGAATCTCATTAAAATGTCATATATATACGAAAAAGCACAAAATTTTTAACCCATGATAACATGAAAAAGAGGAGGAATAAAAAACGAAGCTCTAGGAGAAGGAAGAGCTTACCGTTGTGGTTCCAACGCAATCGACGGTGGTTGACTCAGAGAAAGGACGGAGGCTCGGGGTATAAGGGGGGATTCGTGGCCATACGGGACACTCTAGGTCGAAGAAGCTAGATAATAAGCATGTTCTGGCGATTAGAGGCGACCCCAGTTCATTTAATGAAACAAAGAATGTACACATCGTGTACTTTTGGAGTACACAACGTGTACTAGGATTTTCCGTACTCTGCTTTATGCGACCTCCACCTCATGCCTACATGGCCGTCTGTGTGGCTCAGACATGGCCTCGTATGACAAAGGAGTACATGGTGTGTACTCATAAAGTACACAGCGTGTTGTTTCCGATGCTTTCGCCGGGGCGCGCGCATCCGTCTGTGAGGACGCGTGGCTGTTGCCCCGCATTCCCGCTTTCCAAAGGCGGGCGGCATTCGTTCCTTGTTCAGGTACGTCTGCTCCTTGATCGAAACGGGATGATGGGATGTCGGTTCTTCCTTCCGTGGATTCCTCCTCAGAACTCGTCACCTAGTCCGGGTCTCCCTCATAGATTTAATATGTTGTTCGTGAATCTCATTCTCGGTGCCATATTGTCATGGACGCCGGTTAATTACACTACTTCCTTCAAGCCTTTCCATAGGGTCTTGACATGGTAGTGACCTTCGGTCGGAGTAGACGGCAACATCAGGAATGTAGGGGCATCTCTGGGTGCGTGGACATATGGGAACCTGTATTCTTCCTCATAAGAGGGCATCTCAAGGGTGCAGAACCCGAGGCGTACATCTGAGGTTTTCCTCAGCTTCCTGTGTTTAACACAGGGTATGTTGCAAGATTAACATCTAGCAGAGATGGTTACACCAAAGGCGTTCCATCCGAGGTTTTCCTCAGGCATCTCATGTTTATCACAAGGTAGGCCGTTAGTTTAACGTCTTACGGAGACGGAATGAGGGTGATCAGAACGTCCCATAGAGACGGATCAGATTGGTATATCGCATAGAGACAACTATGGTCCCATAGAGACGGATCAGAACGCCCAATGAGGACGGATCCGAGGTGGTGCACTCCCTATAGGGGAAAAGGGTGATGAATCGGGGTGTACACAGAGGACAGCGACCTGGAGATAGGATGGGGCTTACACATGGAAAGCGGCCCATGCGCCGCTAGGAGCAGCGAGGAGGTGGATGGCATGATTCCACCGGGATGTGGCGGCCCGGGTGAGAATCAGGATGGGTGATGGATGGATGAGTGAAGTGGAGGAGGATGAAATGGGACCATCGCAGGGGGGGACGGTGAAGTTGGGCATGAGCCTTGAGGAGGCTTCCTACGTATCCCCGTGGTAGGGAATCAAAGTCC
Source organism: Viscum album (assembly GCA_963277665.1). NCBI lineage: Eukaryota > Viridiplantae > Streptophyta > Magnoliopsida > Santalales > Viscaceae > Viscum > Viscum album. The sequence continues at coordinate 258,969,653 of OY728128.1, read as the reverse complement.
GCGTAGTTCAGGATGGTGCCGGTAAACCGACGTGAAGCTGGACCTTGGCCCGATGAATGTTGTCAGCGTACCAACGTGAAGATGGACCTTGGTCCGATGGGAGTTGGGCTTGAACCTCTGGGAGGATTCCTACGTACCATGCCTTGACACGGATCAAAGACCTCGTAGTTCAGGTAATACAGTTTAGCATCATGCGGGACGATAGTGAACCCTGACGTGAATAAACGATGGGCGATGGGTGTCGGCGAACCAACGTAAATGAGGGACCTTGGTCCACTAATGGTGGGCTTGAACCTCGTGGAGGTTTCCTACGTACCATGCCTTGACATGGATCAAATACCCCGTAGTTCAGGTGGTTGTAACGGCTTGCCGTCGGACGAGAATTGCAGTTTAGTGTCGTGTTGGACGTCGGTAGAACTCGACGTGAATTGGATGATGGTTGGGCTTGAACCTCGTGGAGGCTTCCTACGTACCACGCCTTGACATGGATCAAAGACCACGTAGTTCAAAAGGGAATGGGTCGCAGCGGCTTACCACTGGACCGGGATGGGACCCGACGTGAAATGACGGGTGGGTTTATCGGCGAACGGACGTGAAAGTAGACCTTGGTCCACTATTGGTGGTCTTGAACCTCGTGGAGGCTTCCTACGTACCATGCCTTGACATGGATCAAAGACCTCGTAGTTCGGATGGGGATTTTTCGGCGAACCGACGTGAAAGTAGACCTTGGTCCACTATTGGTGGGCTTGAACCTCGTGGAGGCTTCCTACGTACCATGCCTTGACACAGATCAAAGTCCTCGTAGTTCGGATTGGATGGGTCACAATGGCTTACCACTGGAACGGGGTGCAGTTTAACGTCGTGCTGGACGGGGGTGTGCAGTTTAACGTCATGTTGGACGCGGGTGTGACCCGACGTGAAAGTAGACTCGTGAGTCCACTAGTGGTGGGCTTGAACCTCGTGAAGGCTTCCTACGTACCATGCCTTGACATGGATCAAAGACCTTGTAGTTCAGGTGGTGGGGTCGCAATGGCTTACCACTGGACCGGAGTGCAGTTTAACGTCGTGCTGGACGGGGGTGAGACCCGACGTGAAATGACGGGCGGGCTTGGACCTCATAGAGGCTTCCTAAGTACCATGCCTTGACATGGATCAAAGACCTCGTAGTTCACTGGGATGGGTGGTCAGGGTCGGTGCTCACTCTAAGCCCATGTGAGTCATGCTCGGTGTGAGAAACAAGAGGTTGCAAGGACCTGACGATCACGTCGCGAAGGGTGCGTCCGTGAGAAGCGAAAAGGGGATTATGCATTGGGCGGCCCATGGTGTTGGGACTTACTCCAGGGTGGAGGCCCAAAGAAAATAATGGTGATGATTTCAGGCTTGAGCCTTGAAGAGGCTTCCTACGTACCATGCCTTGACAAGGATCAAAGACCACGTAGTTCTTCTGGTGACGACTTACCACCAATTGGTTGGTTTCAACAGCTTACCACTGGATTGGGTGTCAATGGATTACCGCTGAATAGGATCACAACGGCTTACCGCTGGATAGGGTTGTCAACAGCTTACCGCTGCATAGGAATGTCAACGGCTTACCACTGAAAAGGATCACAACGGCTTATCGCTGGATAGGGTTGTCAACGGCTTACCGCTGCATAGGAATGTCAATGGATTACCGCTGAAAAGGAGTGGCACTGGTGAATGGGGCTTACGCTAGGAAGCTGCCCGGGTGCCTCTATGGAGCGGCACTGGTGAATGGGGCTTATGCTAGGAAGCTGCCCGGGTGCCACTAAGCAGTGGCACTGGTGAATGGGGCTTATGCTAGGAAGCTGCCCGGGTACCGCTAAGGAGTGGCACTGGTGAATGGGGCTTACTCTAGGAGCTGCCCGGGTGCCGCTATGGAGCGGCAATGGTGAATGGGGCTTATGCTAGGAAGCTGCCCTGGTGCCGCTATGGAGCGGCACTGGTGAATGGGGCTTATGCTAGGAAGCTGCCCGGGTGCCGCTATGGAGCGGCACTGGTGAATGGGGCTTATGCTAGGAAGCTGCCCGGGTGCCGCTATGGAGCGGCAATGGTGAATGGGGCTTATGCTAGGAAGCTGCCCGGGTGCCGCTATGGAGCGGCACTGGTGAATGGGGCTTATGCTAGGAAGCTGCCCGGGTGCCGCTATGGAGCGGCAATGGTGAATGGGGCTTACGCTAGGAAGCTGCCCGGGTGCCGCTATGGAGCGGCAATGGTGAATGGGGCTTATGCTAGGAAGCTGCCCGGGTGCTGCTATGGAGCGGCACTGGTGAATGGGGCTTAGGCTAGGAAGCTGCCCGGGTGCCGCTATGGAGCGGCACTGGTGAATGGGGCTTACGCTAGGAAGCTGCCCGGGTGCCGCTATGGAGCGGCAATGGTGAATGGGGCTTATGCTAGGAAGCTGCCCGGGTGCCGCTATGGAGCGGCAATGGTGAATTGGGCTTATGCTAGGAAGCCGCCCGGGTGCCGCTATGGAGCGGCACTGGTGAATGGTGCTTATGCTAGGAAGTTGCCCGGGTGCCGCTATGGAGCGGCACTCGTGAATGGGGCTTATGCTAGGAAGCTTCCCGGGTGCCGCTATGGAGTGGCAATGGTGAATGGGGCTTATGCTAAGAAGCTTCCCGGGTGCCGCTATGGAGCGGCAATGGTGAATGGGGCTTATGCTAGGAAGCTGCCCGGGTGCCACTATGGAGCGGCACTGGTGAATGGGGCTTATGCTAGGAAGCTGCCCGGGTGCCGCTATGGAGCGACACTGGTGAATGGGGCTTATGCTAGGAAGCTGCCCGGGTGCCGCTATGGAGCCGCACTGGTGAATGGGGCTTACGCTAGGAAGCTGCCCGTAATGTCTTCCTCATGTCTGGTCATGAGGGCATCCCGACTCACTGGTGGGTTGAGGTATGTTTCTATGCGCAAGTGCACAAGCGGGATAACGCCAAGGGCTTTGGAATCAGCCCAAACAAAGGGACAAGAAAAGTGTGAATCGCATGCCCGACATTCGGAATGCGATGAGAGTGGCATGGCGATAGAGGATAACTGCTGACCATGTTCGCAACACAGCATCCTGTCGCGTTAGCCTAAAATGGGGAAAAACAAATGAGGGGTCGATTGCTGACCGTATTCGAAACACAGGACCTCAAAGTGTCACCCGAAGCCTTTTGGGGCGTTGGCCCAGGACAGCAGGGGGACCATGGGTCTACCGTCCATACTGTTAGGGGGTCCCTTCAGACTTTGGAAATGGATGCAGATCCGAATGATGGACACACAAAGCGTGGGGTGTAGTGCTGGAATGTTTGAACGGATTCCAACGCTCTTGAAACTATGCCATTGTAAACATGGCATTAGGCATCTTATGCTAGGAGCAAAAGGCATCTCTTGCTTGGAGCAAGGGTCATCCTATCATTTGTTAGATAGGGAGAATACTACAATTTAGAGTCATGTAGGTAGGACTATTGGCATCTCATGCTAGGAGCATAAGGCATCCCTCGTATAGTGCAAGAGGCATCCTATCATTTGTTAGATAGGGTGTACTACAGTTTATAGTCATGTAGATAGGACTATTGGCATCTCATGCTTGGAGCATAAGGCATCTCTTATTCGGAGCAAGAGGCATCCTATGTTTGGAACATAGGGATTACTACAGTTTAGAGTCATGTGGAAAGGACTGTTAGCATCTCATGCTAAGAGCATAAGGCATATCTTGCTTAGAGAAAGAGGCATCCTATGTTAGGAACATAGGGTTTACTACAGTTTATAGTCATGTAGAAAGGACTGTTAGCATCTCATGCTAAGAGCATAAGGCATCTCTTTCTTGCAGAAAGAGGCATCCTATGTTAGGAACATAGGGAGTACTACAGTTTATAGTCATGTAGAAAGGACTGTTAGGCAGAAGGTGCCTAGAAATGGTTGGTTTTGGGACTTATGCAAGGGCGGCCCTTTCTGGTTCAACCTGGCATAGGAGCCAAGTGATTGGGTTTGGAGGAGTTACCTGAGGAATGGTTCGACTCAAGGTACCCGGGAAATTGATGACGAGAATCTCAACTCACGACATGGAATGAAACCAAGAGGAATATGTCAACTGAAGGTGTTCCATGGTGTGTGGAGGAGTATCTCAAATCATGGTATTCCATATGTGGTAGGTGGGAGCGCATAAGGGCGCAATGGAAAATCCCGGCATCCCGGCCCGAAAAGTTCGCGGTGCGACTCTTCATTTTTCATAGGGGTCTGTGACGGTTGCGAAGGGACCGGCCCGGAGGGCCGGGACCGCAGCCCGGCACTGACCCCGAGTGGGGGTGCGGGGGCGCAGCCCCCACGGTATGGACCGGTGGGTGCGAATGTGGGATCCTCACGAAGGATAGGTCTTCGCGAAGTAGCTTCGCGAAGCATGGCCTCGCGGAGCAATAGTCTCTCGTGGAGCAAAGGGGTCTTGCGGAGCTTGGTCTCGCGGAGCAGCATCGCGGAGCTTGGTCTCGCGGAGTAGCATCGCGGAGCAGCATCACGGAGCAAGGGCTCGCGGAGCAAAGGGCTCTCGCGGAGCTTGGTCTCGTGGAGCAGCATCGCAGAGCATGGTCTCGCGGAGCAGTATCGCGGAGCAAGGGCTCACGGTGCAAAGGGCTCTCGCGGAGCTTGGTCTCGTGGAGCAGCATCGCGGAGCATAGGCTTGCGGAGCATGGACTCCTGGAGTCTCGGCTCGCGGATCAGCAACGCGAAGGAAGCTGCTCGCGGAGCATGGCTTCGCGGAGCCGCAATGCGGAGCTCCGCTCGGCCGCCCAAGGGGCGAAGTGGTCGTGGCCGTCCTCCTGGAGAAGGGGGTTAGTTGGGTATTTATAGGCAGGGGCGCTGCGAAGCAGAACTTCCGCGCCGCTTCAGGAGCTTCGCGGCGCGCTCGCGAACGTCAAATGCGTTCGCGGAGCATCACCGCCTCTGGTGCTTCGGGTCGGCTCGCGAACATCAAATGCGTTCGCGGAGCATCACCGCCTCTGGAACTTCGCGAGGCCGCGATGGTCGGGGCGCTTCGCGGCGGGGCTTCGCGGGACCGCGCTGCACGGGTGCTTCGCATCGGTGCTTCGCATTCGTGCTTCGCGAGGGGTCTTCGCGGCGCATCGCAAATGTCAAATGGGTTCGCCGAGCCTCTCGCCTCATTACTTCGCGGCGGCGCTCCGCGATCACGAAGGGGGGCTTCGCGAATGGGCTTTGCGAACCAGATTTCCAGCCCAACTTCAAACATCCATAACTCCTAATCCGTAACTCCGTTCGGGCCCTACGACCTACCAAATCAAAGCTTGCGAAATGGACTACGATCTTGGATCATGTATGGAAGCAATTGGAAAATTTTGGGGACGTGTTTTCTGGGGTCTACATGTGTACTTCAAAAATTTCCAGAAACACCTCTTTTCTCAAAAACTCCAGAAAAAAGAAAAACATACCTGAAAAGAAGGTCCCGGTTCTTACACAAAGCTACTCGGTAGGTGATTGGTCCAAATTTATCTGGGATTTCATATTTTCCAATGAACTGTGTACTTGTATATTTTATCTTACCACAACGTGTCACACTTTTCCACGGTGAGATTATAAAAAAAGCATGATAACCTACCTAAAAAATGCCTTTCTCCTATTATCTGTATAAAGTTTTTACCTACTCTGAGTTGTCCTCATGTGTTACTAGATGAACTTCAATTTCTTAACCACTTCCAATACAAATACTGGTCAAATCAAATTTTGTTCCCCGACTTCATCCCATAAATCAGGAGTTAGACACTGCTTTTTATAAAATACCTCAAAAGGGTCTGTCTTTATACTAGAACGAAAAATATTATTATACAAAATATTAACTGAAGAAAGATGTTGATCCAAAATTCCTCAGTCATCCATTAAACAATATCAAACCATATCCTCCAATGTATGAATTTTTCATTCAGATTGTCTGTCTGAATGGGATTAAAGGATGGGCTGAAATTTAATTCTGATCCAAACAACTTCAGAGGGAATTTCCCAACATTAGAACTGAACCTAAGATCATAATCAGATGCAATATATATAGGAACACCATTTAACATAATAATATCATTGAGGTACATTCAATAAATATTATATAGTGAAAGGGTATCTCTAATAGGTATAAAATGATTAGATTTAATCATTCATCCAATAATAACACAAATCACATTGTTACCTTGATAATTATTTGGTAGTCCCACCATGTAGTCCATCGATATATTTTCCAATCTCTATTATGGTACTAGAAAAGGCAGAAGTATTCTCTTTGGTAGTTGTTGGACTATATTATCATTTTAACATGTCAAACATTCTATAGTATAATCTGAAATACCTCATTCATTCCATCACACCAGTAATACTCCCAGGGGTCATTGTAAATCTTAGTACATCCTGGATGAACTGAAAACGATGAACTATGAGATTCACGTAACAATTTATTCTTCATCTAGAAATCACAAGTCACCCATAATCTTTTCAAAATTTTAATAAATAATTTTCATTAATGTTAAATTCTTGTAACATTCCCTTTTTAACCAATACTAACTTTTTCAGCAACTCATGGTATTTATTGTATGCTTTTTTAATTCTATCTATTAGAGATGACTTTGCATACACCTGAAACAAATAGAGGAATTTCCTAAACCAACAGATTCTAAGCCAAAATTCATATAATCATTAATCAGGGGGTCGGGTTCCAAATGTAACATGGTAAATGATGCATGATGTTTTTAACTTATGTAATCCAGCAATTTTTTTTTCTTTTCCTAGATGGTAATTGATCATGAAATCATAATCCTTTAAAAGTTCAAGTCACCTTCTTTTCCTCATGTTTAATTTTTTTAGTAAATATATACTTTAGACTTTTATTGTAATTATATATTTCTCATTTTTATCCATATAAATGATGCCTTTAAATTATTAAAGTGAAAACCACTATTGATAATTCCAAATATTGTGTGGGGTAATCTAAATCTTGAGTTTTTTGTTGTCCTAAAGTATAAGTAATTATCATATCACTTTCTATCATAACAAAACCATGACCCTTTAATGAAGTATCACATTAGATGAAAATTTCATCATTTCTAAAATTCAGGTTCAAAAGAGAACCATTCGACAATCTCTTCATTAGTTTCTAAAAATAATCATCATAGTCTTATGTCCAAATAAATTTAATCCCTTTTGTGTTAACATAGTTATCGGGCAAGATAACCATGAAATTGTTTTGAAAACCCATCATTAATATACTTCTAATCCATAAAAACTACGAATCTATATAACATTTGTAGGTTTATGAAATTCCTCAACCACTTTTTTGGTAGGATCAATTATTATTCCATCCTTATTTTATAGGATCCCAAAAAAATAAATATCTTTCAACCAAAAATCACATTTTCTAAATTTTCAATATAACCTATTTTTTTGAGATTTTTAAAGATAGTCCATAAATTTTTTTTCATGATCCTCATAACTTTTTGAAAAGTTAAAAATATCATCAATGAAAGCAACAACAAAATTATCCAAATATTCAGGTAATATTATATTCATTAGATCCATGAATGTAATAGGGGAATTTTTCACAACAAATTTCATAAAAAACTCATAATTCCCATATCTAGTATGAACATCTTTTTTCAGGATGTTATTCTCTTTCACCTTCATCTGATAGTACCTGAATCTTAATTAAATCATGGAAAAATATTGAGTACCTGAGAGCTATTCAAAAAAGTCAACGATATGATTTAAAAGATAAAAATTCTTAGCATTAGTTTTATCCAAATATTTATAATCAATTCAAAGTCTCGTGGAACCATCTTTAATTTTAATCAACCAAAAAAAATCACCCCAAGGTCATGTTCTAGGATGAACGAATCCTTTTTCATGTAACTAATGAAACTAATTTCTCAATTAAATATGTTCGGCATTGGCCATTTGATAAGGGAGTTTTCAATATGGAACAAAATCATTAGTAAATTCGTCTTTCGGAATAGGTATTACCCTAGGAACTCAGTAGATAAAACATCTAGGTATTAATTTACCACTATAGCATCACAGATTTGAATAGTTCAGTTTCTTTCAACAATATGAGAAGGATAAATTTCATTTTTATCTTCTTATAGTTTCTCATCTTCTTGATATGTTATCAATTTTATGGGTTCATTATTCTATAAAATCGAAAACACTTTCTAAAATAAAAAACTCCCTAGCTTATAATCAATATAAGCATTATAAATAGAAATCTAATTAATACCCAGAATAACATAAAACTATACTATGGAAAAATTAAAATGTTTTTAGGTAATTTCATTCAATAGACAACTATATAAATATTCTTATAATGTCATTTGTTCTATAATATTTCCCCTAAGTGTTTAAACCATATGTTTGGGTCTCATTTATTGAGGTGAATTTTTTAATTTACTATAAAATATCTCAAAAAAAGGAATATGTTGACGAAATATCAAAACATACATTTGAAAATTTTGATTAAATGGACAAAATACTTGATACCACATCATTGGATAGCCCGATATCTATTGATGTTCTCGTAAAGTTTCAAAATTCAGATTTCTACTTATAATCTGGTCGCATTCCATCAGTTGAGTTTTTCTTTGTGTAGGTATTGTCATAATAACTCATCTCACCACATTTAAAACACTTTAGAGTTTTCTTTTTATAATTAATATTAAGATAATTAGCAATAAAATCATGATCCATATGTCCAAACATACCAAATTGAAAACACTTCCATGTTTTTTCATGTCATTTCCTAGGGTTCTTTTTAGCACACTTTTTACAAATAAGAAATTATACTTTATTGCCTTCCTATTTATTTGATTGATTCTTACCCATCGCTCTCCATCTGGACCTCTTCATCTTCTAGTTTTGAAAGTACAAATGATCATTAGAAAACTATATTTCTACCCTCTTAGAAAATTGGATAATTTTCTAATATCTTTTAAATTAACGGGATTACAACGACCTTCGATATATTTCCTTACATAATAAGTAAATCTAATTCACTAATCATCATGAACCTGAATAAGATTTGGAGTGTACCTTGCCAATCGTGTGATTTTTTCTTTATATACAGATACATAATCCTCCTCCCTTTGTATCAATTCCAGTAATTAATTTTCCATCATAAGTCAAACCACCATAGGAAAACATTTTTCAAGGAAATTTTTTTTAAATTCATCCCATTCCAAGTCATCAATATCTTCTCTATCCCTGATATTCTTTACCATATATAACCATTGGTGATCTTCACCTTGAAAAAAATGGTAAGACAATAATTTTTATTATCTAAACACCCCAAAACATAAAATATCTTTTTATGGGCTTTAATGCATCTTTCATCCACCAATGGATTTGAAAGTCCACTAATGGTAGGAGGGTCTTCCCTTATAAAATTTCCCACTATTACCATGTTCTTTTGTGGTAGATCTGGTTATTCTCTAGCATGAATTCCATTGTCATATATAGCCAGCGCAAACTAATCCATTACTATCAAAATCATTTCAATACCATTTCCCACCATTCTAGGTTGTGTATTTTGAAGGATATCAACCACTTAGTGCCTTCCAACTTCATCTTCCTTACCTCTTCTATGGAAAACCATTCCAAAAAAACAGATCTTAGATAAAGAAACTTGGTAATATTTAAATTCTATATCATTTCATCACAAACATATGGTTGAATCATTTATGGTATTTTAATAACATCATCATAACCCCTAAATTTTTCTAAACCGTTATTTGATACCAATTATAAAGACATGGCCTTAAAAAATATACAGCCTAGTCAATTCAACTATAATAAACTTATTACATTCCCAAAGATATTTTCAGTTTATATTTTTAGATAATTATGTATTTAAACATACATGACATCCCATTACAATAAAAAGTGGATACAATAAAAATAGAATCCATTTATTCCATAATACAGTTTTTTTAATAAAACATGAATTATACATAACATTCAACATCACTTATTCTTTTCTTTTATCAATCCTTAAAAACAATGAATTTTTTTTAAAACTTCATAAGAGCATAAATAGCTTAGTAAGGGGAAAAAATATAAATATAAACCAATATTCCCTGAATAATTATATACATCAAAAATCATTTTCATAAAGACATACATCTCACCCACAAAAAATCACATAGTTACTTTTTGAAAATATTATATTTCTATAGAACATAGAAATCTTAAATAAAACCCTAAATGTAACATTAGAAATTAATTACTTAATATTGTATCCCTCATGTCTACCATATGATTTGGAACCCTCATGGATACCTTCCAATGTATCCCTCACGTCTACCTTATAATGTAACCCCCACGACTACCTTATGGTGTAACCTGTACAATGACACTTAGAGTAACCCTACGGTCGACCTCCAACAACATCATACCCAATGAATTTAAGATAGATATAGGTCACAAGATTAACCATATACAATTTGAATAACCATATTCATAAAATAATAATACTTTCATAAAATCGTTCCTTTTGAATTTTGTAACAATAGGAATTTAAAAGATTATTTCAAAAAAAGTCTCATACAAATATCATATAATTGAAGTGATAATTAATAAAATGATATAAATAAGTGTATAAAATATAAATACACATAGTAACACATAATATAAACAAAACTCTTTACACATATTCTTATAATCATATAATCAATGAATTATATGGTTGACCCAAAGAATGGAAATTGGGTTAAAAATTCCCTTACCTCGGGTTTGTCTTACATATAAAGTGTTCAAACCTACTATATAATGGTTTAAAAAAGTTTATTAATATATTAAAGAACCATATTCATATTTATGATTACTTATATTATTTTATTAAAACTTATTTATAACCATTCATTGATAATACTATGTTATTTTCATAGTTTCAGGTACATTTATTTTATTGTTCCCATGGCTGGTTCATTGTGGATTTTCATTTTGAATGGAGAAAAACTCTAGATGTAGAATTAAATCATGTTAATATGTATCTATAATTTTATATGATACAATATATCATTTTTTTAAATATGAAGATGAATCATTAGGGAAAACATTAATGAGAATGATATATTTTATTTTTTTGGTAGTTTTGATGATAATCATAAACTTATATATCTTTTTTCAATATTGTGGTTATATAATTATTATAGAACACTAAATAACTTATTATGTGAATAATAGAAAAAAATTTAACCATGATAATTGTTTTATGACCAACCTTGAAGGTTCTATTGAAAAATGAATGTGTATCGTCCACGATGGTGGTAAATCGACACATCACAGATGATGTTCTCATTTTTAGAATAAAGAGAGGGGAGAAAAAGTTTCATGATGATTTTTTTAATAAACAAGATAGAATTACATTATACATAAGATACTATAGTTTTGTATACCACTTGGGTAATGGGATTTGAGGATAGAATAAGAAAATAAATCAAATTGAAAATGAAAGAGTATTTTACCACATCAATTATCCTTATTGAGAACCACCTTAAGGAACATGATTTTGGCCTTTTAGTGAGAGAATAATTTCATAGACATTAAGAAGATACTAGGGAAGGGAATATGGAAGATATTAAACAAGATACACATCTTGGAAGTTTGAGGATAAGAGTTGGTGATGGTGGTATTAATAGTGGAGGAGAGGGGTGTTTCTCATTATTATATTCATTAGATAATTATTTTCTCTCAATAATATTAATTGTTTTAAGATTATCACTAAATATATTAAAATAATTAATCTATATTCGATATTTTGGGCTTATAAAAACCTTAAATCATATATGACTCCATAACTCATGTATTTAACATATACCGTAAATAACCAGACATCATTATTCACAAAAAATTCAAGTATATTAAAAAAATACAAAAAGTTCACGATAACCATTTTTGATGTGTATAATTAAAAAATAAAATCCAATTTATGAAAATAATTTTCTGAATATGAGATATTTAATTTTTTATTAAAATCACAATTCATTTGAAAAAGACCCAATTTTAAAACTATAATTGAATTTTTAACTCTATGAAAAATTAAATAAGGTCTCATATAATTATCTTATAATCATAACAATATAAAATATTAACTTATGAATCTATTTTATGAATATATATTTTCTTTTAAATCATTATATTAACTATGAAATTATAAATAAATATGTATGTTTCACAAAAATACATACACTTAATTTATCACTTTCAAAATATTTATATACTTATTTCATGATCTAAATATATCATATTTTCTCATTTAATATATATAAATTTTATTTAAAGATTCATATGTGATGTTACTATTCTATTGGATATATTATTATTCATAAGTTCATGTTATTATTCTATCAGTATAAATTCCTTAACAACACTTATTTCATTAGACATTTGTAATGAATTTTACTATTTAATTCCAGAATAAAAAAACAAATATTTTATAGGTACCAGGGTTTTTACTTCCCTAGTAGTGAGCAGTATCCAATTTAATTTATTTATATCAACCTTCTATTTATCCAAAAATTATTGTATCAAAACCTCAAACATGTTAAGGGTTATCGTTCCCCGAACCATCTGTTTTCTAAAATGTTTAACTATTAATGAATCACTTTTCGTGGTTATCGATGTCGATTAACACACACCTTTAAATCCCTAAAGAAAAATTCAAGCAGTAAAATACTTATACATTCCATAATTCATATGACAAAAACATCATCAAAAAAATTTTTACAACATTATTCAAGGATCCAAATACAAGGGAAAATTTATAATTCTAGTTTGTTCGTATCAATAACATATTCTTGACATTCATCCTTTAGCTTCTCCTAGGAGTATTCTCTTGATAATTGGGGTATTAATTTTCATATTTCCCCATATCGTAGCATTTGTAACACTAAATAGTAGTTCTTTCCTTCATCGCTTTTCATTCCTTGACATGATAACCCCATTCTTCTCACTTACAATAAACACTCCATCCTTTTGGTGTGATTCTTTCTATAGTTATCACATGTGGGAAAATATTTATTTCCCTTATTCCATTTATCCATAATTTTTTTGATGTCCTATTCTTCTCCTACTTATATTTTGAGTCATAATAATTTTAAAATTATCTATCTATCTTCGTGTAACTTAAAACTATCTCATCAAATAAAGAAAATGTTTAATACATCGGTGCCCTTTAGATATTTTTCTTAAAAGCATAAAAGAAACTAGAATTCTTACATTTTTGTTTGCCTATGAAATCCATATTATACATTTATAACCTTGTAAAAGGATACTAATAATCTATAATACTTTATTCCACCTTTTTCTTTTAGATATCGGATATTCTCTTCATATCAGTTTTTTTCTCATGAGGAAAATATTTTCCAAAGAATGTCTCCTTAAAATATTTCCATTCCATGAGTTCTTTTTTCAACTTAACCCCTTTTATATTGGATAAAAAAACATTGATCCACATCACCATCCATAAAATAAATTATAATGGTAACATTTTTCTTTTTACAACATCTCAATATTATAAATATCTTCTCCAAAGACATAATTAATTAATCATCTTCCATTGGATAAAAAGTCCCACTAAATGATGGGGGAATCTATCGCATAAAGTGATCCAACATCATAGAATATCATTATGTATCATGTTTCCCCACAAAGGAAAGTTTTTGTTCCATATAATTATTAATAATCCCTAATATATCCATAACTTTATCAATTTCAATTTCTCTTATATTGGCTTCCATAGTAGGGAATTGTATATATTCGACATGTGTATTGACACACTTATTCCTTCAACGTAACATTTATAATAAATGGAATACACTATATTATATCAAAACATTATGTAACAAAATGTTAAATCCCAAAACTAGTGAAACCCTTATCATAAATTGAAAATAAATTACATTACTAATCCCATAATAATAATCAGGGTTTCTTTAGGGATATCATTACATTCAAACCCATTATAATTATTTGTAATGAAATGTGATTTATCATAAGAATATACCACAATAGTGTCAATCATGGTAAGAAGTAAGGCCTCCTTTCATATAACAAATTATGATTGAGTTTTCCCCAATGAACCTTTTCAGATATTTTACCCCTAGGTACACATATGCCCGAACCATGTCCACTTGTAGTATCCAGAAAAAAATTTATTTATAAAAATACCAAAATTATTTATACCTTATAAAAATAAAAGGATATTATTCCATAAAAATCCGTATTGTATACCTTAGGGTTATGTTCTCTAATCTATCTTTTCTAGAATCTATATTCCATGGTTTCTACTAAACATCCTTTCATACAAACTGTAACTCCCAGCCCCAGAAGCTTAGATCTAGTGTTTTACTATATGACATTAAAAATATTATGAGGAATAAAATCATGAGGGAATGATTAGTTTAGATGTTTTGGAAAAACAATTTATATATATGAAAACCGTAATACATTGTAAAATAGAAAATAAAATATAATGTATAACAAATACTAATAAACTTCATCCTTGAATGTCATTCTAGTAATTCATCTTTTTATCTAAGGAAAAAGTAACAAAATATAGATGAGATTAAATTATCATTAAGGGTAAGTGTACAATGAATGTAATCATGAATAAATAGGAATTAAAATTAACTAAAGGTTAATAACATAAAACAAACCCCATTTCAACAACTGGATAAGGAATAATCAATTTGTAAAGGTATGTAACTCAAATGCATGCCATTTAAATGAATAAACTAAGAATGAATTATATACATAGATAATTTCAAAGAGAAAATATCATGGATAAATAATTGAAATAACTAAATTATTAATAATAGAGATGATTAATTATTGGATAATTTGTTTCCAAGGTACATGGTACCTTTACTGTCAAGACCTTTCACAATACATTTTAGTATATTAGGTAGAAACCGGTCTGATTTGGACAATTGATTTGTCTCATGAGACTATTGATACATTGAGGGGATTACTATAGATTGTTACCAAACAATGTTATACTTGTCCAGATAATTCCTTATGCATCAAATAATCGATTTAATTGATAAATAAATGAATCTTATCTTCAAATATCTATATTTAATAGAAGATACAGATTGATCAAAATTTCCCCAGTTCCATTAATATCATTCAATGTAAACACCATATGGAAAAATGAAATAATGATTAGTAAATAATAATATAAATCACAAAATAATATGAATATTTTATATATATTAAATTTAAAATACATAAAAAAAATTATCATAATGAAGTGATTGTTTCAGGAGAAAGTTAACAGTCACAAAATAAATAAAGATTGCAATGATAAATTCACTACATGGTAATTTTCATGTCAAAACCCCTTGCAAGAAGAAATTCAAATTGAAACATAAAATACAATGATTTATGAGTGAATAATGATATTAAATGACATATTTCTAGTAAATAAACCACGTTTAAGGGAATAGGTTCATAATAACAAATAAGTCTCATTGGAATGTATATTGAAACAAAAATACCTTTCCCTATGCATCTTTTTGGTTGAACAATCTTTAAACTATTTTTATGTGGTTTTATGAATGTTTTTAACAGTTACTATAACCACATAAATATCTTTTATATCTTATATAGTCCTTTTATAACATATTATAACACTTTCATTAATAATATTTTATCATTTTCATCATTTCAGGTGTTAATAACCTCTCTTTTTTAGTCTATTTTGAGTTTTTATTTTTTCAGGTTCTTTAGATCATGATTTTATAATCTACCAAATGAAAATCATGATTTAAATATCATATATATTCAGTAAATATATATTTATAATAATTGAAAAAAATTGATACGAAATGATATGCATCGTTCATTAAAACGGTTGGTCGTACGTGTGCATGAATGCTACTTTCATTTATTTTTAGTATTAAAACAATGAAAAGTAAATGATAAATATATATATAATTTAATTATTACATTTATATCATATATGTCACATATTTTTTATAAAATCATATTTAATACATACAATGTATAGTTTGAATGAATCACATCGCTATGAGGACGCAGTAGTCCACAGTCCGCTAAAGAAGTTATCATATTCCCACAAAATTGAAAGCATAAAGGTATACGTTACATAAAAATTAAATAAGAATAAATATATAATATATATAATATATATCATATATAAACTATTTGTTCATAATTATTCTAACCACGAATGGTGTTAATGGAATAACGAAGGACATCAGATCGCGAGGTGGTAGTTTTTTGTACACATGACTGATGATTATGTATCCCATTTGATGGTTGTGTGTGAAATTATAGGTTGAAATATTAGAATAAAACCCTATAAGTATATTAAATATACTAAGGTAATTATTTAATCATTATTTAAAAATAATTTATGGTGTGGTGAATTAAATGAAACAAAAGTGATTGTTGAAGAATGTTACACCTTATTAATGTAAATGTTTTTGGTTTACACCAAATGAATTCCTTGAATTGAATTCTTCCAAAAGTTAGGTTTATAGGTTGAGGAGAGGATTTTTGTTTGATTATTTTATTTAGGCTTTTGATGTTCCATTTTCCTTGAGAGGTTTGAATAAATAAGAGGGATGGGTTTCTTTTTATAGTGGATGAGGAGTGACATTCTTGTAAATATAAAATGGTAAACTCTATTAAGAGGTCTCCTATACATCATGTTCCACCAATAATTTTACATTTTATAGAAAATGGAGTATATGGCCATAAAAAATTTATAAGTGTATATGTCATTTTGAACCTTATGTATAAGGTTTAGTCCCTTGTTAAACATGATTTTTCCTTAATCACAGTAATTAAATTTAGTGGAATTCACTAAATATTTTGGTAAAAAATTGAAGGACCCCAGGACACCCTGAGAGGGGAGGGGTGAATCAGGGTGAAAACTTTTTATTTTAATGTGATGGATCTTTTTCCCACTTTGGTAGGAACTTGTTGAACCTGTATGATGAATATGATCAGAAAGAAAACAATCACATGCATAGAGAAGACACAACACTTTTTACTTGGTTCACCACTAAGGGCTACGTCCAAGGAGCATACGCCAACAAGTTGTCGGTCGTACCTAATTCCACTAATCTTCACTAGTTGTGGATTACAATGGTTCGGGCATAGTCACTCTGTCCCAGGCTCACTGCCTTTACAAAGGTTCAGGGATAGCTCACTGCTTCCCTTGGGTCACTCCCATTGACTCCCCCTGGCTCACTGCCCTAAGGGGATGTCCCACTCAGTTTATAAATGTGAAGGTCTCTTCATCATTTCATAAGAATGCATCCTCTATCGTATCTAGATGCTTTTTTGAAGTCCAACTCTTACCAGAAGACTAATCTCACTTTGCACTGAGGGTACCGGGCGATCTTCCAGCTTTCATGCAACTTCAGAAGGATAGATGAACTTTAACAACCCTGGCGCACTTATCCAAGCCCGGCGCGCAAGATTCAATCCTGGTGCGCAAGTCACTTGCGAGGTACAAATTCAGCGCGTAGGTGGCATGAAAACTACTTGCGCGACACTTCCTCCTTCAACACTAAACATGCGTGGCGTTGCACCTTTAACTCCCCAACTGCCTCGGTCGTGCAGCCAACAATCGGCGTGCAGCCTCTACTTGCGCGACCCAACAACCACTTGCGCGACACAACCACTTGCGCGAAGAGAGCTCGAAAAATCTATAACTCTTGAACTTCGTTACAAATGAGGAGGGGGTCCTCTATTTATAGGAAAACTGGACCCCCTACGTGGTGGCGCGCAAGTATTCCCTCGGCGCGCAGGTTCCAACGTGCAGCCCATCCTCCCTAGCCTCTGTCGTGCTACTCACTTGTGCAACCTACACAAATACTTTCGGGAACTTCTTTAAATTACCATATTGTGAAGTTATGATATTGAAAAACAATAGGCGCTCAAGTTTACAGTCCTCCTAGGCATCGGCGTCCATGTCTCTTCACGGCGCGCAGGTCACTTGCGCGACCAGCCCAAAACTTGCACGGCCCTTATCCCTTTTCCATTTTCCCATGTTCTTATCTTGATAAACATATGGCGTGCAAGTTTCCTCTTCTTCCAGTACACAGATCACAAGTCTCTCTGCAAAAAACACTTTTCTCCATTTGTCAATTTTCAGTCCCAAAAATTTGGCAAACACTAGGAAACAGCACCACCTTCAATACTGTTGTCTGCTTGAACTGTATGATCTCTTTACTGGTACACATTCTGAACTTCCACTGAGGATTGACAACAAACACAAACCATAATCCAAATCATGCATTGAAGACCATGGTTCCAACAATCTCCCCCTTTGGGTTTGTTGGCAATCAGAAAATAAATTCAATAGATCTCCATCCATGTGAAAACCAAAAACGCCAGAATCAACTCAGCCAACACACTAAGTCTACGTGAGTAGTGCTTGGTGTAGAAAACAAGATAAGAAGATTGAATTAGGTTCCAGTGTTTTGGAATTCTCAATGATGCCCAAGAATCATTACATGAATGATGAATTCCTTCTTATCCTTCTCATCCTATCACTGTCACTGAATTCGCATTATGTCACAGGAGTATTACAAGTCTGAACATGCCTGAATTTATTCCTTTCTCCTCCATTGACAATAAACCCAAAGCCTGGTAATTTTTTCAACATTCAGATCAAACCATACTCCCCCTAGATAGTATATCCCCCACAAACCTGCATCACATCCATAAACTGATAAAACAGTTATCATAATTGGGGAGAGGGGTATTGTGTAACCTCCTTATGCACTGGGAGGTGGCTGAACGCCGAGGTTCAACTGATGCTTCTCAAACATTGCCACGAACAGTCGCTTGGTCAGGATATCTGCCACTTTCTAATCAATTCCCACATGATCCATTCTAATAAACCCTTGTTTAACTTTTTCTTTGATAAAGGGATACCTGATTTCAATATGTTTCATACGGGAATGCTGAAAAAGATTCTTCGTAAGATCAATTGCGCTCTTGTTATCATTGTAAATCACCTATGGTTACTTTACCTCATCACCAATATCTGTTAATTGTTGCTTCATCCATAGAAGTTGAGTGCATGCATTTGTGGCAGATATATACTCAGCTTCAGCAGTACTAAGAGAAGTACTTTCTTGTTTCTTGCTCAACCAGCCATCACATTTCTTCCCAATATAGAAAGCTCCACCACTAGTGGACTTTCTATCTACTGCATCACCAGCCCAGTCAGCATCAGAAAATACTGATAATTCACTGTCCCTGCCTACAACAAAAAATAACCGAAAGTTATTTGTAACTTGAATGTACCTGGTCATTCTTTTTACTGCCACCATATGTTCATCCTTTGGATTACTCTGAAAGCGGGCTACAAGGCATGTGGAAAAGACAATATCTAGCCATGTCGTTGTTAGGTACAGTAGGCTCCCAATGATCCTCTTGTACATGGTGGGATCAATAGAGTCCTCATCCTCATGCTTTCCAAGTTTAGTTCCAACTGTAATTATAGTTGACATTGGTTTGGAGTCTTTCATATTAAACTTCTTCAGCAGCTCTCTTGCATATTTTTCCTGAGAAATGAAAGTGTATTCCTTCTTTTGAATCACCAACAACCCCAAGAAATATGTGAGCTCCCCAATCCTAGACATTTTAAATTCTGATTTCATGTGGTTGGCAAATTCGTCCACTGATTTCTGTCTGCTGCCCCCAAATATGATATCATCAACGTAGACTAGAACCATGAATTGATCTTTTGGAGAATTCTTCACATAGAGATTGTGATCAACTCCTCCTATTTTGAATTCGAGCTTCTTGAGATATGAATCCAGCCGTGAGTACCACGCCCGTGGTGCCTGCTTCAAACCATATAGATCTTTCTTCATTTTTCAGACCTTTGTTTCATCAGTACCCAAAACAAAGCCCACTGGTTGTTCAATGTAGACTTCTTCTTCGAGTACACCATTAAAAAATGCTGTCTTGACATCCATTTTATATACTTTATATCCTCTTTGGAGTGCCATTGCATGGAGAAGCCTGATTGACTCCATTATAGCCACTAGAGCAATGGTTTCTTCAACATCAATGCCTTCAATCTGGGAGTATCTTTTCCATACCAGTCGTGCCTTTTTCTGATGATACTTCCATGCTCATCAAACTTATTTTTGAAGACCCATTTGGTACCAATTACATTGTGACCTTCGGGTCTCTGGATAAGATCCCATGTCTGATTCTTTTCAATCTGATCTAATTCATCATTCATGGCTTTCACCCAGATTCATCATTTGCATCTTCTTCGAATGAGGATGTCTCTACAACTGACAAAAATTCAGATTGTGTGTTATTCCTCATCCTTCTTGTTTGAGTGGGGGCACTCCTGTCCCCAATTATGTTGGATGGATCAATCTTAGCTCTTCGATTTCTCCTAATAGGTTCAGTATTATTCTCTCCAGCCACATTTTCTTCTTCAGATTCTTCTTCTGAGTCAACATCATGATGTGACTGCTAAGTGTTTTGAACAACTTCCTCTATTTCTACATTTGTATTTTCTTCACATTCACTTCCTTCCTGACTTTCTATCACATCATCATATGACGTCCTTGAAGCATTTGTGCTTTTATCTTCAATAATATTAACATGACTTCTTTCCTCAATCCTTCCAAAAATCTTGTTGAAACATTTGTAGGCTTTGTTGTTCATTGAGTAACCGAGGAAAATTCCTTCATCTACATTGTCGATATGTTTCCCTTGATTTCCTTCTTTGTTCCTGATGAAGCATTTACTTCCAAAGACACGAAAGTATTTTAAAAGAGGCTTCCATCCATGCCAAAATTCATATAGTGTCTTTGTCTCACCCATATAAAGTCTTGTTCAATTCTGAATGTACACTACAGTTTGAACAGCCTCTTTCCAGTAATTTCGTGGAATACGACTCTCAATCAGCATAGTTCGTGCCATGTTGTTCACCTATTGATTCCTATGTTCAACAACTCCATTTTGTTGTGGATTTCACACAGCAGCTACCTCATGCTGTATCCCATGCTTCTCCAGATAATTTTCAAATTCAATGGACATGTATTCTCCTCCATTGTCAGATCACAACACTTTGATTGTCTGTCCAGTATCATTCTTGGAGATTCGCCGATATGTTTTCATGCAGTCAAGGACTTGTCATTTCCTATGAATGACCATCACACATGCCATTCCACTGTAATCATCTATAAAAGGACAACGTACCTTTCTCCATGAGTTCCGGCAACATTTATTAGCCCACATAAATCTGTATGTATCAGATCAACAAGGTGAGATTCCCTTTTCTTCTTTGGCCAATGTGAACTGCAGACCAGCTTCCCACGAATGCAAGCATCACAAGATTTTTCACGCTCACGCTTCAGGTTGGGAATATCCATGACAATTCTCAATTTTGATATTTTCTCCATCTCTTGTTGATTGATGTGTCCCAGTCTCTGATGCCACAAATTGTTTTCTTCTTCAATAATCATGTAACATACATTTTCTTCACTATAAACCTGATACAAGTTGCCTTTTGTTCTGCATCCCTTCATAAGTGAATTTCTTGTCTTTCCCTTAATAGTGCAACCTTTCTGATTAAAAGTAACTATAAGTCCCGAGTCACAGAGTTGACTCACGCTGAGGAGATTATGACGTAGGCCATATACGTAAATGACTTCAGTCTTCTTTAGTTCTCCATTAGCTAATTCGGTACTTCTACTCCCTTTGATTTTCAGAGCCACATCATTACCAAATCGTAATGTACCATCAACCGTCCTTTTGATATCTATTAGCAGGCCCGCATTACCTGTCATATGAGATGAACAACCGCTATCCAGAATCCAGGTACTGTTGTTCTTTGTAGCATTGAGGACCACCTCTTCAAGGTTATATTTCTCAATCTTCTTCCTTTCCTTCAATGAGACATTGGATTGAGTATATAGTACTGATGGCCTTTCAATTATCTCTTCCACATACCCAGGTTCTTCATAGTCAAAATCTTCTTTGAGAGGAGAAAACCTGTTTGAAAGAGAAACAATGTCTTGCTGACGAGACATGACTTGTCTTGAACTTCGGTATGAGGTGTCCATGTCCCTTCTCTACCTGTAATTAACAGCCTTATGACCAAAGTTAGAACAAAGATAACAATATCCATAGAAATTGTTTCTTCTATAAGAATTAGGATATGAATTTTTTCTCCTTTGTTGAACTTCTATATCTTCTCCATTCAGATAGCTTCTTGCCTCTTCACAATAAGACATGGTATGGCCCGGATAGACACATAACTGACACTTCATGAGAGGAAATGTCTTCTCACTTAAATTTCTCCTCATACCTTCTTCCTTGGGAGAAAAGTTAGACTATCTGTCATTTCTGAATGTTTGAGGATAATTTTAAGTTCTCCTTTTAGTTTGGTTTGAGGGTTCCTTTTTTGGCACTTTAGGTAACGTTTCATCATGTTCAACTTTCATCTTATCTTTCTTTTGGATATTTTCACTTCTAGCAGTTGATGTCTTATCCTCACAACCAATTCCACTCTTTCCCATGCAAGCGGCTCTTTGATCACTCATGATTTTTCCAACCCCATCTAAACCACACTTGGCACTTGCTAGTAATTATGCATATGAGAAACTTCCAAACTGTATTTTCTTCCACGATTCTTTTGGAATTGATTGAGTCTCAAGTTTGCTCCTTACAGTAACAACATCCTCTTCAAGACCCTCAGCAGTCTTGGATTTTTCATCAAGTCTGGAGGTGAGGTCATTGAAGACCTTTGACTGCTCTTCAATTCTCAGCTTCAGATCCACTACATCATCATTGCTTTCAATTATTTTAGAATGTAACTTCGCAAATTCTTCCAGTCGTTCAATTTCAGCTTCAAGTTGATCAACATATTTAGTTGATTCCTCTACAATTGATTTCCAGTTATTGAAACTCTTACATTTAATCTTAAGCTTACTAACGACATCCTTAAGTTGAATCTCGGGATCTACACAAGTTCTCAGTTATTCTTCTCCACCAGTATCTTCTGACTTTTCAACAGTGGTCATCATGGAAGCATGGTTCCCAGTTTTGAATTCTGGTTCTTCTTCATCACATAATTCATTATCATCTTCTTCCTCTTCATAGACAAAACTCTTCCTTTTCATTTTCATTCCATATTTGAAGTCTCCCTTTTTGAAGAACCTTCTCCGAGGCTTCTTGAAGCTTTCATCTTCACTATCTTCATCATTGATATTTTTTAAGAACTGAGAGGCAATGTTCCCAACTTTTCCACAATGAAAACATGCGATAGGTAACTTCCCTTTGAATTTCACTTTCCCCTTCTGGAACTTATTTGCAATGAGAGAAAGAATTTCTTTTTCTTCTTCATATCCACCACTACTATCTTTTGAGATTTTCAGTTTATCCATGGCCTTGAATGCCATTTCCTTGATCACGTGAGTCGTAGCATCTTCTGGTTTGACTCTCATTTCATATGCTACCAAGCTGCTAAGTAGATCATCCAGAGAATGTTTTGAAAGATCTCTTTCCTCAAGGGATGACACCTTTGCATTGTACAGAGGTGGAATCCTTCTTAATATTTTCTTTACAATATCAATGCCTTTGATTTCTTCACCTAGACCCCGAATTTCTCCAACCACTTTAGTAATTCGATTGAAGAATGAGTTTGCATTCTCGTCTACATGAATCTTCAGATCATCAAACTGATTGTGCAGCACTTGTAGTTTCGCCTCTTTCACTTTGATATCTCCTTAAAAAATATTCTCGAGTTTATCCCACATGGATTTTTCTGAGGTGAAATTCATCACCTTTAGGTAGATCTGATCAGAAAGGGCTGGAGTAAGTGCATTTTGTGCTTTTGCATCTGCATCAAGAATTTTCCTGTCTGTTTCAGTCATAGCCAGGCATGTTGGGTCAGTGACTTGTATTCCTTGCACAGTAGAAAAGAGAACATCCATTCCAAGAGATCATAGATGAGATCTCATTCTGTTCTTCCAGATCTGGAAATTAATTCCATCGAAGTGAGGGACTCCCCTGACATTGACTGCATTCTCCATGACGATAAAGGACAGATTCAACACCAGCAACCTCCCTCTAATACCACTTGAAGGACCCCAAGACACCCTGAGAGGTGAGGGGTGAATCAGGATGACAACTTTTTTTTAATGTGATGGATCTTGTTCCCACGTTGGTAGGAACTTATTGAATTTGTATGATGAATATGATCAGAAAGAAAACATTCACATGAACAAAGAAGACACAACAATTTTTACTTAGATAACCACTAAGGGCTACGTCCAAGGAGCATACACCGACTAGTTGACGGTCATACCTAATTCAACAAATCTTCACTAGCTATGGATTACAAAGGTTCAGGCACAGTCACTCTGTCCCAGGCTCACTGCCTTTACAAAGTTTCAGGGATATCTCGCTACTTCCCTCGGGTCACTCCTATTGACTCCCCCTGGCTCACTACCCTTAGTTGAAATCCCACTCAGTTTATAGATGTGAAGGTCTCTTCATCATTGCATAAGAATGCATCCTTTAACGTATGTAGATGCTATGTTGAAGTCTAACTCTTACCAGAATACTAATCTCACTTTGTGCTGAGGGTACCGGGCGATCTTCCAGCTTTCGTGCAACTTCATAAGCACATATGAACTTTAACTACCCTGGCGCGCATATCCAAGACTGGCGCACAAGTTTCAATCTTGGCACGCAAGTCACTTGTGCGGTACAAATTCAGCGCGTACGTGACACCAAAACTACTTGCATGACACTGCCTCCTTCAACACCAAACTTGCACGACGTTGTGCCTTTAACTCCCCAACTGCCTTGGTCGCGTAGCCAACAATCGGCGAGCAGCCTCTACTTGCACGACCCAACAACCACTTGCGCGACTCAACCACTTGCGCAACGAGAGCTCGAAAAATCTCTAAGTCTTGAACTTCGCTATAAATGAGGAGGGGGTCCTCTATTTATAGGCAAACTGGACCCCCTGCGCGGTGGTGCACAAGTCTTCCCTCAGCGCGCAGGTTCCGGCACGCAGCTCATCCTTCATAGCCTCTGTCGCGCTACTCACTTGCGCGACCTACACAAATACTTGCGCGAACTTCTTTACTTTACATTATTTTGAAGTTATGATATTGAAAAACAATAGGCGCTCAAGTTTCCAGTCCTCCTAGGCATCAGCGCCCAAGTCTCTTCACAGCGCGCAGGTCACTTGCACGACCAGCCCAAAACTTGCGTGGCCTTTATCCCTTTTCCATTTTACCATGTTCTTATCTTGAAAAACATATGGCGCACAAGTTTTCACTTCATCCAGTACACGGCGCGCAAGTATCTATTCCAAAAACACTTTTCTCCAATTGTTGATTTTTATTCCCAAAAATTTTGCAATCACTGGGAAACGGCGCCACCTTCAATACTGTTGTCTGCTTGAATTGTATTATCTCTTTACTGGTACACATTCTGAACTTCTACTTAGGATTGACAACAAACACAAACCATAATTCAAATCATGCATAAAAGAACATGGTTCCAACAAAAATAAGATTATGTTAATAAAAATTATTAATTATGATTATTAAAAAAATTTAATCATTTTTCCTCATTCCAATTATATGTGTGGAAAATTTTAATTTAAAATTAATCCAGCATATAGTATGAGAATGTAGGTTTTTAGTGAAAAAATAACCAAATGTTTGAGAAGATTTTATGTACAATATTAATATGAAATTTGTTTTAACGATTTAATTTGTATTAATTAGTTTAATATTTATATTATTTTAATTAAAAAAAATTAATATATAATTTATTCTTATTAATAAATTAGATGAAAAATAAGTTTTTAATTAAAAATCAGTATTTTTCACTATTCAAAAAAAACTAAAACATCGCAAAAAAATATCATAAATTCACTCTAAAATAATTTTAACTTTATTATTTGAAAAATAAATTTAATGTCGACAAATAAAATTTATAAAATTTTCTAAATTCAGTTTGAAAACATGTGCTACATTATAATGTTGAAAAATTTCATTTTTAGAAGGCTACAATTTTTATACGTAAAACTAAATTTATTCATATGTTATGACTATAAAATAAATAAATTTAATATAAAAAATATTTTATCGTGCATAAAAAATATATATATATATATATACATTTCATTAATATCATTGTCTAATATTAGTAAATTTAAATTTTTATGATAAAATGCCTTTGAAAGATAAAAATTGTTTTTTATAAAAACATTTCCTATATATTCAATTGGTTTTGATATTCATTTATATATTTTTCTAACAAATGAATTTAAAAATAAATTTATAAAATATTTATTCTTATTTATAAACATAAATTTAATTTCTAGGTTTTATCATATTATATTAAATAATAATATCTTAATAATATGTTATTGTTTGGTAAAAATTGGCTTTGTGTGTAATGAAAACTATTAAACATAGTCATTCCATTTGTAATGAAAGATAACTTAGTTTTTCATGCATTACAAGATACATAATTTATTAATTTGAAATATTAAATATAAATTAATGTATCAAAAGGTTGTATTCCTTTCTACCCTTGGGGTTGGGTGTCGTACATGCTATCTAATAAAAGTTACTCTTTTTTAATTCTTGAGGTATTTCAATAAGAACCTTTTGAACATGTTAAGACACATAAGATCCATATAATTTCACATCTAGAGTTATGGAACCATCCCTTAAAATATCTCATAATTACCAAAAAACCAATCTAACTATGGAACCATGAGACGAACCACTTTAGTATAATAGAAAAAGTTGATATTTCTATTAAATGACACTAAACTAACATAACATCTTGATAAGGAGTAAAATATATTGGAAGAAGTATCTTATTTATGTATTCAAAAAATCAGGTTTCATTATTAATAATGTTATGTTAATGTGTAAAATGAATTCAGACACTCGGTAAGTGAACTTTTGAACCATCCTCTTTTACTCTGGGTCATTCCATCTAAAACATGCTTCATCACACTATAAAAAAATTTTGATAAATAAAATGATTTTAATTCTTTCCCCTAAACTATATAAATAGTTATTATTAATTTTATATTTTTTATATATACATATTTTTATAAATTATTTTTCAACATTATTTTTTAAGAAAACCCGATTAAATATAACTTCTTTGTTTTTTACCCCAATTTTAAGTTCCAATCCATTAATTTTTTTTGTTCCCTTCATAGTTTATAAAATTTCTCATTTCATTATGGAAATCATTTTTATTTAATATCTAATTTTATTTAAATTATTATTCTCTTTACCCTCTTTAAATAATATCTACCATTTTCCATAAAATGTGTCTTAAGTGGTATATTTACAAGTTACTTCACCAATAATTTTCTTTTATTCCCTTTTTATGAATGTCAATTTTGTTTTCCAATGATAATTTTCATATAAAATTTTACAATAAGGAATTGATCTGATATTTCATTGTACTATTAGTTTTTTCCATTTGATTATTCTATAAGACATGATTATGTAACCCATTTCCATTTCATGGGGTTTTCTAATGCATATGCCCTATTTTTTTCTTATTTGGCTTAAATTTTCATGCGAATGTTATTAATGGTGAACCCTAATAGTAGTAAAATACATTATGTAATGTTTATATCTCATGATATGTTATATATGGGGTTTGAAAGGTAATCTAATCTATTATGGGACTCTAACCCCCCATGATATGATATATCTACTAGGAACCTTAATTTATACATATGAGGTCATGTATTATGAGGGTTTTACGTAAATTTTTTGTCATAATTCTATGATTATATACTATTTTTTGTTCCTTCATGTGATCATTTATGTACCATATCTATAATGATGTTATGTTAAATCTTTTGACCCATATGTTTCAATCCTTTATCATACTTATTCTCTTCCTAGAATTTATAGCTCACCCCTTTTTTATGTCTTCCCTAAGTTATAATATGATTATTTGAAAGATAAATGGTATGTATGCGGTCATAAAAAATATTATTGTAACTTATGGTCCCATGAGCGACAAAAATAGGGTTCCAAGATAGTCAGTCACTTGTCCTCAAGCGCACATCCTCGTACATTAGAGTCTGCAAACAAGAAATGAGGGTCTAATGATGGTACGATGGGGAAAATATACCCTCATGATCATATTAGAACAATATTACATAGTAAATAATCAATAGTGGAAGTATTATAAAATTAATGTAGTGAAGATAAATTAGATAAATTTTAAATTATACAAAATAAAATCATGCATTTCCATATGATGCTACAATATTGAAAAAGAATACATATTGTAGGAATTGAGTACAATGATAATTAAAATACTAATGTCTCAAATGATAACTCATTAAACATCATGATCTTTCAATTAGTCTCGTGCTCTTAAACTCTCATTCCCAATAATATTTCACATCACATTCAATAAATCATGAACCTAAAACCAGTATAAGGACTCATCCTTAAACATTACAAAATCTTGAATTAAGTTAATAATTCACATTGAGGATCTTTTTAGATTTAGTGATATATCGAATTAGTCCATAACTATTACATCTCAAAAATTACAGAGTAGAAACTTCTGCTTACTTTCCAATTTTTTGATAAAATAATAACTCTTAAAAAAGAAACTTGTCTAGTTCTATGTTTTAGATAGCATGACTTTTCCTTGATACCATCCTTGACCCTATTCATCTTTTAGTCTTGTGAAAATCATTTCGAAACATTTGATGAGAATAAAAAGCTCAGTAAGTGTTATAAAATAATGAATGAACAAATTATCCCATCAATAAATACAAATTAATGAAACCATACTTTTCAATCATAACATTCCTTATGAAATCATACGATTTCTGAATAATACACAGAAATCATAAATCATAAAGGTAACTTGTGGAATCCATACATACTTACGTTATAACTTTCACATCTATGTTGGGAGTTACATTTGGAATACCCATAAAAATATATTCCATAAATCTCTTAGGATAAACATTAATGTTTACCTCCATCATGTTATCCAATACATTGGAGAGCTATCTCAGGCCCACCCGCCCTAGGTTTATCCCAGAAGCACCCGTACACATAAAAAATCGCCAATAACCATAACATATTCATAACACATAAAACAAGCATAAAGGAAAGTTAAAATTTCCACATTGTAATCACAATATATATTTTAAATATATTTACATAATCATGCTTTATCAAACCATTTTCATAACTATTTAAATATTTTAATACAGATATTTTGTAATCAAAGTGTCCCAACCCACATTGAAGCTTTTAATTGGATTAAAATTTTAAAATATTAATGTCCATATAATTAAATACATAAAACCATTTTTAAAATTTCACATTATTAAGAAATATATAGAAGATTAAATCTTTAAAACATTTAAAGTAATTTATTAGTTAAATAGTTTGTTACCGCTTAGAAAATAATTGAATAAAAATAATTAAAGAATTGCATTAAACAAAACTTATAATATCATTAGAATAAGTATATTCATGATATAATATTTCAAGGGGAAGAATATACACCATATAAAAGTTAATTGGTGTATAACAACAAATTTTCCTCAATGAGATGTAAATTGAGACAAAGTCCATTGCAAAGATCATATCCTTAGATTAAGGACAAATCAATGACATAATTATATGTGACAAATAATAATACACCCTATATAAGGGGATATTAAGTGTAAAACAATCATAGGTCATTCTCAAATACTCATATAACAACATAATCAAGAAGTATAAGTTCAACCCAAATAATTGAAATTGGTTTAAGAAGTTACCTTATATAAATTATATAGCCTAGCAGCATCGCTATAAAACTCAGAAAACGAGTTGATCAGAGAGAAAAGGGTCTATCATCATATTGATATAAAATTTACAAAAATAATTTTATAGAAGAACATATCCCAACATAAGAAAAAGAAATTTAAAAGACATGAAATAAAAGAAGCCTTTGACTAAAATAGTTCGGTGAAAGGATCCCTTACCGATTTGGAAACTCACAAAACATACACCAAAAGAAAGAAGGATCATACAATTATGATATAAATAACCATAAATTAAATTATATTACACAAATAATACAATAATGGGAGGAATATAGACCACAAAAAATGAAATAGTGGAAATATAGCATGAATCTCAATAGAATATAAAGTGAGATGAAAAACCCTTACCACATTGTAATCGATCAAGTAGTATGACCAATTATTAATAACCACCAAATGAATCAAATAATACCATGAATATAAACATAATCATGATAATATATATCAAATGGAAGTACACAATACACCACATGTAATAATTAAGTTGAGAATAATGGAAATCTTATAGAATTAAATGTGAGATAAGAAACCCCTTACCTCGTGTCCGACTTAACCCGTTCGTTCTTTAATCTCTTAAATAATAAACTAAATTTAATTTATTCTTGATTAATAACATTTTTCAAGTTTATTAATCTTTTTTTAGCACTTATTACCACGTTATAACCATTATGAAGTCATTGAAGTTAATAATTGTCATTTTGTCGATATTAGGTACTTTATTCAAAAATGAACTTCTTATAATTATAAGTTGTTCATGTGGTCAAAATTCCATTATCTCCAGAATGATATTCATGATTTAGATATCATATATATAATATATATCCAGTATATTTTTGTATTTATAATATTAAATAACATTTTGAAATGATAAATGAAATGCACCGTTCATGGAGATGGTTTGTCGTACGTACTCATAAACACTACTTTCATTTAATTTTCATATTTAATGGAATGTAAACATAATAATAAATAGGTATATTATAATTATAGTATAATATCATATATAATTTCATTAACTCTATCATTTATACGTTCCACCTATGGAATGAATGAGTCATATACCTTTGAGGGAGCGGAAGTCCGCACTTCCTCAAATGAAATTATCGAGTTTACCAAATATGGAAACCATAAAGCTATGTTATAAATGAAAAATACTGAAGTATATAGACAGTATGAATATAATATATATCACATATAAATAATTTTCCATCATAATGGCCACTATAATAGGTTATCGGAGAATATTGAACAATCATCATTTCGTGAGGCAGTAGTTCGTCGTCCATAGAAACAGTATGTTCTTTACCAATTAGATGGTGGTGTGTGTTAGTGTAGTTGTAGTACTTATCATAAAAACAACCTAGTATATTTAGGATACTTTATTCTTTAAATAATGTAAAAAAAGATTTTATGGGGTTGGAGAAGTAAAATAATAGATAAGAACAAAAGACGTTACCTTTAAATAGGGTAACTCCCTTTGGTTTGAACAGAAAGAATTTCCTGAAGTGCCTTCTGCCTAAGGTAAAGCTTCTAGGTAAAAGAGATGGATCTTGAGAGCTTATTTACGTAGAGTTTTTATGAGACAAGGTGCCTGAGAGGTGTGAGAAATGGGTTAGAGGTGAGGGCTTTTTACAAAGGGGAGGAGGGGCTCTCTAGAAAAGATTGAAAATATTTTTTTATTATATAATGATTTTTGGTTTCTAAAGGTCCAAAACTTATTAAAGTCAAAGATAAGATGAATATTGTTCGAAATAAAATCATAAAATAAGAATTATACATGTTTTGGATATTGTTTTAATTTTTAATATCTTATTTATTTAAATCATTCATTATTGAGGTAAACACTACATCATTATTGTGTCGAAAATAATTTTATTTATTTTAGGTATAAAAATTATAAATAAAATACCATGATGTAGAAAATATTTGTATATTTATAATGAATATTTATAATCTAATATATCAATTATATAACCACATATTAAATTTTTTTTAGCATAAAAATACATGTTTATGATATTTTTATTTTTACTCTAAATAAAAGGTTATTAATGTAATTATCTTACCCAAATGGATTTCAAAGGCCAAAATTATTACCCAAAGATTTTCTTGGCTGTCCATTACTCATCCAATAAGGTTAATAAAAGTCTTAAGATAATTTTATATTATTATAATATTATTTTTACCTTGAATTACCCTATTTACCTTTAACCGCGGGAAATAAAAGTCAAAAGTTACAATTCAACAAAAATTATTTTCATCTTATTGAACTATATTTTACTTAAATATAACAACCATGTATGTAATATTTTGGAAATTCAATTCATAGAAGCAGAAAAATTTCATTTAAATGAAAAAGTTGGGTTTTTAACTTCTACTCCCTGTTTTCACTATTCATCAAAAATTGACGGTTATCTGAAAAATACAAAAAAATCAGCCTAAGTTATATTTGATAATCCAAATTAAAAAATGATATCTATTTTACCAAATTAAAAACATATAATGTGCATTAATTAATTTTAATTTAATTCCATTTTTCAAAACAAAAATCGTGTATTAAAAAAATAATAACTATCAAAAGATTGACACTTGTTTATGTCAAATTTCTATGTGAAATTACTTCAAATGATGAACAATGGATTAAATAGTAAAAATATAATTAAATTACACTTTAAAAACATTTAAAAAGATAATCTATCCTATAAATAAATTAGATTAAAAGGCAGTTTTGAATTAAAATGCTGGATTTTTTTACTATTCATTTAAAAAGAACTTTATTAGAAAAATACCAAAAATTTACCCAAAGTATATTTTGATGTCCCGATTCTAAAGAAAAAATTTATTTTTTCAAATATAACATATAAAATTAACCAAAATTATATTTAAAGAGGTTTCTTCATCAAATGGTGGTAAATCGTCCTTTTATAGAATATTGGAGTATTTATGCTTAAAATTAGATTCACTTACAATTTAAGTGTATAACTTTTATTGGATTGATGTAAAAACATTTAACAAACATGTATAATCATAATATTATTAGTTATGTTCATTACCTCCAATAAAATGTCTTGATGTTAACTACCATTAAAAATAATATTATTATTTTATTATTATTTTTCACTATGACTCTGCATTGTGTGCAACAAAAGACTTCAGAAAAACCCATTGTTGTGTGCCTGGTATGCGATTGAATATAGAATCCCCTTTAAAATTAAATTAATATTTATTTAAAAATATTAATAAATATTAAAATGTCATATTTCTTTATTTTCATGGTATGTTACATCCTTCCCCCTTTTGGAAATTGTGTCCTCAGAATTTTAAAATTTGTCTTGGAAATTTCATTGAATGTCACACATCAGAAAAAGTGTAAATAAAACTATTACTTTAAAAGAAATAATGATAATTAATATGTCACCCAAGATTACGCATACTTGGATTCCATGAAAACATGTATCTGGAGGAGAAACTAAGTGTCTAGTTTTGATGAAGAGTGATAGAAAACACGATTAGAAATAAAGTTAACAACAAGAAAACCTCAAATTTATGATGGGTTAAAAAGTCATTGGTTTCCCAATAGGAAAAGTAAATGGAAAACGTTTTTTATGTTCTTTTTCATAAAGATGGATAATTTTATTTATGAGTATGAATTAGAACATAAGGAAGCTTACTTACTTGACATGTAGACATTCATCATTTACAAAACTTCTACCACTAACTAATCTTTTATCTAAACGATGAGTATTCAAGATGACTTAGTCACATAAAAAGTGTTAGAATCCACTTTTAGAGAATAACGTGATCCAAAAAATATAAACCATATATTCCCCTATATTAATACATTAATCAAAACAAAAATTTGTTACTACGAGATCAGATAATACCTAAAAGGATAATCCTTTATAAAAAGAAATACTACTCTTAATCTACTTAATTAAAAAAAAGTACCCAATGTTCATGAAAGACCCTTAAATATACAATTGTCCTTAAAATTCTTCAAAATAATCCAAACTAAGATTGAAACCCAATACTCAGAAGGATTTAATCACATAGTCTTCCATATTAAATCTTAACATTTATATCCAAAAACATTGAATACTCTTAAAGTCTCATACTGTAGTGTAATTAGCCTAATCTCATATTATCTATGATACTTTAATCATTTACATAATTAACCGAAATCAAATTATTTCTATAATAAAAACATAGATTCTTAAAAAATAATATTTCAACCATTACTCCAAAAATTAAATATCACATTGTTATATTTTCCTTAAGCATATAGTGTTCCCAAAAGAGATAATTTCTTCCAAAATAACCATTATCACTTAATCACCAAATCATTTTCCAATACTAAGGATGTCCATTTGATAAAACATAATATCTCAAATAAACTTATTCTTAATCCAAAAAATCATTTAACTAAAAAGAATTAGTCATACTAACCAGATACTTTATGTATTCTAGTGGTAGGTGATAAATCCCAATCACACTTTGGTGGTGGGTTTGATTCCCACAGCTTTGTCAGACGCGATGGGTTGTCACACGGTATGCATGTCATCCATTTTAAAAAACTATACAATTTCATAACATTTCAAAATAAAGAGTAAAAATACTAAAAAATAACCATAACATTTTATATCCTCAAAGGTTATCTAATACCTTTCATTTTTCACCGCAAAATGTAATAACCATTTATCACCTCTAAAATAACTATGACTCTTCCGAATATGATAAACATTATGGTTATGTCAATTATGCTTAAATAACACCCAAACCTCTAAACATATCTAAACCGTCCTCTAATACCAACTATAAGGACCCATCCTTAAACATTACATAATCTTTAGTTAGGTTAATAATTCACATTGAGAATATTTTTAGGTTTATAGCTTTAGGGAATTCGGACATAACTATTACAACTCAAAAATTACGATGTTGACACTTCTACTAAGTTTCAATTTTTTCATTAAATAAAAATTCTTAAAAAAGAAACTTTTCTAGTTCCATGTTTTAGGTAGCATGACTTATCCTTGATATCATCTTTGACCCTATTCATCTTTATGTCTTGGGAAAAACATT
Organism: Viscum album; assembly: GCA_963277665.1. NCBI lineage: Eukaryota > Viridiplantae > Streptophyta > Magnoliopsida > Santalales > Viscaceae > Viscum > Viscum album. The sequence continues at coordinate 258,934,663 of OY728128.1, read as the reverse complement.
TCAAAACATAGGATGAGAATAAATAGTTTAGTAAGTGTTATAAAATAATGAAATAAAACATTAGTGCATCAATAAATACAAATCAATGAAACCATACTTTTCAATCATAACATTCATTATGAAATCATAAGATTTCTGAATAATAAACAGAAATCATAAATCATAAAGGTAACTTGTGGTATCCATAACATACTTACGTTATATCTTTCACAGCTATGTTATGAGTTACATTTGGAATGCCCATAACAGTATATTCCCTAAATCTCCTAGGAGAAACATTAACGTTTACGTCTGTCACGTTACCGAATGAATTGGAGAGATATCTTAGGCTCACCCACTCAAGGTTTATCATGGAACCACCCAAATATGTAAAAAATTCCCAATAACTATAACATATTAATAATACATAGAACCATCATACAATAATGATAAAATTTCTATATTGCAATCACAATATATCATTTCATGATATTGACATAATCAATGCTTTATCAAACCATTTTCAAAACCATTTAAAATATTTAGTAATGGAATTTTTTAATCAATGTGTCCCCTTTCACTTTGAAGCATTTAAAGGGATTAACAATTTAAATCATTTTTTCCATATAATTAAATACTAAAAACAATTTTTAAAACATGGACATTAATGAGAAATATTTATAAGATTAAATCATTAAAATATTTAAAATAATGTTTTAGTTAAAGAGTCTGTTACTGCTTAGAAAATACATGAATAAAAATAATTAAATAATTACATTAAACAAAACCAATAATATCATGAGAATAAGTATATTCATGATATAATATTTAAAATGGAATTATATACCCCATATAATAGTGAATTGGTGTATAACAACAAATATGTCTCAATGGAATGTAAATTGAGACAAAGTCTCTTACAAAGATCACATCCTTATATTAATGAAAAATCAATGACATAATTATGTGTGAAAAATAATAATACACCCAATATAAGTGGATATTAATTTTAAAAAAATCATAGGTCATTCACAAATATTCATATCAAAACATAATCAAGAAGAGTATTTTTAACCCAAATAATTGAAATTGGGTTAAGAAGTTCTCTTACAGAAATTTGACAGCCTAACGACCTTGCATTAAAATTCAGAAAATTAGTTAATGAGAGAAAAAAGGGTCTCTCATAACATGGACATAAAATTTATAAAAATAATCATATAGAAGAACATATCCCAACATAAGAAAAAGGAACTTGAAAAACATGACATAAAAAAGTCTTTGACTAAAAGAGTATAGTTAAAGGTTCCCTTACCGATTTGGTAACTTATGATACATACACCCCATGAAAGAAGGATCATATAGTGAAGTTTTAAATACCCATAAATTAATTTATATTACACAAATAATACAATAATGGGTAGTACATACCCCACACAAATGTAAATAGTGGAAATATATCATGAATCTCACGGGAATAAAAATTGAGATGAAAACCCCTTACCACGTTATAATCAATCGAGCTGTATGAACAAAAGTTAATAACCACCAAATTAATCATAGAATACCATGAATATATATATAATAATAATAAAATATATCTAATGGAAGTACACAATACACCACATGAAATAAATAAGTGGTGAAAAATGGAAATCTCACGGAATTAAAAGTGACATAAGAAACCCCTTAACTCATGTCTGTCTTGACCCGTACATTCTTTAATCTCCTAAATAATAAACTAATGTTAATTTATAATTGATTAACAACCCTTTTCATGTTTGTTTTTTCTTTTATATCACTTATTACAATTTTATAAACATTATTCAATCATTTAAGTTAATAATTGTCATTTTCTTGATATTTGGTACTTGAGTCCAAAATGAACTTCTTATAATTACAATTTGTTCTTGTGGTAAAAATTCCATTATCTCCAGAATTATATTCATGATTTAGATATAATATATATCATATATATCCAGTATAAGTATGTATTTATAATATTATATAACATTTGGAGATAAGAAATGAAATGCACCGTTCATGGAGACGGTAAGCCGTATGTACGCATGAATGCTACTTTCATTTCTATTTCATATTTAGTGTAATGTAAACTTAATTATAAATATGTATATTATAATTATATTATAATATCATATCATATATAATTTCATTAACTCCATCATTAATTCATTCCACATATGAAATGAACTATTCATTTCACTTTGAGGGGGCGGTAGTCCGCACTTCTTCAAATGAAATTATCGTGTTTACCCATTATGGAAACAATAAAGGTATTCTATAAATGAATAATACATAAGTATATAGAAAATATCAATATAATATATATCACAAATAAATACAGTTCCATCATAATCTCCACCATATGAGGTGGTAGGAAAATATTGAACAATCATCATTTCGTGAGGCAGTAGTTCGGGTCTATAGAAACAGTATGTTCTTTACCTATTAGATGGAGGTGTATGTATGTTTAGATAAAATACTTATCATAAAAAAACCTTGTATATTTATTTTATTGGTTTTTTTATGAAATAAAAGAATAAAAAGACTTTATGTGGTTGGAGAAACAAAATAAAATAAAAGAACATAAGAGATGGCATTACCTTTATATCAGGAAACTCCTTTTGGTTAGAACCAAAAGGATTTCTTGAACTGCCTTATGCATAAGGTAAGGCTCATAAGAGGAAGAGTGGGATATTGAGAGCTTATTTGGGAATATTCTGGACGATCCAAGGGGATTTAGAGGTGTGAGTAATGGGTAAGAGTTGATGGATTTTTATAAGGGGGAGGAGGGGCTCTTTAAGAAAGATTGAAAATATTATTTTATTATATAATGATTTTCGGTTTCTAAAAGTCCAAAACTTATTAAAGTTGAAGATAATATGACTATTTTTAGAAATAAAATCATCCAATAATAATTGAAAAGGTTTTGGATAATTTTTTAATTTTAATAATCTTTTTTATTTAAATTATTAATTAATGAGGTAAACACTACATAATTATTGTGTCATAAATAATTTTATTTATTTGATGTCTAAAAATTGTAAATAAATTACCATGATGTAGGAAATACTTTTAGATTTATAATTATTATTCATAGTCAAATATATCAATTATATTACCCCACATTAAAATTGTTTTAGCCAAATAATACTCGTTTATGATATTTTTATTTTTACTTTAAATAAAAAAGTTATTAATGTCATTATATTACCCAAATGGCTTTCAAAGGCCAAAAGTCTTACCCAAGGATTTTCTTGGTCAGATATTACTCATTAAATAAGGTTTGTACAAATGTTAAGATAATTTTATATTATTATAAGATTATTGTTTCCCTAAATTACCCTATTTACCTTTAACCGCGGTTAATAAAAGTCAAGACTTACTATTCAACAAAAAATTATTTTCATCTAATTGAACTATATTTTACTTACAAATAAGAACCATGTATGTCAGATTTTAGAAATTAAATTTATAGAATGGGTAAAATAACATTTAAATGAAAAAGTCGGTTTTTTACAACTACTTAGTGTTTTCACTATTCATCAAAAATTGATGGATTTCAGAAAAATACCAAAAATTCACCCAAAGATATATTTGATATTTTGAATTCAAAAATGATGTATTTTTTAAAAAATTCAAAACATAAATATACAATACATAATTTGAAATTAATTCTCATTCTCAAAACAAAAAATGTGTTTTTAAGAAATAATAATTATCATAAAATTGACACCTGCTTATGTCCAATTTCAAAGTGAAATTACTTTCAATGACCAAAATTTTATTAAATGGTAAAAAAATTAATATAATTATACTTTAGAACCATTTAAAAAGATAATATAACCATATAAATAAATTAGATTAAAATGAAGATTGATTTAAAATGCAGTATTTTTTACTATTCATTAAAAATGAACTTTTTCATAAAAATACCAAAAAATTTCCCAAAGTAAATTTTTATGCCTCGATTCTTTAGAACTATTTTATTTTTTCAAATAGAACATATAAAAGTGACCAAAACTAGATTTATAGAGGGTTCTCCATCAAAAGGCGTTAAATTGACCTTTTAATGAATATTGGAGTATTTATGCTTAAAATTAGATTCATTCTCATTTTAAGTCTCCAAATTTTATTGGATAAATGAATAAACTTTTAATAAACATTTATAATCATAATATTTTTAGTTATATTCATTCCCTCTAATAAAATGGCTAGACATTAGCTACCATTAAAAATAATAATATTATATTATTCTTATTATTTTTTCAATATGACACAGCATTGTGTGCAACATAAGACTTAAGAGAAACCCATTGTTGCATTTCAGGTACTCCATTGGATATAAAATCCCCTTAAAAATAAAATTAATATTTAATTAAAAAATATTAATAAAAATAAAAATGGCATATACTTTATTTTCCTGGGATGTTACAACCAGTGATCTATTCAGGTACCAATCGACGACCTAAAAAGGGTGTGAGATATAATCAGTAGACCATCACCTATGGATTCTAATAACACCTAGTCAGCTAATATAAAATTCAATAGTTTTGAGTTATAACAAATACACTGGTGAATAAATGAAAATAAAAAATTAGGATTGATGTTCCTCAAAGGACACCCTGTTGACATTCCCTTATTTAGCTTAACATTGAATATCTATAAATGAGTGACCTATAAATATTTAGGGTATAAGAATATATAAAAGGTTTCAAAATTTAAAAAATAAATTAAAAGGTTCATTAGGTGTAACCATGTCATCCCATACTAATAATAAGAGCATATAAACCAAGGTGAATCCATGTCATCCTTGGCCTTAGAAGGTCAATCCACCACATAAAAAGTAACAATGGATCCTCTCTATATGGTACTAAGTGTAATCCAAGGGTTACATCCATATAATTCCCTAAGAAAAGTATCCAAAAAATTCCATGAAACACATCAACCATAAATCCTTGGTTAATCATGACTGGGGGCCTAGGAGATAATCCAAGTTGTTAAGTATATGAGGACTTTAATATGAATCTGATGAATGTATCCATGGAATTATAATTTTGAGTTTTAAAGTGAGTGAATCAATGGTACTACAGTAAGTATTTAGGGATATAATAATAAAAGAATTGATTTATAATTTGGGATCCTCTCTTTGAAACTATCTTAATGAATTATGGTGATTACCTCTTAGTGCTCAAGGCGTTCCATCAGAAATATTTTCCTCTGTCAAGTCTAAACACTCCATAAAAAAGAGAAGTTCCACAGTAGCACTAGGAACCTTAAATTTAACAAAATAATAAAATTCCATACAATAACCTTTTCATAGTTTTATTAACAATTCATTCAATCCAATCCATTGACATTTATTAATGAAATAGGAAAATAATAGGTGTCATATCATTTAAACATATTGTTTCAATTCATAAAAACCCAACTGAAACGTACCTTCCCTAGGATAATATACCATATCATCTTATTAATGTAATTAAATCCCATTTTTAATGATGAAACACACAAAACAAATGGTTTTTTGGTTAATAATATAAAACTATTCATATTGTAATATCCATGACACACCCAAGGGGTGGCTCAGATTGATATCATTGACCTAAAATGATAAACGAAATATATTTTAAGGTATTTGGGTTTCTATTTTGGTGATAAACATAATAAATATTGATTTTAGGTGTGAGGTTTTGGTAATCGTATCATGATGAGTAAATTTGAAAATTATAAACAATGATACTTTGTGTTATTCTATAAACTATCTACCTCATTACTTGGATGCTTCACTCATCCATTGTGGACCTTTTATTCGTGATAGTTTGAGAGAAATAAAAAGAATATATAAACTCATTTAGAATATAGAATATGATCTCATATTGAAATAAAATTCAATATTTTAATAGAAATTGAGGAAGGGTTAAGATGGATTCATAGACTATCTTATGGTATTTTAATACAATAGATGAATAGTGATTCAATGTTCGGTTGGAGGAGAACCATCGAAGCCTAGGATTTAGAGAGGAGAGCTCCAAGCAAGGAAAGATATTGTGTAAAAATGGGAATATAAAATAGTAAAGAAAGCCTAAATTAAAATAGGTGTAATGTTAATTTTACCTACATTAATGATGTATAAGGATCGACACATGATTTGGATAAAATGTGCACTAACATTATGCACCCACTTGATCGGTGGCACTAAAGTGTGGTCTAGGTGCATAGTTTGTCTAATCCTGAATAACCCATGGATTTTGTATCTATAATTATCTAATAATTCATTAAAATAAAATGTGGCCATAGGTGCAGGGTTTTCCAAACAGTGGTACACCCTATGGCCCCCCACATAGTTGAGGTGCACGGTTACACTAATGGTGCACAAACCATGCGCCTCCCTTTGGCTTCCCAAAAATGAGGATTTTGAAGCTAATTACCTTGAAACTCAATTGAAAACATATGAAACCTATTGGACCTTAAACTGCATCTAAAAAAATTACTTTAAATGTTTTAAAATTCTTACACTTTCCTATTGAAGACAAAGTTATTATTCAAAACAATCACCAAATGGGAGAATTCATATTCCCTTAGAAAATTCCAACTGGTTTAAAACATGTGATTTTACAATATATCCACCTTATAAATTATACTCCCTAAGATTTTTTTTGGGAACATGAAAACAACAAACAACATACATGGGTTGTAAAAATTCTACTGAAATGGTTATATTGAATTTTAAATTCACAACATGCATAAAGGAATCATTTTCATGTTTACAGTACATAAGCCATTAAAACTCGAGCCAACACTCATATCCAAACCTGAAACATTAAGATGATTCATACCTGTCTACGTATAACACAAAACAATATCACATCATTGTCACTATTACCAACTAGACCCTGGAACTCATCCCTATAGGTCCTAGATTCTTTACCACCAATTTTTAGTAATAGTGCTTCCATGGTAGGGTTTCCCTATTTAATATTGACATTAATTACATAGAGAAATTATCTATATTTCTATCATTTTAAAAGAGTGGTAGAATTCCAATAAACCAAAAATAATATGTTTCGTACCGGTTTTTCGTTGAAAATCCATATACAACCCTTATAACTATATATGTAACATCTTGTTGGTGTGGCTGATGTAATTCCACACCTAATGCATCCATCCATTTGAGAGAACTCGTTTTGAACCACCTCATCTAAAATTTGGAAAACACACTCCTCCTACAGGATATGCATCACCCAATACAGATTCTAAATACTCACCCTTATTCATACTGATATTGTTTTGATAACACTCATCGAAGCCTATACCCAATGTTTTATGAAACCCCCTCTATGAACCATCCCCTAAACAAAAACATCATCATGTTATTGGGCCAGAACTAACAGTATCCTGATCCAACATTCATGGACCATCATAATTTACTCTCCCTTAACACCCACATCTAGACTTTACAAAAATAGATAATCAAACACATACATAGAATTTTATATGGATTCCCATCATAAAATGATCCATTTATTATATAGAATATGAAAGGAAAAAAATAAAATTGAATAACTAGCTTCAACATCCCATAAGCCTTCTCTCAATAGTTTCCCACCATCGATCAACAAATCACTCCCCACCTTAGTAGAATGTCCCTCATAAATCTATAAATAGATTACCAAGTCACCACATCTCTTTCCCTATCACTCACAACTAGAATGGTTTTCAACATTATCATCCTGAGAGTTAATGTAAATTTCACCCATCACTAATCCCCACTCCATGAGAATATTATCCATGAAAATTATCAATTTTTATATTATAATGGGGTTCATCTCCATTGATGATCCCTTGTAATACCACAAACCATATAGATTATTTTAAATTTATCCTCAAGAGAAACTCTCAAATAGATTATTCTTCAAACAAAAATATCTATTTGGTCATATATGTTGTTATGTAGTCAACACTCTCTCATTGTACTCAAGATGATTTCAAGGTATGAGGAATGATCTCTTGTAGACATAAAGAACACTGAGATTTTTATCAATAATAATGTATATCACTCTATGAACCATTCTCACATAAAACAAGGATATATTATCCTTTATTAAGACAAAACGCCATGTCTTCTAGTGATTTGTGTCATAGTCCTCCATGATTAAATCATCACACATCTTTGAATCCATTTTTGAAAAACAATCACTCAGGATGATTTTCAAAAGGGGATTTCATAACCATGCCAGAATCAAATGATAAGAGAACCTATAGGGAATATGCCTAGAAATGAGAATAAAACCAGGATAATCCATTTAAATACAATCATAATGCCTCAATAAAACCCCCCTTTTGTGTTTCCTTGATTAAACCTCAAAACTGGATCACTAGGTCCACCCATGTAGCTTTAATTTCTCTCATAGAAATTGCATTCCATTTAGGAATATCCCTTACATTGCATCCAAAGTTCTTATAAACACACTCCAAATGATGTAATACTAAATCAATAAAGAATTTCATTAACCTATAAGGGTCACAACATCAACGTAAATGGGAAATGAGTTGACACCCACTGGGTATACAAATATATTAATACCCCATCAAGATTCAACTTACTTGAAAACCACCCATCTAGCTGGGGGTGTCATTTCATCACTAAGTTACCAATTTTAGAAATAGGTGCCCAAATGGTACCTCACATATGAAACACTTCATAAGAATTTGGAATGGTTTTAATTTTTAAGGGAACCACCAAGAGCACTTAGCCCCTTACTAAAACAAAAACTATCGATCATAAAAAAAATCCTGAAAAAAGGTTATTATGCTTACCAGCCTAACCTCTGTGATCACATCGAAATAAAACTGTCAACAGGGACCCATAGCAAACATACCCATTCCAATATAAGGTAGTACTTATGGAATAATTTAAACCACAAATACACAAGGGTCCAAACTAATTTAACCACATTAAGTATTAATTTAATCTGTTACACTAATTAAAATTTGACCATTAAAGAAGTCTAAATACATAGTTTAAATATTTCATGTGCCGGTTATGAAAGAGAACTATACTGGATACTTTATTTAGCTAAAAACACTGGGAAATATAGTCATGTTTTATCAAACATCCTTTCAATAATTATTTATATAGATGAACTCCAATCACAATTTAGAAAATATATCTTCTAAATTCATTTTATTAATTTTATTTACCCATAAATATTCTCATATTTAGAAATAGTTAAAGAAATTGTTTATTACAAGATATAGTGAAAAATCCCTTTAGGCATTAATTATAATTTTTATTATGTAATGAAAAAATATAATAAGTCTCAATATAAAATAACTAGTAATATCCATTAAAGGTGATTGGATTTGTAATATTCCTTCATACATATATTTATAATACCATATAAGTGGTTTTGGACACCTTGAATAACCACACCACATTGAATGATCATACCACCATGGGGTCTAGAATTAAATAATAAATAATAAATGCATTTTAATAGAGTCATATCAATCTAATATATTTTTAGTTAATTTCCAGACATTACCATCAAATTATTAAAACAATAAAAACCCTTAATGGGTTTTTCTTATAAGCTACATTCCCCTACAAACATATGTGGGTCCAATTGTACATTTAGGTATTTAGTCATATGGGTCATCATTCCAAAATTATTGAGGTATATAACTTTATAAATATGAATATATACAATAGTATAGCTAGATGCATTTCCATTCAATAATTATGAAGGTACTAGACTTTATAATTCAAAATTGGAATTCATGTAGATGTAACCATGTTTTTATCTTTAATATCTGGATATAATAATTCCATCTAAAATGGCTTGATTATATGGGTCACTCATTCCAATTTACAAAGTTCCATACACTTTATAAATTATATTTGGACACCATTTATTCATAACTACTATTTTTTTATCCTATAAAACAAATGTTACATGGCTCAAAAATTTCACGATTTCTTATTTATAGTTCCACCATCAATCTATATGGTAAAACACTCATTAGGTTGATGTATACAATTTAATATAATATTTTACATCATAACTATAAAAAGGTAAGTTATAACATATTAGTGAATAATTCAAACAAATAAATAGGAAACCACACAAGAATTTTATACTAAAAAATAATTCTAAATGATCACATAAGAATGGTGTAGAACTAAGAATGATAAATAATCCCACATGAAGTGAAGAAATGAAGTCAAATGGAATTAAGTATGCAGGTCATGTGAATTTTTATATGCCTATAATAATGAATGTAACCATAATTAATTTTCATGATAGTTCAAAGGAAGAATCATAAATCTCATAAATCAGTATGCATTATAATGTACATCAATCGCAAAAGGTTAAATAATAATCAAATGTAATAAAAAAATATTAAAAACAATAGTACCATCCCTAAAAAATTATTCGTTCCCCCATGAATGGGTTGATCACTCCCGGAAATGGGCTATTTAATATGTTTCAAAACATGTTTAGTCTCATGTCTTCAAGATACAAAAAGTAATTCAATGGAATATATGCTCTGATGCCACTTTGTAACATCCCATCTTGGGTTCCACTAAAACGGGGTCTCGGGCTAGTCAGTCACCTTGCCTTAATAGCACCTCCCGATATTCTAAAGGCTTCATACTAGCATCGAGGTTCCATGAATGCTATGGTGGGTAGATTATACATTTCTGATCAAAGTAGCACAAAATAAAATAATAAATTATCAAATATGTAAGAATACAAATATTAATGTCTTGGATATAAATCAGACAACCCAGAAATGAAAAATAATAAAACAATTCATGTATATATGTTGCAACAATGTACATATGGAAGACATACAATATGAATATAATACAAGAGAAATGAAATGAATCAAACCTCAAATTCTAGATCCATGAGAAACCAAAAATTATTCTTAGGCATATTCTCCTAATATCCCATTCCTTAGAATACATCACATTGAACAATCCATAAATCTTAAACCTGTAACTAGGAGATATGTTCACATACCAGTTGATGACCTAAATTATGTGTGAGTTATACTCAGTATTCCACCACCAATGCCTTATAATTAATTAAGTCCTATGAATATAAAATTCAATAGTGTCATGGTATAAAAAATATGTCAGGTATAAATAAATATAAACAATTCAGACTTCTGTTCCTCAAAGGACACCTTGATGAAAATACCCTCTTTCACATATCCTAGAATATCTCTAAGCCAGTGAACTATAAATTTTTATGTTCTATGAATATAAACAATTTGTCTAAATACAATCAATATATTAAATGGATACCATGGTGTAACCAAGGTGTCCCTAAAGGGACCCAAGGTGAAACTAAAGCATCCTTAACCTAATATGCTCAAGCCATCTCAAAACAAATAACCATGAATCCTAGATATAGGGGTATAAGGGTAATTTAAGGGGAAAACCCTCATAATTCCACTAGAAAACTGAAAAACTTACTCCCTGAAAAACATACAAGGTAAATACATGGATAATGTTAATTTTATCTCAAAGATAGAATCCAAGGTGTCGTGTGTCTGATGAAGTTTAGCTAAGTCTAATAAGTGTATCAAAGGAATTATAATGGTTAAATATTAAGTGAGAGAATCCATGGTAATACACTATGTAATTCACATATTAATAACACAAATACTTAATTCCATACTGGGTATCTCCCAGTGAAAATAGCTCAATGAATCAGACTTTCATCATTGAAGTGCTCAAGGTGTTCCTTTGAAGATCCAAGGCTAGCTCATGTCTGATCACCCCTTAATAAAAAAAAGATCCATAGTAATAGTAGGAACATTACTTTAAATAATTTATACAAAGGCTATGTAATAACCAGTCCATTGTACCATTACAATGTTATTTTTACCAACCCATTTTCATTTATAAATGATAATGGCAAATAGGAGGGGTCGTTCCATTTAATCATTTCATTTCAATTTATTAAGCACTATGTGAAACATGATTTACCTAGGATAATGTACCAATTATTATCTTTAATTTAGATAAATACCTATTTGAAATATGAACCAATCACATTGAAAGTTGTTTTGGTTAATAATATAAAATCAATCACATAGTAATATCCTTAGCACACCCAAGGGGTGGATCATGTTAAGATCATTGACCTCCAACTATATAAGAGGAATTAATTATGGAATTCAGGATTTGATATAGGAAACTAATTTTAGTATGATTTATTTTAATGAAACGTATGCGTAATTATAGCATTCGATATTGTGGAAAAATTATCAACATTGATAATTGAGGAAAATTTATAGACCACCTACCTCGTTCTTAGGACAGATCACCCATACATTATTGAGATATCATTTGAACTAAATGGAGAAAAATTAAATGAATAGATAACCTCTCTAAGAATAGGGAATATGTGATCTCATTTAAATAGAATTTAGTATAGAAAGATAAAATAATAAAAGAGGAAGAAGTAATCATAGACTAATAGTGGGGCTTTGAATATGATAGACAGTGAGTTATTCTAAGATCAAATCGAGGAAATCCATGGAATCCAATGAGGAGGATAAGAGATATTCTTGCACAGGGTTTTACTTCACACTTATGGGTGGAGAAAAAGGGTTAAAAGCTTACAAAAATTTGGGAAATCTTGTAATATCATGCCTATCAATGAGTTTCTTTGTCTTATTCCTCATTTGGATAAACCATGCACAAAATATTTTCACTCATTGGTTATGTGGAACTACCCATGTTAGCTGGAAAAACTATTTTTAACATTGTTCCATCCATTACGTAATGTCTTCAATCATATTCCACAGAACGGTGCCTCACTCTAGTGGGGAACATGGCGTCAAGAATCCCCCTTGTACTCCATAAACATCCTAATAGTAGTGAGGGTCTTGTATAATTTTGTGGAGACACTATTCCCTCATGTAAGAGTGTAATGAAGCTACGTAACATATAGATCAATAAAAAAACATTTACATAATATTAAAATCTTGAATATAGAAGTAACATATTGTATCAAAAGTTTTGTGATTTATAATATGTTGAAAATTTCATGACTCAATACAAAATGGAAGGAAGTAAATGGAAAAAAATATATTGTACATGTATTAAAAGAAAAAAATGACCAAAAAGAAATCTCTTCAGTAAGCAACATGATCCAATATCAGTCATGTGCTTCCCTTCTTCTAATCATAATCAGTTAATCATCATACATGAGAGCTTTCCACTATTCCTACCTACTTCTATGAAGTCTTTTCAGGTACCCAACGGTGGCCCAAATAGGGTGAAAGAAAACACTTAGTATTCCACCACCAATGATGTTTATAACATTTCCATCAAATGTATAATAATGAAGTAGTGTGTATTATATCACATGTATAATAGTTCTAAAATTAATGCTTCAAATTGATATATGATAAATTCTATCCAAACATGGATCCTTTTGAATGATAACAAATCTCCCAAAATAAGGGAAACTATAAACTAGAAACTGTAATCATGGGATGACTATAAAACATGGAAATGAAAATGAAATAATATCCTATCAAACAATTTTAATCAAATACAAATACTATGTATATCTATAAAGGAAATAATTAACCACAATGGACGAGCATTGTAATCAATTGAAAGACCAAAATGGGATAAGTTTAAGGTATAATATACGAAGTCATACTTACCTAGTATATGGAGTATCTTTATGGATACTCGATAAAGACATGGATGGTGTCCAAGGATAATGTTCATAGAGCACAATAAATGTGATCCTAATGAAGTCGGAACCAAGGTGTATCGATTCCCTTTGTATCCTATGGATTCGTGCTCCTGGGAAGTATCCAATACCATAATCAATACGGATCCATGGATTAGAAATGTCCATGGAATGAAATGGAATCAAGATCCATGGAGAACCTCTGTGGCATATACTACCATTATCAGTTCACTATTAAATTCATTAATCATTTCATAACCATTCACAATCATTAATAAACAATGAGTTCATCCAATCCATAAAACATTTCCCATATATTCTATTTAACCAATTAATTCCATATTTATCATTCATGAAATCACATGTAAAAGTTTTATAACCTTCTGCTATTGATTTATTCAATTCTCATTCAACATATTATGTCCCCCAATTATGCTTGTGGGATTACACATACCCAAAGGGGTGGTATATCATGGGGAAAACATATGAACACATATCAAATTTGGAGTAAGACGAGGTGATCTAACTCCAACCATATAATGAAACTACTGGGAAACCAAAATAGGTTCCACTTAGTAAATCATAAAATTGAATTAATTTTAGGGGGAACTCTAGAAGTTATAGTGTATGGAACAATGAAAAAATGGTGTATAAACACCAAACATCAAGGGAAATGTAAATACCACCTACCATATACCAATGGTAGAACACTCATCTGGAATAAACTACATATTCAATCCAGATCAGGAGAAAATATTTGAATTGTTAAAAAAACCTTGATATAGGTCATATTTTCATGCACCTAAATAACTCCATTAATACAAAGACAAATTATTAATGGATTAATGTGAATTAGTAACTTATCAATGCAGTTCCAATGAGATGAATAGTTTTTGAATCAGATTCTGTATTGGGAAGTTACACCCAACATAAATTTAGGATTCTATGGAAATAAATGATATGTGAAGAGATGACCAAGACTGGAGAATAAGGAAAATATGGGATATGGTTAACATGTATAGTCATTAACAAATAATTGGCCATTTTATCTCAACACACTATATCGCATTATTTGGATGTATGGTTGAAAAAATAATGTGCTCATTGTGTGTCATTCTATATGCAAGAACAATGCCCATATGGACATGGTTCACAATTAGTCAAAACATGCATCGACTAATAATTTTTCATCTTCTATAAATTATAGGTGACCAGCATGGGTAATCTCTCATGTATTCATGGTTTACTCAAACCATTTGGCCCTTATCTAGACTCTTGAACACCCCCAAATGGTTAGTGGTAACCATGTGCCCTCTGCCACATGGTTTCTACTGATTTTACAGTCCACAAACATTTTCCCAAAAGTCGGGCATTGGGCTCTGAACAAGACCAGGACACCTCCAAAACTCATGTGATCTCATTAGACACTCACATTAGGTAAAAACTAAGGAGTTAAGTCAAAATTAGAAATATATTTTCCTCATGAAAAAACAAGGATCCTGCAATCATCCCCCATTAAATAAATCCATCCTTGAATTACCAATCCCAGTGTGTTAAAATGTCATCAACGAATAACTTCTTCCACTAAGTAGGTATATCTACCTCACACTCACAATTTTCATCTTGTACATAGTCGTACTTCCATAACACCCATTATAAAGAAACTAACCTTCCATGGATATCCTTCGCAATCATTTCAATGATAAAAATATTATTCTTTTAAAAGGATGAAACATATTGAATCTCACCATCGTCTATTTTTAGAGTGTGACATGAGTATGAGTGATAACGGTGCAGGTAATATACATGGAAGATGTTGTGTATGGATTAGTACCTTTAATGTAACTACCACTGATAGGCTACCAGCCCGGACTCCCTACAAAAACTCAAACAACATGACATATCATGATGATAGATTACCCTTTCTCTGAATCTGTCTATGTACAATCCTCAATGAGATAATTAAAAAATATCTGATCAAAAAACTCAAACTATAGTGGTCTTTGATGGTGATCGGCATAAGATTCCTACCTAGACTATGTAGTATCCATCAGCTATTGAATTATCCAAACATGTTTTAAAGTCTCCTGCAAGGAATATGGTCCCACATGTTTTTCCTCTCTTATCTCTAACTAGAACATGGGGGATTATAATGTCCTACCATACAAACCATAGTAAGGTTCCAAATGTATAGTAGACTGATATCTATTATTGTTATCGAAATAATATATGGGTATATTCCTCTCCCAAGAGCAACTAAAATCAAGGAGGCATGCTCTAGCAATGTCTTATAGAGGATGTATAGTGCACTTTGACACTCTATTAATCTTATGGTGGTATATCATGCTCGTAAGTACCTGTGTACCCAACTCTATCTTCAAACTCTACCAAAACCAATATTTATGTTGGTCATCCATATCTGGTACACTAGAATTTGAAACCCCATGAAGCTACATAATATCATAGATATATAATCTCCCATGTTCATTTCTGAAAAGGTCTCCCTGATCGGCCTAAAATGATAGGATTTTTTTCCCTTTCCACAACAACCTATACACTATCACTACCTTGAGGTGACCTCATAATCCTAATTGAAAAATCCATTGCAATATCATCCCATTTCCACTCAGGAATATGTAACTGAAACAAAATTCAAACTAATCAATGGTGTTCTACCTTCACCATCTAACAGCTAGAAAACCATTAATTTATCCATAACTACCAGAATTGATGGTTCATGTCACGATACATTTTGGTTATGACATGTTATACTGCTCAATATTAGGCACAAAACCCATGCATTAACCCCTCACGTAGGTCTCATGGAACCAAAACATCACCCTAAAAATTTATAATTTTATCCTTTCCAATAGTTCAACTAGGTGGTGGTTCCTCACCCAACACACTCTCCAATAGTACTAGTCCCTTAGTATTAGATAATCTTCATATTCTCACTCCATCTGTATGTTTTGAATTCATAGACATGGAAGAAATAATATACTTCCCATGTCTCTCCTGCACCTCCAAGTTTATCTCCGAAAAAGTGTCCATAAGCTGCTACTCACTACTAACCTCTTGAACATCCTATATCTAAGTCCTCCTACACAGTGCGTCATACACTACATTGTTATTTGTTGAAGTATATGCATTCTCTATGTGGAGAGGCTCTTGGTATTGAACCCTCCTTCATTGCCTCAAATTCATATCATATTCTGCAAATATATACTTGAGAGGATTTTATGGCTTCTGTGCACTAAAAAAATTTCTCCCATTAAATAGTTCCTATAACATAGAAAGGAATATATAAAAGTAGAAAACACAAGAAAGTGGGGTGGGTAATTACACTCATGTTTAATAAAATGATGAGAATTGTTGTCCAAGACTTGCTTAGGATGCTTCATGACATCTCCTAGTCTAATTCCTGATGAAATGTAATATATTTAATATCATCCTCCCATATTTGGGAGAATTATGACCGGTGCATAGGTCAGTCTCCCTTTTAGCTCCTGAATTGATGTTCCACAGGTATTTGAAAATAAGAACATCACATCCATCTTATTCAATCCCATCAGAGGTGATGAAAATAATTATACATCTTGAATAAATCACTTATAATTTCCTGATTTCCCTAAGAAACTTTGTGTGTAAAAAACATTATTGGGCTACTCCTTAGATACTACAACTCTCACCTTCTCTAGGTCAACTGATGCTCATATCTTTGAGATTATATGACCTAGTAAGTTAATTTATCCATCCAGAAGTGGCACTTATTAATATTATAATATAACTAATGATCTATGAGTATATAAAAATTTATCTCAAGATATTAGTCCTGCTCATGTCGATTGTGTGATTACCCCAAAATATCAACCATGAATACCACTACAAATGAGTATAGATATGGATGTAGAACTCGATTCATTAGCTCCCTGATAACTATTGCTGCATTCATGAGACTAAATGGAATAAAAGGATACTCATATATATGATACCTTATACAAAATACTACGTGATGTATTTCTACAGGTCGAACATTTACCTTGTGATAACCTTACCTCAATTAAACCTTCTACAAAACCCAATCTTCTCAGAGATAATCAAAGCGGTCATATATCCAAAACAAGGGATACTTGTTCTTTACTTTCAATTAATTAAATTTTCATTAATCCACACATATCCTAAGGGTTTCATATACATATTTTGAAAAAATGACCAGAAAACATCATAGAGATGTACTGGGTCATATAATCCCATTTTCCTCTAAGTCATCTAGATCCCTCTTGAGATTCTATAAATCCATGGTAGAATTCCTATAATGATAAATGGATTCTGTTGAATCTACATGCACTATATCAATAGTGAACTGCACCTATCTCTCATGAGGTAAACCAAAAAATTTAGCTATGAAAATTTCACTGAAATGATCAAACACTGGAGGGATGTTCGCCTAATGTGATCTCTAGGCATCTAGATGCAAAATAACAATTTGGGATGTCATCCCACCTAACCCATAATTCTCTAGTCTAGCACTGACACCCTATACATCCCATTATGTCTTATGAATAAAATATCCACCCTCTGGTGATGTGAAAGTAACCCTCCAATTTTAACAATCAATATAGGAATGATAAGGAAATAGATAGTCCATTCTCAGTATAACGTCAAAACCTATCATCTTGATGGGAAAAGGATCCCACATGAATTGACACCAGCCTATCTCAAGGGGCACTCCCAGCACAGGAATATACACTCTCTTCTAATCCCCAATGGTGTATCCAAAGTCAAAACACCATCAGAAAACTGAACAATGATCCCAATTCTCTCCACAACATGTATAAATATGAATCTATGAGATGCGAATGTATCAAAAAGAGATGATACTAGAGTAGGGTACATTAAGATTGTAACTCTCACAATAGATTTCTTAGCGCTATGCTCCCTAGTCTTAGGCTATATAGAATATATCTGGCCTGAACCGCGGCCCTGTGAAACTACCTCACTACCCGACGTAGGCCCTCTGTATTGTCTTGGTATAACTGGTCTCTGGATTCCATGTCCATGACCACTACCTCAACCTAAAAAACTAGAAATTCTCATCCTCGTATCCTGATGTGAAGTTATGAATATCATCCATAAACCTAATATTAGATTCTATACCATTCTACTAATTATTGGAAGGATGTTTCTACAAAAAAGATGTATGTGGCCCATTCTATCACAAAATTGGAACATGATTGGATCTTTGTCGTACTAACACCCCTATGTCTCTATCTTCCACCTGGATGATAGAAGACATAACTACTATCACTGGTACTCCTCTATTGAGAAGACTTAAAATGGCACTTCATGCCACTTGATATAGAATGACATGGTTGGGATGCTGAACATCCCTACAATAAGACCCCAACTTCACTCGGGTTACATTCTATAATAAGTTACCGATTCACTATTTTTTTAATTATAGTCAACCAGAAAATGTTGACCTACGATTCAACTGAATTATTAAGGCCTTCATCAAAGAATCTCACCCATTATAGTTCATCAGCAAGATAAAACTATACAAAATGATGAAGCTCTGTGAAGTATTTCAAACACTCCATAACAATTATAGAACCTTGCTATAGATGAACAAACACACTAGATATTTAAAATCATAGGATATTAGGAAATAATTAGTCATAAAACATGTATTATAAATCATTACCATGTTTCATCTTGGTTCAGAACTTCATACCAGCACTTAGAAAGTCCCCAAAGTATATATGTCACAAGATTCTCTCCCTTCTCAGAAGGTGTCTCTAGATTCTCATAAATTGAAAAAAATGTTTCAGTCCAAAACACAGAAACCTATGGACCTCCATCCCTTAAAAATGGGGGGTGGGGGATGCTACAATTGGAATACATATGTCAACTCTACCATAGATGATACAAGTTGTGGGGCCCCTGATGGTATGTATAAACCATAGGAAACCCTCAAAGAAATTGTAATCATCGCCCACATTGAGTATGACCTTTGATTGTACAAGTAGAAATTCAGTAGGATCTAAAGGTACCCCTCGACCTACCAACTCTAAAGAATGATTTTCGTTACCCTACTAACACATGACCATAGGTTATGTGGTATCATATCACTATAATGACGAACACATGCCTCATAAAATAATCATGCAGTGTCCAAGTCATATATATAGATATATATATGAAAACAAAGGCTAGTTTAAATAATTACAATAAATAATCCAAACACCAATTCCTAATCCTAAATCTATGATGGGATAATATGAACAATCATAAAAATCACCAGAGACTCTACCTGCTGCAAACTCTAAAGCTAAGTCATTATCAACATCTATGCTTCAAGATTTCCATTTCATTTAAATTCATATTTTCTTATAAATATTTAAAATGGTTGAATCAAATGGTTCACTACTCCCAATAATTAAGGTCCCATTCACATTATAAACTAGAATATGGTATCCACTTAATCTCAACCATAACACATATAGCTCATGTGACCAATGGTCCATGACTCAACATGCCCCAATTGACATCTTATGTTGTCTCATGTAGCCTAATTCGGAAAAAAAATTAGGATGTGGTAAACACTCAATTTACCAGCTATGTTTCTCAATCCCTCACGCAAATAATTAATAAATTATTGATTTTTTATGTAATTCACACATAATAATGTCTTGTTGTCGAGAAATTAATTCGATATAGTAAGTAATATTTATGGAATATGAATCCTGTAAGGTTCCTAAAATGTAACATGAGATAGAATTCCCTTTTCTCATTGGGAAAAAATATGAAAATTTGTAATAATAAGAAACATCAAACCTAAATTGTGTCACCCAATGGTGGAATCAAGCCATATATAATAAGTAAAATGTAGAATAAAAATCCACACTATAGGAAGCTTGTTATTTCTCTATTCATTTTTTATCTACTCCTAGGAATAGATCTTTACCAAATAAAAATTGATTCCTAATCTCATGTCTATTTTCTAAAAAAAGTAAAACCATAAAATAAAACTCCTCAAACACCATAGTGTAACATCCTGACCCTGATTCCATTGAACAGTGCCCCAAGCCAGTGGGTCACATGGCCTCAATCATGGATCCCTATACACCATAGGCTTCCAACTATAATCGAGGGCCTATAGTGTTTTTATTGGGAGACTATGCCCTCATGTTAGACTGTAATGGAGCAGTTTAATATATTGATCAATACAAGAAGAATAATATAAATCACTAAAAAATATATAAATAAATAAGATAGTACTAATAAACAGTATCAAAATAAGGGTCATATATAATATGATGAACATTTCAGGTCTCTATACAATATTTAAGGAAGTACAAGGAAACATGCACCGAATACAAAACATGTATCGAAAGGAAAAATTATGACAAATAACTATCTACAGGTAGAATCACAAGAAAATATCAGTCTTCTACTCCCCTAATCATAATCATAATCCATCAAACATCATAAATTGGGAACTTTACCTGATCCATTCTTGCATCCATGAAGTCAGTCTGGGTACCAAAAAGAAGACCAAATATGGTGTGAGATAAAACATAATAGGCCACCACCAACAGTGTCTATGACATTTCCAATATGTTTACAATAATGAAGCAGTGTGTGGTATATCATAGGTATAATAGAAGTAATATTATGGTTTCAAATACTGATATGATCCTTTCTTAAAAAACATGTCTCCCTGTGAACAATGACTAAGATCCAATCATAAGGGAAACTGTAAATAATCTTCTATAGTCCTGGTAAAATTACAAAACATGGTAAAGAATATATAATAATGACTATTCAAACAACTATAATCACATACCAATAATAGGGATATCTTTATAGTAGATAAAAAATAACCAAAATGTTCATGCCTTGTAATCTAGTGTCATACCATGGAGGTCTGAATTCAAGTTATAACAGACCAAGGCATCCATGTCGGGTACATAGAGAATCTCAATAGAAACATGGTAATGACTTGGGTGAATTCCAAGGAGCATGTCTATAGATAATGACCCATGTGAGTCTAATAAAGTCCTATTGAAAGGGAAGTGATTCCCTTATCCTCCAATGGAATGAGGTTCTTAGAAGTTGGAATGTCCCAAGCATCAACTACCATAATCAATACTAATACATGTAGTTTAAATTCCATGTAATCTAATGTAATTTGGATCCATGGAGCTCTTATAACGAATCCACTACCATTATCAATTCACCACTCAATTAATTAACCATTTCATAACCAATAACAATCAAAAATAAATCATTACTTCATCCAAATCATTCATCATTTCTTATTAATCCATTTAACCAAATCTTTCGACATTTAACATTCATGTAACCACTTGTATTAGAGGAATTACCTTCTCCTATTCATTTATTAAATTGTAATTCAATTTATTAAGGCTCCCAATTAAGATTGTGTTCTCACACAAACCCAATGGGGAAGTATATCATAGGGCACATACATGAAAACACCTCTAAGGTGGAATGGGTTATGGTGATCGACCTCCAACCATATAATGGAACTAGTGGGATAAAAATATAGGTTCCACTCAATTTAATCAAGGTGTTCAATTAATTTTAGGGGTAACACTAGAATTTATGTTGTGTTACACAATAAAAACAAGGTATATAAACAACAAACATAATGCAAAAGGTATAGACCACCTAACTTATACCCATGGTAGAATTCTAATCTAGTATTGACCTCTGATTCGGTCTAGATCAAGAAAAAAATCAACAATGTTAAAAAACAATAGAAATTAGGAATATTTTCAACCACTAACTAACTCCATTTGTATAAAAATAGATGAATAATTCCACAATATGAAATAATAACTTATCGGTGCAGATTTAATGAGACAAACAATTTTTGAATCAAAGTCTAGAATGGGATGTTACACTCTATCCTAGATTTAGGATTCCAAGGAACTCAATAGAAATTGAATATATATCCCTAGATAGAATAGAATAAAAATACGAGAGGAAGTTGACATTTTAATTAATTCTGGGTAACATGGTCATTTTTTTCAAAACACTGGATCACACAGTTTGGCCGCATTGTTGGAAAAATTGTGTATAAACATTGATCCCCATTCAGTACAAGAACAACCATTGCACAATCATAGGTCACAGTTAGAAAAAATATATAATAAACATTAATTATTCCATTTTAAAAATAATAGGTGGATCACATGAGTGTTCATCCCTAGCTACATGGTTTCCTCAAACTATGGGGCCCTACTATGGCCTCTAAAACGTCACGATTTGTAGTAATTGTGTGTCTTGGGATTCATGGTTTCTACTAACTATGTGTCCCATATTATTTTAAAAAAAAAGTTAAGATCCAAGATCTAAAAAATCCCTATAAATTTTCAAAACTCATATGATCTCATTAAAAACTCACATTAGGGAAAAATAAACAAGTCAAACTGAAAATAAAAATATATATACCACAAGAAAAACATAACATCATACAATTTTACATTAGTTATATAATTTTATATAGAACCCTTAAATGGATGTTCAGACTTGGGTGAATGGTTTTTCATAACATGTGACACCTTATAGGACCCATAAATTTGATTGGGACGGTTATCACTAATTGTAAACCTCCCATGAGCCTCCGTTTGGCTTCCAAAAAACTAGGATTTCAATGATCAGTGCTCTAAAACTAAAGGGAACATCCAATACACATCTTAGTCCTTAAAATCCATCTAAAAAACCTATTAATGTGTTCCAATCCTCATAATTTCATTTTAATTCCCAAATTGTTATTTAGACCATCCAATAAAGAGAAAAATTCAAATTTCTTTTGAATTTCCACCTCATTCATAATGTTGGATCTTAAAATTAGAATAATGATTTTATATTTTAGTTTTATACTGATATTTTATATACCTATTGTTATAAATAAACTAGTCTTTGGGGTCATTTGGTTGTTTTTATTCGATATTTATGTGAAAAAATATATAATAAATTGTGTAGGAGGCTTGGGTCACTTTGGTTGGTATCAGAGAAAGGTCTAGTTATTATTATGGATTAAGGAAAAAATACATTTGTAAAAACCCTAGTGATAGTATAATTATAGGAATCCATCCTTAAATTTTTTAAATTAATATATTGAGTTATTTTCTAGTAATTAAATAATGTTTTGGATACTACAAGTTGATGTATATCTTGAAAAGATGTACCAAGGTGTAATAACATTGAGTGTGATCATTAGTTATCAACTCAATGTTTACCTAGTTCATGAAAAATAGACCTTGATGATCACCTTTTCTGAAACTCCTAATGATTTTTTTAGTAAATTCATGAACTCTTTATGAACCATTTTAACGGACTTGAATAGATTGTGATGTTAGAAAACCTAATAGAAAAAATTAGTATTCAAAACTGAGATTTAAACTTATAGACTCATAAGTGAGGATATATAATTCATTTAGAAGTTATCAATTCTTTGTGTATAGTTTCCATATTAATATTCATATTATTTTAATTATTTTTATCACTAATATTTCTTTATTTTTGTTAATTGTTGTAAATATCTGGAATCTGGACAACAACCAATGTGAAGGGAAATGTGGTAATCTTCTTAATGGGATGCCCAACCTGATTGGAGAAGGTTCCAAAAACATCATGGTAGTGCTAGAAAAACTATCTAATGTTATGGATAATTACATGAATTTTGTATAACTCCCTTTTTATCCTTATAAATATCATGCTTCATTTGATTAATTTATGCAACAAAAAACCTTCTTTTAGTGGATCGTGTGATCCCCTTGTCATGTAATAATGGAATAAATCTATTAAGAATATATCCTCTATCCAACATTATCTAAATAATATATATTCATATTGGTTGCTTATTAATTAGGGGAGAAGTCTATTAATGGTGGACACTAATCAGGAACATAAATCCAAAGGATAAAATTGAATCCATGAAATGGGATGGATTCAAGGAAATATTTTTTAATAAATATTTTCCCAAAACACTCCAACATAAAATTGACAGTGAATTCCTTATACTAAAGAAAAATGAAGATGATTATATCAGGGCTTATGATCTATGATTCTGAGGCTTTCACAATACACATTAGGCGTTTTCATTGACATTGAAAGTAAGGTGGTCAAGTTATTTATTGGATTAAAGCTGAATCTATGAAAATATGTTTTGATTCTATAAATTTATACATATAAATAGATTTTTCATTACACCTTATGGTTGAGAAAGATATTAGTGATTCTCAATAGTCCCAAATGGATAGATATAAAAACCAGAAAATAGAGTTTAATTAAATATGTTCAATGGATAAATCCCATAGATGAAATATAACAGAACTTCCCGTGTGTCTAAAGTGTGGAAATAAGATCAAAAATTGTCTCAAGGAAATGAGGATATTCCTAAATAACAGAAATTAGGGGTATCTATATAATAAATTTCATAGGAAGATAATGAATCTCCATAAGGAGATGTAAGAAAATAAGGTTCGGATCAATACCTATCATGTTTTATAGTGTTTCAACTATAAGAAAAGAAAATATTGTTCAATCCAATGAACTAATCCAAGTGTTTTCATTTATAATAAATAAAAATAACCTCGAATGACTAGATATAAAGAATAATTCGTGTTATCACTACCACTATGGTGGATCCTAATAATGAAGTGGTGATAGGTACATAAGTGATTAATTCAATAGTTGAAAATATATTATTTAATTATAATCCTATACATTATTTCATATCATGTAATTTTTATAGAAATATTAAAATATCTAAATGTAGAGCCTGATTTATCTATAAGAAAAAAAGGGGGAAATTATTTCATCCTATGTATAAAAATCCTCCCTATACAATTATTATAGAATAAAATTTTTATAAATCATGTCATGCTTACTTTAGTGTAATATGATTCTATATTGGTTATGGATTTTTTATCCTTATATAAATCTAGAATCACATTTTAAGAGATGGGAATCAATCACCATATCCCAAATCATCACCTTATTCTATATATGTGTGTGGATGAGGAAGAATCTCCTTTGAATTTTACTACCAAGAATAGAAATTATTTCCATTAGAGAAATTATATATATTTTAAATGATTTACACAAAGGACAGAATCTTTCTTGAAGATAATCCCATTATGATGGAATATAATGATTAATTACTAAAAGTGTTTATTTTACTTCCTTCAAAATAATATTTTGAGTTCTCAATTGAACTTATACTTGAATATTTTCTCATATAAAGTAATCCCTACATAATTTCTACAACTGAGTTCGAATAACTAAAGAAGTAATTATGAGATAATATGGGTAATAATTTTATATGCTCGAGTGCTTCACCATAGGGTGCATTGGTCCTATTTGTTAAGAAGAAGGATGGGTTAAAAACCTCTAAAATAATTATCATAAACTCAAAAAATCATTATAAAGAAAACATGTCTCAGTTCATAGATTAATGACTTGTTTCATTAGCTATATGTGGACTAGTACTTATATAAGTTGTATCTCTAGTTGGGATATTACCAATTCAAGGTAATGAAGGAAGAAATTACTAAGACTGTATTTCAAACAATTTATAGATAGAATTAGTTTTTATTGATTCCCTTCAAACTCGTTAATTATCTAGTATTCTTCATTTACATAAGGAATATGTTCCATAGAAATTACATCAATAATTTTTTATAATATTTATAATTGACATTTTTATATACTTCAACAGTAAGGGGGCATGAGGATAATTTTAGTGTTGAACTAAATATATTTTAAAAGTAAATTTTATAATAGAATTATAGTAAATTGGAGTTTTCAATGGATTAAGTATGATTCTTGGTGCATGTTATTATCATCCAAGGTATATCTGTGGACCCATCTAAGAAAATGTACATTGAGGAGTGACCCATACCAACATTTCTAAAAGGGATCCATACTATCCTTAGACTAGATGGGTACTATTAATAGTTTTTGAGAAACTTCTCCTGATTTTCAAACATACTGAAAAAGTTAAATCCTAAGGGATTAATTTTTATCTAGACCACTAAATATAAATAGATCATCAATTAATTTAAATGGAGGTGTATAACTACACTAGTACTAATACTATGCACAAGTTGGAAAAATTTTGTGTTATAAAATGATTCTTCTTAGTAGGTATTTGCTTGTGTACTCATCAAAAAAGTTAAAGCGATAGACTATAATTCAAGGTAGTTAAATATTATTAAGAAAAATATTCCAATGAATGATTTATAATTGACTGCAGTGATCTTGGAATTGAAAATTTTTATAATTACCACTATAGTCGTAAGTGTGAAATATATATAGTCCATATGATCTTAATATATAAATTCACATAGAGTTACCTTTATATGAACCAGTGAACATGATGGAATTAGATCAAATATTATGACCAATAAATCCAATACCATCCTAGGATGGAGAATAATGTAGAATATTCTCTAATCGGAAAGGTTCATGAAACATTATCAATAATGATAATTGAGTAGGATATAATATTCTAGGGCTTGAACTGGATAGACATGGAATTAGTAAGGGGGGAACAATATCCTACATATATGAAATGATTTCTCATCCATATATTTTGGATATGATAAAGGATTATCAAAGGGATGGTGTGTAAATACAGAAGGTTGAAGATATAAGAAAATGGTAGTCCTTATAATTCAAAATTGAGGTTGGGTGAGTTATATGATTTACATCATGGATATGTGTGAATAAAATCATGATATAAATATGGATTTATTAAATTATTCTCATAGATAAAAACTATATATAAACCCAAGGAGAGTCAATATCTATCAAGATCTCTAAGAGAACTATCGATGTGACAATATGAAGAATGAGATTTTATTTTATACATCAAATTTAAAGGTATTTAATCTAGTGAAAAAAGAAATGAAGAATTATAAAGGGATAATACAATAATTACCCATAAATATTTGGAAATGGCAAAACAAAACCATGGATATTGTCTTAGTTTTTCTGAATATATATAGAGTAAATAATTCCTTAGGGATTGTAGTGGATCATCTTATAAAAACTAGTCAATTCATTGCACCTCAATAAGACTTATCACTCTATCAAATTTTATGGATGTACATCATGGAATTGGTGATACAAAAAGGAACAATAATATCAATTACATCTAAAAAATATCCAATGTTTACCTCCGTGATTGGAAAAGTCTCCAACATGATCTAAACACTAAGTTGAACTTCAGTATATCTTGTCACCTCCAAACTAATGGATGATATGATTGGACTATCAATATACTTGGGGGAATGTTGAAATACTAATAGATAGACATTATAGGATTATTGAATCAAAATATTCGTCAAGAGTAGTTCTCATATAACAATAGTTTCCACACGTGAATTCAAATTTCTATAAATGAAGCCTTTTATGGAAAAATATGTAGAACATCTACTTGTTGGAATGAATTTTGTGAATGCAAGATTTTAACACCATAAATATTCAAATAAATAGTAAAACATTTTAATACCATTTATAAGTATATAATTATTTCTCAATTTAAAGAAAAAGAGCTATATTGATAACCTCCCAAGTGGCCAGTATTTTGAGGTTGGATATAACTTCTTCCTCCATGTTTATGTTTCGAAGAGAGTGATGAGATTTTGTTGAAAATGGAATTTTTTTCCTAGATATATTGGGCCCTTTAATAATATTTATCATATTACAGTAGTGGTTAATCCAACAGGACATCCACACACCTTTTTATATACATGACATGTTCATTGTATCCCTCTTGAAGAAGTTTACACCACATCCTTCAAATTTACTGAATCTAGAGGAGGAACAGTTTGAGAATTATATCTCTTATGATATGAAATTGTTGAAGGTATTGGAAATTAGAGGCCAAGTAATAT
This sequence comes from Viscum album, assembly GCA_963277665.1. Classification (NCBI taxonomy): domain Eukaryota; kingdom Viridiplantae; phylum Streptophyta; class Magnoliopsida; order Santalales; family Viscaceae; genus Viscum; species Viscum album. Next base: position 258,905,994 of record OY728128.1, on the reverse strand, counting down.
AAAACAAGGATTCAAACCTGGTCAATGTACAATGGTGGAGCCATAAATTTGAGGAGTTGACATGGGAAACCTATGAATAAATGCAATTGCAGTAGATTTTTATTTTTTAACCATAGTAATAAAACTGAAATATCAGGGTATAAATTTATTAATTGGGGGAAAATATAAAAACCCAAAATATTATCAATATAATTTTCCTTATGATTATATAAATTTTCCGTATTTTGTAATGTGGTATTGAATAAAGCACATTCCCCACATGATTAAACCAGTAAAAAAATTTAACTTGACTTGAACATTACACATAAAGAATAAATATAGCCATAATAATTGAAATCCATCCAATAGGAAAACGTAGAAAATAAGATAACTATAATATGAACATTTGGATATGTCTGGTCACCTAAATGATATCACTCATGAACAATCCCACAAAAATAAAACTGGATATTAGTAATTCAATATTAATTTTGAAAATGAAAATTTTTATATCCTTTAGAGAAAATAAAGGTTATTGATGAGTGAATGAAATATAATATATATATATATATAAGGAAGGGAACTCATATGACCATTGCAAATATAAGTGTTGGAATAGTAATATAACCATTTGAATAGTAATAAAACCTTTTGGAATAGTAAATTGACCTTTATAATAGTATTTTAAAATTGGATGTGTAAAATAATATTTATAAATCATATAAAAATTGAAAGATAATAAATTTATATCATCTTTTTGATGAATAAATGTTTTGAAATGATAAAATAAGTGTTTTAGTTTTTATTAAACAGAAGATTTTAATTTGTATTTTTATAATAAATATAAATACGTTAAAGGATATTTATTTTCATAAAATGTTTTTATAAAAAATAATATGTTTTTTTATAATGATTAAATAATTTTATGAGATCGTAGATAATTTTTCTTTGGGTAATATAATTGATCATAGTATTAATATAAGTTTATTCAAATAAATAATGATTATATTAAAAAATAATTTTCTTAAATGTTTAAAAAATTTATAAAATATTTTTTTTTGGAATATGTACTTTAAAAATTGTTAGCGTGAATTTTGGGAATTTATCTAAAATAGTTGAATTTTTTTAGAATGCTAATATTTGAAAAGCAAAAATGTTATTTAACAATATAAGATAAATACATGGGTAAATGACTCATAGATAATGTAATTGGCCATTAGATTGAACTCACATTCACTAATTACTAAATATAATCACAATAATCAACTTTATGGGATGTTTTGAAAAATATAGTAATCTAATCAACATTATATTCAAAAACACACATCTCCTCCCAATAAAATAATAGCCATTCTCCTTATAATTTATAGGCCTTAGAGATATTCCAAATTTTGGACATTTATCAACCCAAAAATCCCACTCATTTCTAAGGAGTTACATTCTTACCAAAATATCATTCTAAAGAACCATAAGCGGTGGTCAAAGAGGAGACATATGAAGGTGATTGTAATAATATCAACCATGATATTTCATTTTTATTCATCTTAATCTTATAAATAAATTCCACCCAATATGACATGATTACACAAATATCATAAATATAGGGATATTGTATTTTATTTTTATGGAATAACCATTATCTAAACTCTTATAATTTCATTCTAAAATGAAAATGGTGTTCCTAACATGGTCGATTCACTGATTCTTTAAAAAACATACATAATTTGCCCACAATGTCTTCATGGATGGTCTAAATTAACTAATTATGGATTAAAATTATCTAAATAAATATACTATATTTTATTTAAAATTATGGAATTCATATATATCCACAATATTAATGTTAACCCATTAAGTTCCTCATTCTAAAAAACCCTGCCTAAATGAAAAAATTGCATATCAATATTGCCCATATCCTATAAATCATTCCTATTTACTAATATTATTGAATAAAAAATAACTATTTGAACGTATAATAACTATTTAAATCGATACCATTAAATAATTTTATTTATGGAACCTTTCCATAATAACTCTCATAATTTCCCACAAATAAATTTGACCTTGGAAGCATGAAATGAATGGCCTTGGGACAATTGAAAAAAAAAATTATATCTCCATTAAAAATCTCTAAAAAAGCATAAAATCTTGAAAATAAATAATATATACTTAAATACGATTCTTAATCATGAATTTAATAAAACTAATTTAAGTATTTAGGAGGTTAATTTAATGTGTAGAACAACTTAATACATTAGGTAAGGGACCTTTTGAACCACCCTCCATTATTTTGGGGCATGTCTTTTCCATCTAAATCTCACATAATGACACTATTATTCTCATATATTTATTTATACTTATTTATATATATTCCCCTCACATGTATACCTCGTTATAATTACATTTTTTGGGGTATACACATTTTTATGTTTTTCTTTTCAATTTTATTTATTATGAAAACTTGATTAAAGTGAACTTCTCCATTTATTTAACCATTTAAAGTAACATTACATAAAATGTTTTAAACAATCCACGGTTTATGTAATTTTTAATTTTTATTTCAAACTTTTTCAATTAATTTCTTTTTTTATTGAAATTATTATTTTTTTACACCTCTTTAAATACTCTGTATCATTTTACCTAAAACCCAACTTATGATGTATATTTACATGTTACTTCTCTACTTCATTACATGCCTTCACTTCATATGGATATTATTTTTCATAGACTATAGTAATTTTTCATCAATAAACTTCTAATAATTCTTCAATACCATATTTCAAGGAAATAATTAAAATATTCCACATCATTATTCTCTATTACATGATTATGTAACACATTTCCTTTGAAAGGGTTTTTGTGAGGTTTTTGACTTATGTTTTATTCCATTATATAGAACACATATTCTAGTTCATGTTATGAAGGGTGAACCATGATGGAATTGTATTACATTGGATAATGTTTTATCTCATGTGATTATGTTTATGGGATAAAGGAGTAAACCAAATCCATTATGAGAATATATCCACCATATTATGATGTCTCAGACATTATCCATGACTATTGATTATGATTTCATGTAAAATGATCTTTACATGACACTATAATTCCATGATTCTATGATTTAATTTCGTTTATGACATTCCTCCATGTGATCGTTCACGTACCTTGTCAAATATGATATATTTTTTGCTTTTTATCTAATATGTAATGGTCATTTTTTTATTTTTACTCACTTACTCAACATTATAGATCACCCATTTTATTTATGTTTTCCTTATATTATCCTATGATTATTTAATAGATATAAGCGATGAATAAACTCAATATAGATATTTGAATGAATGTTTTGTATGTTAATTTTATGTTCATGTTTTATATTCCTAGTATTCCAATAACACTGGGAATCTATGTCCTTAGGTTTTTTTTACAGGATGGTTATGTTAAAAATAATGAAATAAAATTTGTAGGAGGATCAGGTCACTATATCTGAACTAGAGGTAGGGACCACAAGGTAGACACAAATAAAGATCATATTAAAGTACCAAAAGTCATGTAAAATCTTTCAAGATATAATCTAATAATTTAGTACACACAACATCTACAATGTATAATTCAGACAGAAAAAATGAACACATATGAAAACATAACTTACGCTTTATTTTCCTCATCACCTAATGATCCCATAAAACCTAGCCATAAATAATCAATAACTAAGGTGTTTAATCATCTATATCACCAATTTTCTCCCTAATTTCAGCTTTAATTAACCAACTAGTAGAGGAGGGAATCAAATAAGTCTCATGGATGTCACCTAGTCCAATAACATTACAAAGGCTTCCTCTCTCATACTAGAACAAAATAGAAATAGAATTGAACATCCAGGCCACCAGAACATGGAGATAGAAATACATGAGCCCATCCATAGAAACAAAAACTCGATTTTTCACACCATGATCATTGGTTTCTTAGGTTACATCAAATTTTTCCAACACTAAACTCCAGACATACCCACCTAGGGTCAATAAAAAATAGGGAACCCCCTATAGTCCCCTGGATCACATCCATCTCAAAACATGATCCAATACCTACATAGGAAACTCACCTAAAAATATTGGTATCCAACACATCCATGATCAAAATTTCACTTTAAATGGAATCCTCAACATCCATCTTTGGCCCCCAAATACCCATTGATCAAGAAACCACCCACAAGGTAATCCTTAATAGTCTTTCAGACTCATCTCAAATCCAGGACAAAGGAATCCAGTCATACTTTCTATCACATGGAATAAACCTATTATTAAAGGAAAAAATAAATAAAAATATACATACCACTAAAACCTTAGGAAACTCATCCTGACATCCAAGGACTATGCAAGATCTCTTTAGATATACTCTTGATAATGCCTTCCATAAATATATAAAAGAATCTCAAAAAAACCCATTTGGTATCCACAAAAAAAGTATTCCAAAATGCTCACAATCCTCACCCAATCCTCACACCACAATCCTCATCCCCTAGAATGATTCAAAAACCAAACTTCAAAGGAATCATCCACCAAATATACAACCATCTGAAACCACCTATTCAAGGCATCTAACCTCCCCAATGTTCATACAACCATTTATATTTCAGAAAAACTCCATATAGATCCCCTATATGTACCATTATGGAAATGAAGTGAAAAGTCATGGAAATCCCTAAAAGGGTAAATTACACATTGTCTACCTTATGTACATGATGGTACCCCAAGAATCCAACCTAATATGTGTAAATCTTCTGCTCATCATGACATTTCCCTGACAACATGGCGTATACCAAACACACACTATGTGTTTTATACATGGGGTACCATGCCATAAACCCTACATGGGGTGACGACAAGTACCATATGAATCCTCTTTTGATGTACTATGTATAGAGTCTGGTAATGTTCCTTACCCGGCCATGTACCCCAACATGTCTTATTTGGTTGGGTCCCTGACCACAATGTGAGTCACCTCTATATGGTATCTCATATAGACTATACACTATGTATTCCACTTCCTCAATCCTCTTGCCAAAATAATAACACCTATTTTTTCATCCAAACCACATTTTGTTTGATTGGGATTTCATGAATAGAAAGCCCTATAAACACCCCAAAAACCTAATGTTTTCCAAAATAGTGTTGATTAACCCTATATGGGTCCTCTAAAATAGAAATTTATGATAAATAAATATAAACAACATATATTTTGGAATTTTTTAAAAAATAAACAAATTTCAACCTCAACGGGTAAAACATCGATGCTTCAATCACGGATATGTGAATACACCTACAGTGACTTGATCAGACTTCTCTAATGAACCACAATACATGATCCCCTCCCCCTATATCTATTGTATCATGGTCTATCAAGACCCATATGGGGGATTACATGAGAATTAAAATAGAAGGATTAAACAAAAATTAATATTTAAGGAAAATGAAAATAAAATAAAAAGGGGACCACACCTAACCCTATCGCCCAAAATAAGGTTATTCCTATCCAAGGGAAACCACTCATTCCAGACTCACCCAATATTTCAGAATCTGAATATGATACTCCATAAAAATTATATAATCAAATGATTACATATAAATAATTAATATATTATTAATTAAATAAGAAATTTTCCAAAAAAATGAAATAGCATAAAATCCCTACAAACTGCTACCATATGGTAAACAACATATTTCAGGACCAATAGAGTGGACATAAACATTATAAAGGATCATCAGACAAGTGAAATTATCATTTTCCCTAAAATTGTTCTAAGAACATAAATTCTAATTTATTCTAATTTCCTAAACCCATGAAAATGGTGGTCACCAGAACCTCACCACCATAATGCTTCTCACCATTTAGAAGCCTCGATAGCAACCCAGATACCAAGTATTATTGAACAGTGGTGTATCAAATTCCATTTTAACCATCCACAAACCAGTCACATTATACCCATAATGCTTAAAAATTGAGGATCATTCCTATATAGTTGATAAGACTCTTCCCACAATAGGAGTATCCTTATCACCCCACCCAAAAAACCATCAAAATCCATAGCCCCTGATCTATCAACCATATAATGTGGTTACTAAAAATGGTTAACTCTCTCACAACCAAGAAACAATAGAAAACAATAAAACATTCCCATCACTAGCTCATTGGGAAATATTTTCCCCAATTTCAACAAATAACATAAATAAATGGATAAAACCCTAACTTCCAATGGTGCACTCATCACCATATCGCTTCCCTAAATAGATGATTGAGCACCAACCTACTCAAACTCACCCAAACACAATAGAAATTCAAGATTAACGTTGAAACATTAATGTAAAACTGTACTGAAACTGGCATGATCTAACCCCCAATGAGCCTTGTATATCACTAATAAACCTCTAACCATGATCATTATGAAATTCAACATCAATAATCTATAGAACCCTTAGTTATCCCATTAAAATATGATTAATCTCCATCATTATAAGATCAACCTCAAGGAAACCCTTCACCCAGACATCATTATAAAACTATGATCTCCTAACCATGCTCCCACCATGCCACGAGAAGCACAACCAAAATGAGAGGGGCTAGGAATCGACCTAACATTCCATCCTAACCAATCCCTGGAATCCGAAACAGTCGCAGTTCACCTTTTCATAAGCGAGGGAAACCTCATGCATAAAAAACATTTCAAGGAAAAAGCATCTTCTAGGATACTTGATCCCTATATAAACAACTCTCAGGAATCCATTCCATCATCGAGTCGCTCCTAGGTAATCCAATGCCCAAAATAATACACCAGGGTTGACATGCATCCCTCGATGAAGGGACTATATTTCTATCACTAGTAAATATAAAACCATGAGATCCGAATGACTTATCAATGGGTAAAAATTAATTAGGGTTATATTGAGTGTAGTACCACCAATGATTTATATAGAAAATACCATATAGGTTATTCCTGACTGATTAAACAATCAGACATCCATCTTTAGTGAAACCAAAAATAGATAATTATTTCTCATGTAAATCCTACATGCCTAGTATGATTCATGTACATTGGCCTTTCACCAATGGTCCAAGAGCCAAAAAAATAAATCGTAAATCAAAAAATTCAAGTATATCACCCTAGGTGAAATAATACATCAATAACTTCATAAACTAGGAAATGAAATTCAATAACCTCTATAACCTATACATTCTGTTGAATAAGGTTTCTATGATGCACCATTTAATGTTCCATCAGGAGCTCTAACACTTTCCTAAACATCACGTCTACCAAATCATGAAATCTTAAATAAAATACAGACTCAAATACCATTTTTAAATGAACCATAATGGGCTAACATATCCATTCACTTGATCTTGCTTGTGACAAGGACTAAAGAGAGACTCCACATTTGCCAGAGGATTTTGATTAGTGGTGAGGGCCTAATCCATAAAATGGGAATCTTATTCCCTTAGATTAAAAAAATTAATAGTAGAATAATATCCATGAAATATATAAATCCATAAATATCATATTAGGTATAAATAAATAACTAAGATAGATTTATTCTACAATAATAAAATATAGTTACATAAAAACTCACAGTCATTCTATACATATCATCTGGTCACCCACTAGTCCAACCACATAAAAAGAATAAATAAATAAATAAAATAAATAAACATAAGTATCAACTTAAAATGGAATGTTATTCCACATAACTTGTCCCAAATAATGGTATAACTGTTCAAACTCAATCATTAGACTCCCCAAAAGTTTCCCTATAAGATTATTTCATTTTAGTCCCCTTACTGATACATTAAACTACTTTTCCCTATCTGAAATAAGACATAAGGACTTTATGTGAACCAAAGATCATGTTACATGGGGTGAGAGATAAATCTCAATAGGTTTCCCCAAATAGTAAACTTAACATATATTGTAATAATAAGAGAAAATCATGATATACTAATCCTAGTAACATAATTCCTAGCATAATAAAATATTAAAATAGATAAATGAAAACATGAGGAACAAAATAAAACAACATACCTCTTGACAACCAAGTTAAATCTATCCTTACTATGGCCTAGAAAATAGGATTTAGATAACATTGATCACCCAACCACAAAGCCTCGGGCTCATCTACCATGTCTACGTAGGATCTACATGATGTATAACACATCAACAAGCATGAATTCTAAACCATAGTATCTATAATACAGTTTCAAGAAAAAAAAATATTCACAAATGAGCTAGAACACTACAATATCATGATCAGAACAGGGGAGAGGAACCTCAATATCAGCATAATTAGAGAGCCTATCAAAGACCTGGAAGTCCTAATGAACTATTTAAGCTATAGTAAAAACAATGGTGTTATAAATATCTAAATTCACCAAACAAGAGATAAAATTTCACCCATAATAAAACATAACCCCCTAAAAGAGTGCCTCAACACCTCATTATCCTAACTCCCGCAAAAATATATACTACTAAATAAGAGTGTTTCACTCATCTTGATCACATGTTAGCTCTATGAACCCTCATAACACCATCTGACAAGTAAATGAAAGAATTAAATCTATATCATGGTAATTACCATGTCGAACAATATCCAAAAGGTTTCCTCTCTCGTACTAGATAATAATAGGAATATCCTCAATTGTCTATGAAACCAGACCATAGGTCAGCAATGCTAAAACCCATCTTCATCACCACAAAAATAAAGTCTCACACTATGATCTATGGGTTTTAATGTCATTCCCAAATTCACAAACACTAAACTAATATAGAATCCTCCTAGGTTAAACTGAACATAGAAATTAAGAACACCCCATAGATCACATAAATATCAAAACATGGGACAATCAGGAAAAAGGTAACTTGCTCGGTGACTCTATTACCCAACCCACCCATGATCGTCTCCATGACTACATTGGAATCCTTAATAGCCATATTTGGCACCCAATTCCACAATGGTACATAAACCACCCACAAGGGAATATTCAATAGTCACTAAAACTCATCTCATTACCTTATCTATAACACCTAACACTATTTTCTACCCCATGGTGTCATCTTATACATAAATCTACAAAAGATCCAAAGATTAATACCACTCAAACCCCAAGAAACAATCTCCAACATCTTAGGACTATCCAAGATCACATAAGTGATACTAATTGATCCCACCATTTTTTAACCATCCAAAATAACCTCAAAAAACCCACATGGCTTATACAATCTGTAACACCCTGAGATTTTGTGAATTTATTTTTTTTAAATAATTTCATCTTCTGATATTTTCACTTCACACAATAGTAAATATAGATTTTTTTTATATAATAGCACTATGATTTTCATTATGTCATACCTAAGACCAAGGGAATATAACACTACATACAACCCCCACTAGTCTTGCGTTACATGAAACACTGATTTTCTACAAAACAACACTTCATTATTATAATTACATAAATAAGATATTTATAATCTATCCATTAATATTTGGATATTAATAGTAATACCTGATTTTTATATATTAGTTATAATAGTTTTTATAATGAAAATTATATTTTTTGGTAAAGTCTATATAAGTTTAAAACTATTATTTTCTCAAATGACCTGATTTTCATGTCCTTCTATGAAAAATAATAAAATTAATTTTAGAAACTAATTGCAATTTATTTTCATAAAATAAAAATTATTTTTCAATTCATAATATCAAAATTAGATTAGGATAAATGTTTGGTATTTTTCTGAAATTTTTCTATTTTTTAGGAATATTGAAAAATACTTCATAGTAGTTAAAAACTGACTATTTCCTTTAAAATTTATGTTTACTTTAAATTTATTTAAAAGTAACAGTAGATAAACAATAAATATATTAATCCAATTTATTTCAGTGGAATAATTTTTATAATAGAATTAAATATAAAAAATTATTGATATTTTGAACATCTCTTTTACCCGCCTTCGAACCACAGTTGCAGGATAAGCAGTATACATAATTTTATTACTTATGTGAATTTAATTTTAAAAAATGTACACACATGGTTGTAATATGTATGAAGAACTTGGTATATTAGGATTAAATTTTTTCAGTGAATAGTAACTCAAGAATTTTATTTACCGCAATTAATGGTAAATAGTGTAATTAAAGGTAAAAATAATATTATAATAACAAAAAATTACCCTAACACATGAACTAATCTCATTGGATAATTTCATTAGACCTATATTATCCTTAGGTCAAAATATGATCCATTTTATGCCACTTGTGTTGGATTGGGACATTTATTATTTTTTATTGAAAGAAGAGTTAAGAATTTCATATTCAAACATTAATAACGACATACTTTTTAATATAGGGTCATACATAAGATGAATTCAAAAATAAATATTCATTAGAAACAAAAAAAATTTAACTACTCTATGATAATTTACTTATATTTTTTAGACAATAAATAACAATATTTAATTATGACATAATGATGATGTAGAAATAGATTTATTAAAGGAATAATCAAATAAATTATATTAATAATCTTAAAATAAATATCATTTGAGCTATTTTATGTCATCCAATATTTTTTTGGATTATTATGACATGTTATAGATGATTTAATGTGTCATTTTTAAAGTAATCATTTCTTTGGATTTTATAAAATGTCATGTCATAAATAGTGTCAAAATTGACATAAATGTGATTTTAAAATAAATAGTATTTTATTAAATGTTATTAAATTCATAAAAATATATTGTTCTTCCAACCAACTTGTATAGTTTAAAGGATGACATAAATGATCTGATCGTGGTTATTTTTTCATTTTATCATAACTATGTTAATCCAATAGTGTAAAAAAGTCGTCATAGTAAAAGTTTAACTATTTAAATAAGGGTTAAAGCCAAAATATAAGGTTAATTTGGTGACATAAATATCTAAAAAAAATGGTAGAGATGATTTATACCAATACTCTTATTATTCACGAAATAACACAATTTTGAGCTATTTAAAATTGAAAATCATTTTATAATAAATTAATTGTTTTTTGAGTTTCCAAAAGTGACCCTCCTCCCACTTATAAAATGGAACCTCCCCCTATATTTTATTCACACCACTAAAGACTTTTTTTTAAAACATGACCATTTATCCTCCAATATCCCGCCATCCCCCCCTTCATCCTAGAATACTTACCTTGGGTAGAAGGCAACTCAATGAATCTTTTTCGAACAAACCAAAAGGAGTTACCCGATATAGAGGTAACACCTTCTCTCAAACTCCTTTATTATATTTTCTTTCTCTACCCCCTACACACTATTATTTTATTATTTTATAAAAAATAATTTTTAAGCAATATATTTTTATATTATTATGATATTTTTGTTACCTACACTTATACATACCTATATATAATTGATATCGAACATATTGTTTTTGTGTACTGGGAACTATTACCTCGCGAAATGATGGTTATTTATTTTTCATATACCACCAATATAAGGGCTCATCCTTAAAACATTAAATAATCTTGAATTATGTTAATAATTCACATTGAGGATCTTTTTAGGTTTATATTTTTTGAGAATTAGGCCATAAATTTTACAATACATCTCAAAAATTATAAAGTAGACACTTCTACTAAGTCTATATTTTTTCATAAAATAAAAACTCTTGAAGAAAAGTTCCATGTATAGTTCCATGTTTTAGATATAATGACATTTCCTTGATCTAATCCTTGACCCTATTCATCTTTATGTCTAGTGAAAAAAAATTTAAAAACATGGCATGAGCATAAATATCCGAGTAAGGGTAATAAAATAATGAAATAAATAATTAGTCCATCAATACATAAAAAACATATACTATTTTACTTACCTCATGAAATCATATGATGTATTAATAACATATAGTAATAACAAATCATAAAGGTAACTTGTGGAATCTATAACATTCTTACCTTGTACCTTTCACAGCTACATAAAGAGTTACATTTGGAATACCCATCATAGTATATTCCATAAATCTATTAGAAGAAACATTCACATTTACCTCTGTCATGTTACCAAATTAATTGGAGAGCTATATCAGGCTCACCCTCCCTAGGATTATCCTGTAACCACCCGTATGCGTAAACAATTCCCAAGAACCATAACTAATCATAACACATAAAATAGACATAAAGTAAAGATAACATTTCAATATTTCAATAAAAATATATTAGTTAAATATATTGACATAAAAATTGAATTATTGAATCCATTTTTAATACCAAAATACATAAAAGGTTATATGTTATTTGTTTTCCTTTTAAAAACATTACGGCTTGTTAAGGAAGAAAAAGATCAAATAATACACGTGATGGTAGAAAGGTCGTTGTCACCACTAACGATATAAAGAAACAATCCTTTTTTTCATTTAATAAAAATAATCATAGAATAAGATTCCCTTTGAATGAAATTAAATGTCAAAGGTGTTTATACAGCGTATAAAATAATGTCCAGTATAAAACAAAATATGCCATAATGAAAGATGATTGAGGCGAAGTCCTTTACCTCTAGTCTGAATTGACTTGATCATTCTTTAATATCATGAAAAATAAACTAATTTTAATTTATACATTCATAAGAAACTTTTTAAATTTTATTATTCCTTTTATATCAATTATTTACTTACTATAACAATTAGTTAATTAATTGAGTTCATATCAGACATTCTGTCAATGTTCGGAACTTGAGTTTAAAATGAACTTCTTATAATTAAAAGTTGTTCATGTGGCCAAAATTCCTTTATCTCTAGAATGATATTCATGATTTATATATAATATATGTCATATATATCTTGTATATATATGTATTTATAATAGTATATAACATTTGGAGGTAAGAAATCAAATGCGCCGTTCATTGAGACGGTAAGTCGTACGTATGCATGAACGATGCATTCATTTATATATCTTATTTTGATGGAATTAAAACTTAATGATACATATGTATATTAAAATTCCAGTATAATATCAAATATAATTTTATTAACCCCATACTCTATACATCCCATGTATGGCATGAACGTGTCATATCACATTGAGCGGGCGGTAATCTGCTTTTCCTCAAATGAAATTATCGCATTTACCCATTATGGAAACCATAAAGGTATGATATAAATAAAATATTAAGAATCATAGAAACAATATAAATATAAAATATATTACATATAAATACATTTCCAAATAATGGCCACAATAAGTGGTGGTAGGAGAAGATTGAACAAACATCGTTTTGTGAGGCAGCCGTTCATCATCCATAGAAACAGTATGTTATTTACTCAATAGATGGAGGTGTGTGTAAGTTTAGTAAAATTTCATATCATAACAACAACATAGTATATTGAGTATAATTTTTTTATATAATAATGTAATAAAAGGAGTTTAGGGGGTTTGAGAAGTAAAATAAAAGAAAAGATCTTAAGAAAAGTTGTTACCTTTATATCGGGTATCTTTGTTTTGTTTGAATCAAAAGGTTAAATTGAATTTTCTTATGATTGTGGTAAAGCTTCTAGGAGTAATAGAGGGATGTATTGATCTCAATTGGGAATATTTTGGATGATCCAAGGGTCTTGAGAGGTGTGAGTAATGGTTTAGAGGTGAGGGCTTTTTATAATGGGGGGAAGGGCTCTATAGAAAATTTTAAACATATTATGTTATTATATAATGATTCTCATTTTCTATAGGTCTAAAACTCATTAAAGTCTAAGATAAGATGATTCATGTTAGAAATAAAATCATCCAATAATAATTGGATAGGTTTTGGATATTGTTTTAATTTTTATAATCTTATTTATTAAAGTCATTCATTAATGAGGTAAGCAATACATCATTATTGTGTCATAAATAATTTTATTTATATGATGTTAAAAATTATAAAAAAATTCTCATGATGTAGTAAATAAATTTATCTTTAAACTTAATATTTATAGTCTAAGATATATCTTATATAACCCCATGTAAAAATTTATTTACTAAAAGATATATGTTTATGTCATTTTTTGTCTTTACTTTAAATTAATTAATATAAAGTGTCATTATCAATCCCATGTGGCTCCATGGGGTCCCAAAATATACCCAAGGATGCCCATTTTCGGACATGTATCATCCAATAGTATTAGAACACATGTTTGGTTAATTTAATTCTATTATAATATTATTTTTTACCCATATTTACCAGATTTACCCTTTAACCATGGTAAATAAAATATTTACTAATGTAAAATATTCATAATGTCTAAAAATAAAAGTTACCTATTAACATAATTTGTACCTCACGATTCCAAATATTTAATCCATGTTTTCTAAATTCAAAAAATAGAAGTGGAAGAAATTAAAATAAAATTAATTCTCGCTTCCAAAACAAAAAAAAAGCTTGATTTTAAAGAATAATAACTATCAAAAGATTGACACATGTTTATGTCCAATTTCAAAGTGAAATTACTTCCAATGACCAAAATTGGATTAAATGGTAAAAAAATAATATAATTACACTTTAAGACCAATTGAAAATATAATCTAACCTTATAAGTAAATTATATTAAAAGGAAGTTTTGAATTAAAATATAATATTTTCACTATTTATTAAAAAATGAACATTATCAGTAAAATACCAAAATTTCTTCCAAAGAAAATTTTGATGTCCTAATCATAAGGAAAAAATTTATTTTTTCAAGTAGAACATATAAAATTGATAAAAACTAGAATTAGAAATATTTCGTCATCAAAAGGCCATAAATCGACCTTTTAAGGAATATTAGTGTATTTCTGCTTAAAATTACATTTTTTTCTTATTTTAAACCTCTAAAATTTATCAGATAAATGTAAAAATATTTAACCAACATGTATAATCATATTGTAGTGAGTCATGTTCATTCCCACTAATACAATGGCTATGTCTTAACTACCATTTCAAATAAAATTATATTATTATTTTTCAATATAACATAATTTTGTGTGCAATGTAAGATTTCATAGAAACCTATTGTTGTGTATTAGGTATTCCATCAAACATATAATCTCCTTTTAAGTAAAATTAATATTTAATTCAAAAATATTAATAAATATTAAAATTTATTATTAATTATTTACATGGGTTGTTACATCCTTCTCCCCTTTTGGAAATTGCATCCTCACATTTTTTATTCACTTATCAAATAAGTGGGGGTATTTATCTCTTATAGAATTTTCAGATTCCCATGTTGCCTCATCAACCATATGGTTTTTCCACAAAACATTTACCTGATGAATTACCTTATTCCATGACACTTACTCTCTTCGGTCCAGAATATGTACTTTGTGTTCCTCATAAGAGAGATTCTCTTCCAACTGAACTACTTCTGGGCTCAGAACATGAGATGGGTCCATCAAATACTTTCTCAACATTGAAACCTGAAAAACATTGTGTACCTGGGATAAATGTGGAGGTAAAGACACTCTATAGTCAACAGATCCAACTGTATCCAGGATTTCATAAATTCCAATGAACCTCGGACTCAACTTTCCCTTCTTACCAAAACACATCACAGTTTTCCATCGAGAAAATTTGAGAAAGACATGATCACCTACCTCAAAACTGAGATCCTTCCTCTGGTTATCTGCATAACATTTCTGCTTTCCCTGAGCTATTCTCATGTGCTTTTAAATTGACGAAACTTTTTATACAAACCCTTTTACCAATTCGGGTCCCATCCGTTTCATTTCACCAACTTCATCCAAAAAAGTTAGAGTTCGACACCACTTTCCATATAATGACTCAAATGGATCCATCTGTATACTATAACGAAAACTGTTATTATAATAAAATTCAACCAAACAAAGATATTAGTCCCAAAATCTCTGGTAATACAGTGAACAAGCATGTAGTGTATCATCTAAATTATAAATTGTTTGTTCTGAATTCCCATTTGATTGTGAATGAAAAACTCTACTAAATTTGAATTCAGTTCTCCAGAACTTCATATGGCCTTTCCAAAAGAAAGAAGTGATCATAGGATCATGATTTGATACAATGGAGAGTGGAACTCCATACAACATGACTATCACTTTAACATATAATTGATAATGTTGATATAGATAAAAAAAGTATCTCAAATAGGAAGTAAATGAGAATATTTAGTCAATCGATCACTAATATCCAAGATTTCATTATTAACTTGAGATGTCTTTGGTATTCCCACAAAAAATTCCACGGATAAATTTTCCCATTTCCACTTTGGAAGCGGTAAAGACTGAAGAAACCCTTTCAGTAACTGTCACTCTGCTTTAACCTACTGAAAATTTGAACACATCATAGTAAAATCATCAGTATCTCTCTTCATTCCATCCCACTAGTAATAATCATGTAGATCTCTATACATATTAGTACTGGCAGGATGAACTAAAAATGGTGAACTATGAGCTTAACTTAAAAACTCATTCTTCAATTGTGAATCATAAGACGCAAATGACCTCTTCCCAAATCTCAAAACACAATCATGATCAGTGTTAAAATCGAGAAACATACCCTTCTAAACTAACTCTACCTTTTTCTGCAACTCATGGTCTACCTTCTGTGCTTGCTTAATTCTATTTGATAGTGATTCTTTCACTGAAAACTGAAACAAAACATATGAATTTCCTTCACCAATGACTTCTATGCCAAATTTCATCAAATCAATATCAAAAGGATGTCATTACAAATGTATCATGGTTAATGAAGCATTAATTTTTCGACTCAAAACATCTGCCACATTATTTGATTTTCCCATATAGTAATGGATAATGAAATCATAATACTGGATTAATTCAAGCCATATCTTCTATCTCATGTTTAATTATTTCTAAGTGAAAATATACTTTAAACTTTTGTGGTCAATATATATTTCACATTTTACTCCATAAAAATGATGCGTTCAAATTTTTAAAGCCAAAAACTACAACAACTAATTCCAAATCATTTGTAGCGTAATTTAACTCATGTGGTTTCAACTGACCTGACGCATAATCAATTACCTGATCATTCTTCATTAGGACATAGCCATGTCCATTCAATGAGGCATCACTGTAGGTAACAAACTCACCATTTCTGGAATGTAGTGCCAAGATAAGAGCCTTCACCAATCGTCTTTTCAATGCCTTAAAATAATCATCACATTCTTTTCTCCAAATGAACATAACACCTTTTCGATTTAACATAGTGAGTGGTCTAGATTACTATCAAATATTTTCAACAACCCTCTGGTAATACCCCGCTAATCCAAGAAAACTAAAAATCTCAGTTATATTTATGGGTCTTAGCCATTCTTCAACAACGTTTTTTATAAAGATCAAATGTTATGCCATTTCATGAAATAATATGACCGAGGAATGAAATATTTCGTAACCAAAACTCACCCTTGATGAATTTCTCATACAGTTTATTTTCTTTTATGGTTTGCAAGAAAACCCTTACATGAATTTCATGGTCCTCTTTACTTTTAGAATAATATAAAATGTCATTAATGAAGAAAACCACAAACTTATACAAGAACTCATGAAAAAATTTATTCATAAGATCCATGAATACAAGAGGTGAATTGGTTAACTCAAAAGGCATAACTAAAAATTTATAATGGTCATATCTAGTACGAAATGCAGTCTTTGGAATGTATGCTTCCTTTAATTTCAACTAATGGTACCCCGACCTCAAATAAATCTTCGAAAATTATTGATTTACCTAGATCTAATCAAACAAATCATCGATATGAGGCAGTGGATACTTGTTCTTAACATTGATTTTTTTCAATGCGCTATAATCAATTCAAAGTCTCATTGAACGATATTTATTTTTAACAAAAAAGACAGGAGTGCCCCATGGTGATGTGCTTGGTCAAATGAAACTGTTGTCTAATAACTCATGAAAATGCTTCTTTAACTCTAAATGTTCGATTTGAGCCATTCGATAAGGGGGTTTTGAAATTGGCATAACATCAAGAACTAAGTATATAGTAATTCCAACTTCCCGGTTATGTATAATACCAGAAAACTCATTAAGAAAAACATCAAGGTACTCATTTAACACTACCACATCATTAATCTAAATAGTTCCTTTATTTTAAAAAATATTTGCATGGTAACATTCATTTCCATATTTTTCTAGTTTCTCAGCTTCTTGATATGTTATCAAAACTATTGGTTCATTCTGGTACACAAAATGAAAATATTTATGAAAAGAAACCTTTTTACCTCTAAAGTCAATCTTATAATGATAAACAGAAATCCAATCCATATCCAAAATAACCTAATACTATACTAGAGGAAAAACAATAAGGTTTGTAGGTAGATTATTTCCACACGCAAGGATAGGAAGTTTCATATAATTTATTTTTGGATCAACATTTTCCCCCATTGTTTTTACCATAAGTTCAGGATTCATATCATAAATAGGAATTCGAAATTTATTATAAAACTTCTCAGAAACAAAATAGTGTGTAGACCCTAAATCAAAAATCACTTTGGCATAATCTGAATAAACCAATAGTGTACCTGATACTACTTCATTTGATGGACCAACATCTACTGAAGTAGTTGCAAAGGATTTCACCACCCCTTTCTACTTGTAGTCTTGTTGGTTTCCCTCAGTTGATTTCTTAGTTGGATACTCATTTGCTAATGATATTTTTCATTATAGTTAAAACATTTTACTAACTATAAATCATATTTTGTCTTACCATTACCCTGATCTTTTTCAGTGTAATTAAGAGCCTTATGTCCCATTTTAGCACATTGGTAGCACTTACCAGAATTCAAAAGACATTCCCCAGCAAGTTTTTTACCACAATTTTCGTAGACTATAAACTTATGTTTCTTACCATTAGTATTTTTTGAATAGTTCTCCTCTTTCATCTACCACCTCGGCTTCGTATTATGTTGTTTTTTAAAGAACACATGATCATCGACATGCTCAATTTCCTCCTTCTCCACACATAGTACAAGTTATTCTTAAATTTTGAACTCATGGGAAGCTAAATCCCTTCAATACTTTGGCTTTAATCCTAAGTAAAAACGGTTGATCTTAATATCAATATGTAGTATGAAATTTGGAGCATACCTTGACAGTCGAGTGAATATTTCTTCATAAGAAGTGAATGAGTCATCCTCCTGCCTCAATTCTAGGAATTTTTTTTCTATCCTAAGACGAACCACATTAGAAAAAAATATTTCTCAAGAAACATACCTTTTAATTCATCCCAATAAAGAGCATAAATCTCCTCACTATCCCAGATATTTTTCACCATCGACAACCACTGATCAGATTCACCTTCAAGATAGTAAATAATAAGACTAACCTTCTGATTTAATGAACACCCCATTACATTAAAAATATTTTCTAGTTCTTTAATCCACCCTTCAACTAGCACGGGGTTAGATGATCCTCTGAATAATGCGGGATGTTACCTCATGAAATTATCCAATAATGACATGTTCCTATGTGGTTGATTTGGTCAATCTCGTGCATGGATACCACCACCATTTATAGACTAATTAAATTGTTCCATGACTGTAACAAACTGTTCAGTTCCGATTTCAACAATCTCAAGTTGCGGATTTGGAAGGTTTTATTCCTCTTGATGTTGTCCCCTCATAGCTTCCATGTTTCCTCTATGGAAAACCATTCTAAACACAGTTATATCTTAGGTGAAGAAACATGGTAATCTGTAAATGCTATATCATTTCAATCATACCATAAATTAATGTATGTAGATTAATTTAACTATATTCTTACTCCAAAAGTTATCTAAAATGTCCTCTGATACCAACTATAAGGACCCATCCTTAAAACATTACATAATATTGAATTAAGTTAATAATTCATAATGAGGATATTTTTAGGTTTATATTTTTAGAGAATTTGTCCATAACTATTACATTACATCTCAAAAATTACAAAGTAGACACTTCTACTCAGCTTCAATTTTTCTCATAAAATAAAAACTCTTGAAAAAAATATTCATGTCTAGTTCCATATCTTAAACAGCATGACTTTTCCTTGATCCCATCCTTGAACTTATTCATCTTTAATCCCTGTGAATAACATATCCAAAATATGGGATGGGCATAAAAATCCCAGTATGGGTTATAAAATAAAGAATGATATTATTAGTCCATAAATACCTACAAAACATAAACACTTTTATAGAACTCTTTAAATCATAATATTTATGAATAACATATAGTAATCACAAATCATAAAGGTAACTAGTATAATCCATAACATACAGACGTTGTAGCTTTCACAGCTACGTAGGGAGTAACATTTGGAATACCCATCATAGTATATTCCCTAAACCTATTAGGAGAAACATTCATGTTTACCTCTGTCATGTTAACCACTTTGTTGGAATGATATCTTGGTTTCACAAACCCTATGTTTGTCACGAAACCACCTGTATGCATAAACAATTCCCAATAACAATAACATAATCATAACACATGAAACAAACATAAAGGAAAGATAAAATTTCCACATTTCAATCAGAATATATCATTAAAATATATTTACATAACAAATCCATTATAATTACCATTTTCAATAACAAAATATGTAAAAGGGTATGTGGTATTTTATTTCCTTTTAAAAAAAATTTCTTGTTAAGGATGCCAAAGATCAAATAATAATTGTGGCGGAAGAAAGGTAGTTGTCAACAGTTACGTTAAAAAGAAGCATTCCTTTTTTGACATTTAGTAAAAAACTTCGTAGAATAAGGTTACCTTTGAATGAAATGAAAAGTCAAATTTGTTTATAATGCAAATAAAACAATGTCGTGTATAAAACAAAATATTCCTCAATGAAAGGAGATTGAGATGAAGTCCCTTACCTCGTGTCTGACTTGACTCTATCATTCTTTAATCTCATGAATAATAAACTAAAGTTAATTTCTACTTGATTAAGAATCTTTTTCAAGTTTATTTTTCCTTTTATATGAATTATTACTTTTTATAACAATTAGTTAATTTTTTGAGTTAATATTGGACATTGTTTTTGATGTTTGGAACATGAGTTTAAAATGAACTTCTTATAATTACAAGTTGTTTATGTGGTAAAAGTTCCATTTTCTCCAAAATGATATTCATGATTTATATATAATATATATCAAAAATATCCAGTATATATATGTATTTATTATAGTACATAACATTTGGATATAAGAAATGAAATGCACACTTCATGGAGAGGGTAAGTCGTACGTACGCATGAATGCTACATTCATTTCTATTTCATATTTTGATGGAATAAAAAAATTAATGATACATAGGTATATTATAATTTCATTATAATATAATATATAATTTCATTAACTCAATCCTTTATATATCCCATGTAGTGAATTTATGTGTCATATCACTTTGAGGGGGCGGTAGTCCGCACTTTCTCAAATTAAATTATCATGTTTACCCATTATGGAAACCATAACGATATGCTATAAATGAAATATACGTAATCATAGAAACAATATAAATATAATATATATTACATATAAATACAATTGCATCATAATTTCCACCATAAGAGGTTGTAGGAGAATACTGAATTATCATCATTTCATGTGGTGGTAGTTCGTCGTGGACAGAAACAGTATGCTCTTTACCCATTCAATGGAGGTGTATGTAAATGTAGTATGAATCCTTCTGATAAAAAAATCAAGTATACAGAGGATATTTTTTTTGTTATAAAATAAAGGAATAAAATGTTTTTAGGTGGTTGGAGAAATAAAATAATAGAAAATAACTTAACATAAGATGATACCTTTAAATTGGGTATCTCCCTTTGGATTGAACCAAAAGGAGTAATTGAATGGCCTTCTTCCTAGGGGATTGCTTCTAGGAAAAATTTTGGGATGCGGGGAGCTTAATTGGTTAGAGTTTGGAAGATCCAAATGGATTGAGAGGTGTGAGTAATGGGTTTGAAGTGGAGGCTTTCTATAACGGGGAGGAGGGGCTCATTAGGAAATTTTAGATATAATATTTTATTATATAATGATTCTCAGTTTCAAAATGTCAAAAACTCATTAAAGTCTGAGATAACATGACACATGTTATAAATAAAATAAACCAATAATAATTGGAAAGTTTTTGGATATTTTTTTTTTCTATAATCTTATTAATTTAAGTCTTTAATTGAAGAGGTAAGCATTGCATCATTATTGTGTTATAAATAATTTTATTTATATGATGTCTAAAAATTATAAAAAATTATCATGATGTATTAAATACTTTTAGATTTCAAATTAATATTTATTGTTGAATATATAACATATATAACCCCAAGTAAAAATTTATTTACTAAAAGATATATGTTTATGACATTTCTGTCTTAACATTAAATTAGTTAATATAAATTGTCATTATAACTCCCAAGTGCCTGCATGGGGTCCCAAAATCGACCCAAGGATTTTGGTGGTCCAACATGTTTCAACCAATAGGGTTAGGACCTGTTTTAGTGTAATTATTATTATTATAATATTATTTTTTAACCTTATTTACCAGATTTACACTTTAACCAAGGTAAACAAAATATTTACTAAAGTAAATAATCATAATGTCTTAAAATAAACGTTAAATAATTACAAAATTTGTTCCTCCTGATTTCGAATATTGAATCCATTTTTTCTAAATTCAAAACACAAAATCGGCAAAAATTAATTTAAAATTAATTCCCGTTGTCAAAACAAAAAGTGTGTTTTTAAGAAATAATAACTATCAAAAGATTGACACTTGTCTATGTCCAATTTCAAATTGAAATTACTTCCAATAACCAAAATTGGATTAAATGGTAAAAAAATAATATAATTAGACTTTATAAAATATTAAAATTGTAATCTGAATTTATAAATAAATTAGATTAAATGGAAGTTTTGATTTAAAATACAACATTTTCACTATTCATTAAAATATGTACATTATCAAAAAAATTCCAAAATTCGATCCAAAGTAAATTTTGATTTCTTGATCTTAAATAAGAATTTTATTTTTGTCAAATAGAACATATAAAATTGATAAAAACTATATTTAAAAATTGTTCACCATCAAAAGGCGGTAAATCTATCTTTTAAAGAATATTAGAGTATATATGCTTAAAATTTGATTCTTTCTTATTTTAAGCCTTTAAAATTTATTGGATAAATGTAAAAACATTTAACAAACTTGTATAACCATATTTTAGTTATTCCTATTCATTCCTTCCAATACAATGGCTATGCATTAACTACCATTCAAAATAATATTATATTATTATTTTTTAAAATAACTTCATGTTGTGTGCAACATAAGATTTCAAATAATCTTGTTGTTGCGTATCGGGTATGCCATCGAACATTGAATCCCTTTTAATGTAAAATTAACATTCAATTTTAAAATATTAATAAATATGAAAATGTTTTATTCTTTATTTACCAGGGATGTTACAACCAATCATGGTGGCCATTATGATGGACAATCTATCTATAAATGTTCTCCATAATATTTAATATTTCTTTATACTTATGTGATCCTCTTTATGACACATACCTTTTTACATTCCATTTGGTGTTAATACGATAATCTCGTTTGAGGAAATGTGGACTACCGCCCCCTCAAATCGATGTAATTCGTTCAAACACCACATGGAATGTATTAAGGATGGGTTTAGTGAAAATATATGATATATATGATATAATAATTCTTCTAATATAAGGATATATATATACATACATATATATACATAGGTCATTTACATAATTTATTTTAATATAACAATTAAAATGGAAATAGCGTTCATGTGTACGTATTGCTTACTGTCTCCATGAACGGTTTATACTATTTCATACTTCTTTATAATATAGATTATTGTAATGTATATATAATGATATACATGATATTCATATCATTATTTATATTCTTGAATCATGATACAAGTATAAGGACCAGTTATATAACAAATTAAGACACATACAAAGAACGAATTGAATATTACCCAAAGTAAAACCTTAACATAGGGTCGTTAACAAGCTGGTAATATAAGGTAATAATAAATACATAAGTGGTATTAGATATGATAATATGATTTTTTTAAATATTTATAATAAACTTATATTTGTTATATAGTAATCTTGTTTGAGTACCAATAGAGTCAAGACACAAGGTAAGGGGATTTTTGTCTCACCTTTATTTCGATGAGACACATGCCTCATACACTAAAGTTTTAATCTATATGGTGTATATAATTCCCATTAATGTATTTGATTAATCTTATCTAGAAGATTATGATATTTCCATATTTTTATAATTTTATTTTAACATGGTGCATATGAATCTATTGATTATTAAGTGATAAGTGTTGATTTCACAATTTCTTCTATTTTTAGAATCATTTCGTTTTAAGTCTTCATTGGGTTATATTTATCATCCATGTCAATTTTTTCTAAAAATGTTATCATAAATTTTTTCATTATCATATATATGTTTAAAGTAATTTTTACCATTTTTTTAGCATTTACAAAACGTTTTGAAAGAATTATTTCATTCATTTTATAAATGATGTAATTTTTTAATTTTTCAATAAAAGTAAAAGAAGAATGTTTTATTTTAACTTATACCAAATGAATGGATTTTTATTCATTCATAACTCCTTATTTCCTTGAAGCTTCCCGTAAAATTTTTCAAATTAACTTTCTAATAAATTCTTTTATTTTAAAATTGTGTGGTATTTTAAGAAAATAAAACTATTTCAAAAAATAAAGGATATTTTCTTTAAAATATTTTTTAAATGATTTTAATGATTCCTTTATATTTTTTGAAAATGGTTTCAAAGAAAAGGGTTATGAAAATTTTAATGTTTAAAAAAATTGTTCAATATAAAGGGGTTTTGAAAATGTTGTATTTTTTAAAAAGTGATTTTAAAGGGAAATTCATGTTCTATGTGATCTTTAAAAATCCTCCCCCACCTATGATGACATACTTTGTTATTGCTTAAGAATTCCATTCATATTCTGTCTCTGAATGGTTTATGTTTTTATGGCATGATGTTTAAGACACCCCACCTCATTCAATGGTTTATTCTTTTGTTGAAATGATTATGAAACTTGTATCTTTTCCATAGGTTATTATATGATTAGATGTTAAGGATTCCCATATAATTCATTAGGTTATGTTTATGATAAATGTTTTATGTCATTGTGGAACATGTATGTATGATTTCATTCTGAGATTTGTGGGAACTATATATCCCTCTAATTCATTGTTTAAAGATATATATCTCATGGGAAAAACTACGATGGTCTTGGGAGTGAACATTGACTACTAATATGGCCATGGGAGTGAACCATGACTACTAATATTGTATGAGTAGTGAACTTCTGCAACTCAGATGGCCATGGAAGTTAACCAGGACTACTAACATGGTATAGGGTGTGAACCCATGCTACTAAGATGGTTTTGATAGTGATTCCATGGCCACTGTAGAAAATTTTAAATGCTTATGTTTTTTACACACTTCCATGTCCTATCGCTATGTTATGCTTTCATAACCCATGTACTTTATTTCTTTATGATTCATGTTTTATGAATTTCCAATCCATATTCCATGATTTATGTTTCTGATTTTTGATTAGTAGGGTATGATCTTATATTTTTTTGATCATGTTCTCAAATCTTTATGCTCATGATAATTTTCACATGTCTCCATTGTTTAACCATATTGAGCATCTGATCTCACACCATTTATATTTCATTTCCCCTAGTTTATGATGACATGTTTATGTTTGAGGTATCTAAGAAGGATTCTAGTAAAGAAGAACCTAGTGGGGGATGATGTAGTTCATTTATGTACCAATGTTTATGTTTCCATGTTTCCAAAGGTACTAGAACAATTATGGTCTTTGGGAATCTTTTTATATAATAGTTATGTATTATGCAAATGTTATGTAATTTCTATGTATGTCCTGAATTAGTCATTAAATTTGGTATCAGAGGAAATTATTTGCAAAACTTTGGAGACTAGAATGAGAAAATTTTAGTGAGATACCTAGGTATATTTCTAATGATATGTCTAGATATGTCTCTAAGGATATTTATGAAGATGAGTCGACATTTAGAAAAATGTCCATGAATTTTGGTAAAGGATATAGTGATTGATTTCCAAGAAATACATCCCTACCTGGATACTACGTGTGGATGTGGCTCTAGAACAGATGTTCCTATGGGTAAAAACTATAACAATACATTTCATGCCAAAATCTGGGTAATCTAGTACAAGAAAATGGGCCTTGATACACAAATGGTTTGACACTCCCGAGATATATTCTTTCGGAATTCGCAAAATCTTCACGAACCATCATGAATAATTTAAATGGGAGTTGGTTACGAATAACCATGGATAAACCCGAGGAGTCATAATTTATGAAAGTAGTCATAATTTAGACATCATATAAGTTGGTTTCATGATAATTGGATTCCTCACTATGATTATCAATCCGTACTCAATTATTATTGGTTTTTGACAATGGAATGAACTAGAAGGAACTGAATTAATGTTGAGTATAATGGAAAATCTATTGATGAGAAGTCAAATGGGATGATAACTGGAGTGAAGGATGTTTTGATTATACTAAAACAGTTATCAAATAACATGATTAACTATGTGTACCTTAACCAACTCTCAAACTCACCATGGAAGTGAAAGAAGGAGATCACTCAGAGTTCGGTAATGGAGACCATGGTGGAAAGACGATTCGGTTTCCTTTCTGTCATGAATATGGAGATAATCATCTAATTAAATGTCTCAGATGAACAATAAGATTTACTGACTATGAAAAAGAAGGACACCAGGAAAGTGACTGCAAAGGGAAGATGATGAGTTCGGTTAACGGAATATATTGGAATATTGGAATTTATAAGTCATCATCAAAAGTTATGTGTTTTAAGTGTTTAATAAATAGTCATTATGTAACATAATGTCCCAAGATTAAACCTCCTAAATAAAATTAGATAGGTGGTGCGAATAATGTTTACATTAACAACGGTGAAGAGACTACAGATGAAATGTGAAAGGAAAGAGGTATTATGTAATTGGATAAGAGATGATTTTTAATGGATTAAGGATGATGTAATCGGTGTTGTTCTGTATTGGGTTTCAGAAAATTGTGAATGATGAAATATACAAGGTTTGTTCTACTTATGTTTTTCTCTTAGTATTTAAATGTTTATATTGAATGTTCCAGATGGACTAGGTATGTTATTTAATGACAAGGTTATACTTTTATTAAGGGAAGGTATCCCTCAATATATTCTTTATCTTAAGATAATTATGTTTACATAATGATATATGGGATATTAATTAGTAAATTGGATGATACTAGTTACCTTGGAACTAATTAATGATTTATTGACATGTGGGTTATGCTATGTTGGATGTAGTTTAAATCTTTTTTGAAATAATAATAAGGAAACATGCATGTTTTCAATAAGGATGTATGTTGATTTAGGTTTTTTACATGTTTCTAGAGAATAAATGATTATGGTATTCACATGTTTGGAATGCCAGAACCATGAACTGCCTTATTATATATGGAGATAAATGTTATGTCAGTTTAGTAGACTTCAACCTAAAGTTTTGTATTTTTCAGATTTTGGAAGGATTATAGGCTTATCCATTTATATAATTTTTATGTTAAAATTCATATATGTTTTTTGGATTAATGTATCATCTCTCCATAGGTAGATTTATTGGTATTTTATAAATTCTGTTAGCCTTTTTTTTGAAGATAGATAGAATGACCTATCATTCTACTCAGGATTTTCTAATTCTTCAAGAATGAAAAATTAAACTTAATTTCATGGAACAATATATAAAGTGGAGATTGTTCATGGAACAAAAAACGGTGAAGTGTTTTTGAAGTCAAGTAAATATATATTCTCTTGAAAATTCTTCAACATTTGGAAAATGTATCATAACAAAAAAAATTCATGTTATTATCATTTTGAGGATATCAATTACCCCTTTCATGTTTCTTTATTTTATGGTTTTTTGATTTTTAACTTTTTCTAGATCTCCCACTTTCTTGTGATAATCGATCTTATCAAAATCTATGATTATTAATGATTTTCCTCTATGCCCAAATCATCACCTATGTTCTCATACGTAGAGAGAAAGTCATAATTTACTTTGGGAAACTATTATTTTCCAACCATTCCTTTTTAAAATAATGTTGTAGACTTTTTTTCACAATGTGGGTTTCTATATTTTTATAACCCAATCAAATTTCAAGGGAGAAATTCCATTTAAGGGGGTTAGAATGTAACAACCCATAATTTTGTGAATTTAATTTTTTCAAATTAATTTAATCTTATGATATTTCTGATTCATGACAAACTATATATATATATATGTATTTTGTTATATAATATCACTAAGTTTTGTATTATGTAATACACAACACCATGGGAAGCATGCACTGCATGCAACACCGACTTGGCTTGCGTTACATGCAACACTAAGTTTCTACAAAACAATAATTTAATATTATAATTATTTAATATAATATATTTATAACCTAGATGTTAAAATAGTGATATTATTAGTAATAAATAAATTTTAAATATTATTTATAATGGGTTTTATAATGAAAAATATAATTTCTAGTAAAGTCTTTATATGTTTAAAAACAAAAAAAATTCAAATGAACTAATTTTCATATCCTATGGAAGATAATAAAATAAATTTTAGACACTCAAAAAAATTTATTTTGAAAAAATAAAAATTAATTGTGAATTTGGAATATCAATATTAGCTTAGGGTGAATTTTTGGTATTTTTCTAGAAAGCTACAATTTTTTAGGAATAATGAAAAATACTGCATAGGAGTTAAAAAATGACATTTTATTTAAACAATTATGTTAACATTAAATTGATTTTAAATTAACAATAGAAAAATAATACATATATTAATCCAAATTAGGTCATTAAATCATTTTTATAATATAATTAGATATAAAAATTATTGAACTTTTGAATGTTTTATTTTCCCTCCTTCTAACCACATTTGTTAGAGTAGAAGTGAACGAAATTTTACGGCTTCTGTGAATTGAATTTCAAAAATAGAAATATATTATTTTAATCATTATGAAAAATGTGGTCTAATCAGATCAAAAAAATGTGAATAGTAACTTTTGAATTTTATTTAAAGCGGTTAAAGGTAAATATGGTAATTAATGGTAAAAATAATAATATAATAATATAAAATTACCCTAAAACATGTCGTAATTTCATTGGATAAGTATTTTTAGACCCAAATTATTTTTAGGCCAAGAATATTATCCCTTTTATGCCACCTGAGTTAGATTAGGATATTTATTATATTTTATTTAAGGAAGTGTTAAAAATTTCATATTCAAACAATAATAACTAAATATTTTTTAATATAGGGTTATACATAAGAAAAATTCAACAATAAATATTAATTATAAATGTAATAAATTTATATACATCTGGATAATTTACTTATAAATTTAAACGTTAAATAATTAAATTTAATTGTCACACAATGGTGATGTAGTAATAAATTTATTAAAGGAAGAATGAAATAAATTATATTAATAATATTAATATATATATAATTTGAGCTATTTGATGTCATCCAATACTTTTTAGTATAAATAAGACATGTTATAAATGATTTAATTTTTCATGTTTTAAAGAATCGTGTTTTTTTATTTTATAAAAAACACAAGTAAAAAAGAGTGTCTAAATTGACATGAATGTAATTTTAAAATAAATAGTATTTTATTAAATGTTATAAATTTCAAAAAAAAAACAAAGTTTCATCCAACCATATTTTCTGGTTTCAAATATGTCATAAATGATCTAATTGGGGTTCTTTTGGAATTTTATAGTAATTATTTATCATATTGTGTAAAAAAACAAGTTGTCATGGTAAAAGTTAATTAGTTTAACTACGTGTTAAATCCAAAATATAAGGTTAATTTTGTGACCTAAACATGTATAAATTTTGTTGGTTGACAGAATTTCTACTCATACTCATATTATTCTCGAAATAACTGACAAATGAGCTATTTTAAACCGAAAATAATTTTTAAATAAATTAATAGTTTTGGAGTTTCCAAAAGCACCCCAATACTATCTAAAAAAGGGAAAATCTCCTTCTCTTTTACTCACACCACTAATTCATTTTGTATCATCCAAAACCTACCCATTTCTACTCACAACTCCCCCCCTTCATCCTAGAAGACTTACCTTATAAAGAAGGCAACTTAAAGAAGCTTTTTTCACAAACAAAATGGTGTTACCCGATTTAAAGGTAATGTCTTCTCTCAATCTCTTTTCCTTTATTTTCCTTATCCACCCTATAAACTCACTTTATTCAATTATTTTATGAAAAAACCAGTATAATATTTATAATAGGATTTTTTATTATAAGTTTTTGACTTACACTTACACACACCTTCATCTAATTAATATTAATCATACTGTTTCTATGTACGGTGAACTGTTTCCTCACGAAACAACGATTGTTCATTTTTCCTTTACCACAAATCATGGTGGCCATTATGATGGACACTCTATATATATGTTATATATAATATTTATTAAGAATTTAATTTTCTATATTACTTTTTAAAACACATTACTCATTACCTTCTATTTATTGTTAACAATTTTATCTTGTTCGAGGAAGTATGAACTACTGCCCCCTCAAAATGATGTGATTCGTTCACACACCACATGGAATGTATTAAATATGGGTTTAGTGAACTTAAAGTTATATACTATATAATAGTTCTACTAGAATAATTATATATATATATATATATATACATATTTATTTTACATACTTTCTTTCAATTCGACAGTTAAAACAGAAACAACATTCATGCGTACATACAGTTTACTGTCACCATTAACGGTGTATTTCATTTACTAATTATTTATTATATAGATTATTTTAATATAAATATAATTATATATAGGATATTAATATCATTATTTACATTTTATAATCATGATATAATTATAAGGACCAATTATATAACAAATTAAGACAAATTTGAAAAACCAAGAGAATATTACCTGATGTGAAACCTTAACATAGGGTCGTTAACAAGAAGGTAATATAAGGACATAATAAAATCATATGTGATGTTATATATAAAAATATTCTTCTTTAAAATATTTATAATTATATTATATTTATTATACAAGAATCTTGTTCAATTACAAAGGGAGTTAAGACATAAGATAAGGGGATTTTTGTCTCACCTTTATTTCTGTGAGACACATTCTCCATACACAACTTTTTTCTTTTATGTGGGGTATATACTACATATGAATATATATTATGATTCTTATATATATGCTTATGATATTTCCATATTCTTATAATTTAATTTTTACATGGGGTTTATGATTATATTGATTATTAAGTGATGAGTGTTGATTTCACATTCTCTTTCATATTTTGGATTGCTTTGTTTTAAGTCTCTATTGTGTAATATTTATAATCCATATCCATATTTTCCCAAAAAATTATCATAAAATTTTTTATTATCATATATATTTATAAAGTCATTTTTTCCCATTTTTAACTTTTTACTACACATTTTGAAAGGAATCCTTCTTTCATTTTCCAAACGAAGTACTTTTTTACTTTTTAGAAAAATTACGAGAAGAATGTTTTATTTTAACTTATATGGAATGAATGTATTTTTACACTTTCATAACACCTTATTTATTTAAATCATCCCTTCCAAGTTCTCAATGTTATTTTCAAAGAAGGTGTTTTCATTAAAAATTGTGTATCATTTTAAGAAAAGAATACTATTTCAACAAAGAAATGATATTTTCCTCAAAAACTGTTTTAATGGATTTTCAGGATTCCATTTTATATTTTCAAAGTGGTTTCACATAAATGTGTTTTGGAAATGTTTTATATTTCAGAAATACGTTTCAATTAAATTTGTTTTGAAAATTTTTTATATTATAAAAAATGATTTCTATGGAAAATTAATTTGGTAAGTGATCTTTCAAAATCCTTCCACACCTATGATGACATAATTTTTTATTGTTCAATAATTAAATTCATATTATTTTTCAAAATAGTTTTATTTTTTTATGGAATTATGTTCAAAACCCCCAATTATTTTAATGGGTAATTATTTTATGAAATGATTATGAAACATGTATCTTTTCCATAGTTTATGGTATGATTACATGTTTATGAATACCATTTTATTCCTTGTGGAATTTTTATGTATGATTTAATTATGATATGTTCAGGTCCTATACCTCCCTCTAATGCATTCGGTAAAGGTTTATATCTCATAAGATAAAATAAGAAGGGCTTGGGAGTGAACCTTGAATACTAATATGGCCATGGGAGTGAACCATGACTACTAAGATTGTATAATGAGTGATTCCATGCTACTAAGATGGCCATGGGAGTGAACCATGACTACTAAGATGGTATGGGGAGTGAACACATACTACTGAGAAGGTATTGGTTGTGATTCATTGGATACTATAGAAATTAGTTTAAGCTTATGTTTTTTCCACACTTTCAAGTCTTATTACTATGTTATGTTTTCATAACTCATGTACATTATTTCCTCATGATTCATGATTTATGAACAACCAATCATTATACCATGATTCATGTTTATGATTTTTTGTTTTCATGGTGGGATCTTATATTTTCATGATAATGTTACATGTTTCCAATGTTTACCCTTACTATGCTTTTGAGCTCTCCCATTTTATGTTTCATTTCTCTCGGGTGATGAAGATATGTTTTATGTTTGATTTATCTATGAATTATTATAGAAAAGAACCTAGTGGGGCATTATGTAGCCCATTTATGTACCAGTGTTTATGTTTCCTTATATCCAATGTCACAAGACCAATTACGCTCTTTGGGCATATGTTTGTATAATGTTTAAGTATTCTACAAAATTTTTGTAATGTATATATACATCATGAATGGGTCATTACCCAATCCAAGTCATATGATAATCTCATAACCCTCACCTTGACCTTACACCACTTTTCACTTCCCCTAAGAGGATTCTAAAACCATTCTTTATAAGAATCAACCTACCAATTCTCGAATGATTAAAACCCACATTGACATGTATGTTAATCTCCTCAAGGTCTATACCATCACATTCAACATAGAAAATTTTATAAATAGTAAACATAGAATTACCATTATAACTATCTGGTACCAAGAAAATGAAAACTCTTGTAAATAGAAATTACATTATGTTTACCCAAAACATCCAACTCAGTATGCTCCACTATACCACTCAACAGGAACTTACCCTAGCTAAATATTATTTAACAAACACAAATGAAATGTAGTGCACATAGGGTACGTGGAAATGTATCCTAAATAGGGTCAGTTAGAGTAACATACATGGCCTCTGGTTGTGTACCATGTAGAGGTTTTGTTCATTCATCCTACACGGCTGAGTTCGCTGATACAGGGGGTCTAGCCTTTTGTTTGGTCATATCCCAAGTCACCCCTACATGAGATATCAAATAGTATACACATCATGATGTAATATTATTCAATAGTCCTCCTAAAATAATAATACACCCCATGTTTTCTTATAACAAAGTACTATGTAATTGTGATTTCTCGAATGAAAACCCCTAAAAATCCCTAAAACCCTTTATTTTCTCAAAAACACTTCATATTGACCACTTAAGGGTCCCTAGTAAACCAAAATATGGATTAAATTTTTAAAAACAATTAACCTATGGGTATGTTTTGAAAAAAATACATATCATGAGGCCTAAAACATTGATTATTTGATCTTTGGTTTCGGATATGCACTTGTAGAATCTTGATCTACCTCTTTTGATGATCATCAGGACATGATAACCTCTTCTTATCCCTCTTCTCCCGTTACTAAGAATTCCACACTGAGGGGGAATAAATTGTTAACCAACGGTGTTGAAATAATGTGATACGGTAGAAGAGAGAAAAACTGACGAAAATAAAAAGGGCTCTCGATGCCCAACGTGAGATTATTCTTTACCTAGAAAAAACCCCTCGTTATGGACTCAACTATAAATTCATAGTCTCAACCCAAATCTCCATTAAAAATATATCACCAAACAAACACACAAAAATAATTTATATTTAATTAATTCAATATTCAATATTCAATCAAAATTCAAATGGCTTTTAATTACACAAAACTCTATCCCTTGGATAAACACCCTATTCTTCGACCTATGTAGTTGTCATAAAAATTAGCTGATATCATATAACATGAAAATTACTATTTTTTCATTCAAACACTACTATTAAAAAATTAAATTTCTCTTAATTTTCTAAATCTATGATAATATATTTCATCACAACCTCCCCACCATAGTGCTTATCTCTCAAAGGACCCTTGGGTTTCAACCTAATACCATGCATCACCACGAATACCTACATATCTAGCACCACGTTGACCATCCACTAACTGGTATCATGGTGCCAAAAATGATTAAAACAAGAAGGTATTCATCCATGACTATTAATACACTCCCCACCATATTATTATCCTTATCATAATCTGTCAACAAAACAACAAACTCTATATCCCACACTCAATCCACCAATGAACATGATGAATATACATAGTTTACTCACTCACACCCAAGAACAAACCCTAAAATCCATCCACAACCTATTTCCATATCACTAGGAACGAATTCCTTGATACTCAAAGAAGAGATTAAAATGGCAACAATAACACATTACAGCCAATGTTGTGCTCCCCATCATTTGGCTTCCCATAAAACACTCATCAATCACTAACATTCTCAGACACACCTAAACACTAAATTCACATATTCTTGTGTAAATATATTAAATAAATTAACTCATTCTAACATGATCCAAACCTCAATGATCCTATTTGAACTGACCATTCCCCTCAAATAGTTCATTTACAAAAATTGGGAGTTTCCCTCAGTGGCCCTATAAAAAAGACTTCTCTCCATGATAAGATCAACTACATGACCATCCTCCATCCAGGTGTCATTATGCAACCAAGATCCCCCAACAATACTCCCACAATTCCACTGAAAGATCAACCACAACTAATAAGGTTAGTAATAAATCAAACCATCCCTATCAACTAGACCATGAAACAAAGAGCACATATAGTTCTCCACTTCTTAATCCTATGTAAACCACAATAATAACCAAAGCCTGATGGAAATTTGAGAATTATGAAAACAACTCTTGGAAATATATTCCCACATTGAGACACTCACATGGACTCCAACACCCACAAAATACAATAAGGATTCTACACATCACTCAATTAAGAGAATAAGTTTATATCATTGATGTGCATCTCTCTATGAGATTCAAATGACCTTCCATTAGAGGAAAATTATTTGTGGTTTAGTTGAGTATAGTACCAACAATGAGTTGTATTATAGAACACTATAAAGGTCCTTCAAAATACTATAGATAATTAAACCTATCTAATTTTTGAAACCATACACAAACATCCATATATAATTTTAATCATGTATGCCTAGTATGATGCTTTTTACAACTCCTCTCACCAACGAGCCAAGAGACAAAACCAATGAATCAAAAATCCAAAAACTAAAGTGCATCAACCAAATGAAATCATAAACCTATAACATAAATAAAAAATTAACAAAAATACCTTTAAACTTGCTAACATTAAAAATAAATTGGAAATGGTTTTCATGATTCACTAGTCTTAGTTTCATTACAATCTCTAACGCATTCCTAAATCTCCAGTCTACCAACACACCAAATCATCAAATAATATAAGAACGAACCCATAACCAACAAATTTTAAAAAACTATGATATATCCCAAAACTATTATTCACATTTAAATCCCATTAAGATATTTTATACATAATAATCTTTTTCATTACCTTTGGTAAAGAAACATATTGAAATGTGATCTCAGACACTCGGTAAGTAATTAAAATAAGAGATATCAATTAAAGATAATATGTGAGTATAACATGCACTTGTGGGTGAGTGAAAATAATCATGGAATATTATCATAACATAATTAAATAATAAAAAATAAAATAAGGATTTTAAATCATAAATCGTTAAATAATTCATTTGACAAAACAAGTAAAATGAGTGGTAGTGTTGTTTAATATTAACACTATTATTATTAGATATGGAATCATAACATAAGATTATTACATAACATAAAAACATGGAATAATATTGTGTTATATTTAAAATAAAATAAAAAATTTTCTTTTATTAAGGATCACTACCAATACAATAATCATCTAGTTGAAAGAGTATCATAGTGGATTTGGTTCACTCACCATTCACATAAACAAATAGGATAGAGTCCTATTGTTTATTGGGTTCACTCCATTGCTTCTTACTAATCA
Organism: Viscum album; assembly: GCA_963277665.1. Classification (NCBI taxonomy): domain Eukaryota; kingdom Viridiplantae; phylum Streptophyta; class Magnoliopsida; order Santalales; family Viscaceae; genus Viscum; species Viscum album. The sequence goes on along the minus strand of OY728128.1, from coordinate 258,869,530 downwards.
AATAATGAGATATAAATCATTACTCAATGCATTGGAGGAATAAATAATTTCAGACCAACCCATCACATATTGAAAATAAAAACATAAAATAATTATAGAAAACATTTACTATTTAATTATAGAAAATTTAACACATGTTAAAAAAATGGTTCAATTGTAATTTTTAGAGAATGTGATCATAATACATTTAGAGAATAAATTTTGTTTTGTATAATTATAGTGTATTCCCCATGAAAAATATGAAACATTCAAGTATATTGACAAAGATGAGAAGCACATTATAATAGAATTGTAAAATTGATTTGAGAGATATTAAGAAATATCATTTTCATTCCAATAAAATTTATTTAAAAGGAAATAAATTCTAAAGTAATATTTCTGGATAAATAATGAAATATGAAATAAAAATAATTTTGGAAAACCATAATAACTAGTAGTGGAAGATTTTTAATGATAACTAAGTTATGTGGTAGGAGAAAGTGACTATGTATAAAAGGTTAAAAGAGATTCCATTCAAATAATTTTAAAGAAAATAAAATTTAATAGAAAGTATCATTAAATAATCATAGATGTAGGTATAATAACATCTATAAATGAAAATGAAGATGATGGACCTAGAGGCCAATTACATCCATCGTAAAATAAGATATAAGGAATCCTCCACTAATAAGAATCCTTTCTATTGAATTGTGTGAATAAGGTTCATGAAATGATAGGATGAAATGTAAATTGAAGAATTAAATAAAATAGAAGAAAATATAATGTATTTTAGAGAAATATAACCAGAAATTTCCCCTAACGAGATCTTATATAGGGTTAATATCAAATTTTATATGAGATTGGAAAAGAAACTATAAAATCAGACTTTCCCATGGTTGAATGTCATTTAAATCGCTATACAAAAAAATTGGATTATTATATATATTTTTGAGAAACATACTCAAATTTATTTTCTATAATACTAAATAATACTGACTCCATATTATACATAATTTAATCGTGTATTTCTAAAAATAATATTCAGTTCATAATTGTTACTTTTCTCTATGTGTGCTTTAGTGTGGTAGTTTTTCTCGTTCCTCTATGATAAATAGTTTTTCACCTCTATAATCATAATGGATATTTGCATATTTGTTTCATATATTTCTAAGATAAAATGGTAATTTCATGGAATAAATGGTTATTTTTCATATTGAAAACTTAAAAATATAATTTTTCCTTGATTGTTGAATTTGAAAATTTATTTATTAGTGAATATAAATCGAAATAATACCATTATATAATTACTAAAAAAATAATTTTTATAAAATAGTGTCTATATTTTTTTTATTCCATGATTTAGACATTGTATCACACTTCATGTCAGTGGTAAAAGTGATCCAAACCAGAACATGGTATAATCTCTGAATAAGATAGAATATATTATTTTATTTTTATAATATAAATGTTATAAGTATAATAATTAATAAGAAAAATTATTTAAATCATAAATCATATTTATGAAGAGTTTTATGATAAAGATAAATAATATTTTTTAATGAGATGATAACAGTTATTTTTAATACTTAAACCTTCTCCAAGAGAGCCTCTTGGAAATGAAGGATTTAGAAGTCTTTAATGTGTTCAAAATTTCCCAAACAAGGGAGAATCTAGTTAAAGAGAGAATTTGGGTATGTATTCAAGTTAAAGCTAAAATATATTTTTGGGTTAATGTGGGTATTGGATGGTTCCTTTTATAGGTGGAATTGTTTATCATTTTTTCAAATACTAGTTCCTTATTCGGTAAGGAATGTTTTTTACATATCAAGTGAAACCAAAGATCAAAAAAATTGATATTGGTTATAATACCACAATCAACACAATTTAAAGATATTTTTTATATTATTATATGAATTTATGTATTATATTATCATTTATGGATCATTTAACTTACAGAATGGAAACTCAATTTTTACATCAACAACTTATTTTTATGCCTAAAAATAAAATTCACTTTCTTACCACATATTAACATGATAATAAAAAATTTACACCCCATTTAATCTATTCTGATTTATAAATTTGATAAATTAATATTTATTGTTAAAACATAATATATATATATAACACTATTTTGATCAAGAAATGGATTTTTTATAACTAAGTGTTCGTAATCTTATTTCATAATAATTACTTATCAAATGTGTTTTATTATATTAGTTTGTACATTTAAAACATGAGATTCATTTTACAAACCTTTACAAGTGAACGATTTAATTCAATAAAATAATAATACACAATATATAGAATTTATAGTTAATTAAAAAAATCCTAAAATTAAATGATTATAATCAAATCCCCAAAAATAATAATTCTTTACCTTCTAATAATAAAATTATTTTATTTTATTTGTATTAGAGTCTTTCTTAAAAAAATATAAGATCAAAAAATATTTCTATCAAACAACAATATTAATAGTATGTAATGTGAAAAAATACATTATTTATAATGAAATATTTTAATTGTTTAATTTTATTTGATTGAATAAATATTTATTATTTTCATATTAGATAATGTTTAATTTTTCAATAATAATTACACAACTTCTATTAGAATAATTGAAAAAAGTACATACAATGACCATATATGCAGTATCTATATATCCAATTTCAATGTTTAATTCATATATATAGCATGATAAATATCTCTAAATTCATTCCTCTTATTCTCCAATTTCATTACCATGTTTTTTATTGTATTTATAAAATTAGGTATCTATTATATAGTTAAAAATAATACTATGATATTCATGGGAAATAATGATGATGAGAATTTAATTTTTTATATTTTTTAATTTACTTAGTGTTAAAGGTATTAATTAATTTTAATAATTATGCGTCATTTATTTATCTCATTTTGTATTTAATTTTGTTTTGTAACATTAATCAATAATGAAATAATTAATTCTTCATTTTATTTCACTTTAATTTTTATCATAAGATACTGATCATGGTATATACTTTAAAAGAAATAAATATGAAAATAATTACACACTACATTTTACTCTCTTTAAAATAATCTTACCCATGAAATTTATTTACTCTGATGAACAAATTAGGGTAATTTTTTATCATTACATATTTGAGTTTTTATGCCATATACTCAAAAATAAGATTCATCTTGAAAATACTAACATTATGAGTGTATTTTTTAATAGTAATTTACCATTATGATATAAGAAGTCTATTGATTGTTCCCTATGAGAGAGATAATGTTTCAATGGTAATACCTCTGAATTTAGTACATAGGAAGGGTTTGGTAGTTAATTCAAAAATTTGATATATGGACTATATTCTGAACCTTGGGGAATTTTAGTGATTGTGTGTAACAAATCATCTCGATATGGCCTAACAAGTCTCTCGGGAAAACTATCTACTAGTCTTAAAGGGTGTTCACAATCACCACAAGCTCAAAAATAGTGTCTTGACATATAATAATACATCATAGAAATATATTTCTCCACCAAATCAATTCAAATAGGAATCATAAAATTTTATTAATAAACCGTAATAATTCATCCATTATATAGACACCCGTGAAAAATGAATAAAACTGATTCACTTAAGAAAAAGTGGAAAATGAGTCATAAATGAAAAATCATTATTTAAATCATTTATACTAGCATGAATAACTCATCCAAAGTAATTAAAAAATGGTATAGAAATAAACATAGTATAAAATGGGTTCTGTTGGTTATAAAAATGATATCCAAAATAAAACAAAACCTGAATCCTATAGAAAACCAAACTCCATTCATATAAAATTTATCTCAATATACCAACACACTACCATGGAAAAATATAATTGTATAAAATATAAAGATAATATGAACCATGTGAACAATATAAGAGTTTCATCAAGAAAAACATAAGTATACATAGAGGATGTGAGAGAATATGCCTATCTAGATCACACATTATAGACATACAATTCCTTTAAATAAATAGGTTATGAATTCATGTTTGAAATAAAATATAATATAAGGTTTTAAATTTTAATTAAATAATGGTGAAAAATATTATTCATTAAACACTATAAAGAATAACATTTTTCTCTTCTTAGAAAACAAAATGAAACAACTTTTTAAAAGAAAAAATAAACCATTGATTTTTTTAAAAACAAAAAATGACTCCTTTCAACACATTTCAAAACATTACATAAAAATTAAAAATTAAACCAAGCATCATTTATTTATTTGGAAACAATATTTTGGAAACTGGCTATAAAAACATTTGGGGAAGAAAACTGACCATATAGGAAAAGAAAACAATACATAAGGGAACCATAAAATTAATTAGAAATAAAAAAAAAATCAATTAATATAAATAGTTCCACTATATAATAAATTAGGTGGGGATTTAATAAATCTGTGAATGTCATTCCTTTACATAACCCTCAATTCATAGAATCGGTGTCATTGGATACACCCTAGGCACTAACATCAGATGATTATAATAGTGATACAATAACATTTTCTAAAAAACTAATTTTTTCTAGTTTGATAACAATACAGTCCATCAGGTTAGGAAATTTCAATCTCACTCGAATGTAATCTCTTAATAAACTAAATCTTTGTAACAAAAAGGTATAACCTCGTAGTGTGTGTATAAAAATTGGTATTCAAAATCAAGACTTCCCATCACATATATATCTAGGTTCCCAATACCATGAAAGCATAAAAGTGATAAAGAAATTAGGATTACTAACAAACTAAAATATATTTAATATCTCATACCTCTCCAATAAATTCCAAACATGGAATAGACTATTTTCCACAGAATACATCAATCACATAAATAGTGAATAACCCATAATATTTAAAACAATAATATGGGTTATCAATGAGGGAATCATGGGTAATAATCCATTTATTTTTAAAGTTACAAATGGGTCTTCACATGAAAAATGAATCAAGGTGTTGGTCCATTTACAATTATTAAAATAAAAACAATTAAAATATCTTTTAGAAGTTATTTTTTAAAAGAAAACTATTTTATATACAAAATAAAAATAAAAAAACATAGTTTCTACCATTAAAAATTCAAAATAAGGAAAATCCATAAGGTAACATCATAAAAAAATTAATGAGACTCATAAAAATTGATAAAATATATGAGACTTGAAAAAATATAAAATGTTTTAATAAATCAAGAAATGTTATTATTAACATCTTTTATTCAAAGAATTAATTTTATGAAAAATAATTTTTAAACCTATTTGGAAGACAAACTAGGAATACATTAGTTAAAAGAAATTTATAAAAGATCAAGAATCACTTTAATTTCAATGTAAAATAATAACATAGTTACAAAAACCTCATTATAATAGAAACACATGGTGTTATAATCTCCCAACTATTCTTATTTTTACCACTATAAATTCTATGGTCAATATAGAATGTAACGTATAATTAAAACCATCAAGACTCAAATAAGAGGTAGGTGGGTCGGAAAATAATTTAAAATGGTACAACCATGAGGAAACCATTCAGCATGTTCTATCATTGACTAATCACCTAAAATAATCATTAAATTAAGATATCTCCAGTCACAGTTCAACCTCAACCAACTAACATTAGGAAAAAAGTGAATAGAGTCTCATTATAGGTATTTAAACCAATTATAACTCTTTTAAATGGTGGAGAAAAATTTAAATAACTCCTAAAAGGAAACTACCACCAATGATAATACTCATCCTTGATAACATCCAAAAAATTGAAACATTCTCTAACTCAAATAACTATTTTAGAAGACTAACCCACGACACTCCAACAGAGACATGACCCAAACAAATCTAGAATCTGTAAATCAACACAAAACAAAAAACATTAAAAACAACCACTAATTAATAGATAATGAAGAAACATGTCATAGGTAAAGATCCTCAAACCCCCACATGGGCTTCTAGACCTAGTCCATATCTCATAAAAAGTTATCAAAAACCGCAATCATAAAACAACATCTCAAAGATAAACTATAGAACAGAAATGGAACTCATGGATGCTCAACTAAATGAAGAAACACTGGTCATAGTTACCTAATTAATTACCTCAGGGTCTCCTATATTCAACCCACAAATACTATCAGGAAAATATGCTAATAATAAAATTAACATAATCATTAATGGACTAAAATCCATTATCTCATCAAAATCATATCCTCGGATTACTATCATCTGTAACAAATGATCAATTGGAACACAAAATGATTAGTACTATTCATTACTAAAAAATATTATTAAAAAACTTTCACGTTTAAGAAATAAAGGCTCAAAAATCATAAAACATTATTTGTCTTCAAATAAAATAATTACAAATTCATAATAGTAACACATGATTCTAGAATCTATAAGATGATAAGCTACCATCCCCATAATATTTAGGAATTTAATTAGACCATGGAATCTTTGGATCAACATTCCCATCTTCCCATATATCATAACCCTCTTTCGTGGTGATATTTTAAAGAATACCTTATCTACATCATCAAATTAAAAATATATTTGATTATTATAATAATAAATATTTTCTATATTTGGGATGTTTTAATGTATCATTGAATTGTTTGATTATTTTTATATTGAAAATATTTTTGAAAATGTTAATTAATTCTAAAGATCAACTTTGGGTCTAATTATTATTAAATATATCTCCATAACATCACGGTAAACCTTATATATTATTCAAATACATTTGATAATTATACACCATGTATCTTTATATATTACATTACTTTTATCTTGTCACATTGATCAAGTAATAATTCATCTCTAATAGAACTAAAATGCCATTACACTATAAGTCATTCAAATATATCCCAATAAAATTATGTCTTTTTTGAGCCTTGGTTTGTATTTTGTTGATATAAATATTTATTTTATCTCATGTCTAGATAGGTATTCTAAGGGTTAACTAATACCACTAGACTTAACTCGTTATTAATTATCCTATATTAAGACCAAACAATATGATATAATCTTCATAATATCCTTCTTCATTTTTTTCATAAGAAATAATCTTTTAGAAATATATATATGTTTTTTCTTAAAGGATGGATACTGAATAATGGGATATGTTCATAATTCATCATCTCCTTTATTAATTATTATTTCCAATGGAAAATATATATTTATGTTGAATTAAAATTTCATTAGTTTCGTAGTAAAACTTTGGAATATTCCGAAACTTTGTATGTAACATCTTATCCTCCTTTTTACTCTTTAATAATCATATGGATTGAAAGATGAGTATCCATTTGGGAAATATTAGATCTATAATCTTTCTTTATGATTACTTGGTTCAACCTTTACAAATCCATGTGTATTGGGTCTTTTAAAATGTATATCATGGATAACATAGAATTATCCTTCCAACTCATAGAATCATCCTCCTTGTTTACCTTCCCAAGGTGGTAATGTATTTGGAAATTATATTCCTTGAAAAATGCCATCAATATTTTTGAAACATGTTCAAAACATTTTATTTTAATATACACTTTATACTCATATGATCAGTATATATATCTCACTTTTTACCATATAGATAATTCTTCAATATATTTAATGGATATATTGAATATTTTTGCTCAAAATCATTGACATTTAATTTTTATTGTGAACCTATCTGATTACATGAATGGTGATAATCATTAATAAGGGTGAATTAGTTTGTATAGTAACTTAAAATATATTTTACTTGTGAGTATTAAATATCTCACTCTTAATTTACTCACTAATTCAAAATCAAAATGGGAATACCACATTATTTTAGTTGGGTTCACATCTATTATGGATGATTCTATCCCAAATATGTCATTTTAGTATCATAAATTCAAAACAACTTTTATTATTAAAGGGAATATTAGAAAGGGCCTCACCATAATCTTGTAATAAAATTGGAATCTACTAGTTACAATCAAGAATCAATAGAACAAGAAACTTCTATCAAATAAATATCACCAATAAATATATGAACAACCTAACAGACTCTATATATGTTGATATTTATCCTCTTCCTATAATATTCTTCACATACATAATTCCATATATCATATTCTTTTATACAATTTCTTATCAGTTATCCTGTTTAAAAAATTCATCAACTTATTTTCTTCATTTATTATCATTTTTATTCATTGAATATTTCATAAATATTATTTCCATAATATTTATGGAAATATCCTTAAATTTTAGTGTCATTAATTGACTTAGTGAATATCATTTATCAAGGATTGGATTTCTACTTTTATTCTACCATAATATTTTTTAAACACTCCATCACACTATACATTAAATATCATTATTTTCCTACCTTTTTAAACATCAATAAAATTCTATAAAATCCTCATGGAATAATAACATCATAACTTCTTGAATTCATACATCAAAATATTGTTTCCTAGAAGCATTATTTGTCATGTAAGATCATCCACAATCTTCTTCTTTATCGCATGCTTGCAATGTGGATCCTCTTTCAGTGATGTCGAACCCATTTTTAAAACCCAACATTTCTCTTTGGTGGTTTTACTTTAATATTAGTTCATATCATAATAAAATAAATTATCATGATTCTTGAATCCATGTATTTAATTTCAATCAACATCCTATGAATAAAATGTATTTTTTATTCACCATAATTTAATTTTAAAAACCTAGCATGATGACACCATTACCGTGGTCCAGATTACTTTTTTATCCCTTAGTATTTATGAGATACATTCACAATGGATAATTTTATATTTACATATATCTAGAACTCATTTGCATAGTTTTAGAAGTCTTATGATCAGAATCTATACACTTGTGCATTGTTCTCAAAGAAATATGTTCAAGTCTTTTGATAAGCCAAGTCGTGTGATGAAGTCTTTAGATATCAAGAGTCTCACAAAAAATACATATGATGAATACTTTAATTAGAACACAGATTAATATTATAATATCAAATACTTATGGTTATGTCATATGATAAAGATATATTATCCGATATAATTCATTAGAGACTCCTAAAGTCATATAAAAAATAATCATAGACTTACAATTGTCCTAGAGTCATATGATTGGAAAGAAAAGTCATATCATTAGTGACATTACCATTTTCATAGTTCAAGATCTATAATTACATACATGTTCAAATGAATTTAGGAATCATTCAATCTATGCATACTTATTCTCAATATTATCTAAAAATCACCCATGTATCAATACACTTTTTTAGAAAATTCCCTTAACTCAATTAACACCTTAAATGATTCCATTAAAATAAGTTCAACAATCACTCCACTAACCAGGTACTGAAAATAAATATGACACTATCTTCATGTGTGTTAAATAATATCCCCCTTTAGATATGCTATCAATAAAAAACTTATCTTCCACATATTGACAAAAAAACCAAACTGAATACTGTTATTGTTCATCTCAATCTTCTAAAAGAAAAGGAATCACTAAAGAATCATATCTAAGTCTCTACGAGATAGATATTTATTGAAAACATGTCTGACTAAATCAATTATCAATGTTTTCCAAAAAACAAATCAATTATGTTGTATCATATCATCATGAATATACGTCAAAATAAAAAATTTAGGATTTTTCTATATTCTTTCATGTGTGGCTCAAAAAAAATTAGAACAACTCAAAAACATGTAGCAAAAATTTCCCCTTGGGAAAACATATCATCGATTATAAAGAAGAAAATATAGAGGAACAAACTAAAAAAATTACACCTTGGTTTGAGGGAATTTTTTTCACTCCCTGATATAGCCTCAACTTATCAAATTGGTCAGTTGTTACGATTTTTGTGAGAATATCACCCAATTATTATTCAGATGGAAAAAATCCAATTTCAAATTTACTTATAACACCTTATATTTTAAAAAAATTATATAAAATATCAATATATTTGTACCTTAAATGTTGAATAATATTTTTTATAGGTTTATGCCACTCAGATTATCACATCCTAAGATTAGGGGATACACATCATCAAAGTTTAAATCATGTGGTTGTGTCTTATTCCACATCATAGGTGTTTCGAAATGGGTTGAATCAACATGATCAACCTTGGTTCTACTCATGGTTATTAATTTTTTATTCTTTTATTGAAATTAATCATATAATCTTCTAATAAAATAACTCTACCATGTGTGGAGTTTATTTCATAAATATCTCAGTCCTAATCGTTATTTGTAAATCCCCTTAGATTCATCTTACTTGTATTCATGTACATCATCCCATATTTAATGTATTTGAGATGTATCTCAAGATAATCCTTAATATTAATAGATTTTATTTCTTAGAATAATAATGGAACCAATAATAGATACATTATACATGTACAATATCATTTCTGGTGGTTATCAAACATATAAGAATTCCAATTATTCTAATGAACTATTTCTCATTAACTACTTATCCTTTATCATAATTACATGGATTTTATCCCATATGAATTGGGGTGTACATTCCTCTATATTCATATATGTTAAACATTTTTACGATCTATCTAGAGAAATTTAATGTTTAAATAAATATTTATTCATCTAGTTGGGTAACTCATAAACCAAACTAAATTTTCATTTCTCCATGAATTGACATGTCAAATATTTATTTCATGTGGCATGAGAACTCATTACATAAAAATTATTCATTTCTAAAAAAATATGCATCGACAAACAGAAGAATAAAGGGTTTTTTGTTTTTTTTCATATACAATTTTTTGTCCACACGAACTTTCTTGAACTTCACACTCTTCATATATTCAATAATATTGATATATTCATTGCTTGGATATTTTGTCATCCATAATGAATTTTCTCTAACATAGACACATTTATCCTATTCTAATAATGTATAAAGAATTTTGGAATATCTACATAAACTTAATCATCAATCTCATAATTTATAAAAGTGGAACTAACTTCCATATAAAATATTTTCAAGCTTCATTGAGCTATTTTGGAAAGGAATTTTCTCATGGAATCAATTATTAATAGTGGAATAAATATTTCATCAATGAAAATCCCATTTATTTTTTATTGTCCCTTTTATAACAATCTATATTTTTTTGAGACTTCACCATTCTTATCAATAATATTTTTTAAATTCCACTTAAGCCTAAACACATTCTTTTTTTGGGGACCTGGTGATAGGTTCTGATATTCATTATTTTTAGTCTTGAACAATTACTCATTCATAGTTGGAATCCACCCCATACATTAAAAATCTTAAACAACTATCGATGTTTAAACCATTGATAGAAGATTGGTATGTATAGTGGCCATGAACTTCCTTCTTATTAATACACCATGATTTTGATTCTATATAGTGTTCTCAGTATCAACATGATTTCCTAGCCTTACATTTACCCATTATAGATTCATTATTTTATCTTCATCACATAAAAATTAATAATCAACATCTCCAATAATAATATATGCATTTTATATATTTCTTCAACTAGTTGAAAACTGAAGACATCACCATCATCGTCTATTATGACAATTTTTTTATTACTTCTTAATTTTCATGGGCTTTGACATCATCACTATCAATAATTATTTATGATTTACTATTTTAAAATCTCTAATATATCCCATTTTAGGAGTATCTATGAAATATTATATCTTAATACTTTTCTTCAAATTCTCCCATAATTGTATCCTTCTTCTTGATCATGCATGAACTCATAAAAATATTGAGGTGTTTAACATTTGGGTTTCTTTTAAACCACATCTCATAATGATTCATGTGTTATTGTTTCCTTATTATACATATATTATGAATTAGTTTAGTATTTCTTTATGTCCTATAACTAGTAATACTTTGACTTTTCATGCGATAACATTATTATTCTATCCATATCAAAAAAGACTCTTATTCTTCATTTCGTCCACTCTATTTACTTATGGAGTATATAGAGCACTAATTTCATTTATAATGCAATGTTTTTTATATTTTTAGTTATCTTTGTATTTTAATATTCACCCCCATTATCAAATATCATTCTCATAAATTATAATCATATTTTATATTCTATAAGCCTTTTCAAACTCTTAAATTAGTCTGTCGGCTGTGATTTATGCTACATGGACATTATTCATGTCATCCTTTTGAAATAATTTATGAATATGATGAAATGTATTTATCTAATTTTTGAATTTATAGTTATAGGACCATATACATGGGATTTTATCAACTCAAGAGGATTTGATGTTTGAATTTAAACTCATTTATTATTTTTGTCCATCATTTCTTTCCATATATAAATTATACAAATAATACAGGTATCCTCTTTCAAATAGGTTAAATTCCACATATATTATTATTTAATCAACATATTCATATTATTTTGAAAAAAGTGATTAATATTTCCATTCCATACCTCATTTTATACATATTAACTCTTCTAAATCCTTTACTTTCTTCCTCAACTTGAAAAAAAACATGGGGTTCTCATACCTCTTGTTACAAAAGTCTCATATTTTATTAGTTTTACAAAAAAATCCATATTTTATTTAGCTATACTCATTTCCCACAACAAAGAGTAGTGAAAACATTAAAAAAAATTCTTCAACCCATCAATAAACAATAAAATGTCTAAAAAAAATTTATTTTTACCAATGTCTGTTGTCCCAATACCTTTGATAATTAGAGAAATTTTATTACGCAATGTCACAACTCATCCTTCATATTTATAAATATTTTTAAGGTTTTTTATGACACCATCCATGTGATATTGAAACACATTTTCCATTATTAAAGTCTTATTTTATTTTTAATCATTAATTTTAACTTTATCCATATTTATTTATTTTCTCTATACTATTTTTGATTTTGATTGTTTTAGAACCTTTAACATATATTCAAATGAGGGGTGAAAAATCAACAATGAAATACTATTCTCTCCCTTATTGATAACATCTTTTATAGACTAATTATAGTATTTTCAATCTATTTTATACCCCAAATTTCTACTCAATTTATTGAGGCCTCTAATGAGTTCTCAATTGTTTTTGTTGTCTCCCCCTTGATTCGTTATCACTTATCAGTCTATATAGTGACCCATTATAACCTCTATTATAAGAATTATGAAAAAATAGACAAAAACACAAGTAGTAACATTGAAATATTTTATTTTCATAAAAATTATATTGGTGAATGGTTTGTTTTCAGTATCAGTTTTTAACACTACAATGTATAGACATCATAATTCCCTTTTGTAATATTCTTAATTGAATATTTTTGGCTGATTAAGACTCATTCCTTGAATATTATAAATTTTTTAAATGAGAAAATATTTCTTTTTACGTCAACCTCATGGTTGTTCAATATTTTAATTTGTCATCTTATTCTTTAGAAGAAGTAATATTTCATTGTACAACATTTGAAGACTTTCCCATTTCATGTCATGTATAATGTTCAAAAAAAAATATGTGATAGGTTTCTTGGAGCATTCACCCTTCTATTAAATAAAATTATTCCCACATCATTTATTTTCTTTTCTTACTTTTAAAATTACAAAATATATTTTTACTATTTATCCATTTACTTATCTCCATTGATAATTTTATAGGTCATTCCTTTAATGATTATCCACATCCTTGTAACACCAAGCTCCATCTGCTCAATTCATTTGATTAAACTGTCTTTTTCAATTCATTGTCAATTTTTTCAATCAAAACCACCTTTTAGTTATGTTTTTTTCTCTTAACCTTCCTACTAATTTGTAAAAATTGTTTTCTCTCCATTCTCATTATATAGACCCTCTATATTTCTCTTTCCATTGCAGTGTACACATTCTTGAACTGTAACTTATGATCTAAAAGGTTAGCTTATTATTCATATTATGATAGCATTTTAAATCTTCAAGACATGTCTCTAGGAACTTCTTCAACATTATTATTTTTATCACTGTCAGAAATTATTTCCTCAATAGATATAAAGTTTATAATGAAAGAACAAGAGGTGATATTCTTCTTCAATTTTTAATTAATAAAATGGGAGATCTCTCATAGTGCTGATTCTCATAGTAGATTATTTATTTTTATTTTCACATTCAAATATCATAGGATAGATATTAGATAAATGAATAACGTTTCCATAAATAAAAATTTCAAAAGGATTTTTACCTACATACTTACTTATCCCACCTCTTATTAAATATATCTAGAATTGAGAAAATGTTTTTCATAATATTCTATGTTTTATCCTTGGTCCAAGAAGTCTGATTTTTTCTATATTCATGGCATTAATATATTTAAAATTATTTTAATTTTAATACATTAATTTTAATTTAACTTTTTTATTATATTATAATTTAATAGTTAATGAGAGAGTTGTGAAATTCAATTCTGGTGATGTCAATATTTTGATCTTCAATGGATAATTACATTGCATCAAATTTTTCTGGAAATATTCTTATAAATATATATACTATAGTATAATTATCAAAATTTTATTTAAACCCACTAATTGAGTGGATAATTAGGACTAAAATTATAAATAATTTTATAAATGTATCATACTTTTATATACTGTAATATTTTAAAAAAAATCAATTGATCTTTAGTTTTTATTAATTCAACATTCATAAATTCAATAAAGATTCATCCAAATTTAATTAACTTCTTTTCATCCCATGAAATTTATCCTTCTCTAATAGGGAATTTAATTAATATTCCTAACTTTCTAATCATTTTCAATATTTGTTTTTTATCAAATTTAATGTTGAGGTTTCATCTGCAAAAGTGAATCTATATTGAAAATAATCAACAATAATGATCCATGTTGAAAGAATGTAAGATACTATTTCCGATTTAGATGAATTAACCCCTTTTCTATCAAGCATTTCGATACATTTTCAATTTATTTAATTATTTTGATCTATAATTAGTGTTTGAGAGGAAAAAGGGAGTTATTCTTGGTTATTTACCAACTGTTAGATCATAAAAAGGGTGGTACTCATTAATAGTGGGGGTGAAATAGTGCATAATTTTTTATAAATTTCTCTTTTACTCTTATGAATATTGAAAAATGATACCTAATGATACTCTCTGATGATAAAAGGAAATTAAATAAAATTGATTATTTAATGGTATTTTCATCCTTAAAGTATGAATAAACCCTTGATGTTCCATCATTATTATCCCATGGACACTGATCCTCTATTATTATTAAAATTATTTCGAGAAAGGTTGTATCCATCAATACATATAATTATCGACACAATCCAGTTTTTATATTATATAAAAAAATAAATATCTCAATATAAATAAATATTGGTGATGGATTTTGAGCCTCTAGATAGTTTATATAGTTATTGATCTTATTCCTCTTCATATAACAACAATCTATTCTCCTTGTCCTCAATTCATCTTCTACAATACAGTAGTGTATCAGTTCTCCTCTCCCATAATTCTCACCATCATCTATTACTTTATTTTTAATTAATTATATTTACTTATAACTGTTTAATTATTTTTTCACTTTATTTATATAAATATTATTGATTCCAAGTATCAAAAAAAATTCATTCATTAAAACACATTTAATAATGAGTAAATGTTCTCTATTTAATATGACTTAAGACTCAAGAAGTTTTACTTCACCTGATACTTTTAAAATTTTGTTCTACTTCTAACTTATTATTCTTCATTTAAACTCTATGAAATATACATAGAGTAATATCTTCAAAATCACATGATTGAATACATAAAAAATTATGGTAGTGGATCCTTTATTTGCTTCTGAAAACTCCCTACACACATATCCTTCTTGAAGTACTTGTAACATGGATCCTATTTATTAATTTTGGATCCTATGTCAACAGCCCATTATTTTTCTAATACGGTTATCCTTTAATATTGCCTTATATCGGGATTAGTGTAAATGTTTTGAATTTTCAAATCCTTGTAGATAACCATAATCATCATCTTATGATTATGAACTCTCATTTTTCATCAAAAATGAAATCTAGAAACAGACCAATTTGTTACAATTATGTATATTCATATTACCCTTACATAGCCTTCAATATTTTCATGTTACCTTTATACTAGGTGATTTTACCTTTACACCTCTCTGGATCACCATTTTATAGTTCTGGAAGTTGTACAATCCAAATGCATGTGCTTGTGCATTTATCTCATTGAATTAAACCCATGTCTTATGATCATCGAAGTCATATGACAATGTATTATAATATATAGAGTTCGGTAATAGATTTTATTTATAAAGGATTATATTAGATCAGAAATTTATTCCATTAGTTCAAACACATATAGTGATGTCTTATACTAAATACTTATGATCATAGATAAGTCATATGAAACTACTGATGTTAATTTTAAAATACTCATTGAAATATGATCATCATGAGATCATAAAATCCTAAGTCAAAGTAATATAAATATTTAATTTTCTATTATTCTAGTTTCAACTAAAGATTTATAGACTTATTCAAATTACTCAATGAATTCTTTAAACCCAATCCAATTCTTCTCACACTCCTCTAAGCATCATAAAATGTATGTTCACGAATGTTTTAGACAATTATCTTAACTATAACTTCACATGTACTATTTCTATTAAGATCATGTCAGTAATAATCCCACATAACATTTTATGGATGATAAATACAATAAAATCTTCAAGAGAGTTCAAAAAACCATTAACTATCATGAATAATATGATACCACCATATTATTTTTCATGAGGTCACATAAAAAACATTTCATTGATTATTCATTATATATAAGGAACCCTTATTCGATGTAAGGTAGTGTGAGACTCAGTTTTGTGACCGTCATTCTCTTGATACCTTTTAGATATTATTAAGATTCATTTCTCAATAGGAATATGACTCCCTTATAATTAGACATGGATAATGGATTTTACAATAATAAAAAATTCCCCAAAAACATAATTAGTATAAAACTAATCTATGAATACTTTATAAATATATTAGAGTGGTAGATATGGGAAAATATTCAATTACATATGTCTCTGAAGGATCCATAGATGCACTTCAAATTGTGATAACATGGCCAATGAATGATAATTTCTAACAATAGATTCAATACTTTCTATAGTTTTCATAAATTTTATCAATTATCATGGTCTTTAGAATAACCCTTAACTGATATTAATCATACTTCACACTCATTGAATATATGAGAATATAATCTATAGTAACTACAAAAAATTCATCCTAGTGATCTATATAAATCTTATTCCTCTGATCTATGATGATAATAAGGGAATTTGTAATTTGGAATATAATCAATATGAATTCATAGATTCCATATAATGTACAAATGGTTTTCTTGGGTGAATCCTCTAATTTATGAATTAATTAATGATATCCACATAAAAATTCAATTATTGATAATTATTTAACATCACATAGTTTAGAAAATATGTCATCAATATGAGGTGTAATATAATTTTTCTTTAACAAGATCTAATCATGTTCATAATAATCAAAGGATGGATTCATTGATCCATCATTCTTGTTAATAAGGATAACCCATTCACCCCTTGGTGAAATACATGGGTGAATAAGACCCTTATGCATCTTCTATTAGTTTTTCTTATTTAATTCCTATAATTTAATCAAGTATTTTCTATAAAGAGTCTTTGATATTGGATAAAACCCATAAATGTGTTTTACTAAAAATGAGACCACATGATATGGGGGAAGATATGGAAACTCATATTTAAATACACTGACATATACCCACACAATAGAAATATCATAAATATTTTTTTTTCATTGAAAATATTTTAACTTAATAACCCTCATCATTGGGTTTGAAACCCCTTATAATGGAATTAATTTACATGGGGATTTCATGTTAATCTTTTTATAAGTTGACTATCATGGGAAAATTTGGGATACAAAATGTTAATTATCTATTCTATAAATTAATATGATCTCAATATTGAGAGATCAAATCCATTACCAAAATCACATAAAATGCAACAAAAGGGAGAATAATAAGATTTATAGGAATAACATTTTAAAAAAACCTCAATCTGAGATATTTTATTGATATAGGATAAAATAATAAAACCACTACAATTTTTTACAATGAAAATTGTCTTGTTGATGAACATGGAGATAATGGGGTAAGAAGCAATGATTTCACATTGTCTAATGGGTTACATGAGAAGATGATACCACTTAAAGTGATAGTTTTAAAATTCATTTCTTTACTCTATTGTAACCAATTCAATATCTTGATTTTGGGGTGGTGGATTTAATTTTTGTAGAAATAATTCTATTTATGAAGGACAAGGTGAAACCCAAATCAAATAATACATTATTAGTTCATTAGTGTATTATGAGTGTACCTCTCACAACATAATTTTCATGATCCACTTAAACAATTTTTATTATATAGTACAATCACTTATCTCATGGATTTATAGGTTGGTGATTTTAATTTTCATTATTAACCCCTATATACCATCCTCCTTGATGTGATTTTCAAATATTTTCTTTATTGTTGAGAGGTAACCATACCATACACAAGTCTCATGTTCTAATTAAAAAATTAAAATTTAAATAAAATTCTATCATTATTTCCTTGATCCACATACCACCTTGGGTCAGGCACAATGAGGTCAAATCTCAAGTTGTGATCTTCCTTGAATCTAGCCCTGAGATAGACGAGTTCACCTACATCGTCTCTACAATGATGGAAAAAACCCACTAAACCTCATCCCACTGCCAATTCAAACCACCATCACATAACACCTTCAATATCCCTGAATACCATCATCACATCACAATCATAAAAAATTCCTACTACTGCCACCAAAACCACTAACTATACCTGATAGAAAAAAAACAAACATGAGGAAGAAACACCTAACAAATCCTTAAAATTAGTAAATGACTTCACAAGGGAAACCATACTCAGGATGCAACTAAAACACCGATGGTTGTCGAACCGCACCTACCAAAACCTCATTGATACCTCTGATCCATATTTTACTGAAAGAGGAGTATAGGAACGTGATTTTAGAGAATATTTTGGGTGGTATAGGTCTCAAGAAGCTGTCATCATCATTAAGGCTAAAGACCTGAGCCTTCGTAATGGGAAAAATTGACTTTGGATGCACCAAGAAATCATTCGACCTCTGAACAACATAACCGAACTCTTCATTGTCACCACTTTTCTTGATCTGACATGGAGAGTCATAGAAGAACAATATGTCAGACCAAGGATTGAGAATCTAGGGGAAGCAATAACAAATATCCGCCAATGAGACCACAAAAACCACCTCGTGGAATTGTCAACGTAAAAAACATCACCCTAAAGTTGACATCATCGGCATGGGTTAGTGGTCCGCGAACATCACCAAACATCATCCAATTATAATCATAGAAGTGGATTACCATCATGAAGGAGAAACTAGAGTGAATCCCATCATCATGGAAGGAAAAGAGAATGGGTTAAAGAAGGGAGGAGACAAGTATAATGGGGTATGGGGAGGGTGAAGGAACCTGATAAACTCTACCCCCTTAAAAATCATCGATCAGGGGAAACCTAAGGTTAGAGGGAGATAAGGATGATTCCACTCTGAGGATCCCCATACTCTATATCCCATTATAAACCCATGTATTTGTTCATTAGTTATCATAATTTCAATACCCCTTAATATTTAAGCATTGTGTGGGGGTTTTGAATTAGGATGAACAATATTTCCATAAATTACATTTTTTTTTATTCATAACTATTCAAAAAAAAACTCGGTTGAATTATATTCTACATATAAAAAATTAAAATATTCCTTTGAAGAAATTCGCCCCATGTTTCAACCCACATTTTCATCATGTATGAAGTTAAATATTTTTCTTCCTTGGATTTTATCATTTGTGTTTCCAGGAAACTCCATTTTCATTTTGTTTTCCATAATAAATATGAATGATGAGAGTCTCCAATTTATATTTCCCACTTAACTTCAAATGATATAATTTCTTCATAGCTAACAAAGACCATAGTATCCACTACTTTTCCAAAACAAGTCTTTCATCACTTAAATAAAGAAATGATTTTTCTTTCTCGGACAATAAAAAAACTATAATCATTACATGAGAGTATTAAGAATTTTTCATCATATATATCAATGGATTTACCATCCATTAATTTTTTCTCCTAGAATTATCTATGTATTTTTATATGTATAGTTCAGGTAAAATAATTATTCAAAAATAACTTCTTATACTCCTCCATTTTTCTAGTGATTATTTATTAAAATTTTATTATCTTCCTGATTAAGGTCCACCATTTATCGAACTAACCATAAAATTTATAATAAAATAAAGAAACCATTCTTGGATAGAATCACTAGAGAAAGAAAAATATATTTTCTATGGTGTTGGTCCAAAACTGAGAAATTAATGCATAGAAATACCCATTAATAGAGGGGTGATGTTTCCATATGGGTGACTTAAAGGATAATTGTTCTATATTTTATATGTTTTAGAATTTTAATTGTCTTGTGTATCTTTTTTATAGATTAATAGAGTTGGGTGAGAATATCCATGATAGGTTTCACTCTTGACAACACCCCATTTGTTTTCTCATTGGGGAAATCATTATATTTTCCATTTCACTCATTGTTTACTCAATTCCTACTAGTTAAATCAACTGACTTAGCCGAAAACGTTTAGTGTGGGTATTAAATAATAATTAAAATATTAAGTTATCATATGATATGTAAAATACATCATATTATGTATTAAATTAGTAATACTTAATTAACATATGAAATTTTAGGTTCATCCTACACCACTTTTGGTTAAGCATACATTTCCATAAGTTCTCTCTTTATATTCATCATAACATTATCAATAATATTATCAAAATACATCCATGACACCAATATAGATTAATCAATCATAATATTAATATATATATAGTAAATAATTTCAAATTATTATCCAATACATCCTGCAATAAACAACACACCCAGAACCTATAGGATTAGTGTCCTTCGTGATTTGATATATATATAATTCATTTTAATAAAAGTATTCAATGTACCCCAAAAGAATTATTCACACATTATACCCTTATATACATACTATATATAATACTCTTCTTCATAACATATAGTATGAAAACATAAGAAAGGCTTGGCTCAGATTATCCATAGGGAGTAAACAAAAGAAATTTAAATTGAAGATAAAATGTGAGAATTAAATGAACATTTGGGTATGGTAATATAATAAATGTGCATAAAAATATAATAATTATTTCATACCTACTAAAATATGAATCATAATTCATGAATCATGATATAAGTCTTTTGATATAACATGTTAAATAATGAATAAGAATATGGAATCATGAGATGATTATCTTAATCTATTCCATAAATTTTTATCCTTATAACCCTTCCAAAATTATAAATTTATATATAAGGTCTCTAAATTTATAAAACTAATTTAAACATTAATCCCCCAAATGACAGGATGTAGCTCCTAATTATCACATACCAAGCATGTGAATACATTTATCATGTATTCTCATAAAACATAATAATATCCTAAATTATTATAAAACCTTTTTTAAAAAATAAAATATTCCCCATTAATTACATAAAATATATATAATTGGATATACTACATATAAACAATTATAGTAAAATCCATCCCTGAAAACATAAACCACTTTTTCAAAAAAATTATTAATCAATTCAAGGTAAATCAGTACTATATGATTTACATTATCCATATAAATCATCTAGTTATCCCAACATAATTAACTCAATATAAGGATCATATTTATGGTAATATTTCCTTTTATCATGTTTTATCTAGGAATATCAACTTTCCATTAAATCCACCCCTTTTAAAAATTATTGAGAATACTTAACAAAAAAATATACTGAATAATCCTTATATATTTCCAAATTTTAGATTTCTAATATATAAACACTTTAATGATTATACATAATTATTAAAACATTTACTAGACTATATCATCTTAATCTTTATTTGCTGTTTCTTACAATATGAAGTATGAATCATTCATTTCATCAATCCCAATTTAATCATTATTTTTTTGTTTAACATAAAAACTACTAATAGAGCAGCCTATACCTTTTCTATATCATTCATGGTCCCTTCATCATTAGTAGTATAACCGTTGCTTGTACCAAAATTCTAATTATCATCATGATATTTCCCCCTAGTACATTTATTTTCATAATTCCCATACATTCCACTTTTTAATAATCCATCCATTGTCAATACCTTACAGAGAATAATATTCCCATCAATTATGTTAATTGAAATTTTTATTTTCCCTCAGAAGTTGATTTCACTATTAAATTTTCCTCAAAATATAAAACATATTATTATTCCTTTGGTACATTTACTAGAGTGCTTATTCACTCATTATTTACATATAAGAAACTAAATCTTCTTTCCACAATGGTCTCCACCACCTGAGATCATTGATAACCCGTTCCTTCTATGCTTCGGTGAGTCCAATAGTTGGTTAAGGTGCATTTTGTTCATAATATATCATGATAACTAATTAGTTATAATCAAAATATCTTTCTCTCCAACAATTATCTAATTTAGTAGCTCATAAACACATTGTTTTCACATTAAATGTTAAATGAGTTCCATATGGTTCCCTCTATTGACTAAAACCAAAAAACAAAGTGTGAGTTACAATATTCATAGTTGGAAATTCCATAATCCTAAAAATCCCTTATATGATGTCTATATCATGACACCTTCACTTAAATATAAGACACTTATGTCTTAAACTAAGTCATTAATGGTCATTATCTATTTAAATCCTTCAGGATGGTTTTTAAATAGTTTTTGAATTTCCAAATCATAAACCACAATTGTGTCAAATTAGGTGTGCAGAATGGTTTATGTTCATACAATAGGTGATGATTGAGTCTAGCTTAATTCAACCTTTTCATAGTATTTACCCCTGGTTACCTTATTTCTAGATGCACATCAACTTATATCTTCCAAATATGGATGAAATTTCTTATAAACCACAAGATCTATCCTATACAAAAAATCAAAGAAATTTTCCTATACTTTAAGTCATCCTTAGACATATCCTTATACTTATCCCTAGACATATCCTTAGAAAAATCTCAAGGAATATCACTAAAAATTTCACAACCAAGATTCCAAAGGTTAACTAATCCTTCCCTAAGATACCAACTATAGTGACCCAGTCTTTTCACACATAGATATTAAGCCTTTTTATATGAATATTTGTAACAATAAAAAAACATGTACCTAAGGGTAATAATTCATTACTACTTTTTATAAAATGTATACATTATTCTTACATAGTGAAAGATATTCATGGTTTACCATAATTATATTCCCATTTTGTACTCTTTAAAGAAATTCTGTAAAAAAAACATTCTGCATAATCAGTGGAAAAGAAACACAACAAAGGGTGAGATGTGATGCTCAGCATGGTTAAAAAAGGAAATATATAAATATAACATGATCATATTTGTAATAGAGTGAGAGGATAACATATGAAACCATAACCTATATATCAATGATTAAAATCTTTTTCTAGGGAATAATGGATGGAAAGTCATAAGTCATAAATCATAGTGAAATCAAATAACATGCTCCTTGAGATCATAACAGTGGAATAAGACATAGAACTGTTGCATACACATAAGTTTAAAACATTTTGAAAAAGTATAAATAGAAATAGTGTCACCCATTAAGTTAAATACATGAAATTAGGCACTATCATAAATTTTGGACATGCAACCAGGTCCACACTTAACATTATAGACATGAAATTCAAGTCCATGCATAATCTTGTGAATATGTAATCAAGTTCACTTATAAAATTGTGAAATTTAAATAAAGTTCATGTATATCATTGTGAACATGTAATTAAGTTTCACACATAATATTTTAAACATGTAATATGGTTCACACATAATATATTTACTGATGATTTATCCATATGTACCTAGTGAATTTGAGGGAGATATTGTTTCCACCTGTCACATAATGAAAATCATGTGTATATGTTCCAAAAAATCATAAAATATTCATCATATGATAACCAATGAAATGAAATGGGTTTCATAGAAATTTTATCATATCAAAACCCATGGAAAATAGAATGGTTTCATAATCATTTCATTATTTCATAAACTTAAATATTAAACAATCGATGAAAGTGTAATAATGGTATCATTAAATCATATCCTCATTAAAGAATAAGTAACATCAAAAGATGTCATATTATTTGGAAATTATTTCGAAATATCACATGTAACATTTAATGAATAAAATATCCTTTCCACTTTTGGAAAACACTTTTTAAAATATAAAACATTTTTAAAATAATTTTGTTTGAAAATAACATTTAAAAAATATAATGTAACCTTCAAATAAAATAATTTTCATCATGGTGAAAATTATGTTCATATCGTACTTGTTATAATAAAGATTCCTTTTACTTTTTCAGTAAAATCCAGATGGGAATATTTTGGAAAAAAGCATGAAGATTCCTTTTAAGAAAATGTTTAAAAAATAAGAAAGGAATAAAAATTTATTTAATAAATAATTTTATGAATAAAAAAATTGAAAACATTTTCAGAAAACATTGTTTTGGAATAAATAGGGTTTTTAACCAAAAAGATGATTTTGGGTAAAAATATTCTTTTGAACTCTGATGTACAAAAAGAGGGGAAAATTAATAGAATCATTTATTCTCGTGATATAAATAGAGGAAATGAAAATTTATGATATTATTGAAAGATATATACTAATATTTCATCATTGTAATAATAATCATGAGAAATCCTTATATAAGTTGAGATAAAACAATTACCACTTTAGTAACTTTGAATTGAAATCCCAATGAAATAAAATGTTAAAAGAGACATATAATATCATTAGAAAAAATAAATTCATGATATTAATATGAAAAGGGGATATATATATATGTGTGTGTGTGTGTGTGTGTGTGTGTGTGTGTGTGTGTGTTAGTTAAAATAATCTCTTATATATTGCATTATTAGAAGAGGGGTAAATTTTAGATTAAAAAAATATTTCCCTTAATAAGAATGAAGTAATCTTAAATGTATTATGCTAAACAAAATTCAAAATTTCCCTTTAGTAATTAATAGGTCTTTGCCCAGTGTCCGGATATATGGTTATCCTAATCAGGTTTATTAGGATATTTTCATAGTATTTAAAATAAATTGTAATTAGGTACAATTATATTGAACAATATATAACTGTAATAACATTTTTCTTAATCACAACTTATTGTGTAAACAAAATATAATATCATAATTAGAGATAATATGATTAAATAAAATATTTAAATAAAAAGAAAATAGATCAAATTACAGTAACATGTTTATCATATTCAAATAATGTTATGATAAAACAATTACAAATATCCACAATGGAAATTACTACTTGAAAGATACAAGTTAATCAATTTGAATAGGGTTATTTTATCCCAAAGAGAAGGGTATTGGATAACCTTTAATAAAGGTCCTTTATTTTATAATTACAAGAATGTGTATCATTCCTTGGCAAGGAAATCCCTCGATACAATGATCAGTTCTATTACACTATCCATGGGTGCCCTCAATACATCAAACGGTTTGTCTTTATTTCCCCATAATCCCTTTATCAATATGATGATCAGGTCCTCCATCTTTCTATCCCCCAAGTCCTCAATCAATACGATGATCTTCTCCTCTATCTAGATATCCCTTCATTTCCTCAATAATATTCACACAATTGGATACAATGATTACAATACAAAATACCCTAAATGATTACAATAACTACGAATAAGATTTTCATTCTTTAAATCTTTAGATCACTAAAAAAAGATAAATTTTCAAATGAAACTGATCAGTAACAAACTCTTTTAATGATTGAGTATTTGTAAACAAATACCCAATGATAGTATTTCCTTCTCAACTGTCATATTTATCCATGTTTTCCACAATGACATGGAAACATAAAAAAATCAATCTAGTAAAATAGAATGTCTGTTTTCATATTGATATACAACATTTATAGTTTAAAAGGTATACCTTATATTAGAAATTAGTTTTTGTATTTTGATTATAAGAAAAGGTGATTTTGATGGACCTGCATAAAACTCTCAACACAATTATTATAATTATGGTCAATACTATTTTTACTATATCAGTTTCAATTTGATGATGAAGACTTTTCTAGGTCAAAAGACAGAACAACGTCTTTCATTTAAATAGACAAAAATGCGAGTCCAAATATATCAGATTCATTCCCATTATAATTATCATATATATAAAATATGATTTTATAAATCTTAATAAATTACAACTTATCCCAAGTTTATTAAAATATTTGTTTTCTACAAAAAAATGTATAACACTTTGGAAAAATTCATTTAACAAAGTAAATATAAACAAATTTTTTGTGATTTACAAAACAAAAAAGTAATTGAAATGTTTTAAGTGAAACTTCTGACTCAACAATCTCCCTCTTTTGGGAAATTGCAAACCCAAAATCTTAAATGAACTAAATATTTAAAAATATTAAATTTCATAACATTAAAAAACTATTTTCCTTAGAAGTAAAGAATTATTTTTAACTCCCCCTGAGTTTATGAGTATTCTGGATACGTTTGAGAAAGTAATGAAAACAATAAAATCTATTTAAATTTCAATTTATTCATAATAAATAAATTCTTCCCATTTTTGGAATAACTCCACCTTAGTATAGGAAGTCTCCTTTTATAGAAATATCTCCCTCTAAGTGGTTTTCAAAAATAATTGGGGAATTGTTTTTGAATTTTATAAAATGTTTGAGAATAGAAAATGAATTTTATGAAACTATAGAATATGTTAAATTAAATCATCATCCATAAAAAAAATAAAATTCAACTAAACTTTTTGGATGAAAGATTAATTCATTCAAAAATAAGTATTTCAATATTTTATCTAAATAAGAAATATAACAAGATTTCAAGAAAAAAAATCAGTTATTCTTTATTAGATCTATCAAAATTAATCTTATCTTCTTCAATTCCTTTCGATATTTTTTCAACTTCTTAATTTGATCTTTTAAGGTCTAGTTATCATTTTTTTAGATTCTTTACTTCTTCAAAAGGTTCTTTGTTCTAATCATTGATAATAACAAAATCATCTTCATAGAATCATACTCTCTCTATTTCAATATTCAACTATATAACTTTGTTTTTAAGAGAATCTACTTATTCAGTATGGTCATTAGTCTGATATTTGAACTCTTCAACAAATTTTCAGACATAAGATATTCTTAGAGTCTCTTTCTTTTTTATTCTTCTTTTCATCTTTAAAATGTTCCTCATCACCATCAATTCTTATAGCCTTTGCCTCAGCAGGTTCTAATGAAATTTTTGGAAGACTATGATTCTTATCTTCTTTGGGTATCATCTATTAATTAAACACATCATCATGTACCTTACCTATCTTATTTTATTAATTCTCATTTTTATAATTTTTACATTCATCATTTATTTTATTTTACATCTTATTTTATATTTTTTTTATGGTTCTTTGTCCGACGTAGCGGTGAGGGATTATGAACATGTTTTTTTGTTTTCACATAAAAAATCATCTTAATTCTTGTTATCATATCTTCACTTATAAAAGAAACTTTCCCCATCAAGTAGTGAGACTTATGTTAAACATTGATAAACTTAAAACATTCTAAAGTCATCTTTCTTAAAAAATAAGTGAACATAATAATTTTTTATTTGATGGAGTTGTTATTTAAATTTTGAATAGTTAAGAGAAAAAATTTCACAAGATCAATCTTCTTGAAGTTGACCAAATAATCTAGAAAAAATATTTCGGTTACATTCAAATTTTCTCGATCTCCTTTATAAGGAATTAAAAACTCTTGCATCCATAAATCTATTAGAAGATTATCTTTATTTAGATGAGTAACTTTTCTATTATCTTCATCATGATAAAAAAAATTCTTTCGATTTAATTATATTAAAAGATCCATGGGAATATTGATTTTTATGATATGGGAATTGATCATCTCCTCCGGATGGTATTCCAACCAGTACAGATATCTTTATTACTAAGAGAAGTTATATTTTCTATACATATGCAAGGAATGCTTGTCTTATTGTTTTAGGAAATCCAAAGAATCATAAAAATCATGCATAATTCCTGGATAATACTTATAAATCTAAATATATTCTTTTTCTACAAAAAATGATTCCCAGCCTTAAGAATAATAATAATTTTTATAGAAGGATCATATTTATCAAATAAGTCCCTCTAGACTAACCTTTCTCTAAATACAACCCATTTATAGAAATCATGTTTCTTTTCCATCAGATCGATACAGAATATGTTCTACCAAACAAAAAGAAACTTTTTCAAACTGGGATATTTGTACGTAGTAGTAGTTCGGTGCAAAAAATCTTAAGAAGATGATGTGGGAAAGGGGGTCCCTTCTTTATATAAGTGATTGATATGATTTTTCATCTTCCAAAACGACTCCAATGATTGATATAGTTATTCCTTTGATCTAATGTTTAAAAATATTTCAAAGATATATTTAAAGTATTTTAAACTCTTTATGTTCTAAAGGAATTTAATCATATTAGTAATGAATATGAAAAAATTATTAAATAAATAACAGCAACCATCTTATTTAATCGTAAAGTAATAGTTTCAGAAAATGTAATGGATAATAAGAATACTTTCTAGAGTATAAATGATTTTAGTACAAATAATGTGTTCTTTATGTGAGTTTTAATATTAATTACAATATAATAGTTTGGAAAATATTTAATACAATTGTTTTATTACAAAATCTGAATATTAATGTTTTAAAATAAAACATGGACTAGTATAAATACTATATAATAATATTTTAAAAACTTTATTATTATTAATAAAATTTATAAAACTTGGATCCATGAAAAATTTTATGTTTTTTGAGTCTTTTTTTCTTTTTTGGAAAACTGACTTTGAATTTTTTTTTAAAAATAATAATACCATTTCTGAAATACTGATTATGATAAGGTTTTTGGGAAAACTCAAATTTAAAAAAGAAAAATAAAGAAAAAAATGTACTCCCCCTATGAAAATGAGTAACTTAATATAAGATGATGAGTAAACAAAAAAGTAGATATGAATGATCATTTTATATTGATCATTCCTAAATTCTGTTTTATGTATTCAAATCTATCAGAAGATAAATTTTTTGTAAAAATATCAGAAAGCTATTATTTCATTCTGATGAATTATTAAATGAAAACTGTGTTATGTGTGTGAACCCTAAGAAATTTATGTTTAATATCTATGTGTTTAGAAAAGGATTTATGTGGAGGGATCTTACTTAGAGAAATGGCACTGGTGTTATCACATAGTATTTGTTTTTTTAACTCATACCATAATCATTGAGTGTGTGTTACATCCACAACACTATATATCAACAACATATAGCTATCACATATTCAGCTTTAGTAGTGGAAATTGATATCGAGTTTTGTTTCTTACAAGACCAAGAAACAATTGAGTCACCTATAAAATGAAAAGTTCTTGAGGTACTTTTTTATATCCACTCTACAACCACCAATGTTAGCATCTAAAAAACATTTTATTTCCAAAACATTTCAACTAGAATTGAAAATTCCTAAATCCATTTTTCCCTTGAGATAACGAAAAATTCATTTTATAGCATTAAGGTTGGATTCATTTGTATGTTCTTGATATCTTTCACATAAGCATATAGAAAATATTAATTCAAGTCTACTTTCTGTTATGTTTAGTAAATATCATATCATACCTCTAATTTTTTCATCAACTAGTTGCTCAGACCCATCAAGATCAAGTGTATTTGAGGTACCGATGGGAGTTCTAATACTTTTACTATTATCATATCCAATATTTTTAAGAAGTTATTTTATATGATTATGATGATATATAAAATTTTATTTTGGTTTTTGATAAATTTTAAAACCTAAAATGTATGTTAACTCACCCATTATACTCATTTCCAACTCAGATATTATAAGATTATCAAAGGAATGTGTTAAATATTATTAAGTTGATCTGAATATAATTTCATCTATATATATTTTTACAATTATAATATTTTTTTAACATTCTTTATAAAAATAGTTGGATCATCAGTTCCCTAAACATATTTATTTTGTAACAAAAATAATGTAAATACGTCATACTAGGATCTAGGGGATTTTTTAATTACAAATAAATCGCGAGTAAGATTAAAAACATAGTCAATTTGTTTTGTATTGTCAAAATAAATAGGCTGTTCAACATAAAATTCCTCTTGTACATAACCATTAAGGAAAAAATACTTCACATCCATTTGAAAATGTTTAAAATTGAAGAAGTCTACAAAGGCTAGTTGAATACGAATAGATTCATGTCTAGATATTTTATCATAGGTTAATTTATAATATATCCCCTCTTGTTAGTTTTAACCTCTAGAAATAATTCATGCTATAATTATAATATTTATTCCATTTTTATCAAACTTATTCCGAAAACCCATTTTAATCTAATTATTGATTTTTTATTTGGTCATTCAACTAGGGTCCAACCATTATTTATATTGCATTAATTTTATTTATATTTCATGGAATTTATACATTCCTCATAACCCAAATCCTTTAATGTCTCATAATTTTTTTGTAATTTTTTTTTAATTATATAGACTTATTCTGAGACCGCAGGCTTTGACGACACGCGATTCTGAGGCCCTGTGAGCCTGAAAGGGTATTTTCATCTTTTTTTAGTTCACATAAGTAAACATGTGAGATAGTTTTTCTAACATTTGAATTGGTGCACAGATCAAAAATAAGAGGGCACCATTGATTTCAGAATGTTGGGATTCACATAGAAAGGACTTAACATTGGACTGCAAGGGCCGAACAGAAATGTTAATTTTCAGACTTTTCGAAAAAAATAAAATAAATTTAAAATGTTATTTTATTTTCTTTTCTCATATTTTGTTTGTAGGATGGTGAAGCTACAATGCAACAAAAGGAATCAATGATGAGTCTCATTAACTCACAGTGTAATAGAACTTTAATTATGTGTAATAGTGACACTGTTTCATAAATAATATAGCATAACAATGTGACGTCACAGAGTAACATAAATAATGAGATGTGTTTTCCTTTTTTTGGTTGATGGATTAGTGGAATGAATAATTAAATTGTGGGGTTTCTATGATGAACGTTTGACTAAATTCCTCTCTTACAAAGAACAAAAAATGCAGACAAACATCAAACATCTTCGACACGCCTCGAAGAACGGAGTTTGAAGCGATGAACAATGTCAATGTCTAGAAACCCTCGAGGATGTAATGCTGCCGCAATGAATGGAAAATAGGTAAGAGTTATTTTATTTAATGTTCTTCCCCATTCTTTTCTATAAACGAAGAACAAGTTTCAACAAAAAAACTTTTTGTTCCACGTATCGTGCGTTTGTGCGGGAGGGTAACTTTTTTTGGAATTTTCATTATCTGATATTGAAATTATCATTTGTTGATTGACCCAAAATCCTGGGACCTACCATATTTTTAAACCTCTAATACAGAGGGTGCGGGATGACAAGAAAAAGGCCCAATAACCTCTTCCATGAAAATTCATTATGATTTTATCCTCAATGTGGTCACAATAGGAATCTGGGGCCAAGACAGGTATGGTGATGACCCAAGAGGCCCATAGGCATAAAGAGATTGGAGGATGGACCACCGGAGCAATTTTGGTGCCCCACAGAAGTTATCATCGGTAAGCCAGCACTAGTAGTAGTGGTTGAAAGTCATCTGTGGTGGTGAATTCAGGTGGAGGATGGCGGCACACCCATCATCATGTCATGGTGGTAGGAGGCCTCTACCCCCTAGCCATGGCTTTGGGATGAGGTGGCGCCTGACGAGCACTGCGTGGAGGGGTGGCCTGCATCCAGGCCACCTGGGTGGCTGGTGAGCCGTGATCACTAGACCAAATCTAGAGGAGCCACGTGCATCAGTAGAGTATCTAGGAATCCAGACGCATCCAGCTACCGTATTGCTGGAGCACCCCAACAACCACCCACATTGCCGGTCTTCGGGCAGTCGAGTCGCGCCCCCAACCATCGAGTCATGCCCCCAGCCATCATGTCGCGACCCCAGCCATTGGGCTGGGCCGGTCCCATGCCTAGTGGGTTGGACCCACAATGGCTGGCCGAACCCACGTGATGAACATGCACATGTGGTCCGGACCCGCGCCTTTCTGGTTGGGCCGAACGAGACCGGCCATTGGGCAACCTAGTGGGCTGGACCCTCAGCCATACCCATCCAGGTCTAATGAGGCCCATTGGGCCTGGCCCACTAGTCATGCCAGACTGGACTAACCTAGACCCGAACCAGGATAGGTCGAGTCGATCAGAATTAAACTGGGGCCTGAGGGACCCCCCGGTCTTGGTTGATCGGGTCGGTCCAACCGGGTCGGACCAGGCCCAGACTCAACCATCCCCCTGTTTACTAAAACAATCATATCAAGAAAACTGTTTGTCTGGTTGATGAGTTTTTTTCAGAATTGGGACCCTCTCAATCAGGAGGATCTTTTGGCATTCCATGAGGAGGATTTCAAGTATGTTCTGAAGTTACAAATGTCTTAAGAAGATGTTCTCTCAAGCACTCTATTTATGGAACCCTAGGGCTGGCATGCAATTGAAGACTATTGTCTATTGACTCTGTTTGACTCAACGATAGCCCAGTGGGAAGAGTATATCTATAACTCAGTAGTAACATGATGGATAGTGGCTCTTTCTGACCTAGATTACCCATGATACTCGATAGGATGAGTATCTCAGTATGGACAAGGTGGGAATCGACTCTATGTGACCTGGCAGGCCCACGGTGGGGAGCGACTCTATGTGACCCAACATACCCATGGTACTCATTAGGGGTGAGTACCACAATAGTCCAAGGATAGTGGGAAGTGGCTTATGTGTGACCAGGTATGCCCACTGTACTTTATTGATGAGAAGTTCTCCAGTAGTTGTGGATTTTGATAATGTGACTAATTATTCTTTTATCTCAATGCTAAATGTATTCCTGGTATGGGTTGCCTTGTGCTTTGTGATTTTCCTTGAGTATTGTTGTTTTCCCTTTCATTTATGTTTCGTGGTCCCTACTAATTGTCACGTTACCCACCCCGACATAGGCTCTTCCCACTCATGTCCTGTTCCGTGCAGGAGATCAGCGTTTCGACTGAGACTTTGGTGAACCATGACCCAGAGGTGGTTAGGGAGATAGGACTGACGGACACTATGATAGTGGACTTCGTTTCCAAGGACCAGGTAGGTCCTATTAGGATTGGGCGGATAGGACATTCTACTTTGTCTTCCATTAGCTACACTACTCTCATGATCAGGTGGGGTTTTCCACAGATGGCCATTAGTGTTTTTTTGTACTTTATTTTTTTAGTTCTTTTGTTGCATTTGTATTATGTCCCAATCGTATTAGTGGTACTTCTACATAGCTCTGTTTTATTGATAATTGTTTCCTTTTCAGTGTGTGGGACTTGGTTGCGAATGTGTGTGCTTACTGGTTCTCAAGAAAATGCCTTCCAATGGCAGGATGATGCCTTCAGTGCTAGTCGACACCCTCAGTCTTTCAGGAGGCAGGCTTGTGGAAGTCACGGCACGGGCCCCGGGGGATGTGTCGTGGAAAAGCGGTATCAGAGGGAGTTTGGTCCTACCACAAAGACCTAGAGTCTATGTTTTGTTTTGGGTAAATAGTGTTACGTGTTTTGAGTCTGACTTCGAGATTGAGGCAGTCCAATGTTGGTGCGGCGGCTGACGTATCCATACACAACGACCTTGAATTCTTCATTTTGGCTATATACATGAAAAAAATGGTTACATTAGTGTCTCTTTAGGTTATTTTTAAAAAAATTAATATCACCTGGTATAAACTTATTACTATGGTACATCTTGATCTATATCAAGATGCCTCCATATGGACGACAAGCCAGGATCCTGATATGAGGTTGTGAGGATAGCCTGCCTAGCGACAAGGCATCCGTTCATGGACCGGTTCAAGAGATGGCCCCACCAGGTGGTGCACCAGTGCTACCACCACCCAATGGATAGTATCTATTTCTAGAAGTTTCGGTAGAGGACGTGCATAGACTCAGTGTGCTGCACGATTTTAAGAGATAGAGAGACCTCCCAGGTTAAGGGCAGAGAAAGATCCGCATGTCACTAAGGACTGGCAAGAGGTAGTGATGTGGGTCTTAAACTTAGTGGGGACACCACCTGATCATATGTAGATCTTAGAAGTGAGAATTCTGTCAGGCTCAGTAGGTAGATGGTGGATCTTGACCACCCATACACACGATGAGGTGACCCTCAGCTGGGCAGACTTCGAGCTGATTTTCCCGGAATAGTTTTTTCCCACGACCATGCACTCTATGCACATTCAGGAGCTTCTTCACCTACAGTAGGGAAGAATGATGGTTTTTGAGTACTCATTGAGGTTAAATGATCTATTTTTATACTTGAAAGATATGGTGTGAGACCCTTTTTTGAGGGCTCAGGCCTTTGAGCAGGGACTCAAGTGGGAGATCAGGGTGTCGGTGTTGTCTCTCAATATCCCTACCCAGGTGGGGGTGCTATAGAGAGCCCTTCTGGTAGAGAGATTCTTGGTGGAGTAGGCTCCAGTAGCTAGATCCACTAGCAGACACTAGGTGGTGGAGTCATCAGCTGGCAGCAGACAGCAACATGGGGGCCCAATCGGGCCATGTCTTTCAAGGGATGACCCTAGGACTTAGGATCGGAAGTGTACGACTCCCTATCTAGTGGGAGTCTATAGGGATCCAACCTGTTCTTCATGCGTGGTTGATAGGGACACATGCCTCATGATTGCCCGACCCTCCATACATATGACTAGAAGATGGCCGATGGGCCGCTGAGGCAGAGGCAGCTGTTCGTGTGAGGAGGTTTGTAGGGAAGCGTATGTGGCAGGGGAACAGTCCAAGTAGCTGGCCAAGCATTAGGTGTTGGGAAATTGTTTAAGGTGTTATCTCCACCACCCCCAGGTGGTCCACCCCGACCTCAGGGAGTAGGCGTACAAGGGAGAGCACAGCTTCAGGAAGTGGAGTCTTATTACCACATTTCTCCAGAGATGATCTAAGGTATGATCTATGTTTTCTCCACCCTAGATATTATTCATTTAGATATAGGTTCTGGCCACTCCTTCCTTTCCACTGCTATCCTTTGAGGTTAGGAGATTCTAGTTGAGTCGTAGGCTCAATAATTATGGCTAGAGACTCTTATGGGAGGGGATTTGACGATTAAACACTAGTTCAGGAAGTGTTATCTTACTCTAGGAGGATAAAGCTTATGGCTGGGATCATCTAGTAGTGGCGTCGAGGACTTATGATGACATCTTGGGTGTGGAAAGGTTATCTATATTCCATGATTAGATCAAATGTTTTAAGCATACATTTTGGTGTGTCCACAGAGATGGGACTAGGTTTTCCTTCTTCGGTGAGAAGGAATCCCTTGTAGCATAGGACTGACATTCTCAAAGGAGGGTGAAACCGATCACTCACCAGTTGGATAGCCCACCCTCAGTGTAGTGGTTCAGAGGAGTCTAACCATTCATATAGTGGTGGATGAGTATGATGATGTTTTTTCTGAGGATGTTCTAGGACAACCTCCTCGTAGGTTGGTAGACTTATGCATCAACATGTACTCTGGGACAGCACCGATAGCCATACCGGCATATCAGATGTCTCTTATAGATCATTGTGAGATAAGGGTACAGTAGGCAGACTTGCAGGAGAAGTGGTTTGTAAGGCCCAACATTTCACCATGGCCAGCCTTAATGCTTTTTCCTAGAAGGAATACAGGAGGTTTAGGTAGTGTGTGGACTTCCGGTGCTGGAAACAAGTGACCGGGAAGAATAAGTATCCACTACCGAGAATCTATGATCTCTTCAACTAGATTATGGGGAGAATTGGTTCTTGAAGATAAACCATTGATTAGGATATCAATAGATTCATGTACGGGGTGTGTATGTACTGAAGACAGCCTTCTAGTGCCGATACAGCCACTATGAGTTCCTAGTGATGCCTTTCGGCATGACCAATGCCCCATTAGTGTTCATGGGACTCATGAACAGGATCTTCCAACATTACCTTGTAATGTCTTTTGTGGTTGTAATTAATGAAATCTTTGTGTACTCAATATGATAGGAGAATCAAGCTTCACACCTACAGAGAGTCTTGGATAAACTCTGAAAGAACCAGCTTTATGGAAAGCTCTTGAAGTGTCCGTTTTGGATTCAAAAATTCCACTTTCTAGGAAACATCATCTTAGGGTATGGATTTGTAGTGGATCCAGCGATGATATAGATAGTGATTTCTTGGGATCCAACCAGTACGATGATTGAGGTGCAGATCTTCTTAGTGTTGGTTGGTTACTATTTGAGGTTTGTGCTTGCCTTGTCAAGAGTAGCAGCAACCATATCGACTTTGACATGGAAGGGACAACACGTAGTGTTGATAGAGAAATGTCAGCAGAGTTTCTAGGAGTTTAGTTGTAAACAGACTAGTGCCCTCATCATGAGACTACTGGAGGAGGGAGTTGGGTATATAGTTTACAGCGACACATCAGGGACTAGAATCGGTTGTTTCCTTATGCAGGAGTGACCACATATCACCTAAGATGGACGATCGTTGTGACAACATGAGCAAAACTATGCTACCCATGACCTGTAGTTAGAAGTAGTGGTCTTTGCCTTGAGTATGTGGCAACACTACTTGATGGGTGAAAGGTTTACGATTTACTCCAACCACAAGAGTCGCAAGTATATCATCTCCTTGAAGGACCTGAACCTGAGATAGCAGTAGTGGCTAGAGTTCCTCCAGGACTATGAATTTGAGATAGTCTATAATCCTGGAAGGGGAACATGGTGAAATTTGTGTTCAGCTAGAGCACAGATTCGTAGCTGCTGAGTGAGGCAACGGAACAGTTGGATACAGTGCATATTTCCTTTTTGGATGATGGTGGATCTTTTTACCTTTAGTCGAGGACTGTTACTCCCCCACTCTTATAGCGAGTCAGGGATGCATAGTTGGTGGATGTTGGCTGTGAGGCCTGACATGCTTTGTTATCCTCAGGATGGGCTCCTGGTAGATTTTCAATAGGTGGGGAGTAGGTCATCCTTTTCAGAAGATGCACCATAGTTTCAGTGGTGTTGCGGGAGGATGTGTTGAGAGAGTTCCATACATACCCTTTGGTGGTACATCCTATAGTGGTGAAGATGTACTAGGACCTCCAACATCAGTACTATTGTCTAGGGATGAAGAAATATATGGCCGATTTCATTTCACAAAGTAACACTAGTCTACAAGTAAAGTTAGAGCATCAGGTTCCAGAAGGATTGGGCCAGCCACTCGAGGTATCAGAGATGAAATGGGATGGTATCGCAATGGACTTTGTGACATGGTTACCATGTATATCCAATGATAATGACTCTATTTGGGTGATCATTGACTGAATCCCCATGTCATATCACTTCTTACCCATCCGAGAGAAGGGACCGGTAGAGGGATTGGGATGACAATATGACCAGAAGATAGTGCGGCTTCCTAGGGTGCCTTCGACAATTGTCTTAGATAGTGAATCTCTCTTTACATCTCAGTTGTGGAGGGGATTACAAGAGGTATTCAGGATGCAGCTGCTCTTGAACATAGCTTTTCATCCCAGACAGATGGTCAGAAGGAGAAAACCATACAAACCATGGAGTACATGCTATGTGCAAGGGTCCTAGATTATGGCCATACATTGGAGGACCTCCTAACACTAGTGGATTTTGCAGAAAACAACATCTATGACTCCACCATTGCCATGGCGCCATTTGAGGATTTTTAAATGTGGCATTACAGATCACCCCTATGCGGGATATACCCAAGGGAGTCTGCACTCATGGGTCCAGAGTTGGTACGAGTTACCACCAAGAAGGTGGAAATCATCTAGGAGTGGATGAGGACAGCACAGAGTAGGTAGAAGTCTTAAGCCAATAGGTGACAGATACCCCTGAAGTTTGAGGAGGGTGATCATGTATTCCTTAGGGTCTCACCACGATGAGGATTACAAAGATTTGGCTAGGGCGGAAAGCTACTTCTAAGGTTCATCAAAACATTTCAGATCCTGAATAGAGTTGGTGTGGTGGTGGACCACCTAGATCTTCCCCCACAGATGCACTAGGTGCACGATGTTCACCCCATGTCATAGTTGAGGAGATACGTGCATGATCCATTACATGTCATCGATTGTGGGGAGATGGACATTGATAATGGGGTGATGTTTACAGAGTTCTCACTGGAGATATAGGATCGACAGGAGAGGGTCCTACATGGGCGATCGATTCCTATAGTGCGAGTTCGGTGGTAGCATGGTAATATCCAGGGGAGAACTTGGGAGTGGGAGGATTAGATTCATTCTCAGTACCCCCATCTATTTGATTAGTTTTGTTTTGGATTTCAGGGATGTGTATCCCTAAGGTGGGTAGGATTAAATGTCTTATAAATTCAATGTAATTTGCTTTAATTATATAGAATTATTATCAGACCACACACTTTGATGGAACATGTTTACATGGTTTGGTGGGCTAGAAATAGGATTTTGAACTTTTTTATTTTAATTAAGTAAACGTGCGAGCAGGTTTTTCATACTTTTGAACCGGTTCCTGGATCAAATATATGAGGGCACCCTTGTTTTTAGAACTCTGAGATTTTTCTATAAAGAACATTAATTCGCCCAAAAAGGTCCAAACGAAAATGTTAATTTTTGGACATTTCGAAAAATAATAAAATAACGTTAATAAGTTATTTTATTTTTTTCACATCCATTGAGTAGTGGATGGCGATGTTGTGGTGCTGGGATGAGGCCCATTGATGAGCCTCATGAATTTCTCGTTAACTTGTTGTGTAACGAATCATTAATGAAGCGTAATAGAGTAACGGTGCGACGTCGCAGTGTAACAGAAATGCTACGACATATTTTCCATTTATTTTGGTTGACAAGTTGGTGGAATGAGTAATTAAAATGCGAGGATTCTCTGATAAACCTCCAACAAAATTCATCTCCAATGTATAATGACAAACGTCGACGAACATCAAACATCTCGCACGCACCTCAAAGAAGAGAGGCAGAAGTGACGAATGAAGTCGACATCTTGAAATCTCAAGGATGTAACGTTGTGGCAACAAATGCCAATGTGGTAGGGGTTATTTTATTTAAATTTATTTTTCGTTCATTTCCAGAAATGATGAACCCGAATCAACCCATGAATAGGTTGATCTATGAATCATGTGTTTCTACAGGAGGGTAACTTTTTTTGGTATTTTCTTTTCTCGAGATTAAAATTATCATTTTTTGACCAAACCAAAATCCACATACCTCACATGTTTTCAAAACTCTAATGAGGAGGGCACGGGCCGATATGAACAATACCTGAGCACCTCCACCTTGTGGGTCCATTGTGGTTGTATCATCAAAGTGGTGGAAAGAGGAATCGAGTGCCAAGGCATGGATGGTAGTGACCTGGGAGGCCCACATCCACAGACAGATCAGAAATTGGACCACCGGAGCAATTTAGGTGGGCCACAGAAGGGATCATCGTCATGCCGATGCTAGTAGCAGCGGATGGTAGTGGCCCATGGTGGCAGCCACATTCCAAGTACAATGACGTTCTCATATGTGCGCTACAGCAGCAGGAAGCTATGGTTGGATGGTCGCAGTAGTAGTATGATGTGGCACCAGGCGGGTGCCACTTGGAGGGGTGGCCTTCGTTCAAGCCGCTCGGGTGTATAGTGAGATGCACTCACCCAACTGCAGCTAGAGTTTCTTGACATGTTTGTGGGGTAGGCGGGAAGCTGGACGCGGCTGGATACATCATCGTAAGAGCACCCCACTGGCCGCCCATGTGGCCAATTTTTAGGTTGGTGGTCCGCACACCCAGCTAGCGGGTCGTGCCCCAAGCCACTATGTTGTAACAGACCCACAACCCTACGGGCTAGTCCTGCAACCTATGGGTTAGACCTGAACCGATGAACCGGACCTACAAACCCATGGGCCGGTCCCATGCCCAGCAGGCTAGACCTTCATCGGTGGGTCGGGCCAGATGAGACCAGGTTCTAGGGTGACCCGACGGGTTTTACCCTCGGCCAAACTAGGCTGGGTCCATTGAGGCCCATTTTGCCTGGCCCACTATCCATGCCAAACCAGACCAACCTAGACCTGAATTGGGTTTGTTCATGTTGGTCAAATTTGAACTGGGGTAAGTGGGACCATCGGGCCAGGTTAGTAGGGTCGGTCCGATCGGGTTAGACTGGGCCCAGACGCAACCAGCCCTCTGTTTACTAAAACAAGTGTATCTTGAAAATTTTGAATCCAATTGACGCATCATTAATGGAGTTAGAACCCTCTAGAAAAGGAAAATATTTTGGAATTCCCTGAGTAGGCTTTCATGGAATTTTACATGTGACAAATATCTTCAGGAGTGTTTCTCCCAAGCGTGCTATGTATGGAACCCTACAGTTGGATAAGACATGAAGACTACTGACTATTGACTCTATGTGACTTGAAAACGGCCTAGTGGGAAGCAGATCTATGTGACATGGAAATCCCATACAGGGGACATGATTTGTGTGACCCAGAAGATCCACGATACTCGAAAGGAAGGGTATCTCATTATGGTCAAGGTTTGAAGCGGCTCCGTGTGACCCGACAGACCCACGGTGGAGAGCAGCTCAGTGTGACCTAGCGTACCCTTGGTACTCATTAGGGATTATTACAATTTCTATCCAAGGTTAGTGGTATGTGTCTTCTGTGTGACCTGACAGGCCCACTGTAATTGATAGAGGAGGACTTCACTAGTAGTCATGGATTTCAATAATGTGACTGACTATTCTTCTATCACTACACTAAATGTATACCTTGTGTGAGTTGTCTTGTGCTTGATGATATAATTTGAGGATTGTTGTGTGGTATTTATTTTTTGTTTTGGGGTCCCTACTGATTATCGCTTTACTTACCCCTGCACGGGAACCACACACTCATGTCGTGTCCCATTAAGGTGATCAGCATTTCGACATAGACTTTAGTGGACTGATACCTAAAGGTTCTCAAAGATACAGGGCCAAAGAATGCTATGATAGTGGACATGGTGTCCTAGGACCAGGTGAGGCCTAGTAGAATCATGTGGGCAGAATGTTCTACTTTAGCTTCCAGTAGCTACACTACCCTCACGATCATGTGGGGTATTCCACAAATAGCCATCATAGATTCCTTATTGTACTTTTTGTTTTATGTTCTTTTGTTGGGTTTTTATTCTAGACCACGCATATTAGTTTGACTTGTTCTCAGCTCTATTTTAGTGATATTTGCTTACTTTTCAGAGTGTGGGACTTGGTTGGGCAAGTGTGTGCGTACATGTACTCAATCAAATGCCTCCCACTTGCAGTTTGATAACTTCGGTGCTAGTTGCCCTCCCATGGCCATTAAGAGGTGGGATTGGGGTAGTCATAGCACAGACCTCGGGGAAGGCGTCATGAAAAATCATTATCAGTTTTCTACTTTATTTCTTAAGTAAATTCTAGTCCTAATGGGTTGATCAACATCTTCAATGATACTATCACTAGGATGATTCATAAGAAACAACTGATTTATTATATTTTTTAAAACTTATTCGTAAATATAAGGTATAAATTCTACTTGAGTAAATACTTTAAAAAAAAATTCTTGGGTATTTTACTTAAGAGGAGAATTTTCTAATAAGGTTGATAATAGGTTTTTTAAAAGACATCTGAGTATTTTGGTTAGGTTTGTTTGAAGACTAAAGGACCCATTTCATCAAAATCAACATGTACTATTTCATAAATAGTACAATAATTTATATTCATAACTCTATATGCCTCAGTAGAAGTGGAATAACCAAAAATATCCCTTCATTAGATTTGGGGCCAATTTTTTGTAAATTATATTTATTTTCAAGAATGAATACTTTGAATTAAAATTCTATAAAATAAGATACTCTTTTTTGATTATTCCATAATTCATAAGGTGTTTTATTAAAAAAAATTCTTATTAAAACTCGATTTATAGTATAATATTCAGTACTAACCGCTCCATCCCAAGAAAATAAGTAATTGTGTATTTACTCGACATGGTTCTTGTTATTCCTTGAAGAATATAATTTCTTCCTTCAACAATTCCATTTTTCTAAGGAGTTCTAGGGGTTAAAAAGTTAGGTGTAATGCTATTTTTTACAAAAAAATGTTTCAAAATTAGAATTTACAAATTCATCACCATGATCACCATGGACAGTTATCATTGGAAGGTTTTTCTCATTTTTAACTTTGGATACAAAAGTTTTAAAATAATAAAAGGCTTGAGATTTCATTATTCTAAAATAGACTATTGTATATCTAGGGTAATCATAAACTAAAATAAATACATAATACTTTCCACCAATGCTTCTAGTTTGTATAAGAATGAAAAGATCCATGTTTACTAACAATAAACCATCAAAATTTGAGACTTCACTAATAAATTTAAAACTAGGTTTATGTTTCTTATCGTATTGACAAGGGTCACAAATTTTTTAATAATCAAACTTAAGATCTGAAAGATCCTAAACAAATATTTTCCTAGTTAACAAACATACGTTTATAAGGATACTGTATCCTAGCCTTCTATTTCGTCACTAAGATTGATCTCCCATTTCACTAAGACATGGTACATCTTGTCTCTTATGTCCTTCTAAGTTTAGTGTGTAAAAATTCTGAAGTCAATTGGTAGAAAGAATATATTCATCCTTGGAAATGTGTACTAGACATTTATAATTTCGAAAATTCACAAGGTAAACATCATCACATAATCGATTCATGCTTATAAGGTTGTACTTAGGGCCTTTAAAAACAAAATATTTGAAATTAAATATTTACAAAGACTAAAAATATTTCATATACTGATAATATCTCCTTGAACATTATCTTCAAAGGTATCCTTTCCACATTTCATCATGATGAAAAATTCAAAGAAGTCATTATTACCAGTCATATGTCAAAAATAACCAATATTCTTGTACCATGTATTCTTATTGTTGGTACTTAATTTATTTTCCTAAAAACAAAATAATTATACATTCGGAACCCAAGCCTTCTTATGTCCTAAAATTCCAGAAAACCAAATTTTAGGAATCCACAATTGTTTTGATAAATGGAATTTTTGAAATCCTAAGGATTGAATTTTATTGAGGTAAAATATTTATTCCAGTGACCACCTTTTTGAAATTTTAGGCAAAAGGGTTATATTTTTGGAACAAAATAACTATTACCAAGAACTATTTTCTTATAGGAATAACCCATTCTGAAACTACTACCATGAGGATGGATTTGTTGGTATATCTTGTTAAAATTATATTTTCAAATTGTAATCATAGATAAGAGTTTCATCAAAGTAGGAATTTGAGTCATCTCTTTAATAACTAATTTCTTATCCTCAAAATAATTCATTTTAGAAGATGTTTTAGTCTCTCAAGCATTTTACTAAGAATTGACTTTTTTAAAATATTTTGAAAATTTATCTTTTTTATAAATAAAATTTTCAATGATTTTGGAATTAATTTCAAATTCAAGATATTTCTTATCAAGATCATTATAAATATATGATACTACTTTTGTTAAAATACATATCCTATAATTTTCCATTTCATATTTTTTTCTTTCCTTGAAATTTTCATTTTCATGATGTATGGAAAATATAGATACATCATCATAGGACGGTAAATAATTTTATTCTATTAAGTATGATTCTTCATATGAATATATAAATTCCTTCTCATTAAGATAATTTTAATTTAAATACATATTAGTTAAGGAAGCAGTTGTTTGTACATTTTCCATAAAACATTGATTTATAATATGTAATCTAGCAAGAACACCCATATTTCACTAATTTGGACATCCATTATTTGAGAAATTGTTAGGAAAATCACCTCCACTAGAACTCCAAGTGTTAGTAGCTTTAATAAAATTTTATATTTTTGAATTATAAAAATTCTTGTGATTCTTATCTGAATGTATATCCTTCCAGTCTTTTCTTTTCAACTTGGGATAGTCAAGAAGAATATGTCCAACACTTTTTCACTCATAAAAAGTAACTTTAGAATCATTATTTTCATCATTCTCTTTGTTAGTTTTCCTATAATGGTATTGAAAATACTTTTCACCCACAATCATGCTCATTCTTCATGTAATATTTTCAATTTCATATTTAGAATGTTCCATATTACTGGAATCAAATTTAATAATACCTTTACATTTCTTTGTTGACTTAACAAATTTTTTAGGAGTTTGATATTTTCTTATATTTGAATTATTATTAAAGTAAACTCCACCATTCTTCTTTTTTTCTTTCTCATTATCTCTTTTTA
Organism: Viscum album; assembly: GCA_963277665.1. Lineage (NCBI taxonomy): Eukaryota > Viridiplantae > Streptophyta > Magnoliopsida > Santalales > Viscaceae > Viscum > Viscum album. Next base: position 258,824,973 of record OY728128.1, on the reverse strand, counting down.
TTCTACTCCTATATTGAAAAAGGTTCCAAGTAAATCATAAATAGTGATATTTTTTATCTTCCATGATTTATCAAAGCTAGTTATCTAAGATTCATATTCATTAGGCATGATATCGATTATATTTTCAACTAGGATTTCATTTCCTAAACATTTCTCTCCCATAGATTGTGTACTGTTGAAAATTTTAATAAACCTTTGTCGTTCCTTTGCAATTGGTTCACCAAATGGAAATTCAAATGCTTTATAGATAGCTCTAATCATTTCTCTTCTGGTTTCAGCAACCATTGATGTTCCAAAATGTGTAATCACTAACATTTTCTAAATACTATTAGATTCTTAAAAAGATTAAATCTAACTATAAATGCTTCATTTCATGGAATATAATATAGTTTGTCTAATTCTATAGTACATTTCATACTCTTTCTTTTCTAGATTTGTAATATCATTAACCTTCATGTGCAGGATTTTATAATCTCCAATTAACATGATGAAATATTCAACTCTTGTATTTATAAAAAATGTATTCATTCTATCTCTCAAATACTCATAATAATCTCCATCAATAATAGGAGTTCTATTTGGATTGAGGTTTTCTATTAAACCCACATGCAATCCTTCCATCTTTAAAAAAATACAAAATTTATTTTCCACCAAAGCAATTGAGTAATTCGAAAGATTATAACTAAATTTGAATAAACTTATAATAGTAAAGAATGTAAAAGGCATAAAATACAAAAAAATTAATGTAATCAGAGAGTATTACTACTAGGTGTAGTATTTCAAATATGATACGAATTATTGGATTGAATGATCTCTTTTAAATTTATTTATTACAAGAGGGGTGAATTGTAGATTAATAAATCGTTCCTTTATTAAGAAAGAAGTAAGATTAAAAGAATTAAGCTAAAAAATCACAAATCCTATTAGGTAATTAATCATAGTTATCCCTGGGTTCGAATATTAGGTAATCATAATTAGGTTGATTGTTATATTATCAATGTATATAAAATAAATTTTAATCAAATAAAATTATATTGAACAATATAGAATCATAATCATGTATTTCATAATCACAATATATCATGTAAACAAAATAGAATATCATAATACAAAAAATTATGATTAAAAAGATTATGAAATTCTAAAAATAATAGATCAAATTATAGTAAAATTTTTATCATATTCAAATAATGTTATGATAAAATAATTTGAAATATGAACAGAAGAAGTTACTACATGAAATATACAAATGAAAAAAATTGAATAGGGTTCATTTATCCCAAATAGAATGGAATCAAGTAACCTTAAATAATGGTCCCTTGTTTTATAATTCTAAGCAAGTTTATATTTCCTCAGTACAAAAATACCTCTGTATGATGATCAGTTCTATCACAATATCCTTAAGGGCCCTCTATTAAATGATTGACATTGTCTTGATATCCCCAAAATCCCCTAATAAATATGATGATTGGATCCACCATCTTGTTATTCCCACAATTCCATGATCAATACAGTGATCAGCTCCCCCATATTTCAATCCCCACGAGTCATTGATCATATTCACACAATCAGATACAATTATTTCAAAACAAAAGACTGTAAATGATTACAACAACTACGAACAAGATGTTTTGGCGTCAATTTTTAAGATCTCTCCCAGAAGATATATTTTCAAATTAAATCGATCAGCAACAAACTCTTTGAATGACCATGTATTTATAGAAAAATCCCCAATGTTCATTTTTCCATCTCAATGGTCATATTTCTCAGAGTTTTCCATAATTACTTGGACACCTAGAAAAATTCAATCTGTTATAACCAAAAGTATGACATCGTATTAATATACTCCATTTGTATTATAAAAGGTATTTTCTTACATCAAAAATTAGTTTTCCATATTTATATTATAAACAAAAGCTGATTCTGATGGACCACTATAAAACATTCAATATTATTTCCATAATTAGGGCCAGTATGATTTATTCGGTATCGATGAAATTCTAATGATGAAGACTTTCATAGTTTAAAAGATAAAACACAGTATTTAATTTATATTAATTAAAAGGTGATTCTAAATATATCATATACATTCCCATTATTATTATAATAATTTGGAAACATGAGTTTAGAAATTTTAATAATTTAGAACTTATTCTACATATGATAAAATATTTATTCTGTACAAAAAAAGTAAAACAATGGGAAAAGAATGTTACTGAAGTAAATATAAAAATAGTTTTTTTGATTTCCAAAAAAAGGAATAGAAAAGTTAGATGAAATACTTATGACTCAACAATATACACCTCATAAAAGAAGATAGGTGCATAACATAACATATGTCTCAAAGAAGGAGAATTGAGACAAAACCCCTTGCCACTTTGGTAACTTATGAACCCTAGAACCCATAAAACTGAGATAATAAAATAGATATGTAGATATAAATAATTTTCATGATAAACATAAGAAAATAAATTCATGGGTAGTATATAAACCACATAAAATAAATAGGTGGTGAATATAGAATATGTCTCCCAAAAATTAAAGAGAGACTAGAAATCCCATGGAGTTTTAGTAATATTTTGAATCGTAATCCCTAAAAAGAATAAAATCAATTGAAAATTTAAATATGATTAAAATAATTAAATTTAGGATATGACATGTAAATTGGGTATTATATATAACACACAAAAGATATTATTTGTGATTTTCCATATGTATCCCATATATAAAAGTGACACTAGCAATCCCTTACCTTAAGTATCAACTCACTTCATATATGTTTGATCATCATATATAATTAATATTATTTTATTATAAATATATTATATATTAATACATATATATATATATATCATTCCATATTTCATTTTATTAAGACAATTTATTACCCATTTATTAATATATATTTTTTGATTTCATGTTTCAGGTAATAACTATTTTGTTTTTTGTATACGTTTTGATTTGTTATTTTTAAACCTATTAATTTGATCATAATTACATAATATCTAGAATAATAATCATGAAATAACTATCATATTTAAATACCAATTATAATTTTAATACCAATCATGAAATATGGTTTTGAGAAATTAATTATGATATGGTCATAGAGATCGCAGGTTGTACCTATGCATGAGTAACATTTCCATTTTTCAATGATTATTATGGAAAGGAGGTATGTTGTATTTTATATTTATATAATGATAATAATATCATATATAATATAGTTTTTCTTTAAATATACTCACACATATCCGAAATTGTCTTTGGTGATGAAAAGAGAGAGTTGCATCACTTCGTAAAGGCAGTTGTCTACACGTTCACGAATATGTTTTCATATTTCAATGATTTAAAAGGTAAGAAATAAAATGGATATTATCTTCTCATAATGATAAATATTTCATGAATATCATAATTATGTCATTTTTTCACATATATTAATTAAATTTATAGAAACTCTGACTTTCTAAATAGGGATATTACATATTTTTAGATGAATATTAAATAAAATTACACAAAGTCGTGCCGGAGGGACACAATAGTTTAGTGAATTTGGAAACATAGAAAACAATTCTCTTAATTTTTGAATGATATTTGAGGTATCCAAAAAAGATCTTCCCCTTTAATACACTTCACAAACATACCCTACATAAACCTTTCTTCATAATCTGGGGAGAGGAAACATAAAAAATGGTGAGATAAAATTCCATGTATGGGTAAAAAATTGAGATACGTAATCATAACATGAACATAGAGGTATAAGAACATGATAATAAAATATAAAAACTATAAAATTCATATAAATTGACAAAATCATGAGTTATGGTATAGTGATTGGCATTTTATAAGATATTAATCATGAGGAAATAAAATTACATGGTCCACGAGATAATAACTCAGGAATGAGACATAGATTTGTGACATGCACATCAGATTATAACATTTTAAACATGCATAAAAAGATATAGTTTCACTCAATAAGTTAATTTCATAAAATCAAGTCATTCCATAAACTTATGGACTTGCAAGCATGTAAACTCATAATAGTATGGACATGAAAGATAGGTTCATTCATAAAATTATGGACATGAAAGACTAGTCCATGAATAACTTTATGAACATGTTATAAAGATCATGCATAATATTGGGAGAATGTAATCAGGATCATGTATAAAAATTTGAACATGTAATCAGGTTCACACATAAATTATTTAATCATGAGTTATCTATAATTACCCAATTCATTAGAGGGATATATAGGTATCAACCATTACATAATTATAATCACAGACATGTGTGACACAAGATCATAAAAAATAATCATATCATAACCAATGAAATGAAATGGTTTTCATAAAAATTTCATCCTATCATAACATATGGAAAAGATGTATGTTTCAAAATCATTTCATTATTTCTTCATTACATAACCCATGGAAATAGAAGCGGGTTCCATAAGAATTTTACCATGGTATAACCCATGGATGTGAAACAGGTTTCATATAAATCATTTTATAATAAAAATAAAGAACGCAAAGAATGAATAAGAATGGTATCCTTAGATAATATACCCGTTAAGTTGTAGGTAACATCAACAGATGTTATCATATATGTATAATCATTCTGATCAATCATCTTAAGCATTTCTTAAGGCATTGACATTTTTTATTTGAAGAAAAAATAAAACCTAAAACATTTTGAAATAATTTTCTTTAAAAATAAACCAAAAAACATATAAATTAATATTCAAATAAAATATCTTTCATGATTATGGGATGTTTTATTCAAGTCATACACATTAAAATAAATATTCATTTTACATTTTTGTTAAAAGAAAAATGATCATTAGTTGGAAAGAGAAATGAATATTCCTTTAAAAAAATTGAAAAATCCAAACATACATAAAAATTTCTTTTAAAACATTGGATAATAAAAATACATTTTTAAAACATTTTTAGATAACATGTTTTGGGAAGAAAAAAAATTCCATCCAAAAAGAGAAACAAAGTTGGATTTTCTTAAAACAAATTCTCATTTATTTTAAGGAACAAAGAGTGTAAAAATGGTAATATTAATTGAAAATATATTGAATAACCACATGATAAAAAATTACAATATTTATTCTGATTTTTATCATAGGAAACATAATCACCAAAATTCCTAACAAACGATGACATTGAAAAATAAAATCATTACCTATTTTCTATCATTGAATTGTAAGCACCATTTAGGATTAAAATAAAATGGGACTTTAAATATAATAAGTTTAAATAGATTCATGATAATACATTTCAAATGGTCTGTATATACACTTTGTTAAATAATTTGGGTTTATAACATAATATATGTCTCAAAGAAGGAAAATTTTGACAAAAATATCTTACTGCTAAAGTAACATTTTAAAGCATAATACCAAATAAAGAATAATACCAAATGTTAATTAAATATCATGAAAATAATTTTATTAAAGATATAACATGTTTAATTGTAATTATATATTCCACAAAAAATAAGTAACTTGTGAATTCACTAATGTATCCCATAAGTAAAATAGAGACTAGTAATATCTTACCTTGAGTATTAAAATTTTTCATACACCTTAAAAAATACTCTATAATAAATATAATTTTATGATACCAATATTAAAAAACCATATTCAGATAAATAATACAATATATTATTTTTCTTATGACATTTTATTACCTGTTTATTTACAATTCCATGTTAAATGCATGTTTCAAGTAATAATTTCATTGTATTTCATGTAGGTTTTGACATGTTATTTTTTGTCTTCTTACATTGATCATGGTTTTATAATATAAATAATGTTAACCATGACATGAATATAAAATATATTCATTATAAAAATATATATATTAATTCATAAAATTTAGTGATAGAAAATGAAATACATCGTTCATGGTGACGGTAGGCCATACGTATGCATGAACGTAGTTTCTATTTTCATGGAAGAATGATAAAATCAAAGTAAATGATATATATATATATATATATATATTATCATCATAGAATCATTTTTATGTCATATATATCACATATCTTTATTAAACCCACCCTTAATACATTCCATGTAATGCGTGAACGTATCTCATCACTTCGTGAGGCGGTTATCCTTCGTACATACGAGTGATGTAATCGTATTCCAAGAAAATATAAAGAACGATTGTATGTATAATATAATAATAACATAGGGAAAAAAATATCTTATATATCATATATAAATAATAAATACATCATTATGTCTCACCTTGAGAGGTGGTTTTGGAAAAATGATTGACATCGGTTCGCAAGGTGGTTTTCCATCATACACATAAATGATAATTATGTAACCCATTTTATGGATTTAGAGATATTTTTAGGTCATTAACTTAACTTAAAAATATCATATTATATTTATGATACGGAAATTGTAATATCATCATGTTATAATAATAATTGGATGTGGTGGAATAGGAAATAAAACAAAAATGCTTGTTGATGATCATTACCTCTTTTTCGAGTATCCTCCTTAGTTTTGCACCAAAACCATTACTAGGTTTCGTTTATATCCAAAATAAGAATTATAAGATGAAAGGAGGGAATTTGGGAAGTTATTTTGAAATTTATTTTTCAAACAAAAATATTTTAATGTGTGAAGAGGATAGAATAAGGTGTGTCCTTTTATAAGTGAGGTTTGTGGCACACATGTAATCTTTTGAAAAGAAAAAGTATACCCTTTGTTTTTAACATTCCACTAGAGTCCAGAAATGCTGAAATTTTAAAAGTTTACATGATATTTTATAATTATTTTCATAAAATATATTTTATATAGGTTTATAGATAAATTTAATACTTATCTATTTAGTTTAACCCCCGATAAACCTATTTTTACCTTAACCATTGTGAATAAGTTTTACTATTTTTACTATTAATTTGGCTAATAAATTTAGTTAATTATATTAGATAATAGAAATTATGCTGATTACAAATATCTAATCAATTTTTCCAAATTCAATTAACATAATTATAAATATAAAATTAAAAATTAATCTCACATACGTGATGAGAAAGCAGGTTTTTAAGGGAAAAATGATCAAAAGTTTATAGAGTTTTTATATCAAAATTCATTGTGAAATTGGTTTCAATGAACTAAATTAGATTTATATATTTAAAATTGGGCTAATTTTACTTTTAATAAAATCTAAAATATAATTTATCTTCATAAATTATTTTTATAAAAAGTCAGTTTTCAATTAAAAATCATTATTTTTCACTATTCTTTAAAATATGAAACATTTTTAGAAAAAAAAATCACAAAATTTCAACCTAAGAAAATTTTTACATTCTAATTTATGAAATTAATTTTATAACAGTGCCAAAATTACATTTATTATTATTCCCAAAAGACATAAAAATAATTTTTTTATAAAACAATATTCTTATGAAACATATAATGAGTTTACTGAAAATTACTTATTTTATTATAAATATGTTTACTTTATGTAAAACCATTATAATCAATATTTAAAAGCTATTTATTATTATTCATATAACAATGTTTAATGTCTATGTTATAATATCCATGTTTAAATAACTATATTAATAATATATCATTGTTTTTTCAAAACATTGTGTTGTGTGTACCCCAAGCTACCCTAGTGTTAGGTTTAGAACAATCATAAGTTAGTGTTGCAACACAAGATATCAAAGAAATTTTAAATTTTAAAAAATAATTATTCATTAAAAATATAGGTGTTACATTCTACCCCCATTAAAATTAATTTTCCTCTTGAAATTCATCACTTTATAACAAAAAATTGAGTATAATAATACCAAATTTCATCCTCAAGTTCCAATATATCTTCCTCAAAGACAGTGGTTTCACCACAAAACACTAATCAGTTGAGTGGTATAGTTTTATATAACATTCTTAATACCATATAGAATCTCCACCTATTGTTTCTCATAAGAAATATTATTCTTCATTGGTATGACCTCTGATTTTAGTACATGTGATGAATCAGGTATGCACTTTCTCAAGATTGATACATAGAAAACATCATGAACATGAGACAGGTATGGTGGATGTGTCAAATGATAAGCTACAATCCCGATACGATCATTAATTTAGTGGAACTGATATATATAGGTCATTTTTTCCTTCTTTGTTCTGCGGAGAAATTTATATAAGGGAATTATTACCAACTTGAAATTATAGATTTTTTCGACTCTTGTGAGTATAATATTGATGAGAACATTGTGTAGTTCATGAATGATATTGAATTAACCTTAACTTCTCGGTGATCTCATCATCATTTTTTGGTCCTAATAGTTTTCTTTCTGGAACTTCATTTCACTATTTTCGAGTTTTACACTTCTTTCTATAAATGGATTTATAAGGATTCATCTATATGATTAGGTGAAATCTATTATTTCAAGGAAACTCAACTTGAGGAATGTGTTGATCCCAACTACCTTTTAAATAAATAGGTCAAAATCATAATATATCCTCTAGTGATTGAATTTTTCTATCAAAATGGACTATCATTCTAAGGATGATAAATAGTGATGAAACTCTACTCTGTATTTTGATCTTGCTAAAGACTTCTCTATAACATCAAGGTAGACTCCAGATTTTAATAAAATACAATTGAATGTGGTGCTACATATATCCTTACCACTTCCTTAATGTATATTCTAAAAATAGGATCCAAATAGAAATATTCACTAATAGAAATGTTATATGATGACATTGTAAAGTGATACAAAATAACCCATAAATATCTCAACATTAAAGATAAGATAAACCCTATAGTATGACAATACCTTAAACCATATGTTCATAAAAAGGTATTCCACTTTAAATAACTTCATCACTAAAACATATATGAAGGTAATGGGTTGTATAACAATAAATGTCTCTCAAAATATCCTTAATCATGACAAACCTTCATTATATAAACTTTCAGATGGTGTGTCATTGACATTGAAATTATTATCAACCTTAAACTTTAAACCCATTATGTTGTCCATAACTCTTATGTTAATATTATGTGGAGACCTATAAACATCAAAAACATATTTAACACTTTATTCCTTATATATGATCTTATCCTATACAAAAACAATTATCATTGCAAGATTGGGTTCATTCTTCCACTGATATAATATTAAATGTGATTTAACTATTCCAAAATCCATGTGGATGGAGATAATTACATAAAATTTAACTAAAGGATGAATAGTAATATTTTTATTAGGCTCATTCTTACAAAATCAAACATGAAATTCCCAAAAAAGGAGGGAGGGAATGTTTTCCCTTATTATAATGATTCATTTCATCTATTTTTATTTCATAAAAATTTCCATTAACCATTTTTCTATAGGTTTTTGATGATTATCATCTATATTAGTCCTTGTATTGGGGAATTAATTCACATAATTCCAAAGCATCATGTACATGAAACACTGAAGTGTGGGTGGTTAATTATATTGACCTCCTTATCCATTCATTTCATTATATAGACACTTCACATCAATTATACATTCAGTTTCTTGATTTCTAGGATTCCAAAACTTGAAACACATTCTTATTCCTTTCAAGAACTCACCAATGTAGTCCTTCCCATAATTTTCACATGTGTGACGTTGAAAAATTTTCTTTACTCTATGTGACATATCATTGGATTTTCCTTGGAACCCCATTTTATTCCTATCACAATAATAAATATGGTTTCTATAATACTTTTCCAATTTTATTTTACAATGAAAAATTTATTTGTACCATCCAAATTCTATTATGGTTAAGACCCTTTTCAGATTTGGTTTCAAGCCACTAAAGTGTCACACAACCTTACTTTTATGTTGAATTATAATACATGAAGAGTACCTTTAAATTCTCATAAAATTTTCTTCATAAGTACTTATAGATTCACCATCCTTCTAAAAAAGCTTGATGAATTCCATCTCCATTTTTTAAATAATAAAGAGAAAATACTTATAGAAAAATAGGAATTAAAACTCATCCACTTCATTGAGTAAATTTTATTCTTGTTGCATCATATTCTTAGTAATAGTCCATCATTGATTTGACTATCCTTCTAAATAGTTGGTATCTAACATGAATTTTTCATTCTATGAAAATTGAATAACATATAATATCTTTTTAGTTGTATTTATCCATTTCTCTACAATCATTGGATTAGAAAAAACCACTAAAATAAGATGGGCATTCCCTCAGGAAGGACTCAACATAATTTTATATCATCCTTTTCTTTTTTGTTATTATATCATGATTTATAGATTAAGAAGATTGTGTGACCATGAAAATGTGGTTTTCCATTTCATATCCCACAACATTTATTTAATCAGAAGAAAAATCATTACATTTCCAGTTGCAATCAGTATTAAAATAGTTCCTTTGGGTTACAACCATTGACCAAAACCAAATAGAAAAATTTAAGAAACAATAATAATATTAAGGAACCAAAAAATCATGATTAATCACTTAAATTGATTATAAATAATAACATGTTATCTTTAATATATGACACATTAGGTTTATTTTAGGTCATTGATAGTCATCGTCTATTTAAATACTTCATCATGGTTCATAACGTGTTTGTGAATTTCCAAATCATATCCTATGATAGTGTCAAACCAGGTGTTCATTAAGTCTCACTGTCATGCCCCGATTGATGATAGAGTCTAGATCAATGTTCCCTTTTTTGAGTTATTACCCCTAGGTACCATTGTGTGAGGTACACATCCTCTTTTAGTATCCAGATGAGGATGTAATTTCTTGGAAACCACTTGATCTATCCTTTACCAAAAATCTAGTACATTTTCATAAATATTGGCACATCCTTAGAATTATCCCTCGATATATCCCAATACATATCCTTACAAATATCCCTAGGTATCTCTATAAATTTTGTTAATCCTAGTTTCTAAAGGTTAACTAAAAATTTACTCTAATACTAACTATAGTAAACAATGGTTTCCAAATATGGATATTACATATTTATTGATGAATATTAAATAAATTATACTAACACACACCTAAGGACAATAATATATTAGTTACATTGGAATATTGGAATGTAATCTTCTTAATTTGGTGAAAGATACTCAAAGTCTCCCACAAAGATCTCACCCATTATTACTCTTCCCATACATAACCAACATAAACCTATATTCATGACCTAGGGGAAAAAAGCAGAAAAAGGGTGATCTCAGATGCTTAGTAAGGGTAAACAATGGAGATATATAAGAATACCATGAAATTTAGGGTGTGAGAACATGAGAATAATATAAAAAACTATACTCTACATATCAATGGTAAAAATATTGAGTCGTGGAATAATTATTGGTAGTTCATAAGACATGAATAAGAAATAAATAAAAAATCATAGTCCATGAGAGAATAAAATTTGAATAAGACATACATTTGTGACCTAAACATCATATTATAACATTTTGAACGTGTTTAAATAGATACAGGTTCACTTAATATGTTAAGTACATGAAATTAACTACTAGCATAAACTTATGGACATGCAACCAGGTCCACACATAACATAATGAAAATGAAGTATTTTTCTATGAATAACATTATACATCTGAAATATAGGCACACACATAACATTATGAACATGTAATCAGGTTCATGAATAATAATGTAAACATGTAATCAGGTTCATGCATAACATTATGAACATCTAATCTAGTTCATGTATAATATATTTACACATGATTTCAATATCATTACCCAATACATTGGAGGAAGATATAGGTCCTACCATAAATATTTTGAAAATCCTAGAAATGTGTGTAATAATATCATAAAACAGTAATCATATCATAACCCATGAAATGAAATGGGTTTAATGACAATTTCATCTTATCATATCCTATGAAAAAGAGATAGGTTTCAATATTATTTCATCATAACATAACCCTTGGAAAAATAAGTGGGTTTCATAACAATTTTATATTGGTATAACCTATGGAATAAAAATGGTTATCATAAACATCCTACCATCATAAACATTAATCATTCAGGGATAAAATAATAATGGTATCCTTAGATCATGTACCCATTAATTCATAACTAACATCAATTGATAGATTCTTATATAGAAAATGATTTTTGATTTATTATATTGAGTATATCTTGAGGAAAATATCCTTTTCTATTAGAAAGAAAATTTTAAAAGCATTAAAAATTTTAAAATTATTTTCATTGAAATAAAAAATTAAAAGGTAAAAAGTAAAATTTAATTAAAATAATGGTCATGATAATGGTATGTTTTGTTCATATTGTAAAAATTTAAATAAATTTTTCTTCCACATTTTCAGTAAAATTCAAATGGTACTTTATTGAATAGAAACATGAGGATTCCTTTAAAAACATTTTTTTAAAAGTAAAACATGGATAAAATTTCATTTAAAAAATATTATAATAATAAAAATTTAAATAATTTTTAGAAAACATTTTTTTGAAGAGAATATATTTTTGACCCAACATTGAAATAAAGGTAAATTTTTTTATAAATATTTTATGAATTATTTTAAGTACCAAGGAGTGGGAAAATGGTAATATTACATGAAAATATACTGAATAAAAAGAGTATATGAAAATTAATATGTCTCTTGAGAGATGGATTATAATATTTTGTTATCATAAACATAATCATAAACTATCCTAATAAATGATGATATTATAACGTAAAATCATTACAACTCTGGTAACATTGAATCGTAATCCCCATGAAGAAATAACATAAAATGGAATATAAATAATCTTGAGTCCAAATATATTCATAATATTACATTTCAAATGGTCCATGAATACATCTCATAAAAGTAGATAGGTTGATAACATAACATGTGTCTCAAAGAAGGAAAATTGAGACAAAAATATCTTATCGCTTAAGTAATCTTTTGAATTGTAATCCAAAATAAAGAATAAAATAAATTGAAACATTAAATATTATGAACATAATGATATTAATTATATAAAATTTAAAATTATAATTATATACACCATAAAAAAATGAAACAATTTGTTTATTCACCTATGTATTCCAGTAATCAAAGGGATACTGGAAAAACCTTACCAATAGTATTGACATCAGTCATCCCCTTTCAAACCTCTTCTATAATAAATATATGTTTATTATACATGTATTAAAGAACCATATTCATATATATCATACCATATATTATTTTCTTATGATATTTTATTACCATTTTATTAATAATTCCATGATAAAGTCACATTTGAGGAAATTAATTATTTTTCATATATGTTTTGACTTGTTATTTTTGTTCTTATTACATAGATCATGGTTCTATAATATGAATAATTATAAAAATTATATAAATATCAAATATATTCATTATATATTAATTTATAGTAATATGTAAAATTTATTGATAGAAAATGAAATACGATGTTCATGGAGATGGTACGTCATGTGTACTCATGAGCATTGTTTCCATTTTCTTATCGGGTTGAGATAAATAAATTAAATTATGTATATATATAATAATTATATAATAGTTATTATTTCATATAAATCACACATTTTTGTTAAACTCATCTTTAATATATTACATATAAAGTGTTAACGCGTCACATCACATTCCTGAGGTGGTACCCTATCGTACACACTAGAAATGTTACTCCATTCACATTAAATAGAAACTATGATGGTATGTGAGATATAATAATTATATAAGAATAATAATTTTATAAATATGATACATAAACCATAAATCTATCATTATGTATAACCATGATAGGTGTTAATTGAAAAATTAATGACATCATTTTGTGAGGCACTAGTCCCTCGTACACACGAATAATGATTTCATAACCCATTTGATGGAAATAGAGATGGTTATAGGTAATGAATGTAACATTGAAAAATATAAGTATAAGGATTATACTGATTTTATTATATCAACATGGTTTAATAATAATGGGATTTGGAGGAATAATAAATAAAACAAAAATTGTTGTTGATTAACTTTGCCTCTTCATCAGATATCCTCCATAGGTTTTCCCTAAAAGGCTTCATGGGGTTTTTTATCTATATAGAAATTCTTATAGTAATAGAATAAATAATTATTGATTTTATCTATGAATTAATTGACCAAAAAGGGTTTTAAGGTGTAAAAAGGAGAGTAGAAAGGATGTTTGATTATGAGTGAGGTGGGTCGTACACCTGTGATTGTTTTTTGAAGAAAAAGTGTAACGCCGTTTTCCACATGCCACAAGGGTAAAAATGCATCAAATTAGAACCTTAGATATTATAAGGTCTATATATGGATATATAATATATTTTAGTCTATTATATAGATAAATTTGACTCTTATATTTTTAGTTTAACTCCCTTACACAATAAACCGATATTTACATGAACTATGATAAATAATTTTTACGGTTTTTACTATTAATTTTAGTTATAATATATTATAATATAAATTATAAGGATTACAAATATTTAATCCATTTTTTAAAATTACAATCTCAAATTTATAAAATTATAATTTAAAATTAATCCTGTATATGTGATGAGAAATTGGGTTTTTGAATAAAAATGATTACAATGTTTTTATATCGAAATTCAACATGAAATTGGTTTTAAGTAACTAAATTGGATTAATTGATGGGTAATTGAACTAATATTACTTTTAAATCAATTTAAAATATAATTTATATATATAAATAAGCTAAACTAAAAAGGTATTTTTCAATTAAAAATCACTGTTTTTCGTAATTCCTAAAGAAATGAAATTTTTCAAAAAATTTACAAAAATCTCCCTAATATAATTTTGATGTGATTATTTAGCAAATAAATTATATTTTCTGAAATTATGAAAATTGTAATTTATTATTGTTCACAAAAACACATAAAAAATTAGAAAAGAGTGTCTTTATAAACATATAGAATTCACCTAAAATTATGTATTTTATTATCAATAAATTTCCTTTATAAAAAACAAGTTTAATTTAAATGTCAAAATTATTTATTAATATCCATATTGATAATTTTAACATATATATTATAACGGTCATGTTTAAAGAACTATATTAATAATATATCATGGTTTTGTTAAAACTTAGTGTTATGTGTAATGAAAGTTATCCCAATGTTTCATGTAGTGTAATATTAACATGGTGTTTCACGTAACAAGATATATCAATGAAATTAAATTTATTTGAGAAAAAATAATTCATAAAAACTCAGGGTCTAACAAATATTATCCTTATTACCTTCCATGTAAATCGTTAGTGAGTAATGAATCTCACGGCTTTGCGAGGTGGTAGTATGTCGTACACAGAAGTGCTATTATTTTAACCACTACTAAATGGACATTATAAAAGCTATATATGATATAGTGACTCAATAGGTATAATTATGGTATAAATATCATATATATACTTTATATCCATCATTATACCCAATTGTGAGAGGTGGTAATGGAAACAAAATTAGATTAGTTCATGTGGTGGTAGCCCTCCACACACACAAATGATGATTTTGTAACCCATTTTATTGTATAAAGGACATTTGAATATAAAAACATTTTTCTTTATTACACGTTAATACCTGATTTATTACATTAAATTATAGTTAATACAAACTATAAGAATGATAATTCTAGTATCCTAATGAATTATGTATATAGAATAACATATTGAACATGTGATGCAACAACATTTTTAAAAAACATCTTTAATGTGCTTCTAAAATTCAATAGATTTTAAAAATTCATGGGATAACCTTGGGGCATACATAAGAATGGGGTGATCAATAAACCCCAATAAGGGATTAAACATGGAATTAGTTGATACATGTTAGAAAATAGGCATATCAATGGGGAATAAAAATAGTAGGAATCATAAACATGAACAATGAGACAAGATATATCACGATAATCATAACTTGGGAAATGTTGAAACAACTTAAAACATGGAATCATAAACATATGTCAAGGCTAAAACATCAAGAAATCATGGTGGAAAATTTCCCATAAAGGTATCAGGTTCTCTTCATGCCCAGACATGATGTCTCATGAGAATAAACATTACCCAATTCATTGGAGTTCTCTTTAATTTTGGGTGCACTAATCACTTTAATTTTATTTTAATACTTAAGTGTGCCACAGAGATCATACAACATGGATTCATTCATAATCATATTTTATTTCGTGATCAAGGAGTTTGTAATAAATTCAAATAAGTCCCAATTCAAAGAGTTATAAGTATATAAAGTTGAATACCCTTAATAAAAAATGGGTATGGTATTCACTAAACAATTGTTTTGGCATAGAAAATCACGGTGAAATTTTAGAATCATAACGACATCACATAAAAATTTATAAAATGGTTTGATAAGATATAAAATAGTATCTTATCATTTTGAAATCAACTGGATAGTAACGGTGTATAGAAAAAGATTTACCATCATAATGAAATGAATATAGAAGACATAAAGTAATGAATATACTCGAAAAAACAAGAAAAATGAAAAGATCCCTAGAATGAGTGTGTGACTCCAAATGCATATGATGGAATTATTAAGAGCTTGGGTGAACTATGGGGGGACTCTAGATAGTTGAGTTAATATTATGTTAATTATCAACATATTTTTAATGAATATAAAGGGGATCTTGATTGTGTTTACGTAGGAAAGGAGTGGGAATTTCATTATTATTTCTCAAACATAGGTTTTGAAATCTATATAATAAAATAACCAAAATAAAAAAAATAACCCATGGTTGATTCCTATTATTTATGAAAGATGGGAATTTTTTTCTATATTTTATAATACTATGGGACAAACTTAATAAAATAACTCAATTTCTTATTGGAGGTGAGTCATACTCTTAAAGAAAAAATTTTCAAACCTTAAAATATATTAATGCTTTTGGAGGATTCATAATGGATTTATAAAATTAATTAAATAAAATTAAAATCTCATTATATAGAATACAAAAAATATATGTGGTCATTGATACCCTTTATTTTATTTATTTCACCACTTTTGGATCATTATGATGTCATAATATCCATCGCATATGTATACTGTATTTAGATTTTACCCGAAAATTTGACTATCTCAAAAAAATATGAAAAAATAAACAATGGATAATTTAGATATTATTATTTCAAAAATAATATTTATTTTATCTATATAATTTTATAAATATTTTAATGTTCACTTTTAAAATAAAATCTAAATTTTTTAATAAATTTTGGGTTTTTGACAATAACATTTTTTGAATTGTTTTAAAAAATACATTTGAATTCTTAAAAATTATATGATCATTTATATTTAATAAAAATTATTTTTTAATAATATTTAATTAAAAAATTATTTATTTAAAAAATCTATTGATTAATGAAAATAAATTCCTTAATTGAATTTAAATTATTTCCCAAACATACTATTTGTGTTTTATTACATCAAACTAAAAATAATTTATAATGTTACAATAGTAAGATGAAAATATATTCATTATTCTCTAAAAATAGTGTAAAAACTCATATTTCTAGGTTCTTAATTCATATCCATTTAATAAAAAATAAAATTACCAAAGAGAAAATATAACGACCCATACTTTACATACATTTTTATTACTTTAGAATTGAGGCACACTTATTACAATATATAACAAAAACGAGAAAGGACCGTATAGGTATAGTGTCTTTAGAAACTGGGAAACATAAACAACTGGTTCATAAAGCGTCTACACTGTCTCCCATTTATTTCATCATATCTATAGTCCCATTTGACAGATCTTACTTAATAACCTTCTTCCTGACCTGGGGAAAGAAAACATACAAAAGGGTGAGCTCAAATGCTCAGTAAGGGTAAACAAAAGAAATATCAATCGCAACATATACATAAGAACATAACTTTTGGAAATCTTAACCTGCAAAAGAAATCATAATTTCATAACATGGGATAAATCATAGTAGTGAAATGTAATCCCAATAATCATAGCTTAAAACATGAAACTTTGTGGCATACACACATAATCATAGAGAATCATTTCTTATTAGTCAAGACTCATTTCCATGACTATATTAGTGGACGAAGTCCATTTCTGAACCGAGTTCACTCCTCGTTTCAGTCCTGTTTCCTTGAACCGGTTTAACCTGCCGTTCCAGCCATGTCTATCTCGTGAGATATAAAATATTTACCCAATTCATTGGAGGGAGATATAGGTCCCACCCATCTCATAATGATACCATTATAATGTGTGCCACAAAATCAGAAACCATACATCATAGCATAACCCATGTAATAAAAATGGGAATCATAAACATCGTGACATCATAAAACAATTCATATAAGATAAAGGAATTAATAAAAACATTTCCATCACAACATAATCAAATCCATGTAATAATAAAGATAGAAACAGAACCCTTTATTATCTTAGATGGAAAATAATTTTGATAAAACACTTGAACTCCATTCTTGAGGAAAATATCCTTTCTACTTCAAAAACATTTTTCCTTTCATAACATGTCATACAATTTTAAACTAAAATAAGATGATTAAAAATAAACATGAAAACTTGTAAAGGAATATTCTTGGAAATTTTGTTTTAAAAATCCATTCATGTCGTATAAGTTAAAAAACATTCTTCTCGTACTTTTGTCAAAAAGTCTAAAAGTACCTCGTACGAAAAACGACAAAAGATTCCTTTCATATCTTTTAATATAAACTCAAAAAAGGGTAAAAATGGATTTAAACAATTGTAGGTGGATGGAAATAATATTACATATTGAGGAAACATGGATGTGGATGATAAAATATACCCCAGTAAATACCAAAGTATAAACAATCTCTGATAAAAATGAGATTGTGATATTTCCCTTGCCTTAGGTCCGATTTGATTCGTAAGTGTCCGAACCTCCTATATAATGATTTAAATAATGTTATTGACTTATTCCAGAATAATACTTATTTTTATGATATCATATATGGTCATATTCTTAGCTTCTTATTAGTAATATTTCATTACCACTTGTTTATTCGGGTGTTTATTACTTTTTGTTCTTATGCATGTTTTGTCAAATAAATTCTTATCCTTCTTTTTAGGTTAAAGATACCTCATTTCCAGAATGGTATTAGTGTAATATATATCATATTAATTCATTCAATTCATTTATATAATCATTATGCAATGAAGATCATGTAGAATGAGTCGCATCACATCGTGGAGACAGTATTCCGTACGTACGCACGAGCGATGATATCATTCCCATGATCGTGGAATTGTATTGGAGTGTATGTATACTATTTCAGAATAAATATAAATTCACAATAATCATATATATTCATTATTTACACCATTATACCCATCCAAGTAAGGTGGTGGTGGAAAATAGATTACACCACGGCGTGGAGACGGTATTCCGTACGTACACACGCGCGGTGATTTCATTTTCTATAGGATGGATAGATGGTGAAATAGGGTTGTTTAATAATTATAATAAAATATCAGTATATGAGTGATACTGATGTTATTACTTCATAATGAAACACCTAAAGAAGAAGAAGTGGAAGAAGAAATAAATATGAAATAATTGATAACGGACATTACCTCTTCTTTGAAGTGCTTCTTTGAGGCCTCCTTTTAGGGAACTACAATTGGTCTTTGAAGAAGACCAGGACCTCTAGAATGTCTCTCGGGAAGTAGAGAGGAGAAATTGGTAGGGTATGGCAGAGCTTGAAGGCTCAAAGTGGTGTGAGGAAGAGGGGTAGGAGGTGCCTTTTTATAAGGGAGGAGAGGGTCTCCTTTGGAAAAACTAAAAATATTATTTTATTATAAAGTCATGTTCGGTTTTAAATATCTCCAAATTGATTTATTTCTAGGATAAGGTGGGGATGGGTCAAAATCCTCTCATACAATAGAATTTAGACAAGTTTAGGTTCATATTTTAACCTTATCATTTAGATTTAACATTAAGTTAAATAATTTTACTTTTACCGCGTCTTCTTGTGTTCTTATACTACAAGGTTAATAAACTTACTATAAGCAGCCAAACGAACCCCAAGTTGTTTATTATTAATATATATAACCTTATCGAAGTCATTTGGCCAAACCATAGATTTTTAGGAATAAAATAACAATTAATAATATAATATTTGTTTTAAAAACTATTTTATGTCAAATTTGACACTATTTAGTAATTGATTTTTGTGAAAATTATACCAGAATTATTAGTTCGAAAAAAGTTAATTAAATCAATACTAACATGTCATATTAACCTATAAAATTAGTGGAATTCATAAAAAGTCTCAAATTATATTTATTTGGGTATTTATAACATCAATTATGTCAATATTTCATTAATAAGATAATTACTGCATCATCATTATCTCATAAATAACTTAAATTATTTAAAGTCTAAAAAATACAAATAAAAAATCATTGTGTAGGAAATCTTCTTATATTTGTAATTAATATTTATAGTCGAATTTATCTTATGTATAACCCTATATTAAAAATGGTTTAGTTATTAAACTTTGATTTTAACTATTTTAACCCTTCTTTCAATAAATTAATACTAAATGTCCTAATCAAATCCAAGTGGGCCTAAATGGTCATATTTTTTTCCTAAGGTTGTTTTTGGTCGAATTACACTTATCAAATAGACTTAAGACATGTGTTAGGGTAATAATAATACCCTTTTTACCCTTAATTACACTATTTACTTTTAACCGTGGTAATTAAAAGTAAAAAGTTACTATTCACCAAAAATTATTTTCATCTCATTGAACCACATTTTACTTACTGACATCAACCATGTCTCTCGAAGTTTTGAAATTCCACTCACAGAAGCGGTAAAATTATGTTTTATGAAAAAATCAGTTTTTTAACTACTACTTAGTGGTTTCACTATTTATCAAAAATTGAAACTTTTCAAAAAAATACCAAAATTTCACCCTAGGCTAATTTCGATATTCTGAATCCAAAAATGAAGTCAATTTTGAAAAATAAAATTTACAAAATTTCAAAAAGTGGTTATTACTATTCATAACGGCTAGTTTTAATAATATTTTAATAGCATATCGTTGTTTAGTGAAACTCGGTATTGCGTTCGATGCAAGCTATCGAGGAAGGTCGCGATTTCGTGTAAAGTAAGCCAAGCAAGTGAAATATTCCTTTGATGATTTATATAACATAAAAGTCTCGGGTGTTACATTCTACCCCCCTTAAAATGAATTTCGCCCTCGAAATTTGTCACTTTGTAACAAACAGCTGAGGATACCTCTCCCTCATCATATCCACAAGCTCCCATGTAGCTTCTTCTAATTGGTGGTTCCTCCATAAAACATTCACCAATCGAGTGGTCTTGTTTCGTATGAATTTTTCTCTACGATCCAGAATCTCTATCGGCTGTTCTTCATAAGAAAGATCTTGCTCCAACGGTAAAACTTCTGAGCTGAGTACATGTGAAGGATCAGGTATGTACTTTCTCAAGAGAGATACATGGAACACATCGTGAACTTGAGAGAGATTCGGTGGAAGCACCAATCGGTAAGCTACCTTCCCAATACGATCCAGTATTTCTAAAGGACCGATATATCTAGGGCTCAGCATCCCCTTCTTTGCAAATCTCATGACCCTCTTCCAGGGAGATATTCGTAAGAACACTTTATCACCCACTTCAAACTCTAAGTATTTTCTTCGGTTGTCGGCATAACTTTTCTTTCGACTCTGAGCTGCTCTTATGTGTTGTTGAATAGATCTGACCTTTTCTGCCATCTCATTAACAATATCAGGTCTTAATAGCTTTCTTTCCCTAACTTCATCCGAGCAAGTTGGAGTCCTGCATTTCTTTCCATAGAGAGCTTCATAAGGATCCATCTGAATAATAGAGTGAAAACTATTATTATAAAAAAATTCCACCAAAGGTAGGTGTTGTTCCGAACCACCTTTGAAATCCATAGAGCAGGCTCTCAACATATCTTCTAGAGTTTGAATTGTTCTCTCAGACTGACCATCTGTCTGAGGATGATAAGCAGTGCTGAAACTCAACTCTGTATCCAGAGTATGATGAAGACTTTGCCAGAACTTTGAGGTAATCCTCGGATCCTGATCAGATATAATAGAAAGTGGTACTCCATGCAATCTTACCACTTCATTCACATATATCCTGGAAAGTTGATCCAGAGAGAAATCCTCTCTAATAGCGATGAAGTGTGCATACTTTGTAAGACGATCAACTATGACCCAGATAGCATTATTGCCTTTGGATGTTTTAGGAAGTATGGTGACAAATTCCATAGTGATGTTTTACCATTTCCATTCGGGTATGGGTAATGGTTTTAACATCGCCTTAGACTTTTGTCTCTCAGCTTTAACTTGCTGACAAACCAAGCATCGAGAGACATATTCAGCAACATCTCTTTTCATGCCATCCCACCAGAAGTACTCTTTCAGGTCCCTATACATGTTCGTGCTTCCAGGATGAATGGATAATGAAGAACTACGAGCCTCATCCAACATCTCCTTCTTTAATTCGGGGATGGGAGGAACACAAACCCGATTCCTGAACATTATTATCCCTTCACAATCAAGGTTGAATTCAGGAACATTTCTCACCTTCTTTTGTAACTCGACATCTTCTTTCTGTGCCTCTTTAATCTTCAAATGTATAGATGGTTAAACATTCATTTGAGAAAGATAAGATTTTCCCCATTCATTATAATTCCAAGATCCATCCTTTGTAAATCCATAAATATTGGATCTTTTGTGATCCTCATCATGGATAAACTGGCATGGTCTTGTCGACTTAATGCATCTGCCACCTTGTTTGGTTTCCCAGGGTGGTAATGGATTGATCAGTCGTAATCCTTAATCAGCTCCAACCATCTTCTTTGGCACATATTCAGCTCCTTTTGTGTGAAAATATACTTTAAACTTTTATTATCAGTATAAATGTCACACCTTTATCCATAAAGATAGTGCCTCCAAATCATTAATGCAAAGATTACCGCAGCTAACTCCAAATCATGAGTTGGGTAATTTTGCTCATGTATTTTCAACTGTCGTGAGGAATAAGCTATCACCATATCATTTTGTATAAGAACACACCCCAATCCCTTCTTGGATGCATCACTGTAGATCAGAAACCTTTCTCCACTACAAGGCAGTGTGAGCACAGGTGCACTGGATAACCTTCTTTTCATCTCCTTGAAATTCTCTTCACATTCCTCCATACAAACAAACTTAACTCCTTTCCGAGTCAACTTGGTGAGTGGATTAGATAATCGTGAAAAATCTTTCACAAAACGTCGATAATAGCCGGCCAAACCAAGAAAACGTCGGATCTCAGTTACTGTTGTTGGTCTCGACCATATTTTGATAACCTCTATTTTTTTGGATCCAAAGATATCCCCTCTTTTGAGATTATGTGACCCAAAAATGAAACTTTTTGAATCCAAATTTTACACTTGGTAAATTTGGAATAAATCTTATCCTTTCTCAGGGTCTTCAATATAATTCTCAAGTGATCTTCATGTTCTTCCTTTCTCTTTTAATAGACAAGAATATCGTCTATAAAGACTACCACAAACTGATCAAGATAGTCTCTAAAGACCCTATTCATCAGATCCATGAAGATAGCAGGGGAATTAGTAAGACCAAATGGAATCACTATAAATTCATAGTGTCCATACCTTATACGGAAAGTCATCTTTGGTATATCCTCCCTTTTGACCGTTAATTTATGATACCCTGAATGAAGATCAATCTTGGAAAAGTATTGAGCTCCGCATAGTTGGTCAAATAGGTCATCAATGCGCGGGAGAGGATATTTGTTCTTGATAGTGATCTTGTTAAGTTCTCGATAATCAATGTAGAGTCTCATTGATCTATCTTTCTTCTTAACAAACAGAATAGGTGCTCCCCAAGGTGACGTACTAGGGTGTATGAACCCCTTATCAATATTCTCTTGGAGTTTCTTCTTCAATTCCTGTAACTCAATTGGGGCCATTCTATAAGGTGTCTTTGAAATAGGCAAAGCACCCGATACGAGTTATATTGAAAACTCAACTTCATGATTTGGTGGAAGACCCGGCAATTCCTCTGGAAAGACATCGTCAAACTCCTATACAATGGGAATATTCTTAATCGTGAGTTTCTCACCAACCATTTGAGATAAATAACCTTCATTTAGTGGAATCAAGACCTATAAGATGGAAGAAATTTCCACTGGAAGGTTATGTTCATCCTTGCATCAATAGACGATCAAAGATTGATCTGGAATATGAAATGTAACTTCCCTTCTTTGGAAATTGATATGAGCTCCATGTAGAGAAAGTCAATCCATGCCAAGAATCACATCAAATTCCACTATAGGAAGGATCACAAGATTTGCAGGAAGCACTTTCCCACAAACTTCAATCAGAGAAGAATTATAAACTTTTGATGCGACTGTTATGCCATTAGGGGTTGTAACAGCTAACTCAACATCTAATTGTTGAGGTAATATGATGATACCCTTAGAAAATTCTTCAGAAATAAAAGAGTGGGTGGATCCAGAATCAAATAAAATATTTTCTACTTTAGAGTGGATGGTAAGTGTACCTTTCACCACATAGTTATCGCACTCCACATCGTTGATAGAAATTTCATGTGACTTTCCTTTGTCTTTAGCCTTAAGAGTTTGTTGACGTCGACCATCATCATCAACCCTTGGATTTGGGCATTGATTGACATAATTCCCCATCTCCTTGCACTTGAAACATTGAAGTGTAGTAGGTTCATTCTGTGTATCCCTTATTTTGTTTGCATCATTAGAAATATTCTTCCCATCATTGCGACATTCAAATTCCCTATGACCTTTCTTTCCACATTTGACACATTTAATTGTCCCTTTAAGACAACTCCCTCCATGTTTCTTTCCACACTTTGAGCATAAGGGAAAGCTCGTCTTCTTTTCAGTGTTCTCTTTAGATTTTCCTTTGAATTCCATTTTCCTCTTCTTATCAAACCCATATGACTGATGGGTAACTCCAATCTCCATCTCGACCTTGAGTGCACATCGAACGATTTCCTCGTAGCTATTGAAGTCCCTTATGGCTAACGCCCTTTGAAGACTTGGTTTTAAGCCACTAAAGAATCGATCTATCTTACTCTCAGGTTGGATAATAATACCAAAAGCGTAAATTCAAAGTCTTGTAAAATTTTCTTCATAGGTACCAACAGATTTATCATCCTTTTGCTTCAGTTCAAGAAACTCTTTCTCCATATTTGTTCGGAGAATACGAGATAAGTACTTATTGAAAAATAAGTTCTTGAACTTGTCCCATTCCATGGACTCAATTTCAACTCTTTTCCTCGTATTCTTAATAATATTCCACCTTTTATCAGCCTCACCTTCCAAACGATACACTACTAAGATGACTTTATAATGTTCGGAACATTGAAGAACTGAAAATATCTTTTCAGTAGTACTAATCCATTGTTCCGCAACTAATTGATCAGTAGACCTGCTGAATGAAGGTGGACGCTACCTCATGAAGGATTCAACAGAATGTTGCTCCTTCCTTTGCTCGTTTGGAAGTCCTGCATGATTCATAGCTTGAGAAAGTCGTTTGATAATGGCTACATGATTTTTCATTCCAGCTCCCATAACGTTTGGTTGCTCATGGGGATAATCATTGCATTTCCCGTCGCATTCTGAATTAACACGGTTCCTTCGGGTTCCAGCCATTGACTAAAACCAAGAAGAATAGTGTTAGCAACACTAATTATAAAAGGAAAACCACATAATCAAGAATAAAATTTCACACTTAAGGTCTTATCCTAGGTTATTCATGGCCATTTCTAAAACACTAATATTGTGTTCCATGTTTAGACTTATCCTTAGGATTCTTACTAAGGCTTTCACATCCTAGTTTCCAAAGGTTGACTATACCTTTCCTCTGATACAAACTATAAAGACCCATACTTTACATACATTGTTATCACTTCAGAATTGAAGCACACTTATTACAACATATAACAAAACCAGGAAAGGACTGTATAGGTATAGTGTCTTTAGAAACTGGGAAACATAAACAACTTGTTCATAAAGCGTCTACACTGTCTCCCATTTATTTCATCATATCTATAGTCCCTTTTGACGTATCTTACTTAATAACCATCTTCGTGACCTGGGGAAAGAAAACATACAAAAGGGTGAGATCAAATGCTCAGTAAGGGTAAACAAAATAAATATCAATCACATCATATACATAAGAACATAACTTTTGGAAATATTAACCTGCAAAAGAAATCATAATTTCATAACATGGGATAAATCATAGTAGTGAAATGTAATCCCAATAATCATAACATAAAATATGAAACATTGTGGCATACACACATAATCATAGAGAATCATTTCTTATTAGTCAATACTCATTTCCAAGACTATCTTAGTGGACAAATTCTATTTCTTAACCGAGTTCACTCCTCGTTTCAGTCCTGTTTCCCTGAACCGGTTTAACCTGCCTTTCCATCCATGTCTATCTCATGAGATATAAAATATTTACCCAATGCATTGGAGGGAGATATAGGTCCCACCCATCTCATAATGATACCATTCTTATGTGTGCCACAAAATCAGAAACCATACATCATAGCATAACCCATGTAATAAAAATGGGAATCTTAAACATCGTGACATCATAAAACAATTCATATAAGATAAAGGAATTCATAAAAATATTTCCATCACAACATAATAAAATCCATGTAATAATAGGGATAGAAACAGAACCCTTTATTATCTTATAAGGAAAATAATTTTGATAAAACACTTGAACTCCATTCTTGAGGAAAATATCCTTTCTACTTCAAAAACATTTTTCCTTTCTTAACATGTCATACAATTTTAAACTAAAATAAGTTGATTAAAAATAAACTTGAAAACTTATAAAGGAATATTCTTGGAAATTTTGTTTTAAAAATCCATTCATGCCTTATAAGTTAAAAAACATTCTTCTCATACTTTTGTCGGAAAAGTCAAAAAGTACCTCGTATGAAAAACGACAAAAGATTACTTTCATATCTTTTAATATAAACTCACCAAAGGGTAAAAATGGATTTAAAAAATTGTAGTTAGATGGAAATAATATTAAATATTAAGGAAACATGTATGTGGATGATAAAATACACCCCATTAAATACACAAGTATTAACAATCTCGGATAAAAATGAGATTGTGATATTTCCTTTACCTTAGGTCTGATTTGCTTCGTAAGTGTCAAAACCTCCTATATAATGATTTAAATAATGTTATTGACTTATTCCAGAATCATAATTATTTTTATTATATCATATATGGTCATATTCTTAACTTCTTATTAGTAATATTTCATTACTACTTGTTTATTCAGGTGTTTATTACTTTTTGTTCTTATGTGTGTTTTGTCGAATAAATTTGTATCCTTATTTTTAGGTTATAGATACCTCATTTCCAGAATTGTATTATTGTAATATATATAATATTAATTCATTCAATTAATTTATATAATCATTATGCAATGAAGATCATGTAGAACGAGTCGCATCACGTCGTGGAGATGGTATTCTGTACGTACGCACGAGCGATGATATCATTCCCATGATCGTGGAATTGTATTGGAGTGTATGTATACTATTTAAGAATCAATATAACTTCAAAATAATAATATATATTCATTATTTACACCATTATACACATCCAAGTAAGGTGGTGGTGGAAAATAGATTACACCACGGCGTGGAGACGGTATTCCGTACCTACGCACGCGCGGTGATTTCATTTTCCGTAGGATGGATAGATGGTGAAATAGGGTTTTTTAATACTTATAATAAAATATCAGTATATGATTGATACTGATGTTATTACTTCATAATGAAACAACTAAATAAGAAGAAGTGGAAGAAGAGATAAAGATGAAAGAATCAGTAACTGACATTACCTCTTCTTTGAATTGCTTCTTTGAGACCTCCTTTTAGGGAACTAAAATTGGTCTTTGAAGAAGACCAGGACCTCTAGGATGTCTCTAGGGAAGTGGTGAGGAGAAATTGGCAGGGGTAGGCCGAGCTTGAAGGCTCAAAGAGTTGTTAGGAAGAGGGGGAGGAGGTGCCCTTTTATAAGGGAGGAGAGGGGCTCCTTTGGAAAAAATAAACTTATTATTTTATTATAAAGTCAAGTTCGATATTAAATAGCTCCAAATTGATTTATTTTGAGGCTAAGTTGGGTATGGGTCGAAATCCTCTCATACAATAGAATTTAGACAAGTTTAGAGTCCTATTTTAACCTTATCATTTAGATTTAACATTAAGTTAAATAATTTTACTTTTACCGTGTCTTCTTGTGTTCGTATACTATAAGGTTAATAAACATACTATAAGCAGCCAAACGAACCCCAAGTTGTTTAGTATTAATATATATAAGCTTATAAAAGTCATTTGGACGAACCTTAGATTTTTAGGAATAAAATAACAATTAATAATATAATATTTTTTTTAAAAACTATTTTATGTCAATTTTGACACTATTTAGTAATTGATTTTTGTAAAACTCATAACAGAATGATTAGTTCATAAAAAGTTAATTAAATCAATACTAACATGTCATATTAACCTATAAAATTTGTTTAATACATAAAAAGTCTCAAATTATATTTATTTTGGTATTTATAACATCAATTATGTCAATACTTCATTAATAAGATAATTATTTCATCATTATTGTGTCATAAATAAATTAAATTATTTAAACTCTAAAAATTATAAATAAAATATCATTATGTAGGAAATCTTTTTAGATTTCTAATTAATATTTATAGTTGAATTTATCTTATTTATAACCCTATATTAAAAATTCTTTAGTTATTAAATTTTGATTTTAACTTTTTTAACCCTTCTTTAAATAAATTAATAATAAATGTCCTAATCTAATCCAAGTGGGCCTAAATGGTCATATTTTATTCCTAAGATTGTTTTTTGTCGAATTAAACTTATCCAATAGAATTATTACATGTGTTAGGGTAATAATAATATCATTTTTACCCTTAATTACCCTATTTACTTTTAACCGTGGTAATTAAAAGTAAAAAGTTACTATTCTCCAAAACTTATTTTCATCTCACTGAACCACATTTTACTTACTGATATCAATCGTGTCTCTCGGATTTTTTAAATTCCATTCACAGAAGCGGTAAAAATAAGGTTTATGAAAAATTCAGTTTTTTTAACTACCACTTAGTGGTTTCACTATTCATCAAAAATTGAAAGTTTTTAGAAAAATACCAAAATTTAACCCTAGGATAATTTAGATATTCTGAATCCAAAAATGAAGTCAATTTTAAAAAATAGAATTTAAAAAATTTCAAAAAGTGGTTATTACTATTTATAACTACTAGTTTTAATAATATTTTAATAGCATATCGTTGTTTAGTGAAACTCGGTATTACGTACGACGCAAGCTATCGAGGAAGGTCACGATTTCGTGTAAAGCACGCCAAGAAAGTGAAAGATTCCTTTGATGATTTTTATAACATAAAAGTCTCGGGTGTTGCAGTAACGTGTGTCACTATTAGACTTTCATGGGGTGGTTCTGCATACATGGTTTGGGCTTTGATCTAGATGAGCTTGAAATTCTCTTATAAACGGTATTTCTTGTGCATAAGTTGTTGTACCTCTACTTGAGCTTGGTCAAGAGAGAAGATCGGTGATTGTACATCCCTCTAAATAATTGATAAATGGGCTTCATTGAGTATGATCCTACTGTTTGAGGCCATCAGTTCCTTTTTATGTGTCAATTGGATTTGTTAAAATCATATGTTTATACTAATCATGTAATCAATGTTAAATGGATATATTATAAATGGTAATTATTCTTAAGAAAGTTTCAAATAGGACATAATAAAACCAAATAATTGAATGTGTTTTCTACAACCATATTACAAAATATGAAAATTAAAAACATCAAAAGAGGTAATTTTATTAATAATAGTTCGAGTCATTACAATCTTTCCCCCTTAAGAAATTTCACCCTGGAAATTTTCTTTTCCTACACAAATATAGATGAGGTTAACTTTGTTTCATCGCATCATCTAGTTCCCATGTTTCTTTATTAAACTTTTGGGGTCTCCACAATACATTGACCTGGTTCATTGTCTTATTCTATTGTACTTTGTCTCTATGATCTAAGATCATCACCATATGCTCCTCATAGGAATAGTCATTCTCCAATGGTACCACCTCTATATTGAGTATATGTGAGGGGTATGGTAGGTAATTTATCAAGAGTGATACATGGAATATATAATGTACATGAGATAGGTTAGGAGGGAGTGTTAGTCATTAGGCCACCACTCTGATGCGATCAAGGATCTCAATGGGGTCGATGTATCTTGGACTAAGAATTCCCTTCTTCCCAAATCTCATAACTATCTTCCTTAGAGATATGCGTAGAAATACCTTGCCTCTACTATCAAACTATAGGTCTTGTTGATGATTTTATGCATAACTCTTCTGCTGACTCTGAGCATCCTTTATGTTCTATTTAATAGTCATAACATTTTGCACCATTTCCTCAACCATTTTAGAGCCTAGAAATTTATTGCAGCAACTTTATCCAAAAAAAATCAAGTGTTATATACATATTTCGATAAAGGGATTCATAGGAAGAATTTGGATTCTGAGTGAAAACTGTTTTTTAAGGGAATCTGGCTTGGGGAAGATGTTGGTCCCATCCTCCTTTTAAGTCAATTGAGAAAGATCTCAAAATGTTCTCAAGTGTCTAGATAGTTCGTTCTGATTGTCCCTCAGTTTGAGGGTGATAAGTCATTTTGATGTTCAACTCAGTACACAAAGTAGGTTAGAGACTATTATATAAGAAATAGGTGAATATTATATCTCTGTCGGATACAATCGATTGTTGTGTATCATGAAGAATCACCACTACTCTCATTTATATCCTTACAAATTGATCAAGTGAGAAATACTCTCGAGATTCAATGAAGTGTGTCAGGTTTGTAAGACGATCCACCACAACAAATATAACATTATTTCCTTCGGATGTCTTCATTAGTTTAGTTACAATGTTCATGGTGACGTTTTCCTATTTCTATGTTGGTATGGGTAATGGTTACATCATCACTTTAGACTTATTCCTTTCAGCCTTCACTTGCAGACATGTGAGACACTTTAATGTATATTTAGTGATATCCTTCTTCAAATTCTCCCATTAATAGTTCTCTCACTGATCATGATACAACTATGTGATTACTGGGTGAATCAAGAAATTTGAACAATGTGAATCATCCAAAAGTTACTTTTTTGACATTGAATTTGATGGTACAAATAGTCATGACTGAAATCTCACAACTCCTTATTCATTAACATTAAACTCCATGGATTTCCCTTTTTTTATAGATTCCACTTTCTTCTAAATTCCCATATCATCCCTTTGATCATACTTTAACCTCTTTATAAGGTATAGTTGAGAAATAATTTTTTAAAGGATTGATGATGTTCCTTCCTTTATTATTG
Source organism: Viscum album (assembly GCA_963277665.1). Taxonomy (NCBI): domain Eukaryota; kingdom Viridiplantae; phylum Streptophyta; class Magnoliopsida; order Santalales; family Viscaceae; genus Viscum; species Viscum album. The sequence continues at coordinate 258,793,395 of OY728128.1, read as the reverse complement.
TCATTTCCATCCTTTTTAAATGTAAGAAGATCAGATCCCTCTCAATTCTCCTCAATGATATAATTGTTGGATCATTTCTACTTAGAGTTTCTTCCACTTTATTTTATTTACCAGGATGGTAGTGGATTAAGCATTCATATTCTTTAATCATCTCTAACCATCTTCATTTGTGCATATTCATCTCTTTCTATGTGAATATATATATATATAAGGATTTTTTTATCCTTATATCTCTCACACTTCTCTCCAAATAGATTATGCTACCATATTTTCAATGTGAATACCACTGCATCCAACTCTATATTATGTGTTGGGTAGTTCCATTTGTGATATTTCAACTTCCATGAAACATAGGCTATCACATTTTCATTTTATATTAACACATCGCCCAATCCCTTTTTTGAATCATCATTGAATACTACAAAAATTTATCCACTTGTGGGTAGTGTGAGCATAGGAGAAGTGATAAGCCTCATTTTCAACTCCTTAAAGTTATATTCACATTCATTAATCCAAGACTACGTGGCTCCCTTCCTTGTTAGATTGGTTATATTTTCTAATAGTCATGAGAAATTTCTCACAAATAGGTGATAATAGCCAAAAAATCGGAGGAAACTTTGGATATCTATCACATATGTTTTTCTTCGACATACAACAATTTCTTATGTCCATTAAGGGTCTAAGTATATCCCATTTCTTTTGATTATGTGCCCCAATAATGATACTTCCTTCCACTAGAACATGCATTTGTTGTACTTGGAATATAGTTTCACTTATCTTAAGGTCTTCAGAATAGTTCTTAAATGCTCCTCATGTTCCTCCATGGATTAGTATTAGATTTGAAAATCATCTATAAAGACTAAAAAATAGAGGTTATATATAAATAATATTCATCAAGACCATGATGATTTTGGGAGTATTAGTGAACTTGAAATGCATCACTATGAACTCATAGTGCCTATACATAGTATGGAATGAAGTCTTGGGGATAACCTCTTTCTTCACCCTATCATGGTAATATATCAACCACAGATCCACCTTAAAGAAGTATTTTGATCTATATAGTTTATTGAAAAATTCATCAATCTATGGAAACATATACTTTTTCTTTATCATGATCTTGGAGATCTCACAATAATCAATGAAAAGGCCCATTGGCCCATCCATTTTCTTGATGAAGATGACTTTCTCACCCCATGGTAAAGTACTTGGGAATATGAACCCTTTATCCAAATTCTATTATAGTTGTTTCTTCATATCCTCAATTTCCACAACATATATTCTATATGAATTCTTTGAAAATGGAAACTACTCAGGTATAAGCTTGATTAAAAATTCATCCTCTCAACTAGGAGGAAGACTAGTAAATTCCTTGTGAAACACATTAGTGCATTCCCTCCCAATAGTAATTTCTTCAAGGATGATTCTTTCCTTAGACCTAATCATTTGAGCTAGATACACTTTTTCATAGGAAAATAATATTAATTCTTGAGATGTTGGTGCTCAATAAGATTCATCCTCCTCCTTGAACTTGTAAAGAATAGGGGGTTGATTCATGATACATAGAGTGATTTCATTCTCGAAAATATTTATCTTGTCACTATATAGGGAAATCTATTCCAGAACATGAATTTAATAAAATTACACCAAAGTTATTTTGAAAAGGTTTTCATGGAATTTAATCCCAGAAATTATTGTAGGGTATCATTTATATACTCTACATGAAAAAATTTCCCCATTTTCAATTTTCACATACAACTCTACTTCCAAGATTTGTGGTTGTGTTTGAATAGTTCTACTAAGCTTTTGTGATATGAAGGAATGCATAGAACCAGAATCCAAAATTATTTTTTCTATACATCAAAGAAAAACTATCATTCCTATAACAACATAACTTTTGGAATACTCCTCAATGGTTGTGATAAAAAAAGTACCCCATTGATACCATACAGGTTGTTCATTGTCTTTGAAAAAACTTTTATTAGTACATTGGTTTGAAAAGTGACCTAGTTCTTAGCAGTTGAAGAAATGAACAATGCACTGAGAGTTGACTAGATGATTCCTTTCCTCTATAACATTAGTTTATTTCTCATATTGTAATTCATTAGTGAGGTGTCTTTCCTTCCCATGCCTAAAGCATTTCCTTGTTCCCCATAGTTAATTTTTATGGTTCTTCTTTCTACACCATTGAAAGGTGACATGTTGGAAAAAAATAATAGTTAGATTTCTCCACCAGAATACCATAATTAAAATCCATTTTATTATTATTATCCCTATGATACCCTTGATAATCTTTGACCTCAATTTCTACATTTAGGGATCATCGGAAAAATTCCCCATAACTATCAAAGTCTAAAATCGACATGTATTTTCGTAGACTAGGTTTTATCCCCCCAAAATGTTTGAATCCTTTCATTTGGGGGTAAAGAATAATTTTAAGGCATATTTTTCATGTCTTGTGAAGATACATTCATTCCCCAATAGATTAATCATATTTTCTCTTGAGGGTATGGAATTCCGTTTCGATCTTAATACAGATAGTGTGAGGAAAACATTTATCGGAAATCATTTTTATAATTATTTCCACCGCATCACTTAAATATCTTCATTAGGCTTTGTATTCATGATCAATATAGAGCATTGGTCATCTTATCCTTCCTTGTAATAAAAATATAGTATAACCTTCTCTTGTTCAGAACATTCATTGGATGGAGAATATCTTATCAACAGAGTTGGTCTATTGTTCCGTGATTAAGGGATCAGATGATCCATTGGAATTTAAAGGTTTTGTCACATTAATATATTAACAATAACATGTTATCTCTTGGGGGGATTTGAAAAATCTTACTAATATAGTTTTCTATTCATAACATGAGTTAGTTTAGATATTATCATCACAAAGTATGTGATTCATGCTCCCATCGGGTTGGGCATCTCGTTGGAGTGTCATCACATTTCTCGTCGTATTGATTATTTACCTAATTACTCTAATTTCCAACCATTGGATATAATAAAATGAAAATTTGGGATGATTATTTTTAAACTATTAAACACATAAAGGGAATCCACGGACATTAAATGGATAACTTATAACATATAATTATTTTCTTAGATAATGAATTTCTAGGCTTCAATATATATTATCCATAATCTATCTCCTAACATGTATTCTTATGGGTATTTTTTCCCTTAATAATTTTTCAATATTATATTATTAATTCACCAAATAAAATTACCCAGAATTGTCAAAATAGGTGTGTTGTAAGTCCTGTTTTGGTGTACTATGTTACACTGAGTCTGGCTCCTCACACCTTATCGAAGATGTTACCACCTACGTATATCTGTTATAGAAAAACGTCAAATTGTAGTATCCAGATAGGGTTATATTTTATTGATAAACCACTTAATCTATACTTACCAAAATTTTGGGATGTTTTATATGATTAGTATTATCCCTAGGGATTTCTCTAGAGTTTTCTAAACTTAATCCCAAAAATAACTAAACTTTTCCTCTCATATGAACTATAAAAACTATGTAATTTACTTCACATTAATACATGATTTATTAAATTAATATACACATGATAAAACCTATAATAATTATAAGTCTATTTTATTTTTAGAATTAGGTACATATAATAACATCTTGAAAAATATATACAACAACATTATAAAAAACTTACTTAACATGCTTCTAAAATTCCCTTGCTTTTAAAACTACAAGAGATAACCAAGGGACCTATATAATAATGGGTTAAATATAAAGACCCATAAGTGAATTAAAATGGAATAAGGTGATAAATTTTATAAAATAGGAATATCAATGGGGAATTAAAAGAGTAGCAATCACAAAAATAAAAAATAATACGTTATATAACATGATAATCATAACAAGGGAAATGTGGAATAACTTAAAGCATTGTATCATAAACATAGGTTAAGGACAAACCACCTAGACATTGTGGTGGAAAAAGTCCCATAATGGAATCAGGTTCACTCACTAACCAAACATGAAATCTCATGAGACTAATCATTACCTAATTCTATAGAGTGCTATATAAATTTAGGGGCACCTATCACTTTCATTTCATTCTCATGCTTAAGTGTTCCACATAAATCATACAATATGAATTCATTCATCAAAATATTTTATTCCATGATAAAGAAGTGTGTAATAAATACATGAAAGTACCAATTAAAAAAATTATAATTGTATAATAGTGAATACACATTATAGGAAATGGTTATGGTTTTTACTACACAATTTTTTGGGAATGGAAAATTGTAGTGAAATTTCTATAGTCTAACAACATCACATAAAAATTTCAAAAATGGGATAATGAGAGATAAATAGGACTCTAATAATTTTTAAATAAATTTTAAATTAATGGGGATATATAATAACATATCTAATAAAAAGTAAATGAAGATAAAAGGAAAATGGTAAAAACGAAACTTTAATTAAAAAGACAATGTAAGAGATTCCTTACTTGAGTGTGTGAGTCTAAGTTCTTAGGAGATGACCCTTTAGAGAATTATTGGGCATTTGGAGTACTCTATAGAGTTTATGAAATAGTAATGAAATGATAAATGGAGTTCTAGTGAAGATAAATGGGATTCTGGGTGGTTTTATATAGGAAAGGAGTGGGAATATCTTTATTATTTCTCAAACTACGGTTTTGGACTCTACAAAATAAAATAAACCCAACCAAAAAACAACCCATGGTTTTTCCTATAGTTTCTTAAAAATGGGATTTTTTCTATTTATTTTAGAAGTCAAAGGGATTAAGTTAATAAAATAATGTCATTTCTTATATGTAGGTGAGTCTTACTCATAAATAAATTATTATAAAACCCAAATTATATTAATTGTTTTGGAATATTCTTAATAACTTTATAAAATTATTAAATTAAACTTAAAATTTCATTATTTATAATATAAAACATATATTTTTTCTTTTATTCCCTTTATATTATTTATTACATAAATTTTTTGTCATTATGATGTCATAATATACCTCGTATATTTATACTGTTTTTAATTTTTATCTGAAAAATAGACTATCTCAAAAAATTGTGAAAAAAAATAATGTATAATTTTGAAGTTATGATTTCAAAAAAAGTTTATTATATATAAATAATTTTCTAAATATTTTAATTTTCAGTTTTAAAATATAATCTACATTTTTTAATAAATGTTGTGTTTATTTACAATAAAATTTTTGAACACTTACAAAAAATATATTGGACTTCATAAAAATTATATGATTATTTATATTTAATAAACCTTATATAATATTAATATTTAGATAAAATATTTTTTATTTCCAAATTTTTTTAATTCATTAAAATAAATTCCTTAATTTAATTTAAATATTACCCAAATATACTATTTGTGTTTTATTCTATCGAAATAAAATCATTTATAAAATTAAAATAATAGAATGAAATTATATTCATTATTCTATAAAAAATAATGTATATAAAAATATTTATAGGATCTTGATACATATCCCATTAATATACCAGAAAATTCCCTAAGAGTAAGGTGCACATATGTTAGACTTTCATGGGGTGGTTCAACATACATGGTTTGGTTCGTGATCTCAATGAGATTAATCTTTTCCTGTAAACAGTTTCACTCATGCTTAAGTTGTTTGATCTCATCATTATATAGGTCAATGTAAAATCTAATTGATTTTATCTCCCTTATTAGCACTTATAAATGGGCTTCCAGGGGTAGGTTCCTGCTCATAGAGGATATCACTTCCTTTATCTATGTCAATTGGGTTTTCTAAAAACCTATATATATACTAATCATGTGTTCATTGTTCAGTGGATATATTATCAATGGTAATTATTATTAATTTAATTTTAAATATGATATAACAAAACCAAATAAGTCTATATGTTTCTATAACCATATTACATAATATGGCATTTAAATACATCAAAAATTGAAATTATATTTATAACAGTCCGGGTCGTTACTTTTTAGGAAATGATCATAAAATAAAAAAATTAGTATATGTTATATATTAAGGTTATTATATCATCATGTTTTAATAAAAATTATGGAGGTGGAGGAAGAAATATAATAAAAATTCTTAATGATGAACGTTACCTCGTCCTAGGGAAACCTCTTTAGGATTACATTAAAAACCTTATAGGGTTGGATTTCTTCCTAAAATAAGGATTATAGGATAGTTGGATTGATTTTGGGAAGTTATTTTGGAATTTATTATCCTAGTAAAAAGGGTTTTAAGTCATTAATAAGAGAGGAAGGGGGTCTTTTATAAGTGATGTGAGTGGCACACTAGTAATTTTAAAATATAAAAAGGTGTTCCCTCATTTTACACATAAAAAGGACCTAAAAGGGAGTTTTATAAACAAGTATTCAGTATAGTTTATAAATATTTCCATAAAATAGATCCTAGAAAAAAAATTAGGTCATTTTAACTCTTACCTTTTATGTTTAATGCCCTGGTAAACCGATTTTTACCTTAACATTGATAAAATTTTCATAATGTTTTTACGATGATTTATCGGAAAAAAGTTGAGTATTCTTTATTATATAATATAAATTATTCATATTCTAAATATTTATTCAATTTTCCCAAATTTCATTCAATGAATTAGGACAATTTTATTTTAAAATTAATCTGATAGATGCGACGAGAAAGCAGGTTTTCAAAGAGAAAATATTCAAATGTTTACAAGTTTTTTTATTAAATTTCAATATGAAAATGATTCAAATGGTCTAAATTTTATTAATAGATATATAAATGAACTAATTTTAATTTAAAACACTTTTTAAAATTAATTTATCTTTGAAAATGATTTAAACAAAAAGGCAGTTTTCAATTCAAATTTAGTATTTTTCCTTATGCATCAAAAAAATAATATTTTTGGAAAGTTACTAAAAATTAACAACATGATAATTTTGAGAGTTTTATTTATAAAATTAATTTTAAATTATAAAATTAATTTTCTAAAACTCTAAAATTTTATTTTTATTATAAATACGCACCAACTTATTTTTAAAAAAGTTATAGTTTTAAAGCATAAAATTAGATTTCTTCTTATCTCTTGAGTAAAAAACATATAAGAAGAATCCTAAATATTTATTGAATATATAATATATAAATTTCTGAAAAAAAAATTCAATAAACTTTATTTTTTTAATTTATTCATTTAAAACACATTTTTGGGAATAAAAATAGTTTTTCATTAAAATATTTCCTTTATTTTCAAAAAGTTTCTATTTTAATTTATATTTAATAAAAACTAAATAATTAATTATAAATACATTTTTAAATAATATTTTCATAATTTATTCAATCTTATTCATACAATCGATTCCAATTTCTAGGTGATTACTATCACATTTAATAATAATATTTCAGCATATGTAACATTTAGTTTAAACTCGGTGTTGAGAAAAATAAAAGTTGCACTCAGTGTTGTATGTTATGCTATCTAAACTAATTATTATTTATAATAAAATTTTAAATCTTTGTTTCATATAACCCAAAATATGAATGAGATAAAATTTATTTGAAAAAAATATTTCACAAAATTTCTGGTGTTATAGTGACACTTGACGAATGAGATGGGCCCTAGTTTATCCCATTGACTGATTCTAGTGTGGAAATATCTTTGTATCTATATGGTTTGTTTCACCTCCATGATGTTTTGGGGGGTTTGGTATCCCTTGTGCATCATTAGCTAAAAAACGGTGTTTGAGACTGAGGCTCTAGGTGGAGTGCCTTCATTTTATATGATTGAAGGGGCCAGGTGGGTGTTTGTCGATAGACCAACCCTGAGTGGGTATGAATATAAATGGGTGGGGATGGTATATGTTTCTACTAGAACACAAAACAATTTGGAATCATAATGGGGTGGATACAGTTATGATGTACATGGTAGTTTAATTGACCTTTGAGTTTTATTTTCCTAATGATGGGTTATGGGATACACACTTATGCTATATGTGGAATGGATTGGTTACAATAGATATAATGTGGGGTACAAAGCTGGTCTACCATTATTTTATTCTAGATTTGGATTTATATTCCAATAATTTTGAGCTTATATATGTTTGGGCTTCTATTGATTTAGAGACAGGATGTTTAGAGTGGATCATCACATGTTATCCTAATGGGTGTCTTTAATTAATGCATTTTGGCCTGCAATTTGATGAGGGACATCTATTTTTCAAGTCATGGATAGTCTAGTATACAAGGATGTGTTTGGATCTAGGGTTTTGATAATTATATGATTATTACCTAGATGATAAAACCCCCATAGGATGAGGTTTCTGTTACTTACAGGCATATTCCCTCAATGAGAAAACATCTTTAAGGGGTCGTCCCTGATGACATGAAAAAATATAGTAAGTGGAGTTCTATCGTACACCTATGAAAAAATTCACTTTAAGGGTGTTTTTGTATTACTGTTGTAATGGTCAAAGTAATTTTCTCAGAAACACAGTGACATTATCCAAATCATGTTGTATGGTGGCCATTTATTTCATATAGTTTATTTATTTATTTTCAACCGGGCATGTTAAATCAGATATCATGGAATTTATGGTATAGTATATGATAATATTTTTGATACCCTAATGAGTTATATACTCACTCCCTTCCCAATCACCCACTACACATGGGTACCCGAGGAGACATTCACTATATTACAGGCATAGATTGGGTTAATGTAGTAAACCCTAGAAGCCTATAGCCAATTTTTTCTTTATTACATTGGTATAAGATGATATGAATAATATAATTAAGTATTGAATAGTTTATTAGTTTTGGTGAACAAGATACATGCTTTAAATTATAATTACAATTAAAAACATAAAATATGGAAAAGTTTTTTCATTCATAACTCTATTATTCCCTATAGAGTATCCCTAAATATCTGTCACAAAACACATCCTTTTATCCTGTGGAAAATAAATCATAATAATGGGGTGACCAAAAATTTTTAGTAAGGATTAGTGGAATCTATGAATAAATAAGGAATAATTAATATGGAAAGGTAAATAACGAAAACACATTCCATTCAATTAGTAACTTGAGAATAATATGGAATGAATAAATGATGATCCAATAATTCCATATAAATAATAACATGATCTTAAAAACCAAACCATGGATATTATAACTAATAGAATAATCACATGAAATATCAATAACTAAATTCATAATGATGTAATTCAAAATTATGAACATATAAAACATAATATCAAGGCCCTTATCCAAGATATCTAAATTTTGTTGAGGCCTCATGCCAGGACATCTATATAAATGGTTATGGAATCTTCCAAAACCCAAAATAGTTTTTCTCATTAGACCTACCCATGAATTAAGGGGCTATATTATGCCTCGTTCATCACTTAATAAGCCCAAAGAATTCATCATATAATGGTAGTGAATCACAATCATCATAAACATTCATATTTAAAAACTATCACAATAAATGTTAAAACATTCCCCAATCAATAAACATGATCATAAAACATCCAGGGTAATATGGTGAATGGTAATTAAATTGTACATACTCATTCAAACTGATTATAAATATTAAAATAAATAATAATTATGATATCAATACAACATTTACCTAGAGTTTTATAATTAAAATAAAGGGTTTATGTCATTGATGAGTAAAAATACCATAGAATTTCATTAAAAACGTTTTTGAGGAAAATTAACTTTTCATGTTGAAAATATCATCTTTAAAACTATTTTTAAAAAATAATATATAAAAATATTTTGATTTTAAAATAATGTCTTAAAACGTGTAAAGATATCATTAAAATATTGATCGGTTATGATGGCATAAAATTTTGTGCATATCGTACAAGTTAAAACAAATATTCCTTTTAATTATTTAGTAAAATAAAAACAAAAATTATTTTGAAATTGATATGAATATTCCTTTAAAAAATTTATTAAAAAGTAAAAATTTTAAAAAAATTAATTAAATAAATCATTTTGAAATTTAAAAAAAATTAATCATTTTTAGAAAACAAGGGTTTTTATAAAATGTGATTTTGACTGAAGAGAGAAATATAATCATGTTTTCTAAAAAACATTTTTTTAGTCATTTTAAGTGCCAAAGAGAGAAAAAATGGTATTATTACAAGAAAATTTTTATGAATAACTATAGGATAATATAATTTATTCGTTTTAATGTATAAACATTAAAAAATTACACTATGTAGAAATCAAACAAAAGAAATCCCGAATAATGATGAGACTGTGAAATAAACCCTTACCACTTTAGTGACCTTAGAATCATATTCCCCATGAAAAAAAATATTATTAAATGAAACTTTTTATACCATGAAGAAAAATGAATTCATGATACAACATACAATAATGGTAGTATATATGCCATAACAAATAAATGAGTGTTTAATATGGCATATATCTCAGGGAAGTAAAATTGAGACGCCAAACCCTTACCTCGGGACTAATTTCCATCGTACATGTATGTAAATCATGTTTTTATTAATTTATACTAGAACCATAATCTTATTTATAATATCTTATAGGATCCTCTAATAATATTTTACCAGCTGTTAATAATATTTCAATGTTTTCATTGTTTTGGGTGTAAATTGTCATGTTTTCTCGTGATTGTTTTGTTATGAAAGTTAAATTTATTATTCAGAGAATATATATATATATAATTTTATTAATTATAATGATTTTATAAATATAATATTTACTCACTATAAATATTTTTAAAACCATTTATGAAATTTGGACATGAAAAATTAATCACATTGCTTTGTGGATATGGTAGGTCTTACGCAAATACGAGTGACAATGTCATTCCCTTAATTATTGAAAGGGTAAGGAATTTGGTGATATATTAATTTTAATTAATATATATCATCTCAAATATATCACACATATTCATAAATTTTATCATCATTAAATTCCATGTAATGTGTAAGTAAAAAAAATCGCATCACCTCGTGAGGCGGTAATCCTCAATACACATGAGCGACGTTATCATATTTGAAATGGAATGGAAAATAAAAATTTAAATGTGATATAAAAAATAAAAAATTATAATAATATCATATATATATATCATATAAATTTTTTAATTCCATCATCATATCCATCCTTGATAGTTGGTGATGGAAAATGGACTACATCGGTTCGCGAGGCAGTAGCTCACCATACACATGATTGATGATTTCACTTACCATTTAGTAGATGTGGATATAGATAAATATTATTCCATTAAAATAATATAATTTAATTATATGTTATATAATTTTTTATTATATTTTATGTTTTAATAAATATATTATGTTTGAAAAATAAGAAATAAATTTCTTTATCTTGGTTAAGACAATTACCTTCTCAAAGAGAAACCTCTTTTAGATATCCTCATATGGACCATATGGATGAATTTTTTTAGGAATAGAAGAAATATAATGTGACTAAGGATTATGGGGAAATAATTTTTCAGGGTTTTTTATAGAAAATGGGGATTGGGATGCTTTAATAAGTGAGTGGGGGGTTCCCTTTTATATGTGGGGAAAGGAAACCCCTTGGAAATTACAGGGAAATTTTAAAACCAAAAAATACGAAATGATTGAAATTAATGTGAAAAAAAAATTAAATTGAACATAAATTATAAATATGGAATAATAAGTTGAAAATAATTCCTTCCAATTGTATTTATTCATGTTTTGGGTAATTTTTAACCCATATATGGGTAGTTCAACCACCCAGTAATCCCATTTTTACCATAATAGTGGTAAATAAATACTATTATTTTTTCTGTTAATTTTTATAAAAAAAATTATTTATGCTTATTAGATAATGTAAATTATTATGATAACAAATATTTAATCCATTTTCCATAATTCCAATAACATATGTGGAAAATTTTAATTAAAAATTAATCCAAAAGTCGCAATGAGAAAACTGGTTTTCAAAGAAAAAATGTTCAAAAGTTTACAACGTTTTTGTATCAAAATTCAATTAGAAAATGATTCAAATGAACTAAATTATATTCATATATATTTAATTTAAGTAATTTTCTTCTAAAATAAATTTAAAATATAATTTAACCTTGTAAATAATTTAAAAAACTACAATTTTTAATTAAAATTCAGTATTTTTCATTATTTATTTAAAATAAAAATTTTCAAAAAACCCCCCAAAAAATAGTGAAAGTTAATTTTGATATTTTTATTTCAAAAAGAATTTAATTTTACTAAATAAAATTTCTAAAATGGGTAAAAATTTATTTTAAAATTATGTGTGAAAAAGACACAACTAAACTGTCTTTTAGAAAAAATATCGATTTTAAGAAAACATTAATTTTTATTTTAAATGATTATTAATTATTATTAATAAATATTTTAGAATAATTTTCATAATTAAGTTACTAATATTCATACCCACTAATTTAATTGTTATTTTATAGCGGTATACAATATTACGGTTCATTTTAACTCTGGGTTGTGTGTCATATATGTTATTGAAAATAATTTTCTTATTTTAAAATATTTGGGTACTGTATTATCTACAACATAAATAAATTATGACCTAGAAATTTGATATTCCACTCAAAAATAAAGGGTTTGATATTTGAAAATTCCTTTATTTAAAACCCACATCAAAAAATGTTAATAAAATATCCACTTAATATTAGTGAAAAGGGAAGTACAAATGCCATATGTAATAACACATAATATGGTTTCTAAATAGGATAAAATTCATGGAATGTGAATATTTTGACATAGAAGAAAACAATAAATAAATATAGATAATGATAGAGGTCATTGATCATAAGAAATTAAATTATCAATGGAAAGATAATGACCTCAAACCATAAATCTTTGATTATTTAAATGACTATTTGATTTATCATATATGAAGGTAATAGGATAAAAATATTGTTTCAATATACTTTTATAAAATATATTGAATTATTTTAATATCTAAAAATATAAGAATATATACTTACTTTATATTCTTCTATTTAATAAGAAAAATTTAATCCTTTGGTTGTGCTTCAATCAATTTCCAATTCATTTCTTACACCGGGAAATAAATATCAAAAAAATGGATATTTTTATGCCTAATGAACTAAAATTAAATTTTAGTATATTTTAATATCCATTATAGAATGAAATTTCAAAGATTCAATTTATTGTTATTATTATGAAAAAATGGTGAGCAAAGGTTAACCAATAGGTATAAATCTCCATATGGTGAAGTAAATCATTAATCTATAAAACCTCATCCAATGTTCAACTTAAACAATTTCATAAATGGTTAACCTTATGAATCATAAAAAATATTATAATAAAAACATTATAAATAATTTCAATAAATTTACTAGATTAACTTTTCATTATACTCCCAAACAACATGAAGTAGCTCTTAATTATCCCATACCGAACATGTGAATACCTTTATCAGGTATTCTATTGAAACATGGTAATAACCTAAATTTCCATAAAAACATGTTGAAAAAATTCATGCATCATTATTCATTAAGTAAAACATATTTTATTTCATATATTCCTTAAATTAAAATATGTTGTAAACAGCATCAATGATAGCATAAACCGCTTTTTCAACAAGTCATTAATCAATTCCATGGTATTCAGTACTATCCAATTTAATTTATCCATATAAATAATATCTTAATCCTAGCATAAGTATCTCAACATCAAGAATATATTAACAGTTATCATTCACTCAATGATTTGTTTTACAAGATGATGAACCTTCCACTCAATCATTTTTTCATGGTCATCAGTACCATTCTACATAATCTTTAAAATCATTAATGATAAAGTATTTTAGTAAAATCCTTATACATTTAATAAATCTTATAAACAAGATATCATTGATAAAATACTTATACAAAATAATTGTTAAATCTGAACCCAATAACAATAATCATCCAACTTCATAAATGATAATAGCTTAAACATGAACATGATCCATTAGCTTCTTTAAACTTATATTCCTTTGACTCTTAGGGAATTCAATTATATAGTGCCAAATCTCCTTATAGTGGAAGCATTGAACACTGAAAAAAAAATCGTTCCATTTCATTCAAGATCATGGTGGCCTCTATATCTGTAACACCTCGAGCTTCCATGATACGCTTCTCATTCAATAATGCAATAGCTTGCATTGTACGCAACTTCGAGTTCTAAAACACCGCGACTAATCAAAGTAGCCGTTATGAATAGTAATAACCACTTTTTAAAATTATAGTAATTTTATATTTCAAAATGGACTTCATTTTTGGATTAGGAATATCGAAATTAGCCTATGTTGAATTTTTGGTATTTTTCTGAGAACTTCTAATTTTTTATGAATAGTGAAAAATACTTAAAAACAACTTTTTTAATAAAAATAATTTATAGTGATAAATAATACTATTTAGTGTTTTTAAAGTATAATTAGAATATATTTTTACCATTTTATCCAATGGTGGTCATTAGAATTAATTTAACATTGAAATTAGAAATAAACAATTGTCAATCTTTTGATATAAATTGTTTCTTAAAACACGCTATTTGTTGTGACAGCGGGAATTAATTATAAAATTAATTAATGCAACATATATGTTTGGAATTTCGTAAAATAGACATCATTTTTGAATTCGGAATATCAATTATAGCTTAGGGTGAAATTTTGGCCTTGTTCTGAAAAACTTCAATTTTTTATGAATAGTGAAACCACTAAGTGGTAGTTAAATAACTGATTTTTCATTTAAATGAAATATTACTACTTCTGTGTTTTGATTTTCAAAAATCCGACATACATGGTTGTCATTAAGAAGTAAAATGTGGTTCAATGAAATTAAAATAATTTTTGGTGAATAGTAACTTTTTAGTTCTTAATCGCGATTAGAGGTAATTAGTGTAGTTTAAGGTAAAAATAATGTTTTAATAAAATGAGATGAGCTTGACACTTGTCCTACTCCTATTGGATGAGTCATGGACGACCAAGACAACCCATGGGTCAACTTGGGGACCCCATGGAGCCACTTTGGTTGGAAAATGACATTAATATATATTTATTTAATGTTAAAATTAAATTGACACAAACATGAGTTGTTTTACTAAAACAGTTTTTAAGTGGGGTTAAACAAGTACAAATTTTGACTATAAATATTCATTAGAAAGTGAAAATATTTCCTACCTCATAGTATTTTTTTATAATTTTTAGACATTAAATAAAGTAAATTATTTATGACATCATTATGATGCAGCGATGACCTCATTATATAACGATTTTAATAAAATGAAAAGATAACATAAAATCTAAGGCTTACACTTGTCCAAAGACTATTGGATGGGTAGATTTATAACCCTTATCACCTTAGCCACGAATTATATAAGTGTGGGACCTTTAGAATCCGAAAAGCATGGTATAATAATGTAACTTTTCAATCTTTCCAAAAGAGCCCCTCCTCTCCTCTTATAAAAGGCCCCCACCTCTCCCAACTCATTTACACTTTCAAGCCATTTGGATCGGACAACCTCTGCCAAAATACTCTCCCAACTTCTCCCTCTTACTCCTAGAAGCCTCACTTTGGGCATAACTCTTCCCAAGGAAGCCTTTGGCTCAAATCAAAAAGAGTTACCCGATTTTGAGGTAATGTCTTCTCTAATGTTGTTTTGTTTTATTTTTCTTCTCCAACCCCATAAACTCTTTTTATTCATTTCTTTTGTAAAAAAACCAGTATCCTCAATATACTAGGATTTTTTTATAAGAAGGATTCGAGCTACACTTACACACACCTACATCTAATGGTTAAAGAACATACGGTTTCTGTGGATGGCGAATTTCTGCCTCACGAAACGATGATTCTTCAACACTCATATAACACCTTCAAATGTGGCCATTAAGATGTAACTATATTTATATATGATATATAATATGTTTATGTTTTACTTTTTCTTCTGTATTTGTCATTTATGGCATACTTTATGATTTCCGTTATGGGTAAAACGCGATAATTTCATTTTAGGAAGTGCGGACTACCGCCCCCTCAAAGTGATTTGAATCGTTAATGCCATATGTGGGATGTATAAAGGATGGAGTAAATGGTATTATACACTATATTATAGTGGAATTATATTATACATTTATATCATTATGATTTCATTCCATTAAATATGAAATTGAAATGAAAGTAGCGTTCATGTGTACGTACGGCTTACCGTCTCCATGAACGGTGCATTTCATTTCTTACCTCTAAATGTTACGTAATATTATAAATGAATGTATGTACTGGATATATAAGATATATATGACATATAAATCATGAATATAATTCTGGAGATAATGGATATTCTACCACATAAACAACTTGTAATTATAAGAAGTTTATTGTTGACTCAAGTACCAAAGATCGACAAAACAATCGTTATTAACTTAAATAATTACATAATGTTCATATCATTGTAATAAGTGATATAATAAGGATAATGAAATTGAAAATGGTTCTTAATAAGGTATATATTAACTCTAGTTTATTATTCAGGAGGTTAAAGAACGGTTGAGTCAAGTCAGACACGAGGTAAGGGAACTTCTTAACCCAATTTCTATTCTTTGGGTTAATCTCCTACTTTCAAATTATGTCATGATATTATTATGTCCTATCTTGTATTTTTTACATTATTTATGTGTACTTATACTGAATACACATTATATATGTACTTTATTTAAAAAAATGATCTTTTTAAGGACTTCGTCTCAATCCCCTTTCATTGAGGCATATTTGGTTTTATACACAATTTTCTTTTATACAGTGTATAAACCCCTTTGACTTTTACGTTTATTCAAAAGGAATATTTTTATACAAAGCGTTTTGCTAAACGAAAAAGGGAATGTTTTTCTTTTCGTACTTATGCGGCGACAATGACTTCTCCGCCGTCGTGACCATTATTTGAGTTTCGGCTTCCTCTACAAGCCATCATTTTTTTTAATGAAAAATAAATACAAAGTTTTAACTTTCTTTTATTTTGGTATTGAAAATGGTTTTGAAAGCGTTTTTATTATAACAATGTGTTGTATTGATATCTTGTGATTGAAATGTGGAAATGTTATGTTTCCTTTATGTGATACGATTATGTTATGGTTTATGATATGTTTAAACCTATTCATATGAGGAATGTATTGGACTTAATAAGTGACGGGTGGAGCCCGCTATAGCTCCTCGATGCATCGGTAGGTCTCATGAGACAACTAGACATGGAATTGGCCGAGGCCCTTTCCCAATTTGATTTATGGTTTTGGCCGAGGCCTTAATCATTTTAGACGTCTTGGCCGAGGCCTTGACAAAATGTTTCAGAATGTCCGGCATTATACATTCCCCCATTATGAAAGTGGTTATTGATATTGCATGTGATTATTCGACTAGTAGAATATCCATGTGAGTAAGTAAATGGCATTATTTAATTTTATTTTTGCCATATTATTCTGAAGTTCAAGTTTAAAAAGGCTTTTGTTTTAGTTATACATTGCCTTAAATGTTAATGTTTATTTATGAAAGCTTCCGCAATATTGTTATCCTTACTGAGCATCTGAGCTCACCCCTTTCAATGTTTTAATATTTTCCAGGATGTGAAGAAGTATTTTATGAATGACCTGCAGGGATTTTCAGAAAAGGATATGAGTGTGGACTATGGAGACTTTGTTAATGTATTTTTTCACTTTATGATGTAATGTAATGTTTACGAATGTATCTAGTGTTTCCAAGGCTAGTAAACTAATTGGTCTTTCGAGAATTGATCTTTTGTGATCATGCTAATGTTACGAAGTAACGCACCGACTCTGGGTAGCTGGGGTCGGGGCGTTACAGTTGGTATCAGAGGCAGTTTAGTACTAACCTTGGAAGCTAGATTTAGATAAACTCTGATTAGAGCACATCGCCCAAAGATAGACTTTGAGGATTAGTATAGAAGAACTTCCTAGAATTTTGGTATTATAGAGATGTTATGAGTTTTCTGAGCAATACATCCCTGTCTGGATACGAGCAGGTAGAGGCGGCTCTGGCACAGATGTACCTAGGGGTAAAACCTGAAAACACCGCTTTAAGCTAGACTCGAACAGGAACTGGTGCACGACAACGGGCCTTGCTGCACTCTTGGTTACGACACTCCCGGAGGATATGCTTAGGATAATTCTCATTTTATTTACAAACCACTATGAAGGGTTATGAGTATATACTTCCTCAAAGAAAACATTTCTTTTTATGATTATGGATTATATCCATAAATAGTTCAATTTATGTAAAGTGTTTTACAAGTATGGAATTCTGTATTTTGATTCATAAACTAATCTAGTTTATGCCATTGTTTAGAAATGGCGCCTAGTGGAAGGAATGGAAACCGTATCAATGCACGAACTCCGTGTAGGGATTGCCCTCCTGCTCAAGATAATTATTGTGGATCTGGAGATACAACTGGTGCTGATCAACTTACTACCATACTGGGACAACTCACTCAGGTTATGAATAATAACCTTACTCGTATGGAGCACCCTGATCCGCAACGTGGAGGATCAATGCTAGACCGTTTCATGAGGCAACAACCACCAACCTTCAATGGGAGTACAAATCCTATAGTAGCTGAGCAATGGATAAATTCCTTAGAGAAAATATTCCATGCCTTGGGGAGTAGTGAAAGGGAGAAGGTTGTCATGGCAGTTTACCGCCTCACTGGAGATGCCGATCAGTGGTGGTCGCTGATTCAAAACACAAAGGAAGATGATGACGTATCGAATATGGAATGGAGGGAGTTCAAAGAGCTTTTCTTAGAAAAATACTTTCCTCGTGACCATCGAGCAGATATGGAAAGTCAATTTCTGAGTCTGAGGCAGAAGGAGGATGAGAATGTCGCAAAGTATGAGGCTAACTTTACAAGGTTAGCGAGGCATGCTGCCGATTATATATGTAACCCAAGGAGTAAGATTGATCGTTTCATTGATGGGTTAAAACCATTTCTCTGTCGAGCTTTAGTATCACAATCCTTCTCATCATACGAAGATATTGTCTCGTGTGCTATCAAGACAGAAAAGGAATTCTCTAAGTCTTATGACAACAAAGTAAAGCAAGAGAAGAAGAGAACGGTGGAACAAAAGACAGATAAAGGGAAAAAGGGAAAGAAGGATTTTCCATTATGTGATAATTGTGGGAAGAATCACCCTAGTACCTGCCTAAAAGGAATGGGAGTTTGTTATAAATGTGGAGAAAAGGGTCACCAGGCTCGTGATTGCAAGGGAACGAAAGAGGCTATCAATGTTGAATGCTACAATTGTAGGGAAAAGGGTAATTATGCAAATGAATGTTCTAAGCGTCAAGGAAACTTACCTTAGAAAAGGCCAAGGGATCAAGGACAATCTTATGTTGTTACTACAGTTGAAGCAGAATAACTAATGTATTGGTGCTTTTGGACTCATGGATTATATTCTGGTTATTAGAATAATGTGATATATATATAAGGATTGTACTGATGTACTTGTTGATTTCAGTAAGGTTTTAATATGATGGAGGTAATTATATTTTTAGTATGTGACAATAAGAGAAACTTTACTTTGTTTGGGGAATCTGATAAATTGATTTTGGAATTAAGAGACCTTTTAGAGAAAGTCTGGACAGAGGTATTTTGGATAACTATAAAGGTTGGAGTGGATTAAGTTGATCTTTGGATAGTATTGTTTATGGTTAAAAAATTTATGAAGATTATTTTTGGAATATTATGAAACTATAGTTTTATGAAAAGGACAACCTGCAGGGTGGGGCATAACCCGTCGCGTCGGACAAAGCTGCAGGAATCGAACCCACAATCAAAGTGCGACAGGCCTTTATTTCCTACCACTAGCCTACAGGAAGTCCCTGGTTATTACAAAATAATTTTACTAATCTAAATGGTATGTGTTAACATTTGGAACCTTATACAATTAGGATAAATAGAATATTTTTGAGTTCCGTTACCATTTAGAGTAAAAGTTGGGTTTGTGGTAAAAATTTATTAACGAATGAAAGTATACATAACAAGTATGTATATTCCCTTACGTCCTTAGTAAATCTCCTAAATAAATTCCTCAACATTATAAAAGGTAACTTAAAACAAAAATTTTGTCGGTTAACTTTTACAACTAGGGATTCAATGACCATTTAACCAATCACAAGTTTTTGATTTTCTTGTAGTTAAACTTTCTCCTAATACTGTTTTCTATAACTCTCCATCAGACCTTGATGATTTGTTTCTCCTCCATATCCATATTTTCATAGAATCCTGGAATGGGCTATATCGGGTGACCTTTGTACTTATCTTGCTTTCTTTTAATATTATATATTTATTAACCTTATTTCAGATGTAGGTTTTCCACAAAGTTATTTTATATTTTCAACCTTTTGTTTTCAAAGAAAAATTTCTAATTGCGAGGACGCAATTTATTGAAGGAGTGGAGAATGTAACACCCCGAGCTTCCATGATACGCTTCTCATTCAAGAATGCAATAGCTTGCATTGTACGCAACTTCGAGTTCTAAAACACCGCGACTAATCAAAGTAGCCGTTATGAATATTAATAACCACTTTTTAAAATTATAGAAATTTTATATTTCAATATGGACTTCATTTTTGGATTCAGAATATCGAAATTAGCCTATGTTGAGTTTTTGGTATTTTTCTGAGAACTTATAATTTTTTATGAATAGTGAAAAATACTTAAAAACAACTTTTTTAATCAAAATAATTTATAGTGATAAATAATACTATTTAGTGGTTTTAAAGTATAATTAGAATATATTTTTACCATTTTATCTAATGGTGGTCATTAGAATTAATTTAACATTGAAATTGGACATAAACAATTTCCAATCTTTTGATATAAATTGTTTCTTAAAACACGCTATTTGTTGTGACAATGGTAATTAATTATAAAATTAATTAATGCAACTTATATATTTGGAATTTCGTAAAATAGACATCATTTTTGAATTCGGAATATCAATTATAGCTTAGGGTGAAATTTTGGCCTTGTTTTGAAAAACTTCAATTTTTGATGAATAGTGAAACCACTAAGTGGTAGTTAAATAACTGATTTTTCGTTTAAATGAAATATTACCACTTCTGTGTTTTGATTTTCAAAAATCAGACATACATGGTTGTCATTAAGAAGTAAATGTGGTTCTATTAAATTAAAATAATTTTTGGTGAATAGTAACTTTTAAGTTCTTAATCGTGATTAGAGGTAATTAGTGTAGTTTAAGGTAAAAATAATGTTTTAATAGTATGAGATGAGCTTGACACTTGTCCTACTCCTATTGGATGAGTCATGGCCGACCAATACAACCCATGGGTCAACTTGGGGACCCCATGGATCCACTTTGGTTGGAAAATGACATTAATATATATTTATTTAATGTTAAAATTAAATTGACACAAACATGAGTTGTTTTACTAAAACAGTTTTTAAGTGGGGTCAAACAAGTCCAAATTTTGAATATAAATATTAATTAGAAAGATAAAAAGATTTCCTACCTCATAGTATTTTTTTATAATTTTTAGACATTAAATATATTAAATTATTTATGACATCATTATGATGCAGCGATGACCTCATTATATAACGATTTTATTAAAATGAAAAGATAACATAAAATCTAAGGCTTACACTTGTCCAAAGACTATTGTATGGGTAGATTTAGAACCCTTATCAACTTATACACGAATTATATAAGTGTGGGACCTTTAGAATCCGAAAAGCATGGTATAATAATGTAACTTTTCAATCTTTCCAAAAGAGCCCCTCCTCTCCTCTTATAAAAGGCCCCCACCTCTCCCACCTCATTTACACTTTAAATCCATTTGGCTCGGCCAACCTCTGCCCAAATACTCTCCCAACTTCTCCCTCTTACTCATAGAAGCCTCACTTTGGGCAGAACTCTTCCCAAGGAAGCCTTTGGCTCAAATCAAAAAGAGTTACCCAATTTTGAGGTAATGTCTTCTCTAATGTTGTTTTGTTTTATTTTTCTTCTCCAACCCCATAAACTCTTTTTATTCATTTCTTTTGTAACAAAACCAGTATCCTCAATATACTAGTATTTTTTTATAAGAATTATTCGAGCTACACTTACACACACCTACATCTAATGGTTAAAGAACATACGGTTTCTGTGGATGGCGAATTTCTGCCTCACGAAACGATGATTGTTCAACACTCATATAACACCTTCAAAGGTGGCCATTAAGATGTCACTATATTTATATATGATATATAATATTTTTATGTTTTAATTATGCTTCTGTATTTCTCATTTATGGCATACTTTATGATTTCCATTATGGGTAAAACGCGATAATTTCATTTTAGGAAGTGCGGACTACCGCCCCCTCATAGTGATTTGAATCGTTAATGTCATATGTGGGATGTATAAAGGATGGAGTAAATGGTATTATACACTATATTATACTGGAATTATATTATACATTTATATAATTATGATTTCGTTCCATTAAATATGAAATTGAAATGAAAGTAGCGTTTATGCGTACGTACGGCTTACCGTCTCCATGAACGGTGCATTTCATTTCTTACCTCTAAATGTTACGTAATATTATAAATGAATGTATATACTGGATATATAAGATATATATGACATCTAAATCATGAATATAATTCTGGAGATAATGGATATTCTACCACATAAACAACTTGTAATTATAAGAAGTTTATTGTTGACTCATGTACCAAAGATCGACAAAACGATCGTTATTAACTTAAATAATTACATAATGTTCATATCATTGTAATAAGTGATATAATAAGGATAATGAAATTGAAAATGGTTCTTAATAAGGTATATATTAACTCTAGTTTATTATTCAGGAGGTTAAAGAACGGTTGAGTCAAGTCAGACACAAGGTAAGGGAACTTCTTAACCCAATTTCTATTCTTTGGGTTAATCTCCTACTTTCAAATTATGTCATGATATTATTATGTCCTATCTTGTATTTTTTACATTATTTATGTGTACTTATAGTGAATACACATTATATATATACTTTATTTAAAAAAATGATCTTTTTAAGGACTTCATCTCAATCCCCTTTCATTGAGGCATATTTGGTTTTATACACAATTTTCTTTTATACGGTGTATAAACCCCTTTGACTTTTACGTTTATTCAAAAGGAATAGTTTTATACAAAGCGTTTTGCTAAACGACAAAAGGGAATGTTTTTCTTTCCGTACTTATGCGGCGACAATGACTTCTCCGCCGCCGTGACCATTATTTGAGTTTCGGCTTCCTCTACAAGCCATCATTTTTTTAATGAAAAATAAATACAAAGTTTTAACTTTCTTTTATTTTGGTATTGAAAATGGTTTTGAAAGCGTTTTTATTATAACAATGTGTTGTATTGATATCTTGTGATTGAAATGTGGAAATGTTATGTTTCCTTTATGTGATACGATTATGTTATGGTTTATGATATGTTTAAACCTATTCATATGAGGAATGTATTGGACTTAATAAGTGATGGGTGGAGCCCGCTATAGCTCCTCGATGCATCGGTAGGTCTCATGAGACAACTAGACGTGGAATTGGCCGAGGCCCTTTCCCAATTTGATTTATGGTTTTGGCCGAGGCCTTAATCATTTTAGACGTCTTGGCCGAGGCCTTGACAAAATGTTTCAGAATGTCCGGCATTATACATTCCCTCATTATGAAAGTGGTTATTGATATTGCATGTGATTATTCGACTAGTAGAATATCCATGTGAGTAAGTAAATGGCATTATTTAATTTTATTTTTGCCATATTATTATGAAGTTCAAGTTTAAAAAGGATTTTGTTTTAGTTATACATTGCCTTAAATGTTAATGTTTATTTATGAAAGCTTCCGCAATATTGTTATCCTTATTGAGCATCTGAGCTCACCCCTTTCAATGTTTTAATATTTTCCAGGATGTGAAGAAGTATTTTATGAATGACCTGCAGGGATTTTCAGAAGAGGATATGAGTGTGGACTATGGATACTTTGTTAATGTAGTTTTTCACTTTATGATGTAATGTAACGTTTACGAATGTATCTAGTGTTTCCAAGGCTACTAAACTAATCGGTCTTTCGAGACTTGATCTTTTGTGATCATGCCAATGTTACGAAGTAACGCACCGACTCTGGGTAGCTGGGGTCGGGGCGTTACAATATCCACACATTTAAAAAACTCTCATTCCCTTTAAAAAGAATCAAAATGTTTCTTTCCAAAATTATCACCAATTGGAAAATCCTTCGTTCTATTATTCCATTTATCTTTATTTTTCCCTATCATCCTATTATTCTTATGATTCCCTTATAAGAAATACTACTTAGATAATTATTTCTGTAACTTGTTAGAACATGATATTATGTCCTCATATGATGAGAATGTTTAGGATACTATTTCCCTTCTAAATATTTACTTAATCCCCATAATGAAATTATTATTCTTACTTGTTGGATTACATGAATTAATATTCTTTACATTCCATCCACTAAGATCCATTTATAAATAATGAAATACACTATATTAGATCATAAAATTTTGAAACATAATTTATAATACTAATAATAATGAAACACTTTACATAAATTGAAAAAATTATACATAGATACTCTCATAATCATAAACATGGTTTATTTTGGGATAAATTTCTTTTAAACTTCTTCAAAATGTTTTGTAAATAAAATGTGATTTATCCTAAGAATATCCCTAAGGAGTTTCAAACTAGGTGTGTATTAAGGACTATTTTCTTGAACCAGGTAACGATCATGTCAAGTATTATGTTCCCTTTTCTAATTTATTAGCCTGATTTACCTATGTAATAGGGCAATGTCTGTGTGTAGTATCCATACAATGATGTGTTACTAGGAAAACCCATATAATATCTTTCTTAAAGAATTATTATTATTTTATTCAATAATTATCATAAAAGTTTATCATAGTTTTATATTCTCTAATATATGATTTTCTAAATATATTTCCCAAGCTTTCTACTAAAAATCCTCTAATATCAACTATTGTGACCCCAATACTAGTAGCTCAAAGCTAGTGTCTACTTTATTACATAGACATAAGACACATGGAATCACATCCTAATAGACTGAATATTTTAGTACCCTTATTAAACTAAATAAATACTTGAAATTCTTATTAAAATTTAAAAAATAAAATATTAAATGTATTTTCTTTGATAACTCCATTATTGACTTTTGTGTATCCATGAATATCTATCCAAAAACACATCTTGGTATCCTGTGGAAAATAAAGCATAAAAAAGGGGTGACCTCTATTTATCAATAAGGATAAGCATATATTTGAAGCTATGAATAAATAAGGAATAATAAATTTTCAAAGTTAAATAACTAAAAAACATTCCATTTAACCAATAACTTGAGAAAAATATTGCCGTAGGAAATGATGATCCAATATTTCTATGTAAATAATCACATGAGCTTGGAATTTTAACAATGGATATTCTAACTAATAAATAATCACAGGGAATATTAATAATTGAATTCATAATGATGTAATTCATAATTATATAAATATTAAACATATCATCAATTCCTTGAGATAAGAAATTTAAATATTTCCAATGCCTTGTGCTAAGACATTTATATAAATGGGTTATGCCTTAGAAAAAACCCTATTTAGTTAATCTCATGAGACATATCGATGCATTGAGGAGCTATAGTATGACCTAATCATTAACTACTAAGTATAATTAATTCTTAAAATGAAAAGGTTGAATGAAAATAAACATAAATATTTGTATTGAAAAACTTCTATATTGAATATTAATTCTTTCACTGACCAATAATAATAATAATCCATCCATAATAATATGGTGAATTGTAATAAAATTTATTATCCCCTGGAAAACTAATTATAAACCATTGAATGAAAGTATAAGGATGATATAAATACAACATATCCCTAATAGATCATAAATTAAATTAAAGGTTAATTTCATTAATGAATATAAGTATAATATAATGTCTTTAAGAAATTATTGACCAAAATAGCATTTTCACATTGAAAATGTCCTTTTTAAAACTAAAGTACACAAAAAATTTAAAAAATGATCTAATTTTAAAATAACCATTTAAAACATGTAAATTAATCTTTAAAATGTTGAGTTTTTTATGGTGGAAAATTCAGTTCATATCATACATGTTAAAATAAAGACTCTTTTCACTTTTTTGGTAAAACCCCAATGGGAATTATTTTAAAAAATAAAATTAAGTTCATTTTAAATAAAATTAAAACATAAAAATTTGTAAAATTAACTTTCTTATATAATTTTAAAAATGTTAATATCATTTTTTGAAAACAATTTTAGAAAATAAGGATTTTGATGAAAATGGATTTTCAACCAAAGAGAAAAATAAAGTCAGGTTTTATTAAAAACATTCTCTTAATATTTTTAAGTACTAAATAGAAGATAAATGGTAATATTACATTTAAAATTTACTAAATTACTATATTATAATAAACTAGGTTATTTTATGATAGAAACATTAAATAATTTCCTAAATGGATACATAAACAAAAATAATCTCTAATAATGATGGGATTGTGAAATAAATACATTCCACTTTTATAACCATGGAATCATAATCCCCATGAAATAAATAAATTTAAATTAAACTGTATATACCAGTAATATAAATTAATTCATTATATAACATAGAAAAATTGCATTATAAGAAGTATACAGAAGAAATAAATGGTGAATATGGTTTATGTCTCAGAGAAGTAAAAGTGAGACGAGAAACCCTTACCTCAGTTCTGATTTCCTTAGTTTCTGTTTGTACCAAACTATATTATGGATTTATGAAATTTATTGATTTATAGTAGAACCATAATAATATTTATGATATCATCTATGATCCTCTAATGTCATTTTACACCTTTTTTGTTAACAATATTTAATTATTTTCATTAATTCCAATTTTAATTTCCATGTTTTCTCATACACATTTTTCCATGAAAGTTATGGTTATTGTGAATATTATATATATATATATATCATATCCATAATGATGATAATGTTTTAAATATCATATTTACTCATTATATACATTTTTAAAAAAAATTATGAAAGTTGTACGTGTAAAATGAATTGCGTCACTTCATGGAGATGGTAGGTTGTACGTAAGCACGAGCAAAGATATATTTTTCTCTTAAAGAGTGAAAGGATAAGGAAGTGGGTGATATATTAATTTTAATGAATAAATATAATATCATATATATAACATATATTTATTAATTTTATCTTTATTAAATTCTATGTAAATCGTAAGTGAAAAAGGAATCACATCGCTTCGCGAGGGGGAAGTCCTCTGTACATAGAAGTGACGTAACAGTATTTAAAATAGAATCTAATGTAAAAAAAATATGTTAGATTAAAATTACATAATTTTAATGATATAAAAATTAAAATATAATTTTTTTAAATTTTTCTTTATATCTATCCATTAAAGGTGGTGAGGGAAAACAAACCACATTAGTTAACGAGGCGGTAGTCCAACATACAAACATTTGATGATTTTGTTTCCCAGTTGACAAAAATGGAGACGGATAAATATTATTTCATTAAAATAATAACATATTAGTATATATAAATAATATTTTATTTTATATTTTATTTTAATGAATAATTTAAGTTGGAAATATATGAAGGAAAATGAATGATATTTATTAATACAATTACCTTCCCTAAGAGAAACCCCCTTTAGATCACCTCTTAATGACCTTAGGGATGATCTTTTGGGAGGACCACCAGTTATACAACGTGACTAAGGATGTTAATGAGAGAATTTTTTGAGGTTTTTTATCTGACTTTTCTTGTTAGGATTAAAGAATTGGGGGGATAGAGTACCCTTTTATAAGTGAGGAAAGTGAACCCTCATGGAAATTACTTGGAAATTTCCAAAAAGAATCCACAATGATAAATCCATTCACCTGAAATAAATATTCCAAATGACCCTATATTATAATTTGGTTAGGATAAGATGAAAATTTTACCAATAATAGTATTTATAAGTTTTTATGTCACTTTTAACCTTTATCAGTTTAGTTCATCCCTTTGGTAAACTTATTTTTACATTAACCATGGTAAATAGTTTTTACTATTTTTACTATTCATTTCAATCAAAAGTTAAGATGAACTTATTGTAAAATATAAATTATTATTATTAAAAATATGGACTCCATTTTTATAAATTCAATTCTTATAATTAAAATTTTTTAATTTAAAATAGTCATACATTTGCAATGATAATGTGGGTTTTCAAAGAAAAAATGTTCAAAAGATTAAAATGTTTTTATATCAAAATTAAATATAAAAATTATTAAAATGACCTAAATTTTATTAATATATATATAATTTAACTAATATTACTTTAAAACCAATTTAAAATAAAATTTATCCTTTTAAATAATTTAAATGAAAAGGCAGTTTTAAATTAAAATTCGGTATTTTTCACTATTCGTTGAAAAATGAATCATTTCAGGAAAATACCACAACTTCACCCTAAGATAATTATGATAATATTATTTCAAAAATGAAGGTAATTTTATCAAACAAACATTATAAATTTTGTAAAAAAAATTAATGTATGTGCGTAAAGCGCGACTAAACAATCTTTTAGAAAAAAATACATTTTTTAAGAAAACTTTTACTTATATTTCAAATGATTTTTATTTTATTTATAATAAATATATAACCATAATATAAATAATTTAGTTATAATTATAAATACCCTAAAATTTAATTGTTAGGTTATGATGGTATATTATATTGAGGTTCATTTTGATTCAGTGTTGCGTTTCGCATATGCTGTTGAAAAGAATTTTCTTATTTTAAAATATAGGGGTGTTACAACTGAGGCCCAAGGTTGATCATGTAGGTTGGATAAAATGAGTACATGGATATTGGGGTTAGTTTTGGATTAGGTATTTCATGGATCCTTTTTATTTTTTTATTTTTTTTCTTGTTTACTGGTATGTATATGTGACTGACCCAGTGTTTGGTTTAGTATATGTATAACTTGGTTGTTTGGTCCTACTATATTTCATTGATTAAAAATTTTGTTTATATTTATTTATTACTCTTCAATTTTGTTTCTCATCTATGATATATGGTTATTTTTCATTAATACACACTCTGATACATGGTTTATAGTCTCCTCAAAGTGCCACCTTAGACCCTCACTACTAGTCAGTAGCCTCTAGTGTATAAGGGGGCACGCTTGAGGTACATTGGCGATCATTGGTTCATAAACCAGTCGGTGGTATGGGGAGTCAAAAAAATACATGTTTACACATGTATTAATTAGACTTTAATGTTATCATATTATCATAATATATTCATGAATCCCATCATATAAATTAGAACTATGTAAAATTTTAATCATTCACTCAATAGTGAAATGCAATCCCCTATTGTCTAGAAGAAAAATGATAAACCATATCAACTAATCAAATTTCATGAACAAAACATGTAAATTTTGGTTATGTTATTTCCCTTATTTAATAAATAGTTTTCTAAATATAACATTCCCTCACTATTCATTTTCCCCACAATATATATCTTGGATTTGTGTCTAGAATTCATTATCTTTAAATTGATCTTCTACATAAACCACATCCTATCTTTATTAATCCATGTATGATGGATCACTTATAATTACTTAGTCATTGTATTATTATTTAAAAATTGAGTAATGTGAATCCCTTATATTAAATCACATTCAAAAACTATGAATTATATATTTTAAAATTTTAATATCAACTCATTTTACACTATGATATCCTCGATATTTCCTTGGATTCGTCATCATTCTTATTATTACATCTCATTATAATCATGAAATACTTTATACTGTCTATTTTCATGTTATATTTAGTATAAAAATAATAGTCTATACATAATCTATATATCAACATCAATGTATCAACCAAATGATACAGGATCAAATGTACACATAAATTTAAACGTTAATTTCATTCACTGATTTTGAGGACTGACTGGTTAGTGAAATCTTATATATGGGATTTAAAAGTTTCACTATTTTTCTAACTCCTAAAATATTATATTAGTTGCTAAATAGAAAAAAATTATCAAGGAGGCCAAAGGAACACAATGATGCTCTTATCAAATGGTTATAATTTTCTTATTTTTATAACATAGAATTGAAAATAAAATAAGCAGGGTGGGTTTACATGTTCAATTAAAATAAATTCATGGAAATAAAAATGAATATGGATATAGGAATATTTGTGTATTATGTTCTTTATAATGGCTTCAATTTAATTGTATCATAATTACAACTATATTGCACTAAATGTCACAAACCAACCCAACTAACCCACTAAATTGGTACCCAAATCGATCCTAGCAAGGTGCGATGGGCTTTCCCAATCCCCATAGGCTATTTTCTAATTATTGTTAATCCAAAATGATCAAGGGAAATAAATTATCCAAAATAATAACCATAAAATTTAAAAATAGTAAATAAGAAACTATAAACAGTCACTATTCCAAAGTAGTCATCAATGGGTAAAATAAAACAAGGTAAACAAGTAAAACTATTGAAATTAAACAAAAATTAAAGCCCTCACATAAACCAAGATAACAAAAAAAAATCCTCCAGATAGATTGATCAGAATCATTTCCTGTCACTTACAACTCCATATTCTTATAATCAATAAAACACAACACCTCAAAGAGGTGGATTCCATTTTCCTAGACTTGGAAAAAAGAAAGTCTACAAACTCCAAATAGAAAAATAGTTTGTGATAAATACCATACCAGAATTGGATCCCACCAAGACATTTCATAAGAATTCAATATCAAACAATCAACATATTCTCAAAATTAATTAAAACACGACATGCTATTATTTTCATAATTATGTATGAAACATTATTTTAAAATCATTTCAATAGAAAGTACAAAATATGTAACCACATTTATTTCTGTCAAATCTAGAATGTATAAGAATCTCATTCAGAAAGTAAATGAATAAATCATTTCATTAACATTGGAATTCTTAATTAACTTTTAATCATGACATCACGGTTATAAGCCTTAGGATTCTTTGGATAATGGAACAAGGTTCCATGAAGTCTCAAGGAAGTAAAACTCCTTGTGTGTACACTTATTTAGATCTCATACCTTGGGTAATATGATTTCATCCCAAATAATGAATCCCATTTCCACATTAATGTTCAGTTTGTTTTTTCATTACTAATCAACTACTAAGTAGAGCTAATACATGACTAGAATGCATATCCTAGTATATCCACATTACTATATAACCTCACATGTGCTTCAAAGGAGTCATTAACTGTAAAATCATTCAACTCAAATTAGTTACATAGATTATTTTTCAAGTGTCCTCAAATA
Organism: Viscum album; assembly: GCA_963277665.1. NCBI lineage: Eukaryota > Viridiplantae > Streptophyta > Magnoliopsida > Santalales > Viscaceae > Viscum > Viscum album. The sequence continues at coordinate 258,761,910 of OY728128.1, read as the reverse complement.
AATTTTTAATCATTCTATTTCATTTCAAAAACACATAAAAAATTATTTTAATCATAAGTGTTGTATTTAAAAAAATCATTTCATCCAAGGTTCAGAATAAATTTAATTCCTTTATTTGTCAAGAATTTCCATCAAATTCATTCTCTAATTAATTAATTTCTATTCAAAAATCATTTTTTCATAAATATACACATTATTTTAAAATCCTTTATTGAATAGGTTTCACGAATCACGCCATGAAATTTTAAAACATTTATCAAAGGACTCGTTTCATTATTTGTAAACCAAAGTATGGTCCATTTTAATTAAAAAAGAAACAATAGTTTTAATTAATAATAATTTCATTATAAAACCACCTACCCAAATCGAGCTATCATCAAACATAAAATTCGGGATCCACAACTAAAGGAAGAACAGATTCTACAACTGATCGTGAAAGAATATTAGAAACACAATTTCAAAATCAAAACCCAAATACAATAATATCATTATGTGTAATATCCCTTGTAGAAGATGAAGTGTGAGGGGGAAGGGAATTTACAAATATATCTAGGATATATTTACTGAAAGAGATTCAACACATTAATCATCACTTCGTTTCTGGAATACATGAGGTAACAGGGGATAAATCAACCATAAAAGGTTTTATATGTTCATTGGGGTTGATTATAAGTCATTTTGGATGAGTATAGTGTTGGAGCATGGATCCCAATGTCGTAGTGGAAGCCGTTACAGAAACACACAAGAGAAGAGAAGATTTCACCTGAAGGCCTTTTTATCACCTGAAGGCATTTTATACACATCACCCAAAGGATTTTTAACAACCCTCAAAGGCCTTTTACAACACACCCAAAGTATTTTTCACTCGACACATGACACCCATGAATGTACCATTTTTTCCGAACCGCCGATCATCACAACCGGGACACGCCACATGATCTTCGCAACTAAGAGGACATTCGATACATGGCATCTTCGCCATCGTCATCTTCAATCATCGTCACCAACACACAATCGTTGTTGTGATCATAATCTTCACTTCGCACCAGTTACCGAAAACACAGAAACCCCTTCGCCACTCTCTCTTGGTGGCTACATCTTTTCCATCCCACATTCCAAAAAAACCTACCGCTTTGTCTTATATAGACATCCAGCTCATATCTCTAATTAATGTCATCAACATTTATTATTACATCATTATTACATAAATTAATATTGGGAATAACTCTTCATTAATGTTGGGATAAAATCCTCCATTAATGTTGAGAAAAGCCCTTCATTAATATTTTTTCTCTCCTCATTATTTAAATTTTATATCAATAAATCCCAAAAATCTCCACCTTGATTTAAAATTCAAATAATCCAAATTCATCTCCACCATCTGGGCCTCTGTCATCGTCAACTCCACCAAGCATTGAATATCAACCAATTAATGGAAAACGTCACATGACACCTACGACCAAGAAGACTTCTGATATTCCCGTAACACTGCTGATATCGTCGTTATTTCTAATGACATCAGAGTCCTAAGTCCTTGATATGCTGCCGCACCAGATTCTTGCCATCGTGTTCTTCAACCGAGCACTTTAACCTTCCTCTGATACCATTTTTGGGGCATGGATCTCGGTGCCACATTGGAAGTCATTTCATAAACACACAAGAGAAGTTAACATTTCACCTGAAGGCCTTTTTATTACCTGAAGGCATTTTATACACATCACCCGAAGGATTTTTAAAAACGCCGGAAGGCCTTTTACATCACACCCGAAGGATTTTTCACTCGACACATGACACCCATAAACATACCATTTTTATCTGTACCACTGATCATAACAACCAGGACATGTCACTTGATCTCCGAAACCAAGAGGGCTTTCGATACATGGCACCATCATCATCGTCATCTTTAATCATCGCCACCAACACACCATCGTTGTCGTGATCACCATATTCGCTTCACCCTGGTTACTGCAAACACGGTAACCCCTTCTCCTCTCTCTCTTGGTAGCTACATTTTTGCTATCCCACATTCTAAAACATGTTACCGCTTCCTCTTATATAGACATCGAGCCCATATATCCAATTACTATGGTCAACATTCATTATTCCATTATTATTACATCCATTAATATTGGGAATAACTCTTCATTAATGTTGGGAGAAAATCCTCCATTAATGTTGAGAAAATACCTCCATTAATATTTTCTCTCTCCTCATTATTTAAATTTTAAATCAATAAATCCCAACATATAGAAATAAGAAAAGGGTTATTGGGATAAAAGTATGATATTACCCTTTATTTTCATGATCCCATAAACATCACAAGATAACTAGGATTCCATTAGCTATTTGGTGGTTCCTATCTACGTTTATATAGCCCTTGTAACACTTCTAGTTTGTCGGTTAGATTCCAACGTCTTGTTGGTGGACATAAACTGACCAAATGATTGAGTTCTGGTAGGTACTCCTTTATTATAGTGTTCCACTAACTGGTCAGTGGGTCTCACCGATGAACCATTATAATTATTGTAGGAAAAATCTTTTATCAATATGCTACCAATAGGAAAGTGGGGTGACTATAGAATATTTCAGTTATAGGTTTGTACCTACCCTAATCTAAACTCTCTGAGTACTCCCCGTCCTCTCAAAATAGAAAAAAACACACATCCCTATCCCCTAAAAGGATTAATACAAGTATGTACAACCATGAATCAATGAGAAAAACTAGAGGTAAACATTATAAACCATAAGAGAAAAATAAACCAAGGATAGTACCTAAAAGAATGTGTTGGGATGTTATAATTCTTCCCACCAAAAATTATTTATTCCCCCAAAACACATATTCAAAAAGAATGGTTCAAAAATATATGATTCCATTATTCCCTCATCGTTTTCTCATTCTCCCACATCTAATGAACATATAAAATATTCTACCATAGAACCCAAACCAAAGGATTAAACTTATTCTGCAAAACAATTCTCCTGATAATCAATAGTCTAAACTAACTACTTTTTCTCAATCATATATGGTTCCACAATAAATCCATCCTAATTCATAACATAAAAAATATATGAAATTTATTTCTTGAGTTTTGATACATGTAACATGTTATGGATAAAATTAATTTGTAGTGGAAATGAAAAATGGTACGCCACTTTCTCAATCTACTCAACAACCTCCAATGGTTCCATTTATCTAAGTGCCAACATCCTTTATTTTCCATGTTTTCGGTGACCCATCCATGGAAAGATTCTCAAGAACATTTGGACACATTCCTAAAACACTAAATGATGTAAAAATGATCAAAATATATTTATATCAATTCTAATACATCACCAAAATATGAAGAATAAGCTGGATCTTTTTTATCGCCTGTAAGAACAATCTATTTCAATCTAGGGAAGCTTCACTAATATTTTACCAACGAAGTAAATATTTACAAGGTTTTCTATACAAGGCATAAACGGGTGACATCTTAATTGGTTACTTATAGCTATTAATTTTGGTAAAATCAACCATCCCCAAAGAGTTATTCCGCCATACTCCATAGTCATGTACACAATAATGAAGTGTGTCTTCAAGAATTTGTATAGATATTTCTTTCTGACCACCCATCTGAGGATGGTGCACTGTGGTCATTTTTACCTAGTATCACATAACCTCCAGGAGTCATCTCTAAAAAGAATATGTGAACCTATGATCCCTATCAAAATCTATGAAAAATACTCCAGGAGGGCTAAAAAATTCTTACACAAACAGATTTACCAAATTCTTATCTTTGATGGTATCAAGAATGGGACTAATGTGAGCTGATTTGGTCAATCAGGTAATCTCAACACAAATAAAATTATATATTAAATGATTATGTGGGAACCTAAAAAATAATTCCATTAAAATATCATCCAATTCAAAATTTATAATATGAAGGGGTTTAAGTAAACTCAAAGGATTATAATGAACAACCTTGATATGTTGATAGATATAACAGAGGGAAACAAAACTAGTGATGTTCCATTTCATACCTGGACACCATAATTGATTCATTGTACCATAAAACATCATATTCAATCTTGGGTGAAAAACTCTATTCGAATTATGACAATCCCCAATAATATAATTTTTATAAATTTATAGAAGTTTTATCTCACGAAGCGATGATTTCAACTAATCACTTTCTAGAACTAACTCAGACCCATCCTCCTAGACTCCCCAATGCATGAAAGTAAAGAGTTCCATAATATTCTACTCTTCTAATGATTCTTTAATAGACTAGTTTAGAAACATCCCTCTAAGATTTTCAACAAAAATGTTTTCATTTCTAGGGGTATTGAAAATATCAATGTCAAAAGAATGTAGGTACCTCACTCATCTCCTCTACTAAATATTAAAATCTTTCAGTTAAAAGATATAACGCAATCTCCTTTAATCAGATTAAATGGTAATCCTTTCTCTGAAAAGATAGTGTCTCCAACACTTAAGAGAGTGTATCACATCTATGAGTTTTAGATCATGTATTAGATAGTTTTTCTCATGCGACCAAAGCTAATGATATCTATAATCCACTATGTGATCACTCTATATGAGAATCATTACCAACCCTAAACATAAATAATAATAAAATACAACATAGCCCTTAACAACCTCTAAAATAATAAACACTAGATTTGTAGTCATAGGACACTTCCATTCATCAATGGAAGTCTAAAATTTTAAATCAAAAATTATCTTCACTTTCTTTTATGTGAATGTGGTCAAAGGAGAAGATAGATTAGAGAAATATTTAACAAACTAGCAGAAATACCCAGATAAGCCCAAGAAGATTAAAATCTCAAAGGCATTATATATTTCCTCCCCTGACCGGATATCCTTAACCTTCTCAAGATTGACTAAGATTCAACGTTCCATGATCATGTTCCCCCAAGAATTTTACATATCAAGTCCATGATTGTTACTTTGTTATATTGGAATAAATTTAATGATTCCTCAAGATATCTAAATCTTATCTCAAATGAAGTGTATGATCCTCCAAGGTTTTTTTTAATGAACCAATATAGCATACATAAATACCTTAAAAAGAGTCGATATTCTGGTGAAAAATCGTGTTCATCAACACTATAAATATATTTGGAGAGTTGGTCAGGTTGAATGGAATAATAAGATAATAATAGTTTTCATACCTACTCTTAATAGTGGACTTTGGGATATCAGACTCCTTAATCCTAAGTTTGTGTTGACCAGACCAAAGATCAATCTTATAGAACCAATCCACCCCTTTTAGTTGATCAACGAAATATTCAATGTGAAAAAATGGATACATGTTATTCATGTTACCCAATCAAGATTATGGTAATAAACACACAATCAAAGGTTCTCATCGGTTTTCTTATAGAAAATCACCGGTGATGCCCAATGATAACCACTTTCTTGAATGAAGCCATTGGACATAAATCTGTCCAATTGATTTTTTAATTAATATATTTTAGTTAGTCTCACATATTAGTAAGGGATATATACTAGATTCATACCTAGAACTATGTCAACAGAGAACTCCACCTCCCTCTCTGGTTGGAACATAAAAAATTGATTTAAATACTTCTAGAAACTCAAAAACTACTGGAGGAAGTTCATTATAATAGGATTCCTACTTAAGATTAATAGAAAACATGGAAATAATCCTACATAACTCTAGAAGAGGATTTATGACACTATTAGGCCTTTTGTCTCATTCTCCTTGAAAAAAAAACAGAAATCCCCATTAGGATTATTAAAGAGATCCTACCAATGATAGTAGTCAATACATGATTTATGAGTAACCAACTAGTCTGTTCTAAGAATGAGGTCCAGATGTTTCATTTCAAGAACCAAAAATACTCAAATGATCTCGATCTCTAATAAATAGAAACTACTATAGGATCTTTGAATACCCTTCTCTCTCTTCATCCTAATAGGTTTTGATATTTACATCACAAAAGACATGAGATATATTGGAAGATTAAATAGATCTAATGTGTTGTTTAATATGAAAGAATGGGATGAACCAACATCAAATAAATCAGTCACTAAGGATAATGCATAGTAATGGAATGTCTTAGTATTACAGGAATTGCATCAGTTCACACTAGAGACTCATCCACTGTGTAAGTTTTCTTCATTTCTAATTTCTTTAGTTGAAACCCCATTGTTCTTGAAGTATATAAGTATGCCAAAAATCATCTCATAAGTAATTAGTGTGTTTCATAATGTGTGAAAGAAAAAACATGGAAGAACATTTTCAAGTGACCTAAGTAACCCCATGAGCTTGATATATTTTGTGGCTACTTCCAAGCATGCTTCATGTTCAAATCCATGACACACTAGAAATAAGTCAATGTGCCTTTTCAAGAAACAACAAATGTAATGACCTAGAATTATATCAATAAAATTTTACGTATTATAATTATTTTATATAGTATAAATCACCTAAAATAACTTGTAGAACATAATGAAAACTTTATAAATGAAAAATGAATTAAATAAGAGGTTTTTCTAGAAGTTAAAAAACATATAATGATGAAATAGTAACTTGACCTTAAGAATAGTAATATGGCCCTTATGAATAGAAAACTAGCCAAATGAATACTAACCTCACCCATAAGAGTATAAATAGAATTTAGGTATCTTATAAATTAATATATGTTATAATTATATCATATAATATGTAAATAAATATTTAAAAATTTATAATTAAGTATTGGTATTTTTGTAAGTTATAAATATTTAATTGCATTTTTATAATTAATAAAAAAAATTAAAGAAATTTTTTTCATAAAATATATTAATATATTAATATATTATTGTCTTGTGATTTTAATATAATTTTATGAGACATTAGTTAATTTTTCAATGTCTTTTAAAATCAGTTATAAATTTAAAATCGTTATTTTTTGAGTAAATAATGATATTAATTAAAAATTAAATTTATCATATTTTTAAAATTATTTTCATAAAATGGAGTTCATCTTTTAATTCTAAATGTAAATAAATTATTAGTTTTAATTTTTAGGTTTTTTATAAAATACATGAATTTTTATTGAATAGTAAAGTACGATAATTTATTATAAATGTTAAATACATGAATTATTGAGTCAGAAGTGATGTATGGATGATTCAAGCCCATAATATCAAAATATACTTCATTTTTGTATTATGTATGGTTATAATTCTCAAACTATTCATATTCTAGAGCAATAATAATTAACAAATGAATAAAATATTTAAAAACACCCATCACTTCCACTATAAATACCAGCCCTCACCACCGATTCTCCACACACCTTACAAAATTTGAGCCTCTCCAAATTCCTACACAATACTCTTACCAATACACTACCTCACATCTAGGATCACATTTTCTCATCAAAATTCTAAAACCAATCCTCTTATGGGGGTTCTCAAGGAGGAGAATTCTTCAAGTGGTAAAAATCCTTTTTATTTTCTTTTATTTTCTTTTCAATATATTTTATTTTATTATTCTATCCTTACCTACCCTCATCAAAATATAATGATAACACTAGTAAGTTACATATAATATAATTTTATTTTGGTAATGGAATAATCCATCATCAATCCCCTTCTCCTATCCCTCAAATTCTAAAAACGGAAACATCATCTCAAAGGTGTTGTTTCATCACCTTCAAGATCGAAAAGCCTTAGTTTTCCTTCACCGTATAAAAGTTTTTTCATTAAACCATTATAATGGTAAAAAAATATTTTAAAATTTATATTAAAACGCATTTTATGTTCTTTAATTAACATATTTACATAATATTAAATGATAAAATGAAGTGAGTTCATTGGTATCTAAAACTGCTAAAATTAATCTAAATTGTTATCATTAACATGTTATCTAGTTATTCACCCTTATATATGGAAAAAAATAATATATAAAAATAATTAAAATTAGATATTTTCAAAAATAATATATAATTCCAAATTAGTATAGTTATTCTCATTTTACATTAACTTTATTACTTATAAACAAGTGAACCAAAAATGAAATCCAAGAAAACAAAAGCTCCAGAACGAAGAAATTAAACAATATAACTCATCAATAAGTCCATAAATGAACATAATAAAACTATAATGAATATAATAAACTTATAAACGGTTCTTAATTAATTAATTAATGGATTTAGTTTGATTAACCAACATATTAAGGTCAAGTGCAGAACACATTTAGGCATAAAGTAAGGGTTTTGTTCCCGAACGTCCATTTTCATTCAGGTTATGATTTCTCCCACTATAAAAAAATTTAATTCTTCATTATATATATATATATATTATAAGTTATATTATTATGTCTCAAACTCATATATCCACTTCAATTTATCATTATTTTATGGGTAAATAATTATTTTACAAGGTTCCCTTCTCAATTCTTCCCAAGAAGCAAAATCGATTAAAGGGAACTTCATAATTTCTTACCCATTTGCATGTACAATCCATAATATGTTTTAAAACACACTTATTTTTAAAAAATCACTATTTTTTCATGAATAAATATATTTGTTTAATTTTTGTTTTATAAAAACAAATATTATGAATACAAATTATTTTTCCAAAAGAACTCTTATTTTCAAAGTAAAAAAAGGGTATTTCTATCAAATATTTCTCAATGATTTTACTAGAGTATTCACATTTAATTCAGCAACTCTATTTAATTTTATTATTTATTGTTATTTATATATTATTATTATCATATTCTATATTTTATTAAATGGTTTCTGATTATTTTGAATGTGGATTTTCTATCTTGATACAATTATCCATACTTCTTAGAATGGTTCGTGTTTATGTTTATAGATTGGGGAATATTATTTATATTTCATATGTATATGATTTTTATGTGTAACCCCATTTATATGTATAATTAATTGGACTTCGAATTTGATGTATGGGGACTTCTATATCCCCTCGATGCATCGGTAGTCTTCATGATACAAAATAGATACGGACTTGGTTGAGTCCTTTCCCATTTTCAGATATTATTTTATTTAGGCCTTAACTAAGTATTTTCAAATGTCTTGGATGAGGACTTGACAATATTTTTTAGATGTATATAATTATGAATTCCCTCATTATGATATTGTTAATTTATAATATATCTGAAAATTCAACTAGTATAATTCCCATGGTTAAGATTTATTCTCATGTGATTATTTTTATGGAATGATTTATTTAGAATTTATTCTTTCCATAGTATGCTCAAGTTTATGTTCTAACAACATGTGTTTTCATTCATTCACTTTGCCTTACTATTTATGTTATCTTCTTCATTATTACTTTCCATTACTAAGAATTATAAATCACCCTTTTTTATGTTTTATTTTTGACCCATGATGAAAAATGAATATTATGATTGGATTGTGGGGATAATCTACGAGTTATGGATATTACCACTGGAATTTCAATATTTTATTTACTTTCATGTTGTGATGTAAATCCTTTATTTCTATCTGGTTTTCCAAAAGTACTAAACTATTCTATCATTCAGGATGTGACTTCCTTGTTTATTATGTCAATGTAATGAAGTAAGGCATCGGCTCCATGAAACTGGGATCAGGGTCTTTACAGTTAGTATCAAAGGAAGTTTAGTAGAAACATTAGAAACTAGATTTATAAAAATATATATTAGAGAACATAACCATAAGATATAAATTCAGTATAAGCACATATGAACATCCTAGAATTTCGGTAAGATAGAGATTATGTGGGTCTTCCTAGAAATACATCATTGTCTAGATACTACAAGTGGACGAGGTTCTGGAACAAATATACCTAGGGGTAATAACTCCAAAAATGTGTCTTAGACCTGACTCGGGGTAACCTAGTACATGAAAATGAGCCATACTATACACCTAGTTTGACACTCCTTGGGCATATTCTTATGAAAATTCATATTTTCTTTACAAACCATTATGAAGGATTTAAAATTAAATGTGTCCCCAAAGAAACCATGTTTATAACTATGAGATTAGTTATATATAAACTTACAATTTAATTTAAGTGTTTTTCTATTTCAAAATTATTCATTATGATTCATAACCTAATTTATTGTATTATATTATTTAGAAATGGAACCTGGTGGAATGAATGGAAACTGTATCAAGGCATGTATCTGATATAGGGATTTCCCTCTTTTGAAAGATAATGATATTGGTACTGGAGCTGCAACTGGTGCTAAGAAACTTATAACTATTCTGGGAGAGCGGACTCAGATTATGAAAAATAACCTTAACCATATAGAGCATCCATATCAACAATCTAAATGAGGAATGTTAGATAGATTTATCCAAAAACATCATCCATCATTCAATTGGACTACAAACCTATTTATAGGGGAGCAGTGAATATGTTCCCAAGAGAATATATTTCACACTTTTGGATATAAAAAAGGAGAAGGTTTTCCTGGTATTTTATCAACTATCGAGAGATTTGGATCAATGGAGGTAATTAATTCAAATCACAAATGAGGATACAGAAATTATTAATGTTTAAGGGAGGGCTTTTAAGGAAATTTTCCAGGAAAAATATTTTCTTCGCGAACAGCGAGCGGATATGGAGAGGAAATTCATGAGTCTAAAACCAAAAGTTGATGAAAATATTGAAATGAATGATTCCAACATTACAAGGATAGAAAGGAATTCCATGGAATACATATGTAATTGAAGTTGCAAGATTGATCAATTATTTGATGGTTTAAAACCATTCCATTGAAGGGAACTAGTCTCCCAAATTTTCTCATCATATAAGGATATAGTCTCATGCTCTATAAAGATAAAGAAATAATTTTATACGTATTATTACATTAAGGTAAAACAAAATAATAAGAGGTTGTAGTAGGAATGAATAGATAAAGGGAATAATAAAATGGTGAATTTTCAGACCTGTGATACTTGTGGAAGGAAACACCTGAGTTCCATATCAAATGGAAAATGAGTTTGCTACAATTGTAGAGAGAAAGTCCATCATGATAATGATTTCAAGAGAAAGAAGGAAGTTATAAATTTTCCATGCTATAGTTATAGGGATATGGGAAACTGTGATAATGATTGTTCAAAGTGTCAAGGAAACATTCCTAAGAAAACTACATGGGAGTAAGGCCAAGCTTATGTGATCACAACTACTAAAGATGAGATTACTAATAATGTTGTGTGGGTACGTTAATAATTTTCTAAAACTTATCCTATGTTATATTTGATTATGGATCACCACATTATTTTATATCAACTCATTTTTTAAATAAAATATGAAATTTATATTTTTATTTAATAAAGTATTTTTCAGTCAAAACTCCCAAGTAACGTATCATTGCAGCAAAGATGTGTTGGTCAGACTCTTTTATGACATATAAAAATACATTAGTGGTTGACCTTTTCAAAATTCCGATGATTTTATTTTATATTATTTTCTATATGGACAAGATTTAAAATTATTATGTGAAAATATATTGCAAAATGAAACAAATTATGATAGGTGAGGAAGATGCTAAATCCCTTATCTTTAGAGAAAATACATCATCATGTGATTCAAATCTATATTCACCTCTAGTAGCTCTTCTAAATTAAATTCCTAGGGAGGAAGAGAAAACATATTCTATGGATGGGGAAATAAATCTTTAAATTGAATATGTTCCTATTATGAAAGTATATATTAATGTATTTCAGTAGGATTTAATCGTACATCCTCCTCAGCAGTAATTTGAGATCTTTTTTGATTTAATTCTTTGTGAAAGAACCATATCAAATACACCCTATAGAATGAAAACTCTGGAATTAGTATAAGGGAAGAAACAATTAGAGTAATTTATTGATAAATAACTTATTCACCTATTGGTTCTCCAGGGGGATACCATGTTCTAATTTTTAGGAATAAAGATGGATCTATGAGGTTATACATTGATTATAGGGAAATAAATGATATTAAACTAAATAAAGTGTATTCTTTGTCTTTCGTGGATGATTTATTTTATCCACTTCAAAGATATCAATATTTTTCGAAAATTTACCTTCGGTCGGGATATCATCAGTTGCATGTAAGGAAGGAAGAAATTCTAAAGACCACATTTCAAACCAAGTATAGACATTACGAGATTATGGTAACTCCTTTTGGACTTACTAATTCACCATCAATTCTTATGAATCTAATTAATAGAGTGTTAATGAAAAATCTTGATGTTTTTTTGTGGTATTAATTGATGATATCTTGGTATACTAAAAAGACTACGAGGAACATGAGAAACACTTTTGGGTTGTTATATAGACTCCTAGATGAAAAGAGTTATATGTAAGGTTTAGAAAGTGTGAATTTTGGATACATACTATTTATTTTCACAGCCATATTATCTCTAAGGATGGAATTTCATTTGATCTTGTAATGAAAAAGGTAGTTCAGAAATGGCATACACAAATTAAAATAACTGAGGTACGTAATTTTATTGGTTTAGTAGGTAATTATCATCATTTACTTCAAACCTTTTCTTGATTAGAAACCCCATTAACCAAGATTACTCATATAGGTGTTGAGTTTATTTGGACAATGGAATATGAAGAAATCATTAATGAATTGAAGAATATATTAGTGAAAGCTCCATTCTTGAATCTACCATTAAGAAATGGTGGGTTTTTTATTTATAGTGATGCATCGAAGAACGGAATAAGATATTTCTTTATGTAGAATGATAGGGTTAATACCTATCAATAAAGGTAGTTAAACACTCATGAACAAAACTATCCAACTCATTATCTTGAGTTAGAATCCATAATATTTACTCTAAAGATACAAAAAAACTATCTCTATAGTAAATGATGTGAGATATATATAGATCATAAGATATCTAAATATATCTTCTAACAAAAATAACTCAACTTGAGGCATTGAATATGGATATAGCTACTCAAGGATTATGATATTCCAATACAACAACACCTAGGGAAGGCAAATAAGGTAGCATATGTGTTGAGGAGGAAGGATCATGGAGTTCTGAACAAAATGAGTACTGATAAAGATACTATTTATATGGATCTAGAAAATATGGATATGGGAATTATCAAGGAAGTTGAAACATCATTAATTTTTGAATTGGATTCCCAACCATATTTATTAGAAATATTAAAATTTCTTAGTATGGTGATGGGAATATTCAAAAATAAAATTAACGTTGTGAATGATGGGAAGTTGAAAGACTTTTTGTATGAGGATAGAATTCATATATTTGGGAAGAGGCTTTGTGTTACCTCTATAACCAATATAAAAATGGATTTATTGGATAATTATCATAGCTCAAATTTATCTATAAACCCTAAAATTACAAAGATTTTTAGTGATTTGAAGGAACATTTCTGTTGGGATACTATGAATCACGAAATTACAGATTATGTATCAAGATGTTTAGTGTATCAATAGGTGAAGGTTGAAATACAACATCCTAGATGATTCGTGCAATCTATTTCTATTCCTATATAGAAATGGGATTGCATCATTTTTTATTTTTTTCATTGGATTACCAAAAACACCAAAAAAGAATGATGGAATATGGGTTTTTGTTGATCGAATCACCAAATCTGCACATTTCCTTGCTACAAGGGAGAATTTTACACTGGAACACCTTGAAAGACTCTATATTAATGAATTTATAAGAATTTATGGATCACCTCTTTCAATTTTTCCAGATTTTGATCCATGATTTACATCGAAATTCTAGATAATTATTCTAAAAGTGTTTGATACTTAGTTTTATTTGAGTATTGGTTATCACCCTCAAACTGATGGGAATTCTGAATGGATGATCACAACATTATAATGCATGTTGTGATCATGCTCACTTGACTTTCAAGGTATATGATATCATTATTTACCTTTATTATAGTTTTTCCTACAATAATAGTTTCCATTCTAGTATTCAAATAGTACCATATGAAGCATTGTATAGTATGATAAGTCGTATACCAACTTTCTGGGATGAAGTTGGTGAAAGGAAACATGTAGGCCCAGATCATGTGGTGGAAACAACAGAAAATGTAAATACTATTCAAAAAAATATCAAATAAACTCCAAATATGAAAAATATCTATGTTGATAATTGAAGGAATGATTTTGATTTTTAAGTGGGATATCATATTTCCTTCAAAGTATCTCCATGTAAGGGTGTTATACGATTTTGGAAGAAAGGGAAACTGAGCCCCAATTACATTGGCCCTTTTCAAATTCTGGAGGTAATTGGATATATGGGTTATCATTGGGAAATGTATCCTATCTCTTCTAAAGTACACACTGTGTTCCACATCACATTGTTAAGGAAGTACATTCCAGACCCAATGCATGTCCTCACTTATGAAGGGATAGATTTGGAACCTAATTTATCATACTGTGAAGAGCCTATCTAGATTCTGGACACTAAAGAATTGGTGTTGAGGAATTGGATGACTCAGCTGGTAAATGTTCTTTAGAAAAATCATTAAATTGAAGAGGCAACATAGGATCCAGAGGAACATATGGTGAAGTACCACACTAATCTTTTTATGAGGTGACATTCGAGAAATTTTGAGGAAGAAATTTTTGTATGAAGGGAGAATGTAAAAACTCGTAATTCTATCAATTAAAATTTCCATCTTATAATTATTTCAAAAAGTAAAAAAGCACATAAAATCACTTGAAGAACAAAATAAAAACTTTATAAATGAACAATGTATGAAATAAGAGGTATTTCTAGAAGTCAAGGAACCTATACTGATGAAATAGTAACTTAACCTTAGGAATAATAATATGACCCTTATAAATAGTAAATCAGACAAATGAATAGTAACCTCGCCCATGAAAGTATAAACAGAATTTATGAATCTTATAAAGGAAATAATGATATCATTATATCATAGAATAATTAAATAAATATTTTAAAAATATTAATTAATGGTTGGTATTTTTTGAAAGTTATAAATATTTAATTACAATTTTAAAATTTATATAATTATTTAGAAGAAATTTTATTTTCATAAAAGAGAAGTATATATTAATATTTTGTTGTCTTTTGATTTTAAAATAACTTTATTAGGAATTAGTTTATTAATTTAAGAGTTTTAAAAATAGTTATAATTTTAAAATCTATATTTTTTTAGTAAATGATTATTTTTATTATAAATTAAATTTATAGTATTTAGAAAATTATTTTCATAAAATGGAGTTCATTTTTTAATCATACAGGTTGAAAAAAGGTTTAGGGAAATTTTTTGGGATTTTTCATAAATACATTAATTTTTAGTGAATAGTAAAATACTATAATTTATGATAAATGTTAAATATGTGAACTATTAAGTCTTAGGTTATGTATTGCTGATATAAGCCCATAATATCGATCTATCCTACATTATTTTAAAATATTTTGTGATAATGCTCAATCTTTTCATATTTTTGAGCAAAAATAATAAACAAATGAATAAAATATTTATGAAACACCCCTTCCTCCACTATAAATACCACCCCTTTTCCTCACAGCATCCGATCATTGATCCTTGAAAAAAAAATTCAATCCTCTTTAAAAGCCCCTCCCCCATTTCCATGGGATCTTGGTCTCTCAGAAGACAAAAATCAATCCCATTTAGGAGGTTCTCAAGGAGGAGAATCCAAGAAGAAAAAACCATCATTCTTTTATTTTATTTTCTTTTCATTTTATTCAATTTTATTGTTCTTTACCCACATCCCCTCATAAAAATAGCATGATAACACCATTAACATAAATATATAATAATTATATTTTTCTAATGGAATAATTCATCATAAATACCCTACTCCCCTCCCTATTATTCTAAAAATGAAAACATCATCCGTGAGGTGTTGTTTCATCGCCTTCAAGGATGATAAGTTTTCATTTTCCTTCACCATCTTCAAGGATTTTCATAAAACAATTATAATGGTTTAAAAATATTGTTAAATGTATATTTTAACACTTTTTATTTTCTATATGTAACATATTTACATAATACCAATTGACAAAATGAAGTGAGACTGTTGTGATCTAAAACTACTAAAATTAATCTAAACGATTATCATTGACATGTTATCTAATGATTCATCCTCATATCTAGAAAAAATAATATATAAAACCAATTAAAATTTGGTAGTTTCATTAATAACATATAATTAGAATTCAGGATAATTATACCCATTTTACATGAACCTCATTACCTATAAACAAGAGAACAAATCAAGAAATCCAAGAAAAAAATGCACTTAAATGATGAAATTCAACTCTATAACTCATCAATAAGTCCATAAATGAACTTAATAAAACTATAATTAATGAAATTAATTGATACAAGGTTTTGAATTAATTAATTAATTGATTTTATTTTATTTTAATATCCAAGATGTTAAGTTCATGTGCAGAACACATTTAGACATAAGGTAAGAGTTTTCTTTCCGAACATCCATTTTCATTTAGGTTATGATTTCTCCCTCGGTACACCAATGTAATTTTTCATTATTTTTAAAAACTCCTTCTATATTTTGTTTAAATGTACCAAAATATTATGTATATATAATTTCATGTTTCTTTTATAGGTAAATACATGTTTTAAAAGGTTTCCTTCTCAATTGTTCTCGATAAACAAAGACGATTGTTGGGAACTTCCCGATTTCATACCCCTTTTCAAGTACCATCCATAATATGTTATAAAACACCAATATTTTTATAAAATATATTCATTTTTCGTGAAAAAATATAATTTTTTATTTCTAGTTTTTTACAAACAAATATGAAAAATACAAATGATTTTTCTAAAAGAACTCTTCTCTGTAAGGTAAAAAGGGTATTTCTCTCAAGAATTCATTGATGAATTTACTAGAGTATTTCAATACAATTCATAAACTCTATTTAATTTTATGTTTTATTTATATTTATCTCTTATTATTATTATATATCAAATTTTATTAAATGGTTTATGTTTTATTTAACTATGGATATTCTATCTTTAAACTATTCACCATATTACTCAAAATAGTTAGTGTTTATATTTACACATTGGGGAATGTTATTTACATTTCATATGTATATTTTTTTATATGTAACCCCATTAATATGACTAATTCATTAGACTTAGAATGTTATGGGGGTACTACTATATCACCTTGATTCATCATTAGGTATCATAAGACCAAACAGACATGGTCTTGGCTGAGGCCTTTCCCATTTTCACATATGGTTTTGGTCAATGCCTTAACCATTTATTTTTAGATGTCTTACCTGAGGCCTCGATGGTATGTTTCATATTTATAGAATAATGAATCCCTCATAATGATATTATTAATTTATAATCCATGTGAATTTTCAACTAGCAGAATAACCACGGTTAAGCTTTATTATCATGAAATTATTTTTATGGAATTATTTATTCATCAATTATTTTTTCCATATTATGCTCAAATTTATGTTCTAAAAGCATGATTTTTAGTCATTAACCGCTCTTTATTATTTATATTTTCTCATTCTATATTAATTAACCTTACTTATAATCATTTCTCACCCCGTTATTGTGTTTTTTTTTCAAGATGTGAAGATGAATATTATGAATGACTTTCATGGATAATCATGTGTGGATGGATGTTACCAATGGAATTTCTATATTATATTTCCTTTAATTTTATAATTTAAAACCTATTTTTGTTTCTAGTTATCCAAAATTGCTAAACTAGTTGGTCCTTCGGTATGGGACTTCCATTTTTATTATGCCAATGTAATGAATTAAGGCATTGGCTCCATGAAACTAGGGTCAGGGTCTTTACAACAGATGGTCTGGAGGAAATTTTTTATTGAGGTACTCCACCACTATTTCCACTATCGGGATAATTCCACTTCATCATACCTTCAAAGGAACAACTAAATTTATATATATCGGTAGGAGGAACTCCTATCAAAACTAACATAATATCATGGATAATTTCTACAATCATAGCTACATCTAGAACATCAGTATTAGAGTTTTGCTTTCATATAATGCCTAACACCATATATCTAATCAAAGACCCATATAAAAAATCTAGGAATTAAAATATTCATTAAAAACAAACTAAGGTGAGAAAGAATAAAGTTTATCAAAACTATTGGTGTACTGAGTCACAATCCTATCACCTTGATAATGGTAAAGGGAATCCATATACATAACCAATACCATTGAGTCCAGATAAAATTTATCCTTGAAAAGAGACATGAAGTATTTCAACTCCAATACTTCATTCTGTTTCACAAGAACAATATAAACCCACCATCTCCAAATTTTCCCCTCAATCTTGAAGATGGAACACAATAACTTAATGGAATCCAATCTCTCTAATAACTCAAAGAGTCACTCAATCATTGTCATTCAACCCTCTACCTCCTAAGGATAATTTTTTCTAAGGAAAGATGGTTATTTATGATGAATAAACTCCATTTATCAATTTATAATATAATAATTTCATGTTTCTACATATCTGTCCTAAATAGAGGTAGGGGAGTCTCATTGGATCAGAGTTTAGATTGAAAACGATACTTCCGCAATGAGGTTTTAGTCAACTAGGGGGGTTCTCTTTTGGTGGTTCATTAGTAACTCCCTCCAGAAGCATGATCAAATGTATTCTTGGTGTTATAATACTACAAAACATCGATAAAAAATCTGAAACATCAAATAAAAGAAACAATTTTATCTAATCTATAAATATAAACTTACTCGGGAACACAAATCTCATATCAATGTTTTTAAAATGTCTATAATCATATTTAACAACTCCCAAAATACACTATTTCAAATCACCCTTGGTAACTAAAGTCTCATAATGAATAGATCTAGTTAGAAACATCCTAATAACCTACCACTTGGTTCTTAAAAATCATATCTTTAATCTACCAAGACAACCCAAACTACATAATGACTTCCAAGAAGAGACCAAAACTCTTTTAATACCAATTTTTCAAGAAACAACGTAGATAAACTAAAAAATTGGTACCTAAATCAATCATGACATAGACTAAAGGGTATTATTAATTCCTATATTCAAGTGATCAATGAATGGGAATAAAAAATGATTAAGGGGAATTATTTTTCCATAAGAAAGACCAAAAAATACCAAAAAGTGGGTAAAAAACTACAAATAGTTTGTATAATAAATAAATCAACAAAGGAAAAGTACCAAAGTTAAATAAGTAAAACCCTTGAAATGTAAAAATAATCTAGGTCAGCATATAAACCTAGAGGATCATACAATCTACTCATGATAGATGGATCACAAACTCTAACAGTCACTTCCAACTCTAATGCCCCATAATCAAGAATAGCCACTGCCTCTAGGTTGTTTTATCCATTATCTAGGACCTGGAAAAAGTGATTCATAATAAACCAAAGGTAAAAGTAGCGTGTGAGTAATACTAACCCAATAGGATCCCACCAAGTCATTTCATAAGAATTATATATTAAATAAGTTTTATATAAATATTTGAAATATTGATATTAGGGTCAAAAGAATATGTTCTTCACCCAATTACAAGTGGGGGTCAATTGCAGTTTGAAAAACATTAATTTAAAATAATTAAACATAAAAAATTCAAAAAATCCCTTTTAGTAAAATATAAATTCTAACTCATCCCTCAGTCCAATTACCAAAATATCATAATCAAGATGGTTCTGATAATGTCAGAATATAAAGATCATAATCTAAATAGATACGATTATATCACTTCCGTGGATTCACAATAGATCTGATTAATAGTTTATAGTGTGTTTATTGTATTTAGAATATTTATGATAAATCTAATACAAACTGGCATAGTGGAATATAAAACTTGTAAGAAATAAGTAATAGAATATTAACAATGTTATAATGAATTATAGCTATTTAAAATGAACTGACCTCTTTAAACATTAATAGTAAGGTAGCCAAAAATATAGGCTAAAGGAAGGCATTATTTTATACTTACAAGAAATTATTTCTTTCCTTGGTAAGGAATGATCTCGATACAAATATTGGCTTCGTTCTATCTGACATCCACCAACAGCCCTTGATTTTATGGATCGTCTATGTCTTTATAACCCTAAAATCCCTTGATTAATAGATCAGATTCTCTATCATGATATCCCTACAATACCTCAATCATAATAATTTATTGGACGCACTATTTAAAAGAAATTTTTTTAAATAAACACCTTTTACAAGGTTTCCTTAGAACTAAAAAACTCAAAAAGAATTAAAAAGACTAGTAATAAGGCATTCACATTTTTTAATATTCAGAGCTCTCATACAATGAGAAATTTTAAATGAAAACGATCATCTCTAAACTCTTTTAATCAGTGGGTATTTATAGGTAACCTTACTAACAGTCATAATTTGCCCCAACGGTTAAATTTCTCCAAGATAGTCACAATGATGTAAGACACCGGGACACCCTGAGAGGGGAGGGGTGAATCAGTGTGACAACTTTTTAAAAAAAAACAAGGATCATTTTCCCATGTTGGTAGGAACTAGTTAAACCTATATGATGGATATGATCAGCAATGGAACATTCACATTCAAAGAGATGACACAACATTTTTCACTTGGTTCACTGCTATGGGCTACGTCCAAGGAGCATATGCTGATAAGTTTTTAGTCATACCAAATTCCACTATTCTTCACTAGATGTGGATTTCAAAGGTTTGTGAATAGTCACTCTATCTAAGGCTCAATGACTTTACAAAAGATCAGGGGTAGCTCATTGCTTCCCTCGGGTCACACCCGTTGACTCCCCCGGGCTCACTGCATTTGGTGAAGTCACACTCAGTTTATAGACATGAAGGTCTCTTTATCATCACTAATGAGTACATTCTCTGTTGTATGTAGATGCTCTATTAAATTCCAACATTCACCTGTAGAATAATCTCACTTCGCACCGAGGGTACGGGGCAATCTCCCAACTTTCACGTAGCTCAAAAACACTGTCATGCTTCTCTACTGCCTGGCGCGCAAGTCACTTGCGTGACAAAAATTCCGCACACAGGTGTCACCAAACAACTTGTGTAACACCACCTTTTTCAACTCCAAACTTGCAAGACTCACCGTCTTTTACTCCCAAACCACCTTGGACATGCAGCCAACAACTGGCACGCAACCTCTACTTGCATGACCAAACAACCACTTGCGCGACTACAACACTTGCACGATGGGAGCTTGGAAAATCTATAAGTCTTGAACTATGTACCAAATGAAGAGGGGTGGTCTACTATTTATAGGAAAACTAGAAACCCTGCGCGGTGGGGTGCAATCCTCCTCTCGGTGTGCAAGTTCTGGCGCACAACTCCAACCGCCCAAGCCTCTATCGCGCTACTCACTTGCGCGACCAAACTAATACTTGTGTGACCCTCTTTCCTTTTCCATATTTTGAAGTTCTGATCTTGAAAAACATATGGCACGGAACTTTCCAATCCCCCTAGTCACCGGCCCGCAAGTCCTTTCTCGGCGCGCAAGTCAATTGCACTACACATATCCGGTGTGCAAGTCCCTTTCCCAAAAACATTGTTTTCCCCTTTTGTAAATTTTGATGTCCAGAAATTTGGCAAACACTGGAAAAAGGTTCCACCTTCAATACTGTTATCTACTTGACCTGTATGAGCACTTTGCTGGAACACATCCTAAACTTCCTCTGAGTATTGACAACAAACACAAACCATACTCCAATTCATGCATATATTACCATGGTTCCAATAATCTCCCCCTTTGAAATTAGAAAAAAAATTCAATAGATGACTATCCACATGAAAACCAAAAACTCAAGAATCAACTCAGCCAACACTCTATGTCTACGTGAGCAATGCTCGATGTAGAAAACAAGAGAGAAAGATTGAATTGGGTTCCGGTCCAATGTATTCCTTCCTTCCCATCCTATCACCAACACTGAATGCTCAATGTGTCACAAAAACATTACATGCCTGAATTTATTCTTTTCTCCCCCATTAACAATATACCCAAAGACCGGTATTTTTTCATTGTTCATCTCAAACCACACTCCCCCGGGATAGTATCTCCCCCCCAAACCTGCATCGCATCCGTAAACAGATTAAAAAAAAATTAACATGACTGGGGATAGGGGATTTTTTAACCTCCTTATGCACTGGGAGGTGGCTGAACACCGAGGTTCAATCGATTCTTCTCAAACACAGTCGTTGACAGTGGCTTGGTTAGGATATCAGCCACTTGCTCATCACTTCCCACATGATGCATTCTAATCATGACTTGTTCAACTTTCTCTTTGATAAATTGATACCTGATTTCAATATGTTTTGTGACTGAATGTTGTACCAAATTCTTTGTAAGATCAATCACGCTCTTGCTATCACAGTAAATCACCGTTGGTTGCTTCACCTCATCACCAATATCTATTAATTGTTGCTTCATCCATAACAGTTGAGTGCATGCCTTTGTGGTGGAGATATACTCAGCTTCAGTAGTACTAAGATAATTACTTTCTTTTTTCTTTCTCAACCAACCAACACATTTATTATCAATATATAATACTCCACCACTGGTGGACTTTCTGTCTACAACATCGCCAGCCCAGTAGCATCATAAAATGAAGATAATTCACTGTTCCTTCCTATAGCAAAGTATAATCCACAATTGTGAGTACCTTGAATATACCTCATGATAATTTTTACTACTGTCATATGTTCCTCCTTTGGATTACTCTAAAAGCGGTATACAAGACATGTGGCAAAGACAATATCTGGCCATGTCGTTGTCAGGTACAATAGGCTCCCAATGATCCTCTTATACATGGTGGGATCTATAGAGGTCCCATCTTCATTCTTTCCACGTTTAGTTCCAACTGCAATCGGAGTTGACATTGGTTTGGAGTCTTGCATATAAAACTTCTTCTATAGATCTCTTGCATAATTTTCCTGAGAAATGAAAGTTTAATCCTTCTTTTGAATCACCTGTAGCCCTAAGAAATATATGAGCTCCCCAATCATAGACATTTACAATTCTGATTTCCTGTGATTGAAAAATTCATCCAATAATTTCTTCCTACTACCACAAAATATGATATCATCAATATAGACTAGAACCATGAATTGATATTTTGGATAATTCTTCACATATAGATTGTGATATACTCCTCCTCTTTTGAATTTCAACTATTTAAGATAAGAGTCCAACTGGGAGTACCACTCCCGTGGTGCCTGTTTCAATCCATAAAGTGCTTTCTTTAGTTTGCAGACCTTTGTTTCATCAGTACCAAGAAGAAACCCCATTGGTTTTTCAATGTAGACTTCTTGTTCAAGTACACAATTTAAGAATGCTTTCTTGACATCCATTTGATATACTTTATATCCTATTTGGAGAGCCATGGCAAGGAACAACCTGATTGACTCTTGTCTAACCACTGGAGCAAAGGTTTCTTCAACATCAACACCTTCAATCTAGGAATATCCCTTACATACCAGTCGATCCTTGTTTCTAATAACACTTCTAGGCTCATAAAAATTGTTCTAGAAGATCCATTTTGTTCCAATCACATTGTGACCTTCGGGTATCTGGACAAGATCCCATGTTTGATTCTTGTCAATCTGATATAACTCTTCATTCATGGCTTTCACCCAAGATTCATCCTTTGCAGCTTCTTCGAATAAGGATGGATCCACAACTGACAAAAATGAAGATTGTGTGTTATTCCTCATCCTCCTTGTTTGAGTGGGTGCACTTCTATCCCCAATTATGTTAGATGGATCAATCTCAACTCTATGATTTCTTCTGTGTGGTTCAGTTGCATTCTCTTCAGCCACAGTTTCTTCTTCAAATTCTTCTTCTGAGTCAACACCATAATGTGACTGCAGAGTATTTTGTACAACTTCCTCTATTTCTGTATTTGTAATTTCTCCATGTTCACTTTCTTCCTCACTTTCTATCACATCAGTATATGAATTCCTTGAAGCATTTTTTGTTTTCTCTTCAATTATCTTAACATCACTGCTTTCGACAATCCTTCCTAATCGCTTGTTGAAACACTTGTAGGCTTTGTTGTTCATTGGATACCCAGGAAAAATTCCTTCATCAGAATAGTCACCATGCTTCCCTTAATTTACTTCTTTATTCCGGATGAAACATTTTCTTCTGAAAACACGAATGTATTTCAACAAAGGCTTCCTTACATGCCACAATTCATATAGTTTATTCATTTCTCCTATATAATGCCCTGTTTGATTTTGATTATGCACTGTAGCTTCAACAGCTTCTTTCAAGGAAAGGAGAGAGATACCACTCTCAATCATCATAGTTCTGGCCATGTAGTTGACTTGTCGATTTCGGCACTCAAAAACTCCATTTTGCTGTGGAGTTCTCACAGCAGCTACCTCATGCTGTATTCCATGTTTTTATATGTAATTCTCATGCTCAATGGACATGTATTCACCTCCATTGTCAGATCGTAGGACTTTTATTGTCTGTACAGTATCATTCTCTGCAATCCGACGATACATTTTCATGAAATCAAGTACTTTTCACTTCCTGTGAATCACCATTACACAAGACATTATACTATAATCATCAATGAAAAGGACAAAGTACCTTTCTCCCTGAGTTCTGGCAACATTTATCGGCCCGCATACATCTGTATGCATTAGATAAAGAAGATGAGATGCCATTTTCTTCTTCGGCCGATATGAACTACAGACCAGCTTTCCACGAATGAAAGCATCACAAGATTTTTCAAGCTCACGCTTCAGGTTGTGAATTTCCATGACAATTCTCAATTTTGATATTTTCTCCATGTATTGTTGATTGATGTGTCCCAGTCTCTGATTCCAAAAAAAAAAATTCTTCTTCAACAGTCATGTACAAAACATTTTCTTTACTATCAACTTGATACATGTTTCCTTCTATTCTGCATCCCTTCATAAGTGAACTGTCTATCTTTCCCTTGATAGTGCAGCCTTTCTGAGTAAAAGTAACTATAAGTCCTAAGTCACAGAGTTGAATCCCAATGAGTAGATTATGACATATTCCATCTACATAAAGTAGATAAGTCTTCTTTATCTCTCAATTAGCTAATTCAGTACTTCCACTACCTTTGATTTTTAGAGCTCCATCATTTCCAAAATCGTACTGTACCATCAACCTTCCCTTTGATATCTGTTAACAGGACGACATTACCTATCAAATGATATGAACAACCTCTATCTAGAATTTAGGTACTGTTTCTTTTTTTAGCATTGATGGCCTCATCTACAAGGTTGGATTTCTCAATTTTCTTCCTTTCTTTCCATGAGACATTAGATTGAGTATAAGATATTGATGTCCTAATAATTATTTCTTCCACATAATCATATTCTTCATACCCATAATCTTCTTCCAGAGGAGAAAACCTATTTGTGAGATCAATACCATCAGGAGGATGAATATTGACTCATTTCTGAGAGTTGTATGCATCTATTCTATCAAATATATGCCTGAAATACATAGCTTTATGGCCAAAGTTAGAACAATGAAAATAGTATCCATAGAAACTATTTCTTCTATAAGATAGAGGATATGAAGTCAGTATCCTTTGTTGACATCCCATCTCTTCCCCATTCAAGTAGCTCCTTGCTTCTTCACAATATGACATGGTATGGCCCAAGTAGCCACAGAACTGACACTTCATGAGAGGAAATATCTTCTCGCTTCTATTTTTCCCCATTCCTTCTTCTATGGGATAATAGTATGAGGGATCATTTTTCTAAGAGGATTGAGGATAATCTTCTTTTCCTCTTTCATATTGAATTGGGGGTTTCTGTTTCATTACTTCAATAGACTTTCCCACATCACCCACTTTCAACTTTCCATTATTTTGATCACCTTTATTTGTAGCATTTGACGATTCTGCCTCAGAACCAATTCCACTATTTCCCATGCAGGTAGGTCTTTGATCATTTAAAATCTTTTCAACTCCATTAGAGCCATGTTTTTCTCTCTCCAACATCTCATCATCTAAGAACCTTCCAAAATGTATTTTCTTCCTTGATTCTTTTGAACCTGAATCTTTTTCAAGTTTACTCATAATAGTAACAACTTCCTCCTCAAGATGCTCAACAGTCTTGGACTTTTCCTCTAGTCTGGAGGTGAGTTCATTGGTGACCTTTTCTTGCTCTTGAATTCTCAGTTTCAGATCCTCTACATCATCATTGCTTTCAATAATATTAGAATGTACTTTCACCAATTCTTCCAGTCGTTCAATTTCATCTTCAAGTTGATCAACATATTCGGTTGATTCTTATACAATTGACTTCCACTTATTGAAATTCTTACATTTAATCTTAAGCATACTAACAGTATCCTTAAGTTGCAACTCGGGATCTGCACTAGTTTTTAACTGATTTTCTCCACCAATATCTTCTGACTTTTCAATAGTAGCCATCATGGAAGCATGGTTTCCAGTTTTAAATTATAGTTCTTCTTCATCACAGAATTCATTATCATTATCTTCCTCTTCACAGAAAAATCTCTTATTTTGTACTTTCCTTCTTAATTTGATGTCTACCTTTTAAAAAAACCCTTTTTAAGGCTTCTTAATGTTTTCAGCATCGCTATTCTTATCATCGAAGTTTCTTAAGCACTGAGAGGAAATGTGACCATCTTTTCCACAATGAAAGAAAGCTAGAGGTAACTTCCATTTGAATTTCCATTTTCCCTTATAGAACATCTTTGAAATGAGAGAAAGAATTTATTTTTCCTCATCATATTCACCACTACTATCTTTTGTGATTTTTAGTTTCTCAATGGATTTGAACGTCATTTCCTTGCTCACTCGAGTCGTAGCATCTTCTGGTTTGACTCACATTTCATATGCCACCAGGCTGCTCAGTAGATCATCTAGAGAAAGTTTGGAAACATCTCTTTCCTCAAGGGCTGACACATTTTCATTGTACAGGGGTGGAAGTCTTCTCAGTATTTTCTTCACAATTTCAACGTCTTTGATTTCTTCTCCTAGGCCCCGAATTGCTCCAACCACTTCAGTAATTCGATTAACGAAAGAGTCTACATTTTCATCAGGATGCATCTTCAGATCATCGAACCTACTGTGCAGCACTTTTAGTTTTTCCTCCTTCACTTTGTTATCTCCTTCATAAATATTTTCAAGCTTTTCCCACATGGACTTTGCTGAGGGGAAACTCATCACTTTTAGATAGATATGATCAAAAAGGGCTTCGGTGAGAGAATTTTGTGTTTTAGCATCTGTATCGAGAATTTTCCTATTTTCATCAGTCATAGCCAGTTCTGTTGGATCAGAAACATTAATACCTTGAACAGTGGAAAAAAGAACTTCCATTCAATGGGATCTTAGATGAGATCTCATTCTGTTCTTCTAAATCTGAAAATTACTTCCATCAAAGAGGGGGACTCCATTAACACTGGCAGAATTTTCCATGATGGAAAAGGACAGATCTAACACAAACAACCATTATCCTCTGATACCTCTTGTAGGACCCCGGGAAACCCCGAGAGGGGAGGGGTGAATCAGGGTAACAACTTTTTATTTTAAAAACAAGGATCTTGTTCCCACATTGGTAGGATCTAGTTAAACATGTACGATGGATATGATCAGAAATGAAACATTCACATGCAAAGAGATGACATGGCAATTTTTACTTGGTTCACAACTAAGGGCTACATCCAAGGAGCATACGCTGAAAAGTTTCCGGGCATACCAAATTCCACTGTTCTTCACTAGATGTGGATTACAAAGGTTTGGGCCCAATCACTCAATCCTAGGCTCATTTCCTTTACAAAAGATCATGGGTAGCTCACTACTTCACTTGGGTCACTCCCGTTGACTCCTCCTGGCTCACTGCCTTCATTGAAGTCACACACAGTTTATAGACATGAAGTTCTCTTTATCATCACTAATGAGTACATACTTTTTTTTATGTAGATGATCTATTCAAGTAAAACATTCATCCATAGGCGAATCTCACTTCGCACCGAGTGTACCGGGAAATCTCCCAACTTTCACGCAGCTCAAAAACATTGTCACGCTTTTTTACTTCCTGGTGCACAAGTCACTTGCGTGGCACAAATTCAGCACGCAGCTGTCACTAAACCACTTGCACGACACCTAATTTTTCAACTCCAAACTTGCGTGACTCACCACCTTTTACTCCCAAACCACCTAGGACGCATATCCAACAACCGGTGCGCAACCTCTACTTGTGTGACCAAACAACCACTGGCGTGACTACAACACTTGCGCGATGGGAGCTTGGAAAATCTCTAAGTCTTGAACTCTGTACCAAATGAGGTGGGGTGTTCCTCTATTTATAGGCCAACTGGAAACCCTGTGCGGTGGCATGCAAGCCTCCTCTCGATGTGCAAGTTCTGGCATGCAACTCCAACCGCCCAAGCCTATGTCGTGCTACTCACTTGCACGACCAAACCAATACTTGCGTGACCCTCTTTCCTTTACCATATTTTGAAGTTCTGATCTTGAAAAACATATGGCGCACAACTTTCCAATCCCCCTAGGCACCGGAATTCAAGTCCTTTCACAGTGCGCAAGTCACTTGCGCGACACATATCCGACGTGCAATTCCCTTTCCCAAAAACATTGTTTTTCCCTTTTGTCAATTTTGAGGTCCAGAAATTTGGAAAACACTGGAAAATGATGCCACCTTCAATACTGTTATCTGCTTGACGTGTATGAGCACTTTTCTGGCACACATTTTGAACATCCTTTGACGATTGACAACAAACACAAACCATACTCCAATTCATGCATATATGACCATGGTTGCAACAAATGATTGGGACACAAGGAACTTCAATGGTTTTTTTATAATTGATTGTATAAAGTAAAATTAATTTACACCATTATAATGTAAAAAAGAATTCAATGCATTAGAAATATGTTTTTTGAATATGAAAATAAACTAAAGTCATTCTAATGGACTTCTTTACAACATTCATTATGATATACCTTATGACTATCAGTCCATTTTTCATCGATGTTGATATCAGTTCCATTACTAAGACGTTTTCTGTGTGAAGGATAAGAAATAATGTCTTATATCTTGTGTGATAAGGGTGAATCCTATGTTTATCATATTCATACTCATTATTATAATTATAATAATAAAATATATGTTTATTTTTTTAATTCATTATAAATCATTCTAATTATGGTAAAATATTACATTTTCTAAAAGACATTGCAATACACTTTACACATGAAAAATTTAGTAATCATGTATATAAGAAAGATTATGTGATTTCCAAGAATAATGGAATGAAAAATTCATAATTATAACTTTTGACTCAACAATATCCCCCTTTTTGGAAAGCTCAAACCCAAAACATAAATAGAAAATTAACTTTGAAAAACTTACCATCCATTTCCTTTTAGGTACTCCATATTCATAGTTGAACAAGAAAATCTTAACTCCACTTGAGTTTTTTAACTTTTATAAAAGTGATTATCTCCCACTTAGTATATATATCTTAATTTATTATGAATTTCTCCCCCTCTGTATAATAATATTCTCCCCCATTGTGATTTTCAAAAAAATAGAGAAAATTATTGAGTTTCCTAAAAAGGGTTAGAAAAAAACTATACAAAACAATATAATGAAATACATATTGATTGACAAAAAAATTGAAAGAATATTTAACAAATAAAATTTTGAATACATTCAATAAAATTTTAATGGGATGGATAATTCATTCTATCATAAACATGTTTTAGAAATATAATGAAAATTTCACAATATGTTAAAATGAAAAAGATTTATATCTTTCTTCATCAAGGAATTCATAGTTTTATTAATTTTCAAGAACTATTTTATGTCCTCATCAATTTTTTCTACTATTTTATATTGATACCAAACTTTAACTTCTTGAATCTATAGTCTTTTAGACAATTATTCATTCATATTTTTCAAAATAATGATTTATTCTTTATAATATTTGAGTCTTGTCATCTCCTTCTACAAATATTTCATCTTCCCTTTTAACTAATTCACTTCTTTAGTCTGGTTGTTAGTTGTATCTCTAAAAAATTCCATAAATTTTACCCTAGGTTTGATATCTTTAGAAAAATGATTGAATATTTCTGAGGACTCATTAAAAAGATTCTCCATATCTTCAAAATTCTCATCATGCACCTTAACAATGGCATCGATTTGTTGAGACTATTTTACGACATGTTTTCATCCATTATTGTGAGTCTGATAGATTTCCTGTAAAATATTTTGATCTACCTCAGTTTGGATAATACTTTCTGTTAAAATCAATAATGATTCCAATTTCTAATGAATCATTTCATGAATCATTTCTCCTCTAGATTCAAGTCTTGGGAAATATGGAAATGTTCTTCAAGTCTCTTCAAGTCTTGAATGAGGTAGTCATCTCCTTGAGAAGTTATCATATTGACTGAATCTGATTAATATTTTTCAATATCAGGAAGATTAATACAAATAGTTCTAACTTCGTCTTCTTTATATTTTTTCATTTCTTTGAAACTGATTTCTCAGCTTTATCTTCATCTTCCATTCCATCAAAAAATTAAATGACATCTCTTTCTTCAATTTCATCTTTTTCACCCTATTTTTGTGAATTTATATCTTTCTAATATTTCGTCGATGAGGATTAAACTTCTTCCTATGATGATGATTTATCCATCTCATAATATTTAGTTTTTTATGTTTGATCAAACGTAGATGGAAAATTTTATTATGATTATTTTAATGACCTCAAAGAAAACATATCAAACTGAGATTTTTCATTTTCATTTTCTTATTTATTGACATTATCTTGACTACCATTATATTAATCATTGTCATCTTCATTATCATCATAAAAATTATTATCCTCTTTAGTTTCATTGTCTTCTTATTCTTCTTTAACTAATTATTGAAATTCCTCATATTCACTTCCTTCTTCAATTCTTTCTCCCTATTTGGATGATTTATTAATCCCTATAGATCCTCCATCAATTTATTTAAAAAGATCCACCTCAAGATATCTTTATATTCATAGGACATCCTTTATATCTAGTGTTTATTTTGATTATTTTTCTTTGACTTTTTATAATTATCAATCAACTACTTTATCATTTCCCTTATCTGTGACAAAGGGAACTTTATCATTACCTACTATGGTTTTTTTAAAAGACAATCTAGAATTCAGATTTTATGGATCAATATCTAAGGAAGTTATAATCATATCCACATTTAATGAATCATTTTCCCCTAATTTTAACAAATTTGAACATAAATGAGATTTTCAGGACTTCTTATTCTATTAATTCTTTTTTTTTCTTCCTATAGAGTATCAGCAAAATGAATTTTTAAGTCCAATTCCTTAGTAGGATCAATTCTGATAATTGTTGTTCTATAATTCTTTTCTTATTAATTTTTCTTTCACTCTTGATATACTTAATCTGGAACTCTCTTATATTTATTTTATATTATCTTTGAGGATGTCTATAGTTTCCTTTTCTTTTTCTAATCAACCTGTTCGTATTTCTTCTCCTTCTTCTCATCACCCTACTCAGATTTATTTGAGGTTTTCTCTTTATAAACTTTATCAACAAACTTTTTGCTATTATATTCAAAATAAAATATCATCTGCTTTATTGTGTCATCAATAATGAAAATATTTTTTATCCACTTTAAAGTTGTTTTATTCATAATATTGAAGAAATTCATACATTCAAGCACTAAATTTTTTATCACTACTATAAACATAATGATTTTATACATAACAAATCCTATCCTAACATTATCAGTAGTATGAAAAATAAATCCCATAAGATTAATTTTTCTCATGTTCACTAAAAACTCTAATATGAATACATTTGAAAAATTAATGTTTTATGATCTCCTTTACTCAGAATCAAGAATCCTTGCATCCATAAAGAAATCACCTAATTATTTGTTGTAAGATGTAATACCTTTTGGATTTTTTCATAATGATCATAAAAGGAAATAACATCCTTTTTTATCAAAAGAATAAATCTCATATAGTAATTTACGATATGGGAAATATGCCTCTCCATATGATGGAACTCCAACAAAATAGTGATCATTTGTATATGATATTCTATATACTTTTCCATAAATTGTGAAGGAAAGTTTTTGTTTTCTGTCCTGTTTGAAAACTAAACCTAATATTAAAATTCGCAGATGGTATCATGGTACATCAAATCATAATCTTCATTAGTGTTTTCTACGCATAGAGATGATCAACCTTGAAATTTTATAATCCTTTTCAAAGAAGAATCATACTTGTTATGAAATTTTATTTCAAATAACCTTTCTCGATAAATGAACTACTAGTTGAAATCCATAGCATAAGGCATTATATTTGGAGATGAGACTGGTGATTCAGACATGAAGGAAATTGAACTTTTTGGATTAGGAGACTTAAAGTGTAGCAGTAACTCATGGTAGAAAATATAAGATATCTTATGTAGGACACAGTGTGGGTCTTCATTTACATAAGCAATAATAGTGATGGTTCATCTTCCAAATAAAATATAATGGATGATATTTAATGTGGTCTGATATGATTGTTGAAAATTATTTGGAGAAATATTTAAGGATTTTTTTAACACTTGAAGTTTAAAAAAATTATCATATTAAAAGTGAATATGATTAGAATATTTTTTTAAAAATTGAAAAACAAAAACATGATTTTATGAAAACTAAAAATAATAATATCAACATAAATAATAAATAATCATAATGAAATAGTGAAAAAATTTAATAGATAAGAAGAATACCATTCAGAGTTGAAAAGTGTCATCGATATGAACAACATTTTCTTCTTTATTTTTGTAAAAATACTATATTAAGATAGTTTTAAAATATTTAATTTGATAGTTTTAATAAATAAAACTAAATAAAAAAATTAAAATAAAATAGGAAAATATTTTTTACGAGTAAAAAATGATATAATATTTCATAAATAAATACTCATTATGATAAAAATTTGAATATGAAATTTTTTTAAGAAATTTTTTTTTGGAAAATTTTTAAATCTTTCTAATTCCAATTATCCTTTTGTAAAATACAATCGTTGATAATTTTATAAATTAATATGAGTCAAGAACTTCATTATGAAAATTTTATAAAAACTAAAATATAAAACAACTAATTTTTTTTAAAAAAACATATATACTCCCAATATGTTGAGGAGTAACTTAGTTTAAGGAGGAGGATAAATAATAAGTAGATATTAAAGGTTATTTTATATATATATCATTCCTAGATTTTGTTTAATGTGTTCAAATATATGGAAATTTAATTGTTTTTCAAAAATATCAGCAATTTGATCTTGCATTTCGATGAATTGTAAAATGATATCTCCATTAAGTGTGTGATCTAAAGGAAATGGTGTCTTATGTCTATTTTATTTTCACATGGGTGATGTGCTAGGTTTTTACTTAGGGAAATGGCACTAATATTAACACATAGTACTTTTTTTATTTCAAGCCATAATTTGTGAGTGTGTATTGATTTCACTACACTCGAGCGCAACAACTTTCAGTCGCCACATATTCGGTTTCAGTAGTGGAAAGTATAGGAAAGGGTTTTTTCTCACATGACCATGAAACTAATGAATCTACTAATAAATTATATGTTATGTAATTTATTTTGCTATCCATTCTATAACCACAAAATTCAACATTCAAAAAAATAATTCATAAACATTTCCATAATAATTAAAAAGTCTTAAATCTGTAGTTAACTTTAGATAATAGAAAATTCGTTTGACAACTTTCAAATGGTATTGCATTGTATTTTCGTGATATCTTTCACATAATCATAAAAAACATTAAATATGGATGACTAGTATTTTTGTAATGTAAAATACCTATCAAAACTCTAAAAATATTTTAACCAATTGGTTGCCCAGCCTCATCAAGATCAAGATTATTTGAGGTACCATTGAGAGTACTAATACTTTTAGTATTGTTATATGAAAACTTTTTAAGAATATATTTTATATACTTGTATTGGGATATAAAAGTTCCTTCTAGTTTTTGTGAAATTCTAAAACCTAGAAAATATGTTAACTCACCCCCCATACTCATTATAAACTAATATTTCATAAGATCTCCAAAGGAATCTATTAAAGATTTTTGAGTTGATCTGAATATAATGTCATCGAAATAGATTTTGAAAAATATTATATTTTCTTAAATTATTTTTTTTTAAAAGTCTTGTATCTGAATGTGATAGCCCATTCCACCCCAAGATCATGATACTATCCTCTTTTGGGCATATCCCACATTATTTTTCAATCCCTTTGGTTTATCCCATAATAATCCCCTAATAAAAGGACTCATTATGGGAGAGGTATCCACACCACCATATAAAGGTGTTCTTCATGATCCTCCTCCTTCTATGTGGGATTTCCAAAATTCTTCCCCTATAAGGGCCTAGTATCCTTGCTGACACATCAAATGGAAACTTGCTCTGAAACCATTTGTGATGTCCCAGTCCAACCCGCAATCATGTTATTGTCTACTTTGGGCATGTCATTCATTATTTTTCACTCCATGGGATCTATACCTCATGAATCCTCCATTAAAATGACTCATGATGGGATAGGTAAACACATTAAATTATAAAGGGGTGTTTTATGCTCCACCTCCTTCGATGTGGGATTTACATAACCCTCCCCCTTAGAATAGCCTAGAATCCTCAATGTAACATTGAATGGACACTGGATATGATACCATTTGTGATGGCCCAGTCCATCCCATGATCATGATATTGTCTTCTTTGGGTCTAGCACATACAGTTTTTCTTTCCCTAGGCTCTAGCCCTTAAGAATCCCCTATGAAAAGGCCTCATAATGGGATAGGTATCCACAACACCTTATAAAGGGGGGATTCGTTCTCTTCCTCCTTCTAAGGGGTGGAGTATGAAAATAAAACATCTAAGGAGGAGGAGAAAGAAGAGCCCCTTTACATGGTCGTGTAGATACCTCTCCCATGATGGGGATTTTCACGTGGGATGACTGAGGACTAGATCTTAGGGAATGAAAAACGGTGCGGTCTATGCCCAATTCAGACAATATCATGATCGTAGGATATAATGGTCTGTCACAAATGGTATCAGATCTAGTGTCAATTCAATGTTCCATTGAATACATTGGGCCAATCTAGGGGGAGGATTATGGAAATCCCACATCAAAGGAGGAGGAGCTTGAAACACCTCTTTATAAGATGGTTTGTGTGCCTCTCCCATCATGAGACCTTTTCCTAGGGTATTCTAGATGTCCATAGCCTAGGGAAAGAAAAACTATGCAGGCTGGACCCAAAGAGGACAATATCATGATTGTTGGTTTGACTAGGTTATCACACCACATCTCCCTTAACAAAATTGTTCCATAACAAAAATCCTATTAATATATCATACTAGGCTCTATAGGATTTTTTAAGTCCATATAAAGCTTTATTATGTTTATAAACGTATTCTGGATGTTTTGTATTTTCAAAAATAGGGGTTGTTCAGCATAAATTTCCTCCTCAACATATCGATTATGAAAAGAACACTTCACATCAATTTGAAATTTTTTGACATTAAATAATGCTATAAAGGATAATAGAATATTAATATCTTCAATTCTAGCTACTAGTGCATAGGTTTCTTCATATTATATTCCTTCTTGTTAGTTATAATCTTTAGAAACATGTATTTCATTATTTTAAATAATAATTCCATTATCATCACCTTTTTTCTAAAAATTCATGAAACTACAATTATAGAAGATTTTTTAGGTTAATCAACTAGAGTCCAGACTTGGTTCTTCTCGAATTCATTTAGTTCATCTTTAATTTCCATAATCCAATGCTCATCACCAAAATCCTTATGAAGATTATTATGTTCAAATTGTGATAGAATAGTTTGATGTTCAATTTCATTTCTTAAGTAACATTGAGTCCTAAATGGTTGATAAACATCACAAATGATACTATTTCTAGGATGATTCCAAAGAAACAATTTACTTTTTGGGTTTTGAAAATTATGTTCTTAAACATAATGGAAAAAATATTCCTGAGGAAAAAAATCAGTAACCATTTCTTGAGTTGTTTCATTATAAGAATAATTTTATAACAAATGATTAAAATTAGTTTTTGAAATATAATTTGATGATATTGGATGAGGTTTTTTAAAAATAAATGGATCAGTTTAATCAAATTTAATATGCATTGTTTCTTCAACAATATAATAATTTTTTCTTAAAAAAACTATATGCCTTATAATTAATGGAATAACCTAAAAATATTCCTTAATCGAATTTGACTAAAACTTTTGGTAAGTTATCTTTCATATTCAGGATGAATACTTTGCATCCAAATACTCTGAAGTAAAAAAACTTTTTTTATTCAACTAGTCCACAACTAAAAAGAATTTATATTAAGAAAAGGTAAAATTAAAACTCAATTTATAATATAGTATATAGTACTAATCATTTTATCCCAAAATGGTTAAGAGTTGAGTATTCACTCAACATGGTTCTTTTTTATTCCTCGAATAATTAGATTTATTCTTTAAACAGCCCCATTTTTTAATGGATTATAGGGGATGAAAATTTATGTTATATAAGTTTTTTACTACAAAAGAGTTTCAAATTTGGAATTTTCAAATTCACCCCCGTGATCACTATTAGTTTTTATCAAGGTAGGTTTTTATCATTTTTAACTTTAGCTAAAAAAAATTAAAATAACAAAAAGATTCAGATTTTTTGCGAGAAAATAGATGCAAGTATATCTAATTTAATAATAAACCAAGACATATACGTAGTATTTTCCCCCAATAATACTATTTTGTGTAGGACCTAATAAATTCATGTTAACTAACTATAAATCATCATTATTTGAGATATAACAAATATATTTAAAACTAGACTTGTGTTTCTCACCATATTGACAGGGGTCGTAGAATTTTGAAGAATCATACTTATGTTCTGATAGATCCTTCACAAGTCTTTTCTTAGTCAATATAGATATGTTTTTCAGGTTACAGTGTCTTAACAATCAATTCCACAACCATGTATAATATTCCATTACACTATGTCAAGGTAAGTCTTGGCTCCTAATGTATTCTATGTTAAGTGTTTAAACATTCTCCTCGTGATTGGAAGAGAAAATTTTTTAATACTTGGAATTGGATACAACACATTTTTCATTACTAAAATTCACAAGATAACCTTCATCATCTTACTAACTTAAGCTTATAAGGTTATTATTAAGTCCTTTAAAAATAAAACATCTGAAATTAAAGCCTTAACAAGAAAAACTATGTTACCTATTCCAAAAATTCCTCCTTGAGCATTATCTCTAAAGGTACATTTTCCACCTTTCATCTTGATGATATTTCTAAAAACATTTCTGTTACCATTCATATGCTAGGAATAGGCACTATCCATTTACCAATTATTTTTTTGCTAATAATTTCATTCTTTTCCGAAAAACAAAAACATTAGTCTTTCAGTACCCAAACCTTCTTGGGTCTGGTAACATCAAAAAAACATTAGGAAACCACATTGGTTTTGAATAATATTCATATTGGAAACCTAATAATTTAAATTTATTAAGATAATAATTATTTTTCCAATTCCCACCACTTTGGAATTTGGTATCAAATAATGCACTCTTTAGAATAAAATAATTGTTATTAAAAGATTAATTTTTATTTATATATCCCATTCTGGAACTAGTAAAATGAGATCTAATTATTTTGTACATTTTATCAAATTTTTCATTACAATTGGTAATGTTTGAAAAAAGATTCTTTAGGGAAGAAATTTAAAATTTTAGTATTATAACTAAATTCTTATCCTCGTCATTAATATGTTTAGAACTTACCTTGTCAAAACTATATTGTAAACTATCCTTCTTTAAAATTTATTTCTATAAATATTTTAAAATAATATCATTTTTGGTATTAGACTTGTCAAAATATTTATAAATATTTGATATTTAATTTGTTGAAATATTTATTCTTGAATTATATTTTTGATGTGTTTTATAAATTTTAAAAAAATTGTAATTTTATTGAAAAATGATACACTTCTTCATAATAAAGAAGATTATTATCCACTACTAGGGACGATTCTTAATATATAGATTTAGAATTGTTCTCATCAGGGTATTTGGAACATAAATACATAATAGTAATATTCCCATCAGTGTTTACATTTTCCATTAATCATTGATTCACATGAAGTGAATTTACAAAAATACTTAAGTTCCTCTATTAAGAACATTCATTATCAAAATTATTTTCTAAAGAATCACCATCACTGGAATGCAAAGTGTCGGCATATTTTAGAAATTTCTTTCTCTCATAATTGTAATTCTTATTTTAATTCCTTTCTAAATTTCTATCATTTATATCGTTCCTTTTATGCTTTGGAAAATCTGGTGTAATGTCTCTATATTTATTTTATTAATAATAGGTAACATCATATTTCCTATTTCTTATTTCTTTTTGGACTTTCCTATAACAATATTGGAAATCATTCTTTCGGACAAGCTTATTAGTCCTTATGGACAAGTTTTCTAATTCAATTTTAGAGAGTTTAGAAGAAATTGAATCATATTGTATAACAAATTAATTTTTTCTTAAATATCAAACAACTTTTTTGGATTTTTATCTTTAGTAGGAAATGTAGTTAAAGAAAAAGAATCTCCACCATTCTTTTTCTCCTTTTTCTCAACATCTATTTCTAGTCTACTTTCATAGTGGATCAAGGTTCTAATAATATTATCTAGGGTAATATTACTAACCTTCCTTGTTTCATCAACAGCAGTTCTATTAGACTTTCATTCATTGAGAATTATATCTATTATTTTTTTCAACAATAATTGCATCATCTAATCATTTATCACTGATAGCTTGTAGACTATTAATAATCACCAATAATCATTGATTCATCTTAGTAGCTGATTTTCTTGGTATGAAATGGAAATATTTTTAATAATCTCTTAGAATTTCTATTCTATTTTCAATAAACTTTAAAGTCTCAAAATTTGTGACCTCTAACATCTTCCAAATGTTGTTGTTAGATTCAATAGAAAATATTTGACTATATATGATTCCATTCATGGAGCATAGATAAGTATTTATAACTGTATAGTTTAGTTTATAATCATTCTTTTCTATATGTGTGAAAGTTGTAACTTCGTTATCAGGTATTTTGTAACAACTAGTCTGCATGAAAAAATTATAAACCCCAGAAATGACAATAAAATTCTTTATTATATCTCTCTACTATTCATAGTCATCTACATCAAAAATAGATGTTCTGTTTGGATTGAGACAGTATATGGATCCAATAATAAATCCTATCATCTTTAAAAAAAGAACTACCAAGATTATTTTCTAAAATACATTTTTGTGTAAAAAATGTTTATAGAAAAATTTTATAACAAAATTAAACAAAATTAAAATTGTAAATAAACATAAGCTCAGTATTTATTTGAGTAGTGGAATCCTCCTATGATACCAATTGTTGGATATCAATATTATATATATATATATATATATATATATATCAGGATCAAAAGAATGTGTTCTCAATGGGTGAATTACAATATGGGGATGAATTGTAGTTTAAAAACATTAGTTTAAAAGAATTAAACTGAACAAATTCACAAAACATCTTTTAGTAAAATATCAGATTCAGACCTTTCCCTTAGTCCGATTACCAAAGTATCATAATCAAGATGATTTTGATAATATCTGATTATATATATCACAATCACAATAGATAAGATGATATAAAAGTGTATCAAATTCATAGTATATTCGATTAATATTTCAGATTTTGTATGTTTTATTTATAATTGTTATGATAAAATGAATACAAACAAGCACAATGGAATATAAAACTTTTAAAAATAAGTATTATAAAAAATAACAATTTACTAATTAAATGAAGATATTTAAAATGAATATACCTCTTTTAACCTTAATGGT
This sequence comes from Viscum album, assembly GCA_963277665.1. Classification (NCBI taxonomy): domain Eukaryota; kingdom Viridiplantae; phylum Streptophyta; class Magnoliopsida; order Santalales; family Viscaceae; genus Viscum; species Viscum album. The sequence goes on along the minus strand of OY728128.1, from coordinate 258,721,905 downwards.
AAAGTATCCAAAATTAATGGATAATGGTATCCCTCATTTTATACTTACAATAAACTCTATCTTTCCTTAGTATGGAAATCCCTCAATACTAAAATCAGCTTTGATCTATCTGACTATCCTCGGCATCCCTCGATTCGATGGATTGTCTCTGTCTTACTATCCCTACAAGGACTTGATCAAAATATCTGATTCTATATATTTCTATCCCCATTAACCCTCGATCATAATTATAGATCAGATGCCTTTTTACAAAGAAAAATGTCATAAAGAGAGTTTTGTGACATGGTTTCCTTATAACTAAAAAACTCTAAAAATTTTACAAAGGCTAGAAGTAAGATGTTCAAGATGTGAAATCTATAGATCACTAACAGAATTAGAAATTGAAAATGAAATCTATCAGTTCCAAACTTTATGAATGACTGGGTATTTATAGGTAACCTTCCCAATGGTCATATTTTCTCTTAATAGTCATATTTCTCCATGTTTTTTGTAACAACTTGGACACCTAGAACTTCAACCGCTCTTTTGTAACTGATTCTCAATTGTCATATTAATTTATACCATTATAGTGTAAAATTTATTCCTTACATTAGAAATAATTTTTCTAAATATGCTAATAAATATAAATCTATCTAGTGGACTTATTTACAATTTTCATTATCATATACATTATGAGTAACAGTCTATTTTTCATCATTATTGATATCATTCTGATTACTAAGACATTGTTTGTATGAATTAAATGATAGAATGTATTATATTTATGATGATAAGGGTGAATCTAAGGTTTATCAGATCCATACTCAATACAATAATTGCAATGAGAAAATGTAACTTTATTTTAATAATTTCTTAGAACTTATTCTAAGTATGGTAAAATATTATGTTTTCTATAAAAAACATTATTAAACCATTTGGACATGAAAAATATGGTAATAAATTTTTTATGAAAGAGTTTGGTAATTTCTAAAACTAAATGAATGAAAAGGTCATATGTTTAACTTTTGACTCAACAAAATAAATTACATACGATTAAATTTAATTAAAACATTTCATGGTAATATTTTCAAAACTCAATATGGAACATGTTTTTCAAATAAACTCAATAGTAAGTATAAAATATCTACAAAATTGTGTTTCCATCAAATCATACATGTATAATCATCTTGATCCATATGGTCATCAATAAATCATTCCATAAAATTTAAAATGCACTATTCATTTTAAATCATAGCACCATTGTTACAAGACATAAGATTATTGGATCCAGGATGAAGGTTCCAAACATTATTGTTAAAGTATGGCTCATAGTGTGAACACTTCCTTGGATATCAGGCCTTGGGGGGATAGTATTACATCCCAAATAATGAACCCCTTTCTCTCATCAAATTTCTATTTTACTTTTCATATTCAATCAATTTCTATATAAATATAATATATGCAAAGGATCCATTTCCTTTATCATCCACTTAAATACTAAAGATACCATATTTTTAAAAGAAACTATTTTCGGGAATATCAATTTCACCAATAATCATTCAAGTAGTGAAAAATCATTACTCAAACATGCCATTTCTTTTAAAAACCAGAATCAAATAGTTTTCATCAAAGCTCATGTATTTAAAAATAAATTATTTCATCAAAGTTAAATAAAACATTGCATTCCTTCATTTCATAAGAATCAGCATCAAATTCAATAATTTTTTCATTCCTTTCAATTCGAAAAAAATTTCTTCAAATCAATACTTTATGATAAAATAAATTCTCAAAAAGGTTGCACTAAACACACCATTCCATTTGAAATCATTTATGAAAATCATCAATTCATTATTTGGAAACTAAAAGAAGATCCATTTCAAATCAAGCAAGTAAAAATATCTTCAATTGATTGTAGTTTCATTATGAAACCATGTACCTCAATCACGGTATCGTCAAAAACCAAAAAAGTGATCCATAACCTAATAAATATGAATGAATAGAATCAGTATTTAGATAATATTAGAAATACATTTCCTAATTAAAACCCATAATACCACAATATCCAAAGGTTTCAAAGCTCTTGGAAAAGCATAATCATGAGGGAGAAGCAAATTTACAGAAAGATCAATGATTTATAAAGTGGTTGGACACTTCAATCAGAACATTAATTCATGAATATTTGATGTTGGAAGGGATATATTCAACTCATGAGGTTCTCCATGTTTGTAGGGACTGATTAGAGGTCGAGTGTGATGGGTTTAGAAATAAAATAGGGGTATTATGAACAATAATATGATATTAAAATTGATTTTCTTGACCCCATTAGTGTTATCAGCTAATCACTGGTTACCAGTAGCAAGATGGTGGTTCTAGGTAGATTAATTACAGCCGTGGAAACCCCAAGAGTGGGCCGGTGAAGTTCCTATAGAAACTTCTTTCAGCCGGTGTTCCATGGGCTCACCAGTGTGTCTCACTAGCCAACTGGTGAGGTTCTTTTAGGACACCCCTACTACCAATGTCTCATAGGCTAACCAATTGTTCTCACTAGCTATGTAACGTCCCAGATGCGGGTGCCACTCAATGGGTGCCCCGAACCTAGTTGGTCAAATGACCTCAAGTGCATTTCCCCAAATTCTAGAGGCAGTCGACTAGCAGTGAGGGCCCAGGTCTAATTGTGGGGAAACTATTCCCTTATTTGTCAAAGTGTAGCGCAGTGGAGAAAATATAAACATACAAAAGCTGAATCTTTAAAAAATACCAATGCTGAAATGGACATAGTACTAAAGTAAAGAAATGACCAACAGTCATATATAATGATGCAATATGCCTTTAAGTCTACGAAATCATCCAAAAGAGGATACACTGCAATCTATAATAATACAATACAAAAGACAAATATAGCAAAGAAAAATAAAACAGCGCATTAGGAACTCAGCAGCATCGCAAGACTAAGCTCGGACCCATGCTCTCCTACTCCTCTGCCTCAATCAAGTACCAATATAGGGACCCTTTCCCTTATCTAGACCTGCTACAATATAATCTGTTTGGGCCCAAAACATGACCCAAATAGTGTGTGAGAAATACATCCTCTTAGGCAACCACCAAAGGCTCTAGCCCAACTGTCAGTGAATTTGTGCAATAGAAGTGTGCAGTAATGAAAATTCAGTACACTAGGAAGTACTCAAAAGCAGCTACTCCTACTAGTTTCATTTCAATTTAATTATTATTTAACAATTCAATATATTTGAATTATAAGTTCCAGATAATCAGCCTCAACCGACAGTCTCTTATAGAGTGCCACAGCAAAACCACAACCAGTTATCTAACAAGTACAAGGTAAAACAATACCATGCCTATGCCTTAGCCAGGTAAAATCACCACAGTGAATATACGAGTAAACAGAGTCCTCAGACATGAAAAACATTGCCCTCAGGTAATCAGAACCATTCCCTCAGGGTAAATAGAATCTTTCCCTCAGGCTAAACAAAATCATTCCCTCGGACGATTGCCCTCAGGCATACGAGATATTTCCCTCATGTACGGAAGCAACTACCCTCAGGCATCTGAAACATTTCCCTCAGGCTAAATGAAACACTTTCCCTCAGGCTAAAAAAACACTTGTCCTCAGGCTAAACAAAACAATTTCCCTCGTGTTAAACAAAACACTACCCTCATGCTAAGAAAGTAATCAGGCCAAGCCCAACACATAATAAGCAATTACATATAGTTTCTCACAAGAAAACTCAAAGCATGCTAAATCACGACATACCCTCGAGTATCCTGGCCAAACAGCTAAACAAGGAAAACATGCCCATGGGGTGGACCTGGATCCAAGAAATAATCCTAAACAATAGTTATACATATTCATTAAAATACCTACGCAATTCATGGTATTTAATTAATCAAGGCCTCTGCTATACGACACCAAAAATATGGGTGCGTAGAAAAACGGTGCACAAAAACAACATGACAGTAGAAATTAAACATCAGACCACCTACCTTTATCTCCTATGATCAATATATGTGAATGGTGCCTCCCGAAGCACCTGAGAACGATTTAGATCTGGGATTAACAACTACTCATTCAAACTCAATACCTTTCCCTCAAGAAAGAATTTGAAGGAAGGATTAAGGAAGAGTGAAGGACTCACCCGCGCGGTTCAATCGAGACTGTCAGTGAAGGAAACTAAGTTCCGGTGGATGATCAAGATCTCCTCCAAGCTCTGGCTCTCTCTCCCACACTCTTTCGACGTCCTAAGCTTCCTCTGTCGAAATAGGAGGATAGTGTCTGTTTTAAGTGAAAAAAACAAACTAAACAGCATGTACTTCCAAGTACACGGCGTGTACTTTTCATTTTTTAACTGTTCCTCTGGAGGATGCTTTTCACCGCCACACTGTTCATCTATCCACATGATTACACGGTGTGTATTTCTGAATACACGGCGTGTACCGCCGCTCAATTAGTGGATACTCCCACCGCCTTACTGTTCACCTGCCGACTGATTACACAGCATGTAAATTTCAAGTACACAACATTTAGTCAATTTTTACACCCTTCATCACTGACAGGCCTACATGCCCTGTGTACTCATCCCACATAGAAAAAGTACATGGCGTGGGGAAAATTACATGGCGTGTACCCACCAAATATGGTATTTTTTTCCAATTTTCCTTATTTTCTAAAAAACACTTAAGGAAAGAGGACAATAAAAAACTCATACCTCAAGAATAAGAACCATGTTCTTACAAACTTCCACCCTTAAAGAAATTCATCCCATAATTTCCCTCCCAAGGGTGGTGAAGATAAATTTAAGAACACCTTTTTCCACTGAGCATGTACGTCGGTCTCCCACTTCCTTGTTTCGTCCTGCACTCAGCTATGCTGCCAGAGCACCCATATGAGAGGAACTGAATGGCCTCGGAGAACCTTTGTGCTCCTTTAAACAATAAAAATTGGGTGCTCCTCAAAGGACACATCGACCTGAAGCTCAACCTCCTCAGGATGAAAGATGTGAGATGGTTTTGAGTGATATCGGTGCAGCTGAGATACAAGGAAGATGTCGTGCATGGCCCGGTACCTCTATGGTAACTAAAATCGACATGAAACTGGCCCGACTCACTCCAGAATCTCAAATAGCCCTACATACCTCGGTGAAAGTTTGCCCTATCTCATGATCCTCTTGTGTCCCAACCTCTATGAAACATGAAAAAAAAAACCTCATCCCCAACCACAAACTGCAAGGGATATCTACGGCGATCAGCATAAGACTTATAATGATACTGTGTAGTATTCATCCACTTCTGAATCAACTGGACTAGCTCTGAAGTATCCTGCACAAGACATGGTTCAAGTAAAGCTACCTCACCTACCTCCAACCAGTACAGGGGTGATTGGCATGGCCTACCATATAAATCCTCATAAGGTTCCATCTCAATAGTTTCCTAAAAATTGTTATTGTAGGAAAACTCAACCAGGGGTATGTGCTTCTCCCAAGAGCCCCCAAAGTCCAGGATGCCTGCGCACAGGATGTCCTCTAGCACCTGTATCGTACGCTCTGACTGGCCATCGGTCTGAGTGTGGTATGTTGTGCTCAGAAGAACCTGTGTACCCAATCCCCTCTGAAAACTCTTCCAGAAATGGGACATAAAGCAGACATCCCTATCTGATATGATAGAACGAGGAACCCTAGGAAGACGTACCAGCTCTCGGATATACAACTTTCTGAGCTCATCAACATTGAAGGTCTCCTTGATTGAAAAAAATTGAGATACCTTCGTAAGTATGTCCACAACAATCCAAACGGCATCACTACCTCAAGGTGACCTCAGAAACCCAGTCATGAAATCCATTGTCACATCATCCCATTTCCACTTCGGAATGGGTAACAACGGTAACAATCCGGCTGGTCTCTGATGCTCCGCCTTCACCTGCTTATAGGTGGAACATCTCTCAACAAAATCAAATACTTCTTGTTTCATACCTGGCCACTAATACTAATGTCTCAAGTCACAGTACATCTTGGAATCTCTGGAATGCATTGCCCAAGATGAAGCATGAAACTCCCGCATCAGATCCTCGCTTATGTTCCCTGTAACCCACACTCGTCCATGGACACGCAGTACCTCATCATCTTCTATTGTCCAACTAGGAGGAGGGTCCTCACTTGCCACCGACTCCCGTTGAACTAGGCCTTCCGAATATGATAGTTGTGTCATCCCCACTCTATCAAGAAGGGTAGAATTAATAGCTAATGAAGAAATATATGCTCTCCCCTGACTATTGTGCACCACCAAATGCATCTTAGAGAAATAAGCCATGAGCTGCCACTCACTGCTGGCCTCCTACAATGCCTATAACAGAGCCCTCCTACTTAGTGCATCAGAAACTTTGTTACCCTTACCAAGTGTATAGGCAAGATCTAAGTCGAAGGACTGAAGTTATTCAACCCACCTTCGTTGTCTCTGATTCAACTCATACTGAGTAAAGATGTATTTGAGACTTTTGTGGTCCGTGAACACCACAAAATGTTCTCCCAAGAGATAATGTCTCCAATAGAGTAATGCATGAACAACTGCATCCAAATCGAGATCATGCGTTGGGTAATTCCTCTCATGTGGCCTTAACTACCGAGACCCATACGCAACCACTTGATCACCCCGTATCAACACTGCTCCTAGCCCAATACCTGATGCATCATAGTAAACTATATATCTCTTCCCTTTCTTTAGAAGTATCATGAATAGTGCTGATGTCAACCTTCCCTTCATCTCCTGAAAGGCTGTCTCGCAAGCTTCTGACCAAATGAACTTCACACCCTTCTTAGTCAAACCCATCAACGGCGCTGCTAAGGGGGAGAAGTCCTGTATAAAGCGCATTTAGTAACTAGATAGCCCCAAGAAACTCTGTATCTCAAATATGTTCTTAGGCTTCTCCCAGGATACTACTACTCTCAATTTTTCTCGGTCTGCCGCAACTCCTTCCTATGAGATAATATGACCCAGGAAGTGAATCTGGTGCATCCAAAATTGGCACTTTGATAGCTTGGCATATAGCCGATGCTCTCTAAGTGTACTTAGTACAATGTCAAGATGGGTAGCTTGGTCATGTCGAGTTTGAGAGTATACCAAGATATCTTCCACGAAGACTACAACAAAACAATCTAGATGAGGGTGGGACACACAATTCATGAGAGCCATGAAAACTACTGGCGCGTTCGTGAGTCTGAACGGCATGACCAAGTACTCGTATCTAATCCAAAAAGCTGTAAGCGGTATGTCGAATGGTCTAACACGTTACTGATGATATCTGGATCTCAAGTGAATCTTAGAGAACACTCGTTCTCTTCGAAGTTGATCAAAAAGATCCTTAATACTTGGTAAGGGATACCGGTTCTTGATCGTCAACTGGTTCAACATCTGATAATACACACAAATTATAAGGGTATTGTCTGCCTTCTTCGTAAACAGGATAGTAAAACCACAAGGAGAGGTATTGGGTCAGATGAAACCCATTTCACGTAACTCCTCCAACTTCCTATTGAGCTCCTACAACTCTGGTGTAGCAATCCTATAAGGAGGAATGGATACCGGTGCTGCTCTTGGCACAAGCTCAATAGAGAAATCCACCTCTCACTCCGGAGGAAGACCTAAGAAGTCGCCCGAGAATACATCCTTGAAACGATCTACTACTGGAGGGAAGTACTTTTGTCAAGTTCCCAGATCATCCAGATACAAACTCACAATCTGGGCTGTCACTCCACCTCTCCCACGATGCTCGGGTCCAGCTCGGCTTGCCTGGACATCCCATTCACCCTTGTATAGAAACTCCCCACCCTCTGGTGATGTGAAACTCACCCTGCGATGATAGAAATCTACAAAGTTTCTAAAGGGTACTAACCAGTACATCCCGAGAATGAAGTCATATCTCGTCATCTCTAAGACATAGAGGTCTCATAGAAAGTGACACCAACCAACCATTAGGGGTCACTCCCTGCACTGACACACACCAGTCGTTCTAGTCCCCAATGGAGTTTCTAGCATCATAACATCAGAAGAAGAAAAAACACAGTGCCCAAGGCTCTCCACAATGGGCATAGATATAAAGCTATGTGTAGTACAGGTATCAAAAAAGTATTGAAGAAAAAACAGAAGCTGCTAGAATAGTACCACTGACAGTTGAAGGTCCGGGATCCTACTAATGTTGGGTATATTGCACTGCATATGCCTACCCAGTGTCACAGCCCTGCGACACAGCCTGGCTACCCTAAACTGACTCACCCGACTGTCTCTGAGATCCTAGTGTCTGGGTACCAAGTCCATGACCACCACCTTGTCCTGAACATCCCGACATATCCGAATTCCCTGACTGGTAAGAAGCTGTTGGCCCTACTCCGGCATGTGGAGTCTACACAGAACATCTCTTACTAGACACCAGTGGAAATGCCCTGAAAAAGCGCTACAGATGACCCATCTTGCCGCAATCTCGGCACTCCAATGGGTCATGTGGACACTGAGGTCTCTTGTTCCCCTGTTTACCGCACTGGTAGCACCTCACCTGGACACCGAAATATATCTTCTGACTAGTACTTCTACCATGAGAGAAATCCACATTCCTATTCCTCTTACTAGTATAAATAGAACTAGAAACAGGTTCCGAACTGCCCTAGCTAGAACCACTAGCTTCCCACATGTTCCGCTCAGTAATCAGTGCCCAGTTCACAATAGCATGCACTATAGGCAACCTGAAAATGTTTACCAGTGCTCGGATGTCATATCAAATACCATCCTCAAAACATCAAGCCCTAAATGTCTCATCACCCACTAAAGCAGGTGAAAAGTGTTGTATCTCAGTGAAGAGATTAGAATAATCCATCACTGACATAGTGCCCTGCTGCAGATTCATGAAATATCGAGCTCTGTCTTCCCTTAGCATCTTCAGGAAGAAAAAGTCATAGAAGACTGCCTGAAAATCTTCTCACTCCATTTCTCGGTGATTCTCAGTCTGGGTGGTAACGTCCCACCACCTATTGGAGGAATCACGCAGCATGTATATAGCAAGCTTGACCCTCCACCCAGGAGGTGTCTCCAGATGCTTGAAAATAGTCTGCATAGAACCCAGCCAGGAATCTATAGCCTGTGGTCTTCCATCCCCTAAAAACGTAGGTGGATGCTACTACTGGAATATATGAGTCAGCTCTATCATAGATGTGGCAGTCGGCAGTGCTCCCTGGAAGATCTGCATGAAGCCTTGACGGAACTGTTCCTCTGGGCATATGTTAGGTATAACAGTTGGCGCCGCAGCTGGCTCTGTTAGAGGATCCATCGGTTGCCCATGGCCTACCATCTCTGGAGTATAATCATTGCCGATCTCCTGGTGAACAACTCGAGGTCATCTCAGTGGAATGACTCTACAATGTCAAACACACGCCTTATATCAAGATCATCAATGACTGAAAACAAGATGTTTAAGAAGGAAACAGGACAAAGAAAACATTCATGTTTTATAATACAAGACTACACGGCATGTATAATAACTACACAGTGTGTTCCCTTAAGTCCTTCACAAGGGCGTGTACTCTTCCAAAACTGGTCGTGTAACACCCCAAACACACGTCGTGTTTTCCACACACATGGCGTGTACTTGAATTTTATTCCTTTCCTGAGTCCTTCTACATGGCTTAGCCACACGACTCCCTTTTGAACGAGACTACACTGAATTTACAAGGTCTACACGGTGTGTACTCATCAAGCTTCACTGACCCGTGTTGTCGGTTACATGGCTGGGTACACAGCTCAGACTACACAGCATGTTCCATATAGACACATCGTGTACTTCTTAGATTCCAAATGCCCGTGTTGTTAGTGACACGACTAACTACTCGGCTGACACAACAATGCATGTTACACCTACACATGATGTGTACACAACCCCGTTTCCCCAGCCACACGTCCATGTCCACATGGTCTTTCACTAGTCCAGACTACACGACGTGTCCCTTAGGTACACGGCGTGTACTAGACAAGCTTTCCCTACCCATGTTGTTAGAGACACGGCCAGACACATGGCTCACACTAAACGGAGTGTTCTAGATGGACACGACATGTACAAGAAGGGATTATACTAACCCGTGTTGTTAGCTACATGGTCGGATTCCCAGGTTATGCTACACGGGGTGTTCATCATTGACACGGTGTGTATAATCCAAGATTTTTTTCGTCCATGTTGTTAGTTACACGGGCAGACATTGGGTCAACATGACACATCGTGTACAACCGATACACGGTGTGTACCCTTAGGGTTTTCCCAACCCGTGTTCCTGCCTACACGGCCTATGACACAGTTAGGAAATACACGGAGTGTACTTAGGGAACATGACATGCACTTAATTTTTTTCTATTTCTTCCAGAACATAAGATTAAACAACGTGTCATCAAAACTACATGGCATGTATTCTGGGTTTTTTTGGACAGTAAGCCTCAAAAACTACTCTGGAGCCCCTAAAAACACTGAAACCAACAACAAAGTTCCAAATTCCGATCTGTGAGGAGAAATACTCCTTGAGAACCAAATATTGGCATCTTATACATGTTATAACAAAGTAAAAAAGGTCAATGATGCACCAAATTCCAGTTGATGAGGGCCCATACTCCTCGAAAACCTATGTTTGGCGTTCATTCACAAAACCTTCCATAACAATACCCTATAAAATAGTAGGTATTTAACAAGGAATATATCACAACAGCATGAATTCTCTAGCATAACATCTATCACAACAACATACAATTTCTAATGCACCTATATGGCATGAAAACTATACATGGAATGTGATTCTAACATGTTCTTAAATGATGCATGAGATGGCATACCTTCATCTCATTGGGTTACAACTAAATAGAACCCAGGTATAAAAATATAAACAGCACACAACAAGTATGTCACCCAATAATGAAAATCAAATCATTTGTAAAATTGCAAAATAAGAAAAATTGAAACATGAGGTAAATTGGATTTTCCTTGTACACGGGTTAGCTACTACCGGACACAGCTTATTTCCAAGTACCTATTCCATCCTATCCATGACTATAGGATCCAAATAGTAATTCAAAGAAAATAAATCCTCTGATACCACTTTGTAATGTCCCGGATGCGAGTTCCCCAAACACGGTTGGTCACATGACCTCAAGCACATTTCCCCAAATGCTAGAGGATGCCGACTAGCATCGAGGGCCTAGGTCTAATAGTGTGGAAACTATGCCCTCATTTGTAAAAGTGTAACACAGTGGAGAGAATATAACCATAAAAAACTGGAAGCAGTAAACAATACAAATGTTGAAATAGACATAGTACTGAAGTAAAGAAATTACCAAAAGTCATATATAATGATGCAATATGGCCCTAAGTCTATGAAAGTATCCAAAATAGGATACACTTCAATCTAAAATAATACAATACAAGGGAAAAATACAGCAAAGAAAAATAAAATAGTGCAGCAGAAACTTAGCAGCATCGCAAGCCTATGCTTGGTCCCATGCCCTCCTACTCCTCTAAAACAATCAAGTACATGTATAGGGACCCTTGCCCTTATATACACCTAAAAATATATAATTTGTTTGGGCCCAAGACATGACCCAAATAGGGTGTGAGAAATAAATCCCAGTAGGCAACCACCAAAGGCCTTTTCCCAACTGTCAGTGAATTTGTGCAACAACAGTGTGCAGTAATGAAAATGCAGTAAACTAGGAAGTACTCAAATACAGCTACTCTTACCAGTTCCATTTCCATTTAATTATTATTTAAAAATTAAATATAATTGAATTATAAGTTCACAAGACTTAGCCTCAGCCGACAGTCTCCTATATAGTGCCACAACAAAACCACAACCAGCTATCTAACATGTACAAGGTAAAACAATACCAAGCTTGTGCTTTAACTTGGTAGGTATAACATGTGAAATCACTACAGTTAATATACGAGTTAACAGAGTCCTCAGACATGAAAAACCTTACCCTCAAGAAATCAAGACCTATCCCTCATACTAAACAAAATCTTTCCCTTAGGCTAAATAGAATCACGCCCTCAGACGATTTCCCTCAGGCATACGAGATATTTCCCTCAGGCACGGAAGAAACTGCCCTAAGGCATATGAAACATTTCCCTCAAGATAAATGAAACACTTTCCCCCGGGATAAACAAACACTTTACCTCAGGATAAAAAAAACACTTTCACTCATGCTAAACAAAACTCTACCCTCAGGATAATCATGTAACCAGGCTGAGCCCAACACATAGCAAGCAATTACATACAGATTCTCTCAAGAAAACTCAAAGCATGCTAAATCATGGCATACCCTTGGGTATCCTAGACAAATGTCTAAATAAGGTAAACACACCCACTGGGTGGCCCTGGATCGAAGAAATGATCCCAAACAGTAGTTATACATATTCAGTAAAATAACTACACATTTCTAGGTATTTAATTAATCAAGGCCTTAGCCATACGACAACCCAAAAATGGGCGCGTTGCACAATGGTACACAAAAACAACATGAAAGTTGGAATTACACATTTAACCACCTACCTTGATCTCCTCTGATCAATATACGTGAACAGAACCTCCCAAAACACCTGAGAACGGTGTAGATCTGGGATTAACAACTTCTCATTCAAACTCAAATAAAATTCCCTCAGGAAATAATTGGAAGGAGGGGTTAAGGAATAGTGAAGGACTCACCCGCGTGGTTCAATCGAGGCCATCAGCGAAGGAAACTGAGTTCTGTTGGACGATCAGGAGCTCCTCCAAGCTTCGGCCCTCTCTCCCACACTCTTCTGACGTCCAAAGCATCCTTTGTCAAAAGATGAGGCTATTTTACATTTTAAGCGAAAAAACAAACTACACAGCATGCACTTTTCATTTTTTTTTAACTGTTCCTCTTGCGACTAATTTTCACCTCCACACTGTTCATTTGTCGACATGAGTTCACGACGAGTATTTCTAAATACATAGTGTGTACCACTGCTCAGCTGGCGGCTACTCCCACTGCCTTACAGTTCACCTTCCGACTTATTACATGACATGTAAATACCAAGTACACTGTGTGTAGTCAGTTTTTACACCCTTCATTGTCGATAGGCCTACATGCCCGGTGTACTCATCCCACATAGCCAAAGTACACAGCGTGTGGAAAATTACATAGCATGTACCCACCAAATTTGGTATTTTCCCCCATTTTCCTTATTTCCTAGAAAACAATTAAGGAAAGAGGAAAAAAAGAAACATGTACCTCAAGAATAAGAACTGGGTCCAATGGTCCGTGTATCACATTTCTCTGCTATATATTGGTATCCACCTTTGGTTAAACTCTCAAAGAACTCATCAGCCTCTCAAAAAAGATATATAGAAATTTCCCTAACCCCTTAAAGGATTAATACTTGTATGTATAACCATGAATTAATAGGAACAGCGTGAGATAAACATGAAAAAGAAAATGAGAAAAATAAACCAAGGATCATACATAAAATCAAGTGTTGGGATACCATATAATATATGTTTCTCCTCATAGTAATTACATCACAACATTGTCTCCATTATAGTAATTGGATAATCAATATAAAACATTATTTAGAAAAATGACCAAAACATTCATTTCATTGTACTCTATTCATGTAAATGGATACCTAATGGTTCACCTTTCTTATTCACATAATATATCTAGTATCAAAGTAGGTTCCCAATAAATGAAAAATTCTTGGTAATATATCTTAACCTACAAATCAAATATCATGAACTTATCCCCTACATAACCACCCAATTCCCCAATCATAAAACATATTTCATTAGAAGGGGAATCTTATTTTACACAATTGTATACCATTGGATCATGCAGACACTCCGGAGAATGGGGGTGAATTTGGTGTGGACTATTTTTTTCAAAATTCAAATTTCTTTTGTTTAAACCTTATCAACCCATTTGAACATGAAACAATGATAGTGGTTAAAGAACATGGTTTATTTATATTTTAGAAAATTAAACACCTAATTCAATATTGATACTGGAAGTAATGTTTTATTTATATTTTTATAAGGGTTGGCCCCACCTTTATATACAACTCCTTATTTTTCTTGGGATCTCCATGTCATGGATTCTTCACTATGATCAAATAAATAATTACAAGTGGAGTCAGCTTGGCATCATCAAAAATCCAAGAAATTATATATTACACATGTGTGGGTTTTCAATATTTCCCTTGAAAACCATTTTATATGTCTGACATATTATTATTTTTTATTCTATTATCCCATCAATATTTTTCATCTCTTCCATATTGTAATGTCTCAGATTTTTCCTTTTATTATTTTAAATATTATATGGAATTAATTTGAGACTGGGCGCAAATACATCACATCATTCTGAGGTCTAGTGAGCCCGGAATGGGGGTTTGAATTTTTTTTAGTTAAGTGAGTCGGCACTAGTGCGCGGTTGTGGCAGTTTCCAAACGGATGCCCGGATTAAAAATATGAGTGCACTGTTGCATCCAGGAAAATGACTTTATCTAAGAATGAGGCTAACCTCGACCGGTGCGGGTCGAGGGAAAAAGTTAATTTTCGGACGTTTTAAGTAAATAAAATAAAATAAATTAACAAGTTTATTTTATTTCATTTAAGGAAACATCCGCTGCAGCGCGGTAAGGGTGTAGCTGTTTTCTAAATTAATGGCGCATCTTAATGACTTCGAAATGGAAAGTCAACGCTATTAATGCTTTCACGTAATTAAATGCCAACATGTTTCCCCTTTTATTAGGTTAAGAAATTGTACGTCGTTGGAAATGTAGAGAGAGGAACCTCTACAGAATCCGTGGCGCGTTAGAGAAAATTCTCGACGACGAACGACAACAGATCGAAACCAAGGATCGTTGCGCTGACGTTGAAGGATCACAATGACAACGGCAGCTCGATGCCTTCGTCAATGATCGATCCTTTCAAAAGGTAGGTGTTTTTATTTTCAATTTCTTTTCCCCGTATTTGAGTTTAAAAGACGAACTCCGGTCAACTACGAACAAGTTGATCCGTGGATTCGTGCATTCTTACGGGAGGGATTTTTCTTTGGGAAGATTATGGGGAATTGATCCATGCTTTATGTTGTGGTTGATTCTTTCTCTGTTTAAGCCTATTAACGGGAGTGGATCAATACCGTGACAAACGACGGCGGAGGTTCGTTCCTCAATTTGTTATTTGGATTTCTCCATCCTTTTTCCCCGAGCGTTCTTCGTGGGGTGATGAACAACGGATCATTGCGCATCTGTTCTACGACACAATGATCCCAAATCGAAGGTTCGACATCGCAAAGACCTTGTGGAGGTGCACCGACGATGGAGGACGACGAATCGGACCAGATCGGAAAGATCGTTCTTCGAGCATTCTTCGTGCGGGAAGATCGGAACATGTTTTCAGAGCCGATCGGAGGCCCAAAATGATGGAATTGGCTTCATGGGGTCCGGGAGACCAGAACCTAGAAGTTTTGTGGTGATCAGATGGTTGGATTGATGATCGGAGCAGCACGGGAGGCGCGCCGGCCAAGAGAGCTATTTCTGGAAATTTCTAGAATACACGGCGTGTACTTCTGAAGAACACGTCATGTAGTACTGGTAGGGGCGGCTACGGTTTCGAGGTTATAGAATAATCACACGGCATGTGATCCCGGTCACACGGCATGTTGGACCTTCCCTGAAGCTCGGCGTGTACTTTGGGTAGTACACGGACACGGGATGATCTACACGGCTTCAGGCGGCACGGCGTGTACAGCTTGGTATAGGCGACTACACAGAGCTCAGTGTCTATCCTGGGGATACACGGACATGGGATGGAGTACACGACCGTGTACTACATCACACGGCTAGGCAAGGCTAGCAGCAAGGGTCACCCCATGTGCAGATTACATAGGTCGGAGTACACTGGTTGGTGACCGTGTACGGGCACATGGCCAGAGTACACGGAGCCAACCCCAGTTACCCATACATGGAGTGTACTCCATACTACACGTCGTGTACTAAGTTTTTCTACACGACCAGCCTCATGAAACGGGCCATTGTACATGGGCAGTACCTGGGGTCGGACAACACGGTGTGTATTATTTCTACACGCCGTGTACTTTTTGGAAAACGGCTTGGTCATTTTGTTCATCGTGCCTTGAACATCTTTTGTTTGGGTTAGTGCCCCTTCTTCTTGTTCCCCTGATGGTCAAGCATCATTCCCTCCTGCAGGATTATGATCCGTTCAGCATGAAATTCTATGATAGAGTTAGGCATCCATCCGAGAGGCCCGGATCGAGATCCTCTATCCATTCCAAACCCTAGGTAGAGTCATGAATCTACATGAACAACTCTACCAGGCGTTGATCCTCTACCTAGAAGGTGAATTCCGAATGAGTCGTGGTATCCTCCATAGCCCTGGAAGTGATCCACATCTGTGTATCGAGATCTTTCCCACTCAAGAGTGTGTCTCCCGTAATGATTGATTTTGTCTACCGTAACCTTTCCACCCAAAAGTGTGTCTCCCATAATGAGTGTAGCTATCTCTTGTGATGGTTCCCGACGAACATCACTTCTCGGACAGACGTCATTAGATCTATAAGACTCGTGGAGTGTGTTCTCCCGGAACGAGTGCATCACGGAATCTTCGAATAGAATCCCTGACAAGGTATGCGGTTGTGTGACTTGTCTCTAGACCACGGGTCTGGGTTTTGAGTATATCTGGTTTTTTTTATATGTTATGTAGACATATACTGTGCATAGCTGAATGTACCTTTACTTTGTGTACTCCTTTTTGGTTTTCGGGGTCCTCTACTGAGTATTGTTATACTCACCCCTACACGGGCTTTGCCCGCACGTCTGGTGTCTTTTGCAGACGAGCAGCCTTTTGACAGAGTCCAGGGCGGACCAGGACAGGACCGAGCTTTCTGAGTTCTCTACAGACCGAGGCGTTCCTATGGCTACGAGTGACAGTCCCAGTACCTTTTTGTGCTTACAGTTTAGACTTTGAGGTTTTTAGACTCTTGTTTTTGTTGGGCTTGTATTCTGGCCCAGTTTACGTTTACAGTACTCTACCTTTCCTCGTACTCTATTGGTTGGATTTAGTTGTATGCATGCATTATTTTTCCTTAGTGGTTGTTACATTTCCTAATTTGTGGGATTGGAGATGTGTGTGTGTGTACAAGTACTTAGGCAATGCCTCCCATGTCAGTGATATGCCTACTTGGTGCTAGTCACCAGCCCCTGGCCTATTGGAGGCGGGCTTGGGGAGTCACGGCACGGGCCCCACTGGGACGGGTCATGACAGAGTGGAATCATAGGTGTTCGGTTCTACCTTAGGACCAAGAGTCTGTGAGTTTGGTTTGGGGTAACAGTGTTGAGTGTTTCGGGTTCAGCTTTCAGGCCAGAGACCCCAGTGTTGGTGTGGCGGCCGACATATCCATACACCAGGACTCTGATAACCTGCTTTTCGACTCGGTACACGAAAACACTGGTTGCGGGAAAAAAAAGTTAAATTCATAATATAGGAATGGGTTGTGTTTTCAATGTCTTTTGTGTCATCTATCCAGATATACTCATTGATCGTGGTACCTCTTGTTTGTTTACAGGATTCCTCCACGATGCATACCCACTAGGATTCAGCAGCATGATCACGAGGATGACCCCCTCAGTGACGAGGCTTCGATACAGTGACCATCTCCCCAAGCGTTTCCACCAGGTGGTGCACCTACTATACCACCACCATTGGAGCAGCCAGTGGTACCCACGGTACCGACCAGTAAGGACCGCAGGCTCAGCACGCTCCATGAGTTTCAGAGACAGAGGCCCCTTAGGTTCCGAGGCGAGCCCAACCCTCAGGCAGCTAAGGACTGGCTTGAGGCGGTGACCAGAGTTTTTCGTCTAGTGAGGACACCGGCAGACGAGATGGTGGTCCAAGGAGCGAGCCTTCTTCAGGGTTCGGCGGGACAATGGTGGAGTCTGACCACGCAAACTCACGACGAGGAGACTCTTTTGTGGACAGAGTTTGACCGACTCTTCAAGGAGGAGTTCTCTCCGATTATGCTGAGAGTTGTGTGCATCCAGGAGCTTCTTCATCTCCAGCAGGGCAGTATGATGGTGGCTGACTTTTCATCGAGGTTCACCAACCTCGCCAGGTACTCGATGGATATGGTCATGGATCAGTACATCAGATCTCGTAATTTCGAGCGGGGTTTATGATGAGACATATGAGATAGAGTCGTGACTCTATGCATATCGACTTATGCTGGAGTGCTCGAGCAGGCCTTGGTAATCGAGAGCTTCTTGGCGGAGCAGAGACAGCCGCCGGCAGTCAGCAGCAGGTAGACGGGTGCAGAGACCCTAGCAGTGGGGAGCCGACGTCAGGCATATGGATCTGGATGTGGGAGATCATAGGAGGACCCAGGATAGGGGATCGATAGTCCAGGGCTCTCAGGATGGATCCAGTCAGCCTAGGGAGAAGCGATGCTATGCATGCTATGGTAGGGGACATCTCGCTAGAGATTGCCCGACCCATCGAGCTGCTGACAGAGAAGTGGTGGAGGGACCATCGAGGCAGAGGCAAAGAATGGAAGAAGAAGTCCCGCTAGGAGGTGGACGTTGCAGAGGAGAAGGGAGAGTTGCGGGTGGTGGAAGACGCTTCAAATTACTTCCACCACCACCCCCAGGAGGTCCACACCAGGCTCAGGGAGCTGGGGGATAGGGATGGGGACAGTTGCATGCGGTCGAGGCATATGACCCAGGGGCTCCAGGGATGATTCGAGGTACGATCTGTGTCTTTTCTACCTTAGCTTCCGTACTCATAGACACAGGTTCTATTCATTCCCTTATAGCCACATGTCTTGTACAAAACCTCGAGATTCTGGTAGAACTGTTGACTCGATCCTTACACTTGGAGACACCTACGGGAGGAGACTCGACGATCACGCACCTCTGTAGGCAGTGTGATCTTACACTTGGAGACGAAATTTTCCGTTGGAACCTCTTGGTGGTAGCGTCGAGGCCTTACGACGTCATTCTCGATATGGATTGTTTATCTTCGGTCCATGCCCAGATTTACTGTTTTAGGTGAAGGGTGCGGTGTGTCCGCCATGATGGAATGAGGTTTTCCTTTGTTGGAGAAAGGGAAACCTAGGCAACACAGAATGGGCTCATGCATAGGAGGGTGCAGCCGATCACTCATGAGTTGTCTAGCCTTACCCTCAGAGCAGTAGATGTTGTGAGCTCTCAGTTTCCAGCAGTGGTGGCAGAGTATGAGGACGTCTTTCCCAAAGACGTTCCAGGGTTACCTCCCCGCCGAGAAATTGACTTCTGCATCAACTTACACCACGGGACAACAATGATTTCCTCATTGGATTATCAGATGGCTCCCGCAGAGCTTCGCGAGCTGAGGGTGAAGTTGGAGGATTTGCAGAGCAAGGGTTTCGTGAGACCTAGCATTTCACCCTGGGCAGCCCCAGTCTTTTTTTCCAAGAAGGCCGATAAGAGTTTGAGACTGTGCGTGGATTAACGGCGCCTGAACCATGTGATGGTGAATAAAAAGTATCCACTGGAAATAATTGATGACCTCTTCAATCAGCTAAGAGGGGCACAGTGGTTCTCGAAGGTTGACCTTCGATCATGCTATCACCAGCTACGAGTGCGAGATGAGGATATACCGAAGACGGCTTTCAGATGTCTCTACAGTCACTATGAGTACTTGGTGATTCCTTTTGGAGTGACAAACGCCCCCGTAGTGTTGATGGGGATGATGCACCGGATCTTCTTATCGTACTTGGACCGGTTCATAGTGGTCTTCATCAACGACATCCTTGTTTACTCGACGTCAGAGGAGGAGCACGCGAGACACCTGCGGATGGTTCTGGACGTACTTCGGGAGCACCAGCTTTATGGGAAGCTCTCAAAGTGTTAGTTCTGGATTCAGGAGGTCCACTTTCTGGGACATTTCATCTCCGTATATGGAGTAGCTGTGGACCTAGCCAAGGTGGAGGCTGTGTTAGAATGGGATCCACCTCAGAGCGTGACAGAGGTGCAAAGCTTTCTTGGGTTGGCAGGGTATTACCAGAGATTCATTCATGAATTCTCCCGGATATCAGCACCGATGACAGCCTTGACCAGGAAGGGAAAACCCTTCGTGTGGACAGAAAAGTACTAGCAGGATTTCGAGAAGTTGAGATAGAGTTTGACGAGCGCCCCAGTCTTGAGATTGCCGGAGGAGGGTGTCGAGTACATAGTTTTCTGCGACACATCAAGGACCAGGCATGGTTGTGTCATGATGCAGCGGCATGCAGTGATTGCTTATGGTTCTTGCCATCTTAGGCCACATGAGCATAACTATGTGACCCATGATCTCAAGTTGGTAGCTGTAGTCTTCGCATTGAATATGTGGCGACCCTACTTTATGGGTGAGCGGTTCATTGTCTACTCTAACCACAAGAGCCTCAAGTACATATTCTCACAGAAGGATCTAAATCTGAGGCATAGGCATTGGCTAGAGTTCCTTTAGGAATATGATTTTGAGATTATCTATACTCCTGTAAAGGGGAACAAGTTGGAAGATTCCCTCGGCAGAAGGTCGATCTCACAGCTGTTGAGTGCGGCGACACGGCAGTTAGCCACGTTTTAGTTAGCCTTCGTGGATGGAGAGGATACAGCTTACCTACAGTCGATGATTGTCACCCCTCCACTCTTACAGCGAGTTAGGGAGGCACAACTTGGGGATGTCGACTGTGTGGCTTTACGTGCTCATTTATCCACAGGACATGCTCATGATGGATATTCACAAGGTGGGGAGCACGTACTTCTTTTTAGAGGACGCATTGTTGTACCAGTGGCATTCCAAGAGGAGGTCCTGAGGGAGTTTCATACATACCATTTGGCGGTACATCCTGGAGTGGAAAAGATGTAAGAGGATCTCCAACGACAGTTTTGGTGGTCAGGCATGATGAAAGAAGTAGCAGAGTTTGTTTCTCGATGCCTCACATGCCAGCGGGTGAAGGCTGAGCACCAGGTTCCAGCAGGGTTAGCTCACCCCTGGAAGTTCCAGAGTGGATGTGGGATGGAATATTGATGGACTTCGTGACGGGCTTACCACGGACGTCCAAGGGGCACGATTCCATCTGGGTGATCGTTGACCGACTCACCAAGTCGGCCCAATTCCTAGCTATTAGGGAGCAGAGTCTCGTGGAGAGCTTGGGATGCCTCTACGTGCAGGAGATAGTTCGACTTCCTGGAATCCCCTTGACTATAGTCTCAGATTGAGACACCCGCTTCACATCCCGATTTTGGAAGGGATTGTAGGAGGCTTTTGGGACTCATCTATGCTTGAGTACAGTGTTTCAACCCCAAACGGATGGTCAGACGGAGAGGACCATTCAGGTTCTAGAGGATATGTTACGATCCTATGTCTTGGACTTTGGTCGCAGTTGGCAGGACCACCTACCACTGGTGGAGTTTGCGTACAACATCTGCTACCACTCTACCATCGGTATGGCACTGTTCGAGGCCTTGTACGGGAGACCCTTCCAGTCACCGCTTTGCTGGACCGACCTCGGAGAGTCAGCACTCATGGGTCCAGAGTTAGTGCAAGCTACTACAGAGAAGGTGCAGATCATCCAGGAGTGGATGAAGAATACGCAGAGCCGGCAGAAGTCTTATGCTGACAGATGACGGAGACCTCTGGAGTTCGAGGAGGGAGACCACCTCTTTCTTCGGGTCTCACCTCAACGAGGTTTGCAGAGATTTGGTCGAGGCGGCAAGCTATCTCCGAGGTTCATCGGACCTTTCTAGATACTGTGCAGAGTTGGTGAGGTGGAATACTTCCTAGCTCTACCTCCATAGTTGCATCGGGTACATTATGTCTTCCACGTGTCACAGCAAAGGAGGTACGTGCATGACCCATCGCACGTCATCGACTGGGGCAAGCTGGACATCGAGGATGGAGTTACCTTTTCTGAGTACCCGGTGGAGATCGAGGATCGGCAGGAAAGGATCCTTCGTGGGAGAATGATTCCCTTGGTGTGTGTCCGGTGGCAGCATGGGAATCTTCAGGAGAGCATGTGGGAGCGGGAGGCTCAGATCTGTGCCCAGTACCCTCATCTTTTTTAGTATCCCTTGTGTTGGCTTTTTGAGGATGTAAAGCCCCAATGTGGGGAGAATTTAATGTCTCGGATTTTTCCGTTTATTATTTTAAATATTATATGGAATTAATTCAAGACCGGGCGCAAAGACAGCACATCATTACGAGGTCCAGTGAGCCCAGAAGGGTGGTTTGAATTTTTTTTAGTTAAGTGAGTCGGCACTTGTGCGCAGTTGTGGCAGTTTCCAAATGGATGCCTGGATTAAAAATCTGAGCACACCGTTGCATCCGGGATAGCGACTTTACCTAAGAATGAGGCTAACCTCGATCGATGAGGGTTGAGGGAAAAATTTAATTTTCGGATGTTTTAAGTAAATAAAATAAAATAAATTAACAAGTTTATTTTATTTCATTTAAGGAAACATCCGCTGCAGCGTGACAAGGGCACAGTTGTTTCCTAAATTAATGGCGTGTCTTAATGACTTCGAAATTTCATGTCAACGCCATTAATGCTGTCGCGTAATTAAATTCCAACATGTTTCCTCTTTTATTGGGTTAAGCAATTGTACGTCATTGGAAACGTAGAGAGAGGAACCTCTGCATAACCTGTGGTGCGTTGGAGAAAATTCTCGACGACGAACGACAACGGATCGAAACCAAGGATCATTGCACCGATGTTGACCAATCACGATGACAATGGCATCACGGCGACTTTGTAAACGATCGATCCTTTCGAAAGGTAGGGGTTGTTATTTTCGATTTCTTTTCCCCATATTTGAGTTTAAACGACGAACGCGGATCAACTACGAACAAGTTGATCCGTGGATTCGTGTGTTCTTACAGGAGGGATTTTTTTTGGGAAGATTATGAGAAATTGATCCATGCTTTATGTTTTTGTTGATTCTTTCTCTGTTTAAGCCTATTAACGGGAGTGGAACAATGCTGTGACGAACGATGGAGGAGGTTCGTTCCTCAATTTGTTATTTGGATTTCTTCCTCTTTTTTCCTTGCACGTTCTTCGCGTTCTTCGCGGGGCGACGAACAAAGGATCGTTGCAAATCCATTCTACAATGAAATGATCCCAAATCAAAGGTTCGACATCGCAACAACCATGTGGAGTTGCGGTGACGATGGCAGATGATGAATCGGACTGGATCAGAAAGAGCATTCTTCGGGCAGGAAGATCGGAACACGTTTTCGGAGCCGATCGGAGGCCCGAAAATGACGGAAGTGGCTTCGTGGTGTTAGGGAGACCAAAACCTGGAAGTTTTGTGGCGATTAGATGGCTGGATTGATGATCAGAGCAGCATGGGAGGCGTGCTGGTGAAGAGCGTTGTTTCTGGAAATTTCCAGAATACACGGCGTGTACTTCTGAAGAACAAGCCATGTAGTACTGGCAGTGGCGGCTAGGATTTCGGGGTCAGAGAAGAATCACACGGCATGTGACCCCGGTCACAAGGCCTGTTGGACCTTCCCCGAAGCTCGGCATGAACTCTGGGTAGTACACGGACACGGGATGATCTACATGGCTTCAGGCGGCACAACGTGTACAGCTTGACAGAGGCGGCTACGCGGAGCTCGGCGTGTATCCCAGGGATACACAGACACGGGATGGAGTACACGACCGTGTACTCCATTACATGTCCAGGCGAGGCTAGCAGCGTGGGTTACCCCGTGTGCAGATTACACAGGTCGGAGTACACGGGTTGGTGACCTTGTACGGGCATTTGGCCAGAGTACACAGAGCCAACCCTAGTTACCCAGACACACCGTGTACTCTGTACTACATGCCGTGTACTAAGTTTTTCTACACGACCAGCCTCAAGACATGGTCCATTGTACATGGGCAGTACACGGGGTCGGACAACACGGCGTGTATTATTTCTACACGTCGTGTACTTTCAGGAAAATGGCTTGGTCCTTTTGTTCACCATGCCTTGAACATCTTTCGTTTGGGTTTGTGCCCCTTCTTCTTGTTCCCTTGAAGGTCAGGCATCATTCCCTCATACAGGATTATGATCCTTTCAGTAGGACATTCTGTGATAGAGTCAGGCATCCATTCAAGAGGCCGAGATCGAGATCCTCTATCCATTCCAGACCCTAGGTAGTGTCAGGCATCTATGTGACCAACTCTACCGGGCGTTGATCCTCTACCTATCAGGAGAATTCTGGATGAGTCGTGGTATCCTCCATAGCCCTGGCAGTGATCCTCATCTGTTTAATGAGATCTTTCCCTCTCAAGAGAGTGTCCCCCGTAATGAGTGCTTCTGTCTACCGTAACCTTTCCACTCAAGAGTGTGTCTCCTGTAACGAGTGTAGTAATCTCTCGTGACGGTTCCCGATGAAAATCACTTCTCAGACGGACATCATCAGAGCTATAAGACTCGTGGAGTGTGTTCTCCCGGAATGAGTGCATCACGGAATCTTCGAAAAAAATCCCTGATGAGGTATGCAGTTGTGTGACTTGTCTCTAGACCACGGGTTTGGGTTTTTTGTATATCTGGTTTGTTTTATATGTTCTATAGACATATATTGTGCATAGCTGACTGTAACTTTACTTTGTGTACTGCTTTGTGGTTTTCGGGGTACTCTCTGAGTATTGTTATACTCACCCTTACATGGGCTTGGCCCGCACGTCTAGTGTCTTGTTCCGACGAGCAGTCTTTTGATAGAGTCTAGGGAAAACCAGGACAGGACCGAGATTTCTGAGTTCCCTACAGACCGACGCGTTCCTATGGCTATGAGTGGCAGTCCCAGTACCTTTTTGTGCTTACAGGTTAGACTTTGCAGTTTTTAGACTATTGTTTTTGGTGGGCTTGTATTCTCTCCCAGTATACTTTTATAGTACTCTACCTTTCGTCGTACTCTATTGGTTGGGTTTAGTTTTATGAATGCATTATTTTTCCTTAGTGGTTGTTACATTTCAGCATTTGTGGGCTTGGAAATGTGTGTGTGTTTACAGCTACTTAGGCAATGACTCCCATGTTAGTGATATGCCTACTCGGTGCTAGTCACTAGCCCCTGGCCTATTAGAGGCTGGCTTGGGGAGTCACGACGTGGGCCCCACTAGGATGGGTCGTGACACATATACTTTTGAAGTAGATTGACAATACTACAACGGGATTTCTATGAAACCAAAAACATTGATCCTCTTGGTCTCCATAGAGTCTTTAATTGCTTATTGATCTTTGATAACACTACATGAAACATAGTATTGGGTGAACAATAGACATATTTAAATTCTTCATAGAATATGTTTCTGAACACTTAACTCATTTTCTCAAACTCGGTATTATTGAATCAGGCATAAACTGAATCTTTATATACTCCCAAACTCTTCTTCTGGTACTATCTTTTACTTCTTCCCCACTAAATCATTCAATAGCTTCACTTTATCCTTACACTCTTTGGGAGATCATATCCTCTCAGATTCACAGATCTCACAATGTCACTCCACACACATTGGAGCCTTTATCCACTTCATTTATTTCTTTTTAAATTTCATCAATTTATCACATGCATGAGTGAAAAAATATAATGTCTCCTTTAATTTTCAATAACCATAAAAGTAATACCTTGACACATTTTCAATTCTAATAAAAAAATATGTATTATTAAATATCCGTTTTTATTCTCAAAATATTTCACTCACTCCAAATTTGAACACCAAGGAAATTCCATAAATTACCTCATTGTTTTCCACTAATTTTTCTTTTAAAAAATAGTTGAAAATATCTTCAGTTTATATCAACTCTTAGAATTTATTCTTCTTATACTTTAACTCAAAAATATCTCTCACAAAATCCAAATTTCATTTTTTTATAGTTGTATAAAATATACATAGTAGTTAAAATTTAGCTTGGCTTACTCTATTTTCATCTTGAGTGCTTAAAAAATAATTCATGTATATATTTACAATTGAATCTATGAACAGAAGATAACACCCAACTAATACTTATCTCAATCACTCAAATTGAATCACTGATCAATTTAAAATTGATTTAGGATCATAATAGCTATACAAAATTATCAGGTTTTTGTATTCCAAGATTCCTAAAATCTAGAAGTCTTATCACTTTTAAGTCTTGGGAAAATTACCATAATTACATATCACTTTAATTTATATATTTTATCATAGTTAATAAGATCAAGAAACTTATCTAAATTTCATAGATTATAAAGATATGGGATCTAATATAAAGATCAATATTTGATTGAACAATGCCTGTATTATTATTAAAAACCTAATATCTTCATTTTTAAATATCAAGAACAAATCACCTCATTCTCATATCACTTGTTATTTCTTGAAATATGTATGATTAATGGCCAACAATGGATTCATGATGTTTAAGAAAATTAAGAATAGATTCTCCATCATTCCCATAGTATCCTCTCTTCAAATTATAAATTAGTAAAATTGAGTTCATCATCTAAAAGAACATCCAAAATTCTACTTAGTGTTGATGTATTATATAGGTAATTTCTAAAGTCTTAATATTTTTAAGTTTTATGATGAATAATTACCCACATTCAAAGTCTTACAATGAGTTATAAATGACTAATTCTTAGTCCAAGAGTCTTAGGCTTGGTGCCTTTTCCAAATTCCTACACCAACTCAAATTCATTATTTTTAGTGAAGTCACATGATTAGTTTAAATATATATGGTGAATTATTATAATCACTATTTATGTTGTAGCTAAATTCATATGATCATGAATAAATAATTATCATCTTGAGGAATTTATACAATTAGTAGTTAGAGTGTTACATTCAAGGAATTTTCAATTTTTATTGAATCTCTAAATTTTTTGACTTTCTCAAATAAACTTAGAATGAATTCCACCTACTTCAGGACTCTTACAAACATTCTCAGACTTCATCCAAATGTTTGAAAACACTAAATAAAGGATCCATCATACTTAGTACACATTTTATTGGTTATCCTTATTTTTTGAATTTTCTAAATTCATTGAATAAAATTTTTACATTTTATATTGATGTTTCCACATCCATCTTCAATTTCATCATCTCTTATAATTAAACTAATAGTGTTCTTGTATTTTCACCATCATCACTTATCATATTCATGAATATAAAATCATTCAATTGATTGACATTTTTGTGAAAGTAATATTTCCAACTAGTTACTCAATGGACATTTGGTATTATTGTTCATATATAAATCATGGAAGAAACTCCAAATTCATGGGTTGATATTCATTTCCATCACCCAAGAAATATCCTTTGAATTATTACATCAATAATCCTAATCAAAAATAAATACAACCAAAGACCACTAGGCACATCAATGTACCCCTTTTAGATTGTTTTCAATTCCATATGTACTCCATTAATCTATGAAGTCATTATAAAAATAATTTTCAATATATAAAATGGATATAAAATGTTCTCCAACTAATTGACATGAAAAGGCATGCTCAAAAAGTTCCTCTTCCACATTTTTGAATTCTCCAACTTGAAAGGAAAGGGTGGAACCAAAACGTTTTTCATAGGAAGGGGTCATCAACCATCCAATTATAAGTTTACATGGAATTTCATACTATTGGAAAAAATCAAGGTAAGTGTAGACAAAAAATATTTAAATTTAATCACCAATATGTGGTACGAAATTATGACTTTCAATGCATTTGGGAAACTCATAATGATTTTTTAGAAATTTTAGGAATATGTGGTCGCTTGAACAAATATATCAAATGATTTCAAGTGTCATTTATTACCCATATGGTAAGTTAATAACTCCCCATTTATGAACATAATGTGAATAAGTAAAAATAGAAATGGGAGAATGAAATCATAACTCCAAATTCAAATTTTGAAGGGGCTATCTAGATTTATATATTCAAACACATTTGTTGGATTATGGAAACTATTGAAATATTCTCCCTGAAGGATTCCTTAAATATTTCATTACATCCAATTACAATCTTTGAAACATATCCAAACCGAAAATGGGAAGTAATTTGGTCAACGTATATTATTTTTTTAGAGAAATAGGGTTGAGATATATATCTCAACCAGTAAACCATTTTCCTGGTAGGTCCATCCTTTAAAAACATGTTATGATTTCTACTTTCTTGATTCTTTATGTATGATCACCTTTTTCAGCATGTCATTATTTCTATTTTTTAACTTTTCTGGTAGTTTATATGGGATTTAAAACATTTTCTGGTAGGGAAGCTTCCTTCTTTTCCCATTTCTCCATTTTCCTTTACTTATCAAACTAATCTGGCCAAATGGTGAGATAGACATTCTTCACATGTTCTAAATTATTATTTAGTGTAGACTCATTTTTTGATGCAAAATTATTTTAATTAGGTTTCAAATATTTTTTTACTTTATTATTTGTTTTAATATGAAAATTTTTCATACATTTGGTAGCCTTATGTCCAGCCTGTTCAAACCTTCCGCACACAACTTCTATAACATTTTACATGGACACATTTTGAAGCATATCCCCTTGTTTTCAGGGTATTTCATCCATTAATACACTATTATAATCTCTCTATTGAATGTATTCTATCATGGATCAACCTGGTTTGACCCCATACTGGTCACTCGAGCAACCTTGTGACATCCTCGAGGAGCGTTATTGAGCACCCCGAGTGGAGACAAGAACCAATAGCATTAGTGAGAGATAGAGTTAATGATTTATCCCTATATATATATATATTTATTAATAATAATAAAATAGAAACTCAATAAAAATAAAACCATTGAGAATAACAAGGCATTATCTAAAAAGAAAACCAAATTGTTCAACCCAACGGATCTCTCTGTGTCTTTATGGTTCACTCATCGATCCCAAAACCCAACATCACACTATGTAAATTGAAACCATTATGTAACCTACATGTGAGTCTAAAAAAGAATGAAATTATAGGCCTTATTATTAAAACTCAATATTCATTCCCAAATAAACTATTCCAAATTCGTTTCCTTATAAATAAAATATTCATTTATTGGTATTTTGAAATACAATAAAAAATATAGGTTTTTCAAACACTCATTTTAAAAAAATTAATAGTCTAATACCCTCTTAATTTTAAAATATCTTTCTCTAAAAAGGGAGGTCTTGGGGATTTTAGAGAGAGAGAAGAAAGGAAATTTTCAAATTAAAGAGATCTAACTGAAACGTATTTTAGAAACATTTATCATAAAACATTTCAAAACCAAAAAAATAAATTTTACCATAGGGAAACAATATAAATTGTAATAATAATCAAGGAAAATATAATTAAGTAAATGTAAAACATAACACAAGATACCAAACTAGATGAGACACCTAAATTATCTTCCACATATAAATTAGTCCCAAAAAACATGGTATTATCGGGGAGCTTAGGGGAAATCATAAAATATATTGTAAAATGATCTATAAAGTTAGTGCCCCAGATTCAATCAAATAAACCTCATTCTTGGTTATACCCTATATGGACAAATGGAGGGGAGTAATCCCAAAGTAGATCAACTCTATACTAAAGGACACTAACTAGAGAGAAATTGTAAAATAGTTCCACAAATGTTCCTGAATCATCAACTTTATTTGTTATGTTCCCATGTCATGTCTCATGTGTGGGTGAGCCAAGTAATGTTAAACAAGAAACCAAGTATATATATAAGGAATGGTCACATGAAATACACATAAGCATCACCCCAAAATCACCACTCTAGTGAAAAATCCCTCACCTTCCATATATCAATTAAAAAGGGAGTTCACATACCAAGGAACTCCCATTTAATTTAATTTGAACTAGTCTAGAGAAATACCCAAAGTATATTTTTCTAAAGAAATTCCATTTCAAAAGTTTCAATCGGGTCTCAAAAAACTTTTAGGGGACAAGCATTTTCTTGAGGATCAAAAACACCATTTA
Source organism: Viscum album (assembly GCA_963277665.1). Lineage (NCBI taxonomy): Eukaryota > Viridiplantae > Streptophyta > Magnoliopsida > Santalales > Viscaceae > Viscum > Viscum album. The sequence goes on along the minus strand of OY728128.1, from coordinate 258,691,909 downwards.
TTCATCCAATAAAACACATTTAGAAATATTTTTCAGAAATATGAACAAGAATTTAGAAACCAAAACACATTAACAAAGATACAACATTAATTTAAAATAAACAAATAAATTATAAAATCTATCCAGACATTATATCGAAAATATGGCATGAGAAGTTTTTCAATACAATTTCATAAAATTCAATTAAAATTTGATTTCAATTTATTTCATGTTAAAAAAATTATAAGAATTATATGTAACTAATTAATACATAATAAAGGTGTTAAAGACAATAAATCAAGGATTATTTATTTTTAAAGGCCAAAACACAAGGGAAACTACTTCAAACACATGATAATTTGACCAAGGAAACCCTAAACAAATCCAAAAAAGTATAAAAAAGAAAGAACACCCAAGGATAACCTTCTGAAATAAAGACCCCTAATTTAAAACCAAATAAACATGAACCCTTGACCAACAAAATCAAGGGAGAAGAAAAACTTAATAGAAAATTAAAGAAGAAGGAATAGATGGAATATAAAATGAGATTACCGTGATAAATAACCCCAAAAACAAGAATAAATCCCTTAAAATTACCATGAATAGAGCAGTGGAGGCATGAGGAAGAGGAGAGTGGCCTCCCTAGGTTGCAAAATCCATCTCAGGGGAGAAAGAGGGGTTCTGGCGTTAAACAGCGAGGGGTTAAAAATGTAATTTAACGATTTTAATGAGCCATAGAATTATTCATGGTTAGGCCACATGGTTTGGGAAACCATGAACCAACCATACACTCCTTACGGGTCTCACGGGACACCTGCATGGTTTGGATGCCCGTTTTGGGAAAATTTGAGACAACCATGAGGTTTGGTTCTATCAAAAAGTGTAGAACCATGTGAATGCTTCTCAGATGATTTTGACTAACCATGCTAATGTTGATATCCCTCATCCAGGGACACCCAATACCTGAATGGTTTTCCCTATGATCCAAATTGATTGACCCACACTGAATGTTACCCATTAAACACAAACATTGAATGTTCATAATGAACTGAAAAGAGTTTCAGCATCCTGAGGTAACATAGTTTCCCTAAATTGTTCACACTAATCGTACAATAGAGGAAAAAATTCCCCAAAAATTCAAATTTAATTTCTAAACACCCAAAACTCATGGGTGAATCTAAATACAAAAAGATAAACCAAAATAAAAGATGAAAATAACAATTGGGGTGTAGAAATTCTCCCCACCATTATTCTTTTTACCCCCATAAATCCACAACACTTTGAGTTTATTAGGATGAAAGAAAAAGTTCCACACTCTCAGATAATTGGACTCTTCAAACTGAAGAACACCTAAAGCACCACCAAGACACAAATTAAACTCATGCCTAAAAACCCTATCAAACTCAAACCATTTCTCAAACAATGATGAAAAGACCTAATCCACAATCCATATACCTTACCATCACTAGAACGAAATCATTAGGCCTACAAAAAGTGTCCAATGTTTACCACGGGAAAAAGGAAAACCCAATCATGATAACCCTAAAAATAGATTAAAAAACGGGTTTCATTTACCAACAATAGGAGTCCATGGTGGACTCCACTCAATTTTATACTTCTATATGGATACCCAACCAACACCACTCGTCAATATAGAACCTTAGAACTAGAAAAACAATTATAAAATCTTGAGATGACTATGTGATAAGGAAAAAGAAATTCAATGGAGCTCACTTTCACTCCATGATGACAAGATCTATATTTTCCCAATAGGTATATCCATTGAAACAAAATTTAACCAGAGATACACAACATCCCTCTTGCATTTCAAAAAATAAAACACCCATAAACTACCATTATAATGAAAGAAAAATTTGCATCGAGATCTTTAAATAGAACTCACATGATTGACATATTCCTCTTATTGATCTATATGCTTCACCAACAAAAAATTGTATTTTATATTTTTCAATCACATTATGTAAAAGTGAGAACCCATTAAATTACAAAATACAATTCTTCAAATACAATAATAGATATCCAAACCATTGAAATCTAATTTATGCATATTAAACATATTCTTCCTAAATAAATTCCAATGATGTCAATTTACCATTGTAATCAGATCATCTTTAATAAGATCTTCAAAAAAATAAGCCATCTTGTCCCATGTATGGATGTACTCCTCCATTTTAATCTTCCCTAAATTAAATCCTCTAACCAAAATATTATCATTTTTTTCATCAACTCTGTATACTCTTTATTAATTTCCCTAAGTAACAATCTCTCATACAACTTATCATCATCCTGTTACTTGGAATTAATAAAGAGACATATTTCCTAAATTTATTCCTCAAATTTGATAATAAGTTCCTAGAATTCTCCATTTCCAACAACCTCATCCGGATCTGTGATGCCCAAGATGGTTGATCGGTTCCCCACCCCTGATCCTTCCTTCTTATGATTAAGAATCTCCAAAAAAAATATCCTTCGTTTTCATTTCCACTGGCTAGGGAAATTAGGATTATTCCATTAACCCTTTTGGATTATAACTTTTAGTCAGGATATAGCTCCCCAAATATTGATTACCCCTCCAACCCTTTCTCATCCTCATACTATGTATCTCTCTAAAATGAGTTACTTCTCCATTGTCTCCTAAAATTTAATAATAAAACTCATAACTATATTCTTATCCAATAAATACATGCTCTTTATTGGAGTACCCTACTCAATAAACTTCATTTCCCTAATTCATCCTTTCATCATACAAACCTTTAAAATGATCCCCAAGACTGATAGTTAAAAAATCTCTTCTATGGATTGGCCTAATCGGCATCACACCCGATAAGTCCAGAAACTACTAATACATGAAGCATGTTGAAAATCTTCCCAAACTGCATGGGACACCACTACATGTCCATGCTATAAAGGATCTGACTCTAGTGACCCATCTTTTCTAGTGTTCCCTTGTACAAAACACACAACATCCACATAGGATGTATGATTTTGAGAATTGTTTCATTAATAAAGTCTTTATAATGTACACACCCCTTCAATACCTCCTGACTTAGATGGGGCTTGCACCTCTGAGGTGTGCTCGACCAGATATATATGTATCCTTCCAAATAAACCATGACTCTGGGATCTGGGTTCAAAGGGAAACCCTTCTTCAGGTAGAGAGCACTCCACAACTGGCCAACTACCTCTATAGAATAGGACTATATATTGAGTGGGATTTGGTCACTTTAACCATTGAATTGTACCTATTTATTTAGGATATTAAACCTAAGATCAATAGGACCTGATTCCAGAACCACGTGCCTCATCTGTTGACCTCACTTGATATCTCGACGACACATAGACAACCGATGGCCCAAACTCTTACATAATGAACAAAAATCCACCCATGATTCAAAAAAAATTGGTTTTTTATACTATTATGCTTCTCTAACTTCAATACAAATAAATTTAACTATAATCTGTGAACCATATAATTCCACTCAATTAATAGGGGAAATAGGGTGACAAATATCAATAGTTCTACTAGCATAACAAAGGAAGTGTCCAAACAAGTTCCCTGGAATTCAAAATATTGAAGGGTTGTGAAAAGGAATAGGAAGCTCAAGAAAACATACCAAAATCTCAATTTTCATATAATCACACTTCATGTGGAAATTTTAGAACCAGTGGAAAAGAAAGAATTTAGATTTGATGCTAACTTGAGGTGCTTTTGAACAATCCTTGATCAAATTGGACTTCAAAGAGAAGAAAAACATAAAATGAATGTTATCAAAAATCCCAACTATATATCGATATTTCAATACCCATGAATCCAAAAAAAATCTATCAAATGAATCCAAAGATGGATGGCGATGTTTGAAGTGGGAAACTAGGGTTATGTCCAAAAGTGATGTGGAATCAGTGAACTCCAAATTTGAAATAAAAATTTTTGGGAATACTTTGAACAGGTTGGTACTTTACAGAAAACTGAGATTGGAGGAAATAAGAAAAAAGATTTAGGGTTACATAAGGGAAGGAAAGAGTGACTATATTCCCCCTATAAAGGTGATAGAGGTCCCTCCCCCTTCAAAAGAGGAGGGACTGGGGCGACTTCCATTTCCGTTAGGTCATGTCGATAGTAGAGTGAAGAGGAATGGGTGAAGCATTCAATATATCAAGATATGGAATTAGTCCACATGCTTCTTTGAGGGATTGGATATGGTTACACATTTCCATCAAGATAAAACCTTGCATAACATCTATAGATGAAAAAAAACAACAAGAATGAAATATCTTCAGGACACATGGGCACAAAGTCTTCTTGTGAACCAACTTTCTACATTTATGAAACATGAGGGTTCCATGCTTAGAAGAAGATGATGAAAGATTAGAAGACTGGTTAAATCTATCTCCAACATAATCAAAATCATTACACATTCACATATATTTTCTATAATTCCCTTCACACGCTTCTAGATACAGGAAAAATATTGGATACCTTGAGCACTCCCTTTAACATGACTTCAACCCCCACTATTTGACTCACCACATTAGCAAATGAGGTTAGACCGAACTATGACACCATCTACTGTAGGTCAAGATGGCTCTCGGTCTCAAAATTTTTAGATTTTAGAAAATCATACTAAAATATCTCTATGAGTTTGGAAATGAGATATACAAAGTGTTGAATAAAATACAACATCGACTGGTCACCTTGCTGAAGGGAGCATATCTCCATCACCTTTGACACCTTCACGGCCTCAAAGAAACACCGATGGATGAATAAAGCCATGAATAATTCCCAATGGAGGTATTCCCAATGATTAGTCCAAATTACTAACTTCCACCACCTCCAACATTGACCTTTAAGTATAAAGGTAATGAGAACCACATTTAGAGACTCAAGAAACTCAAGGAAACTAATGATTTGTTCAAATTTTCACATCCACTCTTCTTCTTCCAAAAAATATGATTAAAAATAAAAGAGAGGTATGTTCACCTTTCTAAACATGAGGAGGAAATATTTAGGTTTATCAATTAGAGGTTCTTCTATTGGTGAACCACTCATAGTTTCACCTCATATATCCACTGAATCTTTGGTGGGGGCGTACTCTAAATAACAAGGAAAAACTCAATCAAAACCAACGAACCATTGAAATCCAATCCCAATAAAAATCTAAACACGAAATATAATCAACCCATAAATTTCAAATCTGAACCATAAATCAAGAACCCAAACACAAAAACCACTTAAAAAAATTTCTAATACTCTCAAAGAAAAAGGACCAAAAATGAAAACTGCCATATTGAAAAAGAAAGTGTCACACAACACTCACCCATCAAAACATCAAAATTTCTATTTTTAAGATACCTTTGGGAAAAAACAAACTTGATTAGTTGGGTGATCTCTAATGGTATTCCATAAGGACTCACAAATATATGTTCTCATGCCAATTTAGGCACCAATCTACACTTACCACCAGCCACCCAATTTTACACCCAAATCCATAGATGTGAGAATTCATGAGAATACCAAAGTCCAAAACAATACATTTACATAAAAATAAATATTTATCCCAAATTTCATATTCTAATCACCACCAATTTTACATTTCACAAATTCTTTCAAAACCACCAAATATTTTCCCATAACCATCCCATTTCCAAATTAATCTCCACTTCAAAAACTACCCATTTATTTCTAAAACAACCCAAGGTTTTAAACATAAAAATCATTTTTCATTAAAACAGTTACCTTTTTACTGAAATTAGTTTTGTTAAAATACCATTTCATAAGGATTTATTTAAATAAATTTTAAAACTCATTCATCATTTCCAAAACCAAAACATCACTATTTGAAATCTTTTTTTTCATTGTTTAAAACAAGAGTTCCAAAATAGTTTTAAAATTAGGAAAATGCCAAAAATAATTAATGATAAGGGAACTAGTGTCAATGGGTGACTTAGACATATGGTTGGAATCCATATTCCAATCACACAACATCTATATAGAGTCTTTCAGGACCATGTCCTTAGCTCCAAATATATTTCTATGACCTATAAGCTCACTGAAACCATTTTCCCAACTCCCATTTCATTCCCTAAGAAAAAAATCCATAATTAATCCAATTAAACAAAACTAAATCCAAATCAAGACAAAAACTAAACCTAAAACACAAAACCCATCTTCAGATGGTAACCCAAGGATCGGAAAATAATGTGTCGGTCGGACACTTCCACATACCTATACTCCAATTTCCGACAATCCTACTCTTCCTACCATGACATCCCAAATAAAAAAGGTTCTATTCAAGATAAATCCTATAAAGAACCTATGATATAATACCATTTTTTCACAAACCAAACTGGTTAACCCTGGACCAGTCACCTGAGTTGGCCCCTGAGATCCTTGAGGCACATTCCAAATCGCCCCAGGGTGGTGAAAAGAACCAAGGGATTATCAAGAATCTATGGGAACGCTTTCTCCATATATATATATATATCAGCATAATAATAAAAGATAATCCCAATATATTAAAACCAATGAAAACAACAAGACATAAACTCAAAATAAAACCAAACTTGACTACCCAAAAGGTCTCTATGTGAATTTGTTGGTCCCTCATCAAACCCAAAACCTAGCATCATACTACAGTGATAGAAACCAAGATGGAACCTACACTTGAGTCTAAAAATAAGAATTAAAGTATAGGTGTGATTTTTTAAATTCAGTAGGCGTACCCAAATAAACTAATCCCAATGAAGTTCCTTTTAAATAATAGATTAATTTATTGCTAGTTGGAAATTAAATATAAAAATATAGGTTTCTTGGACATTCAATTTTTAATCAAATAATAGTTCATTTAACTCTTCATTATAAAACACATTATTCTAAAAAGGAATGTCTTGGGGATTTTATAGAGATGGAAGAAGGGAAATTTTAAAAAGAAATAGAGAGAAGTGAAATATTTTTCAGGAATATTTATCATAAAACATTTCTAAACCAAAAAAAACACTTTTACCAAAGAGACCTATTATAAAAATGAATCATAAGAAAGGAAAAAATAATGACAGAAATGGAAAGAATAACACAAGAGACCAAACCAGATGAGAAACCTAGATTATCCTTCATTGATAAATAAGTGCCAAAAAATATGAGATTACATAGGATATTAAGAGAAAATAGAGATCGTATTATAAAATGATCCATCATGTCAGTGTGGAAGATGCAATTAAACATCCATCACTATCATTCGTACCCTAGCTGGCCTAACTGAGGGGTATAATCCTAAGCATAGAAAATTTGTACTAAGGGCCACTACTATAGTGAAATCCTAATTTTTACCATATAATCCACTAGCTATTATTGGTTCACATATCATTTTTAAAGTGTGGCTGAGCCAATAAATTCCAAAAAAGAATAATATACATATATATATATATAATGAAAGGTCCCAATCAAAACACATAAGAATCACCCCCAAATCATCCCTCCATTGAGAAATCCCTCACCTTCCATCCATCAATTCCCAATGGAGGTCCCATATTAAATACCTCATATTTCCTTTAATACGAATAAGGAAAGAGAAATAACCCATGGATAGTTTTATAAATAAACCCCAATTTGAATGTGTGAATTAGACCTCACACAACCTTTTTCAAAAAAACAACTTCCAAAGGATCAGACACGCCATTATTCATCAAAATTTACCCATTTAGAAATCTATTTTAGAATCCCAAACAACTATTTATCAACCAAAACATATTTACAAAGATTTAATATTAATTTAGAATCCAAAAAATCATTTTAAAATTCCAACAGTGCATTTTACTGAACACTTGGCATGTGAAGATTAGCAAGATGATTTCTTAAAATTCAATAAAAAGAGGATTTCACTTTATTTCATTTTAAAATTTTATTATAAGAATTATAAATCAGTAATTAATACATAATAAAGTTTAAAAAGATAAGAAATAAATTATTCATTAAATTTTAAAGGCCAATAAAAAAGGTAACCTACCACAAACTCACAACAATTCGACAATGGAAACCTAGAACATCTCCAAAATGGTATAATGAAGAAAGAACACCCAAGGAAAACCTTAATAAATAAAGCCCCTAATTTAAACCCAAAGAAACATGAACCCTAGACCAAAAAAATCAAGGGAGAATTGTAACTTAATAGAAAATTAATTAATAATAGGATTAACATAGGAGGAGATTACCCAGATAAATCACTACAAAACCTTGAATAAATCCCTTAGAATCACCATGGATAGAGGAGGGGATGCATGAGGGAGAGGGGGAGAAGCTTACCTTGGGCGCACAATCCATATAGAGGAGAAATATGGGTTTGGGGGTTAAAAATTAATGAGGGAGAAAAGTAAATTTAGTGATTTTAAAAAACCTGGGCACCATGCATGGTTAAGACACATACTTTGGGAAATTTTACACCAATCATGCGCCCATAACTGGACTCACAGGATACTCGCATAGTTTTCTTACATAGTTTTGGATACTGTGTGCCAACTATGTGGTTTGATTCAATCATAAATTTATGAACCATGTGCATGCTTCTCATATGGTTTGGAATAACCATGCTCAAGTCATGCACCATCATAGATGGACACACAATACCCACACAGTTACCCCTAGTAATCACATTATTTGACCCCAACCACGTGGTACACATGAAATAAAGACCATGAATGTTTAAAATGAACAGAAAAGACACTCATCATTAGAAGGTCACATGGTTTCCCCTTAATCATGCACACAAACTATGAAATAGAATAAAAATAGTATAAGATTCCAAATTTTGATTTTAAACACTCATAACTTATGGGATAAGCCAAATAAAAAACGAAAAAGAAAATTAAAAGAGGAAAATAAAAACTAGGGTGTGACATATTCCTTCCTAGATACCAGCATACATTATTTTCCATTTAGATTAATGGATTTCATATAATGGTCCATGATGTGGTCTATATGACCATAATTGAATCATTTCATCCATGTAAATTTAACAACCTAATTATATTTCTTTATTGTATTCTTTAAAGGATTTTATTCATATTTCTTACTTTGTTTATTCCTTAAGGAAAACTCACTTTTACTTTTCATCATCATATATTGGTGTATTTGAATTCTTTATTTTTTTGAGTGATTTGGATAATTGGATCATACCAACAATCTTAATATATGTTTCTATAAGTGTTTTTATAATCCAAAAACCTCTCTTGATTTTCCAATACATTATTCAATGGAAAATTCTTATTTTTCTATGATACCAATTTATTTTGTAAAATAGTTTTATTCTCACCTTCAACTTTTATCCTCCTGTCTATAGGCCTCCTTGTTCATGTAAACACTAAAATATTGTTTCCAAAATTAATATATCTATATCCAAACCTTGATCAAAACCAATATCTACTAATCAATCTTTTTATTTTTTGTTTATATGCACTATATATCTATATTTTCAAGATTTCCTTCTTGGATCCTTTTGAACATGTAAAACCGTGTTTTTGATATTGTATTTACAGATTATATTATTGGATATACATACCACCACATTTAATTTATTGGTTGCTTTTACAAAACATATACTCTTACACTTTTGTAATGATTTTAATAAATGTCCTGCACTTCTATAAAAAATAGATTTATAAAAATTAAGTTGTTAATGATTGTGGGATACCATTTTTATGAGACTAATGTTGATTATTGTTTATTTGATATCAATCTCAACAATCCACAATAATGAGTATTCTTATATGCATGAATCAATTCATTTTTTTGTGGGGAAAACTTATTATTTTAGTAATATATGAAGTTTTATCTTGGATTGACTCTATATTTTTTAGACATACTTCTAGATAAATATTATTTTAGACTAAGAGAATTATTTTCAACCTCAGTTAATATCAATATATATTTCCACTCATTATTAATATTTAAAACATGATTATAATTCATATTTCTAGTATCTTGTAACTATTTTTCAATCTTTTTCAACCAGTTTTTCTTTGATATCTAATTAATATATCATAACATTTAATTAAACTTTATAAATATTATCCATTGTGTGGATCACTTCCTTTTAAACCTTCTAAAACACTTATTTATCCCATTAAACTATTTGAAATTATTCAGCTAATAAATTCATTTTTTGATTGCAGATTATGATAGAATCTTCCTTGTATTTATTTTACTTTGTTTGAGTGTTTCATCTAATTTACTTCATTACCAATTCATCCTCTATAGCATCAACCTCTTCTTCTAGTTTTTATTTTTCATCAAATAGTTCCTTGATAAAACAAAGTATATATATATAAACTTTATCAATGGCTTTATTTAAGTTTTATTTAACATGGGAGTACAAGTATTCAATTGTTTTAATCTCTTCACACTCTCTAAATATTTAACTAGTAACATTAAATGGATATTTATAAACAGATTCAATAAATGAGCATATATCACTCTCAATATCATCTGAAAATGTTTGATCCTATTTATTCCTTAATACTTTTCTCAACATATTATCCTATCTACATTTACTATTTTCAATTTTTCATTAAAAACACTTCTACATTAGTTTTGTTAAGGTTAGAATCTGAGATCCCCAACTGAGGTGCTTCTTCATCCATTTGATGTTTTAGATTCATATATCATAGTGAATACAACAGAGAACAACTTTCAGAACCAATAAAATATTTTCATTGAGATTCTAATTCTAATTATGATGACTCCAAAAATAACAATTCATAGGTAACCTAATATATTGATACAATTATTTTTTCCCAATGGATTGTGTATACAAGCCTGAGAGGGGGGGGGGAATCAATTGTGGATCATTTTTATAAAATTTTAATTTATTTACTTTAAACACTTTCAATCCGTTTTACCTTTAACCTCTAATGATAGTTAAAGTTGTTGGATATTATTTATTTTATACAATAATATACCTAATTCAATTAAAATATCTAATGTTTTGTGTGTATTTTAACAAAGTTCAGCCCCACTTGGGAATCCTACTAATTATCATGGTTAATTTTTCTATGACATGAATTTTCCACTATGATTCAATCACTAATTACAGGTGGAGTTTGATATGTATCATACTAAAACCAAGGAATACCATATTACATACGTTTGGGTTTACTAAATTTTTCAGACAATCCATATGTTACATTTCATTGCTTCTTTTTATACATTAAATTTATAAAAAGTTCTATTTTACTTTTCCTCTTCTTCTTAATGAAGATCAGGAATACTATAGAGGGGTGTCTCTGAACCAAAAATATTGATCTTATTTATCACATTAGAGTCTTCAACATCCTTTATATTTTTGGTAACACTACTTTCTACTCAATCTCTAGTGATCTATAAAGAGCTTCCAGGTCATCATAGAATATTTTATTGAAAAATAAACTATTTTTCAAAAACTGTGTAATATAATCTTGGATTTAAATTATTTTTTAGATATAAAGAACCTTGGGTTTATGAACTCTCTTATAATTATTCTTTGTTTTTGTTCTTCTAAACTTCTCTTTCTCCTTCCTCTATTATTGGTCTCAAATCCTCTTATATTCGCTAATATCACACCAACACTCTTCAAATCATTCCTCCTTTATCCACTTTATTTTTTTCCTTGTCGATTTCATTAATTTATAATGAGAATAAGTGGTTAAATTTAATATCTCAATTAATTTTCAATAAAAGGAAATGGAATATATTGAGTATTTTCCAATTCCTATTGAAAATAAGTATTATAAAATACCAAATTTTGTTCTGATAGTATTCAATGGACACTAATTTGCAACTAAAAGTAAATTATTTAAATTCCCTTATATACATATATTCATTTTTCTTTTGAAACACGGTTAACATGTTCCCTAGAAAATATCTACTTCATTAATGTAGTTATGTTCTACTTTAACTCAAAAAATATATTCTATAAAATCCACATTTATTTGTCACAACCATATAAAATATACACAACTCTTAAAATACATATTGGATTTCTTTATTTCTATTTTAAGAGCCTCAAAAAAACTTCCTTTATATATTCACACTTGAATATATGAATTTTATATAATATTATAGAAAAAAGAACTCTTCTCAACCACTCACTATTCATCACTACTTTATAATAAAATTATTTTGGATCTTATAAACACCAATGATTTTCCATCTTATTTTATTCCCAGATTCCTAAAAACAATAAGTCTTCTCACTTTTTAGTATTGGATTTATTCATATACATCCATCTCAATTCATTTTATCTTTTTTATCTCATTCAATATGTTCATAAAAATAACCCAAACAACTTAGATTAAACTGATGTAGACTTATAAATATAGATCGTGCTTTGATAGAATAATGTATGCATTAATCATGAAAGCCCAATAACTTAATATTCACCATAAAGAATAAAACCCCTATCAACTCAATATTTATATCACAAAATTGGATTGAATCATAGAAAAACATGGAACCATGATGTTTAGGAAACTTAATAATAGCTTCAATATCATCCCCATAGAATCATTTCATCATATTATAAATTTTGAAATCTATTTTTAACATATAGAAAAACATTCAAAATTTCACATAATTTTGAAGTCCTACCCTAATAATTTATAAAATATTAATATTTTTACCTCTTATGGTGAATAATTATACTCATAAAAATTATTTCATTTAGTTATAATTGACTTATGCTTAGTCTAGAAGTTTTACACTCAATGACTTTCAAAAAATCTTACTTCATCACAAATTTATAGATTCTAGTGATGTCATAAGATGAGTTCAAAGACTTATATTGAAGTCTTACGATCGTGATTTATGCTACAGATGAAGCCAAACAATCAAGAATTAGAGACTAACTATATTCTATAAGCCACACAATTATTAGATTGAGTCTTACAATCCTAGAAATTTATATTTTTCTGTGAAACTCTAAATATTTAAACATTATCAAATAAACTAAAAATGAATTACATCAACTCCAGGATATAGAAAAACCTTATAGTAATTTATTAAATTTCATGTGAACATTAAATACCATATCGATCATAGTTAATACACCTCATATGATGTATCATTCCTTAGATATCTCTCATAAACCTTTGAATCTGATTTTTATGTATTGTGTTGATGGTTCTGTAGCCAACTCCTCTTTCTTCATCTCATTCACTCAAAATGATGAATTAATCCTTCTTCAACTTCAACACTTTTCATACTCATGAATACCAGATCATTCAATTAATAAATTTTTCGTCCTAATGAATTGTTTTGACCATCCATACAAAAGACCTTTGGTCTGATTTTCATATATGCATTATGGTAGTAAATCCTCTTTCATGGGTGTAAATTCAAGTCAATCACCCAATTAATATCACATAAATTATTACATTGACAACTATAATTAAAAAATTACATTCAAACACCTTTGGGAACTTCAAAATGTTTTGAAAGGACACTAATGATGTGATTGTTCTTGAGAATTTAAATGAGATCCATAAGCTTGGAAGATTGGGAGCCATGGTTATGAATACATACATTAGGTAAATTTTTATAATTTTTTTAAATAATTGATCTACTATGTTCATTATAGTTTAATACCATTCATATTTTCTACATGTTTATATATCATACAAATATAAATGGAAGATCCTATGAAAAAAATGGATTCATTATTTCTCAAATCGCTTTTATAAAAAAACATAAATGGATTAAGATTAAATTTTATTAAGAGTTTGCCAAGTAGTTGTAGTGTTTCAAAAGAATGTTTAAAACAATGCTCTCTTCTTAAAAACTACAATTTTAGGGTAAATTTCAACACTCTAACCATATAAAATATATATCTTTATCTTTTCAATTACTTATTACTTTTTTTAGGAATCACTTTATGCTCATAATGATCAATTTTGATATTCTATGTTATATATTTTTGGTTCCAAATAAGTTATATCCAACCAAACGACCACTCATGATGTCTTTTATGAATTTTTAATACACTACATTAATTATTTTACAAATAAACATCATATTATATGATTTATATAATTCTTTAACAAGAACTTTTTTCTTGGTATGTAGGTGTTTATTTATCATGAAAACCATTGTATAAGGATCTCCAATGTGTATAAGATTCCTATTAATTTTAAAAACTAGATAATTATTTGTGTATATATAAAAAAAATCACTACTAAAAAATATTTCCAAAAAAAATACTTATTTTACACAATGTTTCTATAGTTTCTAAAATAAAATAATGATTATGGTTGTCGTTATTAAATTATTAAATTTATGAAAGATATAATATTACATCAAAAAACTAGTGTCCGAAAATAGGTATTTGAGAAGGTAACTATACTTTCATTTGAAATATATATATTATCCATTTTTATCTATAATTTTTTATCACTGCCAAGACTATTTAAAGTATACATAATTAAAAGAGGAATCATATTTTTTTAGTAATGATTAGCCAACTCCCATAGTATTGAAATGTATTCAAACATCATGAATAGATGATTACCTTTCGCATTTTAATATTTTATTTAATTGGGATCATGAAGAGTATATTTATATACTACTTATTTTGCCAATTTTATTATAATTTTAAGTAAGATTATTGAAGATAGACTTTAGATTAAAAGGGCTTTCATCTTAGTTTGAATAATACAAAGTATATGGAGTGTTCTTTTAGAAAATAATCATATATTAATGTTAAGGATGTGATATTGGGATCCAATGTTTTTTAAAAAGTTGATCATTTTTTATATTTAGGCCCATTACTGTAATGTGATATATATATATTAATGAAGATATATCTTATAGGATTAAAACTGGAAATATAAAATATAGAAAGGCTTCTAAGGTTCTTTGTGGTTGTAAAAAAAATTCAAATTGTAGAGTAAAACTTTTAGGATAGGTAGAAGGTTGTCTACTCTATATGGTAGTGAGTATTGTACATTAACACAAAACATTGGACAAAGAATAAGGTTGATAGAAAAAAATATATTAATATGTACATGTGGGAACACTAAGTGGAATAAAATTTGAAATGAATGTGTTCAAGTGAAAACTGGAGTGGTTCAGATTGAAAATAACATGATAGAGACTATATTAATATGGTTTATACGTTATAGAAGAATACTTATGAGTGTATCAGTTAATAGTGAATTTTTAATAATAAATTCGCATATTAAAAGTGGTATAGGTAGTCCTATAAGGATATTTTAGTTCAAAACACAATTTACATACTCAAATCCAAGAAGACATTCTCATATTGTCTTAATAATATATGATAAATATTAATAATTTATTTGTGATGTGTTGTAAATATAATCACATCAATCTAATAAACAGTATAGTAGTTATGAATGAATGTTTTGGTTTTCATTTAAAAGTGACCTTTAAGTCCAAAATGCATGTCACATACTCAAAATTGATCAAACACAATCTGTTCATATTGACACTTTATAGATAATATTGATAATTCATTTATGATGTGTGGTAAATAATATCATGTCAATCTAACACACTGTTTGGTTGGTATGACTAAAAGTTTATGTTTTTAATTCAATGGTGACATTTTAGTTCAAAATTCACTCCACATACTCAAAACTGAGAAAATCCAATCACATTGTCTTGATACATTTGAAAAATTATCAATAATTTATTTTTGACATTTAGGAATTAACTGAAAGTCAATTTGGCATATGGTGTAGTCATTATGAATAAAATTACATGTTTCCATTTAAAAGTGGGATTTTAGTTCAAAACAAGAATTACATTCTAAAAAATGAATAAACCAACTCAAAATGTTTTGATATAAAAATATATAATTCATTTATGATGTGTAAAAGTTAAGATCATGTTAATATGACACATGGTGTGGCCGATATGACTGAAAATTCATGTTTTTAGTTTTACATTGACATTTAAGTTCTAAACGTGTTTTATATACTCAAAATAATGAAAATAAACATGTATGTTTTTTATAATTCTGTAAAAAGAGTGATAGTTAATTTCTGACATGTAAGAATTAACCACACATCAGTTTATCACATGGTGTGGCTGGTATTACTCAATGTGCATGTGTTCATCTAAAAGTGACTTTTTAATTCAAAATACCTTAGAGGAATTTTCCTCCACTACAAAAAAACATCATCTTAGAGGTTGTTTCTTAGAAGGGGTTATGCACAACCCCCTATAAATTCATTTTATAGGGGGTTATGCCCAACCCCCTATAATCATCGAATTTTGAGAGGGTTCACAACCCCCTCTAAATATTTTAGCATTTTCTTTCTTTATTATATTTTCTTGGATTTTAGAGGTAGTTCGGTCAAAAACAATCCTAAATTTAATAATTAGTGGCCCTATATGATCGGTTGGATTTTAGAGGTGCTATATATATATATTCATTTGGATATATATTTTAGGTTATATATATGACCTAGAAATGTTTTTAAAGGAAATAGTGGGGGTTCACAAACCCCTCTAATATCTTAAATTAGATGAGGTTCATGAACATTCGTTAATACCTTAGATTGGAGGGGGTTTTGAACCCCTTATAATTAAAGAAATTAGAGGGGGTTGTAAACCCCCTCTAATTTAAGATATTAGAGGGAATTGTGAGTCCCCTATAATTTATGAAATTTTAGGGGGTCGCCAACCCCCACAAATTAATGAAATTAAAGGGTTCATGAACCGCTGTTAATCACTTTGATTATTGCGGGTTTTAACCCCCTATTAATTTTTATTTATTTTTTAAAATAAATCGAATATAAATTCAAATTTTATATTATATATGTGTGGGTGTGCATGTGTGTGTGTGTGTGTGTATTACATAAAAACATTACATAAATGTATTTAAAATCATTATAAACATATATATATATATATATAAAGACAATACATAAATACTTTAAATAAATACTTATACATATATAAAAAATGAATACATATATAAATATTGGAATATATAATATAAATGTATTTAGAAATATATTTATTCAAATATATAAAACTTATATATGGTTTTATAAATACCATATATTTATATTATGATTTATATTATACATATATTATATTACGTACATTTTTTATTGTATATTTCTGTATAAATACATTTATATTATATTTTGTATAAAAATAAATAGAATATAAACAAAATTAATTATAAATATATATATATATATATATATATATATTATATTATAAATATTTCATTATATATAAATTTATATATATTATATAATTATTTTATATATATTCAAGTATACCGTAATAATTATAAATTGATTTAGTAAATATATATATATATATCATTTAATTATATTATATATTTCTTATTATATGACTGTATTTAATTGTATTTATATGTATACATAAATATAATTGTATTATTTTATGTGTATAAATATATATATAATTGTATTTCATATATTATTAATTATATATAACATAAAAGCATAAACATATTATATAAATATATACATAAATATAATTTATTTAAACATTAAATCATTTAAAAAGTCAATCTTTTAGTTTTTATAATTTATATTAAAATAATAATTAATATATTTTAAACAATATGTTTATGATTTTAAATGATATATAATTAATATTATATGAGATACAATTTATATAAATAAATACATATGAATGTACACAATATTATAAAACTATATTTATTGAAATATAAATATATTCATGTACATAATATTATAAAATTATATTTATTGAAATACATATATATTAATGTGCATAACAATAAATATGTGTATTGGAATACATTATATAAATATTTGTATAAATTGTATTTCATATAATATTAATGATATATTTATATAAATTTTATTTCATATAACATTATATAAATATTTTTTATAAATTTTATTTCATATAAAATATATGTCTAAACATTATTTCATATAATATTAATTATATATAATATAAATATTTGTATAAATTTTATGTCATATATTTTTATTTCATATAATATTAATTATATATAATATAATAAAATTTATACAAATAAATAGATGTATTGAAACATGTTAGGTTAATATATTTTTAAAGACATTATATAAACATATTAAATAAATACTTATATATATATCAAATAAATAATCATGTACATAATATATAAATATGTATTTAAGTAAATAAATAATTTACAGAAATATATTTATAAATATATAAAAATATAAATATAATTATATATACATAACAAAAATAGAATTATAAAATATATACTCAAATGTATGTAAATACACATATACAAAATATAGATTATATAAATATATAAATTTAATATAATATAACTGTATTAAAATAGAAAAACATAAATATATAATATAAAAATGTATATATTAATTTATATAATTATATATATATTTAAATATTTATTTAAATAATACTTATTTTAATTTACTTCGTAGTATATATAAATACAATAATTTGTAAATTAAATAACAAAGTACAAAGGCCATAGTGGTAGAGGAATTACGGTTATATATAAGGGGTATGGGCTTTTAATCCATCTGCTATTTTATTTTAAAAACTTGTGGGATTTATACAATGGCTGGGTGTGTGCGTGAACGAGAGGGCGGGAGGGATGGGATGCTGGTGATATGGGGTACTGGAACTGGAGGGGTCATGCGAGTGTGGCCCTGGAACGGCAAGGAGAGGTGGGTCATGAATGGGAGGGTCACTGGTGAACTTGAGGGTGAGGCGGGGGGTTGTGAGAGGGGTGGGGCACGGGTAGAGGAGGATTTAAAAAAATGAGTTATGAGTACACAACTCGACTAGTGTTGACCACCGTTAAATTGATCAATAATTTAAAGTGGGTTTTAAATTATAGAAGGTCAAAACCCCCTCTCAATTGTTATTCTATAGGGAAATTAGAGGGGGTTTTATCTACCTCAAAATGAATTGGCGTAAAAAAAATTCATTACATTACCAGCGGTTCTTCAAAACCAACTCTAACAAGAGTAGGCTAGAACATTAGCATTGGTTCCTCATAACCACCACTAATGTGTTTATAATGGGTTATAACCCCTTCTAAACTAAAAACTAACCCCCTCTAATCAGGTAGTTTTTTTTATTTCTCACATTAATTTGATGCATGGTGTGGTCAATATGAATAAAAGTGTGTGATTCTAGTTTAAAAGTGACATTTTAGATCAAAACATACATCACATACCCAAAAAAAATGAAAACACATTCATATTTTCTTTTACACTATGAAAAATATATTTGATTCATTTTTTAAGGGTAAGATTTTAAAACACATCAATATGACCCATGGTGTGGAAATTATGACTAAAAGTGTTTGTTTTCATTTATATGTCACGTTTTAGTTCAGAACGCACATCACATATTCAGAACATAGAAAACATGCTTGGATTATCTTCATACATTAGAAAAAATGTATATAATTCTTTTGTGGCATGTACAATAAAACAGATCGGTCATTTATCTGCACTAGTAATATATTTTTTTAGCACTAAAAAGCTCTAAAGTTGTATGCAGCATGAAAACTTTGTCAGTTTTATCAGTGATAGTGAAATACATAATAAAACAAAAAATAAATTTTTTTTCAAAATTATTTGGTGTACGACACTCCCACCAATCACCACCTCTTTATCGATTCTTTTCATCCCTTCTCAGCTACATGCACACCTACACCTATATAGATTCGAACCTGAGACCTCCATGTACAAAGTGGAGACCCTTACAATTACACCATCATGTTTTCTTCTATATTATATGATATATCAATTTATTTATATATATTTACATTCAGGTTTCATATCCATATATTTATTCATATATTTATATTTTTTTTAATACATTTATAAAATGTGTTTGTGTGTGTGTATATTTATTTTTGTGTGTTTATATTTATTTGTGTGTGTGTGTATCTCTGTGTGTGTGTCTATATATATAAATATATTTATATTTATTTATATTTATTTATATTTATTTATAAATATTATATATTAATATTTTTTTATATATTATTATATATATATGTTTGTTAATATAAACACAAACACAATAATATATTTATAAATAAAAACTATATATATTTTTTAGGTATATACAAATTCATTAATTTTTATAAGGTAAATTAAATGAATAAATTTTTATTTTAGATAAAATGGATAATTATTTTTTATTTATATATGGTTTGTATATTTAAAAACATATCATATATGTAAATATTTTTACATATGTATTCATACAATTAATTTTTTATATATAAATAGATTCAAATATTTATATGCATATATTTATATTTATATTTTTTTATAAATAACACTACAATTTGAAAATGATAAAATTTGAACACCGTAATATCTATATGAATGTATTCCCTTGGAATAAATCTAGTTTCAACTGGAAAAAAAATCAAGATGACCCTCTAAAAGATGTTCAAAATCTATTGGATATTCAAAAATTCGGATACCACATATAAAAACATCGTTTTTAAGGATTTCCATCCCTTTTAATCCTGAAAATATAAGTCTTGAGAAAACCCTAATCCAAATAGCGTAGATCCTTCTATAAGATTTGATTTGAAATTTTATGGAGCCCAAATGGAATCCTATATCAAAATTTTTTACCATTTGAAATTGAAGCACTCTTTTCAAATTTTCATAAGATATTAATTAGTTGATTAATTTTATCTATCTTCAAATTTTTGTCAAATTTATATTACTGGATACTAATTTGAAAATTATTAATTAATATTACTTTTTAATTTATTTTCAATACATTTTCACTAAATATATTATATATAAATTGTAAATACATATTTAATGTTATATAAATCATATTTTAGACATTATTATATATATATCAATAGAAATATATTTTTGTATTAAAATATGATTTCTAATAATTTTTAATATTTTATTAATGTTATATTTTGTCAACGCTAATAGCATTTATTTTACTTTTGTTTAAGGGAACACCTTTACCAACACTAAGAAAAGAACTGATAAAAGAATATCTTTAATAGTTTTAAAATAATCATTGGTTAATGTGGATTTTTATCAACACTGATAAAGGAAACCTTTATCGATTCTTTCAAATAGAATTGATAAAAATACCGTTATATCAATACATTTCTTGCACTGATAATCGACAGCGCTAAATAAGGATGATTATATAGTAGTAGAATAAGTAACCATCCATAAATTTGACACATAGTGTGGTTGGTATGACTAAAATCTCATGTTTTTTATTTATAAGTGACATTTTTGTTCAGAACATGGATCATATACTAAAAACCCAACAAATTCACTCAGATATTTTTGATACATCCGGAAAAATATTGAAAAATAATTTTGTATGTGCACTGATTAACTACACTAGAATTTGAAATATAGAATGGTTGTTATCATTGAAAGTGCATGTCTTTTTTTAAAACTATTAAGTTAGTTCAAAATGCGCTTCACACGCTCAAAACTAAGAAAACATTCTCTGATTGTCTTGATAAATTAGAAAAAATTCCAATAACTCATTTGTGTTTTAAATGAATTATCTTCACGTAAATACATCACATGGTGTAAAAATGATAAAAAGAGAATGTTTTTAGTTTTAAAGTGATTTTTTAGTTCCAAACGTGTGTCATGTACTCAAATTTGAGAAAACACCCTCGTATTGTCTTGATACTTTGGTATAAATTTCATTTATTCATTTATGATGTTTCAGAATTATCATTTCATCCATATGATACATGGTGGGGCCGTTATAGCTGAAAGTGTGTGTATTAATCAAATAGTGAAATTTTAGTTCAAAACACACATTGAATAATCAAACCCCTAGAATATGGACTCATATTGTCTTGATGATTTATAAAAATATTGATAATTCATTTATTACATATATGAATTAAAACAAATCCATCAAACATATGATGTGTCTAGTATGACTGAAAATGCTTGTTTTTAGTTTAAAAGTGACAATTTAATTGGAAACACACATCAGATAATCCTAACCAATAAAATGCACATGGATTTTCTTGATAGTTTAGGAAAAAGATCGATAATTCATTTTTGTTGTGTAGAACTCAACTGTGCATCAAACCAACACACAGTGAAGTCGATATGACTCAAAGTACATGTTATTTATTTAAAACTAACATTTCAGTTCATAATGTGAATCACTAACTCAAACCTAATCTAACATATTCCACTCTTTTTTTATGAGATTAATCTTATAAAAAATAACCCTTTATCATTGATTTTTTGATGACATGAGTCCGACTTCAGAAGTAAAGTTAAATCCAACTTATTTTCAAATAATATCTTAATAACATCTTCCAAAGATATATAGTTAACTTTTGAATTTTCTAAAGTTGTTTGCCTTCTAATGACAGGCCTCCCCATATGGTGATGATTCCATTAGAAGTTTGAAGGCTTTTAAAAATTCAAATGTTAGTTACATCCCATTGGAAGATGTTATTATGCTACCCCATGAAAATAAACTCGATTTTACATCACTTCTGAAGTCAGACTAATCTCATCCAAACTCTATTCTATTAAAATATTTCACGGTATTTTTTATCTTCTCTAAAGCATTGATGTGTTATTTAATGTATTTATTATTTTTTATTTCACTTTATATGCTCGTAACTATCATTTTATCAGGGATAAATAAAAAAAATTGATATTTTATGTTCTTTTTACCTCAATTTCCAAATCATTATGTGAATACTATTGACAATGATGGTTAACCATATTATCTTTATGATTCTAAAATTTTATAACATCTTCTTATATATTACATATGATATTAATGTTTCGTAGTACAATTTTTAATCTTCTTAAAAGTATTTCAGTAGTTTATAATGAAAATATGATTCCTATAAAGCATATACCCTATGAGTGTCAAACCAGGTGTGCAGCAAGGCCCGTTGTCGTTCAATAGTTCTTGATCAAGTCTAGATCAATGTGGTGTTTTTGGGTTTTACACCTAGGGACATATAAAGAAGAGCCACATCTACATGTAGTATCTGGACATGGATTTTATTACTTAGATAATCACATAATTTTTACTCTACCAAAATTTTAGAATATTTTCTTATATCTAAAAATATGACATTGATGTTTTATAAAAAAATTAACTTTCTAAGATCTATGTTCAATGGTTTATAAAGATAATGTGATTAATCTAAAACATATCCATCGACATTAATAATACATGTGTGCAATAAGGGATGAATCATCTAAATAATGGGAGTAACCAAACATATGCATAGTGAAGCCTCATTATCATCTAGTTTTTCATCTTTCATCCTATGTTTATTCCATATAAATCCAAAGTTTATGATTAGTTGATTATTGGTTATTCATTAGTGAATCATTAGTTAATCATTCATTAACCATTAGTTAATCATTAGTTAATCATTTTTAGTCATTATTTAATCATTATTTAATCATTCCTTAATAATTCTTTAATCATTAATTAGTCATTTTTTAATCATTCTTTAATCATTCTTTAGTTATTACTTTAATCATTACTTAATCATTGGTTATTAATTAGTCAATTATTCTTTAATCCATACTTATTAGTTATTTAATCATTCTTTAGTCACTATTTAATAACCCTTTATCATTCATTAATAATTACTTAACCATTACTTAATAATTAATTAATAAATATTTAATCATTATTTAATCAGTACTTAATCATTATCCAATCATTGGTTAATCATTAGTTAATAATTAGTTATCCATTCTTTATTCATTCTTTAATCATTCCTTAAGCATTTTTAATCATTCTTTAATCATTCCTTAATATTTTCTTAATCATTAATAAATCATTACTTAATCATTCTTTAATCATTCCTTAATCATTAGTTAATAAGTCTTTAATCATTACTTAATCATTAGTTATTCATTATCTAATAATTCCTTCATCATTAGTTAATCATTACATAATCACTACTTAATCCTTAATTAATCATTATATAATCATTCTTTAATCATTCCTTGATCATTATTTAATCTTTCATTAATCGTTCTTTAATCATTATTTAATCAATCTGTAATCATTATTTAATCATTAGTTAATCATTACTCAATCATTAATTTATCATAATTTAATCCAAATTTAATCATTAGTTATTCATTAGTTAGTCATTACTAAATCATTAGTTACAAATTATATAATTATTACTTAATCATTATTTATTCATTCATTTATCATTGTCTATTCATTATTTAATAAATAGTTAAACATTACTTAATCCTTAATTAATTATGCTTTAATATGTATTTAATCATATGATATTCATTATTTAACTATTATTAGTTATTCAATATTTGTAATCATTCTTAAATCTTCAGTTATTCATTAGTTAATTTATACTTAATCATTGATAATAATAACTATTATTTCTAAACTATATATAACTAACTAAACTACTTAACAAATAACATATTTAAAAATATTTAAAAACAAATCAATTAAATAAAAAAATAAAAAAATACCTCTAAAAGATATTTTGAAAAAAAGAAGAACTTATTTTATGTCACTGAAACCACCATACACAAAGAAGGATTCTTTTAGAGAGAGATGATGTTGAATCAAGAGAGTGGAGGGAATTTTGAAGTGAGAAGTAATGGGGTTCCCATTTAGAGGGACTTGAGGGAAAGGCGGCAGGGGGGACCCCCTTTCTCCTTTATGCTAGAAGGAAGGTGGTCAATCCCCCTTCTAACTTTGAATAAATCAAGAAGGTAGCAGCGGCCTTTCCTATTTTCTGATATAATTTTCAAAATAAATTGATCTAGACGTTTTTTTAAATGTTTTAGAAAATGCAGAAAAAAAAACTTTGTGTTTGGCCTCTGGTTTTAGTTTGTTCTTGTTGTTTCTTTCTTCTTCTTCAAATTTTTGTTTGTAACCTAGCATTTGTTGACTGATTAATAATAGGGTAGGGGTGATATTTTTTTTGTGTAGTATGGACAAAGTGGTCTGAATGGAGTTCTTTTATGTGTTTTAGAATTTTTTTTAAATTTTTTCATGTTAAAAAAATTAAAAAAATGCTTGAATGGTGGTAGTGCTGACACCCCCTTTAAACCAAAATCTAAAAACATTACAATTTTTGTATAGTTAAAATTTTTATTTTTATTTTCTTTTGTATTATATATATATATAACAAAAAAAATAGTAGAATTTATCTACTATTTAATATATAGTAGTAATGCCATTACAGGAGTCAGGATTATGATAGAAACCCTCACCCATGGCTTCCTTTTATAAGAGAGTTTTCCCTGGATATCATTCTTTATTTCTGATTTGGGATTCAGGTTCTCCCTTTCCTACCCAGAACATTCTGCATTTCTGATATTGGATTCAGAAATGTTTCAAGTACGTGTCTTTGAATGAAAATAAAATATAAACTATATGACCAATATAAATGAAACTTAAAACATGGATTAAAAATTTATGAAATAGTTAAAAAGAAAAATAATTTTGTGACAAATTTCGACGAAAATTTATTTATAAGCTTTCAATGCCACCTATAAGAAACTTAAATTTTTTTCAAGTATGTGACTTTTAAAGCCAATAAAATATAAACTATAAGACCAATATAAATGAAAATTAAAACATGGATTAAACATATAACAAATATTCGAAAATAAAAATAAAATCATAAAAAATATTGATGAAAAATAATTTATAATCTTTTAAAACCACCAAGTTGAAACATAAAAATGTTTCTAGCAATGGCTTTAAAAGCATATAAAATATAAACTATAATACCAATATAAATGAAAAATGAAACATGGATTAAAAATATAAGAAATGGTTTAAAATATAATGAATTTCATAAAAAAAATTAATGAATAATAACTTATAAGCTTTCAAAACCACCAACTTGAAATGTAAAAAAGTTTTAAGTATGTGACATTGAAAGACTAAAAAATATATACTATAAGAAAAATATAAATGTAACTTAAAATGTTTATTAAACATATAAGAAATATTTAATAATTAATTATTAAATTAGTAATATAATTATTAATTATATATTTATTAATTATATCATAATTAATTAGTTAATTAGTAATATAATTATTAATTATTAATTATATAATTAATTAGTTAATTAGTAATATCATTATCAATTATATAATATTTAATTAGTAATATAATTATTAATTATATAATAACTAATTAATTAATTTTTAATATAATTATTAATTTTATAATAATTAACTAGTTAATTAGTAATATATTTATTAATTATATAATAGTTATTTAGTTAATTTGTAATATAATTATTAATTATAATTATTCATTATTAACTAGTACTCGCTTGTGCGTACACACGGTGATATGTATGAATTGTTATTTTTTAATAAGAGAATATTATTTGTAAAATTTGAGAACAAATAGTAATATTGAATATATCTTGATCACAAATTAGTGGTGCATAAAATTAAAATAGAAGTGAATAAAGTATGGAGACACCATTAAAATAGTTTAAAAAGATAGGATAAATTTAATGTAAAGGAATTTCTAATTTTTGAGGATAGAGATTTCAAATAAATTTCAACAGCATTTACAAAACATTATTGGGTACAAAAACATTATTGGGTGCAATTAAATACATAGTGAAAGTGACAAAGGGGGATCTAGGAATAGTTGTGTTAAATGGAGAATAAGGTGTTAAGGATGTTGTTTGGAGCATCAATGTCGGGGGAGTAGCATGGTATATAGAACCATAAAAATGTATTAAAATTTTTTTTACAACACAATGTATGAGAAATTATGAAACACTTCAATAATCATTCCAGAAATATCTATGTTTGGCTAATAGGGAAACATTTTCACATAAAAAACCTAGAATCAGATAGGTTTAAAAAAGATATAGGGAATTATATATGATTGAGTATCATCTAAATGTAGGTGCACCGAACTGATATCTCAAATATATTCATTAACCTGGTATGTAGAACCATCTTAAAATTTCAATGGGAACAAATACATAACCAAGACAATTGGTTCCACAAAAAAGATTCCCCAGCTCATGTTTTTCTAGGAGAAGAATCCAAATTCCTTATATAATTTAGTTAACATTCCCAAAATGCCCAGAAGATCCACCATTACTAAAATAGAAATCATCATCTAAATATAATTACAAGTCACAAACATATAAAGACATGATTCACTACAACAACATAAAAATAATAATATAATCAAACATAATTTCAAACATATATCAAGTGAAGGCTTTTTAAGATTATTGTTGAATTGAAATATTTTTTTCTAAAACATAGATAGTGACTACCTCATTTTGGTTTTATGTTATTTTTTAAAACATAGATAGTGATTTCTTCTATTTGGTTTACATTCAGTAGGGAAAATGGGGGAAAGAGAAATATATAAATCATTAGTGCATATGAAATATAACTGAAATTAAAATGAAAATACCAAGTGTGATCTACAATACTAACCCCACATTGAACACTAAAACAAAAGAAACCTATATTATAAAAAAATCAAAGCACTAGACATTAGGTTCCTTCTAGTAAAACACATGTATTTAGACTCACTCAATCCTTCCATTATGATGATTAGAAGGTATTTAGAGAAGTCACTACACCATTAATGAAACACAACCACTCCTGACCCCATACAGAGGATAGAACCAATAAGTGAATAGGAAAACCATCTTCCAATGTTATCTAAAACCCACTGATGTTCTTATTAAAGATACTTATGTACATCGTAGACTGGACTGGGATGCTCCCAATATGCAAGGGTTGGTCCAGTTCTAGGGTAGTCCTTGGCCCAATGTCTGATGATTTCCCCAAATTGTTCTTCATCCTATTTTTTGTATTTCATGAAGTAAAACTCTATTGTAGAAATTCCCTTGATCTCTTCATGTGAAGGTTCAATCACCTGTAATATATAAATATAAATAATCAATATTCATCTTAAAAAATAGAAAGTGAATTATTAAAAATAAATTTTACACAATTGATAAGGATACTCATTGTTTTATTTCCTAAAAATAATAATTGGGTAAACTATATATATTTGAAATATGTTGTTGAAGGTCCCTATGAAAACAATATATATTGACTTTTAATCTAAAAAAATATACCATAATACATACATTGAACAAAAGTAAGTGTATTTTTGTTGAGTAGAGTGATACATTATAGTACTCCAGCTTGAGCTTTAGCTCAAACTCAATACCCAACTCAAACTCAATTAAATACTGCTTTTTGAAATTCAAATTCGATGTGATTTTTAAAATGAACAAATAAAACCCACTCATTTATGCACTATTAAAATATATGAAATTAGAAACAAAAAACATATAAATGGAATTTATAAATATTTTAAAATAATAAATATAAATAAACAATAAGTTATATATTAAAATATGAATTTTTTCATTAATCTACTTAAATACTAGATGAAACTCACTAGATGCTCAATATAGTTGAATTCAAGTAGTTGTATAGCTTTAGTATCTTGATCTCAGGTTCATCTCTACAACGATGGAGACCTCATTTAAATATCTCCCCTCATTTCAATATCAATAGCATTTAGAAAAACAATAATGCATATAGTGAAGCACATAATTAAATGGAAATTACATGAGGAAAAACTCACAAGATGATCCTCATCCTTTTCATAGTTTCTAAGTGATACAAGAATCGAATGTTGATATTGATACCTATATAGTTGCTTCTGAATCATTCCATACCAACCATATAGTGTCTTATCAGAACAACTGTCATAGTTATCATGGGAATCCTTGGTTTTTGGAAAACATGAATTGATCCCATGTTACAAGAAATGACAGAAAATCAGGTCCATGAAAATAAAAGATGATAAATTAACATATTAGACAGTATAAAGGACATATCATATACCCTCCTCGATCTAGGAGGATATAGGAATGAAGGCATAGTGAATTCTTCATAGTGATAATTATTCTTCCACTTCTTGAAAGCGTCATTTGGAAAGTTCAAATAAGATGCATATTACATGGTACTCAATAACCCTGAAAAAGTAGGTACCTTTCGAGGGGAAGCTCATGCGTTCTGGTAGAGATGGAGACAAGTTCAATATCATGTACATATATTTCTAGGGGTTCGCTCACTCATTCAGGTGGAGAACCATTAGATCAGAAAGAGACCTTCTAATTCCAAAAGAAAAAAAGGGATGCACATCAACACCATTCAAATCACCTCAGTGAATCACCGGTAACAGCACGATGGACACCAATGAATAGACATAGATTCAATTAATAGTTAATAGTAGAGTAGGTTTTGGGAAAAGTAAATCAGGTTACATGAAGACATGGAATGATGGGATGGAGAGGGATTATACTAAGCAAGGATCTCTTCTTTTATCATGCCCGTGGTCTGAAGAAAGAAGCTGTATGTGAGAAAAAATAGTATGATGATGTTACTCCTAAGGCCAATCAATTGGAAACATTTTTGTCAATCAAAACCTGTTATGACACCCTTTCAACAAAAACAATTTTATATCCACCTTAATCCATGAACAAGGTTAAAAATAAATGAAAAGTGAATCCTATTAAAAAATATTAAATACTTTTTATTAATAAGATCTATTCATTTCAATCACATTTATTTAGATTGTTTTCAGTAAAAAATAAATTATTTTATGTTACATTGTTATTAATGATGTTTATGAAAGAAAGTTTTCAAGTTATTTGAATGGAATACCATGCCATATTAGCAAGGAAGTCCTTCTTAATGATGATGGTAGTGAAAGTAAGTCATTGATTCAAGCTACATAATAGAAAAATGTGAAGGAAAAAACAGAAATGAGACCATTTATTTTAAAAAAAACTGATAACTAAAATATAATTGTTTGAAATGATCAAATTCTCAAGAAATAGGACATTGTTCCAATGAATTTCAAGAATGGGGGAAAACACACAGTAACAATGAATGAAAACCTTTCAGATATAAAAAATGATTAAAGAAAAACAAGGATGGTTATGAATTTACAAGGATAAAAAATTTCATTAATATGATTAAAAATTGGAAAAATTGGGCTTACCAAACATGTTTAGCTTGTTAATTTTATAAATGAATATGTAACATGAAAGGGATAATCAGAAAATTAATGAGTTCATTTAAATAATCAAAATTTTAAAGATAGTAAGACTACCTGCAACTGAAATCTGCTTCAACATAAACAGATATACCCACATATATGGATGTGGGAAAATGAAATAGGTAAGCTATATGTGCATGATAAGAGTAAGGATCACTATAATGAAGTTGAATACATTTATAGGTAGTTATACTACCTACAACTGAAATTTCCATCAACAAAAATAGAAATAAACACATACATTGATGTGGGAAAAAAGAAAAAAGAAATCTATAACTACATGAAAAGAGGCAGGATCACTATAATGAAATTGAACACATTTTGAGGCAGTAAGAATGACTGGAACTAAAATCTACTTCAACATAAACATAAATAAAAACATACATGGATATGAGAAAATTATAATTGTAAGCTATACCTGTATGAAAATAGGTTGGATCATTGTAGTAAAGATGACCACATTTAGAGGCAGTAAGACTGCCTACAATAAAAATATGCTTCAATGTAAACAAAACTACACACATAACATGCAATCTTGGAAAGGGAAATGTGGATAAATTCATGTTTCATATTACTAATATGAATAAAAATTTAAAAATTAGTGAGTGAAGGTCACGAAATAATAATCATGAAAAACATTCACCTTAATATATATATTTATATTCATAGAATGATGTGTAATCTTCACCTATGGAGTGAATTTATCCAAATAATAATCATGAAAAACATTTACCTTACCTTTTTTTATGGTGTAGGTTTTATCATGCAACGTGACATCTGGTCTGCACTTCCATAACACATACATATCGAAATCTATAGCACTACTTAATTATAAATTTTATTCTTTGGGAGTAATGTATAAGGCTTTTGGTAGGTAAATAAAAAATAAAAAACACCAATTTCATTGTACACACATTAGATTTCATTCACTCTGCATCGTGGTTGATTTCATTGCATGGTGATACTGAATTTTTTCAAAAATTCTGAAAGTATGAAACCTAAAATTTTCTAATATGAATCTCAAAATTTCAAATGACTCATATGTGATATATGTGTTTTTAAATACATATAAATATTTATTTCTTTGTATGTTCTAGAGTGTTTTCTGTTCCAATAGTAGAACCAAGTAATTCAAATTGCCATCTACTTTTAAATTCTTGTTTTGGTCCAGTTTCTTGCACAAACATTTTATTCTTGAAACATGTTTATATTCCAAGTACTTAATTTGCTCATCTAAGATTATTGTATTAACTATAAAATTATTCTATATATAAAATAATACTTAAAAAGAAATATATTGATAATAAAATAATCAAGATTCATTATTTAATTATTATTTAAAACTGTGTAGTATAATACACTTCTTACAGTAAACAAATAATCAGAAAAAAAATTTGAAAATTAAAAAAAACATGCAGTATTACCTTGATAATGCAGCAGAAAAAGTCAGTCATAATCTTAATTCATCTTGTTTAAAAACTCTTTTGTTTGGTTATGTAGTTCAGTGGCATGTCTTGTGGAAATCATGGTGTCTTAAGGTAATTTAAATGCATTATATCATTTTTCTAACCAAAATAATGAGGAATCTATAGTGAAGAGTAATTAACATGCAACCTATTGCTTGCTCAATAACAAGGTGGGGCTCAAACTTCCCTTGTATCTTCTTTTCAAGAAATATAATCTAAACATATATTTCAAAAACAATGTTAAAAAAATAAACATAGAAGAATCAAAATTCCAAATAAGATGTAATATACCTTGTAAATTCAAACACCAAGTTGCCTAATCATGTAACCTAAGACAATTATAAAAATGGAAATAACCATTATGTAAAAAAAGGCATGATAGGAACATTAAAAAATTATTGAATAAAAAAAGTTAGGCTAACTTAAAGTGCTTCATGTTTTGATATACTGAAGGAGGAAGGTGTCTACGCTAGTAAAATACAAATGATGAAAGATTCATCGACTGAATGAAAGACTGTATACCATGATAAACATGTCGGTAAATAAATCCACTATAAGCATTGAAGCTTCTATTTGTAGAATATTATCATTCATTGAATGTGAGTTGAAGTTGTAGAATTAACCAGTGAATATTTCACTATGTACTGATTCTTTAACTTCAAAAACCTCCACCATGTTTTCCTGCATACACAATACTTTTTAAAATGAAGCGAAAAATAATAATGAATATTGAAATCTAATAATCACAATTTTTAATGTTAACATAAAAGAGATATTTTGAAACCAAGAAAAGATTACAAAGTGTTTTATATCATAAGGTTGTCTTTCACATAAGGTTTTGTCTGTTAATATCAGTGAATTTATCAATACATCTAAAAAAATTAATTTTTTGAGGTGATATCATTTATATCAATGGGTTTAAAATAAATCAATAACAGTTCCATAATTGTTTGGAAAATATTAAATCAGAATAATTTACTTCCATTGATTAAAATTATTCAATTAAGAGGCTGAATATAGATAGTACAAGAAATTTTACATTTCAAAAACTATTTGAATATGATTTGAGGTTATAATTTTCAATGCATATTATAAAGAATCATGTGGTATAGCAAAGTAAAACATTATAGTTTTCAGTACTTATTATAATCACTTTTTGGATGATATGAGTTTGACATCATAATTGAAGTGAATTCTACATTATTTTCAATTTAAATATTAATAACATCTTCTGAAAAGACATTCTTAACTTTTTAATTTTCAATAGTTTTTGGACTACTAATGAAAGGCCTCCCCAAATGGTGATGATTCCATTATAAGGTAGAAAGATTTTAAAAATTAAAATGTTAATTACATCCCTTTGGAAGATGTTATTAAGATACCATGTGAAAATAAACTAGATTTTACCTCACTTTTGAAGTCAGACTCATCTCATCAAAACTATATTATGTTGAAAACTTTGAAGGTATTTATTGTATTTTCAAAAGCATTGATGTGTTATTTAATGGCATTTTTATTGTCTATTTCACTTTATATGCTCATAATTTTCATTTTATAGTGGATTTATAAACTAATTTTATATTTTTCCTTATTTTTACCTCAGTTTCAAAATCATTATGTGAATACTATTGACAATGAGGGTTGACCATATAATCTTTATGATTCTAAAATTTTAGAACGTCTTCTTATATCTTAAATATGATACCAATATTGTGTATTACAATTTTTAATCTTCTTAAAGGTATTTCAGTAGTTTATAAAGAAAATATGAATCCTCTAAAGCATATATCCTATGAGTGTCAAACCAGATGTGTAGAAAGGCCCGTAGTCGTTCAATAGTTCTGGATCTAGTCTAGATCAATGTTGAGTTTTTGGGTTTTACCCCTAGGTACATATGTGGATGATCCACATCTAATTGTAGTATCCGGACATGGATTTTATTGTTTAGATAGCCACATAATCTTTATAATGCCAAGATTTTAGAATATTTTCTTATATTCTAAAAGATGACATTAAGGTTTTTTAATATAGATTTTTACTTTCTCAAATATATGTTCAATGGTTTATAA
Organism: Viscum album; assembly: GCA_963277665.1. Lineage (NCBI taxonomy): Eukaryota > Viridiplantae > Streptophyta > Magnoliopsida > Santalales > Viscaceae > Viscum > Viscum album. The sequence continues at coordinate 258,658,244 of OY728128.1, read as the reverse complement.
AGATGTTTTGATTCATATAAAACATATCCATTGACATTAATAATACATGTGTACAATAAGGGATGAATCATCTAAATTATGAGAGTAATAAAACATATGTGCAGTTAAGCCTCTTTATTATCAAGTTTGACATCTTTCATCCTGTGTTTATTCCAAGTTAATTAAAAGTTAATCATTAGTAATTATTGGTTATTCATTAGTTAATAATTAATTAATTATTCGTTAACCATTAGTTAATCATTAGTTAATAATTTTTGAATCAATATTTAATAATTATTTAATTATTCCTTAATCAATCTTTAATAATTACTTTATCATTTTTTATCATTCCTTAATTATTCTTTAGTCATTACATAATTATTTTTTAATAATTAAATAATCATTCATTAATGATTCTTTAATCACTAATTAATAATTAGTTAATAATTCTTTAATCACTCTTTAATATCCCTTTATCATTCTTTAATCATTACTTAATCATTACTTAATCATTTCATAATCAATATTTAATCATTATTTAATCATTGGTTCATCATTAGTCATTCGTTAATAAATAATTAGTTAATAATTAGTTATTCATTATTTATTTATTCTTTAAACATTCTTTAATCATTTTTTAATCTTTCTTTAATCATTTATTTATTTTTTCTTAATCCTTAGTTAATCATTCATTAATCATTCCTTAATCATTAGTTAATAATTATTTAATCATTCCTTAATCATTCCTAAATAATTCCCTAATAATTCTTTAATCATTAATTAATCATTAGTTAATCATTAGTTAATCATTTTATAATCATTCATTTATAATTAGTTAATCATTAGTTACTCATTAATTAATCATTCTTTAAGATTTCTTTAATCATTCCTTGATAATTCTTTAATCTTTCCTTAATAATTATTTATTCATTACATAATCATTAGTTAATCAATGTGTAATCATTATTTAATCCTTAGTTAATCCTTACTCAATAATTTATTAATCATAATTTAATCCAAATTTAATCATTACTTAATCATTAGTGAATCATTACAAAATCATTAGTTAAAAATTCCATAATAATTACTTAATCATTCTTTAAACATTTGTTAATGATTCTCTATTCATTAGTTAATAATTAGTTAAAATTTACTTAATCCTTAATTAATTATGCTTTAATATTTAGTTAATCATATGATATTCATTATTTAATTATTATTAGATAATCATTATATGTAATCATTCTTTAATCATAAGTTTTTCATTAGTTAATCTATACTTAATCATTAGTAATAATAACTATTATTTCTAAAATATATATAACTAACTAAACTACTTAATAAATAACATATTTAAAACTAAGTAAAAACAAATCAATTAAATAAATAAATAACTTTAAATTAAATAAAAAAATACCACTAAATGATATTTCTCAAACAATGAGACCTTATTTTATGTCACTAAAACCACCATGCACTAAGAAGGATTCTTTTAGAGATAGAGGATGTTGAATCGATAGGGATGAGGTAATTTTGATGTGATGAGGGGGTTCCCTTTTATTGGGACCTGATGGAAAGGTGGCAGGGGTTGACCCCTTTTGCCTTTACGTTAGAAGAAAGGCGGTCAATACCCCTTCTAACTTTGAATAAATCAAGAAGGTACCAGTGGCCTTGCCACATTTCTTATATAATATTCAAAATAAATTTATTTAGACAATTTTTTTAAATATTTCATAAAATGCATAAAAAAACTTAAGGTTTGACCTCTGGTTTTAGTTTTTTTTCGTCTTCTTCAAATTTTGATTTGTAACCTAGCATTTTTTTTATTGGTTAATAATAGGGTAAGGGTGGTATTTTTGTTGTTGAGTATGGTAAAAGTGGTCTGAACTGTGTTTTTTTATGTGTTTTTGAATTTTTTTAAATGTTTCCAGGTTAAAAAAATTAAAAATATTCTTGAAAGGAGGCATCGGTGCTACCCCATTTCAACCAAAATCTAAATAAATTACTATTTTTGTATATTTAAATTTTATTTTATTTATTTTATATTGTTTATATATATATATAATTAGAAAGAATTTATCTTCAATTTAATATCTAGTACTAATACTGTTACAGCAGTCTGGATTATGATAGAAACCCTCACCCAGGGCTTCCTTTTATAAAAAGGCTTTCCCTGAAAATTATTCTGCATTTCTGATGTGGGATTCAGGTTCTCCTTTTCCTACGCAGAACATTCTGTATTTCCGATGTTGGATTCAGAAATGTTTCAAGTACGTGTCTTTGAATGAAAATAAAATTTAAACTATATGACCAATATAAGTTAAACTTAAAACATGTATTAAACATATATGAAATAGTTGAAAATAAAACGAATTTTGTAAAAAAAATTTATGAAAATTTCTTTATAATATTTCAAAGCCACCTACATGAAACTTAAAAATATTTCAAGTACACAACATTAAAAGCCTATAAAATATAAATTATAAGACAAATATAAATTAAAATTGAAACATGGATTAAATATAGAATAAATAGTCAAAAATATAAATAATTTCATAAAAAATATTGATGACAAATAATTTATAATCTATCAAAACCACTAACATGAAACATAAAAATGTTTCTAGCATGTGACTTTGAAAGCATATAAAATATAAACTATAAGACCAATATAAATGAAAAATAAAATATGGATTAAAAATAGAAGATATAGTATAAAATATAAATAATTTCGTAAAAACTGTTGATGAAAAATAACTTATATGCTTTCAAAACCACCTACTCAAAACTTAAAAATGATTCAAGTATGTGACTTTGAGAGACTATAAAATATAAACTATAAGACATATATAAATATAACATAAAACATTTATTAAACATATAATAAATAGTTAATAACTAATTATTAACATAGAAATATAATTATTAATTATATAATTATTAATTATATCATAATTAATTAGTTAATTAGTAATATAATTATTAATTATATAATTATTAACTAGTTAATTAGTAATATAATTATTAATTAAATAATAGTTAATTAGTTAATTAGTACTATAATTATTAATTATACATTATACATTATAATTATTAATTATTAACTAGTACTCGCTTGTGCGTACGCATGGTGATATGTATTAGTTTGTTTTTTTTACAAGATAATAATATTTTTAAAAGTTGGGAACAAATAGTAATATTGAATTTTTCTTAATCATAAATTAGTGGTGCATAAAAATGGAATATAAGTGAATAAAATATGGAGATACCATTTAAATAGTTCAAAAAAGATAGGATTAATTTAATGTAAATGAATTTCAAATTATTGAGAATAGATATTTCGAATCAATTTCAACTGCATTTAGGAAACTGTATTGGGTACAAAAACATTATTGGGTATAATGAAATACATAGAGAAAGAGACCAAAGGGGATATGGGCATAGTTGCGTCAAATGGAGGTTATTGTGTTAAGGATGTTGTTTGGAGCATCAATATAGGGGGAGTGACGTGGTATGTAGAACCATAAATATGTATAAAAAAATTTAAAATGAAAAGTATAAGAAATTAGTAAACACTTTAATAATAATTCCATAAATATATATGTATCACTAGTAAGAATCAGTTAGGTTTCAAAAACATGTATGGAATTATATAAGTTTCAGTTTCATCTAAATGTAGGTGCACCGAACTGATATCTCTAATACATTCATTAACATGGTATGTAGAACCATCTTGAAATGTCAATGGGAACTAAGACATAACCATGAAAATTAGTTCCACAAAAATAATTCCCCAACTCATGTTTTTTCTAGGATATGAATCCAAATTCCTAGTAGAATTTAGTTGGTAGCCCCAAAATGCCTAGAAGATCCACCATTACTAAAATAGAAATCACCATATAAATAGAATGGAAGGTCACAAAAATATAAATACATGATTCACTACAAAAACATAAAAATAATAACATAATCAAACATAATTTCAAACATATATCGAGTGATGGTTTTTGAAGATTAGTGTTGAATTGAAATATTTTATTCTAAAACATATATAGTGATTACCTCAATTTGGTTTTATGTTATTTTTTAAAACATAGATAGTGATTACCTCTATTTGGTTTATGTTTAATAGGGAAAATGGGGGAATGATAAATATATAAATCATTAGTGAATATGAAATATAACTGAAATGAAAATGAAAATACCAAGTACGGTATACAATAAAAACCCCACATTGAACTCTAATGCAAAAGAAACATATATTATAAAAAAAACTCAAAGCACTAGAAATCAAGTTCCTTCCAGAAAAACACAAGTATTTAGACTCACCTAATTCTTCCATTATGATGATTAGATGGGATTCAGTGAATTCACTACACCATGAATGAAACACAGCCACTCCCGACCTAATACAGAGGATAGAAGTACTAACGGAATAGGGAAACCATCTCCCAATGTTAGCTAAAACCCACTGATGTGATTATTAAAGATTCTAATGTACCTCGTAGATTATACTAGGATGCTCCCAATATGCAAGGGTTGGTCCAGTGCTAGGGAAGTCCCTAGCCCAATGTCTAATGATTTCCCCAAATCGTTCATCATCCTATATTTTTTATTTCATGAAGTAAAACTCTATTGCAGATATTACTTTGATCTCTTCATGTGTAGGCTTAATCACCTGTAATAAATAAATAAAAATTACCAATATTCATATTAAAAAATGAAAAGGTAATTATTAAAAAAAATTACACAATTGATACGGATAGTCATTGTTTGATTACCTAAAAATAATAATTAAGTAAACTAAATATATTTGAAATATATTATTGATGGAACCTATAAAAACAATATATATTGACTTGTAATCTGAAAAAATCTACCCTAATACATACATTGAACAAAAGTAAGTGTAGTTTTTTTGAGTAGAGTGATACTTTATAGTACTCCAGCTAGAGATTTAGCTCAAACTCAATACACAACTCAAAGTCAATTAAATACTTGTTTTCAAAATTCAAATTTGATTTGATTTTTAAAATGAACAAATCAAACACACTCATTTAAGAACTGTTAAAGTATATGAAATTTAAAACAAAAAAACATATAAAAGGAATATATAAATATTTAAAAATTGTAAATATAAATTAACAATAATTTATATATTAAAATATAAAGTTGTCCATTAATCTCCTTAAATACTGGATGAAACTCACCATATGCTCAATATAATTGAATTCAAGTTGTTTTATAGCTTTAGTATCTCGATCTGAGGTTTATATCAACAACGATGGAGACCTCATTTCAATATCTACCCCCATTTCAATATCAAATTCATTTAGAAAAACAATAATGAATATATTGAAGCACATAGTTAAAAGTAAATTACTTAAATATAAACTCACAAGATGCTCCTCATCCTTTTCAATGTTTCTAAGCAATACAAGAATCAACTATTGATATTGCAACCTCTAAAGTTGATTCTAAATCACTCCATACCAACCATATAAAGGATTATCATAACAATTATAACAGTTATCATGGAAATTCTTGGTTTTTTTAAAACATGCATTGATCCCCTATTATGTGAAATGATAGAAAATCAGGTCCATGAGAATAAAATATGATACATTAACATATTAGAAAATATAAAGGACATATCACATACCCTTCCCAATCTAGGAGCCTATAGGAATGAGGGCTTAGTAAATTCTTCATAGTAACAAGTATACTTCAAATTCCTAAAAGTGTTATTTGGTAGGTTCAAATTTGATGCATATTCCATGGTACTCAACAACCATGAAAAAGTAGGAACCTTTCGAGGGGGAATCTCAAGCGTTCTGGTGGAGATGGAGACAAGTTCAATATCATGTACATCCATTTTGAGAGGGAAACTCGTGCATTCTGGTGGAGAACCATTGGATCGGAAAGAGACCTTTTATTTCCAAAAGTATAATGGCATGAACTTCATCACCATTCAAATCACCTAACTAAATCACTGGTAACAGCATAATGGACATCAATGAACAGACACAGATTCAATCCACAGTTAATAGTAGAGTTGGTTTCTAGAAAAGGAAATCTGGTTACATGAAGACATGGAATGATGTGATGGATTGGGATTATGCTAAGCAAGGATCTCTTCTTATATCATGACTATGGTTTTATGAAAGAAGTTGTAAGTGGAAAAAGTCTATCTGATGATGTTACTCCTAACACCAGTCAATTCGAAATAAATTAGTCAATAAATATCTATTATGACACCCTTTAAACAAAAACAATTTGATCCCTAGCTTAATGCATGACCAGGGTAGAATATAAAAGAAAATTTATTCCTATTAAATAATCTTAAATAATTTTTATTAGAATGATCTATCCATTTCAATCACAATAATTTATCATGGTTTCAGTAAAAAATAAATTATCATATGTTACTTTGTTTTTAATGGTGTTTATGAAAGAATGTGTTGAAGTGATTCGAATGTCATACTATACCACGATAGCAAGGAAGTATTTTTTCATGACGATGGTGGTGAAAGTAAGTTATTGATTCATGCTACATAATAGAAAAATGTGAAGGAAAAAAATATAAATGGGACCATTTATTGTAAAACAAACCGATAACTAAAATATAATTGTTTGAAATGATTGAATTCTCAAAAAATAGGAATTTGATCCAATGGAATTTCAATAATGGGGGGAAACACACCGCAATAATGAATGAACACCTTTCAGATCTAAAAAATTTTTAAAGAAAAACAAGGATAGTTTTGAATTAATAAAGACAAACAATTACATTAAGATGGGTAAAAACTGGACAAACTTGGATTACAAAACAAGTTTTTCATTTTAATTTTATAACCGAATATGTAAAATGAAAAGAATAATCATAAAATGATTTAATTCCTTTAAATTATCAAAATTTTAGAGGCAAAAAGACTACCTGCAACTGAAATCTACTACAGCATAAATAGATATATCAACATACATGGATGTGGGAAAATGAAATAGGTAAGTTATACCTGCATGATAAGAGTAAGGATCACTGTAATGAAGTTGAACACATTTAGAGGTAGTGAGACTAACTGAAATTGAAATTTTCTTCAACATAAATAGAAATACACACAAACATGGATGTGGGAAAAGGAAAAATATTAGTTATACCTGCATGAAAAGAGGTTGGATCACTGTAATTAAATTGAACACATTTAGAGGTAGTAAGACTAACTAGAACTGAAATCTTCTTCAACATATATAGGAACATATGCATACATGTGTGTGAGAAAATTATAATTGTAAGTTATACCTGCATTAAAAGAGGCAGGATCACTCTAATGAAGATGACCACTTTTAGAGGCATTAAGACTGCCTGTAACTAAAATATGCTTCAACATAAAGAAAACTACACACAAAACACGCAATCTTGGAAAGGGAAACATTGTTAAATTCATGTTGCACAATATTAAAATGAATAAAAAATTAAAAATTAGTTAGTGGAGGTCTCGAAATATTAATTAGGACAAACAATAACATTACTATGTATATTTCTATTCATAGAGTGATGTGTAAACTTCACCTATAGAGTGAATGTCTCCTAATAATAATCATGAAAAACATTTACCTTAACTTGGTGTAGGTTTTATCTTGAAACATGACCTCTAGTCTACACTTCCATAACACATGCATCCTGAAATCTACAACACTACTTAATTATAACTTGTATTCTTTTGGAGTGATGTCTAAGGCTTCTGGTTCGTAAGTAAAAAATAAAAAACTCGAATTTCATTGTACACACATCAGATTTTCGTCACTCTGCATCATGGTTGTTTTCATTTCATGGTGATACTGAATTTTTTCAAATATTCAGAAAGTATGAAACCTAAAATTTTCGAATATGAATTTTAATATTTCAAATTACTCATATTTAATTTAGGTGTTGTTCAATACATATAAATATTTAATTCCTTGTATGTTCTAGTGTGTTTTTAAATCTAACATCAGAACCATGTGATTAATATTTCCATCTACTTTTAAAATCTTTTTTTGGACTAGTTTTTTTGCACAAACATTTTATTCTTCCACAATGTTTATATTCCTAGTACTTCCTCTGCTTATCCAAGATTATTGTATTAACTATAACATTATTCCAAATACTAAACAATACTTCTGAAGCTAGATATTGATAATAAATCAATCAATATGCATTATTGCATTGCAATTTTAAACTATGTAGTATAATACACTTCTAATAGTAAACAAATAATCAAAAAACAAATTTGAAAATTAAAAAAAACATGTAGTATTACCTTGATAATGTAGCAGAAAACGTCAGTTATAATCTTAATTCATCTTGTTTAGATACTATTTTGTTTGGCTTTCTAGTTTAGTGGAATTTCCTATAGTAATCATTGTATCTCAAGGAAATTGAAAGGAATTATATCATTTTTATAACCAAAAGAATGAAGAAACTGTAGTGAAGAGTAGTTAACCTAAAACCTAGGGCTTTCTCAATAGCACGGTGGGGCTCAAACTTCCCTTGTAGCTTCTTTTCAATAAAAATAATCTAAAAATATAGTGAAAAAAACAATTTAAAAAAAAGAAATATAGAAGAATAAAAATTTGATAGTAGATGTAATATACCTTGGAAACTCAAACACCAAGTTGGATAAGCATGTAACCTAAGATAATTATAAAAATAGAAATGACCATTACGTAAAAAAAGACATGATAGGAACATAAAAAATTATTGAATAAAAATAGTGAGGCTAACCTAAAGTGATTGATCTTTTGATATACTGAAGGAGGAAGGTGTCTAAGCTGGTAGAATGAAAATGATGAAAGATCCATCGACCAAACAATGATTGTATACAATGGTAAAATTGTCGGTCAATAAATCCACTATAAATATTGAAGCATATATTTGTAGAATATTATGATTCATTGAATGTGTGTTGAAGTTGTATAATGAACTAATGAATATGTCACCATGTACTAATTATTTAACTTAAAAAGCCTCCACCATGTTTTCCTGTATACACAATAATGATTAAAATTAAGATAAAAATAATTATGAATATTGAAATCTGAAAATCACAATTTTGAATGTTAACATAAAAGATATAGTTTGAAACCAAGAAAATATTATAGATTTTTTATATCATATGGTTGTCTTGAACATAATGTTTTGTTTTTTAATAGTAGTAAATTTATCAATACATCTAAAAAATATGAATTTTGTGAGGTGATATCATGTACATCAATGGGTTTAAAATAAATCAATAACAGTTCCATAATTTTTTGGAAAATATTCTATCATACTAATTTACTTCCATTGAATAAAATTATTCAATTAAGCTGATGAATGTGGATAGTACAAGAAATTTTACTTTTCAAAAACTATTTGAATATGAGTTGAAGTTATAATTTCCAGTGCATATTTTAAAGAATCGTGTGGTATAACATAGTAAACATTATATTTTTCAGTGCATATTATAATCTCTTTTTAGATGATATGTGTCTGACTTTATAAGTGAAGTGAAATCCAGCTTATTTCCAAGTTATATCTTAATAACATCTTCCAAAAAGATATAAATAACTTTTGAATTTTCAAAACATATTGGAATACTAATGATATGCCTCCACAAACGGTGATGATTTTATTTGAAGGATGAAAGATTTTAAGAAATAAAATTTATATTACACCCCTTTGGAAAATGTTATTAAGAAACCATATGAAAATAAATTGGATTTTACTTCACTTTTGAAGTCAGACTCATCTCATTGAAACTCAATTCTGTTGAAAACATTTAAGGTATTTTTTGTCTTTTTGAAAGCATAGAAGTTTTATTTAAGGGTTTTGTTAACATATATTTCACTTTATATTCTCATAATTTTCATTTTATCATGGATAAATAAATTAATTTTATATTTTTCATTCTTCTTACATCAATTTTCAAATAATTATGTGAATACTATTGACAATGAGGGTTGACCATATAATCATTAGGATTCTACAATTTTAGAACGTCATATTATATCTTAAATATGATACTAATGTTTTGTAGTACAATTTTTAATCTTCTTAAAGGTATTTTAGTTGTTTATAAAGAAAATGTGAATCCAATAAAGCATATAACCTTTGAGTTCCGAACCAGGTGTGCATCAAGGCCCTTTGTCGTTCAATAGTTCATGATCAAGTCTAGATCAATGAGGTGTCTTTGGGTTTTACCCCTAGGTACATATGTGGAAAATCCACATCTACTTGTTGTATCCATACATGGATTTTATTTCTTAGATAACAACATAATATTTATGCTACAAATATTTTAGAATAGTTTCTTATATCCTAAAAGATGACATTAATGTTTTGTGGTACAAATTTTAACTTTCTCAAACCTATGTTCAATGGTTTATAAAGATATTGTGATTCATCTAAAACATATTCGTAGGCATTAACAACACATGTGTGCAATAAGGGATGAATCATCTAAATAATGGGAGTAATAAAACATATCTACAGTTAAGCCTCTTTATAATCTAGTTTGTTATCTTTCATCCTTTTTTAATTCCATGTTAATCCAAAGTTAATAATTAGTAATTATTGTTTATTAATTAATTAATCATTCCTCAATTATTCATTAACCATTAGTTAATTATTTTATAATAATTATTTAATCATTATTTAATCTTTCCTTTATCACACTTTAATAATTACTTAATCATTTTTTATCATTCCTTGATTATTATTTAGTCATTACTTAATTATTTTTTAATCATTACTTAATCATTGGTTAATCATTAGTTAATTATTCTTTAATCACTACTTAATAATTATTTAATCATTCTTTAATCACTCTTTAATAGCCTTTTATCATTAATTAATCATTACATAATCATTACTTAATCAATACTTAATCAATATTTAATCATTAGTTCATCATTAGTCAATCTTTAGTAAATCAATAGTTAATAATTAGTTATTCATTATTAATTCATTATTTAACCATTTCTTAATAATTTTTTAATCATTCTTTAATCATTCCTTAATATTTTCTTAATCATTAGTAAATCATTAGTTAATAATTCTTTAATTATTCCTTAATTATTAGTTAATCATTATTTAATCATTCTATATTCATTCCTAAATAATTCCCTAATAATTATTTAAAAATTAATTGATCATTAGTTAATCATTAGTTAATCATTCTCTAATCATTCATTCATCATTAGTTAATCATTTATTAATCATTAGTTAATCATTAATTAGTCATTCGTTAATATTTCTTTAATCATTCCTTGATCATTCTTTAATCTTTCCTTAATCATTATTTAATCATTACTTAATCATTAGTTAATCAATCACTAATCATTATTTAATCATTAGTTAATCATTACTCAATAATTAATTAATCCAAATTTAATCCAAATTTATTCATTACTTAATAATTAGTTAATTATTACTAAATCATTAGATAAAAATTCAATAATCATTACTTAATCATTCTTTAATAATTTTTTAATCATTCTCTATTCATTAGTTAATAATTAGTTAAACATTACTTAATCCTTAATTAATTATGCTTTAATATTTAGGTAATCATATGATATTAATTAGTTAATTATTATTAGATAATCATTATATGTAATCATTCTTTAATCTTAAGTTATTCTTTAGTTAATTTATACTTAAACATTATTAATAATAACTATTATTTCTAAAATATATATAACTAACTAAAATACTTAATAAATGACATATTTAAAACTAAGTAAAAACAAATCAATTAAATAAATAAATTAAATTAAATTAAATAAAAAAATACCCCTAAATGATGTTTCACAAAAAATTAGAACTACTTTAATGTCACTAAAACCACCATGCACAAAGAAGGATTCTTTTAGAGATAAAGGGTGGTGAATCGACAGAGAGGATGGGATTTTGATTTGATAAGTGAGGGGGTTCCCTTTTAGAGGGACTTGAGGTAAAGGCGGTAAGGGGTGACCCCTTTTTCCTTTACGCTAGAAGAAAGGAGGTCAATCCCCCTGTTAGCTTTGAATAAATTGAGAAGGTACCTAGGGCCTTGCCTCTTTTCTGATTTAATATTCAAAATAAATTGATCTAGATGTTTTTTTAAAATATTTTAGAAAATGCAGAAAAAAATATCGTGTTGGACCTCTGGTTTTAGTTTGTTCTTGTTTTTTTCTATTTCTTCAAATTTTTGTTTGTAACGTGGCATTTTTTCATTGATTAATAATAGGGTAAGGGAGATATTTTTGTTGTGGAGTATGGCCAAAGTGCTCTGAACTGAGTTTTTTTATGTGTTTTTGAATTTTTTTAAATGAGACCAAGTTTAAAAAAATTAAAAATATTATTTGAAGGAGGTAGCGGTGCTACCCCCTTTCAACTAAAATCTAAAAAAATTATTATTAGTGTATATTAAAAAGTTTATTTTTATTCTATTTTATATTATTTATATATATATATATATAATAAACAAAAATTAGAAGAATTTATTTGCAATTTAATATCTAGTAATACTACAATTACAGAAATCTGGATTCTGACAGAAATCCTCACCATGGGCTTCCTTTTATAAGAGGGCTTTTCCTAGAAATTATTCTGCATTTCTGATGTGGGATTCAGGTTCCCCCTTTCCGATGCAGAACATTCTACATTTCCGATGTTAGATTCAGAAATGTTTCAAGTACATGTCTTTGAATGAAAATAAAATATAAACTATACGACCAATATAAATTAAACATAAAACATGGATTAAACATATATGAAATAGTTGAAAATAAAGAAAAAATGTAACAAATGTTGATGAAAAATAATTTATAAGCTTTTAAAGCCACCTAAATGAAACTTAAAAATGTATCAAGTATGTGACTTTGAAATCCTATAAAATATAAACTATAAGACTAATATAATTAAAAATTAAAGCATGGATTAAACATTTAACAAATAGTTGAAAATAAAAATAATTTTGCAAAAAATGTTGATTAAAAATAATTTATAATCTTTCAAAACCACCAACATGAAACTTAAAAATGTTTCTAGCATGTGAATTTGGAAGTATATAAAATATAAAGTATAAGACCAATAGAAATGAAAATTGAAACATTTATTAAAAATATAATTAATAGTTGAAAAGATAAAGAATTTCGTAAAACAATGTTGAAGAAAAATAACTTATATGCTTTCAAAACCACCTACTCGAAACTTAAAAATGTTTCAAGTATGTGGCTTTAAAAGTCTATAAAATATAAATTATAAGACGAATATAAATGAAAAATAAAACATTTATTAAACATATAAGAAATATTTAATAATTAATTTTTAAATTAGTAATATAATTATTAATTATATCATAATTAATTAGTTAATTAGTAATATAATTACTTATTACTAATTATTAATTATATAATTAATTAGTTAATTATTAATATCATTATTAATTATGTAATATTTAATTAGTAATAGAATTATTAATTAGTTAATAATTAATTAGTTAATTAGTAATATAATTATTAATTATATAATAACTAACTAGTTATTTAGTAATATAATTTTTAATTATATAATAGTTAATTAATTAATTAGTAATATACTTATTTATTATAATTATTCATTATAATTATTCATTATAATTATAATTATTAATTATTAATTAAAAAAATTAATTTTATAATAATTAATTAGCTAAGTATTAATATAAATATTTATTATATAATAATTAATTAGTTAGTAAGTAATATAATTATTAATTATTAATTATATAAAAATTAATTTTGCTAATTATTAATTATATACTAATTAATGAGTTAATTAGTAATATAATTTTTTATTAATATTTATATATTTATTACTTATATTATAATTAACTAGTTAATTAATAATATAATTATGAAAAAATGGGGTTTCATCGAGAGCTCATCGATGGAGATTCATCAAAAACCCATCAGTGAGTGTGCTTCATGTTTGGTTCGTGACGAAGAAGGATGGCGGAATTCCCCATTTTCTTGAGATATGGTTGTCGGCGTTATGGTCGCCCTAAATTCAGGCACAGGGTTCTATGTTGTTCGAATCTTCGGTATAGGACCTGCATTGTAGCTTCATCAGTGACGGTTGTTGTGGGGAATGCGAAACAATATTTGGTCATTTCAGAGGGCTTATGTTCTGTTCTTTAATACATGATCTACAACACTGCAAGTTTCATTGGGATATCGCTTCACGGTTTGGGGAAAGTGCATTTTTAGATCTACAATTCCAATATTAATCTTTCTTCGGGCTTGGTCTGTTTGATATAGCGGTCTCAGATATCCTTTCTCTTATGCCTAATTCCCCAACCAACATGGGTTTCACCTTTTCATAGGTACATTGCAAGGTAAATACTCTGACTGCAACTACCCTAGAGCCTTGGATCTCTAGATTTGATTATAGGATGTATTTTGTCATTGTGGATCTGGATGCGTTAAAGGAGATATTGGATTTGTGACAATTCTCCCTGATTGGTTATTTGTTTTTGGAAAAAGGTTATTAGACTCTGAATTGTGATAAACTCAAATTGATTCTCTCCATGTTATGGAATTCTTTTGAATGGAAATTTATTTGAATTGGTAAGGGGTATTTTCATCTGGTTTTTCTATCTAAATATCAACGTTTGGTTGTTTGGAACTTTAGTTTTTACAACCATAATCCTGGTGTTTTCCATATTTCTGCTTGGGATTTCAATTTCAATCATCTTAATCAAAATCACACTAATGCCCAAATATGGGTTCGGATGCATGGTATGAGGTGGGTTTTTTGGCACCCTATGATTCTCAGTGACATTTCCACCTACACTGGTGCTCTGCTGAAGATAGATTAAAATACCATTGATTGAAAGATGGGATATTATGCAAGGGTAATGATGGATGCGGATTTTTTAAAACCATTACCACATAATGCTATCTTCATTGTCAATGGGGATGGGTTTGATATTAATTTTGAGTATGAATCAATTCATCCTTATTGTGAATTTTTCAAGGTTATGGGTCATATGGTATCAGATTACAGACTTGTGAGGAACTTTCAGGTGAAGAAAACGACACCCCCAAGAAAAAAAGGCTACGATGGATAAGGAATTAGTTCCAGGCCCTTCAATTTCCACTCAAAAGGCTTTAGGTGGGAAACTGGGGTGTCAAGAACCAATAGGTGGTGAGAAAAATGTGGGTTACAAGATAGGGAAATTAAAGGCTATGAATAATGAGCTTGGCCCTAATGCAGTATTTAACAAGACTATGGATATGGCTAGTCTTCCATAGGGACTTATTTTTTTAACTAATGTTTCTTTTTCCATCTTGGTCTCAGGTGTCGAAATTGATTCTAACCCTGCGGAATCTGAAAACGAACTCATTGTGTAGGCTGATATTGATGACTGGTTGAGACATGAGAGAAGTCTAGCTACGTCTTCTGACTATAAGGGTATGAAAAATTATGATATTGACTCTATAATATTATGTAAGTGCTAAAAAGGAACTATCTCTGCATTTCCCTTGGGAAAAAGTGCTTCTTTGACAACATTTGAGAATCCCGATGACAACCAATAGAAGGAAAACATTTCCTTAAAATCTTCTGATGAAGAGAAAGGGAATAAAAAGGATAAAAGTTGTATTGATGATGTGTCTGGTAGTTCTAAGGTGAGGTCACATAGAATTCTTGTCTTTCTGAAAAGGTCTTATAGCAAAGTGGTATTTCTGTGAAATTTGGGAATGTTCATCGAGGTGAAGGCATTGAGATGTATAAGTCATCATTAGGCCTTGGTCTGGTGGATGATCCTTCCCCATCATATGTCGATGATGGTACACGACAGCAGCCTAAAACATGGCGAAGGGGATATCAACCAAGAGGTAGAGGTAGTGAAAGATTCCATAAATGAGTTCCTTATATTGTGAAGTGACTTGTCACATACTTACATTCCCCATTTTCTATTGTACTTTGTTTATATTTTTTCAATAATTTTCTGAATCATGGGACACCCCATGGTTCGCACCGTCTTGAGTAATATAATTATTAATTAGTTAATTAGTATTATAATTATAATTTATTAATTATATAATAATTAATCACTTAATTAGTAATATAGTTATTACTTATACAATAACTATTTTTAATATAATTATTAATTATAATTATTCATTATAATTATTAATTATTAATTATATAATAAATAATTAGTTAACTAGTAATATAATTATTAATTATAATTATTTATTATTTATTATATAATAATTAATTAGTTAATTAGTAATTATATAATTAATAATTATTATTATAGTACTATCTAACTAATTAATTATTATATAATTAGTTATTAAAAATTAATAATTAATAATTATATTAAATAATTGAAATTACTAATTATATTACTAATTAAAAAATTAAATATTTTATAATTAATAATTATATTACTTTTTAACTAACTAATTATTATATAATTAATAATTATTTTACAAATTAACTAATTAATTATTATATAATTATTAATTACATTGCTAATTAACTAATTAGTCATTCTTTTGAGCAATGTCAAAGGAACCATCAGTGTTCCCACTGTAAATCCCTAGGGCATTCTTCACATTCATGTAAGAGGAAGTGACATGGGGATTATCCTACAGGGAGTATGCCGGTTTCCAAGGAGAAGGGTGACAATGGTGTAGGAAGTGTCTCATTTGTTGAGGCCCTCAAAAAATGCATCATGAATGAGGATCTCACTGGGAAGGGGGCTCATCTACAGGATTCTTTGACTTAGTCTCAGTACATAGTCATTTATGTTGTCACTGATGGGGGTGGTCTTATGGCTTCCAGAGATTCTAATGCTGGAATAGTTGGGGCTTCAAATGGTCTGAAATCAAAAACATGGTCTAACATGGCTGATGATGATTAGGGGAATCAATTTTTGTGTGAGGATGCTATTCAGGATGAGGTTAATTTGTAAATGAACCATGTTGCAGTGGCTTCTGTTTGATGCAAGGTTAAGGGGAAGTTTTTTGGTGATAACCGATTTTCGATGGTGTTGTCTAAAAAGTATATGTCCCTCCCGACTGTTCGTATTAGTGAATGGCGTGTAGGCAAAGAGGATAATCATGTTGAGTAGAAAGTGGTGAACTCTATGACTAACTTGGAATAGCTTGATTCTTCTTCTATGGTTAGATATATTGGGGGGGTTGATCCTGTGCAGAGAGACCGTGATTGCAGTGATGGTACTATTCTTCAGGTAGATATATAGTCCATTTCACTAGATACGGTTCCAAAAAAAGGCCCCAAGGATGTTGATGATCCCATAGATGTGACCACATTAGGGCATGAAAAAGTCACCATTTACTTTTTCTCTATGTTAGATTCTATTAACTCAGCTGATTTTGATCGGATTAATCAAGAAGGTCTTAAGAAAGAAGGTTGTAGAAATCGAATGACCTCCACTATGTTGGTTGGTTCTAATGCTGATTTTGCTGATGATTCTTCAAAGGAAATAATCATGTAGGAAACTCAGGGGTCTTTTCAAGAAGAGGCTTCCCTAGATTTTGTTGTTCAGGGCCTTGTGCAGGAAGAAATGTCGGAGGAGACTTCTCAAAAGGATGCTCCGGCTGTGTAGGATGATCCTGTAGTCCATGGCCCGCTATTCAGGGTCCGGATGGGAAGGGCAGTGATCAATAGGAGGCTATATTGGCCTCTATTACTACTTTTCAGGGCCTAATATTGGGGGTACTTCAATAGGAGGTTGTACAGGATATTTCATTGGATTTTTAGGTTCTAGGCGCAGTGGAAGTGCATTGGTGGGTATACCCAACATTAATATTTCTGTTAACAATGATAAATCTGAGATCCATCGTGATAATAAAACGTGGGATCTTCAGAATATTATAAAGAATGAAATAAAAGGAAGGGAGTCCTGGAACCATAGAGAGGTCCATCATATGTTTGTTATAATTAATTTAATTAAGATACAAGAATCATATTGATGTAATTCTCTCTCTGTTGATGTTACCACCCACGATCTAATGTGATCCATCATTGCGTCATATAATCCAAGTGTAGTATTCCTATAGCAGTGATCCACACATGACCCATGTATCTTTGGACATCACCGAAGGGATCTCCGGTTGCTGTCACGGAGGATCCTTCACTTGTGATGTCTGCCTTCGATCGCCTTGAGAGCCGCTTGGAAAGCACTCTCCATGATCTGGTGGAGGAGGATCTCTCTCGTAGCTTGAGAGTGTTCCTTGTGGAAAAAGATTTATATCCTGGCTTGAGATATTTTCCAAATTCATTGTGCATAACCCCCCAAAAAAATGGCATGGCTAATGATAATTATATATTTGGGATTTTAATTACTTAGAATAATAAAATGAATTAATTACCCAAAAGCATTTATTCATTTCATTTAATTCTTAGTAAGACCCCATGTCAAATAATAACAGATGAATATTATTATTACTTGACATGCGCCCAACGAATTACACTAAATATTATTTAATTAAATAAATAATATTATTTCTCACAAATCCCCATAAAAACTACACTACATGTATATAAATATACACGACGTGTACTTTTGTTTTTCTATTTTCTTTATTTCCTCCACCACATTTGTTAGACCTTGAATAATGTCTATTTATTTATCAAATAAATATCACTACATTACTCAATAATAAATATATATTATTTTTTCCACAATATATTCTCTTATATAACTGGTGTAGAAATTAATGTGATCAGGCATCCTTGAATAATTATTAAACCAAAATTGGTAATAATCTTTATTCAACTTTTTAAATTAATATTTAACTAAGATACTTAGACACACTTAGTGTGTGACCCTTTAGGACACTTTCTCAGTGGAATTAGGTGGATCCTGCCTAAAGTCCAAGGTTAGCATCAACCAACATGCCAAGGCACCAATAGATAAATAAGTTAATTCCTCAATGATGTGTCACCTCCTGCGAATTCTTATCGTGTAATTTAATCCCTTTGTATCAATATCTCAAATCAAGCAGGTTGCATGCAGGTGCCATCAACCAATGTGCTTGATTATGCTTTATTTGAATTACCATAATTGAACCTTCTAATTCCTTACCATGGCCATGGACTTATATAGGGTATATCAGTTCCATCAAAGGGGTTGAGATATCTACTTTATTTATGGAATAGAAGGGACAAATCCTTTCTCGTACTATCTATTAATGCAATATTACTCGTGATGAACCCAACATATCCTACCGTATATTGAACAGTGTGTCGTCATAGTTTTCATCAATACATCTAAGTGTGTGAGTTGTAATACCCATTAATAATAATTATAAAGTATATGGACCAATACACATGTCTGCAGATAGGAACATCCAACGACACTATGAAATGTGGATTTCCTACTGGTGGGTCTTGTTCTCAAAATATCCTTCTGGATAATACCAAGGGCTCACACCATGAGAAGGTGCTTCAAATTTTTATGATTTCTCACCCCTAATGGCCTGTATTATTTGTGTCCCTCAAATATCATCATTCGGCCATAAAACATATATTCAAGAACATTGTTTTGGAACTTCCGGGTTCCCATCATAGCATGGATCCGCTATGACCTTTTAGTGAAACTACTATCCTTAGGACATTATCACATTCATTGTCATGTAGAAGAACAATCAAGATGTGATAAGGTATTAATTAATTAATTAATTAAAAATTAGTTGGTTCTAGGCCACCAACTCTAACAGAATCCCACTTGGACTAGAGCCAACTACTAACAACCTTTAACCTGTTAGCTCACACAATATATCCATGATTCTCCTGAGATAAGATTTTAGTCATGGGGTCTTCCACGTTCTCTTTTTTGGACACTCCTCTTAGAGAAACTTCATCAATTTGATAGAAATTCCTCAAGAGGTGATACTTCCAGAGTATGTTCTTTGTTTGTTGATGTTACTTATGTTCTTTTCCAAGAGCCACCGATGTAGTATTATAACAATACAATGTGATAGGATCTTTACTTCTAGGCACCACATAAAGGTCTTGTAAAAAGTTATGAATCCAGACAGCTTCCTTGGATGCAACATAATCCACTATATATTTGGAATCTGATGTAGAATCGGCGACAACTAGTTTCTTTGAACTCTTCCAGCTCACAGCTCCTCCATTGAGACAAAAAAACATATCTAGATTGTGACTTCTGATAGTTATGATCTTTGTGAAAACCAGAATCAACATACCCTCTGATGACAAGTTCCTCATCTCCTTTATACACCAGGAACATATCCATAGTTCTTCTCAGATACTTAAGGACAGTTTTAACAGTAGTACAATGTTGTTCTCCTAGATCTGCTTGATATATGGCTACCATGCTTAGTGCATAGGCAACATCAATCCTGGTACATAACATGGCATACATGATGGATCCTATAGCTGAAGCATATGGTATCTTACTCATTCTATCTTTCTCCTGTTGCATCTGAGGAAACATTTTCAAAGAAAGATGTAGGCCATGTGGCACTGGAACCAATCCCATCTTGGATTGTTCCATACTAAATCTATTTAGGATTTGGTCAATGTTTGTACCCTGATATAGTCCTAAAAGACTCTTGGATCTATCACAAATGATCTTGATCCCTCAAATGTAGGCAGCTTCACCCAAGTCCTTCATGGAGAAACACTTGTTCAAACGGTCCTTAACTGACTATAAGAATGGTAAATCTTTTCTAATAAGCAATATATTGTCAACATATTCTATTAGGATAATGACTACATTCCCATTAAACAACTTATAAATACATGGCTCAAATTTTTTCTTAATGAAACCAAATTCCTTTATGGCTTCATCAAATCGAGTGTTCCAGGACATGGATTATTTCTTTAATCCATAAATGGATTTTTGAAACTTCCAATCCCTTTTGGATTCACCTGGTGTCACAAACCCTTCTATTTGTGTCATATATACATCTTTTTAATGGTTCCCATTAAGAAACACTGTTTTGACATCCATCTGCCAAATCTTGAAGTCATGGTAATCTGCTATGGCAAGTATGATTATTATGGACTAAAATAAACCAGTTGGCGAGAAGGTTTCATCATAGTCAATTCCTTAATGCTTTATGAATCCTTTATCCTCTATCCTTGCTTTATAGGTGCTAACTTGACCTTCTATGTCCAAATTTCTCTTCAATACCCATTTGAATCCAATAGGCTTTACATCAATTGGCTCATCGACCAGAACCAAGACATGGTTCTGATACATGGAATCCATCTTAGAATTCATAGCTTCTAGCCACCTTGCAGCTTCTGAGCTTTCTACTAATTCCTTGTTGGAGAGAGGATAATCATTGTCCAACAATAATGATTCACCATCCTCAAGGACTATGAAACCAAATATCTATTGTTATCATACCTCTCTTAAGGTCCTTCGCAGTACTTGTGTTTCTGGAACCTCTTCCACGGGGACCTGTGAAACTTGTTCTTGTACTGACACCTATGTATCTTGAGCATCAACTTCATGAATGTCAATCTTGATCCCACTATCCTTTTTGGTAATGTTCTCCCTCTCAAGAAATATGTCTTGTCTTTAAATAGTCACTTTCTTATTTGAAGGGTTATATAGGTAATATCCTTTCATTTCCTTGGGATATTCTATAAAGATACACCTCGTGCCCCAGGGTGCTAGTTTGTTTCCTTAGAAGGCCTTAACAAATGCCCCGCATCCCCATACACATGTGTACGAAAAAATGGGTTTCTTTCCATTCCATAACTCGGAGGTAATTCCATTTTCCGCCTTAGTTGGTACTTGTTTTAATGTGTATGTTTTAGTTTATAATGCATATCCACAAAAGGATAATAGAAGATCTTCATGACTCATCATTGACCACAACATGTCCAACAAGGTGCATTTCCTCCTTTCACTAACACTATTACACTTTGGTGTATAAGGAGGAGTGAGCTGAGATAGAATCCCAGTCTCCTGTAGAAGATCGATGAAGTCTTGGTTCAAATATTATCTACCTCGATCTAATAAAAGTTTATTTATCTTCTTACCAAGCTTATTCTCTACTTCATTCTTGAATACCTTAAATTTCTCTATGGACTCTGACTTATACCTCATTATGCAGACATAGCCATATCTACTTAAATCATCAGTAAAAGTAATGAAGTAAGAATATCCACCTATAGATTCTATTGGAAATTGTCCACACACATTTGTGTTCCCCAATCCTTGAATCCCTGTGACCATTTCACCTTGTCCACCAAAAGGCGGCTTGGTCATTTTACCTTATAAACAAGAATGACATCTATCAAGTGGTTTTAGCTTAGTAGAGTCTAAATAACCATCTTGGCAGAGCTTTTTTCAACCGCTTCTCATTCACATGACTGAGATGGGGAGGCCACAACTGGGTGATGTATGAGTCATGTTAGTTTATTTCATTATCTATTTCCAACACTAGGTTTTCATAATATAATACATACAAACCATTATTTAAATGCATCATACTATAAAATAGATTGTTCTTATTAAAGAAACAACCCTTTTTTCCAAAATTGAAAATAAATTCATCCATATCCAAATATGATACAGAAATTTTGTTATTGGTAACAATAGGTACATAATAATAGTTATGTAAAACCAAAAGCATTCCAGTTGAAAATGAGAGATCAAAATTTCTAATGGCCAACACAGCCAGCCTTTCACCATTGGTAACTCGAATATCCCCCTCTCCTCTAGAAATATTTCTAAATCTACTTAGTTCCAAGATTTGAATACATATGTGATACCCACAAGCTGTATCAAGTACCTGATGTGTAGAAATGGAAATATTACACTCAATAACAAATGAACATTTAGCTTTCCCAAGATTCTGGGTGCAATTCCTCTTTCAGTGGCCTTGTTTGCAACATACAAAACATACCGCCTCCCATTCCTTGCCCTGCCGTTAGATCTTCCACTTAATGGAGGGACAGTGCTCAGGGGATTTAGACCGTTTATTAATCCTTGGCCCCTTTGCCTTGCCCTTCCTTTTCTTATTCACCATAAGGACTACGGTTTTGTCACGCCCCATGTCCTTATCTACCTAGATAATTAAGGTCAGAAGTTCTGATAGACTCTACTCATTGTTGCTCATGTTGTATTTGACAAAAAAGATTGAGAAGTTCTTTGGAAGTGATGATAGAATGAGATATGTACGCAACTCATCTGGGAACTCAATCCCTAAGATGTCCAGGTATTCAATGTAGCCAATAGGCTTGACTACATAAGGCCCAGCTGGCACAGACTCTCCATGATTAGTTATAAACAAAGTGTTGGAGATCTCATATCTCTCCTCTCTCGCCTTCTCTTGATAGAGATCCTTAATATGAGACATCATGATATGCGTGTCCATGTTTTCATGTTGCTTCAAGAGCTCAATAAACATGGATGATATCATGAAACATTGAACATTTGTGGCATCATCCATATGTTTCGTATAGGGAGATAGTTACTCATCACTGGGCTCTTTTCCAAGTGCAACTAGAATAGGCTTTTCCAGCACATAAAATTTCCTCTCGTGGAAAAGGATGATGAGTAAATGACTCTACCATTCCTAGAAATTGGTGTTGGTGAGAAGGTTTTCCTTCTCAAGTATGGTTCGCAATGATATGTTTGATGTCATTTTTCTTTCCAATTTTATAAATTAAGATGATTAAAGGTTTATAACTTTATCATGATAAAACTAAGACAATCAAATAATTTAATACTTATTAGTCTCCCACTATTTTATCGAAATCCAATAACCATCAACATTGAATTATGAATATTTTATTACTGGAATATTCTAGTGGCAAGGATCCATATTTCCCTTCGCATTACCCCAACATGGGTTGGTCAAGAAGCAACAAGGTATTTAGGTAGGCATTCCAAATTCCAACTGCACTAACTTGCAACTCCTTGATCCACTGAGTGGGTTCCCCAATCCTGAAATCCTTTTATTTTGGATTTCTTCAACATTTTCCTCTTAGTCACTCCAAGTCCTACTATGGTAGTCAACCCTTGATGCGAACCAAGTCATGTCAACCCAAAACCATGAATTAGAATTCCCAGATAATTGAAAGAACCCCAACCAGGGTTGGTCAAGCACTTTGAACTATGGTTCAATTCTAACCAAGATTATGGAAGGCTATACCGACTTAATATTTTCTTTGAGGGATTTTATCCTTATACGTAAATTTTCATTTAATTATATTTTATTACATGCTTGTTAATATTAATTGGGATATACTTAAGTGATTAACCATGTCTAAGATAATATTTACGTATAAGTTGGTCTTATTTTAGTTCCATCTTGTATGCTTGTTTAATTCATTAATTGTGTGATCATGAAAACACACATACAATAAATAAACCATACAACTGAAAAAAATAAAATAAATGGTATGATCTTGAGATTGTTCTGTTGGTCATTTTATCTAGTGGTTGATAAACTAATCAAAGACCTAGGGTAAAAACACCTTGAAACTTTGGGGTTCGTGTTTACAACTTTCCACCTATCCACTTTTGTATCTCCTTGGATTAGTTGCACCTTGGCTCCAAACTTGAGCCACCTCCACTAGATTGGGATCTCCATTCATTACATATGCTTTTATCTCACTCACAGTTGTGGGGTAAGATGGGGTTTTACAAAAAAGAAACCTTGGGCATACAGATCCTACATATTAATGGGAAGAGGGCTAGTAGTCCAACAAATTTAATTTAAATAAATAAATTAAAAAAACCATTACATACAAAGGTTTCGGTCTAGCTCATGATTATCCATACATGCAATGATATTTAAGCATAATTATAACTAGAATTCAATTCATTAATCATTATTGTTTAAGATAAATCATGATCAAATCAATTAATTGTCTTTAATTAATCAATAATTTTATCTTAAACCCTTTACTGAGTTTACTTGAGATTCTCATCCATCATAATTTTAAACAAATAAATCCATTTAAAATTTTATTTGTACAGAACTTGTACCATGGAGGCAACCCAGTGAATTCATTTTCACAGAGCATGTAGTTCTGACTAGATAGAGTGTACTTTTGCTCACCGTCCATCTAAAGTACACGTCTGGGGACATGGCGTGTAGATGTACTTCTAAAATATTTGGAGTAAATGGTGTGTTCTGTTGGAAAAACACCGTGTAGTATCCGTGTTACACAGTTTCCAGCCGGGCAAGATGTTTATGGGGTACACGGTCCAATCTTAACCTGAAGGTACTACACACCGTGTTCAGTGGACCACACAACATGTAATCCAGAAACCGCGTCCCACATGTTTCTGGTTAACACATGGTGTCATTTGAGACGTAGAAAGACTCCAACACATTACCAGATTTGGCAGACCAGTCTGATGCATTGAATCTTGACTACACAATATGTACTGATGAATACACACCGTTTGTTCTGGTGTTGTATATCCAGGAATGTTTGGAACCTCCGGATGAGATCCTCAATTTTATTTTAATCAATAATAAAAAGAAAACGTCATTTATCTAAGGTGAATGTGAAATGAGAGAGGAGGAACAGATCTTGAGTTTCAGATTTGCAGAACAATTAATCTTGAATTGAAATAACTAAATTATTAAATGCTTAAATCATCAACGAAAAATTAAATAATTATAATCAACGATATGCCCTCTTTGATACCACTTGTAGGTTCTGGGAACAGTGGAAGAACGTTGGTGGGTGTACCCAAATTTAATTTTTCTGTTAACAACCATCAATCTGAGATCCATCAGATAATAAAACATAAGATCTTCAGAATAGAATGAAGAACGAAAGAAAAAAATGGATTATTGGAACCATAGATAGGATAATCATATGCTGGTTATAATTAATTTAATTAAAATACAATAATTACCTTGATGTAATTCTCTCTCAATTGATGTTTCGAGTTATGGTCTGATATGATTCATCGTTGCATCGTAGAATCCAAGTTTAAGATTCCTCTAGCGGTGATCCAAATGTGCTCCACACATCGTTGGATGTTGCTGAAGGGATCTCTATGTGATACCATGAAGGAGCCTTCACTTGCGATGTCTTCTTTCAATCTCCATGAGATCTGCTAGGAAAGTGTTGTCCATGATTCGGTGTAGGAGGATCTCTCTCTTAGCTTGAGATCATTCTTGGTAGAAAAATAATTCTCTCATGGATTGAGTGCTTTTCCAAATCCATTGTGCACAACCCCCAAAAAAATGGCTAGACTGATGAGAATTATATATTTGGGATATTAATTAATTAGAATAATAAAATTAATTAAGTACCCAAAAGAATTTATTCATTTCATTTAATTCTTAATAAGACCCCATGTCTAATAATAAAATTTGACTATTATTAATACTTGACATGCACCCATAGAATTACACCTAATGATATTCAATTAAATAAATAATATTATTTCTCACAAATCCCCAGAAAAACTACACGGCGTGTATGTTAAAATACACAACTTATACTTTTGTTTTTCCATTTTCTTAATTTCCTCTAACACATTTATTAGACTGTGAATAATGGATATTTATTTCTCAGATAAATATAACTTCATTACTTGCTAATAAATATATATTTTTTAACCCACAGTATATTCTCTTGAATAACTAGCTTCGAAATAAATGTGATCATGCATCCTTGAATAATTATTAAACCACAATCGGGAATAATCTTTATTAAACATGTTAAATAAATATTTAATTAAGATACTTGGACACATTTAGTGTGTGACCCTCTAGGCCTATTTCTCAGTGGCATTAGGCCGAGCTAGCCTAAAGTTCAAGGTTAGTGTCTAATAAAATGCCAAGTCACCCATAGAGAAAGAAGTTAATGCCACAATGACATATCACCTCCTACAAATGCTTACTATGTAATCTAATCCTTTTGTCTCAATATCTCAAATCAAGCGGGTTTCAGGCCGGTGCCATCAACCGATGTGCTCAATTATTCATTCTTTGACTTCTTGGAATTGAACCTACCCATTAATTACCATGGACATGGATTTATTTAGGCTATATCAATTCCATCAAATGGCCTGAGATATCTACTTCAATTATGGAATATAAGGGACAAATTCTTTCTTGCATTATTTATTAATGCAGTATTACTCATGACGCACACAACATATCCTAGCTCACTGAGAAAAGTGTGTCTTCACAGTTTTATTCAATACATCTAAGTATGTGAGTTATTATACCCATTAATAATTATCATAAAGTCTAAGGACCAATACACACATCCGTAGATAGGAACATCTAATGCCACTATGAAATGTGGATTTTTTTACTGTCATTTCTTGTTCTCATAATATCCTCCTGGATATTAACAAGGGGGCACACCATGGTAAGGTGCATCAATGCTTTATGAGTCCTCATGCCTAATGGCCTGTATTTTTTGTGTCCCTCAAATAAAATCATCCAGACATAAAACATATATTCAAGAACATTGTTATGGCACTTTCGGGTTCACATCATAGCATGGATCCGCTATGACCATTTAGTGAAAAATCTATAATTAGGACATTATAACATGCATTGTATCATATAAGAACAATCATGATGTGGTAAGTTATTTATTAATGAATAAAGTACAAAGTAGTTGGTTCTATGCCACCAACTCTAATAGACTCCCCCTTGGACTAGAGCCAACTACTAACAACCTTTAACCCACTAGCTCGCACATGATATTTATGCTTCTGCTGAGATATGCCATTCATCATCAGTTCTTCCATGTTCTCTTTCGTGGACACTATGCTCACTACAACTTCACCCCTTTAATAGAAATCCATCAAGAGGTGATATTTCCAGAGTATGTTCTTTGTTTGTTGATGTTACCTAGGTTCTTTTGCAAGAGCTACCACTGTAGTATTATCACAATACAATGTGATAGGATAATTACTGCTTGGCACCAAATCAAGCTCCAGGACAAAGTTATCAATCCAAACGGCTTCCTTGGTTACATCAGAAGCCTCTATATATTTAGACTCTACTGTAGAATCAGCGAAAACAGGTTGCTTTGAACTCTTACAGCTCACAGCTCTTCCATTGAGACAAAAACATATCTAGATTGCAACATCAGATCATTTTGATCTGTATGAAAACCAGCATCAGCATACCCTCTAACAACAAGCATCGCGTCTCCTCCATACACTAGGTTCATATCTTTAGTTATTCTAAGATACTTAAGGATAGTTTTAACAGCAATCTAATGTTGATCTCCTAGATCTTCTTGATATCTACCTTCCATCCTTAGTGCATAGGCAACATCAATCCTAGAACATAACATAGCACACATAATGGATCCTATAGATAAAGAATATGGGATCTTACTCATTCTATCTTTCTCTTGTTGTATCTGAGGACACATTTTCTTAGAAAGATGTAGGCCATGTGACACTGGAACCAATCCCCTCTTGGACTGTTCCATACTAAATCCTTTTAGTATCTGGTCAATGTATGTACCCTAACTTAGTCTAAGAAGCCTCTTGAATCTATCACAATTGATCTTGATCCCTCGAATGGAGGCTGCTTCACCCAAATCCATCATGGGGAAACACTTTTTCAACCATTCCTTAACTGAATGTAAGACTGGTACATCACTTCTAATAAGAAATATGTCGTCAACATATACTACTAGGATAAAGACCACATTCCCATTAAACCTCATATAAATACATGTCTCACATTCGTTCTTAACGAAACCAAATTACTTTATGGATTCATCAAATAGAATGTTCCATGACCTAGATTCTTGATTTAATCCATAAAAAAATTCTACAACTTTCAAAACCATTTGGATTCACCTGCTGTCATAAACCCTTCTGGTTGTGTCATATAGACATCTTCCTGAAGGTTCCCATTAAGGAACATTATTTTCACATCCATCTTCCAAATCTTATAGTCATGGTTAGCTGCTATGAAATGTATGATTCTTATGGATTTAAACATGGAAAGTGGGGATAAGGTTTCATCATAGTCAATTCCTTGACGTTGTTTGAATCATTTATCCACTAGTCCTACTTTATAGATGCTAACTTGACATTCCATGTCCAACTTTCTATTGAATAACCATTTTCATCCAACAATCTTTACATCAGTTGGCTCATCAACCCAAACCCAGACTTTATTCTGATACATGGAATCCATCTCAGAATTTATATCCTCCAGCCACATTGTGGCTTCTGAGATTTCTATTGCTTCCTTGCAAGAGAGAGGTTCATAATTGTCCAACAATAATGAATCACCATCCTTGGTGACTAGGAAACCAACTTTAAATGGTTCCCTTACCCCACTTAATCTCCTATACAGTACTTGTGTTTATGGAACCTCTTCCACGGGGACATGTGGAACTTGTTTCTGTACCAACTCTTGTGTATCTTGAGCATCAACTTAATCAAAGTCAATCTTTCTCCCACTATCCTTTTTGAGTATGTTCTCCCTCTCAAGAAAGACATCTTGTCTAGAGATAGTCACTTTCTTGTCTGAAAGGTTATATAGGTAATATCCTTTCGTTTCCTTAGGATATCCTATAATGATTCACCTCGTGCCCTGGGGTTCTAGTTTATTGCCTCATAAGGCCTTAATAAATGCCTTGCATCCCCATACACATGTGTGTGACAAAATGGGTTTATTTCCATTCCATAACTAGGAAGGAATTTTATTTTCCACCTTAGTTGGTACTCTATTTAATCTGTATGTTGCATCTTGTAATGCATATCCCCAAAAGGATAGTGGAAGATCTGCATGACTCATCATCAAACTCACCATGTCCAACTAGGTATGGTTCCTCCTTTCACTAACACCATTCCATTGTGTTGAATAAGGAGGTGTGAGCTAAAATAGAAACCCAGACTCCCGTAGAAGATTGATGAACTCTTGGTTCATATATTCTACAGATCAATCTAATCGAAGTTTCTTTATCTTCTTACTAAGTTGATTCTATACTTAATTCTATAATTCCTTAAATTTCTTTAAGGACTCTGACTTATACCTCATTAAGTAGACATAGCTATATCTAATTAAATCATCACTAAATGTAATAAAGTAAGAATATCCACCTCTAGCTTCTATTGGAAATGGTCCACACGCATCTGTGTGCACAAATCCTAAAAGCACTATGGCCCTTTCACCTTGTCCAACAAAAGGAGGGTGTTTCATTTTACCTTGTAAACAAGAATGACATCTATCAAGTGGTTTTAGCTCAGTAGAGTCTAAATAACCATCTTTTTAGATCATTCTCAACTACTTCTCGTTTACATGACCGAGATGGTGATTCCATAACTGGGTGATGTGTGATTCATGTGAGTTTGTTTCTTTATCGATTTCCAACAGTTGGTTTTCATAATTTAATGCATAAAAACCATTATTTAAATGGGTCATACCATAACATATATTGTTCTAAAAAATTTAACAACCCTTATTTCCAAACAAGATAATAAATCCATCCACATCAAAACATGATACATAAATTATGTTCTTGGTAACACTAGGAACATGATAATAGTTATATAAAACCAAAAGCATTCCAGTTGGTAATGAGAGATGGTAATCACCAATGGCCAACACAACCAGCCTTGCGCCATTGGTAGCTCAATGATCCACCTCTCCTCTATAAATCATTCTAAATTTACTTGGTTCATACATTTGAATATAGATGTGATCCCCAAAAGCTATATCTAATACCCAATGTGTAAAAATGGAAAAATTACACTTGATAACGAATGCACCTTTATCATCCCCACGCTTCTGGGTGCAGTTCTTCTTCAACTGCCCTTGATTTCCACATACAAAACATACTTCCTCTTATTCCTTTCCCGGGCTTTGGATCTTCCAATTCTAGGAGGGATGGTGCTCAAGGGATTTAGATTGTTTATGAATCATTTTCCCATTTTCCTTGCCCTTTATTTTCTTATTCACCATAAGGACTGCGGGTTTGTTACTCCCCATGTCCTTATCAACCTGGAGAATTAATGTCAGAAGTTCTGATAGACTCTTCTCATTGTTGCTCATGTTTCATTTTATAATAAATCTTGAGAAGGTCTTGGTCATTGATGATATGATGAGATCTGTATGTAACTTATCCGGGAAAATAATCCCTAAGTTGTCATGGCGTTCAATATAGCCAATAATCTTGACTACATGAGGGCCAGCTGGAAGAGACTCTCCATGATTAGTTGTAAAAAAAGCGTTGGAGATCTCATATCTCTCCTGGCTCACCTTCTCTTGATAGAGATCCTTAAGGTGAGACATCTTTCTATACACATCCATGTTTTAATTTTTCTTCAAGAGCTCATTATACATGGATGATACCATGAAACATTGGACATATGTGGCATCAAAAATATGTTTCATATAGTGAGATAGTTCCTCATCACTGGCCTCTTTTCCAAGAACAACTAGAACAGGATCTTCCATCTCATACAATTTCCTCTCGTGGTGAAGGATGACGCGTAAACGCCTTTTCCATTCCAAGAAATTGGTGCCGATGAGAAGGTTTCCCTTCTAGAGTACAGTTCACAATGATATGTTTGAATTTATTTTTCTTTATATTTCTATAAATTAAGATGATAAAATATTTATTACTTTATCATGATAAAATAGAAACAAATAAATAATTTAATACTTATTAGTCTCCCACTATTTTAACGAAATCCAATAGCCATCACCATTGACTTCTGAATATTCTGTTTGCAGAATATTCTAGTGGAAATGATCCATATTTCTATTTTTATTACCCCAACTAGGGTTTTTAATGAAACATGAAGGGTTTTAGGTTGGCATTCTAAATTCCAACTACATTAACTCGCAGCTCCTTGATCCTCTGAGTGGACTCCCCAATCCTGAAATCCTTTTATTTTGGATTTCCTCAACAATTACCTCTTGGTCACACCAAGTCCTATTGTGGAAGTCAACCCTTGATTTGAACCAAGTCAAGTCAACCCAAAACCTTTAATTAGAATTACCTGATAACTGATAGCACCCCAACTAGGGTTGGTCAAGCACTTTGAACTATGGTTCGATTCTAATATAGATTGTGGAAGACTATACCGACCTAATATTTTATTTCAAGGATTTTATCATTATATATAAATTTTCATTTTCTAATCTTTGATTACATGGTTATTAATATTAATTGGGATATACATAAGTGATTATCCATGTCTAAGATAAAAGTTATGCGTAAACCGGCCTTATTTTACTTCCATCTTGCATGCTTGTTTAATTCATTAATTGTGTGATCGTGACAACACACCCACAATAAATAATCCATGAAACTGATAGAAATAATATAAATAGTATCATCATGAGATTTTTCTATTGGTTAGTTTATCTAGCAGTTGATAAACTAACCCAAGGCCTAGGGGAGAAACACCTTGAACCTTTGGGGTTCGTGTTTACTGCTTTCTACATGTCCACCTTTGTGTCTCCTTGGATTGATTTCACCTTCGATCATAACATGAGCCGCCTCCACTAGATTGGGATCTCCATCCATTATATATGCTTTTATCTCACTCACAGGTGAGAGGTAAAATGGGGTTTTACATAAAATAATCCTTGGGTGCACAGTCCCTACATTTTAATGAGGAGAAGGCTCACAGGCCAACAAATTTAGTTTAAATAAATAAATTAAAATAAATTATTCACATACAAAGGTCTTGGTCTATCTCATGAACATCCATACATGTAATGATATTTAGGCATAAATAAAACTTTCATTAAATTCATTAAACGTTCTTGTTTAAGATAAATCATGTTCGAATAAATTAATTTTCTTTAATTAATCAATAATTTTATCATAAACCCTTTTCTAAATTTCCGTGAGATTCTCATCCATCATAATTTTAATCAAATAAATCCATTTCAAATTATCTTTGTACATAACTTGTACCTTGGTGGCAACCTGGTGAATTCCCATTCATAACTACCCAATGATTAGAAATTCACATTACGCAGATGTTAAATTAAACAAATATATATAAAACACCGTGTTGTGCCTCAGCTTTAGGCCTATACTATGGTACACATCTCAAGGGTTTGTATAATATAATAATAAATTTTAATAAATTTTCGTAATCTGTATGAGTACATGGCATGAAGTTTCAACTACACAGCGTGTTATTTTGTTCATCGTCTATCTGAAGTACACGTCTAATGACATGGCATGTAGATTTACTTCTAAAATCATCGTATTACACATCCTGTTCAGTAGGACACATTCCAGGTAGTATCCATGTTACACAATTTCCAACCGGGGAAGACATGTAAGGGGTACACGGTCCAACACTAACCCGAAGGGACTACACACCATGTTCAGTGTACCACACGGCATGTAATCCAGAAACTGTGTGCCTCCTGTTCCTATTCAACACACTGTGTCATTTAAGACTTAAAAATACTCCAACACATGGATTTATTTGGCAGACCAGCCTTATGCATTGAATCTTGACTACACGGTGTGTACTAACAAATATACACCTTTTGTTCTGGTGTTGTACAGCTAGGAATGTTTGGAACCCCCATATGAGATCCTTTGTTTTATTTTAATCAAAAAATAAAATAAAAGGTAGTTTTTGTAATGTGAATGAGAATTGAGAGAGGAGGAACAGATATCAAGATTTAGATTTTCAGAATGATTAATCTTGAATTGAAATGACTAAATTTGTAAATGCGTAAATCATCAAAAAAACTAAAAAATTATAATAAATGATATTCTCCCTTTGATACAACTTGTAGGTTCCGGGTGTAGCGGAAGTGCATTGGTGGGTGTACCCAACATTAATTTTTATATTAACAATGATCAATCTGAGATCCATTGTGATAATAAAACACCAGATCTTCTGTATAGAATGAAGAATGAAAGAAAAGGAAGGGAGTCCTAGAACCATAGAGAAGAACATCATATGTTGGTAATAATAAATTTAATTAAAAGGAAACAATTACCTTGATCGAATTCTCTCTCCATTGATGTTTCCGGTCATGATCTGATGTGATCCATCATTTCATCGTAGAATCTAATAGTAATATTTATTCTAGTGGTGATCAACACATGCTCCATATATCTCTGGAAATCACTGAAGGGATATCCAGGTGCTAGCGTGGAGGCGCCTTCTATTGCGATGTATTCCTTCGATTTACTTGAGAGTTGCTTGGAAAGCACTCTCCTTGATCCGGTAGAGGAGGATCTCTCTTATAGCTTGAGAGTATTCTTGGTAGAAAAATAATTATCTCTTGGCTTGAGAGATTTTCCAAATCCGTTCTTCACAACCCCCCCCCCCCCCCAATTGGCTTGGCTAATGAGAATTATATAATTGGGATTTTAATTACTTAGAACAATAAAATTAATTAATTACCCAAAAACATTTATTCATTTCATTTAATTCTTACTAAGACACCATGTCTAATAATTACATTTGACTATTATTATTACTTGACAGGCGCCCAGCGAATTATACATAATATTATTTAATTAAATAAATAATATTATTTCCCATTAATATCAGGAAAAAACTACACGGCGTGAATATTAATATATATGGTGTGTACTTTTGTTTTTCTATTTTCTTTGTTTCCTCCAACACATTTATTAGACTTTAAATAACGGCTATTTCTTTCTCAAATTAATATCACTGCATTACTCGCTAATAAATATATATTATTTCAACCACAATATATTCTCTCGAATAACTATTTTCGAAATAAATGTGATCAGAAATCCTTGAATAATTATTAAACCACAATCGGGAATGATCTTTATTCAACTTGTTAAATTAATATTTAACTAAGATACTTGGACACACTTAGTGTGTGACCCTCTAGACCTCTTTCTTAGTGGCATTATGCGGAGCCTGTCTAAAGATCAATGTTAGCATCTAGAAACACGCCAAGGCACTCATATAGAAAGAATTTAATTCTGCACTGACGTATCACCTCCTATGAACACTTACCGTGTAATGTAATCCATATGTATCAATTTCTCTAATCAAGCGAGTTGCGTACTGGTGCCATCAACCCATGTGCTTGATTATTCTTTCTTTGACTTCCTGGAATTGAACTTTCCCATTCATTACCATGGCCATGGATTTATTTAGGCAATATCAATTCCATCAAAGGTCCTGAGATATCTACTTCTATTATGGAACAGAAGGGATAAATCCGTTCTTTCATTATCTATTAATTTAGTATTACTCATAATGCACCCAACATATCTTTTCTCACTGCAAATAGTGTTTCGTCATAGTTTTTGTCAATACATATAAGTGCACAAGTTTTAACACCTGTTAATAATAATCTTAAATTCAAAGGACCAATACCCACGTCCGCAGATAGGAACATCCAATGACACTATGAAATGTGGATTTCCTACTGGTGTGCCTTGTTCTCATAATATTCTCCTGGATATTACCAAGAGCGCACACCATGAGAAATTTCCTTAAAGTTTTATGATTCATCAACCCTAATGTCATGTATTATTTGTGACCCTCAAATAACATCATCTGATAATAAACATATATTCATAACAGTGTTATGAAACTTATGGCTTCTCATTATATCAGGGATCCACTATGACCTTTTAGTCCAATAGTTGTCCTTAGGAAATTATCGCATCCATTATCACCTAGAAGAACAATCAAGATGTGATAAGGTATTTATTAATGAATAAAGTACAAAATAGTTGGTTATAGGCCACTAACTCCAACAGGATGTCCATGAGGTGGTTGCACTAGAGAAGGCAATGGTTCGTCAGGATTATACTATACAAGGGTCTTCTGCCTAATTGGTTTCTGATGATAGATAGGGGCTGTGCAAGAGGGAGTATATGAGCTCTTTCAGGGGCCTTCTTCCTAGCGTACTCTGGATGGGAAATATGATGCATCATAGGAGGCTGTCGTGCCCACTACTAACTCGTCATATGGGATGTCAGCAATGATGATTCAGTGGTGACGAGGGCATCACCCGGCCTCTCGGGGAGGACCTCGAGGTCGAGGCCACTCAAAAAAAGAGTTGATTCTGTTTATGTGTCGTACATTCATTTTTTCTTTGGTGTGGATTTCACATGAACATTCCCTCCTTTCTCTTCATGTATCATTGCTTTTATTTAATAAATTTGGAGCCATGGATTTTTTCCATGGCTGAGCCATTCATAGTAACTATTTAATAATTATATTAATAATTAACTTATTAATTATTATATACTTAATAATTATATAATTAAAATTTAAAAATTATATTACTAATTAATGAATTAATTTCTATATAATTAATAATTATATTACTAATTAACTGTTATATAATTAGTAATTATATTACTAATTAACTAATTAACTGTTATATAATTAATAACTATATTACTAATTAACTAATTATTTATTATATAATTAATAATTATATTAATAATTATATTACTAATTATATAATATGTAATTAATACTAATATTACTAATTAACTAATTAATTTTATAATTAAAAAATAATAATTAGTAATTATATTTCTAATTAACTAATTAATTATGATATAATTAATAATTATATAATTTATAATTATGTTACTAATTAAATAATTAATTATTAACTATTTCTTATATGTTTAGTCAATGTTTTATGTTTCATTTATATTCGTCTTATACTTTATATTTTATAGACTTTCAAACGTACATACTTGAAACATTTTTAAGTTTCAAGTAGGGGGTTTTGAAATCTTATAAATTATTTTTCATCAACATTTTTAATGAAATTATTTTTATTTCCATCTATTTCTTATATTTTTAATCCATGTTTTAATGTTAATTTATATTGGTCTTATAGTTTATATTTTATAGGCTTCCAAAGTCCCATACTTGAAACATTATTAAGTTTCAAATTGGTGGTTTTGAAAGGTTATAAATTATTTTTCATCAACATTTTTTACGATTTTTTTTTATTTTTGACTATTTCTTATATGTTTAATCCATCTTTTAATTTTCATTTCTATCGGTCTTATAGTTTGTATTTTATAGGCTTCCAAAAACACAAACTTGAAACAAATTTAAGCATCAAGTAAGTGGCTCTGAAAGCTTATAAATTATTTTTCATCAACATTTGTGATACGCGATGCAAGACCCCCTAGGGAGTGTTGTAATAACCTTGTTCCAGAAGCCACCCAGAGGCGCCCCGTACCCAGTTGGTCACATGGCCTCAAGTGCATTTTCCCATACGCCAAAGGCTGCCAACTAGTAGAGAGGTCCTTGGGTGTGATAGTGGGGAAACTATGTCCTCATTAGAAGAGTACACCACGGAAGTACACAAATACATACAATAGCAGAAGTAGTAAATGGAAAACAACAGTAACAGTGGAAGATTTATAAAGGAAACAATTGGTGAAGATATATATATATATATATATATATATATATGATGCATGATACATATATGTCTTGGAAAATAGTCAAACAATTCACATTGCTAGAATACAACAGTGCTAAACCAAAGATCAAAATAAAGCAGATAAACTCCTCAGCAACGCAAGCCATAGCTTGGTCCCATGCTATACAACTCCACAACAATCAAGAACCTGAAGTCAAAGGGTGATTTCCCTTATCTATACCTGCAACAATATAATCTGTTTGGGCCCAAAAGCATGACCCAAACAGGGTGTGAGACAAAATCCTAGTAGGCAACAACATGAAGATCTGTTCCTAATAGTCAGTGAATATATGGCAGGTAAAAGTACAGAAAGCGGTAAATATTAAGTACTCAGTAGAAAACAATCCACAGTTTCTAGCATATAATTTACAACAAGTAAGCAACCACTAAAGAAAGTAGAACAAACAGGTAACCCTCTAGGTAGTTCTCACAACCTAACCCCTATGGTTCAACGTACAAGTACTAGCAACCCTCCGGAAGGAACACAGAGTCTCAACCCTCTGGTTCAGCTAAAGAATAGACTATATGGGGAAGCACTCACCGTCAATTCCCCCTACAGTCTTTTATCGTACTAAAGGCGCTCTGGGGAAGCACTCAACGTCTTATTCCCCCTATGGCCCACGTCGAGGAACTATAGACACTCTAAGGAAGCACTCAACGTCAATTCCACCTGTGGTATCACATTGTATTAATAAGACACTTTGTAGAAGTCATTATGTCCATTCTCCCTATGGTCTACTACAGTAGGTTCTCACAGCCCTGTGTAAAGCCAGCAAGTATCGCATCGCGTAATGGCCAAAGTAACCTCAAGAACTACTTGGATGCATTCTACAACATCTCATCATTAAAGAACAGTAGTCACACCATCCTAAAATACAAGGCATGGAAATGGCAATAGCCTAACAGGAAAAACTAGGCCAAACAGCCATAAACAGGAAAAACATGCATGGTAAATACATCCAAAGCAC
This sequence comes from Viscum album, assembly GCA_963277665.1. Classification (NCBI taxonomy): domain Eukaryota; kingdom Viridiplantae; phylum Streptophyta; class Magnoliopsida; order Santalales; family Viscaceae; genus Viscum; species Viscum album. The sequence continues at coordinate 258,619,875 of OY728128.1, read as the reverse complement.
AAAAATTTACCCTATTCACAAACAGTAACCTCTACTCAGGAATACAAGCAAAGCAGGAAAACAACAAGGGAAAAACATGAAACATGAAATACCCCATTCAAGGGTATTAGTGGAATTTTCACATAAATACTCAAAGACTTTAAAAAAAAGACACAATCCACCTACCTTGACGTTAAGAGATCGATATACTTGAACCTCAAGGCTTGAATATTTTTATAACGTCATATATCTACAAAAATTCATAAAACATTCAACCCATGATAACTTGGAAAAGATGAGGAATTGGAAAAGGATGTCTAGGAGAAGGAAGAACTTACCGATGTGATTCCAACACATCTGACGGTGTTAGAATCGGCGGACAAATGGAGGATCGGTGTCTTGTCAAAGATCCGTGTCCATACCCTCTCTCTCGGATGAACCAAAGCTAAAAGGAGGGTGTTCTATCCGTCAGACGCGACCCCGGTGTGTTTAATGAAAAATAAAAAAATACATGGCATGTAATTTTGGAGTACACGACGTTTACTTACTATTTCCATACTCCGCTTTAGGTAGCCTACACATCACCCCACATGACCATGTGTGTGTCCCTTACACGGCCAACACACAGCCTCATGCGATAATGATGTACATGGTGTGTACTCATAAAGTACATGGCGTGTACTTAAAAAATTTCCAGAAACTCCTATTTTCTCCAAAAACTCCATAAAAAGAAAAACATTCCTAAAACGAAGGTTCAGGTTCTTACAAACTTCCTCCCTTAAAGAAATTCGTCCTCGAATTACCCTAGCACGGAGTAAAAGAAGAAACCCTGAACATCTCCATCCACTGCGATCGTATATCAGCCTCCCTCTCCCAAGTCTCATCTTGTACTCGCCAGTGCTGTCATACCACCCGTACCAAAGGAACATACCATCCACGGAGAACCTTCGTACTGCAATCAAAAATCTGGATTTGATGCTTCTCAAACGACGCATCCGCTTTGAGCTCAACCTCTTTAGGTTGAAAGACATGAGACTAGTTTGAAAAGTGACTTTAGAGCTGAGAAACGTGAAAGATGTCATGTATATCCTGGTACCTATGAGGTAACTACAACTGATATACAACCGGCTCAACTCTCTCCAATGCCTCAAACGGCCCGAAGTACCTCGGCGCAAGCTTACCCTGTCTCTTAATCTGCTTGTGCCCCAACCTCAGTGTGACACGCAAGAAAACATGATCCCCGACCTCGAACTCCAGTGGCCATCTCCGCTGATCAGCATAAGACTTCTGTCGTGACTGTGCAGTAGCCATCCTCTTCTGAATCAACTCTATCTACTCTATGGTCTCCTGGACAAGATGAGGCCCCAACAAAGCTACCTCTCCTACCTCCAGAAACCATAAGGTTGATCAGCATGGTCTACCGTACAAAGCCTCAAAATGTGCCACCTGAATAGTTGCTAGAAAACTATTATTGTAGGCAAACTCCACAAGAGGTATATACTTCCCCCAAGAACCTCCAAAATCCAGAATGCACACTCGGATCATATCCTCAAGCACCTAAATCATATGCTCGGATGGGCCATCTATCTGGGGATGGTATGTTGTACTCAAAAGTACATGTGTACCCAAAGCCTTCTGAAGCCCCTACGAGACTCGATAAGTAAAACGTGCATCCCTATCTGAAATAATGGAGTGTGGAACTTCATGTAGATGTACAGTCTCTCAGATGTACAACCATCCCAGCTCATCAACATTGAAGGTCTCCTTGATCGGAAAGAAATGAGCAACCTTCGTGATTCTTTCAACGATGACCCATACAGCATCATTCCCATGAGGTGACCTCGGAAACCCTGTCACGAAATCCATTGTGACGTCATTCCACTTCCACTCAATAATGGGTAATTGTTGTAAAAGACATACTAGTCGCTGATGTTATGCCTTCACCTGCTGAAAAGTAGAACATCTCAGGAAGAAACTGGCAACATCACTCTTCATACTTGGCCACCAATACTAGCTTTGTAGATCATGATACATCTTGGAGACGCCAGGATGAACTGCCCAAACTGAGGAATGAGAATCTCGTATCAGCTCCTTGAGAATGTCTGCTGGCACCCATACGTGTCCCTGAAAATGAAATATCTCATCCTCACCTACTATCCATCCAGGAAGAGGTTCCTCTCCTGACACACTCTCCAACAGGACAAAGCCTTCTGAGTCTGATAGATTCCTCATCAATACCTGATCGATAAGAGTAGAGGTAAAAACTATAAAAGATATAAAAGTCTGCCTATGTCTGTCGTGAACCTTCAAATGCATCTCAGAGAACATATCCATAAGCTGCCACTCACTTCTAGCCTCCTAAACTACTTATATCTAAGTTCTCCTGATCAACGTGTCAGCCACTACGTTGCCTTTCTCATGTTTATAGGAAAGCTCAAAGTCAAAGGACTGAAGATAATCGACCCACCTGCACTTTTTGAGATTCAGATCATGATGAGTGAAGATGTACTTGAGACTTTTGTTATTAGTGAAAACCACAAAATGCTCTCCCAGAAAATAATTTCTCCAATAGCGTAAGGCATGAGAAACAGCTGCCAACTCAAGATTGTGCATCGGTTAATTCCTCTCATGTGGCCTCAACTGCCGAGACCCATACGCAACGACTCCATCTCCCTGCATAAGCACAGCTCCCATCCCGATACCTGAAGCATCACAGTAAATAGTGTAGCTCTTTCCCAACTCTGGAAAGACAAGTATCGGTTCTGAAGTCAACCTCTCTTTCAGATCTTGAAAGGATAACTCACAAGAATATGGCCATAATAACTTCACACCCTTCTTGGTCAGACCCGTCAGCGGTGCTTCTAAGTGTGAAAAGTCATGTATGAAGCGTTTGTAGTATCCATCCAGCCCCGGAAAACTCCGCACCTCAAATACGTTCTTCGGCTACTCCTAGGAAACTACTACTCTCACTTTCTCTGGGTCCACTGATACTCCTGTCTCTGAGATAACGTGGCCCAAAAAGTGAATCTAATCTATCCAAAAGTGGCATTTCGAGAGCTTAGCATATAACCGATGCTCTCTTAGTGTAATCAAAATGATCTGAAGATGGGTAGCATGGTTGTGTCGAGTGTGAGATTACACCAAGATATCATCCATGAAGACCACCATAAAAGAGTCTAAGTATGGATGGAATACTCAGTTCATTAGTGCCATGAAAACTGTTGGTGCGTTCATGAGACCGAATGGCATAATCGTACACTCGTATAGACCATACCTTCTCATGAAGGTTGTAAGAGGTATATCTGATGGTCTAATGCACAACTGATGATAACCAGATTTCAAGTCGATCTTCGAGAACACTCGGGCTCCTAGAAGATGATCAAAGAGATCATCAATCCTAGGAAAGGGGTATTGTTTCTTGACCGTCAACTGGGTCAACTTACCATAATCCACACAATGCCTGAGGTTATTATCTGCATTCTTCGCAAACAGAACAAGCGAACCCCAAGGAGAAGTACTGGGTCGGATGAAACCCTTTGCCTATAACTGTTCCAACTGCTTCTTGGGCTCTTGAAACTTAGGTGTAGTCATCTTATAAGGAGGAATGGACATAGGTGTCGCTCCTAGAATGAGCTCAATAGAAAATTCTACCTCACGCTCCGGAGGTAAACCTGAAAAATCCTCTGGAAAGACATCTATGAAATGATCCACCACTAGAGGAAAGTCTAGATGTGAAGTCTCCTGGTCATCCAGATAAAGACTAGAAATCTGGGCTGTAGCTGCTCCCAACCCAAGATTCTTTGCACCCGCTCTGCTCGCCCGGACATCCCACTCGCCCTTATGAAGAAAATATCCACCCTTTGGTGACATGAAACTCACCCTGCGGCGATAATAGTTGACGACTGCCTAGAAGGGAACTAGTCATCCCATTCTGAGAATGACATCATAGCCTATCATCTCTAAGACATAGAGATCTCATAGAAAGTGATACCCAGCCACCTCTAGAGGGAACTCCTTGCACTGACGTACACTAGTCGTCCTAGTCTCCAACGGTGAATCTAGAGTCAAATTATTGTTAGAGGAAAAGATGAAGATCCCAAGGCTCTCCACAACAGAAACAGAGATAAAGTTATGGAAAGCCCCTGTATTGAAAATAGAAGAAGATAAAACTGAGGCTATTAAGATCGTACCACGAACTGTAGAGGGTCCGGGATCCTGCTCCTTCTAGGTCTACTCCACTGCAAAAGCCTGACCTGTACCACAACCCTGTGACCCTGCCTGACCGCTCTGAGCTAATTCACCCTGTTTTCACTGAATAACCGATGACTGAACACCACAGCCTCGACCTCCACCTCATCCCGAACAGCTGGAAGAACTCCAGTTCCCAGACTGGTGAGAAACTGGTGGCGCTGCTCCTAAATGAGGAGTCATGGATGAACCCTTGTCACCAGCTGCTGGTGAGAAAACCTGACAGAAGTACTGAAGGTGACCCATCTTGCTGCAAGATTGTCACTCCACTCAGTCTCTCTGGCATTGCGGCCTCGTATGTCCAGCCCTTCCACACTGGTAGAATACCACTTGGCTACCTGAAGATGTGTCTCGCTACCTCGGATCACCGTGCGTAGACTCCCTATGGCGCTTGCTGCTTTCATCTGGTGAAGCACTAACTCTGGAAGTGGAACTGCCCTAGCTCTCAGCTCTGGAATCTCTCATATTGTGATCTGAAATCAATTTCTGGTTGATGATGTATGTGATGGAAGTCAACCTAAAGATATTCACCTATGAGCGGATCTCCCGTCTGAGACCATTCTCAAACTTCTTTGCCAAGAACAAACCATATCCACCCTAGAGGGGTGTGAAACGCTAAAGCTCTATGAAACAATAGGGATACTCCATGACAAAAAGTGTACCCTGCTCTAGGCTCATGAACTTCCGGGATCAGTTGGCCCTCAAGATCTCTAGATAGAAGTAGTCATAAAAGACGCGCTGAAACTCCTCCCACGCCATAACCGGCTGATGACCCGCCTGTGAGATCATGTCGCACCACCTCTTGGCGGAGTCTCATATCATGTAGGTAGCGAGCTTGACCTGCCTTTCTGGAGGCATCTCCAGATGCTCAAAGATCATCATCATGGATTATAACCATGATTATATAGCCTGAGGTCCTCCTTCCAATGAGAAGGTGGGAGGATGTTGCTACTAGAAAACTCGCGTCAAGTCTGCCATAGTCGTGGTAAGAGGCGGTGCTCCCTAGAAGGCCTACATCATCCTCAGAAAGTCAACCCTAAATTGTGCATCAGCGCCTATAACCTGTATCACTGTTGGTGTCAAGGCTAGCACAACAGGAGGATCTGCGGGAAGTCCCTGATCAGCCATATCCGGCATCTGATCACCACCTCGTAACTGGAGTACAACTCGAGGACGTCTCAGTGGCATGACTCTGCAAGGTCAAATGCACACCTTAGATTCATGATTATCATAGACTGAAAGTATAAAGGATAAGAAATTAATAGAAGAAAGAAATCATTCATGTTTTATAAAACATGACTACACGGCGTGTACTTTTACTACATGGTGTGTTTCCTAAAGTCATTCACATAGGCATGTACTTCAGTTTAAACTGGTCGTGTAACACCCCAAACAGATGGCGTGTTTTCCAAAAACATGGAGTGTACATGAATCCTCTTTCCCTACCTGAGTCCATCTACACGGTCAAGCCACACATCTCTCCTAAGAAAAAGCTACAGGGTGTGTTCCAGGTAGACACGGTGTGTACTAGACAAGCTTCACCTGGCCTGTGTTGTTAATGACATGGTCAGAGACATGGCTCAAACCACACGGTCTGTTCCTGATAGACACGGCATGTACATGGAAGGATAACACAGACCCGTGTTGTTCGTGACACAGTTGGGTACCTGGGTCATCCTACACGGCGTGTTCAAGGTGGACACGACATGTATAATGGGAGAATCCACCTACCGTGTTGTTAACCACACGACATGACTCCTAGGATTACACTACATGGCATGAACAACCAGTACACAACATGTTCCCATGAGATTTTCCCTATCCCGTGTCACTTACCACATGACCTTTGACACGGTTAGAGAATACACGGCATTTACATAAAGTACACGGTGTGTACTTAAGAAAAACTGTTTATTCCCGAACAGGAGAACACATGGCATGTAGTCAAAACTACACAGCATGTATTCTGTGTTTTTCTAGATAGTAAGCCTCAAAAACTACTCTGGAGCCTAGAAAACACTAAAAAGAACACTGAAAGTTCCAAATTATGATCCGTGAGGGCCCATACTCCCCGTAAATCAAATTTTAGCATCTTTAACAAGTTACAAACAAGGTAAACACATTAATGATCCAACAAATTCTGGTCCATGAGGGCCCATAACACCTCAAGAACCAAAATTTGGCATTCATTTAGGTAAAACCTTACACAATCAAATCTCTAACAAGAAGCAGATATTTTTATCAAGGCATCTATCACAACATCATGCATATTCTACACAATATCTACCACAACAACATGAAATTTCTAATGCATCCTAGATAACACGGCAAGAATGCATGACATGTGATTTCTAGCAAGTGCCTATATGATGTATGAGATGGCATACCCTCATCTCATCGGGTTGAGACAGAAATTTATCCTCACTGACAACATCAGTAAAAATATAAAACATATGAATCACTCAAGGTGAAATCAAATCAACTGTATTGATTAAAAAACCAAAAAAATTGCAATTAAACGAGGTATATTGGATTTTCCCTGTAAACAGGTTAGCTACTCCCGGACACAGTTTATAACCAATTACGTATTCCGTCATATCCCTGGCTAAAGGATCCAATAGTAAGTCAAGAGAAAATAATTCCTCTGATACCACTTTGTAACGTCCTGGTTCTGGAAGCCACCCAGAGGTGCCCTGTACCCGGTTGGTCACATGGCCTCAAGCGCATTTCCCCGAATGCTAGAAGCTGCCGACTAGTAGCGAGGGCCTTGGGTGTGATAGTGGGGAAACTATGCCCTCATTGGCAGAGTACACAGCGGAAGTACACAAATACATACAATAGCAGAAGAAGTAAATTCCAAAAAACAATAATAGTGGAAGACTGATAAAGGAAACAACTAGAGTAGATATATATATAACTGATGTATGATACATATATGTCTAGGAAAACAGCCAAACAAGTCACAATGCTGGAATTCAACAGTGCCAATCCAAATTGAAAAAGAAAGCAGATAAACTCTTCAGCATCGTAAGTCATTGCTTGGTTCCATGCTCTCCATCTCCACAGCAATCAAGAACCTAAAGTCGAAGGGCGCTTTCCCTTAGCTATACCTGCAACAATATATTCTGTTAGGTCCCAAAATCATGACTCAAATAGGGTGTGAGACAAAATCCCAGTAGGCCCCCACCCGAAGATCTATGCCTAACAGTCAGTGAATATATGGCAGGTAAATGTACAGAAAGCAGTAAACAATAAGTACTCAGCAGCAAACAATCAACAGTTTCTAGCATCTAATTTACAACAAGTAAGCAGCCACTCAAGCAAGTAGAACGAACAGGTAACCCTCTGGGTAGTTCTCACAGCCTAACCCATATGGTTCAACCTACAAGTACTAGCAACCCTCTGGTAGGCACAAACAGTCTCACCCCTCTGGTTCAGTAAAAGAATAGACTCTCTAGGGAAGCACTCACCATCAATTCCCCCTATAGTCTTGTATCATACTAAAGGAACTTTGGGGAAGCACTCAACAACTCATTCCCCATGTGGCCCACATCGAGGAACTACAGACACTCTGAGGAAGCACTCAACGTCAATTCTCCCTGTGGTCTCGCATTGTATTAATAAGACACTCTAGAGAATCCCTTTTGTCCATTCTCCCTATGGTCTACTACACTAGGTTCCCACAGCCCTGTTTAAAGTCAACAAGTATCATATCGCATAACGGCCAAAGTAACCTCAAGAACTACTAGGCTAGCATTCTATAAAATCTCAGCATGGAAGAACAATAGTCACACCATCCTAAAATACTAGGCTTGGAATTGGAAATATCCTAACAGGAAAAACTAGACCAAACAATCATAAACAGGAAAAACATGCATGGGCAATACATCCAAAGCACAAAAATTTACCCTATTCACAAACAGTAACCTCTACTCAGGCATACAAGCAAAGCAGACAAACAACAAGGGAAAAATAGGAAACACGTAATACCCCGTTCAAGGGTATTGGTGGAATTTGCACATAAATACTAAAAGACTTCTACAGAAAGGCACGAAACACCTACCTTGATGTCAAGAGATCGATATACTTAAACCACAAGGCTTTAATCTCTTTAGAATGTCGTAGATCTATGAAAAATCATAAAACGTTCAACCCAAGATAACTTGGAAAAGATGAGGAATTTGAAAACGATGCTCTAGGATAAGGAAGAACTCACCAATGTGATTCCAATACACCTGACGGTGTTAGAATCGGAGGATGAATGGAGGCTCGGTGGCTCATCGAAGATCTGTGGTTGTACCCTCACTCTCAGACGAACCAAAGCTAAAAGGAGGTTGTTTTGTCTGTCAGACGCGACCCCGGTGTGTATAATGAAAAAAACAAAATACACGGTGTGTACTTACTGTTTTTGTACTCTGCTTTAGGTGGCCTCCATGTCACCCTACATGACCGGGTGTGTGGCCCTTACACGGCCAGCACATGGCCTCGTGCAGAAATTAAGTACATAGCGTGTACTCATGAAGTACACAGCGTGTACTTCAAAAATTTCCAAAAACTCCTCTTTTCTCCAAAAACTCCAGAGAGAGTAAAAACATACCTAAAATGAAGGTACGGGTTCTTACAAGTGTCATAGGAACCATGTACAATATTTGTGTGTTGAGCACTAGAATCACTGTAAGAATAAAAGTGAAGGTGGTGTACGGATGGTGAAAAAGAGAATGAAGGGGGGGAATGGTCAAGATAGAACCCAAATAGAACTTGTCTCTAAGAACTCTATCCACAAGACACCACAAAGGAATACCAATAATTTGATAACTCAAAAATTAAGCAAGAACATAGAGGTTTCATGCAAAACATACCATAATAACATTTCCTTCATTCATGATGTCCAAATAGTACAAGGGGTGGCTATTTATAGCAAAAGAAAATAGAAATTCGAATCACACATGGGGTAGCTATTTACTTTAGTCTAATGCCTATTTTTCCATTGTAAAATATCTTAAATAATTCTTTTGAAAACTTTGGCACATGACCATGACTTTAGGAGACCAGTAGCACACCCTTTTGGAAAACTAAAGACAAGTATCCCACCACCTTTTGACTTTGAAGATTCCATGGTGGGGTGGGCTTGAAAATTCGTAGCACCACTTGGGTTGGATTATTAAAAGAATGGTTGGGCCATAATTAATTTAATTATAGGCCCGAATTCTTCCCCTAAGAAAGGGTGTTGGGCCTCCTCTTGGAATTCTATGATTAATCCATTTAATGACTCCTTTATTCTCTTTGTCTCATCCCTTTTCATTGGGCCTCCAATTCCATGCAATGGGTCTTGTCCACTTGTGTGCATTCTGGCCTCCTCATCAAGTCTGCCTCTAACCCCGCGATTCCCATGTGTGCCATTATCCTCATCATCTCCTCCCTCATCAAGAGGATTCATCCTCGAATCTGAAAATTCAAATGGCGAAAGATCAACAACATTAAAGGTGGCACTAACATTCCCATACCTATCGGGTAACACAATCTTGTAATCATTATCATTGATCTTATCTATGACTTGGAATGGACCATCTCCTCATGGATGAAGTTTTGATTTTAATTTCTCTCTGTACCTCTCCTTCCTCGAGTGTACGCACACCAATTCTCCTGGTTAAAACACCATTTTCCTCCGACCTTTGTTGTCCTGTTTTTTCACTTGTTCCTTCTTCCGCTCAATATTGGCCAATACCTTTGCATGAAATTCCTATAAAAACTTTTCCTTTTTCCCGATCAAGATTAGAAAATTTATTTGTAGGAAATGGTCAAAATATCAAGTGGAGTTAATGGGTTAAAACCATGCACCACTTCACGCGGTGAAGCATTAGTAGTGGAGTGAACCACTTGATTATAAGAAAATTCAATGTGATGCAATAATATTCTCCAATGTTTCAAATTATTTCTAAGGATGTCATGTAAAAATGTGGAAAGTTTTTTATTTACCACCTTAGTTTGACTATTAATTTGTGGGTGTGCAGTGGTGAAGAATATAAGTTTGGTTCCATGTTTGTTCTACAATGTCCACCAGAAGTGAATAAAGAATTTGACATCCCAATCACTCACAATTCTCTTGGGTAAGCCATGAAACCTAATAGTTTTCCAGAAAATCAAATCAGCGATATGAGTTGCATCATTGGTTTTAGAACAAGAAATAAAATGAGATATTTTACTAAACCTGTCCACCACCACAAAGATGTTATCATTACCCGATTGTGATCTTGGCAAGCCAAGCACAAAATCCATTAAAATTACAACCTAAGGATGATAAGAAACAAGAAAAGGGGTGTATAATCCATGTGGAAGCACTTTTGACATTTCTTTTTTAAACACATTACAATTTCCACAAACCCTAACCACATCCCTACACATGTGAGGCTAATAAAATGTTCACTCAATAAGGAAAATGTTTTCCCCACCCCAAAATTCCCCATTATTCCACCACCATGAGTTTCTATAATAAGAAATTCACCTATAAAACAAGATGAAAAACACAATTTATTTTTCTAAAAAATAAAACCATTATGTTTTTAAAAATCACTTTTCCCATGTTTATCACACAACTTCCAAATTTCAAAAAAATCCACATCATTCTCAAACATGTTTTTCAAAATTTTGAAACTAAGTATTTTAGCGTGTATAGAATTAATAAGAGAGTATCTCCTAGACAAAGAATCAGCAACATCATTTTCTTTTCCTTGTTTATGCTTAATAGTATAAAGAAATATTTCAATGAATTAAATCCATCTTGCATGTCACTTATTCATCTTTCCTTGTGACTTAAGAATTTTAAGGCATTCATGATTCGAATGAATCACAAATTCCCTTGGCCACAAGTAATGTTTCCAATTTTCCAAATATCATTTGAGGGCATACAATTCCTTTTCATTGGTAGAGTAGTTCAATGTAGTCCCATTAAGCTTCTCACTAAAGTAGGCGATAGGCTTAGAGTCTTGCATTAAAACAACCCCAATTTCTATTCTAGAGGCATCACACTCAACCTCAAAAACTTTAGAAAAGTCAGGAAGAATTAAGAGAGTTGAATTGGTCAACTTACTATTTGAGTGTGGAGAAGGCATCTACTTGGGATTTTCTCCACTTGAAGCTCATCCCTTTCTTGATGAACTAATTCAATGGTTCTACAATGGTCGAAAATTCCCTCACGATCCATCGGTAAAAACTTGCAGTTCCTTGGAAGCTCCTTATATCTTTGACATTCTTTGGTATTGGCCAGTCCCGAATCGCCATCACCTTCTCTTCATCAACCCTCATGTCATTGTCTCCTACCACAAAACCAAGGGAAACAAGCATGCACCATGGAGATCATCAAGCTTATCATCCAAATGAGGTATGGGATAGCGATACATTACCATGATTTTGTTGATTGCTTGACAATCAACACACATTATCCACATACCAATTTTTTTTAAAAGAATTACTTGTACCGCACATTAACTCAAGCTCTCTCAAACAAATCCCTCTTTTAGAAATTCTTCCACTTGTTGTTGGATTTCTTGAGTATCCTCCATGTTAGCCCGATAAACCGGTCGATTGGGAAGTGTTGCTTTGGGGAGGAAGTCTATGTGGTGCTCGATACCCACAATAAAGGTAAGCAATTGAGAATTTCCTTTGGAAACTCATCACCAAATTCATACAAAAGAGACATAACAGTAGAATGCATTGAAAGGTTAGGAGAGTTAGTGGTAAAACATTCTCCCTTGCATAGAAGCACGAGAGTTTCCTTCCCTTATAAATCTCTCTCTATCTCTCTTTTTCCATAAAATAAACCCACATTTCCCTCAACACACTTGTTTTCACACTTCTTTTCACTCTTCTTTTCAACTCTTTTATTTTCCTCATTTTTTTGATTTCACTAAACACTCCTTTTTCACTCTTGTTTTTTTTCACTCTTCTCATTATCTCTATTTTTTCTCTCTTTTCTTTTTCTCTCTTATCACAATATCTCTCAATCCTCACTTGGTCTTCATAAGATTATAAAGGCCTCAATGGTGTAAGAATAGTTTTCCTCCTATTGTACTCAAAACAATAGCGGTTGGTGTATTGATCATGTTTGACCCTCCTATCAAATTTCCAAGGTCTTCCCAAAAAATGTGGCTAGCATGCATGGGAACAACATCACATAACACCTTATCTTCATAAATCCCAATAGAAAATGGAACTTTTGCTTTCTTAGTCAATTTGACATCCTCTCTATTATTTAACCATTGAAGTCTATAAGGCCTAGGATGTCTCATCGTAGCTAATCCCAATTAATCAACCATCAAACAACTTGCTATGTTTCTACAACTACCCCCATCAAAAATCATACTACATACCTTATCTTTGACGAGGATCTAGTATGAAAAATGTGTTCCCTTTTCTCTTGATCATGTTCTCTTTCGAGTGGAGCACTCAATGCTCTCCGTGCCACAAGCATTTCTCCATGTACGAGGCTTTTTTACTTCCACATCTGAATCATCCTGAAGTGATGGCATTTCATCTTCGGTTGAGCTAGCACTAAGAACATATCCATCATCCAAAGCAATCATTATCCTATTGTTTGGGCATTATAAGGCAGTATGTCCAAATCCTTGATATTTAAAACATTTGATATCATGTGATTTAGAAACAACCTTACCCTCCATTTTACCTTTGGATTATAGAAAGAATGGTTTTGGTCTGGTCACATCTTTTGAATCCATTATGTGTTTGCTTACATTCTCTTGTGGTTTTGAATCCTTTAACTTGAAATAAGATTTTGAATCCTTACCATAGGATGTAGGGTGGATCCTTCTTTCCTTTACTTTCCTCTCTGCTTTTGTAGCCTTGTGAAGTAGATCCTCCATGTCCTTGTAGTGGTGCATGTCCACTATGTCCCGAATGTCATGGTTGAGGCCATTCACAAACCTTACCATGGTGGCCTCTCATTCCTCATCAATATTTGCCCGAATCATGATAATCTTAATCTATATGTGATACTCCTCAACACTCATGGCCCCTTCTTTCAAACCATGCAACATGAGTAACAAATCGTGATAATAGAGGCTAGAAATGAACCTCTTACGCATTTCCATTTTCATCTCCTCCCAAGTGTGGATGGGTCTTTCTCCACTTCGTCATCGTCTCACTTGTAGTTAGTCCACCCCCCCCCCCCCCAAATACTAGCAAGTCGGTGAACTCCACGACCGCCAACTTCACTTTTTTCCTCTGAATAGGTGTGACAACCAAAAACATGTTCGACCATTCTTTCTCATTCCAACTAAGTTTCAGGAGCATTCTTACCATGTAATGACGAGATCCTCAACTTTTATCCTCTATGATCTTTGTCTTGCCTCCATGGTGGTTGATTTCTCTGAATTGGTGACTTGTGAAAATCAAATAACTCATCTACTTCTTAAACAACCAGTCTCCTTGGTGGTGCTCTAGAATTGGAAGGGGATTGAAGTTCATCCATCCTCACATTCAACCTTTGGAATTGTTCTCTTACAGCCCTCATGAACAACTTAATGTCCACTTCATTTGTGTTACTCACCCCCTCAATTTAGTAATCCTATGAGAAAATTGAAAATAAAGGAAAATGGAACTCACACACTCCCTCACATGTTTACACACAATTTTGGATTTTATCAAAATGTAACACTCTTGCCTTTTACCACTCAACTTGCTTCCAATAACATTCTTACCCAATTTCAACAAAATAAAAGGATCGTTGAAATGTCGAAATCCCAAACAGGAATCCAAAGATAAAATTTAAAATGGATTCAAGATGAAAAATGGGGGAAGGGGAAGAAAATGGATAAAGATGAATGAAAATAGGACGTATAATTCAAAATGTTACAATTTTTTTGAGCCTTTAATTTTTTTCTTTGGGCTCTTTTTTTTTTGAGTTAACGAAGTAGAAACAAGATGAATTTATCAATATTTAAATGTAGGAGAAGAAATAATTTTTAACATCAATTGGTATCGACGTGAGATTTGTGTGGTTTTAAAATTGCAGAATTTGTCACAAAATTTGAACCCATTGTATCTCAATATTTATAGTGTTGATTTTGATGATTCCAAATAGAGAAGAAAGATGACCTTTTCAATTACAAGAATGATATATTGTATGTCTGAAGAGATGAAGAAATGACGTATGTAGGTGAAGAAGAAAATGGACCAGAATTGATGTCGACTCGATTCAAGGAGAAATGAAAATAGAAGAAATGATAAGAAAGAAGGAGCCTAATTTCTTGAAAATGGGCTCTGATACCAAATGATACGCGATGAAAGACCCACAAGGAAGTTTCATAGGAACCTTGTACAATATTCATGTGTTGAGCACCCGAATCGCTGCAAGAAAACAAGTGATGGTGGTGTATTGATGGTGAAAATGAGAAGGGGGAAATGGTCAAAGTATAACCCCAAGAGAACTTTTCTCTAAGAACTCTAGCCACAAGATGACACAAAGGAAGACCTATCCTTTGATAAGTCGAGAATTAAGCAAGAATACAATGGTTTAAAGAAAGTCTCACCATAATAACATTACCTTCATTCATGATGTCCAAAGAGTACAAGGGGTGGATATTTATAGTCAAAGAAACAAGAAATTCGAATCACACGTGGGGTGGCTCTTTACATTAGTCTAATACATAATTTCTCATTGTCAAAAAGCCTGGAAAATGCTTTTGATAACTTTGTAACATGACCATGACTTTAGGATACAAGTAGCACACTTTTTTGGAAAAGTAAAGACAAGTAGTCCATCATCTTTTGACTTTGAAGATTCCATGGTGGGGTGGGTTTAAAAATTTGTAGCATCACATGGGTTAATTTTTTTAATAGTATGTTTGGGCCTTAATTGATGTAATTATAGGCCTGGATGCTTCCCCCAAGCAATGGTGTTGGGCCTCCTCTTTGAATTCAATGATTAATCCATTTAAGACCTACTTTATTCTCTTGGTCCGCTCCTTTGTCATTGAGCCTCCAATTCCACACAATGTGTCTTTTCTATTTATGTACATTCCGCCCTCCTCAACAAGTCTGCCTCCAACCCCGTGATGCTCATGTGTTCCATGTTCCTCATCAATTTGTTATGAAATTCTTTTTATTTTCAATTATTTATTATATATTTAATCTATGTTTTAAGTTTCATTTATATTAGTCTTATAGTTTATATTTTATAGTCTTTTAATCCAACGTACTTCAAACATTTATGAATCTCATATCATAAATGCGGAATGTTCTGCGTAGGAAAGGGAGAACTTGAATCGCATATCGAAAATGCAGAATGATTTCATGGGCAAACCCTCTTACAAAATGGAGCTCTGGGTGAGCGTTTCGGTCAAAATTTAGTCTGTTGTAATGGCAGTACTGTAGGATATTAAATAACAGATAAATTCCGATTAAATTTTTTGTATTATATATATATATATATATATATAAAGAACAAAACAAAAAAAAATTGATGGAAAGGCGGCAGCGGGGTTGCCGCCTTTGGACTAAACCGAAAGGCGGCAGTGCCCGCTGCCTTTCAAACATATTTTTTTAAAATAAAATTACCTGGACACATATAAAAAAATAAAAAACATATAAAAAAACTAGACATAAATTTTGGTTATCTTTCTTGCATTTCTTATGAAATTGTTGCTTTGTTTTTGCTCTTGTGTTGATCAATATCATCTATTTGTTGTGTTTTTCTTCTTTCTATAAAGTTCATCTTTTCCTCTTTAGTGCGAGTTCTTTGTGGGCTTCTCCCATTGGTCCCCATAATACCAAACGTGCCCATTTTGCATGCCTAACAATACGGTGTAAGATAAAATGTTTGTTTCCCTTGTCCAACTACATTAACTCCTCCTGCTGCATTAATGCATGGTGTTGCAATTGTAGGTTTCTAAAACCTCAGGTCTTCACACCACTCCCTCCTCTAGCCTCTGGTGCTGTCTTTGGTTTATCTCACAACCTCACCATAATGGAGTCGCTGAGCATTGCAGATTCTCTTGAGAACAAAACATTTCTGGTAACCGGTGCCGCAGGCTTTCTAGCAAAAGGTTTCATCTCTTTCCCTTCCACTCTTCCTCCCCTCGTGCCTTCTTATTCTTTGTCCTCTTAACACTGCTTCGGCGTTGAGGTTACAGTGTTTGTGGAGAAGATATTAAGGGTCCAGCCAAATGTGAAACGAATGTATCTTCTCGTAAGAGCGCCCGATTCAAATTCAGCCACAAAACGGCTCCATCACGAGGCAATTTTAATTTACTCTGGCTTCTACAATCTTAAACCAGATTTGAATCATTCAACTGTTTGCAAACGTTCCCCTGTTTTACAGGTGATAAGCAAGGATCTGTTCAAGGTTTTAAGAGAGAAACACGGGGCTAATCTTAATTCCTTTATCGCTAAAAAGGTCATTCCAGTGGCGGGCGATATCTCGTGTGAGAACCTGGGTGTGAAAGATGCGGGACTGAAGGAACAAATGTTGAGTGAAATAGAGGTCGTTGTTAATTCAGCAGCAACGACCAAATTTGACGAGAGGTGCGATTATTCCTCCAAGGCAGGCCTCGCCTTCTGTCTATTTGAATGATTTAATCTTCTTTTTGTTGGAATTACGGTGCAGATATGATGTTGCGTTGGGGATCAATTCGTTTGGGGCGATGCATGTTCTGAACTTTGCTAAAAAATGCGCCAAGATACAACTGCTAGTCCATGTCTCCACTGGTTTGTATACAGTGGATGCATCTTCTTATGCAAAGGCATTCTAAGATTCTGTCAAACTCAATAAATTTGGAATGGCTTTTTTACTTGTGTTTCAGCTTATGTTGCCGGGGAGAGGGCTGGAGTCATTGCAGAGAGGCCATTTGAGATGGGAGAGGCACTTAATGGGATGGGGGGGTTAGACATCCTCGCTGAGGAGAAGGTGATCCGGGACAAACTTTGTGAGCTCCACTCAGAGGGAACCACCGATAAAGACATCACGTTGGCGATGAAGGATCTTGGCATCAAAAGGTTGAATCTTTTATCTCTAAAATCTCCTAAAGCTTTCATCTTTATTATAACCCAATGAAATGCGAGTCAATGAAGAACACCCAAGTAAGTTGAGTGCCCCATAAACTGTGTTACAGGGCCCAGACGTATGGGTGGCCCAACACGTATGTGTTCACAAAGGCAATGGGGGAGATGATTTTGGGGAAGCTGACTGGTACCCAGCCATTAATACTGATGCGCCCCACCATCATCACGAGCACCATCGAGGACCCCTTCCCTGGTTGGGTGGAAGGAACCAGGTAATTATAATCTACGTGGAAATCTTCCATTCAATATGTTTATGGGGTAATTTGCGATCCTCCTTTGCAGAACCATCGACAGCTTCTCCGCGGGATATGGAAAAGGCCAGCTGTCGTTCTTCCTGGGCGACCCAACTACTATCCTTGACGTGGTGAGCCTTTTGTTTAATCAGGTGACACACGCACATGTATATGAAGGCAATAGTTTACGATCAAAAGGCAATGTCTTCCAGATACCGGCGGACATGGTGGTGAGCTCCATGATATGCGCCATGGCGATGGCCCATAAAGTACGCCGGGGTTTGGGTGGGGCTCCTGTAGCGGTGTACCATGTGGCGTCTTCGGCGGGCAATCCGGTGAGATGCGCGGATTTGCAGGACTTTGGGCTGCGTTACTTCACCAAAAACCCCTGGATTGACGGGGATGGGAGGGCTGTTAAGGTGGGGCAGCTTCGGAGTCTTACCATGGCCA
The DNA here is from genome assembly GCA_963277665.1 of Viscum album. Taxonomy (NCBI): domain Eukaryota; kingdom Viridiplantae; phylum Streptophyta; class Magnoliopsida; order Santalales; family Viscaceae; genus Viscum; species Viscum album. Next base: position 258,601,891 of record OY728128.1, on the reverse strand, counting down.
GCTTCCACCGATACGCCCTCTTTCGTTACCTCCTCCCCTTGAAGGTTCTCCCTTCTTTATAATACGGGACCAGTTCCAACTTTTGGGGCCTAGGTAGTAAATGATCGTGTACGCTGACGTGCGATGCAGGGACTGCAACTGGCAAATGCAGTACTGTGTCAGCTTTTTCGGAAAACCTACCTGTCGCTGAACAGGAAGATCAGGCTGGTGATGCGGCTGGCCGAACTGTACCGACCCTACACCTTCTTCAAGGGGATGTCAGTCATTGCGACCCAAACCCAATGAAAATGATGTATGGATTTGTTGGTAACTCTGTTTTGTTTATGACTGTAGGTTCGACGACGCAAATGCCGAGGAGCTGCGGAAGGCAACCCGCGAGGCCGCGGTTGATGCAGACGAGTTCTGCTTCGATCCCAAGCTGATAGACTGGGAGGACTACTTCCTCAACAAACATCTTCCGGGGCTCGTGGAGTACGTACTCCATTGACAGCACTAATATACATCCATTAAATTGGTGGGATGGTTAATGTATCCTATCTCCCATGGTTATTGGGGTATTTACAAAAAATGTTGTTTTAAGACTTATTTTGAAAAACCAATACAAAAAGGGGGGTTTTCGATTACTCGTATTTTAGTCTGAAGAATTTATACCGACAATATCTTTTGTTGAATTGCGGTGAGAATAATTCCTACAAATTACAAATAAATCATTTATCGTTTTCTTTAAGTATCACAACAATCGAAGCAAGTTATCAACTACGACATGTGTCATATTGATATGAGGTTAATTCCTATATGTTACAAATGGATCACGGATCATTGACATAATGTATCATGATAATCTAAGCGCGTTTCCTTAGTGTTCTATTTGATTGAAAGTTAGATTTTTATTTTAAACTGCACTTTTATGGGGAAAGTGGGAAATCTTACAAATCAAACCGGAACACATCAAACACCATAAGAAATCACAAAATAATTGAAAGGAAGTTTAAGATTATTAGAACCATCCTCGATATAGAATTTCCAATGAAGTGTAGTTAACTTTGTATCCGAATCATCCTCGATCAGATCTTCAATCATTTAGTCCAAAGCTTGAATGAACTCCTCCAAGTTTATCTTCATTTCATAGAAGCCCCTTTTCAAAATGAGAGCTTGATTATTGATCCACACACAATACGATTTGTTGGTATCCACTAGAATAATCCTCCCATTCATCCTATCAACATCCTCTTGAGAAGCATTAATCAGAAAAGCCTCCTCTAATATTTCTTCCTCATAGTGAATGATAAGCTCAAATGATTTTTCTTTTTTTGCAACCTCCTCACCTGTCCTCCACTGTGGTGCTACCAGCACATAGCGACGATGGAATGATCAGTGATGGCTTCACTGTTCGTAACATCCACAGCCACAAATTCTCTAGGCATCTGAGTCAGAGCTTCCATCATACCACCATCCTGCTCATGTTATTCATCCACTTGATTTTTTCTCTAAAGGTTCAAACTCTTATTCCACTCCTGGTCATTAGCAATTAGTTCAAAATCATCTCCCTCAGCCTAGTCTTTTTTACCAATCTTGTCTCCATTGGTTGAGGTAAATGAGAGTGATCCTCACACACTTTAGATTTCTTCCCCTTGGTCACAATGCAACACCTCAAATCTTAGTTTCCCTTCTGCCCCTTTTTCCTCCTTGGGCTTTAAAGACCTCTACCATGACTTCCATCCGCACTTCCAACTGAGAATATGGTAGAGATCTCATCACCTAACTAGATAGCCCTTGCCCTTCAGTGATGTTATCTGCTCGACCTGAATCATGTTGTTCTTGAGCGGTGAATTTCATTTCCATCCCTTCAAATCAATTGCTTAAATTAATATTCAACATGTTCCTTCTAAGACAAACCCGATTCACTTTATTCACACAACCCCTATGTACATCTGGTGAGACCTTCTCAAGGACCTTGTAGCCTGATAAATCTCCCTCGCTTACCACCTATATGTTGGAGCTTGGTTCCAATGGATCAATTGCGTGCACCCCCTCAATCCCCCTGACTGAGACAAGCCCTGCTCTGTCAACTTATGGGCAGCCACATCACATCTCAAATGATCAAATATGTTCACAACCTTCAGATCAACATTCATGGGACATTCCTCTTTCTGGATGGGATCATGTGCTCTCTTCACACCTTATAGAAATGAAATACTATTTCCACCTCCATTGGTTTCAAGAAAACCAATCCTGTCTTTTGAGGGTAATGAAATTACAGCCACATAAGACCTCACAGGTTCACAACCCACATAATCATCATCAAAAAATGGGGTAAGAGGATCAAATCCTTGGTCGATCGAACCACGACTACAAACCGATTGGAGGTGAACCAGACCACGACAAGAGGAGTAAAAATCCATCCAAAATTCCAAAACACACCACCCATTGGATCCAATATTCCTTTTTAACCTCAATCCACACAAAATCTACCAGAGGCTTGGACACATCAACTTCAACATAGTTACAAGGATAAATTTGATGGAAATGGGAATAAGATCTATTATCAAAGCTCAAAAATCTGCAAACCAAGTTTCCAAGCATCGAGAGGATTGTTGTATTTTGAAATGGTAGTGGAAGACTTGGAAAACATACCCAGATTAGAGCTTTCAGAGGATCTCATCACAAATGAAAGTCAAAAGACCATCAAAAAATAAAGAACCAAACAACATTGAACAATCACCCGATGTTGATCCAGACGAAGATAAGATTGTCCTCTGTCTCAAAGCGAATGATAAGATAGAGGGGTCCAGGAGCCCTATAATAGAATAATGTTGAAAATATCATGAATATAAGATGAATCAGTTGATGGAATCAAGTGATGGTCGATTCCGACCAAAGCAAGTAACCAGAGAGAGCCTGTGAAGGTCTGATGCCTCTGTGAACTCCCAAGTGTGTTTTCTTTGTTTTTTGTATGTGGCGCGCATTTTGAACCAAAATGTCACTTTTAAACTGAAAACACACACAATTAGTCATAATGACCAAAACATGCATCATATTAATGTGTGATTAATTCCTACAGGTCACAAATAGACCACATATCATTATCCTAAAGTACCATGAAAGTCCGATCGTGTTTACCTAATTTTCATTATGTAGAGCACATTTTCACTAAAGTGTTATTTTTTAACTGAACACATTCACTTTCAGTACTACAGACCTTAAAATGTGTTAGATTGATGTAAATTTAATTATTACAAATCACAAATGAATCACTAATCTTTTTCTGAATTTTCCATGATAGTCTGAGCATGTTTTCTTAGTTTTGAGTATGTGATATGCATTTTGAAATAAAAAATCACTTTTAAACTGAAAACATATTCTTTCAGTTATATGAACCCCCTGTCTATCAGCTTGACATTTGGTTAATCACTACATGTCAGAAATAAATCAAAGATCATCATTCTAAAGTATCAAGATAATTTTTATGCGTTTTCTCAAATCTCACATTATGGTGCATGTTTTGGACTTTAATTTCAGTTTTAAATAGGAACCACTCATTTATAACATATGGAACTAAAAACTAATAGAGATAAATTTATTTTCTTGAATAAATATGGGGACTTACAAATATGAATAACAATATCAACTTTTCTAGTAACGACATAAATGTAATATTAAAATTTTATATAAAAAACAAAGAGTTAAAATTGAAATTAAAAAACAGTTTATTCGACAAGTTACCACTTTTGGTGTCTATGTAGTTAATGTTGAAGAATGCTAGCGTGTTCTGTAAGGACTGCAACTGAAAAATGCAGTATGGCTCCACTTTTTTGGAAACCCTACTTGTTGCTGAACAAGAACATTAGACTTGTGTTGTGGCTTGCGGAACTATTCTGACCCTACAGTCTCTAAAAGGGGATGTCAGTTATTGTGATGAAATCCCAATGAAAATGATATATAGATTCATTTGTATGTCTATTTAATTTATGTTGATTCATCCAATGGCAATAGTTCATTTCGACGATTTATTTTCTCTGGATGGTGGTATGCCCATTGATTTGTCAAAGGGGGGAGGAGGTGGAAGATGTGGTGGGTGGCCAAACCCACCAATCTAGTGGAGGAAGTGAGTAAGGGGAGATACATTCCTATAAAAGGAAGTGGATTCCCCTTGTTCTATCATCAGTAATTAACTCATCAATTAATAATTTATCTCTGTTTTTGTGTGGTATTTTGTGAGGCGTATTTCTCAATTTTTCAAGATAGATAATTGAGAGCATTCTCCTTGTAATAGTGAGAGAGTGTTTACCCATAGTGATCCTCTTATTTGTTAGTGTTTTTTATACCTTTATTCTTGGGGGTTTTCCATGTTGCAACTGGTGTAACTTTTTCTTCATTTTTTCCACTTTATTTTATCTCACAATTACCACTACACTATTGAGACAATCATTATTGAATAAATAGTATCATAAGAATGTCCACTACTTGAATTTCAGATATTTGCAATGGGATCCCGTCGCTAAAACTTTTTCACGATGGGGTCCCGTCGCGAATAGCCCATTTTAAAAAACAGCGTCACAACTAGTATTTTTTTTATGATGGGCCCCTCCCAAAAAATACTACATGTGATGGGAAGCGGTCCCGTCGCAAATAGATATCCAATTAAATACATTATATATACAAGAACCTTTCGCGATAGGCCCGTCACAATGAGTATTTGCGATTGGACGTCGGCCTGTCGTAAATAGTATATATGTAAAAAACCTGTTGGGACGAGCCCGTCGCAATAAAGTTATTGCGACGGGCTCGTCCCAACAAAGTTATTACGACGGTAAAGCAACCCGTCACAAAAAAAATTAATATATATATATATATATATATTCTATTTTCGATGGGCCCCCGTCGCAAAAGGCTCCTCGCAAATACTTAATAAAATAAAAAAATAATATAATTATGATTAATGAACAAATAATATTAATATTATTAAAATAATAAAAAAATATTAAAAATATTAAAATTCTCAATATTTGCAAATACTTAATAAAATAAAAAATTAATAAAATTATGATTAATGAAAAAATAACATTAATATTATTAAAATAATAAAAAAATATTAAGATTCTCAATATTCAGAAAAAAGTGTAAAAAATCAAAAATTATTATTATTATTATTATCATTAGTCAAATAAACAAACATTAAAAAATATAATACTAATAATAAATAATAAAATATTAAAATATTAAAAAAAATATGCAATATTTTCACCAATATAAATGACAAAAACTGTAAATTGTTCATATTAAAAGTAAATGTTCAATTCAAATGTTTTTAACAGAACAAAAAATTCATTTGGGGGGATAGTCTTCTAGAAGAGCTGGAGTAGCTGGAGGAGATGGTGGAAGAAACTCCATCCCTAAACTACAAGTCAGACGATGCATGTACTCCAACTGCTCATGTTGCTGTTGTTGTCATTGACGCATGTCCTTCTCGTGGTGTTGTTGTTTCTGCTACCATCGACGCATGTCCTCCTCATGTTGATGTTGCTGCTGCTGCTGATGCATCTCTTTCTACTACTTCTACAAAATCTCTATAAGCTCAGTTTGAGCACGCAACTCCTCCTGATACTGTGAGCCATAAGATGATTCCTCTCTACGAGCACCTCTCGATCTGGACATCGACATCGCAGTAGTACCATAATAAGTCCAAGAGTAAAATGAGAGACAATATCAACTACTCGGCCCTTCTTGAAAGAATACAGGGTCTCCTACATCCATGTCTCCTCATCGAAATGGTGGTCACTAGTCGGATTAGTCATCTCGGCCTGACACTCAGCCCGTGTTAGAGAAGTCGTGTCCTCATATGACTCATTTAGTTTCAATTTTAAAATTAAAATATTGAAAATATTATATATAGTTAATTTTCAAATTGAAAAATAAATAATACTGACCACAATATGATGTTGGCGAATACCTCTAATCTCTCCAGTGGCTGGATCATTGTACATCCTCTGATAAACGTAGTACTCCGTAATATCGTGAAATTTGCCTACCTAATTGAATATAAAAAGAACTATTTATATGTAATGGTATATAAAATAGTTAAAAAAGATACTTACCAGATGCTCTCTATGCCTACTGAATGTACGACTACCAGCTCGATGTGTCACCTCCTGTATCCCTCAGTTCTGTCAGCCCAATGAAGATCTCCTCTGAAATCTACCACTCAACCAGTGTGAACATAATCAATCCAAAACATGAGATGAAATTTACTATAGTAGGTGGCCTCTACATGACTCATCAAATACTATCACTCATGTTTTCTTAATGGTTTTCCTTCTCAAATTGTGCAAAAACTGATGGAAACGCTCACGTATAGACGACTCACAGGCCTCGTGGATAGCACCAGGCATGCAATCCTTGATGGGATACCATTAACCATATAAATAATTTATAATATCAAGTTATTAATGAAATAAATTTCTAAATACATATTTTTTATTTACGTACCAGCCAATGATTGAACATTTCAAGCCACACATCAAGGAGAAACTATTCCCATGTGATCCATGGATGAGAAAAATAATTGCGCCAGATAGCGCTCCCTTGTCCAACAACTACATGTGAAAAACTGTGAAAAAAGAATAAATAATCAAACAATTAGTATATAAATAAATTAATGAATGCTAACTAAAATATACAGGTTACCATACCTCCGCATCCATGGATCGAAACCAAAATGTGGACGTCACACAGGGATATGGTCAGTAATTATCAGTCGTGGAAGACTGCACCCCCTCAGCATACCCCCTAAACCACTAGTAGCCTGAGGGTAAGATGATCCCAAATCCTCATCTTCCAAAGGAAGCTCAGCCTCCTCTAACTCACGAAATAGATCAGGGTCTATCTGAAACACATAATGATTGTTGTCAGTAGATAGTTGAAAATAACTATTACATATATATATATATATATATATTAGTTATGATTATAATCAGCATTTAACTGTGTCAATGTTGACATTCATCATCATCTTCATATATGACGATGTCAATGTCTTCATATACATCATCGACATCATCAATATCCATATGAGTTCTAGTTTCATCATCTCATGAAAATTTCAAATTCATTTGTAACATCTTTAACATCATCATCACCATAAGCCCTTAATTGTGGGGTGTCATCATCGATATTCATGTCTCTTTCTGAAAAGGATGTATTTTGAGTAGTCTCTTGAAAAATTTCAATTCCTTGTACTTCATCTGAACCACATTTAGTTTGTGTAAACTGGTTTTCTTGAGATTTCATTTTTATTATGCTCCACCAATCACTCAGATCTCTTGAAGTAGCACAGTTTATTGCATAATATATTTGATGTACCTATTGAGCCAGTAAAAATGGTTCATTTACTTCAAGAAGACATTTATATTTAACATCGATGATTCCATGAATTGGATGAACAAGAAAGCCTCTCTCATTATCTAACCACCAACATTTAAACATTGTTAGGTAATTTTTCCGTATATAACACTGTTCAATAATTTCATCCTTCAAGCCGTAAAATTCAACTTCAATTTTTATATGTTGTGATCCTCTCAAGAAAACTCTATTTTCATTGTTTTTTTGATTCCTCACATGAATGTGTATGAAATCTGAAACCATTCACCACATATGTATTGTAAGATTTACCCATTTTGGATGGTCTGTTACTCAATATACACAATCACTTATCAATTTTATCAACATGTTGAGAAACCTGAAATTTTTTAAAATAATTATCAATATAATAAATAATAAACTGAATTGAAATGTTAAACCATCAATAATTTATGTTACCAGTTTCTGAAAAAATTGAGAATTTTTTTTTGTCGGTGTTCTTCAAGAGCAGCTTCTGTAATTTGTGGATGATGATTCTTGATATGATTATCATATAACCTACAAATAAAATAAGTTTACTTACTTTAACATAAATTATAGAATAAGTGATAGAAGCACTCACAGTAAAAATGATGTCATTTCTTCATAGTTGAGCAGAACATATGTATGAGCTCAATGATGTTCATCATCTGAAAGCCATCATTCATGAGCTCCACCGAAGCCAAGCTCTGGATGATTAAAAACTGATAATTGATTTTCTATTTCCTCATCAAAATTCATCTCATTCCTTCCTATGCGGTTGTGTTTTGATGGATATTCAGATTCAAAATAATGAGAACAAAATAAAGAAATTTTCTCTTGCAAATAAGCTTAAAAAATTGAGCCTTCAACTGATGATTTGTTACGTAATTTTTTCGTCAATTTTTGCATGCATCTCTCGAATGAGTACATCCATTGAAACTGTACCGAACCTCCACATTTATCTTTATGTGGAATATGTAATATCAGATGTTCCATTGAGTCAAAGAAAGCCAGCGGAAAGATTTTTTCAAGTTTACATATAATTGCAACAACATCTTCTTCGAGTTTAGTTAGTGCATCATAGTCTGTTGTCGCCACACAAATATCTCGAAAAAAATATGATATGTCTGTTATCGAATCCCAAATAATTGAATTCAATAAACCTCTGAATACAATTGGCATAAGTCTTTCCATTATAACATGACAATCTTGACTTTTTGATCCTGTAATATGACCATTCTTAACACATCTGCCAAAATTGGAAGCATAGCCATCTGGAAGTCTCAAATATATAATCCACTAGAAAAATAATAAGAAACTCTCTTTAGAAAGTGTATAGTATGCTTTTGGCTTCATTAACCTATGTGTTCTGACATTTTGAAATAGTTCAAGTTCCAGTCGTTTGCAAATTTGGGCAAGATCTAATCATGCCTTTACATCATCTGTGGTCTTACCTGGTGTATCCAAAACAATATGAAATAAATTATCAAAATAGTTCTTCTCAATATGCATGATATCAAACATGTGGTGGACCAAAAAAATATACTAATATGAAAGATCCAAAAAAATTCTTTGTTTTATCCAATTATCTTCTCTAGTACAAAAAACATTTTTAGGTCATCATTTTGGTCGTCAGTTATAAATAACCAATGTGAAAATCCATATAATTGATTTATAACATTGGTTATAACATAATAGAAATAAAAAATACATTATGTTGATTTATCACGTTGGTTATTTTATAACCGACGTGATAAATAAAATATATCACTTTATCACATCGGTTATAAAATAACCGATGTGATAAATCAATTATCTTCCTTTATCACATCAGTTATATTATAACTGATGTGATAAACCCAATTTTTTATGTCGGTTATATAATAACCAATGTAATAAAATATTTTATCATTTCGGTTTTAAAAAAACCAACATGAAGGTTAAAATTTGGAATCATGCCAATAATGAGATCAATTTTTTTACAGAGCGACATTGAAATTTTCAATTGCCGCCTAATATTTAGTATACTGTGAATTTATTTTCAAGAGATTTTCGATGATTTTTTACATCGGTTATATAATAACCGACGTGAGAAATAAATTCTTATGCGTTTTTCACGTCAGTTATATAAGAATCGACGTGAAAACTACATTTTTATGAATTTTTCACGTCGGTTATTAAATCACCGACCTGAAAAATCGATATCAAACATGTAGTTAATTTCCTAATATTCTATTTGACTGGTCCCAAAGCTCAAACGGATTTATGGATCAAAAGTTATGACTATTTAATGTTGATCACCTCTAATCAAATTCTTAAAGAATGTCAACTTCTGATAGCCAAAACTTTTGATCCGTAACTCTGTTTGAGCTTCGAGACCTGTCAAAACAAAGCTTGAAAAATTATCTACATGTTTGAAATAATTTTTCATGTCAGTTATTAAATAAATGATGTGAAAAATGTTTAGAAACATGTAGATAAATTTCTAATCTTCATTTTTAGTGGTCACAGAGCTGAAACGGAGTTACCGATCAAAAGTTATGGCCATCAGAAGTTGACATTCTTTAAGACTTCGTTTAGAGGTGATCAAATTTTGATGTCTATAACTTTTTATCTGTAACAACATTTGAGCTCAAGGACTAGGGAAATATAATATTAGAAAATTAACTACAGGTTTTTATTGATTTTTCACGTCGGTTATTTAATAACCGACCTAAAAAATCATTTTTCCATCGATTTTTCACATTGGTTAATAAATAACCGATGTTGAAAGGAATTTTTCACATCAGTTATTAAATAACCGATGTGAAAAATAGAATGAAAAATTATTTTTTATATCATGAAATCATGGGAATTTTAATATCTTTTTACGATGGTTATCATAAAACTGACGTGAATGATTTGTTTTATATCCTGCCAATGCGGAATTTCAATTTTTTATAGCGCGACTTCGAAATTTTTGATTTTCGCCTAAAACTTTTAATACTGCATTTTATTTTAACATAACATTTATATGTTTTCATTATACACATATGGTTAACATTTTTTATGATCATTTCTTTCAACCATCACCATCCAACCGAGTCGACTCGTTGGATTTTCAACATGAATCCATTATTTCTTATTTTCGCAATCTTATAAAGGTATTTGTTATTATTTTTCCATGATTTATGTATTTTATGATTAGTTTTATTAATTGTTATACCATTTAATGATTCTTATTTTATTATAATGAATAATAATGTTTCGTATCATGGTAGAACAAAAATTCATCCTTCAGATTCAAAAAATTCTTTAAAGACGAATTTCTTCACTCCGCGATCTCATCAAGGCATTCGTTATTATTTTTTCCATGATTTATGTTTTTTATGATTAGTTTTCTTAATTCATATAAGATTTAATGATTCTTATTTTATTATAATGAATAATAATTTTTCTTATCAAGGTAAAACTACAATTCCTTCTTCGGATTCAGAAAATCCTTTTAAGATGAAGCTTTCATTGGCTCACTTGATGTTTCCTCAGAAAAAATATCAATATTCTGATAGTCATAACCTTTGAACCGTAACTCCATTTGAGCTCTATGACCTATCAGATCGAATCTCATGAAATTATCTACAATATGGTTAACATTTTTCGCGTCGGTTTTTAAAAAACTGAATTAAAAAATGCTTTTTAACGATGGTTGTTTAAAAACCGACGTGAAAATAGAGTTCAATCATCATTTTTTTAAAACGAATGGTCTTTCATGTCAGTTTTTAAATAACTGATGTGAAAAATTGATTTTCAACGTCATTTGTTTTTTTAAAAATGGATGTTCTTCCACATCGGTTTTTAAAAAACCGACATGAAAAATAATGAAAAAAAATATTTATAAGATCAGTTAGTAAATAACCGACATTAAGAAAAATATTTTTAACATTTCTTGCAAACACGTCGGTTCAAAACCGATGTGAAAAAGCTAAAATAACTGACGTAAAAACTATTTGTGTACTAGTTCTTCTTTCCCAAATCAATGAATTTTCTGTTGGTTTAATGTTGGCCCAACTGTGATGGGAGATAATGAAAATATGACTGAATTTATCTCTGTACCTGAGATCATTTTTGGAGGTTCATCCCTTTTAATTGTGCCTTTTATAATAATGAGATTTGTTCCTCCGAAAAAGATGATATGTTGGAAGAAATATGTGATGACAATCAGAATACCAAGGTTTCTTTTCCATTGACAAGCATAAAGGCTTTGTTGTTTTTCATACCGTAAGGACATGATTTCAGACCATGTGTACTCCAGCCAGATAACATGTCATATGTTAGGAAGTCACTAGTCGTTCACATCAATGCAGCACTTAAAATGAAATTTTGTATCACAATAAAATCATATGTACTAACACCATTACTACACAATGAATTTCACTCATCAATCAATGGTTTCAAAAAAACATCAGTATTCTTTTTCGGATGTCCTGGAATTAATAATGTCAAAAATATACAGGGATCCTTCATCAACATCCATGGAGGTAAATTGTACGTAGTTATAAAGACATGTCAACATGAATACTGACTACCATAAGAACCAAACAGACTGAAGCCATCAGTAGAAAGACCCAATCACACGTTTTGGGCTTCTAAATCAAAAGATGAATGCAGTTGGTCAAAATGTTTTCATAAATAACCATCAGATGGATGATTCAAGATTTTATCAGCTGAAATCTTGGTTTTGTGCCCTGACATCATTGACGCTATGTTATGAGACATAAATAAACGTTTCAACCTGGGTGTAAGGGGGAAATATCTCAACTATTTTACAAGAATCGATCCAGACTTCCCCGGTTGAGATTCTATATACCTCGATATTCCACATGCCGGATAACTATACAACAACTCATTTTCATGATAATATACGATGAAATCATTTTCAAGTGCATGAATCTTTCGATAACTAAGACCCAGATTACGAACCAACCTTTTTCTCTCATCGTAATTTGCAGGAAACACATTTTTTTTCCAGGTAACCGAGTTTTAACCAAAGAAAATATTTGATCAAAACAGTTGTTTGAGAATGCATTATCTGATTTAATAGCCATAAGATTTGCAACTGCTTCTAATTTTCTTATCATGCAACCAGAATATAATGAATCCTCATTAGACCTCAACAACTCATAAAATTCAGATGGTGAAAACTCAAGAGTTAAATCAATATCATCCTGAGTTTCAGTTTATTGAACAGATGGACCTGCCACATCATGTACTAAATTTTGAAACTGTGATGGATCTAGAATCAAGTTATTAGTATCTTCTATGGAACTGCGTTCACCGTGTTGATACCAAAAAACATAATCTGGTTGAAAACCAAATCGCAAGAGATGTCCTCCAACCTTATCAAATGTGTCGAACGTTCTCAAAGAACATTTTTTTTACAAAGACACATAATTTTTCCTTCTGAAACAAATTCTTGTTTTGATGATTCAAATAATAAGAAAGCTTCAACACCCTCAATATATATAAGATTTGAACAAGAACCATATGGATTTCTCTGCTGATTTATCCAAGCGTGATCTGCTAATAATGAATGTTGTTGACTTCCTTGTTCCATATTTCTCTACAAAATATAAAATCATAACTATTTTTTTATATTTTGAAATTAGAAAAACACTATCCAAAAAAATAAGATAAATAATTACAACTACTTCTTATTAATTACTATTAATTACGGGCAACCTAATTTCCAGTGGATTGACGACTACTCTTTTTTCTGACGGCTAATTTACTTGCAACTTTCTCACATTGAAATCACAATGAAGAATCTGCTCAGAATTACACATATTCATTCTCGTGAATATGATAATGTATAAGCGTACCTCCGAGAAAATTCTTCATTATGAGTTCAGTGTGTAAAAGATGTAAGTAAATGAGTTGTTGGACAAAAGTGCCCCCTTTTTGTCGATGAATTATCTTCTTGCAATTGTCACCATCTGAAAACATTATGAAAAATGTGGTTCTACGAATGTGTATTCATACTTTTGCATAAGAGATTGGATATGAAAACGTAGAATCATACTTTTCATAATGTTTTGAGTTGGTGAGAGTTGAAAGGGGAAGAGTCATCGAGCAAAAGGAGTGCCGCCAAACCACTAGAAATTATGCCAGGTTATTATAAGTTATTACAAGTTATTATAAGTTATTAAAAAAATTTATAATTTATTACAACTGACTTTATTCCTAATTATTCCTAATTATTCTTAATTATTCTCAATTATTCCAAATTAATCCTAATTAATAATTTCTAATTATTCTAATCATTGCTATTTATTTCTAATTATTTCTAATTATTGCTAATTATTGCAATTTATTTCTATTTATTGCTAATTATAGTTATTTATTGCTATTTATTGCAATTTATTGCAATTTATTTCTATTTATTGATATTTATTCCTATTTATTGCTATTTATTAATATTTATAACTATTTTTTTCTACTTATTCATATTTATTCATATTTATTACTATTTATTGGTAATTATTGCTATTTATTCCTTATTATTACTATTCATTGGTAATTATTACTAATTATTACTAATTATGGCTAATTATTATTAATTATTACTAATTATAACTATTTTTTACTAATTTTTACTATTTATTGCCATTTATTACTATTTATTACTATTTATTACTATTTATTACTATTTATTACTAATTATTACTAATTATTACTAATTATTACTAATTATTACTAATCATTACTATTTATTAATATTTATTACTATTTATTCCTATTTATTGCTATTTATTGCTATTTATCGACATTTATTGCCATTTATTCCAATTTATTGCAAATTATTTCTATTTATTTCTATTTATTACAATTTATTCCGAATCATTGCTAATTATTGCTATTTATTCCTAATTATTCTTATTTATTGCTAATTATTACTAATTATTACTAATTACTACTAATTATTACTAATTTTGACTAATTATGACTAATTATTAATAATTATTACCAATTATTACTAATTATTACTAATTATTACTATTTATTACTATTTGTTACTAATTATTACTAATTATTACTAATTATTAATAATTATTACTAATTATTAATAATTATTACTTATTATGTCTAATTATTACTAATTATTACTAATTATTACTATTTATTACTATTTATCACTATTTATCACTATTTATTACTATTTATTTCTAATTATTAATAATTATTACTATTTATTACAAATTATTACTATTTATTACTATTTCTTACTATTTATTGCTATCTATTACTATTTATTGCTAATTATTTCTAATTATTACTAAATATTGCTAATTATTTCTAATTATTGCTAATTATTTCTAATTATTACTAATTATTACTAATTATTGATATTTATTACTATTTATTGCTATTTATTTCTATTTATTGCTATTTATTGCTATTTATTCCTATTTATTGCTTTTTATACATAATTATTACTATTTATTGCTAATTATTCCTAATTATTACTAATTATACTTAGTTATTGTTATTTATTGCTAATTATTGCTATTTATTGCTAATTATTACTAATTATTACAAATTATTTCTAATTATTATTAATTATTTCTAATTATTACAAACTATTTCTAATTATTTCTAATTATTACTAATTATTCCTAATTATTCCAAATTATTGCTAATTATTCCAAATTATTGCTAATTATTGCTAATTATTGATAATTATTGATGTTTATTGCTGTTTATTGCTGTTTATTGCTGTTTATTGCAATTTATTGCAATTTATTGCTATTTATTCGTATTTATTCGTATTTATTGCTATTCATTGGTATTTATTGGTATTTATTTGTATTCATTCCTAATGATTACTAATTATTACTAATGATTACTATTTATTACTAATTGTTACTAATTATTACTATTTATTATTAATTATTACTATTTATTACTATTTATTACTACTTATTACTAATTATTACGAATGACAAAACAATTTAAATATAACTTAATTACAACCAATCCACAATTATTAAAATTAATATAAAAAATGGAAGAAAATATAAAAACAGTAAAACAAATATACCTTTAAACTTAATCTCTTATAATTGTAGATGGCTTCACAACTTTTTCGTAAAAAAAACTAACCCTCAAAAATTTTCACTCCAAAATTTGAGTTTAGAAAAGCAGAGGAAGAACAAATTCAGGAAGAGGGAAGAAAAAACGGAAGGGGGTTATATATAGGTTAGATTAGTTGCGACATGACTATTTGCGACGAGATTCCTGTTACTAATATTACTTATTGCGGCGGGTCCCGTCCCTAATACATTCGGCCGCATTAATTACGGTCGGCGGTTAAAAGGTTATTTGTGACGGGCCCTATCACAAAAAGCAACATGACGACACAATTTTTGTGGCGGGACAACATCCCGTCACAAATAGGTTATTACCGTCGCTGGTTATTTGTGACGGGTCCCGTCGCAAATACCCTCCAGGGGTCGAACTAGTTGCGACGACGCGCGGTTTGAAACCTAAACCGAGCCAATTTGCGTGTAAGTTTTTGCGACGAGGTGCCTATTCCCGTTGTAAATAATTGGTTATTTGTGACGGGTTGGTCAACCCATCGCAAAAAATGATTTTTTCCGTAGTGGTTCTAGCTCAATGATGTTCACTTTTTTTAGTATTAATAATTCTTATAAATTTGAGTATTTTTTGTGATTATGACTGCAGTTGATCTTCCACATTAGAATTTTTTGAGACTATTAAATACACTGTTGTGAAACAAAGGAGCTTCTAGAGTGATGAAATGTACTGATGGCGGTGAAATTCGAGATCAAAAAATTCAACAGGATTGATTTTACGTTGTGAAAAAATAAAGATGCAAGTAATACTGCAGAAGGATAATTCACAACTAGAAAGTGAATTATTTCCAGTTGGTCAATAACGATGAGATCCTGTCTAAATAGTCAATGACGAAGAGGGTCCTTCACGATTGACTTGTGGCCGAAAATGTTGTCGCAAATTGTTTTTGGCACCGAATATAGGATGAATTATCATTAGCGATGAATACCTATTTTCATCGCAATAGGTTATTAATGACATAAATATGTATTCGTCGCTAATAACCTATTGCGATGGAAATAATATTCTGTCCCAAAAAAACCTGCAAAAATAAAAAATGATTTAAAAATAACATCAAACAAATTTGAAACAACCAAATATATAAAAATATATATATGAATTAATAAACTTATTACACACAATATTCTATCCAAAATTTATCATATTACGTTTGTTAAAAAATTATACCATCGATCACTGTAGAGGTGGTGGATAATCTAGAGGACTAGGTGGTGGGAACTCCATCCCTATACCCTGCGCAAGTCATCACATATACTCCGTCATCTGCTCGTGTTGCTACTCCTACCATCGACGTTGCCAATCCACCTGCTTCTACCGGCATCGACAAAGCTCCTCATACTCTCTACGCATTCTCTCTATAACCACATTTTGACCTCACTACTTCTTCTCATACTCTGCAGACGATAATGACAACAATGTATGAGATCCCCTGAAGTTGGATAATGACCATTCAACAGTGGCATAATAACAGGTAGGTGTCAATGAGAATTGATACAAACCACTCATCCTTTCTCAATACCATACTAAGTCGCTTGCATCCAAGCAGCCTCATCACATCCCGACTCACCGATGTCCCGACCCTCAGTCTCGACTTGGCCCTCATCATGTGTGTGAGAAGTCGCAATTGAATATTACTCCTGCTACAAAAAATGGCATTGCTTGGCGGGTTTTTTGTCATTTTGCAGTGGTTTATACCACAACTAAATTATGTGCGATGCTTTCTAAAAGCACTGTGAATTTGCGTGTGGGGAATCATTTTGCGGTGCCTTTTGTGCGGCGGATTTTTGTTTGTTTTTTAAATTTTTTTATTAACGCAATTAATTAATTAATTATTTTTTATCTACCTAATTAATTAATTTTTTGTTTTTTATTTACGTAATTAGTTAATTTAATAATTAATTAATTATTAATAGTAATTATTATTTCTTTATTATTATTATTTTTTCTTATTATTTACATATTATTTATTATTATTATTATTATTAATTAATTAATTAATTAATTATTATTACATATTTATTTATCCTATCATGCATGCTTATTCCTTCCGTGTGATGCATAATCTTGGCTTTTATATACGTTGAGAGAGATTTGAACTCCTTACCTCTTGGATATACTGCAAAAAACTTTATAACACTCGTAAACTCTTCACGTGTTGAGTAAACAGTGTGTAATACATTTATACACATACATATAAAAAAATAATGATATTGAATAATATTAAATAATGAATAAATAATGAATATATAATAAAGAAGTAATAAATAAATAACAAATTAATAGATAATAGATAATAGATAAATAATATATAGTCTATAAATAACTATTAAATATACAATAACTACGTAATAAATAAATAATAACTAAATAAATAAATATATAAATAATCAATAAATATTAATAAATAATAATAAATAATAAATGATAATAAATAACAAATGATAATAAATAATAAATAATTATAAATAATAATAATTAATTAAAAAATAACTAATAAAAAATAATACATAAAAAATAATGATTAAATAACAAATAATTACAAAATGAATAATAAATAATAAATAAAAAATAAAAAATAAATATTAAAAAAATTAAATACATAATAAATATATAATTATTAAATACAAACTAAATAATAAATAATTAAATATTAAGTAATTAAATATTAAATAAATAAATAATAATTAAATAATAAAAAAACAACAAAATATATATAAATAATAAATGAATAATAAATTATAGTAATTGATAAGAATAAATAAATAATAAATAAATAACAAATAATAAAAAAATTATTAAAAAATTATTAAATAAATAATAAATAGGTAAAAAATAAATTATTACAAAATACTAAAAAAATAAAAAATAAATAAATAATAAACAAATAAATATTAATTAAACAAATATTAAATTAATAAATAATCATTAAATAATAATAAAATAATAATAAATGAATAATAAATGATAATAAATAATAAATAAATAATAAATAATAAATAATAAATAGTAAATAAATAAATAAATAAATAAATAATAAAAAGTAAATATTTAACAAATAATATATAAATTTTCACTAAATAATAATAAAAACCAATAATATATAATAATAAATGATATTAAATTATAAATAGTAATAAATAGTAATAAAAAATAAAGAATAAATAATAGATAACTAATAAATAAATAACCGATAATATATAGTATACAATAAAGTAATAATTAATAATAAATAAATAATAAAAAAAAGAATAAAGACTAAATGAATGATAAATAATAAATAATAAATAATAAATAAATATAACATATTAAATATTCAATAAATATAAAATACATAATAAATAAATAATAAATAAATAAGAATATGTAAATAAATAATAAATAAATAAATAAAATAAAAAAATAAAAAATGATAATTAATAATTAATAATAAATTAATATTAAATAAATGATAAATCAATAATAAATAATAAATAATATGTAAGAAATAATAGTAAATTGAAATTAAATAATAAATACTAAATTCTAAATACTAAATACTAAATATATGATTAATAAATAATAAATTAATAAATAATAAATATGTAATAAATATATAATAAAT
This sequence comes from Viscum album, assembly GCA_963277665.1. NCBI lineage: Eukaryota > Viridiplantae > Streptophyta > Magnoliopsida > Santalales > Viscaceae > Viscum > Viscum album. The sequence continues at coordinate 258,582,780 of OY728128.1, read as the reverse complement.
AAGTAATAAATAAATAAAATGTAATTAGTAAATAATAAATAACATATAAATTATCAATAAATTAAAAATAAATATATTAAGAATTAGTGAATAATAAAAAAATAATGAAAAACTATGAATCAATAATGAAAAATAAATTAATCTCAAATAAATAAGAAGTAAATAAATTTTATGTTAATATATAATAAATAATAAATAAATAGCAAATAAAAAATTGATAAATAATAAATAATAAACAGATAAATAGATAATAATGAAATAAAGATATAAATAATTAAAACTTTAATAATAAAATAATAAAAAATTAATAATGAAGAGTAAATTAAAAATAAAAAATAAATTAATAAATAATAATTAATAAAAAATAAAAAATAATTTAATATTAAAAGTCAATAAAAAATAAATATTATATAAGTAGTAATAAATAATAAATGTTAAATATTATATAATAATATATAATAAATAGTAAATAAATATTAAAAAATTTGATTGGGGTTTTCCCAAGTCACCAATGCATAGTTCTCTTCGCGGACTTCGATTTAATATGTGGTAGAACCCAAACAGACACCCAAATCAAAAGTTATTATTGTTTGAAGTTGAAGTTTGACTTTCAACTTTTCTAAAAACATTAATAAATTTTATTCTATTAATCATTACCAAATTATTATATAATATGGATGTATTTTATTTTTTATGCATCGATTTGACTGGTTGAGGAGCTAAAACGGAAACCCGCCACAAATTCTGCTTTTCCTTCCATCTCTATCTCTCCTTTCTAGGTTGGTCTCGTGCAGTGGTTCATAAGGGGGTTTTGGGATATGTTGTTCGGGAAGTCTTCAACGTACAAAGTGGCCCAACATTAATCAACATTCTTTTGTTTTCAGATGGAGAGTTTCATGTTCAAGTCGGTCCATTGATTGAGGGTGTTACATCCTCACAATTGTCAATTCCTAGTTGTGTTTTTTTCCTGCTAGTGTTTTCAGTTCTCTTTCTGGTGAAGGTATGATGGTCTGGCGAAGGTCATGGATTGCTCTGATGAAGGCAGCTTGGGTTTTCAAACTTGATGACATCGACAACGTTCGACGGTGAAGTTTTCATGACTGTGCTCTTTTGGGTCGTGGATCGCTTTAGTTAGATAGTTATCAGGTTTCTACCTCATGATGACGATGATGCTCAATGTTGATGCATCAGTGCTATTACGATAGCCGATTGGTTCATGCTAACAAAGTGGTGGTGATAACTGAGCCCGGGTGCCAGGGCATGCGGCTCAAGGTGTCCATGGTTCAGGATATCGCAGCATGATATGGTTTGGTGGTGATGTGATCATTGTGGGGATGTGCATGGATTCCAAATTTTTAATCTGGGGTTTTTTTACCATATTGAATTTGTATCTTAAAATCTGGGTTGCTTTACGGTTACTACTAAACCTAAAATTGTCTTTTTGAAAATGAAAAAAATGGATTTGGGGTGATTTTCGTCATACACAAGAATTAATCAAAATTTACAATAACTATTAACTAATAACTATATATAATATATTTTATGTACTTAGGGGTACAATTAATATGAAATATGGAAATGAAATACAAAAAACCCGAAAGGGCAGGTCATAGCCCCCCAAGGGATAACCCACACATTTTTGATGACCTAAAGGCCATGTGTACATAAATTTCATTACATTTCTTGTATCCCAAGTTCCCAGCACCTATAGCTATTTTTTTTGCTTGAAATCACAACTGTGAAGGTCCAACGCCTTATGTTCAGCCATCGTGGACACCGCCTCCCACCCGCGGAGTCGTCCCGCTGCCACAACACAAACAACTACTCACCATGCTCGCACCACCTCCGTAAGGGATGCTCAAATAACTATATAAATATAAAATAAATAGTTTACATATAAATAATATGAAAATTATTACATGAAATTACTTACCATATGTCATCAATGAATACTAATAGTATGACTAATATATCAATGCATGACCTCTAGTATCCCCCAGTTTTGTCAGCCTGATGATGATCACCTCTGAAGACTATATCCTACCAAGTATGAGAAAAATTGATCCCAAACATGGTATGAGATGTAATTTGGTCGATGTATAAAACAATACTAATAAAAAAATGTGTATCTAACTCTCCCTATGACTCTCTTTCTCGAGTTGTGTAAAAACGGATGAAAATGATCACATATACAGATCTCTGATGACTCCTTGATTGTGGATCTCATTCTATCATTGAAATAATACTATAAAACCTAAAAATATTTAATAATAGCTAGTTATTAATTAAATAAATTTGAAAAAAAGTTATTTATTTATGTATCAACCAATGATAAAACATGCAATGCGAACATCAATGTGAATCTGATCCAACATCACCCATGGTTCATAAATATAGTTGTGTATAATCGCACCCCAACCCAATAATTATATGTGAGAAACAATAGGAAAAGGGAAAAACAATTAAACAAATATTATATAAATAAATTACTAATAATTAATAATAATTATTGAAAATTAAGAAAAATACACAACTGAACATACCTCCACATGCATGGATTGAAATCAAGTGGCAGATATTGCTTAGGATCAGTGCTTGGAATCATCAATATAGCTATAGTACGAACCTGTCAAGTTGATGATGTACTAGTAGAAACCTATAGGTTGGGTGATGAGTCATAAGGTTGATCACTAGGAAACACAACATTTGTGAAGGAACAAAACATCTCATTGATATCTCCTCCCACCATCTAAAATAAGAAAATAATACTGTGTGTAAATAGTTTAAAAAAAGTATTATATTATAATTATGGCTATAAATATCATTTAATTTCATCATTCTTCATCTTCATTCTCATATGAATATTCTACAGTGTCAAAATCTCCATCTTCCTCTTTTACATCATCATTTTTTATAGGGGATTCAATTTCATCATCCCTTGCTATTTCAAATTCATTTGTTACATCATCAACATAATCAACACCATTAGTCCATAACTGTTGGATTTCATCATTGATATTTTTATCTCTTTAATTAAAAGATGTATTTGGTTTTTCTTCTTGAAAAATTTTAATTTCATGCACTTCAACAAAAACACTTTCACTTTTCATAAACTAATTTTCATGAGATTTAATTTTTATTATGCTCTATCAACCAATTAAATCTCTTGATGTGTCATACTAATTTTCATGCTAAATTAGATATGTTTGACTTTCTAACATAAATGGATCATTTACTATAATACAGTTTTTATATTTAATGTCAATGATTACATGGAATGGTTTAATATAAAACTCTCAGTCAATATCAAACCAGTGACATTTAATCATTCTTACATAATTATTTTCAGGATAACATGACTCAATTATTTCATCCAACATTCCCTAAGATTCAAATTCACCTTCTTTATAAAGATACCCTTTCATTGCATTTTGATTCACCATATCCACGTGCTTGAAATCAAACTCCATTAACCTCATATGCATTATATGATTTAATAAATTTTTTTGCAGGTTACTCAATACATATAATCGATTACCACTATTATTTGTAACTTATGATACCTAGAAAATTGATTAAAAATAAATAATATAACAATCTGGCATGAACCATGGGTTAAGGCCCATGGTCCGAAAATTTATTAAATGTAAAATAAAAGAAACATACAAAAGGAAGACGATAAGTCAAAACCATTTTAAAAAACATTGCTACAAAAAGAAAATTAGGCATGCCAAAGGACAATGAGATCATCATTAGGGGGAATGGTGGCCACTACCCCGACCTCATGGACGATGGCCCTCCTCCATGTCTTGGGTTGTTTCTATGTCTCATCATCCAGTAAGAAAAATTACATTGTCTCTATTCTTCAAGGGAATAAGGTTTAATTTATACGAACTATTTCTTGATATGATCATCATATAATCTATAATTGAATTAATACTAATTTAATTTATAAAATATAAATAATATTTGAAAGTTTCACTCACTGTAGAAATCATGTCATTTCTTCACAATTGAGTAGAACATATGTATGATCTTTGTGTTTTTATTCTTCTAGAAGCCATCATTAATGAACTCCACCAAATCCAAGTTTAGGTTGATTAAAAACTAATTATTTATGGTCTATTTAATTGCCAAAATTTCCCTCATTATGACCCATTTGATTAATTTTTGAAGGATTTTTAGGTTAAAAATAATGAGAGTATAAAAAATAACTCCTCTTGAAAATATAGTTATGCAGTTAACCCTTCAACCAATGATTTGTTACATACCCTTTTCTTCAATTTTTTCATACATCACTCATATGGGAACATCCATAGAAACTTTTCTGGTCCCTGATATTTTTCTTCATGTGGGAAATTTAATATAAAATGTTGCATTGAATCAATGAAAGCTTTTGAATATTCATTTTACAATTTACATAAAATTATCATCTCATATTGTTACATCCTTCTCTATGTATCATTCTCTGTTGTCACAAAAAAAATGTCTCAAAAAATATGATATTTCTATAAACACATCCAAAATCAAGGAATTAAACAAACCTCTATGACTAATCTGCAGTAGTCTTTCAATTGTAACATGAAAATCATGATTTTTTAATCCTGTAATAGGACCATTTACGACACATCGAGCCAAAATTGAAAACATAAATATTTGGTTACATTCTATATTCAATCCAATTACAAAATAATAAATAATTTCCGTTATAAACTATTGAATCCCCTTTTGGCTTCATTGAATTATGTGAATTTTCATTTTTGGATAACTTAAGTTTTGGATGCTCGAAAATTTGGTTATTATCTAATTATTAATTTACATTATCTTTAGTCTTATCGGTTATGTCCAAAACCATATAAAATATATTATCAAAATAGTTCTTCTCAATATTCATGACATCTAACATGTGATGGACTAACAAATTATACCAATAGGGTAGATCCTAAAAATTAATCTCTTTTATCCAATTGTGATCTTTCCCAAAGCCATATATTTTTTGTTGGTTTATATTCATTTGAAAGGAAATACGAGGTTATAAATAGTGTAACACCCTAAGATTTTATGATATATTTACTTTTAAATAATTTTAATTTTTTGATAGGTTATGTAACATTCAACTCAGAGTTTTAAAGAACGGTGTTATACTATTAAAATATCTTTATTTAAATATGATACTTATAAACCAGCTGCTAAATTTAGAATAATTAATAGTAATAACATAATTATGAAATATATATATATATATATATATATATATATATATATTACCTAATAAAAAAAATTTATATTAATTCTTAGGAAATAAGTACTCAATTTTTAGTGAAGTCATTTGAAGCTTCAAAAATGCTATTTTTCAAAAATGTTTTTTATTTTATTTTGTACATAGAACATATAATTAATTTATTAAATCTTTAGAAATTTTATTTTAAAAAGTTTCATTCATTTTTTAAATTAGTATTTCAAAATATTCTTAGGGTGAACTTTTGATATTTTTTTGAAAACATTGATTTTTCAATGAATAGTGAAAATAGTGATTATAGTAATACAATCATTTATTTTCATTGAAAAATCCCAAAATATATTTTGAATTTTATAATAAATTATTTTGAAGTGTCATTTATTTATAAATAATCTAATTAATTTCATATGAATCCATATTTTATGTGATCTTGGTATAAAAATACTTTTAAACTAAATGACATTTTTTTAGAAAATTGTTTTTGATCAAGCTTTGAAAGATAATTATAAAATTAATTTCTGTATCATATAGAGATTTAATTTGCGAAAATAGATTGAATATTATTAATACGAATTATTATCATCATTTGGAAAGTTCAATTTAATTTTTGGTAAAAATATATATTAACAAAAAGTAAAAATTCATCACCATAGTAAAAGGGTAAATCATGTTAACTTAGATTAAAACTAAGTGATAAGACCATCATTTTTCATATTAATTCTTATTGGATGAATTTATACTGAGCCTCATCACATTATTTTTGAAATTTATTTGTTTAAAGGACACTTTTATATAAAAATGACTTATATAATATTTAATTCAATGAAAAAGACAAAATGTCACTCTCTCACTTGAAAAAGAATATCTAATATTTTAACAAAGGGACAAAAGAAATTTGTGAATTAATATTAATATTTATTTTAAAAAAATATAATTATTTGAATGTTGGTAATTTATTTCTAATTTTTAGTGGTTATATATTTACTTTAATTTCTTACGCAACGCCGAAAGAATATTTTTTTAATTAGTAGAAAAATAAAATAAATGATTTTAAAAATATTAAAAGTAATATAATTTGATAGAATAACTGTTTTAAATTAATTTTATAGATAAATATAACATGTTATAGAGTATTTAATGAAATATATTCTAATTAATTTTCTTTCATGTTGTTTTCAAAACCAAATTAAACGAATAAATCCAAAATTGACATTAATGATATTTTAAAATATATAAAATTTTATTAAATGATTTAATACTCATAAAAATATTATCTTTATCCAAGATAATGGAATATGGTCTAAAAAATCGACCATGGTCCATTTAGTATTCATTTTTTCATTTATAGTAACATTCTTAACCCTTAAATTTGAAATAGTTGTTATAGCGGTTAATATTAAAATATGTTAACTAGGGGTTAAACCAAAATATATAGTTTATGACACCACATAAATATTTCCATTATTTTGATAGTATTTCAACCAAATCCAACCTTATCTTAGAATATATTTCCATTTGGATTCATTTCACTAGAGAATGACCTTGTAATATTTTAATCTTTTAAGCAATTCCAAAGGTGCCCCTCCATCAAATGGTTTGAAGGCCTTCATTTTTTTTATTTTTGATAATCCACCATTCAAGGGGTGAGGTGGAACCCTTACAAGGACCGTAGGTGTAAGTATAACATGTCCCATAGGCCTTAGATGAATTCATTGCCCGTAGGCTTCAAACATTACATACAATCCAGACTAACCACTTGGAATTTCTCTTTCTCCATCATCTTCATCGTGATATTAGCCCTACACCTTTGCATGGCTATTCAGCCAGGCTTTCTCATGCATGCATAGGCTTGTCCCGATGGTAGGTGACATACCCTCTCATCCTTGCAATCTGGTTAGCTTCTACTATGGTGAAAGATTCTTGCTCATCCTCATTCTGGAGCTTGTACCTTGTAGTTTGTTTTGTTTTCATTTGTACTTAAGGTGGCCCAAAGAGCTTGAGGTGGCCCGAAGGACTTGAAGTGGCCTAAAGGCCTTACTGACCCAATGGTCTTCGTGAACCGATGGCCTTAAAGGACACGGGGACCAAATCGGTTGCCCGAAGACCCAAACAGGGGAACAGTACCGAATACTATAGTGCCGAATAGTACCTGCTACAATTCCTTAGCCAAATTCTATAGTTTTTTTCTTCACAAAAGAACAATCCTGAGATCCTTAAGAGGAGATCTAAAGGGGTAGTTTTCAAGAAGAGATTACCACCTTAATCGATCACTTTCTTTTTAATTCGTATTTTACCTCCTACAAATAAATGGTATTTATCATAAAATAACAAATTATGTATCCTAAATGTATGGAAATATTATTATGATTATGAAACCACCAGTATCCAACCCATTTCTAGTTAAATGGGAAGTATAAGAAATCACTTGTGTGTATGTACGCCTTATTGTCTCCACTTACCGATACAATTTATTTTTCCTAACCATATTTAATTGATGGTTATTATGATGGGTTCAATGTTTATATGTTATATTTATGAAATATTTATGTTTATGTAATTATAATACCAAATCTACCTTCTCACCTTCCAAAACATTGGAAAACGATAACGTTGCTCATGTGTACATGTACACTACCGTATCCACGGAGCGATGTGATTCATTTTTCATTTCCATTTTAAATGGACGATAAAAAAGACATATTTGATGAATATATATTATTTATATGATATAATAATGATTCAATAAAGGTGAATTATCATTTACCTTTTTTCATTATATCCTTTGAAAAATGAGAACAACGTTCATACGTACGTACAACCTACCGTCTCCATGAATGGTGTAATTCAATTTTCTATTTCTACTTTTATGGATGAATATAAATATAAATATAATGGAAATATATTATTTTCATATCATGATTAAAATTTATTATATAATGGAACCATGATAAAATTACAAGTTCCAAAACTACCAAACCAATACATATATGAAAAATGTAACTATTATCACCCAGAATAGTGGGTTTAATAAAAAAATTGTTAATAAATGGGTGATAAGATGTTATAAAAAAATAATATATGGTAGGATATATATTATTAGTGTTCTTGAATAAATTTATAATAAATCTATATTTGTTGTACAGGAGGTTTGAATATATGTGATGGAATTCAAACCTGAGGTTAGGGATTTTCATCTCACATTTACTTTTGTGTGACAGAAGCCATATTCCCACATTGTTTCTTTAATATAGTGTATATAATGCCAATGAATTTATTTTATTATTATCAACATGAAGATTATGTGGATATACATATCTATCTAATGTTATCTATTTCTTGAGGTTTTTATTTTATAGTTAACAAAGTGGTAATAGTTTTATGTTACAATCTCATTATTTATCGGGATTGTTTATGATGACGAAATCTTATGATATACCTATCAAGAAATTTATGAAATTTATTATACTATCTTTATTTATTTATAATACATGTTTTCAATTAAATTTAATCACTTTAATTACTCAAGAGACTGAAAGAAATTTTTAAGGAAAACCTACTCCATTTCTCTCTTCGGTCAAATATTCTTTTTCTTTCATATCCATGTTTTTGAAAAATGTTTTCCAGAATGTTTTTAAATATTATTATATGATGTTATAAATTCATTTTTACCCATGAATGTATTTTTTTAAAAGAAATAATTCAAAAGTAATCATCTCTTCATTTTCCAACCAAGTCACTTTTTGACTTTTTATAATAATGTGATAGGAATGTTTTCTTTTAACATATACAACATGAAGGGAATTTCCCACCATCATGGACAATCATTGTTTTGAAGATTACTACAAGGTTCAATGTTTTTACAAGATTCATTTTAAATATTTTTTTTCTATAATATATTTAAAAAATTACATTTTTAACAATTAATTATAAATTGACAGGGGTATTTTCATAAGGAGATATTCCATTGATTATTTTAAAGGGATTTTCATCAATGATAACATAAATTGATGTTAACTATATTTTACTGGGGATAATATCTGAATTTAACATCCTTATTATTTCTTTGGATGGTTTATGATGATGATATTTTAATGAAACCCGTTGATTTTTCATAGGTTATGGTATGATGAATTAGTTAAATGTTTTTAAAACCCATTTCTTTACAAGATTTATGATGTGATGATATGATAAATGTTTTATGGTCATTCATAACACATATATATGGTTTTCATTATGTGATGTTTGGTCCTATAATTATACATCCTTCCAATTTAGTGTTTAAATTATTATATCTAATGAGATAATTATGGTAAACAATTCGATGTGCTTGATATACCATAGAAAATAAGTCGATGTTCTTAATCCGCTACGGAAAATAAGTAGATGTGCTTGATCTACTATGGGAAACATGTGTTTATTCTAGATCCATTATGATTTAATGGTCTTGGTATTTGAATTTGAAATATGAAACATTTTCTAAACTTATGATGGCACCACAATTTTATGACGCGATCTTATGATTCATGATTGATTTATTAATATTTCTCACTCTTATGATTCATGTATTTTGAAAACATAATGCTTTATTCCATGAATAATATTTATGTTCTTTGAAATATTTGGTATGAAATTTTATGTTATGGTTATAATCTCATACCCTTCTTCTTTTCTTATGGTTTTATATGATCATTGATTGATATCTCCTGTGTTTACCCTTACTAGGCATCTGATCTCACCCATTATTATGTTTCCTTTCCCTAGGTTATGAATACATGTATTATATATCATATGTTTGACAAGAGTGGTGGTTATGAAGAATTTCTTGGGAGTTGATATATTAATCTTATGAACCCTTTTTTTTTGTATCTAAGCTTCCAAAGACACTAGACCAACATGATTTTGTCCTGGATCAATTTGTTATGCAACAAATATTCATATAAAAATATGCAATATCTATGCATGAAATTTGGGGATTAATATAGTTGGTATAATATAAATGTTTAGTTGGATTTGGAAACTAGTAGGATATAATTTTAGTGATAACCCTGGGATTGGTATAAGTATAGGATGACATCCTAATGTTTTAGTTAGGAAGAAATTATGTGGTTTTTATATCAATAAAACCCTGTATAGATACTATAAATGGATATGGTTTTAGAACTTATGCATATAGGGGTAATAACCTCAAAAATAGTTAGTTTAGTATATACCAATCATCATTATGGTTCATGTTGAGTGCACCCTTACTGCACACCAATTTTGACACTAGTAGGGGATATGCATGAATTAACTCGCATTTTCCATACAGACCATTATGAAGGATTTAAATATATGATAACCAAATATGGACTAGGTTAAATCTAAGGAATCATAAATTTGAAATAAGTATTCTTGATTTAAACACCATACAAATTAATTTTTTGGATGAGGACTCATTGTGTTTATTATTTCTCATATTATGGTTTTTATTTTTAAAAAATTGATAAAACTAGGAGGATTGATATTAATCATGATTGTGATAGAAATTGGAGTTATTACACTGATGAGTCACTAAATTTAATAGGAACTGGAAGGTGAAACCTTATGATTATGCCTAATCAGCTATCCTGATATATGATTAAAAACATAAACATAAGTGAGATTCCTAACACATCATATAAGAGGAAGACATACTTTTATAAAAGTTCACATGGTAAAGAACATTGGGGAAAGAAAGTTCAACTTTCTTCATATTAATAATGTTGGAAAGAGAACAAAAGACAATGTTTTAAAGGAAGGGGATGATATTTTCTATTTGAAAATAAAGGTTATAGAGCAACAAATTGCTAAGGAATTCAATGTATTTTTTGTGTGAAACATGGATTTTATTTAATCCAATGCCATAAAAAATGGTACAGATCATGAGTTATCATCCCATGATCTGAAATAAATTATTAAATGAAATTAAAAGTAGAAATAAGAAGGAGATGACATAAAAAGTCAATGAACAAGCACTGTTACAAAAGAAAGACACATCCAGAAAACATGAGAAAAACAGTGGGAGTGATGGCCACCACCCCTACTTCATGGATGTCATCCTCTCCTCCATATCTTAGGTGTTTATATGACTCACCATACTTCTTAGGTGTAGTGTCCTCAGGTGGTGATGATCTCATGTAAGAAGGATGATCCAAACCTATAGATGAATCAGATCTCTCCAGTGGGGACTTCAAGACAGATCTCTCTATAGTGATCATTTCAGATCCATGAGTGCTCCTAAATACATCAAAAAAGACTTCCTTACTAATTGATCAATAAATAATTTCAAGTAGACTAAGAGTATTTTTCCCAGACTCTGGAATATCTTGCATAATACTAACCAACCCTTGTTCCATTGAAGGGGAAGTAACTGCAACCTGGGAAATCACCAGTGGTCCAACCTTGGCCAATGGGAGGGGAGACTCAACCTATTTCCCTCTACTATTTTTTAGGAACATCACTCCTCCCAAAGTTGATAATCAAATTTCATTTCAGTAACACATTCTAAATCAGACTCGTCATGTTGATCTTCAACATTAACTTGAATTCCTTCGATAAGAACATATTGAAAGGAAGAAATAACATTTCCCTTACCAAAGACGCAACACTATTTGTGTATATTTTCATATGGGAATATAGCCCTCCAATTGAAATGAAATTAGCTGGGGCATCAACTCTGACAGATTTCAGAAGTTTCCTTTCCCTCTCTTCACCTTAATCATAAAGAATCAAGGGGTGCTACACCTGGACCTTCTTTGGCTGGTCAAAGGGCTTAGACCTTCCCTCCTAGAGGCAACCGCCTAAGAACAACAAAGTTTGATCACCTTTGAGGAGCCATGATACTTTTTTACATGATCATAAGATCCCCAAATTCTTACACTAAATAACATCATGCCGCACCAACCTGTAATAGTTACAGAATATGGGTATTGACTCGTATACAAACTCAACCTCAAATTTCTCACCATTGACCTCCAATGTGGAATAGTCAGGTTAATTGTTCTGCAAGTCCACATTAACCAAAACTCTGGAAAAGTGACTAAATATTTCATGCACTATATTCTCATCCATTATCATGGGATCACTAATGTAGGAAACTAAGTCATTCAAAATTAACGGATGCCAAAACACCCAGCTTCAGCCATGATTCTTGACAAAAATCTGAGCATTTGAATGCTTCTATAGGTAAGGGTTAAATCTTAAATCCCAATAAGAAAATAATAATCATACTGGGTTAAGGGATTATAATCCATTGCTCCACACCATTGATCTTTCATTTATAGATGAAAAGAGAATATAAAGGTGACCTCTACTTATAGGGACAATCCGCCAGTCTGAGAAACCCCAAATTTGAGAAAGTATAAGCTTCAACTCCTCGGTGTTAATAACCTTATCACCCTTATAGAGTATTAACTGCCCAATAAGATAGAATTTGAAAACCTCAATCCATTCTTTGACCACATCATGATGATAATTAGAGTGAATTTTCCATCATCAGATCTGGAAATCTAGGAATCCCTCAACCCATGGGAACTATGATCCTTAGTCAAGTTAAGAGTGTCACAAAATGAAACAAACTTATGAAAAAGATTCAAAGGAAAAAATTTAGAACCAATAAAAAAAGGTGCATCACATAAGAGACCTGTAGTCGACACATCAGGGTTCTGATGCATGATAGGAGCAGGGCCCATGATATGTTATTCCTGCAAGTTCAATAAACCTTTCACTGGATCCAGATCACTATCACAACCGTGAGACTCATGTACATCATCAGTCAAGTTTTTCTCCAACAAACCCCCCACACCACGATTGAAGTAAGCTGATGTAATAAGGATTAAACAAAATAAACCCAAGGACTCTGAATCAGGTGGGATTGTTGCCTTCGAAACCAGATTTTGACTGCTTTCACAGTCACCATGGTCTCTAATCCCCACTTCCACCTCTATCTTATCTGATCCAATGCCCTAATAGAAGGGTTAACTCATAGACAAAGGAAGGAACAATGCTATTACAATCAATGATGTGATAGGATTTAAGTTATTATGCATTGGGATTAATGAATTATGTTATAGAAGTATTTGGTCAATGATATTATAGTCGTAAGAATCATGAAACAAAAAAGGATTCTTCTGCAAAAATTTTACATTAAATATTTCAAGCATATGTTGAATGGAATTGATAACCTATACAATGGATTTATTAGTAAGGTGATATTTTATGGAAAAACATGATCAATGGATAGATAACAATTATTATGTTCTCAATATTGAGATAATAATTTTTAGTTGAGATAAAGAAATGATTGATATAGATAAACTAAATGAGAAAATATTAGTGACCTTAAAATTGATTACTGATTTGATGATAAAGTGATTTTTGATGAGATTTATTTCATTTTTGGATTTATGGAATATGTTATATAGTCTTTGATTTTAATTAATGAATATGGATAAAATCTATTTTTTTGGGAAATATATTTGTTTTCATTTAGATTTCATAGTTATTAAGAATATTTTGATAAAGGATTAGCATGTTATAATAGAATATTTGAAAATGGTATTCACATGATGGGTGGGTGGAATTATTAACAATGGTATATTGTTTGGGGATGAGTGTTAAATTTAATATTATAAAAAAATATGTTACCAAATCTTTCATATTTATGGGTTTTGAATTTAGTAAGTTATATTTTTGAGGATTCTTAAGTTTAACTACTTATGGAATGATTTATGTTGAATTTTGGGTGTCATTGTTGAGGTTTTAGTGATTAATGTATCATATTTACACATATTTGATAACTTGTTCTGACCACTTTTGTTTTTATGATGACTAGAGATAGAATGAATGACATATCATTCTGTTATGGATATTATGATCTGTAAAAATTTAATTTTAGTGTTTTTCGAAGGGAATATTTATTTTGAGTATTTATTTCTCAGAGTAAGAGATGAAGTATAACTTGATCAAAGAATGGAAGTAAAATGTTATACATTTACCTTTATTTATGATGAATCTATAATCTTTTCACCCATCACAAATTTCTGGTTTTGTGGTTGTTAACATTATCCTGACCATGTTCTGTATCACTCAATATTTGTTCTTGGGCATTAGTTTTCTCCTCCATGTCCATATTTTCACTTCCAAATAATTTTATACTATTTATAAACCTAGTTTTGTGTTATTATAGATGCACTACATACTTCCATTTCCCTTTTTTTCAAAAGGATGTTTTTTTAACCCTTATTTTAATGTGGGGTTCCCATAAAGGAATTTTCAAAGGTCAACCCCTTGATTATCGAGAAAAAGTACAAATTGTGTGGATAAGATTTATTAATGGGGGGGGGGTGAATGTACCACCATTAGATTTTAGAATATATTTATTTTTAGATAAAATCTATTTCTTTGATAGTTTTCATTGCACACAACATCGAGTTTTAAGGAATTACGTTATACTATTAAAATATTATTATTTAAATAGGACCGTTTTAACCTAGCTATTATATTTGATAAAATGAATATAATATCTAAATTATCATATATATAAAGGTAATACTCAATAAAAAAGTGTCAATTAATTCTTAGGAAATAAATACTCAATTTTTAGTGAAGTCATTTTATGATTCAAAAATGCATTTTCTATAAAAAATGAATTTTATTTCATTTTGTGGGAATAACATATAATTAATTCATGATAATATTAAAATTTTTATTTTACAAAATGAACTTTATTTTTTAAATTATCATGTCAATATTAACATATGGGGAATTTTATTTATTTTTGTAAAAGTATTTTTTAGTAAATAGTGAAAAATACTGATTTAGAAAAACTATCATCTATATTAATTAAAAAAGCCTCATATTATTTTTAAATTGATCCAAAATTAATATAAGCATCCTTTATTTAGAATTAATCAAATTAATTACATAGGAATCAATATCTTAAAAAGGCATTCTTTTTGGAATACCATTTTTTCAACGTGCTTTATGAGGTACTTATAAAATAAATTTCTAAAAATTACAGAGATTGGATTTGGTACAATAAATTCCATATTTGGAATCATAAAAATTATTATCATTTAATAAGGTTAACATAATTTTTTTTGAAATAATTAATAGTAAAAATAGTAAAAAATCGTCACAATGGTAAAAGGGTAAATTAGGTTAACTTAGGTTAAAAAAGTGATGAGGCCACCGTTTTTCATCTTAATTCTTATTTGGAGAATTAAAAACTAAAATTATCACCTTTGGTTCTAAGTTTATTTTTTAAAGGGAACTTTTCATTTAAAACGACTTATTTAATATTTAAAGAAAATAAAAAGACAAAATGTCACTATCATTAAAAAATATCTTATGTGTTCACATTGGGAAAAAAGAATGTTGTAAAGGAATATTGATAGTTATTTTGAGAATAATGAAATTATTTTCATTATGGAAATTTATTTACAATTTTTAGAAATTAAATATTTTTGTTAAATTCTTATGCAACACCAACACAATATTTCTTCAAGTAATTGAAAAACAAAATAAAATGATTTTGAAAATATTAAAAGTAATATGATTTGAAGGAATTATTGTGATATAATAAATTTTTGACAAATATAAAATTTTATAGTGGTGTAAATGTGATATATTTGAATTCAATTTCAGTCACGTTGTTTTCAATGTCAAATTAAATGAATAGTTCCAAAATTGATATTAATGATTTTTTAAAATAAATAATATTTTATTAAATTATTTGAAAAACATATAATTGGAAAATTTAATGTAAGATGGTTTAAAATATCAATTGTTTCATATTTATGATACATTTTTTCATTTATGATAACATTCTTATCCATTTAAGATTGAAATAGTGGTTACCATGATTAAGGTTAAAATATGTTAACTAAGGGGTTAAACCAATAGATAATTTTTAAAACACCACTTAAACCTATAAAATTTTTATCGTTTGATAGTATTTAAACCTCATACAAACTTATATTTTAATATCTATCCATAGTGAATCATTTTACTATAGAATCACCTTTTTATATTTTAATCTTTTAAAAACATTCCAAAAGTGCCCCTCCCATCACTAATAAAAGGACACCCCTCCTTTCTCTTATATACACCTAATTTATTCGTATATATTGAAAAAAAACTACAAAAATATATTCAAAACATTATTTTACACATTATATTGGTTTTTTTATCAAAAAGACCAACCCTAAAATCATTAAGAGGATATCTAAAGGAGTTTTTTCAAAGAAGAGGCAATCACCTTAACCGATCACTTTCTTTTTAATTATTATTTTACCTATTTTAAACATGTGATATTAATCATTAAATAACAAATTAAGTATCATAAATATATTAAAATTTTATTATGGTTATGAAACCACCAGTATCCACCATCTTTCCAATTTAATGAGAAGTGAAATTATTAACTGTGTGTATTTTTAGCTTTCTCTCTCCATGTAGTGATATAATTTATTTTCCATCACCATATTTTATGTATGGTTATTATGATAGATTAAAAGTTTATATATTATATTTTTGAGATAATAATTATTCTATAATTATGATACCATATTTTCCTTTTTTACATTCTAATCTTTTCGAAAATGTTAATGTCCCTTGTGCGTACGTGTGGACTACCGCCTCCACGAAATGATGTGATTCGTTTCTCATTTACAATTTACATGGAGGGTAATAAGGATGGATTTTATAAATATATATTGTATATAATATATATTAATTATTCGGTAAAGTAAAATTATAATTTACCTTTCATTCTTTCCATCCCTTTAAAAATGTAAACAATGTTTTTGTGTACGTACAACCTACCATCTCCATGAACGATGCAATTCATTTTTCTATCTCTAATTTTGTGGATGAATATATATATATAATGAATATATATTATATTTATATCATGATTAAAATTCATTAGATGATGTAACCATGATCAAACTACAAGTACTAAAACTATCGAACCAAAACATACTTGAAAAAAGAACCAGTTCGTACATGGAATAATGCCTTTAATAGAAACCTATTAAGGAATGTGTGATATGAAATTAAAATAAAATAATATATGGTAGGATACATATTATTATGGTTATTTAATACATTTAATAGAAATATATATTTATTATAATACAGTTTTGGACATGTATGAAGTAAGTCAAACCCGATGTAAGGGATTTCCATCTCACTTTTACTTTTATGAGTCACATTCCATATTCATCAAATGTTTCATTTATGTGGTGTATATAAATAATATGAAGGTATTTTATTATTATAACCATAAAAATTATAGTTATATACTTATCCATATGATTTTATCAATTTCATTAGCTTTTTATTTGGAAGTTACCAAAGTGGTAAGGGTGTTATGTTACAATCTCATTGTTTACCGGGAATGTTTATGATTAAGTTTTTGATCATGACATATAATTATATACATCTCAACAAACATATTAATTTACTCAACATTTATTTATTTATTTATAATACAAGTTTTCCATTCATTTTCATCACTTTAAGTACTCTAGAGGAAAAAAGAAAATTTTTATGAAAAACCTATATTATTTCTCTCTTTGATTGAAAATCATTTTTTTCATGTATCCTTATTTTCTAAAAATAATTTCAAGAAATTTTTTATAATATTATAAAATTATTTTTTAAAATTATTTTTAATCATGATTTTTTTAAAAAATGTTTAAAATGAATCTTCTTTTCATTTTCTAATCATGGTATTTTTTTTACTTCTTACATAAGTGTGAATGAAATGTTTTCTTTTAAAATATATGGAATGAACATAATTTAAAACCATAATGATCACTCAATGATTTATTATTCATTTATATTTTTTCATGGTTCTTTTAAATAGAAATTTTTCCTTAATATTTTCGAAATTTTTATATATTAAATGATTTATTTAAAATTAAAAAGGGTATTTTCCTTAGGAAATATTCGAATGGTTATTTTAAAGGATTTTTTTTATCTATGATAGAATCCTTTGATGTTAATTATATTTTAATGGGGATATGATCCAATAATATAATACTTATTATTTCCCCAGATGGTTGATGATGATGATATTTTTATGAAACCCATTTATTTGTCATGGTTCATGCTATGATGAATTGATGAAATGTTTTTGAAACCTGTTTTGTTATCACAAGTTATGAAGTGATGATATGATGAATGTTTTATGATCTTGTGGAACACATATGATTGATATTAATTATGTGGTGGGGTGATTATATATCCATCCAATTCATTGGGTAAATTATTATACCTCAAGAGATAATTATGGGAAACAAGTTGATGTGATGGATTTGTTATGGGAAATAAGTCGATGTATTTGATATGATATAGGAAAAAAGTTGATGTGCTTGATCCAAAATGGTCTCAGTAGTAAACCTTGACAAATAAAATAGTTTCAATACTTATTATGGTTCCACACTATTATGACATGAAATTATGGTTCATGAATGATTTATATAGATTTATCACACTTATGGATCTTGTATTTCAAAATGATAGTGTTTTATAAAATGAATAATGTTTATGATCATTGAAATATGGTTATAAACTTTTCATGTTATAGTTATGATCTTATACCCTTATGCTTATCATATACTTCAATATGATCATCGATTGTTATCTCACATGTTTACCCTTACTGTTCATCAAAGCTCACCATTTTTTATGCTTCCTTTTCCAAAGTTACTAAGAAAGGTATTATATATAATATGGCTAAGAAGGCTGATAATTATAAAGAACTTAGTGGGGGATGATATAGTTCACTTATAAACTAGTTTTTTTATATATCTAATCTTCCAAAGATACTATACTTATATGATTATGGTGTGTATCATTATGTTATATAAAAAATATTCATTTAATAATATGTGATATATATATATGAAAAGTATGGGTTGCTATAAAAAGACAATAGAATTGGAATCAATACTTGAGATCATTATTGGAGGTCCATATTTTTCAATTGTGTATTTTCTATAATAAATTCTTTTACATTGGGAAGGATGGTCTCTAGGATGAAATTTGTGATGATATTTAAAAAATAAGGTTTTCTTCCATTAATAATAATAAATTCTTTTTCGTCACTCATACAGTATAGACATGATTTTCTACCATGTGTACTCCAACCAGATAACATTCAATACAATGATAAGTTTATAATTTTCTAAATTAATGTAGCATTCATTATGAAATTAAAATTTTCAACTACATCATATGTAATTACACCATTACTCCACAATAAATTTAACTCATCAATCAATGGCATCAAATAAAGATCAATATTATATTTTGGTTGTCTTGGAATTAGTAATGTCAAAAATATATATAGTTTATTCATTAACATCCAAGGTGTTAAGTTGTAAAAAGTTATAAATATGGACCAATAATAATATTTACTATCATAAGAACTAAATTTTTACAGAAATCATTAGTAAAACAACCCAATCACATATTATGAACCTTTGGATAATAAGAAAGATGAACCTAATAAAAATGTTTCCATGAATAAACATCATAAGGATGATTTAATATTTTTCAAATATAAATATTGGACTCATTCCATGTTATCAATGATGTTGTGTTGTGAGACATAAACAAATTCTGAAATCTAACTATAATTAAGAAATTCCTCAACTGTTTAATGAGAAAAAATATGGGAATTCCATTTTTGTTCCACTATGTACATCAATTGTACACATATAGGACAATTAACTAATGAATCATATTCACCATAACATAGGATGAAATCATTTAAACCATATTGGATATTATTATAACCAATACTAAAATTATTAAACAACCTCTTTCTTTTATAGAAATTATGTGGTGGCACCTTTCCCTCAGGATATAATGATTTATCCCAATAAAATATTTAATTAAAAAAACTATTTTATATTCCATTATCTGATTTAATATCTAAAAATTTAGTAAGAGATTAAAATTTTATTATCTAGCAATTGGGATATAAGGCATCCTCATTATACTTCAAAAAACTCATAAAATTGATATGGTTCTAACCTAGGAGTTGAATTTTCATTATGAGTTTTTATTTTTTGAAAAGGTGTTTCAAAAAACTCATATACTAATGTTTGAAACTATGATGGACTAGGAACCAATTTATTTGCATCTTCTTCAGAATTTCATTCACCATATTGATATAAAAGACATAGTGATTCAGAAAACTAAATAACAATAGATAAACCTCAACACTATAAATTTTTTCAAATATCCTTAGATCACATTTCTTATATGGATACTTAATTTTACCTTCTCATTAAATTTTGGTTTTGATGATGCTAATGATACTTTTTTACACAATCTGTATATGCAGTTGTTATATCATAAAATTTTTAATTTCTATGATGATTTATCTAATCGTGATCTCATAATAAAAATTATTTTCTACTTCACTATTCCATAATTTCCTAAAAATAGAAAATAAATGTTTACCTATGATAAATATGATTTATAGAAGGGATTAAAAGAGAAAAAAAATCATAAAATCATAAAATTAGCAATTACTTGTAATTATTACTAATTATCAATAATTTAATTTAACTAAAAATAAATTTTAGAAATTATTGATAACTAAAAAACAATAGTGAATAGAAATATATTCAAACTAATTATTGAAAAATAAAAAAAATTAGTATGAAGTATTAATAATTATCGGTAATTATTAAAATTTATTAATAATTATCTATATTTATTGGTAATTACTACAAATTTTCATCAAATATTAATAATTATTATAAATTACTAGGAATTATATATTAATTATAAGTAATTATTATGAATTATCAGTAATTATCAGTAATTATTTCTAGTTATTTGTAATTTATTACCAATTATTTGTAACTATTAGTAATTATCGATAATTTTTTGTAATTATTACTAATTATGGGTTATTATTACTAATTATTGGTAATTATTAATATTTTCTACTATTTATTGGCAATTAGTACTAATTATTGGAAATTATTAAAAATTATCATTATTTATTAGAAATTATCAGTAATTATTACAAATTATTGGTAATTATTACTAATTATTTCTAATTATTGGTAATTATTACCACTTATACATGATTATTACTATTTTTACTAAATATTGATAATTATTGGTAATTATTACTAATTATTTCTAATTATTGATAATTAATGGTAATTATTTCCACTTATTCAGGATTATTACTAGTTATTACTAAATATTGGTAATTATTGGTAATTAATACCAATTATTACTAATTATTACGAATTATAGGAAATTATTACTAATTATTACTAATTGTCGATAATTATTACTAAATATTGGAAATTAATGGTAATTATTACTAATAATTGTTGTTAATTATTACTAATTGTTGTCAATTATTTTAAATTAGTACAAATTATTTGAAATTATTGGTAATTATTAATAATTATTTATAGTTATAGGAAATTATTTCAGACTATTACTAATTATTACTAATTATTACCCAGTATCAATAATTATTACAAATTATCTGTAATTACTAAAAATTATTGTAAGTTGTTACTAATTATTGGAAATTATTAATAATTATTCTTAACTATTATTAGTTAATAATAATTATTTGTTTTTATTTGTAATAATTAATAATTATTAATAATTATTACCAATTATTAATAATTATTGGTAGTTTTTGGTGATTATTAACAATTATTACTAACTATTACTAATTATTACTAATTATTGTTAATTATTACTAATTATTACTAAATATTACTAAGTATTACTAATTATTGGTTATCATCATTAACTATTACTAGTTATTTCTGATTATTGGTATTTATTCATAATTATCTATAATTTTTACTAATTATTATCAACTATTTGAAAATATTACAACAAGATAACTCAAGAGTGCTCTTTGCGCTCTCTAGATAGAGCGCTCTCCATCCATCGCTTCGCCTCCCACAACTCCTCTGACTTTGCCCCTCCACTCTCTCCACTTCTTTTCTTTACTCTGATGTTGTCGAAGCCCTCTATGCCTTACCCTGCTTTGGTCTCAAGTTGCACTATGCCTCTCTAGGTCGGAAATGGTGTTGTTCTTCCTATGAACATTGGGTTTGGTGGTTTGGCGGTTGATGTGTCTCTAGTGGCTTCCGGAGTCGGCATTTATTCTTCATCACATGCCACCCAACCCTGCTATGACCTAATGTTCCATCGTTCCTCTCCAGTTCGAAGTGGGAGTGATGGATTCATAGGGGTTTTGGGACGTTTTGTTAGGCATTTGTGAAGGATGTTTAAACGACGATGACGATGGTGGTGGTGGATTGGAGTCGGCATTATTTTGGGTTCAAGTGGAACTTTCGGTGATGTGGTTGTTGGTGAATATATTGGGGATGCTGTCATCATGTCATTGTGTTGGTGGGTTTAGTAACATGAAGGTGAGGAGCCAACATGTCTCTAGCTATTTACCCGACCTATGTCAGCTTGTTTCTCTACTATTGTTCTGGGACTCCACCATTCTCTTCGATGTGGAACAACGTGGTGGTCCTCTCAGATCTTTGGGGAGTGAGTTTGAGTGGTCAACTTCTACTGTTTGTTGGTGGGGCCGTCTTGTTTTCTGGATGTTTGGATGATGAAGATGATGGTGGTTTTGGATGACGAGTCGAAGGTGGTGGTTCATTGTGGGCATTGTGACGATGGATTTGGGCAGAGTCGGGGTTGAGCTGGGGATTCAGTGGAAAAGGGTTGTGACGATAGGACAGTTGTTATGTCCTTCCTCTCTTCTACCTGATTCGAGGTCTCCCTGGTGGTCACCAGTATCTCTCTTTCGGTGTTGTGGTTAATGATGATGATCAGTTTTGTGATGTGGTGGCGGATCAAAGTCGGAGAGGATGTTCTATGCTGGTGGCGATCCTAGGTGAAGTGGACGAAGATGATGACTTAGAAGAGGTTGACAATGATTGAATAAGGTGACAATGGTGTGGGTGAGAAAAGGATAAGGTCGGCGTGTGATGATTACAGTGATGTCTAGGGCGGTGGTTTTCTCTGATAGTGAGGGATGGTGGTCGGCAGTTACGGGGCGCTTGAAGCCACATAGCCTGCATTAGGTGGTGCCTTTCAAAATTTGAATTTTTTATATGGATAAATTTTTTCTTGGGTGGTATTTTATAGTGGGAAGGATTTGATTTTGGATAGATTTGTATTGGGTTTTCACAATCCTTTAAAAGTATCTTTTGAAATTACAAAAAAATGTATTGTGTGTGAACTACCATTTTTTACTAATTATTTTTGTTTTTTGGTATTTTCCATAATTATCTACAATAGGCCTTTGGGCCAATTTTTGGGTATTTGGGCTATGTAATGGGATTCCTGGCCCATAGTGCTTCGGTCCATGAACTGAATAAATAAGGTTTTATGGGTGGGATATCACTAGGGGGCTATGGCCTATCTTTTCGGCTTGTGTGTGTGGTGTGTGTGTGTTAAATGTAATTATACACCCAAGCACCAAATATATATATATATATATATTACATATTATTGGTAATTATTTTTTAATTATTACAATATATTATTAATTATTACAAATTATTACAAACTATTTATGATATTACTAATTATTAATAATTATGACTAATTATTGGCAATTAATGATAATTATTACTAATTATTACTAATTATCGGTAATTATTACTAATTATCGATAATTATTTCTAATTATTTGTAATTATCACTAATTATTACATAATATTTGTAATTGTTGGTAGTTATTACTAATTATTACTAATTATTGGTAATTATTACTAATTATTGGTAATTATTACTAATTATTGATAATTATTGGAAATTCTTAGTAATTATTACCTACTATAACTAATTATCCATAATTATTGGTAATTATTGATAATTATTGGTAATTATTGGTAATTATTGGTAATTATTTTTAATTATTATCAATTAATTATAATTATGTTCAATTATTGGTAATTATTACTATTTTTTTTGGAAATTATTTGAAATTATTACTAATCATCGATAATTAATACCAATTAATTGCAATTATTACTAATTATTGATAATTATTACAAATTATCAGTAATTATTTCTAATTATTGATAATTATTACAAATTATCAGTAATTATTTCTAATTATTAGTAATTATTATAGATTATCAGTAATTACCAGTAATTATTATTTATTATCAGAAAATATTGGTAATTGTTGGCACTTATTACAAAGTATTCACAATTATTGTTAATTATTGATAATTACAGGTAATTATTAATAATTATTACCAATTGTTATAAATTATTACTAATTATTATTAATTATTACAAATTATTGGAAATTATTACTAATTATCGGTAATTATTAGTAAAAACGGTAGGAGCCATGAGTTTGAACCCATGGCTCTCAAAATGTTATCAGAAAAAAGAAATGCATACACATGATACCAGGGGTTATAATTTAAAAAGTGCAGCACACACACTACCAAAGAGAACGAACAGAAAAATGACATGCACAAACTCAAGGGGAGCTTTCCCTACCACCCCAACTTTCAACAATCCACATCATTAACACATGGTAAAATCATAGCTCATCTTCATTGGTTCCTGTTACCCACATTCTTTACATTGCCTGAACCCTACGAGTTACATCATCTCCTCCATTTAGGTGTAATCCATGGCCCATCTCAATCATCCACACTTTTGATGATGTCCTCCTTAGCCTCACCTATCCCTAATTTATGCATGGGTATGCATTCTGAGTCATCGGTTTGTGCTCTAACTTCAACACCCATACCTAATAAACTCATTGTATCAAAGCTTTTATTCCCAAGGGTAGCTGAAGAAACATCCCATATGATTTGATTCTACAAAAAAAACCAGTTTAACCCCCTGATACGAATCCATGATTGAGTAGTTGAGTTTTTGAACCATTCCATATCAAACCGTAGATCCCAGTCTAGGAAAATTAGGGTCTTGGTTTAGAAAAAAAAATACAAATATCCATGATTTGAGTTTAATCTCCTATGAAGAAAAGATAATATGAAAGAATCCTATACTGATTGAGATGATCCTCCATCCATCAATTCCACAAACTTGTCAAATATGATTCATTAAATCCTTAGCGTTCTATGTATTACTATTATATTTCAGAGATAATCGAGTGGTAATATAGTGCTTGTAATCCATTCTTCATTTTTTTATACAAATGTGCATAATCAACTCAAGAGAAAAAAAAATTACAATTAAAAGATTTACCTACATTGGAAATCAGGTTTCTCCTCCAATCATCTGGATCTTTCTTCAATTTTAGAGATCTAGCTTCTTGAATTTCCTGGTCAACAGGAATCGATGTCACTTGATCCATATTTCGAAACACATCTTGAGTAGTGAATTCAGCCTTCTTCAGTGGAAAAACAAAAACCTTGCAAGGATCAATGTAACAATCCAAATTAAACCCATCAGATCGATGACCAAAATTCCATAAAGAACTAGAGAGAGAGAGAGGCTCTTGATTTCCCCTCATTGATACTCCCACAAAACAATTACCGGTAATTATTTTTTATTAACAATAATTATTTTTAATTAACTTCAATTATTACTAATTATTGTTAGTTATTACTAATTATTTGTAATTATGGGTAATTATTATTAATTGTTGGTATTTATCTGTAATTGTTGGTAATTATTACTAATTGTTGGTAATTATTACTAATTATCAGTAATTATTGGTAAGTATTACTAATAATCGGTAGTTGTTACTAATTATCAGTAATTATTACTAATTATTAATAATTATTACAAATTATTAATAGTTTTAAAAATTAGTTTTAATTATTATTTATAATTTAATAACTATTTACTATTTATTACTAGTTATTTAAAATTATCGATAACTATTACTAATTTATGGTAATTATTAATAATTATTGATATGTGAGGAAGGTTCAAGATTCGAGTTTGCTCAGTCCTAAATTTTATTATGAAAAAAAGATGTGTAGAGAAGGAAAGAACCACAAAGAAAGTGGCACAACAAGTAACACCAAACACAAAAGTGGTTGATGAGAGACACGATAATATTAGGACTCAACAGTCCCCATTAATGCATGGCTCATATTCCTACATAACCAGCTTGAAGCCCCTCTAGAAATCAGGGATGTAGCCCCCCTGCGGGGTCTTGTGCTGTCACCATAAGCCCACCTCCTGTGAAGACCCCTACAAACCCGAGGACCTTAAATTATCATGTTGTCTTCTATCGAACTTCACACTAAGGATGTTATTGTGCCCATTTTAGCATTTCCACTGGCGCCTCATATGTGCGCCAACACTTCAATGTACGACATGTTCAAAAAAAAAAACCATTGGCTCACCATAACATGGATAACTGTAGTGGTAAGAGACCTTCACACCTGTCGAAATCCCATACCACTTACGACCACCATGAGATTTGCACCCCATCACATCCCATGTGGATGACAGCCGCTCGGCAGTCCTGCACCACATGCTTGACATCACATGAGTTATCTGTTCTGATTCGCTAACCACAATGAGAGATAATAGAGAATGAAAATGGAAGAAAAATGGGTTTTATTTCATAGAGAACAAATATTACAAAAAACATCTCTCTACACCTCTCTCATATGGAGCTATGAAGGTTCTCTTGAAAGGAAGAGATCTCTTGTCTTGGATTTAATGATGAAGGAATCCCCCTAAAGATTCCTTAAATAGCCATGGTTAGAGATGTCAAGTTTAACACAACTCCCACCAATCCCCCACCAACCATTATACTTCAATAGTGGTGGCATGCATATTCTGCATGAGCATCAACCTGTATTGAAGTAGCCAAGGGTTAGTTGGGGTAGGTGCACCAACCACCTACCAAGGAAACCGGAAAATTTATCCACCAATTCTCCCCCTCCATCTACAATCCACTAGAGCATCTGCAGAGTTCTAGATTCTCCTAAGAAACCACCTTTTTAAATGTAACTAATGGGTTCTCATTTTTGTGGATCTTCACAAGTTGCAGCAGCTATTGATCCATCACTTCGCGTATCGAATGATAGAAAATGTTGATGTGCTTCATTCGGGAATGGTACATGGAGTTCTTTCACAAGTCAAATGAACTTTGACTATCGCAATGAACCCTATACTCCTTCTGGATGAATCTGAGCTCTTAGAGAAAACTAATTTGCGACAAAATCTCCTTATCATCTTTTGAAACATCAATATACTATGCTTACATTGTGGACAAAGCGATGCACTTTTGAAACCTTGACTGTTGTGATACAACTCCTCCTACAAAAGTATATATGTATCCTGATGTAGACTTCCTGCTATCTGAATCTCTGGCCATATCCACATCTGTATATCCCTCCAAGATAGGTTTAGCTCCGCCATAGCACAAACATAACTTTGAAGTACCTTTAGGATATCTCAGAATCCACTTGACTGCATCCCAGTGCTGCTTCTCAGGATTGGAAAGAAATCAGCTCACAATCACCACTGTAGGGGAAGTGTTAGTCCTCCTACACATAATAGTGTTTAGCAAGCTTCCAAATACTGAAGAGAATGGTATCATCTCCATTTCCTTGATTTGTTCCTTGGACAATGGGCCTGAACTCTTGATCAACTTCAAATGACCGAGAAGAGGAATGCTCACTGGTTTGGCATTGTCTATGTTGAAATGTTGCAGAACAAAATCAACATACTTCTCTTGAGATAACCATAACAAATTCATCTTTCTATCACGAATGATATGCATCCCCAAAATCTCATGAGCTGCACATAAGTGTTTCATATCAAAAGACTTGGATAACTCATTCTTCAACTGGCTAATCTTTTTTTCAACCTTCCTAATGATTAAAATGTCATCATCATAATGTAGAATAACAACAAAATTACCATCCTGAAATCTCTGGATGTAAACACACTAGTTTCCCTGTGTCCACTTATAGCCCTGACTCACCATTAATGAGTCAAACATCTTGTACCACTTCCAGGGAGTCTGTTTCAGTCCATACAAGCTCTTCTTCGATTTGAAAATGAGGTTTTCTTTTCCAGAAATCTAAAATCCTTCAGGATCCTTTATATAGATCTCCTATAAGAGGTCACCATGAAGAAAATATGTCTTCACGTCCATCTGTTCAAGCTCTAAGTCCAACCTGGCCACCAATCCGAAAATGACTCCGATTGAATCCATCTTCACCATGGGTTAAAAGATCTCATCAAAGTAAACGCCTTTATTTTAAATAAATCCCCTAACAACAAACCATGATTTGTTCTTGACCTCATTTTTGAAGCCATCCTTCTTCATCCTGAACAACCATTTGTTCATTAGTGCCTTCCTACCTTTGTGTACTTAAATAAAATAATATGTTTTGTTTTTCATAAAAGAATACATCTCATCCTCCATTTCATGAAACCACTTCATTTTTTTCGGGATGAGATACTACTTCCTGGTATCTTTATGGATCCACTTCATCAGTTAGAAACTTGTAATCTGACTCTAAATATTTTGTTGTTGGCATCCTTCATCATGTAGATCTTCAAACCGGTGAAATTTTTTTGTTGGGAGGAACAACCTCACCTATCTCCTGTGATGGTTATTAAACTTCTTGTGGAGTGAATTGAGTCTCCCCTAACTCAATTTCCTCCTCCACTGCCTCTTGGTATAATGCCGATGAGTCTTCATTCAACTCCTCCTCTTCAAAGATAGGTGGTGTTGGATCATGAATAGAGTCCTCAACACTTTCCCTTTGAGAAATTCTTGGATGTTGAATGTCCTTGATCGTCTGGTTCTCATGGAACACGACATCTCTGCTTTTGATCACCTTCTTCTCCTTCAGGTCCCAAATCTTGTATCCAAACTCCTTATCTCCATAGCCGATGAGGATGCATGGAGTAGATCTCCCATCTATCTTCTAACTGAGCTCCTTAGATACATGTGAAAATTCAAAACATCAAAATAATCATAAATGAGTGTAAGAGGGATGTTTTCCAAACCATCTCTTCTGTGGAATCTCAAAATTTAAAGGGACCGATGGTGATTTGATGATGAGGTAGTATGAAACCTGAAAAACTTCTCCCCAGAATGGCTTAGGGAGCTTATCCAAACTCATCATACTTTTTACCTTTTCTATGATGGTTTTGTTCATCCTTTCTACAACTCTGTTGTGTTGTTGGGTGGGAGGGACCTTCCTCTCATGTCATATTCCTTGAATAATGAAAGAGGAATCAAATTCTTTGGATATGTACTCTCCTCCAGTTTATCAACGAATACACATCAGCTTCCTTCCAGTTTCACACTCCATCATGGCATGGAAAATCTTGAAGTAATCATGTACTTGGTCTTTTTTCTACAAGAATAATACCCACACTCTTCGAGATGCATCATCAACAAATAATAGAAAGTATTTGTTACCTCATAGTGAATACACTTCCATGGGATGCATACATCAGAGTGCACTAGATCCAACAACTTTGATCTCCATGATGAAGCAGTATTGAATGAGACTCTATGCTTCTTCCCATATAAGCAATATTTACTACGATCAAGTGATGCATCCTTGTCAATATTGATGCACTTCTTCTTTGTTAGGGTAGATAAATCCATTTCACTCATGTGGCAGATTCTTCTATGCCACATATTGGATAAAATTTTTCCTTCCACTGTATTGAGGTTGTCTACACATATCTTCACATGAGTTTTGTACAACATACCACATATGTGACCTCAAGTGATGATGATGGATCCTTTTTTCATCTTCCATACTCCACTACATAATATGTTGTCATAGCCTTGTCGATCAAAGGCTATACCTGATAATTGGTTGAGCTGAAGACTTTGAACATGCCAAACATCCTATAGGGTAATTCTGTATCCAACATTCATCTTGAATTGGATATCACCCATGCCAAAAATCACTTTTGAACTAGTATTTCTCATCTTGAATGTACCAAAGTCACCATCCAGATAAGTCAACAAATACTCACGATGAGGCATGATGTGGTATGATGCTATTGTATCGACCACTGATTCTGTGTCTTGTCCTGATGTATGAAAGCTTCTCTCTTCTTTGTATTTGGATCAAAGCACAACTTCTTTGGTGACGGTCACATGTGCATCTCTATTTCATCTTTGTAGGTTGCTACGTTGATCCTTTTCATGTAGAAACTTTCAACAGTTCTTCTTAATGTGTCCCTCCATGCCACAACAGTAGCATTTGTATATTGGCCTCCTGCCATCTATTGAAATTCCTCTATTAATTATTCATCCTCTGGTTCCTACCTTAGGATCTCGTCCTTATTGTCTCCCTCACTTCTCCATAAAGAGTGCTTGCATCAGGTTGTAACTCGCATCCTTCCTTCGGGTTTCCTTGTTGAACAATGCATCTATTACCATCTCCATGGAAAGTTTGCCTTTGGGTTCCGAGTTGCTATGTGATATGAGAAGCGTATCCCATCTATCGAGAAGAGTACAGAGTAAGTGGTTTGTCTGATATTAATCATTTATTTTCTTACCTATAGCCACCAATTTATTCACTAGACTTTGGAACTCACTAGTGTGTTCGACTATAGATCTTCCACTCTGTAGTTGAAGATTCATCAACCGCTTCAACAAGAGGATCTTGTTTCGAGCAGTCATTAAAATGTACATATTTTCCAACTTCATCCAAATTTTTTACATGCCAATCTCTTGAGGAACATGGTGGTAAACACTTTGACCGATCCATTGGAAGATTTGACTGATCGTCTTCTTTTTCAGCTTCTTCCACTCCAATTCCTTAGTGGCACTGGGGTTGACTCTATTATTTTCAACGAGGTCAAAAATGTCCTTTTCATTAATGAGATATTCCATTCTAGACTTCCAAATGAAGTAGTTCGAAGAAGTCAATATGATCATCTCTCCCGTGGACGGTCCCTCCATTGGATTTCAATTCAGATTAAATTAGTGTATAATATGGAAAAATTAAGCTCACCTTTGCATTAGGAACTGTCAAAAATGGTGGAATCGACTCCTAGATCATCGAAATCGGATACCAATTGATCAAGATATGATCAAAATAGTTGTAACGGTCGAGATCGTCCAATGACGTGGTGATGATGTGTCAATGATGTGGCGATGAGGTGGCACGTGGGAGCAGCTGTTGGAAACTCATCAAAAAATTCACCAGCGTTGGAATAGTACCTTCTTCTCCAGCAAGGGGGTACTGCATCACCTGAAGTTCGACCAAACATTGACAAGGCCTAGGATTCTCATTTTAGCTCTTTTTGGATGCCATTTTCACCATTGGAATCTTCTCGACATAGGCTTTCAGAATATGCCTTCAAAACACGATTTCAGAGAACCTGAATTTTCTAGTAATTTGAAAATTTCCACTGCCTGTATCTATTTCACTGGAACCAGATTTGATACTACTTATTGTGATTCACTGACCATGAAGAGAGATAATAGAGAATGAAAATGGAAGAATAATGGTCTTTATTTACCAAAGAACAAAGCTTAGAAAAAACTTCTCTCTACACCTCCCTCACATGGAGAACTCAAGGCTCTCTTGAATGGAAGATCTTTCTTGGCTTAGATTTGACGGTGATGGAAGCTCCCCAAGGATTCCTTAAATTGATACGTTGGGAGGTGTCATGTTTTACAAAACTCCCACCAATCCCCCACCAACCATTGGACTTCATCAACGGTGGCCTACATATTTTTCAAGTTTAGAAGCATGTGTTGAAGTAGCCTAGGGTTAGGTGGGGTAGGTGCACCAGCCACCTACCAATGTAGATGGAAAATTTCACCATCACTATCATCTTGTGAGTGAAAAAATCATGCCAATAGACCCAACACAATTCCCAATCACTACACTCATGTGTTACTGGCCTATGGAAAGCACTCTATCCTGAGGTCAACACCCATTCGAAACCTAAGGTCATCACTCATCCGCATTGTCGCCTTCACATCCAACAGATTCATCGCTAGCCAACCCCTATTGTGCCCAAAGGTCCTCAGTGACATCAAACCCACTTCCTTCCAGCCATCACCAATCTGTATCAATGATTCCCTGCACTCTGAAACCCTCCATCATCAGCCACCAATCATCCTCTATGCAACATCAACGTCATGCACTTTGCATCTACCATGCCATCCCTATGGAGGAGCCTTCATTGATTCCTCTACCAGGATCCCAAACCCTCATCTTCAGCACAAACCTTTCTTCATTTCTTGAAGACTTCCATCCCCACCACTAGGTAACCCTATCGTCATCACCACATTGGTCAGATCACTAACCTCTCACCAGCTTGCTCCCCGGTTGGCCTGCTTCATTGTCAAGTCTGCCGTTGGGAAGGACCTCCTACTTCAAAGTCACATCTTCTATTTCTAACCCTTCCATTGGGGAATAGATACTTCCATAATCCATGCAATGTGATGTTCCTTCACTAACCCTGAATCATTGGCCTTTCCACTACTAGGGCCACAAAACCATCATTGGACTACACAACATGCCATGTTGTCTCAAGCATGAGCTTGTGGGAACTTTCCTATTGGTCCTTATATGTTTTCAGGAATCCATTTCTAGTCATATTTTGATTCACCATGAACACATACAGTCCTCATCCCAGAGTAGGAAACATTGTTCTGGGTATGCTTAAATCCAATCACAAAGAACATCTCGTAGTGGAAGATGATCTAATTAGAGGATTTTCTCTAGACGAACGGTTCAAAAAAAGGGTATCTATAGTAATCTAAAAGAAATTTAGGAGTGATAAGCACTCCATCAAGGAGAGATAAGATCAACATTTCTCATCAACATTTATAGATAATTATTACAAGTTATTACAAATTGGTTCTAATTATTTATAATTAATAACAATTACTAATAATTATTACTAATTAATATTAACTGATACTAATTATTTCTAAATATTTATAATATAAAATAATATATATTAATTAATAATTAAAAATTTTAAAATAAATATCTTAAAAATGATGTTTTATCAAAATAAAAAAAATGATGCGATCCTAAAGACATATCTATAAAAATTACCTATAAAAATTAAAATTTATATGGAGATAAACCAAATAGAATCTAGAATAGGAGCTCTAA
Organism: Viscum album; assembly: GCA_963277665.1. Classification (NCBI taxonomy): domain Eukaryota; kingdom Viridiplantae; phylum Streptophyta; class Magnoliopsida; order Santalales; family Viscaceae; genus Viscum; species Viscum album. Next base: position 258,549,408 of record OY728128.1, on the reverse strand, counting down.
ATTTTTTATGAAAGAATAGTGTTGGGGGGTATATAGGTTAAATTAGATGAGATGGGATAATTTCAATGGAAATTCCATCACAAATAAATGTATTTATGACATGGTCCATCAAAATATTTCCCACCATAAATAAAATGGTGGAAAAGGACATAGTATGTGTGATGAATGACTAAATCCTTCTCAATTTCCACCTAAAATAAATAATTTTTTTTTGATATGATGATAGAGTATTTATGATAGATGCCTAAAATCCTTCCAAAATTAATCTTTCCCACAATATGGCATGCAATGGAACCAACAATACTTGTGATGGTACTCATATCCCATTTCAAATACCACAAAATATATAGTTATTTGTGATGATATTAGGTTCTCATCACAAAAAAACTTTATATTTTTTATTATTTGCAACGAGATCCAACTCTATAAAAAATATCACATTTTTCTTTAGTGAGTTATTATAGACGATAAGTTAAAGACCAACTTGTGTGATGATAGAGTTTGGTTCTAATTGGATCTAGAACAATGACATGGAAGGAAATGTGATGAGTACTTCTAGAAATAGAGATATAGTAGTCAGTGAAATGGTGATTGACTGTTGTTGGCAGAAAGAAGAAGAATGAAAAATGGATAATAAACTCGAGAGAAAAATGACATAAGACATCTCGATGAGAATTGTTTCATCAGTATGAAACTATCCTAGAAAGACTTCTGTACATAGAGAAATTTAAAACCATAATGTCATGGGAGTCGGTACCATAAAATAGAAGATTCATGATGGTAAGGGATGACCCCTTCCCTCCCGGATCACTCCCTCAAGCACGCCACTACTTCCTCTAGGGTTTCTTCCCCTTATGGTGTCTCTTATTTTTTCTCTATCGCAACTACTTCTCTCCATTTCCTTGCTTCTCTATTCACTTCCAGGTTTCTCGAGATCTGATCTCTTGATGGGTCTATCTCCTTCTATGACATGAGTTTTCTTCTTTTCACCTCCTTCTTCTTCTCCATTTGTGTTTCTCTTGGCCCTTCTCCCGGATTTCATCACTCTCGACATTCTTAGGTCTTCCCTTTTTCAAATTGTTTTCACTATTTTGACCAGAATGTTTTGGGAGCCCGTTTCATCTGGCATTGTCAACTGCCTATGTTTCCATTTTTAATTTTTTTTGTAATTGTGGTCATTGTTATGCTAGTGAATTATGGAAGATATTTCTTTCTAGAGTTGATGCTGGTGCTTGCTCGATTGCAGCTTGCTGTGGAGGCCCTATTCGCTGGTTCTCTATTCTGTATTCTAGGTTCGTTGTTCCCACCCAGGTCAGGCAGGTGCGATCGATCCCAAGGAGGTTTCGAGATGTGTTTTTTATACTGATGGGGTGTTCCAGGAGTGACTAGTGGGATCATCTTTCCTTTCCTAGAGTTATTTTAGTTATAGTTATTCAATTGTTTATTTCTGAAGCATCTTTTGTTTTTGGTTTGATGTTTTTGCATGTCCGGGATGGATGTTATGGATTTTGTCTTGGAAACATTGGTGATTTGGTTTTGTTAGGAGTTGTGGGGAAGGTGATGGTGGGAGATGGAGGTGTAACAGATTCTCATCCTCTGACTAATGTTTGGTGGTTCTCTATGGGGATAAACATAGCTGATATTCATGAATTTGATGTTTTCTGGTGATGCCATGAGGGATGGTCGGTTTCCATGGGATGATGATGGTGGAATCTCGCAGGATATGGTATAATGTATCATTGTGATGGTGCATGGATAAATGTGGTTTGAGATTCAGTATCTCATTACTTGATGAGTTCTTCTAGTGAAGGAATTCATGGATTATTTTTGTAGTTTGAATTCTATGTTGGAATTTGAAATTTGAATCTGGGTAATGTTGTTGATTTTTTAGTCAATGTAATGTTTCTAAATCTGGATTTTGGGTGATGGTTTTGATGTTGGAATTGTGTGGTTACCATTAATCCTTAATGTGGTTCTAGAAAATATAAAAAAAATATTTTTAGTGAAGATACATGATGTTATTCTTCAAACCATACAAGGAGTACACAATGTGAATGGTCCAAAGAAAAATATATTTTCACAGGATAATTTGATAGTATCAGATGAAATACTTATAACAATAATAGAGTGATGAAAATTGTTAAGGGATTTATTATGGTGATTAAGGTGAATAATAACACAATGAACCTACACATGAATATGGATGAAATGTACAAGTGGGAGGGGATAGTGGTTGCTTCAACTACCTCGATAGAAGCATTGATGACTTCATGGCATTGAAAGGTTGTCCTGTCACACTCAAAACCTAAAACGTTAATTATTTTTAATCATTTAATTATTGTTATCCTTTATTTTTAATTTTGGTTCGGTTAGGATTTTAATTTTTAATTTTTGTATTTTCATCACATGTGCATAGTTGGCACACAGTTGGCACATAGTTAGTAGAAACTGTGTAGAGACTATGCGAGTGTGTTTTAAGATTTTAGTACAGTCAACTACATGGATAGTGCATGATTTCCCTAACCATGTAGCCTCCCCATGAAATTTTTTCTTGGCCTCTAATAGAGAATCATAGTTGGTGCAAGGTTTGGCCAACGATGCGGGCAAAACATGCACAGTTGTTTTGGCCTTGAAAAAAGAGAGATAAAAAAAGAAGAAAAGAAATAAAAAAATAACAAATTAAATTAAACTAAGTTAATAAGAATAATAATAAACCTAATATCACACCCCACCCCTTTCATATCTGAATCCCCCTCCCCCTATTCTTCCTTCCATGCATTCCACCCCTCTCCAAAGCCCTATCCTCAATAATTATTCTTTCTGATTTCTTGATATTTCTTGGTTGATTCTCTAAGGTGAGCTCTCATCTTCCTTCCTTCTTCCTTATCTTGGCCTTTTCTTCTCCCATTTCTCCCCTCTTTATTTGGATGAACCCTAGGGTGTGGTTTGTGCCAATTTGTGGTCCTTTTTTCATTGATAGGGATTACAAAGGGCTTATCATGTCTGCTTTCTGAATGTATCAATACCCACATCCAAAGACACATGATATTAAACTGTTTTGGTTCACCTACTTTCATTTGAGGTTTTTTTTCATTGTCATTTTGTTTTGATCAATTTTAATTGGGGGTTTTTGTTTATTATTGATTTATCCTGGTTTTATTAAGAGGTATTCTAGTACCATGAAGGAAAATTTCACATGTATACATAGGTAAGAACATATATAGATATACCCCCTTTATACATATTCACTCATGGAGATGGGAATATGTGCATGAGGTCAAAGGGTATAAATGTATATGTAAATGTGCATATCCATGTAAACATAATGTGGTGGATTGAGGTGGACATCGTAAAAGGTGTAATGATTTTAGGTAGGTTCTCTATGCCCGAGCTTTTTATTGGAATTCTTTGATAACTTGAGTGTTTCAAAATTATGTTTTCATTATTGTATAATGTGTATATTCTATTATTTTGACTCTTGTAATCAGCTTTTCAATTTTTTTCTTTTTTTACCTAAGCTTCCAATGTGGGTCCTTCATATTAAATAATTCTTCCAACCTTGTTTTGAAATTCATGGTATCTTAAATGTGTAATTGGTTCCCAAATGATTTGTTTCAAGAAAAATATTAATTCATAATGTGTTTTCTCTAGAGGTAAAGCCTTTATTTTAAAATGGTGAGGTCTTATTGGAACTTTGAATTGTTTTATAGAAAGGAAGACCCCTCTTAAGTCATTCCCCCATGAATTAAAAATGTGATGTATGTGTTAGATGCTTGATTTGTGATATGTGTTTGATAAAAATGTTTATTCTCAGTTTAAGTGTCTTGGAAAAGGGATGCACTTAAGGATAGAGATTGAGGGTGTGATTTTTGAATGGGTTTTTAGTAAAGAATATGATATATATATATATATATATATATGATATATTGATAAAAAATCACCTCTATTTGGGAATGACACATTGGAATTCAGGGTACCTAGGTGGGAAGACTATGTCTAGAACACTTGATGAGCCGTCAGGTTCGCGACCTAGTCTCTTAAATAGAACTATGTTAAAACACAAACTAAACTATGATTATAGTGATTGGTTGGCTCAAGTAAGAGACATAAATTCATGTCCATGATTGATCACATAGAGTATGAGGATACTATGACCCCCCTAACCCCAAATACTTAGGAATTTCCTAGAGTGATTTATCAAATTTTACTCATACTTTCTATGGTACTATTTTTAAAATGCACTTGTTCTTCATTTCATTTTTATGATCAAGTGATTAAATTATAATTGTAACTTCCTTTGTGTGTAGTACATTGTGATATGACTTTACTGCTATATTTTTCTCACAGAGATTTATGTTTTATCACATCTTTATTAATAAATGGTTTATTGCAAAATCCATCATTCTCTGGAAAATGGTTTTAGTAATCAAAGTGAAACATGGTTTTATTAAGAATTATCCTATTAATTATTTTGAAAGTAAATTGAAAAATCATATTTTTATACATACTAATTTCATACTAGAAAGACTAGGTTTTATTTTTTTAAAGGTATAGCCTAATGAATAATTTATTTAGGAATGCCTACTAGGTTTTAAAACTCATGCTTATTGTTCTAACTTTGGTTTTAGTTTCTGGTGTTGCTTCTAGCTCAGATGTAGTCTCCATTGAGAGACATTGGTTTAGTGGGTGATTGTGACTTATAGGCACACATGGAGGTATGTTTAGTTTTATTTCTTTTCCAATGCTAGTTCAGTCTTATGAGTTTTATTTTGATTTATTTATTTATCTATTGTTAATGGGATAAATCATTCCTAAATGAGAATTTTTTATTCTTGACATAAGTTTCCATCCCAGGAGGATTGGTAATGCCTCTCGGGACTTGTCGTAGGCCAACTCGGGGGATGGGTATGGGGTTGAATTGTGTTGGTTAGGGAAAAAATTGTATCATCGAAGAGATTTGTAATTTGGGATGTCAAGTAGACCAGAGATATATTTTTTTGGGGCCCATAAGGTAGGTTATAGGTTTATTACAGATCACCAGCACTCATGAAGAGACCTAAATCACTAGGGGTAGTTGGGTTTCAATTATTTATTTTTGGTTTTGGGTTTTTCTGTTTGTATTTGTTTAGTTTTATGAGATCATGTATGTTGGTGGATGAAAGTGGAAGTGAGATGGTGCTACGTGGTGAGTTTACATCATGTAGAAACCCATATGGAGATCTAGTTCATAGTTCAATATGTTTATAGTGGTCAGTACATGCTCAATGTGTGGTCTTCTAAGCCATGTGGATGAGTTATTAATGACCAATACTTCCCTATTAAAATATTTTAGTATGGGCGATGCTTCAGTCTAATTTTTTAATTTTTTTTTCAGAGTGAATTTTTTTTTAATATGGAAAAATTCCACTTCTTCTTTATGGGTTTTTTAGTTTAAATGGGTTAGTGGAAGTGTTTCTCAATATTTAAAAGTTTTTGTGTTGGAATTGATTTTATATAAGAGAATTTGAATTTTGAAAATGGATTATAAAATGGGATATGGTGTCTAGGATGGTTTTGGAATTGAAAAATGATTTCAATTTTGAAAGGAGGAATTGAATTTGAAAATGGTTGAATTTTAAAATGTCGATTTTTAAAAAAGTGTTCTTAGCGTGTTTTTAATGTTGTTGTGTTTTTGTTTTGGTTGAGATCTAATTTGGTTTTGATTTGGTTTTATGATGTGTTGGTTTATGATCTTGGTATTTGGTTTAGAATGTTAACTGGTAAAGTTCTAGTTCAATGTTGTTTTTTTTGTGATTTATGTTGTTTAGTGTGTGTCATAGAAAGACCGTAGAGAATTATAAGGATTCTATTCAAGTCACTAATTCAACCCAAAATCCTAGCGGAGTGGTGGAGCTGGGATATCTTCAATCATTTCATGTCATATATTGTAATTGAGGTTCGTTAGAGGATGTGGAGTGGCTTGAGAAAGTTTAGAGTGTCTTCATGTTTTGGGAACTCCTGACGTTGTGAGAGTGGAAGTTGTCTTGGGTATGTTTGATGGACATGGAATGGACCAATGTAAGGTAATCGTTTCATTATCACAATGAGTTGGTATGTCTCAGGGTATATTCCAGATCACTTTCATCCAATGGTTTATTCTTGAGGATGTGAAGGAGAATAAAGTTCCATATCTCAAGGATGCTTGACAAGGTCAATTGATGGCGAATGGTAATGATTCCAATTACAATTAACTAGTTTCCTTATCTCCACATATACTATCCAGTGATGAGTTGTAAGATCCCTCTTTTGTGTGGGGTCCCCATCCAAGGATCAAGGATCATGTTATTTCATCTAGAAAAGTATCATATGGAATATCATGGAAGTTGATAGTTTATTTTATTTAAGTGTTCATGATAGTTCCACATTCGGTGAGGATTGTAAACTAGATGAACCTATATCAGAAAAGTCTCCTTATCAGTTCTTGCCTTTCATTTGATAGACCACTTGATTGTTGCTTCTAGTGTGGTCAGTTTGGGAACACTAATCCATCTTAATTCAATTCAACAAATACTTATCATTGGTGTGTCTTCTTGTGATATCTAAATAAGTTTATTAAGTAGCATTAATATAAGAATAAGTTTTGTTCATGGGATATTAGCTTTTTACTATGGTGTATCAAATTCATCAAGACATAGGCGATCCATCCGTGGGTCTCGAAGTGAATCTCTTCTCACTGTGTAGGATTTCGTGGTGTGGGGGGTGTGAATCCAAAATTTTATTTCCAATGATGGAGTGGAAACTATTTAAATTTTTCATTGTTTTAGTTTTTCTTTTCTTGAAAACATTTTTCTTCATAAATCTTGGTGGCCAGGTTTCCTTAAATTTGTGTGGTTGTTCCTTATTGAGAAGAACTTCCAAGGGGTTAATTATTTTCTAAAATGGTTTTAGCTTATAGCGGTTCTTCTTTGGAGATGTATATGTTTTTTGGATATTATGAATCATGGTTTTGTTCAGTGTTCGATTTAAAGTTCTTTCTTTGGGTACCCCATTTATTGGGGGGGGGGAGTTAGTTATATCATTATCGTTGGTTTCTTAAATTGTTGGGAGTACCGCCATGGGACTCTTATTTTTATGGTTTTATATAGAGTTAGTTAGGTGTGAATTAGGTAGTTGAAAGGCCACACTAGGGTTTCTGATTTTCTTTGGTTCATTGTTCGGTTTAGAGGTTTTCTCTGATTTTGGTTTCGAACTTGAAGTTTTATTCCGGAGGATCCTTTTGAGTTTGAGTTTGGACTTATTCCTCTTTAGTACCGTGTGACTATCTGGGGGCATAAAGTTTAATGGTGGAGATAATTGTCATACCCTGACAAAAAAATGTTAAATATTTTCATCCCCTTTTTTAGTTTTGTGATGGTAATGGTTCTAAATTTTAATTTTTGGATTTTCTTTGCATAAAAGCTTGGATAGAGCATGATTAGTAGAAAATATGTGCAGACAATGTGAGTTTTTCTTCCATTTTTATTAGAGATGACCACTTAGTTAGTGAATAGTTCCCCCAAATGTGTAGCCTTCCCATGAGAGGTGTCTAGGGCCTCTAGTAGAGGTGCATGGTTGGTGCATGGTTTGGACAATTGTTCGGCCAAATCATGCATGGTTTCTAAGACTTTAGAAAAATAAAAAAAATTGAATGAAAAAAATCATATATTAAAATAAATAAAACTAATAATAATAAGAATAATAATAAAAATAATATCTCCTCCCCCAACCCTTACATGGATGAATCCCCCTCCCCCTCTTACTCCTTAATTACGTGCCACTCCTCTCCTAAGACCTCTCCTCCTTGATGATTCCTTCCGATTTCTTGAGGTTTCCACGCCAATTATCTAGGGAGAGCTATCCTATTATTTCCTTACTCCTTACTATGGTTTTTTTCTTCTTCACATTGCCACTTTATATTCATTTGAACCCTAGGGTGAGGGTTGATTTTATTTTTTCCTTATTTCGTTATTAGAAATTGCAAATGGTCTCTCGGGTTAAAATCATGTATATTTTTCATACACCTTGAAGTAGGTGAAGTATATAAGACTATTTATATTCACACACCACCATTTGATTTTTGTTTTCATTCCCATTTTTTCAACCAAATTTTAATTGGAAATTTTTGTTGATTGTTGGTTCCTCCATGGATGTTTAGGAGGTCTTGTTGTCCCTTGAAGTCGACTTGGATAGGTATTCATAGGTAAGAACATATATAAATACACCCTCTTTGTGTATATTACCTTATATAGAAGGGAATATTACATTAGGTCAATGGGTATACATATTTATGTTAAGGTGCATATGCATTTTAGCGTAAAGGGGTTGTTTCAAGTGACCTTCTTTAATGGAATCATGTTTTTAGGTAGGTTCCCAATGCCCAAGGCATTTGATTGGAATTCCTTAATTAACTATGTGTTTCAAAAGAATGTTTTCATTATTGTATAATGTTTATAAGTTTTAAATTTTTTTCTTACTCTTGTAATTGGATTTTCACTTTCTTTTATATTTTACCTAAGTTTCCAATATTGGTAATTCTTATTAATGCATGATTACAACCCTATTTCGAACAGAAAGGTATTTTAAATGTACAATTGATTCCTAAATTACTTCTCTCAAGAAAATTATTAATTAAATAATGTTTTTTATATAAGTAAATTATTTATTTTGAAATGGTGATCCCTAGGTGGATCTTTGAATTGTTTAATAGATACGAAAACCCTTCAAAGGGTATGCCCTGTGAAATAATAATTGTGATATATGTGCTATATGTTTGACTTATGATATGTGCTCAGTAAAAAAATTTATGATTGGTTTAAGTGTATTGGAAAGGGGATGTTCTTAAGTAAGGAGAGTTGGGGTGAGAAGTTGATTAGGTTTTGGTTAAAGAATATGATATGTATATATATGCTAGCTTGATAAAAAATCCCCTTTATTTTGGTACGTAACATGGGAATCTTCGGTACCTTAGTAGGCAAACAAGGTCTAGCATTCTAGGAAAGTCGACAGGGCCATGACCCAGTCTCCGTAGCAGGATTATTTCACAATAATGACTAAAATATGGTTATGGGGATTAGTTGGATGGAGAAAGAGACAGACCTTTGTGTCCTTGGTCGATCACTAAGAGTACAAGTATCCTAGGACCCCACTAACCCTAGCTAATTAGGAATCTCCCATAGGTATTTATCTCATTTTAATTCATATTTTTATTGTAATATTTTTAGAATTAACTAGATCATGGATCACTTTTTATATATAAATGATATAAATATTGTTAAACCTTCCTTTGTGTGTGGCACCCAGTTATATGATTTTACCATCGTGTTTTCTCACAGAAAATATTGTTTTATCAGCTCTTTTTTTATAAATGGATTATTGGAAAATCCCTTATAATTGGGAAAATGGTTTTCAAAATCAAAGAGAATTTTTTTTCTGGAGTATTTTCCTATTACTTATATTGAATGTAAATGGGAAAACATTATTTTTATATGTTTTATTTTCAAACTAGTATGAATTAGTTTTCTTTTTTTAAAGGAAATGTATAGGGAATAGTTTATTCGAGAATTCATATTATGTTTTAATACTCATTCCTATAGATCTATATTTGTTTTTAGTTTATGGTTCCACTTCCATCTCGGACTCGGACGTCATGGAACGATGTTGGTTTAGTGGTTGATAGTGACCTACATGGTCACATTGGGGTATGTCTAGTTTTATTTCTTTTCTGATAGAATTTCAGTCTTTTTGGTTATATTTTTTTATTTATATATTGTTCATAGGATAAATTATTCAAAACTGAGTATTTTCTGATTCCTAACACTATTTTCCAACTCAGGAGGATTGGGAATGCATCTTGGTCCTTTTCACGGGTCGGATCCGATGACCTGTTCGAGTTTTACTCGGGTTGGTTTGTGATAAAATGTCATTAGAATAGACCTTAATTATATTGGATGTAAGATGTATTAGAGAAATAATTATCAAGGATTAAGAGGTATGCCCTGGGTTAGTGCCTAATCACAACCACTCATGATGAGTCCAGATTCACCAGGGGTAGTTGGGTTTTGAGTATTTATTTTGGGTTTTGTGTTATGCTGTTAGTGTTTGTTTAGTTTGATGAGCTTGGGTATATTGGGGGATGAAAGTGGAAGTGAGTTGGGGCTACATGCGGAATTTACATGGTGTAGTGACCCACGTTGATCCCAATCTTATTGTTCAATATGCTTTAAGTGGTTAGTACATGCTCAGTGAATGGTATGGTAAACCATGTGTTCAGGTTCTGTATAAACACTAGTTCCCCATTTTATTTATATTGGTGAGGGTGACGCGTCAATATGATTTTAGTTGGTGTGATTGGATTTTGAAATGAAATTTATTTTTGATTTTTTTCAAAGTGATAAAAATGGGCTTTAAAATAGAAAATGCTTCTTTTTAATTGGATTTTGGGGTTTGAAGGGGTAGTGGAAGTGGTACTATGGCATTAAAAGTGAATGTGACAGAAGTAATTTTATCCATGAGAACATGATATGGGAAGATGGATTGGAAAATGGGATTTCGTCTCTAGGATGGTTTTGGAATTGAAAAATGATTTTAATTTCAAAAAGGGGGGTGTAATTTGTAAATGAGTGAATTTCAAAATGGTGAATTTTAAGAGTGATTTTGTCTATTGTTTTGAGGTTTTTGTGGTTTTTTTGGTTGACATCTAATTTGGTTTTTATTTGGTTTTATGATGTGTTATTTTAGGAGATTGTTATTTTTTATAAATGTTAATTGGCCAATTTTTGGATCAATGTTGATTTGGTTTTATGCTTTATGTTGTTTAGAGTATGCCAACCCGAAAGACATTAGATATTTACAAGGAGTCTCTTCAAATCATTAGCTCAGAAAAGACTCTTAGTGGAGTATTAAAGCCAAGATTTATCCAATAATTGCCTATTTTCCTTTTTAATTGAGGTATGTTAGTGGCTATGTAGTGTCTTGAGGAAGTCGAGAGTTATAATGTCCCATCCTGGATTCCACTATAATGGTGCCTTGAGCTGGTTGGTCATGAGGCCTCAAGCACTCTTCCCCGTATGCCAGAGGCTCACAACTAGTAGCGAGGTACTATAGGGTGATAGTGGGGAGACTATTACCTCATATAAGAGTAAGAAAACAACAGAAATAACTAATCATCATACACAACAAAAAGTAAACAATGTATGGAAGAAGTAAATAAATTGAAATAAAACATGTTGTAATAATAAAAGAAATGTTGTAAAAGACTGAACCACTATGCCATACATACAACACTGGTTACCAACCAAGACGACCATACCGATTTTGGAGTACAAAAGAAATTGAAATAAATGTATAGAGATATACAACTAACTACAATATATAAAACATTACCGATCACCATACACTATCAAATTGCACCATCCAAAAGAAAATAACCCACATAAGTAACTCCACTCAAACCTGCAACTTGTGCCTCAGCCCTATCTACCATGCAACTGTACTCAACCTGAAAAGATGATAAAAGGTCTTCATGTACATCAAGGTTTATGTGTAGGGATGATGAATAATCATAGTATACCAATCCAATGATTAACCAATAAATATACTACTATAAGTGCATGAAAATCAATATTCTCAGCCTAACTGATACTCAACTAAAAAGAAAATAAAAACCAACACACTAGAAATGACAGTTGAACCCTAGGTCCATAATCCAAGTCAACTGGGAAAGTTACACCATGGATGTCCATATCTATATGTTTATACATGTATAGTCATATACCTATACATATATACCCAAATATGAATAATCATGAGTAAGGTGAATGAAATTATTTAAAACCAACAACATCCAATCATTTGGTCCGTAATCCTGATCTCCTAGAAATCCTATACATGGGAATTGAGCTAGACATCCTGCCACTGAAATTATGTATCATTAATTCGATCTCTAGGTCTGTCATCCAAAATGACATATAAAAACCTTCTCCAATTCTAGACATGACTCTGATCAAGATACATCACCATAGGGGGATACTCGTCTTATACCAGGGTTCACTCATACTTGCCTCCAACCACTGTAATCGTGTATTCCAAGGAAGTACATCTAGACATCCTATAAATTTCTATTGAGCTAGATGCCATGTTACTCAGGACATGTAAATCCAGTTCAACATAGAAGCCCTAGGTCTTGGTCTGTAGGCAGTCTTGACATTTAGAACTCAAAAAATTTCTAAGGGTCGGAACATTAGGCGATATGTAAGTATAACTCACCAGTGAGGCATCGTGCCGACCCTTAAAGTCTCAAATAAGGGAGAGTAGAGTCATACCTATCATCCAAAAGAGATAAATCATTCTAGGTATCCAATTATGTGAGATTCCTTGCTCAACACCGTGGTCAAGTAACTAATTAGGGAGAGCGTAAAAATCCCTATCATAAGCCACAGGTCGGGTAGAGTGTAATCATCCTCATCATATATCAAATAGAAGAGAGTGGAATCATCGACATCACCTCAAAGAGCAGAATCATCCATGATTACCATTATCAGGGATTCCATGCCCGTATATTATAGTTATAGGCTCAACTGAAAGATTCTAAGAAGCACCTATGGAAATTATAATAGTATAATAATTAAATAAATAGCCTCAACAACCAAATCTCATGTAGCACCTATGAGATTACTAGTAAACATAAGAAATAACATGGCTCAGAAGATGGATCCTATGAAGAACTTATAGGCATCTCGAAGAGAAAGAAATATTTCTCATGTTAGTATCAACAACCACAAACAAATAAGAACATCTAGATAAGATCATTTAATCATCAACAAAAAAGTGAAAGTATAAAAAAAGAGTGAGGGTGGAAGAATGTGTAAACCCAATACTACTTCCACAGACTCATGGGATTACAATTTTTGTACAAGTTCTTAGGGGACACCTACTACTATATATACCCAAACCCAGTGTACTAAATCAAGGCTGGTCAAACATAGGGGCACTCATTGGGTTCATTAAGTCATACACATGAGAGGAATAATTCTTAGGATCCTCGAATTCCACACATAAGTGAAGGAATCAAGATAGGTATCCTCAGTAACAAAGGTAATATGAGAAATCCTACATGGTATCCTAGAATGGTAAGAAAATGAGGCCTCCAAAAAGGGATCCTCATAATAATAAATTGAAAGATGCATTCTACATGGGACCCTCAAAACATAGTATAAAGGAAAAAAGGCATCCTACAGGGGATCCGTGGCACAAGAAAATTTAGAATCATCCTACACAGGATCCTCTAGGTTGAAACATGTGTATAGGAGTCCTACTAGGGATCCTCAGAAACAATTGGTCCCATGGACTCCTAGGCCCAAAGGAAAAATATCGTATGTGATAAATATTCATAGGAAAATATAAAAAAGTATTGTTCAACAGAGATAGCTCATAGATCATCTTATAATAGCTCTCACACTTAGGAGACACTGGATATGAATACCAGTGGAAGCACCTATCCTTTTAAGAAAGACCCCCTAGGAGTCCTCAAAACACCTCACAGTTCTTACCATCAAGATCTATATGGAAATATTCTCATAATGAACTACTCATTGAGTACAATCCATACTCCTGAGAAAAAAATATGGAAAGCCTCAAAGTGTTGCAAAATGGCTAGTACACGATGTGTCTCCCTAAGCACATGATGTATACTCCCATAGCCCCACCAGGGTGTTTACTTCTGCTAGTACATGGCATGTAAAATCCCAAGTACAAGGAGTGAAAGATGGGTACATGGTGTGTAAGATACTTGGGGTACCTTCCTGATTCCATCAACTAACCTGGACATGTATTTTTCCTATCCTTGTACTGCTACACGATATGCAACAAACACGTGTTTTGGCTGTGTATTCCACACAACATGTGCCCCCTACATGGGAAAACTGGCTGGGTACTCAGCTACACAGATGAGAACCGGTACACAGTGTGTATGCCCCATACACAACATTTAATTAAAAAATTTCATCTTACCCAAATAGGAAGAACACACAATGTGTGTTCCTTATACGACATGCTGTGTATATGAGTTTTCCCAAACAAAAAACCTTCTAATTGCCCCGAAACCCCCGTTTTCACACCCAAAGTAGTAGATAGACACCAAGGGGTCCTAGGAAATAATAGAAGGGATTTAAAACCTGAAAATTATTATCTTATCAATATTTATGGATAAAATTAAAAATTTCTTAGCTTTGGATGAAATATGCCAAAGCTTTTCTCATTTCTATGGTCCATGGTTACTGCACAATGATCTGATGCATCCAAAGCTCCACGGTGGTACCTCCTTCTATACATATATATTTATCTATCCACATATATCTCCTTATATCTATCCCTATATCTAAGTCACATGGTGGAGGAATCCACCTGGGTATATACGTGAGAATTTATAGGAGGAAAGAACATAAGAAAAAGAAAAGAAAGAAAAGAAGAAAAAGAAAAAGAAAAAGGGGCTCGGGCCGGCCTCAGTGCCCAGCTAAAGTTTATGACTCAACTAGGAAAAAATAACCATTTTGGACTCAATAGAAGAGAAAAAATCTCAATTTTACACTCCATTCAAAATATATGTCCGAACAAACCTGCTTGAATAAATTAACATTTAATTTATTAAATATTTTTCATTAATTAATCTGATAAAATTGAAATGGCTCAGAATTCCCCAAAACTCATTTCCTAGGCTAAGAAACATATTCTAGGACCAATGGAGTTGTTAGAAAAATTATTTATGATAATCCTTTAGGGTAAATTTACAATCTTACCCCTTATAAGAATTTGATAGAAAAAATCAAATTCCAGTTGGAAAATTCATCCAAAAAATGTTGGACCTTACAATTTCCCCACCATAAGCCTTATCATCCATAATAATCCATGGTAGTGAGACTATCAACCATGATCTCAACCAAATCATCTAAAATATATATATATGGATGGTCTAATGACTAGCCTCATAGCATCATTAACCATCTCCTACAATGAAGACGTTTAACTACAATTGATCTGGTACTCCCCACAATAGGAATACCCTTATAATCATCTCACAAGAATACCCCAAACTCAATATCACATGGAAAATTCCATAGGTCACCACCCTCAAACAGATAATGGTGCACTCCTCACTGTATGTCTTACCTTACACTACTCCTCGAGCGTAACCTCAACAGATTCCCACCAACAAACCAAGAAGGAAATTTGAAAAGAAAAGGAGCTCGACATAAGGATGATGCTTTATCAACATACCCAAGAAAATATCAAGATAGGTCATGATCAACTCTAACAATATTGGACAAATATTCCATCAAAAGGTGAGTACAACTCTCTCAAATCCACTCTCACCATCCTATCAATACCTGACCAAGATTCTACCAATGGTCAACCATCTTATGGTACCACATTAATTCTCAATGTCAACTCTACTACTGAGGGAAATTAACTATTTAAAACATAACTCTTGAAAAATGAAGTCCACGAAAAGTCTTGAAACCATCGGTCCTCTACTTTCACCCGACCACTAACCGATTTTTTTTTAAACAATACCCTGCACAACTAGAGTGCACCTTTATCATCCGAATCCCACTCCATTGAGTCATACATTACAAGATAAGCTAACCATACTACACAACATGTCATTTTAATTAATCCATATCCTCCCTTGGAACTCATCTTCAAAATCGAGAACCTCACTTGTGCCCTGATTTGTTCCACGACCACCTATCTCCCAGCGTTGTCCAGTCAAGAGGGTCTACCCTCACTATGACTACATTATCAACAGAGGAAACAATGCTCAACCTAGATAAGCACCCAAATAGTCCTTCCCATTGAATCCAACATCATATCAAAAGGAACCTATATTCTTGTCAAATGTTTAAGGCATCAATATGCCTATAATGAAAAATACAAGCACATACTATGCCTTAATCTCAAAAAGAGAGTGAAACCAAGCTCATTACCTAAAAAAGAATATGAAAACATGGGCCAAAATCTCTCATGAAGGATTCAATTGAACAAAATGGACATCTAATTACAATGGTATGAGTCAAAACTAAGGGCCTCTAGGTCTCCCACCTAGCCCTACAGATCAATTCTCACAACTGGATCACAAGGTCTCACCACCAATACCAAATGATCCACCCCTTCTAAAGACGATTAGGATTACAAAAAACTACAAAGGTAAAATATAAAATCATGTCCTACATTCTCCTAATTCTCATAAAGAATAATCATATGAAACTGATCCCTATAAGTCATGATACTAATGAAGAATAAAGACTGAACTAACACTCACTGGGAATCCGTATACGGTAATAACCAATCGAGGTCCATTTAAAAAGAAATGAAAAGGTACATACCAGAATATTACTCACTAATAAAACTAGATAACCATGTAATTTGAAAAAACACATTAGAATGGGTAAAAAACAAGGACACCATGTGCATATTGACCTACTAGGGTCGCTGCACCTCCCGTGCAAAAGGACTGAGTCTTCAGCATCACAAAAAATTCCTCAACATAGATCCACATAATCTTCCATCAGAATGATATATATATATATATATATATATATATATATATATATTTGGGACCAATTTAATAGGCCACACTCATCAGTAATAATCACATACTAGCATACCTATATGATGTGAATCATGTGTGCCAAATATGATGCATGAGATACCTCTTTCCTTTTCTGACCAAGAGTCAACATCCATCTCTTTCCTCTTTACAATGGAACAAGAGAAATAAATTCACAATAAATCAAAAAATTGACACAAGATGTGCACCCCTTAAGGAAAATATCATATACAACTATAACATCAAAAATCCGAACAATAATCCCATACCCCTTTCATCCATGAATTCTTACCAAAACAAGTGTTCTTGACATAACAGTTCGATATCCATCACAGGTTCTGAAAAATTCACTATACTTCTTTCTACAATATCCCAAACAGTAAAGACTTGGAAATGATCACCAATAATAACACTTTGTAACATTACAACCCAGATGCAACTAAAATGGTGCCCCATGCTCGTTCGGTAATGAGGCCTCAATCACTCCTTCCAATACTCTGAAGGCTATCGACTAGCAGTGAGGTCCTAGGGGGTGATAGTGGGGAGACTACACCCTCATATAAGTGTAAGAAAACATTATAAATAGCTATGTTTATTACATAACATAAAGTAAATTGAGTGAATAAGTAGTAACTAAATAGAAATAGAACATGATATAATAATAAAAAAATGTTCTAAAAGCCCGAACATCAATTCCATACACACAACACTAGTCACCCACTAGGATGACCATACAGATATAGGAGTACAAAAGAAACAAAAATAAAAGTACAAGGCTCTAATAATAACTTTGATCCATACCACATACCCAGTCTTCGGTCACTATCAAACTTCACCATCCCAAACAAAATATCCCACATGAGTTGCTCTACTCAAACTTTTAACTCTAAGCCTCATCCCTATCCACCATGCAATTATGATCAACCTGAAAATCAGACATAAGGTATACACATACAATAAGGTGTATGTGTAGGAGTGAGAAATAATATCAATAGGCCATCACAATGATGAACCTACAAATATGCTTCTATAAGTGCATTAAAAATCAATATGCTCAACCTAGATGAGACACAACTGAAAAGACAAGTAAAGATAATAAATGTGAAAACACAGTTGAACCCTGGTGCCATAATCCTGATAAACTGGGAAAGTTACACCATGGATGTCTATATGTGTATACATGTATAGTCCCATGCCTAAACATATATACAAAAATATCAATATTTATGAGTAATGTGAATGAAATCACATAAAACCAATATCAGCTGATCATTGGGTCCGTAATCCTGATCGTCAGGAAATCCTATGGAAAGGAATTGAGCTGGTTGTCATGCCATGAAAGTCGTGTACCATTAAGTTGATATTTGGGTCCACAATCAAAATAAATGTATAACTTCCTTGACCAATGCTAGAAATGTCTTTGAGAAAGCTATATCACAATAGGGGGAAACACATCCTACATATGGGTTCACCCCTACTCACCTACAATCACTGTAATCATGGATTCTACGGAAGTGCATCTAGATGTCCTGTAAATGGTAATTGAGCTTGATGAAATGCTACTCAGGGCATGTAAATCCAATCCAATTTCTGATCCCTAAGTCTCAGTTCGTAGGCGGACAAAACATTCAAAATTTGAATAATACCTAAGGGTCTAACCCATATGAAACCTATCAATAGAACTCAATAGTGAGACACCATGACCACCCATGGAGTCTTTAATAAGGGAGAGAGTAATCATACCTAGCAACCAAAAGAGCGTAATCATTCCAGGTATCCAATTATGTGAGACTCTATGCTCAATACTGCGGTTCAGTAACCAATCAGGGAGAGCGTAATCATCACTATCATAAGCCACTTGTTTAGGAGAGCATAATATTCCACATCATATATAAAAAATAGGAGAATGGAATCATCCTCACCACCTGAGAGAGTGGAATCATACACGAGTATCATTACTATGGATTCCATGCCCGTATATAATAATCATAGACTCAATAAATGGATTCCAGAAAGAACCTATGGAAATCCCAATAATATAATAATAAAATATATAGGCTTAATATCCATATATCATATAGTACCTCTGGGTATACCATTAAACATAATAAATAACATGGATCAGAAGCTGGATCCCTAGAAGAACATATGGGTATCCCAAAGAAAAGAAATACAACTTGTGTCCGTTTTGACAACCACAAACTAGGAATCACAGATAGATAACATCATTGCATAAACAATAAAACACGTGGAATCATAAAAAAGAGTGAGGGTGGATGAACACCTAAACCCAACACTACTTCTATAGCCTCATGGGATTATAAGTTTGGCATGGGTTCTAATGTAACACCCACTACCATCTCTACCCAAAACCTAACATACTAACCTAGGGGCGGTCAAACATCAAGGCACCCATTGGGTCTCTTATGTCATAAACAAGAGCGGTATCCAAATTGGGATCCTCTAGTTCTACAAATAAGAAAAGGAATCCTACTTGGGATCCTTATTCATAAATGTAACATGAGGAATCCTACATGGGATCCTTACATAGTAAGAAATAGAGGCATCCGACAAGGGATTCATAGAATAGTATATAAAAATGGTTATTCTATATAGGACCCTCACAACACGGTAGGAAGGAAAAAATTGATCCTACATGGGATCCTTAGTATAGGAAAAGATAGAGGCATCCTTTATGTGATCCTCTAGGCTGAAACGTAAGTAGATGAATCATACTGGGGATCCTCAGAAACAACTGGTCTCATGGCCTCTTAGTCCTGAAGGGAACATCTCACAAGGGATACGTTCTCAAAGGAAATGCTAAAAAAGTATCAGTCAAGAGAGACAACTCATGGATCATATAAGACATTTCTCACTCTTAGGAGACACTAGATATAATTACCATAGGAAGAACCTCTC
This sequence comes from Viscum album, assembly GCA_963277665.1. NCBI lineage: Eukaryota > Viridiplantae > Streptophyta > Magnoliopsida > Santalales > Viscaceae > Viscum > Viscum album. The sequence continues at coordinate 258,529,868 of OY728128.1, read as the reverse complement.
CATTCAAGAAACAACACCTAGGAATCCTCAAAACACATCACATGTCTTACTATCATAATTTATGTGTAAGTATACTTATAATAGACTACTCGTGGGTCCAATCTCAACTCTTGGACAAAATGATACAAAAACCTTTCAGAGGGTTGCAAAAGGGGAAGTACATAGTGCATCTCTCAAGGCACACGACATGTACTTCCAATTCCCCATTGAGAAAGAGGCCTCTTAAATTTATGTACCATCATTCAAACCATTTCAAAATTCACTCTATATATATTTTTATCTGATTTCATGGCATTCAGTGATTTTTCGGTGGGGTTTGACCCCCATGTGTTTTTAAAGGGTGTCAAACCTTTAAAAACTACATATTCATTTTTTCTAGGAAGACCGCATGTACGATTTATGTGTTGTATCATATTACACAAATAATATTAATAATATTAGTTTCCAGTGAGTTCAAGACATTCTAAGGTCTTTTATATGTAAACGATCATTAAACACGTGTTTTTCTATTTTATGGTACTAAAGGTTCATTTTTGATCCTCCTGGGAAATCACTAGATCAGATTAATGTTCCTTATACCCGACCATTTAAAAATTTACTCTATGAATATTATTGTACAATTACCTATAATTTTGATGTCATTTTTTGGTTTTGACCCTAAATATACCTTTTTAAAGGGCGTCAAACCTTTAAAAACCATAAAATTGGTCATTTCGGGTAGAACACTCATCTGATTGATGTGTCAACAACTCATACATGTTAAGAATAAAAATATAATGGTTTTATTGTTATTTCAAGTCATTCTATGGTTTTTTGCTACAAATATAACCTTTAAATCCACATTTTTCTATTTTATGACACTAAAAGCGTGTTTTCCATTACCTTGAGAAAAAAACCTCTAATTAAAGCACTGTCTACTTCACCATTTCAAAAATCACTATATAGTTGTTTTATTAATATTTCACGCTATTTAGAGGCCATTCAGTTGGTTTTGACCTCCGTATGTTTTTAAAGAGAGTCAAACCATTAAAAACCGCATATTCTGTCATTCCAGGAATACCGCACATTTTATTGATGTTTTATCTCCTCATAATCCTAATTAATAATAATAAGATAGTTTTACTGTGATTTCATGTCATTACGAGGTTTTTTATAGGGATCTATCCATTAAATGTGCACTTTGGTGTTTTATGACATTAAAAGTGTGTTTTCAATCCTCCAGAAAAAACAAAAACTTAGAATGATGTTTTTTATACTCAACCATTTTATTAATCAATATATGGATTTTAATATTATTTCATAGAATTTGGATTTCATTTGGTTGGTTTTGACCTCCAAACACACCTTTTTAAAAGATATCAAACCGTTAAAAACTGCATGTTCAATTCTTCCAGGCAGACAGCTCATCTGATTGATGTGTCATATACTCATTCATATAATGAATAATAATAATGTATTTTCTAATTATTTAAAGTCATTATGATGGAGTATTCTATATATCTATCTGTTAAATGCACATTTTGGTGTTTTACGACACTAAAAGATCATTTTTTATCATACTAGCCAAACAATACCTCTAATTAATGTATTATCTTCTTAACTATTTAAAAATTCACTCTTGGTTTTTTCATATGATTTATCACCATTTGGAGGTCATTTATATGGGTTTGACCCCCCTCATGTTTTTAGATAGCATCAAACCATTAAAAACTGAATATTCGGTCATTTGGGGAAGACCACATGTACCATTGATTTTTTGTCTCCTATTACACATAAAAGATAATAATAATATGATTTTACTATGATTTCAAGTCAATATGATATATTTATCTATGTATATTACTGTTAAATGTGCATTTTGGTGTTTTATGACACTAAAAGTGCATTTTTGGTCCTCCCTAGAGAATGCCAACTTAGATTGACGTTCTGTCTACTTGACCATTTAAAATTTTAATCGATAGTTTTTTTGTGTAATTTCATGGAAGTTAGATTATGTTTGGCTGGTTTTGACCCCCACATGCACCATTCTAAAGGGTCTCAATCCTTTAAAAACAACACATTTGGTTGTTCAAAGTAGACTGCATGTTCGATTGATGTTTCATCTTCTCATACCCATCATGAATATTAATAATAGAATTTTATTGTTATTTCATGTTATTATGAGGTTTTTTTCTATATAAATAACTCTTAAACGCATTTTTTGGGGTTTTATGATACTAAAAGTGTGATTTTTGTAATCTCGGGAAAACAACACCTCTGATTCATGTATCATCCGACCAGAAAATTAAATATTCACCCTACAGTTGTTGTCTTCTAATTTCATGGAATTCAGAGGTTTTTTGATTGTTTTTCTACCCCTTGTGTGTTTTAAATGGAGTCAAACCTTTAAAACCCACATATTTGGCCATTCTAGGTGGACAACACCTCTGATTGATGTGTTATCTCCTCATTCATGTCATAAAAAATAATTAGACAATTTTTCAATGATATAATGTCATTTTGTAGTTTTTTTTCTATGTATTTGACTGTTAAACAAGATTTTTTGGTTTAATGAAACAAAATATGTGTTTTTGGTCCCCTCTAGAAAACATCATTTTGGGGAAAAACAATTGGTATCATATCATAATTTATACCTTATCTCACTAGATATAAACCATTTTTGGGAAAAAATCAGTATCATATATAATGAAATAGGGTGTAGTTATGTTTCTTAAAAATTCATTTAAGATATTTTAAACTATAATGGAATATCGATTTTTTAGGTAGCAATTTTCATCACTAGAAAAAAATCAATATTTTTGGTCATTAGGTATGGATGTTTACATAGAGGAAATAAATTGAATGCTTGTATAAGGATTTTAGATCATTTAGATAGAGAAAATAAAGAATTGTATGTGGATATAATTGGGAATAGTCAATTATGGGGAAATTTAGCTAATACTATATATTAAAATGTGATTTCATTCAAGAAATTTTATAAAATGTGTGAGAAGATTATGAATACCTATGGTGGTGATTCAAATTTTTGAGAATTGATGAAGTATTCTAGAATAATTGTAAAGATTTCAGAATGAGAATAAATGATGAAGTTCATGAATTTTTTGATGAGTTAAATTCTACTATGGATGTAATGTTCCATATTAGGAAAATAATTAAATATACAATTTTTTTAAATTGATCCGAATAATACGTCGACCTCAGCTCAATCCAACCTTTTCAATTTTTGAAGATAATGGTCTGAAGGAAGTAACATTAGGAATCATATATCACTCACTTATAGGAATTTAAATGATGAGTAATGATAGGGATTATCTACTTCAATATAATTCTTAGGAGATAAAATTCCGGGATGGGAAAAAACTACCAATCCAAAATAAATCTGCTAGAGGGTAATTGATGAGATAGTTTCCTCTAAGCTCAATATAGGAAAAGTGTAACTCATTGGTATGTTTCACCATGCTTTTTTTTTGTGTTGTAAAGTCAAGAATATTGTGAATAAATTCCCTAAAATGATTTTGGATAATAATGAGATAAAATAATAAATTATGAAATCATTAAATTACACGAACAACAAGAGGAAAACATAGAAATAATTATTCATGATGAAGAGAATACTATCAAAATAAGATTGCAGCACTGATGAATTAAAATTAGAAGTGGTCAATGATTGGAGATACCTTTGTGAATAATTCCATTTGGTTGTTGTATCTATTCATTATGTAGAGGATATCAATGATAAAGATTCTATAATCGGGGGTAGAACTGATCTTAAAGATGATCGAGATATATCTCCTAATGAAATTGACATGTGCAGAGATAAAAAATGTAACCAATGGGTTAATACATGATTCCATACTATATTTAGAAAAAATGGGACAATCATAATTGAAAGTAAATATTGTAAAAAAATATGGAAATTTTGAAATTTTAATTATCAAATTTGAACTCTTTTTCAATTTGAAACAATATTTGTGGATTATTTATGGCCATACAAACATAGTGAAATAATACGTCCAAAGAATAAAAGTACTTGGATATGTGTAACATCCTAGGTATTTATAGAATAAAACATTTTCATATCTATTACTATTTTTTAATTTAATATTAATTTTAGTTTAAATGGGACATTATGTACGATTTCGTACTCGACACACAACAACGACTTTCCATAAAATCTTATGTTGAACACAACACTGAGTTATATCAATAATAATAAAATAATAATATTGTTATTTTAAATGGTAGTTCACACATAGTCATTGTATTGGTGAGAATGAACAGATTTAACTATATTATGATTATACATATTTGTTAAATGTTTTTACATTTATCCAATAAATTTTAGAGGCTTAAAATGGGAATGAATTCAATTTTAAGCATAAAATACTCTAATGTTTTTAAAAGGTTGTTTTACTGCATTTTTATGGTGAACCCTTTTAAAAAATAGTATTTTTCACTTTTATATATTCTATTTGATAAAATAAACTCTTTATTTAGAATAGGGACATCAAAATTTACTTCGATTGAAATTTTTGTATTTTTTGATTAAATCCATATTTTTATGAATACTGAAAAATACTGCATTTTAATTCAAAACTGCCTTTTTATCTAATTTATTTATAAAGTTAGAATTTTATTTTAATTGGTTTTAAAGTGTAATTAGATTTAGTTTTTATCATTTAATCCAATTATAGCCATTATAAGTAATTTCACATTTCAATTAGACATAACACATGTCAATCTTTTGATAGTTTTTACTACATAAAAATAGACTTTTTGGTTTTTGAAAACATCAATTAATTTTAAATTAATTACTTTAATTTTTTTTGTTTTGAATTTCAAAAAATGGATTCAATATTTGGAATCATAAGGTCCAATTTTTTGAAATAATTACCTTTTATTTTTTTGACATTATGAATTGTAACTTCAGTAATTATTTTTATTTACCATGGCTAAAAGAAAATCTATTAAAATAGGGTAAAAATAATAATATTATAATAATATAAAACTACCCAAAAACGTGTCCTAGTACTATTTGATAAGATATGCCTGACCATGAGCATCCTTAGGCCAATCGTTTGGCATTTTTGATCCACTTGGGTGTGAAAATGACTTGTTATAATAATTAATTTAAAGTAAAGAGAAATATAATATAAACATGTATCATTTTACTAAAACAATTTTAATATAGGGATATATAACTGATATATTTAAATATAAATAGTAAATTTAAATATAAAAATATTTCCGATATAATGATATTTTATTTATAAATTATATAAATTAAATAAGTAGATTTATTTTGGACACAATGGCGATGTAGTGATTACCTTATTAATGAGAGAATTAAATAAATGATAATATAAAAATTAATATAAATATAATTTGAAAATTATGATTCCATAAAATAATTTTTTAGGTGATTATGAAATATTAAATTTGATTTAATTCTATTTTTAAGGAATAAAATTTTTATGACTTTAGAAAAATCCATTACTAAATAGAGTTAAAATAGACATAAATGAGTTTTTAAAACATGTACTATTTTATTAAATGATATAATAGTCCTAAAAATCTAATATTCGGCCAAATGAATTATATAATGTTAAAAAATTCATTAATGATCCACTTTTGGTTATCTTGGCATTTTATAGTAAATATAAAAGCCATATATTATGAAAACAGAAGAAGATACGGTAAGAGGTAATGTTTTTAACTAAGGGTTAAAGCCAAAATATAATGTTACATTTGTGACAAAAACTGGTATAAAACCAATTGTTTGAATGTTTTTAGACCCATAATTTTTTTATCTTCAAACTATATCACTTTTCAACTATAATAATTTAAAAATAAATTTTTAATGAAATAATATTTCATGACTTTTCTAAAGTACACCTTCTCCCTCTTATAAAAGGCCACCACCTCTACCAACTTAATAAAAACTCTAAAGCCAATTTTATCAACAAAATATTGTTCAAATAAGCTCCCAACAACCCTACCTTTACCCTATAATCCTTACATTGAACAGAAGTAAATATTTGGAAGCCATTTGGCTCAAATAAAAAGGAGTTACCTTTTTTAGAGGTGGTGTCTTCTCTAAAGTTCCTTTACTTTATTTTAATTCTTCAGACCATATGATCTTATTATTCTATGATTACATAAACAATAGTATCCTAAATATACTAGTATGTTTTTATGAGAATTATTCAAACTATACTTACACACACCACCATCTAATGGATACATACATACTATTTCTGTGTAAAACGAACTACTGCCTCATGAAACAACGATTGTTCAATTTTCTCCTACCACCTCTAATAGTGGCCATTATAATGGTAATGTATTTATATATGATATATATTATTTTTTTATTGTGTATATTATTCTGTAATTTTTATTTATATCATACCTTTAAGATTTCAATAATGTGTAAATACGATAATTTAATTTGAGGAAGTGTGGACTACCGTCCCCTCAAAGTGATATTACTCGTTCAAGCCATAAATCAAATGTATAATGAATGGTGTTAATGCAATTATGCAACATATATTTAATAGATATTATTATTTAATTATAATATACCTATTTATTATTTAGTTCTCATTCCTTTATTATGACAAAGAAAAAAAGTAGTGTTTATGCATACATACAACCTACCGTCTCCATGAAGGGTGCATTTCATTTCTTATCTCCAAATGTTAAGAACTACTATAAAATTAAAATATAATTTATATATATGATATTTGAATCATGAATAATATTTTTGAGATAATTGAATTATGACCCCATGGATAATTTTCATAAAAAAAAGTTCATTTTTGACTCAAATACAGAACATCGACAAAACATCTGATATAAACTCAAATAATTAACTAATTGCTATAAAATTGTAATAAGTGATATAAAACGAATAATAAACATTAAAAATGTTATAAATAAAGTGTAAATTAACATAAGTTTATTATTCAATAAATTAAAGAATGAAAAAGACAAGTGGGACTCAAGGTAATGTATTTCGTGTCAATCTCCTTTCATTGAGGAATATCTTGTCTTCATGCACATTTATTATCCTATAATGTGTATATACAACCCTTTTGACTCTTTATATAATGAATTAGTATATTCACATGATATTTAAGGTTCTAATTAATTTTTTTCCTTAATTATTTTTATTTAAGTGCTTCCCAAGTGGTAAGGGACTTTGTATCAATCTCCTTTCCCTGAGTCATATTTTGATAATATACACCTACGTCTTTTATACGGTCTATAACAAACCATTTCAATTTTAATTTCATTAATGGAGAATTTTTTTTCTTAAAACTATTTTACTAAATGAAAAAATGTAATGTTTTTAATGAATGCGACGACAACGACTCCTCTGCCGCCATAACCGTTATTTGATATTTTGATTCCTCTACAACCCTTAATGTTTTTAAAAGGAAAAGAAATCCCTTATTCCATTTTGGGTGTTTTGGTATTGAAAAGGGTTTTGAAAGGGGATTTACTATTTCAATATCTTGAAATGATTTCTTGTGATTGAAAATGAAATTTTACAAATGAAATGTCGATAATTTCAATCTTTTATGTGTTATGATTATATAATGGTACTTGGACATTTGATGGGTGGTTATGTGATAAACCTATGATGGGTGGATACATGGTAAACAAAATACTGGTGGTTCCATGATAAACCAAGGACGGGTGGTTACGTTATAACCTGCAATGCATTGGTTATGGAAGTCAGTCGTATGTCTATTCCATTTAGTGATATGTGTGGAAGTCAACCATATTGTTATTAAATTTAAGTATGTAAAGACCCGTAAATTTCAATGATTTTTTTTAAAAAACACTTTGGAATTTTACGAGTCTGCGGCTTCTGAAGACGCTTGATTCCGAGGCTTGGTGTGCCCGGAATCAATTTCCAAACTTTAGCTCGGGTACGTTCAGCGAACGAACGAGCGAGTTTTTCTAAATTTTGACCGGTTCATGGAATTAAAATCTTAGGGCACTGATGAACTCCCAGCACCAGTAATTACTTAAGGGGACACTTTCCGTAGTTGTGTTTGCAAAGGGGGAGAAGATTATTTTTGGGGGTTTATTTAAGAAGTAAATAAAAAAATTGTTTGATCATTTTTTAATTTTTAGGGTGTTTTTTCCCTCCCATGGGTAGTTAAGAGTGGGGCCCACATCCACTTAACTACCCAAGTGTGGATGTTAGAGAGGTGGGTCCCACATGAGCCCAACCATTTCATTTCATCTGATCTCATTTATTCCCCTACTGTTTCCTTTGACTTTCCCCCCACTAATACCCCTAGTTTAATTCTTCGGTAACTCCACATATTGATTATGATGGAGCCTTCCTACCTTCGTCATCCTTTTAAACATGCCAACCAATTAATTTATTTCAGCGTAAATTAAATTGGTTCCACGTTGAAATTAATAAGAATTACATGAAAATTCTATTAATTTGTGATCCACCTTAAACTTTTGGCATTGGGAAAACACTTTTGAGAAAGGCTCTAGAAGGAATTAAGAAGGGAGGTGAACCGTTCTTCAACGAAGAACGATGAAGAATGCCGGTTCCTCAAAGAACAACGACGCGCCACCAATCCTCTTCCCCGCGATAAGAGAGGAGACGCCGCTTCCTCCTCAGCGCACTTTGTAGATGCCTACAAACCCATTTCCCCGCAACGCCGTCTACCGTGACGCCGTCTACCGAGACGCCATCTACTACGATGTCGTCTACCTTGACGCCGACGATCGTCTTCTTTGTTGAGGTAGGGGAAAAATTTGTATATTCTTCTTTTATGTGAATTATACCCTTGGCATGGCATGAATTTATTTGTTGATGCTTTGAACCACTAATGCGGTGGTTGCGGACTAACGAACAATTCCGAACCCACCGCTTCTTTGTTCTTAATGTGCAGAATAATTGGCGATAACGAAGTGGGACATGAATGGAAATTGGAAGCCTTGGCAGTAATGTACGGGCCCCGAGACGACCGCTGGCTCATACAAGAGTGAAAGAAGACCACCAGAATGACTCCGGTGGCCTGCGGAAGTCACCGGTGCCCGGAGGCGGAAGCCACCACCGGTCGGCCGCTCGGAGGTGGTGGCACCCCGTCGTGCCGCTGGATGGAGCCCACCCCGGCTGAAGCCGCCGCTGCGAGGCATTGGATCCCGCGGCTGCGCGGGATCCAGGGGAGACTCGACGTTGGTCGCTGCGTCTACAGAACACAAAGGGGGGACCATGTACCCCCCCTCAGCCCGCTGGCCGAGGCAGGGTGCCCCCCGGCCTGGCCGGGCTGCGCCCCACTGTGCCGGACCTGGACCCGGGTCGGACCGGGCCCAGACCCCCACTTCAGACTATTTTCGGTCTTTTTCCCATAACATAAGCTACAGACCTCTGATCGATGCACTGTTAGTTGTGTAGGAATCCTTGGATCGAGACAGTCGTTTCGGTATATTACAATTGAGGTTTCGAAAATGTTTGGGTATGGACGGGTTGGTTTGAACTCGAAACCAACCGGGCCCTTGGAGCGGAAACGCTTATATCTCAAGGACCGGACATCAGATTGACGTTCCGTCAATTGAGTTGGGATTGTTTTGTTGAGACGATACTTTTAGCTTAATATTCTTAAGGTCTAGACATAGCTGGAGTATGGTCGGGTTGGTTTTAGCTTAAAAAATCAACTGAGCCCCTGGAAAGGAAAAGAAAATAACTCTCAGACCGTGGGTCTGATTGATGCACCGTCTATCGCGTTGGGTTTCTTTTGTCGAGAAGGAACTTTGGGATACATCAAATCTGGACTTCATGACAGTAGATGTGTTTAATCTTTTGCTCGAGGAGTGGAACCTCCCGGAATCGATCATGCTGTGTGCGGGAAACCTAGAGTTGGCTGCGACTGCGACAATGTCGACTACACTGGGATCCTCCGTGGTTTCGGCAACGAGGATGACTGTACTTGGATCCTCTGTGGGTTCGAAAGCAGTGATGACCATACTGAAATCCTCCGTGGGTTCGACGATGATGACTACTGTTCTTGTATCCTTTGTGGGTCCGATAGTGTTGACCTCTGTACTTGTATCCTGTGGGGGTCCGGCAGAGTTGTTTGTCTTGTATCCTTTGTGGGTCCGACATCTTAGCTGGTTTTGTATCCTATGTGGGTTCGACAGCTTAGATGAATGAGTGGCTACATTTGATCATCTCAACCACCTTACGAATTGTATACCTGTGTGAGCTAAGTCTTGATTCTCAATATTTATCATCGATGTGATTGACTTTCTTTCCAGTGTGGACTGGGTTTTGTTTTCCTGTGTGGACTGGGTTATTCTTGGGCTCAAGAGTTGGAGCCATTCTGTAGCTGATGAATTAGGTATATGTATGGGCATATACCTAAGTAGAGTCGTTTGATACTTCGTGATTGTATCTTTCCTTTGTGTTTTATCCTTCGTGGATTCTGAGAGACCTTCAGGGGTCTCAGGGTCCCTACTGAGTATCGTATACTCCCCCCTGCACGGGCTATGCCCACACTATGTTGTGTTGAATGCAGATTATGGACATCACTAATCAAGGTGGAGGCTTGTGGAGCTGGACAATACCCGGTGGTAGACCACTTGACGGGATGTACACGGAGCGGGCGGCCAGACCCATGGAGCTGAGGAGACTATCTGTACCCACCCTTCAGGTGGTATTTTCGGTGGAAGACTCGGTGTTTCTATTTTTACTTATTGTAGATGTACTTTCCTTTTAGTTGAATTTTACTTTCAGTTGGGTTTGTATACTGGCCCATTTACTTTTCAGCACTTACCTTGTACCCAATTTTACTTAGTGCTTACTTCACTTGCGTACTCTGTTGTGTATGTTACTTCATAAAGGCAATGACTTCCCTTCTTTTGGGATTTACGTCTTTGGTGATAGTCACCAGCCCTTGACCTATGGAAGGCGGGCTTGGGGTTGTCATGACACGGGCCCCGAGGACGGTTCGTGACAAATTGGTATCAGAGGAGTCGGTTCTACCACAGAACTCAGGACTCTAAGAATTTATTCTCTGTAAATCAATAGTGTTAAGAGTATTGAGTGTGGTTTTTAGTCTAGGGAGTCCAGTGTTGGTGCAGCAGCCGACGTATCCATACACTAGGACCCTGACTTCTAATTTCCGACTCAGTGCACGAAAACAATGATTTCGTATGTGTTTCCTTTCAAAAGTTTTCTTTGTGATTAGTTTGTGTCAGCTCACCAGGTATACTCTACTAACCGTGGAGATCCTGTTTCTTTTCAGGATTGCCCCACGAAGGCAGTCAGCTGGGGTTCCTAGCTACTTTCTGGATGGAAGACCACTAAGCGTCGAGGCCTCGGTGCAGGGCCCTATTACAGCGGAGGCACCAGCAGTACCTCTACCCACTGAGCCACCGATGCTACTCGCCCTAGTGGTGGAGAGTGCACGCCGCCTGAGCGCGTTGCACGAGTTTCAGAGACAGAGGCCACCAGGTTCCATGGAGAGACGAATCACTAGGCAGCCGAGGATTGGATGGAGGCTATCGTCAGAGTCTTTAGGTTGGTAGGGACACCAGCAGACCTCATGGTGATCCTTGCCGCGAGTCTCCTTCATGCGACAATAGGTAGATGGTGGATCCTGATGCTCCAGGTGAATTATGAGGCATCTCTTCTTTGGACGGACTTTGAGAGACTCTAACGTTCGAAGTTCGATCCAACCACCCTCCATGTGGTGTACATCCAGGAGTTACTACAGCTGCGGCAGAGCTGCATGTCAGTAGCCCAATACTCAACGAGATTTACCGACTTCTTGAGCTACTCCACTGATATTGTACGGGACCCATTCTTCCGGGCTCGGACCTTTGAGCAGGGACTGCGGCATGAGAATAGATCATCGATTATTCCACTATGCATCCCGACGTAGGCGGGGGTGCTGGAGCGATCCCAATTAGTGGAGAGCTTTCTCGCCGAGCAACCATCAGTAGCGAGACCCACCGTACGATGGAACCGAGCAGAGTCTTTTACAGAAGGCAGTCGATAAATGATGCAGGGGTCCATGTGGACAAGGCCGTCTGGTGGGAGACCTCAGGACACAGGTTCGAATGTGCGGGGAACACAGCATAGATCCATCCTTACGAGGAGCAGACAATGTTATGCATGTGGCAGCCAGGACCACATGGCTCGTGACTGCCTGACCCACCATGCAGACGAGCAGCAGACAGTGGAGGGACCTCCCAGGCAGAGGTAGAGGTTTGACCATGGAGGTCCTCAGGGAGCAGGTGGACGAGGCAGAGGAGTTGGACGAGCAGCGGGTGGTGGACGATGCTTCGAGGCTCTACCACCACCACCCCCCGGAGGTCCACCCCGACCACTGGGAGCTGGCGGGTAGAGGCAAGATCAGCTCTAAGCATTGGAGGCTTACGACCAAGGCGCACCCGAGATGATTCAAGGTACTATCTGTTTCTACACCACCATTGCTGCAGTTCTTATAGACACAGGTGTGAGTCATTCTTTTATTGCTGCTGCCATTGTTTGGAGCACAGAGATTCCGACGGAGCCATTGGCTCGATCCTTGCGGCTAGAGACTCCTATGGGAGCAGACTCGATGATTATGCACTGGTGCCTGTAGTGTGAGCTTACTCTAGGAGGAAAGAGATTCAGATGGGATCTTCTTGTAGTGGTGTCGAGGCCTTACGACGTCATCTTGGGTATGGAATGGTTATCTACAGTCCATGCTCAGATCAAATGTATTAGGCGCAAGGTGCGATGTGTCTGCACAGATGGGACCAGGTTCACCTTCACCAGTGAGAAGGGAACCTGCGCATCACAGGATGGACTTATGAAGAGGAGAGTGCAGCCGATCACACATCAGTTGGATAGTCTCATCCTCAGAGCAGTTGATGTGCGGATTTCAGGATTTCATGTTGTGGTGGATCAGTATGCGGACATTTTTCCTGACGATGTTCCAGGACTATATTTTCGCAGGGAGGTTGAGTTTTTTTATAGACCTATACCCCGGGACATCACCGATATATAATCCAGCATATCGGATGGCTCCCGCTGAGCTACGTGAGCTGCATGTATAGCTGGAGGACTTACAGGGGAAAGGTTTCATCTGACCTAGTGTTTCACCCTGGGCTTCTCCAATTCTGTTCGCCAAGATGGCGGATGGGAGCTTGCGACTGTGTGTAAACTACCGTCTCCTGAACCAGGTGACTGTGAGGAACAAGTATCCGCTTCTGAGGATTGACGACCTCTTCGATCATCTCAAGGGAGCATATTGGTTCATGAAGATAGGCCTCAGGTCATGAAATCATCTGCTCCGAGTTCGGGACGAGGATGTTCAGAAGACGGACTTCTAGTGTCGATATGGCCACTATGAGTTCTCGGTCATGCCCTTCGGTGTGAACAACACTCCAGCAGTGTTCATGAGTCTCATGAACATGATCTTCTAGCCCTACCTCGATCGGTTTGTCGTAGTATTCATTGACGACATACTGATTTACTCGATTACCGAGGAGGAGCATGCCTACCACTTACAGGTTGTACAGGATACACTCCGAGAGCACCAGCTTTACGGTAATCTCTCAAAGTGCCAGTTCTGGATTCGAGAGGTTCACTTCTTGGGGGAACGTCATCTCAGAGGCGGGAGTTCATGTGGATCCCGTGAAGGTTTAGGTGGTACTTTCTTGGGAGCCACACAGGAGCGTGACAGAGGTGTGGAGTTTTCTAGGTCTGGCTGGGTACTATCATAGATTTGTGCCAGACTTCTCCAGATTTGCAGCACCACTTACAGCATTGACAAAGAAGGGGAAAACCTTCGCGTGGTCAGACATATGTCAGCAGAGCTTCCAGGAGCTGAGGTGGAGATTGACCAGTGCACCCATCTTGAGGCTGCCGGAGGAGGGTGCAGGGTACGAAGTTTACTACGATGCATCAAGGACTGGACTCAGGCATGTCCTGATATAGGAGTGAGCAGTGATCACTTATGGTTCACGGTTGTTGAGGCCGCATGAGCTGAACTACGCTACCCATGACCTGGAGTTAGCATCAGTGGTCTTCACCCTGAAGATATAACGACACTATCTGATGGGAGAGTGCTTTAAAGTCTACTCTGACTAACAGAGTCTCAGATAAATTTTCTCACAGAAGGACCTGAACCTGAGACAGCGACGATGGCTCGAGTTCCTCTAGGATTATGAATTAGAGATTGTCTATACTCCTGGGAAGGGGAACGTTGTGTTTGATGCTCTCAATAGGAGATCATGCATTCTGCTACTTGGTAAGGCGACAGAGCAGTTAGCCGCTTTGAAGATATCCTTCAGGGATAGAGATGGGGTAGCCTATCTACAGTCCCTCACAGTCACTCCTCCACTTCTTCAGCAGTTCAGAGAGGCAAAGTATGGGGACATTGACTGTGAGGCGCGACGTGCTCAGATATCTTCAGGGCTAGCACCCGATGGATTTTTTGAAGGCGGGGAGCACGTCATCCTCTTCAGAAGACGTACCATGGTACCAGTTGAACTACAGGAGGAGGTGTTTAGGGGGTTCCACACTTCCCATTTAGTGGTATATACTAGTGTAGCAAAGATGTACCAGGACCTTAGATTATAGTACTGGTGGCCGGGTATGAAGAAGGTTGTGGCAGAGTTCGTTTCTCGATGCCTCACTTGTCAGCAAGTGAAGGCAGAGCACTAGGTGCCTGCAGGCTTGGTATAGCCCTTAGAGGTCCCAGAGTGGATGTGGGATGGGATATCCATGGATTTCATGACAGGGCTTCCACGTACATCTAGAGGACACGATGCCATCTAGGTGATTGTAGACCGACTCACCAAGTTGGCCCACTTCCGACCGATCAGAGAGTAGGGCTCAGTAGAGAGCTTGGGACGCCTCTACGTTCAGGAGATTGTACAGCTTCATGGTGTGACATCTTCTATAATCTCAGATTGAGATGATCACTTTAATTCACAACTTTAGAAGGGGTTGCAGGAGGCTTTTGTGATGCAGCTACGCCTGAGCACTGCCTTTCATCCTCAGACGGATGGCCAGATGGAGAGGCCCATTCAGACACTCGAGGACATGCTCCATGCATGTGTCCTTGGCTTTGGTCATAGCTGGGAGGATCACCTACCCTTGGTGGAGTTTGCATACAACAACAACTACCACTCCACCATCGGGATGAAACCATACAAGGCACTGTATGTCCGGCCTTGCAGATCACCTCTGTGCTGGACTGACCCTGGGGAGTTAGCACTCGTAGGACCAGAGATGGTTCAGGCTATGACAGAGAGGGTGCAGATAATCCAGGAGAGGATGAGGACTGCACATAGCAGACATAAGTCCTATGCTGATAGAAGGAAGAGACCACTGGAGTTCTAGGATGGTGACCACGTTTTCTTCCGGGTCTCACCTTGACGTGGATTAGAGAGATTTGGCCACGACGATAAGTCATCTCCGTGCTTCATCGGACCTTTCCAGGTCCTCAGCAGGGTAGATGAGGTGGCTTATCGCCTAACCCTTCCACCTCAGTTGCACCAGGTGCACGATGTCTTCGACGTATCTCAGCTGAGGAGATACATGCATGACCCGACGCATATCATCGACCACAGGGAGTTGGCCATCGATGACGGGGCGACTTTTGCAGAGGTCCCGGTGGAGATCAAGGATCTACAGGAGCGAGTCCTACGTGGGGGATCGATTCCTATTGTGCGCATTCGTTGGCAGCATGGGAACCTCCAGGAGAGCACATGGGAGCGGGAGGCTCAGATGCGTGCTCAATACCCTCATTTGTTCCCCTAGTTAATGTTGTAGCTTTACGGGGACGCAAATCACTGAGATGGTAGTGATTTAAAGACCCGTAAATTTCAAGGATTTTTTTTAAATACTTTGTAATTTTACAAGTTTTCAGCTTCTCACAGTGCTTTATTCTGAGGCCCGGTGTGCCCGGAATCAATTTCTGAAGTTTAGCTTGGGTACATTCAGTGAACGAACGAGCGGGTTTTTATAACTTTTGAACCGGTGCTCAGAATTAAAATTCAAGCGCACCGATGAACTCACATCACCGGTAGTTGATTAAGGGGACACTTACCATAGTTGCGTTCACAAAGGAGGAGAAGATAATTTTTGGGGGTTTATTTAAGAAGTAAATAAAAAATTTATCGAAACAATTTTTATTTCTTAAGGTGGTTTTTCCATCCCATGGTTAGTTAAGATTGGCGACATAGACACTTAACTACCCAAGTGTGGATGTTAGAGAGGTGGGGCCCACACGAGCCCCAACATTTAATTTTCTCTGATCTCATTTATTCCCCTATTGTTTCCATTGACTTTTCCTCCAATAATACCAGTTGTTTAATTCTTTGGTAACTCCACATATTGTTTATGATGGAGCCTTCCTACCTTCCACATCCTTTTAAACTTTCCAACCAATTAATTTATGTCAGTGTAAATTAATTTGGAACCACATTGAAATTAATAAGAATTACATGAAAATTCTATTAATTTGTGAGCCACCTTAAATTTTTGGTGTTGGAAAAACACTTTTGAGAAAGGCTCTGGAAGTAATTAAGAAGGGAGGCGAACCATTCTTCAATGAAGAACGATGAAGAATGATAGTTCGTCAAAGAACAACGACACGCCACCAATCCTCTTCCCCGCGATAAGAGAGGAGACACCGCTTCCTCCTTGGTGCACTACGTCGATGCCTACAAACCCCTTTCCCCGCGACACCGTCTACTGTGACGCCTTCTACCACGACACCGTCTACCGCGACGCTGTCTACCACGATGCCGACGATCATCTTCTTTTTTGAGGTAGGGGAAATTTTTTCATATTCTTCTTTTATGATAATTATACCCTCGTCATGGCATGTATTTATTTGGTGATGCTTTGAACCACTAATGCGGTGGGTGTGGACTAACGAACAAGTCCGAACCCACCGTTTATTTGTTCTTGATGTGCATAATAATAGGTGATGACGAAGCAGGACCGGAATAGAAATTGTAAGCCTTTCAGGAATGTACGGGACCCGAGACGAGCGTTGGTGCAGACGAGAGCGAAATCGGACTACCGGAATGACTCCGGTGGCCCGCGGAAGTCACCGGCGGCCGGCACCGGCTGGCCGCCCTGTAGTGGAGGTGCCCCGGCGCGCCGCCTGTATGATCCCGCTGCAGCTGAAGCCGCGGTGGCGAGGCATTGGATCCCGCGGCCGCGCGGGATCTAGGGGAGACACGACATCGGTCGCCGCGTCCGCGGAACACAAAGGGGGGACCGCGTCCCCCCTACTCGGCCCGCTGGCTGAGCCAGCGCACCCCCCGGCTGGGCCATGGAAGGTCATGTGGACTAGGTCTATCCGCACCCTCCTGGGCCGGACCCGGACCCGGGTCAGGTTGACCTAGTTCGGGCCGACCCGGGGGGGTTGGGCCGGGTCGGGCCGGGCCCATACCATTTTCGGTCTTTTGGCCATAACTTGAGATTCGTATATCTGATCGACACACCGTCAGTTGTGTAGGAATCCTTGAATCGAGATGGTCGTTTTGGTATTTTAAAATTTAGGTTTCGTCAAAGTTTGTGTACAACCAGGTTTGTTTGAACTCAAAACCAACCGGGCCCTTGGAGCGGAAACGCTTATATCTCAAGGATCGGACATCCGATTGACGTGCCATCAATTGCGTTGGGATCCTTTTATTGAGACGATCCTTTTGGTTTACTCCTCTTGAGGTTTGGATGCAGCTGGAGTATGGTCAGGCTGGTTTTAGCTTAAAAAACCAACCAGGCCCCTGGAACGGAAAAGCCAATAACTCTCAGACCGGGTGTCCGATTGATGCACCGTTGGTCGAGTTGTGATTATTTTGTCGAGACGGAACTTTGGGATACATAAAATCTAGAATTATGATAGTTTATGTATCGAATCTTTTTGCTCGAGGAGTGGAACCTACAGGAATTGAGCATGCTGTTTGCGGGAACCCTAGAGCTGGCTGCGACTGCGACGATGATGACTGCACTTGGATCCTCCGTGGGTTCGGAAAAGAGAATGACTATACTTGGATCGTCCGTGGGTTCGGCAGTGATGAAGACCGTACTAGAATCCTCCGTGGGTTCGATGGCGATGACTACTGTTCTTGTATCCTATGTGGGTCCGTCAGTATTGACCTCTGTACTTGTATCTTGTGTGGGTCTGACAGAGTAGCTGGTCTTGTATACTTTGTGGGTCCGATAGCTTAGCTGGTCCTGTATCCTATGTGGGTTCAACAGCTTAGATGAATCAGTGGCTACATCTGATAATATTTATTGCCTTACGAAGTGTATACCTGTGTGAGCTGAGTCTTGATTCTCAATCATTATCATCGATGTGATTGACTTGATTTCCTGTGTGGATTAGGTTGTGTTTTCCTGTGTGGACAGGGTTATGCTTTGGCTCGAGAGTTGGAGCCGTTCGGTATCTGATGACTTAGGTATATGTATGGGAATATACCTAAGTAGAGTCATTTGATACTTCGTGATTGTATCTTTCCTTTTTGGTTTATCCTTCGTGGATTCTGAGAGACCTTTGGGGGTCTCGGAGTCCCTACTGAGTATCATATACTCACCCCTACATGGGCTATTCCCGCACTATGCTGTATTGGATGCAGACGATGGACAACACTGATCGAGGTGGAGGCTTGTGGAGCTGGACGGTACCCAGAGGTGGACCACTTGACGGGACGTACATGGAGTGGGTGGCCGGACCTGAGGAGCTGAGTAGACTATCTGTACCCACCCTTCAGGTGAGATTTCTGGAGGATGACTCGGTGTTGTTGTTTATACTTACTGTTGTTGTACTTTTCTTTCAGTTGTACTGTGCTTTCAGTTTGGTTTGTATACTAGCCCATTTACTTTTCAGCACTTACCTTGTACCCAGTTTTACTTAGTGCTTACTTCACTTGCGTACTCTATTGTGTATGTTACTTCATAAAGGCAATGCCTTCCCTTCTTTTGGGATTTACACCTTTGGTGCTAGTTGCTAGCCCCTGGCCTATGGAAGGCGGGATTGGGGTAGTCACGACACATTCCCCAAGGACGGGTCGTGAAAAAGTATGTTTATTTCCCAAGTTTTCTATATATGTCATATGCTACTTTATATGGGAATTATAGTTATATTTTGGTTACAAAAAGGGTACGCAATGAGCTTATATTTAGTGAAGTATATTTACTACTTCTTAAAGGTGAAAAGCATTACTTTATTATAATGTATTCTTAGTTTTCATGTTTTCCCAAGACTAACAGTTTTCTTTTTCTTGGTATCCCCTGTTGAGATTTTTATTATCATCCCATGTTTTGAAATTTTTTTCATAGTACAAAAATAATAATAGAGTCAGGGATGAGATCAAGGAAAAGTGATGATGTTAAAACATGAAATGGTATCATGTTTCTTTTTAAAGAGTTTTTGTTTTATGAAAAAATTGATAGTGACTAGAAGTGTCTACTTGTAATATTTAATTTTTTATGAATGAGTTATAACCTAATTCTATAGATCTGTAAACCTAAAAAGATCCTAGATGTGAATTAAAGTCAAATTAATTACTTATATAAAGATTAAGTAATGTTTATGGATGGGGATTTATAGTTGGTTTCTGAGGTCAGTTTAGACAACTTTAGGAATTAGATGTTTTGGATAAACACATGGTAAGTATTATGTTCTTTTATTTATGTTAAATATTTGTTTTATAATATTTTCAGATCAAGGAGATTTTGTTACAAATGGAAAGAGGAGGATCTCAAACAACATTTCTATATCTTCATGATGACTTTCTTGCAATAATTATTGGAATGTCATTCTTGGATTATTTTGAAACATTTTCTAAAATACAAATCACATAAAAGTAGTTGTTTGAGATTTCAAACATCTCCACAATACCTAGATACCATCGTGGATAATGGGTTGTATTTAATCCAATTCTATTTTCTCAATATTCTCATATTTTCATGAAAGGTGAATATTATCAAGGAATTTTCAAATATTTTACATTATCACAAGATTTAGAAGTATATTATGATTTCTAAAAAGGTGATGAATAAGGAGACCTTAGAATAAACTATTTGTATTTGATTTTAAAATATAGTCTTTTAGCACATACTTATGGTATTTTAAAAGAACCATTGATTTAATGTTTCAACTCAAACTCGGTCTGACTATTTTATAAAAATCAAGTTTTATAAGATGTTTTGAAATTATATGTCATTCATGATTATTTTATTATGTTTTTTAGGTGAACACACATATGACCCAAGTTGTAATAGGTTTTTTTTGGATAAAGGAATCAAATGATTTTGAAGGATCTCTAAATAATTTTTTCAATGCGTGGACCTTCTATCTATATGAACAAGATGAAAATGAAAGCAAGTGGACAACATGATAAAGGTATGATGTTATTTATATTGGGAATAGTTTTATTTTATCATATGGAGGTGAAATAAAAAAATTCTTATATATATAAGACTTCATGAATTAAGATGTTCAGGTCATTATGAGTTGGGATGAAAATGTGAGGTATAAGAGAACCATTGAGGTTAAAACATGTTAGGGTTATTTTTGAGTTTTATAAAAAGGGAGAACCTTCATGAGGGGTGAAAACCCGTCACATCCGGAAAGTCCGCAAGAATCAAACTGACAACTGAACGGAGACAGGGGCGCTTCGCCTACCACTGGCCGATGTGAAGTACCCGGTTAGTCTGACTTATTCTTTTTAGTTAAATGATTTCATAGATTAATAATAAGTTGATTTTTGGAACTTATGTTTTATCAAATGAATATAATTAGTACAGGAATATGATTTTGTGATTAGTGATAAATGTTATTTTTGAATACATTCACACTTTTGGGATCCCTATATACCTAAGGAAAATATAATATTATGGGATTTCATTTTAGGAGTAATGGTAGAATTTTATTTTGGAAGAATCTTTGTTTTTATTGTAGACATATGGAAATTTGGGTTATTTATGGAAATTATTAACCTATCATGGAGAACACGTTATTATGTTAATTACTTTTAAGTATGAGACTTTAAGAGTAGTCGATGTTATTTGGAGATAAATGTTAGGATTTATCGCGGAAGACTATGCGATCAAATCCTTCCAAATTTTGGGTTTCAGTCTTACTTTATATTATTTTTATGTATTTTATGCACAATTTTTTATTTAATGGTATTTTTTTATCTTTGGGTATTGTTTGCTAAATTTTGGAGATTAAGAGTAGTATTTATTTCTATAAAGGATTATTCTTTTTGGGGATTATCTGATCTTGTACTATCCATTTTGGTTTTGGTTAATGATAAAAGAAAAGGGAAATATATAGTTCATCTTTTGTGGATTATGTGATTCTCTAGAAGTTGATTCTAGCACTTCAGGTGTGACCAAGTCATCAGGAATACTCATCGTTTGAAGAAAGGATGAGTTTGTGGTAGATATTTATTAAATGATGAAATTGTAATTAAAAAGTAATTATAATTTCTTATGTCATTAGTCAAGATCAAAAATAAATTCCTCAACTTCATGAAAAGGATATTAAAACAAAAATATTTTCTATTTACTTTTCCTACTACAAAATAAAAGACCGTTTAACCCATCAAAATTTTATGGTTTTCGGGTTGTTATATTTCTCCGGATCATATTTTATATCACTCTCTATCAGAACAAGATGGTTAGTTTTCTTCCATATCCACGTTTTCTATCATGGAATCCATTTATGTGTTATCTCGGGTGACCATTGTACTTCTCTTAATTTATTTTAAAGTGATAATTTTATTGACTCTTTTATGATGTGGGATATTTAATGAAGTTTCCAAGCCAAATTTTAAAATTATGAGGATACAATTTCTAAAAGGTGGGAATGATGTAAAATCCTGGGTAAATATAGAATAATTACTTTTCATATCTATTAATATTTTTGAATTTAATATTAATTTTAGTTTAAAGGGGACACTATGTACGATAGCGTACGTGACATGAAATAACGGATTTCTTTGAAATCTTACATTGCACACAACACTGAGTTATACCAAAAAATAATACAAAAATAATATTATTATATTAAATGGTAGTTAATGCCAAGTCTATATATTGGTGGGAATGAACAGAATTAACTATATTATGATTTTACATATTTTTTAAATAAATTTACATTTATGAAATTAATTTTATAGTCGTAAAATTAGAATGAATCCAATTTTAAGCATAAAATACTCAAATATTTTTAAAAGGTCGTTTTACTGATTTTTGATGGAGAACCCTTTTTAAAAATTGTTTTTTCACTTTAATATGTTCTATTTTATAAAATAAAATTATTATTTAGAATCATGACATCAAAATTTAATTCATTTGAAGTTTTGGTATTTTTCTGATAAAATCTATATTTTTTATGAATTGTGAAAATACTACATTTTAATTCAAAATTGCCATTTTATTTAATTTATTTATATAGTTATATTGTCCTTTTAACTGGGTTTAAAGTGTAATTGGATTATGTTTTCACCATTTAATCCAATTATGGTCATTGGAAATAATTGTTCATTTAAATTGGACATAAACACATGCTAATCTTTTGGTAGTTTTTACTTCTTAAAAACAAATTTTTTGGTTTTAACATTAGTGATTAATTTTAAATTAATTACTACAATTTATGTGTTTTGAATTTGTAAAAATGGATTCCATATTTTGAATAAGAAGTTCCAAATTGTTTAAATAGCCACCTTTTAGTTGTTGACATTATGAATAGTAACTTTAATAAATATTTTTTTAATCATGGTTAAAGGGTAACTCACGTAAATAAGTGTAAAAATAAAATATTATAATAATATAAAACTACCCTAAAACGTGTCTTAATCTGATTGTATAAGATATGTCCAACCATGATCATCCTTAAGCTGAAATTTTTGGCATTTGGGAGCCACTTGGGTTTGAAAATGACAAGTTATAATATTTAATTTAATGTAAAGAGAAATATAACATAAACATGTGTCTTTTTACAATTTTTTTTAATATTGGGTTATATAACATATATATTTGACTATAAATTTTAATTAGAAATATAAAAATATTTCTGACATAATTTTAGTTTATTTATTATTTTTAGACAACAAATTAATAAATTTATTTATGACACAATGATGAGGCAGTGATTACCTTATTAATGAATGATTCAAATAAATGATATTATAAATATTAAAATAAATATAATTTGAAAATTTTTATTCTGTCAACTTATTTTTTGGATTATTATTACATATTATCTTTGATTTAATGCTTTTGGTTCGAAGGAATCAAGTTTTTATGAGTTCAAAAAAATACTAAATAGTGTCAAAATTCACTTAAATGAGTTTTTAAAACAAATAATATTTTATCAAATGATATAATTGACCTAAAAATATAATATTAGAAAAAATTACTTATATAATGTTACCAATTTCATTAATGAACCATATTCGATTCTCTTGTCATTTTATTGTAAATATAGTAACCATATATTTTGAAAATATCAGAAGTCCTGGTAAGAGTTAATGTTTTTAACTAAGGATTAAATCCAAAAGATAAGGTTTTATTTTTTACCTAAACATCTATAAAACCTATTGGTTGAGAGTATGTAGATATATAATCATATTATCCTTGAAATATATCACTTTTGATCTATTATAATTATAAAACCAATTTTAAATAAAATAATATTTCAAGACTTTCCTAATGTGCCTCTTCTCCATCTTATAAAAGGCCACCAACTCTACCCACTTACTCACACCTCTCAATCCCCTTGTATCATCCAACTTATACTCAAATAATCTTTCAAAATCAATCAATTTCCCTTATAAGCCTTTCCATGGGCATAAGGAAATTCAAGAAAGCCTTTGGGCTCCAATCAAAAGGAGTTACACATTTTTGTGGTAGCATCTTCTATAAAGTTCCTTCATTTTATTTTCATTCTTCACTAACTATGCTCTTATTAATATATTATTACATAACTACACTAGTATCCTAAATATACTAGGATTTTTTTATGATAAGGATTCTAACTACACTTACACACATCTCTATCTAATGGATACAAACATACTGTTTCTTTATACGGTGAACTCCTTCCTCACGAAATGATGATTGTTCAATTTTCTCCTACCACCTATCATAGTGGCCATTATTATGGAACTATACTTGTATATGATATATATTAAAATTTTATTGTCTCTGTTCTTCTTTAATTTTTCTTTACAACATACCTTTATGATTTCTATAATGTGTAAATATGATAATTTCATTTGAGGAATTGGGGACTACCTCCCCCTCAAAGTGATATAACTCTTTCAAGACATACATGGAATGTATAAAGGATGGTTTTAATGAACTTATTTAACATATATAACATATATATTATACTGTAATTATAATATACCTATGTGTCATTTAGTTTTCATTCCTTTAATATGAAAAAGAAATGAAAGTAACGTTCATGCGTACGTACGACCTACAGTCTCCATGAATGGTGCATTTCATTTATGATATCAAAATCTTATGAAATATTCCAAAATAAATATATATACTGTATATATATGATATTTAAATCATTAATAATATTCTTCTGATAATGGACATATGACAACATGGATAATTTTCATCAAAACTAGTTCATTTTT
Source organism: Viscum album (assembly GCA_963277665.1). Taxonomy (NCBI): domain Eukaryota; kingdom Viridiplantae; phylum Streptophyta; class Magnoliopsida; order Santalales; family Viscaceae; genus Viscum; species Viscum album. Next base: position 258,505,211 of record OY728128.1, on the reverse strand, counting down.
GACTCAAATACTGAACATCGATAAAACATTTGATTTGAACTCAAATAATTTAATAATTGACATAACATGGTAATAGGTGATATAAAAATAAAAATAAAATTCAATAATGTTCTAAAGAATATGTAAATTAACCTAATTTTTTTATTTAGGAAATTAAAGAAAGAATTAGAGAAGTCATACTCAAGGTATGAGATTTTATCTCAATATCCTTTCATTGAGGGACATCTTGTTATCATGAACATTTATTATCCTATAATGTGTATATAAAAACTTTTGGAATATTTATACCATGAATTATTATAATCTTTTGATATTAAAATTTCTATTTAATTTTATTCCTTAATGATTTTTATTCGAGTGTTTCTCATGTGGTAAGATACTTTGTCTCAATCTCCTTTCATTGAGGCATATTTTGATAACATACTCCTCCTTCTTTTATATTGTGTATAATCAAACCTTTTGAACTTTAATTTCAATAAATTTTTTTATATGAAGTGTTTTACTAAATAAAAAAAGGAATGTTTTTTACATATGCAGCAACAACGAATCCTCTACCATCATAATCATTTTTTTGATATTTTACATCCTCTATAAGTCATAATGTTTTTAAAAAGAAAAAAAAATCCCTTATTCACTTTTTGGGTGTTTTGGTTTTGAAATTTTTTTTGAAAGTGGATTTACTATTTCAATATCTTGAAATGTTTTCTTGTGATTGCAAATGAAATTTTATAAGTGAAATGTTGATAATTGAAATCTTTTATGTGTTATGATTATATAATTGTACTTTGACATTTGATGGGTGGTTACATGATAAATCAATGATGGGTGGTTACATGATATACCAAAGATGATTGGTTCTTTGATAAACCAAGGATGGGTGGTTACGTTATAGCCTCTAATGCATTAGGTATGGAAGTTGGTTGTATGACGATTCCATTAAGTGATATTTGTGGAAGATGACTATATGGTTATTATATTTAAGTATTTTTATGTCCTAAGTTACCTATATATTTCATATATATCTTTCTATTGGCTTTATGGTAATCTTTTGGTTACAAAAAGGGTAAACATTGAGATTATATTCAGTGATGTATATTTACTACTTCTTAATGATGAGAAGTATTACTTTAGGATAAATTATTCATGGTTTTCATGTTTTCTAAAGACTAACAATTTTCCTTTTTTTGTATCACATAATGAGATTTTTATTCTCATCCCATGTTTTGAAATGTTTTTCATAGGACTTAAAGTGGAATAGAGTCAAGGATGGGATCAAGGAAAAGTTATTCTGTTAAAACATGAAAGGATACCATGTTTCTTTTTAAGGATTTTTTGTGTTATGAAAAAATAGATAGTGAGTAGAAGTGTCTACTTGTAATATTTAATTTTTATTGTATGAGATAAGACCTAATTATCTAATTCTCAAAACATGAAAAGATCCTCAATGTAAATTAATGAAAAATTAATGACTTATCTCAAGATTAATTAACATTTAAGGATGGACCTTATAATATGAGTCCTTGTTGTTGAGGTTAATGTTTGATAATTGGTAATGATTTCATACTCTTGGTATAGAATCAGGGTGTTTAATTACTTTTGCCCCTAAAAAATCTACGTAATATCATAAGGTTTCTACTAAATTATTAATTGATAAACCACAAGTGTAGTATTCTAATGGAAATGGTAAATTAATGGTCGATCTGGAATAAAATAAAATAGAAGTAGTGATTTATGAAAAACCACATTAACTAAAATCTTGTTAAATTATTGACATACACAACACTTAAAAGATTATTATTGATTCTACAAATATTTAATATAGACACCAAAACATATTTTTTATTATTGTGTGAAGATAGTAAATAGAAAAATTTGTGATCCCATACTAACTTATATTTCAAAGATTATGAAAGTAAAAACATGATGAGATTATTTTTATTTACTAAATATGATTTTATTATCTTTTATTCTTATTGTGAAGGTTTTATCACAATGTGATTATTTATCTGTCAAATATAAAAAAATAAGTGTCCAAAAGGAGACTTGAAGATGAAGTAAATGGTAATATGATACTTCATAAAAAAATCGAGATTGAAAACATATTTTCAATTATGAATATTGAAGAAGGATCAATGGATTAGAGGAACAAAATTCATATCCATCACCAAAAAATCTGAACTCATTTTTATCTATTAAGAAGAGAAGAGATGAGAAATCCCATATTACATAAATATACTTAATGGAAATGGGTAGGTTTAGAACCAATATTCTATATAGTAATTGTAAATATCACATGATGGGGAATAATTTCATCATCACCAGTATCAAATAAAATAAATACAGATTATTTTGGATTGAAAATGAAGTGGGGAAATTTTATTTTCTTTGGGAAGGAAAGGATTAGTAAAAAAACTAAGGTTACTAGAAGTACTGTGAGTTTATGGACTCAGTTAAAAATTACACAATGGAAGATAAACATTTTTATTAAGTAATAAAGTGAAACTAAACATGAAAATTTACACAATCAATGAAATTAGTGTCTTAGTTGTTTTTATGGGTGGTGCATAAAGGTTAAACCTGATCATACTGATGGAGAATAGGATAGATGTATGGTGTCTAAGGAAGAGGAAACCAAAATTTTTGAGAAGGGGATTATCCATATGAACCATATATATTTGGAAAAATTTTTATATAATTAAATTCATGATATATCGCTATTCTTACTCAATATCACACACATATATTCATACTAGTTAAAAAAGAAATATTAATTGAAAAACTTATAATCCAAAAGAGAAGAAGTCAAAATGATTTATCATAATAGTGTGTGTGGATGTGTCTTTTCTAATGACATCCCAATAAATGGATTGAAAAATCTATTTATTATTATTAATTTATGACTAAATTAGGATTAAAGTGTTGGTGTTTGTTTCTCATAAATCCAATTTATTTATGTGAATTTCTCTTTAATAGATGTTAGTTTAAAAAATGCATGGGCTAAAAATTAAAATATTCTAGACCTAAAATGGAATTGATTTTTCCAATAATCTAGTAGAAGATAACTATGGGAACAATGGGATAAGAAATATTATTTTATCTATAACAAACTCAATAATAAATAGATTTATTGAATGAAAGAATTGTATTATAAATATTATGGCACTGGAAGTGCTCCTTAAAATGAATCAACTAGGGAAATATAGGTAGGATTTAGTTAATAAATCAATTTATATATCCAAAAGATCCTTATAATTTACAAATATATTTAATAACCCCTATGAGGAGTTTGATATAAATAATCCAACCCTCAAGTAATTTTATGTTTTCAGAATTAAATGTGTTATAATCAATAAGGAGAAGCATAAAAAGTTTAAATCTTATAGGAAGGAAGGTAGTTTACAAGGTTATTAATCCATTTTAAATGAATATAAATTCTCTAAAATTTGTCTTAGAAAAATTATCAAAATACAAGATGAAAATTTTATTGTGAGTGAGTTAAATATCCAAAAAATAAGTATATTTTACTATAAAATAGTGATGTATCTGAGGAAGAAACTGTTTTTGGAATCAGAACATTACTGTGATGTAAAGGAGATAAGTAAAGATCAAATGAAAGATCTGATAAAGAAAATATATATTATTAATTTCATGTAGTAACAACAAAACAAGAGTGGAGAAATCATTTTGTGCTACACTGTTGGTGACCAGATAAGACTTGAAAACACTATGAGGATGAAGGCATAAAAACTTGTAAAATGTTTCATATCATCCATCCTAATGAATATACTTATATTAATTCAAACCCCAGAAAATTTCATAAAATTAATTGTATCAATTCTCATTAGTTACATTTGTGATGAAAAGTAGGAGGGTAGATATCACAAGTGAATTTGGTCTTAGATGGATATATCATAGGAGTATTGTGGAATTAATCAAGAAAATATCAAGGAGAGAATATAGTTCAATAAATCTTTACATTCATGGTAAGAATTATCTATCCAGTCTTTATGGGAAATATTATTTCACAAAAAATATGGAAATTGTTCAACTAGATGGATATAAAGATAGCATTAATTTTTTTGAATATTTGATGTCTAGGATGATTGAGTCATTCTTTCTTTTAAAATAAGATCTGGAATTCTGATAATGGAAAAGTCAATCCAATAACATTAGTTCATTAATATAGGTTCTGTTGTGGATTCAATATGATATATTTATCTTGAAATGATTAGGATATTACATGGGGTCTTCTAGGAAACAAAAAAACAAATTTAAATTATTCATCTGAAATGAAAAAATAAATATTAAAATGGCAATTTAAATTACCTCATGCATGAGGTGTATCCTTATCTAGATCACTAATGAACTCACAATGATGTCCACCAACTGTATCTAGAGCCTAAAACATATATAAATACAATTTATCTTAAGAATATCAATAAAAGTCAATGTGAAGATGATTAATTTTCTTTTTTACCTATGGAACCACTTGTGTACCATCAATAGAACATTGCATCATCACTTCATTGATATGTGCTGACATACCAGATAATCTCTCCTCATACTCTACATGTAACAACTGAAACTTCTCATCCATATTATGTTGTATAGAATATATGGAAATATCTATCTCAGTCTTTGTGAAAATCCCTACATCTCTACATGAACCCATCACCTATTCTTTAACACCTGAATGTTGTGGGACACTAATGCCATAATTCAAAGAATAACCATTACCTCCATTCCCCCTAACATACTAAAATATATCATCTTTGGGCACAATATTATGATGCTGATCATATGTAAACTATTCTATATCAATTTCAAATTTATATTTTAGAATATAAATAATTAATTAAGGAACAAATATGAATAACTTCTATGAAATAGAAATACATTTTTACTAAATAATTTTCTTACTATAACGCTGGAAACATCAGAACCACCCACCTGATGAGTCCTCACCCATATCGACATCTAATCAGTCATATCACCTAATAGATGTAACTATAAAAATGTTTTACACCAAATACATATTCATATTCATGTTATAATACAATATTTTGAATATATGAATGAATAATGAATTATAAACTTACATTATGTCTGAGATGTGACATGCGTTGAGTACAAAGTCTGGAAGGCATGCCCGGTATCACTTGACTAGTTGAATGAAAAGAAGACTTAGTCTAAATTAAAAATATTCAGTTAATAAGAATATGAAAAATTAGGTCTATTTATATATTAAAAACAATAAATGTTACCGTAGTCGCCTCACTTAACCAAAACACAACCAAATCCTGCCAATATAAGGGAAGAATGACCGGAGGGACTCACTGTACAATGTCTAGCACACTCAGAAATGGTATCTAGTGATCTATCTTCACAATTACCTTGTAATAATTCCATTATTTTAGGAATATTTTGATTTATAATTCTTGAATCTCATCTAGATATGATGTTAAATTATCCCGTTAGAAAAATTATTAGTAGCTATTATAATAATAAAAAGAATTTCATGAAAATTTAAAAATTGAATTTACATGAACCACCCTCTATATTTCATCAATCATATCCCGGTATAATCAAGTGAAATCACAAGTCATTAGAGGGAATACGTGTGGGTATCATATCATATTCCCCAATTGAAAAATCAATACACTCACACATTCTCCAACTGTTTAAAAAGTGTCATCAAATAACACATCCAATCAGGAATCAATGTTCAAGGATCAAAACCCTATGCTAGGACCCTTAATTCTAATATAATATCCACCAGATCACGGTAAACATAAATTCATAATACAGTTATCAATAATTGATTTTTTAATTAAAAATTACAAACAGTTAGGGGAATATACTTACATAAAATTACAATAATTTAATTTCAAAAAATGAAAACATACATACCAAAAACATCAGGTAAACCACTCTGACCACCCTGTGGCATGCATAAATTAATAAAAAATTTACACAGTTAAATAAATTAATTTTTATAAATATAATTCATAAATATTTTTACAAACAATAATAGTAAAAAAATTACAATCTTTCACTGATCATGAAATTCTATCACATCTTTTTTAACTTTCTCTCATTATCATTGAATATATTCTTCTCATGAAGCTATATTTGTTTGGTTAAGTTTTTGATTAAGAAAGGTGAAAATATATAGTTCCTCTCATGTTATCAGAAAACCTCCTCTTCTAGACATTTTCCCCACAAACTTGCTATTAGAATCAATGTTGATATAGTACACTTTTTCTATCTACGATGTAAGTATGAAGGGATCACTGCTTACTTTGTCATCTTTATATAGCATATTGTTAAATTTTTAAAATCTAAATTGGAAATGACCTACTTTCATTCTATAAAATGGATCAAACAAATCACACCATAACAATATATTCTTTAATCCCCGACCATAAATAATATCAATAATATACCTAAACAATCAATAATAATACCCTACATTATTAGATGAACAACCAACACCACTATTATGCATTTATCAGTTCAGGTTAACATCTTTAATACAGAATCAGAATCTATTATCTTCAAAATACTTGTAGCGATAAGATATAAATTAAAAGTCATCAACTAGTAGGTTGAGTTATTTTCTCAGAGTATGATCCATTGAGTAAAAAATCATTTGAATATCTAAATTTCACATAATTCAATGGATAAAGGGTTGTGAAAATACAACTTAGTCTCATTATGATAATAAGAAATCAATTATTTATACCTATGTGAGTATTAAATCCCTCATTATTTTTTTGAATAGATTTTTTTATTTTATAGATAGTTTCATGGGTCCTTTATAATTTCAACTTAGAAATATTCATCCTTAATTACACCATAATAAAAGTTAAATAACAAATTAAATATTGAAACACAAGGAATAATAAATCAACTATTCAACTTATTATACAATGGCATAATCAATGGAGTGTTTAATATCACGTATCGATGATCTTGAAACCACTCATCATTGTTCATATCAAATGTTATCCATTATCAAATTGAAACCCCATCCATCTAGTATGGTTTATCTAAATTGTTTTCAACGTCATCAATATATTATGAAAAACAATTAGTCCACTCATCCATCAAATATCCCTTGGATATTTAATCTGCTGAGTGATCTTTATTCAGCACATACAATTTCAATTTATTTAAGTATCAGACTATTGTACATCCACACGAATTACATGGGACCACCACAAATGAATTCACCAGTTAAATGGAAAATCAATTAGACCTTAACATAAATAATGACAGTGGAAATAGTTTATCTTAGTGATATAGTGCAAGCACAATCTTATCACAATTGTTTTTTAAATCACTCATGTGATGATTCCTTGAACATAGTTGTCTGATGAAAATTAGAAACATCAATAAAAAACTCAAAAAAAAAAAATGATAAGGTAAATAATAAAAAATTGAAATTGGGATTAAAAATTGATGACAAATATGATTATCATTATTTTTCAACCCCTATAATTTCACGATCATCATGTTGATATTATTGGAAATATTAGAGTAATAACCACAAGTCAACTTAATGATATTCAAAATTAATAGAAATGTTTGTTTTTAATTTTTACTCAATGTGTAATGTGAAATAGACATGTATTCCTAATTACCATCACCCAGCTATAAATGTAAAGGTTTTCTCAATACCATTTCTTAAAAATCACATCGAGCATTGTCACTATATTTGATTTCCCATTGATGGAAAAAACGGTGTACAATATATTATACCACACATTTTTTTTCAAAAAACATCATATCAAAATTATGTATAAAAATATTATCAATCTAATAAGTAAATATGAAGAAACACATATGATTCTTCTAATTAAAAAAGAACTATCTATTTTTAGTTAGAATAGAATGCAATGTTGTTTGTAATAAATCTTGAAAATCATATATTGTGTGGATATTTTCTTTGTTAATTTTTTACAAAATTTGAATGCCAAACATTATTTCTGGTGATGGTACATTCTATATATTCCCTTAAAATGACACATTATCTTTTCCGAAACTGTGAAATATAGGAAGAAAGAGACTGTGACCAAGGTATGCCCACTTTCTAATGTGATTAATCTATATAGTTTTCTTAACATTATTATAAAAAGGGTAGATGAATTATCATTTGGTACTCCAACCTAATAATTTTATCACATGCTAGGAAGTCATTAATTTTCAATAAAATGTGTCCTAAAGTATAAACATTTCATTAACTACTGATTCAAAAGTTATTACACAATCTTCCCAAAATTCTTATATCTCATCAATCAATAGTTGCATATAAACATCAATTTTATCACAAGGTCCTCTCAGTTCATCAATTAGAGTCAAAAGTAATAAAAATGGTTTCTTCATAAATACTCATGGGGGAATTTTGTAAGGAACCAACACCACTGAACATATTTTTATGTGTCACACCAACCATGGACCGAAATGGGTTTAAATCGTCTGCTAGCAAACCCAATCGAACATTATGACCATCATGGGAAAAGTTTGTATATATTTAACCAAACTATTTCCTTTATATATAATCTATCAGGTGAGTTAATTTATCATCTTCTTTGTTTCTCTCTAAATTCCAAGTCATCAAATTAGAAATTTTAGATGAAATGAATAATATCTTTATTATCATTTTCAGTGGAATGTAATGCATCTGCTTAGAGGAAACTTGTTTCCCTTGATTCAAAATCCTACCAGGAAGAATATAAAAAACTTGATTAATTTCATTTTCCTTCCACCTAGATAAATATAAATCAATACAATAATTGAATTATGAACTCTCCTTTTTGGACAACATGCAATTATTGTGGCACACATAAATTGTATAATATGTAAAACAATGGTTTTTATTCAACTTCTGAGCTTGATAGTATGACTCTGGAATGTTCACTCCAGCAAGAAGTACCTTCTCCATTAAAACCAACAACATGTTGAATGAGGTGTCTCTCCACTTATTCCAGACATTTTGGTGTAATAATTTAATGATGAAAAAAATTACTAACATTATTGCATCCATGTATAATTCAGTATGCACATTAGTAATAATTTCAAATAATTTCAATGCTTCTCCATCTGTAAAAGAATAGGGATTACTCCCTCCATCATTTTAATTTATGAAATTACTATCTCCAGGTTGTAACTAAAACATTATATCATTGAATATTATGTTCATCAGATCAACTATTCTTTAATAAATATCTTTATGAATACATTCTGATTGGTGACACGAAACAAACTCTTTTCCATGACCTGTCCAAGTCTTATATTTTTTCAAAAATCCATCTTGAAATAAGTGTTACCTAATAATATATAATTTTAAGAGATATATATTTGCAGATTTTCTATATATAAAACTAATTAAATTTCTTTGAAATCCACTGGTAAAATCCATAAATCACTTAATACCCTCATAATTTAGAGTAGAAAACTTATTTGGAATATAAATTTATCTCTTATCCATATTTTTATTTAATAGAAATTAAATAATTGAAATATATTATTTAAATTTTAAAGAAACTAATTTCATTAAAACTTATAAAATAATGAAGCCACACTCTAAGGAAAATTTTGAAGGAGATGAAAAAAATACATAGTGATACCAAAGAATATGAGGAAGTTATCAAATCTAGTATAAATAATATATAAAAATACAATTAATAACAATAATAAACATTATATATAACATTATGAGGACCTATTTGAATATCATAATATAGATCCTGCAAATTATATTGATATAATAATTTACATATATAGATTATAATGTAAAATCTTAAATAGGTTAACTGTGCATATGTGTGAATAAACCTACATAAACATAAATTATATAAAAAATTGAATAAAAAATGAACAAAATAAATTAAAGAAAAAAAGAAAAATATTTCATTTCATTGATTTCAACAAGGGGCTACCATTCAGAAAAAAATATTAATTAAATATCCAAGATAACCATAGAAAAGAAGAGGGTGAAACAAATTTATCTTATGTGGTCAGTGAAAATGCCAAAAAAAAATTCAACAATAAACTGAAATTGAAATTAAATAGGTGAACAAGATGATATTAGTAATATTACAATGTATAAAACCAAGTGGCACAATAATAATTTCACTTAGATCTAATAATAGAAAACCATGTATTCTACAAGAATAAAAACTCAGCTCAAATAATATCTTGGAGCATGAATAAGAAATGTAATAAAGTTCAAGTACAACAACTTACATCAATATGAACTACCATATGGAAATTTTTAAAATTTAATTGTCTATAAAAATATATGAAATTAAATCTTCAGATGATATTTCTCCAAAAATTTATGATGAGAAAACTCATGTTTAATTTTCCTTCATGAAAAAGTAATTAGATAAATTCAAAAACAATGTAAACTATTACATGAAAATTTACATAATTCTATGGTCTCAAAATATTTATCAACAAAAGATAAAACATATGAAACATTATATTATGGTTCTAGATAAAGGAATATAATTCAAAAAATGAATATTAGAAATATACTTTGACAAGGGGTCATGATTTTTGTGTGTGGAATATGAATGATGGGGAAGGGGGTTTGTAACATCCCAAGATTTTATGAAATATCTTCTATCAAATTAATTTAAATTCATTGAAATATTTTGTTACACACAATTTATAGTATTTCTTATGTTACATGCAAACCAAATTTTATATTGTGTTTCATGTGAAATTTAGTTTCATTGATAACTTGTGTTATACGCAATGTCGAGTCATTCCAAAAAACAATATACTACTAATGTTATTGTTTAAAATTATTGTTATCACCAAGATGTTGGAATGGTATGAATGAATAATATCAACTAAATTATGAATATATGGTTTACACATGTTTATATAATTAATTCATTTAGGACTAATTAATTAGAAATGAAAAATAAAATCCAATTGAATATAAATGATGTGTTTTTACGAAAAGATATTTATATTAACGAAATAGAATTTTATTATAACAAATTAAATTAATAATTATTAGTGAAAAATAATTATTAAATTTATATTTTATATATTCAATAATTTTTATAATGTTCATTCAAAAATATTTATCAGATTAACATAAGAATAAATCTAATTTTAAACAGAAGCTGTATTTTTCTAAAATGTTTTTTTGCATATTTTAATGAAGTAATTATTTTAAAACTAAATTTTGTTTTTATTGTTTTTATGTGAAAAAATGAACTTTAGTTTGGAAATATTTTTTTCCAAATTTACTTTGGGTGAATTTTTGGTATTTTTCTATGGAGTTTCATTTATAGATGAATTGTAAAAAATACCGAATTTTAATTGAAAACTTCTTTTTCAGATAATTTATTAATACAGTTGAACTATATTTTAAATTGGTTTTAAAGTATAAATAATTCAATTTTAAACTATTAAATATAATTTAGTTAATTAGAATCAATTTCACATTGAAATTGGATATATAAACATTTTAAACTTCTAAGCTTTTCTCTTTAAAACCCGATGTCTCATCTCATCTGTGAGATTAATTTTAAATTATTTTAAGAAACTAATGTATTTGGAATTTGGGAAATTAGAATCCATTTTTTTAATAAGAATAATATATAATTTATTGTAATTTTGAATTATTTTTTGAACAAAAACATTACTGAAGACAATTAATATTATTAACAGTGGTTAAGTAAAAAATGAGTTTACTTAATGATTAATCTTAGACAATAAGATGTACAAATGATTTTACACATGTCTAAAAACTATATTATAGAAATATTTTGACCTTTAAAACTATAATATTCTATAATAGTCTACATTTGTGTCTTGGATGACAAGTAAAACCTTGGGAGCACACAATTCCTTTTAAAAATTCCAAGTGTCTGTTCTCCCCCCATATAACATGCCACCACATCCCCCCCTCCATTAAAACCTCTAAAACCTTTTGGATCATCCAAATCCAACAAAAATAAACATAAAAAGTAACTCATATCATTCTTCATTTCGCAGTTTGGGTATAAATAAGACAAAAGAAGTCCTTTGGTGGAAACCAAAAGGAGTTACCCAAAGAAGAGGTAACATTCTTCAATGAGAACTTTTGTTTTATATCCTTCTCTAGGCATTAAATTATTCTATTTACATGGTTATCTAATAAAAAATATATCCACAATATACTTATAGTTTTTTATTCTATGGGAAAAACCTAATCCCACACACACATCTATCAAATGGGATACACAATCATAGTTCGTGTGTACGACGAACTACCGCCTTGCGAACCAAAGTCGTTCGTTCATCCATTACCACCATTCATGATTGTAAATAATGATGAATTTATAGTTTATATTTGATATATATTATATTTATAATTTATTAATATTATTTAATTATTATATAACACATACCTTCATGTTTTCCATTTTGTGGGAATACGATGACATTGTTTGTTGATGTGTGGACTACCATCTCCTCAAAGTGATATGATTCATTCACGCTTTACATGGATTGTATTAAGAATGTATTTAATAAAATTATGTTATATAAATTAAATACATGTGATATAACTTTATTTATTACTTTTTCACACACTGAAAAAGTGATAACATCATTTGTGGACGTGTGGACAACCGCTTCCTCAAAGCGATGAGATTCTTATTTTTTTCACAACCTAATCATATGAATGAAAAAAATAAATATATTTAATTATATAATATGGTATTCATGAAATAATTATCATTATTTATAGATAAATTTTACTTACATTCTTTCCATAATGATCATTAAAAAATGATAACGTTACTCATACGTACGTACAACCAACTGTCTCCATGATTGTAACGCTGATTCTCTTTTCATAACCATATTCCATGATTAGTGTTAAAAGAATAATTTATTTATAAATATGATTATTATTAAATTATAATTATTATTTATTATATAAAATAATGAGCTCATTGAACTTAGTTGACCCACCAAATTCAGTTTTGACACATAAGATAAATATGGTCAATACATCCAACTTAAACCTAATTGATTAAGTAATTATATATAAATTGGTTATAAGTGAAAAATAATAATAAAAATGGAATATATTATCCTAAAATTAAATAATTAACATAATTTTTTTATTCAAGAATATAAATAACAAGAATTATGAATCAGACTCCAGGTAAGGGGTTTCTTCTCAATCTAAATTCCATTCAAACTTATTTGTAACTATACATCTACATTCATTTATATGGTTTATATAATTCCATATGAAATGTTATATCATTAATATAATTTATTTTATGATATTAAAAGTTTCAATTGAAATTATTATTTCAAAGATCCCATGATTAAAATGTTAATCAAGTATTAAGGGGATTTCTAGTCTCACTTTTATTTTTCTCAAGACATAAACTATATTCATGACTTATTTTTGTTGTGTGGTGTATATAATTCCGATGAATGTATTGTTTGATTATTATACATTATTTTATGTGGATTTTCATATCCATTTAATGATCTCTCTTTCATGGGGTTTATTGTTTCAAAGTTTCCATAGCGATAATATATTTTTTTCATAATTTTCCAAATTTGAGACGTTTGTTATGTTAGACACCTATATTCTATTATGAGGTGTATTTAATACGGATTTTTATTATATATCATTAATGTAATTATTTTCCATGATATTAAATTTTTAATTTAATTTTATTCCTTCATTGGGATTATGATTCAAAATTTTCCAATTGGCATGAAATAGTTTAATGTATAATGATTATTTTCCTCAAGAAAGGTTTTAATGATATTTTGAGGTCATTTACATTCATAAACATAAACAAATATTATTGTTACTTATTCTATAATGCGGATAATTTTTATTGATACCATCATCATTCTTTCTTTGGATGGATTATAATTTTCTCAAAGGGATTGTTATGGGTCCCATTTCATTTCCATGGTTTAATCATGATTCAAAGATATTATTATGGGACCTATTTATTTTCCTTGGTTTATTAATGTTTCAAAGAGGTTGCTATGAAACCCATTTATTTTCCTTGGTTTAATAATGTTTCGAATAGATTGTTATAGAACCCATTCCTTTTCCATGGTTTAAACAAGTTATGAAAGGGATAATGGTTATTCCTATGAGTTTATGATGAAATGAAAGATTTTATTTGTTATGGCTTTGAAATGGTGCTTTGAAAATTTCGAGGGGTGGTTACATGATAAACCAATTATGGGTGGCTCCATGATAAACCAATGATGGGAGATTTTGTGATAAACCAATAATTGGTGGATATGTGATAAATCAACGATGGGTGGGTTAGTGATAGATCTCTAATGCATTAGGTATGAAGGTAGACCATATGGTTATTTCATTTCTAATAGTGATAGTAAGAGTGAAATGAAAATGATTTCCCAAGTATGTACATGTTTTATTTATGAATTATATGGGTTTATAATGTTTTTCATGATCAAGATTGATTTCACCTGGCTCATAATTATTGATTCAGATGACTGTTTCTTTTGCATGCTTTCATATTTGATGATCTAGTTATTAATGGATATGAGTTACTTTATTATTCACTCATGAAATTTTGTTATGTTATCATACCATTATACAATCTTATGATCATTGATGACATTAAATTGTTAATGCTTATGTTTACCCTTACTGATCATTTGAGCTTACCCTTCTTATGATTTTCCCCAGGTTATAAATAATGAGGTTGAATGATTTATTTCTATAAAGGATTTCAGCAGGATGATGTTGATAACCTAATATGAAATAAGAAATATTGGGTATAATGAGAGATGATATTAAACATTATGAACTAGTTTTTTATGAGTCCAAGTGGATATGAGTTGTTTATATAAGAGTTTATCAAAATTATCATAATATTTAAACCCAAAATACCATGAATGTTGTATGTGATCCAAGATTTATTTTTTATTTTGTAAGGTTTAGATGAAAATTTTGGGTAACAAATATCAGCATAAAAGATGGAAATGTAAAGGTATGGATTTTGGTGTAGGATCTGGGAGTAAGGGTTCTGGGCTATTATAGGTGGTATCAAAGGAAATTTTAGATAATATTTTAGATTAATATGTTTTCATGTGTGGTTATATTAAGAGTTATGTAAAAGGTCATATATCTATAACCTTAAGTATGGTCATAAGTTCAAAGTATTAGACACCCCATTGAGGTTTTAAGTGATGAGGTCATAAAGTGATTAATGAAATTTTTTGGAGATGTTTTTTGGGATGAATTATTTTTATCCCATGGGACCAACATGAAGGTTTTTAGAGAGGATTTATTTTTTTAGGAATAAAGAAAAAATTTGGCGACAACATGTATGATGTGTGATGACCCATCATATCCAACTAGGAGGTGGGGGTAAAACTCATGACTAAAGAATGATAAGGTTTTCATGCCTACCACTAGCCAACGTGATGTCCTTGTTAGTATAAATTTTTTTTACTTGTAAATATTATGTTTATTTGGAAATAATATGGTATTTTATTTGAGGAATATTTTTTTATTTTTCGTGGAAGAATATATGGTCCAATCCTTCTAATATTCGGGTTTCAAACATAGTTAGAAAATGTTTGAATAATCTTAAGGACATTTGTTTATGAAATGGTTTTCTTTGATCTTTGGGTATTAATTTTGAAAATTAATGTTCCATAAGAAGGTTTAATCACTTTGAGAAATATATTACTATGTTCTAAAAATTTTGGTTCCAGTTAATGTCTAAGGTAGGTAGAATATCTTGATTAGACCTTTTGTCATTATATTGTATTTAAATGTATATTTATGTGCTCTATGAATTAAAAATTTATCATGAATACACATCATTTAGATAAAAACGCAATATTTTGGTGCAAATTTATTAAAGGATGAAATTCTACTCATCGAGTAAGTATATTTCATTTTTTTCTCTTGTTCTAGATGGTGAGAGAATTTCTTAACTCTAGAATAAGAATATTAAAAAAAGTACAATATTTGTAGCTTAAATTATGTTGAACCAATGGTATTTTACATCAATATAGATTTATGTCGTTGAGGACCATAACTTCCCATTGATCATTCAATTGTATGTGATCAATGACTTCAATCAATTTCTGTAATTATTTACGCTTTTCCTCTATTACCACCTATGTCATCCCTATGTGGAATCCTAGTTGTGCATAATTTCTGATGACCTTTATGTTTCCCACATTACATTTTTAATTGGATAGTTTATTCTCCCTTTTTATGATGTGAGTTTCAATAAATTATTTCAGAAAATGTTAATCCTTTGATAACCAAGATGAATTTTGTGAGTGAAATTAATTTTAAGGGGGGTTGGATGTAACATCCTGAGATTTTATGAAATATATTCTTTCAAATAAATTTAAATTATATTATATCTTATGTTACATGTAATTCATATTTTAGATTTTTTTATATGAAACACCAAGTTTATATTATGTTTCATGTAACATTAAGTTTTTTCAAGGACTTGTGTTACACACAATGTTGAGTCTTACCAGACAATAATAAACTATTAATATATTTATTTAAAATGACAGTTAACAACTAGATGTGGGAATGGAAGGAATTAATAATATTATCTAAATTATGAATCTATGGTTTAAAAATGTTTATATAATTAATTATTTGGATATGAATTAATTTTAAATGAAAAATAAAAACTAATTGAATATAAATGATGTGTTTTTATGAAATACTATTTCTATGAACAGAATGGATTTTTTACTTAATAAATTAAATTAATCACTATTAATTAATGATAATAATGAAATTTCTATGTTATATATTCAATAAATTTTTTATAAATTGATCCAACAAGTTTGATAGGCTTAAGATAAGAATAAATAAAATTTTAAGCATAAAAAAATTTATTTTTCTTAAAAGGCAATTTTTCCTCCTTTTAATAGAAAACTAGTTTTAAAAATAAATTTTGAAAAATTTAGTCTTTATTTGAAATTATTAATTTATTTTGAAATAGTAATATCAAAATTTACATTGGGTTAATTTTTGGTATTTTTCTAAGAAGTATCATATTTTGATGAATAGTGAAAAATATTGAATTTTAATTGAGAACTAAATTTTTGTCTAATTTATTTATATAGTGAAATTATATTTTAAATTACTTTTAAATTATAATTAGTTCATTTATAAATCAATAAATACAATTAAGTTCATTGGAATCAATTTAACATTGAAAATTTGATATAATACTTTTCAAAATTTTGAACT
The DNA here is from genome assembly GCA_963277665.1 of Viscum album. Taxonomy (NCBI): domain Eukaryota; kingdom Viridiplantae; phylum Streptophyta; class Magnoliopsida; order Santalales; family Viscaceae; genus Viscum; species Viscum album. Next base: position 258,487,942 of record OY728128.1, on the reverse strand, counting down.
TTTCTCTTTAAAAACCCACTGTCCCATCCCATATACGGGATTAAATATAAATTAATTTATACCAATTATGTTTTTTAATTTTGGAAAAATAGATTATTTATTTGTAATAAGATTAATTTATAATTTTTATTAATCTCTATTTATTTTTTTAAAAAAATATTTTTGGAATGAATTAAAATTAATTATTGTGATTAAGGTAAAAACGAGCATACTTAATGATGAAAAACAGAATATATGGTGTAAAAGAGACACTAAAATTGTTTAAAAATTATTTTCTATCCCTATTTAGAACCTAAAACCTCTATGGTTATATAATAATTCTCTTTGGACCCTTGGAATTCAAGTAAAATGTGGGGAGCATACAATTATTTTCAAGAATTCCATGTGTGTCCCCTCCCCCACTTATAAAAGGCCACCAATTATCCCCCTCTCTTCACACATATAAATCCCCTTTTCTCATTAAAAACTAACCCAAAGAAACTACCAACATCCTTTCTCTCATCATAGGAGCCTCACTTTGGGCAGAAATCAAACTAAGGAAGTCCTTTATTGAAAACAAAAATGGAGTTTCTTGAAGAAGAGGTATCATTTGTCAATGGGAACTTTTGTTTTATTTCTTTCTACAAAAAATCAATTATTATTATGCCATTATTATATTAAAACCTTATTATCCTAAGTATACTAATATTTTTTTATGATTAGAGTACACCCTACACCCACACACACTTCCATCAAATAGGATACCCAATTATAATTTGTGTGTACGGAAGACTACCGCTACAAAAACCGTTGTTGTCCATTCTACCATTACCACTTTTAATGGTTATTAATAATGATGGACTTATATTTTCTTGAAATACATTAGGAAATCATTAAATTTTCAATGGTAATACACAAATTTAATAATGTATAAAACATATAAATCCAAACTAAAAATTTAGTATTTAGAAATTCTGAGTTTCAAACCTAGAAGGATAGATCATATGTTCTAAATTAATTAAAAAAATTTAAATTATAATTTTTTGGTTTGTTTGGAGAAAGGGAAAAAAATATGAAAGTATTAGGTCTGATATTAAGAGAGAAGTATTCCAGGTTCACTAATTTTTTGGTTCGTGCACTGGGGATTTAATTGATAATGGATTTATTCAAATTTGGTGTTGAAATTAGGTTAACAAGGATCCTTAGTCTGGGTATCATACACTAATACTATGATTGAACCAAGGGAATAGTCATCTACTTGTTTCAATCACCAAATTTGGAGACCCAAAACCCTATTTAAATATAATATATATAAATTACGTAATGGTCATACACAAAATATGACAATTAATTGATGCAATGAAATCATAATCCTCAAAACACAATAATGGTCATCAAATATGAAAAGAATATGAATTGGAATTTATAAATGGTGTTACAATAATCAAAATAAAGAGTAAGAAATAAAAATAATACATTAGTTGGACATCCCCCTACAATCGCATCACCCGATATAAAGAAAACTACTCTCTCATGCCGGCATGATGATAACGAGCAACATGGATAATTGAGGAAGAATGGTGTAAAAGAAAGGAGAAAAAACATGGTTTGGTATTGTCACTCCATGCATGATTTTTTAATCTCTAGGCTCCCCCTTGGTCATGGTCTCCCTTATTGTGTGGTCGAGGGGCTTATTTTATAAGCTCCCCCATCAAAACCCTCATCCACCTGTTATTATTTTTTCTTGTCATCAAATCTTATTTTATGTATAAATTTACCCAAAACGTGATATATTTCATTTTCACAATATAAAGGGACACCATGAATTTTGGTATAAGTCTTCCTTGATGGATTCATGTCCTGTAAATGAAATACATGACGTGTAAATGTTCTCCTTCAGTTTTCAAGCTCCGATTTATCTTAACAAATTTGGTGTCGTGCCACTTCTCTTTTCTCATGGTGTGAAGTGTATTTTATATCTAAAATATAACCTATATTTTTCCTTTTCTAAGATTCATTTTATCATGCCCATAAAACACAAGGCAAGTTCAATCGTTCACAAATTGGAAAGATCTTTCACTTAAGTACAAGAATAAATATCAAATAACACCCTAAAATGTATACATGAGATAAATATGTCATTTATATCTGATATATGAAATATATTTTTACATTGGTAATTATCATATAACACATGCCTTTATGCTTTCCATTTTTTTGGGAATACGATAACTCCTTTTGTGGATTTTTGGACTACCACATCCTCAAAGAGATGTGATTCATTCAAGCATTACATGGAATGTATTAAGGACTGGCCTGATAAACATGCGCTAGACACGTGAAATATATATGATATTCATGACCTAATTATATTTCTGAAAATTTAATATATCACTTTCTTTTTTCCTTTCCACACATTGAAAAGGTTATAAGGTCATTTGTGGACATGTGGACTACCACCTCATCAAAGTAATATAATTTTTATTTTTTCAGTACCACATTAAAATAATGATATATATAGGCATATATAATTATATAATATGGTATTTATGATATTATTTTCATTCTGTAAATACATATATTACTTAAACTTCTTTCCACAATGATCATTGAAAAATGAGAATATTACTCATGCATATGTATAGCCTACCGTCTCCATTATTTTAACATTATTTAATATTTCATAACCATCATCCATGATTGATTTTGAAATTTTAATTTATGTATAAAAATTATGATTATGTAATGATTATTATTCTATAGATGTTTAAATAATGACCTCATTGACCATATTCGACCTACCAAATTCAATTTTGACACATAAGCTTAATATGGTCAAAACATCCAATTTAAACCTAATTGATTAGGTAATTATATATAACATGGTTATAAGTGAAATAAAAGTTGTAATAAACTTGGAAAAATTTATCAAGCAATTAAATAATTATCATAATTTTATTATTCAAAAATATAAAGAACAAGCATGACAAATCAAACTCAAGTTAAGTGGTTTCATCTCAATTTACATTCCATTGAGAGTTATAACTTATTATGATCCTAATTACTTTTATATGGGGTATATAATGTCATATTTCATGTTATATCTTGAATATAACTTATTTTATTTATTCAAATATATAATTGAGTTTATTAATTCATAAATCTCATGATTAAAAAGTTACTCAAGTGGTAAGGGGATTTCTAGTCTCATTTTTATTTATGCAAGACTTATACCATATTCACCAAATATTTTTGTTATGTGGTGTGTATAATACTCATGAATATATTTTTTGATTATTATTATAAAATTTATGGGGGTTTACTTACCCATTTTTTGATATCTATTTCTTGGGGTTTACAGTTTCATTGTTTCCAAATTGGTAACGATTTTTTATCACAGTTTGTATTCTTTGAGATGATTGATATGTTATAAACCAATATTATTTTATGAGGTGTATATACTGCTCCATTTACATGTTATATCATTAATCTCCTTATTTTTCATGATATTCTATGTTTCAATTAAAGTTAGTATTTCATGGGGATTATGATTCAAATGTTTCATAGTGGTATGAGATATATTGAATGTCTAAATATTATTATCCTCAAGAATGTTTTTAATGATATTTTAATGGAATTTCCATTCATCAACATCATAAATCCTTGTTATTACATATCCTACACTGGGAATATTTTATACTGATACCATACTCATTCTTTCTTTGGATGGATTATTATTGTTTCAAAGTGGTTATTATGAAACCAATTTCTTCTTCAGGGGTTAATCATGTTTCAAAGGGATTATTATGGAACACATTTCTTTTAGATGGGTTAATCATGTTTCAAATAAATTTTCATGGAACCCATTTCTTTTAAAGGGTTTAATCATGTTTCAGAGAGATTATTATGGAACCCATTCATTTTCCATTAGTTAATCATGTTTCAAAGGGTTTTTTATGGAACCCATTTCTTTCCCATGGGTTAATCATATTTCAATGAGATTATTGTAGAAACCATTCCTTTTACACACGTTATTCACATTATGAAAGTGTTAATGGTTATTCTTACGAGTTTATGATGAAATGAAATCTTTAATTTGTTATGACTTTGTAATGGTATTATGAAATTTGACAGGTGGTTACATGATAAACCAATAATAGGTGGTTCCATGATAAACTAAAGAAAGGTGGTTCTGTGATAATCCAATGATAGGTGGTTACGTGATAAAACAATGATGAGTGGGGTCATGATATCCCTCTATTGAATTGGGTATGGAAGTGGACCATATGATTATTCCATTTTTCAGAGTGATTGTAAGAGTGAAATGAAAAAGTTGTGCCAAGTACATACATGTATTCCTTATTCTTGCTATGGGTTTATAATGTTTCTTGTGATTGAGATTGATATCACATGGCTCATGATTATTGATTTTTATGATCATTTCCTTTTCCATGTTTTCATATTTGATGATCTAATTATTGATGCATATGAGTTCCTATATGATTCACTCATTCACTTTTATTATGTCATCATACACTTATGCACTATTATGCTCATTGATGACATTCAATTATTAATTTTTATGTTTAAACTTTTTAAGAATTTGAGATCACCCTTATTATGTTTTCTTTTACCTAGGTAATAAAAAACGTGGTTGAAATATTTATGTCTATAAAGGATTTCACAATGATGATGTTGATGACCTGATGTGAAATAAGAAAAGTTGGGTATAATGGGAGATGATGTTCAACTTTATAAACTAGTTGTTTATGAGTCCAAGTGGATAGGAGTTGTTTATCTTAGAGTTTGTCCTAATTCTCTAAATCTCTAAACCTAGAAGGTAATCAAGGATGTAAGTGATACATGTTTTCCTTTTAATGTCTTAAGGTTTAGATGTATTTTTTTGTCATAAATTTCATCATCAAAACCTGAAATGTAAAGTTATAGACATCAGTATAGGAACCAGGAGTGTGGGTTCTAGGTAGTTTTTTGGTCACTTAATAGAAGAGGAATCAAGGGGAAGGGGTCCCTTTGCAGTAATTGAGAGGAATGGGTCACTGTGCAAAAACGAATTGAGGGAAGGGATGTAAGGGACCCTAGATGTGCCTCGTGGGAGAGGGTCTGCGGAGGGGGGGCAGGGGCAGCGAGGGGCATGATGGTGGGTGGAATGTAGGGGGCTCCAAAGTGTGGGAGGGGGGATGGGAGATCAACATCGTGGGGAAAAGGGGGGGCATCAAAGTGGGGGTGATGAGGGGGGATTAATAGTGGGGGTGAGGAGGGGGCTCAATGGCAAGGTCGATGTGGGAGGAGTGGGGTGATTGAGATGGAAGGGGACATAAATTAGGATGGGGAGGTGGAATAGTCCAGCGACCTCCATTTGGGGTCGTTAATAATTTTAAAAGTGACCGCCAAATGGTGGTCTTCTGAATCCACTCTCTATGGAATCTCAACTTCTTCTAATATAAAATATGTTTTCACACATAATATATAAAATATTTGGTGGTAAATGGATTATAAAATAATTAAAAAAAAATTTAATTAAAAAATTTTAATCTATTACTGAGTAATAGTCATTTAATAAAAATTTAAAGATAAAAAATTCAATAAATTAACAAACAATATTAAATAAGTTGAAAATACTACTCGGAGTTCAAATGACCATAAATTTTGATCCGAGTGTCTGTTTGAGCTCTAGAACATATAAAATCTTGTGAAAAGATATACGCTATAGTGACCAGTGGATCCCAGCTCATTATTCTTTTAGGGTCAAAAAGGTACAAAAGGCCTCTAAAAGTATGGTTTTTTTCAGGTACCCTTTTTTAAACATTTGATGGAATTTCATCATCGTTTAAGGGTGTCTTATTATCATTTTCATTGGATACTTAGTTCATTCTCATGGGTTACACTCATATGGATATTATGACGTTCAAATTTAATCATTTTTCATATTGTGATATCATTTATAATTAAATATATACATATATATATATTTACAAATAAAAAACTTTTTTTATAAACAAATATGTAAACATATTTTATATGAAATAAATTTTTAAATATATAAACCATATCTAAATAAAAAATAATATCCATTTTATTTAAAATAAAAATTTATGAATATTTAAATACCTATACAATGTTTATAAAATGTTTATACATATATTAATATATTTGTGTGTGTGAGTTTTAACAAACATATATATATTTACTTATATATTCTAATATATTTATATAAATATTCATATATACATTTATGTAAACAAATATAAATAGGTATATTTATATTTATAGACACACACAAATATATAAATATTTATATGTAGGTATATGTATGTATTTATAAACACACACACACACAAAACATATTTTATAAGTGTATTTAAAAATAAATATATAAATATATACATAAATATATAGATAAAAATGTAACAAAATATAAATAAATACATATATAAAAAATAGAAAACAAAACAATATAGTAGAGTGGTAAAGGCATAGATTTGTAGGGGGGTCTCAGGTTCAAAATAAGGTGAAGGCAGGGGCATATGTTGGTGGGAAGCATGTCCTATAACATTGATAAAAGTGGTAGGGGTGCTCTAGCACTGATAAAAGGGTAAGGGGCCTCTTGTGCTGATAAAATGATAGGGGAGGGAAAGACAAAAATTGATAAAAGGGGCATGGTATCCCCCTATAAATTTAGAGATTTTTATTTTATTTTGATCTGTATGTTTTTTTAGTCCTGATAAAAACCCATTTTATTCGTGTTTTTTCCAGTGATGATAAAAATAGAATTTATCAACATTGCTAAAAGGGAGCCACTTTTAATGGCAACTAGATCAAAAATGTTTGTTTAGTGATGATAAAAGATTTTTCTGGTGCTTTTAAAATCCATTGCTCTAGTAGTGGAATTATTCTGATGGAGTGGTCAAACATTTCAGATTCTAAAGAGGATGGCAGTGATATTTTTGGGTTTTGACAAGTGAGGTTGAACCCTAGAAAGAGGGTTTTGGTCTTGATATTTTCATTTCTTGTTGAATCCCCCCCTGGTCTTTTGGTTGGTGTTTCTATATGTATGGGTGTTGTGTTTGACCTATGGTTTTAGTAAGTTCTTGTTGTTTTTTTTCTTCAAATTTTTATTTGTAACGTGATAAAAGGGTAAGGGTGGAATTTTTGTTGTGCTATATGGCCAAAGTGGTCTGGAGCACATAGATTCTGACATGTCGTTTATCTCTCGTGCATTTATTTCAAAATTGTTGCTTTGTTTTTGCTCTTGTATTCGTCAGTAGGATCTATTTTCTGCGTTTATCGTCTCTCTGGAAAGTTCATCATTGTCATTTCTACTATGAGTTCTTTCTGGGTCTCTCCAATTGGTCCCCATAACTACAAAGGTGTCCATTTTTCATACCTAATAGTACTGTGCGGTTTAAAAAATATTAAGGGTCTAGCCAAATGTGAAACGACTGTATCTTCTCGTAAGAGCACCCGATTCAAATTCAGCCAAAAAATGGCTCCTCACGAGGCAATTATAATTTATTCAGGCTGCTAAAATCATAGACCTGATTCGAATCATTAAACTATTAGCATAGGTTCCCCTGTTTTACAGGTGGTAAGCAAGGATCTCTTCAAAGTTTTAAGATAGAAACACGAAGCTAATCTGAATTCCATTATCGCCAAAAATGTGATTCCAGTGGAACATGCTGCACTGAAGGAACAAATGATGTGGAGCTGCGGAAGTCACCCTGTGGGACAATCATTGATGCAAACCAGTTCGACTTTGAACCCAAGCTGATCTACTAGGAGGAATACTTCCTCAACACACATCTTTCGGCATTCGTGAAGTACGTACTCCACTGATAACACTAATACACATACATTAAATTTCTGTGATGGTTAATGTATCCTATCTACCATGGTAATTCCTATATATTACAAATAAATCATTTATTATTTTCCTTAAGTATCATGACACACTACTAAAAATATATCATTTTACTAAACATAAAAAGGATTTAAACTTGTTAATAACAATGCTTGCATGTGTGATGTTAATATAAGAGCACACCCTTCAAAAATACATAATTCCAAACAAAGCTTTATACATTTAATTGACATAATGAATACATAAATTTCTTCCAATGGTATATACAAAAAATCACTACTATATACATTTCCTAAAAAGTTTTACATAATTAAATTTACAATTATTCAACAAACATTTAAAAACATTAATTTTTCATCTTTTGATGCCCGTAATCCCCTCTCAAAAATGTCCAATCATGGTATCAGTTACTGAAAAAATCATCTCAACTCAGGAAAAAGATTCCTCATATGTAAGAAAACAAATATTATGTTTTTAATACTATAATGAAATAAATTAAATATTAATATGAAATAATAAATTAAAAAAATGTCAATTTGTAATAAAAAATACATGTTTGGAGTTATACATGTCACATTGGGAGTCGTACTGAGGTGAGGATGATTGGTACAAGTCAAAAATGGGTTATAAATAGTATTCCTAAAATATAAAAACAATCTCAATTTGTTTTCTTGACATTTAGTATTTCAGTGATTCTTTTTACTAAAATTAATGTGAATTATAAATAAAAGACACACTCAGAGTTATAACGATCACACCTTGTGTCTTATTGAAGTGTGATTAATTCCTACACATCACAAATGACTTATACATATTTTCCTTAATGTATCAAAACAATATGAATGTGTTTTCTCAGTTTTCAGTATGTCACTTGTTCATTTTACTAAAATTAATGTAAATTATATATAAATAGACACACATAGAATTATACTGGTCACACCATGCATCATATTGAGGTGTAGTTAATTTTTACATGTCACAAATGAAATATGGACCATTTTACCAAATTATCAAAATAATCCGAATGTGTTTTTTGATTTTATAGTATGTCACTTGTTCTTTTTAATAAAATTAATGTCATTTTTAAATAAATAGACTCAAATAGAGTTATAACGGTCACATCATGAATCCGATTGAGGTGCAGTTGATTACTTTATGTCAAAAACAACTTATGGATCATAGTCCTACCGTATCAAATCAATCCAAATGCATTTTGTTGGTTTTCAGTATGTCACTTGTTATTTTTACAAAAATTTATGTCAATTTAAAATTAGTAGACACACTTTTAGTCATAACAGTCACACCGTGCATCATATTGAGGTGCAGTTGACCCCTACACATCCAAAATGACTTATGGATCATTGTCACAAAGTATCATAATAATCCAAATTTATTTTATCAAATTTCAATATGTCATTTGTTCTTTTTACTATAATTAATTTCAATTTTAAATAAAATGAGACACTTTGAGTCAAACTAAGGATATCATGTACCACATTGAGGTGTGGAAAATTCCTACATGTCACAAATGACATATGGACCATTTTATTAAAGTATCAAAACAATCTGAATATGTTTTCTTGGTTTTGAGTATGTCAGTTGTGTTTTTTACATAAAATTATATCAATTTTAATTAGAAACATGAACTTGGAGTCATACCTGACACATTATGTGTCTGATTGGGGTGTGGATCAAAACAAAACATAACTACCAATGTTATTAGGATTTCCATTGTATTTCGTTTTTGAACTGTCAACACTTCATATTGTCTCTATGTTCTTAGCTAAAAAACCATTCTTATTTTTGAAAACCAAGTCAGTGGAGGAAGCTCATATTCCCTTTATATCATGAGAAGTCACCAAAATAAGCACATGAGCTTCCTACACTCTTCTAAGTTATAATGAGAATGGTTTTTCTGCTAAATAACATTGACTCTATGCAGTGTTGGCATCATGACAAAGAGAAGAAATGGAAAACATAAAGATCTGTGAAAAAACTAAGTGTTAGATAAAAATGATAAAGAAATTAAATTACAAATAATTGATAAAATGATGAAAAAAATAATTAAATATGTAGTAATAATTAACCTAATCATGATGGTTGTATACACTCTTGACCGATTTCTTTGTATTTATTGTCTCAGTTGAATCCTCGAATCCAAATCTATCATGAGCATGATCAACTTCGAACAAACCACCCCAACATGAAAAAAGAAATCCACCTATATAAGAATACAATTTTTATGTGAGTAATACTAAAAATTAATAAATTAAACATAAATATGAAACAATCCATTACTTCTATAAAAGTCACATCTTCATGCTATTTGTGTACATTCTGTCATCAAGTATGTTTCCCATTCATTTTAAAGAAAATATATATCATCTTGTGAATAAGAGTCTTTTATACAGTCATAGTAGTACTAGAAAAATATCAATTAAGGATTAATAAATATTTTAAATTAAATATTAATTATTTTTGAAAATACCTCTTCGTGGATGCTAGTTTTTCATGGAATACGATCTCTCTTATAAATTTTCAAGAATAATAACTATAAAATTTTCCAATTTTTTTGTTTCAAACATTGTATAAATATTGAGAAAAATAATTAATTTTTTTATATGTGTTTGTATAGTGAAATATTATTACATATATCCAGATACTAGTCTAGTTGTAGAACTTTTCAGCATCCTTGTGCTTAGCCTCTAGCCCCATTCTTTGTTTTTCATGATATTGATGCACCACCCTATCATAACAGAATCCTCATAAAAAATAATATAAATTATATAACATAATTTTTAGTTAAAAAACATTTGATGTTGTGTATTACTTATGGAAAAACTCCATAATGTGTGGTCATTTTGTTGGGTATCCATGCAGTGAATCTAGGAAATTAATCATTTGAGTATCTAAATTGACTATAATCAGAATAAAATATTTCGAAAATTAAAAAACAGATAAGTAATCACTAAAATGAAAATATATGTGATATTCTTAAATTTTAGAGTTTTACCCTTGCATAATTAGAATTAATAAGTTTCTTTCATTCGAAAGTTTTCTTTCAAATGATTTGACCAGGTGTGCCACAATTTTATCCATTTTTCTAAATTCTATTTTTTGTTGTTCTATAGAGGTTGTGTGAGGAATAAAAAGTCAATTTTTTCATGGGGAAATCCATTCAATTGGTTTTGATATATAGACCTTCCAAAAATATAAAATATATTTAGTCATAATTAATATAGTATATAAAATTTTGGAAAATCAAATCTTGAAAACATACCTCATGTATACATTTACAATTGAGATTCCAAGGCAATCATAGTTGAGGATTTCATTTACATTATCAACACCAATGTAGTCTTCACCTTCCTCTCTATACATATTTTCATCAAAATCAACTGTGAGACTGTTACCATTTTTCATCATTGTATGAACATGAGCTGTCAATGTTAGTAAATGAGGATATGTAATGGGTAGATCTCTTAGATCGGTTGGTCAATTCATTATATGGTTTTAAGTTGGCGTTTCATTTTAACCCTTCCCTTTGTCCATCTATAATAGTATTCATCAATTCAGTCCATTTTTTATTAATTGTTAAAGTTATAACTTGAAAAATAAACTATAAATTAATGTCTCTTTATCGGTATGATTTTTTACAAGATGTGATGACCATGTGGAGAATTTTCCAACAGCTCGGTCGACTGTAATAATATCATCGTCATTAAGTGGAACACGCAGCTCTGTTCTCGACTCATGATCCATGCTAATCACCACTCTCACATGACCTGTCTGAAGTGGTATTTTATATAGACTGTAATCTTGAATATTGAACACTGTATTTCTCACTACAAGGCATTGGGTCGGAGATGATAGATATAAATCACAGTCATTTTCACCTAGAAGAATATCATTATAGGAAATGAATCAGTGTCCGTCTGATTCAAATTTCATAGAAACAATTACTAGAATATTTATCACCACGATTATGAAGGTTCTTTGATGGGAAAGGCTCACCTCAAAGTTAGTTGGGGTTGGGCGGGATCTTCACACAATGGTAGTTCTTGAGTTGTTTCTTCTCTTTGATTCCCCCTATAAAATTTTCTAGCACCTCTATCTGCTATAGGAATTGTTCTTAAAGGGTTCCTAGTATTTCTTTCATCTATTTAATTTCTTTTTCCTTTATTTACCTCATACTTTTTTACCAAAATATGTTTAGGGTTTCACACCAAAACCCACATCTCTAATGTGGTCATACTGTTTTGTCTGCTTCATTGCCACCAATTGTAGGTGTTCATCAGATACAGGTGCTGTTGACTATTGTGATTATGTCAGATATAAAATATAGAAAAATAAGTAATTATTTTTATGTAATAGATATTTAAAAAAAATTCAATTTTATTATGTTATACTTACACATGTTTCCCAAATTTTTTATGGGTTTTTATCGATTAGTAACCCTTCTTTATTGACACATGCATCCTTCCATAGCACATTGTGTGTGATGGAAGTGGATTTGGATTTAGAGCCATCAATCTGTATATAAATATAGTAATATAATTACATTGCTGTTTAATGTCACATAAAAGTATTATCATAGATTTAAAATACATGAAATTTTATTTCAAGTGAAGTGTACCCCATCCTTTCATTATGGTTGTGGTCTGTTGGTTTTTTTTTTCTGTTCCTTATTTTCAGTACATAGTTGCTATTTCATAAATAAAAAATTGTCAATCAATGTTTTGAATACACTTATAATTAAACAACATATTGCTAGCCATAATGAACCTAAAAATACACATCTGTATGATGTCCTGTAAACGCATCCCACCCTTCTTAGGTTATCATGTGTGCATACATAAGTGGTGGGTGTGGGTTAATTTTCCCTTCAACGTATTTAAGATGACGTCTCATTAAAATTATGTGAAATCCTCTATGTATCCTCCTAGTAATCATTAATACATATTTCTAGTGGGTTTTTACAAGGGATGATGAAGAGTAAGTCAATGTTTCATTATTTAATTTTTTAGTAAAATAAAGAAATGATATCATATTTTTACCATAATCTCTTCCCACATTAGTGTCTGAAGCATGCAAATAATATGGTGCATGAATCAACATTCATCGGAACACATTGTCATGTGATGATTCTAATGTAACTAATAAACATGGTCTTGTTTTGGTAAACATGATAGCCCCACACATTCCATCCGACCACATATTTGATGGCTTTAATTTTATCCTTAATGATTTTTGATAACACTATCAAACAATGGTGCTTCTGTTTTTTCTAATTTTAAAGTCCTCCATCTCCTACCATTTCTTAGGATTCAATATCGTCAATATGTTGTTCCTCTATAGCGGTAGCATCAGCAAGTTCAGATGTTCATTCTACCTCCACACTAGGAGAAGCTACAAGTTGAGAAACTCATTGCTCCTTGGGATTAGGAGCACCGATACATGAAAAAGGTCATTGTTTCTCTGTAGTACGTGTAGTGGTAGGTAGAGATACCTATTGTTACTCAATATTGGGAGCACTAGAACATGCTGAAGTAATTTTCTATAGAACACGTTTAATATTTAATTTAGATTACATACACGTAACAACGAATTGATATTAACATGAGAAAACAAAATGTATTTTACAAAAAATATAACATGATTATTGAACTCTATTTTTTTTGAATTTTGAAGGCATTTTAACCCTCTATTGACTATCCAAAACCCTTAATTGTGGACTTTAATGACATAAAAAACTCCATCTACATTGGGATCACAACTAAATGATTGCAACGTCCCAATGAAAGGATTATCCTAACCTGAATTTTAATTTAACCCTTCTGTGATTTTAGTCAATAATAGAAAAAATGAACACTTTTGATTAGTGAGATCTAGAACATAAAATACGTGTACTTCCTATCATTCCATTATATAATTTTCATATTTGTAACCTTACTTATTGAAATCAACATTCATAAATCCCAATTCATCTATTTTAATAGCACTCATGTTATACACCCACTTGTATTGAAAAATTGGTACTTTGAATGTTGTGTAATCCAACTACCATATTTGTTTGGTGATTCAAAAGTATGATATATTCACATAAATTTTAGTTTTCTACTTATTACTAGAAAAATTCATCACTTTAGCCACAAGTGTAATTCTACTATTTTTCATGGTACTGCCTTCGTCATGTTAATTTGTAAAGAACATATAACCAATAATTACATAACCATTTTAAGATAAGAAATACACACTTATTCCTTCGTCTAGCCATCAAAGTCATTCTGAAATTGAATCTAGATTTTCATATGACACTTTAAAAATATAGTCCTAAAACTGTCCTAGAAACTATTGATTGTACGTATTTGATATCCATCTTTCTGACCTTAATGGATTCAAATTCCTAAGAATTTCTTTGTGGATTTCAACAGTTGGAGAAACATTTAAACTGTTATATAAAATGTTATGGTGGGCTTGCTTCTGATATATAATACTGATTGTGACAACATCTCTTCTATAAATTCCTTCATCCACAAGCCACCCAGTGTGATGAGATTTCAGTAGACCAATTCATTTCACAATAGACTGGTATTTGATATACAATTCAATGACTTCATTAGTAATATATTTCTCCACAAAACAACCTTCTTTCCAACTTCAAATTTTGATGTACTCTTTCAAAATCACCAAATACCGTTCAATGGGGTACATCCATATACAGTATACCAGAACACATAATCTAATCTCTCCCACCATGTGAAGCATCAAATGAATCATCATATCAAATAATGCTGGTGGGAAGAACATTTCCAATTCACATAATATGATAGAAATTTATCTCTCTATTGTTGGTAATTTTGATGGGTCTATAACGTTTCTATATATAGATTTGAAAAAGAAACATAGCTTGGTTAATTTATGATATAAATTCTTGGAAAAATGCAACATAAAGCTATAGAAATTAGATATTGCATCAAAACATGAAATTAATGTGATTTCATCCCCTTTAACATTAATTCATCTATTGACATGATATTCATGATATTTTATGAATACCCCTTTGGAACATCTATATCATTCAAGAAGATTCAAAACTAATATATCTCTTACCTAGAAAGAGTGTAAGCAGCTGGAGGAAGAAAAGTTTTTTTTTTCACCCTTCACTAGTTCAAACTCTTCTCGTATTCCCATGTTAACCATGTCCTACCTAGCCTTAATTTCATCATTTATTTTTCTAGGTGCATTTATCAATGTTTAGATGACACTATCACAATTTTTTTTTCAAAATTCATAACATCAAGAAAATTTATGATGTATAGACAATTCCTATATAGTAATTCAAAAAAAATGATATCTTTTTCCCACCAATTTTCATGAAGTTTTTCGAAAACAATATACCAAAAGAAGTGTCCACATCATTTACTTTCTAAAATAGTTGATCACTTATTAGTGGAGATGATTTTGTATATTCTTATAAACATCCATCTAATGATGTCATCAAATATTGATACTTATTCCATCGAAGTAGAAATATACGATGTGCTAGAAATATAATTTTCTAGGAATGTTTCAACATAACTGACTGGGTACCTTATTCACAAATGGGACACCCCAGAGTTTCTTTAATTATACATGCTAAAAAATCTCTATAAGAAGGAAAGTAATTTATCATCCTATACATCATGGCTCTCAATATGAAATATTCATTTTTGTAAGCATCATATAATATAACACCTGAATCCCATGAAAATTTCAAATCCTCTATCAATGGAGCTAGATAAAAATCAATATCATTACTTGGATGTTTTGGTCCTAATATAAGTATAGATAACATGATGTATTTTCATTTCATGCATAACCACAGTTTCAAGTTATAATTTACCAATAGACCCAGCTATGTACTATTAGTGTTTCTTTGAAAACCAAAAGGATTCACTCCATCTGAAGATTACACAAGAAGAAGGTTTCTTGGATCATTTACAATTTCTAGATACTCATTATCAATTTTCATACACTAATGAGAGTCTATCAGGTGACATAATTTCCCATATTTATTTCCTATATCTGCATGACACATCAATTTCCCTACTGTCTCCTCAATTACATATAGGTTCTTAACCTTGAAATTATTGGAAAGCACCATAAAAAATTCATAGGACCAGATTAATATTTATCGTATCGAGAAGAACCACACTTTGGGAATTATGTAAGTGATTTTATGACCTTGAGAAAAATTATACAGTTATTCATCCAAGCATGTATTATTTTAGAGATCATGCTGATCAAGCATATCATTCATTTGGAATCATATATTTGGCTAGAAAGCTAATTATCTTTTGGGAGCATGAAATTCAAGAGAGAAA
The DNA here is from genome assembly GCA_963277665.1 of Viscum album. NCBI lineage: Eukaryota > Viridiplantae > Streptophyta > Magnoliopsida > Santalales > Viscaceae > Viscum > Viscum album. Next base: position 258,471,718 of record OY728128.1, on the reverse strand, counting down.
GTAGTTCCATAAAAATGGAACCACTCAATCTGTTTCCTTCTTTAAAATTATATAGCTTTAGTAGGAATGAAAATGCTATATATTTGTTGCAACCAGTATAAAACAACATCTTTGCACAACTCTTTATCATCTAAAACAATTTTGTAAAATAATAATGTTTATATTAAACGATCCTTTTAGTTTTCTCAATAAGATCTTTATCATCATTCCGATCAATAATCACGTCCTCGATATGGTATTATTCATTTTCCACACTTGTAATCATTTCCGATGACTCATAAAAAGTAGTATTACCCCATTCACTGTCTAAATTTTCTTTTTCCCCATGTTTATATCAACATTTATAACATTGATCTATTACATGATAGATCAAATATTCTTCTAACTCTTCTGGACAATGTAGTCTTGAAAAACAACAAAATAATCAAGGAAAAAGGATTTGAGAAGGGTCATATGCATGATGTTTTGAAAACTTGATGATCTCTTTCACTCCATTTTCATTATCATTTTTCAAACGAGTGGAATCCATCTATTCTTTATTCATATCCATCCTATTTTATTTGGTAATATAAATATTCAACAAAATAAATCCAGAAAGGGGCATTTCAAGTAATGGGAAATCAACATTTGAATTATTGTTATTATTGTATTTTGTTTCCTAAGACACATCCCCTTAGAAGTTAACACCAAACCAGAAATAATATGTAATTATAGATGAATACCCAAATTTAAACCATGAAGATGTTGTTGGATGCAAATTAGTTTTAAGAGTTTTGATGGGAATAAAAAATAATTCACCGTTTATGGGAGTAAGGATATGAGGGATATCCTTTGGGATGGATAGATTAAGTGACATGCCCTTTCCATGGTGTTATTATCAATATACTTGTATTCCCTATATAATGTAATGGTTTTCCTAATTATATAAAAATCTAAACATAAAATATTTTTGAAAAACTAAATTTCAGATATCCTTTGAAAACTATTTATAAAATCACACTTGAAATCCCCAAAAAAACAACCATTTACATAAATTACTCTTTAAAATAGCACACCCTTTTTAAAATAAACCAATATGTTTCATGAACTCTTTCAATAAACCAAAATTCTTTTTTAATCAGTTAAGGAAAAATCATGACCCAATAGTCTTAATCATTTAAAATGAGATAAAAATCTATAATTTTTACATTTTTTCATTTAAAACACCACAAAAATCTTGTTAAAATGAAACCATTATTAAATACACTTTCAAAACATTCTCATCCCTTTATGAAAACCAATCGGGTGAGTTAAAAAAACTTGACATGAATCCTATGTCCATGCCAAGTTTTTAAATCATTTTAAATGTATTTAAAATAAAAAAGGGTATTTTGACCACACATAAATTTTTATGAAACATTTCAAAACACTTAAATTATTCTAAAATAGCTACTTAGGCATTTTCAGAAAGACATAAATCCTTGTAGAGAAATGTTATGAAATATACCTGAATAAAAAATAACCAAAAACTTTTAAAATATAAATCTATAAAAGGTTTACACATGATCCAAAATATAATGGTAAACCAAAAATAAATTTAAACAAATCACAATTGAATTCCTATTTAATCCCATTAAAAATAATTTCCTATTTATTTACTTGGTCTTATCCCTTCACTTTAACCAAGACCAAATAAACATGAGGGGTCTATTACACACATCTAGAATCATCCCAATCCAATTCCATAAACAATGACATTAAAAACCTAAAAATTCAATCATTTTTTTATAAAACTTTTAAAGATCACTACAGTTACATACCTCCTTGGAATGGTATATGATGAAGTGAAGACATCATCATGGGATTTCCTCAAGCTTTTTTAAGTATGATCTGCCCAAGAATCATTTGATTCAACCATGATAGGATGTAATCATCTCAAAAATCCTAACTAAAGAGAAAGAAAATTTAATGAAAGTATTATGAGAATAAAATAGACTAATTGAGGTTGAACGACACCATTGATTAATAATAAAATCTACTTAAAACACATCCTTGGAATGAAGATGATAAGAAGTGTAAATAAACACATAGATAAGAAAGATAGAAAAGGGGGATAATGTTGGATTGACCTATAAAACTTAGAGGGGGTAAAAATTTAATTTTACACTAAAAATACCCCATCGACTATTTGTTGGATGACCGGTAACTAGATGGTGGTTGCAGGCTGCTGGAAACCAGTATCCAAACCACCCTAGGCTCTCTCTAGAGCCCTCTCAACCCTTACCAATATCCAAAGGAATTTTTCAATGAACATTATCAATTTTTATGATTTACCCACATTTGGAATCTTATTTTGAAGTAAAATTAAAAATTATATCATCTAAAGAGATGAAAATTAATGTTTCCAGAAAAATTTAAGACCTATACTAACATGAGTTCTTAAAACATCCCTAGAATAACACTACTCATCCTAAAGAATCCTTGGTGGTCATAAAACCAAAAATAATGGCATTAGTTTTTTATTAATTCAAGAAAAATGACTACATTCCATCCTTGAATGTTATACATGCTTGTAGAGCATAAATTTGAATTAAAGGTGTTTAAATAGCCAAAACACAAGACACATATCAAATCCATTGTCAAAACTCCGATAGGAAGTCACCCACACCAATCTATTCTGAGACACCTGAGGGTTTTTATCCAACTAATCATTTTGAACATGGTGCTCATCAACTTAGGTAGTATCTAAAAGAAGCCAAATTTGAGATATAATACCCTCAAGTATTGTAATTTCTTATCAAAACACCTTTTTAGAAGTCCAATGACATGACCAGTGTAGTTTTCAATATTAAACACCTCCATAAATGCATGAAAAACTAGTTATGATTCTCATTTCATAGTTCCACGTGAAAATAAATGCATACCCACCATCCAAAAATAAGCCCGAATACATTGAATTCTCCATTAAAATAATTGCATAATCACCAAAACACCCATCATGTCAAAAAATACATACCCAAAATAGTTCTTATCCCCCCACATCTAATTACACATGAGATTATAAGTCGAACCCACTCTATATATCCCACAATAAAATACTCAGTTTCCCCCAACAATGCATTACTTGAAACACTACACCAGGATTCCATTACTCTGGAATTTGGAAAAATATCATCTTAATTCATCCACTAAATATTCAATATAATCTCTATTATAATACCATGATTTATTCATTAATCAACAAAAACTATCATCATGCTATTCCATAAGTGTTGATGCATCACCTATCTGATCCATGCTAGAATTACCTCAATTCCTGTAGAAAGTCCAAATCCATCTTGCATACTCAACCAGTTTTTATTTTTGAATATTATAATTAGAGGAATCTAGACAAATTAATATCTATTTTCCCACCACAATTATAATCCCCTAATGGTCGTCTAGTGGTTGGACTCACTAAACCACTACCATATCAGCATGAGATCACATCACCAGCGAGTAATATAACACTTCCCAGTATTTGAGTGTCCTTATCATTAGTCAAACCCAATATTCACAGCCCATATCCATCTATTACCACTACTAATTATTAGACATGGTCACATAATGTGGTATTATCCCCCTACATTGTTGTATTTAAATTCTAGTATTATGATTTTGTATATGATTTTGTGAAGGGTGTTATATATTTTCATGGGGTATACACTTTATGGAACTGTTCATGTGGGGTTTGAATTTTATGGGTTTTATTTCTTTTAAACGATTATTTGAAAATTGTGTATTCGTTTTCCTTACCTGTATAGTGGATGGTTATCTAGACCATTGATTTACTGAGATCTAACGACCCTCATTTTCTCCTAGTGCGTTTCTTTGCTTGTCCTCAATCCATTGTTCCACTGTCATGATAGTCCTGTTGCACCATGTGTTCCATGAATGTTCCCACCATCAGTTACTCGAAAAAATGGCCTGATTTGGGCTATCCACACAACAATAATCTCATACCGACGCCTAAAATACCTGACTCCCTCTGGATTGCCATCATAACTCCTCGATTACTATTTGATTCTATGAAACCTCATTATAGCAAGGGGATCTCTCTTTCTATTGGTCTAGTATGGATTGTGAGTTCTTGATGTGAATCTCCCCTCACTGTCTAGTGGGATTCTCATAGAAAAAGAAGGATATCTTTGGGATTCCGACCACCCATGCTCCCTTCTTCTGAGCTCATGCCACCTTCGACAACTGTAGTACTTATATAGGGGAGATTCAATGGAGAAACTACTTGGTTATGTGTTCTAGATGACTATGCTTCAAGAAGGTTTCAGATCCTGAACTATCTTTCATCTTAACCAATTTTTGGTAAAGATTATTAGCTCTATAGAGATTCAATTTCTTTTGTTATGTATTGTTCTGTATCATTTATTCAATGTGTGTGGGAGTCCATTCCAGGAGTTGAAGACATTAAATCTAAGTGACAAGATTCACTACTACCACCTACTTCATCAAGGTTGGCCTCCTCAGATAGTTTCTCCGGTTCATACATATCTTCCTCTGAGTCTGTATTTTATTTGTTTTTTTTTCAGGATTCATAACAAAACTATTACTTGGGTGGTATTCTCTCCATGCACTTAAGATCAAACTAATCTGAAGAACGTTATATCTTCTATCCTTTTAATTTTCTGTACTCACTTTTTTTTGTTCTAGTATATCATTATGTGAATAATTCTGTTGTATTCATTCACCACCATTTTATTAAATAGACTTATCATATAATTAACCCTAAATACGTGATAGTGAATCTTGGACGTTTTAGGTTTTTAGAATTTAATCCCAACAAGTGGTATTAGAGCCTATTGTAATGTTATTTATGGGTTTTACTAAATTTGATATTGATAATTTTGATGGTGAAAATGATTGTAATATTTGGAGAATTAAAATTACTATTTTAATAGACCATAATGATTTAATTGAACCATTTGATAGTTCTAGAAATAAATTTACCACCACTTCCCTAGATGGGTATAATTCCATTACATATGTTGATGTCCCTAAGGAAACTCTTAAGAAATCCCATTTCTTAATCCTTTAATCTTTAGGAGACAAATTTCCTAGAGAAGTTTCATATGAGTCCTCTTCTACTAGTATATTGTCTATGATTGAATCCCTTTATATGACCAACTCCCATTTTGGTATATAATATAATAAAATGAAATTATATAATTTCAAAATGAACCCTGAAACTGTAGTCTAGGTGAATATTGTTGAATTTAATTAAATCTTGTTAGATCTAGCCAACACAGACAAAAAATTGGATGATGAAGACCAAACCATTATACTATTAACATCTTTATATTATTACTTCAATTCTGTTAAATGCTCTATGATGTATGGTAAAGATACACTTACTCTTTAAGAAGTAAAACATGATTTACTCTCCAAAGACCTTCAAAAGAAGGTTAGTGTTAGGAATGAGGCTGAGGGTTTATATATTAGTGACATAAGTGTGTCTAGAGGTAGATGTGAATCCAGAGGCAGGCAGATTGAAAGGGGTCAGTCCAAGAAGCAATGATATAAGTGTAAAAACAATATTCAATTATTTTCAATGCCAGAAACTAGGAAACATTAAGGGGAACCACCCTCATAAGAATGGTGGCTATAGAGACAATAGTAATGACCATTCCTTATTAGATGAGAGGGACTTTGACATTGCTGACGTGTTAAATGTTTCTAACATTTCCCTCATTGATGAATGGATCCTGGATTCAGGATGATCAGTTCACATGTGTCTTAGGATGGATTTCATTATTGAGTTGAGGGAAATAGAACATGGTTAGGTATTTTGAGGGAACAACAGGAGTGGTCACATAATGGTAATATTCTTTATTTAATTATAGCTTTATGATGGGAATGTTACATCTCTTGAGGAATTTAGTTGGGTACCTGAGTTAAAAAAACCTAATCTTTCTAGGAATCCTTGACTAGAAGAGGTATATATTTAATTCAGATTCTGGAATCATTAGAGTTTTATAAGGATCCCTCATATTTAAGAAAAGAACTCTTTGAAATGGTCTTTAATTTTTAGATGGGAAGGTTAATAGAAGTCAGTTAAAAACCTCTTGAATTTCATAACCTGATTCCACCACCCTTTGGCGTAAAAGGTAAGGGCACATTAGTTCCAAGGGACTTAGTGAACATAATAAATAGGGGATTTTGTGTAACATTACTTCTATAATTCTCCCAATGTGTGAATATTGTATATATAGGAAATCTTGAAGTGTCAACTTCAATAGGTCAATGTGTAAAGTTAAAGAACCCCCTGAATGTGTTCATTCTGACTTGTGGGGACCTTCTAGGGTTACCTCTCATGGTGGGGGATTATACTTATTGATATTCATTGATGAATTATCTAGGAATGTCTAGATTTATATTCTAAAACATATGTTTGAAACTTTTTATACATTTATAAATGGAATGATTGGGTAGAAAGTGAGTCTAATAAGAAACTCAAATCTTTAAGAACTGATAATGGTTTAGAGTATCTAACCACATAATTCATTTAATTTTGTGAATATAAGGGAATAAAAAGATATTAAACTACTGTGGAAACACCACAATAGAATGTATTACCATAGGTATTAAATATGACAATTATTGGGAGGGTGAGGTGTATTTTGTCCAACTCAAAACTACTCAGGTCCTTCGGGGCCGAGGCTGCTTCAACAACAGTCTATCTTATCAACTATTAAATGTATTCTTCTAATTATTTTAAGACACTTTAAGATCTCTAGAATGGTTCACCCTTGGACCTTCCACTCCTTAGGACTATTGGATCTATATTTTATGCTCATACACACACTGATAATCTAGTTCATAGGGATATTAAGTGAATATTTATGGGTTACCTAGAGGTTGTTAAGGGGTATTGTCTATGGTTAGAAAAAACGGGTTATCATAAATATATAGTTAGCCAATTTTTCATGTTTCATGAGTTTGGTCTGATCTGGGATAAAGGATCTGAAACTATACGTACATTTTACGAAACAATAAGACCCTCTAGAGTATTAAGTCCCCTAGGTGTTGTAGTTCATTTTGAATCTACTGACCACTACCAGTCCACAACTAGTCATGCTCCCTCATTTTCTATACCTAAGTCGAATCTGATTCCAATTTGGATTCTGAAAACGAAACATAATGATCTGAGAAATTATTAGATCACTCGAGATAGAGAGAGAAAAGCTATTAAGCCTCCATCCTATTTCAATCTAGTAGAAATTGATGCCTATTCAATTAATTTAGCACTATATTTGTTTAATGATGAACCTCAAACATATAAGAAATCTATTAAGTCTACTAAAGACACTAGGAGGCTGAGTAAAATGAAAGAAGAGGTGGATTCTCCTATTAAAAACAACACATGGGTTTTTGTTTCTAAACTTATTAACCAATTGGTCGTAGTTTCTAAGTAGATTTATAAGAAGAAAGAGAACAATTTTGGAGAAACTAAAATCAAATTCAAATCATGAATGGTTTCAAAAGGCTTTATTCAATGTGAAGGCATTAATTATAGTGAAATTTTATCCCCCATTATTAAACATTCATATATTAGAATTATTTTTTCTTTTGTTTCCATATTTTATTTCATTTTTGAACAATTAGATATAAAAACTATTTTTTACATGGTATTCTTGATGAAATAATTTATATGACTCCCAGAGAAGGATTATCAAAAATATTAAAACCTAATAATTTTGGTCTTCTTAAGAAATATTTAAATGGTCTTAAATAATATTTAGGACAATGATATAAGAGGTTTGATTCTTTTATGTTTTAAAATTAGTTTTCTAGATGTAAATTTGATGCATATGTATATTATAAAACTGTTAAACAAGAATCTATTTACCTATTATTAAATGCTGGTTTCATGATTTTAAACTATAAAAAATGAGGATTACAAATTATATGAAAATTAAATTGAATAGTGTATTTGAGATGAAATATTTAGGGAATGATAATAAAATATTAGGTTTGGAAATAATCAGAGGAAGGAAGGCTAAAACCTTGTACTTATCCCAATCTGCTTATGTTATGAATGTATTTAGATGATACCTGTTTGAGCATGTAAAACTTGTTAGTATTAATTTAGGAAAACATTATAAGTTTTACGTGGACCAATCCAATAAAAATGATGATGATTATACCTTCATGAGTAAGATTCCATATGCTAATGTAGTAGAATTTCTTATGTATAATATGGTCTCTTCTAGGATAGAGACTACATTTGATGTTTGTACATTGAGAAAGTTTATGGGGAAACCTACGACTCATTAGCATTAATTAAAATTGATAATGAGGCATGTCTCTATGTTTGAAAAACTGTGCATTCGATATGGCTTAAATATTAGTTTTGATAGTGATATAGTTGTATTTGTTGACTCTAATTATGCTAAAAATGTTGACACGCTAAATTATATCACTAGTTTTGTATTTATTTCATTTGGAGGACCGATATCCTAGAAGTGAAATATGTACTTAGTGGTTGCACTCTCCCTTACTGAGGTAGTGTATATTTACTTAACAGAATACATAAAAGTGTATATATGGTTGAATGGTTTTCTTTCTAAGTTTTCTTTATCAGCTGATAGCATAATAGTCTACTGTGATAGCCAATGTGCATAACATTTACCTAAGAACTATATATTCCATGTTAGATCGAATCACATTGACCTTAGAATTCATTTTGATAGGGATATTAGTGAATCTGGGATGGTGATTTTCACTAATATTCCCATTGGGGACAACCCATCTGATAGTTTGGCTAAGGTTATCTCACTGTCCAAATTCCTGCATTGCCATAAATTAATGAATTCAGTCCCAATTTTATAAATTAGGTTTTAATAACATCATCCTTAAATTTGAATTAATTGTAAGGTGGATATTATTTGTATTTTCCCCAAAACAATTTTCATTTAAATTCCATTATTATGGTTTGGTATACGATTTAGTGAAGGGTGTTATATACTTTCATAGGGGTATACACTGCGTGGTAGTATTCACGTGGGGTTTGAATTTTCAGGATTTTATTTTGTTTAACTATTTATTTGAAAACACTGTATTCATTTTCCATACCTATATAGTCGTTGGTTATCTAAACCTTTGATTGAATGAGATCTAACAACCATAATTTACTATGGGTGTGTTTCTTTGCTCAACCTCGATCTGTTGTACAACCATTGTGCCACTCCTGTAGTTCCATGTGTCTCACACACTGTCCCACCTTCAGTTACTTGAACCAATAGCTTGATCCAGTCCATCCATCGATCAGTAATCCCATGCTGTTACATGAATCACCTAATTCCCTCTAGATCTCCATCCTTGATCCTCAATCACTGTATGATTCCTTGATTCCCCATTTGAGAAAGGTGCTCTTTGTTTTGACTGGTTTGGTTTGACCTGTGGGTTCCTAATGTGAAGCTCCCATTGCTTTCTAGAGAGATTCTTCGTGAGAAATAAGGATATCTAGGGGATTTCAGACACTTTCACTCCCCTCTGTTGAGCTCGTGCCACATCCTTCAAATATAGTACATATCCAGTGGATATTTAGTGGATAATTGACTTGGTTCTGGGTTTTGAATGACTATGATTGAAGAAGTTTTTAGATCTTGACCTATATTTCATCGTAACCAACCATCATTATAGATTATTGGATCAATAGAAAATCAATTTCTTTTATCATGTATTTTTCAATATCCTTTTTGGGTGTGTGTGTGAGTCTGTCTAGGAGTGGATGATGTTTACTTTACGTGACATGCTTCACCAATACCACCTAATTCATCAAGGTTAGCCTCCTCTTATAATTTCTATGGTTCTTTCTTATTTTCCTTGAAGTGTGTAGTTTCTTTGTTTGTTTTCTTGCTTCATAATAAAATTGTTACTTGGGTGGTGTTCTAGCCATTCATGTAGGATCAAATTGATCTGAAGAACATTATATCTGTTGTCCTTTTACTTTTGTGACCTCATTTTTTATTATTCTAGTAGCTCGTTATGTGAAGAATTATATTATGTTCTTTAATCACCATTTGATTAATAGAAATTATCATATAATTAACCCTAAATACATGACATCAGATCTTGCCTGTTTTAGGGTTATAGAATTTAATTCCAACACCTCACTTATACATGAACATTAACATGAATAAAAAATCACTTCTTATCACTACTCGTAAGGATATTCCTTATTACTTTCAAAAATCAAATCATATTGGGTTCTACACCCATAAACCGTCAATGGAACTTTACCCACCACATTACCTAAATTAAATCACTCCATGAATGAAACCTAAAAAGGTTTCACCATCAAAAATGCATTTCACCTTATGATCCACACTCACCCATTATCAACCTCTAACACTAATCCTTCATGCAGTTCCATGTCACGAACCATACCTTGGTTGACCATCCCATGAAACTCTATCAATTTATAGAATCTCGTTAACCACAGAGTGAAATTTCCCATTTTGATCCAAGGCTCAGGAAATTATACCCACCTGTATTCACAATTCTCATTATTCCTATGGTCTCACATAACCTCCCACAATTTTAAAACACAATAGGCATGACATTAAACCATACACATTAAATCATCATTGATCAACATAGTGGGGTACACTATAATACAACTATATCATACAACCTGAATCACAATCATAGGAGTCACGTAATACTAAAACTAGTATCATATGCCAAATAAAAACATAACTAAGATTTGGAGGTCTGATGGAAACTATAGGGTTCGGCGGTTGTAGAATTAGGGTTGGTGGTGGTAACGGCAGTGGAGGCCACAGTGGGCAGCGACAGAGCTGGGTCAGAAGTGGTAGTGGTGGTGTATGCATTGATTGCGGCCAAAGAGACATTAGAGGGATTGAAGGTTGGCAGCAGATGAAAGATGCAATGACGAAAAAAGGAAGTAGCGGAAGGACGAAGTGTTGATAGAGGTTTGGTTCTACGAGAGCTTGAGCACGAGTGGTGACATGGTACTGATAGGGCTTCTTTTATAATTAAACAAAAGGATTTTATCAATGATTTTTGGAAAGCATTGATAAAGGTCTGTTTTGTTAAAACTAAAATAGAATGTTCTCATAAAACCTAACATTATCAATGATTTTTTGTGTTGATAAAGACATGCGTTTATCAATGATAAAAAATGACGATAATTGGAATCTTTATCTATGCTAAAGTTAGAGCATCGATAAAGACACAATTTATCAACGCTTTCTTAGTGTTGATAAAGGCCTATTTTTATCTGCACCAAAACAACACTGATCAACTTTTAATGTTAATAGTTATATATTTATTTAAATAACCTGAAAACTATAATAAATATATTTAATATATTTTATATTATATATAATAAATTTATTAATTATATAAATCTATATAATTATAAATATAATGTAGATATTTGTTGTAAATATAAATATATAAATTTATAGTTATAATTATAAATAAATATATATTTATTTAAATAATTATAAAATATTAAAAAATATCTATATTATATTTATAATTATATAAATATATATAATTAATATATTTATTATAATTTTATTATTATTTAAATATATCTAATTTTATTTATAATTATAATTAAAAATAAATATATATTTATTTAAATAATTATAAAATTATAATAAATATCTATATAATACTTATAAGTATATAAATATATATAATAAATATATTTAAAATAATTTTATTATTATTTTAATATATCTATATTTATTTGTTATTATTAGTGTTAATATTTTTTTTATATTTATAAATATATTTATATGATTATATATATTTATTAAATTATAAAGAAAGGATGGTGATTGAAGAGAGGAACGATGATGATGCTTGAGATTTTACTTTGAATGGGTTCACATCGACCTCACTGGAAATAGAATTCTTGGATTCAGATTCTTCCCATGGTGTATCAAAGATCCTTGATGCGTAGTATTCCTTGAATCATAGTGGAGAGGGTTTGGCAGCTGATGCGAACAATTTGATAGTTGGGGGGTTGGATGATCGAGACGACCATGTTGACCATGATATAATGTCAAAGGGGAGAGAGTCTTCCTCAACGGTGGCCTTGGGTCCGGCAATCCCTGATGCACTGGCATCTCAGAATCTTGATGTTGAACCTCCTTTGAATCATGGGGATGAGGGTTCGACTGCCAATGTGAAAAAATTGACATCATAGGGGTTGGTTGATCAAGAAGGCCGTGTAGATATGGCATCGAAGGGAAGAGCATCCTCGTCATAGTCCTTGGGTCCGATTATCCTTTACGTTCTCGATTATAGGAATCTTGACGTCGAGGATTCATCGGACCCTGATACGAAAAAATTGATAGGTTCTCGAATTTCTTTGAAGACATTGAGCAGAAGTATTTCATTCTATGGAGGCCTTGTTTTATCTAAAGAATCTGGACCCTAATAGACTTGTGACTCCTAGATTTCCAAATATGATGATGGGAGATTTACTATTATTTCTTATATAGTGGCACTCAAGGAACATCTTAAGGCAGACATATTTTCCCTTATTGTGTGTCTAATACTTTCTAAGTGTGATAAGTCGATGAATACTGAGGATTTGAAGTTCATTCTATCTCGGATTTGTGGTTTTTCAAACTGGAGGATAGTATCTATTGGAAGAGGATACCTTCACCTTATTTTCTCACATATAAATGATAGATCGAGGGAATAGACCAATGGGGTGTACTCTCTTAATCCAGGAATTTTTCAAATGTATACTTATGATTTAAAATTTAATCCTTATCTATTGAAGCATTCAAATGATCAAATTTGGGTTAGAATTCATGGTATAAGCTAGGGGATCTGGAATCCATTAATTTTGAATGATTTAGTTTCTCCCATTGGTATCCCTATGAAAATGGATTAGAATACAGTGCATGGAAAATTTGGCTACTTTTTCCGTGTTTTGGTTGAGGCAGACGTGCAGAATCATTTAACAGATTGTGCCACATTGGTGTCCAATGGTGAGAAATAGGAGGTTGAGTTTGAATATGAATCAATCCCTTTATTTTTTAAATTCTTCATATTGGTGGGGAGTGATGCTTCTGAATGTAGAAAGGTGAGGAAAATTCAGATGAAATAGCGGTATTCCTGCCAATATGCCCATGGAAAAAAGACACAAAACCCAGTGGAAATGACATGGTGACAACTCGAGTGTATAAGGAAAGGCCCAAGCTTCTTAATGTCATTGGATCCATGGAACCTGTCCTAGTGTTAGATCCTTTGGCATCTCTTCCTTTTAGACTTTCACTAAGTGGGTGCATGAAGGGGCTCTTCAGAAATTCTCAGGTGTTGATGCATCAACTAAACATCTTCCATGGGGAGGTCTAGTTCCCCATATGCTTCGGCATAAAAAGAGGGTTGTAGCTTTAATAATGGAAAGGATACTACTTATTCCTTTCATGATATACCTGTTACTGGACTTCAAGCCACTAATGAAGAGAAACGTTATGATTTTGACCTAGAACATGATGCCCAAACACTTGCTGATTCTTAGCTTGGGGATGAGAGACTTTCTTCTAAAAGTAAGGAGGAAAAAGAGGTTGACCCTCCTCTCCCTTTCAGGGTGAAAAAGACTAGAACCGCTGAGGATGCAGTTAGAGTCCCTTTACAAGAATGATGTGCAACTAGTTTAGAAAGTAGGAAAGTGAATGTTGAATGTAGGGCATGGAATTAATGATTAAACTGCTAAATTGGAGAGGGTTGAAACAAAAGGATCCCGAAAACAACCAATGTCTTGGAAATGGGGTCGACATCCAAAATTTCAGGGTCGAGGATGTGGTCGTAGAATGGAACAACAACATCTTCGGGGGAAGTACATCATGATCTTTTACCAGAAGAATTCATAGTTAGAGTGGGAATCTACTGATGATGAATGGCCCTATATTTTTCATTTGTAGTTTTCTTTTTTTGATGAGGTCTTATCTCTTTTTTTACCCCATCCCTTCTCTTTGTTTTCTTAGTCTTTTTTTTTCTAATAATTTTATTAGGAGTGAGCTTGCCTGCCTCCTTAACCTTTTCAATATAAAATCATTAATATAATAAATATATTTATTATAATTTTATAATTATTTAAATTAATTAATAAATTTATTTATTTATAATTATAAGTATACATAAATATATTTATAAAAATTTGTATGTAGTTATAAATTAATATATATATTTATATTCAATAATATATATAAATATATATATTTATAAAATTATAATTGATGAAATTATGATAATTTTAAAATTATATAAAAAATAAAAAAAATATAGTTATAATTATAAGTAAATATACTTAAAATGTATTTATATATAATCAAAAATTTATATTTATAAATATAATAAATATATTTATTGTAATTTTATAAGTATTTATGAGAACATAATAGGTTCATGGGTATAACATGAATCATATACCTAAGTATATATATAATATTAAAGAAATATTTATACATATATATTCATTAATAAATATAAATAAATTTATTTATAAAATTATAATAGATATATAATTATAACTTTAGATAAATTTATATTTATTAAAATAATTATAAAAATATAAATTTAATTATATTTAATTATTATAATTTCATGAATAAATAATTAAATATTTATTTATTTATACTTATAACTTTAAATAAAAATATATTTATGGCTACAAATAAATAAACATAATTATAATTATAATTATAATTATAATAAATATATTTTTTATAATTTTATAATTTTTTATAGATATATATATATTATTTAAAATTATAATTATAAATAAATATATATATATATATATATATATATCTGTATATATTTATAAATATATTTATATAATTATATATATTTACAAATTATAATTATTATAATTATAATTATTATAATTTTTTAATTTTTAAAAAAAATACATATTCATTTATAATTATAATAATAAATAAATATCTTTATAATCATTTGTATATAATTATTGATATATATATATATATATATTAATATATAAATATATTTATTTATGTTAATATATAAATATATTTATTTATAAAATTGTAATAAATGTATTATTGTAATTTTATAATTATATATATATTTATATTAATAAAGTAATAATAATAATTATAAATAAATAAAATTTAAAAGTATTTCTATGTAATTAAAAATTTATAATTAAAAATTTTAAAAATGTATTTATAATTTAAATATATTTATTGTAATTTTATAAGTATTTATGAGAACATCATAATTTCATGGGTATAACATGAATGAATCATGCATGTGTCGATTTATAAATTAAGATTCATAATGATGAATACATATCATATATATGTCCACATCATCATAATATAGGAAATCTTAACATTTAAAACACAATCATGTCCACAAATAAACTTTTTGATCATATGGGATCAATTATATGAAATAGGTCTGAGTACAAGTTGGCAAGCCAACCCATACCCATCAAATTAATTATAAACATTCATTTTTTAATTAATATATGTAAATAAACATTATTTTTGCATTTAAATATAATAAATTTATATAAATTAATAATATTTTTTTATTAAAAGAATGTATTAGTGCTAAATTTAGTGCTGATAAAACTATCTTTTATCAGTTCTAAAAATGACACTGATAAAGGGTACACAAATATCAGCACTTTATTTTTAGTGCTGATAAATTCCTGCGTATCCCTTGCCAGGATCAGTAGTAATTAAAATCCAACCATGTCTCCGTAGTTTTGAGAATGTGAAGGGTTCTTTAAGATAAAAAATTACTTTTAATCTAAAAACACACAATTTTAGTAATATTGAATATATTGTGTGTCAAGAAAATGTTAGGTAGATTCTTACATGTTACAAATGAACAACTAATCATTGGCTTAAGTAATCCCAAAAATCTGAGCTTAATTGTTTAGTTTTTTTGTTTGTGATGCAAAATTTGAACTAAAATGTCAATTTTAAATGAATACACATATGTTCAGTCATACTGGTCATATTGCGGGTTAGATTAATGGTATGTTAATTCATAAAGATAAAAAATAATACATGAATCATTGTCCCAAAGCATCACTACAACCCAATCGTGTTTTCTCCGTTTTGGATTTGTGACACACGTTTTGAATTGAAATGTCAATTTTAAACTAAAAAAATACACCATCAATGATAATTTTTGGTTTTGAAAGTAGTGGCAATGTGATGTAGTTTGTGATACATTAAAATTAATTTTAATAATCATTGAACAAAGTCAAGAGCATTGATATTTAACATCAAATTTATAATTAATTTTTTAAATATTTTAAGAAATAAAAACCTGGGATTATAAAAGTTCTTCATTGGTGAAAGTTGATCATGCGAAAAGACCATTTCAGATTATCTTTATTGAATTTTGAGGATCCTAGGATAGAGTCTCTGTAGTGGTGATCCACACTTTCTCCTACAATCTCTAAGCAACTCCACTTGATCTTCATGTGCTAGCATGGAGAGTCGAATGTTCTATGTCATTCGTTCCTGATCTCTCATTCTTCAATCATAAAGAAATTATCTTGGGCTTCTCATTCTTGTTATGGAGAGATAAAGAGTATTCTAGATGGAATTCATCATGTGCATCAATTCTCAACTATCAAATTTGGATACTCTACACAATAGACATAAACATCTAATTATCAAGTTAGGATTTAAGTTAAATTATTATTTAATTGCATGTGAGCCATTAAATAACATTAATTACCCTTATTATACCTCCATCCACATAATAATAATTATATTATTATTTTTTTATGGTGCAGGCAGACCTATGTAATAACAAATATTATTTAACCATATTGTTAATTAATATTTTTCATCGGACACAGTATTTTTCCGTTAGAACTACTCCTATATTTTATTGAACCCCTAAATGAAAAAATTATTCCTAAATAGATATCTCATACACATAAAAGTGAATACGTATTTATTAAATAATAAATAAAATAAATAAATATATTTTTATTCACCTGTCGCTGAATAAATATTTATTTAATTTATGCAATCAATATAACAACATGAATCTATTACTCAGACTTAAGAATGAGATTTATTTCATTAATTAAAGTTAAATATAATTTAATTGAGATCAACAGAAACATTTCTTTTATTTTATGACACTGAATTGTTGCAATTTAATTCCTTTAATATTTTTATAGGATTTCATCATATTTACTCCAGGATTTTCTATTTTCTTGGGATGTTTAATCCTTTATGGGGATTGTCCACTTTACACCATTTAGATTCTTATATTTTATTTACTGGAAATATATTTTGGTTCATTACCTATTTAAGAACTTGATTTGAGATCGTTGATTGTGGGAGATCAAACAACAATGGATGATCCTGATTGTGCATGTTTGGATTGGATTTAATTCGTGCCACCTATTTGGTGCCAATACCATGACACCACCTATCCCACCCATTGTACTTCCTTTTATTATGTGAACCATATTTTTCATCACATCCATCTATAGGGATTTCATCTCATGGATTTCCTATGCTTCCTAATACTTGGTTGAAATTCCATTATTACTTCACCTCCTACACCTTGATTTGAGGAGATTCATTTTGTCTCGTGAAGGGATTTATTTTTGGTTCATCCAAAAGAGCTCCTGGTGAGAGTTTCTTTCATTGTGTAGAGGATATTGAATGATGAATAAGGGGAACTAAGGAATTTTTACCACCCTCACTACCCACTATCAAGCTCATGCCACCTCCTGGAACTGAAGTACCGCTCTAGTGAAGATTCAGTGGAGTTCGACTCGATCTTGGGTTCAAGGAGACAACACATCATGCAGGTTTCAAATATTGACTACCTTTTTTCATCAAAACCTGGTTTTACTTTAGAATCATGTATTTGTATAAATTTATTTCATTTTCTAATTTATTGATCTGTATCCTTTTTAGGTGTCTGTGAGAGTCTGTCTAGGAGTTGATAGTGTTGACTATATGTGATAGGTTTCATCACTACCACCTAGTTCAACAAGACCTGTATCCTCTTGAGAATTTATCTAGTTTTATTTGTGATTATTTGAGTTTGTATTTATTTTATTACCATTTTTTAGTAATATAAATAAATAACTTAGTGGTTTTCTCTCCATTCATGTCAGATCATGCTGTTCCGATGCACATTATATCTAGTGATGTTCATTTTCTTTTCTTTCTGATTTTGTGCTTCTAGTAGTTCTCATGAATAAGAAATCTATCTTTTTTTTTATTTTAACCTACATTTAAATTGTATTACATAGAATTTTTAACCCATAAATATGGATTAGTGGGTCTTGGATGTTATAAGGGTTAACAGTTTAACCCCAACAAGTGGTATTAAAGCCTTCTGCAACATTGATAATGTGTTCTACTAAATTTTATATTGACAAATTTGATAGTGAAGATGATTTTATTCTATGGTGAATTAAAATTACTTCCCTAAATGATCATAATGAATTAATTGATACCCTTTATTGCACCATAAATCATGTAACCCCCTTTACCTAGATGAGAAAACCAGTATCACTTCTGTTTATGTCCCTGAAGAAAACCTTAGGAAATCTTGTACCTTGATTGATTTGAATTTAAGAGATAATGTTCATTAGTAGGTTGTATATGAGTCTTATGCAACTGGTATATGGTCTAGACATGAATCACATTACAAGTAAAAGTATCTTGTTAGTAGATTATACAAAATAATATGATTATATACTTTAAAAATTTATCATAGCATTTCAGTCAGGATACTCATTGATGAGTATAATAAAATATTATGAGATATAGCCAAAAAAGACATTAAATTAAATGATGAAGATCTATCCATAATACTTGTTATATTCATTATATTATACCTTTAATTATGTTAAATACTATATGATATATTGAAAATATACTCTTACTCTTGAAGAAGTTAAACTAGCTTTACTTTAATAATACCTCCAAAGGAAGATTAGTGATAACGGTGAGGTATAACGTTTGAAAATTAATGAAAAAAGTGAATCTGGGGGTAGAAGGAAGTCTATGGGTCGGAGGAAATATAAGGGAGAGTTTAAGAAGACAAGTTATAAGTATAAGAGTAAAGTAATAATGTGTTTTGAATGAAAAAATGGTCACATTATGAGGTACTTCCCTAATAATAATGGTCACTATATAGAAAATAGTAATGACCATTCCTTTTTAGTTGAGTAGGAATTTGACATTGCTGATGTGTTAAATGTTTCTAACATTACAATCTCCAATGGATGGATCCTTGATTTAGGATGTCCATTCAACATGTGTCCTATGGGGGAGTTATTCACTTATTTGAGGGAAATTAAAAATAGAGAGGTGTTTATAGGGATCATTAGGATCTTTTATATTATTGAAATATGATCGATTTCATTAGAGCCTCCTGATTGTACTGTTAAAACTCTTGATGATGTTAAGTGGGTACCCAATCTGAAAAGAAACCTAATTTCCCCAGGATTCCTTGACCAAAGTGCCAAACCATTAAATAAACCTATATGAGTCTTAATATTTCCCAAGGATCACTAACTATCATGAAAGTAAATCATAATAATGACCATCATGTATTGGATGGTAAAATTTATAGAAGTTAGTTACAAGCCTCTTTTGATTCAGAAATTGATACAACCACCCTTTGGCATAGATTTTTTCATAATGTTAGTTCCAAAGGCCTTAATTAACATAAAAAAACAAGGGATTTTGAGTAATGTACCTCCCCTTATTCTTAAATTATTTGAAGATTATGTAAATGGAAAATTCATAAGAGTTAGTTTTTGTTGCTCTATGTTGAAGGAAAAAGAACCCCATGAGTGTGTCCACTCTGATTTGTGGGATCCTTCTTGGGTCACCTCCCATGTTGGATTCTTGTAATTTTTTTCTTTTACTGATGAATACTCTAGGAATGTCTAGATACATACTATCAAACCGAAGTATGATACTTTTTAGACGATTAAGAAATGTAAAGCTAGGGTAGAAAGTGAAATAGGTTATAGAATAAAATCCTTAAGAACTGATAACAGTTTAGAATATCTTTCCACTGAATTCATTGGATTTTTTGAATCATATGGAATAAAAATATACCAGACTATTGTTGAAACACCAAAATAGGATGGATTTTTAGAGAGGATGAATAAAACTATTCTCGAGAGGGTTAGGTGTATGCTATCCAACTTTAAATGCCCCAGGTCCTTCTAGACTGAGGCTGCCTCTATATAAGTCTTTTTAATTAATCATTGACCATATTTTTATAATTATTTTTAGACACATAATTTTTTTTTTAAAAAGGTTCACCCCCCTTCCTTTCACACCGTAGGTATTTTGGATCCATATATTATGCTCATACCCATACAGATAAGCTAGTTCATATGGCTGTGAAGTGTATATTAGTGGGTTATCAAAAGGGTGTTAAGGGGTATCATCTATGGATAGATAAATGAGGTTATCAAAAGTGTATAGTCAGTTGAGATATTGTGTTTCATGATTGTAGTCTCTCTAATGGAATAGGGATAGAATCAATTGAGTCATCTGATTATAATGGGTAATCGTACAGAGTCCCAACACCCTTTGATATTGAAGTTACATTAGAATCAAAAGACCAATCCCAATCCATTTTGGGACTGGGTCTTATCCTCCCATTTCCCAGACCCAAGGTAAATCCATTTCTAATTCATATTCTAAACCCAAAATAGAGGAACTAGATATTCTGAGAAATTATTAAATCACCTGAGATAGAGAAGGAAGAGTAATTAGGCATCCACCTCGCATCAATCGGACAGGTATTGATACCTACGAGTTTAATGTTTCTCAAGATATATTTAATGATAAACCTCAAACTTATAAGAAAACCCCTAAGTCTAAAGAAGACACTAAGAGGTTAGGTACTATGAAAAAAGTGATGAATTCACTACTTAAGAAGAACACTTGGTTTATGGTTTTCAAACCTAATAGCAAAAATATTATAGGTTCTAAGTGGATATATAAAGAGATGGAGAACAATGTTAGATAAACTAAAATCAAATTCCCAGAATGAATGATTGTTAAATGATTTATTCAATGTGAATGTATTGATTAATGTGTCATATTATCTCTTGTTGTAAAATATTCATCCATAATAATTCTTCTTGATTTTTCTACCATGTTAGATCTACATGTCGAATAGTTAGATGTAAAAACTTCTTTTTTGAATGTTACCCTTAATAGAACAATTTATATGAATCCTCCTGAAGAATTTTAAAATATATTTAAACCGAATAATGTTTTCCTTATTAATAAGTATTTATATGGACTTAAAAATCTTCTAGGTAGTGGTATAAAATGTTTTATTAATTTACGACTGAAAACCACTTTTTTAGAAGTAATTTTGATTCATTTTTTACTATAAAACTGATAACCATGAATCTATTTACCAGTTATTATATGATGAAGAAATAATTTTAATATGTAAAAACATGGAGATTATAATTTCTATAAATAAAAAATTTAACTTTATCTTTGAAATGAAAGACATAAGACATTATAATCAAATATTTTTTATGTACATAATTAGAGATAGGAAGGCTCAAACCTTGCACTTATCTCAGTTTTCTTATGTTAAGAATGTATTTAAAATGTATCTATTTTAGCACATTAAACCTATTATTATTCATTTTGGAAATCATTTTAAATTGACTTTGGAACAATCTCTTGAAAAGATGACGAGACTGATTTTATGAATAAGATTCCATAGTCTTATGTTGTAGGAAATCTGATGTATAATATGGTCTATTCTAGACCAAATATACCATTTGTTTTTTTTTTTCACTTTGAGAATGTTTATGGGAATACTTAGTATGCCTCAATGGCATTCTTTGAAGTGGCTCCTCAGGTACGTGTCTATGTTTGATACGATTTGAATTTTATATAGATTAAATAAAAGTTTTAGTGATTACATATTTGGGTTTGTTGACTCTGATTATGATGCAAATATTGAGACTTGAAAATCACTCACTGGTTATGTGTTTCTTGCATATGGAGGACCAGTCTTCAGGAAATGAAACATGAAATCAGTGGTTTCCCACTCCATTACTGAGGAAGAATATATAGCCTTGAAAAAATCCATTAAAGAGGCTATATGGATAAAAGGTTTTATTTCTAAGTTGTGTTTATCTGGTGATAGTATAATAGTCCACTATGATAGCCAATTCCCATTGCATCTATCTAAAAACTATGTATTCCATGGTAGATCGAAGCACATTGACATTATACTTTATCTTTAGGGACATTATATAATCTAGGATAGTGAGTGTTACAAAAATACCTATGAGGGAAAATCTAGCCGATATTTTGACAATGAATGTCCCATTGTCTAGATTCTTGCACTACTTTAAGTCAATGAATTTAGTCCTAATTCTATAAATTAGGTTGCAATAATTCCATCCTTAATTCATTCAATTTTAAGGTGGATGTTTTTTTGTTTTATTCCCATTCATTATTGAAACTGAATTCCTTTAATCATTATATATGATGTCTTCATCTTTACTAAAGGAATATTTATTTTAATGGGATTTGTGATCATTTCACTGGATATATTCACATTATTCCATTTAGATTCTTATATGTTGTTTACTATATTTTTTTAATTACCTATTTTTGTGCTCTATTTGAGACCATTGATCATGGGTGATTGAACGGTGGTGGATTCTCATAGTTTTTCTTGTTTGTCTTGGATTCAATCTGGGTCTCCTCTTCAATACCAATTCCATGGTTCCACCTATCCCACCTATTGCACCGACATTTTTATGAGAACCATCAGTTTCACCACAACCATCAATGGGGATTTAATATCTTGGATTGACTGCACCACTTGGAACTTGCTTGATAGGCCATCATTGCATCACTTATTGTGCCTTGATTTGGGTTGATTCATTCTGTTTGTAGAAGATATTTGTTTCTGGTTCATCCAAAAGAGATCCAAGTGATTGTTTCTTTTACTGTGTAGAGGATCTATAATGAAGAGAAAGGGGAATTAAGTCATTTTGGCCACCCGAACTCCCCTTTATCAAATGCATGCCACCTCCTAGAACCGGTGTACCACTCTAGTGGAGATTTAGAAGATATCGACTTGATCTTGGGTTCTAGGTGACTACGCATCAAGTTGGTTTCAAAATTTGACTCATTTTTTCATCATAACCAATGTTTAGTTTAGAATATTTTCACTATAGCAATTTATTTCTTTCTATCATGTATAAATATATTTCTTTTTTGGTGTGTGTGTGAGTCCATCCACGAGTGGATGATGTTGACTCTATGTGAGAAGTTTCGTCACAGCCACCTAGTTCAACAGAACTGACCTCCTCAGATAGTTTCTTTGGTTTTATTCTTGATTCTTCATGTCAGTATTTCTTTTATTACCTTTTTCATAGTAATATAAAGACTGACATTGGTGGTGTTCTCTCCATGCAAGTCAGATCATGCTGATCCAAAGAACATTATATCTAGTGTTGTTCCTTTCTAGTTATTTATGATTTTGTGCTTCCAAAAGTACTATTGAAAAATAAATAAATATTTATTTATTTTCACCTACATTTTAATTATATTACAGTTAATCTAAACCTGAAAATATGAATCATTGGGCTCTAGATGTTCTACGGGTTAAAGGTTTAACACAAAAAAACTTAGTGTGGGACCATCTTAGATTATTTCTCTTGGAATTAGATGGGATTTCCTAAAGTCTAAGATTAGTATCTAGCAACAAGTTAAGGAACCCAAGATAAATAAAATAATGTTTAAATGTAGAAAACCACATACAAAAACTCACTATGTAATATAATACATTTTTTACAACATCTCATCAAGAATATTTCATGATGGTGTCATCGACCTATTTACTCAATACGTCTTTCATTGAATGTCTGAAATAAAAGAGTCATTACACCATGAAAATGAAATTTATGTGATGGTTATATTCTAGTAAAATGGTAATATATCAACTCCCATAAATATGTAATGGAAAAATATTTCCTCGACTTATCAATTAATTACATGTTCATCATAACACACCCAATGCACCCTACTCCCCACCAACATATCGTGTGAAGTTTTTGTCAGTAAATCTAAGTGGATGAGTCATGAAATGTATCAATAATACTATTAAATTATAAGGATCATTACAAATGATCATAGATAATAATATTCAATGACACCAAAACATTCAGAATTCCTACCGGCGGGACTATTCTCATAATCTCTCATATTGGATATTACCAATTCTAAACCTCATGCGAATAATGATGATACACTTATGAGTACTCATACATGATGGTCTAAATTCTATGTTTCCCATCATGGTACATTATACAACCACAAAACAATACTAATAATACCATCATATCACTTTATGTTTCTCATCAGCGTGGGAAACTTCAATGGCTTTATCAATGTGACAAATAGTCTAGGAAATTATTGCATTAAATCCCTAAGAAATAGTGAAAAATATGTAATAATATTTTAATTAATATTGAATACATTTAATATACATGAACTAGAAGTACAATTTGCTGATCCAATGAAACTAACTCTAAAAAACTTTCACTTGGACTAGATCCAAATACCTAAAACTTTCAGTTTGATAGAACTCACATGATAATAACACTTCTTCTGAGTCATGGAATTAGTCAAGGGGTCTTCCATGTTGTCTTCTGTAGAAATACTACAAACTTCAACATCCCCACTTTGAGAAAAAAACCCTCTAGATATGATACTTCTGAAGTACGTGCTTTATCCATTGGTGTGACCTTGGATCTATTTCAAGTGCCACCATTGTAGTATTATCACAATAGAGTGTGACATGATCTTTACTTCTAGGTACCATGTAAAGCTCGCGGATGTAGTTTAAAATCTATACATATTCCTTTTAATACCTTATGAGTCTCATTATGCTTAGAATTTTCTATAGAATGTACGTCCCCAACCTTTATTGAGCTCTTCCACCTTACAACACCTCCATTCGAAGTTAAGATGTATCCCATTTGTTACTTCACGTCATCATTATTAGTTTGGAAACTAGAATATTCATATCCTCTAATTAAAATTTCCTTATCTTCTCCATAAACCATGAATATATCCCTAGTAAACCTTATAAACTTAAGGATAGTCTTAACTACCATCTAATAATGGTCACCTTGATCAGCATGATATATTCCTACCATAATCCATAGATAGGAAATATAGATCCTAGTATAAATCATATTATACATGAATAACCCAATCACTGAGGTTTATTTAATCCTTTACATTCTATTTATTTACTCAAATATCTAGGGACACAATTTCCTAGAAGGATGAATGATATGTGATACTAGAAACAACACCCTCTTGGATTGTTCCATACTGAATATCTTTAGTATGTTTTCAATGTATTTACTTTGACTTAGGTCAAGCAATTTCCTATATCTATCGAGATGAATCTTAATCCCAAGAATATATGCTACTTCACCTAAGTCCTTCATAGAGAAAAATTTATTGAATCATATCTTAATATATTGTAATATTGGTATTTCTCTTCCTTTAAAAAATATGTCATCAACATATACTATTAAGAAAGATACTGCATTCCCACTAAACCTTTGGTAGACACAATGATCATGATCATTATTTTTGAAACCAAATTCCATTATGAAATCATCAAAATGAATGTTCCCTGATCACTATTCATTCTTTAATCCATAAATGCATTTTCACAATTATTATATACTATAATAATCCTTTGGAGTCACAAACCCTTTAGGTTGTGTCATATAGACATCTTCATAAAGGTTCTCACCATGGAATGCTGTTTTGAGATTCATTTTCCAATTCCCATAGTTATGGTAAGCCAATGTAAAGTATAATTATAATTGATTTCCTCATTTCAATTGGTGAATATGTTTCATCATAGTCAATTACTTGAGGATATTTAAAACAATTTTCAACCAATTATTCCTTATAGGTAATGACTAGTCCTTCTATCTCCAATTTATTCTTAAATACCCATTTGAAAACAATGGGATTTACTTCTATAGGGGTGTATACCAAAATCCATACTTGGTTTTGGTATCTGTAATCCATTTCATAATTCATGGCTTCATTCTACTTGGAAAATTCTGTTCCACTTTCTATTTTCTTCTAGGTTAGAGGATCATTATTATCAAAAAATAATGACACACCATACTCAGGGACTAGAAAAAGATAATTTTATGGTTCTCTAACCTCTCTTGTACTCCAACATATTACTTGTATCTATGGATCAATTTCTTCTTACATAGGGATTTGTGGGTTCTTTTCATGTACCAACTTTTGTGTCCCCTGAGCCTCAACTTCATTTAAGTCTATCGATATTACACTATCTATTTTCGATATGTATTACATCTCAATGAATATGGAGTGTCTTTTTTACTATAATCGTTTTTATGAGGGTTCATATAGGTAATATCCCATAATTTCTTTAGGGTTTCCTATAATGGTAAACTTCGTTCCTTAGGGTTAAAGGTTGTTACTTGAAGAGGACTTAAAAAACACTTTTATTCATCAAACATGTAAATTTGATAACATGGTTTTTCTTACACTCCAAAATTATTAAATAGTACCATTTATCGATTTAGTTGGAAAATGGTTTAGTGTATATGCTTCTGCTTGTGACGCGTATCCCCAAAAAGATAATGGGGGACTCACATGACTCATCATTGATCTCACCATGTCTAACATGGTGCGGTTCGTCATTTATATTACACCATTCCATTGAGTTGTGTATGAAAGAGGGACTTGGGATAGGATCCCAAATTTCTGTAAGTAATCTATGAAGTCATGATTAATATATTCTCCACCATATATTCTTAATCTTCCTACCAATATGGTTCTCAAATTCATTCTTGTATTCCTTGAATTTATCAAAATAGTTTTACATATACCTCATTTGGTAGAAAGATCCATATCTACTAAAATCATGAGTAAAAATTATGAGTTATCAGTACCCAACCCTTTCTCTAATAAGAAATGATCCATACACATCATTATGAACTAATTCAAGAATATCTTTAGCCATTTTACATTTCCCAAAAAATGATGATTTGTTTATTCTTCTTTGTAAACATGTGTGACATAAAATAAGTATTTTTTCATCAATATAATCTAAATATCCATCTTGATGTAATTATGTAAATAAATTTTTGTTTACATGATCTAGATGGTGATGTTAAAGTTGTGTGTAGTATGAGTCATGTGAATTATCTTTGCTACCAATTTCTATTACTTAGTTTGTGTAGTCTGACACATAAAGACAATTATTTAATTGTTCCATACTATAAAAATTCCATATATTTAAAATAAGAATCATTTTTTTTCCAAATTTTAAAAAAATCTATCAGTATCAAGTATGGAATCATGTATAATGTTTTTGGTAACATATGGAACAAATAAAAAACATTTCAAAACTAATATCATTCTAGTTGGTAACGTGAGGTGGTAGTCCTTGACTGTTGCAACAACAAGTTTATCTCTATTGGATTCTTGGAGATCTACATCCCCTCAATAAATATTTCTGAATATACCTGGTTCCTATATTTGAATATATATATATATATATATATATGAGCATCACTAGCAGTATAAAATACCCAATTTATATAAATTTACAAATTTTCCTTGATAACATATGCACATGAAGCTTCACCTTACTTCTTTTTTAGGTGCAGTATTTCTTCTAGTGGACCTTCTTGCCACATGCAAAAAACATTTATCTTGTTCCCTTGACTTCCCCTTGATCTTCCTATTCATGTAAGGGAATGAAGAATCTTTGGTCTTAAATCTATTTTCTTCCCATTTATTTTTTTCCCTGTAAGGATGGATGGCTTTTCATGCTTCATATCTTGATCTATTTGGAAAAGAAGAGTGAGAAGATCTGGCAGAGACTTCTCAAGGTTGTTTATTTTAATATTTATAATAAATATAGTTAATATATTAGGTGGTGAAGAATGAATGAGATCATTTCCCATTTTTTTGGGGAGTTTAAACCCTGGAACCTCTGGTCACTCAATGTAGCCAATGAGATTGACTACATGAGGTACTACTAGGGCACCCTCTCTTGGATTTCCTTGAAATAATGCCTTGTAAATCTCAAAATATTCCAATATAACTCTCCCATGGTGAGGACCACAGACAAGATCAATAATTCTATATTAATACATGTTTTCATGAGACTTCATGAGTTCACCAGAAATTGATGAAATAATTAAACATTTATTGTAGCCAACAACGCTCAAATATTTTTCGTAGCCAAAAAACTCTTCATCACTCACCTCATTTGGTTCTATAATTAAAAGTGAATACTATTAGTACATTTTTTGATTAAAAATTAGTGATAAAAAATAAATTATTTAATTTTTATTAAATCTCTAACTATTTTTAGAGTTTAAATATCCCTTTATTTTGAACTTATAATGTCTAGTTGCCCTAACATTCTGTCACAAACCAAGCCAGGATGTCATCCAATCCAGAACCCAAACTGGTTCGAGACATGGCCCATGGGGTGCTCTCAATCCCCACGGGATGGAAAATAGTGATTGTGAATAAAAAACACGCATTGGGAATTATTTCACCCATTTACATAAGATTAAACAACCAGAAAAATTAACAACACAATAACTAATAAGCATAACCTAACAAGGTACAACAATTTTCACAATATTGTTTTTACAACTTTAACCAAAAACCAAAATAATAAAATGGAAGGGAAACCAGAAAACATTCCAAAGACCTCTGTGGAACATGAGGTGCATCACCCTCCATCCATCACCAAAAAAACCCACAACAAGTGGAATACTAGCAACCAGATCCACCATCATCACAATGACACATCTTAACTCTACCGAGATCATATATAACAATGTATATATACAAGAAAAGGTGTATGTTGGGTGTGATAAAAATCCTAGTAGTATTCCACCCAAAAGAAAATATTTCATGCTATAATATTTGAACAAAAATCAACATGCACATTTATACTAAATCCTTCAAAATATTTTCAAGGAATCATTTTAAAAAACCATTCTAAAGGAAAAAATTTCATGGAATATCATTTCCCAATAAACATGATTAAAAATGAAGTATAAAGAAATTATATTATATACCAATGGATGTAACCACATCACATATGCATCATGTCATAATAGATAGCCATGTGTAAATACTTAGGGTATCTAGAAACGTAAACTCTAGAAAACTCGTACCTCTGTGAACCGTGGTATAGAAACCATGTCCCATAACATCATCATGCACAATCCACTAGAGAGAAATCAATTAAAAATTCTAGTGGTATACAATCATCATCAAAGATTATTTAGTGTTCTAATCATCAATCATGCTAAGTGAATCTGAGCCTTTCCACTTCAGAGTCAACTAACATCAATTCACTTGAAGAATATAGGCTTGAAAATTTCGAAACACTGGTGTACTAGTTCTATTTTTCCCACCTAGGTACCCAAGATTCCATTTGTGATAAAATAATTGTCCATATATAACATAAATAAATATTTTCTCATATGCTTTAAAATAAGCACAAACACACAAGGAAATCACCATTTTCTATAAACACAACCACTTTCATTATATACGTACTCAAAAACATTTTATCAAATACACTTCTCACCACTTGTCTAATTTAATAATCCCTTTTGAAAAACCTAAAAAGGGAAGAACATATGAAAACCAACATTTTTATGGTAAACTCCCATTTAATTTCACCTTCATATCGAATCCATTTTTATTACATGCTACAGAATTCAAAGATACCTTTAATGTTCATAATAATAAATCCAATATTCAACAAAACCCATTTCACTTAGAAAGCTCTCCTTGAACACATGTGTACCTTTAAATCTATTTGGAATTTTTTTTCCAGCTTTTTCACACAAGGCATAGATAATTTTAAAAAAATCCTACAACAAGTCATAAAAGGGATAAATCCCCTTTCATTTAGAAAAACCATTTTCATCACACGAGCATTTGAATCCTTTTTAAAAACATGGTTTTCACCCAAAAAACAATCCATAGAACAAATTTCGAAATTCAAGAAAGAAAGATAAACTCATATAATAATTTTAAAGCATGGAACTACCTACCTTGAGCTTGGAAACATCTGGAAATTAGTGTTAAATTACAACTATACCACTACAAGACCATAAAAAAGCCAATATTTGCAACAAAAATAAAGATCTTACACAAAACCATAAAATCAAACCCTCCCTAAGTCATATAACACAATAAAAAATAAGATAACAAAGAAAGAGGAGGATAAACCCTCAAATAAGGAAGCAACCATGGAATAAAACACTTAATTGATGATTCCTTGATGAATCCACACCGAAATCACTAATGAAAGGGAGTGCAAGGGAGCCAATAGGGAGGAAGGGACGAACCTAGTGTAACATCTCAGGTAAATAAAAAATATTTCATTTTCACAATTATTTATATTTGTGAATTATATATTAATTTTACTTTTTAGGGGATTCTAAGTTCGATGGTGTACCCGATACAAAAAAATGTGTTTCATGGAAATCTTACGTTGCACACAATGTTGAGTTATACAAAATAATAATAATATAATATTATTATTTTAAATGGTAGTTAACTTATAGTCGTTGAATTGGTGGGAATTAAAAAAAATGAATAAAATATGATTAATAATATTTATTAAATGTTTTTCCATTTATCCAATAAAAGTTATAGGCATAAAATTTGAATGAATTCAAATTTAAGCATAAATACTCTAATATTCGTAAAAAGGTTGATTTACCGCCTTTTGATGATGAACCAGTTTAAAATCTAGTTTTTGTCACATTTATATGTTCTATTTGACAAATTAAACTTCTTATTTATATGTGGGACATAAAAATTTACTTTGGGTAAAATTTTGGTATTTTTATGATAAAGTTCATTTTTTAATGAATAATGAAAAATACTATATTTTAATTCAAAACATCTTTTTAATCTGATTTATTTATATGGTTAGATTATTATTTTTAATTGTTTTTAAAGTTTAATTAGATTATATTATTACCATTTAATCCAATTTTTTTAATTTTAAGTAATTTTACTTTGAAATTGGACATAAACTATTGTAAATCTTTCGATCGTTATTATTTCTTAAAAACACACTTTTTTTTTGACAATGGGAATTAATTTTAAATTAATTTATGCCAATTATGTGTTTTGAATTTGAAAAAATGGATTCTATATTTGGAATCAGGAGATCCAAATTGTGTAAATATCTATCTTTTATTTGTATACATTATGAATATTTACTTCAGTAAATATTTTATTTACCACGATTAAAGGGTAAATATGGTAAATAATGACAAACAAATATTATTAAAATAACATTAAATTACCCTAACATGTATCCTATTCCTATTGGTTGATACATGTACTACCATGGGAATCCTTTGGTCGATTTTTTTACCCCATGTAGCCACATGGGAGTGATAATGAGACTTTATATTAATTAATTTAAAGTAAGGACATAAATAACAAAAACATATATCTTTTAGTAAAACAATTTGCTACATGGTTATATAAGTGATCTTTTCTACTATAAATATTAATTTAAAATCTAAAAATATTTCATACATAATTATATTTTATTTATAATTTTTAGACATCAAATAAATAAATTTATTTATGACACAATGATGATGTAAGATTACCCCATTAATGAATGTTTTAAATAAATGAGATTATAATTGTCAAAATAAATTTATTTAGAAACTTTTCATGTCATCCACTAATTTTAGGGATTATTATGACTTGTTATCTTTTCATTATTGTTGATTTTTTGAAAGAATCATGTTTTTATATATTTTTTAAAAGGCTTGATATGAATAGTATTTAAATTGATATAAATGAGTTTTTAAATCAATCAATATGTTATTAAATGACATAATAATCCTAAAAATATAAGATTCGGCCAAATTTCTTTTATATGGATTATAATGTCAATAATGAACCACTTTTTGTTCTATTGTAATTTTATTATAACTATATTAACCATATAGTATGAATATATAATAGAACATGGTAAAGGTAAATAAGTTAACAAATGGTTAAATAAAAATGATTTGTTTTATAAATTTTCCAAAACCTGTCCAATTATTATTGAATAATTTTATTTCGAATTATATTCACATTATCATCAAATTAAATAAATTTTGGATTTTTTGAAACTGAAAATCAGTTTATAATATAATAATATTTTTAAACATTCCAAAGGAGCCCATCCTCCCTCTTATAAAAGGCCACCACCTGTAACCCATTACACACACTTCTCAAGCCCATTGGATCATAAAAACTCTACTCCAATAATCCCTCAAAATACCTATATTCCTCTTATAAGACATAACTTAGTCATAAATAACTTCAAGAAATCCTTTTGGTTCAAACCAAAGGGAGTTACCCGATTTAAAGATAACATCTTCCCTCACTTTCTCTTCTTTTATTTTACATCTTCACTCAATATTCTTGTTTTATTCTTTTTTTACATAACAACTCAAGTTTCATAAATATACTAGGCTTTATTTATGGGAATTATTTGAACTAAACTTACACACACCTCCATCAAATGGGTATAAAATATAATGTTTCTATGGATGGTGAATTATTGCCTCCCGAAACGATGATTGTTCAATATTATCCTACCACCTCTTATGGCAGCCATTATGATGGCACTATGATTATATATGATATTTATGATATTTATTTTATCTCTATAATTCTGTAATTCTCTTTTATAACATACCTTTAGGCTTTTAATGTTGTATATATATGATAATTTCATTTGAGGAAGTGTGGACTACCGCCCCCTCAAAGTGATATGACTCGTTCATAAAATACATGGAACGTATAAAGGATGGTGTTAATGAACTTAAGTAACATATATAAAATATGATATTATACTGGAATAATTATATACCAATGTATCATTTGGTTTTCATTCCTTCGAAAATGAAAAAAATCAAATGGAAGTGGCGTTCATGCGTACGTACGGTTTACCATCTCTATGAACGGTGAATTTCATTTTCATATATCCAAATGATATGGACTATTGTAAATACATATATACTGGATATATATGATATAAATGATATATAAATCATGAATATATTTCTAGAGATAATGGAATTTCGACCACATGGACAATTTATAATTATAACAAGTTCATTTTTAACTCAAGTTCCGAACATCGACAAAATGTCCGATGTGTTTTCAAATAATTAAATAATTGTTATAGCATGGTAATAAGTGATATATAAGAAATAATAAAATTTAAAAATATTCTTAATAAATTATAAATTAACTTAAGTTTATTATTCAGGAAATTAAAGAATGAACGGGTCAAGTTGAACATGAGGTAAACGACTTCGTCTCAATCTCCTTTCATTGAGGAATGTTTTGATAATATACAACTCCTTATTTTATATGGTATATAATAAACCCCTTTGACTTTTAATTTCATTCAAAGAGATTTTTTTTTCTATAAAGTGTTCTTCTAAACAACATAAGTAATGTTTTTAACGTTTGCGGTGACAATGACCTCTCTGTTGCTATAATCATTAGTTGGCTTCCTCTACAAGCATTAATTTTTTTAAAAAGAAACAAAATCCCTTATTCTATTTTTGGGTGTTTTGGTATTGAAAATGGTTTTTTGAAATTGATTGATTTTTTCAATATCCTGACATAATATCCTGTGGTTTCAAATGAAATGTTATTAGTGAAATGTTTATATTTTCAATATTTTATGTGTTATGATTTTACAATGGTACTTGGACATTTGAAGGGTGGTTACATGATAAACCAAATTACGGGTGGTGCCGTGATAAACTAGGATGGGTGGTTATGTTATATCCTCCAATGCAATGGGTATGAAAGTTGTCCATATGGATATTCCATTTAGTGGTATGTGTGAAAGTCGATTGTATGGTTATTCCATTTATGTATGATTATGTCCCAAGTTACCTTAATATGTTATGTGTTCTTTTTAGGGGTTTTATGATAATATTTTGGTTAAAAAAGTGTATGCAATGATCTTTTATTTAGTGAAGAGTATTTACTACTTCATTTAGGTGAAAAGTATTACTTATGATAAAGTATTCATTGTTTACTTGTTGTTTTGAAAAACTAATGGTTTTCCTTCTTGGTGTATCCCATAGTGAGATTTTTTTGTTCATCCCATGTTATTTTTTGAAATGTCTTTCATAGGACTTAAATATGAATATGGTCAAGGATGAGATCACGGAAAAGTCATGACGTCTAAAATTTAGAACTAGACATGACTTTTTTTCAGGTATGAAAAAATATGGATACTGAGTAGAAGTGTCTACATGTAATATTCATATTGTTATGTATATGTTATGACCTAATTCTATAATTCTCTAAACTTGAAAAGATCCTCAATTCGAATTATTAAATTAATTCATGATTATGTAATGTTTAAGGCCGGGTCCTAATAGTTGGTATTATAGGTCAGTTTGGACAACATTTTGTGTTTGGGTATTGTTAAATTAATATCCATAAATTAATTTATGATAATATTTAAATGATATAGCACTTAAAGATTACCATGTTGCTTCATAAAATATATGTTTTTTAGAATGGGTTTTCCATAGAGGAAGCTTTGAAGCTATGTTGGGAAGGATTACAGAGGATAATATCCTTCCAAATCAATATTCTAAGATGGTCAGAATCAAAATTGAACAGTTTTTTTGAGTGATTGCTCAATTGAATCAGGTGTTAAAGAGTGGTTGTGTTTATAGATGATATTTTGGTCAAGAGGAACATGAAAGTCACACAAAGAGTGTTTTACAAACCATATAGGAAAAGAAACTATATGGAATGTTTAGTATGAGTGAATTTTGGTTACAACAAATTTCATTCCGTGTTAAAAATGCTTCAAAAAATGGAATAACTGTTGATCCTATTAAAACAAAAGTTGTTGGAGAATGGACAAGACCTACAAATATCACAGAGATTTGTAGTTTTCTTGGTTTAGTAGCTTATTACTGGAGGTTTGTTGAAAATTTTTCATGGTTATATATCCCAATGAATATGTTAACTCTAAAAGGTGTTAAATTTATTTGGACCAATGAATATGATGATTTTTTTCATGAATTGAAAAGAAGATTGGTGAATGCTCCAGTTTTGGCACTCCTATCCAGAAACGGTGAGTTTGTTATCTATAGTGATGCTTCAATGAAAGGACTTGGTTGTGTCCTATACAGAATGACCAAGTAATTGCTTACGATTTATGTCAGTTGAAACCTCATGAGTTAAATTACCCTACACATGATTGGGAATTAGCTGCTATTGTTTTTGCTTTAAAAATTAGGACACATCATCTATATGGAGTAAAATTTGAAATATATACTGACCACAAAAGTTTGAAGTATATATTTACTCAGAAGGAATTAATCATGGGACAAAGGAGATGGTTAGAATTGATCAATAATTATGATTTCATGAACCATTTCCATCTAGGAAAGGCCAATAAAGTGGATAACACTTTTATTCGAAAGAGTAATGCTACATTAAACTTTCTATGTTTGGAATGAGATCCTTCGGTTTTTGGTATGATGAATTTTTAATTGGAAGTTGTTGGTGTTGTAAATTCCTCTATTTTCTTTCAGGTTTCAGTATAGAATTAAGAAAGCATAAAAAGATGTTAGTGAGTTGCAGAAAAAGGAAGAATTGGTTCAGAAGGGTAGGTTACCTGAGTTTAATATTGACAGAGACTATGTTTTGAGGTTTGGAAAGAGATTATGTTTTCCATGTGATTCACAGTTGAAGAAAGAGTTGTTATGTGAAGCTCATAGTTCTCCATTTTCAGTTCATACTGGTAGTACTATGATGAACAATGATCTTTGGGAGTATTACTGGTGGGATGGAATGAAAAGATATATTGATGACTTTACTGTGAGGTGTTTGACTTGTCAACAGTTTAAATCAGAGCAGTAGTTACCGAAAGGGATGGTTCAATATTTACTAGTTCCAGAGTGGAAATGGGAAAATATATACATGGAATTCTTTTTGGGATTACCAAATACATTTTGAGGTAACAACGCGATCTGGGTTATTTTTGATCGACTGACTAAATCTTCCCATTTACTTCCTATTATAGGTACATTGTATGTAGATCATCTTTCTCAGTTGTATGTTAAATAGATAGTCAGGTTGCATTGAGTACCCCTCTCCATTATATATGATCGTGATCCGAAGTTCACTTCTAACTTTTGGAAAGGCCTTCAAAATTCATTGGGTATTGAATTAAATTTTAGTACAACTTTTCATCCACAATCATATGGGAATTCAAAACGAACAATTCAGACTTTGGAAGATATGATACATGCTTCTTCAATGAATTACCAGGGAATTTGGGACCACCATCTTTCTTTGGTTGAAATTTAATAAAATAACATTTTTCATTCTAGTATAAAGATGGATCCATTTGAGGCATTATATGGAAAGAGGTGTCGAACTACAACTTTTTGGGATGAAGTAGGTGAAAGGAAGCTGATGAGACCATAATTGTATGAAGAGATGGCAGAGAAATATTATTTGATGTTAAAGCACATCAGAACAGCTCAGAGCAGGCATAAAAGTTATGTGGATAACCGGATGATGGATCTTTCTTTTGAGGTAGGTGATCATGTATTTCTAAAAGTTTCTCTATGGAAAAGTGTGATGTGTTCGGGCAGGAAGGGAAAGTTGAGTCTGAGGTTCATTGGACTCCATGAAATCCTGGAGAAAGTTGGATCGATTTCTTACAAAGTGGATTTACCTCCATGTTTATCCCAAGTACACAATGTTTTTCATGTTTAAATGTTGATAAAGTATATACCAGATTCATCTCATGTTTTGAGTCCAGAGGTAGTTCAGTTGGAAGACAATCTTTCATATGAGGAACAACCAGTCCAGATTCTTGATTGAAGAGAGAAAGTGTTTTAGAATAAGGTGATTCATCAGGTAAAGGTTTTTTTTAAAAAAACCATATGGTTAAAGATGCAACATGGGAATCTGATAATGCTATGATGGATAAATACCCCCATTTATTTGATAAGTGAATAAAATTGTGAGGACGCAATTTTTAAAAGGGGGGAAGGATGTAACATCGCAGGTAAATAAATAATATGAAAATTTAATATTTATTAATATTCTTGAATTAAATATTCATTTTATGTTAAAGGGGATTCTATTTTTGATGGCGTACTAGATATAAACAACAAGTTTCCTTGAAATCTTACGTTGCACACAATGTTGAGTTATACTGAAAAATAATAATAATATATTATTATTATAAATAGTAGTTAACGCATAGCCATTATATTGGTGGGATTGAAAAAAAATAACGAAAATAATATTACACATGTTTATTAAATGTTTTTACATTTATCCAATAAAATTTATAGGCTTAAGATGTGAATGAATCAAATTTTAAGCATAAATACTTTAATATTCTTTAAAAGGTCGATTTACTTCCTTTTGATGGGGAAGCCTTTTTAAATCTAATTTTTTTCCAATTTTATATGTTCTATTTGAAAAAATACACTTCTTATTTAGAAGTGGGACATCAAAATTTACATTGGGTAAAAGTTTGGTATTTTTCTGATAAAGTTCATTTTTAATGAATAGTGAAAAATACTATATTTTAATTCGAAACTACCTTTCAATATAATTTATTTATATGGATAGATTATCTTTTTAATTGGTTTTAAAGTGTAATTAGATTATATTTTTACCATTTAATCCAATTTTGGCTATTGGACGTAATTTCACTATGAAATTGGACATAAACAAGTGTCAATCTTTTAATAGTTATTATTTCTTAAAAACACGTCTTTTTTTTACAACGGGTATTAATTTTTAATTAATTTTTTCCACTAATGTGTTTTGAATTTGTAAAAATGGATTCCATATTTGGAATCCAGAGGTCCAAATCATGTAAATATGTAATTTTTATTCTTAGAAATTATAAATATTTACTTCAGTATTTTTTTATCATGGTTAAAGGGTAAATCTGGTAAATAAGGGTAAGAAAATATTATTATTATAATATTAAATTACCCGAACAAGTGTCCTATTCCGATTGGTTGATACATTTCTGACCATGGGCATCGTTGGGTCAATTATGGGACCCCATGGAGCCCCATGGGAGTGATAATGACACATTATATTAATTAAATTTAATTTGGGAAAAAATAACATAAACATATTTATTTTAGTAAAGAATTTTTATAGGGGGTTATATAAGTGATCTCTTCGACTATAAATATTAATTTTAAAGCTAAAACTATTTCCTACATCATGGTATTTTATTTATAATTTCGAGATATTAAATAAATAAATTTATTTATGACACAATGATGATGTAATGATTACCTCATTAATAAATGTTTTAAATAAATAAGATTATAAATGTTAAAATAAATTTTTTTGAAACTTATTGTGCCATACAAGAATTTTAGGGACTATTATGACTTTTTATCTTTTAATTATTGTAGGTTTTTTGAAATAATAAAGTTTTTATAGAATTGTAAAATGTCTTGACATGAATTGTATTTAAATTGACATAAATGAGTTTTTAAATCAATCAATATTTTATTAAATGATATAATAATCTTAAAAATTTAATATTCATCCAACATTATTAGATAAGGTTGATAATGTCACTAATGAACCACTTTTAGTTCTATTGGAAATTTATGGTAACTATATTTACCATATAGTATGAATATATTAGAGAACATGTTAAAGTTAATTAAGTTAACAAATGGTTAAATAAAAAAGAAAAGGATTAAAAATTATCCAAAACCTATCCAATTTTTTTATGATTTTATTTAGACTTATATGCACATTATATTCGAATTAAATAAGTTTTGGACTTTTAGAAACCGAAAATCAGTTTATAATAAAATAATATTTTTAAACATTCCTAAAGAGCCCCTCCTCCCTCTTATAGAAGGCTATCACCTCTAAACCATTACACACACCTCTCAAGCTCCATGGATCGTCCAAAATCTACTCCATCAAGCCCTAAAAATCACTATATTACTTATATAATCCTTAACTTAGAAATAAATCAATTCTAGAAAGCCTTTTGGTTCAAAACAAATAGAGTTACCCGATATAAAGGTAACGTCTTCACTCAAGTTCTCTTCTTTTATTTTACTTATTCACACCCTATGCTCTTTTTATTATTATTTTAAATAATAACACAAGTATAAAAAAATATTTTGTTGTTTTTATGAGAATTATTTTAACTACACTTACACACACCTTCATCTAATAGATATTGAACATAATGTTTTTGTGGACCGCGAACTACTGCCTCACGAAAAGATGATTATTCAATCTTCTCCTACCACCTCTTATGGGGACCATTATGACAGAACTATAGTTATATATGATATTTATGATACATATTTTATC
Organism: Viscum album; assembly: GCA_963277665.1. Taxonomy (NCBI): domain Eukaryota; kingdom Viridiplantae; phylum Streptophyta; class Magnoliopsida; order Santalales; family Viscaceae; genus Viscum; species Viscum album. The sequence goes on along the minus strand of OY728128.1, from coordinate 258,432,185 downwards.
TCTATGATTATTTAATTATCTTTTATAACATACCATTATTATTTTCATGTTGTATATATAGGATAATTTCATTTGAGGAAGTGCAGACTACCGCCCGACAAAGTGATATGACTCATTCATACCATACATGGAATGTATAAAGGATGGTGTTAATGAAATTATGTAACATATATTAAATATGTTATTATACAGGAATAATAATATTCCTTTGTATCATTTGGTTTTCATTCTTTTTAATATGAAAAAATGAAATAGAAGTAACGTTCATGTGTACGTAAGACTTACCGTCTCCATGAACTGTGCATTTCATTTTCATATATCCAAATTATATGGAATATTCTAAATACATATATAATGGATATATATATGATATATATGATATATAAATCATGAATATAATTCTATAGATAATTTAATTTCTACCACATGAAAAATTTATAATTATAACAAGTTCATTTTTATCTCAAGTTCCGAACATCAACAAAATGTTCGATAAGAACTCAAATAATTAAAAAATTATTATAACATGGTAATAAGTAATATAAAAGGAATAATAAACTTGGAAAAGGTTATTAATAATTTATAAATTAACTTAAGTTTATTATTTAGTAAATTAAATAATGAACGGGTCAAGTCAAACACGAGGTAAGAGACTTTGTCTCAATCTCCATTCAATGAGGCATGTTTTAATATTATAAACCTCTTTATTTTATACAGTATATAATAAACCCATTTTAATTTTAATTTTATTCAAAGAGAATCCTTTTTGTCTATGAAGCATTTTACTAAATGAAAAAATAATGTTTTTAACGTTTACATCAACAATGACCTCTCCACCGCTATAATCGTTTGTTGGATTCCTCTATAAGAATTAATGTTTTTAAGAGGAAAAGAAATCCATTATTATGTTTTTGGGTGTTTTGGTATTGAATTTTTTTAAATGTATTTATTATTTCAATATCTTGAAATTATTTCATGTGATTTCAAATGAAATGTTATTAGTGAAATGTTTATATTTGAAATATTTTATATGTTATGATTTTATAATGGTACTTGGACATTTGACGGGTGGTTACGTGATAAACCAAATGAAATGTGGTGCCATGATAAACCAGGATGTATGGTTATGTTATAATATCCAATGAATTTGGTATGGAAGTCATCTATATTGCTATTCAATTTAGTGCTATGTGTGGAGGTCAACTGTATGGTTATTCCATTTAAGTATGTTTATATCCAAAGTTACCTTTATTTGGTATGTGTTCCTTTTATGGGAGTTATGGTAATATTTTGGTTACAAAAGGGTAAACAATGATATTTTATCCATTGAAGTGTATTTCCTAATTCATAAAGGTGAAAAGTATTACTTGTGATAAAGTATTCATGGTTTACATGTTGTTTAAAAATAAGTTCTTCTTCTTTGTGTATCCTTTAATGAGATTTTTATGCTCATCCCATGTTTTTTTGAAGTGTTTTTAACATTACTTAAATATGAATAGGGTCAAGGATGGGATCAAGGAAAATTCATGATGTCTAAAATATGGATCTAGACATGACTCTTTTTTCAAGAGTTTTTATTTTATAAAAAATATGGATACTGAGTAGAAGTGTCTACATGTAATATTCAAATTGTAATGTATATGTTATGACCTAATTATATAAAGCTCTAAACATGAAAATATCATCAATGTGAATTATTAACTTAATTCAAGATTATGTATTGTTTAAGATCGGGACCTTATACCTAGGGATGGGGATCTAGTATGAAGTGAGAAAGGGAGGATTTGGGGTTAAATTTTAAAAGTTTTAATGACTTAAACATGGTGCATGGTTTGCCTAAACATGTGGAAAGTTTCCACCCCTCACCATCTAAGAGGGACATGACACATTTTTATCCCACATGGTTTGAAAATCATGTTCAAACCCTGTGGTTCACCACTATCCAAAAATATCACTTGGCCACACAGTTTCATGGGTAAGGGAATATGGTTTTCCAAACCATGCACCAACCATGGGCCACCTCCTATTGACCCAAAAAATCCCATTTTCACCAAATATTCTTAGGAAAACTCAAAGAAAACAAACAATGTCTAAATTAATCAAAATAAAACCTTAAAATTTAAACCTTTTTACACTCGAAACAGGATTGAAAAAATAAGATCAAAAAATAAACAGAAACAATGTGTTTAAACAAAAATCCATGTGTCACAATTCTCCCCACCATAATTATTTACACCCACAAAAAGACACCACATTTTCCAATTGATCGATCAAGGTCAAAGAATTTCCACACCCTCATGATACTACCTCTAAATCCAAGAACTAAACTTTCAACACCAAACAAAACAAACCAATGAAGCCATACCACTTCCAAAAAATGACGGAATGCTTGAATCAGACCTTTGAAAAATCCCAACATCCCCTTAAACATGGAGGAACTCAAAATTTAAAAACATAAAAAAGAAACCACCTCCCAATAAACCAATGTTAGAAACCAAACATAATTGTCAACACTGGAGGCTGGAATAGACTTCCCACCATTAGAAACAAAGAATCTTTGATGAAAACTTGAAGAAATCATAATGAGACCCACGGTGGGTCTCCCCACCATAAAAAACCAACTAGCTTAGATCAACATGGGAAGCTCGACATGGGTCAACCCGGAACTCTCCACAGAGGACAAGAAACCCCCAACACAATGGGAAAAAACACTTCAAGGGAAACACCAACACAAGAAATGGGATAAAACCAAAACTGACTCACAAAGACTAACCGCACAAGGGATGCCAATCAAAATCCCACATCCAAAAAGTCACACCACTGGAATTCCAAAAAAAACCACCATACCTCCTTATAAATAAGGATGAAGCCTTCAATTCACAAGGATTGTAATAAGGAAACAAGGTCTTTACACCTATTTCTATAAAATGGGACCTTTCACGATGAGGAATCTACCAAAAAAATTCTTAAATTGTCCCCATTCCCACACTAAACAAAGAGGCTATACCAAGGTCGCTCCCAAACATGAGATTCCTGACTAAATTACAGCTGCACTCTAGGGCCTATGGATGGAGCCCTGATGTTTGAAGCATCTACTACCTCGTAGTGAGGAACTGATAATACCTCACTAGTGGAAAAAATGTTTAACACGTCGGAATTTTTTATGTTGGTTCTATATAACCGACGTGCAAAGTAGTAAAAAATGATTTATCACATCGGTTATTTTATAACTGACGTGATAAATTGATAAGAATCCATTTTTTACGTCGTTTATATTATAACCGGCCTAAAAAACACTGATATTAGCTTTATCACGATGGTTATTTTTTAACCACCATGATAATCGAATCTGGAACCTTTATCAGGTATGTTATAACATAACTGACATGATAATGTAAATATCGACAATTTATCACGTTGGCGATCAAAAGAACTGACGTGATAAAGTTCCATTTATCACATCCGTAATAAAATAACTAGCGTGAGAAATTATTTTCTACGTCGGTTATTAAATAACTGACATTATAAACATAAAAAAATAGTTTATCATGTCGTTTATAAAATAACCGACTTGATAAAACTTTTAAATGATTTATCATGCCCCGTATTTAGTCATTCTATTTTCTATGATCTGGCGACCTGTGATTTGTCTCTCCCTCATGGAAAACCTAGAAAGGATTATTCAATGTCGTGACCTCCAAACTTGTTTTTTCCAACATCATTCATCGTCTTTATTGTCAATAGATCTATCAGGTTGACTCGTTACACTCATGTAAGCATCACACGACTTAGTTTCAGTTTTTATTTGTTGCGATGCCCTAAACTAATTTTTTGAGATGTTATTTTTCTATCATTGTTCTTGCTATCATGGTAAGTTTCATAGTGTTCATTTATACCGTGATAAATTCTTTTCTAGTAAAAGAAACCAAGTAAGTGATATCATCCAACTTTATGCCTTTGTTCCATCATGTTTCTGTGCACATATAGGAGGTGTCGAATGGGGTGGGGGCTGTCTAGAGGGGTGGTGTCTGTCCAGAGGTTGGGGGGGGTGTCAAGGGGGTGGGGTGTCTAGGGGGTTTAAAAGGTGGTGGGGGTGGTGTCCGGGGGGGGGGGGTGCGGGGATTGTCCAAGGGGGTTGGGGTGTCCAAGGGGGTGGGGGTGGTGTCCAGGGGGTGAGGGGGCTATCCAAGGAGGGTATGGGTGTCTAGGGGGGTGGGGGTGGGGGGGGGGGTGTCCAGGGGGGTGAGTGGGCGGTCCAAGGGGGTAGGGGGTGTCCAGGGGGGTGTCTAGGGAGGTGAGTGCTATCTAGAGGGGTGAGGGTTGTCCAGGTGAGGGGGGGGGGGGATGTCCAGAGGGGTGGGGGTGTCCAGGAGGCATCAAAGGGGGTGGGGGTGGTTTCTAGGGTGGGGGGGGGGGCGCTATCCATGGGGGTTGGGGTGTCCAGGGGGTGGTGGTGTATAAAGGGTGAGGGGACATTCCAAGGGGGTAGGGGTGTCCCTGGGGTGGGGGTGGGGTGGTGTCCAGGGTGGTGAGTGGGCTGTCCAAGGGGGTAGGGGGTGTCTGGGGGTGGGGGTGTCCAGGGCGTGGGGCTGTCTAGAGGGGTTGGGGGCTTTCTAGGGGGGCTGGGGGTGGTGTCCAGAGGTGGGGGCTGTCTCGAAGTGTGGGGGGCTATCCGGGGGGGGTGTCCAGAGGGGTGGGGGTATCCCGAGGGTGTCAAAGGGGGTGGGGGTGGTGTCCAGGGGGTGCGGGGGCTGTCCAAGGGGGTTGGGGTGTCCATGGGGGTGGTGGGGGGTGGTGGGTCTAGGGGTGAGGGGGCTGTCCAAGGGGGTAGGGGTGTCCAGGGGGGTGAGTGGGCTATACAGGGGGTAGGGGTGTCTAAGAGAGTGGGGGTGTCCGGGGGGGGGGGTGTCTAGCGGGGCGGGGGCTGTCCAGGGGGTGGGGGTTGTCCATAGGGGTGGGGGTGTCTAGGGGGTGTCAAAGGGGGTGGAGGGTGGTGTCCAGGGGGGGTGCAGGGGGCCGTCCAAGGGGGGGGGGGTTCCTGGGGGTGAGGGGTTGTTCAAGGGGGTAGGGGTGTCCAGGGGGTGGGGGTGGTGTCCAGGGGGTGAGTGGGCTGTCCAAGGGGGTAGGGGGGCTGTCCAGAGGGTGGGGGGATATCCAGAGGGGTGGGGGTGCTGTTTAGGGGGTGGGGCGGCTGTCCAGGAGGGGTGGTGGGGTCCAGGGGGTGTCCGGGGTGGGGGGGGGTGTCCAATGGGGTAGGCGGTTGGATATCTCACTCGCCCCTGGACACAACTACCCCTCCTCCTAGACACCACCCACCACCATGGACATCCCCCCACCCCTGGATAGGTTACCACCCCCTGGACACCCGCCACCCCCCTGGACTCCCTGGATAGCCCCCTACCCCTTGGACAGCCCTGACCTCCTTGGATAGCCTCCCCTGGACTGCCCCCAACCCTCTTGGACACCCTCTTGGTATGTATAACTGTTGGAATATTTTAACTTCAAGTATTCTATACCAAAGGTTCCTGTAGATTTGTTGGTATAGGGTTATTGCAATGACCATCATGCCAATGATGTGTGAAACTGTTGGGTACCCCAATGGTTTCAGGGGTTATCCAAATGGTTTCAAATCATTGGGATCTGTGTAATTTTTAGTGGTGAATGTATTCATATTTTAATATTTATACATCATATTTATTTTTAAAGGAATGGTGAATTTTGTATCCAGTTTCACCTGGATGTATTTTTTTGTACCTTAAGAATAGAGGATCCAAGATGATTTTAAAACTATTATATCTAACTATATTTTATTTTTAAAATGATTTTCATGTATATTTTTTTCAAATACGCATAGATTTGTTTTATATTTAAAAACTGTTTTTACATTCAAATTATGATATTTTTCATATAAATATATATTTGTCTTATCATAACAAGATGTATAATTCATATATTTTTTAGAGGATAATAATGAGTCGAAGTTGGATTACAACACATCGAATGAGTAATGAATATGAGGATGGTGTTGATGCCTTTTTGGAATTTTCTAAATGAAATGTTCCAAGCAGTGACATTTTTTCTGTCCATGCCTTAAATGTTTGAATATGAAGAAGTTGAAAAGTAGAGAGATCAAAGATAATTTGATTTTTCATGGTTTTAATTCGAGTCACAGCCCATGGATTTGGCCGGGTGAAACTAGACAGAATGTCAGATCTACTGAAGATGATGATTCGCAAGATGGTAAATTCGATGGAATTGAAGAAATGATTCGTAATATTGCGGTAGAAGAAATTGAGATAGAACCGATAGCTGCACGTCTATATGGTGATGCTGAAAAACCACTGTATCTTTGTTGTACATATTTGACGGTTTTGTCAGTGGTGTTAATATTGATTAACCTGAAGGCGAAACATTGATGGAGTGATAGAATTTTTACAGAGCTACTACAAATGATTAAAGACATTATTCAAAAAGATAAAGATCTTGAAAATTCACATTATAAGGCTAAGAAAATATTATGCCTGATGGGATTGAGATATAAGAAAATACATGCCTGTCTGAATGAATGTATGATATATAGGAATGAATATGAATTTCTATCAGTGTCTAAAATGTGGTACATCACGGTATATGTTGAAAGAAAAATCACAAGCTAATTTAGATATTACAAATATCCCTTCCAAGGTATTTTGGTATCTTCCAATAATTCATCGTTTGAAATGTTTATTTGCTAATTCACATGATGAAAAAAGGTTAAGATGGCATGCTGATGAGCGGATATGTGGTGGAAAAATATGTCATCCAAAAGATTGTCCACAATGGAAGAAAATTGATGAGCAGTATCCTAAATTTGGAAATGAAATTAGAAATCTTAGGCTAGGGTTGTGCATAGATGGAATGAATCCATACCAAAACCTTAGTAGCACACATAGTTCATTGCCTACTTTATTGGTAATTTACAACCTCTCACTCGATGTTTTTAGAAATTTCAAATATGTCATGTTGAGTATAATGATCTCTGGTCTGAAGCAACCTGGAAATGATATTGATGTTTTCTTGTCATCATTTATTGATGATTTGAATATTTTATAGGTGGATAGTATTAGGGTGTATGATTATTATAAAATGGAATATTTTCTGTTGCATGAAGTGGTTATGTTCACTATAAATGAATTCCCATAATATGGAATTTTGTTTGGATATAGTCTTAAGGGGCATAAAGCATGTTCAATTTGCGAACAACAGACATCATATTGTCAATTGCATCATGGGAGGAAAACAGTGTACATGAGTCATCGAATGTTTTTGCCTATGGATCACTATTATAGAAGACTAAAAAAGGAATTCAATGGCTTACAAGAATATGATATTTATCCAAAACCATTATCCCCTGATGTGTATTTTGGGAGGGTGGAAAACCTTGATGTGACATTGGGAAAGACATAGAAATATGGTAATGATGGACATATTTGGAAGACAAGGTCAATATTTTTTGAGATACCATATTGGAGATATCATGAAGATAAACATAATATTGATGTCATTCATGTGGAGAAGAATATCTATAATAGTTTGATTGGAACATTTTTAGATATTAATGGAAAGACAAAAGATGGGTTTAATGCAAGATTAGACATACTATCAATGGGAATACGCTTGGAGTTAGCTCCCACTCCTAATGGAAGATGAACATTTCTTCCCCTGGATTGTCATACATTATCCAAGATGGAGAAAATTAGCTTTTTTCAGTGTCTACATGATATAAAAGTGCCTCAAGGTTATTCTTCAAATGTAATTGTTTTTGCCTCATTGAAGGATTTTAAGTTGATTGGAATGAAATCTCATGATTGTCACGTCATGATGCAGCAACTTCTACAAATTGTATTGCGTGGAATATTTCTCATCAGTGTCAAAAATACTATAATGAAGTTGTGTTTTTTTCAATTAAATTTTTAATAAGGTGATGGATGTGAATGATTTGAAAATTTTGGAAAAGGAAGCAATTTATATACTTTGTCAATTGGAAATGTATTTTCCCCCATCTTTTTTTGATATAATGGTACATTTAATGATTCATCTGGTTTGAGAAATAAAGCTTTGTGGACTTGCATATCTTCATTGGATGTATCCTTTTAAATGGTATATGAAAATATTTAATGGGTATGTTAAGATTCCTTATCGACCTCAAGTCTCCATTATTAAAAAGTATATTTCTGAGGAGGTTTCAGAGTTTCTTACAAGCTACTTGGCTTCGGCGGAGCACATAGGTGTGCCTCTTTCTCGCCATAAACGAGTCAATAATTAGAGAAAGGGGATTCATGGATTGAAAGTCAAATCGTTGTCAGCTGAATAGATGAATAAGTTAGAAATATACATCATGAATAACATAGCTGATTCTCAACCATATATCACATTGCATATTAATGAGTTGAAACAATGTCATCCAAAGAAGAATGAAATTCGGATTTTGAATGACCACAACAAAACATTTTGATCATGGATTAAAAACACCTTACCGGATAGATCAGATGTATTAGAGACATTAGGGTGGATAGTTGGTGGTCCATGTTTAAATGTGATAACATGGTCTGGTAATGACATTAATGGATATACATTTTATAAGAAAGCTCAGGACAACAGAAGTGTAGTTCAGAATAGTGGTGTATTGGTATTTACAGAAGCAATGCATTTTTTGAGTTTTAAAGAAAATTACCCAATTTCTGCATCAAGTTAATATTATGGAGTTATTGAAGAAATATGAGAGGTTGATTAAGTTAAAATTAATGTTCCTGTTTTTAAATGTATATGGTTTATCAGTAACAACAGTGTCAGACATGATGAATTTGGAATGACAGTTGTTAATCTGAATAGATTGGAAGACAGAGCTGATTCTTTTATAATGGAATCACATGGGAAAAATATTTTCTATGTAGTTGATCAATCAGATATGCAGTGGTCTATTGTTTTAAAAGGGAAAAAACAATATGTTGGTGGGGATCAACTTGATAAAGATTCTGATTTATGTGAGATCCCTACTTCCATAGAAAGTTTAGCAGAACATAATAATGAGCATGTTAAAGACATGATTTGTGCCATATGGAACCATCATGAAGAAGGAATTTGGGAAAAAAATTCATTTGTACTTTATTAATATTACAGATAACATATGTTTACTTCTTGTTTACATTTTTTATTTTCATAAATGTTAGATATTGTAATTTTTTTCTTTATAAAAACGCTTATTAAAAAAAATAAGTAGAAGTTTTTGTTTATTTTAATTTTGTCTAGTTTAGTTTACCATGTTTACCATAGTTTACCTTTACATAATTTTATATATTTATCAATTTTTTTGAATTACAATTACACTACCATTTTTACCACGTTTACTATAACACCACGCCCCCACCTCATTGGCTTGAGGAGGCGGTGAGGGTTAGTTGGCCTTAACCGATGTTCCCAAGGCGCCAAAGGCTGGAAATAAATGCTGAGGGCTTCAAGGAACTACGGGGAACGATTTTCCCTTAAGAACATAACCCAACTCAACCAACCAACAACTAAATATGAATGCACTATCAAACCCAACCCTGTGATAATAACAATTCCATCACAAACCTCAGAACCATTCAACTATACATGTCCACAAAACACCCGAGTAAAAAGAGGAAACTAATTAACAAAACACCACGAGCCATGATCCATGACACCACCACAGCTCCACACCAAGCTCTAAGCTCCAAGAACCACCAAAACATCACAATGAACGACTAAAGGAGGGTGATGACTTAATTTTCCAATGTCACGGTACATGACATCTGCAAAGAAACCAAAGTTCCAAAGTAAGGGGTGAGTTCAGCTACTCAGTAAGATTTTCCCAACTGACTTCCCTACACATTCCACTAGGATAAAACCATTAGCACATTTATATAAAACATTTTATATAAACCAAAACAAAGATACCAATTATTTATGAGCAAAATATGCCACACAAGGAATCCAAATCAACCATGCCACACAAGGAATCCAATTCAAACATGGCACAATCCGATTACCATTTTCATATTCCACTCACAAGCCACATCTACAAACATCACCAACAAAGCACACAATAAACCATGGTGGCACTTCCCATCCAACCCATTCATTACCAATCCACTCAAGTGGTACTTCCTGCCAACTTGCTTTTGATGGTGGCCCTTCTGTCCACTATCCATCCCCTTTTTATAGTGTAACTTTCTCGTCCACTCCACCATGTCCCAACTTCATCCACACAATGATATCACCCATTTACACACAATCCACAACAATAATCATGCATTATTTTCAATATCAACAAACACCATTTCCATTCCAAACACATTTCAATATCACCCATTCATTGAAATTAATACTCATTCTCACAATCTTTACCATTTTAAAATCTCCAATTTAAAATTAACCAATTGAGCCCATTTCAAAAAAACCCCAATTTTATGCCAAAACCCCCAATTCATCACCCATTTAATTTTCCTGAAAAATTTACACAACATGCTTACAATTAAATTAAAGCAACCACTTTAATTGTAAATGAACTTCACATTTCAACTTAGTGAAGTTGATAGAGAATCTACCTAACTCTTTGGGTTAGGCGAAATCAACCCTACGCCCAAACGCACTCCAAACCAGGTGAACGCCTCCTCGAAACAACCTAAAAAACCATTCCCTAACATCAACAAGCTCAACCTTTAACACACAAAGGCAACAGAAACCTAGATCTACATGAAACCCTTATAGATCAAGGAAACTATGAGAGGGATAGGGATAACCCTAACCAAAACCTTAAATAACCATAATTGGGAATTACCCAAGGAGAAACACCTTCGATCCACCAAGAAACCCCTTCGATTTGCCTCCAAAATGAGCTAAGGAGCTCCCCCAACCTCTGAAAAAGGGAACTCCTGCATGAGATATGATTGGGAGGTTGAATGAGGAAAAAATGGGAAATCCCTGGTAGCTCGGGACTTAAAAACCCATTCTTTAAGTGGCCACATGGTTACCCTATACGGTTTGGAAAAATGTGCACCAATTGTGTGGTTGACACTGTCTCACCTAGGGACTTCGCATGGCTTGCCGCATGGTCTGACAAACCATGCGCCGCCTGTGCATAGCCCACTGTCAAGGGTGCATAGTTTCTTGGGCTGGCCGAACGGTTTGTCCAAACCATGCACCAATGATGCACCCCCGCACAACCTCCACAACGTTAAATGTTTTTCCCATAATTGAACAAATTTCAACAAGCACTTCAAAAAGTACAAACAAACCGAAACAAGGGTCACATACCTCAAACTGGGGGTACAAAATTTACCATCTTTACCATTGTTTAACATGATTAACATATTAACCATGTTTATGATTACGTAAATTAGTTCAATTTTCCATTTTATATTTACATTAGTATTGTAATATTTGAATTAGTATATTTGTGAACTAATGTTTTTTTTTGTGATTTTTAGGATAATGAAAGATCAATCAGTTGATCAACCACATGATTTGAAAATGAGCATAATTATCATACCTCTGGGGAGGAACATTGACATGCTCCTCTTGATTTTCTCCAATATTCCTCATGTGGTCTCATAAAGACAAAGAGTTCAAGAGTTGGTAAATGTTGGTGAACACGTTTACCAAAATTATCACTTTCTCGTACACAGGACCAGAGGATACTCATTGATTTTGATGAAAATGATATTCCTAAAGGTCCAAATGAAAAATATTTTAAGAGTTTTCTATCAACTCAGGGTAAGAGAAAAGTAAACATTTTGTATGATGATTAGATAAGTGTGGAAAAAGCGATAATATATCAATTGTGGGAGATGATTTTGGTATGTTCTTTTGCTATTGTGTGCCTATTCTTTAAATGTTTATAGTATAATATGTTTTACTATTATTTATTAGATGAAATTTTATATTCAGGACACTGGAGGAGTTAGGAAGAAATTCTTATCAATGGATGCTAGGAGATGGAGGGATTTTAAATCAACCCTCACATCTAATTTCATTTTTGGTCATAGGAGTCATGATAATCCATGTCATAAATATCCTTTCATAGATGAAGACACATGGAGACAGTTTGTTGAAAGTATAAGAAAAGATTCATTTTTGGTAAGGGAAAAGTAAACTTTTAAAATATTTCTTATATAAATGATCTTATTAATGTTTTGTTAATGATTTACTATTTTGAATTTACAGCAGACAAGGAAATATCATCAGTGAGATCCAAATCTAAATATGCATACCCTCATAGTTTATCTCACGGATGGTATACATTATTGGAAGAACAAATGATGGTTGAAAAATTAAAAAAAACTGAGAGTTGAGTCTTCAAGCTCTCAAGAGGGTTGCCCCTCCATCCCCTCCATCTAGACATGAAAAATAGAAGAGAGATTAGATGGGAAAATGGGGGAAAATATATTTCTAATGATTCAAGAATCATAGCTGAGAGGATTGTAAGATATTTATTTTATTTATTTAAGATAATTATATTCTTCATATAATTTGAATCATTACAGAAATGTTCAATTAATTAATATAGGATTCTCTTGAGGAGCATAACACACATGGGGTATTTTCAATTGATGGGAGCATGATATTTTATATTCAGCATTGGGAAAGCCCGAGCATCCTGGTCATGTATGAGGATATCCGACAGGTGTATCAGTAAGAAAAGTGTCGCCATGTTCTTATACTTATTATTGTTGAGGGTGTTTATAAAAAAATAGAATCCTTGGAGGCTGATGTTCATAATTTTAATGCGATGATGGGAGGAAAATATTATAGCGTCGGTACAGTCTATGTTTGCAGACATGCAAAGACAATTTCGGACTGCAGCTCCAACTCCACCATCTCCCCCTGCAGACCCCATTATCTATCCTCCACCTTCGCCAGTAGCACCCACTCCCCCACCTCAGCCTGCATACCCCATTTCTTATCCTACTCCTCCACCGCAACTTCCTACTTATTGCAAGTTATATGTTGATGATCCTCAACATCATATAGTTGCATATGGGCTGGTATATTGTATAAGTATATATAATTCATCATTAACAGATAGAGGTAGAGCATCATAACATCACTGTACAAGATATTATAGATAGATAAGATCGAGTACCATTACCTACAGATGAGGGTGACGATAGTTGGACATAGTATCAACAAATTTTTTAATTTGGCCATCCAGAATTATGTGACTCGTTACCATAGAGTTATGTCTGCTATATCTTCTATATTTTTTTTTATTAAAGTTGATTTAACATATGAAAACTAATATATTTTTCTATCTATTTTTACAGAAATACTTAAAAGGTAAAGGTATACTGTATAGCCAACCACAAATACAAATGACTATGACATCAAATACAAATTCTAGGAGCCTTGACAAATTTTCAAGATATTTAAATTTGTTGGGGGATCATTATGAGTTTACAATGGAAGCTCAAGTTTGTGGATGTGAAATAACTATGGGGATTGTGAAAACTGATATCATGGAGCTTGTTACTAGAGATAAGTTGGGATTCAATGTGGTGCATATTTTTTCCATGTAAAGTCTTAACACCTTTTCCCTAACATATATTTATTTAAAATGTATACTTATATCTATTTAGTATTAGGTATCTTTATAACATGTGTGAGAAGAATGAGCGGGGCATATGTATATGGATTCATGGATCAGCATTTGATTTCCCCTCAAGCACATGCATTCGATGAGGAACAAATAATTCTTTATATTGCAGAAATATTTGAACAGAATATAATCACACAGTGTTGGATGATGAGTTTTTAATAGAGGTATGAAACAAATCTCTGGAAAAGAGTTCATTATCCTTTAACATAAAAAACACTAACCTTACATTATCTTTTATCAATTATCATTGGATGTTAGGTGTTTTTTGGCCAAGGGAAAAAAAACTTTATTGGATATACTCTGTCCATGGCAATGTGCAAGAAATTTTTAAAAATATGTTGGAAAAGTAAGTTTCAATTTCTTAAGAGTTGTATATATTATAAAAAATTATAAAGTTATTCTATTCTTATAATTTTTTAACATGGTATGGGTATACTTTCTAAAAAACACAAAGAAAAGGAGTGAGAAGATCAAATATGTATAAGTAAAGGTAAATATCCATTTATAATTTGTACTTTTTGATGTATTAAATAAAAATAATATTTTAAATTTACACTCATTGAAACAGAATTTTCGTGAACAACAAGGTGTCATCAAATGAAGATATTATATTTTAAGATTTATGTATGAAATAATTACAACTTGAACACTTGTGAAATTTTACATGGTAAGATTTACTTTTAAACTTTGACATTGTAAGATTTCCTTTTAAACTTTGCCGTAATATTTCATTTGATTAATTACTTATACATGTTAACTACTATCCTTTTAATTTGTATCTATTTGATGACCCTCAACCCTATAATGATCAAGAGGTCAAACAATTACTAGTGGAATGGTCAAATTATTTTACAGGTTTCATTGGATTTTAGTTTGTTTGTAGTATAAAATGTAATTTTGAATATTTTCATTATAATTGTGTATTTATTAGTCTTTTATGTCGGATTTAGGATTTTATTGTGGACTTAGTATGTTATGAAGGTTATATATGTGACGGTTTAATTTTTCACTACTTCTTGTTTTGGACACGTTCTGATGGCTTTTCTGGTATGGATTCTTGTCTGGGGGGGGGGGTTTCTATTGGTGTGGGGAGGTGTCCAGTGGGGTTGGGGGTTTCCAGGGGTGTGGGAGGGCTGTCCAGTTTAGTGGGGGGGTGTCCAAGAGGGTGGGAGGGCTGTCTAGGGGTTTCCCATGGGTGTGGGGGGGTGCCTAGTGGGGTCAGGGGCTTTCTAGGGGTGTGGGAGGGCTGTCTAGTGGAGGGTGGGGGTGGGGTGTCCAGGGTGTCCATGGGGGTGGGGGCAGTCCAGGGGTTGTCTAAGGGTGGGGGAGGGGTGTTCAGGGTGTTCATGGGGGTGGGAGCGTTCAAGAGGGTGGGAGGGTGGCCCAAGGGGGTGGGGGGCTGTCTAGGAGGGTGGGGGTGTCCAGGGTTGTGGGCAGGCAGTTTAGTGGGGTGGGGGGGGGGGGGGGGTTTCCAGGGGTGTGGGAGGGCTGTACAGAGGGTGGGGGAGGGTAGTCCAGTGGGATGGGGGGCGGTGTCCAGTGGGGTCAGGGGGCTTTCCAAGGGTGTGGAAGGGCTATCCTTGGGGGTGTGGGGGTGTCCAGGGTGTCCATGAGGGTGGGGGTAGCCTAGGGATGTCCAAGGGTGTGTGTGTGGGGGGGGGGGGGGGGGTTCTAGGGGTGTGGGAGGGCTGTCCCGGGGTGGGGGGGGGGGGGGGTCTAGGGTGTCGATGAGGGTGGGGTGTCTAGGATGGTGGGAGGGATGTCTTGGGGGTGGGGGCTGTCCAAGAGTGTTGGGGTGTCTAGGGTTGTGGGAAGGATGTCCAGGGGGTGTGGGAGGGTTTCCAGGGGTGTGGGAGGGATGTCCAGGTGGTGAGGGAGGGCTGTCCAGGGGGTGGGGGAGGGATACCCAGTGGGGGGGGGGTGTCCAGGAGGGTGGTAGGGATGTCTAGGGGGTTTCCAGGGGAGTGAGTGGGGGGGGGGGGGGGTGCCCAAAGGGGTCAGGGGGCTTTCCAGGGGTGTGGGAGGGTTGTCCAGGTGGGTGGGGGTGTCCAAGGTGTCCGTGAGGGTGGGTGTAGAACACCAATCTTGAAGTACATGCAAATTACATTACTTTTTCAGAATACTTAATACATAAAAAAAACAAACACACAAGAACAATAATAGTTTAGTGTCTTTGGAAACTCAGAAAAATAATCTTCTAATCATTGTGAAAGATATTCAATATCTCCCATAAAGATCTTCCCCTTTTGTTTTCTTACCTAAAACCTTTCTTTATATCCTGGGGAAAAGAAAACATAAAAAGGGTGAGCTCAAATGCTCACTAAGGGTAAACATAGAGAACATAAAACAATCCATAAACATTTGAATGCAAAAAAAAGATGAACATAAAATCTAAACATCAAATTCTTGAGAAAAGACCTAAATCTTGGAAGTATGTTAGGAATATATTATAAAGGAACATAAATCATGATAAAATATCCTTGGAATAAAACATGTAATTGTTGAAAACCATTAATAACATGATATGATTTCCATAGTATCCAAGGCATTGCTTCCAAGACCATCTTAGTGGACAAAGTCCCTTTCTGAATCTAGTTCACCCCTTGTTCTAGTCCTGTATCACTAAACCAAATTAACTAACCGTTCCATCCATGTCTATATCATAAGATATAAATCTTTTCCCAATTCATTAGAGGGAGATATAGGTCCCACCAATCTCATAATGAAATCATTCTTATGTGTGACACAATATAAACATAAATCATTCATCATAACCCAAAGAATAAAATGGGTTTCATAAACATCATCCCATCATAACATAATCCATATAAATCAAATGGATATCATTTAATCATAAGAAAAGTGAAACCATGTAAATCATAGAGACATTATACTTGAAACATACAGATATGAAAATAATGTCATCTTAGATGGAAAATGGTTTTGATAAAACACTTGAAATGAATTCTTGAAGAAAATATCCTTTCTTCTTCAAAATCATTTTCTTTTCACAAAATGCCATTAAATTTTAAAACAAAAGGATTTTGTTGAAAATAGTCATGAAATCTTGTGGAATAAGCTTCATGAAAATAAGGATTTATGAAACTGTAAAAATCCGTTAATGCCGTATAAGTTAAAAAAACATTCTCATCATACTTTTGTCTGCAAAGTCCAAAAGTACCTCATATGGTAATAAAAAGAAATATTCCTTCCATATGATTTGGTAAAAGTAAAAAAGGGTAAAAATGACTTTAAACATACATGGAAGAAAATTAAACATTTTGAGAACATATGGACATGGACTATAAACATAACCCCAGTAAATACTTCCGAATAAACAATCTCAGATAAGAATGAGATTGGAATAATTATCCCTTACCTTAGGTCTAATATGATTCGTACGTATCTGAAACTCTTGTATAATGATTTAAATAAAGTCATTGAATTATTACATAATCATATTCATTGTCATGATATCATATATGGTTCACTTATGACTTTATATTACTCGTTCTTTTGTAAATTCCATGTTAAAGCAGCATTTTGTGTAAAATCATTTTATTTATCGTACGTGATTGGAATTATTGTTCTTGATATTATTATTACTTATATCATGATTTACATACTTCCAGAATGTAAATAATGATTTATATATCATATATATTCAGTATATATATATATATATATAATAGATATATAAATGAAGTGAAATACACCATTAATGGAGACGGTAGGCCGTACGTACGCATGAACGCTATTTTCCATTCCTTATTGACTTGAATGGAAGTAAGTAGATGAAATATATATATATACACACATAAATCCAGTAGCTTAATTATGTCATAAATTTCATTATTATTTATTATATATACTTTATAATCATTCTTGAATGGTTAGCATGGAGAATGAATCTCATCGCGTCGTGGAAAGGGTAATCCGTACGTACACAAGAGTGATGATATCGTTTCCATAATTATTGAATTGAATTTGAGTGGATGATATAATATTTCAGAATAATTATGATGTTATAATAATCATATATAGTTATTATTTACACCATTATACCCATCCAAGTAAGGTGGTGGTGGAAAAACAGATTACACCATGGTGTGGAGACGGTATTCCGTACGTACGCACGCACGGTGATTTTGTTTTCCGTAGGATGGATAAAAGGTGAAATGGGGTTGTTTCATATTTATAATAACATATCATTATTTTATTGATACTCATGTTATTATTTTATAATGAAACAAATAAAGAGGAATAAGTTGAAGAAGAAAGAAAACTTGAAATAATCGGTAGAAGAGATTACCTCTTCTTCGACGTTCCTCTTTTAAGATTCCTCTTAAGGCCCTAGAGTTGGTCTTTTGAGGAGGCCAAAACCTATATAATATTTCTAGGGAGGTTGAGAAGGTAAATGGGTAGGGGTTGGCTGATCTTGAATGCTCAAAATCGTGTGAA
This sequence comes from Viscum album, assembly GCA_963277665.1. Taxonomy (NCBI): domain Eukaryota; kingdom Viridiplantae; phylum Streptophyta; class Magnoliopsida; order Santalales; family Viscaceae; genus Viscum; species Viscum album. The sequence goes on along the minus strand of OY728128.1, from coordinate 258,414,067 downwards.
GAGAAGGGGGAGGAGGTTCCCTTTTATAAGGGAGGAGAGGGGAACTTTAGGAAAAACTTAAAATATTTTTTATTATAAAGTCATATTCAGTTTATAATGGCTCCAAAGAGACTTGTTTCGAAGCCAAATTGGGTATGGGTCGAAATAATCTCAACCAATAGGTTTTAGACAAGTTTAGGTCCCTATTTTAACCTTATCATTTAGATTTAACTCTAAGTTAAAAAGTTATCTTTTATCATGTCTTCTTGTTTTCTTACACTATATGGTTAATAAACTTACTATAACAAGACAAAAGAATCCCAAGTGCTTCATTATAAATATATATAACCTTATCTAAGTCATTTTGCTGAACCGTAGATTTTTAAGAATAAAATAACAATTAATAATATAATATTTGTTTTAAAAACTATTTTATGTCAATTTCGACACTATTTGGTAATTGATTTTTGTGAAAATCATGACATCATGATTAGTTAAAAAAAAGTTAATTTAATCAATACTAACATGTCATATTGACTTATAAAATTATTTTAATTCATAAAAAGTCTCAAATTACATTTATTTGGGTATTTATAACATCAATTATGTTAATATTTCATTAATTAGTTAATTACTGAATCATCATTGTGTCATAAATAAATTAAAATATTTAATGTCTAAAAATTATAAATAAAATAAAATTATGTAGGAAATCGTTTTAGAATTCTAATTAATATTTATAGTCGAATTTATCTTATGTATAACCCTATATTAAAAATGTTTTAGTTATTAAACTTTGATTTTAACTATTTTAACTCTTCTTTAAATAAAATAATAATAAGTGTCCAAATCTAATACAAGTGAACATAAAGGGTAATATTTTATTCCTAAGGTTGTATCTGGTCGAATTACACTTATCTAATAGAATTAGGATATGTTTTAGGGTAATAATAATATAATTTTTACCCTTAATTACCCTTTATACTTTTAACCGTGGTAAATAAAAGTAAAAAGATACTATTCACCAAAAATTATTTTTATCTTATTGAACCAAATTTTACTCCTTTTTATTAACCGTGTCTCTCGGATTTTCGAAATTTCACTCATAGAAGTGGTAAAATTACGTTTTATGTAAATTTTCAAATTCTCCTAGGAGGTGGGTAAAAGACGGTGAAAAGTTCAATAAATTTTTTATATATCTAAAATTATTATAAAATGACTCAAATGAATTACATTGATCTTATATAGGTATTATGTATCATTTTTGACCTAAAATAAATTAAAATAAAATAAATAAATATTTAAATAAAAAGTCGGTTTTTAAATAGTAACCTTGTGTTTTCACTATTCATCAAAAATTGAATGTTTTTAGAAAAATACCAAAAATTCACCCTAGGCTAATTTCGATATTCCAAATCCAAATATGAAGTCCATTTTGAAAGATAAAATTTATAAAATTTCAAAATGTGGGTATTACTATTCATAATGGCTAGTTCATAATAATATTATAATAATTTCTTGTTTAGTGAAACTCAGTATTGCGTACTACACACGCTATCGAAGAAGGTCTTGATTGTGTTTAATGCAAGCCAAGTTAGGGCTGCGTGTAGTGAAAGCTTCGTTTGGTGTTGCGTATAGCATAATCAAAACTTCTTTCATTTATACATCAAACAAAATCTATACTTAATGTTGCGTAGAATAATTTCCACAAAACGAACTTGAAATTGTGTGTAACATGAGCCAAGAATAGTGTTGCATATACTACAAGATAATATGGTGTTGTGTATTATAAAAGCTAATATTGGTGTAGTGTTTAATAGAAGACATCAAATAAATTAAAAATAATATATATCATAAAATCTCGGGGTGTTACATTCTTCCCCTCTTAAAATGAATTTCGCCTTCAAAATTAGTCGGGGTTATAAATCATTTACTACATGAAAGTTTCATTCATAGAAACCCACATAGTAAAAAGGAATACTAAAAATTCATTTTAAAAAGAAAGTTATAATCATAACTGTCACCCTAAGTAACTCAGCACTGGGTTTCCTCATAGGACAACATAGGTGAAAATATGGATATGGAAGAGAAGTCTAACCATCATGTTCTGATGGAGAGTGGTAGAGAACATGTCTATGAAAAATCCATCAATCACAAAGACATAAATTTGTGATGATTTAAGTTACCATCTAATTCATCAGGTATGGGGGTACTAGGACAACATTTTTTAGTTCTCAAGATCATTTCCCTAATGTTGAAGAATTGTTGATTTAAAAGAAATACTTACTTTATTTTGGTATAATCTCACCGTTGTTCGTGCGTTGAATAATTTCCAATTCATCTCTTAATGAAATGAATTTTAATTTTTCATTTGTGATATGTTAGCAGATCATGTGATAGAATGATACGTCATTCCATCTGTTTCTATCGCAAAAAGTTTAGCACAATTTATTAAATATACATAAGTCCATCTATGATGATATTAATAGTATATGGTGCTAAAATGGACTTATATTTCATCTATCATAGCACTTGATAAAATAAAACTAGTTTATACTAACTAGGGACTTCCTGTAGGCCAGAGGTAGGTGATAAAGGTGTATCGCACTTGGGTTGTGGGTTTGATTCCCGCATCCTTATCCGACACGACGGGTTGTCACCCATCCTGTAGGTTGTCCCTTTTTCTAAAACTATGTTATTATACCATTCCTGAAATAATGTTGAAAAAATTTCTAGCCTTAAACAATAATATCTTATGTCTAACTTAATTCATTTCAATCTTTAGGTTTATCTAAAATACTTCGGTCTAAGCTCATAGTATAAAGAAAACGATTACTAGAAAGGTCATCTACCAAGTATGTGAATACCATCATTTATCTCCCATATATCTTAAGATATATCTTGTTGGTCACATTCCGAATATTTGAATTCCTTAATCATGTATTCTCTTGAAAAATGAACACCCATTAAACCTTAGTGAAAACATGAATGCTGTCAAAAGTTAACTCTTTCCACATACCAAAATCCAAAAATTTCTATATACTCAAACCATGATATAACTTTGTCCTTATATCAGTCATGAGCTCATTAATACTTTCAAACATCTCATTATCTTATTATACATTCATTATGCACATATCATCTACCTTCCAAAAATATTTGAATAACCTTTCATGGCTACCGATACCATTCAGCATATAATTTCAAATACTTTTGGAAAAATAATAGTTTAACAATCCTTAGACGTTTCATTATTCCATAGTACCATACATTATTCTTGATAAACATGCAATCATTCCACTACCTTCATAAACCATTGACCATGGTGAAAAAATTATTTCATCTCATATATCATTTGTATTCTCTTCATCATCATCCACATAAATACTACCCATATGACCATGCTGATTCTCTTCATGAGATTTTCCCTTAGGGAATTGGTTTGCATAATGCCCGTACATTCCACATTTAATAAATTTAACAATTATTGATGTCTTAGAAATTCCATTATCCTTGTCGATTGTGTTAACTGAGCCTTTTCATTTACAATTACTAGCTTTGTGTCCTTCTTTTCCACACCCAAAGCATCTTCCGGTTCCTTTGAAACATTCTCTCTGATGCCTCTTCCCACATGATTTACATGAGGGGAATTGAACTTTCTTTCCTCTATGATCATCATGAAACTCCATCTTTCTCTTATTAGCTGAGTCGGGATACATAACAAAGTTGAGATTATTTATCCTATTATGAGATTGCTGATTAGGAATAATAACAATATGTGGACTTCCAGATCAAATTTCATTTGGTTTCTCATGAAAAATATCATTCAATTGTCCATCATATCCTCCATTATCGTGAATCTTCCTATTTCCAGCCATTTTCTAAAACCCAAAAAGAATAGTGTGAGAGGAAAAAATCATAATCAAAGGGGATTAACTTTAATATCTAACATCTTAAGTTAAATTATAATATCGTTACCGTAGTTATAGGACTATAACCTATAAATATACTTAACCTTAGATAAATCCCTAGATATACCTTATAAATATCTCTAGGGATTTCACTAAAGTTTTCACATCCTAGTTTCCAAAGGTTAACTAAACCTCCCTCTGATACCAATTGTAGAGACCAAAGCTTGACATACCTAGAAATTACATTACATTTTCAAAATACTTAATACATAACAAAAACAAACACACAAGTACCGTAATATTTTAGTGTCTTTGGAAACTCGAAAAAATAATCTTCTAATCATTGTGAAAGATCTTCAACATCTCCCAAAAGATCTTCCCCTTTTGTTTTCTTACCTAAAAACTTTCTTTAAATCATGGAGAAAAGAAAAAAAAAGGGTGAGATCAAATGCTCAGTAATGGTAAACATATAGAATATAAAACAATCCATAAACATTTGAATTCAAAAAAAACATGAACATAAAATCTAAATATCAAAATCTTGAGAAAAGATATAAATCATGGAAGTATGTAAGGCATATATCATAAAAAGATATCAATCATGATAAAATAGCCTGGGAATAAAACATGTAATTGTGGAAAACCATAAGCACCTGATATGATTTCCTTAGTAGCCAAGGCATTGCTGCCAATACCATTATAGTGGACAAAGTCTCTTTCTGAATCGAGTTCACTCCTCGTTCCAGTCCTGTATAACTGAACTGAATTAACTTACCATTCCAGCCATGTCTATCTCATGAGATATAAATCTTTACCCAATGAATTAGAGGGAGATATAGGTCCCACCCATATCATAATGAAATCATTCTTACATGTGCCACAACATTAACATAAATCATTCATCATAACCCAAAGAATAAAATGGGTTTCATAAACATCATCCCATCATAACAAAATACATATAAAACAAATGGATATCATTTAATCTTAAGGAAAGTGAAACCATGTAAATCATAGAGACATCATACTTGAAACATACACATATGAAAATAATGTCATCTTAGATGGAAAATTGTTTTGATAAAACACTTGAAATGAATTCTTGAGGAAAATATCATTTCTTCTTCAAAATCATTTTCATTTCACAAAATGCAATGAAATTTTAAAAGAATATGAATTTTGTTGAAAATAATCATGAAATCTTGTGGAAGAAGCTTAATGAAAATAAGGCTTTATGAAACCGTAAAAATCCGTTCATTTCGTATAAGTTTAAAAAACATTCTCATTGTACTTTTGTTGGAAAAGTTAAAAAGAACCTCGTATGGTAAACAAAAGTAAGATTCCTCCCATATGATGTGGTAAACGTAAAAAAGGGTAAAAATGACTTTAAACATACATGGAAGAAAATTAAACATTTTATGAAAACATTTTGAGAACATATGGACATGGATGATAAACATAACCCCAGTAAATACTTCCGAAAAAACAATCTCGGATAAGAATGAGATTGGAATAATTATCCCTTACCTTAGGTCTGATATGCTTCGTACGTATCCGAACCTCCTATTTAATGATTTAAATAATTTCATTAACTTATTAATGAACCATATTCATTGTTATGATATCATATATGGTTTACTTATGACTTTATATTACCCGTTCTTTTGTAAATTTCATGTTAAAGCAGTGTTTTGGGTAAAATCGTTTTATTTATCATACGTGTTTGGACTTGTTGTTCTTGATATTATTATTACTTATATCATGATTTAAATACTTACAGAATGTAATTAATGATTTATATATCATATATATTCAGTATATATATATATAATAGATAGATAAATGAAGTGAAACACACCGTTCATGGAGACGGTTGACCTTACGTACGCATGAACGATGTTTTCCTTTCTTTATTGACTTGAATGGAAGTAAGTATATGACAGATATATATATATATATATATATATACATAAATACCGTGGCTTCATTATGTCTTATATTTCATTATTATTCATTAAATATACTTTATAACCATTCTTGAATGGTTATCATGGAGAATGAATCTCATCGCGTCGTGGAGACGGTAATCCGTACATACGCACGAGCGATGATATCATTCCCATAATTATTGAATTGAATTAGAGTGGATGATATAATATCTCAGAATCAGTATGATGTTATAATAACCATATATAGTTATTCTTTACACCAATATACCCATCCAAGTAAGGTGGTGGTGGAAAAACAGATTACACCGCGATGTGGAGACTGTATTCCGTACATACGCACACGTGATGATTTCATTTTTCATAGGATGGATAGAAAATTAAATGGGAATGTTTCATATTTATAAAAACATATCAGTATTTTATTGATACTAATGTTATTACTTTATAATGAAACAACTAAATAAGAATAAGTTGAAGAAGAAAGAAAACTTGAAGAATCGGTAGAAGAGATTACCTCTTCTTCGACGCACCTCTTTTAAGCTTCCTCTTATGGCACTAGAGTTGGTCTTTTTAGGAGACTAGAACCTCTATAATGTTTCTAGGAAGGTTGAGAAGTGAAATGGGTAGGGTTTTTCCAAGCTTGAAAGCTTAAAATCGTGTGAAGAGAAGGGGGAGGAGGTTCCCTTTTATAAGGGAGGAGAGGGGCACTTCAGGAAAAACTTAAAATATTATTTTATAATAAAGTCATATTCGGTTTATTATGGCTCCAAAGTGACTTTTTTAGAATCTGAAGTGGGGATGGGTCAAAATTCTCTCATCCAATAGGTTTTAGACAAGTTTAGGTTACTATTTTAACCTTATCATTTAGATTTAACACTAAGTTAAATAATTTAACTTTTACCGTGTCTTCTTGTTTTCTTACACTATATGGTTAATAAACTTACTATAACAATCCAAACGAATCCAAAGTGGTTCATTATAAATATATATAACCTTATCTTAGTCATTTGGCCGAACCGTAGATTTTTAGTAATAAAATAACAATTAATAATATAATATTTTTTTTAAAAACTATTTTATGTCAATTTTGACACTATTTTGTAAATTATTTTTGTGAAAATCATAACAGCATTATTAGTTCAAAAAAAGTTAATTGAATCAACACTAACATGCCATATTATCCTATGAAATTATTTTAATTCATTAAAAGTCTCAAATTACATTTATATGGGTATTTATAACATCAATTATGTTAATATTTCATTAATAAGGTAATTACTGCATCATAATTGTGTCATAAATAAATTAAATTATTAAATGTTTAAAAATTATAAATAAAATACCATTATGTAGGAAATATTTTTATCTTTCTAATGAATATTTATAGTCAAATTTATAAATAAAATAACATTATGAATATTTGGACCTAAAGGGTAATATTTTATTCCTAAGGTTGTTTTTGGTCTAATTGCACTTATCCAATAAAATTAGGACATGTGTTAGGGTAATAATAATATCATTTTTACACTTAATTACCATATTTACTTTAAACCCTGGTAAATAAAAGTAAAAAGTTACTATTCACCAAAAATTCTTTTTATCTTATTGAACCAAATTTTACTCCTTGATATTAGCCGTGTTTTTGGATTTTCTAAATTCCACTCACAAAAGTGGTAAAATTAAGATTTATGTAAATTTTCAAATTCTCCTAGGAGGTGGGTAAAAGACGGTGAAAAGTTCAATAAATTTTTTTTATATAAAAAATTATTATAAAATGACTTAAATGAATTACATTGAACTTATATAGGTATTATGTATCAATTTTGACCTAAAATAAATTTAAATAAAATAATTAATTATTTAAATAAAAAGACGGTTTTTAAATAGTAACCTAGTGTTTTCACTATTCATCAGAAATTGAATGTTTTCAGAAAAATACCAAAAGTTTACCCTAGGATAATTTCGATATTCCGAATGCAAATATGAAGTCCATATTGAATGATAAAATTTATAAAATTTCAAAAAGTGGGTATTACTATTCATAACAGCTAGTTCATAATACTATTATAAAAATATCTCATTTAGTGAAACTCGGTATTGCGTACTACACATGCTATCGAAGAAGGTCTTGATTGTCTGTAATACAAGACAAGTCAGGGATGCGTGTAGTGAAATCTCCGTTTGGTGTTGCTTATAACATAATCAAAACTTATTTCATTTATACATTAAACAAAATATATACTTAATGTTGCGTAGAATAATTTCCACAAAACGAACTTGAAATTGTGTGTAACACGAGCCAAGAATAGTGTTGCGTATACTACAAGCTAATACAGTGTTGTGTATTGTAAAAGCTAATCTTGGTGTAGTGTTTAATAGAAGACATAAACGAAATTAAAACTAATATATCTCATAAAATCTCGGGGTGTTACAGTGGGGGGCAGTCCAGGGTGTGTCCTGGGGTGGGGTGGGGGTGGGGTTGTAGGGGTGTGGGATGGCTATCCAGTGGTCTAGGGAGGGCTGTCCAGTGGGGTGGGGGCTTTCCAGGGATGTGGGAGGGATGTCCAGTGCGGTGGGGTGGGGGGGGGGGTGTCCATGAAGGTGGGGGCAGTACAGGGTGGGGGGGGGGGGGGGGTTCTAGGGGTGTGGGAGGGCAGTCCATGGGTGTGTGTGTGTGGGGGGGGGGGGGGGTGTCTAGGGTGTCTATAGGTGTGGGGGTGTCTAGGAGGGTGGGAGGGATATCGAGGTGGGGGGGGGGGGCTATCGAGGAGGGTGAGGGGGGGGGGGGGTCCAGGGTTGTGGGTAGGCTGTCAAGAAGGTGTAAGAGGGTTTCCAGGGGCATGGGAGGGCTGTTCAGGGGGTCAGATGGGCTATCTAGGGGGTGTGGGAGGGATGTCCAGGGGTGGGGGAGGGCGGTCCAGTTTGGGGGGGGGGGGGTTGTCCAGGAGGGTGGAAGGTTTGTCTAGGGGGTGTCCGAGGGTGTGGGGGGGGGGGGGGTGAGTTGGGTCAGGGGGCTTTTAGGGGTGTGGGAGGGCTGTCAAGGGGAGGGGGGGGGGGTTCTAGGGGCGTGGGACGACTATCTAGGGGTTTGGGGAGGGATATCTAGTTGGGTGGTGGCTTTCTAGGGGTGTGGAAGGGCTGTCCAATGGGGGGGGGGGGTGGGTTGTCCATGGTGTCCATGAGGGCAGGGTAAGTCTAGGGGGTTTACAAGGATGTGAGGGGGGGGGGGGGGCGTGTCCAGGCTCTCCATGGGGTGGGGGTGTCTAGGAGGGTGGGAGGGCTATCCAAGGGGTGGGGGACTATCCAGGAGGGTGAGGGGTTTTCGAGGGTTGTGGGAAGGCCGTTTAGTGGGGTGGGTGGGGGGGGGGGTTCTAGGGCTGTGGGAGGGTTGTCCAGGGGGTTGGGAGCGCTGTTCCGTGGGTGGGGGTGGGAGGGGGGTTAGTATGTTTTTGTTATGTTTCTGGTGTTCTTTTGGATGGTCATAGTTGTGGGGTGGTGTCCTGGGGTGTGTATGGGTTGTGGGGGGCTGTCTAGTAGGGTGGGGGGCAGTCCAGGGGTGTGGGGGGTTCCCAGTGGGGTTAGGGGGCTTTCTAGGGGTGTGGGAGAGCTGTCCATGGGGTGGGGGTGTCCAGGGTGTCCATGAGGGTGGGGGTAGTCCAGGGTGTGTCTATGTCTGTCTGTGTGTGTGTGTGTGTGTGGGGGGGGGGTTCTAGGGGTGTGGGGTGACTGTCTAGGGGTCTCAGGAGGGCTGTCTAGTGGGTGGGGGCTTTCCAAGGGTGTGGGAGGGTTGTCCTGTCAGGTGGGTGGGGGGGGGGGTGTCCATGAGGGTGGGCGGCAGTCCAGGGGGTGTCTGGGGGGGGGGGGTTCTAGGGGTGTGGGAGGGCTTTCCAGGGGTGTGTGTGTGTGGGGGGGGGGGGGGGGGTCCAGGGTGTCCTTGTGGGTGGGGGTGTCTAGGGGGTCGGGGCTGTCTAGGAGGGTGGGGGTGTCCAGGGTTGTGGGCAGGCTGTTTAGTGGGTTGGGGGTAGTCTAGGATGGTGGGGCAGTCCAGGGGTGTGGGGGGGGGGGGGTGTCCAGTGGAGTGGGGGTGGGGGGTTTCTAGGGGTGGGGGGGGGGGGGCTATCCAGTGGGTTGGGGGGGGGGGGGGGGTTGTTCTGTTGGTGTTCTGTTTTAGGAATTCTTTTGGCTGGGCATAATTGTGGTTGAACGGTTTAATTAAAAAAATTTTGTTTTTATATCCGTTATTTTATAATCGACATAAAATTTGCACAAGGATTGGTTTTAATGTCAGTTATTTGAAAATTGACATAACATATGCATGGTAATGGGTTTTACGTCACTTATTTCATAACCGATGTAATAAATGGAATGGAATGGTTTTTTACGTCGGTTATAAAATAACCGACGTAGTAGATATGTTCTCACATCAGTTATTATTTAACCGACGTGGAAAACTTCTTGGAAGACTGGTTTATCACGTAACTTATTTGCATAACCAATATGATAAATGCCTTTGAGTCTTGATTTAGGATGTCCTTTATTATATAATCAATGGGATAAAGTATATTCAACATCAGTTTTTAAATAATTGATATAATACATCATGTCTCCGAAGAATTTTCCACATCAGTTTTTGAGTAACCAACGTGAAAAAGGTTTCGGTTTTTTGTTTTTTTACATTAGTTTTAAAATAACTGACATCAAAAACAATATTTATAATGTCTTCTATAATATCATTCACCAAAAAACGACATAAAACTAAAAAATAACAGCTGTAAAAAATGTTTTCTACACTAGTACCTGGTTGAAACTCCTTATTCCCACCATAAGATTGATTCATAAGATTCACACTCATCATACCCTTTCACTTTGAATGAGTAATAGCAAAGACAAGACCCTCGATAAGAACAGCCCCATTAAAAACAGAATGATTCAAAATTTTCGAAAAGAGAAACATACATCCATTGAAATGGAAGGTCACAAGATATCCACAACACCCACTTTTACAATTTAAGGAGAAAAAAAAGCAATGTAAAACACTACAGGATATAACCATTACATCCAAATAGGCATACATAGAAATGGGCTCTAAACTGATCCCAAATAGCAACTACACATAGGAATTGGATCCATGAAGACCCATGGAAACACGCTGAAAGAACCGTTTTAAGTGACCTATGTGTCTATAGGTATGATACGACTTTAGGGAATTCATCCATGATGAATTCTTTTGATTTTTCTTATCTTACTGATAACACACCATGATCCCATGCTTGGAAGAAATAGAAGGAAGATCAATAGGAATTTTAATTCTATGACCAGCACCAATAGCTCTAGGCCACTTCCCCATCTACTTACTGGAATACTCTTCACCACTTCTAAAGATAAGAAGAATATTGGCCACATCAAGCACCCCCTCTATCATAGCATTAAAAAAAATATCTTACCTATCCACATTATAAATGAGTTTAAGTCGGGCTCTGACACCTTCGACTGTTGGCCAGAACAATGACTACTCTCAAAACACCAAGCATTCAAGAAACCATCCACAACCCACTCCAAAAGATAAAGAACTAGGTCCCCAAAATGAAATAATACTCCAGAACTATTCAACCATCTTGCAATATACATTACATTTCCATTCCATTTCTCACCTTTACTACCTCAGCAAAATACTTCCAGATGAACGAAGACTTGAAGAACTCCCAGATTAGATCTTCCTGAGTTTTTCTTCATGAAAGAGGCTTCCACCACATCAAGGTAAGACATTCAAGTATAAATTTATAAAAATTAACCATTAAAAACTCACAAAACTCAAATATATTGAATATCCTTTCGATTTTCTTGCATACACTCTTCCACTTAAATAAGATCCAATTGACCATAAAAGAGATGTGGATTTAACTTCCAAAACACAAGGAGGAAATCCTTAGTTTGATCAACTGGAAGGTTTTTTAATGGTTACCACACATGTTATCACCATGAATATCCATAGAATCCTCAAGGGGGCACTATCCTACCCGAGAACTAAGAGCTCAATGAAAACCAACTCATCAAAAAGGATTCTCAAACTCATAACACCACATAAACATCATTTTTGAATCATAGGAAAAAAAGACACACATCCACTGGCTATCAAAACATCACAATTTTTTTTGTAACATCCTTTTTAAATAAAAAAACTTTGTGGGTTTCTCAATAACCAATAGTATTCCCTAGATTCTCACTCATATACACATTCTCATGCCACCTTGTGCACCCATTCACTCATGCCATAAACTCTCAACCTTCCCACACATGGCCATGCTTGTTATCACCCATGGGAATAACAAAACTCAAAAAAAAAACATTTTGCACTTTTCAAAACAAGGAATTCTACCCATGATTTAACATTACCAATACACTACCCATTTCAAAATTCATAAAACATTTTTAAAATCTCATTAACCACCAAGTCAAATACCATTTTCAATTTACACTTCAAGGTATTTCATTTCCTTCAAATATCAAAATATCATAAATTCCATTTAAAACTCAATTCATCTCATTCAAAACATTTTAAGAATCTTAAATATTTAATTCCATAAAAATTATTTGATTAAAAACCCATTCTTCTCATTTAAAAAAAATTCCAAAAAAACTTCTGCTTCCAAACAAACGATTTTAAAAAACACAATATTTGATTATTAAAATCGAATCACATTAAAAAATTCCCATTTTACCCCCAAATGGTCATTTTTCAAAAAATCATTTTTCAAAATCCTTACTCAATGTTAATTCTCAAAATCCATTTTCCACTTTCCAAAAAAACAACCATTTCCACTAATAATCTAGTTTTTCACAATTCGAAAACAAAAGTTTCCAAAACAATTTTTAGGTGGGAACTAGAGTCGATGGGTGGATTGGCCATATGGTTGGCATCCAAATTCCAGACACACCACCACCACAGAGAGCCTTATAATACCATGTCTCCAGATCCACAATGCTTTACAAGCCCTATGAGATCACTAAGACCGTTATTTCAACAATATTTTTCTACCCCAAACTCAAAAAAACCCTACGAGAACCAAATACACCAAAAGAAACATGACATCCCATGGAAACTAAAGGATCATTACAAAATGTATTGGTTAGAAACTCCCCCATATTTGTACACCAAGTTCCAAAAGTCCTACTCGATCTATCATGACATCCCACATAATAATGTGAACTTTGAAATATCAGTTTCTTAAATACCCACCTTCTTTGGAATAATTTTTTCACAAACCAAGCTAGGATGTCATCTTACCCGACACCTAACATGGTCTAAGACATTTCCTAAGGGTTGTTCCTGATCCCCATGAGCAGTAATATAGTTTCTGGGTGTCAACAATATTCTTTGGTAATGATTTCACCCATTTACTTAATCATAAATAACAAAAAAATAAACAACACAATAGCTGATAAGACTAACCAAATAAGGTACAATAGTTTTCAAAATTAATATTCTATAACTTTAACCAAAAAGAAAAATACTAAAATTGAAGGGAAACCAAAAAAACATCCAAAAAACCTCTGTGTAACAAGATGGGAATCACCCACAAGCCACCACCACCAACACCGACAAAAAATGGAATACTACCAACAAGAACCACCATAATCACCACAACACATCTTTCCATTACATGGGTCATACATAATGAAATATATATACAACCAAAGGTGTATGTATGGTGTGAGAAAAATCCCTATATGTTGTCATCCAAAATAAAATATTCCATGCAATAATATTAGAAGAAAAATCAACATGCACATTTATACAAAATCCATTAAAACATTACTTGGAAAATATTTTTAGAAAAACCATTATCAAGGAAACACTTTCAAGGGAAACCATTTCTGAACAAAAATTCTTCAAATTGAAGTATACATAAGGTCCACCACATACAGACAGATGGCACCATGTCACATTTTCATCATGTCACAATATAACACCATGGGTAAAAACCTAGGGTAACTAACACAAGTAGAACTCCAGAAAAATCGTACCTCAGTGAAACATGGTGTAGAAACCACAACCCACCACATCCTCATACATGAGCCACTAAAGAGGAATGTATCCAATAGTCTCCAATCATCATCATACATTACTTAGTGTTGTAATATTCAATCCTGCTAAGTAAATCTAATATTTTCCAATTCCCATTCAACTAGCGTCAATTCAGTAGAAAATGATGGCTTGCCACTTTTGAATCACTACCATATTGGTTGTAGTTTTTCCACATAGGTACCCGAGATTACCTTTGTGCTGAAATCATCTTTCACATATCACATAGATGAAAAAAATCTCATATACATTCTAAGAAACACATGTACAGAATGAAATCACCATTTTCCCAAAAGAAAACCAATTCCATTTTATACACACATAAAATTCTTCTAGAAAATACACTTCACACCACCTGAAAAATTTAATATTACCTTTTGAAAAAAACAATAAAGGACCACATATTAAAACCAAAATTTCAATGGGAATATCCCCTTTCAATTCCCTTCACATGGAAACCATTTTTATACCATGCTACATAATTGAAAGATACATTTAAGGTGAATAAAAAGGGATCCAATATTCAACAAAATACACTTCACCTGGAAAACATGCTTTGAACACATGTGAACCTTTAAATATATTTGGAATCAGATTTTCCACTTTTCACACAAGGCAAAGAGAATTTAAAAAAACACCAAAATAAGGCATACAAGGGATAAAACCACATTCCTTTATAAAAACCATTTTTATCACATGAGCATCTCAAATCATTTTTAAAAATAGGTTATCGCCTAAAAAAATGAAGAACACATCTAACAATTAAAACTAGAAAGATAAACTAATCCAATAATGTAAAAGCATGGAACCACCTATATAGTGCTTGGAAACTTCCATAAATTGATACGAAACAACAAATACAACACCAAAAGTACCTAACAAGGAAATATTAACAACAACCATCAAGATCTTACTCAACAAAAATAGATAAAACCCTAACTAGGTCAAATAACCCACTAGGAAAGATGAACCCAAAGAGGGAGGGGTAGAAAACCAAAAAGAAGGAAGAAACTATTGGATAAAACACTCAATTGATGATTTCATGATGAATCCACACCAAAAACACCAATGGAAGGGATTCCAAAGGATCCAAGAGGTAGAGAGGTATGTACCTAGGGCTGGATAGCTCGAATGAGGTGAGCTAGGAAGGATTTGGGTTTAAATCATGAGTAGAAACAAATGCAATTTTCAAAATTTTAATGAAGTAGACATGGATCATTGTTTTTACACACAGTTTTCCTAACCAGGAAGAAACCATGCACCCTTTACTATATACGAGGGACATTCTACACAATTATCCCGCACGGTTTAAAAGCCATGTGGTTCCCCACTATCTAAAAAATTCACTTGGCTGAATGATTTTTTGGGTAAGGGAACACAGTTTTCCAAACTATACACCAATCATGAACCACATTTTTTTAACCAAAACTTTAATTTTTCACCAAAAACATCTGATAAAACTCATGGAATAAACACGGGGTCAAAATTAAATAAAATAAACACTCAAAATTTAAACCCACTCACATTTGGAACTCGAGAGGAAAACTAATATAATAAAATAAACTTGAAAAAATGGTTAAAACAAAAACATGGGTGTGGCACATAATAGTATAATGCATCTATATTACTATTCCCCTAACCCAAAAAGGGCTATTCAAGCTACTTGAGGGTATTTAGGTAGGAAGATCATTACCAACTGCCAGCTTGTAGCTCCTTGATCTATTGTGTGGACTCCCCTATGCTAAAATCCTAACTTGTATTTTCTCAACACATTCTTCCAAATTACAATAAGTCTATAAAGGGATACTTCTCCTGATTCAAAATGGTTAACTCATCCCAAAACCTTAAAAAACGCCTCTTATAAAAGTAAGTGTTCCAATAGGGATTGGTCAAACAAATAGTTATATTGAGTTATATTCCCAATCAAATAATGGGAGATTATGTATGGATTAATATTTGGCTCAGGTATTTTAATTAGTTGTGCATAATTTTTTTCTTTTTTTATACTTTACATGTATTGTTAATATTATGTTAATTTTACATAATTAATTATCCTTGTTGTGTAAAACATTTACGCATAAGTAATTTATTTAATTTATTGTGCATAATATTTATCTTGTTTTATCCTTTACATGTCTTGTTAATATTAAATGGATGTTACATAAATAATTAAAAATGATGGATATATCATTTACGCGTAATAGATTGATTTAAATACCTTCTTTTCACATTAATTAACTTAGTTATATAACAACAGCCTTGAATCTACAAAATAAAAAATCTGCTAGACATAAATAAATAATTAATCAAATGACCCATTCATGAACTTTATCTTACCATTGACTTAATGTGTGGAGATTTAATCAACCTATTACCTAGAAAAATAACTATATTTGTCGGTCTTGGCACGTGTTACGATATTCCCCCTTTACACCTATATATCAACTATGTTGGAATCATTATGGATCCATCTTGATCTGCCTCCAAACACCTTGGGATACTCCATTACTGAAATGTGATTACAACTCATAACAATCTGAGGGGAACCAAATGATTGGTTAAAATAGTATTACCTTAATATCCTTGAACATGTTGGTCATATATAATAATGGAAGGAGGGATGACACCCATGCCATTATATTTAGTTTAATAATAAATAATTTCAAATTCATGAAATAAATTAAATTAAAACATCCAATTCATACACAGGTCATGGTCAAGCTTGTGAACTGTCATTCATGCAATGAATATGCAAAATTAATTGGATGGAATTAATTTCATTATTCATTTTTTGTTATTTAAGATTAATGTGATTTTATTAATTAATTAATTAATTAATTAATTAATTACCTTTCATCTTAAGGACCATCTAAAATTAATTAGTGATTCCCATCATTTACTGAATTCATGGAAAATAAACAGTAGAACCAATAATGATATATTAATTACAATAAATTAATTGAAAATTTAATATTTTTTAAAACCATTATTAAATTTTCAAACACACATTGGTGTGCCAATCCATAAAATAAGGTTTTAATGCTCCTATTTTCAATTTAATGAAATTTAAAATTTGGTCATTTAATGAGAGATTACCCAATGTGTACAGTCCTGCTACAAACCATGTACTTCGGTACGTCACACACCTGGGGATTCAGCGTGTTAACTCAGACAGACTATATAGTGTGTACAGAGTAGCTACACTCCATGTATCCAATTTTTGTGTGCCATATTGGACATATTAATTATAATAAATTATAATAAATTACAATAAATTAATTGAGCATTTAAAAGAAGGTTCTATTTATTTTTGTGTGTGTTTGTTTTAACAAACATGTATATATTTTCCTATATATATTCTAATATATATAAATACTAATATGTACATATATGTAAAAAAATATAAATATTTATAAGTACACTTTTGACACACACACACAAATACAAAAAATATGTATTTTTTTGAAGACAAAACCTCAACTTAGATATCAGCTAGAGCGAAAGTACATAACTATGAGGGAAAGGATGAAAGCCAACAACAAGACCCATGACCATTTCAGAAATCATCCATAAAATAACCTTCAAAATTTACCTCTCTACGAAAAAAGGAAAAAAAAATGAAGAAAAATAGGGAACCAAAGATCTCATGGTGTTGGTGATAGGCACAAAAACATATTCTACGCCTCCTTCCCCCTGTGAAGCATTGATAATAAATTTACAGTCTGATTCGAGACAATATCCTTCCAGCCAAAATATGAATTGAATTGTAAACACTTCCAAATAGCCATGGCCTCAAGAAGAAGAAGAAACTATCAAGAAATGTTTAAGGAATACCGAGCCACAATAATAGAGCCAACATGGTCCGAGAGAACTAACCTAACGCCAATCGAACTGTCGCCAGGAGTCACTACATCAGTATTAAGTATGAAAACATCAGGAGGGGGATGAATGCATCTAGCCTGAGGGGAATGTGAAATTTAATGGGGACAAACCCCCTCAACTTCCACCCATTAAGATCCCTATTTGTGCATCCCTTCAATCCAAACTCTGTTGTCTATGACAATGTTCTCAAAAATGAATGCATTATGGAGAAACCATACAATCCAAACATGGATACATAAACACCCTATAGTTTGAGGAGGAAAATATCTGAACCACTCCCCCAAAATAAGTCTAATGTCTCCATGATTTCTCTAAAGGGTGAGATCATGTGTTGCACACACCAACCGAAGTCTGGTGACCCATGGGAAGGAAAAAATAGCAATGATATATGTTTCCATCGTAAAACAAATGAGTGGACAAAGGATGTTATCATAGAGATTCCTATCGTCCTAGCGAGCATAAGTATGGTGGATTCCACAACAAAATTTAGCAATGAAAATCCTCACCATTGGAAGTGCATTCAGATTCCAGAGATGTTTCCAGAAAGGGAGTCAAGTTACTTCTTTGCCCGCAATGCATGACCTGTAACCCAAACAGAAGGTGTAGAATCCATAAGAATCATGAAACCATCACAACTTGTCAAGGCCTGCATCATGAACCATAGGATATTCTAGTATATCATTCCGATCAATCTCAGAAAACCACAGATCGAGCTTCAGAAGTTCCCACCCAGAATGGTCATCAACCAGGAACTCTCTCACAATGACATGCTCATTATCAGGAATAAGTGAGGAAGTGGGAGTCAAACCAGCCAGACCCGACAACCAAGGATCTTTCCAAATTTTTACTGATTCACCTCTATATATTCTCCAATAAAACTAGTGGTTCAAGGATGACTTTGACCCCTCAAAAAACTCCTCAAAAAATAAATCGTAGCATAAAATCAATTTCGGATCCGTAAGAGGCTCCATCCTTGCTTGGCCAGAAGGGAATTACTAAAAATACTCAAATCTCTAAAGCACACACCACATCAATCCTTATGAGAACAAAAGTTCTCCCAAAACAATCCAATGAAGTTGTTTTTTCCAATTAGCATGGGCCCAACAGAAATTAACAAATGATGAAGAAAGATGATGGATAAATAACTCTGGGAGCTTGAAGAGAGACATTACATAAAAAGAAACAATTTGAGAAACACATTTAATGAAAAACTCCTTTTTAGACCAAAAATATTCTTAACAGACCATCACTATATTTTTCTATAGACTTTATCAAGAATAAAGAAAAATACATCACTTTTGGAATGTCCAAAGACTATCGGGAGGGCCAAATATTTTTTATGCTTCTCCACAACCTAATCACCACTCAAACTAACAATAATATCTATCATACATCCTTGAACACCTCAAAAAAGGATATATTATATTTAGAAAATTTGACTACTTTTCGTATGGTAATGGTAAATGCATTAATGATTCAAAGAATATCCTTGCACTCCTGAGAAGTTTCTCTCCAGAAGAGGAGGCAATCATCGATACCAAATATGTTAGTATAGGAATACATTTCCGACAAACCATGATCCCATTGATGATTCCATCCTGAGTAGATTTAGATAAAATATGAGGGAAAACATTATTGATATGGAGAAATAAATAAGGGGAAAGAGGGTGACCCTCATGAAAGCCTCTGAATGGTTTTAATTTATTTGTGAAGAAACCATTAACTTTTATTCTATAAGAAACACTGTTAACACGCCTCAAAATCACTCTCACCAATTTTTGTCACATCCAAGTTTACTCATACCCTCTTCCAGGAAGGCCCATTACAACCTATCATAAGCCTTTGACATATCCAAATTTATAGCTAGAATCCCAATCTTTGAGGTTGAATGAGTTTCAATAGATTCGAAGCTTAGACAAGTGATTATGAACCTTAATAAGGGGGTTTTGATCTTGTTATTTTCCATTATTATTGAATTCTATTGCCCTGGTATTTTGGTTAGTGTTCCTATACATATGGTGTTTCGTTTGAATTTTGGTTTTGGTATTTTCATGTTTTTTCTTCTTCTTTTATTTTTTGTTATGTGGAATTTTTTCATTTCTTAATAAAAGGGTTAGGGTGGTATTCTTGTTGTGGAGTAAGACTGTAATGACCCAAAGTTATATCAATGGATTTCCCTTCTTATAATTATGAATTAAGGTATAATCACATCGGGAAATACAATGAAAAGATACAAAATACTATGTGATCATTAAACATAATTTTTCCACTTCTATGTTTTCAATTTCAAAAATCTAACATACACGGTTGTGATCAGTAAGATGTTTGGAGTCCGATATGGAAAAATAAATTTCTAGTGAATTGTAACATACCCTTATGAATAGAAAACTACCCTTATGAATATTAATATGACCCTTATGAATTGTAAATTTCCCCAAATAATATTAACCATACCCATTAATTATTAAATAAAATTTAGGTATCTTATAAGTGACAATTTGACCATAATAAACATATTGGTATTTTTGTAAGTCATAAATAAATAATTATAATTAATTAATTAATTTTAAAGAATATTTATATTCCTAAAATGAGTTCATAAATTAATAGTTCTATTTATTCTTATTTTAAGAAAATTTTATAATACCTTATGTAATTTTTGAAAGCATTGTGAAATCATTTTAAATTTTAAAATCTTTATTTTTCAGGTAAAATATGATTTTAATTAAAAATTAGATTAATCATATTTAGAAAATTAGTTTTGAAAAATGGAATTCATTTTTGGATTCTTCACGTCAGAAAATGGTTTGGGTGATCTTTTTTTAATTTTTCAGAAATACGTGAATTTTCAGGTGAATAGTAAAAATACAATTTTTCACATAACCGGTATATCTTAAAATTGCATCATTCATGATGTAATGATGAAATAAACATTATAGAACCTCATATTCTGCCATTTTATATTTAATTTCATAAATGGTTCCTTAAAATACAACAAAATCAAATTCTGATCCTAAAAAGAACTTCTCAAAACCTAAAGTCAAAAAGTGATTCCATAAAATATCATTTTCCATTTCTTTTCATTTTATTTTTAATAAATTAATGAATTATAAATATAAAGATGATTTAAAGTCTAAAAATAATTATATTATATTAATATATGATTATTTTTTTTAAAAAACTACTATTACAATTCTAGCATTTGATATATTATGTTATTTAAAATATTATTATAAAAACACCCCACCTCATGTATAAATAACCGTTACCTCCCCTTGTCTAACCACACCTCTCAAGATTTAATATTTTTCTAAACTCTATCCAAAAATATTATCTAGCCCTCACTCACATCCAAATAGCTTTTGGTATCATCATATGAACAATCCAAGGTGCCTTAAGGAGGATTCAACATGTAATTCCCCCCTCTCTCTTTCCGTTTAATTTATTTTCAATTTCAAGATCTTTTCTTTATCTCTCCCAACCTATCCTCATTCACATGGTATTGTAAATCAAGTATCTAATATATAATGTAATTTTTTATACTAATGATATAATATGTCATCTCACCCTCCTCATCTTTTTTATTTTAGAAAATAAAACATTGTTCGTGAGGTGTTAATTTATCACCTTAAATGATGAAATGTTTTAGTTTTTTCCTTTACAACCTTCATATCTAGTAATGTAACATTTTTTATGGTTGAAACATATTATATATATGTATTATACCCTATTCAATGTTCAGGAACCATTATATGTACATAATATTAAATCAAATTACCAAACTAGATTTTAATAATCAAACTACCGCTGAAATAATCTAAGTGATTATCATCAATATTTCAGCTAATGAATCATCATAATTCCTTATTACCAAATGATATTAATGACCAATAACACTTATTTTTGTTTATAAATAATATTTAAATTCAATTCTGGTGATTTAAGTCAATTCCTCATGAACTCCATTACATAAAAACAAGTGAACTGATTATGAAAATCAAGAAAACAAACACTTTGGAACGAGAGAATTCAACCTTATAAGTAATCAATAAAAACATAATGGATTTAATAAAATCTTGATAAACTAAATAAATGTATAATAGGTTCTTAATTAAGTTATTAATGTTTCTAATTGCAAATTCTCAGACATTATGTTCAAAAACGGAACACATTTAGACTTAAAGTAAGGGTTTTCCACCCAAACCTCCATTTTCAATCGGGTTATTTTTTTATTATTTAATTAACTCGATTACATTTTTATTAATTCATATTTAATCCTTATAATTTATGTGTGAATTTTATATATATGTTTTCCAACCTGAATCCTTCTTTATATTAAGGTATGTTACAGGTTTTAAAAGGAACGTTCAAAATTATTTCCGAAATACAAGCTCGGTTCAAGAGAATCTCTCAAATTCTTACCTAATTTCAAGGGAACTATATAATCTGTTTTTAGAAACCATTTTATTATAAAAATTACTCATTTTTTATTGAAATAATATCTTACTTCAATTATATTTTTATATAATGACTTTTCCAAAATAACTATTCTTTTCAGAATAAAAGATTATTTATCTCAAGAATTACTTAATGATTTTATAAGAGTATTTTCATCTGTTTCAACAGTCTTGTGGATTATTATTGGTATTAATCTTTTATGATGCCATATACCATATTTAATTGTATGGTTTATGACTTTTTTATTATGGATGTACTATCTTAAACCATTCACCAATTTACTCAGAATGGTTAGTATTTATGATTAATGTTCGAGGAAAGTTATTTACATTTCATATGCAAGTTTCAATATAAATATATATGTTTGTAATGTTTATTCCCACTCATATGAGAAATTAATTGGACTTATTATGTGACAGGTGAGGCCCTCTATAGCCCCTCAATTCATTGATAGGTCTCATGAGAAAAATAGATGCAGACTTGGCCGAGGCCTTGCCCATTTTGAGATATGGTTTTGGCCGAGGCATTAATCATTTTTAGGTGTCTTGGCTGAGGCCTTGATAGTATGATTCAGAATTTCTGGAATATGAACATCCCTCATTATGAATATATTAATTGAATGTTCATGGGGTTATTAGACTAGTAGAATACGCATTATTATGTTTTATTATGGCATTATTTACTCATCTAATATTCCTGATATAATATGTTCAAGTTTATTATTTGTAAAGGCATGCGTTTTAAATTATTTAACATGCCTAATGTTTAGGCTTATATTATATTTTTATTTATTTCTTACTATTACTGAGCATTTGAGCTCACCCATTTATTATCATTCATTTTTTCTAGGATATGATGAAGTATGTTATGAGAGTCTTTCGGGCATAATCTAGGAGCCATGGATGTTTCTAATCGAATAAATTAGTGTTTTTTTTCTTTTAAAGATGTAATGTTGAACTTATATATGTATCTTTTTTCCAAAATCTACTAAACTAACTGGTCCTTCAGAATGAATATTCCTTGTTTATATTCCAATGTAATAAAATAAGGCACTGACTCGGGGAAAATGGGGCCTGGTCATTACAGTTGGTATCAGAGGATGTTTAGCAGACAACTTCTAAATTGGATTTGGAAAACATAGATAGTGAACAAATCCATAAGAAAGTCTTTGAGGATAAACATATAATAATGTCCTGGTATGTTGGTAAGGAATAGATTTTTTGGATCTTTCTGGAAAATAGTTTTTTGTTGATATTGTTGGGTCGGAAGAAAAGCGAGGAAAAGATGGCAAGAGGGGGGGTGAATTGCCTTTTAAAAAATTGATTAACAAATTAAAAATCAAAGTAAAGTGCAGCGGAAATAAAGAAGGCAAGACACACGAAATTGATAACGGAGTTCGGCCAAAACCCGGCCTACGTCTCCGCTCCCAACTCAACCGTTGAGAGATTCATACCGCTTGCTTTTCAATGGTTTTAGCAAGAAACCCTCTAGGCTTTGAGGTAGCACTAGGACCTATTACAGCTTGCTTTTTGTGGTTTAGCAAGAACCCACTTGCTTTTGATGGTTTAGCAAGAACCCACTAGCCTTTTTAACGGGTGAAGGATAGCTCACCGAAACACAAGCCTTTTAAAAGGAAAGGCTTGAAGAAACCTCTTCACACCTTAATGGTGGTGTGAAACCCAAAAGAAAGAGGGATGAAGAAAGAGTTTGGGGTTTGTAGGCACAAACCCAATTTTAAAGCTCAAAATGAAATATACAATAAAAACCGTATTTGGAGAAGCCTTGGGCGCCTTTGATTGATTGATGATGTTTGAAGGCCGCTTCCAAGATTCTTTAGAGGAGCTCCTTGGATGTGGAAGTTGTTGGAGCTATTGGGGTTCCCTTGGAGGAAGTCGCCGGAGGTTGGCCAATTGATGCAAAATATGTCCGTGGGATTCCGTATTGTTCCGGTAGGTGTCCGGGGCTTCCTTGGCCTTTATTTATAGGCATGGAACCCTTGGGGAGGCTTCGGAGCCGTTGGAGAGGCTAAAAGAGCCGTTGGGAGCCAAGTGGACAGGCTGGTCAACAGCCCAACGGCTAGTTTGACTGTGTCCACCGGCTGGCCGGTACAGTCCCACCGGTTGGCCGGTGTTTGCAAAATGGCATAGGATTCCTGTCCAGGGGCCACCGGCTGACCGGTACATCTCCACCGGCTGGCCGGTGCCTTGGTAGAGAAGAAGAGTCTTGATCCAGGCTCTACCGGTCGACCGGTGGAGGAGCCACCGGCTGGCCGGTGGCAAGACAGTAGCAAACACTATTTGGGCTGGGTGCCACAGGTCGACCGGTGACAGAGCCACCGGTCGACCGGTGGAACCTGGCAGTGGGAAATCCCTCTGCCAGTTCCACCGGCTGGCCGGTGCTATCACACCGGTTGGCCGGTGGACTGAATTTCAGTCCATTTGATGTCCATTCTTGGGCCAACTTCTTGGCAACCTTGTGCCTTTCAATCAAAAACACTTCAAACAATGTTAGATAAACATGAAAGTGATTGTGATCATGAAAATTAAACCACGAGGGGATACGAGAGGTACAACAATCTCCCCCTATTTTGATGATCACAATCACCAAAACAATTAAAGTAAAAAACTGAAATTGAAAGGAAATGCTAAACAAGATGAAAAGGATTCTCCCCCAATCAATCAAGAAATTTCTCCCCCTTTGTGATTATCAAAATAGCGTGGGGCATAAAACTTGATTGAGGGAAAAATTGAAAATCAAGATTTTAGATTTGAAAATCAAATGAAATTTTGGAAATTGAAAGATTGAAAAACAGTTTGAATTGAAAGTTTTGAAATGACAATTGAATTGAAAATTTGAAACCAAGAGTTGAAATTGGAAGTTTGAACAAAAATTCTTAAACAAACCAATTGAATTTTGAAATTTGAAACCAAATGAAATTTATGAAATTGAGAGTTTTGAAACAAGGTTTGAAAACAATTTAGAAAGATCTCCCCCTAAATAAAAACAATGAATCACCGGGGAAAGGAAATAAATTTTGGCCCGGAGAGACTTGCAAGAAGGGATTTTTCAATCCATACTTGTCTCATAGCGGGTCTTCTCCTATAAAATTCATCGGAAAAGAAAATAGACTTTGGTTGGCCGTACCGGGCATTTTTGCAATTGCACTCATAAATAAGGTGCCCGGGTTTTTTACAATAATTGCAAAATTTATATTGGGAGCTCCCCCTTAAAAAAATAGTGGGTGCATGGGAGGAGGAAGCTTGCTTGGAATAGCCAAGCCCTTGGGTGGTTCGGGAAACGCGTTGGGAACCAAGTAAATTGTTCAAATTTTGTTCCCCTTGGGTGAACTTAGCAAGGGTCTCCCTTAGGTCTTTGATGGTTGATTCCATGGAATCAACATTTGGAAAATTTTGGATTTTAAGGGTCAACTCCTCCTTCTCTTTGAGAAGTTGTTCTTTTTCGGAGGAGAGTTTTTTGAAATTCTTTTTCAAAGCGACAAATTTTGAAGAAAGCTCATGAAAACCATTTTCTAATTGATCTCTAGCATATTGAAGATCCTCATAAGAAAGATGATTTAAAGAATTTGAATTTGAAGAGCAAGAGGAGGAGGAGTCGGAAGAGGAGGAAGATACCTCATGTTTTTCCATTAGGCATTTTTTACCTTGGTCGCTCGAGGAGAAGGAGGAGAATGAAGAGGTGGAGCTATCACTCCATGTTTCCTTTGAAGCCTTCTTCTTTTTCTTCTTCTTGGCCCTTTTCTTGTTGAGTGGGCAATCGGGTACGGATTTTGCATCGGGTTCTAGCTTGTGAATGGGTTCTTGCTTTTGAGCCATGCTAGTACCTTCATAGGTTAGTTCTAAAAATTTCCAAAGATCGTAAGAAGATGTGCAAGAAGAAATATGATCAAAAACATTTCGGTCAAGACCACAATGTAGAGCATTCATGGCTTTGCCATCAAGCTCGAAATTTGCAATGTCAGCGGGGGTCCATTGAGATTCATCGGGAGAAGAAAGGGTGAAACCATGCATGACAATTTTAAAAATAGGATAACCAATGCTTTTAAGAAATGTGGTCATGCGGGTTTTCCAAAAAGAATAATCGGCTCCATCAAAGAATGGAGCACGATCCAAAGAAAAACCTTCGGGGGATTGAGAGGAAGAAGCGGTAGAAGCCATCAAAAAATAGGATCTTTAATTTGAAACCGGTTAGGGAATTATTCAAATACTCCCTCTGATACCAATTGTTGGGTCGGAAGAAAAGCGAGGAAAAGATGGCAAGAGGGGGGGTGAATTGCCTTTTAAAAAATTGATTAACAAATTAAAAATCAAAGTAAAGTGCAGCCGAAATAAAGAAGGCAAGACACACGAAATTGATAACGGAGTTCGGCCAAAACCCGGCCTACGTCTCCGCTCCCAACTCAACCGTTGAGAGATTCATACCGCTTGCTTTTCAATGGTTTTAGCAAGAAACCCACTAGGCTTTGAGGTAGCACTAGGACCTATTACAGCTTGCTTTTTGTGGTTTAGCAAGAACCCACTTGCTTTTGATGGTTTAGCAAGAACCCACTAGCCTTTTTAACGGGTGAAGGATAGCTCACCGAAACACAAGCCTTTTAAAAGGAAAGGCTTGAAGAAACCTCTTCACACCTTAATGGTGGTGTGAAACCCAAAAGAAAGAGGGATGAAGAAAGAGTTTGGGGTTTGTAGGCACAAACCCAATTTTAAAGCTCAAAATGAAATATACAATAAAAACCGTATTTGGAGAAGCCTTGGGCGCCTTTGATTGATTGATGATGTTTGAAGACCGCTTCCAAGATTCTTTAGAGGAGCTCCTTGGATGTGGAAGTTGTTGGAGCTATTGGGGTTCCCTTGGAGGAAGTCGCCGGAGGTTGGCCAATTGATGCAAAATATGTCCGTGGGATTCCGTATTGTTCCGGTAGGTGTCCGGGGCTTCCTTGGCCTTTATTTATAGGCATGGAACCCTTGGGGAGGCTTCGGAGCCGTTGGAGAGGCTAAAAGAGCCGTTGGGAGCCAAGTGGACAGGCTGGTCAACAGCCCAACGGCTAGTTTGACTGTGTCCACCGGCTGGCCGGTACAGTCCCACCGGTTGGCCGGTGTTTGCAAAATGGCATAGGATTCCTGTCCAGGGGCCACCGGCTGACCGGTACATCTCCACCGGCTGGCCGGTGCCTTGGTAGAGAAGAAGAGTCTTGATCCAGGCTCTACCGGTCGACCGGTGGAGGAGCCACCGGCTGGCCGGTGGCAAGACAGTAGCAAACACTATTTGGGCTGGGTGCCACAGGTCGACCGGTGACAGAGCCACCGGTCGACCGGTGGAACCTGGCAGTGGGCAATCCCTCTGCCAGTTCCACCGGCTGGCCGGTGCTATCACACCGGTTGGCCGGTGGACTGAATTTCAGTCCATTTGATGTCCATTCTTGGGCCAACTTCTTGGCAACCTTGTGCCTTTCAATCAAAACACTTCAAACAATGTTAGATAAACATGAAAGTGATTGTGATCATGAAAATTAAACCACGAGGGGATATGAGAGGTACAACAGATATTTCTAGAAATGGTTTGGGAACATAGGTATTTAGGAGTGAAAACTATGATAAGGAGTTTTGGTCTTGACCCGGGGTATCCTAGTACACAACTACATGCCTTACTATGCACCTATTTTGACACTCCTAGGTGATATTCTTAGGATAATTCACATTTTCTTTATAAGCCATTATGAAGGACATAAATGTAGATATTTCCTCAAAGAAATAATTTTTGTGATTATAGGATTATCCATGTATAGGATTCCAATTCATGATAAGTATTTTTCTATGTTAAGATTATAAATTATAGTTCATAACCTAATCTAGTGTATTATATTTTCTTGAAATGGCACCTAGTTGAGAAATGGAAACCACATGAACATGCATATCCCATGTAGGGATTTCCCTCCTATGTAAGATATTGATGTGGGCTCTGGTGAGGTGACTGGTTTAGAGTATCTTATAACTATACTGGGACAACTAACTCAGGTTATGAACAATAACCTTACCCATATGGAGCATCCGGATCCCCCAAGTGGAGGAACATTTTTAGATTTCATTATGTGAAAATATCCTCCATCATTCAATGGGACTACAAACCCATTTGTAGATGAGAAGGGGATAAGTTCCCTAGAGAAGATATTTCCCAAATTGGGACGTAAATAAAGAGAGAATTTAATCATGGTATTTTATTTTCTATCAGGAGATGCGAATCAATGGAGATCGTTAATCAAAAACAAAAAGTACAAGGAAGAGAGAGAAGAGATGGAATGGAGGGACTTTAAAGAAATATTCCTTGAGAAATACATTCCTCGTGAACAACGAGAAGATATGGAAATGTTGTTTCTGAATTTGAGGCAAAAGGAAGATGAGAATGTTGAAAATTATGAAGCTAACCTCGCAAGGTTAGCAAGGCATGCTGTGGACTACAAACATAATACAAAGAGAAAAATTGATCTATTCTTTGGATGGACTAAATCCATTCCTTCGACATGCACTTTTCACCCAATGTTTTTCATAATATGAGAATATCATTTCATGTGCTATCAAGACAAAAAATGGAATTCTCTAAGTCTTATGACTTTATGGTAAAGAAATAAAAGAGGAGGGTTTCTGAAAACTCTGTAAAATGAAATAAAGAAATAGGGAATAAGTGAGGAGTTGAATTTCCACCCTGTGATAATTGTGGAAGGAAACACTCTAGTTCCTGATTAAAAGGAAAAGTATTATGCTACAAATGTGGACAGAAAGTCCATATGGATGTTCATTAAAAGGGGAAGAAAGAAGCTATTAATGTTCAATGCTATAATTTTCAGGATATTGGACTCTTAGATAATGATTTTACAAAGAGTCAAGGAGATATTCCACAGAATAGGCCAAGGGAGCAGGGAAAATATTATGTGATCACAACCGCTAATTTTGAATTTCATAATGATGTGGTGGAAGGTACTTTAGTCGTTTACTCAATCTTATCAAATGCTTTATTTGATTCTAGATCATCACATTCTTTCTTATCTTCCTAGTTTTCCAAGAAAATTAGACATTTCCAATTTTATTTATTAAGGTAGGTGTTAGTCAAAACACCTAAGGGGAGTATAATTGAAACATAGTTGTGTCAGGCAGTCGCCATTATGGCATATAAACAGGCCTTATCTTCTAATTTTATTGTCAAAACCATGGTTTAATTTGATATAATCCATGGTATGGATTGGATTTCAAACCATGATGGAAAATTTATTTCAAGAGGAAGAGGTGAAAGTTTTTTAGGACAATGTGGAATCCCTTATAATTATGGTAGAAACAACACCGTCTGTTTCTCATCTAGATCCACCCCAGTATCTCTTCTGAATTCAATTATTGGGGAGGAAGGGAATGAAATAACTATGGGTGAGGAAAAGAATGTTCAAATAGAAGATGTACCTATTGTGAAAGAATATGTCGATGTATTTCTAGATAATTTACCTGGACATCCTCCAGAGTGGGGAATTGAGTTTTCCATTGATGTAATTTTTAGTTTAAGGCCTATATCAAAGAGTCCATATAAAATGGCCACTGTGGAATTAGTAGAATTGAATAAGAAACTAGATTAATTGAGTGATAGAGTATTTATTCGCCCCATTGTTTCTCCATGGGGAGCCCATGTTATTTTTGTTTAAAAAAAAGATGTGTCTATGAGGCTGTGCATTAACTATAGAGAGATCAATGCTATAACAATAAAGAACAAGTATCCTCTTCCTAGAACTGCTGATTTATTTGATAAAATTCATGGAGCTCAATATTTTTTTAAGATTGACCTTAAATCTGGATATCGTTAGTTTCTTGGTAGGAAGGAATACATTCAATAACAACATTTCGAACTAGGTATGGGCATTACGAGTTTACAGTAATTCCTTTTGGACTGAGTAATGGAGCCTATGTTTTCATCGACTTAATGAATACAGTTTTCAACGAATATCTTGATGACTTTGTGGTCGTATTAATTGATGATATCTTGGTATACTCAAAAATCTATGAATATCATGAAAATAACTTGCGCACTATTGTGAGGAATCTTAGAAGAAATGAATTATATGGGATGTTTAGAAAGTGAAAATTTTGGCTTCAATCATGTTCCTTTCGGGGACACATTATCTCTAAAGATGGAATATATGTTGACCCTATGATGAAAAAGGGTGTACAATAATGACATACTCCAATGAATATAACTGAGGTATGTAGTTTTATTGGTTCAGTAGGATATTATTGGTGTTTAATTCAGAACATCACCCATTTAGCCAACTTAATGGCCAATATTACACGTAATGGGGTTAAGTTCATATTGAAAGAGGATCATGAGGATTGTATTGAAGAGTTGAAGATAAGATTAGTGAATGCTCTGATCCTAAACCTACCATTTAAAAATGATGGGTTTATGATCTATAACGATGCATCAAAGAATGGAATTGGTTGTCTCATTACGCAGAATGATAGAGTTATTGCAAATGCATCAAGGTAGTTAAAAACTCATGATAAAAAACTATCTCACACATGATCTTGAGTTAGTAGTGGTAATATTTTCTCAGAATATATGGAGACATTATCTCTATGGTGAAAAATGGGAGATATATACGGATCACAAGAGTCTGAAGTATATCTTTTCACAGAAAGAACTCAACATGAGGTAATGAAGATGGATTGAACTACTCAAGGATTATGATTGTACAATACACTACCTCCTAGGAAAGGAAAACAAGATAGATGATGGATTGAGAAGGATGGATCATGGGGTTCTCCACAAAATGAGGGTTGACAAGGATGCTTTGTACATGGATCTAGTGAGGATGGATATGGGAATTATCTAAGAAGGTGAAACATCACTACTTTTTTGTTTGGTTTCCCAACCATATTTATTAAAAATGATTAAAAGTTATTAGCCTGATGATGAGAACCTAGAAATGAAAATTAATGCTGTGAAAGGGGGGAAGTTAGATGACTTCTTATATGAAGATGAAATTCTGAAATCTGGGAAGAGGATTTGTGTTCTAGATATACCTGAGCTAAAAAGGGAGTTATTGGATGATTCTCATAGTATGAATTTCTCTATACATCTAGGTAGTGCTATGATGTATAGAGATTTGAAGGAACAATTATGGTGGGATTACATGAAGAGGTAATTTGTAGACTATGTATCCAAATGTTTAGTATGTCAACAAGTGAAGGCCGAAAGAAAACATCCAAAAGGAGTCGTGAAACCTCTACCAATTCCAACATGGAAATGGGATGACATCACCATTGATTATTTAACTAGATTACCAAAAACACCAAGTAAGAATGATGCAATATGGGAAATTGTGTATCAAGTTACAAATTCTGCACATTTCCTTTCTATAATTGAGGATTTTCCACTAGAGCGCCTAGAAAGACACTATATCAATGAAGTTTTGAGACGTCATCGAGCACCTCCCTCAATTGTGTCTCATCTTGACACACATTTTACATCAATATTTTAGAAATGTCTTCATAAAGCATCTGATATTAAACTTTTATTGAGTATATCTTACCACCAACAAACCAATAGGCAACCAGATAGGATGATCCAAACCTTAAGGGACATGTGGAGATCATGTTCACTTGACTTCCAAGGTATGTGGGATCAATATTTACCTTTAGTAGAGTTTTCCTACAATAATAGTTTATATTCAAGTATTCAAATGGTGCCATATGAATCATTATACGTAAAGAGATTTAATACAGCAACTTGTTGAGATGAAGTTGGAGAAAGGAGGCTTGTGGGTCTAGAACTTGTGGAGGAAACAAAAGAGAAGGTTATGAATATTCAAGGTCATATCAAAACAGCACAAAGCAGACAAAAGAGACATGCCAATAATCGATGTAAGGATCTTTAATTTCATGTGGGTGATCGTGTTTTCTTGAATGTATCTACATGGAAGGGTGTTATAATATTTGGGAAGAAACATAAACTTATCCCTTGGTACATTGGGCCTTTTGAAATTATAGAGATAATTAGAGACATTCCATATCATTTGGTTATGCTGCCCAGCTTGTACAATGTACACAATGTGTTCCATGTCTCATTGTTGAGAAAGTACATGCCAGAACCATCACATGTTCTCACATCTAAATGTATAGATTTGGAACCTGGTCTATCAAACTGTGAAGAAACTATCCGGATTCTAAACACTAAAGAAAAAGAGTTGATGAATTTGATGACTTTTCAGGTAAATATACTTTGCATAAATCATAAAATCAAAGAGGAAACATGAGATCCTAAGGAACTTATGTTGAATACCTACCCAAATCTTTTTGTGAGGTAACAATCTGTGAATTTCAAGGATGAAATTTTTGTAAGGAGTGAAGAATATAACTACCCAAAGATATATTAATGGATTCACCTTATTATAATTATGCATTAAAGTAAAGTAAAATTAAGAAACACAATGAAATGATTCAAAATACTATGTAATCATTAAACATAATTTTTCAAATTCTATGTTTTGAATTTTGAAAATCTGACATACACGGTTGCGATCAATAAGATATTTGGAGTTTGATAGGGCAGACATAATTTTTGGTGAATAGTAACCTACCCTTATTAATAGAAACCTACCATTATGAATATAAATATTACCCTTATGAATATTAAATCGTTCAAAATAATTCTAACCTCACGGATGAATGATTATATAAAATTTATGCATCTTATAAGTGACAATTTGACCATAGTAAATGTATTGGTAATTTTTGTAAGTCATAAATAAATAATTATTACTAATTAATTAATTTAATAGAATATGTAGTTTCCTTAAATGTGTTCATAAATTAAAAATTATATGTCTTCTAGTTTTAAGATAATTTTATAAGACCTTATGTAATTGTTGAAAGCATTGTGAAATCAGTTTTAATTTTAAAATCTGTATTTGTCAAGAAAATTATGATTTTAATTAAAAATAAAATTAACGATATTTAGAAAATTATTTTTCAAAAATGGACTTCATTTTTTGATTCTACACATCGAAAAATTGTAAGGGTGAATTTTTGGGAATTTTCTAAAATATGGGAATTTTCAGCTGATTAGTAAAAATACAGTTTTTTACATAACTGGTATATCATAAAATGGCATCATTAATGATGTAATGATGACATTAACATTCTAAATTTTTTTTTTCCATGTTATATTTAATTTCAGAAATTTTTACTTAAAATTCAATAAAATCAACTTCCAAACCTAAAAAATAATTTCCAAAACCTAAAGTCAAAAAATGATTCTATAAAATATCATTTTATCTTTCTTTTCACTTTCATTTTAATAAATTAATTATTTTGAAATATAAATATGAATTAAAGTCTAAAAATAATTATATTATATTAATATATTATTTATGTTGTCATATAAAAAACTATTAAATGTCTAAAATTTGATATATTTTTTTATTTAATATTTTACTATAAAAACACCCCTCCTCAAATATAAATAACCCCTACCACATCTTGTCAAAACACAGCTTTAAAGCTTCAAGACTTATCTAAAATATGTCCAAACATATTCCCCAGCCCTCCCCCACATCCAAAGAGATTATGGTCTCATCAAAAGAACAATACAAGGTTTCTTAAGGAGGATTCAACAGGTAATTCCTCTCTCTCTCTCTCTCTCTTTTCCATTAGTTTCCTTTCAATTTCAAGATGTTTTCTTAATATATCCCCACCTATCCTCATCCACATGGAATGGTAATTCTAATATCTTACATATAATGTAATTTTAAGATAATAATGGAATAATATTTCATCCAACCCCCTTCTCCTCTTCTTTTATTTTAGAAAAAAATGTCGTTCGTGAAGTGGTAATTTATCAACTTCAAGAACGACATGTTTTATTTTTTCCTTTATAACCTTCCGATCTAGTCATGAAACCATTTTATTGTTGAAATAGATAATATAATATGTATTATACCCTATTAAATTTACAAGAACTAGTATATTTACATAGTAATAAATCATATGACCAATCTAGTTCCTAATAATCAAAATACTACTAAAATAATCTTTGTGATTATCATTAATATTTTATGTAATGATTCATCCTCATTCCATGTAATAAAATGATATATATGAACATTAAAAACTATGAATGTTCATAAACAATATGTAAATTCAATTCTGGACATTTACATCCATTCCAAATGTAACCCATTACATAAATAAAAGTAAACCGATTAGGAAAATCAAGAAAACAAACACTCAAGAACGACATAATTCAATATTATAACTAATAAATATGGACATAATGGACTTAATAAAATCTTGAAAAACTAAATACCTGTGATTTTTCCACCAAAACCTCCATTATCATTCGGGTTATTTTTCAATTATCTACCTACATCGATTATGTTATTATTAATTCATATTTACTACTCATAATTTCCGTTTGAAAGTTCTATATATTTTTAAGAACCATAATTCTACCTTATGTCATGGGGAGTTACACGTTTTAAAAGGAACTTTCAAAATTATTTCTGATATGCAAGCCCGGTTCGAGGGAATTTCTCAAATTCTTACCTAATTTCAATTAAACTCTATGATATATTTTTAGAAAACAATTTTATTTATAAAATCAGTAATTTTATTTTGAAAATACTATCTTACTTTAGTTCTAGTTTAATACAATGACTTTTCCTGAAGAACACTTCTTTTCAAAATAAAATAGTATTTATCTCAAGAATTACTTAATGATTTTATAAGAGTATTATCATCTGTTTCAATAATACTATTAATTATTATTTGTATTAATAATTTATGATGTCATGTACCATTTTTAACTTGTTGTACTATTAATAGTTTGATTACAGATGTACTATCCTAAAAACATTCACCAATTTACTCTGAATGGTTAATGTTTAAGCTTAATGTTCGGGAATGTTATTGACATTTCATATGTGTGTTTCAATATAAATATATATGTTGATTATGTTTATTCCCAATCATATGAGGAATAAATTGGAATTATTATGTTATTGTTAGGTCCCACTATATCCCATCGATGCATCAGTAGGTCTCATGTGACAAATAGACGTGGACTTGGCCGAGGCCTTTCCCATTTTGAGATATGGTTTTGGTGGAGGCCTTAATCATTTTTAGATGTCTTGACTGAGGCCTTGATGGTATGGTTCATAATGTTTTTCATATGCATTTCCCTCATTATTAAGCTAGTAATTGAATGTTCATGGGGTTATTCAACTAGTAGAATTCATATGATTATGTTTCATTATGGTATTATTTACTCAGTTCATATTCCTAATATAATTTGTTCATGTTTATTATTCGTAAAGGGATGCATTTTTAATTATTCACCATGACTAATGTTTATGTTTATATTATATTCCACTATATTTCTTACTCTTACTGAGCGTTTGATCTCACCCATTTCTTGTGTTTTATTTTTCTTGGATATGAAGAAGTATGTTAAGAGTGACTTGAAGGCATAATCTAGGAACCATGGATGTTTCTAATGGAATAAATTAGTGTTGTTTTTTTCCTTTCAAGATGTAATGTTGAACTTATATATGTATCTTGTTTCCAAAATCTATTAAACTAATTGGTCGTTCGGGATGCATATTCCATATTTATATGACAATGTAATAAAATAAGGAACTAGCTACAGGCAACTTGGGTTGGGTCTTTACATTGACCAAAGTGGTCTAAACCATATAAATTTTGGTCTGTTGTTTTACATTCCTTATATCTATTTTGTTCATGTGTTTTTCTCACAAATTCATCAATAACCTCTGTTTTTTGTGTTTTTCTTCCTTATGGGGAGTTAATATTTCTCCTCTCTACTAGGGGTTCTTTGTGGGTCTCTCAGATTGGTCCCCATAACATCAAACATGTCCATTTTTCATGCCTAAAAATACTATGTAGAATGAAATATATTTTTTCTGCTATCCATAAACATTAAAGCCTCATTCTAAATTAATGCATGGTGTTGCAATTTTAGGTGTCCCAAACCTCAAATCTTCTCCCCACTCCCTCATTTAACATATGGTACTATATTTGGTTTATATCACAACCTCACGATAATGGAGTAACCATGAATTGTATATTCTCATGATAAAAAATGTAAAATGACTGTATCTTCTCATAAGATCCCCCTGATTGGAATCATTCAACTATTAGGAAACATTTCCTAGTTTTACTTGTTGGGGTTCAACCCTCTTGTGGGTCTTTCCATTTTTGAGATAAGATATATATTTTTTGAAATTTAAGATCCTTCTGTAATGTATCTTCCAACATGAGATACATGATATCTCATGATATCTTTTCTGAGATATACTTTCTGATTTCCATTTCAATCAAGATATGTGGCATATGAGATCCTATAAAAGGGGAATTGTCTAGTGGCATACATAAGGGTGTTCCAGCAAGATGTAGCTAGAAATAGATACCAGGGAAGGGGTTACTGTGCTTGTAGTGGCTCATGTGAAATGATGATGATGAAACAATTATCTTGTACATGTGGTGATGTTATGGAAAAGTTGTTGAAGATGCCATCCAACGAGAGAAAGAAGAGGGGCTGCCACATTAGCAGTAGCGTGTACAAAATTTCGGCATTTAATAGGTGTGTAGCTGTGAAGATGCAATTGATTATCAGGGAAACATATAAAATGTCTTCCTAATATTGGCAATTAGGTAGCATGCCCCGATTGATGATCCATAGTACTTCATGATGGAGATATCATTTGGGTGTCACAATATGGTGCGAGGCTGACACATGTTCATATGAAGAACTCTTAAGAAGTGATGTTTCATCAACAGAAGGGTGAAATTTTGTCATAGATTGATATTTAGATACCTGGTTTCAACAGTACATTTATCAAAGGGAAGGAATAGGCATACTAGGGTGTGGTTCTCAGACAGGTTTTCTACACTCTCTCATTTGTAATTCAAGTTAGGGTATTACATGGATTCTTTGATTCATAGTGGGTATTTTGGAATTATCCTATGGTTTTTTAAACCTCCACATGGGAGGGTTTTTTCATGTCAAAAAATAATGCATTCTAATATCATTATTCTGGATTATATCGCTTCCATATTTCAATGGTTTTCTCACAAATTTTGTGGCATGAAATTTTCAGCTCGGAATTGGGATTCTCCCTAACAAGTGGTATCGGGGGTGATTGTTTGGGCTATAAATTTTTTTTGAGAATTTTTTGGAAGCTTCGAAGAGGATTGATGGCATGTTCATGATGCAGAATAAGCTATGGAAAGTAGGTTGAAGGTGGTGTTCCAAATCTTACACTAAATTATTTTCTTCATAATGTGCGACCAGTGAAGAATGAATTAAAATTTGGTGATCGAGGTGATGTTCTAGGTGCTCATGATTTTGAGGAGGGGGAGAATGTTTTTCCTATAGGATCTATATATTTTGTGGCTATCAAAATTTTGAGGGAACCAGATATTGTTGATTCTGGTATTGGTGGTGGAGACATAGGTATGATGAATACTTTGGCATTTGGATTTCTTTTGCAGGGGGATTAGTCAGGTTTCTGTCAGAGATGAAAAGGGGTGTATCATTTTTCTATAGAGGATAATGTTTTCTGTGATAGAAATATGTATTTTGGTCTAGCTGATTTTGTTGGATGGTATCTCCATTGACGAGATGAAGGGGTAGATTTTTGGGGTTCAACCCACATGTGGGTTTTTCCATTTTTGAGAGAAGATATATATATATATATATATTGGAAATTTAAGATCCTTCTACTGTGTATCTACAAGCATGAGATACATGAGATATCAGGAAATCTTTTTTGATAAAAAATTTCATATTTCCACTTCAATCAGTATATGTGGAATAAGGGATCCTATAAAAGGGGAAGCGGCTGGTGGTGAACATAATGGTGTGTTAGAAATATATAGCCAACAAGGGATACCTAAGAAGGGTGTGCCACATTTGTGGTGGCTCATGTGACACGACGACGACAACACAATTATCTTGTACGTGTAGCAATGTTCTGGGCATGGTGTTCAAGATGCAGTCCACCGAAAGAATGATGGGGGGCTGCAACGTTTGCGGGAGAATGTGTGACACTTTAGGGTTTAATAGGTTTTGAGAAATGACAACGCAATTTATGATTGGTACCACATATCAAAAGTCTTCCTGATAGCAGGGATTAGGTGGCATATCCCTATTCATGATCAGTGATACATTGTGATTGTGAGATCATTCGGGTGTTGAAAGCTGGTGTGATGCCGATGCATGTTTGGATGAATATATCTGAGGTAGTGTCATTTAGTCTGTAGAAGGGAGACATTTTTTTAAAGATTTATCTTTCGATACATGGTGTCAGCATGATGTTTATCCAAGAGGAGACAGAGGCATATCAGGGTGTGGTTTTCACATAAATTTTCTACGCTCTCTCATTTTTAATACATGTTTGGGAATTACACGGAGTATTTGTATTCTCTGATTCATAGTGAATATTTTGGGATTTCCCTATGGGTTTTTAATCCTCCACATGGGAGGGATTTTCCACGTTAAATAATCCTGCATGATAATTTCTTTATTTTTCATTATATCACTTCTATATTTTGATGGGTTTCTAAAAAATTGTTCGGAAATCAATTTTCAGCACGATATCCGGATTCTACCCAACATTTTAGGTGATAAGAAAGTATCTATTTAAGGGTTTAAGAGAGAAACACAATGTTAATATGAATTCCACTATCACAAAAATGTGATTCTAGTGGCCGGAAATATCTCATGTGAGATCCTGGGTGTGGAAGGTGATGGAGAAAAGCAACAAATGTTGTGGAGCTGCAGAAGGCAATCCGTGAGGCAGCCACTGATGAAAACCAGTTCTGCTTTGATCCCAAGATGATCCACTGGGAGTACTACTTCCTCAATACACATCTTTTGGGGTTAGTGAAGTACATACTCTACAGATAATACTAATAGACATACATTAAATTTCTACGATGGTTAATGTATCCTATCTGTCGAACCTTGTACTTTTCCAGCTACAGTGGCAGCTAGTTAGTGAACCAACCATAGCCACCATGGAGGACTTCAATGTTAGGTGTCTACCCACTGGGGAATTCCAATGGTTGGTTGAGGGATTGGTGGGGGTGTTGTGTCAAACGTTACACCCCACTATGGATATAAAAGGAGGGCATGAGGAGCCTTCCAGCATAACCAATCCGAGCCAAGAGAGCCCTTTAAATGAAGAGAGCCTTGAGAGCTCCATGTGAGAGAGAGGTGTAGAGTGGTAGTTTTGTAAATGCATTGTTATTGGTTAAATAATGGATGATTTATCCACCCATTAATATATATTTGTGGCTAGTGAACCACAATAAGTTTTATCATAGGAGGTTCCAGTGAAACAATGACAGGCGTTAGAAATTTCCCTGTGACCGAAAAATTCAAGTTTCCCGGAATCTAGTTTTGAAGGCATATTCTGAAATGTTGTGTCGATATGATTCCAATGGTGTAGACAACATCGAAAATGGATCTAAAATAAGCTTCCTAGGTCTGGTCAATGTTTGTTCAAACATTGGGTACAACAGTACCCCCTTGCAGTAGGAGGTACTGTTCTGGCACTGGTAAATTTTCTGACGAGTTTTGGGCAGCTTCTTCTGTGTTGAATGTCAACGCCAAATTATCGACACATTGTCACCACATCATTTGTTGATCTCAGCCATTGATACTATGTTGATCATATATTGATCAATTGGTGTCTGATTTTGATGATCCAGGAGTCGATTCCACCATTTTTTATCATTCCGGATATAACAGTGAGCGCCCCTTTTCCATATTATGCACCCAATTTTTTAGAATTAAAATTCAATGGAGGGATCATCCACAGGAGGGATGATCATGTTGACTTCATCGAACTACTCAATTGGGATGTCTCAAATGGAATATCTCCCCAATGCTATGGATATTTTTTACCCCATTAAGAATGAGGGAGTCGACCATGATTCCACCAAGAAGGAGAAGTGGAAAATGCTGAACAAGAAGACAATCCATCAAATCCGCCAATGGATCGGTCACAACATTTACCACCATGTTTCTCAAGAGACTGGTGCGTACAAACATTGGAAAAAGATGGAAAATATTTACCAATCAATGACAACTCGAAACAATATCCTTTTGTTGAATTGGTTGATAAATCTTTTACTACAGAGTGGAATCTCTATAGTAGAACACACCAGCAAGTTCCAAATCCTAGTGAACTAGTTTGTGACTTCCAATAAGACTCTAAATAATGAATATCAGGCAAACAACTTACATTTCACACTTCCTGATAAGTGTTATACCTTTGTCATCTCACTCAGCAACTCGAATACAAGAGGTATACTCACCATGGAGATGGTAATGGATGAACTATTCAATGAGGAGACCCGAAGGAAGGATGATATTTACAACCAGATGCAAGAAATAATTCTAGTGTAGTGATGGAGAAAACAAGGAGGAGGTCGTGGGGAAGGAACCAATGTTTGAAGCAAGAACCGAGTACTGCCCATAGATGGCAAGAGTCCAACATACAAATTATTAAATTGTTGAATGGAGGGAAAGATGAAGAAGAACTGCTAAAAGTTTCTACACGAAATTGGTCAAAGTAGAAACTAGCAAAGAAAAAATGAATATACACATGTGAGCCTCCTCAGATAGGTTGTTATTTTAACAAAAGACAAAGAAGAGACATGATTTCATACATCAGGGAAAGAAATAGAATGGTTGGTCGATATTGCAGCATCGTACGACGTCACTCCACATCGTGAGTATTTCTTGACTTATCAAACTGGTGACTTTGTTGCAGTCAAGATGGGGAATACCAGTTCTGTGGAGATTGTTGAATGGGTGATATCTATGTCAAGATGAATTTTGGATTCACAATCACCCTAAAGGATATTTAGCTTGTTCCAAGACTTTGACTCAACTTTTTATTAGGTAGAGCCTTTGATCGATAAGGCTATGACAACATATTCACTAATGGAGCATCTAAGATGATGAATGGAGTAATCGTAATTTCATGAGGACTCAAATGCAGTATATTGTACAAAACTCATGTGAAGATAGGTGTAAACGGCCTCAACATGACGGAAGGAGAAACACCTTCCATAACGTGTCATAGGAGACTCGACCACATGAGTGAAAGATGGTTATCTACCCCAATAAAGAAGAAATAAATCAGCATTGACAAGGATGCATCACTTGATCCTTTAAATACTGCTTGTATGGGAAGCATCATAGAGTCTCATTCAATACTATTTCATTAACGAGATCAGAGTTGATGGATCAGGTGCAATCTGATGTATGCAGACCCATGGAGGTGGATTCACTCGGAGGTAACAAATATTTCTTATCCATTAATGATGATGCATCTTGAAGGGTGTGGGTGTTCTTCCTATCTAATAATGACCATGTATTGGAATACTTAAATATGTTCCATGCCATGGTGGAGTGTGAAACTGGAAAGAAGTTGAAGTGTCTTCATTTAGGCAATGGAGGAGAGTACACATCTAGATAATTTGATTCTTATTGAAGGAGTTTGGGAATCCGACATAAGAGGACAGTCCCATGCACCCCACAACACTACAAAGTTGAAAAAAGGATGAATTGAACCATAATAGAGATGTTTATAAGCATGATGAGTTTGGATAACCTCCCTAATCCATTTTGAGTAGAAGTTAATTAGGTTTCATGATACTTCATCAATAGATAACCATCGGTCTAGTAGAATTTTGAGATTGAACCGAAGCGAAGGTCTGGTAAACAACCCTCTTAATATCATTTACGAGTATTTGTTTATTATGAATTTTTACATGTATCCAAGGAGCTCATAAAGAATATAGAAGATAGATCTACTCAATGCATCTTAATTATCTACGAAGATGAGGAGTTTGGATACAAGATTTGGGACCAAAAGGAGAAGAAGGTGATCAGAAGAAGAGATTACATTCTCTATGAGAACTAGATGATTGAGGACATTCAAAAGCATAGAAGGTCTTGAAGGGAATGCGTTGAGGACTCTATTCATGATCCAATACCTATACCAGCACCACCTGTCATTGAAGAGGATGAGGTGCAATAAAACTCATCGATAGTGGACTAGGAGGCAGTGGAGGAGGATATTGAGTAGGGGGAGCCTCAATCATCTTCACAAGAAGTTGCAAAACCATCAATAGATCTAGGTGATTTTGTTCCTCCTAAACATAACATTTCACAGGTTCTAAGATCTTCACCAAGAAGGATTCTATCCACAAAATACTCAGAGTCATACTACATGTTGTTGACTAAAGAGGGGTAGTCAAAAGGATATCAAGAAGCATATCAACATTCACTGTGATTTGATAGACAAAGTGATGGATCAAAAACTAATATGACTTGTGAATATCCCCATGAAGGTGAACATGGTGGATATGATGGAAATGGTGGTTGTTTGAGACATGTTGTACCATTGCAGATGCTCTGGCTAGCTGCTACAATAGGGGTAGAATTGTTGGACCTTGTGCTTTTCCAACTACCATGGTAGCTGGTTAGTGCACCAACCATTCCCAGCAT
This sequence comes from Viscum album, assembly GCA_963277665.1. Lineage (NCBI taxonomy): Eukaryota > Viridiplantae > Streptophyta > Magnoliopsida > Santalales > Viscaceae > Viscum > Viscum album. Next base: position 258,371,207 of record OY728128.1, on the reverse strand, counting down.
GGAGGACTTCAATGGTAGGTGGATGCATACTGTGGAATCCTATAGTTTGTAGAGGGATTTGAGGGGGAGTTGTGTCAAACATGACACCCCCACTATGGCTATAAAAGGAGGGCCTAGGGAGACTTCAAACACCAACAATCTGAGCCAAGAGAGGACTTCCAACCAAGAGAGTCTGGAGAGCTCCATGGGAGAGAGAGGTGTAGAGTGGGAGTTTTTTAAATTATTTTTTATTGGTGAAATAAAGGCTTATTTCTCCCTACATTCCTCTTTATTCGTGGTTAGTGAACCACCACAATATATTCCATGGTTATTAGCATATTTTAAAAAAATGTTGTTTTAGGACATAATTTCAAAAAACTAATACAAAAAGAGAGTTATTTAGTTTCTCATTTTTGTGTCCATGTTTCATTGGCCATTTATTGGTTTGAAGTGAGGATACCCGACAAAAAAATAATAATAAAAAATAGGTTTTAGCGGTACTTTATTGAAACTGACTGTATTTATTGTTTGTTATATATTATTTAAAATATAGAGGTGGGTTCAAAAAACCACTATTAATAAATAGATTTACTTGTGGTTTTATTAAAATCAACACTAAATTATTAAAAAAAAGACAAACCTAATTTACCCACCACTACTCTCCCTCGACCGTCATCATCCACCGACTCCCCCTCCCTCCACAATGACACCCCTCCCCGGATGTTGGCCACTGGTCACTTATCCCTCCTTCCTCAACACCAAGCCCTAACCACCAACCCCATCCCTCGTCAATGATAGCTGACCCCCACCAACACAAACCCTCCCACCCTTGACACTGACCTCATTATGATATCCACCGACTGGTCTTCATCGAAGACAACGACCCTTCATCCCCATTTTCCAGTGGCCAACACCACCAATGGATGCAGAGCCCTAACCCCCTTCTCACTACCATGTAATCCTACCCCATTCTTGATTTCCCTTAATTTTTTCTAAGTTGGATGTTTCTGGGATCATATCCCTAACCACCATGCTGTTTTCTTCCATAATCATGACTTATTTACCTTCTTCCACAACATTTGATCCTATTATTGTTGGAGTTGGTACCCTAGAACCAACTTCTATGTGCTTTATGATAACATGTATTCACAATTTTGAATAATAATGAACTCTTTATCACATCATGATTATTCTCTGTATAACATAGTATGTGATAATGTTTTAAGAGTAGTTATCACACTGAAAGGTCATAACTGTTCCCACCTATGGTGAGAACATAGAAGTTCTACGACACTATTATAAAATATATGTTATATAGATGGATGATATCATTTTAGGGACACAAATGATAGAGGTGATTAGGGGTAGAGAATCATTGGAATTTAAGACACATTGTCATAGTGTATTCCCTTGGTAATATCCAGTAGGATGTTATGAGAACAAGACCCCCCAGTATGAAATCCACACACACACACACATATATCTATGTGCATGAGTTTCATTGGATGTTCTTAACTTCTAACACATCTATTGGTCCTAATAAATTTGTATTATTATTAATTAGTATTATGAGTTGTGTATTTTGATGTATTGATAGAAATCATGATGAATTATGTTCATAGAAAGGTAGGATAAGTTGGGTACGTCTTGAGTAACATTGCATTAATGAATAATACAAGAAAAGATTTATCGCTTATGTTGTTAAAGAGAAAATGGTATCTCAAGCCCTCTGATGGAATAATATATCCTAAATAAATCCATGACCATGGTGTACAACAGAAAATTTTAATTTCCAATAAATAAAAGAAATAGACATCGAGCACATAAGTTCATGGAAAAAACATGAATCCGTTTGATTTGGAATATCATAATAAAAATATTATATATACAATAAGCATTCATATGGGGTGTCCTGTCATTGAAATATTAACTTCTTTATCTATGGATGTCTTGTCATGTTTCTAGAAGCTAACCATGGGATTTAGGCTGCTTCGCCTAATGCCACTAAGAAAGATCCCTAGAGGGTCTCACAATAAGTGTATCAAGAATATTAGTTAAATAATATATAATTATTTATTATTTAATAAGTTGAATAAATTTTACCAGATGCGGTTTAATAATTCTTCATTTATACTTGATCACATATAAATATTTAATGATATTTTATTAATATACTATTTATATATTTATTAGCGAATAATGGTGTTATTTTTATTTAATAAAGAAATAGTCATTATACTAGGTCCGATAAATATAATGGATGAATGATAGATTTAATATAATGGTCTGGTGAAAAATAATAAATATTGAATAATATTTGATTAAATAATATTTAATTAAATTCTCAAGATACACACCTGTCAAGAAATAATAATAATAAAAATAATATTTGACAGGGGTTTCCAAAAGGTTTAAATAAATAATTAACGGATCTTTTGAAATTATTTTATTTTATCCCAAATGATATATAAAACCAATTATATAATTTTCTAAAGAATCCGATTCATTTGTTTTGGTTGTGCATAAAATATTTGGAGAATCCTTTTGAATTAGAGTGATCCCTTCTCTAAGAACGTTCCCCAGAACAAAGAGCGATCTTCCTCCACCCCCAATCTCAATTCAAGAGAGATCCCAGAGAGCAATTTGAAATTTGTTCTCGATGCAATCAAAGATGGAAAATAAATGTGCTAGGATCTATCATTCTATAACCCAAAGATTCCTATGGTAATGTACAGAGATTTTTAGAACATGTGTGGAGCACTGCTAGAGGGAATCTACATTGATTCCTACAACACAATGATGGAACAACACAGATCTATTATTAGATCCATCAATGAAGAAAGAATTTCTTCCAGGAAACTATTTATTTAATTAAATGAATTATAAATAATATGTGATGATCATACCTATTAGCTTCATCTTTCTATTTCTTATCTATAACATTTGATTCAATTCCATAGATCATGACTTTTATTGTTGGGTAAATCTCATATTAATGATCAATCATGGAAAAAGGAAAAGTTGGGAACGAACCATTGTACGCTTCCGCTGCATCGAAAACCTACAAGTTGTATCAAAGCGTTCCCATAATTATTTGTAATTATTTAAATATATTTGATGATTTATGCATTTTTTATTTAGTTTTTTAATTCATTTTTAATCATTTTTTCAATATGAAATTTGAGATCTTCCACTTCCTCCTTCATTTCTCATAGGTCTAATATATGAGATTAATTTTATGAATGAAATAAAAACAAAGAACACATCCAGAGGTGCCAAGGATTCTAAACAGATATCATAGGAGTGCACTCCATGTAACCAGAGCTGCACATTGGGTACTTGTGTTCAATGCATTATGAATTATTTAAAAAACTAATTCAATGAGTGTGCAGTGATGACACACATTGCAGTTAATTCTTAAACCATAATTTTATAGAGACAACCTACTGCAAGGTCATCCAGAGTACATACTGTGTACCCAGATAGATGGTGTGTAGGCCTTTTGAGTCATAGATGGGCCATGTGTCTTATACATGACCTACCTAACTGGTGACCATTTAACTCAGAGTCCACATTCCGTGTAGTCCCTTTTACATGCCATGTACTCCATTGTTTCCAAGATAAAATTTACATGCTGAGTCCCTAGGCATGTAACTCGGATAGATGGTGAGAGTTGTACATGCCATATAGCTCTCATGTGCATGTTGTGTACTTATACTAAATTATATAGATTTAAAATTTATTTATTATACTGTGTAAACCTTGATACATATTCATTCATGTGGTCATTAATTTGATAGGACATGCCATGTGATGATGATATATATATATATGTGTGTGTGTGTGTGTGTGTGTGTTCCATTAATATTTGTGTACTCTGCATATCTGCATATCATGTTTGTGTTTTATTATAGTTTTTACTCTATGTGCATTGAAGAATAACATGTGACCAAAAAATCATGTAATTCATGTAATCATTATGTTGATAGTACACATCATGAAAGTACATGACAATTTGTTTATGCGATATGTCATAAAAGTAAAATTTTATACGAGTATATTAAATGTTGGGTGGATTTAGACAGGTATTCACCATGTTTCCTCCAAAGTACATTTAATGCACACAGTTAATTTTAAATAAATTTATTAAATTTGCCTAAAATTATGATGGATGAGAATCTCATGGAAGTTCAAATGATAATTAAGATAAAAAATTGATTAATTCAATTTATCTTAAATAAGAATTATTAAGAATTGAATGATAGTTTTATTAAATTCATAATTCATTTCATGCATGTGGATGATCATGAGCATAGACAAGGTCTTTGTATGCTGTTGGTTTCATTTAATTTATTATTAAATTAAATTATTGTCTTACGTTCCTTCTCTCCTCTTATTATGTAGGGTCTATGTGCCCATGGTTTCTTTTATGTAAACCATTTTCCCTCTCCCGTGTGTGTGTAAAAACCAATGAAATTGATGGAGTTCCAAATCTAGTTGAGGTTGTTCATGTTTGGAGCCAAGGAAAAACCCAATCCAAGAGAGATATATTAGTGGACAGGTGGAATGTTGGAACACAGAACTTAATTGGTTCAAGGTACTTTCCCATAGGTCAGTGTTTTGTTTTTCAACCACTAGATAAACTAACCATTAGTAAAATATCATGATCATACCACTTTATTATTTTATTTCTGTCAAGTTGTATGGTTATTAAATTATGGATGTTTTTTTGCGATCACATAATTTAATAAAATTAGTAAGAATTCAAGATAGAGCTAAAATAAATTGTATTGTGAGTAAATATTATCTAAGACACGGTTAATAACCTAAGTAAAACCACTTAATATTAACAAAAATATAATAAATATAATAATTGTAAATTTATGCATAAAGGGATAAAATCTCTAAATCATATATATTAACTCGGTATAGACTTCCACGACTTCAGTTACAATCAAACCAAACTTCAAAATTCTTGACCACCCCATGTTGGTGTTCTTTCAATTATTATGGAATTCTAACTTGATGTTTTGGGTTAACTTATATTTTTTGAAATTAAGGATTAACTACCAAAAAAGGACTTGGTGTGACTCAGAGGAAAAGGTTAAGGAAATAAAATTTATATATTTCAAGATTTGGTAGTCCACTCAGTAGATCATGGAACTTTGAGTTAATACAATTGGAATTTGTAATTCCTACCCAAAACCAATCAAGTTTCTTCACCAACCAAATTTGGGGTAAAGAGAAGGGGAATATGGATCCTCACCACTAGGATGGCCAAGAAACAAGATATTCCCATACTAATGGTGAGGGAAATTGGATTTTTATAAAATAGTTGGAGACTAATAAATATAGTATTTATTCATTTGTCTAAATTTATCAGATAAAGTACAAAAATTCTACTTATTTTATTTTGAATAAATAGAATTAAAAATACATCAAACATATCATTGAGATCCATAATTGAAAAGAAAAACCTTCTCACCAACACAAATTCCAAAAAATAGAAAAGGCACGGACTTTTAATTCATCTCTATGATAAGAAATTTTGTGTAATGGAAGAACCTTTTCCTAAATCAATAAGAAATGAGGCTAGTGAAAAAGAGTAAACAATCTATGGAAAAAATTTGAATGATTCCACATATGTTCAATGTTTCATGATATCATCCATGTATAATTATATTTTTAATCAACATGAGGACGTGGATGAGTATAACATGATGTCTCAACTTTGGGAACTCTATCAAGAGAAGACAAGACAAGAGAGGTAAAAGATATCCAATGTTTTGTTCACATCTATTCTTAGAGAGTATTCACCAGCTGGGACTCATGTAGTCATTCTTATTGGCTATATTGAACACCTAGACATCCTAAGGATTAAATTCTTAGATGAGTTGTGTACAAATATCAAAATTGCATCACTTTTAAATACCTTCTCTAGTTTTATTTTCAATTAAAACATAATCAATAATTAGAAGAGTATTTCAAAAAAACTTGATTTGATTCTCCATGTGGATAAGGACATGGGGTGGGATAACCCCACAATCCTTATGGTGAATATGAAAAGGATGAAAAAAGAAAAGGGAATCAAGACCTATAAACAGTCTAAATACCTCGAGCACCATCCTTCCAAGAAGAGGATGATCTATATGCAAGGTAAGAAAATTGAATCAACATGTATTATCTGGGACAAGCTAGGGAAATAGAAGAGAAACTACACCGAGAATCTAGGGGAAGCTAAATGTGTGTTCGTTATCAAGGTTAAACATTGAACATCAACACATTTATTATTAGATACAGCATGTGTGGCTCACATTTGTATCCAAATGTATAAACCATGTAGATTTTGAAGGATTTCTAGAGGAGAGGTGGATCTAAGAACTGTTAATGGGGTGAGAATGGCTGCTTTGGCCATTGGTGACTACCACATTTCGTTGCCAAAAAGAATAATTTTGGTTTCAAAAGATTTTTATTATGTACCTATAGTTACCAAGAACATAATTTCTATTTCATTTCTAGATACAAATGGGTTTATTTTCATGTTCTGAAATAAAATTTGTTTCTTTTATAAGGAAACCATATGTTATGATATGTAACATATAAATAAGGGTATTTATGTTCTATATTATGAAAACCATGTGTTTGAAATTGATAATGAATCATGTTAACTTGACTCACATAACACCCAACATTAGCAACACTATCTTAGTTATATAAAAGAGAATCATTTGAAAAAGCTATATCAATATGGTTATTTAGACTCATATGAGCTAAAACACTTGATAGATGTCATTCTTGTTTATAAGTAAAAATGAACAAACCATCATTTGGTTGACAGAGTGAAATGGCCATAGATCTTATAGGATTGGTACACACTATGGTGTGTGGTCCATTTCTAGAGTAATCTAGAGGTGGATGTTCTTACTTCATAACATTTACAGATGACTTGAGTAGATAATTATATATCTACATGATGAGGTATAAGTCTGATTCCTGTGAGAAATTCAAGGAATTAAACAATGAAGTTTAGAATCATACTAGATTGAAGATAATGAATATTCGATTGGATCGAGGTCGTGAATTTATTAACCATGAGTTCATCAAATTTCATAGGGATTTTGGGATTCTATCTTAACTTACTCCACATTACACACCATAATGGAATGGTGTTAGTGAAAGTTGGAACCAAACCTTGTTATACATGGTCAGATCTGTGATGAGTCATGCAGATCATTCATTATCTTTTTTTTGGAAATGCATTACAAACTCCTGTGTAAACATTAAACAAAGTACTAACTAAAGTGAAAAATGTAATTACTTTCAAGTTATGAAGTGTAATGAAAATGATTTTTTCTTACACAAATGTATGGGGTTGCAAATAGTTTGTTAATACCTTATTAGGAAACAAACCTGCACCTCAGGGCACAAAGTGTATCTTTATAAGATATAACATGGAAACAAAGAGATACTACCGATACAACCCCTCAGATAAGAAAATGATTGTCACTAGACAAGACATATTTCTTGATAGGGAGAACATATTAAAAAATATAGTGGGAGAAGGATGGAATTTTTTGAAGTTGATGCTCATGTTACACAATAGTTTTTATAAGAATAGATTCCACAGATCCCCATGGAAGATATAGTTTCTAAAACACAAGTACTATATAGGAGAATAGGTGAGGTAAGAGAACTGGAGAAATATGGTTTTCTAGTCTCTGAAGATGGAAATCATTACTAGTTTACAATGATGAACATATATCATACAAGTAGGTAGTAGAGAGATTAGAATCTACAAGGTGAAAGGAAGACAAGAATTCTGAACTGGATTACTTATATTAGAATTAATTTTGGATTCTGGTCGATCCACTAGTTGATATAAGTCCCACTAGATGCAAATGGGTATTCAAGAAGAAATTATAGGTGGAAGGTAAAGTAAATACCTATAAACAAAGGATAGTGTTTATAGGCTTTAAATAAAATTAGTAATTGACTATGATGAAATATTTTCACCAGTTTCCATGTTTAAAACCATCAGAATTCTAATTACTATAGAATCTTACCATGACTATGAGATTTGGAATATGGATATGAAAATTAAATTCCTTAATGTGAGCCCTTATGAATATTTATATATGACACAGGTAGAAGGTTTTGTGACTTTAGGTGATTCCAAGATGATTTTCAGTTTGCAGAGATCCATTTATGGATTAAGGAAAGAATTCGGGTCCTGGAACATTTGATTTGATGAAGACATAAAAGAATATGGTTTCATTAAGAATGAATGTGAGGCATGTGTTTACAAGAGGTTTAGTGTAAATTCAGTCATTATGCTATTAGTATATATTTATGACATATTACTTATTGTAAATGACAAACCATTTATACAGTCAGTTATGAATTGGTTAAACAAGTGTTTCTCTTTAAAGGACTTAGGTGAAGCGACCTATATTCAATGGATCAAGATCATTCGTGATAGATCCATGAGGTTTCTTGGAATAATTCTAACTACATATATCAACCATACACTAAAGTGATTTAGTATGGAATATTCCAAGTGGGGATTGCTACTAGTGTCACTTGGTTTACATATTTCTAGGAAAATTTTTCCTCAGACATAATAGGGGAAAGAGAGATAGAGAAAGATATCATACACTTTGGTGATAGGATTAATCATGTATTCCATGTTATTTACAATAATTGATGTTTCCTATGCATTCATCATGGTAGGAAGATATCAAGAATATTTAGAGAAACATAATTGGTCTAATGTTATGGTTATCCTTAAGTATCTGAGAAGAACAATATATATATTCCAGATATATGGAGGAGATAAGGAGTTGGCAATCAAGAGTTATACTAATGCTAGTTTTCAAATAGACAGGAATGATCTGAAGTCACAGTTATGATATGTTATTTGTCCCAAAAGAGGAGATGTATGCTGGAAGATTTCAAAGAAGCTATTTATCACTGATTTTATAGTATAGTTTCATTCTATAGAATCTTATGATGTAGGAAAGGAATCCATTTCATTTTGGAACACTCTCTAGGAGCATGATGTGTTACCTATCCATAAAGACCCTATCACATTATAATATGATAATATTTCAGAAGAGAATCTTAAAAAAAGCCAAGGGCACACCAACAGACAAAGAATATACTCTAGAAGTATCACCTCTTGAGGGATTTTCATCAGAGGGTTGAAGTTGCAGTATGAAGAGTTCCCATGGAATATAATGTAGTGGACCCCTTGAATAAAGACATCTATTAGCAGAAGCATGAGTATCATGTGGGATCTAGTGGATTGAAGGTTTTTAATAGTTGACTCTAGTGAAAGTGGGAGTTTGTTAGAGTTGGTGCCCAATAAACAACTTTTGTGTACTTTATGATAACCTTTATTCATATTTTTGATTATTAATAAACTCCTTTTCACATCATGATTTTTCTTCAATGTATCATAGTATGTGATAATGTCCAAAGAGTAGTTGTCACACAGTATTGTCATAACAGTTCCCTTTTATGATAAGAACCCAGAAGTGCTACAGTACTATTCTTAAATATATGTTCTATAGACGAATGATATCATATTAGGGACAACATTTATATGATATATCAGGTTTGGAGACACATAGGACATTGATGAACCTTCTCATTATGTATGAACATGGTAATAACTAGTAAGATATAATGAGAACGAGACCCACCATTATGAAATAAACATTTATATGTGCAATTGGATGTTCATATCTACTTATGTGTATATTGATCCTTAGACGTTAATATTATTAACAACCAATAGTATGAGTCATGTAATTTGTTGTATTAATGAAAACTGTGATGATAGATGCTCACAATGAGGTAAGATATATTGGGTGCATCACAAGTAATATTTCATTAATGAATAACATGAGAAATAATTTTTCTATTATATTCTATAATGTAAGTTGATATCTCAGTCTCTTTGATGGAAATCATATAGCCTAATCAAATCTATGGCCACAATTTAAAATAGGTAAGTTCAATTTCTCAGAAGTTAATGAAAGAGACATCTATCACAAAGGATGATGGCACCAACATTCAACCTACTTGATTTGAGATATCATTATAAAGGGATTATATTGAAAAGCAAGCATTCATATGAGGTATCATGGATTTTAAGTATTAACTTTTTTCTCTCTAGGTTCCATGGTGTGTTTCTCAAGTCAAACCTTGGACTTTAGGAAGCTTTGCCTAATGCCACTGAGAAAGAGGTCTAGAGGGTCACACACTAAGTGTATCTAGAATCTCAGTTAAATAATATATTATTATTTAATATTTAACAAGTTGAATAAATATTACATGTTTTGGTTTAATAATTATTAATGTACGTTTGATAAAATATAAATATTTATTTTATATTTAGTGAATATAATATTTATATATTTATTAGAGTATAATGAAGTGATATTTATTTATTAAATAGATTTTCATTATTCAAGGCTTGATAAATATTATGAAGGAATGACGAACCATGTTAATGGTATGGATAGAAATAATAAAAAACAAATATTATTTGATTATATAATATTTAATTTATTTCACAATTTAGTTGAATGTAGATAAATAATAATTATAATAATAATTGATTATGGGTTCCGCAGGGATTAAATAAATATTAAATAACACTTATGAAATTATTTTATTTTAACCCTAGTGATATATGATCCCAATTATATTATTTTATCATGAATCCAATTAATTTGTTTTGGTTGTTCACAATGGATTTGGAGAGTCCTCTTAATACCCATAGATCTCCCTTCTCCAAGAGTGCTTCAAATAATACGGAGCAATCATCCTCCACCTCTAATTCTGAAGTCAAGAGAGATCCTAGAGAACACTTTGAATGTAGTTCTTGAGGTGATCATAGGTGGACAATGAAAGCACTGGGATCTTCTGTGATGGCACCCAAAGATTCCTATGATGACGTTTGGAGATTTTTGGAACATGTGTAGATATCCACTAGAGGGAATCTACTTTTATTCCAACAACACAATTATGGACCAATGAAGATGTGTTATCAGATCCATCAATGAAGAAATAATTACATCAAGGTAATTATTTATATAATTAAATTAATTATAAATAATATTTTATCATCCTCTCTCTTGGTTCCAGAATTCTATCCCTTTTCTATATTCTGTGATTCAATTCCATATATCATGACATTTATAGTTGTGTAAATCATAGATTTATCATTGATACATGGAAAAAAGAAACGTGGGGCACAACCCATCACATGATTCCATTGCACCAAAAACCTAGATTTATTTGGAGGGGTAAATTTTTTTTCATTTATGATTATATTTTCCATGAAAATACCCAATTCTTGACGTACATAGACATTATATTAATTTTTCGGAATAATTAATACGTGAAAAAAACAGATGCCCAAAGACCGTATTAGTTTGGTGTTTTTGGAAACTCGGAACATAATCTTCTAATCATGGTGAAAGATCTCCAACATCTCCCATAAATATCTTCCATTTTTGTTTTCTTACATTAAAAATTTCTATATATCCTGGGAAACAAAAAACATAAAAAGGGTGAGCCCAAATGCTCAGTAAGGGTAAACATTGAGAACATAAAAACAATCCATAAACATTTGAACGTAAAAACATGAACATAAAACATCAAAATCATGAGTAATGAAATAAATCATGGCAGTGCATAAGGCATAAATCATAAATGAACATTAACCATGATAAAATAGCATGGTACTAAAACATGAAATTGTGGAAACCATTAATCACATGATGTGATTTACATAGTATCCAAGGCATTATTTCCAAGACCATCACAGTGGACAAATTCCATTACTGAACTGGTTTTACTTTCCATTCCAGCCTTGTATTACTGAACCGAATTTAATTGTCATTCCAGCCATGCCTATATCATGATATATAAATCATTAACCAATGCATTGGATGGAGTTAAAGGACCCACCCATCTCATAATGAAACCATTCTTTTGTGTGCCACAAAATAAACATAAATCATTCAATATAACCCAAAGAATAATATGGGTTTCATAAACGTCATTCCATCATAACATAATCCAAATAAAACAAATGGATATTATTTCATCATAAGAAAAATTAAACCATGTAAATAATAGATACATTTTACTTGAAACATAAACATACTAAATAATGTCATCTTATATGGAAAATAGTTTTGATAAATCACTTGAAATGAATTCTTGAGGAAAATATCCATTCTTCTTCAAAATCATTTTCTTTTCACAAAATGACCTGAAATTTTAAAAGAAAAGGATTTTTTTGAAAATAGTCAGGAAATATTGTAGAGTAATATTCATGAAAATACGATGTTATGAAATCGTAAAAATCCATTCCTTCCGTATAAGTTAAAAAAAACATTCTCCGCGTACTTTTAACGGAAAAGTCAAAAAGTACCAGATATGGTAAAAAAAAGAAAGATTCATTCCATAACACAAAGTAAAAGTCAAAGAGGGGTAAACATGACTTTAAACATACATGAATTAATATTAAACACTTTATTAAAAACATTTTTATTTACATTGATGTGAAATATAACCCATGTAAATACTTATATATAAGAAATCTCGGATAAAAATGAGATTGCAAAATTATCCCTTACCTTAGGTCCAATTTCATCCATACGTGTATGAAACTCCTGTATAGTGTGTTTAAACATATTATTAACTTGTAACATAACCATAATAATATTTTTGATACCATATTTGATTCACATATGACATTATATTACCCGTTCTTTTGTCAATTCCATGTTAAAGCAACGTTTTGCGTAAAATTGTTTCATTTATCATACCTGTTTGGACCTGTTGTTGCTGATATTATTCTTAATTATATCATGATTTACATACTTAAATATTGTAAAACATGATTTATATATCATATATACTCATTATATTTATATATATATATAACATATAGATAAATGAAATGAAACTCACCGTTCATGGAGACGGTAGGCCGTACGTACACATGATCGCTGTTTTCCTTTCCTTATTGACTTGAATGGAAGTAAGTAGATTACATATATATATATACATAAATAAAATAGCACTATTATTTCACATATATCATTATTATTCATTATGCACACATTATAATCATTCTTGAATGGTTAACATGGAAAATGAATCTCATCGCCTCGTGGAGACGGTAATCCGTACGTACGCACGAGTGATGATATCGTTCCCGTAATTATTGAATGGAATTGGAGTGGATTATATAATATATCATAATAAATATGATGTTATAATAACAATATATAGTTATTCTTTACACCATTATACCCATCCAAGTAAGGTGGTGGTGGAAAAACATATTACACAACGACGTGGAGATGGTATTTCGTACGTACACACGCGCGATGATTTTTTTTCCATAGGATAGATAGAAGGTGAAATGGGGTTGTTTCATATTTATAATAACATATAATATATTAGTTATACTGATGTCATTACTTTATAATGAAACATCTAAAGAAAATGAAGTATAAGAATAAAGAAACTTGAGAGAATCGGTAGAAGAAATTACCTCTTCTTCGACGCGCCTCTTCTTAACCTACTCTTAGGGAACTGATGTTGGACTTTGAAGGAGAACAGGACCTCTATTAGGTTTCTATGGTAGGGGATAAGTGAAATGGGCTGGGTTTGGCCGAACATTAAGGCACAAATTTGTGTGAATAGTAGAGGGAGGAGGTGCTCTTTTATAAGGGAGGACAAGGGCACCTTTGGAAACCACAAAAATATTAATTTAATATAAATTCAAAACCCACTTAAAAACTTCCAAAATGACTCAAATCCGAATCCTAGATGATATTGGGTTGTAATCGCATAAAAACAATAAAATTTAGACATGTTGGAAACTTATTTTTGTTGTACCTCTCGTACCCCTCGTGGTTTAATTTTCATGATCACAATCACTCTCTTATTTATCTAATCTTGTTTTAAGTGTTTTTGGATGATAGGCATGATTTCAGGTTGCCAAGGAATTGGGCCAAGAAAGCCAGAAGGCCAAGTGGACTGATTTTCAGTCCACCGGCCGACCGGTGGATGACCACCGGCCAGCCGATGGAGCCTGGACAGAAGGCATCCCCTCTGTCTTGACCACCGGCCAACCGGTGTCCCACCACCGGCCAGCCGGTGGAACCCAGACAGAAGGGGTAGCTACTGTCTCAGCACCGGCCAACCGGTGGCCTCCTCACCTGCCAGCCAGTGGAGCCTGGGCAGAAGCCCTCTTCCTTTTCCAAAGCACCGGCCAACCGGTAGCACTGCACCGGTCAGCCGGTGGAGCCAGTCAAACTAGCCGTTGGGCTTTGACCAGCCTGCTCCCAACAGCTCCGAAGCCTTTTCCAACGGCTCCGAAGACCCCGAACGGCCATATGAGGGTTCCCCCTCTATAAATAAAGGCCCAGGAAGCCCCGGAACAAAAGGGAATAATTACAAAGCCAAAGGAATCCCACGAACACATTTCTCCATCATTTGGCGAACCTCCAGCGGATTCCTTCAAGGAACCTCAATTGCTCCAACCCACTTCCACATCCAAGGAGCACCATCAAAGAAGCTTGGGAGCGCTCTTCATCAACTTCATCAATCCTTTGGTGCCCAAGACTTCTCCACATTACGGTTTTTATTGTTTTATTATTTTGAGCTTCAATTTGGGTTTGTGCCTACAAACCCCTCTTTCTCTCATCCTCCCTTTCTTTGGGTTTTCACACCACCTTCAAGGTGTGAAGAGGTTAGTCAAGCCTTCCCTTTTAAAAGGCTTGAGTCATAGGTGAGCTAGACTTCACCTGTAAGAAGGCTAGTGGGTTTCTTGCTACAACCAATTAAAAGCAAGCTGTAATAGGTTCTAGACTACCTTAAAGTCTAGTGGGTTCTTACTCAACCATTAAAAGCAAGTGGGTTCTTGCTCAACCATTAAAAGCAAGCGGTAGTAAATCTCTCAATGGTTGAGTTGGGAGCGGAGACGTAGGCTTTGGTTTAAGCCGAACTCCGTTATCAAGTTTTGTGTCTTTCCTCTTTTATTTCCCCTGCACGTTTTAACTTTGATTTTAAATTGTTAATTATTTTTTAAAATGAAATTCACCCCCCTCTTGCCATCAATCTCCGTCCAACATTTGGTATCAGATCCAAAATTTGAGTAATACCTTAACCGGTTTCAAATTTAAGATCCATTGTGATGGCTTCAACTTCTTTCGCCCCCGAAGGCTATTCTTTGGGTCGTGCTCCATTCTTTGATGGAACCGACTACACTTATTGAAAAACCCACATGACTACTTTTCTTAGAAGTATTGGATATCCTATTTATAGAATTGTCATGCATGGTTACTCTCTGTCTTCTCCCGATGAATCCAAATGGACTCAAGCCGATATTAAAAATTTCAAGCTTGATGGCAAAGCCATGAACGCTCTTCATTGCGGCCTTGATCGTAATGAATTCAATCGAGTTTCCACATGCACCACTTCTCATGAAATATGAAAACTATTGGAGGTTACCCCTGAGGGGACCAACAAAGTTAAGGATACTCGATTGGACATGTATCGCCAAGATTTTGAAAGTTTCACCATGCATCCATCTGAAAATATTTCTGAAATGTTTACTCGTTTTACTGACATTTGCAATGGAAGAAAATCTCTTGGAGATGATGTGTCTGCAGAAACTATGGTCAAGAAGATCCTTTGGATCCTACCAAGCTCAGGGGCACCAAAAGTCATGGCAATTCAAGAAGCCAAAGACATCAAGAACATGCCGATCGAAGAGCTCATCGGATCCCTCATGACCTATGAGATCACCATGAGGAGGCAAGCTGAAAAGGAAGGCAAACCGATCAAAGTTCCAAAGAACATCGCCTTCAAAGTTCAAAAAGAAGAAAGCTCCTCCTCCTCATCTTCTTCCTCTTCAAGCGGCGATTCAGAAATGGAGAATCTTGCCCGCAAGATGCACAAATTCATGAAGAAGCACAAAAAGAAGAAATCCCGCAAGGCTCAACCCAACGAAAAATCCAATCCCAAGGTAACATGTTACAAGTGTGGCAAGAAAGGCCATTACAAGCCCGATTTCCCACTCCAAAAGAAAAAGGCCAAGCAAAAGGAGAAGAAGAAGGCATTCAAGGCCACATGGAGTGATAGCTCCACATCCTCCTCCTCCTCCTCCTCGAGTGACGACGGTAAAAGATGCATAATGGCACTTCATGAGGTAACCTCTTCCGACTCCTCTTCCTCTAGTTCTTCCAATTCTTTTAATCATTTATCCTATGAGGATCTCCAACATGCTAGAGATCAATTGGAGGAAGGTTTTCACGAACTTTCTTCCAAATTTGTTGCTTTAAAAAACAATTTCAAAAAACTTTCTTCCGAAAAAGAACAACTTCTCAAAGAAAAAGAAGAGTTGTCCCTTAAGATCCAAAACTTTCCCGATGTTGATTCTATGGAATCAACAATCAAGGATTTAAGGGAATCCCTTGCCAAATTCACCCAAGGTGAACAAAATTTGACCAAATTACTTGGTTCCCAATGCATATCAAGAACCACCCAAGGGCTTGGCTATTCCAAGCAAGCTTCCTCTTCCCATGCTCCAACTATTTTTGTAAGGGGGAGCTCTCAAAATAAATTTTGTAACTATTGCAAAAAACCCGGGCACTTAATTTATGAGTGCAATTGCAAAAATGCCCGGTATGGAAGGCCCAAAACCATTTTCTTTAACGATGAATTTCATAGGAGAAGACCCGCCACTAGACAAGTGTGGATTGAAAAATCCCTTTTAGTGAGTCTCTCCAGGCCAAAATTTGTCTCGGTTTCAAAAACCTCTCCCCGGTGATTTTTTGTTTTTATTTAGGGGGAGTTAGGATCGTTTAAGCCTTTTTTGCTTTCAATTCAAAATTTATTCAAAATTTTAAATTCAAAATTTTCAATTCTCAACTTTCATTTCAAAACTTTCATTTCAAAACTTTTCAATTCAAATTTCAAAAATTTCAATTGGTTTAAAATCTCTATCTTGTTTTTCAATCCTTTCCCTCAATCAAGTTTTATGCCCCGAGCTATTTTGATAATCACAAAGGGGGATAAATTCTTGGTTGATTGGGGGAGAAATCTTTCTCTCATGCTTTGATTTACTTTTCAATTTATCCTTTAAAGCATGCCTTTCATTTCAGTCTTTTACATTGATTGTTTTAGTGATTGTGATCATCAAAATAGGGGGAGATTGTTGTACCTCTCGTACCCCTCGTGGTTTAATTTTCATGATCACAATCACTCTCTTATTTATCTAATCTTGTTTTAAGTGTTTTGGGATGATAGGAATGATTTCAGGTTGCCAAGGAATTGGGCCAAGAAAGCCAGAAGGCCAAGTGGACTGATTTTCAGTCCACCGGCCAACCGGTGGATGACCACCGGCCAGCCGATGGAGCCTGGACAGAAGGCATCCCCTCTGTCCAGACCACCGGCCAACCGGTGTCCCACCACCGGCCAGCCGGTGGAACCCAGACAGAAGGGGTAGCTACTGTCTCAGCACCGGCCAACCGGTGGCCTCCTCACCGGCCAGCCGGTGGAGCCTGGGCAGAAGCCCTCTTCCCTTTCCAAAGCACCGGCCAACCGGTAGCACTGCACCGGTCAGCCGGTGGAGCCAGTCAAACTAGCCGTTGGGCTTTGACCAGCCTGCTCCCAACGGCTCCGAAGCCTTTTCCAACGGCTCCGAAGACTCCGAATGGCCATATGAGGGTTCCCCCTCTATAAATAAAGGCCCAGGAAGCCCCGGAAGAAAAGGGAATAATTACAAAGCCAAAGGAAGCCCACAGACACATTTCTCCATCATTTGGAGAACCTCCGGCGGATTCCTTCAAGGAACCTCAATTGATCCAACCCACTTCCACATCCAAGGAGCACCATCAAAGAAGCTTGGGAGCTCTCTTCATCAACTTCATCAATCCTTTGGCGCCCAAGACTTCTCCACATTACGGATTTTATTGTTTTATTATTTTGAGCTTCAATTTGGGTTTGTGCCTACAAACCCCTCTTTCTCTCATCCTCCCTTTCTTTGTGTTTTCACACCACCTTCAAGGTGTGAAGAGGTTAGTCAAGCCTTCCCTTTTAAAAGGCTTGAGTCATAGGTGAGCTAGCCTTCACCTGTAAGAAGGATAGTGGGTTTCTTGCTACAACCAATTAAAATCAAGCTGTAATAGGTTCTAGACTACCTTAAAGTCTAGTGGGTTCTTTCTCAACCATTAAAAGCAAGTGGGTTCTTTCTCAACCATTAAAATCAAGCGGTAGTAAATCTCTCAACGGTTGAGTTGGGAGCGGAGACGTAGGCTTTGGTTTAAGCCGAACTCCGTTATCAAGTTTTGTGTCTTGCCTCTTTTATTTCTGCTGCACTTTTTAACTTTGATTTTAAATTGTTAATTATTTTTTAAAAGGCAATTCACCCCCCCTCTTGCCATCACTCTCCGTCCAACAATTTTAAACCTTGTCAACATGATTTATCCTTATTTAATCTATTTAATTTTATTTGTGGTAATAATAATCTAAATTATAAATTGTTATAAATAATTACTTATGTTTTGTGAATTATCCATAATTGGGTACTTTATGATATTTTAGAACATATAAATTTCAATTTATAAATTTTAAATATTTTGGTGATTTTTAAACAATTTAATAATATGTTATGCTTATAAAACAACTATAGTG
This sequence comes from Viscum album, assembly GCA_963277665.1. Lineage (NCBI taxonomy): Eukaryota > Viridiplantae > Streptophyta > Magnoliopsida > Santalales > Viscaceae > Viscum > Viscum album. Next base: position 258,352,496 of record OY728128.1, on the reverse strand, counting down.
TTAATTTTTGACACTATTGTTTTATTTGAAATTAAATAAAATCCATATAGAGGATATATTTGAACCAAAATGTTTAATAGATTCATAAAATTTTATATTAATCAAGAAAATTCTTGGAGAACATTAATTAGTTCATATAATATTTATTTTAATATTTATAAAACTATTTATTTGATATTTCTCTTAATAAAACAATTACTACATCATTTTTTATAATCATTTAATATAATTATTAGTTCCATAAAAATTAAAAATAAAATACTATGATTATTATAAATCTAATATCCTTATAAATAATACTTTTACGTGAATTTATCATCTTAAAATCACAACATGTAAACTATTATATTTATTAAATCATGAAGGTGACAACTTTGACATCATTTAAAATAAAATAATATAAGTGTCATAATTGTTTTTATAAAGCTAAAAATGGTTAAAAATTAGACAATTAGATGTTTATAGTTTAGATATATATGAAAAATAAGTTTTGGTCAGGTTTTTGAGCCTTTATTGGGTATTATTATTTTAATAAAAACTATATTACTGATTTCTTACTAAATAAATAATTTCTGCATCATTAATGTATAAGCTATTAAGAAAATTAAATATCTCTTAAATTTTTTAAATAAATTACCATAAAAAATAATAACATTTTATCTTTCAAATGAGTATTTATAATCAAATTTATATTCTATATAACCTAATATTAAAAATACTTTAATTATTAAATTTTGAGTGAGACATATTTCACTTTCTTTAAAATTAAATACATTAACGGTCTTAATCACATCCAAGTGGGTTCCAATGGATTCCATTTAGACACAAATATTCCTTAGGACGAAATATAATCATCAAATTATATTAAGACAAGTGTTAGGGTAATTCTATAATATTATATTTACCCTTAATTACTCTATTTACCTTTAACTATGGAAAATAAAATTTACCGTAGTTACTATTCATAGTGACCAAAAATAAAAAGTAGCCTATTAACATAACTTGGACCTACTGGTTCCATATATGGAATCAATTTTTCTAAATTCAAATTACAAAAGTTTCAGGAACTAATTTAAAATTAATCACGTTGTTAAGAAAATGAGTGTTAAAAGTTAAAACATTGCAAAAGATTGAAATGATTTTACCTATGAATTTAATGTAAAATAAATTCTAATGAAATAAATTATATTAAATTGTAAAAATATATTCTATCTATACTATAAAACCATTAAATATTATAATTTAACAATATAAATTATTATGATGAAAAAAGTTGTTTTTAATTAAAATATAGCGTGTTTTTACAATTCATAAAAATATGACAGTTATCAGAATAATACGAAAAATTTATACAAAGTAATTTTTTTATCCTGATTCCAAAGAAGAATTTTATTTTTTCAAATTGAAATTATAAACATGTCAAAAATTAGATTTAAAATTGGTGTGCCATCAAAAGGTGGAAAACTGCATTTTTTGAAAAATACTTCTTCTATCCAAAAAATTGATTTTGTTCTCATACCTCATTCAAGAAAATGTGTAAGATGAATTATAATGTTATAAAATTCAATATACGGTTAATACTATTTATAAAGGCCAGTTCATAATAATATTATAACAATATATCGTTGTTTAGGGAAACGCGGTATTGCGTACAACACACGCTATTGAGGAAGGTCGCTCTTGCGTGCAACAAAATCCAAGAATAGTGTTTTTGTATACTACAAGCTAATATGGTGTTTCATATAGTGAAATCTAATCTTGGGGTAGCGTATTACACAAGACATCAATGAAATTAAAAATTATATTTCTCATAAAATATTGGGGTTTTACATTTCATATTTAATTGAATCATTTTAAAGATAAATTTGTGTTCTATTGAATCAAGAACTTACCCTGGTCAATGAAAAAATTGGGGGATGTTAAAAAATGATTGTAATTGTTTGATTAAAAATTTGTATATTAATATCTAAATGTACATGGAAATAGAGACAATAAAATATATATGGATGAAAGTTTGATTAATTTACCTTGAAACACACGTCAGTTTGCCAAGGTTTAGGAGGAATTTTAATATTATACAATTGTAAAGAGATTAGTGGATTGTGCTATAAAATGTCTATCACCTGATTTTAAACTCAAGAGACTGATGAATAAAAACCAATTATATGAGAAATTTATATTGAAAAAATCTCCTTCAGTATATGTATGTTGGATTTAGCATGGTGACTCAAATATTATGGAATGTAAAAAAATTTAATATCCTATCAACAAAACATAATGTGTCCCACCAGAGGAGAATTCAGTTCGAAACAAGAAAAAATAATCATTTGGATTTTCATGATTAAATGTACCAAATTTTAATTGATCCATATAACCTTTAGTAGATATTTAGTTGGTTAATATTTCTTAGAACTTCAGTGACCAAAATAACGAGTGTTAGAAATTATTTTAAGACGTATAAGAAGAACTATATAAAGGGTGGGTCAAGTATTTATAGTTGTATTTTCAACTTAAGATGTATCATATCAAGTGTCACAGTAGAATTTCTGACAATCAAATATACAAGATTTTAGAGCTTCTTCATGATGAATTTAGTGATTTTATGGTCCCTTTATCATTCTATGATATGATAAAAATCATCAAAAAAATGAACATGATTTTATAAAGATACTTTCATTCCCTAATGATTGCATGCTTTACTGAGGAGAAAAGTCTGATAAAGTAGAATTCATAAGATGTTATACAAGAAGATGGAAGTAAATGAACAACAATGATATTAAAAATCTATGTAACCTCAGAAATTAATAGAATAAGAAAAATACCAAAAAGGTATTGCATTAATTTCCACTGAAACCACGCTTGCAATGATTATTCATGTCATCAAAGATTACATGCATTCTGAAGTGGCATGATCAGGATAGTAACAATGATGAATTGATGAGTAATATTATACATTCAGCATCATGGAAGGTGTTTGATTTATTATATATAGATTTTTTGTATCATATGAATAAAAATTGGGGATTGGATTGTGATGGTTTTAACCATTTTTGATACTCTATGTACTAATTATAGAATTTTTCAGCCTTTTTAATCCCCTATAATCTACATGTATGGATGTGTATGAAGAAAAATTCTTTCCTTATTTTGATGAATATTCCTTAAAATAAAATTCACTAAAATTACATTTATGGATACCTTCAACCTCTAATCGATGAATTATGAGAATTATGGGCCGATGAAGTGGAAAAATTTGATTCTTCAATGAGAAAAATATTCAAAATGCATGCAAATTTAATGTGTAAAATTAGTGAATTTCTTGTACAAGTAAATTTAGCTCGTTGGAACACTCATATTGGTTTGGATTATCTAGTTTGTGATTTTGATTTTGGACCTCAATGATTACCTCATAGAAAAAAAGGTGTTTTATGTGTTATCTATAATTTCTTAATGCTTCCCATAAATTTAGGTTTAAGAATTATAAATTCAATGGTTATATTGAATTGATATTGACAAAAAATTTATTATATGGTTTAGAAATCATGGGACGATTAATTAATTTCACTATAGAATTTGGAAAATGAAATTACTTTAACAATGGGAAAATGGTATGATGTATAGTATTCACATCATCTAGAACCCAACAATGAAATAAAATGAGTATATTTTTTTGAACTCCCATACTAGGAGTTTAATTTGTTACATCTAAATCTTGATGTAATGAATATTGAGAAGAACTTATGTGACAAAGTAATTTTAACATTTATTAATGACTAGGGTAAATCAAAGGATCGACATAATGCTCATATGGATTTAGAATCAACGAATATAAAAGATGGTTTGTGGGAAAATGTGAATAGAAAGATCCTTCAGGTATTTTTACAATGAATATTTTATTGAAAGATGCATTCCTTTGAATATTAAGGAATTTAAAAGTGCTAGATGGATAATCAAGTAATAGATTAAGTTGAGTTGACAAAAAACATTGAAAGTTGCATGTATTGAAAAGTCATGACTCACATTTTCTATTGTATCATTTGATTCCCTTGGCAGTTTGTAATGCATTACCTGAAAAATGAATTGCAGTTCTATTTGAGATTTTTACGATTTTATAAGAGATTTGTGGAAAAACACTTAATCTAATTGAGTTTGGTACTCTTCAATATTTTTTTGAATATGTCATTTTTAGATGTAATTTCTTCCATTTTTCTTTACATTCATGATTAATTTTATTGTTCACTTGTTTGATGATTCTAAACCTGACAGACTAATACACTCTCGATGGATGTATCCAACTTAGAGGTATGTTGATATATTTTTTATTTTTATTATTGAATTTAATTTTATCAAATCATTGTAATAAATATATATTTTAGGGGCCTAGAATGGTAGTCTAGCACCGCATGGGAATGTGGGGTAGCAGTACCTGATTCAAAACACAGTGATCAAATCTTTCAAAAATTTCACATATCATGGTTCACATTCATAACCCATTAAACAACCATTATCATCATTTATTTCAGGACTGATTAACCAACAAAGGTTAAGACAAATAATACATTAAATCACATTATTAACTTGAATCAAGGTTTTAGTTCAATCCATAACCCATTATTTTCCTTTTTTTATAATTAATCAATTTAAATTTTATGAGTATTATCACACCACATGGGATTCCATCCTATCCTGGTCTCAGAATCATCAATGGGTCTAATGGGATTTGTGAAAGGTTCCACAATATCAAGGGATTCAATTAATTAAATGAATTTAAAATGAAATTTTCGAATATAGAAATTGAAATTGCACAATTACATACACAAAAAAATAATCAAGACTATGGGAATTTTTAATATTTACCACCCACCATAAGAACATTGATGAAAGCTTTTCCAAATCATAACCCTCAATTTGATGCAGAACGATCAAAATCTCAACAAAACAGAAGATCTAGGATCGAAACCTAGTACCAATATCTAAATAAGAAATATACATTAAAACCAATATCAAAAAAATTTACAATGGAAGAAAAATCATCCCTATTAATTTATAAAGAGAGATGAGAGGAAGTGGAAAGAAAACAGGGAAGAGATCACTAACCAAAGAGAATTCAATCCTTCAACCAGATCTTTTATTCTATACGAAATGGGTTCTAGGAGCCTTGTAATTCTATCTGGAACCTCTAAAAGTAAAGGAAGATGATTTAGGTTGATAATGGGTGAATGTGGATAAAAATAATGGGTTTCGGAATTTTTAAATATAAATTTAGTGGTTTAATTTTTTGAGCGCAAAGTTTTTTGGGTGGGACTGTACAGTTTTCCAAACTGTTTTCCCATACCAAGTGCTCTCTATTGGATGTGGTTCATGGTTTCTACTCCATGGTGTATAATTTGAAAAACTATGTGCCAGCTGTGTTATTACGCTTTATCTGGGATTCACAATTTTTTGGGGGTGGGTGCATAGTTTGGTAAAACCGTGCACCAACCATGAACTACCCAAAAACACTCCAAAAAGCTAAAAAAACTCACCCAAAACCCCCAAGACAAGATTCAATAAAAAGACAAATCATCAAGGATAATAAGGTACCTGAGAACATGGAAAAGTAATCTTTAAAAAGGACAGAATATTAAAATCACCCCAACTTATAATAGCTCATCCTTGATCTATACTCCCAAGAATCACTAATATTATGGGGTAAAAAGGTCGGGCTACTAGGCTTTCATATCTACTTCATTCTCCAATATTTCCTAAAAAACATGTATATTCTTCCACAAAACTCTAAGCATTGAACTTGTATTTCCCCAAAACACATTCTCACTGTGATCCATACCATGAATCAGATGATCTTTAATGGATGTATCGATCTCAATCTCAACATCATTTACATTGATCACATGAGAAGGGTCAAGGTGATACTACTAGAGAAGTGATTCATGAAAGACATATTCTGTGTAACTATACCTCTTTATAAGAAAAAAATCAATATTACACTAGCCTCATTCTCCCAAAAATGTGAAAAGTTCCGAAAAACCTAGGTGCTAACTTGACCTTCCTTCGAATCCTATGGTGACCCAAGCTCAATGACATACAAAGGAATACATGATCACCCACTTAAAACTCAATGGGTTGACGATGTCGATCCGCATATGAATTCTACCTACTCTAAAATGTATCAATACTTTTTTGAAATAGATAAACTTTCATTGATGTCTCCTGCATGAGACTCAGTCCCAATAATTCAGAATATCCTACCACTATCCAAAATAAGGGTGATATGATTGGATTAACATAAAGTGCCTCATATGGTGCCACATTTACTGTCTCCTAATAACTGTTCTTGTTGAAAAATGTAGTGAGGGATAAGTGATTCCCCTAAGACCCTCCAAAAATCAATAATGAATTCTATCAACATACCCTCCATCACCTATATAACACACTCTAATTTCCTATCTGTTTGTAGGAGGAAATATGTACTCAAAAACACATGTGTACCCAATGCCTTATGTAATCCTTTCCAGAAGAATGATATAAAAACACTTGTCATGGTTTGAAACTATACTCTATGGAACCCTATGAAAATGGAATATATACCAAAAATACATATCTCCTATCTGATATAGGGTAAAAGTATCATAGAAAATCAAGAAATGGGACACCTTTTCCAATCGATCCACAATCACCCATATCACACAATTATTCTGAGGGTATTTCATATTACCCACTAAAAATTACATGGTAACAACATCCCACTTAAATTCTAGAATGGGAAATGGTTGTAACAATATACTAGGTCATTGATGCTCAGCCTTTACCTGCTAACATTTGTAGCATCATGTTAGAAAACCCACAATCTCCCTTTTTCATGGATGACAACCAATATTGTCGATATAGGTCTTTGTAAATTTTGGTCAAATAGGATGAACCACCCACTTTGAGGCATGAAACTCATAAATCAAATCCTCATGCATACACATAGGTATAATAACATGGTTATGGACATAGAGGATCACATATTTATCTATAGTCTAATTTGAAGGTGAATCCACATCATTAAGGATTTTCCCCAATTCAAAACACTCCATATATTCATACTTCATTCCCCTAATCTGGATTATATGTGTGGACAAAAATGATTAGGATACAACTTTCAACAGCTTCTGGACCACATGAAACTCAATATGCATCTTATCCAACAAATTCATCATCTTCTTCTTTGAATTGTAATCCAAAACAACCTAAATCTATTTCTTCTTACTTGAAAATTCAACAAAACCTTTTTCATTCCCCAATGTATAGGATATCTCAAAATCAGACGACTACATATACTCAACCTATATCCACTACCATAGATTGAAATCTTGTTGTGAGAACATGTAATTCAATCTCCTTTGATCGATATACATAGAACACTTTTATCCTATCAGGTAATGTCCCCAACACATTAGTTCATAAACCACCAAAGCTAAAGTGACTTCATTTTTAGAGTAATTCAGTTCATGTGGACTCAACTTTCAAGACCAATACATTACAAATCAATATTTCTACATCAATAATGCTCCAAGTCAGATACTAGATGCATCACTAAACACGATATACTCCTCACCCAACATGGGTGGGATCAAGATCATTGTGGTAGTCAAATGATTCTTTAACTCTTGGAAAGAATTTTCACAGGCTCCATACCATTCAATATTTATCATCTTCTTGTTCAAGATTGAAATTTGTTCTTACAGGTGGAAAAAATACATGGATAAACCTCTGATAATAACATATAAAGTATAGAAATATTCTAATATTGAGAACATTCTTGGGATGTGCCCAAGAAACCACTACCCTTACCTTCTATAAGTACACTGGCACACCTTATTCCGAGAAGATATGGCCCATGAAATGCACCCTATTGATCCAAAATTGGTACATAGATAGATTTGCGAGAGTAGATGCTCTCCCATTGAACTCAGTATGATATCAAGATGCTAAGAATGAACATTGTGAGTCTTTGAGTATAATAAGATGTCATCCAAAAAAGTAACCACAAACTGATCAAGGTGAGGGTGGAAGATTTAGTTCACCATGACCTTAAGCATAGAAGAAGAGTTCGTCAACCCAAACAACATCATAGAAAAATCATAGATTCTATACCTACTTTTGAAAGAAGTCCACGGTATATTAGACGTTCTAACTCTCAACTGATGATACCCCATTTCAATTCAATCTTGGAGAACACAAAAGCTCCCATCAACTAGTTAAAAATATTCTCCATACATGGAAGTGGATACCGCTTCTTAACTGTCACCCCGTTCAACTTCTTCTAATCAATACATAAGTTTAATGTACCATCACAATTCTTATTAAAGAGAAATAAATAACCCCAAGGGGATGTACACCAAAGGATAAATCCCTTATCCATAAACTATTCCAACTATTTTTAAGCTCTTGAATATATGTTGATCTTGTCCTATAAAGTGGAATGGATTTTAGTTTAACATAATAAATTCATTCAATATCGAACTCAGCATATTTCTCAGATGGTATCCTTGAAAAACCATCATGAAATACATCCTGAAATAGGTACAATCTGGTTGCAAATACGTCATGCTTCACACCCCCATCATCTATAAATAGACTGGAAACATGGATGGTTAGATCCCCCAATTGCTGATGAAATTCCCCTACATGACCTTCCTGGATATCCAACTCTCCATTGTGAATATAACTATTACCCTTAGGAGACAAAATGGTTACCCTCATAAGGAAACAATCTATGTGGGTTCGATATGATACCAACCATTCAATACCCAAAATAAATTAAAAACCTGACATGTCATGTATAAAAATATCCCAATAGAAATTATACCCCCAAAACTCAAGAGAACACCTCATAAAGAAACAGATATCCCTCGATCACACTCTCAACAGTGTGTCTATCATCATAACCCCACTCAAAAACTCGACTGTCAAACTCAAACTGTTCACAAGATGAGAATATATGAAATAGTGTGAGGATCATGTGTCAAAAAATGTTTTATAAGAATATAATATAATATAATATTACCTCTAATTATCTATGGTTAATCCTTGTTATCCATAATTTCAAATTGAATTAGATGAAACATTTCCATCCCTCAACTTTGTGATATAGTCTGAGTCCCCTAAGAAGCACTACTCTTCTAATTTGGTCACTCTTTCCTTAAAGTACCATGTCCACTACCTAAACTTCCATGACCATAAGAAATCCAACTAACATACTAATATGGGGTATAATACCCCCTTCCAGTACCCTAATTCAGGATAGATCCTCCTTCACTACCCATCAGTCGAGGGTTTCAACAATACCTTTATAGGCGACCCATCCTATCATAGGCTGAACACTATATTGGTTGTCATGGACACTGGATATCAACGAGACCTAACCTACCACATTGGTGGTTGTATTCTTGGTTACTACTATGAGTAAAAGATACTTCTCTTTAGCTACACTGCATTCATTTTCCCGGGTTGAAGTTCACATTGGGACACTTCCTACTCTAGGAACACATACTTTTTGTTTATCCAACGGAGACCAATTACATTCCATGGGAATCCAACTTTAGGTTCAAATCATAAATTATAGCATGATTCACCAACTCAAAAAAATTATATAACTAAAATATGTTAACATGAGACTTAATCTCAGATTTAAGTCTATCCTGAAAAATTTTCACCACGGTTTCCTCTTCTCTTGCCAACATTGGGAAAATCCACTATAAATTAGTGAAGAGACCAATACCTGGACTAAAAATTCATTTTTATTTGATTTTCAATGAGCAGTAATCTGCAGACCACCAGGTGAGAACCATAAACCAAAGTAACCCCAATACACGATTTTAAAATTCAAAAACGTTCACAACACCCAATGAGAAGATCGAGGGATGTGAAGAGACCAATACATTATATCATAAGAATATTCCCCTAGGTAAAATAAATAAACTCTACAACCCTCCCCTTGATAAGAATCTTTGTGAAAAAGTGTTACATGAACTTCTCCTGGAATTCCTTCCATACCATACTCTCTATCTTCTCATCCCTATTTGGAATACCCCACCATCGATTTTCTGATCAATGAAAAATATAAGCATCCAACTTGAATCAAAATTTTATAGGATTCTATAAATGTACAAGGTTTATTTGGATTGTCTCAATCATGAACTCAGCCGTATCAGGTCCACCGTCTCTAGGAATGGTAGGACAATACTGCAATTGGAACTCCCTTGTCAAGTCAAACATGTTCCGCCCAGCCTGCCTTGGGTATCTTTATATAAAATACATTAAGTGAGAAACTTTCTCATGGAACTTCACTCCTCCTTCACCTGTAACTATCAAAGCCTCTGGTTCCACTACAAGCATCACATCTTCAGCTATGTCCTCTAATCATCCTATCAAAAAATGTCATCAGTGAGGCATGTCTCTAAAATTCCAAACACACATACTAGGAAACACAATACTTCATTATAACGTTTACAAAAGAGTGATTCGCATAAGTTTATAACAAGTCATCCCACATACTCTGTCACATGGTCAAAACCAAAGCACTATCACTACCATCAACTATCCCTCACCTAGGTTGTGGTTAACATAGGGTAAACACTTTCATAACTCGATGTTTCTCATTAGACACCATAGTAATAGAACAATAGGCTATATCCATGGTTATAAACTATAGATATATACCCCAAAACTATGGCTATAGATTATAGACATGGTTTCACCGACCGAGGGTCCTAGTGGCATGGATATGGGAAAAATCATATTGCCACAATTTGTAACCATGGAAATATCTCAATAGACACGATTCAAACCATGGAAATATGGCTATTTCCATAGTTTGAACCCCAATATATAGGTCTATATCCATGGTTACAATTTTGGAAATATCTTTTCCACAAATTTTTATTTCCACATCTTGTAACAGTTGAATTAAGCCAATATTTATGGTCAGACCATGGAAATATGTCTACTACTAAAATTTTAAACTGTGGCTACAACATCATATTTCTTGAAACAAAATATAACTCTATCACCATAATTAAAAACAATGGATACATATTTAAATTTCCCGAAAAAATAACAGGCCCCACTCCCTCTAGACCCCTCAGAAACCATGCACTCCCCTTCACCCCTACTACACCCTCTTCCTCGCTGCACCCTCACACCACTTGCACCCCACTTCCCATTTTCACCCCTACACCCCCTGCACCCATACTACATCCTCTACCCTACTACACCCCTATACCACTTAGTACCCCCACCCCACTACACCCTAATACAACTAGACACCCCTACACTACCCGACAAACCACTGCACCCCCCAAAACACCCTTCAGACCTCAGAAACCACCCGCACACCCCTTCACCAACACACCCTTACTAGAAAACATATATAACATAAAACCACAAAAGTCCTAATACACCCTTCAACCCTACTGAACCTCATATAGAATACCAAAAACAAAAAATGCACTTTGATATTTGGAGTAAGAATAAATGAATTTGAGGAAGTTATACCCCCTAGATAAGTACCTTGTTGTACTGTTATTTTATAAACCATTATTAATGATTTATGTGTAGTGAAAATGGGAAATTCCTAATTATTTAATGGATTTGTACTTCATATGTGTTATTCTGAACATGTGTAAGTAATATTGGTGAATCGGAAGACCAAGCCATGCTATATAGAACCATGCTATAGTGGTTGAAAAACATCAATTAGTTTTTCATTGGAATAATACCAATATATAATAAGGATCAGAGAAATGTAGAATTTGTAGTCCATAGTTGTGGTTGATGATAAAGAATTAAATAATTGAATAGGGAGAAATATTCTTAATACACATAATAAATTTCATGACATCAAAAAATGATAATGTCCTCAATGTAATTATTTTATTTTATAATATCATAAAAAAATAAAAAAATAATGTATATAAAATGGTGCTGGATTCTATAATCCATATTAGAAATTGGATGTGTAAAAATAGGTGTTTATATTATGGTGTGGGACCCATGAATGATTATCTATAATAGGATTCTAGGGTTCCCTTGCGTCATGGTCATAGATATAGAGTATTGGGTATCTAAAGATTAATTTGATACGGGAAAGGTGATCTTCATTTTGGGTATTTTGAAGCGATTTTTTATTGAGATGAATTATGATATGATTATCCATACACCATGTCATGGTGTGTTGGTGAAATGATTATTATGAAGAAATCTCCATGACCTGTTTTATGGTTTAATTTGAAATATATATGGTACACTCTATAGTGGTAATGACATGCCATGGAGAAGTCATATCAGAATACTCATAGGTTTCAATTTTCTATCATTCTGGAGGAAGTCCCTATATTCAAATGAGTAATTTAGACTCATAATCAAAGGGGTGTATGAATGAATTTTCTCCACATAACTAATGTTTATTTATGATATTTATATAGTAAATCATGGTGATTATAAAATAATATGATAGGTAACATATATTTTAATTGGAGGATAACTTCTTGTTAAAAATATAAATAGAGAAATTTTGAATAGGGTAGTTCTATACATTACCTCAAAAGTTAATAGAATAAAATCATTGAGGTATTATCAATATAGGTTCATAAATTTTAATAGTGGATGAAAGTGAAGTAGAATTTAGACACCCATATTGGTATAAACTCACCATTTGTTCATAAAGATCAATAAAATAACACTCATGGATGAAATGAGAAATTCAAATGATTGAGAGTAAATAATTCATTATTTTTATGATGGTTGTAAACCTAGAGGCCAGTGGGGTCGTTATGAATTTTATAGAAGAAGATATTTTCATAGTTTTTCTGGTATATGAAATATTCTTTTAGGTACTTCTTATTAACCTAATTATGGATTTCCATGATATTTGTGTTTTCCCTCATTTACTACTTTAACACCTCATATTAGTTACGAGGGATTTTATTTTTTGAACTAATAATGAAACAAGATCACTAGTTAGTGTTCATTTAAGAAGGATTATTATAGGGAAATATTTTACACTTCATTTCCTTATACTTTTTATATTTTATCATCTTGATGAAAATGTGTAACATTTTTCAAGGAATTCATTCAATTCTATTATAATTACAACACCTTCCCTCTATTTATTCATGAGAAAATAAATAATATTTTAACATGAAAATTAATAAATTAATTTCATGTTATCATGTACTATCTAGACTACCATGAATCACAACACTCCCATGATTGATAATCAGTGGTTATATAAAATATTTTAATCAAGAAAGTAATATTGACTATAATTGGGTAATTTTAGAAAAACTAGTTTATCCTATTTATATAATAGTATTTTGTCCTTGTGGCACTATAAATATGTCTAATAAATAGACTGTCAATGAGTATTGTTAATATAACGAGTCTATATAATCCATATATTAGAAATGATTTATAATTATAATATTTTTCTATTGAATCCTTTTAGTATAAATGGTTCATTATAAGAAAACAAGTCTATATAATTGATGGACTACCATGGAGTGTTGGGGACAAAACTATTTTATCTAATCTACAAACTAACAACAAGACCCAAAATAATATTGTTATATCCAATATTGTTTATGGAGATATATATAGTTGATAGATCATGGAAAATCCCCCAAAGGAAATATATCTTGTCCCCTTAGTTTTCCATTGCATTCCATGTATGTGAATCACTATTGGAATATCTACTCCATCTCAAAAAAAATGTTGTATAAAAACATGATTATAAAAATAATCAAAATAACATATCTGAGCATCACAAGCATTATTTAATACCCAATTTATAGATATTGACAAATTTCACTTGATAACATATACACATGAAGCATCACGTTACTTCATTTTTTAGGTGCAGTTTTTCTTCCAGTGGACCTTCTTACCACATGTAAAAAAATATCATCTTGTTACCTTTCTTTCCCATCGATATTCCTCTTCATGGAAGGGCATGAAGAGGATTTGGTCTTACATATATTTTCTTCCCTTTTATTTTTTTCACCATAAGTAAGGATGGCCTTTCATGCTTCTTAACCGGATCAATTTGGAAAATAAGAGTGAAAAGATACAGAAGAGACTTATCAATGTTTTCCATTTTAAAATTCACAATAAATATAGAGAATATCATAGGGGTAATGAATGAATGGGATCAATACCCATTTCATTTAGGAGTTTAAACCCTAGAACCTCTAGTCACTCAATGTAGCCAATGAGCATGACAACATGAGGCCTAGCTGGGGAACCCTCTCCAAGATTTACTTGAAAGAGTCCCTTGTAAATATCAAACTATTACTATCAAAATCTCCCCTGGAGAATACCAAAAACATGCTAAATCATTCTATACACATCAATGTTTTCATTATACATTACGAGTTCACTAGAAATTGATGAAATCGTTAAACATTGAATGAAGGCAATGTCACTCAAATGCTTTTTATAACCAAAGAACTCTTTACCACTCATGTCCTTATTTAGAAGATTGGGTATTGAGGATTCGAGCATTTAATATTTTCATTCATGGAATAGAACATACAGAATTCATGAAAAACACTCCTAGAATTTTCTTCAAGTTAAGAGGTTGTCTTTCTGAAATATTAATCGCAGGGATAATGTGGATGAGGAGCTTTTCATTTTATTCTAAAATTAAAAGTGAAGATTATTAGTACTTTTTCTTGATTAAAACTCATGTGATAAATAATAAATTATTTTATTTTTATTAAATCCCTGACTATTTTATCACATTTCAATATCACTTTCTATTTAACTTGTAAGTCTAGTGTTTCTAACATTCTGTCACGAACCATGTCGGGATGTCATCTAACACAGCACCCGACCCGGTCCAAGACATGGCTTGAGGGGTGTTCCCGATCACCATGGGATGGAAAATAGTTCATGGGTAACATAAATAATCATTGGGAATGATTTCATAAATTTACAAAATCCCAAACAACCAACAAAATAAACAACATAATAACTAATAAGGATAACGTAATAAGGTACAACAATTTTTAGAATCAAGGTTTTACAACTTTAACCCAAAACCAAAATACTAAAATGGATGGGAAACCAAAAGAGGTTCCAAAAAACTATGTGAAACACGAGGGGAATCACCCTCAAGACATCACCACTAAAACCTGAAACATGTGGAAGACTAGAAACAAGATCCACCATCACCATAATGAAACATCTTTCCTCTAGCTGGATCATACATAATGAAGTCTACATACAACCAAAGGTGTATAGAAGTTATGATCAAAATCCTAGAAGGATTCCACCAAAAAGAAAAGATTTATTTATATAATATTAGAATAAAAATCAACATGCACATTTATAAAATATCATCTGAAACATTTTCAAGAAAACGTTTTTAGAAAAAACATTCTCAAGGAAACAGTTTCAAGGAAAATCATTTCTCAACAAACTTGTATCAAACTAAAGTATACACAAGGTTTATCATATACCAATGAATGGAACCACATCAAATATGAATTTTGTAATAATAGAGAACCATGGGTAAATACCTAGGGTAACCTGGACAATCAAAACTCTAGAAACCTCATAGTTTGGTGAAATGTGGTAAAGAAACCTCAACCCACATCTTCCTCATGCATGATTCACTAGAGAAGAATCTATCCAAAACTCCAGTGATATTCACACATCATCATAGATTATTTAGTGTTGTAATTATCAATACTACTATGTTAATATGGGCCTTTCCACTTCAGATTCAACTATCATCAATTCACTAGAAGAATCTAGGCTTGGTACTTCCAAATCATGGGTTTACTAGTTCTAGTTTCCCCACCTAGGTTCCCGAGAATCCCTTTGTGATCAAATAATTTTACACATATCTCATAGATCAATAGTTTCTCATATGCATGCCAAGAAGCACAAAAAACTAGGAATTCACCATTTTCCATAAACAAAACCACTTTCAATTTATACGCACACAAAACCCTTTTAGGAAATATAGTTCACACCACTTGAATAATTTAATAACCCCTTTTGAATAACACCATAGGGGAATAAAATATCAAAACCAAAATTTCTATGGGAAAATCCTCATTCAATTAACCTTCACATCGAAACCATTTTTACAACAAGCTATAAAACACAAAGATACATTTAATGTTGATAACAAGGAATCTGATATTCAAAAAACCCATTTCACTTGGAAAAACCTCATTGAACACATGTGAAGCTTTAAATATCTTTGTAATTTTTTTTCACTTTTCACCCAAGGCATAGAGAATTTTCAAAAAAAAATACCACAACAAGGAATATAAGGGACAAATCCAGCTTCCTTTATAAAATAAATTTTCATAACATGATCATCTCAAAACATTTTAAAAACATGGGTTTCACCTCACAAAAAATACATATAACACATTTAATTATTCATGAAAGAAATATAAACTCATCAAATAATGTAAAAGCTTGTAACCACCTACCTCAATCTTATAAAAATCTCAAAATTATTGTGAAACCATAATCGCACCACTACAAGACCCTAACAATCCAATATTTACAAAAAAAGTCAAGATATTACACAACAACATAAGATCAAACCCCATAGGCCAAATAACCCACTAAATAAGAATAATCGAAAAAGGGAGGAGGAGAAACCCTAAAATAAGGAAGAAACCATGGGAGAAAACACTTAATTGATGATTCCTTGAAGAATCCACACACAAAACACCAATGGAAGGTAGTCCAAGAGATCCAAGAGGGTGTTTGGGAGGCTCCTAGGGATGGAGATCTATAATGAAGCGAGAAAGGGAGGATTTGGGGTTAAATTCTAAGAGGACACAAAGGTAATTTTAAAATTATTAAAGACCATAACATGGTGAATGGTTTGCCAAACCCTGTGGCAACTATGCATCCCTCACTATCAAAGAGGGGCATGCCACATGGTTATCCCACGTGGTTTAAAAATCATGTGAAAAGTATGTGGTTCACCACTATCCAAAAATGTCACTTGGCCACACAGTTTTGGGGGTAAGGGTGAAGGGTTTTCCCAACCATGCACGAATCATGACCCACCTGATATTAACCCCAAAACACCCATTTTCACCAAAAAATATCTGGAAAACTCATAGAATAAAAACATGGTCAAAATTAAACAAAATAAACCCACAAAATTTAAACCTCATTAAAATCAGAACTTTATAAGAAAACTGAGATCCAACAATAAACCAAAATGAAGTGTAAAAAAAGCCCAACTGTGTCAATTATCTCCTCCATAATGCTTTCCGAACCTAAAAAAGAACTATGTTTTCTAGTTAATCGATCAATGTAAATATATTTCCACACCTTTATGATAGAACCTCTAAAACCAAGAAAAAAACTTTCAACACAAAACAAAACAAACCAATGAAGCCAGACCACTTCTAGGAAACGAATGAAGGATTGAATCACACCATTTAAAAATTCCAACATTCCCTAAAACAAGGAGGAAATCAAAATTTAAAACCATCAAAAATAAATCACCCCCACCTAACCAATTCTAGAAACCAAACTAAATTATCCAAATGAGAGGATAGAATGGACATCCCACCATTAGAAACCAATCATCTTCGATCAAAACAATATGAAATCACAATAAGACCCATAATGGGTCTCTCCAACATAGGAAACAAACAATATTAGATAAACATGGGAAACTTAACATGGGTTAACCCAAAACTCCCCAAAAATGCCCAAAAAACCATCACAACAACGGGAAAGAACAAGCTGAGGGAAACATTAACCAAAGAAATAGGCTAAAACCAGAATCAACACACAAAGAATTACAAAAAAAGGGAAACCAATATAAATCCCACATCCAAAAAGTCACACCACTAGAATTCCTGGAATAAAGAACCACCATACTTACTTATAACTAAGTCGGAACCCTTAATTCCACAAGGATCTCAACAAGGAAACAATTTCTTTACACATATTTCAATAATATGGAACCTTTAAAGATGAGGAATCTTCCACAAAAAATCTTAAATTTTCCTCATTCCCACACTAAATACATAATATAGATAAAGGTCCCTCACAACCCTAAGATTACTGACTACATTCTATCTTCACTCTGGGGCATATGGATGGAGCCCTAATGTTTGAAGTATCTACTACCTCACAGTGAGGAAATCCCTAGATGAAACTCCTTCTTCCCACTAAAA
Source organism: Viscum album (assembly GCA_963277665.1). NCBI lineage: Eukaryota > Viridiplantae > Streptophyta > Magnoliopsida > Santalales > Viscaceae > Viscum > Viscum album. The sequence continues at coordinate 258,334,281 of OY728128.1, read as the reverse complement.
AAGAGATTTATAAGATCCACACTCTACATCCCCTTTCACCTTGAATGAGAAATAGTGAAGAGAAGAAACTCTATACAAACACCCCCATTTAAAATGCAATGGTTCAGAATTTTCCAAAAGAGAAACAGAATTCCATTGAAATGGAATGTCAATGAGATCCACAACACCCACTTTTACAATTTAAGGTGAAACAAACACTATAAAACACCACCAGACAAAACCATTTTATCCAAATAGGCTTACATATAAATGGACTCTAAACCGAGCCCCAATAGCACACAACCATTGAAAATTGGATCCAAGATACCACATAGAAACACCCTGAAAGAACCATTGAAAGGTAACTAAATGTACACAGTTATGATATGCATTCACAACATTCATTGATGATGAATTATTTTTATTTTTATTATCAAAATGATGACACACTATGATCTCGTGATTGTAAGAAATAGAATAAAGATCAATAAGATTTTTAATTCAATGACCAGCACCAACTGCTCTAGGATACTTACGCATCTCCGTACAGGAATTCTCTGCACCAATTTTAAGATTGGAAGAATATTGGGAACATCATGCACACCCTCTAGCATATCGTTATCACAAATATCTTACCTCACCACATTGAAAAAAAGGTTAAGATGATCTCTGACACCTTTGACTGTTGGCTAGGACAAAGACTACTCTCAAAACATTGATATTTCAAGAAATCATCCACAACCCACTCTATAAGAAAAGGAACTAGGTCCCCAAAATGAAAAAAAATCCATCACTATTCCATCATCTTGATGTAGACATGAAATTTCTATTCCCTTTCTCACTATCAGTACCTCATAGAAATGCTATTGGATGAACAAAGACTTGAAGAACTCCCAAATAAGATCTTAATGATGATTTCATCATTAAATAAACTTCCACCACTTCTAGGTCAGACATTGAAGCTTAAAGGTAGATAAAATAACCTTCAACAACTCAAGAAACTTAAGGATATTGAATACCATTTTTATTTTCCACATCCAATATTCTACACCAATAAGAACCACTTGACCAAAAAAGAGAGGTGGTTTTATCTTCTAAAAATAAAGGAGGAAATCCATCAGTTTATCAACTTGAAGGTTTTATAATAGTGAACCACCCATGGCCACACCATGAATATCCATCAAATCCTTTGGGGGGGAGAACACTAACCAACCAGAGAAGAAAGATCTCAATCAAAACCAACTCATAAAAAAGGGTTCTCAAACTCATAACACCACATAAACATCATTCCCAAATAATAAGAAAAAATCCACACATACACTATCTATCAAAACATCAAAAAATTTCACTTAAAATCACCTTTGAAATAAAATAACTTGTTCGGTTGCTTAATCACCTATGGTATTCCCTAGAGTCTCACTCATATACACATTCTTATGCCACCTTGGGAACCCATTCATTCATTCCATCAACGGTCAACATTCCCACACATCCCCATTCATGTTATCCCTCATGGGAATACCAAAAGTCAAAACAAAATATTTTCCATTTTCCAAAACAATGAATTATAACCCAGATTGGACATTCCCAATCAGCTTCGCATTTCAAAATTTATAAAACATTTCCATAATCTCATTAACAACCATGTAAAATACTATTTTCAATTTTACACTTCAATCCATTTCATTTCTATATAAAATAAAAATCTCATAAATTCTATTTAAAAAACAAATCATTTCATTCAATACATTTTAAGAAGCTTAACTATTTCATTCTATTAAAATTATTTTATTAAAAACTCTTTCATATCATTTAATAAAATTCCAAAACAGACATCCACTTTTAAACAATTGATTTCATCCAAAAATGAGTTTTGATTTATAAAATTGAATCTCATTAAACCATTCTTGTATTACCCTCAAAGGGTAATTTTTAAAAAAAAATCATTTTTCTAAATCCTTCCTCAAAGTTAATTCTCAAAATTTATTTTCCACTTTCCAAAAACTGAACCATTACAAAAAAATCTAGTTTTTGACAATTCCAAAATAGGAATTTCAAAAATATTTTTTTGGTGGGAACTAGAATTAATGGGTGTCTTGGAAATATGTTTGGTAGCCAAATTCTAGACACACCTCCCCCATGAAAGACTTCTAAGACCATGTCCTCAGCTCCACATGGATTTCTAAGACCTACGCGCTCACTGAGACTGTTATCTCAACTATATTTTTGTATCACAAACACGTAAAAAACAATAAGAACCAAATAATCCAAATAAAATGGGACATACCATGGAAACATACTCAGTCCAAAAGGTGTTAGTCAAACACCCCCAATACATATACCCCAAGGATTGATAGTCCTACTCCATCTACCTTGACATCCTAAATAATAATGTGCACTCTGAAATCTAGGTCTCCTAAAGGATCAACTTGCTTTGATACCATTTTTCCACATACCAAGCTGCGATGTCATCTTAACCTCCAATAAAACTTGTTTGAGACATGTACCAAGGGTTGTTCCTAAGTCCCATGGGCTGGAAACTTGTTCTAGGGTATCTACAATATTCTTTGGGAATTATTTTACCTGCTTACCTAATCATAAAAAACCAAAAAATTAAACGACATAATAGAATATAAGAAGAACCAAATAAGTTGCAATAATTTTTAGAATTATGGTTTTACAACATTAACAAAAAACTAAAAAACTAAAATTTAATAGAAAACAAAAAACCCCAAAACCCTCTATGTAACATGAGGGGAATAACCCCCAATCCACCACCAACAACACCAACAAAAAGTGGAATACTAGCAACCTGATCCACCATCATCACCACGACACATCTGTCCTTTACCTAGGTTTTACATAATGAAGTATATATACAAACAAAGGTGTTTTTTGGGTTTGATACAAATCCCATTATGATTTCACCAAAATAAAATATTCCAACCTATAATATTAGACGAAATATTAACATTCACATTTATACAAAATCATTTGAAACATTTTCAAGAAAATATTTATAGAAAAACTATTCTTAAGGAATAACATTCAAGGAAAACTATTTATCAACAAACTTTATTCAAATTAATGTATACATAAGTTCCATGACATACCGACAGATGGAACCACAACACATATTCTTCATGTAACAACATAGAACCATGTATAAATCCATTAGGTAACTAACACAAGTGGAACTCTAGTAACCTTGTACCTCAGTGAAACATGTTATATAAACCACAACCCACAACATCCTTGCTGATGATCCACTTTAAAAGAATACATCCAATGGTATCCAATCATCATAATACTTTACTTAGTGTTGTATTTATCAATCCTACCATGTGAATCTAATCATTTCCACTTCCACTTCAACTATAATCAATTCACTCGAAAATCCTGGCTTTCCACTTCTAATTCATTAGCATACTAGTTCTAGTTTTCCCCCTTAGGCACCCGAGATTACCTTTGGGCTCAAATATTTTTACACATATCACATTGATGAAAAATTTGTCATATACATTCAATGAAACATAGGAACACAAGGAAATCACAATTTTCCATAAAAAACCAATTCCATTTTATACGCACACCAAATTATTTTAGAATATACACTTCACACCACTAGAAAAATTTAATAATCCATTTTAAAAAACACAACATGGGAACCATATATTAAAACAAAAATTTCAATGGGGAAATCATCTTTCAGTTAACCTTCACATTGAAACCATTTTAATACCATGATATAAAATTCAAAGATAACTTTAAGGTGTATAACAAGGAATCCAATATTTAACAAAACCATCTTCACCTATAAGACACGCTTTGAAAACATGTAAACCTTTAAATATCTTTGGAAACACAATTTTTACTTTTCAAAAAAGGTATAGAGAATTTTCCAAAAAACACCACAATAAGGAATACAAGGGATAAATCAACATTCCTTAAAAAAACCATTTTCATCACATGAACATCTCAAAACTTTTATAAAACATGGTTCTCACCTCAAAATCAAACCGTAGAACACATTTAACAATTCAAACAATGAAGGTAAACTCATTAGATAATATAAAAGTATGGAACCACCTACCTCGAGCTTGGAAGCTTCCAAAAATTGGTACAAAACCGCAACTACACCACCAGAAATGCCTAATAAAGAAGTTTTAACAACCCTCAAGATATTACTCCACAACACAAGATAAAACTCTACCAAGGTCAAATAACCTACTAAAAAAATAACCCAAACAAGGAGGTGTAAAAACCCTAAAATAAAGAAGAACCCATTTGAGATAACACTTACATGACAATTTATTGATGAATCATCACAAAAACAACCAAAGGGAGGGAGTCCAATGGATCCATGTGGGAGGGAGGGAGGTGACTAGGGCCAAAGAGCTAAAATGGGTGGAACTAGGGAGGACTTGAGGTTAAATCCTGAGAGGAAACAATGGTAATTTTCAAAGTTTTAATTACCTAAATATGGATCATGGTTTTCCTAAACATTTTCCCTAACCCTGCGGAAACCATGAACCCCTCCCTATAAAAGTGGGACATGCCCCACGGTTATCCCACACAGTTTGAAAACCGTATGGTTCACCGCTGTCCAAAAATGTCACTTGGCCAAACTAGTTCATTGTTATATGAAAATAGTTTTACAAAATGTACGCCAACCATGAACCACCTGTTGTTATCCCAAAACTCCAATTTTTCACCAAAAACTCCTAAAAAACTCAAGGAATAAACACATGGTCAAAATTAAACAATAGAAACCCTCAAAATTTAAACCCACCCATACATTTAACTCAAGAGGAAAATTGATATTAAAAAATAAACTGAAACAAAAGGTAAAAAAACATGGATATGGAACATTCTCTTAGAAAGGATCCATATTCCCATTCTATTAACTCCAAAAGGGTTGGTCAAGATACATTAAGGTATTTAGGTTTGAAGATCATTACTAACTATGGGCTCACAACTCGTTGGTCTGTTGAGTGGACACCCCTATCTAGAAATCCTAACTTTTATTTCCTCAACACTTGCCTCCAAATTACACCACATCTATAAAGGGATACTCCTCTTGATGTAAATTGGTTGACTCAACCTAAAACCTTCAAAAAATCCCCTTATAAAAGTAAGTGTTCCTTTAGGGATTGAAAAAACACATAGTTCTATTGAGTTCCATTCCCAATAAAATAATGTAAACCAAGTATGGATTAATATATAGTTTAGGGATTTTAATTAATTTTGCATAAATTTTATCTTGTTTTATCCTTTAAATGTCTTGTTAATATTATGTGGATGTTACATAATTAATTATCGATGTTGGATAAATAATTTATGGTAATTCATTTATTTAATTTGTTGTGCCTAAATTTTATCTTGTTTTATCATTTTCATGTCTTGTAAAAATTAAATGGATTTTACTTAATTAATTAACCAAGTTTTATAGAACCTTTATGCATATAGATTTATTTAAATACCTTATTTTCAAATTAATTCTTTTATTTATATAAGTACAACATTGCATCTATAAAAGAAATAATTTCATAGAAAGAAATACATAATTAATTAAATGACCCATTCATGAGCTTTATCTAATGATTGACTTAATGATCAGAGATTAAATCAACCTATGACCTAAGGAAAATAACTCTATTTTCTGGTCCTGGCACATGTTAGAACATTAAACCTTTACACCATTATATCAACTATATCGGAATTATTATGGCTCCATCTTGATTTTCCTCCACGCACCTTGGGATACTCCATTAATTAAATGTATTTTTGACTCACACCCAGGTGAGAGCAACCAAATGATTAGTTAAAATGGGATTACATAAATATCCATGAACATGTAGGTTCTACATAATAATGTAAGGAAAGATGTAACACATTCCATCATATTTAATTTAATAATAATAATTTCAAATTCAGGAAATAAATTAAATTAAAATATCAAATGCATACACAGGTCATGGTCAAGCTCTTGTATGGTCATACATGTAACGAAAATAAAAAAGTAATGGGATAGAATCTATTTAATTATTCGTTATTTATTATTTGTGATTAACATGCTTGCATTAATTAATTAATTACTTAATTTCCTTTCATATTAATGACCTTCCAAACGTAATTGGAGATTTCCACCACTTATTTCATTCATGGAAAATAAATGGAAGAACTAATAATGATATATTAATTATAATAAATTAATTTAAAATTTAATACTTTTGAAACCATTATTAAATTTTCAAACACACATTGGTTCACCAATCCATAAAATATGGTTATAAAGCATTAATTTTCAATTTAATTTAATATTTAATTTTCTCGTTTAATGAGAGATTACACAATGTGTATATTCTAGCTACTCACCATGTACTTCAGTAAGTCACATGCCTGGGGCTTTGACTTATTAACTCGGCCAGACTACACGACGTGTATAGACTAGCTACACACCATGTATCTGCTTTCCGTGTGCTAGGTTGGACATATTAATTATAATAAATTACAATAAATTAATTCAGCATTTAAAATAAGGTTCTAATTATGGTTTTATGTGTGTGTTTTAATAAACACATATATATTTACCTATATATTCTAATATATATATATATATATATATATATATTTAAATATACATATATGTAAATAAATATAAATATTTATAAGTATAATTATAGACACACACACAGATATATAAAAGTATTTTTTTAGACAAATACTCAAATTAGATATCATCCATAGCCAACATACATAACTATGAGGGAAAGGATGAAATCCAACAACAACACCCCCCGACCATTCCTAAAAGCTTCCATAAAATATGCTGGGGAGCTTCACTCACTACCAAAAAAAAACAACATGAATAAAAAGAGGGAACACAAGATATTTTGGTGTTTGTGAGAGACACAAAAACTTGGAATCCACCTACTTCCACCTCCAAAGCATTGATAATAACATGACAGTCAGATTCGACACAATATACTTTTAAACAAAAGATGAGATGAACTAAAACCTTTTCCAAATATCCATGGACTCAGCAACAAGAGGAATCGAACAATCCATGTCTGAGGAATGACGAGCCATGATAATAGAGCTAGAATGGCACTAGAGAACTACCCTAAGGCCAATTTAATCTTCACCGGGAATCAATGTATCGGTATTAAGTATGAAATTATTAGGAAGGGGAGGAATCCATCTAGCCTGAGGGGATTGAAAATTTTTAGGGGGACGGACCCTCTCAACATACACCCACTGAGATCCCCAGTTGTGCATCCCTACAAGACACACTCTATTGTCTATGAAAATTTTATATAAATAAAGGCATTACAATGAAACTATATAATCTAAACACAAATACATAAACCCTCTATAGTATGAGCCAGAAAAGATATGAACTACTACCCCAAAATAAGTCTAATGTCTTCAAGATTTCTCCAAAGGGTGAGATATTTTTACGGAAACATTGACCAAAGTCTTGTGACCCATGAACATGAAAAAATATCATGGATATGTGTTTCCACCATTTCCCCATAGAGTGGATAAAGGCTGTTATCAGACAGACTTCTATCATCCTAAAGTGAATAAGTAGGGAGGATTCCCCTGCACAATTTTCAAATGAAATGTTTGGCCTTGAGTGGTGCATTTAGATTCCACAGATGTTTCCACAAATGGATCCATGTGCCTTCTTCTACCACAATGCATAACCTATTACCCAAGCGGATAGTGAAGAATCCATAAGAATCATGAGACCAACACAAATTGATAGGGCCTACATCATGAACTATATGAACCACTAGGATAGATTTATGATCGAGCATAGAAAACCATAGATCAAGCATCTGAAGGTCTCAACTATAATAGTCATCAACCAGGAGCTCTCTCAAAATGAAATGCTTATTGTCGGGTGTAGGCAAGGACGTAGGAGTCAAACAAGCAGAACCTGACAACTAAGGATCACACAAAATATTAATCGAGTCATCGTTAGAGATTCTCCAATAAACGCAGTGGTTCAATGATGAATTTGTCCCCCAAGAACTCCTCCAAAAATAACTCATATTACATAAGTAGTCTGGTTTTGTAAGAGGAACCATCCTTGTATCAATTCCTTAAATCCCATACCGCCGCAAGCCTTAGGAGCACACAAATTCTCCCAAGCAAGCCAATGAAGATGATTTTACCATTAACATAGTCCCACTAGAAATTAGAAAATTCTGAATGAAGTTGATGGATAATGAACTCCAGGAGCATAAAGTGATAAATTACATTAGAAGGAACAACTTAGGCCACAACTTTAATGAAAACCTATTTTTTTCCCTGAGAAATTCTTACCGGACCATCCCTAGATTTTTCTGTGGACTTTATCATTAATGAAGGAAATACCTATCTTCTGGAACATAAAAAGACTGTTGGGAGGCCCAAATATTTTTTAGGTTTCTCCAAAACCTCAATACCACTCAAACCATCAATAAAATCTATCAGCACTTTTTTCACACCTTGAAAAATTGATAACTCAAATTTAGAAAAATTGACGCACTATCCTGAGGAAATGGTAATGGAATCAATGATTCTAAGAGTCTCCTTGCACTCCCTTGAAGTTTCTCTCAAGAAGTGGATGCAATCATCGGTGAAGAAACTGTGAGTAATAGGAATACTTTCCTGAAAAACCATGATCCCGTGGATGAGTCCATCCAGAGATGCTTTAGATAAAAGGTGAGAGAAAACATCAGCGACAAGGATATATAAGTATGGGGAAAGAGAGTGACTCTATAGAAGGACTTTGGATGGGTATAGGTTCTTGGTCAGGAAATAATTAACTTTGATTCTATAAGAAACAGTGTTAACACAGCTCATAATCACTCTAACCCATTTTGGCCCAAATCCTAGTTTACTCATAACCTCTTCCAAGAACGCCCATTACACTATATCAAAATCCTTTTACATATCCAACTTCATATCCAGAATCCCCATCTTAGAGGTTTAATTATTTTTCCTAGAATGGAAGCTTTAACAAGTGTTGCCTATCCCTAGTAAGGGGTTTTGATCCTTTTACTTTCCATTATTGTTGGATTATTTTGCCTTGGTCTTTTGGTTTGTTTTCCTATACGTATGGTGTCATAATGGATAATAGGTTTTAGTATTTTCTTGTTGTTTTTTTTCTTATATTTTTTGTTATGTGTCATTTTTTCTTTACTAATTTAATGGACTAGAGTGGTATTCTTTTGTGGAGTATGACCAAAGTGGACCGAACCATATATATTTTTGTGGGGTTTTTTATCATTCATGAAATCTATTTTTAAATTTTTGACTTTTTTCTCATGTATTCATCAATAACATCTATCTATTGTGTTTATCTTCCTTCTTGATATTTCGTATTTCTCGAATCTATATGGATTTTTCTGTGGGTCTCTTGGAAATGTCACTATAATAGAAAACTAGTCCATTTTTCATTCCTAACAATACTATGTAAAATAAAATATTTTTTCTATTGTCCAGCTACATTTCAGTGGTAGGTGATATCTATTATGAGAAACTAGGTGTGGAAGGTGCCAGACTGAAGGAAAAAATTATGAGGTGCTTCGGAAGGAAACATGTGAGGTAGCCATTGATGCAAACCAGTTTTTCGTTGATCGCAAGCTGATTGATTATGAGGACTACTTCCTCAAAACACATCGTATTCGGTTTGTGAAGAACATAATCCACTATTAACACTAATATTCAAATATTAAATTTCTACGATGGTTAATGTATCATATAGGCCACAGTTATTGGTATATTTTAAAAAATATTGTTTTAAGACTTATTTTTGAAAAAAATTCAAAAAGAGAGTTATTCGGTTTCTTATTTTTGTTTCCATGGGTCATTGGCTTTTTATTGAATTGATGTGAGGATACACTACAAAAAAAGGTTTTACCGGACCTTTATTGAAACATACTATATTTATTATTTGTTATATATTATTTACAATATGGATGTGGTTTCATAAAACCATCACTAATATATTGATTTACTAGTGGTTTTATTAAAATTGACGCCAAGTAAATAAATAAGTCAAACCTAATTTACCATCCTCCCCCTCCCTCGACTGTCATCATCCACTAACTCCCCCTCTATTAAGGATGACACCCATCCCTCGAGGCTAACCACCTGCCACTAATCTCCCCTTCCTCAACACCAACCCCTGACCATCGACCCCCTCCCTCATCAACAACAACTAACCCCCACCAACCACAAACCTCTCTCCCTTGACACTGACCTCGCAATTATTTCCCCTGATGGGTCTTCATCGGAGACAATGACCCTTATTCCCTATTTCCCAGTGGCCATCACCACTAATGGTTGCTGAGCCAAAACCCCTTCCCCCCTCCCTGTACTCCTACCACCATTCTCTATTTCCCCTAATTTTGTCTGAGTCATACATTACTGGGATCATATACCTGACCACCACACTATCTTTTGCCATAATCTTGACTCATTGACCTTTTTCCACAACATTTGATCTTGTTATTATTGGAGTTGGTACCATAGAAACAACTTTTGTGTCCTTTAGGATAACCTGTATTCACATTTTTGAATATTCATGAACTCTTTATCACATCATGTTTGAAATCTACATAACATAGTATGTGATCATGTTTTAAGAGTAGTAGTCACACTGAAAGGTCATAATAGTTCCCAACTATGATGAGAACCCCAAGTGCTATGACACTATTCTTAAATATATTTTATATAGAAAGATGATATCATTTGGGGGACACAAATAATAAATGCTATTAGGGGTGGAGACTCATATGAATTTGAGGAACCTTTCTAGGGTATATGCCCTTGGTAATATCAAGTAAGATATTTTAAGAACTCGACATCTAGTAGGAAATCCACACACACAAACACAAAGATATATATATATATATATATATGTGTGTGTGTGTGTGTGTGTGTATTATTGGATGTTCCTATTTGTAGAGATGTGTATTGGTCCATAGAAACTAGTATTATTATTAACGAATATTATCAGTCGCGTAATTTGTTGTATTGATGGAAACTGTGATGACATATGTTCACAGAGAGGTAGGATACATTGGGTGTGTCACGAGTAATATTGCATTAATGAATAATATAGAAAGGATTTCTCCCTTATTTTATTTAACAGAAGATGATATCCTAGGCCCTTTGATGGTAATAATATAGCCTAAATATATCCATGACTGCCGTGTAAAATAGACAAGTTCAATTTCCATGAAGTAAAAGAAAGAGTCATAAATCACATAGGTTGATGGCACAAACATTCAACTTGTTGGATTTGAGGTATCATGATAAAAATAGTATATTACAAAGTGTTCGTATGAGGTATCATGTTATTCCACAATTAAATTCTATATGGGTGCCTTGGCGTGTTTCTAGATGATAACCTTGAGATTTAGGCTGCTTTGCCTCATGCCATAGAGAAAGATGCCTAAAGGCTCACACAATAAGTGTATCCAGAATCCCAGTTAAATAATATATAATTATTTATTATTTAACAAGTTGAATAAATATTAATGGATGTGGTTTAATAATTATTCATTTATTCTTGATCGCATATAAATTTTTATTTTCTATTTAGTGAATATAATATTTATATATTTATTAGAAAATAATGTAGTGATATTTATTTAATAAATAAATAGTCATTATTATAAGTATGATAAATATTACAGAGGAATGGAGGACCTAATTTAATGGTCCGATAAAAAATAATAAATATTGAATAATAATTTATTAGATAATATTTAATTTAATTTTCTAGTTATAAACATGTTTAGAAATAATAATGATGATATTATTATTATTTGACATGAGTTTTTTCCATGTTTAAATAAATATTAAAAGGCACTTGTGAAATTATTTTATTTTATCCCTAATGATATATAGACCCAGTTATTTTATTATCTCAAGAAGCCAATTCATTTATTTTGGTTGTTCACAACTGATTTGGGGAATCATTTCTACTTAGAGAGATCCCTTATCCAAGAATGTTCCCATGAACAAAGAGTGATCTTCCTCCACCTCCCACTCCTGATTTAAGAGAGATCCATCAGAACGCTTTGAAAGCTATTCTCAATGATATCAAGGACATATGACGCATGTGCTAGGATCTATCGTGCTAGCACCCAATGATTCACGTAACAATGTTCCAAGAATTTTGGAACTTGTGTGGATCACCACTAGAGGGAATATAATTTTATTCCAAAAATGCAATGATGGAACAACGCAGATCTATTTTTAGATCCATCAATGAAGAAATAATTTCATCAACCCAATTATTTATTTAATTAAATTAATTATAAATAATATGTTATGATGCTCTCTATTGGTTTTGACATTATATACCTTCTCTATATTCTTTTATTAAATTCCATAGATGATGACATTTATTGTTGGGTAAATCTCGGAATTATCATCGATCATGGAAAAAATAAATCTTGGGAATGACCAATTGTATGCTTCCACTACGCCCAAAACCTACAAGTGGAATTAAAGTGGTCCTGTAATTATTTGTTATTATTTAAAAATAATTAATGATTTATGCACATGGGATTTAGTTCTTCAATTCATGTTTAACCATTCTTTTAATTGGAATTGTGAGATCTTCTTCTTCCTCCTTTGTTTCTCATTGATATAATCAATGAGATTAATTTTATGTGAAAAATAAAACCGAAGAACTGATTCAGAGGTTCAAAGGATTCTGGATGGATAAAACACGAGTGAACACCACATAACCTTAGCTACACTCTATGTACTCGTTTTTAATGAATCTTTAATTAGTTTAGAAATTAATTCAATGTGTGTGCATTAATGACACACAGTGTAGTTAATTCTTACACCGCAAGTTGACTGGGACATCTTGGTGCACGATCAGCTGGAATACACAGAGTATAGCCCACATACATGGTGTGTAGTCCCTTTGAGTCATATATGGGCCACATGTATTATAAATGACCTACCTGACTGGTGACCAACTAACTAGGAGTCCACATGTCATGTCGTACCTTTTACAAGCCATGTACTTCATATACGATTTACATGATGAGTCCCAAGTCATGTAACTTAAATGGATCATGAGAGATGTACATGACGTTTAGGTCAGCTATAAATTCCATTTACTTATGCCAAATTTCTTATCTTACAAATATACTTATTATATTGAGTAAACCTCGAGGAATGTTCATGCGTGTGGTAATTAAGTTGATAGGACATACCATGTGGTGAGTTTTTAAAAAAAATATATATATAAATGTTTAATTAGTATATTCATACTATTTAGATCTATATATCATGTATGAGTTATATTATAGTTGTTACCCTACATGGATTGAAGAATAAAATGGGACCCAAAAATAATGTAATTTGTGTAATCATTATGCTGATAGTACACATCTGGAAAGTACATGATAAATCGGGTATGCGATATGTCACAAAAGTAAAACTGTATATGAGTATAATATATGTTGGGCGGATTTAGATGGGTATTCACCATGTTTCCTCAAATGTACATTAAATTTACACAATTACATTTCAATAAATTTATTAATTTTTTTTAAAATTGTGATGGATGGGAATCTCAATGAAATTCATATGATAATTCAGATAAAATAATTAAGTAATTAAAGATAATAATTAATTGATTCATCCATGATTATCTTAAACAATAATGATTAAGAACTGAATTCTAGTTTTGTTAAATACATAATTCATTGCATCCATGTGGATGATCATGAGAATAGACTAGACCTTTGTATATAGTTGGTTTCAGTTAATTTATTATTTAATTAAATTGATGGCCTACGGTCCTTATCTCCTCTTATTATGTAGGGTCTGCATTCCCATGGTTTCTTATATTTAAACCCTTTCCCCTTAGCTGTGTGTGAGTAAAATCCTATGTAATGGATGGTGTTCCAAAGTTAGTTGAGGTTGTTCAATTGACGACATAGGCAATAGGTTCACGGTGACATCTGAACCAATAATACCTGCTTTTACCCAGGCCGGAGTATGAACCATAACCATAGTAATTTAACAAATCATTATTTAATGGGATGTCATCATTTATTAAATTTCGAGAGATGTATTTGAGAGTATTCTCCTTGTAATAGTGAAAGAGTGTCTACACATAATGATCCTCTTTTTTCCCATGGTTTTCTACCCCTCTATTCTTATGAGTGTTCTACATTATATATGGTGTTATTTTTTCTTCATTATTTCACATTATTTTATCTCGTAATTATCACAACAGTAGTGGTTCAATCATTTTTGTTCCGAACAAGTGGTATCAATGGAAGGTTTTTGGCTCAATGATGTTCACTTTTTAGAGTATTAATAATTCTTGTAAATTTGAGTAAACTATGTTTTTTAATTTAGTGGATCTCTCACATTAGAAAAATTTATTGAGACTATTAAATTCATTATAGAAAAAATTGAGCTTTGGGTCTAACGGTGTGTCTAGATGGTGGAGAAATTCGAGATCAAAAACTCAATGGGAATAATTTTATATTAGGAAAAATAAAGCTGTAAGAAATGTTATGGAAGGATAATTCACAATAGGATATTTGCGATGGTTCAAAAATTATGGGATCCCATCACAAATTTTCAATAAAGATGAGAGTTTATCATGATTGACCTGTGGTTGAAAATAGCATCAAAAATTATTTTTATCATTGTATATAGAGAAAATTTACATTAGCAATGATTACCTATTTCCACAATAATAGGTTATTAGTGATGGAAATAATTATTCATGATTAATTACCTATTATGATGGAAATACTTTTATATTGAGAAAAAACTACGAAAATAAAAAATAAATAAAAAATCACATCAAACAAATTTAAATCATCCAAATATATAAAACTATAGACATATGCATTAATAAATATATCACACATAATATTATTTACAAAAGTTATCATAATATTTAATTCTATCATTACCATGAACTCTATTTTCAGTAGGACTAGAATGCAATTCATGAGTTAATAAATCCTGAAAATCACATATTGTACGGTTGTTTTCTTGATCAAGTTATGAAAAAATTTGGACCCCGAACATTATTTTTGGTGATGGCCTATGCCCTCTATTTACAACAAATGACACATTTTTTTGAACCTATGAAATGGAGGAATAAATAATCCATGACAATAGTATGGCCACTTTTTATATTTACTAATCTATACAGGTTTATTAGTTTTATTACAACACGGGTGGGTGAATTCTCCTTTTATACTCAAAAATGATAAGTTACTATATGCGGGGAATATAACAAAATATCTCTTTGTTACACACATAAACATAATTTATTACATAAAATATTCACTTGAAACAAGATATAAGATCGATAGGTCTAGTGTATCTAGGGATTTGGAACATTACATAACAACTTAAAACCTGAAATACACTTCTTTATTGAAAACTTCTTTTACATGACCACGCACATTTATTTGTACTTAGTATTGAATGGGATAACCTAAGGATATGCATAATAAAAGGGTTAGTTATAAATCCCAATTAGGGAGTAAACACGGCCTAACATGTATAATATAGTATATGTTAGGCAATAGTTATATCAATGGAGAATAATAAAAACATGAACACAAAGGCATGATATAGCATGATTATCGTAACATGGAAATATGGAAACAACAGTTAACATGATATTAGCATGAGCAAAGGATCATTGCACATGGATCATGAGTAAACCGTAATTTCACATTGTATATCATGATACCATTATTTACCCAATGCATTAGAGTTCTATCAGGGCACACCCTTTATAAAAATTTCATTTCATGCATAAGTGCGCTCATGGATAATATAATATTGAGTCATTAAAAATCATAAGTTATTCCAAGATTAAGGGATTTTTAATACCTACATGTATGCACCATTAAATAAGTATATGTTCATAAAGGTGAATACCCTTTGGGAAAACATGGGTGTGGCATTCACTACACAATGATTTTGGCTTGGAAAGTCACGGTGAAATTTTGGCAGCATAACAGTGTGACATAAAAAATCATAAAAATACTTTAGGAGAGAGAAAGTGGAATCTCATAATATGTACATGAAATTTTAATTAAGGATTTCATATAGATATATGTTCCAACATATGTAATTTGAATATAGAAGGTGTAACATAATAATCAAACTTGAATAAATATTCGAAATGGAATAACTCTTATGAAATTTCAGCATGGTAACAGGTGTACGTGTGAGGGATTAATGAGAGAAAAAGAGGTATCCAATCACTAAAACATAAGGATTAAATCATTTAAAAGGTGAATTATTATACCCCAACATTTTTAATTGAAAATAAAAGGTAATAACAAAATAATGAAACTTGGACAAAAATGAGAAAGGAAGAAATCCCTTACATGGAAGTGTGATCCCAAAGGCTTGGGAGATGCTTGAGAGAGTTTTAATGGGATCTTGGGGTGCCTTGGGAATATTCTAGAGAGTGGAGGCCAGAGTAGGGATGCGATATAAGAGTTTTGAGTGATGAAAAGTGGGATCATGGTGGGTTTATATAGGAAAAAAGAGGGAATTCATTATTATTTTGGTTTTGGACACCACACATTAAACTAATCAAAACCACAAACGAACCCATGGTTTTTCCCATGGTTTTTTCCAAATGGGAGTGGAATTTTTTTTATAATGACAATGGCCTAAATTATTAAAATATTATGTTTTCCTATGTGGAGGTGAGTTACACTCTCAAGGATTTAATTTTAAAATGTTAAAATGTTCTATAAGTCTCAGAGGGTCCACTAAAGAACCATAAACTTAATAAAGAAATATTAAATCACATTATTTTAAATGTAAAAATATATTGGGCTAAGAAACTTTTTATAGTGTTTTATTACATCACTATTGGGTCATTGCGATGTCATAAAACGCATTATATATTTAAACGGTATTTAATTTTTACCCAAAAATTTGTCTTTCTCAGAAAATTATGAAAAATTAACCATTACATAATTTAGACTCTCTGAATAAAAAAAAATTATTTTATCTAAATAATTTTTTAAATATGTGAATTTTTACTTTTAAAATAAAAATAGATATTTATTTAAAATTCATGGGTTTTGACAAAAACAACTTTCAAACCATAATAAAAATTACTACTGTATTCATAAAAATTATATGATCATTTATTTTTAATAAAAATTATTTTAGTAATAATATTTGATTAATATATTATTTAATTCAAAAATACTTTAATTCATTAAAATTGTTTTCTTAATTAAAATATAAAATACTAATAATACTATTTGTGCTTTAAAACCCATTTACAAAGTAACAATAATTAATGAATATATATTATTTATACAAAAAATAAACCACATAATCATAGTTCTAGTTTATTGTTACATAACTCCTTATAACACCCACATAAGACCCAATGGTAATGTGTGCAATGGTTATAGACTCTTGGGGTGTCTCGGATAACATCTCTAGAGTGATAATCTCAATTAACATACACTTCTCTTGTAGGTGGTTCCGTTCAAGCATAACATGTTGAAGCTCTGATTGGGATTGACCTAGAGAGAATCCTAGTGATGCTACCACCATTCTGAGCTACAAAAAATGGTCTTCGTATGGGGAAATTCTACTAGATGATTCCATCACTCCCTTTGTCTGAGTAAATTGGATTTATCAAATCCAAATATTTATACTAATCATGTGATCACAGTTCAACATCTCTATTATAAATGATAAAAATTATTAATGGTATTTTAAAATCCAAAAATATAAAACCATGGAAGGCCATATTTTATATTATCATTTTACATAATAAGACATTTAATTAGATATAGGTGAATTTCCATTAATATAATTTTGGGTCGTTACAATCTTCCCTGCTTTAGAAATTTCACCCTTGAAAATTTTTTTTTCCCGCACTAAAAATAATGTGGGTAACTCTGATTCATCACTTCCTCTATTTCCCATGTTTCTTCTTCAAACTTGTGGTTTCTCCACAACACCTTGATGAGGGTCATTTTCTTTTTTTTCGTAGAAAATTTTCCGGGAGATCTAAGATCATCATAACATTTTCTTCTTAGGAGAGGTCATTCTGCAATGGTGCCACCTCTGGATTGGGTAAATGCGATGGGTCTGGTATGTACTTCCTCAATAGTGATACATGTAATACATCATGTACTTAAGATATAATTTTTGGGAGTTCTAGTCTATAGAAAACTTCTCCTATGAGAATAAGGATCTCAAAAGGGTTAATGTACCTTGTACTAAGCTTTCCCTTCTTCCCAGATATCATAACTCTCTTCCCTTGTGATATGTGGAGGAATACCATATCTATGACATCAAACACTAGATGTTGTCGACATTTATTAACATAGATGTTTTGTCGACTCTGAGTAGCTTTAATGTGCTGCTAGATAGTCACAACATTCTCCACAATTTCATAAACCATTTCTAGACCTATGAGTTTTCTCTCCCTAACTTCATCCCAACATGTCGGTTTTTTCACCTCTTCCTATAAAGGGCTTCATATGGAGCCATTTGGATGGTTGAGTGGAAACTATTATTGTAAGAGGACTCAACCAAAGGAATATGTTGATCCCATACTCATTTGAATTCAAATGAGGATTCTCTCAACATATCCTCAAGTGTTTGGATAGTCCGCTCAAATTAAACATCATTTTGAGGATGATAAGTTTTACTAATGTTTAGAAAAGTATTTAGAGCATTTTGGGTACTCTTTTAGAACATAGAGGTGAATCTTGGATCTCAATCAGAAAAAATTGACAATGTTACTCCATGCAACCTTACCACTTCTCTGATATATATCCCTGCCAGTTGATCCAATGAGAAATCCTCCTGAATTGCAATGAAGTGTGAAGTCTTTGTAAGATGACCCACAACAAGATAGATGTCATTATTTCCTTTTGATATCTTTGGATGTCTGGTGACAATGTCCAAGGTGAAATTTTCCCATTA
This sequence comes from Viscum album, assembly GCA_963277665.1. Lineage (NCBI taxonomy): Eukaryota > Viridiplantae > Streptophyta > Magnoliopsida > Santalales > Viscaceae > Viscum > Viscum album. Next base: position 258,315,309 of record OY728128.1, on the reverse strand, counting down.
CCATATTTGTATGGGTAATGGTTGCATCATCCCCTTAGACATCCGCCTCTAAGCCTTCACTTGTTGATATATCAGGAACATTGATGTATACTCATGAATATCCTTCTTTATTTTATCCCACCAATAATACTCTCAAAGATCTCGATACATCTTTGTGTTTCATGGGTGAATGGATAATTTAAAACTATGTGCATCATCAAAAAGTTCTTTCTTCAGCTCTGGAAATGATGGAACATTTAGTCTTTTCCCAAATATCACAATTCCTTATTCATTAACATGAACTCTAAGGATATCTCTTTTCTGATAGTTTCCACATTCTTCTAAATTCCCACATAATCCTTTTGAGCATCCCTTAACCATTCCAGAAGGGATGGTTGATAAATCATTTGTGAAAGGATTACTGATGTTCCCTTATTTATGATTACCATGTCCATCTTCATCAAATCTATGAAGATTGGATACTTTTCAATTCTCATTAATGATATAATCACTGGATCCTTTCTACATAGATAATCCAACACCTTGTTCGCTTTCCCAGGGTGGTAATGGATTGAGCAGTCATAGTCTTTGATCATCTAAATCCAGATTTGTTATCACATATTCAGCTCTTTCTGTGTAAATATATACTTGAGGCTTTTGTGATCTGTATATATTTACAACTTCTCCCAAAAGAGGTAATGACTCGAAACTATTAAAGTGAAGATTACTGCATCCAACACTAGATAATTATTTGGATAGTTGTCCTCATCAAATTTCAATTACCTTGAAGCATTGGAAATGACTTTGTCATTTTGCATAAACACTCAACCCATGACCTTCTTCGAAGCGTCACTGAATACCAGAAAAAGTTCTCCACTTGTGGGTAGTGTGAGAAAAGGTGCATTGATAAGACTCCTTTTCAACTCCTTGAAGCTATATTCACATTCATCACTCCTAGAAAACATTACTCACATTTGAGTTATCTTGGTTAGAGGGTAGGAAAATAGTGAGAAATTTCTCACAAATCGGTGATAATATCCAGATAACCCTAGGAAGCTACAAATATCCATCCCCGATGTTGGCCATGGCCATCCCTCAGTTGCATCTGTCATGGAGGAATCCATAGATATCCCATTTTCGTGATGATGTGATACAAAAATGAGACCTAATTCCACCAAAACTCACACTTGATGTAATTTGCATAGATCTTCTCTATTCTCAAGGTATTTAGTATAATTCTTATTGTCTCCACATGCTCCTCCTTGGTTTTAGAGTATATTAGAATACCATCTATAAAGATGATAATAAATTTTTCGATGTAATATATAAAGACTCTATTAATCAATTCCATGAAGATTGCTGGAAAATTATTGATTCTTAAAGGCATTACTATGAATTCATTTTGCATGTATCTTTTACAAAAATAAGTCATGCAAATATCCTCTTTATTCACCTTTACATGATAATATCCTGACCATAGATCCACCTTGGAGAAGTATTTTCCTCCATATAGATGATTGAACAAGTCATCAATTCATGGTAGAGGATACTTGTTATTTATTGTGATTTTTTTGAGCTCATGATAATCAATGCAAAGGCGCATTGACCCATCCTTCTTCCAGATGAATATGACTAGTACCCCCCATGGTGAAGCACATGGGCATATAAACCCTTTATCCATATTCTCTTATAGTTATTTCTTTAGCTTCTCAAGCTCAAAAAAAACATTCTATATAGAGTCTTGGATATTTTAAATGCCTCAAGTATAAGATCACTTGAGAATTCAACAAATCTTCTAGGAGGAAGACCATGCAATTACTCAAGAAACACTTCAGTGAATTCCATCAGAATAGGAATGTATTCAAGGATGGTTTCTTCCATAGACTCAATCATCTGAGAAAGATATGCGTGCTCATAGGGTAGTAATATCCACTCATGAGATGATGGTGCTAAAGAATATTCCTCCTCCTCCTTGCACAAGTATAGAATTGGGTGTCAATTTCCCATATGGAGAGTGATTTATCTCTCACAGAAATTTATGTTGGATCTATATAGGGAAAGCCAATCGATGCCAATAATTGCCTAAAATTTATACATAGGGAGTATGATGTGGTTATCCAGGAAGTTCAAACTACTAATTGTGATAGGGGAGGAGTTATATTTATGGTATGCAATGATTGCCCCATTTTCCATTCTCACTGACATCTTTACTTCCATGATTTATGGTAGTGTTGGGATTGTTATACTAAAATTTTGGGATATAAAAGAATGCGTAGAACCATAATCAAAAAGTATGTTTTCTATTATAGAATGAATAACTATAATACTTGTCACCAATTTGGTTTTAGGGCACACTTCAGTAGTAATGAGGGAAAAGATCACGCTTTTTTCCTTGGAGGTTGTTGGTTGCCTATGAAAACCCTTGGATTAGGGAACTAGTTTGAAAAGTATGTTAGATATTTGTAGTTGAAGAAATGAACAATTCATTGAGGTTTTAACGAATCATTCTTATCCTTTGTTGTAGAAGAGGTTTTTTCTTGTCAGTAGTTAACATCTATGTTCCCCTCTCTTTCACCCCTAATGAATTTCTTAATCCCCTTCTCGAAATTTATTGGGTGCTTATTTCCGCACCATTGGAAAGTGGGGTGCTGGAATTTATTAGCACCATTGGATTTATCTATAAGACTTCCAGAATTTATGTCCACCTTATGCAATAATCCCCATGATACCACTGAGATTTTCCAATCTCAATTTCAATTTTTAGGGAACATCAGGAAATTTACTCATAGCTATTGAAGTCAGAAATCGCTAGGGATTTCTGTTGGCTAGGTTTTAGCACCCCAAAGAAGAGCTCATCCTTGAATTCAGGGGAAATGAAAAAGATGAAGGTGTATCATGCCAGTCTTTTGATGTTTTCCTAGTATGATCTAATGGATTTGTCATCTTTTTTTCTTGAGGGAAAGGAAGTCCATTTCCATATTAAGTTGGAGGGTACAGGGAAAATATTTATGCAGAAGAATTTCTAGAAATCCTTCCATTCCAATGCATTGAACTCCTCCTCAGGCTTCATATTTCTGATAAATATACACCATTTATCTGCTTCACCCTCTACATGATAATCATATGGAATTACATTCTCTTTTTCAAAACATTGAAGGCTATAGAAGATATTCTCAATGGATTTGATCCATTGTTTTGCGATTGAGGGATCAGATGATCCATTGAAAGTAGGAGGCCTTTATCTCATGAGGCTCTCGATTATGATTTATTCTTTCTTAAGGGGGGGGGGGATGAACATTCCTCTTGACCCATTTTTCAATTCAAAACATGAGTTATCTGGGAGAGTATCGTGATACGGTTTGTGATTCCTGCTCCCATAAGATTGGGAATCTCATTAAAAATGTTTTCACATTGTTATCCTCAGTTATTAGCCCGAGTCCTCCTATTACAGGCCATTTTCAGGAATAAAAGGATTGTTAGGGGTAACATATAAAGGGGAATACACAGACAAAAAGGGATGACTTATAAATTACATTTATTTCCATAACTTATGAATTTATAGGCTTCAATATATGTAGTCCATGATATACTTCCCAACATATATTCTTAGGGGAATTTTTTTATTCCCTTAATAATGGTTCATACTAAGATTTTTAATTTAACAGAGCATATACCCTGGGAGTGTCACAACCAAGAGTGATTTAAGGCTCATTTTCGTGCACCAGTTCCCATTCGAGTCAAGCTCAAAGCGGTGTTTTCAGGTTTTACCCCTATATACATCTGTGCTAGAGACACCTGTACTTTTTCTTATCCAGGCAGAGATGTATTTTTTTGATAAACCACATACTCAATACTCAACAAAATGTAGGTATGTTTTTATTATACTTAGTATTATCCTTATGTCTTTTACTATGGTTTTCAAATCCTAATACAAAAAATCACAAAATCTATCCTCTGATACCAACTATAACAACCATGATCTTTGTCTCAAACATTGACATAATTTATAACACAAAATATTCACTTGATACAACATAGAATATTGGGTGGTCTAGTGTATTTGGATATTAGTTACACTACATAACAACTACAAACATTAAATACACATCTTTATGGAAAACTTCTTTTACATTACCACACACAATCCTTCATACTTAGTATTGCATCGGATAACCTGAGGCCATGCATAAGAAAAGGGTGATCTATAAATCTAAGGGAGTAAACAAGGCATATCATGAAGAATATTTTACATGTTAGTAAATAGGCATGTCAATGTAGAATAAGAGAAAAAAATAACATAAAGGCTTGACATAGCATGATTATCCAAAATTGTAAATGTGGAAACAACATTTAACTTGATATTAGCATGATCCAATGCTCATTGCACATGGAGCATGAGTAAAACCTAATTGAACATGAATTAGGATGAGTAAAACCTCATTTCACTTGATGTATCATGATACTAATATTTACCTAATGAATTATAGTTCTATTAGGGTGAACCCTTTATAAATATTTCTTTTCATGCAGTAGTGCCACATGGATCATATAACCTGGAGTCATTCAACATCATAATTTATTCAATGATTATGTAATATGGAATACATACATGTAAGTACCATTAATAATGTATATGTTTATAATGTTTAATACCCTTGAGAGAGACATGGGTGTGGTATTCACTACACAATGATTTAGGCTTGGAAAATCACGGTGCAATTTCGGCAGCATAACAACGTGACATAAAAATTCATAAAAATGGTTGATGAGAGATAAATAGGAATCTCATCATATTTAAAAGAAATGGAATGCAATGGGGTTATATAGATACTTGTTCCAACATAAGTAATTTGTAAATAGAGGGTGTAACATAATAAAGAAACATGAAGAAATAAGAGAAATGAAATAACTCTTATGAAATTTCAGCATCGTGACATTTGTACGTGGGAGGGATTAATGTAACGCCCCAACCCCAGCTTCCCAGAGTCGGTGCATTACTTCGTAACATTGGCATGATCACAAAAGATCACGTCTCGAAAGGCCGATTAGTTTAGTAGACTTGGAAACACTAGATACATTCATAAACATTAAATTACATCATAAAAATGAAAACTACAATAACATGGTCTCCCTAGTCCACACTCATATCCTCACTGATTATTCTTTCAAGTCAGTCGTAATACACTTCTTCACATCCTGGGAAAAATAAAACATTGAAAGGGGTGAGCTCAAATGCTTTGTAAGGATAACAATATAGCAGAAACTTTCATAAGAAAACATAAGCATTTAAGGAAATGTATAACTAAAACAAAAGCCTTATTGAACTTGAACTTCAGCATAATATGGCAAAAGTAAAATAAAATAATTCTATTACTTACTCACATGGATATTCTACTAGACGAATAATCACATGAAATATCAATAACCACTTTCATAATGAGGGAATGTATAATGCCAGACATTCTAAAAAATTTTGTCAAGGCCTCGGCCAAGACGTCTAAAATGATTAAGGCCTCGGCCAAAACCATAAATCAAATTGGGAAAGGGCCTTGGCCAATTCCACATCTAGTTGTCTCATGAGACCTACCGATGCATCGAGGAGCTATAGCGGGCTCCACCCGTCACTTATTAAGTCCAATACATTCATCATATGAATAGTTTTAAACATATCATAAACCATAACATAATCATATCACATAAAACATGCACAAAGGAAACATAACATTTCCACATTTCAATCACAAGATATCAATACAACACATTGATATAATAAAAACGCTTTCAAAACCATTTTCAATACCAAAATAAAAGAAAGTTAAAACTTTGTATTTATTTTTCATTTTAAAAAAGTTATGGCTTGTAAGGGAAGCCAAAACTCAAATAATGGTCACGACGGCGGAGAAGTCATTTTCGCCGCATACGTACGACAAAAACATTCCCTTTTGTCATTTAGTAAAACGCTTCGTATAAAAAAGATTCCTTTTGGATAAACGTAAAAGTCAAAGGGGTTTATACACCGTATAAAAGAAAGTTGTGTATAAAACCAAATATGCCTCAATGAAATGAGATTGAGACGAAGTCCTTAAAAGATCATTTTTAAAATAAAATAGATCTATTATGTGTATTCACTATAGGTACACATAAAGAAAGTATAAATACAAAATAAGACATAATAATATCATGACATAATTTGAAAGTAGGAGATTAACCCAAAGAATGGAAGTTGGGTTAAGAAATTCCCTTACCTTGTACTTTTCCTTGGTTGGGGTAGGTTAACCTCCTGTATAATGGTGAAATAATTGTTATTAAATTATACAAGAATCATATACATTAATATGATATCATATATGATCTTTTAACATTGCTTTGTTAACAATATCTTAGATTTATCGTTGTTTCGGGTGTTAACTTACTCGTTTTCTTTTATATGTTTTGTTACGTAAGTCGTGTTTTTCATGGATAGGTTGTATCTTATTCATATCCATAATTATATCATGTCCGTAAACATTATTTTTAAATCATAAAATGATAATTATACTTGAATGGATACGACGAAGAATGAATCTCATCGCGTTCGTGGAGACGGTAGTCCGTACGTACGCACGAGCGACAATATCATTATTTTGATATTAAAATAATATGTAATTGGATAGTATATCATATATACAGAATCATTATCATGTTATATTTATTATTTAGATGAATTACATATCATTATTATACCCATCTAAATAATAATATATTGAATAACAATTACACCACGACGTGGAGACGGTAAGCCGTACGTACGCACGTATGGTGATATGTCATTCAAATGATGGGTAGAATACTGAATATGGTTGTTCCATATTTATAATAACATCATAGTATATAGAAGATACTGGAGTTATAATTTTAGAATTGAAATAATAAACAAAGAGGGAGTGGAAGAAGAAAGAAACTTGAAAGAGGGTGATGAAAATGTTACCTCTTCTTCGGGTTCTTCCTTTTGATTTGATCAAAAGGACTCCTTAAGATGGATTTCTGACTAAAGTAAAGCTTCTAGGATGAAGGGAGAGAAGTTGGGAGAGTATTTGGGCAGAGTATGGCCGAACCAAAAGTCTTGAAAGTGTGAATAAGGTGGTAGAGGTGGGGGCCTTTTATAAGTGGAGAGGAGGGGCTCTTTTGGAAAGATTGAAATGTTACATTATTATACAATTATTTTCGGATTATAAAGGTCCCACACTTATATAATTCGTGTCTAAGGTGACAAGGGTTCGAAATCTACCCATCCAATAGTCTTTGGACAAGTTTATGCCTTGGATTTTACATTATCTTTTCATTTTATTAAAATCGTTAAATAATGAGGTCATCGCTCCATCATAATGATGTCATAAATAATTTAATTTATCTAATGTCTAAAAATTATAAAAAAATACAATGATGTAGGAAATCATTTTATCTTTCTAATGAATATTTATAGTCAAAATTTGGACTTGTGTAACCCCACTTAAAAACTGTTTTAGTAAAACAACTCATGTTTGTGTCAATTTAATTTTAACATTAAATAAATATATATTAATGTCATTTTCCAACAAAAGTGGCTCCATGGGGTCCTCAAGTTGACACAAGGGTTGTCTTGGTCGTCCATGACTCATCCAATATGAGTAGGACAAGTTTCAAGCTCATCTCATATTATTAAAATATTATTTTTACCTTAAACTACACTAATTTCCTCTAATCGCGATTAAGAACTTAAAAGTTACTATTCACCAAAAAATTATTTTAATCTCATTGAACCACATTTTACTTCTTAATGACAACCATGTAAGTCGGATTTTTGAAAATCAAATCACAGAAGTGGTAATATTTCATTTTAACGAAAAATCAGTTTTTAACAACCACTTAGTGGTTTCACTATTCATCAAAAATTGATGTTTTTCAGAATAAGGCCAAAATTTCACCCTAAGCTATAATTGATATTCCAAATTCAAAAATGATGTCTATTTTAAAAAATTCCAAACATATAAGTTGAATTAATTAATTTTATAATTAATTCTCGCTGTTACAACAAATAGCGCGTTTTTAAGAAACAATTTATATCAAAAGATTGGCAATTGTTTATGTCCAATTTCAATGTTAAATTAATTCTAATGACCACCATTGGATAAAATGGTAAAAATATATTCTAATTATACTTTAAAACCACTAAATAGTATAATTTATCACTATAAATTATTTTGATTAAAAAAGTTGTTTTTAAGTATTTTTCACTATTCACAAAAAATTAGAAGTTCTCAGAAAAATACCAAAAATTCAACATAGGCTAATTTCGATATTCCGAATCCAATAATGATGTCCATTTTGATAAATAAAATTTATAAAATTTCAAAAATTAGGTATTACTATTCACAACGGCTAGTTTAATTAGTTGTGGTGTGTGTTAGAGCTCGAGGTTGCGTACAACACACACTATTGCATTATTCGAAGGGAAACATACCGTGGAAGTTTGGGGTGTTACATTCTCCCCACCTTCAAATAATTGCATCCTCGCAATTTCTAGGGTATTACTGCATAACAAGACTCATGTGGTTCTTCATCATAAGTTCCTCAGGTTCCCACGTTGCCTCTTCCATTTTATGATTTCTCCACAAAACCTTTACCAGACGAGTCGTCCGGTTTCTCAGCACCTGCTCCCTCACATCAAGAATTCTGATGGGATCTTCGCAATAAGATAGATCGGGTTCCAGTTCTAATTCCTCATAGGTAAGTACATGTGTTGGGTCGGGCATGTATTTTCTCAATAGCGATATGTAGAAAACATCGTGATCTTTGGAGAGATTTGGCGGCATCGCCAAACGATAAGCTACAGCCCCAATAGGATCTAGAATTTCGAAATGTCCGATGTACCTGGGACTCAACTTACCCTTCTTACCAAAACGTATAACTCCCTTCCATGGAGATACCTTTAGGAAAACATGGTCTCCCACCTGAAATTCCAAAACCTTTCTTCTGCTATCGTCATAGCTCTTCTGCCTACTTTGAGCTTCTTTGATGTGGTTTTGGATTACCTTCACCTTTTCCATTGTTTCTTCCACCAATTCTGGTCCCACAAGTTTTCTTTCACCAACGTCATCCCAACAGGTTGGTGTACGACATATCTTTCCATATAACGCTTCATAAGGTGCCATCTGAATGCTTGAATGGAAGCTATTGTTATAAGAAAATTCTACCAGTGGTAAATATTGATCCCACATACCCTGAAAGTCAAGAGAGCATGATCTCAACATGTCTTCTAAGGTTTGAATAGTCCGTTCTGATTGTCCATCTGTTTGAGGGTGATAGGCAGTACTCAAACGAAGTTCAGTATCCAAGGCCTTTTGAAGGCTTTTCCAAAATCATGAAGTAAAACAAGGATCACGATCGGAAACAATCGATAGGGGTACTACATGAAGTCTTACAACTTCATTAATATATAGTCTTGCTAGAAGTTCAAGTAGTAGATCCTCCCGTATAGACAGAAAATGTGCTGACTTAGTAAGACGATCAACAATGACCCATATTGCATCATTCCTTCTAGGAGTCTTTGGTAGTCCCATGAAAAAGTCCATCGTAATATTATCCCATTTCCACTCAGGTATGGGAAGAGGTTGCAATACTCCACCAGGATGTTGCCTTCCAGCTTTCACTTGTTGAAAAACCATACACCTCGACAAAAAATCAGCAATCTCCCTCTTCATATTGTCCCACCAAAAATGTTCCTTCAAATCTCTATACATTTTGGTGCTCCCAGGGTGTATAGAGAAATTGGAACTATGAGCATCATCCAGAAATTCCCTTTTTAGATCAGGTATATCGGGAACACAAAGTCTCTTCCCGAATTTCAAAATTCCATCCTTATACACAAAGTCCCTCAATCTTCCATCATTCACATCTTTAATCTTCTTCTGAAATTCTTCATCATTGGTCTGAGAACTCTTAATCCTTTCTAGTAATGATGGTTTGGAAATCATTTGAAAAAGCATTGATGTTTCACCTTCCCTAGTTATTCCCATGTCCATCTTCACTAGATCCATGAAAATTGGATCCCTTTCAATTCCCATCACATTCAAAACTCCATGGTCTTTTCTACTCAAAGCATCTGCCACCTTGTTTGCCTTCCCCGAGTGGTAATGTATTGTGCAATCATAATCTTTGAGTAGTTCAAGCCATCGCCTTTGCCTCATGTTGAGCTCTTTTTGTAAGAAAATATACTTCAAACTCTTGTGATCAGTATAAATCTCACATTTTTCACCATAGAGGTATTGTCTCCATATCTTTAAAGCAAATATCACAGCTGCTAACTCATGATCATGAGTAGGAAAGTTTTGCTCAGGAATTTTTAGCTGTCGTGATGCATAGGCAATAACCATATCATTCTGCATAAGGACACAACCAATTCCTTTCTTCGATGCATCACTATAAATAACAAACCCATCATTCCCCGATGGTAGAGTCAATACAGGGGCGTTGACTAATCTTCTCTTCAGTTCTTCAAAACATTCTTCACACTCTTTTGTAAAGACAAATTTAATCCCTTTACGTGTGAGCTTTGTCAATGGGTTAGCCAATCTGGCAAAATTCTGGATGAAACGTCGATAATAACCTGTTAAACCAATAAAACTGCGTACCTCAGTTATACTTGTCGGTGCTAGCCATTCTTGGATTGCCTTGGTTTTAGAAGGATCAATAGAAATTCCATCTTTAGAGACAATATGGACAAGAAAAGAAATCTCCTGAAGCCAGAATTCACACTTTCTAAATTTCCCATATAATTCATGTCTTCTAAGAGTCTTCAGGATAATGCATAAGTGATTTTCATGATCTTCGTGGCTTTTGGAGTATACCAAGATATCATGAATAAATACCACTACAAAGTCATCAAGATATTCCTTGAAAACTCTATTCATTAGATCCATGAAAACAGAGGGTGCATTAGTCAATCCAAAAGGAATTACTGTAAACTCGTAATGCCCGTACCTTGTTCGAAATTCTATCTTTGGAACGTCTTCCTTCTTCACACACAATTGATGGTATCCAGACCGAAGGTCAATCTTTGAAAAGTATTGACCTCCATGCAGTTGGTCAAACAAATCATCAATGCGAGGTAGGGGATACATTTTCTTTATTATTAGAGCATTGATCTCCCTATAGTCGTTGCACAACCTCATAGATCCATCTTTCTTCATAACAAAAAGAACAGGGGCTCCCCAAGGAGAAACACTAGGGAGAATAAATCCCTTATTACTCAATTCCTCTAGTTGTTTCTTTAGTTCAACTAATTCCACAGTGGCCATTCTATAAGGGGTCTTCGATATGGGCCTTGATCCAGGAATTAAATCAATGGAAAACTCAACTTCTCGTTCTGGAGGATGTCCAGGTAAATCTTCCGGAAACACATCAACATATTCTCTCACAATAGGTACATCCTCTATTTGAATATTCCTTTCCTCACCCTCAGTAATTTCCTTCTCTTCCTCCCCAATAATTGAATTTAGTTGAGCTACTGGGGGTGGATCTAGATAAGAATTATGTGGTGACGATTCTGCTCTAAAGATAAGGTGTTCCTTATCATCATCATCAAGAATCGTAACCTCTTTCCTCTTAAAATAAATTTTTGCATCATGGTCCGAAAGCCAATCCATACCGAGGATTATATCAAATTCAATCATGGGTATGACGATGAAATCAGCAGGTAAAGAACATTTAGGTGCTCTAATGGGAACTAATCGACAAAACTTTGTTGCAACAATACTTCCCATAGGGGTTTTGACCGACAACTCCCTTGTTAAATCAAATTGGAAATATCTAATTTTCTTAGCAAAATGGGAAGATATGAAACAATGCGATGATCCAGAATCAAATAATGCATTTGCTAAACTTGAGGAAACCATTAAATTACCTGCCACCACGTCTTTCGGAGCTTCCACCTCAGCAGTAGTGATAGCATAAGCCTGGCCTTGATCCCTTGGCCTCTTCTGAGGTAAGTTCCCCTGACGCTTAGGACATTCATTTGCATAATGTCCCTTCTCTCTACAATTATAGCATTCCACGTTGAAAGCCGCTTTCTATCCCTTGCATTCATGAGCCTGGTGGCCTTTTTCACCACACTTGTAACATACTCCTTTTCCTTTTAGACAGGCACCAGGGTGCTTCCTACCACAATTATCACAGGGTGGAAATTCATTTCTACCCTTCTTTCCTGTTTCCTTATTTCCTTTCCCAGAGTTTTCAGCGGATCTCTTCTTATCTTTCTTTGATTTAAAGTCATAAGACTTAGAGAATTCCTTTTCCATCTTGATAGCGCACAAGACAATACCTTCGTATGAAGAGAAGGTTTGTGATACTAAAGCTCGACGGAGAAATGGTTTTAACCCATCAAAGAAATGATCAGTCTTACTTCTTGGGTTACGTATGTAATCTGCAGCATACCTCGCTAACCTTGTAAAGTTAGCCTCATACTTTGCGACATTCTCATCCTCCTTCTGCCTCAGACTCAAGAAATTGCCTTTCCATATCCGCTCGATGGTCTTGAGGAAAGTATTTTTCTTAGAACAACTCTTTGAACTCCTGCCATTCCATGTTTGTTAATTCATCATCTTCCTTTGTGTTTTGAATTAGTGACCACCATTGATCGGCATCTCCAGTGAGGCGGTAAACTGCCATGACAACTTTCTCCCTTTCACTACTCCCCAAGGCATGGAATATTTTCTCTAAGGAATTTATCCATTGCTCAACTACTATAGTATTTGTACTCCCATTGAAGGTTGGTGGTTGTTGCCTCATTAAATGGTCTAGAATTGATCCTCCACGTTGCGGATCAGGGTGCTCCATACGAGTAAGGTTATTATTCATAACCTGCGTGAGTTGTCCCAGTACGGTGAGAAGCTGATCAGCACCAGTTGTATCACTAGCTCCACCATAATTATCTTGAGCAGGAGGGAAATCTCTACACAGAGTGCGTGCATTGATACGATTTCAATTCCTTCCACTAGGCGCCATTTCTAAATAATGGCATAAACTGGATTAGTTTATGAATCAAAATACATAATTCCATACTTGTAAAACACTTAACATAAATTGAACTAATTATGGTTATAATCCATAATTATAAAAATGTTTTCTTTGAGGAAGTATATACTCGTAACCCTTCATAGTGGTTTGTAAAGAAAATGGGAATTATCCTAAGCATATCCCCCGAGAGTGTCTTAACCAAGAGTGCAGCAAGGCCCGTTGTCGTGCACCAGTTCTCATTCGAGTCTAGCTCAAAGCAGTGTTTTCGGGTTTTACCCCTAGGTACATCTGTGCCAGAGCCGCCTCTACCTGCTCGTATCCGGACAGGGATGTATTGCTCATAAGACTCAAAAAATCTCTACAATACCAAAATTTTTAGGAAGTTCTTCTATACTAATCCTCAAAGTCCATCTTAGGTATACGTGCTCTAATCAGAGTTTGTCTAAATCTAGCTTCCAAGGTTAGTACTAAACTGCCTCTGATACCAACTGTAATGCCCCAACCTCAGCTTCCCAGAGTTGGTGAATTACTTCGAAACATTGGCATGATCACAAAAGATCACGTCTCGAAAGACCGATTAGTTTAGTAGCCTTGTAAACACTAGATACATTCATAAACATTACATTACATCATAAAAAGGAAAACTACAATAACATGGTCTCCCTAGTCCACACTCATATCCTCACTGACTATTCTTGAAAGTCAGTCATAATACACTTCTTCACATCCTGGGAAAAATAAAACATTGAAAGGGGTGAGCTCAAATGCTCCGTAAGGATAACAATATAGAGGAAACCTTCATAAGAAAACATAAGCATTTAAGGCAATGTATAACTAAAACAAAAGCCTTATTGAACTTGAACTTCAGCATAATATGGAAAAAGTAAAATAAAATAATGCCATTACTTACTCAAATGGATATTCTACTAGATGAATAATCACATGAAATATCAATAACCACTTTCATAATGAGGGAATGTATAATGCCAGACATTCTGAAACATTTTGTCAAGGCCTCGGCCAAGACGTCTAAAATGATTAAGGCCTCGGCAAAAACCATAAATCAAATTGGGAAAGGGCCTCGACCAATTCCACGTCTAGTTGTCTCATGAGACCTACCGATGCATCGAGGAGCTATAGCGGGCTCCACCCGTCACGTATTAAGTCCAATACATTCCTCATATGAATAGGTTTAAACATATCATAAACCATAACATAATCGTATCACATAAAACATGCACAAAGGAAACATAACATTTCCACATTTCAATCACAAGATATAAATACAACACATTGATATAATAAAAACGATTTCAAAACCATTTTCAATACCAAAATAAAAGAAAGTTAAAACTTTGTATTTATTTTTCATTTTAAAAATGTTATGGCTTGTAGAGGAAGCGAAACCTCAAATAATGGTCACGAAGGCAGAGAAGTCATTGTCGCCGCATACGTACGACAAAAACATTCCCTTTTGTCATTTAGTAAAATGCTTCGTATAAAAAATATTCCTTTTGGATAAACGTAAAAGTCAAAGGGGTTTATACACCGTATAAAAGAAAGTTGTGTATAAAACCAAATATGCCTCAATGAAATGAGATTGAGACGAAGTCCTTAAAAGATATTTTTTAAAATAAAATAGATCTATTATGTGTATTCACTATAGGTATACATAAATAAAGTAAAAATACAAAATAAGACATAATAATATCATGACATAATTTGAAAGTAGGAGATTAACCCAAAGAATGGAAGTTGGGTAAAGAAATTCCCTTACCTTGTACTTTTCCTTGGTTGGGGTAGTTTAACCTCTTGAATAATGGTGAAATAATTGTTATTAAATTATACAAGAATCATTTACATTCATATGATATCATATATGATCTTTTAACATTGCTTTGTTAACAATATCTTAGATTTATCGTTGTTTCGGGTGTTAACTTACTCGTTTTCTTTTATATGTTTTGTTACGTAAGTAGTGTTTTTCATGGATAGGATGTATATTATTCATATCCATAATGATATCATGTCCTTAAAAATTATTTTTAAATCATCAAATGATAATTATACTTGAATGGATACGACGGAGAATGAATCTCGTCGCGTTCGTGGAGACGGTAGTCCGTACGTATGCACGAGCGACAATATCATTATTTTGATATTAAAATAATATATAATTGGATAGTATATCATATATACAGAATCATTATCATGTTATATTTATTATTTACATTAATTACATATCATTATTATACCCATCTAAATAATAATATATTGAATAACAATTACACCACGACGTGGAGACGGTAAGCCGTACGTACGCACGTACGGTGATATGTCATTCAAATGATGGGTATAATACTGAATATGGTTGTTCCATATTTATAACAACATCACAGTATATAGATGATACTGGAGTTATAATTTTATAATTGAAATAATAAACAAAGAGGGAGTGGAAGAAGAAAGAAATTTGAAAGAGGGTGATGAAAATGTTACCTCTTCTTCGGGTTCTTCCTTTTGATTTGATCAAAAGGAATCCTTAGGATAGATTTATGACTAAAGTAAAGCTTTTAGGATGAAGGGAGGGAAGTTGGGAGAGTATTTGGGTAGAGTTTGGCCGAACCAAAAGGCTTGAAAGTGTGAATAGGGTGGTAGAGGTGGGGGCCTTTTATAAGAGGAGAGGAGGGGCTCTTTTGGAATGATTGAAATGTTACATTATTATACAATGATTTTCGGATACTAAATATCCCACACTTATATAATTCGTGTATAAGGTGATAAGGGTTCGAAATATACCCATCCAATAGTCTTTGGACAAGTGTATGCCTTGGAGATTACATTATATTTTCATTTTATTAAAGTCGTTAAATAATGAGGTCATCGCTGCATCATAATGACGTCATACATAATTTAATTTATTTAATGTCTAAAAATTAGAAAAAAAATACTATGATGTAGGAAATCTTTTTAGCTTTCTAATGAATATTTATAGTCAAAATTTGGACTTGTGGAACGCCACATAAAAACTGTTTTAGAAAAACAACTCATGTTTGTGTCAATTTAATTTTAACATTAAATAAATATATATTAATGTCATTTTCCAACCAAAGTGGCTCCATGGGGTCCCCAAGTTGACCCATGGGTTGTCTTGGTCTGCCATGACTCATCCAATAGGAGTAGGACAAGTGTCAAGCTCATCTCATATTATTAAAACATTATTTTTACCTTAAACTTCACTAATTTCATCTAATCGCGATTACGAACTTAAAAGTTACTATTCACCCAAAATTATTTTAATCTCATTGAACCACATTTTAATTATTAATGACAACCATGTATGTTGGATTTTTGAAAATTAAATCACAGAAGTGGTAATATTTCATTTTAACGAAAAATCAGTTTTTAACAACTACTTAGTGGTTTCACTATTCATCAAAAATTGAAGTTTTTCAGAATAAGGCCAAAATTTCACCCTAAGATATAATTGATATTCTGAATTCAAAAACGATGTCTATTTTAAAAAATTCCAAACATATAAGTTGCATTAATTAATTTTATAATTAATTCCCACTGTTACAACAAATAGCGTGTTTTTAAGAAACATTTTATATCAAAGGATTGGCAATTGTTTATGTCCAATTTCAATGTTAAATTAATTCTAATGACCACCATTGGATAAAATGGTAAAAATATATTCTAATATATACTTTAAAACCACTAAATATATTAATTTATTACTATAAATTATTTTGATTAAAAAAGTTGTTTTTAAGTATTTTTCACTATTCATAAAAAATTAGAATTTCTCAGAAAAATACCAAAAATTCAACATAGGCTAATTTCGATATTCCGAATCCAAAAATGAAGTCCATTTTGATAAATAAAATTTATAAAATTTCAAAAAGTAGGTATCACTATTCACAACGGCTAGTTTAATTAGTTGTGGTGTGTGTTAGAGCTCGAGGTTGCGTATAACACACACTATTGCATTATTCGAAGGGAAACGTACCGTGGAAGTTTGGGGTGTTACAATTAGTGAGAGAGAAAGAGGTTTATCATCATTAAAACATAATAAGAGAAGTATGGTGGAGGTGTGAAATCATACCCCAACATTTGTAATTGAAAATAAAAGGGAATAACAACATAATGAAACATGGACAACATTGATAAATCCCTTACTTAGAAGTGTGATCCCAATGGCTTGGGAGAGGATTGAGAGAGGATTTCTAGAAGGCTGGGGTATCTTGGGAGGAATCTAGTTTAAGTATGGAATAATAGTGACGTTCTCCAAGGGTTTTTAGTGAAGAAGAGTGGAGCTTGGGTGGGTTTATATTGGACAAGAGTGGGAATTTTTTTTATTATTTTGGTTTTGGACACCACACATTAAACTAATAAAATCCACAAACCAAACCATGGTTTTGGAATAAGGTTTTTTTCCATTGGAGAATGGAAAAAATTATTTTATAAGCCCAATAGAATAAATTATTAAAATATTAGGCTTGCTTATGTGGATGTGTGTCACACTCTCAAAGAAATCATTTTAAAAAGATAAAATGTTTTATAACTATTGGAGGGTCCACTAAGGCACCATAAATTTAATACAACAAATATAAAATCACATTATTTTAAAGGTAAGAAATATATTGTCAGAAAGACCTTTTTATAGTATTTTATTACATCCCTATTAGGTCATTATTATGTTATAAATCACATTATATATTTAAACGGTATTTAATTTTTACCCAAAAATCTGAGTGTCTCAAAAAATTAGAAAAAATTCACCATTAGATAATTTTGATATAATGAATCCCAAAATAATATTCATTTTTACAAAATAATTTTTTAAATATGTGAATTTTTATTTTAAAAATAAAATCTATCACTTATAAAAAATTCATGGGTTTTGACAAAAACAACTTTCAAACATTAATAAAAACTACAATTCTATTCATAAAAATTATATGATAATTTATATTTAATAAAAATTATTTCAGTAATAATATTTTATAAAAATATTATTTAATTCAAAAATACATTAATTCGTCAAAATAGATTTATTAATTTAATTTAAATATTAACTTAAAATACTATTTAGTCTGAATAATTCAATAACAATGTAACAATAATAACATGAATGTATATTATTAATACAAAAAAATGCACATAATCATAGTTCTAGAGTCTTGTTACATAACACCTTATAGCACCGACATAATCCCTAAGGGTAAGGTGTCACATGGTGACAGACTCTTGGGGTGGCTCAGAGAACATATCTCATGTGGTAATCTCTTTTAACTTCCACTTCTCCCATAAGAGTTTTTGTTCACGCTTAACATGTTGAAGCTCAGATTGGGCTTGGTCAAGAACGAATCCGAGTGACACTACCTCCTTTCCGAGCTCTGACAAATGGGCTTCATATGGGGAACCTCTACTGGATGAGGAAATTTTTTCCTTTTTTTGATTAAATTGGATTTTTAAATCCCTATATTTATACTAATCATGTGATCAATGTTCAACAGATATATTAGCAACGATAATAATTATTACCATTTTTTAAACCAAAAAAATATAACCAAGGAAGTGAATATGTTATATAACCATTTTAAATAATAATACACTAAATTAGATCAAGTAGAAATTACATTAATAAAAGTTTGGGTTGTTATGGGGAAGTCATTAATTGTCCATAAAAAAGAATCCCAGATTCTAAAAATTTCATTTGTTTCTAATTAAAAATTCATGACACCATGTTCCAAAATTCTTGCAGCTCATTAATCAACAGTTTCATATAAAGAACCATTTTATTGATAGGCCCTATTGGTCTATCAAATAGAGTCCAAATTAATAAAAATTATTTCTTCATACATACCCATGGGTGATGTTTTTATGGAATAGACACCATTGACAAAATACTTTGTGTCACACCAATCGTGGACCTTAATGGGTTAAAACCATCTATGACCACACTTAGTCAAACATTATAACCATCCTATGAAAAGGCAGGGTGTCTTTGATCAAACTCTTTCCATGCTAAATAATCTTTCGAGTGTGTTTTAAGGTCTCATATTCTCCATGTATTATTTTTGAATATTTTTTAGACCTAGAACCGAGACGACGTTTGATTCTGAGGACTGGTGTTCCCAAAATAAATGATTGAAATATATTAAAGATTTTAAATAGCACGTGCACATATTTTTATGGAAAAAGTAGAATAACATTCATATGGGTGCCTGAATCAGATGTATGTGTGCACCATTGAATTCAGAATGCATGGTTTACCTTGGGTTTAACTTAACTTTAGTCAATGCAGGTCGTTAATAGAAAAGTCATTGTGGGTGTGGAAAATGAAAAAAACAGTTGAATAATTTTTTTTATTCCTTTTGTGTAGGTGTAGAGATTTAATATATTTATATATTATATTATAGAGAAATCCCAAGGTTAGTTGCATAACCTTGGAAACTTCAGAGAGCCTTTGGAGAGAGAGATCTTTGGATAATTATCTTAGGAGAATAACAGTGAGATCATGGATCGAAAATCGATGCACATCATATTCATAGTATGACGCCAATGAATGAGACACAAATTCATTCTTCATCAGCTATCGATCCAAATTGAGGTAGGGAGGGTGTTTTTTTATTCTTCTATGTTGTTTATTTCTTTGAAGAACATGAATCAATCAACAAACAGATTGATCAATGGTTTGATCATTATGGGGGATGTGTTTAATTGAGTGGTTTTGACCTGAGAATATCTTAGTGATTTGATTATTTCTATTATTTTTCTAATGCAGAACAATCTAGAAATAAATTAACATAGATTGAGCTTCATTCCACTAATATTTTCTTGTGCTTTTCTCCCCCCATTTATCGTTCATTGCGGGTGTTGTTCATCTAGATCGAGGATCAAAAAATCCTAATCAATAGATCGTTACACACCCATTTCATTGTATAATGATATGATATCGTAGATCTATGATCAGCACGGAGTGACAGAATTGGAAGGAAACAATGGGGTGATATGGATGACAGAGCATACCCAATTTCGTGTTCTTTGGTTCATAATGAAGAACAATGATTTGATTCATTTTCTAAGAATTTGTGATGGAAGAACTTTTTGTGTTTTACGACAAAGTTTGATTGAGTTGGGATCTCAAATCTTGGGGTGAAACAATTAACGGATCATAGTTCATAGGTTTCAGAATTAATGGGATGTAGATTTGGGATTTTTGAAAATCTCACACTACACATAATATAAGTCATATCTACCTATTGTGTGGGGTACCCATAAGGTGACTAGTGTATTTGAGGAAATTTATGTATCACACGGTGTGTGACCACTATCAATCGGCATGTGGTATCTCCAAGGTGACATAGTGTGTACATTGGGAAGTACATGGACACAGGGTGGAGTACATAGATACAAGAAATTCATGTACTCCCCACACAGATATGGCATGGACTAGGTACACAGGCTAAGTTGTGTACTGATACATGGGTATACATACATGGGATAAAGCCATGTACTGATAAATTTTTAGAGTACATGGGATTCCTATTCAACGTGCACTGCTACACATACTTGACCTAATGACATGGGCCTTTTACACTGGTAGGACCCAGGGTTAAGGGACACGGTGTGTGACCCCTACTACATGTTGTGTACTATTTTATACATGTCTTGGATCTCTATTCCTCCATATCTAGGAAATGATTAATTAGGGTTAATTCCCCTTATACTTTCCCTAATGGTTGGTATGGAATCGTCTCATACTCCTAGGACTACGATCCCTTCAATTGGAATTCTTCGATAGAGTCATTGCAATCCCTTCGAGAGGCCCCAGGTGAGATCCTCTATTCATCTTTGTGCCCAGGGTGGATTTCATGGTATCCACGTGACATGAACTTTATAGGTTATGATCCACAGCTTAGAGGGTTAATCCAGATTGATTTGATGGTATCACCCATTGATCGTGGAACTGATCCTCGTCTATCTATTGAATTCTCTTTGGACTATCAGCTTATTCTTTCTCATGATGTGACTCGATGAGCAGTTCCTCCTAGATAGACGTCATTAGTACTATCAGCCTCTGCAGTGTGTTCTATTGGAGAGTTCATTAAGGAATCATTGAGATGGAATCCTAGGCCAGTATACTGTGGTTGTGAATTACCTCTATACTGGGTGTATTTTTTGTGTATATCTAGACATTTTTTTTATTTTTCTGTAGATGTATAACTATGTAATTTTTTATGATTTTTGGTTTTCAGGTTTCCTACTGAGTATTTTTATACTAAACCTTACACAAGATTTCCCACAGGTGTGATGTATTATGAAGATGAAAAACCTTTTGACAGAGTCCTAGGTAGACTTGGACCATGTGGTGTTTAGTGTGATGGGACATAACGAGGTGTGTTCCCATGTATTTCCGATAGCAGTCCTATTTTTTACATTTAGGCAGGAATTGTGTTTCAGGCTCTTTGTGGTGGGATTGTATTTATCCCTATTTACTATCTTCTACTTCCTACCATACTATAGTTATTTTATTAGATGTATACATGCATGTTTTTCAAAATTTCATTAACATTTCAACGTTTTATAGTCTTGGATTTGTGTGTGGGTGCAAAGGTATATAGGCTAAGGCCTCTCATGCCAGTGATATTCCTACTCGATGCTAGTTTTCATCCCCTGGCCTATTGAAGGTGGGATTTGGGAGTCGCGACATAGTCCTCACTCAAACGGGTTATGAAAAAGTTGTATCAGAGTGGGATCAATTCAACTTGAGGACCGAGAGTTTGTGAGATTATTTCGGTGAAATGATGTTAATTGTATGGAGCTTAAATTTCAAGCAAGGGACTCAAGTGTTGGTGTGGATGCCGATGTATCTATACACTAAGACATTGATTAACTGATTTTTGACTTATTACATGAGAACACTGGTTGTTGTGAAAATAATGGTACATACTTCATATAGAAATGGGTTTTGGTTTCAATGTCCTTCTTGTGTCAGCTCTCTAGATATTTTCATTGGTCTTGGTACATCTTTGTTGTTTTGGGATTCCTCAATGATGTATTCTAGAAACTATTCAGCCTAATGATCACAAGGATGATTCCCTCAGTGATGAGGCATTGATACATGGACTAGTTATCGATAGGTTTCCTCCCAGTAGTGCACCAACCAGACCACTTGTATAGAATCATGTGGTACCCATAGTACCAGCGGATGAGGTCCCCAAGATGAGTGCACTTAACAAGTTTAAGTGACATAGACCCCTTAGATTTTGCGATGACGATGAACCAAAAGTTTCTGAGGGTTGAGTTGAGTTAATGATCCACTTTTTATATCTATTAAGGAAACTTGTAGATAAGATGGTGGTCCTGGTGGTGAGCCTTCCATATGGATCAGTATGGCGATGGTAGGGGTCAGTGGCCTAGTCTTATGATGAGAAGAATCTTTCTTGGATAGTGTTCAAGTAGCCTTTTTGAGAGGATTTATCACAAGCTACATTGAGGGATGTATGTATCTTGGAGGTTCTACAAATCCAATGGGGAATCACGATAGTTGTTGAGTTTTCATCGAGGTTTACCAACCTCTCTAGGTACCCGATGGATGTGGTTCGTGATCAGTTTTTTGGGGATTTGACTTTAAAAAAAGTTATTCATAGAGAAATCCAAGAAAATTTTATCCCACTATGAATTCCTACCCATGCTGCGTTACTAGAGAAATCTTTGGTGGATGATAGTGTCTTGTCCAAGCAGATATAGCTAGTGGTTGTATGCAGTGGGAATGTAGGAGAAGAGACCTCCATAGTAGGGAGACAACGTCAATCCCAGATACCTTTACTTGTGATTTATTTTAGGATGAGGTCCTAGGATAGAGTATCTATTGTTTAGGGCACATAGGGTGGGTTAGGTTATCCTAGAGAGTGGTGATGCTACTCATGTGACAACTTATGACATCTCACCTAAGATTTCCTGACCTTCTGTACAACGGACAGAGATACCATGGATGGGCTACCAAGTTAAAGACAACAAAAAGAGTATAAAGGTTTGTAGGGAAGTGGATGTGGTTAAGGATGTTGGAGTACAATAGGAGGTGGTTGATGTTATGACATGTTAACACCATGACCCCTAGGTGATCCACGCTAGGATTAGGGAGTTGGAGGAAATTGGATGGGCCAACTACATGTGGTCGAAGATTGAAACCTAGAGGCTCCAAGAATGATTTGAGGTACAATCTATGTTTAATATACCTTATCTTCTGTACTAATAGACAAATATTCTAGTCATTCCTTCTTTCCACATACCATAATTGGTACATAGAGATTATGGTTGAACATTTTGAATGACCCTTATGCTTGGAAACTCCTACTGGATAATAATCAGTGATCACACACTTGTTTAAACCATGTGTCTTGACTCTTGGAGGTGAGATTTTCTATGGGAATCTCTTGGTAGTAGCTTCGATGACATATGACGTCATTCATGGTATATATTGGTTGTCTATAGTTCATGCCCACATTGACTATTATTGGTGAAGGGTGCAATGTTTCTGAAGTGATAGAACTAGGTTCTCCTTTTCTGTGAAAAGGAAACCCATGAAACATAGGATTCACTCATGCATAGGAGTGTGTATTCAATTACTCATCAGCTAGAAATCTGCACCCTTGGTGTATTGAATGTTGTGAGTTCTTATTTTCTGGAAGTGGTGGAAGAGTATAAGGATGTCTTCCCTAAGGATGTTATAGGTTTACCTCCCCATTGAGAAATATAATTCTACATTGATCTACAACTCCTAATAGAAAAAATATCTACACCATCATATTATATGGATCATGTAGAGATTTTAGAGATATGTGGGTAGTTGGAGGACTAGTAGAAGAAAGGATTTCTTTGACCCATTGTTTCACCTTGGGCAACCCTAGTTTTTATTATCTAAGAAGGAATATTGGATCTCGAGTTTGTGTGCGGACCACTAGTTCTTAAACTAGGTGACCATGAAGAACATGTCTCAACTACCATGGATCGATGAACACTTTGATCATTTGAGAGGGGAATGATGGTACTCGAAGGTTGACCTCAGTTCAGGCTAGCACCAGTTATGAGTAAGGGATGAGGATATACTGAAGATGAAATTTACATGTTTATATGGTCAATATGAGTACTTGGGTATGCCCTTCGACATATAGAAAGCCCTAACAGTTTTCATGGGACTCATGAACTAGATATTTCATCCTCACATAGACTGGATCATGGTAGTCTTCATCAATGATATCCTTCTGTACTGGGTGTCTAAGGAGGAGCATGCAAGATACTTGAGAATAGTTATGGACGTACTCCGAGAGCACTAGATTTAAAAAAAGTTCTAAAAGTACCAATTCTTGATTAAGGATGTTTTCTTTTAGGGTTATATTATCTTAGCAGATAGAGTGAAAATATACCCATTCATGTTTGATGTAGTGTTAGATTGAGAGCCACCCACAAGTGTGTTTGAGGTATAGAGCTTACTTGATTTGGAATGGTATTATCGAAGATTCATACCTTATTTATAAAGAGTATCATCACCCATGATAGCCTTGACTCAAAAGAGGAATCCTTTTTTAAGGAAAGAGATTTGCGAACGTGATTTTTAGTAGTTGAGACAAATTTTGATGAGAACTCCCATCATGAGATTGTTAGAGGAGGGTTTCGTGTATGTAGTGTTCATAGATTCATCAAGAAATGGGATTTATTGTGTTCTGATGCAGTGGAAATATTTTATTGCCTATTTTTCATGCTAGTTGATTCCACATTAGAAGAACTATGCAATCTAGGATCTTGAGCTAGTATCAATAGTCTTTGCTTTGAAGATGTAGTGGAACTACCTAATGGAAGTGAAATTTATTGTCTACTCCAATCACAAGAGTCACAAGTGTATCTTCTCTAATAATGATCTCAACTAGAGACATAAGCGATATCTACAGTTACTCTAAGATAATGACTTTGAAATTTTTTATACTCCTGGGAAGGGGAACATGGTAGTTGATGCTCATAGTAGGAGATCTTGTTCATAGTTTCTGAATGGGGCTTCATAGTAGTAGGAATCGTTGCAGTTATCATTTTTCTATGGATATGGAGAATCTTACCTACAATTGAATGTTGTTAATCATCCTATCTTGTAATGATTCAGGGATACATGACTTGGGGATACTGACTGTGAGACCCAACATACTCAGATATCCACTGGACATTATCTTGATGGATTTTCTAAATGTGGGGACCAAGGATTCCTTTTTATAGGACACACAATGGTACTAGTGATGTTACAAGAGGAGGTTCTAAGAGTGTTTTATATATAAAATTTGGAGGAACATCCAATATTGGAAAAGATATCTCAGGAGCTCTGATGTTAGTTTTCTGGCCAAGGATGATGAAGGGAGTTGTATAGTTTGTCTCTTGACGCCTTACTTGTCAAAAAGTGAAGGTAGATCATTAAGTTCCAATGGGTTTAGCTCACCCCTTGAGGTGCCAGAGTGGAAATGGGATCAGATATCTATGGACTTGATGACAGGCTTACCACGTATGTCCCAGGGACATGATGACATATGGGTGATCGTAGACAGACACACAAAGTTATCCCACTTCCTAGCTATATGAGAGAAAAGTTAAGTGGAAATCATGGGACACCTCTACAATCGAGAGATATCCTAAATCGAATGACTTTTTTATGATTATTTATGATCGTGATTCTCTAATTACATCTCAATTGTGGTAGGGATTACATGAGGCATTTGGGACCCAGTTATCCATGAGCAAAACATTTATCCGCTAAAATGACGGCTAGACTGAGCTATCTATTCAGGTTTTGGAGGACATGTAAAAGCCTTTATGATAGAATTTGGACACTGTTGGGAGGATCACCCACCAATAATGGAGTTTTCATTCCAAAATAGTTACCATTACACCATCGTTATGGCACCATTTGAGGCTTTGTATAGACAATGGTGTAGGTCACTACTTTTCTAGATTGACCTAGGAGATTCAGTCGTCATGGGACCAGAGTTGGTGTGAGATATAAAAGGGAAGGTGAATATCATCTAGGAGTTGATGAAGACTGTACAGAGCTGTCATAAGTCTTCTATTAATAGGTTATGAAGGCCTTGGGAGTTCGAGTAAGGAGACAATGTGTTTATATGGGCATCACCTCAACATGGATTATGAAGTTTTGTTCAGAAAGGTAAGATATATCGAAGGTTCATCGGACCTTTCCTAATACTTTATATATTTGGAGAGGTGTAATATATATTAGATATACCTTCGTAGTTTTTCCAGGTACACAATGTATTCCACGTGTCACGGCTGAGGAGGTACGTGTATGACCCATCAAACCTAATTGACCAGGGTGAGATGGACATCAAGGATGGAGAGACCATTGCTGAGTACCCTAGAGAGATCATGGATCAATAGGATAGTATACATCAGGGGATATTTAGTCATTTAGTGTGTGTTCAGTGGCAATACAAGAATCTCTAGGAGAGAATGTGGGACATGGAGGATCAGATTCATGCTCAGGACCCTCATCTTTTTTAGTATCCCTTATTTTTGATTTTCTGTGATGTAGAGCCCCAAGGTAGGGAGAATTTAATGTCTTTTATTTTTTTTGAATTATTTTTGGATATTATATGGATTATTCTTGAGAGCAGACACTGAGAAGTTATGGGATTCTGAGGCCTGATGTGCTTGAAAAATTATTTGAAATATATAAAATATATTAAATACCATGCACTTGTAGTTTTCTTAAAAATGTAGAATAACATCCAAATAGGTACTTGGATTAGAAATATGAGGGAACTATTTAGATCAAAATGTGAGGTTTACCCTAGGCACACAATAACATTATTTGGCCTAGGTAATTTGTAGAAATGTCATCGCGGTCATGAAAATGAAAAAAATTATTGAAAAAAATTATTTTATTCTATTTTTTATTGATGTAGTGATTGTAAGTTTTTAAATAAAATATTATGAATAAATCCCAAGGTTATCTTCATAACCCTGGAACCTTTGGAGAGATTTTGGAGAGAGAGATCTTAATAAAATTATATTAGGGGAACAATGAAGAGATCATGGATTAACGATCGATGTGCATAATATTTCAAGGATGTCCTAAATGAATGTGGCACAACTTTGTTCTTCATCAGAGATCGATCCAAATAGAGGTTGGTCATGTGTCTGGAATTGATTCTTCCATGTTCTCGATTTATATGATGAATGTGAATCAATCGATGAATAGATTGATCCGTGGTTTGATCGTAATGTGGGATCAGTTTAATTGTGTTGTTTTGATGGGAGAATATATTTTTAATTCGACTATTTTGATTATATTTATAATGGATATGGATAGAGATCAATAAGAACGTCGACTGAGGTTTTTTCCTCCAATATGATATTGTGATTTTCTCCCCTCATTCATCATTCATCGCTGGCATTCTTCATTTGGTCCACAACTAGAAAGATCCAGATCAATTGACTCTTAATCACCCATTTCATGGCACAACAACAAGATATCATAGATATGGGATTGGAATGACATGAAGGATGTGCAGCAATAGAGACAGAGTGATCTAGATGATATAGGATACCTGATTTTATGTTATTTATCATTCTTTAGTGCACAATGTAGTATGAATATTTGATTCATTTTCCACGAAAATTTGCGGGCAGAACCTGTTGTTTGCTGACGGTGATGTTCACAAAAGTTGGGATCTTCAATCTTGGAGTGAAATGATTATTGGATTGGAATTCGGAGGTGACAAGATTGAATGGGTAACTAATATGGAATTTTGGAAAATCCTGCACTCCATGGTGTGTAAGTCAAACATACACGTCATATGGGGCCCCCTTGTGGCAACTAGGGTTTTGGTAGAAAGTTATGTGTCACATAGTGTGTTAACCCTATCACACGATGCATGGTCTCTCTTAGGTGACACATATTGTAATTTTGGAAGTATATTGACACAGGGTGGAGTACACAGGTTGGTGTATGTCATGTACTCCCCACACAGACATGACCTGGACCAGGTACAAAGGCTGAGAATGTACTATTACACGGGGAGACATACATGGGATGTATCAGCGCACCAACACATGGGTAGAGTAAACAGGATGCCTATAATGCATGTACTACTACATTGACATGGCTTGATGACACAGTCCATTTGTATAGGCAGGACCTGAGGTCAAGGTATACAACAATACTACAAAAACAGCATTTAACAGCACTGATAAATGGCATCTTTATCAGTTCTAAAGAAAGAATTTACAAATTTAACCATTTATTAGCACTTTTTTTAGTACAGATAGTGGTTCCCTTTATCGGTGATTTATTTTTATCGTTGATAAAGGATATCCTTTATCAGTGCTTTATTTTTAGCACTGAGAAAGGCATCCGTTTATGATTTCTATATTATTAGTGATCATAAAGGAGTCCTTTATCGGTGTTTTTAGCACTGATAAAAGTCTGAATATATAAAATGAAAAAATTAAATAAATAAAAAATAAAAAATGAGTTTATTAAAAAAACACTACAAATTTTATTAATTAACTAATTATTCATAAGAATGAATAAATTGATTATACTATATATAAATTATAAATACTAATAAATAGTATGTATTAAATATATAGATTTGAAAATTGATAATTAAACAAATTAAAATTAAAAATAAGTAAATTGAGAAAAATATTAAACATTTTATCAACTAGATGATTACTGAAAATGTTAATAAATAGTACATATTAAATAAATTGATATATATTAATGTATATAAATATGATTTATATATGACCAAATATTTATGCACTTTACATTAAATAATAATATATTTAGTGAATAATGTTTTATAATTAAAAAATTAATATGAATTAAAAATGCTGACTAATTACTCAGAGTAATGGACATATAATAGAATGTCGTTTGAATTTTCAATTTTACATAGATCTAATTTTTATTACATTGATTTCACATATACGTAATTAATACATTTTTATATACAATTCACACACACAAAACTTATTCATTTTTTCAATATTATTAAAGAGTACATATTTTTAGTTTATTCAATTTCACTCATTTTTACATGTAAGAACATAAAATTAGATATTCAATAACAATGTTAAAAAAAATAATATTACAAAAATATATTATAAAAAATATTTAAAAATAAATATATTCACAAATAAATATATTTAAAAATTTACATATTATATTTATAAAATTATATATTTATAATTATAAATATTTTTTTAAAATTATATACATAAATATAAATAAATATATATTTATATATTTAAATAATTATAACTAAATAATTATATATATTTGACTAATTATTAAATTTATAATAAATTTATCTAATTAATGAATATACATACTATATTTATATTTATATATATCTATTAATGTATATAATTATAATTATAAGTATGATTATATATATAATTATAATTATAAATATATATATAATGATATAAATATTTTTTAAAAAATTTATATATTTATAAATAAACAATTTTATATTTAAAGATATATAAATATATGATAAGTATTTTTCAATAAGGAATATAATTACTATATTAATATTTATATATATATTTTTAAGTATATATACATATAGTTATATTATTTATATATATAATTATAAATCCATTATCAGCACTTAAGTAATAAACTCTCATAAATGAAATATTTACCAGCACTGATAAAAGTCATATTTATGAGAGACAAAACTTTAGCGCTGATAAATATGGATTTTATAAATGGATTTTTAGCATTGATAAAGGCATACCTTTGTATTTATAAACATTCCATTTATCATCACTTAAATAATAAGCACTGATAAAAGTGTCCAGATCTAATTTAAGAAACTTAACCTGTTGTGAACCTGTCATGATATGAGAAGCTTTAGAAGAAAGCCTCCCATTGTCGTTGCTCCCCCTCAGTGAATCAATGATCTAATCACACAAAACCATACCCTTTAGTTTCTCAAACATCATTAATCATATGATGTTAAGTTATTGTTAGGGTTTTCGAAGAAAACATCTAGATCTGGATCCGATGGTCTCAGATTTTGTTCAAAATAGTGAGGATGGACTATGTTTTCCTTTGTAGTATTCTATACTATTTCATTATTTTTTGTTTTGATATTAAGATAAGAGGGTTTTAGATTTTTCTTTATAGTTTTCAATTTTATTTCTGTATGTGTGCTAAAGTTATTATATTCTCTATTTATTTTTCTTATGATCTTTTGTTTTCTAGACTACCATTTTGGATATCCTATTTTGGTTTTTTTAAATTGTTGTTTTGAATAAATTTACATCATGGTCTACATCTATACCATATTATTCTTCCCTATTTAGAATCAATTTTCTTTGTAGGTCCCAAGAAAATTGATTTAGAAATTAAATTACCTGTCTCATGATGGTGAAAAGAAACAACAACAGATGATTTTATGGAACTCATGTAAGGGAATTTATTTACTTAAACTCTATTTTAATATTCCAATGTAATTGATTTCCTTAAAAATTTATTTTCTCAGATTTGTGTTGTTTTATTTTATGAGAAATCTTAGTAAGGGTGATACCATATTTATTTGTTTTCAGGGGTTCTCTATTTTTAGAATTATTATTGTATTGTAATTATTTTACTATTTTATGATATTCTACTGTAAGGTTTACATATTTTTTTATCAATATATGTTTATTGTATAAATATATAATTACATATATATATATATATATCTTTCTGTCTATTTATATGCGTTATCACAACATAGAATGTAAGCTGATTTTATAATTATTTATTCGTAAATTATGATTCTAGATTTCCAAATTTGGAAGGGATTATGTTTATTTTCATTAAATATTGAAACACCCCAAGATTCCATGATATTTTTCGCTTTGAATAATGTAGTAGCTTGCGTTGTATGCAACTTAGAGTCTCAACACACCACGACCAATGAAACTAGCCGTTATGAATAGTAATATCCACTTATTCAAATTTTATATATTTATTTTTCAAAATGGACTTCATTTTTGGATTAAGAATAACAAAATTAGCTTAGCGTGAATTTTTGGGATTTTTTTGAAAACTTTCAATGTTTGTTAAATAGTGAAAAAACACTATCTTATTGTTTTAAACTGACATTTTATTTAAATAATTAGTTATTTTATTTTAATTTATTTTTCGTCAAAATAGATAAATAATACCTATATATGTTCAATGTAATTCATTGGAGTAATTTTATAATAATATTAGATATATAAAATTTTGTTGAACTTTTTACCGTCTTTTACCCACCTTCTAGGAGCATTTTCAAATTTGCTTAAAACATAATTTTACCGCTTCTGGGAGTTGATTTTAAAAAATACAAGACACAGTTGACATCAATATATATAATGTGGTTCAATAAGATGAAAATATTTTTTGGTGAATAGTAACTTTTGACTTTTATTTACAACGGTTACAAGTAAATAGAGAAATTAAAGGTAAAAATAATATTATAATTACCCTAAACACTTGTCCTAATTATATTTGATAAGTTTAATTCGACCAAAAACAACTTTTTAATAATATCTGATCCTTTTGGTCCACATGGATTAGATTAGGACACTTTTTATTATTTTATTTAAAGAAGAGTTAAACGTGTTAAATTCTACGTTTAATAACTAAAGAATTTTTAATATAGGGATACACATAAGATAAATTTTACTATAAATATTCATTAGAAATAAAAAAAATATTTCCTACATAATGGTATTTTATTTATTACTTTTAGTCATTAAATAATTTAATTTATTTATGACATAATGATGATGCAATAATTACCTTATTAATGAGATAATAAAATAATTGATATTATAAATATTCAAATAAATGTAAATTGATACATCTGATGAATTAAACTAATTTCATAGGTCAATATGACATGTAAGAGTGATTAAATAAATTTTATTTGAAGTGATAATGTTTTAATGGATTTAAAAAAAAGCAAATACTAAATAGTGTCAGAATTGACACAATTGATTTTTTAAAACTAATACTATATTATTAATTGATATAATATTTTTAAAAATATACAGTTTAACCAGAGGACCTAGATAAGGTTATAAATATCAGTAATTAACCACTTGGGGTTCATTTTTCCATTTATATTATGTTTATTGACCACATAATATAAAAATACAAAGAGACATGGTAAATGTCAAACTATTTAACTAAGAGTTAAATCTAAAAGATAATGTTAATATGGTTACCTAAACCTATATAGAACCTATTGGTTGAAATTATTTCGACCAATCCCCACCTTATACTAGAAATAAATCCATTTGGATCCATTGTAAACCGAATATTATTGTATAATAAAATAATATTTCAAGGTTTTCTTAAAGTGACCCTCACCTCTCTTATAAAAGGGTACT
This sequence comes from Viscum album, assembly GCA_963277665.1. Taxonomy (NCBI): domain Eukaryota; kingdom Viridiplantae; phylum Streptophyta; class Magnoliopsida; order Santalales; family Viscaceae; genus Viscum; species Viscum album. The sequence continues at coordinate 258,282,846 of OY728128.1, read as the reverse complement.
TCCCCTTCTCTCAAAATCACTCCTCCAAAGCCATTTGGCCTTACCAACCCCTACCTAAATATTCTACCAATTACCCTCAATTCAACATAGAGTCCTTTCATTGATCAGAAAGCCATCCTATGGATCCCTTTTGATCAACTCATAAGGAAGCACATGAAGAAGAGGTAGTAATATCATCACCTCTTTCAAAGTTCTTTTCATCTTCCACTTCCTCTTTATTTATTGTTTCCATACCAAAATAATAACTCTAGTACCTTATACATATTGTGATGTTATTATAAAAATGGTGCAACCATATTCATTATTCTATTCATCCAATGAATGACATGTCACAATACGTGCATACGTACGACTTACTGTCTCCACGACGTGGTGTAGTTTGTTATTCAAACACACCATTATTTGGATGGGTATAATAATGAGTATAAATAATTTAAATAATAAATATAACATGTAAATGTTTTTGTATATATGATATTCCAGCCAATTACATATGGTTTCATCATCAATATAATGATATTGGAGCTTGTGCGTACGTAAGAATTACCGTCTCCACGAACGTGATGAGATTCATTCCCCATCATAACCATTCAAGAATAATTTTTATTTTATGATTAAAAATAATATTTTATAATATAATTTTATTCTGGATACAAATCAAATATATCCTATCCATAAAAAACACGACTTACAAAACAAAACATATAAAGGAAAATGAATCAATTAACACCTGAAACAATGATACTACTAAAATATTATTAACAAATAAATATTATAAGATCATATATGATATCATATTTATGTATATGATTTTTTTATAAATTAATAACAATTATTTATCTATTATATATTATATTAACATAACCTCGACCAAGGAAAAGTAAAAGGTAAGGGTTAAATTTCACAATCTCTTTATTATCCGAGGTTGTTTATACGAGAGTATCTACTAGGACCTCTTCATCATCCACATTCGTGTTTCTTAAAACTATATTTCAAAACATTATTACTATTTCCTAGATTATGTGTTAAATTCATTTATACCTTTTTTTTACATTTTATAAAATTTTTATAAATGAATCTTTCTATCATTTTCCAAACAAGGTCCTTTACGACCTTGTCGACAAAATTAAGGAAAGATTTTTTTTAACTTATACGGTGGGTGCGGCTATTTTCTACCATTATAACACCTTCGAATATTCCCTTAAAAGCTCATAAAAATATTTTCAAAATAAATTCATTCTTTTATAATTATGTGACTTTTAGATAATTTCAAAATTTAAAGAGGTATTTCTTTAAAATTGTTTTAATTTCATCTATATCAACATCATTTGATAGATTTTAAACTTGTTTGAAGTTGATTTATTTTGATACAAATCATCCATATTGTATTGAAGGTTTTGTGATATGTTTGAATATGGATGTGTCTTTTATACCATTCATGGTTTATGAATGATGTATTGACATTTCATATGTTAGTTTTAATACAAAAGTTTATGCTATGTTTAAACCTTTTCATATGAGGAATGCATTAGACTTAGTATGTGACGAGTGGGGCCTGTTATAGCTCCTCGATGCATCGGTAGGTCTAATTAGACAAACTAGTGTCTTGGAACAAGTCCTCGACACAATATTTTTTTTATTCTTGGCACAAGGCCTTGAAAATGTGGTTATGATGTTCGAAATTATGTATTCTATCATTATAAAATTGGTTATTGATATTGAATGTGATCATTAGAATAGTAGAATATAAATGTGAATAAGTAAATGGAATTATTTGATATATATTTTACATATTATTCTGAATTTAATGTTTAAAAGGCTTATGTTTTAGTCTTATACATTTCCTTAAATGACTATTATTATTTATGAATGTTTCCACTATATTTTTATCCTTACAGAGCATCTGAACTTACCCCTTATTATGTTTTATTTTTCCCAGGATGAAAAGAAGTATATTATGACTGACTTGTAGGGATATTCTAAGGGATATGGATGTAGTAAATGGAGACAATGTTGTTGTTGTTTTTCATTTTATAATGTAATGTAAAACATATGAATGTATCTTGTAATTACAAGGATACTAAACTGATCGGCCTTTCAAGGCATGATTCCTTGTATCAAGTCAATGTTATGTAATAATGCAACGACTATGGGTAACTAGGGCTGGGGTTTTATAGTTGGTAACAAAGGAAGTTTAGTACAAACCATCGAAACTAGATTTACAAAAACTCTGATTAGAGAACATTACCCTAAGATAAACTGTGAGGATTAGTATTGAAGAACATCCTAGAATTTTGGTACATTAGAGGTTTTTTTTAAGCAATACATCTCTGTCTGGATACAAGCAGGTATTGGAGGCTCTGGAACATATGTAACTACGAGTGAAAACTCTGACAAGGAGTTTTGGGCTTGACCTGGCCAGGGTATCCTGGTACATGACAACGGGCCATGTTGCACTCTTGTTAATGACACTCCCAAGGGATATGCTTAGGATAATTTGAATAATCTTTAAAATCTATTTTGAAGGATTTTTGAGTAAATAATTCCTCAAATAATTTTTTTATGATTATGTATTATATCCATAAACTGTTAAATATATGTTAAGTGTTTTACAAGTTTTGCGTTATGTATTTCAATTTGATAAAATAATCTATTGTATGCCATTGTTTAGAAATGGAACCTAGTAGAAGGAATGGATACCATATCAAAAAATGAAATACATGTAGGAATTTCTCTCCTAATCAAGATAATTATAGTGGAGCGGGTGATGCAACTGGTTCTGATCAGATTATCACAATTCTGGGAGAACCCACTCAGGTTATGAATAATAACCTTACCTGTATGGAGAACCCTGATCCACAAAGTGGAGGATCAATGTTTTACTGCTTCCTGATGCAACAAACACCAACATTCAATGGGATTAAAAATCCATTTGTAGCTGAGCTATGGATATGTTTATTAGAGAAAATATTTCTTGCTTTAGGGAGTAGTGAAAGGGAAAAAGTTATTATGGAAGTTTATCACCTCATGGGAGATACAGATCAATTTTGGTCATTAATCCAAAACACAAAGGAAGATGAAGAAGTATCAAACATTGAATAGAGAAAGTTTACAAATATTTTCTTAAAAAAATAATTTACTCATGAACATTGAGAATATATGAAAAGTAAATTACTGAGTCTCAGGAAAAAGAAGGATTTGAATGTCGTAAAGTATGGGGATAACTTTACAACGTTACCAAGGCATGTATAAGATTATATATGTAACCCAAGGAGTAATATTGATCGATTATTTTATGGGTTAAAACCATTTCTCCCTGAGCATTTTTCTCACAATCCTTCTCATCGTACGAAGGTATTGTCTCATGTGCTATCAAGACAGAAAAGGAATTCTCTAAGTCTTAAGACTTTATATAAAATAATGAGAAGAAGAGATCTATTTAACACTCTAGAAATAGAAATTAGGGGAAGAAGGGAAATTTTGAATAACCATCCTATAGTAAATGTGGGAGAGAAACACAACAGTACTTTCCTGAAGGGAATGAGAGTCTGTTGCAAGTGTGGTTAAAAAGGCCACTAATTTTGTGATTGTAAGGGAATGAAAGAGGCTGTCAATGTTGAATTCTACAATTGTAGTGAAATGGGGCATTATGAAAATGAATTTACTAATCATAAGGAAGACTTACCTCAAAAAAGGCCATGGGATCAAGGCTAAGCTTATGCAATAACTAATGCTGAGGTTGAAGCATTGAAAGACATGGTGGAAAGAAAATTAATGGTTTCCTCAAGTTTTTCCAATGATTTATTTGATTCTAGATCATCACATTGTTTCATATCATCCATGTTTGATAAGAAAATTAGATATTTCCAATTTGATTTAAAAGGGAGTTTTTAGTAAAAACTCCGAAGAGAATTATCATTGTAGCAATGTTTTGTGAATCAGTTCTCATTAGAAAATGTAAATGTTCTTTATCCACTGATCTCATCATCGTACCCATGATTGAATTTGATATAATCCTCAGTATGGATTGGATTTCGGACCATGATGAGAAAATTTATTGTAAGAAGATGGAGGTTACAATTTTCGATGATGATAAGGAGTACCTTATCTTTAAGGCAGAAATATCACCATATGTTTCTTATCCAGATCCCCCCAAGTTTCTCTACTAAATTAAATTATTGGGGAAGATGACAATGAAATAACTATGGGTGAGGAAAATAATATTCGAATAGAGGACATAGCTTTTGTACAAGAATATGTTGATGTGTTTCTGGAGGATTTACCTGGACATCCTCCATAATGATAAATTGAGTTTTTAATTGATTTAATTCCTGGTTCAAGGCCCACATCGAAGTCCCCTTATAGAGTTTCCATTATGGAATTAGTGGATCTAAAGAAAAAACTAGAGGAACTGAGTAATAAAGGATTTATTTTTCCTAGTGTTTCTCCATGGGGATCCCCTGTTATTTTTGTTAAGAAGAAAGATAGATCTATGAGATTTTGCATTGACTATAGGGAGATCAATGCTATAACAATAAAGAACAAGTATCCCCTACCTTGCATTGATGATTTATTCGACTAACTTCATGGAGCTCAATATTTTTCAAAGAATGACCTTCGATCTGGATATCATCAGTTTTGTGTGTAGAAGGAAGACATTCCAAACAAAAGAATTTCGAACCAGGTATAGGCATTATGAGTTTATTGTAATGCCTTTTGAATAGACTAATGAACCCTCTATTTTCATGGATCTAATGAATAGAATTTTCTTGGAATATCTTGATGAATTTTTAGTGGTATTTATTGATGATATCTTGGTATACTCCAAAAGCTATGAAGATCATGAAAATCACATGTGCATTATTATGAAGACTCTTAGAATAAATGAATTATATGGGATGTTTAACAAGTATGAATTCTAGATTCAAGAGATTTCTTTTCTTGGCCATATTGTATCTTAGAATGGAATCTCTGTTGATCCTTCAAAGACCAAGGCAATCAAAGAATGGCCAGCACTAACGATTATAGCTGAGGTACGTAGTTTTATCGGTTTAGAAGGTCATTACCGGTGCTTCATCCAAAATTTTGCATGATTTTCTAACGCATTTACCGAGCTCATAGGTAAAGGGGATTAAATGTTTTTTGTATAAAATAGTGTGAAGAATGTTTTGAAGAACTGAAGAGACGATTAGTCAATGTTCCTATCTTGACTATACCATCGAAGAATGATGAGTTTGTTATTTATAGTGATTCTTCAAAGAAAGGACTTGGTTGTGTCCTTATGCATAACAATAGAGTTATTTCTTATACATCACGACAGCTAAAAAATAATGATAAATATAATCCCACTCATGATCTTGAGTTAGAAGCTATAATATTTGCTTTAAAGATATGGAGAAACTATCTCTATGGAAAAATGTGAGATATATACCGATCAAAAGAGTTTGAAGTATATTTTCTCCCAGAAAGAACTAAAAATGAGGCAAAGACAATGGTTTGAACAATATAGAGATTATGATTGCACAGTACACTACCACCCGGGGAAGGAAAATAAGGTGGCAGATGCTTTAAGCAGAAGGGATCATGGATTTTTGAATAAGATGAGAGTTTAAAGGGATCCTATGTTCATATATATAGTAATGATAGATATGAAAATAATCATGGAAGGTGAAACATCAATACATTTTCAATTGGTTTCCAAACCATCATTACTTGAAATGAAAAAACGTTCTTAGACTGATGATAAGGAGTTTCAAAAGAAAATTAAAGCTGTGAATGATGGGAGATTGATTGAATTCATATATGAAGATAGAATTTTGTAATTTGGGAATAGACTTTGTGTTCCTGATATACCTGATCTAAAAAGGGAATTTTTTGATGATGTTCATTGATCAAATTTCTCTAAACACCCTGGTAGCACTAGTATGTATAGAGATTTGAAGGAACATTTTTGGGGGGACAACATGAAGAGGCAGATTGATGAGTATGTGTCCTGATGTAGGGTTTGTCAACAGTTAAAGGCAAGAAGATAACATCCTAGAGGAGTCATGCACCCTCTTCCAATACCTGATTTGAAAAGAGATATTATTACGATGGACTCTTTCATGAGGCAACCAAAGACTCCTATAATAAATGATGCAATATGGGTCATTGTTGATCGTCTTACCAAGGCATCACATTTTCTTTCTATAAGAGATGATTTACAACTTGATCATCTGGAAATACTATATATTAATGAAGTTGTAAGACTTCATGGTGTACCCCTATTTATTATTTCAGATTGTGATCCCCTTTTTACATCAAGATTCTAGAAAAGTCTTCAGAAGGCCTTGGATACTGAACTTAATTTGAGCACTGTCTACCACTGTCAAACTGATGGAAAATCAGAACAGACTATTGAAACCGTATAAAACATGTTGAGATCTTTCTCACGTGACTTTCAAGGTATGTGGGATCATTATTTACCTCTGGTAGAATTTTCCTATAACAATAGCTTCCATTAAAGTATTCAGATGACACCATATGAAGCGTTATATGGAAAGTGATATCGCACACCAATTTGATGGGATGATGTTGGTGAAAGAAAACTCATAGGCCCAGAAAATGTTGAGGAAACAATATAAAAGGTGAAGATTATCCAAACCCACATCAAAGTATCCCAATGTAGGAAAAAGAGCTGTACTAATAACCAAAGGAAGGATTTGGAATTTCAAGTAGGAGACCATGTTTTCATGAAGGTATCCATACAGAAGGGTGTTATACGATTCAGTAAGAAGGGTAAATTAACTCATAGGAACATTAGACCTTTTGAAATTCTATAAATAATTGGAGATGTAGCCTACTATTTGGAAATGCCTCCAAGTCTCTCCAAAGTTCAGGATGTGTTCCACATATCACTGTTGAGAAAATACAAGCTTGAACCAACGCACATACTCACCTATGAAGAAATTGAACTGGAGCTCGATGTATCTTATTGTGAAGATCCTGTTAAGATTCTTGACCCCAGAGAACAAGTGCTGAGAAACTAGATGACTCGTCTGGTAAAAGTTCTATGGAGAAACCATAAGATGGAAGAGGCAATGTGGAAACCCGATGAACTTACGATAAAGAACCACCAGAATATTTTCATGAAATAATATTCTAGATATTTTTACAGCAAAATTATTTGAAAGAGGGTAGAATGTAACACCCAAAGCTTCCACAGTATGTTCCCTTTGAATAATTCAGTAGCTTGCGTTGTACGCAACTTAGAGTTTTAACACACCACGACCAATCAAACTAGTAGTTATGAATAGTAATACCCACTTTTTGAAATTTTTAAAATTTTAATTTTCAAAATGGACTTAATTTTTGGATTCAGAATATCAAAATTAGCTTAGGGAGAAAATTTGGTATTTTTTAGAAAACTTTAATTTTTTGGATGAATAATGAAAAACACAACGTTATTGTTGAAAACTGGGTTTTCATTAAAATAATTTTATATTTTATATTAATTTATTTTTGGTCAAAATAGATAGATAATACCTATATATGTTCAATTTAATTAATTGGAGTCATTTTATAATAAGTTTAGATATATAAAATTTTACTGAACGTTTTACTGTCTTTTACCGACCTTCTAGGAGAATTTGCAAATTTTCATAAAACATAATTTTACAACCTTTATAAGTTGATTTTCAAAAATCCAAGAGACACGGCTGACATTAGTATGTAAAATTTGGTTCAATAAGAAAGAAATGAATTTTGGTGAATAGTAACTGTTGACTTTTTTTAACACGGTTAAAAATAAATAGGGTAATTAAAGGTAAAAATTATATTATAATTGCCCTAACACATTTCCTAATTATGTTGGATAATTTTAATTCAAAAAAAAAAACCTTATGAATAAAATATGATCCTTTGGGTCCACTTGGATTAGATTAGGATGTTTATTATTATTTTATTTAAAGAAGAGTTAAAAGTGTTAAATTCAGAGTTTAATAACTACACCATTTTTAATATAGGGTGAAAAATAAGATTTATATGACTATAAATATTCATTAGAAATTTGAAAAGATTTTCTAAATTATGGTAGTTTTTTATAATTTTTAGAAATTAAATAATTTAATATATTTAGGACACAATGATGACGCAATAATTACCTTATTAACAAAATATTAAAATAAATTATATTATAAATATCCAAATAAATATAAATTGATACTTATGATGAATTAAAATAATTTTTAGGTTTATATTACATGTTAGGGTTGATAAAATAAATTTTATTCGAAGTGATAATGTTTGAATAGCTCTCAAAAAAATCAAATACTAAATAGTGTCAAAATTGACATAATTGAGTTTTTAAAACAGATACTATATTATTAATTGATATAATATTTTTTAAATTGTATGGTTTGGAAAAAGGAGTTAGATAAGGTTATATATATCAATAATTAACCACTTGGGATTATCTTGGAAATTTATAGTAGAGTTATTAACCATATAATATAAAAATACAAAGTGACATGGTAAATGTCAAACTATTTAACTAAGAGTTAAATCTGAAAGATAAGGTTAATATGGTCACCTAAACCCATCTAAAACCTATTGGTTGAAAGGATTTATACCCATAACAACCTTATCCTAGAAATAAATCTATCTTTTCCCTCTATAAACTTAATATGATTGTATAGTAGAATAATATTTCACAGTTTTCCTAATGTGACCCTCACCCATCTTATAAAAGCGTATTTCCCCTTCTCTCAAAATCACACAACCAAAGCCATTTGGCTCGGCAAAAAATTGCCCAAATATCCTCCCAAATACCCTCTCTGCAACCTAGAGGCCTTACTCTGATCATAAATCCAACCTATGGAGCCCTTTTGATCAACTCAAAAGGAAGCACCTGAAGAAGAGATAATAATTTCACCACCTCTTTCAAAGTTCTTTTCCTCTTCCACTACCTATTTCTTTTTTGTTTCCATACCAAAATAATAACTCCAGTACCTTATACATAATGTGATGTTATTATAAATATGTTACAACCATAGTCATTATATTATCCATCCTATGAATGACATGTCACCATACGAGCTTACGTACAACTTACCGTTTCCACGTCGTGGTGTAGTTTGTTATTCAAACCCTTCATTATTTGGATGGGTATAATAATGAGTATAACTGATTTAAATAATAAATATAACATGTTAATTATTATGTATATTTGATATACCATCCAATGACATATGATTTGACCATCAATATAATAATATTGTGTCTGGAGCGTACGTACAGATTACCCTCTCCACGAACTCGATGAGATTCATTCCCCATTGTAACTATTCAAGAATAATTGTCATTTTATGATTAAAAATAATGTTTAAGAACATAATATCATTATGTATATGATTCAAATACATCCTATCTATAACAAAAATGACTTAAATAACAAAACATATAAATTAAAATGAATCAGTTAATACCCAAAACGATGATACTACTAAAATATTATTAACAAAGCAATATTAGAAGATCATATATGATATCGTATTTATGAATATGATTCTTGTATAATTTAATGTAAATTATTTAACTATTATACAAGAGGTTAACGTACCCTTGACCATGGAGAAGCAAATGGTAAGGATTAAATTTTAAAATCTATTTATTATCTGAGGTTATTTATGCGTGAGTATCTACTAGGACCTCTTTATCATACACACCAGTTTTTCTTAAAAATTTATTTCAAAACATTTAATTTATTTATTAGATTATGGGGTAAATTCATTTATACTCATTTTTTAATTTTTATAATATGTTTATAAAGGAATCTTTCTTTAGTTTTCCAAACAAGGTCCTTTAAGACCTTTTCGAAAAAATTAAGGAAAGAAAGTTTTTTTAACGTATACAGGTGGTGCAGCTATTTTCCTCCATTATAAGACCTTCAAAGCTTCACTTACAAGATTATATGAATATTTTAAAAATAAATGCTTTCTTTTATAATTATGTGACTATTAAATAATTTCAAATTAGAAAGAGTTATTTCATTCAAATAGTTTCATTTCATCTATATCAACATCCTCTGATGAATTTTAAACTTGTTTGAAGTTGATTTATTATGATACAAGTATTCCATATTGTATTGAAGGTTTTATGATATGTTTGACTGTGGTTGTGTTATTTTTATATCATTCATGTTTTATGGATAAATTTTTAAAATTTCATATTCTAGTTTTAATAAGAATGTATATGTTATGTTTAAATCTTTTCCTATGAAGAATGCATTGGACTTAGTAAGTGATGGGTGGAGCCTGCAATAGCTCCTCGATGCATTGGTTGGTCTCATGAGACAAACTAGTGTCTTGGAACAATGCCTTCACAAAATTTTATTTGTAGTCTTTGAACAAGGCCTTGACTATGTGGTTATGATGTCCTGCATTATGCGTTCCACCATTATGAAATTGGCAATTGATATTGAATGTGATCTTTCAACTATTAGAATATCCATGTGAATAAGTAAATGCAATTACTTGATTTATATTTTTCATATTATGCTGAAGTTTATTATTTAAAAGGATTATGTTTTAGTCTTATACATTGCCTTAAATGTTTATGCTTATTAATGAATGTTTCCACTATATTGTTATCCTTACTGAGCATTTGAGCTCACCCCTTTCTATGTTTTATTTTTCCGAGGATGCGAAGATGTATATTTTTAATGACCTACAGGGATAGTCTAATGGAAATGAATGTGGTAAATTTAGACAATGTTGTTGTGGTTTTTCATTTTTTTAATGTAATGTAAAACTTATGAATGTATCTAGTACTTCCAAGGAAATTAAACTGACCGGTCTTTCGGGGCATGATTTCTTGTATCATGCAAATCTTATTTAATAATGCACCAACTCTGGGTAACCAGGGTCGGGGAATTGCAAAAATTATGTATAAATGTGCATTTTTTTAATATGTGTATTATAAATTCCATGATATATATATATTTATATGTTTAAATGTGAATTGGAAAAACATTTCAAGGGTTGGTGTGTTTTTCTCAATTTTTTATGATATATCTTGTTGATGTGTATTATTTCTTTATGCCAACTTCATTGTGGACCTACCTAGAATCTCAAAGACGGGTCAATGCATATTATATGGCCTCCCTAAAATCCTTAGTTTTCAATATACTTTGTTCCAAAAAATTGAATGAATGTTATCAAATTTTATATATTATATTTTTTTGGTTATTCATCATTTTCGGTCTATACATACACATTAGTTCTATATATACTTTTAATTAACAATAGTAGAATTTATACATAAATAAAAAAATAAAATATTATAACCACATGTTACTTTAAAAATAATAAAATTCCGTAACTATATATATATATTTGAAATATTTAACTTTCCAAAATTTAAATAATTATATATTATACAGAATTACACAAAATAATTATTATTAATAATTAATATAATTTAAAAATTATTATTAATAGTATTTTATAGTTTCATTAGAGAAAAATAGTATTATATATAACACACACATATACATATATATAATATTTAATTATATTCACTTTATTTATATATTTATTTAATGAGGAGTGACCTCCATTTTATAATTTTTCATGGTGGAAGGTGTGAACCCTATTCAGATTTATTACCTATTAAGGTAACTGTGAATGAATTACACACCTTCATTGACATATTTTTCCAATATTATAAACCCTAAAATTTTTAATAAAATAAAATCTATTGAAAAACCCATGTTATATCAAAAAATATATATATAAAAATTCCTCCACCAATTATTTTATTAATGTTTTATTAGGATCCTTGTGGATAAATTAAAGGATAAAAATGAAATTAATTCATCATTAACTCTTCCTCCACATCAAATAAAATTAATTAATTTATGTAAAAAACACTCATAAGCTGAAATTACATTGAACCAACCAAAGAACCATGGGTTGTGCAACATTACAGTAACATATTCTGATTCTTCTATGTCAATCCTCCCCATTTCATTCCCACCCTTCACTATATAATTTATCTATTTGTGTAGAGCTTTTATTTGGATGGATTTGGTAGAAATGGTGGTGTCAAGTTAATAACTAGCATCAGTGGTGTAATAATCATAAATGGAAGGTGTTTCCCCATTTGAACTAGTTATTAACTCGACACCTCCATTTCCACCAACTCATTCAAGAGAAAATCTCCACACAAATAGAGAAATTATAGAGTGAAGTGTGGGAAAGAAATGAAGGGGGTGGAGATGGAAGAATCAGACTACCCAATATAAGTGATACACAACCTGAGGGTCTTGGATTGCTATATCATTATTTCAGCTAATGAGTGTATGTTACTAAAATTAATTTATTTTATTTTATATGGTGGTAGAGTTAATGATAAATTACATTAATTCTTATCCTCGAATATAGCCACAGGGATTTGAATAAAACATTAATAAAATAATTGTTTGAGGATTTGTTATAATGTTTTTTAGATAAATTTTTTAGTAGGTTATATTTTATTAAAAAAATTATAGGGTTTAATATGATTGTAAAAATAGGTCGATGGAGGAATTTAGATCATTATCACATTAGAAAATGACCCATAAGTCATTTGATACATGTCATGATTAGATGCAACTCAATTCAATTCATGGTGTGACCGTTATAACTAAATGTGTCAATTATAAGTTTAAAATTTATGGTTTAGTCCAAATAATTTCCCTCACTAAAAAACTATAATGAAGGAAACCCATTGGAAAGATATAAAAGTAATGTTACGATATACTTTCTCTATTTTACCAAAAAATTATATAATGAAACATTGATTTAATTTTCATTATCCCTTATAGTGTTCGTTTATTTTAGAAGATTTATATACATATTTCATGCCTTTATAATAAGAGAAACAACACCATATCTCATCAATTATTGAGGTAATCTTGAAGGTTTCATAGTAAAATAATTTTCTATATAATTAATCTATTGTTTCTTATTTTTGTTTAATTTTTCTAGTATTACTCACATAATAATTTTTTTCTTCTACAGGTGGATTATTTTGATCGAGTTAGGGTGGTATATCCTTGCTTCATTCCTTTATTTACCAAAACAACCACAAAATTCCCTCTAAAAAAATTTTCACCCCTGTAGTGGTGCATTTATCACCTTCTTTAAAGTTACCTCCACTGCCTTTACAGGGATAACAATGATGCTGCCTCTGTAAAATTATAGAGGTAATCTTCAGGTTTTCACAGTAAAATAATTGTCCATAGAATTAATTTATTTTTCCATATTTATGAATTATTTTTTTATTACATATCTAATAATTGTTTTCTTATACATGTGTATTATTTTGTTCGATTTGGGGTTCTATATCCATCTTTCATGGCTTTATACACCAAAAAATCAACAAACTTCTTCTCCTTCAAACCCTTTTCACCCATGCAGTGGTGAATTTTTCAATTTCTTTCACGTTGCCTCCACTTCCTTTGTAGGAATATAAACAACACTATATATAATCAATTATAGAGGCAATATTGATGTTTTCACAGTGAAATAATTATCCATATAATTATTGTGTTGTTTCATATTTTGTTTAAACTTATTTATTTTTTGTATTACTCACATAATAGTAGTTTTTTTATATAGGTTGATTATTATTTTTGAGTTGAGGTGATCTGTCCATATTTCATACCTTTCTACAAGAAAACACCCAAAAAAATATTCTCCCAAAAATCATTTTCACCCTTGAAGTGTTGACATTTATAACTTTCCTTCAGGTTCCATACACTACACAATCACAAAGGCAATCTTGATATTTTCATCGTAAAATAATTGTCCATAAAATTAATGTATGATTTCAAAAATATATTTATTTTATTTTCTTTTATTATAACTCATTATAATTGTTTTCTTATATATGTGGATTTTTTTTATTTGATATGGTTTGTTCAAAGCTTCTCACACAATGTTGGATGATCAAAAAAGAATGTAAATAGAAACCATAGAAAAATGAAATTTAGGATTTTTTGAGACTTTGGGACATGTAGGAATCCGCCACACCTTATTCTAAAAAATGATGTGACCAATATGACTCAAATTACCTATTTTTATTTCAAATTTATATTATTTTTAGTAAAAAGGCAACTCACACAATTTCTCTGTTATCAGTTTAAAATAAACATTTCATTTCAAAAAGTGTCAATCACTAAAAACCAATCAATCACACTCATATTTTCTTGATAATTACGGGAATCGATTCAAATGTCATTTGTGACATTTAGGAACCTGTTACATTTAAACATGATATATTATGTGAGCATAATGAGTCCAAAGTGTGCAAATAATGTTTAAAATGAAATTTTAGTAAAAAGACAAGTGCCGTACTCAAAACCAAGAAAACACATTCATATTTTTTTAATAATTTTGGAAAACGGTTCATATATTATTTGGATTGTGTATTAATCAGCCGTACCTCAATCTGATTCACGGTGTGACTGGTACGAATATATGTCCGTCTTTATTTAAAATTTACATCAATTTTATTAAAAAAAACAAATTGACCTACTCATAATCGAACAAACAATTCATATTTATTTCATACTTTATCAAAATGATTCATAAGTGATTTGAGAGAGGTATGAATCAGACACACCTCAATCTGATGCACAATGTGACTGGTATGGATCAAAGTATGTGTTTTTATTTAAAATTCACACCAATTTTCATAAAAAGGACAACTGACCTACTCAAAACTAAGAAAAAACATTAAAATTATTTAAATAATTTAGTACAATGATCCATAAGTCATTTATGATGTGTTGGTATCAGAAACACTTTAAACTAATACACAATATGATCGGTATGTGTAAGAGTGCATGACTCAATTTTAAAATCACATTTTAGTAAAAAAAGACTAGTGAAATAATCAAAACTAAGAAACCACATTCATATTGTTCAAATAATTTAGGAAAAATATCCATAAGTCATTTGGTACATATAGGAGTTAACCTCATGGTGTTACCAGTATATCTCAATGTGCGTATTTTAATTTTATATTGTCATCAATTTTAGTAAAATAGACAATTGTCCTACTCAAAACTGAGCAAACACATTCAGATTTTTTTGATACATTATGAGAATGATACATAAGTGATTTCTGATGTGTAGGAATTATCATCACATCAAAAAAATACTCAATGTGTCCAATATATCTCAAATATTATATTATCAGTTTAAAATTGAAATTTTAGTTTAAAAGGTTTCACAAACTAAAAACTGACCAAATGTGCTCATATTTTCTTAATAATTTCGAATAATGATTCATAATTCATTTATGACATATAGAAATCTATTTCACGTAAAACCGATACACTTTTTGATTATAATTAGTCAAAACTGAATGTTTCTAGTTTAAAATGACATTTTGGTAAAAAAGAAAACTCACATAAAAAAACAGATAAAAAACATTCATATTATTTTTACACTTTAGTCAAAACTGAATGTTTCTAGTTTAAAAAACTAAAGGTGCATTATTTTGTTTGAGTAGGGGTGGTTTTTTTAGAAATTATATATGTCGGGTTAGGATTAAAAAGAAAAGGAACACTATAGTATTTGAATGTATGTATTAATTTGTATTTATATAATTGTACAAACAAATGATTGAAATGTCTATAATATAGTGTTTTTTTCTTTTTCTTGTATTTTAAAATTTCTTTAATTTAAATCCTTAATTGGGTTGTTTTATATCTGGTGTATTTTTGTTGCTACGGTGTGCTGTTACAGTACAATGTAGTATGAACCTTTATCAGTGCTTTTGAATGTGTGGACAAAGGTCTACTTAATCAGAACTACTATGACCACTGATAAAAGGTCCTATATCAAGGATTTTATAAGAACGGATTAAGGTATACTTTATCGGTGCTTCTATAAGCGCATATAAAATACCCTTTATCAATGCTTTTATATGCGCTAATAAATAGTTCATTTAGCAACACTAAATTAAACCATTGATAAATTGTTCTTTTATCCGTGCTTTTAGAAGTACTGATAAAGGTTCCATTTATCATTGTTTTTTTAGTTCTAATAAGTGACCCCATTATCATCAATTTTCCAATGCTGATAAAAGACTTGGGCTTTTAACCTCACTATTGAAGTCATCACTTTTCCAGCACTGATATAGTCTATTTTTAGTGCTGTTAAAGGCCTGTTTTTTAGTAGTACAACATTTTCCCCCTACTACATGCTGTGTAATATTCTATACATTTCTTGGATCTCTTTTCCTCTCTACCTTTGAAATGTTTCATTAGGGTATGTTCCCCTTAACGTTTCCATGAAGGTTGGATTGGAATCATCTCATACACCTAGGACTACAATACCTTCAACATGACTTCTTTGATAGAGTCATTTGAATCCCTCCGAGAGTCCTAAGGTGAGATTCTATATTCATCTTCATGAAATGGGTGTAGTTCTTGGTATCAACATGACCAAAACTACAGGGTATCTGATCCTCTACATAGTTGGTTATTAAAAATTGAGTTGTTTGTATCACCCCATAGCCTTGAAATTGATCCTCATATTTGTATCATATTCACTTTGAACTATCAGTGGATTCGTTTTCATAATGAGACCTGACAACTAGTACCTCTCAGATGGAAATCATATTTACTATCAATATCAAGAGTGTGTTCTCCTAAATGAGTGATTTGTGTTATCTTTAAGCTGGAATCTAAGGATGGTATACTATGGTTGTGAATTACCTCTATACTGTGTGTCTTTTTTGACTATATTTGGATATTCTTTTCATATGTGTTGTAGATATACACATGTGTTGGGCTAATTGTATTTCTTTATTTGTATGCTTTGTGATTCCAGGGTGTCCTACTGAATATTTTTATACTCACCGCTACACGGTATTTTCTCATACGTCTTGTGCCTTGTGTATATTATCAACTATTTGACAGAGTCTTTGGAGGACTAGGACCATATGGTTCTTAGTGAGACCAAACAGACCAAGGTGTGTTTTTATAGATTTCTTATAGTAGTCCCATCAATACTTTTAGGTTCTACTTGTTTTTCAGAATCATTGTTGGGGTATTTTATTTGTACCTATTTTATTTCTTCTACTTCATGTCATACTATGGTTACATGATTATATTTATGCATCCTCATTTGTTCAAAAAAATTTACATTTCATTATTTTATTGTCTTGGAGATGTGTGTGTGTGTATAGGTACATATAATAAGGCCTCCCATGGCAGTGATACGCCTACTCAGTGCTAGTCGCTAGGACTTGGCCAATAATAGGTGGTATTGGGGAGTCATAGCATGGGACCCACTAGAACATGTCATGACATGAGTTAAATTTTCAACCTATTTGTTTCTCACTGAATTCCATATGCTCAGTTTAGCCATTTAAGCGAACATGAAGAATCACTACATCCTCAATTTTAGTGTGATATAATGCATCTTATTAGAGGCAACATTTTCCCTTTATTCAAGACCCTACTATGAAGAATATGATTACCTTGATTAATCTCATTTTCCTTCCACCAAGATGAATAGAAAATAGTATATGTATTGAATTGCAAATTTTCTTTTCTGAACAACATACAATTATCACGATACACATAAATGGTCTCATATGTAAAACTAAGGTCCTCAATAAACTTATGAACTTGATAGTGTGACTTAGTAATCTTTTCTCCATTAAGGAGTACCTTCATCAACCATACCGACAATATGTAAAATTAAGTGTTGGTCAACTAATTCATGGACTTCAAGTGAAACAATTCAATTTTGAATAAAAATTCACTAAATTTACTGCATATATTATATAATTTAGTTCAGAAATCATTATGAATTTCAATGAATTTCAATGCTTCCCCATTTGAAAAATAATGGGGATTACTCCCCCCAACATCATCATTTCTGACATTCTTGTCTTTATGTAGAAACTGAAATATCATATCATTTATCATTATGATCGAATCAACATCCATATGAACACTTTTTAATTATTGACATGAAACATGCTCTTCTACATGATGTGTCCATGATTTATTGTTTTTCAAAAATCCATTCATAAATAAATGTTCCCAAATAGTATCTCGTTTAAATAGATATTTGTTCACACATTTTCTGTATCGAAAACAAATAAAAAATCCTTGAAATCCACTAGTAAAATCCATAAATATTTTAATACCTTCATAATATATAGTAGAAAATCAATCTGGCATATCAATCTTGCTATTATATATAGTTTTAATTAATATAAAGAAAATAAATGAAATATATTATTTAAATTCTAAAGAAACACAAATCATTAAAAATTTCAAACAAATGAATCAATAGTGTGAGGAAATTTTTTAAGGATATTGAAAAATACCCAGTGATACCAAAACAATTAGTGATGTTATAAAATATAGTATAAATAATATATAAGAACACAATTAAAAATACTAATTAACAATAAATATACCACTATGAGGACCTCCTTGAATATCATAATAAAGATCCTATAAATTATACTGAACAGAGTAATTACACATACAGATTATAATGCAGTATCTTACATAGATTAGTTATGTATATGTGTTCATAAGCCTACACACACATAAATTATATAATTAACTTATTCAAATTAGAACAAAATAAATTTAATAAAAAATGATATAAATTACATTGAATCAATTTCCACAAGGGAATTTTATTGAGAAACAACATATATTAACCTAAATATCTTTGATACCTAATTGAAAGAATATGGTGAAAAATATTTATCTACTATGGTTAGTTAAAATTCCAAAATATGCAATAATACACTGAAATTTCAATAAAATAGGAGAAAAGAGGTTCTTAATAATATTAAAACACCCAAAAATATGTGGCACAATAATAATTTCCCTCAGATCTACGAACATTCAATCATTCATAGTAAAAGAATAGAAAATAAAATAAAAACATATATTGGACCATGAATATGCAGTGGAATGTGGTTCAAGTACAACCCCTTACATCAATATATACTTCAATATGGAATTTTGTAAAATTAAATTGTTTACACGAATATAATAAATAAAGACATATGATAAAAAGCTCAAAAATTGTATGATGAGAAAAATCATGTTTAATTTTGGTTCATGAAAAATTAATTAGGTAAATCCTGCAATATTGAAAATTATTACACAAAAATTTTAATAATTCTATTATCTCCAAATTCTTTCAGTGGAATAGAAAATAAATAAAAATTTAGATTCTAGGCATGGATGAAAGAGTTTAATAACAATAAATAAAATGAAAAACATTCCTCGACAAGGGGTCATGCTTTTTTTTGAGAAATATGAATGAAGGGGAATGGGTGGTTGCTGTGCATAAGAAGAATCTAGGAGAAGGGGTCACTTTCCAATAATTGTGGGTCAGGGGTCGCTATGCAGAATAGAATTGAGGGAAGGGAAGTATGGGGCCCTAGCTACACCTCGCGAGAGATGATTTGAAGATAGGGGGATCAGATGCCTGGGTCACGATGGTGGGTGACCTGTAGAGGGATCCACAGTTGGGGATGGGGGGATGGGGGCTCAACTGTGTGGGGAGAAGGGGAGCTCGGCAGTGGGGGTGAGGATGGGGTATTGACAGAGGTGGAAAAGAGGGGTGCTCGACAACGAGGACAGATGGGGCTCTACAACAGGAAAATGAGGATTGTGGAATGGTGGATCGACAAAGAGGTTCAATGGGGGCTAGCCAATGAGAGATTGATGAGGGTGGTAGGGCTCAATGGGGGCACAATGGGGGGCTTGAGGGTGGTTGAACGGTGGACAATGCAACACAGAGGTGGGGGGGGGTAGGGGAGTGAGGTCCATGCCAGAGGAGTTGGGTGATCGAGAGGGATGGGGAGGAAAACTAGTGTGGGTAGGTGGAATAGTTTAGTGATATCCATTTTTTAGGTTGCTAATAAGGCCAATAGTTACTGGAAAATGGTGGTCACCTGAATTCACAGACCATGAAAACACATTTTTTACTAATACAAAATATATAATCACACTTAATTTATAATATATTTAGTGGAGAATGGTTGGTACAATATTTTCAAAAATAATACCAATTAAAAATTTACAAATTATTATTGATTAATAGTATTTTAATGAAAACTTAAGTAAATAAAAATTCAATAAATTAATAAACAATCTTAAATAAGATGAAAATACGTCTCGAACATCAAACGATCATGACTTTTGATCCATGTTTCTTTTTAATCTCCACCATATATCAAATCAAAACTTGTGAATTGTTCTACACCAAGTTGATCATAGGGAACCCAAATCTTCATTATTTTGTGGGGAAAAGGATCAAAAGTTCCCTAAAACTATGGTTTTTGTAGTGGTGCCCCAATTTTTTAAAATTTTCTGGAATATTATCCTTTTTAAGGGTGTTTTGTTATCATTTTTAGTGGATACTCAATTTATTATCAAGGTTTACACACATTTAGACATTATGATTTTCATATTTTATAATTAAATATATATAATTATATTCGTATTTGTATATATTTATATATAAAATACAATTTTATAAATAAATATCTAAACATATGTATATATAGTATTACTTTATAAACATATAAACCATATATAAATAAAATATATTATCCATTTTATTTAACATAAAAATGTATGAAAATTTATATACCTATAAAATGTTTCTATAATGTATATATATATATATATTTGTGTGTGTGTGTTTAAAAAAATAGATATATAATTATCTATATATTATAATATATGTATATAAATATAAATATATAAATATTTTTAAATAAATATAAATAAGTATATTTATATTTATATTTATTTACAAACATCCACACACATAGACAAAAAATATTTTATAAGTATATATAAAAATAATTTTATAAATATATAATTAAATCTATAGAATATATAAAATGAAATATATATAAATATATATATATAAATAAAATATAGAAATAATATATTTAAGAGTGGTAAAGGTGCATATTTTTAGGTGGGGGTCTCGTGTTTGAAACCAATTGAAGGCATGGGCATGTGGGGGTAGGAAGTAGGTGACCTAGCATTAATCAAATAGGTAGGGGCCTTTAGAATTAATAAAAGTGAAGGGGATTGATAGAATGACATTGATAAAATGGGTGTGGTCCCCTGATCCAAATTCACAAAAAATGTACTGTTATCTGTGCTAAAAAATGCTGATCAAAGTCACATTTTTCAGCACTTTTTTAATACAGACAGAAGACCCTTTTGGTCAATGGGTTTTTAGTGATGAAAAAAGGGGAATTTATCTGATATATCATTAGCATTGATAAAAGGTACCCTCTTTTATTGACAATTAGATCAGCATCTCCTTTTTTCGCTATTAAATCTATTTCTAGTGATTTTAAAAGCCACTACAGTAGTAGTGGTATTGTTCTGGTAGAGTGGTCACAGATTTCAAGTTCTAAATAGGATGAACTTTTTTCTTGGAGGGCTTCAAAAGGTGAGGAAGAACCATGGTACGGGGTTTTTGATCTTATTATTTTCATTTTTAAAATTATTCCCTAGTCTTTTGGTTGATGTTCATATACGTAGGGGTGTCATGTTTGACCTCTGCTATTAGTATGTTATTGCTATTTTTTCTTCATAGAACTTTTGTTTGTAACATGAAATTTTTTCATTTCTTAGTAAAATGGTTAGGGTGGTATTGTTGTTATGGAGTATGACCAAAGTTGTATGAACCACTTTAATTATGGCATGCTGTTTTTATTTTCTACACTTCTTATGATTTTTTGGGTTTTTATCTTATATTAATCCAGAAAATCTAAAAGAAAACCACAAAACACTTTTTTTCTTATAGTGTTCAAATGTAATTTGAAATTAAATTATCTAAATTTATAATTTCTTTTAATTTTAAAAATAAAATAATTATACTAACCACAAGGTGAAATTGTTAGTCAATAGTAAAATATCAAGGGTCAGGATCAGTTTAAATCTTCTAAAAACATCTAATAATATTACATAGGTATTCTCAAGTTATTATATTAATTTAAAAAAAATTACATATAAATTTTATATAAATTATTAAATAAAATTACTTACCATATGTCATCGGTTAGTACTAATGGTAAGACTACCTGATCTATGCATGACCTCCTGTATGACATAGTTCTCTCAACTCTAAGATGATCGCCTATGAAAACTATATCATATGTATTAGGAGAATAATCCATTACAGACATGGTATGATTTGTAATTAGGTAGAATACTAAAACAATATTGATTAGAAACTATGGATCTAACTCTCTCAGTGAAACTCATTCTCAAGATGCCTAAAAACAAATGAAAACTCTCACACATCCAGATATATGATGACTCCGAGATAGTGGATCATAATATATCATTGATATGATACTATAAACCAAAAAAATAATTAATATTATAAATTTCATAATTAAATAAATTCCAAAAATAAATATTATTTATTTACATATCATCCAATGATAAAACATCAAATGTGAACAACAATGTGAATATGATCCCATGTCACCCATGGTTTGGAAATATAGTTACATAGAATCACACCCCATATCCAAAAACTATATGTGAGAAACATTGGAGAAAAAGGAAAAATAATCAAACAAATAGTAGATAAATAAATTAATGAAAATAAATGATAACTAATGAAACTTTAAAAAAATTACATAACTAAACATTCCTCTGCATCATGGATCGAAATCAAGTGGATAATGTTTCTTAAGAAAAGGGCTGAGAATCATAAATATAGATATATTATGATCCCAATAAGTGGATGATGTACTAGTAGAAACCTGTTGTTTGGATGATGATGCATAAGGCTGATCACTAGGAAACACAACATCTATGAAGGTACAGATCATCTAATCAATATCACTGCCCACCATCTGAAATAAGAAAAAATATTGTGTGTAAATAACTGAAAAAAGTATTATATTTTAATTATAACTATAAATATCATGTAATTTCGTCATTATTACTCTTCATCCTCATCTATATATTCAACGGTGTCGTTATCTTTATTTTCCTCATCATCATCATCAATTTACATAGGAGATTTAGCTTCATTATCCCTTAATATTTTAAATTCATTTCTTACATCATCAAAATTATCAATACCTTCATTCCATAATTGAGGGGTTTCATCATCAATATTTGTATCTATTTGGGTAAATTTTGTATTTGGTTTTTCCATTTGAAATATTTCAATTTATAGAACTTCAACAAAATCACATTCACTTTTCATAAAATGATTTTCATTAGATAAAATTTTTATTATTCTCCACAAGTCAATAAATATTTTGATGTAGCATGATAATTTTGATAATGAATTTGATTTTAATATTGAGATTACATAAATGGATCATTTACAGTAATAATGAATTTATATTTAATTTTTATGATTCCACGACATGGTTGAACATGGAGCTCTCTATCAATATCAAACTAGTCAGATAAAAACAATGTTACCTAATTATTTCCAAGTCAACATGACTTAATTATTTCATCCAACTTGCCATAAAATAAAAATTCACCTTCTTTATAAATAGATCCTTTCAAGAAAACAGTACTATCCATTATTTTTTAATTCAAAATTTTCACCTATTTAAAATCAGAATCCATAAACCACATATACATTATCAGATTCAACCAATTTGGTGGGAGGAATAATAAATACATATAACCAATTATCAATTTTATGTATATGTTACGATACATGTTCAATTTAAAAACAATCAATAATATGAAAAATAGTAAATTGATTTCATATATTCAACCATAATCAATTTACATTACTTATTTTTGAAACTATTAGAAAAAAATTACATTGGACTCATTCATTTAGAGAATCTACTGTAATTTATGAAAAATATTTCTTGATATGATAATCATATAATATAAAAATGAATTAATATTAATTTAAATTAAAAAATATAATGAATATTTGAAATTATCACTCACTTTATAAATCATTCCATTTCTTCACAATTGGGTAAATCATTTATATGATCTTTGTGTGGTTCATCATCTGAAAGCCATCATTCATAAATTCCAATAAATCCATGAATAGGATGATTAAAAATTGATAATTTATTTTCCATTGAATCACCAAAATCTTCCTCATTATAACACATTTTAATATCTTTAAAGGATATTTAGTTTGAAAATAATGAGATCTGAAAAAAAATCTTCTTCAAAATATGATTATGCAATTGAAACTTGAACCAATGATTTGTTACATACCTTTTTCATTAATTTTGGCATGAATCTTTTATATGGTTGCATCCATCGATACCATTCTTTCCCTCTACCTCTTTCTTCCTATTGAAAATATATTATTAAATGTTTCATTGAATCAATGAATGATTGTGAATTTTATTTTCCCAAATTTAATTAAAACTAAAAGAGAATCTTGTTGCATCTTAATTGATGAAAAATTTTCTATTATTTCCATAAAAATGAATTAGAAAAAATATGATATTTATATCATCTCATCTAAAATCAAGGAATTTAACAAACCTCTGTAGATAATCTAAAATAGTCTTTCAATTATTGAATGAACATCATGACTTTTTAATCCTATAATATGACCATTTCTGAAACTTCAAACCAAATTGAAATCATAAACATTTAGTAACGTTATATCTTCAATAAAATTATAGAATAATAAATAATTTTCTTTATAAACTATATAATCCCTTTTGCCTTAATTGGATTTTGTGATTTGTTATTTTAAAATAACTCATGTTCTGGATGCTGGTAAATTTCGGAATTTTCTAGTAATTCATTTACATTATCTTTAGTCTTAACATATGTGTCCAAAACTGTATAAAAAATATTATCAAAATTTTTCTTCTCTATATGCATGAAATCTAACATGTTTCTAATTAAAGAATCAAACCAATATAGTAAATCCTAAAAAGAAGATTTTATCCAATTGTGATCTTTCCCAAAGAATTTATTTATTGGTTTAAATTCAGTCCAAAGATAATATGAGGAAATTAATAGAGTTACAACTTTAAATTTTTTAATATATTCATTTTTAAATAAATTTTATTCCTTTGATATCTTGCGTTACATTTAACACAATGTTCTAAAGTACCACATTTTACTATTAAAATATCATTATTAAAAAAATGACCATTTTAACATTGGAATTATATTTAAAATTCTGAATAATAATAAAAAATTATGAAATATATATAAATGATCTAATCAATAATTTTTTTATTATTTCATTGTAAATAAGTACTCAATTTTTAGTGATGTCATTTTATTGTTCAAAAATGCATTTTCTTACAAAACGATTTTAATTTCATTTTGTCCATTAAAATTATAATAAATTTCTGAAACATTTACAATTTTTATTTTATATAATTAACCTAGTTATTTAAATCATTATGTCAAAATTAAATTAGGTTGAAATTTTAGTATTTTTCTAAAAATATTGATTTTTCAATGAATAGTGAAAAATACCGATTTTATTAAAACTACCATTTATTTTATTTGAAAAATCCCCTAATATAATTTTAATTTTATCATAAATTAATTTAATTATAATTTATTTATAAATAATCAAATTAATTACATATTAATTAACATTATGGGTGATCTTGGTATAAAAATACCTCTAGACTAAAATCGATTTTTTTCTTCAGAAAACCATTTTTCATCGTGATTTTTAAGATACATATTAAATTAATTTATAAATATTATAAATATTGAATTTTTTAAATGGATTAATTTTTTTAATAAACATATTTTTTATCATTTAAAAAGGTCAAGTTAATTTTTGATGAAAACAAACAGTAAAAACCGTAAAAATTCATAACCATAGTAAAAGGGTAAATCAGGTTAACATAGGTTAAAATTATTTGATAAAAAAATAATTTTTTTATATAAATAATTTTTTTATTAATTTAATCATAACCTCACCACATTTGGTTTCATATTTATTTTTTTAAAGTACACTTTTCATTAAAAATGATGTATATAATATTTAAAACCAAAAAGGAAAAATGTCACTCTCTTACTTTAAAAATATATCTAATCCTTTTCACATAGAAAAAAATGAATATTTTGAATGAATATTAATTTTTATTTTGAGAATAATGAAAATATCTTCATGTTGTTTATTTATTTCTCATTTTTAGTGATTATATATTTACCATAAATTCTTACTTAATTCCAATACAATATTTCATCAATTAGAAGAAAAATAAAATAAATAATCATAAAAATATTAAAAGTAATTTAATTTGAAATAATTTTTTTCTTAAATGAATTTAATAGATAAATATAACATTTTATAATGTTTTTAATGAAATATATACTAATGAATTTTCTTTCATGTTGTTTTGAAAGTCAAATTAAAAGAAATGTTCCAAAATTGAAATCAGTGAGATTTTATAGTAAATAACTTTTTATTAAATGATTGAAAATTCATTAAAAATATCATCTTCATCCATGATAATTGAATATAATCAAAACAATCAACCATGGTCTATATATGATTCATTTTTCTATTTATTGAGAAATTCATAACACTTAAATTTGAAATAGTTGTTATCACAATTAGGGTTAAAATATTCTAACTAAGGGGTAAAACCGAAAGATATTGTTTATAAATCTAATTAAACAATTAAAATTTTTATATTATTTCAACCATATAAAAACATATCTTATAATATTTGTTCATTTTATGCATTTCTCAAAATAATGACCTTGTAATATTTTAATCTTTTAAGAAATTACAAATGCGCCCCTCCTCTTACTTATAAAAGGACACCCCACCTTTCTCTTAATCACACAACATCTATCCTTCCAGATTTCTAATCCCATGAAAAAAATACCTTCTCAATTTCATTATCTAGATTATAGTGTTTTTTTCTTCACAAAATAACGACACTATGATCCTTAATAGGATATGTAAAGGGGTTGTTTCAAAAACGATGTAATCACCATAACTGATCACTTTATTTTTAATTATAATTTTACCTCCTATAAATATATGGTATTTTTTATGAAATAACAAATTAAATATCCTAAATTTACTGAAATATTATTATTATTATGAAATCACTATAATCCTACCCTTTCAGGTTTAATGTGAATTAAAAAAATCACTTGTGTGTACATATGTGTTATAGTCTCCACAGAGTGATACAATTCAATTTTCATAAAAATATTAAATGTATGGTTATTATTATATTTTTAAAGTTTATATATTATATTTATGACATATATATTCTTATTTAATTATAATACCATATCTACAATCTCACCATCCAGTCTATTGGAAAATTATAATGTCGCTCATGTGTTCGTGTGGACTACCACCTCCACAAAGCGATGTGATTATTTTTTTCATTTATTTTTTACATGGATGAAATAGGGATCAATTTGATGAATATATTTTATTTATATGATATAATAATTATTCTATATAAGTGAAATATCATTAAACATTTTTCATTTGATCCATCAAAAATGAGAACAACATTCATGCATATGTGTGATCTACCGTCTCTATGAATGGTGTAATACATATTCCTTTATCTACATTTATATATGACTCTAAATATATATTTAATTATCATATATTTTATTTATATAATGATTCAATGTTATTTTATAATGGATCCGTGATAATATTAAAGGGTCCAAAACTACTGAACCAAAACATAAATGAGAAATGAAACTGTTATCACCTGGAAGAGTGGTTTCAATAAAAAATTGTTAATAAATGGGGGATAAGATGTTATAAAAAAATAATATATGGAATGAAATATATGATTTATTTTATTTAATACATGTATAAAAAATCTATATTTATTATACAAGATGTTCATATAAATACGACAGAATTCAGACCTATGGTAAGAGATTTTCATCTCTCTTTTACTTTTTGAGACACAATCCTTATTCTCTATTTTTTAATTTAATATGGTGAATATAAAGAATATTAATGTATTTTATTATTATATTCATAAAAATATGTGTATATACATATCCATGAAATGTTCTCTAATTCTTGAGGTTTTTAATTCAAAGTTACCAAAGTGGTAAGGGTTTTATGTGAAAGTCTCATTATTTGTCACGATTGTTTATGATTTAGTTTTTGATAATGGAATCTTGTCGTATACATTTCAATAAATTCATGTATTTTCCTATCCACTGGTTATTTATTTGATAGACATGTTTTCTATTAAATGTAATCACTTTATGTACTTAATATACTGGAATAATTTTTTTAAGGAGAACCTAATTTTTTTCTTTCTTCAATCAAATATCATTTTTCTTATATATATATGTTTTCAAAACAAAAATTCTATAAATTTTTTAATATTATTCAATTATTTTAAAAATTAATTTCTAACCATTATTGAAAATGTTTAAATAAACAGCTTAAAAGGAATCTTCATTACATTTTTCAAATGAGGTACATTTTAACTTTTTATAATAATGTGATAGGAATGTTTTCTTTAAATTTATACGTCATGAATGGAATTTATTTTCATTATGAATGCTCAATGATTTTAATATTTATTTATAAATTTCTATGGGTTTTTTCAAATAAAATTTTTTCAATAATTTTACTTAAAAAACAAGAATTTAATTAAGATATTTTAAAGTGAAAATGATATATTCCTTAGGAATTATTCCATTGATACTTTTAAAGGAATTTTTATATATGATATCATCATTTGGTATTGATTATGTTTTACTAAGTATATGATTTAAATTTACAATCCTTATTCTTCCTTTGGATGGTTTATGATTAAGATATTTCTATGAAACCCATTTATTTTTCTTAGGTTATGGTATGATGAATTGATGAAATGTTTATAAAACTCATTTCATTACATGATTTTTGATGTGATGATATGGTTGATGTTTTATGAGCTTTTGGAACAAATATATATGGTTTTCATTATGTGATAGATGGTACTAGAATTATATATCCATCCAATGAAGTGTGTAAAGTATTATATCTCAAGATATAAATACAATAAACAAGTTAATGTGCTTGATCTATCATGAAAAATAAGTTGTTGTGCTTGATCGACTATGGGAAACAAGTTGATATGATTGATCCCCTATGGGAAATTGGTGTTTATGTATTTTTTATTTTTATTTTATACTCTCTATATTTAAATTTTAAATAAGTAATGTTCTCTATACTTATAATGAAACCACAATTTTAAGACATGAACTTATGATTCATGATTGAATTATGAATAATTCTCACTCTTATGATACATGTATTTTCAAATGATAATGATTTATTAAATTTCACATGTTTATGATATTTGAAATACTGGGTATGAACTTTTATGTTATGGCGATGACCTAATACCATTATTCTTATCTTAGGATTTTATATGATCATCAATTGATATCTCCCATGTTTACCCTTACTAGGAATCTAAGATCATCCATTATTATGTTTCCTATCCCTAGGTTCTTAACAAAGGTATTATATATGTTATTTCAAAGAATAGAAATACATATGAAGAAATTAGTGGTAGATGAAATAGTAATATTATGAACCAATTTTATATATATATAATATTCCAAATATATTAGACCCATATGATTCGGGCATGGATCATTATGATATGTAATGAATATCAATATAATAAGATTCAATATATATGTATGAAATGTATGGATCCCTATAGTTGGTATCATAGAAATATTATGTTGCCTTTGGAAACATGGAAGAGAAAATTGTAGTGATAACCCTTAGATAGGTGTATGTATTGGATGATGTCCTATTGTTTTAGTAAGGAAGAAATTGTGTGGATTTTATATCAACCTAACCATATCAAGATACTATAATTAAACATTATTTGATAATTTATTAATCTAGGGATAATAACCTCAAAAACTATTGGTTGAGTATATACCCATTTCTATTCTGGTGCATGGTGAGTGCGCCCTTACTACGCACCAAGTTTGACATTCCTAGGGGAAATGATTAACTTAATTAACATTTACTTTATGGATAATTATGAAGGATTTTTATAGATGATAACCAAATATGTCCTAGTTTAAACTTATATCTTCTTAAATTTGAAAGAATGTGTAAAAATTTAAATACCCCATAAATTATTTTTTTGAATAATCTCCCACTATGACTATTTTTTCTCACATTATGATTTTTAGTTTTAGAATATGGATGGAACTAGGAGGGTTCATGTTAATCATGAATTCGACACACAATAATTGTCATTAATTATTACTAATTATTGGTAATTGTTGGTAATTATTACTAATTTTCAGTAATTGTCATTAATTATTACTAATTATTGTTAATTATTTGTATCTAGTTATAATTAATCTAAATTTTTAGTAATTATTAATAATAATTAATAATCATTGATAGTTATAACAAATTATTACTAATTATTACCAATTATCACTAATTAATTAGATTTTTTAGTAATTATATCAATATATTATTATTTATTACTAATTATTGGTAATTTTTAATAATTATTCGTAACTATTACTGATTAATACTAATTATTGGTTATTATGTGTAATAATTAATAATTATTAATAAATATAACCAATTATTAATATTTATTTTTAATTATTGGTAATAATTAATAATTAATACTACCTATTACTAATTATTACTAATTATTAGTAATTATTAATAGTTATTTATAATCATCGGTAAGAATTACTAATTATTTCTGATTATATGTATTTATCTATAATTATGTGTAATTATTACTTTTTATTATTAGCTATTGGTATTTATCTTAAATGATTACTAATTATTACTAATATTTTCTAATTGTTTGTAATTGAAACTAATTATTAATGATTATTAATAATTATAACTAATAATTACTAATTACTTCTACATATTAGGAATTATTACTAATTATTGGTAACTATTGTTAATTATTATAGTATATTGGTAATTATTAATAATTGCTATAAATTATTACAAATTATTTATAATTATCATTAACTATTGAAAACTATTATTAATTATTACTAATTATTTGTAATTTATGATAACCATTACTAATTATAACTGATTATTGGTAATTACTACTAATTATTGATAATTATTACAAATTATCGGCAGTAATCTATAATTATAACATAGTATTGTTAATTTGTGGAAGTTATTACTAATTATTATTAATTATTAGTGATTACTGGTAATTATTATTATTTATTACTAATTATTGGTAGTTATTATTTATTATTACCAACTATTACTAATTATCTATAATTATTGGTAATTATCGATAAATATTAGTAATTATTGTTATATATTGGTAATTATTATTAGTTATTATTAATTAATTGTAAATATTACCAATTATTTGTAATTATTACTATTTTTTGGAAATTATAACAATTTATTACTAATCATGGATAATTAATACTAATTAATGGTAATTATTACTAATTATTGGTAATTATTATGAATTATAGTTAATTATTACAAATTATAGGTAATTATTACTAATTATTTGTAATTATTTGTAATTATTCATAATTATTACTAATTATTGGGAATTATTTTTAATTATTACAAATTGCTACAATTTTTTTAATTATTTTTTTATTCTTAATAATTATTGGTAATTATTACTAATTATTGGTAATTATTACAAATTATTAGTAATTATTACAAATTATTGGTAGTTTTTACTAATTATCGATAATTATTACAAATTATTGGAAATTATTGGTAATTATTATTCATTATTGGTAAATATTTTTAATTGATGGTAATTATTACTAATTATTAGCAATTACTGCAAATTATTGATAAATATTGGTAATTTTTACGAATTAGTACTAATTATAACTAATTATCCGAAATTATTAGTGAAGACTGCACGAGCCACGAGTTTGAACTCCTAGATCTCAAAAAAATATTTGAAAAAAGAAATGCATTCACATGATTCGAGGGGCTGTGATTTAAAAATTGATGTACACACACGACAAAATACAACAAACAAAAAAAATGACTTACACAAACATCATGGAGAGCTTTCCCTACCACCCCAGCATTCCACAATCAACAACATTAACACATGCGAAAATCATAACTTATATTTGTTGGTTTGTATTACCAAAATTATTTCCACTGCCTTAACCCCATAGATTACATCATCTCCTCTATTTAGAAGTAATCCATGGTATCTCGATCATCCACACTTTTGACGATGTTCTCCTCAGCCTCACCTATCCCTAATTCATGCATGGTTATGCATTCTGAATCAGTTGTTTGTGCTCTAACTTCATCAGCCTTGCCTATAATTCTGTAGTATCAATTTTTTTAATGACCAAGAGTAGATGGTTCCTTATAATGACCAGGCTCCATGAAACCCTCCAATTCACATTGTACAACAAAGTCACGTTCAACAAATGGCCTCTTCCTCAATTCCAGATTATGGCTCCCCTCTGGAAAAGGCAGTTCCTTAAGTTGATCTAGGTAGCCACAACCTACTACCACGAGACCTCGTTTGGAAACCACATCAGTTACGGAAGGGGGTTTCTAGCCCCATCAACCAACTCCACCATGATGGCTAAATCCCCACACTTCTTGATACATTCTACATATGAATCTCATAAATTACTATTGAGTCAATCATGTTGAAAATTTTTAGTGTGTTTACTCCAACAACTGAATTCCCACATTTACTCCCCTCACCATTTCTTTATCATATATCTGTAACAGTACTGCCTTCTACCTTGGTTTTAGTAGGGACATGTTCAGTATCCGGATCCTTCCATGGTGAAGGTAAAGACGCAATTTTTGGTAGATCACCATGCCCTATTTTAGTGTAACCATCAGCTCTAAGTAAAGAACCAGGATATTGAGAACCCTAATGGGCATCATTCCCCTCAAGAACCTTCTCTACATAAAACACATGTGAAACATGATCCCCAATACTGACCCATATAGAAACATCCAGCATAGAATAAATGTAAATAGTCGAAGTATACTTCACATTACCCTATACAGCTCCCACAAAATAATCTTTCATTTTAATTTTAACCACATCCATATCCACATATGAACTATCCCTCTTGGGGCGCAATGTAAATCGATTGTTCTTATAGACACTTTACCATTAGACAAATATTGATCCTCAAACTAATCAGTAGAGTGTCCTCATATATTGTTTTCAAGGTATTAGACTTCAATGTGCTCACCCATATCTCCACATTTGATTAGATACCCATCTTTGATAACAAGGATGTTAGGATTTTGTTGACTGGAAATACCATATTTTGATCCAGCGACCACATCAGCAAATGAGTTTGGGTATTTCTACTGAGTCCCTCTAACTGATTCACTCCCCTATCCTTCACTCAATCCTTCTAGATTAGTTTCATCCATATAAAAATTATATTTCCACTCTATATGACCATTGGATGGTTTTATACTACAAACCATAGGCTTGAAAACCTTCCCACCCATCAAATTTTCATTTTTTCTTTGCTAATGATAAATACCAAGTTCCCTTCCCTAAAAACTAGATTATCTATCCATTTCCATTGGATGTTTGAATTTAAAATGATCAAAGAGATGTCCATTATTTTTAAAATTGGAGAATATTAAGCCTTTTATGAATTTTCATTAATAAGACCAATTTAATAAAAAATAAAGCATAAATTGGGTACATGTTCTAACTCAATAGAGAGATCAAATTTAAATTCAATCTCTAATAGGTAAATAGTTTCAATAAGTGGTAAATAAATTTCAAATACAACAAAAGTTTTCTCCTAATGCCTTTTAAATTCAAGATCATTTTACCTATAAAATTTGATGGGGATACCCACGGTTGAAGAAACATCACATAGGATTTTATTTTTCCAAAAAACAAGTTTAACCCCCATATACAAATCATAGATTGAGTTGTTGAGTTGTTGAAACTTTCCAGATTAAACCAAAGATCCCAGTTTAAGAATCATAGGGCCCATGTATTCAGATAAAAAAATAAAAAGATCTATGATTTGATTTTAATCTCTTATAAAGAAAAGATAATACGGACGAAATCCATACTAATTGAGCTGATCCTGTAGCAATCAAAACCATAAATTTATCGAAGCCTATTCATTAAATCCATAATAGTACATGTATTAATATTATGTTTCAATGAAAAATGAGTCATAATATAGTTCTTGTAACCCTCAATATGATATTCAATGTGTTTAGGGTTGGCTTTAATAAAATACAGTGTTCCATTCATTGTAAATTTTGTTTCCAATGAATGCGCACAATCAATTTGAGAGCTAGGAAAAACTATAATTTGGAAACTTCCCTACATTTTAAATCATATTGCTCCTCAAATAATATGGATAATTTTTTTATTTGATATATCTAGCTTCACATATCTCTTGGTCAATAGTAATCAATGCCTCTTGATCCATGTTTCGCACCACATCTTGAGTGAGGAATTCATCCTTCTTCAGTGAAAAAAACTCCCTATATGGATCAAAGTAACAACCAAATTGTATCCCATAAAATACACCACATAAATTCAATGAATAACAATATAGATAAAGAGTTTCTCAATTTTCCCTCATTGAAACCCCCACACATCAATTATCGGTAATGATTCTTAATTAACAGTCATTATTATTAATTATTGGTAATTATTACAAATTATTGTTAATTATTACTAATTATTAGTAATTATTTGTAATTATTGTTAATTATAACAAGTTATTAGTGATTGTTATTGATTATCTATAATAATTGATAACTGTTATAAATTATCACTAATTATGGGTAATTATTAATAAATATACGTAATTATTTGTAATTGTAACTAATTATTACTAATTAACATTAGTTATTAAAAATTATCTATAATTATTACTAATTATTAATAATTGTAACAAATTAGTACAAATTATTACTATTTAGTGATAATTATTTACTAATTATTTACTAATTATTTACTAATTACTACTTGTTATTTATGAATTATAAGTAACTATTACTAAATACTGATAATTATTAACAATTATTGATATATGAGGATGGTTCTGGATTTAAGCATGCTCAGTCCTAATATTTAAAAAGAAAAAATAGATGTGTAGAGACAGAAAGCACTACAATGAATGTGGAACAATAGGAATCACAAAAAAAATGTGGTCTTTGAGGGACCCAGAAATATTGAGGCCCGAGGGCCCCCATTAATGAATGGACCATAGTCCAATATTACCAGACTAATGTCCCTCCGGGAATCAGGATCGTAGCACCACTTCAGGGTCCTATGCAGCCACCATAAGCCTACCTCATGTGAATACCCCTGCACAACCAAAGACCGTACCTTGTTCTACTATATTCTATTAATCTTCACCCTATGGATGTTATTTTTCCCATTTCTTCATTTCCACCAATGAGTCATCTGTGCACTAACACTTCAATGCTATACATGTACCATAGACCCATTGGCACACTATAAAATGGATAATTATAGTGGGAAGAGACCTTTCACACTCATTGGCATTCTATACCACTTATGATCATTATGATATTCACACCCCACTGGCATCCCATGCCACCGATAGTAACTCAGGAGTCCCACGCCACATGATCGATTACACATTAGGTATCATCCCATGAGAGAACAAATCATGAAAAAAATTACAACATAATTCCTTCTCACTACACTCACCTTCCATCAGTCTATGTATAGTGCCCCATCCTGAGGTCAACACCCATTCAAAACCCAAGATCATCACCCATCTGTATTGTGACCATCACATCCACCTAGTTCATTGCCAGCATGCCCTTGTTGTGTCTTAGGATGTCAATGAAATCAAACCCACATCCTTACAACTATCACCAATCATTATCAATGATGTTATTTCCCCCATAACCCTCCATCACCAGCCATCCATTATCCTCCCCATGACATTGCAGTAATGCACTCTACATCTACCAGGCCCTCCATGTTGATGAGCCTCCATCGAAACCTCTATTGGGTTATAAAATCCTCTTCTTCAACACACATCTCTTTTCAATGATGTAAAAACTACCATCACCACCTTCAGGAAAGGATTCTGTCATCACCACATCAGCCATATCATTCAGCTTGCTCCCCGGTCAGCCTGCTTCATTGTTAGGTCAACTGATGAGAAGATCCTCCTACTTTGAAGCCATACCATCTATTTCCAACCCTTATATTTAGGCATAAATCATTCCATCATCCATATGAATCATGGTTTTTCCACTACCCATGAATCATTTTCCTTGATACCGCCAGGGCCCTAAAGCCATCATTGGACTACATAGCATGCCCTGTTGTCATTATTCTGAGAAAGTGTGAACTTTCCTCTTGATCTGTATCTTTTTTATGCATCAATTTCTATACAAAAATTCAATCACCCTGATCAAATTTAGTCCTCATACTAGAGAAGGAAATATTGTTTTGAGTATGCTTAAATCCAAACAAAGAGAAAATCTCATAGTGGATGACGATCTATTTATTGGTTCATATCTAGATGAAAATGCTAGAAAAAAATATATAAAGAATCTCAATGGAAGTTAAGAGGGATAAGCACTCTATTAAGGATAGATAATCTATGCATTTATCATTAAAAATTATTGATAATTATTACCAATTACTACAAATTGGTTATAATTATCTATAATTAATATCAACTACTACTAATTATTGTAAATTATTAATAATTAATACAAATATGTCTAAATATTTATAATATAAAATTAATTATATAAATTAGGAACTATAAAATTTAAAATAAATACCTTACAAATGAATTTTTCTCAGAATAAAAAATGTGATGAAATCTTGAAGATATATCTAAAAAAATTTCTTATGAAAATTATAATTTATATGGAGAGAAACTAGAGAGAACCTACAAGATTATCTCTAAACATTAATGAAATAACGGTGTTTAGAGGGTGGGTTATATAGGTTAAATTAGTTGTGAAAGACTATTTTCAATGGAAATTGAAACACAAACAAAAGTATTTATGATAGGGTCCATCAAAATAGCTACCACCATATATAAAAATGGTGGTGAACGACATAGTATTCAAAACAAATGGTCGAATCCATCATAAATTTTTCCCACCATAAATAAAATTTATTTAATTTGATGATAGATTATTTATGAAGAATGCTCGAATTCTATTAAAAATAAATCTTTTCTACAATATGGAATGCAATGGTGCTAATAATATTTGTGATGGCACTCATATACCATCACAAATACCACCAAATATTTAGTAATTTGTGATGAGTTTTGATTATCATCACAAATAACTCAAAATATTTGATTATTTGTGATGAGATCCTACTCTATAGAAAATATCACATTTTCCGGTGGTGATTTCCTATAGATGATTGTTGAAATACCAACATGTGTGATTATAAAGTTTGGTTATAGTTTTATCTAGAACAATGGATTAGAAGGAAATGTGACAAGTACTTCTGCAAATAGTGATATACTAGTTAGTGAAGCAATGACTGACTGCTGCCACCAGAGAACATCAAAATGAAACCTAGATAATCAACTCAAGTGAAACATGACACATGAAATCTTGAAGAGAATTGTTTTATAAATATGAAACTATCTCAAAAGGACTTGTCTACATGGGGAAATATCAACCATTTGTTATTTTTGGAGTCGGTACCATCAAATAGAAGATGCATGATGATATTTTTCAAACTTTACAAGGAGTACAAAATGTGGGGGGTTTAAAGAAAAAAATATCTTCACTTGAATAATTTTATAGTATTAGATGGAAGACTTACACCAAAATTTAAGTGATGAGAATTATCAAGGGATTTTTTATAGTGATGAATTTGAAAAAGATGTCAATGAACCTATATATGATTATGAGTGAAATGTACAAGGTGAAGTGTACAATGGTTTCATTAACTACCTAAGTAGATGTATTGATGAATTCATGGAATCATAACCTTGGTCTATCAAACCTCAACCCTAACGTGTTAATTATTTTTAATCATTTAATTACTTTCATCATTTATCTTGTGTTTCAGGCCAATTAGAATTTCATTTTTTGTATTTTGTCTATACAGGTGTATGATTAGTATACAATTAAATGAAGCTATGTGCAGATATTATAAGGATTTTTGTAGTATTTAGTAGAGGCAACCACAAATCCGGTTCATAGTATCCCTAACTAGGAAGCCATCCTTTGTTATTTTTTCATATTCTCGAGTAGAGGAGCACAATTGGCACAAGGATTGGCCAACCATGAGGACAAACAAAGCATAGTTTCATGGCCTTCAAAAAAAGAAAACGAAAAATAAAAAATAATAACAATAAATTGAATTAAATTAAATTAATAGTAGTAGTAATAATAATAAACCTAATATCACACCCCACCCCTTGTGCAACTGAAACCCCTCCCCCTCTTCCTCCTTGTGCGTGTACCACCCCTCTTCTGATCCCTCTCCTCTATGATGATTCCATATGATTTCATGAGGTTTATTGGTCGATTCTCTTGGATGGGCTCTCATCTTCCTTCCATATTCATTTTCATGGTTTTTTCTTCTTCCCATCACCCATATTTATTTGGCTAAACCCTAGGGTGAGGGTTGATCAAATTTTTGGAACCTTCTTTTGCTGTTGGAGATTGTAAAGGGTCTCTTGGGTCATATTTGTCTATGTTTTGATACTCACTACCAAAGATGAATCATATCTGGCTGTTTTGTTTCACCCACTTCCATATGAGGTAAGTCTTCATTTCCCTTTTGTTGGGACCAATTTTAATTGTGGGTTGGGGGATTTTTTTATTATTTGGTTTTCAATGGTTTTTTAGGAGGTCTTTTGGTCCCTTGATGTTGAATTTCACATGTATTAATTGGTAAGAACATATATAAATATTCCCTCTTTATAAAAATTCCCTCATGGAATGGGGAATATGTACATGTTTTAAAAGTCTATAAATATATATTTGTGAATGTGCATATTTATTTTTGTGTAAAGGGGTGGTTCCAAGTGCGCTCAATCAATGGAGTCATGGTATGAGGTAGGTTCCCATTACCCAATCCTTTGATTGTAATTCCTTGATTTATTGAGTGTATCTAAAGTTTGTTTTCATTATTGTATAATGTGTATATGATATGAAAATTGGCTGTGACACTGGGAATTTTCTTTTCAATTAATTTATATATTAAAACTATTCTTCAAATGCGTGTCCTCATTAT
Organism: Viscum album; assembly: GCA_963277665.1. Classification (NCBI taxonomy): domain Eukaryota; kingdom Viridiplantae; phylum Streptophyta; class Magnoliopsida; order Santalales; family Viscaceae; genus Viscum; species Viscum album. The sequence goes on along the minus strand of OY728128.1, from coordinate 258,243,606 downwards.
TAAATCATACTTCAAACCTTGTTTTTAAATTCATTGTATTTTAATGTGTAATGGGTTCCTAAATGACTTCTATCAAGAAAAGTATTAAATAAAAATGGTTTTTTATAGAAGTAAAGTGTTTCTTTTAAAATGGTGAGGCTTGGTTTTCTGTTTTAATTGTTTTAAATAAAGAAAAACACATCTTAAGTCATGAACCCATGAATTAAAAATGTGATGAATCTGCTAGATGTGTGATTTATTATATATATTTGGTGAAACGGTTTGTTCATTCTTTAAGGGTCTTGGAAATAGAGTGTGATCAATTGGGGATATTGTGGGTGTGATGTTGGATGGGTTTTGGGTTATGATTTATATATATATATATATATATATATTCTATCATGGGAAAAAAGTACCTCCATTAGGCATGAAACATTGGAATCATAGGTATGTAGGTTATCAGACTAGGTCAAGTATGATAGGCAAGCCAGTAGGATTGTGACCCAGTCTCCCTAGCAGGATTACATTACAACACTAACTAGAATATGATGATAGGGATTGTTTTGCTCAAGTATAAGATGGGCCTTCCTGTCCTTGGTCGATCACTGAGAGTACTAGGATCCTAGGACCCTGATAACACTAGAAACTTAGGATTTCTTTATAGTTCATTATCACATTTAACTCCTTATTTCTACGTTAATATTTTTAAAATTCACTTATGATCAGTTTCAGTTTTACGTTCAACTGATAAAATGCTTTTTATACCATCCTTTGTGTGTAAAACCAGATGATATTCTTTTACTACAATATTTTTCTCACTGATACTCTTGTTTTATCATATATTTTTCAATAAATTGTTTGTTAGAAAATCCCTCATTCTATGAAAAATAGTTTTGAGAATCAAATAAAAAATGGTTTCATTGATCATTTTCATGTTCATTGTTTTGAAAGTAAATGGAAAAACCTTATTTTTATATATATTATTTTCATACTAGTAAGACTTGGTTTTGTATTTAAATGTACATAATATGGAATAATTTATTCGGGCATGTTTACTCAGTTTTAATACTCACTCCTATAGATCTATCGTTGATAATAGTTTCTAGTGCTGCTTCCAGCTTAGATTTGGTCATCATTGAGTGATGTTGGTTCAGTGGTTTATAGTGACCTGAGGGGCCACATGGAGGTATGTATTACTTTATTTCTTTCCAATTTCTATTTCTGTCTTATTAGTATTATTTTTATTTTATTATTTAGTTTTTAATCAGATAAATTATTCCCTACTAATTATTTGTTATGCTCAACCCAAGTTTCCATCCCAAGAGGTTTGGGAAAGCCTTTCAAGCCTTGTTTTAGGCCGTCATTGGTGAAGGGTTTGGGGTTGAATCAGGTTAGTTAGTGATAAAATTATATTAAAGGAGTCCTTTTTTATTTGGGATGTCAGGTATATCAGAGATATAATTTCTGGGATAAAGAGGAAGGTCATGGGTTGATTCTTTATCACAAGCACTCATGATGTGACCTAAGTCGCCTGGGGTATTTGGTTTTCAATTATTTATTTGTAGTTTTGTGTTAAGTTGTAATATTATTTTAGTTTTATGATATTATTTATGTTGGGGGATAAATGTGGATGTGATCTGGTGCTACATGGTGAGTATACATAGCATATAAACCAACATGGAGCCCAAGTTCATAGTTCAATATGCTTGTTGTGGTTAGTGCATGCTCAATGCATGGTTTGCTAAACCATGGTGTAGAGTTATCCATGAACCCTACTTACCCATTTCATTTATTTTAGTATGGGTGATGCTTTAGTCTTATTATGGTTCTTGTGAGTAAATTTTGAAAGGAAAATGATTTCTGAAAATGTTTTTCACAGTGAAAAATGGATTTTAAAATGAAAAAAGCCCTCAAAATTTTTATAGGTTTTTTCATATAGGAAGTGGAAAAGGTGTCTGATATTTAAAAGGGAATGTATTTGAATTGATTTTATCCAAGAGAATATAAAATGTGTAAATGGATTTGAAAATGGTCTTTAGTGTCTATGATGATTTTGGAATTAGAAAAATATTTTAATTTCAAAAGGGGGGATTAAATTTGATAATGGGTGAATTTTAAACTTTTTATTTCTAAAAGAGTGTTATTGGGATGTTTGTGATGTTGTTGTGGTTTTTATTGTTTAGATATAATTTGGTTATGTGATGTGTTGTTTTGTGAGGATGATATTTGGTTTAAAAAGATAATTGATCAATTTCTAGTTCGAATATGATTTCGTGTTTTGCTTTATGTTCTTTAGAGTATGTCACCTAGAAAGAACCTAAAGATTTATGGGGAGTCTCTTATAGTCATTATATCTATCTAGAATTCTAGAGGAGTGGTGGAGCTGAGATTTCTTCAATCATTTCCTATCATATATAGTGACAGAGTACAGTTAGAGGTTGTGGAGTAGCTTGAGGAAGTTGAGAGTGTGATAAATTATTTTGAACCCTAGATATTGTGAGTGTACGATTTTTCTTGAGTATGTTAAAGGGTCTAGGACATGACCAGTGAAAGGTAATAATTCCATTCTAATTGTTATTTTTTATGCCTCAGGAGGTCTTCAAGACCAATTTTATCCAATGGTTTATTCTTGAGGAAGTGAAGGAGAATAAGGTGCTAAAGATCATGGGTGATCGATAAGGTCAACTAAATGTGAAGGTGAATGGTGTCAATTTCAATTATTTTTTCATTTTCTCCATAGATAGTGTTAATTGATCAGTTGGGAGCTCTTATTTTTTTTGGGTCCCTATTCATGGATCAATGATCACATATTTCATTTGGGAAAATATTAGATGGGAACTCATCGAATTTTATAGTCTAGTTTACTTTGGTGTACATGAAATTTCCCTATTCAGTGAGGAGTGTGAATAAGAGGAGTGTATATCAGAAAAGTATCCTTGTTATTTCCAACCTATTATTCATTAGACCACTCGGTTGTAGCTTCCAGTGAGGTCAGTTTGGGCACTCTAGTTCGTCATGTCGTAATCCTTCAAATACTTTTCATCGGTGTGGATTATTGTGATATATGAAGAATTTTGGTAAGATTATTTACAGAAAGAATACATTTTGGTAGGGGATTATCAATTCCTAAATATAGTGCAACAGATTCATCATAAAATTTGGGCTCCTACCATATGTCTAGGAGTTCATAGTTTCATGTAGTGTAGGAGTTTCTAGGTTGGGGGAGGTACATCTAACATCTTTTCTCCATGGTTGGAGTGAAAATTGTTTAAATTTTTTAGGGAAGTAGTTTTTATATTATTGAAATAATTATTGATTATAAATATTTTTGGCCCCATTTTACTTAAATTAATGTTTTTGTTACTGGTTGATAAGAACTTATAAGTGGTTAAGGTTTTTCTAAAATAGTTTTAACTTAAGTGGTTATTGTTTGGATATGTTTGTGTTTTACAAATCTAACGAATCATGGTTTAGTTGGTATTTGACTTGAATTTATTTCTTTATTTATACACGATTTTTGGGAGGGAGGGGAGGTAGTGATTTCATGATATCTGTTTTCTTAAATGGTGTGGAGACCCACCACAGGGTAGTTATTATTGTGGTTTTCTATAGATTTGGTTAGGTGAGACTTGTGGAGTTGAAAGGTCACACTGAGGTTCCTAGTTTTCTTTAGTTCTTGGTTTAGTTTAGGGGGTTCCTTTGATTTTAGCTTTATCTTGATGTTTTATTCTAGAGGATCCTATTGAGATTGAGTTTATACTTGTTCTCTATTTAGATTGGGTGAATTTCTAGGGGCATAATGTTTTAGGGTGGGGATAATGTTCATGCCCTGACATAGAAATGTTAATTATTTTAAATAATTTATTTATTTTTTTTAATTTTTATTAGTTTTAGGCCGGTCCAAGATTTATATTTTATTTTTTGTATTTTTTAAATAGGCACACGATTGGCACACGATTAATAGAAAACATGTGCAGACTACGTGAGGGTGTTAGTAATTTTTATCATGGAGGACCACTTGGTTAGTGAAATGTTTCCCGAACACTATAACCTTCCCATGTGGGGTGTCCAGGGCCCCTAGTAGAGGTGCACGATTGATACATGGTTTTTCCAACCATGTGATCAATCCATGCATAGTTTCCAAGCATTTAAAAAATAAAAATAAAAAAATAGAAATTAAAAAAATTAAATTAAATTAATAATAATAATAATAATAATATACCTAATATCACCTCCCCCACCCATCATATTGGTGAATCCCCCTCCCCCTCTTCCTCTATAAGTGCATGCCGACCCTCTCCAGATACCACTCCTCCACGATGATTCCTTCCAATTTCTTGATATTTATTAGATATTTCTTTGGTGTGATCACTGCTCTTCCTTATTTCATCTTTAACTAGTCATTTGTCTTCTTTCCATTTACCCACTTTATTCTTTAAAAACCTTGGGGGAGGGTTGATCTGATTTTTTGATCCTTATTTTACTATTAGGGACTGAAAATGGTCTTTAAGGTCAGCTTAATGTATGTTTTGGTACCCACAATTGAAGGTGAAGCATATCAGACTATTTCTATTAAATCACCACCTTTTCAAGTTGGTTTCAATTTCCCATTTATTATCGCAATTTTAATTGGGGTTTTTGTTGATTATTGGTTTCTCTATGGTTGTTTAAGAGGTCTTGTTGTCCCTTGAAGTTTAATTTCATGGGTATTCATACGTAAGGGCACATATATATAAAACATCTGTGTAAATATTCATTAATAGAGCCGAGAATTTATACTTTAGGACAAAGGGTATAAATATATATGTTATGGTGCTTATTTTTGTAAGCATAAAGGGGTGGTTTCGAGTGGACATCATTGAAGGTGTCATGTTTTGTGGTAGGTTCCCAATGACCAAGCCTTTGATTGGAATTCATTGAATACTTGAGTGTTTCTAAAGCATTTTGTCATTATTTTATAATATTTATTTGATGTTCAAATTGGTTCTATCTTTTAGAATTCACATTTCACTTTTCTTCTATATTTTACCTAAGCTTCAAATGTGGGTCCTTCTTATTAAATCAAGATTGCAACCTCATTTTGAAATGAAATGTATTTTAAATGTACAATTGGGTCGTAAATGATTTATATAAATAAAAGTATTAATTCCCAAATATCTGTTTATAGAAATAAATTATTTCTTTTAAAAAGGTGTGTCCTAGTTGATACATTGAATTATTTTATAGAAATAAAAACACATCTTGATGCATTCCCCATGAAATAAAAATGGGATGTATGTATTATATGTGTTATTTATGATATTTTATTATTAAAAATGTTTTTGATTGGTTTAGGTTTATTGGAATAGGGATTCTCTTATGTGATGTGATTTCCGGTGAGAAGTTGGATGGGTTTTGGGTAAAGAATATGATATGTATATATATTCTAGATGGATAAAAAATCACCTCCATTTGGGTAAGGTACATGGGAATCATCGGTACCTAGGTGGGAATATAAGGTCTAGTATGATAGGAATGGAAGAAGGGTCATGGTCCAGTCTCCCGAGTAGAATTATGATAAAAAAATATCTAAATTATGATGATATGGATTGGTTGGATTGAGCAGGATACAGATCTTTGTGTCCTTCATCGATCACTATGAGTACAAGAATCCCATAACCCCACTAACCCTAGCTACTTAGTAATATGTCATATGTATTTCTGTTATTTTACTCTAGCTTTCTATGGAACTATTTTTAAAATGAACTTTTTCTTGGTTTTCTTTTTTACTATTAAATGATGAAAATATAATTCTACCTTCCTTTGTATGTTTCCCCTAGTGATATGATTTCACAGTGGTATTTTTATCACCGATACTCTTATGTGACTAGTTATTTTTTTGTAAATTATTTATTATAAAATACCTAATTCTTTAGAAGATAGTTTTGAAAATTAAATATAAAAATTGGTTTTTAGAAAAATATCCCAATTAGTGTTTTTAAAGTAAATAGAAAAAACTAATTTTTATATGTCATATTTTAAAACAAGCATGATTTGCTTTTATTTTATTAATGGAAATTCATAGGGAATAGTTTATTGAAGAATTCCTATTGTGTTTTAATACTCACACCTATATTTCTATATTTTTTTTAGTTTTTGTTGCTTCTTCTAGATCGAACTTAGACATCATGGAGCCACATGGGTTAATTGGATGATAATGATGTGCGAGGTCACATGATGGTATGTATGGTTTCATTTCATTTCCACTTCCAGTTTAATATTATTGGTTATATTTTTATTTACTTATTTATAAATTTTTTAGGTGATAAATTATTCAAAACTGAAATTTTTTTACGATCGATAGTAGTTTCCATCCCAAGAGGATCATGAATGCCTCTAGGGCCTTATCACGGGATGGATCAGGTGACCGGTTGGAGTTTTACTCAAGTTGGTTCATCATAAAATGTTGCCATAGGAGCGCTTTGTTATTTGGGATGTTTGGTATATTCGAGATATAATTTTCAAGGACCAGGAGGTATGTCATGGGTCGGTGCCTAATCACCCCCACTCATAATGAGACCTGAGTCACTAGGGGTAGTTGGGTTTCAAGTAATTATTTGGGTTTTGGGTTAGGTTGTTACCATTTACTTAATTGGATAAGCTTTTGGATATTACGAGATGATAGTGGAGGTTATATGGTCCTACATGGTGATTTTATATTCCATAGTGATCAATAAGGATCCTAAGTGCATGGTTTAATATGACATCAGTGGTAAGTCCATGATAAATGAATAGTATTCTAAACCATGTGGTTGGGTTCTTCATGAGTAATAGTTCCCCATCTAATTTATTTTCATATGAGTGATGATTCAGTAATATTTTAGTTAGTGTGAATGGATTTAGAAAAGAAAAATATATTTTAAAATGTTTTTCAGAGTGACAAAAAATGGGTTTGAGAAGGGAAAACAACTTCTTTTTTATTGGATTTTTTGTTTCAAAGGGGTAGTGGAAGTGGTATTATGGGATTAAAAGTGGATTTTTAGGTAGTTATTTTATCCCAGAGAACATGAAATGTTAAAATGCATTTGAAAATGGGATTTGGTTCCTAGGATGGTTTTGGAAATGAAAAATTATTATATTTTAAAAGTGGGAATTGAATTTTAAAATGGGTGAATTTTGAAAGGGTGATATTTAAAATTGGGTTCTTCGAATTTTTTTGTGATGTTGGTGTGGTTTTATTACAGTTTACATATGATTTGTTTTTGATTTTATTTTATGATTTGTTAGTTTATGGGATTTTTATTTTGTTTAAAATATTAACTCGTCTGGTTTTAGTTTGATGTTGATTTGGATTTATGATTTACATTGTTTTGGGCTTAAAGACACAAAAGACACCATATATTTATAAGGAGTCTCTTCCAGTCATTAACTCTACCCGACTACCAGTAGAGTGTTAGAGCCAATATTTTTATAGTTATTTCTTATCATCCAATGTAATAGAGGTTTGCTAGTGGATCTGTAGTGTCTTGATAAATTTGAGAGTGCCATTTTGTTTCTGGGAACTTAATATCTCATGGGATTTAGATTTTTCTTGGTTATTTTTGATAGACCAGGACTAGACCAATGGATGTTGATCCTCCTATTGTATTTATAAGTTGGGATGTCTCGGTTGGTCCTCAAGACCACTTTCATCAAATGGTTTACCCTTGAGGATGTGATGGAGAAAAAAGTTTCATATCTCTAGGATGCTTGACAAGGTCAACTATTGGTGAAGGGGAATGTATACCATTTCAATGAATTGGTTTCCTTATCTCCATAGATAGTGTAGATCAAATAATTTGAGGCTAATATTTTTATGTCGGGTATATATCTATAGACCAAGGATCACATTATTTCATTTTTGATAGTCTTAGTGGGAAGATTGTGGAAGTTGATATTCTGGTTTCTTTAGTGTTTGGGAATGTTCAGCATCCTAAGAGGAGTGTGAACTAGAGGAACCCATTCTCAACATGTATCCTTATAACTTTTTATATTTTATTCGTCGGACCACTTGTTTTCTTCTAGTGTGATCAGTATGGGAACTCTGAACTATATTTTCATAATCATATGACGTCTTGTTGTCTGTGTGGCCACTTGTGATATGTAAAGAAGTTCAGTATGTTGTGTTTCATTAAGAAGAAGTTTCAGTTGTGTATTAGATGCTCCTAAATCCATTGAAATTTATGCTTCAAGACATCGAGTCTCTAGGAATATATCTTGTAGTTAATATTTTCACTCAATGAAAGAATTTCCTAATGTGGGGGTGATATATATCTAAATAGTTGTTTCCAATATCAGAGTGAAAGTTGTTTAAATTTTTCTTGGATGTTGGTTTTCTCTTCTTGAAACTGTTTTTATTTAAGAATACTGGTTGCTTCATTTTTCTAAAATTGTTGTGGTTGTGTATTGTGGTTAAGAACATAAATTTTATTAGCCTTGTTCTAAAATGGGATTATATTTTAGTGGTGATCATTTTCTTATTTTTATGTTTTTTGGATCTTATGAATCAAGGATTTAGTTTCGATTGGTGATCATTTAGGTCTATCACTACTACCTATCGCATCTGCCATTTGGTGGATTCTATAGACCGGGTCGGGGTCACCTATAGTGACCGTGTTTTTTAGTCACTATAGACCACCTAAAGATATCCTTTAGTGACCACCATTTGTATGTGGATATAGACACTTGTGTTCTACTTTAGAAACCTCCAAATAGAGGTCCCTATAGTCTAATTTAGCCAACCTATAATAGCCACAATATGGAGGTTTCTATAGGATCACTTGGTCTAGACTGTTGTGACCTCCCTATGGAAGCCACTATATTTTTTTTATTTAAAAAAATCTTATCAGAATTAAAAATAAAACAAATGTTTCAAAAATACAATGAATTTTTACAAAATATGCAAAAACACCAATCTATAATTCTCTTTGCCTAATCATATTCCAAGATTCACACACATCACCAAATAAAACTACAAGAAAAAATTATTAAAATAATCACTTTAGTGAAAAATATTATAACTGATAATTGAAATAAAATAAAATATTTCAATTAAAAATTAGTACAATAGACAGAAGTTATTTTATTTCAAAAATATATTTATAATTTCTAATCATTTTTAAAATTTTAAACCGGTTATTCATCATTTCAAATCAATGACACATATAATTTAAATTTCATTTTCTTTTACTAATCATGTTTAATAATAATATATTTTTACTATGATTTTAAGTCATTATAGAGTCATTTTTTATATATCTGAACTTTAAAATCACGTTTTTGTGTTTTAAGACACTAATAGTGCAATTTCCATCACCCATGGAAAACAAAACCTCAGATTGATGTACGGTGTACTTTATCATTTTCAAATTAACACTATGGTTTTTTATATGATTGCATGGCATTCATAGGTTTTTCTGTTGGTTTTGACCCCCGTGTGTTTTTAAAGGGTGTCAAACCTTTAAAATCACATATTCAGTCGTTTCGGGTATATCCCATGCCTGATTGATATTTTCTCACCTCACACAAGAAAAAATTAATAATAATAAGGTTTTAATTTGATTTCAAGTCATTCCTAGGTTTTTTAAAATGATATGATCGTTAAACGCATGTTTTGGTGTTTTATGAGAATAAATGTGCATTTTTGGTCGTCTTTGGAAAACAGTAACTCAAATTGACATATCATCTTCCCAAAAATTTAAATTTTCACTATAAAACTATTTTATTCTATTTAATGGAATTCATATGTTTTTAAATTTGTTTTGAAGAATAGACACACCTTTTTAAAGGTTGTCAAACCGTTAAAAATCGACGATTCAGTTATTTGGGGCACATCGCTCATTCGATTTCCATTCCAACTACTCATAAAAATCAAGCATATTAATAAGATGGTTTCCCTATGATTTAATTTAATTCTAATTGTTTTCTATAAAATTGATATTAAATTCCTGTTTTTGGGTTTTAGGTCACAAAATGTCTGTTTTTTTCATCGCAGGAAATAGGAATGTTCAATTGATACAGTGTCTACTAAACCGTTTCACAATCAAATCTATAGTTTTTTATCTGATGTGATGGTATTTAGAGGTTTCTTGGTTTGTTTTTACCCCCACATGTTTAAAAGGGCGTCAAACTATTAAAAACAACATATTCAGTTATTCTCAGAAAACCGCTTGTCTGATTGATGTGTCATATACTCTTACACACCAAAAATTTTAATAAGATAGTTTTCCTAGGATTTCATGTTATTTTGAGTTATTTAATATGGATGTGATAATTAAACATGATTTTGTCTAATTTTTGACCCTAAATGATCATTTTCATTCCTTCCATTAAAACACTGGCTCATAATAGTTTTTTTGTACCCAACCATTTCAAAATTCACTGTACATTTTTTATCATCTGATTTCATATAATTTTGATGACATTTAGTTGGTTTTGACCCATAAGGAATCTTTTTAAAGGGTACCAAACCTTTTAAAACCTCATATTTAGTCATTTTTGGAAGACCACAAAACCGATTTATGTCTCATAATTTCATACACATCAAGAATAATAATATGATGGTTTTCTTATGATTTCATGTCATTACAACATCTTTTTTTTGTATATGTGACCATCAAAACCATGTTTTGTGTATTTTATGGCACTGAAAGTGATTTTTACATTATATTAGGAAGAAGAAACTCTGATTGAATTATCTTCATCTTGACCATTTCACAATTTAATATATATTTATTTTCATATGATTTCAAGGATTTCAGGGGTCATTCAGTTGGTTTTGACCAGCATGGGTTTTTAAAGTGATTTAAACCTTTTTAAACAACATATTAAGTCATTTTGGGAATATCATACATATAATAGATGTTTTGTATCATAATAATCTTCATATATAATAATTAGAAAGTTTTAATATGATTTCAAGTCATTATTAGGTTGTTATCTATAGATCTAACCGTAAAACATGCATTTTGGGGTTTTATGACATTAAAAGTGTGTTCTCTATCCTCCCGGGATAACACCAACTCAGATTAAATTTTTTAATACAAACACATTTTATGATTCAATCTATGGGTTTATAAACATATTTCTTGTTATATGGATATCATTTGGTTGGTTTTGACCCTTATAAGAACCTTTTAAATGGGCATCAAACCTTTAAAACTATATATATGGTTGTTATCGGAATATCACTTTTCTGATTGATGCTTCACATAAAAATACAAACCAAGAGTAATAATAATATAGTTTTACTCTTATTTCATGTCATTCCAAGGTCATATTCAATTTATCAAACCCTTAAATGCACATTTTGGTGTTTTATGACACTAAAAGTTCATTTTTCATTATCCCGAAAAAACAAAACCTCTAATTAATGTATCATATTCTTCAAAAATTAAAAATTAACTCTAATTTTGTTTTCATAATATTTCATATCACCTAGAGGTGATTTGGTTAGTTTTGACCCCCACCTCCAAATGTTCTTAAAGGTCATAAATCCTTTAAAAACCACATATTCAGTCGTTTAGGGTAGACCAAAAATCCCAGGGATGTTTTGACTCCTCTAACACATCAAAAATTAAAAAAACAACATTTTACTGTTAATTTAATTTATTATTAGACAGTTTTATATGGATCTGATTGTTAAACATGTGTTTCGGTGTTTTGTGACACTAAAAGTGCATTATTAATCCTCCCTAGAAAACACCAACACATATTGAAATTCTGTCTTCTCAAACATTTAAAAATTCACTCTCATGTTTTTTTTCTAATTTAATGGAATTAATATGTTGTTCTTTTGTCTTTGACACCCAGAAACACCATTTTAAAGGGTGTGAAATGTTTAAAAACAACATATTCCGTCGTTTGGGGAAAATTGAATGCTTGATTGATGTTCTAACTACTTGTACCCATCAGGAATATGAATAATAAATTTTTCTTATTATTTAAATTTATTTTGAGGCCTTTTATGTATATGTGACTATAGAATGCATGTTATGGTGTTTTATGACAATAAGAGTGTGTTTTCGGTCATCTCGGGAAAATGGAACGTCCAATTGATGTATCATATACTCGACCATTTATCAACATATACTATTGTTTTCATCTAATTTCATGAAATTTAGATTTTGTTCTATTGGTTTTACCCTATGTGTTTTTAAAGGGTGTCAATCCTTTAAAAACTGCATATTTGATCATTCCGAGCAGACCGCATGTCTAATTGACATGTCGTCCCCTTATACCTGTCATAAATAATAATTAAAATATTTTACAATTATTTGATGTAATTGTGGTGTTGTTTTTATAGATATGACTGTTAAACATGCATTTTGGTGTTTTAGGAAACTAAAAGGGCATTTTGTGCCTCTTAATAAAACACTATTTTTTGGGCAAACAATTGGTATCATACCATAATTCATCCTTCCTCTCAATAGGTATATAAAATATTTGGGATAGAAAATTGGAATCATACCTAATGTTACAGGGAGTAGTTAACTTTCTTAAGAATTCAATTAAACTATTGTCAACTATAATGGAATACCCATTTTAAGAAAGAAATTTTCATCACTCAAAAAAGATGAGTTAATATTTTTGGTCATTGGGTATGGACATTTACATATAATGAATAAATGAGTTAATAGATTTTATAGGGATTATAGATCATTTAGATGAAGAAAATAAAGAATTTTATGTGGATACAAAGCTAAATAGTGCATTATCAAGAAATTTATCTAACCATAACAATTTAAAACTAATTACATACAAGAAATTTTATCAAATGTGTGAGAAGTTTTTGAATACCTATTTGGGTGATTCAAAATTTTGATAGTTAATGAATTATTATAAACTAACTGTAATGATTTTATAATGATAATGAATAATGTAGTTGATGAATTTTTTGATCTGTTTAATGATATTGTGGAAGTAATGTGCTATCCTAGGTAGATAACTAAGGATATAAAATTTTCAAAATAATCCAAACAATAGTTCCTCCTCAAATAATTTGATATTTTTCAATTTTTCATGATAATTATCTGATGGAGGTAACATTAGGAAGCATATATTTTACCCTTATGGGAAATGAAATGAGGAGTATTGAAAATGAATCTATGCTGTAATATGATTACCAAGAGATAAATTTGAAGGATATAAAGAAACTACCAATCAAAAATAAATCTGGTGGAGCAGAATTAATGATATGCTATATGTTCTATCCTATAATTTCAAAATAGTAAAAGTGTAATTCATTGGTACGTTTCCCCATGATCGTTTTTATGTCATAAAGTCGAGAATATTGTGCCTAGGTGTCCTAAAATGTTTTCAGATAATTATGTGATAAAAGAATCAATGATGAAATAATTAAAAGGTATGAACAATAAGGGGAAATTACGGAAATAATTATTTATGACGAAGAGTGTACTTTTCAAATAGTTTTATAGCAATGGTTTATTAAAATTTAAAGTGCTCAATGTTTTTAGATATATTTTTTAATTAGTCTATCTAGTTTTTTTATCAGTTCATTATGTAGTGTATATCAATGATAAATATTTTATAATCAATGTAAGAACTGATCTTGACATTGATTGAGATATATACCATAAATTAATTTACATTTATAGGGATAAAAAATGTATCTAATTTTTTAATACAATATTCCCTACTACATAATCAAAAAAATTAAAGTGAAAATTTATTATTAAAAAACATGAATAGTTAATTTTGGAAATTAAATTCATAAATTTGAACTCTTTGTCAATGTTAAAAATATTCATATTATTGGTGGATAGAAAAACACAGTGAAATTACATATATAGAGAATAAAATTACTAAAAAATGAATCCATGAGGTTGAGGTGAATATTTGATGATGAATGATTAATTTAAACTATTGGTATGGAGTATGTCTGTTCTAGTGCAATAGCCCTTAAAAAGATACATAATATCACAATGTTTCCTCTAATATAGAATTTGATATAACTCATGTGTAGTATTCTATAGGAAATGGTAAATTAATTTTAGATCTTGATTAAAAGAAAATATAATTATAGGTTGATGAAAACCCACAAGAACTAAAATCTTTTTTAGTGATTGAGAAACAAAACACTATAAATTCTACTAGTGATGCCACAAATAATGAATAAAGACCCCACCAAATAGTTTTTATTGTTGTGTGAAAATAATGCATAATTTTTTTGATATGATACTAAGTGGTATTTTAAAGAGTAAGAATGTGAAATCATGATGAGATGGTTTTTATTTACTAAATATGATTCTAATGTATTTGGTTTTTAATATAATGGTTTTATCACAACATTATTATTTATCTATAAAAAGTATTAAAATAAGTTTCAAAATGGAGACTGAAAGATGAAGTGTGTCGTAACATGAGACTTCATAAAAAACTAGAAATTAATAACTTATTTTTAATTATGAATGTTTTAGATTTATCAATGGATCTAGATAATGAAAATTAATATCCATAATCAAAAAATATGAACTCATTGTCCCCGATTAATAAGAGATTTCATGAGAAATAAAATATTACATAAATAACCTTGATGGAAATGCGTCGGTCTAGAACCAAGTTCCTGTATATTAGTTTTACATATAACTTGAAAGGGAATAATTTCATTATCCCCATATCAAATAAAGTAAATATTGATCAGTTTGGTTTGAAAATCAATTAGAGAAAGTTAGTTTCTATGTGAACGAAAGGATTTGTGAAAAAATAAGGTTCCTATAATTATTGTGAATTCATGGCCTCGGAAAAATAAATAGTTGTAGTTAATCTTATCGGTTAAGGAAAAATGTGAAATTAAACATGAAAAGTCACATAATAAAAGGAAGTGGAGGCTTAATTATTTATTATAGGTGGTTCATAAATGGTAAATAAGAACATATTGATGGATAATAGGATAGTTTATGCTATAAAAGGAAGAGTAAACGAAAATTTTTCAGAATGGGCTTATCCATATGATCCATATATATTTGGACAAATTTTTTTCTAATGAAATTATTTAGATATCCGTTTTATGAATCATATTCACATACATATATTCCATACTAGTAAAAAAATATTGACCAAAAAAAATACAACCGAATGGAGATGAAGTAAAAATGATTTATCATGGTAGTGTGTGTGGATGTGTGTTTTATAGTGAAACCCAAATCCATGTATTGTAAAATCTATTATTTATTATTTATGAATGACTACAACTAGGTTGAAGTGTTAGTGGTTGTTTGTCATAAATTTTATTTGTTCAGGGGCATTGCTCGTTAACATATATTAGTGTAAAAAATGAACATGCTAAAAATTAAAATATTCCTTGCCCAAAATGGAATTTTTTTTACCCATAGTATAATATAAGAGAAAATTGGTAATAATGGGAAACACAATATTGTTTTATCCATATGAACTCAATAAAAATGAATTTTTTTGAAAGAAATAATTATGTTTTCAATATTATGGCACATACTATACTCATTTAAATGAATCAACCAGATAAATATAGGAAATATTTAGCTCATAAATTAGTTAATATCTAAAAAATTCCCTTATAATTTACAAATAAATGAAATACCCCATATGAGGTGTTTTAGAGAAATAATCAAGCCCTTAATTAATTTTATGTTTTTAGAAGTAAATTTTCTATTATCAACAAAGAGAAGCATTAAAAGATTGAATAATCTATAAAGGAAGGTATTTTACATGGTTATTCATCCATTTTAAATGAATATAAATTCTATAAAAAAATTCATGGAAAAATTATCTAAATTTAAATGAAACTGCTATCGGGAATGAATTAAATATAAAGAAAGAATGTTTTACTATAAAATTGTGATATAGATGAGGAAGAAAGTGATGTTGATATGAGAAGATTAGTTTGAGCTCAAGTTGATAATGAATGATCAAATTAAATCTCTTTTGAAGAAAAAATGTAGTGTCAATAACATGTACTAATAAAATAAATCATAATTGAGAAAACATTTTGATCTACACTGTTGGTGACCAGACAGGCCATACTGAAATTTGGAGGATTAATACGTAAAAACATGTCAAATGATTCATATCATCCATCCTAATTAATGTACTTATACCCATTCAAACCCCAAAATATTTCATCAAAATAATTGAATCAATTATCAATAGTTTCATTTGGGATGTAAAGTAGGAGGGTATATATCACTAGGGAAGTTGGTATAGGTTGGTTATGTAGTATGAGGAGGGTGGAATTAATCTAAAAAATATCATGGAGAGAATGGAGTCCATTCAATCTATACATTCATGGGATGAATTATCTAGATATTCTTTATGTTTAAGATTCATTCACAAAAAATATGGACCGTATTAAGCTATATAGATGGAACAATAGCATTGAATTTAGTTGAATATTTAATGTATATGATAAGAGAGTTATTGTTGTTTGGAAAATAAGATCTGGAATTCTAAAAAACGAATAGTTGATCCAACAACATAAGTTCACTGTAAAATCAATTTTATTGAAGAAGTCTTAATGAGGTACAATGAAATTGTTTTTATCAATTTTTGGGAGGCTGAACTCATAGAAATATTAGTAATGGAGATGACTATAAGGAAATTGGACCTAACATTGATCATCATTATGAAATATATTTTATTATAGATGATGTTTTATCAATTGAAATAAGTTCTATTGTTTATTAAAAATTATATATTCATCTTAAAATTATTATGATATTACATGGGATCTTCAAAAAAAAATTAAATTATTCATAGGAAATGATAAATTAACTATTTTATGGTGTCTTAAACTACCTCATGCAAGGGGTACATCCTCATATACATCACTAATGAACTCACAATGATGTCCACCAGTTGTATATAGATCCAAAATCATATATAAAAATAATATATCTTTAGTATATCAATAAAATTCAATATGAGTATGGTTTATTATATTTTTTCTTGTGGAACCACTTGTGTACAATCAATAGGATGATGCATCATCACTTTATTACATTCTGACATATGTGATAATCTATCATCATACACAACATGTAACTATAGAAACTTGTCATCCATACTATGTTTCATAGCCTTTATGGCAGAAACTATCTCTGTCGTCTTGCGCATCAAAGTATCTTTGCATGAACTCCTCAAATATTCTCTAACAATTGAATGTTAAGGGACACCTATTCCATATGTTAAAGAATAACTATGACCGTCATTCCCCATGACATTCTAAAATATATCATATTTGTGCACTGTACTATGACATTACTCCTCTGGAAACACAACTAAATCAATTTCAATATGAACCAATATAATATACATATTGAATTAATGAATTTTTTTTAATAATTTCTTAGAAATAAAAATACATTTGTTTTTAAATAATTATCATACTATAATGATGATACATCGGGATCACCCACCCAGTGATTCCACAACCATATCGACATCAAATAAGTCGTCTCACCTCATAGTTGTTACTATTATAAATGTATACACTAGATACATATTTATATTTATGTTATAATACAACATTTTAATCAAATTAATGAACAATGAATTCTAAACATACATCACATCTGAGTTGTGGCACGTGTTCAATACCAAGTTGGGAAGGCATGTTCTACATCAATTTATCCATTTAATGATGAGAAAATTCAGTCTAAATTTAACATATTCAGTTAATATACATATGAAAATTAGGTTCATTTATAGATTAAAATAATAAAATTTTCCACGGTCACCTCAACTGACCAAAACACAACCAAATCCTTCCACAACAAGGGAATAATTCCTATAGATACTCGTTGTGCAATGCTTATCAAACATGAAAATGGTATCCAGTGATATTTCTTCACCCTTACCTTGTAATATTTACATAAGTTTCTCAATTTGGAAATGTATACTTCCCAAAACCCATCTTGATTGGATGTTACATTATCCTGTTAAAAAAACAGTAACTATGATAATAATAAATCTAATGTCATGGAAAATTAAACATTTAATTTACTCCAACCACCCTCCATAAACATTAAACCATATCATGGGGTAATAATGTGAAATCATTAGTCTTCAGAGGTAATTTGTGTGGTTATCATATCGTATTCCCCAACTAATAAATAAATTGACTCACACATTCTCAAAACATAAGAAATTTGTCATTAAATAACACATCCAACTGATCTCTGGAGTTCTAGGATCGAACCCCTATACAGGACCACTATGTTAGTTAGAAGATTCACGAGATGGTTCTAAACATAAATTCATAATCCAATTATCAATAACAATTTTTTTTCTTAAAAACAGAAATAGTTAGAGGGTATACTTATAGAACATTATAATAATTTAATTTTAAAAATTAAAAACATACATACCAACAACATCAAGTGAACCAATCTTCCCACCCTGTGACATACCTACATTAATAAAAAGAAATATATAGTTAAATCAAGTAATTTATATATATATAACACATAAAATTCTTAACAAATGTTAATTGAAAAAATTAAAATCTTTCCCTAATCATGAATGTCTATTGCATCTCCTTCAACGGTCTCTCTGGCCCATTTTATATATTATTCTCATGAATATTTAGTTTTTTGGTTAGGTTTTTTATTAGGAATTGATAAAATATCAACTTTATGTTGTTAAATTAGATAAAACCCCTATATTAGGCATTTTCACAACTACTTTACAATTACAATCAATAACAAAAAAGTAAAAATTCTCTGTCTATGATGTTTGTATGAAGGAATCATTACTTACTTTTTCAAGTTTATTTAGAATATTGTTAAAGGTTAAAGATTTAAATTGGAAATGGTCAACTTTTTTTCCAAAAACTGGATCAAACCAGTCAAACCATAATAGTATATTCTTTAGGAAATGACTATAAATAACCTCAATAATATTCCTCAATAATCTATAATAACAGTCTGCGTTAATAGTTGAACAACCAACACCACTATTCTGCATTTCTTAGTTCATGTCAACATATCTAATAAAATATCATAATTTTTAGTGTCAATATACTTATAACAACAAGCTATAATAAAGCGTACATCAACTAATTAGTTTAGTTCTTTCCCCTTTGTATGTGCGCATGAATCACATATCTTGTGAATATGAAAATTTAACATAATTCAATGGATAAAGGTTTGTGAAAATACAACTCATTCACATTATAGAAATATTAAATCAATTATTTACACATATGTGAGTCTTGAACCACTCATTAAATTAAATGAAGTTATGATTTTGGATTTTATAGTCCTTTTTATGGGGCCTTTCCCATTTCAACTCAGTGATATGCATCCTAAATTACATCACAATAAAAGATTAATAATAAATTATTTATAGAAACATGTGGAATTATTGACCAACTATTAAACTTAATATAACAATGTAATAACTAATGGAGTGTTTAACAACACATATCGATGAGCCTGAAACTTCACATTGTTTCCCTTGATTCAAATGTAACATCCCATGTAATTATACAATAAAACCTTTTCATATCTATTAATATTTTATAATTGGATACTAATTTTAATTTAAAGGGGATTATTTTCCAAATAGCATACCCAACACACAATAATGAGTTTCTACAAAATCATACATTCCCTAGAAGAATGAGCTATACCCAAAAATAATACATTAATAATAATATTATTTTAAATGGTGGTAAATGCCTAGTCATTGTACTTTAGGGAATAAAAATAAGTAACTATAATTTGTTTACACATGTTTTTAAATGTTTTTAATATCTTATAATAAATTTTATTTCCTTAAAATAATAATAAATCCAATTTTAATCATAAAAAGTTCTAATATTTTTAAAAGGTAGTTTTACCCCCAATTTATGGAGTACCCATTTGAATTCTGACTTTTTTATAGTTTTATTAATTTTATATGACAAATTAAACTTCTTATTTGGATTTGGGACATAAAAAATCACTATGGCTTTATTTTTGTTATTTTTCTGTTAATATTCATTTTCTAACGAATTGTAAGTAATTCTGCATTTTAATTCAAAACCGCATTTTCTTATGATTTATTTATATAGTTTGGTATTCTATTTAATTAGTTTTAAAGTATAATTAAATAAATTTTATATACATAAATCTAATTTAGGCCATTAGAATCAATTTAAAATTAAAATTGGACATAAAAACTTTATGAACTTTTGAACGTTTTTACTTGAAAAAAACATGCTTCTTCAATTCAACAACATGATTAATTTTAAAATTTATTTTAGTCACTTATGTGAATTTAATTTTCAAAAATAGAAATACATGGTTTTAATAAGTAAGGAAAATGTGATCTAATAGGGTCAATAAAAATTTGGTGAATAGTAAATTTATTATTTTATTTACCACCCTAAAAGGTAAATCATGTAATTAAAGGTAAAAGTAATATTATTATAATATAAAACTACAATAACACTTCTCCTAATTTTATTGGATGAGTTATTTTCAAATAATACAATTATTGGGCTGAAATTATGGACTTTGTAATCTAGTAGGGTGTTATTATGACATTAATTACATTTTATTTAAAGTAAAAATGAAAATGTCATAAACATGTTTCTTATTACAATTTTTTTAATACGGGGTTATGTAAATGGTATATTTGACTAAAAATTTTCTATATAAATAAAAAATGATTTCCTACATCTTGATAATTTGTTTTTAATTTTTTTATATTAAATAATTAAATTTAACTATGACACAATGATGATGCAGTAATAGATTTATTAGCTAAATAATCAAATAAATAAAATTAATAATATTAATATAAATGTAAATTGAAATATTTTATGCCATAAAAAATTTTATGAATGGAATAGAAATGTTATTTTTGACTTAAACTAGTTTTTTTCAAAGTAATCATGTTGTTATGATATTTTAACAAGTCAAGTAATTAATACTGTCAGTATTGACATAATTCTTGTTTTAAAATATAATGAATTGAATTAAATGAATTAAATTTTTTTAAATTCCAAGAATCAGAATTTTTTTATGTCTCCAACTATCATTAATGAATCATTAATCAGTATTTTTACATGTTATGGTAATTATTTTAACTTTTACAGTGTAAATTACATAATAAAATGATAAGAGTTAAAAGGGATAAAACATAAATATAAAGATTAAAAAATAACAAAAACCTTTATAATTTGTACTGGATAAATGTAAATTTATCCAAAATCATCCAATATTCCAACTAAAGTATATTGGAAAATTTTGGACTAGAAAATAAATTTATAGTAATTTAATACTTTTTATAATTCTAATAGTGCCCCCCCCCCTGTCCCAAAAAAACACAATTTTTATCTATTCCTTACACTTCGAAAACTTTTTTTTAGATATTATCTTACAAAAAAATCCTAGATTACATCCATAAATTCTTAAGGCATTATTTTATAAGGAACACCCTTCTTAGAGATTTCATGGTGTTAATAAATGTGATCATCTAAAGGAAAGGTAATGTTTTTATTTTACTATTTCTGTTTTATTTCTTCTTCCACTTCCTTAAAATATCCTCCAACTAGGAGGATATAATAAATATAGTATTATCAATATATTTATTTGTTATTTTGTTAATATCATCACTTAAATCCATCTCCACTTCCATCAAATGGTAAAGGAATTAATCATTCGTGTGTACGTGTGAACAGTCACCTCCACACACCGATAGAATTCATTTTCCACAACCGTCTCTCATGATGGGTTATAATAATGGAATTAATGTTAATATGTGATATTAATGACAGATTAATAATTATAGGATAATAATATATCAATTATGATCTTAATTTCCATTAACTTAAAAATAATAACATTGTTTGTGTGTACGTGTTCATTATCACCTCCACAAACCGATACGATTCGTTTTTATTCTATACATCAATTGTATGATATGTATAAGTATATTTTAATTATTCACATTATATTAAAGATTTTATGATAATTATTTAAAGATAGAATAATAATTACTTTATTTCGATAATGATCAATGAAAATGTTACTCATGCGTACGTATTGCCTACCGTCTCCATGATTATGACATTATTCATTATTCAAAACCATAATTAATTATAAGATTTAAAATTATAATTAATGTAATAAGGTGATAATTAACTCATGAATATTATTCTATAAATTATGGACTTATGACCACATGTAAAAATTTACATCATACCAAGTTCATTTTTGAACTCAAGTACCGAATACTGACAAACCATCTGACATGAACATTAATAATTAAAAAAATGTTATAAAGTTATAAATAAGTAATATAAAGAGAATATTAAACATGAAATAATTTCTCAATGAAATATAAATTAATATAAATATATTATTCAGGAATATAAAGAACTTATGAGAGATGTCAGACTCGAGATAAGGGACTTTGTCTCAATCCCCTTTTATTGAGGCATATTTTGATGTTATATACAAACTAATTTTAAACGATGTATAATAAAACCAGTTGAGTTTTAATTTAATTCTATGGTTTTAGAAGGAATATCTTTATCTGAATAATTTGACTAAATTACAATAGTTTTTTTTAAAACATATATGGTGGCATCAAATTTTTCGCCGCTGTGACCTTTATTTGATATTTGGATTCCTCTACAGGCCATAATGTATTTTGAAAAAAATAAATACCATATTCCCAATTTAGGTATTTTGGTATTTAATGTGGTTTTAGTAATGGTTTGATTATATCAATATATTAAAATGATATCTTGTGATTTATAAGTGGAAATGTTATTTTTCCTTTACTTATGTTTTATGTGTTGGGATTATGTTATAGTTCTTGGGTAATGATTATGTATATGGGTGGTTCCATGATAAACTGAGGGTGGGTAAGCCCCAAATATCTCTCCAATTCATTGGGCAATGATCCATATTTAAACTATGAGGTTTTACTTAAGAGATTTGGGGAATATATTGCGGTGTATATTCTAAATGTAACCATGAAAGTAACTCCCTATGTAGCTATGAAAGATATAGTGTAAGTATGATATGGATTCCACAAGTTACCTTTATGATTTATGATTTATAATATGTTTTTTAATAATGTTAGGATTTCATGAGTTATGTTAAAAAACTTATGTTTTATGGGTGAAAACTTTGATTTTTTGAAAAAAATCAGGGGTTTATAATATTAATGGACTAACAGTGTAATTCCTTATTTTGTATACTTTATTGAGATTTTTCTGCCCATCCCATGTTTTCGAAATGTTTTCCAGATGGTATTATGATGGGTAAGAGTAAGGAAGAATTCAATATTAATTCTATGAATATTTCTATGAATAAAAAAATTAATCATGTTTTAAAGAGGTTTATCTTGTCAAAAAATGGATAGTGAGTAAAAGTGTCTACTTTGTAATATTTGAGTTGTTATTGAATAGTTATGGACTAATTATATAATACACTATACCTAAAAATATCCTCAATTTGAATTATTTACTTAACTTAATATAATGAAATGTTTATGGCTTGGGTCTCATAGTTGGTATCAAAGGTTTGTTTATATAACTTTAAGGGTCCGGATATTATTAATTGAATATATATAAATGATTTTCTACTTTGGGTTCAAATTGAAATGATATAGAATTTAAATATTATAACATTTATTCATCTAAGATATATATATTTATAATGGGTTTCAATAGAGGAATCATTGCTTTTGTGCTAGGATGACATCCATAGGAAAACAACCTTTCAAATTAGCAACCTGAAATTGTTAGAATTGGAAATGAATAATTTGTTGTAGTGATGTAACTATTACATCGTGTTATAAATGAAAGTGGTATCCATGTAAAATATCATCTTGATCAACCATATAGTAACATGTCGACAATATAGCATTTCATGAGGAAAAATCACCCATCATTTAGAGGATCATATAACCCCATGCAAGAAAAAGGGTGGACTAAATCCCTAGAAAATATTTTAAATATAATGGGGGTGTTCAAACAATCAAAAGGTTAGTTTTGTTATTTTACCATTTTGATGGTAAATATGATTAGTGGTGGGTGATGGTTAAGAATATCAAGGAATGTGAGGTGATTGATGATCTAGACTGGTATGGATTCAAAATTTTGTTTCTTGAGAAATATTTGCCTATGGTGGTTCAACAAAGGATGAGAAAACCAATTCTCGGAATTGAGGAATGATGAAGACTCTATGGATTATTATGAAGCAAAATTCACTCGAATGGGAAGTTATATCCCAAATTTCATATAGGATCTTGAATATAAAATCATAAAATTTTACTCAATATTAAAGCTAATGTATCAAAGGGCGTTGAATTCTAATCATTTCAAAATCTATGAAAAAATTTTTAAATGTGTGGATTAGTTGGAAATAGTGTTTTCCAATAATCATGAGTTCTTAGAAAACTAGAAGAAAAAGAGGTTTAAGTTGTAAGAGAAATGGAATAATTCATTAATAAGTCTGATGTTTTGAAAATAATGTTTACAGAATGTGATAATTGTGATAAAAACACACTAGAGAATGCCTTCTAAATTCTGTTATGTGCTTTTTATGTGAAAAAATGGGACATAAGGCTCATAAATACACTGAAAAATATCAAGGTAACAATAATAATAAATCCTTTATATGGTCAGTAAAATGTTTTAAATGTAATCCAATTGGTCATTTGGCAAATGAGTGTTAGTAGTATTATTTTAACGAGGGGAAACAACCAGTCTATATGAAGAATGGGGTATTGAAATCCATTGAAACTACTTCAGTATATGTTGGGATATAAAATGATGTGGTATTAAGTAAATTTTTTTATTCATATTTTTCTAATGTGTCTTTTAATTCAGGGTCAAAACATTCATTCATTTTGGAGATATTTTTTGGTAAATTGGAAATTACACCCAATGAAATGAATCTAGATCATATGGTAAAAACACCTGGGGGAAATATTGAGGAAAAAATAAATTATAATAATATTCTTATTCTGGTATGTGGAACTAATTTACCTGTAAACATTATTTTTTTCCTCTAGTAGTGTTTGATGTTATTTTGGGTATGGATTGGCTTTCTATTTACTATTATATGATTGACTTTAGAGATAAAGAAGTTTTTTCAGATGTAATTTCAGTTTTAATACTAGAATGAACCCTTACCATTTATAAAAAATCAATAAGCTAATAAAATATTAAAATATGTAAATGATTGTTACCATGAACGTATTTTTGAAAATAAATAAACTTTTTATATTATTGATGTCATAGTGGTAAGTTGGAATCTTGATGTTTTTTCTAATGAGTTTCCTAGTGTTATACCTGACTGGGATATTGAATTTACTATTTACTTAGTTCTTGATGCTAATCCAATTTTAAAACCCCTTTATCTAATGTATCAAATTGATCTTTTAGAGTTGAATAAGAAACTGAAGGATTTATTAGATAAAGGATTCATTCGAACTATAACATCACCATGTGATACTCCAATCATGTTTTTTAAAATAAAATATGGTTCATTGAGAGTTTTCATTGATTATTGAGATTTGAATAACCTAACTATTAAGAACCAGTATCTTTTTCCTCATATTGATGATTTGTTTGATCATCTACAGGGTGAAAAATATTTTTTGAAGGTTGAATGGAGGTGGAGGTACCATCAGATGAAATTAAAGGAAGAATACATTCCCAAGACTGTGTTTTGTACTAGATATAACCTTTATGAATTTTTTGTTAGGCTTTTTGGATAAACTAATCCACCAATGCTATTCATGGATCATTTGAATAGAATATTCCATGAGTTCTTGTATACGTTTATGGTGGTGTTTATTGAGGACATTTTGGTATACTGTAAAATTAAAGAGGAGCATGGAAGTCATTAAAGGGTTGTTTTGAAAATATTAAATGAAAATGAACTATATGGGAAATTCAAAATGTGTGAATTTTGGTTACAAAAATTTCTTCTCTTATTCACATTGTTTCTAAATATGGAATAACTATTGATGAAAAAAAATCGACGTTATTGAAGAATGACCAAGACCATAAATATAACTTATATTCATTGTTTTGTTAGTTCAACAGGATATTACTAGAGGTTTTTTGAAAATTTATCATGGTTATCTATCCCACTGACTAAGTTACCTTGAAATGGCGTGGTTTTCATTTGGAAAATTAAGGTGATGATTGTATTTTTGAATTGAAAAGAATAATGTTGAATATTCTAGTTTTGGAACTACCTTCCATATATGATGAATGTGTTATCTAGAGTGATTCTTAGTTGAAAGGACTTGGTTGTGTAATAATGTAGAATGATCAAGTGGTTTCTTATGCTTCATGTTATTTGAAATATCATGAGTTAAATTAACCTACATATGATTTAGAGTCAGTTTCTATTTTTTTTCTTTAATAATTTGTATTCATCATCTCTATGGAGTAAAACGTGAAATATATTCTGACCCTAAATTTTTGAAGTATATATTCACTTAGAGGTAATTGAACATGAGATAGATAATATGGTAGGAACTAATCAAGGATCATGACTTCATGATTCATTACCATCACGGAAAAGAAAAAAAAATTGGATGACGCTTTGGGTCAGAAATGTAATGCTACATTAAGCATGATAAGTATGGAATGTGACCCCTTTGACTAATTATTTAATAAACATTGGCATATATTTTTTTAGTGTAAATAATTATTCTATTTTGTTTCAGGTTTTAGTGTAATCATCTCAATATGATAGAAATAAGTAGGAAAATAAGGAAGGTAGTGAATTATAGAAAAAGATAGAATTGGTTTAGAAGGGCATGTTTACTGAATTTAATATTTATAAAGATTGTGTATCGAGATTTTGGAAGATGTTTTATGTGCCTTGTGATTCACAGTTGAAGAAAGATTAGTTATGTGATGCCTATAGTTCTCCATTTTCAATTCATACTGATATTACAATGTTGTACATAGAACATACAGAGTATAACTAGTGGGATGGAATTAAAAGAGGTATTTCTGACTTTACTATGAAGTGTTTGACTTGATGGCATTTTAATGTAGAATGACAGTTTTCCAAGGGGGTAATTCATCCTTTTCCAGTACTAGAGAGGAAATGAGAAAATATATTCATGGATTTCATAGTGGGATTACCAAAGACTTCTTAAGAGATATCGATGTTACATGAAATTCACCTCTCCATTATATTTGATCATGATATTAGGTTCACTTATATCTTTTGGAAAGGCCTTCATAAGTCATTGGGAACTAAATTAAATCTTAGTACAAATTTTTTTCCTCTATTGGATGGACAGTCAGAACGAAAAATTCAGACTTTGGAGGATATGCAATTTGTTTTTCCATTGGATTACCAGGGAATTTGGGATCCCCATATTTCTTTGGTTGATTTTTCTTATAATATCAGATTTAATTCTAGTATATATATGGCACCATTTGAGGCATTATGTAGAAATAGGTGTCGAACTGTAGCTTTCTGGGATGATGTTTGGAGAAAGGAAGTTGATGACCCCATAATTGGTAGAGGAGATGGAAAAAAAGTTTAGTTGATTTAGAAACACATGATGAAAACTCATAGAATATAGAAATTTTATGAGGATAACTGGAGGAAGGATCTTTGTTTTGATGTAGGTGATCATGTCTTTCTCAAAGTTTCTCCGTTGAAAAGTGTTATGCATTTTGGTTAGAAAGGGAAGTTGATTCCATGGTTCATTGGACCCTATAAAATTCAATAGAAAGTTGGATAAGTTGCCTATTAAGTGGATTTACCTTTGATTTTACCCTAGGTACACAATTTTTCTCATGTCTCAATGTTAAGAAAATATATTCTTGATCCATCTCATGTTTCGAGTCCTGAAGTAGTTCAATTGGGAGAGAATCTTTCTTTTGAAGAACAACCCGTCAAGATTCTGAACCATGAACAGAAAGTGGTACAGATTATGGTGATTCATCATGTTATGGTTTTTTGGAAAAAATATAGGATTGAATAGGCAATATAGTAATCTAAAATAGTTATGATGGAGAAATACACCCAGTTATTTGATATGTGTATAAAATATCAAGGACACAATTCCCAAAAGGGGGGAAGAATATAACATCCCATGTAATTATAGAATAAGACCTTTTCATATCTATTAATATTGTTGAATTAGATATTAATTTTAATTTAAAGGGGATGCTTTTTCTGATATCATACCCAAAACACAATAATGTGTTTCTCCAAAATCATATGTTACACAAAAGTCTGAGTTATACTGAAAAATAATATATTATTAATATTATTATTTTAAATTGTAGTTAACTTATAGCCATTGTATTCACAGGAATAAATAGAACTAACTGTATTATATTTAAACATGTGTTTTAAATGTTTTTACTTTCTTCCCATAAATTCGAAAGGCTTAAAATAATAATAAAATCAATTTTAAGCATAAAAATCATTAATATTTATAAAAGTTAGTTTTACAACCTATTGATGGCGAACCCTTTTCAATTATGACTTTTGGTAGTTTTATAAATTTTATATGAAACATTAAACTTCTTATTTGGTTGTTAGACATAAAAAATTTATTTTGGTTTTATTATAGTTATTTTTTTTGAAAATATTCATTTATTAATGAATAGTGAGAAATACTGCATTTTAATTCAAAATTGGGTTTTATCCAGATTTTTTTATATAGTCAAGTAATTATTTTAATTAGTTTTAAAGTATAGTTAAATAATTTTTTTTTTCATTTATTCAAATTTAGGTAATTGGAATAAATTCCTAATTGAAACGAGATATAAAAACATTGTGAACATTTGAAAATTTTAACTTTAAAATCCCATTCCCTCGATCCATCAACAAGATTAATTTTTAAATTAATTTTTGTAACTTATGTTAATTGAATTTTCAAATAGGAAAATATATGGTAGTAAACAGTATAAATTTTTTGATCTAATATGATCAAAATAAATTTTGATGAATAATATCAATAGTATTGTATTTACCATGGTTAATGGTAAATCGGTTGATTAAAGGTAAAAATAATATAATAGTAATATAAAACCACCTAACACTTGTACTAATATTTTTTGATGAGTTAGTTTCTACCAAGATAATACTTGGGCCGAAATTTTGGCCTTTGGAAGCCACATGGTTGTGATTATGAAATTAATAACATTTTATTTAATGTAAAAATAAAGATGTCATAAACATGACTGTTATTACTAAAATAGTTTTAATATGGAAAGATATAAGTTATACATTCTACTATATACAGTCCTTAGAAAGAGAAAAATATTACCTACATCATGATATATTATTTATAATTTTTAGACATTAAATAATTAAATTTAATTATGACATAATGATGATGTAGTAATAGATTTATTAAATGACGAATCAAATAAATGATATTAGTAATATTAAAATAAATATAAATTGAAATATTTCATGCCATACACAATTTTTATGGATGAATTAGACATTTTAATGATGAGTTAAACTAGTTTTTTAAAATTAATCATGTTTTTAGGATTTCTTAAAACGTCATTTAATAAATAGTGTCCAAATTGACATAATTCATATTTTAAAATACAATATATTTAATTAAATGAATTAAAATTTATAAAAATCCAAGATTATTCCAAATAGTTATGATATTAATTCAAATTTAATTAATTACTCAATAATTGGTTGTGTTACATGTTATGGTAATTATTTTAACTCTCAAAATGTAAATTACTTAATAAAAGTGTAAGAGTTTAAAGGGTTAAATCATAATGATAATGATTAAAAAATATTCAAAACATGTCTAATTTTAATTTGAGGAATGGAATTATACCCATACTCATCATATATCATAACTAAATCAACTTTGACCAATTTATAATAGAAAATTAATTTATATTTATGTAATACTTTTATTAATTCCAAGAGTGCCCCTCCCCTATCCTATAAAAAGGTAATCTTATTATCAATTATTTAAACATTGAAAACCATTTTTAGGCAATGGAAATCCCAAAACCCATCATATATTCTCTCCCCACATTCCTGGTGACTTATTTTAGGATGAAACCCCTTTTTATAGGTGTTAAGGTGTTATGAAAGGTGATTATCTGAATGAAAGGTAATGTTTTTATTTAAGTGTTTCTATTTTATTTCTTCTTCCACATCCTTCAAATATCCTCTAACCACAGTGAGAAAAAAACTATAGTATCCTTAATATACTAATATGTTGTTATGTTGACATCATCACCTAAATCCATCACCACTTCCAAGAGTTGGGAGTGTAATTAATCGTTCATGTGTATGTGTGATCTATCTCCTCCACAAACCGATTTAATTTGTTTTCCATAACCATATCTCATGACAGGTTATAATGATGTAATTAATGTTAATTAGTGATGTTCAAGACATATTAATCATTATATGATTATAATATATCAAATTGTTGATGGATTTGGTGCTTTATAACCATCTTCTTTTTACTTCATGATAACTTATATTCATGGTTTTGAATATTAATAAATTCCTTATCACATCATGATTATTCTTATACCTATCATTGTATGTGATAATGTCCTAAGAGTAACTGTCTCACCTAAAGAACATAATAGATCCCTGTAATATTGGGATCTCGTATGTTATATGGCACTATTCTTGAATATATGCTCTATAGCCGGATGATTTCATTTGGGGGAAAAATGATACAGACAATCAGGGGTGGAGACTCATAGGACTTTGAGGCACCTTATCATGGTGTACGCCCTTGGTGATATTCATTATGATATTACGAGAATGATAAATGATCGTAGGAAATCCACATTTATATGTGTCATTAGATGTTCCTATCTGTGGATGTGTGTATTGGTCATTAGACTTTAAGATTATTATTAATGGATATTAGGATTCTCTCACTTAGATATATTTAAGAACACCGTGATACATATTTTCATGGATAGTTAAGATATATTTGATGTGTCATGAGTAATATTGAATGAATTTTTTTATTAAATCCTAAACCCCCTTTTAAGGGATAAGGGGGAACCCTGCACGACATCAAGGACTTAATACAAATATGGCTCCAACTATCCAAAAGCTAAACAACTCAATTCAAAAACCAAATGGAAAATCCCTCCCCAAAATCAAATACCGTCAATTACAGCTTCCACCAAACTATCACAACTCGAAAACATGTCCTGTGAAAAATGAAAGGGCCTGGTGCCGATGGAAATAGCCACACCCTCTCAAACATCTAATTCTGGATAGTAATGGTCCAATGAAAACTCCATGCTCTGAACCTCATCTGGAGAAGCTCCTTGTAGATGGAATATTAGCATAAACCCATGAACCATGGACCATAGATCCCTCATAAAAAGATCATATCCCATAAAAACTATTCCACAAGACAAAAACAAAAAGAAGTAAAAATCTGCAAGAATGAAATAAAAAAACCACATCAATGGAAAATGATATTATCAGATTACATCATTAGCTAACTGCGTCTTTGACTCAGACCATCAATTGGGACACCATTGATTAGAATCAACACCATAAAACTATCCACAAAGAATATTCACAGACAAAAAAGGATACCTTCAAGAACAACCTCATCGATGATGATGGCTACCCAGTCGTCGAAAAATGATAGAGCCTTGCCACAATGACCCCACACTCCTCCCTCAGAACCACAACCGTATATCTAAGCCGAAGAACCCAGAAGACGCACCGGAGGCCAAATCAATCAAGCTTTTAAGTGGAAGAGGGGGAAACCTGTGGGGACTAAGGATAGGGTCCCACTGACACCACAACACCACGAAATCAACATCAGACCATCCCCCTTCAAGGCCACAATGAAAATATGACCCAAACCTACTGAGAACCAAAACCTATAAGAGAGGAAGAACTCCGATTAAAGAGGGGGGGGTGATTCTGAGGGAAGAATGTGAAAGGCTCCCCTTTTAGATCGATACTAAGAGAAACCTTAGCTCTATGATATGGGGAGAGTACCACCGCTGAAATTCATTTCTTTTTCTTTGTCTCATCATGGGTAATATTGCATTATGGAATAATGATAGAAATGATTTATTCCTTATGTTATTTAATAGATGATAATATATCAATCATTTATGAAAAGGATATTGCCTAAATAAATCCATAGCCATGGTGTTTTATAGGCATGTTCTATTTCTGGAAATTCAAATAAAGGGATATCGAGCATATAGGTTGATGGTACTGACATGAAACCTATTCGGTTAGAGATATTATGATAAAGGGATTATATTAAACAATATTTAATCGTATGATGTGACATGTTGTTGTAGAAATACATTATTTCTCTATGGGTTCCTTGGTGTGTTGTTAGATGCTAACCTTGGACTTTAGGCCGGTTCACCTAATGCCACTGAGAAATAATCCTAGATAGCCACAAACTAAATGTTTCAAATATCTATATTATATAATTTATTATTTAACATATTTAAAAAAAATATTATTCTTGGTCATGGATTAATAATTTCTCATGTATGCATGATCAAATTTATTTTGTCACAAGTTATTTGAGAGAATATAATGTGATGAGAATAATTAATTAATATCAATTTATTTATCATTGAATAATGGATTGATATTTATTTAATAAATAAATAATCATTATTCAAATCATGATAATTATTTGAGAGTATTGGTGGATCGAGATTAAGGGTGCTGTGTGAAATAATAATATTGAATATTATTTGATTAAATAATATATAATTAAAACTTGCTGGTTATAGACATGTCAAGAAATAATAATATTGTTCTTATTATTTTACATGGGGGTTTCACTATGATTCAAAAAATAAGAAGTCACCTGTAATTTTTTTATTATTACCCTATTGAATTAAATTTTTGATTATATTATTCTCTTATTGGCCAAGCTCAAGCCAGGAGACACCAATTTGGTTGTGCGTAATTAATTGGAGAAAATATCTCAAACCTATAGAGTTATTTCGTATCCCAGAATTCTCAAAAGAATGAGAGAGGTAAAACTCCACTGGATCAAGGAGAATGATTTGGAAGCAGTTCTCAATGAGATCATAGGCATACCTCACAAGTGCAAGGATCTTCTATGCTAGCACCCAGAGACTCCTTCAGTGACGTCTGAAGATACTTTTAACTTGTGTGGATCACCTCCAGAAGAGATTTACCCTTGATCTCTATAATGAAACAAAGGCACATTGATGATATGTGGTCGAAAAAATAAATGGAGAGAGAATCACCTTGGAGGTAATTCATTAATGTATTTAAATTAATTATATATAAAATATTTTGATCCTCTCTCTTGGTACCTAGTTTCTATTCCTTTGTATAAATCCTTGATTCAAATCTATGGGTACTGGTGTTCATAGACATATTAATCCCAGATTGTTCATTGAATATGTAAAAAATTTATAATTTGGCACCATCCCTCACACGCTTCCACTGTGCTTAAAACCTAATTTATGTTCTTACCCTCCATAAACGTAAAAATGATAACATCATTTTTTCATACATGCAAACTATCACCACCAAAAAGTGACGTGATTAGTTTTTATTTACTACACCACCTGTATGATATAAATAGGTATCTTTTAATGATTAATATGATATTAATTATGATATTATCATTTTGGAAATATAAAATAATAGTTATCTTATTTCTATAATGATCAATGAAAAATGAAAACATTTCAAATGTGTACGAATGACATACCGTCTCCATGATTATAATGTTGTTATATTTTCCTAACCATATTTAATAGTTTCATTCAAAAGTATAATTAATGTAATAAAGTGATCATTTATACATGAATATTATTCTATTGATGATGAAATTATGACCACATTAATAACTTTACATCGTACCAAGTAGTTTTTTGAACTCACGTACCATATATTGAAAGAATGTCTGATGTGAAGTTAAATAATTAAGTAATTGTTATATAATAACAAATAAGTTATATAAAGGGAATAATAAAAATGGAAAATGTTATCAAGAATGTATAAATTAACATATTTTTATTATTCAGGAATATAAATAATGTACTAGATAGGTAAGACTAAATGTAAGGGACTTCATCTCAGTCTCCTTTCATTGAGGTATATTTTTTGTTATGCACCACCAACCCTTATGGTGTATAATGAACCCCTAAAAATTTAAATTTAATTCAAATGTTTTTCCAATGGAATCGTTTTATATGTAGCATTTTACTGAATGACAAAAGAAATGTTTTTTAACATATACAATGAAAACAAATTTTCTACCCCTGGGACCATTATTTGATATTTGGATTCCTCTACAAGGTGTAATGTTTTTAAGAGAAAAAAAATATCATATTCCCTTTTTTGGTATTCTGGTATTGAATATAATATTAATAATTGTTTGATTATATCAATATCTTGAAATGATATCTTGTGATTTCAAAGTGGAAATGTTAATTTTTCCTTTTTGATTGTTTTTTATGTTATGATTAAGTTATGGTTCATGGGAATTTCTTATGTATACATGTGGTTATATGATAAAGTGAGGGTGGGTGAGCCCATGTTAACTCTCTAATGAATTGTGTAATGATATTGAGTTAAATGAAAAGGTTTATCCTTATATATTTAGGGAATATAGTGTGAATGGTATTCCAAATGTAATCATGAAGGTTACTCCCTATATAGTTGTGAAAGATACAATGTATATATGATTTGGATACCACAAGTTACATTTATGATTTATGATTTCTAATAAGTTTTTTAGGAACCTTAGGATTTCATGAGGCATGTTAATGAAGTTTTGTTTTATGGGTGAAAATTATGATTTTTTAAACATTTTTTTATGAATTTAAAATATCCATAGACTAATGGTTTCATTATATATTTTATAACCCTTCCTAAGATTTTTTTTCTCATCCCGAGTTTTTCAAAAATTTTCTACAGTGTATAAGGATGGGTAAGAAAAAGAAATAAGTTGAGAAAAATTTATAATGATTTCTATAAAAAAAGAAATCATGTTTTATAGAGTTTTATCTTGTAAAAAATGGATACTGAGTAGAAGTGTATACTTTGTAATATTTGAGTTATTATGTAATAGTTATGGACTCATTCTCTAAAACTCTAAACCTAAAAAGATCCTCAATTTTAATTCTTTACTTAAGTCAAGATTATGTAATGTTTAAGTTAAGGGACTTATATCAAAATCCTACTGGGAGTAATCTATCTACCTTGATTAATCTCGCTATCTTTCAACGAAGATTAATATAAAACAGTACAAGTATTGAATTTTGGATTCTATTTTTTGAACAAAATATAGTTATTATGGAACACATCAATGGTATCATATGTAAAAGAATGTATATAAGTCATCTTTCCATATTGATATTAGGACACTAGAATCTTCACTCCAACAAGGAGAACCTTGTTCAATAATTCCAACAACATGTCAAATGAGGTTTATGTCAACCGATTCAACAAATTTTGGTGGAACAATTCAGTAATTGACAAGAATTTAGTAAATATAGTGCATCCATGATATAATTATGTATGTGCATCAGTATGAATTTAAATTAATTTCAATGCTTCTCAAGCAGCAGAAGAATGAGGATTACTCTTTCCAACAGTAACATTTATGACGTTATTGTCTTCAAGTTGAAACTAACACATCATATCATTCATTATTATGCTCATCATATCAATTATTATCGAATAAAAAAACATATGAATATTTTCATACTAGCGACATGAAATGTATTATTCTCTATGATGTTTCCATGCCACATAGGTTTTCAAAAATCTATTTAAAAATAGATTCTATCTAATAATATCTCAAGTGAAGAGATATCTATTTTCACATTTTATGTATTGAAAATTAATTAAACCGCTTTGAAATCCATATGTAAAATCTTTAAAATGCATAATACCCTCCTAATGTTTAGTAAAAAAATTATCTACCTTATCAATTCATCTCTTATCCATATTTTTATTTAACAGATTTAAAATAATTCAGATATATTATTCATATTTTAAAGAATATAATTTCATTAGAAATTAGAAACCAATGAATCCACAATCTACTGAAAATGTTGAAGTAGATGAAAAAAATACTAAGTGATACCTACAAGTTGGGGACATTATCAAATGTAGAAGAAATAATATATAAAAAATAATTAAGCATAATAATTAACATTATGTCTAACATTGTGAGGGCCTCTTTGAATATCATACTACCGGGCCGACAAATTATATTAATAAAATAATTTAAACATATATATTATATTTAAATATCTTATATAGATTAAATATGCATATATGTGCTTGAACCTACACAAACAAAAATTCTACAAATAAATGATTCAAAAATGAATGACTCAAATTAAATAAAAAATTTAAAATTGAATTTCATCGATTTTTACAAGGGGATAATATTCAGAAAAAATATATTAATTAGAACATCCAAGATACCCAAAGTAAAGAAGAGAGTGAAACATATTTATCTTATGTGTTCACTCAAAAGGTGAAAAAAATCAATAATACACTGAAATTATAATGAAAGTGGTGAATAATATGATCATAATAATATTATATCATCTAGAAATTCGTTTCACAATAATAATTCCCCATATATTTAAGAATAGAAAAACATTCATAGTAAAAGAATAAAAACTCTACTCAAATCATATCTTGGACCATGAAAAGGTAGTAGAATATTGTTCAAGTATATAACATTTCATTAATATAAACTATTATATTGAAATTTTTAAAATTTAATTTTCTATAAAAATATAAGAACTGAAACCTTCTTATAAAATTCTTAAGAAAATGTGTGATGATCAAACTCAAGTTTAATTTTGGTTCATGACGAATTAATCATAGAAATATAACATCAATTTACACTATTAAATGACAATGTACAAATTTCCATGGTCTCAAAAAAAATTTCAATAGAAGAGATAACTAATGAAACATAAGGTTATAGTTCTGGATAAATGAATAAAATTTAAATAATAAAATTTAAATAAATACCTTGACCAGGGGTTATAATTTCTATACGAGGAATATGAATGAAGGGGAAGGGGATCTGTAACATCACAAGATTTAATGAAATATCTTCTATCAAATTAATTTAAATTATATGATTCCTTGTGTTACACAAGATGAATAGGTTATCTTGTGT
The DNA here is from genome assembly GCA_963277665.1 of Viscum album. Lineage (NCBI taxonomy): Eukaryota > Viridiplantae > Streptophyta > Magnoliopsida > Santalales > Viscaceae > Viscum > Viscum album. Next base: position 258,206,472 of record OY728128.1, on the reverse strand, counting down.
TATATGCAACACCAGTTTTATTATGCATTACATGTAACATGGAGTTTCTTCGATAACTTGTGTTACACATAATGTTGAGTCTTGTTAGAAAAAAAATATACTACTAGTATTATTATTTAACATGATATTTATCACCAAGCCATTGGAATGGAACTAATGAATAAGACTAACTAATATATGAATATATGGTTTATACATGTTTATATAGTAAATTCTCTGGTGACCAAATATTTATAAATGAAAAAATGAAAACCATTTTAATATAAAGGATGTGTTTTTTTGTAAAACAATTTTTATGACCTCAATAGAATTTATCATTTTGAATTAAATTAATCAATATTAACAAAATATAATAATTAAATTTATATAATATATATTTAATATTATTTTGAATAAAAACATGTTTGATAGTCTTAACATAAGAATAAATCCAATTTTAAGCATAAAAGTTGTATTTTTCAAAAAGATAGTTTTGTCCCATTTTAATGGCTCAGTTATTTTAAAAATAAATCTTGGTAGTTATATAGCTTTTATCTAAAAAAATAAATTTATTCTTTGAAATAGGAATAATAAAATTTACTTTGGTTGTTTTTTTGTTATTTTTCTGAGATGTATCATTTTTTGGAGGAATAATGAAAAATACCTAATATTAATTGAAACATATTTTTCATATAATTTATTTATTCATTTAAAATATATATTAAATTTGTTTTAAAGTATAATTATTTAAAATATTAATCACTAAATAAAGATTAGTTCATTGAAATCCGTTTCTCATTGAAAATTGATATAAAAATATTTCAAACTTTTCAACCTTTCTCTTTAAAAAATAGTTGTCTAGTCTCGTCTATGAGATTAATTTTAAACTAATTTCTAGAAATTAGGTTATTTGGAATTATAAAAAATTATTTAATATTTTAAATAATCAAAATTTATTATGTCTATTAAGGTAAACATAGTTTTCTACAAAAAATATTAGTGAAATCAATTAAAATTATTTACAATAACTAAGGTAAGAATGAGCTTATTTAATGATTAAACATAGAATACAAGATGAAAGAACGACTCTAATATTGTATAAAATTATTTTGTAGATATATATATATATATAATTACACACATAAGGTTCTAAAATAACCCACTTTTTATACTTTTTATATAAGTAAAATGTGAGGATCATCCAATTATTTTTATGAATTCCAAGTGTGTCCTCTCCCCCACTTATAAAAGACCACCTCCTATCCCCAAGTATTCAGACATATCAAGCCTTTTAGATTTTCCAAATACATCCCAAATAAAATCAAAACACCCTAATCTTATTATATAAGTATAAATTTTGAAATAAATCAAACCAAGAAAGTCCTTTGATGCAAACCAAAAAGAGTTACCCAAAGAAGAGGTAACATTCTTCAATGATCACTTTTGTTTTATTTCTTTCTCCACCCATTAAATTATTATTATTAGATGGTTATATAATAAAATAATTATTCTAAATATAATTACATATTATTATGTTAATTTTATGACCTATACCCACACACACTTCCATAAAATGGTATATGCAATCATTGTTTGTGTGTACGACAAACTACCACCTCACAAACTGATGTCATTTGTTATTCCATTTCCACCATCCATGGTTCGGAATAATGATGGATTTATATTTTATATTATATATATATATATAATTATTTATTTATTCATACTTCATTAATTACTATATAACACATACCATTATACTTACTATTTTTTTTTGAATATGATATCATCATTTGTGGATTTGTGAACTACCACCTCTTCAAAGCAATGTGATTCATTCATGATTCAAATGAAATATATTAAGGATGGGTTTAATAAAAATATGTGATATTAATGAAATATTTTCTGTATTAATTACATAATTATATTTCATCAAATTTAATACACCGCTTTCATTTGTACCTTATAACACACTGAAAAAGTGATATCATCATTTGTGGACTTGTGGACTACCATCTCCACAAAGCAATGTGATTATTATTTTTCACCAACACATTACTACAATTATATTTATAAGTTTATATAATTATATAATATTATATTTATGATATAATTATTATTTTTAATGATAAATTATACTTACCTTATTTTCATAATGATCATTGAAAAATGAGAACATTACTCATTCATTAAAACGTCCTACCATCTCCATGATTGTGATGTTGTTTCATTTTTAACAACCATATTCCATGATAAGTTTTAAAATAATAATTTATGTTTAAATATTATGATTACATCCAGATTATTGTTCTTTATATGATTAAATAATTACCTCATTGACCTTAGTCGACCTACCAAAGTTAATTTTGACACATAAGACAAATATGGTCAAAACAACCAAATTAAACCAAATTTATTAATTAATTATATATAACCTATTTATCAGTGAAATAAAAATAAAAATAATATAAGAAAATTAATTCAATAATTTAAATAATTAAGATATTTTTATTATTCATGAATATAAAGAACATGCGTGACAAATCAAACTCAAGGTAATGGGTTTCGTCTCAATTTACATTCCATTGATATTTATTTGTTATTATGATCCTAATTACTTTTACATGGGTATATAGTTACCAATTCCATGTTATATATTTAATTTTATTTATTTCATGATTTTTAAAGTTTTAATTGATATTATTCTTTCACGGATCTCATGATTAAAATGTTACTCAGGTAGTAAGGGGATTTCTAGTCTCACCTTTATTTCAAAGAGACTTATACAATATTCACCACTTATTTTTATTTTATGGTGTATATAATTCCCATGAATTTGTTGTGTGATTATTAAACATGGATATATATGTATTTACATATTCATTTTATGATCTCTCTTTCATGGGGTTTACTATTTCAATTCTACCAAAGTGGTAATGGATTTTTGTTACAATTTTCCATCTTTGAGACATTTGTTATGTTATACAGACATATTCTTTAATGAGGTGTATATAATGATCCTTTTTTCATGTAAAATAATTAATATACTAGTTTCAAATTATAATACATGCTTCATTTAATGTTATTTCTTTCATGTGGATTATGACTCAAAATTTTCAAAATAGTATGGGGGACTTTTAATGCCTAAAGATTATTTTCCTCAAGAATATTTTTAAAGATATTTTAAGGTTATTTCAATTAATAATGATAAAAAAACCTTTTTGTTACTTATACTTCATAGGTAATATTTTTTATTGACACCATCCCCATTCCTCCATGGGATAGATTATGATTTTTTCAAAGGGATTTTAAGGAACCAATTTCTTTTTACAAGAGTTAATCAAGTTTTAAATAGATTTTTATGGAACCCCTTTCTTTTACATGGGCTAATCCAAATTCAAATAATTTTTTTTGGAACCCATTACATTTACGAGGTTTAATCATGTTTCAAAGACATGGTATGGAACCCATTTCCTCTCAATGGGTTTATCATGTTTTAAATAGATTGTTAAGGATCCCATTTCTTTTCCTTGAGTTAATATAGTTATGCTATAGATAATGGTTATTCCTATGAGTTTAGGATGAAATGTGTGATTTTATGTGTTCTGAATTTTATTGGAACTTATAAATTTGACAAATTATTACATTATAATCCCATGAAGGGTGGTTCTGTGGTGTACAAATTATGGGTATTTTTGTGATAAATCAAAAATGGGTGGTTATGTAAAAAACAAATGATGTATGGGTTTGTGATAGACCTCCAATGAATTGGTTATGGAAGAAGAAAATATGATTATTATATTTTTATGAGTGATTACAAGAGTGAAATGAAAATGATGTACCATGTACATACATTTTTTATTTATGATTTCTATGGGTTTTTAATGTTTCACATGGTTGAGATTGGTATCAAATGGCACAAGAATATTGATTCTAATGAATGTTTACTTATACATGTTTTCATATTTGATGATCCCATTATTTATGGTTATGATTTATTTTATGATTTTATCATGCGATTTTATCCTATCATTATACCCTTATGCACCCTTATGCTTATTAATGAAATTCAATTATTAAGGCTTTTGTTTACTCTTACTGATAATTTGAGCTTACCCTTCCTATGTTTATTTTTCCTGAAGATATAAATAATAGGGTTGAATTATATATGTTTATAATGGATTTAAGAAGGATTATGTTGATGACATAATGTGGAATAAAAAAAATATGTGTATAATAAGTGATGATGTTCATCATTATGATCTAGTTTATTTTAGTCCATGTGGATATGTGTTGTTTATGGAAGAGTTTATCAAAATTCTCTAAAACTCTAAAACAAAAATGTCCCTGATGTTGTAAGTGATCCAATTTTTACTTTTTATGTTGTAAGGTTTAGATGAAATATTTGGGTAACAATTATCATCATTAAAAATGAAAATGTAATGTTGTAGATTTCATCACTAGATCTAGGAATAAGTGTTATGGGCTACTATAGTTAGTATCAAAGGTCGTTTAGGTAACTTATTATATTAGGATGTTTTCATGTGAGGGTATCTTAAGAGTTATGGATATATTCATAGGTCTATAAGCATAATTATGGTCATATGTTCAATATATTAGACACCACATTATGATTTTTAGCGATGAGGTCAGTGATTAATTACATTTTTGTAGTTGTTTTTTTTTGGGATGAGGTATTTGTAACCATAGAGATCAAAATGAAGTGTTTTTAGGGATGACTTATATTTTTAGGATTAACAAATGAATAAAATATTTATTATGGTTGACAACCCATAATATCCAACTAAGAGGCGGGGCATGAACCCGTGATCAAAGGATGGTAAGGGTTTCACACCTACCAATGGCCTACGTGATGTCCTAGTGGGTTTAAAATTGTTTTTACTGATAAAGATTATGTTTTTTATGGAAAAAATTTGTTATTTTATTTGAGGAATATTGTTTTATTTATCTTATAAGAATACATGATCCAATCCTTATAATATTTGGGTTTTGAACATAGTTAGGAAATGTTAGAAGACTTTTAAGGTTATTTGTTTATGATTTTGGTTTCATTGATATTTTGGTATTACTTTTAAAGATTAATGATTCATATAATGGTTAATTAACTTTGGGAATTATCATAAAATGTTATGACAATTATGTTTCTCCATAAATTCAAAAGATATGTGAAATTACATTACTATACTGTTTATCATTATATAGACATTAAAAGTCGATACTTGTGCTCCACGAATACAAAATTCATCTTAAATACTCATCATTTGGAGAAAAAGATTACATTTTGGTATAAATTAATTAAAGTATTAAATTAAAATCATCAAGTAAGTATAATTCCATTTTTTCTCTTGTTATAAATGGTAAAATAATTCTTCAACTCTTGGAAGAGGATATTGAAACAAAAGTATTATAATTGTAACTTCAATTATGTTTAACCAATGGTATTTTCCATAAATATATTTTTTTAGGCCCTTAAATTTCCAAATTATCATTCAATCATTTTTTATCAATGAACTTGATCACTTTCTACCACTATTTACGTTTTCCCTCTATTCCCACCTATATTCTCCCTATGTGGAATCCAAATTTTACATAACTTTAGGTGGCATTTATGTTCCCAACTTTAAATTTTTAAGAGGATGCTTTATTAACCCATTCATGATGTGGGAATCAATAATTTAATTATAAAAATTAAATCTTTTGATAACCAAGACGAATTTCAAGGGATAAACTAATTTAAAGAGGGATTGAATGTAACATCATGAGATTGGATGAAATAAATTCTTTCAAGAAAATTTAAATTAATTAATAGATTATGTTACATGAAATGAATATTTTATCTTGTGTTAAATATAACAACATTTTTATCTTCTGTTCCATGCAACATTGTGTTTTTTCAATAACTTTGGTTACACAAAATATCATGTCTTACTAGACAACAATAAACTGTTAATATCATTATTTAACATGATAATTATCCCCTAGTTGTTGGAATGGTAGTAATGGATAAAATTAACTAGATTATAAATATATTGTTGACTCATGTCTATATAATGAATTATTTAGTGACCAGTTAATTTTAAATAAAAAATAAAAATCAATTTAATATAAAGGATGTGTTTTTATGGAAAACTATTTCCATAACCAGAATGAAATTTTATCTTATTTAATAAAATTAATCACTATTAGTGACCGATAATAATCAAATTTACATTTTATATATTCAATTAAAATTTTAAAAATTTGTCCAATATGTATGATAGGCTTAAGATAAGAATAAATCTATTTTTAAGCATAAAATCATTATTTTTCTAAAAGTAAGTTTTTCTACCTTTTAATGGCACACTTATTTTGAAACTAAAATCTGAAACATTTATTGATTTTATATGAAAAAATTAATCTTGTTTTTACAGCATAATAAAAAAATTTACATTGTGGTATTTTTTTTGGTATTTTTCGGTGAAGTGTCGCTTTTAGATGATTAGTGAAAAATAATGATTTTTAATTGAAATCTACTTTTTTGTATAATTTATTTATATAGGTAAATTGTATAATAAATTAGTTTTAAAGTATTATTATTTAAATTATATATCAATAAAGCTAATTAAGGATATTGAAGTGAATTTCACACTGAAATTGGTTATAAAAATATTTCAAACTTTTGAACTATTCTCTTTAAAAACTCAATGTCTCGTCCAATCTGCAGGAATACTTTTAAGTAAAATTATACCCCTTTTGATATTTGAATTTGAAAAAATGGATCCATGTATGGAATAATAATAATTTATAATTTCTATTATGTTCAAATTATTTTTTGACAATAAATATTATTGAATGGAATTAAAATAAATTACAGTAATTAAGTTAAAAAGAAGCTTACATAATAATTAAAAATATAATATAAGGTGTAAAAATTCTCCTAAACTTGATTAATAATTATAGTATGGCCATATTTATACTCTAAACGTTTTAATGCTTTATAATAGTTAACCTTTCACCCTTGGGATACATGTAAATTGTCGGGAGCATACAACTCCTTTCCGAAATACCAAGTGTGTCCTCTCCCACCCATAGAAATGGTCACCACCTCTCCCCTAAATCATTTTTCCTCATCCAAACCCCACTAAAAAATCCCAACATCTATCCTCTCATCATAGAAGCCTAACTATTGGTAGAAATCAAAACAATTAATTCCTTTTGTGAAATCCAAAAGGAGTTAACAGAATAAGAGGTGTCCTATAAAGAGCACTTTGGTTTTATTTCCTTCTACAAACCATAAATTATTTTTATTACATTGTTATATAATAACCTCAGTATCCTCAATATACAGATTTTTTTCGAGGGTATGACCTACGTCCACACACACTTCCATAAAATGGGATACAAAAACATAGTTCAAGTGTACGAAAGACTACTTCCTCAAGAACCATTTCCATACATTCATCCATTACTATCTTTCAAGGTTGGGAATAATTATGGATTTATAATTTATTTACCACCCATTATTTGTTTTTAAATTTTTTATGGGGCTACATAGATTTAATAATTTATAAAACCTATAAAAAACTAACTAAAAATGTAGTATTTAGAATGTGTGAGTATTGAACCCACAAGGACATATCATATATTCTAAATTAACTAAAAAAAATTAATTGTATTTGATAGGTTTGTTTAGAGAATGATAATAATATCATCATGGATAGGGTTTGATATCAAGAGATAAGAATTATAGGTTCAATGATTTTATGTTTTGTGCTCTAGGATTACAATTGATAATAAATTTATTTAGGTTTGGTGTCATAATTCGGTCAGTAAGGATTCATGGTCTGGGTATCCTACCCTAATTCTATGATTGAACCATTGGAATAGTCATCTACTTGGTGTGATCATAAAACTTAGAATCCAAAAACCATATTTTGACATAACTACCATTGACGGAATAATGGTGATACCCAAAATAATACAATTAATTAAAGAAAGAAATGATAATCCTCATAATGTAACAGTGGTCATGTGATACACATAGAAGATGAATTTGAATTGATAAATGTTTTTGTAGTAAAATATAACTAGAATAATAAATAGAAATAATCCATATGTAACACATCACCCAATAGTAGCATCACCCAATATAAAGAAAACTACTATCTCATGCTAGGAATGATGAGAATGAGTAGCAAGGATAGTTGAGGAAGAATGGAGGAAAAAATAACTTTTAATTATGGATCAATATCCCTACATTGTGTATGATTTTCTCACCCATAAGCTCCCCTTGTTCACCGTCTCTCTTATTGTGCGGTTGAGGGGATTATTTCATAAGCTCCCCCGTAAAAAACTCATCTGTCTATCATTATTTTTTTATGTTTTCCATTATTTACATGAATTCTAATGAATTATATTTTCATAGTATGAAAATATTCCATGAATTTTTACATAAATATGCCTCAATGTGTTTACATCATTTAAATAAAATACTTAACATGTAAATGTTCTTCTCTAGTTTTCTAGCACCGCTTTATATTCAAAAAATATTGTGTCATGTTGCTTCTCTTTTCTCATTGCGTTAAGTGTACTTTATATCTAAAATAAAACCTCATTTTACTTCTTTTCTAGGATTCATTGTATTATTCCATAAATCAGAAAACAAGTTAAATCATTCACAAATTGGAAAGATTCATCTATCAAATGCAGGAATCAATATAAAATAACATCCTAAAATGTATACATGTGATAAAAAATTTCATTTATATATTATATATATGATATATAATGTCTTTGTTCTTCTATAATTATTATATAAAACATACCATCATGGTATCCATTTTTTGGGAATATAATAACATCGTTTGTGGATGTGTTGACAACCACAACATCAAAGTCATGTGATTCTTTCACGATTTAGATAAAATATATTATGGATGAAATTAATAAACATATGTGATATAAATTAAATATATATGATATTCAAGAAATGATTTTCTTTATGAAAATTTAATATATCACCTTTTATCTAACCTTTTAATACACAGAAATAGTTATAACAACGTTTGTGGACATGTTGACTACCACCTCCTCAAAACAATGTGATTCTTCATTTTACTCCACCACATTACAATAAAGATATATATAAGTATGTATAATTATATAATATGGTATTTATTATATAATTATCATTCTGGAAATATAAATGTTACTTACCAGCTTTCAATAACGATCATTGAAAAATGAGAATGTTACTCAAGCACATGTATGACCCGATGTCTCCATAATTATAACATTGGTTCATTTTAAATAACCACCTACCATGATTTTTTTAAATAATAGTTTATGTATAAATATGATGATTATTTCATGATTATTATTCAATATATGGTTAAAAATGACCTCATTGACCATAGTCAACCTACCAAACTCTGTTTTGACACATAAGCCTAAAACGATAAAAACAACCAATTGCAACCTTATAGATTACGTATTTATATATATATATATATATATATATATTGGTTATAAGTTAAATAAATGTAATAATAAAATTGTAAAATATTCTCATGAAATTAAATAATTAACATAATTTTATTATTCAAGAATATAAAGAACAAGCATGATGAATTAGACTCATGGTAATGGGTTTTGTCTCAATTTACACTCCACTGAGACTTATTTGTTATTATGCAACTAATTATTTTCATATAGTGTATATACCCCCATATGACTGGTTATATCACGAATATAATTTATATCATGATATTAAAAGTTTTAATTGATGTTATTATTTCATAGATATCATGATTAAAAAGTAACTCATGTAGTAATGGGATTTCTAGTCTCACATTTATTTTTACGAGACTTATTCCATATTAACAACTTATTTTAATAGTGTGGTTTATATAAATCACATAAATGTATTTTATGATTATTATTCCTGAATTTAAGGGGATTTACATAAAAATTTTATGATTTATCTTTCTTAGGGTTTACAGTTTCAAGGTTACCAAAGCGGTAATGGATTTTTGTCACAATTTTCCTTCTTTGAGGATTTTAATATGTTACACACATATATTCTTTTTTGGGGCTTATATACTGATACATAGAAATTTTATATAAGTAATATACATATTTTTCATAATATTTTTTTTATTTAAAGTTATTTTTTCACGGGGATTATGATTTAAATGTTTCAAAGTTGTACGGGACACTTTGAAGGCCAAAAGATTATTTTCCTAAAAAATGTTTTTAATAAACTTTTAAAGTAATTTCCATTCATCAATGAAAAAAATTATAAATATTACATATAATTAATTGTTAAAAAAATTATCGATACCATCCTCATTCTTTTATTGGATGTATTATGATTGTTTCACAAAAATTATCATGGAAACCATTTATTTTCCATGTTATAATCATGTTTCAAATAGATAGTTTTAGAACCCATTTATTTATATGGGTTAGTCATGTTTTAAATATATTTTTATAGAAAACAATTATTTTCAATGGGTTAATAATGTTTCAAAGTGATTATCATGGAACTAATTTCTTTTTCATGGTTTAATCATGTCTCAAACCAATTGTTATAGAGCCCATTTCATTTCCTTGGGTAAATCATGTTTCAATGAGAATATTATATAACCCATTTATATTTAATGGATTAGTCAGGCTATTAATGGGATAGTATTTATTTTTATTATTTTTTGAAGAAATGCTAAATTTTATTTTTTATGTATTTCTAATGGAATGTAGACATTTGACTTGCGGTTATATAATAAACCAATGATGGGTAGTTCCATGATAAACCACTGATCGGTGGTTCTGTGATAAACCAATGAAAGGTGGTTATGTGATAATAAAACAATGGGTGGGTTTATAAGATCCCTTTGATGAATTCGATGTGGAATTCAACCATTTCGTTATTCCAATTGTAAGAGTGATTATTTAAGGGAAATGAAAATGAAGTCTCAAGTAAGTACATGTTTTCTTTATGTTTGCTTTTATAATGTTTTTCTTGAGAGAGATAGATATATCATGGATCATGATTATTTATTTTAATGATTTTTTCCAATTATATTTTTTCATATTTGATTATCGAAGTATTGATGGGTAAGATTTCCTTTATTATTTGCACATGCAATTTTATTATGTTATTGTACCCTTATGAACTCTTCTTATAATTGATGACATTCAAATTTTAGTGTTTATTTTTACCCTTACCGATACTTTGATAATTAAATTATGATGTTTAATTTTCTCCAGGCTATATATAATGTGTATAATGGATTTAAGTCTATAAACTATTTCGCAAGGATTGTGTTGATGAACTATCGTGAAATAAGAAAATGGTTATAATGGGAGATGTTGTTTAACTTTATGAACCAGATGTTTATGAGTCCTAGTGGATATTATTTTTTTATTTAATAGTTGTTCCTAAATATCTAAAACTGTAAACATAAATGGTAATCAATTTTTTAAGGGATACATGTTTTCCATTTTTATGTTGTTAGGTTTAGATGAAAAATTTGGGTCACAATTATCTGCATCAAAAGAGGAAATGTAATGTTATGAAATTGGGCATAGGATATGTGAGTGTGGGTTCTCGGTTGTTATAGGTTCAATACAGTGAAGAGTAATCTTTGGTAATGTTTCACTTTTCAATTATATAAGGGTAGGGTTTTTTGTCAATAAAAGAATCATCAGTAGTGAATTAAGAAGTTGATGTGCGTCGTGGGAGAGGGTATGCGGACAGGGGGGGGGTTGGCCCCCAAGGGTAAGATGGAGGGTGGGATGTAGGGGGGATCTATGGGGGTGGAGGGGGATGCAGTTTCATCATCGAGGGGGTGAGGGGGATCGATGGTTTGGGCGTGGAGGGGGGATTAATGGTGGGGGTGAGGAGGGGGTTTTTTGGTGGGAGAGAGGAGGGGGGCTCAATAGTTGGGGGGACGGAGGGGGGATAAAAATTTGGTGAAAGAGGGTGTCAGGATGGGGATCAACTAAAATTCTTGATGGGGGGATCAATAATTGGAGCTCAATGAGTGAGGGGGCTCGATGGGGGGGGGGGGGTCTCGACGAGGGGCTCTATAATACAAACTCGATGACGGCTGTATGATAGATGGTGAAACATGATGGTGGGCGGTGGGGGAGTGAGTTTGATGTGGGAGGAGTGGTGTGATCAAGAGGTAAGGGAATGAAAATTATGATGGGGAGGTGTAATAATCCATCAACCACCATTTGAGGGTCACTAATAAGGTCAATAGAGACCTCCAAAATGTGGTCTACTATTCCCACACTCCATGGAAACTCATTTTTATACTAATACGAAATTAGTTATAACACTTAATATATATGATATATGGTGGAAATATTTATAAAAAAAAATTAAAAAAGTATCAATTAATTTTTTTAGTTATTATTTATTAATAGTCATCTAATAACAATTTGAAGATAGAAAAATTCAATAAAATAATAGATGATATTAAATAATTCTAAAATATGACTCGAACATCAAATGACTATACATTTTCATCAAAGTATATATTTGACCTCTACCATATATAAAATATAATGTTGGGAAAATATATACTCCATGGTGACAAACGGTAACCCCCATCATCATTATTTTGGTGTAAAAAAGGACAAGAAGTCCTAAAAATATGTGTTTATTATCACAATACCCCCAGTTTTTAAAATTTATGGGATTTTTTCGTCCTTTAAGGGAGTCTTCTTATCTTTGTTAGTGGATACTAAATTTATTCTCAATGGTAACACTAATGTGGATATTATGACATTCAAATTTTATCATTTTTCATGTTGTACTATCATTTATAATAACATATATTCACATATAAAAATATTTTTATATATTTACACATAAAAATTTAATTTTATAAATAAATATTTTAACATATTTAAATATAAAATAAATTAATAAATATATAAACCATATCTGAATAAAAAATAATATCCATTTTATTTAATGTATAAATTTATGAATATTTATATACCAATAAAATGTATATATAATACTTATACATTTAGAGATATATTTTTCTATGTGTGTTAATAAACATATATATTTACATATATATTCTAATATATGTATATAAATTTTAATATATATATATATTAATAAATATAATTATGTATAATTAAATTTGTAGACACACACACATATATATAGATATGTATCTAGGTATTTATTTATAAACCCACACACACAAAATATTTTTTATGTCTATTTAAAAATAATTATATAAATATATAAATAAATATATGGATAAAAATTTAAACAAATATATATAAATAAATATATATATATATATTAAAAAATAGATAACAAAAAAATATAGAAGAGTGGTAAAGGCGCATATTTGTAAGGGTGTCTCAGGTTCGAAATATGGTGAATGTAGGGGCGCATGGGGGTGGGAAGGAGGTCCTCTAACATTGATAAAATGGGTAGGGTTGACCTACCACTGATAAAAGAGGTAGGGGTCTCTAGTGCCGATAAGGGGGGGGGGGGTGGGCTAGAAAAACATTTATAAAAGGGTCATAATGTGAAGTCTTGACGCGAGTGCTACACACCAGTTCCTCGAGCCGATTCGCTACATGACCTCAAGCATGCCTCCCCATATTTGAGAGGAAACTAACTAAAAATGAGGGTCTAATACAAATAATGGGGAGAATATAACAATTTATCAACGTAGCACTATATAAGAATAAATAAACAATAACCAAATGATATAACCTTAACCAGAATAATACCAATATCAAATGTTGACCAGAACTGGAAATAAAATATCCAAAACTAAATAATAGATATGTCATGCCAATATGTTTCATGTGTCAATATGAAAAACCAAAAATAAATCATGAAACTGACAACTCCCAAGAGGTTCCCAATGCAAATTTATGTTCCCACATCCCTGATCCACCCTATATTGACCATCTAATATAGGTCCCCTGTGAAGAACCAATCTAGGTCATCATCCAAGCAGACACACAACTCAGTCTATGGCATAGACCAATTGGATTTCCTGATCCCCACAGGTAGGAAAAAATTGGTTGGGTATCAAAAACTAAAACATGGGAACAATTTTACCCAATTAACATACACATAAGCAACTAAAAAGATAAATAAACCAAATTTGAAAACACACAACCATCATGAGGATAAACAAATTTCAGATTTAATGTTTAAAATTTTGAATAAAACACCAAAGGGAAAATAAAAAAAATGGGAACCAAAAATCCATCTCAACCCTCCATGAAACGTGAGGAACAACATCTTCAAGAAACCTCCACCAAGATCCAAAATAGAAGACCATTGGAAACCCAAACCACCATCACTAAAACCCTTTTCATTACCTATAACAAACATAGAACAAGGTCAATATACACCTGAAGGTTTATATAGGGTGTGAGCCATTTCCCAATAGAATTCCACCCAAATAAAAATATTTGATTCCAAAACATTTAGAAGGAAATCTGACATTCTCATTTAAGTGAATGTATTTAAAACATTTCTGGGAAAATAATTTATTATTGAATATTTAAAAAAGGAACAATTCCAAGGAAATACATTTCCCTAACACTTACATAAAATGAAATGGGATTTTATAAAAAAAACACACAAGAGGTTGACCATATGCCGATGGATATAACTACATCATATAATGTAGAGAAATATGGGTGAATCCATAGGGAAAAACTAGCTCAAGGGGAACACTAAAACCTCATACCTCAGACAAACGTGGCTTAGAAACCATGACTAACAACATCCTCATGCACAAGCCTCTAGGAGGGGACCCCCCATAGACCTAGTGGTCTCCCATCATCATCATGGTTTAGTTAGTATTGTAAGAGTCAATATTACTAGACGAATTCGGGTTTAACCATATCCAAAACGTCTAGCATACTAGAACTAGTTAGCCCACCTAAATACCCAGGAATCCCCTGTGATTATGTTCATAACCACATGTGACGCATATCACCACATTCAAAAAACAATGTCAAACAATTCAAGGAAATCACTATTTTCCATAAAGAAAAACATTTTCTCATTTACACACACCAATAACAGCTTTCATATTTTCTTTCTACCACATACACACTTCATAAATTCCATTTTTACAAAACATAATAAGAAAATATAATTAATCCATAAATTTCACAAGACCAAACCATTTTTGTAAATATACACTTAAAATGATGTCACATTCAAAATGTGCCTTTCATCATTAAAACAATTTAAAACTCATATTTAAAAGTGAAAAACAAGCCTAACATGCAAACATATAACATTTTCCATTGAATACCTATATCCAAACTCATTCACACATTAAGTTCCTTTGAAAACATTTTTCACCTTTCAAAAAATCCACAAAACATTTCCTTGAAACCCCATATTAATGTACGGACACAAAACCAAGACCTTTTCATTCATAAATCCATCCCTATCACAAAAGCATGCCAAAAAACATAAAAATACCTTTCACACCACCAAATTAAACCATAAAATGTTTTATAAAATCAAACAGGCTTATTAAATTTATCCAACAATGTTAGGGCATGGAACCACAAACCTCATGTGAAGAAACTTCAAGAAATGACGCAAAAACTCATCGACACCCCCCATGAAACCCTAGAAAGACATGATTCGACCAAGAACATTAAGAAAAAACCATACTAATCATGAAAAAACCCTAAATATGGCACCTTATCCTTTATAAAACCAAAACCCCAAAGGGAAGGGAGATAAGCCCTAGAAAGAAAGAGGAATAAATGGAAAGAGGGACTTTCATGAATGTTCCTTGAAGAATCTGATCCAAAAACACACAAAGGAGGGAGCCCAAGGGAGAGGAGATGATGGTGGGGGCATGAATAGGGATAGGGAGGCCATGATGATCTAGTATAGAGGGATAATGGGGCTTTAAAATTGGGGTGAGAGAAAAGAACCCCCAATTTTTAATGAGATGGAAGACCACATGGTTAGTCGGCACAGTTTTTTAAACCATGTGGAAATGGTGTGAGAACCTTTATGAAGGATGACACCTACCACATGGTTTCTAGGATAAGGTGAATGACTTTGTAGTGGTCGTGTGGTAGCTACTACCTCAACATGTAGGTTATCTTGGGAAAGAGCATGGTTACTACAAAATATGCTTCAACCATGCGGCATGGAATGTTTAACAAAAACCATCCATTTTCTTCGATATGATAATTATTCCCACCATAACGCTTTCCTCCCACAGAAATCCATCCCAAAGATGATTCAAAATAAAGAACTAGTACTAATACACAACTCAAGGTGATTCAAAATTATCAAAAAATGGAAATATGATATTAACACTACCATCAAAGAAAAGATGTTTACAAATCGAACTCGGGAGACCAAAATGGACTTCCTACTAAGTGCCACCCACCCCCCAAAAGTTAAAACACATCCAGTTGACCAATAAAAAGAAAGGAACTCTCAAAACACATAATCCAACCTCTTGGGTTATAACACTCTAGACGTTACCAACCAAAGATCTGTTCAATTACCATGAGAAAATGAACCCAAACTACACTTTGATGAACTCTTCCACAAGTTTGTTTCAACAAAAACGTTGTGTGCGCTCCAATCCCAACATTTTCTTAAAGAAGGAACTCAAAATTAGGATATTATAAATGATACTACTCACTTCCTAGATGAAACTAAGAACCCTACCAGATTGCAAACATAGGGACGTCTGAACAAACTCCCCACCATAAGAAATAAGAAAACACTGAATTACTCACGAGGAATTCCATGAGATCCATGGTGGGTCTCCCTGCCATAAGGACTAACCAACTTAACTGACTAGGAAAAAAGGACATGGGAAACATGACATGGGATAAGTTAGGGATTCTTGCACAACCCATCCTCCCACCACATGGGATCCGATCAAAGAAACTCCAAACCAAACAGTTGACAATATGTGGTTGACTTCTCCCACAAACCTTACAATCCTCAGATAATCCCAAATCAAAACCATGATCAAATCATGAGTCTGGTAATACATGTTCCATCAAATTAAGATTATAATATGGTGAGACACAACCACCTAGGTTTTAAGAAAATGAGGTGACCACACCACCTTATAACCAAGGATGAACTCTTCCACCCTTACAATCCCAACATGGAAACAAGGTCCCCTTGTCCTCTACACCAAATAGGACCATTAAAAATTAAAAACCAAAACAGCTCTCAAAATATCTCCATTACCCAAATTTAATAAGAACACAAGACCAAGGTTATTTACACCCCCTAGGGTTCCTGACTATGCACCTACATCACTCTGATACCTGTAGTAGAGCTCTGATGTTTGAAGCATCTCCTGCTTCGTTTTCATGCTTTAGAAACCCTAGAATAGAACTTCTCCTTATGGTGCCAGAAGCAACAACACCAAAATCTAGGTAGTTCCAATAGAACACAATACACCCTAAAACATACGGTGCTCTAACATAACACATCCCTGAAACAAGGACATAGAAGAGGCACATGCATTATTCCTCCCCACTTCAAGTGATAGCATCAAAAGTAATCATACTGAAAAAGTACTCCAATTTGAAATAGTGTAATTTTTAATTTCACAAAAGAAATCAAACTTCTATGAAAACACAGGTTCTTAGATGATTACAAAAAACCCACCATGATATTTAACATAGGACACAACACTATAAGACATAATTCGACATTACCATTTCAACCTAATAGACCTATCATGGAATGGAACTCTAGACAGAGTTCCAAGAAGTATGATATTTCTAAAAGAAGTTATAAAATCCCCTTATGACCAGATTTACCACAATTTTGGCATAGAATGATCCCTAATTTTGAAGAAAATGATGAATGATCCAAATACCCTTTAAGACAGTAGCCAACACCAGCAACCCAAACCACTTTCTTCTCTCCTTAATGGACTTCCCTTCACCACTTAGAGGTAGGACCTTCGAGCACAACAGTGTCAAACATCACTTTTAAGGACTCAATAAACTCATGAAACTAATATTTGTCTCAATTCCTTCTTTATATACTCTTCTACTGTGAGATGATGCTTTTAACCAAAATTGAGTTGGATTCAATTTCCAACGTTCCAGAAGAAATCCCATATGTTGATCAACGTGAGGGACATCCAATGGTAAATCACCCATATACACACTTCAAAAGTGAATTAATTCTTTATTGGGGGGAGGCATACACTAGGAAACAAGGAAAACCAAAGACTCAATTAAAATGGTTCATTATCCAATATATACAATGAACAAACACCAAACGTACAAAGGAAACAACCTCAAGGCTCCCTAGAGTACTTCTTAAAAGAAACCACTAACCATCACATCAAACCATATTATCAAAGAAACACAAACCTAAAACATCATTCCAAAAATAGGTTATTCCAACTCAAGACAAACAACATGGATGCTTCTAAAAAACTACGAGACATGCCACATAATCATCAGTTACCAAAACAAAACATTTCCTTTTAAAAGAATTTTTTAAAATAAAATATTATTAGTGGGTTTCACACACACAAATGGTATCCCATAAGGCCCCAGACATTCATATTCCCATGAAAAACTAGGAACCCAATAACTTTCCACACATATCCTATGTATGTGGTCGCTCATTGAAACACCAAAGGCTAAAAACTATTCAAAAATATTAAACTACTAATTCAACCCATAAGTCCATTTAAAATTCCACGAATCTTCTTTTAAAAAATTACTATCCACAAAGACAAAAACATTTTTAGTTTTACATCAAAACCCACTTTATTAGTAATCATTTAATCGAAAACTCATCTCTTCTCATTTAAAATGAGTTTCCAAATCCCTTTAGATTGTAAATCTCTATTTTCTAAAAAATTAATTTTTGATAAACCCCAAGTTTTGATAATAAAAAATCTATATCATTATAATCATTCTCGTTTTATACATAGATTATTTCATAAAAATACATTTTTCTAAATTTCCCTTCGAATAATTTCAGAAACATGTTTTCCATCTCTCAAAAACAAAAACATTTCCAGTTTAAGATACAATTTTCCCTAATTCCAAACAAAATGGTTTTAAAAATGATTTCCAAAACCCAAAGAGACACAAAACTCTTCTCAAAGGGGTAAAATTTTGTCAATGGATGACTTAGACATATGGTTAGTGTTCAATCATTAGTGACACAACCATTACAGAGAGTCTTCTAGGACCATGCCCCTTGATCCACATCGATTTCCAAGCCCCATGAGCTCATTGAGACCATTTTCCCTACTCCAATTTCATTTTCCACATTTCATAAACCCCATATTCAAAACAATCTTGATATGACCAGTCTTCCCCTAGTATCTTGATTCCCATCATGAGGTGTGATGGGAAGAAACCGTTCCCATAACAAGGACATCAAGTTCCAAAAATCCTTGCTCTGGTCTACCCATTATCTTTCTCAAGGCACATTACCCAGAATAGATAACCTGCCTTTGATACCATTTTTCCACGAACCAAGTCATGTTTCCATCTGAACTGGTGCCCTACACGGTCCATGGCATAGCCCAAATGGCATTCCAAATCCCCACAAGCTGGTAACATGTGTCTGGGTATCAAAAACTAAAACATGGGAATGATTTTACCAGATTTACATACACATAAACAACCAAAAAGATAACTAAACCAAAATTTAAAACACACAACCAAATTGGGGATTAAAAAAAATCTGATTTAATGATTACAACTTGAAAAAAATCCTGAAGGCACAACGACCAAAATAGGAAAAAAAATCCATCTCAAACAACCATGTAACAAGAGTTGTGTCATCCTCAAGCCACCACCCCAAATATCCACAAGAGAAGACCTCTTGATACACAAACCTCCATCACTAAAACCCTTTCCTTTACCTAGGAGAATATATAACAAGGTCTACATACACATAAAAGTGTATGTAGGGTGTGTTACATTGTCCATTAGGATGCCCATAAAATAAATATATTCCATGCCAAAAAAATTAGAAGATAATCTAAAATGATCATTTATGTAAATTCATTTGAAACGTTTATATGAAAAATAGTTATTGGGTAAATATTTTAAAAAGGAACACTTCCAAGGGAATCCATTTCACAAAAACATTCTTAAAAGAGAAAGGGGTTTATAAAAACGCACACACACAATAGGTACACCATATACTGACATATGGCACCATATCATACAAAGTAGAGCACCATGGGTGATTTCCAAAGGACAATCTCGCTCAAGTGGAACACTAGGACCTTGTACCTCAGTGAAATGTGGCTTAGTAACCCTGAATAACATCATTGCAATGCACGAGCTACTAGGAGGGGACACCCCAAGGGCTTAGCAGTCTCAAATCACCATTATAGTTTAGTTAGTGGTGTAATCATCAATTTTTCTGGATGAATTCAAGATGAACCACTTCCAAAATTTCTAGCATACTGGAATAAATTATCCCACCTTGATACACAAGACTCCCATGTGCTCAGGTTCATGTTCACATGTTGCACATATCACCACATTCACAAATCAATGTCAAGTAATTCAATTTAATCACCATTTTCCATAAATAGAAATGTTTTCCCTTTTACTCACTCCAATAAGTTCTTTGAAATATTCTTGAAACCACGTAGACACTTCATAAATTCCCTTTTAAAAAAATTCATGTAGAACATAAAATTAATCATCCAATTTCATAGTTCAAACCACTTTATGTAAATCCACACATAAACCAATGTCACTTTGAAACCACACCTTTCATCCTTAATACAATTTACAACTCATATTTTAAAGTGAACAATAAGCCCAAAATGTCAACATATTACATTTTCCTTTTAAAACCAATGTCCAAACACATTCTCCCCTTAAGTGCCTTTGAAAAAACGTTTTTCACCTTTAAAACAATCCCAAATGTATTTACATGACACACCACAGTAATATACACACATAAACCCAAACCATTTCCTTAATAGAATCCATCCCCATCACATAAGTATGCCAAACCACTTGAAAATAACTTTTCCATGGCACAATTAAATCATAGAACATGTTTATAAATTCAAAAAAGAATATGAATTTCATCTAACAATATTATGGAATGGAGACACCTACCTCATGGGAAGAAACTTCTGGAAATTACGTGAAACCTCATATGAACAACCACGAATCCCTAGAAAGACAAGATCTTACCAATAACCTCAATATAAAACCATATTAAACAATATAAAACCCTAAATCAAACACTCTGCCTTTTGTAAAACCAAAACCCCAAAGAGTAGGGAGAGAAATCCTAGAACGATAGAGGAACCAAGGGAGAGATGGACTTACTTAGAGGTTACATGAAGAATCTGAGCCAAACACACCAAAGGAGGGAGACCAAGGGAGAGTAGAAGATGGGGGGGGGGGGGTTCACCTAGGGTCGGGGAGTCTATGAGGGTTGAAAAAAGGGGGATAAAGGGGGGTTAAAACTGGGGAGAGAGAATGTATCCCCCAATTATTAATGTGTTGGTAGGTCACACTATTAGTCCTCACTGTTTCTCAAACCGTGTGGTGACTGTGAGACTACCTCTACCAAGGTGGATACATATGACACAGTTTATGGGTTGAGGTGAAGAACCATGTGCTGTTCATGTGGTAGCTACTACCTTGACCTGCCGCTACCACACGATTAAATGGAGATGTCACATAGTTACAACTAAATGTGTGCCAACCGTGCGCCATGGACTGTCCATCCAAAAGAATCTATTTTCTTGAAAACAAAAAATGAGATAGACGGTAAAGCACTTGGTTAAGAATAAAATGGAAAATAAATCCAAAATTCAAACTTGTAACTCCTAGTTCTCAAGAACAACAACCGAGAACCTGACCCGATGCAAAACAAAGGTAAATTTAAAAACCTTGGTATGACAATTCTCCTCACCATAGTGCTTCTTGCCCCGAGAAATCCATCCCAATGTTGATTTTAAATACATAACATGCACTCATTTACAACTCAAGGAGAATCCAATTGAACGACAAAAGACAATATGATAATAACACTACCATCAGATAAAAGTGGTTTACAAATTGAACTTGGGAGAACAGAATGGACTTCCCACTAAGATCCACCCACCTGAAAAAGTTAAAACACCACCATTCGATCAATAAAAGTAATTAAAATATCAGAATGAACAATCCAAACTCTTGGTTCAAGACACCCCAGACATTACCAAACAAATTTTAGGTCACTTACCATGAGCAAAAAATCCCAAACTACACTTTGATCACCACTTCCACATGCATATTTTCAAAAAAAATTGGGTGCACTCCAATAACAATGTTTTTATAGAGAAATAACTTAAAATTTAGTAGATATGAATGAGACTACCCACTTCTAAGAAACAACTAAGAACCTGACCTTATTACTAAAATGCGGATTCTTGAATAGACTCCCCACCATAAGAAAAAGGATTACATAAAATTACAATAGTGGAGTTTCCATGAGACCCATGGAGGGTCTCCCCACCATAAGGATTAACTAGATTAAATGGATTGCATGGACCGACACAGGAAACCTGATAAGGGATAACTTGTGGGATCACAAACCAGTCTCTCACCACAGGGGACCCAACCAAAGAAACTCCAAACCATATAGAGGACACTATGTGGTTCACTACTCCAATGGGTCTTACCATCCTCAGATGAGCCTAAATCAAAACCTATATCCACTCATGATACTATTTATACAAGGACCATCAAACAGAGACTCACATTTGATGAGATATAAGCACCATGTTTTTATGAAAATGAGGTAACCAGACCACCTTATAATAATATAGGAAATCTTCCACCCCAATGGTCACTACGCAGAAACAAGGTCCCCGCATCCTTTCCACCAAATAAGAAAATTCAAAATGACACAATTACATGGGGATTAAATTGTGTCTATTCCCCACACTGAATAAATATACTATACCAAGGTGCTTTACACCCCCTGGGGTTCCTGACTACACACCTTCTTCACCATGGGACTTATGGCTGGAGCTCTGATGTTTGAAGCATCTCCTACTTCCCAGATAGACATTAGAAAAACCTGAAAGGAAATTCTCTTTCTAGTACCATATGAAACCACACTGCAATTCATTAAGTAGCGACAAAACCAAACACACCCTGAGTCCCACTGGGATCCAACATAACAGTTCACTGAAACAAGGATTAGAATATGTGTGTGCATCGTTCAATTCCACTTGGATTGATAGCATCAGAAGGAAGCAAAAACGAAGGAACATCCATATGAAATAAAGGAATTAAGAATATCCCCAAAGAAAACATAGCTCTGTTAAAACATAGGTTCTCAGAAGATTAAATAACATCATCCTTGACATTTAAGAGTGGACATGACCCGGAAAGGAGTCACCGAACATTACCATTGAAACCAAAGAGACATATCATCGAATGGAACTCTAGACCGAGTTCCAAGTTGTACAAGAATTTTAAAAGAAGACATAACATACTATTATGACCAAATTCCCAACACTTGTGGCCTAGAATGATCCCTTATTTAAAGTAAAATGATGATTGATCTGAAGACCCTTTAAGATAGCTTCCAACACTAACAACCTAGACCACTTTCCACTCTTCTAACTAGACGTCCCTTCACCACTTCTATGTATGACCTTCAAGAAAGAATGTGTCAAAATTCACATTTTATGACTTAATAAACTCAAGAAATAAATATTTCTCTCAATTAATTCTTCATATACTCTTCCACTGTGAGGGGATCCACTTAACCAAAAGATAGGTGAATTAAATTTCCAAATCTCAATGAGAAAGTCCATGTCATTATCAGCTGGAGGGTCTTCTAAGGGTCAGTCACCCATGGACACATTTTGAATGTGAATTAATTATTTATGGGGGGTGTACACTATCCAACAATGAAAACTTTGGACCCATTAAAACTATTCTATTTTGAAAAACAAACCACAAAAATACACCAAATGCACAAAGAAAACCATCACAAGGATACCTGAGACACTTCTTAAAAAAATTACTAACCATCACTTCAAACCATCTTACTGCAAAAACATAAACCTAAAACACCATTCGAACAATATGTTATTTCATCTAAAGACACCCTACATGCAATGCTTCCAAAATAAAATGAGCCACACAATCCAATAATTGGTTAATAAAACATCACATTTCCTTTTAAAATCAGTTTGAAAAAGAAAAAAAGCATGGTGGGTTGCACACACACCAATGGTATCCCATAGAGCCCCACACATGCATATTCCCATGCCATACCGGGCACCCCTCTACTTTCTGCACATATCCCAGGCATGTGCTCACTCATGGAAATACCATAGGATAAAATAAACTCTTCAACTTTTCAAAACCATAAATTTAACCCACATTTCCATTTCAAATTCCACAAATCATATTTTCAAAAAATGGATATGAAAAAAATCCCAAAACATTTTCTATTACACAACAATCCCCACTATTACCATAACCATTTAATTGAAAAAATAATCTCTTATCTTTCAAAATGAGTTTCAAAAAACCATATGAAAGTAATTCTACATTTTTTAAACAACAAATTTTCAATGAACCACTAATTTTGATCATAAAACTCCAATCTCATTGTAATCGTTATCATTTTAAAAAAATATTTTTTTTATAAAAATCATTTTTTCTAATGTTCCCTATAAATAATTCTAGAAAATTGTTTTCAGTATTTCTGAAACAAAACCATTTGCACTTTAAAAACCAATTTTCCCTAATTCTAAACTTAAGGGTTTTCAAAATGACTTCCCTAACCCAAGGAGACACATCACACTTTTCAAAGGGGGAAACTAGTGATGATTTATGACTCATAAATATGGTTGGTGGAAATATTCTAGTCACCCCACTATCAAGGAGAGTGTTCTACGACAATTTACCCAGCTCTACATGGCTTTCCAGACCATACGATCTCACTGAGACCATTTACCAAACTCCCATTTGATTTCCCAAATAGCGAACCACCCTAACAACCAAACAACCTAGATAAGACCTGACTTCCCATTGTAATTGAGACCCATGAAGAGGTGTGATGACTAGGAACCATACCTAAAACCATGAAATCAATTTCCAACAACTCTAGATCAGGTCTACCCAGAATATTTTCAAAGGGTCATGACTCAAATGAGCTTACCTGTCTTTGATACCAATTTTTTTTGAACTAAGCAGGGTCTTCATTCGAACATGCACCCAACTCGGTCATTAGCATGGCCCGAAGGGTGATCCCGATCCCCATGGGCTAACAACAAGTGATCAGGTATTGAAAACTAAAAATGGGAATGATTTTACCTGATTTACATACATGTAACAACAAAAAAAACAAAAACTAAAAACACACAAAAAAACATAGGATTACCAAAATTCAGATTTAAATTTTTCACCGTTTAACAAAACCACAAAAGGAAAAAAAATAGGGGAACCAAAAATCCATCTAAAACATCCATGCAACATAATATGTAACATCTTCAAGCCACCGCCACCATGTTCCACTAAATAATTACACTTGAAACCCAAACATCCATCACTAAAAACCATTCTGTTACCTAGAAAAAACTTTGAAATAGGTCTATATAAACAAAAAGGTGATTGTTGGGTGTGAAAAATAACCTTTTAGGATGACACACAAATAGATATATTCCATGCCAAAACATTTATAAGATTATCTAATGTTTTCATTTAAGTAAATTCATTTATATTTTTTTTGGGAAAACCATTTATTGGGTAAATATTTTAAAAAGAAACACATCTAGGTAAATCCATTTCACAACCACTTGCATAAAAGAATATGGGAGTTCATAAAAATATACTCACACAAGAGGTCCACTATTTACTGACGGATGGAACCACATCATATAAAGTAGATCACCATGTGTGAATCCCTAGGGGCCATCTAGATCAATTTCAACAATAAAACCTTATACCTTGGTGAAACCTGGCTTAGAAACCATGATTAACAAAGTTCTCTTGCATGATCTTCTAGGAGGGCATACCACATGGGCATAGTTGTCTCTAATCATCATCAAAGTTTATTTAGTGTTGTAAGCATCAATCCTTCTTGACTAATTAGGGATAAACAACTGCCAAAACATCTGGCCAACTAGATCTAATCAACCCACCTAGATACTCAGGACTCCCTTGTGCTCAATTTCATGTTCAAATGGCACACATATCACAACGTTCACAAAATAATTCCCATAAATTCAAGGAAATCACCATTTTCACTAAAGAAAAACATTTTACCTTTCACTTTGACCAATAACCACTTTCAAATATTCTTTCCACCACTAAAAAACTTCATAAATTCACCTTTTAAAAAACAAAAGAAGAACATAAAATTAATCAACCAATTTCACCGACTAATCCCCTTTTTTGTAAATCCACACTTAAACCCATGACACTTTCAAAAAACATCCTTCGTCAATAAAACAAGTTACAAATCATAATTTAATGTGTACAAATTTCCCAACATGCCAATGTATTGCATTTTCCATTGAAAACCTATATCCAAACTCATTCTGACCTTAAGTTCATCTGATTATTTGTTTTACAACTTTAAAAAAATCTATAAAACATTTCCACAAAACACCACACTAAAGTACCCATGGAAAACCAATCCATTTTCCCTTATAAAATTCATTCCCATCATATATGCCTGAAAAACACATAAAAATACATTTACACAACCCAATTAAACCATAGAACATGTTTATAAATTAAAAAACATATTAAATTAATCTAACAATGTTAGGGAATGGAAACACCAACCTTATTGGAAGAAACATCCGAAAATGATGTGAAACCTCATCGGTAACACCAGAAAACCCTTGAAAGACAAGATCTGACCAAGAAGATCAAGATCGAACCCTATTAAATAAGAAAAAACCCTAAATCGAACTCCATACCATCTTGAAAAACAAAACCCCAAAGAGGAGGTAGAGATACCCTATATTGAAAGAGGAATCAAGGTAGAGAATGACGTACTTGGAGGTTCTTTGAAGAATAAATGATAAAAACACACTAAGGATGGAGCCTAAGGGAGAGGAGAGGATGGGGAGGCATGCCTTGGGATGGGGAGGCTTTGAGGGGCGAGGAAAGGGGGAAAATGGGGTTACAACTAGGGAGAGTAAAAGAAAACCCTAATTACTAATGAGATGGAAGGATTCACAATTAGTCCGCATAATGTTTCAAACTGTGTGGAAACCATGTGACTGCCTCTGTTAAGGAGGAAACCTTCTACTAATCATGCGCCAATGGTGCTCCATGGATTGTCTAACCAAAAAATTCATTTTCCTGAAAATGAATGCAGAGACTCAAGGGTAAGCATAATTCTATGAATAATCAAAGGAAAATACCTAAACAATTCAAACCTGTCACACCCAATTCCTAAGAAAAATAACCGAGAAGCTGACCCAAGATGAAATAAAGGTAAATTTAAAAACCCAGGTGTGACATCCTTGGACTTTAACATATCATGAAACCAGTAAATATATTTGGGTACTAATTAGGAAACCTAATTTGGGTGTGAGTACAACTCGGTAGGCCACCACCAATGATGTCTAAAACTATATTTTGTCAAAATAGTGTATGTTATTATATAAATAATAAATAAATTCAATAAAGTAAATTGTCTACAATTATAAAATTACTCCTTTTTTAACAACTTATCCTTCAACTTCCCAAGGAAACCCGAACCTCAATACCTACTTCATCCCATGCATGACTTTAAACTATAACTTATATTCACTTCACAATTCAATGTCACATTGGTACTTTCATTATCCATTTCATCTCGATTCATTCTCTGGGAAAAATGGAACCTTTGACCATTTCCAATAACACATGAAAAGAACGATGTTTCTATAATCATGTGTGTATTTGGAGCATCATTCCATATCCCACACCCCGTAGTTATTTTGAAAATCAGTTCTTATCCTATAAAGATATTCAATTGCAGGCATTTGGGCCTAGAACACCATGTCTAGGACCCCCATGGGTATTTGGAGCATCATTCTGTGTCTCACACCCCAATTATCAATCAAACACATATGTCACATTATCAAATGTATAAAAATTTAAAATATATCACATCAATCACGTTTAATCAACATTAACCCCTAATCACATTTCATTATCACGTGATTCCATTAATTAATTCATAAATTAATTAATCTAACACCATCGATTCCACAATCACAATAATTTTCCAACTAATTAAATCAAAAATTAATTAATGAAATTTTATCAATTTCAATTTTCCATTAATTAATACATCGATTAACTAATCCACATTCACAATCATAACAAACCATTAATTAATTCAAAAATTAATTAATTAAATTCCATATTCTCAAAAATTCTCATTAATGAATTAAAAAATTATTTAATACAATTCAATTGATTGCATAAACAAAAAAATATCCAATAATTATTTCAATAATTAATTAATAAATTCACAATCCTAATATCCCAAAATTATGTCAATAATTTATTATTCAATTTAAACAATCTCAATATCCCCAATTTCACAATCTCTTAGTTAACCAATTTTACAAACTAATTAATCCTACTTGAGAAACTCAATTGAAAATCATCAAATAGCTATTGTAAAATTATATAAACATAATTGGAATTAAGTTTTTTTATTTGAATAATAGACTACCTACCACATTTCTTTGATGAGTGATCGCTCAAAAGAAATTCCCAATTTGAAGTGGATAGGTCAAACCCACAATGAAGAACACGATGTAGATATGAATCATAGATCCAATATCCAACAAATAAAGATCCTAAAAACCTAGATCTTGATCTAGAACCAGCAATAGCTAAACATCCCTATTTTATCCTTGAACATGATCTTGAGAGAGAGAGAGATCTAATCCGGAAGAAACCACATACCCGGGGAGGTGCAGATCTTCGATCTCCCCTTAGATTCACCAATAATGGATGTTAGGAGCCCTAATAATGCATCCAAGAGCCTCCAAAAATGATATAAATAGGTTATGGTTGAACTAGGGTAGATTTGGGGTTAATATGGGGTTTTTAGGAATTTTAAAACAAAATCTCAGGTTAATTAAAAACCTGGGCACAATTTCTTGGGCAAGGGAATAAAGATTTCTAAACTGTGTGCCTAAACTGTGTGCCTCTACTGGGGGGAGGTGCATTGTTACTCTTAAGAGGTTATAAGGTATAAAAAACATCTCCCTAACTATACAATCCCTCCCTATGAAGGGTCGAACGGTTTACTAGTCTGGGGCACATGGTTTTCCCAAACAATGTGTTCCAACCATATATTTCCCTTCACCCTTCCAC
The DNA here is from genome assembly GCA_963277665.1 of Viscum album. Lineage (NCBI taxonomy): Eukaryota > Viridiplantae > Streptophyta > Magnoliopsida > Santalales > Viscaceae > Viscum > Viscum album. The sequence goes on along the minus strand of OY728128.1, from coordinate 258,177,117 downwards.
TTTTCTCAATTTTTTACCTAAAAACTCCCAATATAATACCTAAACAAAATATACTCAAATCATGGAAAAATATTACCTATAAACAAGTTTGAGACATCTTCATAAAAGGTTAGGATATTATAATCTCCCCACCATATAACAAATCATATTTGAGTTGTACTCTCAAGCATCTCTAAGATCCTGAGTAAAAAAGATCAGTCCACTAAGCTCACATATCTTCTTCACTCTCCCATGTTTCCTCATACACACAGTCATGTTTCCATAACAAAAAAACTAACAACACAGTTCTTCCTAGAAACAATATCTCACTGTGACCCAACACACAAATCAGATGCTCTAAAAAAGAATCATCAGTTTCAAGATCAACATCATCCCCATAGATCACATGATAAGGGTTTGGGTGATACCACTGAATCTATGAAACATGATAAATTTTGTTCGAAGAATTGTACCTCTATGGAAGATCCTATAAGTATGATACAAGCCCAATTCTATCCAAAACCTCAAATGGTCCAAAAAACATTAGCACCAACATTCCATATCTCTATATCCTATGGTGACTAAATATTGGAGACACCCTATTGAATACAAAATTACCCTAAGATAACTATAGTGGTCATCATTTTCTATCAACATTTGACATCTTCCAACACTGATCCTTATCTGTATGCTTTTGAATCAATTAAACCAACTCCGAGATCTCCATTATGAGACTCCATCCCAATAAATCTGACTCACACACCTCCATCCAACATAGAGGAGCTCTGACTGGCCTACTATAAAGAGACTCATGTGGTTCCATCTTATTAGTTTCTTGGTAACTATTTTTATACCGTAACTCTACAAAATATGGGTGCTTCTCCCAAAATTCACAAATTAATAGGGAATATTCTCAAATCATATCCTCATGAAATTTTATTGTATGCCTTGGTTGTCAATTTGTCAATGGGTGGAAAGCCTTACTCAGTAAAAAATGTGTACCAATTTCCTTTATAATCCTTGCTAGAAGCACGATGTAAATCATGAGTGATAGTCCAAAACTATAGTCTATGGCACCATATATAGAAAAATTATATACCAAACATACATATCTCTGAAACATACATATATCCCAACTACTCCACTAAGAAATTATCTCATACTAGAAAGAAATGTAATACCATAGTCAAACCATCTACAACCACCCAAATAGAATCATTATTATGAGGAATTCTTGGGATACCAACCACAACATCCATGGTCACGTCATCCCACTTCAATCTTGGAATGGGAATCGGATATAGTAAGCCACTAGTTCATTAATTCTCATCCATCACTTGTTGATAGGTGAACCATCATGTTATGAACCTCATTATCTCCTTTTTCATGCCTGGCCCCCAAAACTATCAATGTATGTCATGGTACATTTTGATCACACCTAGATATACCTCCATCTTCAAGGCATGAAAATCACCCATCCTCTCTTCCCTCATACTCATAAGCACAAAAACCTAATTCGTAATATATATTACCTCATCATCATTTATGCTTCAATCTGAAGGTGTCTCTCCACCTTCAAGGATTTACCACATGGTAAAAAATTACATTTCCTTATACTATCTTTCCTTGTCCCTTCTCAAAAGTGTAGAATCCATTGAGATTGATACAAGATTCATCTACTCATATTCCTATTGAACCACTACATGCATCTCACCAAGAAATGTAATCATTTTCTATTCTACACAATACTCGAAAATAGCTTGAGTCTATATTCTTCTTCATTAAGATTCATCAAAAATGATTCCCTTTCTGAGGATATATTCTAACTCAAAAAAATTTCTATGTATTCTCAATCCACTTATGTTGATGAAGATTCAAATTCATATGATTAATGTTGTCCATAATTATATTATGATTAGTCTACATTGAGAACTTTTCACCCAGAAAATAATGTCATCAATACTTCAAATCATAAACAACTGAAGCCAAATTGAGGTTTTGAATAGGGTAGTCCCATTAATGGTGCCTCAAAAAAAATCTAAGATCGATCCTTGATGTGTCAAAAAACACCATATACTCCTCAAATGGCTTGGGTAGGATTAGGATGGGTGCCGATGTCAAATGATTCTCAAACTCTAGGAAAGAATTCTCACATGTTTTTGAATAGTCAAACTTTCTCCCCTTCTTGGTCAATCCCAAAATAGTTGATGAACAATTGGAAAAGTAATGAATGAAAATACAATAATATCTTTCTAACCCTAGAAATATATGAATATCAAAAACATTCCCGGGATGCTCCTAAGAAACCACTTCCTTCACCCTCTATAAGTCTGCTGACACACCTTCCCCCATGTTGATGTGTCCCAAGAAGCATACCTGATCAATAAAAAATTTACACTTATATAGCTTGGTATATAAATGATTCTCTCTCAGTGTACTCAGGATTATGTTAAGATGTTGTTCATGCTCAGGATGAGTCATGGAGTACACCAGGATTCAATCCACAAACACAACCACAAATTTATCTCGTTGTAGATGGAATATTATGTTCATCAAGTCCATAAACACTACTGGTGTGTTTGTCATCCCAAAAAGAATTACAACTAACTCATAAAGGATGTACCTTATTTGTTAAATTAGTACTCTATATATAAAAATGTTAAACTCTCAACTGATGATACGCTGATCTGAAGTAAATATTTTAGAAATCACAAGGACCTCTCAACTAGTCAAAAAGCACATCAATACATGGAAACAAATACTGGTTCTTTACAATGATCATGTTCAAATTTTGGTATTCAGCGCATAAGTGAAGAGTCACATCAGACTCCTTATAAAATAGTACTAGAGAACCCCAAGACGATGTAATTGGTAAGATAAATCCCTTATCCTATAACTCCTCTAGCTGAGTCTTAAGCTCTTGAATCTCTATTAGTTCCATTCTATATGGTGGGATAGAAACTGACTCAATCACTAGAATAATCTCAATCATAAATTCCACATATCCCATAGGAAGAAGCCTTGATTAATATTTAGGAAGCACACCCTAAAACCACTCCACTATGGGAGATAGAGAACCTTCTTTACACACTCATCATCAAGAAACAGATCAATAGACATGGTTGTAATCTCCCCCAATTAATGAAGAATTGGCCCCACATGGACCGCATTGATATCCCACTCTAAAAGGTGAATATATATATCACACTTAGAAGATTTAAAAGATAATATGATATGGTAAAAATAAATATGGTCATGGTATGCTACTAACAATTACATTCCAATAATATGGTGGAATCCTAACATGTCCAAGATGTAAAGATCCCATAGAAAATGATACTCCCCAACCTCAGGGGAACACCTTTTTCACAAATAGAGGTCTCTAGACCATAATTACAAGGGTGTATCTATTGTTAACATCCCACTAATGAACTCCACTGTTAGGCTCAAACCATTCAAAAGTTGTTTAGAAATAAAGGTATAATATACACCAGTATTAAATAAGGTAATAACAATCATAAAAGATACAAGAATAGTACTTCATAATATTGATGGTCCAGACTCGCTATCCTAAAGTTTAGGTTGAATGAAATGAAACTATCTTTACACTCTTCTTTATGATGCAGTATAAGTTGTAACACCCCAATCTTCCATAGTACGCTTCTCTTTGAACAATACTGTCGTGTGTGTTGTACGCAACTTTGAGTTCTAACACACCATAACCAATCAAACAAGCCATTTTGAATAGTAATACCCTCTTTTTGAAATTTTATAAATTTTATCTTTCAAAATAGAGTTCATTTTTTGATTTGGAGTATCGAAATTATATTAGGGTGAATTTTTTGTATTTTTCTGAAAACATTCGATTTTTGATGAATAGTGAAAACCACTGAGTTATTGTTTAAAACCAAATTTTTTATTTAAATAATTTATTTTTATTTTTATATCAGGTCAAAATAGATACCTAATACCTAAATAAGTTCAATATAATTCATTGGAGTTAGTTTATAATAATTTTAGATATATAAAAATTTTATTAAAATTTTCATCGTCTTTTACCCACCTACAAAGAGAATTTGCAAATTCACATAAAAAATAAATTTACAGCTTTTGTGAGTGGAATTTCAAAAATCTGAGAGACACAGTTAATATCAGTAAGTAAAATTTCGATCAATAAGCTGGAATTAATTTTTGGTGAATTGTAACTTTTTTACTTTTATTTACCACGGTTAAATGTAAATAGGGTATTTAAGGGTAAAATGATATTATTATTACCCAAAAACATGTCCTAATTCTATTGGATAAGTTTAATTCGACCAAAAACAACCTTAGGAATAAAATATGAACATATCTGGTCCACTTGGTTTAGATTTGGACATTTATTATTATTTAATTCAAAGAAGAGTTTCAAGAGTTTAAATCAATGTTTAATAACTAAAAAAATTTTAATATAGGGTTATACATAAGATAAATTATACTATAAATATTAATTATAAAGATAAAATTATTTCCTACATAAACTTATTTTATTTATATTTTCTAGACATTATATAATTTAATTTATTTATGACACAATGATGAGGTAGTAATTACCTAATTAACAAAAGATTAAAATAATTGACATTATAAATAACCAAATAAATGTAATTTTAGACTTTTAATGAATTAAACTAATTTAAGAGGTTAATAAGACATATTAGGGACGGTTATATGAATTTTATTCGACATAAAAATGATTTTATGATTTTAGCAAAAACAGAATACCAAATAGTGTCAAAATTGACATAGAAGAGTTTTTAAAACAAATATTATATTATTAATTGATATTATATTCCTAAAAATCTAATGATCTGCCCAAAGACATATATAATGATAAGGGTATCATTAATTAACAACTTGGGGTTCTCTTGTAAGTATATAGTAAGTTTTTAAACCATATAATATAAAAATACAAAGAGACATGGTAAATGTCAAACTATTTAACTAAGAGTTAAATAAAAAATAAGGTTAACATAGTGACCCAAACCTGTCTAAAACCTATTTTTTGAATGGTTTTTGACCCATCAATGCATTATCCTTTAACTAATACATTTTTTAGCTATTAGAAACCGAAAATTATTTTATTATAAAATAATATTTCTAGCTTTTCCTAAGGTGCCCCTCACCCCTCTTATAAAAAGGCACTCCACCTTCTCTCTAATTCACACCTTCAAAGCCATTTGTCTCGGCCAAACCCTACCCAAATACCCTCTCAACTATCCTCCCTTCATCTTAGAGTCATTATTTTAGTTAGAAAGCCAACCTAAGGAGCCCTTTTGATCAAATCAAAATGAAGAACCCGAAGAAGAGGTAAATATTTCATCACCTCTTTCAAGTTCCTTTTTTCTTGCACTTTTTTTTGTTTTTTCCATTCTAAAATAATAAATACTGTATATTATAAATACTGTGATGTTATTATAAATATGGTACAACCAAATTCATTATTTTATCCATCCTTTTAAGGACATGTCACCATACGTGCGTACGTACGGCTTATCGTCTCCACGTTGTGGTGTAATTGTTATTTAATACATTATTATTTGGATGGGTGTTATAATGATGTGTAATTGATGAGAATAATAAATATAACATGATAATGATTCTGTATATATGATATACCATCCAATTATATATTATTTTTATATCAAAAGAATGATATTGTCGCTTGTGCGTACGTACGGATTACCGTCTCCACGAACGTGATGAGATTCATTCCCCATCATATCCATTCAAGAATAATTTTCATTAGTTGATTAAAAGTAAGGTTTAAAGACTTGATATAATTCTATATATGAATAATATACATCCCATCCATAAAAAACATGACTCACATAACAACGAATATAATAGAAAACGAATCCATTAACGCCCAAAACAATGATAATACTAAGATATTATTAACCAAGAAATGTTAAAAGATCATATATGATATCATATAAATGTATATGATTCTTTTATAATTTAATAACAATTATTTCACCTTTATATAGGAGGTTAACCTACCCTCGACCAAGGAAAAGTACTAGGTATGGGTTAATTCAACAATCTCTTCATTATCCGAGGTTGTTTATACGTAATTATCTTCTAGGAACTCTTTATCATCAACATCCATGTTTCTTAAAAATATATTTCAAAAAACTATTACCATTTTTTATACTGTGTGTTAAAGTCATTTATACCCTTTTTTTAATTTTATAAGATGTTTATAAATGAATATTTCCGTCTTTTTCCAAACAAGGTACATTTTGACCATTTCGACACATTTAAGGTAATAATATTTTTTTTAAATTATACGGCGGGTGTGACTATTTTCTGCCATTATAACATCATCAAAACATCCCTTTCAAGATTATAAGAATATTTTCAAAACAAATGTTTTCATTATAAATTTTTTTACTCTTAAATGATTTCAAAATAGAAAGATATATTTCTCTAAAAAAAGTTTTTGATTTCATCTATGTCAACATCCTTTGATGGATTTTAAGATTATTTGAAGTTGATTTATTATGATACAAAACCTAAATATTGTATTTAAGGTTTTGTGATATGTTTTTATGTGTATGTGTTATTTTTATACCATTCATGGTTAATGGATAAAGTATTCAAATTTCGTATGCTAGTTTTAATACGAATGTTTATGTTATGTTTAAACCTTTTCATATGAGGAATGAATTGGACTTAGTATGTGATGGGTGGATCCCGCTATATCTTCTCTATGAATTGTTATGATCATGAGACAAACTAGTTTCTTGGAAAAAGGCCTTGATAAAATCATATTTGTAGTCTTGGCACAAGGCCTTGACTATGTGGTTATGAAAGTCTGGCATTATGCATTCCATCATTATGAAAGTGGCTATTGATATTGATTGTTGTTATTCGACTAGTATAATATCCTTGTGAGAAAGTAAATGGAATTATTTTATTTTACCATTTCTTTATTATGCAGAAGTTCAAGTTTAAAAGGATTTTGTTTTAGTCTATTACACTGCCTTAAATGTTTATTCTTATTTATGAAATTTTCTGCTATATTATTATCCTTACTAAGCATCCGAGCTCACCTCTTTCTATGTTTTATTTTTTCCCAAGATGTAAAGAATTATTTTATGACTGTCCTACAAGGATAGTCTAAGGGTATATGAGTGTTTTCTATGGAAACAATGTTGTTTTAGTTTTTCAGTTTATGATGTAATGTAAACCTTATGAATGTATCTAGTACTTCCATGGCTACTAAACTAATCGGTCTTTTGAGACATGATATTTTGTGATCATGCCAATGTTATGTAATAATTCACCAACTCTAGGTAACTGGGGTCAGGTCGTTATAGTTGGTATGAGAGGAAGTTTAGTACAAACCTTGGAATCTAGATTTAAATAAACTATGATTAGAGCATATAGCCCTAAGATAGACTTTGAGGATTAGTATAGAAGAACTTCCTACAATTTTGGTATTGTAGAGACTTTAGGAGTTTTCCAAGAAATAAATCTATGTCTGGATACGAGCAGGTAGAGGTGGCTCTGGCACAGATGTACCTAGGGGTAAAACCAGAAAACACCACTTTGAGATAGACTTGAATGGGAACTGGTGCACGACAACGGGCCTTGTTTCACTCTTGGTTACAACACATCTAGGGGATATGCTTAGGATAATTCCCATTTTTTTTACAAACCATTATGAAGGGTTTATGAGTATATAAATCCTCAAAGAAAACATTTTTATTATTATTATGGATTATATCCACAAACTGTTCAATTTATGTTACGTGTTTTACAAGTTTGGATTTATGTATTTCGATTCATAAACTAATCAAGTTTATGCCTTTGTTTAGAAATGGAACCTAGTGGAAGGAATGGAAACCGTATGAATGCATGCACTCTATCTAGAGATTTCCCTCCTGCTCAAGATAATTATAGTGTATTTGGTGATACAACTGGTGTTGATCAACTTTTCACTATATTGGGACAACTCACTCAGGTTATGAATAATAACCTTACCCATATGGAGCACCCTGATCCACAACGTGGAGGATCATTGTTAGATCACTTCATGAGGAAACAACCTCCCACGTTAAATGGGATTATAAATCCATTAATATCTAAGCAATGGATAAATTCCTTAGATAAGATATTCCATGCCTTGGGGAGTAGGGAAAGGGAAAAAGTTGTCGTGGCAGTTTACAGCCTCACTAGAGATTCTGACCAATGGTGGTCATTCATTAAAAACACAAAGGAATATTTTGAAGTATCAAATATGGAATGGAGGGAGTTTAAAGAGATCTTATTAGAAAAATACTTTCATCGTGACCATCGAGCGGATATGGAAAGGCAATTTCTGAGTCTGAGCAAGAAGGAGGATGATAATGCCGCAAAGTATTAAGCTAACTTTACAAGGTTAGCGAGGCATGTTGCAGATTATATATGTAACCCAAGAAGTAAGATTGATCATTTCTTTGATGGGTTAAAACAATTTCTCCATTGAGAATTATTCTCACAATCCTTCGTATCATATGAAGATATTCTATCATGTGCTATCAATACAGAAAAATAATTCTCTAAGTATTATGACATTAAAATAAAGCAAGAGAAGAGGAGATCAGCTGAATACTCTAGAAATGGAAATAAGGGGATGAAGGGAAAAGTTGAATATCCATCCTATAGTAAATGTGGGAAGAAACACCCTCGTACTTTCCTAAATGGAATGGGAGTCTGTTACAAGTGTGGTGAAAAAGGCCACCAAGCTCGTGATTGCAAGGGGAAGAAAGATATTTTTGATGTTGAATGCTATAATTGTAGATAAAGGGGACCTATGCGAATGAATGTCCTAAGCATCAGGGGAACATACGTCAGAAAATTCCAAGGGATCATGTACAAGCTTATGTTATCACTACTACTGAGGTAGAAGCTCTGAAAGACGTGGTGGCTGGTAATTTAATTGTTTCCTCAAGTTTAGCACATGCTTTATTTGATTATGGATCATCAAATTGTTTCTTATCTTCCCAGTTTACAATGAAAATTATATATTCAAATTTGATTTAACAAGGGAGTTGTCAGTAAAAACTCCTAAAGGAAGTATCATTTCAACAAAGTTTTGTGAATTGGTCCCCATTAGATCATATAAATGTTCTTTATCGGCCAATCTCATCGTCATACCCATGATTGAATTTGATATAATCCTCAGTATGGATTGGATTTAGGACTATGATGAAAAAATTTATTATAAGAAGAAGGAGGTTACTATTTTTGATGATGATGATAAAGAACACCTTATATTTAGAGCAGAATTGTCACCACCTGATTCTTATCTAGATCTACCCCCAGCAGCTCAACTAAATTAAATTATTGGAGAGGAAGAGAATGAAGTAATTGTGGGTGAGGAAAGGAATGTTAAAATGGAGGATGTACCTATTGTGAAAGAATACGTTGATGTGTTTCCAGATGATTTACTTGGACATCCTCCAGAATGAGAAATTGAGTTTTTCATTGATTTAATTCCTTGTTCAATGCCCATATCGAAGACGCCTTATAGAACAGACACTGTGGAATTAGTGGAACTAAAGAAACAAGTAGATGAATTGAGTAAAAAGGTATTTATTCACTCTAGTGTTTCTCCATGGGGAGCCCCAATCCTTTTCGTTAAGAAGAAAGATGGATCTATGAGGTTGTGCATTGACTACAGGGAGATCAATGCTATAACAATAAAGAAAAATTATACCCTACCTCCTATTGATGATTTATTCAACCAACTTCATAGATCTAAATACTTTTCAATGATTGATGTTCTATCTGGATATCATCAGTTGTGTGTGAAGAAGGAAGACATTCATAAAACAACATTTCGAACCAGGTACGGGCATTACAAGTTTACAGTAATGCCTTTTGGATTGACTAATTCACCCTATGTATTCATGGATCTAATGAATATAGTTTTCAAAGAATATCTTCATGAATTTTTTGTGGTATTTATTGATGATATCTTCGTATACTCCAAAAGCTACTAAGATCTTGAAAATCACTTGCCCATTAACTTGAATACTCTTAGAATACATGAATTATATGGGAAGTTTAGCAAGTGTGAATTTTGGGTTCAATAGATTTCTTTTCTTGGTCATTTCATCTCTAAGGATGGAATATTTGTTGATCCTTCTAAGACCAAGACAATCTGAGAATGGCCAGCACCGACGATTATAATTGAGGTACACAGTTTTATTAGTTTAGTAGGTTATTATCGATGTTTCCTCCAGAATTTTTCCCGATTGGATAACCCATAAACAAAGCTCATGTTAAAAGGGGTTAAATTTTCTTGGAAAAAAGAGTGTGAAGAATTTTTTGAATAATTAAAGATAAGATTAGTCAATGCTCTTATATTTACAATACCATCGGGGAATGATGGGGTTGTTATTTATTGTGATGCTTCAAAGAAAGGACTTGGTTGTGTCCTTATGCAAAATTTTAGGGTTATTGCCTATGCATCATGGCAACTAAAAATTCATTATAAAAACTATCCTACTCATGATCTTGAGTTAGCATCTATAATATTTGCTTTGAAGATTTTGAGACCCTATCTCTATGGTGAAAATTGTGACATTTATACTGATCACAAGAGTTTGAAGTATATTTTCTCACTGAAAGAACTCAACATGAGGCAAAGGAGATGGCTTGAACTACTCAAGGATTATGATTTCACTATACACTACCACTCAGGGAAGGAAAATAAGGTGGCAGATGATTTGAGCAGAAAGGATCATGGAGTTTTGAAAAAGATGAGAGTTGAAAAGGATCCTATATACATGGATCTAGTAAAGATGGATATGGAAATCACCATTGAAGGTGAAACATAAATAATTTTTCAAATGGTTTCCAAACAATCTTTACTATAAAGGATAAAGAGTTCTCAAACTGATGAAAATGAGTTTCATAATAAGATTAAAGCTGTAAATGATGGGATATTGAGTGACTTTGTGTATGAAGATGGAATTTTTAAATTTTGGAAGAGACATTGTGTTCCCGATATACCTGATCTAAAAAGGGAATTGTTGGATGATGTTCATAGTTCCAATTTCTCTATACACCCTGGGAGCACCAAAATGTATAGATATTTGAAGGAACATTTTTGGTGGGACAACATGAAGAGGGAGATTGATAATTTTGTGTCAAGTTGTATGGTTTGTCAATAAGTGAAAGCTGAAAGGCAACATCCTAGAAGAGTCATGAAACCTCTTCCCATACCTGAGTGGAAATGGGATAACATTACGATGGAATATGTAATGGGACTACCAAAGAATCACAGAAGGAATGATGAAATAGGGGTAATTGTTGATCTTCTTACCAAGTCATCGCATTTTCTTGCTATAAGGGAAGATTTACCCCTTTAACCTTGACCAGGATTATATATTAATGAAGTTGTGAGACTTCATGATGTACCACTATCGATTGTTTCTGATCATGATCCCCATTTTACATCAAGATTCTGGAAAAGTATTCAGAAAGCCTTGGATCCTAAACATCGTTTGAGCACTACCTACAACCCTCAAACTGATGGACAATCAGAACGGACTATTCGATCCTTAGAAGACATGCTGAGATCTTTCTCACTTGACATTCAAGGTATGTGGGATCAATATTTACCTTTGGTAGAATTTTCCTATAACAATAGCTTACATTCAAGTACTTAGATGGCATCATATGAAGCATTATATGGAAAGAGATATCGCACACAAACCTGTTGGGATGATGTTGGTGAAAGAGAAATCATAGGCCCAGAACTAGAGGAGGAAACGATGGAAAAGGTGAAGGTAATCCAAAACAACATCAAAGAAGCTCAATGTAGGCAGAAGATCTCTGCCGATAACCGAAGGAAGGATTTAGAATTTCAGATAGGAGATCACGTCTTCTTGAAGGTATCTCAATGGAAGGGTGTTATACATTTCGGTAAGAAGGGAAAATTGAGTCCCTGGTACATCAGACCATTCAAAATTCTAGAACGAATTGGGGTTATAGCTTACCATTTGGAAATTCCTCCAAGTCTCGTCCAAGTTCACGATGTATTCCATGTATCATTGTTGAGAAACTACATGCCTGACCCAACACATGTACTCACCTATGAGAAATTAGAACTGGAACTAGATCTTTCTTATTGAAAAGATCCTTTCAAGGTTCTTCATACCGAAGAACAGGTTCTGAGAAACCGGACGACTCGTCTGGTAAGAAATTATGGATAAACCATAAGATAGAAGAGGCAACGTGGGAACCCGAAAAACTTATGATGAAGAACCACCCAAGTCTTTTTATGCAGTGATATTCTAAAAATTCAAAGATGAAATTATTTGAAGGAGGGGAGAATGTAACACCTCAAGCTTCCATGGTACGCTTCTCTTTGAATAATAAAATAAAGTGTGTTGTAAGAAACTTTGAGTTTTAACACACCATAACCAATCAAAATAGCCATTATGAATAGTAAAAAACCCCTTTTTGAAATTTTATAAATTTCATCTTTCAAAATAGACTTCATTTTTGGATTTAGAATATCGAAATTATCATAGGGTGAATTATTGGTATTTTTATGAAAACTTTCAATTTTTGATGAATAGTGAAAAACACTGATTTATTGTTTAAACCCTAATTTTTTATTCAAATAATTTTTTATTTTATTTTTATTGCAGGTCAAAATAGATACATAATACCTATATAAGTTCAATGTAATTCATTGGAGTTAGTTTATAATAATTTTAGATATATAAAAATTTTATTGAACTTTTCATTGTCTCTTACCGACCTCATAGTAGAATTTGCAAATTTACATAAAACATAATTTTACCGCTTCTATGAGTGGAATTTAAAAAATCTGAGAAACATAGTTAATATCAGTAAGTAAAATTTGGTTCAATAAGATGAAAATAATTTTTGGTAATAGTAACTTTTTACTTTTATTTACCATGGTTAAAAGAAAATAGGGTATTTAAGGGTAAAAATGATATTATTATTATCCTAACACATGTCCTAATTATATTGGATAAGTATAATTAGACATAAAACCTTATTAATAAAATATTATCCTCTATGGTCCACTTGGTTAAGATTTGGACATTTATTATTGTTTAATTCAAAGAAGAGTTAAAAGAGTTAAAATCAATGTTTAACAACTAAAACATTTTTAATATAGGGAAATACATAAGATAAATTTGACTATAAATATTCATTTTAAAGATAAAAATATTAAATACATAATGGTATTTTATTTATATCTTTTTTTACAATAAATAATTTAATTTATTTATGGCACAATGATGATGCAGTAATTACCTAATTAATGAGACATTAAAAAAACTGTCATTATAAATAACCAAATAATTGTAATTTGAGACTTCTTATGAATTAAACTATTTTTCTAGGTTAATATGACATATTAGGGTTGTTTAGATGAATTTTATTCGAATTAATAATGCTGTTATGATTTTAGAAAAAACAAAATACCAAATAGTGTGAAAATTGATATTAAAGAGTTTTTAAAACAAATATTATATTATTAATTGCTATTATATTCTTAAAAATATATGGTTCGGCCAAAAGACTTATATAATGATATGGGTATCATTAACTAACATATTAGGGTTCTTTTGTAAGTATATATTATGTTTATTAACCACATAATATAAAAATACAAAGAGACATGATAAATGTCTAACTATTTATCCAAGACTTAAATCAAAAAAAATAAGGTTAATATAGTGACCCAAACCTGTCTAAAACCTATTGGTTGATTATTTTTAGACCCATCCCCACCATATAATTTAAATAACCTATTATTTATCCATTATAAACCTTAAATTATTTTATTATAAAATAATATTTCTACCTTTTCCTAAGGTGCCCCTCACCCCTCTTATAAAAGGGCACTCCCACTTCTCTCTAATTCACACCTTCAAAGCCATTTGGATTGGACAACCCCTGACCAAATACCATCTCTACTGTCCTCCCTTAATCCTAGAGACCTTCTTTTAGTCAAAAATCCAACATAATGAGCCCTTTTGGTCAAATAAAAAGGAATAACCCGAAGAAGAGGAAATTATTTCGTCACCTCTTTCAAGTTCCTTTCTTCTTCCACTTCTTTTTTCATTATTGTTTCCATTCTAAAATAATAACTCCAGTATCTTCTATATACTATGATGTTATTATAAATATGGTACTATCAAATTCATTATTCTATCCATTTTTTGAATGACATGTCACCATACGGGCGTATGTACGGCTTACCGTCTCCACGTTGTGGTGTAATTGTTATTCAATACATTATTATTTGGATGGGTATAATAATGATATATAATTGATGTAAATAATAAATATGACATGATAATGGTTCTTTATATATGATATAAAATCCAATTATATATTATTTTAATATCAAAATAATGATATTTTTTCTCATGCGTACGTACGGATTACTGTCTCCACGAACGCGATGAGATTCATTCCCCATCATATCCATTCAAGACTAATTTTCATTAGAATATTAAAATTAATGTTTAGATATGTTATATCATTCTGGATATGAATAAGATACATCCCATACATAAAAAATATGACTCACATAATAAATAATATAAAGGAAAATGAATCCATTAACACCTAAAACAACGATAATACTAAGATTTTATTAACAAAGCAGTGTTAAAAGATCATATATGATATCATATTTATGTATATGATTCTTGTATAATTTAAAAACAATTATTTCACCATTGTACAGGAGATTAACCTACCCTTTACCAATTAAAAGTACATGATAAGGGTTAATTTCACAATCTCTTCATTATCCGAGGTTGTTTATACGTAATTATCTATTAGGACCTCTTTATCATCCACATCCATGTTTCTTAAAAATATTTTTCAAAACATTATAACTATTTTATAAACTATGGGTTAAAATAATTTATTCCCTTATTTGACTTTTATAAGATGTTTATAAAGGAATCTTTCCACCATTTTCCAAACAAAGTACTTTTTGAACTTTTCGACATATTTAAGGTAAGAATGTTTGTTTTAACTTAGACGGCGGGTGCATCTATTTTCATCCATTATATCATCGTCAAAAGTTCCCTTACAATCTTATAATAATATATTGAAAATAAATGTTTTCTTTATAGATTCTGTGACTCTTAAATGATTTCAAAATAGAAATAGATATTTCTCTAAAAAAGAGTTTTGATTTTATCTATGTCAACATCTTTTTATGGATTTTAAGCTTATTTGAAGTTGATTTATTATGATAAAAAACTTCCATATTTTATTGAAGGTTTTGTGATATGTTTGACTATGGATGTGTTATTTTTATACCATTAATGGTTTACGGATAAAGTATTGACATTTTGTATGCTAGTTTTAATACAAATGTTTTTGTTATGTTTAATACTTTTCATATTAGGAATGCATTGGACTTAGTATGTGACGGGTGAAGCCCATTATAGCTCCGCGATACATCAGTAGGTCTTATGAGACAAACTTGTGTCTTGGCACAAGGCCATGAAAAAATCTTATTTGTAGTCTTGGCACAAGGCCTTGACTATTTGGTTATGAAAGTCTAGCATTATTCATTCCATCATTAGCGTCAATTAATATTGCATGTGATTATTAGACAAGTAGAAAATCCATGTGAGTAAGTAAATAGAATAATTTGATTTTATCTTTTCCATATTATTCTGAAGTTCAAGTTTAAAAGGATTTTGTTTTATTCTTATACATTTAATTTAATGTTTATGATAATTTATGAAAGTTTCCGCTATATTTTTATCCTTACAGAGAATCTGAGCTCACCCCTTTCTATGTTTTATTTTTTCCCAGGATGCGAAGAAGTATTTTATGACTGACTTGAAAGGATAGTCTGAGGGGATATGAGTGTGGTCTATGGAAACAATGTTGTTGTAGTTTTTCATTTTATGATGTAATGAAAACCTTATGAATGTATCTAGTACTTCAAAGGTCAGTAAACTAATCTGCCTTTCGAGACTTGATCTTTTGTGATCATTCCAATGTTATGTAATAATGCACCAACTCTGGGTAACTAGGGCTAGGGCATTACAATTCCTATGAGCTACACCACTCTTCAGATACATGTGTTTTTGGTCATAAACTCCACGTCCACTTCCTCTATCACACCAACTAGTAGAACTCTAATTTCAAGACTAATGAGATGTTAAAATCCCCTTCCAACACATTGGTTCTTCCTGGCTGCTCCATACATACCTCAATATCATGGGTTCCTAAAGAACCAATATAGATATCTTATCCTACCACATTATCAACACTCTACCGTTGGTCGAGGACAATGGCTATGATAGTGTATCAGCCTACCGAACTGGTGGTAAAACACTTAAGTAAGATATTTTGTAACTAATCCTTCCCCTTGATTCTATTCTTATCCATGATCTTCTTAATACACTCATAACAACACTTACTTCCCTTGGAAGATGTTCCTCCAAACCATCCAATAGGAACCACATATCCTTCACTAGAAGTATCTTTTAGGTTCCCCTAAGATATGAAATTATGATTCACCACAAATAAAAATTTATTCAACCTGAATATATTCACATGGGACATAATTTCACATTTAAACCCACCCTAAAACAGTTTTTATGAATTATGCCCAATTCTTTCCAACGTTGCAACAATGCTATGAAAATCTGTAAAGCATCTAGCACATTCCATCACTTACATACTCCCTTTAGTCAACCTCATGAACTCAGTAGCTCTATTTTAGCTGAGCATATTAGGGTAAAAGTGCTCATTGGACTTCTCCTAAAATTCCATCCACTCCAAAGTCTCTAGCTATCTATACTGAGTTTTGAGGACCCACCTACACATTTCTTAACCACATAACTTTTACGAAGACAATTTAACTCTCTTCTCAGCATGATTATCTAAGTGGTTAAGTATTGTCTGGATATACTCAATATAGAACTCAACTACCCCATGTCCCCACTCTATGGTAAGAATTAGAGGGTGTTGTAACTAAAACTCCAGGGTCATGTCAGACATGATTTTCACTGACCTCCATGGTTATATTTCAAATATTTTCATAATCCTAGAGAATTTATCTTGGATTTTCACTCCGAATTCCCCTTCCAACACCACCGATTACTCAGGTCCCACTACTAAAGGAGCATCTCCAGCTATGTCCTCCTATCATCCTCTCAACAAGCAACGTTGTTGAGTCATATCTCTACAATTACAAGCACAAAACTTATGAAACATAACAAAACATTAACACATTTATGTTATAGGAAAATCACAATATTCCAAAACAAGTTCTTTTCTCCAAACTTCACCACATATTCATAACTAAGTTTCCTACACTGTGCTAAACCATCCAATGTCTATGTCATGGTTAATAAAGGGTAAACTCAATATCCTTATTCGGGTTTCACATTAGAAACCCAGTTTCCATTTCAATCTATTACAACTTACATCATTTATAATTCTCAATTTCATATTAGACACCATTTTTAGTTCACTTCATGAGAAAGTAAAAAGAGTTCAATTTCAACAACATAGCCAAACCCCAATTTCCCGAACATTCCTAAAATGATTCATATCAAAAACTAATACCAATTTCCTAGAATGATGCATGCATACTGAACTCTCATTACATACTAGGTCGTGATTCATATATCAAAAAATATTAGAAATAATAATCACATCACACAAAAAGTTCATCACTCGATATGAAATAACATCAATTATGAAAACACACATCGAAAATAGAAAACCCACCCTGGGTACTTGGATTTTAACATTATTCTTTATTAACTACTCCCATGCATGAGATAATACCAAAGTCCTAACTCATCCTATTCTTCTATCAAACTATCTCAAATAGTAATATAAAAGAAAATAAAAGAAACCACCGTTGATACCAAATTGAAGCATCCCAACCCAAGTTCCACTCACTAGTGCCTCGAGATGGTTCACTACATGACCCCATGCATGCCTCCCCATATGCAAGAGGTTGCTGACTAGTAGCGAGGATCTAATATCGATCATGGGGTGACTATATCCTCTTTATCAAAGTAGCTCAATAGTAGAATAAATAAGCAATAACCAACTGATATAATCATAACCAAAATAATACCAACATCACATGTTGACCAAAATAGGAAATACAATATCCAAAACTAAATAGTAGATATGTGATCCCAATAAGTGTAAAGGGACAATATAAAAACCCAAAAATAAATAAACACACTAACAACTCCCAAGCGGTTCCCAACACCTGGTCTAGTTCCCTCATCCATGCTCTATCCCTTACCAACCATCTAACACAGTTCCATTTCCCATAACCTGTCCTACAACCATGAAATCTATTTGGGCACAGATCTTGAAACTTGAATATAGTGTGAGTACAAATCATTAGGACACCACCAATGGAATCTAAAATAATATATTGTAAAAAAGAGTGTATGCAGTTGTATAAAGAATAAATAAATGTAATAATGTAATAAATTTTCATTTATTAAATCACTCTATATTTAACCACAAGACCCCTAGGTTCCCATGGACACCTGAACTTCAATTCCTGCTTCGGCCTATGCTAGAGTCTGAGCCATACCACATATTCAATTCAATATTCAATACAAAACAAGGTTTTTCATTATAAATTCCATCTTGATTCGTTCTTATGGAAAATTGTAACCATAGTCCAATGAAAATCCTATGGGCATAGAATGTCGTGTCTAGCACCCCTTGGGTATTTAGAGCATCAGTCCTTATTCAATACCCCATAGGTATTTGGATTATCAATCCCTACCCCATATAATTAATCACATGATTTCATTTGGGCCTAGAAAACCATGGCTAGGACCCCTATGGGTATTTGGAGCGTCAGTTAATGTCCCACACCACAATTTTCAATCAAACACATATGTCAAAATATTCCATGTATCACAATGTCCCATATATGAAATCAATCAATGTTAATCCACATTACCCCCCTTAACAAACTTCACTTTAAAAAAATCAATTAACTAATTCAGAAAATAAATAGTCCAACTCCATTAATTCTATAATCCCAATTCAAAACAGATAGTTTAATCCAAGGACAAATAAAATGACCTTGATTTGAATCTTAGATCCATGATCAAACATATCAAGATCTTACAAACCATGATCTAAATCCTGAACCAGAAATGTATAAACAACTATATTTTATCTAGGAAAAGGATCGGGAGGGAGAGAGATCTAATCGAGAAGAAACCACACACCTTGGGAGGTGTGAATCTTTATTATGTCATTACATACACAAAGAATGGGGGTTGGGAGCCCTAGTAATGCGTCTAGGAGCCTCAAAATATGAGGGAAGTATGTTATAGTTGAGTTACGGTCGATTTGGGGTTAATATGGGGGGCTCAATAATTTTAAAACAATATTCCAGGTTAATTAAAAACTCGTGCACAGTTTCTAGGGAAGGGGCACAAGATTTTTCAAAAAATGATTTGATTAATACTACTTTTGTTAGTGCTGATAAAAGGGGTCTTTATTAACACTATTCTTATAACTTATAAAAGTGACCTCCTTTTAATGATGTGTTTAAGAAAAATTATTTTTTTCAATTTTGAAGGCTTTTTCTAGCGCTGTTAAAAGTTGTTTTTGTTGTAGTGTATGGAAAATAATGCCTTTAAACAAGCTCGAGTCATCTTCATAAAAGGTAAAGATCTTATACATGGTCTCCCCATCAGAAATTACAGAAATTTTTTATTTACATTGATCTGAGATAAAAAATCACAAATGAATGTCACCATTTATCATTCTTTTTTAGTTCGAATAAAAAAATTCTTTTTATCAGTGTTTTTAGCACTAATACAAGATGCATTTATCAGCACTTATAAAAGGGACCATATTTTAATAGTTACTAGATCAAAAACACATTTTTAGTGGTCATAAATGATTTTTATAGACTTTACAATCCACACCTGTTGTAGTGTATTGTTCTGGTGGAGTGCTTGATGATTACAGATTCTAAAGAGGATGAAAATGGTCATATAGGGAATTGACATGTGAGGCTGAACCTTAGTAAGGGGGGTTTGTCTTGTTATTTTCCTTGTTGAAATCTTTGGCCCTGGTCTTTTGGTTGGTGTACCTATAGGTATGGGTGTCATGTTTGACCTCAAGTTTTAGTATGTTCTTGTTGTTTTCTTATTCTTTTTATTTTTTTTTGTAATGTTTCATTTTTTCATTGATTAATAAAAGGGTTAGGGTGGTATTCTAGTTGTGGGGTATATACAAAGTGGTCTAAACCATATAAATTTTGGTGTGTTGTTTATATTTCCGACTAACTATTTTGAAATTGTTGATTTTTTGGATCATGTATTCATCAATATCATATATGTGTTGTGTTTATCTTCCATCTAGACAATTCATCTTTCTCCAATCTATTGGGAGTTATTTGTGGGTCTCTCAGAATAGTCCCCATAACAGAAAACATGTCCATTTTTCATGCCCAACAATACTGAGTAAAATAAAATATTTTTTCCACTGTCCAGCTACATTTATGCGTCCTTCTACATTAATGCATCGAGTTTCAATTGCAAGTGTACAAAACCATAGCTCTTCACCCCACTCCATCCTCTAGCCTCTACTGCTATCTTTTGTTTATATAACAACCTCAAGATAATGGAGTTTCTAAGCATTGCAGATTCTATTGATAACAAAACATTTCTGGTAACCAAGGCTGTAGGATTTCTTGAAAAAGGTTTCATCACTTTCCCTTCCCCTTCCCCACCATCCACTCTTCCTCCCCTCATTCCTTATTACACTATATCCTCCTAGTACTACATTTTCTTTGAGTTTACAGTGTTCATAGAGAAGATATTAAGGGTCCAGCCAATGTGAAACGAATTAGCTTCTAATAAGATCTCTTGATTCAAATTCATCCACACAAAGGCCTAAGGAAATTTTAATTTATTCAGGAATCTATAGTCAAAATCCTGATTTGAATCAATCAACTATTAGAAAATGTTCTCCTATTTTACAGGTCATAGGTAAGGATATGTTCAAGGTTTTAAGAGAGAACCATCATGATAATATGAATTCATTTAATGCTAAAAATGTGTATCCAGTGGAAGGTGATATTTCATGAGTGAAACTAGGTGTGGACAATTCCGGGGTGGAGAAACAAATGTTGAGTTAAATAGAGTTCATTTATAATTCAGCTACTACAACCAAATTTGTTTTGAGGTGTGATTATTAATCCAAGGAAGGCCATGCCTTCGGTCTATTTGAATAATTTAATCATTTTTTGGAATTATGGTGCAGATTTTATGATTCATTGGAGATCAATTCCCTTAGGATGATTCATGTTCTGAATGTTCCTAAAAATGAAAAAAGATATAACTAATAGTACATGTTGTTGGGAACCACATAAAAGCGAAAAACGTGAAAACAGTTGAAATACGAACATGCAGTAGAAATAAAACCCTTCCCTCCAAATAAAATAGGATTCCAAACTAAAAAATAAGTTCATTATATAAAGTTGAAACTATAAATTTTTACTCTAAATCCCAAAAGGGAAAAACCACGGGACCATGTCCTGAAAGAGGGATCCACTAAAATCAAGAGATACACAGTAGAGGCTCCCCAAAAATGGAAGAGATCTAAAAATTAATACTCAAGTATAAAATTACTGAATCAATAATTGAGAGAAATAAATAAGATTTTCAACGAAAGGAAATCACCAAATGGGATTTCCTCTCAGTGTTGTTGGTGTCGTGGTTTTGAAATTCCATTCCGCTACCTCTTTATATAGGAAAAAAATCCACCTGAAATAATGCCACTACATCAAAAGCATGTCACCACGTGAATAAATTCACACAGTATTGACCAGTGTGTCCTCTATTTGAGGAGGCATTATGTGGTGCGCAAATCATAAAGGCACCCAAAAAACTCCACCTCTGACTCATGTGGGGATCATCTTCGACCCTAAAATCAGTCGGCATGTCTCAAATTTTCCTTTGGGTAAACTCTTGGTCAACTTGTCTGACCCGTTGTCATCAGTGTGGATATTCTTATGCTCTAACTATCTAGATTCATGGTTGTTTCAGATGTAATGATAATGAACATCGATATGTCTTGACCTACCATGAAAAGTGTAATTATTTCCCATACATATAGCATTTTGAATATCCAAAAATAAAACAAACCAATCTTGATTTAAATTGAGATATTGAATAAATTTTTTAATCCACAATAATTCTTGGCATGCCTCCGTAGATACAAAAAAACTTGACTCTACTGTAGATAGAGAAACACATATCTACAATCTAGACTGCTAAGATACAACTCCACCTACAAAAGTGATCAAATATCCCAAATTATACTTCCCCAAATCAATATCTCCTACCATATCTGAATCTCTAAATCCACAAAGCATAGGTTCCCCTTTTACAAAACATAGTCTCAGATCAAAAGTATCAAAAAGATAACAGAATATATACTTCACTACTCTCCAATTATCTCTGCCTGGATTTGATATAAAATGACTAACCACACCATCTACAAGATCTATATTATGTCTAGTACCCAATATAACAGACATCAAACAACCAGCAACAAATGAATAATATATGTGTTGCATGTCCTCTCTTTCTTCATCTGTAGAAGGTGCATGAATTGTACTAAGCTTAAAATTTAATGAGAGAGGAGTAGTATCCAACTTTATATGTATCCATAGTAAATCTTTGAAGAACCTTCTCAATGTATCAATCGAAGGATAACCACATTTCCTTGTCCTTCCTGTAATGGGAGATCGTCATGCCAAGAATCTATCATGTTGGCCCCAAGTCATTCATCGCAAAATACTGACAAATATATTTCTTAAATTGTTCAATTCTATATGTATCGTGGTCCAAAATGATCATATCATCAACATAATGAAACAATTTAATATAATGATCCTTAGTAAATCTCTGTACAAAAACACAATGATCAGAAGATGTCTTCTTAAAACCCTGATGGGAATAGACAGATTCAAACTTCTTATACCACTTCCTCAGAGCTTGCTTCAAACTATACAAACACTTCTTAAACATTCATGCATTATTTTCATTACCTATTTCAAAAAAATCTTTTGGCTGCTCCATATAATTCTCCTTGTCTAAATCTCCAGGGATGAAAGTTGTCTTCACATCTATCTACTCAATCTACAGATCCAAACTAGCATCCAAACAAAGAACAACGCAAATAGAAGATATTTTGAAAACATGTGTGATTATCTAATCAAAATAAACACCTTTATTTTGATTTAATCTTTTAACAACTATCCTTTCTTTGTATCATGGAATAGAACAAGATTTTTCATTTTTAATCTGATAAATCCACCGATTTTACAAAGCTCTCTTACCAGTCGGTAAATTCATCAGCTCAAAAGTGTGGTTGTCATACAATGATGTCTTCTCATCATCCATTTCTGAAAACAATATATATTTATGTTCACTTTACACTATATAATCAAAATATTCTAATTCTCCCCCTTCAGTGAGTAGCACATACTCATCCGGTGAATACCAAGTAGAAACGGTATGATGCCGAGATAACCTCCAGAGTGGAACTACAAGTTCATTAATAACCCCTGTAACTAGATCATCAGACACAAAAGGTGCATAAAAAATATCAACTCCAACTTGTTCACCTTGAGCATCATTTTCTACATAAATATGATCATTAGAATCAACAATTTGAGGTAAATGTGAATCAGAACCTGGCTGAAGATTGACAATTCCATCAAAAGTTGGAGAAGAAGATTTTTCTCCCTTATCAATGTCTACAATAGTATTATCCTATTTAAACACTGCATCACAGCTTCAAACAAGTTTCTTTAAAACAGTATCATAGAACTTGTACCAAAACTCATCGTGTCTAAATCCAATAAAAATACGCTGGCATGTCTTACCATCCATCTTGGATCTCTCATCTCTAGGCACATGAACAAAATCCTTGAAACTAAAAAAATGTAAGTGAACGTATATGATCACATTACAATACCAAAACTTGTTAGGAGTGTTTGTCAACAAAAAACCATAGGTGATAAATTGATAATATAAGCTCCAGTAAGTAATGACTCACCCCAAAAATGTCTAGGTTACTTTTCTTCCGAAAGAAAACTATGAACTCTTTCTTGACAAGTCTTGTTCATCTGCTCAGTTACACCATTCATCTACGGTGTCTTGGGAGGTGACTTATAATGTTTAATACCTTCATTCATGAAATACAGATCAAACATACAACAATACACTCCCCCATTATCAGTGGGAATACATTTCATCTTCTTTTCTGATTCCCTCTCAGCGGAAACAAGATGTTTCTTAAAATAGTGAGCACCTGACCTTTGGAATTCAAAACAAAAATCTCAAGCTTACGTGAATACTCATCAATAAATGTCAAAAAATAAAGACCACCACTAAAGGTCTTAGATTTAAAAGTACCACATACATTAGAATATACTAATATAAGTACCCATGACTTCCTGAGTGAAGGGTGACTACTAAAACATACTCTGCTCCATTTTCTATCCATGAAATGATCACATGTTTCGAATTTGACACTCTTGAAATATGGAAGAATATTTATCTTGGCCAAAAAACTAAGTCCTATCTCACTGATGTGACTGAGCCTCTTATGCCACAACATGGGCAAAACAATGCACAAAACAACACAAGCTATAAAACAAGAAATATAAAGTCTAGTCCAGTAAAAACCTAACTACTTATTCCCTCAAGCCACAATCAAAGAGCCCTTGTAAAGATTCCATTGGAATCACCAAAAGTACTAATAAACCTTCTTCATTGAGAATACTCGTAGAAATAATATTCATGTGAACCTCAAGAACATGTCGCACATTCTTCAAAATCAGCTTACTTCCCGTATTAGTCTCTAAACAAACAGTCCTGATACCTATAATGTCAGCATGACCATCATTTCCCATCATCAAAATCCAAAAATTACCATGGATTTAAGATGTAAAGAACTTGTTCTTCGATGTCACATGGATACAGGAACCACTATCAACAACCCAGTAAGAATCATCAAAAGAAATATTTGTGGAGTCATAAACAATAACAAGATCACCCACTATAATATTGTAGATAGGATAATCTCCATATCCATTTTTCTTATATGGACTGTCCTTAATTATATTATCTATTTTCAGCTTATAACAAAACTTCTTAACATGCCCCTTCTTACCACAATGATGAAATTAAAAATCTCTCTACTTCGATCTGGATTTTCTTCTACCTCTGCTTTTACCTCAACTGCTCTGTCCCTGGTCCTGGATTCTCCCATGTTTTCTGTGACTAAAAGATCTGAAGAATATTTCATCTGAGAACGTCTCCTGACCTCTTCATTTAAAATAATAGACTTGACAAAACTAAATGTCACAACACAATTAGGAGCAGAACTGGTTAGAGTAACACATAAATTCTACCATGAATCGTGTAAAGTGTTAAGAAACAAAAGAGGTAAAACCTTATCTTCAAAATTAATACCCATTCCCGAAAACTGATAAAAACATCCTTGATATTCACTTAAGTAGTCCGAAATATATATACCTTTTTGTACCTCAAATTCATCAATTTTTTGATAAGAAAGAATTTATTTTTTCCTGTATTGGAAGCGTAGGTCTTATCAAGCTTCTCCAAAAAGGTTCTGGTACTAGAGATGTTGAAAATTTGGTTCATCATGTTGTCTTCAACCCATTAGTGAATGAATCCAAAAACCATCTAATGATCAATCACACACTCTTCATCTAATAACCTTTTTGTCTTCTGGGTACGAAACACTGGAAGATTCATTCTCTTGACATAAATTATATCCTTAATTTTTAGTCACCACATATAGTAGTTGGTTCCATTCAACAAAATCATCCAACAATAATTTTCCTAAATAATAAATATTAAATAAAAACCAAACCCTTTGATACCAGATGTTGGGAAAGACCAGAAAGCATCGAACGAACAAACAACTAAAAAGTAAACACGGAACAGAAATAAAATATTTCACACTAAATAAAATCGGATCTATAGTGAAAAAAATAAGTGCAGAATATAAAGTTGACACCAAAAATTTTTACGTGGAAAAACCAAAAGGGAAAAACCACAAGACCAAGTCAAGGAAGAAGTACCCACTAAAATCAAGAGGTATATGGTAGAGACTCCCCAAAAATGGAAGGGATCTCAAAATTAATACTCAAGAATAAAAGTAGTGAATCAAAGATGAAGAGAAAGAAAGATGATCGTCAATGAAAGGCGCTCTCCAAATGGTATTTTCTCTCATTTTTGTTGGTGTTGGTGTGTTTAAATGACTTTCCATTACCCCCATTATATATGAAAAAGAATATGTGTCAAATAATGTTTCCTCATCAAAATCTCATCAACACGCGAATTAATTCACACGGTATTGACCAGTGTTTCCTCCATTTAAGGTGGTGTTATTCAGTGTTCTAATAAAAAATTATCCCAACACATGTCTCCACTAGTTTTTATATAGTGGATGCATCTTGTTATTGAATGTAATTCTTATTATCAGTCAAATTAAAGGAATATGGAATGTATTTTTTTTCATGTTTTTTAGCTTATGTTGCATGAGAGAAGGTTGGAGTCATTGAAAAGAGGAAATTTGATATGTGTGTGGAACTTAATAGGATGTGGTGCTTAGAAAAACTCAGTAAGGAGAAGGTGATCTGAGATAAACATGGAGAGCTCTACTTAGAAGAAGCCGGTGATAAAGACATCATGATGGTGATGAAGGATCTTGTAATAAAAAGGTTGAATCTTTTATCTCTAAATATTCATAAATATTTCATCTTTATTATAACCTAAAGAAAAAGGAGTCAATGAAGAACACCAATGTATGTTTAGTGCCCCATAAACTGGGTTATAGGGAAAAGAATTATGGTTGGTGAAACAAATATGTGTTCATAAAGGTGATGGAGTTTTTTTCTATCCAGCGTCTTTAGTTGATGGCTGGGGCACCAACCCCACCTAACCCTTGTGTGCTTCAACATAGGGTGTTACATTTAGAATATAATGTATGCTAGTGATGAACTCAACTTTAACCATTTGTTCTTATTGAAATTAATGTTGTTTTATTTCCTATATTCTTCTCTATTCGTGATTAGCGAATCAAAAAAATTTGTATCGAAGGAGGTTCTAGTAAAATGGCGGTGAGTGGTGATGTTTTTCCAATGACTGGAATATTCATGTTGTTCCAAATCCTATTTTGAAGTAATATTCTAAAATATTGTTTCCATTCTATTCCAATAGCGCAAACAGAATTGAAAAATGATCCAATAAAATATTATTATCCCCAGTCAAAATTTGGTCAAACTTTGGGTGCTATAGTACCCCTTACCGAAGAAGAAGACACCGTTTTGGCATCAACAACGTTTTCAGTAGGATTCCTATAGATCCTTTGGCATTCCACATAAATTCAACATCATCACCACATCATCAGTCAATCGTGTCTGTTGATACTGATTTGGTTCTATCTTGATAAATTGATGTCTGATTTCAGTGGTCCATGAGACTATTCCACTGTTTCCAACTATTATGAACATAGTGGTGAGCTCTATTTTCGATATTCTGCATCAATTATTTAATAATTGAAATTTAATGGAGGGACCATCCACGTGATGGATGATCATGTTGAATTCTTCTAAATAATTAATTTTGAAGTCTCAAATGGAAGATCTCCTAAATGAGAATGATCTTTTTGATCCCATTGAGAAAAAAGGAGTCAATCGTGATGCCTCCAAGGAAGCTGAGTGAAATAAGTTGAACAAGAAGATGATCAGAAAAATAAGACAATGGATCAATAACAACATCTACCAGTATGTTTCAAAAGTGACTAATGCATATGAACATTGGATTAAGTTGGAAAATTCATACCAATCAAAGATTTCCTAGAAAAAGATCCTCTTGTTAAAGAGACCGATGATTCTTTGACTACAACGTGTAAGATCTATTTCCAAGGAGACCATCGAGTTTAAAAGCATTATGAAAAAATTTTTAGCTGAAGGTAAGACTCTGAATGTTGGACACCAAGAAAAAAACCTTCTCTGCGCACTTCCCAATAGCTAGGATATGCTTGTCATCTCACTCAGCCATTTAGCAGCTATTGGTAAACTTGCCATGGAATTTGTAAAAGATGCACTGTTCCATGAAGAGGCCTGATGGAAGGATGCAAGTTAAAACAAAAAACAAGATCTCATTATGGAGAAGCGAGGGAGACAACAAGTAATGACGTCAAGGGGATGGAACCCAAGGTGAAAGAAAGAATAGAGGAAGATTCTCATATGGCATGAGGCGAATATATATATGCAGTCATTGTTGCATGGAGGGACACATGAAGAAGAATTGATGAAAGTTCTTTTAATAAAATGTTCAAATTATCAACCCGCAATGAGTAAAAGAAGACGTGCATGTGATCATCACAAGAGAATTTTCTCTTTACTTCAAAGGTGAAGAAATAATATGCTATCATCCATCGGGCCAAGATAGAAAATGATATTGTAGTATCGTACCACATCACTCTGCATCGTGATTATTTCATGACTTATCATGTTTGTGACTTTGGTGCATTCAATATGAGAAATACCAGTTCAAAGGAGATTTTTGGAATGGGTTATATCCAAGTCATGATGAATGTTGGATACACCATCTACTTGAAGGATGTTCATAATATTCCATGGTTTTGATTAAACCTATTATGAGGTATAGACTCTAATCGATAGGGATATGATAAAATATTCAGTAATGGATCATAGAAGAGGAAAAAGGAGGCATTTTCATTTCCCAACACCATATTTGTGGTATGTTGTACAAAACTCATGTGAATATAGGTGTAGAAAACCACAATATGATGGAGGGAGAAACATCCAATAGGCGGAAAATTTTACTCATCCACATGAGTGAGAGAGGGTTATCTACCCTGACGAAGAATAACTGCATCAGTATTAAAAAGGATGTATCACTTGATCCTTACAAATAAATCATGTTTGGAAAGAACCATAGAGTCTCATTCAATATAGATTCATCATGGAGATTAGATTTTCTTGATCTGGTGCACTTGATTATAGGTCGACCCATGGAGGCAGATTCACTGGGAGGTAAAAAATATTTCCAATCCTATATTGACATTGCATCTCGTTGGGTGTGGGTTTTATTATTATAGATGAAGGGGAAAGTACTGGACTACATAAAGATGTTCCATGCCATGGTGGAGTGTGAACCTGGAAAGAAGATGAAGTTTCTTCATTCATACAATAGAGTAGAATACAAATCTAGGGAATTTGATGCATATTTAATGAGTTAGGGCATCTGACATGAGAGGACAGTACCATACACCCCACAACATAACAGAGTTGCAGAAAGGATAAACATAACCATCATGGAGATGGTCATTATCATGATGAGTTTGTCTATGTTTCCTAATCCAATATGGGGAGAAGATGTTCAGATTTCATGCTACATCATCAACAAATAACCATCAGTCCCACTGAATTTTGAGAGTCCACAGAAGAGTTGGTCTAGTAAAAGTCCATGTTACTCTAATTTAAAAGTATATGGTTTAATAGAATTTTTACATGTATCCAAGGAGCTCATAAAGAATCTATACCGGAGATCTTCATCGGATTTGAAGATAAGGACTTCAGATAAATTATTTGGGACCTGAGGAGAATAAGGTGATTGTAAGAATATAGGTTGTGTTCCATGAGAACCAGACGATCGAAGGCATTCAAAATCATATAATTTATTGAAGTTATTGTTTTAAGGAATCAAATATTGATTGAACACCTCTACTAGAACCACCTATCAATGAAGAGGAGGTGAAAAGAAACACATCAGTAGTGGACCTAGAGGTGGTGAAGGAGGATATTGAGTAGGGGGAAACTCAATCATCTCTATAGGATGTTACAAAACAACCATATGAACTAGTTGATGTTATTCCTCCCAAACCTAACATTTTATAGGTTAAAATATATTAAGAGGAGGGATTCCATCAATAATATATTCAGAGACAGAGTACCTACTTCTAACAGAATATGGGCATCCAAAAGGATACCAGGAAGTAGTGTCTCGTCCTAATAAACTCATGTGGATGCCTGAAATATAGGATAAGTTGGAGTATTTGATAATGAACCAGACATAAAATTTTGTGGAGCTACCCAAAGGTATGAAAGTACATACAAAAAAATGGGCGTTTACACTAAAGAAGGATGGATGAACATAGGTGGTCAAGTAAAATGCTCAGTTAGTTTCCAAGGGATTACTTAAAAAACATGTAATTTATGAGATATTATCACCCATGGTGAAGATGGATTCAATCCGAGTCATTTTTGGATTGGTGGATATATTAGACATGGAGGTTGAGCATGTGGAAAAGAAGACAACATTTCTTCCTAATGACCTCACTAAAGTGATCTATACTAAGTAGTTTATGGTTTTTTGGTTTTGGGACAAGAAAACTTCATCTAAAAATTAGAGAAGAGATTTTATGGACTGAAAGAATCTCTCAGCTAGTGGTACAAGAAATTTGACTCATTCATGGCAAGTCATGGATACAAGCTGACACAGGCGGACCGGTGTGTTTACATCCAGATATTTTAGGATTGTAACTATATTTCTATTTTACTTTTTATTGATGACATGATGATCACTAGGAAGGATGTAGCCAAGATTACCCATTTTAAGAAGAAGTTATCATTTTATTTTTATATGAAAGACCTGGGAGCAGCTCAAAAGATTTTGTGGATGGGATCATGCGTGATAAAAAGAGGAGGTTGTTATGGATATCTCCGTAGTAGTACATTGAACGTGTTTTGAAATGTTTCAACATCATCAAATCCAAACCAATAATAATTCCTCTCCCAAACCATTTGAAGTTGGTCAAGAGTTCATGCCTATCATCCAAGGAAGAGATCAAGGCCATGGAGATGATACCATACTCTTTAGTACTTGGAATCAGGATGTATGCTACAGTGAGTATGAGACCCAACATTTCTTATGTAGTAGACATCATGAGTCGATTAATCTCCAATCCGAGGAAGCGGCACTGGGATGCAGTCAAGTGGATTAAGAGTTATCTTAATTGAATGTTGAAGATATTTTTATGCTATATTGGAGCTGACCCTCTCTTCAAGGGAAATACAGATGAATATGTGGCTGGAGATCCTGATAATATGAAGTCTATATCAGGATACATCTATACATTTGTGTCGTGAGATGTATCATGATAGGTGTAACACCCCGAGATTTTATGAGATATATTATTTTTAATTTCTTTGATGTCTTCTATTAAACACTACACAAAGATTATCTTGTACAATACGCAACACCGTATTAGCTTTTAGTATACGCAACACTATTCTTGGCTTGTGTTACACACAATTTCAAGTTCATTTTGTGGAAATTACTCTACGCAACATTAAGTATAGATTTTGTTTAATGTATAAATGAAAAAAGTTTTGATTATGTTATACGCAACACCAAATGGAGCTTTCACTACACGTAGCCCTGAATTGGATTGCATTACACATAATCAAGACCTTCTTCGATAGCGTGTGTTGTACACAATGTTGAGTTTCACTAAACGAGATATTATTATAATATTATTATGAACTAGCCGTTATGAATAGTAATACCCACTTTTTGAAATTGTATAAATTTTTTCATTCAAAATGGACTTCATATTTGGATTCAGAATATCGAAATTATCCTAGGGTGAATTTTTGGTATTTTTCTGAAAACTTTCAATTTTGGATGAATAGTGAAAACCCTGGGTTACTATTTAAAAACCGACTTTTTATTTAAATAATTATTTATTTTATTTAAATTAATTTTAGGTCAAAATTGATATATAATACCTATATAAGTTCAATGTAATTCATTTGAGTCATTTTATAATAATTTTAGATATATAAAAAATTTATTGAAATTTTCACTGTCTTTTACCCACCTCTTAGGAGAATTTGAAAATTTATATAAAACTTAATTTTACCACTTCTGTGAGTGGAATTTAAAATATCTGAGAGACAAGGTTAATATAAATGAGTAAAATGTAGTTCAATAAGATAAAAATTGTAACGTCCCAACCCCAGTTTCCTAGAGTTGGTGCATTATTACATAACATTGGCATGATCGCAAGAAAAATCAAATCTCGAAAGACCGATTGGTTTAGTATCTTTGGAAACACTAGATATATTCATAAAGTTTTACATTACACCATAAAGTGAAAAACTACTACAAAAACATATTTTCTTCATAGACCACACTCATATCCCCACATAATATCCCTGTAGGTCATTCATAATTTACTTCTTCACTTCCTGGGAAAAATAAAACATAGAAAAGGGGTGAGCTCAAATGCCCAGTAAGGATAAAAATATAGCGGAAACACTCATAAATAAGAATAAACATTTAAGGAAATGGATAACTAAAACAAAATCCTTTTAAACTTGAACTTCAACATAGTATGGAAATAGTAAAATGAAATAATGCCATTTACTTATTCACATGAATATTTTACTAATCAAATAATCACATGCAATATCAATAACCACTTTCATAATGATGGAATGCATAATGCCAGACTATCATAACCACATAGCCAAGTCCTTGTGCCAAGACTACAAATAAGATTTTGCCAAGGCCTTGTGCCAAGACACTAGTTTATCTCATGAGACCTACCGATGCATCGAGGAGCTATAGCGGGCTCCACCCGTCACATATTAAGTCCAATGCATTCCCATATGAAAAGGTTTAAACATAACATAAACATTCGTATTAAAACTAGCATACTAAATGTCAATACTTTCACCATAAACTATGAACAGTATAAAAATAGCACATCCACAGTCAAACATATCACAAAACCTTCAATACAATATAGATGTTTTGTATCATAATAAATCAACTTCAAATAAGCATAAAATCCATCAAAGGATGTTGACATAGATGAAATCAAAACTCTTTTTAGAGAAATATATCTTTCTATTTTGAAATCATTTAAGAGTAATATATTTATAAAATAAAACATTTTCTTTGAAGATATTCTTATAAACTTGTAAGGGAAACTTCGACGATTTTATAATGGCGTAAAATAACCTTACCCACTGTATAAGTTAAAAAAACATTCTTACCATAATTCTGTCGAAAAGGTTAAAAGCACCTTGTTTGGAAAACGACGGAAGAATTCCTTTATAAAACTCTTATAAAAAGTCAAAAAAGGGTATAAATGATTTTAACACATATTATTTTAAATAGTAAAAATGTTTTGAAATACATTTTTAAGAAACATGGATTTGGATGATATAGAGATCCCAGTAGATTATTACGTATAAACAACCTCGGATAATGAAGAGATTGTGAAATAACCCTTACCTTGTACTTTTTCTTGGTTGGGTTAGGTTAACCTCCTTTATAATGGTAATATAATTCTTATTAAATTATAAAAGAATCATATACATTAATATGATATCATATATGATCTTTTAACATTGATTTGTTAATAATATCTTAGTATTATCGTTGTTTCAGGTGTTAACTTACTCGTTTTCTTTTATATGTTTTGTTAGGTAAGCCATGTTTGTAATGTATAGGTTGTATCTTCATCATATCCAGAATGATATCATGTCCTTAGATACTATTATTAATCATAAAATGAGAATTATACTTGAATGGATACGAAGGAGAATGAATCTCATCTCGTTCGTGGAGACGGTAGTCCGTACGTACGGACGAGCGACAATATCATTCTTTTGATATTAAAAT
The DNA here is from genome assembly GCA_963277665.1 of Viscum album. Classification (NCBI taxonomy): domain Eukaryota; kingdom Viridiplantae; phylum Streptophyta; class Magnoliopsida; order Santalales; family Viscaceae; genus Viscum; species Viscum album. The sequence goes on along the minus strand of OY728128.1, from coordinate 258,143,290 downwards.
AATATATAATTGGATGGTATATAATATATAAATAATAATTATCATGTTAAATTTATTAATTACATGAATTACACATCATTATTATACCCATCCAAATAATAATTTATTGAATAACAATTACACCACGACGTGGAGACGGTAAGCCGTACGTACGCACGTATGGTGACATGTTATTAAAAGGATGGATAAAATAATGAATATGGTTGTACCATATTTATAATAACATAACAGTATATATATGATACTAGAGTTATTATTTTATAATGGTAACAACAAAGGTAGAAGAAGTGGAAGAAGAAAGTAACTTGGAAAAGGGTGGTGAAATAATTACCTCTTCTTCAGGTTCTTCCTTTTGATTTGATCAAAAGGGCTCCTTAGGTTGGATTTATGATCAAAATAAGGCCTCTAGGTTGTAGTGAGGGAAGTTGGGAGAGTATTTGGGCAGTGTTTGGCCTAACCAAAATTCTTTGAAGGTGTGAAAAAATGAGAAGGAGGAGTGCCCTTTTATAAGAGGGGTGAGGGGCACCTTTGGAAAAACTAGAAATATTAATTTCTAATAAATTCATATTCGGTTTCTAATGGCTCCAAAGTTTATTATTTAAAGTTTAAGGTGGGGATGGGTCGAAAACCACTTAAACAATATAATTTAGACAGGTTTGGGTAACTATATTATCCTTATCTTTAAGTATTAACTCTAAGTTAATTAGTTTCACTTTTACAATGTCTCTTTGTATTTTTATATGTTATGGTTAATAAATTTACCATATACATCCAAGCGACCCCCGAGTGGTCCATTAATGATACACATATCATGATATAAGTCTCTTGGACGAACCTTAGATTTTTAGGAATTTAATATCAATTAATAATATTATATTTGTTTTAAAAACTCTTTTATGTCAATTTTGACACTATTCAATAGTTGATTTTTGTGAAACTTAAAACAGAATGATTAATTCGAAAAAAGTTAATTAAATCATTAATAATATGTCATATTATCCTATAAAATTAGTTTAATTCATTAAAAGCCTCAAATTATATTTATTATGGTATTTATAAGATCATGTACTTTAATTTTTCACTATTATGGTAATTACTGCATCATCATTGTGTCATAAATAAATTAAATTATTGAATGTCTAAAAATTATAAATAAAATATCATTATGTAGGAAATAGTTTTATCTTTATAGTGAATAATTAAAATCGAATTTATCTTATGTATAACCCTATATTAAAAATGTTTTAGTAAATAAACTTTTATTTTAACTCTTTTTACTCTTCTTTGAATTAAATAATAATAAATGTCCTAATCTAATCCAAGTGGACCTAAATTATAAAATTTTATTCCAATGGTTGTTTTTGGTCGAGATACACTTTTCCAATAGAATTAGGACATGTGTTAGGGTAATATTAATATCATTTTTACCCTTGATTACCCTATTTACTTTTAACCGTGGTAAATAAAAGTAAAAAAGTTACTATTCACCAAAAATTATTTTCATCTCATTGAACCACATTTTACTTCATTATATTAACCGTGTCTCTTGGATTTTCGAAATTCCAATCACAGAAGTGGTAAAATTAAGATTTATGAAAAATTCAGTTTTTTTAACTACCACTTAGTAGTTTCACTATTCATCAAAAATTGAAGTTTTTCAGAACAATGCCAAAATTTCACCCTAAGCTATAATTGATATTCCAAATTCAAAAGTGATTTATATTTTACAAAATTCCAAACATATAAGTTGCATTAATTAATTTAATAATTAATTCCATCTGTCACAACAAATAGCTTGTTTTTAAGAAACAATATATACCAAAAGATTGACAATTGTTTAGGTCCAATTTCAAAGTGAAATTAATTTTAATGAACACCATTGGATACAATGGTAAAATTATATTCTAATTATAATTTAAAACCACTCAATAATATAATTTATCACTATAAATTATTTTGATTAATAAAGTTGTTTTTAAGTATTTTTCACTATTCATAAAAATTGGAAGTTCTCAGAAAAATACCAAAAAATCATCTTAGGATAATTTTGATATTCCGAAACCAAAAATGAAGTCCATTTTGAAATATAAAATATATATAATTTAAAAAAGTAGGTATTACTATTCATAACGGCTAGTTTGATTGGTTATGGTGTGTTAGAACTCAGTGTTGCGTACAACACACGCTATCACATAATTCAAAGAGATGCGTACCGTGGAAGCATGGGGTGTTACATTCTCTCATCCTTCAAATAATTTCTTCCTCAAAATTTCTAGAATATTATTGCATGAAAAGACTCTGATGATTCTTCATCATAAGTTCCTCGGGTTCCCACGTTGCCTCTTCCATCTTATGGTTTCTCCACAAAACTTTTACCAGACGCGTCGTTCGGTTTCTCAGTACTTGTTCTCTCGTATCAAGAATCCCGACGGGCTCTTCACAATAAGACAGATCGGGTTCCAGTTCTAACTCCTCATAGGTGAGTACATGTGTTGGGTCAGGCATGTATTTCCTCAATAGAGATATGTGGAACACATCGTGAACTTTGGAGAGACTTGGCGGCATTGCCAATCGGTAAGCTACAACCCCAATTCATTCTAGAATTTCGAAAGGTCCGATGTACCTGGGACTCAATTTACCTTTCTTACCAAGATGTATGACTCCATTCCATGGAGATACCTTCAGGAAAACATGATCACCGACTTGAAATTCCAAATCCTTCCTTCGATTATCGGCATAGCTCTTCTGCCTACTTTGAGCTGCTTTGATGTGATTTTGGATTACCTTCACCTTTTCTATCGTTTCCTCCACCAGTTCTAGACCTACAAGTTTTCATTCACCAACTTCATCCAAACAGGTTGGTGTGCGACATCTCTTTCTGTATAACGCTTCATATGGTGCCATCTGAATACTCGATTGGAAGCTATTGTTATAGGAAAATTCTACCAGAGGTAAATACTGATCCCACATACCCTGAAAGTCAAGTGAGAAGGATCTCAACATGTCTTCTAAGGTTTGAATAGTTCGTTCTGATTATCCATCTATCTGAGGGTGGTAAGTAGTGCTCAAATGAAGTTCAGTATCCATGTATTTCTGAAGACTCTTCCAGAATCTTGAAGTAAAATGAGGATCACGATCAGAAACAATCGATAGGGGTACTCCATGAAGTCTCACAACTTCATTAATATATAGTCTTGCTAGACGTTCCAGTGGTAGATCTTCTCTTATAGCAAGAAAATGTGCTAACTTGGTAAGACGATCAACAATAACCCATATTGCATCATTCCTTCTAGGAGTCCCTGGTAGCCCCATGACAAAGTCCATCGTAATATTGTCCCATTTCCACTCTGGTATGGGAAGAGGTTGCATGACTCCTCCAGGGTGTTTCCTTCCAGCTTTCACTTGTTGACAAACCATACATCTTGACACAAAATCAGCAATCTCCCTCTTCATATTGCCCCACCAAAAATGTTCCTTCAAATCTCTATACATTTTGGTGCTCCCAGGGTGTATAGAGAAATTGTAACTATGAGCATCATCCAACAATTCCCTTTTTAGATCAGGTATATCGGGAACACAAAGTCTCTTCCCGAATTTCAAAATTCCTTCTTCATACACAAAGTCTCTCAATCTCCCATCATTCACAGCTTTAATCTTCTTTTGAAATTCTTCATCATCGGTCTAAGAACTCTTAATCCTTTCTAGTAATGATGGTTTGGCAACCATTTGAAAAAGAATTAATGTTTCACTTTCCCTGGTTATTCCCATGTCCATCTTCACTAGATCCATCAAAATCGGATCCCTTTCAATTCTCATCACGTTCAAAACTCCATGGTCTTTTCTGCTCAATGTATCTGCCACCATTTTTGCTTTCCCCGGGTGGTAGTGTATCGTACAATCATAATCCTTGAATAATTCAAGCCATCTCCTTTGCCTCATGTTGAGTTCTTTTTGTGATAAAATATACTTCAAACTCTTTTGATCAGTATAAATCTCACATTTTTCACCATAGAGGTAGTACCTCCATATCTTCAAAGCAAAGATCACAACTGCTAACTAGAGATCATTAGTAGGAAAGTTTTGTTCATGAATTTTCAACTGTCGTGATGCATAGGCAATAACTCTATCATTCTGCAAAAGGAAACAACCAAGTCCTTTCTTCGATGCTTCCCTATAAATGGCGAACCAATCATTCCCCGATGGTAGAGTCAATATAGGAGCATTGAATAATCTTCTCTTCAGTTCTTCGAAAAATTCTTCACACTCTTTTATCCAAAAAAAATTAACCCCTTTACGTGTGATCTTCTTTAATGGGTTATCCAATCGGGAAAAATTCTGGATGAAACGTAGATAATAACCTACTGAACCAATAAAACTACGTACCTCAGTTATACTTGTCGGTTCTGGCCATTCTTGGATTGTATTGGTCTTAGAAGGATCAATAGAGATTCCATCTTTAGAGACAATATGGCCAAGAAAATAAATCTCATGAAGCCAGAATTCACACTGGCCAAACTTTTCATATAATTCATGTCTTCTTAGAGTCTTCAGGATAATGCGCAAGTGATTTTCATGATCTTCATAGCTTTTAGATTATACCAAGATATCATCAATAAATACCACCAAAAATTCATCGAGATACTCCTTGAAAACTCTATTCATCAGATCCATGAATACAGAGGGTGTATTAGTCAATCCAAAAGGCATTACAGTATACTCGTAATGCCCGTACCTGGTTCGAAAAGCTGTCTTCGGAATGTCTTCCTTCTTCACAGACAACTGATGGTATCCAGATCGAAGGTCAATCTTTGAAAAGTATTGATCACCATGCAGTTGGTCAAATAAATCATTAATGTGAGGTAGGGGATACTTGTTCTTTATCGTCATAGCATTGATCTCCCTGTAGTCAATACATAACCTCATAGATCCATCTTTCTTTTTAACAAAAAGAACAGGGGCTCCCCATGGAGAAACACTAGGGTGAATAAATCCTTTATTACTTAATTCCTCTAGTTGTTTCTTTAGTTCGACTAATTCTACAGTGGCCATTCTATAATGGGTCTTCGATATAGTCCTTGATCCAGGAATTAAATCAATGGAAAACTCAACTTCTCGTTCTAGAGGATGTCCAGGTAAATCATCTGGAAATACATCTACATATTCTTTCACAACAGGTATATCCTCTATTTGAACATTCCTTTCCCCACCCACAATTATTTCATTCTCTTCCTCCGCAATAATTGAATTTAGTTGAGCTACTGGGGGTGGATCTAGATAAGAATTAGGCGGTGACTATTCTGCACTAAAGATAAGGTGTTCCTTATCATCATCATTAAGAATCGTAAACTCTTTCTTCTTACAATAAATCTTCGAATCATAGTCTGAAAGCCAGTCCTGTAACACCCCGAGATTTTATGAAAAATATTCTTTTTAATTTCATTAATGTCTTGTGTTGTACGCTACACCAAAAGGAGCTTGCACAACACGTATCCTTGACTTTCCTTTCATTACACGCAATCACGACCTTCCTTGATAGCGTGTGTAGTACGCAATACCGAGTTTTACTAAACAACGATATGCTATTAAAATATTATTAAAACTAGCCGTTATGAATAGTAATAACCACTTTTTGAAATTTTGTAAATTCTATTTTTCAAAATGGACTTCATTTTTGGATTCGGAATATCGAAATTAGCTTAGGGTGAAATTTTGGTACTTTTCGGATAACTTTCATATTCTGATGAATAGTGAAAATTACAAAATTTTAATTAAAAAAAACTTTTTTAATAGAAATAATTAATAGTGATAAATTATTAATTTTAGTGGTTTTAAAGTATATTTATAATATATTTTTACAATTTAATAAAATTTTGGTCATTGGATGTAATTTCACATTTAAACCAGTTATAAACTAGTGTCAATCTTTTGATAGTTATTATCTCTTAAAAACACGCTATTTGTTTTGACGATGAGAATTAATTTTTAAATTAGTTAATGCAACTGATATGTTTTGAATTTGGTAAAATAGACATCATTTTTGAGTTCATAATATCAAATATAGCTTAGGCCTAATTTTTGGTATTTTTCTGAAAACTTTTAATTTTCAATGAATAGTGAAACCACTAAGTGGTAGTTAAAAAAACTGAATTGTTCATAAAACTTAATTTTACCGCTTCTGTGAGTGCAATTTTGAAAATCCGAGAGACACGGTTAATATCAAGGACTAAAATGTGGTTCAATGAGATTAAAATAATTTTTGGTGAATAGTAACTTTTTAGTTTTATTTACCACGGTTAAAATTAAATAGGGTAATTAAGGGTAGAAATGATATTATTATTACCCTAACACATGTCCTAATTCTATTGGACTAGTTTAATTCGACCAAAAACAAACTTAGGAATAAAATATGACCATTTAGGCCCACTTGGATTAGATTAGGACATTTATTATTAATTTATTTAAAGAAGGGTTAAAAGAGTTAAAATCAAAGTTTATTTACTAAAACATTTTTAATATGGGGTTATACATAAGATAAATTCTACTATAAAGATTAATTAGAAAGATAAAAAAGATTTCCTACATAATGGTATTTTATTTGTAATTTTTAGACATTAAATAATTTAATTTATTTATGACACAATGATGATGCAGTAATTATCTTATTAATGAAATATTGACATAATTGATGTTATAAACACCACAATAAATTTAATTTGAGACTTTTTATGAATTCCACTAATTTTATAGGTTACTATGATATATTAGTGTTGATGTAATCAACTTGGTTCGAACATATAATTCTGTTATGACTTTCACAAAAATCATATATCAAATAGTGTCAAAATTGACACAAAATAGTTTTAAAATCAAATATTATATTATTAATTGATATTTTATTCCTAAAAATCTAAAGTTCGGAAAAATGACTTATATAAGAATATATATATTAATAATAAACAATTTGGGGTTCGTTTGGCATGTTATAGTAAGTGTATTAACCATATAGTGTAAGAAAACAAAAAGACATGGTAAAAGTTAAATTATTTAACTTAGAGTTAAATCTAATTGATAAGGTTAAAATAATAACATAAACATGTCTAAATCCTATTGAATGATAGTATTTTGACCCATCCCCACTTTAGCTTAGAAATAAGACCCTTTGGAACTATTATAAACCTATTTTGACTTTAATATAAAAGAATATTTTGAGATATTACTAAGGTGCCCCTCTCCTCCCTTATAAAAGGACACCTCCTCCCCCTCCTCCTCACACCAATTTGAGCACTCAAGCTCGTCCATCCCCTGCCAAAATCCCTTCTCCACTTCCCTAGAATAATCCTAGAGGTCCTGGTCTTCTTAAAAGACCAATCTTAGTTCCCTAAGTGGAGGATTCAAAGAGGCGTTTCAAAGAAGAGGTAATATCCATTACCGATCTTTTCAATTTCTTTCTTCTTAAACTTCTTCTTCTTTAGTTGTTTCATGACAAAGTAATAAAATCAGTATTAAATACATACTGATATGTTATTATACATATGAAACAACCCTAATTCACCTTCTATCCATCATACGGAAAAATGAAATCACTGCGCGTGCGTACGTACGGAATACCGTCCCCACGCCGTGGTGTAATCTATTTTCCACCACCACCTTAATAGGATGATTATAATGGTGCAATGAGTAACTATATATGATTATTATAAAGTGATATTGATACTGAAATAGTCTACATACAGTTCAACACAATTCCACGACCATGGGAATGATATCATCGCTCGTGCGTACGTACGGACAACCGTCTCCACGACGCGATGAGATTCATTTTCAATGACTAACCATTCATGAATGATTATAAAGTATATATAATAAGTACTAATGAAATATATGACATAATAATGATACTGGATTTATGTAAATTTATATGTATGTCATCTACTTAATTCCATTCACTTCAATAAGGAAACGAAAACAGTGTTCATGCGTACGTACGGACTACCGTCTCCATGAACGGTTTATTTCATTCCATTTATCGATATTATATATATATATATATAATTTGAATATATATTATATATAAATCATGTTTTACATTCTGGATATAAGTAATCATGATCCAAGTAATCATATTAATAATTACAAGTTAAAAACACGAACGACAAATGAAACGATTTTGCCCAAAACGCTACTTTAACATGAATTTACAAAAGAACGGGTAATATAAAGTCATAATTGAACCATATATGATATAATAACAATGAATATGATTCTGTAATAAGTAAATGACATTATGTAAATCATTATACAGGAGGTTCGGACACTTACAAAGCAAGTCGGACCTAAGTTAAGGGAAATATCACAATCTCATTTTTATCCGAGATTGTTTTTACTTTGATATTTACTAGGGTGTATTTTATCATCCACATCCATGTTTCCTCAATATGTAATATTATTTCCATCCACCTAAAATTTTTTTAAATCCAATTTTACCCTTCGGTGAGTTTTTAGTAAAAGATATGAAAGAAATCTTTTGTCGTTTTTCGTACGATGTACTTTTTGACTTTTTCAACAAAAGTACGAGAACAATGTTTTTTTTAACTTATACGGCATGAATTAATTTTTAAAACATTATTTCCAAGAATCTTCCTTTAAAAGTTTTCAAGTTTATTTTTAATCAACTTCTTTTAGTTTAAAATTGTATGACATGTTAAGAAAGTAAATTTTTTTTGAAGAAGAAAGGATATTTTCCTCATGAATGGAGTTCAAGTGTTTTATCAAAATTATTTTCCATCTAAGATAATAAAGGGTTCTGTTTTTATCCCTATTATTACATTGATTTGATTATGTTGTGATGGAATTATTTTTATGAATTCCTTTATCTTATATGAATTTTTTTATGATGTCATGATGTTTAAGATTCCCATTTGTATTACATGGGTTATGCAATGATATATGATTTATGATTTTGTGGCACACATAAGAATGGTATCATTATGAGATGGTTGGGACCTATATCTCCCTCCAATGCATTGGGTAAAGATTTTATATCTCATGAGATAGACATGGCTGGAATTGTAGGTTATACCGGTTCAGTGAAACAGGACTGAAACGAGGGTCACTCGATTCAGAAATGGACTTTGTCCACTAAGATAGTCTTGGCAATAAGTCTTGACTAACAAGAAATGATTCTCTATGATTATGTGTGTATGCCACAATGTTTAATGTTTTAAGTTATGATTATTGTGAATACATTGTACTGCCATGAGTTATCCCAGGTTATGAAATTATGATCTCTTTTGCAGGTTAAGATTTCCAAAAGTTATGTTCTTATGAATATGATGTGATTGATTTTTCTTTTGTTTACCCTTACTGAGCATTTGAGCTCACCCCTTTTATGTTTTCTTTTCCCCAGGATATAAAGAAAGGTTTTAGGTAAAAAAAAGGAAGATCTTTATGGGAGATGATGAAGATCTTTCACCACGATTAGAAGATTACGTTTCGAGTTTCCAAAGACACTAAACTATTACGATCCTTGTGTGTGTGTTTTTGTTATGTACTATGTATTCCGCAAAAGTAATGTAATGTTCATGTATGTCAGGCTTCGGGTCTCTACAGTTGGTATGAGAGGAAAGGTTTAGTCAACCTTTGGAAACTAGGATGCGAGAACTTTAGTGAGATCCCTAGAGATATGTATAAGGTTTGTCTAGGGATGTCCCTAAGGATAAGTATACATATAGGATACAGTCCTATAACTACGGTAACGATCTTAGAATTTAACCTAAGAAGTTAGATATTGAGGATACTCCCCCTTTATAATGTTGTTTTCCTTAGCATGATTTTCACCTCTCACACTATTCTTTTTGGGTTTTAGACGATGGCTAGAACCCGAAGGAACCGTGTTGATCAATGCAATGGACAATGCAATGATTGTCCTCCTGAACAAGCAAATGTTATGGGAGATGGAGTGAAAAATCGTATTGCTATACTTACACAAGCTATGAATCATTCTGGACTTCCAAATGATCAGAGAAGGGAACAATATTCTATTGAGTCCTTCATGAGGCAACGTCCACCTTCTTTTAGTGGGTCTTCTGATCCACTTGTTGCTGAACAATGGATCAGTACCACTAAAAAGATATTTTCAGTTCTTCAATGTTCTGAACATGATAAATTCATCTTAGCAGTATATTGTTTGGAAGGTGAAGCTGAAAAATGGTGGAATCTTATCAAGAATACGAGGCCAAGAGATGAAATTGAGTCCATGGAATGGGACGAGTTCAAGAACTTGTTTTTCAGTAAGTACTTCCCTCGTATTCTTCGAACAAAGATGGAAAAGGAGTTTCTTGAGCTGAAGCAGAAGGATGATGAATCTGTTGGTATATACGAAGTGAATTTTACAAGACTTGCAAGGTACGCATATGGCATTATCATCCAACCTGAAAGTAAAGTTAATCGATTTTTCAGTGGCTTAAAACCAAGTCTTTGAAGGGCATTAGATATAAGAGACTTCAGTAGCTATGAAGAAGTTGTGCGTTGTGCTATCAAGGTAGAAATGGAAGTTGGTGTTACATATCCATCTCATGGTTTTGACATGAAATGAAAGATTGAGTTCAAGGAGAAATCTCAGAATAATGGTGAAAGGAAGATGAATGTTTCTTTATGCCCAATTGTGGAAAGAAGTATGGTGGAGATTGTCTTAAAGGGACTAGAAAATGTTTTAAGTGTGGAAAAGAAGGTCATCGAGCAGCTGAGTGTCGAAGTAATGGAAAAATGGTTTCTAATGATGTGAATAAAGAAAACACTGCAGAGAACGCACCACCAACACTTCAATGCTTCATGTGCAAGGAAATGGGGCATTATGCTAATAAATGCCCTAATCCAAGGGTTAGTGATGATCGACATGAGCAACCGCTTAAGGCAAAAGATAAAGGGAAGTCACATGCGATCACTATTGGCGATGTTGAATATGACAACGATGTGGTGGAATGATTAAGTGTTTATATAATGGGATTCCAAAATAATGTTCTATCATGGAGTATTGGAATATTTATGTATTGGTCTAATGTGGTATTCAAAGTGATTGAGATATTTTTGGAAATAAGACGATATGTGCATAATGAAGGGAAAATGAGAAAATGAAATGTTTAACAGTATTCATGAGCTCATGATTGATATAAGGACTAAGTGATATCATGGTTTGATTATAAAGAATTTTGAGGATTTTGGTATGTGGAAAGTGTTAACATTTAACTTCATTCATGTTTTCACTAAGGTTCAATGGGTATTCATTCTTCAAGATAATACATGATTAAGGTATTCACATGTTTGTAATTTGACCAACAAGATATATCTTATGATATATGGGGGATAAATGATGGCATTCACGTGATTGTTCTGTGACATTTCAAGTAATCCTTTTCTTTATACTATGAGATTGGACTGAAGTATTTTAGATAAGCCTAAAGATTAGAATGGATTATGTTGGACATAAGTTAAGATAAAACGTTTTTAGATATTATTGATGGGATGTTATAATAATATAGCTTTAGAAAAAGGACAACCTGCCGGACGGGCGACAACCCATCGCGTCGGACAAGGCTGTGGGAATCGAACCCACAACTGAAATGCAACTGGCCTTTATCGCCTACCACTGGCCTACAGGAAGTCCCTGTTTTGTAGAAACTAGTTTTATTTTATTAAGCGGTATGATATATGAAGTATAAGTTCATTTTTGGAACCATATACGATTAATCTAACCATAAGATGAACTTATTACATTTCATACCTTTTGTTTGAGACAGATGGAATGACACATCATTCTATTACATGATCTATTAACACATCACGAATGATAAATTCCACTTCATTTCTTTAAGAGATGAAGTGGAAATTGTCCAAAGAACGACCAACGGTGAGACTATACCAAAATCACGAAAGTATTTCTTCTAATTCCAATTTCATCAACTTTAGGGAAATGATCTTGAAAACCAAAAATGTCGCCCTAGTGCTCTTATATCTGATTAATCAGATGGTACCTTAGATCATCACAAATTTATGGATTTGTGATTGTTGGCTTTTCCATAGCCATGTTCTCTACCACTCTCCATCAGAACATGATGGTTAGATTTTTCTTCCATATCCATATTTTCACCTATGTGGAAACCCAGTGATTAGTTTATTTGGGTAATCGTTACATTTCATACTTTAGTTTTTAAAGCCATGTTTTGGTATTCCTTTTTACGATGTGTGTTTCTATCAAAGAAAATTTCGAATAGTAAACCATTTATAACCCCAACGAATTTCGAGGGGGAAATTCATTTTAAGGGGGGTAGAATGTAACACCCCGAGATTTTATGAAAAATATTCTTTTTAATTTCATTAATGTCTTGTGTTGTACGCTACACCAAAAGGAGCTTGCACAACACACATCCTTGACTTCCCTTTCATTACATGCAATCACGACCTTCCTTGATAGCGTGTGTAGTACACAATACCGAGTTTTACTATACAACGATATGCTATTAAAATATTATTAAAACTAGCCGTTATGAATAGTAATAACCACTTTTTGAAATTTTGTAAATTCTATTTTTCAAAATGGACTTCATTTTTGGATTCTGAATATCGAAATTAGCTTAGGGTGAAATTTTGGTACTTTTCGGATAACTTTCATATTCTGATGAATAGTGAAAATTACTAAATTTTAATTAAGAACAACTTTTTTAATAGAAATAATTAATAGTGATAAATTATTAATTTGAGTGGTTTTAAAGTATATTTATAATATATTTTTACAATTTAATACAATTTTGGTCATTGGATGTAATTTCACATTTAAACCAGTTATAAACTAGTGTCAATCTTTTGATAGTTATTATCTCTTAAAAACACGCTATTTGTTTTGACGACGAGAATTAATTTTTAAATTAGTTAATGAAACTGATATGTTTTGAATTTGGTAAAATAGACATCATTTTTGAGTTCATAATATCAAATATAGCTTAGGCCTAATTTTTGGTATTTTTCTGAAAACTTTCAATTTTCGATGAATAGTGAAACCACTAAGTGGTAGTTAAAAAAACTGAATTGTTCATAAAACTTAATTTTACCGCTTCTGTGAGTGGAATTTCGAAAATCCGAGAGACACGGTTAATATCAAGGACTAAAATGTGGTTCAATGAGATGAAAATAATTTTTGGTGAATAGTAACTTTTTAGTTTTATTTACCACGGTTAAAATTAAATAGGGTAATTAAGGGTAGAAATGATATTATTATTACCCTAACACATGTCCTAATTCTATTGGACAAGTGTAATTCGACCAAAAACAAACTTAGGAATAAAATATGACCATTTAGGCCCACTTGGATTAGATTAGGACATTTATTATTAATTTATTTAAAGAAGAGTTAAAAGTGTTAAAATCAAAGTTTATTTACTAAAACATCATTAATATGGGTTTATACATAAGATAAATTCGACTATAAATATTCATTAGAAAGATAAAAAGATTTCATACATAATGGTATTTTATTTTTAATTTTTAGACATTAAATAATTTAATTTATTTATGCCACAATGATGATGCAGTAATTATCTTATTAATTAAATATTGACATAATTGATGTTATAAACACCAAAATAAATGTAATTTGATACTTTTTATGAATTCCACTAATTTTCTAGGTTAATATGATATATTAGTGTTTATTTAATCAACTTGGTTCGAACATATAATTCTGTTATGACTTTCACAAAAATCATATATCAAATAGTGTCAAAATTGACACAAAATAGTTTTTAAATTAAATATTATATTATTAATTGTTATTTTATTCCTAAAAATCTAACCTTCGGCCAAATGACTTATATAAGGATATATATATTAATAATAAACAATTTGGGGTTCGTTTGGAATGTTATAGTAAGTGTATTAACCATATAGTGTAAGAAAACAAAAAGACACGGTAAAAGTTAAATTATTTAACTTAGAGTTAAATCTAATTGATAAGGTTAAAATAATAACCTAAACTTGTCTAAATACTATTGGTTGATAGGATTTCTACCCATCCCCACTTTATCTTCGAAATAAGAACCTTTGGAACCATTATAAACCAATTTTGACTTTAATATAAAATAATATTTTGAGATATTACTAAGGTGCCCCTCTCCTCCCTTATAAAAGGACACCTCCTCCCCCACCTCCTCACACCAATTTGAGCACTCAAGCTCGTCAGACCCTGCAAAAATCCCTTCTCCACTTCCCTAGAATAATCCTAGAGGTCCTGGTCTTCTTCAAAGACCAATATTAGTTCCCTAAGTGGAGGATTCAAAGAGGCGTTTCAAAGAAGAGGTAATATCCATTGCCGATCTTTTCAATTTCTTTCTTCTTCAACTTATTCTTCTTTAGTTGTTTAATGACAAAGTAATAACATCAGTATTACTTACATACTGATATGTTATTATAAATATGAAACAACCCTAATTCACCTTCTATCCATCCTACGGAAAAATGAAATCACCGCGCGTGCGTACGTACGGAATACCGTCTCCACGCCGTGGTGTAATCTATTTTACACCACCACCTTAATAGGGTGGGTATAATGGTGTAATGAGTAACTATATATGGTTATTATAAAGTTATATTGATACTGAAATATTCTACATACACTTCAACACAATTCCACGACCATGGGAACGATATCATCGCTCGTGCGCACGTACGGACTACCGTCTCCACGACGCGATGAGATTCATTCTCAATGACTAACCATTCATGAATGATTATAAAGTATATATAATAAGTACTAATGAAATATATGACATAATAATGATACTGGATTTATGTAAATTTATATGTATGTCATCTACTTAATTCCATTCACTTCAATAAAGAAACGAAAATAGCGTCCATGCGTACGTATGGACTACCGTCTCCATGAACGGTGTATTTCATTCCATTTATCGATATATTATATATATATATATATATATATATATATTCTGAATATATATTATATATAAATCTTGTTTTACATTCTGGATATAAGTAATCATGATCCAAGTAATCATATTAATAATTACAAGTTAAAAACACGAACGACAAATGAAACGATTTTTCCCAAAACGCTACTTTAACAT
Source organism: Viscum album (assembly GCA_963277665.1). Classification (NCBI taxonomy): domain Eukaryota; kingdom Viridiplantae; phylum Streptophyta; class Magnoliopsida; order Santalales; family Viscaceae; genus Viscum; species Viscum album. Next base: position 258,128,156 of record OY728128.1, on the reverse strand, counting down.
GAATTTACAAAAGAACGGGTAATATAAAGTCATAAGTGAACCATAAATGATATAATAAAAATGAATATGATTCTGTAATAAGTCAATGACATTATTTAAATCATTATACAGGAGGTTCAGACACTTATAAAGCAAGTCGGACCTAAGGTAAGAGAAATATCACAATCTCATTTTTATCCGAGATTGTTTTTACTTTGATATTTACTGGGGTGCATTTTATCATCCACATCCATGTTTCCGCAATATGTAATATTATTTCCATCCACATAAAATTTTTTTAAATCCAATTTTACCCTTCGGTGAGTTTTTAGTAAAAGATATGAAAGGAATGTTTTGTCGTTTTTCGTACGAGGTACTTTTGGACTTTTCCGAAAAAAGTACGAGAAGAATGTTTTTTTAACTTATACGGCATGAATGGATTTTTAAAACATTATTTCCTAGAAGCTTCCTTTAAAAGTTTTCAAGTTTATTTTTAATCAACTTCTTTTAGTTTAAAATTGTATGACTGTTAAGAAAGGAAATTTTTTTTTGAAGAAGAAAGGATATTTTCCTCAAGAATGGAGTTCAAGTGTTTTATCAAAATTATTTTCCATCTAAGATAATAAAGGGTTCTGTTTTTATCCCTATTATTAAATTGATTTGATTATGTTGTGATGGAATTATTTTTAGGAATTCCTTTATCTTATATTAATTCTTTTATGATGTCATGATGTTTAAGATTCCCATTTGTATTACATGGGTTATGCAATGATATATGATTTATGATTTTGTGGAACACATAAGAATGGTATCATTATGAGATGGGTGGGACCTATATCTCCCTCCAATCCATTGGGTAAAGATTTTATATCTCATGAGATAGACATGGCTGTAATGGTAGGTTATACTGGTTCAGTGAAACAGGACTGAAACGAGGGTCACTCGATTCAGAAATGGACTTTGTCCACTAAGATAGTCTTGGAAATGAGTCTTGACTAACTAGAAATGATTCACTATGATTATGTGTGTATGCCACAATGTTTAATGTTTTAAGTTATGATTATTGTGAATACATTTCACTGCCATGAGTTATCCCAGGTTATGAAATTATGATCTCTTTTGCAGGTTAAGATTTCCAAAAGTTATGTTCTTATGAATATGATGTGATTGATTTTTCTTTTGTTTACCCTTACTGAGCATTTGAGCTCACCCCTTTTATGTTTTATTTTCCCCATGATATAAAGAAAGGTTTTAGGTAAAAAAAAGGAAGATCTTTATGGGAGATGTTGAAGATCTTTCACCACGATTAGAAGATTACGTTCCGAGTTTCCAAAGACACTAAACTATTACGATCCTTGTGTGTGTGTTTTTGTTATGTACTAAGTATTCCACAAAAGTAATGTAATGTTCATGTACGTCAGGCTTCGGGTCTCTACAAGTCCATACCGAGGATTATATCAAACTCAATTATAGGTATGACGATGAGATCAGCAGATAAAGAACATTTATGTGCTCTAATGGGGACTGACTCACAAAACATTGTTGCAATGATACTTCCCTTAGGAGTTTTAACTGACAACTCCCTTATTAAATCAAATTGGAAATATCTAATTTTCATAGCAAACTGGGAAGATATGAAACAATGCGATGATCCAGAATCAAATAATGCATTTTCTAAACTTGAAGAAACCATTAAATTACCTCCCACCACGTCTTTTAGAGTTTCTACCTCATCAGTAGTGATAGCATAAGCTTGGCCTTGATCCCTTGGAATTTTCTGAGGTAAGTTCCCCTGAAGCTTAGGACATTCATTTGCATAATGTCCCATTTCCCTGAAATTGTAGCACTGAATATTGGTAGCTTCCTTCTTCCCCTTGCAATCACGAGCTTCGTGGCCTTTTTCACCACACTTGTAACAGACTCCCATTCCCTTCAAGAAAGTACTGGGGTGTTTCTTTCCACATTTACCACAGGATAGATATTCAACCTTTCCCTTCTTCCCCTTATTTCCATTCCAAGATTGATCAGCAAATCTCTTCTTCTCTTGCATTGCTTTAAAGTCATAAGACTTAGAGAATTACTTTTCAGTCTTGATAGCATATGAGACAATGTCTTCATACGACGAGAAGGATTGTGAGACTAATGCTCGACGAAGAAATGGTTTTAACCCATCAAAGAAATGATCAATATTACTTCTTGGGTTACGTATATAATCTCCAGCATACCTTGCTAACCTTGTAATGTTATCCTCATACTTTGCAACATTCTCATCCTCCTTCTGTCTCAGACTCAAAAATTGCCTTTCCATATCTGCTCGATGGTCACGAGGACAGTATTTTTCTACAAACAGATCTTTGAACTCCCTCCATTCCATATTTGATACTTCATCATCTTCCTTCATGTTTTGAATCAATGACCACCATTAATCAGCATCTCCAGTGAGGCGGTAAACTGTAATGATAACTTTTTCACTTTCACTACTCCACAAAGCCTGAAATATTTTCTCTAGGGAATTTATCCATTGCTCAGCTACTAAGGGAATTGTACTCCCATTGAAAGTTGGTGGTTATTGCCTCATGAATCAATCTAACATTGATCCTCCATGCTGTGGATCAGGGTGCTCTACACGGGTAAGGTTATTATTCATAACCTGAGTTAGTTGTCTGTAACACCCGAGACTTTTATGTTATATAAATCATCAAAGGAATCTTTTTCTACACAACACTTTCTTGGCTTGCTTTACACGCAATCGCGACCTTCCTCGATAGCTTGCGTCGTACCCAATACCGAGTTTCACTAAACAACAATATGCTATTAAAACTAGCCGTTATGAATAGTAATAACCACTTTTTGAAATTTTATAAATTTTATTTTTCAAAATGGACTTCATTTTTGGACTCAGAATATCGAAATTATCCTAGGGTGAAATTTTGGTATTTTTCTGAAAACTTTCAATTTTTGATGAATAGTGAAACCACTAAGTGGTAGGTTAAAAACTGAATTTTGCATAAAACTTAATTTTACCGCTTCTGTGAATGGAATTTCAAAAATCCGAGAGACACGGTTAATATCAAGGACTAAAATGTGGTTCAATGAGATGAAAATAATTTTTTGGTGAATAGTAACTTTTTACTATTTTTACCGCGGTTAATAGTAAATAGGGTAACTAAGGGTAAATATGATATTAATATTACCCTAACACATGTCCTAATTCTATTGGACAAGTGTAATTCGACCAAAAACAAACTTAGGAATAAAATATGACCATTTAGGCCCACTTGGATTAGATTAGGACATTTATTATTAATTTATTTAAAGAAGGGTTAAAATAGTTAAAATCAAAGTTTAATAAGTAAATCATTTTTAATATAGGGTTATACATAAGATAAATTCGATTGTAAATATTCATTAGAAAGCTAAAACGATTTCCTACATGATGGTATTTTATTTGTAATTTTTAGACATCAAATAATTTAATTTATTTATGACACAAAGATGATGCAGTAATTATCTTATTAATGAAATATTGACAAAATTGATAATATAAATACCAAAATAAATGTAATTTGAGACTTTTTATGAATTCCACTAATTTTCTAGGTTACTATGATATATTAGTATTGATTTAATCAACTTGGTTCGAACATATAATTCTGTTATGACTTTCACAAAAATCATATATCAAATAGTGTCAAAATTGACACAAAATAGTTTTTAAATCAAATATTATATTATTAATTGTTATTTTATTCCTAAAAATCTAAGGTTCGGCAAAATGACTTAGATAAGGATATATATATTAATAATAAACAATTTGGGGTTCGTTTGGCATGTTATAGTAAGTGTATTAACCATATAGTGAAAGAAAACAAAAAGACATGGTAAAAGTTAAATTAATTAACTTAGAGTTAAATCTAATTGATAAGGTTAAAATAATACCCTAAACTTGTCTAAATCCTATTGGTTGATAGGATTTCGACCCATCCCCACTTTAGCTTCTAAATAAGACCCTTTGGAACCATTATAAACCGATTTTGACTTTAATATAAAATAATATTTTGAGATATTCCCAAGGTGCCCCTCTCCTCCCTTATAAAAGGGCACCTCCTCCCCCTCCTCCTCACACCAATTTGAGCACTCAAGCTCGGCCAACCCCTGCCATTTTCCCTTCTCCACTTCCCTAGAATAATCCTAGAGGTCCTGGTCTTCTCCAAAGACCAATCTTAGTTCCTTAAGTGGAGGATTCAAAAAGGCGTTCCAAAGAAGAGGTAATATCCATTACCGATCTTTTCAATTTCTTTCTTCTTCAACTTCTTCTTCTTTAGTTGTTTCATGATAAAGTAATGACATCAGTATTACTTACATACTGATATGTTATTATAAATATGAAACAACCCTAATTCACCTTCTATCCATCCTACGGAAAAATGAAATCACCGCGCGTGCGTACGTACGGAATACCGTCTCCACGCCGTGGTGTAATCTATTTTCCACCATCACCTTACAAGGATGGGTATAATGGTGTAATCAGTAACTATATATGATTATTATTAAGTAATATTGATACTGAAATAATATATATATATACTCCAATACAATTCCACGATCATAGGAACGATATCATCACTCGTGCGTACGTACGGAATACCGTCTCCACGATGTGATGCGACTCGTTCTACATGATCTTCATTTCATAATGATTATATAAATGAATTGAATTAATGAATATGGTATATACTACACTAATACCATTTTGGAAATGAATTATCTATAACCTAAAGATAAGAATAAGAATTTATTCGACAAAACACGCATAAGAACAAAAAGTTATAAAGACCCGAGTAACAAGTAACAATGAAATATTACTAACAAGAAGCTAATAATATGACCATATATGATCTCATATCAATATGTATGATTCCGGAATAAGTAAATAACATTATTTAAACCACTATACAGGAGCTTCGGACACGAACAAAGCAAATCGGACCTAAGGTAAGGGAAATATCACAATCTCATTTTTATCCGAGATTGTTTATTCGTAAGTATTTACTGGGGTGTATTTTATCATCCACATCCATGTTCCCTCAATATGTAATATTGTTTCCATCCACTTGAAATTGTTTAAATCCAATTTTACCCTTAGGTGAGTTTTTAGTAAAGAATATGAAAGGAATCTTTTGTCGTTTTTCCGTACGAGGTACTTTTTGACTTTTCCGACAAAAGTACGAAGAATGTTTTTTTTAACTTATACGGCATGAATGGATTTTTAAAACATTACTTCAAAGAAGCTTCCTTTACAAGTTTTCAAGTTTATTTTTAATCAACTTCTTTTATTTTAAAGTTGTATGACATGTTATGAAAGGAAAAATGTTTTTGAAGAAGAAAGGATATTTTCCTCAAGAATTCAATTCAAGTGTTTTATCAAAATTATTTTCCATATAAGATAATAAAGGGTTCTGTTTCTATCCATATTTTTACATTGGTTTGACTATGTTGTGATGGAATTATGTTTATGAATTCCTTTATCATATATGAATTGATTTATGATGTCATGATGTTTCAAGAATCCCATTTTTGTTATATGTGTTATGCGATGATGTATGATTTATGATTATGTGGCACACATAAGAAAGGATTCATTATAAGATGGGTGGGACCTATATCTCCCTCCAATGCATTGGGTAATGATTTTATATCTCATGAGATAGACATGGCTGGAACGGAAGGTTATTTCGGTTCAGTGATACAGGACTGAAACGAGGAGTGAACTCGGTTCAGAAAGGGACTTTGTCCACTAAGATAGTCTTGGAAATGAGTCATGACTAACAAGAAATGATTTTCCATGATTATGTGTGCATGCCACAAAGATTCAAGTTTTATGTTATGATTATGGGGATCTCATTTTCACTTCTATGTTTTATTCCATGTTAAGATATTATGATCTCTTTTGCAGGTTTTAATTTTCAAAAAGATATGATATGATTTTTATTTCCTTTATTTGCCCTTGCTGAGCATTTGAGCTCACCCTTTTATGTTTTCTTTTCCCCAGGATATAAAGAATGGTTTTAGGTAGAAAAAAAAGGGATGACCTTTATGGGAGATATTGAAGAACTTTCACCACGATTAGAAGATTACGTTCCGAGTTTCCAAAGACACTAAACTATTACGATCCTTTAGTGTGTGTTTTTGTTATGTACTAAGTATTCCGCAAATGTAATGTAATGTCCATGTAAGTCAAGCTTCGGGTCTCTACAGTTGGTATCAAAGGGAGGTTATACCAAAGACGGCTTTCCGTACAAGGTATGGACACTATGAATTTATAGTGATGCCATTTGGTCTTACTAATGCCCCTGCTATCTTCATGGATCTAATGAATAGAGTCTTTAGAGACTATCTTGATCAATTTGTGGTAGTCTTTATAGACGATATTCTTTTCTATTCAAAGAGCAAGGAAGAGCATGAAGATCACTTGAGAATTATATTGAAGACCCTGAGAAAAGAGAAGCTTTATGCCAAATTTACCAAGTGTGAATTTTGGCTTCAAAAAGTTGCATTTTTGGGTCATATAATCTCAAAAGAGGGGATATCTGTGGATCCAGCAAAAACAGAGGTTATCGAAAGATGGTCAAGACCAACAACAGTAACTGAGATCCGAAGTTTTCTTGGTTTGGCTGGTTATTATCGACGTTTTGTAAAAGATTTTTCACGATTATCTAATCCACTCACCAAGTTGACTCGGAAAGAAGTTAAGTTTGTCTGGACAGAGGAATGTGAAGAGAATTTCAAGGAGTTGAAAAGAAGGTTATCCAGTGCACCTGTGCTCACACTGCCTTGTAGTGGAGAAAGGTTTGTGATCTACAGTTATGCATCCAAGAAGGGATTGGGGTGTGTTCTTATGCAAAATGATATGGTGATAGCTTATGCCTCACGACAGTTGAAAATCCATGAGCAAAATTACCGAACACATGATTTGGAGTTGGCTGCGGTAATCTTTGCATTAAAGATTTGGAGGCATTACCTTTATGGTGAAAGGTGTGATATTTATACTGATCATAAAAGTTTAAAGTATATTTTCACACAAAAGGAGCTGAATATGCGCCAAAGAAGATGGTTGGAGCTGATTAAGGATTATGACTGCTCAATCCATTACCACCCTGGGAAAGCAAACAAGGTGGCAGATGCATTAAGTCGACAAGACCATGCTAGTTTATCCACGATGAGGATCACAAAAGATCCAATATTTATGGATTTACAAAGGATGGATCTTGGAATTATAATGGAAGGGGAAAAATCTTATCTTTCTCAAATGAATGTTCAACCATCTATACATGTGAAGATTAAAGAGGCACAGAAAGAAGATGTCGAGTTACAAAAGAAGGTGAGAAATGTTCCTGAATTCAACCTTGATTGTGATGGGATAATAAAGTTCAGGAATCGGGTTTGTGTTCCTCCCATCCCCGAATTAAAGAAAGAGCTGCTGGATGAGGCTCATAGTTCTTCATTCTCTATTCATCCTGGAAGCACGAAGATGTATAAGGACATGAAAGAGTACTTCTGGTGGGATGGTATGAAAAGAGATGTTGCTGAATATGTCTCTCGATGCTTGGTTTGTCAACAAGTTAAAGCTGAGAGACAGAAGTCTAAGGGGAAGTTACAACCATTACCCATACCCGAATGGAAATGGGAAAACATCACTATGGACTTTGTCACAGGACTTCCTAAAACATCCAAAGGCAATAATGCTATCTGGGTCATAGTTGATCGTCTTACAAAGTCTTCACACTTCATTGCTATTAGAGAGGATTTCTCTCTAGATCAGCTTGCCAGGATATATGTAAAGTAAGTGGTAAGATTGCATGGAGTACCACTTTTTATTATATCTGATCGAGATCCGAGATTTACCTCGAAGTTTTGGCGAAGTCTTCAGCATACTCTAGATACATAGTTGAGTTTCAGAACTGCTTATCATCCCCAGACAGACGGTCAGTCTGAGAGAACAATTCAAACCCTAGAAGATATGTTGAGAGCTTACTCTATGGATTTCAAAGGAGGTTGGGATCAACACCTACCTTTGGTGTAATTTTCTTATAATAATAGCTTTCACTCCAGTATTCAGATGGCTCCTTATGAAGCTCTCTATGGAAAGAAATGCAGGACTCCAACTTGCTGGGATGAAGTTGGGGAAAGAAAGCTATTAGGACCTGATCTCGTTGATGAAATGGCAGAAAAGGTCAGATCTATTCAACAACACATAAGAGCAGCTCAGAGTCGACAGAAAAGTTATGCCGACAACCGAAGAAAAGACCTAGAGTTTGAAGTGGGTAATAAAGTGTTCTTACGAATATCTCCCTGGAAGAGGGTTATGAGATTTGGAAAGAAGGGGAAGTTGAGCCCTAGATATATCGGTCCTTTTGAAATACTGGATCGTGTTGGGAAGGTAGCTTACCGATTGGCGCTTCCACCGAATCTCTCTCAAGTTCACGATGTGTTCCATGTATCTCTCCTGAGAAAGTACATACCAGATCCTTCACATGTACTCAGCTCAAAAGTTGTACCGCTGGAGCAAGATCTTTCTTATGAAGAACAGCCGATAGAGATTCTGGATCGTAGCGAAAAAGTCCTACGAAACAAGACCACTCGCTTGGTGAAAGTTTTATGGAGAAACCACCAACTTGAAGAAGCTACATGGGAGCTTGAGGATATGATGAGGGAGAAGTATCCTCATTTGTTTGTTGCAAAGTGACGAATTTCGAGGGCGAAATTCTTTTTAAGGGGGGTAGAATGTAACACCCGAGACTTTTATGTTATATAAATCATCAAAGGAATCTTTTTCTACACAACACTTTATTGGCTTGCTTTACACGCAATCGCGACCTTCCTTGATAGCTTGCGTCGTACGCAATACCGAGTTTCACTAAACAACAATATGCTATTAAAACTAGCCGTTATGAATAGTAATAACCACTTTTTGAAATTTTGTAAATTTTATTTTTCAAAATGGACTTCATTTTTGGACTCAGAATATCGAAATTATCCTAGGGTGAAATTTTGGTATTTTTCTGAAAACATTCAATTTTTGATGAATAGTGAAACCACTAAGTGGTAGGTTAAAAACTGAATTTTGCATAAAACTTAATTTTACCGCTTCTGTGAATGGAATTTCAAAAATCCGAGAGACACGGGTAATATCAAGGACTAAAATGTGGTTCAATGAGATGAAAATAATTTTTTGGTGAATAGTAACTTTTTACTATTTTTACCGCGGTTAATAGTAAATAGGGTAACTAAGGGTAAATATGATATTAATATTACCCTAACACATGTCCTAATTCTATTGGACAAGTGTAATTCGACCAAAAACAAACTTAGGAATAAAATATGACAATTTAGGCCCACTTGGATTAGATTAGGACATTTATTATTAATTTATTTAAAGAAGGGTTAAAATAGTTAAAATCAAAGTTTAATAAGTAAATCTTTTTTAATATAGGGTTATACATAAGATAAATTCGATTGTAAATATTCATTAGAAAGCTAAAACGATTTCCTACATGATGGTATTTTATTTGTAATTTTTAGACATCAAATAATTTAATTTATTTATGACACAAAGATGATGCAGTAATTATCTTATTAATGAAATATTGACAAAATTGATAATATAAATACCAAAATAAATGTAATTTGAGACTTTTTATGAATTCCACTAATTTTCTAGGTTACTATGATATATTAGTATTGATTTAAGCAACTTGGTTCGAACATATAATTCTGTTATGACTTTCACAAAAATCATATATCAAATAGTGTCAAAATTGACACAAAATAGTTTTTAAATCAAATATTATATTATTAATTGTTATTTTATTTATAAAAATCTAAGGTTCGGCCAAATGACTTAGATAATGATATATATATTAATAATAAACAATTTGGGGTTCGTTTGGCATGTTATAGTAAGTGTATTAACCATATAGTGAAAGAAAACAAAAAGACACGGTAAAAGTTAAATTAATTAACTTAGAGTTAAATCTAATTGATAAGGTTAAAATAATAACCTAAACTTGTCTAAATCCTATTGGTTGATAGGATTTCGACCCATCCCCACTTTAGCTTCGAAATAAGACCCTTTGGAACCATTATAAACCGATTTTGACTTTAATATAAAATAATATTTTGAGATATTCCCAAGGTGCCCCTCTCCTCCCTTATAAAAGGGCACCTCCTCCCCCTCCTCCTCACACCAATTTGAGCACTCAAGCTCGGCCAACCCCTGCCATTTTCCCTTCTCCACTTCCCTAGAATAATGCTAGAGGTCCTGGTCTTCTCCAAAGCCCAATCTTAGTTCCTTAAGTGGAGGATTCAAAAAGGCGTTCCAAAGAAGAGGTAATATCCATTACCGATCTTTTCAATTTCTTTCTTCTTCAACATCTTCTTCTTTAGTTGTTTCATGATAAAGTAATGACATCAGTATTAATTACATACTGATATGTTATTATAAATATGAAACAACCCTAATTCACCTTCTATCCATCCTACGGAAAAATGAAATCACCGTGCGTGCGTACGTACGGAATACCGTCTCCACGCCGTGGTGTAATCTATTTTCCACCATCACCTTACAAGGATGGGTATAATGGTGTAATCAGTAACTATATATGATTATTATTAAGTAATATTGATATTGAAATAATATATATATATATACTCCAATACAATTCCACGATCATAGGAACGATATCATCACTCGTGCGTACGTACGGAATACCGTCTCCACGATGTGATGCGACTCGTTCTACATGATCTTCATTTCATAATGATTATATAAATGAATTGAATGAATGAATATGGTATATACTACACTAATACCATTCTGGAAATGAATTATCTATAACCTAAAGATAAGAATAAGAATTTATTCGACAAAACACGCATAAGAACAAAAAGTTATAAAGACCCGAGTAACAAGTAACAATGAAATATTACTAACAAGAAGCTAATAATATGACCATATATGATCTCATATCAATATGTATGATTCTGGAATAAGTCAATAACATTATTTAAACCATTATACAGGAGCTTCGGACACGAACAAAGCAAATCTGACCTAAGGTAAGGGAAATATCACAATCTCATTTTTATCCGAGATTGTTTATTCATAAGTATTTACTGGGGTGTATTTTATCATCCACATCCATGTTCCCTCAATATGTAATATTGTTTCCATCCACATGAAATAGTTTAAATCCAATTTTACCCTTAGGTGAGTTTTTAGTAAAGAATATGAAAGGAATCTTTTGTCGTTTTTCCGTACGAGGTACTTTTTGACTTTTCCGACAAAAGTACGAAGAATGTTTTTTTTAACTTATACGGCATGAATGGATTTTTAAAACATTACTTCAAAGAAGCTTCCTTTACAAGTTTTCAAGTTTATTTTTAATCAAATTATTTTATTTTAATGTTGTATGACATGTTATGAAAGGAAAAATGTTTTTGAAGAAGAAAGGATATTTTCCTCAAGAATTCAATTCAAGTGTTTTATCAAAATTATTTTCCATCTAAGATAATAAAGGGTTCTGTTTCTATCCATATTTTTACATTGGTTTGACTATGTTGTGATGGAATTATGTTTATGAATTCTTTTATCATATATGAATTGATTTATGATGTCATGATGTTTCAAGAATCCCATTTTTGTTATATGTGTTATGCGATGATGTATGTTTTATGATTATGTGGCACACATAAGAAAGGATTCATTATAAGATGGGTGGGACCTATATCTCCCTCAAATGCATTGGGTAATGATTTTATATCTCATGAGATAGACATGGCTGGAACGGAAGGTTATTTCGGTTCAGTGATACAGGACTGAAACGAGGAGTGAACTCGGTTCAGAAAGGGACTTTGTCCACTAAGATAGTCTTGGCAATGAGTCATGACTAACAAGAAATGATTTTCCATGATTATGTGTGCATGCCACAAAGATTCAAGTTTTATGTTATGATTATGGGGATCTCATTTTCACTTCTATGTTTTATTCCATGTTAAGATATTATGATCTCTTTTGCAGGTTTTAATTTTCAAAAAGATATGATATGATTTTTATTTCCTTTATTTGCCCTTGCTGAGCATTTGAGCTCACCCTTTTATGTTTTCTTTTCCCCAGGATACAAAGAAAGGTTTTAGGTAGAAAAAAAAGGGATGACCTTTATGGGAGATATTGAAGAACTTTCACCACGATTAGAAGATTACGTTCCGAGTTTCCAAAGACACTAAACTATTACGATCCTTTAGTGTGTGTTTTTGTTATGTACTATGTATTCCGCAAATGTAATGTAATGTCCATGTACGTCAAGCTTCGGGTCTCTACATTGTCCCAGTATGGTGATTAGCTGATCGGCACCAGTTTCATCACTATCTCAACTATAATTATCTTGAGGAGGAGGGAAATCCCTACATGGAGTGTGTGCATTGATACAATTTCCATTTCTTCCACTAGGTGCCATTTCTAAACAATGGCATAAACTAGATCAGTTTATGAATCAAAATACATAATCCCATACTTATAAAACACTTAACATAAATTGAACTATTTAAGGATATAATCCATAATAATAAGAATGTTTTCTTTGAGGAAGTATATAATCATAAACCCTTCATAATGATTTGTAAAGAAAATGAGAGATATCCTATGCATATCCCCCAGGAGTGTCATAACCAAGAGTGCAGCAAGGCCCTTTGTCGTGCACCAGTTCCCGTTCGAGTCTAGCTCAAAGTGGTGTTTTCGGGTTTTACCCCTAGGTACATCTGTGCTAGAGCCGCCTCTACCTGCTCGTATCCAGACAGGGATGTATTTCTCGGAAAACTCACAAAATCTCTACAATACCAAAATTCTAGGAAGTTCTTCTATACTAATCCTCAAAGTTCATATTAGGTCTACGTGCTCTAATCAGAGTTTAACTAAATCTAGCTTCTAAGGTTTATACCAAAATTCCTCTGATACCAACTTTAACGCCCCAACCCCAGTTACCTAGAGTCGGTGAATTATTACATAACATTGGCATGATCACAAGAAAGATCAAATCTCGAAATACCGATTGGTTTAGTATCCTTGGAAACACTAGATATATTCATAAAGTTTTACATTACACCATAAAGTGAAAAAATACTACAACAACATATTTTCTTCATAGACCACACTCATATCCCCACATAATATCCCTGTAGTTCATTCATAATTTACTTCTTCACTTCTGGGGAAAAATAAAACATAGAAAAGGGGGGAGCTCAAATGCTCAGTAAGGATAACAATATAGCGGAAACATTCATAAATAAGAATAAAAATTTAAGGCAATGTATAACTAAATCAAAAGCCTTTTAAACTTGAACTTCAACATAGTATGGAAAAAGTAAAATGAAATAATTCCATTTACTTATTCACATGGATATTCTACTAATCGAATAATCAAATGCAATATCAATAACCACTTTCATAATGATGGAAAGCATAATGCTAGACTATCATAACCACATAGCCAAGTCCTTGTGCCAAGACTACAAATAAGATTTTGGCAAGGCCTTGTGCCAAGACACTAGTTTGTCTCATGAGACCTACCGATGCATCGAGGAGCTATAGCGGGCTCCACCAGTCACATATTAAGTCCAATGCATTCCCATATGAAAAGTTTTAAACATAACATAAACATTCGTATTAAAACTAGCATACGAAATGTCAATACATTCACCATAAACTATGAACGGTATTAAAATAGCACATCCATAATCAAACATATCACAAAACCTTCAATACAATATAGAAGTTTTGTATCATAATAAATCAACTTCAAATAAGCGTAAAATCCATCAAAGGATGTTGACAGAGATGAAATCAAAACTCTTTTTAGAGAAATATCTCTTTCTATTTTGAAATCAATTAGGAGTCATATATTTATAAAATAAATCATTTTCTTCGAAAATATTTTTATAATCTTGTAAGGGAATCTTCGACAATTTTATAACGGCGGAAAATAACCGCACCCACCGTATATGTTAAAAAAACATTCTTACCTTAATTTTGTCGAAAAGGTTAAAAGCACCTTGTTTGGTAAACGACGGAAAGATTACTTTATAAAACTCTTATAAAAAGTCAAAAAAGGGTATAAATGATTTTAACCCATATTATTTTAAATATTAAAAATGTATTTAATTTCATTTTTAAGAAACATGGATTTGGATGATAAGGAGATCCCAGTAGATTATTACGGATAAACAACCTCGGATAATGAAGAGATTGCGAAATAAACCTTACCTTGTACTTTTCCTTGGTTGGGGTAGGTTAACCTCTTGTATAATGGTTAAATAATTGTTATTAAATTATACAAGAATCATATACATTAATATGATATCATATATGATCTTTTAACATTGATTTGTTAATAATATCTTAGTATTATCGTTGTTTCGGGTGTTAACTTACTCGTTTTATTTTATATGTTTTGTTACGTAAGCCATGTTTGTAATGGATAGTTTGTATCTTAATCATATCCAGAATGATATCAAGTCCTTAGATACTATTATTAATCATAAAATTAGAATTATACTTGAATGGATACAATGGAGAATGAATCTCATCGCGTTCGTGGAGACGATAGTCCGTACGTACGCACGAGCGACAATATCATTATTTTGATATTAAAATAATATATAATTGGATTCTATATCATATATAAAGAATCGTTATCATGTTAAATTTATTATTTACATGAATTACACATCATTATTATACCCATCCAAATATTAATTTATTGAATAACAATTACACCACGACGTGGAGACGATAAGCCGTACGTATGCACGTATGGTGACATGTTATTCAAAGGATGGATAGAATACTGAATATGGTTATACCATATTTATAATAAAATCAATGTATATATATGACACTGGAGTTATTATTTTACAATGGTAACAACAAAGGAAGAAGAAGTGGAAGAAGAAAGGAACTTGGAAAAGGGTGGTGAAATCATTACCTCTTCTTCGGGTTATTCCTTTTGATTTGATCAAAAAGGCTCCTTAGGTTGGATTTTTGATCAAACTAAGGCCACTAGGTTGTAGTGATGGATGTTGGGAGAGTATTTGGGTAGAGTTTGGCCGATCCAAAAGGCTTTGAAGGTGTGAATAAATGAGAAGGAGTGCCCTTTTATAAGAGGGGTGAGGGGCACCATTGGAAAAGCTATAAATATTAATTTATAATAAATTCATATTCAGTTTATAATGGCTCCAAATTTGATTATTTAAAGGTTAAGGTGGGGATGGGTCGAAAACCACTTAACCAATAGAATTTATACAGTTTTGGGTTACTATATTACCCTATCTTTAAGTATTAACTCTAAGTTAATTAGTTTCACTTTTACAATGTCTCTTTGTATTTTTATATTATATTGTTAATAAACTTACCATATATATCCATGCGACCCCCGAGTGGTCCATTAATGATACACCTATCATGATATAAGTCTCTTGGATGAACCTTATATTTTTAGGAATTTAATATCAATTAATAATATAATATTTGTTTTAAAAACTCTTTTATGTCAATTTTGACACTATTCAATAGTTGATTTTTGTGAAACTTATAACAGAATGATTACTTCAAAAAAAGTTAAATAAATAAATCCTAATATGTCATATTATCCTAGAAAATTATTTTAATTCATTAAAAGTCTCAAATTATATTTATTATGGTATTTATAACATCAATTATTTTAATTGTTCACTATTATGGTAATTACTGCATCATCATTGTGTCATAAATAAATTAAATTATTTAATTTCTAAAAATTATAAATAAAATATCATTATGTAGTAAATAGTTTTATCTTTCTGATGAATATTTACAATAGAATTTATATTATGTATAACCCTATATTAAATTTTTTTAGTAAATAAACATTGATTTTAACTCTTTTAACTTTTCTTTGAATTAAATAATAATAAATGTCCTAATCTAATCCAAGTGGACCTAAATGATAATATTTTATTACTAAGGTTGTTTTTGGTCGAGATACACTTGTCCAATAGAATTAGAAAATGTGTTAGGATAATATTAATATCATTTTTATCCTTAATTACCCTATTTACTTTTAACCGTGGTAAATAAAAGTAAAAAATTACTATTCACCAAAAATTATTTTCATCTCATTGAACCACATTTTACTTCTTGATATTAACCGTGCCTCTCGGATTTTAGAAATTCCAATCACAGAAGTGGTAAAATTAAGTTTTATGAAAAATTTATTTTTTTTAACTACCACTTAGTAGTTTCACTATTCATCAAAAATTGAAGTTTTTCAGAACAATGTCAAAATTTCACCCTAAGCTATATGTGATATTCCGAATTCAAAAATGATGTCTATTTTAAAAAAATTACAAACATAGAAGTTGCATTAATTAATTTTATAATTAATTCCCGTTGTCACAACAAATAGCATGTTTTTAAGAAACAATATATACCAAAAGATTGACAATTATTTAGGGCCAATTTCAAAGTGAAATTAATTTTAATGGACACCATTGGATAAAATGGTAAAAATATATTCTAATTATACTTTAAAACCACTCAATAATATAATTTATCACTATAAATTATTTTGATTAATAAATTTGTTTTTAATTATTTTTAACTCTTCATAAAAATTGGAAGTTCTCAGAAAAATACCAAAAAATAATCTTAGGATAATTTCGATATTCCGAAACCAAAAATGAAGTCAATTTTGAAATATAAAATATATATAATTTCAAAAAGCAGGTATTACTATTCATAACTGCTAGTTTGATTGGTTATGGTGTGTTAGAACTCGGTGTTGCGTACGACACACGCTATCACATTATTCAAATAGAAGCGTACCGTGGAAGCTTGGGGTGTTACAAAAATAATTTTTGGTGAATAGTAACTTTTTACTTTTATTTCCCACGGTTAAAAGTAAATAGGGTAATTAAGGGTAAAAATGATATTATTATTACCCTAACACATGTCCTAATTCTATTGGATAAGTGTAATTAGACCAAAAACAACCGTAGAAATATAATATTATTATTTAGGTCCACTTGGATTAGATTGGGAAATTTATTATTATTTTATTTAAAGAAGAGTTAAAATAGTAAAAATCAATGATTAATAACTAAAACATTTTTAATATAGGGTTATACATAATATAAATTAGACTATAAATATTCATTAGAAATACAAAAAGATTTCCTATATAATGGTATTTTATTTATAATTTTTAGACATTAAATATTTTAATTGATTTATGACACAA
Organism: Viscum album; assembly: GCA_963277665.1. Classification (NCBI taxonomy): domain Eukaryota; kingdom Viridiplantae; phylum Streptophyta; class Magnoliopsida; order Santalales; family Viscaceae; genus Viscum; species Viscum album. Next base: position 258,110,847 of record OY728128.1, on the reverse strand, counting down.
CATGATGCAGCAATTACCTTATTAATGAAATATTAACATAATTGATGTTATAAATACCCAAATAAATGTAATTTGAGAGTTTTAATAAATTCCAATAATTTTTTAGGTTAATATGACATGTTAGTAGTTATTTAATTAACTTTTTTCCAACTAATCATGCTATTATGATTTTTACAAAAATCAATTACCAAATAGTGTCAAAATTGACATAAAATAGATTTTTTTAAACAATATTATATTATTAATTGTTATTCTTTTCCTACAAATCTATGGTTCGTCCAAATTACTTAGATAAAGTTATATATATTAATAATGAACCACTTGGGGTTCGTTTGGCATGTTATAGTATGTTTATTAATCATATAGTGTAGGAAAACAAGAAGACACAGTAAAAGTTAAATTATTTAACTTAGAGTTAAATCTAAATGATAAGGTTACAATAGTTACATAAACGTGTCTAAAAACTATTGGTTGAGATTACTTCGACCCATAACCACTTTAGCTTTGAAATAAATCAATTTTAAGCTATTATAAAACAAATATGACTTTATTATAAAATAATATTTTCAGTTTTTCCAAAGGTGCCCCTCTCCTCCCTTATAAAAAGGGAATCCCTTCCCTCTTCTCTTCACACCCTTTTGGGCCTTGAAGCTCAGGCAACCCCTGAAAAATACTCTTCAAAACCTCTCTAGTTATATCATAGAGGTTCTGGTCATCTCAAAAGACCAACTCTAGTGCCTTAAGAGGAAGCTTAAAAGAGGTGCGTCGAAGAAGAGGTAATCTCTTCTACCGATTCTTCCAAGTTTTCTTTCCTCTTCAACTTCTTATTCTTTAGTTGTTTCATTATAAAATAAAAACATCAGTATCAATAAAATAATTATATTTTATTAAAAATATGAAAAAACCCCATTTCACCTTCGATCCATCCTACGGAAAATGAAATCACCACGTGTGCGTACGTACGGAATACCGTCTCTACGCCGTGGTGTAATCTGTTTTTCACCAACACCTTACTTGGATGGGTATTATGGTGTAAAAAATAAATATATATAATTATTATAACATAATAATAATTCTGGGATATAATATCATCCACTCCAATTCAATTCAATAATTATGGGAATGATATCATCGCTCGTGCGTACGTACGGATTACCGTCTCCACGAGGCAATGAGATTCAATCTCCATGCTAACCATTCAAGAATGATTATAAAGTATATATAATGAATAATAATGAAATATATAAAATAATGAAGCAACTGGATTTATATATATATATATGTCATCTACTTACTTCCATTCAAGTCAATAAGGAAAGGAAAATAGTGTTCATGCGTACGTACGACCTACCGACTCCATGAACGGTGCATTTCACTTCATTTATCTATCTATTATATATATATATATAATGAATATATATGATATATAAATCATTATTTACATTATATAAGTAAAAAAATCATTATATAAGGAATAATAATATCAATAACAACAAGTCCAAACACATATGATAAATAAAACGATTTTACCAAAAACACTAGTTTAACATGGAATTTACAAAAGAACGGGTATTATAAAGTCATAAGTGAACCATATATTATATCATAACAATGAATATGATTCTATAATAAGTCAATAACATTATTTAAATCATTATACATGAGTTTTGGATACGTATGAAGCATATCGGACCTAAGGTAAGGGATAATTATTCCAATCTCATTTTTATCCGAGATTGTTTATTCGGAAGTATTTACCGGGGTTCTGTTTATCATCCATGTCTATATGTTCTCAAAATATTTTCATAAAATGTTTAATTTTCTTCCATGTTTGTTTAAAGTCATTTTAGCACTTTTTTACATTTACCACATCGTATGGAAGGAATCTTTCTTTTGTTTACCATATGAGGTACTTTTTGACTTTTCTGACAAAAGTACAATGAGAATATTTTTTTAACTTATACATCATGAACAGATTTTTACAGTTTCATAAAGCCTTATTTTAATGAATCTTCTTCCACAAGAATTCATGAATATTTTCAACAAAATCCTTTTCTTTTAAAATTGAATGTAATTTTGTGATAATAAAATGATTTTGAAGAAGAAAGGATGTTTTCCTCAAGAATTCATTTCAAGTGTTTTATCAAAACCATTTTCCATCTAAGATGACATTATTTTCATATGTTTATGTTTCAAGTATAATGTATCTATGATTTACATGGTTTCACTTTTCTTATGATTAAATGATATCCATTTGTTTTATATTCATTATGTTATGATGGGATGATGGTTATGAAACCCATTTTATTCTTTAGGTTATGATGAATGATTTATGATTATGTTGTGGCATACGTAAGAATGATTTCATTATGATATGGGTGGGACCTATATCTTCCTAAAATGAATTGGGTAAAGATTTATATCTCATGAGATAGACATGGCTGGAATGGTATGTTAATTTGGTTCAGTGATACAGTACTGGAACGAGGAGTGAACTCGATTCAGAAAGGGACTTTGTCCACTAAGATGGTCTTGGCAGCAGTGCCTTGGGTACTATGGAAATCATATCATGTGATTAATGGTTTTACACAATTACATGTTTTATTCCCATGCTATTTTATCATGATTTCTGTTCCTTTATGATATATTCCTTACATACTTCCAAGATTTATGTCTTTCCTCAAGATTTTGATGTTTAGATTTTATGTTCATGTTTTTTTCGTTCAAATGTTTATAGATTGTTTTATGTTCTCTATGTTTACCCTTACTGAGCATTTGAGATCAACCTTTTTATGTTTTATTTTCCCTAGGATATATAGAAAGGTTTTAGGTAAGAAAACAAAAGGGAAAGATCTTTATGGGAGATGTTGAAGATATTTCAAAATGATTAGAAGATTATTTTTCTGAGTTTCCAAAGACACTAAACTATTAAGGTCCTTGTGTGTTTGTTTTTGTTATGTATTAAGTAGTCCAAAAAAAGTAATGTACATGTACATGTACGTCAAGACTGGGTCTCTACAATTGGTATCAGTGGAAAGGTTTAGTTAACCTTTGGAAACTAGGATGTGAAAACTTTAGTGAAATTACTAGAGATATTTCTAAGGTATGTCTAGGGATGTCTCTAAGGTTGAGTATAAGTATAGGTTATAGTCCTATAACTATGGTAAATATCTTATAATTTAACTTAAGATGTTATTTATTGAAGGTAATCCCCCTTGATTATGATTTTTTCCTATCACACTATTCTTTTTGGGTTTTAGAAAATGGCTGGAAATAGGAAGACTCACGATAATGGAGGATATGATGGACAATGGAATGATATTCTTCATGAGAAACCAAATGAAATTGGATATGGTAGTCCACATATATTTAATATTCCTAATCATAAATCTCATAATATAATGAATAATATCAACTTTTTTATGTATCCCGACTTAGCTAATAAGATAAAGATGGAGTTTCATGATGATCATAGTGGAAAGAAAGTTCAATTCCTCTCATGTAAATCATGTGGGAAGAGGCATCGGAGAGAATGTTTCAAAGGAACTGGAAGATGCTTTGGGTGTGGAAAAGAAGGACACAAAGATAGTTATTGTAACGGAAAAGGTTCAGTTAACACAATGGACAAGGATAATGGTATTGCTAAGACATAAAAAATGGTTAAATGTTTTAAATGTAGAATGTACGGGAATTATGAAAACCAATGCCCAAAGGGAAAATCTCATAAAGAGAATCATCATGGTCATATGAGAAGTATTTATGTGGATGATGATGAAGATACTAAAAATGATATATGAGATTAAAGAAATTTTGATGCTAGGTCAATGGTTTATGAAGGTAGTGGAATGATTGCATGTTTATCAGGAATAATGTATGGTACTATATAATAAGGAAACATCTAAAGATTGTTACAATATTTTTTCCTAAATTATTTGAAAGTATATACTGAATGGTATCGGTAACCATGAAAGGTTATTCAAATATTTTTGGAAGGTAGATGATATGTGCATAATGAAAGGATAAGGAGATAATGAGGTGTTTGATAGTATTAATGAGATCATGACTGATATAATGACAAAGTGATATCATGGTATGAGTATATAAAAATTTTGTGATTTTGGTTTGTGGAAAGAGTTAACTTTTGACAGCATTCATGTTTTCACTAAGGATCAATGGGTATTCATTTTTCAAGAGAATACATGATTAAGGAATTCAAATATTTGGAATGTGACCAACATGATATATTTTAAGATATATGGGAGTCAAATGATGTTATTCACATGCTTGGTAGATGACCTTTCTAGTAATCATTTTCTTTATACTATGAGCTTAGACCGAAGTATTTTGGATAAGCCTAAAGATTGAAATGAATTAAGTTAGACATAAGATATTATTGTTTAAGGCTAGAACTTTTTTCGATATTATTGCAGCAATGTTATAATAATTTAGTTTTAGAAAAAGGGATAATCTACAGGACAAGCGATAGCCCGTCGCGTCGGACAAGGATGTGGGAATCGAACGCACAAACGAAGTGCGATAGGCCTTTATCACCTACCTATGTCCTACAAGAAGTCCCTGGTTAGTACAAACTAGTTTTATTTTATTATGTGATATGAGAGATGAAGTATAACTCCATTTTAGCACCATATATGATTAATCTCAGCATAGATGGACTTATGTATATATAAAAAATTGTGCTAACCTTTTTGCGATAGAAACAGATGGAATGACGTGTCATTCTATCGCATGATCTGCTAACACTTCACGAATGACAAATTCAACTTCATTTCTTTAAGAGATGAATTTGAAATTGTTCAACGCATGAACAATGGTGAGACTGTACCAAAATCAAGTATGTATTTATTTTAATTCAACAATTCTTCAACATTAGGGAAATGATCTTGAGAACTAAAAAACGTTGTCCTAGTACCCCCATACCTCATGAATTAGATGGTACCGTAAATCATCACAAATTTATGGCTTTCTGGTTGATGGATTTTTCATAGCCATGTTCTCTACCACTCTCCATATGAACTTGATGGTTAGACTTCTCTTCCATATCCATATTTCCACCTATGTTGTCCTATGAGGAAACCTAGTGCTGAGTTACTTTGGGTGACAATTATGATTCTAACATTCTTTTTAAAATGAATTTTTCGTATTCCTTTTTACTATATGGGTTTTCTTTGAATGAAACTTTCATGTAGTAAACGATTTATAACCCCGATGAATTTCGAGGGAGAAATTCATTTTAAGGGTGGTAGAATGTAACACCCAGAGATTTTATGAGATATATTATTTTTAATTTATTTAATGTGTTCTATTAAACACTACACAAAGATTACCTTGTACAATATGCAACACCATATTAGCTTATAGTATACACAACATGATTATTGGCTCGTGTTACACACAATTTAATGTTTGTTTTGTGGAAATTATTCTACGCAACATTATTTATAGATTTTTTTAATGTATAAATGAAATAAGTTTTGATTATGTTATGCACAACACCAAACGAAGCTTTCAATACACGCAGCCCTAACTTGTCTTGCATTACACAAAATCAAAACCTTCTTCGATAGCGTGTGTAGTACGCAATACTGAGTTTCACTAAATGAGATATTATTATAATATTATTTTGAACTATCCGTTAAGAATAGTAACTCCCACTTTTTGAAATTTTATAAATTTTATCTTTCTAAATGGACTTTATATTTTTATTCAGAATATCGAAATTAGCTTAGGGTGAATTTTTGGTATTTTTCTGAAAACTTTCAATTTTTGATGAATAGTGAAAACACTAGGTTACTATTTAAAAACCGACTTTTAATTTAAATAATTATTTATTTTATTTAAATTTATTTTAGGTCCAAATTGATACATAATAACTATATAAGTTAAATTTAATTCATTTGAGGCTTTTTATAATAATTTTAGATATATAAAAAAATTTATTAAACTTTTCACCGTCTTTTACCCTCGTCCTAGGTGAATTTGAAATTTTTTACATAAAACATTATATTATCGCTTCTGTGAGTGGAATTTAAAAAATCCGAGAGACACGGTTAATATCATGGAGTAAAATGTTGCTCAATAAGATAAAAATAATTTTTGGTGAATAGTAACTTTTTGCTTTTATTTACCAAGGTTAAAAGTAAATAGGGTAATTAAGGGTAAAAATGATATTATTTTTACCCTAAAAAATGTCCTAATTCTATTGGATAAGTGTAATTTGACCAAAAAACCGCAAGAATATAATATTATTATTTAGGTCCACTTGGATTAGATTAGGACATTAATTATTATTTTATTTAAAGAATAGTTAAAATTGTTAAAATCAAAGATTAATAACTAATACATTTTTAATATTGGGTTATACATAAGATAAATTCAACTATAAATATTCATTAGAAAGATAAAATTATTTCCTACATAATGGTGTTTTATGTATAATTTTTAGACAGTAAATAATTTGATTTATTTATGACACAATGATGATGCAGTAGTTACCGTATTAATGAAATATTAACATAATTGATGTTATAAATACCCAAATAAATTTAATTTGAGACTTTTAATAATTTACAATAATTTTTTAGGTTAATATGAAATGTTTTTAGTTATTTCATTAAATTTATTTGAACTAATCATTCTGTTATAATTTTCACAAAAATCTATTACCAAATAGTGTCAAAATTGACATACAATAGTTTTTAAAACAAATATTATATTATTAATTGTTATTCTATTCCTAATAAAGTATGGTTTGGAAAAATGACTTAGATAAAGTTATATATATTAATAATTAAACACTTGGGGTTCGTTTTTCTTGTTATCGTAAATTTATTAACCATATAGTGTAAGAAAAAAGAAGAGATGGTAAAAGTTAAATTATTTAACTAAGAGTTAAATCTAAATGATAAGGTTAAAATAGTAACCTAAGCATGTCATAAAGCTATTTGTTGAGAGTATTACGACCCATCCCCTCTTTAGCTTCTAAATAAATCAATTTGGAGCTATTATAAATTGAATATGACTTTATTGTAAAATAATATTTTCATTTTTTCCAAAGGTGCCCCTCTCCTCCCTTATAAAAGGGACACCCCTTCCCTCTTCTCTTCACACATTTTTGAGCCTTTAAGCTCGGCCAAACCCTGCCAAATCCTCTTCTCCAACTCTCTAGTTATATCATAGTGGTTATTTTCTTCTCAAAAGACCAACTCTAGTGCCTTAAGAGGAAGCCTATAAGAGGTGCGTCGAAGAAGAGGTAATCTCTTCTACTGATTCTTTCAAGTTTTCTTTCTTCTTGAACTTCTTCTTATTTAGTTATTTCATTATAAAGTAACAACATAATTATCACTAAAATACTGATATGTTATTACAAATATGAACCAACCCCATTTCACCTTCTATCCATCATATGGGAAATGAAATCACCGCGCGTGCGTACGTACGGAATACCGTATTTACGTCGTGGTGTAATCTGTTTTTCCACCACAACCATACTTGGATGGGTATAATGGTGCAAAGAATAAAATTATATGGTTATTATAAAATCATACTGATTCATAGATATTATATAATCCACTCCAATTCAATTCAACAATTATGTGAATGATATCATCGCTTGTGCGTATGTACGGATAACAGTCTCCACGACGCGATGAGATTCATTATCCATGCTAACCATTCAAGAATGATTATAAATTATATATAATTAATAATAATGAAATATATGAAATAATGAAGAAAATGGATTTAGGTATATATATATATATGTCATCTAATTACTTCCATTCAAGTCAATAAAGAAATGAAAACAACGTTCATACGTATGTATGGCCTACCGTCTCCATGAACGGTGTATTTCAATTCATTTATCTATCTATTATATATATATATATACTGAATATATAAGATATATAAATCATGATTTACATTCTAGAAGTAAGTAAATCATTATATAAGTAATAATAATATCAAGAACAACATGTCCAAACACGTACGATAAATAAAACGATTTTACCCAAAACACTGCTTTAACATGGAATTTACAAAAGAACGCGTAATATAAAGTCATAAGTGAACCATATATGATATCATAACAATGAATATGATTATTTAATAAGTCAATGACATTATTTAAATCATTATATAGGAGGTTCGGATACATACGAAGCATATCGGACCTAAGGTAAGGGATAATTATTCCAATCTCATTCTTATTCGAGATTGTTTATTCGGAAGTATTTACTGGGGTTTTATTTATCATCCATGTCCATATGTTCTCAAAATGTTTTCATAAAATGTTTAAATTTATCCCATGTATGTTTAAAGTAATTTTCACCATTTTTTACTTTTACCACATCGTATGGAAGGAATCTTTCTTTTGTTTACCATATGAGGTACTTTTTGACTTTTCCGACAAAAGTATGATGAGAATGTTTTTTTAACTTATATAGCATGAACAGATTTTTACAGTTTCATAAAGCCTTATTTTCATGAAGCTTATTCCACAAGATTTTAGGACTATTTTTAACAAAATCATTTTCTTTTAAGATTGCATGGCATTTTGTGAAAAGAAAATGAATTTGAAGATAAAAGGATATTTTACTCAAGAATCCATTTCAAGTGTTTTATCAAAACCATTTTCCATCTAAGATGACATTATTTTCATATGTGTATATTTCAAGTATAATGTATCTATGATTTACATGGTTTCAATTTTCTTATGATTAAAAGATATCCATTTGTTTTATATGGATTATGTTATGATGGGATGATGTTTATGAAACCCATTTTATTCTTTGGGTTATGATGAATGATTTATATTTATGTTGTGGAAAATGTAAGAATGATTTCATTATGAGATGGGTGGGACCTATATATCCCTCTAAGTCATTGGGTAAAGATTTATATCTCATGAGATATACATGGCTGGAACGGTAAGTTAATTCAGTTCAGTGATACCGGACTAGAACGAGGAGTGAACTCGATTCAGAAAGGGACTTTGTCCACTAAGATGGTCTTGGCAGCAATGCCTTGGATACTATGGAAATCATATCATGTGCTTAATGGTTTTCCAAAATTACATTTTTTATTCCTAGGGTATTTTATCATGATTGATGTTACTTTATGATATATGCCTTACATACTTCCACGATTTATGTCTTTTCTCAAGATTTTTATGTTTAGATTTTATGTTCAAGTTTTTTTTCATTCAAATGTTTATGGATTGTTTTATGTTCTCTATGTTTACCCTTACTGATCATTTGAGCTCACCCTTTTTATGGTTTCTTTTCCCTAGGATATAATGAAAGGTTTTATATAAGAAAAAAATGGGGAAGATCTTTATGGGAGATGTTGAAGATCTTTCACAATGATTAGAAGATTATTTTTCTGAGTTTCCAAAGACACCAAACTATTACAGTCCTTGTGTGTTTGTTTTTTTATGTATTAAGTATTCTGAAAAAGTAATTTAATGTCCATGTACGTCAAGCTTGGGTCTCTACAGTAGTCAAAGTTGCAGAAGTGTGTTTCTTTATCCACAATAGAAGCACAGTACATAATTGGTTTTGAAGATGGAAAGGGGATGTTGTGGCCAAAATTTTATCTCCAGGATATCAAATTGAATCATAAGGAGTACAGGGTTCATTTCAATAGTCATTGTGCTTTGGAAATGATCAAAAACTCCATGTACCATTCCCAGAAAAATCACATTGACAATCACTATCATTGGATATTTGAAGTGATTGATTAACAGCTGCTACAACATGTAAATATACACCCGATGGAGAACCCAAAGGTTATGTTGAAATAGTGATTTCTCAGGATAAGCTATAACTTTTCAGATGCTCCAACAAATTTCAACTAGAGGTGGATAATTGATAGAGTCTTTTATTTCTGTCTAGCTGCTTTAGTTGATGGCTGGTACACTAACCTCACCTGACCCTTAGCTTCTTCACATGAAGAATATAAATGATTTCATGGGTAAAGTTTATTATAACCATTTTTCACATTAAAAATATTTTCTACTATTTTTTCATTCATCTCTATTCGTGATCAAGAAATAACAACAGAAGGAAATGGGGAGATTGATTTGTGGAAGTTGAGTGGAAAAATTCCATTATTACTAATGTACCCCACCGTCATCACTAGCACCTTCCAGGAACCCCTCCCTGGTTGGGTGGAAGGCACCAAGAAATCCATGTGGGTATATTCAATTAAATGTGTTTATGGGGATGTTTTCCATCCTCCTTTGTAGAACTATCAACAGCTTCTCAAGGAGTTATGGAAAAGGACAACTATAATACATACTGGGTGACCCATCTACTATTCATGATATGGTTAGCCTTTTATTTATTCTATTGAAACCAACACATGTATATGAAGTAATGATGTTACGATTTAAAGTAAATTTCTTCTAGATACCGAAGTACATGGTGGTGAGCTCCATGATGTATGCCATGTCGATGGTCTATAAAGTACACTGGGTTTAGATGCAACTTTTGTATCGGTGTACCATTTGTGGTCTGGACTGGTATCCTCTCAAGTTAACCCTTTAATAGGATATTCCCTTACACCTCTAGTATAATGAAACGTGTGCTATTATGTTTTGAAACATTGGATAAATTATTTAGGTCATTCCTTTCTTTTCAATTCGTAGACATTTTTTTCATTTTGTGATGAAAATCAAATCCATGAAACAGATCAAGCTTCAGTTGAGATGGATCGAGCACTAGCTGTGGTGACTCCTGCGACTATGTATGTAACCAAAAATCTTGAACTATGGTGATAATAATGAATCTATAAAACATACGCGAGTCCAACGGTTTATACGGTGGAAATGAATCCACCGAACGCAGTGTCACATTGTCCCCAAGTCTCCTCCAACAAAAAGGCAGGGTTTTTCTTCTTCGAGAACTACCCTAACTCCTATGCTATTTATACTCGGCCCCTGACACTCATTTTTGTACAAAACAAGCATTAATAGCTGAAGAAGGTGGGGCACCCTGTCTATTTTTAATGTAATATGTATTTAAAAATATCCATTTCATTTAGATAAAACTAAATGTTATGTTGTTACCATTATTTTTTCAATACATTTTTCTTATGAGAAATTTTCTATGAATGTTGTATGTTTATAATTTTCCTATTAAAAAAAACTGAAATTTAACTATTTTTAATTCACTACAACCTGTATGAATAGAAGAAAGAGAAACTATTTTTAATTATACTCATGGAAGTTCTATTAAGAGTTCCACTAGAGGTTCAAATATAATTTTTGGAATCTATAAAAAAATAATATATATAGTACAATATTTTTTTAGGGTTGATGGGGAATATTTATTTTTTTCTCCAATGGAATTTCCATTGGAACTTCCACTGGTGGTTCCACTAGAACATGCATTAGAGGTTCCACAGGAGCTTGCACTGGAAGCTTCACTCGAACCTCCACTAGAACATCTAATGGAACATTCAATGGAGGTTCGAATAGATCCAATGGAAACTATTCTACCCAATTATAGTGAATAATTATCTAATGATTTTTTTTGTTTTTCTTTACACTAGATGTTCCAGTCATATTCCAAAAATGTAGTGTAATTTTAGGAATTCCAAAAAAAAATTGTAATGAAATTTTTATAAGATTAAAATGTAAATTTTGTGCCATTCTTTCTCCTTGGAACTTCCACTGCACGTTCCACTAGAACTTCCCCTGAATCCAATTCTAATTAATTATAGTGTAGTGTTACATTAAGTAAAAATACATGTTTGTATTTCCCTGTGGAACATCCATTGGAACTTCTAGTCATATTTTACATTTTAAACCTAGAGTTTAATTTGTGGAATCCACAAAAAAATGTTATTAGTAAACTTTTTATTGGATTTATAAGTGAATTACACGACATTCATTAACGCCGGAACTTCCACAAATGGTTCCACTAGAACATCCACTATGGGGAACTTCCAATAGAACCTATTCAACCTAATTACAGTGAAATGATACCATATATAAAACCTAATTTTTTCCTAGAGCTTTCTCAGGTGTAAATTTCCGTCATATTCTACCTTCCAATCATGTAATTTAATTTTTTCAATCCAAAAAAATTACAGTGACATTTTTACATCATTCAGAAGTGAATTTCATGAAATTCTTTCATAGTGGAACTTCCACTAGATTTTCCACTAGAATCCCCACTAGAGGATCCATTGGAACTTCCACAAGATCTCTTACTATAAGATCCAATGGAACTTCCATTACATTTCCGTAGGATGTGCAATTCATTCCCAGAAGACATCCAATGGAGCATCCAATGTAAGTTGTAGTATTATTCTACCTTATATATTGTAATTTGTCAATGCCCCCAGAAATTCCCTTATTTTATATATTACTATGAAATTTTTGTAGGATTCAACAATGAATTATTATATTCTTTCAAGTCCTATTGTATGTTTTGTGATTCACAAGGAAACAACTTACATTCCATTTTTAGGTGTAAATTTTAGGTCCAATCTAATATATTTAGAAAGATCTATACAAGAAATCAAACTATAATTGAAATAATGACATAAAAATTCTTTGTTGAATACTGCTTTTCTAGAATATGTTTCAAGAATTTATATCAAATACTATATCCTCATCAGATTGTAGGAAATATCACAATTCTATTTTTTATGTATTGGATAACTACGTTCCCTCAACAAATTCTTTTCATTTTGGTGGAGTGGAAATATTTTTATCTGAAGTTGAAGAATAAAGTATATTTGTAATAAAAAATGGCGGAACAGAACTGGAGGACTCCAACTCTTTCAATTAAACCAGGGCAGCATTGTATATTAAGAGATTTCAACAAAGTATTATGTTGTTGGAAGAAATGTCAATCAGATCAGCTCTTTTGGAAGTTGTAATGGGAAAAGACGAAGTCAATCATGTTAAAACGTCATCAATTATATGTTTATAGACATGCACAACTTTGTTTTTCACTACTATAGGCTATTACTTGAGTTGGGGTTTTATCAATTTTGTGGATACTTTGAGAGACATGAGAACACTAAGGCGGTCTCAAGAAATCCACTAATAGCTGATTAGATCAATTAAAGAATTTCATAATTAGTGCACAAAGATTACATGGGATATTATTGCATCATTGGTATTGATTAATATTTATTTTCACTTATATGTATAATCCAACCTTCGTATGACTGTTATTTTATTAGTATTGGTATTTTGAGGAAAGAGAAATAGTGAAAGGAAATGAAAAATCTAGCAATCCACCTTTCACAAAATGGTGCATGACAGATTTTGATACTAATGAAAAAAAATTAAAGATTCAACAACTTTCTTCTAGTTGGGTAAGAATACCAATTAAAGTGTAAATTTAATGCTTTTATCAACCCATAGGTATTTAATATGAAAAATATAAAAGATACAAAAAAAGAGGAAATTGACGAGTAGAAAATAACAAGTAAGGAAGCTTTTCTTTCCCAGTAGGAAAAGGTGGATGACTACGACGAACAAAATAAATGGTCTTTCAAAATAATATTCATTCTTAAAAATAAAACTATAGAAAATGGAAGCAACGGTTAGGAGAAAAAGTTGAAAAAATTAAAAAACTGATGTTTTTGGTAAGTGGTAATGACATAAATGATGAAATTAGGAGAGAAAATATCATTTCTAAAGAGGAATTGAACCCTTCTATAAAGAATTAAAATAGGACAGTGGGAACCAGTGAAGTTGGGATGAAGACGACAGAACATTTACAACAACCTATTGATAAAGTCACACATATCCCTAACAATCCCCAACTAGAATAGTCAGAAATGAACCATTTCATAATGGAGTAAAAGTAGACTGAAGGTAGGAATGAAGCTATGATCCATGAGGATACAGATCACATACAAGAAGATGCTGAAAAAACCATGCTTTTCACTTAAAACAACCATGTTGAACTTCCAAAAATAGAAACTCATCAAATCAGATCAATTATTTGAAATATGAAATGAAGAGCTGGAAAACCAACGAAATTGAACTCATCATCTCTAAAGAAAACACAAAATATAAGAAGTAGAGCGGCAGAAGCTCAAACAAAACTAGTAGAAGATCTAGCTCAGAAGAAAAAAACATCAATATATCTGGTGTTTCAAAGTAACCACAACATAAAAGGGTAGTTATTGAGTTGGAAGTTACACCAAAATAGGCTAGGTAGAGTTATAGGCTCCAAAAAATAAGACTACGAGCAACATGAGAATATTTTTCAGTTAGATCCAACCTTGTATATTGTCAGAACTAAAGGGAATGACCAACCTAAATTTAAATATTTCTATTTAATTACCTTGAAATATACATGTTTTCTTATAAGTTAATATTATTATTATGTAGTGAATATGTTTGGTAATTTGATAACAATTTATATTTTGTTTCAATAGATTATATTTTATCTTTTTTTAGCAAAACCATGAAAAGTAGAAGGGTCTGTATTTAAGTTAACCAAGATTTTCATAAACTAATATTCAATTAGTTTGACATATTCCATTCCATTTAAAGATATTAGATAATAGGTGATTGTGGTTTGATTATAAAAAAGAAGTGTGAAATGGAGAAGATAACAGGAATATGCCAAGATAAATCCACGACGATTACAATTTCTTCCATGCAAAGTGTAATATCCTATGTATTCTTTATGGTGTAAATGTATTAATTAATATTTTATCAAGAATTATTCAAATTTACATGGAATAATATCTTGTAAAACCCAAAATTTGAAAGAGATGTTGCTATATAAACTTGTAATAGATTAAATGCGGTTAAATGGAAAAGCATTCATCACCATCAACACAAAAAATATACATTGGATATTTCTCATTTTTGATGTTCCGAGTAAATATTTTAGACACTATAACTCCAGGCAGCCTTGGATTGGTGGTCCTAGAGATTATTGTTATAAAAAGAATGCTTCAGAAATTGTAAATGTTATCCTTTTAGACATGAAGTACATTTTAATATAAAAAATGACTTTATAAATTTTTTACAACTTGCAGAAATCATTTATCAATAAAATCATAAAAAATGTATCCTAGAATACATGGACAAGACAACTTATGCATTACAGTTCCAAGTGGAATATACTCCTAAACCAGGGGATGAAACCATGGAAGGTTGAATAATCATTTTATATTTAATAGAGAAGTTGGAAACTGATTTTGAAAAATAACTATGTGCTAGAACAAGTGAAATCAATGAACTATGATTTTATATGGAACATTCCTTCTTTACCGACCATGGAAACAGCTGGACAGAAACAACATTTAGAAGAAGTTGTTTCCTCTTGGAAACAATTCTAACAGTATCGACATAAATAATTAAATATTCCTCTTATATGGAAGTGATATGAAATTTGAATTGAATAAGTTATGAGGTTATTAAATTCTTATACTGAACTATTTTATGGATTTTTCATGAAAGTGGATTTGAATGTTTTCAGGTTGTCAGACATTTATAAATCCTAGTTTTAGGGTTGTTTATTATTTTGGATGGTGATGGAAATTAATTGTGAATTATTTAATGTGATGATATATGTTTGTTATTGTCTATTTTTATAAATATAGTTTTGTTTAATGATTTACATTCTTCTATTGATGTTAGAAATGTTTTTTTTATTTCAATTTTATTGCATCCCATGGAATTTCAGATTTCATTTTTGAAGTTAACTTTTATATGGTTATATAATTAATATTATAAAACTTCTCAGTGTAGTAGATGTTTTTTGGTCTAGTGGTTCTAGTTAGTTGGATGTTTAGTAATGTTTTTTTGGTTTGTATGTTAGATTCTAATAGTTGTATGTGGAATAGAATTTGATCACTGGGGGAGTCTTAATGATGAGTTTTCAATATTCCATAGATGTATGATAATATAGTTTCTATTGTATGTTGTAAAAAGATATTAATTATGGTTTTTTAAAAGTATTTATTTTTCATTATTAGTGCTTGATTGTTCATAATTGTTTCTGTTTCTGATTGATGGTTATTTAATCACTATTATACTAATGGATATTATATTTCTATATTAATATTTTAAGATAATTATATTAATGATTTAACAATTTAAATATTGACATTTATATTCCGATATTGGGGTTATGTTTGTCTTATATAGGTATTATATTGATTTTATATAGTGTTAAAGGGAATATAATGTTCCTTTGAGGTGAATTATTTTTTTTTTGGTAATTGATATGGGTTATTTTGAAATAGTTTGTGAGATGCCAATAATGTAACCCATTTGCAGTTTCTCTTATTTAATTCCATGATATTAAAAAAATAAACTTCCTAAAAATTATCCCAATGACCGATTTTCCTTATTTTATATCAAAATTGTTATTTTATTAGGTTTCAATATTAATATGAACATGGATTCCAAAGTATCAATATATTTTCCATGACGGTTCAAAAGTATCCATGGATTTTTCCTAAAATATATATTTTAATTTATTTATCTCACATAACTCCAGTCATAATTTTTTAAAACATGACAACAATGATACCCAAAAAACTCAAACAATGTACAAGAACATTCAATATCATTAATGGAAACTTCATATGGTACAGAGAATGGATCTACACAGCCAACCATTCCAATAACATAAATGAATCGAACTCTGATCTCAATACATGATATCGGAAGAAAATAACCAACTATTTGTTATTCGTGTTGAAATAAATCAAATACCATGGTTCTATACCTAGTATAAACCTAGAACATCAATCTTAGTAAGGGTAATGATTACAAGGAAACTTATCCTATATCTCAAAATCTACCTTTGTTTTGTGATACCAACTTTTTTTTCCAAAAAAAACTCAAACTGCTTAATGAAATCAACAACACTTAACTTGTGATGAACATAATATTTAATATTTCAATTAAAAATTTCACTTAATTGAGTGATGTAAATACCCAATGTTAAAGAATCTTTGAAAAAGTAATGCTCCCACTATTCTCACAATATGAATACATCATCTACCCTCTGTAATTTCCAATCCCTATATTCTTCTCTAAGGGAATCCCACTCTTGATCAAATGAATTGGAATCATGGTATTGGAACATACACATCCTAAATATAATTAGAAAACTAGATCCATCTTTCATCCAATGAACTCAAATATTAATTCCATTTTTCGCCAAATTCCATGTGCAATGGATACTTAAAGATCCCAATAAAACATCAGAAATGGATTTTCCCATTATCATAACTTAATCAGAAAATATAGTTTTAGGACTCTTGATGTGAAGAACCTATAAATTTTTTTGAAACAACCAAAAAAATGAGGTCATGGGTTCGTTATATAACAATGATGCCCCAACGACGACAATATCTCGATGATGATTGAACCCTAGGAAGACACCTAAGGGATTATACTCTTTATTAGTGATGAAAGTGGTGTAAAAAACAACAACATGTCTAAAAAACCCATAATATGTCATCATTTTTGGATCCACCCAAAATATATTACTAATTTTACCATTCATGTCAAATTGCATAGTATAGAAAAATTACTGATTATCCTGACTTTGTCTTTCCAGGTACTCTAACATGAAAAATTCATCACAAGAAAGAAATTACCTTTCTTGTTTTGAGGTCAAAAAAATCAATTCATCAACTATAATGTACCCAATAACAACTTTACCCCTACAATATCCTCCTACAAGTAGAAGGAATCATTTGGTTTAATACAATCTGAAGCATTCACATATAACTCAGCAACTTGTGCTTCTATTATTTCTTTGGTAATTTATCATATGAATTGATTCTGGGACATGTAAGGGATGATTACTCTATTTAAAAATACAATATATGCATATTTCTCAGAAGATAATATACTAACACATATTCTAGAAAGGAAACTTGTACACATATCAGATGGAGGAAATTTCATCATTATATCACATTTTTCAACCTTCATATGACCGTCTTTTCTACATGCATAAATGATTGATGTGACAATTGATTTATTTATTTTTCCTTTTATTAGAGTATTATCGGCATCCACTAAACCTATTTTCACCCCCATATGTGACATAAAATCCTTAAGATTCATCAAGTGATTTTAATGTCATCCCTACATCCAGTTTAATAGAAGATGATACAACATCAATATCATCAGAATTGGAACAAACTTATACAACAAATACATAACATTAACCAACTTAAATTAATTTTATAACAAGATTTAATCCTTTTGAATATATATAAACTGTATGAATAAAAATATAATTAAATATTTTATAATTATGAAAATAATTATATATATATAATAAAATCATATTTCAGAAATTATAAATAAATATTTTTATAAGATATATTAAATATATTTTCTAGTGGATGTTCTAGTGGAATTTCCATGCTACAACAAAAATGAATATTTCTAAAACTATGAAATTTATTAATAAAAATTAAACATTAGTAAATGTATTCATTTGAAATACATAATTTTTATAAATTTGATTTAATTTAAAATTTTAAAATGTAAAAAATATTTGATAAAAAATAAAAACAATTAAATAATTTGGAGAATAATACAAGTTGAACTTTTAGTAGAATAATTTAAAAACAAATAATTTTTAAATATAATTATAAAAAATATGAATTTAAATTTGTACTTAATTTTTATAAAAATGATTTAATTTATCATTGGAAATATTATTAAAATTTGAAATTGAATTTATTTTCCAATATAGGTTCTAGTGGAAGCTCCACTTGATGTTTTAGTAGAACATCCAGGGGAAATTCAAAACTTATACAACAAGAACTAGTAGAACTTCTGAAATAAAATAGATATATTTATTTTAGTAAAAAAACCTCAAAAAAATTTCATATGGTCTTGGATATAAATACTAAAAAAGAAGTAGTAATAAAACATCAAATATAATCTCCAATACCTTCCCATGATTCTCCAAAAAATCATGGATAGTAACTAATTTTAGATTTACCAAAAAAAATAGAGTAAAAATACATCAAATATAATCTAGAATACCTTCATATGTGTCCATTATATGAAGAACCAAAATAAAAACTCCAAACAACCCTATGACTCTAATGATTCACACTGTCACAAAACAGAATGAAAATGCCTTATTTTCATGTAGTCATGGTGAAACCCACTAAAAATGCACTAATTCCTAAGACCGCTATAAATCAATCCGAATTCGCACATCCAAACCCAATCAATAAAAATGCCAAATTTTTCCATTAAGAAACCTACTCCAACTAAACCCATGACCCCTATGATGAAACCCACTCCAACAAATCCCATTGAAAATTTTAACCCTTGCGCAATCCTGCTGAATCTCACTGAAAATGGCACATTTCCTCAGACCATTCCCCCAATATTTTAGAGAGCACCCAAAAAATAAAATAAAAATGTAAAATACCTACCACACAATGCCTCATTTCATGCACACACCTCATTTTCCATGAGATGAAAATTCCCTCTAGAATATCCCAGCAATATAATGCTTCCACCTATAAAAATAAACATGTGTTAGGATCTCTACACATTACTAGAGGAACCTATAAAAAAGAGAGAACCATATATGATTAATGGAGATGGGGTCTTTAGTGGTAAATTTAGTGAAATGTGTAGATTTTAAGGACCTTAGGATTCGTGACATCACCAAAACCCCTGAATAGGCAAGGATGGGAAGGTTGTTAAGGTGGGGTGACTTCAAACTGTGACCATGGACCACTTCCACCTAATCACCCTCTTTCATTAATTTGTCCCTTTTAAGTTTTTCTATACTTTATGATAATAATATGCCAGTTCAAAGGATAGTTTCCAGATTTTGGATCCTATGTAGTAAATGATCATGTTGGCTCATGTTTTATGCAAGGACTACAACTAGAAAATATGATAGAGGATCTCACAGTAGAAAACAAGGATGCTGGTCACGATATGTGATCGCCAAATAAAAATATCATTAGCATGAAACAAGTTTTATTTCATCTCTTTTGAATTAAATAAAACTCACACAACACACCTATTTATAGAAACACAAGAACAATAAAACAATGGATCCAAACCAAACTGAAATAAAAATTCCACAGTTTGGTTGTAGTATGTGTCACCCAATACTCCCCCTCCAAACATTTGAGGCATATTTCGTTTAAAAATATCAACGTCTTCATTACTGTAGTGGATAGATGGTTTTGTCCAGAGATAAAAAGTTTATTTATCACATATCCCCCATAAACTTATTTTTCCCATCACCCATTAATGGTCATCACATCCAGCTAAATAACCAATGGGTGTAATGGCTTCACCATAGTCAAATACATAATTTTTCATGTATCCTTCAGTGGTGTTATTGGAATCGATTTTCTAAACTATCACATTGTTACAAATTTCATTGGTCTTAGTATCCTTGATGATAACTAGATAATAAGTTTTTAAGAGACCTTAAAAAATAACATACTCCTCCAATGGTTCTCTTATTTCATATATACCTGAAAGGATTAGAAAGTTCTGGGGATGTATAATGGAAAATTATCATTCAACATCTTTAGATATTGGATTATGTGGTGACAACATCACCGTTTCATCAAATCCTTATTCCTCCAATTGTACTTTTTCATCTCTTTCTTCATCTTATAGAATGAGTCATATAGCTATTGAATCATCATATTGATTCCATTTTCATGTCTCATTTTTATCAAAGATAACATATCCTCAGGATTTAATATTCTTGTTGATGGGATTATATAATCTATGTCCAATTACTCGTTCCCTATATCCCTTAAAAACACACAACCGTCCTTTTTCTTCAAGTTTTGTTCTTTTTTCATCTAGGATCCAGACATAGGAAATTTAGTGAAAAAAACTAATATATATTAGAGTTGGATTTTGAGTACTCCAAGATTCATTTGTAATCATTTCTTTGAGATTTTGGTTGGGAATATATTGAGTAAATACACCAAGCACAAGGCCGATTCTTCCTAGAAAGTCACATGCACTTATTTGTCTTTCACCATGCTTCTTGCTATATTGATAATAGTGCAATTTTTTATTTCATATACATTGTTGAGTTGGTTTATGTAAGAATGCCTCAACTGGTACGTAATTCCGTTATTCTTGAGTCACTCTTGAACCAAAGCAGAGATGTACTCCCCACAATGACCCGATCACAATGTTTGTATGTGATTATTTCTTTGATTTTCCACCAGCACCTTGAATTCTTTGAAAATTCAAAACACATCTGAATTCATCTTGAGAAAATATATCCTTGTTTTCTAGATAGTTTAATTGATAAATTTCAGAAAGTAACTTCTTTTTCACATGATTTTAAATTCAATAGACCACATAAATTGGTGTGAACTAGATCCACTGGCACTATAGATTTCTTGTTGGCCTTCATTAGAAAGTTTTTTCAATGCTATTTTATTAGAATACAACTTTATAATATTTAATTTGGGTGTCAAATGATAGGAATCACATTCACTATATTCTTCCTTCCTTGTAATCTTAAACATTCAAGTGTTAAATGTTTGAACCTATGATTGTATATCTAGTCATTATCAACATGTACCATCTTCGAACATCATGGTATCTTAGGTTGGATCATAAGTGAAAACATTTGATTCTTCTCCATCGGTAATTTTTTCATCAACATTTATTTTTCATTGAAAATAACCATTTTTATATTTTATGATTATGTGAAAACCCTTTTCCATAAACTTCCCAACACATAAGATGTTGGTCTCCATGTTGGGTACGTAGTCGATGTTAGAGATGAAAGCATGATTGTAATCTTTTTTCTTGTTCAGAATATATCATCTTCTATAATCAATTGTAATTGAGAGATCTCCAAATTTAATTTAACCATAAACCCTCTCATCCTAGTTCATAAACAAGTTTTCCTACTACAATATGCTTTCTAGATCTAGATTCAAGATACAATACTCCATCATTTTTGTGAACGTTTGTGCCATCAACACACGGGACACACCACACGTATCTCCTACTTTGATGATATGTGCCTCCTCGGTATCATTATCCATGGAAGTATTATACCAACATTCATTGCAATAATGTGTATATTTTTTACAATTTCAGTAAAGACAACATCATTTTCCCAAGTGATGATCGTTGAATCCTCTATTTCTTCCCATCCACATTCTTATGGAGTATAGTTTTTATATTCATTGACTCCTTGTTTTAGGATTCATCCAAATTTTCCTCCTTTTTTTGGATCAAATCTATCTCTATTGTATCCTCTAACCCAGGTTCTTAGATATTTCTCCTAGACCCATTTCAGATTTAATGAAATACAAATTTGATTTTGGGGCATGCTCCACTCCATTTATTTCTCTTTAGTGGTTCAACTTTGGTTTTTGGGATTATAGATATACCATGAGTACATAGACTGAGATATTCTCTATGTCTTTTGTTGCTTACATAGAAAAAACTATGTAATAAAATTTAAGATCAAGGGATCGAAAAATTTTCTCACATACCCTCATTTCTGCAATATTTTCTCAATTTTATTGGAGATGGTTCACCAAAACCATAACATGAGTATGATACTTGGAAATGGTTTTATAATATTTAATAAATAGGGTTTCAAACTCACCTTCAAGATATTGAAGATGAATCTACAACACTTTTTTGGCTCTTTAAAATGATTTGTGAAAAGTATCCCCGATATCCTTTGATGATTTCAATGAATCGATTATTTCAAAAGTAAATTCGTTAAGGCCTTGATAAATAAATTTTCTTTTTAGTCCCACTTAAATTATGCAAAATGATTGGAATATTCAACATCTAAATGTCTAGACACTACTACATTAGATTCTATGTCAGTGTGTCCATCATCCATGATGTCCATGACATCTTGGGTTCCAAGGAGCACTCGAATTTAGGTGCACCATTTTTTCGAAAATGTTCTTCATCATCATCAGGATCAAATTTTTTATGGAAACAAACTACTTTTTTTAGATGGAATATGATATAGTTCCACTTTTTTCTGATAGTGTGTATTAAAATGTACCTTTTTGAATTGAAACCCATTTTTTCAGAATTGAAGAATACTCTTTTTTTAATCACATTTAAAATAATCATCATATATGTGACCGATTTATCTTTACTAGAATATAGGCTATAAAAATATTTTTTTGTGGTAATAGGATTTGGGGCATTGTGATATATTTGGAGAGGAGACAAAAAAATGAAAAAGACGTAAATGGAGTGGGATTTTAATTTTATGAAGAAAATGGTGGAGACACACCTTATTTATGGGAGAGAGGACAAAAATAAATGAATTTTCTCAAATTAGTTTCACGTGCGTAAAAAATTACAATATACCTTTTAACAAATAAAAAACATAAATGGGTTGGGGGAACACACTAGTCATGAATAATAATAGTTTCATCTTCTTCCTCTAACACTTCACCACTGCTGCAAAATTAGGGTAACCAGGTCTGATGGAAACCTCTTCTAGTTGCAATAGATTAGATATAGATATCATGGATCTCTCTCCTCTCATATCACCTTTTAAACCTCTGATACCACTGATGGATGATCTTTCAGTAGTAAATAGGGATATTTGTCACTAGAGCTGATCTTCAAATAAAAATAGCAGCATCAAAAAAGTTGTTTTATTTATTCTCTTTTGAATGAATTCAACACAAAAATACACCTATTTATAGAATGACTAAGACAATAAAACAAATTACCCAATACAAACATAAAAAAATTCCATAGTTTGGTTTTAGTAGGTGTTTCCCAATACTCCACTACCAAATATGTCAAGTAGCCTCTTTTTGAAAATCTCAAAGCCTTCATAGATATAATGGATAGTTGTTGTCATATAGAGAAAAAGAATTATCTAACCAAAAATATATATTATTGTTCCATATTTTAGGGAAACCCTAATTTTTTCTAAATAAGAAGATTAGGCTCATGATGCTGCTCCCCGAACTATACTGACCCTACACCTTCTGTAAGGGGATGTTAGTAATTTCTTTGAAAACCCAATGAAAATGATATATGGATTTTTTATTAATTTTATTTTATTTATGTGGATTAATCCAATGATTTAAGGTTTGATGACACAAGTATTAAAGAGCTGTAGAAGGAAACCCCTGGGGACACCATTGATGCAAAACATTTCTAATTCAATCCCATGCTCATCAAATGGGATGAATACTTCCTCATTACTCATATTCATGAGTTCGTGAAGTACGTACTCCATTGATAACCCTAATATACATACATTAAATTTATGTGATTTTTAACGTATCCCATCATCTATGGTTTTTGGAATATTTAAAAAAATGTTGTTTTAAGACTTATTTTGAAAAAAATACAACAGTTATTTTTTAGATTTCTCATTTTTATTTAAAGGGAGTCATACCGGCAATACCATTTATTGAATTTATGGGTGGAAAATTATATCAAATTAATAATAAACTGTTTATCATTTTCTTTAATTACTATGACAATAACTACATGGATGATTAGTTTTGAAAATGTTGTGCACGCATTGAATCGAAATCACTTTTTAACTAAAAACACACACTTTCTAAAATATAGAATACATAATATGTAAGATTGATGTGAGGTTAATTAATATAGGTTAAAAATCAACCATGTATCTTTTGAATAATGTATCATGATAATCTGAGTGTATTATCACAGTTTTTCCATTTGACTAAATATTATATTTTTATTTTAAAAATAACTTTTATGGGAATGGTGGGAAACATAAAAAATAAAAAAGAACACATTAGACACCATGATAAATAAATAAATCATTTAAATAATGTTTTAGTTAATTATAATAATTTTCCATTTATAATTTCCAATGAATTTCATTTACCTTTGTATCTAGATGATAGGTCTTCAAAATCATAAGCCATCTCTCCCCAAGTTATGATGAACTCCTCCAAGTTTATCTTTCTTTTGTAGAAGACTCTTTCCAACATGAAAGCATGGTTACTAACCCAAAGAAATAGATATTTATAATCATACACTAGAATCATCCTATCATTCATCTTTTCAATATCCTCTTGAGAAACATTACTCAGGAACACCTCCACTCTCATTTATTCCACATGCTAAATGATAATTTCCATTGTTTTTCCTTTTTTTGGAAGCCTCTTCACCTTCCCCCACTACGAGGCTACCAACAAGTCCATAAGGAGGATCGCAAGATCAGTGATGGATTCAAAGTATGTAACATCCATATCCATAGAGTCTCCCTATGTATGAGTTAGGGCTTCCATCATACTTCCATCTTTCTCATGTAACTCAGCATTAACAGATTCAACCACCTGATTTTTACTTTGATGGTTCAAATTATTATTCTGCTCCTAGTTATTATAAATTATTTCACCATACATATCCTGGGCCCTAGAATATTTAACCTAATTTACCTCATTTGGTTTACATAAATAAGAATAATCCTCTCAATCTTTATATTTCTTCCCCTTGATCACAATGTATCTCGCGGAATCCTGATTTCCCTTTCACCCATTTTTCCTCCTAAGGATCTGAAGACCTATACCATACATTCCAATTATACATTCAAATGATAATTGGATAGAGATATCATTACCTAATTCTTCCCTAGAGATCCCTTTCCCTTTAGTGAATTTCTTTGATCGAGCTTAGTCTTCTTATTCCCAAGTGGATCCTTCAATTTATGACCCTTCAAATTAGTTGTGTAAATTAATATTCAAATTGTTCTTAATAAGACTATCCCTACAAAATACATTCACCCAACCCTATTGTACAGTTTCTTATACCTTTTCATGGACCTTGAAGCCCAATAATCCCCCCTTTCTTACAACATGTATGTTGGAGTTTGGTTTAAATGGATAAATTACATGCAACCCATCAATCCCCCTTGACACTGAAGAGCCTCACACTATCGACCTATGGTCGACCACATCACCTATGAAATGATAAAATATGTTGAAAAAATTCATATCAATATTATGGGGATTTTCCTTTTTTCTGGACGGGATCAAGATCTCTCTTTGCATGTTTTGAAGATGAAATATTATTGCCACTAATATTGGTTTCAGCAAAACCAGGCATGTCTCTTGAGTGTAATGAAACAACCATATATGAATTCACAAGTTCAAAACTCACATAATCATCATCATAAAATGGGGCATGAGGATAAAATCCTTAACTAACTAAATAACGGGTAAAAAATGATTGGAGGTGACCCATACATCGATAAGAGGTGTATAAATCTATCTAATATTCAGAACACACCACCTTTTTGACATGATATTTCTTTTTCAATATCAATCCTCACAAAATCTACCAGGGGCTTGGAAACAATAATTTCAGCACTAATATAGGGGTAAATTAGATGGTAAAGGGAATGAGATTTATTTTCTAAGAAAAAAAATATACCGACCACATTTCCAAGCATCGAGAGGATTGATGGATTTTGAAATGTTAGGGGATGGCCTATAAAAAATACTCAAATTAGAAATTTCATAGGATCTCTTCTCATATTAAATTCGAAAAACCATTTTAAAATGAAGATTCAAACATCGTTGAAGGGTCGCTCGATGTCATTATAGGCGGAGATAAGGTTATCCTCTATCTCAAATAGAATGATAAGATAGTGGGGGTTATGGATCCCTATAATAGCATGATGTGGAAGATCCCACAAATTGGATATGAATTGGTTGAAGGCATCAAATGATTGTTGATTCAGAATAAAGAGAGAAATCGGGGAGATCCTGTGCAGGTTTGGTGCCTTTGTGAACTCCTAACTGTGTTTTATTTGTTTTGTGTATGTGGAACATATTTTGTTCTAAAATGACACTTTAAAACATAAAGCACACACTATGAGTAATAATAGCTACAACATGCATCATATTGATGTGTGATTAATTCATATAATTAAAAACCAACAACTTATCATTATCCTAATGAACGATGACAATCAAAGAGTGTTTAACTAATTTTCATTATGTAGAAATATTTTAAACTAAAGTGTTATTTTTTAATTGAACATATTCACTTTCAGTCACACCAATTATACAATGTATCATACTGATGTAAATTTAATTCATACAGATAAAAATGAATCAGTAATATTTTTTTAATTGTATTAAAAAAATATGAGCTTGTTTTCTTTGTTTTAAGTTTTTGGTATGTATTTTCAAATAAAAAAATCAATTTTAAACTAAAAACACAAGATTTTAGTTATACCGTCCCCACTGTGTTTCATATAGTTATTTGGTTAATCCCTATAGGTCATCAATAAATCAAATATCATCTTTATAAATTATCAAGATAATCCTCCCGCATTTCATCCACTCTCACATTATGGAACCTGTTTTGGACTAAAAATTCACATTTAAATAGAAAACACTCAATTTTAACAAATGGATCTAAAATAAAAAAATTAAGACAAATATATTTTCATGAATAGGGATGGGGATCTAAAAATATGAAAAACATTATAATTTTTTCTAGTAATATAAAAAGATTAATATAACAAATTAAAAAAACATAGTTCAAATTGAAATAAAAAACAATTTATTCGACCAGTTTCCACGTTTGGTGCTAATGTATTTAATGATCAAGTAAACTAGAGTGTGATAGAAGGATTGTAAATGGGAAATGAAGTATTGTTTCTTAAATTTCAAAAAACCCTAATTTTTTTGAATAGGAAGATTAGACTTGTGAAGCGGCTGGTGAAACTGTTCTAACCGTACACTTTATAAAAGGGGATGTCAGTAATTATGATGAATACCCAATGAAAATGATATATGAATTCGTTCATGTGATAGTTATACATATTTTGATTCATCTAATGGAATTTTTTTACAGTTTCTTTTCTCTATATTGTGGTCATCCCATTAATCTTTTAAAGGGGGGAGGTAGTAGAAGATGTGGTGGGTGGCCAAACCGACCAATCATCTACCAGAAAAAGTCAACAAGTGGTATGGCTTGCCTATAAAAGGTAGTGGATTCCCCTAATTCTAACATCAACAGTTAGCTCATCAATCATTGATTTAAATTAGTTTTTTTGGTATATTTTAATGTTTATTTTTCAATTGTTCAAGAAAGATAATTGAGAGTATTCTCTTTTTAATAGCGAGAGAGTGTCTACCCATAGTGGTCGTTTTATTTTCTAGAGGTTTTTTACCCATTTATTCTTGGGGGTTTTACAGAATACATTTGGAGTTAATTTTTCTTCATTTTTTCTTGTTCTTTAGTCACACAATTATCATTACACAAGTGGGTGAATCATCTTCCATAACAGAAAGTGGTATCATAGGAAGGTTCTAGATGAATGATGTTCAATTTTTTAGAATTAATAATTTATGTAAATTTGAATGTAATTTTTGATTGTGACTGTTACAGATAATTCCCTACAGAAATAATTTAGTGAGACAACTAAATGCAATGTTGTGAAAAAAATAGATTCTGTACTGTTGAAATATCCTTATGGAAGCAATCATAGAGATTTAAAAATTCAATGGGAATTATTATACATGGTGAAAAATAAGACGCAACAAATGATGTAGAAAAATAATTGACATCTATAAGTTGTATTATTTACAATGGTTCAATAGCGATGGGATCTCGTCACAAAGAGTCAATGGTGATGAGACTCCATCATTATTTATGAGTGGTTGAAAATGTCATCAAAAACTATTTTTGGCACCACATATTGAATGAATTATAATTACTGATGAATACATATTTTTCTCTCAATATGTTATTACTGACTGAAATACATATTCTTAATTAATAAATTATTGCGATAGAAATACTATTCTATCACAAAAAAATAGAATAAATAAAAAACCAATAAAAAATAACATCAATTTTGTTTAAAAAACCAATTATATAAAATTATTGACATATTAATTAATAAACATATTATATATAATATTCCATCCCAAAATTATCATATTATTTTTTTCATGAAAATATACCATCGATCATTGTAGAGGTGATGGATAAGCTGGATGACTAGGTGATAGAAACTCCATCCCTATACCATTTTCAATTAGTCACATATTATCCATCATATTATTGTGTAACTAATCATTCCATCAAAGGTACTCCTCCACCTACTTCTACTATGTTCGATAAAATATCATCACGCTTTCTACACATGCTCTTTATAACCTTATTCTAAGCACGAAACATCCCCCCATACTATGCAGATGATAATAAAAGCACCGCATATACTCTCCTTTATCTAGACAATGACAATGAAGTAGGTCAATAATAACTTGAATATGTAAATCAAAAAATGATACCAACCACTCATACTTTCTTGATACTATATTGACTATCTTGCATCCAAGATTCCTCATCAAATACCTACTCACCGATATCCTGACCCTCAGTCTCAACTTGACTCTCATCATGCATGTGAGAATTTTCAACTTAATATGCCTCCATTAAATGAAATTTATATTTAATTTTTAAATTTTTTAAATTTTTGATAATTTTAAAAATTAAAAAATTATATTAACCACAATCTGACACTATTAGTCACCAGTAATCTCCATAGTGACTGGATCAGTATGCATATTCTTAAAAACATCAAACTCAATAACATATGGATGTTCTAATACCTATATGAATATCATATAAACACATTACATATAATGTAAATATAAATTATTAAATTAAATTGTGTACCATATGTCAGCAATGAATACTAAAGTTATTACAACCAACTCTATGTGTGGCATTATATAAACTCAGTTATGTTATCATGTTGATGATCACCTCTGTAAACTATATCCAATAAAGTAGTATCATTATCCATCCCATACATGGGATGATATGTAACTGGGCCGATGTTTACAATAATTCTGATAAAAAACTATAAATCAATCTCTCTATACTACTCCCTTTCTCAAATTTTATAATAACTGATGAAAACACTCGCACATACAGATCTTCGAGGACTTTGGGATATTAGATCTCAGTCTATATTAGATAGGATACTATATACTATAAATATAATTAAAAAAATAATGTTAATTATTCAGTACATTCCAAAATAAAAATTAAATAATTACATATCATCCAATGATAGAAAATGCAATGCGAAACTTAATGAAAATATGATCCCATGTCACTCATGGTTCATAAATATAGTAACATAGAATTGAAACCCTCACAAAAAAATTAAATGTGGGAAACAGTTTTAAAAAAAGAGAAAATAATAAAAAACTAGTAGGTCGAAAATTTAATGAAATTAAGGATAATAATTGAAAATAAAAAAATAGACAAATGAACATGTCTATGCAAGCTAGGATCAAAATCATGTGGTGGATGTTTCTTATGAATATGTTCAAGAAGCATCAATATAGATATTGAATGACCCCTATGAGTTGATTATGTACTAGTAGAAACCTATGGGAAAGATGATGATTCATAAGGCTGATCACCGAGAAGTACAACATCTATGAAGGTATGGAAAATATTATTGATATCATCTCCCACCATAGGAAACAAAAAAAGGAATATTATATTAAAATAATAAAATAAAATAAAATACTTCTAATGAATATAAATAGCATGAAATTGTGTCATTATTCATATTCATCGTCATATTTATATTCAATGGTGTCAATATCTTCATCTTCCTCCTCCTCGTTGTCAATTTCAATAGGAGATTCAGCATCATCATCCATTTCTATTTTGATTTCATTTTATACATCATCAACATTATCAACACTATTAGCCTATAACTATGGTGTTTCATAATTGATATTTGTTTATGTTTGGGTAAAATATTTATACGATTTTTCATCCTGATTATTTTCATTTTATTTTACTTCAACAAAACCACTTTAAATTTTAGTAAACTAATTTTCCTAAGATTTCATATTAATTATACTCTTCCTGTCAATTAGATCTCTTAAAGAAACATAATAATTTTCAAAAGAAAAATTTATATGATTTATGAGCTATCATAAATGCATCATTTACGGTAATAAGTCTTCTATATTTAATTTAAATGATTCTATGGAATTATTGAACATGAAACTCTATATCAATATCAAACCAGTGACATTTAAAAATTGATACATAATTATTTCCAACATAAAATGACTCAATTATTTCATTCAAGATGACATAATAGAAAAATTAACCTTCTTTATAAATAAATCCATTCCAAAAAAACACCACTATTTATTGTTTTTTGATCCACCATTTGTACGTGTTTGAAATCAAAATCGATTAACCACATATTTATTATAAAATTAACCAATTTCGTTAATGGGTTTCTCAATACACATAATCGATTATAAATTTTATCTTTATGTTATGATACTTGGAAAATTTAAAATGAATCAATAATATAACTAATATTAAATTTATTTCATAAATTCAGCCACAATCAATTTACATTACTAGTCTTTGAAACTAGTAGGGGAAATTACATTATGGCCATTCCTTAAGAGCAGCTGGTGTAATTGATGGGAATTATTTTTTGAAATGATAATCATATAATCTAAAAATTAATTTATATTGTTTTACTTTCAAAATATAATGAATAGGTGAAAGTATCATTCACAGTACAAATTGTGCCATTTCTTCACAATTGAGTAGAACATATACACAATATTTGTGTTGTTTATCATCTGAAAGCACATTTTCATGAACTCCACCAAATCCATGTTTAGGATGATTAAAAACTGATAAATGTTTGTCTATTTCATCACCAACATTTCCCTCATTATGTCCCATTTGAATATTTTTTTAAAGTATATTCAGGTTAAAAATAATGAGGTCATAAGAAAACATCCTCTTGAAAATATGATTATGTAATTAATACTTCAATCGATGCGTTGTTATGTTACTTTTCTTCAAATGTTTCTTCAATAACTCATATTGGGACATCAATCAAAACTATTCTGGTCCTCCACATTTTTTCTTCATGTAGAAAATGTAATATTAAATGTTACATTGAATCAATGAATGCTTGTGAATTTCCTCTTTTCAATTTGAATTAAATTAAAAACCATCTAGTTGAATCCTACTCAATGAAACAATATCAATTATTTCTATACAAATATCTTAGTAAAAATATGACATTTTAATAAAAACATCCTAAATCATGGAATTTTAGAAACCTCTAAGGCGAATCTATTGTAGTCTTTCAATTATAACATGACAATAAATATTTTTTAATCATATTAAAAGAATATTTCTGACACATGGAGAAACATTGAAAACCTAATCATTTGTTAAACACATATCTTAAATCTAATAACACAATAATATTAAAATTTCTTTACAAACTATATAATCGCCTTTTGGCTTCGTTGAATTTTGTGATTTTTTTCAACTAACTCAAGTTCTAGAAGCTTGAAAATTTAGGCACCATATATTTATTACTTCAGATTAGAATTAGTCTTACATGGTGTGTCTGAACCTATATAAGATATATTATCAAAGTATTCCTTTTCAATATTCATGACCTCTAAGATGTGATTTACTAACAAATCATCCATATATGGTAGATCCCATAAAATACTCTATTTTATCAAATTGTGTTCGTTCCCAAAACCATCTATTTTTTGTTGGTTTATATTCATTCCAAAGATAATATGAAGAAATTAACTGTCCAACACCTCACGATTTTATAATATATTTATTTTTAAATAAATTTTATTTATTTGATAGTTTGTGTTACATGCAACAGTATGTTTAAAAGAACCGTGTTATAGGATAAAAATATCATCATTTATGCATGACCATTACAACCTACCCTTTAAATATATCATTATTAATAGGAATAAAATAATTTTGTAATATATAAATATGACATACTCAACCAAAATGTGTTGATTAATTCTTTGGAAATAAGTACTCAATTTTCATTGAAGTCATTTTATGCATCATCGATCCATCTTATTAAAAATTTACTTTTATTTCATTTTGTTCATAAAACATTAACTAAATTTCTTAAACTTTTTGAAATTTTAGTTTAAAAATTTTAATTCATTTTTTAAATTAGTATGTCAAAATTAACTAAGGTTAAAATTTCGGTATTTCTCGCAAAAAATTGATTTTTCAATGAATACTCAAAACTACCAATTTTATTAATTATATGGTTTATTTTAATTGGAAATCAGAAAATATTTTTTAAATTTTATCCTAAATTAATTTAAATATCCTGTATTTATAAATAATATAATTAATTACATATTAATCTACATTTTACATTATTTGGTATAAAAATAATCTTAGTCGTAAAAGACATATTTTTGGAAAAACTATTTTCATCAGGTTTTGTAAGATTCTAATAAAATGAATTTCTTCCAATTAAAGATATTTAATTCATTAAAATGGATTTTTTATTTTTAATAATAATAATAATTATTATTTTAAAATTTCAATTTATTTTTTGGTCAAAATGAATAGTAAAATAGTAAATATTCATCACCATAATAAATGGGAAAATCAGGTCATCTTAGGTTTAAACTAAGTGATTAAGAAATTATATTTCATATTAATTCTTATTGGATGAAGGTAAGATGATAATTTTCACTATTGGTTTGAAATATATTTTTTAAAAGGAATATTTTTAAGTAAAATGACTTATATAATATTTAAAGCAAAGTAAAAGACAAAATGTCAGACTCTTAATTTAAAAAAAGTTTTAATCTGTTCAGATAGGGAAAAAAGTAAGTTGTAAAGAAATATTAATTATTATTTATAGAATAATAAAATTCTTTAAATGATGGTAATTTATTTCTAATTTTTATTAATTATATATTTACCATAAATTATTACGAACGTTGACACAATATTTCTTCAATTAGTATAAAAATAAAATAAAGTATTTTTAAAATATTAAATGTAATATAATTTGACATAATTAATATTGTTAATGAATTTTATAGATAAATATGATATTTTATAGAGTTTTAATGTAATTTATTCTGATTCATTTTCTTTCATGTTCTTTTCAATGTAAAATTAAATGAAGAGTTCTAAAATTGACATTAATGATATTATATAATAAAAAATATTATATTAAATGATTAAAAATTAATAAAAATATTATCTTCATCCAATGTAATTTAATATGGTCAAAAACATAATCCATGGTCCATCTATGATTCATTTTTACTTTTATAGTAACATTTGTAACCCTTAAAATTGAAATAGTTGTTACCACAGTTGAGGTTCAAATAGGTTAACTAAGTGGTTCAACCAAATGATATAGTTTATAACACCATTTAACCCTCTCTAGTTTTTTATAGTATATCAACCACATCCAAAATTATCTTATAATATATGTCTATTTAGCTTCCTTTTTTCTAGTGAATGAACATGTAATATTTAAACATTTCCAAAATTCTAAAAGTGCCCCTCCCCTCACATAGAAAATGACAGGCCACCTTTCTCTTCATCACACCACATTAAGCCTTCTAGATCAAAAAAACCATGAAGATATGACTTCTCAATTTCCCTATCCATATTATTGAGTTTTTTCCATTCACAAATGACCAAACATAAGATCCTTAAGAGAAGATCTAAAGAGGTTGTTTCAAAGAAGAGTTAATCACCTTAATTGATTACTTTGTTTTTTAATCTAATTTTACCTCATATATATATATGGTATTTATAATAAAATAAAAACATAAATATCCTAAATTTTAAGGCCCTAGACTTAAACATTACTTAATCTTGATTTATGTCAATAATTTGACTTTCAATCACATCAAGGATATTTTTAGGTTTAGAGCTTTAGATAATTAGGAAATAAATAAAACATAACATCTCAAATTTTACAAAGTAAAAACATCTAAAAGCTATCTATTTTTTCATAAAAAATAATAAACTAAACATAATTTCGTTTCATGTTTAATCATTATAAATTTTCCTTTATCTCATCCACGAATCTATTCCCCTTTTAAATCCTATGAAAAAAAATCAAAACCTATGATGAGAATAACAAGATCAGTTAGGGATACAAAAAAGATGGAAAAACAACTAGCCTTGAAAAAATATTTAAACCAATAATACTTTATCACAAATCCTTTATGAAGTAGTAAATACCCATCACTAAATTTAAGCACATTTATTACCCTTTTGTAACAAAAATATTACGACAAAACCCATTGAAATCTCACATAACATAAAAATGGTATCTTGGGACATAGTCATACTTAAATGGAATAACCATATGGTCTACTTCCACAAATAATTTTTAAAAATGGAATAGCTATATGGCCAACTTCTATATCTAATGAATTGTATTTTATAATGTAACAACACATCCTTGGTTTATCATGAAATCACCTCTATTTAGTTTATCACTAACCACCCATATTTGGTTTATCACGTAACCACCCTTCAAATATCCAAGTACCATTATATAATCATAACACATAAAAAATTTCAATTATAAACATTTCCCTCATAATATTTCAATTTGATTCACAAGAAATCATTTCAAGATATTTAAATATTCAATCCATTTCCAAAACCATTTAAGATATTTAATAAAGATACTTTTGAATCAAAGTTTCCCATACCACCATGAAACTTTTTATTGAAATTAACATTTTAAAACATTCATTTCTATATAAATAAATTCAAATAACCCAATTTGAAAATATGGACATGAAATACATGGTTTTTGAAGAATAAATATTTAAAACATTCAAAATTTTGTTTCATTTAAATAGTCCCTTACACTTGAGAAAAAATTGAATAAAAATAATTAATGAATAACATTAATAAAATCATTAAATATCATGAGAATATATAATTTCATAATATAACTTGTTAAAATGGTTGTACACAAACCATATATGATAATAAAGGTGCATAACATCAAAATATTCGGCAATTAAAGGAGATATAGATGAAGTCTCGTACGAAGACCATATCATAAAATCCAGGATAAATCATTGACTTAATTATTTCTGAAAAATATATATACACACAATATAAACTGATATTTAGTGTAAAATAATAATAGGTAATTTACACACAATCTTGTAAAAACAAAACCAATGATAGGGATATTTAACTTATTGAATGGAGATTGAGTTACGATTTAACTTACAAGATAAACAAATATATTGGTAGATATATATATATATATATCCGTGTAATTTAAAACATAAAATTTATAAAGGAATATAAGATAATTGATTAGATCAATTAAATCTTTATAAAATAAAATTTAAAATAAATAAGACTTAATTTAATTTCTTTGTAACACAAAATATAAATTCATACACATTTTCTAATTATGTGAATCAAGAGTAAGGACTTGAATGCATATAAAACATTAAATATGTAAATATATGCTTGAATAAATTATATACACATATATGTAAATTAAATATATTCACTTATATAATTTAGAGAACCAAAATCTTGAAATAAATTATGATATCCCTTGAATTTTAGTAGAAAAGAGAAACAAAATTTTATTATAAGTAATTGAAGAAAATAACATTTTCAATTTCTTCATGTCCTACTTGTCTCTTTCATTCTTTATATTCCTGAATAATAAACATGGGTTAATTTTTACATTATTCATAACATTTTTTTAATTTTATTATTCATTTAATATTACTTATTACCATGTTAAAATAATTTGTTAATTATTTGAATTAATATCAAATGTTTTGTTAACGTTCAGTACATGAGAAAAAAATAAACCAGTTATGATTAATAATTCCCCATGTTGTAAAGACCCAAAATTTACTTGTAATTTTTTTAATTATACGGGAATTTTAAAAGTCCACAAAAATTAAAGGCACGTGATTCTGAGGCCCAGAGTGCCCGTAGTGAATTTCTGATCATTTTTTCATGTACATTCAGTAAAATTACAAGTGGTTTTTGGTATATTTCGAACCGTTGCTCGAAATTGAAATCTGAGGGCACCGTTGAACTCTCAACATTGGTATTTGCTTAAGTGCACCTTCACCTCGGCCGCAGTAGGTCGAGGGTGAAATATAGAATTTGGAATTTTTGTGAAAGAATGAAATAAAATAAAAGTTTGTAACATTTTATTTTTTTTGGAAATACATTGTGGATGTTGAGAGGTGGGGACCACCAGTACTAGACCTCCCATGTGAGGTTATAAAGGTGGGGACCACCAGAATTAACCTCCCATGCTGGCTATGTTGGTGGGGACCACTCAAGACTAAAGCCCCCTTGAACTCCCCACTTTATGGGGGGGAAATCTCTTGAACTCCCCCACTTTATTTATGCCACCCCCTTAATTAATTATACAAAATCATCATTTAGTTAATTGATCTAATTTAAAATTATTCCAAAAAACATAATAGATAACTTGTTCTATTATGTGGGGTACTTTTCAATTTGGTGGAATTGAGAGAAAATGGTTGGCAAGAGGAGAACATGGAAGAACACATCATCTAACGAAGATCTCCCCCAATGAAGAACATCGAAATACTACCTTGAATTCTTCCTCGGGACATCCTCCAATGGTGGGAATATACAAAAATGAAAAACCACCTCCATCGAAGAGTGTTTATCCGAAAAATGAGCTCGGGATCGGAGGCGTGTGGTAGGCGTGACAAACGTCGACAACTTCAACCTCTCTCATCGACGTCAACAATCAAACGAGGTAGGGGTTGTTATTTAATTCATGAAATTTCTTGATTAAATTCCTTGTTATTGGAAAGCATGGAGAATTATATTCAAATAAAATGAGTTTATGCATGATTTGTATGAAATTTTAGAGTTTGACGTACTTGATTCATACTTTTTTTGAGCCACTTTCTACCACCCTAACGCGGAGGGTACATGCCAAACAAATATGGCCCGACACCACCGCAAATCTTGTGGATCTTATCTGTGATCTTCGCGATGGAGATGGTGACCGGTGTTGCTGGTTAGCGCAGGTGAAACTCAAGAACCGCGACGAAGGCGATGAATGAAGGGCGGACGATAAAGCCGGCCACCGGTGAAGGAACAACGCTCTGCCTCCCAACAGCCTCTGCGCCCCACGACGCTCCACCGCCCGCGGCCTCTACCACCCCGGGACACCCATGGCCTCCGCCGCCCTACGACACATGTGGCATCGTGCCACCCCACAGCACCCGCGACCTCCGCCACCCTGGGAACCCAAGCCCTCACACGGCCTCACGGCATCCGCTGTCCCACGACACCCACAACCTCTGCCATCCCGCGGCAAACGCGGCCTCCGATGCCCCGCGACACCCCTAGCCTCGGATTACCCGCGACACCCACGGCCTCTGCTGCCCCACGGGCTCGCACCACCCCGCGGAACCCATGGCCTCTGTCGCCCCGCAGCACCAGTGACCCCGCGCTGCCCTGCGGAACCCACGGCTCCCACAGCTGCTCTGTGGCTCCAACAGCCGCCCCACGGGCTGTTACCCAGGTCGGGCCGCCCAGTGGGCCTGGCCACCCAGTGCGGGCCTGGCCGGATCCAGCGGGAAGGGCTGCAACGCGTGTCGGTCAGGGTCGACCCAAACTTCATTGACTTAGGCCAGGTAGGGCCGGGTTAGGCTGACCAGGTCAGATCGGACCCGGACCAGTTTTGAACCCCAATACGCACTTTGGGCCATATATTTGGAACCACGTGTCCGTTTGAAGAACCGTTTATGGCTCCATAAACCTTGGAGTGAGACAACCCCATTTTTATATGCCACTAGAGAATTGGATAAAGTTTGCGAATGGTCAAGTTGGATCAAGCACAAATCCAACCAGGCCATGTGGTCTAAAAGGCTAATAACTCATAGACCATGCGACTGATTGACGCATCATCTGTTGCATTGAGACCCCTATGACGTGGCGGTCCCTTGGGATACTTCTCAGTGAGACTTTTTGGAAGATGGAGCATCTACTAGTGGCTTGAGGAGAGGACCCTCCCAGAGATGAACAAGCTTAGCACGGGAACCCAGTAGTTGGATGTGACTTGAGGAAAATATCCTTTGTGGGTCTGTGATTGAGGGTCCCACATGAAACCACTCTTGGATTCCATACGGGATTACCCAAGAGATTCTGTGTGGGTCAAAACATAGCGATTCTGTGTGGGTCAGCACCTAGCGATCTTATGTGGGTCATCACCGAGCGATCCTATGTGGGTAAGCACCGAGAGATCCTGTGTGGGTCAACACCGAGCGATCTAGCATGGGTCAGCACCTAGAGATCCTATGTGGGTATGATGATGATTAGCGATCCTTCGTGGGTCTACCTCTTAATAGAGTAAGATGATTCAGCAGTTACATCTAATCATCTCTACTATTATACCTATGTTATACCTTGTGTGAGCTGAGTTTGTAACTTAGTGGAAATTTCCTTTGTGGTAATACCTTGGTGGTATTCTTCTGTGTGGCGTACCTGTGTAGTACTTACACTCGCATTTTTCCTTACTTTTTGGAATAGTTGAGCATTTGGATTTTGAGTTGGACTCTATGATTCCTCATGATTGAGATTGGTATACATGATAACTTAGGTATATCTATGGGCATATAACTAAGTTTGGTTGTTAGTTGATTTAATTCATTATTGATTATCCTTTCTGGATTTTGTGAGAACATGAGGGTCTTGAGGTCCCTATTGTTTATCGTTGTACTCACCCCTGCACGGGTTATGCCCGCACCTCGTTGTGTTTAGTGTAGAAGATAGACAGCGTTGACTGAGGATGTGAGTACCAGTACTTGAGGTAGCCCAAAGGTGGACCTAAGATGAGGCATGCCGTAGAGATGAATGATCGAGAGCTATACCTACCCTCTAGGTAGGATCCTTGGTATATTTTCACAAGAGTTGTTTCAGTTTACTTGTAATTTTGCTTTCTTATAATTTCCAGTTGGGCATGTATCCTGGCCCCTTTTACTTACTGTACTCACTCTGTTTACTATTTAGTTTACTAGAGTTCATATCTTTCTATGTGCATGGTTGTGTGTGTTATAGGTTATAAAGGAAATTCCTTCCGTCTTTTAGGGAATACACCTTCAGTGCTAGTCGCGATCCCTTGGCCAATAGAAGGCGGGCCTGAGGTATTCACGACATGGGCCCTGGGGGACGGGTCGTGACACATGTGGCCGAAAGTACATTATCTCTAGAATTTCATACATGATTTAAATATCATATATATCTAGTATATATGTATTTATAATAATCCATAATATTTGAGTATAAGAAATGAAATGCACTATTCATGGATACGGTAGGTAGTACGTACGCCTGAACACTACTTCCATTTCTATTTCATATTAATGGAATTAAAACTAAATGATACACAATTATATTATAATTCCAATATAGTATATAGTTTATATATGTTACATAAGTTCATTAACTCCATCCATTATATATTTCATGTATGCCAGGAAAGAGTCATATCACTTTGAGGGGGGGGGGGGGGTAGTCCACACTTCCCCAAATGAAATTATCGTATTTACAAATTATGGAAACACTACTAAAAATTTGAGCTATAGCCACAGACCTATATCCATGGTTTTATAGGTCCGTGGCTATAGCTTTTTTATTTCCACGGTTAAATTCCATCTCCATGGATAAATCAATAATACACCACAAGTTTCGTTTTTTTTTAAGCTATATTTGGCTCCTCTTCCTCCCCCAATCCGCAGCCCTCATCCTCCTCCCCCGATTTGCACCCCTATCACCGTGCATCCCTCTTCCCCGATGATGTCTCCTGCTCCTCGCATCCCTCTTCTCCTCCCCCAATTCACATCCCAATCACCACTCATCCCTCCTCCCTGACAACATCTCCTCCTCCCCACATCCCTTCTCCTCCTCCCCATGTTCGCAGCCTTATCACTACGCAGCCCTCCTCCCCAACGACGTATCCTCCTCCCGACGATCTCCTTGACGATTTAACTGTGCATCCCTCTCTCACACTAGCACCATCCTCCCCGATGAACTCTCCCACAGTGGCTCCCTCCTCCCCGATGACCTCTTCTCAGTGGTCTCACCATTTGCAGGTAGAAGTATATCTCTCTTCATGCAATTGAGTTCGGGTGTTAGGGTGGAATTTGGAGTATGATGGCTATGTATTGTGTATGGTTTGGTTTTGTCTTTGGGGGTTTGGGTTGGTGGTAATCTCTCAAGTTGGTGGTTCTTGTTGGGTTTTTTCATGATGTTTTGATGTAAAACTATGGATATAGAGAATTTTGGGGATTTTTGGGTGCTTTGATTGTGTATTTTTATTAAGAAGTTACTTGTTAGATCAGTTAAGTGGGTGGATGGTTTCTTATTATCAAGGGTGAATGTGTGGGGTTTGGTTGTTATGCTTGGGGTGTAGGATAGTAAGCCTTAGACTATTATGATAAACATTAGGGTTTGGTGTTTTGGAAATGATATTTTTTGTGATGTAAGGATTAAATGTAGTTTCATGATTTTGTGGTAATAATGCATACTTAGGATTGTGGCGCAATGAGTTCTTAATTAGTAATGTTTTTATTACAAGATGATGTTGAGTCAAAAATCATCAATAATGAATCTTATTAGGATGACATTGTGTTCTCATGGGAAATATTCTCAAGTGGTTGTTTCCCTCATATTATGTTATAACTACTTTGATCCATTGACCAAGGCCTTCGAAAAGGAAAAGTAATGGTTTTCTAAGATATCCATGAGTTCTAGGAGTAGCAGTATCCAATTTTCAATAGTGACATGGGATCATAGGATGTTTAGAATATGTTGAAGAAAGTTTAGTTCCTATTTTAAAGGATTAGAACTCTAGAGGATATATGGGGGAATCTAGAAGTTTCGAAATTCAAAGGAGATAAATCAGAATGGAT
Organism: Viscum album; assembly: GCA_963277665.1. Lineage (NCBI taxonomy): Eukaryota > Viridiplantae > Streptophyta > Magnoliopsida > Santalales > Viscaceae > Viscum > Viscum album. The sequence continues at coordinate 258,069,051 of OY728128.1, read as the reverse complement.
AAATACATTTGATCATAAAAGAAGGAATGAGGAGGTTTTATGGATCGAGTTTCATTACCTCTTATATGAGAGGCTATGGTAGATTTACAGAATAAGAGTATGTTTTGGGGAATCATGGAGCTATATCATTATGGGAATCAGTAATGGAGTATGCCACTAAATTTGAAAGGTTTATTCATTTCATGCCATCCTTCAAATGAAATTTATTCATAAAGAAATTCATGTTTTTAAATGGTCTTATGTACTCATTATGGGCATGAGTAGCTTCCTTTTATCTAGACACCTACTAGGAGATATTCAAGAAAGAATGAGCTATCTATGTAGATACATCCATTGCATAGGAAGGTGAACGGAGAAGGATGGAAACTGGGTAGGAATGAATGTTGGTTGGTGAGCCTCAGTATGAGGGTGACAGAGTAAATTGAATGAGTAATATCTCAGCTCAATATTAGAAAAAAAAAATGAACCGTGGTCTATTTCTCACGTATCAATAATGTGCATGCATTCCCTTAGTATTGGGATGGGGAAAATAGGTTTCATGTATGTGTCGAGATGTGTGTTTGTATATTATTTTATTGGGATAATCCATCCTAGGTGAAGTGACTTTTACTACCATACATAATGAGGTATTCATAATGTTATTATTTTTTTATAATTTGGATTTCTCTATTTAATATAATTTAATGTATTATTTTGGTTGGATATAATGTGTGTTTAAAATATGATAGTTCATTAATGTATAAATTTTGTTGAGATTATTAGGCTAGGATCTTTTATAGTGATCATAATTTGATATGAGGCACTAGACATGTGTATGTAGTATTGATGATGGTATCGATATTACTATAGTGGGGAGATTCATACTTGTCCTTTTTTAGTGAAATCTATATCAAGGGATGGTGACCATTATCAAGGTTGTGAAATGTATGAACTTAACAGTAAATGGATGAATTTAGTGTCTGGAGATGGATGTTTGATGAACCATATTTGGTTCCAAGACCACACCCAAATTAATGATTTACCTATAGTGGTTGGTATAGTCAGTGTGTTCAGTTAATTATGAGGAGTTTATATTTGTAAATATGCTATTTAGAGCTTCTGTATTTCTAAGATGTCATTCAGATCAATGTGTTGGGTTAAGTATCAATATTTGATATTGTAGTGGGCTAGTGCTTGACAGTTCTAGTGTGGAGTTTGAAAGGGAGCCTAAAAAGGTTAATCTAATGGCTATTGAAAGTGTGTGTGGAAGGGAAACCAAGTAGTCCAAATTGTTAAGAATTTATGACATAGATTCCATAATAATAATAATTATTGAAAGATAAAAGGAAAGAACCAATTATCACATGTTCAGAAATAGTTTCTAAAAAGAAGGAATATACAATCAAGAAGAAGGAAGATCATGCGCCAAAATATTTTCTAATCATATTAGAAAAATGGTTTGAAAAAATACAAGAGGATTGAGTAAGAATAAAAGAACAAAAATTATCTACTTTATAAAATTGATAAACCTATATAAACTAAAAATAAAGGTGAATTTTAGAAGAAGAACATGCTACAAAATGTGGTTTCAATCTAGAAAATTAAGAATGAAATATGCATGAAGAGTTTTAAGTATTTTATACATTCAAGGAATGGATTTTCTAGGTTAAGAACAATGTCTAATCCCTATTTTTTACTTTTATGTGATGATGGAGGTTTACTTTATTATCATATTTTGGTGATTTTTGATTTTTGTATAGGAAATTGAAGGTGATGTTTGAAAAATAATGAGCTTTATTAATGATCAGGTTATTTAGTATTGGGATGTACATATCAATTTGAATTTTATTTGTTCTTTGTTAGTTATGGATTCATGTATCATTTATCATGTAATGTTGACACACTGATCACATATATATAAAAAGTTGTTATATCTCATTTCTTTTCCCACTATTTTCTTATAGGTGGTTTCTTATGACAAGACCGGTTCTATCCACCACCATCAAATACAATGAGTTCAAGATTTGGGTAAGGTTTATTCTGTTTTTTTTCATTGGCCCAATTTTAAATAGGGCTTTATTGATTTTTGGGTTCCTTATATTTTTTTTGTTTTTTGTATTTCATTGAGGTGGATTCGAGTCACCGTTAATGAAGGCTTACATGTGTATCCATAGGTAGGCATATGCATATATAAGTTCCCCCTTTATATATATTCACTCATGGAAGTATGAATATATATATTGGGTCTAGGTGTGCTTATATATAGATATGAAAAATGCATATGCGTGTAAGTGTAAAGGGGTATATGCAAGTATAAACATATAACTAAGGACCCCCTTGTGCATATTTGGCCATGAAAATATGTACATAGGGGCTAGGTGTCCTTATATATATGTTAAGTTTCATATTCATGAATGCAGAAAAAAGGAAGATTCGAGTTGTCGTCATCAAAAGAAAATGTGCCTTGAGGTTGAGGTTGGGTCCCTCCCCTAGCCTATTTAATTCAATAATGTTTTAAATTGAATTTAGTTGGCATTTTAATTTTTCATGTTTATATTAAATTGTAATTCTTGAATAAGTGTTAGTTAAGATAATTGATTCGTTTGATAAATAAGTCATGGTTTTGTAATAAAACCCCTCCAACAGAGGTGCGCTGTTTCTGAAAACTCACAGTGGTATACCTTGCTTAACATTATGGCATTAATGTTTTTCTTATACTTGATGTCGTTGTTAGTCATAAATCACACATCATACTTGACCATTTTTATATCTTTGTAGGGGGTTTCCCTCTTTTTATTAAGATGATTGTTTGAACCAAGACACTCTTTAAGTGCCGTTAGACTTTTAACATGGGCCCTATGTTGTGTGACCATGTCACATGGAATGTGATATTTAAATCCAACCAAAATCCCAGTTCCACAGCATAGGGGTCCCACAGTACTAGTAATGTCAGATTACATGTTATGTATCCTGTGATTTTCTGGATTCCATGGGGTATTCCTCTAGGTATTCCTACACATTTATAGATCTCTGAACCTCACCGAATTAGGTATATCAGGGGTCATCCAATCCTCTAGCCATCACAGAATATCATTCATTTCTTTAAATATCTTGAGAAAAAATCCTCTCATGCCATCCATATCATCCTATTTGAAACTAAGTGGAAGATGCTGCCCCACGGATGTCATTGGACAAGGCCAACATGATGCGGTCACACCACGATCATGTCGCGGTCATGTCGTGGTCACGCCGCGGTCACGCCGTGATTTGGCCCTTCTCCAGGATGACACCATGCGGCTGTTTGCAGTGAAAGTATTCCATGAGTCTTGTGATCAATGTTGAGACTGACTAATCACAATTTCTGCCGATGGGGCGACGACTGGAATGTTGCCCCGGCTCCTCTCGCTCCCTTCGCTCATGGTCAGAAGATGCTACCTTGTGGATATTGTTGGACTGGGCCAACACGCCGCATTCATGCCGCGGTCACGCTATGGTCATGTCGTGGTCACGTCATGATTTGGCCCTCCTCTCTGATGAACTCTCTCACCGCGGTGTCCTCCTCCTGGCGACCACTCTCACAGCGGCACCCTCCTCCCCAGAGACCTCCCTCACCGCGGCGCCCACATGCTGGCTTCGAATCCACATAGGTATTTAATACCATACTATTTCATCAATTTTCTGATTTTAAGGTTATACTGTGATTTTAATTTCATGTGATGTTTATTTAGATCTCCCTTCCTCTTGTATTTATAGAAGAAATGGGTAGAGTATGATTAAAAATTGAAGGCATATTGGTGTGATGAGGTTGAACCTATAAGGGAACCATAAATAGTAATGGTGATATAAGAATTATTGATAATAAAATAAATGTGTTTCTTGTGTTCATATAGATGGATTCTAGTTCATAGAAATCTTCCAACGTAACTATACATAGTAATATGATTACTAGGAATCAAATTTCAACCCTCATTATGATGTGTTCTCTTCCAACAAGGATTTTAAAGCGATTATACCTCATGAACATAAGAGATATCCCCTATTACACTGAATTAATTTGAATGTATTCGGTATACTGGATGATGTTTACACTCCTTCACATGGTTATAATCTTTCTTCTTACTGACTGTCATATCCCCTTGATTTTATTCAACCAATGATTTCTAAAGACACTCAATTTTTTGTACAACTCCTCCATGGGTTATCCTACATGTTGTTAAACTCCCCTTGAGATCTAGAAGGTTTAAATATTTTCCACCAACTAATTGATCAAATTTATTTGAGCACACTCATCTCTTCCTTGAATTCTCTTACAAGTGGTTGGATCTCTAAGTGGGACTTATGACCTAGAGGTAACTCCTCCGATGAATGTGCATGACCATTTTAGGTTAGGAAGAGATGATCATAATTCTATGACCAGTTACTTGTTATCTATCTTTATGAGGTAGTATGGACTTCTCATTTCATCATGTATCATCAATAAAAATATAAAGAGATAATTATCCATTGGTTTCATAGAACTAATTCTTTCATTTTATCCAATGGAAAAGTAGGGATTGATGATTGGAATTTTTATTGATTGGGTGGAATAACTCCTCTTGGGGAGATGTATGAAGAAAATCTTCCAGTTAAAGATGTTTGGGATGACACCTCACGAGATTTGATATTGGAAAGGGATGTTCTCACCATTATTATGGATAAGTTAAGGACGGATATTAACCTACAATCACTTGTTTCTTTTAAGTATTTGATTAATATATTTCTCTACCAAAACAGGTCTCGACCAACTGCTATACACCCACATCAATGCTCTTCCTAATAGGTTCACGATAGAACAAGATTTTATTGGCACATCCTTGAAGCTAGGGAGTATACCACATGGGGCCAATGACTGAGACTAGAGGTTTCCCCAAGCCTTCCGCTGGAGGGGTTTATAACCATGTTTTCGAATAGATGGATTTTCCTACTTGGGCACATATTATTGGGAATTCAAGTAATCATATTCAAGGCATTGTTCATTAATTTAAATAGTTGAAATTTATTATAAATGATCAAGAAGTCTCCCTTTGTAGTGGGTTCTTTTCTATAAAATAGCCAAGTTAGAAACTCTCCTGAAAAATTATCTCCTTGGCCTATCCATTAACAAGGGTGAAAAATATTAAAATTTAATCCAACCAATGAATGTCAAAAAAATAAATCCAATTTTAAAGGTGAGAAGATATATCAATGAATCCAAGTCATTGATGAATGAAATGGGAGAGCAGGGAGAGAAGATCAATAAAACATGGAGGGGTTTTTACTTGAAAGAAAATAAACAAAAAAAATAATAATAATAAACTATGAGTTTCATCTCATGAAATGATAGGTTTAAAGTCCCCAACTGGACACACTAATGGAAATACGGGCTTTAACGTCGTCGTAATAACGTCAGTTTTTTAAAAACCGACGCGAATAGTATGTGCGGGGAATTTTTAACGTCGGTTTTACAAAAACCCGACGCCAAAAATAATTATGCGTTGATATTTCGCGTCGGTTTTGAAGAAAACCGACGCCAATAATATTAGTATACATATATTCCGCGTCGGTTTTCCTTAAAACCAACGCGGAAAATAATTAAAAGAAGTTTTTGGCGTCGGTTTTTTTAAAACCGACGGCGAAACTAATAAAAAAAATATATTCCGCGTCGGTTTTCCTGAGAACCGACGCAGAAAATAAATTTTTAAAAATGTTTCGGCGTCGGTTTTCATGAAAACCGACGCCGAAACTCATAAGCGAATATATATTCCACGTCGGTTATTTTAAAAACCGACGCAGAAAATAATTAAAAAAAGTTTTCGGCGTTGGTTTTTTTAAAACTGACGCCGAAACTAATAAAAAAAATATATTCCGCGTCGGTTTTCCTGAGAACCGACGCAGAAAATAAATTTTTAAAAATGTTTCGGCGTCGGTTTTCATGAAAACCGATGCCGAAACTCATAAGAGAATATATATTCCGCGTCGGTTATTTTAAAAACCGACGCCGAAAATTTTAAAACAACATTTCGGCGTCGGTTTTCCTTAAAACCGACGCGAAAAGTCTTTTAAAAATATTCACGGTCAGAAACCCTCATTTTGTTCGATCGTCGAAATCGAGTTCCGCTGTGGCGCTTCGGACTCCCGACGACCTTCGAACCTGATTTGCGATCTTGGACGGCCATTGTTGAAGGTTTTTTGTCGTCTACACGATTTTGAGTATGTGTTCTTCCTCTTTATCTCTTGTTTCATATCCCATTGTTTATTTCTTTATCAATAACCCTATTTTGCGTGATTTTGATTATTGGTTAGATTTTAGTTGTAATTTATCATTATTTTTTGTTTGTATTATCATTGTTGGTGTAGATTTGATATTGTTTGTTTTTGGAAGTAATTATACCGGTCGCAGTTTGGATTTAACATCTCCATTCGGGTTGAACATCAAATTTTTTGTTTGTATTATCATTATTCCTGTTTAAAATGATCTTTCATTACATTATGAAGTACTATATTTTTAATTCCATTTCCATTTTAATAAATTCTTCTTCAAAAAAAATAATTTTATTGTGTTAAATGAATTTACTCACATTATTGCATGTAGTTTGTTGTTATTTCATTCCTTCTTGAGATTTACCATGCCAAATTCCTCAATTCTCTTTGGTTCTCATCATTTAACTAAGACATGAATAATTACCACTATCTATTATGATAAAAAAATTTGAATAATTATTTTCATGCCATTATATAATAAATAATTTTTCTTGCAGTGTCCATAATACGACTAGAATCATACATTTAATGTATTGTAATTATTTCTTCGTAGATAATAATATAATCATTATCCCTCTATTAATCTTCAAAAATACCTTTCCACTTTCATATGTGGGGTTAGATTCATGCATTTTTAATAAATGTCCTCTTAAACTTATCTCATTCCATTGATTATATTTATTCATCTTTCTCTCCCTCTAAATAATAGTCATGAAATGATTTACTTCCCCCCTCTAAGTCATAGGCTGAAAATAAAACATTCTCATGATCTAATCTTTCATGGATGGATAATATATTTCTCTTCATGTTGATCCATTCCGTGACATGTTTTGCTGTAATAGACCCATGGAAGGGGGTGTAAGTTGTCACCTACAATATGCAATGGAATTTTTATCCCTCCATAATGAATTTATATGTTCATAATTCCCTATTATAAAACTCATGGATTGAGGGAGTTGAGTTATAATAGTCACCAAAAATTGTATCATGTCTCTTAATACACATTGTCTTAAATAAGGATAGTTATTGCACTATTTTTCACATTAATTTTTCCATGATTCATTCATGTTACATCAAATGAATAAAAAAATAAATATAGTGTGATCAATAGTAGTCATAGTGAGAAATCATATTATCTTGTATGTCATTCATATGATATTTATATCATGAAACTTTATTTTCAAAAAATGAAACCTTTGATTTAACCATTTTGTCCTTGTATTTCAATATAACACACATGTATATAATATGAAAATAAACTGTTTACTCTATTTGTAAATGTGTTTCATATCTGATGTCTTTTATCTGATTATCAATAGTTTTTATGGAATATGTTTTTGCTTACAATTTATCTGATAGATATTTAAATGTTTCTATGTTTTAATATATTCATCAATTATATTGTGATATCAGGTATTAATGGATCATAATTGGATTTATCTACGAAGAACTACTAGTGAATATGAAAGAGGAGTTGACAATTTTTTGGAATTTGCAAAACGGCATAATCAAAATATTGATTTGATTTTCTATCCATGTGTGAAGTGTGTAAATATGAGAAAGTTAAACTTCAGAGAAATCAAGGATCATCTCATTTGTTATGGTTTTAGCCTTAATTATACACATTGGATCTTGCATGGTGAAAGAACTGAAAATTCAACATCCAATGTTGATGACAATATTCATAATGAGGCAGAGGATCGTATTGAAGAATTAATTCATGATTTAGGTGTTGAAACCATCGAAAAAACACCAACTGTTGAACGATTGTATGGAGATTTTGAGAAACCATTATTCCCAGGTTGCAGTAAATATACAGTGTTATCAGCAGTTTTGAGATTAGTTATCTTAAAAGAAAAAAATGGGTGGAGTGATAAAAGTTTCTCCAGTTTACTTGAGCTTTTAAAAGAGCTTCTTCCAGAAGGAAATGGGCTTCCAGATTCCAATTATGAGGCGAAGAAAATATTATGCCCAATGGGATTGGGGTATAAAAAGATACATGCTTGCCCCAATGATTGTGTACTGTATAGGAAAGAAAATGAACATTTATCAAGTTGTCCTACATGTGGAACATCGCGCTATAAGATGGATGAGAAAGTCAACTCAGATTCATTTTCAGGTGATGTCATGTAACGTTATGAAAAATCAATTTTTTTACTTTCCAATGATATCATCCAATATTTTTTTCAAACAATTCTGATAATTCAATTCTGATTTATTTTTATGTACCAAAATCAAAACTCCATCTAAAGCAATTTGGTACCTTCCAATTATTCCTCGTTTGAAGCATCTATTTGCAAATTCAAATGATCCAAAAAGGTTAAAATGGCATTCAGATGAGCGCATTTCTGATGGTAACTTACGTCACCCTGCCGATTCACCACAGTGGAAGAGTTTTGATAAAAAATTTCATGATTTTGGAAGTGAAGTTAGAAATCTCAGAATGGGATTGTGTACTGATGGAATGAATCCATATCGGAGCCTCAGTAGCCAACATAGTTCATGGCCTGTTTTGCTGGTAATTTACAACTTGTCCCCACATCTATGTATGAAGAAAAAATATGTTATGATGAGCTTGATGATTTATGGACCAAAACAACCGGGAAATGATATTGATGTGTATCTTACACCATTGATTGAGGATTTAAAACTGCTATGGGAGAAAGGTGTTACAGTTTTCGATGCATACAAGAAAGAGTATTTTCTTTTGCGTGCTATGATAATGTTCACTATAAATGACTTTCCTGCATATGGAAACTTATCTGGATATAGTGTTAAGGTACATAAATCATGTCCAATTTGTGAAGAACAAACTTCATATTATCAATTGCAGAATGGAAGAAAGACAGTGTACATGGGACATCGAAGATTTTTGCGAATTGATCATCCTTATCGTAGATTGAGAAAAGCATTTAACGGTTTACAAGAATAAAACCTCCCCCCTCAACCATTGTCATCTGAAGAATATTATGAGAGAGTGAAAGATATTGATTCAACATTTGGAAAGAGAAAAAGTTCTGGTTTACAAAAACATATCTGGAAGAAGCAGTCTATTTTTTTCGAACTACCTTATTGGATATTTTTAGAGATAAAACATAACATTGATGTTATGCATGTTGAGAAAAACATATGTGATAGTTTGATTGGAACTTTGTTAGACATAAAAGGAAAGACAAAAGATGGATTACATGCTAGATTGGACTTGATATTAATGCGAATACGTTTGGAGTTAGCTCCCGCTGTGAAAGGAAAAAGAACATATTTACCTCCGGCTTGTCACACATTAAGCAAGATTGAAAAGATGAATTTTTGTCAGTGTCTTCATGGTATTAAAGTACCCAGCGGTTTTTCTTCAAATGTGAATAATTTTGTGTCATTGAAGGATTTTTAATTAATAGGTATGAAATCACATGATTGCCATGTGTTAATGCAACAAATTCTACCAGTAGCAGTGCGTGGTATATTACCGAAAGCTGTCAGGAAGACAATCATCAGGTTATGTAATTTCTTTAAATCCATTTGTAGCAAAGTCGTTGATCCAAATTTGTTAGATTTGTTGGAGAATGAAGCAACTCTTATTCTTTGTCAACTAGAAATGTATTTCCCACCCACATTTTTTGATATAATGGTTCATCTATTGGTTCATTTGGTGCGTGAGATAAGAATGTGTGGGCCTGTTTATTTCAGATGGATGTATCCTTTTGAAAGATATATGAAAATTTTGAAAGGATATGTTAAAAATGCTTATCGACCAAGGGCCTCTATTGTTCAAAAATATGTATCAGAAGAGGTGATTGAGTTCTGTACTGATTATTTGAATGAGGTGGAGCATATTGGTCTCCCTCTATCTCGACATATGACAGTTGACAGAGAAGGTATAGGGGTTCGAGGTTTAAAGGTAAAGTTCATTCCACGTGATGAAGTGATGAAAGAACATTTATACATTTTGAACAACACAGATGAGGTTCAACCATATATATCCTCACATATTGCTGAATTAAAGTTACGATATCAGAAAAGAAATGAAAAGTGGTTGATGATTGAGCATAAGAAGACATTTGTTTCATGGTTTAAAGAGAAAGTCACCCCAGATATATCTATATCAGAAACATTGAAGTGGTTATCCGGGGGACCATCTTTTAATGTGATCACTTGGTCTAGTTTTGATATCAATGGATACACATTTTACACAAAAAACCTGGATGACAAGAGTACCGTTCAGAATAGTGGTGTGATGGTATTCACTGAAGCAGTGCATTTTTCGAGTGCCAAAGATAAAAACCCAATTTCTGCATCAACATCATATTTTGGAGTTATTGAAGACATATGGGAAATTGATTATATTAAATTTTGAGTCACTATTTTTAAGTGCAATTGGGTTGATAGTAATAGTGGCGTGAAACATGATGAATATGGGTTTAAACTGGTTGATTTGAAAAGATTTAATCACAATGAGGAACCATTTATCTTGGCGACACATGAAAAACAAGTATTTTATGTCATTGATCCGTCGAATGATCAGTGGTCAGTTGTTTTGCAAGGTAAAATATATCATTTGGGTGATGATGATGATTCTGATGATGCTAGTGATTTACATGAGCCTTATTCATCTATTATGCAATTTTTAGATGATTACAATGAATATAAGACAGACATAGTGCATGCAGTACGTACCGATCATGATGAAGGGATGTGGGAAAACACTAAATTAGTCTCCTAATTTTTCTGGTAAATATTTATATTTTGTGTCTATTTTTAAAACTTACAAATGCATGCCTCTATTTTTACATATTTATTTTTCATTTCCTTGTTTCTAATTATTCAGTTTTCTAATGATATGCAGGTACCCAAAATTTCATTACACTTTGTAGTAGCAATGTCAAATACAGATAGAGAGGAGCAGTTACCGAGGTATATCTATTTTTACATATTATTAAATATTCAGTAATATACATATTTAATGAAATAAAACTGTTAATTTATAAAAAAAATTGCAGGACTACTGATGCGTCCTCGGTGGAGGAGACTTCTCCAGTTACTACTCAAAAATCAAGTTCTCTAGTTGGTAAACGTGGTATTACACGTTTTCCAAAACTATCACTCGCTCGTGATTATAACAAATCACACATCTGTTTTGATGATAATAATAATGCAGTTGGCCCAAATGCAGCTCAGTTTGTCAGTTATATAGCGATGCAGAGCCGTTGCAGGATTAGTATTTTATATCCTGATTGGAAGTCAGTGGACAGGACGGCGAAGCAACAGCTTTGGGAGGCCGTGACGGTAAAATATCTTTATTTATTTATTTTATCTCATTTTTTTAATATTATATAGTTTAAATGACATATTTAATTTTTTCAATTACAGATGACATTCAATTTTGAGGAAACCAAAGAAATTAGGAAAAGACATCTCTCTTTAGCGGCGGTTCGATGGAGAGATTTTAAAAACAAACTGACGAAAGATTATGTTTTTGGAAAGAGAAGGTTTGAAAGCCCATGTCTTACGTATCCATATATAGATGAAGAAACATGGAAGCGATTTGTTGACAGTCGTCAGGAAGAGAAATTTCAGGTATTGTAATTGTTTTATATTTTAAAATTTATGCTACATTTTCCTTATTACTTATGTGTTTATTTTTATGAAACAGGCCTCCAGAAGATCTCATCAGGAGATCCAGTTGAAAAACGTATACCCTCATACTTTATCATGTGGAGGATACTCGTATTTGGAGCAGAAAATTATTGAAGAAAAATTTGAAGCATTAAGAGCTCGATCAAGTAGTGGTTCCGAAGAGGTCCAGTATGGTCCTCCATCTCCTCCCACTCGCCATGAGAAATGGAAACGAGCAAGAAGAAGAAAAAATGAACAATATCTTACAGAAGAAGCTCATCAAGTGGCTGATAGAATTGTAAGTAAATATTAATTATTTGTTAACAATTTTCCTTTTTTATAATTTATAAACACTAATATAAATTTTTTATTTTTCATTTCAGGATGAACTTTAGGAGAAAGAGACACAGGGAAATTTTATCCGCGAGGGTAGGATGGATATCCTAGCCACTGCTTTGGGAAAGGCTGAACACCCCGGCCGTGTTAGAGGATATCAGGCGGGTGTTAGTATTCGGAAGGTTTTTGGTAAGAGTAAGCAACCAAGAGACTCGGAAATCGAATCCTTAAAAGAAGAGCTGCAGGATATGAAACGGTCTATGGGTGATCAAATTCAAGCAGCAGTACAGAAGGCTTTATTAGAACACTTGGCAAGACAATCACAGTCTTCTCATCCTTCCGAGGTATATTATTTACTGTTAACAATTTTTCTTTTCTATAGATTATAAACACTGATATAACTTTTTCATTTTTCAACATTCTCAGCCTACTCACTCAGACTATCCTACCTCATATGCTTACCCAACACCGTCTAGGCAGCCTTCAGAGGTATATTATTTAATGTCATCAATTTTTCTATTTTATAAATTATAAACACTGATATAACTTTTTCATTTTTCAACATTCTCCGCCAACTCACCCGGACTACCCTGCCCCATCTGCTTACCCTACCCCGTCTGCGCAACCATTTGAGGTATATTATTTTATTTAATTTTTAATCAATTTTTCTATGTTATAAATTTTAAACACTAATATACCCTTTTCATTTTTCTGACTTCTCAGCCTGCTCACCCTGACTACCCTGCCCCACCTGCTAACTTTGATCCTCCACCTCCTCCATCGGATCGAACCTTATATTGTGAGTTGTTTGCGGGAGATCCTCATGTACATATTGTTGTGTTAGGACAAGTGTATTTTTTGGGGGACTCGGTACATCATCAGCCTATGCAGATGGGTCAGGTTAGAGTATCAGTACTTGTTATTATAGATCCTACTGCTTTACTACCATTTCCTACTGCGGAGATCACCAGTGTTGGGGAATGTATGGGCCATTTTTTTACTTTGGCCAACTGCACTTCTTCGTTATATTTCACATGAGGTATGAGTTTTTTTAAATAGTAATTAGAAATGATTCCAAATTACTTATAATGTTTTCTGACATTTAACTTATATAGGAATATCTGAAAGCAAAAGAAACTGTACAAATGCAGCAAAATGTTCAGAAATAGTCGGCTGTAGATACTTCTGATATTTCTTCTGGGTTGAAAAGATTATCTCAGTGCCCTTCTTCCTTGAATTTTATCTATGAGTTTCGGATGACGTCCGATATATGTAGAAGAAATTATAAATTGAGAATATTGAAAGAAGATATCATGAATTTAGTTAATTTTGAAGAGATCGGGATGAATGTGGTGCAGTTGTTTTCCTTGTAAGTAAATTGACGTTTGAATTTCTATTTCTTTAATAAAATATTGTTATGTCATTGACTAACTATATTTTCTTTTTAAATTAGGTATCTATACAGGATTATTTTACAAAATGAAACTACAAGAATTTACAGCTTCATAGATCCAGAGTACATTTCCTTGGAAGTCAAACATGTGAAAAATGATGAAAGAGTTCAATATATATCCGAGAGATTATCACAAACAGAGATTCAATGCTGGTTTTTTCCATTTCTTGATAAGTAAGAATATCATCATATTTTTGAACTCATGATCATTATAATGTCATTAATTGTGAACTTTTTGTATTATAGGGGGCATTGGATGTTAGGTGTATTTTGCCCAAATGAATGCACATTATATTGGCTTTGCTCTTTATTAGGAAAAGTGCGTAATCCGTTTTCCAAATTATTAAACAGGTAAGTTGTTTTTTTATTTTTAGAAGTTTGTTATGTTTAATTTTAATTGTTTACACAAGTTTTATTAGTTCTTATATAAAAAAATGCAGTTCATGGAAACATTTTACAAAGGAAAAGAAACCAACGAAAATTAAATATGTGTAAGTACAGGTAATTAGTTTTAATATTTTTGTTATATATTGGGATTCATTATTAGTTAAATGTTTTATAACTGCAGTGTCATCGTCAAAATGGACATGTTGAATGTGGTTATTATATTCTACGATTTATGTACGAGATAATCACAACTGGGGAAACTACTGATTTTCATAAGGTTAGTTGTATTAATTTTTTTATATATTTTCATCCACTTTCTTCTATTTATTAATTTCATATCATTCAATATTATTGTAGGTATTCAATGATTCGCAGTCATATTCTCAATCTGATATGATCCATATTAAATCTACTTTTGCGGACTATTTGTTAAGTCTGATTAAGATTTGAGGTGTGTATATACTAATATTTATAAATAATAATATATATGGGTTTAAAAAACTAACTCTTATGATATATTAGGTGTTTGATACTACTAATAATCAAATGAATGCTTCAACAATAACAAACAATGAGCATGTCATATATTTCAGGTACGTGTATTTTAATTCATCTTTACTGAGTTTTCTCAAGTGCCTCTGCAAAAACTGTTTTATTGAATCTACTAATAATCAAATGAATCCTTCAACAATAACCAACAATAAGCATGTCGTATATTTCAAGTACGTGTATTTTAATTCAGAATTAGTTATTATATTTATTTTCATTGTTATTTATTAAAATCATTTGTCTGTACAGTGACAGATCTGGAGGGTGGTACTTGGATCATGAACATAGAGATTCGTATAGCGAAATAACATTCAAAAACACTAAAAATTGTCTCCCTTTCATGCACATCAATATCTTCTAGGCCTTTTTATTTTTTATGAAAATAAATATCGGAAAATGATTGCCGAGAAGCATATCACATAATACCTGAAACAGCGCTTAGTGGGTTTGCACAAAGATAAAATAGAAGGCGTCAATTTTTAAGGTATGTTTCTTTATGTCTCTTCAATCTGCATTTGATTTCAATTTTCTAACCTCTTTTTTGCACTCAAACTTATTTCTCTGTTATTCCATAACTTAAACAAATAACAATAGTGAATGGGTAATGCACGTCTATACAGAGCAAATATAAAAACCTGAGGTTGGGGGTGGTGGGGATCCTATGGTGAAAAGACACCCCCAACATCTTCAGTGGGGGAGGTGAGGAAGAGGTTGCATCGGCTGAGTGTTCCTGGAATTTTGATCAGGAGTTGAAACATTTCATTTTGGTAATTTACTTTGTGAAAAAATGAATGATTCAAATAAATTACACATTTTCATTTAATGTTTATTCATTGCACTAATATCTTGGATTGATTTTTTCACGCACATCTCCTTAGTTTCATTACAGTTTTGACAGGATTGGTGCTATCTATGGGAGGAAACTTACAATGATTGATACTGAGTATGGTTAGATTAAGAAAATGCACCATGTAGGTACGTGTATTTTAATTCTTCTTTACTTTGAGTTTTCTCAAGTACTTCTGTTAAAGCTGTTTATTTTTTTTTGTATACTTCGTTTTTTTTTCAGGGTTCTAATTTTTTTGGAGGAGAAAATATATGTATTTTATTTAAAAAAAAATTATTTACGGCATCTGTTATTTTAAAAACCGACGACGAATATTTTTTTAAAAAAAATTATTTACGGTGTCGGTTTTTTAAAAAACCGACGCCGAAAATCCTGTGTAAATTAGTTTCGGCGTCGGTTTTTAGAAAAACTGACTTGGAAAACCGATATTTCGGAATCGGTTTTATATAAAACCGACGCCGAAATCCTAGTCGACTCTATTTTCCGCGTCGATTTTTTAATGAACCGACGCGGAAAATAATGTCTAAATGTAGCTTCGGCGCCGGTTTTATAAAAAACCGACGCTGAAGCTCATAAGCGAATTATTTTTCGCGTCGGTTTCTATGAACCGACGCGAAAACTGTATTTTTAACATCGCCTATAAAGACGTCGGTTTATAACCGACGTTAAAAATTAAAAAAAACCGATGCTAAAAAGTGTTTTTTCACTAGTGACACCGCTAAAAAGCTATCCATATTCACTTGGGGGGTGTAGTTTTTTATCTATAAACCACCATATATGTTTGGTCCATTCATTTTTAGGTGAGAATTTATTTATTTCTGATTCATGCTATTTAGGGATAAAACTAAATCCCTTAACAGCTGCAAAATACCCCTAAATGTACGCTTTAACAATGCTGGAAAGCATGCTGTCTAGTTCTGTAATTTTTCAATAACTGATGATTTCCATACCCTCTTGAAGCTTCCACATTTTTCACGTCTATGTTTTCAATAAAAAATGTGAAATTGGATGAGTTTTGAAAAAACAATCCAGGAAGAGGGTTTTTAAGTTCACTTTGAAAATATTTATAGGCATTTAAATGAATTTAAAATACTTTTCCACTTTTATCTCATCTTCAAAAACAAATTCAGCTAACCTGGTTCCCAAATTAGTGATTTTTTTTGTTTTTTATTGAGAAATGAATGAATCATCCCATTTAATCTTCCATTAAGACAAACTCCACAAACATTTTATTATCTACCTCATTTTCAGATTTTGGAGGTGGGTTTGTCTTCCAAAGCAAGATCACTTCTCTGAACCTCTTCAAATTCCAGATTTTAATCAATTTTTCCTCCTTGATTTTATAAATCTTGAATTGTAGTTTGAGTTTATTGAAATATTTTATCTCTTAAACTCTTAAAAGTGATAGACATTTGATCATTTTTTTCACAAATATACTTCAAGTTCATAGTTCTTTCATCAAATTCAGATTTCAGCTATGATAAGTTCAGAGAATGAGTGTCATTCACTAATCACCAGCTCTAACAATTTTTCATTCGAAGAATTCAAAATGAGATTTTATCATTAAAAAGTTGGGAGTTATTCCTATCTTTTCTAGGTAGATCAACATAAAATTTTCATAACTTCTCATCACTTTGATACGCATGAAACCCTTGAGTGAATTTTTTCAAATCGTGTTTTTCGTCATCATCTAATCCATTAAAAAGGAATGTAACAAGACTCTCAAGGAAAAACCGTGGTCTGGACATTGAATAAGAAATTCATTAAATCTATCTCATGCATCATTAAATCTCTCTTTGCTACCCTTTAATGAAATTGGTGATCAAGATCCTATGGTGACTATGTCTTTGACTAGTTATTCTATGCATTTTTGAAAAATTTCAAAGCTGTTATTAAAAGGAAAAAAGATTATACAAGATAAAATTCACACAAAAAAATAGATTTAAATGCAACTGCAGCAGATAGAAATAATTTCAAAATGCAGTTTTAAGAATTTCAGGCCCAAAAACAACATCGATTTTTTTATTTGTTTTTATACCCTAGACACTCAGCACCAAACCTTCCCTGTAAATGATGCCATATTTTTGATATATTGTCATTTGTACTATCAAATATAATCTATATCACATGATTTTACTAGATAGTGGCAACTAGGGTTGAACCACATGAAAGATAGATAAGATTCTAAGGGCTTATTTAAAACCTAAACTACTAAAACAGGGAAAGAAAATACTGAAGGAAAAGTGAAAGAGTGTGATAAGAGCAGAAGAATGCTTGTATATATATCTGTGAATAGAATCAGATAACTACAGTGGAGTGGAAGAAGAATGAAGAGGAAACTTCGAGAGGGAATGTGCTCCTCGCCCCAGCCAGAAAGTCGATCCAAGCCAAAGCTGATTCCAGGTTAATTATCCCTACCTCCTCTCACCCCCTTGCTAATTATTTAAAATAGCTCCCCCTACCTTCACATGGTACCATCCTAGAAAAATACTAACCACATTCTAACAAATAATATTCCTCAACTATAATGACATTTTTACCCTCGCCCTCCTATAGTTAGGTGTTTATCACTCGCACCACCTTGAAAAGTAGTCTTGTCCTCAAGACTGTGGAAAGGTGTCCTGTATGCAAATGAGTCAGGGGATATTCCAAATTCTTCTTCGTACGCATATGTGTTGAGCAGTACCAAACATCAGCTAGATTCCCAACACTTCTAATGTCGCTGGACTAGGCCAACACCCCGCGGTCACGCTGTGGTCACGCCGCGGTCACGCCGTGATTTGGCCCAGATCCAGGACCACACCCCGTGATAGTTCACAGTGATAGTATTCCATGAGTCTTGATTTTGATTCCTACCTTAAATGTCACTAAAAAGTTCCACCTGAGATGAAACTGAATTGAAACTCTGACCTAAGGGGGAGCACAAACAAATGTCGATGAAACCGAGTCCCAAATTTTTCCACGTTTGCAGAAAAAATTCGACCTAAGGTGTTGAATACCTAACGACGAGTTGGACAGATTTCGAGGTGACGATGTAATTTGTAGCATGGAAATCTCGAGCTTAGAGATCGATGAAGTTGAGTTATCGAGTTGTACACCATGTGAGTCTGCGACTTCAGTCGAATTCGACTGAAGTAAGTTGGATCGGGAGGATGATGACGAACCAACTGTACGGAATTGAAGACTGCTGTTCACATCATGATGTTGGTTAAATTGAAGCATCGTTGACTATTTCGGTTTCGGAGCGGCACATATGAAACCCATTTGAAGTTTTAATTCAGACAAACATGAAAACAAAAGATCTTTAATCAACCTTTTTTTTAGATTTAGACCAACGTGTCAGATGTTTGAATTGATGAAGATGATAGGGTTAGGCATGCTGATCCCACGACCAGAGTTGAAGAGAGCTGAGAATTCATTGTGCTGGTTGAGGAAATTCCAAAATCAACTGATTGAGTTTGTATCTCAAGTGAACTGCTACATGTGACCCTGGTAATGCTTTCTCGTTGAAGAAACATTGTTAGTTTATTTTGGTTGAAATTAGTAATGAAGACGGTGGGGACCTCTTCCCTCTTTACCACTGCGGTTTTAGTTTTGAATGAACCTGCACGGCAGGTGCTTACTTGAATACTCCAATTAAGTTCCCATTGAAGGCGATGGCACTGAAGAAGATGACATTGTTCCGGAAGAGAATGCGCAGAAGGTGTTTGAAAAATTGCCTCAGTGAGCTTAGATGACTTCACCGCGTGAAACACTAGTTGCTTCAATATTAAAATATTAGGAGAAACGCCAACCCATGCCAGGTGCATGAAAAATATTATCAAATGATGTTCCAGCCTACTTAGCCACACCTTCCTATTGAAGCCTGGACCCAGGTTGAAGAGCTTCCACAAAATAAGTGTTCAGTTGAAAATGAAGGTGACCGTGTCAAGCTCTGCACAAGTGTGATGAAGCTTGCTTGATGAATACTAGTAGTATTTCCATGCCCAATATTGAAGACCATGGACCCAATTCTTAGGCCCAAGAGGCCCAAGTTTTCCAAAACCAGGTCCGAATACCATCAGCATTTGAATCAGTAAGGCTCCTCATCGCGCGAGCATGCTGAGCAGAGTAAGACTTCCACCATATCCATGATGCAGCAAAGCATTTGACCCGCTAATAATTCATGAAAGAGTACATAGTTTGATCGTATGAGGGGAATGATTTAACAAGGACAATTCGAATGATGCTCTCTCATGAAGAAATCTCAACCATCAAGATGTGCATGAGGTGTCAATTTGAAGAAAGGGAGTCGGGCTTGGAATTTGAGGAAAAATTCAGAATTGCTAGGTTCATTGAAGTTAAATTTCATGCTAATATTGTGGTAGATAATAGAGGATTGAAATACCATGAGTATTTCTATAAGTGGGATCACTGTTCAATAGAGATGGGGGGAGCTTCCAAGACTGGATCAATCATGTTTTTGCTCCGTTTCTCTACCATCTTTTATTTCATTATGCTGTAATACTATGATTATGGCACATTAGGCCATTTGTGGTCAGACTAAATATAATCCACCCATCATCCTTGTTTAATTATACCCATTAATTCTTAACCCTCTTTCTTACTTCTCTGGTTGTTTTAAATTTCATAATCATTAGGAGGTTTCTACATTCTTTTTCTGTTAATTTCTTCTTCTCTCATTCTCGGAATTTCACACACATGCCACTTGGATTCAATGCATTTTCTATGATCATGGGCAGTGGGTTGGTCTGATAGTGACTGAAAATTTCCAATCATTAGGATAGGCAAGATTAGAGAACCTAGTCCCTCAAGTTGTGGTGGAATTTTCAAAACCAATAGATACTTCATCAAGGGATGATTCTAACAATTGGTTAGCATTATTATTCCTCTTGAAGTTGAACATTGGGCCATAATTCATGTAGTTAAATATGTAAGCATTATGGATGGAATAAGTTATGGATTTAAATTGACTTCTTGTTGGTGGTCAACTTACTCATGTGTAAATCTAAATTGTTCCCACTACAGATCTACAAGGAATGGATGGATTATTATTGTTATTGAGAGAAGATATACTTCATGGAATATCACATATGTAGGGAGGCTAATATAGTGTTCGATGGACTATCAAAGAATTTTTTAGATAATGGTACTTTATTTTGGTTTTTTATCTCCATGATGAATTTATTCACCTTTATCACTCTAACATAAAGGGTGATGTCTACACATATCTCTAAGTTATATTTATTGTATCTCCACTTAATTTTTAATAAATTTGATCTGAATTGGTATTCTAACCCATTTTATTGACCTTCTTGGGTTATTATATCATGTGACATGTTGTCACATATTTTTATTTCTATTTATTCCATGATTATAGTATACCATTCAATATTAATGATTTTTATTTCATGATTAGACAAATAGAACAGTTGTATTATTGTATATTATATATATGGGGTGGGGGTTTTCCAGGTAGGGGGGCTGTCCAGGTAGGGGGAGGGGTGTCCAGTAGGGGGGTTGCTGTCTAGGCAAGGGAGAGGTGTACTCACAATTGGCCTTTATTCAGGAATAAGAACAGTTGTCTCAATAATTTTCCAGAAGGGGGAGGGGTGTCCAACAGGGGGTGCTGTCCATGTAGGGGGGAGAGGTGTCTGGGAGGGGGGTTGTCCAGGCAGGGGGCTGTCCAGGCAGTGGGAGGGGTGTCTAGGAAGGGGGGGTGCTGTCCAGGCCGGGGGGAGAGGTGTACTGGGGGGTTGTCCAGGCAAGGGGGAGAGGTGTCCGGGGGGGTTGTCCAGGCAGGGGGGGGTGGTGCTGTCCAGGCAGGGGGGTGGTGCTGTCCAGCAGGGGGGTGCGGTCCAGGCATGGGGGGATGTCCAGGCAGGGGGGGTGTCCAGCAGGGGTGGTTCTGTCTAGGCAGGGGGGAGGGGTGTTCAGCA
The DNA here is from genome assembly GCA_963277665.1 of Viscum album. NCBI lineage: Eukaryota > Viridiplantae > Streptophyta > Magnoliopsida > Santalales > Viscaceae > Viscum > Viscum album. The sequence goes on along the minus strand of OY728128.1, from coordinate 258,047,669 downwards.
GGGGTGGTGCTATCTAGGTAGGGGGAGGGGTGTCCAGGGGGGTTGTCCAGGCAGGGGGGTGGTGCTGTCCAGGCAGGGGGGTGGTGCTGTCCAGCAGGGGGGTGCGGTCCAGGCATGGGGGGGATGTCCAGGCAGGGGGGGTGTCCAGCAGGGGGGGGGGCTGTCCAAGCATGGGGGGATGTCCAGGCAGGGGGGGGGGGCTGTCCAGCAGGGGTGGTGCTGTCCAGCAGGGGGGAGGGGTGTCCAGCAGGGGTGGTGTTGTCCAGGCAGGGGAGGGGTGTCCAGGAAGGAGGGAGAGGGGGTGATGTCTAGGAAGGGGGGGAGCAGTCTCCAGGAGGGAGGGAGGGGGTGCTGTCCAGGTAGGGGGAAAGGTGTCAAGGAGGGAGGGAGGGACAGGGGGGCTTTCCAGGCAGGGGGGGTTCTTTCCAGGTAGGGGGGAGGGGTGTCCAGTAGGGGTGGTGTTGTCCAGCCAGGGGGGGAAAGGTATCCAAGAGGGAGGGAGGGGGTGCTGTCCAGGGAGGGGGAGGGGTGTCCAGCATGGGGGGTAATGTCCAGGCAGGGGGAGGGGTGTCCAGTAGGGGGGGTGTTGTCCAGGAAAGGGGAGGGGTGTCCAGAAGGTTGGGTGGGGGAGCTGTCCAGGAGGGGGGTGCAGGGGGGAGAGGGTTCCAGGAGGGGGGGTGCTGTCCAGGCAGGGGGGAGACGTGTCCAGGAGGGAGGGGGGATGTCCAGGCTGGGGGGGAGGTGTCCAGGAGCAGGGGTGATGTAGGGGGGGGGGGGGGGTGGGCTACCACATTAGATTATTTCTTCATTCCATTTAGAATAACTTCTTAACTACAAATATTGATTGTTGTAATGACATCATATATCTCTTCATTCAACATCAATCAGTACATAACAATTTTTGGGAACCGTAGTTCTATTCAGCTCCACTGTAACTTAAATATAATTATGACTTGAACTTTGTACAACCACTCATCAATCTCCCATGTTGGAATGTGATGATTAAACTATTATTAAATTGGGTGGGGGGCTATCGAGAGGGGGATTTGTAGGGGAAGGAGGGGGGGGGCTGTCCAAGGGAGGGCTTACAGGGGGGAGCTATCCAGGGGAGGCTTTGTAGGGTGGAGGGGTGTTGTCTAGGGGACTCTTTTCCTGGGGGAGGGGGCTGCAGGGGGGTGGGATGTGCAGGGGAGAGGGTGGGGGATATTTTGGGGGGGGGAGGGGGGCTGTCCAGGAAGGAGGATGGGCTGTCCAGGAAGGGCTTTACAGGGGGGAGGGGCTGTCCAGGGGGATTTTCAGGGGGGATGCAGGGGGTTGTCTGCTGCAAGGGGAGTGGGGGGGGGGGGGCTGTCCAGGGGGCTTTATAGGGGGTGGGGGCTGTAGGGGGGAGGGGCCTGCAAGGGGAGTGGGGGTGGGGGCTGTGCAGTGGGGTTGGGGTGGGGGGTTTTTTATGGATTTTCTGACCCTATAGCCACAATTTTAAACCGTGGCTATTGGTTTATTGCCACAATTTCTAACTGTGGATATAGGTCAAATGCCATGTTTTAGAATTGTGAAAAAAAAGTGTGTCTGTCCTCTTGTATAGACACAGTGCTAAACTATGGCTATAGTGACATTAGCATGGTTTGAACCGTGGTTGTATACCTATATACATGGTTCGAACCGTGGATATAAATCTAGAGCCATGGTTCCAAACCGTGGCTATAGGTCTAGGCTTATAGCCACGCCACACTTAGCCACAGTTCCTCGAACCGTTGCTATTACCTATAGCTATGGTTTCAGGACCTCTAGCCATGATTTAAAACTGTGGCTAAAGCCTGAGTTTCCAGTAGTGAAAGCATAGTGGTATGTTGTAAATAAAAAATTAAAAAGCATTGAGACAATATGAATATAATATATATCATATATAAATATTTTTCCATCATAATGGCCACCATGAGAGGAAGTAGAAGAAAACTGAACAATCATCGTTTTTTGAGGTAGTAGTTTTCTTTTCACAGAAATAATATGTTCAATATACATTAAATGGAGGTGTGTGTAATTATAGGTCAACCCTCTTTCATAAATAAAAACTATTACTTTTATGATACTTGTGTTGTTAGAAAATAAAGTAATAAATAGAGGTTACAGGATTGGAGAATGGAAATAAATGAAAAGAGGTTGAGAGAAGATGCTGCCTCTAAATCGGGTAACTCTTTTTGATTTGAGCCAAAAGGCTTTATTAAGTTATCTTATGCCCAATGAAAGGATTATAGGTGTAAGGGAGTGCTTTTAGGAGCTTATTTGAGCAGAATTTTTGGGATCCAAGGGTCTTAGTTGGTTTGAGTATGTGGGGAGAGTTTGTGGCCTTTTATAGGAGGAAGGTGGGGTACTTTTTGAATGTCTTGAAATATTACTTTATTACAAATTTATTTTCTAATTATAATATCTTCAATGTGATATATTTCTTAGATAAGATGAGTATGGTTAGAAATCTTATAACCAATAGCTTTTTGGAAAGTTTATGTATCAAATTTAACCATATCTTTTGGGATTAACCCTCTGTTAAATAAAATAACTCTTACAAGACCTTCTTGTATTTTTACAATATATGGTTAATATAGATACTATAAAATGAAAAAATTACCTAAAGTGGATAATTAAGGCAGTTTTTAACACTATATTAGTCATTTTTTTAAATCTTTTATTTTTATGACTATTATATAATTTAATAAAATATTATTTGTTTAAAAACTCATTTTTATCAATTTTGACACCATTTAGTAATTGATTTTTGATAAATTCATTACAACTTCATGCATTCAAAAAAAACATTAACTCAAATAGAAAATGTCATAATAATCTAGAAAATTTGTGGATGGCATCAAAAATTTCAAATTACATTTATTTTATTATTTATAATATCGTTTATTTGTATATTTAATTAATAAGGTAATCACTACAGCATCATTGTGTCATAAATAAATAAATATATTTAATTTCTAAAGATTATGAATAAAATACGACGATTTCATAAATATTATTAGATTTTATTGAATATTTATAGTAAAAGATATCAGTTATATAACCCTATAGTAAAATTATTTTAGTAAAAAGATACATGTTTATGTTATATTTATCTTTACTTTAAATTAATTATTATAACATGTTATTATCACACCCAAGGGGCTCTAAAATGCCCAAATTTCAGACTGAGGTATTTTTGGTTACCCATGACTCATCCAATAAGATTATGACATGTGTTATTGTAGTTTTATATTATTATAAAATTATTTTTAACCTTATTTTATTAATTTATCCTTTAACCGTGGTAAATAAAAATAATTAATGATATAACTAATCATACTGAAAAAATAAAAGGACCCTTAATACATAATTTCGACCTTCTTATTTTAAATATGGAATCCATATTTTCATATTAAAAATATATAAGATTCATAAATTAATTTAAAATTGATTTCTATTTTCAAAACTAGAAAGTGAGTTTTTAAGAAGTAAAAATTATCAAAAGATTGACATGTGTTTATGTGAAATTTAAATGTGAAATTAATTAAAATGACCAAATTGGACTTAATGATAAAACAATGATCCAATTATATTTTAAAAACAACTCAAAATATAATCTAACTACATAAATAAATGAGACAAAAATAGAAAAATAAATTAAAATGTAGTATTTTTCACTATTCATTTAAAATGAATTTTATCAAAAAAATACCAAAAATTCCACCAAAGTAAATTATGATGTCTCTATTCTAAATTAAAAGCTTATTTTGTCAAATAGAACTTATAAAAATGTTAAAATCGACATTTAATATGGGTTCTCCATCCAAAGGTGGTAAACTATCTTTAAAAAAATATTAGAGTATTTTATGCTTAAAATTGGATTTATTCTCATTTTAATCCACTAAAATTTATTGGAAAATGTAAAAAACATTTAAAAAAAATGTGTAGTAAATTATATATGGTTATTTACATTCCCTCCAACACAATGGATAGGCGTTGTATACCTTTTAAAATAATAATAATAATTTTGTGTAATTTTTCAGTATATCTTAGTGTTGTGTGAGTTGTAAGATTTTAGATAAACCTATTGTTACATGTTGATTATGATATCAAATATAGAGTCCCTATTAAGGTAAAACCATTGTCTAATTTATATATATTATTTGATATGAAAAAGTCTTATTCTATAATTACCTGAGATGTTACATCCTCCCCCCTTTGTTAAATTATGTCCCTGCAATTTTAAAATTAAGATTAGTAATTTCATTGAAATACCACATCAGAAAAAGATTCAATAAATAATATACATAAATTAAAGAGAGGTAAGTATGCAAATTACATGAGATAAAAAAATACAAGGGTTCCATGTAGGAAAAAATGTATATGGGAGAGGAAACTAACATTGATGTTCTGATGGAGAATGATAGAAAACATTGTTAGGTGAAATTAAACTAACACAAAACCATAAATATGCGAATGGTTAAAATACCACTGATTTATTGTTATATAAGGAAATCAGATATAGTTTTTGTTTTAGGATCTTTTTCATATAATTGAGGAATTCTATGACTACTCAGAATAATATCATAAAGACATGTACTTATTTGACATGTTGAATGTCATACATTGATCAATTCCCACCACCAACTCATCTTTTCTCTAAATGATGAATATTCAATGTGACTTTGTTACACCTGAAGCACAATAATAAACATCCAAAAAACTCACCTCAACCACAAAAGGATAACAATCTATTTCTTCTATCTTTAAACACTAACCAAAACCAAAATGGTAAGTTAGGGATCAAATAATTCCACCAAAAATAATAATCATTTTTAAGTGGAATGTCTACTTTGAATATCCAAAATTCAACAGTAATACCCAAAGTTCATCATAGACCATTAATCAATTAATATTCCTTAAAATTACTCAAAATGACACAACCTAAGATTGAAACCAAAAATCCAGAAGGATTTTAGCCCATAGTCTTCCAAGATAAATATTAACATTTATCTCCAAATAACATTGACCACTCTTAAAGTCTCATACTAAAAACAAATTATCTTAATCACATATCTTCCAAGATAGGTTAATAAAAATTAATTTCCCATAATTCCACAATTAAAATCATATATTATTCAAAAATATAATTCAACCATTACTCCTTTATTATAATCCCATAGTATTCTATTTACCTTAATCACATAATGTTCCAAAAATAGAGAACTACTTTTCAAAAAATATTTATCACTTAATCCACAAATAATTTTCTAAAACCAAGGATATCCAATTTATAAAACATAATTTCCCTAATTAAACTTATTATGATTTCATTAACTCATTAAACTGAAAAGTATAAGTCATACTAATCAAAGACTTCATGTAGGCTAGTGGTAGGTGATGCACCTTTGTTGCCCTTCATTTGTGGGATTGGTTCCCATGACCCTACCAGAAGAAATGAGTTGTCACCCATCCTCAGGTTTGTCTATTTTTTAAAAAATAAAAAAGGAATATACATGTTTTAATGTCAAACGTTGTAATACCTTTCTCTTTTCCTCCTAAAAATTAATAACCCTTAATAACTTCAAAAACAAAAGACCATATAAACCCTAAAGGTTCTCCATTACTTTTATTATTATGTCCACATAAGAGAATAAAATTATTCCTTGAATAACTTTTTCACATATCAAACATCATGGTTACACATACTTGAAAAAAGTATTCCAAAGTAATCTCATCATTAAAAGATAATTAATAATTTTAATAATTTCATAATTCTAAAATCTACCATAACTCTTGAATACCTTATATGGAAACATCTTAATCCTTATGAACTATTTAGGATACCCTAACAATGATTTTAAATATTATTCCCTAATAATTATTTCCTAAAAAAATGAATCACATACTATGATTCAATAATTTCAAAAACTGAGAAAATAAATAATCCCTATACTTCATAGGTCATTTTCTATTTCCTCATCTTCAATTGGAATGGAATTAGGTATTGCAAAAAATATATTTTTATAGTCATGTTGATCCCATTAATAAAAATTCTTTGTAGGACACATATTTCCATAATGTCCATACTCCCTACATTTGAAACATCCAATTTATAAATAGGATAGAACTTAGTTCCCTATCATGGAGTAAATAGAATGCTTCCTTTTTTCTAGGAAGATATAAGCTTTATGACCTTCACAACCACATCTTTAACATATTATATTATTTTTAAACGATTGTCCTAGGTGTTTATTTACACATCCTTGACACCTGGGTTGTTGAATATATATATACACTAATTATCGTTATTATTTAAACTTCCATAGGGATTTGTTTCACTCATATATGATGCATCAGAAAAGTAACCAAGGTTCAAGTGGCTAATAATTACTCTGGATAGTTGGTTTAGAATATCCATGTGAGTTCTCATTATATATCCCATTTCATTTTCATTCTTATTTAGGAAACCACCACAATTTCCTTTACATCCATTCTTAATTTGGTGCCTGCAAGATCCAGCTTCTCACTAAAACTAAAATGGGTTAATGTGAGTATATTAGAAAACCCATCAGATACTATCATATGAGGAAGATAAACACTAAGATATTCTTATCCACATTATCTAAATCTCATTAGTTTTATCTAATATAACTATGAAAAATTCTATTCTGTGAATCATTGTTGTTATATACAATATGTAACTTATTTTTAAATAACCCCCTAACTTATAAAGTTATCTAAACCGACCTCTGATACCAAGTATAAGGCAGTGGCTATAAAGATTACTTAATATTGAGTTAGGTCAACAATTTGAATCTCTATCACATTGCGGATATTTTCAGGTTTATATATTATGATTATTAGTCCATAACGATTACATAACATCTCAAATATTAATAAGCAGGGAAGTCTACATGATTTCCATTTTTTCATAAAATAAAAATTATTAAAATAAACATGGTTTTATTTCATGTTTAAACATCATACATTTTTCTTGATCTCATCCATGACTCTATTCTCCTTTAAAATACTGTGACAAAAAAAATTCAATCTTGGGATGATAATAACAATCTTAGTAAGGGATACACAAAGAAGGAAAAACAGTTAGCCTTGTAAAAACATGTAAACCATAAATTCTTTATCATAATGTAAAAAAATAAACATTATGGAGTAATAAATTATCATCACATAATAAAATCTCATTCATTACCCATTTGTAACCAAAACATTACCATTAAACCCATAGATAGCACACAGAACATATAAAAGGTAACATGGGACCTAATCATACTTAAATTGAATAACCATACAGTTTACTTCCTCAAATCATTATTACAAATTGAATATCTATATGGCCAACTTCCATACCCAATGTAATGGAAGTTATAACATAACCACTCATCCTTGGTTTATCACAGAACCACCCATCTTTGGGTTATCATGTAACAACCCGTATTTGATTTCACATATAACCACCCGTCAAATGTCCAAGTACCATTATACAATCAAAACACGTAAATGAATACAATTATCAATACTTACCTAATAATATTTCATTTACAGTCACAAGTAGTCATTTCAAGATATTGAAATATTCAATCCATTTTCAAAAACAATAAGAACCTTTAATAATCTTACATTTGAATCAAAGTGTCCCAAAACAATTTGAATTTTTTTAAAGAAATTGACATTTCAAAAAATTCATGTCTATAAAAATAAATTCACAAAACCCATTTTGAAAACATGGATATAAATTATATGGTTTTTGAAGAATAAATCTTTAAAACATTAAAAATGATGTTTTATTTAAAGAGTCCCATTCTACTTGAGAAACACATGAATAAAATTAATTAAGGTATAAAATTAATCAAAACATTGAATATCATGAGAATATATTATTTCATGATATAACATGTCCAAAGGGTTGTATGTACCACATTATAGGATAATAAAAGTCCATATAGTGAAAATATAACTCAATGAGAGGAGATTGAGATGAAGTCCCTTACAAATATTGTATCATTAGATAAAGGATAAATCAATGAAATAATTTTATGTAAAAAACATATATACACCCAATATAATTGGATATTCAGTGTATAAAAATAAAAAGGTAATTCACACATATTCTGAGAAAAACAAAACCAATAACAAGGATATTTAACTCAATGAATGGTTATTGATTTATTATTTCCCTTATAAGATAAACACATATATTGGTAGATATATATACAAACATATATCTTAGTAATTTTTAAAATAAAATATATAAATCACTATAATATAAGTTTATTGGATAAATTAAACCTTTATAAAATAAAATTTAAAATAAAAAACTCATAATTGAATCTTTTCATAACACAAAATATATATATATACATGTTACATTATTATATAAATCGTGAGTTAGGACTTGAATTCTTATAAAATATTACATTTTTATGTATATGCATAAAAAATGATATACAAATATATTTAAATTAAATTATTTACTTTATATAATTTAAAGAACCAATATCTAGAAATAAATTGAGATATCCCATTTTTTGAGTATAAAAGAGAAGCAAAAATTTTTTTTAAGTAATTGAAAAACAAAACATAATAGTTTCCCTTACCCCGAGTCCAACTTGTCATGTTAATTCTTTATATTCATGAATTAAAAACATAAATTAATTTTGAATTTATTAAGAACATTTTTTTAAGCTTATTATTAATTTTATATTACTTATTACCAAGTTATTTCAATTAGTTAATTATTTGAGTTCATATCGGATGTTTTGTTGATGTTCGGTAAATGAGTCAAAAATAAACTTGTTATGATAACATATTATCCTTGTGGCCAAAAGTATATTATATCCATAATATTATTCATGATTTAAATATCACATATATCCATTCTTTAAGTATTTATAATAATCTATAATATTTAGAGATAAGAAATGAAATGAATCATTAATGCAGACGGTAGGTCATACGAATGCATGAACAATACATTCATTTCATTGTAATATCAAAATGAATGAAAATGAAATGATACATAGGTAAATTATAATTAAATTATAAAATATATGTTATATTTTTTACATAATTTCATTAATTACATCATTTATATTTTCCATGTATGGCGTGAATGAGTAATATCATTTTGAGGAGGCGATAGTCCACACTTCCTCAAATGGAATTATCTTATATACACATTATTGAAAGCATAAATTTATATTGTAAATAAAAATTACATAATAATAGAGGAAATATAAATAAAATAAATATCATATATAAATATAGTTCCATCATAATGACCACCAAGAGAGGCGGTATGATAAAATTGAACCATTATCATTTTGTGAGGAAGTAGTTCGCCACACACAGAAACAGTATGTTCTATATCCATTTGATGGAGGTGTGTTTAAGTGTAGGTATAATATTTATAATAAAAACATCCTATTATATTTAGGATACTAGTGTTTTTAAAAAATATTGTTATAAAGATTGGTTAGAGGGTTGGATAGGAAAAATAAATGAAAGGAGGTAAAGAGAAGACGTTACCTCAAAATTTGGAAACAACTTTTCATTTGAGCCAAAAGGCATCCTTGATTTGCATTATACCAAAGGTAAGGATTTTATGATTAAGGTAGGGATGTTTAGAGACTATTTTATTAGAATTTGGGAAAGACATGGGCCTTGAGAGTTGTGAGTAATTAGGTAGAGGTGGTGTCCTTTTATAAGATGAAAAAGGGGCACTTTAGGAATGTCTTGAAATAATATTTTACTCTAAGTTTATCTTTGAATTATAATAGCCCAAAAGTGATATATTGCAAGTATAATATGAGTATCAGTCAAACTAATCTCAACCAATAGGGTTTGGACAAGTTTAGGTAAAAAATTTAACCGCATCTTTTTTTCTTTAACCCTTTGTTAAATTAGTCGACTCTTACTATGTCTTCTTGTATTTTTACACAATATGGTTAATATAGTTACTAAAAAATTCCATGATATTCTAAACGGTATCATTAATGATAATTTTAACACTATATTAGCCTTTCGAACAAATATTATACTTTTATGACTATTTTATCATTTAATAAAATAGTATTTGTTTTAAAAACACATTTAAATAAAATTTGACAATATTTAGTAATTGATTTATGTTAAAGTCATTAAAAATTGATTCATTTGTAAAAACTTCATTAAATAAAATATAACATGTCATAATAATATATATAATTCTTGAATGGAATCAAAATTTCAAATTATCTTTATTTGAATCATTCATTAATAATGTAATCACTACATCATCATTCTGTCAAAAATAAATTTATTTATTTAATGTTTAAAAACTATAAATAAAATACGAAGATTTAGAAAATATTTTTTGATTTTTATTTACTAATTATAGTTAAATAGATCAGTTATATAACCCTGTATTATATTTTTTTAGTAAAAATATACATGTTTATGTTATATTTCTCTTCACTTTAAATTAATTGTTATAACTTTCCATTATCAAACCCAAGTGGCTCCCAAATTCCAAAAGTTCATATTAGTAGTTGTTTTCCCCCATGACTCATCCAAAAAGTACTAATTCTCATTTTCAGGCAGTTTTATACTATTATAATATTATTTTTACAATTATTTACCTAATTTACACTTTAACCATGGTAAATAAATATAATTACTGAAGACACTATTGAAAAAGTCCAAAAATAAAAGGTGCATCTTTACATAATTTGGAACTTATGATTCCAAATATGGAATCAATTTTCCAAAATTAAAAACATATAAATTTCATTAATTAATTTAAAATTTATTCCCATTTTTAGAATAAGAAAGCGGGTTTTTAAGAAATAAAAAACTATCAAAATATTGAAATTTGTTTATATCAAATTTAAATGTTAAATTACATCCAATGAAAAATGGATTAAATGATAAAAAATAATATAATTATAATTTAAAACCAATTAGAAATATAATATAACTATATAAATAAATCAGATGAAATGGTTGTATTGAATTAAAATGCAGTATTTTCCACTATTCATTAAAAACCATTTTGTTTGAAAAATGCCAAATATTTAACCAAAGTAAATTTTGATGTCCATTTTCTATAGAAGAAGTTTATATTTTCTAATAGAACATATAAAATTTTTTAAAAATAAATTTAAAAAGGGTTATCCATCCAAAGGTGGTAAACTACTGTTTAAAAAATATTACAGTATTTTATACCTGAAATTGGATTTATTCTGATTTTATGCCTCTAAAATTTATTGAATAAATGTAACAACATTTAAAAAACATGTGTAATCATTTTATAGTTAGTTTGGTTCATTCCCACCGACACAAAATGTAGGCATTAACTACTATTTTAAATAATAATAATATTTTATTATTTTCCTGTATAACTCTCTATTGTGTGGAATGTAAGATTTCGGTGAAACCCATGATTGAATGTCGGGTATGGAATCAGATATAGTATCCAATTTAACATAAAAAAATATCTAATTAACCTATATTAACTGATATCAAGAAGACAAATTCTATATTTACCTGGGATTTTACATAAATAATATGAAATATTAATATGTTTAGGAAACCACCACTATCCGACCCATTTCTAGTCAAATGTAATGTAAAAAATCACTTGTGTGTATGTATGTCTTGCATTTTCCACAAACTGATAAAATTAATTTTTCATCACCATATTTAATAGATGTTTACTTTTAAGGGTTTAAATTTTAATTATTCTATTTATCACATATTTATTATTATTTAATGATAATACTCTATCTACATTCTTACCATCCAATATATTAGAAAACTGTAACATCTCTCATGTGTATGTGTGGACTACCGCCCCCACGAAGCGATGAGATTCATTTTCATTTCTGTTTTTTATATATGAAAATAATAATATATTTGAAGAATATATATGAAATTTATGATATTATAATGATTCTAAAAATGTGAATGATCATTTACCATTTTTTCATTCTATCCTTTGAAAAATGAGAAAAATATACATCTATACATGTGACCTACCGTCCCCTTGAATGTTGTAATTTGGTTTTCTATCTCTAATTTATTGGATGAATCTACATTTATATATAATGAACATATTTTATATTTTTATCATGATTAAAATTAATTTAATAATTTAACCATTCTAAAATCCTAGGGACCAAAACTACCGAGCCAAAACGTATGTGAAAAATGAAACTGTTATCTCCAGAAATAGTGGTTTTAATAAAGTTTTTCTTAAACACAAGAGATAAGATGTTATAAAAAATAATATATAACAGTATATATATACAAGTGATTATGTTTTGAGAAAATATGTATATTAAATATATATTTATTATATATGAGGTTTGAATATGTATGATGCAAGTTTGACCCGAGGTAAGGGATTTTCATCTCACTTTTACTTTTGTGAGACAAAAGTCATATTCTCAAATAGTTTCTTTAATATGGTTTATATATTTATAATGATTGTATGTTATTATTATACTCATGAAAATTATGTGGATATTAATACAAAAATAATTTTTTCTATTTCTTGATGATTTTATTTTAAATTTACCAATGTGGTAAAGGTTTTATGTAACAATTTCATTATTTCTCAGGATTGTTTATTATTATGTTTATGATGATAAAATATTATGATATATATATCAATAAATATTTATCTTTTATTTTATCAATTTTTAATTTCTTGAGAATACATGTTTTCTATTCAATTTAGTCACATTAATTACTCAATACACAGAATGATTTTTTTAAGAAAAACCTACTTTATTTCTCTCTTCAACTGAGAACAATTTTTCTTCAATACCCATGTTTTCAAAAAAGATAGTCAATAATATTTTTAATTTTATCATATTATTTTATTATTTTATTTTTACCAATGATTGATTTTTTTTAAATATATATTTTATAATGAATGTTCTTATAATTTTCCAAATCTGTTACTTTTTGACATTTTATAATAATGTGAAAGGAATGTATTCCATTATCTTTTACATCATGAATGGAATTTCCCACCATCATGACCGATAAATGCATTAAATATTCTTTTAAAATTTTCTGTGGTTCAATTAAAAACTATAATATTTTCCAAATTTTTAGATTATAAAAAAGTGATTTAAAAGTGAAAAGGGTCTTTTACTTAGGAAATATTCCATTAAAACTTTTAAAGATATTTTGATATATGCTAACATACTTTCATATGAATTTTGTTTTACTGAGGAAATGATCTAAACTTTCCATCCTTATACTTTATTTTGATGGTTAATGATGATGATATGTTTATGAAACCCATTTATTTTTAAAATACTTTGGTATTATGAATTGATGCAATTTTTATGAAACCCATTTCTTAAAAAAATTTATGATGTGATAACATGTTGAATTTTTTATGATGTTTTGAAAAACATATATTTGGTTTTAATTATGTTATTTTTGGAATTATAATTATATATCCCTCCAATGAAGAGTGTAAGTATTATATAAAATTATTTAATTATGGTAAACATGTTGATGTGCTTAATCTATCCTAGAAAATAAGTATATCTGCTTGATATTCAATGGGAAACAAGTCAATCTGTATTATATACTATGTGAAAACAGTTTTGATTCCTTTTCCATTATTATTTGATCTTCTTTTTATTTAAAAATGAAATATGAAATGATTTCTACAATTATTTTGGCACCACACCTTTATGTCATGAATATATGGTTCATGATTTACTTATAAATATTTCTCATTCTTATGATTCATGTCCTTTTTAATGATAATTCTTATTCCTTGAATCATGTTTAAGATCTTTGAGAGATTGGTTTTGAACATTTATATTATGGTAATGATCTAAAACCCCTATGTTTATCTTATTATTTTATATGACCATCGATTTATATCTCTCTTTTGTACCCTTACTGAGATTATAAGATCACCCATTCTTATGTTTCATTTCCCAGGTTATGAAGAAAGTTATTATGTTTGATATGTCCAAGAAGATTGGTAGTTATGAATAACTTAATGGGATCTGATATTGAAAAATTATGAACGCATTTTTTATGTATGCATGCTTCTAAAGATACTAGAATTATATGATTATATCATAGATTACTATGTTATATAATTAAAGTTCATATAATAAGACACAATATATATGCATGAAATGTATGTACCACTATAGTTGGTATCAGAGTATTTTCTAGGTGACTTTGTAAACTAGGAGTAGATTTTTTTTGGGACCCCTAGGATAGGTCTATGTATAGGATAACAACTGAATGTCTTGGTAATGATTAAATTATTTGGTTTTCAATCAATTCAAACTTTTTTGGATTCTATATATGGACATATTTTTAGCACCAATTAGAGTAGGGGTAATAACAATGAAGAGAGTTGGTTGAGTATATACTAATGCTTATTATTCTGCATTGTGAGTGCACCCAAATTATGAACAAGGATTGACACTCCAAGGGGATATTCTTTACATAACACACATTTTCATTATATAAAATTATGAAGTATTTGAATAGATGATAACCAATAATTTCTGGGGATAAACCTAATACGTCATAAATTGGAATAAAGGCATAACTTTTTACAAACCCTTTAAATTATTTTTTAAAATGATCTCACACAATGATTATTATTTCTCACATTATGGTTTACAGTTTTATTAAATGGATAGAAGTAAGAGTATTCATGCTAATAATGAATTTGTTGGACAAAGGTTTGACTGTTCTAATGAGTAGTTAAATGAAATAGGAACTTCATGTTGAAACACTATAAATATAATGAATCATTTATCGTGATATATGACTAACAAAATAAAACAATAGAAATATTTCTAATCCATAATATATGAGGAATATGTGATTTTATAAAATCTCATGTGGTGATGAACATATAGAAAATAATGTTTGACTTTATTAATTTTATGAATATTGGAAGGAAAAACCAAGAGAATGTTTTAATGAAATAGGGAAGATTTTTTAAAAATAGAGATAATGTTCATTGAGAAAAAAATGGTGTGGAATTCTATGTATTATTTGTTGGGAATATGGCAATTATTCGAGAAAACTTTTTAATCCAAGGGTTAACTTCTTGACATATGAGGGACCTAAGTTGTTCCAATAATTGAAGTGATAGTATTGATGTTTTTATATATCAGGATTAATGAAATTTTTTATATAATTATTTTATCAATGATGTTACAGTAATAAGAATCCTGAAACATATAAGAATCATTCTATAAAATTTTAACATTAAGGTTTTTCAAGAATATGTTTAATGGTACAAATAACCTAGAAAAGGAATTTATTAGTAAGGTGAAATTTTATGGAAAAAAATTAATTGAGGGATAGACAAACCATAATATTTTCCCAATGTTGAGTTAATAATTTTTAGTTGAGATAAAGAGATGATTAAAATATATAAACTAAATGATATAGTACTGAAGACCATTAAATTATTTAGTGAATTCTTCACAAAATGATTTATGATGATTTTTATTTTATTTTTTTATTTAGGGAATATATTAGATTTCCAATGATTTAATTTTAGGAATGGGGATAAAAGATAATTTTTTGTAATCATATATGTTTTCATTGTGGTTTTTTGGTTATTAAGATTATTTTGATAAAGGAAGATCATTTTTCAATAGAATATCTAATGATGTTATTCACATGTTGGGTGTGTGATGTTATGAGAAATGTTTTATATTTTGGGGATGAGGGTTAAATATGATATTGAAAAAAATATTTTACCAAATCTTTCAAATTTATGGTGTTTGAATTTGGTAAGATATATTTTAGAGGATTCTTAGGGTTAGTAACTTTTGGAATGGTTTAAGTTGAAATTTTTGTGTTATTATTGAGGTTTTTGAGATTAATGTATCATATTTTTACAAATTAGATAAATTGTGATAGGAATTTTGATTTTAATTTTGACTAGAGATAGAAGGAATGACATGTAATTATTTTAGGGATATTAAGATAAGTTAAAAGTTAATTTTATTATTTCAAGCATGAAAAATTAATGTTTAATATTTATTTTTTGTAGTAAGAGATGAAGTGGAAATTGATCGAAGCACATGAAAAGGATGAAATTCTAATTATGATATCGAATTAAATAAAGTATATATATTTTATTGTTTTCACTATTTTTATAGTAAAATAATACATTAACTATAGGAATGGAAAATTAAAGTTACATGTTTTACTTTTACCTTTGTTTCTCATGAATCGATGGTCTTTTCCCCCATTACATTTTTTTCGTTTTTGGGTTTATAACTTTCAATCGACCATGTTATATATCACTCAACATTTTTATAGGGCATTAGTTTTCTCATCCATGAAAATATTTTAACTTCCAACTAAGTTTCTCATATTTTTAAACATAGTTTTATGTTATTCTGGAAGACCTTTGAAATTCAATTTCCCTCTTTTTAATAGGATGTTTCATTGACCCTTATGATAATATTGGTTTTATATAAATGAATTTTCAAAAAATTTAAACCTTTATTGATGATCACAAGTTCAAATTGGGAAGATTTAATTTATTCATGGGGGGATGTAACCACCCTAGACTTTTTAATTTATTTATTTATAGATAAATTATATTTTATTGATATTTTTTTGCACACAACACCGAGTTTTTATGAACTGTAAAATACTATATTAATATTATTATTTAAACATGAAATTTATAACATAGACATTAATTTTTTTTGTATTTATTGGAAAAAATAATATATATATATATATATATAAAGTTACTACTCAATAAAAATGTATTGATTAATGCATAGGAAATAAGTACTCAATTTTTAGTGAATTCATTTTATTCTTCAAAACGCATTCTCATGAAAAAATGATTTTTATTGAATTTTATGCATATAAATTATATTTTAGTTATGACACTATTATAATTTTTATTAAAAAAATAAATTTTTTTTTCAAAATCATAATTTTAAAATTAACTTACGCTAAAATGTTGGGATTTTTTGGAGAATATTATTTTTTAGTGAATAGATTAAATACTTATTTTAGAAGAAATATCAATTATTTTTATTAAAAATCCTCATAATATTTTTAAATTGATCATAAATTAAAATAATTATCCTTAATTTAGAATTAATATAATTAATTACATTTGAATCAGCATTAATAAATTTTCTTTTCGGAAATCCATTTTTCCTTGTGCTTTGTGGGGTACTAATAAAAAAAATTTAACCAATTATAGAGATTTTATTTTTTATAATGAATAAAATATTTTGAATCTTTACAATTATTATTATTATTAATTAATTTTAACATAATTCTTGGTAATAATGAATAGTAAAAATACAAAAAACACGTCACGATAGTAAAAGGGTAAATCAGGTTAACATAGGTTAAATGAATTGATAAGGAAATCATTTTCATCTTAATTATTATTTGTGATAGGTAATACTAAATTTATCATCTTATGTTAAAAATATATTTATTAAATGGAATATTTTCATTTGGAATGAATTATGTAATATTTAATGCAATTAATAAGATAAAATGTCACTCTTTTACTTTAAAAAGACCTCTTATGTTTTCACATGGGGAAAAAGAATGTTGTGGATGAATATTAATAGTTATTTTGAGAATAAAAAAATTAATTTCCGGATTAAGATTTATTTATAATTTTTAGTAATTATATATTTACCATTAATTTCTACACAGCTCCAACATAGTATTTCCTTAATTAAAACAAAAATAAAATAAATGGTCTAACAAATATTAAAAGTAATATGATTTTAAAGAATTGATTTTTTATATGAAATTTATAATAAATATTACATGTTATAGTGGTGTAATGGAATATTTTTATTTTCATTTGAAGTCATATTATAAATTTCATATTAAATGAATAGTTTCAAAATTGATATTAATGATATTTTATAATGAATAATATTTTATTAAATGATTTAAAAATCATAAAACTATTATCATTAAAAATATTAATGTAATATGGTTTAAAATAACAACCATTTTCTATTTATGAGAAATTTTTCCCTTTTATGATGACATTCTTATCCCTTTAATATTGAAATAGTTATTACCAAAAATAAGTTTAAAATATGAGGATAAAGGGGTTAATCCAAAATACAATGTTAATTAAACCAGTTGATAATATCCAATTTTTGTTTTTTTATATTATTTATAAAACATAATACCTTATATTTTAATCTCTATACATTTATAATTGTTTTCCTATATAATTTTCTTTTTATATTTTAATCATTTACGAAATTCTAAATGTTCCCCTCCCATCACGTATAAATGAAACCCCCTATTCCCTCTTCTCTAAACCACGGTAATCCTTTTATCCCAATAATAACCTACCAGAATATCTTATAAACATTCCTGTACATATTATAGAGTTTTTTTTCTTCCCAGAAACCAACCCTTAGATCATTAAGGGATGATCTAAATGTGTTCTTTCAAAGAAGTTTTGACAACCTTAAACAATCACTTTCTTCTTAATTATTATTTTAAATATTATAAATCTATGTTATTTATCATAAAATAATAAAAAATTATATTAATAATAATAAAATTTCATTAGGATTATCAAACCACAATTGTTGACCCTACTTCTAATTTAATGTGCAGTGAAAGTATCGCCAACGTATATGTTTGACATTCTGTCTCCACATAGTGATATAATTAATTTTACATCACCATATATTATGAGTGGTTATTATGTTGGGATAGAAGAATATATGTTATATTTATGGAATATTTAGTCATTTATAATTATAAATACCATATAAAACATCTTACATCACGATCCGTTTGAAAACGATTACATCGCTACTCCGTATGTTTGGACTAACGCCTCCATGAAAAGATGTGATTCATTTCTCAATTATGTTTTACATGGATGGTAATAAGGAAATATTTTATGAATATATATTATATATAATAATTATTAATTATTACATAAATTCATATTATAATTTACCTTTCTTTTATTCCATTTTTTGAAAAATGAAAACAGTGTGCATGCATACGTGCAACCTACAGTCTCCATGAACTATATAATCTATTTTTCTATCTCTAATTTCATGGATAAATATAAATATATATAATGAATATAAATAATATATATCATGGTTAAAATATTGGATATTATGGAACCATGATCAAACTACAAGTGAAAAAACTGTCGAACCAAAACATATATGAAAAAGAAGTAGTTAAAAACTGGAATAATGATTTTAATAAAAATACATTAATAAAAGTGTGATATGAAATTATACGAAAATAATAAATGGTAGGATATATATTATTATGGATATCAAATAAATTTATAATACATATTTGTTTACTATTCTAGTTTTTTGAACATGTATGAAGTGAGACATGATGTAAGGGATTTTCATCTTAGTTTTACTATTATGGGATACATTTTGTATTCACAAGATGTTTCTTTTATAAAGTGTATATAATTCCAATGAATCTATTTTATGATTATCCCCATATAAATTATAGTGATATACATATCCATATTATGTTATTTATTTTTTGGGGTTTTGATTTTGATGCCACAAAGTGGTAAAAGTATTATGTCACAATCTCAATGTTTAAAAAGATTGTTTATGATTATGTTTCTAAGGATGACATAATATGACCTACATATCAAGAAACATATTAATTTCATTATCCTTTGTTTATTTATTTAAAATAAAATATTTCAATTAATTTTCATCACATTAAGTACTTAATAGAGAATAATAAAAAATTTAGGGAAAACCAACTTTATTTATCAATTCAATCAAAAATCCCTTTCTCCTATATCCTTGTTTTTATAAAAAAATCAAACAACATTTTTTTTATATTTTACTATTATTTTTAAAATTAATTTTTACTCCATATTTATTTTTAAAAAAATTGTTTAGAATTAAACTTCTTTTCATTTCCCAAATAAGGTACTTTTTTAATTTTTACAAAAGTTTGAACGAAATGTTTTATTTTAACATATATGGCATTAATAGAATGTCTTGAAATATTATGATTTCTATCTCTTTACCCATTTTAATTAATATTTATTTTTATATATTTATTCTAAATTATATTTATTTGTTCCAAAATTATATAGGCAGATCAATTCATCCTTCTTTGATGGGAAATACTTTTTTAAAAAGGTTTCATTCTCAATTCATCCTGATAAGAAAGCACGACTAAAGGGAGATTCCCAATATCTTTCTCATTTTCAAGTAAAATTCATAACCTATTTTAATATACAATTATTTTGATAAAATCACCAATTTTATCATGAAAAAATACCTTGGTTCATTAATTTTTTATGAAAAAAATATGCTTCGTCCTCTTTAAACACTCTTTAATATTTCCCCTTAAACAAAACTAATGTAGACCAATTCTAAAGTTAATTAAACTCTATTTTTACACATTTTCATATCATGTGGACATAATTTATCATGATATATTCCTATTTTAAATTTTTAATCAATTATTTCATATATATGATTATTTTTTAAGTTGTATTACAGTTTTACATATGGTATTTTTCTTTAATTGTTATTTGATTAGCAAGAAAAATATTGATAATTATGTAACTTTTATTTAATACAGATATTTGTTGACAAGGAACATTATTTATTTATGAAATAGATATATTATTTATTATTTGGACTGATATAACATGGTTTGGGAAATGTTTAATGAATTACATATGAGTTAATGACTGGTTAATGTAAGCCCCTCGATGCATCGATATTCTCATGAGGTGAAATCAGTTTGTGACAAACCCTTCATGTCAATATCCAACAATAATCAGAGATTTTTTTACTGACAGAATTAAACCATATCAGTAATTTTCTTGAATGTATAATGGTTCATGTTCCGGATACATGATATCCAATAATTTGTCATTTTCTGCATTTTGAATTCATTTATTATTATCCAGAGTATTTTTACTATGATAAAAAAGTGTAGGGATGCATTTTCTTTCTTAGTTTATTTATTTGAATTTATTTTTTAGTTATGCACTTTTACATGACTTATTGATTATGTTTGAATTATTATCGATTCAAATTTTTTCTATTACCCTCACTGAGCAATTGATCTCACCGTTTTATTTGTTTTCCTTCACATGGTTTTATTGATGAAATCTTCATATAAGTATTAGGGAAGCAGTTTATCTTTCCTTTGTTATGTTCTTTGTTTAATTATGAATATTATATGGGAGACATTTTTATCTATAGATATTCAAGACTACTAAATTGATCATTACTTGGTGATGTGACCTCTTGCATTTATTCCATTATAATAAAATAACCACCGAATCTAGGCTACTGAGGTCGGGGTGGTTACAGATAGATTAGTTATGAACCTTTTAATTAATGGTCATAATCTCAACACTTGTTCTGATAATGTACTTCCATATGACCATCGATTGATATCTCCCATGTTTACCCTTACTATGCATATGAGCTCACCCTTTATTATTTTTATTTTACTCAAGTTATGAATATAGCTATTATGTTTGATATCTCTAAGAAGAGTGTTAGTTATGAAGAACTTAATGTGAGACGATATGGTTTATATATAAACAAATTTTTTATGTGTCCAAGATTCCAAGGATACATGACCTATATGATTCTCATGTGGATCATAATGTTATGTAATTAATATTCATTTAATAATATCTAATATCTATATATGAAAATTATTAGTGGTTATAAAGAGATAATATATTTTAAATCAATAATTTAGATCATCAGTAGAGTTCCATATTTAAAAAAAATCATTTCATGAATTATTTCAATTCCTTCGGAAATGATGGTATCTAGGAAGTTATTTTTTATGATATTTAAAAAATAATATTTTCTTCCATTAATAAGAATAAATTATTTTACGTCACTCATAAAATATAGACATGATTTTATACCATGTGTGCTCTATCTATATAATAAGAAACACACCAAGAAGTCTCTAATTTTCCATATTAATGTTTCCTTCATTATAAAATTATATTTCTCAACAAAAAAATAAGTACAGACACCATTAATCCATAATAAATTTAACTCATCAATAAATGGATTCAATTATACATCAATATTAATTTTTTTTATTTCCACAAAATACTTTTGTCAAAAATATATATGGTTCATCCATCAAAGTCCTAGTAGGTAAGTTATATAGAGTTATTATGATGGACTAATAAGAATGTTGACTTTCATAGTAACTAAATTTTTATAGAAATAATCAGTAAAAATACATAGTCACATGTTAAGAGATTTTAAATAAAAATATAGATGCACATAATCAAAATTATTCCCTGAATCAACCTCATAAGAATGATTTATGGTTTTACAAATATAAATAAAATATTTTCTTCCATGTTATCAATGAAACTATGTTATGAGGAAAAAAATAAATTATTATGTCTTGTTGTATGTAGGAAATACCTTAACTATTTAATGATAAAAACAATTGGAATTATTTGTTTTTCCACTTTGTACATCAATTTTCCACATATAGTAAAATTAACTAATGAATCATATTCATCGTGGTATAAGATGAATTAATTTGAATTTTCATGGATATTCATATAACCAAGATCCAAATTTTGGAACACCCACTTTATTTTATAAAAACTTTTAGGTTTAACATTTCCCTCTAGTAATAATGATTTAAAACAATAAAATATTTGATAATAAAAATTTTACATTCCATTATTATGACAACCCTTCTCTTTATTGCACTGTTAACATAATTTATTACATAAAAAAATCACTTGATAAAAAATAGAAGATTTAGAGTTCCAGTGTCTTTGGGGATTAAAAACATTACATAACTACTTAAAACATAAAATGAAACTTCTTATTGAAAAAATCATTTACATGACCACTATAATCCCTCGTACTCGGCATTGCATGGGATAACCCGAGGACATACATAAAAAAGGGTCAGCTAAAAATTACAGTAAGGGAGTAACAAAATAATAACATGAAGATTAAAATAAATGCTATTAAATAGTCAAATAAATGGAGTGTAAGAGAAACATAAAGATAAAGGCTTGATAAAGCATGATAATCATAATCTGGAGATACGACTATAGCACTTAACATGGGATTAGCATGAGCCAAGGCTCATTGCACCTGGATATTAAGTAATCCGTCATTTCACATGAAGCACAATTAAACCGTAATTTCACGTAAAATATCATGAGTCAACACTCATTGCACATGACGTTTCAGGATACTATACTTTACCAAATATATAGAAGTGATATTAGGGAGCACCCTTCTTAAACATTTAATTTCATGCAGAAGTGTGCCACATGGATCCTATAAAATGGAATCAATCAACATCATAAGTTATTCCATGATTATGTACTATGGAATAAATTAATGAAAGTAACATTCAATATATATATTTGAATAAAGGTTAATACCCTTGATAGAGACTTGGGTATGGTATTCACAATACAATGATCTTGGTTTGAAAAAATGCGGTGCAATTTCGGCAGCATAACGGCATCACATAAGAATGCATAAAAATGGTTGATGAGAGAGAAAATGATGTCTCCTAATATGTACATGAAATAGATAGTAAGGGGTGATATTAATACGTGTCCCAAAAAATTTAATGGAATTTAGATACGTAATACCAAATAATGGATCAAACGTAAATGAGGAGAGAGAAATTCCTTATGGAACTTCGGCATGGTAACAGGTGTACATGGGAGGGATTAATGAGAGATAAATGGGATATCCCATTATTCAAACATGAATAGGGATGTTTGGGTGAGCTGAAAAATCATACCCCAACAATTATAATGGAAAAAAGGGCATATCAATATAAGGAAACTTGGAAATAAATAAGGAAAGTGAGAATCCCTTACTTTGAAGTATGATACCAAAGGTTTGAGAGGAGCATGATAGAGACTTATAGGGAGCCTGGGGTGACTTGGGAGGATTATAGGGAGTTGAGGGAAGAGGTTGGACGAACTCCAAAGGCTTTTAGTGAAGAGGAAGTGTGAGGTTGGGTGGGGTTATATAGGAAAGGAGAAGGAATTATTTATTATTTAGGTTTGGGACACCACACATTAAACTAATCAAAACCACAAACAAGACCCTAGTTTTTGACAAAGTTTATTTCATAAGGGTATTGGAAACCAATAATATATGAGGAAAATGGCCTAACTTCTTAAAATAATAGGGTTTCTTATTTATAGGTGAGTCACACTCTCTAGGAAATCAATTTAAAAGGATAAAATGTTTTATATGTCTTGAAGGGTCCACTAAAGCATTTTAAAATAAATTGAACAAACATAAAATCATATTATTCTAATGGTAAAACATATATTGGATGAACATAATATTTATAGTATTTTATTACATCACTATTGTGACATTAAGATTTCATAAAACACATTATATATTTAAATGATATTTAATTTTTACCCAAAAATTCAACTCTCTCAGAAAATTATGAAAAAATCACCATTGAATAATTTCTATTTTCTGATTCCAAAAATATATTCATTTTATCCAAATAATTTTCTAAATATGTGATTTTTCACTTTTAAAATAAAAACCGACATTTATCGAAAATTCATAGGTATTGACAAAAATAGCTTTCAAACTGTAATAAAAATCACAATTGTATTCATAAAAATAATATGATCATTTATTCTTAATAAAATGTAATTAAATTATAATAAAATTTTATTAAAATATTGTTTTATAAAATAATACATTAATTTAGGAAAATAGATTGCTTAGTTGAACATTAACTAAAAAAATACTATTTTTTCTTTCAAAACTATTTACAAAGTAACACTACTAAAATAAAAGTATATTATATATTATATACAAAATATAATGTACATAATCATAATGTTAGGGTCTTGGTACATAAACCCTTAAAACACCCACATAAGACCTTGGGGTAAGGTGCACGATGGTGACAGACTCTTGGGGTGGCTCATATAACATAACTCGAGTGGTAATCTCTATCAAATTCCACTTCTCCCATAGGTGGTTCCTCTCAAGCATAACGGTTTCAAGATAATCTTGGGATTGGTAATGAGTTAATCCCAATGAATCCACCTTTTTTCTGAGCTCCAAAAAATGGGCTTTGTATGGGGCAAGCCTACTAGATGAGGCCATCGCTTCCTTTGTCTAAGTAAATTGGATTTGTTAAAGGCCTATATTTATACTAATCAGGTGATCATTATTCAACGGCTATATTAGGAACAGTTACAATTTTTAATGGTATTTTAAAAATCCAAAATCATAAAACCAAATAAGTGAATATGTTATATAACCCTTTCACATAAAAATATATTTAATCAGATCAAGAGGAATTTTCATTAATGATATTTTGGGTCGTTATAATATTCCCCCCATAAAAAAATTGTGCCCTCTCAATTTGATTACATACAAAAAGATCATTGAATTTGAAACATGACTTTAGGATTTCTTACCCACCACCCTT
This sequence comes from Viscum album, assembly GCA_963277665.1. Taxonomy (NCBI): domain Eukaryota; kingdom Viridiplantae; phylum Streptophyta; class Magnoliopsida; order Santalales; family Viscaceae; genus Viscum; species Viscum album. Next base: position 258,022,151 of record OY728128.1, on the reverse strand, counting down.
ATGAGTTCCCCAACCCTCATTATCACGTCGATCACAGAGAGAGAGGGTCCACTTTTTTCAACAATACTTCAATGCACATTCAAATTCATTCACTTATATAGTCTAGACATAGTTCGTGAAACATGGATCATGCTAATGGAAATTTTGATACAAATTTTGAATAAATTTGTTTCTAACGTATAGTTTCAAGACATCCCCATGTACAAGGTTTTTGTAAAATAGTCTGACAGAGTCAAATTTGAAATTATTAAAATGTGGTTCTTCTAATATATTTTCTATGTATCCAAAAAGACTGGAAGACAAGATAATATATATATAGGCTTCTTAGAGGTCTCCCTCCTCATAAGCTATTCTAAAATCAAAAAGTGAATCATACTCTCTGGATAGGGTGAAATATTTGAAGATCTGCTGATGGTACCTCCCTCGTCTTGAATGGTGGGAGAGTTGGGAGCATAATATTTGATCTTAGGTGATCCATGGTCTCTGATGATTTTTTGGTATGGAGGAAGTGTTTGATATGTTGTAGAGAGTCTTGCAAGAAAGTTGGACATTGGAAAAGGTTTCGGTGCTATGTGAGCTTGACTTCGCAAAAACTATAGCTAGTAAGTCCTCAAGAAGGGACAAGAGTGTTGTATGAGGTTCTTCCACTTCCATCTCTACATTGTCCTTTATTCTTCTGAAAAAACATATCAAATTTTGAGTTACCCTCAAGACATGATAAAATTGGGATATTAAACTACTTGAAGTCTGAAAATTTATAATTCATTAATTAATGGAAGGTTTGGGTTAACACAGATAGGGTAATACAATGACAAAATAGGATGACTTATAAATTACTCTTATTTCCTTAACATATGAATCTATAGGCTTCAATCAATATTATCTATGATCTACATCCAAACATATATCATTAGGGTATTTTTTATTACTTTAATAATGGTTCATACTAAGCTTGTGAATTTACCAAAGAATATCCTCTAGGAGTGTCATAACCAAAAGTGCAGCAAGGCTCATTGTTGAGTACCAGGATACCCCAGGTCATGCCCAAAACTCCTTATCGGAGTTTTCACTCCTAGGTACATTTGTGCTAGGGCCACCTATTCCTTCTCGTATCCAGATTGGTATTTATTTCATGAAAAACCACATACTCAATACTCTCAAAAACATAGGGATGTTTTTATTATACTTAGTCTAGTATCTAAGGCTTCACTAGGGGTTTCTAATCATAATCCCAAAAATAACTAAACTTATCCAATGATATCAACTATAATAACCATGTTCTTTATTACACACATAACATAATTTCATAAATAAATCCATCACATGACACAAAAAAATAATATGGAGAGTTCTATTGTATTTGGGGATTAGCAACATTACATAACAAATTAAAACAAAAAATGCTACATCTTATTGAAAACTTCCTTCACATGACCACTACATTCCATCGTACTTAGCATTGCATGGGATAACCTAAGGACCTGCATAAGAAAAGGGAGAGATACAAATCCTAGTAAGGGAGTAAAAAAAGTATAACATGAAGATTAAAATACATTCTAGTCAATAGGAATATCAATGGAGTTCAAGGGAAACATAATAATAAAGGAATGATAAAGCATGACAATCATAACATGAAGATGTGGAAACAACACTTAACATGGAATTAGCATGAACCAAGGCTCATTGCACAGGGAGCATGAGTAAACCCTAATTGCTTAGTAAGAAGAAGTAAACCATAATTTAAATTGAATTAGCATGAGTCAACACTCATTTCACATGAAGCATCATGATATTATACTTTACCCAACACATTGGAGTGCTATTAGGGCGCACCCTTCTTAAACATTTCATTTCAGGCATATTTGTGCCACATAATTCATATAACATGGAACCAATCAACATCATAAGTTCTTCCATGATTAAGGAATGAGGAATAAATACATGAAAGTAAAATTCAACATGTATATGTGCATAAAGTTTAATTCCCCTGATAGAGACATGGGTATGATATTCACTATATAATGATCTTGTCTTGTAGAAATGTAGTGCAATTTCGACAGCGTAACAACTTGACATAAGAATTCATAAAAATGGTTGATGAGAGAGAAATGGGTGTATCATCATATGTAAATGAAATTCACAGTAATGGGGGTCATATTGATACATTTCCCAAACAATTTAATGGAATTTAGATACGTAATACAAAATAATTTCTTGAATGTAAATGCGGAGAGGGAAATTCCTTACGGAATTTCAGCATGGTAACGGGTGTACATGGGAGGCATTAATGAGATAAACGGGAAAAATAATTATTCAAAAATGAATAGGGAATTATGTGGGAGCTTCAAAATCATACCCCAACATTTATAATTGAAAATAAATCATCATAACAATATAAGGAAACTTGGACATAAATGAGGAAAGTTGGATTACCTTACTTGAAAGTGTGATCACAAAGGCCTTGGAGGGGCTTGAGAGAGACTTCATGGGAGCTTGGGGCACCTTGGGAGGATTCTAGAGAGAGGAGGGAAAATTTTTGAAGAACTAAAAAATATTTTATTGAAGAGGAAGTTGGTGCACGGGTGGGTTTATATAGGAAAGGAGAAGGAATTCTTTATCATTTAGGTTTGGGACACCACACTTTAAACTAATCAAAACCACAAAGAATTCAATGGTTGTTTCCCATGGAATTTTCCAAATAAGAGTGTAAACCAATATTTTATGAGGTAAATGGAATAATTTCTTAAAATAATAGGGTTTCCTATGTGGAGGCAAGTCACACTCTCAAGGAATCCAATTTAAAAATCTAAAATGTTATTTAAGTATTAGAGGGTCCACAAAAGCTTTGTAAAATAAATCAAAAAAACCAAAAATCATATTATTTTAATGATAAAACATATATTGAAAGAACATAATATTTATAGTATTTTATTACTTCAATATTGGGTCATTATGATGTTATATAACCCATTATATATTGAAATGGTATTTAATTTTTACCCAAAAATTCGATTGTGTCAGAAAATTATGAAACATTCACCTTTGTATAAATTTGATTACCTGATTCCAAAAATAATATTCATTTTATCCAAATAATTTCCTAAATATTTTAATTTTTAATTTTAAAATAAAAAACGACATTTATCGAAAATTCAATGGTTTTGAAAAAAATAGCTTTGAAACCTTAATAAAAATTACAATTGTATTCATAAAAATTATGATCATTTATATATAATAAAAATTAATTTACTAATAATAATAAGTTATTAAAATATTATTTAATTCAAAAATCAATTAATTTATCAAAATAGATTCCTTCATTGAACATTAACTAAAAAATACTATTTTTTCTTTAAAAACTATATACAAAGTAACAATCATAAAATGAAAATATATTATTTATTATATTCAAAAAATAATGTAAAAAGTTATAATTCTAGGTTATTGTTACATAACCCCTTAAAACAACCACATAATACCTTAGGGTAAGGTGCATAATGGTGACAGACTCTTGGGGTGGCTTGGATAACATCGCTCAAGTGGTAATCTCTATCAACTTTCACTTCTTTCATAGGCAGTTCTGCTCAATCTTAACATATTCAAGCTTAGCCTTGTCATGGTCAAGAGGGAAGCCCAATGATGCCACCTCCTTTCTAAGCTCTGAAAAATGGTCTTCGTATGGGGAAATTCTACTCGATGAGGCCATCGCTTCCTTTGTCTGAGAAAATTGGATTTGTTAAAGCCCTATATTTATACTAATCATCTGATAACTGTTCAATGACTATATTCGCAATGGCCATAATTCGTAATGGTATTTTAAAAATCCAAAATCATAAAACCAATGAAGTGCATAGGTAATATAACCATTTCACATAATAGTAATTTTAATCAGATAAAAAAATTAATTAAGGAAAGTATAGGTCTCTATAATTATACAATTTAATATCTATAAATTTAGTAAGTGATTCAAATTTAATTATCCTTCCACCAGGATATAAGTAATCCTTAGTAGACATCATAAACATATAAAATTGATATGGTTCTAACTTTGGAGTTGTATTATCAAAATGGGTTTTTTCTTGAAAGGTTTTCCAATAACCTCATGTACTGATGTTTAAAAATGTGATGGATCTATAACTAAATTATTTACATCTTCTCTTGAATTTCATTCACCATGTTGATATAAAAACAATAATCTTTTAGAAAAATAAAACACAATATAAGCACCCCAACACTGTTAAATGTTTCAGATATCCTTATATCATATTTCTTACCGAGATAATTAATTATTCCATCTCATTATATTTTGGATTTGATGATGAAAATGATAAAAACCATTTCATCACACTCCTTATATATAAGTGTAATACCCGAAAAATTTGGATTTTTGTGATGATTTATCCAATGGTGATCTCTTAATAAAAACTATTGTCTATATTCTTATTTTATAGATTCTTCAAAATATTAAATAAAACATTAATTATGATAAATTTTACAAAAGGAAGGGATTAACTATGAAAAAAACTGAAAATCCATAAATTACTAATTATGAGAAATTGTTACCAATTATCATAATTGGCAACAATTACCATTAAATTTCAAAAATTAATACTAACAAAAAAATAATAGTGAATAGAATTATATCCCACTAACTATTACAAATTAATAAAAATTTGTATAATGAATCAATAGTTGTTGGTAATTATTATGATTTATTAATAATTTTTACAATTTATTAGTAATTACTACTATTTGTTAAAAACATTAATAATCGTTACCAATTATAAGAAATTATTTACTAATTATATATAATTATTACAACTTATCACTGATAATTAGTAACTTATAACTAATTATTTTAAATGATTATTACTTATCCATATTTATTTTTTATTATTTCTAATTATTTGAAATTATTACTAATTATAGGTAATTATTAATTTTTTTTTACTAATTTTCAGTAATTGGCAATAATTAATACTGTTTATTGGTAATTACTTCTATTTTCAGAAATTATCAAATATTATCAATAATTATTAAAAATTATCGATAATTATTACAAATTATTTGTAATTATAACTAATTATTACTAATCATTGTTAATTATTTCAAATGATTAATGATTATTACTAAATATTACTAATTATTATTTATTATTAGTAATTATTACAAATTATTACTAGTTATATGTATGTATTATTATTTATTACTAGTTGTTATTAATTAATGGTAATCATTACTAATTATCACTATTTATAATTAATTATTGGAAATTATTACTAAATACTAATTATTGATAATTATTACAAAATTTTTACCAATTGTCGATAATTATTACTTAATATTGGTAATTATTTGTAATTATTACAAATTATCACCAATTTTCATTAGTTATTACTAATTATTATTAATTATTTGTAATTAGTAATAAATATTGGAAAATATTGGTAATTATTAATAATTATTAATAGTTATCGGCATTTATTATTAATTATTACCAATTATTACCAATTACATGTAATTATTATAAATTCTCCTTAATTATTAAAAATATTTTTAGTTATTACAAATTATGGGTAATTATTCCTAATTATTCATAGCTATTACTATTTAATATTAGTTATTTATTATTCTTTGTAATATTAAGTATTTATTAATAATTGTTACCAATTATTAATAATTACTTAAAATTATTGGTAATAATTAAAAATATATTTCTAACTATTACTAATTATTACTAATTATTGGTAATTATTACTAATAATTTCTAATTATTACCAATTATGACTAATTATTAGTAATCATAAGTAATTATTAATAATTATTAATCAATATTAGTTTTTATCTCCAATTATTCCAAATTAAAATTAGCTATTTGTAAGTATATGAAATTATTACTAATTACTAAAATTTACTAATTATTGGTAATTAATACTAATTATTAACTACTATCAATAATTATAACAAATTATCACTAGTAATACCTATTTATTGTTAATTATTACTAATTATTTGTAATTATTTTTAATCATTACAATATATAGGTAATTATTGTTAATTATTACAAATTATTGTAAATTATATTAAAATATTATTAATTATTAACAATTATAAACAATTATTACCAATTATTGGTATTTATTGATAAGTATTACTGATTATGACTGATTATTGGTAATTATTACAAATTATCAACAATTATAACTAATTGTTCATAATTATCAGTAATTATTACTTAATATTGGTAATTTTTAGTAGTTTTTACTAATTATTACTAATTATTAGTAATTGTTGGTAATTATTAATAATTATCACTAATTATCGGAAATTAATACTAATTATTACCAACTAATATTAATTATCTGTAATTGTTAGTAATCATCGATAATTATTTGTAATTATTGGTAATTATTTTCTATTGTTGTTAATTATTATTAGTTATTTTTCATTATTACCAATTATTAGTAATTGTGGCTAGTTTTTGAAAATTATTACTAATCATCTGTAATTAATACTAACTAAAGTAAATTATTACTAAATATTGGTAATTATTGGTAATTATTCGAATTTATTTGTAATTATTTCTGATTATTGGGAATTATTACAGATTATTCGTAATTATTACTACTTGTTCCTAATTGTTGTTAGTTATCTGTTATTATTTCTAATTATCGGTAATAATTAATAATTATCAATAATTATTTCCAATTATATGTAATTATTACTAACTATTGGTAATTATTACTAATTATCGCTAATTATTACATATTAATAGTATTTTTTGGTAATTAGTATTTATTAATGGTAAATATTGGTAATTTTTGGTAATTATTAGTAATTATGGACATTTATTTCTAAATATTGGTAATTATTTGTAATTGATACAAATTATATGTAATTATTACAAATTATGTGTAATTATTACTAATTATCATTAATTATTAGTAAATACAGGACAACCTAAAATTTTGAACCAATGGCTCTCAATATTTTATTATAAAATAAATGAAAACACACTATAAAAGGGTTTGCGATTTAAAATGTGTAGTATACTAGAGGAATTATGATGGAGAGGCCCTGTCTCTACAATGGAGAGCATCTCTCTCAGTAATTCTATGGTGATGGCTTGGGTTTTTGTAATCTGGGTTTCCCTTTGCGAAAGGAAGAAGTCGTTGGGCCCTTTGAAATATTTGTTGCATGTGGTGGAAAACATCTTCTGATGGATTAATGTGTTGCGGTTCCTTGTGAAGAAATGGAGGTTTTATTTTGTAGAGATCGAAGTCCTTATTGTGCACCTTATCCAATTCAGGATAACATTGCATTAGTTTCTCCTTATCATCAAAAGTGGAGGACCTATCATCTGAAGGTTTTGAATTCATTGGTCTGTTGTGAAGCTTCTGGCAGTAGAGTGATGATGGTGATGGTCCTGAACATGATTTGTTGTCGCTTTATGGAGGGTTGGGAGCCTGAATATAAGTTAGGTTCATTTTTATTTGGGTTTTCTCTTATTACTTTTCTGGTGTCACTACGATAGAGGGGAGTATGTCGGTGGTGTTAGAAGCTGGGTCACTGGTGGCCAATCTGGCTTCCATATGGCATTACCTGGTGGTGGGGATCATAAGATTACTGGATGGTGTAGGATTTGGGATCCTAGAAGAAGGTGAGGCAGACATTCTTCTAATGGTGGATGATGGTGTCATGGGCCTGCTATATTTTGGGGATGCTGGTTGCTGGTGAGTTTGCTGGTGTTCGTTGATGGAGGGTCATGGGGAGCTGGGAATGTTTCAGATGATTTGGGCTGCGACACTTGGGATTCGGGAGTCGGCCAAAGATATTAGATTCAAGACGATTGGATGACAACGACCAAGCCTGGATGAATGCATGATGATATGGGGGTGGGATGGGTATGAACTCAGTTGACAGAATTCAACTTTGGGATGTGTGGGCAGCCTCAAGACAATATATCTGTGGAAATCTCAGTTTGGTATGCGGTCCAGTCACATGGGTTGGATGGTGACAGGTTGGGTTGGTAGGTCTATCGAAAAGATAATGATGATGATGGGCTTGGGTGGTCTTGGCCGGTTTTTTAATTTGTCAAAATATTGAGTGTAATGAGGTTCAGTCCTCTAGGTGTGATAAATTGTGGGCCATGTGTGTAATGGTTTAGATCATCCTTTTGGGTTTTGTCACTTTCATGTTATGGTGGTGGTTAGTGTGCCACAAGTTCGGTTTTCGATGTACATTATTTTTATTAATAAAATTTTATGGCCGAGTATGCTCAGTGCTTGAACATTCCTGGTAAAAAGTGGATACCATATTCCACTAAAAACCACAAATAGAAACATGACATCAACAGATATCATGGAGAGCTTTCTCCACAACCCCAACATTCCACAATCCACTGAATTAACACATGATAAAATCATACCCTCCCTTCATTAGTTTTCGTAACCCACATTTGTTGTGTTACCTCGACTCTGTGGGTTACATCATCACCACCATTTTTGAGTAATCCATCATCCACCATGATCATCTACACTTTTAAAAATTTCCTCTTCAACCTCAGATGTCCCTAATTCTTGCATGGTTTTGAATTCCGAGTGGGTGTTTTGTTCTCTAACTTCATCATCCTTGCCTAATAATCATGTTGTCTCAATTTTTTCATTCCCAGGGGTAGATGGTAACTTCTAATTACCATGATCATTTATAGCCTCACTTTCACACTATACAAAAATGTCACATTCATCAAAAACCCTCTTCCTCAATTCCTAATTATGAATCCCCTCTAGAAATGGTATCTTCTTAAGTTAATCTTAGTGTCCAAGGCCTACTACCACAAACCCTATTTTGGAAACCACCTCTTTTTGAAAAGGTGATTTCTTTCCCCCATAACAAAATCCACATTGAAGGCTACACCCTAACTCTTCTTGGTACGTTCTGCATAAAAATATCCAAAATTAGTGGTGCTAATAGATTGAATCATGTCAAAGAATATTTGGGGGTTTACTACAAAAACTTCATTCACACATTAACTCCCCTCACAATTTCTTTGTCATATATGAGTATCAGTATTTCTTGCTACCTTGGTTCCAGTAGGGACAAGTTTAATATCCTAATCCTTATCTGGTTAATTCAATGATTCATTTCCAGTCGGATCACTAGGCCAGATTCTAGTGTTGCTAGTAGCTCTATGTGAAGCACCAGGATATTAAGAACTTTTAGGGGAATCACTATCCTCATTCAACTTCCCATCAAAAGACACATGAGAAACTAGATTCCCAATCATGACACCTGTAGAAACATCCTACATAGACTGATTTTAAATAATGGAAGTATACTTCCCATGAGCCTGTATAGCTCCCATAGAAAAATCATTCATTTTTTCCACCACCTCTATTTCATCAAATGAACTATACCTATTGGGAGGCAATATAAAAACTCATGTTTTAATAACCGATTTACCATTATGGAAATAGTGGTCCTCATCTAAATCATGAGAGTATCATCATAAGTTGTTTTCATGGTGTTCAACTTCAATGTTATCAACCATTTCTCTTCATTTTATTTGAGGCCCATCTTTGATATCATGTGTGTTAGGATTTTCTTGACCAGAAATACTATATTTTTATCCACTGACCACGTCACCAAAAGAGTTTGTGCCTTTCAGCTGAGTCCCTCCAGCTGATTCACCTATCTTACCTTCATACATACCCTCCATATTAGTATAATCTCTTTAAAAAAAATATTTTTGTAGCTAGATTACCACTTCAAGGTGGAAAACTGCAAACCATAGTCTTGAGAAACCTTCCACCCATAAAAGTGTCCATTTTTCAAAGGTTATTATAGACAACATGTTCCCTTCCTTGCAAACCAGAGTTTCAAGCCACTGCCATTGAGGGATTAAATTTACAATGATCTATGAGATGTCCATTATTTTTACAATTGGAACATCCTAGTCCCTCAATGAATATTTCTTAAAGATAAAAAATGCAACAAAATTTAATGTAGAAATTAGGCACATGTTAAAACACAATATAGTAATCAAATTTAAATTAAAAATTCAGCAGGTAAACAGTTTCAATAAGAGGTGAACAAAGGTCAATTTCATCCAAAATTTTGGCATAATTCACAGAAAATTCATTATAATTCTCAATATAAATTTTTTAGGGATTCCCTCAAAAACAAACATCCTAGAGGATTTTATTTTTCAAAAAAAATAAATTTAACCACCTAAACTAAATCCTAGATTGAGAAGTTGAGTTTTTGAACCTTTACCCATTCAATCCATGTATCCCAGTCCTCTAATCTTAGGGTCCTTTACTTAAAAGAAAAAAATTCAAAGATCAAAGATTTGACATTAAACTCATTTGAAGAAAATATAATATGGTAGAATCCCCTTATTGATTGATATAATCTACCATCCATCATTGATACAAACCTATCAAATACTATTCATTAAATCCTCAATATTCTATATATTACTATATTATTATAGAGACAACCATGTGATGATATAGTTCTTGTAATCCTCAACCTGATCTTGGAAGAATTTATGGTTGTCTTCAATGAAATCTAGTATTCCATTATTCTTAATTTTTTCTACAGTTGTGCATAATAAGCATGTGAGCTAGAAAAAAACCTTTAATTTGGAGATTACCCTAGATTAGAAATTAGATTACTCCCCATATCATTCAGATCCTTTTCAATTTGAGAGATCTATCTTCATAGATCACCTATCCAATAGGAATCGATGCCGGTTGATCCATTTTTTGAACCATAGCTGGAGCCTTGAATTCATCCTTCTTTGGTGGACAAACAAACACCCCATGAAGATCAAAGTATCTGTCCAAATTAGAATCCATCAAAGCAAAAAACCTAAATTCCATATATATAAAGAGATAGATTGGATCTATATTTTCCCTCATCACCCCACATAAATTATATATAATTATTTTTAATTAAATGTCACTATTATTAATTATCAGTTATTATAACTAATTATTAGTAATTATTACAAAATATTCATAATTATTGGTAATTATAACTAATTATTTGTAATTTTTTGTAATTATATCTAATTATAGGTAGTTATTTGTAATTATAATTAATTATTACTAATTATGTGTACTTATTACTAATTCTCGGAAGCTATAACTAATTATATGTAATTTTCATATATTATTACAAATTATTAAAATTATTACTTTATATTTCTAATTAACAGAAATTATTACTAATTATTCACTAATTATTACTAGTTATTTACTAATTGTCATAATCTGTTACTAATTATTGGTAATTATTAAAAATTATTGATTTAAATACTGACCATAGTTACCAAGAGTCAGTGCATTATTACATGACATTGGAATGATACAGGGAATCATGTCCCAAATGACCGATCAGTTTAGTAGCCTTGAATGTACTAGATACATTAATAAGTTTTACATTACATTACAAAATGAAAAACAAAAACAAAAATGTATCCCTTGACCACATTAATATCCCTTAGACAATCCCTAAAGGTCATTCATAATAAACTTCTTTGCATACATGGAAAATTAAAACTTTGAAATAGGTGATCTTAGATGCTCAGTAAGGATAACAATATAGCTAAAACATTCAAAAATAAGAATAAATATTTAAGGCGATGTATAAGAATAAAAAGTAGTCCTTTTAGACAAAAAATTCCGAATAATATGGAAAATATAAATCAAATAATGTCATTCACTTATTGACATAGATATTCTACTAGTCCAATGATCACATGAAATATCAATAGCCAATTTCATAATAATGGAATGCATAATGTCAGACATCATAACCTTATAGTCAAGGCCTCATGCCAAGACTACAAATAAGATATTGTCAAGGCCTTGTTCCAAGACACTAGTTTGTCTCATGAGACCTACTGATTCATCGAGGAGCTATAGCGAGCTCCACCCATCACTTACTAAGTCCAATTAATTCCACATATGAAAAGGTTTAAACATAACATAAACATTTGTATTAAAACTACCATATGAAATGTCAATACTTTATCAATAAACCATGAATGATATAAAAATGACACCTCCACAGTAAAACATATCTCAAAACCTTCAATACAATATGGATGATTTGTATCATAATAAATCAACTTCAAACATGTTTAAAATCCATCAAAGGATATTGACATAGATGAAATGAAAACTATTTAAAATAAATACCTCTTTCTACTTTGAAATTATTTAAAATCCATATAATTAAAATAGAAAAAATTTATTTTGAAAATATTTGTATAATATTGTATGGTAATCTTGCAAGGTGTTATAACAACGGTAAATAGCCGCACCCACCATATAATTTATAAAAACATTCATTCCTTAATTTTGTCAAAAAGGTCGTAAATGACATTGTTTGGAAAATGACAAAAATATTCCCTTATAAACATATTATAAAAATTAAAACATGGTTATAAATGAAATTAAACCATAATCTTGGAAATAGTAAAAAAAAATTAAATACATTTTCCAGAAACATGGATGTGGATGATAATGATGTCCCAATAGACACCCACGTATAAACAACCTCAGATAATAAAAAGAATGTGAAATTTAACCCTTACCTTGTACTTTTACTTGGTTGAGGGTACATTAAACTCATGTATAATAGTTAAATAATTGTCATTAAATCATAAAAAAATTATATACATAAATATTATATCAAATATGATATTCTAATATTGCTTTGTTAATAATATTTTAGCAGTATCATAGTTTCAGGTGTTAACTGATTCATTTTCGGTTATATGTTTTGTTATGTAAGTCGGTTTTGTTATGGATATTATGTACCTGATTTATATCCATAATTACATTATGTTCTTAAACATTATTTTTAATCATAAAATGAAAATTATTCTTGAATGGTTATGTTGTGGAATGAATCTCATCACGTTCGTGGAGATGATAATCTGTACGTACGAATGAGTGAAAATATCATTATATTAATGGTGAAATATTATGTGATTGGATGGTATTTCATATATAAATAATAATTAACATGTTATATTTATTATTTAAATCAGTTATAATAATTATTATACACATCCAAATAATGAAGTGTTTGAGTAACAAACTACACCACAACGTCGAGACGGTAAGCCGTACGTATGCACGTATGGTGACATGTCATTCATAGGATGGATTGAATAATGAATATTATCATTCCATATTTATAATAACATTAAAATATGTATATTTTACTGGTGTTATTATTTTGTTTTGGAAAAAATAAATTAAGAGGAAGTGGAAGAAGAAAAGAACATTGAAAAAGGAGATGAAATTATTACCTTTTCTTTGGGTGCTTCCTTTTGAGTTGATCAAAACAGATCCTTAGGATGGATTTATGATAAAATTAATACCTCTAGGTATTATTTAGGTTAGTTGGTGGGATATTTGGGTAGGGTTTTTTTGAGTCAAATGGCATTGGAGGTGTGATTTGAGAGAAGGGGAAGTACACTTTTATAAGAGAGGTGAGGGTCACTTTAGAAAACCATGAAATATTTTTTTATTATTCAATATTATTCTGTTTATAATGGTTTCGAACTAATTTATTTCGATGATAATGTGGGGATGGGTCTAAATCATATCAACCAATAGTTTTTAGGTAGTTTTAGGTCTCCATATTAACCTTATTTTATAGATTTAATTCTTAGTTAAATAGTTTGACATTTACCATGTCCCTTTGTATTTTTATATTATATGGTTAATAAACATACTATAAACTACCATGGGTACCCCAAATGGTTCATTATTGACACATATAACCTTATCTATTTCCTTTTGATGAGCCTTATATTTTTCAGAATAATATATCAATGGATAATATAGTATTTGTTTTAAAAACTCAAATTTTTCAATTTTGACACTATTTAGTATTTTATTTTTTTGAAAGACATAAAAACATTATCACATAGAATAATTTTTTAAATCAACCATATAATTTCTATTAACCTATAAAATTAGTGGAATTCATAATAAGTCTCAATTTAAATTTATTTTGATATTTACGACATCAATTAGTTTAATATTTCATTAATAAGGTAATTATTACATCATAATTGTGTCATAAATAAATTAAATTATTTAATATCTAAAAATTATAAATAAAATTCCATTATGTAGGAAGTCTATGTATATTTAAAATTAATATTTTTAGTCTAATTTATCTTATGTGTAACCTTATATTAAAAATGGTTTAGTTACTAAAGATTGAATTTAACACTTTTAAATCTTCTTTAAATAAAATAATAATAAATGTCCAAATCTAATCCAAGTGGACCAAAAGGATCATATTTTCTTCATAAGGTTATTTTTGGTCGAATTAAACTTATCCAATATAATTAGGACTTGTGTTAGGGTAATTATAATATCATTTTTTCCTTTAATTACACTATTTACTTTTAACCATGGTAAATAAAAGTCAAAAGTAACTATTCATGAAAAATAATTTTCATCTTATAGAAACACATTTTACAAATTGATATAAACCATGTCTTGGGGACTTTTGAAATTCAACTCACAGAAGCTGTAAAGTTATGTTTTATGCATATTTTCAAATACTCCTATAAGGTGGGTAAAAGACGGTAAAAAGTTCAATAAAATTGTATATATCTAAACTTATTATAAAATTACTCCAATGAATTAAATTGAACATATATAGTAATTATGTATCTATTTTGTCCTAAAATAAATTAAATTATAATAACAAAGTTTTTAAATAAAACTTTGGTTTTAAACAATAACACATTGTTTTTTACTATTCATCAAAAATTGAAAGTTTTCAGAAAAATACAAAAAATTACCCTTAATATAATTTTGATGTCAAGAATCAAAAAATGAATTCCATTTTCAAAAAAAATTATAAAATTTCAAAAAGTTGGTATTCCTATTCATAATGTCTTGTTTGATTGGTGGTGATGTGTTAAAACTCCATGTTGTGTACAACCCAAGCTACAGTAGTATTCAAAGGGAAACATATCGTGGAATCTTGGGGTGTTACATTCTCCCCTCCTTAAAATAATTTCTCCCTATAAATTTCTAGAATATTATTTCATAAAAAGATTCGGGTGGTTCTTCATCATAAGTTCCTCGGAATCCCACGTTGCCTCTTCCATCTTATGGTTTCTCCATAGAACATTACCTAGATGAGTAGTTCAGTTTCTCAACACCTGTTCTCTGGTATCAAGAATATTGATAGGCTCTTTGCAATAAGATATATCGGTTCTCAATCTATTTCTTCATAGGTGAGTACATGCATTGGGTAAGGCATGTATTTTCCTAACAGTGATACGTGGAACACATCGTGGACGTTGGAGTGACTTGGAGGCATTGACAAACGGTAAGCTACAACTCCATTTCTTTCTAAAATTTTGAAAGGTCTAATGTACCTAGGACTTAATTTACCCATCTTACAGAATTTTATAACACCCTTCCATGAATATAACTTCATGAAAACATGCTTTCCAACTTGAAATTCCAAATCCTTCCTTCGGTTATTTTCATAGCTCTTTTGCCTACTTTTGACTTCTTTGATGTGGGTTTGGATAATCTTAACCCTTTCCATTGTTTCCTCAATATGTTATGGGCCTATGAGTTTTCCTTCACCAACATCATCCCAAAAAGTTGGTGTGAGACATCTCTTTCCTTATAACTCTTCATATAGTGCCATATGAATACTTAATTGGAATCTATTGTTGTAAGAAAATTATACCAGAGGTAAATATTGATCCCAAATACCTTGAAAGTCATGTGAGAAAGATCTCAACATCTCTTCTTAGGTTTCAATAGTATATTTTGTTTGTCTAGCAGTTTGAGGGGTGTTGGCAGTGCTAAAACGAAGTTCAGTATCCAAGGCCTTGTGAAGACTTTTCTAAAATCATGATGTAAAATGGGGATCACGATCAGAAAAAATCAATAGGGGTACTCCATGAAGTATTACATATTCATTAATATATAGTCTTTCTAGATTTTCAAGTGGTAAATCTTCTCTTATTGATATAAAATGTACTGACTTGGTAATACAATCAACAATGACCCATATTGCATCATTCCATCTTGGAGTCATTGATAGCTCCCTAAAAAAGTCCATCGTAATATTATCCCATTTACACTCAGGTATGGGAAGAGGTTGCATGACTCCTCCAGGATGTTGCCTTCTAACTTTCACTTGTTGACAAACCATACATATCGACACATAATTAGAAATATCTCACTTCATGTTTTCCCACAAAAAATGTTCCATCAAATCTCTATACATATTTTTGCTTCTAGGGTGTATAGAGAAATTGGAGCTATGATCGTCATCCAAAAATTTCCTTTTTAAATCTTATATGTCAGAAACACAAAGTATCTTCCCAAATTTCAAAATTCCATCATCATATATAAAGTTGATAAATCTCCAATCATTCACAACATCAATTTTCTTTTGAAACTCCTTGCCATCAGTATGATAACTCTTTATCCTTTCTAGTAAAGATAGTTTGGGAACCATTTGAAAAAGTATTGATGTTTCACCTTCCATGATTATTACTATATCCATCTTTACTAGATCCATGAACATAGGATCCCTTTCAACTATTATCTTGTTCAAAACTCCATGATACTTTCTTCTCAATGCACCTGCCACCATATTTGCCTTCCCCAAGTGGTAGTGTATAGTGAAATCATAATCATTGAGTAGTTCAGGCCTTCATCTTTACCTCATGTTGAGTTATTTCTGTGATAAAATATACTTCAAACTATTATGATCGGTATATATCTCGCAATATCCCCATAGAGATAGTGTCTCCAAATCCTCAAAGCCATAATTACATAAGCTAACAAAAGCACATGATTGGGATAGTTTTTTTCATGAGTTTTTAGATGTCGTGATGCATAGGCAATAACTCTATCATTCTGCATAAGGACACAACCAAGTACTTTCTTATAAGTGTCATGACAAATAACAAACTGATCATTCCCCGACAATAGAGTCAATATAAGAGAATTGACTAATATTCTCTTCAGTTCATCAAAACATTCTTAACACTCTTCTATCCAAACAAATTTAACCCCTTTACGTGTGAGCTTAGTCAATGGGTTAGTCAATTAGGAAAAATTCTAGATGAAGCACTGGTAATAACCTGTTAATCAAAAAAAACTATGTACCTCAGTTATACTCATCGGTGATAGAAATTCATGGATAGCCTTGGTCTTTGAAATATCAATAGAGATTCCATCCATAGAGACAATAAGGCCAAAAAAAGAAATATCTTGATGCCATAATTCACATTTTCTAAACATCCCACATAATTCATTTCTTCTAAAAGTCGTTAGAATAATTCGAAAGTGGTTTTCATGATCTTCGTTGCTTTTGGAGTATACCAAGATATCATCAATAAATACCACTACAAAGTCATCAAGACATTCCTTGAAAAATATATGCATTAGAACCATGAATACAGAGGGTGCATTAGTCAATCCAAAAGGCATTACTGTAAACTTGTAATCCCCATACCTCATTCGAAAAGTTGTTTCCTGAATGTCGCCCTCCTTCAAACACAAAAAATGGTATAGAGATCAATGGTTAATCTTTGAAAAATATCAAGATCCATGAAGTTGGTAAAATAAATCATCAATGCGAGGTAGGCGATACTTGTTCTTTATTGTTATAGCATTGATCTCCCTATATTCAATGCACAATATCATAGATCCATATTTCTTCTTAAAATTACAGGGGATCCCCATGGAGAAACACTAGGTAGAATAAATCCTTTTTACTCAATTCCTCTAGTGGTTTCTTTAGTTCCACTAATTACACAGTGGCCATTATATAAGGGGTCCTCGATATGGGCCTTGAACTAGGAATTAAATCAATGGAAAAATCAATTCCCCATTTTGGAGGATGTCTAGGTAAATCCTATGAAGCACATCAACATATTCGTCTACAATAGGTATGTCCTCTATTCAAATATTATTTTCCCCACCCATAGTTATTTCATTATCTTCCTCCCTAATAATTGAATTTTGTAGAACAGTTGGGGGTGGATCTTCATAAGAATCATATGATGATGTTTCTTCACTAAAGATAAGGTACTCATTATCATCATCGAAAATTGTAACCTCCCCCTCCTTACAATAAATTTTTGAATCGTGGTCTGAAATCCAATCCATACTGAGGATTATATCAATTTCTATCATGGTTATGATGATGAGATCAGTGGATAAAGAACATTTATATTCCCTAATGGGAACTGATTCACAAAACATTGTTGTAATGATACATCCCTTAACAGTTTGGACTGACAACTCCATTGTTAAATAAAATTAGAAATATCTAATTTTCAGAAAAAATAGGGATAATATGAAACAATTTCATAATCTAGAATCAAATAAAGCATTGGATAAACTTGAGGAAACCATTAAATTACCTGGCACCACATCTTTCGGAGCTTCAACCTCAGCAGTAGTGATTGCATAAGCTTGGCCTTGATCCCTAGGAATTTTTTAAGGTAAGTTTCCCTGACACTAAGGACATTCATTTTCATAATGACCCATTTCTTTAGAATAGTATCATTCATCAATGATAGCCTCTTTCTTTCCCTTGCAATCACGAGCTTAGTGGCCTTTTTCACCAAACTTTTAACCAACTCATATTCCCTTTAGGAAAGTACCAGGGTGTTTCTTTCCACATTTAATACAGGATAGATATTCAAATTTTCCATTCATCCCCTTATTTCCATTTCCATAGTGTTCATCATGTCTCTTCTTCCCTTGATTTTCTTTAATGTCGTGTGACTTAGATAATTTTTTTTCTATCTTGATAGAACATGAGACAATATCTTCCTATGATGAGATGGATTGTGAGACTAATGCTTGACAGAGAAATGGTTTTAACCCATCAATGAATCGATCAATCTTAATAATTGTGTTAAATATATAATATTTTTCATGCCTTGGAAACCTTTTAAAGTTTGCCTCATACTTTGTGACATTCTCATCCTCCTTTTTCCTTAGACTAAGAAATTTCCTTTCCATATCTTCTCAATGGTCACGAGGAAAGTATTTTTCTAAGAAAATATCTTTAAAATCCCTCCATTCCATGTTTGATACTTCTTCATCTTCCCTTGTGTTTTAGATTAATGACTATTGTTGACCTGCATCTCCCATGAGGCGATAAACTTCAATGACTACTTTTTCCCTTTCGCTACTCCCCAAAACATGAAATAGTTTCTCTAAGGAACTTATCCATTGCTCAACAACCAATGGATTTGTACTCCCATTTAATGTTGGTGGCTGTCACCTCATGAAGACGTTTAACATTGATCCTCTACATTGTGGATCAGGGTGCTCAATACAGGTAAGGTTATTATTCTTAACTGGAGTGAGTTGTCTCAGTATGGTGATAAGCTGATCAGCTCCAGTTGCATCACCTGCTCCACTTTAATTATCTTGAGTATGATTTATATCCCTACATGGATTATGTTTTTTGATACAGTTTCCATTCTTTCCACTAGGATCCATTTCTAAAAAATGGCATACACTAGATTAGTATATGAATCACAATACATAATTCCAAACTTGAAAGATGCGTAACAAAAATTGAACAGTTTTTGGATATAATCCATAAAAAAAAAAATTCTGTGCAGAATTATTTACTCATAAATCCTTCATAATGGTTTTGTAATGAAAATGTGAATTATCCTAATCATATCCCTCGGGAGTGTCATAACCAAGAGTGCAGCAAGGCCAATTGTCGTATACCAGGATTCCCCAGGTCAAGCCCAAAACTTCTTGTCAGAGTTTTCCCTCCTAGGTACATCTGTTCTAGAGCCTCCTCAACCTACTCATATCCATACAAGGATTTTCTGCTCATAAAATACACAAAATATCTACTTTACCAAAATTCTAGGAAGTTCTTCAATTCTAATCATCAAATTCTATCTTAGGGTAATGTTCTCTAATCAGATTTTTTGTAAATCTAGTTTCCAAGGTGTGTACTAAACTTCCTCTAATACAAACTATAATTCCTTGACACTAGTTAACCAATGTTGGTGCATTATTACATAACATCAGTATGATACAAGGAATCATGTCCCGAAAGACCGATCAATTTAGTAGCCTTGGAAGTAATAGACACATTCATGAGTATTATATTATATTACATAATGAAAAACAAAAACAAAATTTTCCCCATTGACCACATTCATATCTCATAGACTTTCAATACAGGTCAGTCATAATATACATCTTTTCATTCTAGGAATAATAAAACACTGAAATGGGTGAGCTAATATGCTCAGTAAGGATAAAAATATAAAGAAAAATTTAATAAATAAGAATAAACATTTAAGGAAATTTATAAGACTAAAACATAAGCCTTTTAAACATAAAATTTTGCATAATATGGAAAATATAAATCAAATAATTTCATTTATTTATTCATAAGGATATTCTATTAGTTGAATGATCACATTCAATATAAATAGCCAATTTCATAACGATTGAATGCATAATTTCGGACATCATAACCACATAGTCAAGGCCTCGTGCCAATACTACAAATAATATTTTGTCAAGGCCTTGTTCCAAGGCACTAGTTTGTCTCACATGACCAACTGATGCATTTAGGAGCTATAGAAGGCTCCACCCATCACTTACTATGTCCAAAACATTCCTATTATGAATAGGTTTAAACATATTATAATAATTCATATTAAAACTAGAATAAAAATATTAAATACATTTCCATATCCATTAATGGTATAAAAATAACAAACCCAAAGTCAAACATATCACAAATAATTCAATACAATATGGAAGATTATTATCATAATAAATTAACTTCAAACAACTTTAAAATCCAAAAAATGATGTTCACATGGATGAAATGAAAACTATTTGAAATAAACACCTATTTCTATTTTGAAATTATTTAAAAGTCCAATAATTATAAAAGAAAACATTTATTTTGAAATATTATTATAATATTGTAAGGTATGCTTTTAAGGTGTTATAACTGTGGAAAATAGACTCACTCACCGTATAAGTTCAAAAAAACATTCATTCCTTAATTTTGTTGAAAAGGTCATAATGGAACTTGTTTGGAAGATGATGGAAGGATTCCTTTATAAACATATTATAAAAAGTAAAAAAAGGGTATAATTAACTTTAACCCCTTATCTATCAAATTTTAAAATTGTTTTTAAATAATTATTTTTGAAACACATATGTGGATGACAAAGAGGTCCTAGTAGATACTCACGTATAAACGACCTCAGATAATAAAGAGATTGTGAAATTTAACCCTTACCTTAAAATTTTCCATGGACAAGGGAACGTTAAACTCCTATATAATAGTTAAATAATTTTTATTAAATTATTCAAGAATCATATACATAAATATGATACCATATATGATCTTCTAATATTGGTTTGTTAATAATATTATAGTAGTATCATTGTTTCGGGTGTTAACTGATTGAATTTCAAATATACGTTTTATTATTTAAGTCATGTTTGTTATGGATGGGATGTATTTGGTTCATATTCAGAATGATATTATGTTCTGAAACATTATTTTTAATCATAAAATGATAATTATTCTTTATTGGTTACAATGGGGAATGAATCTCATCGCGTTCGTGGAGACGATAATCTGTACGTACGCACGAGTGACAATATCATTATATTGATGGTGAAATCATATGTAATTGGATGATATATCATTTATACATAATAATTAACATGTTATAATTAATATTTATATCATTTATACTCATTATTATGCCTATCCAAATACTGAATTGTTGAATAACAAACTACACCGCGACGTGGAGATGGTAAGCCATACATACGCATGTATGGTGACATGCCATTCATAGAATGGATAGAATAATGAATATAGTTGTAAAATATTTATAATAACACAAAATTATTTATATGTTACTTTAGATATTATTTTGGCAAGGAAAAAACAAATAAAGAGGATGTGGAAGAAGTAAATAACTTTGAAAGAGGTGATGAAATTATTACCTCTTCATCGGGTGATTCCTTTTTTGTTGATCAAACGGGCTCCATAGGTTGGCATTAAAATCAATGTAAGGCCTCTAGGATGAAGTGAGAGTAGTTGAGAGGATATTAGATTTGGTTCTGGCCGAGCTAACGGGATTTGGAGGTGTGATTTGGAGATAAGGGGAAGTAACCTTTTATAAGAGAGGTGAGGGTCACTTTAGGAAAACCATGAAATATTATTTTATTATACAGTCATATTCGGTTTATAATGGACCCAAGTTATTTTATTTGGAGGGAAAAATGGGTATGGGTATAAATAATCTCAACTAATTGGTTTTAGACAGGTTTAGGTCCCCATATTAACATCATCTTTTAAATTTAACTCTTAGTTAAATAGTTTGACATTTACCATGTCTCTTTGTATTTTTATATTATATGGTTTTTAAACCTACAATAAACTATCAAGAGAACCCTAAGAGGTTCATTATTGATATATCTAACCTTTAATAAGTCCTTTTTCCGTAAAATATATTTTTAGGAATTTTATATCAATTAATAGTATAATAATTGTTTTAAAAACTCAATTATGTCAATTTTGACACTATTTAGTATTTAATTTTTTTAAAGCCATAAAATCTTTATTACTTAGAATAAAATTTATTTAATCCACCCTAACATTTCATATTAACCTATAAAATTAGTTTAATTAATTATAAGTCTCAATTTACATTTATTTGGATATTTATAATATCGATTATTTTAATATTTCATTAATAGTGTAATTTCTGCATCGTCATTGTTTCCTAAGTAAATTAAAATATCTAATGTATAAAAATTATAAACAAAATATAATTATGTAGGAAATATTTTTATATTTCTAATTAATATTTAAATTTGATTTATCTTATTCTAAACTCTATATTAAAAATGGTTTAATTATTAATCTTTGAATTTAACACTTTTAACTCTTCTTTTAATAAAATAATAATAAATGTCCTAATCTAATCAAAGTGGACCAAAATGATAATATTTTATTCATTAGGTTGTTTTTTGTCTAATTTCACTTATCCAATAGAATTAAGACATGTTTTAGGGTAATTATAATATCATTTTTACCTTTAATTACCCTATTTACTTTTAACTGTGGTAAATAAAAGTCAAAAGTTACTATTCACTAAATATTATTTTCGTCTTATTGAACCACATTTTACTTAATGATGTTAACCATGTCTCTCAGATTTTTGAAATTTAAATCATATAAGGGGAAAAATTACATTTTATGGAAATTTTCAAATGCTCTTAGATGGTGGGTAATAGAAGGTAACAAAGTTCAATAAAATTTTATATATCTAAACTAATTATAAAATGACTCCAATGAATTACATTGAACATATATAGGTATTATGTATCTATTTGGACCTAAAATAAATTAAAATAAAATAACTAATTATTTATATAAAAAGTCGGTTTTATACATTAATGCATTGTTTTCACTCTTCATCAAAAATTGATTGTTTTTAGAAAAATACCAAAAATACACCCTAAGCTAATTTTGATAATACAAATCCAAAAATGAAGTCCATTTTGAAAATTAAAGTTTATAAATTTTCAAAAGGTGGGTAATACAATTCATAACAGATAGTTTGATTGTTCGTGGTGTGTTAAAACTCCATGTCGTGTACAACGCAAGCTACTGCATCACTCAAAGGGAAACATACCGTGGAATCTTGGGGTGTTACAATAGTTATATGGGGAATGTTTAGGATTCAAGCATGCTCAGTCCTAATGTTTGTTATGAAAATCACATGTGTAAAGAAATAATGAATCATAAAGCATGTGGTATAACATGTACCACCAATCACAAAAGTGGTCAACTAGAGACCCAAAAATATTGAGGCTTGAGGGACCCCATTAATGCATGGACCAATGTCCCACATAACCATCTTGAAGATCCTCTTGAAATCAGGGACCTAGCCCCACATTAGAGTATTGTGTAGCCACTACAATCTCGCCACCCATGAAGACCCCAACACACCTGAAGCCCCTAAATTATTGTGCGGTTGTCTGTCGAAATTATCCCTAAGGATGTTGTTGTTCCTATTTTAGCAATTCCACCAGTGTATCAACTGTGCGCTAACATTTAAACATCGGAAATGTTCTATAAACCCTTCACCACACCAAAACACTAACAATTGTAGTGGTTAGAGACCATCACACCTATCAACGGCCCATACCACGTACAATCACCATGAGATTCACACCCCACCTCCATCCCAAGCCACTGATAGCTACTCGAGAGTCCTGCACCACATGCTTGATAACACATGAGTTATCATACTCTAAGAGAAAAAATCATTCCAACAGGCACAAAAAATTCCTGCTCACCAAACTCACCTATCACCCGCCTATGGAAAACACCCCATCCCAAGGTAAACACCCCTTTAAACCCAAGGTCATATCTCATCCACATTATCACCATCATGTCTTCCTTATTCAAAACCTTCATGCCCCTACTATTTATTGAGGTCGTTAATTAATTCAAAATCACATACTTACATCTATATCAAATTTGAATCAACGATACCATTCACCCCATAACCCTAAGTCATCGGCCACCCATCACCCTCCATGTGATTTTTGGCATGCACTCCATATCTACCATGTCATCCCAACTGATGGGCCTCTATAAATTCCTCCATTGGGATCCCAAAGAGTCATCATCAGCACACACCTCTCATAATTTCTTGAAAAAAATCCATCCCTATAGTCAGACAAGGCTACCATCATCACCACATCATCCAGATCATTAACCACTCGGCTGCATACACCTCAGTCAGTCTACTTCATTTTCATTTCTGGAAATCAGAAAGGCCTCCTTCTTCAAGGCCATATCATTTATGGCTAACCCTTCTATTGATGAATAAATCCTACCATCAACCATGCAATGTGTGGTTCCTCCAATAGAACAGAATCACGGGACTTGCTGCTACTGGGTACCCAAAACCATCGCTGGAATACACAACATGCCCCATTGTCACTACTCTAAGAATGGTGGAACTTTCCCCTTGATCCTTATCTATTTTCAAACATCAATTTCTGGTTACCACTTCATCACCATGATCAAATTTTTTCCCCATCCCAGAGGATGCAACATTTTTCTGGGTATGCTTAAATCCAAACACAGAAAACTTCATGTAGTGTCCAATGATCTTGTTAGAGGTTTCTCTCTAGATAAATGGGGCCATAAAACTATTTTTGAATTAATCATAATAGATGTTAGGAGGGAGACTCACTCCATTAAGGAGAGATAATCTCTATATATATCATTAACAATTATCGATAATTAGTAACAATTATTACAAATTGGTTCTAATTATCAATAATTAATAGAAATTACTACTAATAATTTATAATTAATAATAATTAATACTAATTATTAAAAAATATCTATAATATAAAATAAATAAAAAAATTTATAATTAAAATTATTAAAATAAATACCATAAAAATGAAATTTTATCATAATAAAAATAGTGACATGATCCTTAAGACATATCTGAAAAAAATTCCTTGTAAAAATTAAAATTTATAACTAGAGAAAATAGAAGAGGAGATATAAAATTTTATTAAATAATGGTGATGGATGGGGGTTATATATGATAAATTAGTTGAGAAAAACTACATTCAATGGAAATCCCCTTTAAAAGAAAACTATTTTCCAACAGGTCCATCAAAAATAATTCCAAACCTAAATAAAAATGGTGGTGAATGACATAGTATTAGTGAAGGATGACCAAATCTGTCAAAATTGAGACCATCCATAAATAAAATTTATTTAATCATATGAACGAGTATATATTATGGATGGAATAATTCCTTCACAAATAAATATTTCAAGCAATATGGAACCCAGTGGAACAAACAAAATTTGTGATGGAACTCATATCCCATTGTAAATGCCGAAAAACATATAGTTATCTATGGTGAGATAAAATTGTCATAAAAAATAACTTGATATTTTTTTATTATTTGTGATCCAATCCTACTACACAGAAAAATATAACTTTTCCCGGAAGTGACTTTCTATTGATGATCAGGGAAAGAACGATATGTCAGAAGATGGAGTGTGGTTTTAGTTGGATCCTGAAAAATTACTTGGAAGGAAATGTTGTGTGTACTTATAGAAGAAACGATATACAAGAAATTGAAGCATCGATGGCTTCTATCTGTAGAAAACATCACAACAACACATAGATAATAGACTTAGGAGAAACATGAAAAATTAAATCTTGACAATAATTGCTTGATCAGTATAAAAATATCCCAAAATATCTTGTTTACATGAGAAAATATCACACCTTGATGATCGTTGGAGTCGGTAACACAAAAAAATATGCATTTTGATATTTTTCAAACCATCCATTGAATACACAATGAGAAGGGTATGAAGAAAAATAAAATTTTCACTCAGATAATTTGATGGTATTAGGTGAAATACTTACACCAAGAATGGAGTGATGAGAATTATAAAGGGCCTGATTTTAGTGATGAATGTGAAAAGGAACTCAAAGAACCTGTCCATTCATATGCGTGAAACATACAAGGTGGTGGGGATAGTTGTCGCATCAACTTACTTGATGGAATTGTTAACAACTTCATGGAATTAGAATCTTGTTCTATAGAACCCTAACATGTTAACTATTTTTAATCATTTGTTTTTTTGATTTTCAGTCCAGATAGGGTTATAAATTTTATTTTTTTGAATTTTTCATCATAGGTGCATGATTAGGGAACAGCTAGGAGAAATGGTTCACAGACCATGTAAGGGTGTTTGTAGTTTTTAGCAGATTCTACCTCAACTTCAGTGCATTGTTTTTCTAATTGTACAACCTACCCATGTGATTTTTATATGGCCTCCCATAGAAGATCAGGGTTAGTGCATGGTTTAGAAAACTATGAGGCAAAAGCTTGCTCAGTTTCCATGGATTAATAAATGAAAAAAAATAAAATAAAATAAAAATTAAATTAAATTAATAATAACATTAATAATAAAACTAATATCACACCCCTCCCCTTGTGTGGCCGAAGCCTCATCCCCTCTTCCTCCTAACGCGCATGCCACCCCTCTCATGATTCATATATTATATGCTTATTCATTCCGATTTTATGAGGTTTCTTGGTAAATTCTCCAACGTGATCTTTCCTCTTCCATCCTTCTTCATTCCCTTGGAATATTCTTCTTCTCATCACCCCTCTTTATTTGGATGAACCCTATGGTGAGGAATGATCCAATTTTTAGTTTGTTATTTCATTACAAGGGATTGAAAAGGGTATATTGGTCATCCTCATGTACGTTTCAATACCCACCACCAAATACGAAGCATATTTGACCATTTTAGTTTTCCTGCATCTGTTTGAGGTTGGTTTTCATTTCCCTTTTGTTTGGATTAATTTTAATTGGGGGGTTTTTGTTGATTTTTTGTGTCTCCATGGATGTTTAGGAGATCTTACGATCTCTTTAAGGATAATTGCATGGATATTCCAAGGTAATCACATATATAAATAATCTCTACATTTATATATTCACTCATGCTAAAGGTAATATGTACATGATGTCAAAAGGTATAAATATATATATGTGAATGTGTATAAGTTTGTAAGTGTAAAGGTGGGTTTCGAGTGGCCTTCATCAAAGGTGTCATGTTTTGAGGTATGTTATCTATACCAAATCCTTTTAGTGGAATTCCTTGACTTCTTGAGGGTTTCAAAACAATGTTATCATTGTTGTATAATGTGTATATACTATGAATTTTTTTTGTGAAATGATGCTACATTGGGGATATAAAAAAAAATTTTGATAGGAAATTTATGTTAAAATTAGTTGTCATGTGAAATTTATATGTTATATATTCAATATTTGTTTTTTGAAATTCATATGAACTTTTTATAGTTTATAGAGAAAAATAAATCTAATATCAAGCATAATAGTTGTATTTTTTAAAATGGTTGTTTTCCCACTTTTTAATGGTGTGCTTGTTTTAAAACTAAATTTTGATGATTTTATAGTTTTTTTATAAAATAGTAATCTTCTTTTTTGAATGATTTATATAAAAATTTACCTTGGGTGATTTTTTTGGTATTTTTCTATGAAATTTCATTTTTGGATGAATAACAAACAATACTGAATTTTAATTGAAAAATACATTTTCACATAATTTATTTATATATATAAATTATATTCTAAATTATTTTATGTATAATTATTTCATTTATGAATAAATAAATCTAATATTGTTCATTTCATTCAATTTTACAATTAAATTGGATATAAAAACATTTCAAACTATTCATCTTTTCTCTTTCAAAACTCGATGTCTCATCCCATCTACAGGAATAATTTTAAATTAATTTCTACCACTTCGGGGATTGGAATTAGTAAAAATGAATTCCATATTTTTAATAGTAATAAATTATAATTTCTATAAAGTTCAACTTAGTTTTTGTCAAAAAAAAAATAAGTTAAATGGAATTAAATTTAATTAGATTTATTAATGTAAAAACGATCTTACTTAATGATTAAACTTATATTATAAGGTGTAAAAATTACCCTACAGTTGTTTAAAAATATTTTATGGAAATATATAGACCCTAAAACCTTTATATTTATATAATAGTCCACTTTAGAACCTTGGGAGACAAGTAAAATGTTGGGAGAATACAATTCGTTTCAAAAATACCATGTGTGTCCACTCCCCCACTTATAAAAGGCAACCACATATCCATCTATATCAACACATTATAAAACATTAAACTCATAGATAACCTAGAAAAATATACTCCCAGCATCCCACCACTCATCCTACAAGCCTCACTTTGGGAAGAAATGAAACTAATCAAGTCTTTTGGTGCAAACCAAAATGAGTTACCCAAAAAAGAGGAAACATTTTTCAAAAAGAATTTTTGTTTTATTTATTTCTCCAAACCTTCAATTATTATTCGTATAGTGTTATGTAATAAACATTGTATCATCAATACAATGATATTTTTTATGTTAAAGGTACAACCTACACCCACACACACATCCATCAATTGGGATACCCAATCATAGATCGTGTGTAAAGAAGACTACCACCTCGCAAACCATTATTGTTTGTTCTTCCATTACCACCATTCATGGTTGGGAATAATGATGTATTTATAGTTTATTGACATCCCATAGGGATTAATTAAATTTCCTATGTGGATACACAAATTTATAAAATTATAAAACTTATACAACCTTACTAAAAATGTATTATATGACAATCCTAAGTATCAAACCCACATGGACGAATCGTATGATCAAAATTATTTAATGATATTGAAAATGAATTTTTTTTTATTTTTTTAGAGGAAGGGAAAAATAGAAACATGCATTGGGTTAGATATCATGTGGGAAACATACCATCATTACTTATTTTTAGGTTTTTGGGCTAGAGATTCAATTAAAAATATATTTATTAAGGTTTGGCGTTGGAATTGGGTCAGTAAGGATCCTTTGTCAAGGAATCCTACCATAATACATGGATTTAACCTTTGGAATGGTTATATACTTGGTTCAATCAAAACACTAGATGACTAAATACCCTATTGAAACATAACTAAACTATATTGTGTAATGTTCGTACAAAAAATTGGACAAAAAATTGATGTAATGAAATGATAATCCTCAAAACACTGAAATGATCATGCAATACAAAATGAAGATGAATTGGAATTTATAAATGGTGTTTCAACAATCCAAAACAAGAATAATAAATATAAATAATCCCAAATATAAACATTCCCCTATAATCACATCACCCAACAAAAAAAAACTACTCCCTTATACTAGGAAATATGAGAATGAACAACATTGATACCAAGGGAAGAATGGCAGTGAATAATGGCTACAAAGAATGTCCATAAATCATCACTATGTTATTGATTCTAAAATCTATTCCCCCCATATAGTCATTTTATTCCTTGTTGTGCTTTGAGAAGATTATTTTATTTGATTCCCCATAGAAACCGTTGTTCACGCATCATTATTTTTTATCTGTGTCAAAACCTACAGGACATGTAAATTTACATGACATGTAGTGGATTTTATTTTCACAGTATGAATGAAAGACATAAATTTAAGTGTAATTATACCTCAATGGATTCACATTATGTAAATGAAATACAGGATGTGTAAATGTTGAATTATAGTTTTCCATCTCTTCTTTATCTTCAAAAATATTATGTCATTACACTTCACTTTTCTTGTAGTGTGATGTGCCTTTTAGCACTAAAATATCACTTATTTTTATTTATTTTCCATGATTCATTTTATCCTTCCTTAAAAGTCAAAACATGTTAAATCATTCAAAAATTGGAAGGATTAATCAATTAATTATTGGAATCAATATAATATAACACCCTAAAATGTATACCTGTGATATAAATATCATTTATATTTGATATAAATGATATATATAATGTCTTTTTATTCTAGAATTATTGTATAAAACATACCATAATTTTTTACATTATGTGGGAATATGATTCCATTGTTTTTGGACATGTGGACTACAACCTCCTCAATGGTATGTGATTCATTAATTTTTTTTAAAAGGTTGGGGCCGAAGCCTCAATTTATTATTTAAAGAAAATCCCTCTTTAGACTGGGTAGAGGGTGACCCATTACATAGCCCAAAGGCCCAAGGCCTAGTGGCCTGAATACAAGGCTTGAAAGCCCATTTTTTGGCCCAAAGGACCCCACGGTGAACAGTACTGCTACAGTACCTTCACTGCTACAGTCCCTGCTACAGTAACTGTCGCTGCTATAGTTCCACTGCTGTATTAATTAAATAATATGATATTTATGATATAATTATCATTATTTTGAGATAAATTTTACTTAACTTCTTTCCATACTGATGTTTAAAAAATTAGAATGTTACTCATGCATACGTACAACATACTATCTCCATGATTGTAACGCCAGTTCATTTTTCATAACCATGTTCCATGATTGGTTTTAAAATAATAATTTATTTACAAATATGATGATTATTTCATGATTATTATTCGGGATTTTATTAAATAATGACCTTATTGACCTTATTCAACTTACCAAAGCCAGTTCTAACACATAAGCCTAATACGATGAAAACATCAATCCTAATCTAAACTGAGTATGTAATTATAAATAACTTGGTTATAAGTGAAATAAAAGTAATAATAAACTTGTAAAATGTTATCAAGAAGGTAAATAATTAAAAAATCATTATTCAAGAATATGAAGAACAAGTGTGATGAATCAATCTCAAGGTAAGGGGTTTCATCTCAATTTACATTCTATTGAGACTTCTTTGTTATTAGGCACATAATTACTTTTATAAGGTTTATATACTTCCCTATGACATGTTATATCATTAATTTAATTTATTTCATGTTATTAAAATTTTCAATTGATGTTATTCTTTCACAGATGTCATGATTAAAAAGTTAGTCAAGTAGTAATGGGATTTCAACTCTCTCTTTTATTTTTGTGATACTTATGCCACATTCACCACTTATTATTGTTGTGTGGTGTATATACTACACATGAATATATGGTATTATTATTATACTTGAATTTATGGGGATTACATATCCATTTGATGATATCTATTTCTTTGGGTTTACATTTTCAATGTTACAAATAGGTAATGGATTTTTTTCAAAATGTTCCTTCTTTAGAGCATTTGATATGTTATACACCCATATTATTTTATGAGGTGTATATAATTATCATTTTACATGTTATATCATGAATATGATTATTTTTCATGATAATATAAGTTTCATTTAATGTTTTTACTTCATGGGGATTATGTTTCAATAGTTTCAATATGGTATGGGTCACTTCGAATGTCAGAAGATTATTTTCATCAAGAATGATTTTATTGATATTTTAAGTGAATTTCCATTCATCAATGTTAAAACCCCTTGTTCTTACTAATTATGCTCTAGGGATATTTTTTTATTTTTACCATCCCCATTATTTATTTGGATGGATTATGATTGATTCAAAAGTGATTGTTATGGGGCCCATTTCTTTTCCATGGGTTACTCATGTTTCAAAGAGAATTATATTGATCCCATTTCATTTCCATGGGTTAATAATGTTTCAATGATATTGTTATGAAACCCATTTTTTCCAAGGGGTTGTCATGTTTCAATGATATTGTTATGGTACCCATATATTTTACAAGGGTCAATTATGTTTCATTGTGATTGTTATGAAACCCATTTCATTTACATAGGTTAATAATGTTTCATTGATATTGTTGTATAACCCATTTCTTTTATATAGGCAATTCTAGTAATGAAATCGATAATGGTTATTCATATGAGATTATTATGAAATTAAATATATTATGTGTTATGAATTTTTACTGGAACTTATACATTTGTTCGGTGGTTATGGGATAAACCAATGATTAGTGCTTTTGTGATAAACCAATTATGGATGGTTCTGTGATCAACCTATAATGAGTGGTTATGTGATAAACCAATCATGGTTTGGCCCATGATAGACCTATAATTATTTGGGTATGTAATTCAACCACATGGTTTGTAATGACCCAGAAATTTCAAGGAATATTTTTTCTTAATTTTCTTTGGAATTTTACAAGAACGCAGTTTCTGACGGTTCCTGATTCTGAGGCCCGGTGTGCCTGGAATCATTTTATGAAATTTAGCTCGGGTACGTTCAGTGAACCAACGAGCGGGTTTTTATAACTTTTGAACTGGTGCTCGGAATTGAAATCTGAGGGCACCGATGAACTCGCAATGTCGTTAATTGCTTAAGGGGACCTTTACTGCAGTTTCGTTTGCTCGGGAGGAGAAGTTAAAATTTGTGGGTTATAAATGAAGTGAATAAAATTGTGGAACAATTTTATTTTTGTATCTAAGTGGCTATATCTTACATGGGGGAGTTGGGGTGGGGCACCTAACTACCCATGTGAGGATAATAGTGAGGTGGAGCCCACACGATCCCCAACCTTACAACTTCTCATAACTCTCATAACCTTTCACCCCTTTTTTAATTTGTAACTCTCAAAGAAACCCCTCTTTAACTCTCCCAACATTAAAGAGGACTTTCTCTCTCCCTCTCGTAACTCTTGCCAACATACACAAATTAATTAATTGAACCTACTCAATTAATTAATTAAGTGTTTTGAGTTTTGAAATTTGAAATGGCTTGTGTTAATAAAATAACGAGGGTAGCTTATTATTTTATTTTGGGAGGGCTTTCGTTGTGCTAAGGAAGATTGGGAGAGAATTATTGTGAAGAAGAAGAGGACTTCCTTCTCGACGAAGAACGACATCTTCTTCGACGAAGAAGGCTGGTTCCGCGAAGAACGACCGACATGCCATCTTTTCTTTTCTCCGCGAAAAGTGAGGAGATGCCGCATCAGACGCACTCCGATGTCGCCTATGAATTCTTTCCTCGCGACGCCGTTTTCCGCGACGCCTGACGTGGGACATCAATTATCAAGGTAGTGGAATTTATTTTGGCGTTCTCTAATCTTTTGAGAAAAGAATGACGAGCGCGGACCAACCAATTCCAGGTTGATCCGCGGATCGTTCGTTCATGCAGATTGATGTTGAAGATTATTATTTAATTTTTTCGTGATTATTACCTTGAAATTCTTCGTGAAATATGATCATTTGCTATCAATTAACTAGAGGGGGCTGGACCACACAAACACGGCCAACCCTCCTCCTTATCCATGTGGGTTTCTTTTGTGGATTGAAATGGGAATGGCACGGTGTCGTCGCACCGCGCGGAAATGTGCAGCAAGGAATGTGTGGCGTCGTCGCGCCGCACCATGAAAACGAACAAGGATGCGACGCCGTCGCGCCGCATCGGAGAAATCCGAAGACATCCACGGACGGAGTTGGGCCACGGCGAAGGGGCGCGGCGCCATCGCGTCACGCCGGAGAACCACGAAGATGACGCGTTTTCTTAATTGACGTGTGGATTTACGGGAGACGACAAACAAATCCGCACGGGCATTGTGGGATCTTTGCAGCGAAGGTCGGATCCTTGGGTGACCACTGGCGAAGACCGCAGGCGAATCGGACCACCGGAGCGCGTCCGGTGGTCCGCGGAAGCCCCTGCGGGCGCGCCGCGCCGGTGCGGCGGCGCCGGCGGTCGGGGGCGGCGGCGCCCAGAGCGCCGCCGGAAGAATCCGGCGCGCTTGAAGCCGCGGCGGAGGAGTGCGGTCCCATGACTGCGCGGGACCGGAGGGGAGCAGCGGGACGTGGCCGGCTGCCGCGTATGCTAGCACGGGCGGCCCCACGCGAGGCCGCGACTCTTCACGCGGGGGCAGCGCCCCCCACACGGTTCGGTCGTTCGGCCGAACCCCCGGCCGAGCCGGGCCGGCTTGGGCAGACCGGGCCGGGCCACGCCCAGCCGGGCCGGACCGCGCCGGCCGGGCCGGACCCGCTCCCGATTCGGGTCGACCCGGTTCGGGCCGACCCAGGGGGTCTCGGGTCGGGTCGGTCCGGGCCCGAAACCCCCATTTTCGGACCCCTCACGGTCTTTCGCACATATCATGAACTGTAGACCTCCGATTGACGCACCGTCAGGGGAAATGCGATCCTTGGATCGAGACGGTCATTTCGGTATAATGCACTCAAAGGTTCGGAACACTTTGGGTTCGGCCGGGTTGGTTCGGATACGAAACCAACCGGGCCCTCGGAGCGGAAAGGCTTATATCTTGATCTCCGGACGTCCGATCGACGTGACCTTGACTTTGATGGATTCCTCTAAGTGAGACAGATCTTTTGGCGTACTCCGCTCGAGATTTGGATTCCGTCGGAGTGCGGTCGGGTTGGTTCGCTCACGAAACCAACCGGGCCCCTGGAACGAAAAAGCCAATAACTCACAGACCGGGCGTCCGATTGATGCGCCATCTGCCTCGTTGAATTCCTCT
Organism: Viscum album; assembly: GCA_963277665.1. Classification (NCBI taxonomy): domain Eukaryota; kingdom Viridiplantae; phylum Streptophyta; class Magnoliopsida; order Santalales; family Viscaceae; genus Viscum; species Viscum album. The sequence continues at coordinate 257,987,122 of OY728128.1, read as the reverse complement.
TGATGAGACAGAACTTTTAGCATACTTCGCCCGAGTTTTGGTTACTATTGGATAGTGGCCGGGTTGGATTGTACCCGAAATCCAACTGGGCCCTTGGAACGGAAAAGCTGTTATCTTTCAGACCAGACGTCCATTTGACGAACCGTCAGCGACGTTGGTGATCTTGTTGAGAAACATTACCTATGAGTATACCCTATGAGATTTCGGGATACAGTTGAGATACGGCCGGGTTGGTTCGCTCACGAAACTAACCAGGCCCCTGGGACGAAAAGGCTAATAACTCACAGACCGGGCATCCCATTGACGCGCTGTCTGTTGCATTGAGACCCCTATGACAAGGCGGTCCTTTGAGATACTACTTCATGGGACTTTGATATACTTGGATTATTGACCTGTAGCTCGTGGAGCGGACCCTCCCAGAGAAGAGCGTGCAGAGTATGTAGACCGTGTAGCCGACTAAGACCTGACGACTGATTGACCGACTCAACTTGGAGTGAGTGGACTAGCCCAGTGGACGGAGCACTACTTTGTTTGGGTGCAGACCCATGGCAGACGGTGCACTAGCTGTGTGATAGTGCAGACCCATGGTACTCGTCCGGAGAGTACCTCAGCAGGCTACTAGGGGGTGTGCACTACTGTGTTTGGGTGACATACCCCGTCGGGAAGCACTACTGTGTTTGGGTGGCTGACCCGCGGTACTCGACAGGAGGAGTACCTCAGCAGTCATAGGTTAGTGAGCAGTACCTCGGAGTCGGGACAGGACCACTGTACACTCCAGAGACGGGGCTCTTTAGCAGTTACGGTTTCGATAATGAAAATCCTTGTTTGAGATGAGACTTTTGACCTTTGTGTTTACCTCATGATTTAGATGGGTCACTTGTTAACTTAGGTATATGTATGGGCATATACCTGGGTAGTGGTTATCCGTTGATTTCATGATCTTGGTGTTTTCCTCATGATTGTGATGGGTTACTTGATAACTTAGGTATATGCATAGGCATATACCTAAGTAGAGGTTATATGTTGAGATATTATTTGTGGTTATCCATGTTTGTTTTAGTGGGCCTTGAGGGTCTCGGGGTCCCTACTGAGTATCGTTATACTCACCCCTACACGGGCTATGCCCGCACCTTGTTGTGTTGGTTGCAGACGACGGACCGTGCTGACGGAGGCCGAGTGTTCGATGATTGGACGGTACCCGAAGGTGGACTACACGAAGAGTCAGTATCCGGAGGTGGACTTCGCAATGAGACGACACACGGAGGAGGTTGACGGGCGAGATCCTTGTGGAGGCTATCTATACCTACCCTTTAGGTAGGATCTATGGTGGAAGATCCAGGAGCTGCGCCATCTGTACCTACCCTTTAGGTAGGATCTGAGGAGGACGACCCAGGAGCCTCTTCCGTTCTTCCAGCTGTTATCTTTTTCTGTTGTACTTTGTTCAGTTGTAGTTGTGCTTTCATTTGGGTTTGTATTCTGGACCATTTACCTTTCAGCACTTCTCTTTGTACTTAGTGTTTTACTTCCGCATGTACTCTGTGGTGTTTTGTTTACTTTTATAAAGGCAATGCCTTCCTAGTTATTGGGATTTACACCTTTGGTGCTAGTCGCCAGCCCCTGGCCTATGGAAGGCGGGCTTGGGGTAGTCACGGCATGGGCCCCGAGGAGGGGTCATGACAAATTGGTATCAAAGGAGTCGGTTCTACCGCAGAACATATAACTCTGATATTTTATTTCTGTGAAGCAATAGTGTTAAGGGTATCGAGTGTGGTCTTCAGTTCAGGGAGTCTAGTGTTGGTGCAGGTGTCCGACATATCCATACACCAGGACCCTGAAAACTAATTTCCGACTTTGTGCACGAAAACACTGATTGTGTGTGTGTTTTCAAAGGTTTTCCCTTTAAATATCAGCTCAAAACAGGTCATCTCACCAGGTATAATCATTTGACTGTGTCACGTTGTTTCTTTTAGGATGCCTTTTCTCGGACGACCAGCTACAGCCCAGAGGGATGTGCGTACTGACAGCCTTCCGAGCGACGAGGTTTCGGTACAGGGCCCTCTTGCAGTTGAGGCACCAGCGGAGGCACCAACGGTACTACCATACGTTGGGCCACTGATGCCACCAGCCCCAGTAGCAGGCGATGCACGCCACTTGAGTGCGCTGCACGAGTTCCAGTGCGAGAGGCCACCCAGGTTCCGGGGAGAGACGGACCAGCAGGCAGCTGAGGTTTTTCTAGAGGCTGTGGTGAGAGTCTTCAGGCTAGTGGGGACAGCGACAGACTTCATGGTGATCTTTGCTGCCAGCCTTCTTCAGGCAGCAGCAGGCAGGTGGTGGAGCCACTTGTTCCAGTTTTGCGACGGGATGACCTTTGCATGGGAAGACTTCTATACCTTCTTCAGGATGGAGTTTGTGCCAGTATCTCTACACCCCGAGCTTGTTCAGGAGCAGCTGCCTTTTCCTCATGTTATTCGATCATTAGCCGAGTCATCTGTGGGCAGTAGAAAGATGATGCAGAGGTCCAGGAGGACCAGACCAGTAGTTGGGTGATCTCGGGTTTTAGGATTAGTGGTGCGGGGCACCCGGGGTGGGGACAGATCTAGGAATGCCCGAAACAGACAGTGTTACTCATGCGACGGAAAGGGTCACTTGGCACGTGACTGTCCGACTCCTCGTACAGTTGATCCGCAGGCTTTGGAGGAGCCACCGAGGCAGAAGCAGCAGTGGGTGCTTGAGCAACATCCGAGCAGTGGACAAAGCAGTAGAGCTCCGGGAGTAGGTAGACAGGAGCGGAACTAGTGGATACATCTCTTGTACTTCTAGTTCAATGTTGCTGCTATATTCGTGTCTTTGTACTATGAGCTGCAATAATAAAAAAAGACACTTATCTTTGTTTGCATTCCTACCATTTTGTTTGGTTGATACTGAGTGGTCCCGGTTAAAACTATTGACTTGACCCTCACTTTCGAGATTTCTACTGGAGGAGACCCAGTGACCTCACACTGATGTCGACAGTGTGACTCGACCCTTGGAGGTGAGAGTGACAGTTGGATCTCTTAGTAGTTACGTCGAGGCCTTACGACGTCATCCATGGCGTGAATGCGTCATTCATGTCAGGATTTACTATATTAGTCAATGGGCGTGGTTCATCCAGGGGATGAGACCAAGTTTCTCTTTTCGGAAAAGGAGAAATTTTAGAAGCTCCTTCAGATCATATGCAAAGAAGGTACAGATCATCCAAGAGCGGATGAAGACTGCACAATGCAGTAAGAAACAAGAAACAGACTCCAGTATTAGAGACTCAAGCGTGTTAAATGTTTAAAGAAGAGGAAGCTTTAAAGAGAAATGAGTCTACGGAGTAGCAGACATGGATGCAGATCTAGGAGAGCAGCATGAGGTGGTGTACATCTTAACATGCTACAACCACCCTCCTTAGTTATCCCCGCCAGGCTCAGGAAGCTGGAGGATGGAGGAAGAGAGTAGCTACATGCGGTCAAGGGGTGTGACCCAATGGCTCTAAAAATGATTCAAGGGACAGTCTGTGTCCACTACTAGCTGCTGTAGTAATAGACGTCGATATGAATCATTCCTTGCTTTCACAAATCTTGTTCCAGACCTAGAGTTTCTGGTAAGCGGTGGACTTGACCCTCACGCCTGGAGATACCTTGGGAGGAGACTCGATAATCACACTTACACCGACAGTGTGGTCAGACCCTCGAGGAGAGAGTTTCGATTGGAATATCTTAGTGGCAGCGTCGAGGCCTTACGACGTTGGTGTGAGTATGGATTGGATCCACAGTTCATACACGGATTGACTGTATTAGGAAAAACGGTTGTGGTTTAACTACGACGTCGGAATGGGTTTTCCTTGGTCGGCGAAAAAGGAAACCCCAGGCAGCACAGGGTAACTCCTGTATAGGAGGGTGCGACCGATCACTCTTGAGTCGGTCAACCATACCCTTGTGGCAGCAGTCGTTTGAGTTTCAGTTCTAACAGGAATTGGAGACCTCTAGAGTTTGAGGATAATGATCACGTCCTTATATGGGTCTCACCTCGACGAGGTTTAAGGGGATGTGGCCAAGGCAGAAAGTAATCTCCAAGGTTCAACGGACCATTCTAGGTCCTCAGCTGGGTAGGCGAGGTGGTTTACTGCTTGACCCATCCAACTCAGTTTCACCAGGTGCACGGCGTTTTCCATGTATCTCAACTGAGGAGATACGTGCTCGACCCTTCACATATCATTGACCATGAAGAGTAGGACGATGGAGATGGGGTTACTTCGACAGAGGTTCCAGTTGGGATCGAGGATCGACTTGAGCGGATCCTACGAGGATGGTCGATTCCTCGGGTGCACTTTCTTTGGCAGTACGGAATCTACAGGTAAGAACATGGGAGCAGATGGCTCAGATTCGTGCTCAATACCACTTTTGTTACCCTAGTTTGGGTTGAAGCTTTACGGGGACGTAATGCCCTGAGGTGGGAGTAATGTAAAGACCCGGAAATTTCAAGGAAAATTTTTTCTAAATTTTCTTTGGAATTTTACAAGAATGCAGTTTCTAACGGCGCCAGATTCCGAGGCCTGGTGTGCCCGGAATCATTTTCCGAAATTCAGCTCAGGTACGTTCAGTGAACCAATGAGTGAGTTTTTCTAACTTCTGAACCGATGCTCTGAATTGAAATCTGAGGGTACCGATGAACTCTCAAGGCTGGTAATTGCTTAAGGGGACCTTTACCGCAGTTGTGTTTTCTCGGGAGGAGAAGTCAAAATTTGTGGGTTATATATGAAGTGAATAAAATTGTGGAACAATTTTATTTTTGGATCTAAGTGGCTATATCCTACATGGGGGAGTTGGGGTGGGGCACCTAACTACCCATGTGAAGATAATAGTGAGATGGGGCCCACACGAGCCCCAACCTTACAAATTATCATAACTCTCATAACCTTTCCCCCCCTCTTTAATTTGTAACTCTCAAAGAAACCCCTCTTTAACTCTACCAACATTTAAGAGGACCTTATCTCTCCCTCTCTTAACTCTTGCCAACATACACAAATTAATTAATTGAACATACTCAATTAATTAATTAAGTGTTTTGAGTTTTGAAATTTGAAATGGCTTGTGTTAATAAAATAACGAGGGTAGCTTATTATTTTATTTTGGGAGGCCTTTCGTTGTGCTAAGGAAGATTGGGAGAGAATTCTTGTGAAGAAGAAGAGGAATTCCTTCTCAACGAAGAACGACATCTTCTTGGATGAAGAACGCCGGTTCCGCGAAGAACGATCGACGTGCCATCTTTTCTATTCTCCGCGACAAGTGAGGAGACTCCGCATCAGACGCACTCCGACGTCGCCTACGAATTCTTTCCTCGCGACACCATTTTCTGCGATGCCCGACGTGCGACATCAATTATCAAGGTAGGGGAATTTATTTTGGTGTTCTCTTATCTTTTGAGAAAAGAACGACGAGCGTGGACCAACCAATTCCAGGTTGATCCGCGGATCGTTCGTTCATGCGGATTTATGTTGAGGATTATTATTTAATTTGTTCGTGATTATTACCTTGAAGTTCTTCGTGAAATATGACCATTTGCTATCAATTAACAAGAGGGGGCCAGACCGCACAAACACGGCCGACCCTCTTCCTTATCCATGTGGGTTTCTTTTGTGGATTGAAACGGGAATGGCGCGGTGTCGTCGCACCGCGCGGAAACGTGCGACAAGGAATGTGTGGCGCCGTCGTGTCACGCCATGAAAACGAACAAGGACACGACGTCGTCGCGCCGCGTCGGAGAAACCCGAAGACATCCGCGGACGGAGTCGGGCCATGGCGAAGCGGCGCGGCGCCATCGCGTCGCACCGGAGAACCACGAAGACGACGTGTTTTGTTAATTGACGTGCGGATTGACGGGCGATGACAAACGAAGCCACACGGGCATTGTGGGATCTTTGTAGTGAAGGTCGGATCCTGGGGTGACCACTGGCGAAGACCGCAGGTGAATCGAACCACCGAAGCGCGTCCGGTGGTCCGCGGAAGCCCCTGCCGGCGCGCCACGCCGGTGCGGCGGTGCCGGCGGTCGGGGGCGGCGGCGCCCGGAGCACCGCCGGAAGAATCCACCGCGGATGAAGCCGTGGCGGCGGAGCGCAGTCCCGCGACCGCGCGAGATCGGAGGGGAGCGGCGGGACGCGGCCGGCGGCCGCGTCCGCTGGCACGGGCGACCCCACGCGGGGCCGCGGCTCTTCACGCGGGGGCAGCGCCCCCCCCCCCCCCCGCACGGTTCGGTCGTTCGGCCTAATCCCCAGAAGAGTCGGACCGGCTTGGGCAGACCTGGTCGGCCCGCGCCCAGCCGGGCTGGACCGCTCCGGCCGGGTCGACCCAGGGGGTCTTGGTCCGGGCCCGAAACCCCCGTTTTCAGACCCCTCACGGTCTTTCGCCCATATCATGAGCTTTAGACCTCCGATCGATGCACCGTCAGCAGCGATGTGATCCATGGACCGAGACGGTCATTTTGGTATAACACACTCAATGTTTCGGAACACTTTGTGTTCGGCCGGGTTGGTTCGGATACGAAACCAACCGGGCCCTCGGAGCGGAAACGCTTATATCTTGAGCTCCGGACATCCGATCGATGTGTTGTCGACATTGATGGATTCCTCTAAGTGAGATGGATCTTTTTGCTTACTCCGCTCGAGGTTTGGATCCCATCGGAGTGCGGTCAGGTTGGTTTGCTCACGAAACCAACCGGGCCCCTGGAACGAAAAAGCCAATAACTCACAGACCGGGCGTCCGATTGACGCACCGTCTGTCTCGTTGAATTCCTCTTGATGAGACGGAACTTTTGGCATACTTTGCCCGAGTTTTGGTTACTGTTGGATAGTGGTTGGGTTGGATTGTACCTGAAATCCAACCGGGCCCTTGGAACAGAAAAGTTGTTATCTTTCAGACCAGACGTCCGTTTGACGAACCGTCAGCAACATTGGTGATCTCATTGAGAATCGGTCCCTATGAGTATACCCTATGAGATTTCGAGGTACAGTTGAGATACGACTGGGTTGGTTCGCTCACGAAACCAACCGGACCCCTGGGATGAAAAGGCTAATAACTCACAGATCGGGCGTCCGATTGACGCGCCGTCTATTTTATTGAGACCCCTATGACGAGGTGGTACTTTGAGATACTTCTTCTTGGGACTATGAGATACTTGGAGTATCGACCTATAGATCGTGGAGAGGACCCTCACAGAGACGAGCATGTGGAGTACGGAGACTGTGTAGCCGACTGAGACCTGACGACTGCTTGACCGACTTGACTTGGAGTGAGTCGACTAGCCCAGTGGACGGAGCACTACTTTGTTTGGGTGTAGACCTATGGAGGATGGAGCACTACCTGTGTGACAGTGCAGACCCACGGTACTCGTCTGGAGAGTACCTCAGCAGGCTACTAGGGGTGTGCACTACTGTGTTTGGGTGACATACCCTGACGGGAAGCACTACTGTGTTTGGGTGGCTGACCCGCGGTACTCGACAGGAGGATTACCTCAGTAGTCATAGGTTAGTGAGAAGTACCTCTTAGTCGTGATAGGACCACTGTACACTCCAAAGACGGGGCTCTTCAGCAGTTACAGTTTCGATAATGAAAATCCTGGTTTGAGCTGAGACTTTTGACCTTTGTGTTTACCTCATGATTTAGATGGGTCACTTGTTAACTTAGGTATATGTATGGGTATATACCTGGGTAGTGGTTATCCGTTGATTTCATGATCTTGGTTTTTTCCTCATGATTGAGATGGGTTACTTGATTACTTTATGCATAGGCATATACCTAAGTAGAGGTTATCTGTTGAGATCTTCTTTGTGGTTATCCATGTTGGTTTTAGTGAGACCTTGATGGTCTCGGGGTCCCTACTGAGTATCGTTATACTCACCCCTGCACGGGATATGCCCGCACCTTGTTGTGTTGGTTGCAGACGACGGACAGTGCTGACGGAGGCCGGGTGTTCAAAAATTGGACGGTACCCGGCGGTGGACTACATGACGAGTCAGTATCTGGAGGTGGACTTCACAACGAGACGACACACAGAGGAGGTTGATGGGCGAGAGAGTTGTGGAGGCTATCTGTACCTACCCATCAAGTAGGATCTGTGGTGGACAATCTAGGAGTTGCGCCATCTGTAGCTACACTTCTGGTAGGATTCGAGGAGGATGACCCAGGAGCCGCTTCCATTCTTCCAGTTGTTGTCTTTTTCGGTTGTACTTTGTTCTGTTGTAGTTTTACTTTCATTTGGGTTTGTATTCTGGCCCATTTACCTTTCATCACTTCTCTTTGTACTTAGTGTTTTACTTCTGCTTGTACTCTGTGGTGTTTTGTTTACTTTTATAAAGGCAATGCCTTCCCAGTTATCGGGATTTACGCCTTTGATGCTAGTTGCCAGCCCCTGGCCTATGGAAGGCGGGCTTGGGGTAGTCACGACATGGGCCCCGAGGACGGGTAATGACATGGTTATTCCAATTGTCAGAGTTATTGTATGAGTTAATTGAAAATGATGTCCCAATTATGTACATGTTTTCGTTAGGAATTATATGGGTTTATAATATTTCTCAGGATTGAGATTGATATCATAGGGATCATGATTATTGTTTTTTATCACTATTTCATTTTCCATGTTTTCATATATGATGGTCCAGTTATTGAAGGGTATGATTTCCATTAGGATTTGATCATGCACTTTTATTTTGTCTTCATACCATTATGCACACTTATGATCATTGGAGACATAAAATTATTAATTTTTATGTTTACCGTTACGGAGAATTTGAGCTCACTCTTATTATGTTTCTCTTTCCCCAATTATAAATAATCATGTCAAATTATTTATATCTATAAAGGATTTCACTATGATGAAAATGATCACCTAATGTGAAATAAGAAAAATTGGGTAAACCAGAAGATGATGTTCAACTTTATATACTAGTTATTTATGAGTCCACGTGGCTATGAGTTGTTTATGCAAGACTTGTTACTCATTATCTGAAACTCTAAACCAAAAAGGTAATCTAATTTTTAAGTTATCCATGTTTTTTTATGTTGTATAGTTTAGATGAAATATATGGGTCACAATTATCATCATCAAATTTGGAAATGTAACGTTATGGATTTCAGCATAGGATCAGAGAGTGTGGGTTTTGTTCTCTTATAAGGTCACTTTATAGAATAATAATCCAATAACAGGGGTCCCCTTGCAATAATTGGGGGTAGGGGTCACTATGAAGAAAAGAATTATGGGTAGGGAAGTAAGGGGCCTCAGCTGCACCTCATGAGAGATGGTCTGCAGATGGGGAGGGGGGTTAATTTCCAGGGGCACAACAGTGAGTGGCATGTAAGGGGGATCCATTGTGGCGGATGGCTGATAGGGGATCAATATAGAGTGGAGAAGGGTGGATCGATAGTGGGGGTGAGGATTGGGTGGTAACAGTGTGGGAAAGGAGGGGGAAACAATGATGACTGGTGGGGGGGATCTCGACGATAGTTAAAAGAGGGTAGAGGTATGGGTGATAAATGAAGTCGATTTATAGGGGGCTCAACAATGAGAAATATAGGAGGGTGGGAGGGATCGATGGGGGGATCAGTGATAGGGGCTTGATGAAAACTAGACGGCTGACGGTTCGTCGCAAATGTGGGGGCAAGGGGAGTGAGGTCGATACATGAGGAGTGGGGTGATCATGAGTAAATGGGGTCAAAATTAGAGTGGGGTGGTGAAAAATTCCAGCAACTTCCATTTGTTGGTCACTAAAAAGGTTAATAGACACTGTCAAAGGGCGATCGCTTAAATCCACAGTCAATAGAAACTCCTTTTTTCAAAAAATATAAAATATGTTAACACACTTAATATATCAGATATTTGGAGGAAAATGGTATATTAAATAATTAAAAAATAATAAAAATATAAATTTTGTTATTTATTATTGAGTAATGGTCATATAATAACAATTTTAAAATTAAAAATTTCAGTAAATTAATTAATGATATTAAATAAGGTAAAAATATGATTCCAACTTCAGACAAAAAATAATTTGGATTTGAGTGTATGTTTGACCTCTTCCACATATCAATTCGATTCACGGGAAATGATATACAGAATGGGGACTAGTGGAACCCTAATAATCATTCTTTTGGGGTAAAAAGTCCTATAGGGCCTCTAAAACTACCTTTTTTATAGGGTACAACCATATTTTAACATTTGATGAAATTTCATCTTCTTTTGAAGGAGTATTCTAATCTTTTGTAGTGGATACTCAATTTATTCTCAATGTTTTCACTCATTTAGATATTATGATGTTAAAATTTAATCATTTTTCCTATTTTACTATCATTTATTGTTAAATATATACACATGTATACATATTTTTAGATATTTAAACATAAAAATTTAATTTTACAAATAAATATATAAAAATATTGAAATATAAATAACTTTCTATATATATAAACCATATATAAAAAAACTATATCCATTGTATTTAAAATAAAAATTTATGAATATTTACATACTTATACAATGTTTATATAATGTTATTATATATAAATATATATATGTGTTTGTGTTTTTACAAAGAGGTGTATATTTGCCTATATATTATAATATATACATATATATATATGTGTGTGTGTAAATAAATATAAATATGTATAAATAGATTAATAGGAACACACATATATAAAAATAAATAAATATATGTATGTATATGTATCTATTTACAAACACAGACACAAACACAAAACATATTTTATAATTGTATTTAAAACATATATATAAATATATAAATAAATACATGGTTAAAAATTTAACAAAATATATATATATAGAAAAAAATAATATTGAAGATTGATAATGGCGTATATCTGTAGGGGGTTCTCATGTTTGAAACAGGGTGAAGGCATGGGCACAAAGGGTTGGGCAGCATGTGCTCTAACATCGATAAAAGTGGATGGTGCATTCTATAATTGATAAAAGGGGTTAGGGCCTCTACAACTAATAAAATGGGGGGGAGAGAAAATAGTTAATAACAACGGTGTGGTCCCCCATTTGAATTTATAGATTTATAACTTTTTCCTTTACTTTGATCTGCGTTAAAAACACTGATGAAAGTAACATTTTATCTCTATTTTTTAGTATTGATAAAAGACCAATTTTATCATAGTTTTTATTGCATTGATAAAATATTTTTTTATTAGTGATGATAAAATTGAACCTCTTTTAATGGAGATTAGATCAAAAACATTTTTTAGCACTGATTAAAGCATTTTCTAGGGCTTTTAAAAGACACTACTGTAATAGTAGAATTATTTTGGTTGAGTGCTTATAGATTTCATATTATGAAGAGGATTCTAGTGATCATTTATGGATTCTAAAAGCGAGTTCATACCATAATAAGGGGATTTTGGTCTTGTTATTTTCCCCTTCTTGTTTATTTTTTCGCCCTCGTCTTTTGTTTGTAGTTCCTATTTGTTTGTGCATTATGTTTGACCTCTGGGTTTAGTATGTTCTATCTATTTTTTCCTTTTAATTAATTTTTTTATAACCTGACATTTTTTATTTGCATAATAAAAGTTTAGGGGTGGTATTTTTATAATGAAGTATGACCAAAGTGGTCTGAACCACATAAACATTGGTATGTTTCTTGTCTTTCCTGCATTTCATTTGAAATTGTTTTTTTGATCTTGTATTCATCAATATCATTCATTTTTTGTCGTTATCATCTTTACGGAAAGTTTATATTTTTCATATTTATTTTGAGTTATTTGTGGGTCTCTCTGATTAATCACCATAACAACAAACATGTCCATTTTTCATGGCTAACAATACTATGTGGTGTACAGTTAATTCTTTTTCCCCTTTCCACCTAAATTAATGCCTCTTACTACATTAATACAAGGAGTTCAAATTGAAAGTGTCTAAAATCTCATATCTTCACCCCACTTCCCCCACTAGCCCCTACTAATGTCTTTGGTTTATCTCACAACCTCACAATAATGGAGTATTCAAGAATTGAAGATTCACTTGAGAAAAACAAATTTTAGTAACTAGGAATGAAATCTTTCTAAAAGAAGGTTTCATCTCTTTTCCTTCCCCTTCCACACCATCCACTCTCCCATACCTCATGAATTATACTTATATCCCCTTAAAAATGATTTTTAATTGAGTTTACAGTGTTCATGGATAAGATATTATGGCATTGACCAAATGCAAAATGACTCTATCTTCTTGTAAGATCCCCTATTTCAAATTCAGTTCACACATTTGGTGCTTATTTAGTGAATTATTGAGTAAGATAACATATGATTCCAGGACTACTACAAGAAAATTAAAGATTGTGCCATATTTTCGGGAAACCCTACTCATCCTGTAATAGAAAGATCATGCTTGTGATGCTGCTTGATGAACAATACCAACCCTACACCCTCTTTAATGAGATATAATTTATGATGGATGATATCATAGTAGAAAACATGGATGTAGATAACTAGAGGAGATCACAAAAACAAAAATTTATTAGAAATATAATGGTATTATTGTTTCAATTGCAATTAAAATACAATATAAAAAACATACCTATTTATTTTAAAACAGTCACATGCTAAACAAATGATGGAAATATAGATAAATAAAAAGTCCACAAATTTAGTGTAGTAGGTGTCATCCAATCCATCAAATCCACACACATCATGTAGTATTCTTTGAAGTTCAAGATTCAATTATTACATTGGAGGTAGGTTTCTTCCAAATAATAACAAGTTTATTATCCAGCATCGCCCCTCAAACTTGTTTTCCATGAAACACTTGAATTTTCATTATATTTGAGTGGATTAATGATGGATATAATGACATTAACAAAGTCATTATCTGTATAAAATTCAAAACCACATTCGATAGTAGATAAATAGATCATTTTAGGTTATCACATTAACAAAATAAAATCTGTAGGAAAAAATTGCATTTAAATTATTAGATTTTGAATTATTTAATATTGTACTCCTCCTCTAGAATTAGATTATTCTTCATAGAATTTTTTGCCTTGGGTTCTATTAAATGTCCCCCCATATTGTGTGCCTTCATTTATACTCAAACACATTAGAAGTACGTACCACTATTCTTCACCAGGGGAACCGATATGGGGATTTGAAGCATCAAGAAGCCCAAACAGACGAATGGTTCACTGGATAAACTTTCGACCAAGGTCCCAAATTTTGATAAGGCATATGCATTGGATAGAAATTACAGTTCTTCAATGCCTTTTGGGAAGGCATCTATGATGGATAGAAAATCCATTTATTCGGTGGTGGAATCAATGATGTTGTACAACTCCATGAGAGTGGGGAGTTGAAATAATTCATCCTAGTGTTGGGGCATCCAATTAACACGTCATTTTTCATCATCGATGTCTAGAAAGAAGTTGTAGAGATCATCGATGAATCCAAATTTAGTATCCCTGAAAATCTTTTTTGTTTTATATAGTCCCTATGGAAATTCTTTTTTCAGAATCAAAAACATCATTTTTCATAATTGAAAACTGATAATTTTATTCAGAATTGAATATGGATGTTTTTCTATGTAAGATAAATGAATGGGAATTGTTTTTTATTTAAGAAAAATAATGAAATAAAGAATAGGAGAGAATAATTAGAGGAAATGGGGTTATTTTCTCATGGAAATATGTGCATGGAAAGATATATATATATATAGGGTTAAAAGAATAAAAAGAAATGGAATACCCACTTGTTTTGTTTTTGTTTTTTAACAAAATGGAGGACAATGTGTGGGGGACTTTTTTTTCAATCCACCTTTTTGAAAAATATAGAGAGGGAGAGGGAGGATGAACAAATTGGTTATACAAAGTGGGAGTCATGTAGACCCAAAAAATAAATAAATGATATGATATCCCTTTTTAGATAATGTTAAAATTCAAACCAAATACCCAGTATTATTTCTCATTATCTTCTCCATAATTCCTCTGCTATTGAAATTGATTTGGTTCTAGATTTCATGGATCATTCTGGTTAAAGATCACCATCAACCTACCTCTTAAACCACTGATGGAGGATCTCACAGAGAAAAAGTCAGATGTGAATTTCTTGAGGTGATCGCAACAACACAATTGGAGTAGAAGCATACAAGTATTATTTCATCAACAGGAATTATGATAAAATGAAAAAGGCATACCTATTTATATTAACATAATATCACACCAGAAAATGATCAAACATAGATAAATATAAATTCCAAAAATTTATTGAAATAGGTGTCATCCAATCCTCCGGATCCACACACGTCAAGAAGTATTCATTGAATTCCAACCCTCTATTACTGCAGTGGAGGTAGGTGTCATCCAAGGAATAAAGATTTTGTTATAAAACAATTCATTATGACCAAAACCCAATTAAAATGTTATATATATTTTTTCATGAGTCTATTTTTTGCATGCGGATTTGTCTAATGATAGTAGGTTCAACGACGCAAATGTTGTGGAGCTACGGAATACAACCCATGAGGTATCCATTGATGTACACAAGTTATGGTTCGATCCCAAGGTCATAGATTGGGAGGACTACATACTCCAAAAACATATCATATGGTTCATGAAGTATTTATTCCATTTATAATAATAATATACATAAATTAAATTTATGTGATGGTTATTGTATCACATCTATTATGGTTATGCACACACATTCGGTCATACCAGCCAAACCGTTTATTGAATTTATGTGAGGATAATTCCGTCCTATTAAAAATAAATCATTTATCACTTTACATAAGTATTAGAATAATTCCACCATGTCTTATCAATTTTGATAATGGGATGCATGATTTGATCTAAAAAATTACATTTAAATTGAAAACACAATCTTTCAATAACATTAGGAACATTGTGTGTCCAATTTATGTGAGGCTTATTATTATAGGTTAGAAATGAACCATTGATCATTGACCATATGTATCACAACAATATGGTCCCATTTTATTAGTTTTCTAAATGTGATGCATAGCTTGAACTAAAATTTCAATTTTAAATGAAAATGAGTAAGTTAAGTCACACCATTCATAGTGTGTGTCAAATTATTATTATGTTAAGTAGTAAAAATAATAAATAAAAAAAATAGTTTTCTTAAAGCATCACGGCAATGAAAATGTATTTTTATAGGTTAGAAATGAAACATTGATCATTGACCAGATGTATCACAACAATCTGGTCCCATTTTCTTAGTTTTCTAAATGTGATGCACAATTTGAAATAAAATGTCAATTTTAAATGAAAATGAATATGATAAGTCACACCGCTCATAGAATGTGTCAAATTATTATTATGGTAAGTACTAAAAATCAAAAATAATAAACAAATCATTTTCTTAAATCATCACGACAATGAAAATGTATTTTTTTTTTTTGTTTGCGTTCTGTGACACACATTTTGAACTGAAATGTCACTTTTAAACTGAAAACACACAATATTTGTCATAAATGATTGTTTTGGTAGAAGAGAAAGCATGCGGGGGTGTGTGATATATTAAATACTAACTGTTATGTGAAACCAAGAGTGATGATCTTTATCATCAAATTTATAATTAATTCTTTTAATATTTGAATAAATAAATACCAAGCCATATGAAGTTTCTTCCTTGGTGAATGTCAATTGATAGAAAAAAATATTAATATCAAATTCATTGAATTGTGATTTTACAAGAATAAAATCTCTCTATTAGTGGTCTACACAAGCGCGTATGACCTCTAAGAAACACCACATGATTTTCGTGTGCTAGCGCAGTGAGTAAAATATCTTGATTTTTTCACTCGTGATCACTCGTTCTTCAGTCAGGATAAAATCTATCTCTCGGTTCTCACTCTTCAGAGTGAATTAGGAGGAGTATTTGAGAGAGAATTTGTTTTTCATAACAATTGTCTATTCTCAAATTTAGATTCTCTATGAAATAGACATAGCCATAAATTTATAGAGTTGTGATTTAAGATAATATATTATTTAATTTCATGATGACCATTAAATAACATTAATTACATTTAATAAACCTCATGACACATGACAATAATTATATTACTATTATTTTTTGTAGTGCTTCATCATGCACAACATAAAAAATATTTAACCGGCTTGTTAATTAATATTTGTCATTGGACACATTCTAGGTCTGTTAAAACTCCACTTTTATTTATTGAACACCAGAATAAAAATTCCATTCATAAATAAATATTTCATTCACATATCAATGAATAAATATTTATTAAATATTTAATAAAATAAATAAATAAATTTTTATTCACATGATAGTTAATAAATATTTACTTAATTTATGTAATCAATATAACTTCATAAAATTATTTATCAGACTTCAGAATAAGATTTATTCATTTAATTAAACTCAAATAGAATTTAATCAAGATCAATTGAAATACTATGTGTGTGACCCTGTAGGATTAATTCTTATTACCTTAGGTGTGATTCCCTAAAGTCTAATATTACTATCTAACCATATTGCAATGCATCCAAGAGATAGAACTTAGTATCTCATCATCGATAACAACATAAAAACTCTCACTATGTAATATAATCGATTTTCGCACTATATTATGAAGAAGAATGAATGGTGGTGTCATCAATATATTTACTCAAAATGTCTTTCATTGAGTATCTAAAATATACACATGTTAAACCGTGGCCATAAAATTTAGGTGAAGGTCATATTTTAATCTAAGGGAAGAGATATCAACTCTCATAAATATGGAAGGGAAAAAAATATCCTTAAAATAATCCATTAATGATATTTCAATCATCACGGACCCAACATAAACTACATCCCACCAATATATGAAGTGAAATTTTTCATTAGTAAATCAAATTACATGATTCATGACATTCATCATTGATAATACCAATGTATAAAGATCATTACACACACTCACAGATAGAAATATCTGATGACGCCATAACATTACATTTTTTTACAAGAGAGACTATTTTAATAATCTCTCATATTGGAGATTACTAAGTGAAATATTTATGGGAATATGCCACATCCACTAATGAGTACTCTCAGTTAATGGTCTATGTACTATATAACACACAGTAGTACGTTATCCTACCAGATAAATATATTAAGAATATTTTCATATCACATCAAGGTTCTTCTCATAGAAGAAAAATAATATAAGGTTTTTAATGAAAAAAATAATATAAGACATTATTATTTTAAAGACATGTTGAATAATTAACAATATGATATATGATTTTTAATTAATATACATGTAATAAAATAACAATCAGCTGTTCTGAGGACACCAAGTCTAACAAGCTCTCAAATTCACTAGAGGTAACTACCTAAGACTTTCGTTCCACTAGACATCACATGATAATCATGTTTCTGCTGAGTCAATCCATTTGTAATGGGTTCTTCCACACTGTCTTTTTTTAGAAATACTAGTCACTACAACCTCAACACTCTAAGAAAAATCCCTCAAGAGACGATACTTTTATGGTTTGTGCTTCGTCCGTCGATGCGACCTTTAACCTTTTTCAAGAGGCCCCATTGAAGTATTATAAAAATATAGTGTGGTATGATCATTACTAATAGGTACCACATTGTGGTCATAAATGTTGTTTCACTTCCATATTGCCTCAATAACCAACTCAGAGGATGCAATATATTCAAACTCTATATAGAATCTACAACCACAACCTTCTTTGATCTCTTCTAGCTCACATCACCACCATTCAATGTGAAAATTTATCTTGTTTGTGACTCCATGTAATCATTAACTATTTTTAGACTATCATATTCATATCCTGTCATGATAAATTCCACATATACTTTATATACAAGGAATAAATCCTTAATACGACTTAAATACTTAAGGATTGTCTTGACCATCATCTAATAAAAGTCCCTGAGATTATCATGATATCTTCCAACCACATTCAATACATATGAAACAAATAGACTAGTAGATATCAAATAACACACAACTTACCAAATCTCAATATTTTCTGGAATCGTTGTGATTCTGTATATTTCTTCATGTGATTGGGGATATATTTTCCATGAAATCTGATTGACATGTGACACTAGAAATAATCCACTATTGTATTATTCTATAATGATTCACTTCAATATATTGTCAAGGTATGTATTTTTACATAGGCTGAGTGGCCTCTTGGATCTATCATGATGGATCATTATTCCAAGAATATATGCTACTTCGCCCAAGTCCTTCATGGAAGATAATTTATTAAACCTCGTTGTAAGAGAGTGTATGAATGGTATTTCATTTACTATGAGTAATATTTCATCAAAATATACTATTATGGAAACTACGACACTCCCACTAAAACATTTGTTGACACAAGTCTCACACTTATTCTTTATGAAACCAAATTCTATTAAAGATTCATCAAAATAAATATTCCAAGAATGATATTCTTTCTTTAATCCATAAATGGATTTTTAAAATTTCCATATCTTATTAGCATCCTTTGGAGCCAAAAACCCTTGGGGTTTAATAGATATAGATATTCCTTTTAATAGTGTGAAATGGATTTTAACAGCGCTAAAAAAGTGTTCTTAACCTAAGGGATATTAAAGGGGAGGTCCCCTTTATCAACAATAGAAATAACACTGATAAAGGCCCTACATACTACAATGTTCTATGTGTATGAAAGTACACTGCAACAACCTATAACTTATACATGAAATATATAATTTAATTTAAAAAAAATTATATCATGAATACAAAAAAAACACTACTATATATATTTCTATACAATTAATGACCAAAATAATTTAAAAACAAAAACATTTCATCATCATTGGAACCCATTATACCATCTCAAAAAGGTCCTCACATGGTATCCATTGCCGAAAAATCACCTCAACCTGAGAAAAGGAATCCACATATATTTGAAAACAAATATTTTGTTAGTAATATTATAATTAAAAATATTAAACATTAATATGAAAGAATACATATAAAAAATTAAACTTGAAATAAAATGTCACGCTTATAGTAAAAATGGTCACACAATGCATTTTATTAAGGTTTGATTGATTGTAATTCATCACAAACGAGTTACAGATCATTTTCCTAAATTATCAAAACAAATCAGCGTTTTTTTATTAGTTTTGAGTAAGTCAATTGTTCTTATTAATGGAATTAATTCCAATTTCAAATAAAGTCACACTCGAAGTTATACCAGTGATACCATGTGTGGGATTTCAGTGTATCTAATTCTTACTTTTCATAAATTATTTATGGATCTTTTTTCTAAAGCATCGAAACAATATGAATTTGTTTTTTTGGTTTTAGTACATCACTTGTGTTTTTTACTACAATGTCATTCCAAACTGGAAACACACACTTTGAGTCCTACTTGTCACATCATGTGCCAGTTTGACATGACACCACTTCCTACAAATGAAAAATTACTTATGATTTTCTTTTGAAAATTTTCAAGACAACTAGTGTGTAATGAACCAGAAATTTCAAGGGAATTTTTTTTTCTAAATTTTCTTTGGGATTTTTCAAGAACGCAGTTTCTGACGGCGCCTAATTCCGAGGCCCAGTGTGCCCGAAATCATTTTTTGAATTTTAGCTTGGGTACGTTCAGTGAACGAACGAACGGGTTTTTCTAACTTCTGAACTGGTGCTCGGAATCGAATTCCGAGGGCACCGATGGAATCACAGCACCGGTTTTTGCTTAGAAACTCCTTTTCCGGAGTTGTGTTTGCTCGGGTGTGGTTTTTAATTTTTGGGGGTTAAGTGAAGAAAACAAAATAAAGTGGTGTGACAACTTTATTTTATTTCACTTAAAGCCACTTAAAGCTAGTTAAGCTGAGTTGAAGTGGATAGGGTGCAATCCAAAATATCCTACCCTCTTGGTAGGGTATTTGTGAGGTGGGGCCCACACGAGCCTCACCGTTTCTTTTCCTCTATGTAACGCACCCGCGAAAACCCCTCTTTAGTGAAAGTCAACCGTGCGTTTTTCTGGTTAAGAAACGCCCCAATTAATTGGGCAGTTAAATCGTTACAATTAATTCAACGAATTAATTGGTCATTTCTTCTCATTTTAATTTCAAAAGCTTAGGTCAATAATTAAATAAGGGTTGAACTTATTTTATTTAGTGGGACTTGTGGTGTGGAGAGAATTTGGAGGAAAGTGATCTTCTTCGACGAAGAACGTGAAGAACGCGAAGAACGCTTCGACCTCCAACGAAAAAACGCCAAACCCTCGGAGATCGACGACGCGACGTCGTGTACCGCGACGTCAACGACGCTTCTTCCACGACGCTCCTTCCGCGACGCTTTCTTCCACGACGATAAATTCTTCGACGAACCCTCACTCGACGACGCTTGAGGTAGGTGATTGTATTTTGGTGTTCTATTATCTTTTGAGAAAAGAACGACGAGCGCGGACCAACCAATTCCAGGTTGATCCGCGGATCGTTCGTTCATGCGGATTGATGTTGGGGATTATTATTTAATTTTTTCGTGATTATTACCTTGACGATCTTCGTGAAATATGACCATTTGCTATCAATTAACAAGAGGGGGCCAGACCGCACAAACATGGCCGACCCTCCTCCTTATCCTTGTGGGTTTCTTTTGTGGATTGAAACGGGGATGGCGCGGTGCCGTCGCACTGCGCGGAACGTGCGGCAAAGAATGCACGGCGCCATCGCGCCGCGTCGTGAAAACAAACAAGGGCACGACGCCATTATGCCACATCGGAGAAACCCAAAGACATCCGTGGACGGAGTCGGGCCACAGAAAAGGGGTGCGACGCCATCGCGTCGTGCCGGAGAACCACGAAGACAGTGCGTTTTGTTAATTGACACGCGGATTGTCAGACGATGACAAACGGGGCCGCAAGGGCGATTTGAAAGCTTTGTAGTGAAGGTCGGGTCCCGGGAGGACCTCTAGCGCATACAGATATAAAATCGAACCACCGGAGCAACTCCGGTGGACCGCGGACTCCACCGGCGGCGCGGGTCGCCGGTGTGGCTGAAGCCGCAGCAGAGGGGTGCGATTCCACGACCACGTGGAACCGAATCAGGGACGCGGCTGGCTGCCGCGTCCGTTGGCGAGAGGCGGCCCCAACCGGGGCCGCAGATCCATCACGCGTGGGGGCAGCGCGCCCCCGCCCCCGAATTTTCCCTCGCTCGGCCGCTCGGCCGAGCGGAGCCGAGCCGACCCGCCGGTTTAGTCCGGGTCGCGCCCAGGCTAGGCCGGGCCGCGCATGCCAGGTCAGACCCGGACCCAGGTCAGGTCGACCCGGTTCGGGCCGACCCGGGGGGGTTGGGCCGGGTAGGTCTGGGCCCAGACCCCCCTTTTCCGACCTTTTCGGTCTTTTGCTCATAACATGAGCTACGTGCCTCCGAACGACGCGCCATCAGCGGCAATGCGATCCTTGGATCGAGACGGTCGTTTTCGTATACTACACCTAAGGTTTCGGAATACTTTGGGATTGACCGAGTTGGTTCGTACACGAAACCAAACGGGCCCTCGGAGCAGAAACGCTCATATCTTGAGCTCCGGACGTCCGATTGACGTGTCGTCGCCTTTTATGCTTTCCACTATGTGAGACGGATCTTTTGGCTTACTCCGCTCGAGGTTTGGATGTCATCAGAGTGCGGTTAGGTTGGTTCTCTCATTAAACCGACAGGGCCCCTGGAACGAAAAAGCCAATAACTCACAGACCGGGCGTCCGATTGACGCACCGTCTGTCTCGTTGATTTCCTCTTGATGGGACAGAACTTTTGGCATACTTCGCCCAAGGTTTGGATGCAGTTGGAGTTTGGTCGAGTTGGATTGTACTCGAAATCCAACCGGGCCCCTGGGACGAAAAGGCTAATATCACACAGATCGGGCGTCCGATTGACGCGTCGTCTGTTGCGTTGAGACCCCTATGACGAGGCGGTCTTTTGAGATACTTCCTCGTGGAACTTTGTGATACTTGTAGTATCCACCAGAAGCTCGTGGAGCGGACCCTCCCGGAGATGACCATGTGGAGTACGGAGACCGTGTAGCTGGCTGAGACCTGACGACTGCTTGACCGATCGACTCGGTGTGTTTCGGATATCCCAGTTGGGAGCGCTTGGTTATAGCGGCAGACCCATGGTAGAGGAGCGCTTGGTTATTGCGGCAGACCCGCGGTACTCAACATAAGGAGTACCTCTGGAGGCTATGAGGGGGAGCGCTTGGTTGTAGCGGCAGACCCAGGGCGGAGGAGCGCTCGGTTGTAGCGGCAGACCCGCAGTACTCAACAGAAGGAGTAACTCTTGAGGCTATGAGGGGGAGCGCTTGGTTGTAGCGGCATACCCATGGTGGGAAGTGCTTGGTTGTAGCAGCAGGGCCATAGTACTCGACCGGAGGAGTACCTCAGCAGTCTTAGGTCAGTGAGCAGTACCTCAGAGTCGTGACAGGACCACTGTACACTCCAGAGACGGAGCTCTTCAGTAGTTATGATTTCGATAATAAAAATCCTGGTTTGAGCTGAGTCTATGACATTTTTGTTTCCTCATTATTGAGATGGGTCACTTGATAACTTAGGTATATGTATGGTCATATACCTGCGAAGTGGTTATCCGTTGATTTCATAATCTCTGTGTTTCCTCAGGATTGATATGGGTTACCTGATAACTTAGGTATATGTATGGGAATATACCTAAGTAGAGGTTATCTGTTGATATCTTCTTTGTGGTTATACTTGTTGGTTTTAGTGAGACTTTGAGGGTCTCGGGGTCCCTACTTAGTATCATTATACTCACCCATGCACGGGCTTTTCCCGCACCTCGTTGTGTTGGTTATAGAAGACGGGCAGTGCTGATAGAGGCCGAGTGTTCGAGGACTGGACGGTACCCGGAGGTGGACCACACGACGAGTCAGTATCCGGAGGTGGAATTTGTGATGAGATGACACATGGTGGAGGTTGACGGGAAAGAGAGTTGTGGAGGCTATCTGTACCTACCCTTCAGGTAGGATCCGTAGTGGATGATCTAGGAGCTGCGCCATCTGTACCTACACTTCAGGTAGGATCCGAGGAGGACGACCCAGGAGCCGCTTCCGTTCTTCCAGCTGTTGTCTTTTTCTGTTGTACTTTGTTCAGTTGTATTTTTACTTTCTTTTGGGTTTGTATTCTGGCCCATTTACCTTTTAGCACTTCTCTTTGTACTTAGTGTTTTACTTCCTCTTGTACTCTGTGGTGTTTTGTTTACTTTTATAAAGGAAATTCCTTCCCAGTTATCGGGATTTACGCCTTTGGAGCTAGTCGCCAGCCCCTGGCCTATGGGAGGCAGGCTTGGGGTAGTCACGACATGAGCCCCGAGGACGGGTCGTGATAATTGGTATCAGAGGAGTCGGTTCTACCGCAGAACTTATAACTCTGATATTTTCTTTCTATGAAGCGATAATGTTAAGAGTACCGAGTGTGGTTTTTAGTTCAGTGAGTCGAGTGTTGGTGCGGGCGGCCGACGTATCCATACACCAGGACCTTGACAACTGATTTCCAACTTTGTTCATGAAAACACTGATTGCGTGTGTGTTTCCAGAAGTTTTTAAATATCAGCTCAAACCAGGTCAGCTCACCAGTTATAATCGTTTGACAGTGTCACGTTGTATCTTTCAGGATGACTTTTCTCGGACGACCATCTAGAGCCCAGAGGGACATGTGTACTGACAACTTTCTGAGCGATGAGGCTTCGGTACAGGGCCCTCTTGCAGTTGAGGCACCAGCGGAGGCACCAGCGGTACTACCATACATTGCGCCATCGATGTCACCAGCCCTAGCAGTAGGCGATGCACGCCACTTGACCGCGCTGCACGAGTTCCAGTGCCAGAGACCACCCAGGTTCCAGGGAGAGAAAGACCCACAGGCGGCTGAGGATTGGATGGGGGTTGTGGTGAGAGTCTTCAGGCTAGTGGGGACACTGGCAGACTTCATGGTGATCTTTGCTTCCAGCCTTCTTCAGGCAGCAGTAGGCAGGTGGTGGAGCCACTAGTTCCAGTTTTGCGATGGGATGGCCTTCACATGGGAAGACTTTGAGACCTTCTTCGGGGTGGAGTTTGTGCCAGTAGCTCTACACCCCGAGCGTGTTCAAGAGCTTATGCCTTTGCCGCGTGTTTTTCAATCATTAGCTGAGTCATATGTGGGCAGTAGATAGATGATGCAGAGGTCCAAGAAGGCCAGAGCCAGCCGTACGAGGAGCATGAAGTGTTATAAATGCGGCGGAAAGGGTCACCTAGCACGTGACTCTCCGACTCCTCATACAGTTGATCTGCAGGCTTTGGAGGAGCCACCGAGGAAGAAGCAGCGGTGGGTGCTTAAGCAACAGCTGAGCTGTGGACAACGTAGTAGAGCTCCGGGAGCAGGTGGACAGGAGCGGAACTAGTGGATACATCCCTTGTACTTCTAGTTCCATTTTTCTGTTGTATTTGTGTCTTTGTACTATGAGCTGCAATAATGAAAATACAGTTATCTTTGTGATGTTTTCTTTCCTGTCCTTTTTGTTTGGTTGATACTGAGTGGTCCTGGTTAAGGCTGTTGACTTGACCCTCACTTTCGAGATTCCTACTGGAGGAGACCCAGTGACCTCACACGGATTCCGATAGTGTGACTCGACCCTTGGAGGTGATAGTGACAGTTGGATCTCTTAGTAGTTACGTCGAGGCCTTACGACGTCATCCATTGCATGAATGCACCCTTCATGACAGGATTGACTGTATTAGGCAATGGGCGTGGTTCATCCAAGGGGATGAGACCGGGTCTCTCTTTTCAGCAATGGAGAAAATTTAGCAGCTCTTCCCGATCGTAGCTAAAGAAGGTGCAGATCATCCAGGAGTGGATGAAGACTGCACAGTGCAGTAAGAAACAGGAAACCGGTGCCAGTCTTAGAGACTCGGGCATGTTAAATGTTTCAAGAAGAGGAATCTTTAAAGAGAGATGAGTCTGAGAAGCGGCAGACGTTCAGGCAGAGCTAGGAGAGCATCATGAGGTGGTGCACATCTTAACATGCTACAACCACCCGCCTTAGTTATCCCCGCCAGGCTCTAGGTGCTGGAGGTCGGAGGAAGAGTGCGACTACATGTGGTCATGGAGTGTGACCCAATGGCTCTAAAAATGATTCAAGGGACAATGTGTGTCCACTACTAGTTGTTGTAGTAACAGAAGTCGATATGAATCATTCCTCACTTTCACAAATCTTTTCTCAGACCTAGAGTTTCCGGTAAGTCGTGGACTTGACCCTCACGTCTGGAGATACCTTGGGAGGAGACTCGATAATCACACTTACGCCGACGGTGTGGTCAGACCCTCGAGGCGAGAGTTTCGGTTGGAATCTCTTGGTGGCAACATCGAGGCCTTATGACGTTGGTTTGAGTATGGACTGAGCAATCACAGTTCATACACAAATTGATGGTATTAGGAAAAAAGGTTGTGGTTTAACTATGACATCGGGATGGGTTTTCCTTGGTTGGCGAAAAGGAAACCCCAGGTAGCACATGATAAACTCATGCTCAGGAGGGTGCGACCGATCACTCTTGAGTCGGTCAACCTTACCCTCGTGGTAGCAGTCGTTTTGAGTTTCAGTTCTTACAGGAATTGGAGACCTCATGAGTTCTAGGATGACGATCACATCCTTATACGGGTATCACCTCGACGAGGTTTACGGAGATGTGGCCAAGGCGGCAAGTTATCTCTAAGGTTCAACGGACCTTTCTAGGTCCTCAGTTGGGTAGGCGGGGTGGTTTACAGCTTGACCCATCCACCTCAGTTGCACTAGGTGCACGACGCCATCCACGTATCTCAACTGAGGAGATACGTGCTCGACCCTTCGCATATCATCGACCATGGGGAGCTGGACAATGGCGATGGGGTGTCTTTCACGGGAATTCTAGTGGGGATCAAGGATCGACAGGAGAGGATCCTACGTGGATGATCGATTCCTCAGGTGCACTATTTGTTGGCAGTATGGGAACCTCCAGCTGAGCACATGGGAGCGGAAGGCTCAGATGTGTGATCTGTACTGCTTTTTTGACCCTAGTTTGTGTTAAAGCTTTACTAGGACGTAAATCCCTCGGGTGGGAGTAATGTAAATAACCGGAAATTTCCAGGGAAATTTATTTTTCTAAATTTTCTTTGGGATTTTACAAGAACACAGTTTTTGACGGTGCCTGATTCCAAGGCCAGGTGTGCCCAGAATCTTTTTCCGAATTTTAGCTCGGGTACGTTTAGTGAACGAACGAGTGGGTTTTTCTAACTTCTGAACCGGTGTTCGGAATCGAATTCTGAGGGCACTGATGGAATCACAACGCCAGTTTTTGCTTAGAAATGCCTTTTCCGGAGTTGCGTTTGCTCGGGTGTGGTTTTTAATTTTTCGGGGTTAAGTGAAGAAAATAAAATAAAGTGGTGTGACAACTTTATTTTATTTCACTTAAAGCCACATAAAGCCACTTAAAGCTACTTAAGCTGAGTTGAAGCAGATAAGGTGCAATCCAAAATATCCTACCCTCTTGGTAGGATATTTGTGAGGTGGGGCCCACATGAGCCTCACCGTTTCTTTTCCTCTAAGTAACGCACCCGCGAAAACCCATCTTTAATTAAAGTCAACCGTGCATTTTTCTGGTTAAGAAACGCCCCAATTAATTGGGCAGTTAAATCGTTACAATTAATTCAATGAATTAATTGTTCGTTTCTTATCTTTTGAATTTAAAAAGCTTAGGTCAATAATAAAAAAAAGGTTGAACTTATTTTATTTAGTGGGACTTGTGGCGTGGAGAGAATTTGGAGGAAAGCGTTCTTCTTCGACGAAGAACACGAAGAATGGGAAGAACCTGAAGAACGCTCCGACCTCCGACGAAGAATGCCAAACCCTTAGAGATCGACGACGCGACCCCATGTACTGCGACGTCAACGATGCTTCTTCCGCGATGCTCCTTCCGCGATGCTTTCTTCCGCGACGGGAAAATCCGTGACGAACCCTCGCTCGATGACGCTTGAGGTAGGGGATTTTATTTTGGAGTTCTTTTATCTTTTGAGAAAAGAACGACGAGCGCGGACCAACCAATTCCAGGTTGATCCGCGGATCGTTCGTTCATGCGGATTGATGTTAAGGATTATTATTTAATTTATTCGTGATTATTACCTTGAGGATCTTCGTAAAATATGACCATTTGCTATCAATTAATGAGAGGGGGTCGGACCGCACAAACACGGCCGACCCTCCTCCTTATCCTTGTGGGTTTCTTTTGTGGATTGAAACGGGGATGGCATGGTGCCGTCGCACCGCGCGGAACGTGCGGCAAGGAATGTGCGGCGCCATCGCGCCGCGTCATGAAAATGAACAAGGGCGCGACGCCGTCGCACCGCATCGGAGAAACCCGAAGACATCCGCGGACGGAGTCAGGCCACGGCAAAGTTGCGCGGCGCCATCACGTCGTGCCGGAGAACCACGAAGACGACACATTTTTTTAATTGACGTGTGGATTCTCGGACGACGACGAACGGGGCCGCAGGGGTGATTTGAAAGCTTTGCAGCGAAGGTCGGGTCCCAAGAGGACCTCTGGCGCAGACGAAAATAAATTCCGACCACCAGAGCAACTCCGGTGGCCCGCGGACTCCACCGGCGGCGTGAGTCGCCGGCGCGGCTAAAGCCACAACGATGGGGTGTGGTTCCGCGTCCGTGCGGAACCGAAGCAGGGACGCAGCCGGCTGCCATGTCCGTTGGCGAGAGGTGTCCCCAACCGGGGCCGCAGATCCATCACGCGGGGGGGGGGGGGGGGGGGGGGCAGCGCGCCCCCGCCCCCGGATTTTCCCTCGCTCGGCCATTCGGCCGAGCAGAGCCGAGCCGACCCGCCGGTTCGGGCCGGGTCGCGCCCAGGCCGGCCCGAGCCGTGCATGTCGGGTCGGTCCGGGCCCAGACCCCCCGTTTTCGGACCTTTTCGATCTTTTGCTCATAACATGAGCTACGGGCTTCCGAACGACGCGCCTTCATTGGTGATACAATCCTTGGATCGAGACGGTCATTTCGGTATACTACACCAAAGGTTTCGGAATACTTTGGATTCGGCCGGGTTGGTTCGTACACGAATCCAACCGGGCCCTCGGAGCTGAAACGCTCATATCTTGAGCTCCGGACATCCGATTGATGTGTCGTCGACTTTGATGCTTTCCTATAAGTGAGACAAATCTTTTGGGTTACTCCGCTCGAGTTTTGGTTGTCGTCGGAGTGCAGTCAGGGTGGTTCGCTCACGAAACCAACCGGGCCCCTGGAACGAAAAAGCCAATAACTCACAGACCGGGCGCCCGATTGACGCACCATCTGTGTCGTTGATTTCCTCTTGATGGGACAGAACTTTTGGCATAATTCCCCCGAGGTTTGGATGCAGTTGGAGTTTGGGCGAGTTGGATTGTACTCGAAATCCAACTGGGCCCCTAGGACGAAAAGGCTAATATCACACAGACCGGGTGTCCGATTGATGCATCGTCTGTTGCGTTGAGACCCCTGTGACGAGGCGGTCCTTTGAGATACTTCTTCGTGGAACATTGTGATACTTGTAGTATCAACCAGCAGCTCGTGGAGCGGACCCTCTCGGAGACGAGTGTGTGGAGTACGGAGACCGTGTAGCCGGGTGAGACCTGACGACTGCATGACCAATCGACTCGGTGTGTTTCGGATAGCCTAGTGGGGAGCGCTTGGTTGTAGTGGCAGACCCATGGAGGAGGAGCGCTTGGTTGTAGCGGCAGACCCGCGGTACTCAACAGAAGGAGTGCCTCTGGAGGCTATGAGGGGGAGTGCTTGGTTGTAGCGGCAGAGCCACGACGGAGGAGCGCTTGGTTGTAGCGGTAGACCCGCGGTACTCAACAGAACGAGTACCTCTTGAGGATATGAGGGGGATCGCTTGGTTGTAGTGGCAGACCCATGGTGGGAAGCACTTGGTTGTAGCAGAAGGACCACAGTACTCGATAGGAGGAGTACCTCAGCAGTCTTAGGTCAGTGAGCAGTACCTCGGAGTCGTGACAGGACCACTATACACTCCAGAGACGGAGCTCTTCAGCAGTTACAGTTTCGATAATAAAAATCCTGGTTTCAGCTGAGTCTAAGACCTTTGTGTTTCCTCATGATTGAGATGGGTCACTTGATAACTTAGGTAAATGTATGGGCATAGACCTGAGAAGTGATTATCCGTTGATTTCATAATCTCTGTGTTTCCTCAGGATTGAGATGGGTTGCTTGATAACTTAGGTATATGTATGGGCATATACGTAAGTAGAGGTTATCTATTGAGATCTTCTTTGTGGTTATCCTTGTTGGTTTTAGTGAGACCTTGAGGGTCTCGGGGTCCCTACTGAGTATCGTTATACTCACCCCTGCACGGGCTTTTCCCGCACCTCATTGTGTTGGTTGCAGAAGATTGGTAGTGCTGATGGAGGCCGAGTGTTCGAGGACTGGACGGTACCCGGAGGTGGACCACACGACGAGTCGGTATCCGGAGGTGGACTTCGCGACGAGACGACACACGGTGGAGGTTGACGGGTGAGAGCATTGTGGAGGCTATTTGTACCTACCCTTCAGGTAGGATCCGTGGTGGATGATCCAGGAGCTGTGCCATCTGTACCTACCCTTTAGGTAGGATCCGAGGAGGACGACCTAGGAGCCACTTCTGTTCTTCCAGCTGTTGTCTTTTTCTGCTGTAATTTTTTCAGTTGTAGTTGTACTTTCTTTTGGGTTTGTATTCTGGCCCATTTACCTTTCAGCACTTCTCTTTGTACTTAGTGTTTTACTTCTGCTTGTACTCTGTGGTGTTTTGTTTACTTTTATAAAGGAAATGCCTTCCCAGTTATCGGGACTTACGCCTTTGGTGCTAGTCACCAGCCCCTGGCCTATGGGAGGTGGGCTTGGGGTAGTCACAGCACGGGCCCCGAGGATGGGTCGTGACATAGAGAGTATTTTTGTGTTTTTTTGTCAGTGAAACACATTTTCAACTAAAATTTAAATTTTAAACTGATAAAGGGAACATTGAGTCATACTGGTGACACCGTATGTCAGATTGAGGTGTAGGTGATTTATACACATAAAAACGACTCATGGATTGTTGTACTAAATTATAGAAATGATCTAAAAGCGTTTTATCAGTTTTATGTATGTCACTATATATTTTTTTTCTAAAATTAATGTCAATTTGAAATAAAAAGACACACATGGAGTCGTATTAGTCACTTCGTGCATCTTATTTAGGTGAGGTTGATTCCTATAAGTTATAAAAGTCTTATGGATTATTTTAATAAAGTATTAACACAATAAAAATGATTTTTTGTAGTATTGAATAGGTCAGTTATCCTTTTAACTAAATTTGATGTCAAATTTAAATAAACATATTCACATCGGGTCATACCTATAACACTGTGCATCAAATTGAGGTGAAGATGATTCCTACACATCTCAAATGATGTATGGATCATTTCTATAAAGTATCAAAACAATCTGAATGTGTTTTATTAGTTTTGATTAGGTCGGTTTTCCTTATTACTAAAATTGATATTAATTTTAAATAAAAAGATGCACTTGGAGTCATACTAGTTACACCATGCATCGGATTGAGATTCAGTTGATTCCGACAAATAAAAAATTACTCATAGATTATTATTTCTAAATTAGAAAAAAAATTGAATGCATTTTCTTGGTTTTTAGTATGCCAGTTGTTCTTTTTGCTAAAATTATTGTCAATTTAAAATAAAAAGACACACTTGGAGTCAAATAGGTCACACCGTGTATCAAATTTAGGTGTGGTTGATTCTTAAACATCAAATAAAACTTATGATCATTTTAATAATGTATCAAATTAATCTGATTTAATTTTATTGGTTTTGAGTAGGCTAGTTGTCTTTGTTTTAAAAATTCTTGTCAATTTGGATAAATAAAAGTAATTCAAGTCATACCAGTCACAATGTTTATTGGATTCAGCTGCAACTAATTCCTATATGTCTGAAATCAATTATGGATTGTTTCACTAATGTATCGAAATAATTTTAATGTGTTTTCTCAATTTTGGGTAGCTTAGTCATCCATTTTTCTAAAATTCATGTCAATTTTAAATTAGAAGATGCATTTGGAGTCATACCAGTCACAACATGCATCATATTGAGGTGAGGGTGATTCCAAAACATCATAAATGACTCATAGATTATTTTCCTATAGTATAAAAACAATCTAAATGTTGTTACTTAGTTTTTAGTAAATGACTTGATACTTTTGTTAAAATTAATGTGAATTTAAAATAAAAAGACTCAAATAGAGTCATATCAGTCACATTGTGTGTCATATTGAGGATAGATTGATTCTTACACATCATAAATGACTTTTGGATCATTTTATTAAGATTAAAAATAATACAAATACATTTTCTTGGTTTTTAGTATGTTAGTTTTCCTTTTTACAAAAAAATGAATGTTATTTTTAAATAAAAAGAAGCACTTGGAGTCATACCAGTCACACTGGGCGTCAAATTGAGGTGAGACTGATTCCTACATGTCTCAAATTACTTATGGATAATGTACATAAAGTATCAAAACCATCCTAATGTGTTTTGTGTGTTTTGAGTAGGTAAATTGTCCTTTTTACTAAAATTGATCTCTATTTTAAATAAAAAGGCATACTTAAAGTCATTTAGGTCACACCATGAATTATATTGAAGTGTGGGTGATTCCTACACATAAAAAATGAATCATGGATAATTTTATTAAAGTATCAAAACAATCAAAATTCTATTTCATAGTTTTCCATATGCCACTTGTATCTTTTGCTAAATTTAATGTCAAATTAAAATAAAAAGATATACATGGAGTAATATCGATCAAAAAATGCATCAGATTGAGGAGAGATTAATTCATACACATCACAAATGACTTGTGAACTATTTCATAAAGTATAAAAACAATTAAAATTCATTTTTTCAGTTTTGAGTATGTCAGTTTTCCTTTTCATTAAAACTGATGTAAATTTTAAATAAAAACATGCACTTCGGGTCATACTAGTCACACATTGAATCAGATTGAGGTGAGGCTGATTCATACATGTATCAAAAGATGTATGGATTTTTTCCGAAGTTATCAATATAATATGAATGTTTTTTCATGGTTTTGAGTAGGTCAATTTTCCTTTTTAATAAAATTGATGTCAATTTTAAATAAAAAGATTCTCATGGAGTAATAACGGTCACACTATGCATCATAATGATATTAAAATGAATACTACACATCTAAAATGACTCATGGATAATTTTTCTAAAGTAACAAAATAATCTGATTGTGTTTTCTCCATTTTCAATACATCATTTTATTTTTTTACTAAAATGTCATTTTAAATAGTAAACACACACATTGACTCATATAGGCCACATGATGTATTTATTTGACATGTGAATGATTCCTAGATGTGAAAATTTAATTATAAATGAATTTTAAAAATTATTAGAACAATCCGAGCATGGTTTCTTTGTTTTCAGTGAGTGACACATTTGGAAAAAAATGTCAATTTTAAACAGATAAATAACACTATGAGTCATACTGGGATCATTGCTTATCAGATTGAGGTGTGAGTGATTCATATATGTCAAGAATTAATTATGCATCATTTTCATAATTTATCAAAACAATATAAATATGTTTGACTAGTTTTGAGTATCTCGGTTTTCTTTTTTACTAAAATTAATTTTAATTTTAAATAAAAACAAGCACTTGGAGTCATATCGATCACATCGTGTGTTGGATCGAGGTGTGGCTAATTCCTACACATCATAAAGTCTCAAAAAATCATAACTACCAATTTTATCATTATTATAAGTACCTATATTTTTACAACTTCCAACATTGCATATTGAGTCAATGTCCGTAGCCAAAAAACATTTCTTGTTATTGAAAACTAAAAGATTACTGGATTATCATCTCTCCATTATATCAGGAGAAGTCAACAAAATGTGCATGAGATCTTATTACAGTCTTCTAGTTTTCAATAACATGAATGGGTTTTTAGCTTACAAAATTGAATCAATTTTCACTATTGGCAGGGCGACAATGAAAATCAATAGAAATACTAGAAACAGTGGTTGAGTGAAACATGATCACTCATTTTTTTCTTATTTTAGATATTTTAAAGCCTAATATGATTTCACATATGATATATTATTATAAAAATAAGTATTACCTAAAAATGATAAGGAAAACAACATATAAATAGTATAAAAAATGATGAAAAAATTAATTATATAATTAGAAGGAATTCAGTTTTTCATAATGGTTGTATACATTCTTGAGGAATTTTTATATTGGTATTATCTCAGTTGTAGCCTCGAAGTACAATCTCTCATGAGCTAGAGAAGCTTCAATAAAACCACCGCAACTCAAACAAAGGAATACACCTGTGTAAAAACACAATTATTATGTGATTAATACTAAATATAAATAAATTATTCATAAATATGAAACAATTCATTACATATATAGTAGTCACACCTTCATGTTATTTGTGTTCATTCTTCCCTCAGGTATACTACCCATTCATTTATAATAAAATATATATCATCTTGTGAATATGTGTATTTTCAACAATCAAATTAGTATTGGAAAAATATAAATACAAAAACTATTAATTTATATTTTAAATGAATTGGTAATTATCTTCAAAAATACCTTTTTAGGGTTGATAGTTTATTGATGGAATATGATATATTTCATAAATTTACAATGATAATAATGAAAGTATTTTCCATTTGTTTATTTCATCCACTACATATACATTGAAAAAAATAATTCATTTTATTAATATGTGTTTGCATAGTGAAATATTATTATATATATATTGATTCTTACCCAATTGATGAACATGTCATGATCCTTGTGCATAATTAGTATCTTAATTTCATGAATTTCATTATATTTAAACATCTCACTATAATAAGATAATTCACATTAAAACATAATTTAAATTATATAACTTGAATTTTAGTTCTAAAATAGTAGATATTGTTTATTTCAAATTAAAAAATTCCATCATGGGGGGTCTGTTTGTTGGGTATCCATGTAGTGAATCTAAAAAATAAATCTTTGGTGTATAAAAATTGACCATAATGAGAATCTAATGTTTCATATAAACAAAAAAGTAACAAGTAATGAAATAATTGAAAATATATTTGATATATTGAAATTATAGATTTTTACCCCCAACAACTTTTGTATTAAGAAGTTTTTCCCATCTGAAAGTTTTTTTTCAAACAATTTGGATTGTTTTGTCACTATTTCATAAAATTTGTTGAATCTATTTTAAGTTGTTCTATATAAGTGAAGTGAGGACTAATGAGGATATATTTGTGTTAATTGTGTAATCCCTTCAATTGGTATTGATATTTATGCATGCAAAAAATATCAAAAAAAATTGTCGTAATAAACCTTGTATGTTATCTTTTGAAAAAACAATTCACGAAAACCTCCATCATGTATAAATGTAAAACTAAGGATTCTATCCATAAATATTTGAGGAATTAATTTACATTTTCATGAGGTATATAGCTTGTAATGTCATCTTTGTAAATTTTATCTTCAAAATCAACTATGTGATTATTAGAATTTTTTAATTTTTATCCTCATGAACCTTCAATGTTAGAAAATGAGAAAAATGAATTGGATGGGTAGAAGTGTTTTTGAAAGATATTTTCAATCAGTTGGTTTATCATTTAGATGGTGTTGTGTCAACCTTTCATTTCACCCCTTACCTTTTTTCATTTGTAATAAAATTCATTAATACATGCCTTTTTTCAATAATTTTTAATTTTTTATAATGAAAAATAAATTAGAAATATATACTTTCTTATCGACATGTGTTTGTACAAGATCTAATGGCCAAGTGATAAATTTTTCAATAGCTTGGTTGAAATAATGAATATCATCATCATCATCAAGTGGAACAGGTATCTCAACACTCATCTCATGAGCTATACTAATCACCACACTCACATGACCTTTTAGAAGTGGTCTATTATAAGGATAGTCATCTTCGAAAGTGAACACTAGATCCCTCACTAGAGGGTGATGGATGGGTGTTGATAGATATATGTAACAACTGAGATTTTTATGAGAAATGTTTTGTTTTTATGTTATATACATCATCAAAAGAATCTTTCACTACACACAACACTATCTTGGCTTTCCTTACACTAAATCGCGACCTTTCTCGATAGCTTGCGTTATACGAAATACTGAGTTTCACTAAACAACGATATGCTATTAAAATATTATTAAAACTAACCGTTATGAATATTAATACCCAATTTTTGAAATTTTATAAAATTTTTCTTTCAAAATGGACTTCATTTTTGCATTCAGAATATCGAAATTAGCCTAGGGTGAAATTTTGGTATTTTTCTGAAAACTTTCAATTTTTTATCAATAGTGAAAACACTAGGTTACTATTTAAAAACCGAATTTTTATTTAAATAATTATTTATTTTATTTAAATTTATTTTAGGTAAAAATTGATACATAATACCTATATAAGTTAAATTTAATTCATTGGAGTAATTTTATAATAATTTTCGATATACAAAAATTTTATTGAACTTTTCACCGTCTTTTACCTACCTCCTAAGAGTTTTTTGCAAACTTACATAAAACATACTTTTACTGCTTCTGTGAGTGGAATTTCGAAAATCGTAGAGACATTTTCAATATCAAGGACTAAAATATAGTTCAATGAGATGAAAATAATTTTTGGTGAATAGTAACTTTTTACTTTTATTTACCACAGTTAAAAGTAAATAGGGTAATTAAGGGTAAAAATGATATTATTATTATGCTAACACATGTCCTAATTCTATTGGATAAGTTTAATTCTACCAAAAACAACCTTAGGAATAAAAAATGACCATTTATTTCCACTTGGATTAGATTAGGACATTTATTATTAATTTATATAAAGAAGGGTTAAAATAGTTAAAACCAAAGTTTAATAACTAAATAATTTTTAATATAGAGTCATAAATAAGATAAATTATACTATAAATATTCATTATAAAGATAAAACAATTTCCTACATAATGGTATTTTATTAATAAATTTTATACTTTAAATAATTTAATTTATTTATGACACAATGATGATGCAGTATTTACCTTATTAAGGAAATATTAACATAATTGATATTATAAATACCCAAATAAATGTAATTTGAGACTTTTTATGCATTAACATAATTTTATAGTTTAATATGACATATTATTATTTATTTAATTAACTTTTTTCTAACTAATATTGTTTTTATTATTTTCAAGAAAATCAAGTACCAAATAGTGTCAAAATTGACATAAATAGTTTTTAATAAAATATTATATTATTAATTGATAATTTATTCCTAATAATATAAGGTTCGACCAAATGACTCAGATATTGTTATATATATTAATAATAAAAAACTTGGGGTTCGTTTGGCTTGTTATAGTAAATTTATTAACCTTATAGTGTAAGAAAAAAAGAAGACACGGTGAAAGTAAAATTATTTAACTTAAAGTTAAATCCAAATTATAAGGTTAAAATAAAAGCCTAAACTTGTCTAAATTATATTGGATGAGAGGATTTCTACCCATCCACACCTTATCTTAGACATAAATCAATTTGGATCTATTAAAAACCGAATATGACTTTATAATAAAATAATATTTTTAGTTTTTTCAAAGCTGTCCCTCTCCTCCCTTATAAAAGGGAACCTCCTCCCTCTCCTCCTCACACCACATTGAGCCTTCAGGCTCGGCCAACCTCTGCCAATGTCTCTTCTCCACTTCCCTAGAAATATCCTAGAGTTACTGGTCTTCTTCAAAGACCATCTTTAGTTCCCTAAGAGGACGTTAAGAAAAGGCGTTTCAAAGAAGAGGCAATGTCCGTTATAGATTCTTTCAACTTTATTTCTTCTTGTAATTATTCTTATTTAGTAGTTTCATTATTAAGTAATAACATCAGTATCAATGATATAATGATATGTTATTATAAATATGAAACAACCCTATTTCACCTTTTATCCATCCTATGGAAAATGAAATCACCGCGTGTGCGTACGTACAGAATACCGTCTCCACGCTGTGGTGTAATATGTTTTCCACCACCACCTTACTCGGATGGGTATAATGGTGTAAATATTAACTATATATTATTGTTGTAAAATTATTTTTATTCTGAAATAGTATACATACACTTCAATACAATTCCATGATCATGGGAACGATATCATTGCTCGTGCGTACGTACGACCTACAGTCTCCATGATGTGATGCGACTCGTTCTAAATGATCTTCAATGCATAAAGATTATATAAATGAATTGAATGAATAAATATGATATATATTAAACTAATACCATTATGGACATGAGGAATCTATAACCTAAAAATAACAATAAGAATTTATTCGACAAAACACGCATAAGAACAAAAAGCAATAAACACCCGAATAACAAGTAGCAATGAAATATTTCTAATAAGAAGCTAAGAATATGACCACATATGACATCATAACAATGATTAAGAATATGGAATAAGTTAATAACATTATTTAAATCATTATACAAGAGGTTCAGACACGTACGAAGCAAATCAAACCTAAGGTAAGGGAAAATCTCACAATCTCATTTTTATCCGAGATTGTTTATACTTCAGAATTTACTGTGGAATATTTATCATCCACTTCCATGTTTCCTCAATATGTTATATTATGTCTATCCTCCTACAATTTTTTTTTAAATCCAATTTTACCCTTCAGTGAGTTTTTATTAAATGATATGAAAGGAATCTTTTTTCTTTTTAAGTAAGAGATACTTTTGACTTTTTCAGCCAAAGTACGAGAAGAATGTTTTTTAACTTATACGACATGAATGGATTTTATGATTTGATAAAAAATTATTTCCATGAAGCTTAGTTTAAATGTTTTTAAGATTATTTTTAATCAACCTCTTTTAGTTTAAAATTTTAGGACATGTTTAAAAAGGAAAAATGTTTTTGAAGTAGAAAGGATATTTTCCTCAAGAATGGAGTTCAAGTATTTTATCACAATTATTTTACATCTAAGATAGTATAGGGTTCTGTTTCTATAACTATTTTTCATTAATTTTATTATGTTATGATGGAATTATTTTTATGATGTGCTTTTATTTTATATGGATTATGTTATGATGGAATGACGTTTAAAAATCCCATTTTTATTACATGGGTTATGCTATGATGTATGATTTATGATCTTGTGGCACATATAAGAATTGTATCATAATGAGATGGATGGGACCTATATCTCCCTCCAATTCATTGGGTAAAGATTTATATCTCATGAGATAGACATGGCTGGAACAGCAGGTCAATCCGGTTCAGTGAAACA
Organism: Viscum album; assembly: GCA_963277665.1. Lineage (NCBI taxonomy): Eukaryota > Viridiplantae > Streptophyta > Magnoliopsida > Santalales > Viscaceae > Viscum > Viscum album. The sequence continues at coordinate 257,948,668 of OY728128.1, read as the reverse complement.
GGACTGAAACGAGGAGTGAACTCGGTTCAGAAATGGACTTCGTCCGCTAAGATAGTCTTGGCAATGAGTCTTGACTACTAAGAAATGATTATGTATGTATGCCACAGAGTTTCATGTTTTATGTTATGATTATTATGATTACATTTCACTACTGTGATTTATCCCATGTTATGATATTATGATCTCTTTTGCAGGTTATGATTTCCAAAATGTTATGTTCTTAAGAATATGATGTGATTGAAATTCTTTTATTTACCCTTACTGTGCATTTGAGCACACCCTTTTGTATGTTTTCTTTTCCCCAGGTCAGGAATAAGAGTAATAAGTAGGATATTCCAAAAATGGATTCTAGGTATGATGAAATAAATGGGATACAATGTAGATTATTTATAAACCAGTTTTTTATGTTTCCCAGTTTCTAAAGACACTATACATATACGGTCCTACCATGGTTTTGTTATATTTTGTAATAATTGTGCTTCAATTTTCATGTAACAACAATGTATGTAAAGTATGGGTAACTATAATATAACTAGTATCCATTTTCTCCCAGTATAATATCAGTTCATGAATTGTATTACTGTCTTCTTGATTCACAATTCAAAGAAACAATTTTTAGAATTACTCAACTAATACATCTCTTTGAGGTGAATGGATTTCCATAATGTTGGTGGGGGGATCATCATGCAATGGTTTATCTTTAGTTATTTCTTTTCTTTACTTCCCCTATATCATTTTCTAGAAACTCTTTCTGCTAATGATATTATCCTCCAAGGGTATTTAATCTTTATTTTATATCTTCCATTTCATTATCTTTATCCACCTGTTGTTTTTTTAAAATATGTTCAGGGTGTCACCTGAAAACCTACACCTCTAGCATGACCATACTATTCTAGACACTTCCATGATACCGTTATTAAGTGGGAATTTAATACAGGCATTGATGATTCTTATGACTAATTATTCTAGAAAATATAGGAAAACAAGTAATAATTATTATGTAATATATGTTTAATGGAAAACATTGTTATGTCATACTTATACATGTTTCCCACACTTTTGTATGTGTTTTCAAATATTATTATACCATAATTATTTAAAAGTTCCAATTTCCATAGAACATGGTGTGGGATGGAAGTGGATTTTCATTTTGGATTCATCAATATCAATATAAACATAGGAACAAAATTATGTTGTTGTATCATGTCACATAAATGTATTATGGTGGATTTAAAATATATTCAAATTTTTTCATGTGGGGCGTACCCCATCCATACTTTACTATAGGGGTATGTTGGTTTTACTTCCCATTCCTTAATTTCAAGACAAAGTTCTTGTTTTATAAGTAAACAATTATCAATCAACGTGATGAATACATGTGTCTTAAAATAAACTATTACCAGCCACAATGTACCTAAAAAGGAATATTTGTACGACGACCAACAATCAAATCCCAGAAATCATGGGTTATGTGGTATGTATACGTAGGTGGTGGGTGTGGGTTTATTTTCCCTTTAGCATCATTAAGATGAACTCTTGATTGAATTCTGGGAATGAATCTGAAAATCCTTCCAGAAATAATTAACACATATTTGTTGTTACAATCATCTTCTATAAATGTACTCGACAAGGGGAGATGAAGAGTTTTTAAATTTTATAATATTTTATCTTTTTTGTAAAATAAAGAAATTATAACAAAATTTTACCATATTATCTTCCAATATTAGTGCCCTATGTTTGGGAACAACATGGTTCCACAAATTTACATCAATCCAAAATCATTACGATATGATGAGTCTATTGTAACTATAGAACAAAACCTTGTGGGATTTAACATGTTGTTCCCATGTATTCCTTCCAACCTTGAATTTGATGACTTTTATTTTTGAATTATTTTTTCTAACCCCATAAAACTACGACACTCCTATTTTTCTACATCATGAATCCTTCATTTCCTCATACTCATCATCATCAATATGTTTTTCCTCTTGATAGGTAGCAACAACTTGTGAATAATTTCATTGAACCTCTACACTGGGGGGAGAAACTGGATGAAAAACTTGTTGTTCCTTTGCATTTAGAGCACCAACATGTGAAAAAGGTTGTTGTTCTTCTACACTAGGAGAAAAATTAGGTTTACATACCTGTTATTACTTGGTATTTGAAGTACCATCACATAAAGAAGTCATTATCTGAAGATGTGGTTTAACATTTAATTTATATTGAATTTTTTTTCCACAAACAGATAATAAAATTATATAACCAAATGTATATTAAAAAATATAACCATATTATTTAACTCACTTTTTTAAAATACTGAAGAGATTTGACCCCTCTATCGATTATCCAAATCCCATAATTGTGGTCTCCATTGAATGAAAAAACCTATATACATTGGGATCACAATGAAATGATTGTAATATCCCAATGAAAGTGTCATCCTTAGTTGAATTTTAATCTAACCCTTCAGTGATTTTGGATGATAACAGAAAAATTGAACACTTTTGGTTTGGTTGGCCTAGAATATAAAATACTTGTACTACTTGTGGTTCCATTATAAATAGTTTTTCTATGAACCCTTCCTTATAGAAATCCACTTTCATGAATACCAATTCATCTATTTTAACAAGAAACCTATTATCAACCCGCTTTCATTGAAAACTTGGAACTTGTAATGTTGTATAATACAACTATCATATTTGTTTGATGATTCCAAAGTATAACATATTCACATAAATTGTATTTCTTTCCTTTATACCAAAATAATGCATTGGTTAAACCAAAAGTGTATCTCCACTTTTTTCATGGTACTACCTTTATCATGTACAGTTTTATAGAACATATATCCATTAATTACATAACCACTGAAAGAAAATAAATACACACTTGGTCCTCTGGTTATCCATCGATGTCATTCTACAATTTAATCTGGATTTTCATATGACTCCCTAAAAATATGGTCCTAAAACCATCCTACAAAATATTGATTATGTGTATTTGATATCAATCATTTAACCCTTGATGGATTAAAATACATCATTATTTTTTGTGGGTTTCAAAATATGGGGAAACCTCTAAACTATTATGAAAAATATAAATGTGGGCTTGCTTCCTATCTATAATATTGATTCTGACAACTTCTCTTCTAGAAATTCTTATACCCATAAGATTCCCAGTGTGATGAAATTTTAGTAGACTAATGATTTCCACACCAAAAAGGTACTCGGTATAAAATTAAATGGATTCCTCAACAATATATCCCTTCGTAATACAACTCTCTATCCAACATTGATTTTATATAAACCCTTTCAAAATCTTCATATTCCATTCATTGGGTTACATCCATATACAAGTTACAAGACCCGATATTCGAATATATCTCACCAAGTGAACCATCAAATGTACAATCATATCATATTACACTAGAAGGAATAACATTTCCAATTCACATAATATGATGGAAATTTCACCTTCCATAGCTGGAAATTTCACTGGGATGATAACTTTGCTTCATATAGCTTTGAAAAATAAGAATATCTTGGTTAATGTATGACAAATATTCTTGGTAAAAATGAGAATTAAAGCTATAAGAATAAGATCTTGCATCAAAAAATGACAGTCATGTGATTTCCAAACCATTAACTTTAAATCGAACAATTTCATGATATTCTTGATAATCGATGAAAACCCATATGGATCATTTAAACCATTAATGAAGATGAAAAATTTAAATATCTATTTCTTAGAAAGAGTGTAAGTAGCTGGAGGAAGAAATGTTTTGTTTTCACCCGTCACTGATGTCGAATCTTCCCGTATTGTCAGGTTAACCCTGTCCAACATAGCCTTAATTCCATTCTTATTTATAGGTTCATTGAGTAACGTGTTGATGACATTATCACATAAATTTTTTTAATCATTCATAACATCAATAAAATATCTGATGTATAGATAATTCCAGTATGGTAATTAAAATATGCTCTCTTTTTCCAATAAGTTTTTATAAGGTATTTTGAAAATGGTATACCAAATAAAGTTTCCAAAACTTTCATATTCTCAAATACTTGATCACCTGTTAATGGAGATAGTAATATACATTGTTTTGAACTACCATCGAAGGATTTTGTTTAATATTGGTACTTATACCACCGGGGTAGAAAATTGTGATTTCCTAGAAACAAAGTCATTAATGAATGTTTCAAACTAATTGACTAGGCACCCAGTTCAAAATTCGGAAAACCCTGAAATAATTTAATTTTATATCCTAAAAAATTTCCATAAGTATGAAATTCATTTATCATCCCATAAAAAATGGCTCCTAATGTCAAATTTTTATTTTTATAATCACCCTACAATTGTACACCTGAATCAAAAAATAATTTTAAATCCTCGACCAATGGATCCAAATAAACATCAATATCATTACCCAGTTTTTTTGGTTCTGATATAAGGACAAATAAAATGATTTATTTTCTTTTCAGGAATATAAATGGAAGAAATCTATAATTTACCAACCCAACCATCCATGTTCTGTGAGTGCTACTTTGAAAACCAAAAGGATTCTCTCCATCTGTAGATAAGCAAAGGACAGGGTTTTTTATCTCATTTACAAATCCAGGATACTCAGGATCATTGTAGTTCCACGAAGGAGAGTCTTTTGGGTGTTGGCATTTCCTATCATTATTTCTTGTATCTATATTCTACATAAATTTCATTAGAGTCTCCTCACATCAATATAGGTGCCTAAATATTGGAATGATTGGAAAGTAGCATACAACATTCCTAAGACTCATTTAATCATTCTTGTATCGATAAGCACAAAATTTTCAGCATTCTTTATGTGATTTTTTATCCTTGAAAAATAGTATGCAATCATTTAGACAGACCTCTATTCTCTTAGAGATCATACACATCGATCGTAGAATTATTTTAGCATTATTTGTTCATCTAGGGAGCTCATTGTCTTTTGGGAGTATATTTTTCAATAGAGAAAGTATTTCAATAAAACCGGAATCATTACATTAGTTTCCATATTCCAAATTATAATGCTTTAGTATGGATAATAATGTTATATATTTAGTGAACTCGACATACAATGGATCCCTTGTACAACTCTTTTACTTCTCAACCAATTTTGGAAAATCATGTAGTTTATCTTCAACTGTCCTTATCATTTCCTAAATGAAATATTCATCATTATTCACACCTAAAATCACATCCTCTGTATGGTCCACTTAATTTTCTATAATTATAATCATATTAGATGATCCATAATTGTAGTGTTATCTAATTGACTAGCTACATTCTTATTTTCCCAATTTCTAATCTGACATTTGTACCTCAGATAAATTCCATTACATATCAATTGTTCTTACAACTCATATAAACTAATTTGTCTTGAATTTCAATACCGTAAACACATATAACGGATTTAAGAAGGGTCATATGCATGATATTTTTCAAAATTTAAAACTCTTCAACTCCAACTTCATACAACTTTATCATATTATTGACATAAATCTATTCTTTATTCATATCCATCATATTTGACTTGTTAATATTAATATTTAACAAATAAATATAAAAAAATGGGACTTTAAAATAAGGGGAACCAAACAATTGAATGATAGTTATTTTTTTCAATTTATTTCATGATACTCATCTCTTAATAAACTAACACCAAACCATAGATAATATATAGTTGTAGAAAGATCCCCTAATTTAAACCATGCAAATGATGATAGATGAAAAGTCGATTTAGGATTTATAATGGGGATACAAATTAATTCACCTTTTGCAGGTTTGAGTTCATGATGGTTATACTATGGGTTGGATAAAGTAATAGACATGATTGTTCCATGGTGTTTAATGAATCTATATTATATAGAAGGTGAAGATAGTTCTATATGATGAATAAGATTTCTAGAGTTGGTTTATGGTCACCCGAGCTGTATCATTTCAATATGGGATTTATGTTAGTATGATGAATCACATGGAATGAAAAATGTTTCCAAGTGTTTTTATAATACTATATAAAATTAGATATATGTTGTAAAAATTATACATAAATTATTGATGTATATGGTTTTCAAAAATTTATAAAGATTTAAAATTATAATATATACAAGTAAAATTTATAACAGTATAAAATTATAATAATTAATAAGGAATAAAACAATAGTTGTATATTAATTTATAAATTTTGAAAACTACAAAAGTATAAACAATTAATGAGGTTTATATTTAAACTACATATATATATATATATTATATAATATAAAATTTATAAAAAGTGTATTATTTTGTAAAACAATAAAAGTATAAAATTATAAATCATTAATAAAAAAATATTTTTAAATTACATTAATATTATATTGTATACTATAAAATTTATAAAATTATATTAATTTAAAATAATATAAAACTATAAAATTATAAACATTAAACACTTTAAATATTTCAAAAGATATTTTTATACCATGCATTTTTAGTGCTTCCTATAATTTGTTTTACAAAAAACCAGATATAGGGTCTGTAAACTAATTATTAATGATTTTACTTATTAAAATAATATAAAATAAATTAATAGAAATATTATTGTTTTGAAAAATTACTTCATTTAATATAAATAGGTTTTCCAATAAATTATGGATAATGAAAATATATTCATTATAAATGAAATCTATATCATTAATAAAATTTTATACAATAACAATATTATATATACTAAATTTTCATCCTTCAAAATATCTATAAAATACTGTTCAATGGAGAGAATGATATTTTTAACGAACTATATAAAATACATTGGTGAATTATAAATTAAATTATTAATTAAATTATAAATTAAATTATAAAATAAATTTTAAATTGAAACACCAAAAACACCCATTTAAATAATGTTTTCAATGAATACTAATTTCATAAGAGGTTTTTAAAATAATAATAATAAATTATATTATAAACATATCATAAAAAACATTATTTTTCACAAAAAGTGATGTAGGAAAGTGTTTAAAACATAGGATATATAAATGAGATTTAGAGACTAATGTTTAAGACGTATTTATTTTTAATTTCATATTATTAATTAATATTTTTAATATGATATCACATCACCGCACCATATAATGACAAGAGATGTTGTACCCAAAACCCGCACTTCTAGGTTCAACACATATAAATATTTATTATAGAATAAACTAAATAAATACCCAACATTTATCCCAATCCATGAAATTTTCTGAGTCTAGGTTTTGGATGATTAGACAACCGTTAAATTTTTATCCGATCTGGAAAAAAAGAAATCAAATTCATCATGTTCACTAACTCCATATGCGAAGCGAACATCTTCAGAAAACTTTACTAAACCTCTGAAAATAATTGAAAACAAGGGATGAGCAACCAAAACATAGTATATAGTTTCAAAAGGAAGTAAAGGAAATATAGAGTTTGTAATTTAAATTAAGAGTAAAACATGTGACAAGATCCATAATGAAAACCATATAAATCATGAGTTATTTTGAAATAAAAACACTTTTTCTATTGGTTTTCATGATTTATAACCTTTTGAAATATCCATTTCATTCATTTAAAAAATAATAAATATTATTTATTTTTTTCTTGAAAACTCATAAGCATACATAATTACCAAAGTCACTTGGGATCATAAGATAATCTCACATTTTACTCCCAAGACTACATAGGATGGTGGAAATTATCAAATGATGGATTAGGTTTACTTCTTAATACCAAAATCTGGTTAGGATAACCTCCCGCATAATATACATGGCCTATCATGAGAAATAACATTTACCATTTCATTGTGGCACTATCTGGGTGCACCCATCATGTAAGCTATAACAGGCTCACTTGCTATCTCGGTGCACCCATTACAAAGTTAGACAAATTCCATAAGGGTTTGGTTTCAATCCCCATTCCCTACCTTTTTTCACATGATATCCAAGTGTGATCATTTGGAATTACAAACATTACAACATGTATCATGATGTTTCGTTAAAAACATGTGCATTGATATATATTTCAAAAAAATAGAATTACTTGGCTATATGTGTGTCATGATAAAATTAGTTTCAAATGAAAATAATTATGTAAAAATCTGTTCATATGAATTTATAAGTATATAACTGTTTTTAATTAATAAATATATAAATCTATTTACCAAATTGTTTATATTTGTATAAAATAGGATTGCATACCCACATACATATATATGGGTATAAAAACACTTTTACATAGAAATACACACACACAAATATATATATATACACATTTATCAATAAAAAAGTTATTTTTATATAAATTGAATCATAAATATATAAATTTATATATATGTTTTTAGTTTTTTTAGGTTACAAATTTGGTTCACATAAAATAATACGTATGTCGGTATATATATATATTTCTAAAAGAAATAACATATGAAATAATACATATATATATATATATATGTATATATTTATGTATACATGTATTTTCTATGAAAACAAATAATTAATTCATGTTTTAAAATTTTGATAACATCATTTTCACTTGAAGAGACCTAATTAAAATTCATAAAACACTTTATTTAATAAAGAAGAATTCATGTCTAGAAACTATATATAAACATGAATTGTCATGTGTATATATAGGTATATATATACATACATGTACAAAATTATTATTAAATAAATAATTTTGAAAATTTCATAAAATCCATTATATTTATAGGATCCCAATTGATGTTCTTTAACTATTCCATATAATTCCAAGAAAATAAATATCACAGACCCAAGGGATTTCATGTATAAAATTTTAAATGAAAAACCAACTTGCAATGTTGAGTAAGAATATAAAAATATCCCCCTTGACATCATAAAATTATCAAAATACCATTAGAAAAATCATTTCGATGGACTAAAAAGAATTTCATATAAATTACAAAATTTGGAAACCCTTTTAAATATTTAATTATAATTTTAGTAAAATATTGTAATATTACAATTTGATTTTTTTGTGAATTCAATAATTAAATACTACCAATCAATTGAAAACAATTTGACATGTAATAAATGGAATTCAGAAACCATTTTATTAATTTAAATATATTCCACAAAAATAAAATCCCTTACTATATAACAGAATATGAATTAAAAAATATGCATAATACATTAGAGTTTGTTATAAAAAAATAAATTAGATAAAATAAATAAACAACTAAATCCTAAATTATGTACTTTAAAATAAAATTATCCCATACATAAATATTAATTGGTAGTGTACTTGCTTTTGTAAAAATAATAAACTATATTTTAAAATATTTCATGTCTAAAGATCTTTAAATATATACATATATATCTATATGAGTTGAATAATGGTTTAAAAATTACACTTAGGATTATATTTTTTTGAAAATAAATAGTGTTTCAAATACAAATCACCACACACACCAAAAACTAAACATAAATTGAATAGATATAAAAAAACCAAAACAATAACATAAAATTGAAGATAGAAATTGGAATATGTAAAACTGAAAAAAAAAAATTGTTTTAAAATGATTAATAATCCTGTACATATTAGTAGAAAGACTAAAAACACCTCTCTTCCTTTTGACACTATAATATGGTTTTCCCATTTTCATTTTCACATAGCAATATGGATTTTATATGATTAAAATCATTCAGTAACAAATATATATATATATATAATAGGCTAAACATGTGGACCATAGAGACACCAAAACATATAATCTTGCAATATTGTGGGAATATATTAGTGTGAATATGAAAAAAAGTAAAATTGATTCACAAGACGACTAAAATATTTACCTAATTAACTTAAAATTACTATAGTGATAATAGAAATTACATCTATGAACAAAAATCAAAATGATTTTGTTTTGAATCAAAAATCTAGAAAAAAATCAACAAAGAATTGTGGGTGATGATATTGGAAGTCGAATACCAAAGAAACAACATCATCATAGCTAATCCTGAAAGAAAAATAGGACACCTAAAACCAATATAGGGACCACCTACCTAAAGATGAAGAACAAGCCTATCTTCCTTGCCGATAACTGCTACCCTATTTGCATGAATCTCCATCATCATTGCTTGGAAATGGAACCCTAACCTCAATGTTGGTAAAACTACTTTATGTTCAGGCATTTCATGTACTCCCATATAATGAATAGAATCCTAGATCTACATTAGACCCCACTACTCGATGAATCTAGAATCCTTACTCAGCCTCCCGACGTTTACTTGGCTTGATCCTCATAGGGACAAACTCCCATCCTATTCGACCCTCACCCTCTGGCTCCATCTTGAAACAACCTCATATTTATCCCCCTCTATGCTCGTGCTCAACCTCTGATATCCTCAGTCCACATTTCTCCATCTGAATGGGGAGCCCCCAAAACTTTTACCTGATTTCCCATTATTTATTTATTTATTTATTTCATTAATTTATTATATTTCCTTTAATCTAACAATTAGATATTATAATTATAATATATATTTTCATATATTTTCTAAACAATTACAGTACATTATAATATTTAGATTAAAAATATTTTAAGTTATAATTTATTTATATATATTTACTTATTTATATGGAATAATTTATCATTTTTTAAAAGTATTAAATTAAAATTATTATAAATATTTATTTAAAAATAAAATATTATGATACAAATAATTAAGACTAAACATTAATGATACATTTTTTTTATGATAAAAAATTATTATGTTAAAACATTTATTATAATGTACTATAGTTTTATGACTCCATTCGAAATAAAATTTTTATTTTATTCACTTATTCAATAACCATTTTTATAATAACGCCTTACTTAAGAAAAAAACGTGATTTTTTATAATTTTTAATATAAATTTAAACTTTAAGTCCAATTTCCAAATATTTTTTAAAACCCAAAAATTTTAATAACAGAAATATATATATATATATATATACATATATTACATTATTTATAGGGAAGGCCTGAAAACTTATAAATTTTTTTTATGTACTTAAATAATAGACCAAATTATTTATTAATAACTGGGTTGTTACATTCTACCACTCTTACAATAATTTCTTCATCACAATTCATTCCTCAAATCTAAAAAAATCTGAATTTCCATCTTCAAAATTTAGGAAACTAGGACACCTAAAATCTTGAACTATAACGACCCATACTTTACATACATGGTTATTACTTCAAAATTGAAGCATACTTATTACAACATATAACAATACCATGAAAGAACCCTATAGGTATAATGTCTTTTGAAACTGGGAAACATAAACAACTGGTTCATAAATCATCTACGTTGTCACCCATTTATTTCATCATATCTACAGTCCCTTTTGGCATATCCTACTTAATATCCTTCTTCCTGACCTGGGGAAAAAACATACAAAAGGGTGAGCTCAAATGCTCAGTAATGGTAAACAAAAGAAATATCAGTCACATCATATTCATAAGAACATAACATTTTGGAAATCTTACCCAGCAAAAGAGATCATAATTTCATAACATGGGATAGATCATAGTAGTGAAATGTAATCCCAATAATCATAAATTAAAACATGAAACTTTGTGGCATACACACATAATCGTATAAAATCATTTCTTAGTAGTCAAGACTCATTTCCAAGACTATCTTAGCAGACAATGTCCTTTTCTGAACCGAGTTCACTCCTCATTTCAGTCCTGTTTCACTGAACCGGTTTAACCTGCCATTCCAGCCATGTCTATCTCATGAGATATAAATCATTACCCAATGAATTGGAGGAAGATATAGGTCCCACCCATCTCATAATGAAATCATTCTTACTTGTGCCACGACATAAACATAAATCAGCCATCATAACCCAAAGAATAAAATGGGTTCTATAAACATCATCCCATCATCACATAATCCATATAAAACAAATGGATATCATTTCATCATAAGAAAAGTAAAACCATGTAAATCATAGAGACATTATACTCGAAACATACATATATGAAATAATGTCATCTAAGATGGAAAATGGTTTTGATAAAACACTTGAAAAGAATTCTTGAGGAAAATATCCTTTCTTCTTCAAAATCAATTTTCTTTTCACAAAATGCCATGAAATTTTAAAAGAAATTTATTTTTTTGAAAATAGTCATGAAATATTGTAGAGTAAGATTCATTAAAATTAGGCTTTATGAAACCGTAAAATTCCTTTCATGTCGTATAAGTTAAAAAAACATTCTTCTCGTACTTTTGCCGGAAAAGTCAAAAAGTACCTCGTGAAAGAAAGATTACATACATACCATGTAGTAAAAGTCAAAATGGGTAAAATGGACTTTAAACATACATGAAACCATTTTTAGAAAATAGGGACATGGATGATAAATATAACCCCAGTAAATACTTATGAATAAACAATCTCGGATAAAAAACGAGATTTGAAAAGTTATCCCTTACCTTAGGTCTGATTTGCTTCGTAAGTGTCTGAAACTCTTGTATAATGATTTAAATAATGTTATTCACTTATTCCAGAATCATACTTATTTTTATGATATCATATATGGTCATATTTTTAGCTTTTTATTAGTAATATTTCATTGTTACTTGTTATTCGGGTGTTTATTGCTTTTTGTTCTTATGCGTGTTTTGTCGAATAAATTCTTATTCTTCTTTTTAGGTTATAGATACCTCATTTACAAAATGGTATTAGTGTAATACATATCATATTTATTCACTCAATTCATTTATGTAATCATTATGCAATGAAAATCATGTAGAATGAGTCGCATCACATCGTGGAGACGATATTCCGTACGTACGCACGAGCGATGATATCATTCCCATGATCGTGGAATTGTATTGGAGTGTATGTATACTATTTCAGAAACAATATCACTTTACAATAATCATATATAGTTATTATTTACACCATTATACCCATCCAAGTAAGGTGGTGATGGAAAATAGATTACACCACGGTGTAGAGACGGTATTCCGTACGTACGCACGCGCGGTGATTTCATTTTCCGTAGGATGGATAGATGGTGAAACATGGTTGTTTCATACATATAATAATATATCATTATATTAGTGATACTTATGTTATTACTTCATAATTAAACAACAAAATAAGAAGAAGTGGAGGAAGAAATAATGTTGAAAGAATCGGTAACAGACATTACATCTTCTTTGAAGCGCCTCTTTGAGACCTCCTCTTAGAATACTAAATTTGGTCTTTGAAGAAGACCAGTACCTATAGAATGTTTCTAGGGAAGTCGAGAAGAGAATTTGGCAGGGTTTGGCCGAGCTTGAAGGCTCAAAGTGGTGTGAGGAAGAGAGGGAGGAGGTGCCCTTTTATAAGGGAGGAGAGGGGCACCTTTGAAAAAACTAAAAATATTATTTTATTATAAAGTCATATTCAGTTTTTAATAGCTCCAAATTGATTCATTTATAATCTATGGTTGGGATGGGTCTAAATCCTCTCATAAAATAGAATTTAGACATGTTTAGGTATCTATTTTAACCTTATCATTTAGATTTAACTTTAAGTTACATAATTTAAGTTTTACCATGTCTTCTTGTTTTCTTACACTATAAGGTTAATAAACATACTATAAAATGCCAAAATAACCCCAAGTTGTTTATTATTAATATATATAACCTTATAAAAGTCATTTTTCCGAACCATAGATTTTTAAGAATAAAATAACAATTAATAATATAATATTTGTTTTAAAAACTATTTTATGTCAATTTTGACACTATTTGGTAATTGATTTTTGTGAAAATCATAACAGAATGATTAGTTCCAAAAAAGTTAATTAAATCAATACTAACATGTCATATTAACATATAAAATTATTGTAATTCATAAAAAGTCTCAAATTACTTTTTTTTGGGTATTTATAACATCAATTATATCAGTATTTCATTAATAATATAATTACTGCATCATCATTGTGTCAAAAATAAATGAAATTATTTAAAGTCTAAAAATTACAAATAAAATACCATTATGTATGAAATCTTTTTATCTTTCTAATTAATATCTATAGTCGAATTTATGTTATGTATAACCCTATATTAAAAATGATTTAGTTATTATACTTTGATTTTAATTATTTTAACCCTTCTTTAAATAAATTAATAATAAATGTCCTAATCTAATCCAAGTGGGAATAAATGGTCATATTTTATTCCTAAGGTTGTTTTTGGTCGAATTACACTTATCCAATAGAATTAGGACATGTGTTAGGGTAATAATAATATCATTTTTACCCTTAATTACCCTGTTTATTTTTAATCGTGGTAAAAAAAGGTAAAAAGATACTATTCACCAAAAATTATTTTCATCTCATTGAACCACATTTTAGTCCTTGATATTAACCGTGTCTCTCAGATTTTCGAAATTACACTCATAGAAGCGGTAAAATTATGTTTTATGTGAAATTGGAAATTCTCCTAGGATGTGGGTAAAAGATGGTGAAAAGTTAAATAAAATTTTTATATATCTAAAATTATTATAAAATGACTCCAATAAATTGCATTGAACTTATATAGGTATTATGTATTAATTTTGACCTAAAATAAATTTAAATAAAAAATAATAATTAATTAAATAAAAAGTCGGTTTTTAAACAGTAACCTAGTGTTTTCACTATTCATCAAAAAGTGAAAGTTTACAGAAAAATTCCAAAATTTTTCCCTAGGCTAATTTCCATATTCCGAATCCAAAAATGAAGTCTATTTTGAAAGATGAAATTTAAAAAATTTCAAAAAGTGGTTATTACTATTCATAACGGCTAGTTTTAATAATATTTTAATAGCACATCATTGTTTAGTGAAACTCAGTGTTGTGTACGACGCAAGCTATCGAGGAAGGCCAAAGATGCGTGTAAAGCAAGCCAAGCTAGTATTGTGTGTAGTGAAAGATTACTTTGATGATTTATTTAACATAAAAACCTAATATTTCTCATAAAAGTCTCGGGTGTTACATTTCACCCACCTTAAAATGAATTTTGCCGTCGAAATTCGTCACTTTGTATCAGACAGATGAGGATACCTGTAACACCCCAGGTAAATAAAGAATATGAAATTTTTATATTTATCCCTATTTGTGAATAAAATGTCAATATTAATTTAAAGGGAACGCTACGCTCGATGGATTACCCAATACGCAACAACGAGTTCCTTTGAAATCTTACGTTGCACTGTAATAATAAAATAATATTATTTTAAATGGTAGTTAAAACATAGCCGTTGTATTGGAGGGAATGAATAGAAATAACTAAAATATGATTATATATGTTTGTTAAATGTTTTTACATTTATCCAATAATGGATAAAGGCTTAAAATATGAAACAAATTGAATATTAGACATATATACTCTAATTTTCACTAAAGGTCCACTTATCGCCTTTTGATGACGAACCATCATTAAATATAGTTTTTGTCACTCTTATAATTTCTATTGGACGAAATCAAACTCTTCTTTAGAAGTGGGACATCAAAATTTACTTTCTGTAAATTTTTGGTATTTTTCCGATAAAGATCATTTTTTAATGAATAGTGAAAAGTGTTGTATTTTAATTCAAAACCTATTTTTAATCTAATTTATTTATATAGTTAGATTATCATTTTAATTGGTTTTAAAGTGAAATTAGAATATATTTTTACCATTTAATCCAATAGTGGTCATTGCAGTTAATTTCACTTTGAAATCGAACTTAAACTAGTGTCAATCTTTTGATACATTTTGTTTCATAAAAACACGCTATTTGTTTTGACAGCGGGAATTAATTTTTAAATTAATTAATGAAACTTATATGTTTTGAATTTTTTAAAATAGACATCATTTTTGAATTTGGAATATCAAATATAGCTTAGGGTGAATTTTTGATATTTTTCTGGAAAACTTCAATTTTTGATGAATAGTGAAACCACTAAGTGGTACTTAAAAAACTGATTTTTTGTTTAATTGAAATTTTACCACCTCTGTGTTTTGAATTTCAAAAATCTGACATACATGGTTGTCATTAAGAATTAAGATGTGGTTCAATATGAATAAAATAATTTTTTTGGTGAATAGTAACTTTTAAGTTTTAATCGCGATTAGAGGTAATTAGTGTAATTTATGGTAAAAATAATGTTTTAATAATATTAAATGTCCTAGACACATGTCCTACCCTTATTGGACATGTCACGGCCGACCAAGACAATCCATGGGTCAACTTGGGGACCCCATGGAGCCACTTTGGTTGGAATATGACATAAATAACTTTTTATTTTAAGTTAAAATTAAAATGTCACAAAGATGTGTTGTTTTACTAAAAAAACTTTAAATGGGGTTATATAAGTCATATTTTAGACTATAAATATTCATTAGAAATATAAAAAGATTTCCTACATCATTATATTTTTTTATAATTTTTAGACATTAATAAATTAATTTATTTATGACACCGTGATGATGCATTGATTACCTCATAAATGAACGATTTAAATAAAATGAAAAGATAATGTAAAATATAAGACCTAAACTTGTAAAAAACCTATTATATGTGTGGATTTAGAACTATTATCACCTTATCCTATAAATATAAAATTGTGGGACCTTTACAATCAGAAAATCATTTTATAATAAAGTAATAGTTTATAACTTTCCAAGATTGCCCCTCCTCTCCTCTTATAAAAGGCACCCACCTCTACCACCTTACCCACACCTCTCAAGCCTTTGGCTTCACCAAACACTGCTCACTTTGTCTCTAAAAATCCCTCTCCTCATCTTAGAAGCCTATCCTTGGGCAGAAAGCTCTTCAAGGAACCCTTTTGGTTCAAACCAAGAAGAGTTACCCGATTTTAAGGTAATATCTTCACTTGTGTTCTTATGTTTTATTTTGCTTCTCCAACCCCCTAAACACTTATTATTCCTTTATTTTGTAAAAACTACAGTATTTTCAATATACTAGGGTGTTGTTATGAGAAGTATTAGAGCTACACTTACACACACCTTAGTCTAATTGTTAAAGAACATACTGTTTCTGTGGATGGAAAATTACTGCCTCACGAAACGATGATTGTTCAATATTCTTTTAACACCTTTTAAGGTGGCCATTATGATGTCACTGTATTTTATATATTATTTATATTATGATTTTTTTTTCCTAATGCTTCTGAATTTTTCTTTTATGGAATACCTTTATGGTTTCCATTATGGGTAAACACGATAATTTCATTTTAGGAAGTGTGGACTACCGCCCCCTCAATGTGATTTGATTCATTAATGCCATATGTGGGACGTATAAAGGATGGAGTTAATGTTATTATATATGATATTATGCGGTAATTGTAATATAACCTTATATAATTATGATTTCACTCCATTAAATACGAAATAGAAATGAATGTAGCATTCATGCGTATTTATGGCTTACCGTCTCCATGAACGACGCATTTCATTTCTTACCTCTAAATGTTATATACTATTATAAATACATGTATATGATGGATATACATGATATATATGATATCCAAATAATTAATATCATTCTGGATATAATGAACCTTTCACCAAATAAACAACATGTAATTGTAAGAAGTCAATTTTTGACTGAAGTACCAAATATCGATAAAACGAACTTTGTTAAGTTAAACGATTACATATTGTTTATAACCTGGCAATAAGTTGTATAAAAGGAATAATAAACTAGAAAAATGTTCTTAAGCAAGTATAAATTAACACTAGTTTATTATTCAGGAGATTAAAGTGCAATTGAGTCACGTCGGGCACGAGGTAAGGGATCCTACCCCTCTCTTTCTTTTTAAGTACACTCTTTTATGTCATTACTTTTAAGCTCATATTTCTTATGATTGGGGTGTTCTTTTTTATTACTCGTACTGTAACTTTTTATTTTCATATGATGAGAGACCCTATTTTATCTCATCAATCCATCTTTTATTTTTTTTGAGTGGCGCCATTAGGCTGCCGAATTTTCATAAGAGATCGAACCTCTCTCTTTCTTTTTAAGTACTCTTCTTTATGTCACTTCTTTTAAACTCCTATTTTTTATGCTTGGGGATGTTTTTTTATATTCCTCTGTATGTAAATTTTATGTTAATATGATGAGATACCCTATTTGATCTCATCAATCCATTTTTGGATGTTTTAAGTGGCGTCGTTAGGCTGCCTAGTTTTCGTAAGGGATTTTTCATCTCACTTTATTCCCGTGAGATTTATGATACATTTTCCACCATTTCCTTTAGGTGGTATATATACTACCCATTATTATACTCTTTGTGTAATATAATTTATTTTATTAGTATTTACATCAATGTTGTATTGTCCTTCTTTCATGGGGTGTATGTTTCGAAAGATACCCAAGTCAGTAATGGAACCTTTCACCCTCCTCTTTTTAAAAGACTTCTTTTGTTGGGTATTTTAATTTACATATTGTTTTGTTGGGATATGTTCTTCTACATCTTTATTGATTTAAATTTTATGTCCAAGTGATGAGATACCCTTTTTATCTCTCATCTACTCATTTTCTCAATTTTGAAGTGACGTCGTTAGGCTATTGAATTTTTGCAAGGGAACTTCTTAACCCAATTTTGATTATTTGGGATAAACCTGCACTCCTTGAATATGTCATTCTATGAATATGTGTGAATAACCTCTGATTGTTTTACACTTAATATCCACTTATATGTGGTGTATTAGTTTGTCACACATAATTTTGTAATTGATTTATCCTTAATCTAAGGATACCGTCTTTGTAAGGGAATCCGTCTCAATATCCTTTCATTGAGGCATATAATTTTTTATACACAACTTTCTTTTATACGATGTTTAAACCCCTTTGACTTTTACAATTATTCAAAATGATTCTTTTATATGAAGCGTTTACTAGACGACAAAATTGAATGTTTTTTTGTTGTACGTATGCGACGACAATGACTTCTCCGCCACCGTGACCATTATTTGAGTTTCGGCTTCCTCTACAAGCCATAACTTTATTTAAATGAAAAATAAATACCATGTTTTTATTTTCTTTTATTTTGGAATTGAAAATGGTTTTCATAATGTTTTTATATCAATGTGTTGTATTGATATGTTGTGATTGAAAAGTGGAAATGTTATGTTTCCTTTATGCATGTTTTATATAATACGATTAATTTATGGTTCTTGGGAATTATTATGAAGACGGGTGGTTCTGTGATAAACTATGGGCGGGTGAGCCCAATATAGCTCTCTAATGCATTGGGTAACACGAAGGGGTTAAACGTTAAGGTTTCTCCGAAGAGATTTAGGGAATATACTGTGATGGGTATTCCAAACGTAACCAAGAGGGTAAATCCCTAAGTAAGAATGTTATGAATGCCTCAAGTTACCTTTACGTATTATGTTTTCTATGCGTTATTCATAAATCTTATGATTTCATGAGGTATGAATATGTGCTTATGTTTTATGAGTAAAGTATGATTTCATTGATTCTTATGTATACATGGACTAAGGTTTTCATTCCGTACTTTTATATCCCTTACTGATCTTTTTATGCTCATCCCAAGTTTTTGAAATGTTTTTCACATGTCAAGGGAAAGGTACATGATGTGATGATATGGTCAAGGAAGTGTCATGAAAGAATCCATGTTTTATTTTGAATATGATTCCATTGATGGGAAAGATTGGTACTATCTTTTATGTAACTACTTTGTTTAAATGCGGAATGTAATGCATGTTTTATTATCTAATTCTCTAAAACTCTAAACCTGAAAAGATCCTTAATGTGTATTCTTGAAATAACTCAGGATTATGTAATGTTTAAGGCTGGGGCCTTATAGTTGGTATCAAAGGTCGTTTTAGACAACTTTAGGGATTAGGAGTTTTTGTTAGACACATGATTAGTCCGTATATCTATTATTTCAGTTAAATCCTTTTTTTATAACTTTTTCTCATGTCAAGTAAAGTCAGTTATGAATGGAAGGAGAAGGATCTCAAACGACATTCCTATCTCTTCCTGATGACGTGCTTGCAATAATTATTGCGAAGTCATGTTCGGATGATTGTGAAACTTGTTCTAACATACAACTCACTTGCAAGCTATTTTTCTATATCAAACACCTCCACTATACCTCGTTATCATCGTGGATCGTGGGTTGTATTTAGACAAATACTATTTTCACAATATTCTCATATTTTCAAGAAAGGTAAATATTATCAAGGTATTTTCAAATATTTTACCTTATCAAAAGAATTTGAAGCATATTATGATTTTAAAAATGGTGCTGAGGAAGGAGACCCTTGTGATACCTATTTATATTTGATTTTAAAATATAGTCTCTCAGCACATACTTATGGTATTTTAAAAGGACCAATAATAGAAATTTTCAACTCAAATTCTGTCCGACTATTTTAAAGAAATCATGTTTTGTCAGATGTTTTGGAATTATATGTTATACATGATTATTTTCCAAAACTATTTTTCTGTGAACACCCATATTACCCATGTTGTACAAGGTGTATTTGGATGGAGGAAGAAAATTATTTTGAAGAATCTCTAAATCATTGTTGTAATGCATGGGACTTCTACCTACGTGAGAAATATGATGATGAAACTGAGTGGACGCCATGATCAAGGTATGATGTTTTTCATTTTGGGAATCATTTTATTTTATCTTATGGTGGTGAAATAAGACTTCAAGAATTAAGATGTTGAGATTGTAATGAATTTGGATGAAAATGAGAGGTATAAGGAAACTATTGAGGTGAACACATGTTAGGGTTATTTTTGGAGTTTTATAAAAAGGACAACACACAGACCGTGTGACAACCCGTTGCATCAGACAAAGCTACGGGAATCGAACCCACAACCAAAGTGTGACTGGTATTTATCACCAACCATTGGACTAGGTGAAGTCCCAGGTTAGTATGACTTATTCTTTTTAGTTATATGGTTTTAGGAATCAAGAGTAAGTTTATTTTGGGTTATCTATGGAAATGATTAACCTATCATCGAGGATATGTGATTAGGTTAATTACTTTTCAATATGAGAATTTAAGAGCAACTGATGTTATTTGGAGATAAAAGTTAATTTGTACCTTGGAAGACTATGTGATTAAATATATCAAATATTTGGGTCTCAATAATAGTTTCATTTACATTGAATAATTTCATGGACAAATTGTTTATTTAATAGTCTTTGTTGAACTTTGGGTATTGTTTGATAAATTTTGGAGATTACGAATAGATTTGTTTTTTTAAAAAATTATCCTTTTTGGGTATTATATGATCTTATACTAACCTTTTTGGCTTTGGTTTTGTTTAAGGTCTAAAGGTATGGGAAGTATATAGTTCTCTTTTTTGGATTATGTGATTCTCTAGTAGTTGATTATAGCTCTCTTAATGTAAACAAGACTTCCTAAATACTCATCATTTGGGGAAAGTACGAGTTTGTGTAAGAAATCTAGTAAAATTTGAAAGTCATCATGACAAGTAAGTATGTTTCCTTAAGATCAAAAATAAATTCCTTAATTAAAATTAACATAAAACAAAAATTTTGTCTATTAAATTTTCCTACGGGGGAATCGAATACCATTTACCCCACCACAAGTACCTGATTTTCTTGTGGTTAACTTTCTACTAAACATGTTTTCTATCACTCTCCCTCAGAACATGACCCTTTGTTTTTTCTACCATATCCATATTTTCCTACTTGGAATCCTAGTATGGGTTAACTCCTGTGACAATTTTACTTCTCTCCCTTTATTTTAAAATGATTTTTTTACCGACTCTTGTTCCGATGTGTGACTTTCAATGATGTTTCCGAGCCCAATTTTGAAATTGCAAGGACGCAATTTCCAAAAGGGGGGAAGGATATAACACCACAAGTAAATAAAGAATATGACATTTTTATATTTATCCCTATTTGTGAGTAAAATTTCAATATTAATTTAAAGGGAACGCAACACTCTATGGCTTACCCAATACGCAACAACGAGTTCCTTTGAAATCTTACATTGCACTCTAATAATGAAATAATATTATTTTAAATGGTAGTTAAAACATAGACATTTTATTGGGGGGAATGAATATAAATAACTAAAATATGATTATATATGTTTGTTAAATGTTTTTACATTTATCCAAAAAAGGATAAAGGCTTAAAATACGAAAATAATTCAATATTAGACATATATACTTTAATTTTCAGTAAAGGTCCACTTATCGCCTTTTGATGGAGAACCGTCATTAAATATAGTTTTTGTAACTCTTATAAATTCTATTGGACGAAATAAAATTCTTCTTTAGAAGCGGGACATTAAAATTTATTTTTTGTAAATTTTTGGTATTTTTCCGATAAAGATCTTTTTTTAATGAATAGTGAAAAGTGTTGTATTTTAATTCAAAACCACTTTTTAATATAATTTATTTATATAGTTAGATTATATTTTTAATTGTTTCTAAAGTTAAATTAGAATATATTTTTACCATTTAATCCAATAGTGGTTGTTGCAATTAATTTCACTTTGAAATCGGACTTAAACTAGTGTCAATCTTTTGATACATTTTGTTTCATAAAAACATGCTATTTGTTTTAACAGCGAGAATTAATTATTAAATTAATTAACGAAACTTATATGTTTTTAATTTTGTAAAATAGGAATCATTTTTGAATTTGGAATATCAAATATAGCTTAGGGTGAATTTTTGGTATTTTTCTGGAAAACTTCAATTTTTGATGAATAGTAAAACCACTAAGTGGTACTTAGAAAACTGAATTTTCGTTTAAATAAACTTTTACCACCTCTGTGTTTTGAATTTCAAAAATCTGACATACATGGTTGTCATTAATAATTAAAATGTGGTTTAATGGGATTAAAATTATTTTTTTGGTGAACAGTAACTTTTAAGTTTTAATCGCGATTAGAGGTAATTAGTGTAATTTAAGGTAAAAATAAATTTTTAATAATATGAAATGACCTAGAAACATGTCATAACCTCATTGGATGTGTCATGTCCGACCAAGAGAATCCATGGTTCAACTTGGGGACCCCATAGATCCACTTTGGTTGGAATATGACATAAATAACTTTTTATTTTATGTTTAAATTAAAATGTCACAAACATGGGTTTTTTTACTAAAACAATTTTTAAATGGGGTTATATAAGCCATATTTTTTACTATAAATATTCATTAGAAAGATAAAAATATTTCATACATCATGATAGTTTTTTTATAATTTTTAGACTTTAAATAAATTAATTTATTTATGACACTGTGATGATGCAGTGATTACCTCATAAATGAACGATTTAAATAAAATGAAAAGATAATGTAAAATCTAAGACCTAAACTTGTAAAAAACCTTTTTGATGTGTGGATTTTAAACTATTATCACCTTATCCTAGAAATATATAATTTTGGGGCCTTTAAAATCCGAAAATTATTTTATAATAAGGTAATATTTTATAACTTTCCAAGAGTGCCCCTCCTCTCCTCTTATAAAAGGCCCCCACCTCTTCCACCTTACCCACACCTCTCAAGCCTTTGGATCGGCCAACCCCTGCTCACTTTGTCTCTAAACATCCCTATCCTCATCCTATAAGACTTACCTTGGGAAGAAAGCTCTTCAAGGAACCCTTTTGGTTCAAACCAAGAAGAGTTACCCGATTTTAAGGTAATATCTTCACTTGTGTTATTATGTATTATTTTGCTTCTCCAACCCCCTAAACTCTTTTTATTCCTTTATTTTGTAACAACTTTAGTATTTTAAATATACTAGGATGTTTTTATGAGAATTATTAGAGCTACACTTACACACACCTTCGTCTAATCGTTAAATAACATATTGTTTATGTGGATGGCGAATTACTGCCTCACGAAATGATGATTGTTCAATAATATTTTAACACCTTTTAAGGTGACCATTATGATGTCACTGTATTTTATATATGATTTATATTATGATTTTTTTTTCCTAATGCTTCTTAATTTTTCTTTTATGGCATTCCTTTATGGTTTCCATTATGGGTAAACATGATAATTCCATTTTGGGAAGTGCGGACTACCGCCCCCTCATTGTGATTTGATTCGTTAATGCCATATGTGGGACGTATAAAGGATGGAGTTAATGTTATTATATATTATATTATGCTGCAATTATAATATAACCTTATATAATTATGATTTAACTCCATCAAATATGAAATAGAAATGAAAGTAGCATTCATGCGTATGTACGGCTAACCGTCTCCATGAACGACACATTTCATTTATTACCTCTAAATGTTATATACTATTATAAATAAATGTATATGCTGGATATACATGATATATATGATATCAAAATATTTAATATAATTCTGGATATAATGAACCTTTGACCACATAAACAACATGTAATTGTAAGAAGTCAATTTTTGACTTAAGTACCAAATATCGACAAAACGAACTTTGTTAACATAAATGATTACATATTGTTTATAACCTGGAAATAAGTTGTATAAAAGGAATAATAAACTTGAAAAGGTTCTTAAGCAAGTAGAAATTAACACTTGTTTATTATTCAGGAGATTAAAGAGCAATCGAGTCACGTTGGGTACGAGGTAAGTGATCATACCCCTCTCTTTCTTTTTAAGTACACTCTTTTATGTCATTCCTTTTAAGCTCATATTTCTTATGATAGGGGTGTTCTTTTGTATTTCTTTTACTGTAATTTTTTATGTTCATATTATGAGAGACCCTATTTTCTCTCATCAATCAATTTTTTATTTTTTTTAGTGGCACCGTTAGGCTGCCGAATTTTCATAAGAGATCAAACCTCTCTATTTCTTTTTAAGTACTCTCCTTTATGTCACTTCTTTTAAGCTCCTCTATGTTATGCTGGGGGATGTTCTTTTATATTCTTCTTGATTTAGATTTTCTGTTAATATTATGAGAGACCCTATTTGATCTCATCAATCCATTTTTGGATGTTTTAAGTGGCGCCGTTAGGCTGCTGAGTTTTCGTAAGGGATTTTTCATCTCACTTTTATTCCCGTGAGATTTATGCTACATTTTTCTCCATTTCAATTAGGTGGTATATATACTGCCCATTATTCTACACTTTGTGTAATATAATTTCTTTTATGAGTATTTAAATCAATGTTTTATTGTCCTTCTTTCATGGGGTGTATGTTTTGAAAGATACCCAAGTCGGTAAGGGCACCTTTCACCCTCCTCTTTTTAAAAGACTTCTTTTGTTGGGTGTTTTATTTTACATATTGTTATGTTGGGATATGTTCTTATATATCCTTATTGATGTAAATTTTATGTCCAAGTGATGAGATACCCTTTTTATCTCTCATCAACTTGTTTTCTGAATTTTGAAGTGACGCCGTTAGGCTTTCGAATTTTTGCAAGGGAACTTCTTAACCCACTTTTGATTCTTTTGGATAAACATGCACTCCATGAATATGTCGTTCTATGAATATGTGTGAATAACCTCTGATTGTTTTACACTTAATATCCACTTATATGTGGTGTATTTGTTTGTCAGATGTAATTATGTAATTGATTTATCCTTAATCTAAAGATACCGTCTTTGTAAGGGAATCCGTCTCAATCTCCTTTCATTGAGGCATATTTTGTTTTATACACAACTTTCTTTTATACGGTGTATAAACCCCTTTGACTTTTATGATTATTCAAAAAGAATATTTTTATATGAAGCATTTACTAGATGATAAAAGGGAATGTTTTTTTGTCGTACGTATGCGGCAACAACGACTTCTCTGCCGCCGTGACCATTATTTGAGTTTCGGCTTCCTCTACAAGCCATACCTTTTTTTAAATGAAAAATAAATACCATGTTTTACTTTTATTTTATTTTGGTATTGAAAATGGTTTTCATAATTTTTTTATATCAATGTTTTGTATTGATATCTTGTGATTGAAATGTGGAAATGTTATGTTTCCTTTATGGATGTTTTATATGATACGATTATGTTATGGTTCTTGGGCATTATTATGAAGACGAGTGGTTCCATGATAAACTAATGGCGGGTGAGCCCGATATAGCTCTCCAATGCATTTGGTAACACAAAGGGGATAAACATTAAGGTTTCTCCGAATAGATTTAGGGAATATACTGTGATGGGTATTCCAAATGTAACCAAGAGGGTTACTCCCTACGTAAAAATGTTATGAATGCCTCAAGTTACCTTTATGTCTTATGTTTTCTATGAGTTATTCATAAATATTATGATTTCATGAGGTATAAATATGTGCTTATGTTTTATGAGTAAAGTATGATTTCATTGATTCTTATGTCTACATGGACTAATGTTTTCATTCCATACTTTTATATCCCTTACTGAGCTTTTAATGCTCATACCATTTTTTTGAAATGTTTTCCACGGGTCAAGGGAAAGGTACATGATGTGATGATAGGGTCAAGGAAGTTTCATGAAAGAATCCATGTTTTATTTTGAATATGATTCCGTTTCTGGGAAAAATGAGTACTATCTTTTATGTAACCACTTTGTTTAAATGTGGAATGTAATGCATGTTTTATGATATAATTCTCTAAAACTCTACACCTGAAAAGATCCTCAATGTGTATTCTTGAAATAACTCTAGATTATGTAATGTTTAAGGTCGGGGCCTTATAGTTGGTATCAAAGGTCGGTTTAGACAACTTTAGGGATTAGGAGTTTTTGTTAGACACATGATTAGTCCCTATATATATTATTTAAGTTAAATCCTTGTTTTATAACTTTTTCTCAGGTCAAGTAATGTTAGTTATGAATGGAAGGAGCGGGATCTCAAATGACATTCTTATCTCTTCCTGATGACATGCTTGCAATAATTATTGCAATGTCATGTTTGGATGATTGTGAAACGTTTTCTAACTTACAACTCACTTGCAAGCAGTTGTTTGAGATATCAAACACCTCCACTATACCTCGTTATCATCGTTGATCGTGGGTTGTATTTAGACAAATACTATTTTCACAATATTCTCATATTTTCAAGAAAGGTAAATATTATCAAGGTATTTTCAAATATTTTACCTTATCAAAAGAATTTGAAGCATATTATGATTTTAAAAATGGTGCTGAGGAAGGAGACCCTTGCACTACCTATTTATATTTGCATTTAAAATATAGTCTCTCAGCACATACTTATGGTATTTTAAAAGGACCAATAATAGAAAGTTTCAACTCAAATTCTGTCCGACTATTTTATAGAAATCATGTTTTATCAGATGTTTTGGAATTATATGTTATACAAGATTATTTTCTAAAACTGTTTTTCTGTGAATACCCATATGACCCATGTTGTACAAGGTGTATTTGGATGGAGGAAGCAAATGATTTTGAAGGATCTCTAAATCATTTTTGTAATGCATGGGACTTCTACCTAAGTGAGAAAGACGATGATGAAACAGAGTGGACTCCATGATCAAGGTATGATGTTATTCATTTTGGGAATCGTTTTATTTGATCTTATGGTGGTGAAATAAGACTTCAAGAATTAAGATGTTGAGATCATAACTAATTTGGATGAAAATGATAGGTATAAAGAAACTATTGAGGTTAAAACATTTTAGGGTTATTTTTGATGTTTTATAAAATGGACAACACACAAACTGTGTGACAACCCGTCGCATCGGACAAAGCTGCGGGAATCGAACCCACAACCAAATTGAGACTGGTATTTAATGCCTAGCACTGGACTACGTGAAGTCCCTAGTTAGTATGACTTATTCTTTTTATTTAGATGATTTTAGGAATCAATAGTAAGTTTATTTTTGGTTATCTATGGAAATGATTAACCTATCATTGAGGATATTTGATTAGGTTAATTACTTTTCAATATGAGAATTTAAGAGAAACTGATGTTATTTGGAGATAAAAGTTAATTTGTACCTTGGAAGACTATGTGATTAAATCTATCAAATATTTTGGTTTCAATATTAGTTTGGTTTACATTGAATAATTTTATGGAAAAATTGTTTATTGAATGGTCTTTTTTAAACTTTGGGTATTGTTTATTAAATGTTAGAGATTAAGAATAGATTTGTTTTTTTAAAGGATTATACTTTTTGGGTATTATCTGATCTTGTACTAACCTTTTTGGCTTTGGTTTTGTTTAATTTATAAATATTTGGGAAGTATATAGTTCTCTTTTGTGGATTAGGTGATTCTCTAGTAGTTGATTATAGCTCTATTAATGTAAACAAGTCATCCTAAATACTCATCATTTGGGGAAAGTACGAGTTTGTGTAAGAAATCTAGTAAAATTTGAAAGTTAGCATGACAAGTAAGTATGCTTCCTTAAGATCAAAAATAAATTCCTCAATGAAAAGTAACATAAAACAAAATGTTGTCTATTAACTTTTTCTACGGGGGAATCAAATACTGTTTAACCCACCACAAGTATGTGATTTCCTTGTGGTTAACTTTCTCCTAAACATTTTTTCTATCACTCTCCCTCAGAACATGACCCTTTGTTTTTTCTTCCATATCCATATTTTCCAACTTGGAATCCTAGTATGGGTTAACTCGGGTGACCATTGTACTTCTCTCCCTTTATTTTAAAATGATTGTTTTACCGACTCTTGTTCCGATGTGGGACTTTCAATGATATTTCTGAGCCCAATTTTGAAATTACGAGGACGCAATTCCCAAAAGGGGGAAGGATGTGACAACCCAGGTAAATAAATAATATGACATTTTTATATTTATCCCTATTTGTGAATAAAATTTCAATATTAATTTAAAGGGAATGCTACGCTCGATGGCTTACCCAATACGCAACAATGAGTTCCTTTGAAATCTTACGTTGCACTGTAATAATAAAATAATATTATTTTAAATGGTAGTTAAAACATAGTCGTTGTATTGGAGGGAATGAATAGAAATAACTAAAATATGATTATATATGTTTTTTAAATGTTTTTACATTTATCCAATAAAGGATAAAGGATTGAAATACGAAAAGAATTCAATATTAGACATATATACTCTAATTTTCACTAAAGGTCCACTAATCGTTTTTTGATGGCGAACCATCATTAAATAGAGTTTTGGTCACTCTTATACATTCTATTGGACGAAATAAAATTCTTCTTTAGAAGCGAGACATCAGAATTTACTTTCTTTAAATTTTTGGTATTTTTCCGATAAAGATCATTTTTAATGAATAGTGAAAAGTGTTGTATTTTAATTCAAAACCTCTTTTTAATCTAATTTATTTATATAGTTAGATTATCTTTTTAATTGGTTTTAAAGTTAAATTATAATATATTTTTACCATTTAATCCAATAGTTGTCATTGAAATTAATTTCACATTGAAATAAGACTTAAACTAGTGTCAATCTTTTGATACATTTTGTTTCATAAAAACACGCTATTTGTTTTGACAGTGGGAATTAATTATTAAATTAATTAATGAAACTTATAGGTTTTGAATTTTTGAAAATATTAATAATTTTTTAATTCAGAATATCAAATATAGCTTAGGGTGAATTTTTGGTATTTTTCTAGAAAACTTCAATTTTTGATGAATAGTGAAACAACTAAGTGATACTTAAAAAACTGATTTTTCGTTTAAATGAAATTTTACCACCTCTGTGTTTTGAATTTCAAAAATCCTACATACATTGTTGTCATTAAGAATTAAAATGTGGTTCAATGGGATTAAAATAAATTTTTTTGCTGTATAGTAACTTTTAAGTTTTAATCGCGATTAAAGGTAATTAGTGTAATTTAAGGTAAAAATAATGTTTTAATAATATTAAAGGACCTAGGAACATGTCCTACCCTCATTTTATGTGTCATGGACGACCAAGACAATCCATGGGTCAACTTGAGGACCCCATGAAGCCACTTTGGTTGGAATATGACATAAATAACTTTTTATTTTAAGTTAAAATTAAAATGTCATAAACATGTGTTGTTTTACTAAAACAATTTTTAAATGGGGTTATATAAGTCATATTTTTTACTATAAATATTAATTAGAAATATAAAACGATTTCCTACATCATGATATTTTTTTTCATTTTTAGACATTAAATAAATTAATTTATTTATGACACCGTGATGATGCAGTGATTAACTCATAAATGAACGATTTAAATAAAATGAAAAGATAATGTAAAATATAAGACCTACACTTGTAAAAAACCTATTGGATGTGTGGATCTAGAAATATTATCACCTTATCCTCGAAATATATAATTTTGGGTCCTTTAAAATCCGAAAATCATTTTATAATAAAGTAATATTTTATAACTTTCCATGAGTGCCCCTCCTCTCCTCTTATAAAAGGCCCCCACCTCAACCACCTTACACACACCTCTCAAGCCTTTGGCTCGGCAAACCCCTGCTCACTTTGTCTCTCAACATTTATCTACTCATCCTAGAAGCCTTACCTTGGGATGAAATCTCTTCAAGGAACCCTTTTGGTTCAAACCAAGAAGAGTTACCCGATTTTAATGTAATATCTTCACTTGTGTTATTATGTTTTATTTTGCTTCTCCAACCCCATAAACTCTTTTTATTACTTTATTTTGTAAAAAATCCACTATTTTCAATATACTAGGATGTTTTTATGAGAAGTATTATAGCTACACTTACACACACCTTTGTCTAATGGTTAAAGAACATACTGTTTCTGTGGATGGCAAATTACTGCCACACGAAATGATGATTGTTCAATATTCTTTTAACACCTTTTAAGATGGCCATTATGATGTCACTATATTTTATATATGATTTATATTATTCTTTTTTTCCTAATTCTTCTTAATTTTTCTTTTATGGCATACCTTTATGGTTTCCATTATGGGTAAACACGATAATTTCATTTTAGGAAGTGCGGACTACCGCCCCCTCAATGTGATTTGATTCGTTAATGCCATATGTGGGACAAATAAAGGATGGAGTTAATGTTATTATATATGGTATAATTCTAGAATTATAATATACCCTTATATAATTTTTGATTTAACTCCATTAAATACGAAATAGAAATGAAAGTAGCGTTCATGCGTACGTACGGCTTACCGTCTCCATAAACGACACATTTCATTTCTTACCTCTAAATGTTATATACTATTATAAATACATGTATACGCTGGATATACATGATATATATGATATCCAAATAATGAATATAATTCTGTTTTTAATGAACCTTTGACCACCTAAACAACATGTAATTTTAAGAATTCAATTTTTTACTTAAGTACCAAATATCGACAAAACGAACTTTGTTAACTTAAATGATTACATATTGTTTATAACCTGGAAATAAGTTATATAAAAGGAATAATAAACTTGAAAAAGGTTATTAAGAAAGTATAAATTAACTCTTGTTTATTATTCAGGAGATTAAAGAGCAATCGAGTCACATAGGGCACGAGGTAAGGGATCCTACCCCTCTCTTTCTTTTTAAGTACACTCTTTTATGTCATTCCTTTTAAGCTCATCTTTCTTATGATTGGGGTGTTATTTTATATTACTCTTACTGTAATTTTTTATGTTAATATAATGAGAGACCCTATTTTCTCTCAACAATCCATTTTTTATTTTATTTTTAGTGGCGCCGTTAGGCTGCCGAATTTTCATAAGAGATCAAACCTCTCTCCTTCTTTTTAAGTACTCTCCTTTATTTCACTTCTTTTACGCTCCACTTTGTTATTCTGGGGGATGTTCTTTTATATTCCTCTTGATGTAAATTTTATTTTAATATGATTAGAGACCCTATTTTATCTCATCAATCCATTTTTGGATGTTTTAAGTGGCGCTGTTAGGCTGCCGAGTTTTCATAAGGGATTTTTCATCTCACTTTTATTCCTATGAGATTTATGGTACATTTTCCACCATTTCCCTTAGGTGGTATATATACTGCCCATTATTCTACTCATTGTGTAATATAATTTCTTTTATGATTATTTACATCAATGTTGTATTGTCCTTCTTTCATGGGGTGTGATACCCAAGTCGGTAATTGACCCTTTCACCCTCCTCTTTTTAAAAGACTTCTTTTGTTGGGTCTTTTAATTTACATATTGTTATGTTGGGATATGTTCTTGTATATCCTTATTGATGAAAATTTTATGTCCAAGTGATGAGATACCCTTTTTACCCCTCATCAACTCATTTTCTGAATTTTGAAGTGACGCCGTTAGGCTGTCGAATTTTTTCAAGGGAACTTCTTAACCCAATTTTGATTCTTTGGGATAAACTTGCACTCCTTGAATATGTCATTCTATGAATATGTGTGAATAACCTCTGATTATTTTACACTTAATATCCACTTATATGTGGTGTATTCGTTTGTCACACATAATTATGTAATTGATTTACCCTTAATCTAAGGATACCGTCTTTGTAAGGGAATCCGTCTCAATCTCCTTTCATTGAGGAATATTTTGTTTTATACACAAATTTCTTTTATACAGTGTATAAATCCCTTTGCCTTTTATGATTATTCAAAAAGAATATTTTTATATGAACCATTTACTAGACGAAAAAAGGGAATGTTTTTTTGTCGTACGTATGCGGCGACAACGACTTCTCCGCCGTCGCGACCATTATTTGAGTTTCGGCTTCCTCTACAAGCCATACCTGTTTTTAAATGAAAAATAAATACCATGTTTTACTTTTATTTTATTTTGGTATTGAAAATGGTTTTCATAATGTTTTTATATCA
Organism: Viscum album; assembly: GCA_963277665.1. Classification (NCBI taxonomy): domain Eukaryota; kingdom Viridiplantae; phylum Streptophyta; class Magnoliopsida; order Santalales; family Viscaceae; genus Viscum; species Viscum album. Next base: position 257,915,952 of record OY728128.1, on the reverse strand, counting down.
ATGTGTTGTATTGATATCTTGTGATTGAAAAGAGGAAATTTTATGTTTTCTTTTATGCATGTTTTATATGATACGATTATGTTATGGTTCTTGGGCATTATTATGAAGACGGGTGGTTCCGTGATAAACTAAGGGAAAGTGAGCCTAATATAGCTCTCCAATGCATTGGGTAACTTGAAGGGGTTAAACGTTAAGGTTTTTTTGAAGAGATTTAGGGAATATACTGTGATGGATATTCCAAACGTAACCAAGAGGGTTACTCCCTACGTAAGAATGTTATAAATGCCTCAAGTTACCTTTATGTCTTATGTTTTCTATGATTTATTCATAAATATTATGATTTCATGAGGTATGAATATGTGCTTATGTTTTATGAGTAAAGTATGATTTCATTGATTCTTATGTATACATGGACTAATGTTTTCATTCTGTACTTTTATATCCCTTACTGAGCTTTTTATGCTCATCCCATGTTTTTGAAATGTTTTTCATAGATCAAGGGAAAGGTACATGATGTGATGATAGGGTCAAGGAAGTGTAATGAAAGAATCCATGTTTTATTTTTAATATGATTCTGTTGATGGGGAAAATGAGTACTATCTTTTATGTAACCACTTTGTTTAAATGTGGAATGTAATGCATGTTTTATGATCTAATTCTCTAAAACTCTAAACCTGAAAAGATATTCAACGTGTATTCTTGAAATAACTCAAGATTAATTAATGTTTAAGGATGGGGAATTATAATACCTCTCATTCATCATATCCTCAAGCTACCATGTAGCTTATTCTAATTGGTGGTTCCTCCATAAAACTTTCACCAAGAAAGTGGTCTTGTTCCGTAGGACTTTTTCGCTACGATCCAGAATCTCTATCGGTTGTTCTTCATAAGAAAGATCTTGCTCCAGTAGTACAACTTCTCAGCTGTTTACATGTGAAGGATCAGGTATGTACTTTCTCAGGAGAGATACATGGAACACATCGTGAACTTGAGAGAGATTCGGTGGAAGCTCCAATTGGTAAGCAACCTTCCCAACACGATCCAGTATTTCGAATGGACCGATATTCCTAGGGCTCAGCTTTCCTTTCTTTCCAAATCTCATTACTCTCTTACAAGGAGATATTTGTAAGAACACTTTATCACCCACTTCAAACTCTAATCCATTTCTTCATTTATCGGCATAACTTTTTTGTCGAATATGATCTACTCTAATGTGTTGTTGAATAGATCGGACCTATTCTGCCATCTCATCAACAAGATCAGTTCCTAATATCTTTCTTTCCCCAACTTCATCCCAACAAGTTGGAATTCTACATTTCTTTCCATAGAGAGATTCATAAGGACCCATCTAAATACTGGAGTGAAAGCTATTATTATAAGAAAATTCCACCAAAGGTAGGTGTTGATCCCAACCACCTTTGAAATCCATATAGCAAGCTCTCAACATATCTTCTAGAGTTTGAATTGTCCTATCAGACTGACCGTCTGTCTGAGGATGATAAGCGGTGCTGAAACTCAACTCTATATCTAGAGTATGCTGAAGACATCGCCAGAACTTTGAGGTAAACCTTGGATCCTGATCAGATATAATAGAAAGTGGTACTCCATGAAATCTTACCACTTCCTTCACATATATCCTGGGATTCTGATCCAGAGAGAAATCCTCTCTAATAGCGATGAAGTGTGCCGACTTTGTAATGTTGGTCGGAGAAATAAAGGAGTGATGGCAAGAGGGGGGGGGGTGAATTGCCTTTTAAAAAATTAATTAACAAATTAAAAACAAAGTGAAAGTGCAGCGGAAAGTAAAATAGGCAAGACACGCAACTTGATAACGGAGTTCGGCTTAAACCCAAACCTACATCTCCGCTCCCAACTCAACCATTGAGAGATTTACTACCGCTTGCTTTTTAATGGTTTTAGCAAGAAACCCACTAGACTTTAAGGTTAGTTTAGAACCTATTACAGCTTACTTTTAATGGTTATGCAAGAACCCACTTGCTTTCAATGGTTGAGCAAGAACCCACTAGCCTTCTTACAGGTGAAGGCTAGCTCACCTTTGATTCAAGCCTTTTAAAAGGAAAGGCTTGACTAACCTCTTCACACCTTGAAGGTGGTGTGAGAACCCAAAAGAGAGGATGAGAGAGAGAGATGGTGTTTGTAGGCACAAACCCAAAATAAAGCTCAAAATGATAAAACAATAAAAACTGTAATGGGAGAAGCCTTGGGTGCCAATGGTTGATTGGAGTTGATTAAGGGCGCTCCCAAGCTTCTTTGATGGAGATCCTTGAATTTGGAAGTGAGTTGGAGCTATTGGAGTTCCTTGGAAGAATCCGCCGGAGATTCGCCAAATGATCAACAATGTGTCTGTGGGCTTCCGTATAGTTCCGAAAATTATCCTTGGCTTCCTAGTCCTTTATTTATAGAGGGGGGACCCTCATATGGCCGTTAGAGTCCTTTTGAGCCGTTGGAGAGGCTTTTGGAGCCGTTGGAGGCCAAGTGGACAGGCTGGTCAAAAGCCCAACGGCTAGTTTGACTGCCTCCACCGGCTGACCGGTGCAGAGCCACCGGTTGGCCGGTGCTTGCAAAAAGGAAGAGGGCTCGGGCTCAGGTGCCACCGGCTGGCCGGTGAGGAGGCCACCGGTTGGCCGGTGCTGAGGCAGTAGCAAACACTGTGCTGGCTGGGTGCCACCGGCTGGCCGGTGCTGAGGCCACCGGTTGGCCGGTGCTGAGGCAGTGGCTCAGCCTTCTGTCCAGGCTCCATCGGTCGGCCGGTGAGGAGACCACCGGTTGGCCGGTGTAAAGTCAGTGGATGACCCTTCTGTCCAGGGTCCATCGGCTGGACGATGGTGAAGCCACCGGTTGGCTGGTGGACTAAATTTCAGTCCACTTTTGGTTCTTGCTTTCTTGGCCCAATTCCTTGGCCACCTGAAATCATGCCTATCATCCAAAAACACTTAAAACAATATTAGTAAAATAAGAGACTGATTGTGATCAAGAAAATTAAACCACGAGGGGTTCGAGAGGTACAACAATCTCCCCCTATTTTGATGATCACAATCACCAAAACATACAATGTAAAAATGAAATGAGAGGCATGCTTTAAGGAATAAAATGATAAGTAAAGTAAAGCATGAGAAAAGATTTCTCCCCCAATCAATCAAGAATTTCTCCCCCTTTGTGATTATCAAAATAGCACGGGGCATAAAACTTGATTGAGGGAAAAGATTTGAAAAACAGGATAGAGTTTTTAAATCAATTGAAATTTTTGAAATTTGAATTGAAAGTTTGAATCAAAGTTTGAAATGAAAAATTGAATAATAGTTTGAATTGAAAGTTTTTAAGAAAATTGAATTGAAAGTTTTGAAATGAAAATTTGAATAACAGTTTGAATTGAAAGTTTTGATGAAAATTGAATTGAGAGTTTTAAAAATTGAAAATTGAATTGAATGTTTTGAATCGAAAATTTTGAATTAAAAGTTTGAATTGAAAGTTTGAATTGAAAAATTTTGAATTGAAAAACTCAAAAAAGCTTAAACAATCCTAACTCCCCCTAAATAAAAACAACAAATCACCGGGGAGTGGTTTTTGAAACCGAGACAAATTTAGGTCCGAAGAGACTCGCTAAGAGGGATTTTTCAATCCACACTTGTCTAGTGGCGGGTCTTCTCCTAAAAAATTCATCATTGAAAGAAATGGTTTTGGGCCTACCATACCGGGCATTTTTGCAATCGCACTCATAAATTAAGTGCCCGGGTTTTTTACAATAATTGCAAAATTTAAATTGAGAGCTCCCCCTTATAAAAATAGTAGGTGCATGGGAAGAGGAAGCTTGCTTGGAATAGCCAAGCCCTTGGGTTGTTCTAGAAATGCGTTGGGAACCTAGGAGTTTGGTCAAATTTTGTTCCCCATTGGTGAACTTGGCTAGGGATTCCCTTAAATCCTTTATTGTTGATTCCATAGACTCAACATCGGGAAGGTTTTGAATCTTGAGGGACAACTCTTCCTTCTCTTTGAGAAGTTGTTCTTTTTCAGAAGAGAGTTTTTTGAAATTCTTTTTCAAAGCAACAAATTTGGAAGAAAGTTCGTGAAAACCTTCCTCCAATTGATCTCTAGCAAATTGAAGATCCTCATAAGACAAATGATTAAAAGAATTTGAAGAACTAGAGGATGAGGAGTCGGAAGATGTTACCTCATGAAATTCCATTAGGCATTTGTTACCGTTGTCGCTTGAGGAGGAGGAGTAGGAGGAGGTATCACTCCATGTGGCCTTGAAAGCCTTCTTCTTTTCCTTTTTCTTGGCCTTTTTCTTCTTGAGTGGACAATCGGGCTTGTAATGGCCTTCATGGGTTACTTCTAAAAGTTTCCAAATATCATAAGAAGATGAGAAAGTATAAATACGATTAAATTCATTACGGTCTAGCCCACAATGAAGAGCATTCATGGCTTTTCCATCAAGCTCAAAATTTTTAATGTCGGCTTGAGTCCATTTGGATTCATCGGGAGAAGATAAAGAATAACCATGCATGACAATTTTATAAATGGGATATCCAATGCTTCTAAGAAAGGTGGTCATGCGGGTTTTCCAATAGGTGTAGTCAGTTCCATCAAAAAATGGAGAACGACCCAAGGAATAGCCTTTGGGGGCGAAAGAGGTTGAAGCCATCACAAAGGATCTTTGAATTTGAAACCGGTTAAGGTATTACTCAAACTACCCTCTGATACCAATTGTTGGTCGGAGAAAGAAAGGAGTGATGGCAAGAGGGGGGGGGTGAATTGCCTTTTAAAAAATTAATTAACAAATTAAAAACAAAGTGAAAGTGCAGCGGAAAGTAAAAGAGGCAAGACACGCAACTTGATAACGGAGTTCGGCTTAAACCCAAGCCTACGTCTCCGCTCCCAACTCAACCGTTGAGAGATTTACTACCGCTTGCTTTTTAATGGTTTTAGCAAGAAACCCACTAGACTTTAAGGTTAGTCTAGAACCTATTACAGCTTGCTTTTAATGGTTATGCAAGAACCCAATTGCTTTCAATGGTTGAGCAAGAACCCACTAGCCTTCTTACAGGTGAAGGCTAGCTCACCTTTGATTCAAGCCTTTTAAAAGGAAAGGCTTGACTAACCTCTTCACACCTTGAAGGTGGTGTGAGAACCCAAAAGAGAGGATGAGAGAGAGAGATGGGGTTTGTAGGCAGAAACCCAAAATAAAGCTCAAAATGATAAAACAATAAAAACCGTAATGGGAGAAGCCTTGGGCGCCAATGGTTGATTGGAGTTGATGAAGGGAGCTCCCAATCTTCTTTGATGGAGCTCCTTGAATGTGGAAGTGAGTTGGAGCTATTGGAGTTCCTTGGAAGAATCCACCGAAGATTCGCCAAATGATCAACAATGTGTCCGTGGGCTTCCGTATAGTTCCGACAATGATCCTTGGCTTCCTAGTCCTTTATTTATAGAGGGGGAACCCTCATATGGCTGTTAGAGGCCTTTGGAGCCGTTGGAGAGGCTTTTGGAGCCGTTGGAGGCCAAGTGGACAGGCTGGTCAAAAGCCCAGCGGCTAGTTTGACTGCCTCCACCGGCTGACCGGTGCAGAGCCACCGGTTGGCCGGTGCTTGCAAAAAGGAAGAGGGATCGGGCTCAGGTGCCACCAGCTGGCCGGTGAGGAGGCCGCCGGTTGGCCGGTGCTGAGGCAGTAACAAACACTGTGCTGGCTGGGTGCCACCGGCTGGCCGGTGCTGAGGCCACCGGTTGGCCGGTGCTGAGGCAGTGGCTCAGCCTTCTGTCCAGGCTCCATCGGTCGGCCGGTGAGGAGACCACCAGTTGGCCGGTGTGAAGTCAGTGGATGACCCTTCTGTCCAGGGTCCATCGGCTGGCCGGTGGTGAAGCCACCAGTTGGCCGGTGGACTGAATTTCAGTCCACTTTTGGTTCTTGCTTTCTTGGCCCAATTCCTTGGCCACCTGAAATCTTTCCTATCATCCAAAAACACTTAAAACAATATTAGTAAAATAAGAGAGTGATTGTGATCATGAAAATTAAACCACGAGGGGTTCGAGAGGTACAACATGTAAGACGATCAACTATGACCCAGATAACATTATTTCCTTTGGATGTTCTAGGAAGTCCAGTGAAAAAGTCCATAGTGATGTTTTCCCATTTCCATTCTGGTATGGGTAATGGTTGTAACATCCCCTTAGACTTCTGTCTCTCAGCTTTAACTTGCTGAAAAACCATGAATCGAGATACATATTCAGAAACATCTCTTTTCATGCTATCCCACTAGAAGTACTCTTTCAGGTCCCTATACATCTTCGTGCTTCCATGAAGAATAGAGAATTAAGAACTATAAGCCTCATCCAGAAACTCCTTCTTTAATTCTGGGATGGTGGGAACACAAACCCGATTCCTGAACCTTATTATTCCATCACAATCAATGTTGAATTCAAGAACATTTCTCACATTCTTTTGTAACTCTACATCTTCTTTCTGTGCCTCTTTAATCTTCACATGTATAGATGGTTGAACATTCATTTGAGAAAGATACGATTTTCCCCTTCCATTATAATTCTAAGATCCATCCTTTGTAAATCCATAAACATTGGATCTTTTGTGATCCTCATCATGGATAAGCTAGAATGGTCTTGTCTACTTAATGCATCTTCCACCTTGTTTGCTTTTCCAGGGTGGTAATGAATTGAGCAGTCGTAATCCTTAATCAGCTCCAACCATCTTCTTTGGCGCATATTCAGCTCCATTTATGTGAAAATATACTATAAACTTTTATGATCAGTATAAATATCACACCTTTCTCCATAAAGATAATGCCTCCAAATCTTTAATGCATTGATTATCGCAGCAAACTCCAAATCATGAGTTGGGTAATTTTTCTCATGGATTTTCAACTGTCGTGAGGCCTAAGCTATCACTATATAATTTTTCATAAGAACACACCCCATCCCCTTCTTGGATGAATCACTATAGATCACAAACCATTCTCCACTACAAGGCAGTGTGAGCACAGGTGCACTGGATAACCTTCTTTTAACTCCTTGAAATTATCTTCATATTCCTCCATCCAAACAAACATAACTCCTTTCTGAGTCAACTTGGTGATTTGATAAGATAATCATGAAAAATCTTTCAAAAAACGTCGATAATATCCAGCCAAACCAAGAAAACTTCTGATCTCACTTACTGTTGTTGGTCTCGACCATCTTTCGATAACCTCTGTTTTTGCTGGATCCACAGATATCCTCTCTTTTGAGATTATGTGACCCAAAAATGCAACTCTTTGAATCAGAAATTCACACTTGGTAAATTTGGCATAAAGCTTCTCCTTTCTCAGGGTCTTCAATATAATTCTCATGTGATCTTCATGTTATTCCTTGCTCATTGAATAGACAAGAATATCGTCTATAAGGACTACCAAAAACTGATCAAGATAGTCTCTAAAGACTCTATTCATCAGATCCATGAAGATAATAGGGGCATTAGTAAGACCAAATGGAATCACTGTAAATTCATAGTGTCCATACCTTGTACGGAAAGCAGTCTTTGGTATATCCTCCCTTTTGACCCTTAATTGAAGATACCATAAACGAAGATCAATCTTGGAAAAGTATTGAGCTCCGTGTAGTTGTTCAAATAAGTCATCAATGCGCGGGAGAGGATATTTGTTCTTGATAGAGATCTTGTTAAGTTCTCAATAATCAATGCAGAGTCTCATTGATCCATCTTTCTTCTTAACAAACAGAACAGGTGCTCCCCAAGGTGACACACTAGGGAGTATGAATCCCTTATCAAGATTCTCTTGGAGTTGCTTCTTCAATTCCTGCAACTCAATTAGATCCATTCTATAAGGTGTCTTTGAAATAGGCAGATCACCCGGTACGAGTTCTATTGAAAAATCGACTTCACGATTTGGTGGAAGACCCAGAAATTCCTCTGGAAAGACATCATCAAACTCCCGTACAATGGGAATATTCTTAATCGTGAGTTTCTATCCAAACATTTGAGATAAATAACCCTCATTTAGTGGAATCAAGTCCCATAAGATGGAAGAGATTTACACTGGAAGGTTATGTTCATCCATGCATCGATAGACAATCATAGATTGATCTGGAATATGAAATGTGACTTCCCTTATTTGGAAATTGATATGAGCTCCATATAGAGAAAGCCAATCCATGCCAAGAATCACATCAAATTCCCCTATAGGAAGGATCACAAGATTTGCAGGAAGCACATTCCCACAAAATTCAATCGGAGAATAATTATAAACTTTTGGTGCGACTGTTATGCCATTAGGGGTTGTCACAGCTAACTCAACATCTAATTGTTGAGGTAATAAGGTGATACCCTTTGAAAATTATTCAGAAATAAAAGAGTGGGTGGATCCAAAATCTAATAAAACATTTTCTACTTTAGAGTGGATGGTAAGTGTAACTTTCACCACTTCGTTATCGTACTCCACATCGCTAATAGAAATTGCATGTGAATTTCCTTTGTCTTTAGCCTTAAGAGTTTGTTGACGTCGATCATCATCAACAACCCTTGGATTAGGGCATTTATTAGCATAATTCCCCATTTCCTTGCACTTGTAACATTGAAGTGTAGGAGATACACTCTGTGTAGCCTTTTCTTTGTTCCCATCACTAGACATCTTCTTCCAATCATTGCGGAATTAAAATGCCTGATGACCTTCCTTTCCACATTTGAAACATTTAATTGTCCCTTTAAGACAACTCCCTCCATGTTTCTTTCCACACTTTGAGCATAAGGGAAAACTCATCTTATTTTCAGTGCGCTCTTTAGATTTTCCTTTGAATTCCATTTTCCTCTTCTTATCAAACCCATATGACTGATGGGTTACTCCAATCTCCATATCAACTTTGAGAGCACATCGAACAATTTCCTCATAGCTATTGAAGTCCCTTATGGCTAACACCCTTTGAAGACATGGTTTTAATCCACTAAAGAATCGATCGACCTTACTCTCAGGTTGGATAATAATACCAGAAGCGTACCTTGAATGTCTTGTAAAATTTTCTTCATAGGTACCAACAGATTCATCATCCTTTTTCTTCAGTTCAAGAAACTACTTATCCATATTTGTTTGAAGAATATGAGTTAAGTACTTATTTAAAAATAAGTTCTTGAACTCGTCCCATTCCATGGACTTAATTTCATCCCTTTTCCTCATATTCTAAATAAGATACCTCCATTGATCAGCATCTCCTTCCAAACGATACACTGCTAAGATGACTTTATCATGTTTAGAACATTGAAGAACTGAAAATATCTTTTCAGTGGTACTGATCCATTGTTCAGCCACTAATGGATCAGTAGACTCACTGAATGAGGGTGGATGCTGCCTCATGAAGGATTAAACAGAATGTTGCTCCTTCCTTTTCCCTTTTGGAAGTCCTGCATGATTCAAAGCTTGAGAAAGTTGTGTGAGCATGGCTACAAGATGTTTCATTCAAGCTCCCATAATGTTTGGTAGCTCAGGAGGACAATCATTGCATTACCCGTCGCATTCTGCATTAACACGGTTCCTTCGGTTTCCAGCCATTGACTAAAACCAAGAAGAATAGTGTGAGAAACACTAATTATAATAGGAAAACCACATAATAAAGAATAAAATTTCACACTTAAGGTCTTATCATAGGTTGTTCCTGGACATTTTTAAAACACTAAGATTGTGTTCTATGCTTAGACTTATCCTTAGGGTTCTTACTAAGGATTTCACATCCTAGTTTCCAAAGGTTGACTATACCTTTCCTCTGATACCAACTATAATGACCCATACTTTACATACATGGTTATTACTTCAAAATTGAATCATACTTATTACAAAATATAAAAAAAACCATTAAAGGACCGTATAGGTATAGTGTCTTTAGAAACTTGGAAACATAAACAACTAGTTCATAAATCATCTACGTTGTCTCCCATTTATTTCATCATATATATAGTTTCTTTTTGGCATATCCTACTTAATATCCTTCTTCCTGACTTGGGGAAAATAAAACATACAAAAGGGTGAGCTCAAATGCTCAGTAACAGTAAACAAAATAAATGTCAATCACATCATATTCATAAGAACATAACATTTTGGAAATCTTACCCTGCAAAAGAGATCATAATTTCATAACATGGGATAAATCATTGTAGTGAAATTTAATCCCAATAATCATAACTTAAAACATGAAACTTTGTGTCATACACACATAATCATAGAAAATCATTTCTTAGTAGTCAAGACTCATTGACAAAACTATCTTAGTGAACAAAGTCCTTTTTTGAACCGAGTTCACTCCTCGTTTCAGTCCTGTTTCACTAAACTGGTTTAACCTTCCATTCCATCCATGTCTATCTCATGAGATATAAATCTTTACCCAATGCATTGGAGGGAGATATAGGTCCCACCCATCTCATAATGAAATCATTATTACTTGGTCCACAACATAAACATAAATCATTCATCATTACCCAAAGAATAAAATGGGTTTCATAAACATCATCCCATCATCACATAATCCATATAAAACAAATGGAAATCATTTCATCATAAGAAAATTGAAACCATGTAAATAATAGAGACATTATACTTGAAATATACACATATGAAATAATGTCATCTTAGATGGAAAATGGTTTTGATAAAACACTTGAAATGAATTCTTGAGGAAAATATACTTTCTTCTTCAAAATATATTTTATTTTCACAAAATGCCATGAAATTTTAAAAGAAAAGTATTTTTTTTGAAAATAGTATTGAAATATTGTAGAGTAATCTTCATTAAAATTAATCATTATGAATTCGTAAAAATCCATTCATGCCGTATAAGTTAAAAAAACATTCTTCTCGTACTTTTTCCAGAAAAGTCAAAAAGTACCTCGTAAAAGAAAGATTCCATACATACCATGTAGTAAAAGTCAAAATGGGTAAAAAAGGACTTTAAACATACATGAAACCATTTTTAGAAAATACGGACATGGATGATAAATATAACCCCAGTAAATACTTACGGATAAACAATCTCTGATAAAAAACGAGATTGAAAAAGTTATCCCTTACCTTAGGCCCGATTTGCTTCGTAAGTGTCTGAACCTCCTGTATAATGATTTAAATAATGTTATTCACTTATTCCAGAACCATAATTTTTTTATGATATCATATATTGTCATATTCTTATCTTCTTATTAGTAATATTTCATTTTTACTTGTTATTCATGTGTTTATTGCTTTTTGTTCTTATGCGTGTTTTGTTGAATAAATTCATATTATTCTTTTTAGGTTATAGATACCTCATTTACATAATTTTATTAGTGTAATACAAATCATATTTATTCACTCAATTCATTTTTGTAATCATTATGCAATTAAAATCGTGTAGAACGAGTCACATCACATCGTGGAGACGGTATTCCGTACGTACGCACGAGCGATGATATCGTTCCCAGGATCGTGGAATTGTATTCGAGTGTATGTATACTATTTCAGAATAAATATCAATTTAAAATAATAATAGATAGTTATTATTTACACCATTATACCCATCCAAGTAAGGTGGTGGTGGAAAATAGATTACACCACGGCGTGGAGACGGTATTCCGTATGTTCGCACGCGCGGTGATTTCGTTTTCCGTAGGATGGATATATGGTGAAATAGGGTTGTTTCGTACTTATAATAACATATAAATATATGAGTGATAATGTTGTTATTACTTCATAATGAAACAACTAAAGAAGAAGTTGAAGAAGAAATAAAGTTGAAAGAATCAGTAACGGACATTACCTCTTCTTTGAAGCGCCTCTTTGAGACCTCCTCTTAGGACACTAAAATTGGTCTTCGAAGACGAAAAGGTCCTCTAGGATGTTTCTAGGGAAGTGTAGAAGAGAATTTTTCATGGTTTGGCCGAGCTTGAAGGATCAAAGTTGTGTGGGGAAGATAGGGAGGATGTGCTTTTTATAAGGGAGGAGAGGGGTACCTTTGGAAAAACTAAAAATATTATTTTATTATAAAGTCATATTCGGTTTTTAATAGCTGATAATTGATTTATTTCGAAGCTAGGTGGGGATGGGTCAAAATCATCTCATCCAATAGAATTTATACAAGTTTAGATATCTATTTTAACCTTATCATTTAGATTTAACTTTATGTTAGATAATTTAACTTTTACTGTGTCTTCTTGTTTTCTTACACTATAAGGTGAATAAACCTACTATAAAAAGCCAAAAGAACCCAAAGTTTTTATTATTAATTTATATAACCTTATATAAGTCATTTGGCCGAATCTTAGATTTTTAAGAATAAAATAAAAATTAATAATATAATATTTGTTTTAAAAACTATTTTATGTCAATTTTGACACTATTTGGTAATTGATTTTTGTGAAAATCATAAAGGAATGATTAGTTCTAAAAAAGTTAATTAAATCAATACTAAAATGTCATATTAATATAGAAAATTATTGGAATTCATAAAAAGTCTCAAATTACATTTGTTTGGTTATTTATAACATCAATTATATCAATATTTCATTAATAATATAATTACTGCATCATCCTTGTGTCATAAATAAATTAAATTATTTAAAGTCTAAAAATTACAAATAAAAAACCATTATGTACGAAATCTGTTTATCTTTCTAATGAATATTTATAGTCTAATTTATCTTATGTATATCCCTATATTAAAAATGATTTAGTTATTAATCTTTGATTTTAACTATTTTAACCCTTCTTTAAATAAATTAATAATAAATGTCCTAATCTAATCCAAGTGGGCATAAATGGTCATATTTTATTCCTAAGGTTGTTTTTGGTCGAATTACACTTATCAAATAGAATTAGGACATGTGTTAGGGTAATAATAATATCATTTTTACCCTTAATTACCCTATTTACATTATACGGTGTTAAAAAAAGTAAAAAATCCCTATTCACCAAAAATTAATTTCATCTCATTGAACCAAATTTTAGTCTTTGATATTAACCGTGTCTCTCGGATTTTTGAAATTCCACTCACAGAAGCGGTAAAATTAAGTTTTATGTGAATTTGGAAATTCTTCTAGGAGGTGGGTAAAAGACGGTGAAAAGTTCAATAAAATTTTTATATATCTAAAATTATTATAAAATGACTCAAATGAATTGCATTGAACTTATATAGGTATTATGTAACAATTTTGACCTAAAATAAATTTAAATAAACTAAATAATTATTTAAATAAAAAGTTTGTTTTTAAATAGTAACCTAGTGTTTCCACTATTCATCAAAAAGTGAAAGTTTTCAGAAAAATACCAAAATTTCACACTAGGCTAATTTCGATATTCAGAATCCAAAAATAAAGTCCATTTTGAATGATGAAATTTAAAAAATTTAAAAAAGTGGTTATTACTATTCATAACGGCTAGTTTTAATAATATTGTAATATCATATCGTTGTTTAGTGAAACTCGGTATTGCGTACGACGCAAGCTATCAAGGAAGGATGCAGTTGCGTGTAAAGCAATCCAAGCTACTGTTGTTTGTAGTGAAATATTACATTGATGATTTATATAACATAAAAACAAAATATTTCTCATAAAAGTCTCGGGTGTTACCTGTACTCTACCTCATAGAAGACACATATAATCTCCTAAGTTTTCTAGATTATATCTCTGATACTAACTCTAAATCCCTGAACCCACGCTTCCAGGATCAGCATATATAAATTCCATGTATAAAAGGAACTAAAGAAATAAAAACAATTCACAATCTAGGACCTTTTACTAGTGTCGGTTTTGGAGGATTATAAAATTCAAACATTTTTGTCAAAGATGAAAGGAAAAAAAATAATCAAATTATTTGGGTGCACTAACTCTATAAGAGAAGTGAACATATATGGAAAAATGTACTAAACTGGTGAAAATAATTTAAAACTAAAGATTATTGAAATCATTTTAGAACGGAGTTTCAAAAAAAACTAAAGAAAAAATAGCGTTTTCAATTTAAATTAAGTGTAAAAAATGTTATAAGATCAATAATGAAAACCAAATAAATCATGATTTCTTTTAAAATATAATCACTTTTTCTATTTGTTTTCAACATTTATAACCTTTCATAAAATATATTTTATTAATTCACAAAATAATAAATATTATTTATTTATTTTTATTGAAAACACATAAGAATACCTAATTTCAAAAGGTACCTTGGATCATAACAGAAAGTCACAGTTTACACCCAAGTCTACATGACATGGTAGACATAGTCCCCTGATGGATTATGTTTACTTCCTAATCCCATAATATTCTTTGGATAACCACTCGCACACCATAAATGGCATATCATGAGATTTATAACATTACCCAATGCATTGGGGCGCTATCTGGGTACACCCATCATGTAAGCTATTACGGGATCACCAGATGCTATTTGGGTGCACCCCTAACTTAGTTAGAAGAAGTACCATAAGAGTTTGTGTTCACTCCACATCTATCCCTATTTTCACATAATATCCAAATTTTATCCTTTGGAATTATAAACATTATAACATGTATCATGATGTTTCATTAAAAACATGTTCTTTGATATCTATTTCATAAAAAATAATTACTTGGTTATACGTATACCTTGATAAAATAATCGTCGCATGAAAATACATATTTAAATATATTTTTATATATATGTGTAATTATATAAAATTTTCATTTAAATATATATATATATATATTTTTAAACAAATATTAATATTCTAGTAAAACATTATTTCATACCCAGAGACATACCTATGGGTATAATGACATTTTTACATAGAATTACACACACACACACACAGATATATATATATATACATTTATCAATAATAAAATAGTTTTACATAAATTGAAATATACAAAAATATATTTATATATATGTATCTACCATTGTCAGGTTACAAATTTTGTTTACATAAAATAAATCATATGTAGCGGCATATACCTATGTACATGTCTAAAAAATATTTACATATGAAATGATAAATTTATGTTGGAATATATATATATATATATATATATCTGTGTGTGTGTGTGTGTGTGTGTGTGTGTGTGTGTCTACAAGTATTCTAATTTAACAGAGAACATTAATTATATTTTTTTTGAAAATTTGATAGCATCATTTTCAATTTTAGAGGCCTAATAAATATTCATATATCATTTTATTTAATAAAGTGGAATCCAAGGGAAGACATTATTTTTAACATGCAATAACGTGTCTGTAGATATGTATATATATATACACACATTCATTTAAAAAATTATTTTTAAATCGATAATTTGAAAAATCTAATAATATCTACTATATTTATAGGAACCCAATTGAGGATCATTAATAGGTCAATATAATTCCAAGAAAATAAAATTCAATGACTAATGGGATTTCATGTGTAAATATTTTAATGTAAAAACAACATGAATCATTGATTTAGAACATAAAAATAGTCCCATATCATCATAAAATAATCAATATCACATTATAAAAATAATGTGGATGGACTAAAACAAACATTCCGTATAAAATCTAAAATTCAGAAACCTCTATAAATATTTAAGTGAAATTTTAGTAAAATTTCATTACTATTATAATATTACTTTTTGAGTAATCGATAATTAAATAATACCAATCGATTAAAAACAAATTTACAAGTAATATGTGGAATTTAGAAACCATTTTATTTATTAAAACATATTCTAAAAAAATAAAATCCATCATTTGAGAACAAAATATAAATAAAAAATTAAGTACAATCCATTATACCAAATTATTAAATATTAAATTATATAAAAAGAATAAAAACTCGAAACATAAATTATATGATTTATATTAAAATGAACCCTTACGTAAATATTAATTGTAAGTTCTATTACTTATTTAAAAAATAATAAAATGTATTTAAAAATATTGCATTTTGGAGGAACTTGAAATATATATATATATATATATATATATATTTGGATTAATTGTTTTAAAACCACACATAGAATTAATAATTTTTTAAAATAAATAAATTTTCAAAGAATAAAATCCCCTTATAAACCATATACTAAACATTAATTGAATATATATAAAAATAAACTAATTCATTCCCATAAACTTGAACATAAAAATTTATATATGTAAAATTGGACAAAAAGAAATTTTTTAAAATGATAATTAATCCGTTACAGATTGGTATAAAGACTGCACACTCCACTCTTACTTCGGACACTACTATATGGTTTTCCCATTAGCATTTTCACGTAGGAAAAAGGCTTTTATAGGATTAACCACATTCAGTGTCAAAAATATGTATAATAGAATAAACATGTAGACCGTATAGATAGTAAAACATATAATCTTGCAATCTTGTGGAGAACGCTCGGTTTTTAGATATTGATATAAAACAAAATTTTAATCACAATGTGAAAAAACCCCATTAGCACAAGTAATTTAAAATTACTACATAGGAAATCAAAATTTCTGATACACACCAAAATGAAAATTCTTCTATTTAGAATCCAAAAGAAAGGAAAAAAATAAATCAATAAATAATAGTGGAAGATAACGATGGGTAGAGAATGCCAAAGAAACAAAAAAATAATAGTTCAAACTAGAAGTAAAATCAGACACCTAAAACAAAGATAGATAACACCTATATAAATATGAAGACAAAGTCTGTCTTTTATACCAAAAAATACTACCTTATCCACTTGGATCTCAATCACCAATGGTCAGAAATGGAATAATAACCAAAAGGATGGTTGAACTCCTTCACAGTTGGGCTTCGCATGTACTCCTCTAGTTTGGATCGAACCCTGGATCTGCACTAGATCATGTTGCTTGATGAAACCATACTCATCACTTAGCCTCCTGAATAAAACTTGGCTTTGTTCTCATGCAGACGAACTCCCCTCCCGATTGATCCTCACTTGTCGGCTTCAGATCAAAATTTCCCTACCTTCATCTCCCTCTACACTCGAGATCGAGATAGAATTCCCACAACCCCCTTTCTCAATCAGAATGGCTTGCTCCTAAAATCCATACTCGATTTTCCATTATTTATTTATTTATTTTTATTATTTGTGTATTATAATATCTTTAATCAAGAAAAAATACTATTGTAATAATTGCAATATATATAATCTCAATTATTATTTATAAAATTATAGTACTTTATTATTTTTAGTTTTAAAATATTTTAAATTATAATTTATTTATATAAGTTCAAGTATTTATATGACCGAAGTCATCATAAATTTAAAATGTAAAATAAAAATTATTAAAATTTCATTATTTGAAAATAATTTAATATGATTAAAATATTTTATATTGAACATTAATGAAATTTTTTTGTTAAATTAAGAAGAATTTATTATATTAAAACATTTAATATAATGTATTTTAATTTTATTATTCCCTTAAAAATAAACTTTTTATTTTTTTCACTTATTTAGTTCACATTTTTATAATAATGTATTATTGAAGAAAAAAGAATTTTTTTTTATAATTTAAAAAAGTAATTAAATTTTAAATCCTATTTCTAGATAGGTTCTTAAAAACCAAAAAATACCATATTGGCATGATTGATATATACATAACATTATTTATATTAAAGGTATACAAACTTATAATCTAATTTAATTTATTTATATTACCAATAAAATTATTTATTAATAATAGGGTGGTTATAATAGACCAAACATATCATTGCCTCTCCAAAATTCACATTGTCTCCCTATAGATAACTCATCATCCCACACTATATCCAAGTATCATCAAAGTTAAGACAAACTAAAATAAAAAAAAGCCCCTCCATGGTGGATCATTGAGAGAAGAATGGATGAAAAAGACATGTAGAATATAATGACTTACCACTGATCACCAACAAGTATCCATAAGAACTAATAGATTGAATCTAGGGATCTAATAAATGGAAGAGAAGTGAAGCATGACTAAGATGTGCAAAAATATAAAAGGATGGGATTTTGGTTCATTAGGAAGATGTGATTGTGAGAAGGTGATGTGTGGATGAAAAAAGGAACAAAGAAGATGACCTAACCCAGATTTGGAGGTTTGATGGAAACAATAGGCTCTAGTAGATGGGTAGAGGTGGAGGGAGTAGGGGAGATGGTGACAACAATGGGAGTGGCGATGACATCAAAAATACGGTCCGGCGGTGAGGGTAGCAGAAACAGAGGCAGTGGGGGCAGAAGTAGCGATAGAGTTCTTGTTCTATGAAAGCTTATAGAATGAGTAGTGATAGGGTTCTAATGGGGTTCCATTTATAAAAACATGAAAGGATTTTGTCATCATTTTTTATCACTAATAAAGATACCTCTTTAGCAGTGGTAAAAAACCATTGATAAAATCATTCTTTATCAGCACTAATATTATAGCATTGTTAAAGAATAGTATTATCAACAATTTTTAACTGCTAATAAAGTTATGTATTTATAATCGCTAAAAACCCGCTAATAATGATCTATTGCAACTAGTTTTTTAATTTTATTATATATATTTATAAAAATATATTTAAAATAAATAATTATTTATTTATATTTAATTATAACTATAAATAGATGCATACTTATATATAATTATATATATAAATAATATTTTTTTAAATATTTTCTTATATTTATTTACTTATATATATTTATATAATTATATAATTATAAATATATATATATATTTAAAAAATTATAAAATTATAATAAAATTATACAAATAATAAATATATTTGTTATAATTTTATAATTATTTAAATAAAAATATCTTTACAGAAAAGATCAAGCTAGAAGCAAAGCTTCAGACCATTTATTTAAAAATAGAAAAAGAAAAACAAGGGATGTGGATGAGGTCAAACAAAGACACATACACTCATATAGAACATCGGTTTAGTAACCACAATATGAAGGATCATTCCCATATTCAAAATTAGATTCCTTAGTAATTTCCCACTATAACAATCAGTTTCCTTAGTTGAGAACCCTAAGGATTCTTAAATTGGACCTTTCCCTCTTTGGGGTGAACATTCTCTTTGAGGCCTTTGTAGAAGATCTGGTAGACACATTTCTGGGTTTTTTGAATTAGCCCTTCCATGGACTTATTTTTGGAGGACCACTATTTCCTCTAGTGAAAACATCCATAAAGTATGCACCACCACCCGATGGCCTAAGTTGAGCAGGGTCCAATTAAAACATTTTCCACTCTTTATCAGTTCTGTCACCCGATTAATTACCCCACATCTCGATTCCAAAGGAACCAAATACATTCATAATTACATTATTGAAATTAATATCTTACTGAAAATCATATTCCTTGGACCCATCATCATGTCTTGAGAAGTCCATTTCCAATGGCTTCACCATGCAACCTTTTCCTTCAGACACATTCTATGGGGTGGCACACTGCCTGAGTGTGTCATTAGTTAACTGCTACAAATCTTCCTAAGAGTCTTCCCTAAAAAGAAACTCTTGAAAATCCATTATAGTGGAGGGACTAGCTTGGTCAGAGGTAGAGAAAAACTCAACATCCTAGGTTTTATACTTATCTTCCATCCTAGTCACACCCATAAATTTTTTCATATCAAGATCTTGGTGATTATCCTAAAAATGATAATGAAGGACAAAAGTTTATGTGGCCATGCACTATTTGTCCTACATCAGCTAATTTGAGGAACTAGGTAGTAGCTATGTATAACCATTTTCAGTGTGCTACTATTCTCCTATTTGAGTCTTCTTACATTTTACTTTCTAGCACAATGATGAATCATTCCCTCTAAAGAAGCAATTTGAGCCAAAAATGGATCTCCTTCAGGTGTCCAATGAATGTAAAATTGACTTTTAATCAGAAAAATAATAAGAAATCTCTTTGTATTCAACCTGAAGATTCATCTCGTATTTCTCAGTGGGTAACAAAACTATTTTGGTCAATGTAGTGCTTAAATATATCTATTGTTACTAATTTTTATAATTATAAATATATTTATATAATTATATATAATTATATAATTATATATAATTATATATATATATTTATTTATAAAATTATAAATATAATAAATAGATTTAGTACTTTTTTTATAATTAGTTAAATATATTTCATTATATTTTTAATTATAATTATAAATAAATATACTTCAAAATATTTTTATATAATAACACACACACACATATATATATATATTAATATATATATATAATAAAAGTATTGATACAATCATTATATATACATTGGGGTGAAGAGATCCTTATAGAAATACTACAAGGCTTTCTCCACCGATCTTGCAAGTTGCAAGCATTGTAAGGTTTGATCTTCTAGCTACTAGTGATCAATCATAGGTCTCGGGTGGTTGTTCATTCATCGGCGTCTATGCGTTGAGATCAGAGAGTCCTAGAAATCATGGGGCTTCAGATCTATGTTGATAAGCTAAATTGAAGGTTTCGGGAGGTACTGTTTTGGGTGGTCCAGATCTAAACATTGTGGATCTGGCTTAGGTACCAGGAAGCCCATATTATTCAACAAGGGTAG
Source organism: Viscum album (assembly GCA_963277665.1). Taxonomy (NCBI): domain Eukaryota; kingdom Viridiplantae; phylum Streptophyta; class Magnoliopsida; order Santalales; family Viscaceae; genus Viscum; species Viscum album. The sequence continues at coordinate 257,895,418 of OY728128.1, read as the reverse complement.
TTCTAGCTCATGTTTTTGGAGATCTTTGACTTCATCCATTGAAACCCCTATGCAGTGGTATTTCTTTTTTTAATTCTCTTAATTTATCAAATCATAAAATGACTATAGGTTCTCATATATTTAATTCCAACCATCTTGATTTTTTTTCTATATATGGGAATGATTCATTCCCAGTTGTTGAAAATCAAGATTCTCTTAAGGAATTGCTAGATGCATGTATGTTTTCTCTAATTGGGAATCTAATTATTTCTAATGGTGACAAACCAATGAACAATGAGGAGGCTAAATTAAGGCTCTATAAAATTTGGGGCATATGAAATTGGATAAATGTATCTATTAAGAGAGGATATTTTCATTTAATTTTGTCTAATGCGCTTGATTATGTTTTTTCTTAGAGGTCCTGTTTCAATGCACTTAATCAAGGGGTTTTCCCATCTATTCATAGGATCAGAGTTTCAACCCATATTCTTAAAAACATATAAATATGAAAATATGTATCAAGATTCATGGTCTCATATGGGTGTTTTGGCATCCTATAATTCATAATGACCTTGTATCATGTATTGGTGCACAAATTAAAATGGATGAAATCACCGTTGAAGGGAAATTTGGATAATTTTCTAGAGTTCATATAGGTTTTGACATGCTAAATACTTTCCTTGATTCATCCAATTTGGTGGGAAATGATGATAAAATTGTTATTCATGTTGAATATAAATTAATACCATCCTTCTATAAATTATGCAACATATTAGGGGTTGAGGTCTCTAATTACAAGAATGTTTGAAATATCCAGGTCAAATAGGCATGTACCTTGCAGCCTTTTGGTTTGAAATTTCTAAGGAAAGATGTTGTGAATGATCACATTACTGCTGATATGGGAACAAATATAGATACTAACTTGAAAGGGAATGAATTACATTTAGTGGATGAGGGATCTCCTGAAGCTAATGAAACAAATGGATGAATATTGTCAATACATTGAAGGTGTAAGTGTTTCATTCAAATATTTCCTTATTGGTTCCAAATCAAGACCAAAGCTAACTGTTTAACAGGTGTCCAATTTTTCTAACCATGGTCAGACAAATCATGAAAGAGATGTGTCGAAAGAAGTGGTTAAGGAACAGGCATATGAGAGTTTCTTATCTAGTAAATGAAATAATGATATGTAGATTGATGAATCCTTAGTTCTGAAGGATGTCTCCCAGAGGGAATCTACTCATGGAAAAAATGTCCCTCTTTCAGAGAGGTAAGAACTGGAAGGGGATTGACAAAAAACATAGACATGGAAATAGGGTCATGATCCAGAGATTTGTGGTTGAGGACGTCACGGGCATGGACATGGCCAATCATATTATTATAAGGATATCACTGAAGGTTAAACTCCAGGAAAATTATTCTATTCTTTTCAACTAGAAGAATCCATATTTTGAATGGCAATCAGCTGATGACCTCTCTAATCCTGGAGGCGGTTTGTATTTTCCTCATTTGTAAATTTTTTATGGATGATGGATTTTCCTTTCTTTGATCCCATGCATTTTCTTTTCCTTGTTCATATCTATTATTTTTCAATAAATCTTGGTAATGGAAGGATCTACTAGATCCTAGACCTTTTTCGTATAATAAATGTTTTTATTTTAATTTTATACTAATTTATATTTATTGTAATTTTATAAGTATTTATGAGAACATAATCTGTTCATGGGTAGAAAATGAATGAATCATATACCTAGTAAATTATAGATCGTTAAAAACATATATATAAATGAAAATTCACTATAAAATACAAAATAAACGCATGCATCATCATAATATAGATAATCATAAAATTAGAAACACACAATCAGGTCCAAAAAAATTATCTTATGATCTTATAACATCAATTACACCCATGCATCAATATACGAACAAAAATAATGACAATTATAACCATGAATATCATCATTATCTCATGATATATATATATATATATAATTAGTAAAACTATTCATTGGAGACATATATTTATTTAAATAAATAAGTATATATTGATAATTATAATTATATATATATATTTAAAAAGTGTTTACGTTTAATTATAAATTTAATAAATACATTTTTTATTTTAAAAAATTATTATAATTTATATTTATTTAAATATATATTTATTTGATTATAATCTTATGAATTCGTTCATTAAAACATTATATATATTTGAATTATTAGAAAATATATATTAATATATTATATTTATATGGATTATAAACATGTGTTTTTTATTAATATAAATAAAAAACAATATTTTTGAATATAGATATAATAATTAAATATATATTTATTAATAATAAATGTTGTCAAAAACTTTTATCAGCGCTTAGAATAATGCTTATAAATCTATCCTTTATACATGCTAAAACAATCCCTCATAAATATGATGCTTTTATCAGTGCTATATGGTTAGATTAGATAAAAGAAATCACTTCTCATTCCAATATCAGCGGTACTTTTATGTAATATGGACATATTCATGAAGGTTCTTATCCAGGAAGGATGTTTTAAAATCTATTCTCCAAATCTCATAGTCAAGGTAAGATACAATGCCAAACATAATTCTTGATGTATTTCTTCATTGTAAATGTGAAAAGGTTTCTTCATAGTCAATTCCATGATGTCATTTAAATCATTCATTAACCAGTCACTCCTTGTAGGTTATGAATTCTCCTTACATGTTAGGTTTGTTCTTGAATACCCATTTGAAATCAATGAGAGTTACATCTTATGGAGGGTCTACCAAATACCATTGTCACGACCCGTCCTCAGGGCCCGTGCCGTGACTACCCCAAGCCCGCCTTCCATAGGCCAGGGGCTGGCGACTAGCACCAATGCGTAAATTCCCTGTAAACAGGGAAGGCATTGCCTTTATAAGTAACAACCACCACAGAGTCAGCAAGCGGAAAGTAACTACAAGGTGCAGAAAAGTAAAGGGGGCCGGAATACAAGCCCAACTGAAAGTAAAACTGAAAAGTAAAGTACAGCAACTGAAGAAAAGGCGGCGGCCTCGTGTCGTCCACTGGCAATCCCACCTGAAGTGTGGGTACAGATAGCCTACAGGCTCCTCGGGTCCCACGTCCGCTCCGAGCACGTCCCGCCCAGTGGTCCACCTCCAGGTACCGTCCTGCTCCACGCCCCAACCGCGATCAGCGCTGTCCGTCGTCTGCATCCAACACAACAAGGTGCGGGCATAGCCCGTGCAGGGGTGAGTATAAGCTACTCAGTAAGGACCCCGAGACCCCCGAAGGTCTCCCGAAATCCACAAAGGATATAGCACAAAAGAAAGATTCAATCACGAAGTAACATCTGACTCGACTTAGGTATATGCCCATACATATACCTAAGTCCCCAATTCTAGCTCTGCTCACGAGCTCAAGAACAACTCAATCCACAAAGGAAAGCAAGTCTCAAATCCACAAGGAGAGTAAACAGTAAATCCACATAGGATAGTTCAACACAATCCACAAAGGAGAGTAACATAAGATTCAGCTCAACCAGGTATACTTTTTCAGATGACGTCAAAGATGATCACTGATCCATCTAAGTCGTCGGACCCACGAAGGATCGATAGGTACTAACCCCCGCAAAAGACCCACGTAGGATCGGGCTCACACAGAACCTGTAGGTAGTGGCTCACATAGAACCGGTAGTAAGGACCCACATAGGATCGGGCTCACACAGAACCTGTAGCACTGATCCACGTAGGATCGCTGAGTGCAGTAGTCGACGCAGTCCACTGAGGATCTCTGCACAGTCGTCGCCGCAGTCCACGAAGGATCTCTGCTCTGCCGTCGCCGCAGTCCACGGAGGATCTCTGCTCTGCCGTCGTCACAGTCCACGGAGGATCTCTGCTCTGTCGTCGATGTCACAGCCAGCGCTAGGGTTCCCGCACATAGCGAGCTCGTTTAGGAGGGTCCGCTCCACGAGCCGAGAGGCTGATACATCAAATGACACGTAGTCCGAAGTTGATGTATCCAAAAGTTCCGTATCGACAACAGGATCTCAACGCAACAGACGGCGCATCAATCGGACGCCCGGTCTGAGAGTTATTGGCATTTTCGTCCCAGGGGCCCGGTTGGTTTTTAGGGCAAAACCAACCCGACCGTACTATGCCTGTGTCCGATCCTCGGGCGGAGTATGCCAAAAGTTCCGTCTCACTTAGAGGAAACTACCACAGCTGACGGTACGTCGTTCGGACGTCCGTAGCTCAAGTTATAAACGTTTCCGCTCCTAGGGCCCGGTTGGTTTCGTGTACGAACCAACCCAGCCGAACCCAAGGTCTTCCGAAACCTTGAGTATAATATACCGAAACGACCGTATCGATCCAAGGACCGTGTAGCCGCTGACGGTTCGTCAATCGGAGGTCCCAGGCCCATGATATGGGCGAAAGACCGAAGAAGGCCCGAAAACGGGGGTTCTGGGCCCGGGGCGACCCGGCCCGAACCCCCCCTGTGTCGGCCGAACCGGGTCGGCCCGAACTGGGTCGGCCCGACCCGGCCCGACCCGGCTAGGCCGGGTCCGGTCCGGCCTGGGCGCGGCCCGGCCGACCGGACCGGCCGGCTCGGCTTCGGCCGAGCGACCGAAGGAGCCGCCGCCGCGGGTTTGACCCGCGGCTTGGAGGAAAAGGCGGCCCCGCGGGGGCCGCCTGTCACGCGGACGCGGCCGGGCCGCCGCGTCCCTCCTCGGTTCTGCGCGGCCGCGGAACCGGCCGCCGCCGCCGTGGCTTCAGCCGCGGCGGATCTTCTCCACGGCGGCGCGCCGGGCGCCGCCGCCTCCGGTCGCCGGCGCCGCCTTGCCGGCGACCCGCGCCGCCGCCGCCTTCCGCGGGCCGCCGGAGTTGCTCCGGTGGCCCGTTTTGCCTCCCGTCTGCGCCGTTGCTCCTCCCGGGGGCCGATCTTCACTGCGGAATCAACAGATCGCCCCTTCCGCGCGGTTCGTCGTCGTCCGCCATATCCGCACAACAAAAGAGATCGGCGGAGGGTTGCCGGGTCTTGTTCGTTAGACCCGCACCCTCCGCGTTAGTCATAAACAACGGGAGGAATAAAAACAACCAATCAACAATTTTAAAATAATTTAAAATTGTTCTGAGGTCGGGTTCTTTATTCCAAAAGAATAAACACGGGAAAAAAAATAAAAGAATTCCAACAACCCTTACCTCGTAGCTGTCGTTGCCGAACGAGGGATCGTCGCGGGATTGCTCGTCGCGGAAGAAGGGGGATCGTCGCGTCGTCGCGATATCCGGCGTCGCGTTGCCAATCTCCGGATCAAGATCAAACGGATTTAATTAATTAAAAAAAGGGTGAAATAAACGATTCGTTTCTCACCTTAATTTCCGAACGAGGATCGGCCGCGGAAGAAGAGGCGTCGTCGAAGAACGTCGCGGGTAGAGCCGTCGACGTCGCAGATCACGGTGTGCGTCGTCGAATTCCGGTCGCCGGCGTTCTTCGCGTTCTTCACGTTCTTCGCGTTCTTCGCGTTCTTCGCGAGGAGGGGAGATGAAGAAACAAAGATCCTCTCAAATCCTTTCAAAGGATTTTTAGGTTGGTCTTATTTTATAAACATGCCAACAAACGCAAAAGCGTAAGTAACGACCCATCAGTTTGTTGAATTAATTCAACGAGCGAAACAGCCCATTTAATTCACGAAATAAACCGCTCAATTAAATGGTCTGTTAAGAATTTAAGAAAACGTGTCGGTTGACTTTTCAGTTACTTTGACGGTTTTTCGCGGGTGCGTTACTTAGCGAAAGAAACGGCGGGGCTCGTGCGGGCCCCACCTCACAAATATCCTACCAAGGGGGTAGGATATTTCTGGATAGCATCCTATCCAGTTCAACTCAGATCAAGCCGCCTTTAAGTGGCTTCAAGTGGCTTCCAAGCAGCTTAAGTGAAAAAAAATAAAGTTGTCGCACAAATTTTATTTTATTTCTGACTTTAAGCCCCAAAATTTAAAAACCACGTCTGAGCAAACGCAACTCCGGAAGAGGCGTTTCTAAGCAAATACCGGCGCTGCGATTTCATCGGTGCCCTCAGAATTCGATTCCGGGCACCGGTTCAAAAGATAGAAAAACCCACTCGTCCTTTCACTGAACGTACCCGAGCCAAACTTCGGAAATTGATTCCGGGCACACCGGGCCTCGGAATCAGGTGCCGTCTGAAGCTGCGCTCTTGTAAAATTCCACAGAAAATTAAGAAAAAAATTTCCTTGAAATTTGCAGGTCTTTACATTACTCCCACCTCAGGGCTTTACGTCCCCGTAAAGATACATAAAAAACTAGGGGAACAAATGGGGGTACTGAGCACGCATCTGAGCCTCCCGCTCCCAAGTGCTCTCCTGGAGGTTCCCGTGCTGCCATCTGACGCGCACAAGAGTAATCGACTGCCCACGTAGGACCCGCTCCTGTCGATCCTCGATCTCCACTGGGACCTCTGCAAAAGTCGCCCCATCGTCCACGTCCAGCTCCCCAAAGTCGATGATGTGCGTCGGGTCGTGCACGTATCTCCTCAGCTGAGACACGTGGAAGACGTCGTGCACCCGGTGCAACTGGGGTGGTAGAGCCAGGCGATAAGCCACATCTCCTATCCTGCTGAGGACCTGGAAAGGCCCGATGAAGCATGGAGACAACTTGCCGCCTCGGCCAAATCTCCGTAAACCACGTCGAGGTGAGACACGCAAAAAGACGTGGTCACCATCCTCGAACTCTAGTGGCCTCCGCCTCCTGTCAGCATATGACTTATGCCGGCTCTGAGATGTCCTCATCCTCTCCTAGATGATCTGGACCTTTTCTGTCGTGGCTCGGACCATCTCTGGTCCCACGAGTGCTGACTCCCCAGGGTCTGTCCAGCACAACGGTGATCTGCAGGGTCTGCCGTACAACGCCTCGTATGGTGCCATCCCGATGGTGGAGTGGTAGCTGTTGTTGTACGCGAACTCCACCAAGGGTAGGTGGTCCTCCCAGCTGCGACCAAAGTCGAGAACACATGCACAGAGCATGTCCTCGAGTGTCTGTATGGTCCTCTCCGTCTGACCATCCGTCTGAGGGTGAAAGGATGTGCTCAGATGGAGCCGCGTCCCGAATGCCTCCTGCAACCACTTCCAAAGCCGGGAAGTGAAACGAGCATCTCGATCAGAGACGATAGACGATGGCACACCGTGAAGCCGTACGATCTCCTGGACGTAAAGACGTCTCAAGCTCTCCACTGAGCCCTGCTCTCTGATGGGTAAGAAGTGTGCCGACTTGGTGAGTCGGTCGACAATCACCCAAATGGAGTCGTGACCTCTAGAAGTGCGTGGAAGTCCAGTCACGAAGTCCATAGATATGCCGTCCCACTTCCACTCCGGGACCTCCAAGGGCTGTACCAAGCCTGCTGGTACCTGATGCTCTGCCTTCACCTGCTGGCAGGTGCGGCATCGTGAAACGAACTCTGCCACAGCTTTCTTCATGCCCGGCCACCAGTGCTGTCGCCTGAGATCCTGGTACATCTTCGCCACTCCGAGATGTACCACCAAGGGAGAAGTGTGAAACTCTCTCAGCACCTCCTCTCGTAAAGCAACTGGTACGAAGGTACGTCCTCTGTAAAGGATGTCGTGCTCTGCTCCAAGGGAGAAACCATCAGGCGCCTGACCTGGGGATATCAGTGCACGCCGGGTCTCACAGTCAGCGTCCTCACGCTGAGCCTCTTTGACCCGCTGTAGAAGTGGAGGAGAGACTGTGAGAGACTGAAGAAAGTCGGCTCCGTCTCTATCCACAAAGGATATCTGTAAGGAGGCTAGCTACTTCGTCGCCTCCTCAAGTAGCTGAATGCCCGTCCTCCTGCTGAGGGCATCAGCCACCACATTCCCCTTCCCAGGAGTATAGACTATCTCAAAGTCATAGTCCTGGAGGAACTCAAGCCATCTCCGCTGTCTCAGGTTCAGCTCCTTCTGAGAGAAGATATACCTGAGACTCTGGTGGTCAGAAAAGACTGTGAAGCGCTCGCCCATCAGATAGTGCCGCCAAGTCTTCACAGAGAAGACCACTGCTGCTAACTCCAGGTCATGAGTGGCGTAGTTCTGCTCATGCGGCCTCAACTGACGTGATCCGTAGGCGATCACGGCCCGCTCCTGCATCAGGACGCACCCGATTCCAGTACCTGATGCATCGCAGTAAACTACGTATCCAACTCCCTCCTCAGGCAACCTCAAGATAGGTGCGCTGGTCAATCTCTGTCTCAGCTCCTGGAAGCTCTGCTGACATCTGTCTGACCACACAAAGGGTTTCCCCTTCTTTGTCAAGGCTGAGAGTGGTGCCGCAACTCTGGAGAAGTCTGGCACGAATCTCTGATAGTATCCGGCTAGGCCCAAGAAGCTCCGCACCTCCGTCACGCTCCTGGGTGGCTCCCAAGCTAGTACTGCCTCGATCTTCGCGGGATCCACTGAAACTCCTGCCTCAGAGATGACGTGCCCCAAGAAGTGGACCTCACGTAACCAGAACTGGCACTTAGAGAGATTTCCATAAAGCTGGTGCTCTCGGAGCGTGTCTAGCACAACTCGCAGGTGGTAGGCATGCTCCTCCTCAGTCGTCGAGTATACCAAAATGTCGTCAATGAAGACCACGACAAATCGGTCGAGGTATGGCTGGAAGATCCTGTTCATGAGGCTCATGAACACTACTGGAGCATTGGTTACGCCGAACGGCATAACCAAGAACTCATAATGGCCATACCGACACCTGAAGGCCGTCTTCTGCACGTCCTCGTCTCGAACTCTGAGCTGATGATAGCCTGACCGGAGGTCTATCTTCGAGAACCACCGCGCTCCCTTGAGCTGATCGAAGAGGTCATCAATCCGTGGCAGCGGATACTTGTTCCTTACTGTCACCTGGTTCAGGCGACGATAGTCGACACACAGTCGCAAGCTCCCGTCCGCCTTCTTGGCGAACAAAATCGGGGAAGCCCAGGGTGAAACACTGGGTCGGATAAACCCCTTGCTCTGCAAGTCCTCCAACTGTACCCGCAGCTCTCGAAGCTCGGCGGGGGCCATCCGATATGCTGGAGTAGATATCGGGGCTGTCCCGGGGTACAAGTCGATGTAAAAGTCTACCTCTCTACGAGGAGGTAGCCCTGGAACATCGTCGGGAAAGACGTCCACATACTGGTCCACCACTGCAGGAAAAGCTGGACTCCGCACGTCCGCTGCTCCTAGGATGAGGCTAGCCAACTGATGAGAGATGGGCTGCACTCTCCTCCGCGGAAGTCTATCCTGTGCTGCAAAGGTTCCCTTCTCGCCGGTGAAGGTAAACCTGCTCCCGTCGGTGCGAACACATCGCACCTTGCGCCTAAAACAGTCGATCTGGGCATGAACCGTGGATAGCCAATCCATGCGCAAGATGACGTCGTAAGGCCTCGACGCCGCTACAAGGAGATCCCAGCCGAAGCTCTCGCCTCCTAGAGTAAGCTCACACTGCCGGCACCAGTGCGTAACCGTCGAGTCTGCTCCCGTAGGAGTCTCTAGCCGTAAGGATCGAGCCAACGGCTCAGTCGGAATCTCCGAGCTCCGAACAAGGGCAGAGGCTATGAAAGAGTGACTCGCTCCTGTGTCTATAAGTACTGCAGCAAGGGTGGAATAGACACAGATCGTACCTCGAATCATCTCTGGCATGTCGGGGTCGTAGGCCTCCACTGCCTGGAGCTGGGCCTGTCCCTGCCCGCCAGCTCCCTGTGGTCGAGGTGGCCCTCCTGGTGGTGGTGGGGGTAGAGCCTGGAAGCGTCGCCCACCACCCGCTGCTCGGCCAGCTCCTCTGCCTCGTCCGCCTCCTCCCTGCGGACCGCCACGGTCGACCCTCTGCCTCTGCCTGGGTGGCCCCTCCACCGTCTGCTGCTCCTCTGGTCGGCGAGTCGGGCAGTCACGAGCCATGTGACCCTGCCCGCCGCAGGAGTAGCACAGCCTGCCTCTCGGAAGGCTGGAACTCTGCTGTGTGCCCCGCACTGCTGAGCCGGTGTCCTGAGGCCGTCTGCGTGGGGGTCTGGTCTGCCTGGACCCGAGAGTCATCCGTCGGCTACCTGCTGCCGAAGACTCAGCTACCTGCCGCCCTGCGCTAGGTCTCGCCGCTGAAGAAGGCTCTGCCAGGAAGCTCTCGATCAGGAGGGCTCGCTCCAGCACTCCCACCTGGGTCGGAATGCTGAGGGAGATCAGCGACGCCCGAATCTCCTGTCGCAGTCCCTGCTCGAAGGTCCGGGCCCGGAAGAAGGGGTCCCGTACCATGTCGGTCGAGTAGCGAGATAGGTCAGTGAACCTCGCCGCGTACTGAGCGACCGTCATGCTGCCCTGGAGCAGCTGGAGAAGCTCCTGGATGCGCACCGCTCGGAGGGTGGCCGGGACGAACTCAGAGCGGAAGAGGCTCTCGAAGTCCGCCCAGAGCAAGGATGCCTCATCGTGAACCTGGAGCATCAAGCTCCACCATCGTCCTGCCGCCGCCTGCAGGAGGCTCGCCGCGAGAATCACCATGAGATCCGCCGGTGTCCTCACTAGCCTAAAGATCCGTACCACCGCCTCTAGCCAGTCCTCGGCGGACTGGGGGTCCGCCTCACCGCGAAACCTGGGCGGTCGCTGGCTCTGAAACTCATGCAGTGCCCTGAGGCGACGTGCATCATCAGCGTCTGGTACTGGAAGCATCGGTGGCTCGGCGGGTAAAGCTACCGCCGGTGCCACTGCTGGCAAAGGGCCCTGCACCGAGGCCTCGTCGCTCGGTGGGCTGCCGTCGCGCCCTACACTCGGAACCCTAGCTGGCTGTCGTCGCGGGGCCATCCTGAAAAGGAGAACAGGAGCACCACAGTCAGAACAGTATACCTGGTGAGCTGGCACAAGTAATCACATGGAAAACTTGAGACTTTCATAAAGCAGATCAGTATACCCGGTGAGCTGACGCAAGTAATCACAAAGAAAACTTGAAACACACACGCAATCAATGTTTTCATGTATTAAGTCGGAAATCAGGAGTCAGGGTCCTGGTGTACGGATACGTCGGCTGCCGCACCAACACTGGGCTCCCTGAACTGATAACCACACTCAATACACTAAACACTATTGCTTCATATAGAAAGAAAGGACGATCAGAGTCTGCGGTAGAACCGACCACCTCTGATACCAATTTTTCACGACCCGTCCTCGGGGCCCGTGTCGTGACTACCCCAAGCCCGCCTTCCATAGGCCAGGGGCTGGCGGCTAGCACCAAGGCGTAAATTCCCGGTAAACAGGGAAGGCATTGCCTTTATAAGTAACAACCACCACAGAGTCAGCAAGCGGAAAGTAACTACAAGGTGCAGAAAAGTAAAGGGGGCCGGAATACAAGCCCAACTGAAAGTACAACTGAAAAGTAAAGTACAGCAACTGAAGAAAAGATGGCGGCCTCGTGTCGTCCACTGGCAATCCCACCTGAAGGGTGGGTACAGATAGCCTCCAGGCTCCTCGGGTCCCACGTCCACTCCGAGCACGTCCCGCCCAGTGGTCCACCTCCAGGTACCGTCCTGCTCCACGCCCCAACCGCGATCAGCGCTGTCCGTCGTCTGCATCCAACACAACAAGGTGCGGGCATAGCCCGTGCAGGGGTGAGTATAAGCTACTCAGTAAGGACCCCGAGACCCCCGAAGGTCTCCCGAAATCCACAAAGGATATAGCACAAAAGAAAGATTCAATCACGAAGTAACATCTGACTCGACTTAGGTATATGCCCATACATATACCTAAGTCCCCAATTCTAGCTCTGCTCACGAGCTCAAGAACAACTCAATCCACAAAGGAAAGCAAGTCTCAAATCCACAAGGAGAGTAAACAGTAAATCCACATAGGATAGTTCAACACAATCCACAAAGGAGAGTAACATAAGATTCAGCTCAACCAGGTATACTTTTTCAGATGACGTCAAAGATGATCACTGATCCATCTAAGTCGTCGGACCCACGAAGGATCGATAGGTACTAACCCCCGCAAAAGACCCACGTAGGATCGGGCTCACACAGAACCTGTAGGCAGTGGCTCACACAGAACCGGTAGTAAGGACCCACATAGGATCGGGCTCACACAGAACCTGTAGCACTGATCCACGTAGGATCGCTGAGTGCAGTAGTCGACGCAGTCCACTGAGGATCTCTGCACAGTCGTTGCCGCAGTCCATGAAGGATCTCTGCTCTGCCGTCGCTGCAGTCCACGGAGGATCTCTGCTCTGCCGTCGTCGCAGTCCACGGAGGATCTCTGCTCTGTCGTCGAAGTCACAGCCAGCGCTAGGGTTCTCGCACATAGCGAGCTCGTTTAGGAGGGTCCGCTCCACGAGCCGAGAGGCTGATACATCAACTGACACGTAGTCCAAAGTTGATGTATCCAAAAGTTCCGTATCGACAACAGGATCTCAACGCAACAGACGGCGCGTCAATCGGACGCCCGGTCTGAGAGTTATTGGCATTTTCGTCCCAGGGGCCCGGTTGGTTTTTAGGGAAAAACCAACCCGACCATACTCCCCCTGTGTCCGATCCTCGGGCGGAGTATGCCAAAAGTTCCGTCTCACTTAGAGGAAACTACCACAACTGACGGTACGTCGTTCGGACGTCCGTAGCTCAAGTTATGAACGTTTCCGCTCCGAGGGCCCGGTTGGTTTCGTGTACGAACCAACCCGGCCGAACCCAAGGTCTTCCGAAACCTTGAGTATAATATACCGAAACGACCGTATCGATCCAAGGATCGCGTAGCCGCTGACGGTTCGTCAATCGGAGGTCCCAGGCCCAAGATATGGGCGAAAGACCGAAGAAGGCCCGAAAACGGGGGTTCTGGGCCCGGGGCGACCCGGCCCGAACCCCCCTGGGTCGGCCCGACCCGGCCTGGGCGCGGCCTGGCCGACCGGACCGGCCGGCTCGGATTCGGCCGAGCGGCCGAAGGAGCCGCCGCCGCGGGTTTGACCCGCGGCTTGGAGGAAAACGCGGCCCCGTGGGGGCCGCCTGTCACGCGGACGCGGCCGGGCCGCCGCGTCCCTCCCCAGTTCCGCGCGGCCGCGGAACCGGCCGCCGCCGCCGCGGCTTCAGCCGCGGCGGATCTTCTCCACGGCGGCTCGCCGGGCGCCGCCGCCTCCGGTCGCCGGCGCCGCCTTGCCGGCGACCCGCGCCGCCGCCGCCTTCCGCGGGCCGCCGGAGTTGCTCCGGTGGCCCGTTTTGCCTCCCGTCTGCGCCGTTGCTCCTCCCGGGGGTCGATCTTCACTGAGGAATCAACAGATCGCCCCTGCCGCGCGGTTCGTCGTCGTCCGCCATATCCGCACAACAAAAGAGATCGGCGGAGGGTTGCCGGGTCTTGTTCGTTAGACCCGCACCCTCCGCGTTAGTCATAAACAACGGGAGGAATAAAAACAACCAATCAACAATTTTAAAATAATTTAAAATTGTTTTGAGGTCGGGTTCTTTATTCCAAAAGAATAAACACGGGAAAAAAAATAAAAGAATTCCAACAACCCTTACCTCGCAGCTGTCGTTGCCGAACGAGGGATCGTCGCGGGATTGCTCGTCGCGGAAGAAGGGGGATCGTCACGTCGTCGCGGTATCCGGCGTCGCGTTGCCAATCTCCGGATCAAGATCAAACGGATTTAATTAATTAAAAAAAGGGTGAAATAAACGGCTCGTTTCTCACCTTAATTGCCGAACGAGGATCGGCCGCGGAAGAAGAGGCGTCGTCGAAGAACGTCGCGGTTAGAGCTCGTCGACGTCGCAAATCACGGTGTGCGTCGTCGAATTCCGGTCGCCGGCGTTCTTCGCGTTCTTCGCGTTCTTCGCGTTCTTCGCGAGGAGGGGAGATGAAGAAACAAAGATCCTCTCAAATCCTTTCAAAGGATTTTTAGGTTGGTCTTATTTTATAAACATGCCAACAAACGCAAAAGCGTAAGTAACGACCCATCAGTTTGTTGAATTAATTCAACGAGCGAAACAGCCCATTTAATTCACGAAATAAACCGCTCAATTAAATGGTCTGTTAAGAATTTAAGAAAACGCGTCGGTTGACTTTTCAGTTACTTTGACGGGTTTTCGCGGGAGCGTTACTTAGCGAAAGAAACGGCGGGGCTCTTGCGGGCCCCACCTCACAAATATCCTACCAAGGGGGTAGGATATTTCTGGATAGCATCCTATCCAGTTCAACTCAGATCAAGCCAACTTTAAGTGGCTTCAAGTGGCTTCCAAGCAGCTTAAGTGAAATAAAATAAAGTTGTCGCACAAATTTTATTTTATTTCTGACTTTAAGCCCCAAAATTTAAAAACCACGTCTGAGCAAACGCAACTCCGGAAGAGGCGTTTCTAAGCAAATACCGGCGCTGCGATTTCATCGGTGCCGTCAGAATTCGATTCCGGGCACCGGTTCAAAAGATAGAAAAACCCGCTCGTCCGTTCACTGAACGTACCCGAGCCAAACTTCGGAAATTGATTCCGGGCACACCGGGCCTCGGAATCAGGTGCCGTCTGAAGCTGTGCTCTTGTAAAATTCCAAAGAAAATTAAGAAAAAAATTTCCTTGAAATTTTCAGGTCTTTACAACCATAATTTATTTTGTTACATGGAATCCAATTCAATATTCAAGGATTCTTACCTCTTGGAAACTTTTATGCCCCTTACTACATCCATGTAGGTTAGGGGATCATTATTACTAACTAATAATGAGTCATCATCCTCAGTGAATATAAAACCATAATTTTCTTTTTATCTAACCTATGTCGTACTCTTATATAGTATTTGTGTCTCTTGAACAGTTTCTTATTCCTTGGGGGCTTTGTGGAATCTTCTCTTGTACCAATTGTTTTCTGCATTGGCCTCAACTTAATCGAAGTCTATATCACTACCACAAGCCCTTTTAGATATGATCTCCCTCTCATAAAATATCACATGTCTTTCCACTGTAATATTTATTTTTGAGGGGTCTTATAGTTAATATCCCCTTGTTTTCTTACAGTATCCTATAAATGTACACTTTCTACCTTAGGGTAAAAGTTTGTTACATAAAGAGGCCTTAACAAATTTTTTTCTTCCCCACATATGTAAATTTGATACCATGGTTTCCACCCAGTCCAAAATTCTTATTGAATACCATTTATTGATTTAGTTGGTACTTGGTTTAGTATAGGTGCTAGTTTCTATAACGTGTATCCCCCAAAGTATAATGGATGAATCACATGACTTATCATTTATCTCACCATTAACTACTATAAATCAGCCATTTAATAGTGAATAAAAAGGGATTTAACATCACTAAAAAGGTTCTAATTTAGAAAATGCAATTAATGTGGGGTTTGGGTGGTCTCATTTATCAGTTCTAAAAAAAGGGTTGATAATGACTCCTTTTTTCAGTGCTAAAAAATAATTGATAAAAGTAAAATATATAAATTCGTATAATTTCTAAAAATTGTTGTGTAGATGACCCTCCCTATTTTTTCTCTACCCCCATATAACAGTTTTTTTCCGGTCTCTCCAGCTTTTATAGTTCAAGTTTTCCCTACCCCCATTAACAATGTTAGGCACCTGGTCACCTGCCTGCGAGCCCCTGTCTTTTCTGGGTTTCAAAACAAGTACCTCCCCCTCATACTTTTATTCCTATTACTCCCTCTATATTGTTTTTTAATTTATGATATATCTATGAATTTATATATACTTATTCACTTTTTTTCATGCACACACACACATATATATATATTTAAATGTAAATATGAAATATGTTTTCTGTGTGTATGTGTTTGTTTATACATACATATCTACATACATACATACATAAAAATATTTATATATATGTGTGTATCTATAATGATAATTATATGTATTTATATTTATTTACATATATTATATATTTATATTTGTTTACATATATTTCAATATGTATACAAATATATATATATATATGTTATTCAATACACACACTAAAATATTAATATTTGTAAAAATAATATATATAAATTAATTATATGTGTATATAAATATTTACATTTTATTAAAATAAAGAGATGTTATTTTTTATTGAGATAAGGTTTATATATTTTCAATTATACATTACATGAAAATATTTGTACATATATATTTATACAATTAAATTTTTCTGTGTGAATATTTAAAAAATATGTATACATTTTTACATTTTTTATTATAAATAAAACTACATTAGGAAAAATTTTAAAATTTCAAAACCATAATTTCATTTTTATTGTAATAAATGGAAATAAATTCAGCCCCCACTGAAAACAGGAAAAAATACCCACTTAAATGAAGATGGAAGACTTTTGAATGCTAACAAAATTTGTATAACCAGACTAAAAAATCTATTTTGGAGCACTTCTTGGCCATTCTAATCCTCGAAAAAAGTAACAAGGGGTTTCCCCATGCCACGAGTGCATAGATCTCATCACATTATTCAATTATATAAATGGAGGAGCCAAAATGGACACCCAGAACAAAAGTTATGGTCGTTTGAAGTTTGGTTCTCATTTTCATCTTATTTTTCACCATTTAATATTTTTTGGGATTTTTTCTATCTTTAAATTGTTAATAAATGACTATTAATTGATAATAATTAAAAAACTATTAATTACTATTTATTTAATTATTTTATTATAAATATACACTAACTGTTTTATATATTAAGTGTAAGTTCGTATTTAGCATTATATAAATCAAATTTTATAAAATATATTATATTTATATTAATATCATTATATTTATATATAAATATTTTATTTTTAATGAATTTTTTTATGGAATGTACCTTTTATTAGTGCTAAGAATATTGATGATAAATACCCCCTTTATCAACATTAAAAAGAAGCACTGATAAAGGGGATACTTTTTCGCGTTAAAAATGTGAAAATAAAGGGAGGTTTTATCAGTGATTTTTAGAGTTGTTAAAATCGCCATCCAACACAACTTTTTTAGCATTGATAAAGGTAACCAATTATCAGTGATTTTTTATCACTACTAAAAGGTGGTGCTACGTAGATCCAATTCTATGGTAGTGATGTTTAACATGTTGTAGTTCTGACTTTCTCTTACATAGCTCAACTATGGTTTTATGGAGGAGTGAGTTGGGATAGGATCCAAAACTCCTTTAAGTAATTACTGAAGTACTCATTAAGATATTCTCCACCATGGGTTTGAGCGTAGTTTATTAATATTCCAACCAAGATGTTCTAAACATCATTCTTGTGTTCCTTTATTTTTTCAAAATAATCCCACTTATACCTCATTAAGTAGATATATCCATATATACTAAAATCATCAATAAAAGTTATGAAGTATGAGTAACTACCCCTTACTTAAATTGGAAATCCTACACTCACATCTGTATAAACTAATTCAAAAATATCTTTGGATTTTTCACCTTTCCCACATAATGGGGATTTGGTCATTATTTTCAGATAAACATGCGTGACATACACAAAGTGGTTTTAATTAAAAATAATATAGAAATCCATATTTAGTTAATATAGTCAAGGTATATTTTGTTACATGAACTAGAAGGTGATTCCAATGTTCGGTGTAGTATGATTCATGTGAATTAAATTCGTTATCAACTTCAATTACGTGGTTTGGGTAATCCAATACATATAGTTCATTATACAAACATTACTTACAATAAAAATTATATCCTTGCAAAATAAAAAATGTTTATTTCTAAATTTGAAAAAAAGAAATTCATTCTTATCATGTCTGGACACAGATATAATGTTTTTGGTAACAGATGGAACTTGATAAAAGCCTTTCCAAACCAAGAACATTTTGGTCAGAAGAGTGAGGTGGAAGTCCATAATAGATACAACAATGAGATTATATCCATTGGATGCTTGTAGATATACCTCCCCTTGGCCAATATTTCTAAATATACTTGGTTCCTGTATATTAATAAATATGTGTGCATCACAAGATGTATCTAACACCCTATTTGTAGAAACTGATAAATTTCACTTGGTACCAAATTCTCATGACGTTTCCTCATTCTTTTTCCATTGGTTGTATTTTTTCTTCTAGTGTCCCTTCCTTCCACATGAAAAACAAAAAAACATGTTCCCTTTCTTGGGCATTGATCATCCTCTTATTGGAAGGGCATTAAGAATCTTTGGGCTTAATGATGTTTTATTTCCATTTCTGGTGGTTCATCATAATTATGGATGGATTTTCATGATTTTTATCCTTATCTACAAGGTGAACAAGAGTGGGAAGATCTGGTAAAGACTTATCAATGTTGTTCATATGAAAATAAAAAAAAACTAGAGAAGCTCTAAGGGAGTGATTCCAAAATGAGATCGGTTTGTAGTTCATCATGGAATTTAAACCCTATAACCTCCCAGAGCTCAATATAGCATATGATCTTGACTACTTGAGGATGGATAGGGAAACCCTTTCTAGGATTTCTATGAATGAGCTCCTTGTAAATCTCATTTCATTCCTCTCTAGATCTATCCTTGTAAAAACTATAGTGTTTCTCAAGCAAGCTATATGAATCCATGTTTTCTTAAGAGTTCATGAGTTCACTATAAATATATGAAATCATTAATCATTGAACTTTGACCACATAACTCAAATGTTTTCATTGAAAAATATATTCATAAATAACATCCTTTGTAGGTGGATTAGGTATTGAGGAATCTTTCAAATAATATTTTTATTCATGGCATATAACAACATGAAGGAATTTAAACCCCTCCTTGAAGTTACTTACCGTTATGATGTTTTTTTCTCCAATATTGATCATAGGGATAATGTGGATGATGTGCATTTCATTTTATATTATAATTTAAAAAGTTGATTATTTTTATTTCTTCACGATAATATATTATGTGAGAAATAATAAATTAATTGATTTTTAATAAATCTCCCACTATTTCATCAAGTTCTAATATCCTTCAATATTGAACTTATAATGTTTATTTTCTCTGAAATTTTATAATAAAGGATCCATATTCCCGTTCTCATAACCCCAAATAGGGTTGGTTAAGATACCTGAAGGTATTGAGGTAGACAAGACATTTCTAACTGTGGGATTATAGCTCCTTGATCCATTAACTTGACTCCCATATCCTGAAATCCTAATTTGGATTTCCTCACCATTTTCCTCCAAATTATACCAATTACAACAGGGGATAATCATCTTCATGTAAATAGTAATGTCAAACCGAATCCTTCATAATAACTCCCTTTATAAAATTAAGTACCCCAATAAGGTTTGGTCAAACACTTAGATTTATTAATTTTTATTCCCAATCATGAGATGGAAGTCCAATTAAGACTTAATATTTGGTGGGGGGATTTAAATAACTTAATCATAAATTTCAACTTGCTTTTATCAGTTATGTGTATTTTTAATATTAAGTGGATGAAAAATAAATAATTATCCATGTTGGATAAAATATTTATGGATAATTCATTTATTTAATTTATTATACATAAATTTTATATTGTTTTTTTCATTTAACTGTCCTATTAATATTAATTGGATGTTACATAATTAATTAACAATGCTTGATAAAACATTTACCCATAAACAAATTTTAAAATTCAACATTTTCACATTAATTCATTTATTTATGTGATTACAACCTAGCATCCATCAAATAAATAATTTCCTTGACAAAACAAAATAAATAATTAAATGACCCATTCATGAGCATTATTTAGCATTTTATTTAATAATAAGACATTAAATAAATCTATTTACTAGGGTATATAACACAATTTTCCTGTCTCTTCATGAGTTACAAAATTCCACCATTATACCTAGGAATCACCTGAGTGGGAATCATTATGGATCATCTTGAACCACCTCTACATGCCTTGGGATACTCTATTAAGTAAATGTATTTATAACTCACATGTAGGCGAGGGGAACCAAATTATTAGTTAAAAGGGATTACATAAATATACTTGGACACAGTGGTCATATATAATAATGGAAGTAAAGATGAAATGTATTCCATCATATTTAATAGAATAATATATAATTGAAAAATCATGGAAGAAATTAAATTAAAATATCCACTGCATACACAGGTCATTGTCAAGCCCAAGAATGGTCATCATTGAAATGAATATAAAAAATTAATTACCTTCCATTCACTCATTTATTTTTTTCTTTATTATTTAATATGTATGCACTAGAATTAATTAATTAATTAATTAATTCCCTTTCATATTAATGATCATCCGAACATAATTATAGATATCCATCATTAAAATAATTCATGGAAAATTAATGGAATAAATAATAATTATATATTAATAACAATAAATTACTTGGGAATTTAATATTATTTAAATCTATTCATAAATTTTCCTACACAAATTGTTGTTCCAATCAACAAAATGTGGTTTTAATGCTGAAATTTTCCATTTCATTTAATTTTTAATTCTTTAATTTAATGGGTGACTATAGGATGTGTACAGTCTATCTACACGCCATGTACCTCGGTTATCGTGATTCCAAGTCATACGCCATAGGATTAGGCATGTAAACTCGAACGAACCACACTACATGTAAAGTCTAGCAACACGCCATTTATCCTCTTTCCATGTTCTAGGAATGACATATTAATGACAATAAATTACAAAGAATTAATTGGGAATTTCATATTAGGTTATAATGCTGCAATTTTCAATTTATGGTAATTTATAATATTATTCATTTAATGGGAGAATATATCACGTATATAGTCTAGCTACATGTAGTGTAACTCAACAACCATGTATCAAAGTTACTTGCATTGGGCTTGAGTTTGTTAAATCGACTGGGCTATATATCATTTACAAGAATTCTACACTCCATGTATCTGTTTGTCGTGTTCTGAGATTGACCGGTCAACATGAATTGTGAAAAAAATTCCTTGCTAGTAATTGATGGCTCGACGCATCCATTTACAATCTATTGGGGTATATAATGGGTGATCTGGCAATATGCTATCTAACCCATTTTTACCAGCCAAAGATTCATAACATCCCAATGAATTCTTCAGTCATTCTTTGTCTATTCTTAACCCTTTAAAAAATTAGACACAAAACACACATGATTAATAAATAGATAACCTGTTAAGTCAAATAGTATTAAATAATGAGTATCATGAAATGAAAATATAACAACAATTGTACATAAATGAATAATCAAATAGATAGTTATAAATTTAAATATGACGTCTTGGATACCACTTTTTGGTTCCAGATGTAGTAGAAGCATGCAGTTGTCTGTGATATATTATAGTTTATTTTTATAATTGTTTCCTGAAACCCAGAGTAAAGAACATGCACATAAAATTTATTTAATAATTACAGAACTAAATACCCGGGCTTAGGAATATTCATCAATGAAAAATATTGATTATCTAAAAAGACCCTATTGAATTACCTTCGTTGTTCAATGAGGGTCCCAGAATAGAATCCCTTTGGCTGTGATCCACATGTTCTCTTTTATTCTCTAAGCAACACCACTCAATCTATGGGTTCTAGTGCGCTGAGTGAAATTTCATGGATTGTTCGTTCCTAATCACTCATTCTCTAGTCTTTAAGAAATATTTTTTGTGCTTCTCATTATTGATAGAATGAGAGGAGGAGGAGTCAAAAGATAATTCTTTGGGCACCATAATTCTAAATTATCACATTTGTAATCTTTACAAAATATAAATAATCATCTATTTATAGAGTTAGGATTTAAGATAAAATATTAATTAATTGTATAATGGCCATTGAATAAAATTTAATACCTTTAATAAACCCCGTGAAACATAATAATAATTATATATTATTATTATTTTGTGTCACGCAGGAACATGAACAATAATAAATATTATTTAAATGACTTGTTAATTAATATTTTTCCGTGGACATATCAAGTTCCATTAGTACTAAATTTTCAATTATTGAACACCCATATTCATTTTTAATTCATTAATAAATTTTTAATTAATATACCTTAGAATAATTATGTATTAAATATTCATTAAAATAAAATAAAATTATTCACATACCGATGAATAAAAATTTATTTAATTTATATAATAAATATAGCGTGAATAAAATTATTCCTCAAACATGAGAATAATATTTGTTTTATTAATTAAACTCAAATATAATTTAATCAAGATAAATATAAACACATAGTGAGTGACCCTCTATGTTTTTTTATCATTATAATTAGATAGGGTTTCGAGAAATTCCAAGATTAATATCTATAAATGGGTCATGGCATCAGACAGAAAGAACATAATGTCACAACATTGACAACCACATAAAAACACTCACCATGTAATATAATAAATTTATCAAAATATCTCATAAATAATTTTTAATGATGGTTTCATCAACCAATTTACACGATACACATTTCTTTGAATATATGAAATTATCACGTCGCAACACCATAGACATGGAATTTTGGTAAATGTTATATTCCAATCAAAGGACAGTAATATCAACTCCCATAAAGAGGGAAGGGAAAAATCCTTCCTAAAGTTATCAATTGATGAAATTTCAATTGTTACACACCCAACATACCCTACAACAACTAATAAACAAAATGATGGTTTTTGTGTGTAAATCTAAGTATGCGAGTCATGATTTGCATCATTAATAATCTTAATGCCTAAGGGCCATTACACACACTCAAAGATTGGAATATCCAATGACACAAAATCATGAATAACTCTTATTAGTGGTTTTATTATTATAATCTCCCATTATAGAGATTAATAAGTAAATCTTCTTGGCATGAAGCCTCATCCATTTATGAGTACTCACTCCTGACGGTCTAAATACTGAGTGTACCTTTTTAGTTTGTTATCCCACCATAGAATTATACTAAGAATATTGAAATATCACATGAAATAATTATCATAGTGGGAAACTTCTATGACCTTATCAATGAAACTAATACTCTAAGACATAATTCCATTTTATCCATGAAGAAAAATTAGAAATATGAAACAATATGTTAAATAAATATTCAACACATAAAATAAATATGTAATCAATGTATAATTTTTTATTCCTAGGAAACCAAATCTATCAATAAAAACCACAACATGCATCAAATGAATGTGTGATTAATTCTTATAGGTCATAAATAGACCACATATCATTATCCTAATGAACCATGAAAATCATAGTGTGTTTTCTTAATTTTCATTATATGAAGTGCATTTTGAACAAAAATGTTTTTTTTCAATTGAACACATTCCCTTCTAGTCATACCAATAACAAAATGTGTTATATTTATGTAAATTTAATTCATATATATATAAAATGATTCACTAATATTTGTACAAATATATCAAAGAAATCTATGTACATTTTTTCGGTTTTGTGTATTTGTTATGAATTTTGAACTAAAAAATGACTTTTAAACTGAAAACAAATATGGTTCCAGTTATATTGGCCCCACCGTGTGTTATGTTAGAATGTAGTTAATCTATAAAAGTCTTAAATAAATCAGTGATAATTATTCTAAAGTATCAAGACAATCATTGTGAGTATTCTTAGTTCTCACATTGTGGAAAGTGTTTTGAACTAAACATTTAATTCTAAATATAAAACACTCATTTTTCATATATGGAACTAAAAAATTGATATAAATATATTTTTAGGAATAATGATGGGGACATAACAGTATTAATAACAATATCAATGATTATAGTGATTACATAATTGTAATATAAAAAATTAAAATAAAAAACTAATTAAAAATTAAAAAAATCACAAATAGAAATTAGAGAAAGAACAACAAACATATAAAAAAGTTTATCCAAAACCATTGGTAAATGTACCCTAGAGAGACCCTATATCAATGGTTCAACCAAACCCATTTGTATAGTTTTATGGGTTTTTAATGATCAAAACATGACTATATATATTGAAAAATAACCCAAACACTGGAAGAACAATATTCAAGAATCAATGCCTAAATAAAATATATAAAAACATACCTAGACATTACTAATGGTAGAATTGTTCTTATTCTTTAGTGGTGAAGGATAATTCTTGGTGAATATCATAAAGCAATGAAAAAAATTACCCTACCTATTAGGGGGTAAACATAGAAATAGATCAATGATCATATCATGAGAATATCTAAATGTTCAAGGGGTGCAAGTGGCTTCATCTTTGATGTTGAACAACAATTTTGGAGGAATAGAGAAATGATAAGCTTTCCCAGAGTTAATTGTTTTCAACTCGAGTGAACACATACATTTAAATAGCCATACATGATGTGTTTTAATTTAATAAAAATGTGTCTTCCTTATTAAAATCATCCATATACATTTATTCCTAAAATTAATTGAATCAAATTAAATGAGCATTCAATAATATTAATCTATTAATAATACATTTTAACTGATAATAAAAATATACATGAGAAATAAATATATATCAAATATAAATCAAATATATATATATATATATAATTATTATCCGATGTGTTTAATAGATGCATTATAATACACACATCAAGTGCTTATAATTAAATATACACATTATATATATATATGTAATATATATATATATATATATATATATATATATTAGGTCATATTTAACAATGTACCAAATCCACTAAAATCATACAAGGACTTTATACAAAAAATCACTACAGTTTTGGAATCTATCCAAACTCTTTTGGATATTATTTTTCAAAAAAATATATTCATTTGGAAAAAAAATTGTATAAAATTTTATCCATATGAAAGGGCCTAGTTGTGTGACCCTCTGGGCCTTAGATGTCTTAACAATATCTATAAAATCTCCATTTCATAGATTTAATAAAAGTGTGACCTCTAGAAAAGAATCAATGCTACTCAAGCTACATAGGGGTCTAGTGTGATCTCCATCAAACAAAATTATATATAAATTCCAAAATTTCCACCAAAATTTGTATTATATAAACATTACATATCTTATATAATCCCTTTTTCCATGACATTGATTGACCACTAGACATGTAACTTTTCAATCTTGTATAGGTCTCTCATAATTTTATCGATTCTATAAAATAGGATTACCATGTGGATTAATACATCACATGTCATTAATCTATCTAATAATCACATCACATGTCACTTATCCAAGTACTTGAACACATCATGTGTGAAATAACTAACCATGGAAAAACATTTCCTCAGGTAATTCATTCAGGGGCTGGAAGTCTTTCCTTATCATACAAGTGGATAAATACCTTCATGGTTGCACTCCAATCAATGACATGATCAACAAAATACCCCTCCACCCCCTAATTAGCTAGGATCTTATGGTAACTTGAAAAATTAGGGAAACAATTTATGATGTTTTTCATGCTATATATCTAAGCAAATATAGGTAATAAGAATTTATTATAAAAAAACACCCCTATGTATATCTATGATTGTACAACATTTCATGAGATGTTCTTTAGTTGTTCAATCCAAGTAATAAGTATCTAAATATTACCTAATGAATCAATTGTTTAATATCAGATATAAAACATTTTGTAAAATATATAAGAATATATTCAAGATAACCATTACATTTCATCAAAACCCATTATACTCTATGATTATCATCAGTTGTGGATAACTACATGTTTTTAATTTGAGGTAATATTTATCTTTCAACCATTCATGTTAAATATACTACAACACACATGAATTAATAAGAAATTGATATTTCATTATTATAAAGAAATGATACAACCATTACAACCAATCACTTAAAGAGATATAACATGACCCTCATGCAGTTACTACAGTAGTGGATTTATTTTTATAAAATTACATCCATATGTAATTTCTATAACATCCCTATATGATTTTCTGATAAAATACTCACACTAACCACATAGTGAGTGACACTTATGAATCCATCCTATTTGAATAATGGTGATACATTGGAATCATTTTCCGTGTGTTGAACTCATTGAACATGTATTCAAACTCAATAACTTCATAACATGATATTTCTTAATATTATACTATGTTTTCTAATTAGAACTATTTTATGTAAACTATCACCAACGTTTCAACCTTTTTCATTTATTTTTTTAAAATATTTTTAAATAATATATCTATTTACAATTTCACAATATTAATATTTCTTAAACATTTTATGAAATCAATTGAATTTAACTTTTCAACTAATATGGCCTAAAAGTGATATTTACTTTATCAATGTAACTAAATATTACTATTTATATTTTTATTCAATGTCACACAACCTAAGTGTTTAGGATATTAATAAAAAAAATCACTCAAAATCATATTGGAATAACTTTTTATTTGTTAAATTTAAACTTTTCAATGATAATACATACTCTCCATAGCCTCTTAGAAATCATATTCTCTTCAGAATATCTTTCAATGATAACTTCTTTGTTTTGAGGGAGTAATTTTTTTCCCTTTTCGTATGAATATTTAAAAAAAAATCCATAACATATATGGTATTATATGTGTTTAGAATCATTCCTTTTATAAATAATATTTCATTAAAAATATATCTTTGATGGATGTTTTGATCACATTCCCTCATATTTTAACAAATACATGGAACAACATTTTTATCCTAGATAAACAATTTAATACAAATATTCTAATCAATAACTTTTATTGAAACCTAATGAATCTTAAACAATGTGTATACATTTAATCATCCCATAACAACCATTTTTTATTGGACAACATCTCTTATCATATAAGATAAGTGACTTAAAGATGCCCATCTTTTAAATTTATTCATATAAGACTAACACATTTCTTTACATTAAAATTCATGATGTAGAAAATATTTAATTCATCTCAGGAATATAAACTTCAAGATTGATCTATTATTACATTTATTTTGATTGCATAAATATTTACAACACTTTTTTAAATATGAATTCAGTATCAAATACTCATCAAGTATAGGAGAATAAATTTCTATAACATTCTTACTTGATATGGAAATTCCATGTGGTTTCACAAACCTCATCTGGTATATCTTTTATAATCCAATAATATGGAATTATTATTATTCCTTTATTGATATCCCTCATTTTCAATGACCATGATATCCCTTTTGAAGAAATATTGTTCAATATTTCAACCAATTTTTCTTCTTCTCATTTAAATAGTTTACCAACTTTTATTATATATATAATATCAGAATCTAGACATCATTCAGTCAATACATTCATTCTCTACAATTTTATAATCTCTAGTAAACATTTCTCTAATCCTTAAATCTTTCTAGAATATTTCCATATATAAAAATAGGATAAATTCTTTTACCCAACAATCTTTATAGGAATTCTTCATTTGTTCCAAACATATTCAATCATACTTAATATCATCAACATACCAAATTATATTGATTTTATGATAATAGAATTTATTAAGTCTATTATGAATTATCTTCATTTTAATCCTTAAATGAATCATTCCATTATTTTATAAGAAACTATATTCACTTATTAAACAACTTAAACACTTGGTTACTCGAGAAGGAATTGTTCTAAAACCTAGAATAACTCTCTTGACCTAAAGCGTTTCATCATATCCTAGTCTTAAGAGTTACATACATTAAGCTCCATATATCGAGGATTAATTTAATGTTAATTTTGTTGATGATAATGGATTAATATATTATAAAAACATTATATTTGAGGTAAATTATGTTTATATATTTTCTTTATGGAAATTTATTTATAATGCTCCAACTAAAAATTGATGAATGCATATATCATATCAATTTAGTGATCCTAGATCCATATTTCACTAGGCACTAGGTTACCTAAACATTTATCCCATTTCATAGCCATTTATGTAGTGTATAATCCTAATTAAAACTATTTTGAATCTTTGATACTTGAGTGGATAACCATTTAACCAAATCCATATATGGATTCATTCAACACTATTACTCTAGTAACTAAATGCTATTAGGGAATCCCAGCTTGTGTAACTCAAAGAAAACATCAAAAAAACAAGCCAACAATGGATAATAAAGGGGTAACCAACTTTAGAATGTCCCACCCACAAAATAATATAGATCCATCCATTAATTTCTTTCTTTACACAAGATAAATCATAGGCACACGACTCTAGCATGACCCACCTGGTTGGAATATCAAGGTCTTGACAAGTGTCTATTTGGAAGGAATCTCTCACATAATTTTTTTGGGGTTTTGTTTTTAGTTATCACAAATTTCATTTAAATCGCAGGGATATTAAATTATTAACTATTAGATCCTATTTAATAATTATCATCACTTGTTTTATTCTATTCTTGTGTATGCATGCTTTTAAGGATTTAGTCTTGGAAGCATTATTCTAACCACCAAATTATTTTGTTAAACTACGTTAATGTTTATCTATTTACACAACTCACAAGTCAATTTTAATCAACCAAAAACAAAAGTCAAGTATATTCATACATATCCAAATACATAATATTCATAAGGTACATAAAATAAACATGTAAAAGCATAGAGTTATATGAGATTCTGAAAACACTACATGAGTAATTCCAGAGTGAAAGATAACTAACCAAATTCTCTTTACTAGTCAAGTAAAGCCTCCAGGAAATTTGGTGTTCTGACCCCATGTCACTCTACCTGGGATACCTTACATAATAGAGAATTCAATTCATAAAAAATGTAACACATAATATGAAGAAACTATTCCCAACTACTACTCACAATACCATACCAAAAATTACAAACCATGGTCAAAGTATATGAATGATAAATTTTATTATATCAAACCTATCATGATATGAAAGGCTCAATCATAGATTAAATTTATCATATAAATTTTTAAATACAGTCATTCATAATATAAACTATTCCTAACTATGAATAAAATAATGAATAATATTTAAATAAATGTATAATTCAAATATTTAAATATGATATAAAAATTTGAAAACAATTTCATAAATAAAAGATAATTATAAACCATTTTTTATTTTCACCCTTAACATTATGGACATTCAATAATTTTGATTATAAAATCTTTATATTCTTTCTAATATGAATTTTTTTTATGATTTATCCTAATATGTATTTTCCCTTTAAAATATATAATATTAAATTAATTATAAACTATTGATAATTAAATTTATATTATGTATAGCTTTTACGTAATCTGAATATGTAATACTTAATTATTATTTAATCCATCATTATATAAATTATCAAAAATCTTTTATGATATGGCTTAAAAAATATCTGAAATAAATCCCATTAAATTTGAAAATTTTCAAATTAGTTAAATATTAACTTAACATGAATACAAAGTAAATGTAATAAAGAAACTATTTCGTTATTTAAAAAAATATTATACATTTATGAAATATTCCAAAATAAATTCTATTTATAAATTTTTTATAAATAAGAATGAATATAAAAATTTTATATTCTTTTCAATATCTATATTATAAACAATTTTATAAAATCAAAATATTATATGTGTTGGAATTTATAAACACCTTATAAATAACAATTTATGATTTCAAATTAAACCATTTATTTATATATAATAAATACATTCCTTTAATTTTTCAAAAGGTGTTTAAAAAAATCTATCGATTAACCATAATCTTTTTAAATTAATTGATTTATAATACTTTTTATAAATTATTATTAATATTAAAAAATAGCTTTATTATTATTTATAAATAATTTATAAATAAAATAATTCAATTCAAAAATGAATTCTCTGGATTAAAATAAATACATTAATAATTTTCATAAACAAGATTAATATATATTAGTTTTTTATATTTTATTTCTATGATTGAAAAATCAAATTTTACTATTAAAATGTATTTCTCATAGATCAGTAAACATGTTGATTCGTCAAAAATACCACAATCTGATACCACTGATGTGTTATGTATGATCATCAAACAACAATGTGAAATGGAAGATAACTCAAAAACATATTCATCTATCTTTTGGATTCAATGCATAAATAATTTTTATAAAAACATACTTGGAAGTTATCAATGATATATTTCTTGATCAACTTTACAAGTGAAGGAAAATTCTTGATGAATATCTGGAAGCAATGAACAAAATAACCCTGCCTCCATGGGGTGTACACTACATAATGGATTCACGGTCCTGTTGCAAAAATACCTGAATGCTGAATGGTAGCTTGCACCTTCATCTAATAAGATGTATAGTAGTTTGGGAGGAATGGACAAATGAGAGGTTTTTAAAAAAAATTTATTTTCAATAGTAGGTATCACATCCCTTTTTATAGACATCAATGATGAATTTCTATTTAATTAAAATAGATATTACCTATTAAATACATCCATATACATTTATTCCCATAATTAAATGATTCTTATTCAATGAGCAGTCAAGAAAATTAACTCATTCATAATGGATTGTAACTGAAAATAAAACTACCCGGTGAAAATAAATATATATACAATATATATATTTATTATCACATGTATTTAATAAATTCATTATAATACACACATCAAAAGAATGTAATTGAATATACACATTATATATATTTTCCTACATTATATATATATATATATTATCCTATATTATATATATATATTATCCAATATTATATATATAGTACTAAATATTTAACATAGGTACCCTGGAGTGACCCTATACTAACGATTTGGAAAAAAACATTTAGTATAGCTTCCTTAGTGAGACCCTATAATAAATTTTTAGGAAAAAATATTGTTATGTGTACCATGGAGACACCCAATACCAACAGTTTGGACAAAACTATTGGTATAGGTTCTATAGAGGTACCTTGTAACAATGGTTCTCCAATACTTTTGGTATAGGTCTATAACAATAATTTTGCACATAGTTTGTATAGGAATTCAATATTTTTTGAATCCTTCAGTCAAATTACATTAGATACATAAAAATTTAAATTTAATTTTATTATAAATTTATATATTTATGAATAAATGTTCACTAATGTCTATGTATATTAGTTGTTAGGCCATTAAAATATAAGTGCGAGGAGCTGGGATCAAAAATAGTATAACCTTATTTTACATTACAAAAACCAATTGTTTGGAGAACCATTGGAATAGGTATTTTATATATCCATTACCAATGGTTTATAAATCATTAGTGTAGGTCCATATCAATAGAGAATCACTCAAAGACCCCCCCCCCAAACCATTGGTGTATGATTTATTTTCAAAAGGTGTTTATTTGACAAGTTACCACATTTGGTCATTACGTAGTTAACGATCAGGTACACTAGCATGAAATAGAGGGACTAACACTAGAAAATGTAGTATCATTCATGATTTTTAGGAAACACTACCTAACATTGAATAATATGATCCATCTTGTGATGTGTCTGAAGAAAAAAACCGATCTACACCTTCTAATATGGAATTTCAGTCATTGTGATTAAAAACAAATGAAAATTAAATATGTATTTGTTCGTAAGTCTATTTCATTTTTGTTGATTAATCCAATTGAAGTAGTTCATGTTGATATTTTTTTTATGTATGGTGGTTTCCTCAATGTGTTGTCAAATGGGGTTGGATATAGAAGATGTTTGGGTGTCTAACCCCAACAATCATCTAACATAGGAATTTAGTATGGGTGAGGATTGCCTATACAAGGTTGGGGATTCCCCTCATTCTCTCATCATCAATCATATCATCAATAAAAAATTTATATTCATTATTTTTTTGGTATTTTTTAAGAAATATTTATCAATTTCTCAAGAGAGATAATTGAGGGCATTCTACTTGTAATTGTGAGATAGTGTCTACCCATAATGATACACATATATGCATTTTAGTTTTTACCCATTTCTTTGTGGGGGGGCCACATCACATATGTTGTTATTTATTCCTCATTTTTAAACATTATTTTATCTCAAAGTTATCACTACACCACTGGTACAATCATTTATAATCCCAAAAAGTAGAGTCAAAGGAAGGTTCTATCTCAATGATGTTCACTTTTTTAGTGTTAAAACTTCTTTTAAATTTGATTTCCCTATGTGATTTTGACTGTAGTGGATATTTCACACCAAAAAAAAATTATTGAGACTATTAAATACATTTTTCTGAAACAAATAAGCTTTTGTATTGAGTGAGTGTCTAGATGGTGGTAAAAATCGATATCAAAAAATTCAATGGGAATAATTTTTTATTGTGAAATATAAAGATGCAAGAAATGATATTGAAGGACGGTTCAAAAATAGAAGCTATATTATTTGAAATGGGTCAATAAAGATGATAACCCATCACAAATAGTGAATGGAGATGGGAGTCCATCGTGATTAACCGGTGGAAAAAATTTCATCATAATCTTTTTCTGCACTGCATATAGAATGAATTATCATTAGTGATGAATATAAATTTTTGGTAATATTTTATTAGCAACAAAAATATTTATTCATAACTGATACATATTTCAATGGAAACACTATTCGATTACAAAAAATGGAAAAAAATATTAAATTTGTATTAAAATAACATCAAAAAAAATTTAAAAAACCAAATATATAAAAATATATGCATATTAATTCATAATTATATTACAAACAATATGCGAATACAAAAGATTTCATAATATGTTTTTTAAAGACATATACCATCGATCACTATGGAGGTGGTGGATCATCTGGAGGAATAGGTGGTGGGAACTCTAACCATATACCCTGTATAATTTGTCACATATACTACATCATCATATTGGGCAGCTAATCATTCAATCAATGCTAATCCTCCTCATACTATAGTTGATGTCAACAAATCTTCTCATTCTCTCTATAAACTCATTTTGAGCTATCAAATTAATGGAAATCTCTTAAGATAGAAATAAAAACAAATCATGATCACCTCTAGATATGGAAGATGATCACTCCAAAATTCCATAATAACTGGAAGATGTCAATCAAGAATTGATACCAACCACTCATCCTTTATCGATACTATACCAAGTCCCTTGCATTCAAGCTAGCTCATTAAATTTTGATTCACCAATATCATGAACCTCAGAATCGTCCTGAATCTCATCGTGCATGTGAGAAGTAACAACATAATATGTCTCCTTCAAATTAAATTTAAAACTAAATTAGTTAAAATGTTAATTTTATTAACTTTTTATAATAAAAAAATATACTAACCGCAACCTGACACTGTCTATCACCAGTAATATTTCCAGTTCTGTGATTATATTTTATCTTCTTAAAACAATGAACTCCATAACATTGGTATAGTAGACTAACTATATTAATTTAAAATTAACATTTTAAATATAAATTATATATATAATTTTAAATAAAATTACTTTTCCAATGTGATTGATGAATATTAAATTTATGACTACCATCTCTCTACAGAACCTCTTGTATCCCATAGTTCTATCTAACTGATGAAAATCTCATCTAAAGACTATCTCCTATTTATTAGGAGCGGAGTCTACACCAACAATGTGATGGGATGTAATTAGGGAAATGTATAAAGAAATAATGATAAGAAACAACATCTGTATACCTCTATATGAATCTCTTTCTCATATTGTGTTAAAACTATTGAAAAAGCTCACACATAAAAATCTTCGATGAATCTCAGATAGTGGATATCATTATATCATTGATGAGGTACAATAAACCCTAAAAATGAATAATAATAAAAAATTTATAATTTATAAAATTAAAAAATAAATATTAATTTTTTACATACCATCCAATGATCAAAGATGCAGTAATGAACATCAATGTAAATCCGATCCTACATGACCCATGGTTCAGAAATATAGCTACATTGAATCGTACCCCCTACCCAATGATTATATGTGAAAAAATGATCATAAAAATGAAAAATAGTAGATGAATAAAATAATGAAGAATTTGGATTATTATTGAAAATTGATAAAAATACACAATAAACATACCTCCACATCTGTGGATCAAAATGAAGATACTGAAATTTAATAGGATTAAGAGAAAGAATCTTGAATTTTCTTATTGCATGACACCTATGAGTAGATGATATACTAGTACAAACCTGTGGTAGAATGATAATTCATCAAAATGCTCACCAGAAAGCACATCATCTAGGAGGGTACTAAACAACTCATTAGTATCATCACCCACAAAGAGATTTATATTTAAATACTTGAAAAGTATTATATATTAATTATGGTTATAAATATAATGTAATTAAATAATTATAAATCTTCATCCTCATCTATGTATTCAAGGGTTTCAATATATTCTGCTTCCTCTTTACATCATAATCTATTTCTATACAAATTATTTTGTTACATCATCAACATTATCAACACTATGATTTAGTAAATACCTGGTTTCATCATCTATATTTATATCTCTTTGAGTAAAATATGTATTTGGTTTTTCCTCTTGAAAAAATTGTGTTTTTACACTTCTATAGGACCACTGTAACATTTCATAAACTAATTTACATGAGATTTAATTTTTATTATGCTCTATCACTCAATTAAATCTCTTGAATAAAAATAATAATTTATATAATAAAATTTATTATTCTCGATGATCTAGAATAAATATATTGTTTACTAAAATAAGGACATTATATTTAATGACAAAGATTCCATAGTGTGGTTAAACATGCAACACTCTATCAATATCAAACAAATGAAATTTAAATATTGTTACACAATCCCTTCCAAGATAACATGTCTCAATTATTTCATCCATCATACCATAAAAGTTACATTCACCTTCTTTATGAAGATATTCATTCAATAAAACATGACTATTCCTTATTTTCATCACCATATGCATGTGTATGAAATCACAATCCATTTCAAACATCTGCATTATAAGATTTTACTAATTTGGATTATGGGTTACTCAAGTCATACAATCAATTATAAATTATATCTTCATGTTGTGATACCTATATAATTTAAGAAATATATAATATAAAAAATAATAAATTTCATTCATATATTCAACCATAATAAATTTACTTTTCCATTCTTAAAAATAAGTTGGAAAAATACATTATTGGCATTCTTCAAGTGAAATAGGTGTAATTTTTGTGAACACTTTATATATATGATCATCTTATAATATAAATAATAATTTCTTTAATTTACTTTAACAAAATTTAAAGAATTTTAGAAATTAAAACTCACTGTACAAATCTTGTCATTTCATCATAATTGAGTAGAACATATGTATAGGCTTTGTATTACTCATCATCTGAAAGAAATCATTCATGAACTCCACCAAAGAAAAGTATTGGACGAATAAAAATTGATAATTTATAGTTCATTACATTTCCAATATTCCCTTAATCCTCACCCATTTGATTAGGTTTTGAATGATATTCATGTTGAAAATATTGGGAGTAGAAAAATGAAAATTTCTCTTGAAAATATGATTATGAAATTTTCACTTTAACTGTTATTTTAGTTTATAAATTTTTCTCCAATTTATTCATTAATCTCTTGTATGGGAACATAAAATGAAATAGTTATGATCGTCCATATGTTTCTTCATGCATATAATTTTATATTAAATGTTTCATTGAATCAATGAAAGCTTGTGATTTTTTTAATTTACATGAAATTAAAACTTCTTGTTGCATCCCACCCACTGAAACACTATATATTTTCACCACACATATATATGGGAAACAATATTACATTTCTATAAACACATTTCAAATAAAATAATATATCAATCCTCTAAGGAAAATTGGTAAGATTCATTCAATTATATCATGATGATCATGATTTGTTAATCTTATAATAGAACTATTTAAATCATATTAAGTCAAATTGAAAAAATATCCATTTCTAACCTCAAATACTCAATCTAAATATTTAAAAATAAATAATTTTCATTAACAACTAAAAAATCCCCCTTTTCCTTCATTCAATTATATGATCTATCATTTTCAAATAACTCATGTTCTGTAGGCTTGAAAATTTGGGCAAGATATATTCATCCCTATACATTATATTTTGTCATACCAGATTCATCAAAAAATATATAAAATATATTATAAAAACATTTATTCGTAATATTCACTACATCTTACAAGTTATGGACTAACAAATTAGACTAATATGGTAGATCACAAAAAAATACTCGATTTTATCCAAATGTGATATTTTCTAAAGCAATCTATTTTTTTGGTTTATATTAATTCCAAAGTAAATAGTTGGTAATTAACTGTATAAAAACATGATATTTATAATACATTTATTTTTAAATAAATTTAATTTCTTTAATAGCTTGCATTAAATGTAATAACGAGTTTTAAAGAACCACATTATACTACTCAAATAGTGTTATCTAAACATGATCAATTTAGACTAACCATTAAATTTAGAATAAAAATTAGGTATAACTACATTATGAAATATATATAATTTATCTACTCAATAAATATTTTTGTGATTAATTCTTAGTAAAAATATTAATAACTACATTATAAAATATATATAAATTTGGCCTTCCTTTCTCTTAAGATGGGTGTTTCTGAATCCTTCTTCCCATGGGTTCATGGATCCCTATTGCTGCAGTTGGATTGTGGTTACCTAAAGAAGATTCCTCATGTATGTGCACCCCAAGTTTTTTTCAACAATTTTATGGAATGATTATTCTTCCAGGTATGAATTTCTTCATTTCTCTTTGTGTACATCATGTGGGATAGGATTATTATTATTATCACTTGAGAAGTTGGTTTCATTTGGATTAAGAAAGATAAATGAACTCATTTTAATTTAATATAATCGGATAGGGAAATGTGAATCACGATCTTACAGATTTTTTGTTATTAATTTGATATTGTGAATTGTATTGGATTAATGATGGAAAAAAACTGTGGATGTCATGGGTCCTTGCTTATGCTGTAATGATGTGAGTTATGGAATTCATTTGGTTTGTTTGTTGAAAACAATGAAATTAAAATTTTATAATTATGTATCATTAGATAAATAATTGTATTCCAAAAGATATTTAGTCTTGCGTGATATCACCCATAATTAAATAAGTGGAATTGAATCAAATCCCCTATACCTAATCTCAAAATTTATATGTGTCTATTATAATATGTGTGCAGATGGTGTTGCGTTTTGTGGATTGGATATAAATATGTGGTTCATGGGTGGGGATGCTTTTTTGTTATGTGTAGGGGTATTGGATGTGATATTCAACGATCATGTAATGGTAATGGTGGTGAAGTGTTGAAGAAAGGATGTGATGTTGGTTGGTCATGCCAGTTTCTAAGGATATAATGTAATTAAATGCATGATAATGATATCAAATGGGATTCTAAATAATTTTGAATACTTAAATCAAAGGTGGATTTCTCAATAAAAATTTTCGGTAATGGAAAATCTATAAAATTGGCTTAAAAA
Source organism: Viscum album (assembly GCA_963277665.1). Lineage (NCBI taxonomy): Eukaryota > Viridiplantae > Streptophyta > Magnoliopsida > Santalales > Viscaceae > Viscum > Viscum album. Next base: position 257,858,039 of record OY728128.1, on the reverse strand, counting down.
AATAAAAAAAATTTATATATGAACTATGCCTTTTTTCATTATGGGTGTAATGATTTTAGTTTCGGCCGCATAAGTGGAGGTTCCAGTGAATTTTTTGTTCCTTTTTGAATCATTAGGATGGGGTATGTGTTCTATATCATTATATGTATATGACTTATATATATTTTTAATTTCTATACTCAGCCATACAGATTGAGCACTATGTGCCAACACCCACATAGTCAGATGGGGGTTGTTTTCCCCAAAATACCATTGGGAAGATGGATGGATTTCTACTAACTCTTCCCTAATTCCTCTTCCAGGTGTTGGTGATATGAATGGGTTGTGATATCTACAATTCATAAGTGTCACTATCTACATGTTATGTGACGATATGTTATCGCCCAGGTGAATTTTGGAGACATGTGATATGGTGACTTATGGTGGGGTTCATTCATTGTTGGATGAGGGAACAAGGTTGATGTCCTTCGTGTTCATGATACCATACTACTCTAGTTATGAGATGTGATGTGATGTGATGAACTATTTTTCTATAGATGATATATGATGTGATTTCATGTTATTAAGAATAGGTGGGAGTGCTAGTACATACAACGTTGGGGTGTGAGAGAATAAAATCTGTTGGAAAGCGGTGCAGGGTACCCTATCATCGATATCCTTCATATTATATTAATATAATTGGATATGTTTTTGGTGAGAGATCCATGGTGTGGATGGGGTCTTGTTTAGTTTACCTTTATAGGTGCTATTGGTTTTACTATTTTCTTATTTGTGCATTAGTATCCACTTTTCACATGTGCACAAGAGACATTGGTTATCCAACTGAGTATTCATGTATGATCACACTATGTATATAAGATGGATTTAGGTTTTTATGAGGGCTTTATAGATGGTGTTTTACATTACTAGCTCGTCCATGGGATAATTAATGTGTCGCTTCTCTAGTTTTTATTTTGGGTATTTACTTTTTGGAGTTTTTATTTGTAACAATTTTATTTATACATTCATTGTGGGATGGTATTTGGATTTATCATATATATATATATATATTTCATGGAGTTGATTGTGGTTTAATCATCTTATTTATCGATCCTATTTAATGTATATAGGATAATTCCTTCTTTTTATGAGATTTTAATACCCTTGGTGATTGTCTCCAATCTGGGGCCTATTGGAGGCGAGACTCAGGGGAAATTATCTCTCTTCCTTCATTATGGTATCTTTAGAGGGAGGGGTCATGATAGAGTGGTATAAAAATACATTATACTTGAGATATAGGATGGATTTTAGAGTTAGGTACAGTTAGGATTTCATGGGTTTATAAGAAAACTATGCCATTTGACCTTAGTGTGTGACATATGCCATGGAGACTCTCTAGGACATGGGTTTTTAAGGACCTCCCCCTGATCCAGTGCTTGATCTATGATCTTATTTAATGACCATGTGATGTCAACCTGTTTTCATGGTGGATAACAATGTGTGGTACATGCATTAAGATCACTTTTAATATTGTTTGAATTGGGTTTTTTTTGGGATGGTTTAAATGAATAAAGTGATTTTAAATGAATCATTTAAAAATTAGACACTACCGGGCTTAGATAATATTGGTTTCTCTTTAAACAATTGATACATGTTATTTGTGTGTGTCTCATGTAGTCGAGGTTCACTAGTCTGACCGAGTTGATTGATGGATGGTTTGTCTAGTTGAGGAGGATGATTAGTGGTAGATGATGTTACAGGATTTTCAGCAATAAGATTTGGGAAAGTATGATGGAAGAATTTTTAATATGGAGAATGTGGGATAGATATAGGAGATAGAGATCACATTCAGTTTGATTCAGGCCCCTATTTAGTATTGGGTCCCCTTGGAAGTATGTCAGATGTATGGAGTTGTGCATTAGTTGTTGATGTTGTACCTTTTATATGTGAAGGAGGCATGTGTTTCATGGGGTGACATCCAGAAAAAGTTTTGATTGGAGTTCAATTCATCAACCATTAAGTCAATGAAGATAAATGATCTATTAAACCTTCAATAGGGATGTATGTCTATGTAGTATCTTGGGATCATGTTCAAGGACCATCTATTCTTTCACCATATATTTTCTCAGATGAGGAGTCTCGAGTGAGGCGTCTTATTGATGCACTCTTTACTTGGATCTAGTATGTAGTTTCTTCTTTTACATTGGAATTATATCTAGAGGATCAAAAGAAGGAATATGTTATTGGGAGGATTCACTCATGAGGATGATTACCATTACTGGGGAACCTTTGGGGTTCTTAGATGAGTGGTTTTGTCTGTGGTAGGTCACATGTGACATGGCCTTCGATGTTTCTACTCATAGGGAGTCGAACTTAATAGCTTCCCTTCTATCTGTATGTGGCCATTGGTTTCTAAACTATTTTTTAGGACTTCAGACTAGTATGTTTCATTTGTGTGGTTCACTAACATTATTGTGATCTATGACTACAGGTTGTTTGAGAAAATTTTGGAATAGGTGGATAGGTCCAGTGCCAATATTAGAAACATGTACCAGGGAGGCCATTATAGCAACAAGTGAAGTTGTATTGAAATCCCTTGAGAGAAAATACTGTAGGTGGTGGTTGACCACAAGATGTAACTCACTGTCAAGGACCTCAATATTAGCATGTTCATAGTGGTTTCCATCAGTAGAGTAATAGAATGGTTGTGTAAGATTAAATGCTGGTAGTGGAGGAAAGGACACTAGATGGCCTAGAGATCCTTCAAGGTACACTCTGTTTGTCATGTTCCTTTGTTTGTGCCTTGTTTGGTTTGGGAGATTCAGATTCCTTCATTTCAAGAGATCTATTCCATTATTTAGAGCTAGACATAGAGAGGAATACCATTTCCCTAGTGTTGACCATATTATTTGGAGGCCACACTAACTTGTTTGATGTATTCTAGGGATTTTCACTAATTACGGGGAAACATTGGTCATGTTTTGACTCTATATTACTTTATATGTACCCATGTGATGTCATCCTAAAAATTTACTTATTGTTTTATAGGGATTTGTTTTATAAAATGCTTCTGAAGAAGAGTTATGTTCTCATATGTAGATAGAAAACATGTGGTATTGGTTGGCGATAGTCGTTACCAGTGGGTGATTATAGTTTGGATCCCACACTTTCGTTGGAGGCTGAGTAGTCTTTTGGATCAATAGAAATAGGGAAAAAGGAGTTTAATTATCATTATTTTGTTTTTAAATTTTTTTTTAAATTTTTTTTACCTTTTTGTTAAATATTTTTTTTCTAAATGATTGAACTGAGTGTATCAGAATGGTAAATCAAACTTAGCTCATCAAAATAAGTCAAAAAAACCATGAAATTAGAATGGAAAATTTATAGAAAGTCAGAGACTGTTGGGAATCAGTTTCCTGAAGAATTAGTCACATAAGATTATGAGTAAGAAAAAATTGTTTGGGTGTAATAAAACATCAAAGTATTAAATTTTATAATGGTTTTCTAATCCAGAAGATTTCATAAATTTTGAATAAGTTATGATAAAAGATGGAGTTGGTGGAAGAGATGAGAATATGATCTGAATTATTCTAGATGATACTCATTAGTTTGAGGAAAACTAGTCATGGAAAGAATCATATCATCAATCTAAGAATAATCGGAGTGAAAATATCAGAAGGATAAAATAATGATAATGTTTAGTGAATATGTCGTAATATTATTGATGAGTTTTTAAAGAATAGAGTAAATCCACGAGTTTGAAATTTTACACACTATCTAACCTAACTCAGATGATGCCTTACCAATATATAATTTATCATAAATCATGAAAAATTTCATTATAAAATATTTTGAGTAAATTGAAGAATACTAAATATCGTTTCGGTTATACAGATCAAGTCAAAATTTTCATCTCATCTAGATGTACGAGACATAGAATTTTTTAGAAGTCTGAATGAGTTATAGTTCATGGGGCTTGAAGAATTTGAATGTTTAAGAATAGAGATTCCATTTGAATGAGAATTCCATCGTAATGACAATTCCATCATTATAAGGATTCAATCAGACTGTATCTAACATGGAAAGTCAACCAGACTGATTTTGAGGTAGATATCTAGATACTAATGAGAAGAGGAAGATATTCATATTGTAAGGAGTAGAGGAAGATATCCAGATCGTAATGAGAAGATAAATATAGTCAAGTTGTAATAAGAAGATGAATATTATTCATAATAATCTAAGTATTTTTATCCTAATGTCATTATAATGTTACATAAAATTGAAGAAAAGTTAATATGTTTGGGAATACTGATTTTGGAGAAATATTGAGAAAGCCTCAAGTAGAAAAAGATGGTGTTTATTGTGATTTTTTATTGGAGTTTTTACATTTTGGTAAGGGGGAAGTGTTTTTTAGTTCTGGTATTTTAGATTCTGAGTCCTCTCTAAATAGAAGAACAATACATGTGTACATGGAAAATTTTCATGTTAGTGGAAAGGGCGAGAGATTCATCATTCTTTTCAATATTATTTCTAGAAAGAGATGGAATTTGAAGATCAGACTTCTATTGTTTTATTTACTAGACTTAGAAACGTCGTATTGTTCAACCAGATTGAGGAAGATTGCACGAAGAAGTTGAGAAAATTTTGTGACGTGTATATTGAGAAAGGGACATTATTTTGAGTCAGTTGGACTAAGTCAATCAGATTGTGTTCAATAGACTAGTGGCCATCAGAATCATGGTCATTAGACTCATGAATTTTTTTATAGAAGTTTGGAAAATGTCTTTAACCTTTTTTGTAGCTCAATTTTTTATAAGAAAACCTTTTAAGCTGATGGGAGTCAGTATAATCGTTCATATCCGGAGATAAAATGTGTATAATAGGATCTGAAACAAGATTCATTCACTTCTTCTCCATAATTAATTTCAAAATACCCATAAGATTGGCTATGGAGAGGATGTTGGTTCTCACACTAAGGTAAAACCTTTTAAATCTTGTGTACATTACATTCTTTCACACTTTTTAATGCGTGAGTATTTACTAAAAGATGAAAAGAAAGTTAGATTTAATAGGTTAGTTAGGTTATGTTTATAATTGTATTGAAACATATAAAAAGTGTACACCTAATTCAACCCCCCTTTATTAGATGTTATTTGATCATTTGGAAAGTCTATTGGTATCAAAGGGAAGGTTTCCATGTTGAATCCATATCATGGATAATATCAATTCTTTTAAAATTATAGGAATTCTAACATTTGTTGGAAAATTATTTTGGATAGAATAATAGGATGATTACTTATCTCTTATCTATTATAATGGAGGTTTTTGATGCTACTACAATTGGTTTTCCACCTACTAAAAAGGATTCCCTGATGACTTTTGCGGATAATAGAAATATCAATGTTGATGGAAATGATAAAATTATATCCTTATATCTTTATTAGAGAATTTTTATATAAAGTTGGTCGGTCTCAAAAATTCAAATATTATGTTGGATAAGATGGAAAGTGTTTTCAAATGAAATAATAAAGTGAAATAAGTAAAGTAATAAACCTAGCGTACTATGTAAGAAGACATAAGAATGATATATGAAGAAATTATTGATGAATAATTCAATAGATTAAATGAGATTTTTTTCAACATCATAGGATACAGTGATGTCTCGGAGGATTCTATTATTATAAAAAACTTATGAGAAATTTTTTTGAAAGGTTTTATTCAAAAATTTATATATTATAAGTTAAAGAGGATTTAACTCTTGATGAATTTTAAAAATTTATTTTTTCATATGAAATGAGAAAATCTATAATGTCCAAAAGAAATATAAAATATGAAATGGATTTTGAAGCCCTGAGAAAAATGAAAATACAAGATGTTGAAGATGTTGATCATTGTGACTCCATTGACAAAAAGGATGATGATTTGAATTGAAAAATTAGGTCTCTTTTATATAGGAACTATCAAAGAGGAATAGAAATTTATGGAGTTAAACAACCTATCAAATTTTTTTAGTGTGGTAGAATCAGAGAATTTTCTATGAATATCAACACGCTAAATTGGGGTTATATTGAGAAGATTCTGATGAAAAACCATTATGGAAGAAGTGTAACAATAGTTATCATGAATAAAAGTCATCAAAAAAATATAAAAAGATGTTCACTGAAGAAAAAATAAGTAAGATGGGTAATAAATTCAATTAATAATCAACTAAAAACAGTTCTTTATAAGATGGAAGCTCAGAAAAATTCAGAACCTTTATTTTAGAAGTTTAGAAAACCAAAGATTCATTAGATAATTTAAAAGGTGGTGAACAATCATATGGATAGTATGAAATCATTATATAACCTGTTTCATGTCTTTAGAAAAATAAAAAACTCAAGAAATAAATCAAATTAATGAAGAAATATTGTTAAGAAGTTGTTGAAGGAATAATATATGTCATCATGAAGAAGTAAGAATAAAATTTTAATATCTTAAGTTACTGACATATAATTTATGAATAAGGAATGATGGTTTAGTATATCAGTAAGAAGCTAGTTTCTAAGGAAGAATAAGTTTACATGATTCAATAAAAACATAATCAGTTCAAAAATAAATTATGAACTATGAATGAAAACTTCAAAAATTATTCAAAAATAAAAGTTGAGAATTCTATAGTTGTCAATAAAGTTCAAATCTAGAATGAGGTGAAATCCCCACACACTAAAAATAATGTTTCATCTAATTTTCATTACATATCAGGTTATGAAAAAAATGTATGGAAATAATTGCTGGGAAAGGGATTTGAGAAACCTATTTAATCTATAAAATATGAAAACATACTTTGGTGGAATGATGGTCTATATCTTGAGATTATTAATTCTAGAATAAGTTATCAACCTCATCAAAGTTTCTATAGAGAAAGATGTTACATGAAATGAAAATAAATATTTGATGATTATTTTTGGTTTTTTGGAATCTATGGGTGCAGGTATTATAATTCATGGCATAAATTATCACATCCTGGAAGAATCTTCAAATAGAGTTGAAGAAATAGTGAATGTAGAATGAGTATCTTTCCTAACACATAGGAAGTTAGAAAATAAAAATATCAATAAATTTGAAACATTACAACAAAAAATCAATTTTAATGTTTGGAAGAAGTTTGTGGAATATGTTATTAGTTTGATCATCATGCTAAAAGATGTTTTACACTTCTTCCAGAACAAGTTTCTTAAGGTAGAAAAGAATAGAAAAATTGAAAGAAGAATGTTAAGGAATGAGATTTTATTTTTGATAAAGATTTGATAGAAAGTAAAAGAAAAATACCATGGATACTTTATAGTGTTTGTTCTATACATATTACAGGAGATATAAAAATCATGAAAAATGTTGAAGTTCAGGATGGAAGAGTATTTACCCTTGTAAATGATAGTTCTTTAAATATCAGAGGAATCCGAATGGATGAGATTGAATAAGAAAAGTTGAAATCTAAGAAGTTTAATTGTTTATGAGGTGAAACATAAAATAATTAGTGTAAGAAATTGTGATAATGGAAAAGAAGTAACTTTTAGAAATTATTATTGTATCATTATAAGTATGAAGGATAAAAAATATATTGAAATAGGATAAAGAACCGGTGGTAATCTGTTTCAACTAGGAGAGTTTAAAAAATCATGTTACTTTAGTGTAAAAGATGAAAATAAATTTTGGAACCGAATACTTGGGAAACATGGATATAAAAACATGAAAAAACTTTCTAATGATGTTACTTTATATTATTTTAAATAATTTAAAATAAGTGATAAAGATGTTTTTTTTTACTTGTAAAAATGGGAAGAAGACTAATAAAATTCATAAGACAGTTGATATTCAATCTTCCAGACCAAATGAACTTATTCTTTTCGATTTATGTGGGCCAATTAATCATAGATAAAATAATTGATATTTATACTTTATAAATTATATTGATGATTTCACTCAGAATAAAAACTTCTTGTATATGAAACAAAATTCATAGGTAGTGGAAAAGTTCATGTTTTTTAGAAAAGAAGTTGAGAAATAAATAGAGGATTAAATAAAGAATTTGGGAATAGATAATGGTACTATATTCAAAAGAAATAATTTTGAAACTAATGGAGAAATCATTGTATAAGACATCAGTATAGTGCTCCCAATAATCCACAATAAAATGAAGTTACAAAAAGATAAAATAGAAGTATTTCGGAAATGTGAAGTAGCATGTTAGCAGAATACAATCTTTCAAAGTTCTATTAAAGAAAAGTAGTTAATATTGTTTTACATATTCATAATTGATTATTATTGAGACTGAAAAAAACATGAATTTTTATAAAATATGGTATAACAAAAAACCTTTTTGAAGTAATTCAATGTTTTGGACAGTCTATGTATTTTTAAAATAAAAAATCTAGATCTAGAAATTTTTATGAGAAAGCTGAGGAAGGAAATTTTATGGGTTATTCACCCAATAGAAGAACTTAAATTTTTTGGAACAAATACATTCAAATGTTGGTGGACCCATATGATGTGAAATTAATTTGAGAATAAAAATACCTTCACAAAATTTGTTAAGAATGTTGTGGATGATATACTGGATATTTCCAATGTTAGTGAAACTAAATCAAAACATCCTTACCAAGATTTAGGATAATCTTGAAGCTCCATAGTATATCACTAATTGGAATCTCTAAAATATCATCACTAGTGGAACATCCCACCTAAACTCTCAAAAAATATAGTGGGTACCAACCAATCTAACAAGGGTTAAAAATAACCCATCACTTGACCCACTCGATGACAACCAGGAATCTCATGATAATAATACATGGTGAATGAGGAGGCCCTCACACACATGGAATAAACCAATAACCCACATATTCCACCATTCAAATCTTTCTTAAACACCAAAACCACATATACAATGACAATCTCCTCATAGGATCCACTATAGAGGTTTCCATCAGTCATAGAACTTCTCAATGATCCAAACAGGCCTACACACATACCATTTCAAAACAATTCTCCAAAAACAAGGTAAAAATATCATTCATGTTTAGAAGATTCCAAACAGGCCTTTTGATTCATTTGATTTCCAAACTAAAATTCAAGGTTCCAAAAGAGTCATGTTTTAGATAACACATTTAACTGTAGCCTTTGATTTCTACAAAAACAAACTTCACATGTTAAGAATCACATAGAAAACTATTTTAAACATTTAGGATTCTTCACATTTAATGGAAATCCTGAAAACATGATTTGAAATATTATGTAAATAAATAAAAAATCAATTACAAGGGGGCACAATCAAATTTTCCAAACATATAAATATACGACATAAATATTAAAACATAATTCTAAAATTAGAAAGCAATCAAGAATTTTAATTTAATGGCCCAGGCATAGGGGGCCTACCTCAAACTCAAGGCACACTCCATTAGATGATGTCAACATGAATCTTCCCTTTACAGCTCCCAAACATATGAACATTCTCATATATAAAAAGACATGTATCCCCTATATACATATTTTTATGGTAGAATATATATAAGTGGATCCTTACACACATGCATAGACTTGAATATTACCCATTAAACATACATGAGTATGTATTTTCATGTATATATATATATATATATAAGAACACCTATTTGCATTATATATATTCATCCCCCCATGGGTGAATATATATAAAGGGGAAATACATATATAAAAACCTACCTATGAATTATTTTATAAATACTCAACAAAAGTGACATGAATACACCCCAACAATGTCTAAGATGCACTACAAAAGTACTAGGGACCCCAAAATTACTAATACTATATTTAAAATTCGGCTAAAAGAAATGGAAGAAGGAAACCAACCCCAAAATGGTGGTAGGGAAATTTAAATGATTTGAAATGCTTCACCTTTGGTGGAAGATGCAAGATTTAAAGCGAAGTCGATCTGAGAGACCCATTAAAACCCATAAAATTGGAAGAATGAACCAAAAATCAGGTTAACCCTTAGTGTTCATTGGGATAGACTAGAGTGATAGGAGAATTAAAAATTCCAAATAAAGAAAAACGGAGGGATATGGAATGCTCACCTTGAATAACCAACCAGAAAACATGATGATATCTAGTGGAAATGATGAGTAGAAGAGGGATCCATGTGGGTGGAGAGATACTCTGATGGGGAGAGTCCCCTTTGGGTTGGGGAAGTGAACTAGGGGGCGGACCCTTATAGGTTTTATTAAATACTAATAAAAATATTAATTAACTAATTAATAATAATAAATTTTTATTAACATAAATTTCATTTTAATTCATTGTACTTTTACTCTTCCTTTTTTTGAACCCTAGTAAGACTACATGGTTTGGCCACATGGTCTGCCAGATAGTGGACCAACTCTGCAGTGCATTCTTCTTTAGAGGAAAAGGGTCACATGGTTTACCTAGAGGGGTCACATGCTTGTACACTCAGCCATGTTCCTTGGATAGCTCCACCTTCTAGGACACATGGTTTACCCATGGCTGGCACATGGTTTATCCAAACACTGTTCCAATTATGCACCTACTGATGTTCACATAGAAACCTACATTTGTTTATAGAAAACTCAAGACAAAACAAAGGAATCAATCTGAGAGAAAAATAGAAAAAGTAAAAGAGATTTTTCAGGTTGGGGTTAGAAAATTCTTATCAGCATTACACTTTCTACCACTAGAAGGTCCTAAAAGATATAATTGATCAAAGCACAAGGAAAGGATGCAAAAAATCCTTAAACAAAACCCTTACCACCTAAGGACCGAAAACCAAGAACTCACTATCATGAATAAACCCAAGACATCAAAAACCAAAATGATTTTTTTAAAAGGGATTAATATTAAGAGACTCATATCTATATACATAACCTCAACTATGTAACACCCCAAACCATTACATAATAATTACCAAATAAACTCATTGGGTTTTGTTGGGAGATAACAAAGGGATGCTCCATCAAGAAGTATGAAGGTTGAATTCAAAACCAGTTCCTTTTTATAGTTGTATTCCCACCATATTGGGATGTTGGATAAGCATCATTTCTAAGAAAATACAACCCACAAACCCAAAAAACCATTAACTCCAATGTAACCTCTTAATCACATGATTCAATTGTCTAACTATAAGGCCTCTACCTGAAACATTACATAATCTTAATTTGTGTCAAGAATTCACATTGGGGATATTTTTAGGTTTAGATTTTTAGAGAATTAGGCTATAACTATTACATTACATCTCAAATATTACATAGTAGACACTTATACTAAATCATCGTTTTTTCAAAATAATAATTATCATTAAAAAAACAAGATTTATTTTCTTGATAAAAATTTTCTTTAATTATTACATTAATTTAACCATCCTTATATCCTGTGAAAAAAATTTCAAAAACATGGGATGAGAATAAAAATAATGGTATGGGATATAAAATGATGAAAGAAAACATTAGTCCATTAATATAGACAAATCAAACAAATCATACTTTTCAATCGTAAAACATAAGATCTTTAACATGACTTATGAAATCATAAGATTTATAAATAACACATAGAAATCATAAATCATAATGGTACCATGGGGAATCCATAATATACTTTCCTTGTTACTTTTACAGCTATGCAGGGAGTAATGTTTGGAATACCCATTACAATTTCTTCCCTAAATCTATTAGGAGAAAAATTAACATTTACCTATATCACCTTACCTAATGAATTGGAGAGCTATCTTGGACTCACCGTCCCTTGGTTTATCATAGGACCACCCATATACATAAATAATTCCCAAAAACCATAATATATTAATAACACATAAAACAAGAATAAGGGAATGATAAAATTTTCACATTGCAATCACAATATATCATTTCAAGATTTTGAAATAATCAATGATTTCTCAAAACCATTTTCAATACCAAAATACATAAAATGTGTATATGGATTTATTTTCCATTAAAAAACATTACATATTTTAAAGGAAGACAAATATTAAATAATTCTCACGGCGACGGAAAGGTTATTGTCACTGCGTACATTGAAAAGAAACATTCACTTTGTTGTTTAGTGAAACGCTTCATAAAACAAAATATTACTTCTAAAAAACATTGAATAAAATATAAGAAAAAGGGTATAATTATACACTTTATAAAATAAGTTTGTTTATAAACAAAAATATGCCTCAATGAATGGAGATTTAGACAGAGTCCCTTGCATTGAGTCCAACTTGTCTCGTTCATTCTTTATATTCCTGAAAAATAAACATAGGTTAATTCCTACTTGCTCTATAACCATTAATAATTTTAATATTAATTTTATATTACTTATCATCATTTAAAAAAAATAATTAATTGATTTCATATCGGTCGTTTTGCTGATATTTGGTACATGAGTCAAAAATGAACTTCTTTAGATGTAAATTATCCTTGTAGTCAAATGTTCATCATCACCAGAATATTATTCATGATTTAAGTCGCATATATTTCCATTATATATGTATTTAGATCTATTATATATGTCTATATAATATTCCATAATCTTTGGAAATAAGAAATAAAATGTACACTACTGCAAAAACGGGCTTTACCAACACTCAAAACGGGCTTTATCAGCGCTAAAAACGGGCTGATATAGTGAGAAATAATCAATGATAAAAAGGCACTGATAAAGGTCCCCTTTATCAGCGCTAAAAAATTGATGATAAATGTGTTTTTTATCAGAGCCCTTTTAGTGCTGATAAACTGATCCTTTATCAGTGCTTTTTTAGCGCTGATAAATGCCCTGTCTTCACAAAAACAAATTCTGCAGCAGCACACCCAAACAACACCTGCACAATTTTTAGCATCTCAACAAGTATACCAATATAAAATTAACACATAATTAAAAAGGTAATTACACCATGTATAACCATAAATCAGGTATACCCATACACTATTAACACATAATTCATAAGTTAATTAAATACATAAAGAATTCAATTCAGAATTCTGGGGGTTGGGGGGTTGTTCAGAGGTTTGGGGTGGCTGTCCAAGGGGGAGAAGGGGGTGTCTGGGGGGATGGGGGTGTTCGGGGGGATAGGGGTTTCTAGGGGGGTGTGGGGAGGTCCAAGAGGTTGGTTGGTTGTCCAAGGGCGTGGGGTGGTGTCCAAGGGGTGGTGGGGGATGTCCATAAGGGTGGGCTGTCTAGGGGTGGGGGTGTCTAGGTTGTGGGGTGGTGTCTAAGAGGGGGGTGTCCAGGTGGGGGGGATGTTGTCCATGGGGGTGTCTGGGGGGGTGGGCTGGTGTCCAGGGTGACAGGGGGGCTTTCCAGGGGGTGGGGGTGTCCAAGGGGTGGGGGTGGTCTAGAGGGATGGCGGGGCTGTCCAAGGGGGGTGGGGTGGTGTCCAGAAAGGTGGGGGTGGCTGTCCCTGGGTTGGGGGTGTCCAGGGGTGGGGGTGTCAAGGTGGTGTGGTGGTGTCTTGGAGGGGTGGGGGTGCTGTCCGGGGGGTTGGTGGGTGTCCAAGGGGGTGGGGGTTTTGGGAGGGTCTGGGGGGTTGTACGGGGTGGGGGCCTGTCAATGGGCATGTCTAGGGGGTGGGGGTGTCCAGGGGGTTAGGGGGGCTTTCTAGGGGTTGGGGTGTCCAGAGGGGTGGGGTGTCAAGGGGTTGGGGTAGTTTCCAGTGGGGTGGGGGCGGTCCAGTGGGTTGGTGGGGCTGTCTAAGGTGTTGGAGTAGTGTCAAAGGTGGTGGGGGTGGTTTTCCATGGGGTGGGGGTGTCCAGGGGGTGGGGGAGGGGTCCAGGTGGTGGGGTGGTGTCTAGGGGGTGGGGATTCCAGGGGTGGGGTCCATCTAGGTTGTTGGGGGGCTATCCATGGATCGTTATCCTAATGTATCAACACAATCTGAATGCCTTTGGTCGGATTTTCGTACATCAGTTGTTGTTTTCAATTAAAATTATGTCCATTTTAAACAAAAGAGACACACTTTGAGTCATACCAGCCACACAATGCCTCATATTGAAGTAGGTTTGACACATACATGTCACAAATGAACCATGATTCGTTCTACAAAATAATCAACACAATCTGAATGTGTTTGGTCAGATTTGCGTATGTGAGTTGTTGTTTTCACTTAAAATTTTGTCCATTTTAGACAAAAGAAAGACCCTTTGAGTGATACCAGCCACACCGTACCTCATATTGAGATGGGGTTGACTCTTACACATCTCTAATTCAACCATGGATCGTTTTCCTAAAGTATCAACACAATCCAAATGTGTTTGGTCAGATTTTCGTAGGATAGTTGTTGTTTTCAGTTAAACTTCGGTCCATTTTAAACAAAATAGACACCCTTTGAGTGATACCGGCCACACCATGCCTCGTATTGAGGATGGTTTGACTCTTAAAAATCAAAAAATACCCATGGATCATTCTCTTAAAAGATCAACATAATCCAAATTCGTTTGGTCGGATTTGCCTACGTCACTTGTTGTTATCACTTAAAATTCTATCCATTTTAAACAAAAGAGAGAGCCTTTGAGTGATACCGGCCACACCGTGCCACATATTGAGGTAAGGTTGACTCTTACATGTCACCAATGCACTCATGGATCGTTATCATAAAGAATAAACACAATCCAAATGAGTTTGGTTGGATTTCTGTAGGTCAGTTGTTGTTTTCACTTAAAATTTTATCTATTTTAAACAAAAGAGAGACCCTTTGAGTGATACCAGCCACACCATGCCTCAGAATGAGCCTAGGTTGACTCAAACACGTCATTAATTACCCAGGTATTTTTCTCCTAAAGTATAAACACAATCTGAATGCGTTTGGATGGATTTACATATGTCAGTTGTTGTTTTCACTTAAAACCCGATCCATTTTAAACAAAAGAATGACACTTTGAGTGATACCGACCACACCATGCCTCGTATTGAGGTAGGTTGACTCATACACATCAAAAATTACCATTCATAGTTCTCCTAAATGATAAACACAATTCGAATGCATTTGGTTGGATTTGTGTACGTCAGTTGTTGTTTTCACTTAAAATTCTATCCATTTTAAACAAAAGAGAGACCCTTTGAGTGATACCAGCCACATCGTGCCTCAGATTGAGGCGGGGTTGACTCGTACAAATCAACAACTCACCCATTGATCATTCTCCTAGAGGATCCACACAATAAAAATGTTATGGGTTGGATTTCCATAGGTCTGTTGTTGTTTTAACTTAAAATTTTGTTCATTTTAAACAAATGAGAGACACTTTGAGTGATACCATACACACCATGCGTTGGATTGAGGAGGGGTTGACTTTTATATGTAAAAAATGACCCATGGATCGTTCTCCTAAAGGATCAACACAATCAAAATGTGTTTGGTCGGATTTTCATATGTCAGTTGTTGTTTTCACTTAAAATTTTGTCCATTTTAAACCAAAAAGAGACACTTTGAGTGATACTGGCCACACTGTGCCTAGGATTAAGGTGGGGTTGACTAGTACACTTTAAAAATGACTCATGGATCATTCTCCTAAAGGATCAACACAATATAAATTCATTTGGTCAGATTTGCGTACGTTAGTTGTTGTTTTCACTTAAAATTCTGTCCATTTTAAACAAAAGACATACCCTTTGAGTGGTATCGGCCACACCGTGACTCATATTGAGGCAGGGTTGACTCGTACACATCACCAATTAACCCATGGATCGTTATACTAAATTATCAGCACAATCCAAATGCATTTTGTCAGATTTCCATAGGTCAGTTGTTGTTTTCACTTAAAATTCTGTCCATTTTAATGAAAAGAGAGACACTTTGAGTGGTTCATCATTCTTGCATGTTTTTGGTGCATTTTATCTATTAAAATGGGAATATGACTCATTAGATAAAAAAAATTTGTTTAATAACAATTAAAATTTTCCAAAAAACATTTCCATACAACAATGTTTCATCTTTTGATCCCCTTAACCCCTCTCAAAAATTACCGCCAATTTTACACGTCCCCAAGTCAGATCTTCATTCTATTTGTGTTCAATCTGCCATCAGGTATACTGCCCACTCATTTCTGAAGAAATCTATATCATCTTGGGAGTATGGGTCTTTTTAGTAGTTAGGTAAGTACTGTAAAATATAAAAATAAAGAATTAATAAATAAATTAAATGAAATAGTATTTGATTTTGAAAATACCTCTATAGGGATACTAGTTTGTTGATGAAAAACGATCTCTTTCATAAATTTACAAACATAATAACTGAAATCATTATATTTTGTTTGTTTTGGACACTAAAAATAATTTGATCATTAGGAGAATAAGTAACTTCTGTTGATATTTGTTTGGATAGTGAAATTTTATTATATATACCCTGATATTTGTCCAGACGTAGTACTTTCTCGCCTCCTTATGCTTAGCCCCTGTACGTGTTCCTTTGTTTAGAAGATAATGATACACCACCCCATCATAATAGAATAGTTAGTAAAAGATAAAAAAATTTATTTTACATGATGTTTAGACTTAAAAAGTAGGATGTTGTGTCTTACAGATTCACAAACTCCATCATGTGTGGTCGGTTTGATGGATATCCGGGCATTGAATTCAGAAATTAAATATTTGGAGTATCCAAGTTCACCACAATTAGCAGCCAATGTTTCCTAAAAACACAAAAAGAAATAAGTAATAAATGAAGTGAAAATATAATAGATATGATTTAATCATATATTTTTACCCCTATGTGTTTGGTATTAGGAAGAGTCTGTCATCTGTAATCTTTCTTTCAAATGTTTTCAGCAAGTCGTTCACTATTTCATCCTTTTTTGATGGATCTAATTTCGTTAGATGTGTTGATGTGGTATGCAGACAAACGAGTCCGAATTTTGGATCATGGGGAAATTCCTTCAAATTTTTTTCATATATACATCTATCAACAATATAAAATTAATTTATTCATTATTTTCACATTAGATCAGCTTTTAGAAAATCAATTCATTAAAACATACCACATATATATATATATTTACAATGCTACTTTTATTTCTCTTTCATATTTAAAGAAATGAAAACTAAATGATACATAGGTATATTACAATTATAGTATAATAAAATAATTTATATATGTTACATATGTTCTTTAATTCCATCCTTTATATGTTCCATGTATGGAATGAATGATTCATATCACTTTGAGGGTCACTAGTCCGCACTTCCTCAAATGAAATCATCGTATTTACACATTTTGGAAAGCATAAAGGTATGATATAAATAAAAATTATAGAATCATAGATACAATATAAATATAATAAATATCATATATAAATACAGTTCCATCATAATATCTACCATGATAGGTGGTAAGAGAAAATTGAACAATCATCATTTTGTGAGGTAGTAGTTAATTGTACATTGAAACAATATGTTCGTATCCATTAGATAGAGGTGTGTGTGAGTGTAGTTATAATACTTATAATAAAAACATAGTAGTATATTTTGGATACTGGTGTTTTTATGTAATAAATTAATAAGAATATTAATGGGAGTGGAGAATAAAAACAAAGGAATGGAACTTGAGAGAAGACGCTACCTCCAAATCGGGTAACTTCTTCTGATTTGAGCTAAAATGATTTCATGAATTTCCTTATTCCCAATTTATGGATTATAGGAGGAGTGGAGGGATGTTGGGAGATCATTCTAGGAGAATTTGGTTGAGACAAAGGTCTTGAGAGGTGTGATTAAGGGGGTATAATTGGTGAACTTTTATAAGAGGGTGGAGGGGCAATTTAGGAAGGTATTGAAATATTATTTTATTATAAAATAATTTTCTATTTAAAATATTCCCAAACACATATATTTAAAATATAATATTCTTTTTGGTCGAAATCCTCTCAACCAATAGTTTTAGACAAGTTTGGGTCACAAAATTAACCTTTTCTTTTAGCATGAACCCTTAGTTAAAAACATTAACTCTTACCACGTCTTCTTGAATTTTCATAATATATGATAACTATATTTACTATAAATTTCCCAGAGAAAAATAAGTTGATAATTCATCAAATTCGTAAAATTATATAAGATAGTTGGCCAAATATTATATTTTTAGTAATATTATATCATTTAATTAATAATTATTTGTTTTAATAACTCATTTATGTCAATTTTTACTATATAAAGTAATTGAGTGTTGATAAAGTCATAAAAACTTTATTCCTTCAAACCTAGGGAATTCACTCAAAAATAATATGTTAATATATTCTATAAAATTCGTGGATAGAATCAAAGTAATCAAATTAAATTTTTTATTATATTTACAATATCATCTATTTCAATCCTTTATTAATGAAGCAATCATTGCATCATCCTTGTGTCGTAATTAAATTTATTTATTTAAAGTCCAGAAATTATAAATAAAATACCATGATGCCGGAAATATTTTTATATTTATACTTACCATTTATAGTAAAATATAAAACTTATATAACTGCATATAAAAATTGTTTTTGTAAAAGATACATGTTTATGTTATATTTCTCTTTACTTTAAATTAATTCTAATAAAATGACATTTTCACACCCTTGTGGCTCCCATGTACCAGAAGATAGGACTAAGGATGAACATGGTCTGAAATATATCATCCAATAGGATTATGACACATTTTATGGTAATTTTATATTATTATAATATTATTTTTACCCTTATTTACATGATTTACCCTTTAACCATGGTAAATAAAAATAATAACTCAAGTTACTAGTCATAAGGTCCAATAATAAAAGTTTTCTATTAACACAATTTTTAAATTCAGATTCCAAATATTGAATACATTTTTAAAAATTCAAAAAAAAAAATTTATAAATTATTTTAAAATTAATTCCCGTTGTCCAAACGAAAAAGCGTGTTTTAAAGAAATAAAAACTAACAAAAGATGGACAAGTATTTATATCCAATTTAAATGTGAAATTAATTATAATGACCATAATTGGATTAAATGATAAAAAATTAATCCAATAACACTTTAAACCCAATTTAATCTTAAATCTACCTTTATAAATAAATTATATTAAAAGGCATTTTTGACGAAAAAATGTGGTATTTTTCACTATTCATTAAAAAATGAACTTTATCAAAAAATTACCAAAATTTTATCCAAAGTAAATTTTGATGTCCCAATTATAAAGAAGAAGTTTATTTTTCAAATAAAACATATAAAATTTAAAAAATCTAGATTTAAAAAAGGGTTCAACCTTAAAAGGCGGTAAAACAATCTTTAAAAATTATTTGTGTATTTCATGATTAAAATCGGATTCATTATTTTTTTGAGCCTCTAAAATTTATTGGATAAATTTAAAGCCATTTAACAGGCATGTATAATCATATTTTACTTATTTATATTCATTCCCTCCAATACAATGGCTATTCTTTAACTACAATTTAAAATAATAATAATATTATATTTTTTCAGTATAACTCAATTTGTGTGAAATGTATGATTTCCAAGAAACATGTTGTTGCGTGTTGAGTACTCTATTTGAAAAAGAGTCCCCTTTAAAGTAAGAAATAACATCTTATTCATAAATATAAATAGAAATAAAAATGTATTATTTTATAAATACCTGGGATCCTACATCATTCCCCCCTTTTGGAAATTATTTCCATGAAATTTTGTTTACCAATCAAATAAGTGGTGGTATTTATCCCTCATAGCATTTTCATATTCCCATGTTTCCTCTTGAACTGTATGGTTTTTTTTAAAAAAACCATTACCTAGTGAATTACCTTATTCTGCAACACTTTCCCCCTATAGTCACGAATCTAGACTGGCTGTTCCTCATAAGAAAGATTCTCTTCCAACTAAACTACCTCTGGACTCAAAATATGAGATGGATTTGGTGTATAATTTCTCAATATTGAAACTTGAAAAACATTGTGTACCAGAGATCAACTTGGAGGAAAATCCATTCTGTAAGAAATTGATCCCACTTTCTCCAAGATTTCATAGGGTCAAATGAACCTTGAACTCTTCTTTCCCTTCTTACCAAAACACATCAAACTTATCCATTGAGAAACATTGAGAAAGACATGATCACCTACCTTGAAAGAATGGTCCTTACCCCGGTTATCCACAAAAATTGTATGCCTGCTCTGAGCTATACTCATGTGCTTCAAAATCAACTAAACTTTTTCTGCCATATCTTATTTCAATTATGGTTCCACCAACCTCCTTTGACCTAATTCATCCCAAAAAGATAGAGGTTGACACCAATTTCTATATAGTGATTCATATGGTGCCATTTCTATAATGGAATTAACACTACTGTTATAAGAAAATCCAACCAAAGAAATATATTGGTCCCAACATCCCTGGTAATGCACTGAAAAAGCACACATCATATCTTCTATTGTTCGAATAGTTCGTTCTGACTGTCCATCTGATTGCAGATGAAAAGATGTACTAAAATTTAATTCAGTACCCAACGACTTCCAAAGGCCCTTCCAAATGATAGAAGTGAATCAGGGATCACGATCATATAAAATGTAGAGGGGAACTCCATGTAACATGACTATATCTTTAATATATAGTCTATAAATTTGATCTGGAGATAGATTTTCTTGAATAGAATGAAAATAAGAAGATTTAATCAATCGATCAACAATAACACAAATTCTATTGTTACCTTTAGATGTCTTTGGTAATCCCACTACAAAATCCAGGGATATATTTTCGCACATCCACTTTGGAACTGACAAAGGATAAATCATCCATTTAGATTACTACCACTCTTATTCAACCTGTTGAAAAATCAAACATCTCAAGGTAAAGTTAGCAATATCTCTTTTTTTCCATCCCACTGGTAATACTCCCAAATATTTTTGTACATCGTACTACATCCAAGATGAACTAAAAATGGAGAACTATGAGCATAATATAATAACTCTTTCTTCAACTAGGAATCACAAGGCACACATAATATCTTTCCAAACGTCAAAACATAGTATATATAAATGTTAAATTTAGGTAAATTACCCTTCTGAACCAATTCATACTTTTTCTAAAACTCATTGTCTTCTTTCTATGCTTTCTTAATTCTTTATATTGGGGATGAATATACTGAAACCTACAACAATACAGAGGAATTTCATACACCAACAACTTCTAGGCCAAATTAAATCAAATCATTAATCGAAGGTTCATATTCCTAATGTAACATGGTTATGGTAGAATTACTTTCCGGAATCAAAGTGTCAACCACTTTATTTTCCTTTGCTCGATCGTAATGAATCATGAAATCATAGTCTAGGATTAATTCCAACCATTTTCTCTATATCATGTTCAATTATTTTTGAGTTAATTTATACTTCAAAATTTTGTGATAAGTTTATATTTCACATTTTACTACATACAGATGATGCCTCCTAATTTTTGAAGAAAAAAAACATCTGTTAATTCCAAATCATGAGGAGGGTAATTTCACTCATGATTTTTCAACTGAAGTGAAGCATAAGAAATTATTCAATATTCTTGCATTAGGATGAAACCACGTCCATTCAACGAAGCATCACTATAGATAAAAACTTCACCATTTCTGTATGGAAGTTCCAAAACTGCAGCATTCACCTATATTAACTTCAATTCTTGAAAACATTCATCATATTATTGGGTACAGATGAACTTAACACCTTTTCAATTTAACTTAGTTAGTCTACTTGATAAACATGAAAAAATTTAAACAAACTTCTGACAATAACCTACTAAACCATGAAAATTGTGAATCACGGTTATATTTGTTGGTCTTTTCCATTCTTCAACAACTTCTATTTTAGTCGGATCGACATTTTTTCTATCTTTAGAAACAATGTGACCAATGAATGAAATTTATTATAACCAAAACTCACACTTTCTGAATTTCCCACACAGTTTCTTTTAATTTAATGTTTACAAGATAACCCTTAAATGACTTTCATTCTCCTCTTTACTTTTATAATATAACAAAATGTCATCTATAAAAACATCCATTACTTTTCACCTAGTTCAACTGATCAATCACTATGATAAACTTTTCAATTCAATTTCCGCCCATCTCTGGATGCTGATTTGGAAGGTCATTTCTCTCTAAATGCCTTCCCAGCATAGCTGCCCTATTTCCTCTACAAAAAACCATTATGAACAAACATATATTATATGAAGCAACATGGTAATCTTCAAATTCTATATCATTTCAATCTTAACCTAAAGTAAAAATAATATATGGATTTTTATTTAACAATATCCTAACTCCTAAAGATATCTAAATTGACCAATGATAGTAATTGTAAGGCCCCAGCCTTAAACATTACATAATCTTGAGTTATGTTTATAATTCACATTGAGGATCTTTTCAGGTTTAGAGTTTTAGAATATTAGTCCATATCAATTACATTACATATCAAATATTACAATGTAGACACTTCAACACTATCCAATATTTTCACAATAATAAGACTACTTAAATAAAAACAAGAATTATTTTCTTTATGAAAATATTCTTAAATTATTCATTTCTCTTACCCTTCTTTATACCCTATTAATAACATTTCAAAAACATAGGATGAGCATAAAAAGCTCAGTAAGGGATATAAAATAAAGTAAGAAAACATTAGTCCATTAACACATACCAATCAAAGAAACCATACTTTTCAATCACAAAACATAATCCCTTTATCATACCTCATGAAATCATAAGATTTATGAATAAAATAGAGAACTGAAAAATCTTAAAGGTAATTGTGGCATCCATAATGTACTTACATTATCGCTTTCATGGCTACATCTAGAGTTATGTTTGGAATACCCACCATTGTATATTCCTTAAATCTCTTAGGGGAAACATTAATGTTTACCTCTGTCACATTACCCAATTCCTTAGAGAGCTATCTCGTGCTCACCTACCCTTAGTTTATCATAGAACCACTAGTATACTTAAAAAATTCCCATGAACTGCAACATATTCCTAACACATAGAACAAGCATATTGGAAATATAACATTTCCACATTGCAATAACAATATATCATTTCAAGATATTGAAATTATCAATACTTTCTCAAAACCATATTCAATACTAAAATATGTAAAAAGGTTATATAGTGTTTTTTACATTTTAAAAACATTACATCTTGTTCAGGAATCCAAATATCAAATAATGCTCATGGAGACGGAAAGGTTGTTTCCACCACATACATTAAAAAAACATTCCCACTGTCATTTATTAAAATGATTCATAAAAAAAATGATTCAATTTGAAAAACATTGAGTGGAATAAATGGAAAAACATATAATTATAGGTCATATAAAATAATCTCCTGAATAAACCAAAAAATTCCTTAATGAATGGAGATTAAGAAGAAGTCCCTTGCCTTGAGTCTGCCTTGTCTCGTCCGTTATTTATATTCCAAAATAATAAACATAGGTTAATTTATACTTGATTTTAAAAAAAATCATATTTATTATTAATTTATTATTACAAATCATCGTTTAATAAAAATTTCATAATTATTTGAGATCATATCAGCTGTTTTGTTGATATCGGTTCCTTGAGTCGAAAATGATCATTTTTTGATGTAAATTGTCCATGTAGTAAAAATTACATCATCAGAAAAATATTATTCATGTTTTAAGTCACATATATATCCAGTATATGTGTATTTACTTATACTATATATGTATTTTGAATATTCCGTAATATTTGGAAATAACAAATGAAATACAACGTTCCTGGAGATGGTAAGTTGTACATACACATGAACGTTGCATTCATTTCTTTTTCATATTTAAAGGAATGAAAACTAAATGATATATAGGTATATTATAATTCCATTATAATATTATATTTTATATTTTTTTTACATATTTTCATTAACTCCATCCTTTATGGGTTCCATGTATGTCATGAACGAGTCATATCACATTGAGGGGGCGGTAGTCCGAACTTTCTCAAATGAAATTATCATATTTACACATTATGAAAAGAATACCAGTATGCAATAAATAAAAATTATATAATCATATAGATGATATAAATATAATAAATATAATAGATAAATATTTTTCCATCATAATTTCTACCATGATAGGTGGTATGATAAAATTGAACAATCATCATTTCGTGAGGGAGTAGTTCTTCGTGCCCAGAAATAATATGTTCATATCCATTAGATGGAGGTGTGTGTACGTGTAGTTGTAATCATTCTAATAAAAAATAATATTATATTTAGGATACTATTATTGTTTTTTAATAAAATAATAATAAGGGCATAGGTAGTGGAGAATAAAAATAAAGGAATAGAACTTAAGAGAAGACGTTACCTCTAAATCAGGTAACTTCTTTCTATTTGAGACAACAGGCTTTTCTTGAATTGACTTCATCAAAAATTAAGGATTATAGTTGAAAGGGAGGAATTTTGGATGATTATTGTAGCATAATCTGGATGATACAATGGGTTTTAGAGATGTGAGTGAGTGGGTAGAGCTGGTAGACTTTTATAAGAGGTAGGAGAGGTAATTTAGGAAGGTATTGAAATATTATTTTATAATAAATTAATTTTCCATTTCAAATGGTCCAAAATACATTTATTTAAAATATAAGATTCTTTTGGGTCTAAAAACTCTCAACTGATAGGTTTTATACATTTTTAGGTCACAAAAGTAACCTTATCTTTTAACTTTAACCCTATGTTAAAAACATTAACTCTTACCATGTCTTCTTGAATTTTCATAATATATGGTAACTATATTTACTATAAAATGACAATTGGACCATATGTGTATAATTAATTGCATTTTTAACAACATATAAGTATGTGTTGTTAATCTTATATTTTTAAGACTGTTATAGAATTTAATAAAATAGTATTTGTTTTAGAAACTCATTTGTGTTAATTTTGGAACTATTAAGTAATTGATTTTTGTTAAAGTCATAACAACTTGATTACTTTGAAAAAGGAATTAAATGAAATATAATATCTCAATATCTTCCATAAAATTCTTGGATGTCGTCAGAATGATAAAATAAAATTCATTTTAATATTTATTTTGTCATCTATTTGAATCCTTTATTAATGAAGAAATCACAGAATCATTATTATGTCATAATTGAATTATTTATTTCAGGTACAAAAATAATCAATAAAATATCATGATGTAGGAAAAAAATTTAGATTTATAATTACTATTTATATTCTAATATGTCATTTATATAACCCCATATATGTTTTTTAATAAAAGATACAAGTTTATGTCATATTTCTCTTTACTTTAACTTAATTCTTATAAAAAGTCATTTTCCCACCCAAGTGGCTCCCAAATGCCAAAATTTCAGCCTAAAGATGATCATGGTCAGATATATATCATAAAATAGGATTATAACATGTTTTAGGGTAGTTTTATATTATTACAATATTATTTGTTATCCTTATTTACCTGATTTACCATATAACCATGGTAAATAAAAATAATTATAGAAGTTACTATTAAAAATTTCTTAAAATAAAAGGTAAATATTTAATCAATTTGGACCTTATGATTCCAAATATTGAATCTATTATTAAAAACTCAAAACACAGAATTTTCATAAATTAATTTAAAATTAATTCCCATTGTCAAAACCAAGTAGCGTGTTTTAAAGAAGTAAAAACTACAAAAAGATTGACATGTGTTTATAACCAATTTAAATGTGAAGTTACATCCAACGAACATCATTGGATTAAATAAAAAATAATAATCCAATTATAGTTTAAAAAGATTAAATCTAAAAAATATCTATTTAAATAAATTATATTAAAAGGTAGTTTTGACTTAAAAACGTGGTATTTTTACAATTCAATAAAAAATGAACTTTATCAGAAAATTGAAAAAAAATTATCCAAAAATAACATTGATGTAAATATTCAAAACAATAAGTTTATCTTTCAAATATAACATATAATATTTAAAAAAATAGATTTAAAAAATGGTCCTTCATAAAAAGGTGGTAAAACGACCTTCTAAAAAATATTAGAGTATTTAATGCTTAGAAGAGGATCCATTATAATGTTAAGCCTCTAATATTTATTGGATAAATGTAAAGAAATTTAGTAAACATGTATAATCATAGTGTAGTTAGTTCTGTTCATTCCAACCAATATAACTGCTATGGGTTAACTACCATTTAAAATAGTATTATTATTATATTATTATTCGGTATAACTCAAAGTTGTGTGAAACGTAAGATTTCAAAGAAACCTATTGTTGCATTTTGAGTATGATATAAAACCAAGAAACCCCTTTAAAGTAAAAATTATATATTATTCATAAATATTAGTTGAAATGAAATGGTATTATTCTATAAATACCTGGGATCCTATAATAACACCTTAATAAGGATATCAACAACACTAACAGTGGGTCTCCCCACCATTTAAAAACCAACTAGATACGGTAAACTATAATGATCCTAGACTTTTGAACATATTATTACATGATTTTAAGCATAATTATCCTTCAAATACAATCAAAGGATATTAAATTCTAGTGTACTTAGAAGATTATGTACATAATTAAACATCGTGAAACCAAAATAAAAACAAATTTATTTAATCTCTAAAAAGAGATCCTAACTTCCATTGATCTCCTACATATACATGGGATAACCTGGGGAATGCATGTTCAAAGGGATGAGCTAAAAATTAATTTAAGGGATGATTCATATAAATAAATCATATAACATGGGTAATAAGGCATAACGCGGTGACATAAAAATCATGGAACATGAATAAATGTAAAGAGGCATAACATATAGAACATAGGATCATGTAATCAGGGAATCATAGGAATTTCGAAACAACATACTACGTGAAATAATTATGAGTTAAGGCTAACCACCAATACCATTTGACATGGAGGAGAATGAGTCAAGGATAACCACAAATATCATTATACATGGAGGATCATGAGCCATGGAAACCCACAAATACCATTGCATGTAGAGGAGCAAGAGTCAATGCTAACCACCAAGGACATTGCACATGACATATCATGAGACTAAAATTTGACCAATGAATTGGAGAACTATTAGGACACACCCATTATAACATGTTCATTCATATGTGTTCCACATGAAGAATCAAATATAAGAATACACATAAGGGTTACCAGTGGAAAGAAATTGGAATCATAATCATGTCATGAGTCCTAAAAAATGAGTGTATCTTAATCATGTCTATGAATGAATGAATTTAAAACATACATGGACATTAATAAGGTAAAATAGGCATATATAATGATAATTTATGTCAAACTGGAGTGAAAATATGTAAAAATATTGTTTATGGAACTTTAGAAATGAGCCACTTTAGTATGATTAAAGGGACAATTTTAAAGATTATTTAAAATAGAAATGAAATAATTTATTAAATAAAACAAAAAATGAATATGTTAGTATTTCAAGATTAAAAGGCTGATGTTATAAAAATAATTGTGTCTTAAAACATATTATGGATTGAATTTTAAAATGGGTAAGAAATCAGGAAGTTCCCTTTAATCATATTTTCTTATCAGGAAGAATTGAGTATAGAACATTTTTAAAACATGTATTTACCTATAAAAATGATGAATTAATATGTATATATGATTTTTAAACAAATAAAAAAATCTATAAGAAGTATTTAAAAAAGGAAATATTTCATGGGGTTAAAGACAGAGAAAGTGGAACCTGAAAGAAAAAAATGGTAGTTCAGAAAGGATACCTAACCTTTTGTCCAAAAGTGTTCTGAAAATGAACTTAATTTATTGGATAATCCAATTAAATACATTAATTAAATAATTTATAATATTTATAATATTTATTTTATTTATTATGATTTTTATAAGTTCCTTTATTCCCTTTTTTATGAGCTATAAGATAAAATTTCACCATTCGGGAACATTCGTTTCCTTGGTTTTCATGATCGGTTCACTTGTATACATGTACAGAAGATCATGTAAATTGAGAATAATTTTATAGGATTGAAATTATATGTAATAAATGAACATAAAGTATATAAAATTATATTATATATCATTTTTTTCTAGATGTGAGGATGATTCATTAGATAAAACATTAATGATAATTTTTTATATTATTCTAGTGTTTTTTCTATCACCAGGAACTAGTTTTTTTATAAATAACATTATGTATATATTATGGTTTTATAAAAATAAATAATAATTAATACATATATTATAATTTTTACCCATAAAAATGGTCTTATTACCAGCCTTGAAAGAGGAATTAGAAAATGAAAACATGTCATCCACAAAGAGAGTAAATTAGGACCTCACAGATGATGTTTTCATTTTTAGAATGAAAGGGGAGGGAAGAGAAATGATGATGAGTTGCTACATTAAAAAATATTATTGTATATAAAATTTACTAGAATTATCATGCCACCTGGATAGGGGTAGGATAAGAGAGGAAATAAAATAAAATAAATCAAAAGAAAAAGAAAGTGGATTTTACCTCTTGAATTCTTCTCCGCGAGAACCTCTATAGGGGAATTGGGATTGATATTTTGTAGAGAAAAAAGGAACTTGGATGTGGGGGGATACATGGAAATATAATAGGTCAAAGTTTGGACATTATTCAAGGCTTTTGAGGTGTGAGGATTATAGGTGGTAAAGGGTTGTATTTATAGTAGAGGAGACATATGTCTTTTTAATATTTTATTCATTTATTTATTATTTTGGCTCATGGATATGAATAGTAATGATTTTTTAGAATAAATATTGAAAACATTTCATGTGAGTTCGAAACAGAGGTGATTAAAGCTTCCATACATTATCAATGACTCAAAAATTCAAGTATTTAGCTTATAACGTAAATTACCATATTTCACTATTCAACCAAAATTCAACTATTTTCGAAAAATCACCAAAATTTACCTTAACAATTTTTCAATGTGAAAAATTCAATAATGTACTCCATTGTATGAAAATTGTTTTCCAAATATGATAAATTTTATTTTTTAGTTAATGTAATCATTTCTTCTAAAAATAAAAAATTTAAAATTATAACTAATTTTATAACTCTTTGAAAATTTAATTAACGAATCAAAAAACTATATTTTAATAACAAGGAAACCAATTATTAATTTTTGAATCTTTTTTTTGGTAAAAATGAATTTTATTTTAAAAATAATATTAATTATAAAATTGGAAATCAACTTTTTTGTTTTATAAAAAATTCCAATTCATAATTTAACATTTTAAGAAAATATTTATTTATATTAAGATAAAACTATATCATATTTTTAATTATAAGATGTAAAATGTTTATTTATACTTCCATATGTGAGGTGACTATTCTATTTCCTAGAATATAATTCCTCAAGGACATATTACTATTCCACAGGTCACATTACTATTACATTAGGTAGGGTTCCATAATTTTTATAAATACTTCTTATTTCATTAATTCTTCATTTATATGGTTTCTATTATGTTATCTTTGTGATTTTATGTGATTTATACTATAAAAAAATAATTATATAAGGTAAATTTCATTGATAGAAATCTTGGTCATTATATTCTTCCCCCTTATGAAATTTCTCCATTGAGATTTCTTTTTACAAACTAAGGGAAAGTAGGTGAGGGTACATCCGCATAATTAATTCCTTTGATTACCTTGTTTCCTCTTTATAATTACGGTTCTTCTATAGTACTGTGACCATGTGAGTAGTCTTGTTTCATATAACTTTATCTCTTTGATCCAATATTCTCACTGGCTACTAATCATAAGAGATATCATTTTCAAATTGTACCACCTCTCAATTCAGTACATTTGAGGGATACAGTATGTACTTCCTCAAGTGGGATACATGGAATACATTGTGTATTTGAGACATAGTTATTCGATGTTCTAGTTGATAGGCAAAAACTCTAATATTATTAAGAATCTAAAAGGGGTAGATATACATGGGACCTAGCATTCCTTTCTTCCCAAATTTCATTATCCTCTTCCTTGGAGATTTGTGGACGAATATATTGTCTTTAACATTAAAATCAAGGTCTTGTCTATGATTATCTTCATAGATATTATGTCTTCATTGGGCTACCTTGATGTGATAATGAATGGTTTTAACCTCTTCCACAATTTCTTTGATCATTTTAGGTCCAAGCAGTTTATGTCCAATGAACTCATCATAGAATTATGGTTTTCCAAATCTTTTCACATAAATGGATTCATATGGGTCAATTTGGATGCTTTAGTGGAAACTATAGTTGTAAGAGAGCATAAACAGAGGTATATAATGGTCTCTTCCTCCCTTGAGTTATATATAACATGTTTTTAACATGTCTTCCAGTATTTGAATTTTCCACTAATATTGGCCATCATTTTGATGATGATAGGTCATACTAGAGTTCAACTTATTATTTAGAGCATGTTAGATACATTCAAAGAACATGGATGTAAATCTCAGATATTGATAGGATACAATAGATAGTGGTACCCCATAAATTCATACAACTTCTCTGATGTATATCCATGAATGTTAATCTAGTGAGAAGTACTCTAGAATTTCATTAATGTGATTTGTCTTTGTAATATGGTCCATAACAACCCATATAGCATTATTTCAACTAGACATATTGGGAATTATTGTGACAAAGCATGTGATGATGTTTTCTTATTTCCATGTTGGTATGGGTAATTTTTTCATCCTCCCCTTGGACTTTTCTTTTTTTTCATCACTTAATGACCTAATAATCACATTCATGAATATTCAATGATATCATTCTCCATATTATCCCACCAATAGTTCTCTAAGATATATTGATACATCTTTGTGCTCCCTAGGTTAATAGATGAGGTTGAGCTATGTGATTCATTCAGAAGCTCTTTCTTTATGTCTGGATCAAATGGTACAAAAATTCATGAATCAAATCTCATGACTCCTTCCTCATAAAATTTAAATTATAAGGATTTCCCATTTATGATAGATTCCACCATTTTATAAATTTTTACATAATTTATTTGAAAATCCTTTATTTTAATTATAAGGGATGATTGATCAACAGTTTGGGAAAGGAATGATGTTGCTCCATCTTTAACAATTCACATGTACACCCATTGTAGGTATAAGAATATTGGATTCTTCTCAATTATCATAATTGATAACGTTGAAGGATAAATTTAACTTAGAGAATATGCAACATTATTTGCTTTACACGTATAGTTGTGGATTGAACCTTTATAATACTTGATTAGTTATAACCATATTCACTAGTTTATATTAATTTCATTCTATGTAAATATATGTTTGTGGCCATTATGATCAGTATATATTACACACATCTCCCCATAAGGATAATTCCACAAAGATCACATCTTTAAACTTCATATCATGCATAGGATAGTTTTGAACCTAAATTTTGAACTACCTTAAGGCATGAGATATAACATTATCATTTTGTATTAGTATAAAACCTAAGAAATTATTTTAAGTTTCATTTTACACCACAAATAGTTTCCCACTTTTCAATACTGTTATAATTGGTGCAATGATAAGAAACTTTTCCAACTCTTTGAAGTAATCTTCACATTCCCTAGTCAAGAAAAACTTCACTCCCAAATGATTTATCTTGGGCAGTGTGTTTTAAAATCATGATACGTTATTCAAAAATAATCAATAATACACAGATAGACCAAGGAAAATATGGGTCTCCATTATAGTTGTTTACCTGGGCCACTCCTCAATTTACTTTGTCTGGGAATTGTCTACAGATATTACTATGTTGGTGATAATATTCCCTAATAATGATAATTCCTCCATATAGAACTCATATTTACTATAATTTTCGTATAGATTATCCTTTTGAATTTTTTTTATCGTATTATTAAAATTCTATTCATGTTACACCTTTTTCTTGGAGTATATTAGAATATCTACAATAAATACTAGCACAATCAATTTAAGTTAATCTTTAAAGACTATATTTATTAAGTACATGAATATTTTTGGATCATTAGTGAGTCTCAAGGACATCAATATTAACTCATAGTGTATATACCTCATTCTAAAGGTAGTCTTGGGAATATATTCTATCGTCACCTTTAATTAGTGGTATCATGACCGACGTTCCACCTTAGAGAAATATATGTCCCCACATAGTTGATATAACAAGTCATCTATATATGGTAGGGATACATTTTCAATATCATGTTATTATTGTGCTCACAATGTTCAATATATAGGTGCATTAATCCATTCTTTTTCATTATAATGAGTACCAGTTCAACCCATGATGAAGCACTCGGGCATATAAAACCCCTCTCTAGATTCTCTTATTAATAATTATTTTGTTTTTAAAAATCATATATGGCCATTATATAAGGTTTATTTTATATAGGCAGAGATACATGAATATGTTCAATTAAGAACTCAAATTCTTGGCCCAGAGGAAGCCCAAGAAATTATTCTGGGAATATATTAGTGTAGTCCCTCACAAGGGGTATCTCTTCGAGAATGATCCTCTCATTTGTCTTAATAAATTGGGTAAATATATTTTCTCTTATGGAAATAATATCCCCAATTTATACAATGATTCTAATGGAGATTCATCCACCTCCTTACACTTGTATATAATTGGAAGATACCCTAGGATTTTAAGAGTGATATCCATTTCCCAAAAGACTATGTTGGTTTTTTATAATGACAGTTAATCCTTTCCCAATATAGAATCAAACTTCACCAAAGAAATTAAGGCATGTATTTATGGGAGGTTCAGTCCTCAAAAATTAACTCAGGACGAGTTATTTACATTGGATGGTATAATTTCCCCATTCTTTTTTCTCACAGATAACTCAACAACCATTTTTTGGGGTGATGTTTGAATATTTCTATTAAATAGACATGAAATGAAACAATTCATAGAACTATAATCAAATAGTGTGTTTTTTATTCTTGAATAAATAACCAGCATACCTATCACCACATCTTTATCAGGATCCACATCATAAGTAGTGACAGTATATTCCCTTAGTTGATGCCTTATAGGTTTCTATTGTTGATTTCCTCAAACAAACCTTAGCTTTGGGAAATTTTTTTCATACTTTATGCGTTCCTTAAATTTTAAACACTACAATTCAGGCCAATTGTTGATCTGAACCTTCATTTATTCTTCTACATCTGTGGGATTATTCATATCCCTTTTGTAGTAATTAGAAAGAATCCACATTCTTCGACATTTGAATCATTTTACAGTTCCCTTTAGATAGTTCCCTAGATGATTCTTCCCACAATTTTTACACATGGGATAATGGGTTTTAATTCTATCATTGGATTTATCTATTGATCCCTCCATATTAAAATCAATTTTCTTATTTTTATCTATGCACCAATGAGACCATTGGGTGTCGCTGATCTCCATTTAAACTGTAAGGGTACAATATTTAATCTCTTAATATCTATCAAAGACAAGAATCGTCAATGCTTTTTTATACATGGAATTAATCTACTAAAGAATCAACCCACCTTTCTTTCGGTGTTCATGATAATAACATAGGCATATTATGCATGCCTTGTGATGTTTTCCTCACACACCTTGATAGACTTGTATTCCTTCTACTTCAGTCTAAGGAGCTCCATTTACATATGAAGTTGGAGTTTTTAGGGAAAAAATTTATTGAAAAATATTTTCACAAATTGCTCCACATCTATGGAGTCAATTTTATCCTTGGAATTTTTTTTCTTGATCAGTTTCCAACACAAATTAGCTTCCCCCTAAAATAATAGACCTCCAACACTACTTTCTCTTCTTATGATCACTGAAGTGTAGATAATATCTTCTCAATGGATTTAATCCATTGTTTTTCCGGAGGGCACCAAAAGATACATTAAACATTGGATTCCTTTGAAACATGATGGATTCATCCACAAATTTCTCTCTATTTAGAAATTGAGGGTGTTCCACATGATTCATGTTGTTTTTCATAACTTTATCCACTAGAGTAAGTAATGTCATGATGTTTTGACCACCTGTTCCCATCAGATTTGGAATTTCATTAGGGAAATTATCAAATTACTTTTCATTTCGATATTCAGCATGGGTTCTTCAAATTCCAGTCATTAACTAAGATAAATAACATAAAATTAGGGGTGGTTGAATACTTTTCTACTAATAATATTAAACAAAAAATTGAACATATGAGGATAAACATGTAAATGAAATGTGTATCCTCACATTTGATTCCCTTCATTTTAATTTGCGTTAACTATGGTGATAGATTTCTCCATAGGGTTCTTACTAAATATTTCTAGTCCTAATCTTCAAAAATAACTAAATCATATTCAGATACAAACTATAATAGCCTTATCCTTTCACACATAATATTATATGATTTTAGGAATAACTAGCCGTTAAATATAAACCAAGGATTGTGAAGTATAGTGTATTTAGAATCTCGGGTATATAATTAAACATCATGAAAATAAAATAAATACTACTTTTATTTAATTTAAAATAGGATCTTTTAACATCCATTGAGCCCTTACATCTACATAGGATAGCATGGGGAATACATGAACAAAAGGATGAGCTAAAAATCCATGTAAGGGAATAAGAATATGAATAAAGAACATAACATGGGTTAGGAGGTAGAAAATGATGACATCAAAATCATGTAATATCAATAGATTTAATGAATACTAATATTTAGAACATGTTATCATGTAATCATGGAATCCTAGAAATGTGGCAACAACATGTAACTTGATATCAGAATGAGTCGAGGATAACCACTAAGACCATTGAACATGACATCTCATGAAAATAAAAATTACCCCGTTAATTGGAGAACTATATAGGTGCACCCATCATAAAATTTTCTTGCATATGTGTTCCACATGAGTAATCAAATATAATTAATACAGATAAGGGTTACCGATGGAAATAAATGGGTATTGTAATCATTTCATGAGGCATAAACAATGGATGTGTCAAAATGATTTACATAAAATAATGGATATAAAACATACATGGAAATTCATATGGTAAAATAGGAATTTATCATGATAATTGATGTCAAACGTTTGTGAAAACATGTAAAAATATTTTTTATGAGTATTTAAAATGGATCCACTTTGGTGCGGTTTAAGGGAATATTTTAATGATTATTTAAAACGGGAATGGAATAATTGTTTGTATAAAACCATATATGAATAAATATTATTCTTAATGATAATATGATTTATTTTATATAAATAATTGTTGCTTAAAATAGATTATGGATTGAACTTTAAAATGGGTATGAAATCGAGAAGTTTCATTTAATTGTCTTTTCTTATTAGGAATATTTGAAAAGAGAACCCTTTCAAAACAAGTATTTCCCCATAAAATAAGGATGAAGTGATATTGATAAACAAGTTTTAAACAATGAAATTGAATTTATAAGAATTATATAAAAATAAATAACAATTAGATTTGGGTAAATAGAGAGAAATCCGAACCCAAAGGAAAAATGGAGGTTCAAAAAGAGTCTCATACCTTATGTTTGAAAGTGTTCTACACTTTAACATAATGTTCTAGATAATAAAATTAAATATATTAATTAATTAATCCCAAAAAATTTCTAAATGTATTTTATTTACTATAATTTTATTAATATCATGCCTTCCCTTCATGATGAGTTATAGGATAAAATTTCATTGTTCGGGAGTGTTCGTTTCCTTGGTATTCGTGATCAGTTCTATTGTATACGTATATGGAAGGTCATGTAAAATGAGAATAGATGTGTCAAAATAAAATTATATGTTATAAATTAAATTTCTTAATATTAAATGGTCTTATATTTTATTATTATTTCATATATGGGGATGATTCATTAGATAAGACATTAATGATAACTGTTTAGATTATTTTAGTTTTTTTTTCAATCAATATGAACTAGTTTTTTATTAATTAACATTATTTATATATGCTAGTTCCATGACATTAAATAAGTTTTAATACATATATTTTAATCTTTTTCAAACATAATAATGGTTTTATGAACAACATTGATGTTGGAATTGAAAAATGAAAACACATCATCCACCAAGGCGGCAAATCAGCTCCTCACAAATGATGTTTTTGTTTTTAAAACAATAGTACAAGTAAATAAAATGATTATGGGTTGTTAAATTGACCAAAAAAACATTATAGTATATAAACATTATTTGTTTTATCATGTCACTTGGATATAGGGATGTTATATAGGAAGGGAAAAGAAAATAATTGAAATTAAAAGAAAATAAAAGAGGCCTTTACCTCTTGAATTATTCTCCTCGAGAACCTCCTAAGGGAAATGGGTTTTTTTATTTTGATGAGACCAAAGGTTCTTGGACGTGGGAAGATATATGGGAATGGTATTGGGTAGAATTTGGACAGCATTAAAGGCTTTTTAGGTGTTCTGAGAAGAGGTGCTTAGGGGTGGTCTTTATAGAGGATGAAGGGGGTGTTTTTATTATTTTATTCATTTGTATATTATTTTGGCTCAATGCGTTAAATAGTTGTTTTTAATTTGAATAAATAATGTAACTAGTTCATGTGAGTTAGGAAAAAAATTATCTTACATCATCTACACATCATCCCTAACACAAAAAATAATGTATTTATCTTTTACTATAAATTACCGTATTTTACTAATCACAAAAAATTCGACTTTTTTAGAAAAAATAAGAAAACGTTACATGAAACATTTTTGATGTTTACAATTAAAAATTAGAGTCCAATTTATGAAAGTAGTTTTATGAATATTTAAAATTTATTTTTTAATTAAAATCATCATTTATTTGAAAAATACTAACTTTAAAATTATAACTCATTTTTCCACACTTTGAAAAATTAATTAAGGTCTCATAAAATTATCTTATAATCACAATAGAACAAAATATTAATTTATGAAGATTTTTTTGAAAATGAGTTTTCTTTTAAAAATATATATTAATTTTAAAATTGTTAATAAACCTTCATGTTTGATAAAAATAGCAATACTTAATCTATCATTTTTAAAACATATATTTAATTATATCAAGGTAAAAATATATCATATATTCTTTAATAAGATTACCAAATTTTATTTATTATATTATAGTTGAGGTTACTATTTTATTGGCCAAATTACTATTCCAAAGGGAAATATTACTATTACTAAGGCTCAGTATCTTTTCCATTGTTTTGGATTTATTAATTTTTATAAATACTTATTATTTCATTAATTATTCAATTATAAATTTTGTATTGTGTTCTCTATGTGATTTTATGTGATTTATAATATATGAAAAAATTATAGTAAGGAAAATTTAATTGATATAATTACGGGTTGTCACATGAACCACCAACACAAGGGGGACCGTAGAAACATACTAAAATTATACACTAAACTGAAAGAAAACTCATAATTTCCATAACACAAAATTATCTCCACACAAGAACATCCCAAAAACCACAACCCTTCCAAAAGAAACCTAACATAACCGCACACAAAATGTGGGGTTCCAAAGTAGGGAGCCAATGGAAAAGAAGACTCAAGCATCTTCATACATGATGTAGAAGAAAACATGTTGGGTTAGCATCCCCCCATGCCTAGAAACACTAACCTATGTGAAAATGTTCACTCCTAGACCTTGGAAGTATCCTTATTGTCTTGAAGCACCTACTGCCTCGTAGTTGTGAAATTAATTAGAGATCCCAAACTGACCACACTGGAGGCAAACAAGTGAGTGGTCCTTCAAATTTGGTGTAATAATTGATGAAGAAGACACGACAGGAACATGTTTCTCTGGTTCATACTCCTCATTGAATTAGAAACCCCTCATGTTCACCAAGAGGAACTACAATGCCAACCCCCAAAGGTTTTCCTCTATAACCAACTCATCTAGGGACACCTCATCCTCCAACATTCCAAATAGATTATGCCCAAATAATAGAACATAGTCCTTAATCTCTGGATGGAGAACCCACATGAAAATAGTGCTTTCAACTGATCACATGATGCTAAATATTATAAAAGGGAACTTACATTTTCAATTTCTGAAAAACACACCCTTAACCATCTATTGGCCTAACGGAACACAAAAAAGCTCTATTATCCATCATTACTAATGATCATAGACCACTATGAGAAACATGTAACAAATGAAATGATGTCAACCCCGCCCCATTTCTGGAATTCAGGAAAAAACACCTAAATAAACTGACTGGGAACATTCAATTCCTTTCTAGGTTATGTACTCTAAATAACATGAAAACACATTACCAAATCCATATCAAACCAAATATCAACTCATATAACATTACAACCCAAAAACATCAATTCAAAGACTAAGAACCATAAAATGGAAACAAATTTATTTTTTGAAACAACCACTTTCATTATAAATTCAAAACCATTTCTACCTATAAAAAAATGGAAAATCAAAATCCATTTAAAAATCCACATTATCATTCAATTTCTCTTGGAATAAAATTATTCCAACACACCAACTTTTCAAAACATCACAATCACAATTCATAAACATTTTTATAAAGTAAAATTTGATAAATGGATGGTCATGTACTAATGGAATTTTAAAAATTCGCACACATATACACTACCATGCCATATCAGGCACCCTTCCACATATACCAATAAATATCTACTTTCCACATATATACATAGATACATGTGAGAATCAAAGGGAATACCAAGGTTTAAACTGAAAAAAACTCTTCCTAAAGTGTTCATAAAAATAAACCCTATCAATTTTCAAAACTATCCTTTTCATTCAAAAACAAAACTTTTCTAAAAACCTTGATTTTATAAAAATCCATTTTACATTTCACGAAACCTTCCAAAAATCTCTAAATCCAATTTCAAAAGTGATTACATTTCCCAAACAACTCCCATTTCCAAAAAAACTCAACTCATTTTCAAAGAACCAAATATTTTCATTTTGGAAATCCAATATCAATAAATCAGATTCCATTTTTGAAATCAAGGGAAAAAACCCAAAATCATAGAGGAAAACATTCAATACACACCTTGGATACATGGTTTTTTTAGTTATACACCAATCGGATGAGCCCATCGGAGGTCATTTGAGGTATTTTTATGGCATATGCATGGGTTTTCAGACCATGAAACGCTACAATGAACCCTCTGAATCCCACCCATAATGACCACAAAATTCTAAAAAAATAGAAACATCCAGACAAAACCATATACCTCAAAAACACTCAAGATCCTTTATAAGACTTTGAGACACAACTATCTCAAACAACTCTAGTAATTCAAGCATCCTTCTAAACAGATAGTGAACAAGAAACTACATAGTACTAACCACTTCAATTCCGATAGTCTTGTCTCCAAAACTACTAGAAATCCCCAAATGAACAGGGATAAAACTAAACTGATATCATTTTTTCACCGAACAACCCAGGTCTAAAATGAACCTATCATGAAATCCAGCCTTTGGAAAGGATCGAGGGTGTTCCCGATCTGCCCAAGATAAAAATTAGTATTGGGAATCAAGAATACATTGTTGGGAATGATTTATACCATGAAAAATATAAAAATAAACATATTTTAACTGAAAAAAAAAATGAATGAAATGGAAGTGGAAAAAATAGAAACATGAATAACATTATGTAAACCCACATGTCACCATAAAACACCAATCCAAAATCGCTCCATGATGACAGAGAATAATCTGAACACTTAACCTAGGACTTGAAATAAAAAATTGATATAGGTGTGAGTATTAAGACTCAGTAGGAATTCAGAAATAAACTATTTCATATGCCTTACCTTTGAAAATAATATGAAACCTAGTTAGTTTGAACATCATACATTTAAAAATAAGTTTTTCTACTCTTAAAAAAAGTAACACAAGTTCATTTTTTAAAAAAAATCAAATTCCATTACATTTTAAAAATAGATTTCAGAACGTAAAAATTCATTTCAAAAAATTCCATTATAATACATACAGTTATGGAACATATATTTTTATATGAAAAGAAAATCAAGGGTTTTACTTAATAAAATAATAGAAAATAAATTAAATTATTCTATGCCTAAAACATGTGTTAGAGGATCAAGTGATAAAAGTGATACAAAATGAAACAATAACATACAAATATTTAATCATGGGAATTTCGTAAACATCTCTAGAAGCAGTCCTTCGATGTACTCAGTTTGGATTCACAGTCTAACATATGATGAAACTCTATAGTCTATAACAAATTGATTTCCCTAAACTAGCTTCACCAGTGGAATGTCCTAATTTTCCTCTTGAAAAATATTTTGGGTACCAACACATATAATTAGTATGGATAATAAACTTTCACTAGACCCTCTAGATGACACCCAAAAATATGATGAAAATAGTACATGGTGAATGAGGAGGACCTCACATGTGTGGCATAAACCAATAACCCACACATGCCATTGTGCTTTCCCAGACCAAACTCTAACACCAGCTATGTGATTACCACCTCATTAGAGGATCCACCATATAGGTTTCCATCAAATATAAACCTTCTCAAGTTTTCAAATGGGCATACATGTTTGCGATTTCAAAACCATTCCCCAAAACCAGTGTGAAAATATCATTCAAGTTAGGAAGATGATAAATGGGTGTTTCAAATAATTTAATTTTGAAACTACACTTCAAGGATCCAAATGGGAAATATTTTAGATAATAAATTTAACCCATGCCTTTGAGTTCCAATAAACACACTTCAAAAGTTAGGAATCATTTTGGAAAATATTTTAAACATTTAGGATACATCATATTTAAGGAAAATATTATAAATATAGTTAGAAACACTTTATAAATTTATACGAAATCAATTCAAATAGGTGGAATCATTTTTTCCTAAACTATATATAAATAACACATAAATATAAATACATACTTATAAAATTATAAAGCAATAAATTAATTCAAATTAAGGGATTGAGCATAGGAAACCGACCTCACAGATAAGGAATTCTACATTAGATGACGACAACATGAATATTCACTTTATTAATCACACATATATACACTTTTACAAATATATATACACCCATACCTATATACATATTTTTGAGGATAAATATATACAAGGGGATCCTTACACATATTATTAAACTTTAATATTCCCCTTTACACTTACACTCATAGGAATTTTCATATATATATATATATATATAATCACACCTGACCCCATTATATATATTTATCCTACCCTGAGTGAATATATATAAAGGGGAAACTTACATATATACAATCCTACCTATTTGAACACCTATAATTCTATGACATTGGTGGCTCGAATCCAATCCAACGATGTACAAGATTACTAAAAAAATACTAGGGACCCAAAAATTATAAATACCCTAATTAAAATTGGACTAAATGAAAAGGGCAAGGAAACTAACCTCAAAATATTGGCAAGAAAACTAAAATGATCAAAAATTCTTCTCCTTAGGTGGTGTATGAAAAAACACAGGTGAAGATTACCAGAGATACCCATTGAAATCCCTAACAATGGAAGAAGAACCCAAAAATTGGGTTAACCATTGACCAAGGGTTTGGATAAAAAATAGGGTTATGACAGAATGGGAAATCCCAAATTAAGAATGGAGGATGGTACCAGAGTTGTTATCTCGATGAACTAACCACAAGACCCCATTAAATCTGGTGTAAATGACTAAGAGGAGAGGGATCTCAAAGGTAGGGGTGAGATGTGCGGTTGAAGAGATCCCCCTTCGGGCTGGGTCAAGTAAACTAGGGTGGGAGGACCCCTATAGGGTTTTTTAAAAATGAATAATAATATTAAATATTAATAATACTAATTATAAAAAAACTATTATTATTATTATTTTTAATTACATGTTAATTTGTTTTACTCTGTTTTACTATTTTTAATTTTTTTTAACCTCGAGTAGGCCACATAGTTTGGTCTCACGGTCTACAAGACTATGTGCCAAACCTGTAGTGGCCTATAACTAAGAGTAAAGGGTCCCCATGGTTTAGTTTTTCTCCATGGAATGTGCCACCATCTGGGCCGTACAGTTTTCACTAGGATAGCGCACAGTTTCTCCTAACAGTGTACCCCCTCTTATTTGTCAACAAACTTCAATTTTTTTCCTAAAACACACAGTAAAACTGTAGAATTTATATAATTCCATAAATATATAAAATATAGGAGATGTGTCGGTTCGGGGTGTGACATCACAACAAAGTGTAGCCCAAACAAACCTAAAAACTAGAAAATACAAGACAAACCAAGAGTACACACTATGAAGTGACCACTGAATAATATTGAGTCATTAATTACTTTCTTTACTTACATAATATTTTCTTGGGGAACCCTGATGTGGTGAGAAACTACCCATTTGGATTATCGAGATCTGTAATATTGTTTCCTTAAAAGGAATCTCACACTTAGTATTTAAGTGGATTTCTTTTTAAGGTCCCAATAATTTAATATAAATCATATGTATATTAAATCCTCAACTATTATCTCTTATCAATTATTATCTTCTCATATTTTATTATCTTTTTTCGTATGCTTGTTTCTGATGATTTAGTTTTAGAATCTCTATTCCACCCCTCAAATTAAGGTGTTCACACCATATTAATGTGTAAATCATTTTGTAACCTACAAGTATGTGTTAATCACCCAAAAATAGTAGTTAAGTATATTAATACATATCCTAATGAATCATATTCATAATGTATATGAACATTTAATGTGAATACATAGATTTATTTTAGATTGAAATACTCCACATGAGTATGCTCAGAGTGTCAGATAGCCAACCTTATTCACTTTTCGTGACAGGGAAAGCCTCTAGGAAAGTAGGCAGTCTAACCCATAATTCCCTCTACATAGGGATTGATTAATCAATAGACAATTAAATTTATTAAAACTATAACACATAATACTCTCAAACATTACCCAACAAATACTCTCAATTTCATAACTAAAATGAAAAAATGAGGTAAATGTTGAAGAAATCTAAATTTTATGATATCAAACATCGAACTATATGAAAAGATTTTTCCTATAATAAAATCATCATATAAACATTAGCATATAGTCATTCATAATATAAACAAATTATAATTGTGAATAAAATAGTGAATAATAATTAAATAAATGAACAATTAAAATAATTAAACATTAGATAAACATTAATGTATTATTCACAAATAAATGATAATTAAAAATTAGTATGTATATAAATGTTTTATATTATTTTTAATATGAACCCTTTAGAATTTTATATTAATTTAAATTTATATTAAATTTCATGAATCATAAACATTTTATATTTCAAAAAATATTATATTAAATTTTTATATAATCAAAATATCATATATGATGGAATTTATTAACTCTTTAAAAATAACCATGTAAGATTTCTAAATAAAAAATTTATTTCTATATCATATATCATGAAATTTCATTTTTAAAATAGTAATTAAAATATATTTATTTATCTAACAACCATAAATATTTTAGAGTTAAATTATTTATAAAATGATTTTATAAATTTTCCTAAATACTTCAAAATACCTTTTTCATTATTTATAAAAAATTTATAAATTATATAATTCAACTTAAAATTGAATACTCTTGATTAAAAGATACAGTTCATTTAATTTCATAAATACGAGTAATATATATTAACTTTTTATATTTTATTTCTAGACTTGATAGATCTCTATTTAAATTTAAAACATACTTAACATAAATTAATAAATGTTTTAATGCATCAGTGATGACCACCCATTGATACCACTAATGGGTTTTGTATCAACATCATATGATCATATACAGAAGAAGATAACCCAAACATATGTAGATCTCCCTTCAATAATCAACACATAAAAACATTTCATAAATAGTGTACCTAGAAATTTTCAACAACAACAATCTTGTTCTTTCTTAATGAAGTTGAATGGTTTATGAATATCATGAAGAAGTGGACAATAGATCTTTTCATATGAGGGGGGTACACTAACCAATGGATATGTGATCGTATCCTAAGGACACCCAAATTATGAATGTATTCTAGCATCTTTATATCAGACAATGAAGAACAGTATGGGAGGAAGAGAAAAATGAGAGGCTTTCTCACAAGTTATTTTCTATAATATGAGGTATTTAGTCTTTTTATATAGTCATTCATGATATGTTTAATTAAATGAAAACATGTCATCCATATTACTATATCTATATACATTTATTCCCATAATTCATTAAATCTTATTCAATGAGTAGTCATGTCAATTAATCTGTTCCTAAAAAATTGTATGTGATAATAAAACTATTTAGGGGAAATAAATATAAATCATATATATATATATATCATTTCATGTGTTTAGTACATGCATTATAAAACATGAAAAAATGAATTTAATTAATTATACACTTTATATATATAATATAACATTATATATATATTAGTGCGTATCTAAAAGTCA
Organism: Viscum album; assembly: GCA_963277665.1. Lineage (NCBI taxonomy): Eukaryota > Viridiplantae > Streptophyta > Magnoliopsida > Santalales > Viscaceae > Viscum > Viscum album. Next base: position 257,813,583 of record OY728128.1, on the reverse strand, counting down.
TGGAGTTTGAGGGATGGAGAGAGAGTTGGAGAGGACCTCGACATGGGGATAAGGTGGGGAGGAAATAGAGAATCTCGGGGCCTTCATTTGGGAGAATAATTGTTCAGTAGAGTTTTATAATAATTTAATTGTAAATATATACTTTAAGTTTTTTTATTTCATGAATAATCTCATGAGTTACTGGATAACATTATTTTAGTATTCGAACTCGAGTCGATGAGGTACTCGAGTAGATATAGGTGACTATTATTTCATGTGGAAATTACGGGAAGGATAACACATAATGGTTGTTCATTTCATTAGGAATTTGGAGATGTTGTCAGGTCATCACACACAAGGAATCATGTGATTTCATTATGTTTGATGTAGAACACATTCTGCTAGCCTGAAGGACGACTGTTGGTATCTGAAGAAATCCCTATTGACAAAATCGGGGTATAGTTAATCAAAATACATGAACATATATTAGATGGATTCCCTTGGGTGAGACTCAGTAGGAGGGCACATGGTGGCCCGAAATACTGACAATGAATTCAAGGAAGAATTGCTCACCAATAGTCAAGAGCACATGTAGGGGAGTAAATAGAGGGATATCACATCGATTATGGGGAATTTATGTGAATTGAATATAAAAATGTCAATGAAATGTGATGAGCCTCATAATTACGTATTTTCATCATCTCCATTTTCCACCAGAAATAGAGAAATAATTTAGTGCAACAGATGGTGAGATGTTGACAAGGGGTAGCTGATGGGGTCTCAGTCATTCTAGGTTTTTTAAAATGGAAATACATTAAATTAACCCAATACACCAATGTAAATTTCATACTTCACATCTAACCTGAAATACATCTTCTCTCTTATCAAATCAATTTCTTTCCACTGAAAATATTTGATCTAATATATATTTTTTCATATAGTATCAAAATTTCAATCTCTTAGTACCAATTTGATCATTACATCAATATAGATAATCCTTGATCCATATATGATCTTTTTATTGAATTTTAATTATTTCATATTCTATTATGGATTTTCCCTGTACATTTACAATATATATTTTAAAAACACATACTATTTATTTGTTTATACAAACAAAATACATTAAAAAACGGGCACATAGATAAATGTATTAGAAAATTAATGAGTATACATGTATATATATATATTCAATTAAATATATATTATAATTATATACATAAAAATTACTATTATATTTTAAAAAATTACATATCTATAACTATATGAAAATATTTTCACGTATATGCATGCACCCATGAAAATATAAAAGTATTTACAAATATAATTATTTATAGGTATATATAAAAAGAAATACACAAACACATATTAATACATACATATATATATCACATAAAAATATGTATATATACATAAACATATATATAATTTGGAATAAAACATAAATTTTATTATATAAAATTTAGTATCTATTTTTTGTACACTTTATCTAGGAAATAAGTTTTCTATAAAAACATATCAATAAATATATCTAAAAATTAATGATCATGTACACACATATATAAATAAGTTCTTATGTTTATATTTAAAATGTATTATTACATAATTATTTACAAAAAATTTTAATATAAATTGAGATATATATATATATATATATATATATTATCTAAGTTATTCCCCTAGTAAAAAAGTACCTACGTACAAACATACAGAAATTTTTATTAATATAAGTAATTATTTTTAAGAAATATTAATATAATAACATAAAAATATATTATTGAATATATATATATATATATATATTTAATGTATTTATATAAAAATATAAGTGCATTCATGCATATGCACACACACACACGTACAAGTATATACAGGTGAAATTATTTGTAGAAATATTTTAATGCATGTACACATAAGCTTCTAAATATTATCATACATACATAAACACATATACATACAATCATACATATAAATAAATACCATTATATAAATGGATTCATGAAAATATATTAATTTATTTATTTACAAATACATATAAGTGTATGCATAATCTTATATACATGCACACATACATATATATATATATATATAAGTATATAAAAACACATACATAAAGAAATATAAAAATATAAATATAAGTACCGACATGAAATCATGGATATATATTAATGTAATTATTTATATATAAATATAAGAATGTAAAAATTAAGTATATAAAACTATAACTGTATACAAACCTATATAGGGCATCGATAAATCTCCAAATTGATATTTTTTCTCCAAATCTCTTAATGGAGATTGGCCCTAAGAATTTCCACTCTGTGATTTAATTGTATAAATTTATTGTATGAATATCCCATGGGAGATTTCCTAGGGGATGATGTGATATTCCGTCATCATGGATTTCTTGGTTGTAGTTTTTAAACCTCCTTCTGACGGTGTTAACCTGATTCTCTACTTTAGGTGTGGTGTAATGGAATCAGATATAGTAAATAATTTTCATTTCTTATCACTGGGAGATAAAGATAAAGTGGTTTTCGTGTCCAATAATGACGATGATGCATTTCTAATGCATCAAATGACAATCATAATCATCAGAAAACATTTTACAAAATAATCCAATAATATTTGGCACCATAAAAAACATATTGCAAAATATTTTTCATTTAGAAGAGGGTGTGGCCATAAAAAGAAGTTGGATTGGGCTATATGATATTTGTATTCTTTAAAAATAAAGATAAACATAGGGTAATCAAAGAATGTTTGTGATCCATAGATAACAAATTCATTCTAATAGAGGATCAAAGGGACATAAGGTATATAAGTAAGACCATTCGTTGGGAAAGCCCATTTTGGATATGACTTAAAGGAATACTATTTTTCAGCAGAACATAAGAGGTTTTTAATGATATTGGATTCTGTGTCGGAAAATTTATGGAATGGGATAGTTCATATAGTTTTAATTGGGGGCCGACTGTGTAGATTAGTTTGTTGGTTGATGTTTTGTGGCCACTTATGTGGGGCTTGTTTCTGGAGATAGGGGAATCAAATTCTTGTATTTCAATGGATTTTGAAAAGATGTATATTTTTTTATATTTTTTGGGTGTCTCAGGAAGATAGAGAAAGACAGTTTCTGAGAGAAGGATGATAAAGAAGAGGACATCAATATGTAGTATTTTCCATGTCTCCTCAAAAAAAAATTATGGGACTTCCTTTATTCCCGAATCAGAGACACAAAGGGATCATGATTGAATTGAAACTTCCTATTTAAAGTTATCTAAAAAAATCATAATAATATCATAATGTTGGGGCCTCATTTTATTTTTAATGATCAGTGTAGGGGACAAAAGTATATATAATGGTTGTTTCAATCCATTATAGTGGGTTTAAGAGGCCCTATGAATATATATGATAACCAAGGTATGTATCTCATTGAAAAGACCCCCCAATTTTTATTTCTTGTAACTATGGAGGGAATGGTTAAACCATCCTATAGCCTAAAGTGAATCTTCTCAGACCCATATGATCTAATTCCCCCATTGATACTCAAAGTCACCCTATATATCTTTATTTATGGGGTATATTAGATCTAATACTCAATGGAAGGACCAAAAATACAATTGAGGTAGAGGAGGAAAATGAGAGAGGATAATGGTAATGGGAATGGAAAGTGAAAAATAGAAAATAATGGAGTTAAAAGGTGTGTGGATGGTCAACGAGTAAATGAGAGATATTTAAAAATTGGAAAGTGGTGGGGGTGGAACATAACATGAATATTCAAAGGTAGATGATGGATCGATCCATCCCCACCTATCCCTATGAAAATATGTTTTTGGAATTTTTTAGTCTTATAAATACATGATAAATTTAGATGTTCTAGAATTGTTGTGATAAATGAATCCCTGATATTGTTTTTCTCTAAAAAACCATATTATAATGGATAGAAATAAATGGTATCATAAAAAAAACTAGTTTTTTAACTGTTTCCCAGTCTCTAGGAAATTCAATTCAGGTGGAATCTACCAATATTTGTGGGAGGTAGTGGATGTTTGGGTAAAATACATTTCTTCCAACCACATTGGCGGAGCCATCTATCAACCAGATGCACCAGCATGGATGTTTGTGAGATATTTTGGATAGACCTCCAAGAAAAATGGAGGAGAACAAAGAAGTTATGTGTCTATGTTGGATTTCATGAATTAAAATTAGTTGGTGAGGATGCCTTATTAGGGATATTCTAGAAACCATTTCACATGGTTTCATGGGAATTCCGAAACAATCCACATTGCAGAATGATTGGATGAATTTATCTGGTAAGAATAATATATTATAATTTTCTATTATTTCCATGTTTTTTTATCTAAATCTCAGCACATCAGACCATTTTTTATCCTCATAAACTTATTGTAGGGTTTATAGAAACCAAGGTATTAAAGAATCTCTAGGTTCAATATCTTCTTGGTGAAGGTCATGGAGTGTGTATAAGTGATTCTCTCATCTTGGATGGTTAGGGAACCTAGCCCCAGAAATAATATACATAATAAGACCACCAATTTGAAACATGGGATTAATCTAAATTATTTTATCCTAAAATACAATATGCTTATATATAAATAAAATTGAAAGAGTTTTATTCTCCCCCAACTTCAGATCTTTATTCTCAAGAAAATAATATAATAGAATTAGAACTAGATGAGGAAGTCAAAATTCAAAAACTTTCATGGTCTATACATTGATAAGAATCCAAATTAAAATATGGTTCCTCGAATCCCTTTAATTTTCATTAGAAGGTTTCAACTTAGAGGTTCTAGAACTATAATTCTTACCTCACTAATTCTGAGGGTAGACAAGTATATGATGATATGGGATCCGTGATCTTATAAAGATTTTTAATCAGGAAATTTTTAGTGGATATAGATAAGTCATTTATTTTGATATTTCTAATCGTATCAAACCAATGGTTTCAGATAAAATGAGCATCCATCTCACATGTGATTTTCTGATGAAGAATTTTTTTTGTAACTAAAATAAATACACTCAACCAAAGTTCCCGGACTGGATGGATTACATGCCTTATATTGTATAATCTATTGTCACGTCATCGGGTCTAACATCCTGAGACTTCATAATTACTTTTAGTAACGAGAAGAAAACAAATTTCACTTCATTAAACCATTATTTCTCTCATTGGGTAAATTATAAACCTCAATTTTTCCAGGGATTTCAGGCCCATCATCTTGACCAATGGGACATCCAAAATATATTCCAAAATTTTGGTCAATCACATATTCCCATTGATAACATCCATTATTTCAGAAAAACATAGTTATTTTATTCCTAAGAGAATCATATATTATAATTCCATTATATACCAAAAAAAATCACTCCCTGAAAACTAGCCGTATTACTCAAAGAGGTATTGTTTCCTGGAATTTTGATATGAAAGAGGTTTATGATATAGTTTAACGGCCTTTTGTCAGTTTATATAGTAAATTGGGTTTATGTTATAAATTTATTGAACTATTTATGTAATTATTATCCACTATATTATTGAGGAATAAGATAAATGTTGTCTTCTATTGGATATTTTACACTTCCAGGGGTGTTCGGTAATGTATTCCTCTCTCCCATTTCCTTTCCATTTTGGGGGATGATGTTTTTCCAAGTTATTATTCAGGGAAGCGAGGGATAATCTGGGAAATGGGGAAAAGGTTTTTTAATAGGTCCCATTTATTACCCACCTTTTCTTTCCATATAACAATTTAATTTTTTCCATATCTACCAAAATATGGTACTATCTTTCAAATTATTCAAATGTACTAGATATCTTATGTGTAGTCTGTTGACACCTCTAAATCTGAGATCTTCTTTAGATTTTGAGTTCATCTATATAGAAAAGATGGTCATGTCATCACTTCTTGAATCTAGGTGTTGAAAAGAACCAAAAATATCTCAATTTTCCAATTATCTTTGGGAACTCAACAAAGATATGTTTTCTGGTATTTTGGTTAGTATGGGGAAACAATTCAGGGTTGGACTAGTAAAAGGGTCTCCAAATCGAGTAAGGAATTCCTCATCAAGGTAATGGAAAAATACATCTATAAATAACCTGCCTTAAAAAATAACATAATCTTGTGTTTCAGAAATGAATTTACTTTCTTACACATTGAGGGTATTTTTAGGTTTATAATTTTATAGAATTAGGTTGTGACTCTTACATAACAATATGATAAAATTACAAAGTGGACAATTTTAATCAGTACCCATTTTTTCAATAATATATAACTTTTAAAATAAATATTGTACTCATTTCATTAAGAATATTTATGAAATTCACCTTGAAATCTTCATTTCCCTTAACCATTATTAAAATACTATGAAATTCTTTTGAAATAGTGGGATGAGCACAAAAAGATCACGGAGGAACATAAAATAGGAAAGCTATTAGTCTAGTGGAAAAAATTAAATCCCAAAAAAACACTTTCTTTAAAATATAACATTATACCCATGAATAAATATATCTTTCCTTTAAAATTACATTTATTTTAGCTTTTCAAAAAAAATTATTTCCTTCAAAATTCATTATCAAGCATAGAATATTCATGTTGGTTCCTTGGGACATCATCGCATAGAACCTTTAAAACACCCTTATAGATTGGAATAACCATATTTATAACATAAAATATAATTATCCTGATAGAATAGTTAATAACAAATACATTGGAGTGATATCTAGGAACACCCTTCATTTAGGATATAAAGGGATCACATGGCACTATTAGGGTATACCCATCGTACATAATGTTCAAGAACCACAACAATAAATAAACATTTAATTATTTGAAAAGATCATTCTAAATATTATAAAAATAAATTTTATATATAAAAATTAAATTTTATTTAAAAAAATTTCAATACAAAGATACCCAGAAAAATTAAGGAGTGTTTTTCATTTAAGAAAACATGTATTCTTTCCAAAGGAAACTTGTAATGAAATAACATTCAATGTGGGAAGAAAACTTATTGTCGTCATTCCATTTAAAACATCTAAAACAATTTATTATTAAAAAAATTTAAATAAATTAAAGGAGACATAAAATGAACATTAAAATTATTTTATTTCCATATAAAACATTTCAAAAATCAGTTTAAATAGTAAAAACGGAATATAAAGTGAGTTCTAAGGAAAACATTAAAAGATCATTTATTCAGAAGAATAGTACCTTATCACTTTAGAAATATTTAGATCATAATACCTATGAATGAATCACAATAAAAAAAATTAAAAACCATAATAATGGAAAAGTTCAGTAAATAATAAATTAAAATTTCTTTTATATACACCTTTTAATAGAATAATGTTTAATAACATCATGATATGACTCAATAAAAGTAAATTGAGGTGATGTCCCTTACCTGGTGTCTGACTTTTCGTGTGTGTCTTTATATTCCCATATAATAATATTATATTGATTATTTTTTAACAATATAACTTTTCAAGGTTTATTATTACTTTTATTTAACTTATTAACAAGTTATATTCAACTAATTAATCAATTAAATTTAAATAAAACATGTTTACCATATTCAGCTTATGTGTCAAAAAGGTCTTTGGTAGGTTGATTATGGTCGAAGAAGTTATAATTTAACCATATAAAGAATTATAATAATGGATTAATTAACATATTTATAAATTAGTTATACATTTAAAACAAATCATGAAATATGGCTATGAAAAATTGAACAAACATTATAATCAAAAAGACGGTATGTCGTATGTACAAATTAGTAACATTTCCATTCATCAAATATTGTTATGGGGAGATTTTATGTAACATTTTATATTTAAATAAATATAATTATATCTTAAATAAAACATTATTTATTCATATATACTTATATAGATCATTCTTCTAATTTGGTGGTGAAAAAAATGAAAAACATCATTTGCAGGAGGCAGTACTCCACACATCCATGAACGATGTTATCAAATTTTCTATGAGTGAAAAGGTAAGAAATAAAATGATATATTATACTTATAGATTGATAATTTTGCATTAATATCCTAAATATTTGATATATATCACATATATTCATTATATTTATCCTCATTACCTTCCACGTAATGCGTTATTGGAAACAAAACATAATGCTTCGTGAGGCGGTAGTCCGTCATACACACAGGAAACATTATCATATCCCTTATGGTATGGAATAAAAAAGGCTTATATATGATATAATGAATCCATAGGTATAATTATTTTATAATTATCATATAAATACTTTATATCTATAATTATAATTTACTGTGAGAGGTCTTAATGGGAAAACCAACAACATCGTTTCCTGAGGCAGTAGTCGGTTGTACCCAGGAATGACAATTTCATAACCCATTTGAGGTATGTGTGTGTGGTTTTATATTTTACCATTAAAATAAGAACATAAAATTATATTTAAGATATTATTATTATATAGTCCTGGTATAAGAATAATTTGAGTAGTGGGAGAGGAAAGAAAATAAAATGATCATTAATGAATGTTACATTTTCATCGGGTATATCATTTTTTTCACCAAAAGTCAACCATCATTGGATTTATTGCAAAATTTAAAATTATAGGATTATAGGATGAAATTTGTGTATTTATTTGGGTTGTTTTTAGAAGAACCAATTCGTTTTTAATGTTTTAAGAGAGGGGAGATTGTGTGTCCTTTTATAAGTGTGGAGAGTGGCACCCTTTATATTTTTCAGAAATAGTGAATTCCAAAAAATTATTTATCAAGTCACCAGGAACCAATAATTCTCAATACTCTTGAATATAAAATATAAGCTATAAATATGGTAATAAAAAATTGTTGGACAAGTTTATATGTCATTAATTCCTCAATATTAATGTTTTGTCCATTGTTAAACCTGTTTTTACCTTAATCATTATAATTAATTTTAACTATTTTCACTAATCACATTAGTAAAACATTTTGTTGGAAATATTATAAATTATAAATTATACTTATTCAAAATATTTAATCCATTTTTTAAAATTAAATTCTTATAAGTGGTAAATTTTATTTTAATATTAATTCCAGATAAGCAGCGAGAGAATGGATTTTTATAAAGAGATTTTTTTTTGAAAAGATGATTTTTAATTATCACTGATTAATAATAATCATGGTTTGGAAATGAAATAGTATTAAATGATATATAATTTAAAATTTCCATTTAAATAATTCCCCATTAGTTATTATTTTAACCAATTCAAAAGGATTAACATTGTGTGTTTAAAAACATTTTTTAGAAAAACATGTCTTTAAAACCAATAACTATTTTTTATTAAAAACCAAAATAAAATCAAGTAAAGATTAGTTAAGTGTATTAAACATAAAAAACTAATTATTATTCTACATGAAATAATATTCAAAACATATTGGGACGCATAAATTACATGATTCATTAAAAATAAATGACTTAAAAAATTTGTATTTTTCATTATTCATTGAAAAATCAATATTTTCCAAAAAAAATATAAAAAAATCACCAAAAGTAAATTTTGATATGATGATTTAAAAATTATGTTCAAATTATCAAATTAAAATTCTAAAATTTAGAAAATAATCTTTAAAATAAAATTTTATAAGAACAGTTTTTAATTATAACAATTTCATTTTTGATTAAAAATTACTTGATATTTTTATATCGGATATATATATATAATTCATATTAAGAAATATTGAAAATTATTTATTATAATATTTTTTACAAAATTACCCCATTTTATATATTTATTCAACACAATTTTATTAATTTATTAAAAATTTGTTGATATTGTTCCCTCAAATCATTTTCAGATTCCTAGGTTGCCTCTCTACTGGATGGTCTTTTCATAAAACTCGAACCGGATGAATTAAATTATTTTAAAACCCTTGTACCGTGTAGTAAGGAACCTGAATTATTTATTCCTAAAAAGATATATTCTATTCCAAATAAATTACTTCAGGTCTCAAAATATGATATGAATTGAGAACATATTTCATTAACATTGAAACTTGAAATACATATAGTATCTGATATAAACATATATGTAAGGCCAATCGATATAAAAATGATACAAATTTCTATATTATTTTATATGGCCCAATAAACCATGGAATTAGATTCACCTTATTACCAAAAATAATAACACTTTTCCATATAAACAATTCGAGAAATACATGATCACCCACCTTGAAAGAAATATATTTTCTCTAGTTACGTGCAAAAATTTTCTTCCTAATTTGATTTTTCCTCAAATTTCCCAGAATTAAATGAACCTTTTTTCCATATCATCTACCATATATGTTTCCATAAAATCATTTCTCCTCTATCATCCCAAAATTCATGATCTTAAATGACTTTAAATATAATTATTCAAATAGAACCATCTATATACAATAATTAAAACTATAGTTATAAGAAAAATCCACGAAAGAAATATGCCTATCCCAAATTCTTTGGTAATCCATTGAACATGAATTATTCTTAACTTTCGTGGTTTGAATTTTTTTCTTAGACTATCCATCATATTGAGGTTGGAAATATGTACTAAAATTTAAGTATGTAACCTATGAATTATAAATTCATTTCCAAAAATTTGATGTAAACCTGGGATTTCGTATGATAAAATGCGGAGAGGAGTTACACGTATCCTAAACATCTACTTTAGATACATTTGATAAATTTAATCTAAAAACATTTATTCCCAAATGGGAATTAAATGTGAATATTTTGTTGATCAATCAATAATAATCTACATCACATTATTACCTTGAAAAGTATTTGGAAATCCTACCATGAAACCAATTGATATATTTTCCCAGTTCCACTCCATTACTGGAAAAGGATAAAAAATATCATTCAGTAATTTTAATTCTTATATTACCAGATTAAAATTCAAAAACATTAGGGTAAATTTATAAATATCTCTTTTCATTCCATCCCACTAAAAATACTCCTAAAAGTCTCTATACATCTTGATGCTAAGTAGATGAATAGAAAACAAGGAACTATGTGATTCACTTAACAACTATTTCCTTAATAGGGAATCAAAAGTCACACATAATTTGATTAAAAATCATAAAACATCATTTCCATCAATATTAAAAAATTTAAACTTAAACTTCATAATGTATTCTACCTTTTCTTATAATGACTTATCCTTGTTTTGAGCTCTCTTAATTCTTTCATAAAAAGTAAACTGTACTAAAACCCGAAACAAAAATGAGTATGTCTCTTCACAAACAACTTATAGGCCAATTTTTTTTCAAATCATTAACAAAAGGGTCACATTATAAACCTAACATGGTTAATGTAGAATTATTTTCATGACTCAATATACTTGACCTTTTATTCTTTTACTATACAATAATAAATAATGAAATCCTAATCCTTGATTAGTTCCATCCATATTCAATATATCATGTTTAATTTTTTATGAGTGAATATATTCTTCAATTTTTTTTGATCATTATACATTTCAGAAATTACTGCAAACAAATTATTCAACTAAATTTTTATAGAAAAAACTATTGTAGATAATTAAAAACATGTATAGGGTAATTTGACTCTTGAGTTTACAAATGATGTGAAACATAATCAATTACCATATCAATATTCATTTGTAAATAACAAATTGATTTCAATAAAGACTCAATGTAAATGAAAAATTGTCTATTTCTGGAAGTTAGGGCCAAAACCAAATTAGTCACCAATCTTCTTTTTGGTTCCTAAAAACAACTATCACATTCTTCTTTCTAGATGAAATTAACACCTTTCGTGTTAACCTAGTCATTAGGATAGACAAACGAGCTAATTTTTCATCAAACATAATAAATAACCGACTAATCTAAGTAAACTATGAATCTCTATAATATTTTTGGAAGGTATGTCCAAAATTTTAGCATTCACCAATATTATTTTTGGTTCTTAAAAATAATCATCACATTCTTTTATATGGATGAGTTGAAAACCTTTTCGTGTTAACATAGTCAATGGGATAGAAAACCAAGAAATGTTCCATCAAACCTTGGTTGCAACCCACTAATCCAAAACAAATATGAATCTATGTTATATTTGTGGGTCTTTTCCATTCATCAATAACCTTTTTTTAGAAGGGTCAATAGTTATGCCATTTTTAGAAAAAATATGTCTATGGAATGAATTTTGTTTCAACCAAAACCACAGTTTCTAAATTTCCCATATATTTTCCTTTAATTTATGGTTAGAAAAAAATACTCATGTGTATTTTATGTTCATATTGGATTTTAGAATATACAAAGATTTCATCGATAAAAACTACCAAAACATTCCAAGAACTCTGGAAAAATTATATTCATAAGGCCCAAAAATATAAAAGGTGAAATAGATAACCCAAATTGAATAACTAAAAACTCATAATGCCCATATCTAATCTAAAACATAGTATTTGGATTTTCTTCTTCCTACACATTCAACTGATGGTATCTTGACCTTAATCCAACCTTAGAAAATTATTTTTCTCCCTAGATCAGATCGAACAAATCATCCATATGAGGAAAATTGTACTTTTTCTTTATAGTTATGTTACCCAAGGCTCTTTAATCAATGAAAAGTCTCATTGATCCATATTTATTTTTTACAAAAAAAATATGAGCACCCCATTGTGAAATGGGTTTTCAAATGAAAACATTATCAAATAACTCTTGTAGTTTCATTTTCCATTCTAAAAGTTTCACTTGTGCAATTTGATTCTAGGTTTTAGAAATTGGACTTGAATTAGGTACTAATTCAACTATAAACTCTAACTCTGGGTAAGAAATAAAACCAGCAAATTAATCTAGAGAAAAATCCATGTATTCATTTACTAATGTTACATCACTAATTTTAACATTTTCATTAATTTTAACAATATAGATTATGTAAATTTTTCTATCATCTGTAATCAATTTATCATCTTCTGGGAAAAATATAAAAAGAATTTAGCAATTTAACAAAACATTCTTAGCACTGAAATCAATCATAGCATGATAAATTAAAAGATAATCCATACCAAAAATGATGTCAAACTCATTTATGGTCAGTTCAACAAGATTAGTATGAATGGCCATACCAATGATAAAAATAGTAGGTTTATTATAAATCATGTTTCCTTTAATAATTCCTACCAGAGTATTTAGTAAAATTTATGTGTTACTTTCATTAGGTGATATTACCAATTTACAAAAAAATTTATCAAAGATGAAAGCATAAAATATCTATAGTGAAATAGGGTATTGGAATAATTTGAATTCATAGGTAACAAACTTGTCACCAATTCATTCGAAAACACAACATATACAGCAGTAACAAAAATTGACCTTACTACACCTTTCTATTTCCAATCATGAATATTTCTATCATGTGAAATTAACTTCAAACACACATTAACAGAAAGACCCAACTCATTACAACTAAACCATATTTCCATTAAATGGTTATTGGTTGCCCCATTATTTGATTCCACATGATTATTTTTATTACATTCTTGTTTCATGTAAAAAACATTCAATATTTTTAACACTTCTTAGACTACATAAGACATTATCTAGAGTTATTTTTTCCATACACACCATAATATCGGAAATTCATTATATAACTTCCATATTTAATTATTATATTTATTGTGACATTATAATTGTACACATATTATTACATGATTTTATATATAATTAACAATGAAATATAAACCATGGATCATAAAACATAGTGTCTTCATAAGATTGGGTAAATAATTAGAAAGTATGAAACCAAAATAATAAAATCCACTATTTAAATTACAGAATGAGATCCTAAATTCCATTGAGATATTATAACTACATATATAGGATACCCTTGGTAATACATGAAAAATTGGATCAGCTATAAACCTATTAATGGAATAAACATAAGAATATATATTAGTTCAAGAGTTAGAAGGAATAACATGGGGAAATAAAAATTCATGGAACAAGAATAAACATATAAAGTAATAACATATAAAACATGGGATCAGGTAATCATGGAAATATAGGAACATGGGAGAAACATATAACATGACATAAACATGAGTCAAGGATAACTCATAAGACTATATCACATGGTGGACAATGTCCCGTACATGAATTTGGTTTACTATGTATCCCAAAATGACATCTCATGAGACTAAACATTACCCAATTAAGGGGAGTGATATCTATTCATACCCTTTATATCATGTTAATTCAAATGTGTTTCACATGAAGAATCAAACATAAGTTATAAGAAAAAGGGTTACCAATGGAAATAATTGGGTATCATAACCATATCATAAAGAATGGACAAAGAGAATATAATAATGGCGTCCATGAAATAATGGATTTGAATTTTACATAGATACTAATAAGGAGAAATTAAAAATGATCATGATAAATCATGTCTAACAGAATTGAAAAAAATAAAAAGTGTTTATGATACTTCTGAAATGATCCACTTTAGTGTGGTTTAAGTGAAAATTATGAAAAATTATTTAAAACAGGAAAATGAATAATTTCTTGTATAAAACCATTAATTAATTGAGATATTTTTTCATTAAAAATGAGTAATTTTATAAAAATAAAGGAGGATTAAAATATATTTGGTATTTTACATGAGAATATGTAAGAAATGGGGATCTTCCCTTTAATCAAGCTTCATTATGAGGAGGAATTGAAAAAGGGAACCTTATATAATATATATTTACCCATAACTAAAAGATGAATTGAGTAAGGTACATACTTTTATTAAAATAAACATATAATCTAGCAGGATTAGATTAGAATAATTAATAATTACATTGTGGTAAATAGATAGAAGGTTTAACACAAAGGTAAAATAGTGGTCCAATGAGAATCCATTACCTTATGTCTCAATTTGTTTTGAAATTGCATTTAATAACATGTATAATAAAATTAGATACAATATTTAATAAAATAAGAACATATTTAGAATATATTTGATTCATTATAATTTTATTAAGTTAATTTATGTTCATTTTGATGAGTTATAATGTTTAATTTTGTTGTTTTGTGAGCATTCATTTTAGGGTTTCATGATCAGTTCGCTTGTGTATAATTATGGAAGTTATAGTAAAATTGGAATAATTCACCTGAATTAAAATTATATGGTATTAATTCACATAAAAAAAATTAAATTTTCCAATATATATTTTTATTTTTTGACATTATGATTGTAACACCCCCAAATGATAAAGGGTTAAATGGATAAATGATATGACTCATGTCAACAAGGTGCACCTTCCTTTTCGAGAGCATGTCTGATTAGAACTCCTGACTTAAGCGTGCTTGGAATGGAGTAGTGATCAGGATGGGTGACCTTCTGGGAAGTTTTCCAGGGTGTGTGTGAGTGAGGACAAAGCACACTAGAAAGGACATGTGTTGGCTTGTGGGGACAATCATTAGTCAGATTACCTGTTCGGGCAGGCACGTGGGTGGACCCTGGGGTGGGACCCATGTGTCTGCGGGCTAACTGGTGGTACCTGGTGGGCCAGGACCAGACGACCATGTTAAGGTGGGGTGGTTGTGCTGTCACTAGGGAATAGTCTTCATATTTGGTATCAGAGGTGATACCCAGCTTTAAGTGCGGTACACTGCTTGGGTTGAGATGTAGGGCCCACAATGAGGACGTTGTCCTCTAAAGGGGGGGGGGGGGTGATTGTAACACCCCCAAATGATAAAGGGTTAAATGACTAAATGATATGACTCATGTCAATATGGTGAACATTCTTTTTCATGAGCCTGTCTGATTAGAAATCCACAGTTAAGTGTGCTTGGCATGAAGTAGTGATCAGGATTGGTGACCTTCTGGGAAGTTTCTCAGGGTGTGTGTGAGTGAGGAAAAAGCACACTAGAAAGGATATGTGTTGTCCTGTGGGGACAATCATTAGTCAGATTACCTGTTCGAGCAGGCACGTGGGTGGACCCTGAGGTGGGACCCACGTGTCTGCGGGGCAACTGGTAGTACCTAGTTGGCCAGAACCCGACAGCCATGTTAAGGCGGGGTGTCTGTGCTATCATCGGGGCATAGTTGTCACAATGATGGTTAATTATATAAAATGATAATGAAAAATGATTAGAATATTTTGGCGTTTTTTAGGACCATCCTGTACTAGAATTATTTACTTTAATATTATTTTTATATACTGGTTCAAAAACATTATATAAGTTGTGATACACATACTATAATACGGTATAACCCTAAAAATGTTTTTATGACCTTCCATAAAGGTATTAAATTCAAATGAAAAATCGTTTTCCTTGAAGGATTTGAATCAACACCTGACCCTGGGGTGGGACCCACGTGTCTGCGGGGCAACTGGTGGTACCTAGTTGGCCAGAACCCGATAGCCATGGTAATGCGGGGTGTCTGTGCTATCACCGGGGCACAGTTGTCACAATGATGGTTAATTATATAAAATGATAATGAAAAATGATTAGATTATTTTGGCGGTTTTTAGGACCGTCCCGCACTAGAATTATTTTACTTAATATTATTTTTATATAGTGGTTCAAAAACATTATATAAGTGGTGATGCACATATTATAATATGGTATAACCCTAAAAATGATTTTATGACCTTCCATAAAGGTAGTAATTTCAAATGAAAACTCGTTTTCCATGAAGGATGTGAATCAACACCTCCCAAACGCTGTTTTTATTTTTATAGAAAAAGGATTGGAGAAAATATTTTCATGATGGATATTTAATTAACATAATAAAATTAATGTATTTTTCTGATACTAGAGTTATCATGTCACATTTTTTTTGGTATTTTTTGGGTGGATAAGAAAACATATGAAATTAAAAGAGAAAGAAGAATGGTTTTACCTCTTGAATGTTGTCTCCTCAAGAACCACCTTATGGCACAAAGAATTGATTTTTTGGTGAGACCCAAAATAGAATAAAAAGGGGAAGAGGATTGGGAGATTAATTTTTTATAAAATTATAAATCTCCAAGTCTTATAAGGTCTGAGGATAAGAGGTGGTAACATGTGGTATTTATTGGGGGAGGAGAGGGGTGTTTTTATTATTTTATTCATTTGTTTATTATTTTGGCTCAAGACTATTAATAGTTTTCATTATATTGAAAAATTATATAAATAAGTGCATTTTATTTCTAAATAATGTGTTGTTACATCATCCATGACTCAAAATTCATTTTTTTGACTTAATATTTTAAATATCGTAAAGTACAGTATTTCACTATTCACCAAAAAATAAACGATTTTATAAAAATCCAAAGAAACCCTAACCATTTATCGATGTTTAGATTTCAAAAATAGAATCCATTTTATGTAAATAATTTTATAAATATGATAAATTTAATTTTTAATTAACATCATAATTTATTCGAAAAATACAAATTTTAATATTATAATGGATTTTATGACCCATTGAAAAATAACCAAGGCCTCGTAAAATTTTCATACAATCATAAGGAAAAAATATATTAATTTTTAGATAATTTTATAAAAATTAATTTTTAAATCATTATAATAAATAAAAATTTGTAAATAATGATTTAATTATTACAAAACTACCAACACTTAATTTATAATGTTTAAAACATTTATTTACTTATACCATGATACAAATATATCATATTTTTATTTATAAGATACTTAAATTTTATTTATAAATTTAAAGGTTAGTATTATATTATATTATCTATATTTCAATTCTTAATTATCACATTACTATTATCGTGGTAAAGTTACTCTTCCATCAACATTAGTTCCATAATTTCATCAAATTACTCTTATTTCATTATTAATTTATGATAAAAAAAAGTTTTTATTTGGTTATATATGTGATGTATGTGTTTTATAATATATAAAATACTTATAAGAAGTAAAATTTCATTGATAAAATTTTGGGTCATTACATTCTTCCTCCCTTATGAAATTTCACCCTCTAAATTTTGTTTTACTTGGAAAAAAGTTGAGGGTGCTTATCCTTCATCGCATCCTCCAGTTCCCACATCGCCTCTTTGTACATATGATTCCTTCAGAATACATTGATATTATGTTTTTTTATTATTTCTTAGTAATTTGTATCTATGATCCCAGATCCTCACCAGTTACTCTTCGTACGAGAGGTCGTTCTCTAATTTTACCATCCCTTGATTTAGTACATGTGAGGGGTTAATTATGTGCTTCCTCAGGAGAGATTCATGGAACACATCATGTACTTGATCTATATTTGGTGGATGTTCCTGCTGATAGGACACTAATCTTATAAAATTAAGGATATAAAAGGCTCCCATGAACCTTGGGCTAATCTTCCCTTTCTTCCAAAACCACATGACTCTCTTCCACGGTGATATTCTAAGGAAGCATTTTTCTCTAACATTGAACTCCCAATCCAATCAACATCCATAAGAATTGATTTTTTTAATCTAAGAAACATTGATATGTTTTTGGGTGGATTTAACCTTATATTTCATCTCCTGTACTTGATCAAGTCCATGTAACTTTCATTCACCAACTGCATCCCAACAAGTCGGAGTTCTACATCACTTCCCATATAAAGCTCCATATAGACCCATTTGAATACTCAGGTGGGAACTATTGTTGTATGAGAACTTCACTGATAAGATATTATGATCTAATCCTCAATTAAATTCCATTTATAAGGCTCACAACATTAACTTGAGTGTTTTAATAGTCCTTTTGTACTTTCCTTCAATTTTGGGGTGATAGGTCATGCTGAAATTTAAATAAGTACTCAAATAATGTTGAATACATATCTACAATTAAGATGTTAACCTTGGATCATGATCATATATGAATGAAATTGGTACTCCATGCATCCTCACCACTTTCTTCACATATAACATGGAATGTTTTTCAAGTTATAAATCTTCTTAAAGAGTAATGAAGTGGGAAGACATGGTGAGTCGTTCCACTATATCCCATAACACATTGTTTCCATGGGATAATTATAATTAGAAAAGTTAAAAAGTGCATAGTGACATAATTTTATTTCCATGTGTGTAAAGGAATTGGTTTTTTCTCCCATTGGACGTTTTTCACTCTATTTTAAATTATAAACATAAAAAACTCCATGAGATAAACTCTGAAATATCCATTTTCATATTGTCCGACCAAAAGTGTTCTCATTGATAATTTCACATCTTAGTACTTCCAGTATGGATGGAGAAATTTAAGGTAGGTGAATTATCCAATAGTTCCTTCTTTATCTCAGGAGACAAATGCACACGAATCCTTGTCAAAAAATGAATCACACCATCATCATTAATGTGTAACTCATGTAGCTTCCCTTATGTTACTACTTTAACCTTGTTTTGTAGACTACAAATCATCCCTTTATTCCTCCTTGATCTTATTTTGGATTTATGGATTGGAAATCATTTTTGAAAGGTTAGATTTATTTCCTACTGTTATGATTTAAAAATTCATCCGTTGGATTTAAATTAATATAGGGTATTTCTCAATCCATGTCATTGATAGAGTATTTAGTTACTTTCTGTTAATAGCATAAACTACATTGTTTTCCTTCAAAGGATAATAATGAAAAGATAAATTTTAGTCCATGATTATCTCTAACCATCTCCATTGATTCATGTTGATATCATTTTGTTTTAATATATAATTTATACTCTTGTGTTAAAAATATATTCCACACTTCTGACCATTGAGGTAGTGCCTCCAGATTGTTAAGGAAAAATCAAATCTACTAGCTCCAGTTAATGTGTTGGGTAGTAATGTTCTTGGATCATCATGTTCTATGAAGAATAGACTCTCACTTTATCATTCTATATAAGTACACAACCCAAGCCTTTTTTGAAGAATTGTTTTATATCAAAAATACTTCTCCACTTTTTGGTAGTGTGAGCACAGGTTCAGTGATCAGCCTCTTATTGAACTCCTTATATATTTCCTCACATTATTCCATCCGAACATTATTTACCCGTTTCCATGTTAACTTATTTATATGGTTAGAAAAACATGATAAATTCCTCATAAAATATTTTTATAACTCTTCTATTCCAAGAAAAATATTGATCTCCAATATATATATTGGTCTGGGACACTCCTCAATTATCTTTGTATTAGAAGGGTCTATATATTTCCCTTCACTGGTGATAACACGCCCTAATAATGATACTTCATCCATATAAAACTCACATTTAATTTACTTTTCTTATAGTTTCTCCCTCATGATGTCTTTATCACTATATTCAAATTCCCCTATTTCCCATCCTTTGTTTTGGAGTATATCAGAGTATCACCGATAAAGATAACCAAAATTGTTGAGGTAATCTATAAATACTTTATTCATTAAGTCCATGAAATTTTATGGAGAATTAGTGAGTTTTAATGGAATCGCTATGAACTTGTAGTGTCCATACCTCATTCGAAAGGCAGCCCAGAGAATATCTTCCATCTTTGCCTTAAATTGGCGATATCCTAACTGAAGTTCCAGCAAAGAGGAATACATGTCCCCATATATTTGATTGAAAAATTCATCTATATAGGGTAGAGGATACTAGTTCATTATCATGATTTTTTTTGAGCTCAAGATAATCAATGTAGATGTTCATTGATCAATCATTCTTCTTGATGAATAGGACCGGCGCACCCCTTGATGAAGCACTCTAGAATATGAAACCCTTGTCGGGATTCTCCTATAACTGCTTATTTAGTTCTTATAACTCAACGGTTTCAATTCTATATTGAGTGTCTGATATAGTCAGATATCTTGGAATAAGTTAAATTGGGAACTCAACCTCTCATTAAGGAGAATGAACAAACAATTCTTCAGAGAACACATCAGTGTAGTCTGTCAAAATGGCCATGTCATTAAGAATGGTAATAGATTTTGCCTCAATAATTTGATCTATGAATTCATGATCATAATGAAGAAATATCCACAATTGAGATGATTATTTGGATGGAGGTCCATTCTCCTACTTAAACTTGTATGGAACTGGAGGATGGCTTGGGGTGTGAAGAGTGATCTACTTGTCTCAACATTTGATGTTATATTTATAAAAATATTTCCAACCCATGGCCAAAATAAAACCAAACTCAACTTACGGTAGTATAAAAATATTTTATGGGAGGTTCAGACTAAAAATATAAAGTGGGGAGGACTTATGTACCTTCTACGAAATAATTTCCCCATTTTTTGTTCTCCTAGATAACCCATCCTCTATATTTTGAGGTTGTTTTTGAATAATTATAATAAACTTGAAAGATATAAATTAATGTTTAGAACAAGAATAACATAGTATACTATCTATTATTGAATGTATAACTAGTTTACTAATCACCACATCATTTTCTAGATCCACCTCAGTAGTAGTGATATCATATTACCATCCTCGCTACCTTATAAGTTGTTGTTGATTTCCTTTGACAACCCTTTCCTTAGGGAATTGAATCGCATAATTCCCATGTTCTTTGAAGATGAAAAACTACACAATAAGAAGATTTTTTTTCTGAACCTTCCATTATTATTCCACATTATTGTGCTTAATTAAATCTCGTTGGAAAAAATTAACCTGATAACACTCTCTTCTATATTTGAAGCTTCTCCCATTTCCCCTTAGGCAATTTCCAAAATTCTTCTTCCAATACTTTTGAAATATGGGATATTGGGTTTTCATTCCATAATGGGATTTATCTATTGATCCAACCATATTAAAATTCATTTTCCTATTTTTATCTCTATGCTCATGATACCACTAAGAGTCTTCGATATCCATTTTAACCTTAAGGGAACGACAGACAATATTCTCATAACTATCAATGTCTTGAATCTATAAATATTTTCATAGAATAATATTTAGTTTACTAATAAAGTAATACACCTTGATTTCAGTGTTAATGACAAAGACCTAGGTGTATCATGAAATCCTAGTAATGTTTTTCTTGTACACCTCAATGGAATCATCTTCTTTTTTTCATTCTATGGAACTCTCTTTCCATATCCAGATGGATTGTTCAGTTAAATTATTTATTTAATATTATTTTATTGATGATCACCATTCAACAGAATTAATTCCCTTATTATTATTTTTGTTCTTGATTAGTTTCCACCCCAAATCATCTTCCCCATAAAAATGATAGACTGCCATCATAGCTTTATCTTCTTCTGAGCGTAGGATGACAAAGAATATATTCTCAAAAGAATTTAATCTAATGGTTTGTGATGAGGGGATCAAAAGATCCACTGAAAATAGGATTCTATCATCACATAAATGATTCATCTTCATCTTTCTCTTTATTAAAATAAGGATTTAATCCTATAGGATTCAAGTAATTAATCATCACTTGAGCTAGTTGATCATGTACTATCATGAAGTTTTGAGATCTCGTTCCAATCATCTATGGAATTTCATTAGGACAGTCATCACAATTCCTATCACATTGATTGTTGAAATAGGTTCTCCTATATCCATCCATTAACAAATAAAAATAAAAATACGATTATGGTAACTTGAATACTTATATAATAAGAATTATTAGAGGAAACTTTGAACATAGAAGGACAAACATGTAAACGAAAATTATATCCTATCATGTTATTCCATAAGTTTCAAAATAGGTTATCCATGGTGATAGAATTATACCGAGGGTTCTTACTCACGTTTTATTGTCCTAATCTCCAAAAATAACTAGACCTTTCTTTGATTCAAAATATTTGAACCCTGTCCCCTTTCATATATTATTATATGATTTTAATCATAATTAACCATCAAATAAAAACCAAGGATTTTAAATCCTAGTGTTATTGGAAAATAAAATGCATAATTAGAAAACATGAAAACAAAATAAATACATATTTAATTTAAAGTCCATAATGATTTCTTAACTTCTTTTTATCTATTACATATATAAAGGATAACATGGGGAATATATGCACAAAAGGATGAGCTAAAAATCCTAGTAAGGGAATAAACATAATAATAAAGTATAGAACAAGAATTAGAAGGCATAACATTATGAAATAAAAATTCATAACATAGGAAAAGAATATAAATCATGGGATCATGTAATCATGGAAACATAGGAATGTGGAAACAACATATAAAATGTCATAAAAATGATTCAAGGCTAACTACTAAGACTATATTACATGATCGACAAAGTCCCATAATGGAATTAGGTTTAATATTATCCTAACATGACATCTAATGAGACTAAACATTAACCAATGAATTAGGAACTCTCTTGTCCCAACCGTCATAATAAGTTCATGCATATGTGTTCTTCATGTAGAATCAAACATAGGGAATAATCACAAGGGTTACTCATGAAAATAAATGGGTATCATAACCCAGAAATAAAGCATGACTGAAGGAAATATCATAACGGTTTCAGTGAAATAATGGATTTAAATATAACATGGATATCCATAATGTAAAATATGAATATATAGTCATAAATTATATCCAATTTAATTGATAACATTTAAAAATTATGTAACGAAACTTTAGAAAGTATCCACTTCAGTGCGGTTAGAGGGAAAATATTTAAGAGTATTAAAAATAGGAAAAGGAATAATTTTTTTATAAAACCAAAAATAAAAAAATATATTTTTTAATGTAAAAAAAGAGTTATTTTATAAAAATAATGTTGGTTTTAGATATATTATAGATTGTACATTACAATTTTCAATAAATGTGGAATTTCCCTTTAATAGAACTTGCTTATCAGGAGGAAATAATTAGGGGACCTAATACAATATGTATTTTCTATAAAAGATAGATGAGTTTAGATGGGTAGATATATATGGAACATAATCACATAATATATGAGGATTACATATGAATTATTAAGAATAACATAGGGATAACTAGAGAGGAGGCATAAACAAATGGTTAAATGGAGGTTCAGAGAGAATCCCTTACCTTTGGTCTAAAAGTGTTATGCACTTGAACTTAATGTTCTAGATAATAAAATTATATTAATTAATTAATGAATTCAGAAAATCTTAAACATATATTTTTATTATTTTAAATTCATTAAGTTTATTTATAGACATTTCTATGAGTTATAATGTTTAATTATATTGTTCTGAGAGTGTTTGTTTCATGGTTTCATTATCGATTCTCTTGTGTATAATTATAAAAGTTCTTTTAAAAATGGAACAATTAATCATAAGTGATATTATATGGTATTAATTATCTTACATGAATTTAAATGATCGCATATATCATTTTTTTAAATGAGGATGATTCATTAGATAAAACATTAATGAAAAATTATTAGTTTATTTTAACGGTTTTTACAACCATCGTGAACTAGTATAATTTTATTTAATATTATATTTATATAATGGTGAAAATAATTAAATACGTTTTAATACACATATTATAATCAGGTTTCACCATAATAATTTTTTACCATCCTTTAAAGTGGTAATGAAAAAAAGAAAATCCATCATCCACCAAAGCAGTGAATTAACACCTCATGGAAGATGTTTTCATGTTTAAAAAAATGGAGAGGAGAAGATACTTGATGATGGATATTACATTAACACAATAAAATTATATTATATTTATCAAAATTCATTTATCATATCATAATGGATAGTGGATGTGAGTTGAGGATAATAAAATAAATCAAATTAAAAGAGAAAGATGGAGGGGTTTACCTCTTGAATGTCGTCTCACTAAGAACCACATTAAGGCACATGGAAAAGGTATATTAGTTAGAAAATAAAGAACAATACATGGGGAAGATTCTTGGAATAGGAATTGGGAAGAATATTATCAAGATACAAGTGTTATAAGGTGTGAGTATAAGAGGTAGTGGAGGGTGTTTTTGATTATTTTATTCATCTTTTTTATTTTGGCTCAGGACTATAGATAGTGATGATTCTTGTGAATAAGTATAGTAAATAGTGAATTTGAGTATGAAATAATGGGTGATTACATAATACTTGTCTCAAAAATTCATTTATTTGGCTTAAAATGATAAATACTACAAATTATCTTATTTTACTATTCACAAAAAAAATTAAATATGTTAGAAAAATCTTAATAATTCACGCTAACCATTTTTATATGTGTAGATTTAAAAAATGAACTCCATTTTATAAAAATAATTTTATAATTATTATAAATTAAATTTTTAATTAAAATAATCTTTTATTCAAAAAATAAAAATTTCAAATTTATAACCGATTTTAGGACACATTGAAAAATTAACAAAGAACTCATAAAATTATCTTATAATCAAAATAAAACAAAATACTAAATTATTAACCTGTTTTAAAAAAATTAATTTTCATACAAATATTAATATTAATTATAAAAATTTAAATAAACATTTACTTTTTACAAAAATACCAAAACATAACTTATCATTTTAAATCTTTTATTTACATATTACATGGTATAAATATATCATATTTTAAAATCAAAGATACTTAAATTTTATTTATACTTTCATAGTTGTGGTTACAGTTCTGTTGGCTGGATTACTATTTCTAATATTCACATTGCTATTCAAACGGTCAGGTTACTATTCGATCGGTATTGGTTCCTTAATTTCTATAAATGTCAATTATTTCATTCTCAATTTATCAGAAAAATGTTTTTATTAGGTTCTCTTGGTGATGTATTATTTTAATGATATATAACATAATTATATGAATGTTAATTCCATTGATAAAATTATGGGTCCTTACAGTATGTCTCTCTATCATCTGCCTTTCTGGCCGCTTCTTGATTTCGTCATCACGAGTCCCATAAGAGTAAAAAACTCTATATCAACATTTTTAGAACAACAATAAACTATCTCATAGATTTTAAATTCTCATGAATTCAAATCCCTTCATAGAATTGGTTTATATTTTGAGTAAAACCAATTAATTTTTCAATCAGTGTATCAATCAAAATTCAATTCATATAAATACAATCTTGTGAAGTTTTCTTTATATGAAGTTATGTAATCTTTATTTTTTTCTCACAATTCCATAAATCATTTATCCATTCTGAGTCAGAAAACATTAGTAAATTATTTCTCAAGAAAATAATGCTTAGAATTTCTCATCCCATGGAATCATGATCATATAGTATGTTTATCCAAAGAACACAATCAATCAGCTTCACCTTCAAAATTATATATGAAAAGAGTAACCTTTTGATGTTCTAATGAAACCATGACATCAAATATATTATCCAAATAATTAATCCATACCATAACTACCACTAGGTTAGATGATCCACTGAATGATGGGGCATTTTTAGTCAAGAATTTTTCCACAAAATACATGTTCCTTCATGGTAGATTAGGTTCCTCTCTAGTATGGATTCCATCACCATTTGTAGCTTGGATCAATAGATCCATCATGAAAAAAAATGTTATGTTTTATTTCCAACCATATTGGGATGATTACTAGGAAAGATATTTTCCACACGATACATTCCCACTATATCATCCATGTTTCTTCAACGGCAAACCAATCTTTATAGAAATTTTTTAGGATAAGCAACATGGTAAACTATAAGTGTTGTATCATTTTAAATTAACCATAAGGAAAAGTATTTCTTGGGAAATTTATAATCATTATCGTAATCTATAAATTTATCCTAACCAAACTTTGATTCCAAATATAAGGACCCAGAATAAAGTGTTTCATAATCTTGAGTTTTAGTAAAGCATTTATTTCAATCACATTAATGATCTTTTCGGGTTTAGATTTTTAGGGGATTAGTTCATAACTCTTACATAACAAAACCATAAAATTAAAAAGTGGAAAATTCATATTATTATACATTTTTCCATAATATAAATATTTTAAAATAAAGTATGTTCCCTTTTCATGAAGACTCTTCCCGACTTTCAAGTTGACCTCTTTTATTCCATTACTAATATTTAAAATAATATGAATTTTAAAAAAATATGGTATGAGAAAAAAATATTATTAAGGGACATAAAAAAGAAAAAACTCATTAGTCTATTGAAAAGCATCAAAACCCATAAAAAATCTTTATTGAAAATATAGCATTTTACCCATAAATTAAAATATCAATCTGTTAAAATATGATTTATTTTTCCTTTTAAAAAAAATATTTCCATGAAAAATAATTAGTAATCATAGAAAATTAATTTAGGTACTTTGTTACATCATCTCATAGAACCCATATAGAACCTTACATAACCCTTATATAACCCTTATTGTGCCCTTAAAGAACCCTTATATATTAGAATTACCATCTTCATGATATACAATATATTTGTTCGGAGAAAATAATCCTTACCCAATGAATTAGATCACTATCTGGTGCACCAATAACTTCATCTAGAATGGGATCACTAAATTCTATTTGTGTGCACACATTGTATATAATTTCTATGAACCACCACATGAAATAAACATTTCATCATTTGGAAAATACTTATAAAATTGTATGTAAATCACATACAGATATAAAAATACCATTTTATTTTAAAACCCAATTTCAATACAAAATTACACAAATAAAATGAAATATGTATTCATTTAAGATAATATGTTACTTGAAAAGGGATCTGAAAATTAAATAACATTCATGGGAATAGGAAAATCTATTTTTTCAATCCGTTGAAAATGCATAAAAATATTCTTTTTGAAAAAAATGAAATAGAGACATAAACAGAACTTTATAAATATTTTATATCCATATATGTCATTTTAAAAATTATTTTTAAGAATTTACATCGAATGGAATGATATTTTTAAGGAAAACATTAAAAGAGAATTTATTTAAAAGAAAAGTCCCATATCACATTGGAGATATATAAATCATAAGCTCCATGAAAGAATAAAATTAAAAAAAAATAAACACCATGAGAATAGATAAATTCATGATGTGACATATTAAAAGGGGTTGTATATAAACCTTATAAAATAATAAAGGTTCATAACATCAAGATATTCCTCAATGAAAGGAAATTAGGATGAACTCCCTTACCTTGAGTTTGACAAGTTACAAGGGTCTTTATATTTAAAAATAATAAACTTATGCTATGTATTCAACTTATTCAAAACCTTTTTAAATTTTATAATTTCTTTTATTTCACTTATTATAATGTTATATACATTTAGTTAATCAATTAAGATTAAGTTGTATGTTTTGACCATATTCAGATTATATGTTAAAAATAGATTTGTTAGATCGATTATGGTTAAATAATTAAGCATTTAAAAATCTCTAGATTAATAATAATGGTATAATTTTTATATCTATACATAAAATATACTTTAAAAACCAGTCATGAGAATTGTTTGTGAAAAATTAACTAACGTTACTATCATGGAGATGGTAGGTTGTACGTACGCATGGGTAACGTTTCAATTTTTCAATGATCACTATGGAGAGATGGTAAGTAACATTTTATCATTAAATAATGATAATTATATCATAAATACCATATTATTAAATTATATGAACTTTAATATAGCATTCTTGTGATATGGTGGTGAGAAAGAGAAATCGCATCGCTTTAAGGAGCTGATAGTTCACATGTCCACAAACGACAATATCACTCGTTCAGTAACTGAAAAGGTAGAAATAAATAATATATTTTACTTTCATAATTATAAATATGTCATAAATATAAAAAATATTTCATTTATATCACATATATTCATTATATGTTCCCATATTACCTTTTATATAACATTGAAGTGAAAACGAATCACATCGCTTCGCAGGCCGGTAGTCTGCGGTACACACAAGCGACATTTTTGTATCCATTAAAGAAAGGAATATAAAAATGTTATATATTATCTATTTACTATAGAGGTATAATTATGTTATAAATATCATATATAATATTTATATACATATTTATACCTAACTATGAGAGGCGTTAATGGAAAAAATGAACAACAATGTCTCATGATGTGGCAATCCTCCGTACACATGAATAATGAATGTGTAACACATTTGATGGAATTGTGTGTAGTTTTAGTTAATACCTTTAACATAAAAACATCTAATTATATTGAATATATTGAGTTTATTATATCATAATATTAGAAGAACAATTTGTGGGGTTGGAGGGGGAAATAAAATAAAACACTCATTGATGAACATTACCTCTTCTTCAGGTATATCCATTTTGTTTTCCCCAATGGAGTTCCTGGGATATATTCATTACAAAATTAAGGATCCAAGGATTAGTGGAGGGAATTTGATAAGTGATTTGGGTAGTTATTTTCTGAACCGAATGGATATTAATTTTTGAAGATATGTGGTGGTCGTTTATAAGTGAGCTGAGTGGCTCACTTATAAATTTTTGAAAGAGTGGACCCCACCCATGTTTATTTCATGTCACGAGGACCCAATAATGGTCTATGATAGAGACTGGAAGATATAAGGTCTAAATATTTCCATAAACTGGGTATTGGATAAGTTTCTTGGTCATTGTTTCCATTAATGTTAAATTTTAGTCCCTTGGTGAACTCATTTTTACCTTAATCACTACAATTAATTTTAACTATTTTCACGAATAATTTAGTTCAAAAATTATGTAAGAAAAATTACAAATTATAATTTATTCTCATTCCAAATATGGAAGTAATTTTTCTAAATTCAATTTACATAAGTGGAAAATTTTAAGTTGACATTAATTATGTCGGTTGGACTTGACAATGTGTTTTAAAGAATAGTATTTGTTTTGAAAAATATGATTCTATATTAACAGAATGAATAATAATAATTGTATAAAAATAAATAATATTTAATAATTTATAATATATAAATTTCATTTAAAACATTCCCCATTAGTGATTATTATAACTAATTTTTAAGGAGATGCATTAATCATTTTAAAATAGTTTTTAGAGAAAAACATCTTTAAACCAAAAAAACAAACTTATATAAAAACCAATAGAAAAATGATTCAAAAGAAATTAATTGAAATAAATATTTATAAATAATACATATTTTACTTAAAATCATATTAAAATATATTGGTACTCTAATATTATTAAATATATTAAAAAGAAAATACTTTTTATGAACTTTGGTATTTTTCACTTTTTGCTAAAAAATCATTATTTCTGAAAAATCCCAAAATTTCAACCACATTAAAATTTTATATTATGATATAAAAAATGTTATTAATTTTATCAAATTAAAATTATTAAATTTATAACTTATACTGTTAAATAAAATTGTATAAGAAATGTGTTTAATTAAAACGATTTTCTTTTTGATTAAAAATTAATTGATCTTTTTATAACTAATATAATTAGATAATTAAGATAAATAAATATAAAAAATATTTATTAATCAGTATAGTGGTTTTTAAACTATCTCCATCTACGTTATATCCCGATTTAGATTTGTTGGTTTCTTTATCTTTAAATTACATTCTTGAATATCAAATTTCTCCTGGGTCGTAAATATTAGAGTGAATAAAACGCACATGGTTACTTTGGCAAGGATTTTTTACCCCAAGAAAAGTGCAGGGATTGGATTTAGAGATATATGACCTTTTAATGATTCCCCTATTGCTAGAAAGGGTTTTAGGCTTCTGAAACACCCTTATTCTCTTTGTGCCTAGGTCCTTCATTCCAAAAACTTTCCAAACACGACCTTCTATAAAATAAACATGGAACACTACATAGTTGTTTTTGGGTTTTTTGGGGGTATTGAGAGAGAATTTATAAATCCCTATACTGAAGGATAGGTGATTGTTCCAGTTTGAATATATGGATATTTTCTTAGATTGTGGGTAGTAATGGATCCATGGAAACTTCAATAGTTTTCACGGGTTTTAAAAATTCCAATAATAACTCTTTGTTTAAAGAGGATGGATGTTGATGGTGTAATGAAACATTGAATGACTACTTTAATGAAATATACTGAAAATTTATCATAAGTTTTCCAGATTCCAAGGATTTGGGAGTTAAACATATTTTCTATAGAAAAAGATGTTGTCTGAGCATACTTGGTGAAATCTAGTTTCTCATTGGTGATAGAATATATGGAGATGAATATTGAGATGACCTAGAAAATCCTTTGTCATATCAAGATCCTTCCCAAGGAATGAAACTTGTAGTGGAAATCTTGCTATGGTATTCTTCCTCATAAATTATTTTTCAATATCCTCGTGATCTCTAATTAACCATTTATCCTACAATATATGGATACACCATATTCCACTTTCTATGCAATTTTTGAGTGCCATAGTTCCATGGAAGTTTGGAGTGCATGGTATGATATGTTTGATTCTTCTCTGAGTCATTTTCAAGATTTTCGTAGATGCTGGTGAAGTGGATTTCCATCCTTCCGATGGAGTTTGTGAATACCCTGTGCACCATGGCATGGATGGTATGGGTACATAGAAATTATTTTTTTCATCAATCATATGATTAGAACAATATTATTTTATGTTGATCCGGAAAACTCTTGGCTTACCATGTGGTTCCTTAGTAATGAACAGGTCGACCGTAATGGTGCACATGCTAATTTAAACACATGGTATCCTCCTCTGAACATTGTTAGGAATATAAACATGGATTATTTTATTTCTGGTAGAACCTTTTCAGGTGTCGATGTGGTTGTGTGGGATTCCTAAAGAGAAAAATTATTATCTATACAAAAATATTTTTATTCATGTTGGAATCCATGAGTGGTAGTATCTCAAGAAATTATTGTTAGTCTACAGTTTTCTTTTTACAGAGGGAAGAGTTCTATTATTCTTCTGTCAAACTGCCTTATTACTCTGAATTACATCTCATCATTAGAAAATATCCTTTAATAATATGCTATATTGTTTGTGTTGATTCTTTCTTAATGTCACAAATACTCATCTTACTCTTCCTCTTTCATCATGTGATGGAAATGGGGTTTTGAACCTTTTGGACACTTGTGTTCTCCCAAGAAAATAACATCTATGGTTGATTAATTTCTCTACATGGATGAACTCTATTATATTTTAGAATCATGGATAAATCTTTTAATGAGTATTATTATTTCAAAAAAAATTATAATATTGTATACATGCATACATAAAAAAATATATATATATATAAGTGTGTAAAAAAATTACATAAAAACATTCATAAATATAAATATATGTACCTAAATGATATCATGAATGCTTATATATTATTGTAATTATTTTTAAATTTAATATATAAATATAGTAATTTAAAAAATATAAATAATAATGAGTATATTCAAGCATGTATAGGATATTGAAAAATCTCTCAGAATAGATTTTTCTGGAGAATCTCTCATTACTGATTTTTCTTGAGAATCTCCCAATGAAGATTTTTTTTTGAGAATATCCCAATGGAGATTTTTCTTGATTATCTCATAGTAGAGATTTATAGAAATAGTCACCCATGGGATATTCCCTAGTTAATATTTTTCATATGAATATCCCTTAAGATATTTCCTAGCGCATATTTTATGTAAGAATATCCCATGGGATATTTCTGAATTCATATTTGTTATATTAACCTCCCATAAGAGATTTCCTAGTATCGATATTTTGTATGAATCTCCCATGGGAGATTTCATCATTTTTATTTTTTGTCTGGTTCTATGATGGGAAATTTCCTAGTACCGATTTGTAATAAAAATATCATATGGGAGATTTCCCATCAGAGATTTGTATAGAGTTATATATATATAAATATATATATGAATACATTCATATATTTTTTTGGTATGTAACTATATAGATTTACAATTTTTAAATAATTACATTAATAAATTTTTATACATGTTAAAAATGACATTACTATTTTCATATATAACTCTTTATATGTATCTGCATATGCATGTTTATAAAAATCGTTTCATGTACCTATATTTAACTTTTCATAATTTTAAAATATTTATTTGTATATTCCATTTCGAATATATATTCATGTAATTATATAAATATATATTAGGATATGTATCCATGCACGTAATTATATTTGAATATGTGTGTGTAAGCCTATATATATTAATACACACACATTTGTTTGTATACTAATATATATATATATATATATATATATGTATGTATTTATGTATGTATGTAGGCATGTACTTAACATCTTCATTTTCTAATTATGTAAAATCAATTATTTATTTACATATATAAAAACATGTATATATTTTTTTAAATGTTTGAATACTCATTATTTTCAAAATATATAATGCCCTCATGAAAATACATCATTTATATGTAGATATTTATATACATACACACCCACACACACACACATACACACATAATTATATGTATATACATTAATACATTATCAATATGTGTATGTGAACAAATTTCTATTTATCACCCAAAAACATAATTTAATTTTATAACTACACAACCAGATATATATATATATATATATATATATATATATATATAAAGGTTTATACACATAAGTGTAGTAATAAATATGGTAGGGTTGATAAAATATATGAGTGTTATTAAATAAATATATAATTTTTAATCTATAGTCATATATATATATAACTTGTAATAAATATTGATATATATCAATTTGTCAAAGTTCAAAATATATTTACAAAACTTATTATATAAAAATTAGAAACCATTAATATAATGATTAAAATATATTTTATAAACACATGATAATATAAGAAGTTTAAAATATTTGAATATTAATTTAAAAATAATAATAAATCAACATCCATTTAAATTTTAAATCATACTAATATATATGTTTTTGTACATGATCTGTAATTTCTAGATATATTTATTGATATGTAGGTTTAGAAAATTTAATTTCTATATAATGTGTATAAAAAATACTTTCTAAATATTTTACAAAAAAATATATATTATAGGTATAAAATATATATTTTTTTATATATATGTGTTTGTGTGTGTGTGTTTAGGTGATATATATATATATATATGTAAGTGTGCATCTATTTCTATATATATATAATTTTAAATAAAAACATTTGTAAATACTTTTATATTTTTATAGGAGAGTGCATGTATATACATATATTTTCATTTACTCATAGATTTTTATATTAGTAAATATTCATAAAAATATGTATTTATTTAATTATAATTATATATTTATGTATTCATATACATAGATAAGTAATTCTCTTCTGCTGGTGAAAGTGTTCTCCTTGGTTTTCCAAGGGTTTTTATTCCCCTAGAATCTTCCAAGGATTGGAGTATCAATAGTGGTGATTCTAATTTCAGGTGCATCATCTAGGGTTATTATTCATTATCATGATCTTTTTATCATCCAAAAAATAGTAAGAATGGATAAAAATTTGGTAAATCATTGTAAGTTTCTCTTTCTTAAATAGAAGAAAAACTATCCCATCATAGAAATGAAATTTTGAAGACGCCTTCTTGAAAAAGTGAATGACCCTCTTAGTGGTGAGAAACTTTATCACTGATAGACCCTTTAGCCTGGGGGATTTGAGAAATACACTAATTTTTTTGGTGTATGGAGGATGGAGTGGCCATATGGTTAATAGGTTCAAGGATTTTGGTCTTAGAATTCTTTGTTGAGAATGGAAAAATAAAGACACTTCAAGAGAAAACATGTCCATTTGATAACCAGCTCATAGTTATGGAAGATTTCTATAATGATAGAGGCATAATAAAAATATCCTTCTCAAAATATTCCTTCTAGGTTTAGAATATGGTTATCCCCTTCTATGGGAGATTGGAACATTTTTTTATGGAGATAAGAGACCACATTGGAATATTTATTGAATGGGAAAGATCTAACCATATCCTCTTGTGGACCTTTATGAGGATTAGGGTCCTCGTTGATGTTGATGTTCCTCTATTAAGGGGAATGTTTCTGTCTTTATAAAAATCAATGTTTTTCATTTCATTCAAATATGAAAAAAAACTTATCTTCTGTTTCAATGGTAGATTAATTGAGTACACCAGAAAGTATTGTGTTTGAAACGATATGGATGGAAATGGTACCATTAAAATGAAAATTTCACTAGGTAACATGAAAAAAATACATAGATGTATTTTTTTGATATAGAGACGCAGTGGTATAGATAAATATACAAAAAAGACCTAACAGTTCATATAATAAATGACCAAAATAATAGTATCATGTTGGGAATTCCAATATTTCTCCTAGACCATAGTGATATGATGTAACCTAAAGAGGAAAAGAATCCTTCCACATAATGAATTCTTTATTTCTCTATGGATGTTTTAGTTGATGTGAAAATTTACCCTAGGGGAATGATAATACCACCGTCATGGTTGCAGCCATTGTCTGTGGGTAGTTTTAAACTACCTCTCTAGTACAAATCAAAATTTTTTGGATCCCCCATACCTAGTTCTCCATCCAAGCATAAGCCATAATATAATCTAATATAATAAATGGGATGAAAATCATGGATAGTTGATGGTAGGCCCTCAAAACATTTATGTGAAAGAGAATAATTAGAGGGAAAACTGTTTTGGAACCATGTGGTACCAAACAAAATTTCATTACCTCACACGAGGACAAGAATCTCCCCAAAATATGCAATGCGGTGAGTGGTGGTTCTCTTCTCGAATTCTCAGAGTCAGAGGTGGGAATGAACCATCCCCACCTACCCCATTACAAGTCTTATATTGGAACTATCATTGGCTAGGAAACCCAAAAAATAGATGCTATAGTGTCATAGTGATAAAACTAGACCTGACATTGTTTTCTTGTCCAAATCCATGTTGTACAATAAGGGAATGTGCAATATGGTAAAAAAATAATATATCATTGGTGTCTTCCAGTTTCCCTACAAGACTAATCAGGGGGAGGGGGATTTTCCTTATATTGAAGGAGGCTTTGGATGTTAGAATCACTAATTATTAATCAAATCACATTACCATAGTTATATTTCATCCATATTCTACAACATGTGAAATTTTAGGCTATTATGGTTGGCACGCATAGAATGATAAATGGAGATCTTGGGAGCTTCTCCTCTCTAAACTTGAGATCATTTTTGGGCCTCTCTGCATTGGTGGGTACTTCAATGAAATTATGTTCTAGTAAGATAAAATAGGGGCCCTTACAAACTGTATATGAATTAGTCAAAATTTATATAGGATA
The DNA here is from genome assembly GCA_963277665.1 of Viscum album. Taxonomy (NCBI): domain Eukaryota; kingdom Viridiplantae; phylum Streptophyta; class Magnoliopsida; order Santalales; family Viscaceae; genus Viscum; species Viscum album. Next base: position 257,777,500 of record OY728128.1, on the reverse strand, counting down.
CATAAAATTTAATGGTATCTTACTTGGGATACTTCGGAATCCCCTTTACATGGTATAGTGGGATTATATAAGAAAACCACATTTAGGAGCATCTGGATAGATTGTTGGGTTTGACTAATTAGGTTAGTCTCTCTGAATTCATCCAAGTTTCTTATCTCCATCCTGTAATATCCAACCAGTCTCCTATTCTCATCAAATTCCCTTACAATGTAATAAGACCTAGACTAGGGAGGGATTTTATATTTTAAATCCTTGGAGTTGGGGACAAATAATATTTTGAATTTTTTCATTCAAGTTGGTTAGTGGGGATTTATAATGTTAACAATAATCTATCCTAGGTTCCCTCTAAGATGAATCATTAATGGTATAATTAATTCTTCTAGAAAAATATTCAATCTAATCTGATTGAATGAAGTCTTAATGAGATTCAGGCTCACCCACCATCGGATGTGGTTATTTCTGGAATCACAAAGCTAGAATCTATGTTGGATGCAACCCTATATGTAAAATAAATCTTCTATTATATGTTTTCATTTGATGCTCATATCAATTAAGTTAACTCAAATATGATTTACATCAACCAAAATTCTTTTGTATGTCCTTGAAAAAAATTTATTTCATTCCATATTGATCCTAATAGCAGGTCTTTTACAAATAACAAGGACATCTATGATCTTATTTTTGAACTTTTCCAGGATATCTATTCTATAGTGAAATATACCATATCTTTGAATATAGATGGTTTTATTAACCTTGTAGTAACATTTTCAACGAAATGCTTTCTTATGCTTGATATTATATATGATGAAATCCTTATAGCCCTCAAGCGAATCCATTCAAATAAGGCACTAACCTTAGATGGTTTTCATGCCTTATTATCCATGAAGTTATAGAACATTGGAAGGATGGAAATTTTCGGTATTATAATATATATATATAGGTAGTTAATTATAAATTTCATTATATAAATTTAACCCTTATTAACCTTATTCCCAAGATCAAAGCATTGTATTTAGTTTTATATTTTAGTACCACTGGTAAGTGTAATTTATCATGTAAAATTATCTATATGATCCATGTGAACTGACTTTAGATTTTTATTCCCTCTATTATTTATATGAATAAAAGTGCATGTGTTCCTAAGACACTCATTACTGACAATTCCCTAATGGATCATCAAATTATTCACTCCATGAAAACTCTCTAAAACTCAGAGAGGAGTCATGGCTTTGAATCTTGACATGAAAAAAATACATGATTTAAGTTGATTAGTCTTTCCTCTAACTTTTTTATGGAATAGATGAGTTTTACCCAAAATGAATTTATTTCATTGTGTATTTTTTGAATCAGTCTAATTTGAGATATGGGTCGATGTTGTCCTTATAGAGAGTTTTACGCCATAGAGGGGTCTTCGCTAAGTGGATTTTCCCTCTTTATCTCTTCATTTTCATCCAAATTGTTAATGTTTTTTCCAATATAATTTCATTGGTAGATAATAGTAACCTTATCCATATTTATAAGTTGTTTCAAAAAGGACTTATGATCTCCCACCTTTTCTCTATAGATGAAATTCTACTTTTCTCAATTTTTACTATGGAAGAGTATGAATCTATATGCCCTATTATACTCATGTACGAGTTAGATTCAAGAAATTTTTTCAATATCTAAATGTTAGAAATTTAATTCAGATCAATTGTGAAAAATATATATATTATGAACTTTATATGAATGTTGGGATCTGGGTTGATCAAAAACACAAAAAATATTTTTGGATCCCCACCGTTTTTAGGCATTCAACAAAATAGGTTCTATCTAATATTCAAGATATGGTGGTAAATAATATTCAGGGGTATACTACTAAAATAATTTTAGAAGGAGGATTAGTTTCATCATCAAAACTATGGCCCAATCAATTCAAAACCATTTTTTGTCCATATATACGCTCTATGGTTTTTTATCAAATAATGTCATTATCTCTTGGAGAAATTTTTTGGGAAACCTTTAATGGGAGGAATAAAACCCATTGGTTTTCATTGGACAAGCTTTGCTTCTCCATAGTGTTTGGTGTATGTATTTCTAGGACATCTGCCATTTTAATGATTCCCTCCTAGCCAAATAGGTCTAGTGTCTTACAAAAGCCCAAAATCCCTATGTGTCGGGGATCTTCTGTATAATTTTTTTCCACATTAAGACTTCTATATTGATTCCCTTAGCCCACACCCCAATTTTTTAATAAACCATTGTTGATTGAGTGATTTATTCCTTACGGTGATATATCAGAAAATCGGTGATGGAATAACTTTCAAAATCAAGAGGGACCCATTCCTAGTCAATAGAGATGTCTCTATGAAAACATCCGCCACAATTGATGAATGTAATGATGTTATAGTTCAATTCTTTTTCTATGTGTGCATGTGATGCTCACATTATCCTTTTATTTAATCAAAATGGGAGCTAATATGGCTGAAAATTTATTGCAAACTGGAGGCCTCTCTGATGGATATCATGTTTGGTTAAATGATTTCCCTAGTGAACTTTCACCTCTTCTTTCATTTAATTTTGGATCATATAATTCAAGTATTATTTCCCCTTAAAAATATTTATGAATGTATATACTTGAATAAATTAATATATATACACATATATTCATTAATTTTCTAAAAAATTCATCTGTATTTAGTTTTTTCGGTATTTTGATTTTATAAAAAAACAACCGGTATATTTTTTAAAAATAAAACATTGTATATTTATAGTGAAAATCTACACATTTATATTAAAAAATAAAAATTCTAAAAAATACATCATATATGGGTCTCAATTTATTTGTATCGATGTAAAGATCACATTGTTGGTGAAAATTTGAAATTCCAACAATATTTGAGTAGAATATATTATATCAAATAATTTTGATGGAAATAATTTAATGGATGAGAGAGAAAGTATTTTGGTTTATCACTGGGGTATGTACATTGGGGTATTCAAGCAATTAAATCATTTCAAATTTTAAAAAAAATCAAATGGTATAAGGAAAGCGATCCTATATGATTCTTATTATTCATGCATCACCATCTGAATCCCCAAAATATTTTTCTATTTATGTTGGGAAATGGAGATGATGTTGATCAAATAATTAAATAAATATTGTTTCTTAAATCACAAAAATTAAAGAAATAGGAAGTGACTTTGTATTGATTCATGGATGTTCATGAGATGAATCATACAAATTGCAGGAGTGTTAGGGGTTCTAGTTGACACCATGGTTTTAAAACACAAGATTCTTCTTAGACTCATTCAACACAATTAAACTCAACTTGTATACTAAATTCATATACTTCTAAGAGTATAATTCAATAATAACAATAAAATTCTAAAGATAATAGTCAGCCTTAAGCACCAAATTGCAGACACCTAAGTCTAAAACAATGAAAATTACCCCTAAAAAATAATCATTATATTTTACTTAACTATTCCATATAATCCTAAAACAACCACCAAACATAGAATGCTATATTAAACAAATGGTATTTATCTTAATAGTGAATAAATATGGCACCATCACAATGTAGTGACTTCAAACTTAGTTGACCAAAAAACAACTAGTCCACTTAAGTCATTAATTTTTTTCCAAGAATTCCCAAAAAAAGTTATACTAAAAATTGAATTTGATAGTTTCAAATAATTCCATGAAATAACCATCCCAAGAAGAAAACATTTCACAATAATAAATTAAAATTGGTATTCATAAAAAAAATTAAATCGATATTCATATCAATAATTCAAATTATATTAGCTAGAAACCAATTATTCACATTAAAATCAAATGCTGTAAGATTAATATTTAGGAAATATTTCATATTTAAAAAAAATCTAAAACAAAATAAAAAATATAAAGTGGGAGATATAGATCTTACGGAAGAATTAACCTTGATCTATTTCAAGTCCACACAGTGTTTACGGAGTATAGTTGGGTTTTACAATGATGTGTCTGAGAATTAAAGGTAATGAACAAAGAAAACATGAACACTTGTGTCCTATGTGTAACGAGAGGTCTAGAAGCTTCCAACATATAGTGGTTCATTCCATGTGAGGTAATTCTTGTTGGATCATAATAGAGGTGGATCATGTCAGAGGTGGTGCTAGTAGAGCAGATGGGGTCATGCATGCATGGTAGCATAGATAAGAGAAGAGGTGATGAAAAAGAAACCCTATGCCATGTGAGGCAGTGTTAAATTCCATTTTGAGATAGAAAATAGGACATCAGATAGAAAAATTAGGGTCCTTGGTTTACTCATTCAACCTAGTGAGCATTCACTTGTGAAGAAGTGTATCATTAGTCATCAAATTTTATACCGATTTTTCAAAATATGTATTCAGAATGTGAGTTAAATTAATGGGGTGGGGTGTATCTGTAAACATTAATGATTTTATGATCTGAACCACGAGTTTCACTACCTCATTTTTTGTATGGATGTAGATGATATTTGAAAAATAAACCTAATACCTCATCCAGTTTATACCAACACTTGGCACAAATACAGATCATGCTTTTAAAAGTGCCATAAAGGGGGTGGTGGTTAGTGCTAAAAAAACACTAACATGCTAAGCGTTATTAAAAAACACAACCATTATTTTTGCTAAACAAATGAGGATAAAGGTTGTCATTATATGTTATATAATAAAAGAGATGGTAAAGGTATCATTTATCAATGATTTGGTTTCCGTTCTATGAAAGGTACCCCTTTTCTGCAATTTTTGTAGCACTAATTAATGGAAAATCTATCAGCTCTAAAAATTTCCAACAAAGGCCCCATTTTTCTGAACTAAAAAAAGAAGTAATAATGGTCACATTTATCAACACTAAAACAAAATTGCTGAAAAAGAACCCATTTCTCAACACCATTGTTTTATCTCTAATAACAGGTGATTTTATTATTGGTTTTTTAGTTTAGATGAAATTTGAATTTTTTTTGGAATCTCCTGACTCCCGTTGTCAATGATTGAAGCCCCCACTCTCATACACCCTCTTTTGATAGTTCTTGTAATTCCCATTTTTAGTTCATTTCCACTACCCACCTACTTGTTTATCGTTTTGCTTTCCTGGACTCAATCATGTGACCTCCCTTGTGTAATTCAAACACATTTTTCATTTCACCAAGATTATTTTATTCTAATTTTTATGATATATCTATTTATTTATATAAATTTATGTACATATTTTTTATTCATGTATTTAGATATGTTTTTATAAATATTTTTATATACATTTATAAAATGCATGTTTATGTGTGTGTCATATATGTATATATACTAATATTTATTAATATATTATATTTTAAGTATATATATATATATATCCATTCTTTTAATTTAAAAAAATGTTTAGATATTATTTTAAATTAATAAGATAATAATTTTTTCCATATGATTTATACATTTATTATTAAATAATTTTTAAAAATATATTTATATATCTATATATTTAAAATTATTTTTATAAATATTTACATATAATTTTATATTTTTATATAATTGTTTTTAATATTTTTTTCAATATTTATTTTCAATGTGATTATATAATATATTTAATGATAGGCATATATTTATAAAAAATATGTCTATATATGAAGTATTTAAACAATATTGGCACACACACACACACACTTAAACAAACATGTACACATGTATATTTCGCACATAAAAGAAAAAATATTTACATATATGTAATTGTTTTCTTATATAAGAATATTCACATAAATTTTTATTTTTTATTGATATACATATTTATATATAAACATTACATGTATAAGAATATATATATTAGCACATTTTTATATATAAAAAATGGTCAATTTTAAATTTCAAATAAAATTAATAATAAATATTTATTTCTATAGGGTTAATATATTCAAAATGCATTTTTATGTAAATATATTTTACTATTTATTTTTAAATTTGATTTATTATATGTAAATATAAGAATCTATATATATATAATTATAAATAAATACAAAAATGTTAAAAATAATTAAATTTCAAAACCATAATATCCTTATGAATATAATCTGCCGGTATAAATTTACTCTCCACTTAAAAGGTAAATGAAGTCCCTCTTAAAAGAAGATGAAATATTATCAAATATTAAAAAATGAGGGTATATCCCAAATTAAAACATAATTTTGGAGGCCTTACGATCCTTTTTTTGATGTACATTAATTTATATATATAATATATGATATTACATTAGTGTATATTTAATACATTCATGTGATGCAAGAATTTTTATTCATATATTAAATATACAACTAATAATAAATATAAATTTGATATAATTTGATTTATCTTGGATTATGTTATTATATGTTACAAACCATTTTTAATGTTTTAATGAATTTAAATTAATTCATTTAAAATGATCAATGGATTTACATAAAATTATGAAACACGTATGATTCATGGAGCCTCAGCCTTCGATTATATAAGTGGATGGTATCCTATTCTATTGGGTGTGCAATACTCTCTCTTCCTCCCATACTGTTGTTCATCACTAGAGATGAAGTCACTAGCATGCCTTACTCATTCATGTATCCTCATGATATGATCGTAGATTCATTTTCCAGTGCCCCCCCTCGGATTAAGGGTTCTTCTGTTAACTACTTCATGAACTTTATAAGAAATTCTCATTTTACAAGGAAGGTGAATAAAACTACTATTGTAATTTTACAGATACGATGTTTTTACATTTTAATTTTCATGTTTATTCTTGAAGATAGATCATTCTCGGTTTCAGTTGTCTTTTTATGCATATGGTCATATGATGATCATATGATTTATAATGAATATTTGTTGTAACAAGATGCCAATGTATATCTTAAATCCTCATCAAAATATCATGAATGAGACTATTTCCAACAATAGAGGCTTCCACCACCTACGTCCATCAAAGAGGTTATCTTCACATGTGATCACAGAAGGACATGAAGGGATCCTTTGTGCTCAATATATGATAATGATTTTTATATAAAACTTTACTAATACCATATGATTATGCAACAAAACACTGAAAAACAAGAGGAAAAAACATAGTATATATACTAGGATATGAATAACATGTTGCATTTGACAATCCTTCTATGGATTGTAAGTTGTATTCAACCGAACTAGATCCCCCAACACCTCTTAGAGACTCTTCAAAAACCATGAGGTGAACCTAGGATCACCATATGAAAAAATGGTTGAGGTAACACTATGTAACCTCATAACCTCAAGAATATACATCTTATTCATATATTCAAACATTGTGTTGTCCATGATCAAAATAAAATGAAGACATATTTTTAATAGATCAATAACCACCCAGATAGCATTCTTTTTTTAGGGTGTCCATGGTAACTGTAAGAACCCGGATCTTCGTTTCAGGTATGTCTTTACATTTCTGGAGTTTTTGAGAATTTTTGGAGATTCTAGAAATTTTTGAAGTACACACTGTGTACTTTCTGAGTACACGCCTTGTACTCTTTTCCTGCTCGAAACCGTGTGCTGGCCGTGTCCGGCCCACACACACGGTGTGTAGGGGTGACGTGGAGGCCGAATTTGGCGGAGTACGGAAAAAACCACAACACGTCGTGTACTTTTCTTTTTTTTTACTAAATGGATCGGGGTCTTGCCTCATCGACATATTCATCTTCTTCTAGGTCTGGTTCGTCCGAGAGTGACCCATACGGCCGGATTTTCCCTGAGCTCCCACCTCTCCGTCCGTTCTCCAATTCGAGCTCTGTCGATAGCGTTGGAAGCACATCGGTGAGTTCTTTCTTCTTTTTGAGCCTTATTTTCCAATTCTTCATCTTCCTCATGTTAACTAAGTTTGAACGTTTTGTGAATTTTCTCATATCTATGACATTCTAGGGAGAATTATCTATTGTAGTTCAAGTATATCAATCTCCTAGGATCGATGTAGGTGGTTTGTGCCTTACCATTCAAAGTCTCTAAATTTTATGTGATAATTTCCACTGATACCCATGAACATGGTATTGCGTGTTTACTTTTTTTGTCCTTGTTGTTTACCTTCATTGCTTTTATGCCCATGTAGAGGTAAATTGACCTTGATAGAAGACTTTTTGTTGTGATTGGATGTATTTCATTTCTTTGTTCTATTTACGACCTTTAGGTCTCGTTTTCCTTTGGTTGTTTCACCAGTTTCCATGCCGTGCGTTTATAGGTTGAAGTGAAACTCATGACATACTTGTTGCCTTGTAGACAGTTTAGCTATGTATCTCTATAGGTGTACTTTGGCCTTATAGCATTATTATGCACTGACTGGCATAGGGCTAAGAGAACCTGGTGCTATATACTATAAGGGATAGACCAAGTGAGCTTCCTAGAGAGTCTTAGATATTACAGACTACATAGGGGATGGACTGAGTGAGCTCCCCAAGAGTCTGAGATTTTATAGACTACATGAGGGTTGACCAAGTGAGCTTCCTCAGAGAGTCTTACCTTGTTTGAATCTCTTTAAGAACCTTACCAGGATAGAGGGGGAATTGACCGAGTGAGCTTCCTCAGAGAGTCTGTGGTATACCTGAGGCTATAGGAGGGATTGACCGAGATATCTTCCTCAAAGAGTCTCTAGACCTTGGGGCTAATAAGTTTAGACCGCGTGATCTTCCTCAAGAGAGTCCCTGACTACCATAGACTATAAGGGGAATTGACTGAGTGCACTTCCCTAGAGATTCTCATAAATTCGTATGACCAAGCCAGAGGGGTTAGGCTGAGTGCACTGCCCAGAGGGTTGTGGTACTTCTTGGATAAGACCAGAGGGGATGGCTGCGAGTACTTCCCAAAGGGTTTCCGGCTTGTTAGCTGTTTGTTTCACTACTGTTGACTGGTTGTCGATTGATTACTACTATGTATCATCCTGTTTTACTGCTTAATGTTTATTGCCTACTACTTGATGTTGTTGTTTACTGCATATTGTACTTTTACCTACCATATACTCACTGACTGTTAGGCATAGATCTTCGGGTGAATGCCTACTGGTATTTTACCTCACACCCAGTTTGGTCCATTCCTTTGGGCCCGAGCAGACTATGTTGATGCATGTTTAGACAAGGGAAACCACCCTTCGACTTCTGGAACTTGATTGCTTGGAGCAGGAGAGCATGGGACCAAGCTTTGGCTTGCGATGCTGAGGAGTTGTTTACTTTTGTTTTGTACTTGTTTTGGTACTGTGGTGTTTCAAAATTATGACTTGTTTGACTACTTTCCTAGAGTTGTATCTTGCGTTATCCCATATATTCATATTTTCTCTAGTTTGTTGATTTAGTCTTCCACTATTACTATATTTTTGGTTATTAATACTTCCGCTATTGTATGTTTATTCTTCTTCCCCTGTGTACTCTGCCAATGAGGGCATAGTTGGCCCACTATCACACCCAAGGCCCTCGCTGCTAGTCGGCATCCTTTAGCGTTTGGGGAAATGCTCTTGAGGCCATGTGACCAACTGGGTACGGGGCGCCTCTGGGTGGCTTCCGAAACCAGGACATTACAAAGTGGTATTAGAGGAATTATTTTTTGTTGCATTGCTATTTGGAGACTTTAGCCAGGTATAGGACAGATTCGGTACTTGGTAATAAGTTGTGCCAGGGAGTAGCTAACCCATGTATAGGAAAAAGCCATACTACCTCATTTATTGTAGTTTTCTGGTTTTGATATTATACGGCTGATACGATTTAACCTTGAGTGATTCACATGCTATGTACTTTTATTGTTTGATATTACGGTTCTATTTCTATCGCAACCCGATGAGATGAGGGTATTTCATCTCATGCATCATATAGGCACTTGTAGAAATCCCATTCCATGCACTCTTACCATGACATTTAGGGTGCATTAGCGATTGCATGTTGTTATGATAGACGTTGTGTAGATTATTCATGCTGTTGTGATAGATGCTTAATAGAATCTCTGATACTTGTTAGATAATTGTTTGTGTTGTAATTTGTTTAAATGAACACCAAATTTTTATTCTTGAGGTATTATGGGCCCTCTCGAATCAGAAATTGGTGGATCATGATCCTGTTTTCTCTTGTAAATGATTGAAGGAGATGCCAAGCTTTGATTCGTGGGGAGTATGGGCCCTCCCGGATTAGAATTTGGCACGTATTTACCTTTTTTTCAGTGTTTCTGGGGTTCTGTACAGTTTCTCAACTACTACCCAGAAAAACCCAGAATACACGGCGTGTACTTTCTGGTTACACGCCATGTAGTTTTTAGGCCGTGTTACTAACTGTGTGTGCAGGAACACGGTGTTGTGAAAATAACGTCAGGAGCACGCCATGTACGGTATGTACACACCGTGTAGTGTCGAGCCTTGTACCCGACCATGTCACTAATAACACAGGTCGGGGAATCTTGAGTACAACACACCGTGTGGGTGAAGAACATGTTGTGTAGTTCTGTCCAGGTACCCGGCCATGTCATGAACAACACGAGTCGGCGTGACCTTCTCTAAGACATGTTGTGTGGCTTCTGGCACACGTCGTATAGTTTTTACCAGGTACCCGGCCGTGTCACGAATAACACGGGGCGATGTCATTTTATCCTATACATGCTGTGTTTTTTCGGAACATTCCGTGTATGGTCCAGCCATGTAGATGGACGTGTAACTAACAACACGGGCCACCGAGTCAGTGACTAGTACATGTCTTGTCCTTGGGGAACATGCCTTGTAGTCTGAGGTTAGTTTGAACCGTGCGAGTTAGCCATGTAAAGAGACTCGGGCAGGGGAACAGTCTTCAAGTACACGTCATGTTTTGGGTCAACACGCCATGTAGTTTGAGGTGTTACACGACCTGTAGGGAAGGGGTATACGTCCATGTCAGTGGCTTCATAAGACACGCCGTGTAGTTTTTATACACACCGTGTAGTCGTGTTTTGTAAACTTGTGTGTTTTTCATCCCCTATTCCTGTTTTGTACTCTTGTGTTCTATGTCCTTGTTTTTCTGATCTAATGTGTACTTTGATCTTTCAGAGCTATGCCTCTGAGATGTCCTCTGGTTGTATGTCCTTTGTCAGACAATGATCAGACACCAGATATGGCTGATCAGGTACTTTTTTCCAATCCTCCAGTCAAGCCAGCCTTGGCACCAGCTTTCATACCCATTGCAGGCGCCGAAGCGCTGTTCAAGGAGGACTTCTTGAGGATGATGCAGACCTTCCAGGGAGCGCCGCCTCCTTCGCTGTCGACGGCTGAGTTGACGAGGGATTTCCAGCACCAACATCCTCCTACTTTTTCAGTGGATGGAGGACCCCAGGCTGCAGAGTCATGGATAGGGGCCACATTGATCATCTTTGAGAACCTAGAGATCCCTCTAGAGAAAAGGGTAAAACTGGATACTTATATGCTCTGGGGCACCACCAAGAGGTGGTAGGAGGTGATCTCATGGTCAGGTCATCAACAGGATATGTCTTGGGATGAGTTTCGACGCACCTTCTATGACTACTTCTATTCAGAGACCCTGAGGGTCAATCGAGCCCGAGAGTTTATGAGCCTGTAGCAGGGTACTCTCTCTATTATGGAGTACTCATCTCGCTTCATTGAGTTGCAGCATTTCACACCGATCCCAGTAGGTGATGAGTTATTCCTGGCTAGGAAATTCGAGGACGGTATCCGGAAGGAGATCCATTCCCAAGTGAATATCTTCCAGTTGACTTCGATATCCTCCATCGTCAACCAGGCGCTGATCACTGAGCGCAATCTGAGGGATTCTGGAGCAGTGAGCTAGGGCGGTTCGTCATCCAGAGCTAGTGTTCCTCCTACAGAAATTAGGAAGTGTCGCAGAGAGTCTTCTCGAAGAGATCGAGGTTCGCAGGATGCATCTTCTGGTAGCCAGGTTTTATGCTACCAGTGCGGTAGGAGTGGGCATACTAGGCCTCAGTTCCAGAGGGATCTGATGGAGTGCTGGTCTTGTGGCAAGATGGGCCATCTTCAGCGTTTCTGTCACACCATCTCACCTTCACTGGGGTTAGGGATTCCTCCATGACCCCGCGTTCTGGAGATGCTTCACCAGTTTCCCACCAGTCAGGGAACTAAAGTTCTTCGGGCCGTTCAGGCCGAGGTGGAGGTCGCAGCCATGGTGGTCAGTCACCAGGTCATCAGCGACAGTAGAGTGGATCAACTCAGAGTGGTCAGCCAGGGGCGTAGGGCCGCAGTGTAGGCCAGTCTTTCACCGTGGAGCAGACCTATCAGGATCAAGATCCCAGCCCTTATACAGTTCGAGGTACGATCTTAGTAGCCTCAGTTTTATCTTCAGCTCTTTTCGATACTCGTGCTTCCCATAACTTTATATCTGTTAGGGTTGTGGAGAGGCTTGGGCTCTGTATCTCTTTGTTTGCCTACTTTTTTACCCTTGACACACCATTGGGAACGAGGACATCTAGTGTACGCTAGTGCAGAGAGTGCCTTCTCGAGGTTACGGGGTGTCATTTCTTATGGGACCTCTATGTCCTGGAGATGACGGTCTATGACGTCGTTCTCGGTATGGACTGGTTTATTCCTTTCTAGGCAGTCATTGATTTATATTTCCGCAGGGTGAGTTTCATATCACTAGAGGGCGGATCTTTCCTTTATAGAGGTGAGTGGGATGTCCAAGCGGGTAGAGCTGGACCAGAGCATCATGGGCTAGGGGAAGTTACAGCTCAGATTTTCAGTCTTTATCTGGATGACCAGGGGACTTCACAGTAAGACATTCCTCCAGGGGTGGATCGTTTCAGGGATGTCTTTCCATAGGAATTTTCAGGTTTACCTCCGGAGCGTGAGATAGACTTCTTGATTGAGCTCGGTCCAGGAGCGGCACCGGTGTCCATTCCTCCTTATCGGATGGCTACACCTGAGTTGCAGGATCTCAAGAAGAAGTTGGATGAGTTACAGGAAAAGGGTTTCATCTGACCCAGTACCTCTCCTTGGGGTTCGTCTGTCCTGTTTGCGAAGAAGGCAGATGGTACCCTTCGGCTTTGTGTGGATTATCGGAAGTTGAACCGGTTGACAGTCAAGAACCGATATCCCTTGTCGAGGATCAATGACCTCTTCGATCAGCTTCGAGGAGCCTGGGTGTTCTTGAAGATCGACTTGAGGTCCGGTTATCATCCATTTCGTGTTAGACCATCATATATACCTCTGAAAGCTTTCAGGATCAGGTATGGTCTTTTTGAGTATACAGTCATGCCATTTGGTCTCATTAACGCGCCTGAAGTTTTCATGGCACTGATGAACCGAGTGTTCCATCCGTACTTGGACTCCTTTATCGTGGTCTTCGTGGACGATATCTTGGTGTACTCTCACACTCAACATGACCATTCCACACATCTTGAGATCGTTCTGAGTACACTGAGAGAGCATCATCTATATGCTAAACTCTCTAAGTGCCACTTTTGGATGGATCAGATTCACTTCTTGGGTCATGTTATCTAGGAGACTGGAGTATCTGTAGACCCAGAGAAAGTGAGAGTTGTAGTTTCCTGGGAGCATCTAAAGAACGTCTTTGAGGTACGGAGTTTTGTAGGGATGGTTGGATACTACAGAAGCTTCATTCAGGACTTGTCACGCCTAGCAGCACCGTTGATAGGTCTGACCAAGAAAGGGGCGATGTTTTTATGGTCAGATTCTTGTGAGTCAGCCTTTCAAGAGCTTAAGGGGAGGTTGACGTCAGCACTGAGACTAGTCTTTCCAGAGCCGAGCAAGGGCTACACTGTTTACTATGATTCTTCGAGTATCGGGCTAGGAGTTCTGCTCATGCAGGGAGATGGATTCATTGCTTACGGGTCTCGGCAATTGAGGCCACACGAGAAGAACAACCTGATGCATGATCTGGAGTTGGAAGCAGTTTTTCATGCCTTACGCTGTTGGAGACACTATCTTTTGGGAGAGCACTTTATGGTTTTTACCGACCACAAGAGTCTCAAGTATATCTTCAATCGGTGTGATCTGAATCTGAGATAGCGTAGGTGGGTCGAGTATCTTTAGTCCATTGACTTCGATCTCACCTATACGCTGGGAAAGGGCAATGCAGTGGAAGATGCGTTGAGCAGACAAACTCAGATTCAGGCAGTTCAGGAGGCTAGAAGTGAATGGCAGCTTATGACTCGATTCTCTGAGATGCACCTAGAATTGCACGGTAGGAAAGGACAGATTGTTCTATCTTCTGTAGTTGTTACCTCTACACTTCTTGATCGGGTACGAATGAGGCAGCTATTAGACTCAGAGGCCTTAGTCCTGCAGGAGAGTGTGTCATAAGGGGACCCTCTTCTCAGATGGACAGTGGGAGAGGATGAGATCTTGTGTTTCCAAGGACACGTATGGGTGCCAGCAGACATACACGAGGATCTGATGCAGGATTTTCATTCCTCAGTTTTGGCAGTTCATCCTGGAATCACCAAGATGTATCGTGATTTACAATGCCAGTACTGGTGGCCAGGTATGAAGAAAGATGTTGCTAGTTTGGTCATGAGATGTTCTACTTGTCAGTAGGTGAAAGCAGAGCATCAGCGACCAGCAGGGCTTTTACAGCAGTTACCCATTCCGGAGTGGAAGTGGAACGATGTTGCGATGGACTTCGTGACCAGGTTACCGAAATAACCTCAGGGAAGTGATGCTGTTTGGGATGTCGTTGACAGGCTTACAAAGGTAGCACACTTCTTTCCGATTAAGGAGACATTCAGTGTTGATGATCTGGGACGACTGTACATCTCATAGATTGTATGTCTACATGGAGTTCCACACTCCATTGTTTTAGACAGGGATTCACGCTTTATGTCTCGGTTCTAGAAGGGAATTTAGAAGGTTTTGGGTACACAGGTACTTTTGAGTACAGCATACCATCCCCAGACTGATGGCCAGTCCAAGAGCATGATCCAGGTGCTTGAGGATATGCTCCGAGCTGGCATTCTAGAATTTGGCGGTTCTTGGGAGAAGCATATACCTCTTGTGGAGTTCTCCTACAACAATAGTTTTCAGGCAACCATTATAACAACCCGTAATTTAGATACATAGTTAATACTTCAAAATTGAAGCATACTTATTACAACATATAACAAAACCACGAAAGGACCGTATAGGTATAGTGTCTTTAGAAACTGGGAAACATAAACAACTGGTTCATAAAGCGTCTACACTGTCTCCCATTTATTTCATCATATCTATAGTCCCTTTTGGCATATCTTACATAATAACCTTCTTCCTGACCTGGGGAAAGAAAACATACAAATGGGTGAGCTCAAATGCTCAGTAAGGGTAAACAAAAGAAATATCAATCACATCTTATACATAAGCACATAACCTTTGGAAATCTTAACCTACAAAAGAGATCATAATTTCATAACATGGGATAAATCATGGCAGTAAAATGTAATCACAATAATCATAACATAAAACATGAAACTTTGTGGCATACACACATAATCATAGAGAATCATTTCTTGTTAGTCAAGACTCACTCCCAAGACTATGTTAGTGGACAAAGTCCCTTTCTGAACCGAGTCACCCTCGTTTCAGTCCTATTTCACTGAACCGGTATAACCTACCGTTCTAGCCATGTCTATCTCATGAGATATAAAATCTTTACCCAATGAATTGGAGGGATATATAGGTCCCACCCATCTCATACTGATACCATTCTTATGTGTGCCACAAAATCATAAACCATACATCATAGCTTAACCCATGTAATAAAAATGGGATTCTTAAAGAACATGACATCATAAAACGATTCATCTAAGATAAAGGAATTCATAAAAATATTTCCATCACAACATAATCAAATCCATGTAATAATAGGGATAGAAATAGAACCCTATATTATCTTAGATGGAAAATGATTTTGATAAAACACTTGAACTCCATTCTTGAGGAAAATATCCTTTCTACTTCAAAAACATGTTTCATTTCTTAACATGTCATAAAATTATAACTAAAAGAAGTTGATTAAAAATAAAGCTGAAAACTTATAAAGGAAGATTCTTGGAAATAATGTTTTAAAAATCCATTCATGTCGTATATGTTAAAAGAAAACATTCTTCTCGTACTTTTTTCGGAAAAGTCAAAAAGTACCTCGTACGTAAAACGACAAAAGATTCCTTTCATATCTTTTACTAAAAACTCACCAAAGGGTAAAATTGGATATAAACTATTTTAGAAGGATATAAATATTACATATTGGGGAAACATGGATGTGGATGATAAAATACACCCCAGTAAATACCAAAGTATAAACAATCTCGGATAAAAATGAGATTGTGATATTTCCATTACCTTAGGTCCGTTTTGCTTTGTAAGTGTCTGAACCTCCTGTATAATGATTTAAATAATGTTATTGACTTATTCCAGAATCATAATTATTTTTATGATTTCATATATGGTCATATTCTTAGCTTCTTAGTAGTAATATTTCATTGCTACTTGTTATTCGGGTGTTTATAATTTTTTGTTCTTATGCGTGTCTTGTCGAATAAATTATTATTCATCTCTTTAGGTTATAGATACCTCATTTACAGAATGGTATTAGTGTAATATATATCATATTCATTCATTAAATTCATTTATATAATCATTATGAAATGAATATCATGTAGAACGAGTCGCATCACATCGTGGAGACTGTATTCCGTACGTACGCACGAGTGATGATATCGTTCCTATGATCGTGGAATTGTATTGGAGTGTATGTATACAATTTCAGAATTAGTATTACTTTATAATAGTCATTTATAGTCATTATTGACACCATTATACCCATCCAAGTAAGGTGGTGGTGGAAAATAGATTACACCACGGTGTGGAGACGGTATTCTGTACGTACGCACGCGCAGTGATTTCTTTTTCCGTAGGATGGATAGATGGTGAAATAGGATTGTTTCATACTTATAATAACATATCAGTATATGAGTGATACTGATGTTATTACTTAATAATGAAACAACTAAATAAGAAGAAGTGTAAGAAGAAATAAAGATGAAAGAATCGGTAACAGACATTACCTCTTCTTTGAAGTGCTTCTTTGAGACCTCCTTTTTGGGCACTAAAATAGGTCTTTGAAGAAGACCAGAACCTCTAGGATGTCTCTAGGGAAGTGTAGAGGAGATATTGGCAGGGGTTGGCCAAGCTTGAAGGCTCAAAGTTGTGTGAGGAAGAGAGGGAGGAGGTGCCCTTTTATAAGGGAGGAGAGGGGCACCTTTGGAATAACTAAAAATATTATTTTATTATAAAGTCAAGTTCGGTTTTAAATAGCTCCAAATTGATTTATTTCGAGGCTAAGGTGGGGATGGGTCTAAATACTCTCATCCAATATAATTTAGACAAGTTTAGATTCCTATTTTAACCTTATCATGTAGATTTAACATTAAGTTAAATAATTTTACTTTTACCGTGTCTTCTTGTGTTCTTTTACTATAAGGTTAATAAACATACTATAAGCAGCCAAACGAACCCCAAGTTGTTTATTATTAATATATATAACCTTATCTAAGTCATTTGGCCGAACCTTAGATTTTTAGGAATAAAATAACAATTACTAATATAATATTTGTTTTAAAAACTATTTTATGTCAATTTTGACACTATTTAGTAATTGAATTTTGTGAAAATCATAACAGAATGATTAGTTCGAAAAAAGTTAATTAAATAAATACTAAAATGACATATTAACCTATAAAATTATTTTAATTCATAAAAAGTCTCAAATTACATTTATTTTGGTGTTTATAACATTAATTATGTCAATATTTCATTAATAAGATAATTACTGCATCATCTTTGTGTCATAAATAAATTAAATCATTTAATGTCTAAAAATTACAAATAAAATACCATTATGTAGGAAATCGTTTTATCTTTCTAATTAATATTTATAGTCGAATTTATATTATGTATAACCCCATATTAAAAATTATTTACTTATTAAACTTTGATTTTAACTATTTTAACCCTTCTTTAAATAAATTAATAATAAATGTTCTAATCTAATCCAAGTGGGCCTAAATGGTCATATTTTATTCATAAGGTTGTTTTTGGTCGAATTACACTTGTCCAATAGAATTAGGACATGTTTTAGGGTAATAGTAATATCATTTTTACCCTTAATTACCCTATTTACTTTTAACCGTGGTAAAAAAAATTAAAAAGTTACTATTCACCAAAAAATTATTTTCATCTCATTGAACCACATTTTACTTACTAACATCAACCGTGTCTCTTGGATTTTCGAAATTCCACTCACAGAAGCGGTAAAATTAAGTTTTATGAAAAATTCAGTTTTTTAACTACCACTTAGTGGTTTCACTATTCATCAAAAATTGAAAGTTTTCAGAAAAATACCAAAATTTCACCCTAGGCTAATTTCGATATTCCGAATCCAAAAATGAAGTCCATTTTGAAAAATAAAATTTATAAAATTTCAAAAAGTGGTTATTACTATTCATAACGGCTAGTTTTAATAATATTTTAATAGCATATCATTATTTAGTGAAACTCGGTATTGCGTACGACGCACGCTATCGAGAAAGGTCGAGGTTTCATGTAAACCAAGACAAGCAAGTGTTGTGTGTAGAAAAAGATTCTTTGATGATTTATATAACATAAAAGTCTCGGGTGTTACATTATACCCCCCTTAAAATGAATTTTTCCCTCGAAATTCATCAATTTGTAACAAACAGATGAGGATACCTCTCCCTCATCATATCCTTAAGCTCCCATGTAGCTTCTTCTAATTGGTGGTTCCTCCATAAAAATTTCACCAATCGAGTGGTCTTGTTTCGTTGGTCTTTTTCGCTATGATCCAGAATCTCTATCGGTTGTTCGTCATAAGAAAGATCTTGCTCCAGCGGTACAACTTCTGAGCTGAGTACATGTGAAGGATCAGGTATGTACTTTCTCAGGAGAGATACATGGAACACATCGTGAACTTGAGAGAGATTCGGTGGAAGCACCAATCGGTAAGCTACCTTCCCAACACAATCTAGTATTTCGAAAGGACCGATATATCTAGGGCTCAACTTCCCCTTCTTTCCAAATCTCATGACCCTCTTCCAGGGAGATATTCATAAGAACACTTTATCACCCACTTCAAACTCTAGGTCTTTTCTTCGGTTGTCGTCATATCTTTTCTGTCGACTCTGAGATGCTCTTATGTGTTGTTTAATAGATTTTACCTTTTCTGCCATTTCATCAACGAGATCGGGTCCTAATAGCTTTCTTTCCCCAACTTCATCCCAGCAAGTTGGAGTCCTGGATTTCTTTCCATAGAGAGCTTCATAAGGAGCCATCTGATTACTGGAGTGAAATCTATTATTATAATAAAATTCCACCAAAGGTAGGTGTTGATCCCAACCACCTTTCAAATCCATAGAGAAAGCTCTCAACATATCTTCTAGGGTTTGAATTGTTCTCTCAGAATGACCGTCTATCTGAGGATGATAAGCAGTGCTAAAACTCAACTCTGTATCCAGAGTATGCTGAAGACTTCTCCATAACTTCGAGGTAAATCTCGGATCCCGATCAGATATAATAGAAAGTGGTACTCCATGTAATCTTACCACTTCCTTTACATATATCATGGCAATCTGATTCAAAGAGAAATCCTCTCTAATAGCAATGAAGTGTGCAGAATTTGTAAGACGATCAACTATGACCCAGATAGCATTATTTCCTTTGGATGTTTTAGGATGTCCTGTGACAAAGTCCATAGTGATTTTTTCCCATTTCCATTCGGGTATGGGTAATGGTTGTAACATCCCCTTAGACTTCTGTCTCTCAGATTTAACTTGTTGACAAACCAAGCATCGAGAGACATATTCAGCATCATCTCTTTTCATGCCATCCCACCAGAAGTACTTCTTCCGGTCCCTATACATCTTCGTGATTCCAGGCTGAATAGAGAATGAAGAACTATGAGCCTCATCCAGCAGCTCATTCTTTAATTCTGGGATGGGAGGAACACAAACCCTATTCCTGAACATTATTATCCCATCACAATCAAGGTTGAATTCAGGAACATTTCTCACCTTCTTTTTTAATTCTACATCTTCTTTCTGTGCCTCTTTAATCTTCACATGTATAGATGGTTGAACATTCAAATGAGAAAGATACGATTTTTCCCCATTCATTATAATTCCAAGATCCATCCTTTGTAAATCCATAAATATTGGATCTTTTGTGATCCTCATCATGGATAAACTAGCATGGTCTTGTCGACTTAATGCATCTGCCACCTTGTTTGCTTTCCCCGGGTGGTAATGGATTGAGCAGTCGTAATCCTTAATCATCTCCAACCGTCTTCTTTGGCGCATATTCAGCTCCTTTTGTGTGAAAATATACTTTAAACTTTTATGATCAGTATAAATATCACACCTTTCTCCATAAAGGTAATGCCTCCAAATCTTTAATGCAAAGATTACCGCAGCTAATTCCAAATCATGAGTTGGGTAATTTTGCTCATGTATTTTCAAATGTCGTGAGGCATGAGCTATCACCATATCATTTTTCATAAGAACACACCCCAGTCCCTTCTTGGATGCATCACTGTAGATCACAAAACTTTCTCCACTACAAGGCAGTGTGAGCACAGGTGCACTGGATAACCTTCTTTTCAACTCCTTGAAATTCTCTTCACATTCCTCCGTCCAAACAAACTTAACTCCTTTCCGGGTCAACTTGGTGAGTGGAATAGATAATAGTGAAAAATCTTTCAAAAAACGTCGATAATAATCAGCTAAACCAAGAAAACTTCGGATCTCGGTTACTGTTGTTGGTCTCGACCATCTTTCGATAACCTCTGTTTTTGCTGGATCCACAGATATCCCCTCTTTTGAGATTATGTGACCCAAAAATGCAACTTTTTTAAGCCAAAATTCACAATTGGTAAATTTGGCATAAATCTTCTCCTTTCTTAGGGTCTTAAATATAATTCTCAAGTGATCTTCATGTTCTTACTTACTTTTTGAATAGACAAGAATATCATCTATAAAGACTACCACCAACTGATCAAGATAGTCTCTAAAGACTCTATTCATCAGATCCATCAAGATAGCAGGGGAATTAGTAAGACCAAATGGCATAACTATAAATTCATAGTGTCCATACCTTGTACGGAAAGCCGTCTTGGGTATATCCTCCCTTTTGACCCTTAATTGATGATATCCTGAACGAAGATCAATCTTGGAAAAGTATTGAGCTCCACGTAGTTGGTCAAATAGGTCATCAATGCATGGGAGAGGATATTTGTTCTTGATAGTGATCTTGTTAAGTTCTCGATAATCAATGCAGAGTCTCATTGATCCATCTTTCTTCTTAACAAACAGAACTGGTGCTCCCCAAGGTGGCGCACTAGGGCGTATGAACCCCTTATCAAGATTCTCTTGGAGTTGCTTCTTCAATTCCTGCAACTCAATTGGGGCCATTCTATAAGGTGTCTTTGAAATATTCAAAGCACCCGGTACGAGTTCTATTGAAAACTCAACTTCACGATTCAGTGTAAGACCCGGTAATTCCTCTGGAAAGACGTCATCAAAATCCCGTACAATGGGCATATTATTAATTGTGAGTTTCTCACCAACCATTTGAGATAAATAACATTCATTTTGTGGAATCAAGACCCATAAGATGGAAGGAATTTCCACTGGAAGGTTATGTTAATCCTTGCATCGATAGACAATCATAGATTGATCTGGAATATGAAATGTGACTTCCCTTCTTTGGCAATTGATATGAGCTCCATGTAGAGAAAGACAATTCATGCCAAGAATCACATCAAATTCCACTATAGGAAGGATCACAAGATTTGCAGGAAGCACTTTCCCACAAACTTCAATCGGAGAATAATTATAAACTTTTGATGCGACTGTTGTGCCATTAGGGGTTGTCACAGCTAACTCAACATCTAATTGTTGAGGTAATATGGTGATACCCTTAGAAAATTCTTCAGAAATAAAGGAGTGGGTGGATCCAGAATCAAATAAAACATTTTCTACATTAGAGTGGATGGTAAGTGTACCTTTCACCACATCGTTATCGTACTCCACATCGCTGATAGAAATTGCATGTGACTTTCCTTTTTCTTTATCCTTAAGAGTTTTTTGACGTCGACCATCATTATCAACCCTTGGATTAGAGCATTTATTGGCATAATTTCCCATCTCCTTTCACTTGAAACATTGAAGTGTAGTAGGTTCATTCTGTGTATCCCTTCCTTTGTTTGCATTATTAGACATCTTCTTCCCATCATCACGGAATTCAAATGCCCGGTGACCTTCCTTTCCACATTTGAAACATTTACTTGTCCCTTTAAGACAACTCCCTCCATGTTTCTTTCCACACTTTGAGCATAAGGGAAAGCTCATCTTCTTTTCAGTGTGCTCTTTAGATTTTCCTTTGAAATCCATTTTCCTCTTCTTATCAAACCCATATGACTGATGGGTTACTCCAATCTCCATCTCAACTTTGAGAGCACATCGAATGATTTCCTCGTAGCTATTGAAGTCCCTTATGGCTAAGGCCCTTCGAAGACTTGGTTTTAAGCCACTAAAGAATCAATCAATCTTACTCTCAGGTTGGATAATAATACCAGAAGCATACCTTGCAAGTCTTGTAAAATTTTCTTCATAAGTACCAACAGATTCATCATCCTTTTGCTTCAGTTCAAGAAACTCTTTCTCCATCTTTGTTCGGAGAATACGAGGGAAGTACTTATTGAAAAATAAGTTCTTGAACTCATCCCATTCCATGGACTCAATTTCATCCCTTTGCCTCGTATTCTTAATAAGATTCCACCATTGATCAGCATCACCTTCCAAACGATACACTGTTAAGATGACTTTATCATGTTCAGAACATTGAAGAACTGAAAATATCTTTTCAGTAGTACTAATCCATTGTTCAGCAACTAATGGATTAGTAGACCCGCTGAATGAAGGTGGACGCTGTCTCATGAAGGATTAAACAGAATTTTGCTCCTTCCTTTGCTCGTTTGGAAGTCCTGCATGATTCATAGCTTGAGAATGTTGTGTGAGCATGGCTACAAGATTTTGCATTCCAGCTCCCATAACGTTTGGTTCCTCAGGTGGACAATCATTGCATTGCCCGTCGCATTCCGCATTAACACGGTTCCTTTGGGTTCCAGCCATTGACTAAAACCAAGAAGAATAGTGCGAGAAACACTAATTATAATAGAAAAACCACATAATCAAGAATAAAATTTCACACTTAAGGACTTATCCTAGGTTATTCATGGCCATTTCTAAAACACTAAGATTGTGTTCTATGCTTAGACTTATCCTTGTGGTTCTTACTAAGGCTTTCACATCCTAGTTTCCAAAGGTTGACTATACCTTTCCTCTGATACCAACTATAACGACCCATAATTTACATACATTGTTATTACTTCAAAATTGAAGCATACTTATTACAACATATAACAAAACCATGAAAGGACCATATAGGTATAGTGTCTTTAGAAACTGGGAAACATAAACAACTGGTTCATAAAGCGTCTACACTGTCTCCCATTTATTTCATCATATCTATAGTCCCTTTTGGCATATCTTACTTAATAACCTTCTTCCAGACCTGGGGAAAGAAAACATACAAAAGGGTGAGCTCAAATGCTCAGTAAGGGTAAACAAAAGAAATATCAATCACATCGTATACATAAGCACATAACCTTTGGAAATCTTAACCTGTAAAAGTGATCATAATTTCATAACATGGGATAAATCATGGCAGTGAAATGTAATCACAATAATCATAACTTAAAACATGAATCCTTGTGGCATACACACATAATCATAGAGAATCATTTCTTGTTAGTCAAGACTCATTGCCAATACTATCTTAGTGTAAAAAGTCCCTTTCTGAACCGAGTCACCCTCGTTTCAGTCTTGTTTCACTGAACCGGTATAACCTACCGTTCCAGCCATGTCTATCTCATGAGATATAAAATCATTACCCAATGCATTGGAGGGAGAAATAGTTCCCACCCATCTCATAATGATACCATTCTTATGTGTGCCACAAAATCATAAACCATACTTCATAACATAACCCATGTAATAAAAATGGGATTCTTAAACAACATGACATCATAAAACAATTCATATAAGATAAAGGAATTCATAAAAATATTTACATCACAACATAATCAAATCTATGTAATAATAGGGATAGAAACAGAACCCTATATTATCTTAGATGGAAAATAATTTTGATAAAACACTTGAACTCCATTCTTGAGGAAAATATCCTTTCTACTTCAAAAACACTTTTCATTTCTTAACATGTCATAAAATTATAACTAAAAGAATTTGATTAAAAATAAACTTGAAAACTTATAAGGGAAGCTTCTTGGAAATAATTTTTTAAAAATCCATTCATGTCGTATAAGTTAAAAGAAAACATTCTTCTCGTACTTTTGTCGGAAAAGTCAAAAAGTACCTCGTACGAAAAACGACAAAAGATTCCTTTCATATCTTTTACTAAAAACTCACCTAAGGGTAAAATTGGATATAAACTATTGTAGAAGGATATAAATATTACATATTGGGGAAACATGGATGTGGATGATAAAATACACCCCAATAAATACCAAAGTATAAACAATCTCGGATAAAAATGAGATTGTGATATTTCCCTTATCTTAGGTCCGTTTTGCTTCGTAAGTGTCTGAACCTCCTGTATAATGATTTAAATAATTTTATTGACTTATTCCAGAATCATAATTATTTTTATGATATCATATATGGTCATATTCTTAGCTTCTTAGTAGTAATATTTCATTGCTACTTGTTATTCGGGTGTTTATAATTTTTTGTTCTTATGCGTGTCTTGTCGAAAAAATTCTTATTCTTATCTTCGGGTTATAGATACCTCATTTCCAGAATGGTATTAGTGTAATATATATAATATTCATTCATTAAATTCATTTATATAATCATTATGAAATGAAGATCATGTAGAACGAGTCACATCACATCGTGGAGACGGTATTCCGTACGTACGCACGAGTGATGATATCGTTCTTATGATCGTGGAATTATATTGGAGTGTATGTATACTATTTCATAATCAGTATTACTTTATAATAGTCATATTTAGTCATTATTTACAACATTATACCCATCCAAGTAAGGTGGTGGTGGAAAATAGATTACACCACGGCGTGGAGATGGTATTCCGTACGTACGCACGCGCGGTGATTTCTTTTTCCGTAGGATGGATAGATGGTTAAATAGAGTTGTTTCATATTTATATTAACATATCAGTATATCAGTGATACTGATGTTATTACTTCATATTGAAACAACTAAATAAGAAGAAGTGGAAGAAGAAATAAAGATGAAAGAATCGGTAACGGACATTACCTCTTCTTTGATGTGCTTTCTTGAGACCTCCTTTTAGGGCACTAAAATAGGTCTTTGAAGAAGACCAGAACCTCTAGGATTTCCCTAGGGAAGTGGAGAGTAGAAACTGGCAGGGGTTGGCCGAGCTTGAAGGCTCAATGTGGTGTGAGGAAGAGAGGGAGGAGGTGCCCTTTTATAAGGGAGGAGAGGGGCACCTTTGGAATAACTAAAAATATTATTTTATTATAAAGTCAAGTTCGGTTTTAAATAGCTCCAAATTGATTTATTTCGAGGCTAAGGTGGGGATGGGTCGAAATCCTCTCATCCAATAGAATTTAGACAAGTTTAGATTCCTATTTTAACCTTATCATGTAGATTTAACATTAAGTTAAATAATTTTACTTTTACCGTTTCTTCTTGTGTTCTTATACTATAAGGTCAATAACATTACTATAAGCAGCCAAAAGAACCCCAAGATGTTTATTATTAATATATATAACCTTATCTAAGTCATTTGGCCGAACCTTAGATTTTTAGGAATAAAATAACAATTACTAATATAATATTTGTTTTAAAAACTATTTTATGTCAATTTTGACACTATTTAGTAATTGACTTCAAAGTTAATTAAATCAATACTAAAATGACATATTAACCTAGAAAATTATTTGAATTCATAAAAAGTCTCAAATTACATTTATTTTGGTGTTTATAACATTAATTATGTCAATATTTCATTAATAAGATAATTACTGCATCATCTTTGTGTCATAAATAAATTAAATTATTTAATGTCTAAAAATTAAAAATAAAATACCATTATGCAGGAAATCTTTTTATATTTCTAATGAATATTTATTGTTGAATTTATCTTATGTGTAACCCCATATTAAAAATTATTTACCTATTAAACTTTGATTTTAACTATTTTAACCCTTTTTTAAATAAATTAATAATAAATGTCCTAATCTATTCCAAGTTGGCCTAAATGGTCATATTTTATTCCTAAAGTTGTTTTTGGTCGAATTACACTTGTCCAATAGAATTAAGACATGTTTTAGGGTAATAATAATATCATTTTTACCCTTAATTACCCTATTTACTTTTAACCATGGTAAAAAAAAAGTAAAAAGTTACTATTCCCCAAAAAATTATTTTCATCTCATTGAACCAGATTTTACTTACTGACATCAACCGTGTCTCTTGGATTTTCGAAATTACACTCATAGAAGCGGTAAAATTAAGTTTTATGAAAAAATCAGTTTTTTAACTACCACTTAGTGGTTTCACTATTCATCAAAAATTGAAAGTTTTCAGAAAAATACCAAAATTTTACCCTAGGCTAATTTCGATATTCCGAATCCAAAAATGAAGTCCATTTTGAAAAATAAAATTTATAAAATTTTAAAAAGTGGTTATTACTATTCATAACGGCTAGTTTTAATAATATTTTAATAGCATATCATTGTTTAGTGAAACTCGGTATTGCGTACGACGCAAGCTATCGAGGAAGGTCACGATTTCATGTAAAGCAAGACAAGCAAGTGTTGTGTGTTGAAAAAGATTCCTTTGATGATTTATATAACATAAAAGTCTCGGGTGTTACAACAATTCAGATGGTACCATACGAGGCCTTGTATGGTAGGCCATGTCGATCACCCTTATGCTGGCTGGAGGCAGGAGAGGCAGCTTTGCTAGGACCTCGTCTTGTTTAGGAGACCTCAGAGTAGATAGAGTTGATTCGGAAGAGGATGGCTACAGCACAGTCTCGACAGACGTCTTATGCTGATCAGCAGAGACAACCTCTGGAGTTTGAGGTCGGAGATCTGGTTTTCCTACGTGTCGCATCAAGGTTGGGACACAAGGGGATTCGGAGACAGGGTAAGCTTTCACCATGGTACGTCAGGATGTTTGAGGTTTTGGAGAGAGTTGGGCCAGTTGCCTATCTGTTACAGCTACCTCAGAGGTACCGGGCTATGCAAGACTTCTTCCACGTCTCTCAGCTCTGACGTTACTTTTCAGACCCGTCTCATGTCTTTCAGCCCGAGGAGGTTGAGCTCGAAGTGGATGCATCATTTGAAGAGAATCCTATCCGGATTTTCGATCACATTATGAAGGTTCTCCAATGCCAGTTTTTCCCTCTGGTATGAGTGTTATGGCAGCACGGGTGAGTACAGGACGAGACTTGGGAGAGGGAGGCCGAGGTTCGATAGCAGTGGCTGGAGCTATTTGAGGATTCTTCTTCTACGCCCATCTAGGGAAATTCGGGGACGAATTTCTTTAAGGGGGGAAGTTTGTAAGAACCCGGATCTTCATTTCAGGTATTTCTTTCCTTTTCTGGAGTTTTTGGAGATTTTGGAAATTTTTGAAGTACACACTGTGTACTTTATGAGTACACGTTGTGTACTCTTTTCCCACTCGAAACTATGTGATGGCCGTGTCCGGCCCACACACACAGTGTGTAGGGGTCATGCCGAGGCCGATTTTGGTGGAGTACCGAAAAAACCACTACACATTGTATACTTTAAAAATACACGTTGTGTACTTTTATTTTTTTTACTAAATGGATCAGGGTCACGTCCCATCGACATATTCATCTCCTTCTAGGTCTGGTTCGTCCGAGAGCAACCCATAAGGCCAGATTTTCCCCGAGCTCCCACCTCTCCGTCCTTTCTCCGATTCTAGCTCTGTCGATTGTGTTGGAAGCAGAATGGTGAGTTCTTCCTTCTGCTTGATCCTTGTTTTACAATTCTTCCTCTTTCTCAAGTTATCTAATGTTGAACATTTTGTGCGTTTTCTTAGATCAACAACTTTCTAGGGAGAATTATCCATTGTAGTTCAAGTATATAGATCTCATTGGATCGAGGTAGGTGGTTTGTGCCTTACCGTTCAAAGTCTCTGAGTTTTATGTGCGAATTTCCACCGATACCCGTGAAAGGGGTATTGCGTGTTTAATTTTTTTGTCCTTGTTGTTTTTTTGACTTTCTTGTATGCTTGTGAAGTGGTAAATTGATATTGTTAGAATATTTTTTTGTGCTTGGATGTATGGCCTTGATTCGTTCTATTTACGACCTTTGGGTCTCATTTTCCTTTGGCTGTTGCACCTGTTTCCATGCCTTGCGGTTATAGGTTGAACTGAAACTCATGAAATGCTTGTCACCTTGTAGATTGTTTAGATAAGTAGCTATATAGGTGTACTTTTGCCTTATAGAATTATTATTCACTGACTAGAACGGGGCTGAGAGAACCTGGTGCTATAGACTATAAGGGATAGACCGAGTGAGCTTCCCAGAGAGTCTTAGATATTACAGACTACAGAGGGGATGGACCGAGTGAGCTCCTAGAGAGTCATTGGATTTTATAGACTACAGAAGGGTAGACCGAGTGAGCTTCCTCAGAGAGTCTTACCTTGTTTGAATCTCTTTAAGAACCTTCCCAGGGTATAGGGGGAATTGACCAAGTAAGCTTCCTCAGATAGTCTGGGGTACACCTGAGGCTACAGGAGGAATTGACTGAGATAGCTTCCTCAGAGAGTCTCTAGACCTTGGGGTTAAGTGGGTTAGACCACGTGATCTTCCTCAAGAGAGTCTCTGACTACCCTAGACTATAAGGGGAATTGACCTAGTGGGATTCCCCAAAGAGTCTCATAAATTAGTATGACCAAGCTAGAGGGGTTAGGCTAAGTGAACTGCCCAGAGGGTTGTGGTACTTCTTGGATAGGACCAGATGGGATGGCTGCGAGTACTTCCCATAGGGTTTCCGGCTTATTAACTATTTGTTTCACTGTTGTTGATTGGTTTTTGATTGATTGCTGCTATGTTTCATCCTATTTTACTGCTTACTATTTACTGCATACTTCTTGATGTTGATGTTTGCTGCATATTGTACTTTTACCTGCCATATACTCACTGACTGTTAGGCAGAGATCTTTGGGTGAATGCCTAATGGGATTTTATCTCACACCCTGTTTGGGCCATACTTTTGGACCCAAGAAGACTATGTTGATGTAGGTATAGACAAGGGCAAGCGCCCTTAGACTTCTGGAACTTGATTGCTTGGAGCAGGAGAGCATGGGACCAAGCTTTGGCTTGCGATGCTGAGGAGTTGTTTACTTTTCTTTTGTACTTGTTTTGGTACTGTGGTGTTTCAGCATTGTGACTTGTTTGACTGCTTTCCTAGAGTTGTATCTTGCATCATCCCATATATGCATATTTGATCCAGTTTGTTGATTTAGTCTTCCGCTGTTACTATATTGTTGGTTATTGCTACTTCCTCTATTGTATGTTTATTCTTCTTCCGTTGTGTTCTCTGCCAATGAGGGTATAGTTTCCCCACTATCACACCCAAGGCCCTCGCTGCTAGTCTGAAGCCTCTGGCATTTGGGGAAATGTGTTTGAGTCCATGTGACCAACCGGGTACGGGGCGTCTCTGGGTGGCTTCCGAAACTGGGACATTACAGTAACCCAACAACAAATTCCACAGACACCTCATCCCATTTCCAAACTAGCATCGAAAGTGGCAGTATAAAAACATATGGTTTTAGATTATCTGTCATTTTCCATTGATATGAGTGATAGCGAGACACACAATATACAACATCACACTTCTTACCTGACCACATGAAATTTCATCTCATTTCATAGAGCATCATTAGAGTACCCATATTAATGGACCATAAATAGCTGTTAATGTTAAAAAAAACTCAACCCTCATAGATTATGGGATGAAAAAAATAATCCACAATGGATATAATAACATATAAATGTAGAAACCAACTAGAAATGGTCTCCCCAATATATGGGGGTTCTCTAATTCACCTGAATTTGTCATCCTATTGATTAATATACATAATAAACTCAAGGAGAGATGATAACAACTAAACATTTATCAGAACCATACCTAAAAATCTTCATGATCATCCAAATTCAACAGATCGAAGTTTCCAATCAAGTTACACTCTTAATTTGATTTAAATATATCATGTGATGACACTTTCATATTGATAGCATCCTCAATGACATTACCCATATTTTGGGTGTAGGTGATGTCGAAGTCGAATGTCTAAATGTATTCCACCCACTGACTTGGTCAAAGATTCATGTTTTTCTAAGGAAAGATATATCTCAAACTATTATGATCAAAAAATAATATTAATCTCTCCCTAAAAAGATAATGCAACTAACAGTTAATCACATAAATTACTGGGGCAACAAATAAATCATGAGTGGGGGAATACTTTTACTGCGGTCGAAGCTAATGAGTATCATAATTGATAACATGATCATCTTTTTTAAGTACACATCCATGTCTCACACCTAAATCTTCATAAAACACCCCATAACTCTTACCGATCATATGTAAGATCAAAATAGGTGATGATATTAGAATTTATTCCATCTCATTAATAAATGTTTGACCCTTTTCAACCCATATGAATTTTAACCCTTTCATATTATGAGTAGTAAACAATGACACCAATTTCAAGAAATATTTAACGAAATGTGAATAGTATCCAATAAGACAAAGGAATCTCTAAATATCAAATATCGTCTATAGATCCTACCATGACAAGATATCCTTAACCTTCTCAAGAGTAGCTGATAATCCATTTTTAGAAAGAAATTTCCCAATGAAATTCACATCATGGATCTAGAAATTACATATAGAAATATTTCAATATAATGGTGAAACTTTTGGACTTCCAAAAAATAACATAGATAGTGCATGTACACATGCTCAAAACATGAATAACGGTTTTTAAATATATATTGAATATCCAATTCAACATAGCCATAAAAAACTACAGGAGAGTTAGTCAAACCAAAAGGAATCCCATGATATTATTAATGGTCATACCTATACTAAAATACATCTTCGATGTATCATACAACTAAACCCTTATACGATGATAACCTGATTTAAGATCAAACCTAGAAAACCACTTTTCCCCTTCAACTAGTCAAACAAATCATCCACATAAGGAAAAGAATACTTCTCCTTAACTGTCACATGACTGAACTTCTGATAGGCCACACACAATCAAAGTGAACCATTATTATTCTTGGGAATGATAAATAGGTTCATCCATCGAGAAACATAATGGATAATAGAACCTTTCTCTATTAGATCAACCATCTAAATATTGACAATATTCAGCTCTGCTGGTTCCATATGATAGGAGGGTATTGATATTTGTTGTGTACCCAACATCATATCAATCTTGAAATCCACCACCCTATGTAGAGGGAGATCAGGGAATTCATCTAGTAAAAAATCATGGAAGTAACTAAAAGCTAAGGGAATATCCCTAATAGTGAAAATTAAATTAGGACCCACTATAAGAGTAAACAAAAAACTCCTAATATCCTGGTTGGAAAATCCTATATGGAATGATCTTGAATCCCACTATCCCTAAAATAACTAAGTGCCCCAAGATAGTAGGAAACGATACATGAAGATAGTATTAATCAATCTTAGAGTGACGAGTGATTGGAAAATCCATCATAATGAATACATCAAATAGGTCTTGATCGAGAATAAGGAAATCCCAGAATGACTCCATGTTATCTATAGATAAAAAATAAGGACTCCAAAACCTCACCTCTCTCTCCATCCAAGAGGTGTCTCTAACACCATGATGAGGTACATGAGATCCATTAGACGTTTTCACACATAAAAAATCAGAATAAATAAATGAGTGGGATACACATGTATCAAATAAAGAAGTCACTATCGAGGATGCAACAAATATGTTACCTCTCTCTATCACTAAACCCATGTCAACCTCCATCAGAAACTAATCCATTTCATGATGGTGATTGTCCCTAGAGGCATGTGGCTAGAGCCTTATGGACTATGAAGCTTCTAACTATGAGCCAGTGTCCTTTAGAGCTAATAATCTCTATCCATAAAGAGGTATAGTCATAGACAGATAATATCACTGTAGATTTTTTTTATTGACCACAACCATTTCACATATTTGAATGAAATAATAAATAACATATTTTGTTCCCTATCTTTACAATGTAATATAATGTTAGGGTAACAATACTAGATTTAACTAGAGTTGTAGAGGAATACTACTAAGATTTACCACCACCACTCTTGTGATTCTCATGCCATTACCTCTTATTTCCCTGCATTCTACTAAATCTTCCATTGGCTGAAATAAAAGTGGAAGAATAGCTAATATTTTCCTCCATGTTAATACCTTCCGTCATAGAATTATCTACCATTTCCTCATAAGTTTAAATATTAAACACAAATACCTATAATTTAATATCTATTTGAGATTTTTACTGATCATTCTTTACTGCTTCTAGAAGAAAATTAAATAGATCCATAAACTTATTGGTGTATTCTGACACCAATATCTCTCCCTAATGAACATAGAGAAACTCTCTCTAAATTTACATCATCATACTCTGGAAATAGCTGTTGAGAGAATAGGGTTTTGAAAACCTTCCCATCCAAATCAATGTTCTTATACACTTGTACCATAGAATCCCATAATCGCTTTTTGAGACCCTCAATAATGAACATTATGCACCTAACCTTGATAATATCAAGTGTATATAGAATGTTTAATATCTCATTGATCTTATCTAGTTATTCATCGGCCACTTGGGGAATATTCATACCACTAAAGTATGTTGGTTTCTTGAATAAGAACTCATGGGGATGATATATTTCTCATCTATCTCTTAGTTATACCTTAACTATTATGTCTTGGAGATTTGGTACATTTTGGTCTACATTATAAACTATTCTCAGGATATCCTCTATAAGATTATGATCTAGAGGTTGATTTCCTTGAGAATAGTCCACTACAACCTTTTATAGAACCCATAGAATATGTCTTGGATGCATCCACTACACACAAAAAACAATAGAAATAACTAGACAATAGAATAATCATAGTTTAAAACAAAAAAAACATAATTAGGAATTGAGATCAAGATTATGACCTCAACATAGGATACACACATCTAAAAATTCTCTGGTAACTTGAGTATTGTCCTGGAAAGAGTTTGAAAGACACTCACTACAACCTACCTCTCATGTTCTAAAAATCCTATCTCCTACGAACCAACATCCCAAGACTGATAATAACCATTCTCTAATACGAATTTGTAACAAACTAACATGGGACACCCTCACAAACAGGAACCCAACCCAATATTCCACATACCCAATGAGCGTTCCTGATCCCCATGGGTTGCGACTAGCACATGGGCATCAATAAGAACCATAGAAAATGATTTTTTCCAACCTAAAGTAGATAACATGATATATATATATACATACAAGGGAGAAAAAATAGAAGAATAACTAGAAATATATATTCCCTAACTAAAATTAAACAAAATAAGTGATACAATTTAAAAGAATAGATAAAAATTGTACATGTGCAATAGTAAAGGAAATCTAAAACCAATACCGACACATCATGAGATAATTTGGAAAAAGTCCCAAAATCTCACCACAAGATATCATTCCATGTTAACCTGAATTGCCCGAAGCCCTTATTTTTTATTTTATTATGGATAATCACCCTTTTACGGATTTAAGGGGAACACATACATGGCCCATAGGCCGAAGGCACAAGGCCCGACTGACTCGCAATACATGACCCGAAGGCCTAGAGGCATACCATGCCCAATACATGACTCGTAGGCCCAGCCCACTTGAACTGCCCCTCTTCAGCTTCTGCAGAATTGATCACCTAGCTCCCCACCTTTCATTGCAGATCATCTAGAATTTCCCTATACAAAGCCGCATGGTGCTGGGTCCTGATGGCGGCTGTCGTACCCTCTCATTCTTCCAATCTAGTTATCTCTGCATCTAGTGGCTACTACTCTTGTTGCTCGAATCCTCTTTTGGGTCCTGTTCAGTGTGAACTAGGCTACTCTAAGGTCTTTTTGGCCCAATTTCCATGTGGCCCGAATGCCTTTGATGACCCGAAATCCTCTGAGACCAATAGGCCCCAACCAGTGGCCCGAAGGCCCAAATCGGTTGAATAGTTTCTTCTACTACAGTACCGAATAGTAACTGCTACAGTACTGCTATAGTACCTAAAAATTCGCCTCCACCTGATTTTTGAACCTGGGTCTCCTGGATGCCAAGAAGGATCCCTTTACAACTCACAATGGTACCTTTCTTTTTCATGCACTAAAAGACTAAACTAGGGCTACACACTATATATGGATTGTAAAAGGTGAGAGCTAAATATGCTCAATAGGATCCCACCCAGGTGTTCCATATTAATTATTTATACAAACAATCAACATATTCTCATTTTATTGAAAAACATGGCATGCTAAAAAATAGTAAAGATTATATTAAATTCATGGTAATTATTTCACTTTATAGCTCAATTCCAAAACAATAGAGGAAAAATAGTTTCAACGAATTATTTCCATAAAAATTTATAAATTTCATAGAATATATATCAAGTCTAGAAATATAAAAAATAAATAACATGTAAATAATACCATGTATCATAACAGGTTGGGCTAGAAGACTACTCATACCTCAATCAATAGACAATGCACTCTGGAACCCCTTGAACAACATGCCTATAGAGAAGAGGAACTCCACACGAGTTAACCCTAAAATTATTTCAATATCAACTCCTAATAACAAAAGGCCTATGGATCATAAGAACACCATATGAGTGACAACCTGACACTAAAAATGGATGAAGTCCTTATACTACACCTTCCACGTAGGTACCCAATGCTTCCCATGTGCTAAATTTCCCAAATCATTTCATAGGGGATATTCACAATCAATTTCAATCAACCCTATTCTTTTATCAAACTTGATTTGAAAAAAATTTCACAATGCTCTCAAAACACACATTATCCTTTACACAAACCAAGGGAAACCCAATATTTTATTTCAATTCCATTTATGCACACACAAAAATCATGCCAATTTATTTATAAAATAATTTATAATATATGAGCAATCATGTTTCAGTAAATAAATTCTAGAGATGGAATCACCTAACTCAAACTCAGGTTGGGCACACCTGCTACTTGATCCACCAACACTAGAATGAATGAAAAAGGCAAAAAAATCCTATAACTGATTCCCATATCTTAGAATCACATTCCACAGATAAAATAAATGCCATATAGGATAGATCACAACATACCCCAATGAACACGCACATACCGCATTACAACCAATGAAGGGCCAACCTTAGAAGATGATCGAAAAAGAGATATAGAAGTAAAAAAATCATCATCAACATGCAATCAACCCCACATGATTTAATATCCAAAAATATAGCCAACATAGCTTGTGTCACCAATGACAATGAATAAGATGAAAGGCCTACTAACTGGGAGAAGTTATGAAACTACCACAGAGATCGAACATTGAACATAGGAACTCAAAAGGACTGTAAACAACCAAAACAGTTACAACATCCTAGTGTTCGAGAGAGGATAGATGAACACCAATATTGAGAAACATCAGATGTGTTGTGTGACATAACACTATTGGGTTAAAGGTATTTAAGTCATAAACCATGGTAATATGGAGTAAAACCCCCATAATCCACACCCACCAAAAAATATATCACCTCAGATTAAATTTAACACAATTGATGATTTTACAGTGTAAAAATGAGTCTTATAAATCAAAAGGAACTTACAACATAAATGTGATTTAACAACATTCCTGATCCATGGGATGTAGATTGTCTTATGGTCAGTGCCTAGTGAAGGACATACATCGTATGTGATGTGGCATTGTTTTCACATTCTTTACCACATCCTTTATTATATTTTTATTGATTTTTTAAAATTAAACTGTTGTATTTTGTGTAATATTTATCATTTTATTATTTTGTAAATTACATTATGAAAAATTAGTTTATGTATTAAAAGTGTTTTTTTGTTTTTTTTGTTTTTCAATAATAAAATTAAGTTGTTATTTCACATTCCTTTAACTAATATTTTATTTTAATAGTTTTCAATAATTTTCAATTCATTAATTATTTTCTGAATAAATTAATTACATGTGTCTTTTATTCATTTATTAATTCAATTAGTGTTGACAATTTAATTTTATTCAATTAATATTTTTATTCTTCAACTTAATTAATTCTTTAATTAATTCATTAATTAATTAATTGGCGGATTAATTGAATATAGTAATTATTTTAATTTTTTATTTTTTTTAATCACAATAAAATTCATTATTTTAAAAAAAATTGATAAGTAATATTATTATTTAACTTTGTTTTATTTATTTTTATTAATTTCTTAATTATTTTTGTTAATTCAAATGATTAATTTTTTAAATTATTTTTAGTTTTATCAAAGTTTTAAATAATTTAATTTTTGTTTTGTTTTTTATTTTATTTGTTTTGCAGGTGTTACGATTGCTCCAAATCTCACTATTGCTGTGCCACTATTCAAATGTTGTTACGGTGCCACAGAAACCCAGTAACACACTACATCATGGCACCGTTTCTTTTTATAGTGCCACTAGTTCCTTCACCTATTGTTTCCAATCACGGTGCCACCGTCCATTCTCCCACCATTTCGCCACAAAATGGTGGCACCGCTACCTGGAACCACTCCACCTCCTCTACCATTCCACCACATCTGATATTGTCTCACCTCTCACGGTGCCACCATTTCATCACCCCACACCTCATGTCTCACACGCACCACCATCTAGGAGAACACGATCCAACAGCAGCGTAGATTACAGCAGCAACACACATAACAAAATGAAAATATGAACCAATTCACATAAGCATCCAACCAGTCACAAATAACTCAGAAACCATAGAAGATTGAAGAATTTAAACAAATTAAACCAAAGCTTCATCACCTCGAAAACCCCGTAAGCCAAATCATCTCCATCTTGCACCACTGCGCACTGAAGCCTCGTGCTTCTCCCAAACTGCCTCCTAGCCGAGCTTGGTCGTGTCGCATCCACACCTTTCCAGACTTTCCAGTCGAATTCGAACCCATGGCGTCTCCCAAATCCAAATTCCCCTTTCCCATAACTTGTTCCGAGACCCATCATGACCTCACCCTATGCCCGTACTCCAAACCATTTTTAAGTCGTGACCCATCGTCTCACTGCTGCTACCTTCCGCTCCCATGCCCCAGACCATACCTTCCACCTCTCGCCAAAGGAGCTTCTCCCTCAATCTCGGTCGAGATCCATCCTAGTTGACACCGCCTTTCCACCGCAATCCCTCTCTGCTGCCCTCCCTACATCATGCCACCTGCGCTACGCCCAATCCTCATTATTCATCCCATGTCTGAGCCTCCACCCCTATTCTCTATCCCTTCACCATTGTGTTGCCTCTCCCCTACGCCAAACCCGCCTCCCCCCTTCTTCATTCTCCCCTTCCGCACGAACTACCCCCCTCTTCTCTCATTTTCATTTTTCTTCTTCTTATTATTATTAATTTATCATTATATTATATTATAACATATAATAACATATATATGTTATATATAATAATATTCATATTAAAATATATAATAAATATAATTTGTATAACACTAATAATATATAATAATACACTTATACATATATATATATATAATTATGAACATTATTTTTATAATAGTAAATCCATAAATATAATTTTTGTATTATACATATATTATAATAGCTATAATATACTTTTATAAATTAGTAATAATATGTTCTTCTAGTAAAATTATAATATATATGTGTGTTTAATATTTTAAACATATAGTTGTAATTATATAAATGGTTAACTATATTTTTTTATTATTATCCACATTATCTTAATTATTTTAGTGTTAATCATACTAAATTTTTATTGTAGATACAAATCATTACTTTAAATACATTTATATATCATTGTTTTAATTTTTAGTTATAGTAATGTTAACTACTTGGATTTTTAAATAATTTTGTTTATTTTTAATTCAATTCAATTATTTTTTAGGTTTTTCTGATTTAGGGGGAGGGTTGTGGCTTGGAGTGCACAACCCATTCTTTCAGTTATGAGAAACTGCTCCGATGGACGATACGAAAGTAGTAGAACCGTAAAAGCTCCATGTGGAGTCCAGGGAACACCTTGGGAGAGATTCCAGAGACATTGATTACTAGCTCATCAACATTCATACACAGAGAACATTGAGGATATATGGGGGATTTTTTTAGGGACGTCAGAAGGGGGAGACTTCAATCATCCATCGAGAAGATCTGGAGATCCCTAGAGTCTTCACCACTTTCAGGGAGCAGATTCCAGGCTTGGGAGTAGCAGAACACGATTCCATATCTCGATTCCCAGGGCGGGACATCGAGTGTACTCAAGCACCTCATCCACAATCATGTAGCATGAATTAGATTTTTCTAGAGTTCAAGTAGGAAGAAAAATATTTTTCTCATTAATATGTTTTCTGAATCTTCGTTCATTATGAATATACTTGTTTTTAACTCTATTAATTTGTTGAAGTCAGCCATGATTCTAGGCAAATCTTATTTGGGGGAATAGGATAGCCGGCTAGAGTTGTTGATCTATTGTTCATGCATTCATTTTATACTAGATAACTCTCTCTATTTCTCACATAATATGGATATTTATTTTATTATAAATGTCATGTAACAGGGCAAACTGGTCTTGATTGGAAAAAATTTCGATCTATTTTCAACATGAGGATTTAACTGAAAAGTTAGTCAAGCTCAAGAGAGAGGTAGATTCACTAAGTTGAAATGACAAGTTGAACCCGGTGAATTCTAATTTTTAACCGTTACTTGATCGAATGAATTCTAGTGTTGAGATAACTATAGAGGTTATTTAGTCAAATTTTGACCAGACAACAAATCTGGCCAACCGTTTTCAATCTAATCCAGATCCTTTGATTTAAATGACTAAATAATCAAAAAACAATACTGAATCTGGCCACACTACGGAAAAAGAGGCATTTAGCGGCGGTTTTTAAAAACCTTCGCTAAATCGTGCGTCAGGAAACTATTTCGCGGCGGTTTTCAAAACCGTCGCATAACGTTTTACGGCGGTTTTTTAGCGGCAGTTTTTTTTTTTTTTTTAAAATTTTTTTAATTTTTTTAATTTTTATTTTATATATTTATTTGTTTATATATTTATTTATATATTTATTTATATATTTATTTATATATTTATTTATATATTTATTTATATATTTATTTATATATTTTTTTTTTGTATTTATTTATATATTTATTTTTCGTATTTATTTATATATTTATTTCGTATTTATTTTATTTATTTATTTTATTTATTTATTTATTTATTTATTTTTCGTATTTATTTATTTTATTTATTTTATTTCGTATTTATATTATTTATTTATTTTATTTTATTTATTTATCTTATTTTATTTATTTATTTTATTTATTTATTTATTTATTTATTTCCGTAATTATTATTTTTTTATTTCGTATTTATTTTATTTATTATTTTTTTCATTTCGTATTTATTTTATTTCGTATTTATTTATTTATCCATGCATGCACATCCCATGCACATGCACATGCACATGCACATGCACATGCACATGCACATGCACATGCCCATGCGCATGCGCATGCGCATGCACATGCACATGCATACCCATGCAATATAAATAAATTTTGCATTTGGTGAGATTTGAACCCCTAACCTCTTGCATATTTTCCAAAGACTTTACCACTCTAGCAAGCTCGCCATGTGTTTAATAAACAGAATTTAATATACTTATATATATTAATTGAAAAAACAAATAATACATAAATAATAAATATAAACTCAATAATAATAAATAATAAATAATAAATAATAAATAATAAATAAGGAATAATAAATATAAATAATAAATAATAAATAAATATAAATAATAAATAATAAATAAATATAAATAATAAATAATAAATAAATACTAAATACTAAATAATAAATAATAAATAATAAATAATAAATAATAGATAATAAATAATAAATAAATATAAATAATAAATAATAAATAATAAATAATAAATAATAAATAATAAATAAATATAAATATAAATAATAAATAAATATAAATAATAAATAATAAATAATAAATAAATATAAATAATAAATAATAAATAATAAATAATAAATAAATATAAATAATAAATAATACATAATAAATAAATATAAATATAAAAATAAATAATAAATAATAAATAATAAATAAATATAAATACTGAATAATAAATAAAAAATAAAAAATAATAAATAATAAATAACAAATAATAAATAATAAATAAATATAAATAATAAAAATAATAATAAATAAATATAAATAATAAATAATAACTAATAAATAATAACTAATAAATAAATATAAATAATAAATAATAAATAATAAATAACCAGTTACAAATAATAGATAATAAATAAATTAATGTATATTATAAATAATAAATAATAAATAATAAAGGAAACACATGAAAAAGTATGAAAAGACGTGATAAGGGATGAAAAATCATGAAAACGCATGAAAAAGGATGGAGAAGCATATGAAGAATGAGGCATTAGAAAAAATGAGAACGCATGAAAACTCGTGACAACTCTGGAAAACTCCTTAATAATTCAACATAATCATCATAATAACCCATAAAAAACCATTGATAAAGATAAAAAGTCATGGAAACCCAAATAAACAGTAATAAATGGAGCTACCGTTAAAACCCGTCAAAACGGTCATAAAGAGACAAAAACATTGGACTCACATTAACGGAGATAACTTATGATCCGAGAGTCTGTTTTAGATCCGCGACCTGTCAAATCAAAGATCCTGAAACGCTCTTCAACCTGAAAGGTGAAAGAGTCTGAATGGACAGACGGATCGGAAGTTATGACCATTTAAAAAAAGCTGACGGAGAACGGGTGCTAGAAACGAGACACTGAAAAACATAACAAACTTGATACCCACTAAAAAGGCCATAACATATGATCTAGGAGTGCATGTGGGCGCCGTGACCAGTCAAACTGAAGCTCATGGAACGAGCTATGATCCGGTAGGTGGAGGAGGCCAAACTGACACGCGGATCGAAATTTAGGTCTGTTTGAAGACAAGTTCGACGGGACACCGGTGACGGAAATGGGGTTTTGAAGGCCTTCGGAGGGGTTTTGGGGTTGAAAAACCCAACAAAAGTTTCCTTTTGTTGGCTTAGTGCGTAGCTCTCTTTGCTGGCTTCGATTTGATATGTGGTAGAGCCCAAACGGACACCCGGAGTGAAAGTTATGGCTGTTTGAAGTTGGAGAACTTTTTTCAACTTTTTTATAACTCTAATATCTTCCACACATTAGACCGTCTCACGGTTTTGATTATATGTGCCTCTATATCTCTTCATGAGATTCAATTTGACTGGTCGTGGCGCTTCAACGGTCGCTCGGATCAAAAGTTATGGTCGTTTTAGTGATTTCGGGGTTTCTCACGTTTTTTTATTTTTTTCATTTCATTTAGCGGCGGTTGTACCGAAACCGCCGCTATTTCGCGGCGGTTTTTTAAAAAACCGCCGCTAATCCTCGAATAAAATTAAAATTAAAATAAAAATAATAATTAAAAATAATAATTTTTTTTTCCATTTAGCGGCGGTTTTTTTGCGGCGGTTCTTAAAACCGCCGCGAAATGACGGCCCGAAAATGCGTTTCGCGGCGGTTTTCTTGTAGTGCCAGCTGATTTCCCCTTCTCAATCATATTGACTTCTCAAGCTTGTTCTCACTACACATTGACTACCTATTCTCTGTACTTCCCCCTTGCACTCACCAGTTCATTATCACTTCCTCACACTGATTTTCAGTCACTCAACTTCCCCAACACCAACTGATTTGGTTGGTTTTTTTGTTCAATTGTTTTTTGTTTTTTTAGTATATAAATAAGAAAAACATTAGGCCTCTATGTAGTTTGACCCTATATTTCCACTTTTCTAAGTAGTAAGTCAGTTATAAATTTTAGTTTTTCACTCGTGCCCAGCAATGCGCGAGCATGAAAAATTTGGTGTTGTTTATGGGGAGGCTCGGTGCTGAATAAAAAAAATTTCACATATAAAAAATCAACAAAGAAACAAAAAGAAACTGCAAAAATAAAATTGAAATTCAAAAAAATTGAACCTAGTACATGAAAATCAGGTCTATGTCTAAAAACATAATACCTAGTATTCCTTCAATTGATAAGTACCACAAAGAATTGAAAAAGAACAAAGACAAGATCAAAATGGATAATAACAGAAATGAAAACTTGAACAATCCAATTCCTGATAATTTGAACCAACCTGGAATGATGAACCCACCTAGAAATGAGATAGTTGAGTGGCATAGTTCAAGAGATCTCTTGATACCTTCGGTTTCTAGTAACCCTTCATGCATTAGACTCTTTATTAGGTCCATGAATTACTAAATCAATCAATCCATACTTAGTCAGCTACCTACCTTCAATGTAATCCATAGTGAAGACTCTCTTGACTTCAATATACCCTTCTATTGTAGTGTTATGTAGCTAACACTTAGAGGTCTCACTAAGGAAAAGCTTAAACTGAGTGTGTTCCCCTTCTACCTCAAAGGAAATTCTAGGTCTTGGTTTCAAAAGTTAGAAGATGAAATACTTGTCACCTGTTATCAGTTTTATAATTCTTTCATAGTGATTCTATCCTAGGAGGTTGAAATTTGAAATTAGGAACAAAATTACTAAATTCCTTCAGGATGAAGGATAACTATTTCGTGAATCCTGGGATAGGTTTAATGGTTTTCTTAGGCAGTGTCCAAACCATCAATGTACACCCCAATTCCTCTTGGACACCTTCTAAAATAGTATCACCCCTTACCACAAAATTGTGGTGGATTAGTCTTCTGGAAGAGACTATAGTGATAGGATTGTTAAGGATCTCAAATAAATCTTTAATACCTTAGCTCCAAACTTCCAGCATAAATTCTCTAGGAGGATAACCATTGTGAGAAACTAAACTGCCCCTTCTCATCAACTGAATCCTAAGATGTTGGGTTCCTTATTGAGAACCCACATTATAACCTTACGAATTAGTGCCACCATTATGGCATGTATGGTCATTCTCAAACCTTTTGTCCAAACTTCAATATGCACGTCCAGTCTCCTGAAGGTGCTCACTTTGCCGGCTATAGACCTCGAATTCAGCCTAGGGAAGATCCTTTTTCCATAAACTACTATAAGGGGTATATGAACCATCTGAACCCATCATGGAGGGAGAAGGGAGTCCTCCAACCTACATCCCCTCCTAGATTTCAACAACCTCCAAGGAAGAAATTCTAAACCCATCCCCAACCTAAGGATGAGTCATCCAACTCCAAAGAAGAGATGAAAGACATGTTCCATCAATTGATTGAGAGGTTTGATGAACAAAATACCAAAAATGATTATGATAAAGTTAAAATGGATGCGAGAATAAAGAACTTGGAAATTCAAATGGGGTAGTTGGCTAGGGATGCTAGTAATAGAGGAAAGGGTAGGCTTCCTAGCACCACTGAAGAAAATCCAAGGGAGAATTCTGTGGCTGTGACCACCAGGATTGGTCTCCAAACTCACCCAGAT
This sequence comes from Viscum album, assembly GCA_963277665.1. NCBI lineage: Eukaryota > Viridiplantae > Streptophyta > Magnoliopsida > Santalales > Viscaceae > Viscum > Viscum album. The sequence goes on along the minus strand of OY728128.1, from coordinate 257,733,560 downwards.
CCTAGGAATGAACCCCAAAATTATTAAAATGAGAAACTAGATGATGTTGTAAACTTAAATATGAAAAAACCCTAAATCTAGAAAACTAGACAGAACCATTGGAATCCCTCCAGTTCCTACATTTCTAGTTCAAAACCCCAATGAAAATGGAATGAAAAACACAGACAATAAAAGGAAGAATATTTTTTAAGAGGAACTTTAGAGATTCCCCCAATTGTAAGTAATTTTTCCACTGCAATCCCATTCCCACGAAGAATTAAAAAAACAATTCATGATCCTGAATTGTTGAAATTTTTGAAAGTGTTTAAAAATATGAACATTGATATCCCATTCTTGGAAGCCCTAATTCAAAGCCCTTGATATCTGAAATAACTCAAGAAAATATGTTCAAACAAAAAGAAATTGGATGAATTTTACACCTATATCTTAATAGAGTGGTGTAGTGCCCTCTTGCGGAATAGGATACCTCCTATGCTTTAGGACCCGGGAAGCTTTTTCATCCCTTTCACCTTTGGGGATAGAGGTGGTAAGTTCAACTATTTTTGTGATTTGGGTTCTAGTATTAATATGATTCCCCTATCATTTTTTCACCACCTAAGATTAATAGTTCCCCAACCCACCACTGTTGTGTAAAAACTTTATGATAGGTCCATTACTTATCATGTGGGTAGGGTCGATGATCTGTTAGTGGGAATAGGAAAACTATTTTTTCCTACTGACTTTCTTATCCTTGATATGGAGTGTGACGAATGTGTTCCTATTATTCTTAGTAGGCCCTTCTTGTCCACAGGGCTGCTGCAATAAATGTGTCTAAGAGGAAACTGATTTTCAATATAGGTTAACAAAAAGAAGAATTCAATGTGTTTAAGAGAATCCAAGAACCCACCCACCCAATCATCCCCAAAGATGAGAAGTTAGTTGCTGAGAGTAGTGTTGATAAAGAGGAAGATGAGTTTCTGAGAATGATAGGAGAAATCAATAGTGAACTTAAAATACATGTTGCCGCTTTCATGGGGATGAGCTCAAGTTATGAGAGAAAATCATTTGATGAGTACGAGGGAGAATTTTTGGAGAACCTAGATGAGTTTGTTTTATAGTACATTCTTACCTTGAGAGAGGAGTCTATGTTTGAGCAGATTTTTTTGGAAGATCTAGTGATGTGGAAGAAGCCTTCTCTACTGCCATCTTCAAGAGGTGGCATGAAGACCGTGGGCCACCGATGCCCAAGTGTCTTCCCTCAATAATGTTACCACCCAACCTTGAACTCAGGCCTTTCCATGCCCATATCAAATATTATTTTTAGGAGACACTTCCACCCTTCCTTCCTATGATCATTTCATCCAACCTTGAGGTGAGTCAAGAGAAAAATATGCTTAGTGTTTTGAAGATGTACAACTCCGTCATAGGCTGGTCGATTGCTGATATCAACGGGATAAGTTAAACCTTCAACATGAATAAAATTCCAATAGAACCTGAGTGTATGCCTAGATTAGAAGCCCAAAGAAGACTCAACCCCAACATGAAGAATTTTGTGAGAGAATAAGTGATTAGGTTACTTGTTTCTAGAATAATGTTTATTATTTCTGATAGCCCTTGGGTATGTCCTGTCTAGGTTGTACCCAAAAAGAGTGGATTGATAGTGGTCACTAATGAAAAGAATGAGAAAACACATACAAGAGTTGTGAATAAATGGAGCGTCTGTATAGACTTCAGAAAGTAAAATGCTACAACAAGAAAGGATCACTTTACCATGATGTCTTTGGGTCAAATGTTAGAGAAATTGACAAGCAATGAATTTTTTGGCCTTCATGATGGTTATTCTGGTTACAAACAGATTTCCATTTCCTCTGAGGACCAATAGAAAACTCCCTTACCCCATCCATTTGGGAAATTTTCCTATCGTTGGATTCCATTTGCCTTGTGGGGTGATCCTGCCACTTTTTATAGGTGAAAGATGGAATTTTTTCAGACATGATTGAAAGGATAATTGAAGTATTCATGGATGATTTTCTTGTTGTGGGAAATAACTTTGAGAACTATCTAAAAAATCAGGAAATACTGTTAGAAAGGTTCCAAGATACCAACTTAGTCTTAAAATGGGAATGTTCCAATTCTTTGCAACTGAAAGCATAGTTTTGGGACACAAAGTTTATAAGAAGGGGCTAGTGGTCAATAATTCTAAAGTTGAGGACATACAAATGTTTCCCCCAATTGAAAATTTCTAATGAATCATAAGTTTCTTGGGTAATACTGGGTTCTACATGGGGTTTATTAAGCGATTTTATAAGATTAATAGACTCATATGCTCCCTTCTATTTAATGACACACCCTTTGTCTTCGATGAGAAATGTCTAGAGGACTTTAATCTTATTAGGAAGAAGTTGACTACTTTTCCTATAATCACTGCTCCTGACTGGAAACTTCCCTTTGAGGTGATGTGTGATGCTAGTGACATTGCAGTAGGAGATGTTTTGGGGAATAGGAAGGATATGAAACTAAATGTTATTTACTATGAAATCATCTTTTAGATTATTCCCAGAAGAATTATTCTACCACCAAAAAGGAGTTGGTTGTTATGATGTTTGCTTTGGAAAAGTTTAGTTAGTACTTAATAGGATCGAGGATCATAATTTTCACATATTGTTCATCCCTAAAGTACTTACTGGCTAAAAATAACTCAAAACCCAGACTCATGCAGTAGACCTTGTTGTTACAAGAGTTTGATCTAGTTATTAAGGATAAGAAAGGGGCCAAGAATGTAGTTGAAGATCACTTGTCCCGATTTCCCAAAACCCAAAGTAAGGAACCAAGAGAGATCAACACTTATTTCCCTAATGAATAATTGTTTGCTGCCTCTATGCAGTAGTCTTCTTGGTTCGCAGACTATGCCTACTATCTGGAAGCTAGAGTCATTCCCAAAGATCTCTCACACAACCAAAAGAAGTGGTTTATATCTGAGCTGAAATATTATATTTTGGATTACCCTCTTCTCTTTAGGATATGTGATGATAGGATTTTGAGAATATGTGTGGTTGATGATGAGATTTTTCCCATACTTGTGAGCTGTCATTAAACACCTTGGGTTTTCCACCAAGGAGGAGAAAGGAATTCTCAGAAGGTCCTACAGGTGGGTTTCTACTGGCCAGCATTGTTTAAATATGCTAGGAGTCTGGTTATGGGCTTTGAGAAATGTCAAATATTGTGAAATTTTGGAAGAAGGAAGAAGCTTCCCCAAAAAGGAATTCTCGAGGTTGAAATCTTTGATAACTGGGGATTAGACTTCATGGGACCATTCCCATCCTCTTATGGGAATGAGTACATTCTGGTTTCTATGGACTACATGTTCATGTTGGTTCAGGGAGTCGATCTTCCCAACAATTCAGCTGCTAGTGTTGTGAAATTGAACAAGAAAACACCTTTTCCAGGTTTGGTGTGCCTCGAGAATTCAACACTAATAATGGTACTCACTTCAAGAATTATATTTTCAAAGGTTTTATGGAGAAGTATGGGTGCTCACATAGGATGGGCACCACTTACCACCCACAGTCCAATGGGAAAGTAGAAGTTTCAAATAGAGAGCTCAAATAGATTTTAGAGAAAAAAATGTCTACCTCTTGGAAGGACTGGTCAAGGAAGTCGGATGAGGCCCTTTGTGCCTATATAAGTGCTTATAAGACTCATTTAGGAATGTCACCATATAGGCTACACTTTGGGAAAATTTTCTTGTACCTGTGAAGTTATAATAGAGATCAGACTGGACAGTGAAGGATCTTAACTTTGATTTCAACTCTATAGGTGAGAAGAGACTGTTAGAGCAGAGTGAGCTGGAGGAGATTAGAATAGATTCCTATGAAAATACTGAAATTTAAAAATAGATAAAAAAGCCATTTCATGACTCAATCATTCAAAATAGTAATTTCAAATTTGGTGAAAGGGTCCTTATTTTCAATCCTAGATTGAATCTATTTCCAGGAAAGTTGATGACCAAGTGGTCAAGACCACTTACCATTGTTAGAGTTTTGGTTAATGGAGCTACTGAGCTAGTTGGAGAAGAGAATCGACCTTTCTTAGTCAATGGTCAAAGAATAAAGCACTTCTTTGAAGGTATTCCAAAGGGATTGGTTGCCATATCCTTGTTGGAAGAATGGTATGTTTCAATTCTAACTAAGGTCTATAAACACAATGTTTCATAGGAACTAACCCATGGTTTCTTAGTTGTTTTCATTTTATTTTTTTATGTAAACAAATTTAACGCCCACTTCATGTTTTCTAGTTTATCCTCTTTTCTACTTGATGGTGCATCATGACCTGTTGTTTTTTGAGAGAGAGAGTTGTTGCTTCTAGAAACTCTGCAAAGAAAACCCAAGGGCGCAATCCACTGCATCATATGAATAAAATTTCATTCTACTAACCCCCTTGGGTTACATATCTTGAAATTAAATCTCTGCAATCTTATTTTACTTATTTTTACTTGCATTTTATTGAAGACGAGTAACCACCCAGTGCAGTTGAAGAGGATCTTGCTATGGAAGTCAGTGTTAAAGATCCAATAATTCAGGAAAGATTTGTTCTACCCTTTTACACATTTAATTACCTGATTAATCTTCACTATGAATTATGTGTGGGGGACTTCCCCCAGACCTGTGAAAATTTTACTTTGTTTCCTTCTTGGGTGTTATCTTGATAATATCTAATTATTTGAAAAAGTATTTTGAGCTGCATTTTGAAAGTTACAACATCCACTGTTTTTCTTCTCATTGAGCTGCTACTGCACATCATTATTAATCATTCTACTAATTATATATCATTGATAAAATATTTAGTCTCTCATAGAGATTCAAAGCATGAACATTTTAGGAATACAAATGATCTTGTTACCAGTGATAATTGGTGGGGTATGGTTCTTCTATTTTGGTTTTGGTTTTTCTTTTATTTTTCTTTTTTGTGTGGAAAATAAAATTTTTGAACCTTGTCTCTACCCACTCTATATTATTTTTAAGATGAAATGTCCATCTTTTTTGAATTTAAATAGTCTTCCACCTTATAATTCCACATTGGGGACAATTTTGGGTTTTATTTGTGGGGGAGAGGGGTCATTTTAGTGTCATTTCAAATTCCACCTTCTTGAACCAGAATTTGTTTTAAAAAATTGTCAATTTTTTTCAAAAAAAAATTTGTTAAAAATCCTTCAAAAAAATTCAAATTTATTCATGAAATGATGGTCATTGAAGGATCAATGGTACTTCAATTCTGTCTTGTTTAGTGGATAACTGTTTGATACTTTTTGAGATTGGCACTTAATTAGAAATTGTTATGTTTGAGTGATTGGTGAGTGGAATTGTTCATTATCTTCATGGATCTGTATATTTAGGAATTGAGGATGGGAGTGTGATAGGATAGGTTTTGTGGGATTATGATCATGACTTAGCATAAAAAGAAGTTCTCATTGTAACCTAGTGTACTCACATTTTTAAATAATAATATTCAATCACATTAGGAAGTCAACTTGATTGATTATTAATTAAGTCCTTCGTAACTAGAGTAAATTGGGAAAATGGGATCCCATGGTGAGTATCTGAGACATGGCACATTAGGTATGTTTCTATAAATAAATAAAGGCAATTTCAAACTTAATAAGTTCTATGCACAATGCCATACACATGGAATATGGTTGGGAAAAATGAAAATAATGTGCCCTTGTGAAAAATGATCTCTTTAAGGCGAGGTAAATTTTGAACCCATATGAATAAGGGAGAAATTGAATTAGTTAAAATTCATTTGAGTTGAATCAACAAAGTGATGAAACTAATGGACTTTAATTTTTGAAACCTAGAAGAAGGTGATTATGGAAGGTTCTATTGGTTAATTTTTGAGTTCCTCTTCATCTCACCTACAAACACTCCTTGAATCAGCACTTGAAATAGAAATTAATGTAGAACAGTTAATGAGTACCTATACAAGGCATGACATACTTGACAGTGTATGAATGTGTGAGGATTTTTACTTCCAGTGAGTATTTGAAGCTAGGTAGGACATCATTTTAAAACACCCATGTAAAGAATGGACCACTATTTTTTCCTGGTCCTCTTGGTATTAAAGTTTAAACATGCACTTTTTTAACTAAATCTCACAAATCATTTCTCTTTTTTAAAGTCAAAGTCTTGCATTTTTTTAGGACAAACAATGTTTTAAGTGTGGGGGATTTTGATTTGGTAGTGTTTTCACATTCTTTTCCAAATCCCTTTTTATATTTTTATTTACTTTTTGATATCAAATTGTTTTATTTTGTGTAATATTTTTCATTTTTTGTATTTTGTAAATTATGTTATGAAACATTTGTTTATGTATTAATAGTTTTTTATTGTTGTTGATTTTTTAATGGTTTTAAATAATAAAATTATGTTTTTATTTCAATTTCCTTTAATTAATTCTATATGTTAATAGTTTTCAATAATTTTCAATTCATTAATTTAATTAATTATTTAATTCCTTTGTGAATAAATTAATTTCATGTGTTTTTAATTCTTAAATTATTTCAATTAGTGTTTAATATTTAATTTTATTCCATTAATATTTTTATTCTGTAATTTAATTATTTATTTAATTAATTATTTAGTTTATTAATTGATAATAGTAATTTTTTAATTTTTTTATTTTAATTAATACCAATAAAATTAATTCTTTTAAATAATGCACAGGTAATTTGATTATTTAACTTTTTTTATTTATTTTTATTTAGTTTATACTTATTTTTTTAATTCAATTGATTAATTTATTATCCTATTTTTAGTTTTATCAAAGTTTTAATTAATTTAATTGTTTTTTTATTTTATTTGTTTTGTAGGTGTTACCATCACATATGATCCAACTGTTGTTGCGCCACTATTCTCATGATGTCACGGTGCCACAACAACCCAGTAACACACTTCATCCTGGCACCGTTTCTTCTTACGGTACCACCAGTACCTTCACCTACCATTTCCAATCATGGTGCTATAGTCCATTCTTCCACCATTTCACTACAAAAAGGTGACACTGCTACCTGGAACCGCTTCACGTCCTCTATTATTCCACCACATCTGTTACTGTCTCTCCTCCCATGGTTCAACCATTCAATCACAGTGCCACCGTTTCGTCACCCCACACATCCTTTCTCGCATGCGCCACCAGCTAGGAGAACACGATCCAGCAGTACCGTAGATTATAGAAGCAACACACATAACACAACAACAATACGAACCAATTCACAACAGCATCCAACTAGACACAAATCACTCGGAAAAATAGAAGATTGAAGAAGTTAAATAAAATAAACCGAAGCTTCATCACCTCTCCATCCCCGTAGGCCAGATCTTCTCCAGCAGGAACCACTACGCACTGAAGCCCCAAGATTCGCCTGAACTGCCTCCTAGTCGAGCCTCATTGCGCCGCATCCGTAGCTTGCCTTTCTTGCTAGTCGAACCCAAACCCATGGCATCACCCAAAGCTGAATTCCCCTTTCCCTCACTTGTTTTGAGACCTGTTGTGACCATGACCTATTCCTTTGCTCCAAACCATTCCCGAGCTGCGACCCATCTTCGCACCTCCGCTTACTTGCCCTCCCATGCCTCAGACCCTCACCTCCACATCTCGCCACAAGAGTTTCTTGTTGGAACTATCCAGCTACATGGTAGGTGGCTGGTGCACCTACCTCACCAACCAAGGACTTCAAGCAAGGCTATTGCACATGTAGTACCTATTTTTGGTATCCATGGGAGAAGTCCATTATAAGTGGAAGATCGGTGGGAGTTGTGTCAAACTTGACACCTCCCAAAATGGCTATTTAAGGAGAGCTAAGGGAGATTCCTTCTTCATCACCAATTCGAGCCAAAAGCGCTATATTGTATCCAAAGAGAGCCGAGAGAGCTCCACGTGTGAGAGAAAGAAGTGTAGAGAGGGAGTTTTGTAAATGCTTTGTTCTTGGTGAAATAAAGGCAGATTTATCCCTCCATTTTTCTCTCTTTATGGTCAGAGAACCACAGCAAATGGTATCAGAGGTGGTTTTGGTGAAACGGCGGCGGGCGGTGGAAATTTTCTATTGTCTGGAAAATTCATGTTGCCCGAAATCATTTTTTGAATGTAGATTTTGAAAGCCTGTGTATAGATGATTCCAATGGCGCAAACGGAGCTAAAACTAGCTTCCTATGGCCGGTCAAAGTTTGGTCAAAATTCAGGTGCTATAGTATCCCCTTTTCGGAGAAGAAGCTACTGTTTTAGCACCAGTGACTTTTCCTACGGGTTTTCGGCAGCTGCTTCAGTGATCCACGTCATCGACACGTCATCACCTTGTCACCAAACGATCTCAGCCATTGATATTGTTTTGATCATAACTTGATCAATCGGTATCCAATTTTGATGATCCCAGATTCGATTCCCCCATTTTTTAACATTCCGGACGCAACATTGTGCTCCATTTTTACAGATTCTGCACCAATTTTTAACTCAATTAAATTCTAATAGAGGGATCATCTACAGGAGGGATGATAACGTTGACTTCTTCAAACTACCCCATTTTGAAGTCTTGAATGGAAGATCTTATCAATGTTAAGGATCTTTTAAACCCCATTGAGAATGAGAGAGTCAACCTCGAAGCCAAAAAGGAAGCGGAGTAGAAGAAGCTGAACAAGAAGACGATCGGAAAAATCTGCCAATGGATTGATCACAGCGTTTACCACCTTGTTGCTCAAGAGACAGGTGCTTATGAACTTTGGAAAAAGTTGGAAAATACATACCAGTCAAGGACTTCTCGAAACAAGATCCTCTTATTGAAGCGATTGATGAATCTTCGACTACAAAGTGGAAATTCTATAGTTGAACACACCAACGAGTTCCAAAGCCTAGTGAACCAGTTGGTGGATGCTGGTAAGACTCTAAATGATGAAGATCAGGTGAACCACTTACTCTGCACACTTCCCGATAGGTGGGATATGCTTTTCATCTCACTCAGCCACTCGGAACCTGGAGGCAAACTTATCTTGGTGATCGTAAAGGATGCATTGTTCATTGAGGAAGCCCAAAGGAAGGATGCGAGTTTCAACCAGACGCAAGCTCTCATTCTGGAGAAGTGAGGGAGACAACAAGGAGGAGGTCGTGAGGCAGGAACCAGAGGTTGAAGCAAGAATAGAGGAAGGTCCACATATGGAAGGAGTCCAACATACAAATGCTACCATTGTGGCATGGAGGGACACATGAAGAAGAACTGCCAAAAAATTTTACAAGAAAAGGGTCAAAGTAGAAACCAGCAAAGAAGAAATGAAGACATGGATGTGGGAATCACTAGAGAAGTTATTCTTTACTCCAAAGTTGAAGAATATACATGCTTTCATACATAAATCCAAGAAACAGAATGCGTGGTCGATACTGCAGCATCGTACCACGTCACGCCACATCGTGAGTATTTCTTGAATTATCAAACTGGTGACTTTGGTACAGTCCGGATGGGGAATACCAGTTCGGTGGAGATTTTTGACATGGGTGATATACAATTCAAGACAAATTTTGGATACACAATCACCCAGAAGGATGTTTGACATGTTCCAAGCCTTCGGCTCAACCTGTTATCAGATATATTCTTTGATCGACAAGGCTATGACAACATCTTCAACAACAGAGCATGGAAGATGAAAAAAGGAGCCATCATCATCGCTCAAGGACACATATGTGGTACGTTGTACAAAACTCATGTGAAGATATGTGCAGATAGCCTCAACATGGTGGAAGAAGAAATTTCATCCAATATGTGGCATAGAAGGCTCGGCCACTTGAGTGAAAAAGGGTTATCTACACTAACAAAGAAGAAGTACATCAGTATTGACAATGATGCATCACTTGATCCTTGTAAATACTTCTTGTATGGGAAGTAGCATAGAGTCTCATGCAATACTGCTTCATCACGAAGATCAGAGTTGCTGGATTTGGTGCACTCTGATGTATGTGGACCCATGGAGGTGGATACACTCAGAGGTAATAAATATTTTCTATCCTTTACTGATGATGCACCTCAAATGGTGTGGGTGTAATTATTACAAAGAAGGACCAAGTACTGGAATACTTCAAGACGTTACATGCCATGGTGGAGTGTGAAACTGGAAGGAAGCTAAAGTGTCTTCATTCAGACAATGGAGGAGAGTACACATATAGGGAATTTGATGCCTATTGCAGGAGTCATGGCATCTGACATGACAGGATGGTCCCTCGCACCCCACAACACAACAGAGTTGCAGAAAGGATGAACCGAACCATCATGGAGAAGGTCAGAAGCATGATGAGTTTGGAAAATCTCCCTAAGCCATTCTAGGGAGAAGCTTCTCAGGTTTCCGGCTACCACATCAACCGATCTCTGCTAGTCTTGCTGAATTTTGAGATTCCATAGTAGAGATGGTCTGGTAAACATCCCTCTTACTCTCATTTATGAGTATTTGGGTGTTTGGAATTTTCACATGTATCCAAGGAGCTCAGTCAGAAGCTAGACGGGAGATCTACTCCTTGCATCTTCATCGGATATGGAGATGATGAGTTCAGATACAAGATTTGGGACCTGAAGGAGAAGAAGGTGATCAGAAGCAGAGATGTCGTGTTCCATGAGAACCAAACGATCGAGGAAATTCAAAATCCTAGAATGACTCAAATGGAAAGTGTTGAGGACTCAATTCATGATCCAACACATATACCATCACCACCTATCATTGAAGAAGAGGAGGTGCATGATGACTCATCGGCAGCAGACCAGGAGGCTGTGGAGGAGGATATTAAGCAGGGGGAGACTCAATCGTCTCCACAAGAATTTACAGAACCATCACAGGAGCTAGGTGATGATATGCCTCCCGAACCTAACATTTCAGAGGTTCGAAAATCATCACGAGGAAGGATTCCATCAACAAAATATTCGGAGTTAGATTACCTAATGCTGACTGATGAGGGGGATCCAGAAGGATACCAGGAAGCAGTGTCTCCTCCCAAAAAACTCAAGTGGTTACATGAAATGGAGGGTGATATGGAGTCTTTGATGAAGAACCAAACATACAATTTGGTGGAATTACCCAAAGGTAAGAAGACACTAATGAACAAATGGGTTTTTAGGCTGAAGACGGATGGAAGCAAAAGAGAGGTCAAGAAAAAATCTCAGTTAGTTGTCGAGGGATTCCTTTAGAAGAAAGGAGTTGACTTTGATGATATTTTTTCACCCATGGTGAAGATGGATTCAATCCGAGCCATTTTCGTATTAGTGGCTAGCTTGGACTTGGAACTTGAATAGATGGACTTGAAGACAACTTTTCTTCATGGTGACCTCTCCAAGGAGATCTACATGAAGTAGCCTGAAGGATTTGATGTTTCTGGACAATAAAACCTTGTCTGCAAATTAGAGAAGATCTTGTATGAACTAAAACATGCTCCCAGGTAGTGGTACAAGAAGTTTGACTCATTCATGGTGAGTCATGGCTACAAGAGGACACCAGTGGACTAGTGTGTCTACATCCAGAGATTTTAGGATGGTAACTTTGTTTCCCTTATACTTTGTGTTGATGACATGTTGATCATTGGGAAGGATGCAGTGAAGATTATCCAGTTGAAGGAGTTATACAAGTATTTTGATATGAAAGACATGGGAGCAGCTCAACAAATTTTGTGGATGAAAATCATTCGTGATATAAAGAGGAAACTATTATGGCTATCTCAAGAGAAGTATGTTGAATGTGTTCTGAAAGGTTTCAACCTGGACAAATCCAAACCAGTGAGAATTCCTCTTCCCGATCATTTGAAGTTGAGCAAGAGTTCATCCCTGTCGTCCAAGGAAGAATTTGTGGCGATGAAGATGATTCCATATTCCTCAGCATTTGGATGTTTTTTTACGCTATGTTGAGTACGAGACCTGACATTGCCCATGCAGTGCCAATCGTGAGACGATTTCTCTCCAATCCCGGGAAGCAGCACTGAGATGCAGTCAATTGGATTCCGAGGTATCTTAAATGTACATCAAAGTTATGTTTGTTCTTATAGGGGTGATGAACCATTCTTGGAGGGCTATACAGATGCAGATATGGATGGAGATTATGATAGTAGGAAGTCTACATCATGATACATCTATACTTTTGCAGGAGGAGCTGTATCATGGCAGTAAAGGTTGTAGAAGTGTGTCGTTTTATCCACGATGGAAGCAGAGTACATTGCTGGTTCAGAAGCTAGAAAGGATATGTTGTGGCTAAATCATTTTCTTTAGGAGCTCAGATTTAGCCAGAAGTAGTATAGGGTTCATTGTGATAATCAAAGTGCTTTGGACTTGAGTAAGAACTCCATGTACCATTCCCGGACAAACCACATCAACATTCGCTATCATTGGATACGCGAAGTGATGGATCAACAGCTGTTGCGACTTGTGAGGATCCACATGAAGGAGAACCCGGCAGATATGTGGAAAAAGGTAGTTGCTCAAGAGAAGCTTGACCTTTATAGATGCTCTGGTGGATTGAAGCTGGAGGGGGAGAATTGTTGGAACTGTCCAGCTGCATGGTAGGTGGCTGGTGCACCTACCTCACCAACCAAGAACTTCATACAAGGCTGCTGCACAAGTAGTCCCTATTTTTGGCAGCCATGGGAGAAGTCCATGGTAGGTGGAGGATTGGTGGGGGTTGTGTCAAACATGACACCTCCCACCATGGCTATTTAAGGAGAATAATGGTAGCTTCCTTCTTCATCACCAATTCGAGACAAGAGCGCTACATTGTATCAAAAGAGAGCCGGGAGAGCTCCATGTGTGAGAGAGGGAAGGGTAGAGAGGGAGATTTGTAAATGATTTGTTGTTGGTTAAATCAAGTTTGATTTCTCCCTCCATTTTTCTATCTTCATGGATAGAAAACCACAACATTTCTTCCTTAATCTCGGTCGAGCTCCATCCAAGCATGCACCGCCTTACCACTACAAGCCCTCTCCGCTACCCCTCCTTACATCGTGCCGCCGGCACTGCTCCCAATCCTCAGGAGCTATCCCAAGACTGATCCTCCACCCTTGTTCTCCTTCCCTTCACCGTCACACCACATCTCCCCTACGCTGAACCTTCCTCCCCCATTCTTTCGTCTCCCTCTCCACACGAACCGCACCCCACTTCTCTCATTTTCATCTTTATTATTATTATTATTATATATTTATATTATATTATAACATATAATAACATATATATATTATATATAATAATATTGATATTAACATATATAATAAATATAATTAGTACAACATTAATAATATATAATAATATACTTACATGCATATATATATAATTATGTACATTATTTTTATAATAGTAAAATCATAAATTTAATTTTTGTATTTTATATATTTTATAATTGCTATAATATAATTTTATATATTAGTAATAATATGCTCTTCTTGTAAACATATAATATAAATTAGTTTACTATTTTAAAAATATAGTTGTATTTATATAAATGGGTAATTATATTTTTAATTATTATACACATTATTTTAATTATTTTATTAACAATAATATTAATTTTTTTAATAGATACAAATATATATTTTAAATTATTTTGTATATTATTGTCTTAATTTTTAGTTATAATAATATTAACAACGTGGATTTTTAAATAATTTTGTTTATTTATGTATTCAATTAGTTTATTGGTTAAGTTCTTATGCTTCAAGGGGAGGGTTGTGGCTTGGAGCGCGCGACTCAGTAATTCAATTAGAATCCACTGCTCTAGTGATCAACATGAAACAAGTATAACTATGAATTCTCCATGTGGAGGCTAGGGAACACCTCTTGCGAGATTCCAGATATTTTGATTACTAGGTCATCAGAATTCATACAAAGAAAGCATTAAAGATACACATGGTATTTTATGAGGGATGTCATAAGTGGAAGACTTCGATCATCCATCGAGAGGACCTGGCGATCCCTAGAGTCTTTAATACTTCTAGGGAGCAGATTCCAGGAATTGGAGCAGTAGAACATGATTCCACATCTCGATTCCTAGGGAGGGACATCGAGTATACTCTAGTACCTCATTCACCATCAAGTAGCAGGAATTAAAGTTTTCTAGTGTTCAAGCCGGGAGACAAATATTTTTCTCATTGCTCTGTTTTGTGAATCTTCCTTCATTATGAACATACTTTTTTTTAACTCTTTTAATTTGTTGAATTCGATCATGATGTTAGGCTAATCTTCTTTGGGGGAATAATATGGCTATCTAGAGTTGTTGATGTATTGGTTAGGAATTCATTTTCTTCTGGATAACTATCTCTCTTTCTCACATCATCTGGACAATTAATTTATTTTAAATGTAATGTAACAGTGAAAACTGTTCTTGATTGGAACCAATTTCAAACTATTTTCTACATGCTGATTTAACTAAAATGTTAGTAAAGCTCAAGAGAGAGGGAGATCCACTAAGTTCAAATGACATGTTGAACCAAGTGAATTATGATTTTTGACCATTGATTGATCGAATGATTTCTACAGTTAAGATAACTGTAGAGGTTATTTAGTCAAATGTTGACCAGATGACAAATATGGCCAACCACTTTCAATCAAATCCATATCCTTTGAATTTAATGTGTAAATAAGGAAATAAAAATATTGAATATGGATAGTTGACTTCCCATATCTATCATATTGACTACTCAAGATTATTCTCACTACATATTTTCTACCTATTTTTTGTTCAACCCCTTTTCACTCACCAGTTCATTATCACTTCCCCACACTGATTTTCACTCACCCCACTTCAACCCCACCGACTGATTTTTTTTTGTGTAAATTTTTGTTTGTATCATTTTTTTAGTAGATCACCAATACAACTTTAGTCCTCTTTATGGTTCTACCTGGCCTTTCCAATGTTCAAAGAAGTACATATTTTATAAATTTTAGTTTGTCGCTCATGCCCAATGATGCACGAGCATGCAATAAGATATAAATAATGGTGTAAAATTTTACAACATGTTGTCTTTACCCCAGGATCAGAAAGAACTCAGAAAAATAGTTCTTACACCCTCTTAACCTGAAAACACACTCTTAGAAATAAAAACATAATACATCAAAATCTGTAATGTTAAATAAAGAGTTACATTTTTTACTATAATAAAGAGGATATGAATTTATCCTAAAAATAGTTTAGTATGTTTAGGTGTAGTGTTAATGTAAATAGTAACATTATTTAAAAAATATTTCAAGGAAATAGTTTTATGGAAAATGTTACATGGATGATGATGATGCACTTATAATTATTTCAAAGTAGAAAACAAAACAACATTAAAATATTTTATGTTATAAAGTTAAAGAGTTTGAATGTGATTTCAAACAGTTAAAAATTTGTAATATGATTCCTATATATCACCATTAATCAAACTAACTAGCCTCATAAATGTTACTCATAAAGAATTTGTTGAAGTATTGTTTAAGATGTTCACAATGGGATGTGATAGGAATTATATTTGGATCTAATGTTTAGAAAACCATTTCTACATAAAAAACATGATTGTTATGTATAAAATGTTAAGAGATTAGTTTTAAGGGTTTTAAACATTTCATGTATTCATAATAAAGGAAATATACATTTACTATTCATTCATGTGTGATAAAATCTTATTTACATGTACATTTGAATGGTAAATATCCCCTCAAAGTACAATCATTAAGTTGTCCCTAACTAATGATCATCATGGAGTATAATGGGTGGTGGGGATATATAAAGATCCGCTTGAAAATATTATTATATCCATTAAAAATGGTTATATATGATATGTTGATGAATAGATTCTAAAGGTAATAATAAGATACTTATCACTTGGATAGATCCACAAATTTATATCTCATTGAATTTCATATGGTCATGGATATACTTAGGGGTTTATAATTATTATCAGTCCTTCTTACCTATGGTTGGCGGAATACTTAGAATTACAACCTTTTTATTTTGACACCCTTATTACACAATACACTATACCAACTTAGCTAATTATAGGGTATTTGGGTGTATGGATGATCATGTCATCCATAATGGTGAAACCAATATGGTATTTTTCTATGTGAATGACAGGAAAAGGCATATGGACTTTGGCTAAATTAGACTGAGTAAATGCATGGCTATGCTTAGTTAGTTCACATATGATGTGTTCAAATACTCTGATAAGTTAAAAATGATGTTCTTATCATATAGATGAATTATATGTGATTTATTCATCCACTGGGTCAATATTTTTCTGAGAATCAAGAAAATGATGAGAGGCTTCTTATAGGTTGGTATGTTCATTTTCTAGCGATCACATGATGTCATCAAAAAATTGATTATATAATATATATATATGATTCATATGACAAATATTGTAGTGTAAATTTTTAAAATTAAAATATTTAACAAACGAAACAATATGTTTTATAGCATATAATATATGAAACATCGAGCTTAAATGAATATTGAAATCTAATTATTTAATTGCGACAATTATAACCTAGCTATTAAATTATCGAGGATGAATTTTATTAACCAAATTTTGAAATATATAATGATCCTAATCATTTACAATTTATTAATTAATGATTTTTCAATATGTACAAAAATTTTAGTAAATTCATTTTATTATTCAAAGAGTAATTTTTCATCAAAAATATCTTGTTTTTTATGGTTGATTATTATAATTAATATCCATAAATTTTAGAAAATATATTTTAAAAAACGAATTTGATTTTTTAAATCATCATTTCGAAATAAAATAAAAACTATTTTTTAATAATTTTTTAAAAATATTGTTTTTTCATGGAATAGTGAATTTTTTTCTTTTTTTATTAAAACCTGCATTTCATTTTGAAGTATTTACATGGTTGAATTATGTTACGAATCAGTTTTAAATTTTTATTTATTCAAATTTATTTAAAATAATATAATTTTGGTTTTTAAAATTTATTTTATAATATAATTAGTATAAATAAATTTTATATTTAAAATGAAATTTTTCTAGAAAAACTTCTTTTTTTCATTTTTTTAGTTTAATTATAAATTTAATTATGAATATTTTTTGTTATTGATTTTGAAAAATAGATTTCATATTTGGAATTATAGGTTCAACATTTAGAAAATAGGTCCCTCTTATTTTTGGAAAATATGAATTGTAAACTTTCTAAATTATGAACTTTTGGAGCACATGGATAAGATTAAGACCATTATTTAATGAAATTTCAAACATGTCACACTCATATTTTTAATAAGTGTCATATTTTTAATATGATGTTATCCAATGTATTTTTTTACGATAAATTATATTTTTAAAACTAAAATAAATTATCATTATCATTAAAATTTATTTTTAGTTTTTATGAATGAAATAATTTCCTTAAATTCTTGCACAACATTGATGTAGTAATTATTCAATTACTAGAAAAATAAAAAATATGGTAATAAAAATTTTAAAATAAATATAATTGGATATAATTAATATAATACACAAATTTTATAGATTACCTTAATATGTTAGGCATGTATTAAATTTTTTTCTAACTATAAGTTTTATCTTCATATTATTAAAGTCAATGTAAGGAAATGTTTTAAAAATTGGAATTATATATTTTATATAATAAATAATATTTTTAAAATGATACCAAATTACTTAAAATATTAAATTAGGACAGGTGATTATAATAATGTTTAAAATATAATCCATATTCCAATTATGGGTTATTTTTAATTTTATAGTTACAATATTAACACTCAAAGAATAAAAATCCATGATGTCATGATAAGTTTAAAAATATTTAACAAGGGGTTAAAAAAATTATAATGTTAATAATGTGACCTAAACGTATGAAAAAATTATTTCATAAGAGGATTTAAACATATCCAAATATTATCATGTTAATTAATAAGTTTTGATCAATTTGTTATTAAATATTTTTTTACATTAATTTATTATTTTGAGAGGCTCCAAGAGTTCCCCTTCCCACTCTTATAAAATGGAACCTCTTATTCTCATTTATTAATTCTTAAAAACCATTTTGGTTCATCCAATACCTAATAAAATCCATTCCTATAATACCTACCCTCATTCTGGAGAAACTTTTTTAGGAATAACACAAAAAATAGTAGTCTTAAGTTGTTAAGAAATGAAGGTTTCCGTGGAAGAGGTATAGTTTTTACATTCATGATTTAGTTCTGTTTCTTTTTCCACTTACATAAAATATTCATAAATAGTGATAAAATATTAAATCCAATATTATAAATATATTGATATTTTTTCTATTATTTCCATGACCTATAACCATCTCCAATTCCATAAAATGGGAATAAAATTACTCGTTCGTGTGTACGGCGGACAACTACCTTATGACTCGATGTAATTCATTTTCCATTACTGTCTCTCATGACTGGTTGTAATGATTGAATTAATATTTATATATGATTTTAATGATATATATAACATTGTTAAATGATATTATATCATTTAATTTTAATCATTACATGCATTGAAAAATGAAAACGTCATTTGTGCGTATGTGTGGACTAGAACCTCCATGAAACAATGTGATTCATTTTTCTTCACCACATCACATTAATGATATATATAAGTGTATATCAATAATTAATATGATAATTATTATATTATTATAATTATATAAATTATAAAATAATTTTTCCTTTATTTCCATAATGATAGTTGAAAAATGGAAACATTACCCATGAATACGTATGACCAATCGTCTCCATTATTGTAATTTAATTCAATATTAATATCCATATAAAATGATTGTATTTAAAATTATAATTGATATATAAAAATTAAATTATTACATTATTATTATTATTTATATGAAGGAATAATTTCCTCTATGATCATAGTCCAATTAACAAAAACATTTTTGACTTATCTACCGAATATCGTCAAAACATCTAACATGAACCTCAGTGATTAAGTTATTTTATATTACATTAAAATAAGTTATATAAAAGGAATAATAAGGTAAAAAAGGTTCTTATGAAATTATAAAATCAACATAAGTCTACTATTTTGGAATATAAAAAAATACATGATGAATCATACTTGATGTAAGGGAAATTTTTCTAAAAAACAACTTACAAAGTTTCCCTTAAAACTCTATTTTTATTACATATTCAATTTATTATTTTTCTAAAAATTATTTAGATATTATTTTTTTATTATTATATGATTTTTAAGATAATTTTTATCAATATTTTTTTTAAATGGTTGGAAAGAAAAATTTAAACTATTTTCTAAATGTGGTACTTTGTGACTTTTCCAACCAAAATATAGAATGAATGTTTTCTTAACTTATACAGATTGAGAGGATTTTCCAACCTCCAATATTCCATAGTGTTTTTAAATTTACTTTACAATATTACATTTTTATTTTCAAATAAATTATTTTCCTTTGTATGAGCATGATATTCTTTTAAAATAGACCATTTTAATCAAGTAATGTTTTTATGAAGCAAAAATTCAAGTTTTATAATTATGTTAGAGTTCATGAGAATTTTTTATGATGGAGGTTGGTTTTTTTATAAACTAAAGTAGATGGGTCCATGATATCTCTCAAATGCATTGGGTGTGTTGGAAGTTTACCGTGATGGTTGTTCAAAGTTCAACTACGATGGTTACTCTAAGTATATTTATGAGTGTTATGTCATGTATAACCATGAGGGCTATAACATGCTAGTTGTGAGGGTTACATCATATATAAGAATGATAAGAAAATTATTCCCCAAGTTACATATATTATTTATTTATGCGTCCAATGTTTTTACTGAAATCTCATGTTTTTAAAAGTTATGTTATTGGGTTTATGTTTGAAGGAAAGTATATGTGACATGTTAATGGTGAAAAGTATAACATTACAAAAAAAATTCATGATAATCCCCTATTAGTTTTAGTTTTTCCTCTAATATTTATTATGAAATGCTTTATGAAAATATTTTGAGAAGAAAATGTGATTTCTCGGTAAGAAAATATTTATTTTAATCCAAAATTTGATTTTGAAAAAAAGTAATTTTTTAAGTATTTATAGAATAATGGTTTCTTTATATATTTTTATGTACCTTTATGAACTCTTTTATCTCATACCATGTTTTAAAATATATTTCACAGAGTTTATGGATTGGTAAAGAAAATAAATAAATCAATTTAAAATTCTTAATATTTTTTCATGAAAATAAATAATGTTTTGTTTTAAAAAAATCATATTGTTAAAAAATTGAAATTGGTTAAAAGTGTATAATTTGTAATATATGAGTTTCTATGTATTATTTATGGCCTAATTCTCAAAAATAATAATCCAAAAATATCTTCTGGATTTTAAGAATTATAATTCTAGTTCAAAGACACTAGAGTATGAAATTCTTATGTCTGAGTCTTTACACTTGGTATCTGTAGAGGGTTTATACAACATTAGAGATTAATAATTTTTGTTATGTTTCTACGTATATAATTTTAGTGAAATACTTGTTTTTTAACTTTTTCATATCAAGGAAAATTTGTAACAAATGGATTGAGGAGGATCTCTAACTACATTTCTATCTATTCGTGGTGAATTACTTGAAATAATTATTACAGTCATTTTCCTTATTATTTTGAAATTTTTTATAATACAAAACTCCTCTCAAAACAATTTTATGAAGTATCAAACACATCCTCTATTCTTTTATACCACTGTGGTTCATGGGTAGTTTTTAATAAAATTCTAATTTCCCAATTTTCAAATCTTTTAAAAAAATATAAATATCATTAAGAAATTTTCAAATATTCTATGCTATCATGAGACATTGATGAATGTTATAATTTTAAAACATATACTAAAGATGGAGACCCTATTTTATGATATTTATATTTCTTCTTTACTTATAATCTTCTAGTACATACTTGTGGTATTTTAAATGGAAACTTGATTGAATGTTTAAAAACAAAATGGTCCTCATGTTTAATAAAAAAAAAATTTCAGATGTTTTCAAATTTTATGTCATTCAAAAATATTTTCCAAAAATATTTTTCTATCAACATGCATAGAACCCAAATTTTACAAGGTGAATTTGGTCAAGGGATTCAATGGAATTTGGAGAAACACTAAATCATTATTGTAATTCTTAGACCCTCAATATATGTGAATAAAACAAAAATGAATTTATTCGGACCCCATGATTATGTTAGGACCTTCTTTTATCTTGAAATAGATTTATTTAAATCATAGGGACCCGAAATATATAATGTAGAGATATTATATAATCCATTGATTATTATGTTGATTTAAATATTGGTTATTTACATTTGGGATGAAAATTGAAAGGTGTGAGATAACCTTTGAGGATAAAAAAATCTCTCTAAGGACAAATTTATTAAACTTATTTTTGAATATGTTCATAATATTTTCAATAATTATATAAAAACTATTTTTTTAGAAAAAGTAAAACCCACAGATCGAGTGACATCCCGCCGCATTTAGCAAGGTTGTCAGGATTGAACCCACAACTGAACAGAGACAAGGGTGCATCGCCTAACACAAGCCTATGTGATTTCCTAGTTAGAATGATTTTTTATTTAAACTATTTGAATGATAAATGTTATGTTCATTTTGGAATATATATTTTTCAAAATAGATAATTGTGGGATTATAAACCGATTTAGTGATTAAGTAAATAATGTTATTTCAGAAGATGTTCCCTATTTTGGGAACCCTATATGATAAATTTTTATAGAATACTATGGTATTTATTTAAGGAATAAATGTTTAAATATATTTATTAAAGGTATATGATTTTATTTTGAATTTATAGTGATTAGAGTTATTTATGATAATGATTAGTATATCTTCAAGATTATCTAATTTAGGAAATTAAATTTTGGTATGATAATTTAAGAGTCGTTGATTTTATTTGGAGATATATATTAAAATTATCTTGGAAGAATATGTATTCAAATCATTTTTATTATTGGGTTTCAATATAGTCTAGAATATTTTTTAATAAATTTAAGGATAGTTATTTTTTTAATGATATATTTTGAACTTTGGATATTAAATTTTTTTTCGTCATATAATGGTTTATTCTTATGGGTAGATATTTTAAATTTTTCTTTCCATTTTCGTTTTGGTTAATTCGTAAATAAAAGATGGATAATTTTTTATTCCTTTTTGGATTTTGAAATTTATTTGTGGTTTATTTAGTGCTTAAGACATGAAAAATTCATCTTCAATACTCATCATTTAAAAGAAAGGATAATATTGTGGTGAAAATGTATTAAATGAAGAAACTCTACTTGTAAAGTAAGTATAACTCATAGTTCTCATATATACAAAAGTTATGTAATTCATCGACTCTAAGAAAATTATTTAAAGAAATATTTATTTTTTTACTTTTCTTAATTATTAATCAATGTCTTTTTTAACCTATCATAGTTTTATGATATTGTGGTGGTTATATTTCTTATGACCAAGCTCTCTATAAATATATATCACTCCTTAAGAGTTATTTTTCTCTTCCATGTATATGTTTTCTAGGGTGGAAACCTATATTGTGTTATCTCAGATAGCTGTCATACCTTCTTTTCTCTCTTATCACATGGTTGTTTTATTAATTCTTTTTATGATGTGGGATTTGAACAAAGATATCTTGAAAATTAAAACACTAGTCACTAAGTCTAAGTTCAAAATTGTGATGATGAAATTTAAAAAGTGGTGTAGATTGTATCATCATGATATTTTAAAAGGAAACACTATATTCGATAGAGTACAAGATTTGCAACACTAAGCATAAAAAAACAATTAAATGTTATAATATAATTTGGACCATTATAACCAATCCACTAAATTAACATGAATGAATAGTATAAACCACATTATAAAATATATAGTTTTCCAAATTTTTTTATTAAATTTTTTAATTAATTTTAAATAAGTATTATATTTTAAATTAAGTCATTTTATACTTCAAAAAAATACTTTTTCTTGAAAAATGTTTTTATTGTTTTTATGGGTGTTAATTATAATTAATTTCTAGAAATTTCTGAAAATATATTTTAGAAAATTATTTTAATTATTGAATTCATAAAATAAAAATGTTATTAAAATAAATTTGATTTAATTTTATGAAAATAGTGATTTTTCAAGGAATAGTTAAAATATATTGATTTTTATTGAAATCTGTATTTCATTTTAATGTATTTACATGGTAAAATTATGTTTTTATTATTAATAAATATTAATTAGTATAAACTTATTTCAAATAATTAAATTATATTTTTTAAATTTATTTTATACTTGAATTAGTATAAAAATATTTTATATTTAAAATGGGAATTTTCCAAAATAACTTCTTTTTCCTGAATTTTATCAGTTTTATATTAAACTAAATTCTCCAAATTATATGTTTTGATTATTTTTTATAATGATTTAATATTTTTAATCATAGGGTCCAAATTTATAAAATAGTTTCTTTTATTTTTGGAAAATATAAAAAGTAAACTTAGTAATTTTTATTACCATGATAAAGGGTAAATTTGGTAATTAATATTTGGGAATAAAATGATAAGGACCATAAATTTAACATAAAATTTACTAAATTTTATCAAATGATTATATCTCAACCGTAATAATCCAATGGTGAAATTTTTGATCTTTTTTGGCCACTTGGATAATATTGGGACATTTATATTATACTATTGAAGGAAATTTCAATCATGTCACACTCGAGTTTTTAATAGGTGTAATATTTATAATATGGATTTATCTAGGGTATAAGTTTCACTATAAATATTATTTATAAATATTAATGATTTATATTAATCATATAAATTTATTTTCAATTTTTATGAAATAAATAATTATATTAAGTGCTTGCACAATGTTAATGCAGTAATTGTTCTGTAATTAAAAAAATAATATAAATTGTTTTAAAACTAATAAAATAAATATAATTTGAGATAATTAATAGATTCCAAGAATTTCGTAGATTATATTATAATTTTAAGAATGTATTATATTTTTTAAAAATTATAAATGTTATCTTGATATTTTTAATATCAAAATAATGAATAGTTTTAAAAATCGTTGTTGTTGATATTTTATAGTAAATAATGTTTTATTAAATGATATAAAATTATAAAAAATATTGAATTCTTAAAATTTATTAAAATAAGGTTTTTAATATCATCCATGTTCAAATTATTTGTCACTTTTTATTTTATACTTTCTATATTACCCCCAAAAGAGTAAAAATTCTTGTTATCAGAGTAAGTTTAATAATGGTTAACAATGGGTGAAGCCAAAATGATAAGGCTAATAATCTAACCAAAACCTATCAAAAAATTATTTTACAAGATTATTTCGTCCCATAATAATATTATATTTTTAATTAATATGTTTTATCGATTTTTTATTAAATATTATTTTATATTAATTCATTATTTTGAGATATTCCAAGAGTACCCCTACCCTCTCTTATAAAAGGGAACCTCTTCATATTATTTATTCACACATAAAACCAATTCTTTTTTGTCCAATACATGACCAAATTATTTAATATAATCCTTATTTTAATTATATAGGACTTATTATAGGCATAACATCAACCTTAGTGGTCATAAGGTGTTATGAAAATAAGGTTTCCCAAAGAAGAGGTATAGTTTTTATCTCCATGTTTTAGTGTTGTATATTCTGAAAAATCCTTAAAATATTTTTAAATAATGATAAAATAATAAATTTAGTTTTATACATATACTGGGATATTATTATATTTGTTTAATGATCAATATCCATCTCCACTTCCATCAAATGGTAAAATAATACATCGTTTGTGCATACGACAAACTATCGCCTCGCTAACCAATGTAAGTCTTTTTTCCATTACTATCTATCCATAATGGTGATAATGATGGAATTAATATTTATATATGATATTAGTTACATATATTTCATTATTAAAATATGATATATCAATTATTTTTTTAATCATTCCATTTACACAAAAATGAGAATGTCAGTCGTGCGTACATGTGGAGTACCTCCTCCTGGAAGTAATGTGATTCGTTTTTCATCACCACATCACATTTATGATTTATATATACGAATATTTAAATATTTAATAATATATTTATGATATTATGATAATTATTTAAAGATAAAATAATATTTACCTTCATTCCATAATGATCATTGAAAATGGAAATGTTACTCATGCGTGTGTACAACATACATTCTCCATGATTGTAAAGTAGATCATTTTTTGTAACCATTTTTAATGGTTAAATTTAAAAGTATAATTGATATATAAAAATGATAATTATCTCATTAATATTATTATGTATATGATGTTATAATGACCTCTATGACCATTTTCAAATTACCAAACATATTTTGGACTTAAGTTCTAAATATAGTCAAAATGACAAACGTGATTTTAAGTGATTATGTAATTATACATAACATGTAAATATGTGATATAAAATGAATAATAAATATAAAAGTGTTCTTAATAATATATAAAAATAACATTTGTCTATTATTCAGGATGAAAAATAATGTATGTGACGAATCCTACTCTGGGTAAGGGAATTTTTATTAAAAATAATATTTTAATGTTTCCCATAAAACTCTAATTTTCTTCCATATTCAGTTTATTGTTTCATAATAATGAATTAAATAAGGTATATATTATAATAATATTATTGTTTAAGTTAATTTTTACCCATGTTTAACTTTTTAAAAAAATGGTTTTAAATGAATCTTTGTATCATTTTCCAAATGATGTAC
The DNA here is from genome assembly GCA_963277665.1 of Viscum album. Taxonomy (NCBI): domain Eukaryota; kingdom Viridiplantae; phylum Streptophyta; class Magnoliopsida; order Santalales; family Viscaceae; genus Viscum; species Viscum album. Next base: position 257,707,768 of record OY728128.1, on the reverse strand, counting down.
TTTGTGAATTTTCAAAAAAAATATTGAAGATATTTTTTTTAACATATGCATTATTAGTGGATTTTACCACCTTCATGAAACATTAATATTTTGGATATTCCTTTATAATATGACATTATTAATTTCAAATAAAGTTTTTCGTTTTTCATATTCTTAATTTTCTCTTAAAAGAAGCTATTTTCCTTGATTAATGTTTTTATGATTCAAGTATTCATGTTTTATGATGATGTTATGGTTGTTTAAAAATTTTATGATGATGTGTGGTTATATTATAAAAAAAATTGTGGGGTATTTTAAATCCCTATAATGGATTGGATATGTTATAATTTGGCCTTTATGGTTATTCCAAATGTAACTGCAATGGTTACTCTAAGTATAACTGTGACAGTTATGTCAAGTATCTTCATGGGGGTGGTATAGTTGTATCTAAGAGGGTTATATAATAAGTAATAATGATAAGAAAATGATTCCCTAGGTTACCTATATGATTTATAAATTTTTTATTTGTTTTCATATAAATATCATTTTTTTCAAAAGGTATGTTGTTGGGTTTATGTTCAACGGAAAGTATATGTTAATTTTTAAGGGAGAGAAGTATAAATTTGTGAAAAAAATTATGAAAAACCTTTTTGGGTTTTATTTTTTCATTTATGATTTCATATGATATTATTTAGAGAACACTTTGGGAAGAAATGTTGACTTCTTTTGTAGGAAAATTTTTATTATGAGTTGGAAGTTTATTTTTAAAAAGGGAATGTTTTTAAAAAAAATTTATGGTATAATGGTTTTTTTTTATCTTTTTGTGTACCTTCAAAATATTTTTATGTGTATCCCATGTTTTTTAATTTTTTTCCTACTGTTTAAGTATGGGTAAAGTAAATGAATAAGTCTTGTTAAACTTTTTAATGGTTTTTTTGAAAATAAGTCATGTTTTGTTTTAAAAGATTCATATTGTAAAAAGTAGATATTGGGTAAAAGTGTATACATTGAGATATAGGAGTAATTATGTAATATTTATAAACTAATTCTATAAAACTCTAAACAAAAAATAAAATAAGTATTTTAAGAATGTGAATTCTAGTTCATGTACAATAGAATATATAATTCTTAAGTATAGGTCCTTATAACATGTTTGATTATAGATATGATTATGTTTAATGGAGATCACTCGAGAACCCTTAGAAGTTTTAGTTTCAAAAATCTTTTTAGAGGTCACACTTTTCTTACATCTAGGAAATAGATATTTCAAAGGTATTTTGATAACTACTAAGGCCTATAGGGTTTCATAGTTAGGACCATGGATAAGGATAATCTTTTGGACAATGTGTCTATTCAAAATGATAAGATTTTAATGAACCAACCTTTTCCAAAATAGTTTGGATGCATTCATAAGGAGTTATGAAATTATACAAAAAGTACTTATTGGATTTTAGTGTATGTAGGAGATTACTAGATGTGCACTAAAATATATATAATATATGATATTATATAACTGTATATTTTATACATTCATGTGGTAAAGGTAATTTTATGAATATATTAAATATATATGAAATAATAAATATATGTTTGATATAGGTTTCTTTCAATCGAATGGTTTTATTATAAGTTACAAACGATTATGAATACTTAAATTGATTTATGTCAATTCATTGAAAACATTCAAAGCATTATCCCAATATTATGAAAATCATATGATGCGGGGAACCTAGTGTTATGCCAATATAAGAGGATGGTTACCTCTGTTGTTGTTTGTGATTTATTCTATATTACTCCCTTATTGATGTTATCAAGACCCCTTACCCACAAAGATACTACAGAGATGGGAGATAGATGGTGACTACCCATGTCCCACATCGAGTAGGACCTAGGTTGGTGACTAGCATTGAGGTTATAATAAACATGCATATTGGGGGTATTGTACTCTTATGGAATCATGGGTAAGGTAGTGATAAGATATAGACAAAAAACAACACCTTCTCAGACATATAAATAAAGAAAACCCAAGTAAAAATATGTAATGTTATATAATAATAAACAAATGAAAGGAAAACTACAATTACTAAAAAAAATTAATACAGAAGTGACCATGAATCCTAAAAAAGTCTTACAAAACCATGAGCTAGTAATATCTTGAATGATCTCCAAACTACTCTAGATGTCCTTAAAATGGTTTAAATATATACAGGTAGAGAATTATTGTATACTCAGTATGATCCTCCCTATAGTATCTCATGCAAAATATAAAAAATCATGCTAAAGAACATTGAAAAATATTTAAACTAATAAATCACCTAATAGGTATGCAAATCTGTCTTCCTCATCATGGATTACTCTCACCAAGTACCCTATAAAGAGATCATATTATATATAATGAAACATAAAGGGTACCCCAATCCTACATCCCCAATGGTTTTCCGCTCTACCCCAACATCTCACATCCAGAGCATCACTCTACAAAAGTATGTCGGCCCAAAAACACCAGGTAAAGGCATCATAACATGCTCCTCGTGCATCCATCATCACATTATCCCTTATTACATAACCACAACTTATAAACTTGTAGTTTATGGGTGCCCCCAAATCTTGTATGACATATATAAAACATCGAGTATTATACATAAATCAATTACATCCTGTACACTGAGTAAGATTCTCAATCTATCATAGCATATACCCTTCATACCTATAAAAATGATTTTAATATTATATTTGGTAATGTAAGTGTCTAAAATAAACATAATTCATCACAACCCTCAGAACACATATATAAGAAGACTAACCACCATTCATACTAGCACAATTAACTACAAAGAGAAGATAGAAGGTCAAGAGGGGGTATTCATCCATCCATAATCCCACTAGGTTGTTGGGGAAAACACTATCCTAGTGTCCACTATGTGTCAGTTTCCTTAAATGGTATGGGTGGGGTAGCATATGAAATAATAGAACAAACATGATATAATATATCTCAAACCCACACTATGGGAATAAACTTTTCTTAAATTCAACTACATCTAACGTATCTTAGACTCCCTATAAACCCCCAGGATTTTGTGAGTTTTTTCATATTAATTTAATCATTTCAATATTCTTCATTTCACACAACACTAAATATAGCTTGTGTTATATAAAATCACTATGTTCATATTTCCGTGTATGCAACACCAACTCATGATTTTGCAACATGAAAAACTTATATTATCATTTGGTACATTAAAGGCTATGTTTGGCTTGTGTTATATACAATTTCAAGTTCCTTTGACAACTAATGTGACACGCAGGACCTAGTTTAACCAAACTAGAATGTGATATTGATATAATTATTATTATTAAAATATTATTATAATTTTCACCTAGTCATTGGAATGGTGGTCATGAATAAGATTAATTAAATTTTAAAAATATGGTTTTCAGATTTATATAATAAGAATTATTTGGTGTCCAATTAACTTGAAATGAGAAAAACCCTTTCTGAAAATAAAGGAAATCATTTTCTAGAAAACTATATTTATGAAATCAAACACATTTTACCTAAATTATAACACTTTTGATAGTTTATTTTAAAGAAATTTTTATTTATTATATTCATTCAACTATTTGACATTCGTATTATGTGTTTTCTAAACCAGATATAAGAATTAAAAAAAATTATGAATAAAAAGATGTATTCTTCTAAAAGGAAATTGTACTGACTTTTAATGGTGCACCTATTTTAAATATAATGTTTTGAACTTTTATAATTTATATTTGAAAAAACAAGCATCCATTTTGAGATTTGAATATAATAATGTTCTTTGGGTAAATATTTGGTATTTTTCTGAGAAGTTTCGTTTTTTGATGAATAATGATGAATATTGAATTTTAATTGAAAACATCATTTTCATCTATTTTTCATATATAGTAAAAATATATATTTAATTGATTTAAAAGTTAATTTTGAAAAAAAATATTAATTAATAAAATCTTAGTCATCATAATTTGTTTCACATTGAAGTTGGATATAAAAAATTTTCAATCTTTTAGAATGTTTTACTTTAAAAACCCACTTTCACGACACATATGCTGGTTTAATATTAAATTAATTACAACCAATTATGAGTTTATAATTTGGAAAAATTGATTCTATATTTTAATCAGAATAATTTATATTATCATGTATGTTCAACTTATTTCTTACCAAAAATATTAGTGAAGTTAGCTAAAATTAGTTATAGTGATTAAGGAAAAAATCAATTTACATAGTGGTTAAACATTAATCTTAAGGGGGAAATTACCTGAACACATTGGGTTATATTTCATTAGAGCACATTAAAATATGTAGAAGGGATATCCTCATGTGAGGAATAGTAGGACAAAAAAGACATCAAGGGGAATAATTTCGATAATGACATCGGGGAAGAATGTCTTGGCAGTAGTTGGGCGCATATATTGTGGCTGAATATCCTGAATACTTTATGGATTAAGGCAAATTCTGGTGGACCATGTATAAACATGTGAAGGTAATGTGATGAGCCTCATCATATTAGGTGAACATTGTTGGGGAATTTTTAGATATTTTTTATAAATTTTTTAAAAAAAATAATAGATTTAAAATATTTGAAAAAATAAACTACAAATTCTCCTTTGGACTCCATTTTTGGAGGTCAAAGATATTAAGTGCTTCTAGAGGCTTAAGCCCCCAATATATTTGGACTCAACTAATTTTTTTATTCAATTTTAATTTTTTTTTGTTATGTATCTATATATATACATATAAAGGGGATTTTCCAATATTTTTAAAAACATATATTAATATATATATATAATAGATTTTCAGCAGAATATAATTTCTATTAAATGTGTAGTATTAAGGCAATTAAAGATCTCTAGAATTATCTCACAAACTCTCACTTCAATTCATGATTCATCTTCCCCCTTTCATGCACAGATTTATAATATATTATTATTATTAATTATTAATTTATTAAAAATATAAATTAATTACTAATCAATTTCAAATAAATAAAAATAATTGGAACTAAATAATAATTAAAAATTAACATTTTCTATTAAATATTAATAATAAACTAATTAAAAATTAATTATTAATTATACATTGTTAATTAATAATATATGTTAATAATAAGTATTCACTACTAATGGATAATATTAATAAAAAACTAATTAATTAATAATTAATTATTAGTCATTAATATGTTTTAATAAATAAGTTGTTAAATAGTATTAATTATAACTAAAAAATAATTAATAATTAATTAAATATATATTAATTATTATTACTAATTAGTAACAAAAGAAGAATTTTAAATATTTATTAGTAGTTAATATTTATTATTAATTAATATTAATTGACAAGATGTTTCATTCAATTGTTAATAATTTTATAAAAACACCTTCATTACTAGTAATTAAATCCTTATTATTAATATTTAGAGTGTAAATAATGTTTTTAAATATTTATTTTTATTTTTTTAATAATTAATATATTATAATTAATTTGCCTATTTGTAATTAAGATTTTTACCGAAAAAAAATCAAGTTCAAGCACCATTTTATTAAAATAAAACAAGAAGATAAAACAAGAAGATAAAACAGAAAGATCATATCAAAAAAGGGAAGACCCACATCCAAAAGAAAAACAACAAATCAATCATCACCAGGATCATTATTAGAATCATGTCAAAATTCATCAGCATTATTAGCAGACTCCCACTATGAATACAAATTTATCTGGTAAAATATCACAATGCACTTATCCGAAATCTTCACCTTATTTGGACTGATTTGGTCCCTAGATGATCTAGAAGACCCACCTCACCCATGCCCTCAAGTTTCATTATCTCATCCACCCTGACCTCACCTTTTGGATGGCTACCCAGTCTATATGTTTTCCTCATGTACCATTACATCTTGTCCACGCTTAACAGTATAAAAATGTCTTTAGACAAATGAATGATGTCATAATTAAGGGATTCAAGTTCCTCATAAATGTTACCATCTATGACATTCTTTGATTGATCCAAAACATTAGGTGACTTAGAATAGACAAGTTTCCATAGAATTTTAAAACCTTCATTATCCACAACTTGCTTACCTTTACTACTTCTTGAAACCATTTACTCATGCATGTTGGAATCATCATCTATTCCTTGAAAAGGTGATTCCCCAACAATAAAATCCATTATTTCTAACAATGTATAGGCATCCATAATCCCATTGTCTTTTCTAAAATTTCTAGGTCGATTTATCTAAAGAATTCCTCCCACTTTACTATCTTTTAATGCTTCAGAATTCGCTTTCCTATCAATTTCCCTGATGTCTAGTCAATTCTATATGGACACAGACAAAGCAACATCCATAATGGATTCTTGAGACACTAGTTCATCATCAGTAACAACATCTGACTATAACATCCTCCCATCAGAGCACTTCACTGCTTGGGAATTCTCATCCCTTAAATCCACTTATAATCCACCGTCAGTCTTCTCAAAGTATTGAACATCAGCATGTCCAACACCATCATCCATAGAATTACTCTCCAATTGCCTAGAAGTAACATATTCATCTTTTTTATCAAGAAAACCTTCTCTTAAATCAATAGCTTCATTACCTTGATATGTATCCATTTGAATCATTGGAAGAATACCAACTTGAGGGGCGATGTTATCTTCAGGAGAAAAGGTCATTCCATGCTTAACAGGATTAGAAAATGTTGTAGGAGGGGCACCACTAGCCCTTATCCAAAACCTATATGGCTGCTTCATTTTGCACGGATTCGTGGCATGGGCTGATTTTTTACAATGTACACATTTTATCTACAAAATTAACATTATTAATAAGGAATTAAATATTGATTACTTTTCAAGTAATTCACAAAAAAATTATATTTTAATTACAAAAAATTAGAAACTAAATATTAATTTTAAATATCTGTTATTAGTTAATATTAATTAGTAGTTGGTATTTATTATAATTTAATATTATTAAATAGTAATTAATATTGTTTAATTAATATTTATAGGTAATTAATATTTATTTATAACTGATATTTATTGAAAACAATCCGTTGATTAATTATTAATAATTTAAGAAAAATAAGTTATAATTAGTAATTTAATAATTTAATAATTATTATTTATCCAAGAAGATTCAGGTAATGAACCCTAGATACCTATTCACATCAAATTTATTAATTAATCATTTTTATTAATATTTAGTTACTTAAAAAATTATATGTTTATTATTAATAATTTAATAATAATTATTAATAATTTTTTATTAATTGATATTTTATTAGTTAATTATTAATTATTATTATTAATAAGATATTAAATATTTTGTAATTACTCATATGAGAACCAAATCTCAATTGGTTGGGGTTTAAACCCTAATGACACCATTATTTGTTCCTTGGCTATTTCGTCACGTAGTTTGTCTGGATGGAATCATTCAATTCTAACAATGATGTTGGGCCACACTCTGTGCAGGAGGTGTGTGGTTTTCCTCACTCAACTATGAAGGGGAGCTGCCACCATAGGGATCTATGAATTTGAGAGTGAACAACAGTGGTTTGGGATGTCTCTAGGTGCGGTGAGCATTTTTTATTTCAGCCGATGGGTTTCACATGCACCAGCGACCTGTGCGAGACAATAGTGTTGGTGGCTGGAGAGGGTGTCAACTCACCTTTGTCGATGCACGACCGGTGTAGGTAGACAATGGACCCATGGGAGATGGTGGGGTAAACTCCATCATCGAGGATGAACCACCACACGATAGGGTAATGCTAAGAAAAAAAGTGGTGACAACATAGGGGGAATGATTATTGTGATTGTACCTGATGTCTGACAGTAGTGATGGACCAAACGATTACGATGAGATATTGGTCTTGCAGTGGTTGCATGTAGGGGGACAAAGAATCTAATGTTTTTGTGTTGATAATGCAATGGTTCTTGACCCAATGGCAAAGGAGCTAGGGATGGTCGGTACTGGGAAGAAGGTCAGCCTACGGGCTATATATATAATATAATTAAAGACAAGGGTTAATATGAATTATCCATTGGGGGTTATGGACTAGGTTATGCCATTGGGGTATGTTTTTATGTGTGTGTTTGAATGTTTTTTTACACCCAAGTACCTATATATAATTAATTGGTAATAAATATATTATTATTATTAATTTTTTACTAAATAATAATTTTAAATATATATTAGTAATTAGTATTAATATTTAATTAATAATAATAATTGATTAATATTATTTAGTGATTCATATTAATTAATAATAAAGGTATATTATAAAATAATGATATTAAATTATATATGATATTATTAAAATAATATTTATTAGTAATTATTATTAATTAGAAAAAATTATTTAATTAATTCATACTAATTTAATAATAATTAATTAATAATTATTAATTTAATTATTTAAACATTATTATTAATATTTAGTAACTAAATAATATTTTAAAATTAATATATGTAATTGTTTAATAGTAAATACTAATATTGTTTGTAAATGTTAATTATTAATTATTATTTTGGTATTTTTTTATCATTAATAAGAAATTAATAAGTCATTTATATTTATTATTATTTAATTACTAATTATTATTAATCATAAGTTATTATTTTAGTGTTGGGAAGGAGGAACTCGAATCCCACATTGGAAATTCATGAGGGTTTCCTGGGAAAGCCCTTTATAAAAGGGAGCCATTGGTTAGAGTTTCAATCATAATTATAGGTTGCTTTAATTTCAATAATGCTAGTTATTTAATAATAATTATATTTTGTTAATTTTTTTATTATATATAAATATATATATACAAAAAAAACAAAATAAAAAGTAAAAATTTGACATAAAAATCCCTTTCTATATCCCTGGATCCAACCTATAATGCTTTATTTATTCTTTATACATAAACCTGTGTTAAGGATTCACGCATCTTCATTAGTTCTACTTCTAAGATAAATTCTACTCATTGTTCATCAAAATAAGAACTAGTCTATTATTGGATTATTATCCTGATTCTAAAAGCATAAAAAATTCAATTATTTCTCTTACCATGATGTAAAAAAAGAAATAAAAAAATAATGAATACTTTTTCATCATCAAACATAAAATCATGTTTTCACTTTATTCATACAGCTCTAAAATGAAAATTTATTTTTCTTATAGATTTCTAATTTAAATTATTATAATATAATGAAAAATTATCTGATTAAAATAGGTAAATCTTCTAATTATCACCTTTCATTTATTTTCCTAGTGAGAAATTCTATGATGATTCTGTTGCTTCCAACTTTTGTCCCTCTATGATGAAAATATTCCCGGGTTTTTTTATTTGATAGAATTTAAAATAAACTAATGTAAAAAAATAAAATATTTTTTGTTTCTTTTTCATTACCATAACATATGATACAGTTATATGGCCTTAGGTTTAAAAAAGTGTCTGACACTGAAGACTACTGATACAGGAACCAAAAATATCGTTTCAATTATATCATATGGCTATCTCGATAAAGGATTTGATGTTTTAAAAAATAAATAGAAGAATAAATAATATAGTTTTCATATCAAATGAAAAATTAAATGTTATTATTACTCCTCTATTTTTAATTGAAAATACATTGTCTTTTTAATCCTTAAAAAATCATTGGCATAAGTGTGTGGGAATACTAGATGATTTTTAATTGATGCGATGACTAAGAGATATGATCCAAAGGAGGCAGTTGAAACCATACATATAGTATATAAATATGGTTGAAAAATTTACATTGTGTCATAAATAGAATTTCTAGGGATGACCTATCATCCAAGAGAGTTTATTAAAAAAATAAAATTATTTTGAATTATTCTCTTTATTGGGATATATCAATAGACTAATTAGTTGATTTCTGATCTCACTATTTACACCTTGAAAAAAATAGTAATATTTCTTAACAAAATTGGTTGATTTTTCCCATCATAAAAAAAATTTCCATGGGAACCATACATGCACATTTTTTAGGTATACATTTTAAAATGGGGGAAATCAATTTTTAGATACCACCAATCCCTTTTTTTCTGTAGTTTATTTATTTTCTTAAGTCTCCTTTTATTATTTATTACAACATACAAAATTTCCAATCAATTATTTTAAGAATTTTCATCCATTAATATAAATATATATTCCAAATAAATTTCTTCCCTTAATATAAACAATTATTTATAGAAATATTTATCACTTATTTCATTCATTCACATATTTTTCATGAAAATATAAAATTTATTTACTAAAATTGGTTTAACAAAATATAGGCTCATAAGCTAAGTAACAATATGTCACATCTTACATGGCCATGGGGCTTGAACCCATGAACAAAGGGTGTTAAGGATGAATCACTTTTTTTAACCTTCGAGATGCCCTACTTTTTTATTCCATACTTTTATATATACATACATAACTTTAATTATAAACATTATTTTAATTATTTTGTTTTATTTGAGAAGAACATTTATTTTTTCTTCTAGTTTTTTCCTAATCATCTAAAAAATTAAGGCATTGTAATTTAATTATAAAAAAACCATGATTCATGTTTTTATTATTAAAAAAAATTATATGCTATCATATGAAATTATATTTATTGTTAAATATAAATAATATATTATGATATATTTTTAATGTGAATTATAGGTCATTTAAATGTTTTTATTTTATCATAATATTTGTATATATTTTATAAGATTAAAAAAAATTTAAAACGTTATGTAACAAGATTCATAATAAACATTCAATAAATATATATTTCATTCATTGAGAATAATACATTTATTTTATCATCATATCATGTAAAATACCCACTATTTCAATTACAAGACACACAGAAATACATTTATATTTCATTATACCATTACATATCATGAATAAATATAAACTAGTAAAACATAGAATGGTAATTGAATGGAAAAACATACTAGAAACTAGAATCAATTTATTTCGTTATTTGAGAATATTAAATTCAGTCTATTAGAATTCCTATTATTAATCCAAATATTGCACTGGGAAGGATAAATATGAATTAATAATGTAAAATATAAAAATTTGGGTCTCCATGATCTCCTAAAATAATCCCACACTTAAAAAGTGTTATATAAAAGAAACTGAGAGCAGATAGGGTGTTATCCAAGTTGTTTTTTAGCCTTGTTAGACTACATGATGTCTATGATTCAAAACCTATATAGGACCATATTTTCTTGCAAGATAGTAAAATGTGGAAGCAACGACTTCTAGAGAAGGCAGTTGAGAGGCATTGGTAGTGGGTCAATCGGGATAGGGGTTTTGTGTGGTCGTTATTGGTCTAGGTAGAAGTAAGGTCATTCGATGGTGGTAGTCTATGGTTTCTAGGCATGGCATGGTTAGCGGCGACCTTGATCAATGGAAGGAATCAGTGGTGCAGACAAGGCATTGACGATGGGAATTCTTGGGAAATAGTAGTGAGTGATGATTTTGAGTGAAAATTAGTGGTGCAAAAGACGGTGGGAGAGGAATTCCTTAGTATAATTGATGAGTGATGGATGGAAAAGTAGTGATGGATTCGATATAATACAAATAATGGGGGTAGATATCTATGTGCATCCCAAAAAAGGTTTAGAGAACCATCTCCCTTATTTGCAGGGCTACCATATTTGGATGATTGAGAGAGTGTGGAATCTTCCAACAATAACAGGAACCATGCACTTATGAATGGGAAATTTCAATCTAATAAACCATGTAAAGGATGTGAACAGGTCCAAAATGCAACAATTTTTCTGGGTAGGGGTGGTTTTATAGTTTCAGGTCTTTGGGACACTCAAGGTCATGATGTATTCTAACATGTTACTATTGGGAATATGGATCAGGTAAGCGTTCTCCCTCAACACGATTAGAAAAATAGAATTATCCAAAAAATAAATTAAAATTTAAGGCCTTCAAGCTTTTAGGTAGGCAATGAAACAGATATTTTGTAAAACAATATTCATTTTGGAAATGACATTGAACGTTGATTCTAATTAAAGTTAATGATGAAGAGTGATTATGATGGTGTATTTATATTTTAATATAATCATAATCATTTATTTTTTTCCAACTATTACAGTTGATCAATATAATGGTAATTAGTTCATAAAAGAGTTGGTCATTATTGTTATTTGTTACATCATCGCATTTAAAATATCGTCAGGATTATCCAATAGGAAAAATATTATTATTTTTTTAGAATATAAGAACATTCAATTAAAAATATTTTATATTTTAGTATTAAATAATAATTTATTTCATGAAATAATTTTATAAAATTATTTTTAAATGATAATATATTTTAAATAATTCCTAAGTAATTTTTATAATGTTTGGAATTTTTATTTTTCTATGAAATTACTAACTTTTAATAAATAAGGAATATTTATTTAAAATTTTAAATTATAATATTATATAATTATTTTCATTAAATGAAATTCATTTTTCAACTCAACACATCAACATTATCTTAGGGTATTTTTCAGGGAATTTTCTAAAAAAGATTACTTTTTGGGTAAAAAGTGAAAATACCATTTTTAGGAAATACCATAACTCTTATAAAATAATTATTATATGATCATGATTTAAAATTAATTAACTCTTATTATTTATAAAAACTCATTTAAATAATTACATAATATATAAGTTCTTACTCTTAGAAACACATGCCAATCATTTTGAAAACCATTATTTTACCTTATCTAAAAATCTATTTTTATAAGTTATATGTGCATCACGTTAGAATTGTTTTTTTAAGTTTTATAATTTCAATAATGAAAATTGGATTCAATATTTGGAATTATTGGGTCTAAATAATTTAATAATTTCATTTTCATATTTTGGTACAAAAAAAAATTACGATGGTAAAAAATGATTTACCACAATAAAGGTAAAATAATGTAGTGGGATAAAGTTAAATGGTAAAATAATAAAATACCAAAAATGAAAACATTAAATGGGTTTTTTAGTTTTGGTACATCCCTAACGAAAATTTAAAACATTATTTATCCACCATATTTTTTGAAATTAATTCCACTCAAAAGTGGTTAGCTTTAAATACAATATATTCATTATTTAGTCACTTAAAACACCACCTCCTCAAGTATAAATACCTCATATTCCTCATTAAATTCCACACCAATACATTAATAAATATTTATCACTAAATTAACCTCTAAAAAGTTTCTATATGGTGGTTTAAAGTATATAATGAGTTCCACAATAGCTTTATGAAGAATTTATCCAAAGTAAGGGATCATATCCTTATCCTCTTTATTCAAACACCTCTTTTATGTTATGCCTCTCCATTCCAATTTTATTATGTAATAGTATTATTTTATAGATCCTTATTTATCACCCTTTTATTTACAAGTGACTAGATATCCCTCTAACTCTCATTTATCCATCCCATGAATCTTTATATACCGTCTTTACGCTAGAGAAATTTTATAATGGATCTCTTTATCTTCTTTTCCAATCAAGCTTCTTCTTGTTAATCAGCCTTGAGAATCTCAATATGAAATGTTTTCAATAATTTATAAAATTTCCTTGACAATCCAATTTTTGTTATTATAATTATATATCATCTATACCCTCTTGTTATAAATATTACCTAAGCCATTAATATGAAAATGTTTAGTATGGGGTCTCTTTCTTTTCATTTTACACTAAATCTCCCTCATTGTATTCAGCCATCTAAATATCAATTGTCTATTTTTTCAAGAATATATAAATATACAATTGCTTTACATTTTATTTTTTTATAATTAGAAATCATTTATATCCTATCGTTATAACCATTACCTAATCTATTACTATGTTAAAATTTAGTAAGGGGTTTCTCTCTCTTCTTTTCCATTCAAGGTTCTTTGCATTTAGCACACATTTAAATCAAAATTGGATATGTTTTAATGTATTTATAAATATCTATTTACTAAATAATTTATTTTATAATTATTATTTATCATTTATCAAATGTCATTATTATATTTCCCAAATCCATTTTCATACAAAAGTAAAGGTCTTCAATCCACCTCTTTATTTTATCAAGGTCATTATTTTTATTCTATTTTAATTTTTAATTCCCTAATCATATACTATAATTATAGTTATTAATTGTAATTATCTTCAATTTGATAATTTTAAAATGGAATATTATCTTTTTTCCTTCTTATTATATCCTTTTTCAAGTCATTATAATACTCATAATATTATGAAGCCATAAAACCATCCAAAAATTTTAGTGAATTAAAATATTTGTGGTTTTATCAAAAACAAAATACCCTTATATATACAAAAAAGTGGATGTGGATCTGAAAGCGTTATATTTGGGTGTAAAAACTCTAAAAATGAATCTTTGGGATTGACTTTATCATCTCCTTGGGCATTAAAATAATACTTGTTAGACATCTTGTTTGACACTCCATAGGGATACACTTGGATGATATATATGCTACATACAAACCATTTTAAAGTGTTTATCATTCATTAGATCAGTATCCAACCATTTTAAAATTATACATCATTATTTGATTCGTATATTGAGGGAAAATATATTCATAATATATAATTTTTTTCTATATGGAAAATTTTCATAAGGAATGCCTCATTGAGAAATTTATTCTATGTATTTATATTGTTCATGTCCTTGAACATTATTCCATTTAATCTTTTATATATGATGGAATGAATTGGTCTTCTATGTGAAGGGTGGGGCCAAGAATTATATATCCCCTCAATGCACTGGTAGGCATCATTCAATAGCAATGATAAGGTAATGGGAGCATCCTTACTTTTTAAGATGTATAACCACAAGGTCGTGATGGTATGGCTAAGATGGCCTATATTATTAATTCTCATCACTATATATTCAATTATTTTTATCCTAGAATTTATTCAGTAATGTTTTTTCCACGGATTTATTTATTTTTTTAATTTCTTATAATGTGCAATGACTTGGTTTATTCATTAATACGTCCTCGCAATATGATCAGTTGTTTTTTATCCTATAATTTATTAAGTATTATGTTGTCCGTGGATTTATTTATTCTCTCAGTTTCATTTGATATTGCATGGCTTAGTTTATTTATTTACGTTATACTACCCATTTTGATAATATTTATTTTAATTTATGGAGCCATTTACTGATCATATGAAATCACCCTTTATATTTATTCCCATTATTCCCTAAGTTTCCAAGATGATTACTATGTATGAAAAATGGATTTCAAGGATAATAATAATGTTTTCATGTTTATAGAGGAAATATTTTTAGTTTTAATGTAATGTAAAACTTTGTTATGTGTCTAGTTTCTTAAGTGTATAACACTATTGGAACCTATTTATTGTATTTTATGTTGTAAAAAAATTCCCTAGGATCCATGGTGCAGTATTCAGGGTCGTTATAGTTGGTATTAAAGGATCTTTTTGTAGACACCTTAGGAACTAGATTTAGAATAACATACTTTGAGATTAATAGGAAAATGATCATGGGTAAATTTTAATAAAACAAACAATTTATTAATAAAAATAATATACTGAATGATATGAAGTTTTACAGATAAAGGATATGAAAAAATTTCAGAGCATATATTTTATTGATTTTTGGGAAATTTTGGGATAAGCATGGGAAAGTCACTTATTTTATTGGGTTAAGGTTATGAGAAAACTCAACCTAAAGAAAAATAGATTTCCCAAGAGTTATATTGGTTTAAAATATATATATACTAGTCTAAAATTTTGGTACCTCGGACATTCATAATATGTTCATTCAAAATATAAATACTTTTTTGATATTGTTGACCAATCACGATTAACTGTTTTGTTTTTATTTTAATACTATGAATAAGAGGTAGATAATTAAATTTTAATTAGGTGGTTGGTAGTTCGATTAACATATTAATTATTTTGTTTCAATATATAAAATATTATTTATCATGATGGAATAAATAACCATGTCAACATCCAAAAAATAATGTAGGTATTTCACTCCTAATCAATAATATGATACTGGAGTCAGTATTTAAGAAAATTTTGGTTGTTTTAGGGAACGAGTTTTCAGAATATTTTTGTATAGAGACTTAGGAATATATATTAGGAGAACTAGGTTGTGTATAACATGTATGTCCTATAAGAATTATCACTTCCACAATATTTTTAATGCATCCCTTCTAGAGAAAACTATTAATGGAACATGTAGGTTTAGTATCTATTAATAAATGACTGAATTTGTGAGGATTCAATTTTGTTAAGGGGGTATAATGTAACATCCCAAAATTCCAAGCTAAAATTTTAATGAATTTTCATTCATAAATATAAATATAAATTCTAAATAAATTAATTTTTATAAAATAACTAATTATATAAAAAACATATTGTCACCTATTTCATTCATTTAATTATTTTTCCTAGAAAATATAAATTTATTTATTAAAATGGTTTTAGGAAAGGAGAGGATCATTGGCTGAGCAGTAGCCCATCACATCTTCTATGGCCATAGGGATCAAACTGATGTTTTAAAGGTGAAAAGTATGCATTACCTTAAGTCGTCCTTCATGATACCCTAATTTTATCTTCAATCCTTTTATATATATACAACTCTTTAATTATAAACATGATTATTTTAATTATATAGTTTTATTTGATAACTGCATTCATTTTTTTAATAGTCTTTTTCCAAATCATTTCATAAATTAATTCATTGAAATTTAATGTTTAAAAAAATCATGTTGCATGTTTTCATTATTATAAAATTTAATAAATTGTCATTTGAAATTTTATTCAGGGTTAAATATAAATAATAAATTATGACACATTTTCAATTTACAATATAGGTTATTTAATTTTTTTTATATTATCATAATATATTTGTATGTTTTTTAAATTAAGATATTTCTTTTAAAAATTTAATTAATATGATTCATAATAAACATTAAATAATGATTTATTTCATTTATTGAGAATAATACATTTATTGTATGATAATATCCAATAATATACCCACTATTTAAATATGTAGCCACACAAAAATACTTTTACATTTAATAATAACAATACACATCATGCATAAATATGAACTTGTGGAACTAAGAATAGTAATGGAAAGGAAGACACATACTAGAAACCCACAGCACTTCATTTAATTGTTTAAGAATGTTATATTCAATAAAAAAAATTTCTTCTACTAATAAAAATATTATAATGGGAACACTAACATAGAACAAATAAAAGTAAAATTTTAAAATTAGGGTCTCCTCAATCCCCTTGAATCATCCCACCAATGAATAACGCTATATAAAAGAAACAAAGTGTTAGTAATAAAATATTCATTTTGGAAATGATATTGAAACTTAATTCAAATTGAATTAAATTATTAAGGGTATGTATGATTGTGTATTTATAAATAAATATGATGATTTGAATTTATTTTTTCAACTAATAATGTTGATCTAAATTAATACCATTATCCAATAAAATTGTTGGTCATTATTTTTATCGGTTACATCAACGCATTTAAAAGATCATCGAGTTTATTTTATAATAAAAACATATTATTTTAAGAGACTATAAACACATTCTAATAAAATATTTTTTTAATTTTTGAGTATTAAATTAGAATTTATTTCATGAAAATTTTTAATAAAATGATTTTCAAATGATAATTTATTTTTAGAAAGTCCTAAGTAAATTTTATAAAGTTCAGAATGTTTATTTTTCTAAAAAATTAATAAATTTCAATAAATAAGGGGTATTTATTCAAAAAAATAAATTATAATATTTATAGAATTATTTTGGTGATATTAAATTTATTTTTTTACCTTGCATGTCAAAATCGTCTTAGGTTAAAATTTTGGGAATTTTCTAGAAAATATGATATTGTGGTGAAAAGTGAAAATACCATTTTTATGAAGTACCATAAATCTTATAAAATAATTATAATTTATTAATGATTTAAAATTTATTAAACATTACTATTAATAAGAATTTATATATGTAATTACATAATATGAAATGTTTTACACTTAGAAACACATGTCTATAATTTTAGAAACCAAGATTTTACCTTTTCTAAATAAATATTTTTATGAGTTATATATTTATCTCATTCATATTGATTTTTATCAACTAAATAAAATGAATAAATTAAGATATATTCAATATTTGAAATTATTCATTCAAAATTTGGAAAAAAATTCGTTTTGATTTTTAGGCAGAAAGAAGTTATCGTTGTAAAAACGATTTATTACAGTTTTGGTAAGTCATGTTATGCATTAAAGTTAAATGTTAAATTATTAAAATGCAAAAAAATTAAAACATTTAATGTGTAGTAGATGTTTTTTAATTAATTAACAATGATTTACAACATTAATTATCAACGAAACTCATTGAAATTAATTCCACCCAAAAGTGTATAGGATTAAATACAAAGTATTTTTTATTTAAAAACTATAAACCATTCATCTTGAAGTATAAATAACCCCTTTCCCTACTCACTTTCCACACCAATAAATTGATAATTATTTATATCTCAATTTTCCTATCACTATTTTCTCCACGGTTCTTCCATGGTTCTAATGAGTCCCCCTCTAACATTAAGAATAATTTTTCCAAGGTAAGGGATCCTCTCCTACTCCTCTTTATTCGAGCACCACTTTTATGTGATGCCACTTCATTTAAATTTGTTCATTTTTTTGTATGATTTTATACATACCTATTACAATAATTTTTGTTTAAAAGTGACGAGAGATCTTTTTCACTCTCATCTGTCCCTCCCATGAATCTTTATGTAATGTCGTTATTATGATGAATTTTTTTAAGGGGTCTCTTTGTCTTCTTAACCATTCACGATTCTTCATTTTATTTATCCTTTTGAATCTCAGTTGGATATGTTTTCAACAATTTATAAATTTCCATTTAAATGAAATTTTATTTTATTATAATATAAATAATTTATCCCCTCTTGTTAAAACCAATACATAATCTGTTACCATGGGAAATTTAGTAATGGATCTATTTCTCTTAATTTTTTTTCAAGATTATTATTTCTATTTTTATTTTTAATATCAATTGGATATGTTTTAATGATTTTATAAATTTCCCTTTACTTTCCAATTTACATTCATATAATTAGATATCATTTATTCCCCATCATTAAAACCATTATGTAAGCAGTTACTATACCAAAATTTAGTAAGGGATTTCCCTCTCTTGTTTTCCATTCAAGGTTCTTCTTTGTATTTAGCCATTTTGAATATAAATTGATAAGTTTTCATGTTTTTATAAATATCCCATTATTTTTATATTGATTTTATATGTATTATATATAATTTATCCCCTCTTATTATAATATATACCTAAGACATTACTATTCTGAAGTAAGGGTCTTCGATCCTCCACTTTATTTTTTCAATTACATTGCTTTTGTTGTATTTACGTTTTTAATTACCTTATTAAATATTCCCATTATTTTTATTCCAAGTTATTATGTTCCATTTTATATTTTTTAAATTTTATCTTACCTATTCCCACTCAATAAATCATTTTTCAATTCTATATAATACACACACTATTCAGAATCCATTAAACCATCCTAAAATTTCGGTAAAGTAAAAAAATTGAGTGGTTTTCCATGAAATTAAATACATATCTAGAAAAAAAGTGGATCCAGATCTATAAAATTTTTACCAAGGTGTAATAACCTCTAAATGGGTGAATTGGGATGGACTTGATCATCACCTGGGGCATGACATTCAGACTTGCTATACACTTGGATTGACACTCCCAGTGATACACATGGATGACCTATATACAAATTATAAACCATTTCCAAGGATTTATATTTATATAATGTGGTCTCTAACCATTTTAAAATCATACATCATTATTTTATTCTTGGATTATGGGAAAATAATATCATACCATATAATTTTTTTCGATATGTAAAAAACAAGTAAGATATGCCTCATTGAGAAATTGATTCTAAGTATCTATGTTGTTTATTTCCTTGAACATTATCCATTTAATCTTTTATATATGATATAATTAATTGGAATTTCATGTCATGGTCAATTGAATTTTATGTGATGGGTGGAGACTATAATTATATAGCCCCTTAGTGCACTGGTAGGTCTCATGAGACAACAAAGATTATGTAATGGTTGAATCCATAGATTTTATGATGTCTTGAAAAAATGCCTAGATGGTACGGTTAAGATGTATAGAATTATATATTCTTATCACTATATGATCAGTTATTATTATCCGAGCATTTATTCATTTTTAGGTTGGAAATGGATTTTTTTTATGCTCTTAATTTATTAGGATATGGCATGAATCAGTGTATTCATTCATGACTCATCGCACTATGATCAGTTATCTTTTATCATGAAATTTATACATTAATATATTGGACATGGATTTATTTAATCTATTAGTTTCATTTACAATTCAATGACTTAGTTTATTTATTTATGTTGTACTACCTATTTTGTTAAAATCATTTCCACAATACCAAACCCCCTTACTGAGCATCTGAGATCACCCTTTAGGTTGTTTATCATTCTTCCCTAAGGATCCAAGAGGAGTACTATGTATTTAAAATGGATTAGAATGAGAATAATAATGTTTTCATTTTTTATATGATGTATTTTTAGTTTCAATGTAATGTAAAACTTTTTTATGTATCTCATTTAATAAGGCTATTAAATTGTTAGATCCTCCATATTGTGATTTATGTACCATTAGTAATAAATATCCACCAGATCTCGGGTGGTGGATTCAAGGTTGTTACATTTATTCAATAAAGAAAGCTTTTTCGACAAATGTTTTCCTTTTTCATTGTTTTTTTACTTATATATATATATTATTTAATAAAATTAAATATAATTCACTAAAAAATTCCTTCATTTTAGGGAATATAGGTCACTTTTATAGTTCACATGATTTGTCCCAACCTATAGAATTTTATAGTAGTCTAAGATCTTTAAATATGATATATACCTGATTATATAAATGTGAAAATATTGGATTATGATTTATAACTAGTAATAGGTAGTTAACCCTCATAGTATGTTCTTCATATGTGAGAGACTTTAATTTACTTTACTATTTATTAATATTTTCCCTAGCTTAATTTAATTCAATTTGCTAGTAAAGGTAGAAAAATGGATTCCTTCTTCTATAAAATTAAATATATTTATTTTCTATAATTTAATGAATACATGATTTTCTTATAAGGGAATTGGTACCCTTTTCATTTTTAGAGATAGTTAATGGAGTGAAATATGATTCACTAGTGTCGCTGACAATTGATACTGGAATATCCATTTGTATTTTTCCATAATTTGTAATCTAAATGAGTCACACATACACCTCCATACATGTTCATCCAACTTAAGGTGATTCCACAAGATTATGGTATTTCATTACATTTCCAATTTTTTTTCCAGTTTTTATAATATGTCATTAAAAAATTGGCATAAAGAATCATTTCCATAATGAGATGGTTTAGATCAATCTTATCCACGTGATTATGAATTATAGAAGGAATAATCAATTGAATTGAAAATGATATATATTTAAATACAAAGACCTGTGGTGTCACTACAATAAATATAGTTGACTGTGATGGGTTTTTATCAGTGGTTTCCAAAACCTCTTCTAAACCATTAAAAAAAATTTACAGCCCCTTTTCTTGAGGAACTTTTTAAAATCATCAGAAACATCGATATTTAGTGGGGGTTGTTATTAAAACCCCACTATATGTTTAATGAAAATAAATTTTGTCATTATCATATCCTTCTATAATCAAAACTCTATATCCTAACACCCTATCTCCCCCTCAACACTGTGGACACCCCCATTAATGCCTCAAACACCATACCCCTCTTGACAACATAGACACCCTCCCCCATGTCGTTATTTCCCTAAGTGATACCCTATACCCCTAACCCAAAACCATCTCTTCCCTCTCCCAACACCCTCTCCCCATCAACACTGACACCTTATGCCCCTCAATGTTTCATAATGATGGACCCCACTCACTGATACAATCGACAACACCAGACATGGAACCCCCTTGCTCATATCCTCACCCCTAATTGATATCTAGGCTTTTCCCAATTTTATTGTGAAATTGATATTTGTTAAATTATTTAATGTATTTTTGAAGTATCAATTTAGCGTGGTTATTTCCCCTCACTCATATCTAGTTTAGTATGTAACTCTAACTAGTGATTACTGGCTACTTTAGAAACAAAATTTCTCTAGTGTATTATATACCAATGATTGAATATTATGGTACTTGGATACTTGATATTTATCAATAATATGTTATGTACTCTCCCAAGGTTCCTTAAAATAAAAAAATAAATTTATTTTTAAATATTATTTAAATTTTAGTTGTATTACATTAGTTTAAAATTTGATATCATGTAGAACATTAATTGAATGGTATAAATTTGATGTTAAATATTACATGATTTTCTTAAATGTTGAATGGTACATTTAACATGAATTTTAAATTTTTATATCATAGTCTATTATACAATATTATAAATATGGAATTTGTTACAATCTAACATAATTTCTTCAATTAAATTATTCATACACAATCTGTGTGAATTTATACATGGTTTCCTTAATGCACAAAAGATTATAGAACCATAATAAGATGAAAAATATGTGATAATTTGTCTTTTGATTTATAAGATTTGGCTAGTGGGTGGTGCAACGATTCACATTAATATAGATTGAATTTTTTTATTTTGGTAATAATTTAAATTATGTATTTTTTGTATCATGTTGGCCACAATTTTGATTATACATTTTTTGAAAGTGTAGGATGTTATCTACATATGGAAAAACGTTTGATTGCCTTAACTCAGAGCACATCCCAGTATGTTATGAGTTTGAATATATTTTGATATTTTTCATTTGAAAGTCAATCTGTGGATAGAAGAATCAAATGACCTTGTCCTAAATAAAAATTAAGATGATTTGTGAAGAGAGATGAAGTATTTGAGCACATGATATTGAAACAATTTATTCTTAATTATATGTGATTCATTTGACATGGTGAATTAATCATTATAGGGTATTTGGGGATTTATGAACATAGCCAAAATTAACAAGTTAATTCCCTGATAGGTCATAATGAAATTCAAAACATGATAAATGATGTTTTCAATATAGTAGGGAAATTCCATCATTAATGTAACACATAATTTGATTTAGTTGTAGATATTGAAGATATTAATTATCATTTCTTAATTGTTGGATAGATTGATCACGATGACAACATATTAATGGATGATGATGATGGGGCTAAAACAAGGGAAAACTCAACTGATTAAACAATTGAGTTTTCTGTAATAGTTTCATATAAAAATCTATAAATTTTTGAATGATATGTCAAATATTCCAAAAAGTATTTTCTACTAATGTTGTAACACATCATGTGTTTATGTGGAATAACAAATAAATAAATGTCTATGATATTAGAATTTTTGTGTGTCGCATTTTATGAATCTAAGATCTCTCTTTCATATTATTAGATGGAGAATATTATTATCGATCATGGGTTCAATTATAAAAATATACAAACTTATCTTAATGATTGTATGATTAATTGGAAATAAGATTCGAATAGAGTAATTTGAAATAGATGATGTTCTTCTTATGGAAATCAATAAATAATGATGGAAGTTTGAATCAATGTACTACCTCAAAAAAACTGAAAAAGATAAATATTGAGAATATTTTAGGTCATTTTCAATTAAAACCATAGTTTTAATGATTTTTTTGTCATCTAAGAGCATTGAACATATGTAGTGTCATGATTTTCATAATAATAATGATTTATTCATGCCACATAAAAGAGATTCCAAATCATGGAAGACCATCAATTCATTAAATTCATATTTCTCTTCTAATCCTAAAAATGTATTCTTGGGATTGGAATATGATGGATTCAATCCTTATGGGACTTTAAGTAGTAGTTACAAAATTTGTTCAGTTGTTTTGATCCCTTATTATCTACCTCCTTTGATCTGTACACAATAGACTTCATTTATCATATTAATTACTATTCCTCGAAATGAAATGCCTATAAATGGTATTTATATCTACCTTTATCCACTTATTTATTAATTTCAGGATTTATGAAATGATGGTGTAGAAACAAATCATGCATCTATCATACAAATGTTCAAAATGATTGCCTCCCTTAGATGGACTATTAGTGACATTCCTAAAATTGGAAAATTTTCATATTGGAACATAAACAATGGTTTGTCATGTAACTTGTGTTACATTATCCTTGAGTCTCAATAGATACCATATAGAAGAAACTGATGTTTCATGTGTCATTATCAGTTCCATGATATATCATAGAGAATTTAGTTTATAAAATCATGTTTCAATGGAAAAACATATTTGAGGCATTTATAAAAATTATTGTTGGGATCATAGATCTTGGAATAATTATCAATTGTTGGTATAGAGTTTGTAAAATATTTTCAACTGAATGAATGTATAAAAATATTAATAACTCCATAAGTTACAATTAGAACACAATAATAGAAGAAAACAAGTATATTTTTTAACATCCATATTAGGAATTTAATTTTATATGACGTAGTCCTACTGTTATACACATTGAGAATATTTTTTGTGAAAATTTTCTATTTACATTGATTAATGTGAAGGTAAACTAAAAGGATCATTTAAATTCATATAATGAATTATAAGAAATAAATATCAAATATGATATATGATAAAATGAGAATGGGAAGTATCCATCAACTTTTTTTATAATTAAAACTCATTAGAAATATGATTTCCAATAAATTTTGAAATTTTTGATGTTTCTAAAAGATATTCTAGAAATATTTCAATATGTGTTGATTTGAATCATCATAAGATACACAAATTGAAAACTCATAACTCACATATATTGATGGATCAGTTTCTACCTTTGGCAATGCAGAATTTATAACCTAACAAAATAACCACCATTCAAATCCCCTTTTACAAATTCTTTAGATAGATTTGTGATAATACATTAAACCCTTACTAATTGGATAAACTTCCTGAAATAATTTTATGGATGCTATGTCATTTTTAGATGTTCTTCACCACATAAGTTTTCACTATGATGATGCATTTATCCGAAGAAGCTAAAATTATATGGATTGTTCATAATCATTGGATAAAATTCATATAGAGGTATTTTATTTTATATTATTTTCATTAAAATATTTTAATATTCATATTCGATATTGTTTTATTGGGTTTTTGATGTGTGGAATGGGGTTCGCTCATCAGTCTACCATTGTCACTTTTCTCAAAAACCCCCAATGGTTCCCCCATCTGTTGCTGGGTACAAGCCTGCTTTCCAAAGGTTGGTGTTCGTCTAGTTTTTTTGGCCCAAAAACTCTTGGGTACTCACATTGGTCAAGAGAATGGGATGTAGGGATCATCCATCCCTTTTGGTGGTAATTTTTCCATACTACGGAACTCTCTTATAAACTTAAGATGTGTTCACAAATCTATTCATAATCCCGATACGGGGCCGGTGAACCTAAAAACGATTCATTGTTTAATTCTATCATTAAACAATGAAATGGGGTCTCATTGATGAAATAAGTGAACTGTGATCTCATTAGTTAATCCATCTATATGTATTTGAGGTTCTTCATCCATTTTCTCAATGGTGAATAGCTACTTTATCTACTAAAGCTATATGACCAAATTCTATAGAATGTGTTGTTAGCTGATAACGTGGTTAATATTTTGGGGAGGGTTTGAATCCATTATGAGGAATCCTCTGTATCCTTGTAATTATAGGGATCAAAACCCATGTAGTTCTTTAATATCGTTTATTTTAGTTTATTGCGGAGAGGACATATGTGTGGGTACTGAGATGCAAAATATTTAAGCTTGGGTCTCAATGAGACATCCTATGTATCATGTTAATGACAAGAATTAGATTCATCATAGTTTAATCATGCCCTTGGGACTATCCCCAAGGTATATTCCCTTATATGAGGGGTTTTCTTACCATAAAACTCATTAGTTATTACAAACTGGGATCACCCAGGTTGGTAAAAATTCATGATTCCAAACGAGGTGTTCATTGTGCCCCCTAAGTCCACGTGAGCTATGCTCAGTGTGATAAACAAGGTGAAATAGACGATCATCATCAGGACATGTAGACATTGTTTGTACCTACTAGGACAATCATTGGGGTATTTAGTATAGGGATCGGGCCTTGAGAAGGCGCACTATATATCCTAAGTAAAGCGGGAATAAGAGTTATCATAGTTCATTTATCCCTTAACCAGATGATGGGATAAGGTGGATAGTCACTCTCAGAGACATTATGTATGACCTCTCAGTTTCATGAAAGATAGGGGTTCATCGCAATATATATTCCCATTTGATCAGGGACAAACCATATGATGTCGATAGTTGGGGCTCCTACACTGAGGTTTCCCTTGTATGCCTTGGAGTATATAGTGAAGATGCTATGGTCAGTGAAAATCCCTAATCTCACATGAGCTATCATCATTGTGAGAAACAAGGGTATTGAGATATCAATGTTATTTCTTTGCATAAAGGTCCTAGATAGTGTTATTGAACTAGGTGATCAATATGGAACTTGAACCATAGGGAGAGGTGGCCTATGCATCCTGAATATGGAAGGAATCAGAGTTATCATAGTTCTCTTTATCGGGGGTTACACACTGAATTTACCCTTGTATTCAGGGCTTACACACCAATGATGAACATGACTATCAAATCCTAGGATTCCCTTTCTTCTCGCCTATAGGGTGTTGCATGACCCAGTTGGCTTGTCCTCATAGACATCGGATGACCTAGATGGCTTGTCCTAGAAGCCATCGCACAACCTATCTTGACATATTTGGGGGGGTGTCGCATGAGACATTGCAACATAGTCTAGAGGTTTTTTCATGTCTTGGATGAAATCCATGGAGGACATCACGAGTCCTGGATAAAATGTCTGGAGGATGTTGTGAGAGCTTTGTTGTCATGCCCATGTGCTTTCATGAGACTTGACTGATATGAGAGAACTCCAATATATAAGTTTGGTAATGTATCTAAAGGAAATCTCTAGGATAGGTTAATATGACCAAATTGTTTCACGAGACCAAGGTGGTGTGACCATGGGGACCACGTGACTTGCTTTGACACATCCATAGGATTTCATGTATCCCAAATTAACATGCTGAAGGAATGTCATGAGATCTAGGTGATGTGTCCTGGTGCTATCATGGGTCTTTGTATGACTCACACAAAATACATAAGGGCTAGAAAGAATTTATCTCATTTAATTCGTACACTTTTGATCTTGATTCTAGCCATTATATTGAAAATGAATTAGGTTTGATCAGTATCAGTTTATTTTGTCTCTTGAATGATCTAGTGGGAATACAAGATATTCTCTGCATAACCTACTAGAGATCCTTTACGTGATCTGTGGATGATCATGGGATGTGAATTATGCATGTCTCATGACACATCCAACTGCTCACCAGTATATTACCTGGAAGAAGGTTGGCCGATCACGTGATTGGTTTCTCTGAGAAGTCTACTTCGATGCTTGGGAATTTTGTGGTCAAGAGTTTCCTTTATGTAGTAGCCCGTAAATATTTTAGGCTGGGGTGGGGAATATATACGCCTCACCACCCTGGATGCTCACCGGTTTGTGTGACATATTTGGTGTGAGTCCGGGATGGATTCGGTGAAGTGGGATGGCACCACATAGTTTTGCGAGTCTTTGTCGTGGGTCATTCCGAGTGCATCACCTGATTTTCAGTGATTGTGAGTTTCTTCGATCAATGCTTCCTTTATAGAATTATTTCCAACTAATGAAGACTTCTTTCATCATTCAAGCATGTCAAAGGACTTTTCATCTTTTTGTATGGACATTCCCAAGGGCCTTCATGGGGCCAAGTGCATGTTGAAAGGCATCTGTGAGATTCTTTATGACTTGTTTGGGGATTTGGGGAAGACAAGGATGGTTTGTACGTGGGTTTTGTGGGACCGTGCTATGGACTTCCTTAGCGCAACATAAGCATTTTAAGATCATGAGTACCTTCTGCAGCTTCTATATTTTATTTCCTTTGTTTTTTGTGGCAAATGATGGGAGTCACGAGAAATTTCATGAGTAATGTTGAGGACAATCAATCTATTTTTTGGTTATTCATTGCGTGATTGATAGGGTTCACAGATATGCACAATAATTTCATGGAAAAATCCATCCATTCATCCTTGAAGAGCCAAAGTAAAGTGAAATGTTTCCTAGACATACCTGAAGAATTCCCTACGATGAGGCTGGAAAGTCAAATCGACTTCACAAGACAATACAGACATGACTCTAGAGACTTGTGGTGTCTTATTGATCACTAGGTGCACGCCACACATCTCTCAGTGACTGCAGATACCTCTCGCCTGGTCCCCTTTATCTCTATTGTTTTATTTTACAAATGTCATGGATTATGTGAATTTTTCTGAATATCATTAAGGAATTTTATTCTCCCAAATGATGATATGGTGCATTATCTTTACACCCACTGGGGGTCTTTGCATTTTGAATATGTTCCACCTATTTTCCAAGTATTTTTCAGCCTTCACCCACTGATTGTCTGTGAGTGTGTTGCATGATCAATATGAGATCTTTCGATGATTTGCATGACTTGTCTTGATCAGTCATCATGTTTTCCTATGGTGCATCTCAGGATCTGTGGTAGAGCTTGCAAAGGCATGAAGAAGTAGTCAGGGATGGTTCCTTTGCTTGAATTTGATGCATCGCATGTACATTGATGGGTCTCACGGCGGCATGCAAACTTCATCAAGGATAGTCGCTTTTTTCAACCTTTATAGGTCGCATGTCTATGGATGTATTTTACTATAGTGTGAACAAGGATGTTGTGCGTGTCAATCCAACATGCCAAAGGGTGCATGGAATGTTCTATAAGCTATTGTAGGTATGTTGAATAACCAAAGCCACTTGGATGTGTTGTGCAGCCAAATTTTTTCATGAGGGCGTCGTATGATGCCCAAATCCTTATGTGATTACCTAAAGGTTATTGAGCGATAGTCTGGAACATGCTCATGGAATATTTATTTTCATCATGTGGAGATATTAAGCACAACACGGAGCTTCGGATGCGCACATTAAAATTGCATGTGTGTTGTGTGCAACTCCATTGGACTGACACGATCCATCAAACCTTGAATATTACTTATATTCGGCTTCCGCGGCACATCAAATAAATTCTTTATGGCGTATCCATATGTCGAGTCACTATCCAAAATTCATCATATAACTGGGTATCACTACTAATAATACTGATTTTATCAGCACTAAAAATGGATTTTAATAGTGCTAGAAAAGCGTTGTTAAAGCCAGCGAAGATAAAGGGGGTCCCCTTTATCATCGCTCCAAAAAGCACTGATAAATCCCCTTTTATCAGCGCTAATAAGAAGCACTGATAAAAGGGTCCTTTATCAGCGCTTTGTTTTTAGCACTGATAAGAGACTCCTTTTATCAGCACTTTTTTTAGTGCTGATAAAAGAAAAAAAATTAAAAAATATTAAAAAATTTAAAAAAAATTAAAAAAAACATGCCAATCGGGGGGAATTTATAGTGCTTGAGCCCCCCTTTTTACAGCGCTTTCTAGCCCCTCTTGTGCCCACATTCACCCCCTCTACCCTTTATCAGCACTAGCCCTCCCCCCCAAATCTAGCCCCATGCGCGCACCCCTACCTCCACCAGGGTTTGATCTCGAGACCTCCCCCTTGCGCTCCTAATCCCTCACCACTCCTCTATATTGATATGTTTTCCATTTCATGATATCTATATATATATATATATATATAGTTATATTTATTCACATATTAATATATATTTACATTAATATATATATATAGTTATATTAATATATATATATATAGTAATATTAATATATATAATTATAGTGATATTAATATATATACTTATAGTTATATGAGTATATATATGTAGTTATATTAATATATATATATAGTTAGATTAATATATAGGTATATAAATATTCCTATATTTTTATTTTAAATACAATGGATATTTGTTATTATTTAGATAAAGCTAATATATTTCATATGTAAATATATTTTATTATTTATATTTATAATTAAATTTTTATGTGTGAATATATACAAAATATGTATATATTGTTATATATTTGATTATAAATATCAGTGCATTATAAAAAACGATAAAATTTCAAAGAAATAATATCAATATGAATGTAAAACATTGGAATAAATTCAGTCCCCACCAAAAATATCCAATAATACCCCCCCCCCCTTAAACGAGGCTGAAAATCCACAAAATGTTAAAAAAAATGGGGTATCCTGAAGAAAAACTCAGTTTTAGAGGCCTTATGGGCCTTTTTTGGCCTAAAAAAATTTGACAGAGGCTTTTCCTTAATCACCAGCGCATAGAGCTGATTGCAGGCTTCGATTTGATATGCTATAGAGCTCAAACGGACACCTGGATCAAAAGTTACGACCGTTTATTGTTCGGTAGAGTTTTCAATATATTTTGGATCTTCGTTTAATTTTTTTATTTTTTTAGTCTTAAAATTGTTATTAAATGACTATTAATCCACAATAATTATCAAATTATTAATTAAAAATATTTTTTTAATTTTTTTAGAAGCCATTTTCACTAAATATCTTATATATTAAGTATATTAGGTGTAAATATATATTTATACTTATCTAAAATATATTTAAAAATTATATATTATATTTATATCAATATAACTATATCTATATATTTAAATATTAATATAGTTTTTTAATGAATTTCCATTCAAAGTAGACCATTTATCAGCGCTTTTAAAAAAAGCGCTGATAAAAACCCCCTTTATCAGCGCTACTAAAAAAGCGATGATAAAGGGGTACCCTTTAACAGTGCTAAAAGAACATTGTTAAAGGGGTACCTTTATCACCTCTTTTTCGTTAGCACTGATAAAGGATGGCGCTGGCCATGTCCAGTTTTGTGGTAGTGTATGTGGATATTTAATATCATTTTGGGCAGAGGTGGGATTGTGATATGGGGTCACTTCTGTGTTCACATGATAGTGTAGGCGTGCTCTTGACCTTATATTTTCAGTAGTATGATGTCCTCATGGTAATACAAATGTTCACATGATAGGATAGGTGGTGCCACCGCCTTTCATAGGAGTGGCCACGCAGTGCCACAACCTTCACATGAGGGGATATGGGGTGCCTCAGTCTTCACGTGAGTGGATGCACGATGCTTCATCTATTCATATGAATGCTTACATGAAGTAGGATTTAGGTATCTTACTCCTTCTTGTGAAAGAATATGTGAAGGCCTTTCTGAAAAAGCATCTTCACTTAACCATTATATAGGCTCTCGACGCTCTGTTTTGGGAGGAAAACGAAAGCGCTCTCCTTTGAAAGTGGCAGTGGTCATGAAATATTGATCCCTCTTTAGTAATTATAGAATAAATCTTATCCTGACTTTGAAAATGAGAGAAATGGGTCACATTCGCTAAATATATTTCCCCATTCACCGCACCAACTTACATGTGTTGTGGTGATGGTTTTGAATCCATCCGCAAGACCGTCAAGATCGGTCATGGAAGAGAAAATGGTCTGGCACGTGGCTCGACCTCCTTATGGTGGTAATCCATATTGTGGTCCGGGCGTGTGGAATTACAGTGCAAGAAATGTTGTTTGATGGATATGTTGTGCGAAATCCATTCCAGGTGAAGTAGGGAAATCAATACCCTAGCGCCACAATTATGAGGATGACCCTATACGACCTCACCTGTTCTTCACACGATATGTGCCTAATTGAAGAAAATAAGCATTTCCATTTTGTTTATTTTATTCTATTCATTATCATTACTATTATTTTTAATACATAATAATAGTAATAACAATAAAACATATTCAATTGTATAAACAATGTGAACACCCCGATAATCATTATTATGATCACCTAATCACTCATCGCATGTGACCATTTACAGAGAAGTGTGTCATGTGCGATTATGAGTGTCAACAAACCCCCCCTAGAATTGGTTTTGTTTGGCACAAAAAGAATTTGGTTCTAAGGAAAATGTAGAGAACTTTTCCGCACATCTGAATGGTGATGAAATTCTCTTTTAGTATGCTATCAGTGAATAGATCTAATAAACTTTATATGCTTTCATCTAATTTTATTTCATTCATGATGTGCATGATATTTCGTTGTACTGATATTATGAGAATCACCAATGACACCCATATTTTTCATAAAATTATGAAAACCTAAATGTGTGGATATTGAGAATTAGGTCACAATATACTCTTCTTCAAGAAGCGCTGATGGATTCCCACTAACATGTGATTCTCTACTTACAATATTTTCTAGCTATCTTGAGTACATAATTTGTATAAGGTAGAATATATGTTTCAGAGGGAGAGTGTTCCATTATTTTCCAAATATTATAGGCTTTTCGGGCATAACATGATTTTTCTAAGTCCATATACTGAGCCTTACAATCCCTTGCAGGCTTGATTTTCTTTGTGCTTTAGTTTAAGGTCCTTTACCTTGGACCTAATATTGCTTTAGCTGAAGGTATTTTATCTTAGACCTAATATTGATTTAGTTTATAGCCTTTTATCTCAGACCATATGTTACTTTAGTTTATGGCCTTTTATATTACACCTTCTATCTCTTTAGTTTAGGGCCTTTTATCTTGGAACATCTATATCTTTAGATTAAGGTCTTTTATCTCCGACCTAATATATGATCATAGGGTATGGTGTAGATATTCCAAGAATTAATGACCTAAAACACACAAATATGTTGGTTTTCTTTTCAATGGTGTTGCTGAGGATTGTGAGGATCGGAATGCCCCTTTTTAGAGAGTGATTTATTTGGTTAAGAACCATATGTGCATTTGCATGAGCCATAGGCATGCATGCAAAGTCAAGAAATAGATCCTTGAAGCCAAGTATAATTTCCACATGCTATGAAAGATTTATGGAGGTGATATTGGTTAATGGAGAAATATTAGGGAAGCTAGATCAGCCTGGATAGATGGATATGGGTGATGTAAATCGTAATTAGAATGTTTGAGTCCATGAATATGAGATAGCGCAGACATGCTGGGTATGTCCCATGATATTTTGAGATTCTAGGTTCAACCATGGTGTTGATAATTCTCATATGGATTGAAGCTTCTTTCTAGAAAGGAGATGATGCCTTTAGTTGGCGGGTTAAGGCCCTTATGCATCGGTAGAATACCAAGAGAAATATGATCTCTACTTCTCTTAGAGGGACATGAATGTTTTTTAGAAGTCTCAAGCATCCAGATGATGAAGTTTGATATGGAAAGAAGTTTATCCAGAATGGGTTCTAGAACCATAGGGAAATTAGATCCTAAATCATGAAGCTTGAGCCGTACACCCTTGGTTTCAAATCATGAGGTGTGGGCTATCTAAGGATAGGGAATGAAGTGACATAGTCCTTCCTTGAGAAAGGGTACGAAATATTGTGATGTAACATCGAGGATATTAGATATGCTTCGATAGTTTGATGCGGGAATATTAGATCATGACCTAGGGTGATCGAGTCAGGAGAATGATATGTGAAAGTCATACATGGAGTAGTTGAGACACACTGAGGTGTTGAGTGCTTCCACAATAATGTTGGGGATCACAAGGATTAGAATTTCATTTTTCATAGTGACGCATGGGGATGATGGCCATAGGCGCATATAAAGGATCCATGGGTAGGTATGAATAGTCAATTAATGGTTCTTTGAAGCTGAGTATCCTTTCCAATGGCCATCGAAGCTTTCTATGATCCGAGAAACCCCAACTCTGGAAGTGTGATTTGTGGAATGTGTAAGATCCAAGGAGGGTGTGTGAATACCCTAAAAGTTCTACCACCACCTAATGAATGTATTCTCATGGTGAGGATTTGTGACAAACCATTTCTCAAACTTTTTCCTACACTAGGGGGGTCCAACAAGAATTTCATGGATTTTACTTGCGGTATTGGGTAGATCCTATGTGCTTTTATTCCTTATATATTTATTCCCTAATTTTTTCATCAACATTGAGAATGAAGAGTTTAGCGATCAAAGATTCGACTCTTACTCAATTCTCCCCTTGCGGGTTTTTGGCCAGGAAAGTTTTGTGTCTATTTCATTAGCAGTTTAATGTCTTTATATTTAGACCATTATGGGTTGGATTTTAATGTTGTAAAACATTGACTGAAACACACAGTTTAGTTTCATGACTCACATTGACTTATTGTGTGAGATGTTACAAAAGATCCTTATTAGGATACCCATGGTCAACAGCACCCCAACATCCTTCTGAGTGGAATATGGAAATGTTGTAAATCATGGATCGAGGTTCTCGGGTTAGGAGTAATAATATATGAAAATATTACTGAGAGTAGGTCATACACGCTGAGTTGTTGAGTTCTATCGTAGTGATGTCGGGGCTCACAAGGATCAAAATGTCCTTCTTTCAAAGTTATGCATTTGGTTGATGACGGCAGGCGCATATGAAGGAGCCATGATCACGTATGAAATGTCATATAAAGTGTCCTGGAAGCTAGATATCCTTTCCAAGGTCTATGGTAGATTTCACAGATCTAAGACATCCATGTAATGATGTGTGGATTTTGGATTGAGGTGCTTCAACAGATGGTGGAGTACCTCATACTCTGGTTGATCGGGGTATTTATCTCCTGGTCTTTTGATAAGGAATGTAAAATGGGTGATGGTTTTCCCAGTTTAACACCATGTAGTGGGGATTTACTTTCCTCCTAGTAGTTTAACATCATGTGGTAAGGACATTATTCCATGCAGTTTAACATCATGCGGTAAGGACATAATTCCATACAGTTTGACATCATGCGGTAAGGATGTACTCTCATTCTGTTTATCATCATGTGGTAAGGATGTGGTAATTGATGTAAAAGTGTGGGAATATCGTGGTTGGGTGAAAATATTGTAACTTTAGAATCGCAACATATCTCATGAGGATGAGAATGAATCCATAGGTAGTTCTGAATGAAGTCTCCTATGGAGGTCTAACCCATATGTATGGAGTGGTATCTTTTATATTAGTTTATTGTGAATGGGATCAAAGATGTAAATTCAAGCATCACTATGTATCCTTTTAGGGAAAGAATAAAGTCACACATAGTTCTCAAACAAGAAATAAGATAAACTGTTCTGACCCATACGTAGAGGTGGGAAATACTTCTGTTCACCATTTCAACTAGGCCTAGGATTAGAGATCCAGGGATCACTACATGTCATGTGATGATAGGAATCAAGCAACATGTAGTTCTTGAGGATCCATGTAGTTTAATGTTACACAGTGAGGATGAGGGTGAACTGACATTAATGAATGAAAATGTTTCGATTGGGCCTAAATATGGACATTTGGGCATAACTATGTATCTCATGAGGTTGATAATCAAATCAAACATAGTTCTTGAAATCACATGCAATCTAATTTAATGTGGTGAGGATGCAGGAGGACCGATATGAATTGATGGGAATATTGTGGTTGAGCATGAGTATGGATGTTCAGGCTTCACTATGTATCTCACGAGAATGAGAATTAAACTACATGTAGTTCTGAAGAGCCATGCAGTTTAAAGTCATGTGGTGAAGATATTGAACGTGTATTTTAACATCATGTAGTGAGGACTCATGGTATGCCTTTTAGGGTCTTGCATTTCAGATAGTAATGGACCCATTGTGAGCTTTTATGCCTTTACTGTGAGGGAAATTCCTTTCCATAATTCCTAGGCTCAAATGAGCTATGCTCGGAGTTAGAAAAAAGGAGTGGCAAGGGATTACCTACAATGCATAGATAATGGAGGAAAAAACAAGGACAATTTGTATTATGTATTAGATAGACCAATACATATGAATGAGTCATCCATATGTATCACATTGTAAATAAAAATCAAGATGTACGTAGTTATAGAAGAACTGTGCAGTTTAATGACAAGTGGAAATGATGTAGATGACTCAATATTACTAGAGATTGATATCACAGATCCATGTAGTTTTATGTCATGTGGTAAGGACATTGGATATGAAATTTGATGTCATGAAGTTTGGAAAAAAGGTGTTGTTTAGTCTAACATCTTGCTGAAAGCATGAAAGATGTCATGTAGTTTAACATCATGATATCAGGAAAAAACCTTTCGTGTAGTTTAATGTCTTACTTCCAAGATGAAAGATGCCATGCAGTTTAACATCTTGGTTCCAGGATGAGTTTCGTACAATTTAACATCATGTATCTAGGATGATTGATGTGGCATACACTGATGTGGACACCCTTGTACTGATAGCTACGCAAAGTATTTCTTGAGAAATCTTGCAATTGGGGGAGGTGTGACATGCTCTCTATCCATTGTGGACAATGAGTAAGCCCTATTATGGTAGAACCTATTTATAATGTAAGGACTCTCCAATTTGGGTTCTATATTTAGGGGTTCCTTTGATAGTATCATTGATGGTTTGAGGACTAATACTAGATTCCCTTGGAGGAATGATTGGAGGTGACCCCTTTTATTGATGGCTCATGTAATCTGATTCTGGAGGACCACATGGTTGTGCAGTGTCCACATCCTATTCTTGTCAAGACATTCCAATTCATCAAGACTCTTTTGGGATTTCTCATCAGGTAATAGTTTCTTATAGATGGATACTAGGATCGAGGGCAGTTGGACCTCCATGGGTTGCACTGCCTCAGTCCCGTACTCTAGTGAGTACGGTATTGCTAGTGTAGCAATATGCTGGGTAGTACACCCATAAATCATAGAGGCATTTGTCTAGAAAATACTTGATATCCTTATTCATCATCTTATGGAGTATATTTGATACAGTATTATTTAAGGCCTATGTATGTATATTTTCTATTACATGATAGTGGGATGAATGATTTGACTTGATATTGTACTCCTGTAAGAACTTCTTCAACACCATGGAATAGAAATTTTTGTTGTTTTCCATCAATATGGTGTTTGGGACCTTGAACACGGTGATGATATGGGATTTTATGAAGTTGATGATGTTATTCATCCTGAATTCCTTGAGAGGTATCACCTTAGACCATTTGAAAAAGAAGTCGGTAGTAGTAAGGATGTACTTAAACTGCTTAGTTGTGGCTAGGTGATATAATCCCACAACATCCATCCACCAAACAACAAACGGTCAGGAATATTTGACAATATAGATAAATTATAGTGGTTATTGGATGTTTTTTGCATGGATTTGGATTGAATTCCTTTTCATGGTGAAATCCATGCAGTCTTCTATCATGGTTTTCCAGAAATATCCAAACCTATTGATCTGATGGGAGAGCCTGGTCTGGATTTATGGGCACTGCAAGAGCTCATATGGACTTCTTCCTTGATGAAAAAAAAATCCTTATTCTATATATCTAAGGAATATCCCCTCAAATCCATGATTTTATAGGGGATTCTTCTCATTTGGTATATCCTACAAGGAAAAGATTGATGCACAACACTGAATCTGTTCCATTCTAGCTCTATCCATTGGGACAGTTTCATCTTGTAAATAGTCAATTATGGGCTCCATCCATCCAGGTGTGACTATTAGTGCATCACACTCTAGGGTGATGTGGACCGGATTAACCTCTTCCATATCACAAATGATGATTATCAAGACCATTCTCTAATGTTTAATGGAGAATAGTGATTCTTTCAGATCAATATCGTCCAAGAAGATTCCACATTATCCAATATGTCGGTGAAAGAATTATGTGATTGGGGAGAATGATGATATGTGAGTTGGAAAGGGAACATTTCCATTAGTCCCCTGATGTAGCCAGTGAGAGGGGATATTTCTTCCTTCTTGATGGAATATCCTCTATTGACCTACTTTATCACTATATTTGAATCCCATTTTATTTTTAGGTAGGTTATTTTCAGCTGTAGGGCCAATTCCAAGCTAGTGATAAGGGCTTGGTATTCTTCCCCTCTTTTGGTGCAGCCTTTAGATAGTGAGAAATAGTAAGGTAATACCACTTTGTGACGAGAAAAAAATAAAACCCGTGTTACAACATGGTTGAGATTTTTGTTTTCCATTATTTTCCTAATAGGACTTCATGGGGAACAATCAAACTACAACTCCCATGTCCAGGGAGTTTCATGTGCATAGAAGACCTCTTCATATGGAATGTCAGTGTCCTCTGATATATTCTCCAGGGCGCTATGTGCTTCAAGGGAATCAACAAGGGATTTTCCTTTCACTAACATATGTGGCCCAAAATGAATGTCATATTGGTGAAGAATTACTTCCCATTAGGCCAAGCACCTAGTCAACATCAGATGACCAAAGATTTACTTGAACAGATCGATGCGAGAGACTAATTGGACTTCATGGTGCTGTAAGTAATGCCTCATCTTATGAACTAAAAATATGAGTGAAAGGTAGTTCTTCTCGACATCAACGTATTGTGTCTTAGTACCTAACATATACTGATGGAGGTAATAGATGCTATTTTCTCTTATCACATCATTCTTTTGTGGATAAAGGGTTCCTAATGAGTGTTCCATGGTAGCCACATATAAGATGAGTGACCTCCCTTCCTCTAGAGGCATCAGAACTAGTGGGTGTAGCAGGTATTGCATGAGAATTTCAAAGGATTTTTAGAAATCATCATCCCATTAGTAGGTGATTCACTTCTACATTAGCCTGGTGAAGGGGATAAATTTTCTAGCAAGGTTGGTAATGAACCACCAAATGTAAGCAAGATGTCCTTCAATTCCCCTAAGTTATTTGAGATTTATGAGGGGTGAAATTACTAAGATAACACTAGTCTTCTCCATTTCGACCTCAATACAGTGGTGGCATACCAGAAAACTATGAAATTTACCTAAAGGTACCCCAAAAGGGCATTTCATCAGATTCATATCCATACTGTGTTGTCACAACGTTCCAAAAATTGTTTGAAGATATGTGAAGTGATAACATCATTGTATGTATTTAATGACATGGTCATTGGTATAACACTAAACTATCCTTGCCAAGAATGT
Source organism: Viscum album (assembly GCA_963277665.1). NCBI lineage: Eukaryota > Viridiplantae > Streptophyta > Magnoliopsida > Santalales > Viscaceae > Viscum > Viscum album. The sequence continues at coordinate 257,668,591 of OY728128.1, read as the reverse complement.
ATTAAAGATGTTATGCATTGTGCATTGATATGTTGAACAAGCATTATTCAACCCAAACGGAATGACCTGAAAGAAAAAGATCCCCTTAGGCGCTCTAAAGGCAAGGGATTCTTCATCCTTGGGGGCTATCATGATCTAATTGTACCCCGAGTACGCATCCATGAATAAAAGGACTTAGAAACCAGTGGTTTCAATGATCAAGAGTTACATTATCAGAAATGGGAGATTACCCTATGGAAAATGTTGTTTAAGTTCCCTAAAATCAATACATACCCTAATAATACCATTATTCTTCTTGATAGGGAGGATGTTGGTAAGCCATATCATGTATTTCATTTCTCAAGAAATGTTTACATAAATCAACATGTCGACCTCTGCCCCTATAATGGTGTTAGGGGAGGGGTGTGTCCTCATAGATTCCTGATTGAAGCCTCAATGCTAATCTAGTATCCCGAGATGGTATATAGGAACATCTAGACTCAACATGTCCATTTGTGTGTACTTCCATGTGAACACATATCGGTGCTACTTTAGAAATATGATATATATCTTCTTTTCTTCTAGGTTCATGGAGGAACTAATCAGTATAGGCCACAAGTCTTCCTTTTTTTCCAGATTTATCTACCTAGGTTCATCGATGGTGGTGGTGAAACCTTCCTCGAATTCTAGAGGGGTGTTCCTGAGGTATTCATATTCTTCCTTCTTAAAATTTGTGGAGACATTTTCAAACAATGAAAACAATCCAGGGTCCCCACTATCATTATGAGGGTGACATTTTCCATGAGAATATACATTATCATCCCCCATTTACTGAGTCATTTTATAGAGATTTTGGAGCTAATAATATTCACTTATGTCACTGGGAACAAGAGAGGCTGGGACCTCTTTGATTAAATATGTGTCCTCGGCCAGGTTTATTGGGAGTATGTAGTCATCGTCAAGCATACTCTGGGGATTTACAGGGCCAGTCCCTAAGCCATTGGAAGCGGTAACCTATATATCATCATCAACCATTTTTTATCCCTTTTTATATAATCTTTCTCAAGTATATGTGGCACCACACTTCTCTAAGGGAGCACTGTCACCATGTAGTATGTCGACTTCTCCATTAATGGGATACATCAGACATTAGTGTCATGTTGAAGGTATCATGAGGTGTCTGTATAGTAAGGGACTTCCGAACAGTATTTTATACGTGGTGTGTTTCTGGATTACCATAAACTCATTATATAACGTGAGATTCCCAAATTGTGATTCGAGATCTTTCTTCCTGGGAGGTCTTTTCTCACGCTTATCATACCCTTGGATGGTTAGTTTAGTGAGATAAAATTCCATTATCCATATACTAAATGTTGTAGGGTTCATACTAGGATAATAATGATCCCAAAACCACTATGAATCAAAACCATTTTGATGTTGAAATCATTGAGTCTTCCTGAGACATATAGGGGGTTGATGTGTTCTTGAAGGGTATCCTCTTGATCATTATTAGTGAATGAGATGGTGACATGAAATTATGATTCCATGGTCTCCAATCGATAGACCACATCTATAGTGACTTCTACATTGAAATCTTTTGGGCTTGTTAGAGCTTCAACAAGTGCCTCCCTAAGTTATTTTGAAATATGGAGTGCATCGAAGACTAATAGCATGGTTGGGACTACCGCGAAATATTCCAGAATGGAATAAATTTGTTCCAGAGGTTGGAGCTTCCCAATATAGGTTTTCTCCGGGATTGGTGGATGAAGATATGAGACATTTGAGGTAGATAGGCCTGGAGTTTTTGTAGAGGTTGATGGAGTATCTATTGTATGTGGAACATGGAATGTCGACCTTCCTAGTTTTCTTGGCTGATCGGAATGGAACCCACTAAGTCGTCATGCAAGAAAATCAGATGAGGGTGAAATATATTGGAATATGAGGCACCTCCTTGTCTCCTTTAAACTTTTGATAGTTATTTTCCATGACTCTAAGATGCATATTACATGTGAATATGACTAGAATGTAGAGTCTGGCCACATCCACATTGTCTCCTATATCATCAGCTCTGGCATATGAGGCCACATGTTCCCCAGTTATATACGGGAAAACCATTCTCTATAAAAAACTTAATGTCATATAAGGGGTATGAAAATGGTATTTTTTTTACTGAACCAAATATGAGTTCTTCTTCTTCTGGGGGTTATGTTTGGTGGGGTGGTACCTGTATTTTGGATGTTTAAGGAAGAATTCGGCAAGAGATAAAGCTCACATTGTGGGAGAGTATAGACCCCCCATCTTTTATTAATTCCTGATTCTAATGATCATTCCCACCATTGAGTGGTATATTATATGTTCCCACCTTGGGTGGTGGAGCTATCGTGGGTCAGTGCAACTGAGCATTCACAGTGTTGTGGACTCAATTAACTGCCTTTCGAGTCATCTAGTTGTCTAATTTTCCTACACATTCGGCCAGAACCTTCTGTAAATCACCCTCTTCTTCTGGTTGGATCATTGTTATGTAAGACACCTTCTCTAGGGATTACTCTATAACCACTTTTCAGGAATTGATCATGTCTCTAAGGACATCTTTAAAGACGAACCGGTTAGAGATATTATGACCCAGCCTTCTATGGAAATGGTAGTAATCGAGACAGTCGGTGAGGTTGACCTCATAGGGAATCCTAGGTTTCATAAGTGTGAGCATGTTTTTTTCTATGGACTCTAAGAAATAACTGGGTAGTTATTCATTTTATAAGTATTATACATTGTTGATCTATTTCTAAAATCTCAGACGACTCTGATTTCTCTGTGCTTTGGGCTGCGGTCAATTCTGTGTTAGTTAGTGATTGATAGGAGGTTATGGGAATTTTGGGGCCTGACTACGTATTTGGATTGGCACAACAGCTGGGTTGAGAGTGAAATATGTAGCTTTTTCCTTGGATGGACTTTTTCTCGATGCTATGAATATGAGTTGAGTTATGGATCAGATCTGTTGGATGGTTTCTTTTAAACGTTGGGCCATTTCGGAAAACTCATTGAATCCACCTGGACATTTCAATAGAATCAAAGGTTTCTAAAACTCATCCCTAATATTTTTAGCATAGAGTTCCAATAGTTTCTCTTATGTGAGAAGGATGATGAGTGAGTAGGTCAAACCATTCCACCTTGTTGTGAAGTCATAAAACATATCATTCTTGCATTGTTTAAAGTCTTTTAGGTTGATGATAGTCATATTACTTAGTGTAGAACTAAATTGATAAAGGAATTGCCCATAAAGGGCATCCCATCTTGAAATAGATAATATTGGTATATTGTTATACCAAACAAAGGATGGCCTTATCAGAGTCTATAAAAAACACCTTAGATTTGTTTACACCTATTGATATTGAAGGCCCATCATTATCCCACATCAGGATACAAAATATCTAGGATTTTATTCAGGGTCACATGTAGTCTCAAATATATAGAATGTCGGATATCCGAAATTTGGTGGAGGAAAAGGTTTCATCCACCCAATCGGGATACTGCTTCCTCTCAGGCTACACAGGTGCGTGTCTTCTTTCCATAGTTTCTATTTTAGTATCATGGTACCTGATGCTGATAATAAACTATGAGGGAATCATTACATGAATAGTATCTCATCCAGGGGGAGCTAGTGGGGGGCAATGAGGTGGCCCTACATTTATCTCCTACCAATTTTCAATTTATCCCAAGATTAAACGGTTGTCCAGATGAGGGAGAGGTTATTTCCACAATGGAGGTAAGTCATGGTCATTTTAGACATCCTAATTTATTTGGACTAGCTGACTACATCTAGAGACAACATGATTCTTAGATACCTCTCTTGGTGGTGGATAAGCCATGGGAGGGAGAACATTCGTCTCCACCACATGATGATACCTAGTAGGGATATTTCTTCTAAGTAACTCCTCATTGTTTTGTCGGAGAGTTTTTATTTTTCTCTCATATCATGACAATCGTTCCTACATGGAAGGAACCCCATTTCATATGGGAGGTGATCTGGATGTGGTTGTAACCTTCCCCTTGGTGATATTTTTTCATGGAGGTGGCAGGTTGATATTCGTAGGTTCCATTTTTTGTAGCCATCTTTGGTTCCCAGTGCATGAATCCTTATATAGTGTATTCAAATCTCCCTCTTCATGAACTAGGTTTTCCATATCATTACCATCAAAAATTCCATCTTGATCAATATATTCCATGTTGGTTGTGAAAATTTTTACATAGGCATATCGGGAAATGGGGGTTGTACCCTTACTTTCAACATAATAGGCTAATCATGCGCTATCTTTTTTAGGGTTATTATTCGAACCCTTGGCCATGTTGGGCCATTTTGGCTGCAACCCCATTGGGGTCTCATTTTCTTCATTGTATGTTCCTCCTGTTTTGGTCTACGAATAGTTAATCTGAGGGGGTTTCTGATTGTAGTTTTTGAACATGCCCCAACCAAAAGGTATTTGTCTTGTAGTGAGAGGAGCTGGTGGGATGTGAATCACTGATTGATTCCTCCCAACCGTGAGAATACTGATTCACTCTTTGGTGTTGATGATGAAAATTACCCCATCATTATGGGTTAGTGGTCATTTAGGGCCGTAATTGGAATGGGTTGGTCTAGTCATTGAGGATATTATAACTCTAGTCGAGGAATTAATGATTAATGAGATGTAAATGAAGATATAAATACCCCTAGCTCAGTGGAGTGGGTTGATTTGGAATAACAACTATTGTCTCCAGGGTCCTATGAAGGGATGATGATCTTGGTGATGGTGATTGAGATATAAATTCCCCCAGCCCAGTGGCATGGGGTTACTTGTGGCTACTGAGGGTATGCCTCGAATACTCTTGATAATTGACGATAAGAAGGGTGGAGGTGGTAGTAGATATTCTCCTAGCCTAGGTGTCTGAATCTTCTCTTACATATTTGTTATGTAAATTGGTACTACAGCTCATGTGATGTGGTGCCACTATGATCATGTGGGAGTCGGGTATGATGGCAGACCATGGTGTGAACCATTCCTTACAGGAACTTGTTTGGGTGATCACAACATCAGTATTCATGTTTGGAATGTCCTACTATTTTTTAAGTGGCCCAGTTTGAAATCATGTTGATTATCCTCCCTCCCCACCCACGGTGCCTGAGAACCAATAAATCAGAGTCATTCTATTGTAGTGACCAACTAGCCCGAGCATTACCCGGTTAGCTGATTTCATCAGAGGCTATAACCTTTAAGGTTGTCACATATTAGGGGATTTTATATTTGAGGGGATCAACAATGTGTAATGCTCCATACTCTCCCCATCCTTGAATACAGATGCATGGCATAGCTACGAATATTAGTTTTCGAAGAGTTGTGATGCAATGGTGACAAGCGTGTTGCAGATTTCCACTATGATTTCCCAGTTATTGATTCTAGACCATGGAGATAGAAACCAAGTCTAGATAACAATAGAGTATATTAATTTTATGAAGGTGACACACTTATCCTAGATAAGGGAGATGTAAATCCTTCAGTTTTTGATGAGTATCCCACATATTTTAGCAAAGATAAAGCATGCACTACTTTTCCAACTCATCTGGAATCTTATAGTTAGTAGTATAGAGGTTCCAGAACATGATGGGGAGGTGTTTCTAGATAACTCTATCTATATGTCAATTTCATCCTCCACATTACCAGATATACATTCCTCCATCCGGTTAGACCATATAAGATGGCTCTGATGGTCACCTGTTGACGGGAGTCTGTTGCTTCTAGAAGTTGATGGGGAACCATATACAGTTGACCTCAATGATTCAACACCTCTCTATACGAAGGTGTTAGAGTTTGGTTCATCTATCTATAAGAATATTTCTAGATAAAGTGAGGATTTCATGATCCATGGTAGATATCGTTGAGGGGAGGATGACTATAGTGCATTTCAGGAGTAAATTCCATGCGATCCATCTCCACAATACAATGAGGAGGAATATCATGGTAATAATATTCTTCTTATGTTGCTTCAATAGAAGTGTTGATGGAGAATTTTAGTGTTGATAATGTGTCTCGAATAACCTCAAGGTCACTATCATTGAGAAGATTGAGAACTGGGACCATGTTATGCATCGTGGTAGGAATATGTCGACCTACCTTTTTGGTTTGTGTAGGAATCTGAGCCTATTGTTTGATAGTTTTTGGAACATGTATATGATCATCTGGTATTATAGAAGTATGATTCTACTACTAAGAAGCTACCAAAATATACCAATGATCCATCTCATTATTGGCAGTAATGTGATCATATCTCGAGACATGTTCCATTATCAGTTGGTGAATCTAGATTAGAATGGGGATATGATCATAATCCTAGGCATTTGGAATATATCGATGGTCTTTATTGGATAGAATATGAGCCCTAATCAAGGCGTGTGGTGCTCCAAGTTGGTGGACCCCCATCAGATCAATAATATGAGCCTAGTCTAAATATGAATTTCCCATGAGAATATGCCAACGGACCTCTTGAATGGGAGAAGGAATATGAGCCTTCCCCTATATTTCCTTCGAATTATGCTTGCACAATCATTCATCGGTAGATGTAGGAATATACACATGGATTCCATGATCTATTGGAGTATTCTAGGTAGATTCACTAAAAGGAATGTGAGTCTGTCATGATCCTTGTGCCATTCTCACATGGTTAGACCTTACCAGAATAGGGATATGAGCCTGATCCTATGACTTTGGAATATGTCGTTAGACTTATTTGACATGATTTTACCCCTACCCTGATTTATTTGCTTCTCTCACTTGGTGATCCCTTGTAGTAACGAGGATATGATCCTTATTATATGACTCTCCATTCATTATAATAGGTCAAAAATACTTTCATGTGGGAGGAAGAATTTTCTCTTGTTCGGGTATAACCACTTTTTTGTGATGATCAGAGTTTCCAGCTGCCCTGGATATAGGGATAGGAGTATGAGCCTATCCCTTCATCTTTAACAATGTTAGAATATTTCGGTGGAGTTCTTTAGTTGTTGATAAAAATATATTGACATTTTAGCAATGTGTGTGAAGGGATATGAGCCTGAACATTTTTCTCTCCATGATAAACTAGAATATGTTTTCAATTGAATTGGGGATATGTGCCCACTTCTATACTCCTTGTGAAATTAGAATATGATGATGGGATTCATGCATATGGGTAAGAGTATGAGAATTCCCCATCTCTGATGAGGGGTTATTCCTGCAAACTTGTTCTAAAAAAGCAGGGATATGAGCCTTCTTGTTGGTTCCTACCAAAATAAACTTGCAGTCAACATCGATAGTAGTGGGAGTATGATCCCTCTCCTGGATATTTGACGACTTCCTCCTATGATGATTCTTACTTTTAGAATTCTCATGGGAATTAGAGGTGGTTTTATATTGGATGGTACCCTTAGTAGGTGACTGATGGGTACTAGCGGGATGGCATTGATGACATTGGTTGACAGGTGCCCTCCTCAGTGGCACCTGAACCAAACGGAAGTTGCACATGGCCTCTTGTTCCACCTTTATTAGATACGGAAGATAGATATTTTCATGCTCTGGGGATAATCTCCCAAATCTATTGGTCATAGAAACAAGGGTTACTGGCTTAGTAACAACCTTTCCCAGGTGATGTGGACTCATCGGTCAACGTGCTTGCAGAAATTCATGAGCGGTCCCCATAGATAGGATTGTACAATGTCAGTGGTACTCCAAGACCATTGTATTCTCCACTAGTAATTGGATTCATCGTGAAGGATATATTATCTTGCGACCCATATAAGTTGAAATCATGGATCATTTTCCGGAGAAATTGCTCGATGATGAAGACATTATATCGAATCGATAAGACTTCAATATCTGTTATCATGAGAATAATAAGGAATAAGGTTACCAATTAGTGAAATATCGTAGGAATAATTTCTCAATTAGATATGAATTGTTAACAAAATTGTCCTAATATTTCATTATTTGGCCATTCTTCTCATTTGGACTTGTCAAAATGAGGATAGAATTATTTCATGAGAACCCTGGTTACAAAGGACCATCTATAATATCATGCTGGTATTACATCATTGTTTTTATAGGGTTTGTAAAACAATGTGACTAGATTCATTATAACCCAATGATTTTGTTATTATACATATTCCTTTCAGTTTTGTCATTCAGTTTTTTTTAGTTGAAAATTAATTATCCTGACAGAAAATAACTAATTATTTTTTCAATAGATAGATTCAAGTAGGGTTCACCATTTTTGTTTTGTTGAGTTTTTGTTGTGGTGGAATTGGTCTCTCTATTTATGAAACCATTTTAAATTTTCCCCGAAACTCCCAATGGTTCTCCCATATGTAGATTGGTACTGACCTACTTTCCAAAGGCTGATGGTGATCTCAGTTTTTAGGCCCAGTGACTCTTGGGGACTCACATTGGTCAAAATGATCGGAGTTTGGGCCCATCATGCCCTTTTGGGGGGAATTTTTTCCTACACCAAGACTCTCTTATAAATTTAAGATATGTTCTTGAATCTATTCCTAATCACGATACGAGAACCATTACCCTAACTAAATGATTAAATGGTTAATTATATTTATAAACAAAGAAATGGATTCTCATTAATGAAAAAAGGGAAGTGAGGTCTCAATAGTGAATCCATCAACATGTATTCTTGGTTATTCATCCATTTTACCAAATGTGATTGGTATCTTTATGTGCTGAAGTTGTATGACCAAATGCTTTGGAATGTGATTTCATGCGAGGAGGTAGTTAATATTCCCATGAGAGGATTGAGACATTATGAGTTGTCCTACATATCTTGGTTATTCCAGGAATAATAACCAACATAGTTCTTCAATACCATGTAGTTTAGTGTCATGCGGAGATGAAATATGTTCAGGTACAGAGAAACCAAATATATGATATGGGGTCTCAAGGAGATGTCCTATGTATCCAGGTCATGACTAGAATTAGAATCATCATAGTTCAATCACACCCTTGGGAGTCGCCCAAAGGTATAAGCCCTTATATGAGGGGTGTTTATTCTATACTACTCATCGGGGCTTACATACTATGATCTCCCTAGATGGTGGAAATTCATGATGCCAAATGAGGTGTTCATTGTCTCCCCCTAAGATCATGTGAGCTATGCTCAGTGTGAGAATCAAAATGGAATGGATGATCAGCCTCATGGAAATTAGACATGTTAATTACATACTACGATAGTCCTTAGGGTGTTTTTTCTAGATTCGGGGCCTTGATAAGTCTTTATACACATCCCAACTATATCGGGAATCATAGTTCATGTAGACCATTTATCCCTTAAACAGATGATGGGATAAGGAGGACAATCACACATAAAGACATTATGTTATTCCTAGAGGTTTCTAAAATTCTAGGGTTCATCCCAAGATGTATTTCCGCTTTATCAGGGACATACCATACAATTTCGGAAGTTAGGTCTTATGTAGTGATGTTTCCCTTATAAACCCTAGGATATATAGTGAATATGACATGATCAGTGCCACTCCCTAAGCCCATGTGATCTATAATCATTGTGAGAAATAAGGGTTAGTGAGTGATCAATGTAACTTATTTGGATAAGGGTATTTGATACTAGGATTTCCCTTGGTGATCAATATGAAGCTCAAACCTCAAGGAGAGGTGGGTTATGTATCCTGAATATGGATGGAATCATAGTTCTCATAGTTCCCTTTATCTGGTATTACATACTGATGTTTCCCATGTATTCTAGGATTACACACCAAGGATGTATAAGGCTATCAAATCCTATTATTCCCTTACAACTTAGCTAGAGGGTTTCACAGAACCTAGTTGGATTGTCCTAAAATCCATCAGATGACCTGGATGGCATATCCTATGATCCATCACATGATCTGTCTTGACATTTATGGGGGGGGTTCATGAGTTATCAAAACATGGTCAATAAGATTTCACATTTCTTGGATAATATCATTATAGGGCATCGCGATTCCAGGAAAAAATTTCTAGAGGACATTGCGAGATCTTAGTTATCATGCCTAGGTTATTTCACAAGACATGGAAAATATGAGTGAACACTATTATATGAGTATGTTGATGTATCTGAAGGAAATTTCATGGGTCTGTTAATAGGCCCAGAAGGTTTCATGAGAACAAGATGGTGTGCCTAGAGGGACTGTGTGACATTCTTTGAAACATTCGGAGGATTTTATGTGTCCCAAATATCATGCAGAAGGAATGTCATGAGATCTAGGCAATGTGTCTTAGTGCTTTTGTGTGTCATTATTTGACTCACACAAAGTGCATCAGGTCTAGAGATCATGTACATAATTTATGCCTCCCATTATTGATCTTTTTTCTTGCCATTATATTTAAAATTCATTAGGTTTTTTCAATATCAATATATTTTGAGTCTTCCATGATCTTGTGGGACTAAATGATATTATTAAAATATCCAGTATGAGATCCTTCATGTGATCAATGAATGATCACATGAAGTGAATTATTCCTACTGCATGACTCCTAGGATGTTATTTGGTATATTACATGGGAAGTTTGGTCGGTCACATGATCAGTTTCTCCGAGAAGTCTGCTTCGATTCTTGGTACTTTTGTGCTCAAGAGATTCCTTTATGTAGTAGCTGATATATTCTTCATGTTGGGTGGGGAATTTATAAGCCTCACCACCCTTTATGCTCGCTGGTTTGTGTTTCGTATCTGGATTTAGTCGAGGCCAGATTTTTCTAAGTGGGCTAGCACCACATGGTTTCATGAGTCTTTGTGGTGGGTGGTTTTGTGTGTGGTGACTGATTTTCACCGACTGTGAGTCCCTTTCATCAGTGCTTCATTTATCAAATTATTTCAATTTAATGAAGACTTATTTGATCATGTGGTAATTCTAGAAGAATTTTTATCTTGTACTATGGACATGCGCAAGGGCCTTAATGAGACCAAGTTCTTATTGGAAGGCATTCTCACGATTCTTGATGACTTGTCTGGGGCATTCTGTGTGACATGGATGGTTTGTATAGGGGTTTCACGGGACCGCATTGAGGAATTCCATAGCACATCACAAGAATTTTACTATGTAGAGTACCTTTTCCCTCCTCCCCACTTGTATTTCATTTGTTTAATTTGACAATGGATGGGAGTCATGTGTGATTTCATGAGTAATGTCAAGGATAATCACGATATTTTTTAGTGATGCATCATGTGACTGATAGGGGTCACAGAGATACAGGAACATGTAATGGAGTAATCCATCCATTCGTCATTAAAGATCCAAAGGGAAGTGAAATGTTTCATGGACATATCCGAGGCTTTCTATGCAACGAGATAGATAAGTCAAAGGTACATCTCCATATGAGACTGATATGACACCAGATACTTGTGGTGTCTTACGGATCACCAGGGGCATACCATATGTCCTTTAGTGACCATGTATTTCTATCGCCTCCTCCCTTTATCTTTATTTTGTTTTATTTTAAAAGGGCTAGGGATTATATGAATTTACCTATATATCATCAAGGAATTTTATCCTCCCAGATGATTATATGGTTAATTATCTTTACAATTATTAGGGTCTCTTAATTTTTAATATGTTCCTCCTATTTTCCAAGTATTTTTTGGCCTTCACCCACTCATTTTTTGTGAGTGTGTCACATGATCAATATGAGATCTTGTAATAGCATGCAAGAAATTGTCTTGGTTAGTCATCATATTCACCTACGGTGCATCGTATGATCGTTGTTGGAGATTGAAACAACGTGCATAAGTTTTCATGGATAGTTCCTCTACTTGACTATGATTCACCACATGTAAATTGATGGGTCTCATGGTTGAATTTGGACTTCTTCAAGGATAGTCACTTCTCTTTCCTTTGATATGTCACATGTATATGGTTATATGATTCTATAATGTGAACAAGGACGTTTTTTCTATCAAGATTGTATGAAAAAGGGTGAATGGAAAGTGTTTAATGTTGTCGAAGGGATGTCGAATAACCCAATCCATTTTAATATGTTGGGAAGCAAAAGTTTTGAACGAGGGAGTCGTATGATTTCAAAATCCTCATGAGATCCCATAAATGGGATTGATCGATAGAGTATCAAGCACGCACATGGAATATTTATTTTCTTCACATGGAGATATTAATAATGACATGGATCTCCTCATGCACACATGAATATTTCATGTGTGTGGTGTGTAACTCCATTGGACCGGCACAATGCATCAATCCTTGAATATTATTCATGTCTGGATTCCATGACACGTCAAATAAATTCATTAGGAATCAACCATATCTAGATTCCAAATTATTGTCTACAATTCATCATATAACTGGGTATGCTATTATTTAATCTATTTTTGGATGGAGTCAGGATAGTGGTATGTGATTGCTTCCGAATTCTCCTGATGGTTTAGGAGAGATCTTTTAGGGATTTTTGGATTTAAAATTTAAATATTGAGGGGAGAGAAAATTATTAATGGAAATATTTACTACATTATTAATGGGGGATTTGATCCCAACATTAATGGATAGTTATTATAAGTATTAATTGATGAAATAATGAATGTTGACTGCATTAATTAGATATATGGACTTGGTGTCTATATAGGAGGATTTTGTAGCATGTTTTGGAAGTGTGTTGGTAAATATGTAGTAGCAAAGAGAAAATGAGAAACGGGTGTCACGTTTGTGGTAAACGGTGTGAAGAAAATATGGTGAGAATGAAGCTTAGGAGATGACGATACTGAAGATGGCGTGTCAATGACGGTGAATGAAATTGTGTGCATAGAGATGACGCCATTTTTTCCAAAGTATTCTTGGTTGCAGAGATCAAGTGGTGTGTCCCAGTTGTGTTGATCGGCGGTACAAAAAATGTTATGTTCATGGGTGTGAGTGTGTCGAGAGAAAACTCATTCAGGTGAGTTGTAAAATGCCTTAATGTGATGTTAAAAATCATTTGGGTGATGTAAAATTCCTTCAGGTGATAAAGGTACTTAGGGTGAATCTTCTCTTGTGTGTTTCTGCAATGACTTTCTCTACGACACCGGGCTCCGAGCCCCAACACTTTTAGCCTTATATTTTTTATAGTATGAATCTCCCATGGTATTAAAACCATTCAAAAGATAGTATAGGTGGTTCCACTACCTTGTGTAAGAGTGTTCATGTGGTTCCAATGTCTTCACATGAGGGGATATGTGATGCCTCATTTCTTTTCATGAACACTTACATGAACTAGGATTGTGGTATCTCACCCCTTGACATGAATGAATATTAAAAGGACTTCCTTAATAAGGCTCTTAACTTAACCACCATACTGGCTCGCAATTCCCTTTTTTATGAGGAAAATGAAATCTCTCTCCTTTCAGAGAGGCAACGACTAAGAAACATTGATCACTCTTTATAAGGCATAGCGGAGGTGTGTGGAAACACAAATCAAAAAAAAAGAGGATATGAAAAGGAAGAACGCTGGGATTTAACATGGTTTGGTCGAAGGACCTATGTGCATAGAAGAAATAGGGGCCAACTCAATTATCTATCCAAAAACACATCGGAGGATCACTAAATATTACACACATGATTACAGCCTCTCACAAACAAATGGATTCAATCCTATTTTAAAGGCAAGTAAAAACACAAGTTAGTATGGGGTGGTTCATCAACCCCTTGAACCTTCTCTCACCAACAGTTGTTGTCCATGAAGGCTGTTATGTTGGCTGGGTTGGATGCCAACCAAGGAATGTTGCTGCTGACAGACAACTCTTCCTCTACTAAATCCTCCCATGATTGTGAGTGGACCCCACAAATCACCAACTCACAACCAATTTGGGGTAGAAGCTTGACCTTCAGTCTCCTTGTAGGTGTTGAACACTTCATAAAAAAAATCAAACACGCCTCTTCCCGCCAGATAGCATGGAACTTCCACTATCTTTAATCAATCTTTGGCTAACTACGGTCCCCATAAAATGATAAGACTCTTGGGAATCCTTCCTAGTAATCTTTACTACATCCCCACGTGAGACTTCCAACACTCCACCTACTATAGAAATATTTTATCCTCTTACATCGATCCTACTAAATGATATCAAGTTTCATCTCATCCTCCAAATGAATTTCAGGTCAGCCAGTTAATGTAATCCTACATCATGTGTCTTCAATTTCACCGTCCCAAACCCTTGAACCTCACATTTTGACCCATCACCAATTCTCATTGAATCTCGTACTAGCTGAAAGGAATGAAACTCACCTTTGGTTGTTGATATGTGTGCCTAGCTCCCCGAATCCAAAACCCATCCATCATTCTTTGGATTTTGAGCCCACTCATTCTTCCTTTTTATGATTTGACATTCCCAATTCATGTTCCCATAAAATTTGTAGAAATGAAACTATACTTCTCCCTATTCAACTCTCTCATCAGAGTGAAAGATTCCCATTGTCTCAAATACTTCATCATCTTTTGATAATTCTATGATGTTCGCATCCTTCTCTTCAATTTTCTCTTTCCCAACAACGTGCTGTTTTTTCTCTCCACGGTCAATTTGATAGTGACCCTTTTCTCACACCAAAAACATGGGATTTAATTAGGATCACATCCCCTCAATTTTGTTTACCATTCCATACCTCGTGAATTTTGATATCATCTCCTCCCGTGTTGATCATCTCGCATCACCATGATTTTATTTTTTGAATGTGTTGCGGGTCTTTGGAATGACTCTGAATCTTGAAGTGACATCGTCACCTCATCTAGATTAAATTTTTCCTTCCCCATGATCAATTTAGTCCCATGACCATCAAATAAACTTGGTAGAGATGAAAAAAGAAAAAGTGCTTTGTCTTCCTCTCCGACCATCACACCGAGCCCTAATAATTACGTCAAGATCTTGTTGAATTCATTGGTGTGATCCAACAATTTTTCCCCTCATCCATGCATAATTGGTACAATTTATTCTTTAGAAATAATTTATTGGTGAGGGACTTTACCATATATCACTTCTCCAATATCTTCCAGATCTCCTTCAGTGAGATCTTGTCCAACACTGAGTACTTTAACTCATTCACCAAACACAATTGAATTGTGCCAACAACCCTCATCTTGATCTCTTCCTAATCATATTTACTAGTTACCTTGGTATTTTACCTAATCAACGGTCTGAGAATACCCTACTACACAAGAATATCTTTCATCGTGCTTTTCCACAAGCCAAAGTTGTTACAACCATCAAACTTCTCAATCTCAAATTTCCGTAGTGCATCGCTACCAGCCGTCATCGATGTCGCAAAACATAGTTCCCATATCAGATGTTTCAACCTTTTAAAACTAATTTATGGAGTTTGAATTTTGGAAATCTAACCATACAGTTGTGTCTAAAATATTCGAAATAGTCAGAATCATCTCTCAAATCATCGAAAATTGAGTTTGATTGGTTGAGATATCACCAAAACAAACTCAACAGTCCAAATTGTCTGATGACGTGGTGATGACATGGCACTGACATGGATCACCAGATCAACTATCGGAATCTCATTTAAATTTTCACCAGTTGCATAAATGGTAAAATATTCTCCGACATAGGGATAATGTTCACCCACTGTTTTGACCAAACTTTGACCAACCTTATCTCCTTCGTTTCAGCTCCGTTTTCAATGTTGTTTGCACCGTTGGAATCATCTCATCATCCTATTCAAGGATCTATCCTCAGAAAATTTTATGAACACTTTCAATTTTCCAACCACTAGAAAAACTCATCTTCGTCTTGCCTTTTCAAATCCACTCACTCTGGCTCCCTCTGATACCACTTGTCAGGGCGCAGTGAATGTGCGTGGGAACACAAATCACACAAAATAGAAAAATAAATGGAAGAATTCTTGGATTTAACATGGTTCGGCCACATGACCTACGTCCTTGGGAGAAATATGGGAAACTCAATTATCTCTCCAAAAACACATTAGAGGATCACCAAATATTACACACACGATTACAGCATCTCACAAACAATGGGATTAGTACTATTTTTAAAATGAACTAAAAAACAAAAGTTGGTATGGGGTAGTTCATCAACCCCTTGAACCTTCTCTCACTGACGACCGTTGTCCATGAAGACTGCATTGCCGGTTTGGTTGGATTCTAACCAAGGAAGGTTGCAGCCGACAAAAAACTTTTCCTCCACTGAATCCTCCCAAGATTGGGAGTGGCCTCCACAGTCTTCATTATTTATAGACGAAATATCATCCTAACATTACACATACAATAAATTTGTCACATACACTAAATCCATTGCACCATTAATCACACCGACTAAATCAAATCCAAGGATATTAGTGAATTTAATCATCCTTATGTGATGATATAGATCATATTGTTGTTAACTAACAAAGATTCTATTGGTCATGTATCTCTATCTCCAAATGGTGGGATATAATCATGATTCTGAGCAAAAATATGGTGATATGAAGAGTTTGGTTCACTGGTTATCACACGACCTGATGAAGGTGAGGTAGATATCAATCCCAACAATAGAGGAGTAGTGGTTTATCTTCCTTCAATATTTATCTCTTATACACATACATGTGTTGCGTAGATGGTGTAGAATCCAACAGCAATCCCTTCAAGATCGATTATAGAAGATAAAATGGTATGTCACATGGATATATTTTTTTATGGAGGCAATCCATGTGGTGGTACGGGCATGAGGAATTCCAATGCAAGAATGATTTTTTTGTAGATCTGTTGTGAAAAATCCATTCCAGGTGTAGCAGGAAAACCAGAACCCTAGGGTCGGGAGTTTGAAGAAGACCCTATGCAGACTCGCATATCATTCTTGTGATATGTCCCTAATTGATGAAAATAAATATTTCCAATTTTTTATTTTATTTTATTCATTATCATGATTTCTATTTCTAACACATAATTACAGTAATAACAATTAAACCTCTTCAATTGTATAAACAATGTCCACACCCCGAAAATCATTATTATGATTAGCTAATCACTTGTCACATGTATCCATTTATGGAAAAGTTTGTCATGTGTGATTATGAGCTTTAAAAAATATCAAAAAACATTATTTATTAATTTATTTACTTTTATTATTAGGTATTTTGATCAATTTAAGCCTTATGTGAAAAACAATGCTCATCTAAAAGGTTCTACTATAAAAGGTTACCTTGTAAAAGAGTTTCTAGAATTCTATTAAATGTATTTAGATTTAGTATAGAATATATTTAATCAATTAGGATGTTTTGATGATAATTGAAGTCAATTGTAGGAAAATAATGATTCATCTATGTCTCCATAATTACTTAAATAAATAGGAAAATTCTCTTCATTTTCATTGATAGACATGAAATTAATCCAAGAACATATATATATTCTGCATAATACTGATATTGTTGATCCATAAGTTAAATAATTAATGACACAAATGAAAAGAGGACATAGGTTCTGAAATCCAAATGAGATAGAGATAATAAAAGTTATTAACAATGAAATTGTCAAATGGTTGGTACATCATGTAAGTTTTTAATCTAATACATAGGCTAAATATGTTGGTATTTATCTAAAATGTGTAAAAAAAATTATATTAACTTATATAGGTAATGAATGATGATAATCGAGGAGAAATATTTGAATATTTGATATTTTTAGCTTAATGTACTTTTAAAAAATCTAGGATATTAAATGATTATAATTTTGGTAGTTTTATGTTTTGTACAATTTATCATGAGGATTGTTTCAAAGAACAAAATAGTGGTATATTCATAGTTTCATATCAAAGTTACTGTGGAATGTTTTTTGATATTAGCTAGTTAAATTATCATGGGAATTTTTCATTTATGTTATTTAAATGAAATAGGGTCAATATTAACAGTGGTAGAAATAATGATTCATTAAAATTTACTTATGTCACTATATTTTTGTTGATAGATACCAATTAGTGGGGATAACTTGATCCATATATTATGGCTACCCTGGATAAAAATTATATTTTTTTGATAATATTGTAAATGATGAGTGGAGTGTTGTTGTCCCCATGATACCAAGAGACATGTAATATATGGGAGATGAAAGTGAATTAATGTGTTATAGTGATCCCCATTAACAATAATATAAAATAAGTATACCTTATTACATTTAAACTTTCATTTTTGTGAGGTATTGTGAAGAAAAATAAGAAAAAATGGAAGAATAATAAATTGTGTTATCAATAGAACCTGATAAAAAAATTACTTACCTGGAATAGAATTTGTAATTTTTTTATATTAATAAATGTAAGGAATTTTTTATATTAATAAACAAATGGAATATTTTTATATAATAATAAAGGAAAAGAATATTTTTTTGTAGTAATTTCATGCTAGAAGAGGTTTAGTGACAGTACCATCTCTACATCGCATGTTTCTCATTCTCCCTCTATGACTCAAGGTACAATTATTCACTAACATTTCATAATTTTTGGAAGAAATTTCATATTATCTTAAAAGTATTTCATCAATAGGATTTAATTTTACTTATGATTTTATGAAACTAGAGAGGACCTCGACAATGGACCTATTTAGTGATTTGGTTGACAGTCTGTTGCAATCGAAAGGTTATTGGTGGGTCATAATCATCAGCATGTGATTAAATGTGACAAAATAAGTTTCTTAAACATCGATACTAATTAAATAATTTATATTTTAAACAATTAAAAATAATAATATAGGAGATACAAACATAAATAGTATTTATTTTTATAATTTCACCTATGTAGTGTTAGTTTTTTATTTCAATGAATATGGAAAACCAACTATAGACACAACATACATTTTTGGGGAATTCCTAGTGTATTTAGCATGGAATTGTTATCCCATCCTATTCATTATTTATACTGGAGACTCATTCCATTATCCTGGAAAAACAAGTTTTTTATTTTCAAATAATGGTATTATCATTATTATATATTTATATATCTGATTAAATTAAACATTAATACATAATATGTTAATAATTTAATACATTTTATGAATTTATTTACAGAAGATATTTCATTTTGATGTTCTTGACTCTATTTCCCATCAATAGACCATTCAATTTTTTTGGGAAAATGGAAATATTTCAGGTGGTGATTATGGCATGAATTCAATGAAACATCTATATAAGTGTCCCATATATATGAGAAGGTTCCCGAATGAATGCCTAGGTACCAATGAATAAAATTGACCTGAATCATGCTAAATCTCTTAAGGTATTTTATTAACTATTAGTATATTAATAAAATAAATTAAAATTTTAACAATTTTTAAAGATATATAATTTCTTTAGTTGATTTTTACAAGAAACTCTATCAATCGATAGAAGAAACTAATTCCCCCACACTTCATGAATGATGAGTATTGTGAGGAAATTACAAGAAAATTTTCTATTCAATTTATTAAAATGGATATCTATAACACTTAAAGTAATTATGTTTTTCAAAATATTTGTTATATAATTTTTAAAACTGTAGATGGAGGTAGGCCATTCTATTGGAAGGACAGAATTTTGGTTTGATGTCCAAAAGAAAAAAGATTATTGTTATGTCAAAAACCCTAAAAAAATAAAGGTGATTTTTTTAGTTTGTTTTAGTAAATTAATTTATAATATAAAATTATTCAACTTATGGTGTAAACTCAAAAAATCATGAGACACAAACCCCATCGCTTCAGTTTTAGTATCCTCATAGGACTCCATGGCTCGAGTTCTTGGAAAAGATCAAACTGGTCATGTTTGGGGGATGAGTTGTAGGCCTTCTCCATCGAGGGTGCTTTTTCGGGTATATATATCATCGTCGATGATGTCAAAGGGAGGAGGTATTATATGTTTTTGTTTATCCTGGTACACAAAGGAATATTTATAAGTTAAATAACATCATTAAATATCATGAATAACTTTGTAATAGCAGAATGATTGGGGCTTGATATTGGAGGGTGCATTAGATATTGTGTTTCAGAAGATCACCACAAGTATTCAATAAGAAATAGAAATAATCATCTTAGGTTCATGTAATACCCCCAAGTTTTAGGTACTTTGTCCATTTATTATGTATTTTGAGATTATATAATACTTGGGTCATGATTAGAGAGTTTCATGGAGATTTTGGAATGATTTCGAAGTGTTTATGGTTGTGAATGGTTAATAAAAACCATGAAAAATCTCCAAGAAACCATACATAGTGGTGTTAGGATTCCCATATAAGGAACATGGTTGGACCAAGTGTTTTACAAACTATGTGCATGTAAGGGGAAAGCATAAATATAGAGATAGTGGGGGAAGAATGACTGGTTAATAGTTTTTTAAACTGTGTGAGCGAACAATGTGAGGGGTTGGCTTTGAGATAATAGCACTACACTGTTGGTTCTTAGTATTCCAAATCATGAAGCACAAACTATGCTTCCACCTAGTTTATATCTAGTAGCCAGAACACGGTTGGTGCACTGTTTATTAAAAAGTGTGACCTAGTCATGAAACAAATATATAAAGATTTGAAAGTAAATTTTAAATGTCATGTAAGGCCACATAACCCTCATTACACTCATATTATTCTTTGGAATCAAACTCTTATACTCTCCTACAATCATAAGGAAATTTCATTTAATCCATAAGAAACTTTTAGATAAATCAATGTTCATTGGAGACCAAGAATCAAAGGAAAGTCCTTTTCCTTTCTCGTTCTTCCTTATACTTATCAAATATACATTTCTTCTCTCTCTATGAGCCATAGATATAGTTTTTTATTGATTTATCTATGTGATATTATTTGAATCTTGGAGAGATATTGTTGGAATTATTAAAGGTAAGGTGATGTGTTCCCATATCAAGATGTTTTTAGTTTTTTTCTGAATTTTCACCACCTTTTGAGAGGTAGGTGGATTATTTGACATAGACAATTATTATATAACCTAATTTCTGAGTATTATTTAACATTTTTTATTTTCTCTGCCAAAATTATGGGATTTCATAATGGAAAACGTTTAGGTTTATGCGTTGGATATATGGGAAACAAGATTGTTTTTGGGAAACCCTCCTTGAATATAATTTTAAAATCTTGGTTTAAAAATTATGGAATGGTTTCGATGAAAGAAACACATTCGATGAAATTTTATTAAAAGGTTGTTTTTTATATAAAATTGATTGGCATAGAATTTGGAATAATTTTTTTGGATTCTGTTCAAAGTGGATAGAGTGTGGTAATACGATCCACCATCAAGGTAGGATAGATGATCGTCATGGAGTACCATCATCAATGGTAACACCAATCTTG
The DNA here is from genome assembly GCA_963277665.1 of Viscum album. Lineage (NCBI taxonomy): Eukaryota > Viridiplantae > Streptophyta > Magnoliopsida > Santalales > Viscaceae > Viscum > Viscum album. The sequence continues at coordinate 257,647,308 of OY728128.1, read as the reverse complement.
ATTGTATGGATGTGTGTGAATGTGTGTGGACATAGGAATAAAAATTAAATGTATGAAAAAATGGTCATAATGTTTTTATGTTTTTATCACATTTAATTCACTTGGGGATTTATTTAAACTCTATAAATATTTTTCAACTATTTTATATGAAATTTAAAAACCAATTATTGTCTTAGTTTCATGTTTTGGGAAGTATTTACATATTTGGTACTATATTAGAACCCACCACTTTCTTGGGAACTTTTGTGTGTTTCTATATTTCATATACCAGGATGCATAGAGGGGAAATTTACCTTATTTATCTATTGATGCATCATGATAATGTGGGCATGACAGTGGGGTTGGATCTTGGAGCTAGTTTAGGTAGTAACTATGATCATATATCCTTGATGTCTCTAATTCATGTGTTCCTTTGGTATTATCCGTTGTTATTCCATGTATTTTTTCACTATAATAATGTTGTTCTGCTGGATTTATGTTTGGATTGTATTATTTATTCTCATGTATCATACAGGGATATTTGGTGTTTATATTTTATTTTTTCATATTCTTTTATCATTAATTTTAAAAACATACCGCAGTTTATTCCTAATCACTTTTTATTTATTTTCATATTTTAGTGTATTTGTTATGTCACCTAAGGTTAGTGGAACTTTTTATCTTATCAATCCAATGAGTTTGGGGTGGAATGTTACAAATATTGTCAGTCTTGGTTGGTATGTCTATCTCTTATGATAGTAACAAGGAGATATCAATGTTAGAACATACAATATATATCTTAACAATACATAGCTATCATTTTATTATGACTTTAGAGTTTGTAGGGTTCCCAGGTAAAAAAGTGTTCTACGAATCTTACTGGTGATTTTTCATCTCATTGAATTGGGTTTAGCCGATGAGTGTCTCAAATCATGCATTGATAATGAGACTTCCCAATAAGACTGCATTACCCATTATAAGTTTGATAATATAAGAAAATGATTAAAATGATTTATTTTAGAAATTAATGATTTATGATTACTAAATACGGTAATATGTAATTTTATATTCCTTAATTTTTTATGAGTGATTGCTGAATGGAGTTTTTATCTCGTTATAGAGAATGTCACTGGCTAGAAGCTGTGTAAATTATTAAGAAGAAGATGCGGAAAATGTTGTTGCCCCTATGCTATAGGTGAAACAATAACTCATACAAATTATCATTAAATATTTTCAAACCATTTATATAGGTAATCGAAATGATGAACCATGAAAATTGTACCACTCAATACAGTTTTAGAAATAGGATCCTCCCATATTTCGAGGGGATTTTGAGTCTAGAAAAGTAGGGGAGTGGTTAAATAAAATGAAATGAATCTTCAAATTATTAGGTGCATTGGCCAAGATTTAAGTAAAGTTGGAAACATATATTTTCAGGGATCATTCACATTAATTTTGGGATATACCTTTATAAGATAAAGTCATCTAAGAAATTATATGGTCAGAATTAGAATATTTTTTCAACAAATAATTTTACCATCACACATTCAAGATCCTAATAACAAATGGCATCTTCATCATGGAACAATAGAATCCTTCTGTTATGGAGTATGAAGTTAATTTTATTAACATAGTCCACTTTCCCCTAAAATATACTGATATTTCATCCTTGATGGCTTGCATCTTTGAGCCTAGACTGTAATGATATTTTCTCTCTAAGAGATTTATAATTTGTATTGTAGTTTAAATGGAAATTGTAAATATAGAGATGGTGGTGGAAGGAATAATTTTAAGAAATCCAACTGGAGGAAGTATATTTATCAAAATGGTAAAAGGTGGGAACTCAAACTCAAGGAATAAGTAAACGAGGAAAATATACTTCTAAGGTGGTGGCGCCTCTTAGAATCTAACCACATGATCAGTTAATTTCCCTCTATTAATAAATATAATTAATGGTTATTTTTAATGTGGTTCTATATCTGATTGGAAGAGAGACTATATGGCACAACCTAGATCCTATCAAAACTATAATCATATGGGGCATCTCCAACATTACTATAATAACACTCCAAAGTCAAGTGCGAGAGATATGTCTCATGTTTCTCATACATAAAATGATTTAGTGGGGTGGTCACATCAAAATAACTCTTAACCTAAAAACCAAGAGAGCAAGTGTGGTTCTGGGAACACCATTACTCCATAGGTTATACAATCTCAACAATGAATCATAGATCGGGGAGGATCTAGTAAGGATCTTTATGGTTCCAATCATATGATCAATATAGTCCTTTGATTTTGTGAGGTGTGATTGTTTTTTATTCTACCCTCATGAAATAGTTGTTTGATATGGGATCATCACATAATTTTATCACTTATCTTGTTGTGGATCTTATGGGTTTCTTTGTTGAGATGATGTCTTCTACCTTGAAATATCAAACACCTCTGGGAAAATGGGTGTGTCGAGCCTTTAAGTGTAGAGCATGTTAAATAAAAAGTGATGCGGATAAATGTTTTAGGTATTTATCTATTCTTGAGAAATATATCTATGATTTGATTTTGGGAATATGTTGGTTAACATTTTTCAAGTCTCACTAAGATTATATTTCCCGGTAGGTCAGTTTAAAATATCCTAATGACATTAAACATATCTTTAAAAGAGATTGGTATGTGAATATAGGCCAAGAAGGAGTCTTGGTACTATTGTTTGAGACTATCTCCAATAATTTTGTAGTTGTTACATTAACATAGATTGATGAAAAAAAAACCTAGATATTTTTCCAACCACCATTGACCAATTTCCTAATGCCCTCTTGGAGAATTTCTAGGGGTTTCCACCCAATAGAGATGTAGAATTTATGATTGATCATCTAACAGGGACTAGTAATATTTTAATTCCTTATTACAGGATGAAACCATTAAAATATAATGAACTGATATTCTAGATTTTATACTTGGAAAAAATAGGTTCATTCGACTAATCATGTCCCCATGGGCACCACTAGTTCTTTTTGAAAAGAATGTGGATGAAACTAAAAGGATTTTTTTTGGATTTTAATACTCTAAACTATGATATGATAAATAACATATATCATATTACAAATAAATTATGATCAATTTTATCTGTTTATTAAATATCATTAGTTCTATAAATTGAATTATGATTAGGCTATTCACCAACTATGATTTCAGAAGCAGGATATTATGAATTCATCCTGCAAAAGTTATTATGGCCACTATGAATACATGGTAATTCACTTTGGTCATATGAATTCACCATAATTTTCAATTTAATTGATTAATTGTATATTAAAAATGTATCATTAATAAATTTTTGTTTATTTCTTCAAGGATATTCTTGTGCATTCTTGGACTGAGATCGATCATGAACAGTACTTGGCGATAGTGTTGTGTAACACCCATGATTTCATGTACATGATCCTTTATTCATATATTTTCAATATATATATATTTAGGGTTATGTTTTGGGAGGTTTAAAGTGGGGGTTTAATTCATTTGAGTATTTTCTTGAGGTGTACGGTTTGTCCATGTTTGGTAGAAACCATGAACCACCTCTTGGAAACCGTGCAAGGGAAGATAGTGGGGCACTGGGTAGACACACAATCAGTGCATGGTTTTTCCAAAGTATGAGAGTGACTAGGGTAAACCATGATTCTTGAAACATATGTAAAATCATGGTTAGTGCACTATTTATCAAATTGTGTGTACCAACCATCCAAGGGGTTGGATTATGATAGTAGCACCATATGATTGGTGCACATTTTTCTAAACCATGCAGCCTAACCATGTGGTGTATAGTTGGAACCCCTGAAAAAGTGGATCTAATATAAATTAAGTCCCAAAACCTCATTTCATCACCTATTTTATTAATAATCATAATTAATTCTTTAACCTAGGCTTGATATACATTTCTTTTCATTCTAGAAGTAATTTTTTGGCTTATTATAGTGCATTGGAGGTCTGGATTATTTAGTAAGCACCAATTCTTCTTTATTATTCTTAATTATAACATAATTCTATCACTCTTGGAATCATAGATCTTATCTATGGTTCATGGATACATGTTCATTTATGGTAATATTGATGTTTTAGCCTTGTATTAATTGATGTACAAGAGCTCTAATGTCTTATCTAGTGTTTTGTTTTCTCATTCTTCATTTTCTCCAACTATTGTGAGGTAGGTGGGTTCTCTATTATATCCCCTTGATTTAGAACTTGAATTATTATTTTTAATTAAATTATTTTTTTGAATTCGTTATGAAATCCATTTTTTTATTTGAGGGAAATATGTTTTTGGTATTGGTTTGGAAAATGTATAAAATTTGATTAGTTTTTTTAAAACACCTTTGTTTGTATTTGAAAATGGTGATTCTAAAATTATGGTATGGTTTTTATTATTGTAAGAAGTTTTTTGAAATTATTTAAAAAAGAAGTGTTTTTATTGGAATGGTTTGGCATGATCCTATAATAATCAGTTAGGCATGCATTGAGTGGGATGGATAATGGTTGCAAAGTACCACCATAAAAATGGGATCAAGTATAGATGTGAAGTTCCACTATTAATTCTAACACCAATATTGAGTGGGTGTGTGAGTGTTTATGTGTGGTTGTGTTTATGGGAATGAAAATTAATATACTAAATCAAATTTCAAATTATTTTAGGGGGTTTTTTTATGTTTTCCATGGAAAATATTTTCTATCTTGAAATAACATATTTTAACTGGTTTTAATTTGTTTTGTAGAAATTTTTACAACAAGTTTTTTCCTTGTATTATGAGTTGGGATGTTTTTGGGAAAATAATAATAACTTTATACTTTCCCCAAGCATGGGAAATATTTTGAATTTCAATATATCATCTCTCAAGATAATTTTAAATTAAATGTATCTCAGTTATTTAGTGATTCTTCTTGATACTGTGGGAATGAAATGTAGAGGTAGAGCTTGGTGTATGTAGGGTTTTAATGGTTTATGTCACTTGGGAGTTTTGAGTTTTATATTTTTTAGTTCTATTTGATTATGTATTTTTTTAATAATTGTACTCTGATATGGTTCATTGGTTTGGAAATTTTTTTGATTTTTATTTTGTACCCATTCACTATATAGAGTTTTGGTTAGTAATTGTTTATATAATTTGTATTTTTATCTTTCAATGGTAAAATCAACCCCCAAATGTTATTATGGTTATTGGAATTTTTTCTATCCTTTAGTGTCTTGGGGATTTAACCTACAACCTTTAATCGCCACTTTCAGTCATCAATCTAATGTGGAGGGGAGAGATGTTACAAATTGTATCAGTTCAAGTCAATTTTTCATTTACATTGGAAAAAATGGTATCAGTATTGGTCAGTCCTTCTTTCATTTTGGGAAAAATGGAAATAGATTGCTCAATCCTTTAGTAGGAAATGGTATGAGTTTTTTATTTTATTGTAATAACAAGATATTATCAATATAATATAAAATTTATAGCATAAAAATATGTAGTGAACTTTTGTATATTTACCATCATGTTACCTGGGTGTTTAGGTACATGAGTGTTTTAAGGAACTTATAGGTAGTGGAACCTCATAATCATTGGTTTAGCTTATGATTTTTTCATGGAATGAATTGATTGTAAAGATTCCCAATATTAATTCATTGTTTATTTTAGTTTATTGGTTTATAAAATTGACAAAAACCATAAATTTTTTGAAATAGTTAATATAGTTGTTTTGAAAAACATGGTTTTAAAATTTACAAAAAAAATTGAAATTTAGATGATAGTTTAATTGAGTAAATATTTTTTTTGATATATGTATATGTAGTAACTTTGAATTTATAATCCTTTATTTGATAATGAGTGTGACAAAATTATGTTTTTTTCTTGTTATAGAAAATGGAACTTGGTAGGTGTTATAAAAATAAATCAGAGGAGGCTGGGGAAAATGTGGTTTCACCTGAGCCACAGGTGTACCAAAAACTAGTCCAAATAACTATCCATGATTTTAAGGCCATGGATAAGATTAATATGAATGATGAACCATGAAAAGTTGAAAATTTAGTTTAATTCCTAAAGTAGATTATACCCATATTTTAGAGGGATTATGAGATGGAAAAAAGAAGAAATCTTGTTGAATGGGATGAATTTTTTTTAATTTCCTTAGGAAACAATAGGTGTTTAATGTAAATATAGAAATATAGATTTTTGAGGATATCGAAATTCAATGGTAAGAATTAGAAATTAAGGATAAATTGGACCAAGACATGATATGGGAGGAATTTGAAGAATTGTTTAAAAAGTAATTCTATCATAATATGTTATATATTTATAGAACAATAGAAATGTTCAATTTTAAGTAAGAGAAAATATTAGTGATATAGTATGAAGCTAAATTTATGAAATTAGTTCTCTTCTACCTTGAATATTCCACAAGTTCATCCTTAAAGGTACAAATTTTTTGTGGGGAATAAGGTTGGGTATTTTCACAAATATTTTCATTCATTACAAGATGGATTAATTAAAAGTGGTCAATATAAAGATGGTGGAAGAAATATCTTGGGAAATATAGTTTTAAGTATTATTTTTATTCTTATGATAATATGTGGAAATTCTATTGTTGGGAATAATGTAATGATGGAAACCTACTTCCATAGTGATGGGAAACCATAGAATTAGACCATAAGATCATTAAACATTCCTCCTCGACAAAAATGTATGATAGATATCTTCAATGTGGTTATTTTTACAATATGAATTGATATTTTATGGCACCACAAATAGTATTTTACAATTCCAACGTGATGGGACATCTTTAGAAATATTGTGGTAGTTCTCCAAGGTTGGGTTCTTGAGACACATATCATGTTTCTTAGGAATCTTATTCTTTGAAGAGATATGAGAAACAAAATAATTCTCTTTAGCTGAACCAAGTGATACAAGGTGATTCTAGGAAAACCCTAACTCCTCAAAAGTGAAATATTAATAGAGAAAAAAATAGAAAAGTGTTCTGAGTAATAAATTGTATGGAGATGATAAAATGATATTGGATGATCATCTGGTCACTTTGATGGTGAGAGGTATGATTCTTTTTACTTCTACCCTTGTGTGAAAGATTTGTTTGATAAGGTCATATGCCACTCATTTATTTCTTCTCATGTTATTTATCATATTAATTTTCATGTTGATATGATTAATTCTATTTTGAAACATAAAATTCCTCTTATCTTAAGAAAATATAGAGACTTTATGGGTAAATATTGGTCTATAATATTGATGGGAATGTGCTTCTTTGGTATTATCTATACTTTTGATGGATTTATACATATTGATTTTTCGTATGGATTTATTGACATCCTTAAAGGACCACATCAACCATTATGCGTGAAAGGATAGATTCACATATCTGGATGGCATCAAGCATCTCTTTATAGGGGATTGGGATATAAAATCTAGTAGAGTATGAATTTTTACACTAATGGTTGGAAAAAATTTGTGCCATTTGGATGCACTGACTTTTAAATCTATGAATTAGAATTGGGATATATATTTTACAAACATTGTAGAGCCATTTATTAATGTATTTACAGAAAATTTATCAGGGTTTCCACCTAAAATAGAAGTGGAGTTCAAGATTTTTGTCTTACAAGGGACCAGTCCTATCCCACATCTATCTTATAGGATGGTGCCAACATAATAAATGTATTTGAAAGCATAGTTAGAATAGTTGGAAAGAAAAGGGATCATTCGACTGAGTATGTATTCAGGTATAGCATTATTTATTTTTTTGAATAAGGTAGATGGAACTCTTAGACTTTATATGGATTATCGTAATCTTAACCAAGTTACAACAAAGAATCAGTGTCTTATTCCATGGATTTAGGATCTGTTTGATCAATTGTGGGGAGCCTAGTGGTTCTCTGAAATTTACTTATGTTCAGTGTACCACCAATTACATATTTTTAAGGATGACATTCCGAAGACAAATTTTAGAAGCCGAAATGGACATTACGAGTTTGTGGTGATAACTTTAGTCTTATAAATTCACCATATATCATTATTTAATTGATTAATATAATATTTCAAAGGTAACTAGATTCCTTTTGAGTGTTTTTTTGATAATATATAGGGTTATTCTTGGAAAACACTTGGATATAGTGTTAGATATCACATGAGCTTCATTTTTATGACAAGTTATCAAAGTGTGATTTCTATATATAAGTGGTGTGTTTCCTTGGCCATGATATTTTGAAAAAGGTATTCTAAGGATCATGGAAATATAGAAACTTTTATCTCTTGAAAACTACATAAGAATATCATTGAGGTCTGTAGTTTCTTGGGCATGGTAGGATACTAAAGAGGTTTTTATGTGATTTTTCTCATTTGGTATCAACAATGAAATATTGGATTATGAAATAAATTATTTTCCAATTTAATGAAGAATTTCGGAAATCATTTTAATATCATAAGTTTAGAATTGCATCAGCACCAATCCTTACATTACTAGACCTTGTAAGGGGATATGTAGTCTATTGTGATGCATTATGATCTTGGTTGGGATGTGTTCTCATTCAGGAATATCATGTCATTGCTTATGGTTCATAGCAGTTACAGTTTCATGATAAGAACAACCCAACCAAATATTTTTAAATGGTTGTTGTGTTCAATTATTTGAAGACATGGATTTATTACGTCTTCAGTGATACATTCCTAGTGATTATAGATCAGAAGCGTTTCAAATGAATTTTCTCCCAAAGATATTTGAATTTTAAGGAAATAAATATGGTTTGGGTATAAGTATATGTTTGAATTCAAATTGATGCATACACTGGGTAAGGAAACTCTATAGAGGATGCATTGAGAAAGAATTCAAATTCATAGTTGGATAAATATTCTTTCCAAGAGAGTAATATATTATCAATCATATCATATATGAATATAGTTTTCTTAGACCAAGGCGATGTGTTCGTTTTCTTTCCAGTGTCTATTATTCTTGATTTGGTTGAAAAGGTTTAAAATTCTCAGACATCTGATCCTGAGTGGGTTTCATTGAGGTCAAAACTCAATAGTAGAGAGAACATTGAGGTATGAATGTTTTATGGAAGTTCAGTGTTTCCATTTAGATATTAGATCAGTGTACCTTTTTTATTATCAAGAACAAATTCTTATTTTCTACTACCATTCAAGATTGGATATTAACCTTAGTATTTATAAGATGTAAAATGTGTCTAAAGAATAGTTTTGGTGGGTTAAAATGAAAATCGTTGTGGAAAATTACATCTTGAGATGCCTCACCTATTAGTAGGTCAATACAGGGAATCATTGACCAGCTAGTATGTTACATTCTTTTCTAATTCCCATGTGAAAATGGGAGAATATATCCACGGATTTTGTAATAAGTCTACCAATGAAGGTTAGGAAACATGACTCGATATGGGTGATTGTGAATCATCTCAAAAATTTGACTCACTTCTTCCCATTTCATAAAACTAATATGGTTGAATAATGATCAAAAATATACATTTGGAATGTTGTAAAAAATAACATAATTCTATTCTTGATAGTATATAATAGAGACCCTAGGTTTATGTATTATTGTTTTTTAAATCCTTATAATAATCCTTGGAAACACAGTTAACCAGGACTACACTATATCAACTTGAAATGGATGAAAATTCTAAACAGACATTCCAAATATTGGAGGACATTTTAGGAATTTTGTAATGTATTTTGGTTGATCATGGGAGGAGAATATTCCATTAGTGGAGTTATCATAAAATAACATTTATCAGGCCTTGATACATGTGTATCGTTTTAAAGCAGTGTACAGGTGTCCTTGTCGTACTCTACATTGTTAGGTGGAAATATGTGATATTTCACTATTTGGACCCAACCTTCTATAAGAGAAAAAAAAGATGATTTATTTGATCATAAAGAGAATTGAGATGCATCAGAGTCACTATAAATATTATGTAAATCATCATCAAATACCTCAATCATTTGATGTGATTGATCATCTGTTCTTGAGAATCTATCCATGGTTTGGTCCTCATCTTTTTAGTAAACAGTGAAAATTTTCTCCTCAATACAAATTCCCTTTTGAGATACTTGAATGAGTTAGTTATAGGTCATATTATTTGGATTTTCCACCAAGGTTTATTTTAGTGCACAATTTTTTTCATTTGCCTTATTTAAATAAGTATAAACCTGGTCCTGACCATGTGATTTGATTGGATCATAATGACGATGAGCCAGAGGCCATATTGATTCATGGGGTAGTATGAATTTTAGATGGGAATGATAAGATATTTCATGGGAAAAGACTCAATGGAGTGTGGGTTTTATGGAATCATTGTGGAATTTAGGAAGAAAGATAAGAGTGTGAGAAGGAAATGTTAGAGTAGTGGCCTGAACTCTTTCAGAATAATAGTGGTTTTATACATTATAGGGATGGAAAGGAAAATGGTTTAGAGAATGTAGGACCCCCGGTTTCAAGTAAATGGACCTTTATTCATCTATTTTGAGTCTATAATTTTTTTGGGTTATGATTTACAAGTATTAGAGGGGGTTTTCATGTTTTTTCGGCTTTCCTGGAGGTGCATGGTCAATAGAAACCATGCACCACCTCCAGGAAACCATGTAAGGGAAGCGAGTGGGATGTAGGTGGGTTCACGGTTGGCACATTATTTGGGGAAACCATGTGAGTGCCTAGGGATAACCATGATTCGTGAAATAAATGGGAAAATTAGTTTTAGTTCATTGTTTTTCTAATAGTGTGATCCAATCATTAAAGGGGTTGGATTAAGATAGTAACACCACATGGTTGGCACACGATTTGTCAAACCTTGCATCCAAAATGTGTAGCATTAAGTTGGAAACACTAACAGTGTGGATATAATCCAAATTAAGTCCCCAAACCTACATTAATCAACTAATCACTTAGTAACCAAAAATTCAATTTTCTCTTTTATCTCGAGAGACTTTTCTTTTCAATCTGTAAGTGATTTTTAAGTGAACCAAAGTGCATTGGATGCCCGAATTCATTGTTTAGTCACAATTCTTCATCTTTCTTATAAGTTCTAGCCTCCTTCTCTCTATATAAATCTTATATCTACTCTCCAGTGTATATTTTGATGTTTTTTATGGTAATCATAATTTTTTTTCATTGGATTGATTGTGGGAAAGGATATCCACAGTTAAATCTTGAGAATTGTTATGTAGTTATTCACTATCACCAACCATTATGAGGTAGGTTTCTTCCCTCATATCTTTAGTTGATTTAGAACGTGAATTTTTTAGTATTAATTAAATTATTTTTCTAAAAAAATTAAAATACTTGTATTATTCTTGATGGAAATATCATTTTTTTTATTATCTTCGAAATTTTTGAAAATTTTAATGGTTTTTAGAAAAACCATTTTTTATAACTTTAAAATGATGATTTTAAAATTATGGTTTTGTTTTGATGGAAAAAAGTGTTTTTTAAATTATTTAAATAAATAAATATTTTTCTTTGGAATGTATTGGTATGATTTTGACATAATCAGTTGGGCGTGTGTTGAGAGGGATGGATAATTGTCATGAAGTACCACCATCAAAATGGGACAGAGTATGTATGTGGAGATCCATTAAAGGTAAAATAATATTGAGTGTGTGGGAATGATTGGGTGTATGGAAATGGAAATGAATATGAAAGATGAATGATAAATGGTTTAAGTAATTTTATTATGTTTAACTTGGAAATTTTTTTGTGTCTTGGGATAAACTATTTTAACTAATTTTAATTTTTTATATATAAATTTTTCTAATATGTTTTTATATAGTTGAATGAGTTGGGAAGTCATTGAGGAAATATTTATGTGTTTATACTCACCCCCTACTTGGGAACCGCTATGTATTTTTGGATTTCATCTATTGAGACACCAGTAAATGAATGATATCTCATTTGTTTAGTGATATTTCTTGATACTGTGGGAATGCCAGGTAGAGTTAGAGCTTGGACTGGGTTGGGTGTTTCTAGTTGATGTCACTTGGATTTTTTTATATATGTCATCTTTTGTTTCTCTTGGAATATGACATTTGGTTGATTCTTGTACTATGATACGGTTTATTGGATGGATATGTTTTCTAGTTGTATTTTGTAATCTTTCATCATATAGAGGTTTAGTTTGTAATTGCTTATATATTTTGGTTGTTTTATATTTCAAAGGGAAAATAACTCAAATGTTATTGAATATCTTGGAATTTAATTATAGTATTTACTGTATTGGGGATGTCAACTAAGGACTAGTATCTCCATCATCACCCCTCAAGCAAATGAGGAAGAGTGGGATGTCACATAATGGATATCATATAGGAAAATACCTTTATGATAAAAATTCAAAGTGTGATTTTAGGATACAAGAGGTATGTTTCCTTAGTCATGTCAGTTTTGAAATATTATTTTATATAGATGTTGAATTATTAGAGGTTTTTATCTCTTAGAAACAACTAAAGAATGTTTTTTAATATACACAGTTTCCTTGTCTTATCGTGATATTACAGATTCTTTTTTCCTGATTTTTCACATCTTTTTTTATCACTGATATCATTGAAAAGGAAATCCGTTCCATTAAAATGGAGTGATGATTGATAGAAATCATTCAAATGTCTTATGGTTTGGCATACATTATCACCAATTATTAAATTTATAGAGTTAGAATGGCGGTATGTTCTCTATTGTGATGCATAAAGATGTGGGTTGGGTTGTGTTCTCATATAGGTTGGTATTGTTGTTACTAATGGAACACAACAATTATAGGTGCATGAGAAAAACTACCCAACACATGACTTGGAATTGGATGTGGTATTTCATGACTTAATGATTTTTTTTTCATTATCTTTTTAGTGATAAATTTATTTTGTTCATAGATCAAAATATTCTAAAGTGAATTTTCTCACAAAGTTATTTGAATCTTTTTCAACACAGATGGATTGAATATATTCATATTTTTTACATTAAATTGATTTAAACATGAGGGAATAGAAATTTATTACTTTATGAATTGAGTATGATGTTATATAATTAGTTGTCTATATAGGATTCAGATCAATGATAGGTAATTTCAATTATAGATGAAATACTTATGGATTATTCTATGAAAGGTGTTTTTTTAGTTTTATTTGTGGTTTCTACTATTCTTGATTTGGTTGGGTACGTTAAATAGGCTAAAAGATCTGATCCTAAAAGTTTAACCTTAAGGTAAAAAATCAATAGTGGAGAGACCATTGAGGAATTGAAGCTAGATGGAAGATCAATTATATATTTTAGAGATCATGTTTTTGTTTCTCCAGCCTATCAAAAACTACTACTTTCTTCCTACCACCATTTGAGATTGGATTTTCATATCAGAATGAAAAGAATTTATAATGCATTGAGATCACTATTTTGGTATGCTCGCATTAAAATGAAAACGGAGATGTTTTTATTGAGATTCCCTACCAATCAGATGGTCAAGGTAGAGCACAAATATCCAAATGGTAGGTTTCATTATTGTCCTATTTCCATGTGGAAATATGAAAATATAGTTATTTATTTTGTTGTAGGTTAACTAAGAATGGTTAGGAAAAACTATTCCATATATGTGATTTTGGATGAAATCATAAATTCTTCTCACTTCATCCCAATCCCTGAATCAAATAAGGTAGAATACTTGTACTAATTATACATTTTATAAATTATAAAGATGCATGGGGGTCTAGTTTCAATTGTTTCTGACAAGGAATCCATGCTTTAATCTTGGTTTTTGAAATCCTTACAATAATCCCATGAAACCAAACTTACCATGAGCACAAATTATCATCCTCAAATTCATGGAAAATTTAAACAGATGATTTAAACATTATAAGACATTATTAGAGTTTGTGTGATGGATTTTAGAGGCCCATGGGAGGTTTATATAACATTGGTATAATTCTCATTCAAAAAAAAGTTATTATTCCTATATAAATATGGATCATATTGAAGCATTATATGGTTTCTCTTTTCATTATCCGCTTTTTTGGGTGGAAAAGGGAATATCTCACATAGAAGACCTAGAATTATGAATGTGATAATGGATAATATTCAGATGATTAGAAATATAATAAAAAAATGTTAAAGTTTTCAAATATTTTTGTCAATCATTATATCAAACCCTTATTATTTGATGTGAGTGATCATGTTTTCTTACGAATATCTCCTTGGTTATAGTGTCATCATTATTGTAAGAAGGGGAAGTTTCCTCATTGGTATATTGGTGCTTTTTAGATACTTGAATCTATTGGGGATGTGGTTTATTGGTTGCCCTTAATATCAAGGTTCGGTTCTGGTCATAATGTGTTTCATGTGTTGCAATTGAACAAGTACCAGTTTAATCCTGACCAGAAAATTTGATAGGATCATATTGATCTCAAACTAAATTCTACATTGATTCATATTTTGATATTTATTTTTAATAGGAAAGAGAATATCTTTCATAGGAAATTAATTTGTTTAATATGGGTTCTATGGAAGCATTTTTATATTTGGGATGAGATATTGGAATGCGAAAATGAAATGTTAGAGTAGTGGATTGAGCTCTTCCAAAGCAACACAGGTATTCCACTTTATGAGGACAGAAATACCAATAGTGGGGAGAAATTAACACCCTAAATTTCCTGTACTTTACACTTTAATTATGTATTTTAATATTATTTAATACTTTATTCATTTTTTGGGAGTTTTTGTACGGTTTTGGGTTTTTTTTTGAATTGTTTATAGAGGTTTATGATTTGAGCACAGTTACTTGAAACTGTACCCTATCTCTAGGAAACCATGTAAGCTTGTGTTGGGAGTCACAGAGTAAGTTCACATTTGGAGAATTGTTCTTCCAAACAATTAACATGACATGAGAAAGAGCTATTATGAAAATAGTGGGAGAAAAACCTTTGGGGAATAGTTTGTCAAACCATGTGAGGGGTTGTCCTTTAGAAAATAACACTGCACTAATGGTTCATAGTTTTCAAAACCATAAATCATAAACCATATGTCTACCTAGGTTATTTCTAATAGTATTTGAATGTTTGGAGTATATTCTATTAAATCGTTCAATCTAACCATGCAACAACTATTTAATGATCAAAATATTAAGTTGAAATGTAGTTTAAGGACTTGGAACCCTCATTACTATCCTATTCTTCTAATGACTCGAACTTCTCTCCTCTACTAGCCTCCTGATAATTTTTTACTTCAATTAAAAATTATCTTTTGGATGATTCAAAGTGTGTTAGATATCCAAAATAACTAAATAAAAATCATTTTTCTTTCTCATTTTTCATTTTTCTTCTTAGATCTACCTTCATCCACTCTCTTGTTGTCATAGATAAAGTTTTTTATTCATAGATATAGGTTTTATTATATGAATATTTATTATATCTTATTGGATCTATTTAAGGGAATTTTTTTAAGTCTATATATAGAATATTTTATTGTCATTCTTTATCTGTACTATTCATTGAGTGGTAGGCGGGATCTCTCTCATCTCCACTTATTATAGTACATGAAGTATTAGTTTTATTTAATGGGGTTTTATGGATTTTATATTCCAAAATTGTGTGATTTCATAAGGTAGACCATTTTTGTTTGTGTTTTGGAAATATGGGAAAGTGGATGGTGTTTAGGAAAACCCCATATTCTTATAATTTCAAAATGATGGTTTTAAAAGCGTGGAATGTTTTTCATGCAAGAAATACATTTTATGAAATGTTTTTAAAAGTAAGGTTTGTTTAATATAAAATGTATTGGATTTTTAGTTGTCATAATTGGGTTGGAAAGTTTTCAAAGTGGATAGAGTGTGGTCTGAAGTTCCATTGTCAAGGTAGGATGGATTATGTCCATGGAGTACCACTTTTAATGGTAACACAAACTATAGTGTATGGATGTGTTTGTGTGAACATGGTAATGGTCATACCACGTAGGAAGAAATGATAATAATTTAGTATATAGTTTTCCACAATGATTTCCCTTGAGGATTTATATAAACATTTTAATTAATTTTCAACTATCTTACTTGATTTGTTGTAACCGGTTTTTTTCCTAGTTGAATGTGTTGGGAAGTATATCAGGATTTCCTAATGATTTATACACACCAATTTTAAAGAAATATTTTGTATTTTTATAGGTCATATTTCTAGATATAAGGAAGTTAAATGTATCTTATTTCACTAGGGATGGATTATTATATGGTGGGATTGATAGGTAGTGTTAAATCATGGAGATATTTATAGCGGTATCTCCGATCATGTCACCTTATTGTCTCTAAGAAATATGCTCCTTTGTTTTTTTAGTTGTTATTCATTGATTTTATGTTGATCTAATATTTTATTTTTAATGGTTTTGTGATTGTATTATATCACTTTTATTCATGTATCATTTAGGAAGATTAGATTTTTATATTTTATGTTGTCATTTTTCTTTATATCTAGTAGAAAAATTATCACCCAATGTATTCCTAATCTATTGGAATTTTTTTTCAGCATTTCGTGTCTTTGGAATGTCACCTAATGTTAGTGAATCTATGTCTCTTCTCAATCCAATGTGTTTGGGGTGTTATTTTGAAGTACATGAGAGTAAATTTCAAAAATTTACACTTATATTCTTCATTTTAGAAGTTATTTTTTATTAAATTAATATTCACAATCAAATGAATTTAAATATTTAATTAGTATATACCATAAAAATAGGTATTCAGTTGTTTGAATAATATACCACATAATCTCATGATAATTATGATAACACACAGGATTGCAACATCTTGTGATATTCAATTTACCATTATCATAAGATATATGAGGAAATAATAAGATAAGATACATAACTATTCATATTGTTGATTATTGTTGAATCTTTTTTACTTCACAATGTCAAATCATTTGATATTAAGATATCATATATGTAATATATCTTCTTTTATAATATATTTTACATATTCACATATAAAAAATATAGTATTAAAAATACATATTAAAATATCAATACCTCTATCTAATAATTCAAAAGATTATACAATATAATATTTAGAACCACTTAAAATACAATCATTAGAATTAATGAATAATTATTGAGTATTTAAACAGGAGAGAATAATTAATTTTACATAAGAAAAAATTAAAATATCAATATTATGTTAAAATAGGGTATCATGTCATAAGATTTGTACTAAGGCTATAATATGACATGATAATACCAAACTGGTTTTTCATACCATATTATGTAGTGTATCTTCCAATCTCTAATTTTATCATTCTATTCATCACATTAGATTTCCCTTTATCAATCTGTAATATCCATTCTCCTTAAAAAATCCTAAAACATCCTATTTTTCTTCATGGTGTATCTTTTAGTTAACTATTATCAAAAAATTAAGTTTCTATAAAACAAATCCTCTATGATAACTGTGATTCTTTCATATAAATGTGGACCACATTTCATTTAGTGTGATTCAAGTCTTTATATATTCCATTATAAATGTAGAAAATCATTTTCCATAAAATGTGTTCCCCAAAATTTTTCTTGATTTGTTAAACTCTAAAAACATAAAGTTTTAGGATATGAAAAAAAATCTTCAAATTTCAGTTATTTCATTATTCAGTGTCTCATTTTGAAAGTTATGATAATTTCCCATTATCTTTTTATCATAGTTTTTGAAAAAAAATTAAATGTATACATTGAAACTTTAAAGGTAAATTATATTGAATATAAGAGTCATTTTCGGAAATACATCCTAGATATAAAAGTTAATTCCATTAATGTATGATTCATTTCCTCTCTATAAGAGTCATTAGATTGTGAAATTATAAACTCCTTTTAAAATTTAAGGGTAAAACATTGTTTATAAAATGACTCAATTTTGAATGAAAAAAAACATCGTAATCTATAGAAGTAAAATCATTACTTTTCACTATACTTATACACATATTATACATAACCAAATTCTTATATCTCGGTAGCTGTATGAGTGAATTCCTTAGAATGTAAGATTTATTTCATCTATGTTTGAAGAATAATGTAAAAGTAATTGTCCAAAAAGTAAGATTAAAGACTTAGTAGATTTTCATACTTCTAAAATAATACAATTTTTAGTTTCCAAATTCATTTTCCAATCAAAAGAACTTATTCTAAGAAGTAGTTCCTTCCATAAAAACGTGAGTAATAAAATAAATAACTTCTTTAATAATAGTAAATAATTATCAGTGAATAATAATTAATAAAAACAAATATAAAAAATAAATAATAGTGAATATCAAATATAATAATATTACACTAGTGAATAAAAGTAGTGAATAACATAATAATAAATAAATAATACTAATGAGAATAGAATATCAATTAAATTGAAATGAGTTTGTATACTTATCAAAACATAAACAAATCATCAAAGATCCACTTATCTCAATGATTTAATATTTCAAATATGAATATTTGGTGAATTATAAAAATAAATTCACTAACTTATGGTTTATTAATGAAAATAAGTTACATTAATATTTAAATTCAAATAACTAAGGAAGATATTATTAAATCACAATCATTAAAGTGGGTCATGATAACATAGTGGTGAAAAGCACACATGTTATCCAATAAATAACTGTGAATATCTTATTTTAATTTAATTTTACTCACACCACCATATATTTTATGTTTTATAACATTATTGATTCACCAACTTGTATATTGGATATTGATTTATTAGTAAAAAACTTGGTGGTGTGATGCATTCATCACAATAATGTAACTTTATCTCCACTTGATTTTTATGGACATATGCTTATGATAAATATATTTATTGTTACCTGTAAAGACCCATAAAATTCAAGGGAAATTTTTTCTTAATTTTCTTTGGGATTTTAGAAGAACGCAGTTTCTGACGACACCTGATTCTGAGGCCCGGAGTGCCCGGAATAATCTTCCGAAGTTTTTCTCAGGTACATTCAGTGAACGAATGAGCAGGTTTTCCTATCTTTTGAACCGGTTCTCGAAATCGAAATATGAGGACACCGATGGAACCGCAGCGCCGGTAATTGATTAAGAAGACGTTTACTGGGGTTGCGTTTGCTCGGGAGGAGTTTTTTTAAAAAAATTGTTGAAAGTAGAAAAAAAATTAGCTATAATTTTATTTTTCTTTTTACTAAGTGGATATCCGTTGTGTGGAAGTTGGGGAACTAACCTAGATAGGATATTTGAGGTTTGGGGACCACACGAACCCCACCCCTTCATATTCCCTAACTCCCTTAACCCTCCATTTAATATGACAACATAAGTTAATTAATTAAGCGAGTTTAATTCGAATGTTTGAATTTCAAAAACTTATGGAATGAGTAATAAAATAAGACAAACATGTATTTTATTATGGTTGTTAGCTTGTTGAGAGAGGATTGGGGGAAGAAACTCTATGTCTTGATGTTCATCATCTTCCTTAAAGAAAAAGAAGAACACCGACGTGCATTCCTTCATTCCTTCTTCCCACGTCAAAGGAAGGGAGACACCGTTACCCCTTGGATGATCTCCATCAATGTGTACGGAACCTTCTTCCACAACGCCTTCTTCATCGACGTTCAATTTCGTGACGAGCCTTCGTTCAACAATCCTCGAGGTAGGGGTTATTTGTTTGTTCGTGATTACTTCCGACGCCTTTCTTTGTTTCAAATTGGGCCGCCTGTTATCGCAATAACGGGAGGAGGTCGGACCGAACGAACACGACCGACCCTCCTCCCCCTTGATTGTTGAATTTGTTGCGGCACGTGTAAGGCGGCGCGGTGCCATTGCACCGTGCGGAAACTTTGAGAATGGAGGAAGAAGAACGGAGCTGTCGCACCATGCCATTGAAGTCAAACATATCGTGGTGCTGTTGCACCACACCGAAGAACCTGGAAGAGACTGCGGCCAGAGCGGGGCCGCGGCGGAGGGGCGCGGTGCCGACGCGCCGTGCCGGTCGGACCAAGGCCGCGACCTCAGGCTGCGGCGGAGCAAGGAGCGGCGACTGGTTTCTGGCCGCCAGAGCAGGAGGGCAGGACTGCGGCGGTCCCGTGGTAGCAACAACCGGCTTACTGGTCACCGAGAAATCCGGGGGTCATAACCCCCGGCTGGCCGACAGGAGCGGCCTCCCACATGGGGCCCACGATTACACAACAGGGGGGCAGCACCCCCCCCCCCATCCGCTCGGCCGTTATGGCCGAGCCGCCTGGCCACGCTGGCCAGGCCAAGCGTGCCAGGCCGGGCCACCAGGTCGGGCGGCCAGGCTGGGCCCGGACCTGGTTCGGGTCAACTTGGGGGGGGGGTATCGGGTCGGGTCGGACCGGGCCCGAACCCCCTATTTTCAGACAGAACCGTTCAAATGCCCATAACATAGTCTGAGGACCTCCGATCGACGCACTGTCAGCTACGATGAGATCCTTGGATTGAGACGGTCGTTTCGGTATGTTACACTCAAGGTTTCGGAGGACTTTGGGTTCGGCCGGGTTGGTTCGTACATGAAACCAACTGGGGCCTCGGAGCGGAAACACTTATAACATGAGCTCCGGGCGTCCGATTGATGTGTCGTTGACTTTGATGGATTCCTCTTAGTGAAACGGATCTTTTGTCTTACTCCGCTCGATGTTTGGATGCAGTTGGAGTACGGTCGGATTGTTTTTGACTTAAAAATAAACCGGGCCCCTGGGACGAAAAAGCCAATAACTCACAGACCAGACGTCTGATTGACGCGCCGTCTGGGACGTTGAGTTCTTGTTGACGATACGGAACTTTTGGATACATCAAATCCAGACTTTGTGTGACTTGATGTATCAGCCCCTCGACTCATGGAGCGGACCCTTCCGAACGAGCTTGTTGTGTGCGGGAACCCTAGAGTTGGCTGCGACTGCGACGATGATGACGACTGTACAGAAATCATCCGTGGATTCGACTGCGATGACTACAGCACTCAGAGATCCTACGAGGATCAGTGCTACCGATCCTGTGTGGGTCAGATCCTGTGTGGGTCATTGCGGGGTTTAGTACTTATCGATCCTTTGTGGGTCATTGCGGGGGTTAGTACTTATCGATCCTTTGTTGGTCATTGTGGGGGTTAGATACCTATCGATCCTTTTTGGGTCATTGCGGTGGTTAGTACCTATCGATCTTGTGTGGGTCCGACAACTTAGATGAATCAGTGGCTACATCTGATCATCTCTATCGTCATATGAAGAAGTATATCCTGTGTGAGTTGAGTCTTGACTTTCAATCATTATCTTCAATATGATTGACTTTCTTTCCTATGTGGATTGTGTTGTGCTATCCTCTATGGACGTGTTCGAACTTGGGCTCGGATGTTGGAGCCGAATTGGAATTGATGACTTAGGTATATGTATGGGAATATACATAAGTAGTGTCGGATGTTACTTCGTGATTGTATCTTTCCTTTGTGGATTATCCTTTGTGGATTCTGGGAGACCTTTGGGGGTCTCAGGGTCCCTACTGAGTAGCTTATACTCACCCCTTCACGGGCTATGCCCGCACTACGTTGTCTTGGATGCAGACGACGGACAACGTTGATCATAGTGGAGGATTTTGGAGCAAGTCGGTACCTGGAGGTGGACCACTGGGTGGGACGTACGCGGAGTGGACGGTTGGACCCATGGAGCTAAGGAGGCTATTTGTACCCACCCTTCAGGTGGGTCTTCCAATGGACGACTCGACATTGTGGCTTACTTTTCAGTTGTTGTACTTTCTTTCCAGTTGTACTTTACTTTCAGTTTGGGTTTGTATTATGTCCCACTTAATTTTCCGCACTTACTATTTTACAAAGTTTTACTTAGTGTTTACTTCTTCTTGATTGCTCTGTGGTGTTTATTTACTTTACAAAGGCAATGCCTTCCCTTTTTACAGGGAATTATGCCTTGGTGCTAGTCGCCAGTCCCTGGACAATGGAAGGCGGGCTTGGGGTAGTCACAGCATGGGCCCCGAGGACGGGTCCTGACAAATTGGTATCAGAGGAGTTCGGTTCTACCGCAGAACTCAGGACTCTGATATTTTTTTTATGTGAATCAATAGTGTTAAGAGTATTGAGTGTGGTTATCAGTCCAGGGAGTCCTGTGTTAGTGCGACAGCTGACGTATCCATACACCAGGACCCTGACTTCTGATTTCCAACTTAATGCATGAAAACATTGATTGCATGTGTGTTTCAAGTTTTCTTTGTGATTACTTTGTGTCAGCTCACCAGTTATACTGTATTAACCGTGGAGCACCTGTTTCTTTTCAGGATGGCCCCACGACGGCAGCCATCTAGGGTTCCGAGTTTTGTACATGATGACAGCCCACCGAGCAACGAGGCCTCAGTGCAGGGCCCTGTTACTGCGGAGGCACCGGCGGTAACACTACCCGCCGAGCCACCGATTCCACTAGCCTCAGCCGCTGAGAGTGCACGTCGCCTTATTTCACTGCACGAGATCCAGCGTCAGCGACCTCCCAGGTTCCGCAGGGAGATGGACCCTCAGGTAGCTGAGGATTGGATGGAGGCAGTTGTACGAGTTTTCCGTTTGGTAGGGACACCAGCAGACCTCATGGTGATCCTTTCAGCGAGTCTCCTGCACGCGGCAGCAGGCAGATGGTGGATCTTGAAGCTCCAGGTACACGATGAGGCATCACTCTTATGTGCGAACTTTGAGAGCCTCTTCTGCTCGGAGTTTGTCCCAGCCACCCTCCGTGCGGTGCGCATCCTGGAGCTTCTACAGCTGCGGCAGGGCATCATGACGGTCGCCTAGTACTCGGTGAGATTTACAGACCTCTCGCGCTATTCTACGGACATGGTACGGGACCCATTCTTCTATGCCCGGACCTTTGAGCTGGGTCTGAGGCATGACATCAGGGCATCGCTGATCTCCCTTAGCATTCCGACACAGGTAGAGGTACTGGAGCAAGCCCTTCTCATCGAGAGCTTCCTTGTTGAGCCTACATCAGCAGTGAGACCTACCGCAGGGCGGCACATAGAAGAGTCTTCTGCAACTGGAAGTCGATGGATGACACATGGGTCCAGGCAGACCAGACCCTCAGGCGGACGACATCAGGACACTAGCTCAGAGGTGCAGTGCACATAGCGCATAGCCAGTCTTATGAGAGGCAGAAAGTGCTACGCATGCGGTGGGTAGGGCCACATGGCTCGTGACTGCCCGACCATTCATGCCGAGGAGCAGAAAACGGTTGAGGGACCACCCAGGCAGAGGCAGAGGGTCGACCATGGCGGTCCGCAGGGAGCAGGCGGACAAGGCAGAGGAGCTGGCCGAGTAGCAGGTGGTGGGTGATGCTTTGAGGCTCTACCACCACCACCACCAGGAGGTCCACCCTGAAAAGAGGGAGATGGCAGGCAGAGATAGGCACAACTTCAGGCAGGGGAGGCCTACGACCACGGCACACCCGAGATGATTCGAGTTACCATCTGTGTCTATTCCACCCTTTCAACAGTTCATGCTCAGATAGACTTCATTAGGCACAAGGTGTGGTGTATACGCACCGACGGGAGCAGGTTCACCTTCACCGGCGAGAAGGGAGGCTTTGAAGCGCAGGATAGACTCACGCCGAGGAGAGGAAAACCCATCACTCATCAGTTGGCTAGCCTCATCCTAGGAGCAGTTGACGTGTGGAGTCCTGGTTTTCCTGTAGTGGTGGATCAGTATGCGGACGTTTTCCCCGATGACGTCCCAGGGATACCTCCTCGTAGAGAGGTAGACATTTATATTGACCTGTATACTGGGACATCCCCGATATCCACTCTAGCATATCGGATGGCCCCTACTGAGCTTTGAGAGCTATGGCTACAGTTGGAGGACATGCTGGGCAAGGGATTCATCTGACCCAGTGTTTCACCATGGGCTTCCCCGATATTGTTCGCCAAGAAGGCGGACGGGAGCTTGAGACTTTGTGTCGACTATCGTCGCCTAAACCAGGTGACTGTGAAAAACAAGTATCCACTACCGAGTATTGACGACCTCTTCGATCCGCTCAAGGGAGCACGGTGGTTCTCGAAGATAGACCTCAGTTCAGGCTATCATCAGCTCAGAGTTCGGGACGAGGATGTGCAGAAGATGGCCTTCAGATGTCGGTATGGCCACTATGAGTTCTTGGTTATGAAATTCAGTGTAACCAATGATCCAGTAGTGTTAATGGGAATCATGAACAAGATCTTTTAGCCTTACCTCGATCGATTTTTCGTGGTCCTCATCGACGGCATATTGATATACTCGACGACTGAGGAGGAGCACGCCTACCACTTGCGGGTTGTACTGGACACACTCCGAGAGCACCAGCTTTATAGTAAGCTCTCGAAGTGTCAGTTCTGGATACATGAGGTCCACTTCTTGGGACATGTCATCTCTGAGGTGGGAGTTGCGGTGGACCCTGCGAAGATCAAGGCAGTGCTGGCTTGGGAGCCACCCAGGAGTGTGACGGAGGTGCGGAGTTTCTTAAGACTAGCCAGGTACTGCCGGAGATTTGTGCCAGACTTCTCCAGAGTTGCAGCACCACTTTCAGCTTTGATGAAGTAGGGGAAACCCTTCGTGTGGTCAGACAGATGTCAGCAGAGCTTTCAGGAGCTGAGACAGAGATTGACTAGCGCGCCTATGTTGAGGCTACCAGAGGAGGGAGTAGGGTACGTAGTCTACTGCGATGCATAAGGGACCGAACTCGGATTTGTCCTGATGTAGGAATAGGTCGTGATTGCCTATAGATCATGTCAGTTGAGGAAGCATGAGCAGAACAACGCGACCCATGACCTAGAGTTAGCAGTAGTGGTGTTCGCTATGAAGATGTGGCGACACTATCTGATGGGCGAGCGCTTTTCAGTCTATTCTGACCACCAGAGTCTCAAGTACATCTTCTCACAGAAGGACATGAACCTGAGATAGCAGCGATAGCTCGAGTTCCTCCAGGACTATGACTTTGAGATATTCTATACTCTTGGAAATGGTAACGTAGTAGCTAATTCCCTCAACAGGAGGATGGGC
Organism: Viscum album; assembly: GCA_963277665.1. NCBI lineage: Eukaryota > Viridiplantae > Streptophyta > Magnoliopsida > Santalales > Viscaceae > Viscum > Viscum album. Next base: position 257,622,305 of record OY728128.1, on the reverse strand, counting down.
ATCCAGCTACATGGTGAGGCGACTGAGTAGCTAGCCTCTTTTCAGATATCCTTCATGGATAGTGATAGAGCAGCCTTTCTATAGTCACTCACAGTCACTCCTCCACTTCAACAGTGGGTCAGAGAGGCACAGTGTGGGGACGATGACGGTGAGATGCGGCATGCACAGATATCCTCAGGACAAACACCTGATGGATTCTCTATGGGAGGAGAGCATGTCATCCTTTTTAGAGGACATACCATTGTACCAGCTGATTTACAGGAGGAGTTTATGAGGGAGTTTCACACTTCCCCTTTAGCGGTACATCCAGGAGTGGCGAAGATGTACAAGGACCTCAGACGACAACACTGGTGGCTGGGTATGAAGAAGGTTGTGGTAGAGTTTGTTTCTCGATGCCTCACCTGTCAGCAGGTGAAGGTAGATCACCAGGTTCCAGCAGGCTTGGTATAGCCTTTGGAGGTCCCGGAGTGGAAGTGGGACGGGATATCTATAGACTTCTTGATTGGACTTCCACTCTCTTCTAGAGGTCACGACTCCATTTGGGTGATTGTTGACCGACTCACCAAGTCGGCTCACTTCTTACCCATCTGAGAGCAGGGCTCAGTGGAGAGCTTGCGACGCCTCTACATTCCGGAGATTGTACGGCTTCATTGTGTGCCATCATCTATCATTTCTGATCGAGATGCTCGCATTACTTCCCAGCTTTGGAAGGGGTTACAGGAGGCGTTTGGGACGTAGCTATGTCTGAGCACCGCCTTTCACCCTCAGACAGATGGTCAGACGGAGTGGACCATTCAGACTCTCGAGGACATGATCCGTGCATGTATCCTTGACTTTGGTCGTAGCTGGGAGGATCACCTACCCTTTGTGGAGTTCGCGTACAACAACAGCTACCACTCCACCATCGGGATGGCACCATACGAGGCGTTGTACGACTGACCTTGCAGATCACCTCTGTGCTGGAAAGACACTGGGGAGTCAGCACTTGTGGGACTGGAGATGGTCCAGGCCATGACAGAGAAGGTCCAGGTCATCCAAGAGTGGAAGAGGACAGCTCAGAGCTGGCAGAAGTCTTATGCTGACAAGAGGTGGAGGCCACTGGTGTTTGAGGATGGTGACCACGTCTTCTTGCGGGTCTCACCACGACGTGGATTACATAGATTTGGCCGAGGCGGCAAGTTGTCTCTGCGCTTCATCAGACCATTCCAGGTCCTCAGCAGGATTGGCAAGGTGGCTTATCGCCTGGCTCTACAACCTCAGTTGCACCGAGTGCAAGACATCTTCCACGTATCTCATCTGAGGAGATACATGCACGACCCGAATAATATCATGGACCATGGGGAGCTGGACATTGATGATGGGGCGACTTTTGCGGAGGTTCTGGTGGAGATCGAGGATCGACAGGAGCGGGTCCTACATGGACGGTCGATTCCTCTAGTGCGCATTAGATGGTAGCATGGGAACCTCCAGGAGAGCACTTTTGAGCGGGAAGCTCAGATGCGTGCACAGTACCCACATTTGTTTCCCTAGTTTATGATGTATCTTTATGGAGATGTAAATCCCTGAGGTGGGAGTAATTTAAAGACACGTAAAATTCAAGTGAAATTTTTTCTTAATTTTCTTCTGGATTTTACAAGAACACAGTTTCTAATGGCACCTGATTCCGAGGCCCGGAGTGCTTGGAATAATCTTCTGAAGTTTAGCTCGGGTACGTTCAGTGAACGAATGAGCGGGTTTTCCTAACTTTTGAACTGGTGCTCAGAATCAAAATCTGAGGACACTGATGGAACTGCAGTGCTGGTAATTTCTTAAGAAGACCATTACTAGGGATACGTTTTCTCAGGTGAATTTTTTTTAAAAACAAATTGTGGAAAGTGAAATAAAATTTAGCTATAATTTTATTTTTCTTTTTACTAAGTGGATATCCATTGTGTGGAAGTTGGGTAACTAACCTAGATAGGATATTTGTGGGGTGGGGCCCACACGAACCCCACCCCTTCATATTCCCTAACTCCCTTAACCGTCCATTTAATATGACAACATAAGTTAATTAATTAAGTGAGTTTAATTCGAATGTTTGAATTTCAAAAACTTATGGAATGAGTAATAAAATAAGACAAACACTTATTTTTTTATTGTTGTTAGCTTGTTGAGAGAGGATTATGGGAAGAAACTCTGTGTCTTGAAGTTCATCATTTTCCTTGAAGAACGCGAAGAACACCGACGCACCTTCCTTCATTCCTTCTTCCCATGTCAAAGGAAGGTAGACACCGTTCCTCCTCCGACGATCTCCGTCAACGTGTATGGAACCTTCTTCCATGATGCCTTTTTCCGCGATGTTCAATTCCGTGACGAGCCTTCATTCAACAACGCTCGAGGTAGGGGTTATTTGTTTGTTTGTGATTAATTCTGATGCCTTTCTTTGTTTCAAATCGGGCCACCTATTATCGCAAAAATGGGAGGAGGTTGAACCGCCCCAACATGGATGACCCTCCTCCCCCCTTGATTGTTGAATTTTTTGCGGCATGTGTAAGGCGGCGCGGTGTTGTTGCACCGTGCGGAAACATTGAGAATGGGCGAAGAAGCGCGGCGCCGTCACGTCGCGCCATTGAAGTTGAACAAGTCACGGCGCCGTCGTGCCGCGACGGAGAACCTGGAAGAGACCGAGGCCGGAGCGGGGTCATGGGGGAGGGGCGCGGCGCAGATGCGCTGCCCCGGTCGGACCAAGGCCGCGGCCTTCAACCGCGGCAGAGCAGGGAGTGGCGGCCGGTTTCCGGCCACCGGAGCAGGAGGGAGGGACCACAACGGTCCCACGGTAGCAAAAACTGGCTGACTGGACCGGGCTGGCCGGTCACTAAGAAGGTCGGGGGTCGTAAACCCCAGCTGGCCGACAGGAGCGCCCCCCCCCCCCCCCCCCACATGGGGGTCGCGGTTACACATTAGGGGGCAGCGCCCCCCCCCCCCCCATCCACTCGGTCGTTACGGCCGAGCCGCCTGGCCAGGCCGAGCGCGCCAGGCCGGGCCGCGCCCAGGCCAGGCCGGACCGCGCCCAGGCCAGGTCGGACCCGGACCCGGGTCGGGTCGAACCGGGGGGTGTCGTGCCGGGTCGGACCGGGCCCGAACCCCCTATTTTTAGACAGAACCGTTCAAACACCCATAACATGGGCTGCGGACCTCCGATTGACACACTGTTAGCTGTGAGGCGATCCTTGGATTGAGAAGTTTGTTTCGGTATATTACACTCAAGGTTTCGGAGGACTTTGGGTTTGGCCAGTTTGGTTCGTACACGAAACCAACCCGGCCCTCAGAGCGGAAACCCTTGTAACATGAGCTCCGGACGTTCGATTGACGTGCCGTCGACTTTGATAGATTCCTCTTAGAAATATGGACCTTTTGGCTTGCTATGCTCAAAGTTTTTACGCAGTTGGAGTATGGTCGGGTTGGTTTTGACTTAAAAACCAATCGGGCCCCTGGGACGAAAAAGCCAATAACTCACAGACCGGACATCCGATTGACGCACCGTCTGTGACGTTGAGATCCTGTTGACGATACGGAACTTTTGGATACATCAACTCCGGACTTCGTGTCAGTTGATATATCATCCCCTGGGCTTGTGGAGCGTACCCTTCCAAACGAGATTTCTGTGTGCGGGAACCCTATAACTGGTTGCGACTGTGATGACGATGACGACTGTACAGAAATCCTCCATGGATTCTACAACGATGACTATAGCACTCAACGATCCTACGAGGATCAGTGCTACCGATCCTGTGTGGTTCCGATCCTGTGTGGGTCAGTGCTCAGCAGTTCTGTGTGGGCCAATGCATACCGATCCTGTGTGGGTCAGATCCTGTGTGGGTCATTGTGGGGGTTAGTACTGATCGATCCTTTGTGGGTCATTGCGGGGGTTAGTACCTATCGATACTTTGTGGGTCATTGCGGGGGTTAGTACCTATGTATCCTTTGTGGGTCATTGCGGGTGTTAGTTACCTATCGATCCTTTGCGGGTCATTGAGGGGGTTAGTACCTATCGATCCTGTGTGGGTCTGACGGCTTAGATGAATTAGTGGCTACATCTGATCATCCCTATTGTCATACGAAGAAGTATATCCTGTGTGAGCTGAGTCTTGACTTTCAATCATTATCTTTGATATGATTGACTAGCTTTCCTATGTGTATTGGGTTGTGCTATCCTGTGTGGACGTGTTCGAACTTGGGCACAGATGTTGGAGCCGAACTGGAATTGATGACTTAGGTATATGTATGGGAATATACCTAAGTAGTGTCAGATGTTACTTCGTGATTGTATCTTTCCTTTGTGGATTATCCTTTGTAGATTCTGGGAGACCTTTGGGGGTCTTAGGTTCCCTAATGAGTAGCTTATACTCACCCCTGCATAGGCTATGCCTGCACTACGTTGTGTTGGATGTAGACGACGGACATCGCTGATCGTAGTGGAGGCTTGTGGAGAAAGTCGGTACCTGGAGGTGGATCACGGGGCGGGATGTATGCGGAGCGGACGACTGGACCCGTGGAGCTGAGGAGGCTATCTGTACCCACCCTTCAGGTGGGTCTTCTAGTGGACGACTCGACATTGCGGCTTACTTTTCAGTTGATGTACTATCTTTCTAGTTGTACTTTACTTTCAGTTTGGGTTTGTATTCTGGCCCACTTACTTTTCCGCACTTACTATTGTGCCCATTTTTACTTAGTGTATACTTCTGCTTTCTTACTCTGTGGTGTTTGTTTACTTTACAAAGGCAATGCCTTCCCTTTTTATCGGGAATTACGCCTTGGTTCTAGTCGACAGCCCCTGGCCTATGGAAGGTGGGCTTGGGGTAGTCACGGCACGGGCCCCGAGGACGGGTCGTGACATTACCTTAAAATTATTTGACAAAATATTTTTCATAGATTGGTTCTCCCTCTATAGATTTATTTAAAATTATTATATCCTTTTTATGGGTTAAATTGAATGGTGAGTCTCATGCATCATATAATATCTCATCATAGTTTCGGGGAATATGCATGGATACTAATATTTCATTATTCCACCATTAATTAAATTGAATTTTGATTAAAAAATATATCATTTGAAATTTACTTAATTAATTTCCCATTGAAATTGACCATTAATGATTTTTTTTGATAACATGTAATGCAAACACTGAATTCGGTAAGTGGGGAATGGGGTGATGGGAAGTGGCATGACTCAGTAATTGAGGGAGGAGGGTATGCATCTTAGAAAAGTCACTAAGACCCACATTTTTGTTTCAATTTTGTAAAATATAATGTATTTTAATATTATATTATATGTAATGTAATGTTTTTTGATGTATGGGTGTTATTGTTTTTGATATACTATATTGGTCGCTAATTTTTTATATATTTACTGTGTAATTTTTTTTATGGATCAGAAGGAAATGAATACTGTTATTTTTGAAACATTATAACTATAGGTAGTTAGAACTATAACTATTAACATATTGGTGTGTTTAAACACCATAAATAAAATAGTGATTCTTAAAACCAAAAAAAATGTGGTTAATTCTCATATTTAGTGGTAGTTTGAACCAATAGTAATTAGAAAAACTGTTGATAAATTTTACACCATTAAAACATGAAACTAATTAAAATAAAACCACTAATAAATTTAAATTTAACTATTAACCAACAATGTTATCATGAAAATAACCCATAGTTAAATATTTAACAACACATCACCTCATGGTGGATTTAAAAATTCATTGTTATCTACTTTTTTCTCTATAGTGTGTATGTGTAAATACAATGAGATTTTTTCATTCAGCTACTACTAGATCAAAAATTCCATTAGCATGGGCTTCGGTTGCTGGAATAAGAACATCCCTTTCTATATCATTAGATACAACATATAACTCTATCACTATTCTTTATACATAAACATGTTTCAATATTTCATATAGATTCCTTAGTTCTTCCAATTCTAGGATAAATTCTACTATTTTCACCTCAAAATAAGAACTAGAAGTTTTTTGATCATTAACCTAATATAAAAAACATGAAAAATTATTTAAATTACTTTTTTGGGTTTGGGAAAAGTTTTCAAGGCCTGAGACGCCTTTCAAAAATAATTCTTGGAAAAGATTTCAATAGCAAAAATTCCTTTGGCCAACTTTAGAAAACGCCAAAGACGTGATGGTCCTTGATGCCTTGGTAGATTTGTTTTGTAAATATTTCAAACCTAGACTTATTTTATTAATCTTTTTCTAAAAACGAATAAAAAACCCCTCGGTGCCAGAAATCATAATAAATGAAAAATTGTGTGGAGATTTCACATTGATTCAGGGAAGAAAATGAGAAAGGAACCATAAAATTATAGTACTGTTGAGGCTTTAAGTTGACTCAAGGATTTAGAAGAGATCATCCACATGAATTTGAAACCACATCGTGGGTATCAAAACCCTTGAGGTATATTAGGTTTTCTTGATCATGTTTTGTTTTGTGTGTGGCTAGGTTGTTTTTTGTTTAACAACTTTGGAAGAGCTGGTTTATGCAATACTACAGATTAGTATGTTATTAGCATTAAAATTTGTATTTATTCATGATAAAAAATTATGATATTGTAAGAACCTCTTAAAAGGACATATATCTTATAAGCACCAGAAAAGTGAAGATAATGATACCCTTTATCAGTATTTTTTAAGCATTGAAAAATGCACGTTTATCATCACTAAAAATGAACTCATAAAACTATGTTTTATGATGACTTCTAACAAATTAAATCCCCTTACCGCACTCCCACCACCTATATTTATCTATGATCCACCAAACCTTTATCAGTGCTCATCTACCAACCTGTCCACCCATTCCATTATCAACATTCGACCCACCCCTCCTTTTCCACATAATGCACTTTAAATGGATTAGAACCTAAGACCACCCCCTATGTATGTGACCTTACCACTAATCCATAATGATTTCTTCTACATTTTATGATATATCACTTTATTTATATAAATTTAGATACATATTATTTCTATATATCTATTCATATATATATATATATATATATTTAAAAACATTTATAATATATGGTTGTGTGTGTACATGTTTATATATAAATATATATATCTGTGTGTGTATTAATATTTATGTATTTATATTATATATTTTATTCATTTATATATATTACATATCAATTATTATTTACCTATATTATATATTTATATTTATTTACAGATATTGGAGTACATACATGAATATATATGTGTTTTTCAATACACACACTCATGTATTTATATATAAACATTTATTTATATATATATATATTCATACATTTATTATATTACATAAAATGGATAATAATTATTTCTATATGCTTTATATTTTATAAAAAATATTTTACATGTAAATATGTGTAAATATTTATTTATACAATTAATTTTCACTACTACGGATTTGTGTTAATCTAGTTTTAGACTTTATCACCACAAATTAAAAGCACTGATAAAGGCCTCCTTTATAAATTCTAGAAAAAAGAGATAATAAAGGTTACCTTTTAACAGTGCAAGGAAAAAGTGCTGAAAAATGAACTTCTTTATCAGCATTTATATTTTGCGCTGGTAAAACGTACCCTTTATCAACTCTTTTCCCACCCCTGATAGACTTACCATTTATAAGTTTTTTTTAGTGCTGATAAAAGCCACTACTATTAGTGCAAGTAAAAAACATAGATAAAGGGAACCTCTTATCAATGCTTAAAAAAATCAATGATAAATGGTACCCTTTGTCATCATTTTGTCATATTGATAATAAAAGTGACCTTTATCATCAAAAAAATATCGATAAATGGATATTTTGTTAGCACTAGAAAAATACACTCATAAAGGTTACATTTTATTAACACAAAATAAAACACCTAAAAAGGATTCCCTTTATCAGTGATTTTATTTTAAGGATGATAAAATGCACCATTTATTAATGGATTTTTTAGCACTAATAAAATGTATAAAAAATATATACATATATATATATATATATCACTAAAAAACATATAATAATATATAAATATATTTATATTGATATAAATATAGTATAATTTTTTAAATATATTTTATACGAGGCTAAATATGCCTTTACACTTAATAAATTATCTATATAGTTGAAATAGAATATAAAATAATTTAAAAATAACATTTATTAATAATTTTATAATTATTATTGAATAATAGCCATTTAATAACAATTAGATGATGAAAAAACTAAATAGACTAACGAATGATCTAATATAAGTTGAATACACATCTCGAACTTCAAATGACCATATCTTTTGATCCGGTTAGCCATTGGGGCTCTAAAACATTTCAAATTGAATCAGGAGAAGGGATATATGCCATGTTTACTATAAGGGATATTGGTCATTACTTTTCCAAGGTTCAAAAGGCTCTGATGGCCTCCAAAATAGTGTTTTTATTTGGGATAAGCTATTTTTCTGATATTCAATGGGATTTAAACTTTGTTTTAGAGAATCTTCTTATACTTGTTAGTGAAGACTGAATTTATTCTTAGGCATTACATTCATATAGATCTTATTTTAATTTTTATCAGTTTTCATATTGTAGGTTTATTTATAATTAAATATCTTAATGTTTTCTTATATTACATATAATAAAAAAATTATACAAATAAATATTTAATCATATTTACAAAAAATTATTTATTAAACATATAAACCATATAGAAATAAAAATTTATTATTAATTTGATTTAAAATAAAAATTATCAATTTTATTTAACTTATAAAAACTACTTAATATATATACAACTATACAAGTAATGTTTATATATAAATATGTGTGGGTCAATAAAAGAAATATTTATTTATGTGTATATTCTAATGTATGTATATAAATACATATATATAAATATTTGTGCATGTATTTGTGAAATATAAATCTGAACATGTGTGTGTAAATATGTGTGTATGCGTTTGTGTATGCATGTGTGTCAATATTGTGTAATTACATCTTATATAAATTTATTTTTATAAATATATCATTGTAATTAAATATAGTATATAAACATATTCTTAATAAATATTTGAAAATACATTATAAAAAAATTTATATCAAAATATAAAACTATTAGAAAATATGTATATATATATATACGTAAATATATAGACATATAAATATATATGAAAATTATAAAATTTAGACAAAAATATATAATATATAGAAATATTTTAAAAATTTATTTAAAATTAATTATATAAATCATATAAAATTAATTGTTATAAAATTTATTTAAAACCATATCTACCCATTTTTTAGATTATAAAAATATATGAATATTTATATATGCTTATACTAATTTATAAATAATATTTATATATACATATGTGAGTATATTAATAAATGGATATATATTTCCATTCATATTTCAATATATGTAAATGAATATTAATATAAAATATACTTAAATAAACATAAATATACTTATATTTCTCTCATGCACACAAAAACATATATTTTATAATAAATATATAAATATATGAATAAAAAATATTTATGTACATATATATATATAAATATAAATATCATAAAATATAGAATAAAACAATCTTGGTGTAGTTTTAAAGGTGTTAAAATTGCAAGGTGGGTCCAAGGATCGAGTCCAGGAGTGTGTGTGGGTGAACAAGAGGCTGAGCAGTGTAAAAACGATGATAATGGGTTATTCCAATAATTAGAGAGGGAGGAAGAAAAGGCTTTAGGTTGGGATGGGGTGGGTGGTAGAAAAGTGATGACAAAGGTGGGGAAAGAACAAACAGGGGATCACTTCAAAAATAATAATTTTTTCAAATTTTATCAACTCTGATATAAATATTGATAAAGGTGCCCTTAACTGAGGATTTTTTAGCACTGATAAAGTATACCTTTATCAAAACTATTTTTTTTTTGCTAATAAAGGGTGGTTTTATCAGAACTTTTTTTACTACTAATAAAGGGGGATTTTATCAGCATTTTTAGTGCTAATAAAGTTTGTCTTGTTACAGCGTATAGATTAACAGTATGTTTTGATCGGCAATAAAGCCGATTTCTAGTTCTTTTAAATGTGGGATATCCAATACTATTTTTTATGTAATTATATAAAAATATGTATATATAAGTATATATTTAATTATAAAAAATAATAAAATATGAAAAATGGTAAATTTTAAAAACCATAATATCTATATGAATGTTTTCCCTATGAATATGTTCTTTATACACATAGAAAATATAAAAAATCCCTTTAAACAATGCTAAAATTAAATAAAATATTTAAAAATAAGGTATCACAACTAAAAACACAGTATTAGTGGAATTCCATCCCTTTTTTACCTTGTAAAAATAATGAACATAGTCCCCCCAGGTCAACATGCAATACAACTCTTCATAGAATTTAATTTCATATCTTGTAGAGCATAAATGAACACCTAGTTCAAAAATTAATATCGTTTGATGTTATGGTCAGGATTTCAACTTATCATGAGATATTAATAGATTAATTTATTTTTTATATCACCAAATAATTTCTAAATGTCTATTACATTATAAAAATTAGTCAATTTGTAATTAATATTAATATTAAATTATTTTTTAAATAATTTTCACTAAATCTGTTATATATTAAGGGTAAATATAGATTTAGCAATATATAAGTCACATTTAGTCAAATTTACTATATCCCTATAAATATATTTATATTTATATGTATTAAAAAATAAAATTTAAAGGTTTATATTTTTTATAATTCATACCTTTTTTTAGTGCTAAAAAATAACTGATAAATGTTGCTTTTTATGAGAGGTAAAAATGTCTATAAAGGTCTCATTTTATCAAAACTCTTTTAGAACAGATAAATTGGATCTTTATTTTAAAATTTTCTAGCACTAGTAAAAAAACACATAATAAGAGGGATTTTCTAGTAGTTATGATTGGATTGTCGATCATCCACATGGTTGTTAGAGGATGGACATTTTGGTCATTGCAGGTGGTACAAACCACTAGAGGTTTGAGATATAGGCCTTTGATGACCATGAGGAATTAAGCACATATTCAGATCATAAAAATCCCGACAATGAAATTAAGAATTGAGCTGGATTTCATCGGATACATGTGGAGGGACAACTATTTTGGGTTTATTTTTCACATTTAAGATAAATTTAAAAAAAATTCTGAAAATCAATATTTTATAAACAAATTCCCAGTCTACCAATGGAATTAGGTAGAGATTTTTTAGATTTATGGGTGCTCTATGAGTGATCAACTTCACCGGAATTTTTTTAAGAAGACGCTCTCTTAGACAGTGCCTTCATAAATAATCTTTTATGGAAGGTGCTCTTCCACAAAGAACCTTATTTAGAAAATTTCTAAGTCTCTATCATGGAGAACACCCTTCCTTCTTGGTTTTTTTATATTAATAATATATATATATATAAGTGATTATTAATTTTATAATTAATTTTTAATAAAATAATTATTAATAATTGTATTTTCAATATTAATAATTTAAATATTTTTATTTTTAGTTGTATTATTAACTACATTATTTTTATAAATGTAGTGATGGATCCAAGGATATTGATAACTAATTTATTAGTAACATTAATAATTATATTATTTACATCTTTATTCAAAATTAATATTGTATTTATTGTATGTATTTAATAATATATTTATTATTTATTAATAATTTAGTTAATAATATTTAATAATAACATATTTAATAATACTTCATAATAATGTAATTAATAATGATATAATAAATAATAATGATGACCATACATTTTTTAAGTGTAAATTTTATGTTTATAAACAAGAAAGTTTTTTTCACGTAAATTTTTTTCTGTTAATGATATTTATGAAATTATTTTGTATATGTTTACTCATTTTTTTCATATTAAATTTATATTGTCTTTATACATTATAATTTATATGCTTTCAAATTCACCTACTTGAAATATAATAATGCTTCAAGTAGGTGACATTGAAAGCCTATACATTATAATCTATAAATAAAATATAAATGGAATTTGAAAAAGTAACTAAAAATATAAAAAATAACTGAAAATAAAAATTATTCCATAAAAATAATTAATCAAAAAATTAAATGGAATATAATATTATTGTTTCAAAACATTATATTTCATTTTTTTGTAGAATTTTTTCATATAATTTCTTTTAGTTTCAATTAATTTTTCTTATATTATTTTTTCTAATTCACTTTAATTTAAATTGATTTTTATATTTTCAATAAAATTTTTAATTTTCATTTATATTTTCCTTATACCATAATTTATGCGCATAAGTTTTTTGAATTGTAAATGTTGTGATTATTTGTTATAGTGGACAACTCAAGAAGGGGGTGAATTTTGTTTTCAAAAAAATAAATGTTTAAAACAATCTTAAAAATATTAATCCCCCAATTTTTGAAAACTTATAGTTAGTTAAAAATATATAAATAAATAATTTTATTTTTAGAATATCTTCTCAAAATGGGGTAAAATGTCAGTAAATATATCCTTCTCTAAATACTTTAACTTTTGAAAATTCATTTACTTAACGAAGCTCAGTATATAATTCACAAAAAAATAAATGTGTGTTAATGATTCCAAATTGACCAAATGAGCTTCCATTTCTATGTATTCATAGGAGAACAACCATATTTTTTTTAAATATGGGAATCATCGCCACATAAAATTGAGGTGTTGTTTGCCTGAGATGATCGAAAATTCATTTTTATTAATTTATAACAATAAGACGTTAATTTTAAATTTTAAACCGAAGAAAAATCACAAATTAATTTTAAATCTTATAAAAGCAGTCTTAGATTTTTTTCCCATGTATGAGTATACATCACATCAATCCAGCATGTGATGTGATCAAAATAACTAAATAAGGAGTTAATAGAAAATAATGATCATTTAAAACATGCACCACCATGTGAAAACCAACCAAATGTTCTCATTTTGTTGAGAAATAACAGTGAAACAACCATAGATATATTTTTGATATAAAGGAATTGATGGAACATCAAACTAAGGTGTTGTTTTCCTGAGATGACCGAAATTCCATTTTAAGTAAGTTAACACACTAAAATGAGTGTTTAGTAGTTAATAAAATAGAATAAAATATCCAATTGATGTGAAATATTATAAATTTTGTGTTAGAATTATTTTCAATGTGTTCAAGAAGACGACACATCAATTTGATAAGTGATGTGCTTGAACTGACTAAATAAATAGCTCTTAGAAAATAACGGTAATAAAAAATGTGCTCCACATAGTGAAAACCATCCAAATGATATTGGATTGATATAAAATCATAAAAAAACTACCAAATATTTATTTTTTAAATATCTAAATGGACAATGCATCAAACTAAGGTATCATTTTCTTGATATGAACAAAAACATATCTTTCATAATTTAAAACACTAAAACATTTTTTTGATAGTTAAAATCATAGTAAACAATTTCAAATTGATTATAAATTTTATCATAGTCATATTAGTATTTTTTATGTTTATGTAAAGATGATGCATCAATCCGAAATGTGATGTGCTCAGACTAAATATGGATTTATTTGAAAATTATGGTATTTAAAAATATGTTCCACATAGTGAAAACTAACTAAATGATCTATGATTGTTGTGAAGTCTTAAAAAACAACCATAGATTCATTTTTTAAATATAGGAATTTTGGGAAAATCAAATTTGGGTTTCATTTTCCCTAGATGAATGAAAACACGTTTTTAGTAATTTAAAAAACTAAAACATGTATTTGATGGTTAACATCATATAAAATTTTCTCCAATTGATGTAAAATCTTATGATAGCTATATTATAATTATTTTTATGTGAGAGAAGATTTTTTTTAATATGATATTACATGTGCTCAAAATGACTAAATTAGGAGTGATTAGAAAATGTTGGTGTTTAAAAACATGCACCACTGAGTGAAAATTTACCAAATGAGCTTGTATTGTTGTGAAATAACTGAAAAAAACATAGATTGATTTCTAAAATACAGGAACTGAAGGTGCATCAAACTAAGATGTCATCTATTTGAGATGATCAAAAATACATTTTTATTAATTTAGAACACAAAAACGTGTGTTTGAAGGTTAAAATAATAGAAAAAAATATCCAAATTATTTGAAACATTTTGAAAGCTATCTCCAAATTATTTTCTATATGTTCAGGTAAACAGTGGATCGATCTGATAAGTGGTGTATTTAAACTGACTTAATAAGAAGTCGTAGGAAACATTTTGTATTTAAAAATGTGCACTAGAGATTTAAAACCCTCTAATTGATCTCATATTATTGTCAAATCATATGACATAAAATGTAGATTTATTTTTGAAATATAGGAACTTCCAGTGCATCAACATGAGGTGTTATTTTCCCAAGATGACCAAAAAAATAGTTTTATTAATTTAAAACACTAAAATCTATGTTTTATAGTTAAAACCATATAAAAAATCTATAACTAATGTAAAATCATCTGAAAGTTCTGTTAGAATCATTTTTGATGTGTGTAAGTAGACAACGCATCCATTTGATATGTGATGTTCTTGAACAAACTAATTAAGGACATATTATAAAATAGATGTCCTTAAAAACATGTTTCATAGAGTGAAAAACAACCAAATGATCCCATATTACTATAAAATCAATTAAAAAAAACCTTATATTGATTTTAAAATATAGGAATTTACATCACATAAAATCAAGTTTTCATTTTCCTAAGATGATCAAAAACACCTTTTAGTAATTTAAAACACAAAAAATTTAGTTTGATTGTTTAAACCATATCAAACTATCTCAATTTTATTTGTAATCTTATGAAATCTATCTAATAATTATTTTTGACATGTATGAGAAGAAGGCAAGTCAATCCAACATAAAATGTGCTCCAAGTAACTAAATAAGTGGTTCTTAAACAATGAAAGTTGATATTTTTTTCATAAATAATAAATAGAACAAATGATTATTGAATAATATATATATTTATACATACGTAAAATTTTTAAGCCAATGAATTGTAAAATTAATACATCATTGTTGTTTATGTGTATGTAAGTTTCCTCTGATCCTACACCAAGGCTCACTGATAGTACACTCATATTTACTGTTCTATTTGGCGGGTTCTAGAGTGTACTCAACAACAGGTCTAGGTGTGATGTCCTTAGCCACAAGTCCTGATGCTTTTTACTCATTATTGGGTCTAGAAGAAAAACTAGAACTGATATCCTATCCAGTCAACTATTATACAAGAAATTTGAAGCTAGTTTGATCATAGTAAGGGAAATCACTGAGTGGAACCCCACAACTAGTGCCCAAATTCAAGGAATGTGGAACTACATTGTCTACAAATGAGACATGGGTCACAATATCAAACCCAGTTCCATAATCAGTTCCCCACTCCAAATAATGTTTTAGGGGGATATATTGGAAGATGTCATGTATGATGAGGAAGGTCCAGTCAATGTTTGTGTAGTGGTTCCCCACTATAAAGAAGGGAGTGAGGTGAATTTATTGGGTGACACCATGTACAATGAGAAAGGTCAGGATTGTGGTTAGGTAGTAGTACCCCACTCTAAATAAGGGAGTGTGGGGAATGTCTTGGATTGATCCACGTATGATGAATAATTTTTAGTCAATAACAGTACAGTGGAATATGGATTCACATGAGAAGTGCAAGGACACAAATGATGTCGATGTGAAGTTTTGTCCTCATCGATGTTCGATGGATCAAGCACGACATCAGGTAGAATGGGATGATGGTGTGGAGTATGCTCTGATATCAGGGAGATACTCTCAACAATCTATAACAAACCAATAATCGATTGAAGAACTGAACCCAACCCATCAAAACTAAATGAATCTCTTTTCTTGAGAGTGATAATATCATGAAACTGATCGATCCCACCACCCTAAAAAACATTAAATAATATATTAACAAATTAATATTAAATAATCAAGAAGTGCGATAAAATTAAATTACCCATATATAATATGACCATCCAAGAAGAGTTATAAGTCATCTAGTCACTCGTGTATTCTATATCATGTACTCAATGAGGTGAAATGATAAATACCTCCTTCAGTATATCCAGTGGCACGGTATTTCTCTCATTAATCCCACATGGATATGTATGGATCATATATAATATGCCAATATTGATCTTTTTTACAGTAATTTGAATATCAATCACCTCTAGAACATGTCTTGGTGGCCTCTGAATGGGTTGTTGATATATGAACTACCTCAAGACCCTATCAAGTTGGTGCCACTCAATAAAATAAAAAGGTACAAGTGGAACCACAACAGTAGAATGGTGTATCCTTGTCATATAATAATCTATAACACTTCCTATAAGATCATATATATATTGCATCCAATAAATATGCATGGAGTGAAATTAAATTGGTCATTCATTAAAAAAAGAACACGCAATTATATCAACATTGATTCAAGCATACCTTATAAAGGGAAATATGATCAAACAATAGATGATAGTATAAAATGGAATGTGTAGGGATATATAAATATGTCATCGAGTGGACCCACCTCTGAATTTCAAGTTATATTGTTTCAGAAACTATAAAATTATAATATTTGTCACGACCCGCCCTCGGGGTCCGTGCCGTGACTACCCCAAGCCCGCCTTCCATAGGCCAGGGGCTGGCGACTAGCACCAAGGCGTAAATCCCGGTAAAAAGGGAAGGCATTGCCTTTGTAAAGTAAACAAACACCACAGAGTAAGCAAGTGGAAAGTAACACTAAGAAAAATCAGAGTACAACTAAAAGTGCGGAAAGTAAAAAGGGGCCAGAAATACAAGCCCAACTGTAAAGTACAACTCGAAAGGGAAAACAGCAACTGAAAAGTAAAGCTGCTACGCCGAGCTGTCCACTGGAAATCCCACCTGAAGGGTGGGTACAGATAGCTCCTCTGCTCCTCGGGTCCCGCCGTCTGCTCTGAGTATGTCCCGCCCAGTGGTATGCCTCTCGGTACCCGCCTCGTCGTATAGTCCACCTCCAGGTACCGTCCAGTCCTCGAACACTCGGCCTCTGCCAGTACTGGCTGTCGTCTGCAACCAACACAACGAGGTGCGGGCATAGCCCGTGCAGGGGTGAGTATTACGATACTCAGTAGGGACCCCGAGACTTTCAAGGTCTCACTAAAACCAACAAGGATAACCACAAGAAGATCACGACAGATAAACTCTACTTAGGTATATGCCCATACATATACCTAAGTTATCAAGTAACCCATCTCAGTCATGAGGAAACACAAGGATCATGAGATCAACGGATAACCACTACCCAGGTATATGCCCATACATATACCTAAGTTATCAAGTAACCCATTTCAATCATGAGGAAACACAAAGGTCAAAAGTCTCAGCTCAAACCAGGATTTTCATTATCGAAACCGTAACTGCTGAAGAGCTCCGTCTCTAGAGTGTACAGTGGTCCTGTCACGACTCCGAGGCCGCCGCTCACTAACCTAAGACTGCTGAAGTACTCCTCCTGTCGAGTATTGCGGGTCTGCTGCCAACTACCGGGCGCTCCGTCCGCTGAGGGTCTGCTGCCAAATACCGGGCGCTACCCAGATAGCCTACTGAGGTACTCCTCCTGTCGAGTACCGCGGGTTTGCTTCCAACTACCAGGCGCTCCGTCCGCCGTGGGTCTGCCGCCAAATACCGGGCGCTCCGTCCACTGGGCTAGTCAACTCACTCCAAGTCGAGTCGGTCAAGCAGTCGTCAGGTCTCAGCCGGCTACACGGTCTCCGTACTCTGCACGCTCGTCTCCGGGAGGGTCCGCTCCACGAGCTACTGGTCGATACTCCAAGTATCACAAGGTCCCGCGAAGAAGTGTCTCAAAGGACCGTCTCGTCACAGGGGTCTCAACGCAACAGACGGCGCGTCGATCGGACGCCCGGTCTGTGAGTTATTAGCCTTTTCGTCCCAGGGGCCCGGTTGGTTTCGTGAGCAAACCAATCCCGGCCGTAGCTCAACTGTACCCCGAACTCCCAAAGGGTATACTCAAAGGGACCGTTACTCAACGTAAACACCAACGTCGTTGACGGTTCGTCAAACGTCGTCCTGTCTGAAAGATATCAGCTTTCCCGTTCCAGGGGCCCGGTTGGATTTCGGGTGCGATCCAACTCGGCCTCTACTAACTGTATCCAAAACTCGGGCGAAGGATACCAAAAGTTCCGTATCGTAAACAGGAACTCAACGCAACAGACGGTGCGTCGATCGGACGCCCGGTCTGAGAGTTATTGGCATTTTCGTCTCCGGGGCCCGGTTGGTTTTTAAGGAAAAACCAACCCGACCGTACTCCACCTGCATCCAAACCTTGGGCGGAGTATGCCAAAAGATCCTTCTCACTAAAAGGAACACAACGCGACTGACGGTGCGTCAATCGGACGTTCGTAGCTCAAGATATGAGCGTTTCCGCTCCGAAGGCCCGGTTGGTTTCGTGAACGAACCAACCCGGCCGAACTCAAAGTAAACCGAAACCTTGAGTGCGATATACCGAAACGACCGTCTCGATCCAAGGATCGCGTTGCCGCAGACGGTTCTTCATTCGGAGGTCCGAGGCTCAAGTTATGGGCCAAAAACCGATTCTGGTTCGAAACGGGGGCGGCCCGACCCCCCCCCCCCCCCCCGGGCGGCGGCGGCGGCCGGCGGCGGCCAGCGGCGCGGCGGCGCGGCGGGCCGCGGCGGCCTGGCGCCACGAGGAGGCTGCGCACGCGGGGGCAATCAAGCCCCCGTTTCTTGGAGCGGCGCGGCCTTGTGCCGCGCCTTTTTCAACAAACGGCCCCCACGTGGGGGCCGGTTTGATTTAAAGGAACCGGGGGGCTGCTGCACCCCTTTCATGGAACCGCCCCCCTCATTAAGAGGGGGGTTTTACATGCTGGCCGGGGGAATTTATTCCCCCGGTTTAAAGCCTTCCGGCCGGCCAGTTGGCCGGCCGGTTTTCTCCAACGGGACCGGAAATTCCGGTCCCCCCTTCGGCTTCCGACGCCGGCGGCCCGGCCGCCGGTCTTCTCTTCCGCCGCGGCCCGGAACCGGCCGCGGTCTCCTCGTCCCGCCGCGGCCCGGAACCGGCCGCGGTGTTCGTCGTCCGGCGCGGTGCGACGGCACCGCGCCCCTTTTTGCCGTGCTTTGATATTCATTCAACGCGGCGCGACGGCGTCGCGTTCTTGTTGTTTCTTCCAAGGTGCGCGCGCGACGGCATCGCATAAGTTGAACGTACAATTATCCGCGTGGTGCGACGGCACCACGCCACCTTGCTTCCGCCCGCAAGATTAAACAACATGAACGATGGAGGGGGTTCGGCCGTGTTCATGCGGTCCGGCCCCCTCACGTTAAGCAATAACGCATCTTAAAATAATCAACATCCCCACATTAGTTATACGAACCACGAGCAAGAATGAAATAATTAAATATTAAAACAACAACCCCTACCTCGGGTATAAGTTCGAGGATTTGACTATGTCCGCGGAAGTCGACGTCGCGGAGATCGGGCGTCGCGGTCGTCGTTCGTCAATTCTGTTGACGAAGAGATACGTCCGATGTGATACGTCGTTGGAGAAACCTCTTATGTCGACGAAGGGAATCCGAGGAGGAAGCGGCGTTCCCTCACGTTGACACCGAGGACGAAGAAGAGAGGCATCGTTCTTCGTCGGAACTTGAGCGTTCTACGTCAAGTCTTGAGGAAAGTCAAATAAAAAGGAAACAACGAACTCAAGAACCCCTACCTCGATAGTCGCACGTTGACGGAGTCGTGGAATATCGGTGTCGATTACTTTGACGTCGGAGGAAGAGTCGTTGTCGATGGCGTTCGTCACGGAAAAGATGATGCGGAAGAAGAACGTCAC
The DNA here is from genome assembly GCA_963277665.1 of Viscum album. NCBI lineage: Eukaryota > Viridiplantae > Streptophyta > Magnoliopsida > Santalales > Viscaceae > Viscum > Viscum album. The sequence goes on along the minus strand of OY728128.1, from coordinate 257,602,384 downwards.
GTCGCGGATATGGCGTCACGGAAAGACCGTGTTCTTCGGCGAAGAAGTTCTTCGTTGAAGAACGGCGTTCTTCGTGTTCTTCATCAAGTTCGAAGGTTCTTCGTCAAGTTGAAGAAGAAGAAGAAAAGCTTCCAAAGCTCTCAAGAAATCCTCCCAAGGTGGTAAAAGAATCCCCTAGAATAATATAAGCTTTAACTTATATTATTACATAACTTAACCACAAGAATTTCAAAGGTTTGAAATTCAAAAAGGGTTTAACTCCCTTAATTAATTAAGTAACTTAAGCCATTAAAAGAGGCGTTAAAGGAGTTGGGAGGATTTGAAAGGTTTAGGGGTTCGTGTGGGCCCCACCACACTTAATCCTCCCAAGGGAGGTTAAGTGGGTGTGGGTCCCACTTCCAACCTCCTTTGGTAGGTTTTTAACAAGTTATAATAAAATTTGTTCTAAACAAATTTTATTTAACTCAAACTAAAAACCCCTAAAATTAACTTTCAACCCGCAACAAACGCAACTCCCGAAAAGGTCTCTTTAAGCGAAAATCGGCGCTGCGAGTTCATCGGTGCCCTCGGATTTCAATTCCGAGCACAGTATCAAAAGTTAGAAATACCCGCTCGTTCGTTCACTGAACGTAGCCGAGCCAAACTTCAGAAATTAATTCCGGGCACTCCGGGCCTCGGAATCAGGTGCCGTCTGAAACCGCGCTCTTGTAAAATTCTAAAGAGAATTAAGAAAAAATTTCCCTTGAATTTTACGGGTCTTTACATTACTCCCACCTCAGGGCTTTATGTCCCCGTAAAGATACATCAAAAACTAGGGAAACAAAAGAGGGTACTGAGCACGCATCTGAGCATCCCGCTCCCATGTGCTCTCCTGGAGATTCCCGTGCCGCCATCTGTTGCGCACAAGAGGAATCGATCGCCCATGTAGGACCCGCTCCTGTCGATCCTCTATCTCCACCGGGACCTCCGTAAAAGTCGCCCCATCGTCAACGTCAAGCTCCCCATGGTCAAAGATGTGCGTCGGGTCGTGCACGTATCTCCTCAGCTGAGACACGTGGAAGACGTCGTGCACCCGGTGTAACTGAGGTGGTAGAGCCAGGCGATAAGCCACCTCACCAACCCTGCTGAGGACCTGGAAGGGTCCGATGAAGCGCGGAGATAACTTGCCGCCTCGGCCAAATCTCTGAATACCACGTCGAGGTGAGACCCGCAAGAAGACGTGGTCACCATCCTCGAACTCTAGTGGCCTCCGCCTCCTGTCAGCGTATGACTTCTGCCGGCTCTGTGCTGTCCTCATCCGCTCCTGGATGACATGGACCTCCTCCGACGTGGCCCGGACTATCTCTGGTCCCACAAGAGCTGCAAGATTTCTTCTTTGCCAATAAGAGAAACCTGGTCTCATCCCCTGGATTAACCACATTCTTTGCCTAAAACAGTCAATCCTAACATGGATGATACTAATCCATACCAAGGATGACGTCGTAAGGCCTCGACGCTACTACTAAGAGATCCAACCGTTACTCTCGCCTCCAAGGGTTGAGTCACACTGTCGGCATCAGTGTGTGGTAACTGGTCTTCTCCAGTAGATGTCTCACAAGTGAGGGTCAAGTCAACAGTCAACTGGAACCTCTTAGTAACATCACAAAAGAGGACAGGAATGAAAACATCGCAAAGTATGCGTCTTTTATTATTGCAGCTCATAATACAAAGATGCTACACAAAAACAACATCAACATGGAACTAGAAGTACAAGAGACGTATCCACTAGTTCCGCTCCTGTCCACCTGCTTTACTGTTGCTCAAGAATTTGTCGCTGCCTCAACCTCGGTGGCTCCCCCCAAGCCTGCGGATCGAGGAGTCGGACAGTCACGTGCCATGTGACCCTTTCCGCGGCATGAGTAACACAACCTGCTCCTTGCATGGCTAGCCCTGTTCCCACTCCGGGTGCCCTGCACCACCGGTCCTAAAACCCGAGATCGCCCAACTGCTGGTCTGGTCCTCCTGGACGTCTGCATCATCTGTCTACTGCCCACAGATGACTCGGCTTCTGATCGAAAAACACGCGGCAAAGGCAGAATCTCCTGTACACGCTCGGGGTGTAGAGATACTGGCACAAACTCCACCCTGAAGAAGGTCTCGAAGTCTTCCCATGCGATGTTCATCTCATCGCAAAACTGAAACAAGTGGCTCCACCACCTACCTGCTGCTGCCTGAAGGAGGCTGGTAGCAAAGATCACCATGAAGTCTGTCGGCGTCCCCACTAGCCTGAAGACTCTCACCACAGCCTCCAGCCAAACCTCAGCCGCCTGCGGGTCCGTCTCTCCCCGGAACCTGGGTGGCCTCTGGCGCTGGAACTCGTGCAGTGCGCTCAAGCGTCGTGCATCGCCTACTGCTGGGGCTGGTGGCATCGGTGGCCCAACGTATGGTAGTACCACTGGTGCCTCCGCTGGTGCCTCAACTGCAAGAGGGCCATGTACCGAAGCCTCGTCGCTCGACAGACTGTCAGCATGCTCATCCCTCCGGGCTCTAGCTGGCTGCCATCGTGGGGCCATCCTGAAAGAAACAACGTAACACGATCAAACGATTATAACTGGTGAGCTGACCTGGTTTGAGCTGTTTTGAGGGGAAAAACCTTTGAAAACACACACGCAATCAGTGTTTTCGTGCACAAAGTCGGAAATCAGTTGTCAGGGTCCTGGTGTATGGATATGTCGGCCGCCCGCACCAACACTGGACTCCCTGAACTGAAAACCACACTCGGTACCCTTAACACTATTGCTTCACAGAAAGAAAGATCAGAGTCTGCGGTAGAACCGACCACCTCTGATACCAATTTGTCACGACCTGCCCTCGGGGTCCGTGCCGTGACTACCCCAAGCCCGCCTTCCATAGGCCAGGGGCTGGCGACTAGCACCAAGGCGTAAATCCCGGTAAAAAGGGAAGGCATTTCCTTTGTAAAGTAAACAAACACCACAGAGTAAGCAAGCGGAAAGTAACACTAAGCAAAATCAGAGTACAACTAAAAGTGCGGAAAGTAAAAAGGGGCCGGAAATACAAGCCCAACTGTAAAGTACAACTCGAAAGGGAAAACAGCAACTGAAAAGTAAAGCTGCTATGCCGAGCTGTCCACTGGAAATCCCACCTGAAGGGTGGGTACAGATAGCTCCTCTGCTCCTCGGGTCCCACCGTCTTCTCCGAGTATGTCCCGCCCAGTGGTCTGCCTCTGGGTACCGCCTCGTCGTATAGTCCACCTCCAGGTACCGTCCAGTCCTCGAACACTCGGCCTCTGCCAGTACTGACCGTCGTCTGCAACCAACACAACGAGGTGCGGGCATAGCCCGTGCAGGGGTGAGTATAACGATACTCAGTAGGGACCCCGAGACTTTCAAGGTCTCACTAAAACCAACAAGGATAACCACAAGAAGATCACAACAGATAAACTCTACATAGGTATATGCCCATACATATACCTAAGTTATCAAGTAACCCATCTCAGTCATGAGGAAACACAAGGATCATGAGATCAACGGATAACCACTACCCAGGTATATGCCCATAAATATACCTAAGTTATCAAGTAACCCATTTCAATCATGAGGAAACACAAAGGTCAAAAGTCTCAGCTCAAACCAGGATTTTCATTATCAAAACCGTAACTGCTGAAGAGCTCCGTCTCTAGAGTGTACAGTGGTCCTGTCACGACTCCGAGGCCGCCGCTCACTAACCTAAGACTGCTGAAGTACTCCTCCTGTCGAGTACTGCGGGTCTGCTGCCAACTACCGGGCGCTCCGTCCGCTGAGGGTCTGCTGCCAAATACCGGGCGCTACCCAGATAGCCTACTGAGGTACTCCTCCTGTCGAGTACCGCGGGTTTACTGCCAACTACCAGGCGCTCCGGCCGCCGTGGGTCTGCCGCCAAATACCGGGCGCTCCGTCCACTGGGCTAGTCGACTCACTCCAAGTCGAGTCGGTCAAGCAGTCGTCAGGTCTCAGCCGGCTACACGGTCTCCGTACTCTGCACGCTCGTCTCCGGGAGGGTCCGCTCCACGAGCTACTGGTCGATACTCCAAGTATCACAAGGTCCCGCGAAGAAGTGTCTCAAAGGACCGTCTCGTCACAGGGGTCTCAACGCAACAGACGGCGCGTCGATCGGACGCCCGGTCTGTGAGTTATTAGCCTTTTCGTCCCAGGGGCCCGGTTGGTTTCGTGAGCAAACCAATCCCGGCCGTAGCTCAACTGTACCTCGAACTCCCAAAGGGTATACTCAAAGGGACCGTTACTCAAAGTAAACACCAACGCCGTTGACGGTTCGTCAAACGTCGTCCTGTCTGAAAGATATCAGCTTTCCCGTTCCAGGGGCTCGGTTGGATTTCGGGTGCGATCCAACCCGGCCTCTACTAACTGTATCCAAAACTCGGGCGAAGGATACCAAAAGTTCCGTATCGTAAACAGGAACTCAACGCAACAGACGGTGCGTCGATCGGACGCCCGGTCTGAGCGTTATTGGCATTTTCGTCTCCGGGGCCCGGTTGGTTTTTAAGGCAAAACCAACCCGACCGTACTCCACCTGCGTCCAAACCTTGGGCGGAGTATGCCAAAAGATCCGTCTCACTAAAAGGAACACAACGCGACTGACGGTGCGTCAATCGGACGTTCGTAGCTCAAGATATGAGCGTTTCCGCTCCGAAGGCCCGGTTGGTTTCGTGAACGAACCAACCCGGCCGAACTCAAAGTAAACCGAAACCTTGAGTGCGATATACCGAAACGACCGTCTCGGTCCAAGGATCGCGTTGCCGCAGACGGTTCTTCATTCGGAGGTCCGAGGCTCAAGTTATGGGCCAAAAACCGATTCTGGTTCGAAACGGGGGGTCCGGGTCCGGGCCGACCCGGCCCGACCCCCGCCCCCTGGGCGGCGCGGTGGCCGGCGGCGGCGGCGCGGCGGCGCGGCAGGCCGCGGCGGCCTGGCGCCGCGAGGAGGCTGCGCACGCGGGGGCAATCAAGCCCCCGTTTCTTGGAGCGGCGCGGCCTTGTGCCGCGCCTTTTTCAACAAACGGCCCCCACGTGGGGGCCGGTTTGATTTAAAGGAACCGGGGGGCTGCTGCCCCCCTTTCATGGAACCGCCCCCCTCATTAAGAGGGGGGTTTTACATGCTGTCCGGGGGAATTTATTCCCCCGGTTTAAAGCCTTCCGGCCGGCCAGCTGGCCGGCCGGTTTTCTCCAACAGGACCGGAAATTCCGGTCCCCCCTTCGGCTTCCGACGCCGGCGGCCCGGCCGCCGGTCTTCTCTTCCACCGCGGCCCGGAACCGGCCGCGGTCTCCTCGTCCCGCCGCGGCCCGGAACCGGCCGCGGTGTTCGTCGTCCGGCGCAGAGCGACGGCACCGCGCCCCTTTTTGCCGTGCTTTGATATTCATTCAACGCGGCGCGACGGCGTCGCGTTCTTGTTGTTTCTTCCAAGGTGCGCGCGCGACGGCATCGCGTAAGTTGAACGTACAATTATCCGCGTGGTGCGACGGCACCACGCCACCTTGCTTCCGCCCGCAAGATTAAACAACATGAACGATGGAGGGGGTTCGGCCGTGTTCATGCGGTCCGGCCCCCTCACGTTAAGCAATAACGCATCTTAAAATAATCAACATCCCCACGTTAGTTATACGAACCACGAGCAAGAATGAAATAATTAAATATTAAAACAACAACCCCTACCTCGGGTATAAGTTCGAGGATTTGACTATGTCCGCGGAAGTCGACGTCGCGGAGATCGGGCGTCGCGGTCGTCGTTCGTCAATTCTGTTGACGAAGAGATACGTCCGATGTGATACGTCGTTGGAGAAACCTCTTATGTCGACGAAGGGAATCCGAGGAGCAAGCGGCGTTCCCTCACGTTGACACCGAGGATGAAGAAGAGAGGCGTCATTCTTCGTCGGAACTTGAGCGTTCTACGTCAAGTCTTGAGGAAAGTCAAATAAAAAGGAAACAACGAACTCAAGAACCCCTACCTCGATAGTCGCACGTTGACGGAGTCGTGGAATATCAGTGTCGATTACTTTGACGTCGGAGGAAGAGTCGTTGTCGATGCCGTTCGTCGCGGAAAAGATGATGCGGAAGAAGAACGTCACGTCGCGGATATGGCGTCGCGGAAAGACCGTGTTCTTCGGCGAAGAAGTTCTTCGTTGAAGAACGGCGTTCTTCGTGTTCTTCGTCAAGTTCGAAGGTTCTTCGTCAAGTTGAAGAAGAAGAAGAAAAGCTTCCAAAGCTCTCAAGAAATCCTCCCAAGGTGGTAAAAGAATCCCCTAGAATAATATAAGCTTTAACTTATATTATTACATAACTTAACCACAAGAATTTCAAAGGTTTGAAATTCAAAAAGGGTTTAACTCCCTTAATTAATTAAGTAACTTAAGCCATTAAAAGAGGCGTTAAAGGAGTTGGGAGGATTTGAAAGGTTTAGGGGTTCGTGTGGGCCCCACCACACTTAATCCTCCCAAGGGAGGTTAAGTGGGTGTGGGTCCCACTTCCAACCTCCTTTGGTAGGTTTTTAACAAGTTATAATAAAATTTGTTCTAAACAAATTTTATTTAACTCAAACTAAAAACCCCTAAAATTAACTTTCAACCCGCAACAAACGCAACTCCCGAAAAGGTCTCTTTAAGCGAAAATCGGCGCTGCGAGTTCATCGGTGCCCTCGGATTTCAATTCCGAGCACAGTATCAAAAGTTAGAAATACCCGCTCGTTCGTTCACTGAACGTACCCGAGCCAAACTTCAGAAATTAATTCCGGGCACTCCGGGCCTCGGAATCAGGTGCCGTCTGAAACCGCGCTCTTGTAAAATTCTAAAGAAAATTAAGAAAAAATTTCCCTTGAATTTTACGGGTATTTACAATATTAGATTGGAATAAAAGTTTGTATTAAACTGTTAATGTACCAGAAATAAAAAGGACCCATACAAAGTGTGTTAAATGGTAAATTAGAGGCATAATGGGTTGAAAGTATTGGGAATCATATCCATGACCAAACCAATAAAAAACAAAAACCACTTATCCCCTTCACCCCTATGTGTGATTCCCTAAATAAATCTATATATAGATGTGCAAGACATGTTGAACCCCAACTATACCACCTAGAAAGCTCAAAATATCCTAGAATAGGTTGGTGTATTTGATGAACATATGATCCAGAGAAATTTGGAAATAAAGTACCTCCAATAAATCATAAAATGAATTCACATGCATATATTTTCAAAATCACGTCACTAGCATCTAGATTGACGTAGTTGTAATGGGTGTCTAACCAGGTAATGCATAACCTACCACCTCTAAGTGTCCTAGGTGCGTCTATTAATGGTAAGTCAAATCATTTGTGTAAAATGTAATCCTAGTTGTATATTATCAAAAGTGTAAAATTAGTCTCATCAATAATAAGACCGAATAATATAGAGAGATTCAATAATTTAATCATCCCTACCCCAGAGACATAAGAAATGAATGATTCTATGGTCTATATCACTCAACCAAAGAAGAAATGAGTAAAAAATCCATGGGTATATTTCCACACCTTCTCAAACCATAGAAAAAAGATTGAAAAAGATAAATGATTATTGGATTTGGTGGTATCTCAAGGTGAATGTTATGGGCCCAACAGACTTTTGGTCTCCACTCTTCTCCACTGTCCCATAAACGTTGTGAAATCTTCTCACTTTGTGTGGTAAGAAGAAATGGATCATCATGGCCTGGATGTAGCCGTGCATATATAATCTATGTAAATAGATAATGTAATGGTAAACATATAAATATTTTAAATATTATATATGTTGAGTGGATAGAAAATTAATATAATTAAACTCTTCATGTGATAAAAATTAATACATGAATAGTATAAAAATTTCAATAATCAACTCATAGTAAAAAAATCAAGCAGGGCATGATTAAGAAATATCAATGTTATCATTCTGAGGACACTGTCTTGGATTATGACACTCTTCCCTACACCATACACACCATTGTTTCATCCCTTTATCCTAAGGACAATCCATTTCATTTCTTATGTAGTTAGGTTTCAAATGAAATTTTCCCTGCAACCATGATGGATTTAGAAAAATAATCCGAAGATGCATAGGGGAATTTAATTTGAATGATCGACTCTATGTTGTAGTAATTTTTTAACGTGTCATGTCTATAAATAGGATCAACACAACTCTCCCTTAAATAGTTAATATTAAAACATTTTTAATGTACATGTGAGAAAGGAATCTTTTAATATTGGAAGTTCCCACATTCACAGGTGAGGTTCTCAAGCAGAATGGTCCTCACCTGAATAGAAACACTAATCAATGGATGTTGATCCTCTTAAAATTCAACCCAACTTCCAATCCTATGAAAATAGACCACTATATATTATGTGGAATACGTTTTATTAGATAAAATATCCTTTCGAAAAGTTTTGCATTATCGATGACCCTGTTGTAGTTCTTTCTCCACATCCTCAGATTTTTCAACAATGTATTTGATGCATTTATAAAATGTCAGAAAAAAATTATCAAGATTGGTAATTTTATAACCTCCTTGAAGATAACATTGATTATTCCAATAATGTTTGTATTCATCTTTCCCGTATCACTTCCCATTATCAAAACCCAATAACCCTTTCTACCTTGTGATTGTTGATGCCTGCCAAATGAGAATTGGAAAATTGATAAAGGAAGAAATACCTAAATATGTGTATTATTTCCCCACAAAGAAAGGGAAGAATAAGGTGGTCGATATCATGAATATTATGTGAAATCCCCGAAGAAATGTGATCGCATGAACTTTTGAAGGTCATGAAGATAGTGATGTGCACTGCATAGCCTGGGAAAGATCCCTCAAATCCCCTATAATAAATTACTTCTCTCTTGCAAAGGCGCCCGAGAAAAATAGTGATCACGTAGAATCATCCATATAATCCCTACAGGGTCATGTGGGTTTACAACAAGCATAATCTTAAAGAACCATAAAAAATCCTTGGAAAATATGAGGAAAATATCCAAAAGTTGGGAGCCTTTTGCGAACTTAAAACTTATGAAATGCATCACCCATGGGAAGAATGATTGGCCTTGACAACACTCGTGAAAACTCATGAAACCCCCAGAACTGTCTAAAATAAATAATGAAAATTAAAAGGGGGAGAAGTAAGGAGCCTCTTATGGTCATAAAAATCATATGAAGCAACCCCTGGCGATCTTCAAGACATCTCAAGCACCCAACGACATGTCTACCTCATCTCGTAAATGCCTGCTGTCATTTCATCCTCACCACGCGAAGGGCCGCAGACATTTCCAATCAACCTATGTCTTTACCATTATCTTTATAATGATAAAGAGATGGGATTTTCCATGAAATGATCATGAATCTCCAAAGGAAATTTTATGGGTTGTGTGATGCATCATTAAGAGATATAGTTATTGTCTTCATCAACAATCATACAACATTGTGAGATCCATAACCTTTGTAAAATAAAAAAATTAAATAAAAGAGGAAGATGAAAGGAGCCTTTTGTGATCTTGAAACTCATGTGATTCAAAAAGAACAGTCCTATGAAATCTCCCTGATAAGACATACATGTCTTATGAAGGGTCCAAGACAACTCATCTAAGTTCATGTGAAACACTTTTAATAGGCATCCTAATCTCGTAAAGGCACTTGGATGTGTCAGTCTGACAATATAAAATTACCATAGAATGTACACATGATTTGGTAGGACCCCATAATTTGGTAATAGCACAATAAAAGAGGCATCTACAGGATAGTCTCATAGTCACTAAAAACTTGTGACTCCACTAGAATGACTAAAAAAGGAAACTCACATAATGTATGACATCAAATCCCTCCACCAACTCCATCCTGGATTCACAAGATGCATGTCATGAAAAGAGGCGCATAATCAGGGTAGAGAGGCCTATAAATAAACCACCCCAAAATGAAAAAACACGAACTTTTTTCCTTGGGACCTCACACATCAGCAACCAGGCACCATAGTGGATTTCTCAAATCGAGTGATCTCACGACTGGAGAAGATTTACATCAAGTAAGATCTGGTAAAAAATTAGAGCAATCAGGAATCATACATTAGAAATTTTCTTTATCATTCATATATCACATGAAATACTTATATCAGAACATGTAATGAACTTCCTATATATCTTATGGATCATGTGATGTAAAAAAAATATAATACTACACAAATATAAGTACTTTTCAATAAAATGTTGGAATAAAGACTAAAATATCTGAGACTTATGTGAAAAACATATATGTTGATCCCTAAGTGATTTGCGTAAACCAACCAGGTCATGCGACATCACCAGGATATAACTCCTTAATCTGCGATGCTTCTATGGTATATTATTTGGTTCATGTGAATTCCACTGGAAATATCAAATAAATTGACATGGCACCCCACTTTCATGCTACCCATGTCTTATGAAGCCCTCTGGTATGACCATACAGACCTTACGATGTCCTTCGTACATGTTTCCAGACTCATATAATGGCACTATAACATATTAGATGAGTCTCACGATGACACCTAAGCATGTCAACTGGCTCCCTTGACACCCTATGAACATGCCAACTAGATCTCACGATGTCTTCTAGACATGTTAGTTGGGATCATTCATCACCCTCAAGATTCCCTCCAAGTGTGTTAGCCATTTTTTCAGTGAAAATAGGTAATGTTAGCTAGATCAAGGGATTCCATCTAAGAATGTCATCCCGGATCATGCGATGGATTTGTGAATCAGTCGGCTAGGTCGCATGATGTCATCTAGAAAAGTCATCCATTATCATGAGATGTCCCCCAAAACATATCTTCCAAGATATGAAATGTCTCTATGACAAGACAACTGGATCATAGGATTTTCTTTGGACATGTCCACAATATAACTAGAAATGTCTAGACATCATTCAACATGTCAGGACAGACAATCAAGGCATGTTAAGAAGATGGTCAAGCACATCAAGAAGACAACCAAGCTAGTTCAAACAAGGATCTAAGGACGTGACAACCTTTTCCAACCTCATTTTTTAAGCCCTAATTAGAATGGAAAATTTAGTATATAATCCACAATCAAGGTAACCATAATGAAACTGATTGTTTCCATAACGAGGATATGTAGGATGCCTCCTTGAGGCTAGAGCTCACTATTAGGCATATGAAGGGAATTCATAGTTCATAATTCCTTCATTCACATGTAATGAGATCGATTATATTCCATACCTTATTTCCTACACCATGAATAGTCTATGTGGGATTAGAGAGTTTCAATAATCATATCATTATTACAAGGAAACCTTAGTGTGTATGCCACGATAAGAGGCATTATATAATATGTCCTCGGTATAAGGGAAACATCTATGTGTATACCCTAAAAAATGGAACTCTGAGAAATCTAATTACTATAATGACCAGAATATGTAGGATGCATTCCAAAGACCCAATCTCAAATTGGGATCCACTTCGGTGTAAGTCCCCTCATGTCTCTGGCATTCCAACCATCATGACCCAATAATTACCATTGGCTGATCATTCTACATCAACCATCAGTGTACCAAGAATCCCACTAAACTATGACGACTTTAATTCCAATAATAAAAAATGTAGGATTCCTCCATATGTCCAAAGTTCCATATTAAAACATCTCAAGGGTAGTCCTGGCACATAAGTCCCACATCCACATTATGTGAGGTTGATTACTTACTATCCCTTGTTTATCACACTGGGCATAGATCACATGGGATTAAAAAGTTTCAATAGTCATATCATCTACATGATGAATCATCACCAGCAAGGTAAATCTCAGCATGTATTCCCCAATGAGTGGAATGATATAAAAATTCCATGTATGAGGGAATATAAATTGAGTCCAATCCCAAGGGAGTGATTGAACTATGATGAATCAGATTCTTGCTATAACTAGGATACATAGATCTTCTCATCGAGACTCAAGCTCAAATATATGGTGAATAAGTTCCCGTGAATATGTATTTTCCACATAATGTAAAACTGCATGTGTTTAACAAATTGTGTGGGTTTTGATTCCTACAATAAACATGATACATAGGATCCCTCGTACTGGCTCAATCCCCTCCTCAAAATATTAACTGCATCCCTACAAGGTAGAAAATTATGAAGTTCCACGTTATGTAGCTTCATAATATAAGTAGTTATTCATTAATAGGAAATGGATGAAGAACCTCATATATATAAATATGGATTCACCAAAGAGACCACTACTTCTTCACATAAAAGGTGTTAAGCTATGATCATTTTTTTCGGGTAACCAATGTAGAATCGGGATTATGAGGAGATTCTCAAACATTTATTAAATCTATAATAAAGTCTTGGTGAAGGAAAAAAATTCTCCCAAAAGGGTGATATGAGCTCAACCTACCATCCTCTTGACCAATGTGAGTTATTAAGCATCATTGAGCATGTATCACCAAAGGACCAACTGCCTTTGGAAATAATTCTTGTAATTAGTTTTTGAAGTTAGAACTGTTTGGAGTTTCTAGTAAATATTAATAAATAGGAAACCAGACGTGAATGATTGAGAAAGGCATTGACCCCCCCCATAATCAAACAACTCTCGTTCCAAATTCTATCTATGAAATTTACTCAAAAAAAGATAATGGTGAAACTGATTTGAATCTCTCAAAAAATATAATAATCCGTTAATCTTGATTTAGAAAATTTTCAATTTCATCTCCTACATAAACAAAAAAAATTATGTTATAGCCTGACGTAATACCCTTAAATAGTATGGATGGTCAGTTTTCCATATATAAAGCCACTTTGGTGGAATATCCTACAAAAAATAACTGACAACACTAAAATAAATCTTATAGATTGTCCTCTATAACTAGGGTTCCCATGAAAAAATACCATCCTCTATTTGACAAGTCTGTGTGAGAAGAATGGTCAGATCAGTAATTAAAGGAAAATTAAGTTTACCATGCATATTTAATTGACCATGCATCATTCCTAGGATATTATACTAATAAAGACCATGTTCCTAATTGTCTGCATGAATTCATATACTACTCTCATCAACAACATCCCAATCTGAGATAATTTCATCATCTAGTGAGCATTCTAGTAAGTCAATTGTGGCTAGAAACCCTATGGGTCTCAAAATGATCTCACTTGCCTGACATATTCAATCTGTGGTGGAAAACACCATCATCCTGGAGTACCATTTATGTGGTACAATCCCAACCCTTGATGTTTTCAATGAGGGTCTCCATATTCTGAAACCGATAATTTCGCATCATTCAAAGAAATATAAAACTAATCTGATGGACCTAGTTTCTACAACCAACCACTTCAGGAGACTATCCCCACAGTGTGAAAATCACCACCATTATCATCTGATAAAGGTGGACCAGGGAGTCAAATACCACTTCCTTCTGGTTTAGGTACCACCGAGGAGGGATCATATCAACCTTCATCGTCAGCACCATCCAACAGGTACCCACCAGTCTCCTACTAAGGATACCATAAAACATAATGCCACATATGACACTCATTCATAGGCAACAAGGATGACACATTAGGTGAGGAAGTGTTTGGATAATCATGATTTGGATCATATCCTCACTCTCGTTGATGTTGTCTACTTGAATATTTCAGTAGTGACCACTGAGCAGGCTCATCTCCTTACTCACTTAGAACATGTGTGAAATCATATTCCCACACCAAGCATGGGGAGGTGTATATCCCTACCCCTATGCATGAAGTCTATGGGCATGTTCTGATGGTGCAAGGAGGATAGAAGTGGTATCATATCCACACTTCAATCAATGATATCTTTCAGTATATAGTGGAGATGGAAAATTTATAGGCTTATATCCATACAAATTCTTTTCTAAAATTCCATTACTTCTTATCAATAATTGAAGAACTCCACTAGCATATTATGGAACTTGTACAAATATTGGGGTAGGTGCATATACTTATCCCTAAAGTAAGGAAAAATCAACACTATGATCATTATGAAAAAGTAGTTACTCTGGAATAAGAAAATAGTATTTCTCCCATCAAGGGGGATTATATTTATATTTTGGTAAAGGAAGAGGCATCAGACTAGAATCTGATTCTCCTTCCAACTGGGGCTTACTAGGTGAGAACATCACATGACTTGGGATAGGGGAACATTCCTATTGAAAATACTAGGAGGCATATTCCAAAGGCCCAAGATCAGGTTGATAACCTCATTCTGGTCGAGAATCACCTAATGAGAGGGGAACATGACTCAGGACAAGCTCATATTCCAATGTATGATGACTAGAGGAAAATTCCAAAGGCCTGATATTGGGCTTATATACCGCGTTCTGGATGGTGATCACCAGGTGAGAGTGGAACATGCATCTAAATAGGTTCATATCCCTAATAGTGAATATATACGGAATATTCCATTAGATTATAGAATCTAGGTTCATATTCCTAATTCTGCTGATTAATGACTACACCAACATCATTGTAAGGTAATACAGGAGGAGGATCATATCCATAATCCCATTATGGAGGTCTGTCATCATATTCTGAGGGGGGGTGCATATTCCTACTAGTCTTATATTCCTGTTCCAACAAAGTCTCACCAAGTGAGAGTGGCACAATCCTCATAGAAGGTTCATGCTTCTACTAAGAAAGACCAGTGGCATATTACAAAGGCCCAACATAGAGCTCATATTCCATTTCTAATCAAACCTCACCAAGTGAGGATGTAACATTCCTTAGGATAGGATTATATTTCTAGAAATAATAAGGAAGCTCTTTTTCATATTCTAGTAGCTTCCTAGATATAGGTTCATACCCCTACAACATCATAATGTTATCATCAATTTCCAGAAACTGTCATATAAAATTATTATATCCCTACATAATTCCAAAAGGCAGGTCATCATATTTTTTCCATGATGTAGAATGAGACTCAAATTCATAATATTCTCAATTACATTGTCTATAAGGTTGTTCAAGACTCATTCTCCACACCACAAGGGTCTGTAGACTCTTCAACCAAAGAAAAAGATGATCATTTCCATGATAGTACTCCTCTTGGTACTGATGAGTTGGACTGCTTGGACCATACTCTGGACATCATTCATGGTCAACATCCCCTTGGTAATATATCACATGGACAAGGAAATACTCTTGTTTCCTAGTCACCTTCATTTATAGAGGTATTCAAAACTCAGATTCCTTCCTATAGAGAGGTGCTCAAAACATTTGGGTTAGCTGCATATAATTCTCCACTAACATCTAGAATCACTCTACTCTAGTAAACATGTGACCCTAAGAAACATCATTTGTGGTTTGATTGGATGGAGGTGTCTAAGTTCGATGAAGAGGATGCTGACATTAATATATGGACAGAGTTAGCCAGAAATAATCTACCCAGCATATTCTGGCCCCTCTTTACTTATAACTGTATGGTCCCTGATGAGTTAGAAAAGGAGTGTGTGCCTTATCCATGACAAATTATATGGACAACTCATCATTGAATGAAGGATAGACATGTCCCTTTTCTAGGATATGAGTATCCCCATCATCTCATAAATACACTCTGCTTTCTCCTAGATATAGCCTCCTTTTTCTATGTCCCATAACCTAAGAGAAGAAGAACATGATAAACACCAACACATTGTTTTCACAGCATCGTGAAAACCATCCATCGACTGATTTCCATAGTTTATCAAGAAGTTCATATCTGGTGATTGTAGTAATATAGATCATTACACATCACTATTTTATTATAACAATATATGAATTTAGATACAGTGTCCTATAATGTTATAGACATTGGTGAAATCAAGGGATCAGGTCACACACGATCCATATGGTCATTAAAATAGAACTCCCCCACTTCAATGATGCCCAAACATCAAGAATGGAGGGATATGATAGCCAAAATGACATTAAACTAGGACCTTAAAAGAAATGAGAATTCATTTTAGACATGATAGTTGATGTTGTGATTAACTAGATAGATCTCCATAAATAATGATTCTCAGCATGGGATTCCCTCACACCCAGCTCCTACATGAGCATAGCTACACCGCATCAAATGGGTTGTAGTATAAGCTTTCATATTATTCATCTAGTAGTAAACCCACCCCATCAGGTTGGGATAATATCTATGAATACCTCCACTCCTCATCTATTTAATTATCCATTGGATTCTAGATGTATTATTAGTTGCTGAAAACAAACCGAATCCCACTAGGAAAGGGTCATATATATCTCAATCACCATCACCTAGTTTATCACCCCCCGAGAGGGTCCTTGGGAAATAAATAGTGGTTCCATATCAACCCCATACCACTAGTATGGGGGGAATTATATATCAATTTCCATCCTATTAGTCATCAAATCACTGAAAAGAATAATTGGATCATTAAAAAATGATCATTCAATGCTGATTGTGTCCCTAAATAAGACCCATCTCATATGGCTAGGGGAATAATCATCAACATCATCACCATAGCAGAGAGAATCAGTCTTCACTAGGTTGGGTTGTAAATATAGATGTTTATAATCCAATATGTTCCTCCCATTATAAGACAAACCTCTGTTATTTTGGGCCCATTTTGAAAACACGACCAGAAACTAACTCAAAACACTATACATATACCAAGAAAGGAGGAGTGTATGATGAAGGTAGTCATATCTAGTTGGGTTCACAAGAAAAAATAGCCCAATATGTTATAGGGTTCAAAGAATGGCCCTAATACAAGCAGTTCAGAGTCATCTTGTTTTTTTGGATGTAACGGGGCAACCACCATTTCCCAGTATTCCTCTATGAATGTCGTCACTTTCAAAAAAAATATATTATGGATCAAGACACAAATTCATAATGCCACAAAATTGAAAATTCACCCTATTAGGAGAGTGATCAAGAAGCCCCAAACATGGTTTTATGCAACCGAAACCAATGTAGGCTCCAAAATATGAACCCTCCAAATATCGATTTTCCACCTCTATGGAGGAACACTACCAAAGAAAAAGGGAATGGTGTGACCACATCCCAATCATCAACTAGAAGAGTGGAAGTTCCTTCCATACAGGAATATTTTTCACAATCTGATAATGAGATACAAACTCTCAAAAAACTCAATGAGGGGATAGTCAGGGGAAAAACTCATGTTGGGTATTATCTTCTAGCTGAGGTGAATATTCCTCTACATATAAGAGACGATCCTCCAGAAATATCTGGATCTGAGTAATAGAATATCTCCATATCCTGGAAGATAGTATAATGAAATGTGGAAGTCAAAAATGATCATGAATTCCATCTTTTTTGGAAACAGCCTCTCTCCCACTAGGGAAATCATTCAGTCCTATTGTGAATCGAGAATCAACATGAGACAAAGGTGGGTACACCTCATCTAGCCCCATACACTTCTTGTAGATGGGAGGCATCTCAGAATGCATTTCCCCATGAGTTTATTAACGTCATTGAGTCCATGTCTACTCAAATTGAAGCCATGGAAGGGTGACACACACATTTTTAGCCTGATAGGTACCCATATCTTGAATTGGTGGATGAAACATTACCCCCACCCAATTGAAATATTACCTCCTCCAAATTTGACTGTGTGGGAAACCCTGAATCGTGTCACACACACATTATATCCCAATGTGGTCCAATGATGGGACTTCACTATTGAAAGGAGGAAAACAAGATGAGGTGTTTTGTATAAACTATGATAGTGACATCCTTTGTTTGGAATAGTAGACTGCTAGTAGGTTCTGTTTTTGGATGGGAAGACCTTTTTCATCAATTACTTTATCAGTTCAGATCCACGTTAAGGAAAATGAAAATCAATGACCTGAAAAATTTCAAGCAATGTGAAAATGAGTGGGTGTCTTACTTCATAGAAAGTTATAAAGGTTTAACCTATTCACTCATCAACCCTATCTCACGGGAGAAACTATGGGAACTATGTGATGGAAATATCATGGGTGAGTTGTAGACACCTATGATATCAATGAAGCACCCAAGACGGTTCTTGTGAGTTTTTAGAAATGTCCCAATGTTTGCAAGACACCATTCAGCAAACCTAATCAAATTCTTGACTCATGACCTCAACATAGTAGAAAAGGCTAGGAAAAGTATAAGTTGCACCAATCAATCTCAAGATCACATTAGTGCCCATACCAACACTTAGGTAGGTCTCAAACATCCCAAAACCTTCTGTCAAGCAGCAAAAACCACAAAATAACCCTTGACACGAACAAATGAGAAATCAGGGTCACTTGGGATTTGAGGAAAGAATGAATAAAATATAATCCATCCAAAATGAACAAGTTCTCGATTATTTACTCACATCCCTTGACATGATCCTTCCCGACCTACCACATCCTAGGAATCCAAATTAGGTAAACCTCAACAACAATACTGACTACTAACCTTTCCATTAAAGGTTGTGTCCTAATATTCTAGACTACATCAAATTAAAATATGTCCTTCAAGGCATGGTCAATATATGATAGGTGGTGTTAGATAACTCCCGAGATTAGGTGGCCTGCATAACTATCACCCAATAATAAGAATAATGTGGTTGGAAGAAATCACCATATTGGAATGGGTGGAATAACGACAATAAGAAGACTAATAAAATAGTTGATCAAGCCAATTCCTCCCTAAGAGAAAATATGTGCATACCCACATAATCTCCACCACACAAGGAGATAACATAATATATGCCTCCCAATGGTGGATGTGACCATTGGAATCAGGAAGAAATAGAATATGATGGTTTATATTCTTCTCCAATGTAAGCTTCGACTCTTTTATATTTCTTATTGACAATATTTGAAGCATAAGCATCGCCCCACCAAACAGAAGCCTCATCTAAAAAATAGCTCATATTTTTTGGTTTTTCAACATTATACACTTGTAATACCCCATATATGATGATGAATATTTTTTATAATATGGGTTTCCCATACAAAACTAGGGAACAGGGGGTCTGTCTGCATAAGAACTGAGGATTTAGGGGACAAAGTGACTGTGGTTGGACCCAATATTTTAGCCACATCCCCATGAAAGACATATGTGTAGATGAGTATCATGGTAAAGCACTCAATCATTCCCAAAAGAGGATTGGAGGTGTCCACGAACCCTCTAGTAGTAACCAAAACCCAATTGTATTACATGAAATCTTAGCAGGGGTGTGATTGTATGATCATCCCTGGAAATGGGAAAGGCCAGTGTGACCCATTCCACTAGCATCATATTTACCCTCAGTCTCTTAAAAAAAGGGAATGTCCACCTTGACTACCTCATCTCATGAGCCAAATATCTTTGAGAAATCACACATCAGAATGTGATGGCCTCTAGCAAAAAATAATGATATTCTAAAACAAGTGGTGATTGTCCCATAAAATCTATCAATCTTGTATTCACTCTATATTTCAAATGTACTCAAGGAGACACTCGTTGAATCCCTCCAAATCCCTCAAGAGTTTGAGATAGAATTCATTGAAACTTATTATTGTCAAGTGTAGACTTTTTCATTATAATATAATTTTGCCATCTCATTCACTGGTTGGGATAAGGAAGAGTTCATAAAAGGGAACATCATGCCCCTATATGTTTTGGGAAGAATCAAGAATGTCAAATTCTGAAGGGATCTGGTCGGAAATGTTTATAGGATCAATCCCATCCTACTTTTAACCCTATAAATTTTTTGATATAGATATGGTGACCTATCTGCCACGAAGTTGATGATAAATGGTATGAAAAGTGTGGGAAAATACCTCTCTAAAATATCAAGATCAAATATTACTTTGGGGACCTCACATATGATGCTAATTTTTTGGTAATCCAACATGAAACCACATAAAATGTTCTACCCAGAATGTCACGACCCATCCCCCGGGACCCGTGTCGTGACTACCCCAAGCTCTCCATCCATAGGCAATGAGCTGGCGACTATCACTGAAAGGCGTAATCACTAAAATTGGTAAGGTATTGCCTTTATAACCAGAAAGCACACGCAACCGAGCACACTGCAACATATGAACACAAGTAAATGGACTAGTAAACAGATTGAGTACAATAATTAAAAGGGGCCCGAATACAAGCCCAATTGGATAGTACAAGAAACTGAAAGTATAAGTAAACTAGAACAGCTCCTGTGAACACCCGCCAAGGATCCTACCTGAAGGGTAGGTACAGATCTCAATTGGTCATTCATGCGGTACGCCTTGTCTAGGTCCAACTGTGAGCTAAGTCCAGTCCTGGTACCCTCTTCCTCAATAAGCGTTGTCTGTCATCTGCACCAAACACAATGAGGTGTGGGAATAGCTCATGAAGGGGTGAGTATAATGATACTCAGTAGGGACCCCTAGACCAGAAAGGTCTCACAAAATCCATCAAGGATAACCACACATCATGAAAATCAACTGAAATCCCTAATTAGGTATATGCCCATACATATACCTAAGTTATCAAGTAAAACCATCTCATCATGAGGAAAACACAAAGTCCAACCCAAAATCCCAAAGCTCAATTGTTCCATAAAGGAAGGAAAACCAAAAAGGAAAGTACCACACAGGTAAACCACACAGAAGAATACCTCCAAGGTATTACCACGAAGGAAATTACCACACAAGTACGAACTCAACTCACACCAGGTATAACATAAGTATGTTAGTAGAGATGATTAGTTATAGCTACTAAATCATCTTAATCCATTAAGTGACTCAGCTGCTGACCTACACAGAATATCTAGGAGCTAACCCACACAGGATCGCTAAGAGCTGACCCACACAGGATCACTAAGAGCTGACCCAAATAGGATAGCTAGGAGATGACCCACACAGGACCACTAGGAGCTGACCCACACGGTATTTCTTGGAGGTGACCCACACAGGATTTCTAGGAGCTCCCCACATAGGATCTCTAAGAGCTGACCCACACAGAATCGTTAGGAGATGACCCACATAGGATCATCAGTCACTTTTCTCATCACAGCCAGCTACTGGGTCCCCACACTAGGCTTGCTTGTCTCTGGGAGGGTCCGCTCCCCAAGCCAATGGTCGATACTCCAACTTTTACGAAGTCCCATGAAGAAGTATCTAAAATTACCGCCACGTCATATGGGTCTCAACGCAACATACGGTGATTCAATCAGATGCCCGGTATGTAAGTTATTAACCTTGTAGTCCCGAGGGCCTGGTTGGATTCATGATCGATCCAACCTGACCGTATTCCAAAATTATCTAATTCTCCAATGAGGTATACTCAAAGGGACCTTCTCACTCCAAGATATCCATCACTGTGGGCGGTTCATCAATTAGACTCTCGGTGCCAATGTTATGGCCAAAAAAGAGTAAATGGGTCGTAGTGGATCCAGGTCCAGTCTGACCTGGTCGGACTGACCCGGCCCGACCCGGTTTGGGTCAAGCTTGCCTAACTTGATGGGTCCGGACGGACCCGCACTAGGCGGTCCAGCAGACCGTGAGGGCTGCGAGGGGCCGTGGAGGGCCGCGGACAGCCGCGAGGGCCGCGAAGGTGGCGCGATGCCACAGGGGGCCACGAAGCGGCGGTGTAGTGGTCGTGGCGCCACGGGGGCCGCATGTTTCATCAGGGGGCATGAGGCTATGGAGTGGTTCGTCCGCGGATGGCGGGAGGCCATGGGGAGGCTCAAACGTGGGGGTAGCGCGAGGGCGCGGGGTGGCTCGCCTGGGTGCGGCACGAGGCCGCGGGGTGGCTCTTCCACGGGGCAGCTCGGAGGTCCACGAGCGGTGTGGCTAGGCTGCGAGGTGGGGCGATAGGCCATGGGTGACAGAGTGACATGTGGTACAGAGGCTTTGGGCGGTTGAGCACCATGGGGTGCAGAGTCCACGGGCGGCAGTGACTGCAGGGCGGTGTTGTTGCCTTTGTCGCCTTCGTCGTGGTTGATAGCTGTCCTTCTCCATCATGAAAAATAGAAGAATTATCCCATGAAATATGGAGAGGATGGGCCATGTTTTTTTGGCCCACACTCTCCACACTAGAGTGGTAGAAAGTGACTACAATACTTGAATCACAAGAATATCAAAAATGTGGAAGGGAAATAATTCAAACACCCTCCCTACCTCGTTTGATTCGTCGACGGAGGTCGCGAGGTAGGAGACGACATTGTTGGGGATAGACAAACATCTGTGACATCAGCATTCCCTCGATTGTCGGTTCGTTGACATTGAAAATGTTCCTCATCAACGAATGTCCTGGGGAAGAAGTCGAAGTCGAAGTTGGCGTTCTTCGTTGGCATTCTTAGTTGGAGAGGTTTCTCCCTATTCTCCATGTTTCTCCCTTTTACCAAGAGTTTCCCCCAATTCAAAACAAAAATTAATTAGCCAACATTATATAATATGTTGTCATAATTTCAAATTGGAATAATTAATTAATTGAGTTGGTCTATTAGTTAAAGATGGGTGGTATAATTAATCAAGGGGAAGTTCAAGAGACTTCCCATCATTTAAGTGGGAAGTTCAAAGGGGTTTAATCTCGGGTGGTCTCCACCACCATAACCTCTCACGGGAGGTTTTAGGTTCGGTGGTCCCCACCTCCATAACATCAAGGGGAGGTTTTAGTTCAGGTGGTCCCCACCTGTGAAAAATCCCCATGGGTGGTTTTAAAATAAAATAAAAATATAATGTTACAAAATTTTTATTTTTAATTTATTCTTTCACGAAAAACTCAAATTCTATATTTCACTCTTGACCCACTGTGGTTGAGGAGAATGTCTCCTTAAGTGAATACCGGTACTGCGAGTTCAACAGTGTCCTCGTATTTCAATTCTGAGCACCGTTTCAAAAGTTAGAAAAACCTTCTTGTATGTTTACTGCACGTACCTGAACAAAAGTTTATAAATTCATTCCGCGAACTCCAGGCCTCAGAATCACTCGCCGTAAATTTTTGCAGACTTGTAAAATTCCTATTTAATTAAAAAAAATTACATGAAAATTTTTGGGTCTTTACATTCTCCCCACCTCAGGGATTTTCATCCCCGTAAGCCACAACCCAAACTAGGTAAACAAGTTTGGGTGATGAGCATGCATCTGAGACTCCTGCTCCCATGTGCACTCTGGGAGGTTCCTATGCTGCCAAAAAGTGTGCACCATAGATATAGACCTCCCATGAAGGACCTACTCATGTTGATCCTCAATCTCAACGGGAACCTCTGTAAAAGTCACCCCATCGTTGACGTCCAGCTCTCCATGGTCAATGACGTGAGAGGGGTCTTGCACGTATCTCCTCAGCTGGGATATGTGGAAGACGTCATGAACCCGGTGCAACTGAGGTAGAAGAGCTTAGCGGTATTCCACCTTACCAACTCTGTTGAGGACCTGGAAGGGTTTGATGAACCTCGGAGATAACTTGCTACCTCAGCTAAATCTCCGCAAACATCGTCACTGTTAGACCCGTAGAAATACGTGGTCACCATCCTCGAACTCCAGAGGTATCTGTCTCCTGTCGGTATAAAAATTCTTCTTGCTTTGTGCAGTCTTCATCCACTCTTGGATGATTTGCACCTTCTCTGTGGTAGTTCGTACCATCTCTGGTCCCACGAGTGTTGACTCCCCTGGGCCAGTCCAGCACAAAGGTGATCTGCAAGGTCACCCATATAACACCTAAAAAGGTTCTGTCCCAATGGTGGAGTGATAGATGTTGTTGTATACAAACTCCACCAAAGGAAATTTATCCTCCCAGTTGCAACCGAAGTCGGGGACACAAGCACGCTACATGTCCTCGATAGTCTGAATGGTCCGCTCAGTCTCTCCATCCATCTGAGGATGGAAGTCGGTGCTCAAATGAAGCTGCATCCAGAAAGCCACCTACAACCCCCTCCATAGCTGGGAAGTAAAATGTGAATCACGATCGGAAAAAATCGTTGAGGGTAATCCATGTAACCATACAATCTACTGCACATAGAGGTGTCACAACCTCTATACTGAACCCTGCTCTATGATCGGTAGGAAGTGGGCCGACTTGGTGAGTCGGTCGACGATCACCCAAATCGAACCATGTCTCCTAGATGTACATGGAAGTACTATCACAAAATCCATGGATATCCCATCTCACATCCACTATGGGACCTCCAAATGCTGAACCAAGCCTGCCGGTATCTGATGCTCTGCCTTCACTTGCTGACAAGTGAGGCATCGAGAGACAAACTTTGCAACTGATTTCTTCATTCCCGGCCACCAGTGTTGTCGTCGGAGATCTTGGTACATCTTCACCACTCCGGGATGTACCTCTAGAGGGGATGTGTGGAACTCCCTCATCACTTCATCCCAAAGTGAAACTAGTACCATGGTACGTCCTCTGCAGAGGATGACATGCTCCCCACCTTCAAAAAATACATCAGGTGCCTGCCCTATGAATATCTGAACATGTCGAGCCTCACAGTCAGCGTCCCCACGCTGCGCCTCCCTGACTTTCTGAAGAGGTGGGGGAGTGACTGTAAGAGACTGAAGGAAAGTTGCTCCATCTCGATCCACAAAGGATATCTGCAAAGTGGCCAGCTACTCCTTCACCTCACCGACACTACTGGAAAACTAACCTATACCAATGGTTTGGAGGACCGTTGGCAAGTAAGCCGTGGGGATAGGTCTATACCAACTGTGTTCCAAAAACCATTGGTATAGACCTATACCAATGGTTTTGAAAACTGTTTGTATAAGTAATATGAAAATCTATACCAACGGTTCCATAAAACCATTGGTATATGTATTTCAAAAAAACATTCAGTGGGATTTGATCCTAGGACCTCTAGTTTATCATTGAACAACCTAACCACTAACCTAACATGACTTTTGTGAACATTATTTCATAAATATATATATATATATATTATCATAATTATTTAAAATTTTGATTTATATAATGTTTTCGGTAAGAATATTTGATAAAAAATCAAAGGACCTATACCAATGGTTGTCAAACCCGTTGGTATAGGTCCTTTGATTTTGGGAGCAACGTTGGTATATGGGGGACCTTTCCCAATGGTTTGTCCTAACTGTTGGGATAGGTACCCACCCTTTCCAAACAGTTTGGCCAAACCATTGGGAAAGTGTCCTCAAAAGATACTTTTACCAATGGTTTGGCCAAACCGTTGGGAAATCCATACCCATTCCCAACAGTTTGACCAAACAATTGGGAAAAGTGGCCTCAAAGTATACTTTTCCCAATATTTTGGCCAAACCGTTGTGAAATCCATACCCTTTCCAAAAGGTTTGGCCAAACCGTTGGGAAAGGGGACCTATAGCAACGATTTTTACAAACCGTTGGTATAGAAGTGTTGGGAAAGGTCAGATTTCCAGTAGTGTTAGAAGCTATATACCAGATCTCATGCTGAAAGCATCTGCAACAACTTTACCCTTCCCAGGCGTATTGACTATCTCGATGTCATAGTCCTGGAGGAACTCAAGCAAACGTTGTTGTCTTGGGTTCAGGTCCTTCTGAGAGAAGATATACCTGAGACTCCAGTGATCCAAGTAGACTGTAAAATGTTCGCCCATCAGATTGTCCCACCACATATTCATGGCGAAGACCACTGCTGTTAACTCCAGGTCATGGGTAGCATAGTTCAACTTGTGATGTCTTAGTTGTCGAGAACCATATGTGATCACTGCTCGTTCCTGCATCAGGACACATCTGATCTCGGTCCCTGATGTGTCGTAGTAGACTACGTATCCTATGCCCTCCTATGGAATCCTCAAGATGGGTGCACTATCCAGCCTCCACCTGAGCTCCTGAAAACTGTTCCAGCATCTCTCCAACCACACGAAGGGTTGCCCCTTCTTCGTCAACGCTAATAGTGGTTTTGCAACTCTAGAGAAATCTTGCACCAATCTCTGGTAGTATCCCGCCAATCCCAGGAAACATCGAACCTCTAACACACTCCTAGGTGGCTCCCAAGAATGTACCACCTCAATCTTCACTGAATCCACTACAACTCCTACCTCTGATATGATATGTCCCTGAAAGTGAACCTCTTGGATTCAGAATTGGAACTTCGAGAGCTTACTATAGAGCTGGTGCTCTCAGAGTGTGTCCAGTACTACCTGCAAATGGTAGGCATGCTCCTCCTCAGTAGCTGAGTAGATCAGAATGTCATCGATGAAGACTACTACAAAGCGATCAAGGTATCACTATGGTAAAAAAGGCATTTAGTGGCAGTTTGGATTTACATTTCTTTGTGGTTGAAACCGCCGCAAAATAGATTGGCAGCGGTTCTGAAAAACCGCCACGAAATCGTGCGTCGGGAAACTATTCGTAGTTGTTTTCAAAACCATTGCAGAACGTTTCGCGGCGGTTTTTTTAGCGTCGGGAAACTATCCATGCATGCACATCTCATGCACATGCACATGCACATGCCCATGCACATGCCCATGCCCATGCACATGCTATATAAAGAAATACTCCGTTTGGTGAGATTTGAACCCCTAACCTCTTGCATATTTTCCAAAGACGTTACCACTCCAGCAAGCTCGCCATGTGGTTAATAAACAGAATTTAATATACTTATATATATTAATTGAAAAAATAAATAATACATAACTAATAGAAATTATAAATAATAATAACAATAAATAATAATAAATAATAATAAACAAATAATAATAAATAGTAATAAATATTAAATAACAGTAAATAATAAAAAATAAATAATAAATAATAAATAATAAATAATAAATAATATTAAATATTAAATAATACTAAATATTAAATAATAATAAACAATAAATAATAATAAACAAATAATTATACAAAAATA
Source organism: Viscum album (assembly GCA_963277665.1). Lineage (NCBI taxonomy): Eukaryota > Viridiplantae > Streptophyta > Magnoliopsida > Santalales > Viscaceae > Viscum > Viscum album. Next base: position 257,575,576 of record OY728128.1, on the reverse strand, counting down.
ATAAATAAAATATAAAAAATAAAAAATAACATATAATATATAATAAATAATAAATAATAAATAATAAATAATAAATAATAAATAATAGATAATAAATAATAAATAATTAATAATTAATAATTAATAATTAATACTAATTAATAATTAATAAATAATAAATAACAAATAACAAATAATAAATTATAAATTATAAATAAATAATAACCAATAATAATAATAATAATAATAAAAATAAATAATAAACAATAAATAATAATAAATAATAAACATTTAATAATAATAAACAAATAATAAATAAAAATAAACAGATAATAAATATAAATAATAAATAATAAATAATAAATAATAAATAATAAATAATAAATAATAAATAATAAACAATAAATAAATAAATAAATAAATAATAAATAATAAATAATAATAAATAATAAATAATAATATTAAATAATAACAAATAAGAAATAATAAATAATAAATAATAAATAATAAATAATAAATAATAAATAATAAATAAGAAATGATAAATAATAAATAATAAATAATAAATAATAAATAATAAATAATAAATAATAAATAATAAATAATAAATAATAAATAATAAATAAATATAAATAATAAATAATAAATAATAAATAACCATTAACATATATTATTAATAATAATAATATTTTATTATTATTAATAATAAATAATAAATAATAAATAATAAATAATAAATAATAAATAATAAATAAATATAAATAATAAATAATAAATAACCAGTAACAAATAATAGATAATAAATAAATTAAAGTATATTATAAATAATAAATGAAACACATGAAAAAGTGTGAAAAGACGTGATAAGGGATGAAAAATCATGAAAACACATGAAAACGGATGGAGAAGCATGAAGAATGAGGCATTAGAAAGAATGAGAATGCATGAAAACTCAGGACAACTCTAGAAAACCCCTTAAGAATTCAACAAAATCATCATAATAACACAAAAAAACAATTTATAAAGATAACAAGTCATGGAAACCTAAATAAACAGTAATAAATGGAGCAACCGTTAAAACCCGTCAAAATGGTCATAAAGTGACAAAAACATTGGACTCACATTAACGGAGATAACTTATGATTAGAGAGTCCGTTCCAGATCCGCGTCCAGTCAAATCAAAGATCCTAAAATGATCTTCGACCTGATAGGTGAAAGAGACTGAATGGATCGACAGATCAGAAGTTACGACTGTTTAAAAAAAAGCTGACGGGGAACGGGTGCTTGAAACGAGGCATCGAAAAACATAACAAACCCGATACCCCCTAAAATGCCATAACTTGTGATCCATGAGTTCATGTGGGCGCTACGACTAGTCAAACTAAAGCTTATAGAATGAACTACGATCTCGCAGGCGGAGGAGTCCGAACTAACACGCGGATCGAACGTTAGGTTCGTTTGAAGACAAGTTTGACGGGACACCGGTGACGGAAATGAGGTTTTAGAGGCCTTCAGAGAGGTTTTTGTTGTCGAAAAACATGAATAAAGATTTCTTTAGTAAAACTTGTGCGTAGCTCTCTTCGCTGGCTTCGATTTGATATATAGTAGAGCCCAAACGGACACCCGGAGCGAAAGTTATGGTCGTTTGAAGTTGGAGAAATTTTTTCAACTTTTTATAACTATCATATCATCTGCACCTTAGACCGTATCATGGTTTTGATTATATGTGCTTCTAGATCTCTTCATGAGCTTCAATTTGACTGGCCGTGGCGCTCCATCGGACGCTCGGATAAAAAGATATGGACGTTTTTGTGATTTCAGGGATTCTCATGTTTTTTTATTTTTTTCTTTTCATTTCGCGGCGGTTTTACCCAAACTGCCGCTATTTCACTGTGGTTTTTTAAAATCCGCCGCTAATCCTCGAAAAAATAAAAAAAAATTAAAAAAAATTAAATTTTTTTTTACACATTTCGCGGCGGTTTTTAAAATTTCCGTGGAAAAACCATCGTGAAACGTCTGTTTTCCTGTTGTGTATGGCTGAAAGATCTTGTTCCTGAGTCTCATGAATACTTATAGAGCATTGTTTATGACGAACGACATAAACAAAAACTCATAATGGCCATACCAATATCTAAAAGTCGTCTTCTGCACATCCTCATCTCGTACTCTGAGCTGGTGATAGCTTGATCTGAGGTCTATCTTTGAGAACCACCTTTCTCCCTTCAGCTGATGAAAGAGGTCATCAATCCTCAGAAGTGGGTAATTGTTCTTCACGGTCACCTGGTTCAGGCGCCGATAGTCAACACAAAGCCTCAATCTCCCATCCGCCTTCTTGGTGAACAAAATTGGGGCTTCCCAAGGAGAAACACCATGCTGAATGAACCCTTTCCCCTGTAAGTCCTCCAGCTGTACCTGTAGCTCACAAAGCTCTACAGGAGCCATTAGATATGCTGGTGTAGATATCAGTGTCGTCCCGGGGTAAAAGTCAATGTAAAAGTCCACCTTTATGTGAGGAGGTAGACCCAGAACATCATCAGGGAAGAGATATACGTACTGGTCCACCACTACAGGATAACTCAGACTCTCCACATCAACTGCTCTGAGGGTAAGGTTGGCCAACTGATTAGTAATCGGATGCACTCTCCTCTGGGTATGTCCATCCTATGCTGAAAAGGATCCCTTCTCGCCGGTGAAGATAAACATGGTCCCATCCAGGTGAACACACCGCACTTTGTGCCTAATACAGTCAATCTGAACATAGAATATAAATAACCAGTCCATACCCAAGATGATGTCATAAGGCCTCGATGCCACTACCAGGAGATCCCAGCCAAAGATCTCGCCTCCTTGGGTAAGCTCACACTCCCTGCATCAGTGCGTAATCATTGAATCTTCTCCCGCAGGAGTCTCTAGACATAATGATCGAGCCAATGGCTCCATTGGAATCTCCAAGATCTGAATGAGGGAAGTGGAAATAAAATAATTACTAGAACCTGTGTCTATAAGTACTGCATCTAAGGTGGAGTAGACACAGATCGTACCTTGTATCATATCCGGAGCGTCATGATTGTAAGCCTCATCTTCCTGGAGCTGAGCTCGCCCCTATCCACCTACTCCCTGCGGTCGGGGTGGACCTCCTGGTGGGGGTGGCGGTAACATCTCGAATCGTCACCCATTTCTAGCTACACAGTCAACTCCTCTGCAATGTCCGCCTGCTCCCTGCGGACATCCTCGGTCGAACCTCTGTCTCTACCTAGGCCGGTCCTTCGAGTGTCTGTTGATCATCCGTATGGTGGGTCATACTGTCATGAGCCATGTGACCCTGCCCGCCGCATGCGTAAAACTTCCCACTCTTAGCATGACTGGCTCCACCTCGGGTGCCCCACACAACTAACTCTGAATCATGCTGTTGTCCACCTTTAGGTCTGGTCCTCTTGGACCTCTGCGACATATGTCTGCTGCCAGCTATAGAAGACTCTACTACGTGATGTCTGGTGGTGGATCTCGCTGCTCGTGACTTCTCATCAAGAAAACTCTCAACTAATAGGTCTCGCTCTAACACCCCCGCCTGCATCGGGATGCTGAGTGAGATCATTGAATCCTTGATCTCCCGCCTGAGTCCCTACTCGAATGTTCGGGCCCTGAATAATGGGTTCCGCACCATATCTATGGAGTAGCGTGAGTGGTCAGTGAACCTCGCTGAGTACTGAGCTACAGTCATGCTGCCCTACTGCAGATGAAGCAACTCATGTATGTGCACTGCACAAAGTGTCGTTGGGACAAACTCTACCCAAAATAGGCTCTCGAAGTCTCCCTAGAGAAGTGTCACCTCGTCATGAAATTAGAGCATTAAGTTCCACCATATTCCCGGTGCTACCTATAGTAGGTTGGTGGTAAGGATCATCATGAGATCAGCTGGTGTCCCTACCAGTAGGAAAACTCTCACCACATCCTCCAGCCAATCCTCAACTGCCAGTCGGTCTGTCTCTCCCCTGAACCTGGGTGGCCTCTGGCACTGGAACTCGTGAAACACGCTCAAGCACCATGCACCATCTGTTGCTGGGGCTGGTGGAATCAATGGGTAATGGTACCAATTTCTCCTCCGCTGGTGCCTCTACTGGAAGAGGGCCCTACACCAAGGCCTCGTCGCTTGGTGGGCTATCAGTGCATACTACTCTCGGAACCCTAGCTGGCTATCTTCATGGAGGCATCTTGAAAATAAAAAAGTGTGCCACGATCAATAAGTTATACCTGGTGAGCTGACTCAAGAGATCATAAAGAAAACTCTTGGAAACACACACGCAATCAGTGTTTTCATGCACTGAGTCAGAAATCATAAGTCAAGATCCTGGTGTATGGATATGTCAGCCACCGCACCAACACTGGATTCCCTAAACTGATAAACACTCTCACTAAACTTAACACTATTTCCATTAAAAAGAAAGATTAGAGTCATATGTTCTACGGTAGAACAGAATCCTCTAAAACCAAATTTTTCATGACCCGTCCCCCGGGGCCCATGACGTGACTACCCCAATCCCACCTTCCATGGGCTAGGGGATGGAAACTAGCACTGAAAGGCATAATCCCTAAAACTTGGAAGGCATTGCCATTATAACCTATAAGCACATGCAACCAAGCACATGGAAAGATACGAACAAAAGTAAACTAAATAGTAAACAGAGTGAGTACAGTAAGTAAAAGGGGCCATAATACAAGCCCAACTGGAAATTAAAAGAAACTAAAAGTACAAGTAAACTGGAATAGCTCCTGTGAACACCCACCAAGTATCCTTCCTAAAGTGTTGGTACAGCTCTCGATCGGCTGTCCCTACGGTACGCCTTGTCTAGGTCCACCTCCGAGCTACCTTCAGTCCTAGTACCCTCATCCTTTGTCAGTGTTGTCAGTCATCTGCACTAAACACAATGAGGTATGAAAATAGCCTATGTAGGGGTGAGTATAACGATACTTAGTAGGGACCCCAAGACCTTCAAGGTCTCACAAAATCAGCCGAGGATAACCACACAACATGAAAATCAACTGACATCCCTACTTAGGTATATGCCCATACATATACCTAAGTTTTCAAGTAAACCCATCTCAATCATGAGGAAAACATAGAGTCGAACCCAAACTCCCAAAGATCAACTGTTCCACAAAGGAAGGAAAACCACAAAGGCAAGTACAACATAGGTATGCCACACATAAGAATACCTCCAAGGTATTACCATGAAGGAAAGTACCACACATGTACGAACTCAGCTCACACTAGGTATAACTTAGGTATGGTAGTAAAGATGATTAGTTATAGCTAATGAATCATCTTACTCCTTTAAGAGGCTTTGCTGCTGACCCACATAGAATCTCTAGGAGCTGACCCACATAGGATCTCTAAGAGATGACCCACACAGGATTGCTAGAAGCTGACCCACACAGGATCTCTAGGAGATGACCCACACATGACCGCTAGGCGATGACCCACACAGGATCCCTAGGAGATGACCCACACATGATCTCTAGGAGCTGACCCACACAAAATCCCTAGGACCTGACCCACACAGGATCTCTAGGAGCTGACCCACACAAGATCGCTAGGAGCTGACCCACACAAGATTGCTAGTCACTCTTCTCATCACAGCCAGCTACTGGGTTCTCGCACTAGGCTTGCTTGTCTCCAAAAGGGTCCGCTCCCCAAGACACTGGTCGATAATCCAACTACCACAAAGTCCTATAAAGAAGTATCTCAAAGGACTGCCACTTCATAGGGGTCTCCACAAAATAGACAGTGCGTCAATCGGACGTCCGGTCTGCAAGTTATTGGGCTTTTAGTCCCGAGGGCCCGGTTGGATTTATGCTCAATCCAGCCCAAACATATTCCATCTTTATCCAATTCTCTAGTGGGGGTATACTCAAAGGGACCGTCTCGCTCCAATATTTCCATCACCACTGGCGGTTCGTCAATCGGCCACTCGGTGCCAAAGTTATGGCCAAAAGAGCGTAAATGGGTTGTAGTGGGTCTGGGTTTGGTCCGACTCGGTTGGACCAACCTGGCCTAGGAAGACCCGGTTCGGGATGACCCTGCCCTACCCGCCGGGTCCGGCCCGGCCCGCACTGGGCGGTCCAGCAGGCCGTGAGGGTTGCGAGGGGCCACGGAGGGCCGTGGGGGCCATAAAGGTGGTGCGAGGCCGCGGGGGGCCACAGAGTGGCGGCGTGGAGGCCGTGGGGCCGAGAGGGCGGCGTGTTGTCGTGGGGGCCGCAAGGCCGTGGGGCAGTTCAACCAAGAACTGTGTGAGGCTACGGGGCGGCTCGGCCGCGGGGGGTGCCATGAGGGCGTGGGGCGGCTCGGACGCGGGCGGCACGAGGCCGCGTGACGGCTCGGCCGTGGGGTGGCTCAGAGGGCCGCGGGAAGCATGGCAAGGTCGCGGGGCGGCGCGACAGGCTGTGGGTGGCGAAGCACTGTGGGGCTTAGAGGCCACTGGCGGTGGTGTCCATGGGGTAGCGTTGTTGCCTTCGTCGCCTTCTTCATGGTTGATAGCCATCCTTCTCTATCGTGAAGAACACAAGAATTATCCCAAATATTCAGAGAGGATAAGCCATGTTTGTTTGGCCCACACTCTACGCATTAGATTGGTAGCAAGTGGCTATAATACTTGAATCATAAGAATATCTATAGTGGGTAAGGAAAATAATTCAAACACCCTCCTTACCTCGTTTGATTCATCGACGGAGGTCGTGAGGAAGGAGACGATGTTGTTGGGGATAGACGAACGTCGGTGACGTCAGTATTCCCTCGATCATCGGTTCGTTGACATTGAAAACGTTCCCCTTCAATGAATTTCCTGTGGAAGAAGTTGAATTTGAAGTCGGTGTTTTTCGTTGGTGTTCTTCGTTGCAGAGCTTTCTCCCAATTCTCCAAGTTTCTCCCTTTTTCCAAGTGTTTCCCCCAATTCCACCCAAAAATGAATTAGCAAACATTATAAAATATGTTGGCATAATTTCAAATTGGAAGAATTAATTAATTGAGTTGGTTTATTATTTAAATGTGGGTGGCATAATTAATCAATGGGAATTTCAAGAGACTACCCCTCATTTAAGTGGGAAGTACAAAGGGGTTTAATCTCGAGTTGTCCCCACCACCATAACCTCTCATGGGAGGTTTTAGGTTCGGTGGTCCTAACTGCTATAACATCAAGTAGAGGTTTTTGTTATGGTGGTCCCCACCTATGCAAAATCCACATGGGTGGTTTCAAAATAAAATAAAAATAAAATGTTACAAATTTTTTTTTTATTTTATTCTTTCACAAAAAACCCAAATTCTATCTTTCACTCTTGACACACTGCAGTCGAGGTGAAGGTGTCCTTAAGGGAATATTGGTGTTGTGAGTTCAATGATGTCCTCAGATTTTAATTCCATGCTTCGGTTCAAAAGATAGAAAAACTCGCTCGTACGTTTACTAAACATACCTGAACAAAAGTTCAAAAATTCATTTCGGGCAATCCGGGCCTCGGAATCATGCGCTGTCAATTTTCACGGACTCATAAATTTCCCATTTAATTAAAAATAATAATTTTTCATGGAAATTATGGGTCTTTACAGAGAAGGCCCTAGATCCATTTCCATGTAGAGGTACAATCAACATTCCATCAATGTATGAAATACCTCATCGATGGAAATGTCGGTATTCTACATGGTGATAATTCCCCTTCAAGAATTTCAATACCACATATGTTGAAGTAGTTTTATATAAATGGAATGAAAATACCAATGGTAGAATATGATATGCATGTCATATCCCTGAATGGATTAGGGACCACCTCTATGAATCTAGGGAGTATGCTTGTCAATGACTATGTGCTCCCCATAAATACATTGGATGTGATAGACCTGATCTTGGTTGTCCAATATCCTCCTTTCTATAGAAAAAGTATTAAAAAATCATCAATGGAATCTCTCTATAATGACTTAGAAAATATGGGATGATAATGCCTTTTCTCAGGGACTCCCTCACCCCGATAGTGACAGAGAAGACCCTGAATTTCCAAGTTCATCTGAAAATATCTCCACATACATAGAGGTGTAAGAATATGAATATTGACTAAGGAATGAAACTTTGACATTAAATGAAGGAAACTCCACCACCATTAATGAGCCTAGGAAGTTGAATCTGGGAAAATAAGAAAACCTACATCCTACGATGATTCATGCTTCCATGTCCCATAAAGGGAAATAGATTCATATAGAATCTCTGAAACAACACCAATATGTGTCCACATGAAACTATACCTAAATTCAAGAATTGAATACAGATGTGGCTATGCACCATCTCATGTTACTCGATGTCAATTCAGGATTCAAGCTGATAGTTAGTATAATGCACCCCTCTATTTCTACCAATGTATAGGTGGATGTTGACCAACTAATCAAAGCCAAATTTTTCTGAGAAGTAAAATATACAAGATGTCTTGGAAACGTCATCCCTATCAAGAAAAAGAATGGATAGATTAGGGTATTAAACTATTTTTGAAACCTTAATCAACACTATCCAAAGGATGATTTCCCATTAAAAAACATAGAAATATTGATCAATGAAACTACTGGATTCCATTCCCTTTCCATCAGGGATGGGTATTCATGGTAAAATTAGATAAATATGGTCCCTAAAGTTGAAAAATCCATACCTTCAGAGTACCTCAGTGGATCTTTTACTATCAGGTAACTCCCTTTGTCTTAAATAACACTGTTTTCACTTATCAACACTCCATGTATGGTATCAATATCGTGTTCATGGGAGGAATATTGAAATGTTATTTCAATGACCTAGTGGTCAAATCCTGACAGTGATGTGATCACTTTAAAAATCTCCAAATAGCTTTAAACAAGTTGAGACAGCATAGTATGAAGATGGATCTGCTGAAATTCACCTTTGAGGTAACACTAGGGAATTTCATTACCTTCATGGTACACCACAATGGAATTGAGGTTGGCCAAACAATACTAGTTATATTTGAGAAATTTCACCCACCAAAAATATCCTAGGGAACCTCTTCAACATTATGTATTTCTTAGCCAACCTGGACAGAAACTCTATCCACATCATAAGGATAATGAAGAAGGTAATCTTTTATATATGGAATGATGACTACCAATAATCCTTTGAATGTATCAAACATTATTTACTACACCCAATAGTTCTAGTGCCTTCAGTGTAAGTGGGACCCCTCATATTATATATCACACCATGGAATGCTCATTGAGTTCCCTCTTAGTACAGAAAATGATGTAGGGAGGGAGAAAAGTCTCTGAAACCTTAGGTGAACAGTGATAGGGACTAAGACCTGGTACTTTGATATCAATAATAACTTCTTTTCACTCATCTTCATGGTGAAAAATTTGAGGCATTACATGGATCACCACAATGTCCTTGTGAACTCTCTTGTTGATCCGCTCAAGTACAACTCTAGTCCTCCTATATTGAATGATCGCTTGCCCGATTGGTGGTTATTTTGTAGAAATGCGACATTTAGTTTGTATCATAGACATTATTTAGAGGGAAATCCCAAGATGATTTCCTCATGATACATACTACCCAATAGAATATATTAGGGGACACCGAGTTCTTACATGATGAGTTCTTCTATGCTCATGACACTCCCCGGACATGGGAGATGTATTTTGATGATCCTCCAAGAGTCCTATCAAAAAAAGGATGGAAAACGTGAAGTTCAATTAGGTTGGATTTGGGATTGTATTTGTCTCTACAGATAAAGTATTTTTTCCATAATCATTCTCACTATACGATGGATTCACAAATAATGAGGATGAATACCAAACCCTCATAAATAGATTTGAAATAGCCTCATAGTTGTTAATAGCATACTTAGATATCATAGGGAATTTGGAACAAGTGATAAAGTATATCAATGGAAAATATGCCACCCAAAAGGAAGAATTGGCCACTCTCATTGGATAAGATAGAGAAATGATGGAAAAGTTCCATTTTGATCCCACATTTCATCATGTTCACCAATCATATAATGCTCATGCTGATGTGTTACCTAGTGAAACCACTGTCTTGGATAACCAAGATCAAGAGGAAGAAATTTTCCATATCACGCACAAAAATAATGATTTTATTGATCGAAATATGTGATATAGAATAAATCAATTAGGTAAACACCACCCTAGATCACGATTAATAGGAATCCACCCTTGGATGGATGGAGCCTATAATATATTATCTCTAAAATGTGAATTCTCTAATAAATAGATCCATAAAGGAACAAATTCAGTTTCATGAAGTGAACTTCACACTATTGTGTTGTCCAAATGAGAATAAGGACCTGTACAAGCATGTGATTGAGAGAATCCTCCTCAAATTCATTGAATAAAGAGAGATTCTTGTCATCATGGAAGAAGTCCATGTAGGCTCCTACGGTTCTCATCATAATGGGACTAGGATCTCCCACCAAATCAAGAGCCAAGGTTACTAATGGAAAAAATGACACATGACTATGTGAAATTAAAAAATAAATTTCATACAAGTCAGATCAATATAAACTTCCTCCCTCACCCACTATAATTTATACATACCACTAAATATTGTAGTCCATTTTCCATATGGGGAATTTATGTTGTGTGGTCATATTCCCTAAGCGTAGCTAATAAGTTCAAGAACATCCTTACGGCTATCGTCTTATTCTCCAAATAGGCTAAATAAATATCTATCAAAGAATTCAGGATAAATAACATCATAAACTTCTTAATGTCCCATATCATCATCTAGGTCTAGGTCCCTCACACAATATTGATGGATAAAGACACCAACTTCTATTCTATGGAGTTAAAGAAATTATACCATGAATAAAATATAGAGTCCAATCACTCATCTCACTATCATGAATTGGAAAATGGATAGATAGAGGACTTCGGTTAGTCTCTATCAAATATACTCTAGAAAATGGTGAACAAGGATAAGAAGTCCTCATAAGACATGCTCTTTTATAATTTATAGTCCAACCATACCACCAGACGTACAACTAAACATGAAATTCAATAAAAATTAGTTTGGGGGTTTGAGGTAGAATTACATATAGAACTCATACTACCTTTTATTGAAATATCCATATGTGGACAGATTTGAGATGAAGAGAAATAAAAAAAGTGGCTTGGTCAATTGGAGTGCTCGATGAGAATAGGTTTCATACAATTCACAACCTTGAGGTCTATTAGAATCACATCACATGGAAATTCAACAAAAATTTTCAACTTCAATCATTCCTCCAAGGAGATGTGGTTTTTTCCTTTAGACCATAATGATATAAAGAATTATTCCCCTAAAGATGGAACACAAATGGAATGGTCCTTACATCATACCTAATGTCTATCCCAATGAAGATTACTCACTAACCACAATAGATGGGGAGCCTATCACACCACCCACCAATGTGAGGTTTTTCAAGAAATACTTTTCATAGATATCGTCAAGTGTCCTTTGTTTTGGTTTCATGATGTAAAACTAAACAAGTTCTTTCTTAATACACAATGTTAAATTATACAGAACATTTCCTAGAAGCAAGATATTAAAATGCACAACGTCTCATGTTCTGATAGCAAGACATCCAACAACACAACATCTTACTTCCTTGCCACAATATGTTAACCTATAAGGAGCTTATACTTAATTCATTACATTAAACTAAATAGAATATTTCCACCCTATAGGAAATATTACTACCTGAGATCGTTGTCTCATTGACAATTCACTACACACGAGCAGGATCAATTCAAAAGGGGGATGAAATTATTTCACCCCGTGTGAGAGACAACTCCACATAGGGAGTCTCCCCCAATAAGAACAATTTTTTTCTTGATTCTGGCCATCATAGAATATGTAGTGACACCAAAACCTCTATTGTTCTTCCCATCCAAAATGTTTCTTCCATTTTATTTCGGGTGACCAATGTCCTGACCACAAGGCATTAAACTACATGGATGATGTTATTGTCACATGAAATTAAACTACACATGTTTCTAGAAATATATAAGGATTTATTCTTATTTCAATGATATATGTAGGGGAACATCAATCCTATAGCTTGCTCCATCCACAATCGGATAAAAAATTTCCTTCTCATATCCTTAATCGCCACTTTATGGTGTGAGGGACCCCTTCCATTCATTGTTTCTCACATCATTCATAGATCGCATGAACATTGGAATTTAATTAAGGTATTACCTACCCAAGAAAAGAATAAAAACTCTCAAGGTGTTCATCAGGGTCCTGAATTCAAGACCTTGAAATTCATACCATGATTCTTTAACACATGACGTTAAACATCATGGTTGATGTCCTTTGAACGACACAAAACTGAACATTCCTATGAACCATTCCTAAGAGGACCACTATCATCAGTGATCAATCTCTTACCACACATATATCCTGAAGAAATATGTGTGAATTTATTCCTAAAATCATAGGATACATAGTGATTCCAAGATCTTCAATCCTGGGTCCATTCACAACAAATATAAAAATACCCCCTCTCTGTGTATAAGAAATACATGCAAAAGAAGTTCCTCCCTTTAGAAATATGTATGGATTGATTCTTATTACCATAGGATATATAGTAATACCTAGATTTATATGCTTGGGTATATAAACCATACTCTTTTTCAGTCTAGAATCCAACATCCATGACACATGATGTTAAACTATGCAGTTCCTCAAGAACTACGCGTGGCTTGATGACTATCATCATAGGATACATAGGGATGTCCGGATCTAAAATACTATGGTTCAACTTCAAAAATAAATAGAAAACTTTTCCACCTCTACGTATGGGGAAGACCAATGTAATGTTTTTCCCATTCAATAACTATCTGTTCCTTGATTTGTTCCATCACAGGATACATAGTGACACCCAAATCTCAAATCCTAGTTCCAACTATAACAACAGTCATGTAAACTAATGCACCCCAAACTACATAGGGGCCATGTAGTAAGATATTTTTTTTCTTATAAATGAGTTATATCTATGAACATATTTCTCATTCATGTAATATATCATGAAAAATTTTTCATCCTAGTTCCCACATACATATTTCATGATGTTAAAAAGATGGGAAATTTCCTTATGACATCATGATAAACTGTAGGGAAAACTTCCTTACCACATAAAGTTAAACTACATAAAGACAAAAAATTTACCCACTATATGATGTTAAACTATATAGACCATCATCCATTTTTCATCCCCCATAAAAGGACCATGAGAAATTTATCCTGATAAACCAAAATATGGAGTTCTTTATTCATCCATCTAGAACCTCAGTCCATAAATCAAAATTCATGTCTTGTGTGCCTTGGTTTTCCAAAACCATCATGGACCTTGGAAAGGATACCCACCTTAAAGGGATACTTTATTTGACTATGAATTTATTTCTATGACTCATGCATTGTGCTTATGGTTTTAAACCAAATGCATCACTCTATAAAAATGGATTACTGGTCTTTGTGATCCCTGACATCACCGTGGTATAACTCAACACCTTATTGTATTTTTAACCACTCATGGAATGGTTTTATCCCATCACAACTCATGACCTATGATCCTTGAGTTGTGGTTTACAACATTTCTATCTCCCACCCAGAATCATGTTGGAGTGTCTTGACCTTGGGTATCCTAATTGGGTTATTATGTAACATCCCCAATATTAGGTCAATGTTCCTGATGACCTTAAACACCCCGCACTTTGGCCAAATTTTTAAGACCTTAAACACTAGCCTATAATAGTCCAAATCATGAGACCATAAACTTATAGTGAAATAGACACAAAACTTCTCTAGTTGTAAAACCACAAAGGGAGGCCTAAGAAAAAGAAAAGTCTTTGCTCACAAAACTCTTCATTTATAGTGTTTAGTAAAAAAATTAACGTGCAAATAAATAAGATATAATTCTCATAATGCCTAATCTTTATCCCTATTAAAATCCATGCTATGCATTCTAAACCCCTTGGTTTGGAAAATGTTAGAGTAATGATTTTTCACATCATATCACCATGACAATTTGTTTTCAAGGTGGTGGCACAACCTTTAGGGTGATCTAACCCTTATTGGATATTACAATTTCAACAAATCACACTTTCCACAAATTATACATCATGATTTGAGAACCTTATATCATTGTAAACCTTTCAAGGCCCTTGTAAAAGTAATCCTAGCTTCATGGGACCCATTTCTTGGCTATGAATGTATGCATATGGATTCTTCATATGTTTCTATGGTCATCAACAAAATATGTCACTATAAAAAATGGGATTTATGATCATTGTGAGTTCAAACATCACTGTAGTATAACTCATCACCTTTGTTTGTTATGGGCCATTCTTGGTGCGACTGTCCCAGACCATCCTCATGACCTGAACTCTTTGGACCATGATTTACAATCCCCATAAAAAACTATTCAAAAATATTGAACGTCAATGATGTTAAGTCACCATGTTTTGTACCCTTTATCAAGATTGTAATGAGACACTCCATTACCTAACTTTTGATGTCCCACACCTCATGATTTGAGACCATAGGGAGAAGGGCTTGACATTCTTAGTTTAATAATTGAACTTCCCTATGGTTCTAAAACCCTTCCTGAATAGCCTTATTCCCATACCCAACCTCATCATCTAGATGTTTAATTCTTAAAAAATATTTTATGTCTCTTAGAAAAAAGTTTATATCATCTTTTCATACTTATGATACCATTGTATAAGGGTATTGATCTACCAACTAAAGGCAAATCCTCTTTGAAATAAAATATTTTCAATCCTTGTGATCCCTAGAATCAACATGGTAGAACCTGGAATCTCATAATGTTACGGTTCATCCCAGGTATTTCTACCCTATTCCATTTTAATGGACTCAATATTTTTGGTAATAACTTATATCACCCATATTCCAAATATCTATGCAGACCTTGCATCCCTAGTATTTCACCTTCAACCTATATTACCCCTATAAATCCTCTAGGACTCTTGGAAAACATTGTAGACACTTCGGTTTGGAAATCACACCAACACATAAGGGATTTGACCAACCAACCAGATACATATCCTCCTTATAGTAAAGGATATCGAAACCTCATGAGTCATGGAAACACTATAGAAAAATTCAACATCCTAGGGTGTTTTGGGTCACTCTTGGCATATCATCACAATATTCCATGATCATCTATCAAGACGTAGAAGTAAGACTCTAAACCTCATGGAATCATACGGTCTGAGATAAATGACCCTAAACTTCAACAATAGAATCTATGAACTAAATGGTACTAACTACAGGAAGGGAAGGTCTTAGATAAATCACCCTAAACTACAGTGATAGAAGTTCCGATTTAAGAGGCTCTAAACTACAGTGATATAAGGACTAAGCAAAAGGACCCAAAACTACAGTGAAAAAAGGTATGATTTAAAAGGCACTAGAGTAAAATGATACAAGGTCTCAAATAAATGTAACTAGAATAGAATGATATTAGGTATCTTCTAAAATACCCTAAAACTATAGTAATGGAATGTATGAGATAAAATTCCATAAACTATAACATAATAGTGATTTTGTATGCAATAATGTAAAATCTTGTAGTTCCCACCATATAGCCATAGAAAAAATCAACCTACACTCTCCAAGCCTATTATCTTTAGAAAAATATAGATCACTCTCCCTCGGAGACATATATTCCACCCAAATAGTCTTTTTGTGAGTTAGGTGATCAACATAGCTAGAATAGATATGTCAATAAAGAATCTCATGTTGGTGGGAATTCAAGGGCACTTATTGAGAATAATATTTTATAATTATAACAATCAAATCCATGAATTCAGGATCACTAGATATTATGAAAATTATAAGTATCAATTTTGATTCATATAATATCGGATCAACGAATTGTTAGGAGTATCATGAATGAAAGAAAACCGGACACTAATATGAAAGGATCAAAGAAAACATTCATTGATATTCTACAAGAGTATGAATATCCACGTTTAGGAGACTCTCCAAGAGTCTCATTAGAAAAGAAAATTCATTTGAATGATCAAATTACAATAATATTTGATTAACTAATCTGGCCAAGTTGGAAAGAGTCTGTAGAGAAGCATCAACGGAATGATGATGTGCCGCTCACCCCACCTATTCTACTTTTTCCCCATGACAGAGGGTCTTGATTAATGTAGTGAGATATTCAACTATTTTTTGAGTAGTTTCCAGTGAGGATGATGATTTTGAGAATTCATACTTTAGTCAAGAAATTATTACCTCATGTCTTCATATCTTCATGGTCCAAAAATCCATCTGGGCATGCAATTTAGATATAAACTGATGAATCTAATTCAATACCTCTATGGCCTCCTTTATATTTTCAATAAGGGGAGCCTCATCATAAATATAATCCAATACCATCTCATTGGTGATCACATATTTCATAATCAGGATAAATTTCTTTGTGATTTGTACTGTAGTTTTTGGTCAAATTCAACCACCCCCAATTCATTAAACAGACAATGATGGCATTCCTCTTGGTCATAAAACATTTATAGAGGAATATCTGTAACCAGGGTGTGAATCTATAACTAGATCATCTTAATCCTTGTATAAGATCTAGTGATGGATGGAGAGGATATGATAGGATCAGGAATAACCATTTGAGTTGGTAATGAAGTAGGAGAAAAAGCCTCATATTCTCTTCTCTCAACATGTGTATCATTCATATATTGTTTCAGAGGACTAATTTCATCAATATATTCTATCATTATATTGTTATGCTCGTCACTAGGATGGGGGGTGCTTCCTCAATGTCTCACCCATGTCCTCAGTCTTCTCCATCATTTCTATAGATAGTTGGGTTAGAGAGGCAAATGGCTTGTCCACATGTCCAACCAGTTGTATTAGCACACTACTCGGATAGGATACTACCCAATAATAGTCATAATCCTAAGTAATAATTGAAGGATTATTATCATGATGAAGAATGATTTCAGTATCAATGTCCTCACACTCCAATATCATCCAAAATAGGGGTATGACCATCGGGTTTTTCTCTCCCCTCACTCCATCTGATGGAAGGGGAGACCCGTTGGTGCATCATAACTATAGAGTTAGATGATAAGTTTTATAAAGCTTGTAGATGATCATATCAACCATCCAGGATGCAAGAACCCCATACTGAAGGGATATTTGTATCACCATTCATTGATAGAGATGAAACCATTATCAATGATTGGCCCAGTCAGTGAAAGAAAGGGGTGAATTCAAAGATATTGGATCGACTCACTGGATTGGTAACCTCATCAGAGCATAAGGACATGGATTCAACCCCAGATACTATGAGTAAATTGGGACAAGAGAAGTAATCAAGGATCTTGATGGTAAATTATTATTCGTAGAAATGGAAATGCACCCATATCCATCCAAAAAAACTAGAAAGTACCACTAATAATTAGGGGATATTTTCTTGCTGAATATGGACCAATAGTTTGTAAAGGCATTCCAGAGCCGGCACTACTAGATTATGGTGTCGTCCTTATGCTAGTTGTACTTCTATCACTATAGTACTGACCTAGATTCTTGAATGTGCATCCCCATCTAGGAAAAGCCACCATTTTAGGAACATGGACATAAATCCCACCAAACTATGTCTTGGTGATATCTATGAATTTACTTAGTGTCCCCATGAAGTATCACCATCAACTTCAAATGGCCCAATATAAACCAGTACTGTCAAGGACTTTTTGGGAAGGTCACTGATGGGGGTGTAAAGTAGTTTACCTAGATCCACTATGATAAAGGAACATATTGATCCAATATTGGAAATAAATGTGGAAGAACATAAATAGATCCTTTCATAAAAAATCTTTCACAATGATGAGATTATAGATTTTAAAAATAGAAGTTTGTAATGGTTCATCAGATCCATTTGAAGTAGAGAGTAATTCATCACACATCACTCTAGTAAGGGTATCCCACCAAGTTAATAGATATCCCAAAGGTAGATTCCAACCTTTCAATGAGATTATTGGAATGAGTTGGTTCTAGGATTCCAATGTTAGAACAATTCATCTAGAAGATCAGATTAGTGATAAACAATAAATTTGGAAATCATTTCTACTTCATAGATATATATAGCATATAGTTGGTTACGGAAATCTAAGAAGCTTTGCCTAATCCAGAATGGTCATGCCCATTCATTAAAAAAGTTTCCAATGGGGAACAAATACCACATCAAACTCCATCCACTACCCATATTTTTCATAGAAGAGATGAATATGCTTGAATATCACTAAGTGATGGGATGATGATAGAAATCATAGCCATCTAGACCTAGGAGATAGTTTTCCAACATATAAGAAAACCCTTGGGATTAAGTTGTGACTAGTTGTCCATCCTTGGAAATTTTTGAATTTGATACAGTCTAGAGAATTAGAAACCTTCAAGATAGTATATTAAAGTTCTAATGAGGATTGAAAACATATTCTAGAAAGAAAAAACCCATATAGAGCTAGTTTGTGTGATAGAGTGTAATTATGGGGCTTGGATAAGAAGAACCTCTTCAAACCACTTTTTAAGAATTCACATTTTATCAGGGTTTAGAATTGTGGTTTCTAGTAATCATGGCCCTGGATTAGATATAATAGAGGATGTGTGAAGAGAACCACAAGTCATATGAATAGTAGTATGTGGCATATGTTAGACAGATAAAATAAAATATTATCAAAAGAAAGGAATAAACTAGCAACATCATGCACATCCAATGATTCATAAAACGGATTCGCATATCGCATAAAGGACTCATGGATCACTTGGATATTGATGATCTCATTGATAACATAAACTCACAAGGAAATAACGCAACCATATGACCCCACAAAATACTCACTATCACATGACTTTGACAAGGTCATATGAGCTGAAAATAGTGAAAGGAAGATATGAACAAGTTAGTAGATCCCACAAAACCCTCAAGATGATCATGCATCCTAATGGAAAAAGTGTAAACAACTACCAAATATTAGTTCTGGTTAATTCACAACAAACATGGGCAAGTCAAGTCTTCTAAATAATCTATCATGAAAACTGTCACATAGTGAAATCTCGCAATTAGATCTTACAGGAATCTCTACGAAAGTAGGGAACATGAGCTCTCCAAAATCAAGTATTCGACAAATGAACCCCTCTCTATAGCCCAATTTATAGGTGGTTCCAAATAATAGAAAGTGTCACCCATAAGAAAAAAAAATTCCTAGAAGACCAAGCTTCACCCAAGATGAAAATTAGAGAAATCATCAATGCCTAAGGTGGGAAAGTACTTTCCTCATAACGGAGCCCTTTTCCCCAATATTATCGCTCTTGAGGGGGAAATTCGTTGTTGAATGCCAAATGATTATTTGAAGATCAAAAAAAGAATATATACCTAAATAAGGGTATTATCTTCCACACAAATAAAAGGTAGAAGAAGGTGAAAGAGATTACATGGATTGCATGAAACCCCAAAATATATATGATTACATGCATTTTTAAGGTCATACGGATGTTCACTCACACCATATAGCCTAGGGAAGATCCCATGAAGCCCTTATGAAAATGTCCTTCTACTCTTGAAAAGGTGCACCTAAAAATCACTGATCATGCAGTGACAACCGTAAAAGCTCTATCAGTTCAAGTGGCTAGTCTACCAGTGGATTCCCGATGAGCCATCCAAAAATCCCTAGAATATTGGAAGAAAATATCCAAAAAGCGATATCCTATTGTGGTCATAAAACTCACATGATGCATTATCCATGGAGAGAACTATTTTTATTGACATCACTTGAGAAAACTCATGGAACCCACATATCCTTGTAAAATAAACAAATTAAATAAAAGGGAGAGGAGGGAGCCTCCAATGGTCATAAACATCCTACAATGTGCCCCTGACAATCTGCAAGACACCGCAAGAACCCACCGACATGTCTTCCTCATCTCATGAAATCAAAATGGAAAGTCATCCTTATCATGTTAAGGGCCATGAACATGTCAAAGAGACCTCACAGTCCCTCTTTGGCCCTATAAGAAAAAACAAGTGGAATTTTCCCTGAAATTTTCATGCATCTTCACATGAAAGTTTATTAGTGGCATGACGCATCACCAAGTGGTAGATTTATTGTCATCAACAACACTCATAAAACCTCACGACATCCCCAAACATTGTAAAATAAACAAATTAAATAAATGAGGGATATGATGGGATCATATTGTGGTCATAAAACTCATGTGACTCACAAAGAACGGACTCACATAAGCTCTCTAGCAATACATATTTGTCTCTCTAAGGGTCCCAAACAAGTCATCTAAGATAATTTGATAGCTTTTTAACAGGAATCTTGATATCGTGAAGGCACATGAATGTGTTGGCCTAAAAATATAAAATTCCCTTGGCATATTCGTATGATTTTGAAGGGAACCTTTAATTATAAATAATCAAATAAATGAGGATTCTATGGGATAGTCTCGAGATCACATAAAATCATGAAGTGCCCCTAGAATGACCTACAACATGAACTTGTGGAATGCATGACATCGAATCCTCCTAATTAATCCATCCTAGATTCACATGATATGTTCCATGCAAAGAGGCACATAATCGGGGTGGAGAGGCCTATAAATCGCCCACTCCAGTATGAGGAAAAACACTAACTTTTTTCCTTTGAACCTCACACCAGCACACCCAAAAACTAGAGAAAATTTCTCAAAGTGGCTATTCTCGTGACCCGAAATCTTCCCGTCATGTAGGATCTGGAGGACAACCTGAGTGATCATGCTGAATGCATAAGCACTTCACATGATCATTCATAGATAACATGAAGGACTTCTAAAGAAACACTTGGAAAACAATCTAAATATCTTCTTTATCACATGAGACTTAAAAAATATAATATTGAAAAAATATAATGATTTTGAAATAAAAGGTTGTAACGATCACTAAATGATGGGAGACATATGTGAAGAACATATATATTGATCCTCATATGCTTCACATAAACCACCAAGTATATGTATCATCACTAGGAAATGTCACATGAATTTCAAGATGCTCCTTTGGTATACTATTTGGTTCATGTGACGTCCTCTAGAAATATCAAACAGTGTCACATGGAACCCCACATGTATGCCCCCAGAGTATCATGAAGCCCTCTGGGCTCACCATCAAAACCTTTAGGTTTCCTTCAAATATGTTTCTCAACTCATATTATAGAACCATCACATGTTAGTTGAATCTCAGGATAGAACCCAAACATGTCAGCTATCTCTCACGACACCCTTGGGGAATTCCAACTAGATCTCATGATGTACTATAGACATGTCCACTTAGATCATGTGTCACCCTCTAGAAATTTCACATTGACTCTCAAAAATCCCTCCAGGTGTGTCATCCAGATTTTATGACGTAACCAAAAAAATTCAGTTGATCAATAGATTCCCACTAATTATTTTAGATAGGATGATGAAATGGATTCCAGGATCAGCCGTCCAGATCTCATGATGTACTTTGGACAATTCATCCTTGATCATACGATGTCCCTAAGAAAATGACATCTAGGATATGACATGTCCCTAATAAAATACAAATGGATCATAAAAACATCATTGGACATGTCTACAATATAACCATACATTTCAAAATTTCATTCAATGAGTTAGTAGAGATGATTAAGGCATGTTAAAAAAATAGTCAAGAAAGTTAGTCAAACAACCAAGCCAGGCCAAGCAACCATCCGTGGACTTGATAACCATGTCCACCCATAATTTTTAATCCCTATTCAGAAGTGAAATGTTAGTCTGTATGTCTCAATAAAGGGAACTATGATGACACTGATTCATGTAAAAACCAGGATATGTAGGACACCTCCCCAAAGATTGGGTGCTCTATTATTTATCCAAAGGGTAGTCCCAACGCATAATTCTTGAATTCACAGGAAATTATATGGATTATTTTCCATACCTTATTTTCTACACTGAGTATAGATCACATGGTATTAAGAAGTTTCAATAATAAAATTATTCATACAAGTCAACCTTAGTGTGTAAGCCCCAATTAATGGAATAACATGTTATTTACTTGATATAAGGGAAGCCTTAGTTTATAAACCCTAAAAAATTGAACTATGAGAAATATGATTCATGAAATTAATAGGAAATGTAGGGAACCTTCTTATGGAATGATCTCAAATAGGCATCCACTTCGGTGTAAGTTCCCTATTGCCTCTGACATTCCAACCATCGGGACCCAATCATTCCCTTGAGATGATCCTACTATCTCAACCATGACCAGAATGAGAATCCAATTGAACTATAGTGACTCTAATTACTATAACAACCAGGATACATAGGGTGTATCCCTGAGTCCATAGTTCCATATTAAAACATCCCAAGGGTAGCCCTATCACATAATTCCCGCATCTACATGAAGTGAGGCTAATTAATTTCTCTCCCTTGTTGTTCAAAATGATCATAGATCACACGGGATTAGGGAGGAGAAATAGTAGTATCATCTACTTCATGAATCTTTACCAGATGGGGAAATATCAGTATGTAATCCCTGGTCAGTGGCATGATTTAAATATCCTCCTTATTAGGGAATCTACCTTGAGTCTCATCCTAAGGGTGAGATCGAACTATTATGACTCTAATTCCTTCTATTTCCAGGATACATAGGACATCTCCTTGAGAATCAAGATCATATATCTAGTGCCTATGTTCCCATATATATTTGTTTTCTACATGAAATTAAACTGTATGGGTTTAATAAACTATTTTGTTTTTTATTCTTGTAATAAATAAGATACATATGACACCTCCTAATTTCTCAATCCCCAATTAGGAATATTAACCACCTCCCAACATGGAAGAAAATTTTGAAGTGCTTAGTTATAAGGATTCATTATATAATCATATATTAATTACTATGAAATGAATGAATAGCCTGGGATACATACAGATAGATTCACTTATGGGATTTCTTTCTTCTCCACTTAAAAGGGGTTAAACTATGAACATTTTTTAGGGTAACCAGTCTCATATTTAGATTATGAGGATATTCTCAAACATATCTAAAATCTATAAGAGAGTCATAGAGTAAGCCAAAATTACCCTAAAAAGGGTATGATGATCCTGACCTCCCTTCTTTTCGACCAATGAGAGTTCCTAAGCGATGTTAGGCCTAAAAACCCGAATGACCACCTTCCTTTGGAAGGCTGGTTCATACTCAATTATGGATGTGGAAACCATTGTGAGTTTCTTAAGAATATTAAAAAATGGAAAACTAGATATTAATGATCTAGAAAAGAATTTAACCCCCCACAATCAAACACCCATTGGGCCAAATCCCATCCATTTCATTTCCTAGTGAAATAGGGATGAATATCATGTACTTGTAGAAATACTCCTTATTGCTCGTATTTATTCCAGTCATAAAGGAAAACCTATTATATTGGTTTATGGGATGTAAAGGAATGTATGAAAAATTTAAACAATCTATCATTGATATAAAATAATCATAATAACAAATGTGTATAAAATGTAATACAATACCTAATTTAATAACTGATTTTTTACATTATCATTGAGAAATTTTTTCAGTACATTTCTAAAAAAATGGGTCACACAATAATGATGGTAGTAAATTAGGAAAACAACCCTCAATATTGATATTCATTGATTCTTTGATATCATTATGATGATAAGAAATAATTCATATCACATGCCTATCGATGACATAAATATAGAGAAAAGATAGAAACCAACTACATGAGTATAGATTCTCCTTTTCTATTATTGAATATAATAGTTTAATGGGTCATCTATATCCATCTTGAGTGGATGTAATAAAGAGAAGTCCATTATAATTTTCATATTGAAAATTTTCATCCTCCTTTATAAACTATCTGTAGTGAGGGAATGGTGGGATTCATGGAAGGAATGACCAAAATATCCAATGAAATTTTACTTGGTCTATAGATATGCGATTGATTACCACATGATCCACTATTTTAAATTGATAAATAGCCTAACCAGTTTGAACCTATTTCAAATGAAATGATGTTTCCCAATCTCTACAAACCTTCCCAATAGATTTCTTCTTTACAATCCATGCATTCTTGTAAGATATTTCATTTCCATAATCACTCTCCATGTTTTCTTGTATTAACTCAGCAAAAACATCTTGAATAACTATAATAATAACAATAATAATAGATTATATGAATGTTTGGTTTAAGTTAATATGATCTTGAGTTAGTCTTGGATTCAGTCATGTGTGTGCTCCTGAAAATTTTGTAATTTTCTAACAAGTTGAATTTTGGACAAGGGTAGCTTACAAAACTATCTTGCAGGCGTCACCAAATTATTGACATTTTATAGAAACTTTTGATCTCATAAACATACATATTAGATAAATATAATTCACTTTCCCATGTAAATTATTTATAATTATTTGTAAGGCCTATTTTCTCTCAAATTATCTTCCAATAGACAATTCTTCATCAATCCTTCCAACATTGCATTGTAAGAAAATACGTGGGAACTCAGTTATTAGTGTCACTATATCCTAATCAATCTTGGGAACCACAGGTGTAAAATTAAATGTTTTTTTCACTTGCCATGAATGTCGAATTTTTATATCATTTTCTGAAATTGTCTCGTCTTCTCTGTCAAAAACATCATCATACTATACATGATCATCATGGGAATTATTGATCATAAGAATATATGGATCAGATGGAACAAAATAATTTTTATGAACATCTACAATTACTACAATCTAAAATCCTTTATTTACTCTACATGTATTACCTTTAATTGTTCCACCTTGAACAACTAGCTTAGATGTAAACATATACCCCTCACTAAATCCACCACCATCTATTATGTTTTTTTATTTGGGTTGTATCTTCAATTGTCCAAACATCAACAAAAAATTCCAGCACACAAAGCCTTACATGATCTTGATATGTATCGTGGCAAGCCTTAAATATTAATAATCTACCAAATGATGACACATATAATATATATTATCTTGAGATTTAGGAAATCTATATAGAATTGATTATATACACTGTTTCCTAGAAAGCTTCATTTGATCATGAATTTTACTTTAAACTACAATAATCATTTCACATCCAGTAAAAATTACTAATCTTGAAAAAATATAATATATAATATGTCTTTCTCATTATCTACTATTCACCTCCATGATATAAGAAAAGACATAAGTGTTAGTCCATATTTGTGAAACTATTAATTGAAATTAAATTACAGGTAAAATATTTACACTGACATTTCATCAAATAAATCTGAAACCATCGATCATTAAATATTATTATTTTATTATAATTCCTCTAATAAGAATAGAAAAAAGGAAATTGACAATGAAAATGGGTAGTCATAATGAAGCACAAAATGGTATATTAATATATTAAATACAAAGAAATAATATTTTATTTGCATTATAATACTATATTAATATATATACATAACATTATTTTATACAATAAAATAAAATATATATATATATATATTATATAATTGAAATTAATTAAAAATAGTTAATTTCACTAACTTAAAATATTAACTTCCAATTAACTTACAAATTAAGATATTTTGGGTATAATGCAATAATATATTAAATACTAAATTACTAGTTTATTAATTAATATTATAGTTTACACAAAGAAATAATATATATTAATTATGATATAATGATATATTAATAATATTTTATTCATCTATTATAATAATATATTGATATATATTACTATATTAATTCATACAAAAATATTCATGTAAAAAAATATCAAAATAAATTAAACAACAAACCAAAAAACCTATAAATTATTGAACCCTAAAAATAAAAAACCAAATTTTAAAAATATAAACCCTAGAATAAAAAATAAAAAACATGATTCAAGAAAATATTATAAAATTTTAAACTAATCAAAAAATAACTCCTTAAATAAAATTTATAATACCTAATATCAAAATTATAATAAATATTAATTCAACAAAATAAGATAAACATTAAATATATACATTGAAATTTCTTCATGTAAATCTAAAACTACAAGACATCAATTATTATTATTTCGATTATAATTCCTCTAATCAGATGACAGTAGAGGAAACTGATAGTGATGGTGGGAATTCATAATGTAGAACATAACGTTAAATTAATACAATAAATACAATTAAGTGATATATTATCTACAATGTAATATTATATAAATTTATATACGTAACTTTATTTTATACAATGAAATAATATATAAATACATATATATATACTATACAATAGAAATTAATTACAAAACAGTTAATTTTGGTAACTTAAAATTTAAACTTAGTAATAAATATATATTTTTTAGAATTCAATAGTATATTAATTATTATATCACCAATTCATTAAAAAATTATATATTTTATACTATGAAATAATATATATTAGTTATAATACAATGATATATTAAAAATATATTATTTTATTATTATAATAATATATTAATATATATTACTATATTAATTTGTACAAAAATATGCATCTAATCAAGTACCACAAAGAGATTTCAAACCAAACAAAAAAACATTAAATTATTGAACCCTAATAATAAAATAACCCCATTTCACAATTATAGACCATAAAACAAAAAATTGAAATTGAAACTCAAGAAAATATTATACAATTTTAAGCTCAGTAATATAACTCCTAAAATAAAATTTATAAACTAATATCAAAATTATTATATATATTAAATGATCAATGTAATCCAAAAAACAAATTAATGTTTGATTTCATATTAGTATCTCCCAACAGCGTGTTATTTTCCATGGTTTTCCTAGGTTTTGGATCTTCCAAGGATCTTCCTAGGTTTGGTGGATTTTCGGTGGTATCATTTTTTGTTGGAGATTCTTTTGTGGCTTTCATCGGTGATGTATGACTCTTACCCAAGTGAACAGTGTTTTCAGAAATCATGGGTTCTGATCGCGACATCATCTTTGATGAAGATTCTCTTCATGTCCTAGTTTCCTTTCTCGTGGAGCAGTGAATATGGAGTTTGATCTCTTAAACCATGGGAATAATCTATCACTGATGGACAAAGAGAATTTGATGGTTTTCACCATGAAATACTAGGATGTGCTTCTTGAATATAAAATTTCCCAAATGATTAACATAAAATTTATCGTGGAGTGACATTCAATCATGGCACCCTAAAAATCCTATATAATATTTGGTGATTAGATGATGGAGTTTCTATTATATATGATAGAGTGGGATTTCTAATATTTTAATTTTTTAACAATAAATAAAAGAAGAAAGTTCTCAAAGTATGTTCTTGGTCCTTCAATAACCATATCATCCTAATCAAAGATCATAAATATGGGGGAGTCAAAACCATTTTTTTCAAAACCCCATTCTAGTTATGAATTAAAGGTACCCCTTTTTTATGGGAGGACAAAACGAGTTTTGAGTGAAAGAATATGATTCTTTGAAGAATTATGGAAATGGGATCAATATGATTCTATATATTGGAGGTTGGTAGTGTAAATCAGTGCTTTGGTTGAGGTTGGTAAGACCTTGATGAGAGGCTTCTTTCTATCGATATAGGATGGAAATTTCAGGATATCCTTTGAATATGAAAAACATAAAATCATTTTCTTCTTAAGATGGTGTCTCGGGTATACTGAGAAAGATTTTGGTGGTAAAAAATAACACAAAGAAGGAAACATTGTCATGCAGTATAGAATCTAGCTTCATGGAATTTTTTTTGAAACATCCATTGTTCCCAAACCAAAACAAAACTAAGGGTCCTTAATAGACTATAAAAGGAACTATGCAAGAAAACCGAATGGAATCAAAATAATATTATTATATTGAGGGCCGCCAACTCTCTCTACTTAATGATGAGAGGAACAACAGGTGTAAAAACTGGCTTTTCAAACTAGAAAACATGGTAAAAATGGTACTTGAAAAATGAATGATACTATAGGTATGTCTCATGTAAGGGAGGATACCCCCATCCTCCTTAGTGTTGTTCATATATCAGTGGAGGTATCAAATAAACCACCCACATCCCAAAGAATATCTACTCACACCCCCCATATTAGGTTCTTCCCTGATACTCTGGCCCCCCCCCATACCCATCCATATAGGGGGAAGGTCCCATCAAATTCTTAATGGAAGGCCAAACAATATAGTGGATATGGAAGTGAAAGACAAGAATGGATAATGAGAATAGTGATGGGATGAGTGAAAGAGATACCAATGGTATAAAAATATCCATGTTTAAATCATCTATTAATGAAAGACATGCTAAAAATGAAAATCAAATGGGGTGGAACTTACCTTAAAATTCTAGAGGTGGTGCCTGGAGTTAACAAGCCCAGCCTATCCCCATGAAAATATTATGTTGGAACTATCTTAGTCATGGAAACCAATGAAAAGTTCAGATTCTATAGCATAATTTTTCTAAAAGATATCATAATATAGTTTTTCTTTACAAAACCACTTTATAAAACAAGGATAAGGATGCAATCACTAAAAAAGTCTTTTTTGTTTTTTCCTTCTCGGTCTCCCATCAAGGACAAATGGGTGGTCTCATCTTCCATTCGATATAATATATGGATGTTAGGGTTAAATATTTCTCTCTAAATAACAGTAGTATTTTCATTCAACAAACCTATGTAGCAGTGTAGGATTTTGAAGGCCTTTATTCTATTCCTTCTTAGAGAAAGAAATTTAAATTTTTGCAGTTTCCCAAAGATCTCTAAGAAACCCCTCTCGGACCCATCCATATTAGGGGTGAATTTAATGATATTTTATTCCATAATTTAAGGATTGGAGATTCTTAAAAATTATACTCATCTATTCTAGAATACCAATAGGATTCTAAGCTAGAGGGACTTTGGGATTTTGGTTATTCTGGGTCCCCATTTACATCGTTTCATGGTAAATCGTAACATTCATGCATCATTGAATGGATAGATGTGTTTATGGGGTAAACTGAATAAATATATCATTTTTTACTCTTTTCAGGTGTCTCGTATTTATGTTACTTCTTTGGACCACTGCTCAATCCTTATTAACACCTCACTTGTGTACCAAAAATCAAGGCATGATAAAATATTCACATCTTAGATATTCTAGGCACAGTATAAGAAGTGTGAATATACTTTCCTTCAATGCTGGAATGAATGTGACCCTCAAATTAGAACAGATATTCATTAGGTAGATTGTATGTTTGAAATGATTCAATGAGAAAAAATTCTTCCACCCTGATGTGTTTTGTGATGCACTAGAAAGAAGTATTATTTACATATACTCCCTCCCCCCCCCACTAATTCAATTTTACCTAATATACCAAAACTGTAAGGGGATATTGATGTAGCTATCAGGGTTAGAGAGGGTTTCATGTCTATACATACCTTTGATTCCCATATAAATGAGTGTACTCTAACACATCCTTATTTTACCATAAATCCTTAGAATGAAGAAGATGGAACTCAATTTCGTACCTTGCAAATTCGGAGGTTATTTTAGATTCCAGTGAGAAGGGGATTCATGATATTATCAATTACTTCTACTAGGATATATTCAATGTAGAGGATTCCATATTTTCTCCAAAAATTGATGTGTGTATTGAACTGGTTATTTCTAAAGTGATGAACGACCGTCTCGCTTGTGATGTCTTAGAAGCAGAGATTGTTTTGGAACTTAAGAAAATTCAATCAACCATGGTTCCTTGTCTAGATGGATTTCATGCACTTTTCATGGAAAAAGGTGGGCGCATTTTTGGACATGACATTTGGGGTTTCAGGAAAGATCTCTATAGGGGTAAGGAAAATTTACGTTATTTTAATGAACACATTATCACGTTCATCTCGAAAATAGAAAAATACATACTTTGGTCATGGATTTTAGTCACATGAACATATAAAATGTGAAAAACATTTTTTTTCTAAAATCCAGGTCCATCATCTATGTTCATTTCATCCATCCATTATATATAAAAACTAATGTTCTTGGTTCCCCAAAGGTTTACCTCTAATAATTTTATTATTGTGCATGAGGTTTTCCACTCCATGAAAACCTAATATGTTTCAAAAAAAGGTATTCAGGACTCGAATATTGATATGACCAAGGAATACAACCTAGTTGAATGGACTTTTCTCTAGGATATTATGCCTGAATGGCCCAAAGGCCTTTATTTTTTTCATTTTTTATAATACCCCTTTTAAGGGTTTAAGGGTAACCATTGAAATTACCGGACCCGAACATCTTAAAGGAATTCATTCATTATAGAAAATGACTACTTGAAACTTCACCTTCATAGAATCTACATTGTGATCTTCTCTCCACCTTTTCATGGTTTTAAAGATAGATATCATGTATAGAGGTGCAGAGGCCTCGTACTAAGGGATGTTCCATACGCTCTCATTCTTCCAAATCTGTTAGCTCTGCTCTACTAAATGAACTTACTATGAATCCTCTTCTGGGGCTTGTTCCTTATAGAATTTTCCTAGTATCATCTACACATCTGGTGGCCTGAAGGCCATGAGGTGGTCTGAAGGCCTTAAGGTGGCCTGAAATCCATATTGACCTAAATTCATGGATGGCACGAAGGCCTTAAGGAATCCATACCCAAACAGATCTCTTGAAGTTGAATTGTTCTTGCTCCTATAGTACTGAACAATACCTGCTATAGTTCATGCTATAGTACCTATAATTAAGCCTCCACCCAGAATCGAACCTAGGTCCTGTGGATGCACATGGAGAGTTCACACCAACCAGGCTGAGGCTCATGTTCCTAGGATGTTATGAGAAAAATGGGGTTATGCAACAATTGGATTTATGTTGTTTTGAAATGTGTCTCCTCAGTTTTCCTTTTAGTTTAAGATCAATGGAAGACTCTCTCAAACATTTCCCCCCCATGGTGGTCCCATCAGGGTGACCCCCTCTCCCCCTTTCTTTTGATTTTGGTCATTGATTTTTTTACCAATTTATATCTATGGAATCTATGGATAAACTTGTGCATGGAATGAAGGGTTTCCATCAAATCCCACTTATTTATAATCTTTTTTTCCTATGAAAAAATTCTCTTCTCAAGAGATACTCTAGATTAATGTTGTACTATCAGTCAAATTATTCATAGATATGAGATGGTGTATAGGAAATTGATTAAATTCTCTATATATAATATTTCTTTTAGATTTGGTGTTCCTCTAAACAGGAGGGATGATCTTCACATCACTTCTAGGATCTGGGTGGAAGATAAACACAAATAATACCTTGGTTTTCCAATGGTATTTGGTCATTATTAAAGAGATGTCTTTTCTATAATTTTGGATAGGGTGGAAAAAAACATTCAAGGGAATTCATGCAATGGGTATCTAAGGCTGGCAAGGATATTCTTATCAAGGTCATTCCCCAAGCCATCACCATCTATTTTTTCCCTTTCCAAGTTTCACGGTCATTTTATTGATCTGGATGCTAAATTAGAAAACATATGTGGGGTATGAATAATGGAAAAAACAAGACCCAATCAATGTCTTAGGCTATTCTCAACATTCCAAAGACATGTGGTCACATGGGGTTCTATAACATACACCTTTTTAATGATTCCATTCTCACTACATAGGTGTGGAGGAATCTAGATAATCCTTCTTCACACTATGCATGGTTCCTTTGCACCAAATACTTCCTGCCTTTGAATTTCAAAGGCTCTAAGCTTTGCACATGACCAACCTTTTTGTAGGTAACTTTATGGGGGTCTCAAGAGATGTTTACTAAAGGCCAATTTTTAGAGGATTGTTAATAGATATTGTGTGGATATATGGAAATCCCCTTGGATGGTTTATTGTTTTGGATCATTAATGATATCAAGGGTCATTTCTAGTATGGAAATTGCAAAATTAAATTCCTTATTCAATGAGAAAGAGGATGGATGGTTATTTGATTCCTTGAATTATTATTTTAATTAATGTAACACCCCATTATTTTGAAAATAAACCTAATATAGAATTCATGAAAAACTAAGTCTCTACAAAACGAATCATTATTATAACCTAGCCAGTGGAAAAAAAATGTCCACCTCTGTGATTTTAATTTCAAAAAAAATACATACACGATTGATTTCAGTAAGATATTTAGAGTCAAATAAGGCAAATATAATTTTTGATGAACATTAACATAACCTTATGAAGAGTAACACACCCTTATGAATAGTATTGAATATTAAATTTTCCATGAAAATAGAATCTTCATCCATGAATGTATAAAAACAACTTTCACATCTTATAAGAGAAAAAATGATCATAGTATATGTATTTGTAATTTTGTATGTCATAAATATTTTAATTACAATATTATGATTAATTTAATAATTAAAAATGGTACTATATTTTTATAAAATGTAATAATAAATTTTCATTTTATTTCCTGATGGTTATAATATAATTTCATGGGACCTTGATTAATTTTTCAAGGTGTTATAAAGTGAGTTGTAGTTTTAATGTTGATTTTCTCAAATAAATTATGATTTTATTTAAAAATTAAATTAAAAATATTTAGAAAAATATATTCAAAATTTTATTTCATTTTTTAATTCTACATGTCTAAAAATTGTTACGGTAAATTTTTAAATTTTTTCAGAAATACATAAATTTTTCAGGAATAATAAAAATACTGTTTTGAGTTTTCTGTATGTTTAATGACGTCATAAGGATGTAAAAATTAATATAAAATTATATTCAACTAGTGTATATTAAAATATGAAATTAGGTGTTCCAAGTGACTAATACCATTGGAAATCGCATTGTTTTGAATAAACCACTAATGATGTGTCCTTTGAAATTAATAAAACACACCCTCTAATTTACTATAAATACCCACTCATTCCTTCATTTTCATTCATTCCAAACTCATCATACTATATTATATGGATTTTTTACCTCCCTAGGATTCCTCACATGGATTTATCAATCTCACAAGGTCCAAATATTCATGTTTTAGGAGTTTCACTACAAGGTAAGTGAATCTACCACCCTTTGTCTTTTCAAGGACTCTTTTTATGTTATTCTATTTTAATTTATTTTGGATTATGATGGGATATGTCATTAAACCCCCCCCCCCTTAAAATAAAAAATATGTAAAAATTATCAGATACCCCTTTTCTCTCAACAAAATATTTTATGAAATTTCAAGGGACGCTGCTAGGATACCGAAGTTTCATAAGGGATTTCTCAAAGTTTCATTTATTTCAAGTTCCTTTCTTTTATTTTATTTTCTTTCCACACATCATTTAATCTGAATGTTATGATAACTCTATTAACTTAAATGTACTGGAATTGTTTTTTTTATAATGTAATAATTCATCATCATGTCTCATTTCCCCATCTTTTATAATAGAAATTAAAACACCCTCCCAGATGTGTTAATTTATCACATTCAAGGATGACGTTTTTTCAATTTCTGTTACCATACTCAATTATGGTAATAAAAACATTTTTTTGCTTTAACCATTATATTATATATGTATTATAACCTAATTAACATTCAGGAACCAGTATTTGTACATTGTATTAATTAATATGACAAAACTAGTTCATAATAATCCAAATGCCGCCAAATAATCTAAGTGATTATCATTAATATTTTATCCAATGATTCATCCTCATAACATGTAAACTGATTATATATATAACCATTAAAACTTTTTAATTTTTATAAATAATATATAATTTCAATTATAGATAATTACATCCATTCCACATGAACATCCATACTCATAGACAAATATATTGATCATGAAAACCAAAGAAACAATCACTCTGGAACAACGGAATCCGATCTTATCACTTATTAATAAGGAAAAAATGAACATAATAAAATTATGATAAAATAAATACATATATAATAGGTTATTAATTAATTTATTAATGAGTGTATTTCCTTATTCCAGGACCTTAATTTCAAGAGAAGAACACATTCAGACTTAAGGTAAGGGGTTTCTTCATCTAACTTCCATTTTTGTGAGATATTCTGTATTCATTACTATTACTTGTGTATGGGGTATTTATACTGAACATTTATGTATCATATCATTGATCTAATTATTTTCATGATATTAAATGTATCATTTAATGATTATAAATTTTTTCAATAAGATTCAATTGATTACAAAGTTGCAAGTATTTTCTACCTGAACCTCTATTTTCATTCGGGTTGCTCTTATTCTCCACTCACCTCAATGATTTTTTTAATTATTCTTATTTACTCATCATAAATTATGTGTTAATTTTATATATATGTGAACCAATCATAATCCTACTTTAATTTATGGGAAGTTATATGTTTTAAAAGGATCTTTCAAAAATTCTTCTAGAAATACATGCTCGATTCAAGGAACTTCTCGGATTTTTACCTATTTTGAAGTTCACTCTATAATATGTTTTAAGAAATATTTATCTTTCTAAAATCACAAATTCTAAAATGAGAAAACTATTTTGGTTCATTTCTGGTTTTATGAAATAAAACATGCCATTGCGCTTTAAAATCACTTTAATGAATTCCTTTAACTGCACTAAAATGTTTTAATTCTAAAGATTCTTTAAAAACACTTTCTACATGATTTCACTTAATTGGGACATCATTTATGCATAAAATGTAATATCAGTGTCCTTAAATTTTCTTTTCTAATATATACATGTTTTCAACTCATATTTTAGGACAAATACAGATGATTTTCTAAGATAACTCTTCTTTTCAAAGTTAAAAAAAATTATATTTCTCGTCTTACTTTAACTTTTATGAGATATATGCCTTGTTAACCACTTATTAATTGAATTTGGTTTATGTTATTACCATTTTTATATCATATCAATAATCTACTTATTATCATGATATTCTAATGGATTATGATTTGAATGTTCCAAGGTTGTATGGGACACTTTGGAATGTTTAAGGATTATTTCCTCAAGAAATTTTCAATGGTATCCTTTAAAATTATCTTTATTTATATAAACATACTTATTGAATCTTGTACATCATTGAGGTTTATCTCTTATGATATCATCTACAATATTTTTTTCAAGGGCATCTGATTAGTTCAACTATGGGTGTGCTATTTTGATACCATTTATCGTACTACTCATAATGGTGAGTGATTCTATTTAATGATTGGGGAAAGTTAGTTACATTAATATGGTAGTTTCAATATGAATGTATATGTTGTTTATGTGTATCCCTATTCTTATGAGGAATGAATTTAACTTATTATTTGATGCGTGGGTCCCACTATATCCCCTCGATGCATTGGTATGTCTCATAAGACAAATAGATATGGACTTGTCCAGGGCCTTGCCAATTTTTAGATTTGGTTTTGGATGAGTCCTTAATAATTTTTAGATTTCTTAGTCAAGGACTTGATGGTCTGATTAGGAAGGTCCAACATATGCATTTTCCTCATTATGAAGTTATAAATTCAAAGATCATGTCGTTATTAGACTAATAGAATACTGATGATTATTTTTTATTACGGTAATATTTACTCAGCTCATATTCCAGCCATAATGTGTTCAAGTTTATTATCTTTAAAGGCAGGTGTTCTCAATTATTCACCATATATGATGTTTTTTTATGATATCTTCCACATTATTATTTACCCTTACTGATCATTTGAGCTCAACCCTTTATAATATTTCATTTTCTTAGGATATGAATAAGTTTATTATGAATGACATGTAGGGATAAACTTATAGTTGTGGATGTTACCAATAAATCATATATGTTGTATTTAATTTCAATTTGGAATGTTGAACAAATGAATGTATCTTGATTTCCAAATCTACTAAACTATTCCTTCCTTTAGGATATGACTTTCTTGTAATTATTCCAATGTAATGTAATAAATCCATATATTCGGGCAACATGGGTTAGATCTTTATAGTTGGTATCATAAGAAGTTTAGTAGAAAACATGGAATCTAGATTTAGAAAATGTAGATTAGTTAACAAGACCCTAATATATATTTTGAGGATAAACATACAATAATGTCCTGGAATTTTGGTAAGGAATATATTATATAGATATTTCAAGAAAATAAATCCTTGTCTGGATACTACATGTGAATGTGGTTCGGGGACAAATGTATCTAGGAGTAACAACTCTGACAAGGAGATTTGGGCATGACCTGGGGTATCCTGGTACATGAAAATGGCCCTTACCATGCACCTCGTTTGACACTCTCGGGGGATATTCATAGGATAATTAACATTTTTGTTACAAATCATTATAAAGGATTTGTGCCCCTAAAGTATCCAAAGTATATGGTTCTTGGATTTGTGATGTATAAATTTATGTTTTGTACTATACCATGTTTATTGTTTTATAGAGATCATAATTTTATGATCCAATTTAGTATATGGAATTGATTATAAATTTCTCCAAGAATAAGGAATCAGAACATCACCAATGCATGTGAAGAAAACAGTAAGAAGGATCATATCTATCATGATCTTAAGCCATCGTTTCAATGGAAGATAGATTCCCATGTGTCCTCATCATATGAGGAAACAATTTCATCTATTTATAAGGCATGTAAACAATTTTTTAGTCCTATTCATTTAAAGGGAAGTAAAATAAGAAATGGAAGGTAGAGAAAAATATGGATAAAGTGAATAAGGGAAAGAAGGTTTTTCCCACATGTGATAACTTTGGAAAGAATCACCTTGGTAAATGATTGAAGGGAATGGGTTTTTGTTATAAGTGTTGAGAAAAAGGAAAACAAGTTCATGATTTCAAGGGTAAGAAAAAGGTTTCCAATATACAATTCTTTAACTGTAAGAAGATGGGACAAATGTGAATCAATGTCCCAAGTTTCAATGGAATATATCCCAAATGTTGATTCTGTATAATGATCAAGTTATGATGTTTCCACAAATGAAGTAGAATTATTAATATTCATATTCAGGATTCATGTCATTGGAATTTTTTCAGAAATGTACTTGTTATAAGAATTATGGAATATATGATGATTGTACTGCAATACTTTTTCTTCAAGGATTTGAAACCATAAGTTGAATGGTACCAAGAAAATATATTCAGTGGAAAGTAAATTTTTTTGAAAAACACATGACTATGTGAAGGAAAACCCCTAATATATTTCTAATGGTGAAGATAATGATTAATAAATGTAAAGACCCGAAGCTTGACGTACATTGACATTACATTACTTTTGCGGAATACTTTGTACATTACAAAAACACACACACACAAGGATCGTAATAGTTTAGTGTCTTTGGAAACTCGGAACGTAATCTTCTAATCGTGGTGAAAGATCCTCAATATCTCCCATAAAGATCTTCCCCTTTTTTTTTACCTAAAAACCTTTCTTTATATCCTGGGGAAAAGAAAACATAAAAGGGTGATCTCAAATGCTCAGTAAGGGTAAACAAAAGAAATATCAATCACATCATATACATAAGAACATAGCTTTTGGAAATATTAACCTGCAAAAGAGCTCATAATATCATAACATGGGATAAATCATAGAAGTGAAAATGAGATCCCCATAATCATAACATGAAACTTGAAACTTTGTGTCATGCACACATAATCATAGAAAATCATTTCTTGTTAGTCATGACACATTTCCAAGACTATCATAGTGGACAAAGTCCCTTTCTGAATCGAGTAACCCTCGTTTCAGTCCTGTTTCACTGAACCGGTATAACCTACCATTTCAGCCATGTCTATCTCATGAGATATAAAATCTTTACCCAATGAATTGGAGGGAGATATAGGTCCCACCCATCTTATAATGAATCCTTTCTTATGTGTGCCACATAATCATAAATCATACATCATCACATAACCCATGTAATAAAAATGGGATTCTTAAACAACATGACATAATAAAACAATTCATATAAGATAAAGGAATTCATAAAAATGTTTCCATCACAACATAATAAAATCCATGTAATAATAGGGATAAAAACAGAACCCTTTTATTATCTTAGATGGAAAATAATTTTGATAAAATACTTGAACTCCATTCTTGAGGAAAATATCCTTTCTACTTTAAAACCCTTTTTCCTTTCTTAACATGTCATACAATTTTAAACTAAAAGAAGTTGATTAAAAATAAACTTGAAAACTTGTAAAGGAAGCTTCTTTGAAATAATGTTTTAAAAATCCATTCATGCCGTATAAGTTAAAAAAACATTTTTCTCGTACTTTTGTCGGAAAAGTCAAAAAGTACCTCGTACGAAAAATGAAAAATGATTCCTTTCATATATTTTACTAAAAACTCATCGAAGGGTAAAATTGGATTTAAACAATTGTAGGTGGATGGATATAATATTACATATTAAGGAAACATGGATGTGGATGATAAAATACACCCCAGTAAATACCAAAGTATAAACAATCTCGGATAAAAATGAGATTGTGATATTTCCCTTACCTTAGGTCCGACTTGCTTTGTAAGTGTCCGAACCTCCTGTATAATGATTTAAATCATGTTATTGACTAATTACAGAATCATATTCATTGTTATGATATCATATATGGTTCACTTATGACATTATATTACCCGTTCTTTTGTGAATTCCATGTTAAAGAAGTGTTTTGGGTAAAATCGTTTCATTTATCGTAGGTGTTTTGACTTGTTGTTCTTGACATAATTATTACTTATATCATGATTTACTCACTTCCAGAATATAAAATATGATTTATATATCATATATATTCAGTATATATATATATATAATAGGTATATAAATAAAATGAAAAGCACCGTTCATGGAGACGGTAGTCCGTACGTACGCATGAACGCTGTTTTACTTTCCTTATTGTCTTGAAATGGAAGTAAGTAGATGACATACATATGTATATATATACATAAATCCAGTAGCTTTATAATGTCATATATGTCATTATTATTTCTTATATATACATTATAATCATTCTTAAATGGTTAACATGGAGAATGAATCTCATCGCGTCGTGGAGACGGTAGTCCGTACATACGCACGAGCGATGATATCATTTCTATAAATATTGAATTGAATTGGAGTGGATTATACAATATATCAGAATCAATATGATGTTGTAATAACTATGTATAGTTATTCTTTACACCATTATACCCATCCATGTAAGGTGGTGGTGGAAAATAGATTACACCACGGCGTGGAGACGGTATTCCGTACGTACGCACGCACGGTGATTTCTTTTTCCGTAGGATGGATAGATGGTGAAATAGGGTTGTTTCATACTTATAATAACATATCAGTATATGAGTGATACTGATGTTATTACTTCATAATGAAACAACCTAAGAAGAAGAAGTGGAAGAAGAAATAAAGATGAAAGAATTGGTAACGGTAATTACCTCTTCTTTGAATTAAATAATAATAAATGTCCTAATCTAATCCAAGTGGGCCTAAATGGTCATATTTTATTCCTAAGCTTGTTTTTTGTCGAATTAAACTTGTCCAATAGAATTAGGACATGTGTTAGGGTAATAATAATATCATTTTTACCCATAATTACCCTATTTACTTTTAACTGTGGTAAATAAAAGTAAAAAGTTACTATTCACCAAAAAATTATTTTCATCTCATTGAACCACATTTTACTTACTGACATCAACCGTGTCTCTTGGATTTTTGAAATTCCATTCACAGAAGCGGTAAAATTAAGTTTTATGAAAAATTCATTTTTTTTAACTACCACTTAGTAGTTTCACTATTCATCAAAAATTGATGTTTTTCAGATTAATGCCAAAATTTCATCCTAAGCTATATTTCATATTCCAAATTCAATAATGAAGTATATTTTACCAAATTCATAACATAGAAGATTCATTAATTAATTTTATAATTAAATCCCGCTGTTAAAATAAATAGCGTGTTTTTAGGAAACAATATATACCAAAAGATTGACACTTGATTATGTCTGGTTTAAATGTGAAATCACAACCAATGACCAACATTGTATTAAATAGTAAAAATATATTCTAAATATACTTTAAAACCACTCAAATTAATAATTTATCACTATTAATTATTTCGATTAAAAAAGTTGTTTTTAATTATAATTTAGTAATTTTCACTATTCATCAGAATATGAAAGTTATCCGAAAAGTACCAAAATTTCACCTTAGGCTAAATTCGATACTCCGAATCCAAAAATGAAGTCCATTTTGAGAGATAAAATTTCTAAAATTTAAAAAGTGGTTATTACTTTTCATAACGGCTAGTTTTAATAATATTTTAATAGCATATCGTTGTTTAGTGAAACTCGGTATTGCGTACTACACATGCTATCGAGGAAGGTCGTGATTGCGTGTAATGAAAGGCAAGTCAAGGATGTGTGTTGTGCAAGCTCCTTTTGGTGTAGCGTACAACACAAGACATTAATAAAATTAAAAAAAGAATATTTTTCATAAAATCTCGGGTTGTTACATTCTACCCCCCTTAAAATGAATTTCGCCCTCGAAATTCGTCGGGGTTATAAATGGTTTACTATTCGAAAGTTTCTTTAATAGAAACCCACATCGTAATAAGGAATACCAAAACTTGGCTTTAAAAACTAAAGTATGAAATGTAACGATTACCCAAATAAACTAATCACTGGGTTTCCACATAGGTGAAAATATGGATATGGAAGAGAAATCTAACCATCATGTTCTGATGGAGAGTGGTAGATAACATGGCTATGGAAAAGCCAGTAATCACAAATCCATAAATTTGTGACGATCTAAGGTACCATCTGATTCATCAGGTATAAGAGAACTAGGACAACATTTTTGGTTTTCAAGATCATTTCCCTAAAGTTAAAGAATTTGAATTAGAATAAATACTTACTTTATTTTGGTATAATCTCACTGTTGTTCGTGCCTTTAACAATTTCCACTTCATATCTTAAATAAATGAAGTTGAATTTATTATTCGTGAAGTGTTAGCAGATCATGTGATAGAATGACGGGTCATTCCATCTGTCTCAAACAAAAGGTTAGCAAAAATTATATACATAAGTCGATCTATAGTGAGATTAATCACATATGGTTCCTAAAATGGACTTATACTTCATATATCATACTGCTTAATATAATAAAACTAGTTTCTACTAAACAGGGACTTCCTGTAGGCCAGTGGTAGGCGATAAAGGCCACTCGCACTTCGGTTGTGGGTTCGATTCCCACATCCTTGTCCGACGCGATGGGTTGTCGCCCATCCTGCAGGTTGTCCTTTTTCTAAAACTACATTACTTATAACATCCCATCAATAATATCGAAAATCTTCTATCCTTAAACAATACTAACTTATGTCCAACATAATCCATTCTAATCTTTAGGCTTATACATAATACTGCAGTCCACTCTCATAATATAGTGACAACGATTACCAGAGATTTAATACTGTCGTTGATCCCCATATATCATAAGATATGTCTTGTTGGTCACATTCCAAACATTCAAAGGCCTTAATCACGTATTCTCTTGAATACCCATTAAACCTTAGTGAAAACATGAATGTAGTTAAAACATAACACCTTCCATATACCAAAATCCTCAAAATTCTATATACTCAAACCATGATATCACTTAGTCCTTATATCAATCATGAGCTCATGAATACTGTCAAGCATTTCATTTTCTCCTTATCCCTTCATTATGGGCATATTATCTACTTTCCAAAATATTTGAATCACTTTTCATGGTTACCGGTACCTTAAAATTATTGAAAACCACAATAGACCAATACATAAATATTTCAATACACCATAAAAGTACCTCAACAACATTATTCATGAATACCAATACATAAACACTTCAGTCCATCAACTTCAATGATTGTCCTGGAAGAAGTACTTCCTTGATTTAGAAGTAACTTTTTAGGTCAGGGCATTGAGTTGGGTAATGCCCATGTTCTCCACAAATAAGACATTGAACTCCATAACAGTCTGTCACTCTATGACCCTTTTCTCCACAAAGATAACATCGGTCCCTCCATTTGAGGTATTCCTCAAGGTTCTTCTTCCCTTCTATAGAAATCTCAATATTCCTTTCTTTATGCTCCTCAACATGCGAACATGCATAATAGTTTATCTTCCTCTTCTTTGATGAATTAGGCATACCACTAAATTTCACCTTGTTAATCATATATCCCGATGACTGATTTGGCATAATCACAAGATATTTCTCTCTAGGAATTACACAATTTGTTTTCTCATAGTCACCAATTTGTCCATTGGATTCAATGTTAACTGAATTCCTTCTAGTTCCCTCCATTAACTAAAACACAAAAAGAATCGTGTGAGAGGCAAAAATCATGCTAGGGAAAACAACATAATAAAGGGGGAGTACCTTCAATATCTAACATCTTAGGTTTAATTCTATGATCGTTAGCGTAATTCTAGTACTATAACCTATACGTATACTTAACCTTAGGGACATCCCAAGACATACATTAGAAATATCTCTAGGGATCTCACTAAAGTTCTCGCATCCTAGTTTCCAAAGGTTGACTAAACCTTTCCTCTGATACCAACTGTAAAGACCCGAAGCTTATCGTACATTGACATTACATTACTTTTGCGGAATACTTAGTACATTACAAAAACACACACACACAAGGATCGTTATAGTTTAGTGTCTTTGGAAACTCGGAACGTAATCTTCTAATCGTGGTGAAAGATCCTCAATATCTCCCATAAAGATCTTCCCTTTTTTTTACCTAAAAACCTTTCTTTATATCCTGGGGAAAAGAAAACATAAAAGGGTGAGCTCAAATGCTCAGTAAGGGTAAACAAAAGAAATATCAATCACATCATATACATAAGAACATAGCTTTTGGAAATCTTAACCTGCAAAAGAGCTCATAATATCATAACATGGGATAAATCATAGAAGTGAAAATGAGATCCCCATTATCATAACATGAAACTTGAAACTTTGTGGAATGCACACATAATCATAGAAAATCATTTCTTGTTAGTCATGACTCA
Organism: Viscum album; assembly: GCA_963277665.1. NCBI lineage: Eukaryota > Viridiplantae > Streptophyta > Magnoliopsida > Santalales > Viscaceae > Viscum > Viscum album. The sequence goes on along the minus strand of OY728128.1, from coordinate 257,532,508 downwards.
TTGCCAAGACTATCTTAGTGGACAAAGTCCCTTTCTGAATCGAGTAACCCTCGTTTCAGTCCTGTTTCACTGAACCGGTATAACCTACCATTTCAGCCATGTCTATCTCATGAGATATAAAATCTTTACCCAATGCATTGGAGGGAGATATAGGTCCCACCCATCTTATAATGAATCATTTCTTATGTGTGCCACATAATCATAAATCATACATCATCACATAACCCATGTAATAAAAATGGGATTCTTAAACAACATGACATCATAAAACAATTCATATAAGATAAAGGAATTCATAAAAATGTTTCCATCACAACATAATCAAATCCATGTAATAATAGGGATAAAAACAGAACCCTTTTATTATCTTAGATGGAAAATAATTTTGATAAAATACTTGAACTCCATTCTTGAGGAAAATATCCTTTCTACTTTAAAACCCTTTTTCCTTTCTTAACATGTCATACAATTTTAAACTAAAAGAAGTTGATTAAAAATAAACTTAAAAACTTGTAAAGGAAGCTTCTTTGAAATAATGTTTTAAAAATCCATTCATGCCGTATAAGTTAAAAAAACATTTTTCTCGTACTTTTGTCGGAAAAGTCAAAAAGTACCTCGTACGAAAAATGAAAAATGATTCCTTTCATATCTTTTACTAAAAACTCATCGAAGGGTAAAATTGGATTTAAAAAATTGTAGGTGGATGGATATAATATTACATATTAAGGAAACATGGATGTGGATGATAAAATACACCCCAGTAAATACCAAAGTATAAACAATCTCGGATAAAAATGAGATTGTGATATTTCCCTTACCTTAGGTCCGACTTGCTTTGTAAGTGTCCGAACCTCCTGTATAATGATTTAAATCATGTTATTGACTTATTACAGAATCATATTCATTGTTATGATATCATATATGGTTCACTTATGACATTATATTACCCGTTCTTTTGTAAATTCAATGTTAAAGAAGCGTTTTGGGTAAAATCGTTTCATTTATCGTAGGTGTTTTGACTTGTTGTTCTTGACATCATTATTACTTATATCATGATTTACTCACTTCCAGAATATAAAATATGATTTATATATCATATATATTCAGTATATATATATATATATAATAGGTAGATAAATAAAATGAAAAACACCGTTCATGGAGACGGTAGTCCGTACGTACGCATGAACGCTGTTTTCCTTTCCTTATTGTCTTGAAATGGAAGTAAGTAGATGACATACATATGTATATATATACATAAATCCAGTAGCTTTATAATGTCATATATTTCATTATTATTTCTTATATATACATTATAATCATTCTTAAATGGTTAACATGGAGAATGAATCTCATCGCGTCGTGGAGACGGTAGTCCGTACGTACGCACGAGCGATGATATCATTTCTATAAATATTGAATTGAATTGGAGTGGATTATACAATATATCAGAATAAATATGATGTTGTAATAACTATGTATAGTTATTCTTTACACCATTATACCCATCCATGTAAGGTGGTGGTGGAAAATAGATTACAGCACGGCGTGGAGACGGTATTCCGTACGTACGCACGCGCGGTGATTTCTTTTTCCGTAGGATGGATAGATGGTGAAATAGGGTTGTTTCATACTTATAATAACATATCCGTATATGAGTGATACTGATGTTATTACTTCATAATGAAACAACCTAAGAAGAAGAAGTGGAAGAAGAAATAAAGATGAAAGAATTGGTAACGGTAATTACCTCTTCTTTGAATTAAATAATAATAAATGTCCTAATCTAATCCAAGTGGGCCTAAATGGTCATATTTTATTCCTAAGCTTGTTTTTTGTCTAATTACACTTGTCCAATAGAATTAGGACATGTGTTAGGGTAATAATAATATCATTTTTACCCTTAATTACACTATTTACTTTTAACCGTGGTAAATAAAAGTAAAAAGTTACTATTCACCAAAAATTATTTTCATCTCATTGAACCACATTTTACTTACTGACATCAACCGTGTCTCTCGGATTTTTGAAATTCCATTCACAGAAGCGGTAAAATTAAGTTTTATGAAAAATTCATTTTTTTTAACTACCACTTAGTAGTTTCACTATTCATCAAAAATTGATGTTTTTCAGATTAATGCCAAAATTTCATCCTAAGCTATATTTCATATTCCGAATTCAATAATGAAGTATATTTTACCAAATTCATAACATTGAAGATTCATTAATTAATTTTATAATTAAATCCCGCTGTTAAAATAAATAGCGTGTTTTTAGGAAACAATATATACCAAAAGATTGACACTTGATTATGTCTGGTTTAAATGTGAAATCACAACCAATGACCAACATTGTATTAAATAGTAAAAATATATTCTAAATATACTTTAAAACCACTCAAATTAATAATTTATCACTATTAATTATTTCGATTAAAAAAGTTGTTTTTAATTATAATTTAGTAATTTTCACTATTCATCAGAATATGAAAGTTATCCGAAAAGTACCAAAATTTCACCTTAGGCTAAATTCGATACTCCGAATCCAAAAATGAAGTCCATTTTGAGAGATAAAATTTCTAAAATTTAAAAAGTGGTTATTACTTTTCATAACGGCTAGTTTTAATAATATTTTAATAGCATATCGTTGTTTAGTGAAACTCGGTATTGCGTACTACACATGCTATCGAGGAAGGTCGCGATTGCGTGTAATGAAAGGCAAGTCAAGGATGTGTGTTGTGCAAGCTCCTTTTGGTGTAGCGTACAACACAAGACATTAATAAAATTAAAAAAAGAATATTTTTCATAAAATCTCGGGTTGTTACAATAAATGATTCATTTGGATATGTAATAACTACCTCAAAACTTATTTTTGACTTGTCGACAAGTGCTCTATTCTATCATTGATGGAGTTTACAACATTTTTGGATATAAGGAATATATCCAATAACATGTTTAATGATGAATTCATGTTTCCAATAAGGTTTTATTGTAATTTGAGTTATTACCATATTTCTAGAGGCCACATGATGAAGATATTCACATGTTTTTAATGTGGAAATTTAGGGCTGCTTTATGTTGACTAAAGGAAAATAAGGTAGCATATTCATTGATAAGGATAGATCATGAAGTTCTAAACAAATGATGATTTTCGAGGGACCTCGTATAAATGGATCTAGGAAGGGTGGATATGAGAATGATTTTAAAGTATTCGATGATGATATTTTTTTAAAGTTAAACCATTTGTGAAATGTATTAAGTTGATTATTGAATGAGATTTTAGAGTTTAATGTCACTACATGATGCAACATGTTCTAAGAGATGAATTGTAGACAGTTCAAGGAAAAAACAAAGGATATGATTGTGTTTATGAAATAGAAACATATATTTATAATCATATAGAGTGGAATAATTCATCGGCTCCAGGAAAAGAGTCTTAAATTAAAAAAAATCCTATTTCCTTTTTTTCATAATACCAATGAAATTATTCATAACTCTAGTTTAAGGTTTTATGGTAATAATCTTTCATCTAAGTGTGTTCTCTATATGTTTCCATCAAAACATGATGGTTTCATTATTCTTCCCTGACCATGTTGTCCAATTATATTGCATTGTTTATTTAGTAACTGATGCATTTCCCTTTCCGCATATTAAGAGGATATTTTTACCGTATTCCTCATGTGGATTTCACACATGGGAATTTTCAAGTATCAACCATCAACCTTTGAAGTTCAATTTAAAATTTTGAGCCCAAAATTTTTGTAAGGATGGGATAAGGTAACACCCAAAGATTTTGAAAATAAATTTAATATTGAATGAATGAAACCCTGAGTCTCTACAAAACACCACTTTGTTATAACCTATCCCGTGAACATGTTTTTTCCACCTCTCTCATTCGAATTTTAAAAAACTAACATACACTGTTGCATTTAGTAAGATATTTAGAGTCTCATAAGACAAACATAATTTTTGGTAAATAGTAGAGTATCCTTAAGAATAGTAACATAACCTTATGAATAGTATTGAATAGTAATGAATAGTAAATTGGCCAAAAAAACTTCACCCATGAATGTATAAATACAATTTAGACATCTTATAAGTGAAAAAATGATCATTTTATAAGTATTGGTATTTTTGTATGTCATAAATATTTTAATTTCAATATGATGAATAATTTAATAATTTAAAATGGAAATTTATTTTCCTAAAATGTAATCATAGGTTGTTATTTTATTTTCTTACGATTATAAGATAATTTTAAGGGACCTTGATTAAATTTTTATGGTGTTATAAAATGAGTTATAGTTTTATTGTTATTTTTTCAAATAAATTATGATTTTATTTAAAAATTGAAATAAAATTATGTATAAAATTATTTTTAAAAATTAGATTTCATTTTTTAATTATACACATCTAAAAATAGTTAGGTTGAATATTTGGAAATTTTCTAAAATAGATTATCATTTGTGAATAGTAAAAATACAGTTTTGATTTTTCGGTATGTTTAATGAAATCATAAGGATGTAATAAATAATATAAAATTCTGGTAGACTTGTGTACATAAAATTATGATATTATGTGTCCCAAGTGTATAATACTATGGGAAAATAGCATGGGAAATCCAGGGTTTTGTAAAAAATCACTAATGAGGTGTCCTTTGAAATTAGTAAAACACTCCCTCTCATTTACTATAAATACCCACCCATTCATTAATTTTAATTCATTTAAAACTCATAATACTCTAAGATATAGATTTTTTACCTCCCTATGAGTCCTCCCAAGGTTTCCTCAAGCCCCCAAGGTCCCAACCTTCACATTTTCGGATTTACTCTACAAGGTAAAAGAATCTACCACCCGTCTCTTTGTCAAGGACTCCTTTTATGTTATTATATTTTAATTTATTTTTTATTATGATGGAATATGTCATTACACATCCCCATTAATGTAAAAATTATTTATGAATTATTATATACCCCTTTTCTCTCATCAGAATATTTTATAAAATTTTAAGGGATGTTGTTAGGCTGCCGAATTTTCATAAGGCATTTTTCAAATTTTCTTTTATTTTGAGCTCCTTTGTTTTATTTTCTTTTCATTACTCACCTAATTTCATCTAAATGTTGTGATAAATCTATTAACATAAATTTACTTGAATTTTTTGTGATAATTTAATAATTCACCATCATATCTCCTTTCCCCATCTTTTATACTAGAAATGAAAACACCCTCCGAGATGTGTCAATTTATCACATTCAAGGATGATGGTTTTTCAATTTCTATTACCACATTTAATTATGGGAATTAAACCATATTTATGGTTTAACCATACTATAATATATGTATTATAACCTAATTAACATTCATTAACTACTATATTTACATAGTATTAATTCATATGACAAAACTAGTTCATAATAATCCAAATACCGCCAAATAATCTAAGTTATTGTCATTAATATTTCATCCAATTCTTCATCCCCATACCATGTAAAAAGTGATATATATATATATATATAACCATTAAAACATCTTAATGTTCATAAATAATATATAATTTTAATTCTGGTCAATTACATCCTTTCCACATGAACATCAATACTCATAGACAAACATACCGATCATGAAAACCAAGGAACCGAACACTCTGGAACGATGGAATTCAATCTTATAAATTATCAATAAGGACAAAAATTAACATAATAAAATTATAATAAACTATATAAATGTCTAATAGGTTCTTAATTATGTTATTAATGTGTCTAATTTTATATTCTAGGACCTTAAGTTCAAGAGTGGAACACATTCAGACTTAAGGTGAGGTGTTTCCTCATCTCACTTCCATTTTTGGGAGATATTCTATATTCACTACTATTACATGTATATGATGTATGTATAATGACAATTTATGTTTCATATTATCAATATAATTATTTTCATTATATTTAATGTTTCATTTAATGATTATTAATTTTGGGGCATACAATTCAATTGATTACAAAGTTGTAAGTGTTTTTTACCCGAACCTCTTTTTTCATTCAGGTTGCTCTAATTCTCAACTCACCTCAATGATATTATTATTTATTCTTATTTAATAATCATAAATTCTGTGAAAATGTTGTATATATATTTGTACCAGTCATAATCCTACTTTAATTTATGTGGAGTTATATGTTTTAAAAGGATATTTCAAAAATTATTCTTGAAATACAAGCTCGATTCAAGGAACATCTCGGGTTCTTACCTATTTTAATTTTTTCTCCATAATCTATTTTAAGAAATATTTATCTTTCTAAAATAACTAATTTTAAAATTAAAAGTATACTTTGGTTCATTTATGGTTTTATGAAATAAAACATTCCTTTTCACTTTAAAATCACTTTAATGAATTCCTTAAAACGTACAGAAATGTTTTAATTCAAAAGCTTCATTAAAAACACTTTTTACACAATTTTACATTACTGGGACATTATTTATGCCTAAAATGTAATCTGAATGTACTTACCTTTTATATTCTAGGATATACATGTTTAAAAATCTGATTTTAGGAAAAATACAAATGATTTTCTAAAATAAATCTTCTTTACAAAGTAAAGAGGGATTTTTCTCATCTTACTTTAACTTTTATGAGATATATGCCTTTTTCACCACTATTACTTGCATGTGGTGTATATAATTCACTTTGGTATATCATTTCAATATTCTCATTATTATCATGATATTATAGGGGATTATCATTTGGATGTTTCAAGGTGTTTTGGGACACTTTGGAATGTTTAAGGATTATTTCCTCAAGTAATTTTCAATGGTATCATTTAAAATTATCTTCATTTATGTAAACATCCTTGTGGAATATTGTACATAATTGAGTTTTATCTCTTATTATATCATCTAAAATATTTTGTTGAAGGGTTTCTAATTATTTATACTATGTTTGTTCTATTTTGATACCATTCATCTTACTACTCATAATGGAGAGTGTTTATGTGTAATGATTTGGGAAACATAGTTAAATTTCATATGCTAGTTTAAATATGAATGTATATGTTTTTTATGTGTATGACTATTCATATGAAGAATTCATTGGACTTATTATGTGATGTGTGGGGCCCACTATAGCCCCACAATGCATTGTTAGGTCTCATGAGACAAATTGATATGGACTTGGCTGAGGCCTTTCCCATTTTTAGATATGGTTTTGGAAGAGGACTTAATCATTTTTAGATGTCATGGACTAGGCCTTAATAGTATGATTCATAATTTTCAGAATATTCATTTCCCTTAGTATGAAGCTATAAATTCAATGTTCATGTGGTTATTAGAAAATTAGAATACCCAAGATTATTTTTTATTACGGTAATATTTACTCAGCTCATATTTCTACCTTAATGTGTTCAAGTTTATTATTTTTAAAGGAACGTGTTTTAAATTATTCACCATCTATAATGTTTATGTTTATGATATCTTCCACTGTATTGTTTACCCTTACTGATCATTTTATCTCACCCATTTCTTTTGTTTCATTTTCTCAGGACATGAATAAATTTATTATGAATGACATGTAGCTATAAACTTATAGTTGTGGATGTTCCCAATTAAACATATATGTTGTATTTCATTTCATGTTATAATGTTGAACTTATGTTTGTATCTTTATATACAAATCTACTAAACTATTCATTCCATTAGGATATGATATTCTTGTAATTGTGCCATTCTAATGTAATAAAGCACCAGATCTGGGCAACTGGGGTAGGGTCTTTACTGTTGGTTTCAGAGGAAGTTTAATAGAAAACATAGAATCTAGATTTATAAAATGTATATTAGGGAAAAACTCTAACATATACTTTGAGGATAAACATACAATAATTTCCTGTAGTTTTGGTAAGTAATAGATTGTGTGGATATTTCTAGAAAATATATGCTTGTCTGGATACTACAAGTGGACGTGGTTCTGGCACAGATGTACCTAGGAGTAACAACACTGAAAATGAGATTTAGTCTTGGCCCAGGGTATCTTGGTACATGACAATAGCCTTTACATCAAACCTCATTTGAAACACTCGGGTTATATTCTTAGGATAATTCACATTTTCATTACAAGCCATTATGAAGGATTTATGCCCCTAAAGAATCCAAAGAATATGGTTGTTTGATTCTTGGTGCATAAATTTATATTATATACAATACCATGTTTAGGGTTACATATATTTCATAATTTTATGATCTAATTTAGTATATGGAATTGATTAGATATGCTTCCTAGCAGAAGGAGTGAGAACATCACCAATGCATGTGAATCAAATTGTAAGAAAAATCATATCTCTAATGGTATTAAGCCATCATTTCAAAGGAATATAATCTCCCATGTTTCTTTATTATATGAGGAAATAGTGTCATGTTTTAATAAGGTTTGTAAGGAATTCTTGGATTCATATGGCTTTGAAGGGAAGAAAAAGAAGAAGTGGATGGTAGAGAAAAATATAGATAAAGTGAATAAGGGAATGAAGGGTTTCCCTACATGTGAAAACATTAGAAAGAATAACTCTGGTAAATATTTGAAGGTAATGTGTGTTTTTTGTATGTGTGTATAAAAGGGACACCAAGTTCCTAATTGAAAAGGTAAGAAAAAGGTTTCAAATGCACAATTCTTCAACTCTAAAGAGATAGAACAATATAAGAATCAATGTTTCAAGCGTCAATGGAATATACCCAAAATGTTGATTCTGTATAATCATCAAGTTATGATGTTTCTGTAGATGAAGTAGAATTATTAATATTCCTAGTCAAGAATCATGTCATTTGAATTTTTTTCATTAATTTAGTGGTTATAAGATTTATATAATATATGATTATTTTACTTCAATACATTTTCATTAAGGATTTGAAAATAAAAGTTAAATGGTACCAAGAAAATCTATTCAGTGGAAATTTAAAAAAATTGGAAACGGAATGATTGAGGGAAAGAAAACCCTTAATGTATTTCAAATGAAGAAGATAATGATGAAGAAATGATTCATTTGGATCTGTACTGACTACCTCAAAACTGATTTTTCATTTGTTGACAAGTGGTCTATTCTATCATTGATGGAGTTTAAAATATATTTGGATATAATGAATATATCTAATGGCATTTGTAAGGATGAATTCATGTTTCTAATAAAGTTTTATGGTAATTTTAGTTATTACCATTTTTCAAGAAGACACATGATGAAGATATTCACATGTTTGGAACGTTAAAATTTAGGGCAGCTTCATGTTTATATAAGGAAAATAAGATAGTAGATTCATTGAGCAGGATAGATCGTGAAGTTCTAAACAAAATTCAGATTTTTCAAGGACACCGTATACATGGATCTAATAAGGATGGATAAGAGAATAATTCTAAATTATTGGATCATGATCTTTTGGAAAGTTAAACCTTTTTTGAAATGGTTTAAGTTGATCATTGTATGAGGTTTTAGAGTTTAATGTCTCTATGTGATCCAACCTATTCTAAGAGATGATGTACAGATAGTTTGATGTACAAACAAAGGATAAAATTGTGTTAATGAAAAAGAAATGTATATTTATAATCTTATATAGTGGAATATTTCATTAACTCCAGGAAAAGAGTATTAAATTAAAATTTTGTCCTGTTATCTTTTTTTCATGATATCAATGAAATTTTTTATAACTCTATTTTAAGGGTTTGTGGTAATGATCTTTCATCTGAGAATGTTCTCTATTAGTTTCCATAAAAACATGATGGTTTTATTATTCTTCCATGACCATGTTTTCCAATTAGAATGTGTTTTTTTAGTAACCAAATCATTTCACTTTCCTCTTATTAAGAGGGTATTTTTACCATATTTCCTATGTGGATTTCCCACAATGGAATTTTCAAGTATCAACCATCAACTTTTGAAGTTCATTTAAAATTTTGTGCTCAATTTTTTTTATGGAAGGGATAATTTAACACCACAAGATTTTGAAAATAAATTTAATATATAATTCTTGAAACATGGAGTCTCTACAGAACACCACTTTGTTATAACCTAGCCTTAAAACATAATTTTTTTCACCTTTGTGATTTTAATTTAAAAAAACTAGCATACACAGTTGCGTTTCGTTAGAAATTTAGAGTCTAATGAGACAAAAATAATTTTTTATGGATAGTAACATGCCCTTAAGAATAGTAACATACCCTTACAAATAGTAATGAATAGTAAATTTCCCAAAAAAATAAAAACTTCACCCATGAGTGTATAAATAGAATTTAGACATCTTATCAGTGAAAAAATTATCATAGTTTAAGTATTGGTATTTTTGTATGTCATAAATATTTTAATTATAATATTATGAATAATATAATATTTTAAAATGTAAATTTATTTTCCTAAAATGTAATCATAGATTTTTATTTTATTTTATTATGGTTATAATATAATTTTATGGGATGTGGATTAATTTTTCAATGTGTTATAAAATGAGTTATAGTTTTAATGTTGTTTTTTCCAAATAAAATATGATTTTTTTTAAAAATTAAATTAAAAATATTTAGAAACTTATTTTCAAAAAATGGATTTCATTTTTCAATTATACATGTATAAAAATTGTTAGGTTGAATTTTTTGGAATTTTCTAAAATACATGAATTTTTTATGAATAGTAAAAATACAGTTTTGTGTTTTTGGTATGTTTAATGACATCATAAGGATGTAATAATTAAAATAAAATTTTTGTAGACTTTTTTTACAGTAAAATATTATATTTGGTGTCCTAATAGGCTAATACCATGAGAAAATACCATGGGTTATCCCATGGTTTTGCAAAAAACCAATAATGAGGTGTCCTTTGAAATTAATAAAATACTCCAGTTCATTTACTAAAAATACCCACTAATTCCTTCATATTCCATCATTCCAAACTCATAATACTCTAATATATTGATTATTTACCTCCCTAGGTGTCCTCCCAAGGTTTCCTCAATCCCCCAAGGTTCCAACCTTCACATTTTAGGAGTTACTCTATAAGGGAAGAGAATCTTCCACCCTTCTCTTTTTCGAGCATTATTTTTCTGTTATTCTATTTTAATTTCATTTGTATTATGATGGAATATGTCATTACACATCCCCATTAATTTACAAATTATGTAATAATTATTAGATACCCCTTTTATATCATCAAAATATTTTATGAAATTTTAAGGGATGTCGTTAGGCTGCCGAATTTTCGTAAAGGATTTCTAAAATTTTCTTTTGTTTTGAGTTCCATTCTTTTCATTTCTTTTCTTTTCTTTCATTTACTCCCCTAATTTCATCCAAATGTTATGATAACTATATTAAATTAAATTTACTGTAATTTTTTTGTTATAATGGAATAATTCATCATCATCTCTCCTTACCAAATCTTTTATACAAGAAATGAAAACACCCTTCGAGATATGTTAATTTATCCAAATCAAGGACACCGGTTTTTCAATTTCTATTACCATATTAAATTATGGTCATGAAACCATTTTTATGGTTTAACCAGACTATAATATATGTATTAAAACCTAATTAACATTTAGGAACCATAACATGTACATAGTATTAATTCATATGACAAAACTAGTTCTTAATAATCCAAATACCGCCAAATAATCTAAGTGGTTGTCATTAATATTTCATCCAATTATTCATCTTCATAAAATTTAAAAAAATAAATATATCACCATTAAAAATTATTTATGTTCATAAATAATCTTTAATTTCAATTCGGGTGAATTACATCCTTTCCACATGAACATCCATACTCATAGACAAATATACCGATCATGAAAACCAAGGAAATGAACACTCTGGAATGACAAAATTCAATCTTATAACTTTTCAATAAGGACAAAAATGAACTTAATAAAATTATGATAAACTAAATATATTTAAAATATGTTATTAATTAAGTTATTAATAACTCTAATTTCATATTTTAGGACCATAAGTTCAAGATCAGAACACATTCGGACTTAAGGTAAGGGGTTTCTTCATCTCACTTCTATTTTTGTGAGATATTTCGTATTCACTACTATTAATTGTGAATGGTTTATGTATAATAAAAATTGATGTTTCATATCATTAATCCCATTATTTTCATGATATTATATTTAAAATTTAATGATTATTAATTTTGGGGCATATGATTCAATTGATTACAAAGATGTAAGTATTTTCTAACCGAACCTCCATTTTCATTCGGGTTGCTCTTATGCTCTAATAACCTCAATGATATTATTATTTAATATTATATACACATCATAAATTCTGTTTTAATTTTCTATATATTTCTACCAATAACAATACTACAATCATTTATGGGGAGTTATATTTTTTAAAAGTATCTTTCAAAAATTCTTCCCAAAATACAAGATCGATTCAAGGAACATCTCAGATTCTTGCCTATTTTGAAGTTCACTCTGTAATCTATTTTAAGAAATATTTATCTTATAAAATCATGAATTTTAAAATGAAAAATCTATTTTGGTTCATTTTTGGTTTTATGAAATAAAATATGCCTTTGCGCCTTAAAATCTCTTTAATGAATTCCTTAAACCACACTGAAATGTTTTAATTTCTAATGCTTTTTTAGAAACACTTTTTACATAATTTCAATCTCAGTGGGACATAATTTAGGCCTCAAATGTAATATCAATGTCCTTACCTTTTATTTTATAGGATATACATGTTTAAAAATCTGATTTTAGTACAAATACATATGATTTTCTAAAAGAACTCTTCTTTCCAAAGTAAAAAATTATTTTTCTCGTCTTACTTTATCTTTTACAAGATATATGTCTTGTTCACCACTTATTCCTTGAATGTGGTGTATTTAATTACATTTGGTATATAATTTCAATATTATCCTTATTATCATGATATTCTAAGGGATTGTGATTTGAATATTTGAAGGTGGTATGGGACACTTTGTAATGTTTAAGGATTATTTCCTCAAGTAATTTTCAATGATATCATTTTAAAGTATCTTAATTTATATCAATGTACTTGTTGAATATTGTAAATAATTGAGGTGTATCTATTATTATATAATCAATAATATTTTGTTTTAGGGTTTCTGATTATTTCGACTATGGGTGTGCTATTTTGATACAATTCATTGTACTACTCATAATGGTGAGTGTTTATGTTTAATGATTGGGGAAAGATAGTTACATTTCATGTGTTTGTTTCAATATTAATGTATATGTTGTTTATATGTATACTTATCAATATGAGGAACGAATTTGACTTATTATGTGATTGGTGGGGCCCACTATATACCCTCTATGTATTAGTAGGTCTCATGGGATAAATAGATATGGACTTGGATGAGGCCTTTCCCATTTTTAGATATGGTTTTAGAAGAGGCCTTAATAATTTATAGATTTCTTGTCCAAGGCCTTAATATTATGATTCAGAATTTCCAACATATGCATTTCCCTCATTATAAAGATATAAATTCAAATTTCATGTTGTTATTGGACTAGTAGATTACCAATGATTATTTTTTTATTGTAGTAATATTTACTCATCTCATATTTCTTCCATAATGTGTTCAAGTTAATTATTTTTAAAGGGTTGTGTTTTCAATTATCCACCACATGTAATGTTTGTGTTCATGATATCTTCTACTATATTGTTTACCCTTACTGATCATTTGATCTCACCCCTTTCTTATGTTTCATTTTATTAGGACATGAATAAGTTTATTATGAATTACATGTAGGGATAAACATATAGTTGTGGATATTCCCAATAAAAAATATATGGTGTATTTCATTTCAACATATAATGTTGAACTTATGTATGTATATGGCCTTCCAAATCTAATAAATTGTTAGTTCCTTTGGGATAAGACATTCTTGTAGTTATTCGATTGTAATTTAATAAAGAACCGACCTTGAAAAACTGGGTTTGGGTCTTTACAGTTGGTATCAGAGTAAATTTAGAAGAAAACATGGAAACTAGATTAATTAAATGTAGATTAGGGGAAAAAACCCTATGATAGACTTTAAGGATAACCATATAAGAATTTCCTATAATTTTGGTAATGAATATATTAAGTGGATATTTCTAGAAAATAAATCTTTATAAGGATACTACAACTGGACATGGTTCTAGAACAGATGTGCATAGAAGTAACAACTCCAACAAGGAGTTTCGAGCTTAACCTGGGGTATCCTGGTACACGACAATGGGCCTTACTATGAACCCAGTTTGACACTCTCAGGGGATATTTATAGTATAATTCACATTTTCATTATAAGCCATTATGAAGGATTTATGCCCCTAAAGTATCCAAAGTATATGGTTATTGGATTTGTGATGCATAAATTTATGTTATATACTATACCATGTTTATGGTTATATAGAGTTCATAATTTTATAATCTAATCTAGTATATCTAATTGATTAGAAATGGAAACTAGCTGATGGAATAAGAACATCACAAATTCATGTGAAGAAAATAGAAATAAGGATCACATCTCTCATGGTCCTAAGCAATAATTTCAAAGGAAGATAGTCTCCCATGTGTCCTCATCATATGATAAATAGTTTCATGTGTTAATAATGTATGTAAATAATTCTCTATGTCCTATGGATTTGAAGGGATGAAAAAGAATAAGAGTACAGTAGAGAAAAATATTGATAAACTGAAGAAGGGAAAGAAGGGTTTTCTTATATGTGAGGACTTTGGAATGAATCTCCTGGTAAATGTTTTAACGGAAAGGGTGTTTGTTATAAGTGTGGATAAAAGGGACACCAAGTTCATTATTTCAATGGTAATAAAAAGGTTTCTAATTTAAAATTCCTCAACTTCAAGGAGATGGGACTCTATGTGAATTAATGTCCAAGAGTCAATGGAATATACCCCAAATGTTGATTCTGTAAAATTATCAAGTTATGAAGTTTCTGAAGATGAAGTAGAATTACTAATATCCCTAGTCAAGAATCATTTCATTTGAATTTTTTTCAGAAATGTACTGGTTATAAGAATTATGGAATATAATATGATTATTTTTCAATACTTTTTCATTGAGGATTTGAAACCATAAGTTGAACGGTACCAAGAAAATATATTTAGGGGAAAGATAAAATTTTCAGAAAATGCATGATTGAGGGAAGGAAAAACCTTTATATATTTCTAATGATGAAGAAATGATTCATTTGGATATGCACTAACTACCTCAAAACTGATTTTTGACTTGTCGAAAAGTGGTCTATTTTATCATTGATGGTGTTTAAAATATTTTTGGATATAAGGAAAATGTCCAATAGAATTTTTAAGGATGAATTCATGTTTCCCATAAGGTTTTATGGTAGTTTGAGTTATTAAAATATTACAAGAGGACACATGATGAAGATATTCACAAGTTTGGAATGTGAAAATTTAGGGTTATTTCATGTTGATTAAAGTAAAGTAAGGTAGTTGAATCATTGATTAGGATAGATCATGAAATTTTAAACAGAATGAGTATTTTCTAAGGACCTCGTATACATGGATCTAGAAAGGATAGATTTGAAAATGATAATTATTGGATCATGATCTTTTGGAAAGTTAAAACATTTTAGAAATGGTTTAAGTTGATCATTGTATGAGGTTTTAGAGTTAATGTCACTATATGATGCTACCTCTTCTAAGAGATGAAGTATAGATAGTTCAAGGCACAAACAAAGGATATTATTGTGTTTATGAAATATAAATGTCTATTTATATTCTTATAGAGTGGAATAATTCATCAACTCTAGGAAAAGAGTCTTAAATTAAAATTTTGTCTTGTTATCTTTTTCTAATGATATTAATGAAATTTTGTATAACTATAGTTTAAGGTTTTGGGGTAATGATATTTCATCTAAGCATGTTCTCTATCAGTTTCCATCAAAACATGATGGTTTGATTATTCTTCTATGACCATGTTGTCCAATTATAATGTGTTGTTTTTATTAACTGATGCATTTCCATTTCCTCTTATTAAGAGGATATTTTTACCGTATTCCTGATGTGGATTTCCCACATGGGAATTTTCAAGTATCAATCATCAACTTTTGAAGTTCAATTTAAAATTTTGAGGATTGAATTTTTGTAAGTATGGCATAATGAAACACCCCCAGAGTTTGAAAATAAATTTAATATATAATGATGAAACACTATGTCTCTACGAAACACCACTATGTTATAACTTAGCCAGTGAACATTATTTTTCATCCTATGTGATTTGAATTTCAAAAAACTAACATACATGGTTGCATTTAGAAAGATATTTAGAGTCTGATAAGACAAAAATAATTTTTGATGAATAGTAACATTCCCTTTTGAATAGAAATGAATAGTAATGAATATTAAATTGTCCAAATAATAGAAACTTAATCCATGAATTTATAAATACAATTTAGACATCTTATAAGTGAAAAAAAGAACATAATACAAGTATTGGTATTTTTGTATGTCATAAAAATTTTAATTAAAATTTTATGATTAATTTAATAATTTAAAATGGAAATTTATTTTCATAAAATTTAATCATATATTGTTATTTTATTGTCTTATGGTTGTAAGATAATTTTATGAGACCTTGATTAATTTTTCAAGGAGTTATAAAACGATTTATAGTTTTAATGTTGTTTTTTTCAAATAAATTATGATTTTTTAAGAAAAATTAAATTAAAAACACTTTGAAAATTATTTTTAAAAAATGGATTTCATTTTTTAATTGTACAGGTCAAAAAATTGTTATGGTGAATTTTTTGGATTTTTCTAAAATACATGAATTTTTCGTGAATAGTAAAAATACTGTTTTGAGTTTTCCGTATGTTTAATGAAATAATTATTATATAATAATTAATAAAAATTTCTGGTAAAATTTTGTACAGTAAAATATGATACATGATTTACCAAGTGTCTTATACCATGGGAAGGGCCATGGTTTTTCAAAAACCACTAATGACGTGTCCTTTGAAATTAATAAAAAAACTCCCTCTCATTTACTATAAATATCCACTCGTTCCTTAGTTTTCATTCATTAAAAAATAATAATCCTAAATGATCTTGAATTTTTACTTCCTTAGGAGTCCTTACAAGGGTTCCTCAATACCCCAAGGTCCCAACCTTCATGTTTTAGTAGTTACTCTACAAGGTAAGAGGATCTACCACCCTTCTCTTTTTCAAGAATTCTTTTTATGTTATTATCTTTCAATTTCTTTTGGATTATGATGGGAAATTTCATTACATATCCCCATTTCTATCCAAAATATTAATTAATGATGATATATCCCTTTTTTTCATAAAAATATTTTATGAAATTTTAAGCGATGTCGTTAGGCTACTGAATTTTCGTAAGGGATTTATCATCTTTTATTTTATTTTGAAATCCTTTCTTTTATTTTCGTGTCATTCCTCACCTCATTTCATCCAAATTTTATGATAACTCCAATACCTTACAAGTAATTTAATATTTTGGTGATAATGGAATAATTCATCATCATCTCTCTTTTCCCCTTATTTTATACTAGAAATGAAAACACCATTCGAGATGTGTTAATTTATCACATTCAAAAATGATATGTTTTCATTTTCAATTATAATATTTAATTCTGGTCAAAAAATCATTTTTATAGTTGAAAAATAATATAATATACGTACTATAACCTAATTAACATTTAGGAACCAATATATTTACATACTATTAATTCATATGACAAAACTAGTTCATAGTAATCCAAATACTGCAAAATAATCCAAGTGATAGTCATTAATATTTTATCCAAGGATTCATCCTCATACCATGTAAAAAAATGATATATATAAACATTAACACGCATGTATGTTCATAAATAATATATGATTTATATTTTTTTGAATTAAATCCTTTCAAAATGAACATCCATACTCATAGTCAAATATATCGATCATGAAAACGAAGGAAGTAGAAATTCTGGAACGACAGAATTCAATCTTATAAATTATCAATAATGACATATATGAACTTAGTAAAATTTTGATAAACTAAAAAAAGTTCTAATAGATTCTTAATTAATTTATTAATAAGTCTAATTGTATATTCCAGGACCTTAAGTTCAAGAGCGGAACACATTCAGATTTAAGGTAAGGGGTTTCTTCATCTCACTTCCATTTTTGTGAGATATTCTGTCTTCAGTATTAATACTTATGTATGGTGTATGTTTAATTCCAATTTATGTTTCATATCATTAATATATTTATTTTCATGATATTAAATATATTATTTAATTATTATTAATTATGGGGCATATGATTCAATTGATTACACTATTGTAAGTATTTTCTACCTGAACCTCCATTTTCATTCAGGTTGCTCTTATTCTCTACTAAACTCAATGATATTCTTATTTATTCTTATTTAATACTCATGAATTCAGTGTGAATGTTCGATATATGTTTCCTAATAATAATCCCACTTTCATTTATGAGGACTTATATGTTTTAAAAGGATCTTTCAAAAATTATTCCTGAAATAAAAGCTCGATTCAAGGAACATCTCAGATTCTTACTTATTTTGAATTTTACTCTATAATCTCTTTTAAGCCATATTTATCTTTCTAAAATAACACCTTTTAAAATGAAAATTTTATTTTGGATCATTTATGGTTTTTTGGAAATAAAACACTTCTTTGAACTTTAAAATCCCTTTAATGAATTCCTTAAACAGAACTGAAATGTTTTACATCTAAAGATTCTTTAAAAACACTTTTAACATGATTTCACTTAATTGGGACATCATTTATGCCTAAAATGTGATATAAATGTCCCTCCCTTTTCTTTTTCGGTATATAAATGTTTAAAAATCTGATTTTAGGACAAATAAAAATTATTTTCCAGAAGTACTCTTCTCTCTAATGTAAAAAGGATTTTTCTCTTCTTACTTTTACTTTTATGAGATATATTCCTTGTTCACCACTTAATCCCTGCATGTAGTGTATGTACTACCCTTTGGTATATCATATCAAGAGTCTCCATATTATCATGATATTCTAAGGGGTTGTTATTTGAATGTTTTAAGGAGGTATGGGACACTTTGGAATGTTTAAGGATTATTTCTTCAAGAAATTTCAATGGTATCATTTAAAAGTATCTTCATTTATGTCAACATCCTTGTTGAATCTTGTAATTAATTGAGGTGTGTCTCCTACGATATCATCTAAAATATTTTTTTGAAGGGTTTTTTGTTAGTTTTACTTTGGGAATGCTATTTCAATACCATTTATCTTACTACTCAGAATGGTTAGTGTTTATGTTTATGGATTGGGGAAAGTTTGTTTTATTTCATATATTAGTTTCAATATGAATGTATATGTTTTTTATGTGTATCCCCATCCATATGAGGAATGAATTGGACTTCTTATGTGATGGGTGGGGCCTGTTATAGCCCCTCAATACATCAGTAGGTCTCAGGAGACAAATAGATATGGACTTGGCCAAGGCCGTTCCCATTTTAAGATATGGTTTTGGCCGAGGACGTAATCAGTTTTAGATTTCTTGGATGAGGCCTTGGTGGTATGAATGTTCAGAATATGCATTTTCCTCATTATGAAGCTATAAATTCATATTTCATGTGGTTATTAGACTAGTATAATACCCACGATTATGTTTTATTGTAGTAATATTTACTTATCTCATATTCTTGACATAATGTGTTCATGTTTATTATTTTTAAAGGCATGCATTTTCAGTTATTCACCATTTCTAACGTTTATGGTAATGATATATAACGCTATATTATTTTCCCTTACTGATCATTTGAGCTCACCTCTTTATTTTGTTTCATTTCATTAGGACATGAATATGTTTATTATGAATTAACTGTATGGTTAAACTTTCAGTGGTGGATGTGCCCATTAAAACTTATATGTTGTATTTCATTTCATGTTGTAATGTTGAACTTATGTATATATCTGGATTTCCAAATCTACTAAACTATTCATTCTTTCAGGATGTCTCTTTCTTATAATTATGCCAATGTAATGTAATAAGTCACCATCTCTGGGAAACTATGGTCAGGTCTTTACAATTAAAGTGATTGGAACATTATTCTTAGTATTCTTGTGGAAAAAGGAATGTGGACAGAACAACTCTAATGGGGTGATAATTCCACTATTTCTTTATATATGAAATCATGTTATGTATTGGAACTGGATATCTCATAGATGAATTAAATAGTGACCTAAAAAACCCTTTGGTTCCTATTAATCCCTCCCAAGGCATGTTTTTTCGGGTGGCAGTCATGCGCCAACACCATTCCTGTTAGGATATTCCTCAACACCATCCATTCCTCTGAAGACCCTCTTTTCCTTCTCTGCATGGAGATAGTGGAATCCTCGATGCATTTGATTTTTGAATGCCTCAGGGTTGTTTACATCTGACACATTAAGAATGAGATGGATGGCTCTTTTCTGGATTCACTGACTTTATTTTTAGGGACCCTAATGAAATGGTCTTCCACCCTTCCACTGGAGTCGGTAAATTCATTATGCACCTTGGCATGGATGACCTGCATCTAAAAAATGATTTCATTTTCAATCATTCGCCTAGAACAAGAATTTTTTGGGATGATCAGGCCAGATCCTGGATTTCTTCTTGAAATGTCTTTAATGTCCATTATTTCTATAATAATATGTTTAAGGGTCATGTTTCCTAAAGACCACCACTAATTAAGGTGATGAAGATCAATTTCAATTCATCAGTCTCGGTTGGATCATTTTCCAGAGTTGGCGTGATCACTCGAAACTCTTTCGGGTCAATCCTTGCTACTTGTCAAAAATATTTCTTCTCAAGATGGACATTAAATGTTGCTGAAGATGAATTGATTATTTTTGGTTTAGAGTTTTCCTTCGATAGAATATGGTGCTCGATCATCCTATAATCAAACTACCAAATGGTTCTCAATTCCATCTCTTACTAGGAGATTTTACTACAAATATTTGGTTAGCATGTTGATAAGATCCTATCTTTGCATCGTTATTACTCTTCATGTTCCTTCTCCTTTATCAATAGAGAAGGAAACAAGGTATCACCCCTATTGGAAACCTATGGTCTCTCCAAAAATTATCATGCCTAGTTTTCTAATTACCCTTTGTGGATGAATTCTCTTATGGCGTTTGATCATCGAAAATTATTTTAATGAGTAATCTACCTTAAAAAATAAACCAATCATTAAATATATACACCAACATTTCTTCAAGTAAATATGAAACAAAAAAACATTAAATATTATTGTCAACTGACAATGATGATGGAAAATCTTGATGCATCACATAATGATATATTAATATAATAAATACAAAGAAATAATATTTAATTTAAAATGTAATATTATATTAATATATATACATAATTTATTTTTATACAACACAATAATATATATATACACACTATACAACCAAATAACGAATAAATGAAAGTCAATTAAAAATAAAAAATACTAATTAATATATAAATAAAATATCAATATAAATTTTATTTTTAAATATATGTAATTTATCATCAACCAAATTGAATTATTTGAATTAATTTTTTGATTAATTGAAATTAATTACCAAATATTTAATTTAGGTAACTTAAAATTTTAATTAATATTAACTAACTAATTAATATATATTTTTACAATGAAATAATTTAGTAAATACAAAATTACTAATTAATTAACAAATAATAAATTTTATACAATACAATAATAAATATATTAGTAATAATAAATTGATAATTTTAAAATATATTAATAGATTTTTATTCTTTTTCTTGTTAAATTACAATAAAATAATATATAATTATATTAATATGATATAAATGTATATATGTATTATACAATGAAATAAATATATTAATTACAAAATCACTAATAAATTTAGTAATATATATTATATTATTAACTAATATATACATATATAGCCAACAAAATGAAATAATTCATATGCAATAAACATATCACAATAAAATACAAATAACATTATAAAACAATACAAATTATTGAACCATAATAATTTAAAAATCGAATTTTAAATATCTAAACCATAAAACAAAAAATAGAACACATTTCAATAAAATTTTATACAATTTGAATCTAAAAAATATAACATGTCAAATAAAATTTCAAAAAACTAATATCATAATTACAATTAATATTATTTCAATAAAATAAACCAAACATTAAATTAAATTATAAAAATACATATTGTGGGAGGGGACAACAAATGGTTTCATGAATGAAGATTCACCAATGGGGATTTGCAAATGTAGATTCGCGAATGGGGATTCATGAATGGAATGTTGAGGGGTTTTCGGATGAGGTAAAATTGGTGATAGGAGTAGTCATGCAAGATAGAGAGTTTCAAACTAGTAACCCTAGATGTATGGGGTATCATGGAAGACTAAGAGATTCACGATCATGCATGTTCTCAAGGGTTGTGAAAAATGGTTCTGCAAAACCATGTATATGCTTCATGAAGAAGTGGGATCTCAATTCGAGGATGGTGCACTGGAACTTTGATTTCATCATGGGAGAAGAGAATATTTTAAATAAAAGTGGATGACGATGGCAAAAGAGGAGATCTAGGTATCGATCAGGGTTATATAAATGAGTGGAAGGAACTGTCTAATCAAGATCCATGTTGACATGATTCTCTATGAAATAATTATTTTGAAATTATTCTTCTTTTGAATTATTTTTATGAAGGTGTTTTCCTAGAATTCTAATTCTTTGAAATATTTGTGAGGAAGTTTCTTTTCAAAATAGTGCATTCTAGGATAATATATTTTGGAAGGCGTTTCCCCAAATTCCCCATCCAAAAAGTGATTCCAATGAAGGGGATTTAAGGAAAATCACTTTCCATCCACCACTGATCAAAAAAATCACCCGTAGATTAGTAATTTCAAAGAAGCCTCTATTAAAATTTTCCATTTATCACAATTTTTTAGTATTGAAAAAGGTGCCCTCTTTATTAGTGGTTTTTTACTAGAGCTGGTAAATGGTAAATTTTTTAAAAAAATATAAATCATTAAAAATAAAATATTAATAAAAAATGTTATTTATATTGATATATATATATAGTATTTTATTAAATTTGATTTATATAAGGCTAAATATGCATATACACTTAATATTTATGATATTTAGTGAAGATGGTTTATAAAATAATTAAAAATAATAATTTTAATTAATAATTTTCTAATTGGTATTGAGTTATAGTCATGTAATAAATAATTTAAGATAGAAAAACCAAAAATTTAATAAATGATCTAAAATAAGTTAAAAATGTAACTTTCACTTCAAATGGTCATAACTTTTGATATGGGTGTATGTTTGAGATCTAACACATATCAAATCAAAGTCCACGATGATATTTATGCTCTAATTACCTAGGGGTTACCTCAATCACAATTTTCATGGACAAAAGGCCCAAAAGGCTTCCAAAACTAGTTTTTAGTTGGGGTATCCCAATTTTAAACATTCAATGGAATTTCATCATAATTTAAGGGGGTCTTCTTATCTTTTTTTAGGTGTGACATAATTTACATTAATGGATTACACGTATAAGGATTTTATGATGTTAAAATTTTGTCATTTTCATAATGTACTATTATTTATAGTTATGTATATACACATATGTACATATTGGTTTACATTTACACATAAAATTTTAATTTTATATATAATTATGTAAGCATATTTACATATAAAATATATTTATAACTATATAAATCATATATTCAAAAAATATCCATTTTATTTAAAATAAAAACATATGAATATTTAAATACCTATATAATTTGTGTGTATATATATATATGTATTTTTGTGTGTCTGTATTAACAAACATGTATATATTATATAGATAATCTAATATATGTATATAAATATTAATATATAATATATGTAAATAAATAAAAATATTTATAATTATATTTATAGATACAAATATATAATATGTATATATGTATGTATGTTGTATATATGTATGTTGTATATATGTATGTACGTATTTCTTTATTTATAAACACACACACAAAATATTTTATAAATGTATTTAAAAATAATCATATAAATGCATATTAATTTAAAAATAAATATATTGTTAAAAAATATAACTATATATATATATCATAAAATTGAGAACATAGCAACATGGAGGGGTGGTAAGGGTCTAGGTGCACGAGAGAAAGGTCTCGAGTTCAAATACAAGGGGTGGTAGTGGCATACGGGTGGGTGAAGGGGGTGCATAGTACTGTTAAAGGGGGAGTGCCTAGCGCTATTAAAGGGGGATGTTTTCCTAGATATGTTAAAGGGGGGTTCGGGAAATGATACAAGGGGTGTCCTAGACCTCCAAAATTTTTTAATTTGCATAATTTTTTTAATCAATGATAAAAAAAAGGGTGATAAAAGACCCATTTTATCGTAGTCTTTTTAGCACTGATTAAAGGTCCCTTTTATCAGTTTTTTTAGCACTGATAAAAGACAGATTTTATCTCTGATATTCATTAGCACTGATAAAAGGGGCCTTTATGAGTGCTTTTGTAATCTCTTATAGAAGATACCCCCTTTAACTACCCTTAGTTCAACAACAATTTTTAGCGTGGTTGATGGATTTTTCAATCACTATTAAAAGTTCTTTCGGTAGTTGTGGGCTAGAGAGAACATACTAGTATGGGGGATTTTGTTGTAGGAAGAACATGGGGATGTAAAATGATCAGGATTCATGAGGCAGCTAGTATCTCATAAGGTTTGTTGGAGCACACATGCAAGTTATGGGAAGGATGGTTCTCAGTATCAGTCGTTATCACCCGAAATAACTTTGGGTACATTTCATCAGTGCACATGAGGATATATGGGAGGGACGAACTCAGGTAAGGATTTTCATGATTGAGAACACATTCACGGTTGGAATACTTGTGATTATTTTGGGTATGAATGTCTTGGTGGCATTCGATCACGCATTCAGGGGTGGAAAATGCATGATACCACATAGATTGGGGTGTGTTATGGTGGATCACGCATAAACATGGGAAGGTGATGGGATGGGCCTCATAACTAGACAAGAACAACATAGGTGATCACAAATATTGAAAAAATGGGTGGTTACATCATGTCAACACATGGATGAGGATGGGAAATAACCATAAAAATATTAGTGGTGGAAAAGGTTCTAGTCGACTCTATTGGAATTCAACACTTTTATTGAGGAGAGAGAAATTAATTAATGGAAATAATTTTTTTCAACATTAATAGGGTAGATTCTATCAACAATAATTTATTTTTAATTCTCAATATTAATTGATATGAAATTTCATGTTGACCACGTTAATTAATGATATGGATTTGGTGTCTATATTAGTGGATGTGGTAACAAATTTTTAAAGGTGTGAAAACCTGATTTAGCTATAAAGAGAGATACAGGAAGGGTTTGTGTTGTTATTCTCTTTACATGTCTCCCAACATCTGGAATCAAAGGTGAAGGTTTGTACTTTCAAATTAATGTGATAATTATGGAAAATTCTGGGAGGATCATTGATGCATGCCTGAATAAGAATAAGGCTTGGAAATCAAAGAAGGATGAGAGGGGTGATGCACATGTCATCTTCGGGGATGTTGATCATGGGGAGTAGTTAATTTTTATAGGTGGTCTATATAATGTGGAAATAAATATTATGGATGATCCAGATGTTTTTGGTTCTAGTCTAGTTCAATAGGATGGTGCAGATACAGGTGTGATGAAGACTTCGACATTTGGATTTCATTTACATGGGGAGTTGTTAGTTTTTTGTCATAATTTCAAAAGGGTGTCATCATATATTCAATAGAAAATTATGTTTGGTGCAATAAAAACCTAATTTTTTTCCAACATATTATGATGGTTAGTTTTCATTCTTTGGTGTGATGAAGAGCGGATTTATTTGGGATTCATCACATTCATTTGGGAGAAGGAAATTAATTAATGTGGTGTTTTTTCTCAACATTTATAGGGGAGTTCCACCCAAGATTAATGGAGTGTTAATTATCAATATTAATGGATACACAATTTAATTTTGACTACATTAATTGATTATATGGACATAGTGCCTATATAAGAGGATGCAGTAACATATTTTGAAAGGTGTAACAGCATGATTTAGCTGATAAGAGAGATTCAGGAAGGGTTTGAGGTGTATGGTAGTCTCTTCATCCCATAGATGAAACTCTCTTCAAAATATTTAGCATAGTGTATTTATGGTTTTACCCAGAATTCTTCTTATATAAAACTTGTTAAACTCTCTTTGTCTGATTGGATTTCATTTGTGTAGGTCTTTGATCTAGTCCCGATGATTTTTCATCTAAATGTTTTCTTCAAATAGTGGATGCATTCTTTACCTGGTTAGAACATTTTTGAATTTCTTTATTAGGTTGTGTTCTTTATTTTAGAATACCTTCAGAATGTATCTACCTTCTTCTTTTGGTCCACTATTTTATCTGAGTATTATGTTTGATCTCCTTCTCATCTTTGAGATTCTCTACCATGTACTTATTGATTATTAGTGGATCCCACATTCTAGGCCAAGTCATGTGGTTTTTCCCTTTTGGGTAATCCACATTAAAAATTTATGGTGTCAAAATTTATTTTATAGCATACATATTTTCTCGATATGCATATGATTAATTTCTTTAGGCTTATTTGAAGGATGGATAATTTTTTCCACTATGTGTTATTTTTATTGTGGTTTGTGCATTCGACACTTTCCGTCTCTCCCAATAGATCTAGGGATAAATATGGGAATCTCCACGTAAAATTAAGACCTTTCCAGGGATACCATTACATTTTCTGAATCATGTAATGTATTATATGTATGGATTTTTTTCCATTGATGACATTGGGTGAAGTAGATTATTGGGGGATGTACATACATATCATTACAGATGACATTCTCCACAGTGTCTTGGCATTGAAATTAATTAATGAATTGGAGGTGGCTAGCTACTAGGTGTCCAATGTTATCAAACTCTTGATTCTACCTTGCAAGTCTACTCAGTGAACTCGACATGTTCATATAGATTATATAAGTTTACCAAAGAGTTTACCGTGAGTCTACTAAGTTTATACAGATCCAGAATAGTAAACATGTGAGTTTGACAACAATGAAAAGGCTAATGGATCTAGAATGTATCACCAATATGCAGAGGGATGGTTATTATCATCTGTGGTGGTTGTGAGCTGGGGCGCACATACAACTGATGGGGATTTCATTGTCAAAGGAATGTGGGTATGTTGGTTAGTCATCACTAGTGAGGTACTAGAGGATGCATACAGTTTTCTATAGCGCACTTAAAAATGGAGGGAATGACTACTATCAGTATGTATAGCTATCACCGATGACAGCTCCAAGGTACTATTCATATGATATATCAGAGGGAAAACCTCAAAGGACTCTTGGAAGGGAAGAAAATGTAGGGACAATGTGTATATTTAATTACTTTAATTATATGCATGTATTATAATGAATGTATTAAATACATACAATAATAAATATACATATTTGATATATATTTTTCAACCGAATGGTTTTATTATCAGTTACAATCCGTTAAAAATGGATTAATTGGCTTGACCTCTCATTGAATTAGATTCAATGAATTTTGGGAATAAATATATATGGATACATTAATATAGTCGAGGCATTTTCATTTAATTAAATGCATGATGGATGGATATATAAAGAGATGTGATATATCTTATTAAAATAACAAGAAATTATGAGAAATACTCTCATCTCTCTCTTCCTCTCATACTATTGTTGTTCATTATATGAGAAGAATGTGTTACCCCCCATTCATCATTATGGTATCCCCATGATACGATCACAAATCCATTGGTCATTTTACCACCCTCAGTGGTAGAGTGATCTTGTTAACTGATTCATGATCTTCATCAAACATCCTCCTTCACTGAGAAAAAAGAAGACTATTACTGTTGGGGATTTCTAGGTACACTGTTTATACAGTTTATTTATGTGTTAATTCTCAAAGATAGATATGCTTGTGTTTGGTTTGTATTCTACTGCATAGGGTCATATAAATATCATGAAAAACCCATTAGTGATATCATAGGGTATGATTCTTTAAATAATCACCATGTTTATTAATTTTTGAAAAATACATTTTAAAAGTAAAAAAAGATTTTCCAATC
The DNA here is from genome assembly GCA_963277665.1 of Viscum album. Classification (NCBI taxonomy): domain Eukaryota; kingdom Viridiplantae; phylum Streptophyta; class Magnoliopsida; order Santalales; family Viscaceae; genus Viscum; species Viscum album. The sequence goes on along the minus strand of OY728128.1, from coordinate 257,504,311 downwards.
CACGAAATAAATATTGAATGTTCATATATATTAATCTTTTTATAAAAATAAATATTTATTAATTTTCATCAAGATAATTAAATTCTAAATTGAATAATATTATTTAAATTTTTGTGAGAAATAATCGAAAAGGTATTTTGAAATATTTATGTAAATTTATAAAACTGTTATAAATTAATTAACTATAAAAAAATTTATTGTTAATTGTAAACAATTATTTTTAAATACCTTTTGAAAAAATAAATGGAATGATTTATGATATTGAAATAAATGATTTATTTATAAATCATAAAGGAAAATGTATAAAGAGTTTTTAAATTCCAACATATATGCTATTTGGATTATATAAAAATCTTTGTTTAATAAATATTAAATTATAAAATGTTTATAATTCCTGAAATATCATATAAATGTCACTTACTATAAAATGTAAAATGGTTAATATTAATAAGAACAAAAAATTTCTATATTCTTTCTAATTCATAAACAGTTTATAATTAGCATTTATTTATGAATAGTTCATAAATATTTATCTAATGCATAAATATTTTAATTGTTCAATTATTTGAAGATAATTATATATATTATTCATAATTATAATATATTATATTATAAATAATTGTATTCCAATTTTTATATGATAAATTTCTTCTTAGATAGATCCTTTCTTATCATGCTAGGTTTGATATCTTAAAATTTAGCTTTCATCATCCTCGACCTCGATTTGTAATTTTATTTATGAGATAGATAATAGTTGTTGGGAATAGTTTGGGAATATTTGGTGTTAATTTTATCATGAATTTAATTATATCTTGAGTATAGTATCCCCTAATAGAGGGACTTGGGGCCTGGCCACCTACTTTCTTTGAGGAATTCCTAGACTAGTAAACTGAATTATATTGGTTATGTATCACTTCAGGCTTACTCACGTTTAGTTTTTCAATCTCATATAACTCAATGCCTTTATATAATGTGTTTATATACCTTATAAATATGATGTGTTTTTATATGTGTTAATATACTGGACTTATTTTTTTGTTTTATTAACACAAACAATTTGGTTGTGTAAAGATTTATAGAATAATGTGGTGTGAGCACATTAATTTGGTTCTTAGAATAGGTATTCCAAAACAAAAACATTAGAAGAATTCATACATAAAAAGGGTATTAAACATGAGTTTATAGTTATTATATATGTTGTAATAGTTTTGAATTTAATATTCATATAATGTATATTAAATTAGTGATACCTTAAAATAAATCCACAGAAATATTAAGTGTCTGATTTCATCCAAAGAGACACATCTCAAGACCTCAATAATTCAGCCGGCCAAGTCATTAGAATGTCGGGAGCCTCTTGGATATCATGTGTGAGGTAAGAAAGTAATAAGTGTCTCTTTATTATTTTTTGGGTGGGTCATGATAAAGTTAAGTTCCCCTAGATTGTCCTCAATTTGATTGTTTTTTCATTTTATTTAGGTTACACCAGATGGGATAACCTAATAGGATTTGGTTATCAATGAAATAGAGTTGAGTGAATCCATGTGATGGATTTGGGTAAAGTGTTATCCACTTAATTATCCAATATTCATAACCATTGTGATTGGGATGATGCCCTACCTAAATAGTTAAGTAAAGGGGAAACACTAAAGCAGCCCAGAACTTAGTGAAATGTGGATCTTGGCCCACTAAATGGATATGATATATGGGGATATCACCAATTTGAGAGTGAGTGATTTAATTTAAACCAATTAAGGAAAATATATAATATGTGAAGTAAATCTGATTACAATTTATATTGTAGATAAATTCATCATCATGAAAAGAAAATTTATATAAATCCTTTAAATGAGGATCTTAATGTAAGAAATTCCTAAGACTGGCAGCATAAGAAAAGTTTATGAGGATGTGAAATATTCTATGAATTAGAAAATTTCCTTCTTAAGTACATAACTTTTGAAATTGTTAAACAAGTGAATCTATAATCTTGTGGATGTATAGAGTTATTCATTTAAGGTTTTATATGAATTAGATGCTAAATGACCCAAGGAATATTAGCCTCCACACTTGTACTCAGTATGACTGGTTTCATCAATGATTTTCATCTCATATACTCAATATGATTCGGTATCTCAAATGATATTCAATATGGTTGAATGTATTAATAACTTAGTGAGAATAAAAGTTTCCATAAATTTTTATTGGTTATTAAAGTTCCAAAGGACTGAATAACAAATAAGAAGGGGGTGAATTAGTTGTTCACTTTTTATAAGAGTCAAAACCATTAGAGACATATCCCTGAAAACCTTTTATGATTTTTTCCTTATAATGTTTTAGTAAATCCTCATGCATGAAAAAGTAGGAAATAAATTAAATAACACAAGATTTACAAGGTTCGGATTCAGTGTGAAAACCTACATGCTTTCCATATCCACTCTCTTGGATCAATATAAATCCACTATTATGATGAAGTGAGTACAACTTGCACCAAATCCTGTTAGCCACTTGTTATCTCCCAATAGGAAGGATTATAATAACTCCCAGCTGTTCAAAATGATTACTTATAAAAAATTTGAGACAACAAAATAAAAAATACTTTTTTAAAATTGATCCACAATTTCTCAGTCTGAATACTTAGTCCAATTTTGTTGGATCAAATTTTCTTAATCTGATGAGTTTGGATCTGATTATTTCATTATAATAAATATAAATCCGATTCTCCCAATATGATGAGTCTATATCTGATTATCTCATTACGATGATTCTGGATCTAATTCTCTCAATATGATGGAATCAATATGATGAATCGATTATCAATATGAAAAACACAAACTCTGCTCAAATGATCAATATGATCTTCTTTAGTTCAATTGACTCGATCTGATTAACTGAATAGAATATTCACAATATGATCTTGATCAATCTGGTAAATAAACATTCAGTTTTTTGGTCCTCCTCATGAGATCTCTGGCCAGAAATGACTTTCACATGGTTTCTTTAGTTCTCCACCTTTTCCACTTTCATGAAAAATAACTAATGACCAAATTATCGGAGCAATTATTTATATGAAACACAGAATGAAAAAAAGGGAAAATAAATAACATTACCCACTTCCTCAAATTAGAAAATATCTCAATATAAATGAAACACCCCAAGCTTTCACGGTATGCTTCTCTTTGAATAATACAATAGCATGTGTTATACGCAACTTTTAGTTCTAACACACCACCACCAATCATACTAGCCATTAAGAATATTTATACCCACTTTTTGAAATTTTATACATTTTATCTTTCAAAATAAACATCATTTTTGGATTTGGAATATCTAAGTAGGCTTAGGGTGAAATTTTGGTACTTTTTGGATAACTTTTAAATTTTGATGAATAGTGAAAATTAATAAATTTTAATTAAAAACAACTTTTTTAATCGAAATAATTAATAGTGATAAATTATGAATTTGAGTGGTTTTAAAGTATATTTAGAATATATTTTTACCATTTAATAAAATTTTGGTCATTTTACATAATTTCACAATTAAATCGGATATAAACAAGTGTCAATCTTTTGATTGTTATTATCTCTTAAAAACACGCTTTTTGTTTTAACAACGGGAATTAATTTTAAATTAATTTCTGCCAATTCTGTGTTTTGAATATGTAAAACTGGATTCCATATTTGGAATCAGAATTTCCAAATTTTGTAAATAGGTAACTTTTATTTTTAGACATTTTGAATAATTACTTCGGTAAATATTTTATTTATCATGGTAAAATGGTAAATCCGGTAAATAAGGGAAAAAATAATATTATAATAATACTAAATTACCCTAAAACATGTCCTAACTTTATTGGTTGATATATTTATGACCATGGTCATATTTTGGTCGATTTTGGGACCCCATGGATCCACTTGTAAGTGATAAGGGCACTTTATATTAATTAAGTTAAAATAAATACAAAAATGACATAAGCATATATCTTTTAGAAAAACATTTTTTACATAGGGTTATATATGTTGGATTTTCGACTATAAATATTAATTAGGAAGATAATAACATTTCCTACATAATGGTATTTTATTTATAATGTTTGGAAATTTAATAATTAATATTATTTATGACACAATAATGATGAAGTATTTTCATTATTAATGAAAGAATCAAATAATTGGTATTATAAATGTTAAAGTAAATATAATTTGAAAGTTTTGTGACATCCATGAATTTTATTGGTTAATATGACATTATAGTATAGCTTAAATGATTTTTTTTTGAATTAATAAAGTTTTTAAGACTTTAACAAAAATCAATTATTGAATAGTGTCAAAATTGACATAAATGAGTTTTTAAAACAAATATTATATTATTAATTGATATTCTATTTCTAGAAATCTAAGGTTCGGACAAATGACTTATATCATGATAGTTGTATCATTAATGGACCACTTGTGGGTCTCTTGGATGTATATAGTATGTTTATTAACTATATAATATAAAAATAGAAAGTGACATGGTAAATGTCAAACTAATTAACTAATAATTAAAACTAAAAGATAAGGTTAATATAATGACCCAAACTTGTCTAAATTCTATTGGTTGAAAGTATTTAGATCCACACCCACCTTAGACTTTTAATAATCCACTTTGGAGCCATTGTAAACTGAATATGAATTTATTATAAAATAATATTTCTACCTTTTCCAAAGGTGCCCCTCACCCCTCTTATAAAAGGGAATTCCCCATTCTTACTAATTCACACATTCAAAGCCTTTTGGCTCAGCCAAACCCTACCCAAATACTATCTCAAATTCACTAAATTAAACCTAAAGCACTTATTTTGATCATAATTCCATCCTATGTATCCCTTTTGTTCAAATCAAAAGGAAGAACCTGAATAAGAGGAGGCTAAACGTACCCTCGACTAAAGGAAAGTGCAAGGTAAGGGTTTTCATCTCACTCCTTATTCCCGTGAGATTCATGCCATATTTCCACTATTACCTTTTGTGTGGTGTGTGTACTGCCCATAATTGTATTCTATATGTAATACACTTTAATTTATGTGTATTTACATATTCATTGTATGATACCTCTTTCATGGGGATGTATGTTTCGTAAGTTACCAAATTGGTAAGGGTTAATTTCACAATATCTTTATTATCCGAGGTCGTTTTTAAGTAAGTATCTAATGGGACATATTTATTATCCATGTCCATGTTTTATGAAAGAGTTTTCAAACATATTCTTTTAAGGTACGTTTTACTAAAACATCATTTCAAATGTTTTAAATATTTATTCTTCTAAATCTTTCTCATTAATGTCCATGTCTTCAAAATGGTTTTTAAGGATTTATTTATATGGACATAAATGTTTTTAAAATTTTAATTTCTTTAAAAAGTTTCAAAGTGGTATTGGAAACATTGATTCAAAAATTACTTTAAATGACTTCTTTTCCAAATTGTGTGACTTTTAAATGTTTTCACGAAAAAAGAGATATTTCTCTCAAATAGTTTTGATTTCATCTATATCAATATCCTTTGATAAATTTTACACTTGTTTGAAGTTGATTTATTACGATAAAAATCTTCCATATTTTATTTAAGGTTTTGTGATATGTTTGACTATGGATGAGTCATTTTCATTCTATTAATGGCTTATGATTAATGTTTTGGCATTTCGTAGGCTACTTTTAATATGAATGTTTATATTATATTTCATCCACTTCTTAAGATGAATGTGTTGGACTAGTACGTTCCGGGATGGGGACCGATAAAAGTAATCACTCCGGGTTGGTGTCTGATTATTAGAGGCACTCCAGGTTGGTGTCTGGTTATTAGAGGAACTCCGGTTTGGTGTCCGTTTATTAGAGGCACTCTTGGTTTGTGTCCAGTTATTAGAGGCACTCCGGGTTGGTGTCCGGTTATTAGAGGCACTCCGGGTTGGTGTCTGGTTATTAAAGGAACTCCGGGTTGGGTTCTGGTTACAGTTATCCCTTAGGTCTTGGAATGAGGCCTTGATACAAAAATTAAAGTTCTTCATTATGCATTCCATCATTATGAAAGTGGTTTGTGATATTGCATGTGATTATTTGACTAATAGAATATCCATGTGAATAAGTAAATGGCATTACTTCATTTTATTTTTGCCATATTATGCTGAAGTTCAAGTTTAAAAGGATTCTGTTTTAGTTATACATTGCCTTAAATATTTATGTTTATTTATGAAATTTTTCACTGTATTATTATCCTTACTGAGCATCTGAGGTCACCCCTTTCTATGTTTTATTTTTCCCAGGATTCCAAGAAGTGTGTTGTGATTGATATGAAGGGTTAAGCAAAGGGAAAAATGTCATTCGTGAAGGATTATTTATATTGTTTTGTATGTTATGAAGTGTAATGTAACATTCATGTATGCATTCTATTTTCCAAGATTGATAAACTGATCGGTCCTTCAGGACTTATTTTCTTGTAATCATGCCAATGTATTAAAGTAATGCACTGGCTCTGGGTAACTGGGGTCGGGGCATTACAATATCTCCCTTTTAAACATCAACATTGACTTTTTCAAAACTCCTTATATTTCTCTAAGATTTATGAAAAATTGAATTTCATCATTAACATCTTCAACTACTCACAAAACTTCTAGAATTTTCTATTTTATTCTTCTTCATAATCAGCTCATTATGATTATGTTTCCTTCTAAAAAATTATAAATTTTTATTCATTCTTAGTGATTACGAATTATGTTTCCTTCTTAGTGATTACAAATTTTTTATCCTTCTCATTGATTATGAATTATTTATCCTTCTTATTGATTATGAATTTTTATTTTCTTCATCATCTCATTATGATTTCTTTTCCCTTCCATAGCTCATTACAATTTCTATTTCCATCTACAACTCATTATGATTTCTATTTCCACTTTAGATCCTTACGAATTTGGTTTCCTCTTTAGCTTAGTCTGATGGAATCCACATTATTTTGGAATTCCCATTATGATTGAATTCCTATTATGATGGAATACATATTACAATGGAATCTCAATACTGTAACTCTAAAATTCTTCAAACCACTCCACCATTTACACAAAATAATTTTTCATAAGAGTTTTCATTCTTTTTTAGAACTTTAAGACTATAAAAGCATCATATTATTTGGTTTAGAAGGTATGAAAATTTCTTGAATCCTCACATCACAATATTCTTTCAAAAAACGTCTACAAAAAATGACTTCTTCACTTAGAAGCTTCATTATTTATTTGATTATAGTAAAAGAAAACTTCTATAGAACACCAATTTTTTCCAATGATTCATTTCAATCTAATGATCTGAATACAATGAAGATCGATCCAATTGTTTCTGAAACTTTCAAATTTTATACAAATGCTCATTAGAATGGACTAAACTTGATTCCTAGATAATAAAAACATTCTTATATAATGATATTTGTTGTCAACAAACATAAAACATTGTTAAAACAAAACACAGCAAAGTTTCTTCAATATCCCCCTTTGGATTGTTTAAAACCCCTTTTTAACAACTTTTCCAACGTGCAAAATTTTTTCACAACTCAACTTCTGTAAACAAATCATGTTTTTTTTTACTTTTATCAAAACAAATCCTTTCTCAAAAGAGTGTGTCCTAACACCACGCTAATGGATAATGTAATGTTTTTAAGGAATTAAATCCCTTAATGAAAATAAAAAAATTTATACATGTTAAGATATGATTTCTTCACTTTTATATTCTCCTCTATCTATTTTCATTTTCTCTCTACCATTTTATGATAACCACAACTTCATATTCATAAAAAATGATAATTAAAAACTTATAATAATGTAAAATATTGTTACTTCCTCTCACCCTTATTAAATAAAATTCAAATCTTGGTGGGGGTTCTTCCTTCTATGGTTTATGAATTCATGGCAGGATGCTAAACAAGAAGTATAATCCTCAATTCAACAAAACTTTATTTAATCGTTTCTTTTATAATGATACTAGAAATCTGATACCTTGTTGAAATGTATTCTAGTAAAACATATCCAATTGTAACTTTCTATTTTATAAATTGAAACTTTATATAAATTTGTTTTTATTGTAAATGTTGGAAAATATTTTTGGAAAGATCAATTGCACTATGATTATCACAAAGTGTCTTCAATGGTTTAAAAATTATTACTTTCAAAATATTCTAGCTAAACATTCATCCATAAAATTTGAGTACAAGCCTGAGTAGTTGCAACATATTTGAATTCAGTTGTGCTCAAAGTCACCAATCTTTGTTTCTTACTATACCAACTCACACAAGATTAACCCATGAAAATTGTTCCTCCTGAGGTAGATTATCTATCATTACAATATTCAGCCCAATCGGCATTAGTATAACCATGAATCTTTGTCTCACTATTTCTTTTTTATAATAACCCATGTAATTTTATTCCATTTAAATATCTCAAAATCATATTTTCTTCCATCATATGTGATTCTTTCGAATTACTTTTATACCTGGAACACAAATTCATATTATAAAGAATATAAATCATTGAGGATATAAGATAAAGAAGACTTCCTATCAGCTTATGAAAGTCTTTTTGATTCACTCTAATTCTGGATTCATATTTACTAAACTTTTTTCTCACTTAAATAGTGGTTGAAACATATTTGGATTCTTCCATCACAAACATCTTTAACAATTCCCTGTCATATTTTTCTTGAGAAAATAAAATGTATTTTTCCTACAGTTAAACATGTAATATAAGGAAGAAAATTAATTCTCCTAACATAGACATTTCAAAATTGTTATTCATATCCTAAGAAAATGTATTTAAAAAATATTATCTATCCCCAATTTTTTTTATCATCCATATAAACAATTATATTTAGATTTTTAGAGATAAAATATTTCAAATAAAAGTTACTATCAAAATTTCATTTGGAAAAGTTCAACATTCCCAGACAATTTTCATGTTTAGAATAACTTGCTCATAGATCTTGTTTTTGGTCATACAAATCTCTCTTCAATTTAGAAACATTTTGTCTTCCTAATCAAGTAGAAAAACAAAAGGTTTTTCAATCTAAACATCTTCCTCAATATTACCATTTAAAAAATATGACTTCACATTGATCTAATAAATTTTTTAATTAAGATGTGTTTTTACTGAAATAAACATTCGAATAGTTTCTAATATTACAACTCTTGAAAAAAGAATCTTAAAAATCCACACCTCCCACCTATTCATAGCCTTTACAATAATCTTGTCTTTGTTTCTTGAGACTTCTACCTCTCCATTTAACTTGTTTCTGTAAACCCACTAGGTTCTGAAAAAAATGTTTCTGATGGTTGTAAAACAAGATCCCATGTTTCATTCTTCTCAATATGATCCAACTCCACATTCATAGCATCCCACCATTCTTTGTGTATAATAGATTTTGAAACTGAATTCGGTATAACTTTTTAGATATGTGAAGTCTGATTATCTAATATCAACTTTCTTCTTGCCTAATATGGAGGCTTAGGATTCCCCACAATGTTTTGGGATTCAACATGTTTTTGTAAGGTACAGAATTTCAAATTTTCATTCCAAGTTCAAATTTCCTCGTCAAAAGATTCTTGTAAATCCTAATAAGGATGTTTCTAATTACATTCACTATTGTTGGAATTCACTAGTTTATCCCCCTCATAATTCTCAACAACTTTTGTTAAGGGACTTTAATTTTCAATTACCTTCACCTCATATAATTCCATAAACTATTTTAAACATTTGTTCCAACATTTATAACTTCTTCCATTTGGTGAATATCTTATAAAATTTCCTTCCCCATCTTTCTCATAAAACATTCCCAAATATGGATTTTTCATTTTGAGCAAACATGGCCTTAAAAAACATTGAAGTATTTTAATGAAGGATTCTTTGTTATACCACATTTCATAAGAAGTGATGTTGGTTTTTGATCTCAACAAACATCAATTTTGAACATGTACAATAGTAATAATAGCTTCTCTCCAATAGAACATTGAAAGTTATTTTCCTAATAACATACTTCTTTACATTTCCACCAAATATATTTTATTTCATTCAACTGCTATATTTTGTTGTAGAGTATATGGTCCACTAAACCGATGCTTGATACCATTCTTTCTCAGATAAGTTTCAAGACTATTTCTTGTTAATTCGGTACCATTATCTACTCTAAACCTTTTTATAGAAACCCATATTTCATTCTCAATATCTTTTATATATAATTTTAACATTTCAATAGCCTCTGACAAATGCTTAATAAAAATGATTTTTATCATCCAAGTGAAATCATCAATAAATGTGATAAAGTATAAATATCCATTTTTATTTATGTCTCGTCGGACCACATAAATTGAAATGAATTAGCTCAAGTGGTCTGGTAGATTAAATAAAAATTCATTTATGAATTTTTTTAGTCATGCTCCCTTTTTGAAATGTTACACAAAAATCTCCTTCTCCTTTTTCAATTATGGAATTTTTTTAATGGAATAGAAATTATAATTTTTTTCATAAAATTTTTTCCAAGGTGCCCAAGTCTTCTATGCCACAATTTTTTTTCATCTTTCACACTCAAGTAATGTTATCCATTGAAATCTCTTACATGAAAGAGATTCCCACTAGTTATTTCTCCTATTTCAATGACTTTTCCATCTTTCACACTTTTGGTGAAACAAAAATATTTTCTAAAAACAACTTATTTTCCATCATCACAATGTTGAGATATACTAAGTAATGTTTTAGCCCATCAAAAAATAAAGTTGTCTTTGATTTCAGTTTTCTGTCTTTAATCTCAACTATTTTTATTCCTCTTATTCATATAGGTCTATCATTACCAAAGTTAATTTCCCCTCCTTCATGACTTTCAATGTGCTTTGAGATTCTTATATCACATGTCATATGTGAAGAACAAACACTATCAAATATCCACGGTTTGTTCCTTTTACTAGCTTTCAAAATAGTCTCAACAACAAACCCCTTTTACAACTTTCTTCATTTCATCTTTCTTTTATATTCTATCAAAAGAAACTTGTTATATAAGGAGTGTCATGCATCTTTTAGTATGATGAATAGCCTAATCACATCTTCCAAAAACTTATTCTATACATTCAAATTGATTTATATGGAATGTTTTTAACATCTTGAGAATTCACTATTTTAACTTTCGATAATTTAGGAATGTTTCTCATTCTATTTTCACTATTTCATACACTTTTCTAAAAACTTCTTCCATATAAGGATATGTTGTGCCAAAAATTATAATCCATGTTCCCATTGATTCCACAACACAAATAATAACAATAAAATATTTCTTTTCTATTGAAATAAGACATTTCTCTATTGAATATTTTTTAAGGTTGGTAACTTCTTTCAGATCTAACATACTCAAGGTAAGGACCATCTTTTCTTTTTATTCATTTATCTAAATTTTCATATTTCAGGGGTTTCTCAATTCCATTATACACCCAAGATTTCCAAATACAATTTTTGGTACATGAAATGTTAAAATAATTAGGTGAGATGTTATTTTTGGTAAGAGAAGATTTCACCTGATTATTATATTGAGCCTTATCAGCATCTTTAGAAGTCTCAGATTTTACTTTCAAAGATTTATTAAAGTTTTCATTCATCTTCATCAAGGTAATTTCAGAATCAATATTTTTTTTAGTGAAACTTGTTAACCTAATTTCCTTAGCTTCTATATTCTTACTAATATCTTCAATCATATTTCCTTATTCATGAATTCTAGTTTTGTAACATAATATATCATGAATATATTCATGCTCCTATTTGATGAAATATTTTCTCCTATAATAAACTTATTCACAATCTATAATCATTACTATAATTAATTTCTTGAGAGTTTTTTTCTCAAGACATGAAACAAGTTATATTATGATCCGGTACTCTCTATAGGATTCTTCATATCCTTCTTCATTCGGTGAGGAATCTTTTTTTCTCAACTTTTTCAGAAATGGTTCTAAATTTTTTTGAACATCCATATTTAGAAGAATTCTTTTCAGTTGGGTCTGATTCAACATTCATAATCAACATACTTATTTTGTTTCTAGTAAACTTCTTCTTGTATCTATTGGAAGACATTTCTTCTTTATCATTTTTGTTCCACTTCTTAAATCAATGTTTATCATCAGAATCATTTTTATATTCTCCAACTTTTTTCCTTGGTCAATTCACAGCAGAGTGTCAAATTCCCCCACACTCAAAACATTTGAGATGAATTTTACATCCATACTATCTTCTTTTTATTCGATAGTTCTTGGATATAAGATACATCTTTTTAATCAACTCATCATCCTCTTTATCTTCATACTCATAAGGAACAACTTCTTCAACATATTGGATTTTCACCTTTCTCATAGCTTCAAAATAAATTTCATCTTTTATCTTCTTTTTAATAATTGTATATTTCCTCATTTCATAATAAATAAGAAAATTATGCAATTAATTTAAGAGATAAATCATACTTATCTTATAAGGAATAAATTTTAGAATCATTAATGTGTGGAATGTTTCTTATAAGTTTCTTCACAATTGTAATACCCACCAAGACATCTTTGAATCCTATGATGTTGAAAAAAATTTCATTTACTCTGGTGATTTATTAATCAATTATTTCATCATATTTCATTATAATGTCTTCATACATACTACACCATATTTTAATCATTGCTTCCTTAAATTTTTTATTCCCTTCCAAAACACTTTCCATCTTATCCCACATACTTTTTAAAGTTTTGAGACCCATCAACTTCTGATAAACATTTTCTGATAAGGACATGAGTATAACATTTATAGCATTACCGTCAACTTCTATATTTCTCTTATCAGCAGAGGTCATTGGGGAATATTTCTCAATAGGTGGAAACCCAATATAGCAGTATCAACAACTTCCATGCCAAGAGATAGGAGATAAAGAATCATCATATTTTTCAATCTATAGTAATTTTTTTCCATAAAATATAGGAATTCCTCCACTATTGACAGAATTAATATTATACATGATAAAAATTAAATAAATTAACCCTCTAATATGATGCCAATTAATGTCCTAAAATATATAATAACAATTGAAAGGGGGTTCAATCAGTTGTTCACTATTTATAAATTTCAATACTTTTAGAAACTTATCCCAAGAAACCTGTTATGATTTATTTTCTTATCAAATATTAGTAAATACTCATGTATGAAAATTTAGGGATAAAAGTAAAGAATGCAATATTTATAAGGGTTAGCATGAATTTAAGATCCTACATCCTTTCCATAGCCACTATCATGGGTCTATGGAAATCCACTATTATGAATAAGTGAATACAACTTGTTCCAAATCCCGTTAGACACCTTCTATCTCTCGATAAGAAATATTAAACATACTCTCATCAGTTTAAAATGAATACTTATAAAACAATTTATCCAAAAAAATAATAAATACGTTTTTGAATTTTCTCCATAATTGCTCAGTATTAATCCTCATTTTGATTTGGTTGTATATGATTTTCTCAATCCATTGAGTCTTGATATAATTCTTTCAATACAATTAGTCTGGATCTCTTTCTCCCAATACAATGAGTCTAGATCTAATTCTCTCAATAAGATGAGTCTGGATCCAATTTGCTTAGTAAGACAGACTCAATCTGATGAATCCCTTCTCAGTTTGAAAATTGAGAACTATTTCACAATGCTCAATACAAACTTCTTCAGTATGATTGACTTAATCTGATTGAATGAATACAATCTTCTCAACAAGATATTTCTCACTCCAGTAAATAAACATTTATATTTCTAATCTTCCCCATGATATATTTTGCCGGAAATTACTTTTAATTAATTTATTTGGTGATATGAATTTTCTTCTTGCATGAAAAAACACTAATGAATGAATGATCTGAGCAATTATTTATATGAAACTCCGAAAGAAAACTCATGAAACTTTAAAACATTCCATGCTTCTTAAAATTTCCAAATCTCTAAAAATATCTCTCATTTAAACATAAACTTTTACTTATTCAAACATCCTTATATTTCTTCAAGATTTATAAAAAACTCAATCTCAAGTTTGACCTCTTCAAATCCTCACAAAACTTATGGAATTTTATTTTTGATTCTTCTTCATAATCACCTCATTAAGAATATGTTTCCTTCTCAGTGATTATAAATTTTGTTTCCTTCTTAGTGATTATGAATTTTATTTCTTTCTCAGTGATTATTAATTTTTTATCCTTCTCAGTGATTAAGAATTCTATATCCTTATTAGTGATTATGAATTTCTATTTCCTTCATTAGATCATTATTATTTTTGTTTCCTTCTTTATTTCATAATTATTTTTGTTTCCTCTTTATATGATTACTAATTCTTTTTCTTCTGCAACTCAATCTAATAGAATCCACATTATGATGGAATTATCATTGTGATGTAATTCTCATTGCGATGGAATTCCCATTAATATGGAATTCCCATTACGATGGAATCTCTATAATTTAACATAGAAATAATTCATACCTCTCCACTATTTCTTCAAAATATTTTATCATGAGAGTTTTCATGATTTATAAGAATATTAATAATAGAAAATCATTGTATTATTTTGTTTAGAAAGTATGTAAACTTTCTAACTCCCCACTTCACAATCTTATTTCAAAATAATTCAACAAATAAATGACTTCTTCACTTGACAACTTCTTTATTTCTTTGATGATGAAAAACAAGAACGTCCAGGGGACAACAATTTATTTCCCCAATAATTTTGGATCTGATGACCAAAATATGATTCAAATAGATATGATTTTTTTAGAAACATTCTACTTTTATAAAAAATATCATTACGATTGAATCGATCTGATTCCTGTATAAGAAAACATTCTTACAAAAAATTTAGTTGTCAAAAAATAAAAAACATTTAAAAAACACCAAGAGGTTATTCAATTATAGAAATAACTTCTTTTGTTATGTTATCTATATGATATCAACTATATGTTTCAAAAAGTTTTGTAAATATAAACAATGTCACAAATATGAAAATAATTAAAACATTATTTTTTTCAAGTAATGGAGAAAATTATTTGCAGTATTAATAACATTGATTCTTCAAGCTTAGGATAAACTCATCATAACATGTCTAAAGTATCTCATTCATCACTTAAGAAGAGAATTTAAAAAATTTATGTTTAAATAAAATGATATGTGTGTTTTTACACATGGTTTGTGATAAGTTTTATTATATAACATTCTTTACGGGAAAGTCCAAAATTTCTTGTTCTAGTTAGATAATTCATACAATTATCATTTGTGGAAGTGTTCCAACAAATTAAATGAATTCAAGAAAAATTTACTCGATATTCTCAAAGTGTTGAGAATAAAATAACTAGACATATAATGTTTAGATTCATTTATTGTATTAATAGTATGAATTGGTAACTGTTAAAACTGGAAGAAGAAAGTTAGTTGGAAACTCTAACAATATTTCTTCAAGAATCCATATTAGGTTCTTTAAAACCCAAGGAAGCTATTAGGATGGAGTAATGATTCCATAGGATCGGATTATCGAGAATGCCTTAAGGTGTTTTGGTAACTCCATGTAATTTCTATGTTAGGTACAAGGGTTATAAAAATTAATTATTTGATTTCAAAATGTATGTGATACTAAATACATATTTTTCAAATCATTTTAATAATACAAGAGTTAAAAATCAAAGTAATAATTGATTGAGATGGTAGTTTATATCAATGATATGAATTAAATAGTTACTACATCATGGATTTGAATATAAAGGATTTTATCAAGATAAAATGAATCTACGTAAAATATGTGTTTCTTCATCCCATTTCTATCATGTGATAAGAGAATATGTCTGATAACAAAGAGTTTTTATGAAAAATATTGAGATGATTATTGAATACACATGGTTTATGATTCATAAATTTCAATAACACATATTGAGAAGATGATTTGGATGAAAACTTTTATCCAGTATAATAGTGTTTTTCTAGTTATTTGTTAAAATATGTTCGAATGTGTTCCCACCACCCATTTGTGAAACATTTTAATAAAATATTTTTTAAAAAGGAAAGGTTAAAAACACAAACTATACAATATATAATTATCTAACAATTTTTTATTTGTTAAATATTTATACTAAAATGGAATAAATGTTACTTTCTAAAACACCATGTAGTTTGTGTTGAGTTTATAAACATATTCCAAAGTGAATATAATGTCTAAGAGAATAGTGGGAGTATGTTTGGACTTAGAGAAGTTTGGTTTTAACAAATAAATTTTTTTTCTAATCTTATTTTAGTTTTTTTTTTCACTATATATCCCAAAGATTTATGATATGATAAAGTAAAGAAAAATGTAGATTGTAACATTTTGTTATTGTGAAAAATTAAATATCACTATTATTTCATATTAGTTACAAAGATAAATTCACTTTATTTCCTAATGGATTAAGTAATTTAGTAAAGATAAATGTAAATGGTTACATATTTT
Source organism: Viscum album (assembly GCA_963277665.1). Taxonomy (NCBI): domain Eukaryota; kingdom Viridiplantae; phylum Streptophyta; class Magnoliopsida; order Santalales; family Viscaceae; genus Viscum; species Viscum album. Next base: position 257,487,794 of record OY728128.1, on the reverse strand, counting down.
TACCACAATGAAGTGACTGTCACTTTATCCTAATAGATATTAGTGTATGATAGTAAAAATAATTATAAAGAGTTATATTAGTTATCCTAAAAAAATGTATATAAATTTTTCCTAAAAGGTTTTAAGATGTAATAGTAAAGTGATATGTAAATATTTACATTATTTACAAAAAAAATCAAGGGAAATTTTAATAGAAAAGGTTCCTAATATGATGATGATATACTTAGAAGGAAATCTATGAATTAAATTGAAAATAACATTGTAAAATATGATTTTATAAAGTTAAAAATATTGAATATAAGTTTAAACAGTTGAACTAAAGGAATATAATTCCTAGGTTTCACGATTATTCAAACTAGATTTCATCATAAATGTCACACACTAACTAGTTAGTGGGGGTATTTTACCATATGGTCATATAGGGATGTGATGGAAATTATATATGGATTTAATATTTGGAAAATCAGTCCATCATTGTGGAAACTGTAATAGGGTTCTGTTATATCTCTATAACTGATTGTATGAAATGGTTATAAATTTATCATGTCATTATAATAAATTAAATCTAAATTTATTATTCATTCTTGTTTGCTGCAATATATTTTAAATGAATGTTCAAATGATAAATACCCCTTCAAAGTAAAACTTTTATTTGTCCCTAACTGATGATCATCATGGAGTATAATGGGTTGTAATGACATTTAATGGTTAGATTGAATATATTCTTATATCTCTTAAAAGGGTTGTATATAAGATGTTGAATAATATATTATTAGGGTAATAAGTAGAGACTTATTACATGGACTGATCTTCCAAATTATATCTCATGGAATGTCATAAGGTCATAGATATACTTAGGGTGTTTTCTATTTATCAATCCTTCTTACCTTAGGTTAGAGAGAGTCCAATAATGGGAACATTTGTACTTTGATTCTATACTTAAGCAAGTAAACATATGAACGTAACTAATATGGGGGTGTTTGGCTTTGTTTTTGTTCATGTTTTCAGTTATAGTAAAACAAAGATTTAATTTATCCACTTGTATGAGAAGAATGAACATTTGAAATCTTAATATAATTAGATTGATGAAATTCAATGCCATTTTAGTTGTTTCATATATGATGTGTTCAACTGCTTGGATATGTTACATGTGATGTTCATATCAGATAGATGAATTACAGGTGATGTATTCATCCACTTGGTTAGTCTTTTTAAAGAATCAATATAATAATGAGTGGTCTATACTAGATTTACTTGTTCTATGTCTAGTGGTCAATTGATGTTATGTAAAATGGGATTATGTAAGATACATGTGGGGTATATGATACATCTTGTGGTGTATATTTTTATATAGAAACAGGAGTATGTTTGATTGAGATCACACTAGTCACCTTAGTAGCTTGAGTAGCATCAATGCTTTTATAGAGGCCCCCCATGTCTTACATCTATAAAATAGAGTTTTCATAGTTGTTTTCAATGTTTTTAAGGTAGAAGGGTAACACAATTAGGACAATAGATAAGGATAAAATTTTGTAGAATGTTTTTGTTCAAAATGAAAAGAGTTCATGAAATACTATATCTGAGTTTGGATGGATTCACAAAGAGTTATGAAGCTATGCATACAATCTTTATGAAATTTTAATGCAAGAGGGGTATTGTTAGATATGCGCTAAAAAAGTTATGTATATGTATAATATAATATTAAATATAAATATTTTATATTTAATTACATGAATTTGATGAATGTATTACAATGAATATATTAAATACATGTGATTATAAATATATATATCTGAGATATATTTATTTCTCCCAAATAGCTTTATTATTAGTTACAAAACATTAAGAATAATTTAATTGGCTTAACCACTCAATTAATAGGATTTAATTAATTATGTAAATAAATTTATTTGGATACATTAATATGGATGATGAATTTTAATTTAATGAAACATGCCATAGATAGCTATAAAAAGGGATGTGATCCCTCCTATTGAAATAACAGGTAATTGTGAGCAAACCTCTCATTTCTTTCTTCCTCCCATATTGTTGTTCATCATTTGAGATGAAGGAACTAACACCCCTTCATCATTTGAGTATCCTCGTGATACGATAGTTAATACATTGATCAGTATACCACCCTCCTAGGTAGATTACTTTTTCTCACTTCTTCATTATCATAATCAGTCATTGTCCATCAATGAGAAAGAAGAATATTGTTGTGATTTGTGATTTTTAGCTACATTATTTATATAGTATATTTACACATTGATTCTAAAATATAGATATTCCTATGTTTGGGTTTTTTTCCACTACATATGGACTTATGTTGATCATATAAATCCCATCATTGTTATGATATGGGTAGGATTCTTCGATGAATCCACGTGATTATTAATTTATGAAAAATACATTTTAAAAGCAATATAAAAAATTTCATGCCTAGAAATAAATATGAAATATTAATATATATTACTCTTATTTATGAAAAAAAATAATGTATTTATTTTAATCAAGAGAATTAAATTTTTTATGGGATTATATTATTCATATATTTTTTATAAATAATGGAAAAGGTATTTTGAAACATTTATATAAATTTATAAAAATATTTTTATAAATTAATTAACAAAAAATATTTATGGTTAATTGATAATTATTTTTTAGGTACCTTTTGATAAATTAAATAAGATGATTTATGTTCCAGAAATAAATTTTTTATTTAGAAATCATAAAATGTGATTTATAAATAGTTCATAAATTCAAACATATATGATATTTTGATTATATAAAAAATTTTATACAAATGATTTTTTATTATAAAATGTTTCTAATTAATAAAATAACATATAAATTAAATTTGGTATAAAATGTGAAATAGTTCATATTAATAGGAATGTAAAATTTTTATACTCATTCCAATTTATAAAAAATATATAATTAGCATTTATTTATGAATTGTTCTTATATTTTTTTATCATTTTTAAATATATGAATTGTTCATTTATTTAAATATAATTAACTATTTTTTCCAGAGTTATGAATTGTTTATATTATTAATGACTGTATGCAAAAGTTTTTTTGATAAATTTATTCTAGGATAGATAATTTCATATCATGCTTGGTTTGATATCTTAAAATTTATTTTTTATCTACCTTGAACTCAGTTTTTAATTTTCATTTTGATCTTGAGAATAGTTTTTTAGAATAGTTTGTGCATATTTGGTGTTATATTTTTCATAAATTCATTTATCTATTGAATAAAGTATCCCTAGGTAGAGGAACTTGGGGTCAAACCATGTAATTTCTTGGAGGATTTTGTTGACTAGGAAGGTGAATAGGGTTGGCTATCGGTCACTTCAGGCTTACTCATGTGGAGTTTTTCAACCTCATATAACTGTATTTTGTTACATGAAGTGTTTATGTACCTTATCCATATTATGAATTTGGATATGTATTAATATACTTGAATTATTTTTTTGGGTGATTAACACGGACTTGTGGGTTTTGTAAAGAGATACACATTAATGCGGTGTGAACACATTAATAGAGTAGTTCGAATGAGGATTCCAAAACTAAAATATAGAGGTATGTATAGAAAAAAAGGAATAAAATACAAGAAGATAATTATTACATAGGAAGTAACAAATTTTAAATTAACATTCATGTGATGTATATTAAATTGGTGAGACCTTGAAATAAATCTCCAAAAATACTAAGTTTGAGATACCATCCAAAGAGACCATTTTCAAGACCTTCACAATCTAACTGGGTAGGTTAAGTTAAATATGGGTTCTTATGGGTTATCTTATGTCAGGAAATAATGTACTAAGTGGCTCTAGATTATTATTTGTATGATTCATGCTAAATATTGGTTCCCCTGAATCATCTTTTGTCATCTTGTTTTTGTCATTTTCTTTAGGTTGCGCGAGATGGGAAACCCTAATAGGATTAGGTTACCAGTTGAATAGAGTTAGGTTAATCTTTGTAAGGGATTTAGATAAAGTTTTATCCACTCCACTAACCATGAGTCACAACTATTTTGATTTAGATGATTCCTTACCTATAACATAGTGAAATATAGATCTTGGGTCACTAAATGGATATGATATATGGGATTATCATCAATATTTGTGGCATTAATTTCATTTAAAACCATCTATGAAATGATCTAATAAATGATTTACATATTATTAAAATATCTATTATAGATAAATTCATCATAATCATAAAACTAAATATTATATTAATCCTTGAAATTAGGATCATAAAGTAAGAAACTCCTAAGACTGCAATCTTAAGAAAAGTTCTTCGAAAAGTGAAATATTCTATGTGTTATAACAGTTCCTTTCTGAATAACTAACTTTGGAAATTGTTCAAAAGGTGAATATATATGCTTATATAAGCATGGAGTTATTAATTTAAAGTTTCAATGGAATTATATGATAAATTACTTATGTAATATTAGTCTCCACACATGTAATCAATATGATTGGGTAGATGAATAATTTTCGTCTCATATACTCAATATGATTGGGTACGTCAAATGATATTCAATGTGACTGAATATATTAATGAAATGGTGAGACTAAAATTTTATATAATGATTTATTGGTCATATAAATCAATTCTATTTTAGATAGATATATGATATCAATAGTTTTCTTTTCAAAGTGTTGTAAATATACCAATGGTCAGAAAGATGAAAAGAATCTATGCTTGAATTTTGTTTTCAAGTAATTAAAAAAAGGATTTGCTACATTGATAACATGTATTTTTCAATATTAGAATAAATTGATCATAATATGTATAAAATATCTCACTTAGAACTTGAGAAGAGATTGTGAACAATGGTTGTATAAATAAAATGTGATGGGTGTTTTTACACATGGTTTATGATTTGTTTAATTCTATAACATTATTTAAACTGGAGACTAAAATATCTTTTTCTGGTTAACAAATTCAAAATATTATCATTTATGGAAATGATCCAATAAAGTGAAATAATTCAAAAAAATTACTTAATATTCTCAAAGTATGGAGAATAATTGAACTAGACGTGTGATGTTTATATTTGTGTATTATGTTTACGTTATGAATGGGAAAAGGTTCAAAATGGAAGGCGAATGTTTTTTGGAAAGTATAATAATTTTTTTTTAAGATGTAATATATGGTTATTTAAAAAATTAGGATACTATTAAGAAGTAGTAATGATTCTATATGATGGGATTATCTGGAATACTTGAATGGGTCTTGGGAACTCCATGGAATTTTCACTTCAAGTATAAGGGTTATTGAAATTTATTCTTGGATTTTGAATGGTCTGTGATACTGAATTTATATTTTAAAAAGTCTTGTAAATATACATGAGTTCAAAATAAATGTAATAATTGATCTAGAATATAGTTTCTGTTTATTTGATAACAAAATTGTTACTACATTGATGATTTGAATGAAAATGGTTTTATCAAGATCAAATGAATCTTAGTAAAATATATCTTTACTTATCTCATTTGTCTCAAGTGATAAGAGAATATTTTTGATAAAAATAACTGTTTTGAACAACTATAAGATGATTAAATAAATACACAAGGTTTATGATTCATTAATTTAAATAAATTTTTTTGAGAATATTTGGATAAAAATATTTATCCATGATAAAAATGATTATCCAGCTAGTTGTTAAAATATATGGGAATGTGTTTTGACCACCCATCGGTGAGATATTTTAAAAAACTATTATTTTAAAAGGGAAAGGGTAAAAACACATACAATACCATTAATGATATGGGACCAATTTTTTTTATGGAATATTCATACTAAAAGGAAATAAATGTTATTTCCTACGACACTAAGTATTTTTCTTTTCTTATAAAGATATTACAAAGTTAATATAATGTATAATAGACTAGTGGGAGTATGTATGGACTTAGAGAACTTTAAATTTAAAAAATAAAAGATTTTACCAATCCAATTTTAAGTAATTTTTCAATTTATAACCTAAATAATAGGATATTAGATAATAAATAAAATCGTAAATAATTACATGTATTTAGTATGATAAAGAAAAAATCACTATTATTTTAGATTAATTAAAAATTAAAATACGCTTGATTCCATAAAAGGATCAGGAAATATTGGAAAAGATAAATTTAAATTATTACATATGTTTACTACAATGAAGTGACTTTCACTTCTTCCTAAAATAATTTAAGATATTATAATAAAAATGATGTTAAGAGTTACATTAGTTACCTTATAAAATAGATGTCACTTTTTCCTAAAATTGTTTAGGATGTGATTGTAAAGTGAAAATGTAAATAGTTACATTATTTAAAAATGATTTCAAGGGAAAATTTTATTGGGAACAATTCCAAAGATGATGATGATATACTTAAAAATAAATATATGTATAATATGGAATATAAAATTATAACATTTGATGTAATGAAGTTAATGAGTTAGAATATAAGTTTAATGAGTCAAACTAAAGGAATATGATTCCTATTTCTCATAATTATTGATCCTTGCTTGCTTCATGAATATCATTTACTAAGTGGTTAGTGGGATTATTTTATCAGATGTACACATAGGGATATTATGGAAATTACATATGGATGTAATGTTTGGAGAATTAATCCATTTCTATAGCAACCGCATGAGGGTCATGTTATACTAAAATAATAGATTGGTTGTAATGGTTAAAAATGTATCCTGTATTTATAATAAAGGAAATATTTATTTATTATTCATTCATCTATGCTAATGTAACACCTCAATATTTCATAGTACGTTATCTCATTCAAGTAATTCAATAGCTTGCGCTACACGCAACACCGAGTTCGAGCACACCACAACTTACCAAACTAGCCGTTAAAAAAGCAGTTATGAATAATGTTAACTTTATTTTGAATCTTATATAATCTATATAATTTTAAAATCCTTATTTTTTGTTTATTAGACATCATATAAGAACAAATTCATTTTTTCAGATAAAAGAAGTATTTTTCCTAAAATGCAACTTTACCGCTTTTTAATGGTGAACCCTTTTTAAAACCAATATTTTACACTTTTATATATTCAATTTAATGAAATTAAATTCTTATTTAGAATTGGGACATAGAAATTTAGTTTGGATAAATTTTTGGTACTTTTCTGATTACTTTCATATTTTGACGAATAGTGAAAAATACTATGTTTTAATTGAAAACAACTTTTTTAATCGAAATAATTTATATTGTAAAATTATTTATTTTAATGGTTTTAAAGTATAATTATATTAAATTTTTATAATTTAATAAAATTTAATTCATTATAAGTAATTTCACATTTAAATTTGACATAAACACATGTCAATCTTTTGATAATTTTTACTTTTCAAAAACCCTGCTTTTTGGTTTTGACAACTAGAATTAATTTTAAATTAATAAATGAAACTTATATGTTTTGAATTTGGTAAAATAGACATAATTTTTTAATTCAGAATATCAAAATTATATTTGGTTGAATTTATGTTATTTTTCTAAAAACATTCAATTTTTTATGAATAGTGAAAAACACTACGTTTTTATTTAAAACAGACTATTTATTTAAATAATTGTTTATTTTATTTAAATTTATTTTAAGTCAAAATAGATGTATAATATTTATATAAGTTCAATGTAATTAATTTGAGTCATTTTATAATAAAAATAGATGTATTAAATTTTATTAATCTTTTTAACCTTTTTACCCACCTCCTAGGAGTGTTTGCAAATTTTCATAAAACATAATTTTACAGCATTTGTGGTTTGAATTTCAAAAATCTGGGAGACACAGTTAATATCAATAAGTAAAATGTGGTTCAATAAGATGAAAATAATTTTTTTTAATAGTAACTTTAGACTTTTATTTTCCACAATTAAAAGTAAATAGGGTAATTAAGGGTAAAATGGTATCATAATTACCCAAACACATGTTCTAATTCTATTGGATAAGTATAATTCGACCGAAAACAACATTAGGAATAAAATATGATCCTCTTTAATCCACTTGGATTAGATTAGGACATTTATTATTGTTTTATTTAAATAAGAGTTAAAAGAGTTAAATTCAATGTTTAATAACAAAACCATTTTTAATATAGGGTTACACACAATATTAATTTGTCTATAAATATTCATTAGAAATATAAATATATTTCATACATAAGGGTATTTTATTTATAATTTTTTAAAATTAAATAATTTAAGTTATTTATGACACAGTGATGATGCAGTAATTATCTTATCAATGAAATATTAAAATAATTGATATTATAAATATCCAAATAAATGTAAATTCACACTTTTGGTGAATTACACTAATTTTATTGATTAATATGACATGTTAGGGTTAGTTAAATAAATTTTATTCTAAGTGAGAAAGTTTTTATAAATTTCAAAAAAATTAAATACTAAATAGTGTCAAAATTGACATAATTGATTTTTTAAAACAAATACTATATTATTAATTGATATTACATTCTTAAAAATATAAGGATAGTCGAGAGGACTTAGATAAGGTTATATATATTAATAATTAACTAAATGGGGTTATCTTGGCTTGTCATAGTATGTTTATTAACCATGTAATATAAAAATACAAAGAGACATGGTAAATGTCAAACTATTTAACTAAGAGTTAAATCTAAACAATAAGATTAGTATGATGAAATAAACCAGTATAAAACCTATTAGTTGAGAGGTTTCCAACCCATCCCCACCATATCCTCTAAATAATTCATTTTTGAGCCATTCTAAACCGAAAATTATTTTATTGAAAAATAATATTTCAAGCTTTTCCTAAAGTGACCCTCACCTCTCTTATAAAAGGGAACTTCCCATTCTATTAATTTCACACCTCCAAAGTCTTTTGTCTCGGCCAACCCCTGCCCAAATATACACCCAAATTTCCTCCCTTCATCCTAGAGGCCTTAATTTGGTCAGAAAGCCAACCTATAGAGCCCTTTTGATCAAATGAAATGGAAGAAACTAAAGAAGAGGTAAATATTTCATCACCTCTTTCAAGTTCTTTTCTTCTTCCACTTCCTCTTTCTTTGTTGTTTCCATACCAAAACAATAAATCCATTACTTCATACATATTGTGATATTATTATAAATATTTTACAACCATATTAATTATTCTATCCATCCAATCAATGACAAAGTCACCATACAAATGTATGTACGGATTACCATCTCCACGTCGTGGTGTAGTTTGTTATTCAAGCACTTCATTATTTGGATGTGTATAATAATGAGTATAACTGATGTATATAATAAATATAAAATATTAATTATTCTTTATATATGATATACCATCCAATAATAAACGATTTCACCATCAATATAATGATATTGTCGCTCGTGTGTAAGTACGGATTACCATCTCCACGACATGATGAGATTCATTCCCACATTCACCATTCAACGATGATTATAAAAATATATATTAATAATAATCATGTAATATATGACATAATAATTATACTGGATATATATATATATATATGTACTTACATATATCTTATTCACTTACTTCAGTTCAATATGATAAGAAAACGGAAACAACGTTTATGTGTATGTACGGCCTACCATCTCCATCAACGGTGCCTTCCATTTCTTAAATCTATCTATTATAAATATTTATATTCTAACTATATATGATATATAAATCAAGGTTTATATTCTGGAAGTATTTAAATCATGATCTATATGATACAAGTTAAAACATGTATGATAAAGAAAGCAATTATTACCCAAAATGTTAATTTTACATAGAAATCATTATTAAATGGGCATTATAAAGTCATAAATGAATCATGTATGATATAATAAATATGAATATGGTTCTGGTATAATTTAATAACATACTATGGTCATTATAAAAGAGGTTAAACATACCCTAGACCAAAGGAAAGTGCAATGTAAGGGTTAATTTCCCAATCTCTTTATTATCCGAGGTTTTTTTTACATGAGTATCTACTGGGACCTCTTTATCATCCACATCCTTGTTTCAAAAAAATATTTTCTAAAGGAATATTTTAAGGTTTTATTTAAGGGACTCTTTAACAACATCATCATTTTAAATGTTTTAAATATTTATTCTTCTAAATCATTCTCATAAATGTCCATGTATTCAAAATGGTTTTTAAGTATTTATTTATATGGACATGAATGTTTTTAAAATGTTAATTCCTTTCAAAAGTTTCAAACTGGTATGGGATTATTTGATTCAAAAATGTCTTTAAATTTATTCCTTTCTAAATTTTGTGACTTTTAAATGTTTTCAGGAAAAATGGATATTTCCCTCAAAGAGTTTTACAAATAATTTTCAACTATGTCAACATCCTTTGATTGATTTTAAACTTGTTTGAAGTTGATTTATTATGATAAAAATCTTCCATATTGTATTTAAGGTTTTTTGATATGTTTGAATGTGAATGTGTTATTTTTACACCATTCATGGTTTAATGATAATGTATTGACATTTTGTATGCTATTTTTAATAAGAATGTTTATGTTATGTTTAAACCTTTTCATATGAGGAATGCATTGGACTTAGTAAGTGACGGGTGGAGATTGCTGTAGCTCCTCGATGTATCAGTAGGTCTCATGAGACAAACTAGTGTCTTGGAACAATGCTTTGATAGAATCATATTTGTAGTCTTGGGACATGTCCTTGACTATGTGGTTCTGAAGTCTGGCATTATTCATTCCATCATTATGAAATTGGCTATTTATATTGCATGTAATTATTCAACTAGTAGAATATCCACATGAATAAGTAAATGGCATTATTTTATTTATCTTTAACATATTATACTGAATTTTAAGTTTAAAAATCTTTTGTTTTAGTCTTATACATTGCCTTAAATGTTTATATTTATTTATGAAAGTTTACACTATATTGTTATCCTTACTGAGCATTTGAGCTCACCCCTTTCTATGTTTTATTTTTACCAGGATTCCAAGAAGTGTATTTTGAATGATAATCAGGGTTAAACATGGGATTAATGTCATTCTCAAAGGATCATTTATGTTGTGTTTTATTTTCTAATGTGTAATGTAACGTTCATGTATGTAATCTATTTTCCAAGACTGCTAAACTGATCAGTCTTTCAGGACTTGATTCCGTGTAATCATGACTATGTATTAAAATAAGGCACTGAACCTAGGTAACTGGGGTCAGGGCGTTACATCTATAATATATTTTACATGGAGAATTTAATGATAAATATCCCCTCAAAGTATAAAAATTTGACTTTTCCCTATACAATGATCATCATGGAGTATAATGGGTTGTGATGATATTCAATAGTTATATAGAATAGATTATTATATCTATTAAAAATGGTTGTATAAATGATGTTAAATAATAAATTATTTAGTTAATAATTAAAGACATATTACTTGGACTAATCTGCTAATGTATAACTCATGCAATTTCATACAGTCATAGATGTGTATTGGGTTGTACATTTATTTTCAATCATTTTTTACTGTGGTTGGTGTAATTCCTAGCTTGAGAATCTTCATACTATGATACCCTACTTATGAAAGTACACATTTGAACTTATCTAATATGGTTGGATGGGTATGATGCAAATAATTTCATTGGTTCAAGCGAAACCTAGATGGGATATATCCACTTATATGAAAATAAAAGACAGTTGTCCCTTAATTTAATTAAACTAAAGAAATTCGTGGAATTTTATAGTTGTTTCACATATGATGTGTTCAACTACTTGGATAAGTGACACGTTTTGTGATTATCAGATTGATGAACGAAATGTTATGTATTCATCGCCATGGTTAGTCTTTTTTTTATAATTAAGATAATGACGAGAGGCCTATATTAGATTAAAATTTTCCTTGTATTGTGGTCAATAAATTTCATTGAAAAGGGGGTTGTATAAGATACATATGGTGTATATGATACATCTTGTGGTGGAAATGTTCATATAGAGGTATGAGTATGTTTGATGGAGGTCAAAAGAGAACCCTTAGTAGCATTGGTTTCAATGATACTTTTCAATAGGCTTCCCTTCTTCATACATCTATGAAATCAATATTTCATAGTTGTTTTCAATATTTATAGGGCCCACTGGGTCACACAATTTTTCCCTTGGATAAGGATAAAATGTTGTAAAAAATTTTTGGTTAAAATTGAAGATATTTTAATGGAAAACTGTATCCAAAATCATTTGGATAGATTCAAAAAGAGTTGTGAAGTTTTTTATAAAGTCCTTATAGGATTTTAGTGAAAGTTGAAGATTATCAGATATGCACTATAATATATATATATAATATTTTTTATATAAAGTGTATATTTAATTACATGAATTTTATTCATGTATTATAATTCATGTATTAAATATATGCGATTGTAAATATTTATATTTAATATATATTTATTTCTCCCAATCAGTTTTATTATCAGTTAAAATCCGTTAATAAATGACAAATTGCCATGACCATTCATTGAATAGGATTCAATGTATTATGGGAATAAATTTATATGGATACATTAATTTGTCCAATTAATTTTAAATTAATGAAATTAATTAGGAATGGATATATAAAGGGATGTAATACCTCCTTTTGGTATAACAAGAAATTGTGAGCAAGGCACTTATTTCTCTCTTCCTCTCATTCAATTATTCATCATCAGAGATGAAGCTGCTAGAACCCCTTCATCATTCAGGTATCCTTATAATATGATCATAGATACTATGGCTGGTGTACCCTTTAGAGGAAGAGTTATTTTTTATATCATCATGATCTTTATCAATCATACTCCTCCTCTGAGAAAGAATAATACTACTTCCATTGGTGATTTTTAAGAACATTGTTTATATAGTTTATTTGTACTTGATTCTCAAAGATAAATATGCCTATTTTTTTATTTTCTTCTACAAATTATTGTTATATGATTATCATAAAAACCCATCAAGGATCAAATGCTGGATTGAAAATTATATGATACCACATGGATTAGGGTGTGTTATGGTATGCATGACATGATATGGATATGTGATGTTCCCCTAATTGGTGTACAATAGTATAGGAGATTGAAAAAATTTATAAAAGGAATAGTGAATTTCTAATTACATAGGGTTTCTGTTGGAAAATAACATTAATAATTGTAGTTCATGGTAAAAGTTATAGTTGATAAAAATAAGGAAATTGGATTCACCACTTAAATTTTAGACATCATCAGGGGTAACTCAAACTTTGGGGGGATATTAGATTGTCCTAATCAAGTCATGTATTTTTTGGGTTGATTATTTGTATCCTCATGATCATAATCATATTATATATGTGAAATTTTTCTCTAATTTTATCCTTATAACCAGTGAAGAGGGCTATTGGTGAAACCCAAAACTCATAAATTCTCGGAGGCGATGATTTAAACAACACATGTATGTCAATTTCATTATTCATAATAGAAAATAAAAAATATGTTTCATAATTAATACCTTGACATAATATATTTCACTATAAATATATCAATAATATCATTTTATAGTAATTATAAAATTATAACTTGAAAAGTAATATAGAAATCAAGTTAGGTTGAAAATGAGTGATAATGTTTATACCCTAGCATTTTCATTAGAGGATTCCTTGTAAATGAAGGTTCTAAGATTATATCTTGTGAATAGAGGATCAATTAAAGTGAAAAATATTCTAGGGGATTGAAAATAAGAATATTTTCAATTTTAAACCGAATTTTGGGAGTGGTCTTATAGGGGTGGTGAGAAGCCCCATTTATAATTAGTGAGAATTGCATTTTTTAAAATATTTTAACTTAATTTAAAGAGAGAAAATGTTTTATATTTCATTAAGACTAAAAAATCTTAAATAATATAGTGGGGTATGAGATAAGATATATAATACCTTAAATAGTAATTTTCACATATTTTATATATATGTTTTTAAGTCCTTTGCTCTTAGAAAATTCACTTTTAGAAATTTTTGTTTTACTGTGGTAACTAGTCTTTTCCCAATAAAATTATTTTTTATGCCTAATAATAAAATGTTTATTGTTAAATAATTTTAAATTATAATTCCAAATATTATTTCAATTTTACTGGATAAAATTTATTTGTGTATGATACCTAATTTTTAACATTAACATGCCTAATGTGTAAAAACCCATTTTTAGAAAAAGTGTGTTCTTAAAATAAACTTTCTATGTAGGATAAAATTATCAGTGCTATATATTTTCAAGAAATATATTGAATTATTAAAAATAATATTTTTATGAGAATTTAAATTAAAAAATAGAATTTTACTAGAATAATATTGAATTAAAAGAAAATACCAAAAAGAGTTTTTATTGGAAAATATTTCTTAAGACTATAAAATGTTAATCATAGGTTTCCAAAATTCAACATAATATTTTGATAATGTATATTTTTACACATTAAATAAATATTTGACCAATAAACATGTTTTATAAACTTCTAGGTCTTGTTTATATAATGATACATTAATAAAATTAAAAGTTTTGTTAAAAAACATTATATTGTTTCACTATTCCTATGAAAATAAACTATTTCAAAAAACTAAAAAAATAATAAGTAATTTTGTAATTATAAATACAAAAAATGAAATTGATTTTATGAAATTAAAATTCTCAAATTTTATAATTTAACTTTTAATTAAAAAAGTAAATATATAATGAAAACTTATTTCCATATGTGATGATTCTTCTAGTTTCATTGATGCATTCCACTTGGTGATGCTTACCACATTTTTAACATGAAGAGAATTGAGTATTATTTTCTTCATCACCTCCTTCACATGTACTTCCATTAGACTCAATAATTATCTTATTAGGTGTGTTTTTAAACTGATCTATTTCCAGGTTGTTAATCATAATTCTTGAGAGATTTCTTGTCATAATTAAACAAATTATCAATCAAGTTCTTATCTTTTAGGTTTCTGATTTGGAAAATCTTCATATTGTATAATGAATTCATTGATAAGTTGGTTCCTTTGAGCATCTACTATTACTAAAACCAAAATGTGATAATCAAGAAGGATAAACAAAAAACACCATAAGAGGATTATTATAATATAATTTCATGAATAATTCAACCCCAAAATGGAATATTATTATAAATTATTTCATTATATTTTAGTTCAACCAGCATCAATTTTGTTTCAATCTAGGTTTCTTTATTTTGGGTTTCTCATTTTCTTCAACCTAGTTCCTTAACTTAATAATTACTTCATAATTTCATGTAAATATAATGTGATTAACCAAATCATATCCCCTAGGAGTGTTGAGTTAGGTGTGCAGTCATAAGATCACTCATCATGCACAAGGATAAAGATTCAGTTAATACTCAACTACCATTATTTAGGATCATTACCACTAGGTACATATTTTCCACATCGGAATACACTTATTCGTATCCAAAAATGTATGTGATTTCATAAGAACCACACAATATCAACTTTAGAAAAACATTAGGATGCTATAATATACATATACATCCCTAAGACTTATCTTTATGGGTTTTTTCTAAATTTATATTATCCTAATACCTAAAATATTAAATTTTCCACATCTAACCAAATGGATTATATATACATTTTGACATTATGATAAAATGTTACATTAACCTATAAATCATTAATTTATCCTCAAATAAAATATTGACCTATAGGGTTATCTAAATTTGTTTTGATACCAACCATGAATCCTCAAAACCATACTCCCATATCTGGTGTAGAAAATAGATACATTACATTATGGTTTTGATTCCAAATATAGATTTTCAAACATTACTATCTAATAATTAAATGAATTATTGAAAATATTAAATTTTATATATTCCCTTGACCATTTGTATTTAGGCCTTCATATAATTAGTAAAAATCATATACTAATAAACCCTTGGTCTTTAACAAATAATTTAAATTTTTTCCCACAATATAAGAAACTACATAATCAAAAATTCTTCAACATCTCACATAAATTCTTGACACAAACTATTCTATTAAACATATCATATGTAATAAATTTATTCATTACCCAGGGAAATATAAACATAATAATTTATCTTGTCAAACAATCACTAAGGGTGAACATAAGAGATAAAAATCCAAAATCATAAGTGATAATAAGATGAGCATGAATAATATGGAAGGAATAGATAACCAAAATAATTTTACAATGGAATGAAACTAAAATCATAATAGATCCATGGATAAAAATTGAAATAAAAAAATAACAAGGATTATAATAGATAGTTCTTTGGTGATTAAATGCATACTTTTGGATATATGTTCCTTGACCTAATCTAAGACATCATGATCTTACAATCAAGGCACTTTTCCTGGTTAATACTTTGTTTTGGGAAGGCATACACAAAAATACCCAATCTATTGTGTCTTATAGGACCTATCGATGCATCGATGGGATATTATGGGCCCCACTCATCCCTAATTATGTCTAATGCATTAATAATATGAATGAATGAATAATATATAAAATAAATAACCAACATTCCTTAGTAATCAATAGACATCTGTTTTGGAATAACAAGTATAAAAATTTTCAATATTTCCATATTCAATAAATGGAATAACATTAAATATAAGAATCCCTAAAGCTAACATTAAATGAAGTAATGGTATATGATTAAGTCAATAATTTCCTAATTAATGGAAAAATATTCCTATAAAGGTGAATAACCACTAATAGTAATATTCAAAATTCAATAGATTATACCCTTATCAAAGGTATGATAACAAGGTAGTAGTGTGGAGTACTTTAAAGGAGTAATTGTCCAATTTGGAAATGATTCATAAAAAAAGGAGTTCATATAAATGAAATATACAAAAATAGAAATAGAAGGGGAAATAATATTTTAATCAATAATAGGTTGAAAAAATTAACATATAATAATTGAGTTCAAGAATAATAATTATAACTCAAGGAAGTGAAATTAAGTTATGAAAAAAGCCTTATTATAATGTTACTATAATAATAAAAATAATATGAGAGGGATAACATGAAAATAAGATATAATGAAATTAAATATATTAATTATAATTAAAGGTAATAGGGAATTTATTACACCATATAAAATAAAATATAGCGTGGATTAACAAATGTGCCCAATGGAAATGAAAATAGAGATAAATAACCCTAACATGTTTAGAAACATTTGAATACAAAACCTCCAAAAGGATATATTTTCAAATAGAAAATTAAAAACTTGGAATAATGAGAGAATAATGATATAAAATATCAAAAGTTTAGTAAGTACCTAGTACAATATAAAACATGGTGTATAACATAATCATGTCTCAAGGGATTGAAATTTGAGACTAAGAACCCTTATAAGTAACATAATATTTGAGTTAAGAATCATTTGATAGTGAGGTTATACGGAAGAATTGTAGAACACTAGAAAATAAGTAGGAAAAAAATAAAAAAATAACCATTTAGTATAATAAATCATACATGGAACTATATAGTTTAACAATAATATTTTTAACTCAATGGAATAAAATTGAGTTAGCACAAACCCTTACAACCTTAGAATCCTAAGAGTCAAATCCGATTGATGGTTATGATTTAAAATAAAAAATTCAATACCATTAATAATAATAGGAACATGATATAAAATATTAAATGGGTATTAGATACACAAATACATGTAAAACAAGGTTTAAAATAAGAAATATGTCTCAAAAGTTGAAATTTTGATACAAGAAACCCTTACAACCTTAGAAACATTCAATTAAAAATATCATAAAGGATATGATTTAAAATTAAACATAAAATATATTTAATAATGATTATATCCTAATAAAAAATATTAAATGGATATTAAATTCACAATTCTAAGTAAAACTAGTGAATAATAATAAATATGACCTAAGGGATGAAAAATTTAGATTAGAAACTATTACCTTAAAGAACATAAATATCCTTTATAAAAGAACATAACTACACAAATAACCAATTTCAGAACCTTATTCCTAACTATAACCTTTCTTAAACATCATTTGTAATTATTTTAAACATGTATATTATTAAGTTAATATCAAATTTCAATATATTATTTGAGTAATCTTGATTATTTTGAACAAGTTTCAAGATTACACTATTGTTATTCATTATTCTAAAAAATAAAATAATTATCAGATCATAAAATCTACTCAAATTTAATATTTTTAATTACTTATAATTTATAATTTCATTCTATATAAATGTTTCTTATGGTTCCTATAGAAAAATCGGTATCGAGCATTTTTGGTGATTTTTGAAAAATGAATGTTGGGGTCTTAATTAATGAAGTCAATATTTCTGATACTAATATAGAAAAAACTAAATTAATTATTTGCCTATTTTTAGAATATATTATCAGTAATTTATTTCTCATAGTCTTCCATGTAATTTTTTTATAGCATTGTTCAAGTAGGTTCCATAATTAATTGATGGTTATGATTATGATAGTGGTTTTCTTGAATAACATAATTATTAAAAAAGAATTATGACATTATTTATATATTTTTAAGGTGGTGAATTATATTTTAATATGTCATAATAAATAATTAAGAAACTATATGAAAAATGAAATATGTTACTTCATGGAACCAGTAGTCTACACAACACACGGTTAACATTTTCGTTTCATAGAAAATGGGAGGGAAATAAGGTGTATTATAATTTTTCTCTCCATAATCATAATCATATTATATATGTTAATTTTTTACTAATTCAATCATTATAACCCATGTATAGAGTTGGTGGTGAAGCATGGAAGACATCACTTCATAGAGGTGGTAGTATTTACAACACAAGAATGACAGTTTAATTTTCCTTAACAGAAAAGGGAAAATGTGGTTATTAGTTATACCCTCATCAAAAAAGATGATGTATAAAAATAATAATGATGAAATTTTATAATACTTACAAAATTATAAATTAAAATTTATTATATAAAAAAAATAAGTTTTAAAAAAAAGATCTTATGTTGAAATATTTTCATTTTCCTTGGATGATTCCTTATAAATGGAGGTCTTAAGATAATAAACTATGAAAAGAGGATCAATGAAAAGGAAAATAATTATATTTTAAGTAAAAAAAGTAATACTTTAAATATTAAACCTAATTTTGAGAGTGGTCTTGAAAGGATGGTGAAATGCCCCTTTTATAAGCAGTGAGAATGGATTTTTTGTAAATATTTCAACTTTATATAAAAAGAGCATATTTTTAACATGTAAATATGAAAAAAATGGAAAATAATGGGTTTTGGATTTTTTATGTATGATAATACATCAACCATTCATTTTAACACTTGTTTTAAACATGTTGTTTAGTGATTTACTCTTAGACATTCCACTTTTACCATTTTTTGATTTATTGTGGAATTCAGTTTTTACCTAATTAAATAATTTTTTATGATTAAAAATAAGATTTGATTATTATATAACTTATAACTACATATTTAAAATTTTAAATATATATTTAAAAGACAATTTTATATGCGTATGAAAACTCAATTTTGACATTAGCAGACGTAATTCATAAAAATCATTTTTACTATAAAATCTTGAAGGACGTAGATTTTTATTTATTTTGTGGATAATACCCCTTTCAAGGGTTGATGTGTAACCCTTACATGACCCATATGACAAAGCCACTAATCCCATGAATGGAATAAAGTCCCATAGGAAAAAGGCCCAACACATGACCTTAAAGGCCAAAAACCTCACTAAACTTGGAACTGCCCTCCCTAACATCTACATGTTTGAGGGTGCCTAGCTCCCCACCATGAATGGATGCTCATATATCATTTCCTTATACAGATCTACACTATGCCTAGTACCAATGTAAATTTCCATACCCTCTCATTCTTCCAAACTGGTTAGCTCTACTATGGTGGATGCTACTCAGTTTGAATCCTCTTCTTGGCCTGGTCCAGTGTGATCTGCCTAGAATGATTCTTTAGATTTTTCTCCTAGAGGACCTATGGCTCGAAATCCTATGATGGCTTAAATATCCTATATCCCAAATTCATAAGGTGGCCTTAATACCCTATGCCCCAAAGGCCTTTGGTGGCCTGAAGGCCTTGTGGCCTAAAGGACTTGAGACACATAGGCCAAAACCAGTGGCTTGATGGACCAAATCAACTGAATAGTTTTGGTTACTATACTACACAATACCTTCTACAATAATATTTAATTAAAATAAATTACCATAAATTATTCTTATTTGAAAATATTTCTTAAGTACTCAAAATGTTATTCAAAAGTTTTCTAAATTTATCATTTTATTATATAAATATATAGTTTTATATCTTATATTCATATTTTACAAATATAATATTTTATACACATCTAGGACTTGTTTATATAATGATAAAGTCATAAAATTTATATTTTTGGTAAAACAATTTCATTTTCATAACTATTCACCAAAAAAATAACTATTTTTATAACAAATTAAAAAATTCATACAGGATAATTTTTTTATTAAAAATAAAAAATAATTCAATTTGGCCAAATTCAAATTCCAAAATATGATAATTTAACTTTTAAATTAAAAAATGAATATATAATGAAAACTACTTCCATGGGAAAATTATTTTTAAATATATTAATTATTTTTATTATTATTCCCTTTCATTTACTAATAAGATTTTGTATAAACTGATTATTCAAAGTTATAATATATTTCATCCATAATATATTTAGTTTCGTAAAATAAATTGCATAAAAGAAAATTTTATAAGGGTTAAATTTTAAATCAAAAATCAATCCTATTAGTTATTTAGATACACTAATTAAATTTTAATCAATGAATTATTACGAATAATGAACATTTTTATTTATAAATATATTTTATAATTCCATTATTTATATTTTTACACATAAATTATACAACTACATTTTTACAGTTATATAATGTTCCAAGGTTTCATTGGTTTGGTGTTGCATGTGAAACAATTCATTAAACACATTAGGTTTTAAAGGAAAATATATATTTTTAATTATCAGGTTGTTACATTGATTGAAAAAATTCTTTTTTATTTTGGAAACACTTTTAACAAAAAGTGAGAACCCGTTTATTGAAGGAAACAACATAATGTACCAGATGAGATGTCCAAGCCATTAAATAATAATTTTAGACTATTCGACACATTATCCCTATATAATTTCTAAAAAAGAATACATACCTCAGTAGTTAGAACTTCCTTTATAATATTTTTGAACCAATAATACATCTTGTCCCACATTTTGATATACTCTTTTAGTTTTAATTTCCCTACATTAAAACCACTTACAATAATATGTTCTAGATTGTTCATCCACTCCTTCTTCTATTTATTGGTTTCTAAGAGTATAAGTCTCTAAACTATACTATCAATATCCACTTGTGTGGCATTAATTGGGAGCGATTCTACCAATATATCTTAGCTATAGTGTATGATATGGTCTCATGTTTGAAATTAGTTGGAACCTCCTAGAATTACTATTTTTTGGTTAGTGGAATCTCTCTTATTGGTATCCACCTAATCTGTGGTATTATCAATTTAGGAAAGTTCAACCACCAATGAGGCATCTAGTAACGAATTTGTTTTTCCCATCACACCATTCATCTTATCTTCACTAATGGTCATTTTGCTTCCATACTAGACCTTAACGTAGTCCTCCTCATTATTAGGTTTGAATTTCATCTCCTTGGGCTTCATTTTAATGGAATATCAAGTATACATTAGTTTCAATAGGTAAGAATAGTCCTTGTGACCTTTGTTTTTGTGTTTTTTTAGAAGAATAAAAATTCCAAAATCCTTATTTTCCTTCCATACCTTCTTCCTCATCGGATTATGGGACCATATACCATGACTACCCTCCACACTATCATCTAATAATAGGCTAGAGATCTTATCACTTTCCTATTCCCCAGAAAATCCTTTCCCTTCATAAGAAACCTCATCCTGGATTAGTCATGGTTGATCCTGAACCGACACTTCAATGGTCAGACCTTCAAAACATTTTCCTATTTTAATACTTATCCTAACCATACTAGATAAAAACTAATTAGTAAAAACCTTAACACCCCTTGTGTATTACATTCCATTAGTCATATATTTCACATCACCTTTTTCTATTGGAAACTAGAGAGAAACAAGAGGAGTATAGCCAAATCCAGGGCACACTACACATGTTCCCTAGAACCGCTCCTTGTTTTTGGATCCATGGTATCCATTAATAACATGTTTCCTTATATATTCATAAATTAATAACACACAAAGGATTTAATCATGAATAAAGACTGACTAACACCATAATATGATTATTGGAATATAATTTCATGAAAACCTAACTTAAAAAAATCATATTCTTCCAAGTTATTACATTATATTTCAGTTAAACATAAATTAATATTTATTCAATCTAGGTTTATTTAGTTTGGGTTATCTTATATTACATAACCTAATTATATAACATAATAAGTCCTTCATAATGTCTTATAAAGATAATATGATTAACCAAAGCATATCCCCTTTTATTTTCTAGCCCAGTGCATAGTCTTTGTCCCACTCAGTATGCACCAGAGTGAAGACTGAGTTGATAATCAACTATCCTTTTTTAAATTTATTACCCCTAGGTGAATATTTTCCATAATTTCATCCACATTCCTATATCTAGATAAGGATTTAATTGGTATGAGAACCAAAAAATATATACTTTACCAAAACATTGAGATATTATCATGTAATTAGACATGTCCCCTATAATTATCCCAATGGGGTTTTCACTACATTTCTCTTATACTAATACCTAAAATATTAAACATTACCTAAAATACCATATTGGGGTTTCTATAATCTTGAATGTAGAATCAATTTTACCTTTAAATCGTTAACCCTTAAGATACCATCAACTACTACCCAAACCTCCAATGTTATTAAAACCCTATTATAATACTAATTGTGACACCACGCCCTTGCACTCCCATATTTGGTACTCAAAAAACATAAATTAGATATTCTAATTGATAAAAAAATTAGAATATTGGACATAACTATCCCATATTTAAATCAATTAAAAAAATATTTCATTACATAAATTCCCGTGAACTTCTATATTAATAGCTTAATAGAATTAAGAAAAATGAAAAACTAATAAATCCAATGTATTTATAAACCCATGGACATTTTTTATACTATATAGGAAAAAAGTTAATGAAAAATAAATTATCAACGTCGCCCATAAATTCTCCACACATTCTATTATGTTAATCATTTCAGGTTTAATACATTTCTTTATAGCCTAAGGAAATGGAAATATAATAAAGGGTGAGATAAAAATTTTCATAAGGTTGAAAATAATTGATAACAATAAAATATCATAAGTGTTCATAAGATGAGAATGAATAATATGGAATACATAGATAACAAAAAATAATTTAATAATAGATTAAAACTTTTATAATGCTATATCTATGGATAATAATGAAAATGAAAAGATCACGAATATAACAATAACCAGTTCCATAAAAATGAAATGAAAAAAATCAGTCATATAATTTTATTCCCTAAGCTAATACATTATTATCTTACCCTCAAGGCCATATTTTAGGGAATTACTTTTTTCTAGGAAGTCATGCACTAGAATATCCAAGCTAGTCTGTATCATGAGAATTATCGACGTATTGAGAGGATACTATAAGCCCCACTGGTCACCAATTAAGTCTAATTCATTCATCATTTGAAGTAATGAATAATATATAAAATAAATAATTTATTTTTTTGGTAATCAATTAACATACATTTTGGAATAACAAGCATATTGATTTTTAATTTTTCATTAATCAATAAATGAAATATATTTCTATGTAAGTATGCATTGGGGTAACATCCTATAGATTAATTGTTTGAAATTAAGTCAATAATTTCCCTAATCAATGGAAAAATGTTTTTAGCTAAGTGAATATTCAAAACAAAATTGAAAGTACCCTTATCTATGGAATTATAAAAAGTTAGTAGTGATTACATTCATGGCATAAAGATATCAATAAGAAATTATCCTAGAAAAATGAGTTCATAAATAATATATTTAAATCCATAGAAATTGAACTGTGAATAATATTTTATATATAAATAGTGCAAAATAAATCAACTTAGAGTAATGGGGTTTAAGAATAATCATTATAACTCAAGAAAAAAACGATGAGTTATAAAACTACCATATGGTAATGGTAATGTAAGAATAAAAAAACTTAATTGGGATACCATGAAATTAAAATATAATGAAATTAAAGATATTCATTATACATTAAGGAAATAGGTTAGTTAATACACCATATAAAATAAAATATGGTACACAAACATGTCTCATGGAATTAAAAATAGATAAAAATCACTTACAACTTTAGAAAAAAATGAATCAAAATCCCTTAAAGGAAATAATTTAAAATGGAACATTAAATAACAAGAATAATAGGAGAATAATTATATAATATAGTAAAAGTTCCATATTTTAAATAATACAATAGAAAACATGGTGTACAACATAATTATATCTTGTAGGATTGAAGTTTAGACCAAGAACCCTTAGAAGTAACATAATCTTGGAGGTAAGAATAATTTAACAATGTGGTAATAAAGAATTATTTCTACAAATCTATAAAATAAGGAGGAAATAAAATATAATTTATTAATCTAGTATAATTAATCAAAATTTGAACAATAAATTTCAATAATAATGTTTATAATTCAATTAAATAAAATTTTCTTTGCACAAACCCTTACAACTTAAGAGTCATTCATGTTAAAACCCATTGAAGGATTCTCTTTCAAATTAAAAATTAAATACCATGAATACTGATATGATCAAGCTAAAAAATCATAGGTGTAGTAGATACACTATCACGACCCCCTCCCTCAAAATATACCCCTCTTGGGCTGGAAATGAAGAAAGGGAGATAATGTCCCCTAGTCCCACCTCCAGTAGGACCCGAGTTGGTGACTGGAACCGAGGGTGTACAAATATCATATATATCGGAGGAATTAACCTTTTATGTAAACATGGTCTAGAAATAAGATAAACCATCCACAATAACTCCAAGACATAATATAAAATAGAAATCCATAAACCATCCCACATTCATGCAAAAAAGTAGAACTGATACAAATACAAAAGTCTCCAAAGTAAATTCCCAAAATTAAAACTAAAAAGTGCCGCATCAACTATCAATATCTGAGATAGTAAGGTCCATCAAGGTCCAAGAAATCATCCTAGAAATCGGAATATTGTTTTATATATATAGGGTGAGAAAACAACTATACATAGTAGTAAACCCAAGGTCTCTCACGAACATGTGAAAGAAGCATACTAGTGCCCCTCTGAAAAAAAACAGAACCAAACAGAACCCAATAGGTATACTAACCATCCCAACTTAACCAAGGTTTTCTCACCAAATAACGCATGTCAAGTAATGTAATATAAATTTCATCTATTATAGGGTACCCCGCACCACTTTCCCACTGGTTATGTCGCTCTTTCCCAATATCAAACATCCTAGCACTCCCATCCCTTCTGTATACCATAACAAATCCCACCCACACAATCATGGGACACAAAACACACCATAGAATGCCTTTACACCCATAGGCCAAAAACCACATCAAAACTTCCCCACACACACCTAGTCCACAAACCACATCCCAAACTTCCCGCACACACATGTGCCTCACAACACATCACAAATCATCCCGAAGACACCTAAGAAAGGATAAAAAACCTTGGTTGTCAACACCTGGGATCTCGTATCTCTCCTAATGGAACTTGGGCCACCACAACAACATCACATTCCCTAACGCAAATAACAGACCTCTGACCAACATAGTTTGTCATACCTACCTCACCATGAAGGGAGTGCATAAAAGAGAGGGTACCCAACCATTTGTTCTCCCCATCAGATGTTGGGAAAGACAACATCCCCCATGAAGAAGGGGGTGTTCCGAACATAGTTCTCATATACGGTGGGTTTCTTATATAAATCATAAGGAAAATACAAATGTATACATATATGATACCAGACACTCAATCCCATCCTACGGTTTCTCTATAAAAAACCAACTCACAACACTACCAACTATGTCGTTACCACTTAATGCACGACATCACAAAACAAGACACAAATCCCAAATCACATCCAAAACCAAATTAATTAACCATTATCATTATATTAACCAAACTAACCCAAGTTGTTCCAAAATTCATTAAATGGTTATTTGTTCATTCAATCACTCCCAGGAAACTAATCAACACAGAAACATTCAAGGTAAATTGACCGACTTCATATTAAATACTCATCACACCATGAACTCTATGTTTAACACCAATTAATGATATATAATATGTCAATATAAAGTAATGGGGTGAATCTTTCATCTTATTATCAATGGAGAATAACCCATACCCACCACCACCACCATTCTTCAAATTCATTGTGCATAAACCACCATACCAACCAAAACAAACCCCTAACTCACCACCACATCCAGCAACACATTAAACCACACCCAAGCCTGTAGGCCTACTACAAAATTGTTCCCACAACTACATCACCATACCAACCAAATAAAAACATATTCATGTTTTAACAAGGCATCCCTCTTTAATTCCACTTATTAATTTAGGGGTCATCTATTTTATTAGATGAGTGTATGTTGTTATCAATTTTCATATAAAAGTGTTCAATCAAAAAAAACATCATTTATTCCATAAAATATCTCATTCACAAAAAAAGTCCCCCAATGGAAACAATTTTTAGTGGGTAGTTTTTCCATATATATTACAATATCAAAATAACCAAAAAATAAACATGCGTCAATTTTCCCAGCCCCCTATTTATTGATTTAAAATTGATTAAATTATATTTATTAATCTGAATTAAACTATCCCTAGAAAGGAAACATCCATACACCCACCCCACATGATTCACAATTGAGATAGATGAAGTACAACCTACTTGTAATAAGAGATGATCGGCACATCCTAGTTGCACCAAAATAGGGGAGCACATGCACCAAGAAAACCTCAAGGAAAACTTGAACCAAATACTACACTCTGGCCACACAACTCCTATGGGAAGAAGAAATCTGGGCATCCCGTATCAAGAGAAATTAAGGGACATGATTTAGGGTTAAGGGTATCTCGGATTTTGAAAATATCTAAACAAATTCACAGGTTTAGATACATATTTGATTTTCCAATAAAAGCGGATCTGGTCAAGATAACGTGATTTGAACATTTCAAATCCCCCTAACCCTTATGAAATTTGAGATAGTATTTTATGACATAGAATCAAACTTATACTCTTTAAATAAGTCTTTAAATGCATTTTACATCAAAGAATATGTCAAAAGGGAAAAACTACAAGAAGTTGGGAACACTGTACAAGATCTACAATTAGATAACTCACTGCTCGATGAGGTACCACTCGCAAGACATCATTAGACTTAGCAATACTCGGTGAGTCATCTCTAGTGAGCGATTATTAGAAAAAGCACCTCTCGGCGAGGCACTGGTCACAAGAAAACATTAGATGAAACACCTCTCTTGAGTTACTGTTAGAAAATTATCCACTTAGTGAGCGACCATCAGATGAAATGCCTTCCACCATCCGGGAGTCACCATGAGGCGGGACACCGCTGGACAAGGCATTCTTGATTGAGAAACCACCGGTGAGTCACCGCCAGTGAGCAACTTCCAGCAAGTCACCACCAGTGAGTGACACCAGAGAGTCACCACCAGTGATTCACCACCAGAGACCCACTATTGAAAAAACTAGAAAATAAGGAAAAATGAAAAGTATTGGAATGGACCACCTTGACCTCATAGGACACCTCAAACATGATATTCTCACAATGAAATGGACCAGATAGGTCTGAACCATTACATCATATACCTCTAAAACTATTCTCTCCATTAATAATTCAAAATCAAACATGAAGAAAAATATAGGAACATTCCAAACATCCAACCCTAGATATACCCGCCAAGGATCTCACTACACTCAAGACACTACTTATCAACCAAATACATCAACATTAAATGATAAACTACCTTGTGTTGTTTGAAAGCTATAGTAGAAACCTCCACATCCAAGAACACCTCTTCTAAAATATACAACCCTGGCCTTATTACATCAATCCAAATGACCACAAAACACCCCAAACAAACATAAACACCATTCCATATTGAACACATGAATCATAGGATTTTTTCCTCCATGTCGAGATAAAATCGTCTCTAGGTGGCTCTAAGTCACCCACACGTGTTTAATCGCATCATAGTTAATCATCTTGATTAGTAATCGGGTCCTCCCATTTTCATATGTCAATACTTCCTCTCACATCACACCACATACATCACGAAGAAAGGATAATAGCTCATAGCAAGGTTCTAGCATTACATCATATAGAAAAATAGATCAAGTAAAACCACAAAACAACTCTAGGTATTGTTCATGGATTTGTGTCTCGCACTCCCAAGTACTCTCCTCCTTGATAGCATGCCTCCATAGAACATGAACCAAAGGAATGGTATGTCTATGCAGAACCTTCTCCCGATGATCCTGTATCTATACTATATGCTCCAAAAATGTTCTGTCATCTCCGATATTCAACTCTCCCCAGTCAATGACATGGGATTCATCATGAAGGTGTTGAAAAAGATGAGAGATGTGAAAGATGTCATGGATCCTCTATAACTCCAGTTGAAACATCAAAGGGTATTCCACCTCACCAAATCACCCAAACACCTTAAAGGGTCTAATGAACCTAGGAAAAATATTACTCCCCCTACCAAACCTATACTGCTCTTTTCAAGGAGAAACCTTAAACAACATGTGTTCCTCATCCTCGAACTCCAAGGGCCTCCTCCTGTGATTGGAATAAGACATCTTTCAGTCCTGCATTGCTTTCTTCCTTTCTCAGACAAGATGAACCTTCTTCATTGTGCTTTGTACCACATCAGGACAAAGAAAAACTATCATCCCAAATTTCATCATGTACAATAGAGAATTACATGTTCTTCCGTAAAAATCCTCAAACAGATCCAAGCTAATGGAAGAGCGATAGCTATTATTATTTTAAAACTCTACCAAGTGCAGGTTCCATACCCAAGATCCACCAAAGTCTAAGATGAATTCTTGTAACATATCCTCCAATATCTGGATATCCCACTACGTCTTCCCATATGTCTTAGGGTGGAAAGAAGTGATGTGGTGTAGTAGGGTGATAAAGGCATGCTACAATTGCCTCCTGACTCGTGAGGTAAACCATGTGTCCCGATCTAAGACAATGTACCTAAAAACATCATGAAACCATAACACCTAATCCATGTACCACTTCGCCAAGGTATCCACTATTCCCAACTCCTTGATCGCCATGAAGTGGGACGATTTCATTAACCAGTCTACTGTCACCCAGATAGAATCACAACCTCCCAAGAATTTGGGTAACCGTATGATGAAATCCATTGATATTTCATCCCATTTTTAATAAGGAATATCCAAGGGCTTCAACATACCATGAGTGACATGGTTCTTAGCCTTTACCTTTTGGAAAACCAAGAACTTCTCTACAAACTCAACCATTGTTTGTTTCATCCCAGGAAACAAAAATTGCATCCTCAAGTCACAATACATCTTGGAAACTCTTGGATGTACTATTGAGGGTGAGCCATGAAACTCACAAAGGACTCCACTATGCATATCCACTAGAAAAAAACATACCCTGAAAAAATATCTAGTTCTGATCATCCTCTAACCATCCCTCTAGAGCATCACCATGGCCAACATGATCATTCATCACCTCTGACTTAGAGTCGACCCACTGAGACTCTTCCACCTGCTACTTTAAAGAAGATTTCACCATCATGTGAAACAAGAATCCTCTACCACCATCCACTCTTTCATCTATGTTCTATACCTCCAACTCCTCCATCACTCTCCAAGAATCAGTATATTCCCATACAACCTCTTTCTGTGACATTATTCTCAAAGCATTCGCTACAAAATTCACTTTCACTGAGGTGTAGGAGATCTCAAAATCATTGTCCAGCAAAAACTCCATCCACCTCAGCTATTTTAGATTTAGGCCATTCTGTGAAAATTTATACCTCAAGCTCTTATGATCTATGAAGACCAAAAATCACTCCTCAATGAGGTAATGCTGCCACAACTTCAGTGCAAACACAATTGCTACTAACTCCAGATCGTGGGTGGAATTTTTACATTCCTGGTGTTGTAAATTCCTAGACTCATAAGAGATCAATGCTTTCACTAGAAAAAATCCAAAATCCATATGGGTTTTATCACAAAACACCTCAGACATTTCCCCTTCCTATGGAAACCAGATCATTGGTTTATGGACCAACATCCCCTTTAGGTAACAGAATACTGCCTCGCACTTATCCCACAACACAAAAACTTGGTCCCTCCATGTCAATCAAATAAATGGTGCTAAAACTAGATATAAATCGGGTACAAACCTCCGATTATATCGTGCAATACCAAAGAAACTATGAACTTCTTCCATGTTCTTGGGTACTACCCAAGAGATAATAGCTATGACCTTCAATGGGTCTACTTCCACACCCTGCTGACACACC
This sequence comes from Viscum album, assembly GCA_963277665.1. Lineage (NCBI taxonomy): Eukaryota > Viridiplantae > Streptophyta > Magnoliopsida > Santalales > Viscaceae > Viscum > Viscum album. The sequence goes on along the minus strand of OY728128.1, from coordinate 257,457,108 downwards.
ATATGCTCAAGGAAATGAAACTCTCATGTCTAGAACATATACATGTCCAACATTAAGTAGATTTTGGTGGCATTGAAGAATATACACAACAGTTCTGAGAATAATAGTGTCCTACTCCTCTGACTTTTTGTAGACCAAGATGTCATCGATGAATACAAAAACAAATCAGTCCAGGAAATCATGATAAATGGAGTTCATAAGTCCCATGAACTTATCCAGTGCGTTCTTAACAATGAAATCTACGACTACGAACTCGATGTTCACATACCTATATCTGAAGTCAATCAGTTGTATATCGCCCTCCATAACCCTCATTTGGTGACATTCACACCCTAGATCGGTCTTAGAAAACCAAATCTCCCCTCTCATCTCATTGAAAAGATCTTCTATCCTTGGAAGAGGGTAGCGATTATTAACTGTCACCTGATTCAACCTCTTGTAGTCTATACACAACCTTGGACTCCCATATGCTTTATTTTCAAACAACATTGGAGCACCCCACAATGAAACATTAGGCCCAATAAATCCCTTCTTCATCATATCATCTATCTTAATCCTTAACTACCACAACTCAAAATGTTCCATTTGATTAGGATCCTTTGAAATTGGAGAAGAACAAGTATTCAAGTCTATCCCAAACTCAACATCATGTCAAGGGTGTAGAATCACAACCCCCATAGGGAAAACATTTGGGAACTCTTTAACAAACCTGGTAACCTCTAACATCATGGTATCCACTGATTCTACTAATAGATCATCCAACAAAGAAAGGAGAGGCTCCACATTCTGACTACCAACTTGACAACCCTGCTCATCAATGGAAAACCACATGTTGGCCATCCATATCTGAGAACACAACCCTCCTATAGAAGATATCAATAACATAATGTATTGAATAAAACTAGTCTATGTCAAGAATGACGTATTATGGATAAATCCATAGTAAGAAGAGTTACCCACTGGAATGATGTGGTCCCATCATGAGTCTACATGTGCGGCACATATCAAACAAGCTATTCTAGCCTCCGACTGGCATAATCCACACCAGAGGCATGAGAAGACTATCTACATATAGTCCTATAAAATGGGATAGAGTGTTTGTAATAATGTAATGTGAAGCTCTTGAATCAAACAAAGCACAATAAGTGGTACTAAACAAGTTGATTGTAACTCAGACAACCTATGGACCTTTTGGAACTGTTGCCTCTGCTGCGTGCAACTGACCACACCCAGCTCCTTTGACTCTATAATAATGGCCACCTCCATGTCCATGATTGGTTCATGGTCACTGATAATGAGGAACAACATAAGGTTAGGCTCTATTTACTCTGTATCCACTCTTTGGAGTAAAGGCATGTTGCCCCTGCTATTGAAATGGCCTCACTGGAAACAGCTATTGAGGCTCGGGATGAACCTATCCACCTCTACCAAACTATGCTCATGGAACCACTAGGTACTGGTTATGGAAATAACCACGAACCCCAAAATCGAAACAACATGGCATGAAGCTCCCACAATAAATATGAAAACCACCAACACTAAGAGGATGGAAGGGAAACTACTAAGGTTGAATCCCTACCTATTGAAACCGCAATGGTTATGGCACCTATGACCTACCACTGACAACTCTGCCAATGGAAGAACTCTGTTAGATCCCCTCTTGTGGTATACCTCCTCATGAGAGAATCTTCTTTATCACCTCCACCATATTCTAAACCTCCTAATATTTTGCCAATGTGAAAGGAGTGACATCACACTGAAGAGAAGGACAGAGTGCCACCGCCAGATTTCATGTAGGAGACTCCTATTAAGGGAAGAGACCTGAGGAAAACAAAGAAGATCCTTAAACTTGATCCCAAGCTATCACACTAACATTCTACCCTATTTAAGGGAGAGTAGATTCTACCTCTTATAATTCTTCATGGTCGATGAGAGGAACTTTTCTCAGAACTCTTCTAGAAGTAGACCCACAAAACCTCTACCATATTCTGTTACCCCAAAAATAGTGTCCACCACTGACGCGCATTACTGAACATCTGATTGACTACCAAAGGGATTCAGTATTCCATCAGTTCATGGATTGAACTAAAATAAATCTCATTATCCTTTATCCAACTCATCATTTTCACATCTAAAACACTACCCTCGTACATTCCCTATTCCTACCACGGGAAGGCACATAATGGCCTCTTCCACTAATCATCCTCATCATCTAGATTACCCCTAAGTAAATCAACCAGATCAGCCTTCTGAACCTCCACTACCTAAACCCTACACAAATGATGACTAGGAGCCATATATGGAAGGTAAAGAAATATTTCCTATACCTGGTATTATGGAATTTTATTAATATTCATTTTCAATTTATATCATTTATTCAATTTAACCAACCCAAAATTACCCAATTCAAATAAGAACACAGGTCATTATGATTCATGTACCTTTCCTAGGTCTATACCCTATAAGTAGGTTCATCCTACATGGCCATTAAAAATCCTAGATTCTATGCACTGGATCACAGAGGCCCATAAAATCATATATCCTAGCCGGTCTCCCTAGTCGATGTCACACACCAGGGTCAAAAAGAATTGTTTCCATACCATCACATGAAATACTCACTATTCCTACCTCAAAACTCCATCCTATCTCTCAACAACCACCTCTGATACCGCTCTTTCATGACCCCCACCCTCCAATGATACCCCTCCTAGGATGGCGATGAAGAAAGAGAGATAATAACCCATGAGTCTTGTCTCCAATAGTCCCTGGGTTAGTGACTACCACCAAGGGTTTACAAAACTTATATATATGGGAAGCATTACCCTTTTTAAGAAAATAATATTGGAAGGTAAGATGAACAATTCATAAAAACTATAATATATAATATAAAAGAGAAATCCAAAACCCATCACACATGCTTGAAAAAAGTAAAACTGATATGAATGATAAAGTCTCCAAAATAAAAACCAAGAAGTAAAGATAAGAAGCGACATAGAAACTATTAAACTCTAAACTATTATTGTCCAACACATTCCAAGAAATACTCATAGAAACCTAAAAGTTGTTTTATATGCATAGGGTGAGCATACAAGTATACTCAATATGAATACCAAGGTCTCTCATGCACATGTGATAGAAGCATACTAATGCCCATATGAGAAAACAATAAAACCAAACATAACATAATAGTTATACTAACCATCCCTACCTCACCAAGTAATGTTCACCAAATAACAAACCTCAATATTTGTAATATAAATCATATCAATGATAGGGTACCCTGCACCACTTTCCCACTGTTTATTCCACTCTTTCCCAATGTCAAACATCCTCGCGCTCTTATGCCTTCCGTATACCACAACACACCCTTCCCAAACACACCTAGGCCACAAACCACATCACAAATTTCCCACACACACATGGTTCACAAACCACATCACAACATGCCTGCACACACCTAGGGCACAAAACACAGCACAACCTTTCCTGAAAACACCTGGGCCTCACAACATATCACAAATCATCTCGAAGAGACCTAGGAAAGCACAAACCACCTCTTCAGAAAATACCTAGTCTATCATATCTCATTTTAAGACACATAGTCCACGACAAACACATCGCATCCTCAAATTCAACTAACAGAACTTCGTCCATTGTAGCATATTCATTACCTTCATTGCTGGGAACGGACAATTGAAAAGAGAGGGTACCCAGACTTCCGTACTCCCCAACAGATGTATGGAAAGACACCCTCCCTCATGATTATAGGGGTGTTCGACACATAGTTATCAGCTAATTTGGGTTTCATATAGAAATAAAAAGGAAAATTCAAATGTATACATATATGATACCAAACACTCAAGCTCAACCTATGGGTTCTCAACAAACAACCAACTCACAACACTGCCAAATTTGTTTCTACCACTAAATGCATGAAACCACACAACAAGCCACAAATAATAAATCACATCCCCAACCAAATTGTTTAACCATTTCCATTATGTAACACCCCAAACTTCCACCATATGTTTTCCTTTGAATAATACAATATCTTGCATTGTACGAAACATCGAGATTATAACACACCACGACCAATCAAACTCGCTGTTATGAATAGTAATACTTGCTTTTAAAAAATTTGATAAATTTTATTCTTCAAAATGTACTTTATTTTTGGATTCAAAATATCAAAATTGTCTTAGGGTTGGTACTTTTCGAAAAACTTTCAATTTTTGATAAATGGTAAAATATACTAAATTTTAATTAAAAACAACTTTTTTAATCGCAATAAATAATAGTGTTAAATTATAAATTTAAATGGGTTCTAAGTATCATTAGAATATATTTTTAACATTTAATATAATTTAGGTCATTGGATATAATTTTACATTTAAACGAGACATAAACAATTTTCAGTCTTTTGATAGTTATTATTTCTTAAAAACACGTTTTTTGTTTTGAAAACAGGAATTAATTTAAAATTAATTTCTGCCACATCTGTGTTTTGAATATGGAAAAATGGATTCCATATTTCGAATTAGGAGTTACAATTTGTATAAATATGTAACTTTTATTTTTAGACATTATGAATATTTACTTCAGAAAATATTTTATTTACCGTGGTTAAAGGGGTAAATCCGATAAATAAGGATAAAAAAGTAATATTATAATAATAAAAAATTACCCTAACATGAATATTATTTCTATTGGTTGATACATGTCCGACCATGGGCATCCTTGGGTTGATTTTGGGACCCCATGGAGCCACTTGAGAGTTATAATAAAACTTTATATTAATTAATTTAAAGTAAAGACAAATATGACATAAACATATATCTTTTAGTAAAAAAAATTTACAAGGGGTAATATAAGTTATCTCTTAGACAAAAAATATTCATTCAAAAGACAAAAATATTTACTAAATCATGGTATATGTTTTATAATTTTTAGACATAAAATAAATAAAACTATTTATGGCACAATAATGATGCAGTTTATATATCATTAATAAGTGATTTAAATAAATTAGATCATAAAAATTAAAACAATATCCAAAACCAGTCCAATTCTTATTGGATGCTGTCATTTAGAACATGAGTCATTTTATATTCGACTTTAATGAGTGTGGGACATTTAGAAACCAAAAATCTTTATATAATAAAATAATAATTTTAAACTTTCATAAAGAGACCCTCCTCCTCCTTATAAAAATCCCTCACTTAAAACCCATTTCTCACACCTCTCAAGCCCCTTGTCTCATCCAACCTCTACCAAATTAATCTCCATACATCCCTCTATTCCTCTTAAAAGCCTTGCCTTAAGAATAAGGCACTACAAGTAAGCCTTTTGGTTCAAACCAAATGGAGTTACCTGATTTAAAGGTAACATCTCCTCTTAAGTTCTTTTCATTTATTTTACTTGTCCAACACCCTAAACTCTCTTTATTACTTTCTTCTATAACAAAACCAGTATCCTCAATAAACTAGGTTTCTGGTATTAGAATTATTTTAACTACACTTAAAAAACACCTCCATCTAATGGGTATAGAACATAATGTTTCTGTGGATGACGAACTACTGCCTCACGAAACGATGATTGTTCAATATTATACTACCACCTATTATGGTGTACATTATGATGGAAATTTAATTATATATGATATTTTTTATATTTAGTTTATCCATAATCTTATTTTATTCCCTTTTATAGTATGACCTTATTCTTGTCATGTTGTATATATATGATAATTTCATTTGAGGATGTGCGGACTACCGCCCCCTCAAACTGATATTACTCATTCATACCATATATGGAATGTTTAGAGGATAGTGTTAATGAACTTACATAACATATAAATAATATTATGTTATACTGGAATAATAATATATCTATGCATCATTTGGTTTTCTTTCCTTTTTAAAAAAATGGAAGTAGCGTTTGTGCGTACGTATGGATTACCGTCTCTACAAACGTGATGAGATTAATTCCCCATCGTAACCATTCAAGAATAATTTTTATTTGATTGTTAAAAATAATATTTAATAATAGAATATCTTTCTGGATATGAATCAAATAAATCATATCCATAACAAACATGACTTACGTAACAAAACATATAAATGAAAACAAATCAATTAACACCTGAAACAATGATACTACTAAAATATTATTATCAAAGAAATGTTAGAAGATAATATATGTTATCATATTTATGTATTTAGTTCTTGTATAATTTGATAATAATGATTTAACTATTATACAGGTGTTTAACATACCTTGGACCAATGAAACGTAGAAGGTAAGGGTTAATTTCACAATCTCTTTATTATCCAAGGTTTTTTTATGTAAGTATCTAGTGGGACCTCTTTATCATCCACATTAATGTTTTCTTAAAAATTTATTTAAAAACATTTTTACTATTTACTAGATAATGGGTTAAATTCATTTATACCCTTATTTGTCCTTATATTTTTTTAAATGAATCTTTTCGTAATTTTTCAAACAAGGTACTTTATGACCCATTTCGACAAAATTAAGGTAAGAATGTCTTTTTTACCTTATACAGTGGGTGCAACTATTTTCTGCCATTATAACATCGTCGAAGATTCCCCTAAAAGATTATAAGAAAATTTTCGAAATAAATGGTTTCTCTTATAATTATGTGACACTTAAATTATTTCAAAAATATAAAAAGATATTTCTCTCAAGTAGTTTTGATTTCATCTATGTCAACATCCTTTTATAAATTTTACACTTGTTTGAAGTTGACTTATTATGATACAAATATTCCATATTTTATTTAATTTTTTTGATATGTTTTACTATGGATGTGTTATTTCTATACCATTCATGGTTTATGGTTAAAGTATTGACATTTTGTATGTTAGTTTTAATACTAATTTTTATGTTATGTTTCAACCTTTTTATATTAGGAATGTATTGGACTTATTAAGTGATGGGTGGAGCCTAGTGTAGCTCCTCGATGCATCAGTAGGTCTCATGAGACAATTATACGAGGAATTGGTTGAGGCCTTTCACAATTTGATATATGGTTTTGGATGAGGCCTTAATTATTTTTATACATCATGGACGAGGCCTTGACAAATTTTTTCAGAATGTCCTGCATTATACATTCCCTCTTTATGAAAATAATATTGATGGTTCATGTGGTTATTTTACTGGAAGAATACCCATGAATATGTTTTATTATGGTATTATTTACTTAGCTCATATTACTACCATAATGATTTCATGTTTATTATATTTAAAGGCATGTGCTTTCAATTATTCACCATGCCAAATGTTTATTTTATCTTCCATTATATGGATTTATATTAATGAGCATTTGATCTCACCCCTTTCTTATGATTCATTTTCCCAAGATTTTAAGAAGTTATCTATGAGTGACTTGCTAGAATAATCTAGGAGGCTTGGATGTTTCTAATGGAATAAATTAATGTTGTATTTCATTTCAAGTTGTAATTATGAACTTATGTATATATCTTGTTTCCAATAATAATAAATTGATCGGTCTTTCGGGACAATATTTCTTGTATCATGCCAATATTATATAATAATGCACTGACTCTGGGTAACTGGGTTCGGGAAGTTACAATTGGTATCATAGGAAGTTTAGTACAAACCATGGAAACTAGATTTAGATAAACTCTAATTAGAGTACATTATCCTAATATCGACTTTGAGGATTAGTATAGAAGAACTTCCTAGAATTTTGGTAATGTAGATATTTGGTGGGTTTTCCAAGTAATACATCCCTATCTGGATATGAGCAAGTAGAGACGGCTCTGGAATAGATGTGCCAAGGAGTGAAAACTCCAACAAGGAGTTTCGAGATTGACCTAGGGTATCCTTGTACATGACAACGGGCCATGATGAACTCTAGTTTATGACACTCTTGAGGGATATGCTCAAGATAATTTACATTTTCTTTACAAAATAATTTGATGGATTAATGAGTATATACATCCTCTAAGAAAACATTTTTTATGATTATTGATTATATCCATAAATTGTTCAATGTATGTTAAGTGTTTTACCAGTTTGGAATTACATATTTCAATTCAAAAACTAATGTAGTGTATGACCTTGTTTAGAAATAGAGCCTAGTGGAAGGAATGGAAACCGTATCAACGAACTTAATCCATGTAGGGAATTCCCTCCTACTCAAGATAATTATAGTGGAGCTGGTGATGCAATTGGTTCTAATCAGCTTATCATCATACTGGGAAAACTCACTCAGGTAACGAATAATAACCTTACCTATATGAATCACCCTGATCTACAATGTGGATAATAAATTTTATACTACATAATGAGGCAGTAACCACCAACATTCAATAGGCCTACAAGTCCATTTGTAACCGAGCAATGGATAAGTTCCTTAGAAAAAATATTTCATGTTTTGGGGAGTAGCGAAAGGTAAAAGGTTTTCATAGCATTTTATCACCTTAGGGAGATGCAGATCAATGGTTCTCATTAATTCAAAACACAAAGGAGGATGAAGACGTATCATGTATGGAATGGAGGGAGTTTAAAATACTTTTCTAATAAAAATACATTCATCGATACCATCGAGCGGATATGGAAAGAAAATTTCTGATTCTGAGGCAAAAAGAGGTTGAGAATGTCGTAAAGTATGAAGCAAACTTTACAAGGCTAGAAAGTCATGTTGTAGATTATATAGGTAACCCAAGAAGTAATATTGATCATTTATTTTATGGGTTAGAACCATTTCTCCTTCAATTATTATTCTCGCAGTCCTTCTCATCATACAAAGATGTTATCTCATGTGCTATAAAGATAGAAAAGGAATTCTCTACGTCTTACGACTTTAAAGAAAAGTAAGAGAAAAAAAGATCTGATGAACACTATGGGAAAGGAAATAAGGAAGTAGGGAAGAATGGAAGAGTTGAATTTATACCTTGTGCTAATTGTGGAAGGAATCACCCTCGTGCCTATCTAAAAGGAAAAAATAGTATGCTACAAATGTGGATAAAAGGCCATATTTCTAGTGATAGTAAGGGGAAAAAGAAGCTACCAATATTCAATGCTAAAAATTCTGGGAGATGGTACATTATGAAAATGAATTTCTTAAGCGCAAAGGAAACATACATTAGAAAAGGCCAAGGGAGAAAGGCCAAGCTTATGCGATCACTACTGGTGAGGTTGAAGCTCTGAAATATGTGGTGGCATGTAATTTAATGGTTCTCTCAAGTTTATCCAATGCTTTATTTGATTCTGTATCATTGAATTGTTTCATATCTTCCTAGTTTGTTATGAAAATTAGATATTTCCAATTTGATTTTACAGGGGAGTTGTCAGTCAAAACTTCTAAGGGAAGTATCATTGCAAAAACGTTTTGTGAATCAGTTCCCATTTGGTCATATAAATGTTCTTTATCCTCTGCTCTCATTGACATACCCATGACTGAATTTGATATAATCCTTGGTATGGATTGGCTTTCGAACCATGATGCGAAAATGTATTCTAATAAGAAGGAGGTTACAATTTTCAATGACAATAAGGAATACCTTATCTTTAGAGTAGAAACGTCACCATCTGATTCTTATCTAGATCCACCCCCATTCGCTCTACTAAATTCAATTATTGGGAAGGAAGAGAATGAAATAACTATGGGTGAGGAAAGGAATGTTCAAATATAGGATGTAACTATAGTTCAAGAATATGTTGATGTGTTTCCAGAGGATTTACCTAGACATCCTCCAGAATGATAAATTGTGTTTCCCATTGACTTAATTCCGGGTTCAACACCCATATTGAAGACCTCTTATAGAATGGCCATTGTGGAATTAGTGGAACTAAAGAAAAAACTAGAGGAATTAATTAATAAGGGATTTATTTTCCCTATTGTTTCTCCATGGGGATTCCCTATCCTTTTTGTTAATAAGAAATATGGATCTAGGAGGTTGTGCATTGACTACAGGGAGATCAATTCTATAACAATAAAGAATAAGTATCCCCTACCTCGCATTGATAATTTATTTTATCAACTTCATAGAGCTCAATATTTTTAGAATATTGACCTTAGATATAGATACCATCAGTTTTTCATGAAGAAGGAAGACATTATAAAGATAACATTTTGATCTAGGTACGGGCATTATGAATTTACAATAATGCCTTTTGGGCGGACTAATGCACCCTCTGTCTTAAAGGATCTAATGAATATAGTTTTCAATGAATATATTGATGACCTTTTAGTGGTATTTATTGATGATATCTTGGTACACTCACAAAGATATGAAGATTATAAAAATCACTTGCGCACTATTCTAAAAACCCTCAGAAGAAAAAATGATTTATATGGGATGTTTAGAAAAGGTGAATTCTTGATTCAGGAGATTTATTTTCTTGGCCATATTGTTTCTAAGGATGGAATCATTGTTGATCCTTCAATAAAAAGAGAAATCCAAGAATGGCCAGCACCGACGAGTATAACTGAGGTATGCAGTTTTATTGGTTTAGCAGGTTAGTATAGGCATTTTGTCTAGAATGTTGCCTGATTAGCTAACCCATTAACCAAGATCACATGTAAAGGGGTTAAATTTGTTTGGAAAAAAGAGTGTGAAGAATTTTTTGAAGAGATGAAGAAAAGATTATTCAATGATCCTATATTTACTCTACCATCAGGGAATGATTGGTTTGTTATTTATAGTGATGCTTCAAAGAAAGGACTTGGTTGTGTCCTTATGCAGAATGATAGAGTTATTGCCTATGTATCACGATAGCTAAAAATTCATGAACAAAACTATCCTACTCATGATTTTGAGATGTCAAATGTAATCTTTGCATTGATGATATGGATACACTATCTCTATGGTGAAAAATGTGAGATATATACCGATCACAAGAGTTTGAAGTGTATTTTCTCAAAGAAATAACTCATCATGAGGCAAAGGTGATGGCTTGAACTACTCAAAGATTATGAATTCACTATACAGTACCAACCAGGAAAGGAAAATAAGGTTGAATATTCTTTGACCAGAAAAGATCGTGGAGTTTTGAACATGACGAGAGTTGAAAGGGATCCTATGTTCATGGATCTAGTAAAGATGGATATGGGAATAATCATGGAAGGTAAAACATCAATACTTTTTCAAATGGTTTCTAAACCATATTTACTAGAAAGGATAGAAAATTTTCTTACTGATGATGAATAGTTTCAAAAGAAAATTAAAGCAGTGAATGATGGGAGATTGATTGACTTTGTATATAAAGATGGGATTTTGAAATTTGGGAAGAGACTTTGTGTTCCTGGTATTCCTGATCTAAAAATAGAATTTTTGGATGATTCTCATAGATCCAATTTCTCTATAAACCTTGATATCAATAATGTGTAATTAGATTTGAAGGAACAATGAAATATGGGTCATTGTGGATCGTCTTACAAAGTCAGCACATTTTCTTTCTATAAGAGAATATTTACCACTAGAACTTTTAGTAAGAATATATAGTAATGATGTTGTATTACATCATGGAGTACCCCTATCAATTCTTTCTGACTGTGATCCTCATTTTACATCAAGATTTTTGAAAAGTCTTCAGAAGGCCCTGGATACTGAACTTCATTTGAGCACTACCTACCACCCTCAAACTGATGGACAATTAGAACAAACTATTAAAACCCTAGAAAACATTTTGAGATATTGCTCACATGATTTTCAAGGTCTGTGGGATCATTATTTACCTCAGGTAGAATTTTCTTATAACAATAGTTTCCATTCAAGTATTCAGATGGCACCATATGAAGCATTATATGGAAAGAGATGCCGCACACCAACTTGTTGGGATGTTGTTGGTGAAATAAAACTTGTAGGCCCAGAACATGTTGAGGAAACAATGGAAAAGGTGAATATTATCCGAACCCACATCATAGAGGCTCAAAGTAGTCAAAAGAGCTATGTCGATAATCAAAGGACGGATTTGGAATTTCAAGTAGGTGATCATGTTTTATTGAAGGTATCTTCATGGAAGGGTGTTATAAGTTTTGGTAAAAAGGGTAAATTGAGTCCCTGGTATATCGGACCTTTCGAAATTCCAGACCGAATTGGGGTTGTAGCTTACTGTTTGGCAATGCTGCCAAGTATCTCCAATGTTCATGATGTATTCCACGTATCACTGTTGAGAAAATACATGACTGACCCAACGCATGTACTCACCTATGAAGAAATAGAACTGGAACCCGATCTGTCTTTTTGTGAAGAGCCTATCAAGATTATGGATAACAAAGAACAAGTCTTGAGAAACTGGATGACTCGTCTAGTGAATGTTTTATAGAGGAATAATAAGATGGAAGAGGCGATGTGGGAACCCGAGAAACTTATGATGAAGAACCACCCGAATCATTTTATGTATACATATTCATGAAATTTATAGGATGAAATTATTTGAAGGAGGGAAGAATGTAACACCCCAAGCTTCTACAATATTTTTTCCCTTTGAATGATGCAACAGCTTGCGTTGTATGTAACTTCGAGATTCTAGCACACCACGACCAATCAAACTCGCCGTTATGAATACTAATACCAACTTTTTAAAATTTTATAAATTTTTTCCTTCAAAATAGACTTCATTTTTGGATTCTTAATATCAAAATTTGCTAAGGGGGAATTATTTGTACTTTTCTGAAAACTTTCAATTTTTGATGAATAGTAAAAAATACTAAACTTTAATTAAAAACAACTTCTTTAATTGAAGTTATTTATATTGTTAATTTATACATTTTAATGGTTTTTAACTATCATTAGATTATATTTTTTATCATTTAATATAATTTAGGTCATTGGATATAATTTCATGTTTAAAATGGACATAAACATGTGTCAATCTTTTGATAGTTATTATTTCTTAAAAACATGCTTTTTGTTTTGACAGCGGGAATTAATTTTAAATTAATTTCTGCCACATTTGTGTTTTGAATTTTAAAAAATGGATTCCATATTTGGAATCAGGTGGTCCAAATTGTGTAAATAGGTAACTTTTATTTTTATAAATTATGAATATTTACTTCAGTAAATATTTTATTTACCATGGTTAAAGGGGTAACTCTGGTAAATAAGGGTAAAAAAATAATATTATAATAATATTAAATTACCCTAACATGTGTCCAATTTCTATTTTATGATACATTTCTGAACATTGTAATACTTGAGTCGATTTTGGGACCCCATGGAGCCACTTGAGAGTGATAATTACACTTTTTATTAATTAATTTAAAGTAAAGACAAAAATGACATAAACATATATCTTTTAGTAAAACAAATTTTATAAGGGGTTATATAAATTATCTATTCAAATAAAACTATTCATTTTAAATATAAAATTATTTTCTACATCATGGTATTTTTTTATAATTTTTAGACATCAAATAAATAAAATTATTTATGACACAATAATGACGTAGTGTTTACCCCATTAATAAATGATTTAAATAAATAAGATTAAAAAAATTAAAACAATATCCAAAACCTATACAATTATTATTTTATTATTTTATTTAGAATATGAGTCATATTATATTATACTTTAATGAGATTTGTACCTTTTGAAACTAAAAATCAATATGTAATAAAATAATATTTTCATACATTCCTAAAGAGCCCCTCCTCCCCCTTATAAAAAGACGACACTTCTAACCCATTTATCACACCTCTAAAGCCCTTTGGATCATACATCCTCTGCCCAGTTAACCTCCCTACATCCATATATTCATCTTAGAATCCTAAAAATATGCATAATTCACTTCAAGTAAGCCTTTTGGTTTAATCCAGTGGGAGTTACCTGATTTAAAGGTAACATCTCTTCTTAAGTTCTTTTCTTTTATTTTACTTCTCCAACCCCCTAAATTATCTTTATTACTTTATTTTATAACAAAAAAAGTATCCTCAATATACTAGGTTGTTTTTATGAGAATTATTTTAACTAAACTTACACACACCTCCTTCTAATGGGTATAGAACATAATGTTTTTGTGGATGGCGAACTACTGCCTCACGAAACGATGATTGTTCAACCTTCTACTACCACCTGTTATGGTGGAAATTATGATGGAACTGTAATTATATATGATATTTATGATATTTATTTATCTATATTATTCTTTAATTCTTTTTTAAATCATACCCTTATTCTTTTCATGATGTATACATATGATAATTTTATTTGAGGAAGTGCGGACTACCGCCCCCTCAAAGTGATATGACTCGTTCATACCATACATGGAACGTATAAGGATATTGTTAATGAACTTACATAACCTATGTAAAATATTATATTATACTAGAATTATAATATACCTATTTATCATTTGGTTTTCTTTCCTTTAAAAAAATAAAAGTAGCATTTGTTCATACGTATGGATTACCGTCTCCATAAACGTGATGTGATTCATTCCCCATCATAACCATTGAAGAGTAATTTTCATTTGATTATTAAAAATAATATTTAATAACATAATATCATTATGGATATGAATAAAATACATCCAATCCATAAAAAACATGAATTATGTAACAAAACATATAAATGAAAATGAATCAATTAACACCCGAAACAATGATACTACTAAAATATTATTAACAAAGAAATATTAGAAGATCTTATATGATGTCATATTTATATATGTAGTTGTTATATAATTTAATAAAAATTATTTAACTATTATACAGGATTTTAACATACCCTCAACCAAGGAAAATTACAAGGTAAGGGTTAATTTCCCAATCTCTTAATTATCCGAGGTTGTTTTTAAGTAATTGTTTACTGGGACCTCTTTATCATCCACATCCGTGTTTTCTTAAAAATGATTTCAAAACATTTTTAATATTTATTATAAAATGGTTTAAAGTCATTTATAACCTTATTTCACCATTTATTTTTTGAAAGGAATCTTTTCGTCGTTTTCCAAACAAGGTACTTTATGACCCTTTTTGACAAAATTAAGGTAAGAATGTATTTTTTTAACTTATACAGGGGGTGTGGCTATTTTCTGCCATTATAACGTATTCAAAGCTTCCCTTAAAATCATATATTAATATTTTAAAAATAATTTTTTTCTTTTTAATTATGTGACTCTTAAATGATTTCAAAATAGAAAGAGTTGTTTCTCTCAAATAGTTTTTGATCTCATCTATGTCAACATCCTTTGATACATTTTACACTTGTTTGAAATTGATTTATTTTGATACGAATATTCCATATTGTATTTAGGGTTTTGTGATATGTTTGAATATGTAAGTTTTATTTTTTATATCATTCATGTTTTATGGTTAAAGTATTGACATTTCATATGATAGTTTTAATACAAATTTTTATGTTATGTTTCAACCTTTTCATATGTGGAATGTATTGGACTTAGTAAGTTACTGGTGGACCCCACTATAGCTCCTCGATGCATCGGTAGGTCTCATGAGACAATTAGATGTGGAATTGGCTGAGACCTTTCCCTATTTGATATATGGTTTTGTCTTAGGCCTTAATCATTTTTAGACGTCTTGGTCGAGGCCTTGACAAAATGTTTCAGAATGTCCCACATTATACATTCCCTCAATATAAAAATAATATTGATGGTTCAAAAGGATATTCGACTAGTAAAATTCCCATGACTATGTTTTATTATGGCTTTATTTACTCATCTCATATTCCATCCATAAAGTGATCATGTTTATTATTTGTAAAGGCATGTGTTTTCAATTATTCACCATGCCTAATGTTTATGTTATCTTATGCAATATTTCATACTCTTACTGAGCGTTTGAGCTCACCCCTTTCTTATGTTTCATTTTCCTAGGATATGAAGAAGTTATATATGAGTGACTTGCATGCATAATCTAGGAGGCTTGGATATTTCTAATGGAATATTTTAGTGTTGTATTTCATTTCAAGTTATAATGTTGAACTTATGTGTATATCTTGTTTCCAATAATACTAAGTTGATCGGTCTTTTAGGACATAATTCCTTGTATCATTCCAATATTATGTAATAATGCACCTAATCTAGGTAACTGGGGTCAGGGCGTTACACATTCCATTAACCAAACTAGACCATGTTGTTCCAAACTTGATTAAATAGATATTTATTCATTCTATCATGCCATGGGAAACTAATATACACATTAACATTCATGGTAAATTACCCCACTTCATATTAAACACTCATTGAACCATGTCCTATATGATTAACACCCATTCAAGATATATCATACATCAATATCTAGGTATGGGGTGCAGATTTATATATGTTATAAATGGTGAAGAACCCATACCAACCACTACAGTCCTTCTTTAAATTCATCATGAAAAATCCACCATACTAACCAAAACAAACCCCCATCTCACCACCACATCCAGTAACACGTTAAACCACACCCAGGCCTGCATCCCTACTACAAAATTATACCCATAACCACATCACCATACCAACTAAATAAAAACATATTCATTTTTAATAAGGCATCGCTTATTTAATTACACTAGTTAATATAGGGGTTATCACAGAAACTCTATGATCTCAGGGAATCCATTTCATTATTCAAGTGTACGTAGTTAAAAAATTTCATATAAAAGTGTTCAACCAAAAAACGACATTTATTCCATAAACTAGGTCATGTTCAACCAAGGACCCCCAAAGACTGTGATTTTTAGTGATTATTTAGCCCATGCAGATTAAAATATCAACATAACATATAAAACAGAAACATGTGTCACTTTTCCCAGCCCTCTGTTTATTCATTTAAAATAGTTTTAGTTATCTTTTTTAATCTTAATTCAACTATCCTCACAAAGGAAACATCCAAAAACCCACCTTACATGATGCATAGTTTATAGAGATTAAGGAAAACCAACCTAGAAGAAGAGATTATTGGAACTTCCTTGTTGCACCAAAACAGGGGCATGCATGCACCAGGAAAACCTATAGGAAAACTCAAACCAACTCCTGCACCTTGGATGCATGACTCATACGGGAAGAATAACTCTGGGCATCATGTATCAAGGAAACAGAGGAAGAAGAATAAAGGGGAAGGGTATCTAGACTTTGGAAAATATCAAAACTGATTCATGGGTTTAGATATGTTTTTCTATTAATAATTTATTTAATTCTAATTTTATTCGTAAATAATAAGAAATATAATTGAGAATCATTAATATTTTAAGAAAATAAATTTTCTTATAAATTTTTTTTCATTATATATCACTTGTTTGTTTAAAAGTAAATTTTTTAAAATTTAGAGTTTAAATATTAAAAAAATGGATTCATCATGGTAATATTTTATGAAGGAATGTTTTTGGGTTTAAAAAAAGAATATTTTTTAGGTTGATAATGAAAATATCATTTTAAAAATAACATGGAATTTATGAAATCATTAGTATATAATTATGAATTATAAATTCATGAAAAAAAATTTATAAGACCAAATATGTATTTTATAAGTTACTATTTAATTTTAAAAATACATTTTTTAATTTAAAACCAATATTTGATATTTTAAAACATAAATAATGACTCCTTAAAAAAATAATACATTATACATTTTTATTTTACATTTAATTTTTATCACATTTATATATTGAATAAAAGGAAAAGGAATTTTAATTTAGAATTAATGGGTCCAAATTATATAATAAAAATCATTTTATTTTTTGGAATAAATGATATGTTATAGTATTTAAAAACTAATTACAACAATAAAAGATAAAATGGTAAAGGTGAAGAATCTAAGAGTAAAAGACATCAAACGTGTTTAGACCATTTTTTCTAATGTGTTTTTGAGAAATTGATAGACCCTATCACATCTTATATTCATTATTTATCAATTTTTAATCCACTTTACTTGATATTTATTACCCATTATTGAAAACTTTTGGGTATTTAAAAAAATATTGTCCCTTTTTACTTATAAAAGGGGATCTCATCTCCTCACATCCCCTCACAAAACAGCCCAATTATTTCATACCAAAATGTTACCAAAACTCTCCTACACACTAGTATAAAAAATAAGGTATTTTTTCATTCTCAATAGGTTATCCCTCAAAGGCTTAACCCCATTTAGAGAGGAGATAATCCATGTAGTGAGGTATAAATTTTAAAGCACTCATTTATTTTTCTCTTTCTTCATGTGCACTTTATATTCCTAGAATTTTATTTCACCATATTAAAATGATAAAATACGTATAATTATAATAATTTTATTTTATTATAATTATTTTACAATATTTATTCACCCTCCCATTTTTTCAATAATAAATCATAAATTGTGTGTTGTATGAACTACCTCCTCCATGACCCAATGTGTTTTTTTTCCTTCACCAACTTACATGAATGGTCATTAGGATGTGATTAATGGAAATATATAATTTTTATTATTTAATTAAGTTTCCATTATGACAAATTAGAGAGCCTATTAATGATATCATCAATAAATGATTATTGTTAACTCAATCGTTTAAAACGAGAGAACTAAGAGGAAATTGATCTATTATTTATAATTAATGACTTTATATAAATTATATTATCTTTATAATTTTTTAAATTTATGATATATCACACTACTATACACTAATTAAGATCATTATACTTCTTTTATAAATATATTACAACTGATCCTCTGCATAATCACCCATTAATCGTGGCAGGTTCATGTTTGGGTCAGTTTAACCACCTACTTAAACAATAAAATAAATTTTTATCATGTGTGAATATGAAAACTTATTTAATGGTTTATTATGTTTTAAATATGAAAATAATTTTTTTCTAGTAAGGTTTTATTAATATCTTATTCTTTAATTAAGAAATCACTTTTTTCCATTAAGAAGCATCGAAACATGTTCATAATCTATTTCAACCTCATAAATCACAACCAAAAATACCATGAAATGAGATTATTTAATTGAAAAAATATTTTAAGATATATTCAAGTACCTTATATGATCTAAGAATGATGAAATTTTGGAAATTAATATATACCAAAACCAATTTTAAAAAATGAGTTCAAAGCAATAAATATTCTTTACACCCAGCGTTTAAAATAGGTAAAAACCAACTAATATATATGTATATATATGCATAGAATTATTAAAAATGAAGAGTATAAATGGTAATATATATGAATAAGGTTATTATATATATGAAAAAATTACATATTATTATTTTATAGGATGATAGAGTGTCGTTAATGAAGCAAGGAAACAATGTAAGAGTTTTTATCTCAAAATCATCTCTTTGAGACATTTATTGTATTATACATCTAACATCATTTATGTGGTCTATAAAATTAATATTTGAGATAAAATATCACGAATTAACTTTTAATAAATGTATTTTAAGTTCAATTTCAATCCTTATATTTCAATGTATTTATATTTTAATTTTTTTAAATTCATACGGGTTTCATTAGCCTCAATTATAATTCATTGAGTAATAATACATTTTTGGTTTCATGTTTCCTTAATATGGTGTATTTACATTCCATGGATGTATTTTTATCTTACTGCTTGTATTTAATAGGATTTACCAACCAAATCATGTCCCCTTATTTATGTGGCTATTGATTCAGTTGTTTTTCCTTTAATAAGGATTTCTGGAGATTCAACTTTCTATCATTGAGTTATGATCATTATTTTGAATATAAAATTTTGGGAAAATATTTTAATTTATTGTATTAGGTACTGTTCCCCAATTTTTTTATATGGATGTACATCCTTACCATATAAAACCATGGTAAAATATTTCTCACTTCTTTAGATATGTTGCTCATAAGGGATATTAGGAACTCAATTATCCTTATTGGAGTTATAATGTTTTTTCATAAATATTATTCTTCTATTACTGGGTTATACAACCCTATTATTTTATGGTATTTTATAATATTTTTTGGGAATATGAATTTTTAATATATATATGGTTTTATTACTTTGTGGGTTTTCAATAATGGTTATTTCAAGTATTAATAATGTCTCTTTTATAATAAAATGTTTTGGATATACATTTCATAAAAAATATTATTTCATTTTCAAGTATTTATTATTATATATTATTATAAAAATAAATTTTTACAAGGATTTTTCCCTTTATATTTTGAAAAATTCATCTATAAGCGACTTGTAACTTCATCTTTTACATTAATGTTAAAAATATTTTATAAAAGCTCTTTTATGTTTTAAAACCCATTTCCCTTTTCATTTTAAAAAGTATTTACCCTAATAATATTTAAATATCACTCATTATACTATAATATATATTTATATTTATGGGAGATTAACTCATGGTACCAAACAATCCAATTCCTGATCCCTTCCTGGGTTGTATCATTCAATCATTCTTTTGTGAGGATCTTTTTCATCTAAGTCAATATCCTTCTAGGATTCCATTGTTACACTAGGGACATGTTATTTTGAAACCACCCACCTTCATTATTTGGATGTATTATGATAATATTATTTTAGTATTGATTTACCCATATACTCATTGTTCTATATGATGTGATCATTATATTTTACATAATTAATATTGTATGATGTTCTCCTAAAAGAAATTTTATTCTATTAACATGTATAGGAGTATTTGTATTTCATATATTATTATTCCAATATATATGATTATTAGAAAGATGGATATGTATTTCTTAACCATTTATTTTCTTCCTCAAGATGGGTTATGATCATGTTATCCCTTTTGCAATAACCCCAACTCCAATAACCCAAATTGGGTGTCTAACTTATTATATTTCCATAATATACAAGATATATCATCTCAAAGGACCAATTATTTTAGTAGTATTTAATAAACATATAAAAACATGATTCCCATAACACACTAGAAATATAAAATATATAGCATAAGATACACTCTTTCATCATTGATATTATTCATAATATCCATCTTTATATCCTAATAATGGGAAAAAATAAAGGGTTATCTCATAAGCTCATTCAGATTTATGTATATTAGAAACTATAATTATTAAATAAGGAATAATCAATAATGGTATGGTAAATAAATAAAAACACAGGTCATCTAATCTATAACTTGAGAAAAAAATTTACCAATGTAAAATATAAATACATTTATCACAAGGATAATAATCTAGGAATTCCGAATGATAGAAATTATTAATATTGAATTATATGATCTCAAAAAACACGATATCTATACCATCCATCCAATGGTCCAAAGGCCTTCATTTTTTATTGATTTTTTGATAATCCACCTTTCAAGGGGTGAGTTGAAACCCTTACAATTCCTGTAGGTGTAAGTATTACATGCCCCTATAGTCCTTAGAGGAATTCATTTCCCGTAGGCTTCAAACATTACATACAACCTAGAATAACCATTGGAAACTACTCCTTCCAACATCTTCATCATGAAATCATCTCTCCACCTTCGCATGGCTGTTTGGCTAGGCTATCCCATGCATGCACAGGCTTGTCTGGATGGTATGTATCGTACCCTCTCATTCTTGCAATCTGTGTAGCTTCTGCTATGGTGAAAGACCCTTTTATCATCTTTATATAGAGCTTGTTCTTTGTATGTTGTCTCATTTTCTTCTGCACTAAAGGTGGCCCGAAGGACATAAGGTGGCCCGAAGGCCTTACTGGCCCAAAGGCTTGGGTGGCCCGAAGGCCTTAAAGGACTTGGGGACTAAATTGGTGGCCCGAAGTCCAAAACGGTGGCAAATTCCCAGCTACTACAGTGCCTGCTACAGTTCCTGCAACACTACTGCACAGTTACCGCTACAGTACCTACTACAGTACTGCAACAATACCCCCCCCCAAAAAAAATTGTGCCTCCACCTGGATTTCATCCCAAGTCTCTTGGATGCACTTAAGAGTCCTCACCAACAGGGTTGAGTCTCATGTTCATATATATATCATCAATGAATTATTATATGATAGTTTAATCAATGTGTAAGTATACACTAGAAACTCAATTAATTTTTCCAACTTATTTGTCTCATTAGACCTGTCGATGCATCAAGGGGTTATATAATTTTCTTCCCCACTAGTCACTACATATCCTATGCATTCATCATATATTGAATTATCAATTTGATTCATGAAAAATATTTATATAAAAAATATACATATTGAATATATAATATTAAATATAAATATTTCCCCAATCAATCAAAATACTTTGAAAGTAAAATACGTTATGTATAAATAGTATAACATTTAGGAAATAATCATATCAATGATACAAATAATATTGATTTTTAAGAGAAATATAATTTTTAATGATCATATTTAATATTAAATTATTTACAACATAAAGATAATATCTATATTTCCCAAGTTAATCAAATAAATTTAAAAGAAAAAAATTGTGTGTAGAAATGGTATATGGTTTAGGAAATAATAAAATCCATGATAAAAAAATATGTATTTTTTGAAGAAATTTAATTTCAAATAATCACAATAAATTTAATGTTTTAAGAGGAAGTTATTTACCACAAAATTAATAAAGAGATAATATATTACCATCAATTCATTATCAAATGATATTCTATACTAAAATCATCTCTATTAAGGAAAAGAAAAAAAAGAAAGAGAAACATTTAAAGTAAGTTTTTAGAGAATATATTTACTTTTAAAAACATTTAAATCTAGTAAAATAATCTAGATAGTGTAAAATAGTTATAGAACTGGGAGTATTCATTAATTCCATATAAGTTAAAACATTCATTTTTACTATTAGTAAAAAAATTAAAAAATGGACCTTTCAGAAAACATAATAAAGATTCATTTCAAACCAAGTAAAAATTCGAGGACAACATACAATTTCCTTGATAAATCATTTGAGTAAATAAAAATAAATTTAGTAAAATAATTTTGAAAAATATGAAAATGGAATAAAAAAATACCTAATCAAAAAGAGGAATAAGATCAATATTTCATTTAAATATAACTTCTAATGATTAAATTTCCCAAGAGAGGGAAAGCTAGAAAAAATATAAAAACTCCTAAAATATCCAAAATATAAGAAAATATATGGATTTTATGAAGAATATATTACAATAATCCTTCAATGGATATATAAGAAATCACAAAAAAATACTAAAAAATAAATTATTACCACTTTTATTTTTTTTAAATTGCAACCCCTTGAAATAGTGACATGAATGGAAAAATAAATCATCATAAATAAAGATATATTAATGTTAAATATATAAAAGTGGAAGTATATAACCCTCATTAAAATAAATAGTTTCATAGTACTTAATATGTCTCAATTCATTGGAAATTGAAATGAAATCCCTTACAAAGATTATATAATTGAAATGAGAATTAATGGCTGAAGTGATTATGTGTAAAAAATTTAAATCCCTACAAAGAAGTTTTAAATAAAACATAACACAATAATATATCATTTAACACAAATACATTACATAACATAGTCAGTGAAGTAAATGTATAACCCAATTAATGGAAATTGAGTTAATAATCCCCTTACCTCAACTTCAACTTTCCTTCTCTGTGGATTTAACATTATTTTTAACAATATTAGATTTTTACATATATACTAGAACTATATAAGAATATATAATATTATATATGATCCATTTAAAAAAATTTATCACCCATTTGATAATAATCTTTAATTATTATCATTATTTCGAGTGTTATCTGCTTCATTTTTTAAATAGTTTTTGATTTGGTAGTTTCAGTAGTAACATCATTATCATGGTTGTGTCATCTCCAAAATTGTATTCATGATATAAATATCATATATATTCAATATATATATTTATAATAATTCATAAAGGTATAAGTAGAAAAATTAATTGCATTGTTCATAGAGATGGTAGGTTGTGCATACGCACTAATGTTATTTTCACTTTTCAATAGATGGAAAAAAATAAAGATAAAAAATAATTCACCATTTAAGGATAATTTTTTTATAAAATATATCCTAAATATTCATTAAATATATCCTTATTTCAACACAAGTAATTTGAAAAGAAAAATGAATCACATCGCTTTGTGGATGTGGTAGTCCACACATATCCACAAGTGACGTTATCATTCTCTAATGGATTAGAAGAGACGGAATATGGTTATACCATAATAAAAATATTATTTTAGTATATTTATTATAGTATATTTATTATATTAATAAGGTTAGAATAATTTTATAGTATGTAAATTAAGAACTAAACTTGAAATAGTTGATAAAGACAATCACCTCCTCTTTAGTGGACTTCCTTCAGATCTCCTCTTAAGGGACATAGGGTAGACCTTATGGGAAGACCAAAACTTCTAAAACATGTATAAAGATATTTAGGAAATAAATGGGTAGTTTTTTTATCTAGATTGGTTTCTCATTGGGGTGTAATGAAAACAGAGAAGGGGTGTCCTTTTATATAAGAGGGGAGGTGGCATTATGGGAATTTATTAAATTATTAAATCAATATAATTTTTTTGTGCAAAAATGGATCTGAATTAAAATAATTTTAATATAATTGTATTATAAGTGGAAATAATCTCATCCAATAAAATTTTGATATGTTTTAGTTCTTTTTTCACCATTATTATTTAGTTTTAACCCCCCTGTTAACCCTTTTGACATTTACCACAGTATTATATTTTTATACCCTTTAAGAGTCAACAATGTTACCATAAAAGGAAAAGGTTCCCATTAATGAACAAAAATTTATTTTTTTCAAACATATCACACTCAATTTTCCAAATATAATTTTTTTATGTATTTTAAATCATTTAATAAAATATTATTTGTTATAAAAGATCCTTAATGTCATTTTTGGAACAGATCATTTAATTTAACATTGAGAACAACATGGAAAAATATGGAATTCAAATATAATCCCTTAGAATAGCATAAAAAAATTATTTATAAATAAAATTCATATAACATATTAATTCATCCAAATTTTATTACATTTAATATTTTTTCAAACATTTTTTTATTTTTCAATTAATTGAATAAATAATGTGTCGTCATTGCGTAAGCATTTAATATAATTATTAAATCACTAAAAAATTACATGATAAAAAAAATTAATAATGTTAAAAATGAACTTTTAGATTCATTCATAACATATTTTTATCCTTATGGGAACATATAAAATAAACTAAAATAAAGAGAGGGACATTTTTGAATTTAATATACTTAAAATAATATAAATGTAATTTGAAAGGTAAAATGGCGCTAAAATGGTATATATTAAAATTTGTAATGGATATGACTATATAATTCCAATAAAATGAATAAAATTCACGTTTTCAGGTTATTTTTAATGTCTTATCACATTATATTTAACCTTAATTACCATATTGATGCTTTACTAATGTGATAAATTATACCACCGTTACTATTCATAATGCCTAAAAATATAAGAGGCGTATATACAAAATCTGAACATAGTGATTCCAAATATTAAATATATTTTATCAAATTAAATCTAGATGATGTTTATAAATTAATTTTATAACAATCCATAAAAGCATGATGAGAAATAGTTTTCTGAAAAAATGGATTTAACATAATAATATTTAAATATTTAAATGTTTTTCATTTAAACATGACTTTTTTTGTAAAGAAATCTATCAAAGATATTTTTTTAAAGAGAAATATATCATAAAATCTTAAGATGTTACATTCTACTCCCATAAATAAATTTCACCCGAGCAATTTCTCCCAATCATAAAAGGTTTACCTTTTATTTGAAACACACATCATACTTAGGGATAATAAAACTTCTTTTTACAATCTAATGTGGTAAAAATAAATGTGAACAAAAATTCCATGTATTTGGGTTCCCAAATAGAGAGAACATTGGTGGGATGTTAAAATACTGAAAAATAAGAGAAACACTAAAATCCAAGGACTAATATAGTGTGATATAGAATGTGGTCCTGATTAATTTAACAACCAAAAACCCATAAATTGATGAGGGGTGAAAAGATCATCAATTCATAAAAAATAAATCTAAATGGCTAACATTTTTATTTCAATATTATTTTCATTAATTTGAGGTATTCTTTATAACTAATATCAATTACATGAGAAAATATGCATTCATGAACTATTTATATTTAATAATCATACATTTATCCTCATTTTTCACTTGGATAAATTCAACATAATCTTTTACTCCAATAAATTGTTATTAAAAATGAATTTCTTTTTCATAAAGAACTAATATTTATTTTAAAAAATTCATATGATCCATATTTCTTTCCTTATATCTCAAAATATTTACAAAAACCAAAATGGTTATCAAAAGTTATTCAATATGGATAAATAAAACACATCAATCTTAAAAGTATAAATAAATACCATAAAACTTTAAATTAATCCATTCTATAAGTTGTTAACCATAAGAATTATTGAAAATTTGTTTGACCAAATTAAAAAAAACCCAAAAATCCAGAATATTTGACCAGAAACATATCTCCAAACTATATAGACTAGCTTATAATGTAACATACCGAATATGTGAATACCTTGATCATATATTCTCCTAAAACATGTAAATAACATGATTCAACATAAAACCTCAATTAAAACATACATTCTTACAAAACATAATTCTATCCTTATTCCTTAAATAAATTCACATATTATCAAATATATTCTGTAAATAAAAAATGCAGTAAACTTCATCAAAGATTACCTAAATCAATTTTTCATGAAATTACTAATCATTTCTGAGGTCATAAATACTATCCAATTTTCATTATCAATGTCAATCCCATATTTATACCAAATAAACAATATTAATCCAACATCAGTCACATATAAGGTTTACCTTTTACTTAATCATGTGTTCTTCAAAAATATCACCTTATCACTACATCACATTTCCTGGTAATTTCTACCATTAAATATATTCTATCAAATCCTTAAATAAAAACCATTTTGGTACGATCCTTATATTTTTTATGACTGTTATATCCATTATATTATTTATATAACACTTCTATAACATAATTCTCAAATACTAATACAAAAACACTTCAATCCTTTCAATCCAATGATTGAAATTGAATAATTCATTCTTTTTTATAAGAGTTATCCCTTAGATTAGGGAATTGACTTAGATGATGTGATAGTTCTGTACACATAATACATTGAACTATAAATGGAACCTTATGATGAAATTTATATCCCTCCATAGAATTATTCATTTTTTAGTAATTTCTATCTCAATTCCATTCTTTTTCAAAAATAAAATATCTTTTTATTCCTCATATACATTTTATTAAGTGCTTCATTCTATATACTTGACATATAAGAAGATAAATCTTCTTCCATATATTGTCTTCATGAAACACCATTTTTATCTTATTATGTGCATTAGAAAATTCACCCAATCTGAGATTTTTAATTATATAATGATATAACTAATTAAGAATAATCATAGGGTTTTGTCTTCCAACTCTTGTTTCATTTGGTTTCCCATGAGGATAGTAATTTCATTATCCAAAACATTCGATATTAAAAGGTTATCTTCTTGTAATAACCATTAACTAAAACCAAAAATCATAGTAGGATAAATAATAATCTATGTGGGAAACTATATAATTATGAAAAAAAATTATAGAATGTCTGAATCATGTTTCATTATTCTCAAAATAAGATACCCTTGGTCACTTATGATCATTATCAATTCAAATAATTCATAATATTTCATGAATAAAATATGATTTAACACAATCATATCCCATAGGAGTGTGAAATTAGTTTCATAGTATGGGAACATTCACCATCCTCTAGAATGGGGGTTATGGTATACTCGGCCAACTCTTTTCATGGCTATTACCCCCTTTCCACATCAGTTCCAAAACTATTTCCACTTATAGTATCCATACAATGATGTTTTTTAGGGGAAAACCCCACATAATCTCTACCATACCAAAACATTAGTATTTTATCATATACTTAATACTTATCCTCAAATTCTTCCATAGAGTTATCTACTCTAATTTAGGTTTTTATAAATCTAGTTGTAAAGGCTTCTACTAAATTTCCACTAACACTGACTATAACTATTCCAAATCCAAAAACCTAGAGTTAGTGTCTACTTTATTAAATTATCATAAGATACAAGTGAGCTCATTTTCAAGGATCAATCAATTTAGTTATTTTAAAGAACTAGATAGAAACATGATTCCCATAATACATTGGAAAAATTACATCATAAGAAACACTCTTGTATACATGTTGTTATTACTAATATACTGCTTCAAATCTTGGCGTGGATAAAAAATAAATTGTGATATTAGATAGTAAGTGATAGTTATGTATTTTAGAAGCTATCGTCAGTAAATAATAAATTACCAATATAATAAGGTAAATAAATGAAAACGCGTGTCATTTAATTAAAAACAAGAACTCAAAATGCATCCACAAATAATACCAATGCAGTAATCACAAGGATAATAATCATTAAATTATAAATGAAAGGAATACTTAATATTATATTCCATAATCTCATACAATATGATATAGGTATTATCAAAGCCATGTTCCAAGATAGTTAGTTATACACTAGAAACCCATTTTATTTGGTCAATTGATTTTATTAATAAGACCTATTGATGCATAAAATAGATATATAATTTTTCCCCACTCATCTCTATTATACAATTCATTTCTCATATATTTAATGTTCAATTTAATTCATAAATAATATGATTTATCAACAAATTCCCATATTGAATAAAAAATATAGAATATTAATATTTCATGTGTCAGTCAAATAACATTCAAAGTAAAACGCCATATGTAGAAATAGAATATGGTTTTGGAAAAAATCATATCCATGATACAATTAAAATGGATATTTAAGATAAATTTAGTGTCCAATTATCACAATAAATTGAATGTTTCAAGAGAAAACTAATTACCAAAAATACAGAATATCAATATTTCCCCAGTAAATCAAATAAATTTCAATGTAAAATATTTTATGCATAAAAATTATATGGTTTAGGAAATAATTATATCAATGGTAAAAATAATTATGATATTTAACACAAACATAATATCCAATGATTACAAGAAATTGAATATTTGAATAAGAATCTAAATACCACAAAATTAAACAAGATATGAGATATTCCCATCAATTTATCATAAAATTTGATTTTTTAGTAAAATCATGTATTTTATTGAATGGATAAAAATTAAAGAAGAACATTTAAAGAAATTTTTCAGAAATTAATTTCCTTCTTAAAACCATTGAAATATTTTAGAAAAAGATAAATATTGTAAAATATTTTTGGCTGTGATAAAATCCATCAATTACATATATGTTAAAAAGAAACATTCATTTAGAATTTTTATAAAGATATATAAAAATGACCCTTTCAAAAAACATTATAATGATTCCATTAAAAAAATTAAAAATAAAAATTTAACATAAAATGACCTTGGAAAATCATTGTAGTATATAAAAATGAATTTTGTAAAAATATTCCTAATCAAAATGATAAATAACATCAGATTTTATTTTAAATGTTAAATTACATGATCCAAGATCCAATGAGTGGGAAATTTAGATGAAAACGTTTAAACTAATTAAATATATATATATGATAATAAAATATATGCAGGTTATGAAGTACATATTATAAAATTACTTAAATAAAAATATAAGCTACCCTAAAAGAAAATGAGACTGTGAAATAAATTCCTACAACTTTAGTGTCTTTTAAATTATAACCCTAAGAAATAGTAAGTTAAAAAAACATTATTAACCATGAAAAAATATATATTAACATAAAATAAATCAAATGGGTATTTTATACTCCAAAAAATAATAATTTGGTGTATAATACCCAATATGCCTCAATAGAGTGGAAATTAAAATGAAATCCCTTACAAAGATTGTATCATTGAAATGATAGGTAATCAATGTAGTGATTTTGTGTAAAAAATAAAATCCTCAAAAAATAATTTTAAATAAAATATAATAAAATCAAAGTTCATTTCACACATAATAATGTCATTACATTGTCAATGAATTAGAAGTATAACCCGATGAATGGAAATTGAGTTAATAAACCACTTACTTCAAGCTGGACATTCCACGTAAGTTATTTTAACCTTCAATATGATAAATTTAGATTTATTATAAATACATAATAGAACCATATACCTATCTATAATATCATATATGACCCATGTATAACCTTTTATCACCCATTTTAAATAATATTTTATTATTATTATTATTTCGAGTAATAACGGCTTAGTTTTTCATGTATGATTTGATTTGGTTATTTTAGTCCATACTTCTTGATCATGACTAAATCATCTATATAATCTTATTTATGATATAAATATCATATTTATTCAATATATAGATATTTATATTCATCCATAAAAGGTAGAGGTTTATAAATAAATTACACCATTCATGGAGAGGATAGGTCAAATGTATGCAAGAGTGCTATTTTCACTTTTTATGGATGGAATGAATGAAAGGTAAATAAAAATTCAACTTTAAAGGATAATTTATATAAAATATATATCTAATAAATTCATTAAATATATACATATTTCCATTTATATAAAGTCTAAATTAAGAACAATTCACATCACATCAGGGAGGTGGTAGTCCACATGTATGCACGATCAACATTATCATTTTCCAATGATTGGAAGAGATTGAATATGGTTCTTCCCTAATAAAAATAAATTATTAGTATATTTATGATACTAGTTTTTTTATTTTGGGATGTTTACAATAGGATTATAGGAATTATAATGAAAAATAAACTTGGAAGATTCCATAAAAATGATTACCTCTTCTTCGATAGGCTTCCTTTTGATCTTCTCTTAAGGGATGTAGGGTTGGCCTTTTGGGAGGACCAACTATTGTAGAAATTCGATAAGGATTTTAATAATAGAAATGGATATTATTTTTTAAATATAGGTTTCTCAAATTGGTGTAAATAAATGATAGATTGAGTGTCATTTTATATGTGAGGGGAGGGGTATTCTTGGAATTTCAAAAAAGTATTAAATTAATATAAATTATTTTTCATGTAAAAATGGATCAAAATTGATATATTTTGAATTTAATAGGTGGATATGTTGAAATAATATCATCTAATAAAATTTTGGGAAGTTTTAGCTATGTTTTCCCTTTATCTTTTAGTTTTAACCCCTCATTATCCCTTTTGACAATTATTATAATATTATTATTTTCTACTTTAAATGGTCAAAATGATAGCATAAAATGAAAAAAGACCCCTAAATGGACCATGGTTGATTTTTTCAATGATATCCAATTCACTAGGATGAATATATTATTTTTATTAATTTTATATCATTTAATGGAATATTATTTATTATAAAATATCCTTATTTCCATTTTTATCACTATTCATTTAATCGGAATTTGAAAACTACATGAAAAAGATGGAATTAGAATATAATCCCATATAGAATTAAAAATATGTTTCATTTATATATAAAATTTATGTGACATAATAATTGCACCAAATTTAATTAATTTTAACATTTATAAAAAATGTTTATTTTATTTTTCCATTCATTAAATAAATATTTTTTCGGTGTTGTATATACATTTAAGAAAATTATTCAAGCACTAAAAATCAAAAATAAATTACTATGTTGAAAAATATGTTCAAAATTCAATTTTATATTATTTTACAACATTTTATTATCCTTATGAGAACATATAAAATAAATTAAATTCAAGTGAGGGACGTTTTGGAATTTTCTTTATTTAAAATAATATAAATGTCATTACTAAGTTCAAATGACTATAAAAATTCCATATATTTTAATTTTGGATGTATATTATTGAATTTATCCCATCCAATGAAATAAATGCATGTGTTGAGTTTATTTTTAATGCCTTATCAATTTATTTTTAACCTAAATTGCCCTATTTATCATTTAACAATGTGATACATTTTACCATGATTACTATTCATAATGACTACAAATAAAAGAGACCTATTTAGAAAAATTGAACCTAATGGTTCTAAATATTAAATATCTACAAGATTAATATATTCATTTTATAATAATCCCTTCAAGTGAGGTGATACGATTTTCTAAAAAATGACATTTTAGTGTAACGATGTTTTTATACCATGATCAAGAATAATGTTTCACCTGAAGGTATAAATTAAAATATTTTTAACAAAAATAAAATTTTGTAATTTTAAAACCAAATCATATCAAAATTATTCTTTGAAAATACAATATAATAAAATACAATTTTTTTCAAAAAATTTTATTTTCCCTATTCACCCTAAAATTATCTTTTTTTAGAAAATTATAAAAAAAATTAAACCTAAGACAATATTGACATGGTGATGTATAAAATTATATAATTATCATATAATAATATTTAAATATCTTTATGTGGTTCTTTTAAACTTAGTGTAACATGTAAAGAAAGATATCAAAGATATTTTATTTAAAGAGAATAATATCACAAAATCTCAAGATATTATACCTTTTATTGATATGGTGAAATTTTTTGAAATTCCATATATTATTATTCCAATATGGATGATTATTGAAACGTTTACTATGTATTATTCAACCATAAAACTTTTTTTGGGTCTTGTAGTAGCACTGTAGCTGGGACTGTAGCAGATATTGTAGCATGTACTATTTGGTACTGTAGAAACCAAAAAAATTAACCCATTTGGTCCTCAGGTCCTTCAAGACCTTTAGGCTAGTAAGGTTTTCGGGCCACTTCAAGGCCTTCGGGCCACCTTAAGGCCTTCAGACCACCTCAAGGCTTTCATTACACCTCAAGGACTTTAGGACACTTGAAATACAAATGCATCCAAACTAATTTCAAAGGACCAATGCTCTAGATGAGTATTCAGAGAAGGTTTATTCACCAGAGAAGAGCTAATCAGAATTTGAAAAATAAGAGGTTATGGAATTGACATTGGTATCGGGCCAGTGAAACTCTGCACAGGACAGCTAGCCAACCAGCCTTCTGAAGGTGGAGATATGGAATCAAGATATATGATGGGGAGGGGTAGTTCCATCTAGTTTGTTTGGGATTAATTACTCTAGGTAATTTGGGTCATGTAATGTATCTCTAAGACTACGGGATATGTAAGGGTTCCCCTTCAACCCTTAAAAGTGGGATTATCAAAAATAAATAAAAAATGAAGACCTTTAGGCCATTTAATAAACTTAGGTTAATCAGGTATTAATATTTTCTATTCTTTATTATACATATATTCATGTATTTATTCAAATAGAGGTTCCTTATATAAAGGTATTTATGGTATTTTTGAATCTTATGGTGAATGAAATGGACTTAATTATGTGGTTTTTGGGGCCTAAAATCATATATCCCCTCAATGCATTGACATGTCCCTTGAGACCAAACATGTTTGGTTATTTATTATATGCTATCCCAAATTAGAAATATGCATTGATAGAGGTCTCAAATATAAGTATAGTGTATCTGGAAAAGGTTTAAGAAAATTTTTTTGACGTTAAAAATTACGAATTCCATCAGTATGAGATCATTATTATTGATATTTATGTTTTCATTGATTATAATGGTTATATAATTGTCTTAGTTTTCGTTGATTGTGGAATTATTCAGATTATTTGTTCTAACTATATTGTGTATAGAATACTTATTTTTTGATATATTTTTTTATATGTTTTCATTAATAATTTTTTGATATCACCCCTTATTAAGTTTTTATTTACCCAAGTTATGAAGAAAGTATTACACGTGATATTCCAAATAAGATAGCTTGTGTTGAGAATTTAATCGTAGATATTGAAGACTTATTGTGGATTAATTAGTTTCTTATAGAGTGAAAATTATGATTTTTCTGAGAAATACATGGGTTTTATTAGTTTTTATTTTTCCATAATTATTTAAATCTATAAACATAAAATTTCTTGGGAATGTATGTTATTAAATGTTTGTTTTCATAAATGTAATTATGGGATAACTATGTATAATAATTTTATTTTTGGTGTTGAATCCATTCTGTAAAGTATGTGTTTATGACATAATATTCAAGAGTATGTGTTATGGGTGTCATGGATTGTATTATAGAATGATTTAGATAAATTTGGAGATTATGTAGTTTTTTATAATATTTTATGGTTTTATAAGTTGAGGTTGATCATAATTTCAATGTTATATATAAACCTTTTGGATAGTATAAAATTTAATGTTTAGGTAATAATTTACATTTTATTTGGGGTTAGGATAAGATAAATTTAGTGAAACCCCTAAGGATGAGTCTATATGAGAATTATATGTATTGGATAACATCCTGAATTTTTGGTAAAGTAGAGATTGTGTAGTTCTCCTAGAAAATACATCTCTATCAAGACCCTACAAGTGGATGAAGTCTCTAGAATAAATGTAACTAGGTGTAATAACCCTAAAAAGGGTTTATTAGGTATTACATTGATCAGCATCTAGTGTATGACAAATATTCATAACACACACCTATGTTGACACTCCCAGGTGGTATGTTATGTTTTATTCACATTTTCTATAATGAACCATTATAAAGGATTTAAGTATGATTTTAACTAATAAGGTTACAGAACCTAATATTAAAATGTCCATGGATAACCAAGTATTCAAAAATAGATTCATAAATTAAATGAAAATAACATATATTTAAAATGAAGGATTAATAGGGGAGTAAATATTTGAATGGAAGTTTCTATATTAATATTTTAAATGTTATAATTACCATTTTGGTTTTAGTATTTGGTAGAGACATGATCAAAAATATAAAGCTAATAATGTTATGTATCTAGAAACCACTATGTCAATAACCAAATAAGGGATACTATGTAAATAGATAATAATTTCTATATATGCCTATATGATGGAAAAATGATTTTCTTAGTCTTACCTATGTTAGTTAGGTTGATATCATAATAGAAATAAATTCTTGATACTCTTATACTTTTTTAGTGAAGTGATATTTATGACGATATTTTAGTATATTATAAATGTTATTGAGGGTGATATGAAACATTTAAGGATCTTTATTGCGTAATTTTTCATTAATAGTTTGAAATAATATATTAAATATTATTAATAATGAAGATAAATTATTTTTTGGAAATCTTATATTTTTGTATATTACTATTGAAGAATACATTTATGAGGGATGGATAAGTTTTAGGTTTAGGAAATGTTTGATATCGAGATAACAAATGTTTGGGTGATGTTGAAAACTTAAGTTATATAGTATCAATATCCTTGGGATTGATGATAATTCATTGGTAATTTTTATCTAATTTTTTGAATTATTATATTTATTGAATTGTGTGTGACCTTATGAGATAGTGTCTAATAACATTTTATAAGTAAAGATAGACTTAATTTCTAGGAGGAATATATAAATTTTTATTGTTTTATTTAATTAGATATTCAAATGGTTTTGGGTAAGTTATATTATGGAGAATATATGATTAGGGTGTATACATACTTGGGAATATGATTTTATGAATATATGAAGTTGTTTGAATAATGATAAGAAGCTTGATATAACCTAAGATATCGTGGTTGATGTCATATTAGAAGTTATACTATAAATACATAATATGTTAAGAATAACATTGAAACATTATTCAATGAGTAATAATTGAAATTTAAAGGATTCAATTAATTTATGGTGAGATAATGCAACACACCGAGATCTTAAAATATGATTCCCTTTAAATAATCCAAATGTTTTGGAGAGCTTTCTCTATAGACAATACTAAACTAAAAACACAATAATACTTTTCGACTATTAAAACCTAGACATTGAACTAACAGGAATGAATAGAAAAAAAAATTCCTGAAATATTTGTAGAATGAAGTTAAATTCTACTTTTAATATAAATAATATTTAATATGTATATACAAAATGACTAATATGATCATTTTATATCTTGAAATTTATTTTTATTAATTATTATTTTTCTATTATATATATATATTTTTATTCCAAGAAAAGTTTTATTGATGATGATAAAATATGCGTTATATGAATGTTTTTATACTAATTTAATTAGAATATAATAGGAAATATAAATGATAATTTTTAATATTATAAGAAAAGTAACTTCCCTATAAAACAGTTTTTTAATATATATCCCCTTTTTATTTTGAAGATAAATTAATAAAAATTATAATTATAATTTTAAAAAATAAAAAATATTTTTAGATTCATCATATTAATATTTCTTGAAGGTGAATTCTTGGGATTTTTTAAAAAGAATGATTTCTTTGTGAATAGTGCAATATATCATTTTAACGAATAACATGTATTTTATGACATTATTTGTATTTAAGTATGAATTTTAAATAAATGAAAAAAAATTATAAGAGAAAATTTATATTTTATAATTGAATTTATATTGTTTCAAAAGAAAATAATTTACAGTCCCATATTGGACATTTTAGAATGTATATAATATTTTCATAAAAATTATTTTTAATACATTTAACAGTTTATTTTAAAATTAATTTTTAATACATTTATAATTGAATAAAATTAAATTTATTATATATTTATGATAATTTGGTTCAAATTATATAATAAAAAACATTTTAGTTGGTGTCATAAATTATAAGTTACCTTAGCTAAATACAAGTTACCACGGTAAAAGGTAAAACTTTTGGGTATTTATAAAAATTTCAACCCTATACACCTATAAAAGGGTCCCTCTTATCCTCATATATCCTCACATAAAAACTCAATTAGTTCTGAAAAAACATACCCAATAATCTCATACACACTCTAAGAAAACATAATGTGGTTTTTTCTTCTCAAAATTCATTCCCTCGAATTATTACCCCCATTTTAAAAGAAAATAATCCGAGAAGTGAGGTATAAATTTCTAACCTCTCCTATTTTTTCTATTACCTTTTGTAAACTTATTCATTACAAAATTTCATTTCACAGTATTAAAATGAAAAAATATGTTTCATTAGTATACTTTTATTTTTTTATAATTATGGTATAATCATTAACCACCCACATAATTTCTATTAAGAAAAACGATAATGTGAATCATGCATTGTTCGGACAACTGCTTCCACAATGCAACATGTTTCATTTTACTTAACAAACTACGTGTATGGTCATGATGTTGATATTAAAAGATAAATATGATTTTTCTGATATCATAATGGTTCTGTTATAAAAAATAGGAGAACCTATTAATGATGTGATCAATAAATGATTATTGTTAATTTAGTCGTTTAAAACGAGCGAACTAATAGGAAAATACTCTATTATTTATAAGAAATTGATTTATATTAATTATCTTATCTTTAAAATTATTTGAAATTATGATTCATAACTCTAATAAAAACTAAATGATATCATTATTCATCTGGTATAATGATGTTAAATCTAAACCTCCTCATTATGGCTCATTAATAATGGAAGGTTCATGTTTAGGTCGGTTTCACCAGCTACTTAAACAATTATATGAATTTATATCATGAATGTCCATGAGAACTTATTAACTGGTTTAATATGATATAAATATGTAAAAAAATCTTCATGTACTTTTATATTAATAATTAACTCATTATTTAAGATATCACTCTTCATTCATTAAAAACATTGAAACACACTCAACGTCAATTTCAACGACATGGATTGTAAACAAAACCACCCTGAAATGTGATGATAGATTTATAAAATATCTTGGAACTTCTATTTAAGTGCCTTATATAATCTAATAATTATTTAATTTGGGAAATTAATATATACCAACCCCACTTTTAAGATATTATTTTAAAGCGATAAAGTTTACTTACACCCAGTGTTGAAAAAAGGTAAAAACTAACAAATATATATGTATAGAATGAATATAAAATAAGAATATAAATGGTCATTGTTATTAATAAGGTTTTAAATATATTATTAAGGTATCCTTTTTTCTTATATGGGGGTCTAGTTTCATCAACTAAGAAGGGAAACAATGTAAGGCTTTTCGTATGAAATTTCACTCTTTGAGACTTTTTTGGTATTCTGAACCTAATTTCATTTATGTGGTGAATATATTTCATATTTTAGATATCATATAATAAATTATATATAAATCATTTTATTTTAATTTCAATTTCAATCCCTCTCTTTCAATGGATTTTTATTCAAAATTTTCTAAATTTCTAAGGGTTTTCATGGTCTGAATTTCAATTCTTTGACACATAATACATTTTGTAAACCGTGTTTCTTTTTTATTCTGTATTATATACCATGGATACATTATTTATAATACTCCATATATTATATTTTATTTACTATTAAAATCATATACCCTTATTAAATTTCCATTAATTTAGTTGTTTTCCCAATAATTAGATTTTTTGGTGACTCAACTTTTGTCCATTCAGTTATGATTATTTTATTGAACATATAAGTTTGGTATATTATTCCATATTTTTATGTTTTGTTGTGTTATATCATTTTTTTATGATATATACCCATACCACCTAAACCCTTTGACAAATATTTCTCACATATTGATATATGTTACCCGTAAGGGATATATGTAACTCAAATATATTTCTTTGAGCTATAATGTTTTATCCTAAACATTATTTTTCCATTATTGGGTTCTCCCACCATTATAATTTATTATATTTTAAAATCATATTCTATAAAATAAATTTTTTAATTCATGTAAGGTTTTATTACTTTTTTGTTTTCCTACAAAGGTAATTTCACGTAATTAAATTTTCCCTTCCATATTCAAATTTTTTTATCTGAATTTACTATAGAAAGACTTATTTCACTTTGAAGGATCCATTATTAGAGATTATTTTAAAGGAAAAAAATTTCAAATATTTTTCACTTCACCTTTTGAAAAATAATTTTGGAATTGATTATAAGTTACTCATTTACGTTAATATTATAAATGTTTAATGAAATATGTTTTATGTTTTCACTTACATTTCCCATTTCATTTTTAAAAGGATTTGCCCCAATAAGGTTTATGTTTCAATATTTATACGCTAATATAAATTTATATTTTGGGTCAATGGTCTCTTGGTACCAAACAATCTAATTCCCAATCCCTTCTTGAGTATTATCTTTCAAGAATTCTTTTATGAATTTTTTTATCTATATCAATATCCTTCTAGGTTTCCTTTATTACACTGGGGATATGTTTTTTTGAAATTAACCATATTATTTCACCAGATTTATTATGATCATGTTATTCTATTTCTGAAATTGTTATATACTCAATGCCTTGTATGGTGTAGAATTCAAATTTTACATTTTTGGATTTTATGATGTTCACCTAGAAATAATTTTATTATATTCAAATGGGGAAAAGTATTTGTGTTTTTATATTGTTTTTTCAATAAGGATGATAGTTTGATTGTTGAATATAGAATTTTTTAACTCTTAAACATCATCCTCTAAAGGTATTTTGATCATGTTATCCATGTTATTGACATAGGGAAATGTGTTGGAATTTTTTATATTTTTATTCCAATATGGATGATTATTAAAAAGGTCTCTATATATTTTTTGACCATCCAAAATATTTTCCTAAATGGTTATGATCATGTTATCTCTTTAATTTATATGGGGAAAAGTATTTATATTCTTGATTATTATTCTAAGAAATTATATCCATGTGAGTTTATAATTTTAGAGGGAATTTGAATTTTTAATTTCATAGAGGGTTAAATTTTGATCAGAGATCTACAATGGAATTTTAAGAGTTGAAATGCCTCAATGTGATGATTTTGAACATGGTATGAGGACCAGAAGGTATATTGTCTGTTTAGGGGATCCTTGGGTTCATTAGGGGAGATTTAGTGGTTTGCGGGAAATCTAAGATGGGATAATGGTTTGGGGTGCACAGTTTAGGGGAAACTATGAATCACCCCCAACCAGAACCACTGAGTCTGATCCAAAGGGTTACATAACCTCATGTGCTCCTCCTTGTATACCAGTGGTTTTTGAGTAGTAGCAAGGTTTTAGGACAATTAATGGGGATATTATTCCCTCAATATCATATCATAGAATAAAGAGTTAAATATAATAATAAAAAATATAATGATCATAATAACATGTGGAAACTAAATTAATAAATGGAATATATTCCATATAAGAATAAACTGCCCCAAAATTGGTAAGACGAACCAAAGAATGAGGTGAAAATAACAAAATAAATAAAATAGTGTGGTCTATCGGTGTTCATCACTTTATTCTACTAACTTCATGATCATATAATTAGTCATCCACTATGGGGACCTTACCCTTCACCAGATCCCTTACCATGAAATCTATATGTTTGATGAAATGCTTGAGTAGGTCATGAGTACGATACTCAGTAGAACACCACCAATGTTTCATTAATAAGTGTTCTTAAGTAAACAAGTGTCTTTCCTATGTAAATACTAGATTTTCAAGAAATATAACAATACACAACTGGGCACTCACATGCTATCCAAGTCACCACAATCCCCAACCGTAACTACTTCGGCTCCATTTTAGAGGACATTTCAAGGTATTAAGAGTAATCAAAGACTTTCCATGAGGATAATAATAATCTTTCTCGATATCTTATGAACGTATAACATTACATTTAGTAGGAATAATGTAATTCATGTTCTCATAATTCACTAACTACTAAAAAAACGGGTAAGGGAAGTGCCACCTTATATCAGCGCTAAGCAAAAACCACTAATAAAGAAACCCACTATCAGTGCTAAAATTTTATTGCTGATAAAGGGATTCTTTATCAGCACTTTTCTAGCACTGATAGAGGGAGTCTTTATCAGCTCTAGAAAAGCGCTTATAAAGAAACCCTGTATGAGCGCTAAAATTGTAGCGTTGATACAAGGTTTCTTTATCAGTGCTTTTCTAGCGCTGATAAAGACTCCCTCTATCAACGCTAGAAAAGCGCTGATAAAACGACCATTTATCAGTGCTAGAAAAGTGCTGATAAAGAATCCATGTATCGGTGTTAAAATGTTAGCACTGATATAGGAAGGATTTATCAGTGCTTTGTTAGCGCTGATAAAACCTTAGTTCATTTTTGTATAAAGTCGGTTGCACAGTGCCCTCATTTTATCACGACCTAAAGCTTTTGCGGTATTGGAACCCTGTGACCCCCCTCTGTTGCCCACTGAGTTCACGTTGTCGAACCTCCGCCACCCTCAAGCTTCTCATTGTCGGACCTCTACCTCCTGCTGAGCTTCGTGTTTCTCGACCTCCGCCGCTCTCGAGCTTTGGTTTGCTGGACCTCCGCCGCCCGCAATTCCCTCAAGCTTCACATTTCTGGACCTCCACCACCCGCTGAGCTTCGCCTTGCCAGACCTCCCTTTAAGGAATGTTTTCCAAATAATTTTTTAATATTGTTCTCCTCTCCCATCACACATAACCATCTGTTTATTTTTCATTATATATTTAATGGATATTTGATATTGTGATGGTTGTAGGCTACATTATTCATCCTTTTCTTCTTCATGTTTGTCTCTATGGTAATGTCCCCTGTCGAAGCTCGATTTTGGTCTAACATCTTCTAATGGTTCTAGAACTATTATTCTATAAATCATATCACAATATTAAAACATTGTTAATTTGAGGTTTGGGATGTGATGCTTTCCCATCAATGGTTTTCTAGTTGATTTTGTGTTGAATTATTTCATCCCTAGGTTTCATTTCCTCTGATGGTGATGATTCTGCTTCATCGTAGATTCATGAGTGTTCTTCCTACATATTGTGATAGGGTTCTTGGGGGTGATCATCCAATATATTTCTATTACTCCTAAGGTATCACCTTTTTTCAATTGACTACGGTGGGTTTTTAGGTGATTTGGTATTTTTTTATTCTAGATCCTAGAAACCATTCAATTTGAAGGTGGTATGGCTGGATATGTTATATAAATTCTTCCAAAAATCACCTTTATGAGAAGGTGTGGTTTGAATTATTGAATATATATTCTTTGATTTAGTTATATTATTAAGTTATGTTGGGTTGGAAATGGGTGATGAGGTTCCTAAGGTGATGAATTCTAGTTTGTTGTCTTGTTAGTGAAGTTGTTGATTATGAAGTTGATCAGGCGCATCATGGTGCAGGTATCATGTCACGAGTATCATCATGATTTGAGGCATGATTCAATAGCATATTTTTGGTTGAAATTCGAATTTAGTGGTGTTTTATGGGGCATTTTTTATAATTTCACATACTATTTGAACATATGTGGCTATGACATATTTATTTTTTCTTTTATCATTACTCCATTATTCTAGGATTTTCTATTAGTATAGTTTTTTTACTGTAAATCAAAATGTGGAATCTTTGGGGAATGTTTGATATGGGTTGATTTTCTTTAAAAGGGATGGTATATTCATGTAAAATATCTCTTGAGAAACCTTGTATTGGTGGAAAGATTTATATGCTCGTCATCAATGGTGATCAATGAGTTTACACTATCAGAGTGAAGTTTATAAAAAATTTAATGTCCTTCCCACTTGGATTACAGTTTCACTAGATTCCGTCTAGGTATCATCGATTACCTTAGATCCAACACCATGTCTCCGTAAAGTTGGGAATGAAGGATAACCTTTTTCTTTAAGGACAACACCACCCGGTTCTGATGAATTTCTAGGTCATCCAATGCTTGAACCCTATTTTCTTCGAGGGGTTCCCCCCTTCTTTCCTTCATGCTATCTAAGTGACTTTATCTGGCAATGAACTTATATGGCCTGATTCCCAGACCACCAAGCTTTCTAGCCTTTCCACCCCTACCTCCATCCTAATCCTTATCCCTCGCTGCGGTTACTGACTGCTTCTCTGTAGTGGCCAGGCCCCTTCCTAGCAGTGCTTGTTCTATCTCCCTTAGCTCTGAGCCTGTCATCCAGCTCCAAATACTTATTGATTCATAGAGAAATCCCTCACCAACCCCCAAGTTTCATTACCCATCCTTCCCCTGACCCTTTGGATCCTCATCTCCCACTCATATGAATCTTACCAACCATAAGGGATTATGAACATGTTCAAAATCAAGGGACCTCAATGAGTGATCATCCTACCACTTAAGTAAGGCTACTAGCTCTAGATC
This sequence comes from Viscum album, assembly GCA_963277665.1. NCBI lineage: Eukaryota > Viridiplantae > Streptophyta > Magnoliopsida > Santalales > Viscaceae > Viscum > Viscum album. The sequence continues at coordinate 257,414,014 of OY728128.1, read as the reverse complement.
CAATTCCAGAGCCATGTCCTACCCATCATTATTATCTTCATATGTAATGCTCATGTTCTTAGTTCCCATGTTAAATCAGACTTCCTCACCATAGAAATCAAAACGCATAATTTCATTGTTATCGTTGTCAAATAACACAAAAAACCCTATAATAATCATTGAATTCTCCTGGAAGATTAAGTTTCATGTATTTCTACACTATGACATCTCCAACAGACACAAATGGGTATTTTGGCACAATAAATATGTTGTTGAGATTGTTAAAGCTTGCAATCAATTCATCGCTACCAAGCTGTCCAACGGTGACACCTTCTTCCTTATGACTTTTGTTTTTGGAAGCTATGACTCTCTTCAAAGGGAATATCTATAGAGTGAAAAAAAATACCTTCAATCCTGGCCACCATCCATTTTTTTTTTGGGTGACTTTAATGTTATTTCCAACCCAAATGAAAGGAAAGGTAGAATCCCATTCCAGTGGAAGTCCATCATGGAGTTTGTTCAGTTCATGTCTGGGAAGGGCCTCATTGATCTCAGCTTCTCAGGTGATGGTTTCACCTGGTTCCACAACTGCAGGGGCCATCACCGCTTGTGGAGTATATTGGATAGGTGTCTAGCCAACATGAAATCCACTAACATATTCTAAAATACCATGCTTTTTCATCTTTCTTTAGGTATTTTGAACCACTCCTTCCTCTTGGTTTCCATTTCTTCTTGGCATGATCATCAGGAATGGTTTCACTTCCACCAGCAGTGGGTTAACATCCTAGGGTACCAGGACATGGTTTTTGAAATATGGAATGAACCATGGTAGGAGTATCGGGCCACCATCAACCTCAGTGACCTGACCTCGAACCCCGATAGGTGCGTGTTCACCCCTTCCTCCTTAGGAACCGTCACCACCTGGGACTACTATCACATATGTGCTCCTTCAGAGTATTCTGATATATGGAATGATACCTTGGGTTTATTGTATTATTAACACCAGTTTTTGATTTATGTGTGACTATATACTTATTATATTTTCTTATTATTTCTTACACACCACCACTTGAGTCGAGTAACCTGATTGAAATCCATATTGGTACATTGGTTCTGATGTGGATATGGTTTTTATGTGTTTGTGACATGTGTATGTGTGGATATATGGGTATTTAGGCATGATGATATTGAATGTAGGGCAGAGACCTAGGAGTGGTAGATGTATCATTCTTTATTATTCTTCTATTTGTTCTGGGGTGATTTGGGGAAACTATAATGAATCTAAAGTAATTATATTTAATGAAGATGAATAAATACTAATGGTTACGCTCTATTAATCTCTATTTTTATAAGGAAGTGGTTCTATTCTACTATATTTGGAAGTCCTATTTTGTGTAATTGAACCATAAATACTAATATTTGAGATTCAAATAGGATGAAGATGAATTAAGATTGGATGCATTCTAATCATTTGACAATAGAGTACGAGAACAGAGTGAAAGAGTTCATCAAATTTGCAAATGATCACACAAAGGATCCTTCTCAAATCCTTTGTCCATGTTTAAATTGTTGTTATTCTAGACTACTTACTCCAAAGGAGTTGGAAGAACATTTGATATGTCACGGAATAGATCAGAGTTATAAATGTTGGAATAAACATGGAGAAAAAGTGAATGTAGCTACTGGCTGGGATAAAACTGTGTTTTATGGATCATTAGATATGAATACAAATATGGATAATGAAGAAGACCGTATGGAGGATGTGATTACAGATGTCAATGATGATGAGGATTGTATTGAAAAAATGACAAAGATAATTGAATATGAACTCCGTGATTGCCCAAAATTGTTATAGAAGTTAAAGAGTTGTGCAAAGACGCCATTATATGATGGTTGCACCAAGTATACAACATTGTCAGCTTTACTGAACTTGTATAAATTGAAAGTAGGAAACGGATGGAGTGATGTCAGTTTTATGGAACTAATTTCTCTCTTGAATGACATTATCCCTGAAGATAATGATCTCTCAATCCGGACATATGAAGCTAAACAAATGTTACTCTCGATGGGTATGATTTCTGAAAGAATACATGCCTGCCCGAAATACTGTATATTGTTTCACAAGGAGAACAAATCACTTACAGAATGTCCAAAGTGTGGTGCTTATCGATACAAGAAAGATGAATCCAATCCTATGAAAGTTGTATGGTGCTTTCCAATCATTACAAGGTTTAGGTGTCTATATGGAAGTGAAGAAACTGCAAGACAATTGTCGTGGCATGCAGATAAAAGAAATAAAGATGGGAAATTACGTCATCCAGCCGACTCTCCTCAATGGAAAAAAATTGATCATGAGTATCCTGAATTTGTAAAAGATTCGAGAAACCTTCGTCTTGCGTTATCTACAAATGGAGTAAATCCTTTTGGTTTTTAAACCAGAACTCATAGTATATGGCCTGTTATGTTGGTAAATTATAACTTGCCACCCTAGTTATGCATGAAGATGAAATTCATCATGTTATCTATGCTTATATCAGGACCAAAACAACCATGTAATGATATTGATTTTTATTTGGATCCTTTGATCGAGGATTTGAAGTTATTGTGGGATTCATGTGTTATGTTGTATGATGCTTATAAAAGTGAATACTTCATATTGAGAGCGATGTTGTATGGTAAAATAAATGATTTCCCTACTTATGGAAATTTTTTAGGCTATTTCATTAAAGGAACTCGAGGGTGTCTCGTGTGCGAAAAAGATACAGAATCAATTAGGTTGAAACATTCATCGGAATTTGTGTTTCTAGGACATCGTAGATTTCTACCACGTTAGCATAAGTACCGATCATAGACGACATCATTTAATGGAAGTTCAGAACAACACACAACACCGTCTCCACTAACAGGTGATCAACTGTTTGAGAAAGTAAAAGATGTGAACATTGTTTTTGGTAAACCATTTTCGAAAAAACTTACGAAAATCGGTTGGAAACAGATATCAGTTTTTTTTTTGAATTACCATACTGGAATTGTTTGTACATAAGACATTTTCTTAATGTGATGCATGTGGAAAAAAATGTATGTGATAGTGTTATCGGAACATTACTAAATTCACCTGGAAAAACAAATGATGGAATTAAGGCAGCGTTGGACATGGTTGAAATGGGAATACGAGAAGAGTTGGCTCCCGTGAAGGGTGAAAATCGAATGTTTCTTCCTCCAGCTACTTATACTCTTTCTAGGGATGAGAAATACCAGTTTTTCAACTTCTTAAATGATATAAAGATTCCATAGGGGTATTCATCAAATATCAAGAACATTGTGTCAATGAATGATTTGAAGTTAAATGGTTTTAAATCACATGACTGCCAAGTTTTAATGCAAGATCTAATTCATATAGCTTTACATTTAATTTTTCCCAAGAATGTTCGTTATACATTAAAAAAACATTGTTTCTTTTTCAAAGCTATATGTAGCAAAGTTTTAGACCTGGTGAAATTTCCAGCTATGGAAAAAGAAATTGTCATCATATTATGTGAATTAGAAATTTTCTTCCCGTGAACATTCTTTAATATGATGGTTTATTTGATGATTCACTTAGTGAGAGAGATTCGACTTTGTGGTCCTGTTCACTATAGATAGATGTATCCTGTTGAATGGTATATGAAGATTTTGAAAGCGTATGTCAAAAATCAAAGTCGGCCAAAGGGTTGTATAGTGGAGTGATATATTGTTGAGGAATCCATTGAATTTTGTACCGAATACCTATCTGATGTGGAAAGCATTGGACTCCCAAAATCTTGTCATGGTGGACGCATTGAGGGTGAGGGAATTTCTGGAAGATATGTTGTGACAATCAGCATTACAGATCGGGATCAGTCCCATCTATATGTTTTGCATAACAGTTGGTAGGTTGATCCATATATTGAAACTCACAAAGAAATTCTTAGGCAGTTGAATCCATCAAGGGCTGAAAAATGGTTATCAAATACACATAATCACTAGTTTATAGGATGGTTTTGGGACCATATTTTTAAGCAGTTGGATGAAAATACAAATTCAATTTCAGAATGACTTCGATGGCTAGCCGCTGGACCAAGTGTGTATTTATTATCTTACAGTGGTTATGTAATTAATGGTTATAAATTCAATACAAATGAACATGATGAAGATAGTACCATGCAAAATAGTGGAGTTACACTAGTGGATGAAGCGATGCATGTTTCTAGTAGTAAGGATAGAAATCCAATTTATGCAAATATGTCATACTTTGGCATTATCAAACTAATATTGGAGTTGGATTATACGACATTCCAATTGCCGATTTTTCAATGAAAATGGGATGATAACAACAGTGGTGTTAAAATAGATGAATGGGGATTTGTGAAAGTTTATTTTAGTAAAGAAGGGTACAAAGATGAACAGTTTATAATGGCATCACAAGCGGTACAAGTTTTTTATGTTCTAGATCCCGCAAACCAAAATTGGTCGATTATTCTGTTAGCATCCAAAACTACTGAAGGTTCCGATGAAAATTCAGTTGAGGACGATCCTTTCAGTGGTACGTCACAATCATTTCAGAGTGGTCCCAATGTAGATAATGAAACACCCGAGACTTTTATGTTATATAAATCATCAAAGGAATCTTTTTCTACACAACACTTGCTTGGCTTGCTTTACACGAAATCACGACCTTCCCTGATAGCTTGCGTCGTACGCAATACCGAGTTTCACTAAACAATGATATACTATTAAAATATTATTAAAACTAGCCATTATGAATAGTAATAACCACTTTTTGAAATTTTAGAAATTTTATTTTTCAAAATGGACTTCATTTTTGGATTCATAATATCGAAATTATCCTAGGGTGAAATTTTGGTATTTTTCTGAAAACTTTCAATTTTTGATGAATAGTGAAACCACTAAGTGGTAGTTAAAAAACTGAATTTTTCATAAAACTTAATTTTACTGCTTCTGTGAGTGGAATTTCGAAAATCCGAGAGACATGGTTGATGTCAGTAAGTAAAATGTGGTTCAATGAGATGAAAATAATTTTTGGTGAATAGTAACTTTTTACTTTTTTTACCACGGTTAAAAGTAAATAGGGTAATTAAGGGTAACAATGATATTATTATTACACTAACACGTTTTCTAATTCTATTGGATAAGTGTAATTCGACCAAAAACAAACTTAGGAATAAAATATGACCATTTAGGCCCACTTGGATTAGATTAGGACATTTATTATTAATTTATTTAAAGAATGGTTAAAATAGTTAAAATCAAAGTGTAATAAGTAAATCATTTTTAATATGGGGTTATACATACGATAAATTCGACTATAAATATTAATTAGAAATCTAAAAATATTTCCTACATAATGGTATTTTATTTTTAATTTTTATACATTAAATAATTTAATTTATTTATGACACAAAGATGATGCAGTAATTATCTTATTAATGAAATATTGACATAATTGTTGTTATAAACACCAAAATAAATGTAATTTGACACTTTTTATGAATTCCACTAATTTTCTAGATTAATATGACATGTTAGTATTGATTTAAGTAACTGTTTTCGAACTAATCATTCTGTTATGATTTTCACAAAAATTAATTACTAAATAGTGTCAAAATTGACATAAAATAGTTTTTAAAACAAATATTATATTAGTAATTGTTATTTTATTCCTAAAGGATCGGCCAGATGACTTAGATAAGGTTATATATATTAATAATAAACAACTTGGGGTTCTTTTGGCTGCTTATAGTAAGTTTATTAACCTTATAGTATAAGAACACAAGAAGACACGGTAAAAGTAAAATTATTTAACTTAATGTTAAATCTACATTATAAGGTTAAAATAGGAACCTAAACTTGTCTAAATTCTATTGGATGAGAGTATTTAGACCCATCCCCACCTTACCCTCTAAATAAATCAATTTGGAGCTATTTAAAACCGAACTTGACTTTATAATAAAATAATATTTTTAGTTATTCCAAAGGTGCCCCTCTCCTCCCTTATAAAAGGGCACATCCTCCCTCTCTTCATCACACCACTTTGAGCCTTCATGCTCGGCCAACCCCGGCCACTTTCTCCTCTCCACTTCCCTAGAGACATCCTAGAGGTTCTGGTCTTCTTCAAAGACCTATTTTAGTGCCCTAAAAGGAGGTCTCAAAGAAGCACTTCAAAGAAGAGGTAATGTCCGTTACCAATTCTTTCATCTTTATTTCTTCTTCCACTTCTTATTCTTTAGTTGTTTCCTTATGAAGTAATAACATAAGTATCACTCATATACTGATATGTTATTATAAGTATGAAACAACCCTTTTTCACCATCTATCCATCCTACGGAAAAAAAATCATCGCGCGTTCGTACGTACGGAATACCGTCTCCACGCCGTGGTGTAATCTATTTTCCACCACCACCTTACTTGGATGGGTATAATGGTGTAAATAATGACTATATATGACTATTATAAAGTTATACTGATTCTGAAATAGTATACATACACTCCAATACAATTCCACGATCATAGGAACGATATCATCACTCGTTCATACGTACGGAATACCGTCTCCACGATGTGATGCGACTCGTTCTACATGATCTTCATTTCATAATGATTATATAAATGAAATGAGTTTAATGAATGAATATGATATATATTACACTAATACCATTCTGTAAATGAGTTATCTATAACCTAAAGAGAATAATAATAATTTATTCGACAAAACACGCATAAGAACAAAAAGTTATAAACACCCGAATAACAAGTAGCAATGAAATATTACTACTAAGAAGCTAAGAATATGACCAAATATGATATCATAAAAATAAGTATGATTTTGGAATAAGTCAATAACATTATTTAAATCATTATACAGGAGGTTCGGACACTTACAAAGCATATCGGACCTAAGGTAAGGGAAAATATCACAATCTCATTTTTATCCAAGATTGTTTATACTTTGGCATTTACTGGGGTGTATTTTATCATCCACATCCACGTTTCCTCAATATGTAATATTATTTCCATCCACCTACAATTGTTTAAATCCAATTTTACCCATCAGTGAGTTTTTAGTAAAAGATATGAAAGGAATATTTTGTCGTTTTTCGTACGAGGTACTTTTTTAACTTTTCCGACACAAGTACGAGAAGAATGTTTTTTTAACTTATACGGCATTAATGGATTTTTTTTAAAACAATTATTTCCAAGAAGCTTCCTTTACAATTTTTCAAGTTTATTTTTAATCAACTTCTTTTAGTTTAGAATTTTATGACATGTTATGAAAGGAAAAGTGTTTTTGAAGAAGAAATGATATTTTCCTCAAGAATGGAGTTCAAGTGTTTTATCAAAATTATTTTCCATCTAAGATAATAAGGGGTTTTGTTTCTATCCCTATTATTACATTGATTTGATTCTGTTGTGATGGAATTATTTTTATGAATTCCTTTATCTTATATGAAATGTTTTATGATGTCACGATGTTTAAGAATCTCATTTTTATTACATGGGTTATGCTATGATGTATGGTTTATGATTTTGTGGAACACATAAGAATGGTATCATTATGAGATGGGTGGGACCTATATCTCCCTCCAATGCATTGGGTAAAGATTTTATATCTCATGAGATAGACATGGCTAGAACGGTAGGTTATACTGGTTCAGTGAAACAGGACTGAAACGAGGGTGACTCGGTTCAGAAATGGACTTTGTCCACTAAGATAGTCCTACCAATGAGTCTTGACTAATAAGATATGATTCTCTATGATTATGTGTGTATGCCAAAAAGTTTCATGTTTTAAGTTATGATTATTGGGATTTCATTTCACTACTATGATTTATCCCATGTTATGAAATTATGCTCTCTTTTGCAGGTTAAGATATCTAAAATAATATGTTCTTATGAATATGATGTGATTGATATTTATTTTGTTTACCCTTACTGAGCATTTGAGCTCACCCTTTTGTATTTTTTCTTTTCCCAGGTCATGAATAAGGTTATTAAGTAGAATATGCCAAAAAGGGACTCTATATATGATGAAATAAATGGGAGGCAAAGTAGATGCTTTATGAACCATTTGTTTATGTTTCCCAGTTTCTAAAGACACTATACCTATACGGTCCATTCTTGGTTTTGTTATATGTTTTAATAAGTGTGCTTTAATTCTGAAGTAAAAAAACAATGTATGTAAAGTATGGGTCGTTATAGTTGGTATCAGAGGAAAGGTATAGTCAACCTTTGGAAACTAGGATGTGAAAGCCTTAGTAAGAACCCTAAGGATAAGTCTAAGCATAGAACACAATCTTAGTGTTTTAGAAATGGCCATGAATAACCTAGGATAATACCTTAAGTGTGCAATTTTATTCTTGATTATGTGGTTTTCCTATTATAATTAGTGTTGCTCACACTATTCTTCTTGTTTTTAGTCAATGGCTGGAACCCGAAGGAACCGTGTTAATGTGGAATGCGACAGGAAATGCAATGATTGTCCCCCTGAGCAACCAAACGTTATGGGAGCTGGAATGCAAAATCTTGTAGCCATGCTCACACAACTTTATCAAGCTATGAATCATGCAGGACTTCCAAACGAGAAAAGGAAGGAGCAACATTCTATTGAATCCTTCATGAGACAGCGCCCACCTTCATTCAGCGGGTCTACTGATCCATTAGTTGCTGAACAATGGATTAGTACTACTGAAAAGATATTTTCAGTTTTTCAATGTTCTGAGAATCATAAAGTCATCTTAGCAGTGTATCGTTTGGAAGGTGATGCTGATCAATGGTGGAATCTTATTAAGAATATGAGGAAAAGGGATAAAATTGAGTCCATGGAATGGGACGAGTTCAAAAACTTATTTTTCAATAAGTACTTCCCTCGTATTCTCCGAACAAAGATAGAGAAAGAGTTTCTTGAACTAAAGCAAAAGGATGATGAATCTGTTGGTACCTATGAAGCAAATTTTACAAGACTTTCAAGGTACGCTTCTAGTATTATTATCCAACCTGAGAGTAAGATCGATTGATTCTTTAGGGGCTTAAAACCAAGTCTTCGAAGGGCGTTAGCCATAAGGGACTTCAATAGCTACGAGTAAATCGTTCGATGTGCTCTCAAAGTCGAGATGGAGATTGGAGTAACCCATCAGTCATATGGGTTTGATAAGAAGAGGAAAATGGAATTCAAAGGAAAATCTAAAGAGCACACTGAAAAGAAGATGAGCTTTACCTTATTCTCAAAGTGTGGAAAGAAACATGGAGGGAGTATCTTAAAGGGACAAGTAAATGTTTCAAATGTGGAAAGGAAGGTCATCGGGCATTTGAATGCTGCAATGATGGGAAGAAGATGTCTAATGATGAAAACAAAGGAAGGGATACACAGAATGACCCTACAACACTTCAATGTTTCAAGTGCAAGGAGATGGGACATTATGCCAATAAATGACCTAATCCAAGGGTTGATGATGATGGTCGACGTCAACAAACTCTTAAGGCTAAAGACAAAGGAAAGTCACATGCAATTTCTATCAGCGATGTGGAGTATGATAACGATGTGGTGAAAGGTACACTTACCATCCACTCTAAAGTAGTAAATGTTTTATTTGATTCTAGATCCACCCACTCCTTTATTTCTGAAGAATTTTCTAAGGGTATCATCGTATTACCTCAACAATTAGATGTTGAGTTATCTGTGACAACACCTAATGGAACAACAGTTTCATCAAAAGTTTATAATTCTTCTCCGATTGAAGTTTGTGGGAAAGTGCTTCCTGCAAATCTTGTGATCCTTCCTATAGTGTAATTTGATGTGATTCTTGGCATGGATTGGATTTCTCTACATGGAGCTCATATCAATTTCCAAAGAAGGGAAGTCACATTTCATATTCCAGATCAATCTATGATCGTCTATCGATGCAAGGATGAACATAACCTTCCAGTGGAAATTTCTTCCATTTTATGGGTATTGATTCCACTAAATGAAGCTTATTTATCTCAAATGGTTGGTGAGAAACTCACGATTAAGAATATTCCCATTGTACGGGAGTTTGATGATGTCTTTCCAGAGGAATTACGGGGTCTTCCACCGAATCGTGAAGTTGAGTTTTCAATAGAGCTCGTACCGGGTGCTTTGCCTATTTCAAAGACACCTTATAGAATGGCCCCAATTGAGTTACAGGAATTAAAGAAGCAACTCCAAGAGAATCTTGATAAGGGGTTCATATGCCCTAGTGCGTCACCTTGGGGATCACCTATTCTATTTGTTAAGAAGAAAGATAGACCAATGAGACTCTACATTGATTATCGAGAACTTAACAAGATCACTATCAAGAACAAATATCCTCTCCCATGCATTGATGACCTATTTGACCAACTACGCGGAGCTCAATACATTTCCAAGATTGATCTTCGTTCAGGGTATCATAAATTAAGGTTCAAAAGGGAGGATATACCAAAGACGGCTTTCCGTACAAGGTATGGACACTATGAATTTATAGTGATGCCATTTGGTCTTACTAATGCCCCTGCTATCTTCATGGATCTGATGAATAGAGTCTTTAGAGACTATCTTGATCAGTTTGTGGTATTCTTTATAGATTATATTCTTGTCTATTCAAAGGGCAAGGAAGAACATGAAGATCACTTGAGAATTATATTGAAGACCCTGAGAAAGGAGAAGTTTTATGCCAAATTTACCAAGTGTGAATTTTGGATTCAAAAAGTTGCATTTTTGGGTCACATAATCTCAAAAGAGGAGATATCTGTGGATCCAGCAAAAACAGAGGTTATCAAAAGATGGTCGAGACCAACAACAGTAACCGAGATCCGAAGTTTTCTTGGTTTAGCTGGATATTATCGACGTTTTGTGAAATATTTTTCACGATTATCTAATCCACTCCCCAAGTTGACTCGGAAAGGAGTTAAGTTTGTTTGGACGGAGGAATGTGAAGAGAATTTCAAGGAGTTGAAAAGAAGTTTATCCAGTGCACCTGTGCTCTCACTGCCTTGTAGTGGAGAAAGGTTTGTGATCTACAGTGATGCATCCAAGAAGGGATTGGGGTGTGTTCTTATGCAAAATGATATGGTGATACCTTATGCCTCACGACAGTTGAAAATACATGAGAAAAATTACCCAACTCATGATTTGGAGTTAGCTGCGGTAATCTTTGCATTAAAGATTTGGAGGCATTACCTTTATGGAGAAAGGTGTGATATTTATACTGATCATAAAAGTTTAAAGTATATTTTCACACAAAAGGAGCTGAATATGCGCCAAAGAAGATGGTTGGAGCTCATTAAGGATTACGACTGCTCAATCCATTACCACCCTGGGAAAGCAAACAAGGTGGCAGATGCATTAAGTCGACAAGACCACACTAGTTTATCCATGATGAGGATCACAAAAGATCCAATATTTATGGATTTACAAAGGATGGATCTTGGAATTATAATGAATGGGTAAAAATCGTATCATTCTCAAATGAATGTTAGACTATCTATACATGTGAAGATTAAAGAGGCACAGAAAGAAGATGTAGAGTTACAAAAGAATGTGAGAAATGTTCCTGAATTCAACCTTGATTGTGATGGGATAATAATGTTCAGGAATAGGGTTTGTGTTCCTCCCTTCCCAGAATTAAAGAAGGAGCTGTTGGATGAGGCTCATAGTTCTTCATTCTCTATTCATCCTGGAAGCACGAAGATGTATAGGAACCTGAAGAAGTACTTCTGGTGGGATGGCATGAAAAGAGATGTTGCTGAATATGTCTCTCGATGCTTGGTTTGTCAACAAGTTAAAGCTGAGAGACAGAAGTCTAATGGGATGTTACAACCATTACCCATACCCGAATGGAAATGGGAAAACATCACTATGGACTTTGTCACGGGACTTACTAAAACATCTAAATGCAATAATGTTATCTGGGTCATAGTTGATCATCTTACAAAGTCTGCACACTTCATTGTTATTAGAGAGGATTTCTCTCTGGATCATCTTGCCAGGATATATGTAAAGGAAGTGGTAAGATTACATGGAGTACCACTTTTTATTATATCTGATCGGGATCCAAGATTTACCTCGAAGTTTTGGTGAATTCTTCAGCATACTCTAGATACAGAGTTGAGTTTTAGCACTGCTTATCATCCTCAGACAGACGATCAGTCTGAGAGAACAATTCAAACTCTAGAAGATATGTTGAGAGCATGCTCTATGGATTTCAAAGGTGGTTGGGATCAACACCTACCTTTGGTGGAATTTTCTTATAATAATATCTTTCACTCCAGTATTCAGATGGCTCCTTATGAAGCTCTCTATGGAAAGAAATGCAGGACTCCAACTTGTTGGGATGAAGTTGGTGAAAGAAAGCTATTAGGACCCGATCTCGTTGATGAAATGGCAGAAAAGGTCAGATCTATTCAACAACACATAAGAGCGGCTCAGAGTCGACAGAAAAGCTATGCCGACAACCAAAGAAAAGACCTAAAGTTTGAAGTGGGTGATAAAGTGTTCTTACGAATATCTCCCTAGAAGAGGGTCATGAGATTTGGAAAGAAGGGGAAGTTGAGCCCTAGATATATCTGTCCTTTCGAAATACTGGATCGTGTTGGGAAGGTAGCTTACCGATTGGCGCTTCCACCGAATCTCTCTCAAGTTCACGATCTGTTCCATGTATCTCTCCTGAGAAAGTACATACCTGATCCTTCACATGTACTCAGCTCAGAAGTTGTACCGCTGGAGCAAGATCTTTCTTATGAAGAACAACCGATAGAGATTCTGGATCGTAGCGAAAAAGTCCTACGAAACAAGACCACTCGATTGGTGAAAATTTTATAGAGGAACCACCAATTAGAAGAAGCTACATGGGATCTTGAGGATGTGATGAGGGAGAGGTATCCTCATCTGTTTGTTACAAAGTGACGAATTTCGAGGGCGAAATTCATTTTAAGGGGGGTAGAATGTAACACCTGAGACTTTTATGTTATATAAATCATCAAAGGAATCATTTTCTACACAACACTTTCTTGGCTTTCTTTACACGAAATCGCGACCTTCCCCAATAGATTTCTTCGTACGCAATACCGAGTTTCACTAAACAACGATATACTATTAAAATATTATTAAAACTAGCTGTTATGAATAGTAATAACCACGTTTTGAAATTTTATAAATTTTATTTTTCAAAATGGACTTCATTTTTGGATTCGTAATATCGAAATTTTCCTAGGGTGAAATTTTGGTATTTTTCTGAAAACTTTCAATTTTTGATGAATAGTGAAACCACTAAGTGGTAGTTAAAAAACTGAATTTTCATAAAACTTAATTTTACCACTTCTATGAGTGGAATTTCGAAAATCCGAGAGACACAATTGATGTTAGTAAGTAAAATGTGGTTCAATGAGATGAAAATAATTTTTGGTGAATAGTAACTTTTTACTTTTTTTTACCACGGTTAAAAGTAAATAGGGTAATTAAGGGTAAAAATGATATTATTATTACCCTAACACAAGTACTAATTCTATTGGATAAGTGTAATTCGACCAAAAACAAACTTAGGAAAAAAATATGACCATTTAGGCCCACTTGGATTAGATTAGGACATTTATTATTAATTTATTTAAAGAAGGGTTAAAATAGTTAAAATCAAAGTGTAATAAGTAAATCATTTTTAATATGGGATTATACATACAATAAATTCGACTATAAATATTAATTAGAAAGCTAAAAATATTTCCTAAATAATGGTATTTTATTTGTAATTTTTAGACATTAAATAATTTAATTTATTTATGACACAATGATGATGCAGTAATTATCTTATTAATGAAATATTGACATAATTGATGTTATAAACAGCAAAATAAATGTAATTTGACACTTTTTATGAATTACACTAATTTTATAGACTAATATGACATGTTATTATTGATTTAATTAACTGTTTTGGAACTAATCATTCTATTATGATTTTCACAAAAATTAATTACTAAATAGTGTCAAAATTGACATAAAATAGTTTTTAAAACAAATATTATATTATTAATTGTTATTTTATTCCTAAAAATATAATGTTTGGCCAATTGACTTAGATAAGGTTATATATATTAATAATAAACAACTTGGGGTTCGTTTGGCTGCTTATAGTTAGTTTATTAACCTTATAGTATAAGAACACAAGAAGACACGGTAAAAGTAAAATTATTTAACTTAATGTTAAATCTACATGATAAGGTTAAAATAGGAACCTAAACTTGTATAAATTCTATTGTATGAGAGGATTTAGACCCATACCCACCTTATCCTAGAAATAAATCAATTTGGATCTATTTAAAACCGAACTTGACTTTATAATAAAATAATATGTTTAGTTATTCCAAAGGTGCCCCTCTCCTCCCTTATAAAAGGGCACCTCCTCCCTCTCTTCCTCACACCACTTTGAGCATTCAATCTCGGCCAACCCCTTCCACTTTCTCCTCTCCACTTCCCTAGAGACATCCTAGAGGTTCTAGTCTTCTTCAAAGACCTATTTTAGTGCCCTAAAAGTAGGTCTCAAAGAAGCACTTCAAAGAAGAGGTAATGTCTGTTACCGATTGTTTCATCTTTATTTCTTCTTCCACTTCTTCTTCTTTAGTTGTTTCATTATTAAGTAATAACATCAGTATCAATCATATACTGATATGTTATTATAAGTATTAAACAACCCTATTTTACCATCTATACATCCTAGGGAAAAGGAAATCACCACGCGTGCGTACGTACGGAATACCGTCTCCACGCCGTGGTGTAATCTATTTTCCACGACCACCTTACTTGGATGGGTATAATGGTGTAAATAATGACTATATATGACTATTATAAAGTGATACTGATTCTGAAATAGTATACATACACTCCAATAAAATTCCATGATCATAGGAACGATATCATCACTCGTGCATACGTACGGAATACCGTCTCCACGATGTGATGCGACTCGTTTGACATGATCTTCATTTCATAATGATTATATAAATGAAATGACTTGAATGAATGAATATGATATATATTACACTAATACCATTCTGGAAATTAGGTATCTATAACCTAAAGAGAAGAATAAGAATTTATTCGACAAAACATGCATAAGAACAAAAAGTTATAAACACCCGAATAACAAGTAGCAATGAAATATTACTACTAAGAAGCTAAGAATATGACCAAATATGATATCATAAAAATACTTATGATTCTGTAATAAGTCAATAACATTATTTAAATCATTATACAGGAGTTTCGGACACATACAAAGCATATCGGACCTAAGATAAGGGAAAATATCACAATCTCATTTTTATCCGAGATTGTTTATACTTTGGCATTTACTGGGGTGTATTTTATCATCCACATCCATGTTTCCTAAATATGTAATATTATTTCCATCCACATAAAATTGTTTAAATCCAATTTTACCCTTCGGTGAGTTTTTAGTAAAAGATTTGAAAGGAATATTTTGTCGTTTTTCGTACGAGGTACTTTTTTGACTTTTCCGACAAAAGTACGAGAAGAATGTTTTTTTTAACTTATACAGCATTAATGGATTTTTTTTTAAAAAAAATTATTTCCATGAAGCTTCCTTTACAAGTTTTCATGTTTATTTTTAATCAACTTCTTTTTGTTTATAATTTTATGACATGTTATGAAAGGAAAAGTGTTTTTGAAGAAGAAAGGATATTTTCCTCAAGAATGGAGTTCAAGTGTTTTATCAAAATTATTTTCCATCTAAGATAATAAGGGGTTATATTTCTATCCCTATTATTACATTGATTTGATTATGTTGTGATGGAATTATTTTTATGAATTCCTTTATCTTATATGAAATGTTTTATGATGTCACGATGTTTAGGAATCCCATTTTTATTACATGGGTTATGCTATGATGTATGGTTTATGATTTTGTGGAACACATAAGAATGGTATCATTATGAGATGGGTGGGACCTATATCTCCCTCCAATTCATTGGGTTAATATTTTCTATCTCATGATATAGACATGGCTGGAATGGTTGGTTATACCGGTTCAGTGAAACAGGACTGAAACGAGGGTGACTCGGTTCAGAAATGGACTTTGTCCACTAAGATAGTCTTGCCAACGAGTCTTGACTAATAAGATATGATTATCTATGATTATGTGTGTATGCCACAAAGTTTCATGTTTTAAGTTATGATTATTGGGATTTCATTTCACTACTATGATTTATCCCATGTTATGAAATTATGCTCTCTTTTGAAGGTTAAGATCTCTAAAATGTTATGTTCTTATGAATATGATGTGATTGATATTTATTTTGTTTACCCTTACTGAGCATTTGAGCTCACCCTTTTGTATGTTTTGTTTTCCCAGGTCAGGAAGAAGGTTATTAAGTAGAATATTCCAAAAAGGGACTCTAGATATGATGAAATAAATGGGAGGCAAAGTAGATGCTTTATGAACCAATTGTTTATGTTTCCCAATTTCTAAAGACACTATACCTATACGGTCCTTTCTTGGTTTTTTTATATGATGTAATAAGTGTGCTTCAATTCTGAAGTAAAAAAAACAATGTATGTAAAGTATGGGTCGTTGTAGATAATGTTTTGTATGTTAGAGGAGACCACAATGAAGGGATTTGGATAATCAATAGAGGTGTCAAATCCCTTCAGCCTTTGAAAAAAAGAATGAGAGTTCAATAAATAGGTTATATTTTGTTCGTAATATAGATCTTGTTATCTCATGTTATTATATTATCATTAGTGAATTTATGTAATCTAACTTAACTATTCAACCACTTTTGAAGATAATGACTTGTACAAATTATAGTGCTTCTAACCTTGAGGATGAACAAGTCTCTCAAGCTGCTGTTGCAGCTGCTACGACTGTTGTTGCGGCTGCTACTGCTCCTGCTGCTCCTACTGCTGCTCCTGGTACTCTTGTTGCTCCTGCTGCTCCTGCTACTACGGATCCTACTGCTCCTAGTTTTGAGGTCCAACAACCATCATCACATGTCATTGCTACCATTTCATATGAACATATAGATGATGTTGATATCAAGGAAATGGTCAGGAATTTAGGATCGATGTCGCAGAAAGCACAGGTGTGTCGTAGTTTGATGGTGTTATCCAAAGTTCTTAAGGCGAAAAGCAAAGGCATCAAATTTTATTTCAAATGGAATGCATGAGGCCAACATGTGAATCCCAACAAGGCTATGTTTAGTAGTTACATTGGAGTTTTCACTCGGCAACACGTGTCGATTGACATGGATTCATGGAACCATGTTGTGTTCGGGCTGAAGGTTGTGATATGGGAAGACATTATGGTAACATTATGAATTTGTTTCTTTAATTTACTAACAAATAAAATAATGAAACAATTCCTTACTCTTCTCAATCTCTTGCATAATACATTTATAGTAGATGATTCACACAAGGATTATGTACTAAGGCTTGCAGGGAGGATTCATTGAGGTTTTCACACTATTTCAATAAGATGTCACCTAAAAGATTCCAAAGGTAAAATAAACCTACACCCAACCAATGTCTACGCTCACCTGATATCCCAAGAATCATGGGTTGCATTTATTGGCCGTCGTGGGGATGAGAAGTTTCAGGTACCTTTTGGGTGATAATACATTGTTTTGGGATACGTGTATTCATCACTTTGATTGTCAATATTTCATTTATGAAACTGAAACTCTGTAAAGAAAATAAGGAACGTGCATCAAAACCAATGTACCCCTATCATAAAGCAAGGATGGTGTACGCTTCACTAGAAAATAAAATGGTATGTATTTTAAATTTACAGTAATATTGTTAGGTGCCAACAAAAAACATCATAATTATCTTTCTATGTTAATATGTAGATTGATGAATCTAAAACCAAATAAACTTCCATCCCACGTCATGTGCTTTGTGAGAAGGAACGTGTGAATAAGGAAGGGAAGCTAGTAGACGAGAACACACAAAAAGTGTGGGAAATTTGTGTAAGTTTGACATGAAGATAAAAATATTTGTTTTAAATTTCTATTACATGAAAATAATTAGTTATTTTCCTATATCTGACAGTCATAGGAATCAGCTACTCCTGTAGTGGATGCAGACCTATTATCGACGGCTTTGAAGCATCCAGAAAAATACGTCTGTGTCAGCGGTGCGGGGTTTGGGATGACACCCCCAGTATATTTTGAGACGAAGAAAAAAATAGATGATAGAGATGAAACATTGAAACAAATGAGCGAAAAACTAGAAACCCTTGAAGAATGATTGCAATGGTAGGGCGAGTTGATAGCAACTTTTATGAGTGGTAAGAAAGGAGAAGACACAACTCAGGAACAACCAGCGCATGAAGATCCCACCCCACCCCCACCAGCTTTGAGGCGAGCCATTCCCCTCAAAGAGTTGTCTTAGTCGTGGTAATCAATATTCTAATAATTGTTCCCATGAAATGTGAACAAACAAAAACTGATACTTTTCCTGTACTGATCTTCTACAGGGTGATAATGATTGTGATTTATATCTGTCAACACCCACCTATCACCTTGTAGCGAGGGATATAGTGTTCAACATCCCAAATGGCACACTGCATAATAGACCACTTCTGAAAGATCATCTGAAAGTGACGATTATTGTATCTCAAGATCCAAATGCAGAGCTACCTATTCCACTTAATGACGATGATATTCATACAGTTGAAAAGGCTATTTGGACATTCATTTCATGTCTTTCACAACTTGTAAGAGTACATTCTTCCAACGAGGTATTTATTTCCTTTTTTTCAAGCTAAACCGTTAACAATTAATGGAAAAAGGGTTTGAACCAATGAATGTTTTTATAGACGGAGAAAGGGAAGGGGGTGACAAACGTCAGCTCAAAACCATCAAAAGGATCGTCCAATCGATCCCAAGGAGCTACTGAAAGCACAATAACACCACCTGTTCTCTATCCACATTTACTAGAATTTAAGACTCATGTGGATTCGAAGCTAAGAGGTGGTAGTAGTCATATAGTGGTTTTCAAAGATAACATATACGGTGTGGAAATTCAATATTTCGTTGCTGCTGAAAATGTAAATGAGATCCTTGAAAACGATTGGATAGGTGTCACAGTTGTAAATATATATATGAGGTACGTTTCAGTGAATTGATTTTCTAAAAGCTGATCTCATGTTATAATTATGACTAAATGCATTTTATATTGTTAACAGACGTATATATGAAAAACAGTTGAAGGAATTTTCCCATGATCCAAGATTTGGACTCGTTAGTCCTCATACCACATCATCACATCTGACGAAAATAGAGCCATCAAAAAATAAGGAAATAGTGAATAGATTGCTGAAAACATTTGAAAGAAATATTACAGATGATAGACTCTTCTTAATACCAACCATGCAGGGGTAAAACTCTATGATTGAATCCTATCAATTATATTTTGACTTCTTTTATTACTTATTCTTTTTTGTGTTTTTAGACAACATTGGATGTTAATTACGGTGAAATTGGATACTCCAAAGATTTATTTTTTGGATTCAAAGTATGGATATCCATCAAACCGACCACACATGATAGAGTTTGTGAATCTGTAAGACACCACATCCTATGTTTTAGGTCTAAACATCAAGTAATATAATTTATATTATTTTTACTAAGGATTCTGTTATGATAGGGCGGTTTATAATTATCGTCTAAAAAGGGAATGAGGACAGGGGCTAATCAGAAGGAGGTGAGCAAGTACTACGTCTGGACAAATATCAGTGTATATATAATAAAATTTCACTATCCAAACACATCTCAACACAAGTTACTTATTCTCCTAATGATAAATTTTTTTGTAGTGTCCAAAACAAACAAATGATAATGATTGCGGTTATTATGTTTGTAAATTTATGAAGGAGATCATTTTTCATCAAGAAACAAGCATCCCTAAAGAGGTATTTTCAAAAACAACTACTAGTTTGTTTAATTTATTTATTAATTCTTTATTTTTATATTTTGTAGTACTAATCTGACTTCCGAAAAGCCTCATACACATAAGATGATATAGATATGTTCAGAAATGAGTGGGCTGCATACTTGATGACAGATTGTATACATGTAATAGAATGATCTGACTTGGGGACGTGTACAATTGGTGGTCATATTTTAGAGGAGTTTAGTGGATCAAAAGATGACACATTGTTGTATGTAAATGTTCATTGGAATATTTTAATTGTTATTAAATAAATCACCCTTCCTCCAATGATTCAATTTCTAATTTTAACAGATGATATACACCAACAACATGAAAGAATGATGAACCACTCAAAGGGCCTTTCTTTCGTTTAAAAGGGATAGATTTTTTAGTGAGAATAACAACTGAACTACGGAAATCTGACCAAACGCATTGGTATTGTCTTGATCCTTTATGAGAACGATTACCAGGTGCATTGGGGATGTGTACGATTCATCCCCGTCTCAATATGAGGCACGTTGTGGCCGGTACCACTCAATGGGTCTCACTTTTGTTTAAAATGGACATATTTTTATGTGAAAACAACAACTGACCTATGGAAATCCGACCTAATGCATTTTGATTGTCTTGATACTTTATGAGAATGATCCACGAGTCCTTTGGGATGTGCATGAGTCATCCCTACCACAATCTGAGGCACGGTGTGGCTGGTACCACTCAATGGGTCTCTCTTTTCTTTAAAATGGACACAATTTTAAGTGAAAATAACAATTGACCTACGAAAATCCGACCAAAAACATTCAGATTGTGTTTATCCTTTAAGAGAACGATCCACGGGTGCATTGGGGATGTGAACAAGTCATCCCCACATCAATACGAGGCACGGTGTGGCCGGTACCACTCAAAGGGTCTCACTTTTGTTTAAAATAGACAGACTTTTAAGTGAAAACAACAACTGACCTACGAAAATCTGAACAAACACATTTAGATTGTCTTGATAATTTAGTATAATGATCCACAGGTCCTTTTTGATGTGTACAAGTTATGTCCGCCTCAATCTGAGTCACGGTGTGGCCGGTACCACTCAAAGGGCCTTTCTTTTGTTTTAAATGGACAAATTTTTAGATGAAAACAACAACTGACCTATGGAAATCTTGACCAAACGCATTTGGATTGTGTTGATAATTTAAGAGAACGATCCACAGGTGCATTGGGTACGTGCACGAGTCATCTCTGCCTCAATCTGAGGCACAGTGTGTCCGGTACCACTCAAAGGTCTCACTTTTTTTTAAAGTGGACAGATTTTTAAGTGAAAACAACAATTGACCTGTAGAAATATGACCAAATGCATTCATATTGTCTTGATTCTTTATGAGAAAAATCCAACGGTCCTTTGTGACGTGCACAAGTCATCCCTTCCTAAATCTGAGGCACGGTGTGGCCGGTACCACTCAAAGGGTCTCTCTTTTCTTTAAAATGGACACAATTTTAAGTGAAAACAACTGACCTAAGTAAATCCGACCAAACGAATTTTTATTGTGTTGATAATTTAATAGAATGATCCCCGGGTGAATTGGGGATGTGTACAGGTAATCCCCTCCTCAATCCGAGGCACGGTGTGGCCGGTACCACTCAAAGGGTCTCTCTTTTGTTTAAAATGGACATATTTTTAAATGAAAACAACAACTGACCTACAGTAATTCTACCAAACACATTCAGATTGTATTGATCATTTAGTATAACGATCCACATGTCCTTTTTGATGTGAAAGAGTCATCCCTGACTCAATCTGAGGCACGGTGTGGCCGGTACCACTCAAAGGGTCTCTCTTTTGTTTAAATTGGACAGATTTTTAAGTGAAAACAACAACTGGCCTACAGAAATTCGACCAAGCCCATTAGGATTGTGTTTATCCTTTAAGATAACAATCCCCACATGCATTGGGGACATGAAAAAGTCATCCCTGCCTCAATCTAAGGCAAGGTGTGGCTGATACCACTGAAAGGGTCTCTCTTCTGTTTAAAATGGAAAAAAATTTAAGTGAAAACAACAACTGACCTACGGAAATTCGACCAAACGCATTTGTATTGTCTTGATCTTTTAGGATCATGATACACGGGTCCTTTGTGACGTGTAAGAGTCATCCCCGCCTCAATCCAAGGCACAGTATGGCCGGTACCACTCAAAGGGTCTCTCTTCTGTTTAAATTGGACGCAATTTTAAGTGAAAACAACAACTAACCTACGAAAATACAACCAAACACATTCAGATTATCTTGATTTTTTATGATAATGATCCATGGGTCCTTTGTGATGTGTAAGTGTCTACCCTGTCTCAATCTGAGGCACGGTGTGGCCGGTACAACTCAAATGGTCTCTCTTCTGTTTAAATTGGACAGATTTTTAAGTTAAAACAACAACTGACCTACGGAAATCCAACCAAACACATTCGTATTGTGTTGATCCTTTAATATAATGATCCATGGGTTTGTTGGGGACATGCACGGGTCATCCTCGCCTCAATCTGAGGCACGGTGTGGCCGATACCACTCAAAGGGTCTCTATTCTGTTTAAAATGGACAAATTTTTAAGTGAAAACAACAACTGACCTACGGAAATTCAACCAAACAAATTCGGATTATCTTGATATTTTAGGAGAATGATACAAGGTTTCTTTATGACGTGTATGAGTCATCCCCACCTCAATTTGAGGCACGGTGTGGCCGGTACCACTCAAAGGGTCTCTCTTCTGTTTAAATTGCACACAATTTTAAGTGAAAACAACCATAGACCTACGAAAATCCAACCAAACGCATTCATATTGTCTTGATCCATTATGAGAACGATCTATGGGTCCTTTTTGATGTGTAAGAGTCATCCCTGCCTCAATCTGAGGCACAGTGTGGCCGGTACCACTCAAAGGGTCTCTCTTTTGTTTAAAATGGACAAATTTGTAAGTGAAAACAACAACTGACATACGGAAATCTGAACAAACGCATTAGGATTGTCTTGATCCTTTATAAGAACAATCCACAGGTCCTTTGTGATGTGGAAAATTCATCCCCGCCTCAATCCAAGGCACGGTGTGGCCGGTACCACTCAAAGGGTCTCTCTTTTCTTTAAAATGGACACAATTTTAAGTGAAAACAACAACTGACCTACGTAAATCCAAAAAAATGCATTTGGATTGTCTTGATCCTTTAATATAATGATCCACGGGTGAGTTGGGGATGTGTACCAGTAATCCCTGCCTCAATCCGAGGCACGGTGTGGCCGATACCACTGAAAGGGTCTCTCTTCTGTTTAAATTGGAATGATTTTTAAGTGAAAACAACAACTGACCTATAGAAATCCGACCAAACATATTCGTATTGTGTTTATCCTCTAATAGAATGATCCAAAGGTGAGTTGGGGACGTTAATGAGTCATCCACGCCTCAATCCGAGGAACATTGTGGCCGGTACCACTCAAATGGTCTCACTTCTGTTTAAAATAGACAGATTTTTAAGTGAAAACAACAACTGACCTACAGAAATTCATTCAAATGAATTCAGATTGTCTTGATCCTTTAGTAGAACAGTAAAAGGGTCCTTTTTGAAGTGAATGAGTCTTTACCGCCTCAATACAAGGCACGGTGTGGCCGATACCACTCAAAGGGTCTCTCTTCTGTTTAAAATGGACAAATTTTTAAGTGAAAACAACAACTGGCCAACGGAAATCCGAACAAATGCATTCGGATTGTCTTGATATTTTAAGAGAACGATCTAAGGGCTTTTTTTGACGTGCAAAATCCATCCCCTCCTGAATCCAAGTCACTATGTGGCTGGTACCACTCAAAGGGTCTCCTTCTGTTAAAATTGGACACAATTTTAAGTGAAAACAACAACTGACCTACGAAAATACGACCAAACGCATTATGATTTTCTTGATCATTTATGATAATGATCCATGGGTCCTTTTTGATGTGTAAGAGTCAACCACGCCTCAATCTGAGGCACAGTGTGTCTGGTACCACTCAAAATGTCTCTCTATTGTTTAGAATGGACAGATTTTTAAGTGAAAACGACAACTGACCTACAGAAATCTGACCAAACACATTAGATTTATCCTGATTTTTTATGATAATGATACAAGGATCCATTGTGATGTGAAAGAGTCATCCTTGCCTCAATCAAAGGCATAGTGTGGCCAGTACCACTCAAAGGGTCTCTCTTTTCCTTAAAATGGACACAATTTTAAGGGAAAACAACAGATGACCTACGGAAATCTGACCAAACACGATCGGATTGTCTTGATACTTTATGAGAAAAATCCAAGGGTTCGTTGTGGATGTGTACGAGTAATCCCCTCCTCAATCCGAGGCACTTTATAGACGGTACCACTCAAAGGGTCTCTCTTCTGTTTAAATTGGACAAATTTTTAAGTGAAAACTACAACTGACCTATGAAAATCTGACCAAACGCATTCAGATTGTGTTTATCATTTAATATAATGATCCACGGGTGTTTTGAAGAAGTGCACGAGTCATCCTCGCCTCAATACAAGGCACGGAGTGGCTGGTACTACTCAAAGGGTCACACTTCTGTTTAAAATAGACATATTTTTAAGTGAAAACAATAACTGACCTTCAGAAATTCAACCAAATGAATTCGGTTTCTCTTGATCCTTTAGGAGAACAATCCACGAGTCCTTTTTGACATGAACGAGTCATCCCTGCCTCAATCCGAAGCATGGTGTGGCCGGTACCACTCAAATGGTCTCACTTTTGATTAAAATGGACAAATTTTTAAGTAAAAACAACAACTGGCCTATAGAAATTCGACCAAACGCATTCGTATTGTCTTGATATTTTAGGAGAACGATCCATGAGTCCTTTGTGACGTGTACGAGTCATCCCCGCCTCAATATGAGGCACGGTGTGGCCGGTACCACTCAAAGGGTCTCTCTTCTGTTTAAATTGGACATAATTTTAAGTGAAAACAACAACTGATCTACGAAAATGTGACCAAATGCATTAAGATTGTCTTGATCCTTTATGAGAACAATCCATGGGTCTTTTGTGACATGTAAGAGTCAACCCCACCAACCCCCTGGACCAACCCCACCCCCCGGACGCCAACCCACCCCCTGGACAGCCCCCACCCCTCTCGACACCCCCGACCCCCTGGAAAGCCCCCTCAACCCCCTGGACATGCCCATGGACAGCCCCCCCCCCCCCCCACCACCACCTCGGACATCCCCCCAACACCCCCCGCCCTCGGACACCCCCCTGGACAACCACCACCCGCCCTGGATGACACCCCCACCCCTCCTTGACACCACCTTTCCACCTGCATACCCCCAACCCCCCTGGACACCCCCCACCCATGGAAGGCAACCCCCACCCTCCTAGACACCATCCCACCCCCTTGGACAGCCCCACCAACCCCCTGAACCCCCCCCCCCCCCCCGGAAATCCCCCACCACCTAGAATGCCCCCCCCCCCCGACACCCTGGACACCAGCGCACCCCCATGGACACCCCATAGACAACCCCCCCCCCCCCCACCCCACCTAGACACCCCCCCTCCTTGGACACCACCCCACCCCCCTTGGACAACCCTACCAACACCCTGGACCCCCCCCCCCCACTTGGACACCCCCCTCCTTGGACACCACCCCACCCCCCTTGGATAGTCCCACCAACACCCTGGACCCCCCCCCCCCACCCCCTGGACACCCCCACCCCCCCTCGACACCCCGATCCCCCCGGACTCCCCCATCCCACCCTCTTGGACACCACCCCACCCCCCTTGGACAGCCCCACCAACCCCCCCCCCCAGACCGCCCCCACCCCTCAGACACCCCACCCACCCCCTAGAAACCCCCCCCCCCCCCCCGACACCTTGGACACCAGCCCACCCCCTGGGACAGCCCCCCCCCCCCCCCCTCCCCTTCACCTAGACACCCCCCCTCCCAGACACCACCCCACCACCTAGACACCCCCACCCCCCTAGACACCACCACCCTCCTTGGATAGCCCCCCAACCTCCTAGACCTCCCCAACCCCCCTTGGACACCCCCATCCCCACGGACACCCCCTACCCCCCTTGGACAGCCACCCGAAACCCCTAAACAACCTCCCCAACCCCTTGAATTCTAAATAGAATTATTTATGTATTTAATTAACTTATTAATTATGTTTTAATGGTGTATGGGTATACTTGGTGTAATTAGATTATTATTTATGTGTTAATTTTATATATTATTGAGATGATGAATTATTTGCAGGTGCTCTTTGGGTGTGTTGCTGCAGATTTTTTTTTTTTTGCAGCAGACAGGGATTTTATCAGCGCTTTTTTAGCACTGATAAAAGAAGAATTTATCAGTGCTAAAAAAGGGATGATAAAATAAACATTTATCAGTGCTAACAGAGTGCTGATAAAGGAATCCTTTATCATCACTATCTTAGCATTGATAAAATGTACATTTATCAGTGCTAAAAGAGCGCTGGTAAAGGCTTCCGTTATCATCTCTCTTTTAGCGCTGATAAAGTCTTCCTTTATCAGCACTCTTTTAGTACTGATAAATTTTATTTTTATCAATTCTTTTTAAGCGCTAATAAAGGGGACACCCCTTTATCAGCGCTGAGCTTTACAGCGCTTTTTTAGTGCTGATAAATCCCGTTTTGAGCACTGATAAAGCCCATTTTGTAGTAGTGACTAGGCATCTAGAGATACTCGACATCCTCTAGTCATTTAGAAACATCCTTCTTAGCATCCTCTAGTCATCAAGTATATCACATAGAATCCATGAGGAATTTGTGTGTATATACATTTTTCTTAGGTCTATCTTTTCCATCATCACAAGTTGTGTGAAATCTTTCTATAAGGGATAAATGGGACATGGTGGTTCACCTACCATTGGCTCCAAGAACAGTACCATAAAGGAAAACTCAATAGGTTAGAACACATAATAAATCATAACATATCATCGTAATAAAAGTGTCCACATATTATACATGTGACCAACATTGAATATGAATAAACAATAAATGTATGTTCTCATGGAATCAAATATCACATAAGGTTTTAATGATATACTCACACACAAATATGTGATCATAATCAAGAATGGATATTAGGTATACCAATAAAAGTGTTATATCGGGGTAAAAAGTGTAAAACATAGTCCAAAAGGAAAGAAACATCCTACCTCAAAGACATCAATTCCAATGACAAAGACAAACCACCCATTTTAGTTTTAATACTAGATTAGAAACCACTATAGGAAAGAACACCTCCTCATGGTTTTTATTATCATAGTTTTTGAAACATTAATGTTCATGGTTCATCAAGAATCATAGGACCAATTATAACTATGTTATTTAAAAAACTAAAATATCACATTAATTAATAGTTTCTCTCTCTTTGATAATTTATAAATTATCAATACATTCCATTACATGTGTTATAAGATCTTATTCAGGAATAATTATAAAATCACATGAGAAAATATTCTATCCCTTTAGAGTAATATGCATGTGATAATACTTTATTATTATTATTCCATATTTCATGATTATAATTATTTTATTATATTTGATAATTTCTAGCATAATTTTCTTTTATAAATACCTGAATAATATGTATATTATTATTATTTAATAATTTTTAATTCTATTTCATTAATTTCATTCAAGATACACATGAAATATGGAGAAAAGAGGATAATATTATCCTACATTGAACAATATATCATATGAAATATTCCCAGAAAGAGGAGAGAGAGAAGAGGGTTCTACCACGCCTGGAATTGGGAAGAAGGGATACACTATTCATATAAGGCATCACCATACTAGAACATGGGAATCACAAGGCTATTTGGACATAAAAGATTAACTAAAAATAAGTTCCATAATCTTTCATTTTTTTAAAAAATAACAACTGCATACATTCATTCAAAATTTAAAACCAAAGATTAAATATCATTATTCAATTTTTGTTTAGAGTGATTCATAACAGTAAGGGTTTGGATATCTTAATGATAAAAAACCACATATAGGATAACCATAATAAAAACCATAAATTAAATATAATCTTTTAATTTGGGTTTTAAATGATTCATAAAATTAAAGAGTTCAGTTTCCTCCAAAAATATTTATTTATGGTGAAATGAACCAAAATAATTAAAATCCAGGATTTTTGGAATTATAATGCATTGAAAAGGAGTTAAAGATGTGTTTTGAGATGAATAATAGGAAAAACTAAAGACAAAAAGGGTAAACAGTTACCCTTTCATATGGGTTAGGTGCTAAATAAGGGTAACTTGGTTAACCCTTACTCAACAATATGTACCCTTAAATAGAGGTCCATCTATCCCTATAAATTCTTGATTACCCTTATGAAATGTTTGGTATTACCATTATGTAAGTCAATTACCCTTATGAAACACTACATATTACCCTTATGAAAGCCCTTTTTACCCTTACACGACACCCTTATATGCCCAACTACCTTTAATCAACATCTTGATACCATTAAGTAGCTACTCCTAGACATCCAATACCCTTACCTAGTGTTTACCTTACCCTTACCTAGTTTTTATTACCATTATTTAGTGCATGGAACATGGTATTACCCTTATGAATGTTACCCTATTCTTATGTGGTACATAAAATATTATTTTACCATTTTGAAAGGTGTCGAAATGGGATTTTACCCTTTTTAAGGCCTTTAAATCCCATTTTACCCATACATGAAGCCTTTAATTTATGTATGATAAGATATTTATTGGAAATTTAAATTTTCACATAAAAATAATTATAAATTATGAACAAAATAGGTTTTTAATGATCAAATAAAATTGATAATATTACAATTATTCCCCTATAATAACTTATAGTCCCCACGAAGTATCTCTAGTGGTCTTGAATGAACAATTTATGCCACTCAGCTCAAGCATCAGACCCCCACTCCCACATATCATCCTAGATCTGTCCATTATTCCACTAAATATGAACAATCCATACCATCTTCCCCTAAAAAAAATTCTCACTCCAATACATAATCTACACTAGAATCTCCTTTTAAGATTCATTTGGTTCCATCTCAATGTCCTTACATTTGATTACATTCATAGGATTGGATATGTACCTCAGAATCTATGAGACATGAAACAAGTCATGCATAACTCATTAGCGATATGGAATATCTAGACAATATGCAATGTACCAACTTGTTTAATAATATTTAATAGTGAAATAAAATGTTGTGTAAGATTTCCTTACTTCCTCAAACATCATTGTCCTAACTGAGGAGTCACTCTCAAGAAAACTCGATCACCTATAGTGAACTCCAATGTCACGACCTATCCCTCGGGACCTGTATTGTGACTCCCCCTATCCCTCCTTTCATAGGCCAGGGGCTGGCGACTAGTACTGAAATGGTTTATCCCTACAACGAGAAGGCATTGCCTTTAAACCTATACAGACACACAAACTGTTAACACAACAAGAAGCAACTACAAAGTAAACAGCTGTAGAAAAAGGTGTACTGAAAGTAAAAGGGACGAAATACAAGCCCAACTGAAAATTAAATGTACAACTAAAAAGATAAAAATTGATCCTGGATCATCCACCGAGGATCCTACCTAAAGGGTATATACAAATAATAATCATTAGTCACTATATCACATCACATTAAAGGTCCACCTCGGAGCCTCGTTCAGTCTAGCCTCCCTCAGCCTTGATCAAAGATGTTCATTGTCTGCACAAGACACAACAAGGTGCAGGCGTAGCCCGCACAGGGGTGAGTATAACAATATTCAGAAGGGACCCCGAGACCCCCAAAGGTGTACTATAGTTCCACAAATAAAAAACCACAAAGTAAGACCTCATCACAAAGCATGGAGCAATAGTCATCAACTCTAGTTATGTATATTCCCATACATGTACCTAAGTTATCAAGATATACTCATATCATACATGATGGAAGAATACCAAAAAGGTAACACCATGAATGTAAAAGTACCAAAAAGGTAACACCATAAAGGTAACACCACTAAGGTGAAAGTACCACATAGGTAACACCATGAAGGTAACACCATAAAGATAACACCACAAAGTTAAAAGTACCACACAGGTATCACCATGAAGATAACACCAAGAATATTAAAGTAACGCATAGGTATCACTACGAAGATTATACCACTAAGGTGAAGGTACCACAAAGGTAACACCACAAAGGTAAAAGACTCAGCTCACAATATGTATTAGTGAAGTATAGAAGTACATATGATTAGTCGTGAAGCTAGATCATCTTATTCTATCAAGAGGCACTGTTTCTGACCATACAGAGTCTAACCCACATAGGATCAATAGGTACTAACCCTCACAATGGTCTACACAGGATCCAACCCACCTTAAGTTGATAGGTACTAACCTCTGCAATGACCCACACCAGATCTGACCCACAGAGGATTAGTATGCACTGACCCACATAGGATCACTGAGCGCTGAACCACATAGGATCGGTATGCACTGACCCACATAGGATCACTGAGCGTTGAACCATACAGGATCTGAACCTCACAGGATCAATGCTGACCCACATAGGATCGCATGGTACTTACCTCTGTATGATCTGTCTCCAACCTCCGCCTCACTGCCAGCCACTGGATTCCTGCTCATAGCACATTTGGAAGAACCACTACTCAAGAAATAAGTCATACATAAACTTCCATTAAACTCCTCTAATAAATATCCCAAAGTACCTCCATGTCGTAAGGGTTCCAACGCGATATACGACGCATCAATCGGACGCCCGGTCTGTGACTTATAAGCGTTTTAGTTCGCAGGGCCCGGTTGGAATCGGGTTCGATCCAACCCAGCCACACTCCAAATTTCTCCAAAACTCAAGTGGAGTATACCAAAAGGATTGCCTCATCTTAAGGGTTTTGGTGTCGTAGAAGGTTCATCAAATAGATGCCTGGTCTGTTAGTTACACCCCTTTCCATGAAACTGGACTGGTCACACCTCGGTCTGGCCCAACTCGGTCGGGCCCACCAAAATACGTCAGCGGAACCGCTTCCAAAAATGGATCCCAATTCCACTAACAGAATGTCGAATAGACACCCGGTTTGTGAGTTACAGACGTTTCTTTATTCAGGGACCTGTTGGGTCTGGGCCCAGTACGACTCGTTTAGACCGACCCAACGCAATGGGTCTCGGGGTCCACCTGACCCCTCTTGGGTCCAGCCCACTAAGAGTCAGCCCAATTTACTGGTTCCGGCCCATTGGGGTCATCCCGGTTCAGTTCACGGGTCCAGGCTGTGGTTGGCCTGGCCCGCCGTGTGGGGATTGACCCACCCGCGCTGACCCACCGGACCACGATTCTGACCCGTTCGACCATCCCACACTGGCTTGGTCCACTATAAGGCAGACTATTTCACCCCTCTGGCCTCGCACATGCTGTGAAGTTCACCAGCCGGTGGGGAACTTCCCCACCACAATTAATCGGTCAGTCGTTTGACTGACCGGGTGTCGCCAATGCGGCGTGGCGTGGGCCACACCCCACCTTCATGTTGGGGCCTACTGGTCGCGGTCGCTTCTGCTGGCAGTGCCTGTGGGCACCGCACTAGTCCCGTGTGGCCAGCTCGGGCCACCCACCATTGGCCACCGTGGTGCGCCGTCACGCGGCACCTTCCACCGCTTGCAGCTGGTTGCCGAAGGTCTCGTCCAGCCACCGTCGGTCACCACCGACATAGTGCACCGACGGTTTCTTCTGCGGGTCACTGAACATGCTCTGGTGTCTGTTCTTGGTTCTATATGTGCCAACGGATCTTCCAAACTACCGCTGTCATAGCGTGACATGCCATTTCACATTTCCATCAAGTTTGAAATTGTCCCCCGAGGTTAATATCAAGAACAAAGTGGTAGAGGGTTCAGGCCTAGTTTTTTTTGGCTTGTTCCCTCCATGATAAGGTAATAGAAAGCGGAAGAGAATTTAATTTATCAAATAAAAATTTCAAAATAGACCCCCTACCTCATGATCGTTGGAGAACGTTCGCGCTTGAGGGAGGGTCGGCGTTCGTTGTTCCCGCAACAATTCACCAACGTTGTTGTTCAAGCGTCGTTCTTTGGTTCGTGATTCAGTGTAGCTCATCATCGTGCACTGGAACCGGCTCTATCCTCCAACTGATTGGAATCACGGAATTTTATCATAACTTTGTAGCTTGGTGAAGTCATGCCAGTACCTCTCCCCATGCACTATATAAATAGGAGAGTGGGAGAGTGAGTAACGCCTATGGAATTAATGAGGGTTCATTTAATAGGAACCTTCTTAATTCCAATGGTGCTGATACAAAGGATTTGAGGAGTCAAACCATTTAATTGCTTGATAAGTAGTTGGTCCCGCCACTACCTCTTGTCCTTTGATGGAATAGAAATGAGAGAAATAAAATAACTAAGTTATTTTATTATTCTTTTAAAAGTCCCAGAATCGAACATCTTCTCTAGACCTACTGCGTTCAAAGTGAATCCTCTTTTATGTGAATATCGGCGCTATAGATTCAACGGTGCCCTCGGATTTTTAATCCGAGCACCGGTTTAAAAGTTATAAAACGCAGCCCGTGCATTTACTGAACATACCCAAAAAATCAAAAAAAAAATAACAGTCACCCTCAACTCGCACTGGTTGAGGATAGGATTCACCTAAGGAGAACATGACCTCACAAGCTTAATATTAGTCTACAATTTTCAATCTAAATTACCATTTAGAAGTTATGGATTTTACAATAAAATAATTGTCACTTAATTATTTTATTTATGGCCAAAAACTAACTTTCACTGGTGGCCCGCGCCAGCCAATGTTAGTATCGGCCTAAGGAAAACATACCCTCAATAGTTCAATGGTGGTCTCAGATTTTCAATCTGAGTTACCGTTAGTGAGTTATAAACATTTGAAAAATAAATTAATTTTATTTAATTATTTAATTTACGGTTATGCCATTTTCAGGTTTTCCCACTAGAGGCCTGTGCCGACTAAACTTTTGTGACACCTAGGGTAAACCCGCCTTCCTTAATGCAATGGTGTCCTCGGATTTCTAATCTGGGCACCCATTTAAGAGGTATTACACATTTTTAGGAAAACCACTCACACACACTATTTTAAGACTTATCATTTTTCGACAGATCATTCCGGGAACTCCGGGCCTCAAAATTACACACCGTCAGATTTTTCGATCTCAAAATAATTCCATATAAATAAAAAATACAGAAATTACAGCACATTACATTCTCCCCACCTTAGGGATTTATGTCCCCGAAATCCAAAACAAGGTAAACCAAACAAAATAGGGTATTGAGCATGAATATGAGCCTCTCGCTCCCATGTACTCTCTTGGAGGTTCCCGTGCAGCCACCGAACTCGCAGCAGAGGTATCCACCATCCACAAAAGACTCGCTCTTCTTGATCCTCTATCTTCATTGAGAACTCCATAAAAGTCACCACATCGTCAAGTCCAAATCGCCCCGGTTGATAGCGTGCGATGGATTATGCATGCATCTACTTAGTTGTAGCACGTAGGAAACATTATGCACCCAGTGCATCTATGGGGGAGGAGTTAGATGGTATGCCACATCACCAACACTGTTGAAAATCTGGAATGGTCTGATGAACCTCAGAGAAAGTTTTCTGCCCTGGCCAAACCTTTGTAATCCTCGTCGGGGTGAGACCTATAGGAAGACATGGTCTCCCTCTTCAGAATCCAAGGGTCTCCATCTCATCTCATCATAAGAATTCTGTCAGCTCTATACTGTCTTCACTTGATGACAAGTGAGGCATTGTGATACAACTCTGCCACTGCTTCCTTCATCCCTAGCCACCAGTACTGATGCTAGAGGTCCTGGTACACCTTAGCCACTCCAGGATGTACTATTAAAGGAGATTTATGGAACTCCCTCTTCACCTCTTCTTGAAGCATCACTGGTACCATGGTGCTTCCACTGAAGAGAACGATTTCCTCCCCACCTTCATAAAATCCTTTAGGAGATCATCCTGAGGATATCTGAGCACATCAGGTCTCGCAGTCAACATCCCAAGCTATGCCTCCCGAACTCACTGAAGAATTGGGGGGAGTGACAGTCATAGACTGGAGGTAAGCTGCTCAATCATTATCCATGAAGGATTTCTGCATCGCGTCTAGATGCTATGACGCCTCACTCAACAACTGTAGACCAGACCTCCTACTAATGGCATTTTCTACCACATTCCCCTTCCCAGGAGTATAGACTATCTCAAAGTCATAGTCCTGGAGGAATTCTAGCCATCTTCACGGTCTCAGGTTTAGGTCCTTATGTGGAAAGATATACCTAAGACTCTTGTGATCATAGTAAACAGTAAACCATTCACCCATCAAGTAGTGCCACCACATCTATATCGTGAAGACCACTTTTGCTAACTCCAGGTCATGGGTAGCATAGTTCTGCTCGTGTTGTCTCAACTATTGTAATTCGTAGTCAATCACTACCCGATCCTGCATCAGGAAACAACCTAGTCTGGTCTCTGATGCGTCGCAATAGACTATACAACCAACACCCTCTTCTGGTATCCTCCATATGGGGGCACTCATCAGTCTTTGTCCTAGCTCCTGAAAGCTCTACTGACACTTCCCCATCCAAATGAAAGGCTCCACTTCCTTCTTCAAAGCTTACAAGGGTGCCTCTACAATGGAGAAGTCAGGTAAAAATCTCCAGTAGTACCCAGCCAAATAAGAAGTCACTCCCCTCTCGAGGACGTAGTCCTGGAAACATTTTTTGTAAAGATGACTCCACACTCTTCCCCTACCGTTGGGAACTGAAAACTCAAAACTCATGCTGCCACGAGGGTAAGGATGGTCGACTCAAGAGTGATCAGCTTCACCCACTTATGCATGATTTTATCCTCTACTGCATGGGTTTACTTTTTCACCAACCCAGGAAAAACCATTCCAACACTATAGATATACTACATCTTTTTTTCCTAATACAGTCAATATGAGTATGAACTGTAGATGACCATTCCATACCAAAACTAACATCATAAGGCATTGATGCTTCCACCAAAAGGTTTCAATCGAAACTCTCGCCTCAAGGGTCAGATCACACCATCGGCATAAGTGTGATTATTGAGTCTCCTCCCAAAGGTATCTCCAGACTTAAGGGTCAAGTCATCGGTTTAACCCGAAACACTAGGTCTTGAACAAGATTCGTGGCAAGAATGAATGATTGGTACCTATGTCTATTAATATGGTAGCTAGTAGTAGACACAGACCATACCTCAAATCATTCCTATAGCCCTAGGGTCACACCCCATGACTGAATGCAGCTTCTCCCTTCCCCTATCCTCCAGCTCCCTGAGCCTGGTGGGGACCACATTGGGGTGGTGGTTATAACATGTCAAAATGAATACCACCTCATAATAATCTCCTAGATCCACTTCCATGCCTGTTGCCCTGTAGATTCATCTGTCCCTATAACTTCCTCTTCCCAAAACATTTTACAGACCAAATTCTCTGAGACTGGTATCAGTTTTTTACTTTCTCACCACTAACATTCACTGGATGTATCCACTAAGCCAAAAAAAAATTCAACCACAAAGGTTCTCTCTAGCACCCTAACACAGGTTGGAATTCTTGGAGGAATATTTTTGGCTCGGATGTCCCTAAAAACACCTCACTCAGAGGTCAGAACCCTGAAGAACTGACCGTATTGTATTCATCAAGTACCTGGGATATTCAGTATGTCTCGATGAATACTCATCTACCGACATGTCATCCTACCGAAGCAGTAGAATCTCTAGGGAACACTCACCCCTTAGCGTTATTTTCAAGATACCCCCTACTCTAAGGAATGTTCTCAAGCTTTTCCACTGAAAAGTCGCCTCATCGCAATATCAGGGTAATACAACCCTTCATCATCATGTTATGCCACGTAGAAGGTTCTCTACCAGGACCAGAATTTGTTCGAATGGTGCCCTGACTAGATGGAAACTTGTTCACCTCCCTAAGCTAGTCCCTAGTCGCCTATGATTCAGGCTCGCCTCAGAACCTGAGGGGTATCTGATGTTGAAACACATGTAATGCACTAAGCCTATATGTGTCCTCTACTAGTACTGCTGGTCGTAATTGATGACTAATGGGTAGTGATATAGCTGGCACACTACCCAAAGGTACTATATCGGGCAATGGTTCATATACCGAAGCCTCATCACTATGTGGATCATCCTCATGGTCACTCAATGATAAAGACCAGCATCTAGGATCACCATCTGATCTACGGGCGTCCCAACTAGGCGGAAAACTATAGCCACAGTCTCCAGCCAGTTCTCATCTCCCTGGGTATCTGTCTCACCACGAAACCATAGAGGCCTATGTTATTGGAACTTGTGAAATGCGCTCAGTCGGCGTGCATTGTCCACTGGTAGCATCTTCTGCCCAAGGGGTTGTGGTGCTACTGGTGCACCACCCTAAGGTGCTAACACGGTAAGAGGGCCCTACACCGAAGCCTCATCGCCTGGTGGTCCGTTATTGTGTACTCTCTCAGGAAACCTAGATGGTGGTATATGCAGCGAAATCCTGATAAGGAATAGGTGTTTCGTGGTCATTAATTTATACCTGGTGATCTGACTCATAGATATCCTAAGAAAAAAACTTTTCAAAAACACATGAAATCGGTGTTTTCTTGCACTGAGTCGGAAATCATAATTCTGGGTCTTGGTGTATGGATACGTCGGCTACCGCACAAAAATTGGATTCCCCAAACTGAAAACCACACTCATAACACTTAACATTATTTTCTTATAGAAGAGATTAGAGTCCTAGTTCTTTGGTAGAACTGAATCCTCTGATACCACTTTGTAATGACCCATACCCTAGGGCCTGTGTTGTGACTACCCCAAGCCCACTTTCCATAGGCTTGGGGCTGGCAACTTGCATCGAAAAGACGTATCCCTACAATGGGAAGGAATTTCCTTTAAACATGTACAAACACACAAACTGAGAACACAACAAGAAGCAATCACAAAGTATATTTTTGTCATAAAAAGTGTACAGAAAGTAAAGGGGCTGGAATACAAGCCCAACTAAAAATTACAAATACAACTGAAAAGAGAAAAACAGCTCCTGGATCATCCACTGAGGATCCTACCTGAAGGGTTTGTACATCTTATGATTAGCAGTCTCTGAAGCACATCACATTAAAGGTCCACCTCTGAGCATTGTCCGGTCATGGAGCCCTCAGCCTCGATCAACGTTTTCCTTCGTCTCCACAAGACACAACAAGGTGCGGGCATAGCCCTTGTAGGGGTGAGTATAGAGATACTCAGTAGGAACCCCACGACCCCCAAAGGTCTCCCATAGTTCCACAAAGGAAAAACCACAAAGAAATACCTCAACCACAAAGCACGGAGAAATATTAATCAACTCTACTTAGGTATATGCCAAAACATATACCAAAGTTATCAAGGTATACTCATCTCATACATGAGGGAAGAATATCACAAAGGTAATACCACAAAGGTGACAGTACCACATAGGTAACTCCATTATGGTGACACCACGAATATAACACCATGAATGTAAAAGTACCACATAGGTACCACCATGATGATAACACCACGAAGGTAAAAGTACCACACAGTTATCACTAAGAAGATAACACCACGAAGGTGAAGGTACCAAAAGATAACACCACGAAGGTAAAAGACATAGCTCACACCAGGTATTAGTGAAGTATAGAATTACAGATGATTTTTTGTGAAGCTAGATCATCTTATTATCTCAAGAGGTACTATTTCCAACCATACAAAGTCTGACCCACATAGGATCGATAGGTACTAAACCTCGCAATGATCCACACAGGATCCGACCTCCCCAGATTCAATAGGTACTGACCCCTGCAATGACCCACATAGGATCTGACCCACACAAGATCTTTATATGCTGACCCACACAATATCGATGCTGACCCACATAGGATCGCTCAGTACTTACCATCGTATGATCTGTCTCCAACTTCTGCCTCACTGTCAGCCACTGGATTCCCGCTCATAGCACTTTTGGGAGAACCGATCATCAAACCATTGTACATGCCTAAACCAAAACTAAGATCCATGAATAAGTATCCCAAAGGACCGCCATATCATAAGGGCTCAAACATGATAGACGACGCGTCAATCGGATGCTCGGTCTGTGACTTATAAGTGCTTTAGTTCGGAGGGCCCAGTTGGATTCGGGTTTGATCCAACTCGGCTGCACAACAACTTTCTCCAAAACATTTATAGAGTATACCAAATGGACATCCTCCTCCAAAAGTTTCTAGCACTATAAACAGTTCGTTAAATGGATGCTTGGTCTGTTAGTTACACCCATTTCCGTGAAATGGGGGTGGTCACACCTCAGTCCGGCCCGGCTCGGTCGGGCCCGCTGGAATATGTCAAAGGGACTGCTTCCCAAAAGTGATACCAACTCGAATGTGGGCGTGTCGAACAAACACACGGTTTTTCAGTTACTGGTGTTTCTTTATTTGGGGACCGGTTGGGTCTGGGCCTGGTCTGACTCGGTCTCGTTGGCCCGACGCAATGGGTCATGGGGTCCACCTGACCCCCTTAGGTCCGGCCCAATAACTTTTGGCCCGGTTTATGGGGTTTATCCCATTAAGGTCGTACCGGTTCAGTTTGCGGGTCAGGTCCGCGGTTGGCCCAGCCCGCCGGGTGGGGCTCGACCCACCCGCGCTGGCCCGCGAGGCTGTGGGTCCAGCCAGGCCCGATGGCCCCACACATGTGGGTCTGTTTGCCAGCTAATGGGGAGATTCCCACCCAAATTAACCAGTCTGCCATTTGGCTGACCAGGTGTTGCAAAAGCGGCTAGGTGCGGGCCGTACTGCACCTTCCTATAGCGGCCTGCTGGTCGCGATTGCTTCCGTCGGGGTGCCTGCGGGCGCCGCACTTGTCCTGCGTGGTCAGCATGGGCTGGCCACCATGGAACGTCATCACGTGCCATCGCGCATCACCTTTCATCGTTGATAGCTAGTTGATGCGGGTCTCCTTCAGCCACCGTCGTCCACCGCCGACATGGCACGCCGACGGTTTCTTCTACGGTTCACTGGACGTACTCTGGTGTCTGTTCTTGGTGTCGTATGCGCCTACAACTCTTCCATGATGCCGCCGTCATAGCGTGACCCGCCATCTCGCATTTCCATCATGTTGGAAATTGTTCCCTGAGGTTCACATCAAGAACGAAGCGGCGGAGGGTTTGGGCCTTGTTTGTTTGGCTTGTGCCCTCCGCGTTAAGGTGATAGCAAGCGAAAGACGGTTTAATTTATCAAATACAAATTTTACAATAGACACCCTACCTCATGATCATTGTAGAAATTTCAGCGCTTGAGGGAGAGTCAATGTTCGTCATTCCCGCAACAATCTGCCAATGTTGTCCTTCAAGTGTCATCCTTCGGTTCATCATTTGGTGTTGCTCATCACCGCACACTGGAACCGGCTACATCCTATAAGTGATTGGTGTCGTGGTACTTTATCATAACTTCATCGCTTGGTGAAGTCATGCCAGTACCTCTCCCCAAGCTCCATATAAATATGAGAGTGGGAGAGTGAGTAACGCCCGTGTAATTAATGAGGGTTCATTTAATAGGAACCTTGTTAATTCCAATGGCGTTGTTACAAAAGATTTGAGGAGTCAATCCATTTAATGGATTGACACGTCATTGGTCCTGCCACTATCGATTGTCCGTTGGAGGAATAGAAACGAGAGAAATAAAATTACTAAGTTATTTTATTATTCTTTTAAAATTCCCAAAATCTAAAATGTTCTCCAGACCTACTACTGTCAAAGTGAAGTCTCCCTTAAGAGAATCTCAGTGCGGCAGATTCAATGGTGCCCTCAGATTTTTAATCCAAGCACCGGTTCAAAATTCAGAAAATGCAGCTCATAGGTTTACTAAACATACACAACAAAAAGTTAAGAAAATTATTAACAGTCAACCTCGGCTCGCACTAGTCGAGGTTAATCACTGCCTGATGAGAACACGCCATCACGAGCTCAACGATACTCTCATATTTTCAATCCAAGTTACCATTGGGAAGTTATGGATTTTACAATAAAATAATTTTCACTTAATTATTTTATTTATGGCCAAAAACTAAAATTCACTGGTAGCTCGCGCCGTCCAATGTTAGGATCATCCTAAGGAAATCATACCCTCATGCATTCAGGGGTGGTCTTGTATTTTCAATCTGAGTTACCATTCATGAATTATAAGCATTTAAAAAATAAAATAATTTTATTTAATAATTTTATTTATGGTTATGTCATTTTCGGGTTTTCCCACTACAGGCCTATGATGACTAAACTTATGTCGCGCCTAGGGTAAACGTGCCATCCAAAACACAACGGTTCCCTCATATTTCTGATCGGGGCACCTGTTTAGGAGTTATTATGCTTTTTCCGTAAAACCACTCACGCGCACTATTTTTAAACTTTACATTTTTTCAACGGAACATTTCGGGCACTCCGGGCCTCGGAATTACGCATCGTCAGATTTTGCGGTCTCAAAATATTTCTATATTAATAGAAAATTATATGGAAATTCCGAGACATTACATCCAATGGTATCCTCCTATAGTAGACATATGATTGTTTTTTCTCTTTGTGGTGATAAAAAAAGTATGAACCAGTTGATCTCTCTCTAAAAGGTCTCTTGAACCCAACACAGCCACATAACTGCAACCTCGCTAGCCTCATACCAAAAAGTGATGAACAAAAAGACCTCTCATAAATATCCTCATAAGTTTCCATCTAAATCAAATTATAGTAATTGTTTTTTATGAAAACTCAACGAAGTAAAGATGACAATCCCAAGATCCACCAAAGTCTAAAATTAAAGATCAAATCATATCCTCCAATATTTTTATAGTCCACTCGGACTATCTATTTATCCGAGGATGTTATATTATACTCAATATTAGTTTAGTATTATGGATTTTTACATTGCCTTTCAAAATTATGGTGTTAAATGTGAATCTTTGTAAGATATGAATCTCAAGAGAACTCCTTTTATGTTCATGATCACACAAAAATCGATAATTCCCATACCATGCACTGAGTGAGTCTCTGATTGATAATAATTGATTACTATTCATAAATTAATCAAAAATCACCTAGAAATCATCATAAATCCTTAATGTCCAAGGAAACCATGTGAAAAAAGTCTATCATGACATCCTCCAACATCCACACAGGAACTAAAAGTTACTGGAGTAATCCACAAGGATACTGGTTCTTGGCCTTTACCCTCTGGAAAGTAAGGAAATTATAGATGAAACTGTAAATATCCCTCCTAATCCCAGGCCACCAGAATTGTCATATAGATTCATAGTATATTATAGTCACACCCAAATTTAATATAAATAATGATGTATGAAAATCCATCCTCATATCCTGTCTTATGGATATAGGTACTACTATCATCCCATGTACAAGGAACACATCACCATCACCCAGTGAACACCTAGGTATCAAATCACCTTTACCTAGCTATTCTCATATCACAGCGAATTATGGGTCAGTCACTCATCTAGCCTTTACCCAATACACTAGAGAAGATGTGGTCATTATCAGATCATAAGTCATAAGTACCTAGTTCACATAAGCACCCATCCTCCAGACATCTAATAAGATCAACAAGAACCACTACACCACTGATGGATACTCACAAAGATCCCACTCAACTGGTACCTTAGAGCTAAGATAATATGGAATGATGTTACCTTTCCACAGTGCATACATCTTCTCAAAGTTGAATGTTTGAGATACTCCACCCTATGCATCAGCTTCACATTTTGGTCCCTATATGGAAATATAGAGTAAATTCTCTTTTGATCAGTGTAGATAACAAATCTCTCACCGAAGATGCAGTGTCTCTAAATCATTGTATCATATACAATGAATTCGATCTCCAGATCATGATTTTGGTAGTTTGTCTCATAGGGTCATAGTTTTCATGATTCATAAGCTTATACCAATGATCTATGAATTAGTACCACTTAGAAACTAGTACATCATACATAATATTATACTATATATCCAATCTTATGATTTAGAAGTATCAATACTCAATAAAGAATCAACCTTCTATTCAACTTAATAAAAGGTTCCCACATTGTTCTGGCCACTAGAACTTCACTCCCTTCTTTTTCAATGAATGGGTCCTGATAATTTGATTAATCCATTTCTAAATAGTCATTAATATCCTACTAAGCATAGAAAATTCATGATCTTGAACTTTTTTCAGAGACTTATCTAGGAAAAAAGTACCTCCACTTTCTATGGATCCATGGATATACCTTTTGAGACACCACATTCCCCAAGATTCTTAGCCCATAAATCGTGAAGTCATACATCAATAGATTGGTGTAAATATGATATGTTATAAAAACATACTCAAAAATATCTTGGGTTTTCTATCATGTTTTTATGGTTTTGGTAAGTATATGAGGATTTTATAAAAAAAACCTTGGTGAATAAGTCTATTTAATAGTGGAAGATCTTGTTCATGGGGGCCATGAACACTATCGGCTCATGGGTAAAACAAGAAAAGAATCAATAAATACTCATATAGTTCATACATGATTGAAAATTATGTCTTTGGGATGTCCACCCCCCCCCCCCCCTCTAAATAACATTTAGTGATATCCCAATCAATAACCAGTCTTAGAGGACAACTGGGTTCCCCATAACGAAATCAAAATGGTCATCAATCCCAGGAAAATGATATCAGTTCTTCACCATCACCAAGTTCAATTTTTGGTAGTTAAAATAGTGTCAAATACTAAAATCTAGCTTCCTGGGGAATAATATAGGTGTACCCCATAATTAAGTACTTGGCCCTATGAATCTCTTCTCCTACAAGTTCTTAAGTTACACCTTGATCTCTTTCAGCACGATTGGATCCATGTGATAAGGGGGTATCAAAATGGTATTCCACCATGATATGAAATTTACCTCACATTATACCCCTATATCAATATGAATTCCTATTAATTCATCCAATAATTAATCTAAATAGATATCTATGATTGGGGAAAAAGATTAGGGGGTGACACTAATCCTACAAAAAAGAGACAAGATCACCATCTTTGTCATTATCTTTTAAAGTTGACTCAAGTCTTGAAAAACTCTCCCTACTCCTAATTCCCACTCTGAATTCATAAAGAACATATCTCCCTTTTTTGAAGTGAACAACATTCACTTATGGTAGTAGTCAATGTGACCTTGGAAGATGGTTAGCCAATCTATGCTTAGAATCACATCAAAGGTCATCATCTCTAGAATCAGTATGTCCCAAATATGTCCAAATACAATGAAGAATACAAGATACTCTATGAATAACTAGATACATACCACATTCATTCCCAATGTTTTATCAAGGGAGACTTACACAAAGGAAAAGTTGACGGATTGGTCAAGACCATCGACATATTAAGCATATATATAATAATATTGAGAACTAGTATCAAACAAGGTTATAGATAAAGTGGACATGATAAAGACCGTACCTTGAATAGTATATATCCCCTCACCAAAATCTATTGTCATCAAATCCACTTCGTAGATGTGGCTTGACGTAGCACTAAACCCTACCCCTAATGTGCATAACTAGTCTAAGTTTTCGGTTGAGGATTCCATTTGGATCCCTAGCTCCCTAGATGTGTCTGTCGTGACCTCTTGTGGAATCCTAACCTCAAAACTCTATGTATGAACTAT
Organism: Viscum album; assembly: GCA_963277665.1. Classification (NCBI taxonomy): domain Eukaryota; kingdom Viridiplantae; phylum Streptophyta; class Magnoliopsida; order Santalales; family Viscaceae; genus Viscum; species Viscum album. Next base: position 257,370,269 of record OY728128.1, on the reverse strand, counting down.
TGGATATAACCTATCCTTCCAAACTATTGGAACTTACTTTGAGGTGCTGAGTAATCCTTATGGTATTGATTGATATTCCCATAGTTGAAACACTATGGTTCACCTCCTGAGTGGACCGAAGAGATTAAACTCCAATACACCTAAATTCCTATACTCTAATTCATGTATTTTTTTCTAGTTATCCTACCATTGAATGAGGTAATCATGAAATAAATAGGATGTTCTCCTATCTGGGTACTATAGGGTAAAAAAATACAAGATTCTTGATCATCCTCTATGATCCTATCAATGATGAAGGACTTCCATAAAACCTATAGGTATGATTCTAGGATTAAAAATTTGGACCTTCTACTTGATATCAAGGTGAAGTCTGATCTTGAACATCCTAGCCTTCTGAGCATCATTCCCAGCTAGAAGAGGTGAATATGAAAAATCTCAGTAAAAAGACTCAAGATGGTGGACACCATCATGGGAGCCTGTTGTTGCTCCATGAACTATTTCACTCAATTGAGCTTTTGTGTGTTAGGGAAAATCTTCCCAAAGAATAGGTCCTCGAATTTCACTTGTTTGAGTCCTTCAAATCATCTATCCTATCTCATCACTACCCACAAATGCCTGGAAGGTCCCTATAGCATGAAAGCTTCCAGTTTCAAATTCTTGGTGGCTTGAATATCAATGTGGTCAATGATACCCCCCAAATATATCCACCAAGTCCTCAACATCCTTTATTCTACTACTTCCCTAAAAGGTTGGAGGATGTTGGAGATGAAAATCTATAGCATAGTCAACCATAGATATCTATGGAAAGGCTCCTAGCTGGAGTGGGAAGACTACTTGCACCACTAAATTTGGTGTAGAAACATTCCATGGAGAACCCTTTTGCTCAGTTGATGATCCCACCAAATGTCTACAATGTGGCATTTCCTATAACAAGAAGGAATCTTATGAATATAAACAAATATTATCTAGTTTAAAGGATCACCCAAGGTTCTCTAAGGAGACTACCCATATCCCAATGTATACCCATCCTATCTCTGACCCAAGTCTCCATCCCAGCATGTTGGTCATAATCTGTACTTTCACAACAAAATGATTAGATCAGCTAATTAATTCCAAGTACAGATATATCATAACAACATGGAAAAATTGATATATCACACAATTAAAGAAACTATCCTGAAAAAAATAATATAATCCAAGGAATAAAACTAAAGAACTATTATGCAGCAAAAAATGGGTATATATATAAAATTTGAACCTATGTTCCTAATAATGATGTATGAACATTCCATAAATCTCGTAAAAACAGTTTTGAAAAACTCGTCTACAATAACTCAAATGTATATTGCACAAGTGTTTTCTAGGTACAGGGAAACTCCCCTACCCAAGTCCCAAACAACTATATCATTTCTACCATGTCCCATGTTAATCCAAAAATAAATGAAGAAACTTATCTGATACCAGTTTGTAACACTGTGACCCGAACCACCGATTCTGAACCAAAGTGTCACATACACTCATGCACGCCATCCCATATTTATGAGGCTTCCAAAAAGCAGGGATGATCTATGTTTGTCAATGGGGAGATTATACCCTCAATATCATTTCATGGAAAAAAAATTAATAGAATAACAAATATTATAATGATTAGAGAATCATGAAGAAACTAAATAAATAAAGGGAATACATGCCATACTGGAATAAATATATCCTGAAGTGGTAATACAAACCGAAGTATAAAGTATAGATAAATAAATAGATAAAATAATGGGGTCCTCATATGTCTTTCTTAGTCTACTACAAACTCCAAGATCCTCTTCTTAGCCATCCACCATAGGCCCCTTTCCCTTCACCAGATCCCTAATCATGAAATCTTCAAGCACACCGAAATTCCAGAGTAGGGTGTGTGTAAAAGACTCAGTAGGACACCACCAATGATCCCTTAACAAGTGTGACCAAGAAAAAAAGTGAATGCCATAAATAAGCACTAAAAGTGCAAGAAATACAACAATCCATAATTGACCACCTGTGTACAGACCAATACAACATAAGCCATGGTCGTACTTACTTTAGATCCATTCCAAAAGAGACATGAGGGTATCAAGAGTAATCAAAGACTAGCCATGAGGCTAATAATCCTACTAATCGGCATCATGTGAATGTACGACTTGATATTTAATAAGAATCAATTAATTCATCTTCTTAGTATTCACTAGGAACCGAGAGCTACTCGACATCCACTAAACATTGGGTCATATGCTCATTCCCATCTGTAAGTCATCGAATGTATTTCATAGCATCCATGAGGCATTGTCGTATCCCTACCATGTATTTAGGTCTATCATTTCCATAATCACTATTCATGCACAATCCCCCTCTCAGGGATAAATATGTCATCATATTCTACCTACCTTTGGCTCTAAGAAAAATACCACAAAGGAAAACATAACTGGGTAGAACACACAAGAAATCATATCATATTATCATAAGTCAAGTAACAGTGTAAAATACATAGGATCCACATCTAATACATGTGCCATTTCCCTTAGTAAAAATCCTTCACATCACTCTCTTGAAAAGCACATAGACTTTAGGCATCACTTTCTTAGGGATCACACACAAAAAGGAGATATCATTTTTCACTTTAACAGAATGCAAGATCAACTTGCTGATATTTTCACAAAATCTGTACCCTCTGATAGATTTGAATACATTAAACATAAGATATGAATTATAACCATAAGGTAATCTTCCTCATTAAATTTATTTTAAATCAATCTCCTTATAGTAATAAACTCCTTTTCATAGGGGGGGGGGTACATTTGTTTGATAGTTTTTCAAAATTTTTGAAGTCAGCTTTTTTATAAAAAAAATTCGTAATGAAATTTTCGAAAATATTCGTATCCAGTTCTTTTCAAAAAAATTCGTATTAATGTTTTCGAAAATTTTTGTACCCAGTTTTTTGTAATGAAGTTTTTGAAAATTTTCATAGTCAGCTTTTTGTCAAAAAAAACCGTAATGATGTTTTTTTTACATGTGTTTCATAATGAAGTTTTTCATAATAGAAATTGTCGTAATGAAATTTTTCGTACTTGAAATTTGCATACTGTAGATTTTTGTACTTGAGATTTTCATAATGAAGATTTTTTGTAATGAAGATTTTCGTAATGAAGATTATACGTACTCATTTTTTTTGTACTCAAGTTTTCTTTTGGAATCTAAAGACCTTCAAGAAGAATTTTTCTCAATAAGAATAAATCTCTTGACAATCTGAAAGGTTTGATTCTTTCTTGAGTTTTCGTAATCACCTTTTACTTGATGGTAGTTTCTTTTGTTCTTTAAAATTTCTTGGATTCTAGTTTTCTTAAATCCGAATGTTTTCTTTTAAAAACCTTAAAAGATTGGATCCTTCCAAAACTTTCCTTGTGGATATCTTTTCAACCATCAGATCTGATCAGAATAATTCTCAGCCATTGGATTGAGATAGGAAGTTCAACTGTCATGTCGACACCTGTAAAAGGGTACCCCCAATGGTTGTACCACATCGGTTTTCAACCTTTTGTGTGTCGAAGCTCTGCCCCACTTTAAAAGCTCGTTCCATATTTTCCAAGTTTCTCGATTCCGAATGTCTGGTGAAGTTTCTTCTCAAGATATGTCTAATCTCATGCTGATTGCAGAGTGTCAGATATACAGGGAGAGGTTAGTACATCTGAACTTCTTCAATAAGTATGATTCCATTATCTCTAAGAATATTAAGCTTAATGGTTAGGAGAGTGTATCCATATCAAATCTAGGAGCTCAGGATGTTGTGTATCCAGATTTGTTTATAGAGTTTTATGATTCATCTTTTTTCTTTAAGGAAGATGGTAGAGAAAAATTTTCCTTCAAGAGTTATGAAAAAACATATTCACTTTCTTACACCAAGGCTGCTAGCTTGGTAGGTTTATCCTATGAAGGGGAGGTAGAATTTTGTTCCCACAAGCTGCTAGATGTTCAAGGGAGTTTTGTAAAAGTGAAGGCTATGCAATGTCTTGGACTTACAGATGTCAAGACCACAAAAATTTCTCACTTATCTACCAACATTCGGATACTTGAGTTATGGGTTCAGGTTTTTATCGTACCGAGAAAGGGTGACAAGGACACCTTGAAGAAAAGTGATATTTATATCTTAGATTTTTTGGTAAATCTAAGGAAGATCAATCTGATGAATCATATTCTCATTACGATAGAGAATATTAAGAATTGGAATCTGAGAGCACAGATAATCATGTATCCTTCCCTACTCTCCAAGTTGATTGTTCAGTTCCTTGAATCTTTCAAGATCCCTTGCAGTTCCTAGCCAAGGAATTGAAAAGTAATGATAATCCGTGATGATACCCTCAAGAGGATGAAAGTTGGTTTCTCTAAGGAGTTAGGTGAGTTTTATGATCTACTAGAGGATGAAGCAAAAGTCATTTTGAAAAATGTAGAAGAGGATGAACCGTTGAAGAAGGCTGGTAAGAAAAGAAAATTGAAGGAAGTAAAAGTTGAAGGTGAAACCCCTAAGTCCAAAGAAACTCAATCCATACCTCCAAAACCCAAAAAATAGAAATCATATCCGGATTGGGTTATAGCAAAGTGGAGGGAGGATAAGAAGAATAGTAAGGAAGGAGAACCATAGTTTGGTCTATATCCTATTGAGGCCAAAGATCTAAAATAGAAGACTACTGAAGAGCATTAGAAGAAATCCAAAGAGAAGAAGCTTAAGAAGAAAATGTCTGAGGTTGAAATTGTGCAATCTCTTTTGGAGGCTGCATAAATAGCATCCAAGAACATTCCTGTACCAAAATCTTTTTTGGTGGAACCCTTACCTGAGACACCAGGAAAAAGGTACATGACTCCAAAAAATTCACAATAGAAGGATGTTGAAAAGGAAGTTGTGGAAGAAGTTCAAGAAGAACAAAGCACTGAAGATACAGCTAATCTGATAAAGTAAGTTGAAGACTTTCATTAGAAGGAAAGTGCTTCCAAAAAAATTTCAATCCGGACTTCTCAAGTCGGATCTTCGAAACTTTATACTCCTAAAATGGATGAGAAGGATGAAGAAGAAGTGAACAAATTATCTAAGGAATAAAGCTATAATATTCACTTTATTCATCCATAGGATGTTGAGGCAGGAGCTGAGAAAGAAAAAATTGATGAAGATAAGATTTTTCAGTTGTCTGAAAGTGAGCATGAGTCTCCAGATGAAGAAGCTGTTCCGAAAACCAACAAGGGGAAACAAGTGGTTGTTAATACCCCAACCAAAGAAATTATAAAGAATAAGGAAGCTGGAGGATCTTCTAAGAGGAATCTGGTTGAGCTAGAGGAAGAACCATCACTAAGAAAAGTGTCAGATTCAAAGTCATCAGCTTTAGGACATGATTTTGTTATTTAATCTCTAAAGAAGCTTGTTGACACAATTCTGATCTTTCCAACCATTGACTCTAGATGTCAGATTCTCCAACATAGCATGAATCAAAAATAATATTCTCTATCCATGGTGATGGATTGGTGTGTAAATATTGAAGCTGATCACAAGAACTTCCTTATCAACTATGAAGCCCACAGAAAATCATGTAGGAAAATGGCCAGCTGGTCAAAGAATATAGTTGAAGATTTAAGAGAGATTGATGACTTTCAAGGTGATGTTAAGGAAACTATTGATACTCAAGATGGAAAAATCAAGGATCTCACAAATAGCTTTGAGAAAAAGATAACTCTTGAGCAGAATACTCGGGTTCAGGATGACAAAGATCTGAATGGGAAGTTGAATTATGTTGTCCAAAGTTGAAAAAAAGAAAGGGATCTTCGGATCGAGATTGAAAGGAAGCTAGTGAAGCAAGATGACCTATTGAAAGTTCAGGCAGAGACTTTGAAGGCTTGGGATGATAGGATTTAATCCTTAGAGAAGCAAGTAGAGGAAGATCACAAGGAGCTAAAGAAGCTGAAAACCATAATAAAGAAGTTGATACCCAAGAAGAAGGAAGGAAAATAGCTCAATCCGATATTTTTTTGTATTTTTTACCATGTATAAATTTCTTCCAATCTTAATGAAATTATGGTTGCTCGTTTTTGTTTTGATGTTTGTACTAATATTTTAGGTACCATAATTTTTTTTCCATTCCCTAAATTTATTTTTTAAAATCACAAAGGAAGAGAAAGGAAAAATAATTCCAAGTAAAGAAGAAATATCCCTAAGTAAGGGGTAGTTTATCAAAGGGTAAGTTCTCATTACAAAGATTTCAATATTCAAGCTAAATTAAAATTCTCATTCCGAAAATCTAGAATACGGTCCTTAGTGTTCTAAAGCCTAAGGGAGAGTTATTCATATTCATCTTTTCCAATTTGAAAATGGAGATAAGCTTTATTTCAAAGTCTAGAAAAAAAATTCTAAGCCCTTATATTCTTTTTCATAAGGATGATTGTGATTTCTAAAAAGGGGGATAATGTTGATTTAATAAGGTTTTCCTTATGACTTTTTCATTCCTTCATACTTAGGGGAGATTTTTAAGTCATTAAGGTTTCCTTATGACTTTACCATTCCTTCTTGTTTTGAAAATCACAAACACCTTATCTCAAGGAAAAACTCTTTTTACCCTATGTTTTACCTCTATAAGGAAATATTCTATTCCCCAAGGAAATTTATCCTTACCATGTTTTATTGTACAATTCATAATTTTTCTAAGTATAAATTCAGTTTGAAACCAAAACCTCAGAATCCTATAATTACCTAGATATGAAGCATTCTATTTTAGGATCCGAATTCTTAGAATTCAGGATATGAACTCTTCTGAGTTCTGACTTCAAATTCTGATTACGAATTTTGGATACGAAATCTTCTGAGTTCTGATTCTGAATTCTGATTACAAATTCTGGATATGAACTCTTCTTAGTTCTGACTTCGAATTCTTATTATGAATTCTGGATATGAAATCTTCTGAGTTCTGACTCTGAATTCTGATTACGAATTCTGGTTACGAAATTTTTTGAGTTCTGACTCTGAGTTCTCTGAATACAAACTCTGAACTCTTATGAGTTTTGACTTCTAATTCTCATGAACTCTGAATCTGAACTTTGTAAGTTCTGGTTCCGAATTCTTGTGAATCCAGATTCTGAATTTCTTTGAAATTCAGACTCCGGAATTCTATAGAATTCAGGTTCTAAATTCCTATAAAATAGAATCTGAATGTCCTTGTATTATAGACTCCTAATTCAATTTTAGTTAGACTCTGAACATTCATTTTCTTACATTCCGAATATTGGATTTTAGTTATGTAACCATATTTTTTATTATACTTTTTTTGTTATAAAATGATGTTATGCTTTCAGTTACTCACTAACTGTTGTTTGAGTGACACGTGTACAGGTCCCTCCGAAATTCTAGGAAAAATATGACCGTTGGAGGAGGGAGCCGACCGTTGAATTTGTTCCAATAAATAGGAGCTCATTTTATAGAGCTCGCAACATTGATGAACTGATCGATGACTCTATAGATTACATGTTGTTGTAGTTATTTCTATAGAGATAATTTCATTTCTTTGTTCGTACTAAACTATTTGTTCTTATTTTCTTTGTGTGACTCTGATTGTTACTGTGTACAATTGAGGGCTTCTGGGGATAGGAAGACAGAGGTTTCGACTACCATGAAGTTGAGAGCTTCCTTGCTGAGGAAGACAGAGGTGTCGATTACCTTGAAGTTGAGGGCATGCAGGTATAGCAAGACAGACTCTGATCTTTGTATTGAGGGCTTACCCTGGTGTGGGTAAGACATACTGTCTTGAAAGTATAAATCAAGGGACCTTTATCCAAGGTTGTTGGATACCGTTTTCTTTGGGTTAAAAGACTTACTACTGTTACTTGTTTTGTTACAAGTTTTTCCACTACATTTGTATTGTTGAGGAATGTATAATTATCTTATACTTCCTTATACTTGTACTCTGATTTAGTAAGATTCTATATTTTTTAAGATAGAATCTTTGTTGTTGTAAACTTTCATTAAGTTTCATTTCCAGAATCACTTTTTTGGAATTTCATTCTCAGAACCATATTTCGTGAATCAAGCAAGTGTTTATATCTTATAGGTTTTGTGAATTACCTTGTTTAACCATGTTAAACATAGCCATATTTAAAAGTTCCAAAGGAATTTTTAGAAGTGTAAAATTCACCCCCCCCCCCCTTGTATTTTGAGCATCATTAGATACTCCATACAGTATCTCTATTATTTTGATCCTAAATTTGGTATTATAGAGTATATCATACTCACATACCATCTCAACATTATAGAGTGTTCACATATTTTGAAACACTCTGCAATAGAAAACAGATCTACGTTCATGTGTTCAACATTATATTTTTGATGGATGGGAGGGAAATCCAAACCCTTATAGATCAAGAATGAACGCTTTCCTGCCCCATCAAAATCCATAATTTTTTAACCACAAGAAATGGTTAGAACACCAAGAGCATCTGGGAACAAAATCACTCGATCAATATCAGAGTGAGCTGGTCATGGAGAAGATGCATCATTCCTCTACGAATCAAACTTCCTTGGGTCAAGAAAGGATTCAACAATAGCTTCCATTAATTAAAGGATCAAAGAGTAGGTCAACAAGGATCAAAACCCACAACAAAATGACGATGAGTTTGTAAAGAGATAGATCCCACAATGATGTGTGGTCGATGAGATGAGACAGTGGCGTGGACCAACAACAGTTACCCGCGAGCTCGGATCCCGTAGTAGTGCATCTACCAAATGTTGAAATAATGGATGGTGATTCCCCACATCAAGAAACTATGGTCATGATGGATAGAACTCTGGTGTAAATCTGGATTGCGACAGACTCCTTCGGCATGGATCTACACCGACCTCTGGTGAGAATCTATGGACCACCGGCTCAAAGTTGCGACGAACATGGAGGGGACGAACCACCGGCTAAAAGTCGCGACAGATCTGGATAGGCAATGGACAAATGTCATGATGAACCCTAATCACCATGTTTAGAGAGAGACACTCTCATCTCTCTTATCCTCCTATCCCAATAAATAAAAAATAAATAATAAAAAATAAAAAATAAAAAATAGATATATTTATTATATATTTATTAATTAGTTAACTAATAACTAAATAAATAAGTAAATAATAAATAAATAAACAATAAATTAATAATTAATGAATAATTAATAATAAATAAATATTTAATAAATATTTAATAGTTATTTAATAGTAATGTAATAATAAAAATAAATCAAAAAATAATAAATCAATGATAAATAAATATTAAAATAATAAATAATTTATAATTTATAATTTATAATATATAATAATTGAATAAATAATAATTAGTAAATAGTAAATATCAAAATAAAAAGATAATAACTGGATATAAATATCTATATATATAAATATAACAAATTTTACGTAAATATATATAAAGACACATTTATGTTACATAATTATATATAATCACACTCATATATATAATTTTATATTAATATATATATATATAATCACAAGTCAATCTAAATATCTCTCACTATATATATTTACATATATATGATATAAAAATATATAGACATAAATATGTATAAATATTACAAATATATATAAATATATACAAATACTCATAAGTTAATATAAACATATATATATAATTGATTATAAATTAACAAAAGTGGGTAAAAGATAATAATTTCTACACCATCAAATCAATAAGAATGTAAATTAATAGGGGGCCAAATAGTTTTTTTTAATTTCATAAAACCACTTTCAAGGGAAAAGTGGGAACCCACACATAATCCAAAATTACGCCGCCCTGGAATTCAAATTCAAAATGAACTGTCAAACATTACAGGGCACACTTCCCAAAAATCCCACAACCAATGCATCATTGTCGCCACCGCCATCAACACATCACCGTCGTAAATGTCTCGTTGTCACCATATACATCAAACATCAAGAATGTATCGCATGCTATGAAAGCTGAACCATGCCATTCACCGGCGAGGAAAACCACCGGAGTCCATTTTCCACTGTTAAAGCTTCGTTGTTGTACCCAACATAACGGAAAAAAAGAAAATCAAAAGTGTGTTGCAGTCCATCAACAAATCGAATGAACATAGAATCCAGAACACAAAACCCCCCACAGAACGCCTCCTGGAATGCCATCGGCTTCTCGAACAACACCTCCCAAAGCTCCTTTGGAGCCATCGTACCAGACCAACACAGACAGGAGCGATGAACCGTGAAGCTAGGGCAGAGTTGAGCAGATGAAGACACAACATCGAGCCGCACTTCGCAGGAAGTCCGAACCAAAGAAAATCATCCAAAATCTTCTTCCCAAAACAATACACTCACAATCTTCAAAATAGAACCGAATCAAACCATCGCAAAAAGCACCTCCACCGCTTTCTGCATCTCAAAATCAATATCATCATCAAATTCTTGAATCTCCACCGCAAAGCGAGAGCTCCACCATCCAATCTTGCCGGACCATCGGAAGAACCCTGCCGCCATCCGTGAGATCTCCTCTAACCACACAGCCGTGGAAGCACCCGAAGAGGAAGGAAAAACCAGGATGCAAAGCCAAACCTCCGTCACCCAGGACTGGGAGGCCCAACACCGAACCGAGATTGCATCGTCGACGGAGAGATCCGAGCCGATCTGACCCAGAAATGACACTCTGGGCTTGAATCTGGTCAAATCTGAACCGCGGAAGGATCAACACCGAAGTCCAAGACACGCCACCACGGGGGGAGGAAGAAACCATCGAGGCGGGGTAGAGGAGAACCGCAGACGACAGCGCTGCATGAACACCCACCGAACACCCAAAATCAAAGCAACAGAGCCATTCACCTGCTACATGAAGACCGTCGAAACCAAACATGCAAGAGAAAAAAAAAGAAAAACCAGGGGCAGAAGGAAGGGGGAGGCATCACTAGAGGCCTTTCCAAAGCTCCTTTACATATGTGTTTATATATATATATATTCATATAGTTTTATTGTAAATTCATCTATATATATATTTAATGATAATCATATATTAATATAAAAATACATCTATATATGATTTATACACGCAATATTATAGACACATAACTACAGATTTATATTTCCCAAATGCACGCACAAATATTTACATACATTTGTATTTATTTACATATCTTAGAATATAAACATAAATATTTTTTATTGACACACACATTTTTATATATATACTTTACTTGTATATGTATATATATATACAAATCAATGAATTTTTATAACGTAAATAAAATAGATAATTAATTATTTTAAATGAAATGAATAAAAATTATTTATTTCTATATGGTTTATATGTTTAAAAATACATTTCTATGAAAATATCTATTTAGAGAAGTGATTTACTATAATTAAATATATTAAATTATGAATTTATTAAATTATAAATAAAACTAAATTGTCAAAAATTATAAAAAATTAAAACCATAATATTAATATGAATGTAATCCCTATGAATAAATTTAGTCCCCACAGAAAAATGACAATAATACCCCATTAAACAAGGTTAAAATTCCATCAATTTTTATAAAAATTGGGATACCCCAACTAAAAACGTTGTTTGATCGACCTTACAGTCATTTTGGCCTTTAAAACCTGACCAGGGTTCCCCCTATCAATAGGTAGTAAATCTCATCACAAACTTTGATTTGATATGTGGTAGATCCCAAACGGACACCCTGGTCAATGGTTGTGTTTGTTTTATGTTCAAGTTTGATTTCCTACTTCTCTTGAAACAATAATAAATTTTATTCTTTTAATTATTAAAAAATTTAAGTCTAATTTGGTTTTAGTTCATTTCATAAGATTTTATTTGATTTGTTTTAGAGCTTAAGGGACTCACAGATCAAAAATTATGGTCATTTTATTCCAATGTCAAATTTTAGACTTATTGAATATTTGTTTTAAGTTTCAAATTATTTTTAGCAAATAATTTTAAATATTTATTAATTAATAGATTATAATTAATTATAATTATAAATGAAAAACTATATGTGGTATTAAATCATAAATCATAAATAATAATCAAATATTTTATTTTTTAATTTTTAATTTTTTTACATTAATTTAGAGGTATTTTTTGAAATGGGTGATAAAAAGATTTAAATTTTTTTGACAAAGAAAATTAAAAAATAAAATATATATTAAAAAAATATTTAGTGGTAGGTTTACCCTTATGAATGTTACTATGTACTTACGTAGTGCATAAAAAGGATTTTACCATTATGAAAGGCATGGAAATGGGATTTTACCCTTTTGTAATGCCTTTGAATCCCATTTTACCCTTACATAGAGCCTTTACTTTATGTATAAGGTGATTTTATTGAAAATTTAAATTTTCACAAAAAATACAAATAAATTATGAACAAAAAAGGGTTTAAAGGATCAAATAAAATTTAAAATTATAAAATTATTCACCTATAATAACTTCTAATCCTTGAGTAGCATCTCTATTGGTCTTGCTGGAACAACTTTGGCCACTAAGCTCAAACATTAGACTCTCACTCCCACATCTCCTCCTAGATATGTCCATGATTCTAATAAATCTTAACAATCCATACCATCTTACCTTAAAGGAATTTACCACTACAATACATAATCTACTCTAGTATTTCTCATATTATGCTTATGGGTCCCTCTCAATGTCCTCATATTCAATTACATGAATAGGTTTGGCTATGTACCTCCTAAGCTATGACACGTGAAATAATTAATGCATATGTTGATAGTAATATGGAAGATCTAGATGGTATTCCATTGTACCAACTCATTTAGTGATATTTAATGGTGCAATAAAATGTGGTTCTGTCTTTCCTTTCTTCCACTAACATTACTGGCCTAACTAATGAGTCACTCTCAAGAAAAACCGATCACTCATAGTGAAATCCAATAGTCTCCTCCTATAGTTATCATATGATCTTTTTTTCTCTATGTGGTGATAAAAATATTTAAAAAAAAATCTCTCTCTCAAAGGTCTCTTGAACCAAATAGAGCCCAATAATTGCAACCTGACTAGCCTCATACCAAATAAATGATGAACAACATGACCTCTCATAAAGAGACTCATAAGGTTCCATCTAAAGAGAATTATAGTAAATATTTTTGATTGAAAAATACAAAAAGTATGGATGACCATCCTATGATCCACCAAAGTCTAAAATGCAAGATCAAATAATATCCTTCAATATGTGTATAGTTAACTTGTACTATCTATCTATCGAAGGATGGTATATTATACTCAATCATAGTTGAGTCTTTAGGTATTTCTCTATTCCCTATCAAAAATATTATGTAAAATGTACATCTCTATATGATATTATACACAATATAACTCCATTTAAGTTTATGAACTCATGGAAATAGAGAATTCTCATCTCACCCACTGAGTGAGTCTCTCTGATAGATAAGAATTGAGAAATCTTCATCAGCTAATCGACAATCACCTAGACATCATCACTAGTCCTTAAGGTCCTTGGTAACCCCATCAAAAATTCCATTATGATTTCATCCCACTCACACATGGTATCTAAATGTTTCTAGTGTAAACCACCAGGATGCTGGTGCTTGGACATTACCCTCTAGAATGTAAGGAAATGAGAGATGAAACTAGAAATATCCATTTTGATACCAGGCCCCCAGAATTGTTGTATGTAGTTGTGGTACATCTTAGTCACACCAAGATTTAATTTATATCTAGGGGTGTGAAAATCCCTTCTCATATCCTCTATTGTGGATGTAGGTATTAATACTCTCCTGTGTACAAGGAGAACAACATCATCACCCAATTATCACATGGGTATCACATCTCCTTAATCTAGATATTGTATTATCACATACAATTATGGGTCAGTCTATTATTTAGCCTTTACCCAGTCCGCTAGAGAAGATGTGACCACTAGTGTAAAACAATTCATGAGTGCCTATTCCTTAGTAGAATTAATCCTCCAGTCATCTAATAATCTCAACAAGTACCACTGCACCTCTGATGGTTTCTCACAAAGCTCCCACTCAACCTGTACCTTACCGCTAAGATAATATGGAATGATGTTACATTTCCCCAATGCATACATCATCTAAAATTTTAATGTCTGTAGATACTCCACCCAGTTTCTTTGCCTCATATTCATGTCCCTCTATATGAATATATAGTGAATGATCTTGTGCTAATTAGAGAAAAAAAACCCCACCTAAGATGTTGTTTCCCAAAAACATTATATCATGGACCACGACTTCTAGGTTGAGGTCATGAGTGGGGTAGTTCTACTCATGAGGTCATTTTTTCAGGACTCGGAAGCTACTACCAAGAATTGAGTATAATCAATACTGGATCTAGATTCAACCTTCTATTCAACTCAATAAATAATTCCCACATTGTTCTAACTGTTGGAACTTCACTTCCTTCTTTTTTAGTGCATGGATGGTACTAATTTGAAGAATCCATTGACATAATTTCAATAATATCCTATGATACATAAAAATTTCATGATCATGAACAGGTTCCATAGACTTATCTAGAAAATCACCACCCCCACTTTCTCTGGATCCATGGATATACTTATCTCAGATACCACATTCCCCGAGTGTATCTTCTCATAAACCCAAAATTCATACATTGATTTATTTTTGTAAATATTATGTGTGATTAAATAATACATAAAACTATCTTGAGGTGTCCGACATGTTTCCCTAATGTTGGTGAGTAGATGAGGATTTCGTCAATAAATGCCAAGATGATTGAGTCTATGTAAGAGTGGAAGATCTTGTTCGTATGGGTTGTAAACATTTTTGGCTCGTTGGTCAAACCAAACTGAATCAATAAATACACATACATTCAATAAATGTTTCAAAATGTCATCTTTGGGATGTCCCCAACTCTAACTCATAGCTTGTGATAGCCTGATTATAGATCAATGTTGGAGAACATTCAGGGTCCCCGTAACTGATCATAAAGGTCATAAATCCTAGGAAAATGATATCAATTATTCATCGTAACCAAGTTAAACATTAGATAATCAGTAATGATTCAAATATTACCATCCTCCTTCTTGGGAAACAACATAGGTACACCCCACGGTGAAGTAATTGGCTTGATAAATCTCCTCCACTCCAAGTCATTAAGCTACCCCTTAATCTCTTTCAGATCGGTTGGTTCTATCTAATAAGGGGGTATCAAAATGTGATGCACCCCTGAAATTATAATTATCTCAAATTATACCCCTATATCAACATGAATTCTAATGAATTCATCCAAAAAGTCATCTATATATAGATCTATGACTGGGGGGAAAGATTAGGGGATGACACTAATCCTACTGAAAGATCCAAGATCAACATCTATGTTGTTATCTTCTAAATCTGATTCATGTCTTGACCAACTCTCCCTACTCCTAGTTCCCACTCTGAAGTCTTAAAGACTGTGTCTCCCATTGGTCAAGTGAACAACACACTATTAAAATAGCAGTCAATGTGACCTTAGAGGATGGTTAGACCATCTATACTAAGAATCACATCAAAGTTCATCATCTTTAGATTCATTATGTCCCAAATATTTCCATTGATGATGATGAATATAGGAAAATCTTGGAATAACTAGAGATATTCCACTATTTTACCCAATGGTGTATCAAGGGTGACTAACTTTGAGGATAACTTGACCAATTGTTCAAGTCCATCGACATATTTGGAAGACATAAAATAATGTTAATAACTAGTATCGAACAAGTTAATAGATAAAGATGACATGATAAATACCTTTACTTTAATAGTTGATATCCCATCACAAGTATCTACCAGAGTCTAATCCACTTCGTAGATGTGGCCTTCCTTAGCTTCAAACCCTTCCCACAATGTCCATAACTAGTCTATGTTTTTTTATCACCCGGGTAGAATCCCTGGAAACTTAGATGTGTTTTCCATGACCCCTTGTGGAATCATATCCTCAAAACTCTGTATAATAACTATTAGATATAGCCTATCTTTCCACATTGTCAACACTTGATTTGAGGTGTTGATTAGGACCTATGGTAGTGATCGATCTTCCCATATTTGAAGCATTTTGGGTCACCTCCTGAGGGGAATGAATAGATTGAACTCTATTGCACCTACATGCCTATACTCTACTTAAAGTTATTGTCCATCCTCTGACAACCATTGAAATAGGTACTCATGAAAAAAATATGATGTTCATCTATTTTAGTATTGAAGGGGAGAAAAGGACTATATTTCTAATCATCCGATAAGATCCTATCAATTATCATGTACTTTCATCAAACCTCTAGGAATGACGCTAGGTTGGAACTCTTAACCTATTGCCTAATATCAGGGTGAAGTCTAATCTCAAATATAATATACTTTTGAGCATGTAATGGCTCGGACCTCTCTGGCCCATTCCTTTGTCAAAAAGAATGTCACAAAGTGTTCTGGAGGGTAAAATGGACTTTTCCCACACTTTCCAGAATTTTGAAACTACACGCCGTGTAGTGTGAGTATGTGCCATGTACCCCCTCGCTGGGTATTCCCCGTGTTAAAGGTTGTGTCCTTGTCGTGTGAAATAAATGGGTACACTCCATGTACCCCAAACTACACGTCGTGTAGTCCCTCCCCGCATACACGTTACCCTAAAAACGTGTGTTGAACAGTCAACGGTCGTGTGCCATGTCGGAGCCATGTCGTTTCCATGTGAAATAAATGGGTACACCCCGTGTACCCCATACTACACGTCGTGTAGTCCCTCCCCACATATGTGTTACCCTCAAACCGTGTGTTGACCAGTCAACGGCCGCGTGCCGCGTTGAAGGCCATGTTGGAAGCCACATGGTGACCATGTGAAATGGCCGAGTACACACCGTGTACCCCAAAGTACATGTCGTGTACTTTTTTTCTCACCTATAAAAGGAGGGTTCCCCTCCTCCTTTTCAACTCACCCCTCTCCTCCCCATTCCTCTGAGCAGAGCTCTCCCAAGAGACATGAAGACTCCTTTTCTTCCATAACTTCTTTGTCCAAGCTCTGATTTACAATCCGTCAGTGGCCATGGGATCGTAAAGATGAGGCGGAACTTATGAGCTTGGATCTGTTGTCTTTCCTTTGACCTTTACTTTCCAACTTCCACCCGAGGAGGTTTTGCTGGGACTCGACAGAAGTGACGGACGCCGACGGACGTCTTCTAAAGTTGATCCGGGGGAACTTTGTGATCCGAACCTGTTGAGGTAGGGATCTTACCTTCGTCTCTATAATTTTTGCATCATATGGGGTGGTTTTCCTCTTGTTTCATGAAACAAAGTTGAACCGGTTTAATAAAGATAATAACTAGATTATATAACGGGGATGGAAAGTTTGTGAATGCAGTTACATTATTTATATCCTGTGATATTATGTTGTGATTTGAATCAGATTTTGCCTACTAAAAATCGCGGTCATTGGGGGCCTTTGCTTACGCAATTAAATGTTTCCCTATCTTTTAAGACCATTTTTTATGGAAACTTCGTTGAATGTGGAAATTTGGTTAATCACATAAATTTGGCTGATTTAAAATCTGGAACCCTTGTGTGATCACCCCGGTTGAACAAAATGGAATAATGAACATGTGGGTGTTGGCTTGGATACGTGGCATGTGATGGGGGTTTTTTATGTGAAGGGGGTGTTTTGTGGGTTGTTGTGAATCGGGTGAGCAGTGGGCTGTCGTTGGCTTGGTTGTGGGATGGTGTGAATGTTATGTTGGTGATGGGCAGTGGGGCTGTGATAAATGGTATTAAAGGGATAATGATGTACGAGTTTCGGTGTGTTTGTGGTTATGTTGGATGGTAGTGGCGCAAAAAGGATGGGTTTGAATGTGAATGAACAATGGGTTGAGAATAATAAATAAAAAGTGGAGGAGTTAATGAATGGTGGGTCATGGTAATGGAACGGGGGTAATAATCAATGGGTTGGTTGGTTAATAAGAAGGTACTTGTTGTGCTGCTTGTGTTTTCCTAACTTGATTTGTGGATGGCAGGGATATGTTTCATGAATGATTTATACGGTCGTTGTGGTTGGTTTCCCAGTAGATAAGGAACTAAATAAACTAATTCTGCTGAAATGTGAAAACCTAAAGGGGGTTGGGGTTGTTTGTTGTATGCATGCTTCGTAGTGGCAGTGCCGAGGCACGTGCTCAGTTTATCTGTTTAGAAGCCATATGTTGGACTGTGTGTTTGATATACATATATGTATCTATATATTTTGTGTTTTATCGCACCCCACCCATGTTGAGAACTTAGGGCCGAACACTCCCATTTCATTGGAGAGGGTGTTTTCCCATTAGTTACTAGCTCATTCCGGCTCCTTCTTCCCTAGGCTGTGATGGCTTGAGGCGACCTTACACCTAAGACCCTTCAGGTAGGTTTCTATTGGGGTGTCCTTAGCCCAAGACTCTTCGGGCAGGTTTTACTGTTTCCCAGGAATCTTCGGTATGAGGCCCATGTGTGTGTAGGAAAGATACGTGGTTGAGAGGCCTAGGTGTGTGCGGGCCAGATACGTGGTTGTGAGGCCCAGGTGTGTGCGGGCGGGATATGTGGTTGTGAGGCCCAGGTGTGTGCAGGCGGGATGTGTGGTTTGTGAGGCCCAGGTGTGTGCAGGCGGGGAGAGTGTGGCAGCGTCAGGACGTTCGTCGTTAGTAAGATCAGCTAACTAATGGGGAATGGTGTGGGGTACCCAATACTCTTGTTCTTATATACTACTACTAGCTGTTGTGATTGTGTTTTAGTGAGTGTGGCTGGTGAGGTTGGGTGGATAGATTTCCCTGCTAGGTTTCTTTTGTTGTTCTCACGGGACATTAGGATGTCTCCCCACCTGTGCACGAGAGCTTTAGGTTTCCCTACTGAGTATACTTGTATGGTCACCCTACGTTTACTTTCAGGTTTCCAGGAGGACTACCAGGGTCATGCGGGACCCTACTAGTCGAGACAGTTTGATTTGTTGTAGTTTCTGTACACTTGATTCTTTTGGTTTTTTACTTTTGAGCTTTCCTATACTTGTACCTTGTTTCAGAACTATTTAAACATGCATGTGGGATTGGTTTGGGTTTATTTCTATACACTTGTTCTTTTCCTTTTTTTGTGGTTGACTTGTCCTATTTCCCGATCTTAAAAATAAAAAGGGTAATGCCTCCCATATTTGTGAAAACTCATACCCTTGGTGCTAGTCGCCACCCCGGGGCCTACTGGAGGTGGGACTCGAGGGTCATTATCTCCCTTTCATTATGGCCAGATAAGGAGGGGCATCTTTGGTGGGAGGGGGTCATGACAGAATGGTATCAAAGGTGATGGTTGAGAGATAAGATGGAGTCTAGAGTTAGGCACAGTGAGGATTGCATGGGATGGTAGAGCAACAGTGTTGGTTAATCTTGGTGCAGGACATAGACCAGGGAAGACCGGCTAGGACACTGGATTTTAGGGCCACACGTGATTCGATGCAAGGACTCTGAGCCTACCGAACGGCCATGTGAGACTACATTGATTGCAGGGTAGAGACCCTAGGGAAGGTACATGCATCATCATGATTGTGTTTTACTTGATTTGGGTGTTCTGGGAAAGAAATTGAAATAAAACGATATAATAAAACCCTGAGAAATTTCCTTACTACTTGGGCTTAGGAAATCTTTGTTTACCGTACAGCTATGGCACCTGGACGTCATCCCCGAGTGGCTTAGATGGACGAGGCCCATCCGATTCAGGCGGTCGATCAGTTGAGGATTGACCGAGAGGAGGAAGATAGCCAGTGGTAGAATACTCTTCATTCTTTCCAGCAGCAAACCCTCAAGAAGTACGAGGGTAGTACTTCTGATACGGAGACAAAGGGGTGGCTTGAGGAGATAGGGATCGCTTTTACCTTGATTAGTGCTCTGAGGGAGTACTTGGTTCCCCTAGAAGTTAGTCATCTGAGAGTTGTGGCGCAACAGTGGTGGACACTCTACCTCGGAGAGAGGATAGTGGTAGAGGTTTCGTGGGCTGACTTTGAGAAGGAATTCCGAGAGGAATTCCTTTCCATGATCAAGGCGGAGAAGCGGCAGGAGTTACTCTCCCTTCAGAAGGGGAGTATGTCAGTACGAGAGTTGGGGATCAAGTTCAAGGATCTCATGCGCTTTGCTCTGGATCTCTTTCTAGATGAGGAGTCTCGAGCGAGATGTTTAGAGGAGGCGCTTCGTCCTTCACTCCAGTATGTTGTAACCCCCTTCACCCTTCCGACGTACTTGGCAGTACAGAATAAGGCAGAGGTTGTAGAGAGGATGAACTCGCAGAGAGGTGCACCATGTGAGGGGATCCAGCTAGGTTCGTCAATGGGGAAGGAAGTCAGCAGTAGGTCACCTATGACGGGACCTTCTAGGTTCAGGCCAGTGGGTAGAAGGCCCCAGTAGTTCCAGTTCAGATCTTCAAGTCCTCATCCCTTTTTCACGAGCCCAGAACCGAAGTGTTTTTCTTGTGGAGGTTTCAGGCACATTCAGAGTCGGTGCCCGACCCGAGCATAGTACAGTGGAGGTGGGCAGGTTCAGTGCCCACCTTAGTAGCACCAGTTGCCGGTGAGGCCCTTCCAGCAGCAGCAGGACCATGCTCCTCCAAGGGAAGACTTTGCGGGAGGAGGTCGTCCTCAGGGTGCTCCTCAGGGACCTCAACCAGGGCATGGTCGGGGAGATGGACGACATCAGAGAGGCAAAGGATCTGGGCATGGACAGTTGCACGCAGTAGAGTTGGCAGCTCCGGAAGGACCAGAGGTGGTGCGAGGTATGATTTGTTTGTTCAACACTCTCATTTCTGCCTTGTTCGATTTGGGAGATTCGCACTCCTTTGTTGCACCTGGTCTAGCCCATTCTTTGGGACTAGTCATAGAGATACTTTCTGTACCACTGGTGATGAGTACACCAGTTGGAGGCCAGACCATCGTATCTTGTATTTTCCAGGGATGTGGGCTGACTTTGGGACCACATCGATCTAGTGGGGACCTTCTTCTATTACAGATGCATCCATATGATGTCATCCTAGGAATCGATTGGTTGTTTTCCGTTAGTGTCATTATCGACTGCTTCCGAAGAAGGGTCATGTTCTCCGATGTGGATGGGAAACGTGTAGCTTTTGTTGGCTAGAGGAGCTATCAGGCGGGAAGCCGGCGTGTGGAGCCTCTCCTTTCCTTGTTAGGCGGGTTATCAGTGGTTCCAGCTAATACAGAGATGATGGATGCCCCGGAGGTTGTTGGAGAATTCCTCGATGTTTTTCCTGAGGAGGTTGTGACTCTACCCCCCTGATGTGACGTTGAGTTCGGGATAGACTTATAGCCTGGTTCCCATCCGATTTCGATGGCCCCTTATCGAATGGCACCTTTGGAGTTACAGGAGTTGCAGATTTATATTGACGATCTGATGGAGAAGGGTTTTGTTCGACCCAGCGTATCGCCATGGGGTGCTCCAGTTTTGTTCATGAAGAAGGCAGATGGTGGTCTCAGGCTATGCATAGACTACCAAAGGTTGAACCAGGTAATGGTCAAGAACCATTACCCCCTTCCAAGGATAGATGATCTCTTCGACCAACTGAGGGGAACATGTTGGTTTTCTAAGATTGATCTATGATATGGATATCATTAGCTGAGGGTAAAGGATAGTGACATCTCGAAGATGGCTTTCAGGTGCAGGTATGGGCACTTCGAGTTTGTAGTGATGTTGTTTAGAGTTACGAATGCACTGGCTGTGTTCATGGGACTTATGAACTTTGTCTTCTGAGAGTTTTTGGACCGGTTTGTCATTGTGTTTATCGACGACATCCTGATCTACTCAAGATCAGAGGAGGAGCACGTTGATAATCTCAGGGTAGTCTTGGAATTCCTTCGACACCACCAGATTTATGGGAAATTGTTGAAGTGTAAGTTCATGACACAAGAAGTACACTTCCTTGGTCACGTAGTGTCTTAGTATGGAGTGTCAGTGGACCCGTCGAAGGTGGAGGTAGTTGTTTCTTGGGCAGCACCCAAGAGCGTAGCAGAAGTTCGTAGTATCCTGGGGTTAGTGGGTTACTATCGGAGGTTCGTTTCGGACTTCTCTTGAGTTGCTTCTCCATTGACAGCTTTGACTAGGAAGAACCAGGTCTTCTTATGGAGCGATCAGTGCCAGAAATCTTTCAACTACCTGATGGAGAAGTTTTTTAGTGCTCTCGTACTTAGGTTTCCAGAGGAAGGTTTGTTGTATGAGGTGTTTTTTGATTCTTCTGGCCTTGGTCTGGGGTGTGTGCTGATGCAGAATAAGGGAGTGATCGGTTATGGGTCTAGGCAGTTACGCCCTCACGAATGTAACTATGCCACCCATGACCTAGAGCATGTAGAAGTAGTGTTCGCACTGAATTTGTAGAGATATTACCTCTTTGGGGAGAGCCTTTTGGTCTTATCAAATCACAAGAGTCTACGTTATATCTTCTCTCAGCGTGACCTGAACTTACGAAAGCGGAGATGGGTCGAGTTCCTCCAAGACTATGACTTAGAAATCTCTTACACTGAAGGTAAGGGAAAAGTTGTGGCTGATTCCCTAAGTAGGAAGTCGCATAAGGAAGTGGTTCGGGGATCCACTGATGCTGGGAAATTGATGGGAGAGTTGGTCGCCATGTACTTGGATGCAAGGGTAGAAGGTGATAGAGCCTGTTTGTTTCAGATGACGGTGCAGTCCTCCTTGTTGCAGAAGGTGGAAGAGTCTCAATGGGGGGACTCCGAGGTGGAAGTAATGTAGGATCGTGTCGATCAGGGAAACGCACCATAAGGATGGTCAGAGGATAGCCGACATCAGATTCTTTTCCATGGAAGGTTGTTTGTTCCAGAGGTGATGCGTGAGGGAGTTCTCTGTGAGTTCCATAGCTCAGCCTTGGCGGTACATCCAGGAGTTTCAAAAATGCACCGAGGCCTGAGGAAACAGTTTTGGTGGCCTGGGGTGAAACGGTCAGTGGCGGAGTTTGTGGCTAAATTCCTAGTGTGTCAGCAAGTGAAAGCTGAACACCGTGTTCCTAGTGGTTTCTTTCATCCTTTAGATGTCCTCGAGTGGAAGTGGGATGACATATCAATGGACTTCGTCACAGGACTACCCAGAGCTCAGGGAGGTTATGATGATATCTGGGTAGTTGTGGATTGACTGACGAAATCAACTCACTTCTTAGCAATTAAGGATTCGGGGCCAGTGAGTACCTTAGAACAGAGGTACGTAGACGAGGTGGTGCGTTTGCATGGAGTTACGAAGTCTATCGTCTAAGATCGGGATAATCGGTTTACCTCACGAGTCTGGAGGGGGTTAAAGCATGATTTTGGCACCCAGCTACGCCTTAGCACTGCTTTCCACCCCCAGAATGATGGACAGACAGAGCGGAGAATCCAGACATTGGAGGACATGCTACGGGCATGCATTCTGGATTTCAGAGGATTATGGGTACGACACTTGCCTTTAGTAGAGTTTTCCTACAACAAAATCTTAAACTATACTATTGGAATGGAACCGTTTGAATATTTGTATGGAAGACCATGTCGTTCACCCATTTACTGGGTAGAGGATGGTGAGATAGGTGCTCTTGGGCCAGAGGTAGTGCAGAGCACCACAGAGAAAGTCCAGCTTGTGCGTGAGAGGATGAAAGCGGCTCAGGACTAACAGAAGTCTTATGGTTATCGTCGGAGGAGGCCTTGGAGTTCGAGGTGAGAGATCATGTGTTCTTGAAGGTTTCCCCTCGACGGGGGCAGTGGAGGTTTGGGAAAGGGATCAAGCTCTCACCTAGGTTCATCGGACCTTTTGAGGTGCTGAGGCGAGTCGGCGAGGTGGCATATCAGCTAGCCCTGCCACCTCAGTTGGAGAAGGTTCATGACGTCTTCTACATCTCCCAGCTACATTGATTCTTACACGATGACTCTCAAGTTATCGACTGGGGAGAGTTAGATATGGGAGACGACGTGACCTTCGAGGAACGACTAGTCAGAATCGAGGATCTTAAAGAGAAGTTGCTCCATGGATGAACCATTCCCTTGGTTCGTGTATTGTGGAGGCATGGTGGCCTCAAGGAGAGAACTTGGGAGCAGGAGGCCCAGATGCACGCTCAGTACCCTGAGTTGTTTTGACTTGTGTTTTCCCTTGTTCTTCTGAGCTTTGTTTTGATGTTTTACTTTGTACCTTTGATATGGAATGCTTGGCTTGTCGGTTATGAGACCTTTTGTTTCCTTGTTCTCTGGAAGTGTGTAGCTTGTCCAGATGTGTGGGGAAAGGGAAAAACTTGACTCTTAATCGATACGCATTAATGAGGATGCAATTGAACCTGTGCAGGCGAGTCAGTGCCACCTAAAGCGAATAATTTCTCGATATAAGAGAAGGAATTTTTCCCCAACCCACATGTTCAGGTAGTGTGTGGGTTGTACGGAGTTAGGGGCAGTGTAAGTTGGAAAATCCTAATATATGGAAGTGGGAAGGCCCAATCCTTAATCGAGACGCATTAATGCAGATGCGATTAAACCCGTGCAGGCGAGTCAGTGCCGACTAAAGCGGATAATATCTCGACATAGGAGAGGGAATTCCTAACACCTATGATTAGGGTTGTTGGTTGGATTCCTGTTAAAACGAGAACCCTAATAGGTATCTTGTTGGGTTCTTCTAGGTTGGTTTTTGAATTCTCGGGGACTATAATGTTTTAAGAGGTATCTCATGTAATGGTCTGGACCTCTCTAGCCCATTCCTTTGTCAAAAAGAATGTCACGATGTGTTCTGGAGGGTAAAATGGACTTTTCCCTCACTTTCCAGAATTTTGAAACTACACGCCATGTAGTGTGAGTACACGCCATGTACCCCCTTTCTGGGTATACCCCATGTTCAATGTCGTGTCCTTGCCGTGTGACATAAATGGGTACACACTGTGTACCCCAAACTACACGTCGTGTAGTCCCTCCCAGCATACGCGTTACCCTCAAACTATGTGTTGACCAGTCAACGGTCGTGTGCTGTGTTGGAGTCGTGTCCTTGCTGTGTGAAAATAATGGGTACACACCATGTACCCCATACTACACGTCGTGTAGTCCCTCCCTGCGTATGCGTTACCCTCAAACTGTGTGTTGACCAGTCAACGGTCGCATGCCGCGTTGAAGGCCGTGTTGGAAGTCGCGTGGTGACCATGTGAAATGGTCGAGTACACATCATGTACCATAAAGTACACGCCGTGTACTTTTGTTTTTTTCACCTATAAAAGGAGGGGTCCCCTCCTCCTTTTCAACTCACCCCTCTCCTCCCCATTCCTCTGAGCAGAGCTCTCCCAAGAGACTCGAAAACACCTTTTCTTCTATAACTTCTTCATATGAGCTCCGATTTACGATCCGTCAGTGGCCACGGGATCGTAAAGACGAGGCAGGACTTTTTATCTTGGATCATTTGTCTTTCCTTCGGCCTTTCCTTTCCAACTTCCACCCGTGGAGGTTTTTCCGGGACACGACAGAAGTGACGGACGCCGATGGTCGTCTTCTAATGTTGATCCGGGAGAACGTTGTGATCAGAACCTGTTGAGGTAGGGATCTTACATTTGTCTCTCTAATTTGTGCATCATGAGGGGTGGTTTTCCTCTTGTTTCTTGAAACATAGTTGAACCGGTTTAATAAATATAATAACTGGCTTATATAACAGGGATGGGAAGTTTGTGAATGCAGTTACATTATTTATATCCTGTGATATTATGTTGTGATTTGAATCAGATTCTACCTACTGAAAATCACGGTCGTTGGGGGCCTTTTCTTACGGAATTAAATGTTTCCCTATCTTTCTAGACTGTTTTCGTGGATGGAAACTTCGTTGAATGTGGAAATTTGGTTAAACAGGCAAACTTGGCTGATTTAAAATCTGGAACCCTTGTGTGATCACCCCGGTTGAACAAAAAAGAATAATTAACATGTGGGTGTTGGCTTGGATACGTGGCATGTTATGGTGTTTGTTTATGTGAATGGGGGTGTTTTGTGGGTTATTGTGAATCGGGTGAGCAGTGGGATGTGGTTGTCTTGGTTGTGGGATAGTGTGAATGTTATGTTGCTGATGGGCAGCGGGGCTGCGATAAATGGTATTAAAGGGATAATGATGTACGGGTTTCGGTGTGTTTGTGGTTATGGTGGATGGCAGCGGGGCTGCAGGGATGGTTTTGAATGTGAACGAACTATGGGTTGTGAATAATAAATAAAAAGTGGAGGAGTTAATGAATGGTGGGTCATGGTAATGGAACGGGAGTAATAATCAATGGGTTGGTTGGTTAATAAGAAGGGACTTTTTGTGCTGCTTGTGCTTTCCTAACTTGATTTTTGGATGGTAGGGATATGTTTCACGAACGATTGATACGGTTGGTTGCGGTTGGTTGCCCAGTAGATAAGGAACTAAATAAACTAATTCTGTTCAAACATGAAAACCTAAAGAGGTTTGGGGTTGTTTGTTGTATGCATGCTTCGTAGTGGAAGTGCTGAGGCACGTGCTTAGTTTATCTATTTAGAAGCCATAGGTTAGGTTGTGTGTTTGATATACATATATGTATCTGTATCTTTTTTGTTTTATCGCACCCCACCCATGTTGAGCACTTAGTGTCGAACACTCCCATTTCATGGGAGAGGGTGTTTTCCCCTTAGTTACTAGCTCCTTCCTGCTCTTTCTTCCCTAGGCTGTGATGGCTTGAGGTGACCTTACACCTAAGACCCTTCAGGTAGGTTTCGATTGGGGTGGCTTAGACCAAGACTCTTTATGCAGGTTTTACTGTTCCCCAAGAATCTTCGGGATGAGACCCAGGTGTGTGCCGGCGGGATACGTGGTTGTGAGGCCCAGGTGTGTGCGGGCGGGATACGTGGTTGTGAGGCTCAGGTGTGTGTGGGCAGGATACGTGGTTGTGAGGCCCAGGTGGTTGTGGGTGGGATACGTGGTTGTGAGGCCCAGGTGTGTGCGGGAGGGATGTGTGGTTTGTGAGGCCTAGGTGTGTGCGGGCGGGGAGAGTGTGGCAGCGTCAGGACGTTCGCCGTTATGAAGAGCATCTAACTAATGGGGAATGGTGTGGGGTACCCAATAATCTTGTTCTTATATACTACTAATACCTGTTGTGATTGTGTTTTGGTGAGTGTGGCTGGTGAGGTTGGGTGGATAGATTTCCCTGCTAGGTTTCTTCTTTTGTTCTCGCGGGACATTAGGATGTCTCCCCACCTGTGCACGAGATATTTAGGTTTCCCTACTGAGTATACTTTTATGCTCACCCTACATTTACTTTCAGGTTTCCAGGAGGACTACCAGGTTCGTGCGGGGCCCTACTAGTCGGGACAGTTGGAGTTGTTGCAGTTGTTGTACACTTGTTTCTTTTGGTATTGTAATTCTGAGCTTTCTTGTACTTTTACCTTGTTTCAGAACTATTTAAACATGCATGTGGGATTGGTTTGGGTTTATTTTTATAAACTTGTTATTTTCCTTTTTTTTGTGGTTGACTTGTCCTATTTCCCGATCTTAAAAATAAAAAGGGTAATGCCTCCCATATTTGTGAAAACTCATACCCTTGGTGCTAGTCTCCACCCCAGGGCCTACTAGAGGTGGGACTCGGGGGGGTCATTATCTCCCTTTCACCATTGCCAGCTCAAGAGGGGCATCTTTGGTGGGAGGGGGTCGTGACAGAGCATCATTCCCAGCTAGAAGAGTTGAAAGTGGTTAAGAACAGTGAAATGATTAGAGTAATTGGAAACTATCATGGGAGCGTGTGGTAGCTCCATGAACTCCTACACTCAATTGATATTCAATGTATCAAAAAAAAGATCCTTTAATAACTGGTCCTCGAAGGTATCCCAGTTGATACCCTCACATCATCCATCATGTCTCATAACTACCCCCAGTTCCTGGAAGGTCCCTATAGCATGAGAGCTTCCATTTTTACCTTATTATTAGCTATAATATCAATGAGGGAAAAGATACCCTAAAATATATCCATTGTTTTTTAGCATCCTATGGTCCAATGGTTCCCTAAAAGGATTGAGGATGTCGGAACTGACATTAACTTGCAAAGTGAACCATATATATTTATAGTATGTCTCCCAGTTGAGTGGGACAACTTATTTCACCACTATATTTGGTGTGGGAATATTCCCTGCAGAACCCTCTTGCTCAGTTGGTGATCAGACCAAATGTCTACAAGGTGGAATTGACTATAACAAGGAGGAATATAATGAATATAAATGGATCTTAACTTATTTAAGGGATCACTCAAGGTTATACTAGGAGTCTACCCATGTCGCGATGTATACACATCCTATCTATAACCCCAGTCTCCATCCCTACATGTTGGTCATAATCATCATAAATATTCTAACACAACATAATGCATAGTTCAACTAATTAATTTGAAGTAGAGATATATCATAACAATATGGAAAAAATGATATATCACACAATCGAAGAATCTATCCCAATAAAATATTATAATTCAAGGAATTAAACTGGAGAACTCTTATACAACACAACAATGGGTATATGCTTAATAATAATGCATGAACATGCCCTAAATCTCGTAAAAATGGTAACAATAATCCTATATTTAGAAACATAAAGCTCTATTACACAAGTTTTTTCTAGGAATAGGAAAAATCTCCTACCCATTTCCCACAAAACTATCTCATTTTAACTAGGTCCCATGTTAGTCCCAAAAGAAACAATGAAAATTATCTGATTCGATTTTGTAACACCCTGACTCGAACCACCGAGTCTGAGACAAAGTGTCATGTGACCTCATGCACACCTTCCCATATGTATGAGGATTTTGACTATAAGTGAGGATCTAAGTTTATCAATGGGTAGATTATACCCTAAGTATCATTTCATAGAAAAAATAATTAAATAGAATAACACGTATTATAATTATTAGAGTATCATGAAGAAACTAAATTAATAAATGGAATACAGTCCATACTAGAGTAAATGTATCCCTAAGTGGAAATCCACACCAGAGTATAATGTATATATAAATAAATAAATAAAATTGTGAGTTCCTCATATGTCTCTCTTATTATACAAATTAATCCAAGATCCTCTTCTAATCCATTCACCATAGGCCCCATTCCCTTCACCAAATCCCTAGTCCTGAAATCTTCACGTGCTCTGAAATTTTAGTGTAGGATGTTAGTACAATACTCATTAGGACACCAAAAATGATTTAATAATATGTTTTCCTAAGAAAACAAATGTATTCCATAAATAAACACTAAAATTGAAAGCAATACAACAATCCCAAATTGATCACCTGTGTGAAAACCAATATAGAACAAACCACAACCATACCTTCTTTGGATCCATGCCAAAAGAGATTTCAAGTCATCAAGAGTATTCAAGGAATATCCATGAGTCTAATAATCAAGATGTTGGGAATCACGTGAAATTTCAACTTGAAATTTACTTAGTGTCAATTAATTTATCTTTTTAGTATTCACTAGGAACCGAGAGCTACTCAACATCCTCTAGGCATCGAGTAACATGTTCATTAGCATCCACAAGTCATTAAGTTTATTTCTTGGTATCTATTTGGATTTTTTATCCCTACCTTGTAATTAGGTCTATAATTTTTATCAATGAAATTCATGTGCACTTCCCATCTTATGAATAAACATGTCACAATAGTCTACATACCTTTGTCTCTAAGAACAATACCTCAAAGGAACACATAATAGAGTAGAACACAAACTCAAGCATAACATATCATCATAAGTAATTTTAAAATGTAAAATACATGTGATCCACATATAAAATTAATAAACAAGCTACATATATACTCATGGAATCAAATATCACATAAGTTTCTCAGGGGAAATGTGCACACCTGCATCTAATCATAATCAAGAAAAATTATAAATTATGTTAACACAAGTGTTATATCATTGTAACAAATGTAAAAAAGTGACAATAAATTAAGTAAATTCCTATATCAAAGGCATAAACACCAAAATAATGGATAAACCACCCTATGAGGATCAAAAAATGGTGTGGAAATCCCTATTTCCAATAACACCTCCTCATCGGAGTTATTATCATAGTTTTTTACATGTCAATCTGTGGTTTGTCCTGAATCCTAGCACCAGATCCAAATATTTTATTTCAAAAATAAATAAAACATCTCATTGGATATTATTTTATCTCTCTCAGACAATTTCCAAATTATCAAAACATTCCAACGCATGATTTTGAAAATATTAATCAATAATTATAATAAAACCACAAGAAATAATATTATATCTCTCCAGAATAATACACATGTGATAATACTTTATTATTATCATTATATATTTCATTATTATAAATATTTTATTATCTTTAATCATTTCTATGATAATATTCAATTTCATTCTTTTAATAATTTCAAAATTATTACTATTCAAGAATAATTTTTTCAATGTTTCCAATTTCATTCATGATCAACATGAAATAGGTGAAATGAATAAAATACAATTCTATATAGAACTACCTCTACGAGGAACTGCACCTTGGAAGAGGAGAGAGAGCGAAAAGTGTTCTTTGACTCCTAAAAATTTAGAAGAAGGGTCACATTGTTTATAGAAGGCTTCACCATACTAGAACACATGATTCTCCTCACTACTTAGACTCAAAATTTCAACTAAAAACAAGGATCTTGTGGGTTCAAAAATATTAGAAATAGAAACTCCATACATGATCTCAACATTTAAAAACAAAAATTAAATATATTTTTTAAAATTTTTTTTCAAATAGATTTGTAATTTTATATTCTCAGTTATCATACAAATAATAAACCAAATACAGGATGGAAATAATTAAAAAATATAAATATCACCATTCAATTTGTGTTTTATGTGATTATTAAAAGCTGAGAGTCTTAGTTGTATCCCTAAAATATCAATTTAATGTGAAATGAATAAAATTATGTAAAATCTAGGATTTTTATATTTTAAGAAATTAAAAGGGTCTACACATTCATTCCTATAAGAATAATAGGAAAACCAAAAAAATGGGTAAAATAAATACCCTTACATATGGGGTATGTTCTACATAAGAGGTAATTTAGTTTACCTTTAAGTAGAGTCGCATACACCCACATAGTGGTCCCTCTACCCTTATGCATCCTCAATTAGCCTTACGTAGTTCTAGGTATTATACTTATGCAGCTGGATACCCTTACATAAAACCTAACTACACTTATAGAGTTACCATTATGTGTCCAGTACCATTACACAATGACTCTTACCCAAACATAGAGCATGAAACATCAGATTTCCCTTATGTAAGTTACCATACCCTTATGAAGTTCATAAAAGAAAAAAATTTACCCTTATAAAATCCATGGAAATTAAATTTTACCCTACCCTTATGTGAAGCATTTAATTTATGTAGAAGGAGATTTTTATTGAAAATTTCATTTTTCACATAAAAATATATTTAAATTAAAAATAAAGGAGGGTTTTTGGGATCAAATAAAATTGAGAATATTACACCTTGAGCCTTGATAAACCATCAATTAAATTTGAAAATTTCATGGTTTTCTAGAATAGTTAGGACATGGTTTTGAGGCCACCATGAGAATCCAAGGGAAAACTGTTTGAGGATGTGGAGCCACCAATGTGGTTGGTGCATGTTTTGGAAAAAATTGTGACTAAAACATGTGAGGTGATGTGATTAAGGTACTTCCAACTATACAGTTTGCGCATGGTTTGGAAAAACCATATTCCTCATTAAAGAGGTAAAAATTAAGATTTTAACCTCCTAAATTTTTAAGGGGAATCCCCCCTTCTTCTAATCACTCTCATACGATCTAGCTATGAACTCCTATCCTATTCCACACTTGTATCCTTCAATTTGTAGAATTCATAGAGAATATTCTTGATTTTTTTGGTAATGTTTGAGATCTATTAGGATCCACTCATCTCTATAAATTTTCTTCTCTTATTTTATTTTCTCCTAATAGGTATGTGATGTTAATTCCATTGTATCATGGTGTAATCGTTTAAGAATCAAGGGTCTTTTGTGATTCTTGCATATAGGGTGTCCTGAGATGATGTTATCACTCTAACGCATACTTTTTCATTGATGTTTATCACTACGGTGAGTTTTGAAAGCTTTTAACATAAATTTGAAATAAATTTATGTTTGTATCCATTATATTCTAGGCATTTTTTTCCATAATGAGGATGGGGTTACACCGCAACTGGTTGGAAGGAGTTTGGTCTTGGTTATAAAATGGCAAGATCCACTGGTGAGAATTTGGGAATTATGCCTTTTTTTGAAAAATAGTTTAATTAATTATAATTTTTTGAAATTAATTGTTTAACTATTTTGTGATTATAATTAATTAATTATTTTTTTTATTCTGAGATAGGGTTGTAGGTATTTCCAACGATGTCTAGTTGGACTTGGAAAACCTCGATGGGAGTTGTCGAGCTTCTCAAAATAGGGGAATAACTTTAGTTAAAGGTAGGTGGTCTCACAGGCATTACCTATGGAAATTATAATTTTTTATGTTTCATTTGGTTAATTTAATTAAATTAAACCTTTAAAATAAATTATTTAATTAAAATAGATGAATTCCATGGATCTAAAACAACCCATATGCACTGGCTTAATGCATCAATGTCTGGTGGCCAAGACCAGGACTCTTGGGATACTTAGTGGAATCCAGACCTCTTAAGAGTTGATTCCGAACCTATTGAGACTATTTAATATGTTCTTAAGATCTTGAGACATCCCCAAGAAAGGGGTGAGTGTAGTATAGGGATACCTAGACCAAGTAATGGGGGGTGATCGGTCCTCTCAGATCGAATGTAACCAGACCTAGGTGGATAGACCTTTAGCAGATGGGGGGTCAGGTTTTTTAGGTGAGATAACCTAGAGTAACCTTGAGGACCAAGATCATATATGGGATATCTTTTATACGTCTCCTATGTAGTGATACATGTGCATCCATAGAGGTTTTTCTACCTAGTTCATAATTCCAAGGGATGTGATGTCATAGTGCACTGGGTGTTGACCTGAGACCATGACTGAGACCAAGGACCCATGTGAGGGATCTCTATTATACTAATACTGAGTAGAACTAATGGGATTACCATTAATATATTGACCCATAGTGTATCATGTGATATGGTCACATGTGTCACTATGTGGCTCATACTAGAATGGAGAGCCTGAGGGACTGTGGAAAGTGTGGTTCGGGGAGGGAATTTAGTGGACCATTGTGTTTATCAATTTTATTTCATATATGTGCAATGTTCCCTCGAGGTAAATGTGACACATTTGGTATTATATGGATATGGAGTCATGTATATAGATGGTATTTCATGTTTGGAGTTGGATACAATTGGATCTTACACAAACATGGATCTTTGTGGCTTGAGCTACCTTGGATTAAGAGCTTAGTATATAGTAGGGTATGCCATGGATTTAGAGACCAAATCAATGATATGATCTTTTATGGATTTAGATATTAGATGAAAGAACTGTCATGGGTTAAATCCCTAGAATCATGAGAACACTAATAGGGAATACAATGGATTTGGATCTAGGATCAAAGGGGTGTCACCAATTAGGTCCCTAAATTCACGAGGATATTTAAGGGAGCAACATTGGATTTAGAGAATGTATGACTGGACTATCATTGGATAGATTCCATGAGTCATGAGGATTTGTTGGGGAAGCCATGGATTTGGATCTCACAAGTTCCTTAGGATGCATGGTCTTCAAGAAATTCTTAGAGACACCACTTTGCTGAATGAAGAAGGTATGGTTGATTATGTTCAAGGATCTAAGGATAAAAAAAGGTAGATTATTTTTTCTATTTAAAAAATATATTTATTTTATTATGATCATGTCACATCAACATATCACTACATTAATGGTTTGTATAAGACCACATTGGTGGTTCCCTACTAAGATTTGTACTCACACTCTGCTTGGGCCACCATATCACTTGGGTACCCAAAGAGACTCTCACTTGGATGCAGACACGGGTTGGGAAAATTCCAATAGTTAATCAATTGGGATGGCTCAGATGTGTACATATATATTGGGATGAGTTTTTTATAATGTATAAAATAGAGCCAACATTTTTTTTATTTATTTTTAGTATGTATATGTTACAAGACACGTGTACTATCAATTATATGTATAACATGGTAGTTTAAGCCTTTAATAAATTCTTTTTTTATTATTAGATGTTTTATTTAACTTATTCACTCTAATGTTTATTTATTTATGATGGTTATTTATTTATTTTACTCTACACTCTGGTATAATGGTTATAGTCTCCCCATAGTACCACCTTAGACCCCTACTGCTAGTAAACAACCTCTGGCATACAAGGAGGCCAACCTGTGAAGATCTGATCTGGTAATTATTCATTGATTGAGGTGGGTAGGAACATCAAAAAGTGGTATCCTATCTTTTTTTATTATCTTACTATTTGGTATTGATAGAATATAGATTTATAAATTTGTCAAAGGCTATTATGGATATCAAAATGGTGCATTTATAACACTTATTTCAGTAATAATTACATGGTACCAAGGTGGGGATTGATTTTATTGATGTTTAATGTTATATTTGTATAGGATTTTCACATTGAGAAATTCACATGGTGTTTGTATTGATGATTACTTATGGATTTTAACTCTTGGACTATTAGAAAGTGACCGGTGTTCATGAATTATATTAGGAACATATTAATCACATGACATATATTCCTTCTAGTGTATAATTCCAATAATGATTAAGTCTCACTTGTTTGAAGTATCAAAAACTTCTCATGTGATGTTTTAATATATAAGTACTTGTGTAAATTCTACTCATCTAGGATGACTGGAATATGTATTTAATTCTTATGGAAGGAAATGTGGAACTATGGTGAGATGCACATTGATGGCGATGATGTATGACCATTTACACAGGAGGTGTAACGACCCAGATGGGTCAGTATAACACATGGTGCCTAATTGTTGGAGCCCTTATGGGTTTTTTTATTTCAGTTCATTTATTTAATGTTCTAGTAATAACCTATATGGATTTTTATCATATATATTGGAATCCAATTCTACTTAATTGAATTATGTGCTTGTTTCCATTGGAATGAGTCATCTATAATGATGCCTTTTACTTTTAGAATGTTCTTACTAGTGTGGTTTGATCCTCTAGGGAGTAGTCTGATCCAAATGTGTTCATAGGGGATGTGTTCCCTAATTGTGGGTTGTGTTCAATGTGATATATTGTCTTGTGTGAGGCCCCATGTGTGGGTGTTTGGGAATGTGTGTTTTTGTTGGTTGGGATGGGAGTGTGGATGATTCCCTATGATTCATGACCTTTATGAGACTTTACTAGTGGGATAGGTGGCTAGACCTATTAAACTGAACAAGAGACCTAACTTGTAGGTCTAAGTGGGATACCTAGATACCCATAATTGACTTGGACCCTAGTGAATAATTGTTGATATGATTGAGGGAAAACTGTGATGGGGTTGTCTTGATGATTGTTCTTTCTTTATAGAAGGGATGTATGGGTAGGTGCTTCGAAGTATAAGACTAATTCCCAAGAGGTGTGTGGGGTTTAATGAATATTCAAGATGATTCCTTTGGTTTTTTAGGAAGCACCGTAAGTGCTTCGGTATCGATACTAGTATCAATGGGAGGGACTGTTCAAATGCATGTCCATGTTGACCAGTGGGTGTGCTTTTAGTAGTTTGGTTAGATCATGGGTAGATGATAATGAATGAAATGGTTTTAGGAAGTGGCTATGTATTTGGATGAAGCTGGCATGACTTGTAGAATGGATGTACCCCTGTAGTGTTTGGACGATTCATGTTAGTGGGTATTCACGGGTTGAATCATGGAACAACTAATGTTCCTGATTTTGATGAGTAGTTTCAAGGGAGATCCAAGTGTGACTAGACTTACATGCCATTGGTTTTGGTTACCATTTCCTTGATGGTGTGAAACTCATTGGATTTTTTGTCTTTTTTAAAATTTAGGTTGCGTATGAGCTTACACCCATTGAATTTTTCAAGGTAGACGCAATACGTGTTGGTTACATGTGGTACCCTTGAAGTTTGGAATCGATGATGGTTGGGAGAAGGTTGAGGGATGATGTGGATTAATTTAATGCATGTGTTCATGATAAATCATGGCTAGGATGATGTTTTAAAAACAACCTCTATGGGAGAGGGGGTTCGTAAATTTATTTTATGTCATGGAATGGATCACTTGAGGGTGGAACTTGACACACACTATCAGGGAGACATGGTATCAGGGGTTAGTAGTAGGTGAGTGTGGATAAGGAGGAGAGACACACATATGAAGAAAAAATATTTCAAGGAATTTCATGAGGGTGATGGCCCTCATTATAGGTTGAATTTAGTGTATCCATCTAAAATATTCTTAGGAAGTGGGAACATGTGATGTTTTAGTATTGTGTGTTGGTTCTTGGGAATGAGTAGGTGTGGTCATACCTATTGTTATGTACAGTGATGGATGGGGCATGAGCCATGGTGACTGAGAGCTTGTTTAGTTAGTGGGATGAAAAGTACACTCCAATGTAAGGGAGTCATATTTCAGCTATGATCATGAGACCCTCCCTTGATTAGGGTCATGAGAGTGGGGTTGGTCATTATAATACTTTTTTACATTATAATTCCACTAGAAAAATGGGCCCAAGTGATACCGGATTCCTCGGTAAATGCTAGTTGTAGGTTCAGATACAAAATATAATGGAGTCCAATCATGTGTTTTGGTCTTGGGATGTATTATTAAAATCCAAGTGAGTGTCAGATCAAGAATTATTTGGTGATTTCATTTATATCTAAGGGGTCGATTGAAGATTTGACCTTTTATTTTACGGTGTAGTGGCGTGCATCGGAATCTGGTGGGCTTGGTATTTTAAAGAAATCACCAGAGTGATGGACCATTTCAACATCGGTGATCCAAGCCCTAGTAGTTTTCCATGTATCTTGTGATAATTAAACAGAGAACTGTAAATAAAACTGAACACATACCACATTTAAAACGAATTGTACTCAACTACAGCTAGTTTCCGGTGATCATTGCTCAAAGGATCTGAAGCTGAACACCTCAAGATCATCCACACATTCTATAAGAATCATCATGCTCAACATTTTTGGAAGTATGGTCGCTACCGTGGACCTTTGATGAATCCATCAAAATCACGATGATCACCTCGATCTCATTACTTTGATCCATCAAAGGCATTCATGGATCAGTGCTTGGAGAGAGACTTTATCACTCGATAAAAATGAGAGGAGAGATAATCTCTCATTTCATTGGAACAAATATCACATGGATTTAACGCCTCTCTCCATCTTATATAGTAGGTGATTCAAATACCTAGAAAGGGTTCCCCAACCCCTAAAAATAAAACAACCAATAAATAAGAACTAAATAAATATACATGATGAACTAAAATTCATCATAAATATTATTTATATTTAATATCATTACTGTAATATATATATTAACTATATTACATGATAAAACTGAGTCATTTAACTTGACTCGTAATACCTGATAATACTGAATGACCTTGGAATATTAAAAGAATATTTTTTTGTATAATATTTTTCTTGTATTCACTAAATACCTTGTGAATAATTTTAATAAATAAATTTAACGCAATTATTAAATATTTGAATAATAATGATTCTATTTAATTATTAGTGATTGATAACATAACCAACTCTCATACCCTATTTTAGGCCCACTATGTTCTATATACCTAATCATCGAAATAGGTAAAATTCTTGAATATGATATTGTGTGTGACTATATAGGAACTTATCTTGATAGTAGTGAATATTATTCATAGACCAAGAGGAGAGTCTAGAAACCCATCAAGACCCCTAAAGAGATAAAGAAAATTCATATCAATGAAAACCAACCTATCAACATTTATTGTGTAACATAATCTATTTGAATTTAGATATCTCATAAAGTAGGATGCACACTTATATCATCGTCTTTTCTTATTTTTTATTTGTTGATCCAACTGGACAGATTTTCCTCCAACTACCTTAGCCAAAGATTTATGATGGTACTATCATCCTTATTAACCAGACCTAAGCTATTACTTCCTCAACTCAAAAGATACAAATTCTATATTGACCATTCAACCAATGACATACCACAAATGATTCACCCATCATAAGATACCTTATCATGATTTCCTTATCATGTTTTTTCCATGCATCAATGTATGTGATCAAATTGAACACATAGATAAGATCATATTTCTATTTATTCATGGATTTAACTGTTGGGTATTCCATGTCTCTGGTTCATGGCTACTCTACTATGTGTGACCTAACCACCTTGAGTAAGACTCCAAAAGAGAAGTATACCCAAAGTATATTTCCTTTTTTCTACTGTCTAAACATGAAATATTGGATAGTAATGGTAATTTAATTATCATAATGATAAAACTTTACATACTAGGTATGATTCCAAGAACTATAACAAATCATTGAATTTAATAACTACTTATTAGCTCCATTAGAAGCTTCAATATAATATGTATTTGTTGTTATGGATACCACTGGCTTGAATGAGCTTGTCTCACTCATCCCATCATCTTTACTATGATAATAGATGACATTAATCTAAGGAAGACTTGTTTGTGTCCCATCAAAATAAAGATCCTTTATTCACCACATACTAGGTATATATCCTTTGTACTTTGTCTAGTACTATTGGATAGTTTTGACTGCTTCCCTAATAGTTCTTCTAGATATAAATGATATTTTCCTAATATAAAGTATATCTTGGTAATATAAAAATTAGTAAATAGTATTGAATATGTTATTTATCCATCATAGAAGCATATTAAAATTCAATTTATCAGATAAATCTCCTCCTATTCCCCATACATGTCTTCTTGGAGATATTTATTCCTTCTGGCATTGGTAAAAATTCTCTCTCAAATTGACCCGACTTATATTTTTCAATATCATGTCAATATATATACGATTTAATAGGTATAACAAACCATTAGATATACCTTAGTAGATCATGTTCCCTATAACTTAGTTTTATACCTTAAGTAAATCTCTAGAGAGTTACTTTAATCCTTTTCTTAACTAACATTAAGACCAATAGTTATTTTCCATATGTTACCAAACATATTTCACGTGGAAAACAATGATGCTCTCACTAACATCTGGTAGAAATATGAAAATGATTCATTCCAAATGAATGTTCTAAGATCCTTTTTCTTACACTAATCTAGACTAGATTTTAGTAACTTGCACCTCTTATTAGCATTATGCAATTTCCCCATCCCTTTATGGTTACATTGTATAGACACCTTCCACAGTAGGTGGTCTTGACATATAATTAACAATAAAATCATCATTAAAATTAGCTATGATAAGTAAAATTATAATATATTTATTCAAAATGACATGGTATTACTAATCAAGCCTTATTGGCACCATTCTCATACCATCTATGTATAGTCCTGTTTGAATTCCCACCATAGTATTCTAAATAATAAGACCCTTGTACATTGATACTCAGAATCCATTATTGAATTTTAATTGATCTTGTCAGTTTTAGCTAATTTCCATATACTACTAACTTGTAGGAATTATTATTCTCAATTAAAAACATATCACCAGCTGTGGTTAATATAAATCCATCACTATAGTTTTAACCTTCCTACAACATATGTGTCTCTGGAATATTCTCTTTCCCGTAACTCTTGTAGAAAACTTTCCTATTCAAACTAGTTGTGCATCTCAATCATTGACTAAACCCAAGTCAATCTTTCTCCTACTATCTCAAGTAGAGATGTGCACCCTTTTATAGAAATATAATCTATCACTTGACTATAAATTTTCTATCAAATGCATTTCACTAATATCCTATGAAAACTTCAGAATGATTACTTTAGATTCACATTGAGTTTTTCTTGATGAAAGTTTGTTTATTTCTTTAACAAACACTTTGTATCGAAACAAAAGTTCTTATTAAAATGGATTCATCTCATACTAAAACCCATCTGATATCCACATTTCATTATAGTTGGAATATGGTTATGGGATAATGGTGTTATTTTCGATGCATGATGGAAGTATCTGCAATGAATATAATTTTCAATATTGATAATCCTTTTACTTACATCATCTCTCTGATGTGTATAGGGAAATGTACACTTAGTAATTTCTCCATGCTACATTTTTCTTGATAAATTTTATCATTCAATACATATCATAGATCCTCCTTATTATCATCATAGCTCTGATGTGGTTAAGGTAATGAGTGTTTTGGAATTACTCCACCCTATATTATATTGTTTGATGAATACATGGTCAAAATATTCTTCGACACAGGGGCCCAAAGCAACTCATGTATTCTGACCATTCATATGCCTTCCTTCACATTCACATTCCATAAGAAATTAAAGGAATATTATGATGTATAGGAATATACCTCTAGCTTACCCTTAGAATAGTTTATGCTCTCTAGCTGAAATAACTATGAAATCTTTGTGGCTTACCTTTATTTCAAAAGGTATCTTTACCCAAATAAAAATAAGTATATATGTCAATAATACTTAAGGTGTTTAGATCCATTGAGTCTAAATACCACATTGGTTATATCATTGACATCCACTTTTATTCATTCTTGAAAAAGTATT
The DNA here is from genome assembly GCA_963277665.1 of Viscum album. Classification (NCBI taxonomy): domain Eukaryota; kingdom Viridiplantae; phylum Streptophyta; class Magnoliopsida; order Santalales; family Viscaceae; genus Viscum; species Viscum album. The sequence goes on along the minus strand of OY728128.1, from coordinate 257,329,544 downwards.
ATCATTTCACAACTGGGTATATAAGCCTTACATTTTGTATTGATCACATATTTCCAATGATTGATGTATCAGCAAAATATTGGTTAAGTATTAAACAATACAAACAAAATTTATACTTAAACTAGAATAATGTCTCCTTGTGTCAAAATTACACATGAGATAAATGTTTTGGAAATACATAACAAAATTTCAACTATAATCATTAATCTTGGAAATATAGTTAATGTGTACTTATCACCAATTAATTTGGAACCACCCTTTCTGAGCTGTGTGGAGAATACACCTCATTTAAAATTCATGAAAATAATTTAAGAAGAAGTGACAACTTTCTTCTTCAATTTAGTTCATTGAATTTAAACTTCCATATATTTATTTCACGATATGAAAATAAAAAAACCTCAAGTTTAATAACCAACCTCATTTTATTGAAGGATGTAGTGAATGTACCATTGGTGTTACACTTTCCATTATCCTTTGGCTATATCTTTCAACTCTTTTCCATAATAAATATAGATTAAACATTATTTAATGTCCTTATTTCTTGGTGAACCTTACCTATAAGGTAACAAATAATTTTCTCCACACTGTTCATTTTTTAATCTTAAACGAAATTGGAGTAAATGGGTGAAAATGATATAAGAAATGGATCCATTGAAAGATCTGAATCCATATTTCAATTTATGCATGTCCAGTGTAATCATCACCATATTCATATATTTCACCACTTTCTCCTTGGTTTCTTCTCAAAGATGATACAACATGTTAAATCATCCTTGTCCTGATGTTGTATCCACAACTTACATCGGACGTTGATGATATCATTGTGACATAACCATCATATACATCATGCATGAGTCTCCTGAAAGAAATTTTACACCCTCTCTTCCTGATGTGTATTAATAGATATTAAGGACACCAGCACCTTGAATTTCTGATGTCATAGTACTTTGCACAAACGCCCATACTACCCTCTGAAAGCTCAGGCTGGATAGTTCATTGACTTTTTCCAATAAATATCGTAGTATTTTCTATGGTATTACTTTCCATTATATATAAAACAAAATTTAGCAGATTAGTACATTTATCTTCATTATGGATTAAGGCATTATTGATCGATTAATTAAATATTTAAATGTCTCCCACTATTTTATCGAATTATAGAAACCCTCTGTACTAGAATCAGAACACTCTGTTTTCTAATTATTGTAGTGGAAATGATCATTAAACCTCCATTTACAGTTTAAAATCTATGGCTACACCACTTCTTAGAGGTTTCAAGGTAGGCATTTGACTAGCCAACCGTATTAACTTGTGGCTCCTTGATCTGTTGAGTGAAGTCCCAACTTCTAAAATCATAAATATGATATACTCAAAGCATGCCTCTAAAGTTGCAAAAAGCTATATATGGTTACTCTTTTTCTCCCAAATTTAGTTAAGTCAACCCATTTCTCTCAAAATAACTTCCCAGTAGTAGGAGTCACCCTCAACTATGGCTGATCAAGCACCCCGAACAACATGTTGTTTTCATATTCAAACAACAGAATGAGTTTTTTGACTTAATATTTCTTTGAGGGTTTATTATATTTGTTTATGAATGTAATCAATTTTTGTTATTTTTTTCTCTCTATGTTATTGTTCTCACAACTAAACATTAATAGAAAAAATATCCATTTTGTCTTTAATCATATTACATTTTATTATTTTATGTGTTTCCAACTATCATGAAAATGAAAAAAGAATAGTAAAAAATGCATACATGAAATAAAAAACACATGAATATTCTTGATATTATAATATTGTTTTACCCAGTTAATCTTAATGGATCAACCATGACCTTGGGGAATCATACCTGATTCATAGATTGACTCATGATGCAGCTCGTCCCCGTCCAGTGTCCACTTCTCATTCGTATTTTTCCTTGACTTTCCATTTTCTGCAACTTACTGCGTCCTCGTCATAGTATAAAAAATACTCACATGCATGTGAGGGGGTCTTGTGAATAATAAATATAGATAACTCACTTTTTATACATACACAAACCCCTATACATATTAAATGAGAAAAAATGATTGTGCATAGATCGTCTTATTTAATTCCATTCATCACAAATAATTAAAAAATTAATTAAACAAATAAATAAAACAAACCTACACATGGTTGGTTAATTGATGAAGACCCGTCAATGGGTAAATGTAAAGGTGCAATAAAAATAAATGCAATAAATTAAGTATGAGGTATTTTAATAAATTAAATGAATTCTGTTAAATTGAAACAATTTATTTAACTTTGGGCCACTAATTAATTTAATTTTATATACCAAAATTAAATTAATTAAATAATTTAATTTTAGAAATAAAATAAAATTACTTTTTTTGAATATTAAAATATTAAAATTTTAAACAAAACATTAATTTTTATTTAAATTAATTTATTATTGAAATTAAATTATTTAACTTAATTAATTTAGATTTTATTAATTTTTTGGCACCTCTAAACTCCGCCCAAACCCATTGTGGGTTGGGAAGACCCTTCTCAGACTCATTTTATATCATCTAAAGCCGGTTCAGGGTTGTGATGAGGTAGGCGAGCCCTACACACTACAATGTGGATTGGGTCCAACAGGACTGAAATAACCCATTGAAGGGGGGTTACCTCACACGTGGGGAATCTCCCATGTTAGGGGTCGGTCACTGGATGACATTGGGGGATCCGTCCAAGAGATATAGACAATGGTGGGAAGGGAGGTGTTGCTCGGGGTTCTGGATGGAGGATGGCAGAAGCGGCGACGGCGAATGGGGGCAACCCTAGATCTAGCCGATAGGAGTGCAACAGAAGGGTTCTTGTGCGAGTGGTGACTGGAAACCGCTCGTCTAGTGTCTAGGAGGTGGCCGCAGTGACTCATACGTGGCAGCAGTCCCAAATCTAGCCTCTGGTGGATGAGGCGCTGGGTGCGCCAGCTGGTTTTGAGGGAGGTGCACCTAAAGCAGTGACTGGGAGGTAGCCACGTGGAAAGGGTGGATTCGTGCATTCCTTACTACTGAAGGTATCCCCGGGCCATAGCTGTGGTTTGACCGCCGGAGTATGTCTAACGGAGGTAAGACCAATGGGCGGTGCGTTGGACGCTAGATCGCAAGCTGAGGGAGGTGGCAGGCTCGGGTGAGACGGCATGACACAAAATTTGGTTGGCGGGGCCTCGGACAGTGGTGAAAGTGGAAACCAATGTGTTTGGTTTGTGAGGTGATGGTTGGGCATTCAAGGGAGGAGTCACTATGTGTCCTGTTTCGGAGTTACACAGAGACGGCGGTGTGGCAGGTGGCTGGACAAGATAGTGGTGGTGGTGGGGCGTCTGCTAGATGATGTTACGGGAGGTGTTGCGGCCCCGATCTAGGGTGGAGGGTGGTAGCAGGGCCAGGCACTCAGGATAGAGGAGTGGAAACGAGCCTCCTCACCAATCATGGATGGTGCGTGCGACAGCTTCGAGATCTGTCACTACAGGAAATATAGGCATTTGCGACGGGTCATTTGCGACGGGATCCCGTCGCAAATAGCCTTTTGCGACGGGGCTCCGTCGCAAATCGCCCGTTGCGGAAAACGCCGTCGCAACAAATTTTTTTTGCGACGGGCCCGTCGCAAATAGTTTTGTGGTTTTTTTTAAAAAAACTTTTGCGACGGGCCCGTCGCAAATAAGTTTTTGCGACGGGCCTTTTCCCGTCGCAAATAGTTGCCTCGAATCAACTATTTGCGACGGGAATATATTCCCGTCGCAAATAATAATAAAAAAAATAAAAAAAAATAAAAAAAATTTAAAAAATTAAAAAAATATTTATTAATATATAAATTAATAAACGTATTTATATTGATATAAATATAATATTTATTTTATAAATACGTTTTAGAAAGGATCTATGGAAATATAACATTAATTTATAAGATGTTTAGTAAAAGAGGGTTATAAAATAAATTAAAAAATATTTTTAATTAATAATTACCTAATTTTTATCAATTAATAGTCATTTAATAACTCTTTGAATATAAAAAAAATAAAAAAATTAATGAAAGATGGAAAATAAGAAGAAAATGAAACCCAAACTTCAAATGGCCATAACTTTTGATCCGGGACTCCGTTTGAGCTCTACAGCATATCAAATCGAAGCTTGCGAAGAGCTCTACAGCCCTATGGACCGGTGGAACCCGTCCAAGGTTTTTTCGAGGCCCAAAAAGGCCCCGAAGGCCTCCAAAACTGAGTTTTTAGTCGGGGCACCCCGGTTTTTCACCGTTCAAACAGCTATAACTTCTGATCCCGATGTCCGATAAACCTCTACCATATATCATGTCGAAGATATTTTAATGTTCTTCAATTTGACTGATTGTGGAGCTGAAACGGACTCATGGATTAGAAGTTATGGTCCTTTTAACATTCAAACGACTATAACTTCCGATCCGGATGTCCGTTTGGACTGTACTGCATATCATATCGAAGATCGTTTCATGTTCTTCGATTTGACTGGTTGTGGAGTTGAAACGGACTTACGGATTAGAAGTTATAGTCGTTTTAACATTCTCAGAGGATTTTCACCCCCTCATTTCTATGTATTCATTCATAACTATACATATATATATATATATGTGTGTGTGTGTATGTGTATGTGTGTGTGTCTGTATTGTATATATGTATTTATTTATTTATTTATTTATAAATACACATAAAAACACATATTTTAAAAATTTATTTAAAACTAAGCTTATAAATATATATTAATTAATATACAAATAAATATACGAATAAAAACTTATAACTACATATATATATATATATATATAAATAGAATAAATATATATTAATATACGAATAAATATATATATTAATATATGAATATATATATATATATATATATATTTATTCATATAACCAAATATATTTATATTAATATAAATCTATATTAATATACGAATAAATATAACTATAAATATATATAACTATATATATATATAACTATAATTATTCCTAATTATTACTAATTATTATTAATTATTCCTAATCATTATTAATTATTTCTAATTATTATTAATTACACCTAATTACCATTAACTATGAATACTAATAACTTAAATTTATTAAATAACAAAACAATATAAACATAATTAAATTAAAACTAATTAAAACTAATTAAAACTAATTAAAACTAATTAAAACTAATTAAAAATAATTAAAAATAATTAAAACTAATAAAAAAATTAAAATAAATATTAAATTAAAAATAACATAAGTACCTTTAAAATGGATTTGAAGTTGATCTCCGATAATTGTTGAAGACTTCAATATCAACTCTGCAAAAAAAATTAAACTTAATAAACTGTAAACAGTTTTGAGAGAAGTTGAGAATGAATGAAAAAAAAAACGGATGGGGGTATTTATAGGTTAGCTTATTTGCGACGGGACTATTTGCGACGGGTATACCCGTCGCAAATAATATTATTTGCGACGGGTCCCGTCGCAAATACTTTAACCCGCATTTATCACGGTCAACGGTTAAATAGTTATTTGCGACGGGTCCCGTCGCAAATAACAACTTGCCGACACACTATTTGCGACGGGGGTATATTCCCGTCGCAAATAGTTTTTACCGCCGCCGGCTATTTGCGACGGGTGGTAACCACCCGTCGCAAATACCTTTCCCGCGGTTTGGCGCGCTATGCGCGCCAAGCCTTTTGCGACGGGTGAGATTTTACCGTCGCAAATAACTAGTTATTTGCGACGGGAAAATGACCCCGTCGCAAATAAGTTTCTAATGGGACTATTTGCGACGGGATTTATTCCCGTCGCAAATAACCCGTCGCAAAAAGCCATTTTTCCTGTAGTGTGTGCCTTTTGCATGCGAGGGGTGACATGGATAGGCGGGCTTACCCCCCGGTGGGAGAGGGGTGTCGGAGGGTTGTTGTGGCTTCGGTGGGCTGCAGCGGCCTGCTTGAAGGATGGTGGTGCCCTTGGGATGTCAAAGGGAAAACATAAAGGGCAGATGGTCGACCCTCCCTCCTTTTTCATTTTTTTTTATGTTTTTCTTGACCCACCCCATTGTAGATTTTCAATCCCTTTTTTGTCCTGTGTGGGGAATTCCACATGGATGCCCTTTTTTCTCATTACCTATGACGTAGGAAATTTAAGTGGTGATTTTTTTTATAATTATATTTTTATATTTTTTATTGCAAAATTATGTGGGATGAGAGGGTGTTCCAAAAACACTGTTCCACCATCCCACTTCCAAAAATATTCATTTTTTATATCCCTAAAAACCTGCACTCTATCTAAATCAAATCTTCGAATTTTCATAACTTAACCATTCAAGATTGTATCGACGCATGGTTAGATCCATTGGGACCAAAATAAAACTCTCTACATAATTTAATGAAAATTAATTTTCATTGGCTTAGAAAATTCATGTGATTCATTCGAATACCAATTGAATGTATCGGGGCACGCAGCGAAAGTCAATGGATCAGAGATTTTAAAAAATTTATCACTAGAGTGATGAAACTTGCCGTCATTGGTGATCCAAGACCCGATAGTTGTCCTAGGGTCTCATGATAATTAAACAGGGCACCAAAAATAAAACAGAACACATAACTTTTTCAAAATGATGTGTGTTCGACTGCAGCTAGTTGCTGAAGATCATTGCTTGACGGATCATAAGTCAAACCCCTCTAAATTATCCACACACACTCCAAGAATCCATGCACTCACTATTCAAGGAAATCAGTGTGCTGATACAGACCTCCAATGAGTCCTTTGGTGTCATGATGATCACCTTGATCCAGTACCTTTGATCCATCGAAGGCATTCTTGGATCGACACTTAGAGAGATACTTTCTCTCTCTTGAATGGTGGGAGGAAAGAGAATATCTCATTCTATTGGAATGAACAGAGCATGGATTGATTTCCTCTCTCCTACTTATATAGCTGGTGAGTCAAATACCTAGAAAGGGTTCCACGACCCCAGAAAATAAAACTCTTACTGAATAAGCAATTAATAAATACTTATTAAGAACTAAACTACATCATAAATATTATTTATATTTTATCACTTACTGGTAATATATATATTAAATATAGTACATCATATAACTGATTCATTTAACTCGACTCTTTGTACTTGTTAATATTAAACGGGCATGGAATATTAAAATAATATTCATTCATATAATTTTTTTCTCGTATTCACTAAATACCTTGTGAATAATTTAAATTAATATATTCAATGAAATTATTATTAATTTGAATAATAATGAAATTATTTATTTATCATCGATCGATAACTTGAACAACTCTCGGACCCCATGGTGGGGCCCACTATGTCCAATATTTCTATTCACCATAATATAAAAGATTATTCAATACACTATTGTGTGTGACCCTCTAAGTTCTTATCTTAATAGCATTGAATAGTAACACAAACTAAGAGCAGATTCTAGTGACCCGTCGAGGGACCTAAACAGATAAGGAATAGTCATAGAAAGAAAAACCAACTTACGGACACATACTTTGTAATATAATCACTTGGTCTTTAGATATCTCACAAAACAAGACATACACTTTTTTTTGTTATCATTTATTGCTTTATTATTTATTGATCCAACTAGACTCATTTACCTCTGACTATATTGGCCAAGGATTTATAAAGGGACTACCATCCGGACCAACCAGTCCCAAGATATTTCGTCCTCAATTCAGGAGAGATAAATTCTATATTAATCATTCAACCAATGCCATACCACCAATGATGCACTCAACACAAGCTACCTCACCACAATTTCATTATCATGGATTTTTACTTGCATAGAAGTACATGATCAAATGCAATACATTGATAATGATCTTAACATAGGAGACCAATACACATTTTCTTATATAGGAATAGACAACGACACCTGAAAACATGCGGTGTTCCTATTGGTGGGTCTATTCACATGATCTCACCTACTAGTGCTCACCAAGTGCGAACTTCATGAGAATAAGTCTCAATGATTATGAGCCCCAAAAACGAGACACTACGCCAAAAACTGGCAAGGGAAGCGCTACCCCTTTATCAGCGCTTCTTTTAGTAGCGCTGATAAAGGGGGGATTTATCAGCGCTTTTCCCGAGCGCTGATAAATGTTGAGTTTCAAAAAAAAATTATGAAAAATAATATTTTGTTATATAAGTATATTTATATTGATATAAATACAATATATATTTTTTAAATATGTTATAGATACATATAAATAGACTATTACATTTAATATATAATATATTTAGTGAAAATGGCTTCAAAATATTTTAAAAAAATATTATTAATCAATAATTTTCTAATTATTATCGATTAAAAATTATTTAATAACAATTTGAGGACACGAGAACTCAAAATAATTAATAAAAGATCTAAAATACATCGAAAATGTAACTCAAACTTTAAACGACCATAACTTTTAATGCGGGTGTCTGTTTGAACTATACAACATATCAAATTGAAGCCTGCGACGAGCTCTACGTGCTAATAAGTAAGGAAAAGCCATCATCACATTTTTCTAGCCCAAAAAAGTCCCAGAAGGCCTCCAAAATTGAGTTTTTAGTCGGGATACCCCGATTTTTTAACATTCAAACAAGTATAAATTTTGATCTGGATGTCCGTTAGGCCTGTACCACGTATCATATCGAAGATTGTTTCATTTTATTCGACTTGAATGGTTGTGTCATTGAAACAGAATTCTATATTATAAGTTATTGTTGTTTTAACATTTTATGGCTTTTCAAATACACATATATATGTATTTATTCGTAAATATATATGTGTTTGTGTTTGTGTGGGTGTCTCTGTGTGTGTCTGTGTGTTGTATATATGTATATATGTATTTCTTTATTTACTTACTTATAAACACACTTCAAAAACATATTTTTTTCATAAATGCATTTAAAACTAATCTTATATGTACATTCTATGGATTTTCAAATACACATATATATGTATTTATTCGTAAATATAAATGTGTTTGTGTGTGTGTGTGTCTCTCTGTGTGTCTATGTGTTGTATATATATATGTATGTGTGTTGTATATATCTATGTATGTATGCATGTTTTTATTTATTTATAAACACACATAAAAAACATATTTTTTCGTAAATGTATTTAAAACTAATCTTATATGTATTTATTAATATACAAATAAATATACGTAAAAAAAATTATAACTAAAAATATATATATAAATATATAAATATAATAATTAATATATATATACTAATATATCAATAAATATATTTATATTAATATGAATCTATATCAATATATGAATCAATATATGAATAAATATTACTATATATATAGATATATCACTAAATAGAGAACAAAATGAAATGGAATAGTGGTAAAGGTGCAGCAGCGAAATGGGGGAGGTCCCGGGTTCGAGTTCGGGTGGAAGCGAAGGGGGTGCACACGTATGAGGATGCGCGGGAACGACAACGCGTGGGAGACCTCCTAGCGCTGATAAAGGGGGTGTGAAGCGTTGATAAAAGCACTCCATTCGTATTATATTTATTTTTTTATTTTTTTTATTTTTTTGTCCTTTATCAGCGCTTTTTAAAAGCATTGATAAAGGCCCCTTTTATCAGCACTAAAAAAAGCGATGATAAATGGGTTTTTTATCAGCGCTTTTTTTAGCGCTGATAAAAGGTGCCTTTATCAGCTCTTTTCGGAGCACTGATAAAAGGGACCCCCCTATATTAGCACTAAGCTTTACAGCGCTTTTTTAGCGCTGTTAAAGCCCTTTTTTAGCGCTGATATAGGCCGTTTTTTAGAAGTGAGATAGTCAAACATAAATTGTGTCTAGTCGATAAGATGTTTCTAGATCATAAGACATATATTTAATATTAATGTCATAGTATCTCTAGGTTCTCATTAGTAGCATGAGATGTATTATAACCTTTTGATATGAAAAATAATGTATTGAAATTATCATTAAACAATGGATTCATAAATATCTACACTATAATGGTAAGTGAACATCATGCATATCTCATTGTATACAAGAAATGGTAATAAAAAAGTAATTTGTAGTTGGGTCTAGGGAACCCACTATTAAAATATTTTTTTATATCATAAGTTTTGTTGAGAGTTTGGTGGGAGTTTATAGGATGATAATACGATTTCTCTAGGGATAAAGGCATCGTGATTGAGTTTTGGTGTGATGAGTGATACTCTCCCATATGAGGTGGCCTACCTATGTGGATAGACCTTGGGAAGATGGGGATCAAGTTTGGGTGAGAGGAAAAACATTGAGTGACCTTGAAGACCAAGATGGGCCATGGGTCATCTTTTGATTCATTCCTTTGTGGTGAGACCCATGCACCCAATGAGGTTGTGATACCTAATTAACAAAATCATGTGATGTTATGTCCTAGTTCATGGGGTGTTAATATGAGACTATGATTGAGGCCAAGGAATCACATGATAGTGCTTCTACTATACTGAGGCCAAAGGGACCTATTGGGTGCCTCGTTGACAGACCGACCCTAAGTGGATTATATGAGATAGCAGTGGGTTTCACTATGGGAACGATACAGGAATAGTGAGCTAGAGGGGTAGTGGATAGTGGGGTTTTGAATGAGAATTCTGTTGGAACTTGTTTTTACCTTTTTTATGTTAGGTTTATAGAATGTTCATTTAGGGAAGATATGAAATGTTTAGTATTCCATGGATGTGGAGTTTGGTATATGGATGGGTTACCATGTTTGGAGCTAGATATGATTTTAGCTTCGAAAAACATGTATAATGGTGGTTGGAGATTCCTTGGAATATGATATCAGTATATGGAAGGGGATTCCATGGATTTGGATCACAGATCACTGATAAAAGGTACTGTGGATTTGGAGCTATGATGATAGTATTTTGGGTTAAATCTTTGAAGTCATGGGGGTAATGATACGGGAAACCATGAATTTAGAGCATGAATGATAAGGCTACCCTAGGTTACATCCCATAAGTCATGAGGATACTTATAGGAGATGTCATGTATTTTGCTCTGGGAAGATTGGACTATCAGGGGATGGTTCCCTAGAGTTGTGAGGATTTGTTGGAGATGCCATGGATTTTGAGCTTGCATTTTACATGGGAGACATTATCTTTAAGACTTGTTCATAGACACCCCAACATAGGTCAAAGTAGGTATAGTCTATTGGTGTCACAAACCCATGGATCGAAAAAGATAGTTTATTTATTTATATTTGGTACATATTTATTTCACTCTAATCATGTCACATATACATATCCCTAAAATTCCAGTTAATACCAGACCATGTTGGTGCTTTCCTAATATGATTTGTACTCACACCCTGCTCGGGCCACCACTACTCTTGGGTACCCAATAAGTCTCTCACTTGGATGCAGAAATGGGTTGGGATAAGGCCTAGGGGTGATCAGTGGGGACGTCTTATACATGTACATAGTTCTTGGGATGAGTTTTGTCTTAGGGATGTCATGGATCTATTGTTTTATCTTTTATTTACTTCTCGTATGTGTATATGATCGGTTTAATGGGTCATTAGTTGTTTGTAGGAAATGGAGTTGTAGGCCTTTACTGCATTGTGTTTATTATTATTGGATGTTTTTTACCCTTTGTAATCTAATTTTTATTTATCTATGATGTTTAGTTATTTATTTCTATTATTTTTCACTCTGATAAAGGGTGTATAGTATACACATAATACCATATGAGACCCTTTCTTCTAGTTTATATCCTTTGGAATATGAGGAAGCATTCCTGAGGTCTCAGGGTGAATTGGTCCAAATATTATTTATAGAGTGAGCCAGGTCAGGATGTTACAATTATTGACTAATAAAATAGGTTGAGCATGTATTGATATTTCATATTCTTCATTATATGGATAAATATGTTTTTATTCATCAAAATGTTCCTTAAGGAATGGTATGAATGTTCTTGTTGACTTTTATGGTGAATGCATTGGACTTAATAAGTTTATGGGTGGGGCCTAAAATTATATAACCCCTCGATTCATCAATAAGTCTAATAAAACAAAAAGTGTTTGGGTATTTTTTGTATTCCTACCCAATTCAACAAGATGTATTAACTGCAGTCTCGATAATAAGTATAGTGCCTCGACACAAGTCGTTAATAATATTTTTTTGATATCTAAAATTTCGTATTCCATTAGTATGAGATCGATATTATTGATATACATGTTTTTTTATATACATGTATTTATCGGGCTCTTAGTTTCAATTGATTAAGAAATTATTCGGATTATTTATTCCTTCTATATTATGTATTCCATGCTTATGTTTTTGATAGATTCAGTTCTATGTTTCCCTTACAAAGTGTTTTAGATCAACCCTTTTTATGTTTTCGTTTCCCCAATATATTATGAAAATCATTACACATTACATGGCCAATAGGATACCTCGTTTAGAGAATTTTGGGGGGATTTTTGAAGTCTTATTATGGATTAAAATTTTTCTTATATAGTGAAAAATTATATATTAACAGATAAAGACACCAGAATTATTAATTTATATTTTTTTCCTAATTCTCTAAAGATATAAATATGAATGGTCTTGGGAATATATGTAATTCAATTTTATTTTATGTCATGTAATTATCAGATAACTATGTACGACAATTTTATAGTTAGTATTGAAGAAATTATATAAAGTATGTATTTATGGAACCGGATTTGGGAGTGCAGATCAAGGGTGTCACATACACCATTCCAATGAAAGATGGTTTATAATAAGAAATATGTCTCAAGAGGTGAAAATTTGAGAAAATAAACCCTAAAAACCTTAGAAAAATTCGAGTCGAACCCCCTAAAGGATAAGATTTCAAATGAAACATTAAATAACATGAATAATGAGAGGATCATGATGCAAAATATTAAAGTGGTCATGTATACAACATTAAAAGGAAGAAAATTTTGTATAATAAAAAATGTATCTTAATTAGTGGAAATATGAAACAAGAAACCCTTGCCTTAGTTCTTAAATTACACCAAAGCACTTGAATGGGGTAGTAGATACACAATTTCATGTGATTTAGTGGAATTTAATAATTAAGTTGAGGGTTTCTTATCTTGAAATTTCTCTCTTTTAATGTGTATTGAAATGATAGTGATCCATTCTTCTTGGAGGTCGTTGATGGTATTCTGACCCTTCATGTACGCTTGGTCCAACTGAAAAACACCCAAGGTCTTCCTCCCATATATCTTTACATACGCAGATGAACCATACCTCATAGTTATCACTGGTGAAAGTTACCAATATCAACATTCTTCCTTGCCACCACATATATGTGCACTATATCCAACCACATGAGTCTCCTACTACCTCATGAGTGATAACTAGTTGATATTTCCATGTTCCTCTTATAATGAAATTATCACTACTAGTATGTGTGCTCTAGACCACAAAATCTATAGATGATAATTGTTTTCTTCCACAAATTGTTGATATATGACACCTCCCTTTAGTTTCTCATCACTATATATCATGTGATCAAACAAAAATCAACAAAAAATCTATAATAGGTATCAAATTTGGGTTATGTTTCATCAAAACACATGAGGATATGTGGATCGATGACCTCGTGTGAGTCCTGGCAAAACTGACTGCACATACAGGGCTGGAATACCAGTGATGACCTTTGGGAATAATGTCTCAAAAATAGTTGGGCACACATGTTGGGGAAGAAATCAATGGATACCATGTGGATTTTGGTTCATTATAGTGTATCACACATAAAAATATTACGGTGATGAGATATGACTTATAACTAGAGATGAAAAGTGTAGGAGATTACCAAAAATGAAAAAGGGATAGTGACTTCATGTTGACACATGTATGTATGTAGGAAATGAACCAAAATAATTACTCAGGTTAGTTAGGATTCAAGTTGACGGAGGAATAAATTTTGGATTCATCACTTAAAATTAGAACCTCATCATGGGAATCCTAATAATGGGGTGGGGGTGGTGGAGTTGTTCAGCTACCCCCCAATATTTTTAAAGGTGGTTCACTAACCACACCTACCATATAATTCCATATTGGTTTCTTTATAATATACATGTACAAAAAATATTCCTTTGGTAGCCATGGGATATTTCAATTCTGTAGGTGGATGACATGTTTGATGTCCAAGGTTGGGTGGGAGTTGTGTCAATTTTTTACTCTTCCCACCATGAATATAAAAGGAGGTCCAAGAGTACCTTCCACAATCATCATCCATGTAATAAGAACTCATTATATCTAGTGAGGGAGCCTTGAGAGCTAAATGTGTGAGAAATAAAGGGATACATGGGACTGGCCTTTTGTAAAACATTTTTATTTCTCAAATAAATTCATTTTCCCAATATTCATCTATCTTTGTGATCAATGAATCAAAACATCTAGTATCATATAGGTTTGAAATGAAATGATTATGAGAATTTGAAATTTTATAGGGACTAGAAAATTCAAGATCTATTGATTCTTATTTTAAATCCATATTATGAAATTTTATGTCATGGAAATTACAATGAGGAAAAAACTATAAAAATATAGTTAAAATGAGATCCCTAGACTCATTGAAGGTTTGGTCGATGTTTTGGGAGATGTATTACTCCTTTTAAAGAGAAGAATAAACTATTTTAGTTCCAATTAAATATCAAAAAACATTTCGTAAGGTGATTCAGTGTGCCATATTAATTACATTACATCACCATGTTTTTCCACATTATTGGTCGATATCAGTAGTTGACACTAATTTGATCATATATTGATCAATCATAAATTGATTTAAATTATCAAGGAGTTTACTCCACCATTTTTCTCCATTGAATAGGCAACAATATGCTATGTTTTTTCAAAATTATACTATAATTTTTATAGAATTGAAATTAATTGGAGGGACCATCCAAAGGATGGATGTTCATGTTGACTTCTTCAAACTACTCCATTTGGAAGCCTCGAATGGAAGATATCTTTAATTCTAAGGACCTATTTGAACCCATTGAAGAAAAGGGGACTATCCCCAATTCCACCAAGGAAGAAAAGTGAAAGAATCTAAAAAATAAGATGATCGGTCAAATCTGTCAATGGAAATATCACAATGTCTACCACACATTGCTCAAGAGAGTAGTGCATATGAACTCTAGATAATGTTAGAGAATATATACCAGTCAGAGAACACTCAAAAAAGATTATATAGTTAAATATGTTGATGAATATTAGACTAAATAATGGAATCTATATAGGCAAATACACCAGTGAGTTCCAAATCCTAGTGAATCAATTGGTGGTTTGAGTAAAGACTCTGACAGATGAATATTGGGAGAACAACCTACTATGAAAATTACTATATAGTTGGGATACATTGGTGGTCTCACTCAACAATTCAGAACTCATAAGGCAAACATACTATGGTAATGGTAAAGGATGAAATATTCAGTTAATATTCTTGAAGGAAGGACACAAGCTATAACAAGATGCAAGCTCTCATCCTAGAGAAGCGAGTGAGACAACACTAGTGGATAAATGGGATTTCATAGAGAGTTAATTAGAGAAACCACCATTTCCAGTCACTTTTGACCTTATTAGTGACCAAGAAATAGAATTCTCTAGGCTTTCTACCTCCCTTTATAAATTTTACCCTTCCCTTATTGAGCCCCACCCCCTAACCCATATTCTCCCTCATTGAGACCCCCTCCTCCCTCATGGAGCCAGCTCCCCTCCACCACCTCCATGTTGTTTCATCTTTCATCCAGCTTCCATTGTGTCCCCATCCAACTTGCCACCTCTCCTCACAATGAATCCCCTATCCCACTCGCTCCTCTTCAACACCTATACACATTACCACCCATCATCCTGTCATTATCGAGCCCCCATCCCTCCCTCTCCCCAACATCAAGCCCCACTTCCCCCCATTTTTGAGCCCCCATCCTACCCTATTCTATCCCTACAATGGATCCTCAAACCTGCCCCACCATTCCCCACCATCAAGCCCCCATCCCCCCACCATCGATCCACTATCCCACCCCACTCCACCCCCACCCCATTGTTGACCCCCCTATAGGTCACCCACCATTGAGCCCCTGGGTGCCAACCCCTACCCATAGACCCTCCATCATGTCATGTAGCTGGCTCCCCCTACTTCCATTCCATTGATTTCTCTTTTGTGAATCCACCCCTACCCCTTGATTACTCTTCAATGAAATGACCCCTACCCCTCAAGTAGAAACACACTCCCACTAAACAGTTGTGAACCCTTGTCAAGGTATTTTTTCATATTTCTTATAATAAAATATAGAATTTATCATAATTTTCATTGGTGGTGTATTCATATAGTATTTAGGCCAAATTTAATAACATCTCAAATTGTATTGGCATTACTGAGTAAATTTTCCCTCCTCTCATTCATAATTTTCATCATAATTTGGATTCATTAGTTCATAAGTTTTAATGATATGGGTTTTTTTAGAATATAAATATGATATTAGTGTTCAATAAATTTTTTCATCGAGTTCCATTTAGGTTATAGTGATTTTATTTTTGATATGATTTTAGGGTTGGAACCCTCCAATAATTTTTACATAACTTTTTACCATTTGAATTAGGCATCGTTTGATTTTTAAAATAAGGATGTGATAGGTAAATTATCCCTAAAAGTGATAAGTTTTCGTAAATTCAGAACATTTATAACACTGTGAGCTTCAAAAACATTCTTATTACTTTTCTTCCCAAAAAATTTCTTGTCATCCATTAATTTACATAAGATAATAAATTTAAATTTATCAAATATCCATAATTTAATTTTAAAAGAATCAATTTAATTGATTTATAACACATTAATATTTTATTTGATGTGAAATTAATATATTATTACATATTTAATTTTATACATATATTAGTCTATCATATTTTTGAAAATATAATTTTCCACTTTATATTAATTAATTATAAACTAAAATATTTTAGGCATAATTTTGATAAATTTTAAAAAATAATATAATTTGAAATTTTATAGTATTTTTTAATTGTATTTTTATATCTAATTTTACAATAATTTTACTGTTTAAACATATTATAAAACTCATGTATTAAATTTTACTTTATTTGAATATACTATAAATTATGTGTACTTTATTTAGTTTTTAATAAATTAATGATTTTCAAAAGTTTTTTATTTTATTATTGTTATTTTTTTTTTGAATTATGCAAAAAATTAATGTGTTTCAAAAGTTTTTATATCCAGTTATTAATATGTTTAAAATGTGTAGTATTTTTTTTCATATTAATATCTTTATAATATATAAATTTTGGAATTTTATAGTTATTGTTAAAATATTGATTGTATAATTCAATTATTTTAATTATATTTAATAAATATATGTATAAGAGTTGGATTGATATGCCAGATAAGTTTTATACTAAATATTATGAGGGTATTAAGAAATCTATTGATTTCACCAGTATATTTCAAAGTAATTTGATTAGTTATCCATGAAAAAAATTTCTAAATGGATATCTCTTCAAAAGAGATAATGTTAGGGAATATCTGTTTTTGAATAGGTTTTTGAATAACAATAAGACAAGGACATGTCATGGAGAATACTTTTCTCTATGTCACCAATCCAAAAGTATTCAAATGGATGTTGATTTTAGAATAGTTGATCCAATAAACATAATTATCAATGCTAATATGCTTCATTTTAAAGCTGATGATAGTAATGTTTTAAATGATGATGTTAGAGGAAGTAATCCTCATTCTTCAACAAATGGAGAAGCATTGAAATTCATTGAATTATTGAAGATGAGCTAACTAAATTTTATTCTGGATTCACCAAATTTAGTAAAAAAATAATCATTGAATTGTTACACCTAAATTCATTGAATAAATGGATAGACACATCCATTGAAATTTTGTTGGTACTTTTGAAGAAGGTACTCCCTCCTAGAGTGGAGATTCTAGAGTCACACTGTCAATCTCACAAGTAGGATAATGAAAATGGTTTCATATATGAGACCATTGATGTATAACACCATAAATATATGTTTTTTAGAAAATGGAATGTAAAACTCAATACTTTTACCTCTCGTTACTCATCTCGGTGTAAGGAAAATGAGATTAATCAATGTTGTTAGATTCTTCCTAGCATGGTATTGAATCAAGGGAAACAAGTTATTACTATGAAGATGCGATAATTCCCACTGAATCCTAGGTTGAAGAGACTCTTCATGTCCACTATAATTGCTAAACCGATGAATTGGAATTTTGAGATAAACAAAAAGGTTGGTAAATTAACTCCCCCGACATATTCATTAGCATTGAAGGAGTTTGATCAAAGACCCCAAAAATATTCCTTAGATGGTCATAATGTTATAGTAGGTTTAGAATTAGTAGGTTTCAACCTCTTTAGGTCTATGGTTGGTGGAACACACAGTACATGGCCAGTCGGGTTGGTTACATAAAACCTCTCCCCATGGGTATATATGAAGCCACAATTTTTGTTACTTTCAACTCTGATTGATGGACTGAGAGGAGTTGGAGATAAAATTGATTTTTATATAAAACTATTGATTAATTAGCTACAAGAATTTTTGACAGATGGTTTAATGAATTTTGACTTGGTGGCTAATGAAATTTTTAGACTTCAGACCAATTTTTTGTGGACAATTATTTACTTCCCAGTGTATGTTGACCTGTCAGTTGAATTATAAAAGGAGAATTTTACTTCTATTATTTTAATAAAATAGATAAATCTATATGGATTAAGCATTGTAGAAATTGGGAAGACCTTGGTCACATACACTTTATTCCACCACTACACTAGTTTAGAAAAGACAGTGTTTCATTTTACGGGAATAGAGACAATGGAATTAAATAATGAATAATGTTTGGGGTCCAAATTATTGCACAACATGGTCAAAAAAATATTTACACAATGTATGATTTTAAAAAATTATTGGCATAAATACTGCCTTCTATTCCTACTGAAAATAGATAGTGTAATCAAAGCTTGAAGAAATGGAGTATTTTATTTCAATTTAATTATTGAAAATATGATATTTTAAGACACAACTTGGATGTGATGCACATTGAAAAAAAATATTGTTGTAGTATATTATTCACCATTTTAGTCATTAAGGGAAAATCAAAGGACAATGATAACACTCAACATGATTTTAAATAAATAGGATTGAATATTTTTTATATTTATAGTTGGGTGAGGGTAAAAATGTATGAATTCCGACTACACATTAAATAATTAGTAAAAATGGGAAATAAAAAAATCTATCAATCGGACATGAAGTATGACCTGAACCACTGAATATGCTATTTTTAAATATTTAGTAACCCTTAAAAACGCAATCCATGGGGTTAAAACTAACTGAAAGACCTCAAAATACTAGAAAATTAGACAAAAACAACTGTAAATTTAATTATGATATGTTCGAGTAGATGAAACATCAATCTGAGGTGTTGTTTCTCCAGGATGACCTAAAATTCTATTTTGTTGTTTTTAAACATGAAAATGCATGTTTAATAGTCATATCTATATAAAATTACATCAGAATCACTTGAAATCATATGAAATCTATGTTATTATTATTTTTTATGTGTATGATCATATGTCATGTCAATAAGACACACAGTCTTCCCAGAATGAGTGAATATGAATTTTTTTAAGGTTTGGTGCAATTTAAAAACTTGTGTCTTTAGGTCAAAATAAATCAAACGACCTCTAAATTCCATGAAATCAGAATAAAAAACTATAAATTGAATTTTTATATGTTCAAGTAGATGGAACTTCAATATGGGGTACTATTTTACCAGGATGACCTGAAACACATTTTTGTTGTTTTTTTTTGAAAAGGTGGAAAGATAACATTTATGAAGAAGATCAACAGATGTACATATGCAAATCCATGAAGGGAAATTATCCAGCCAGAGCTGGTTGTCATCGAAGGGGCCTGAGGCCTCTAGCTTATGGGATGCATTATTTCCTTCCCTTTTGGTAAAGGAGAAGGTGCAACAAGAGAAGCCATGAAAAAGCGAGCGAATTCTCCTGATGATGAAGACAATTGACTAGAGTCCGCCGTCGTTGTGGTTAATAACATCGATAACGGTGAGGCAGTCAGACTCAATGATGATATCAACCCATCCATGTTCCACAACAAGCATCATTCCTGCAAGGATGGAAGATGCCTCAGCTACTGTAGGTTCCCAAAAGGCATGATGTGATTCATATTTTTTAGCAATGATTAAACCCAGATGATTTCGGGCAAGGAGACCGAGAGAAAAAATCCCATCCTTGGGTAGAGAAGCGTCCACGTTTACCTTAAGAATTCCTTACGTTGGGAGATTCCAATGAGGGGGACAGGAGGGGGTAACGCCTAGCATATAGTTTCCTTTGTGGTCCTTCCAACTCTCAATCCATGAAATGGCCCATTCAATCTAGAATTCGGGAGGTTTATGAACCTGGTGAAAAACAACATCGTTACGCTGAACCGAAATGATCCAGGCTAGGGTGCAAAGTGAACCTGCATTATTTGATGGGAGATAGGACCACCAACGCATCAGAAGATCGGGGAGGTTAGAGGCAATGTCTAGTGAAACATATAAACTCAGACCCCATTTATTCCAAATTTCCTTAGCTCCCGGGCAGTGAATGATGGCGTGCAAAGGAGTTTCTGGAATATTCGGGCAGAAAGGGCAGGACTCAGCATTGGCCGTATGTCGGTAAACGAGAAGGCTCATGGTAGGGAGGGTGCTCGTGCACAACTACCACCAAAATTGGCGTATTTTTTGGGGGACGTTGAGCTTCCAAAGCGATATCCATGGTCCCTCTTCCCGATCAACAGATTGGTTTCCAAGAGCAAGTCTGTAACCATATCTCACCATGTAGTCGCCCGATATGTCATTGGTCCAGAATAGATGATCGGGGCCTGTATCTGGGACCCAGGAGATGCCCAAGATAATTCTTTGGTCTCTTTTGTTAAACCATTTATGGATATTTTCCACACACCACATCGGTCCCTGGTCTAAAAGGAGGCAGCTGACAGTGGCGTCTTCAAGACCTGGTTGGGTAGGGGATGTAGCCCGCATACCATCCTTATCGATTAGCCAGGGACCGGTCTAGATGTTGATAGATGAGCCATTCCCAATCCTCTAGACCAAACCTTTTTCCAGGAGATTTCAGGCCCCCAAATGCTTCTCTAGAGGAATCTAGGATATGGGCCAAGATAGGAAACACAGAAGTCCGTGTGGGGAAAGTAATTAGCTCGAAGTACCCGTGCACAGAGAGATGATGGATGGTTAATAAGGCACCATCCTTGATTGGACAACAGTGCATCATTGAATAGAATAAGATTCCAGAATCCCATCCCTCCCTCCGACTTGGGTTTACAGAGTTTCTCAGAGGCCATCCAGTGGGGTCTATTCCTTCCATCATTTTCCCCCCACTAGAAGTTGGCAGTACGTGTATGGATCTGATGGACGATGGACACTGGTAGCTTAAACAATGACATAAAATAGCTGGAGATAGACTGGATGATAGCTTTAATGAAGGTTTCTTTTCCTGCTTGGGAGATTCTTTTTGGTGTCCCGCCTTGAATTTTTTTCTCAATCCTGTGCACGAGAGATGCAAAGATTTCTTTTTTTGGACCAACCAATCACCGTGGGTAGCCCAAGATACTTCTGGTGTTTATCAACCATATGGATGCCTGCTGATGCACAATGTTCATCTCTCTTAGATAGATTCACCCCTACGCTGAAGGAGATTTCTGATTTCCCGTGATTGATAGACTATCCAGACGCCGTCTCATACTGTCGGATTTCATGGCTGATCACCCGACATTCATTTATAGTTGCTCTGGAGAAAAGGAGGCAGTCATCAGCGAAGAAGACATGTGACACTGGTGGGATTTCACAGAAGACCTTTTCCCCATGAATAGAATTAGAGGATGTAGCCCTGAAATAAGGTTAGAAAAAACATCAGCCACCAAGATGAAGTGAAATGGGGAGAGGGGATCTCCCGAGCACAGGCCTCAGGTTGGGGAGAATCCTCGGGTGTGCTCTCCATTGACCTTGATTCTGAAGGAGACAATTGAGATGCAGTGAATGACTATATTTATCCATTTAGTGAAAAAACCCATTTTTAGCATCATGACTCTAAGGAAATGTCATTCCACTTTATCAAAGGCTTTGTTCATATCCAGTTTCCAGGCCACGATTCCTCTTTTCGCGGTGGGGCATGTTTTCATAGAGTAGAATACCTCATGGGCCACAATTTCATTATCAGTGATCAGTCTCTTGGCCACGAAGGTGCTCTGGTTTTCAGAGATAATATCAGGAAGCCAAGGGTGAAACCGATGGACAAGGATCTCTGAGAAGATCTTATAAGTGACATTGCAGAGGCTGATAGGTCTAAAATCAAGGATCTCTAGAGGTTTCTTGATTTTGGTAATGAGGAAGAGGATAGTTTCTTTGATGGTGTAAATGCTTGTATTCCCTGCCCAGATATATTTTTTATCATTTTTCAGATGTTGGGGACGATGATGTTCCAGTATTGTTTAAAAAATAGGGTGTGGAATCCATCCGGTTATGGGACCTTAGTGGGGTGGATATGTTTCAGAGCCAGGCGTATCTCATCATTCATCACATCTTTGGTAAGCTTCTAATTGATCTCTTCAGTGATCACAGGTTTGATGCATTCTTCCACCTTAGTAGACGTGAAAGGAGTTCCTGTAGAGAAAAATTTCTAGAAGTAGCATGTCAAAGCTTCATGAATTCTAATGGTGTCATAAAATTTGCTTCCATCAGGTTGTGAGATACACGTTATAGAAGTTTTTCGGCACCTAGCTGAAGCTTTCTGGTGAAAATACCTTGTATTAGTATCCCCTTCTTTAATGTGGATGTACCGAGCCCACATAGACCAGAAGCTTTCCTTAACGTGGAGGGCCACGTCAAACTTTCATTGAGTGGAACCAATCTTGGAGAGATTTCAATTGGATGGGGGTTTCCTTAGTAGGTTGTGCAGTTTCTTTTCAAGGACATCACAATTCCTATCAGGGTGTAAGAATTTCTTGTTTCTCTAAGATCTCAGATCGGATGCTACCTATTGGTGATTGAGTCCAACATATTTGTGAGAACTCTTCCAGCTTGACTGGACCACCTCTTCACATTCCTAATCTTTTGACCAGAATCTCTCAAATATGAAGGGTTTGCTGGAATTCCTGTTACATTTTCCTTGTGTGTAGTCAATGAAAATTGGGCTGTGTTCTGAACAGTTGAGTGTCATGTGGCCGGTGTGGAACATGATGAAGAGATTTATCCGATCAGTTGAGCCCAGAAATCTATCAAGTCACTCAGCGATGTGGGTACCATCCGTATTACCTCAGAACCATGTGAATGGATTACCCGTGTATCCCAGATTGACTAGGTCCACCCTAGAGACTGCATACTTAAAATTTGACATCGGCGCATAGGTTTGGACAGTTCCACCCCGTTTTTCCTTATGGAACATAATCTCATTGAAGTCCCCTCCGAAGGTAATAGGGCTCGTGAGATCATGATGAAACTTGCATAGAAGATCCCATGATTTCCCCTTCTCATTATGGGATGTCTAGCCATAGAATCGCACAAAAGTCCAAGGCGGGGTGTGGTCCACCTGAATGGCTGCAACCACATGGTGCGATGAGGAAAATATCTTGACACCAATATTTTCCTTCCATAGGAGACAGAGTCCCCTAGAATGGCCTTGTCTGGAGACCGGGAGGTAGCCTTGGAAGCCTCATTTCAGAGCAATGTCATTGGTGTCCTTGTTTTCCAGTACGGTTTCGGACAGGAAAACCATATCGGGGTGACTTTGGGCACAATTGCGCTGGAGCATGTGAACCATTCGTGGGTTTCCAAGCCCATGACAGTTCCAACATAAGATAGTCATTGATCTAGGCAGAGATGGGTCTCACCTTCCTCCGCCTTTGAGCTCTCTGAATATGATTTTCCACCCATCGTTTTCCATTTTTTTGGGGAGTTCCCCATCGACTGGCTTGTTTCAATTTGTCTTTTTAGTTCCTCGGGTTTAGGGACTTCCAATTTACCGTCTCTTTATTCATGTTTCAACCTTTTCCAGGTTCGACGGGTGATTGGGCCAGGTGTTGGAGTTCCTATCATCACATATTCACCCTATGGTAAGATTTTTGACTTGGTCCTTTCTGGATCAGGGTCGGGATTAAGTGGTACAAAGTGTATCTACTTTGGATTTGGGCTTTTTTCTTGTGGGTCTTCTATTGTTTTCATCAGCTTTGTAAATGTTGTGACAGTTCCCTTCAGGGAGAAAAGATATATGAAAGTTTCCCTCTAAGTGGTTGGGCCATCTTTTGTGATTTTTGGTGGTCCAAGCATAAAAACTTTTTCATGTATAGTTTCCTCCCATCTGGTATAAGCCCATGTGAGACGGTCACGGTCCTTTTGTTTCTCTATCTCAGGGATGAAGTCATATCTAGTCGATTTGTCTCAGATCCATAGGCCATATTGAAGGATGAGAATACCTGAATCATTCCTTTGCTTTGAGACACACGCTCTTTCCAGATGGCCGAGACGTCGACAAAAGAAATAGAAGATTGGGAGTTTCTCAAACTCGACTGATATTCAAGTGTTGGTGTCATCGAATTTAAAAAACTTGCCTCTCATCAGCGGATCTAACACTTCCATTTCAGCCTTAATTCGAACCTCGTGACCCCATTGGATAGGGTCTGAGCAGTCCTAATCAAGGAATTGTCGAGCAGTCATGCAAAGGTGGAGGCTTGACATAACAATGTAGTCACTGGGGAGGGGTAGTTCCTATACTCTCTATTTGGGATGACTTTAATTTTATGTTTTTACTTGGTTGAAGTTTTTTGGGTTTCAAATTAACCTTTAAAAGTTTCATGCGAAAATTCAAAAAAATGGATTCAGGATTCTGGATAAAAAACAACCTTATAATGATGTAAAATCACAGTTAAACCACATTATTTTTATTTTTGATGTGTAAGAGTAGAACACACATCAATAGAATGTGTGTTTTTCCTAGAATAACCAAATATAATGTTTTAAAGATTTGGAACCCTTTAAAAACATGTGTTAGTCGGTCAAAACCAATTGAATGGACTTTTACTTCTATAAAATTAGATTAAAATAAAAGTAATGTTAATTGAGAGATGTTCGAGATGATAATAATTCAATATGAGGTGTTGTTTTCCCTGGATGACCCAAACACACATTTGTTTTTTTAAAAACTAAAATGTGTTTTTAACATACTTATCCTTAGAAAAAACCCAATAAAAATTCTAAATTGTCATAAAATTATATTTTTATTATCATTTTTTATGTGTAGGAGTAGAAGACACATCAATCAGATGTGTAGTCTTCCCAAAATAGCTGAATATGATGTTTTTAAAGGTTTGACGCCCTTTGAAAACAAGTGTTCGGGTGTCAAAACCAAACAAACAACCTCCAAATTCCATGAAATAAAAAAAAACAACAGTGAAGTGAATTTTGAGATGTTTGAGTAGAATGAGAATCAATATAATGTTTCACTTGTCTAGGATGGCATGAAACATAATTTTGTGGTTTTAAAACACCAAAACATGTGTTTAACTGTCCGATCCTTATAAAACAACCTTTCAGTGACTAGAAATCATAAATAATATATAATGGGCCACACTTTTCATACATGGATATTATATCTAAATAGGATAATATCATTTACATAACATAACAAAACCGTGCTGAAACCATATTGGTTTAGTATCTTTGGAAACTAGTGTCACGACCCGTCCTCGGGGCCCGTGCCGTGACTACCCCAAGCCCGCCTTCCATAGGCCAGGGGCTGGAGACTAGCACCAAGGCGTAATTCCCAATAAAAGGGAAGGAATTTACTTTGTAAAGTAAACCAACACCACATAGTAAGAAAGAAGTAGAAGTAAACACTAAGTAAAAACAGGGTACAAAGTAAGTGCAGAAAAGTAAGTGGGCCAGAATACAAACCCAAACTGAAAGTAAAGTACAACTAAAAAAGGAAGTACAAAAAATGAAAAGTAAAGTTGCAGCCTCGACCCATCCACTGGAAGTCCCACCTGAAGGGTGGGTACAGATAGCCTCCACATCTCCTCGGGTCCAGCCATCCGCTCCGAATACGCCCCGCCCAATGGTCCACCTCCGGGTACCGACCTGCTCCTCGTGCCTCAACCACGATCAGCACTGTCCGTCGTCTGCAACCAACACAACGTAGTGCGGGCATAGCCCATTCAGGGGTGAGTATAAGCTACTCAGTAGGGACCCCAAGACCCCCGAAGGTCTCCCAGAATCCACAAAGGATAATCCACAATGGAAAGATACAATCACGAAGTAACATCTGACACTACGTAGGTATAGGCCCATACATATACCTAAGTCATCAATTCCAATTCGGCCCAACACCTGAGCCCAAGTTCGATCACGTCCACACATGACAACACAACACAATCCACATAGGAAATCATGTCAATCATATCGAAGATAAGGATTTAAAGTCAAGATTCATCTCACATAGGTATACTTCTTCGTAAGACAATAGAGATGATCAGATGTAGCCACTGATTCATATAAGCCGTCGGACCCACACAGGATCGATAGGTACTAACCCCCGCAATGACCCACAAAGGATCGATAGGTAACTAACCCCCGCAATGACCCACAAAGGATCGATAGGTAACTAACCCCCGCAGTGACCCACAAAGGATCGATAGGTAACTAACCCCCACAATGACCCACACAGGATCGGACCCACACAAAATCTGTAGGCGCTGGCCCACACAGGACCGCCGAGCACTGACCCACACAAGATTTGACCCACACAAGATCAGTAACACTGATCCACATAGGATCGCTGAGTGTTGTAGTCGTCGCCGTCGAATCCACGGAAGATTTCTGTACAGTCGTCAATGTCGTCGCAGTCGCAGCCAGCTCTAGGGTTCCCGCACACAACAAGATCGTTCGGGAGGATCCGCTCCACGAGCCGAGGGGCTGATACATCAACTAAAACATAGTCCAGAGTTGATGTATCAAAAAGTTCCATATCGTCAATAGGAACTCAACGTCACAGACGGTGCGTCAATCGGATGCCCGGTCTGAGAGTTATTGGCTTTTTCGTCCCAGGGGCCCGGTTGGTTTTTAAGTCAAAACCAACCTGACCATACTCCAACTGCGTCCAAAACTTGAGCGGAGTAAGACAAAAGGTCCGTCTCACTAAGAAAAATCCATCAAAGTCGACGACATGTCAATCAGACATCCGGAGCTCAAGTTATAAGCGTTTCCGCTCCGAGGGCCCGGTTGGTTTCGTGTACGAACCAACCTGGATGAACCCAAAGTTCTCCGAAACCTTGAGTGTAATATACCGAAACGACAGTCTCTATCCAAGGATCGCATCACAGCTGATGGTGTGTCGATCGGAGGTCCCCAACCCAAGTTAGGGGCAAAATACCGAAAGAGGTCCGGGAGTGGGGGTTTCGGGCCTGGACCGATTCGGCCCGAGACCCCCTGGGTAGCCCCGAACCGGGTCGACCCGACCCGGGACCAGGTCCGGCCCGCTTGGGCACGGCCCAGCCTGGTGGCCCGGCCTGGTGGTCTGGCCTGGAAGCTCGGTCCGGCGCGCTGGCGCTGGCCAGGTGGCTCAGCCGAAACGGCCGAGCGGTGAAGGGGGGGGGGGGCACGCTGCCCCCCGCATAGAGAAGCCGCGACCCCCATGTGGGGGGTCTCACCTGCTGGAAAACTGGGGGTTACGAACCCCCAGTTTTCCCCTGACCGGCCGGCCCGCTCTAGCCTGCCGGCTGCTGCCGCCAAGGGACCGGCATGGGCCGGTCCCCCTGCTCCGACGCCGGCGGCCCGGAACCGGCCGCCGATCCCTACTCCGCCACAGCCTAAGCCGCGGCCTTGGTCCATCTGGCGCGGCATGCCGGCGCCGCGGCCCCGCTCTGGCCGCGGTTCTTTTGTGATTCTTCAGAGGGGTGCGACGGCGCCTCGCTTCTCCGTCCTTCCTTTAATATTTTCCGTGCGGTGCTTCGGCACCGCGCCGCCATACACGTGCCACGACAAAATCAAACCAACAAGGGGGAGGAGGGTCAGCTGTGTTTGTGCGGTCCGACCTCCTCCCATTATTGCGATATTAGGTGGCTCAAATTGAAAAGGAGGAAATGACAGAAGTAATCATGAACAAAAAATTAAAATAAACTCCTACCTCGAGCATAGTTGTCGAACGAGGTTGTCGCGGAAAGGGACGTCGCGGAATTGATCACCGCGGAAGAAAGAGGATTGTCGCGTCGCGGAGGAACGATGTCTCCCTTCCTTTGACGTGGAAAGAAAGAACGAGGTGATGTGCATTGGGTCGTCGATCTCCGAGGAAGGCGTCTCTCACCGTCGTCTGTCGTCGGAGGTCAGCGTTCTTCACGTTCTTCACGTTCTTCACGTTCTTCACGTTCTTCGTCGAGGAGGAAGAACTTCAAGATCTTGAGAAAATTCTCCCAAGCCTCTCACAACCCAACAACCCTTAATAAAATAAGAGTTGTCTTATTTTATTTCTCAAGCCATGCGTTTTGAAATTCAAAAATGAAACAATCAATTAAGTGAATTAATTGCAACGTTTAGACCGCTAAATTAAATGAGGCGTTTCATAAACAGAAAAATGCAAGGGTTGACTTCCACTTAATAGGGGTTCAGGTGCGTTACCTTAATAAAGGAGGGGGTTGAGGAAGAAAAGAAACGGTGGGGCTCATGTGGGTCCCACCTCACAATTATCCTACCTAGTGGGTAGGATATTGTTGGTCCCACTTCATCCACTTAGCTTAGGTTAAACAAAAATAAAATAAAATTGGTTGCACCACTGTTATTTTATTCCTTTACTTAACCCCAAAATTTAAAAAAAAAACACCTGAGAAAACGCAACTTCGGAAAAGGTGTTTCTAAGCAATTACCGGCGCTGCGATTCCATTAGTGACTTTGGAATTCGATTCCGAGCACCGGTTCAAAAGTTAGAAAAACCCGCTCGTTCGTTCACTGAACGTACCCGAGCTAAACTTCGGAAAATGATTCCGGGCACACCAGGCCTCAAAATCGTGTGATGTCAGAAACTACGTTCTTGTAAAATCCCAAAGAAAATTAAGAAAAAAATCCCCTTGAATTTTACTGGTCTTTACATTACTTCCACCTCAGGGCTTTACGTCCCTGTAATGATACATCAAAAACTAGGGAAACAAAAGTGGGTACTGAGCACGCATCTAAGCCTCCCGCTCCCAAGTGCTCTCCTGGAAGTTCTCGTGCTGCCATCTGATGCACACTAGAGGAATTGACCATCCACGTAGGACCCGCTCCTATCGATCCCCGATCTCCACTGGGACCTCCACAAAAGTCGCCCCATCATCTACGTCCAGCTCCCCATGGTCAATGATATGCGTCGGGTCATGCACGTATCTCCTCAGCTGAGATACGTGGAAGACGTCGTGCACCCGGTGCAACTGAGGTGGTAGAGATAGGCGATAAGCCACCTCACCGATCCTGCTGAGGACCTGGAATGGTCCGATGAAGCGGGGGGAAAAATTTCCGCCTCGGCCAAATCTCCGTAATCCACGTCGAGGTGAGACCCGCAAGAAGACGTGGTCGCCATCCTAGAACTCTAGTGGCCTCCGCCTCCTGTCAGCATAAGACTTCTGCCGGCTCTGAGCTGTACTCATCCACTCTTGGATGACCTAGACCTTCTCTGTCGTGGCCTGTACCATCTCTGGTCCCACAAGTACTGACTCCCCAGGGTCTGTCCATCATAGCGGTGATCTGCAAGGTCGGCCGTACAACTCCATGTAAGGTGCCATCCCGATGGTGGAGTGGTAGCTGTTGTTGTACGCGAACTCCACCAAGGGTAGGTGGTCCTCCCAGCTGTGACCAAAGTCGAGGACACATGCGCGGAGCATGTCCTCAAGAGTCTGAATGGTCCTCTCTGTCTGACCATCCATCTGAGGCTGAAAGGTGGTGCTCAGGCGTAGCTGCGTCCTGAACGCCTCCTGCAACCCCTTCCAAATGCGGGAAGTAAAGCAAGAATCTCGATCGGAGATGATAGATGATGTCACACCATGAAGCTGTACAATCTCTTGAACATAGAGACGTACCAAGCTCTCCACTGAGCCCTGCTCTCTGATGGGTAAGAAATGAGATGACTTGGTGAGTCGGTCGACAATCACCCAAAATGGAGTCATGACCTCTGGAAGTGCGTGGATGTCCAGTCATGAAGTCCATAGATATGTCATCCCACTTCCACTACGGGACCTCCAAGGGTTGCACCAAGCCTGCTGGTACCTAGTGCACTGCCTTCACCTGCTGGCAGGTGAGGCATCGAGAAACAAACTCTGGCACAGTCTTCTTCATACCCGTCCACCAGTACTGTCGTCTGAGATCCTGGTACATCTTCACCACTCTAGGATGTACCGCCAAAGGGGAAGTGTGAAAATCTCTTAGCACCTCCTCTCGTAAAGCAAATGGTACCAAGGTACGTCCTCTAAAAAGGACGTCATGCTCTCCTCCTATAGAGAAACCATCAGGTGCCTGTCCTGAGGATATCTGTGCACGCCGCGTCTCACAGTCGGCATCCCCACACTATGCTTATCTGAACCGCTGCAGTTGTGGAGGAGTGACTGTGAGTGACTGAAGGAAGGCTTCTCCATCTCTATCCACAAAGGATATCGGCAAAGCGGATAGCTTCTCTATCGCCTCCCCAAGTAGCTGAATGCCCGTCCTCCTACTGATAGCATCGAATACTACATTACCCTTTCCAGGAGTATATACTATCTCAAAGTCATAGTCTTGGAGGAACTAGAGCCATCGCCGCTGTCTCATGTTCAGGTCCTTCTGCGAGAAGATGTACCTGAGACTTTGATGGTCAGAATAGACTGTAAAGCGCTTGCCCATCAGATAGTGTCACCACATCTTCAGAGCGAAGACCACTGCTTCTAACTCCAGGTCATGGGTAGCGTAGTTCTACTCATGCGGCCTCAAATGACGTGATCCATAGGCGGTCACTGCCCGTTCCTGCATCAGGACACATCTGAGTCCGGTCCCTGATGCATCGCAATAAACCACGTACCCAACTCCCTCCTCCGGTAGCCTCAAGATAGGTGCGCTGGTCAATCTATGTCTTAGCTACTGGAAACTCTGATGACATCTGTCTGAAAGGATTTCCCCTTCTTCGTCAAATCTGAGAGTGGTTCCACAACTCTGGAGAAGTCTGGCACAAATCTCCGGTAGTATCCAGCTAGTCCCAAGAAACTCCACACCTCTGTCACGCTCCTGGGTGGTTCCCAAGCTAGCACTGCCTCGATCTTCGCAGGATCCACCGCAACTCCTGCCTCAGAGATGACGTGTCCTAAGAAGTGGACCTCGCGTATCCAAAACTGAAACTTCGAGATCTTTCCATAAAGATGGTGCTCTCGGAGTGTGTCTAGTACAACTCGCAAGTGGTAGGCGTGCTCCTCCTCAGTGGTTGAGTATATCAAAATTTCGTCAATGAAGACCACGCCAAATCGATCGAGGTATGGCTGAAAGATCCTATTCATGAGGCCCATGAACAGTGCTGGAGCATTGGTTACGCCGAATGGAATAACTAAGAACTCATAAAGGCCATACCGACATCTGAAGGCCGTCTTCTGCACGTCCTCGCCCCGAACTCTGAGCTGATGATAGCCTGACCTGAGGTCTATCTTCGAGAACCACCGTGCTCCCTTGAGTTGATCGAAGAGGTCATTAATCCTCGGTAACAGATACTTGTTCCTCACTATCACCTGGTTCAGGTGACGATAGTTAACACAAAGTCTCAATCTCCCGTCCACCTTCTTGGCGAACAATATCGGGGAAGCCTAGGGTGAAACACTGGGTCGGATGAATCCCTTTCCCTGCAAGTCCTCCAACTGTACCCGAAGCTCTCGAAGCTCAGCGGGGGCCATCCGATATGCTGGAGTGGATATCGGGGCTGTCTCGGGGTACAAATCAGTATAAAAGTCTACCTCTCTGCGAGGAGGTAGTCCTGGAACGCCGTTGGGGAAAACATCCGCATACTGATCCACCACTGCAGGAAAACTAGGACTCCGCACGTCAACTGATCCTAGGATGAGGCTAGCCAACTGATGACTGATGGGCAATCCTCTCCTCTGCATGAGTACATCCTGTGCTACAAAGGCTCCCTTTTCGTCGGTGAAGGTGAACCTTCTCCCTTCGTTGTGTACACACCGCACCTTGCGCCTAACACAGTCAATCTGAGCATGGACTGTAGATAACCAATCCATGGCCAAGATGACATCGTAAGGCCTCGACGCCGCTATAAGAAGATCCCAGCCGAAGCTCTCGCCTCCTAGAGTAAGCTCACACTGCCGGCACCAATGCGTAATCGTCCAGTCTGCTCCCGTAGGAGTCTCTAGCCATAAGGATCGAGCCAACGGCTATGTCGGAATCTCCAAGCTCCGAACAAGGGCAAAGACTATGAAAGAATGACTCGCTCCTATGTCTACAAGAACTGCAGAAAGGGTGGAATAGACACAGATAGTACCTCAAATCATCTCGGGCGCGCCGTGGTCGTAGGCCTCCGCTTCCTGGAGCTGTGCCTGTCTCTTCCCACCAGCTCCCTGTGGTCGGGGTGGACCTCCTGGGGGTGGTGGTGGTAGAACCTGAAAGTGTCGCCCACCACCTAATGCTCGGCCAACTGCTCTGCCTCATCCACATGCTCCATGAGGACCACCACGGTCGACCCTATGCCGCTGCCTGGGTGGCCCCTCAACCGTCTGCTGCTCCTCTGTACGGTGGTTCGGGCAGTCACGAGCCCTGTGGCCCTGCCCGCCACATGTATAGCACTGCCTGCCTCTCGAAAGACTGGATCACTCAATTTGTCATGCACAACGCCTGGAACCCTACCTGGCTGTCGTCATGGGGCCATCCTAAAAAGAAATAGGTGCGCCATTGTCAAACAGTATACCTGGTGAGCTGACACAAAGTAATCACAAAGAAAACTTGAAACAAACATGCAATCAATGTTTTCGTGCATTAAGTCGGAAATCAGAAGTCAGGGTCCTGGTGTATGGATACGTCATCCGCCACACCAACACTGGACTCCCTGGACTGATAACAACACTCAATACTCTTAACACTATTGATTCACATAGAAAAAGATCAGAGTCCTATGTTCTGCGGTAGAATCGAACTCCCTCTAATACCAATTTGTCACGACCCGTCCTCGAGGCCCGTGCCATGACTACCCCAAGCCCGCCTTGCATAGGCCAGGGGCTGGCGACTAGAACCAAGGCATAATTCCCAATAAAAGGGAAGGAATTGACTTTGTAAAGTAAACCAACACCACAGAACAAGAAAGCAGTAGAAGTAAACACTAAGTAAAAACTGGGTACAAAGTAAGTGCATAAAAGTAAGTGGGCCAGAATACAAACCCAAACTGAATGCAAAGTACAACTGAAAAAGGGAGTACAACAACTGAAAAGTAAAGCCGCAGCCTCGATCCATCCACTGGAACTCCCACCTGAAGGGTGGGTACAGATAACCTCCACAGCTCCTCGGGTCCAGCCGTCCACTCCGAATACACCCCGCCTAGTGGTCCACCTTCGGGTACCGACCTGCTCCTCGTGCCTCAACCACAATCAGCGCTGTCCGTCATCTGCAACCAACACAATGTAGTGCGGGCATAACCCATGAAGGGGTGAGTATAAGCTACTCAGTAGGGACCCCGAGACCCCTGAAGGTCTCCCGGAATCCACAAATGATAATCCACAAAGTAAAGATACAATCACGAAGTAACATCTGACACTACGTAGGTATATGACCATACATATACCTAAGTCATCAATTCCAGTTCGGCCCAACTCCCGAGCCCAAGTTCGATCACGTCCACACAGGATATCACAACACAATCCACATAGGAAATCATGTCAATCATATCGAAGATAAGGATTGAAATTCAAGATTCAGCTCACACAGGTATACTTCTTCGTAAGATGATAGAGATGATCAGATGTAGCCACTGATTCATCTAAGCCGTCAGACCCACACAGGATCGATAGGTACTAACCCACGCAATGACCCACAAAGGATCGATAGGTAAATCACCCCCGCAATGACCCACAAAGGATCGATAGGTAACTAACCCCCGCAATGACCCACAAAGGACTGATAGGTAACTAACCCTCGCAATGACCCACACAGGATCAGACCCACATAGGATCTGTAGGCGCTGGCCCACACAGGACCGCTGAGAGCTGACCCACACAAGATCTGACCCACACAAGATCGGTATAACTAATCCACGTAGGATCGCTGAGTGTTGTAGTCATCGCTGTCGAATCCACGGAGGATTTCTGTACATTCGTCACTGTCGTCACAGTCGCAGCCAGCTCTAGGGTTCCCGCACACAGCAAGCTCATTCGGGAGGATCCGCTCCACGTGCCGAGGGGCTGATACATCAAATAACACATAGTATGGAGTTTATGTATCAAAGAGTGTTGTATCGTCAACAAGAAATCAACGTCACAGACGGTGCGTCAATCAGATGCCCAGTCTGAGAGTTATTGGCTTTTTCGTCCCAGGGGTCCGATTGGTTTTTAAATAAAAACCAACCCTACTGTACTCCAACTACGTCGAAACCTCGAGCGGATTAATCCAAAAGGTCCGTCTCACTAAGAGGAATCCATCAAAGTCGACAGCACGTCAATCGGACATCCGGAGCTCAAGTTATAAGCGTTTTCGCTCTGAGGGCCCAGTTGGTTTCGTGTACGAACCAACCCGGCCAAACCCAAAGTTCTCCAAAACCTTAAGTGTAATATACCAAAACGACCGTCTCGATCCAATGATTGCATCGCAGCTGACGATGCGTCGATCGGAGGTCCCCGGCCCATGTTATGGGGACAAGACCGAAAGAGGTCTGAGAGTGGGGGTTTCGGGCCCGGACCGATCCGGCCCGAGACCACCTGGGTCGACCTAAACCGGGTCGACCCAACCCGGGACCGGGTCCGGCCTGCTTGGGAATGGCCCAGCCTGGCCTGGGCGCGGCCCGGCTTGGCGGTCCGGCCTGGCGGCTCGGCCTGGCACTGGCCAGGTGGCTCTGCTGAAACGACCGAGCGGTGAAGGGGGGGCGCGCTGCCCCCCGCGTAGAGAAGCCGCGGCCCCCATGTGGGGGCCACACCTGCTGGCCAACCGAGGGTTACTAACCCCTGGTTTTCCCTTGACCGGCTGGCCCGCTCTGGCCGGCCGGCTTCTGCCACCAAGGGACTGGCATGGGCCGGTCCCCCTGCTCCGACGCCGACGGCCTAAAACCGGCCGCCGGTCCCTGCTCCGTCGTGGCCTTGGTCCATCCGGCGCGGCGCGACGACGCTGCGCCCCTCCACCGTGGCCACGCTCCGGCCACGGTTCTTTTGTGATTCTTCGGCTCGGCGCGACGGCGCCGCGGTTTAGTTCGTCTCCAACGGCGCGGCGTGACGGCGCCACGCTTCTCCGTCCTTCCTTTAATATTTTTCATGCGGTGCTTCGGCACCGCGCCACCTTACACGCGCCGTAACAAAATCAAACCAACAAGGGGGAGGAGGATCGGCCGTGTTTGTGCGGTCCGACCACCTCCCGTTATTGCAATATCAGGCGGCTCAAATTGAAAAGGAGGAAACGGCGGAAGTAATCATGAACAAACAATTAAAATAAACCCCTACCTCGAGCGTAGTCGTCGAACGAGGTTGTCGCGGAAAGGGACGTCGTAGAATTGATCACCGTGGAAGAAGGCAGATCATCGCGTCGCGGAGGAACGGTGTCTCCCTTCCTTTGACGTGGAAATAAAGAACGAGGTGATGTGCGTCGGGTCATCGATATTCGAGGAAGGCATCTCTCACCGTCGTTCGTCGTCAGAGGTCGGCGTTCTTCGCGTTTTTCGCGTTCTTCGCATTCTTCGTCGAGGTGGAAGAACTTCATGATCTTGAGAAAATTCTCCCAAGCCTCTCACAACCCAACAAACCTTAATAAAATAAGATTTGTCTTATTTTATTTCTCAAGCCATGCGTTTTGAAATTCAAAAATGAGACAATCAATTAAGTGAATTAATTGCAAGGTTTAAACCGCCAAATTAAATGAGGCATTTCATAAACAGAAAAACGCAAGGGTTGAATTCCACTTAATAGGGGTACATATGCGTTACCTTAATAAAGGAGGGGTTTGAGTAAGAAAAGAAATGGTGGGGCTCGTGTGGGTCCCACCTCACAATTATCCTACCTAGTGGGTAGAATATTGTGGGTCCCACTTCATCCACTTAGCTTAGGTTAAATGAAAATAAAATAAAATTGGTTGCACCACTTTTATTTTATTCCTCTACTTAACCCCAAAATTAAAAAAAAACACAGCCGAGCAAACATAACTCCGGAAAAGGTGTTTCTAAGCAATTACCGGCGCTGCAATTCCATCAGTGCCTTCATAATTCTATTCCGAGCACCAGTTCAAAAGTTATAAAAACCCGCTCATTCGTTCACTGAACGTACCCGAGCTAAACTTTAGAAAATGACTTCGGGCACACTGGGCCTCAGAATTAGGTGCCGTCAGAAACTGCGTTCTTGTAAAATCCCAAAAAAAAATTAAGAAAAAAATTCCCTAGAATTTTACCGGTCTTTACAACTGGGACACATAAACATCTTGTTCATAAAACATCTACATCTTCTCTAACTTATAACTGGAACCCTTTTTGATACATATTACTCAATACATTTCTTCATATCCGAGGTAAAATAAACATAACAAAAGGGTGAGATCAGATTCTCAGTAAGGGTAATCGTGTCTGATAAGATAAGTATAAGGGCATAAGAACATGAAAATAAATTTTCAAAATTATTCCATACATATCAATGATAGTAATATTGTTTCATGGAATAAATCATAAAAGTTAATAAATAATCAAGGAACATATTCCATGAGAGCATAAAATAATACATGAAATTGTGGCATAAACATAAGAATATAAATTCATTTCTATATTAGTCAAGGCTCATTACCAACTCTATCATAATGGAAAAAGTACCTTCTAAACTAGGTTCACTTACCATTCCAACCATGTATTACTAAAATAATTTTACTCACATTCCAGTTATGTATTACTGAACTAAGTTCAATTCCCATTTCAGTCTTTTCTATCACAAAAGATATAAATATTTACCCAATGAATTGAAGATATATATAGATCCCACATGTCACATAATGAAAACCATACATTAGAGTGCCACAATAACATATTTCATTCATCATATCAGAACCCATGAAAAGAAATGGGCTTCATCAACATCATTCAATCAAAATATAACCCATGTTAACAAATGGGTTTCACAAATATCATTCCTTAATAAACATAAACCAACCATCAGAATAATAGGGATAATATCCTTGAAAAATATCCCCATTAAAACATAAGTAACATCAAATAATATTATTGTAAATGGAAAATAATCTTGAGATATCACTTGAAAATAATTATTGAAGAAAACATCCTTTCTAATTTAAAAACAATTTCTTTTCTTAAAATTATGCACAACTTTAAAAGAAAAAATTTTCTTTAAAAAAAACTTCTTATACTTTTTTCGAAAAAGTCAAAAGTACCTCATTGGGAAAATGAAAAAATTATTCCATTAAAACCATTTAGTAAAAATTTACACAAGGTAAAAAAATTAATTTATAAAATTTTAGAAGAATATTAATTTTTTAACAAACATGTACACAAAAGATAAATATTCCCCAGTAAATACTTACATATAAATAATCTCAGATAATAAAAAAATTGTGAAATTAACCCTTACCTTCAGTCTGATTTCTTTTATATGTAATGGAAACTTCTGTATAATGGATTAAATAATGTTATTAACTTATTATAAAACCATATTTATATTTATTATATCATATATGATCATATTATCACATGTAAATAATATTTTATTATTATTATTCTTTTGGGTGGAAGCTGCGTCATTTTCTTATTCATGTTTTGTCGTATAAGTCCCATTTTTTGTGCATAGGATAAAATTAAATCATTTACATAATGATATTAAGGTATAATGTATCATATTTATTCTCTATACACATTTATATAATCATTCATCAATGGTGAATATGGAAAATGAACTGCATTGCGTCGTGGAGATGGTGGGTCGTACGTATGCATGATCGATGATATCATTTCCTTAATAATAAAAGCGTAAGTAAATAGAGAGTATATATTTTTTTCAGAATAAATATCACGTAATAATTATCATATTTATATATTATTTCCATCATTATACCAATCCTAATAATTTAGTGATGAAAAATAGATTACACCACGGTGTGGAGACGACAAGTTGTACGTACGCACGCACAATGCGTTTTGTTTTCACATGATGGATAAAATATGGGATATGGTTTATCCGTAATCATAATAATAACTCAATATATTGTTTATAATGTATTTATTACTTTATAATGTAATAAAAACATTAATATGAAGTAAATTAAAAAATAATCATAAAAGAGTCTGTAAATACGATTAGCTCTTCTTTGGAAAACTCTCTTTAGGACTGCTCTAAGGGACACTAGGGTTGGTATTTTGAGAAGACCAAAAACTCTAGAATGTGTCTAAGGAAGTTTATAATAGAAAATGGTAGGGTATAGTTTATCTTGAAGTCTCATTTTTATGTTAATAAGTGAGTCATGTGGTTCTCTTTTATAATTGAGGTGAGGAGCACTTTTGTAATTTTATCCAAATATTAATTTATATCAAATTAAATATCAATCCAAATATCTAAAAAATAACATTTATTCGAATATTAGATGATATAAGGTTGTAATATCATTAAAAAATATATTTTATAGAAGTTTTGGTATTATTTTAAACCTTATCGTTTTGATTAATCCACAGTTAATCTATTTTAATTTTAACTAAGGAAAAAAATCAATATTAAAAGGTTGTAAATTTTACTTATGTAATGTAAATTTAATAAAAAATGAACAAATTATTACTTTTTAAACCATATTATAGTTTTATTTATATTTTTGAATATGTTTTATGATTTTTAAATAATTCAAGAAAATATTATTCTTATAAAATATCATTACGGTCAATTATGACACTACTCACTACTTGGACTTTTAAAAATATTAATATAATAATTTAACTTCAAAAAATATAATTTATTTTATCCCTTATAGGTCACGTTCAACTAGAAAATTATTGTATCACATTAATTATCTCGTATTATATTTATTTTAATATTTTTAGTAACATTTATTTGATATTTCCATTAATAAAATAATTACTATATTAGTGTTGTGTAATTATTTAATATTCTTACTTGTTACTTAAAAATTAAAAATAAAATAAGATGATGAATATAAATCTAATATATTTTAGAATAATATTTATAGTATAATATATCTATTGTGTTACCCTATAAAACTGATATACTATTGAAAACATGAATGTGATATCATTAATTGTTTATTAAATAAAATATTGTAAATACCATAATCTCATCTAAGTAACATAAAAATTAAAAAATAAATTTATATCACGAAAATATGTTTATAAAGTTAAAAATTTATAGTTATATTCATTCATAACATAACCTTGTCCCCATGTGGACACAAAAGGGACATTAAAGATAAGAAACTCACATTTTGTGGCTTTCTTTGATTTAAATATTATATAAGTAATATTTGTTAAAAAGTTTCAATAAAAAAATTTATTTAGATACATAGGTGTTATGGGATGATGTTTCTTCATCCAATAAATTTATTTCAGGTGTTAGAGTCATTTTATAGTCTTTATAATTTTTTTACCCAAATTACACATTATACCCTTTATCGTGGTACCAAAATTTACAATAGTTACTATTTATATTGAACAAAAATAAATGGGGAAAATTTAATAAATTTGAACCTTTTGAATCCAAAATTGGAGTCCATTTCTCAGAGTTCAAAATAAAAAAAAGTTATGAAATTTAATTTACTATAAAACCAGTAAAATGACATAAAAAACTATTTTTTTAAAAAGTGCCATTTTCAAAAATAAAATGTCTGTACAATAAATTCATGTATAAAATAATTTAAAGAACCATAATTGGATTATAAAAATAAACTAATTAAAATTTAAAACCAATACAAAGCATAATTTGACCTTTTAAAGACATTAATAAAAATTAGTATTTTCAAAATTCATTATAAAAATAAATTTTTTCAGGAAAAATAATTTTAGATAATTTTGACACGATGAGTTCAATAAATAAATTAAAATTTTCAAATCCATTTTCTAGAACTTATAAAAATTAATAAAAACAAGAAAAACTTATTTTTGATGAAAACATATTTTTTGAAGAATAAAGTGATTTTACTAAAAATTGTGTGATCAATTTCTAAGAACTTACCAATACATTCATACTGAGTTGGAAATTTATATTTATTTCATATTTTAGTTATTCAAATTTATTCTGACCAATTTAATGGCTAGGTTATAATATCCATTTTATACAAATAGTGTCTCATGGTTCGTTTAAACTCACGGTTTTGTGCAATGCAAGCTATTGAAGAATAAAATTTATTAAAAAGAGATATTTATTAAAATATAAAGGTGTTACATTCTACCCCAACTTAAAATGAATTTCACCACTTAAAATGAATTTCACCCTAACAATACATCACTTGTATACAAAAATTTTAGGATACCTTGGCCCCATCGCATCATCAAGTACACACATAGCTTCCTTCGATTGGTGGTTCCACCATAAAACATTAACCAAGAAAGTGGTCTTGTTTAATAGAAATTTCACTCTATGATCCAGAATATCAATTAGTTTTTCTTTAAAAGAAATATCTTTCTCTAGTTGTACAACTTTTATGTTTAGTACATGTTTAATATTAGGTATGTACTTTCTCAAGGGAGATACATGGAACACTTAATGAACTTGAGAGAGATTTTGTGGAAGTGCCAATCTATAATCTACCTTGCCAATAAGATCCATAATTCAAAAATGACTAATATATGAAGGGAAAATCCTACATTTATATCCAAATATCACCACTCTCTTCCATAGAGATATTCATATAAATACCTTATCACCCAATTAAAACTCTAGCACTACTAGAAAAGGGGGCATTGGAGCCCCCCAGACTCGGGCGACCGCCATTGGCGGTCGCTATAGGTCAGCATTAGCGACCGCCAATGGCGGTCGCTAAGCTGAATAAAAAATTTCGGGGGGTTTCTGCGCCCCCCCCCCCCCCCCCGCGCGCACTCTCCTCTCCCTCGATCCCTCGCCCTAACCCTCCCTCGCCGCCCTCCCTCGCGCCGCCCTCCCCTCCCCCGCCGCCCGGCCTCCCCCGCCGCCCGGCCTCCCCCGCCGCCCGGCCTCCCCCGCCGCCCGGCCTCCCCCGCCGCCCGCCCTCCCCCGCCGCCCGCCCTCCCCCGCCGCCCGCCCTCCCCCGCCGCCCGCCCTCCCCGGCCGCCTGGCCTCCCCCGCCGCCTGCCATCCGCCCTCCGGCCGCCGCCCTCCGCCCTCGGGCCTCCGGCCGCCGCCCTCGGGCCTCCGGCCGCCGCCCTCCGGCCTCTCGGCCCTCCCCCCCACCCCGGACGGCACCCGCACCCCGGACAGCCCCCGGCGCGCACTCCGGACCGCCCCCCGCACCCCGGACGCCTCCCCGCACCGCGGACAGCACCCCCCCGCGCACTCCGGACCGCCCCCCGCACCCCGGACGCCTCCCCGCACCCCGGACAGCACCCCCCCGCGCACTCCGGACCGCCCCCCGCACCCCGGACGCCTCCCCGCACCCCGGACAGCACCCCCCCGCGCACTCCGGACCGCCCCCCGCACCCCGGACGCCTCCCCGCACCCCGGACAGCCCCCCCTGCACTCGGACACCCCCCTCCGAACCCGGACAGCCCCCCCGCACCCCGGACAGGCCCCCCGCACCCCGGACACCCCACCCCGCACCCCCGACAGCCCCCCTGCACCCCAGACAGCCCCCCCTCCCCCGCACCCCGGACACCCCCGCACCCCGAACACCCCTGCCCGCACCCCTGACAGGCCCCCGACACCCCAGACACCCCTCCCCGCACCTCGGAA
Source organism: Viscum album (assembly GCA_963277665.1). NCBI lineage: Eukaryota > Viridiplantae > Streptophyta > Magnoliopsida > Santalales > Viscaceae > Viscum > Viscum album. The sequence goes on along the minus strand of OY728128.1, from coordinate 257,287,367 downwards.
GGCCCCCTCCGACCCCGGACACCCCCCCCCCCCTCGCTGCGCGTCCCCCGTCCCCTCACCGCCTCCTCTCCTCCAGCTCCCCGCCGCCGCCGCCGCCCGTCCCCTCCCTTGCCGCACCGCCTTTGGCTCCGGCTCCCCTTCGCTGCCTCCTCTCCCTCGCAGCACAGCCTTCGGCTCCCCTCCCTTTCAGGTTTGTAGCTCAATCAGGTAACATGAGCTTTCAGTTACATTATTATTTTATCAATGGTTCATAAAATGGTTAATATTTATTTTGAATATAGTTGATTTGAAAAATGTAAATTTAATAAGTATTGTGTAAATGTTTGTTATACAGATATTATTATGGATAAGAGTTGGATTGATCTTCCAAATCGAACGTCTAGAGAATATTTCAATGGCATTATGCAGTTTATTGAGTTCACGAGAGGATTTGAAAGTGACTATATTAGTTGTCCATGTAGAAAATGTGCTAACAGATATCAATTCACACGAGATACTGTGAGGGAGCACCTTTTCTTTAATGGATTTCTGAAAAATTATAAGAGTTGGACTCGTCATGGAGAAGAATATGTTCGTTGTCAAAATACAGATGCAGCTCAGATGGATGTTGATGCAAGGATGACTGATCCAATGCATGAAATGCTTACTGAAATGGTACGTGGGTTTGATCCTGAAGGCATTGACATCCAGAATCTTGAGACCGGTGAGATAAATCTTCGCTCTGGTGCAGATCGTGATTCGAGGAGGTTTTATGAAGTACTTGATGATGCGAAAACAGAATTATATCCTGGATGTACTTCTTACAATAAACTGTCGTTTATCGTGGAGTTGTTGCATTTGAAGACTTTGAATAATTGGTCAGACACATCATTCGACATGCTTTTGGTTTTATTGAAAAAAGTTCTTCCTGTCGACGCTAAGATTCCTGAGTCGTATTACTATGCTCGTAAGTTGACAGAGAACTTAGGTTTTACATATGAGACTATAGATGCATGTGCAAACAACTGTATGTTGTTTAGAAATGAAACTGCTCATTTGGATATTTGTACGGTTTGTGGCGCTTCCAGGTGGAAAGAGAACAGGGGAAATAAGACTCATCAAAGTCAGATTGCGATACAGGGGAAACCGATTGCCGTAAAGCAAATGCGTTACTTTCCCCTTAAACCGAGGTTGAAAAGATTTTTTATGTCATCTAAAGTTTCTAATTTAATGAGATGGCATGCAGAAAGAGTTCATGAAAGTGACATGTTAACCCACCCGGCAGACTCTCATGCATGGAAGGATTTTGATAAGAGACATCCCGACTTTGCTAAAGATGTTCGTAATGTCCGATTGGGATTGGCAGCAGATGGTTTCAATCCATTCAAGTCTATGGTTGGTGCAACTCATAGCACATGGCCCGTGGTGTTGGTTCCATATAATCTTCCTCCGTGGCTTTGTATGAAGCAACAATTTATATTACTTTCCACTCTTATTGATGGACCTAAAAGTCCGGGGGATAAGATTGATGTTTACCTTCAGCCATTGATTGATGAGTTGAATGAATTTTGGGGCGATGGTGTGATGACTTATGACTGCGAAACGAATGAAATGTTCAAACTGCATGCAGCTTTATTGTGGACAATCAATGACTTCCCAGCTTATGCAAATTTATCAGGCTGGAGTACGAAAGGGGAATTTGCTTGCCCTTGTTGCAATAAAAGTAAAAAATCTGTATGGCTTAAACATTCCAAAAAATGGGCGTACATGGGTCACAGGCGTTTTCTCCCTCCCCAGCACAGGTTCAGAAAGGACAGAGTGGCATTTGATGGTTCTAGAGAGTTCAGCCCAGCACCAAAGATCATGACAGGAGTCGAAATGTTATCGCAGATTGAGGAAGAAAACATTCGCACGGTATATGAAATTCAGGATTTGGTGGCTCCTCCAGTACGTAATATTCGTGCTGCGGGTAGGCAGCGCAGTCACAATTGGAAAAAGAAAAGTATTTTTTATAGTCTTCCGTATTGGAAAACTAACATGTTGAGGCATAATTTGGATGTCATGGACATTGAAAAAAATGTTTGTGATAACATATTGTGGACCACTTTAGGTGTCAGTGGAAAGTCAAAGGACCATGTTAATGCACGCCGTGATTTGGAAGAAATGGGTTTAAGGAAACAGTTGCATTTACAGTTAGCTGAGGGAAACAAGGCATATATGCCTGCTGCACAGTATTCGATGACTACAGAGGAGAAAAAGACATTTCTTTCCATTTTGAAGATGGTCAAGGTGCCTGATGGTTACTCTTCTAATATTTCAAAGTGTGTGAATCTGACGAGCAAGACATTGCAAGGGTTGAAAAGTCATGACAATCACATATTACTTCAGCAGTTGATTCCAATCGCAATTTGTGATTGTTTATCCCCCAATGTTGTTCAGCCCTTGATTGAGATGAGTAATTTTTTTAGACAGCTTTGTTTAAGAAATCAACGAATGAGTGATTTAAAAAGTTTGCAGGACCGAATTGTACTTACGCTTTGTCACTTTGAGAAACTTTTCCCCCCCTCATTTTTCGATGTTATGGTCCACTTGACGGTGCACCTAACTGATGAAGTAATGGCTGCTGGTCCAGTGCAATTCAGGTGGATGTATCCTATTGAACGGTATTTGAGTACATTGAAAAGATTTGTACGCAACAGAGCTCGTCCAGAGGCATCAATAGCCAATGGTTATTTGATGGATGAGTGTACTACCTTTTGTGCAGAATATCTTACGGATGTTGAAACAAAATTAGATAAGCCCTCTCGGATTCATGATGGTCCAGTTGGAGAAGGAACCACATTTGATATGGACAACATCGAGTGGATACAAGCACATCGATATATCTTGTTCAATACTCCATCAGTTGCACCATTAATGCAGTAAGTATCTTATCAATGTGCTTGTATAACTTTTACATGTTTTCTTTGCATAAGTTGATCTTTTAAACATCGCGTAATCATTTGCAGGAAACACATTAATGAGATAAAAGAAGAGATGCATCGTGCGACTGAGTTGCAAATTCAACAATCTCATTATGCGACATTTCATGATTGGTTCAAGGATTATGTATGTATAAATTGATTTTCATTATGAGTGAAGTATTAAACTAATTCTTTCTGCATATATCAGTATTGATTTTTATAAATTATGTAGGTTCGTAAGCTGAGGGAGTTAGGGGACCCCACGCTACCTGAAGTATTTATCCAACTGGCTGAGGGTCCATCTATAACGGCTCGTCGTTATAAAGCTATTGATGCTAATGGTTTTCGATTTCGCATTAAAGATGTTGACGACAAACGAGCAACACAAAACAGTGGCATCGGTTGTCCCTTTGTCGATTCTGGTTATTACTATGGTCAATTGATAGACATCATTGAAGTTGTATATACACACGGTTTGAAGTACATATTGTTAAAGTGTAATTGGGTTGATCCAGTGCGTGGATGTAAAGTCGATCAATATCAGTTTTCATTGGTGAATTTTAACTATATGTTATACAGAAATAATGAACGAGTTGAGAATGAACCTTTCATTTTGACATCACAAGCGGAACAAGTATTCTTCGTTACTTTGCCTTCGGATCCAAGTTGGCAAGTTGTTGTCAAAATGTCTCGGCGAGGAGTGTTTTTATTTGAAGAAGATGAACCCGAGACTGTTCCGTTTGTTTACCAACAACTTGATCAACATACCGTAGTTCAACGTGAAGAAGATATTTATTGGGTCAGAGCGGCTGTTGAAGGAGAAACGGTCGATTTGCATGCTTAATGAAAGGTATAATTGTTTTCCCGCTATTCAGTAGAATGTCCTAGGATATCATAAATTATCTAATCATTTTATAAATCCTTATAAGTTTTAATCCTCACTTTTGTAAGTTAATTCAGTCATAAATATTTAGGTTGATTAACTTTCTGATTTTTTAAAATTCATTCACAACTAATTATTCAATCCATTTTTTGTTTGATTAACAGTTGTACAAGTTTGATTTATTAAGAACAATCCAATTTATCTTTTAAACACTTTGGACTCATTACTGATATTTTGTATGACTGCAGACATGTCAGGGGAAGAGGCAGAAAATCCACATCATCCATCTGAGGCATCTACGTCTCAGGGTCGAGGTATGTTTGAATGTCATTGTCTATATTTTTTATGTAATTGACATATATATATATATATATATATATAACATTTGTCAATTTATATATAAAATTGTTTTCAACAGGATCAGACTCGGCTGCTTCTTCCTCTCGCAGGAGAGGCCCTGGTCGTGGCATATTATCATGGAATTCCGACACGACGACAGATGTTTCATTTGATGAGGTATTTCATCCCGTGGGACCGAATGCCCCGGCATTTATTCGTCAGCTGGGTCATATCATACGTGACCCACATCGATTTCCATTGACCACGCGTGATTGGGCTTCTATCCCTCAGGACACATTAGATCGTCTATGGAGGGAGGTTCAGGTAAGAAAATAATTTTACTTTATTTTCTATTTATAAATAATACTAATATGTTTGATTATTTTCATTATAGAAAAATTTGAAAGTATGCCCTGAAGAGTTTCGGCCGGTGTGTATGAGCAAATGCCGTAAGCTGTGGAAAGATTATAAAGGCAAAGTGAAGAGGGACCACTGGATACCAAATGTGGGTGCCCTTGACATTTTGGAAAAGGTCCCGAGAGGTGTCCTCCCAGCTCAGTGGCGTGACTTGGTTGCATATTGGTCTACTGAGGGTGTTGCGGTTAGTATATTAATTATTTTTCTGTATATATATTTTCAAGAATATGTGATTTGTTTGAAATTTGAATGAATTGAATGTAGGAGGTGTCAACACGCCATTCGGAGAATCGAGCGTTGCAGGGACCAGCTCACAGGCTCGGGACTCGTCACGTGTCTCAGATCCGACATGAGGTATATATTATTCATTTTTTAATTTATTAATTAATATGGTTTTGTGTTTATATTCTTTTAATATACAGTTGCGAGGGCAAGGTGCAGCAACTGATAAAATGTCGGCGTGGATAAGGACTCGTGATCGCAATGATCCAGAGGTTGCAGCATTGATAGTAAGTGTCTGTACTTACCAATAATTACATAAATCTATATATTAACATATATATATTTAAATATTTCACAGGATCAATTTGAAGCTGAGTTAGAACAGCTGCCAGAGGACCAGCGACAGCTTCCCATGCGACGGGATGAGATCTTTCATCGCATTATTGGTCGGGACGGGCATGGCTATAGTTTGACCTATGGAGCAGGGATTCCTCGTTCTGTAGTGTCACGCGCTGCGGTTGTCGGTCCTGCTGTTGCTCATATGACACAGCAGATGTCAGATTTTGAGGCACGGCTGCGCGCTTCCGAGGAGACAAATGCGCAATTGACAGCTGAGGTTAGAGCACTGCGGGAATATGTGCGTCGAGCTGATGGTACAGGGGATCATACGACGCAGGTATATACTGTATTTATTTATTTAATTTAAATTATTTTTGTTATTAAAATATTTATAATGTTTATTTGTTGTAGGCACCTGGCCCACCAGAAGGAGGTAGCAGTGATGGAAACACGTGACGCACCATATATTCACGAGATATGTTTTTTGTTTTTACTGGTAGGGTTGACATTGATGTACTGTATTTATTCATTTAAGTAATGCATTATTACCATCCATGGTGGTCTTTTAAATATTTTATAGATTATGTATTATTAATATATTTTTTATAAATTTCTGTATGGTATCGATAAAAGAAATATGTATTAATTAGATATTATCACTTTTATTTTTCACTTTTGTAATCAATGGGATGGCCTTTGCACCCCCGGAGAACCCCCCGCACCCCCGTACACCCCCCCGCCACCCCCGTACAGCCCCCCGCCACCCCCGTACAGCCCCCCGCCACCCCCGTACAGCCCCCCGCCACCCCCGTACAGCCCCCCGCCACCCCCGTACAGCCCCCCGCCACCCCCGTACAGCCCCCCGCACCCCCGTACAGCCCCCCGCACCCCCGTACAGCCCCCCGCCACCCCCGTACAGCCCCCCGCCACCCCCGTACAGCCCCCCGCCACCCCCGTACAGCCCCCCGCCACCCCCGTACAGCCCCCCGCCACCCCCGTACAGCCCCCCGCCACCCCCGTACAGCCCCCCGCCACCCCCGTACAGCCCCCCGCACCCCCGTACAGCCCCCCGCCACCCCCGTACAGCCCCCCGCCACCCCCGTACAGCCCCCCGCCACCCCCGTACAGCCCCCCGCACCCCCGTACAGCCCCCCGCACCCCCGTACAGCCCCCCGCCACCCCCGTACAGCCCCCCGCCACCCCCGTACAGCCCCCCGCCACCCCCGTACAGCCCCCCGCCACCCCCGTACAGCCCCCCGCCACCCCCGTACAGCCCCCCGCACCCCCGTACAGCCCCCCGCACCCCCGTACAGCCCCCCGCCACCCCCGTACAGCCCCCCGCCACCCCCGTACAGCCCCCCCGCCACCCCCGTACAGCCCCCCGCACCCCCGTACAGCCCCCCGCCACCCCCGTACAGCCCCCCGCACCCCCGTACAGCCCCCCGCACCCCCGTACAGCCCCCCGCCACCCCCGTACAGCCCCCTGCCACCCCCGTACAGCCCCCCGCCACCCCCGTACAGCCCCCCGCACCCCCGTACAGCCCCCCGCCACCCCCGTACAGCCCCCCGCCACCCCCGTACAGCCCCCCGCACCCCCGTACAGCCCCCCGCCACCCCCGTACAGCCCCCCGCCACCCCCGTACAGCCCCCCGCCACCCCCGTACAGCCCCCCGCCACCCCCGTACAGCCCCCCGCCACCCCCGTACAGCCCCCCCGCCACCCCCGTACAGCCCCCCGCCACCCCCGTACAGACGGCACCTCATTCGGAGGTGCCGTGTGACCGCGGCGGCCGGAAACGCGTTTCCGGCGCCTTTAAACACCAAAACGGCGTGCGGCGGTCCGATTCGGAGCAAACGTGCTCCGAACGACCTGAAACCGCACGGGAACATCCGGGGCGTGAATTGTGAAATGGTCGGCCAGACGGCACCTCATTCGGAGGTGCCGTGTGACCGTGGCGGCCGGAAACGCGTTTCCGGCGCCATTAAACACCAAAACGGCGTGCGGCGGTCCGATTCGGAGCAAACGTGTTCCGAACGACCTGAAACCGCACGGGAACGATAGAAATATTATTCCTGAGATGCAGGAGGAGGCCGCACGTCCATCGGACGTGCGGTTCGCGCGGCACGTCCGATTGTGCCGTTTTCAGCAGCGCGGCGCGCGCTGAAATGGCGCGTTGGGGGGTCAAAACCACCCGAACGACCTCCGAATGCCACGAAACCGTACGACAACATCCGGGGCGTGAATTGTGAAATGGTCGGCCAGACGGCACCTCATTCGGAGGTGCCGTGTGACCGCGGCGGCCGGAAACGCGTTTCCGGCGCCATTAAACACCAAAACGGCGTGCGGCGGTCCCGTTCGGAGCAAACGTGCTCCGAACGACCTGAAACCGCACGGGAACGATAGAAATATTATTCCTGAGATGCAGGAGGAGGCCGCACGTCCATCGGACGTGCGGTTCGCGCGGCACGTCCGATTGTGCCGTTTTCAGCAGCGCGGCGCGCGCTGAAATGGCGCGTTGGGGGGTCAAAACCACCCGAACGACCTCCGAATGCCACGAAACCGTACGACAACATCCGGGGCGTGAATTGTGAAATGGTCGGCCAGACGGAACCTCATTCGGAGGTGCCGTGTGACCGCGGCGGCCGGAAACGCGTTTCCGGCGCCATTAAACACCAAAACGGCGTGCGGCGGTCCGATTCGGAGCAAACGTGCTCCGAACGACCTGAAACCGCACGGGAACGATAGAAATATTATTCCTGAGATGCAGGAGGAGGCCACACGTCCATCGGACGTGCGGTTCGCGCGGCACGTCCGATTGTGCCGTTTTCAGCAGCGCGGCGCGCGCTGAAATGGCGCGTTGGGGGGTCAAAACCACCCGAACGACCTCCGAATGCCACGAAACCGTACGACAACATCCGTTGCGTGAATTGTGAAATGGTCGGCCAGACGGCACCTCATTCGGAGGTGCCGTGTGACCGTGGCGGCCGGAAACGCGTTTCCGGCGCCATTAAACACCAAAACGGCGTTCGGCGGTCCGATTCGGAGCAAACGTGTTCCGAACGACCTGAAACCGCACGGGAACGATAGAAATATTATTCCTGAGATGCAGGAGGAGGCCGCACGTCCATCGGACGTGCGGTTCGCGCGGCACGTCCGATTGTGCCGTTTTCAGCAGCGCGGCGCGCGCTGAAATGGCGCGTTGGGGGGTCAAAACCACCCGAACGACCTCCGAATGCCACGAAACCGTACGACAACATCCGGGGCGTGAATTGTGAAATGGTCGGCCAGACGGCACCTCATTCGGAGGTGCCGTGTGACCGCGGCGGCCGGAAACGCGTTTCCGGCGCCATTAAACACCAAAACGGCGTGCGGCGGTCCGATTCGGAGCAAACGTGCTCCGAACGACCTGAAACCGCACGGGAACGATAGAAATATTATTCCTGAGATGCAGGAGGAGGCCGCACGTCCATCGGACGTGCGGTTCGCGCGGCACGTCCGATTGTGCCGTTTTCAGCAGCGCGGCGCGCGCTGAAATGGCGCGTTGGGGGGTCAAAACCACCCGAACGACCTCCGAATGCCACGAAACCGTACGACAACATCCGGTGCGTGAATTGTGAAATGGTCGGCCAGACGGCACCTCATTCGGAGGTGCCGTGTGACCGCGGCGGCCGGAAACGCGTTTCCGGCGCCATTAAACACCAAAACGGCGTGCGGCGGTCCCGTTCGGAGCAAACGTGCTCCGAACGACCTGAAACCGCACGGGAACGATAGAAATATTATTCCTGAGATGCAGGAGGAGGCCGCACGTCCATCGGACGTGCGGTTCGCGCGGCACGTCCGATTGTGCCGTTTTCAGCAGCGCGGCGCGCGCTGAAATGGCGCGTTGGGGGGTCAAAACCACCCGAACGACCTCCGAACGACCTGAAACCGCACGACAACATCCGGTGCGTGAATTGTGAAATGGTCGGCCAGACGGCACCTCATTCGGAGGTGCCGTGTGACCGCGGCGGCCGGAAACGCGTTTCCGGCGCCATTAAACACCAAAACGGCGTGCGGCGGTCCGATTCGGAGCAAACGTGCTCCGAACGACCTGAAACCGCACGGGAACGATAGAAATATTATTCCTGAGATGCAGGAGGAGGCCGCACGTCCATCGGACGTGCGGTTCGCGCGGCACGTCCGATTGTGCCGTTTTCAGCAGCGCGGCGCGCGCTGAAATGGCGCGTTGGGGGGTCAAAACCACCCGAACGACCTCCGAAGGCCACGAAACCGTACGACAACATCCGGGGCGTGAATTGTGAAATGGTCGGCCAGACGGCACCTCATTCGGAGGTGCCGTGTGACCGCGGCGGCCGGAAACGCGTTTCCGGCGCCATTAAACACCAAAACGGCGTGCGGCGGTCCGATTCGGAGCAAACGTGCTCCGAACGACCTGAAACCGCACGGGAACGATAGAAATATTATTCCTGAGATGCAGGAGGAGGCCGCACGTCCATCGGACGTGCGGTTCGCGCGGCACGTCCGATTGTGCCGTTTTCAGCAGCGCGGCGCGCGCTGAAATGGCGCGTTGGGGGGTCAAAACCACCCGAACGACCTCCGAATGCCACGAAACCGTACGACAACATCCGGTGCGTGAATTGTGAAATGGTCGGCCAGACGGCATCTCATTCGGAGGTGCCGTGTGACCGCGGCGGCCGGAAACGCGTTTCCGGCGCCATTAAACACCAAAACGGCGTGCGGCGGTCCCGTTCGGAGCAAACGTGCTCCGAACGACCTGAAACCGCACGGGAACGATAGAAATATTATTCCTGAGATGCAGGAGGAGGCCGCACGTCCATCGGACGTGCGGTTCGCGCGGCACGTCCGATTGTGCCGTTTTCAGCAGCGCGGCGCGCGCTGAAATGGCGCGTTGGGGGGTCAAAACCACCCGAACGACCTCCGAACGACCTGAAACCGCACGACAACATCCGGTGCGTGAATTGTGAAATGGTCGGCCAGACGGCACCTCATTCGGAGGTGCCGTGTGACCGCGGCGGCCGGAAACGCGTTTCCGGCGCCATTAAACACCAAAACGGCGTGCGGCGGTCCGATTCGGAGCAAACGTGCTCCGAACGACCTGAAACCGCACGGGAACGATAGAAATATTATTCCTGAGATGCAGGAGGAGGCCGCACGTCCATCGGACGTGCGGTTCGCGCGGCACGTCCGATTGTGCCGTTTTCAGCAGCGCGGCGCGCGCTGAAATGGCGCGTTGGGGGGTCAAAACCACCGGAACGACCTCCGAATGCCACGAAACCGTACGACAACATCCGGTGCGTGAATTGTGAAATGGTCGGCCAGACGGCACCTCATTCGGAGGTGCCGTGTGACCGCGGCGGCCGGAAACGCGTTTCCGGCGCCATTAAATACCAAAACGGCGTGCGGCGGTCCGATTCGGAGCAAACGTGCTCCGAACGACCTGAAACCACACGGGAACGATAGAAATATTATTCCTGAGATGCAGGAGGAGGCCGCACGTCCATCGGACGTGCGGTTCACGCGGCACGTCCGATTGTGCCGTTTTCAGCAGCGCGGCGCGCGCTGAAATGGGGCGTTGGGGGGTCAAAACCACCCGAACGACCTCCGAATGCCACGAAACCGTACGACAACATCCGGGGCGTGAATTGTGAAATGGTTGGCCAGACGGCACCTCATTCGGAGGTGCCGTGTGACCGCGGCGGCCGGAAACGCGTTTCCGGCGCCATTAAACACCAAAACGGCGTGCGACGGTCCGATTCGGAGCAAACGTGCTCCGAACGACCTGAAACCGCACGGGAACGATAGAAATATTATTCCTGAGATGCAGGAGGAGGCCGCACGTCCATCGGACGTGCGGTTCGCGCGGCACGTCCGATTGTGCCGTTTTCAGCAGCGCGGCGCGCGCTGAAATGGCACGTTGGGGGGTCAAAACCACCCGAACGACCTCCGAATGCCACGAAACCGTACGACAACATCCGGGGCGTGAATTGTGAAATGGTCGGCCAGACGGCACCTCATTCGGAGGTGCCGTGTGACCGTGTCGGCCGGAAACGCGTTTCCGGCGCCATTAAACACCAAAACGGCGTGCGGCGGTCCGATTCGGAGCAAACGTGTTCCGAACGACCTGAAACCGCACGGGAACGATAGAAATATTATTCCTGAGATGCAGGAGGAGGCCGCACGTCCATCGGACGTGCGGTTCGCGCGGCACGTCCGATTGTGCCGTTTTCAGCAGCGCGGCGCGCGCTGAAATGGCGCGTTGGGGGGTCAAAACCACCCGAACGACCTCCGAAGGCCACGAAACCGTACGACAACATCCGGGGCGTGAATTGTGAAATGGTCGGCCAGACGGCACCTCATTCGGAGGTGCCGTGTGACCGCGGCGGCCGGAAACGCGTTTCCGGCGCCATTAAACACCAAAACGGCGTGCGGCGGTCCGATTCGGAGCAAACGTGCTCCGAACGACCTGAAACCGCACGGGAACGATAGAAATATTATTCCTGAGATGCAGGAGGAGGCCGCACGTCCATCGGACGTGCGGTTCGCGCGGCACGTCCGATTGTGCCGTATTCAGCAGCGCGGCGCGCGCTGAAAGGGCGCGTTGGGGGGTCAAAACCACCCGAACGACCTCCGAATGCCACGAAACCGGACGACAACATCCGGGGCGTGAATTGTGAAATGGTCGGCCAGACGGCACCTCATTCGGAGGTGCCGTGTGACCGCGGCGGCCGGAAACAAAACGGCGTGCGGCGGTCCGATTCGGAGCAAACGTGCTCCGAACGACCTGAAATATATTATATATATATAATATTTAAAATATATTATATAGAGAATATTTAAATTATTATAACACAATGATTTGATATTATATATGTATTAAATATGTATTAAAACATTTCAAATATATAATATATATATATATATATATATATTTAAAATATTGTATTTAATAGTATATATATGAATATTTTTACATAAATATATATATATATTTATATTGAATTCAATAAAATTTTTTTAAAAAATTTTTTTTTTTTGAATAGCGACCGCCATAGGCGGTCGCTATAGGGTGCCATGCCGGCCCACTATAGCGACCGCCATTGGCGGTCGCTATAGGGTGCCCGGCAGGGGGCCTTCAGCGACCGCCAAGCGGTCGCTGAAGGCCGAACTGACGGCCTCCTATAGCGACCGCCATTGGCGGTCGCTAAAGCCCTCTAGCGACGGGGCAACAGCGACCGCCAATGGCGGTCGCTGCGCGGCCGCTAAAGACCTTTAGCGACCGCCAATGGCGGTCGCTAATTGTCTTATTTTTAGTAGTGTAGGTCTTTTCATCGATTGTCAGCATAAATTTTTTGTCGACTATGAGATTCTCTTATGTTTTGATGAATATATCTAACCTTCTCTTAAATCACCTCAAATAGATCAGGTACCAATATATTTCTTTTCCCAAATTCATTCGAGCATGTTTAAGTTCTATACCTATTACTTTATAGGTTTTCATAAGGATCCATCTAAATACTATAGTGAAAGAAATTTTTGTAAGAAAATTCTACCAAAGGTAGGTATTGATCCCAACCACCTTTGAAATGCATAGAGAAATCTGTCAACATGTCTTCTAGAGTTTGAATTTTCCTCTTGTACTAACCATATGTCTGAGAATGATAAGAAATGCGGGAACTTAGCTATGTATCTAGAGCCTACTGAAGAATTCTCTAGAACATTGAGGTAAACCTTGGATCCCGATCAGATATAATGGAATGTGGTACACCATGAAATATTACCATTCCTTAATATATATTCTAGAAAGCTAATCAAGAGAGAATTATTCACTAATAGGAATGAAGTGTTCTGACTTTTTAATGAAATCAACTATAACCCATATAGCATTATGGCCTTTACATGTTTTGGGAAGTCTTACAACAAAGTCCATGTTGATGTTTTCCATTTCCATTCTGGTATGGGTAATGGTTCAAACATCCTCTTTAGACTTCTATCTCCCAGACTTAACTTTATAACAAACCAATCATTTAGAAACATACTCTATAATGTCTCTCTTCATGCCATCCCACTAGAAATACTCCTTCAAGTCTCGATGCATCTTTTTGCTTAAATGGGGAATTGAGAACGCTGAACTATGAGCCTCATACAATATCTCCTTTAATTCTGGTATGGGATAGATACAAACACAATTCTTGAATGTTATTATTGAATCATAATCAAGGTTTAACTCATGAACATTTCTCACATTCTCTTGTAGTTATACATAATCCTTCTTCACCTCATTAAACATCACTTGTATAGATTTTTGAACATTTATTTTAGAAAGATAATATTTCTCCCATTCCATTATGATTCCTATATCTATCCTTTTCAAATCCATTAATATTATATATTTTGTGATCCTCATACTAGATAGGATTGAATGGTATTTTCGACTAAAAGTATCATCCACCGTGTTCACTTTCCCTAGGTGGTAATGTATTGAATAGTCATAATATTTAATTAACTGTGAACATATTCTTTAGTGAATATTCTGATCCTTTTGAATGAATATGTACTTTGAAATTTTATGATAAGTATATATATCAATCCTTTCTACATAAAGATAATACCTCCATATATTTAATGAAAATATTAATGAAGCTAACTCCAAATCATGAGTTGGGTAATTTTTCTTATGGTTTTTCAATTATCATGAGGCATAATCAATCACCATACTTTTTTGTATGAGAAAACATCCTAGCCCCTTCTTGGATGAATCACTATAGATTAAAAAACATTCTCCACTATAGGTTAGTGTGATCAAAGGTTCACAGACTAACCTCCTTTTCAACTCCATGAAATTCTCTTCACATTCCTCTATCTATATGAACTTAACTCTTTTACAAGTCAACATGGTGAGTGTATTAGAAAATCATGAGAAATCCTTTACAAAATGTTGATAATATCAAGCTAATAGAAGAAAACATCGGATATCAGTTACTGTTGTTGGTCTAGACCAACATTCAATAACATTTTTCTTTGTTGTATATGTAGATATACCCTCTCTTGAGATTATGTGACCAAAAAATGAAACTTTCTTAAGCCAAAATTCACACTTGATAAATTTTGAATAAATATTTTACTTTATTAGTGACATCATCATAGTCCTCAAGTGGCTTTTTGTTCTTCCTTTCACATTGAATAAATAAGAATATCTTTTATAAATACTAATAAAACTAATTAGGATAGCATCTAAAGAATATATTCATCATATCCATGGATATAGTAGGGGAATCAGTAAGGCCAAAAGGCATCACTATAAATTCATAGTGTCTATACCTTGTATAAAATATTTTCTTGGGTATATCCTTCTTCTTCATCCTTAATTGATGATATATATAATGAAGATCAATCTTGGAAAAGTATTTAGATCCTTTTGGTTGGTCAAATAAGTAATCAATGTGGGGGATATGATCTTTTTTCTTGATAGTGATCTTGTTATATTCTCAATAATCAATGCATAATCACATTGATCCATATTTCATCTTAACAAACAAAACAGGTGCACCCCAAGGTGATGCACTACAACACATGAATCCCTTTTTAAGATTCTCTTGGATTTTCTTCTTAAATTCCTATAACTCAATTGGGTCTATAAGAAGTAATTGAAATAGGGATAAAACCTTGTATGAGTTCTATTGAAAACTCTACTTCATGATTCAGTGGAAGACCTGATAATTCTTCCAAAAATACATCAATAAAATTCCATACAATTTGTTTATCCTTAACAGTGAGTTTCTCCCTAACCATATGAGACAAATAACCTTCCTTTATAGGAATTAGGACCCACATGATGGAATTAATTTACACTGTAAGTTCATATTCATCCTTACATTGATAGATTATCATATATTTATTCAGAAAATGAAATCCGACTTCCCTTCGTTGATAATTAATATGACCTTCATATAGAGAAAGTAAATCCATACAAAGAATCACATTTAATTCAACTAAATGAAGGATCACAATATTTTTAGGAAGCACTTTCCCACGAAATTCAACCATAGAGGAGTTATAAACTTCTGATGCGACCGTTCTGACATTAGGAGTTTTCACAGAAAACTCAACATCTAATTATTGAGGTAATATGGAAATAAATTTAGAAAATTGTTTAGAAATAAAAGAGTGGGTAGATCCAGAATCAATTAAATTATTTTCTACTTTAGAGTTGATGGTAAGTGTACCTTTCACCATGCAATTTTCATACTCCACCAGTCTAGTAGTGATCTCATGTGATTTTCCTTTATCGTTAACCATAATATAGTTTTGATGTCGATAATTGTAATGACCTAGAATTCCATGTAATTTTTTTTTAAATTATATTGGATTATTTCGAGACTAGGCACTCAAGAGACACTTGATTCTGAGGCCCGGTGAGCCTGGAATAAGTGTTTAATCTTGTTTTAGTTTATTTAAAATATCACACATGAGGGGTTTTGAAATCTTCTAAATGGGTACCTAGATTAAAAATACAAGGGAACCGTTGTCTTAGGAATGATGATGTAACTTAATAAAGGAATTAACCTCGACTGGCATGGGTTGATGAAAAAAGTTAGTTCTTGAAATTTTTGAGACATTTTTTGAAAATAATTTTTTAATGAAAAAGAGAATAAATAGCAAATTTTATTTTATTTTGAAATTTGAATTCATCGCAACGTAACAACATTGAAACCTTAGCGTAACTAAAATGTTATTTTATTTATGAAACAACATACAGATTCTATAATGCAACATAATGGAAATATTGAAACACATTTTATACCTTTAATGGTTTTACCAAGGACTGATCATTGGCACATTGAAGAATTGCTCTGAATCCATGGAGATTTTTCATTGGCGAGAGATGATAGATGAATGGCTGTCAATGATGGATTGTGGAGAAATGAACTTAGTGTTGCGATCCTCACCAATGAATAATCTGACTTTGATGTAGGGGTTTTTTCTTGATGAAATTGTTTCCCCGTTTTTTCTTTCTAAACAGAAAACGCGGATCAACCCACTAGCCAGTTGATCCACAGATCATTTGTTCGGGTAGGGTGAATTTTTTTATCTTAGGCTCGAAGGGATTGAATATTAGTGTTAATAATATACCTTTTTATTCTAATGTGGAGGAATCAGGCTGACACGAACAAGGCTAGATCCCTCCATTGTGGGTGTTCTTGTGTTCTTCATGACTGAACCCTTGGATCGACAACAAGGCTAATTTGAAATTGATTCATAGACAAAGATTACCCAAGGACCAAAAATGTTCTCTTGGATCAGAGAATGGACCATTAGAGCATGTATGGTGGCCCACATAAGGACCCAACAACATGTTGGAACTGGCAGTGGTATGCGTCGGTGGCCGCCTGTGGAAAGTGGCATGTGTCAGTGGCACACCACAGCAATGGAGGTGCCCGCGACATCGGCCACCAGGTGGCAGATGAGGGCCGCCAACAACAAATGGCAGCGGGGTCTCTGGAGGATGCAAAATCTAGCCACGTCTCGCGGTTGTAGGGTTGTAGTCTTGCAAGACCGCAGTAGGATAGACCCGCAACAAACCCACCATGTTGGCTGGGAGTGGATGCAGCGACCACCGCTTTATTCGGGCGATGCAAGCTGCTCACAATGGGTTGGGTGGGAGAAGTATGTCGGTCCACCCTAACGGGCTGGACCTACAGCCTAGATGGTCTAGGACGGGCCCATCCAGACCAGGCTACGCCTAAAGGACCGGGTCATATCTGGGTTGGGTCAGACACAGGTCGAGTCGGTGGGCCCAGTGGGTCGGTCCAGGTTAGGTTGGACCTGGCCCGGACCCCGCTATCCCATTTTCACTAAAACATCTATAACTTCCAAACAGTGCGTTCGATTGATGAACCATTTTTGGAGTTTATACTCTCATGATGAGATGGTACTTTTGACATATTCGAAGTGAGATTTCATGGAAGATGGGATACGACCGATGTCTTGAGGAGTAGATTCTCCTGAAATCAAGCATACTACGAGCGGGAATCCTGTGGCTAGTTGTGAATAGAAGGAAGTGACGAGCGGACCATAGCGGCTTGATAGATGAGCAATAGGTGAGCAAACCTCAATGGCCCAATAGAAGAGCGGTATATGAGTGGACCTTAGTGGCCTTATAGATGAGTGGTAGCCAAGCTTACCTTAGTGGCTTGATAGACAAGCGGTAGCCGAG
Source organism: Viscum album (assembly GCA_963277665.1). Taxonomy (NCBI): domain Eukaryota; kingdom Viridiplantae; phylum Streptophyta; class Magnoliopsida; order Santalales; family Viscaceae; genus Viscum; species Viscum album. The sequence continues at coordinate 257,269,990 of OY728128.1, read as the reverse complement.
TGGACCTCAGTGGCCCGACAGATGAGTTGTAGCCGAGCAAACCTCAGTGGTTTGGCAGAAAAGTGTTAGCCAAGCGGACCTCAGTGGCTTGGTAGCAGAGTGGACCTCAGTGACCTGGTAGACAAACAAACCTCAGTGACTCATTAGGGATTAGTCCCTCTGTAGTACAAGATGTTCATCTTTAAAACTGATAATACTACTTTCTATACTTTAAGTTATAACTATGTGATTTGACCATTACCTCATGTGTGATTTCCTTTGTGGTATTTTCTTCATGATTTGGGGTCCCTACTACATATTATGTTACTCATCCCTAAACGGGATCCGCTCGCACCTGTTGTGTCTTGTGAAAACGATCGACATATTGACGGTGACCTTGGTGGCCCAGGACAAGGTGGCTACTAGTGAGGTTAGACAGGGGAGGTGTACTCCTACAGCTTCCAGTAGCTACTCATCACCTACCATTTAGGTAGGGTTTTCTGCAGAAGGATTATCAGAGACCTTTTACTCCTTTTTTTACATATTTTCTTTTGTTGGGTTTGTATTATGTCCCATTTTTTACTTAAATCTTGTAATTTTACTCCCATTGGTTGTCTTAGTGGTATTCTTGTTCACTTTTCAGCATTGTGGGTTTGGATGTGTCTCTGTGTGTGCATATAGGTACACAGAAAAATGCCTCCCACTTACAGGATAATTCCTTCAGCACTAGTCTCTAGCCCCTAACCTTTGGGAGGTGGGCTTGGGGTAGTCAGGGCATGGGTCATGGGGGACGGGTTGTGACAAATTGTTATCAAAGTTGGCCGACCCTACCATAAAGACCAAGAGTCTTTGGTTTTGTTTTTGAGAAACAATGTTGAATGTATTGAGTTTGACTTTCAGGCTCGGGGAGTCCAGTGTTGGTGTAGTGACTGACGTATCCATACACCAGGACCTTGAATTCTTCTTTTCACTTGGTAGATGAAACCAATGGTTTCTTTCATCATATAGAATTTTGAGTGTTTCCTCATGTTCTTCTTGATTCAGAGTAAGCTAACCTGGTATAACCTATTGACAATGGTTCATCTGGATCTATTTCAGGATGTTTCCATGCAGAAAGCCAGCGAGGATCCCAGTGTGTGACCACGAGGATGGTATACCCAATGATGAGGCATCATTACAGGGACCAGTACTAGAGATGGACCCACCGGGAGGTTCACCAGCATTTCCACCACCCGTCAATTAGTAATTTCTACCAACAATACCTATAGAGTAATCTTGTAGTATCAGTTCCTTACACAAGTTTTAGAGGCATATAACTCCCAGGTTCAGAGGTGAGACTGTCCCCCAGGTGGAAGAAGATTGGCACAAGGCGGTTATGTAAGTCTTCTGTCTAGTGAAGATGCCTCTCGACCATATAGTGGTCTTATCTACGAGCCTTCTTCAGAGATAAGAAGGGAGATGGTGGAGCTTTATGATCCAAACACATGATGAGGTGACCCTCACCTAGACAGACTTTGAGTGCCTCTTCAAATAAGAGTTCTTCTAGAGACATTTTCCTCAGTGTGCATACATGAATTATTGAACCTACAGTAGGGTGTCATGAAAATTGCAGAGTACTCAGTGAGATTCACTGATTTTTCTTGGTACTCCACGGATATGGTGTAATAACCATTCTTAAGGGCTCAAGCTTTTGAGCAGGGACTATGCCGGGAGATCCATGAATCCATGGTATCGCTTAGCATGCCTACTTAGGATGGGGTGCTAGAGAGATCCCTACTCATGGAGAGCTTCCTGGAAGAGCAGGTGCCAAAAGCAGGAGATACCAATAGATGTTAGGTAGTGGATTATTCAGCTCTGGGTAGAAGGCAACAGACAATGGGGCCCAAGCATGCCAGGAATTTTAGGGGATGACCCCGAGATGTAGGATCGGTAGTACAAGATCCCCAGGGTGGAGGGAGTCGTCAAAGGGGTAGGTTGTGCTACTCATGCGGTGGGTAGGGGCATATGGATCATGATTTCCCGACTCATTGCACAGAAAACTAGAACACAATTAGTTGATGTGGCTGGAGCCTGCAGAGTAGCTGGTGGTGGGTAGAGGTTGGATGTTCTACCACCACCACCCCAAGTGGCCCACCATGGGCTTTGAGATCCAGTGGACATGGGTGAAGACAACCACATGAGAGGGAGGCCTATGACCATGGTGGTCTAGAGATGATTAGAGGTATGATCTATGTCTTCTCCACATTAGTTGTAGTTCTTATAGAGGGAGGTTCCAGTCATTGTTTTCTTTCCACAAACCTTTTTCGTAGCTCAGAGATTTCGGTGGAGTTGTTGGCTCAATCCTTATGATTATAGACTCTTATAAGAGGGGATTTGATTATCACACACTGGTTCCGACAGTGTGAGATTACTCTCAGATGGGATATCTTCAGCTAGGATCTTTTAGTAGCAATTGCAAGGCCTTAAAACGTCATCCTGAGTATGGACTGGTTATCCATAGTTCATGAACAGATCAACTACTTAAAACACATAGTGTTATGTGTCCATAGAGACAGGACCATGTTTTCTTTCACTAGAGATAAGGGAGAACTTACAGTGTAGGACAAGCTTTCTTAGAGGAGGGTGTGGCCGATTACTCACCAGTTAGCTAGCATCAACCTCAGTGTGGTGGAAAACAAGAGTCTTAACTTTCCTGTAGTGGTGGATGAGTACGAAGAAGTATTTACTCAAGATGTTTCGGGATTACCTCCTCGCATAGAGGTAGACTTATGCATTGATCTATACCCCAAGATGATACTGATATCCACACCAGCATATTGGATGGCTCCCGCGGAGCTTCATGAGCTAAGGGTGCAGCTCAAAGATTTGCAGGAGACAGTCCTGAAAATATGATCTATACCAACAATTTTGGGCAAACCGTTGGTATAGTTCATTAATTTAGACCTAGACCAACGGTTTGGACAAAACCGTTGGTGTAGGTCACTTATATGGACCTATACCAACGGTTTTTCCAAAACCATTGGTATAGGTCCCAAAATCAAAGAACCTATAACAACGGTTCACAAAACCGTTGGTATAGGTCTATACCAACGGTTTTGAGAAGAGTTGGTATAGGTACATGTAATTTTAATGGAATATTCTTACAGAGGACATTAAATAAATCAAAATTTAAAATACTTATTATAATACATATATATATTTATAAAATTATGTTCAAAAAAGTAAGTTAGGTTAGTTGTTAGGTCGTTCAATCACAAACCAAAGGTGCTGGGATAAAAAAAAAACCGAATGTTTATTTTTTGAATTACATATACCAATGGTTTTGTGGAACTGTTGGTATATATTTTCGTATTAAATATACCAACGATATTCCCAAAACCATTGGTATAGACCTGTTACGATGACTTACTTGGTAACAGTTCTCTAAACTGTTGGTATAAGCTATACCAACAGTTTGGAGGTCTATAAGAACGGTTCCAAACCGTTGGTATAGGGTATTTTTCCAGCAGTGAGAAGGGCTTCATGAGGCCCATTGTTTCACCGTGGGAAGACCCAATATTGTTTTCCAAGAAAGAATATAAGAGTTTGTGGTTGTTATTTTACTTCTGGATCCTAAACTAGGTAACCGTGAAGAACAAGTATCCACTTCCGAGGAGTGATGACCTCTTTGATCAGCTGAAGGGAGAAAGATAGTTCTCGAAGATAGATCTGAGATCAGGCTATCATCATCTTCGTGTACAGGGTGAGGATGTACTGAAGATAGAATTTAGTTGACGGTATGTATACTATGGGTTCTTGGTGATTCCATTCATCATGACCAATTCCCCAATTGTGTTGACACGACTCATTAATAGGATCTTCCATCCCTACCTTGATCGGTTTTTTGTGCTCTTCACAGATGACATCCTGGTGTACTCGGCATATGAGGAAGAGCATACTACACACCTATGGATTGTCTTGGATACACACTGAGATCATCAGCTTTATGGGAAGCTCTCGAAGTGGTAGTTCTATATTTTGGAGGCCCACTTTATGGGACATGTCATTTATGTGGCTTGAGTCATAGTGGAACCAGCAAAGATAGAGGCAGTGCTTGATTGGGAGCCACCCAATAGCATGACTGAGATGCAATGTTTTTTGGGTTTGGCTGGGTACTACCGGAGGTTCATTCTTTCCTTTTCCAGGGTAGAAGAACCATTATCATCTTTGACATGGAAGAGAAATCTCTTAATGTTTTCGGAGAGATTCCATCAGAGTTTTCAGGATTTGAGGCATATATTGACGAGTTCCCCCATATTTACACTACCAGAGGAGGGTGTTGGATATGTAGTGTTTTGCAATGCATCAAGTACCGAACTAGGTTCTGTCCTGATGCATGGGTAAGTTGTGATCGCCTATGACTCATGACAGTTGAGGCTAAACAAGAAGAACTATATGACGCATGACCTAGAGTTAGTGGCAGTGGTCTTTTCCTGGAAGATGTGACAACACTACTTAATGTGTGAGTGATTTATTCTCTACTCTGATCACAAAAGTATTAGGTATATCTTCTCCCCAAAGGACCTGAACTTGAGGCAGTGATAGTGGCTAGAGTTCTTCCAGGTCTATGACTTTTAGATAGTCTGTAATCCTGGGAGGGGGAATTTGTTTGCAGACGTTCTTAATAGGAGATCCATTTTGCAGTTGCTATGTGTGGTGTCAGAGTAGTTAGATGTGATGCATATACCCTTTGTGGATAATGATGGAGACTCTTATCTCCAATCGATGGCTGTGACTCCCCCACTCTTACAACGAGTCAGGGAGGCACAACTTGTGTATGTTGACTGCGAGGCCCGACGTGCTTAGTTATCCTCAGTACAAGATCCTGATGGATTTTCGATAGGTGGGGAGCATACCATCCTTTTTAGAGGTCACATCATTGTACCAGTGGTGTTACGTGAGGAGGTTATGGAGAAGTTCCACACCTACCCTTTGGAAGTACATCCAGGAGTGACAACGATGTACTAAGATCTCTGAAGGTAGTAATAGTGGTCATGGATGAAGAAGGTAGTAGTGGATTATGTTTCACGGTGCCTCACTTGTTAGGAAGTGAAGGCAGAGCATCAGGTTCTAATAGAATTGACTCATCCATTTGATGTCCCAGAGTAAAAGTTTGATGGTTTTTCAATGGACTTCGTGATGAGTTTACCCTACACATCCAGGGGGCATGATACCATCTGGGTGATTTTTGACCAACTCACCATGTCAGCCCACTTCATACCCCTCAAGAAGTAGAGTTCAGTTGAGAGATTGCGACACCTCTACATGCAGGAGATAATTTGACATCATGGGGTCCCATTGATGACAGTCTCAGATCGAGACATATGATTTACATCCCGATTTTGGAATGGATTGTTGGAGGTTTTTGGGACTCAGCTTCGCTTGAACATAGATTTCCACCCTCAAACAGATAGTCAGATAGAGATGACTATCCATGTTTTAGTGGACCTTCTCCATGCTTGCATCTTGGACATTAGTTGTAGTTGGGAGGATCACCTATCACTGGTAGAGTTCACGTACAAAAATAGATACCACTCAACCATTGGAATGGCACCATTCGAGACACTATATGGGAGACCATGCAGATCACCGTTATGCTGGATAGACCCAGGGGAGTCTGCACTCATGGGTCTAGGTTAGTATGGGATACCACCGAGAGGTACAGGTCGTCCAGGAGCAGATGATGACTACATAGATCAGACATAAATCTTATGCTGATAGGAGACAGAGGCCCTTGGAGTTTGAGGAGGGACGCCATGTGTTCTTTAGGGTCTCACCTTAACAAGGATTACAAATGTTTGGCCAGGGTGGAAATCTATCTCAGAGGTTCATCAGACTTTTTTAGATTCTGAGTAGAATTGGAAATGTGGAATACCACCTATCTCTCCTTCCACAGATGTACTAGGATCATAATTTCTTCCATGTATCGTAGTTGAGGAGTTAGTGCATGATCTATCACATGTCATCAAATAGGGTGGGTTATATATTGATGATGGGGTGACATTTGCGGAGTTTCCGATAGACATTGAGGATTGATGGGAGTGAATACTTTGTGGATATTCAATTCCTCTAGTGCATGTTTGGTGGTAGCACATGAATCTCCAGGAGAGCACTTCAGAGTGGTAGGCTTAGATCTTTGATCAGTATCCCCATTTTTTTGTTTAGCCATTGTTTTGGATTATGAGGACGTAAATCCCTAAAGCTGGGGGTAATGTAATGTCCTAAAATTCTATGTAATTTTTTTAAATTATATGGGATTATTTTGAGACCAGTTTCTTAGATAACACTTAATTCTGAGGCCCGATGATCCCGGAATAAGTGTTAGAACATTTTTTTAAGTTTAATTAAAATAGCGCACATGTGCGGTTTTTTAAACTTCTAAACTGGTAACTAGATTAAAAATATGAGGGCACCATTGCATTTGGAATAAAAAATTAACCTAATAAAGGACTTAACCTCGACCAGAATGGGTTGAGGGAAAAAGTTAGTTTTCAAACATTTTGAAAATTTTTATTGAAATAATTTAAAAATGAAAAAAAATTAACATCAATGTTTATTTTATTTTGAATTTTGAGTCATTGTAACATAACTACAATGAAACCAGATCATAACCGAGACACAGTTTGATTTATGAAATAGTGTAACGATGCTACAATGAAATGTAACAGAAACATTGAAATGTGTTTTCTAACTTTAATGGTTTGACCGAAGACCGATCATTGGCATGTTGGAGAATTGCTTGGAACCCTTGGATATCTAGAATTGGAGAGCGATGATAGATGAACAACCATCAATGAAAGATTGTGGAGCGATGAATGGTGGGGTGCGATACTCACCAATAAATGATCTGAATTTGAGGTAGGGGTTTGTTCTTGATGAAATTGTTTCCCCATTGTTTCTTTCTAAATAGTGAACGCCGATCAACCCACTAATAGGTTGATCTACGAATCATTTGTTCTTGCAGGGTGGATTCGTTTATATTGGTATCAAAGGGGTATAAAATTTGTATTAATCATCCCAGTTTTTATTCTAACATGGAGGAATCGGGCTGACATGAACAAGGTTGGATCCCTCCATTTGGGCGTTATTCTGTTCTTCATGATCGAATCCGCAGATCGACGACAAAGCTACTTTGAAACTGTAGTAGGGACGATGAATACCCGAAGAACCCAATAGCGATCTTGGATTGGATAAAGGAACACTGAAGAAAGTATGGTGGCCCGCATAAGGACCCCCCAGTGCAACAATGATGATAGCAGTGTCAGCATGTGGTGACAGGTGGTTGCACCGTCATGCGATAGTGGAGTGAATCATCGGCGTGCCACATTGGTGTAGGTCCCCGCGACATCATCCACGAAGCATCAGAAAAGGGCCTCCAGAAACAACCAGTGATGGGGTCTCTAGAGGACATGACATTGAGCAAAATCTCATGGCTGAAAGGCCACAGTCCAGCTGGAGAATGACAAGAGGGCCCTATGTTGACTGGGAGCGGATGTAGTGACCACTATCGTGTCCGAGTGAGGCAATCCGGCCTACTCACAGTAGGCCGGGTTAGAGAAGGTGGACTAGACCCAATCGAACTGGGTCAAATCTAGGTCGGGTGAGGCTGGTGAGACCAGCGGGCCAGGTCATGTCGGGTCAGTCCGACCCAATCAGATTGGACCCAGACCCCATCAACCGATTTTTACTAAAACATCCATAACTTCCAAACCGTGCATCTGACTGATGATCCGTTTGGGGATTTGGGACTCTTGCGACGAGAAGGTCCTTTTGAAATACTCCAAGGGGGATTTTTTGGATATTGGTATATGACTTAAGGATTGATGAGTTGATTCTCTTGAAATTAAGCGCACTGTGAGTGAAAATCTAGTGGTTGGTTCTGACAAGAAGGAAGTGATGAGTAGACCTCAGTGGCCTGACAAAAGAGTTATATATAAGCAGACCTTAGTGGACCAGAAGACGAGCAGTGGATGAGTGGATCTTAGTGGCCCAGAAGATGAGCGGTATCCAAGCAGAACTTAGTGGCCCAGAAGATGAGTAGTAGCTGAGCGAACCTCAATGGATCGGTAGATGAGTGCTAACCGAGTGTACCTCAGTGGACTGATAGACGAGTGGTAGTTTAATGGACCTCAGTGTCCTAGAAGACGAGCAGTAGCCAAGCGGACCTCAGCGGCCCCATAAACAAGTGGTAGCCGAGCGGACCTAAGTGTCCCAGTAGATGAACAGACCTCAATGACTCATTGGGGATGAGTCCCTCAATAGTACAAGATTCTTATCTTTAAAACTGATAATCTTACATTATATATTTTAGGTTATACCTATGTAATCTATCCATTACATCATGGGTGATTTCCTTTGTGGTCTTTTCTTTATGGTTTGGTGTCCCTACTGAGTATTGTGTTACACATCCTTGCACAGACTCCTCCCTCACATGTCGTTTCTTAGGAAGACAACCGATATATTGACAGAGACCATGATTTCCCAGGACAAGGAAGTTCCTAGTGAGATTAGACTGGCAAGGAATACTCCTATAGCTTCTAGCATTTACTCTTCACCTAACTTTCAGGTTGGGTTTTCTGCTGACGGATTATTAGATACCTTGTACTCCCTTGATTACATATTTTCCTTTGTTGGGTTTGTATTCTGGACCATTTATACTCATATCTTGTAATTTTACTCTCAATAGTTGTATTAGTGGCATGCTTGTTTACTTGTTAGCATTGTGGGTATGGATGTGTGTGTGTGTGCATTTATACTGGTACATATGAAAACACCTTCCACTTATGGGATAATGCCTTTGGATCCAGTCGACAGCCCCTGGACATCAGGAGGTGGGCCTGGTGTAGTCATGACATAGACCCTGGGGGATGGTTCGTGACAATCCTCATCAATAACCCTTGGATTAGGGAATTGGTTAGCGCAATGCCCATTTTCTCTGAACTAGTAACATTAAAGTGTTGGAGGTGCATTCTATGCATCCCTTTCTCTATTTTCATCATTATCTATCATTTTTTCCCATCACTTCGGTATTCAATTGCTTTATGACCATATTTCCCACACTTAAAACATTTACTAGTCCCCTTAAGAGAGTTTCCTTCATGCTTCATTCCATACTTTGAGCATAATGGAAATATTATCTTCTTTTCACTATGGTTTTATGATTTTTCTTTGAGTTCTATTTTTTTTATTCTTATCAAGTCCATAAGATTGATGGATAAATCAAATATCTATCACAACCTTGAGATCACATAAAAATATTTCCTCATAGCTACTGTAGTCCATTATGGATAATTCTCTTCAGAGACTTGGTTTTATGCCACTGAAGTATTGATCAATCTTACTCTCAGGATGAATGATAATTCCATAAGCGTAACATGAAAGTCTTTTAAAATTTTATTTGTAGCTACCAATGAATTCATCATCCTTTTTCTTAATATCATGTAAATACTTCTCTATCATCATTCTAAGAATACAGGTAAAAAACTTATTGAAAAATAAGTTCATAAACTCATCACAATAAATAGATTCAATTTCATATCGTTGCCTTGTATTTTGGATGAGATTCCATCATTTATATTCTTCACCTTTCAAACAATAAACTTAAAAAATGAATTTATCATATTATACAAATTAGAGAACTAAAAATAAATTTTTAGTGGTACTGATCCATTGCTCATCCACTAGTGGATTAGAAGACCTACTAAAAGAAGGTGGATTTTTCCAAATGAATGACTCAACAGAATTTTTTCCCTTAATTTCTCATTTGGAAGGCTTGAATTATTCATAGATTTAGAATGATTTGTGATCACATGAAAAAGATTTTTAATTCCATCTCCTATAACATTATGTTTCTCAGGAGGAAAAACGTTGCATTTCCCATCATATTTAGCATTAATGTGGTTCCTTTGGGTTCCATCCAGTGACTTAAACAAAAAAAATATTGTGAGAAACACTAATCATAGTCGTATGACCACATAATCTAGGGAAATTACTAATAACATTTCAATTTACAACACCTTAGGTTTCATTCCTAGGTTATTCATGATTATTACTATAAGATTATATCCTATACTTAGACTTATCATTAGGTTTCTCACTAAGGATTTCACATCAAAGTTTCTAAAGGTTAACTAAACCTTTCTTTGATACCTACTATAATGGACCATACATTTGATACAAATAAATTGCATACAAATAGGAAAATATCCATTACATAACATAATAAAACCACGCTAAAACCATATAGGTTTATTATCTTTGGAAACTGGTAGACATAAACAACAGATTCATAAAATATCTAAATCATCTCCCACTAATAACTAGAACCTTTTTGATAAATCTTACATAATAACATTCTTCATATCCTGGGGAAAAGAAATATTCACAAAGGGTGATCTCAGATGCTCAGTAAGGGTAATCATGGGAGATAACATAGGCATAAGGGCATAACAACAAGAAAATAACTTTTGAAAATTATACCCTGTATATCAATGATCATGATATCATGTCATAGAATAAATTATAAAAAATAATAATGAATCAAAGGACATATTTCACGAGATCATAAAATAACACATGAAATTATGGCATACACATAATCATAAAAATCATTTCCATATTAGTCAATGATAATTTCCAAGACCATAATAATGGAAAAAGTCCCTTACTAAACTAGATTCATTCCCCATTCCATCAATGTATTACTGAATGAAGTTTACTCTCGTTCTAGACCTGTTTTACTGAACTGAGTTCACTTCTCGTTCTAGTCTTGTCTATCTCATGAGATATAAATATTTACCCACTGAATCAGAGGGAGATATAGGCCCCACCAATCACAGAATGAAAACCATACATATGTGTGGCACAAGAACATAATTCATTCATCATATCAGAACCCATGAAAATAAATTTGTTTCATAAATATTATTCAATCATAACAGAAACCATGGAAGGAAATGGGTTTCATAAATATCAATTTATAATAAACATAAACCAACCAACAGAATAATAGGGATAAAATCCTTGAAAAATATCCCCATTAAAACATAAGTAACCAAAATTAATAATATTTTAAATGTAAAATAATCTTGAGATATCACTTGAAAATAATTCTTGATAAAAATATCCTTTTTACTTTTAAAATGATTTCTTTTCTTAAAATTCCACGCAATTTTAAAAGAAAACATTTTCTTTGAAAATAAACTTGTAAGGTTGTAAGGGAAGCTTCAAGGAATTAAAGAATCAAGAAATCAGAAAAATATGTTCATGTTGTATAAGTGAAAAACCGTTCTTCTAATTATTCTTTGACAAACTCAAAAAGTACCTTGTTAGGAATATGAAAAAAGGATTCCTCTCAAACCGTTTAGTAAAAATTTCCACATGCGTAAAAATGAATTTAAACAATTGTATAGGATTATTTAAAATATTTTCGAATACAATTTTATGAAATGAGGAAATGGAATATAAATATTCCTCAGTAAATACTTACATATAAACAATCTTGGATAATAATATTTCATTATTATTATTCTTTCAGGTGTTAACTATTTCATTTTCTTATGCATGATTTATTGTATATGTCCCAATTCTTGTGCGTAGGATAGAATTAAATTACTTAAAAAATGATATTAAGGTAATATATATCATAGTTTCTTATTATCTACATTTATATAATCATTATTGAATGGTGATTATGTAAAATTAATCTCATCGCATCATGGAGACGGTAGGTCGTATGTTTGCATGAGTGATGATATCATTCCATTAATAATAAAAGGGTATGGAAATAAATGTAATATATTTTGTCCCAGAATCAATATCATGTTATAAAAATAATATATATATATATATATATTATTTCCATAATTATACCCATCCAAATAAAGTAGTGTTGAAAATAAGATTACATCACGACGTGGAGACAATAAGTCGTACCTGCGCACACGCATCACTTTTTCTTTTCGTAAGATAGATAAAATATAGAATATGGTTGATCCATAATCATAATAAAATATTATAATATAGTTTATAATATATTTATTACTTTATAATGTAATAAACACATGAAGAGGATGTAGAAGAAGAAATAATCTTGAAAGAGTCTGTAAAGACGATTACCTCTTCTTTGAAATTTTTTCTTTAGGTATCCTCTTAGGGACACTTGGTTTGGTATTTGTAAAATACCGAAACCTATAGAATGTTTCTAGGTAAGTTGAGAATATAAATTTTAAGGTTATGGTCGAGTTCAAAAGATAAATTTTATGTGAATAAGTGAGGGAGGAGGTTCCCATTTATAATTGATCTGAGTGACACTTTTGGAATTTTATGCAAATATTAAATTATATAAAATTCCATCTCAATCCAAACACATCAATAATTCCATGTATTAGAAAAAAATATGATATAAGTTTTTAATATCATCAACCAATATATTTTAGACAAGTTTTGGTACTATTTTAAACCTTATCATTTTGATTAATCCTTAGTTAATCTATTTTAATTTTAACTAAGGTAAAAAAAATTTCAACATTAAAAGTTTGTAATTTTTTCTTATGTGATGTAAATTGAATCATTAATGAAAAAATTATAAAATTTTAGACCACATTATAAATATTTTGTACTTTTAAATATGTTTTACGATTTTTAAGTAATTTAAGAAAATATTATTTTGATAAAATGTCATTAGTTTCAATTTTGACACTTTTCATTACTAGGAATATTAAAAATATCAAAATAAAAAAGTTAACTTAAAAAAAATTATTATATTACTAAGAGATAAATTTTATCTATAAAATTATTTGATTACAATAATTATCTCATATTATATTTATTTTAATATTATTAGTAACATTTATTTGATATTTACATTAAGAAAATAATTACAACACCAGTGTTGTGTAGTTATTTAATATAATTATTTGTTCACTAAAAATTAAAAGTCAAATACCATGATGAGTAAAAGTATTCTTTATTTTAGAATAATATTTATAGTATAATATATATATTTCTTAACCCTATATAAAAATGATATACTTTTTAAAACATGATCATAAGATTTTTAACTTTTTACTAAATAAAATATTATATATAACATAATTTCATATAAGTGACCCAAAAATTAAAATATAAATTTATATCATAAAAAAATGTCTATCAAGTTAAATATTTATAGTTATATTCTTTTATAACATAACATTATCCCCATTTGGATACATAAGGGACACTAAAGACAAATAAGTGACATTTTGTGACTTTTTTTATTTAAATATTATATAATTTATTTTCATGGACAAATGTCCATTAAAAAACATGATTTCAATCCTTATGTGTTAAGGGTTTATTTTTATTAATACAATAATTTTTTTCCTGTGTTAGAGTCATTTTATAGTCTTTGTAGGTTTTTTAATCTAAATTACTCAATTTACCCTTTATTCTGGTATTTTTTTACCAAGGTTACTATTCATATTGGCCAAAAATAAAAGGGAACTATTTACTAAATTTGATAAATATGATTAAAATATTGGCATCAATTTTTTAAAATTCAAGACATATAAATTGGATAATTTCATTTAATTTAAAATTGTTAAAATTCAATGAAAAATATTTTTTTTGGAAAAATTACCTTTTAAAACATAAAAATGTTTTATAATAAATTCATGTATAAAATACTTCTCCAAAAACTTTTTGTCGTCAAAACTACCTAATTAAAATTAAAAAATTATCCATAACATAATTTTATCTAGTAAATACTTCCAAAAAAAATTAGTATTTTCATTATTTTGTAAAGAAATAAATGTGTTTAGAAAAAATATTTCTAAGATAATTTTGACTTGTTGAATTCCAAAATTAAATTAATTTTGTCAAAAAAAATTTATAGAACTTATAAAAATTAATAAAAAATCAAAAACTTATTTTTTAAGAAAACTTTTTTTTAAAATAAACTGATTTTACAAAAAAATGAGTGACCATTTTCTAATAACTTACTAATAAATTAATATTGAGTTAGACCTTTATATTTATTCTATAAATTAGTTGTTAAAATTTATTTTCACCAATTTAAAAATAGTGTTATAATAGTAATTTTATACTAATAGCGTCTCATGGTTTGTTTAAACTCACAGTTGCATACAACACAATCTATTGAAGAATTAAATTTCTTAAATAGAATTATTTATTAAAATATAAGAGTGTTTCAAAAACTGTGTTATGATCATTTTTAGTGCGTACAAGTAGAATACATATCAATTAGATAAGAAGTCTACCCAGAATGACTAAATATGAAATTTATAAGGGTTTCCCACCCTTTAAAAACATTTTTCAGGGGTTAAAAATCAACTGAAAGACTGCCAAATGCCATGAAATAAAAAAAATCCATTATATGAATTGTGATATAAATGAGAAGATGAAACTTTAATATGTGGTTCAATTTTCCCAGAATAAGAGAAACACATGTTTTTTAAATGCTAAAACATGCATATAATGGTTAGATCCATAATAAATGACCTCTTAATGATGTAAAATTATATAAAAACTATGTATTTGTTTCGATGTGTGGGATGATACAAAAAATAAATAAAATTTGAAGCCTTTATCAAACAATCAAATATGTGGTTTTTAATGGTTCAACACCCATTAAAAATGTGCATCATGGGGTGAAAACCTACTAAATGATGTCTAAATGATATTAAATCAAATAAAAACTACTATATAATTAATTTTGAGATATTTTTGTATATATAATGTCAATCAGAGGTGTTGATTCCATGAAATGGCCTAAAACACACTTTTGATGTTTTAAAACATGAAAAAATGTGTTAAATAGTCAGATCCATAGAAAATGACCCTGGAAGGATGTAAAATCACAGAAAAAATATTATATTATTATTTTTATCATATGTGAATAAAATAAATAATAATCAAACACACAATCTACCTGGAACGACCAGATATGCAATTTTTAAAAGTTTGATTCCTTTAAAAAAGGTGTGTTAGTGGGTCAAAACCAAAAAAATGACCTTCGAATGGTGTGGAATTGGAAGAAAAAACCCAAAACGTGAATTGTGAGATTGTTTAATATATATAATGTCAATATGAGGTGACATTTTCCTTGGATGAACCAAAATAAAATTTTAATAAAATAGTAAAACATGCATTTAACTATCAGATCCATAGAAAAGGACCTTAGAATGAAATTAAATCATAAGAAACCTTGTTTATTATTATTCCTGACATGTAATAGAAAAAGTCAGGTCAATCAGACACACTTTCTTCTAGGAACGAATGAATATACTATTTTTAATGGTTTGATGCCCTTTAAAAACACGCATTAAGGGGTCAAAACCAACCGAATGACCTTAGAATGCCATTAATCATAAAAAACAACCATAAAGTGAATTGTGTGATAGTTTACATGAAGTAACTTTAGTCTAAGGTGTTGTTTGGTCAAGATGACTTGAAAAATATTTCTTTTAAACACCAAAACATGTGTTTAACAATCAAACCCATATCAAATAAGCATATAATGAAATTAAATTGTAGGAAAAATGTGTTATCATTATTTATGATGTGTATGAGCATAAAGAGAATCAATCATATGAGTGGTCTACCAAGAATGAACCAATATTCAGTTTTTAAAGGGTTTTCACCCATTAAAAATGCTAGTCTGTGGGTCAAAACAAACCAAATGACCATTTAATTATATGAAATCATACAAAAACAAATGTAAAGTGAATTTTTAGATGTTAAATAAGTCTAATCATCAATAGGAGGTTTTTTTCCCAAGATAACCTAAAAAACACTTTTGTTGTTTTAAAATAAAAAACACATGTTTAATGGTCAGATCAATAGAAAACAACCTCAAAAAGGTATGAAATCATAGGAAAATAATTTTATTATTATTATTATTGACATGTTGGATCATATGGAATATCAATAGAACATGAAATCTACCTGAAATGATTGAATATGAAAATTTTAAAGGTTTTATTCCCTTTAAAAAACATGTGTCAATGGGTCAAAACCAACTGAATGAACTCTGAAAGCTAATAAATCATTTTAAATCAATATATAGGGATTTATGAGATGTATGAGTAGAAAAAATTCGATCCTCAGTGTAATTTCATCAGAATGTCCTGAAACACTCTTTTGTTGTTTTAAAACATAAAAAAAGTGTTTATCACTCAAATAAATATAAAATGACATCAGAATGAAGTTAATCATATATAGACTATGCTATTATTATTTTTTGGTGAATGAGTGGAAATAACATCAATAAATTTTTTAATCTTCGTATAACGATTGAATATGCTATTTTAAAATGGTTTGGTGCCTTCTAAAAATATGTGTTAGTGGGACAAAACCAATCAAATGACCTCTAAATGATGTCAAATCAGTTGACAACATGAGTCTAGTGAATTGTTATATGTTTGATTTGATGAAATGACAATCTTAGGTTCCTTTTTCCTAGGATGATGCAAAACACACTATTGTTTTTTACCCCAAAACACACCTTTTATGGTCGTATCTATAGAAGACAACCTCATAATGACATGAAATCATAGGAAAGACATGTTATTGTTATTGTTGAAATTTACGAGTAAACGACATTTCAATCAGATGCATGATCTAACTAGAACAATAGAATATGCTATTTTTAAATTTTTAAAGCCCTTGAAAAACATGTTCGTGGGGGTAAAAACCAACCAAATGACCTCAAAATTCAATGAAACTTGATAAAAACAACTATAAAGTGAATTTTGAGATGTTTAATATTACCAAATGTAAATATGACATGTCGTTTGGCCAAGATGGCCCAAAATACAACCTTTTTTCTTTAAAACACCAAAACATGTGTTTAACAATAAAATCCATATAAAATGAGATCAAAATGAATTGATATCATAAGAAATTTTATTATTATTATTTTTATGTTTATAAATAGATGAAACATTAATAAGATAAATGGTTTTCCTAGAATAACTAAATATGAAAATTTTAAAGGATTGTTGCCCTTTAAAAATGGCCAATAAGGGGTCAAACCCAACTGAATGAACTAGGAATTTCATGAAATCAGATTTCAATAAACATAATGTGAATTTTTTTATGGTTGAGTAGATTAATATTCAATCCAAGGTTTTGTTTTCTCAGTATGACTCAAAACACACTTTTATTGTTTTAAAACTCCAAAACATGTGTTCAACTATTAGATCTATAAAAAACCTCATAATGACATGAAATCATTGTAAACCCATGTTATTATTATTTTATATGTGTACGATCAAATGACACATCAATCAGACTTATGGTTTACCTAGAACAACTGAATAGGTATTTTTATATTAAAAAATTTAATATAAACTATTAATATATTAAAAAATAAATTAACCTTAGACTATTGAAAATATTTTTAATTAAAATATCCTACTCCATTTCAATTTTTTGTTTATTTTTTTAATACACGAATTATTTTATTTATTTTTCTTTATATTCAGTTTTTAAAGATGGGCATGGTGTTTGAAAGATGATTTGACAAAGACATTTTTGAGCTTTTGAATTTATACATCATAGGGATATTAATTGAATTTTTGAATTATCATGGGTTTTTGTGGTATTTTAAATTTTGGTTTATTTTTAAAAAAAATTAAAATATTTAGCAGCCTCCATATGGTGGTTGCTATAGGACAGTTTTGGCCAGCTATATGACCGCTATGTGGTGGTTGTTATTGCTCAGATTTGGATAACCTTTAGCGACCAACAATTGGTGGTATCTATTATGTACCCCTATAGTATCCTATAAATGGTGGTCGCTATATGGTGAACTAGTTTAGATTATTGTGACTAGTATTTATCATATGTTATAGGAAATTATGATGGGTCAAAAGCATCTGTGGTTTTGTGGTCAATGGGTGGCCACTATAGGCCATTAGAGACATATTTTTGTGGTCACTAAATACCTTTATCCTACTAGTGAATAAAGTAGGTGGTTGAGGGAAATGAAGAAGAGGTTACAACAATAGCATAGTATGGTCCACATATGGATGGAGGACAACATACAAATTTGACCATTTCTCTATGGAGGGACACATAAAGAAGAAATTTTGAAAGTTTCTATAAGAAAATGGCCAAAGTAACAACCAACTAATAAAAAATGGAGATTAACATGTTATAGTCACCATATAAATCACACTTTTATCAAAAGGGGTAGAAGAGACTTGATTTCACATATTAGGATGGGAAAAATAATGGGTGGTTGATACTTTTTCATCATACCACATCATTCTACATCATGAGTATTTCTTGACTTATCAAGATGATGAATTAGTGTAGTAAATATGGGGAATAATAGTTTTTCATACATATTTGGAATTGGTGAAATCAATATAAAGATGAACATTGTATACATAATCACAATGAAAGATTTTTAGCATGTTCCAATCCTTCAGCTCAACTTGTTATCAGGGATAACCTTTGAGTGACAAGGCCATGATAACATCTTCAGTAATGGAGAATGGGTAATGGGAAAATGGGTTATCATCATTACTAGATGACACATATGTTGTAGGTTTTACAAAAATCATATGAATATTTGGCTAGAAATCCTCAATATGGTTTAAGGAGAGACATAATCCAATATGTGGCATATGATACTTAGCCACATGAGTGAAATAGTTTTATCTATCATGATGAAGAATAAATAAATTAATGTTGACAAGGATGCATCACTTGGTCCATGACAATAATTCTTATATGGTAACCAACATAGAGTCTCAATTGATACTGATTCATTAAATATATCACAGTTTATAGATCCATTTCACTCTGATGTATGTGATCCCATGGAGATGGATTCACCAGGAGGTAACAAATATTTCCTATCCTTTATTGATGATGCATATGGAAAGGTGTGGTTATTATTATTATCAGTGAAGGGAAAAGTAATGGACTACATAAAGATGTTCCATGCCCTTGTGTATCATGAAACCTAAAGGAAGATAAAGTGTATTCATATAGAAAATGGAGGAGGGTACACATCCAGGTAATTTGATGCCTATTACAGGAGTTAGGGCATCCAACATGAGAGGACAGTCCCATGCACCCCACAACACAAAAAAGTTATATAAAGGATTAATAGTACTATCATAGTGAAGTTCACTAGAATTATGAGTTTATTTAATTTTCCTAATCCATTATGGAGATAAGTTTTTCAAGTTTTATGTTACCTCAACAAAAAATCAGCATCCGTCGCACTTAATTTTGAGATTCCATAGAAGAGATGGTCTGGTAAATATCCCTATTACTATCATTATGAGTATTTTGATGTTTTTAATTTTTACATGTATCCAAGGATCTCATGATGAATATATTCAAGATATCTACTCCATACATTTCCATCGACTATAGATATGAGGTGTCCAGATACATGCTTTGGAACCCCAAATAGAATGGGGTGATCAGAAGTATATATGTCAAGTTTCTTGAAAAGTAGATGACCAGGGACATTCCAAAAAACCATAATGTATTAAAGGGAAAGTGTCAATGAATCAATTCATCATACATTAATAGAACCATAAAAACCTATCACTAAAGCGGAGGAGGTTCAAGAAGACTCATTAGGAATATAAAAGGAGGTAGTAGAAGAAGTTATTTTCTAGAGGAAACTCAAACCTCTCCAAAATAAGTTACAGAACCATCAAATGAGATAGGTGATGTTTTTTCACCAAAACCTAAAATTTTATAGGATCAAATATCTTCATGAGGAAGTATTCCATCAAAAAAATATTCAAATTCATAGTATATATTTCTTACTGATGAGGGGGGGGGGGGCAACACATTTCAATAATCATATCAACATTTGTTGTCATTGGATATTTGAGGTAATGGATTGATAGTTATTGAAACTTATAAAGATTCACACAAAATAGAGCTCATTAGATATGTTGAAAATGGAAGGTTTTCAAGAGAATATGGATCTTTATAGATACTCTAGTGTATTGTAGTTGGCAGAGGATATATGATGGTGTTTTCTTGTTGCAAATCACTGTTTATATAGGTGATTCACCAACCTCACCTACCGTGGACTTCCATATTGGTTACTGTATATACTAATTGTGTAGTAAATATTATTTTAATATCCATGGGGATTGTACAAGGTGAAGGTGGAAGTCCTGTTAAACGTTCATGGTTGGTGGGTTATTGGTTGGAGATATGTCATGTTTTTACTACTCACACCATGGCTATAAAAACATGTCTAGGAGAGCCTTCCAGATTTATTGTCTAAGCTAATAGATCTTGTTGTGTCTATTAAGAGAGCCTTGAGAGCTCCATGTGTGATAAATAATGGTAGGTGTGGGAGGGGTATTTTTCAAACATTTTTATAGCTGAAATAAAGTCGTTTTCCATCTATTCATCTCTATTCATGTTCAAATAATCACAAAATTGGGTACTGGTTATCTTGACCAAGTCATGTCTTGTGTGTGTGGGTTTTTGGTCATATAATACTTTGTAAGAGTTGGGTTGTCAGTTGATCATCGCTCATCCATGTGGATACGAGGGGTTGGACATGCTTGTTTCCATATGTGACATTCAAATAAGTGTCTTTGAGGTGAAAATCATCAATGAAATGATGGAGGAAAACTGTTAGTTGGATCATTAATCGAGAACATGACTATCTTTAATGAAAATGTGGTGGGAGCTGGAACACATTTGAAACATGTAGAGGGATGGACATTATCATTTTAAGAGGTTTTGGGATAGAGAACACATTCTAGTGGTGAGGATTTTATTGTTTGAGGAAAGTGGGGTTTCATCTGTTCTACACTCATGAGGTAGTAGGTGACTCATGGGGTTGGTTGGAGAACACATGGAGGTGGTGGGGAGGAAGACTTATAGTATCAACAACAATCCCCAGTGAAAAATTTAGGGTAAAATTCATCATAAAAAATGTTGATATTATCTATAGAATTTTATTTTAGATGGTGTTAACCCCCTTATGTTGTCAAGGGAGGCTGAAATAATTAGAAAATATGGGTGAAAACCCCACATGTTGATCTATAGAGAGGGAGGAACATGGGGAGGAGGCATCCTACCAAAATTGAATCTCCCTTGTAGTTTCAGTACATAATAATTAGCTATGAATTATTCTATTAATATATGTGGTATTTTGTGAGGTATAATCCCCACATATTTAAAAGACATATTTATGAGAGATATCCTCCTTATAATTTTGAGGGAGTTTGCACCCACGTTAACCCATAATGAGATACTTCTATTTTACTATTATTTTTTACCCCTGTATTTGGGGGTTTCCATGTTACATTTGGAATATTTATTTCCACATTTGTTTACTTTATTTTTCTTGTAATTATCACTACACTAGTGGGAAATCATTTTTAGTCCCAACAAGTGGTATTAGAGAGTTTTTCTTTCACAGTTCACTTTTTCAGGTATTAATAATTCAAATAAATTTGAGTTTGCTATATGATTATCAATGTGGTTGATATTTCACATATGAAAAAAATTATTTAGTTTAGTAAATACAATTTTGGGAAAAAGTGGAGGTTATAGAGGGGTTATGTGTCCTTATGGTGATGGAATTTGAGATTGACAAATTCAAATGGAATATTTTTTTTGTGGAAAATTTAGATTCAGGTAGTGTTGTGGAAGGATAATTTATTTCTAGAAATTAGTGATTGGACAATAGGTTTTATGATGGAGCATGGTTCTAGTGGGATCTGGAATCATGACATGGATGTAAATATGTCAAGTAATTATTGGAATAGAGGTATTCTAGTCATTGAATCAACAATGACTACTGGAGGTTGAAAAAATCAAAATGAATCATGGATAATCTGATCAAGGGAAAAATGAAACATGAAATATTGATGTGAATGTTATTATTAGTATGAAATTATCCCAATAGTTCTTATGTACATGGGGAATTATCACACCTTAAATATCATTGGATTTGATACCATCAAACTAAATATGCAATATGGTATTGTTTGAACCATCCAAGGAGTACACCATGTGAAGGGTCTAAAGTGGAACATATTATCATTAGGACAATTTTCTAATATCATATGCAAGAATCACATTGGGAAAGGAGTGATAAGAAATTTTTAGGTATTGCATAAAGTGATTTATGTTGAGAATATATCAACGAACCCGTATGTGATTATGGGTGAAATGTATAGTGATGTGAAGATATTTTTCACATCAACTACATTGAAAAAATCATTGAAAATTCTATGGCATGAGAAGCTTGATCATATGTTTTAATGAGGCTTAATGATTCATACTTATTAGATGTTTCTTTATATTTTTGAAGAGGCATCCTAAAATTTTTGTGAGAATTGTGTTTTGTGCAAGAAACATATGTTAAAGTTAGGTATGTCAATAGTGATAAGTAAAGATATCTTAAAGTTGATTAATTATGATGTTTGAAAAGTACTAGTTATATCCATGGGAGAAGTAAGGTACTTTTTATCATTCATTGATTATTATTCTAGGAGATGTTGGATGTATCCAAAAAAGAGGAAAATTGATTATTTTGAAGTCTCTAAAACATTCAAATCATTGAAAGATACTGAATTTGGAAATAAGATCATGTTTTTGAGGATTTAAAATGATGGAAAATATATAATAAATGAGTTTGACACTTTTTGTTAACAGGAATTCATCAATAGAATGTTCATGGGGCGTACACTCTTCAATAGAATGGAGTGGTAATGAGTATTAATAGAACCCTATTGGACTGAACAAGGGATATGGTAAAGACCGTAGGGATTTACAAAACATTATGGGAAGAAAGAGTGAATACCACATGTTATGTGATCAACTGGTCACCTTAAATAGCGATTGATATGAAGACACCGATGGAGTTGTGGAATGGTAAACCCATTAATTATTCTCAGTTACATACATATGGATTCCTATATATAATTTGTTTTAATATATAGGAAATATTATAGTTGGATTTTTTATCCATGGAATGTTTCTTCTTAAGATATGCTGATGGAATGAAGTGGTATTATTTATCAGACCCTAGTACCCACAAACTTATCATAAGAAGAGAGGTAATTTCTATAAAAGAATGGGTGAAAATGAAAATTTATGGAGACATGGAGAATGATAATAATAAAACTAAAATATTATAGGTGGAGGAAAATCCAAAGAAGAACCAATTTCCTCAAAGGCATTACCAAAGCATGATAATAAAGTACTGGTTGAGTATGGATCACGATGATAAACTCAATAGAAAAGGGAACCAGTATGGCACTCAGACTATTTCACTAAGATAAATATTATGTATTGATTATTAATAGAGGATGGAGATCCATAATATTTTAAGGAGGTATTCCAAAGACCATATGTATCTTCCTTAATGGTGGTGATGTAGGAGGAACTTGAATCCCTAAACAAGAACAAGGTTTGATATCTTGTTTCATTACCTCATGAAAGTAAGGATATTAAACACAAATGGGTCATTAAGTTCAATAATGATGGAGAGGAACAAGTGGAAATATATCGTGCAAGAATAGTAGTGAAAGTTTATTCTCATAAGAAAGGTATTAATTTCAATGAAATATTTTATGTTGTTGTTAGAATGAAAACTGTTCGAATAGTTCTGGAGAAGTGTGCTATATATATTTTAAATATAGAGGATATAGATGTAAAGGATAATTTTCTCTATTATGATATTGAAGAATAAATCTATATTCTCAAACCAAAATTTTTATATATTAAGTAAAATTTGACATGGTTTTTAGGTTGAAAAAATCATTGTATAAACATAAGTAGGCACTAAGGTTTTGGTATAAGAGATTTGATTACTATATCATGATCCTCAGATATAATAGGCTTAATTCAAAAAAATTCCATATTTTAGGTGTTTCAATGGTAATTATTTAATCATTGTTTTTTTTGTATGTGGATGACATTTTGTTTAAAGGCCCCAACAATGATCATATCCATAAGACAAAAGCACGATTTTCTAGGGAGTTTGATATGAAGCGATTGGGACCAGAAAAAAGATTATTGGTATGTAGATTTACCAATAAAAAATAATGGTAATTTTTGGATGTCATGGAAGAATTTCTTGAGAAAATTATTGAATCTATTCAATATGAATGACTATAATTCAACCTCTACACCACTTTCTGTTCATTTCAATGTATTCTCTTGGATGATCCCTAGTTGTGAAACATGGAGTATGGAGATTTCTTGAGTACTATATATTTCTTAAGATGGGATTATGATGCTCACTATGGTTATTACTAGACCATACATTGCACATGTAGTGGGAGTATCTAGTTGTTATATGGAGAATCCATGATGATATCCTTAGAACTAAGTGAAGAGATCCTGAGATATATCAAGGATACCTCAATTATGGAATTATGTTATGGAGGAATAGATATTAATATCATAGGATGCGTGGATTTAAAATTTTCATGTGATTCTGACTAGTGGTAATCTACTACTGGTTATGTGTTTACTCTTATAAGAGGAGTTTTGAATTTTATTTCAAAGCGGCAGTTTGTTGTGGCTTTATCCACGATGGAGGTGGAGTACATTGCATCTCACTGGGATGGAAAAGTGAAAATTTGGATGTGAAGATTATTGGAGGAGCTAGGGTATATACAGAGGAAGATTCTATTGTATTTTTATAGTTATAACGCCGTGAAAATTTCACAGAATTCATCTTTTCATTACAGGATAAAGTACATTGGGGTACAATACCATTTTATCTGAGATTTGGTTTAGGAAGGAAGTGTAGATATGTATAAAATTCACACTAAATAAAATCTAGTATATTTACTAATGAAGGAGATTGACTCTGATAGGTTAAAATGGTGAGTTTCCTCGAGTGTTCTTGTAGAGGCATGAGCATTATATTATGGTATATAGAAAGGATGGGTGTAGATATGATTTTTTTTTAATTAGTATCTAAGCAGGAGATATTCTGATAGTATTTTATCGTAGATATTTGATTCCCCTTATTTTATCAAGGGAGGTTTGTTCAGTTGGAAAAGCATGTTGGAAAAGCCCACCTATCAGGCTATGGTGAGGGAGGAATTGGGGAGGGAGGTGGAAACCTATAAAAGGGGATCCCCCTCAACATTTTTAGCACTAATAATTATCTTTGAGTTATCATATCATTAATTATGGTATTTTTTAAGGTGTATTCCACATCTATCCAAGAGAAATATTTTCCATGGATATTCTCTGTGAAATTGTGATGGAGTGTGTACCCACTTTAATCCATAGTGAGATCCATCTATTTTCCCATGGTTTTACCCCTTTATTTGGGGGGTTTTTCATTGTTATCAATGGTGTCATTTATTTATAAATTTTTGGTCATTATTTTATCTTGTAATTACCACATACCAGTGGGACAATCAATTTTGGTACTAAAAGATACACGGGAGGGATAAGCTCAGGTGAGGTTCTATAGAACTAAGTGCAGATGTTGGGTCAGAATACCGGTGATGACCTTAGGGAAGAAAGTCTTAGAATTCATTGATTATACATGTAGGGAAAAAAGTTGTAGGATTCCACTTGTATTAGGGTGAATTGTAGTGGATCTCACATAAACATGAAAATGAATTGGTATGGGCCTCATAACTAGCAGTGAATTTTTCATGCCATAAAAAAATGAAAAGAATGCAAAGAATTTTCATTGATTAACTAATGCATATGGTAAATAAACCATACTAATTTTAGGGGTTGTGAGGATTACTAAGTGTTGGTCAGAGCGGATACTCAAGAGGGGGGTGAATTGAGTTCAAATTAAAATTTCTGTTAAAAACATTATGGTTAAGAAAGCCCCTGATTTAAAAACGGCCCAGTTAATTAAGGCAGTATAAATTTAAATGTTCAATTGGTCAACAAGTTTCTCAAAGGGTGAATAATCCTCAGATGAATCAATTTAGAACAACAATTAAGATTTTAAAACAATTTTAATGAATTAAACTAATACACACACTAACAAAAACTAACTATCAAAGTGTAAGAAAAATAGTTTTATGTTTTAGAAAATATAAGCAACGGATAAAATCAAAATAGAGTATATAAATATTTTCACAACAATGTAAACAAGAGGTTTAGTCTCAAGCCGAGACCTAATCCTCTCCACTTGGTGATCACCTGCCACCAAGTAGTTTATATTAAAACTTGCTACACAGTCTGTATCGGGCTTTACAACAGTTATCACAAACCGTCCAAGGAACACACCCTCTAACACAGTTCTTTGTGGGAAAGACAAACAAAACAAACCACACACGATCTCTTCCAGAATTATATGTGGGAAACATAGATAAGGTGAAGTTTGATGTTAGGATAGTTAATATCCTCTTGTTCAAGCACATGAGACAGTGTGTGATATAAACAGACACACACACTTCTCAAAGATGTAAAATATAGAAACAACATAGAGAAGTTATGATGATAAAGAGTTTAGAAGGCTCTATAAGTTTACAGTTCAACTCTTGACTCCTTGGAATGAGAAATATTGAAGTTCAAGTGAATCTCTGGAAGTTGTTTCCAAAATAGAGTGTTGCAACTCTAGGTTCAAGCTTTTAGTGTTATACTTTTGATGTTGATCAAGATTTGATGAAGCACAGAAGGCAAGAATGAATTTATCCCAGAATGATCTTCATGATGCTTGTAGGTTCAGGACCTTAGTGATGGATGGTTCGGCTTTTTGATCTGGCAAGTAAGATCTATCACACTTCTCATGAAACCCTTTCTTCGTGTCCACGTATATGTTTCTCTTCTTGTTTGTATCCTAGATCCTTCATTTTTTTTATTTTTTGGTCTTCTATTTTTATATTTGAGGTCTGACAATGGGAATGAGTAGATCACATGCATGCTTTCTCGTACCTCGTACTGTCCACAGTATTGTCTCTTGAAACTTTTACAATCAGCATTAATTAATGTAAGAGCATTTATTTTATGAAATATGACCGTTAGAAAAATATTGATAAATTGGAAAAGTATGGAAGAATAAGCATCGGTAGACTAGTAACGGTAGCCTTCATATCAGTAGGCTTCAATAGTAGGTGCACATCGAAAAATTGTAACCTTTAACAGTATGATCACACCAGTAACCATGTAACGGTGACCTTGTAGCGGTAACCCTGTAATGGTGACCTTGTAGTGGTAACCTTTTAGTTTTAACCTTGTAACGGTAACCTTGTAGATGTAACCTTGTAATGGTAAGATTGTAGTAGCAACCTTGTAATGGTAAGCTTGTAACTGTAACCTTGTAAAAGTGACCTCTGTACTTAGATAAATTCTGCACTGTAAGCCTAACCAATAAAGCAGTGAGATTGAAAGTATATGAATATTACTCTATAGGAATAGGAAATGTTAATGAAACATAATTAGAAAATAATGAAGACATGGTTATAACTTAAATGAAAACAAGATTTGGGATTATCAAAATACGATTTGATATTATAAAAATATGATTTTGGATTATCAAAATATGATTTGAGATTATAAAAATATGATTTGGGATTATCAAAATAGTTGAGTTCAACAATATCCCCCTTTTTTATAATCACAAATTATGGAATTTCTAAGAGTTATTAATCAAGGTAAAACACATATTCTAATGTCATTGAATCTGAATATTTAAGTTTGTAATATTTTCTCCCCCTTTGTGATTAAGAAAAAGCGTACAGAACAAAAAAACAGTGTAAAGAGAGAATGTTTATTAATAAAACAAGATTACATTAAAAAAAATTGATACACCAATCCCTATAAACTAATATGGTCCACACTCAATCCACATCAGATATGACCATAGGAGCTTTGTCCATAGAGGCTGAGGATGCAGGTGCTGAAGGTGGAGGGATAGGCCGAGGGATGGCAGTTAGCATGGTATGAGGAGCAGCAATCGAGGCATCACCAGACCTATAATGAGTAGATCTCTGAGTAATCGTGGGGGTCAAGCTTCTGATGGCCTGGGTTGGAGTCATCAAAGGAGCATCACTGGTGGAACCTGAAGCAGCTAAAGAAGTAGGCAGAGAAGGAGGAACTATGATTGGAGTGCATTACACATGGAGGAATGGCAAGAGAATATTCTTGAAGTCCATAATGATACTTCCACCTCTCTCCATAGCAGAAATAAAATCGTCCTTATTCTCCATGAACTTCTCCAAAGTAGGAGTCAATTATCTGAGTCTGCTAACCTAATCCTTAAAGGCCTGAGTGATAGGTGGGACCCTTAACATTTCCAACAACAACTTGAAGTGACCATCCATATGATGTTTGGTGTACACTAGTTTTTAGTAGAAATCAACTTGATCATTGATGGCCTTATGATCCTGAGCAACATCCCTTAAATAGGTGCCCACAAGATTATGAATTTCCCTGGTGATGGAAATGACCTAAGAATCTGAGGAACATCCACCAGATATCTTTTCCACTTCTTCTCTGACAATGGTCCTGAAATATTCAATGTCAATTGGAGGAGAAGATGAAGTGGAAGCAGATGTAGCTAGAGGAGGCAGAGAGAAGGCTATAGTCTCTTTGAAGGATTTTGTCTCCCACTGATCAGTCTTTTGACATCATCATATTTCCCTTTCACATGTTTTTCCATAGATTTCTTGAAATCCCCAAACACTTTGACCATTTTCTAAACTATACTTTTGACATATGCATGGTCTTTGTCCACTTGGGTCCTTGAAGCCATATAAGCATCTAATTTGGCAATAGACTATTTCACAGAAACCATAGAATCTGCCAACTCACTGATTTGACTCTGGTATTTCCTTACTTCATGGAACATATTAGATTGAATACTGGAGTGAGTTTTGGCTAAGTCAGATGCTAGAGTCTCATGAGCTAGAGAAACAGCCTTTTCCAATTTTGAAGACCTATCCCTAGACACGTTTTGCAGGTCTGATTTCAGGGATTCATGATCTGTTTTTATGACATAGTCCTGAGGTAAAGAGATTTCTAAAGGGAAAAAAGTGAGTTTTGGAACTGAGGGTCTTTTGTTAGGCCTCTGATATCCTGATTCATAATATTATAGACACAATACCATAAATCTAGGGTCTTTAGAGCAACTTTCAATTTCATGCAAAATAAAAACTGAACCTGTAACAACAGGTTCCTCCCCCTCAATCTGAGTAATCTCTTGATCGACCACATTCATTTCCTCCAGACCTCCTTGATCAACTATAACATCAGGAAGGTTCACTTTCACTTCCACTTCATAATCCTCAACTACTTCTAAGACAGGTCTAGCCTCAACTGAATCAGCATCTTCTTCTTCTACACCAGTTTCTACACTTTCTGTATGTCCTATTAGAGGACTAAGACTTAGAAATTCCTCTTAATTTTTAGTATCAGTTGTCTCAAGGTTAGCATGACTTGATTCAGAGTCCTCATCCTCATCCGAGGTGTATCTAACTTCTCTTAAAACAATTTTAGACACTTCTTCTTCACTGGTCTCCTTATCACTCTCCCTTAGGACAACTTCCCTTCTAGGAAATCTCTTTGGTGGGATAGGCTCACCAAAGGATACAATAGTCATATGAGGATTTTAGGGAAGGTTAGGGTCACTTATGTCATCTATAGGAGAGTCCTCTCTTCCTTGCACAACATCAACTTCCACTTCTTCTACATTTAAATATGCAGGCTCAACTTCATCGGGCTTAAGACCAGGGTCTCTCTTATTCTTCGGCCTAGTAGGATGAGTCATAGTATTAAAATCTTCATACAACTTAGCCTCATAATTCACCCATATCCTTAGCCAAGGATTCCAGTTAATCTTCATCAGTTTGCAAATCACTTTGGTGATGCAATGGTTGTCTTGCACAACAACAGTTTCTTCCTTATCTCCAGCAACTCCTTTCACTTTCAACATAAGAGATATCAGCTTGGCATGGAATAAAGCATTTGATTTGGAACTAGGATTGATCATATCTTCCAACTGAGCCATTAGCAACCTACACAAGTTGATCTTATATCCATTCTTAAGCAAATACATAATGAATATGTCCTAATATTTCAAAATAGAGAAGTCCCCTCTCTTGGGACTTATCACATGCTGAACAAAATTTGAAAAGCAGCTTATCCTCTCCTACCATCTCAACAGCAATGAATTTTTTAGGAATTCCATTCCCTATTAATTCAGCTAAAGCTTCTTCATAGAAAAATAACTCACTAGTGGGAGGAACCAATCTTGAGTAATAGGCATAAATTCCTTCATGAGGAATCCTTAAATACTCAGCCTATTCAATAGAGGAGTAACTTACATTTACTCCATTTACTCTAGAAATCATTCGATGCTCATCCTCAGACTATTCAAAATTCAGATTCTCATAAAACTACTTCACCAACGTCGGGTAAAAGGGTCCATTGTTGTTTTCAAAACATTCAAACCAGCCTTGAGATTCCAGTGCCTTAAGCACTAATGACCGACTTGACAGAAACCACTCTGAACTTAATTCCTTCTCAGCTACTATCTCCCTCTCGGATAAATGTGAGTTTAGTAACTTTTCCATTGTCTGTATTCTGCTACTCAATTAATCTCTAGGACTCTTAGGATCAGGCATGTATCCCTCACCACTGATCAGTGGCCTCTTCAGTCTAGCCATTAATCTGGAGCAGTTCGAGGTTTCAGTAGAGGTTTAGGTTCTGAGATTTTAGATCAAGAGATTCGGAGAAGGGTTTGATGTGGATTGAAATGTGGTCTATGTTCTACTTTTATAATTTAAGGGTTGAAAAATAAAATAGATAAAATAAATAAATAATAGAAGAAAAATGTTTCATATTCCGGTGGAGAGCACATAAAATGCAAAGTCCTGGACTTTGAATGTCTATCGGTAAGGAGGTATCTGTAAGGTCTAACTGTATGGTCCTAACAGTGAGGTCCTAACAGTGAGGTTCTAATAGTGAGGTTCTAATGGTGAGGTCCTAATGGTGAGGCTCTAACGGTGAGGTCCTAATGGTGAGGCTCTAACGGTGAGGTCCTAACGGTGAGGTCCTAACAGTGAGGTTCTAACGGTGAGGTCCTAACGGTGAGGTCCTAACAGTTAACAGTTTATTATACCTAACTCATGTATAATGTAATTTAACCTCTCAGAATTCAAATTCATTGTGAATATATCATCCAATTGGTGTTTAGTCCCAATGTATTCAAGAGTGATATCACCCTTTTGAAAATTATCTCTCAATAAGTGATGTCTTACATCAATATGCTTTGTTCTGACATGAGATATAGGATTATTAGAGATGTTAATAGCATTTGTGTTGTCACAGTTTATAGAGACATGTTTGAATTGATATCCATAGTCTAGTAGAGTGTGTTTCATCCACAGAATTTGAGCACAACAACTACCAGCATCTATATATTCTGCCTCTGCAGTAGATAATGCAACAAAATTCTGTTTCTTACTACACCATGATACTAGTGACATGCCTCAAATGTGACATGTTCTAGAGGTGATCTTTCTTTCTAGCTTGCAACCAACAAAGTCATCATCTGAATAACTTATTAAATCAAAAGGTTGTCCTATTGGATAAAATAGTCTTAAATTTATAGTATACTTGAGACATTTAAAAATCCTTTTAACAACATTTAAATGAGACTATTTAGGATTGGATTGAAATCGAGCACACATGCATACACTGAACATAATTTCAGGTCTACTAGTAGTAAGATAAAGAAAACTCCCAATCATACCTCTGTAATTAGTTTGATCCACTGGTTCTCTAGTTTCATCAGCATCCAATTTGCAAGTGGTACTCATAGGTGTATCACTTTCATTATTACTATCCAAACGAAGATGTTTTAAAAGATCTTTAATATATTTATTTTGATTGAAAATAATACCATCTTTGTTTTGAAAAATTTGAAATCCAAGGAAAATTTTTAGTTCCCCCATTAAACTCATTTCAAATTCATTTTTCATCATTGATGAAAAATCAGTACATAAAGAATGTTTAGAAGATCCAAAAATTATATCATCTATATAAATTTGTACTATTAAAACATATTTGTAAATCATTTTAATAAACGAAGTAGGATATGATATCCCTTTTGTAAAACCTTTTGAAATAAGAAATGTACTGAGTCTATCATACCAAGCTCTTGGAGATTGTTTTAGACCATATAAGACTTTATATACTTTAAAAACCCGATTTGGAAAATGGGGATTTGTGAATATAGGGGGTTGTTCAACAAATACATCTTCAATTATATATCCATTTAGAAATTCACTTTTGACATCCATTTGATAAAGTTTGAAATTCAGATGAGCTGCATAAGAAAGTAGTATCCTAATGGATTATAGTCTAGCTACAAGAGCAAAGGTTTCCTCATAGTCTACTCCTTATTGACTGCACCATTGTGAAACTAGTCTAGCCTTGTTTCTAACTATATTTCAAGATTCATCAACTTTGTTCCTAAACTCCCATTTAGTTCTTATGGTTACGGTGTACTTAGGTCTATCTACTAGTTCCCAAACTTTGTTTCTTTCAAACTGATTAAATTCTTCATACATAGACATCACCCGAAATTCATCATTTATTGCATCATTGATATTTTTAGGTTCATGCTGTGAAAGAAAATCTTGATGTTCTACCTGGTTTCTCAGAGAATCCCTAGTTTATGTCCCTCCGTTTAAATCACCTACTACAAAATCTAAAGTATGATTCCTTATAGTTTAAATACCTCTAAAAAGAGTTGAACTAGACTCCTCATGGTTGTCTATTAGTTCAGACTCAACAGGTGCAGATTCTGGAAGATTCCTAGAACTGGTTACTTTTACAGGAGGTTCAATATCATTATCATTAAGATCCAAAATTGACAAATCTTCCTTAAGATATTCAATAGAGGTTTTGGGTTTATGTGGATTAGTCTCATCAAACATGACATGAACTGACTCTTCTACACATTTATTTTTCTTATTGAATACTCTATAGGATTTAATCGAGATTGAGTAACCTAGGAAAATTACTTTATCACTTTTGGAAGAAAATTTGTCAAGAATATATTTAGTGTTAAGGATAAAGACTTTGTAACCAAAAACTATAAAGTAATTAACCTTAGGCTTTATATTGTTCCAAATCTCATAAGGGTTCTTCTTAAGAATTAGTCTAATCAAGACTCTATTAATAATGTAACAAGCTGTATTAACAGCTTCAGCCCAAAAGTAAATTGGAAAATCATATTCATTGAGCATTGTCCTAGCCATCTCTTGAAGAGTCCTATTTCTTCTTTTCACGACTCCATCCTATTGAGGTGTTCTAGAAGTAGAGAAGTTGTGATTATATCCATTGTATGAGCAATAATATTCAAACTCATGATTTTCAAACTCATGACCATGATCACTTCTCAAGGTCTTGATCCTAAGCCCACTAAGATTTTCTACAAACTTGGAATATTTGATAAAATAAGAACAAGCTTCACTTTTGTGAGCCAGAAAGTATACCCAAGTGTACATAGACAAATCACCTACAAGAACATAAACATAGTGTTTACCATTTAACCTTCAAAATCTTGATGGTCCAAACAAATCCATGCGAACCAACTCAAGTGGTTGAGATGTAGATACTTCTTTCTTTGGTTTGAAAGAAAATATGTGTTGTTTACCCTTTGTAAAAGGATTACACACTTTTTTAAGAGGGAATTCAAATTTAGGTAAGTCTCTAACTAAACCTTTCTTAGTTGGTTTTCTAAGTGATTGCACATTAAAGTGTCCTAGTCTTCTGTGCCACAACCAGGATTCCTTATGAAACACATTTAAACAAGAAACTTTTTTCTTAGCTAAAGAATTCATATCAATAGCATATAAATTCTCATTTCTGAGAGCAGTAAATATTAAATCATTTTTAGAATTAAAAATATTAGATAAATCATTTTAAAACTTGACATTAAAACCATCATCACACAACGGAGAAATACTTTAAAGATTGTATTTTAACCCATCAAAAAATAGTAGTTTTGAAATTAATACAATATTATGGTTACAAATCTAACCTAAGCCGACTATTTTACCTTTAGAATTATCACCGAATGTGACATATCCACCATAAAATTTAATCAGACTTCTAAAACATGAATAGTATCTTTTCATATATCTTGAACATCCACTGTCCAAGTACCATAGATCTCTACATGAACTCTTTAGACAATTTTCCTGCAAAACAGATTAGACATGGGGTAACTTTTGTTACCCATATTTTCTTGGGTCTAGGGAGGATAGCAAGTAATAATTTAGGAACCCATACTTATCTTACATATTTCCTATAATAAAAATATATATTTTGAGACATAAACACTTTGTTTTGTCCTTTAGAGAATTGTTTTTCAAGAAACGACTTAGAACTTGAACTAGTTTTGAATTGTACAGATTTTAGAACAAATTTGGTTTTAATAAACCTTATCTATCCTGGATGATATCCTAGAACAATTGTATATTTTGGGGAAATCTGTTTTCCTAGAAACTGAGTCAAGGTATCTCTACCAGTAGTAAATATCTCAAGATCTCTCCTTAATTGTTCATTGGATAATTTGAGTTTAGTATTTTCTTTTAACAGTTGAGCACATTTTTCTTTCTCAATATCTAGATCAGATTTGTAATTAGTATTTAAAGCATGTTTTCTCTTCAATAATTTATATTTATCCTTAAGTTCATTAAAAGCATCCCCAAGAATTTCACATTATTCAAATAGTTCATCCTTAGTCCTATTTTCATCATTGTTTGATTCACCTTCATTCCCATAATAATAATCATTAGGAATAGGGGAATATGGTGTTACCTTACGTGTTTCTATCATGAAGCATAAGTAGGCATGATTGTTCTGTTCACTATCAGAAGCATCAGATCCACTGGAGCTGTCTTCTGAAGCACTCCATGTAGCTTTCATAGCCTTTTTATAACTTTTTCTATTATCTTCATATTTCTTCCTAAATTTCATCTTAGGGAAGTCTGCCTTCACATGAACTTTTCATTTTCACTGATAATATATTATTTCATTTGAGTTGTCATTCCATTTTATATATTTCATCCATTGTCCTTTACTATCATAAATTCCCTTGTAGTTTGACTTCATAAAGAATATCATGTTTCGGTAGATTTTTTTCAATATTCTAGAAAGATGAGACATCTCTTCATCACTGTCTGAGTCTTCACTTGTGGAAGTATCTAAACGAGATTGAACTTTTTCTTTATCCTTGTTCTTTGAAGTAGTAGTCTTAAATGCTATAGATTTCTTCCTTGGTTATTCATCTATTTCTTGATTCACCTTAAGTTCTTCTTCATATATCATAATCTTTACAATTAGTTCCTTCACTGGAAGATTACCTATGTCACAATATATTCAGATAGAAATAGAAGTCTCTCTCTATCTACTAGGTAGGCATCAAAGCCATCTCATAATCTGGTCCATGTTATCCACTGGTTTCCCAAGCGGACTCATAGTATTCACTATCTCATTGAACCTGAGATACATGTCAAAAATGAGTTCATCAGGATTCATTTTAATGTCATCATATTTAATAGTGGAAGTATTTAATCTAATTTCTTTAACATTGGTTGTTCCTTAATGAGAAATAGCTAAAGTATCCCAAATTTCATATGCAGTTTTACAAGAAGATATTCTACTAAATTCATCATCACTTAGAGAACAATACAATGTATTCATTGCTTTACAGTTACTGTTATATGTGGCTTTAGTCAACTAATACCATGTGTCTCTAGCAGTAGTAGGTAATGTATGTTGTTCTTCAATTATGTCCCAGATTTTAGGTCCCATGCTCTCTAGATACATTTTCATTTTTAATTTCCACTGAGCATAGTTATTACCATTAAAGAATGGTGGCCTGTTAGTATCAACACCCTCAACTATAATTTCCATAATTACTTAGAATATTAAAGAACTGAAAATTTAGATATGACAGAAATTTTAAGATCTTTAAGATACAACTAGAATCACAGTTAAAAAGAATATGCACACTATATAAAAAGACCTCTGATACCAAATGTTGGTCAGAGTGGATACTCAAGAGGGGGGGGGGGTGAATTGAGTTCCAATTAAAATTTCTATTAAAAACTTTATGGTTAAAAAACCCCCAATCTAAAAAGGGCCTAGTTAATTAAGGCAGGAGAAATGTAAATGATCAATTGGTCAAGAAGTTTCTCAAAGGGTGATTAATCTTCAGATGAATCAGTGTAGAACACCAATTCAACTTATGAAACAAGTTTAATGAATTAAAAAAATACACACACTAACCAAAACTGACTATCAAAGTTTAAGAAAAAATAGTTTTATGTTTTTGAAAATATAAGAAGCGGATAAAATCAAAACAAATTATATGAAGATTTGTACAACAATGTAAACAATAGGTTTAGTCTCAAGCCGAGACCTAATACTCTCCACTTGGTGATCACCTTCCACCAAGATGTTTATATTAAAACTTGATACACAGTTTGTATCAGGCTTTACAATAGTTATCACAAACTGTCCAGGGAACACTCCCTCTACCACAGTTCATCATGGGAAAGATAAAAAATAGACCACACACAGTCTCTTCCATAGTTATACGTGGGAAACACAGATAAGATGATTTTTTATGTGAGGATAGTTAATATCCTCCAGTTCAAGCACATGAGATAGTGTGTGATATAAACAGAGACACACACTTCTCAAAGATGTAAAATATAGAAACACAATAGAGTAGTTATGATGAGAAAGAGTTTATAATGCTCTATGTGTTTGCAGTTCATCTCTTGACTCCTTAGAATGAGAAATGTGTAATTTCAAGTCAATATCTGAAAGTTGTTTCCAAAATAGAGTGTTTCAACTCATGGTTCAAGATTTTAGTGTTTTTATTTTGATGTTGATCAAGATTTGATGAAGCACAGAAGGCGGGAATGATTTTATCCCATAATGATATTCATGATGCTTGTGGGTTCAGGATCATAGTGCTGGGTGGTTCATCTTTTTGATCTGGAAAGTAAGATCTATCACACTTCTCATGCAACCCTTTATTCATGTCCGTGTATATGTTTCTCTTATTTTATGTATCCTCGATCCTTCCTTTTTTTATTTCGTGGTCTTCTCTTTTTATATTTGAGGTCCGACAATGGGAATGAGTTGATCACGTGCATGCCTTTTCATACCTCATATTGTCGACGATATTGTCTCCTGAAACATTTACAATCAGCATTAATTAATTTCAGAGAATTTATTTTATCAAATATGACCATTATAAAAGTATTGAGAAATTGAAAAAGTATGGAAGAATAAGCATCGGTATACTGGTAACAGTAGCTTTCATATCGGTAGGCTTCAAAAGTAGGTGCACATTGGAAAACTATAACCTTTAACAGTATTCTCACACCAGTAACCATGTAATGGTGACCTTGTAGCGGTAACCCTGTAACAATGACCTTGTAGCAGTAACCTTGTAGCTGTAGCCTTGTAACGGTAACCTTGTAGCTGTAACCTTGTAACACTAACCTTGTAGTAGTAACCAGGTAATGGTAAGCTTGTAACGGTAAACTTGTAACGATGACCTATGTACTTAGATAAATTCTGCACTATAAGCCTAACCAATCAAGTAGTGAGATTAAAAGTATATGAATATCACTCT
The DNA here is from genome assembly GCA_963277665.1 of Viscum album. Classification (NCBI taxonomy): domain Eukaryota; kingdom Viridiplantae; phylum Streptophyta; class Magnoliopsida; order Santalales; family Viscaceae; genus Viscum; species Viscum album. The sequence continues at coordinate 257,232,357 of OY728128.1, read as the reverse complement.
ATAGGAACAGGAAATGTTAATGAAACATAATTAGCAAAGAATGAAGACATGGTTCTCACTTAAATGAAAAATGGATTTGGGATTATCAAAATATGATTTGAGATTATAAAAATATGAGTTGGGATTATCAAAACAGGTGAGTTCAACACTAAGGTCTTAGGTCAAGGCCCCCAACATGAGCCTCCAAACCTATTGGTGGACAAGAATTCCCCTATACTATCCCCACCTAAACTTCCTTGACTTTTTGTGCTGTTGACCTCTCCAATTTCAATATATCTATAAATATAATAACATTTATATATATATATATATTGAATATGAAATTTATGATATATATTTATTATATGAAAAAGGTATATCTAGAAGCCAAATATCCTGACCATTAATAATATATAGTACTATACTAATGGTATTTTGTGATCATCAAATTGGGAGACCACCTATGATGGTTACTAATATATATTTAATAGATGATCCAAATATTTTCCCACCCCATCATTATATTTCCCAACCTCACCACTGCAACATTTTACCGTAGTCTACTATTTCCCCACCCCCACTATGCCTCCTCTAGTCACCTCCTCCGCCACCTACGTCACCACACCTCGCCCCATGATCCCTTATTGTCACTCCCCATCACCCCCTAACATCAGACCACCACCCATAAACCACTATGATCATACCAAACCTCCCTATGGACACTGAAGATCTACCATGGTTGGTATTCCAAGCTTTAGCATCCCTCCTTACCCATTCCCATTCCCTTGGCATCCCTACTCACCCCACCTATGTCCCCAAAACTAAAATAGTGTGTTTTAGGGGACCTTTAGATGACTCCAATCACAGTCGCTCTTGGTGTTAATCGATAGAGAAACTATGACCACTAAAAGTGATCATTTGGTGACCATTAAATCCCTTTTTCAACATCTTTTGGAAATTTCTTAAGGCTTTTATTATATTAGTGATAAATATATATTGAAATTATTATATTTGTTATAATTTTATAATCATAAAATTAGAATATATATTTTATTATTATGCATTTAAAATATAGATATACATATATATATATATATATAATTGCTGCATGTGTGTATTTACATATGTATATGCATACATACATCGCACCATTTTATTTAATCCTTATATTAAAATTATGTGTCAATGTAAATTTTCATTAAAAAATTTTCAAATAAAAAATTTTTGTTTTTGAACAAACATATTTAACTGTTAAATTATTTTTTATATTTATTAATTCAAATTTTTACATGAGATTTAATTTCCAATTAAAATTTTGAAAATTTCGATATATAAATTATAATGAAAATTCACAGTGAACATTTTCAATTTGTAATTGAAATCTGAACTTGGTATTTAATTTTTATTGAAAAATTTTAAAATTAAAATAAAAAATTTCAATGAAAAGTAGCAATCAAAATTATCAATTTCCACCAGAAATTATTATAATCATACTTAAATATTACATAAAATTGTATAAAAAATTTATAATGAAATTTTTAATGAAAATTGACCCTAAAACTTTTCTATAAAAATACAAAATAATTAATTATAGTGAAAATTTATAGGATATATTTACTAAAGATTTTGAACAATGGAAATTTTCACCACAACACGCATTCTAATATAAATTTATAGTGAAATATCACAATGACAATTTATATCACAAATTTACATTGTAAATTTTCAATACATATATAAATACATTCAAAAGTTTTAGAATAAAATAAAATTTCATCGGAAATTTGATAACCAAATTTACACATGAAATTTCATATAAATGTTTCTAGTCTATATTTGAAATATAATTATACCATGTAATCTTTCAATACACATTGTTCACATAATATTTGAGTATGTCACTTTTGAAATTTATGGTTACCTTTAGAAATTTCTACTCAAAATTGTACTTTTAATGAAATTTTAAAAATTTCAACATAATTTCTTATTTTAAAGACAATGAAAATTTTGAATGAATTTTATTCAGAGAATTTCTAGTGAAATTTTACAGTAAATATTTCATGGTAAAAATTTAATTTCATTTTTAGTGTAAGTTTACACTATAAAATTTCACTGAAATTATGATCTTTAAATTTAATTATCGAAATTCTAAAATAATTTCATTTTTAAATTTCCTATGAAAATACATAAATAAATAATATTAATTATTAGTGAAATTTTTTTGTGCAAACTTCCACTTGAAAATTTCAATGATAATTTCAAATGTCAATGTGTAATTAAAATTTTCAGTAAAATTTACACTGTAATTTTCAAGTAAAAGTTTTTTATAGATATTTGAATTAATATACACATACATACATATATATGTTTATAAATATACCCATACAATGTAGCTCTATATAGAAAATATTAACTATAAATTCTTAGTGCATACATACATATATACATATAAAAATTCACAATAATTATTTTACTAAATTTTTTTTTGGGAAATTAAATTTAAAACTTTTAGTGAAAATTTCCTCTTGAAAATTTTAGTACAAATTTCTACTTAGATCTATAGTTAATTTTAATTATAATTATACAGAAAATTTCATTAAAAAAATTCTAAAATAAATGAATGTTTAAATTTATAGATAAAAAAAATCAACACATAAATAAAAAAATTCATTTTGTATAGAAAATTTGGAATTACAAATTTCTTATGGAAATTTATACCAAAAAGTTCCACAAGAAATTTTGAGTGAAAATTTCCATTAAAAATTTCTAATGAAAATATCTAGAGAAAATTTATAGTTAAAATTTTTACATAAAATTACGTAGAAAATATATCCATACAAAAACTAAAAAATGTGATTTTTCCCTATAAATTTCCATTGAAAATTTATATTTGAAACTTTTAGTGGAAATTTCTAGTGAAAATTTTTAGTTCAAATTTCCAATTTAAATTTCCATTTATTTTTTAGTATAATTATACTTAAAATTTTATCTCCAAAATTATCAAAGAAAATCAATTTTTAAATTTATATTTCAACTATATTGACCCATAAATAAACAAATTAATTTTTTACTATGATTTGAACTATAAATTTCCTATAGAAATTTCTAGTGAAAACTTACACTGAAAATTTAAAGTGTAAATTTCCACTAGAAATTTAAAGTAAAATTTTACACATGAAATTTAGTTTTCATATAAAATCACAAAGAAAATATATTAATAAATAAATAACAACATTTTATTTTTTCCTATGAATTATCAATTAAAATTTTCATGATAATTTTTTAGGGAAAAATTCAAAAGGAAATGTTTTTTTCAAATTTCCACCTAAATTTCCAATGTAAATTTCCACTGGTTAATTCTAGTGAAAATTTCCGCTGGAAATTTACAATAAAAATTTCGATCAAAAATTTCCAATTTTAATTTCATCTTAAAATTAGTGTAAAAATATATTAATATATTCAATATGTAAAATTCCATGAGGAATTTGAATCCGTAGATTTCAATGAAACTTTATACTCAAAAATTGTATTTCAAATTTACAAAATAATTTATAATGTAATTTAAAAAAAATTATTATAATTTTACTTTAAATTTTCTATAAAAAATTACACAGGGAATTTTCAATTCAAAATTTCTCTTAAAAATTAATATATATATATATTAATAAATGAATAAAAAAAATAAAATATTCATTGGAAATTTATATTTAAATCACTAGAAATTTATATTGAAAATGTATACATGCATACATAAATAATATATAAAATTACACTATAAATTAATATTGAAAATTTATAATTTAAATTTATAATGAAATTTACATTGATAATTTTCTATGAAAATTTTCAATAGAAATTTGCAATATAAATTACATGTATATATATACATTTACACAAAACATAAATAAAAACTATATTACATCAATTTATGAGTATATATTTATGAATCTAATTTTTATAATATTTAATTATATCAATATTTATACAACGTTAATATTCTTAATAATATTATAAGATCCAAACCATTATAGGGATGTATTGTGCTCATTTTTGGGTACTCTTTTGTACTTGTTTGAGTAATACCGTGGGTGGGTTTTGTTTTAGGGTTGTTTTGAGTGAAATTTAAGAATTTTGGAAACTAAAGGAGATGTGCATGGTTGGTTCCAGGTTAGAGAAAACCTTGTGGTTTGGCCTAGGAAACTGTGTGCCCCATTTTTGGAGAAATTGGAGGTGGCAAACGGTTAGCACACAATTTCCCCAAAATGTGTGGTCTCCCTCCATACACCTTGAAATCAGAAACAGAGTGGATTTGAGCTTTTTTAATATGGTTTCCAAAAATGTATGCCACTTATTTGAAACTATGTGACCCTAAGGTGAGGTGCATGGTTAAGGCGCATGGCTTGGAAAACCATGCACCCATACCTAGGAAACTCTATGTAGGTTTTTAATACCCTAAAAATTTATTTAATATACCTCAACCCTTCAGTTTTAACCCATATTCTTCCTTATTAAAACCTAACCCATTTCCTTCAATTTTTGAATCTCCTAGGAGGATTCTAAGGCTCCTTAAAGCCCTTTGGGGATGAATCAATGATCTGATTGAAGGATCATTTCCTCTACTATATGTAATTACTTCCCCTATTGGTTTCCCCTCTGTCCAATATCACTTTTCGGATGAAGTGGAATGATTTTACCACTATTGGAGACAACTTAGATCTAGTTTTTAATGGATTTAGTTCCTTTGGATCATGATATTCCGTAATGGTCCTAAATCATCTGCACTACTTCATTCTAGATCGTTCCACATCAAATTAATGATTTTTTGAAGAAAATCCATCAAATACCTTGAGGTTGGTGGTATAATTATTAATTACCTGAATAATTATTATAATTTTATGTGTGTAATTGTGAAATTTCAATTTCCAAGTTGGTAAATTGCATCCTAAATTGAATTAATCAATTGATTCAAGACATGATTATGAAATTTCTGAATTTTGTGATTATGTAATTTGTGGATAATGTGAATATGAAATTGATTAATAATGGGTTAATGAAATAGGTTGCTTAATGTAATTGTGAAACTTAAATCCACCCTTGGGGTGTACTGATAATATGAAAATTATGTTTGGTAATAGGTGCCTCTCGGATTAATAAAATTGTGAAATGTGTTGAATAATGAATTATGGTAATAGTGATAAATTGTTTAAAATATAGAACCATGGGATGTGATATTTTTATTGAGTTTTGGGATAGGGTATACATCTCTAAATACTCACTAAGTTCTAGGATGATGCTATAGGGACCCATTATATTTATGTATTATATGTGATCACTGAGTTTTGGGATAGGGACTGCTGGTCCAAATACCTATGAGGTTACAGACTACTAATCTAGGCCACCATTGTTTTAATGTGAATTAGAAATGGAATGATTAATGAAACACCATGATATTGTGAAATGTGTTATCTATTTAGGGAATGTTTATACTCTGGAATAGGCCAAAGAAGGTATTGGTGGTTTGGGTGGCATCATGAACCCATGGAATTAATGTGGTTAGGTAAAAAATAATGAAATGTGAAAACTATTTACATTACTATTTCAATTTATTATTTATACAACTTAATAAAAAGTTATGCATGGGAGGCCATGGTCATTTGATAACTATCTTTTCTGGTTGGAATATTTGCAGGGTGGAGAAGATATCACCAATACTAACTTTTCCAAATCACTATTTTGGATGTGACTAATTGTAATTCCATTTAGTGGGATATCAGATTGAGTGATGTATGAAATTGGAAATTTCATTGTCATTTTCATGGAATGGGAATAATCAGACCCCATCCCTTGGGGGTTGTTAGTTAGGATAAAAGTGAAGGTTGAGGTGGAACAACCTCTTATTAGGGGTACTTTCCTAACACTAGATGGTTCAAAATCTTGGATATCCTTTGAATACGAATATATTTTTATTTTTTTCTTTTTATGTGGTTTCCTTGGACATACATAGAAAGAATACGTAGTTAAATTTGAAAACAAATATGGAAACCTGGTGATATAGTACGGACTATGGCTAAGAGAAAAAATTATGTGAACTTCCTTTATCCCCAAAGTGTAAAAGAAAAGTTATAGAGAGAGACTCACGAAGGATCTCTATGAAAAATTAGCCCCCATGCATAGCAAGATCATTTTTGTGGTACCTTCTCATTTTTAGGAAAAATTATGTAACCTGGAAAAATCAAATAGGGAGGAGACGATTTTAATTTATATCCCTTTGGGGGAAACTGATAACACTGATGAAACCCTGGATTCCCCTTAAAAAATAATGTCCATATCCATGGGTAACACTCCTCCACCATTTGGGGATACTCTTAACCCACCGACCGACCCCAAACACATCTTCATAGACCCTTAGACTCCATTTTTAATCCTAGGGATGACCCACATTGCTCGCTCTTCATCCGGGATGGGTCCTTACTCCCTCTACATTTTGTGCACCTAAGCTTCCATGTATGTGGAATAAGAAGGTAAGAGGAGATTGTAGTAGTGATAAGGGATCAACAAAAACCAGTGGATCGAAAAGAACAATGGATGAACCATTAGTAAATGAATGGTACCCAAAAATATAGAAAGTTGGTGATTATAGAACTTTTCTCAAACTACAAGAGGAGGAGGATAGAACAGACAAGCCCCTCCTATCATTAATATCATCTTAAGTTGGAACTGTCAGGGGTTTGGAAATCCACGAATGGTTTGGATTCTCTAGCACCATTGCACTAAAATTCACCCTGATATGGTTTTGTTTTCTAAAACCATATTGAAAAAAAAAGGAAAACATTGGTATTGCAAAGAAAAGCAGCTTCCATGGATACTTTCTGGTCCCCTGTGAAGGCCATTTGGGGGGAGGGTTTGTACCTTTTACGGAATTACAACATCAATGTTAGAATCATCTTTTATTCATTTAATCATGCAGCTGCGTCTAGCAATGAGTCCCTCTCTTGGCCTTGGACTTTTTTTTGGGATTTTAGGGATGGACAACACAAAATGATAAGTGGAGATATTGGAACCTTCTTTGTTCATTGTGATGAATATTTTCTGGGCCTATCCTTTTTAGAGGTGATTTCAACAAGATTCTATTTCAGAATGAAAAAATAAGAGGCGCAAGCTAGTCGTATTCTTTGATGATACGATTTTGGGATGAGATCTCAAGGATAGAGCTATCAGATCATGGTTAGGTAGGTAGTCCCTGTAGAGAACCAAAGCTTTACGTGCATGGAAATTACATTACTTTTGCGGAATACTTAATACATAACAAAAACAGACACACAAGGACCGCAAAGTTTAGTGTCTTTGGAAACTCGGAATATAATCTCCTAATTGTGGTGAAAGATCTTCAACATCTCCCATAAATATCATACCCTTTTGGTTTTATTACCTAAAACCTTTATTTATATCCTGGGGAAAAGAAAACATAAAAAGGGTGAGCTCAAATGATCAGTAAGGGTAAACATAGAGAACATAAAACAATCCATAAACATTTGAATGCAAAAACTTGAACATAAAATCTAAACATCAAAATCATGAGTAAGGACATAAATAATGGAAGTACGTAAGGCATATATCATAAAGGAACATCAATAGTGATAAAATAGCTTGGAAATAAAACTTGTAATTGTGTAAAAACATTAAGCACATGATATTATTTCCATAGTAGCCAAGGCATTGCTGCCAAGACCATCTTAGTGGACAAAGTCCTTTTCTGAATCGAGTTCACTCCTCATTTCAGTCCTGTAACACTGAACCGGATTAACTTACCATTCCATCCATGTCTATATCATGAGATATAAATATTTACCTAATTAATTGGAGGGAGATAAATGTCCCAACCATCTCATAATGAAATTATTCTTTCGTGTGCCACAACATCATAAATCATACATCATAGCATAACCCATGTAATAGAATGGGATTCTTAAACATCATGCCATCATAACATAATCCATATAAAAAAATGGATATCATTTCATCATAAGAAGAATCAAACCATGTAAATAATGGAGAAATTATACTTAAAACATAAACATATTAAATAATGTAATTTTATATGGAAAATTGTTTTGATAAAACACTTGAAATGAATTCTTGAGGAAAACATCCTTTCTTCTTCAAAATCTTTTCCTTTTTACAAAATGATATGAAATTTTAAAAGAAAAGGGTTTTGTTGAAAATAATCATGCAATATTGTAGAGGAAGATTCATGAAAATGAGGCATTATGAAACCATAAAAATCCGTTCACACCGTATAAGTTAAAAATAACATTCTCCTCATACTTTTGTCTGAAAATTCAAAATGTTCCTCATATGCTAAACAAAAGTAAGATTCTTTATATAACGCAAAGTAAAGTCAAAGACAGATAAACATGAAATTAAAAATACATGGAAGAATATTAAACACTTTATGAAAAAAAAATTATTGGCATGGATGAAAAATATAACCCCAGTAAATACTTACGTATAAGAAATCTCAGATAAAAATGAGATTTGAAAAAATTATCCCTTACCCTAGGTCCGATATACTTCGTACATATCTTAAACTCATGTATAATGATTTAAATAATGTAATTTACTTATTACAGAATCATATTCATTGTTATGATATCATATATGGTTCACTTATGACTTTATATTACCCATTCTTTTGTAAATTCCATGTTAAAGCAGCGTTTTGGGTAAAATCGTTTCATTTATCGTACATGTTTCGATATTTTTTTCTTGATATTATTAGTTATATCCTAATTTACTTAATTACAGAATGTAAAAAATGATTTATATATACAATATACATTCATCATATACATATATATATGATAGACCGATAAATGTAATGAAATACAGTTTTCATTGAGACGGTAGGCCGTATGTACGCATGAACGCTGTTTTCATTTCCTTATTGAATTGAATGGAATTAAGTAGATGACATACATATATATATACATATACATATACATAAATACAGTATCATTATTATTCCATATATTTAATTATTATTCATTATATATACTTTATAATCATTCATGAATGGTTTACATGGAGAATGAATCTCATTACGTCGTGGAGATGATAATCCGTACGTACGCACGAGCGATGATATCATTCCCATATTTATTTAATGAAATTAGAGTGGATTATATAATATCATATAATCAGTATGATGTTATAATAATCATATATAGTTATTCTTTACACCATTATACCCATCCAAGTAAGGTGGTGGTGGAAAACAGATTACACCACGGCGTGGAGACAGTATTCCGTACGTACGCATGCGCAGTGATTTCATTTTCCGTAGGATGGATAGAAGGTAAAATAGGGTTGTTTAATATTTATAATATAATATCAGTATATAATTAATACTGATGTTATTACTTTATAATGAAACAACTAAATAATAGGATGTAGAAGAAGAAATAAACTTGAAAGCGTTGGTAGAAGAGATTACCTCTTCCTCGACGCACCTCCTTTAAACTTATTCTTAGGGAACTAGAGTTGGTATTTTGAGAAGAAAAGAACTTCTATGATGTAACTAGAGAAGTTGAAGAGGGGAATTTGAAGGTTTTGGCCTAGCTTCAAGGCTCAAAATGATGTTAAAAGAAGAGGAAATAGGTGCCCTTTTTATAAGGGAGGAGAGGGGCACCATTGGAAAAACTTAAAATATTATTTTATAATAAAGTAATATTCGGTTTTTAATAGGTAAAAACTGATTTATTTCGAAGCGAAGGTGGGTAAGGGTCGAAATACTCTCAACCAATAGGTTTTAGACAAGTTTAGGTTACTATTTTAACCTTATCTTTTAGATTTAACTCTAAGTTAAATAATTTAACTTTTACCGTGTCTTCTTATTTTCTTACACTATATGGTTAATAAACTTACTATAACAAGCCAAACGAACCACAAGTGGTTAATTATTAATATATATATTGTTATATAAGTCATTTGACCTAATATTAGATTTTTAGGAATAAAATAACAATTAATAATATAATATTTGTTTTAAAAACTATTTTATGTCAATTTTGACACTATTTGATACATGATTTTCGTGAAAATCATAACAACATGATTAGTTCGAAAAACGTTAATTAAATAAATTATAACATGTCATATTAACCTATAAAATTAGTTTAATTCATAAAAAAATCTAAAATTACATTTATTTGGGTATTTATAACATCAATTATATTAATATTTCATTAATAAGGTAATTACTGCATCATCATTGTGTCATAAATAAATTAAATTATCTAATGTCTAAAAATTATAAATAAAATTCCATTATGTAGGAATTATTTTTATCTTTATAATTAATATTTATAGTCGAATTTATCTTATGTATAACCCTATATTAAAAATTATTTAGTTCTTAAACTTCGATTTTAACTATTTTAACCCTTCTTTAAATAAATTAATAATAAATGTCCTAATCTTATTCAAGTGGTCCTAAATGGTCCTATTTTATTTCTAAGGTTGTATTTGGTCTAATTACACTAATCCAATAGAATTAGGACATGTGTTAGGGTAATAATAATATCATTTTTACCCTTAATTACCCTATTTACTTTTAATCGTGGTAAATAAAAGTAAAAAGTTACTATTCACCAAAAATTATTTTCGTCTCATTGAACCACATTTTAGTACTTGATATTAACCGTGTCTCTCAGATTTTCGAAATTCCACTCACAGAAGCGGTAAAATTACGTTTTATGTGAATTTCCAAATTCTCCTAGGAGGTGGGTAAAAGACGGTGAAAAGTTCAATAAAATTTTTATATATCCAAAATTATTATAAAATGACTCCAATGAATTACATTAAACATATATAGGTATTATGTATCAATTTTGACCTAAAATAAATTTAAATAAAATAAATAATTATTTGAATAAAAAGTCGGTTTTTAAATAGTAACCAAGTGTTTTCACTATTCATCAAAAATTGAATGTTTTCAGAAAAATACCAAAAATTCACCCTAGGCTAATTTCGATATTCTGAATCCAAAAATGAAATACATTTTGAAATATAAAATTTATAAAATTTCAAAAAGTGGGTATTAGTATTCATAACGGCTAGTTCATAATAATATTATAATAATATCTCATTTAGTGAAACTCGGTATTGCGTACTACACATGCTATCGAGGAAGGTCGCGATTGCGTGTAATGTAAGCCAAGTCAGGGTTGCGTGTAGTTCAAGACTCCTTTGTTATTATGTATAACAGAATCCAACCATATTTCATTTATACATTGAATATATATATATATATATACTCAATGTTTCGTAGAATAACTACTATCAAATGAACTTGAAATTATGTGTAACACGATCCAAGAATAGTGTTGCGTATACTGCAAGCTAATATGGTGCTGCGTATAGTGCAAGATAATCTTGGTGTAGCGTACAAAAAAAGACATAAAAGAAATTGAAAAGAATAATTCTCATAAAATCTCGGGTTGTTACATTCTACCCCCCTTAAAATGAATTTCGACCTCGAAATTCATTGGGGTTATACATGGTTTTCTACTTGAAAGTTTCTTTAATTCAAACCTACATCGTAAAATGGAATAAAAAAACTTAACTTTAAAAACTAAAGTATGAAACGTAATGGTTACCCAAATTAACTAATTACTGGGTTTCCACATAGGAGAACATAGGTGAAAATATGGATATGGAAGAGAAATCTTACCATCATGTTTTGATGGTGAGTGGTAGAGAACATGGCTATGAAAATGACAACAATCACAAAGCCATAAATTTGTGATGATCTACGGTACCATCTGATTCATCGGATATAAGGGCACTAAGACAACATTTTTGGTTTTCAATATCATTTCCCTAAAGTTGAAGAATTTGAATTAGAAGAAATACTTACTTTATTTCAGTATAATCTCACCATTGTTCATGCATTGAATAATTTCCACTTCATCTCTTAAAGAAATGAAGTTGAATTTGTCTTTTGTGAAGTGTAAGAAGATCATGCGATAAAATGATAGGTCATTCCATAGGATTAGCAAAAGTTATATACATAAGTCCATCTATGGTGAGATTAATCGGATATGGTTCCAAAAATTGACTTATACTTCATATATCATACCTCTTAATAAAATAAAACTAGTTTCTACTAACCAGGGACTTTCTGTAGGCCAGTGGTGGGCGATAAAGTCCTGTCGCACTTCGGTTGTGGGTTCAATTCCCGCAACCCTGTCTGACGCGACGGGTTGTCGCCCATTCTGTAGGTTGTCTATTTTGTTAAACTACACTATTATGACATTCTATCAATAATATCGAAAAAATTTCTAGCCTTAAACAATACTAACTTATGTTCAACATAATCCATTCCAATCTTTAGGCTTATCCAAAATACTTCTTTCCAAACTCATAGTATAAAGAGAACGATTACTAAAAACGTCATATAACAAGCACATGAATACCATCATTTATCCCTCATATATCTTGTTGGTAACATTCCAATCATGTGAATACCTTAATCATGTATTCTCTTGAAAAATGAATACCCATTGAACCTTATTTAAAACATGAATGCCATCAAAATTTAACTCTTTCCTCATACCAAAATCCAAAAATTCTATATACTCAAACCATGATATAAGCTTGTCCTTATATTATTCATGAGCTCATGATTACTATCAAACATATTATTTTATCCTTATCCATTCATTATGTTCATATAATATTCTTTCCAAAAATATCTGAATAACCTTTCATGTTTACTGGTACCATTAAACATATACTTTCAAATACTTTAGGAAAAACAGTAGTGTAACAATCCTGAGACGATTCTTTATTCCATAGTACCATTAACTATACAACATAACTCTTGATAAACATAAATCATTCAATTACCTTCATAAAACATTGAAAAAGCTTCAACACTTATTTCATCTCATATATCATTTTTAGTCTCCTCATCATCATCCACTTAAATACTACCCATATGACCATGCTGATTCTCTTCATGAGATTTTCCCTTAGGGCATTGGTTTGCATAATGTCCATACATTCCACATTTAAAACATCTAATCATTGCTGATGTCATAGCAATACCATTATCCTTCTCCATGGTGTTAACTGAACCTTTTCCTTTGCACTTACTGGATTTGTGTCCTTATTTTCTGCACCCAAAGCATCTTCCAGTTCCTTTGAAACATTCACCTTGATGCCTCTTCCAACATGATGAAACTCCATCTTTCTCTTATTAGCTGAGTCAGGAAACTTACTAAAGTTTAGATTATTGATCATATTATGAGATTTCTGATTAGGCATAATAACGATATGTGGACCTCCAGATCCAATTTCATTCGGTTGATCATGAATAATATCATTCCATTGTCCATCATATCCTCCATTATCGTGAACCTTCGTGTTCCCATCCATTTTCTAAAACCCAAAAAGAATAGTGTGAGAGGCCAAAATCATAATCAAGGGGGATTACCTTCAATATTTAACATCTTAGGTTAAATTCTAATATCATTACCATAATTCTAGGACTATAACCTATACTTATACTTAACCTTAGGGACATCCCTAGACATACCTTAGAAATATATCTAGGGATCTCACTAAAGTTCTTGCATCCTAGTTTCCAAAGGTTGACTAAACCTTCCCTCTCATACCAACTGCAGAGACCCAAAGCATAACGTACATGGACATTACATTACTTCTGTAGAATACTTAATACGTAACAAAAACAGACACACAAGTACAGTAATAGTTTAGTGTCTTTGTAAACTCGGAATATAATCTCCTAATAATGGTGAAAGATCTTCAACATCTCCCATAAAGATCTTCCCCTTTTGTTTTTCTTACCTAAAACCTTTATTTATATCCTGGGGAAAAGAAAACATAAAAAGGGTGAGCTAAAATGCTAAGTAAGGGTAAACATAGATAACATAAATCAATCCATAAACATTTGAATGAAAAAACATGAACATAAAATCTAAACATCAAAATCTTGAGTAAAGAAATAAATCTTGGAAGTACATAAGGCATATATCATAATGGAACATCAATCATGATAAAATAGCTTGTAAATAAAACTTCTAATTGTGGAAAAACATTAATCACATGATATGATTTCCATAGTAGCCAAGGAATTGCTGCCAAGACCATCTTAGTGGACAATGTCCTTTTCTGAATCGAGTTCACTCCTCATTTCAGTCCTGTAACACTGAACTGGATTCACTTACCATTCCAACCATGTCTATCTCATGTGATATAAATCTTTACCCAATGAATTGGAGGGAGATAAATGTCCCACCCATCTCATAATGAAACCATTCTTTCGTGTGCCACAAAATCATAAATCATACATCATAGCATAACCCATGTAATAGAATGAGATTCTTAAACATCATGCCATCACAACATAATCCATATAAAAATGGATATCATTTCATCATAATAAGAATCAAACCATGTAAATAATGGAGACATTATACTTAAAACATAAACATATTAAATAATTTCATTTTAGATGGAAAATAGTTTTGATAAAACACCTGAAATTAATTCTTGAGGAAAATATCCTTTCTTCTTCAAAATCATTTTCTTTTCACAAAATGCTATGAAATTTTAAAAGAAAAGGGTTTTTTTGAAAATAATCATGCAATATTGTAGAGGAATATTCAGGAAAATGAGGCATTATGAAATCTTAAAAATCCGTTCACGCCGTATAAGTAAAAAATAAAATTCTCCTCGTACTTTTGTCGGAAAAGTCAAAATTTTCCTCATGTGGTAAACAAAATTAATATTCCTTATATAACACAAAGTAAAGTCAAAGAGGGGTAAACATGAAATTAAAAATACATTGAATAATATTAAACACTTTATGAAAAACATTTTATGGGCATTGATGAAAAATATAACCCTAGTAAATACTTACGTATAAGCAATCTCAGATAAAAATGAGATTTGAAAAAATTATCCCTTACCTTAGGTCCGATATGCTTCGTACGTATCCGACCATATTGTATAATGATTTAAATAATGTCATTGACATATTAAAGAATCATATTCATTGTTATGATATCATATATGGTTCAATTATGACTTTATATTACCTGTTCTTTTGTAAATTCCATGTTAAAGCAGCGTTTTGGGTAAAATCATTTCGTTTATCGTACGTGTTTTGACATGTTATTCTTGATATTATTACTTATATCCTGATTTAATTAATTATAGAATGTAAAAAATTATTTTTATATATAATATATATTCATCATATACATATATATATGATAGATCGATAAATGGAATGAAATACACCGTTCATGGAGACTATAGGTCGTACGTACGCATGAACGCTGTTTTCGTTTCCTTATTGAATTGAATGGAATTAAGTAGATGAAATAAATATATATATACATAAATACAGTATCATTATTATGTCATATATTTAGTTATTATTCATTATATATACTTTATAATCATTCATGAATGGTTAACATGGAGAATGAATCTCATCGCGTCGTGGAGACGGTAATCCGTACGTACGTACGGGCGATGATATCGTTCCCATAATTATTGAATGGAATTGGAGTGGATGATATAATATCATGGAATCAGTATGATGTTATAATAATCCTATATAGTTATTATTTACACCATTATAGCCATCCAAGTAAGGTGGTGGTGGAAAACAGATTACACCACAGTGTGGAGACGATATTCCGTACGTACACACGCGCGGTGATTTCATTTTCCGTAGGATGGATAGAAGGTGAAATAGGGTTGTTTCATATTTATAATAACATATCAGTATATAATTAATACTTATTTTATTACTTTATAATGAAACAACTAAAGAAGAGTATGTAGAAGAAGAAAGAAACCTGAAAGCATTGGTAGAAGAGATTACCTCTTCCTCAACACACCTCCTTTAAACTTCTTCTTAGGGAACTAGAGTTGTTCTTTTGAGAAGACCAGAACCTCTATGATGTAACTAGAGAGGTTGAAAAGAGTAATTTTCAGGGGTTGTCCGAGCTTCATGGCTTAAAATGGTGTGAAGAGAAGAGGAAAGGGGTGCCATTTTTATAAGGGAGGAGAGGGGAACCTTTGAAAAAACTTAAAATATTATTTTATAATAAAGTAATATTCAGTTTTTAATTGCTCAAAACTGATTTATTTCAAAGATAAGGTGGTTAAGGGTCTAAATACTATCAACCAATAGGTTTTAGACAAGTTTAGGTTACTATTTTAACCTTATCTTTTAGATTTAACTCTAAGTTAAATAATTTAACTTTTATAGTGTCTTCTTGTTTTCTTACACTATATGGTTAATAAACTTTATATAACAAGACAAACGAACCCCAAGTGGTTCATTATTAATATATATATCCTTATCTAAGTCATTTTTCTTATCATTAGATTTTTAGGAATAAAATAACAATTAATAATATAATATTTGTTTTAAAAACTATTTTATGCCAATTTTGACACTATTTGGTACTTGATTTTTTAAAAAATTATAACTTCATGATTAGTTCGAAAAAAGTTAATTAAATAAATTATAACATGTCATATTAACCTAAAAAATTAGTTTAATTCATAAAAAGTCTAAAATTACATTTATTTGGGTATTTATAACATCAATTATGTTAATAGTTTATTAATAAGGTAATTACTGCATCATCATTGTGTCATAAATAAATTAAATTATCTAATGTCTAAAAATTCTAAATAAAATACAATTATGTAGGAAATATTTTTTTATTTCTAATGAATATTTATAGTTGAATTTATCGTAGCTATAACCCTATATTAAAAATTATTTAGTTATTAAACTTCGATTTTAACTATTTTAACCCTTCTTTAAATAAATTAATAATAAATGTCCTAATCTAATCCAAGTGGACCTAAATGGTCATATATTATTCCTAAGGTTGTTTTTGGTCGAATTACACTTATCCAATAGAATTCGGACATATTTTAGGGTAATAATATTGTTATTTTTACCCTTAATTACCGTATTTACTTTTAACCGTGGTAAATAAAAGTAAAAAGTTACTATTCAACAAAAATTATTTTCATTTCATTGAACCACATTTTAGTCCTTGATCTTAACCGTGTTTCTCGAATATTCTAAATTCCACTCACAGAAGCAGTAAAATTAAGTTTTATGTGAATTTCCAAATTCTCCTCGGAGGTGGGTAAAAGATGGTGAAAAGTTCAATAAAATTTTTATATATCTAAAATTATTATAAAATGACTCCAATAAATTACATTGAACTTATATAGGAATTATGTATCAATTTTTACCTAAAATAAATTTAAATAAAATAAATAATTATTTAAATAAAAAGTCGGTTTTTAAATAGTAACATAGTGTTTTCACTATTCATCAAAAATTGAAAGTTTTTAGAAAAATACCAAAAATTAACCCTAGGCTAATTTCTATATTCTGAATCCAAAAATGAAGTACATTTTGAAAGATAAAATTTATAAAATTTCAAAAAAGTGGTATTAGTATTCATAACGGCTTGTTCATAATAATATTATAATAATATCTCGTTTAGTGAAACTCGGTATTGCGTACTACACACGCTATCGAGGAAGGTCACAATTGCGTGTAATGTAAGCCAAGTCAGGGTTGCGTGTAGTGAGAGACTCCTTTGTTGTTGCGTATAAAAGAATCCAACCATATTTCATTTATACATTGAATATATATATATATATATACTCAATGTTGCGTAGAATAACTACTATCAAACGAACTTGAAATTGTGTGTAACACGATCCAAGAATAGTGTTGTGTATACTGCAAGCTAATACGGTGTTGCGTATAGCGCAAGATAATATTGGTGTAGAATAAAAAAAGACATCAAAGAAATTAAAAAGAATAATTCTTATAAAATCTCAGGTTGTTACAGTCCCTTCACTTGGTATCTAGGAAACACGGAATGCACACACATTATATAGCAGTTGGATATATTTTTAGGATCAATGGAATGAAAAAATTGGTTCATGAAGTTTCATATTTCTCACCTTGGTTGAGGGTACGTTAACCTCTTTTATAATAGTTAAATAATTTTTATTAAATTATACAAGAACTATATACACAAATTTGATATCATATATGAGCCTTATATAATGTAGATCTCACATGATAATCTGGATTCTACCGAGATAATTCTTTTTCCAATAGTTCCATCATATTTTATTCCATAGATACTCTACTTAATGAAACTTCACCCCTTGAGAAAAATGCATCAAGAGATGTTACTTATAGAATATTTTTTCTATTTTTTGGTGTGACCTTGGATATTTTACAAGATCCACCACTTATGTATTATCACTATATAATATGATAGGGTCTTTACATCTTGGTACCACACCATGATCATTGAAAATGTTTCATATCCAAATGGATTATTTTTCATCACCATAAGTCTCTATATACTCATACTATACTGTAGAATTGGTGACTATTCGCTGCTTTGAACTCTTTCATCTTGTAGCTCCTCTATTCAAATTAAAAATATATCCCGATTTTGAATTCAAATCATTTTTATATATTTCAAAACATGAATCAGTATAAACCCTGATGATTATGTCCTTATCTCCTTCATACACTTGGAATATATCCTTATTTATTATCTGGTACTTTTGGATTGTCTTAACATCAATCAAATGTTGTTCACCTATATCATCTTGATATCTCCCTACCATTATCAATGTGTAGGAAAACAATTACATTACATAACATGGTATACATGATTGATCCAATAACCAAAGCATATGGGATCTTACTCATTTTACCTTTCTCATGTTGTGTATGAGGACACATTTTCTTGGAAAGATGTATACCATGTGATACTGGAACTAATCCCTTATTGTATTGTCCTATACTAGATATATTTAGTATCTGGTTAATGTATGTAACTTGAAATAGTCCAAGAATCATCTTAGATATATCACAAATAATCTTAATCCCTAGAATGTAGGTTGCTTCACCTAATTACATCATGAAAAAACACTAGTTTAACTAGTTTTTAATAGACTATAATAATGGAATGTTATTTCCAATATGTATTATCTCGTTAATATATACTAATTGTATAGTGATCTCATTCCCACTAAAACACTTTTATACACATGGCTCATATTTAATGTTAATGAAACCAAAATATTTTATATCTTTATACAAACAAATGTTCCATGACTTGGATGCTTAATTCTTTACATAAATGGATATATGAAACGTTAATATCTTTTTGGTATTATTTGAAGTCACAAAACCTTTTGGGTGTTTCATATAGACATCTTCTTAATGGTCCCATGAAAGAAAGTTGTTTTCACCTTCAAATGAAAAATTCCATAGTCATGGTAAGCAGCTTTAGCAAGCTGAATTATAATGGATTTAGAAATTTAAAATTGTGAATAGGTTTTAATATAGTCAATTCAATAACATTTTTTAAACCCTTTAGCCACTAAACTTTTTATGGGTACTTACTTTACCTTCCATGGCCAGTTTTATCTTTAAAATTCGTTTTCAACCAACTAGATTTGCATAAATTGTGAGATTGAAAAGAAACCAAACTTTGTATTGATACATGGAATCCATTTCAAAATTCATAGAATATTTCCATCTTGTAGCTTATGATCTCCCTATTTATTCATTATAGGATAGAGGTTCAATAGTTTCAACCAATAACAAGTCACCATAACTGATGAATGGAAAACCATATCTCTTTGGTTCTCTAATTTCTATGGTTATCCTATGTTATAATTTTATTTTTTGAATCACTTATTCCACAGGGACCTATGTAATTTGTTCCTTTATCTTGAGCATCAACATCATTTAATGAAATATTTCCCTCACTATCCTTCTTAAGTATGTTCTCTCCCTCAAGTAAAATGACTTGTGTGGATATAATAACTTTATTTTCTAAGGGTTGTATAAGTAATATCACTTTGTTTCCTTATAATACCTAATAAAGATAAAATTTTCACCTTAGGGTGCTAGTTTATTGCCTGAGAAGGCCTTAAAAATTCTTCTCAACCCTATACATGTGTATGAAATAAAACATGATTCTTTACACTCCATAGCTGGAATTTAAATTTGTTAACCACTTTAGTTGGTACTAATTTTAGTGTTCTTACCACATTTTGTAATTCATATCCCCAAAATGATAAATATATGACCTGTAAGACTCATCAATGACCTTATCATGTCTAGAAAGTTACATTTCCTCCTTTTAGTAACACTATTCTACTCTGGTGTGTAAGGGGGAGTGAGTTGTGAAAGAATCTGAAGATCCCATATAAGGTCGATAAACTATTGGTTAATATAATCACCACCGAGATCCAATTAAATAATTTTTATCTTATTTCTAAGTTGATTATATAATTCATTCTTGAATTATTTGAATTTATCAATGAACCCATACTTATACCTCATCATGTAGACAAATCCGTATCTAATCAAGTCATCAGTACAAGTTATGAAGTAAAAACATCCACCTCTAGATTCTATTGGATATGTTCCACATAAATCAATGTGTACCAATACTAGAAGCTCTGTGGACCTTTCACCCTTTCCACTGAATTGTGTTTTTCTCATTTTACCTGTAAATAATCATGTCATCTTTTAAGTGATTTTATCACAAAATATTTTAAATAACCATCTTGATATATCTTTATCAAATTTTAATTGTTTACATGACCAAGATGGTTATGCCACAACTGGGCGTTATATGATTCATGAGAACATGATTTTTTTATAAATTTATAGTTCTTTATTTTCATAATTTAATATATAAATAACATTATTTAAATGGGCCATACTATAAAATATGTCGTATTTATAAAAGAAATTATTTTATTTCCAAACATGAAAACAAAACCTCTATATTTAGGTAGGGCACAAAAATTATGTTTTTGGAAATAATTGGTACATAATTACAATATCTTAAAACTAATATAATTACTATTCAAAATTAAATTTTTTAGCCTCCAATGGATATATTTTCCAACCTCACACTATTGGAAGCCGGAAAATCCACTTATCCTCTATAAATATTTTGAAATAAACATTGTTCCCAGATTTGGATACATATGTGAAAACCCCAAGATGTATCTAATACCCAATATGTTGATATTGAAATATTACAATCAATAAAAAATTCACCTTTATATTCCATTTACTTTTTGGTGCAGTTACACTTCCAGTGTCCTTTATTGCCACATGAAAAACATACTGCTTCAATTTCATTTCCTTGCCTCTAGAACTCATTCTTATTGGAAGGATAGTGCTCTGGAGATTTAAAATTATTATGTGCATTGGTACCCTTTTCTTTGTTATTTATTTTCTTATTCACCATATGTATCATGGGTTTATCGCGCCCCATATCCTTATCAACTTGGAGAATTGAATTAAGAAATTCGGAAATACTCCTCTCATTATTGTTCAAGTTACAATTAGAAATAAAACTAGATAAGGACTTAGTTAATGAGGAAATTATGATATATATGCATAAATAATCTTTTAATTTAATCCCCATGGAGTATAAGAATTAAATTTAGATAATAATATTTACAATATAAGGCCCAAAAGTCATCAACTCTCCATTTTTTCAAGTAAACATAGCATTGGAGATCTTTTATCTCTCTTGTATCACCTTCGATTCATAAAGATACTAAAGGTGAGACATCAAGATGTACTCATCCATTTACTCATGTTTATTTAGAATCTCATTGTTCATTGACGATAGAATGAAACACTGAACACCTATGGTATCATTAAAATGTTTCTCATAGAGAGAAAACTATTCCTTACTAGCCTCTTTACCAGGTGCTTTAGGAATAGGTTCTTCTTGCACATAAAATTTATATTCATGGAATATGATAATGTGTAAGATCATTTTCCAATATTGGAAATTAGTTCCTATGATAAGGTTATCCTTCTCTAGTATGGATCATAGTGAGATAATTGAATTCATAAGAAGATCATAATTTTAGTGTTTTATCAGATAAGAGTAGATAATAAATATAATATATTATATTTATTAACACCCTACTATTTTATCAAAACACAAAATCCATCACCATTAGCTTCATAATATCCTATTTCTTGTACATTATTGTATAAAAACCCATATTATCCTTATCATAACTCAAAATTTGTCATAACAAATTATTTTAAGGGTTTTAGGTATGAATTAAAATGCTAACTACATTAACTCATAGTTCCTAGATATTTTGAGTAGAGTCTCCAATACTAAAATCCTCAAATTGGATTTATTCAACCTTTACCTATTATCTACAGTAATTATTACATTATAAGTAAACCATTAATTTAAACTAAATTAGGTGAACCAAAAAATAAAAGTTATAATTCCATGTTATTGAATGTACCCTGACTTTGGTTGGTCACTACCAGATTTACTATCTTTTATGATGGTGTTTTTGTGATATATTCCCATCGATAATGTTTTTTATTTATGGGATTCCATCATAAAATACAGTATTAAAAATATGGTCATTTTTTTATTTCTTAAAAAATAATTATTATTTGTGATGGACCATCATTCCCATCATAACTAAGTATGAGAATTAAAAAAAACTAATTGAGATTGAATACAAAATTCATAACAATTTCTAAATTATTTCTTAAAAACTAATTTAAAAAACAAAATTATATAAAATATAAAACAATTTAGATATAATAAAAAAACATAGATATAGAATTATTTTACCATTTCACACATAATACATTTATTGAATCAAAATTACATTACATTCAAAAAATAAAGTGAATATCAATAGGTATTTGGTGGAGGATCACCCAAAGGGTCTGAGGGAACTCCATAATAACACCATGTGCAATTTCTCTCATATACTCCAACATCTACTCATCTCTCCAATGCTACTACTCAAGATCCTCCTCCATCTCTCTATTCATTCACTATATCATCTCATCCTGAGCACACAACCCCTCAATATACTATACAACAGATGATGATGATGACTTTGCATGAGCTCCCTTCATGATAAATGATGACATTGTAGAAGTTCCATAATAACTAGTAAGTATCAAACATGAACCAATACTGGTCACCCAACATTTCCAAACACCATGTGTAGTCATCGGTATCCAAGCCCCTTCATCAAAACATGACTCACAAGTGGAATCTACTTCAGTCTCATCTTGAATATCTCTGGAATGAGAAGTCACATTCTCATATGTTTCCTTCAAATATAATTAGAAATTAAAATAATGATTAAATTAATTTAAGTTAAATTTAAAAAAATACTAACCATAATATGGTGATGTCTATCACAAATAAGAGTTCCTATACCAGGATCAGTGTGCATCTTCTGGTAAACTTCAGAACTCCATAATAGAGGGTTAGTAGTGGAATGTATAGTATAAAAAATAGTATACATTTAAATTATTTATACATTAATAAATAATATTAAAAATCATATTTTATAGATGTATATCGAATGTATGAATCCTCGAACTTTGTGTGACCTCCTGCCTCCCTTTCTTCTAACACCCATATGATGACTTCTTATTAAAAGTCTATGTTCCCAGATAAGAGACTTCATTCTAAAATTGAATAGATACTATAAATCCTACAAAATAATTAAAATTAATTGTTAGTAATTATATAAATTTAAAATAAAATATATTATTTACTAACATACAATCTAGTGTTTGAACATCTCAAGTCTAATAGTAATGTGAAACTGATCTCATGAAACCCTTGGGATAGAAAAATGATTTTGTAAAATCACACCATCCTACCTAAAAGAAAAACGAAAAAAATGTTCAAAAATAAATAAATAATTGTAATATTATTACCCAAATTACTAACAAAATCAATATAAAATAAATACCTTAAATTATCGAACATACCTCTATAAATGAGGATCAAAATCAAGAGATGAGCATATTTCTAGAATAGGGTCTGAAATCATCAATCTAGTATGGTTATTCCCCCACTTCACATATGGTGTTGTAGTAGTATCCTATGATTCAAATTAATGTATCTCATAATTGGGAAGTCTCACATCAATGAGGGAACAAAATAGATCTTCAAAACCATCTCCAACCATATGAAACAAATAATATCACCTATAAAATATTAATATAGAAATTAAATATATAAAACTAATAAATATCATAATTTAATAATTATCTTACCATTAAATAATTATTGATACATATATAAAATATAAAAACTAATAAATAAAATAGTTTAATAATTACCTATAAATAAATATCGGAATATATTAATCTTACCAACAAATAATTGTTAATAGATATACAAAATAAAAAATTATAACAAATTTCAAGTATAATATAATAATCATACCTGTAAATAATTGTTTTTATAGAAATAAAATATATAAATCTAATAAATATCATGTTGAATATAATAATATTTCCAATAAATAATCATCAATACATGAATCGAATATAAAAAACAAAAAAATTTAGGCATCATCGAGGGAATGAAGTAGATCACCCGAACTATCTCCATCCATCCAAAACAAACAATCTGACCTATAAATAATTTTTAATAAAAATATAAAATTTAAAAAGCTAATAAAAAATGGAATATAAGACATCATTAATCATCTCCATCCACATATTCATTAATGAAAATTTCTTCATCTTCCTCTTCAGCATCATCAGCTTCCATATGACCTTCAGTTTCATCATCCCTTATTACATCATCAAAATTATCAATATAATCATCCTTTACTGGTGGGATTCATCATCAATATTTATATATCAATGAGTAAGAGATGTATATAGTTATTTTTCTTGAAATTTTTTTAATATGGTGCACTTACACATAACCATTTTCATTTTTAAGAAACTTTTTGTCATTATATTTCATTTTTATTACAATACACCATTCATTTAAATCTCTCAAAACATCATTGTAATTTGCATAATACAATTTATATGATTGATTTTACCGCATAAATGGTTAATTTGAGGTAATAGGACTTTTATATTTAATTTTAATCGCTCCATTTCATGGATGTACTCACAACCCTTGATCAGTATCAAAACAATGAAATTTAAACATTATTATATAATTTAAACCCAGATAACATAACTCAATTATTTCATCCAGTATTCCATAAAAGTAAAATTCACTCTCTCTATGATGAAATCCTTTCAAACAAACCCTAATATTAATTGATTTCTTTGATTCAACATATATTCATGAATAAAATCAAAATCCATTAACTACAAAACCATTATAAGATTTTGAAAATTTTCATAGAGGTTTTTTTAGCATACATAATTAGATATAAATTTTATATTCATTTTGGGTTTCCCGTAAAAAATAAAATTGTTCATAATATATATTATTAAAATATTGATATAATTTACCATCTTTAATAATTTAACTTACCATTCTATGAGACAATTATGAAAAATTATGCTGTTTATGTTTTTCAACATCAACAAGGGTAATTTGAATAATTTTTTTGATAATATCATCATATATTCAAAAAAAATAATGTAAATAAATTAATCTCTTAAAAAAATAAAAATAAAGTAATACTTACTATACAGGTCATTTCATTTCCTCATAATTGAGTAGAACATATGTATGATCTCTTTTCACCTCTTCATCCTAATTCCATCATTCATGATAACCACCCAAACCAAGCATGGGATGATTAATAACTAACAACTAATGGGTTGTAACATTATTAAAATTCTCCTCATTATAAACCATGATTTTATATTTCGGAGGATATTCATATTGAAAATAATAACGGCATAAATTTTAAATTTCATCCTGTAAGTATGATTTTGTAATTGAACCTGAACCTGATGATTTGTTTCTACTTTCTTCTTTAATTTTTTTATAAATCTCTCAAATGGGTACATCCATTAAAATTTTATCATCCCTACACATTTATAATCGTATATAAGATGCAATATTAAATGTTCTATTAAGTCAAACATTGTAAATGTGAATATTTTCTCCAATTTACATAAAATTGAAACAACTTCTTTCTATAGAATACTCAATACATCATAAAATAATGTTACCACACAAATATCTTAGAAGAAATATGATATTTTAGTCAACACATCCAATATTGAAGAATTCAACATCCCTATAAGACTAACATTAAGTTGTCCTTCCATTATGAAATGATATCCATGCCTTTTTAACCTCATAAAGTTTCCATTTCTGATGTAATGAGACAAATAAGACACATAACTATTAAGTTACATCAAAAATATAATACATTAATATAATAATAAATTAATTTCTTTGTAAATTATGTGAGTTTTTTTTAGATTCAATAAATTGTTTGGTCTTTCACCTTTATATAATTTGATTTTAGGATGCCAGCAAATTTGAGGAAGATTTAACTATGACATTACATTATCTTTGGTCTTACGAGGTGTGTCAAACATGGTATAGAATATGTTATCAAAAAAAATATTCTCAATACACATTACATATAACATGTGATGAACTAATAAATCAGACCAATATAGAAAGTCTTAAAAAATACTCTGCTTTATCGAATTATTATCTATCCCAAAACAATATATTTTTTTATATTTTTTTCAAATGTAATGGGATGTAATTAAGAGATTATAGATTTTACTTGAGTACACAAGAGAAAAACTGGAGTTTTTTCTCTATTAATTATATCTTTTGTAAAATTATTTCTATTCCTTTAATAAGGGTGATACATAGGAATAAATCTCTGATGACACTCAAAATAACTAATATTTCTTCCATGGACAAAGAAAAATGATTTTTTATTATCCACGTTGTATGGAAATGATTTTAGACCATGTGTACTCTATCCATATAATATACCTTATGCCATAAAGTCACTGATTTTTCACATTAATGCAACCATTAGTGTAAAATTCTGACCTGAATCTATATCATATATTTTTACACTATTGTTATGTAATGAAATTAACCCACAAATTTTTAGATTCAAACAAATATCAATATTATTCTTCAAATGTATTATAATTAATAGCACCATATATGTATATATGGTTCATTCATCAACATCTAAGGAGTTATGTTTGATAGAATTATGAAAATAGGCCAACAAGAATATTTACTATTATAAGCACCTAAAGAAAAAACATTCAAAAAAAATACTCAATCGTATGTTGCAAGATTTTAACATAAAAGAAATATGTGTATGATAAAAGTGTTTCCATGAATAACCATCACATAGATGATTTAATATTTGGCTAATGTAAATATTTTGTTTATGCCTTTCCATCAATGAAGTAGTGTTGTGAGACATAAATAGACAATGTACATGGTGTGTAATTAAAAAATACCTCAACTATTTCTCAAGTGATATGGACATTCTTTATTGTGCCACTTTATACCTTAATTCCCCAAATTTGGAGAAATTTACTAATAATTCATCATCACCATAATATAATATTCAGTCATTTAAAAATGAATATAACTATGACCCAAATTAGGTGCCAAATTATTTTATTCATAGAAATTTTTAGGTAATGTATTTCTATGAGGAAACAATAATTTAACAAAAAAATTATTTGATAAAAAAATTATTTAACATTAAAAAATTTGAGTTAATATTCATAAATTTTGTAATATCCTAATGTTTACTTATCTAACATCTCTATATAAGGCCTCCTTAGGAAATTTCAAAAATTTTAAAAATTAAGATAGTCCTGATTTAGGATTTGGAATATAATTTGGAGTTATTGTTTCCAGAATAGACCACCAAAGAATCTCATGTATTAAATTATGAAATGATGAATCTGGAACCAATTTTTTTTATATTTTCCACTAAATTTTGTTCACCATGTTGATACTCAAAAAATACAATCTTTTTAAAAACAAAAGTTTTTTATATTAAGCCTTATATTGTTAAACAATTTGAATCACTAAAGATAACATTTATTACATGGAAATTTTGTTGTTCCTTTAGAAAAGAATTCATAATTTGATTATGAAAATTATATAAACGTTTCCACACCCACAATGTTGACAGGATTTATACCAGATCTATTTGAATTTTTGAAATGATTTATCCAATCATGATCACTTTATAGAAACTGATTTCTTCTACCTAAGTCCATAGTTATCTAAAAATTTAAATAAGAATAATGGTTACACATTATAACTATTTATTACAAATTATTAGTAAATTTAAATTATTGATAATTATAGCTAATTACCCCGAATACTATTACAATATATTACTAATATTTATTAATTACTACTTATTATTACAGTAATTTATTAATTGATACAAATTGATTATTAATTATAACTACATTTTTTATAAATATTAATAATATTTGATATTGTGATGTGTTCTGGGGATTGGGAGCCTCCTCATGGTGATTCTAGTGTCATCTAGGATTTCTCAATATCCATGGTTCTTCTACACTATTTGGGCTTTGATCTTGGTTTCAAAGCATCTTTGGCTTGGTCTACTTTGGATGTGATTCTTGAACCCTTGCTTTATTTCTTTGATCATGGTGGCACAGATAAAGGGAAGTACATTTAAGATATGATCCCCATCTATTCACTTGATATCTAGGGTGGCCATGCAATGGGAAAGAATGCTTCAGATGTGATAACCATCCCATTTATTGATTTTTAGCATGGCCATGTTGTGGGAAAGGGATCTAATGTTTTTGGTTGATCATTATATCTATTAAGTAAATAGATTGTAGCCGAATACGGAATAAGGGACACGTTACTCATTTCATTTCCAATGATGGTTCCATCAAGAAGCAGATGAAATTAGGTAAACAATATATTATTTTCTAATTTATTCTTTCTCTGGGTTCTAAGCCATAGAGGATGGAGGTCCTTGTTTTTTGGTTATCCTCGTTTTGGGGTTTCAAATCCTAGAGATGTATCTCAATGGGTGTGGATTATTTCATCTTCTCTTCACTTCCGAGGAGTTGAAGGTGAGTTCTTGGGGGTTTGGATCCATTTAATTCATGTCAGGCTACCTTCACATTCAAAAATTGGATTACAATTACAGTCATTTTGATCATAAGAATTATTATGTTCAAATATGGGTCAGAATTTATGGCCTTAATTTGATATTTTGGAACCCAAGAATCCTTTATGATATTTTACATGCTATTGGTGTTCAAATTAAAATTGATAAAGAAAATGATAACATAAAATTTGGTCATTATGTGTGTCATCTAGTGCAAGTTGACCTCTCCCCAACTCTTGTTGACACCGTCTACCTCTCATCTCTTAAGGATCAATTCTATTTGAGAACTGTGAATGAAAATGTCTCGTATTTTGGATTTGAATATAAGGTGATTGGTCATATGTGGTCCAACTACTGGAGGAATTTTTTGCGCCCTCTCTCATTTGAGTGGACATTTGGAAAAGGATTTTTGCAAGAATGGAATTTGGGTTTAGCACAATGATGCAAGGAGAGAGAGTCAGAGTCATGCTTAGGGATAGTATTTGGTTTCATCTCAACCAAATGACATGAATGCCTTAGGTTCAATTATAGGAAAATCTCTAGTTCATGATCACCCTTCTGGACGGGATTTTGGTCTTGGCTATCCTTCGAGACAGGCTCAGGGCGTTGATCATCCTGGTGTTGTAGCTCGTCTTCATGATGGTCATCATCATGTGATGAAAATTTCTCTTGATATCCTTGAATCTTCAATGTGGCCTCCAGATGTGTAGGTTCATGGTTCTCGGTATAGTTCACATGTTCCTTCAGGTGCCTCTTAATCTAGTGTTTCAAATGCGGATGGACTTCAGGTTGTTTCTTAATGTGTTGTGTTGATAGTTTCTCCTTCACAACCCACTGATCATGGTTGTATTGTGCATCCACTAGTAGTAGACTTATCATAACATGTTCTATGGGATGATGGATTTCACCAGAGTGTGGATTATTATCAATAGACTCATAATGTTTTCAAGTCTTCAGAACTACTTGGTAAATAGAGTCAGGTCTCAGATGAAGGAAGAAAAAAATAGAAGTCGATGGTTTTATTGGACACCACTAAACTCTGATCTATGGGTAGGGGTGACCCTATTTATTTTAAGGATTTTTTTTAAATGGAAAAGGGAAAATGGTTAGAAATGAAGGGTTGACTCCAAATCCTCCAAAGGAAATGTTGCGGACCAATTATTCTTATTTGTCAGGGAATTTTTCCACTAGATCTTCCAAAGCGTCAATGGTGAAGCTCACTCTAGAGAAAAAAGGGTTCAAGGTAGTGATTATTGGGATTAATAATCCAGTTAATTCACAGTAAGAGTGGAAAACCAATGAAGATTCTAATGATTATGACTATGATTATAGAAATGATCCCGCTTTTTTTATCCATAATCTGTTTTTTTGGATGAGATCATGCCTCTTTGTGTGACCATGTCTGCTCTCTTACTTGCATGATTTCTTTTTAATTCACTTTTATTATTAGTTCAAGGACTCTTGATTCTAGATTAACCTTTTTATAATAAATATTATTAATTCTAATTTTTTTTTTATTTTTTTAATATTATTACAAATTATCATAATTTTTACTGATATTTACATATTATTAATGATATTTACAAATTATTACTAATAGTTAAAAATAATTTCTAATATTGACTAATTATATCTTAATTATTCATTTTTTAATAACTACTAATAGTTTTTAAAATTATTTCAATGGTTTTATAAATTATTTTAAATTTTTAATAGTTATTGTTTATTTACTAATATGTAAAAATTATTACTAATATTTACTAAGTATTACTATAATTTATTAATTATTACAATAGTTTTAAAATCACACTGGAGTGGTCGTGATATCACTGGGGTAACATGAAGCATTGTACCACCACTTCTGGTGGTTGAGTAGCAATGTAGTATGCGATCACCTTAGTCTCACTGCAATCGCAGTGTCACGGATCATGCAAGACCTTAGTTTCCATAAATGGGCCATGTTTTTTGGTGTAAAAATGACATATTTTTCCCTAAATCCTATTTAATTATTTAATTTTATTTAGTAATAATTATTGATAATTTTAAATATCACAAATTTTTTAATTTTTTCTATGATTTTTTAATATTTATTAGTACTTTTTATTTTTTACAAGTTATTATGCAATTGTTCGTAATTATTAGTGATATTTATTAAATTTTACTAATTATTATTATTATTTATTGAGTAATACTAATTATTTATTAATTATAACTGAATTTTTAATAAATATTATAAATTTTTAATAATAATAATAATTATTTCATATATATTTTTACAATTAGTTTTAAAATATTATAAATTTCTAATATTTAATAATTATTACTAATAATTAAAAATATTATTGACATTGAAATATTATTTATATTTTATTAAAAATAATTTAATGATAAATAATAATTTATTTTAATTATTAATACATTTTTACTAATTATTGTGAATTTTCAGTAATTGTTAATATTTTTATATTTTTTAAAAGTTAATAGAAAAAATTACGAATTATTACAAATAAATAATATATAAAAATAATTATTTCCTAATTTTAACTAAAATTATGATAAATATTACTAAGACATGATAACTCATCTCAAACATGGGAAAACATCAAATACAATAAGAATAACTTCAAATATATTTGGAAAATGATATGTAGCATTAAAATAATTAATTTAATCAAGAAAAACAAACTTGTAACATAAATTCCAATATTATAAATATTACATACTTCGTAATAATTCAGACATAAAAATTATACTAGTAAACATATCAATCAATTAATAAGTAACCACTTTTGAATGATATAATCCTAAATCTATGAACATTCACACATCAAAATATACCTAAGATAAAATTTGTAATAATAAATGTGGCTAAAATAATGTGTATCCTATAATAAGAAAACATTTTTTAAAAACTCTAAACAAACATATAGTTTTAATAAAATCTTGAAAAAAAAATGCAAACTGAAATTCAAAACAATTTTCAAAACAAATTTTGATTGAAAATATCTATTAAACTAAAAGTAAACTAAAGAGAACATCTAAATAGGGAAACTCTCTTAAATCTAAAAGTTAAATACTGGAAAAAATACCTTAAATCAATTGGAATGAACTCATATAATGTGGTAACTTTCCATATTTGATATACAACACGCAATAGAGGAGAATAAACCTGCACTAACCCTAAAAAAAATAAATCCTAAAAATTGGGTAAATATTTCAATTTAGGGTTTAACCAATCTAACTATAGAAAAACAAGATTTCTTAAATTTTAGATTGAAATCTTGATCATAAAAAAACTAGTTGTGATTGAGAAGGGTGCATGATAAGGAATTCATGATGACAAGTAGGCGGTGGGGGGGGGGGTTGTGATGGGATAAGGGATTAGGGGGTTGCACAATGGGGAACATGAGGCGGGGGGTGTGCAATTGTGACAACCAAGGGGTACGAGATGTACGATGGGTTACAAGATCCTGGGGTATGTAGAGACGATTTTAGGGGGGGGGGGTGTGTGGGCTATAGGATGGGGAATTAGGGGGGTGTGCAATGAAAATGGAATGGGTGCAGAGTGAATGATATGGAATGAGGGATGTGCACCAGTGATGGCTGGGGATGCAAGGTACTTGATGGGGAATGGTAGGTTGGGAGGGTGCACAATGATGACGGTTAGGTGGTGGGGGGTGGTGCACGATGTTGATGGTGGGGGATATGAGGATGAAAATAAGAAGTTTGGGGAAATAGAGTTCAAAATATTTTTTATTAATGTTTTTTTGATGGGAAAATAGAAACA
This sequence comes from Viscum album, assembly GCA_963277665.1. NCBI lineage: Eukaryota > Viridiplantae > Streptophyta > Magnoliopsida > Santalales > Viscaceae > Viscum > Viscum album. Next base: position 257,199,560 of record OY728128.1, on the reverse strand, counting down.
TACTATACATCGCTAAAATAATGTCAGAAATTGTATTCTGAAAGGGATAAGTTAACCCATCACAAAAACTTCTTCAAAAATCAGTAATAACAATATAAGGTATTATCCATCACAAAAAAATTCCGCAAATATTTTGTACAATAAATAATATGTTCTATAGAGAAAAGTAATTACTTATGGTTTTTATGAACTCTAGAATGTCGCAAATAACCCATCAAAAAATTATCACATTTATAGTAGTGGGTCAATCACTTTGAACTATGGTTTGATTTTTTCTTAAGTAGTGTAAGGCTACACTGACATAAAAAATATAATTTTTTGAAATTTATCTTTATTATTAAGTCACACATTTTATCTTTATTACATGATTGTTAATATTAAGTGGATTTACTTGAGTGATAAACCATGTATTAGATAAAATTTAGGCATAATCCAATTTATTTTAGTTCTATATTGAATTCTTGTTAATTCATTAATTCAAATGTTTACGACAAAACATCCATAATGATATAACCATGAACTTGAAAGAAATAAAATGATAAAATGGTATGATTGGGAGATTGCACTAATGGTTAGTTTATCTGGTGGATAATTAATTAACCGTCATCCTAGGGGGAAAACTATGAACCATTTTATGGATCGTTTCACACATTTACACCTCTCTACCTATGTATATTTCTTGGATTGATTTCACTTCGACTCAAAACTTGAACCACCTCCTCTAGCTTGGGAGATCTATCCATTACATATTCTTTTACTCACTTGAATGTGAGGGGAACCAAATAATTGGTTAAGGGTATACATAAAAGAAACTTTGGGCTCATAGGTCCTCACATAATTACAGGAGGGATGATGTGCATGTCATCAATTTAATTTAAGAATAAATTAAATGGAAATCAAGCACACAGAAAGGTCTGGTATATGTTCATGATCATCCACATTCATGCACTGAATTGAACATTTAATAAGATAACCTTCAATTATAAATATTCTTATTTAATATAAATCATTCTTGATTCAATTAATCATCTTCTTGGATTAATTAAATATTTTAACTTAATTATTAATCTAAATATATTTATATTATCATCAATTATAATTTTAAATAAATTAAATTTATTTATTTATGATTAACTACGAAAAAAACTTATACATTGGAGGAAACACAGTGAGTACCCATCTGAACTACCTAGTGTGTATTATATTCCTATACTATTTAATCATGTGGAATGTGGCATACACAAATTATCAAGAAATTTCATGGAATGTACATAGTCAAATAAATCACACATGGAGTACATGGTATTTATGTAGCATGTTATTCTTCAATTCATATATTTTAATATTGTATTATGACTTATACATGATATTCCATTCCGAACATTAGGCATAAATTAATTAGACATTTAATTTATATAAAAATCATCACCTGGAATGTACATAGTTAAATAAATGACATAAGAAACACATCTATATGTGGTTTAATAGTACAATAAATTATTTTCTAATTTGAAGTAATTTTTTAATATACACGAAATTTACAATCCAGCTACATGGCATGTATATTTCTCACTGTCTATCCATGGAACATGCCTTGGGACTCGAAGTCTAATTTTTCCATATAAATTAATGGAGTACATGGAATTTACATGGGCTACACAATGTGTGGTATCTGATTTGCATGATCACCATTCATGTAGTCCATGTAATAGAATACACAATCTGTCTTTAACTAATGGACTACATGTCTTGCATGGATGTTACACGTTGTTTAGTTTGTCTAAACTTGCACCAACTTGTCCTAGTCAACACTTGATTTATTTAAATACAAACCACATGTAATAAATTCGCATGGCTTGAATTAATTCAAAATTAATTCTTGATGCATTGAATGCGCATACGTGATGCATACCAATAGGATACACGACATGTACTCTTGTTCATCCTATCCAGAATCATCAACACCTTCAAATGAGTTCTTCTAATCTTATTCATTAATAAAATTAATCAATTTTTTATTATATTTTTTAGAATGAAAAGGAATAAGAGAACATCTCAGGATTCAGATAAAAGAATGATTAAAATGGAATTAAATATAAATAATAAATTCCTATATCAATAAAGAATATTTAAATAATTATAAATAATTATTTCACCACTCTGATACAACTTGAAGGTTACTGATGTAGTAGAAGTACTAGATATAACTTTGAACTTGGAATTTTGTCATAATATATGATTAATATTAGATGTACATTGATGATAAACATCATGAGAAATAGAATTAAATCAAATATTAATTGATGATGACCCACCTAAATTGAAACACAGGATCATATCATATTATTTATAATTATGTTAAATAATTATAGAATTACCTTGGGTTGAATTATTTCTTTATTAATGAATCTAACGATGTATCAAATCATAACATCATTGAGTTGTGGGAATCAATTAAAAATTCTCTATAATAGTGATCCACATGTACTCCACAAACATCTAAACATCATTATAGGAATATTTGGGTATTATCACGGATGATCATAATGCTTGTGATGTTTTCCTTTGATCACTATGAGAATATCTTCAAGAAGGATTCTTTTGGATCTCTCTAATCTCAATAGTGGAAGATGGAAGAGGATTTCACTCTATTCTTGAGAGTGTTCTTAAAGAAGGGACCTCTCCCTAGCTTGGAGAGTATTATCTAGATGTTATTGTGCACAACAAAACAAATAGAAACCTAATTAAGATATAATATAATTGCATTTTTAAATTTCTAGGGTTGGATTTAATAATTTAACAAGTTTCCTTTGTTATTTCTTTAATCCTTATGAAACCCCTTGTCCTTAATAATTATAATAATATTCTTGATGTGTGAAAATATAGATAATTAAATATGATATTATTTATTCAAATAATATTCAACATATATTATTTATCGTTGGACAATTAAACTCAGTCCACTATTTCTCTATAATATTTATCGGACCCTGAATAATGAATATTTATTTAATAAAAAAATATCACTACATAATTATCCAATAAATATATAAATATTATATTCACTAAATAGAAAATAAATATTTATTAAATATTCTGCTCAAAAAATATTCCCCGGAATAACCAGTGACAAAATATATGTGACCAAGAAAACATTAATAATTATTAAACCACTTATGAGAATAATATTTATTCAACATGTTAAACAGAAAAAAATATTATTATATAACTAGGGTTATGGTTACACTTAGCATGTGACCCTCTTGGCCTCTTACTCAGTGGAATTAGGAAAAGCAGCCCCCAAAGTCAGAGATTAGTGTCTAGCAACATGCCAATGCACCCATAGAAAAATAAGTTAATGTAAAAATGACATAAAACCATATAAAGACACAAAATATGTTATATATACCTTTATCATGATATCTACAATCAATCAGGTTGCATGTTGGTGCCATCAACCTATGTTCTTGATGTCTCTTTCTTTGACTTTTTGGAAATTATACTTACCTATAGAACACCATGTACGTGGATTTATTTACACTATGTCATTTCTATTAAAGGGAATAAGATATAAAATTCAATTAAAGAATAAGAAGGGAAAAATAAATTATCAAATTATTTATTAACGAAATATTACTCATGACACACCATATATATCCTACTTCTCCACGAACATATGTTCTCACAGTTTTCACCAATACATAAAGGTAAATGAATCATAATATCCATTAATAATAATCTCAATTTTAAGGATAAATAAACACATATATATATAGGAACATCTAATGACATATATAAATATTGATTTTCTACTAGAGGTTCTCATTCTCATAATCTCTTAAACTGGAAATTACTAAGGGAACACAATATGATATGGTGAATAAAATTCCTATAAGTATCCAACCCTAATATACTATATCATTTGTGTTCCACAAATGATGTTATCTATATATAGAAATATTTTTTAAGAATACCATTATGTCACTTTGGGGTTATCATCATAGAGGGGAACTACTATGACCTTTCAATGTGATAATTACTCTTATAACATTATCAAATACTATGTCACATAGTTTAATAATCATGATTTGATAAGTAGTTTATCCATATTTAAAAATATAAATATAGGTAATTAAAAAAATTGTAGAATTTTGTTTTAGGGAACATAATCCAATAGAAACCTCCCTAGTTTCAGGAAAATTGAGACCCCCGGGTAGTAGAAGAATGTCTTAAGGTAGTTGGAAAAGTTTCCCACCTTATTATAACCCATCATGATAAGATGTTGGTCCTAATAGTGATCTTCTTTATAACACCCAATTACCTTTCTTTTAGTTATGTTCTAATATTTTATTTTTGTTTCTTTTTTTATTGGGTGAGTTTTTTGAACTTGAATTAGGAGGATGCATGTAATGTTGATGTTAAGGATTTGTTAGAATTTTTAGCATTAACCTATTGTTTCTACTTCTTTTTGGCCAGATACATGAGATGTAAAGGGTTTACATGACGTGTATTGGTAGCCCGATATATCTTGTGATTTGGATTACACCAAGTGAGAATATATCACGCTGTGTAATGGTTACACATCATGTAATGTGAAAAAATTTGTCTTTATTCCAAGGTAACACGTTTTTCGGCATAACTTAAAATGAAATATTTTTATGATGGGTAAAGGTATTATATTCCATGTAATTCCCCGAGTTATATCTTTTAGGGTAACATATGTGTTTTTTAGTATTTATCATCTTTTTTAGACTTCTACGCTCAGCTAGAGCTCTTACCCTAGGTGATTTTAGGTGAATTCCTTCTATCCTAATCAGTTCATTTTATGATTGATCACCATTGGGGTTAGATTTATCATAACCAAGTAAGTGTTTCTCTTGGTTATTCTTTGGTTTGGGTTTTGTATATGATTTGGCTACACATTTGCGATTAGATAGGGTTTTTATCAATCCTCTTAAGATTCTTGGTGTGCCATTCTTATATAAGTTCATTCCCTTAGGTTCCAATACCCGTTATCAAAGGAATCTAGGTTTTCTACATCCTTGAGTTAGGTGGATCTATTCAATTATTCTCAATTCATGAATTTATCGCGGTTTTTATTGATTCATTGATATTTGAAATGGAATTGTTTTTGTTTTAAATGAAAAAGGAATGTGTTGTTTTTTGAAAATGTGTATTGGATTTGAAAATATAATTTCCTTGATTTAAAATAAAAAATAGATATTAAAACCTTGAAGCATATGTTCATGGATTTGAAATGGTTTTATTAAAATGGGGTCATGGTTTTAAAAATAGAAATTAAAAAAATTGAATAGAAATAACCTTGGGTGCATCATTAAAGAGACATGGGTAGCCTTAGTGTGTGTGACACAACTTGGAGGTAACATCTTGTATATAGATGGTCTATGGTCCTACTCAATGTTAGTTAGACCAAACTTATGAATTTTTAGGCTTGTGAGTGTTTAGTATGTGTTGTCCTATCGGCCTAATCCCATCTGGATGGTGCATCATTGTTTCTAGTTGATTAATTCCTGATAATTTATTTCATGGATGTTGGATCACATGTTTATTTATATTATTTATCTTTACCTACTTTGTTTATGGGTTTGGAAACATGTTATTCAATTTTTTAAGACTCATGGATTGTTTGAAAAAGGTTTCAAATTCATATTATTCACAAAAAAATCATGTGAAATAGTTTTTTTAATTCATGTGTAAGTTCATTATTGTTATTTTAACTTGTATAGATTATTTGTTGGTATCCTACTGGGCTATATTTATCACACCCTACTTCTTCAAGTGGGAGGTTTTAGAAACTATTTTATAGGATATAGGTAAAGGGAAGATCATTTTTTATCATGTTGGATTCTTTTTAAAGTTTTGTTTTTGTTCGGAGGAGATGGTTGGTCGCATAGTTTTGTCAATTTTTTCACACTTTATGGGTTTTCTTGTTTGGATTAGTTGTATCTCCTTTGTTTTTTCTTTGCACTCTGGTTTTATGTCTTTTCATCCTAATATATGTGACTTGTTTGGGTATCTTTGTTTTACCTCGCCTTGTAATGGGCTAACTTGGGTGACTAGTTTGGTTGACCCTGGTTGGTTTGTTCTAATTTGGTATCAAATTGGTTACTCAAGCTGAAGTCTACCAGCACTGCCGAAGTTGGTTATGTGTATTTGGTTGATTGGAGTAGGATCATCATAATTCAAATAGTAGGTGTGGAAAAGTGTCATAGCCAGATCACACCCATGACTAAATTTAAGTTTCCATGGGTGGTTGGAAAATTAATTATTAAGTCCAAGACCTAGTATTTAGGTTCATTTGAATAAATCTTATGGAAAATTTGTTTAAATTAACCTATCTAAATAATTGGGGACATGGTGTGTTTCTTTTCATTTAAATAAACTATGTAGGGAGTTTATTTAGATGGACCTATTCCATTCTAAAGGTGTTTCCCTTTTGAGATATAATACATAACTACTTTTACTTCTTTTGTTTTAAATAATTTTTTTTGGATTCTTGTTTATGTTTTGTTGTTTTTGGAGTTTCTCAGGAATGATTTATTATTGTATTGTTCTTAACAAATAGCGACTCATAGAGTATCTCTTCCAAATAAAAAAGGGGAAGTTGTGAGGTAGGTTCTATTAATGGAATCTCCAGTGGACTCTTCTTTGGTATAAGTAGTGATTCATACCATTTTGACTCTAGGGTTAGTGGGTGTAGTGAACTTGGGATGAGTAGTGGATCATGGCTCAAAATTTACAAAGAAACATTTACCTATCTTCCAGAGCGAAAATGATGACAAGAGTCATAGGAGTGTCTTGATTATATTTAGTGGATATTCAAATTCTTGAAGACTCTTGAAGATTCTTAGGTGGGGTTTTCCACATATATGCTCAAGGTACCAAGAAGAATATTTTAGGATCTGATAGTGTACAAAAAATTTCACAAAGTTCTTACCTAGGATTATTCCAATAATAAATTTAATCATTAGTCTCATACTTATAATTTAAATGTGGAAAATACCAGAGAGCTTATGACCTTGTAGAAAGGGGAGTGTACCATTATGTAGTTCTTCACCCACTTTCCAGAGTTGGTGAATCAGGCACCAATGCTTGTCACTAATGATTTCCTGAAGGATCAGAGGTTTGAGATACAGATGAGGGACAATATTCAGTCAATTATAGTTATTTTGTGCCTTTTAACCTTTGTGTAGGTCTTAGATTAAGTAGCTTTGGATAAGGAAGACATAGATGGAAGGACGGGTTTGGGAGGAGCTTCAGTAGGTGTGCCAGTTGGCCAGGGGGCTTCTTATGGTTAGAAAGGAAGCGCAAGAGTGGTCAGTTTACTATAGGACTAGTTTCAAGGGCTTATTTAGGGTAGTAATAGGTTATTTACTACCAGTTTGGGATGAATGGTCATACCAGTCATCATTTCATGAAGGATCCTAGTACTTTTCATCTTTTCAAGGGATCTAGACATGAGAAACATTTCTATGAAAAGATGTCCCAAAGAAGTAGGATGGGATCCACTTTCCTCAAGGGATATAAGGTTTAGGTAGATTCTTCCATGGATTGTGGGTATCATTCTCATACCAAATGAAATTTCTAAGTGGAAAAGTCTGGACATCTTTATACACTAGAGTGTGTGTTAGAGGAATCTAAAGTAGGGCCATCTACTGTTAGAGTAACATTGTTTATTTCATCTTCTAGGGTGCTAGCATTGTTTGATATAGGTGAAACTCATACTTTAATATCATCAAAGTAAGTTGACATGTTGGATTTGAATTCAGATATTATATCATTCTTTTCGGATCTTTCCATGCCTTCAGGAAAGAGTTCCGAAGAAGGTTTCAAGTGCCCTATCTTTCGGGTGGTGATTGGAGCATTGAGGTGGTTTGGAACTTCTTAATGCTTGATCATGAAATATTTGACATGATTATAATCATGAATTATATGATCAATGTGAAAGAATAAATAGAATATTTTCATCATCGAGTATATTTTTTATCTACCAATGGGGTCACTCATACTTTTCCAGATGATTGGGACTCTAGATCCAAAAGGGAAGGGCATGTTATTCCTTATGCCAGTATAATCTCATGGAAATTTTTAGAAATTTTTCTTGATGAAATTAACCATTGATTGGTTGTTCAATTACCTACTATTGTGTGTGTAACATGAGTTCTTTACAGATGATTTTCTATTTTACCTTCATTGAGAGTGGTCATGTTTACCATTGACTTTCTCCCTATAATGATGCATAATTTTATGCCATCCTATGGAATATAACCTACTGATTTAGTTGAACTTAAGGTCCATCCTATGGGATCATTGGTTTTTTAAGGTTAACCTATGGTCAGGGTTCCACCTATTGAGATTCTAAGAAGAGGATATATCCATGTCGGTGTTTTGAATTCGATATGGGAATTTAGTGTTTTGGGTTATGCCAATCAGTCTCACTAACGCTCATGAAGTATTTATGGATTTGATGAACCTAACATTTATTTAGTTCTTAGATTCTTTTGTCGTTGTGTTCATAAATGATATCTTGGTTTACTCAAAGACATATGAAGAGCACATATACCATTTGGATATCATTCAATGAACTTTGAACGATCATCGCCTGTATGTTAAGATTTCCAAGTGTGAGTTTGGGATCCGAGAAGTGAAGTTTTTAGGGAATCTGATATCTGAGAGGGGCGTCTTAGTGGATCTTGAAAAGGTATAGGTAGTTATGGATTGGGATCATCCCAAAAATGTTTTTGAGATTTAGATATTTTTAGGGTTGGGGAGTTACTATTGATTATTTTTTAGGACTTCTCCAATCTCACATCTTCAGTGAAACATTTAAGTCATAAGGGTGTAAAGTTATAATGGAATGAAGGGTTTCAGAGATCTTTTAACGAGAAAAATATGAGGTTTACTTCATCACCATTTTTTATTCTTTTAGAACTAGGGTCTGGTTATGAATTTTTCTATGATGCTTCTGGTATAGGCTTGGGTTGCGTCTTGATGCAGGGGAAAAAGGTTTTGGATTATGGATCATTCTATTTATTACCTCATGAGATGAACTACCCTAACCATGATCTATTGTTAACAGTTGTTATAAAAGAACTCAAAATGTTCTGACACTATCTATTTTGAGAATGGTTTATGTTATACTCTGATAAAAAAATACTAAATTATATTTTAACTAAGTGGGATTTGAACATGTGATAGATAAAGTAGGTGGAGTATCTTTATACCTTTTATTTTGATATTGTATATACCCCCCAAGAAATGAAATATGGTATCTGAGGCATTGAGCATAAGATTACTGACACGAGCTATTAAGGAATTAGTTGAGAAATGTTCTTTGATGAGATTGTTCAATGAGATGATATTGGGATTAAGGGAACATTGTGGATAGGTTTTTATAGCTTCAATAAAGGTTGACTCTTCTTTTGATGATCTAGTTCTACTGTATTTGATGAAAGACTATGATATTCAATGCAAAATCCTAAATGGTGGGGAGACCTCGTGCGAGTTGTCTCAATATCCCAGTAGAGCTTTGTACTTCGGTCGTTGGTTGGTTATTCCATTTTCCTTGAGATAGGAGTTTCTAGATAAGGAACACTTGTCATATTGGTTTGTTCACCCTAGGGAAACAAAGATGTACCACGATTTGAGATGTTGGTATTGGTGGTCAGGGATGAGGTGGTTAGTTGCAGGTTTTGAACCTCAGTATATCACTTTTCAAAGAGTTAAGGTGGAACACTATATACCATTAGGTTTTTTGTAGCCTTTACCCATTTGAGTTTTGAAGTGGGATGATATTTCCATGGATTTCATAATTATATTACAATTGACTCCTAATGGTAAGGATATGATTTGGATGATTGTTGACAGACTCACTAAATCAGCTCATTTCTTACCACTAAAGGGAATGATGAAAGTGGTACAGTTAGAGGAAGTATATGTCTTAGATATTGGGAAGCTTTATGGGATTCCCTCTATAGTTATTTATAATAGGCACTCATGGATCACGTCAAGATTTTGGAATGGATTTCATAATGTAATAGGTTTCTTGCTGAAATTGAACACATCTTATCATCCAGATATATATGGACAAATAGAGAGGGATATCTAGGTTCTTGAGGATATGTTTTGGGGGTGTGTACTTTATTTTAGTGGATCTGAAGACAATAATTTTCCTTTTCTCAAATTTCTCAAATAGAAATAGTAGTCAGGATTCATTCAGGAAGGAACCCTTTGATGTTTTATATGGGAATCCATGTCAATATCCCTTGTGCTAGGTAGGGTTGGGAGAGTGGTCCTTGGTTGGGCTGAGTTTTGTTCAGGATATGATAGAGGTGGTAAAGTTGATCCATATGCATTTTATCACGACATAGAGTTGATGTAAATCTTATGCAGAATGTCATCATCAGCAACTAGAATTTGAGGTTGGTGATTGGGTATTTCCTAGATTTTACCTCGCTTGTAAAATTATCGGTTGGGTTAGCAGGGAATGTTTGCACCGAGGTTTCTGGGGCCCTTTTAGATCATTGAGTTACAACAGAGTGTGGCCAACCCGTTTCTTTTAACTTTGGGATTTACTTCTATATATGATGTGTTTCATGTTTCCTAGTCGAAGTGATATATACCTGATCCTTCCCATATGATTAGGTGAGAGGATTTTATCTTGATCCTAATACCACTTTGGTTGAGCATCCAATTTTGATTATGGATCACAAGGATAATGTATTATATATTAAAATGATCCCCCAAATCCAGGTATTGTGGAAGTGTCGATAGGATTTCCATGAGATGTGAGAATGGGTGTCGTTGATGATACAGTAGTGGCCATCTCTTTTTGTGGATCCAGGATCTTGAGCTCTTTTTGGGTTTTGATATATTTTATGGTGGGGAGATTGTAACACCCCAATACCTTTCTATTAGTTAAGTTCTAACATTTTATTTTTCTATTTCATTGGGAGAGTTTTTTGGGCCTTTAATTTGGAGAATACATAAAATTGTGAAGTTAGGGATTTGATGGAATTTTCAGAATGAACGTATGTTTCTGTTGCTTGTTGGGATGTTACATGATGTGTCATGGGATTACACAGAATGTATTGGAAACTATATATATCTAATGAGTTGGATTATATAGTTTGAGAATATTACATAGTGTGTACATTTTACACATCATGTAATTTGAATAATCAAGTTTTTAATCTAAGGCGAAGTGTTTTTCAACATAACATAAAATGAAATAGTTTCACAATGTGTAATGGTATTACACACCATATAATTACCTGAGTTACATATTTTAGGATTTCGTTTCGGGTTTTCAGGCTTCATTCTCCTTTTCAACCATCTCCTCTCTACCAAAGCTCTTACCCTATGTTATTTTGAGTGACATCCTTCCATCCAGATCGATTCCTTATATGATCGATCGTCATTGGTGTTAGATGTCTCTTATGCGGTTAAGAGTTTATCTTGGTTCATCTTGGGTTTGGGTTTTGGATATTCAATGGTTGCATATTTTTTATTGGATAGGGTTTTCTATCAATCCTTTTTAGATTCTTGGTGTGTCTTACCTTGCGAAGGCCGTTCTCTTAGATTCCAATCCCTATTTTTAAAGGCAGTTAGGTTTTCTACATACATAAGGTAGGTGGATTTTCTTAATTGGTCTAATTTATTGAATTTATTATTGTTATTATTTATTACTTGATATTTGAAATGGAATTTTGTATGTTTAAATTTAAAAGGCCATGAGTTCATATTTGAAAATGGGTTTTGGCTTTGAAAATAGAATATCATATATTTGAAATAGAAAATGGATTTTCAAACCCTAAAGAAGGTTAGATTGAATTTTAAAAGGTTTTATAAAAATGTGATAAAGGTTTTTAGAACATAAATTGACAAAAATTTCATAGATGGATCTTTGGGAGAATCACATTGAGAAAAAGACACGGGTATCCTTAGTGTGTGTGACACCACTAGGAGGGAACCTCTTTTATTTTGATGGTCTATAGAAGTCCTTGATGTTAGTTTGACTAACCTTATTCCTTGTTAATCCTATGATTTCCTAGTATTTATTTTACCATAGGCTAGAGCCAGGATGGTAGGTGCATTTTTGTTTCTAGTTGTTTAATGCATGATAGTTTATTTCATGTATGTTGGATCACATGTTTATTTATATTCGCTACCTTTTCCTACTTTTTTGTCTTTGAAAACATGTTATGAAATTTTTGAAAACTCAAGGATTGTTTGGAAAATGTTTTTATGTTGTTTTATTTAGAAAAAATCTTATAAAAATATTTTTTTAAAGTTTTGACATGTGTATTCTTATTATTTGAACTTATGTAGATTAATTGGTGGTATCCTAATGGGATTTATCTCTCACACCCTTCTTATGTATGTGGTTGTATGTAGACCTTATTTTGTATGATAAAAGTTAAGGGAAGAGAATTCTATTGCATACAAGACTCTCTTTATGTTGTTGTTTTGGTTTGGAGGTTACAGTTTGTCACATAGACTGTAGTTTTGTCTAGTTTGTTCATAATTGCTGGTTTTTCCTGTGTGGTATGTTGCATCTCCATTTTTTCCTCTTTTTACTCTGGTTTTATGAATTTTTGTCTTTATATAAGAGGCTTGTTTCATTATCTTTTATTACCTCACCCCATAATGTGCTAACATGGGTGACTGGTTTGGTTGACCTGGGTTGGTCTATTATAATTTGGTATCAAATTGGTTTCTTAGCCTAAAATGTGTAAGCACTACCTGAGTTGGTTCTATTTATTTGGTAGATAGAAGTAGGATCATCATAATTTTGACAATAGGTGTAGAAACGTTTCCTGTCCACCTCACCCTTGTGACTAAATCCTAGTTTCCATGGGTGGTCGAAAAAGTATTTACTAAGTCCAAGACCTAGTATTTAGGTTTATTTGAATACAATTTATTGGATTTTTTTAAAATTATCATATCTACATAGTTGGGGAGTTTGTGTATTTACAGTCATTTGAATAAACTAAGTTGGGAACTTATTTTGACGGACTTGTTCCTTTCTAAAGGGTTTTCCCATTTGTGGTCGACTTCATAAATACTTTAAATTAGTTTGTTTTAGAGAATTGTTTTGGAATATTTTTTTTGTATTTTATCGTGATAGATTGGTCATTATCTTTTTTTAAAAGAAAATTAGTCATAGAAGAGATCTTTAAAATATGATAGGGACACTGTGAGGTAAGTTCCATAAATAGACTCTCTAGTGGATTTTTTTTTGGTAGAAGTAGTGATATTTACCATTCAAACTCAAGGGTTAGTGGTTTTAGTGAACCTGGGACAAGTAGTGGATCATGGATTGGAATTTACCAAGAAGATTCCATAGGTATTCCATGGTGACAAAGGACCACAAGAGTTAAATGGGTGGTTTGAATGGATTGAGAGGATATTTAACTTCATGAAGACTCCTAAATATTCTCTGGTGGGGTTTTCCATGTATATTCTTGAGGTACCAAGAAGAATATGGTGAGATTCTATAGCGCAATCTATGTTTCATGAAGGTCTTACCTAGGATTATTTCAAGAAGATATTTAATCAACAGTTTCATCTTAATAATTTACATTTGGAAAAGACCTAGGAGTTTCTGACCTTAGATCAAGGGTAGTGTACCATTCTATAGTACTCCACCTACTTTGTTGAGTTGGTGAATATAGCACCAAAGTTTTTCACTAATGAATAACTGAAGGCTCGGAGGTTCAAGACAGGGTTGAGGGCCAATATTCAACCAATGATAGTTCTTATATACCTTTCCACTTTTTGGAGGTAGTATATAAAGCATCATTAGCTGAGGTAGACATGTCTAGAAGGATGGGTTTGGGAAGAGATTCAATGGGAGTGGCAGTTAGCCAGGTGCCTCATCTAGTCAGAAAAGGAAGATAAAGAGTGGTCAATTTTTTACAGGAGCAAATTTAAGGGCTTCTTTAGGGAAGAAATGGGTTATTTTCTATAAGTGTGGGAGGCCTATTCATACCAAGCCTCATTTAATATAGGCTCTTAGGACTTATTATCTTTGAGGTTGATCTGTCCATTTGAAATGCTTCTTTGAAAATATTTCCCAAGGTAGTAAGGTTGGATCCACATTCCACATGGGATCATAGGTTTAGGTTGATGCTTCCAAGGGTGGTTGGTCTCATTCTCAATCCAAATGGTATTTCCAGTTTTCTATGTCTCAGTAGCTTTATATGGCATAGTCTGCACCAGTTGAATCTAAAGAAGGGATAACTACCGTTAGAGGTACGATGTTTATTTTTTCTTCTATGATTATAGATTTTTTGACATAGGTGTTAATAATTCTTTCATATCATCTATGTTGGTGGATTTTTTGAATTTTCTTTTGGGTATTATGTCATTATTTTTGGATATTTATATGTCTTTGGGAAAGAGGTCCAAACATGTTTTCAAGTTCTCCATGTTTTGGGTGATGATTGGAGACTTTGAGGTGGTTTGGGACTTCATAGGGATTTATCTTGACATATTTAACTTTATTATTTGCATGGATTGGATGATCATAATAAAGGTCCAAATAGACTACTATCATTACTGAGTACAGTTCTTATCTACCGATGGGGTTGCTCATGTTTTTCAGGGTGAGTGGGACTCTATATCGGGAATTGAAATTCATGTTGTTCCTTATGCAAGTATAATATCATGTCAATTTTCAAAAATGTTTCTTGATGTATTTGAAACTTTATTGGGTGGTCTTCTACCTATTGTTGTGTGGGAGGTTATTTTTATGGTTTACCTCTACATAGAGAATTCGATTTTACTATTGACCTACTCCTGAGAACAATTCCCATTTCTGTTCCATCCTATTGAATTGCACCAACCAAGTTTGTGTAACATAAGTTCAAGCATGAGGATCTAAATTTGAAAGGAATTATTATTCCTAGCATGTAACTATAAGATTCTCATTTACTATTTTTTTAGAAGGCATAATAGAGCATTAGGATTGGTGTTACCTATCGAAAGATGAATTGGGTGACCTTTAAGAACCAGTATCTTTTACCTAGAATTGATGATATCTTTGATCAGATATGAGGGGCTAATTGGTTTTCTAAGATTAGACAGTGGTCTGGGTACCACAAGTTGAGATTATGAGAATATGATATACCCAATATATCATTTTGGAGTCGATATGGTCATTTCTTGTTTTTTATTCCATTCATTCTAACTAATTCTTGTGCATTATTTATGGATTTGATGAACTGAATATTTCATCAGTTCTTGAAATATTTTTTTGTTGTGTTTTTAGATGATAACTTGGTGTACGTAAATACATAGGAGGAGTATAGAGACCATTTTGATATCATTATTAAAACATTGAAATAACATCTTCTATATGGTAATACTTCATAGTGTGAGTTTTGGATTTGGAAAGTGAAGTATCTAGGGCATGTGATATTTGATAGGGGTGTCTTAGTGGTTCTTGAAAAGATACATGTATTTATGTATTGGGAGAATCCCATAAAATTTGTTTGAGATCCAAATATTATTGGGGTTAGTGGGTTATTATAGATGGTTTTTTTGGTACTTCTCTAATATTTCATCTTCGATGATAGCTTTAACCCATAAGGGTGTAAAGTGTGAATGGAACAACAAGTGTTATGGACATTTTGAGTAGCTAAATATGAGTTTGACTTCACCACTAGTTTTGATCCTTTTGTAACTAGGGTCAACTTTTGATTTTTTATGCGCTTATTTTGGCACAAGTGTGGGTTGTGTCTTGATGCAAGGGAAACATATTGTGGCTCATAGATCACGCTAGTTATGAAATCATGAGAGGAACTACCCTACCCATGATATTGAGTTGGCAGCTATTATGCATGCACTCAAAAAGTGGTGACACTATCTTTTTAGAGAGCAATTTATGATATACTCTGATCACAAAAGGCTAATGTATATTTTTATTAATAAGGATATAAAATTTAGACAATGAAATTGTGTTGAGTATCTTCATAGTTTTGATTTTGATATCGTATATACCCTTGGTAAAGGAAGTTTGGTATCCAGTACATTGAGCAAATAATTACTGACACAATCCTAGACGGAATTAGTTGAGCAGTGGTCACTGATTATTTTTTTCACTCAGATGAGTTTGGGGTTAAGGTAAGTTGGTGGATAGGTGTTCCTTTCTTTGATAAATTTTTAATACTCTTTTTATAAGTTATTTTTACTTGATAAAATGATATAAATTGAGAGATGATGCTTATGAGATGTCATAAATAGTGGGAAGACCTCATGCGAGCTGTACCAGTCACCTAGTGGAGATTTGTGCTTCCGTAGTAGGTTGTTTGTTCTATTCTCCTTGGGATAAGAGTTTATAGATAGGGGAAATTGGTCATGTCGGTTCATGAAACTTGGGGATACAAAGATATACCATGACTAGAGACTTCGGTATTGGTGGTCGGGGATGAGGTGGTCAATTGTAGATTTTGAATCTTGGTGGCTCACTTATCAAAGAGTTAATGTGGTACACCAGAGACCTGTAGGTTTGTTGCAGACTTTACCCTTTCTGAAGTGGAAGTGGGATTATATTTCCATGTATTTCATTATTGTTCATAGACTCCGATAGGGAAGTATTCAATTTGGTTGATTGTTCATAGACTCACTTAATCCGTACATTTATTACAGATAAATGAAATGATGAAAGTGGAACAACTTGGGGAGTTATATGTTCTATATTTTGTGAATATTCATGGGGTTCCCTCAGAAATTGTTTCTGATTTGGACTTAAGGTTCACATCCAGATTCTAGAAAGGTTTTCTGAAGGAAATGGGATTCCAGTTGAAATTGATCATGGCTTATCATCCAAGGATGGATGGGTAGGGAGATAGGTATATCCAGGTTCTTGAGGATATTTTTCAGGCATATGTACTTGATTTTTATGGATCTTGAGACAATCATTTTCTTTTGGTCAAGTTCACCTATAATAATAGTTATCAATATTTTATTAGTATAGTACCCTTTAATATTTTTTATGTGCATCCAAGTTGATCTCCCTTGTACTGGGTAGAGTCGGGAGAGCTGTCCTTAGTTGGGCCGAGTTTTGTTCAGGAGATGAAAGATGTGGTTCAGTTGATACAAAGGTGTTTGATCATGGAATAGAGTCATCATAAATCTTATATGGACTTTCAGCGACATTCGATGGAGTTTGAGGTTGGTGATTGGGTCTTTCTCAAAGTTTCACCTCACTTGGGAAATTCTCGGTTGGGTAAGTAGGGTAAGTTGGCACTGAGGTTTTTGGGACCCTTTGATATCATTTAGTGACTGAGGATGGTGGACTAATAGTTAATTTCATCATATTTATTGAATTATATAAACAACATGTTTCATGTTTTTTGGTGGAAGAGATATATACCAGATCTTTCCCATGTTATTAGGTGGGTGGAAATTGATCTTGATCCCGATACAACTTTGGTTGGGCACCTAGTTCAGATTATGGATCACCAGGACAATGTATGATATGGTAAAATGATCCCCCTAGTCTGGGTATTATGGTAGTGTATATAGGATCACCATGATACATGGGAGCAAGAGTCGTTGATGTGGCAGCAATGGTCTTCTCTTTTTTTGGATCAAGGATCTTGAGCTCTTTCTGGGGATAGAAAGATTTAAGGGTGGGGAGATTATAACACCCCATTACTTTTCTATCTGGTGTGTTCTAATATTTGATTTCGTTTTTTTTATTCGATGGGAATGTTTATTCATTATTAAATTGGTAGGATACCTGTAATGGTGAATTCTTTGATTTGTTGGAATTTTTATCATGAAGATATAGTTTCTGCTACTTATTGGGTAGTTACATGATGAGTAATGGGATTACATGATGTGTATTGGATTTTGACCAAATCTTATGAGTTGGATTATGCAGTTTGAGAATATTTCATAACGTGTAAGGGTTATATGTCTTGTAATGTGAAGATAGTGTTTTTAACATGAGGTGATCTATTTTTCAGAATAACTTAAAATGAAACATTTTCATGATGTGTAATGTTTTTAACAACCATGTAATTCCCTAAGTTACAAATTTTATGGTGTCATACAAGTTTTTAAGGCTTCATCCTATTTTTTGGAGCCTTCTCATCTCAGATAGAGCTCTTAATCTAGGAGATTTTCTGTGAATTTATTCTATCCAGATCGATTCATTCTGAGATTTATTTTCATTGGGGTTGGATTTCTTTTATATGGGTTAGTGTTTCTATTGGTTATTCTTTGGATCGGGTTATAGCGATTCTCTGGCAATGGATTTGTGATTGGATTGGGTTTTCTATAAATACTATTCATAGTCTTGATGTGTATTTCCTTATGAAGTTCATTGTAGAGACCCAAATCTCGACGTATATGGACATTACATTACTTTTGCGGAATACTTAATACATAACAAAAACAGACACACAAGGACCGTAATAGTTTAGTGTCTTTGGAAACTCGGAATTTAATCTTCTAATCGTGGTGAAAGATCTTCAACTTCTCCCATAAAGATATTCACCTTTTGTTTTCTTACCTAAAAACTTTATTTATATAATGGGCAAAAGAAAACATAAAAAGGGTGAGCTCAAATGCTCAGTAAGGGTAAGCATAGAGAACATAAAACAATCCATAAACATTTGAATGAGAAAGCTTTAACATAAAATCTAAACATCATAATCTTGAGAAAAGACATAAATCGTGTAAGTACGTAAGGAATATATCATAATAGAACATCAACCATGATAAAATAAAACGGGAATAAGACATGTAATTTTTGAAACCATTCAGCACATTTTATGATTTCCATAGTAGCCAAGGCATTACTTCCAAGACCATCTTAGTGGACAAAGTCCCTTACTGAACCGGGTTTAATTGCCGTTCCAGCCCTGTATTACTGAACCAGATTTACTTTCCATTCCAGCCATGTCTATCTCATGAGATATAATTCTTTACCCAATGCATTGGAGGGAGATATAGGTCTCAACCATCTCATAATTAAATCATTATTTCGTGTGAAATAAAAGCATAAATCATAGCATAACCCATGTAATAGGACATGATTCTTAAACATCATACCATCATAACATAATCCATATAAAAAAATGGGATATAATTTCATCATAAGAAGAATAAAACCATGTAAATAATGGAGACATTATAATTTAAACATAAACATATTAAATAATGTCATTTTAGATTGAAAATGTTTTTGATAAAACACTTGAAATGAAATCTTGAGGAAAATATCCTTTCTTATTCAAAATTATTTTCTTTTCACAAAATGACATGAAATTTTAAAATAAAAGGGTTTTGTTGAAAATAATCATGCAATCTTGTATAGGAAGCTTCATGAAAATGAGGCGTTATGAAACCGTAAAAATCCATTCACGCCGTATAAGTTAAAAATAACATTCTTTTCATACTTTTGTCAGAAAAGTAAAAAAGTATCTCGTATGGTAAACAAAAAAGAAATATTCCTTACATACCATGTAGTAAAAGTAAAAAATGGTTAAAAAGGACTTTAAACATACATGAAACCATTTTTTAGGAAACATGGACATGGATGATAACAATAACCTCAATAAATACTTACGAATAAACAATCTCAGATAAGAACGAGATTGGAATAGTTATCCCATACCTTAGGTCTGATATGCTTCGTACGTATCCTAACCTCCTGTATAATGATTTAAATAATGTCATTGACTTATTAAAAAATCATATTCATTGGTATGATATCATATATGGCTCACTTATTACTTTATATTACCCGTTCTTTTGTAAATCCCATGTTAAAGCAACGCTTTGGGTAAAATCATCTTATTTATCGTACGTGTTTGGACTTGTTGTTATTGATGTTATTATTACTTATATCATGATTTACTTACATGAATAATTTAAATAATTATTTATATATCATATATATATTCATTATATATCCATCATATACATGTATTTATAATAGTATATAACATATGGAGGTAAGAAATGAAATGCACCGTTCATGGAGACGGTAAGTCGTACGTATGCATGAACGCTACTTTCATTTATATTTATTATTTTAATGGAATAGCTATATTATAATTCTAGTATAATATCATATATAATATCATTAACTCCATCCTTTATACATCCCACATAAGGCATTAACGAATCACATCACTTTGAAGGGGCGGTAGTCCGCACTTCCTCAAATGAGATCATCGTATTTACCCACTATGGAAACCATAAAGTCTTGATATAATTGGGAATTAAAGAAGCATAAGAAAATCATAAAAATAATATATATCATATATAAGTACAGTGCCATCATAATGGCCACCATGAGAGGTGGTAAGAGAAAATCGAACAATCATCGTTTCGTGAGGCGTTAGTTTTCCATCCACAGAAACATTATGTTCTTCATCCATTAGATGGAGGTGTCTGTAAGTGTATTTCTAATCCTTCTCATAAAAACATACTAGTATTTTTAGGATACTGTTTTTGTTACAAAAGAAAGGATTAAAAAGAGTTTAGGGGTTGGAGAAGTAGAATAAAAGAAAATAGCTTAAAAGAAATTATTACCTTTAATTTGGGTAACGTTCTTTGGTTTGAACCAAAAGGACTTCTTGAAGTGCCTTATTCCTAATGTAAGGCTTCTAAGGGTAAGAGAGGGATTTAGGGAGATTATTTGGGCAGAGTTTGGACGAGCCAAAAGGCTTGAGAGGTGTGAGGAATTTCATAGAAGTGGTCTCCTTTTATAAGGGAGAGGAGGGGCTCTTTAGGAAAGTGTGAAAACATTATTTTATTATAAACTTATATTCGGTTTCAAGAGGTAAAAAACACATTAATGTCGAAGATACGATGACTAATATAAGAAATAAAATAATCCAATAGGAATTGGACAGGTTTTGGATAATATGTTAATCATTATAATCTTATTTAATTAAATCATTTATTAATGAGGTAAATACTGCATCATAATTGTGTCATAAATAATATATTTTATTTGATGTCTAAAAATTATAAAAAAAAATCCAACATGTAGCAAAGATTTTTATCTTTCCAATGAATATTTATAGTCTAAATGATAATTTATATAACCCCTTATAAAAATTAATTACTAAATGATTTTTGTTAATGCCAATTTTGTCTTTACATTATATTAATTAATCTAATGTGTCATTTTCTTTCATAAGTGGCTCCATGGGGTACCAAAATCGACCCAAGTATGCCCATGGTCGGACATTACTCATCCAATAAGGTTTGGACAAGTGTTAAGGTAATTTTGAATTATTATAATATTCTTTTAACCTTGAATTACCCTATTTACCTTTAACCGTGGTAAATAAAAGAAAAAAGTTACTGTTCGCCAAAAATTATTTTTATCTAATTGAACCACATTTTACTCCTTGATATTAACCGTGTCTCTAAGATTTTTGAAATTCAACTCACAAAAGCGGTAAAATTATGTTTTATGAACAATTGCAAAATCTCCTAGGAGGTGGGTAAAAGACGGTGAAAAGTTCAATACAATTTTTTTATAAATCTAAAATTATTATAAAATGATTCCAATGAATTTTATTGAACTTATATAAGTATTATGTATCTATTTTGACCTAAAATAAATTTAAATCAAATAAATTATTATTTAAATTAAAAGTTGGTTTTAACCAAAAACTCAGTGTTTTCACTATTCATCAAAAATTGAAGTTTTTCAGAAAAATACCAAAAATTCAGCCTAAGCTATATTTGATATTCCGAATTCAAAAATTCTGTCTATTTTTACAAATTAAAAAAATTGAAGTGGCATTAATTAATTTTAAAAGTAATTCCCGTTATCAAAACAAATAGAGTGTTTTTAAGAAACAATAACTATAAAAAGATCATCACTTGTTTATGTTCAATTTCAAAGTGAAATTAATTCCAATGACCAAAATTGGATTAAATGGTAAAAATATATTTTAATTACACTTTAAAATCAATTAAAAAGATAATCTTTCCATTTAAATTATTGCGATGAAAAAATTTGTTTTTAATTAAAATATAGCGTGTTTTTACTATTCATCAAAATATGAAAGTTATCAGAATAATATGAAAAATTTATCCAAATTAAATTTTTATATCCTGATTCCAAGGAAGAATTTTATTTTGTCAAATTAAACTTATAAACATGTCAAAAATAGATTTAAAGTAGGTGCGCCATCAAAAGGCGACAAAACTGCATTTTTTAAAAAATACTTATTTTACTCAAAAAATTTATTTTTTTCTCATACCATGTTCTAGAAAATATGTAAGATGAATAATAATGTTATAAAATTCAAAATATAGTTAATACTATTCATAACGGCTAGTTCATAATAATATTATAACCATATATTGTTGTTTAGTGAAACCAGGTGTTGCGTACAACACACGCTATCGAGGAAGGTCGCGATTGTGTGTAATGCCAGCCAAGTCAGGGTTGCGTGTTGTGCAAGACTCCTCCATTGTTTCTTATAACAGAATACAACAATATTTCATTCATTCATTGAATATATATATATATACACTCAATGTTTCGTAGAATAACTACTATAAAAATTGTGTGTAACATGATCCAAGAATAGCGTTGCGTATACTGCAAGCTAATATGGTGTTGCGTATAGTACAAGTTAATCCTGGTGTAGTGTATAATAGAAAACATAAAATAAATTAAAAATAATATATCTCATAAAATCTCGGGTTGTTACATTCCACCCCCCTTAAAATGAAGTTCGCCCTTGAAATTCATTGGGGTTATAAATGGTTTACTACTTGAAAGTTTCTTTCATAGAAACCCACATCATAAAAAGGAATACCAAAACTGAACATTAAAAAATAAATTATGAAACGTAATGGTTAACCAAATTAACTAATCACTGGGTTTCCACATAGGAGAACATAGGTGAAAAAATATGGATATGGACGAGAAATCTAACTGTCAAGTTATGATGGAGAGTGGTAGAGAACAAGGATATGGAAAAGACAACAATCACAAAGCCATAAATTTGTGATGATCTAAGGTACCATCTGATTAATCGGATATAAGGGCACTAGGACAACATTTTTGGTTTTCAGGATCATTTCCCTAATGTTGAAAAATTTTCAAATCAAAAGAAATACTTACTTGATTTTGGTACAATCTCACCATTCTTTGTGCCTTAAACAATTTCCACTTCATCTCTTAAAGAAATGAAGTTGAATTTTTCTTCCGTGAAGTGTTAGCAGATCATGTGATAGAATTATAGGTCATTCCATCTGTCTCAAACATAAGGTTAGAAAAAGATATATATATATATAAGTCCATCTATGGCGAGATTAATTGTATATGGTTCCAAAAATGGACTTATACTTCAACTATCATACTGCTTAATAAAATAAAACTAATTTCTACTAACCAGGGACTTCCTATAGGCCAGTGGTAGGCGATGAAGGCCTGTCGCACTTTGGTTGTGTGTTCGATTCTCACAGCCTTGTCTGATGCGATGGGTTGTCGCCCACTCTGCATGTTGTCCCTTTTCTTAAACTACACTATTATAACATTCCATCAGTAATATTGAAAAAAACTCTAGCCTTAAACAATACTATCTGATGTCTGACATAACCCTTTCCAATCTTTAGACTTATCCAAAATACATATGTCCAATCTCATAGTATACGGAAAATAATTACTAGAAAGGTCACATTACAAGAACGTGAATAACATCATTTATCATACGATATATCTTGTTGGTCACATTCCAAACATGAGAATTCCTTAATCATGTGTTCTATTGAAACATAAATTACCATAGAACCTTACTGAAAACATGAATGCTGTCAAAAGGTAACTCTTTCCACATACCAAAATCCCAAAATTTCTATATACTCAAACCATGATATAACCTTTTCATTATATGAGCTCATTTCATTTTCTCTTTATCCCTTCATTATGCACATATCATATTCTTTCCAAAAATATCTGAATAACCTTTCATGTTTACCAGTACCATTCAATATATACTTTCAAATACTTTAGGGAAAAAATAGTGTAACAATCATTAGATGTTTCTTTATTCCATAGTACCATTAAATTACCTATACAACATAACTCTTGATAAACATACAATCATTCCACTACCTTCTTAAACCATTGACAAAGCTTCAACACTTATTTCATCTCATATAACATTTGTAGTCTCCTCCTCATCATCCACATAAATACTACCCATATGACCATGCTGATTCTCTTCCTAAGATTTTACCTTAGGGCATTGGTTTGCATAATGCCCATACATTCCACATTTAAAACATCTAATCATTGTTGATGTCATAGAAATACCATTATCCTTATCCATGGTGTTAACTGAACCTTTTCCTTTGCACTTACTGGATTTGTGTCCTTCTTTTATGCAACCAAAGCATCTTTCAGTTCCTCTGAAACATTATCCTTAATGCCTCTTCCCACATGATTTACATGATAGAAATTGAACTTTCCTTCCTCTATGATCATCATGAAACTCCATCTTTATCTTATTAGCTGAGTCGGGAAACTTACCAAATTTGAGACTATTGATCATATTATGAGATTGTTGATTAGGAATAATAACGATATGTGGACCTCAAGATCCAATTTCATTCGGCTGCTCATGAATAATATCATTCCATTGTCCATTATATCCTCCATTATCGTGAATCTTTCTGTTCCCAGCCATTTTCTAAAACCCAAAAAGAATAGAATGAGAGGACAAAATCATAATCAAGGGGGATTACCTTCAATATCTAACATATTAGGTTAAATTATAAGATCGTTACCATAATTATAGGACTATAACCTATACTTATACTTAACCTTAGGGACATCCCTAGACATACCTTAGAAATATCTCTAGGGATCTCACTAAAGTTCCCGCATCCTAGTTTCCAAAGGCTGACTAAACCTTTCCTATGATACCAATTGTAGCGGTCTGGAATTACTTCCAGTGGACTATAATTGATACCTATCAGGGCACTCCGTGGGCGGCTACACCCCCTGGGCGGGACACACCACCATCCCCAGTGGCAACCATTTCTTCATGAATCCCTTGGGCGGAGATCCATTCTTCGTCCAACGCTCACATATGAGAGTTCCCAAGGATCAGAAACATTCCTACCTCCTTTTCCTCTGATACCAACTGTAGAGACCCAAATATCGATGTGTATGGATATTACACTACTTTTGCGGAATACTTAATACATAACAAAAACAGACACACAAGGACCGTAATAGTTTAGTGTTTTTGGAAACTCGGAATTTAATCTTCTAATCAAGGTGAAATATCTTCAACTTCTCCCATAAAGATCTTCCCCTTTTGTTTTCTTACCTAAAAACTTTCTTTATATCCTGGGTAAAAGAAAACATAAAAAGGGTGAGCTCAAACACTCAGTAAGGGTAATCATAGAGAACATAAAACAATCCATAAACATTTGAATGAAAAAGATTGAACATAAAATCTAAACATCATAATCTTGAGAAAAGACATAAATCGTGGAAGTACGTAAGGCATATATCATAATGGAACATCAACCATGCTAAAATATAATGGGAATAAAACATGTAATTGTTGAAACCATTCAACACATGTTATGATTTCCATAGTAGCCAAGGCATTGCTGCCAAGACCATCTCAGTGGACAAAGTCCCTTAGTGAACCGGGTTTACTTGCCGTTCCAGCCCTGTATTACTGAGCCGAATTTACTTGCCGTTATAGCCATGTCTATCTCATGAGATATAAATCTTTACCCAATGAATTGGAGGGAGATATAGGTCCCACCCATCTCATAATAAAATCATTCTTTCGTGTTCCATAAAATCATAAATCATAGCATAACCCATGTAATAGGATGGGATTCTTAAACATCATGCCATCATAACATAATCCATATAAAAAAATGGATATCATTTCATTATAAGAAGAATAAAACCATTTAAATAATGTAGACATTATACTTGAAACATAAACATGTTAAATAATGTCATTTTAGATGGAAAATATTTTTGATAAAACACTTGAAATGAAATCTTGAGGAAAATATCCTTTCTTCTTCAAATTCATTTTCTTTTCACAAAATTCCATAAAATTTTAAAAGAAAAGAGTTTTGTTGAAAATAATCATGAAATATTGTATAGTAATATTCATAAAAATGAGGCGTTAGGAAACCGTAAAAATCCATTCACACCGTATAAGTTAAAAATAACATTCTCCTCGTACTTTTGTCGGAAAAGTCAAAAAGTATCCCGTATGGTAAAAAAAAGAAATATTCCTTAAATACCATGTAGTAAAAGTAAAAAATGGTTAAAAAGGACTTTAAATATACATGAAACCATTTTTTAGGAAACATGGACATGGATGATAACAATAACCCCAGTAAATACTTATGAATAAACAATCTCGGATAAGAACGAGATTGGAATAGTTATCCCTTACCTTAGGTCCGATATGCTTCTTATGTATCCGAACCTCCTGTATAATGATTTAAATAATGTCATTGACTTATTAAAGAATCATATTCATTGTTATGATATCATATATGGCTCACTTATGACTTTATATTACCCATTCTTTTGTAAATCCCATTTTAAAGCAACATTTTGGGTAAAATCATCTTATTTATCGTACGTGTTTGGACTTGTTGTTATTGATGTTATTATTACTTATATCATGATTTAATTACTTCCAGAATGTAAATAATGATTTATATATCATATATATATTCATTATATATCCAGCATATACATGTATTTATAATAGTACATAACATATGGAGGTAAGAAAATAAATGCACCGTTCATGGAGACGGTAAGCCGTACGTACGCATGAATGCTACTTTCATTTATATTTATTATTTTAATGGAATAGGTATATTATAATTACATTATAATATCATATATAATATCATTAACTCCATCCTTTATACATCCCACATATGTCACTAACAAATCACATCACTTTGAGGGGGCGATAGTCCGCACTTCCTCAAATGAGATCATCGAATTTACCCACTATGGAAACCATAAAGGCTTGATATAATTGGGAAGTAAAGAAGAATAAGGAAATCATAAACATAATATATATCATATATAAATAGAGTTCCATCATAATGGACACCATGTGAGGCGGTAAGAGAAAATCGAACAATCATCGTTTCGTGATGCGTTAGTTTGCTATCTACAGAAACATTATGTTCTTCATCCATTAGATGGAGGTGAGTGTAAGTGTAGTTATAATCCTTCTCATAACAACATACTAGTATTTTTAGGATACTGTTTTTGTTACAAAAGAAAGGATTAAAAATAGTTTAGGTGTTGGAGAAGTAGAATAAAAGAAAACAACTTAAAAGAAACTATTACCTTTAATTTGGGTAACTTCCTTTGGTTTGAACCAAAATGACTTCATGAAGTGCCTTATGCCTAATTTAAGGCTTATAGGGGGAGGATAGGGATGTAAGGAGCTTAGTTGGGTAGATTTTGGATGAGCCAAAAGGCTTGATAGGTGTGAGGAATTGCATATAAGTGGTCTCCTTTTATAAGGGAGAGGAGGGGCTCTTTAGGAAAGTGTGAAAACATTATTTTATTATAAACTTATATTCAGTTTCAAGAGGTCAAAAACACATTAATTTAGAATATAAGATGACTCATATTCTAAATAAAATCATCTAATAGGAATTGGACAGGTTTTGGATAATATTTTAATCATTATAATCTTATTTATTTAAATCATTTATTAATGAGGTAAATACTGCATCATTATTGTGTCATAAATAATTTAATTTATTTGATGTCTAAAAATTATAAAAAAAATACCAACATGTATGAAATATTTTTAGATTTTAAATGAATATTTATAGTCGAAAAGATAATTTATATAGCCCCTTATAAAAATTAATTACTAAAGGATTTTTGTTAATGCCAATTTTTTCTTTATATTAAATTAATTAATCTAATGTGTCATTGTCTTTCATAAGTGGCTCCATGGAGTCCCAAAATCTACCCAAGTATGACCATGGTCGGCCATTACTCATCCAATAAGGTTTGGACAAGTGTTAAGATAATTTTGAATTATTATAATATTCTTTTAACCTTGAATTTCCCTATTTACCTTTAACTGTGGTAAATAAAAGTAAAAATTTACTATTCATAAAAAATTATTTTTATCTAATTGAACCACATTTTACTCCTTGATATTAACCATTTCTCTCGGATTTTTGAAATTTAACTCACAGAAGTGGTAAAATTAAGTTTTATGAACAATTGCAAAAGCTCCTAGGAGGTGGGTAAAAGACGGTGAAAAGTTCAATATAATTTTTTATAAATCTAAAATTATTATAAAATGATTCCAATGAATTTCATTGAACATACATAAGTATTATGTATCTATTTATACCTAAAATAAATTTAAATCAAATAAATGATTATTTAAATAAAAAGTCGGTTTTAACAAAAAACTCAGTGTTTTCACTATTCATCAAAAATTGAAGTTTTTCAGAAAAATACCAAAAATCCAGCCTATGCTATATTTGATATTCCGAATTAAAAAATGATGTCTATTTTTCCAAATTAAAAACATATAAGTGTCATTAATTAATTTTAAAAGTAATTTCTATTATCAAAACAAATAACGTGTTTTTAAGAAACAATAACTATCAAAAGATCATCACTTGTTTATGTCCAATTTCAAAGTGAAATTATTTCCAATGAACAAAATTGTATTAAATGGTTAAAATATACTATAATTACACTTTAAAACCAATTAAATAGATAATCTAGCCATATAAATTATTGCGATGAAAAAAGTTGTTTTTAATTAAAATGTAGCGTGTTTTTACTATTAATCAAAATATGAAAGTTATTAGAATAATATGAAAAATTTATCCAAGTTAAATTTTTATATCCCTATTACAAGGAAGAATTTTATTTTGTTAAATTGAACTTATAAACATGTGAAAAACTAGATTTAAAGTGGGTGTGCCATCAAAAGGCGGCAAAACTGCATTTTTTGAAAAATACTTATTTTACTCAAAAAAATTATTTTGTTCTCATACCATGTTCTATAAAATATGTAAGATGTATAATAATGTTAAAAAATTAAAAATATAGTTAATACTATTCATAACGGCTAGCTCATAATAATATTATAACCATATATCATTGTTTAGTGAAACCTGGTATTGCGTACAACACACGCTATCAAGGAAGGTCGCGATTGTGTGTAATGCAAGCCAGGTCAGGGTTGCGTGTTGTGAAAGACACCCCCATTGTTTTGTATAACAGAATCCAACCATATTTAATTTATACATTGAATATATATATATATATAAACACACATAATGTTTCTTAGAATAACTACTATCAAAATTGAGTGTAACATGATCCAAGAATAGCGTTGCATATACTGCAAGATAATATGGTGTTGTGTATAGTACAAGCTAATCTTGGTGTAGTGTATAATAGAACACATCATGGAAATTAAAAATAATATATCTCATAAAATCTTAGGTTGTTACAGTCATTCTCTTGGGTTCCAATCAACTTTATTAAAGGTGGTTATGTTTTCTATGTCCTTGAGGTAGGTCGATCTATTCAATTATTATAATCTATTGAATTTCTTGTTATTCTTATTGATTTCTTAAGATTTAAAATGGAATTTGATGTATTGAAATTGGAAGGGGAATGGGTTCTCATTTGAAAAGAATTTCTGGATTTGAAAATGGAATTTCCTTTATTTGAAATGGAAAATGGATTTTAAAACCCTATAGTAGATTGTCTTTGATTTTAAATGGTTTTATAAAAATGTGAGATTGGTTTTTAAAACAGAAAGTTACTAGCATTGCACAGTGGGAACCTTAGGTGCATCGAGAAAGAGACATGGGTATTTTTAGTGTGTCTAACCCCATTAAGAGGTCACCTCTTTTATGTTGATGGTCTATGGAAGGCCTTGATATTAGTTAGACCAACATTTTTCCTTGTTTGTCTTGTGAGTGTATAGTAAGTGTATACCATTGGATAGTGCCTATCTAGTAGGTGTTTTTTTGTTTTTTGTTTTTAATTCATTATAGTTTATTTCATGGATGTTGGATGACTTGTATATTTATATTCGGTATCTTTACATGCTTTGTTTATAGCTTAGGAAACATATTATGCAATTTGTTAAAACAAAAGTATTTTTTTGAAAAGTTTTACAAATTTATTTATTTATAAAAATGGATTTCAAGTTGTTTTATTTTTAAAAAATATTGTAAAAATGTTTTGTTTTAAATATTGTACATGTTCATTCTTGTTATTTGAACTTGGATAGATTCTTTGGTGATATCCAACTAGGCTCTGTTTCTCACACAATACTTCTACCTATGGGTGGATATTGACCTTTTTTGTAAGATAAAGGTAAATTGAAGAGAATTATTGTAACGACCCAAACTTTTTAATTATATTTGTTTCCTAGTTTTGTGTGTTATTTTGTTTTATACTCAACAAAACTATATCCTATAATTAATGAGGTGGGTATAATTAAAATGTGATCTTTGGGTTTCGACTATTATATGACCATTGGTCAATATAACCATTGGAAACTAAAATCTTAACGTTGTGTTTTTATAAATACGGTTATCTTGGTTAATTAATACAACAAGAAGATTGAATAGCCTCATCCAATAGACTCGAGCCATATGAATCCATCTGTCGGAGCTTGGGAAGGAGTTAGTGTAACGTCCCAAAAAATAGTTTA
The DNA here is from genome assembly GCA_963277665.1 of Viscum album. NCBI lineage: Eukaryota > Viridiplantae > Streptophyta > Magnoliopsida > Santalales > Viscaceae > Viscum > Viscum album. The sequence goes on along the minus strand of OY728128.1, from coordinate 257,168,808 downwards.
TAGTTACATTAAATTACCCATACAGTTCTAGGTATTTAAAATATCCAAGGACTCAGCCACACGACACCCCAAACTTGGGTTCGTAGCACAACAATACACAATTTCAACACCGTAGTTGGAAATAAACATCAGAACACCTACCTCAATCATCTCTAATCGGTATACGTGAACGACGCCTCCCGAATCGTCCAAGAACGACAAAGATCTGAGGTGAACACAATCCAGTTCAAACTTAAATAACTTTCACTCAGAAAAGAATTAGTAAGAAAGGCTCTTGGAGAAGGAAGAGCTTACCCGTACGGTTCCAAGGAGATCAACGGATACGGAATCGGGTTCCCGGTGTGGGGTCAGGAGATCCTCCAAGATCTAGCTGTCTTTCCCATTCTCCTCTAGCGTTCTAAGATTCCTCTATGAACAGTGGAGGCTACTGCCCATTTTAAGTGAAAAAAAAACTACACGGCATGTACTCTCAAGTATACGACGTGTAATTTTCTCATTTAACTGTTCCTTTGGAGGCTACTTTTTCCACCGCTGAACTGTTCATCCGTCAACATGAGTACACGGTGTGTATTTCTGAATACACGGTGTGTACTGTTGCTCAGCTGGAGACTTCTCCCACCTCCTTACTATTCACTCACCGACTGACTACATGGTGTGTAAATACCCACTACACGGCGTGTAGTCAGTTTTTACACCTTTCATCGCCGATAGGGCTACACGCCCTGTGTACTCATCCCACACGGCTAAAGTAGATGGTGTGTGGAAAAGTACATGGCGTGTGTCCAAAAAATTTGGATTTTTCTCCATTTTCCTTATTTTCTCAAAAACACTTAAGGAAAAAGGTAAAGAAAAAACCCGTAACTCAAGAATTAGAACCGGGTTCTTACAATCTCCCAGCCTTAAAGCAATTCATCCCCGAATATCCCTTCCAAGGGTGGAGAAGATAAAGCTCAAAACAGCTCTTGCCACTGAGCACGTACGTCGGTCTCCCACTCCAAGGATTCGTCCTGCACTCGTCCATGCTACCATAGCACCCGTACAAGAGGAACTGTCCGGCCTTAGAGAACCTTCATGCTCCTATCAACGATACAAATCAGATGCTCCTCAAAGGACACATCGATCTGAAGCTCAACCTCCTCGGGCTGAAAGACATGAGACAAGTCTGAATGATAATGGCGCAGTTGAGATACATGGAATACGTTGTGCATGGCCCAGTACCTTTATGGTAACTGCAATTGATAGGAAACCGACCCGACTCTCTCCAGAATCTAAAATGGCCCCACATACCTCGGCGAAAGTTTACCCTGTCTCTTGATCCATGTGTGTCCCAACCTCAGTGAAACACGCAAGGAAACCTAATCCCCGACCACGAACTCCAAGGGTCATCTGCGGCAATAAGCATAAGATTTCTGACAAGACTGTGCGGTAGATTTCTGCTTCTAAATCAACTGGACCTGATCAAAAGTCTCTTGCACGAGACATGGTCCCAGCAAAGCTGCCTCACCTGCCTCTAACCAGCACCAAGGTGATCGGCATAGACTACCATATTAATACTCGTATGGTTCCATCTCAATAGTTTCCTATAAACTATTATTATAGGAAAACTAGACCAGGGGTATATTCTTCTCCCAAGATCCCCCAATGTCTAGGACGCATGCATGAAACATGTTTTCAAGCACCTGTATTGTACGCTCTGACTGGCCATCAGTCTGAGGGTGGTAAGCTGTGCTCAGAAGCACCTGCGTACCCAGTGCCCTCTGAATACTCTTCTAGAAACGAGACGTAAGGCGGGTTTCCCTATCTGAAATGATAGAACAAGGGACCCCATGAAGATGCACTATCTCTCGGATATACAACTTCCCGAGCTCATCAACATCGAAGTTATTCTTGATCAGCAAAAAGTGATCTACCTTTGTGAGTCTGTCCACTACAAACCACATGGAATCATTGCCTTCAGGTGACCTCGGCAATCCAGTCACGAATTCCATCGTGACATCATCCCATTTCCATTACGGAATGGGTAACTATTGTAATAGTCCAGCTGGCCTCTGATGCTCCACCTTCACCTGCGGACAGGTGGAACATCTCACAACAAAACCAGAAACTTACCATTTCATTCCCGGCCACCAATACTGATGTATGAAGTCACGGTACATTTTGGTAACCCCAAGTTTCACTTCCCAAGCTGAATCATGAAACCCCCGCATCATCTCCTCACATATATCTCCTAGAACCCACACACGTCCATGGAAATGTAGTACCTCATCATCGCCTACTGTCCATCCAGTAGGAGGGTCTCACGTTCCACCGACTCCCGTAGAACTAGGCCTTATGAAACTAACAGCTGTCTCATCCTCACTCTATCCAGGAGGGTAGAAGTCACACCTAAGAAAGAAAGATAGGTCTGCGCCTGACTTTCGTGCACCTCCAAATGCATCTCAGAGAATAAATCCATAAGCTGCCACTCACCACTGGCCTCATGAAATGCCTGTGTCAGAGTCTTCTTTCTCAGTGCATCAGCAACTATATTACCCTTACCAGGCGTATAGGCAAGCTTGAAGTCAAAGGACTGATGGTTTTCAACCCACCTTCGCTGTCTCAAATTCAGGTCACGTTGGGTAAAGATATACTTGAGACTTTTGTGGTCTGTGTAAACCACAAAATTCTCTCCCAATAGATACTATCTCCAACAGCACAACTCATGAACAACCACAGCCAACTCGAGATCATGCGTCGGGTAATTCCTCTTATGTGGCCTCAACTGCCGAGACCCGTACACAACTACTCGATCGCCCTGCATCAACAAAGATCCAAGCCCAATTCTTGATGCATCACAGTAAACTGTATAGATCTTCCCTTACTCTATAAGTATTAGGACTGGTGCTGATGTCAACCTTCCCTTCAGCTCCTGAAAGGATGTCTCGCAAGCTTCTGACCAAACGAACTTCATACCCTTCTTAGTCAAACCCATCAACGGTGCTGTGAAGTGGGAGAAGTCCTGTATAAAGTGCCTATAGTAACTAGCCATCCCCAAGAATCTCCGTATCTCAAACATGTTCTTAGGATGCTCCCAGAACACTATTGTTCTCACCTTTTCTGGGTCTACTACAACTCCTGCCTCTAAAATGATATGACCCAGGAAGTGTATCTGGTCCATCCAAAAGTAGAACTTTGAGAGCTTAGCATATAGACGATGCTCTCTCAGTGTACTCAATATGATCTCAAGATGGGTGGAATGGTCGTGTCGAGAGTGAGAGTACACCAATATATCATCCATGAAGACTACCACAAAGGAATCCAGATAAGGGAGGAACACACGATTAATCCGAGCCATGAAAACTTCTGGCACGTTCGTGAGTCCAAACAGCATAACCAATTACTCGTATAGACCATATAAGCTCTGAAAATCTGTAAGCGGTATATCCGATGGTCTAACGTGTAACTGATAATATCCGAATCTCAACTAAATCTTCGAGAACACTCACAATCCTCAAAGTTGATCAAAAATATCATCAATCCTCGGCAAGGGATATCTGTTCTTAACCATCAACTGGTTCAGCTTCCGATAATCCACACAAAGTCTGAGGGTACCATCCACCTTCTTCGCAAATAGGACAGGAGAACCCCAAGGAGAAGTTATGGGTCCAATGAAACCCTTTTCCTATAACTCCTCTAACTGTCTCATGAGCTTCTGAAACTCTGGTGTAGCCATCCTATAAGGAGGAATTGACACAGGTGCAGCTCCCGGCACAAGCTCAATAGAGAAATACACCTCTCACTCCGGAGGTAGACCTAAAAAGTCATTCGGGAAGACATCCTTGAAATGATTAACTAATAGAGGAAAATCCTTCTAACAAGTCCCCTGATCATCCAGATATAAACTCGCAATTTGGGCTATCACACCACCTCGCCCATGATTCTCAGGTCTAGCTCGACTCGCCCGAACATCCCATTCACCTTTGTATAGTTACTGTCCACCCTCTAGTGAGGTGAAACTCACCCTGCGACGATAGAAATCTACAAAGGCCTGAAAGGGTACCAACCAGTCCATCCCAAGAATCACATCATAAGCTGTCATCTCTACGACATAGAAGTCCCATAGAAAGTGACACCCACCAACCTCTAGAAGGAACTCCATGCACGAACGCACACCATCCGTTCTAGTCCCCAATGGAGTTTCTAGCGTCATAACATCAGAAGATGAAGAAAGATAGAGCCCAACGCTCTCCACAACGGGAATAGATAAAAATCTATGCATATCACCCGTATCGAAAATTACTGAAGAAAAAATAGAATCAACTAGAATAGTACCTCTGACAGTGGAAAGTCTAGGATCCTACTCCTGTTGGGTCTTATGCACTGCATATGCCTACCTAGTGTCGCATCCCTGTGACACAACCTGGCTACCCTAAGCTGACCCGCCCTGCTATCTCTGAGATCCTGGTGTCTGGCTACCACGATCACGACCACCACCTCTTCTTGTACATCCTGACACATCCCAATTGCCCGACTGGTAAGAAGTTGTTGGTCCTGCTCCCGCATGCAGATTCTGCACAGAACCCCTCTCACTATCCACTGGTAGAAACACCCTACAAAAGCGCATGACCCATCTTTCCACAATCTTAGCACTCCACTGGGTCACAGGTACACTGAGGTCTCTTGTGCCCCTCTCTACCACACTGGAAGAATATGACAGGGCCACATGAAGTAATCGCCTGGCTAGTACTACCACCGTGAGAAAAAATCATCTGTATCTTCCTCTTCCTGGTAGAAATAGTACCATAAATTGGTGCTGAACCGCCCTGGCAAACACCACTAGCTTTCTGCAAGTTCCTCTCAGTAATAAGTTCCTAGTTCATAATAGCATGTACTGTAGGAAACTTGAAAACATTCACCAGTGCTCAGATGTCATACGGAATACCATCCTCAAAGCGTAGAGGCCTCAGCGGCTCATATCCCACCAAAATAGGTGCAAAACCATGAATATCGGTGAATCGGGTAGAATAATCCATCACTAACATGGTGACTTGTTGTAGATTCATGAACTCTTGAGCTCGATCTACCCTCAGCGTCTCGAGAAAGAAGAAGTCATAGAAAGCTTCCTAAAAATCTTCCCATGCCATGTCGTGGTGATTCTCAGAATGGGTGGTAACATCCCACCACATATTGACAGAATCACGCAGTATATATGTCGCGAGCTTGACCCTCTACCTTGGAGGCGTCTCAAGATTCTCGAAAATAGTCTTCAGTGAATCCATCCATGACTCCACAGCCTGTGGTCCGCAATCCCCTAAACACTTAGGTGGATGCTGCTGCTGGAATATATGATTCAGCTCTACCATAGATGGGGGCAGTCTATGATACTCCCTGGAAGGTCTGCATGATCCGCATGAAGCCTTCACGAAATTGCACCTCCGCACCTGTGTCTGGTATAACGGCTAGCGCTGCATCTGGCTCTGTTTTGGGTTCCTTTGGTAGACCATGGCCCGCCATATCCAGAGTATAATCGTCATAACTCTCCTAGAGAGTAACCGGTGGTCGTCTTGGTGGCATGACTCTACAAGGTCAAACACACACCTTAAATCATGATTTATCAATGAATGAAAACAAGTATCATAAGAAGGGAACAAGGAAAAGAAAAATTTCAGGTTTTACAAAACAAGACTACACAGTGTGTATAATAACTACACAACGTGTTTCCCCAAGTCTTCCACATGGGTGTGTACTCTGCCCAAACTGGTCGTGTAACACCCCAAAACACATGGCGTGTTGTCCAAACACACGGCGTGTACTTTAATTTTCATCCCTGTCCGAGTCCCTCTACATGGCTTAGCCACATGGCACTCCCATAAACAAAACTACACGACATTTCATAGAGGTACACGTCATGTACGGAATAATTTTTCCAACTACTCGTGTTGTTAGTGACACGACTGACCACTCAGCTGACACTACATGGCGTGTTACACCCACACACGGCGTGTACACAACTCTGTCTTCCCAGCCACATGACCAAGTCCACATGGTATTTCCCCTGTCAAGAGTACATGGAGTGTCCCACAGGTACACGACATGTTCAAGAAGAGGTAACACCAACCCGTGTATGATATCTACACGGTCGGGTCCCCAGGTCACACTGCACGACGTGTTCATCATTTACACATCGTGTATGTCTTAAGGTTTCCTCCGTCTGTGTTGTTAGTTACATGGGCAGACACCAGGTCAACACTACACAACGTGTATATCTGGTACACAAAGTGTTTGTCCCAATACATTTTCTACCCCGTGTCCCCATCCACACGGTCTATGACACATGAAGATACTAAGCGGCGTGTACTGAGGGTACACGACATGTAAAAAAAGTTTTCATTTCTTCCCGAATAGAAGAATACATGGTGTGTAGTCAAAACTACACGGCATGTATTCTGGGTTTTTCCAGACAACAAGCCTGAGAAACTATTTCGGAAACCAGAAACATTGAAGACAACACCTAAGTGATAGATTCTGATCCGTGAGGGCCCATACTCCCCGCAAATCAACTTTTGGAATCTTATGCGTGTTATAACAAGATAAACAGTCGATGATCCACCAAATTTAGGTCAATGAGGTCCCATACTCCTCAAGAACCAAAGTTTTGCGTTCAATTTATCAGACTCACACAAAATACCCTATCAAATAGTAGGTTTTTATCAAATCATCTATCACAACAACATGATTTTCTAGCACAAAAACTATCACAACAACATGCAATTTCTAATGCACCTACATGGCATGGAACTATGCATGACATGTGATTTCTAGAATGTGCCTAAATGATGCATGATATGGCATACCCTCATCTCATTGGGTTGCAACTAAATAGAACCCAGTATAAAAATATAAACAACACACCACAAGTGCGTCACCCAACGATGAAAATCAAATCAACTGTAAAATTGAAAAATCAGAAGAAAAAAATTGCAGTAACTGAGGTAGACTTGTTTTTCTCTGTACACAGGTTAGCTAGTCCCGGGCACAGCTTATTACCAACTACCATTTCCATCCTATCCCTATCTAAGGCTTCAAACAGTAATTCAAAGAAAAGAACCCCCTCTGATACCACTTTGTAACGTCCTAGATCTGGGTTCCACTCAACGGGTTCCCCGAACTCGGTTGGTCACATGACCTCAAGAACATTTACCCAAACTTCATAGGCTTTCGACTAGTAGCGAGGGCCCAGGTCTGATAGTGGGGAAACTATTCCCTCATTTGTCAAAGTGTAGTGCAGCGGAAAAGATAAATAACATACAACAGTAGAAGTAGTAAACTATATATAACTAAATGGATAACTGAAGTAAAAGAGAACCAGTAGTCATATGTATATAAAGATGCAGTATGTCACTATTCTATGAAAACAGCCAGAACCGGATACACTGCAATACAAAAAAATATAGATCAAGTACAAGGTACATCAGAAATGAAACAAAACAGTGCAACAGGAGCTCAACATCATTGCAATCCTAAGCTCGATCCCATGCTCTCCTACTCCTCTACATCAATCATGTACCTATATAGGGACCCTTTCCCCTATCGTCACTTGCATCAATATAGTCTGTTCGGGCTGAATACATGACCCAAATAGGGTGTGAGAAATAAATCCTAGTAGGGAACCACCAAAGGCCCGTGCCCAACTGTCAGTGAAAATGTGAAACAACAGTGTGCAGTAGTAAATGCAATAAACTAAGAAGTACTAAAAAATAACTTACTTTACCAGTTATATTTCCATTTTAATATTCATTTAACAATGTAAAGCCTATTCTTTAACTTGGAAGGTATAACATATGAAAATCACCATGGTGAACATTCATGATGACACTTTCCTCAGATATACAAACCTCAACCTCAGTTAATCAGAGTCACAACCCGTAGGTAATTGCCCATAGGCATAACAGATATTTATCTCTGGCGTACAAAGTGTCGCCCTCAGGAACATAATCTACATCCCTCAAGTATGAATGGAGTTTCCCTCAGGCTAAACCGAACACTACCCTCAGGATAAATAAAACACTGCTCTCAGGAGCAAGTAACCGGGCCAAGCCCAACAAATAAGCATAAAGTTATATAAAATTCCTCTCAATGCAATTTAAACCATGCTGAATTTTACGGTATACCCTCGGGTAACCTAGCCAAACTGCTAAACAGAGGAACGCACCCCCGGGGTGGTCCTGGATCCAAGTAGTAATCCCAAACAAGAGTTTATAGTTACATTCAATTACCTATACAGTTATAGGTATTTAAAACAGCTAAGGCCTCAGCCACACGACACCCAAAACATGGGTTCGTAGCACAACAATACAGAATTTCAACACCACAGTTAGAAATAAACACCAGACCACCTACCTCGATCGTCTCTGATCGGTATACATGAACGAAGCCTCACAAATAGTCCAAGAATGATGAAGATCTGAGGTGAACACAATCCCATTCAATCTTAAATAACTTTCCCTCAGGAAAGAATTGGTAAGAAAGGCTCTAAGAGAAGGAAGAGCTTACCCGTGCAGTTCCAAGGAGATCAACAGATACAGAATCAGTTTCTCGGTGTACGGTCGGGTGATCCTCCAAGCTCTGGACATCTTTCTCGTTCTCCTCTAGCGTTCTAAGCTTCCTATATGAACAGAGGAAAATACTTCCCATTTTATGCGAAAAAAACAAACTACACGGCATGTAATATCTAGTACACGACGTGTACTTTTCTCATTTAACTGTTCCTTTGGAAACTACTTTTTCCACCACCGAACTGTTCATCCGTCTACATGAGTACACGACGTGTATTTCTGAATACACAGAATGTATTGTCGCTCAGCTGGAAGCTTCTCCCACTACTATACTATTCACATGTCGACTGACTACAAGATGTGTAAATACCCACTACATGGCGTGTAGTTAGTTTTTACATCTTTCATTACCAAAAGGGATACACGCCCTGTGTACTCATCCCATATGGCCAAAGTACACGGCGTGTACCCACAAAATTTTGGATTTTCCCCATTTTCCTTATTTTCTAAAAAACACTTAAGGAAAAAGGAAAAGAAGAAACCTGTACCTTAAGAATAAGAATCGGGTTCTTACTGGTAGAATCACTGTGCTTTGCTCTGTACCAAGCCCAAGCTGAACTTCAATGTATGAAGCTTGAATGTAATCACCTAAGGGAGAATTTCAAGCTGATATAAATAACCACTCGGGCAATGTTTTCTGAGCCACCCCAATATTCTATCACCACAACACACTTAACACTTAGGTCCTATACTGGTGTAATAAGGCGCTATATAACGAGACCATAGCTGCTTTCTGTAATCCTTTTATATAAATAAAATTGTTATTTCTTCTTATGGAAAAGTTTGTGAATTTCAAATATCTGGATAAATATAGGATGTGTATTATTTAAGAAAAAAATGTATTTTAAAATATTTTTGTATTCTTTAAATAATTAATAATGTGAAATGATTTTCAAAAAATGGTCTTCTAAATTTGTAATCAGTGAGAAATTTAGATTCTAATAAGATCAACTTGGTTTTTAGTGAATAGTAAAGTAGGAATAGTAACATACCCATATGAATAGTAATGAGTAGTAATTTGACCAAAAAAATAGGATCTTCACCCATGAATGTATAAATACATTTTATGTAACGACCTGAAATTTTGAATAATTTTTTTTCCTAACTTTGTGTGTTATTTTATTTTATACTCAGAAAAACTATTTTATATAATAAATTGAGTATAAATAAAATAAGGCCATTTGGTTTAAACTGTTATATGACCATTGGTCAATATGATTGCCAGAAACTAAATGTTGTGATTATTGTTTATAAATACAAGTGATATTGATTAATTAATATAGAAAGAAGATTCGATGGCCCCATCCAGTAGTCTCAGGCTGATCGAAGCCCATCTGACAGAACTCGAGAAGGAGGTAGAACCTTTGGGCATTGCTATGGACCAATCCCAAGCCAAACTTCATCGTGTGAAGCTATAACGGAATTGACTTCACGAGAAGTTCAAGCAGATAGAAATCACTACTCGGGCAATGTTGGCCGAGTCGCCCCAAGATTCTATCACCCTAGCACACCTTACCCTTAGGTCCTATGCTGGTGTTATAAGGGGTTATGTAATGAGACCATAACTGCCTTGTATAATCCTTTGATTTAAATAAAAATGGCGATGTCTTCTTATGGTGAAGTATGTGAATTTTCAAATATCTGGATAAATATAGTATGCATATTATTGATGAATTCTTGAAAAAGTGTATTTTAAAATATTTACGTAAGCCTTAAATAATTAATAATGTTTAATGATTTTCAAAAAATGGTCTTCTACAGCTATGGTTAGTATGAAATTTATAGTCTAATAAGATCAACTCAATTTTTGGTGAATAGTAAATTATGAATAGTGATTTTATGCTTATGATTAGTAATGTGACCAAATGGATTATGTAACTTCACTTAAGAAAGTATTAATATAATTTAGGCACCTTGATTAAGTAATGTGATTCAATAAAATAGGTAAATAACTATTTTAGAAATTATTTGTTAAGTATTAGTTTTTCAGTGAATAGTGTTTTTTATTTAAAAATTAAATTAAAAATATTTAGAAAATTATTTTCATAAAATGGAATTCATTTTTGAAATCAGAGCATTGATATTTGTTTAAGGTGAATTTTTGGGATTTTTCTGAAATAGTTGAATTTTCAGTGAATAGTCTTTTTATTTAAAAATTAAGTTAAAAATATTTAGAAAATTATTTTCATAAAATGGAGTTCATTTTTGAAATCAGAGCATCGATATTTGGTTAAGGTGAAATTTTTGGATTTTTCTAAGAAAGTTGAATTTTTGGTGAATAGTGAAAATACTGTTTTTGAGTTTCGGGTTTTTAATGACATCATTAAGGATGTAATAATTATGAAATAATTCTGGTAGACTTATGAATAGTAATATAAGTTATGAGGTGTCCCAAGTGTCCAATACCATGTCCAAATACCATGGTAAAGCCCATGGTTTTTCCAATACCACCGATGAGGTGTCCCTTAGCAATTAATGCTTTGTCCCCTCACTTCTCCTATAAATACCAAGTCTTTACCTCATTCATTTAATTTAAAAATCCTCCCCAACGAAGTTATGGTCTATTTATCTCCCAAGGAGTCTTCCCAAGGTGCCCTCAAGCCTCCCAAGGTTCCGAACTTCAATCTTTCGAAGTTACTCTTCGAGGTAAGGGATTCTTTCACCCTCCTCTTTTAAGTCATGACTTCCTTTATGTTGTTTCTTATATTTTCCATCTATTTATGTTGATGGTCTGTTATTATATGTTCTTATCATTGTCCATTTCATTTCCAAATTATGAGATACCCTTTCTTCTCTCATCAATTTGTATTCTGAATTTTTATGTGATGTCGTTAGGCTGCCAGATTTCTCATAAAAGAAATTGAATCTTCTCTTTTATTTCATGTTTCCTTTTCATGTGGTATGGAATTAAAGTATCCATACCATGATATTATTCAGTACCCATACTGTATTATAAATTATTTATGAGTGGGTGACCCTTTTCCCCTCTATTTTCAATGTTTTCTAAAACCATGTTATATAGCTGTTATGCTGCAGAAATTTCATCTCAAAATTTATATCTCTTTCTCTCATGAAATTCCCTTGTTTTTTATGTGAATACCCAGACCTATTTCATTTATAGGGGTGTTCATAATTATATAAATACGATATATTTGATTCTGTAATGGACATACATATAACCCTCACTCCCTTTCCATGGGTTATAAATTATATAATGATCTTATTTTTAAGAGCTTTTAAAACGTCACGATTTTGAAATGAAACCCATTTCATTTATTCTATATGGGTTATTTATGAAATGTTTGATTATGATATATGTGAATCACATGTAATTAAATACATATTAAGGGTGTGACCTGATATCACTCTAATGCATTGGGTAATGAATAAATCTCTAGAGATGACAAGTTTCACGATACCTTGCTGAATAAATTTGGTAAATTTTATGACACCTTGGGGATGAACCTTGGTGATATGTTCATGAATGTATAAATGAAATGTTGTAGCCACATATTCAAGTTATGTTTCAAGTTCTTTTCATTATGATATGGCTATACTTCAATTTCTCATATCTTTATGTTGGTATTCAAGTTCTTATTGATCTCACAAGTACACTGATTCCCTTGTTTACCCTTACTGGGACTTCTTCTCACCCTTTCCTTTGATATATGTCTCCAGGATATGAGATGCAGTAGTAGTACATAGGATGAACCAATGATGAAGCCCTACAAGTGCTTTATAATAATTTTTTTATGTTGTATTGAAGTTTTATAGTTCCTAATTTCTAAGACACTAGACTTTAAAGATCCTATGTATGTTAAATGTAATGAAAAGTTATGTTATAAAAAGGTGGGATGCCACATTTTAGACATCCTAAAAGTGAAAAAACGATCATAGTATAAGTTTTGGTATTACTGTATTCCATAAATATTTTATTTAAAATATTATAATTAATTTCATAATTTAAAATGGAAATGTATCTTCATAAAATTTAATCATAAATTGTTACTTTATTCTCTTATGGTTATACGATAATTTTATGGGACCTTGATTACTTTATTAAGGTGTTACAAAATGAGTTATAGTTTTAAAGTTGTATTTTTGGAATAAATAATGAATTTATTTAAAAATTAAATTAAAAATAATTATAAACTTGTTTTCATGAAATGGACATTATTTTTTATTTCAGAGCATCGATATTAGGTTAGGGTGAGTTTTTGGGATTTTTCTAAAACAATTTAATTTTCAGTGAATAGTAAAAATGCAGTTTTGAGTTTCGGGTGTTTAATGACATCATTAATAATGTAATAATGATGTAAGATTTCTGGTCGACTTATGAATAGTGATATATGCTATGAGGTTTCCCAAGTGGCCAATACCATTGGTAAATACCATGAGCAAGCCCATGGTTTTTCCAATACCACTGATGAGGTGTCCCTTGGAAATTAATAATTTATTCACTCAATTTTCCTATAAATACCAAGACATTTTCCACATTAATTTCTTTTCAAAATCATCCTAAAAGATGTTCTGGTCTCCTTACCTCCCAAGGAGTCCTCCCAAGGTTCCCTCAAGCCTCCCAAGGTCCCTACTTTCAATATTTCGAAGTTACTTATCAAGGTAAGGGATTATTTCACCCTCCTCTTTTATGTCATGACTTCCTTTATGTTGTGGATTACATTTTCCATCTCTTTATGTTGAGGGTATGTTTTTTTATGTTCTTATTACTTTACATTTCATGTAAAAATAATGAAAGACCCTTTATTCTCTCATCAATTTATTTTCTGATTTTTTAAGTGACACTGTTAAGCTGTCGAATTTCTCGTAAAAGAAATCACACATTCTCTTTCATTTCAAGTTTTATTTTCTTATGGTATGTCATTCAAATATCCATACCATTTTATTATCACCATGTTATTCTTTATTTATATTTTAATATGAGTTATTTATGGGTGGGTTAACCTTGTACCCTCTCTTTTCATTATTTTCTAAAACCATGTTATATAGCCGTTTTGCTGCAGAAATTTCGTCCAAAATTTATATCTCTTTCTCTCAATAAATTCCCTTATTTATTTATGTGAATAACCAGACCTATTTCATTTCTATGGGTGTTCATAAATATATAAAGATGATATATTTAATTCTGGAACTGACATACATATAACCCTCACTCCCTTTCCATGGGTTATAAATGATATAATGATCTTACTTTTAAGAGCTTTTAAAACATCACGATTTTGAAATGAAACCCATTTCTTTTATTCTCTATGGGTTATTTATGAAATGTTTGATTATGATCTATGTGGATAACATGTAATTAAATACATATTAAGGGTTCACCCTGATAACGCTCCAATACATTGGGAAAAGAATTAATCTCAAGAGATGACAAGTTTCACGATACCTTGGTGAATAACCTTGGTAATTTTTATGACACCTTGGGGATGGACCTTAGTGATATGTTCATGAATGTCTAAATGAAATTTTGAAGCCACATATTCATGTTATGATTCATGTTCTTTTTATTTATATATTCTTATTCTTCCATTTCTCATGCCTTTATGAATTTTATCATGTTCTTATTAATATTGCTGAAGATCACATGTCAACTGTTCCACTTGTTTTCCTTACTGAGCCTTCTGCTCACCCTTTTCTTTGATGTATGTCTCCAAGATATGAGATGAAGTAATTGTACATAGGATGAACCTATTAAGAATCATTACAAGTGGTTTATAAGATTTTTTTTTTGTTGTTTTCATGAATTATGTTCCTGATTTCCGAGACACTAGACTTTAAAGATCCTCTGTTTGTAAAATGTAATGAAAAGTTGTGTAATAAAAGGCGGGATGCCATAGTTGGTATCAAAGGATAGTTTAGTTATTTATGTAAATTAGGCTATGAAATATTTATGAATAACCCTATAGAAAAGTTTAAATATAGAAAAACTTCATGGTATTTTGGTGAGTATAAAGTAAGTGGTTTATCAAGAAAATACATCCCTGTCTAGATACGAGCAGGTAGAGGCGGCTCTGGAACATATGCACATAGGGGTAAAACCTGAAAACACCGCTTTGAGATAGTCTCAAACGGGAACAGGTGCACGATAATGGGACTTGCTACACTCTTGGTTATGACACTCTCAGGAGATATGTTTGGTTAATCACAAGCTTTTTATAAATCATTATAAAAGAATTATAGAGAAATGTAATTGTTTAAGCATGAAGTTTTAAGAAATAAATCCTTTATAGTTAAAAGATTCATAAATGAAATAAGTTTCTCATTAAGTTTTTATTCTTTTAGAAAATTGAGGGAAATAGGAGGAACCATGCAAATGGCGACCATAATGGACCATGCGTTGACGACCCTCTGATGGAAGCTGGAATGGAAACATTCATGCGAATGATTAACCAACTGAGTTATGGGAAATAACTTGAATCAAGCTGAGAGACCGATCTCACTACGAAGGGAACAACATTCTGTTGAGTCCTTTATGCATCAACGACCACCAAACTTCAGTGGATCGACTGAACCATTGATTTCTAAGCAGTGGATCAGCTCCATCGAAAAGATCTTTTCTGTGCTCAGTTGTTCAGAGCAAGAGAAGGTCACCCTGGCCGTCTATCGCTTAGAAGGGGAAGCTGATCAGTGGTGGGAACTGATTAAAAAAACAAGGAAAAGTGTGTAAGTTGATTCATTGGAGTTAGAAGAGTTTAGAGGGATCTTTTTCAGTAAGTATTTCCCCTGTTCCATGAGAACAAGAATGGAAAAGGAGTTTCTCAAGCTGAAGCAGAATGAGAACGAATCCGTTAGAAGCTATGAGATGAACTTCACTTGACTTTCACGATATACCTCTTGCACTTTCATGGATTCAAATGGTAACATTGATAGATTCTTTTCTAGACTAAGACCTCATCTATGGAAGAATCTAGCCAACTTAGACTATGACAGCTATGAGGAGATCATGCGAAGTGAGACGAAGGTCGAATTGGAGTTTGGTGAGATGCAATGTTCTCATAAATCAAGAAACAAAAAGAGATAGATGGAGCCCATCTTAGGGAGGACCTTTGATTAGGGAAGAGGAGGAAAGTAAGTGCAATGTCCCAGATGTAATAAATGTGGGAATAAGTATTCAGGGAACTGCCTAGTCGGGAGCAGGAAATGCTACAAGTGTGGAAGAGATGGCCATATTGTGAGGAATTGTCGTAGTGAGGTGAAACCTCAAATTCCAAACACTAACGATAAGGTCAAGAAGGTTCAGGCCCTACCTGATGTCTAGTTCCTTAAGTGCGGAAAACTTGGTCACTTTTCCAATCACTTTCCAAATCCGAGGGCAGTGGAGGGGAACCACCATCAGCCTCAGCAAAGGCCAAGGGAGAAAGGTTGTGCTTTTTCTATCATGACAGCTGAAGTTGAAGCTCCAAATGATGTGGTAGAAGATACTCTTATTGTTCTCTCAAATCCAACAAGTACTTTATTGGATTTTGGTTCTACACATCAAGACTAACCATCTTGTTAAGGTGTTGTGGAGGAACCACAAATGTGAAGAAGCCACATGGGAACCAGAGGAGTCCATGTGACAGAAGTACCCACACCTTTTCCCATCAGAGGATATGAGATTAAATTTTGTGGATAAAATTTCTTAAGGGGGGAAGAATGTAACGATGTGAACTTTTTAATTATATTTGTTTCCTAATTTTGTGTGTTATTTTATTTTATACTCAATAAAACTATATCCTTTAATTAATTAAGTGGGTATAATTAAAATGAGATCGTTGGGTTTAGAATGTTATATGACCGTTGGCCAATATGAATTTTGGAAACTATAATCTTAACATTGTGTTTTTATAAATACGGTTATCTAGGTTAATTAATACAGAAAGAAGATTTAATGTCCTCATCTAGTAGACTTGAGCCATATGAAGCCATATATCAGAGCTTGGGAAGGAGGTAGCATCACTGTGCTTTGCTCTAGACCAAGCCCAAGCTGAACTTCAACGTATGAAACTTGAACGGAATCCCCTAAGGGAGAAGTTCAAGCTGATATAAATCACCACTCGGGCAATGTTGTCTGAGCCACGCCAAGATTATATCACCATAAAACACTTAACACTTAGGTACTATACTTGTGTAATAAGGTGTCATGACCCGTCCCAGTGGGGCCCGTGCCGCAACTCCCCAAGCCCGCCTCCAATAGGCCAGGGGCTGGTGACTATCGAGTAGGCATGTCACTAACCTGGGAGGCATTGACTATAAACCTACACACACACACACACACACACACACATCTCCAAGCCCACGAGCTGAAAATTAATAACTACTAAAAAAGGAAATGCATGCATACACTAAAAATCCCAACCAACAGAGTATGACAGGAAAATAAAGTATAGTAATGTAAAACCCTGGGCCAAAAGTACAAGCCCACCAAAAGAAAGTCTGCAACAAAGTCCAACCTGTAAAGAAAGGTACTAGGACTGCAATCTTTAGCCATATGAACACAGCTCGGCCTGCCTGATCTCACTGAGCACCGTCCGGTCCTCGCCCACCTAGAATCCTATCAAAGGCTTGATCATCTGCACAAGACATGACACGTGTGGGAAAAGCCCGTGTAGGGGTGAGTATAACAATACCCAGTAGGACACCCCGAAAACCACAAAAGAATACACAAAAGGAAATACCAAAAAGGAATGATATAGTCATATCTACACAGTATATGTTTACAGAAAATATAACAAGAATATCCAGATATACTCATACATGATCGACTATCGTGAAACCACCACTAAGATCCAACTCGAAGATTCTACTAAGCACGTAACATGGAGAACATACTCCTAAGTCTAAAGAAAGATACGATTCACTTGTTCTAGGAGAACTCACTACATGAATACTGAAGAAAGATACTTGATACGTCACATGACGATCACAACCAGTAGCTATGGGGTGATTCCAACAACTCAGTCTGAACTAACCTGCTATGTAGAGGATCAGCGCCCGAGTAAATTAGATCATGTCAATACCAAGAAACTTTACCTAGGGTACCAAGAAGGAATAGAGGATCCAGCTCTAAGACTCACAGAGGGGATTCCAACAACTCCATTCAATAAGTCTTTCTGAAGGTATCATACTCATGTACGTAGAAAATGATAACAGAAACCTTTAGGGGAAAGACCAAGGGGACAAAACCTAAGGAAAAAAGTCCAAGTCATAGAAGACCACTGGATCAAGCCATATATAAACAGGTTACACAATGTGTAGTAGGGTCACATGCCATGTTCCTTTACTCCGAGTACTGCCCATGTAAAACAGCTCATGTCTTAAGGCTTGTCGTATAAAAAGTAACTACATGGCGTGTAGAGGGATTACACGTCATGTCCGAGTGTTCCGGCTTCACTCCGTGTATGCTGGACATGTGCTCGTACACGGTCTCAACCCGTGTCACCCTGCCCATGTACCAGTACATGGGGTATCCAGTGTATATGGCCGGGTCTAGCCAGGGAAGGGTATACACACCATTTCCTTGTCCGTGTACCAAACCCGTGTCTGTGTACTCCTAGAGTACATGCCAGGTGGTCCATCGATGAACACACTCCATGTGGACCATACTACAATACGTGTAGTTGGGATTTATCCAGAACCGTCATCTTCCTCCTCTCGCCTCATCCAGATCTCTGGATTCATGATATCTCATCCGTTTGCCACGAAACTTGAGATATTAGGTCGCCTCGTCGTTGTGATGCCGAATCCGTGGGTTTCGGGAATTCGATCAGCTCTGAAATCCGATTCCAGTCACCCATGCAGAAATTGTTTGAAGAATGATATCTTCCGATCTGCTTCGATCCAGCCATCGCCACCGCAATCGCACCTCCATGGGGTTGTGCTGATGACAGATCTTCAATTTGGGATTGTTACGTCACACAACAGATGCACAACGATCCATCGTTCATATCTCCATGAAGAATGTGTAGAACGCAAACTAAGAATGAAAGAAATTGGGGAAGAGAGGCACAAAAAATAGAGAGGTACGAACCTCAATCGATGTTCATGTCGATCTTGGTTCGTCACCATTAGAAGGCTAATTGAAACCAAAAGTAACCTTCAAGAATCAATCGCCAAATAAGATCCCGCAGATAACCCATCCCGCATAACGATCAATCCGTAGGCCAATCTGTTCGTTGATTGGTCTACATCCATCATGGAAATCAAAAACGGGAAAGAAATCACAAAGAGATAAAATCACCTACCTGGATCTACGGCGTTTGTTGGAAAAGATCTGGCCGCCGTGTTTTTGTCGCCGACGAAACTCGTCAAGAACGTCTTCGCCGCGTTGGGGGTTTCCTCCATAGATTTCCAGAGCCTCCAGGGGAAATTTAGTATTATGAGATCTGTAACTCTGACCCCTTGTGAAATCATTACTTAAAGATTAAAAATATTTCTCTGTAGAAATATTTAATAAAATATTTTCCATAAATATTTTATTCTGGTTATGTCCAAAAACTAGATTTCACCACATACCTGCACCATCCAATGTTAGGTCTCGCCTAAGGGAAAATCGATGCTCTGAACACAACGATGCCCTCAGATTTATTATCCAAGCACCCGTTCAGGATTTATTCCACTTTTACAGTAAAACCATACATGCAGATTATATAATTATTTAATTAAATTCAAAAAATTGTTCCGGTCTCACCCGGTCTCGGAACTGCACGTCGTCTTAGAGCCTAGTCTCGAAATAATTCCCATATAAAACTAAAATAATATATGGGAAAAAAAATCCGAGACATTACATCCTCCCCACCATAGGGATTTATGTCCCCGAAAAGCCGAAAAAGGATACTAAAAAAGATGTGGGTACTGCGCACGGATCTGAGCCTCCCGCTCCCACGTGCTCTCCTAGAGATTCTCGTGCTACACCAGACACGCACCAAGGGAGTAGCTTGCCCATGAAGGATCTTCTCCTGCTGATCCTAAATCTCCATTGGGTACTCAGCAAAGGTCGCTCCGTCATCAATGTCCAGCTCTCCCCAGTCAATAACGTGCGATGGATCATCCACATACCTCCGTAGCTGCAACACATGAAAGACATTGTGTACCCAGTCCATCTGAGGAGGAAGATCCAAGCGGTACACCACCTCTCCAACTCTACTCAGAATCTGAAAAGGGCCGATGAACCTTGGAGATATCTTGCCGCCTCATCCAAATCTTCGCAATCCCCATCGAGGTGAGACCCAAAGGAACACATGGTCTGCCTCCTAGAACTCCAAGGGACTCCGTCTCCTGTCAGCATAAGACTTTTTCTGAATCTGTGTAGTGTTCATCCGCTCCTAGATAACCTGCTCCTTCTCTATAGTAGCTCACACCATCTCTGGGCCCATGAGTGCTGACTCCCCTGGGTCAGAACACCAATTTGTTGACCTGCAATGTCGCCCGTACAAAGCCTCGAATGGTTCCATACCAATAGTGGAATGATAACTGTTGTTATAATCAAATTCTACCTATGGTAGGTGATCCTCCCAGCTATGAATGAAGTCAAGTATGCAAGCTCGTAGAATATCCTCCAGAACATGGATGGTCCGCTCTGTCTGACCATCAGTCTGAGGATGAAACGTTGTGATCAAGCGTAACTGAGTCCCAAAATCTTCCTGCAATCCCTTCCACAAACAGGATGTGTAATGAGCATCACAATATGATATGATCATTGATGGAACTCCATGAAGTCTAATTATCTCTTGCACGTAGAGGCGTCCCAAGATCTCTACTGAACTTTGCTCCCGTATGGCTAGGAAGTGGGCCGACATGGTGAGTTGGTCAAAGATCACATAGATGACATCGTGCCTCCTGGACGTACGTGGTAAACCTGTCAAGAAGTCAATGGATATCTCATCCCACTTCCACTTTGTCACCTCAAGGGGATGAGTCAAACCTACTGGAACCTGGTGCTCAGCCTTTACTTTCTGACAAGTAAGGCACCGAGAAACAAACCCTACCACACACTTCTTCATTCCTGGCCACTAGAACTGACATTGGAGGTCCTGGTACATCTTCACCACGCCTGGATGAACCTCCAAATTAGATGTATGGAACTCCCTCAGAACCTCCTCCATCAATATTACTGGTACTACTGTACGCCTTCTGAAAAGGACAATGTGCTCCCCTCATTTTGAATATCCATTAGTAGCATCACCTGCGGATATCTGAGCACTTAGAGTCTCATAGCTAGTATCCTCGAGATGTGCTTCCCTGACTCGTTGTAAGAGTGGAGGGGTAACAACCATCGACTGAAGGTAATCTCTCTCATCACTATCCACGAAGGATAACTATAAAGAGTCCAACTGCCTTATTGCCTCACCCAACAACTGCGAAATGGATTTCTTGCTGAGAGCATCTTCCACAACGTTCCCCTTCTCAGGAGTATAAAAAATATCAAAGTTGTAATCCCAGAGGAACTCAAGCCACCACCTCTGTCTCAAATTCAGATCCTTCTGAGAAAAGATATATCTGAGACTCTTGTGATCAGAGTAGATGATAAACCGCTCACCCATTAGGTAGTTCTGCCACATCTTCAATGAAAAGACTACCGCTGCCAACTCAAGATCATGGATAATGTAGTTTTACTCGTGTGGCCTCAACTTATGTGAGCCATAGGCAATCACCACTTGCCTCTGCATCAGGACAAAACCAAGCCTGGTTACTGATGTGTCGCATAACTCTACGTACTCGACACCCTCTTCTGGTAGTCTGAAGATCGGGGCGCTCGTCAGACTCTATCTCAACCGCTGAAAATCTTGTTGGCATCTCTCGATCCACACGAAAGCCTTCCCCTTTCGGGTCAAAGCAGTCATGGGTGATGATATCCTAGAGAAATCCGGAATGAATCTCTGATAGTAGCCTGCCAACCCAAGGACACTCCGCACCTCCATCATGCACTAGGGTGGCTCCCATGTTAACACTTACTCTACCTTGGCTGGGTCCACAGCCACGCCATCTGCTAAGATAACGTGTCCCAGAAAGTGGAACTCTTGTATCCATAATTGACACTTCGAGAGTTTATTGTAAAACTGGTGCTCTTGGAGTGTGTCCAGAACCATCCTTAGGTTCCTCGCGTGATCCTCCTCGGATGCAGTGTACAAAAGGATATCGTCGATGAAGACCACCTCAAACCAATCTAGATAGGGCTGAAAGATCCAGTTCATGAGTCCCATAAACATTGCCCGGGAATTCGTCACGCCTAAGGGCATCACCAAGTACTCATTGTGACCGTAGCGACATCTGAAAGTCGTCTTCAGTATATCCTCATCCCGTTCTCACAACTGGTGATAGCCTGATCGTAGATCAACCTTCGAGAACCATCGTGCATCTCTTAACTAGTCAAATAGGTCATCAATCCTCAGTAGTGGATAACGGTTCTTCACGGTCACCTGATTCAAGCGCCTGTAATCCACACACAGCCTCAAGCTCCCGTCTGTCTTCATGGAAAAAAACATTGGGGATGCCTAGGTTGAAACACTAGGTCTCACGAAGCCCTTCCTCTACAAGTCTTCCAGCTGCACTCTCAGCTCACGAAGCTATGCAAGAGCCATCCGATATGCTGATGATGATATCAGTGTCATCCTAGTTTGCAACTCAGTGTAGAAATCTATCTCCCGACGGGGAGGTTGTTTTGGGATATCCTCCGGAAAGATGTCCTTGTAATCATCCACTACTATTGGAAATTGGAAACTCGTAACATCTGCTACACCAAGGGATAGGCTAGCCAACTGATGTGAAATCGGCTGTACCTTCCTACAAACGAGTCCATCCTGTGCTGCCTGGGTCTCCTTTTCACCAACAAAGGAGAAACTCGTTCCATCACTGCGGACACACCGCACCCTTCGCCTAAAATAGTCAATCTGGGCATGAACTGCAGATATCCAATCCATACTAAGAATGACATCGTAAGGCCTCGACGCTACCACCAAGAGGTTCCAACCAAAACTCTCACCTCCAAGGGTTAGGTAAAACTGTCTGCAAAGGTGTGTGATCTCTGAACCTTCTTCAGTCGGTGTTTCTAAGCGTAAGGGTCGAGTCAACGACTCAACTGGAATCTCAAGGTCTCGAAAAAGATAAGAAGTCAGAAAATAATGACTAGCACATGTGTCTATCAGTACTACAACCAAAGTATAAAAGACAAAGATTGTACCTCTAATAATTCAAAGAGTACCTGGGTCATAAGCCTCTGTTGCCTGCAGCTGTCCCTACCTCTTGCCACCAGCTCCCTAAGCCTGGGGTGGACTTCCTAGGGTTGGTGGTGGTAAAGGGTCAAAATGCTGACCACCTCCAGCTTCTCTCCCAGCTCCACTACCACGTCCTCCACCCTGTGGATCTGTCTTCTTGACACGTTGCCTCTACCTCGGTGGTCCATCAACTACTCCCCTCTCAGTAGTATGGCGGGTCAGACAATCTCGAGTGAGATATCCCATGCCCTCACATGAGTAGCATCGCCTCTCTCGAGGTTGGTTGGATGCGCCCTGTGAACCCTACATGACAAATCCTCTTTCCTGGGATCTCTTCTGAACACGTCTCCCACGCCTGGGTCCCTGACGTCGGCTCCCTGCTGCTGAGGTCTCTGCTCTAGCTCGCTCATTACTGACAAATGCTAGCTGTCTCTGCTCTTCCAAGAATCTCTCGACCACCAAAGCCCACTCGAGCACCCCAACATAAGAAGGAATGCTAATAGGTATTACGCTATCTCGCATATCTCTGCGCAATCCCCGCTCAAAAGTCCAAGCTCTGAAGTACTGATCCCTGACTATATCCATCGAGTACCGTGAGAGGTCGGTAAACCTTGATGAATAGTCAGCCACCATCATGGTCCCCTACTGAAGCTAAAGAAGCTCCTTTATACGTACTTCTCTTAGGGTAACCAGTGAAAACTACTCTATGAAAAGATTCTCAAACTCTGACCATGAAAGAGTAGTCTCATCGTGAGTCTGGATAACCAAACTCCACCATCGCCCTGCCGAGCCCTGTAGAAGGCTCGCTGCCAGGATCACCATCTGGTCTGCTGGTGTCCTGACCAAATGGAAGACTCTGGACACTGCCTCAAGCCAGTCCTATGCTGCCTGAGGGTCAGGCTCACCAAGAAACCTGAGGGGTCTCTATCTTTGAAACTCATGGAGTGTGTTCAGCCTGCGCTCCTCCTCTACTGGTACAGTAGGCACTAAACACTGCTCCATAGGTGGTGGAATAACTGGAACCCCACCTGAAGATAAAACTGGGGGATCTGGTCCCTATATCGAAGCTTTATCATTGAGGGGGTCATCCTTGTGATCAAGCTGATGGATCCTAGTGGGTTGACATCGTGGAGGCATCCTGTAAAGAAACAATATGTATCACAGTCAGTGAGTATATCTGGATAGTTGACAAAAGAAGGACATGGAAACCACAACCCATTCCAATATGATGCATGTACCATTATTTTCCCTTGAAACTAGTGCTCTCATGTTCCGAGTCAAAAACAAAGTTATTAGAGTCCTAGTTTATGGATACGTCGGCAGCCTGTACCAACACTGGGGTCCCTGGCCGGAAAGCTAAAATTGAAAAACTTAACACTGTTGCCGCAAACCAACTTACATACTCTCTGTCCTAAGGTAGAACCGACCACCTTTGATACCACTCTTTCACGACCCGTCCCGGTGGGGCCTGTGCCGAAACTCCCCAAGCCCACCTCCAATAGGCTAGGGGCTGGTGACTAGCACCGAGTAGGCATGTCACTAACATGGGATGCATTGCCTATAAGCCTGTACACACACACACACACACATCTCCAAGCCCACAAGCTGAAAAGTAAGGACTACTGAAAAAGGAAATGCATGCATACACTAAAAATACCAACCAACAGAGTACGATAAGAAAGTAAAGTATAGTAATGTAAAACCCTCAACCAAAAGTACAAGCCCACCAAAATAAAGTTTGCAACAATGTCCAACCAGTAAAGAAAGGTACTGGGACAACAATCTGTAGCCGTAAGAACACTCCTAGGCCTGCCTGATCTCACTGAGCACCATCTGGTCCTGGTGCACTTAGAATCCTATCAAAGGCTCGCTCGTCTGCACAAGACACGACACGTGCAGGAAAAGCCCGTGCAGGGGTGAGTATAACAACACCTAGTAGGACACCCCGAAAACCACAAAGGAATACAACAATGGAAATACCACAAAGGAATGATACAATCATCTCTAAACTGTATATGTTTATAGAATATATAACAAGATTATCCAGATATACTCATACACGATCAACTATTGCAAAACCACCACTAAGATCTAGCTTGAAGATTCCACTAAGCACGTAACTGGGAGAACATACTCCTAAGTATGAAGAATGATACGATGCACTCGTTCTGGGAGAACTCACTCGATGGGTACTAAAGAAAGTTACTTGATGTGTCAGCTGGGGATCACAACCAGCAGCTATGGTGTGATTCCAACAACTCAGTCTGAACTAACCTGCTAAGTAGAGGATCAGAGCCCGGGTAAAGTAGGTCATGTTGATACCGAAAAACTCTACCTAGGGTACCACAAAGGAATAGAGGATCCGACTCTAAGTCTCACAGAGGGGATTCTAATAACACTATTCAGGAAGTCCTGATGAAGGGATCATACTCCTGTATGTAGGAAATGATACCGAAAACCTTTAGGGGAAAGAAAAAGGGTACAAACCCTAAGTAAACAAGTCCAAGTCACAAAATACAACGGGCTCAAGCCATGTATAAACAGGTTACACGATGTATAGTAGGGTCACACGCCGTGTTACTTTACTCCGGGTACTTCCCGTATAAAACGACCCATGTCTTAAGTCTTTTCGTATAAAAAGTAACTACACGGTGTGTAGAATGATTACATTCCGTTTCCGAGTGTCTGGGGTTCACTCCGTGTACGCTGGCCATGTGCCCGTACAAGACCTCAACTCGTGTCGCCCTGCCCGTGTACCAGTACATGGGGTATCCCGTGTATCTGGATGGGGAAGGGTATACATGTCGTGT
This sequence comes from Viscum album, assembly GCA_963277665.1. Lineage (NCBI taxonomy): Eukaryota > Viridiplantae > Streptophyta > Magnoliopsida > Santalales > Viscaceae > Viscum > Viscum album. Next base: position 257,143,194 of record OY728128.1, on the reverse strand, counting down.
CCTTGTTCATGCACCCAACCCATTTCTGTGTACTCCCGAAGTACACACCAGGTGTTCCGCCGATGAACACACGTCGTGTAGCCCATACTACACGCCATGTAGTCGGGATTTAGCCAGAACTGTCGCCTTCCTCCTCGCACCTCGTCCGTATCTCCGAATTCGTGATCTCTCATTTATTTTCCATGAAACTCGAGATCTATGGTCGCCTCGTCATCTTGATGCCGAATCCATGGGGTTTGGGCCTCTGATCGGCTCTGAAATCCGATTCCGGTCACCCGTGCGGAAATCATTCGAAGAACAATATCTTCCGATCCGGTTCGATCCGTCCATCGCAACTGTAGTCGCACCTCCGTGGGGTTGTCCTGATTCCATATCTTCAATTTGGAATCATTGCGTCTCACAACGGATGCACAATTATCCATCGTTCATATCTTTGTGAAGAACGCGTAGAACGAACAAGAAGAATGTGAGAAATTAGGGAAGAGATGCACAACAAATCGAGAGGGAAGAACCTCAATCGATGTTCGTGTCGATCATGGTTAGTCACCATTATAAGGCTAAAAGAAACCAAAAATAACTTTCAAGAATCAATCCCCAAATAAGATCCCACAGATAACCCATCCCGCATAACGAGCAATCTGCAGGCCAATCTGTTCGTTGATTGGTCTGCGTCCATCGTGGAAATCAAGAACGGGAAAGAAATCACAAAGAGATCAAACACCCTACCTAGATCCGAAACGTTCGTTGGTGAAGATCTGGTTGCCGCATCGTCGTCGCTGGTGAAACTCATTAAGAACATCGTCGCCACGTTGGGGGTTTCCTCCAGAGCTTTCCAGAGCCTCCAGGGGAAATTTAGGGTTATGAGATCTTTAACCCTGATCCCCTAAGAAATCTTTACTTAAAGATTAAAAATATTTCTCTGTAGAAAGATTTAATAAAATATTTTCATTAAATATTTTATTCCGGTTATGTCCAAAAACTACATTTCACCACCAACCTGTGCCAGCCGATGTTAGGTCTCGCCTAAGGGAAAATCGCTACTCTGAACGCAACAGTGCCCTCAAATTTCTGAATCGAGCACCTGTTCAGGAGTTAATCCACTTTTTCAGGAAAACCATATGCCTACATTATTTACTTATTTAATTAAATTCAAACATTTGTTCTGAGTTCACCGGGCCTCAGAAATACACGCCCTCTCAGAGCCTGGTCTCGAAATAATTCCCATATAAGACTGAAATAATATACGGAAAAAAATCGGAGACATTACATAAGGGGCAATGTAACGAGACGTTACCTGCTTTGTGTAATCCTTTTATATACATAAAATTGTTTTTTATTCTTATGGAAAAGTTTGCGAGTTTCAATTATCCGGATAAATATAGGATGTGTATTATTTAGGAAAAAGGGAATTTTAAATTTTTTTTGTATTCATTAAATAATTAATAATGTGAAATTATTTTCAAAAAATGGTCTTCTATAGTTATAATCAATGAGAAATTTAGAGTCTAATAATATCAACTTGTTTTTTAGTGAATAGTAAAGTAAGAATAGTAACATACCCATATGAATAGTAATGAATAGTAATTTTACCAAAAAAATAGAAACTTCACCCATGAATGTATAAATATAGTTTAGACATCTTAAAAGTGAAAAAACGATCATAGTTTAAGTTTTGGTATTTTTGTATGCCATAAATATTTTATTTAAAATTTTATAATTAATTTAATAATTTAAAATGGAAATGTATCATCATAAAATTTAATCATAAATTGTTACTTTATTTTTTTATGGTTATACAATAATTTTATGGGACCTTGATTACTTTTTTAAGGTGTTACAAAATGAGTTATAGTTTTAAAGTTGTATTTTTGGAATAAATAATGATTTTATTTAAAAATTAAATTAAAAATATTTAGAAAATTATTTTCATGAAATGGACTTAATTTTTGATTTCAAATCATCTATATTAAGGTAGGGTGAATTCTTGGGTTGTTTCTGAAACAATTGAATTTTCTGTGAATAGTAAAAATGCAGTTTTGAGTTTCGGGTGTTTAATGACATCATTAATGATGTAATAATGATGTAAGATTTATGGTCGAATTATGAATAGTGAGATATGCTATGAGGTGTCCAAATTGGACAATACCATGGGAAAATACCCTGAGCAAGCCCATGGTTTTACCAATACCACCGATGAGGTGTCCCTTGGAAATTAATAATTTATTCCCTCACTTTTCCTATAAATACCAAGACATTTTCCTCATTAATTTCATTACAAAATCATCCTCAACGATGTTCTGGTATCCTTACCTCCTAAGGAGTCCACTCAAGGTTCCCTCAAGCCTCCTAAGGTCTCGACATTCAAGGTTTCGAAGTTACTCTTCAAGGTAAGGGATTCTCTCACCCTCCTCTTTTAAGTCATGACTTCTTTTATGTTGTGTCTTATATTTTCCATCTCTTTATGTTGAGAGTATGTTCTTATATGTTCTTATTACTTTAAATTTCATGTCCAAATGATGATATACCCTTTCCTCTCTCATCAATTTGTTTTCTGAATTTTTAAGTGACGCCGTTTGGCTGCCATATTTCTCACAAAAGAAATCACATCTTCTCTTTCCTTTCAAGTTTCCTTTTTCTTGTGGTATTTCATTCAAATATCCATAAAATTTTATTATCTCCTTGTTATTCTGTATTTATATTGTAATATTAGTTATTTATGAGTGGTTTAACCTTGTACCCTCTCTTTTTATTATTTTCTAAGACCATGTTATATAGCCGTTATGCTGTAGAAATTTTGTCTCAAAATTTCTATCTCTTTCTCTCAAGAAATTCCCTTATTTATTTGTGTGAATACCGAAACCTATATCATTTATATGGGTGTTAATAAATATATAAATATGATATATTTAATTATGGAATTGACATACATATATCCCTCAATCCCTTTCCATTGGTTATAAATTATATAATGATCTTATTTTTAAGAACTTTTAAAACGTGACGATTTATAAATGAAACCCATTTATTTTATTCTCTATGGGTTATTTATTAAATGTTTGATTATTATATATGTGTATCACATGTAAGTAAAGACATATTAAGGGTGCGCTCTGGTATCACTTCAATGCATTGGGTAAAGAATTAATCTCTAGAGATGACAAGTTTCACGATACCTTGGTTAATAACCTTGGTATTTTTTATGAAACCTTGGGGATGGAACTTGGTGATATGTTCATGAATGTCTAAATGAAATGTTGAATCCACATATTCAAGTTATGATTCAAGTTCTTTTTATTATGATATTCATATTCTTACATTGCTCATGCCTTTATGACTTTTATCACGTTCTTATTATTATTGCAGAAGATCACATGTCAACTATTTCACTTGTTTTCCTTACTGAGCCTTATACTCACCCTTTTCTTTGATGTATGTCTCCAGGAAATGAGATTAAGTAATTGCACATAGGATGAACCTATTATTAAGCCTTACGAGTGGTTTATAAGAATGTTTTATGTTGTTTTCATGTATTATGTTCCTGATTTCTAAGACACTATACTTTAAAGATCCTCTGTTTGTAAAATGTAATGAAGAGTTATGTAATAAAATGAAGGATTCCATAATTATGTAGCATGTAGGATTCACATTACATTTATTTTTTGGTTTGGGGGTGACAATTGATCACATGGAGACTGGTTTTGTCTAGTTTTTTTGTACTTTCTAGTTTTTCCTGTTTGGATGAGTTGTATCTCCCTTGTTTCTTATTTTCACTCTCGTTGTATGTATAATTATACTTATATATGATAATTGTTTCATTATATTTGTTTTACCCCACCCTGTAATGGGATGACTTGGGTGACTGGTTTGGTTGACCTGGGTTTGTTTGTCACATTCTTCATGGCTCCATAGAGTGATGGCGGTGTCTGGTGACTCTAATGCATGATGAGGTAGCTCTATATTTGATAGAGTTTGAGAATATATTTAGAGAGGAAAACTATCTAGAAATTTTGTGAGCAGTGTACATCCAAGAGATTCTAGAGCTTCGGTAGGGAAACATGAAAGTTGTAGAATACATGTCGAGGTTTGCTAACCTCCCATGATACTTTGGGGATATGGTTTGAGATGTGTTCTTCCATGAACAAAACATCGAGCATGGAATTATCCAAGATATTAGGGATGGAGTGATTAATCTTTTCATTCTTACTTATGCTTGTGTCATCGAGTGAGAATTAGTGGTGCAGAGCTTCTAGGTAGAGAATTCACTGACAATTAGTGTTGGTTGTGGGAACCCTGGAGCTAAGGCTTCTACAACTAGTGGATAATGGTGAAATAATGGATCGAAACACAAGAGGAGGTACCAAAGATAGTCTCATAGTAGAGGTTCTATAGTTAAGGTCTCGTAGGATGGTTCTAGTCATCTGAGAGAGAGGTGATGTTTCTCTTGTGATATATGGGGACATATCATCTGGGATTTTCTGACTCATTGTGCAAGTGATAGAGAGACGATCGATGGGCCAACTAGGTAGAGACAATGAGTAGAGTAGGAAGGTGCATTGGTAATCTAATGTGGCATAGGAATTGGGAGAGCTGTAGTAGGTTCACTACCACATATCTAGGCAATGGATAAAAGCTTTTATTAGTTCTGAACAGAATGCATAGATAAGGGGGGGGGATTTATCAGTTCTAAAAAGAACACTAATAAATGAGTACCCTTTATCAGTGATTTTTTAGTGATGATAAAGGGTAAATTTATCAGCACTATTATTAGCACCGATAAAAGTATTTAATGAAAAATATTATTAATTTTTATAAAATTATTATATTTCTATTCCAAATTATTATATTTATATTCAAAATTATATTTATTTGTATACACTAAATAAAAATGCATATTTATAATATATATATATATATATCATAATAATTCAAATATATATTATGTTTTAAAAACATTACTTTTAATATTATAATTATATAAATATACATTTAAATAATTATAAGATTATAATAAATTTCATTAAAAATTAAATATATTTATTATATTTCTTATATTTATTATATTTATTACGATGGTAGATCTCATAATGAATTTGGGAACCCAAATCCACAACCCCACAACATTTTTATTAAAAAACTAAAGGCATACAAACACACATAGAATGGCCAATAGACCAACATACAAGAATGGACCAAAATTAAACAAACTAAAAGGCCTAATGTCCCATGAGCATCAAATCCATACCGCCATGATGTTAACTGACGGCTGCCAAAAACAAAGATCCCGTTCACCCGACTGTAATGTTGCAGAAAACTGACAAAACACCACTCATGGACATCATCACAAACCTGATCAAATAAGGATGTCGTCATTCCCATTAGTGTTATCGCTCTTGCGATCATGCTCATCCGATATTTTCTTCGTTAGAGAGAATAGTATGCACATACCCTGTGGGAATTACTCACCATCGGTGTCCCACATCACCGAAAGCTCATGGTTCCAAATACAATCATACCATCAGCATCCCATACTGTCGATAGTTGTCCAAAAACTGCTACCAAAAATCAACCCCAAATAAATTTTTGTCCCGCTCCAACGGTCCAAAGGCCCAAAATGGCCAAAAAATGCATAGAAAACTAAGAACAATCTAGATATACTATCCAAAAATTATCCTGCACATTCAAAAATGAATAAAACTGGTTTTCGCCAGCCTATCCCAAATCTAAAGTCATTGTCATCCTCACGTTATCCAAATAAAGAACCACATCCTGACACACGACCATCCCAAAATTCCACTGGCTCCTGACAACACTCACCACCATCTGCAATCAGTCTCTCACATCTTTCCACTAGGGTCCCAGACCCTCCAAAAGAAACCCAGATCCACAAAATATAAATCTGAATCAAAGTCATTTATACTTGCGCAAAACATCATCAATCATTATGCCATCATGCCATCACCATAAATCGGGACTTTCCACCCGCACCACAAGTGGCCAGTCATTCTTTCAATGAACCACATCACTAAAGGCTGAGATCATGTAACCTGCATCAAGTTCATTTTACATGAGGGATATCACCTGATGGAACCTGAAATCCATCGATGACTAGACCTGATTTATTTCATCACAATCCATCCCCACTGATGGACATGGCTCCCTATAACATCAATCACTGACACCGTGCTGCTTCTACACTTTCTTGAAACAAATGACAGATCCTGAGAACCATTCACCACAACAGATCTATCTAAGATAATCATCAAGCATAGAGAACATAGGGCAAATAGATCTTTATTCCCAAAAAATTCAGGCTCGATCGATCATCATACAAGGATATCAACTTGTTGTAATCATAAAAATGATTGTCCTATATGGAAAGAGAGAGTATCTCTCCATAAAAGAGAGAACCATCCATTCATTATATTTATTATGTTTATAATTATTTATAAATAATTTTTAAATATATATATATATATATAATTATAAATAAATAAATATATGCTTCCAATGAATTCGGTTGATAAATATATTGACGCGTGAGTATAATTAACATGCATAAATATTATGTATTCATCCTGAATGTTCATTTATACATAACACCCTTCTTATTATTCATGTTTTCCATATGGAATGACTCGTTTTTATTATCTCTACTTTACTAAGTATATGATTCATTCATGTTATACCCATAAATATATTATGTTCTCAAAAATACTTATAAAATTACAAAAATGTATTTCAATAATGAATATATTTATTATATTTGTAATTATAAAATATTAATTATATATAAATACATTTTAAATATTTTTTTGTAATTATAATTATAAGTAAATTTATATATATTTAAATAGTTATAAAATTACAATAACTACATGTATTATAATTATATATATATATATAATTATATATAAATAATTATTAATATATTTATTTATAGTTATAATTATAAATAATCATCTATATGTAAATAATTATAAAATTATAATAAATATATATATTATACTTATAAATTTATAAATATATATAATTAAATAAATATATTTATAAATATATTCAAATATTTATTAATAAATACAAATTGTTATAATTATAATTCTAAATAAATAGTGATATATTTAAATAATTATAAAATTACAATAAATATATTAATTATACATTTTTATATACAAATATTTAAAAATAAATACAAAAAATGGATGTTGATTCTCATGTGAAGCCTCAAAAGAAAGATCTCATGGATGCTGAGGGATTCTAGATTGTCCCTACTCGAAAAAAACATACGTGAAAATTGTGCCTTCTGATGTCATGTTAGAGGACTAGACTCCAATTTCCAAATTTATTTCTCTTGAAGAGGGAAGTAGTTCCCTTTTGGATTCCAGATCATTGGAGGAAAACCTGGAATAAGAAAGAGCTGGTATTCCAAAAACATGGAGATTGGGGATCCATCCCAAAGGTCATGGTCTGGGGCATGGGCATGATGATGGTGCAACATGGGGAAGTCCACTAGGAATTATACTAAGGATCAACTTACACCTGAGCAACATAGGAATTGTGAGATGTATATCATGCTCCTTAATAAAAAAATTACAATCTAAGTGTGAGTTGGATGATGATGGTGTATCCTCTTGTTATGGCCATGGTGATGACATTGATTCTTTTGATATGTAGCTTTTTCATTTTGGTGAGGGTTTGTCTTGTTTGTTATCCTTGTCTCTCTCATTGTTTGTTTCTTTTCTTTATATTTTTAATAAATAGTCAAGAGCCTTGGCTTTTGGCTGTACCAACATCATATATAATTAAATAATTTTTTTTAAATATATACAAGTATGGATAAATAAATAAAAATATTTATAATTATAACTACAAATAAATAATGATATATTTAAATAATTATAAAATTATAATAAATATATTAATTATATATACTAATAAAATTATAAATATATTTGTTATAATTGTTTAAATAAATAGTTATAAAATTATATGAAATATAATTATTATATTTATAATAATCAAATATATATAATAAATATATATTATAATATATATATTTATAAGATTATAGATATTATAAATATATTTCTTATAATTTTATAATTATTTAAAGGAATATATATATTTATTTATAATTATAACTATAAATACATATATATATTTATTTAAATAATTATAAAATTATAACATATACATTAATTATATTAATAATTTTATTAATATATATAATTAATAAATTTATTGTAATTTTATAAATAGAAATAAATATTTACTTATTTATAGTTATAAATATAAATATAAATATATATATATTTAACATATATATAATTTTATAAATATATATAATAATATAAATAAATTATTAACATTATATCTTTATTAGTGCTTTTTAGTGCTTATATAGACACCTTTTATCAATGATTTTTTAGCGCTGATAAATACATGTTTTATCAGTGCTTTCTATTTTGGTGCTGGTAAAACATACCTTTATCGGCTTTTTTTAACTAGGGCTTATCAAAGCATCACCCGGTTTTATAAATGAAGCCTAATAGTTTGCTTCTTCTCTCACACACATCAATCTCTCGCGGAAGCCGACCCCTACATCGCAAACCCCTCCTCTACCCTGACATCAGCTTTGCCACCACTGAACCCTCCTCTACCACCGACCCCTCCTCTGTCGTCATGAATCCCTCCTTTACCACCACGAACCCCTACTCTATAATGAAACCCACCTAAACTATATGTTGAACCCCACCTCATGTGGTGAACACCTCCTCCACCACGAACCCTCCTCCACCGCAAACCCTCCTCCATCATGAACCCCACCTCTATTGTGAACCCCTCTGCAACCTCTTCTACCCCCGCCACTGCCTACCCCGAATTCTCCGCCGCCCGACCCTACAACAACCACCATAGGGGTATGCCATTTTTCCCAATTATTATTAATTCATAATATATAGATAGATTTTTTGTTGGTTTTTGTTATATTCTGGAATTACATTTAATATTTGAGAAAATCCTTTGAATACCCTCAAATTGAGTGTCATTTATTCAACAATCCTAGTATTATCATAAAAATCATAAAAATCATATATATAAACAATATTTTCCACAATAACAATGTTGGAATTTTTAATCTGAGAGGTTTCATAAAAAGTTCATTCCCCTTATAAACAGAACAAGCGTCTAAAATTAACATTCCCATAACTTTTGAAAAGGAACTAGCATATTGAGATACCATAAAACTATTTTAATCATGTGTAATTCCAATACCTTATTTATTTTTTGTTTCAATAACTATCAGCAGATCTTTATTTGACAACTTCGATGTTTTAGCATTCTCCATAAACTAGTCCAAAACACAATGACATCATATAACTTCATATTATGTTCGATTTATTTAGATAAGCTTTTTTAGAATTCTTCCAACCACACATTATCATTCCATTCTTTATGCTCTTCAAACACATTTTTTCATAATTTATTTAAGCTAAAATACCTTATATTTAGCCATAGAGTGTCCTGTAAAATTACCTACCCAACAAAATGATGGAATATTTTAATTTCAAATTTTTAGATAAATCTATTGGAATAATTTTTGTTCAAGCTGGTACTGTATATCTAACTGAAATTTTACTTTCAATTTATTAAATATGTATATATATTTAAATCACATAGTGATTATTATTCTGTATAACATTTTTTTTAATTTCCTTGGAATATAATTCATATTAATTAGTTATAATATTTTCCCACTATAATGAGAACCTATATATTTCATAAAGATATTCTTAAATCAATATATCATATAATCTAGATATATCTATCTTACATGACATAGATGATGGCTGATTGTTAGGTGACGTAGTCTCATATGAAATTGATACATCTTCTCATGAAGTTATCACTTGGTGATTTATAAGAATAATAGTGCCAAGGAAAGACCCAATAATAGGAATTTTACATGTTTTATTTTACATTTGATATTACTATTTACAGAAAAAATATTTTCCCTAAAATTAGAATTTTGTGGTTTTTATTAAAAAATGAATTGTATAAAATCATTGACGATATCCTACTAGGATCCTTTTTCACACCATAAATATATACATTGGTGCGTATATAGACTTTTTTTGTCTATGATACAGGTAAAAGGAAAGGTTCACACTTTTATAGTGGTGTTCCATAGTCACTTTTTAATGATATAATGATAATGGGTTATAGAGGTCACTATAGGGAGTAAAGAGACAATACTCATTTTTGTGTTATTTTTTTATATTTACTATAAAGTGGATCTCTTGAAAATATATTTAATTTTTTTTATATTTATATTTTGGATCATATGTAAACCTTTTATAGCATTATATTTTATAAAATGTTGGTTATTTTTTATTCATGTATATTTTATAAAGTGCCTCTCTTGAAATTTATGACTCTTTGAAAATGCATAAGTGGCTCTTTTAAAATTATTTAAGTGTTTTGAAATGTTTCTTAAAAAAATATATGTGATCAACATACCCTTTTTATAGAAAACCTATCCTTTTACATCCTTACATGAATTTAAGCATAAATAACCATCAAATTACATGCCAAGGATTGTAAAGTCTAGTATCTAGGAAGACTAGGTACATAATTAAACATCATAAAAGAAAATTTTATTTAATATTTATATTGATATCATAACTTCCATTTTTATTATACATCTTCATAGGATAACCTAGGGATAACATGAACAAAGGGATGAGCTAGAATCCTAGTATGTGAATAAACATAAGGATAAAGCTTAGCACATGGGTTAGAAGGCATGACATAATGATATAAAAAGGCATGGAACATGATTGAACATATGAAATCATAACATATAAAACATGGGATCATATAAATATGGAATCATTGTAATATGGAAAAAACCTAAAACATATATTTAGTAAGATTCAAGGGTCATTGCACATAGAGGAGCATGAGTCAAGGCTATCTGCCAAGACTATTGCACATGGAGCATGAGTCAAGGTTAACCACCAAGACCATTGCACATAACATCTCATGAGACTAAAAATTACCCAATTATTTGGATATAAAATTTGAATCACCAATCTTAACATGTTCAGGAATATTTTTTACACATAAATAATCATACATAATTGAACATACATAAACATAAGGGTACCCATGGAAATAAATGGGTATCATAATCATGTCATAATGCATAATAAATGGTTGTATCATACATGTGTCCATGAAAAAATGGAATTAGAACATACATGGACATTAATTAGGTAAAATAGTAATATATCATTGTAACTGATTCCAAACAGAAGTGATAACATGTAATAAGAGTATTTAATAAATTTTAGCATTAAAACATTTTGGTACAGTTTTAAGGAAAATACGAAAGAGTATTTAAAATAGAAAAGGGAATAATATTTTATATAAAACCAGAAGTGAACCAAGAAGGGTTTCATAATAAAAATTATTATTTTCTAAAAACTATTTTTTCTTAAAATAAATGATAGAGTGAACTTGAAATTGGGTAATTATTTGGGAAGTTCCCTTAAAATGGACTTGCTTATCGGAAAGAATTGAGAAGGGAGCCACTTAAAAATATGAATATCTTGAAACTATAATGATGAATGGATCCTGATAAATTATTTTGGAAGATATAAAAAAAATTCTAATATTTAAATAAAAATTAAAGATAAATTCATTTGGGTAAAAAGAAATATAGAGTAACCCAATTGAATAACAGAGGTTCGGGTAGGATCCCTTACCTTAAGTCTGAATGTGTTCTTCACTTGATCTTAATGTCCTGGATGATCAAATTAGATTCATTAATTAAAAATTATTATTCATATTATGCATTTAATTTATTTATTATAACAATACTAAGTTCATTAATGTCTTTTTTATGGGGTAAGTGGTTCAATTTCATTGTTTTGAAGCGTTTGTTTCCTTAGTTTTCAAGATCAGTTTACTTTTATACATGTATAGATAATATTGTAATATGAGGATGTTTGTTCAGAATTTAGGTTATATGTTATTACTAAACATAGAGAATATTAAATTCCTATAAAATTAATTTGTTTATTTGGAGTGAGGACGAATCATTTTATAAAACATTAATGATGACTATTTGGGTTAATTGGCGGTCTTTTGATCACAATGAAGTCATTTTGTTTTATAAATTAATACCATTTGTGAAAAATGATTCAATAAAGTTATATAAGATATATTACATACATAATAATATGGTTCAACCCTAAAAATGGTTTCATGAATATAATTTAATATGGTAATAAAATTGAAAACCTTTCATCCTTGAATTAACTCATCTCATATGAAGTTACCATTTATTGAATAAAAGGAGAGGAAAATAATTGAGGTTTTATTATTCTATAAACATAATAACATTAAAGTATATGTGAGTTACTGAATTTATCATTCCAATTTAATAAGGTTAGGTTAGGAGATAATAAGAAAAAAAAAGAAAACTGAAAGAAGTTAAAAGAAAAGGGAAGAGGTTTTTACCTCTTGAATTTTTCCTACTTGAGAACCTCCTTAGGGAAAGGTTTTTGTTATGTTGATGAGACCAAGGGATGATGGAAGTGGGGGAGGGTCTTGGGAGGTTATCTGAGCAGAATTTGTAGAGGTAACAAGTCTTGAGAAATGTGAGGAGAATAGGGGGTGAGGGGTGGTTTTTATAGTGGGGGAGAGGTGGGTTTTCTCAATATTTTATTCAATATTTTATTATTTTTCTCAAGACAAGAAATAATATTGATTATTGTAAAAAAATAGTAATATGTGCATGTGATTTATAACCCAAGGTTCTTACCTTAGCATAACATCATCCATGACTCAATAAATCATGTATTTATCATTTATAAAAAATTATCTTATTTTACTATTCACTAAAAATTCAAGTATCTTAGAAAAATCCCTAAAATTCACCCTAAATTTTTTTCGACGTGTAAAATCAAAAAATGAAATAAATTTTTGAAAGTAATTTTCTAAATATGATAATTTTAATTTTTAATTAAATTCCTAATTTACATGAATATATATATATTTTTAAATTGAATCTTCTTTTTTAAACATTTTGAAAATTTAATTAAGGTCACATAAAATTATATCGTAACCATTAGAAATAAAAATATTATTTTATGAATACGTTTTATGAAAATAAATTTTCATTTAAAATATTAAATTAATCATACAAATGTAATTAAATATATATTACTTACAAAAAAAATACCAACACTATGATATAATTATATCATATTTTCACTTATAAGATGGATAAATTTTTATTATAATTTTATTGGTATGGTTACTTATTAACTTGGCTAATTTACTATTCACAAGGTTCATGTTACAATTAATAAGGGTAATATTACTATTCATAATGGTAACTTACTATTTACCAAAAATAGGTTTGTTATATCCGACTCCAAACATCTTACTGATCGCTGGCGTGTATGTCAGATTTTCAAAATTCAAACCACATAAGTGGGAAAATTATGTTTGAAGATCACAGAGTATTTAGTAATTCATTTAATAATGACGTGGCAATGTGTTTCCTAATGTGATTTTATGTGACTATATAATATAACATAATTATAAGAAGGGTATTTCCATTGATTAAACTTTGGGCCATTACATTATTCCCCCCTTATGATATTTCACCCTCAAAATTTTGTTTTACTTTTAAAGATGAAAATAGGTGTGGGTACTTTTCCTTCATCTCTTCCTCCAGTTCACATATTTTCTCTTTGTACTTATGGTTTTTCCATAGTACTTTGACCAGGTGAGTAGTCTTGTTATAAATAACTTTATCTCTATGTTCCCTGATCTTCACTAGATTCTCCTCATAAGAAAGATCATTTTCCAACTGTACCACCTCTATAGACAGTACATGTGAAGGATCTAGTATTTAATTCCTTAAGAGGGATAAATGGAAGACATCATGTACTTTATAAATGTTAGGTAGAAGTTCTAGTCGATAGGAAAAAGCTCTGACATGATCAAGAATCTCGAAGGGGCTGATGTACCTGGGACTTAGCTTTCTTTTCTTCCAAAATATCATGACATTCTTCCATAAGGATATGTAGAGGAATACCATGTCTCCAAGTTTGAACTCAGGGTCTCATCTATGATTTCCGCATAACTCTTCTATCAACTTTAGGATACGTTGATGTGTTGTTGGATGGTTTTCACCTTCTCCACCAGTTCATCATCCATTTCAGGTCCTAGCAGCTTAGGCTCACTGACATCATCCCCGCACACTGGTGTTCTGAACCTTTTCCCATAAAGGGATTCATATGGTGCCATTCAGATGCTAGAGTGGAAACTGTTGTTGGAAGAGAATTTGACGAGTGGATGATGTTGGTATCATCCTCCTTTGAAGTCCATAGAAAACACTCTCAACATGTTTTCTAGGTAATGAATAGTTTTCTCATATTGGCCATCAGTTTTTTAGAGACCCAAAGCTTGACGTACATGGACATTACATTACTTTTGTGGAATACTTAATACATAACAAAAACAGACACACAAGGACCGTAATAGTTTAGTGTCTTTGTAAACTTGGAACGTAATCCTCTAATCGTGGTGAAAGATCTTCAACATCTCCCATAAATATCTTCCCCTTTTTATTTTCTTAGTTAAAACCTTTCTTTATATCTTGGGAAAAGAAAACATAAAAAGGGTGAGCTCAATTGATCAGTAAGGGTAATCATGGATAAAATAAAACCTACCATATACATTTGAACTAAAAAAACATGAACATTAAAAATATTGAGCAACGACATAAAATGTGGAAGTACATAAGGCATAGACCATAATGGAACATAAATCATGATAAAATAGCATGGTAATAAAACATGTAATTGTGGCATCCATTAAGAACATGTAATGATTTCCATAGTAGCCAAGGCATTGCTGCCAAGACCATATTAGTGGACAAATTCCCATTCTGAATCGAGTTCACTCCTCGTTTCAGTCCTGTAACAATGAACCAGATTAACTTACCGTTCCAGACATGTCTATCTCATGAGATATAAAATCTTTACCCAATGCATTGGAGGGAGATATAGGTCCCACCCATCTCATAATTAAATCATTCTTACTTGTGCCACAAAATAAACATACATCCTTCATAGTAACCCAATAAATAAAATGGGTTTCATAAAAATCATCCCATAATCACATAATACATATAAAAGAAATGGATATCATTTCATAATAAGAAAAGTGAAACCATTTAAATCATAGGGACTTTATACTTGAAACATACACATATGAAATAATTTCATCTTAGATGGAAAAAGGTTTTGATAAAACACTTGAAATGAATTCTTGAGGAAAATATCCTTTCTTCTTCAAAATCATTTTCTTTTCACAAAATGTCATGCAATTTTAAAAGAAAAGGATATTGTTGAAAATAGTCATGAAATATTTTGTAGGAAGCTTTATGAAAATAGGTCTTTATAAAACCGTAAAAACCCTTTCATGCCGTATAAGTTAAAAAAACATTCTTCTCGTACTTTTGTCGGAAAAGTCAAAAAGTACCTCATAACTTAAACAAAAGAAAGATTCCTTACATACCATGTAGTAAAAGTCAAAAATGGGTAAAAAGGTCTTTAAAAATACATGAAAACACTTTTATAAAACATGGACATGAATGATAGAAATAACCCCAGAAAATACTTACGAATATGCAATCTCGGATAAAAATGAGATTTGCAAATTTATCCCTTACCTTATGTCCAATATGCTTTGTACGTATCCAAACCTACTGTATAATGATTTAAATAATGTTATTGACTTATTAAAGAATCATATTAATTGTTATGATATCATATATGGTTCACTTATGACTTTATAATACCCGTTCTTTTGTAAATTCCATGTTAAAGAGCGTTTTGGGTAAAATCGTTTCATTTGTCGTCCGTGTTTTGACTTGTAATTATTCATATGATTACATAGATCACGATTAAATAATTCAAGAATATAAAACATTATTTATATATAATATATATTCAGAATATAAATATATATAATAGATCGAAAAATGGAAAGAAATACACCGTTCATGGAGACGATAGGCCGTACGTACGCATGAACGCTGTTTTCATTTCCTTATTGAGTTGAATGGAATTAAGTAGATGAAATACATATATAAATAAATCCAGTAGCTTTATAATGTCATATATTTCATTATTATTGCTTATATAAACTTTATTATCATTCTTAAGTGGTTAACATGGATAATGAATCTCATCGCGTCGTGGAGACGGTAGTCCGTACGTACGCACGAGCGATGATATCGTTTCCATAATTATTGAATTGAATTGGAGTGGATGATACAATATATCAGAATCAGTATGATGTTATAATAACTATGTATAGTTATTCTTTACACCATTATACCCATCCATGTAAGGTGTTGGTGGAAAAATAGATTACACCACGGCGTGGAGACGGTATTCTGTACGCACGCACACGCGGTGATTTTGTTTTACGTAGGATGGATAGAAGGTGAAATGGGGTTGTTTCATATTTATAATAACAAATCAGTATATTAGTGATACTGATGTTATTACTTTATAATGAAAAAACTAAAGAATAAGAATTTGAAGAAGAAAGAAGCTTGAAAGAAACGGGAGAAGAAATTACCTCTTCTTCGATACGCCTCTTTGAAACCTCCTCTTAGGGCACTAAGATTGGTCTTTAAATTAGACCATAACCTCTAGGATGTTTCTAGGGAAGTGGAGAAGATAATTCTCCAGGGGTTGGCCGAGCTTGAAGACTCAAATTGGTGTGAGGAGAAGAGGGATGAGGTTCCCTTTTAAAAGGGAGGAGAGGGGCACCTTTGGAATTCTTAAAAATATTAATTTATAATAAATCTAACCCAACTTAAAAACCCCCAAAAATGACTAATATTCAAAGATTTGATGATATAGGGTTGTAATATCATCAACCAATCGAATTTAGACATGTTTGGATGTTATTGTAAACCTTATCATTTTGATTTATCCTTATTTAATCTATTTAAGTTTATTTGTGGTAATAAAATTCTAAATTTTAAGTTATAACAAATAATTACTTATTTGTTTTGAATTTTACATAATTGTTTAATTTTAACATTATAGACCATATAAATTTAAATTTATAACTTTTAAATATTTTTGTGATTTTTAAACAATTTTATAATATGTTATTTTTATAAAATAACAATAGTGTCAATTTTGACACTATTCATTTATTTGAATTTAAATAAAATATATACAGAAGATATGTTCAAAATAAAAGCTTTAATAGATTCATAAAATGCCATATATATCTATAAAATTAGTGGAGAACATTAAATAGCTCATATAATATTTATTTTATTATTTTTAATACCATTTATTTGGTTTATCTCTTAATAAAATAATTACTACAACATTTTTGTATAATTATTTAATATACTTATTTTTGCATGAAAATTAAAAATAAAATCCTATGATGAATATAAATCTATTAACTTTCACAATAATACTTTTAATCTAATTTATCATCTTAGAATCACAATATTTAAATTGTTGTATTTATTAAATTATGAAGGTGACAACTTTGGCATCATTTAAAATAAAATAATATAAGTGTCATAATCACTTTTATAAGACTCCAAACGGTTGTATATAAGGTAATTGGATGATTATGGCGTAGATATACACTACCAATAAGTTTTTGTCTGGTTTGTGGGTCTTTTAATGGGTATTATTATTTCAATAAAAACTATATTACTGATTTTTCACTTAATAAATAATTTTTGCATCATTAATGTATTACCATTAATGACAATTATTTAATCCCTAAAAATTCTAAATAAATTATCATGATGTATATAATTTTATTAGATTTCTGGAGACTATTCATATTTGATGTTTTATGATTTTTATCACTAAATTAAAATTATTATACTTATAAGATTTAAGAGAGTGACATGTTTTCACTTTCTGTGGTTTTAATAATAATTAAATTATTTTCATGGTCAAAAGTATATAAAATGAATATAATCCGACCCTTAGTTGATATGGGTTTACTTTTAGCCATCCAATAGAATTTTGGCATGTGTTAGGGTAATTTTATAATATTATATTTACCCTTAATTACCTGATTTACCTTTAACTATGGTAAATAAAATATACCGTAGTTACTATTCAAAATTCCCAAAAATAAAAAGTAGCCTATTAATATAATTTGGACCCACTGATTCCAAATATGGAATCCATTTTTTTAAATTCAATACACAGAAGTTGCAGAAGTTAAATTAAAATTAATCTCGTTGTCGAAAGAAAATGGGTTTTTCTTTAAAACATTACAAAAGATTGAATTGATTTAACCTACGAATTCAAGGTAAAATCAATGCTAATGACATACATTATATTAAATGGTAAAAATATTCTATTTATAATTTAAAACCATTCAATATTATAATTTAACCACATAAGATATTACGATGAAAAAAGTTGTTTTTAATTAAAATATAGCGTGTTTTTACTATTCATTAAAATATGAAAGTAATCAGAATAAAATGAAAAATTTATCCAAAGTAAATTTTTATTTCTTGATTCCAAATAATAATTTTATTTTTTCAAATGGAACTTATAAACATGTAAAAAACTAGATTTAATGTGGGTGCGCCATCAAAAGGCGGCAAAACTGCATTTTTTGAAAAATACTTATTTTACCCAAAACATTTATTTTGTTCTTATACCATGTTCTAGAAAATGTGTAAGATGAATAATAATCTTATAAAATTCAAAATTTAGTTAATACTATTCATAACGGCTAGTTCATAACAATATTATAATAATATATCCTTGTTTTGTAAAACCTGGTATTGCGTACAACACACGTTATCGACGAAGGTTGCGATTGCATGTAATGCAAGCCAAGTCAGGGTTGCGTGTTGTGAAAGAATCCTTCATTGTTTCATATAACAGAATCCAACTATATTTCATTTATACATTGAATATATATATATATATATATATACTCAATGTTGCGTAGAATAACTATTATCAAAATTGTGTGTAACACGATCCAAGAATAGTGTTGCGTATACTGCAAGCTAATACGGTGTTGCATATAGCGCAAGGTAATCTTGGTGTAGCATAAAATATAAGACATTAATGAAATTAAAAGAATATTTTTCATAAAATCACGGGGTGTTACATTCTACCTCCCTTAAAATGAATTTCGCCCCCGAAATTCGTCGGGGTTATAAATGCTTTACTACTCGAAAGTTTGTTTAATAGAAACCCACATCGTAAAAAGGAATACCAAAACATGGGTTTTAAAAACTAAAGTATGAAATGTAACGGTTACCCAAATTAACTCATCACGGGGTTTCCACATAGGAGAACATAGTTGAAAATATGGATATGGAAGAAAAATCTAACCATCAAGTTCTGATGGAGAGTGGTAGAGAACATGGCTATGAAAAAGCCAATAATCACAAAGCTATTGATTTGTTATGATCTAAGGTACCATATGATTAATCGGATATAAGGGAACTAGGACAACATTTTTGGTTTTCAAGATCATTTCCCTAAAGTTGATGAATTAAAAGAAATACTTGCATGACTTTGGTACAATCTTACTGTTGTTCGTGAATTGAACAATTTCCACTTAATCCCTTAAGGAAATGAAGTTGAATTTTTTATTCGTGATGTGTTATCATATCATGTGATAGAATGATGGGTCATTCCATCTCTTTCAAACAAAAGGTTAGCAAAAGTTATAAGTCCATCTTATGGTTAGATTAATCGTATATGGTTCCAAAAATGAACTTATACTTCATATATCATACCACTTAATAAAATAAAACAAGTTTCTACTAACCAGGGACTTCCTGTAGGCCAGTGGTAGGCGATAAAGGCCAGTCGCACTTCGGTTGTGGGTTCGATTCCCACAGCCTTGTCCGACGCGATGGGTTGTCGCCCGTCCTGCAGGTTCTCCTTTTTCTAAAACTACATTACTATATCATCCCATCAATAATATAGAAAAAAGGTTCTATCCTTAAACAATACTAACTTATGTCCAACATAATCCATTCCAAACTTTAGGCTTATCCATAATATTGTAGTCCATTGTCATATTATAGTGAAAACGATTACCAGAGATTTCATATAAGAAGCATGTTAATACCATCGTTGATCCCCATATAACATAAGAAATGTCTTGTTGGTCACATTAGAAATGTTCGAAGGCCTTAATCATATATTCTATTGAAAATTGAATACCCATTGAATCTTAGTGAAAACATGAATGCAGTTAAAAGTTAACACTTTCCACATACCAAAATCCTAAAAATTCTATATACTGAAACCATGATATCACTTAGTCCTTATATCAATCATGAGCTCATGAATACAACCAAACATCTCATTATCTTCTTATTCATTCATTATGCGCATATCATCTACTTTACAAAAATATTTGAATAACATTCCATGGTTACTGGTACCATTCAACATATACTTTCAAATACTTTTAGGAAAAACAATAGTGTAACAATCCTTAGATGATTCTTTATTCCATAGTACTATTAACTATACAACATAACTATCGATAAACTTACAATCATTCCACTACCTTCTAAAAGAACCGACTGAGATTCAACACCTATTTCAGCTCATATATCATTTGTAGTCTCCTCATCATCATCCACATACATACTACCCATATGACCATGCTGATTCTCTTCATGAGATTTTCCATTAGGGAATTGGTTTGCATAATTCCCGTACATTCCACATTGAAAACATCTAATCATTGTTGATGTCGTAGCAATATCATTATCCTTGTCCATGGTGTTAACTGAACCTTTTCCTTTGCACTTACTGGCTTTGTGTCCTTCTTTTCCACACCCAAAGCATCTTCCAGTTCCATTGAAACAATCTCCCTGATGCCTCTTCCCACATGATTTACATGAGGGAAATTGAACTTTATTTCCTCTATGATCATCATGAAACTCCATCTTTCTCTTATTATCTGAGTCGGGAAACTTACCAAAGTTGAGATTATTGATCATATTATGAGATTGATGATTAGGCATAATAACGATGTTTGGACTTCCAGATCCCGTTTCATTTGGTTTCTCATGACGAAAATCATTCCATTGTCCGTCATATCCTCCATTATCATGAATCTTCCTGTTTCCAGCCATTTTCTAAAACCCAAAAAGAATAGTGTGAGAGCAAAAATCATGCTAGGGAAAACAACATAGTAAAGGGGGAGCACCCTCAATATCTAACATCTTAGGTTAAATTCTAAGATCATTACCATAGTTCTAGGACTATATCCTATACGTATTCTTATCCTTAGGTACATCCCTAGACATACCTTAGAAATATCTCTAGGGATCCCACTAACGTTTTCGCATCCTAGTTTCCAAAGGTTGACTAAAGAATTCCTCTGATACCAACTGTAGAGACCCTAAGCTTGACGTACATGGACATTACATTACTTTTGAAGAATACTTAATACATAACAAAAACAGACAAACAAGGACCGTAATAGTTTAGTGTCTTTGGAAACTTGGAACGTAATCCTCTAATCGTGGTGAAAGATCTTCAACATCTCCCATAAAGATCTTCCACTTTTTATTTTCTTACCTAAAACATTTCTTTATTTCCTGGGAAAAGAAAACATAAAAAAGGTGAGCTCAAATGCTCAGTAAGGGTAAGCATGGATAAAATAAAACATACCATATACATTTGAACTACAAAAACATGAACATTAAAAATCTTGAGCAACGACATAAAACGTGGAAGTACATAAGGAATAGACCATAATGGAACATAAATCATGATAAAATAGCATGGGAATAAAACATGTAATTGTGGCATCCATTAAGCACATGTAATGATTTCCATAGTAGCCAAGGCATTGCTTCCAAGACCATCTTAGTGGACAAAGTCCCATTCTGAATCGAGTTCACTCCTCATTTCACTCCTGTAACACTGAACCAGATTTACATACCGTTCCAGCCATGTCTATCTCATGAGATATAAAATCTTTACCCAATGCATTGGAGGGAGATATAGGTCCCACCCATCTCATAATGAAATCATTCTTACTTGTGCCACAAAATAAACATACATCCTTCATAGTAACCTAATAAATAAAATGGGTTTCATAAACATCATCCCATAATCACATAATCCATATAAAAGAAATGGATATCATTTCATAATATGAAAAGTGGAACCATGTAAATCATAGAGACTTTATACTTGAAACATACACATATGAAATAATGTCATCTTAGATGGAAAAAGGTTTTGATAAAACACTTGAAATGAATTCTTGAGGAAAATATCCTTTCTTCTTCAAAATCATTTTATTTTCACAAAATGTCATGCAATTTTAAAAGAAAATGATTTTTTTGAAAATAGTCATGAAATATTTTGTAGGAAGCTTTATGAAAATAAGTCTTTATAAAACCGTAAAAACCCTTCCATGCCATATAAGTTAAAAAAACATTCTTCTCGTACTTTTGTCGGAAAAGTCAAAAAGTACCTCGTAACATAAACAAAAGAAATATTCCTTACATACCATGTAGTAAAAGTCAAAAATGGGTAAAAAGGAATTTAAACATACATGAAAACACTTTTATAAAACATGGACATGGATGATCGAAATAACCCCAGTAAATACTTACGAATATGCAATCTCGGATAAAAATGAGATTTGAAAAATTATCCCTTACCTTATGTCTGATATGCTTTGTACGTATCCGAACCTCCTGTATAATGAATTAAATAATGTTATTTACTTATTACAGAATCATATTAATTGTTATGATATCATATATGTTTCACTTATGACTTTATATTACCCGTTCTTTTGTAAATTCCATGTTAAAGAGCGTTTTGGGTAAAATCGTTTCATTTGTCGTCCGTGTTTTGACTTCTAATTATTCATATGATTACATAGATCACGATTACATAATTCCAGAATATAAAACATGATTTATATATAATATATATTCAGAATATACATATATATAATAGATCGATAAATGGAAATAAATACACCGTTCATGGAGACGGTAGGCCGTACGTACGGATGAACGCTGTTTTCGTTTCCTTATTGAGTTGAATGGAATTAAGTAGATGACATACATATATAAATAAATCCAGTAGCTTTATAATGTCATATATTTCATTATTATTTCTTATATATACTTTATAATCATTATTAAATGGTTAACATGGATAATGAATCTCATCGCGTCGTGGAGACGGTAGTTCGTACGTACGCACGAGCGATGATATCGTTTCCATAATTATTGAATTGAATTGGAGTGGATGATACAATATATCAGAATAATTATGATGTTATAATAACTATGTATAGTTATTCTTTACACCATTATACCCATCCATGTAAGGTGTTGGTGGAAAAACAGATTACACCAAGGCGTGGAGACGGTATTCCGTACGTACGCACGCGCGGTGATTTTGTTTTCCGTAGGGTGGATAGAAGGTGAAATGGGGTTGTTTAATATTTATAATAACAAATCAGTATATTATTGATACTTATGTTATTACTTTATAATGAAACAACTAAAGAAGAAGAAGTTGAAGAAGAAAGAATCTTGAAAGAATCTGGAGAAGAAATTACCTCGTCTTCGATATGCCTCTTTGAAACCTCCACTTAGGGCACTAAGATTGGTCTTTAAAGTTGACCAGAAACTCTAGGATGTTTCTATAGAATGGAGAAGATAATTTGTCAGGGTTTGGCCGAGATTGAAGGCTCAAATTGGCGTGAGGAGGAGAGGGAGGAGGTGCCCTTTTATAAGAGAGGAGATGGGCACCTTTGGAATTCTTAAAAATATTAATTTATAATAAATCTAACCCCACTTAAAAACCTCCAAAAATGACTAATATTCAAAGATTAGATGATATATGGTTGTAATCTCATCAACCAATAGAATTTATACATGTTTGGATCTTATTTTAAACCTTATCATTTTGATTTATCCTTATTTAATCTATTTAAGTTTATTTGTGGTAATAAAATTCTAAATTTTAAATTATAACAAATAATTACTTATTTGTTGTGAATTTTCCATAATTGTTTAATTTATAAAATTATAGACCATATAAAGTTAAATTTATAATTTTTAAATATTTTTGTGATTTTTAAACAATTTTATAATATGTTATTTTTATAAAATAACAATAGTGTCAATTTTGACAATATTCATTTATTTGAATTTAAATAAAATATCTACAGAAGATATGTTCAAAATAAAAGCTTTAATAGATTTATAAAAGGCCATATGTTTCTAGAAAATTAGTGGAGAACATTAAATAGTTCATATAATATTTATTTTATTATTTTTAAAACCATTTATTTGGTTTATCTCTTAATAAAATAATTACTACAACATTTTTGTATAATTATTTAATATACTTATATGTTGCATAAAAATTAAAAATAAAATCCTACTATGAATATAAATCTATTAACTTTCACAATAATACTTTTAATCTAATTTATCATCTTAAAATCACAATATTTAAATTGCTGTATTTATTAAATTATGAAGGTGACGACTTTGGCATCATTTAAAATAAAATAATATAAGTGTCACAATCACTTTTATAAGACTCCAAACGGTTGTATATAAGGTAATTGGATGATTATGGAGTATATATACACTACCAATAAGTTTTGGTATGGTTTGTGGGTCTTTTAATGGGTATTATTATTTCAATGAAAACTATATTACTGATTTTTCACTTAATAAATAATTTATGCATCATTAATGTATTACCATTAATGACAATTATTTAATCACTAAAAATTATAAATAAATTATCATGATGTAGATAATTTTATTAGATTTCTGGAGACTATTCATATTCGATGTTTTATGATTTTTATCAGTAAATTAAAATTATTATACATATAAGATTTAAGAGAGTGACATGTTGTCACTTTCTTTGGTTTTAATAATAATTAAATTATTTTCATGGTAAAAAGTCTATAAAATGAATCTAATCAGACCCTTGATATGGGTTTACTTTTATCCATCCAATAGAATTTTGGCATGTGTTAGGGTAATTTTATAATATTATATTTACCCTTAATTACCCGATTTACCTTTAACTATGGTAAATAAAATTTACCGTAGTTACTATTCATAATTCCCAAAAATAAAAAGTAGCCTATTAACATAATTTGGACCAACTGATTCCAAATATGGAAACCATTTTTTCAAATTCAATACACAGAAGTTGCAGAAATTAAATTAAAATTAATCCCGTTGTCGAAAGAAAATGGGGTTTTCTTTAAAACATTGCAAAAGATTGAATTGATTTAACCTACGAATTCAAGGTAAAATCAATGCTAATGACATAAATTATATTAAATGGTAAAAATATATTCTATTTATACTTTAAAACAATTAAATATTATAATTTAACCACATAAGATATTACGATGAAAAAAGTTGTTTTTAATTAAAATATAGCGTGTTTTTACTATTCATTAAAATATGAAAGTCATCAGAATAAAATGAAAAATTTATCAAAAGTAAATTTTTATTTCTTGATTCCAAAGAATAATTTTATTTTGTCAAATGGAACTTATAAACATGTCAAAAACTAGATTTAAAGTGGGTGCGCCATCAAAAGGCGGCAAAACTGCATTTTTTGAAAAATACTTATTTTACCCAAAAAATTTATTTTGTTCTTATACCATGTTCTAGAAAATGTGTAAGATGAATAATAATGTTATAAAATTAAAAATTTAGTTAATACTATTCATAACGGCTAGTTAATAATAATATTATAATAATATATCATTGTTTAGTAAAACCCGGTATTGCATACAACACACGCTATCGAGGAAGGTCGCGATTGCGTGTTATGCAAGCCAAGTCAGGGTTGCGTGTTGTGAAAGAATCCTTCGTTGTTTCGCATAACAGAATCCAACCATATTTCATTTATACATTGAATATATATATATATATATATATACTCAATGTTGCGTAGAATAACTATTATCAAAATTGTGTGTAACACGATCCAAGAATAGTGTTGCGTATACTGCAAGTTAATACGGTGTTGCGTATAGCGCAAGGTAATATTGGTGTAGCATACAACACAAGACATTAATGAAATTAAAAGAATATTTTTCATAAAATCTCGGGGTGTTACAAGTTTGAGGATGATAATCCATACTAAAGTTCAATTTAGTTCTTAGAGAATGTTGGGTACTTTCTATATCTTTGAGGTCAATCTAGGATCTCTATCAGATATAATAGATAGTGGCACTACATTCAGACTTACCTCCTATTTGATATATATTCATGCAAGGTTATCTAATGAGAAGGCCTCTCGAATTTTGATAAAGCGAGTTGTCTTTTTAAGATGATCCATAATGACCTTTATAGCGTTGTTTCCTATGGATGTCCTTGGAAGTCTAGTGATAAAGTCTATAGGGATGTTTTCCTATTTCCATGTTAGTATTGGTTGTGGTTGCATCATCCCCTTATACATTTTCCTTTAATCATTCACTTGCTGACATACCAGGCACTTTGATGTATACTCATTAATCTACTTATTCACATTTTCCCACCAATAATCCTCTCAGATATCTTGATACATCTTTGTACTCCATGGGTGAATAGAGAAGGTTGAGCTATTTTCATCATTTAGAAGCTCCTTCATTATCTCTGGATCAAATGGTACACATAATCGAGACCCAAATCTTATGACTCCATCCTTTTCAATCTTGAACTCATTGGATTTCCCATTTTTGATAGCTTCCACCATTTTCTGAATTTCCACATAATTTGTTTGAGCATCCTTTATTTTCTCTATGATGGATAGTTGAGCAATAATTTGAGAAATGATATATTATGTTCCTCTCATGAGGATTCCCATGTCCATCCCCTACAAATATAATAAGATTGGATCCTTTTCAGTTCTCATAATTGATAAAGATGCAGAATACTTTCTACTTAGATCATCTTCCATCTTATTTGCCTTACCGAGATGGATATGGATTGAGAAGTCATAATCCATGATGAGCTATACCCATCTTCATTGGAAAATATTAATACCCTTCTATGTGAATATATATTTGAGACTCTTTTGAACAATATATATCTCACACTTCTCTATGTAGAGCAAATGCCACCAGATTTTTAATGCAACGATCACAGCTGCCAACTCCAGATCATGTGTGGGAGAGTTTTTCTCATGGGTGTTTAGATTACTTGAGGAATAAGATATCACTTTATCATTTTTCATTATCACATATCCTAATAAATTTCTTGAAGCATCATTTTACACCACACTATGTTATCAACTTATCAGGAGTTTGAGTCTTGGAACAGTGATAAGCCTCCTTTTGAGAACCATAGAGCTTTCATCACATTCTTGATTCAAGACAAACTTCACTCCCTCTCGTGTCAGCTAGTTAATTGGGTTTTAAAATCATGATATGTTCTTAAAAAATCATTGATAATACCCCGTTAGACCTTGAAATATGTGGATCTATGTTACATATTTTTTCTAGGGACACTCTTTGATTGACTCTGTCTTGGAAGGGTCCATAGATATTCCTTTTCGAGTGATAACATGACCTAATAATGATAATTTTTTCATCTAGAACTCACATTTACTGTACTTTGCATAAATTTTATCCCTTAGAAAAGTTATCAACATAGTATTCAAATACTCCTCATGTTCATCCTTTCTCATAGAGTATATCAGAATATCATCGATAAAGACTTACCTAAATTTGTTGAGATAATCTTTAAAGACTATATTTATTAAATCCATGAATATATCTAGATCATTACTGAGTGTGATGGAAATCACTATAAACTCATAGTGTTGATGCCTCATTAAAAATGCAGTTTTGGGAATATCTTCCTTTCAGACCATTAATTGGTGATATCCAGACCGAAGGTCCACCTTACAGAAGTAACTGGCCCCACAAAGCTGATTAAACAAGTCATCTATCTGAGTAATGGGATACTTGTTCTTTGTCATGATTTTATTGAGCTCATTATAATCAATGTAGATGCACATTTATCTACCCTTCTTCTTTCCAAAGAGGACTGGTGCACCCCATGTTGCAACACTCAGGCAAATAAAACATTTCTCCATATTCTCCACAAAATTCTTCTTTTGCTCTTCCAATTCTATGGTGGAAATTCTATAATGTGTCTTTCATATAGGTAGGGATATGGGGATAAGTTCAATTGATTACCCAACCTCTTGATCAGGAGGAAGACCAGGAAAATATTCAGGGAATACATCAGTGTAATCCTGCACGATTAGCATATCTTTGAGATGTATCATCTCCTTTGTCTCAATCATTTGAACAAGATATGATTTTTCAAAAGGAAATATTATCCACACTTGATAATATTATTCTGAAGAAGATTCATCCTCCTCCTTACACTTGTATATGATTGGAGGATACTTTGGTATGTGAAGAGTGATATACCTTTCCCAACAGTTAATGATAGATTTGTATAAAGATAGTCAATCCATGCCCAAAATAGCATTGAAATCCACAAGAGGAAGTATGAAAAGATTTTCTTGGAGGTTCAGTCCACAAACATTTACCAAGGAGGAGTTATAAACCTTGGACACAATAATTTACCCATTTACTATTCTCACAGATAACTCAACTGCCAAATTTTGAGGTGGTGTTTGAATAGTTATACCAAACTTTCAAGATATGAAAGAATACGTAGAACCATAATAAAATAGTATGTTCACTATTATTGAATGAATAATTAGTGTACATGTAACCACATCGTTGTTCGACTCCACCTCAATAGTAATGATAGCATAATCCATTCCTGGTTTCCTTGGAAGTTATTATTGCTTTCCTCCAACAACCCTTGTCTTAGATAAATTGTTCACATAATTCCCATGTTCCTTGCAGTTGTAAAACTGCACTATAGGTTGAGTGTTGATATGAACCTTCCTTTCTTCTACCATGTTAGTGGAATTCTTCATATCACTCTAGTAGTTCATAGGTAGATGTCTCATTCTTCCACATTTGAAGCAATTCATGGTTCCCTTTAGATAGTTCCTAGGATTCTTTTTCCCACAATATTTATACATGGGATGTTTGGTCCTCTTTACATCATGGGATTTTTTTTTTCTGAACCACCAATATTAGACTCTGTTTTCTATTTTTTTCACTGGGACCATGAGACCATTGAGAGTCTCTGATCTCCATTTCATCCTTCAGGGCACAATATAAAATCTCCTCATAACTATTGAAGTCACGAATCACCAATTATTTTTCTTGGATCAGCTTTAGTATGTAAAGAAGCGATCCACCTTTATTATGGTGTTCTTGTAAAATCTAGAAGCGTATCTTACAAGCCTGGTAAAGTTTTCTTCATATGCCCCAATAGACTCATCTTCCTTCTACTTAAGTTCAAGGAATACTCTTTCTATCTAGATACAAATGGTTTGAGGAAAATATTTATTGAAAAACATTTTTTTTAATTACTCCCAATCCATGGAATACATTTCCACCCAGGACATCATATTCTAGATTAGTGTCCACCACTTATTAGCTTCCCCACCAAAATGATACAATTATAGCACGGATTTCTCTTCTTCGAAGCACTAGAGGACAAAGAATATATTTTCAATGGAGATAATCCACTGTTCCATGAGGATGGGTGTCACGACCCAACCCTACCCGGGCTCGAGCCGCAACTACCCCAAGCCCGCCTCCATAGGCTAGGGGATGGTGACCAGCGCCGAAGGCACAATAACTCGGGGAGGACTTTGCCTAAGTACCTGTACACACACACGCAGAAAACTCAATGAAAAATTGCAGAGTAAAAATAAAAGTAAAGGGAAAATGCTATAAATAAACCACAAGAGTGCATCGACCTCTAAGCAGTACAGGGTACAAGCTAAAAAGAAAAGGGGAAAAACACGTGACCAACCAAAAAGGTGCCACAACCTGGCAATAGGTAAACAAAACAAACAGCTGACGGGTCTCCCACCTGGAACCCGACTACGACCACCGCACACGGTCCAAGCTCCCGAACTCCTATGCTCCACTGAAGTCACGACCAACCTGTCAGTCGTCTGCAAGGGCACACCAAGTGCGGGCAAAGCCCAAGCAGGGGTGAGTATAAAAATAATCAGTAGGATACCCCGAAGGCTCGAGGGAGAAACGAAGGAGGTACCGAAGGGTGAGCAGTAGAGCGAACAGGGAAAAGTAAAGGATCACAACAGAGAGGGAAGTAAGGAGTACAGTAAAGAGTCCAGCTCAACCCAACAAGAGGAAAGAAGGTAGACTCGTCCAAACACAAGGATATGGAAATGGTGAGAAGATGAACTTCTTGTTGAGTCTTCACTACCTATAGCAGGAGAGTAGACTCATCCAACCATGAGAAGCTAGACACGGAAAGCACGTGGCATACCCCGCGCGTCTTTGCCTCTCTCGGAAGGAGAGTAACCAAACCCAAGAATTGGGTACTAGAACAAGGTATATACAAGTCCATATACTCAAACAAGAAGCCCAAACAAGATCGTAAGGGGATCTCCATCCCGTAGCTCAGCCCAAGAAAAGAGTCGCCAACAGTCCCAAAAGTAAACCATCATCGATGCCCAGCATCCCGCACGTCTGCCCGGAACCGCAATCCAAGGGGCTCAATCACCGCACCTTGACACTATCCGCTTTGGGTCGCACTAACTCGCCCACACTGTTTTCGATCGCGTTACAAGAACGCGTCTCGGTGGGCAAAGTGCCCCTTGAACTTGAGAGTTCTAGGGAAAGACAAACCACACCTCATCACTGCCCTGTAGTTGAGAGGTCTCCTCAAAGTCAAGCTGTCACAACAATGACCCGTATAACCAAGGGTCCCGCTCCGGTAATCATGGAGGTAAGCCACATACTAGCATAGCCGAGAGGACTGAGTCTGGAATGCCAACAGGTGTCCCACTGCCCATCCCTGCTGGAGGGTAATCCATAATACATCATCCGACGACCCACTGCCCAGCCCCGCTGGAGGGTAGACCATAATAAGATACTGGGTGACCCACTGCCCAGCCCTGCTTGAGGGTAAACCATAGGACATCATCAGGCGACCCACTGCCCAGCCCCGCTGGAGGGTAGACCATAACACATCATCAGGCGACCCACTACCCAGCCTCGCTGGAGGGTAGACCTGGAATAGGTCGACAAGAAACCCACTGCCCAGCCGTGCTGGAGGGTAGACCTGGAACTAGATGATGGGCGACCCACTGCCCAGCCCCGCTGCAGGGTAGACCCTAAGAGGTCGTCAGGTGACCCACTGCCCAGCCCCGCTCGATGGTAGACCCTAAGAGTGTCGGGTGACCCACTGCCCAGTATCTGCTGGGGGGTAGACCCTAAAAGAGTTGGGTGACCCACTGCCCAATCTCTACTAGAGGGTAAACTCTAAAATTCAGTGAGCAACCCACTACCCAGCCCCGCTGGAGGGTAAACCCAAAGAAGTCTATGAGTAACCCACTGCCCAGCCTCACTGAAGGGTAAAACTCATAACTGCTCTGGCCATCTCTACCGGAGGGTACACCACTGGCCAACCGGACACGGAATGGGTATCGCGCAACCACCCAACTCCAGAACAACTCTCCAAAAAGAGTTTCAACGCCTGCTCCATCACGGGGTGCCACTAGCACCGCTACTGGCCGATCCATCGAGAACGAAACCAGGGGGATACTACTCAACCCTACTGGTCAACAAACGAGCACATAGCCAGGGGAAAAACTCCACCCTTCTGGTCAAACAAACGAGCACAGAGGGACCCTCTACGTCGCGAGAGGTCAAGTACGAAAAATAGATCACGACACGCGCATGGGTCCCACACGACGTGTGGCCCCAAGTCAACCCCAACTAAGCTCACAAACATCCTCAGGTACAAACAACCACACGTACCTCAAAGCGCTCCTGTATAATCCCGGAGTATACCTCATTCCAGCCCAAAGGCTATCGTTCACATGACACCCAGCGTCAACGCAAAGGTGTGACGTAACAAATCCACCTCAAAGGCACATGCACGACCAACCACAACTTGTGAACCATTTACATCACTCTCCAAAGAGTGCACGATCACACGCCAAGGGTCCGCTATAAACAAGGTAGGGTGAACCACCACTGAAGCAACTTCCATGCTTCCGCTATTAATAAGATCGCGCAAGGGGCTCCGCACAACCAAATAGATTGCACTGTTGTATTCCTCGCGGAAAAGCACGCGAGATCGACTACTTACTCGCCTCCAACGGATATCCGACAGAAAAGACGCCAACACCGCCTCACGCCTGAACGACGTCCCGTGATCCTGAGCCTCGGCCCCAAAAACAGTCGGGCACATCGCACCATTGCGATCCCCTTGGGAAAACATGTCAAAAGCACTACTAAAATGAGTGCAATGGATATCCGGAGAAAAAGGTGCATCCCGGCGCACCGCACCCGAGCGGTGCCACTTGGGACCCGCATCCCGGTCCCGAAACTCAATGAACAGATCGCACCGTTGCGATCCTCTCGAAAAAGTACACGAAATGGACTAACCACTTGTCCAAAATGGTTGTCCAGTGATAAAGCTGAAAATCATCGTCAACTCCCGAAACGGCCCTCGCGGGGCCCGCACTGTCGTGCGTAATTACAGTGGGCAGGCTATGCCAATGCGATGCCCTCAGAAAAACACCCAAAATCGACTACTCGCACGCCCCGAACGGACGTTCGAGGAAAAAGTCACTAAAAGATGCACGTAGCTCAAAAGACGGGCCGTGGGGCCCGCACCTCAACTTCAGCTTCAACGCCTGAAACCACCCTGGAAACCTCCGCCTCGATGCCAGGGTCCCAACGCCACTGACGGCGCTCAAAACGGACATCGGACGCATCCGCGCCGTCCAAAACAAGATCCCCGAAAAAACGACATTCCACTTAAAGACGCGTCGCACATCCGAGGCCCATCGTTTCAGGAATTAAAAATTTCTGAAACCATCTCAAAAAGTCCGCCTCGTTGATACGGTTCCACCGCTGCAGACGGTACTCCAAATGAACACCCGTAACGGAAAATACGGGTGTCCGAACACCGAGGGGGCAAGGCCCTTTGGGCTGGACTGGCCTGGGCCGGCCCGCGGCTTAGCTGCGCGGGCTGGCCGCGGACTCGCGGTCCACGCGTAGACTGGCCACGAGGGCCGGTCGTGGCCGCTGCGTGAAGACCCGCACGGCGCGGGTCTTTGTCGCTGCACAGGGGTCGCGCGCCGCGACCCCGCGGTCGCCGCTCCCTGGCGACCGCCGCCTCGCCGGGCGCTCCGCCAGACGCCCCCGCCGACGCCCGAGCGCCCCGCTGCCGTGCCCAGTGCCTTCTCCGGACACCCGCTGCCACACCCAGAGCCTCCACCGGACACCCGCGGACACCCGCGGACACCCCGCTGCCGCGCCGTCCGCCCTCGCCGCGCCGCCGCTCGAACCCGCCGGAAACCGAAAACCCGCCAACTTCGGCGGACGATTGCGAACACCTCCGAACTCCGATTTCAAATCCGAAACATGCATCGGAAAGATAAAATTGTATACTACGCGTTCATGGGCTTCGTTCAAAAATCCGATAGATTTTCAATACAATTATTTGAGTTCTAATTAGGTGCGGTGAATGAAAAACGCAAACGACAAATCCTACCTCGTGGGGCTTCGCCCGAAGCTTCGCGACGATCCGCTGGCACCACCGCACCTCGCCGGAGTCACCTTGCTGGACTGTCTCACCGGAGATGGAGGAGGAGAGGGAGAGGAGGGGCTTCCACGCTAGGGATAACAAACAAGAGGGGGGGGGAGGAAGTGTTTAAAAACAAAACACTTAAACCCCCGCCCGTGGGCCCCATACCAGAACTCTCAGCAGGGTCGAGGTTAAGCCTCCCCAAGGGTAAACACGATGCTCCAAGAGCAAGGGTGGTCTCGGAATTTTATTCCGAGACGCCGTTCAAAAGTTATAAAATTTAACGTCTGAAGCCGCTAAATTACGAAAACGCCCCTGGAGCCATTTTTCACAAACGGCCCGCGCCCGCGAAACTTATACCCCTACTAGGGTAAACGGCATGCTCTGAACTCAATGGTGCCCTCAGTTTCCCAATACAAGCCACCGTTTAAGAGATACCGGAGTTTCACCCTTAAACGAACTAATTAATTAATTAATTTATCCGTTTAACGTTCTGAAAGCAAGTGAGGGGTCCAAACGTCCCGCACCGACATACTTTATATAGTTCCTAGGGTAAACACCCCACTCCGGACCCATCCGTACACTCAGATCTCTGATCCAGAACTCTGTTTAGGAGTAATCCCATTTATTTAGCATTTCCAGTGTGAACGCACTGAAAATTTAATTCCAGCCACTCCAGGGCTCGGAATCACACGCCATCTGAAGGAACTGCTCTGGAATATTATCAAGAATATTCCAAAGTCTTTCTCAGAAAAAACCGGGTTCT
Organism: Viscum album; assembly: GCA_963277665.1. NCBI lineage: Eukaryota > Viridiplantae > Streptophyta > Magnoliopsida > Santalales > Viscaceae > Viscum > Viscum album. The sequence goes on along the minus strand of OY728128.1, from coordinate 257,108,671 downwards.
TACATCATTCCCTCCTTCAATATTTTCATCCCCTAAAAGAAAAACTAGGGAGCAACACAGGGTACTAAGCCCACATCTGGCTTTCCCATACCCAGAAGAACCCACGCACAGCTCTACGTCGCCGCACACAGACCAAAGGATTGATCCGTTCATGCGAGGTCGGCCCTTTCCAAAGTCGTGCACCCACTCCAGACTTTGGGGCTAGGGCAAGGCGGTAGGTAACCTCTCCATCCCTTTGCACAGTCTCAAATGGCCCGAAGGCCCTCGGGGGTGGCTCACCTCCACGGTCAAACCTCTACGTCGCACGCCGCAACTGGAATCACCGCCCGCACCTGGAACAAGGCCCGGTTATTCCCTCCTTCAGAATATCGATATGGTGGAACACCCAAGGATATCTGATCACGCAAGACTCCACAACCAAGGCTATCTTACACTCTTGGTGAGTGATGGAGTCGACACCATCGACTAAAGGAAAAGGTCCCCCGACTTTTTCCTTACCAACACAAGGTTACACCCGACGCCCTGCGTCACCCTGGTAACACCTCAAATAAGGAGCAGGGAGAAAAGCCTTTCACATGAAGAGCCTAACAATTATACTGCAAGAAGTAGAAGAGTCGCAAGGGGTACCTCTCACCATCCCATGCTCTGCAGGATTGTAGACATCCAAAGCTCGCGGATGTCTGTGGTCCCAACCGTCAGCTCCCGGAGCCTGACGTGGACCGCCTAATGGTGATGGGGAGATCTTGTAAAGTCATCCCCCACTACCAGTTCCTCCCACTCCTCTGCTAGCACCTCCTCCCTGGGTACTACTCCAATCACGGTGCTGCCTCTGCCGTGGTGGTGCGCCAGCTGCCTGCCCGAAGCTCCCAACAACTCGGGTCAGGCATTCTCGTGCCAAGTGACCTCGCCCGTCACAAGCATAGAACCGGCGCTCTCTGGGCTGACCTGGTGCCCTCCGGTGCCACTGTCGTGTACGACCATGGCCCGAGATCCACTCACGGAAGGGAATCCTCGGCTGAGGCCCCGCGCCTTTTCTCCACAGTGGTATACAACCACGTCTCCGAAACCGGCAGTGGGAAGGCCACCTGCATCGAGGTCCTGTCCTCCGGCGCCTACTAGATACGGCAGACGTCTCGGATCCAACGTGCCTGCTGCCACTACCAACTCTAGAACGTGACAGGAAGCCCTCTGTCACCAGCGCCTGCTCTAGAACCCCGCCATATGTGGAAATTCCCAAGGGTACTATGACAGCATGACTCTCTCAGAGGAGACCCTGCTCAAACTTCCGAGCTCGGAGGTTGTCGTCACAGACCAAGTCTGGGTAAAAGCATGCATGGTCTACAAAGCTAGCAGCGTACTCGGCCATTGTCAACCCTCCCTACTGAAACTGCAGGAGCTCCTGAATCCGAACGGAGCGCAAGCAGGAGGGAAAAAACTCCTCACGAAACAGCAACCGAAAGTCGTCCCATGAAAGCGATGACTCGTCAAGAAACTGATTCACCAAACACCACCAACACCAAGCTGACCCAAGAAAAAGGCTGGCTGCCAAAGACACTCTTTGATATATCAGCGTCTGCACAAGCCTGAAAAGGAGAACCACTACCTCGAGCCAAACCTCTGCTGCCTGAGGGTTTGGCTCACCACTGAACCTCAGCGGTCCCTGCCGCTGGAACTCACGGAGCGCACTCAACCTTCGCTCAAGCTCAGCCTGCTCTACTGAAATTACCTGCTGCTCAACAGGTTGGGGTGCTGCTACCAGCCCACCCGGATAAAGGGGCTCACATGATGGGTCCTGGACTGTGGCCTCGTACTTGACAGGGTCGTCATCACGAACCAAAGCTGGTATCCTGGCTGGCTGTCCTCGCGGAGACATCCTGAAAATTATCAAGGAGTGCCGCAGTCAGATGAGAATATATGTATATACCAATAGCAACGATGGGGAGATGACTCAAGAAGTACAGTCAAAGACTCAATCCTATGTGATGCATTAACAAACTTTCCCTGCAACAAGTGTCTCAGCATGCCGAGTCGACAAGCGGGTTATTAAGGTCCTGGTGAATGGATACGTCGGCCGCCGCACCATCACTGGACTCCCTGGCCTGAGAGCCTCTCTCGAGACACGTTAAAATTGTTTCCCTAAATCCCAACCAATTTCTCTTTTAGGGACGTCCGAATAGCGTCCCAATGAACGAACCACCTATGATACCACTTTGTCACGACCCGACCCTACCCGGGCTCGAGCCGCAACTACCCCAAGCCCGCCTCCATAGGCTAGGGGATGGAGACCAGCACCGAAGGCACAATAACTCGGGGAGGCCTTTTCCTAAGTACTTGTATACACACACGCAACAAAATCAATGCCAAAGTGCAGAGTAAAAATAAAAGTAAAGGGAAACTACTATAAATAAACCACAGGAGTGCATCGACCTCTAAACAGTACATGGTACATGATGAAAAGAAAAGGGGAAAAACACGCGCCCAACCAAAAAGGTTCCACAACCCGACAACAGGTAAACAAAAAAAGCAGCTGATAGGTCTCCCACCTGGAACCCGGCTATGACCACCGCACACGGTCCAAGATCCCGAACTCCTATGCTCCACTGAATTCATGACCAACCTATCCATCATCTGCAAGGGCACACCAAGTGCGGGCAAATCCCAAGCAGGGGTGAGTATAAAAATACTCAGTAGGATACCCTGAAGGCTCAAGGGAGAAACAAAGGAGGTACCGAAGGGTGAGAAGTAGAGAGAACAGGGAAAAGTAAAGGAGCACAACAGAGAGGGAAGTAAGGAGTACAATAAAGAGTCTAGCTCAACCCAACAAGAGGAAAGAAGGTAGACTCATCCAAACACAAGGAGTTGGAAATGGTGAGAATATGATCTTCTCGTCGAGTATTCACTACCTATAGCAGGAGAGTAGACTCATCCAACCACGAGAAGCTAGACACGGAAAGCACGTGGCATACCCTGCGCGTCTTCGCCTCTCCCGGAAGGAGAGTAACCAAACCCAAGAAGTGGGTACTAGAAAAAGGTTTATACAAGTCCATATACGCAAACAAGAAGCCCAAAAAAGATCATAATGGGATCTCCATCCCGTAGCTCAGCCCAAGAAAAGAGTCTCCAATAGTCCCAGAAGTAAACCATCATCGATGCCCGACATCCCGCACGTCTGCCCTGAACCGCAATCCAAGGGGCTCAATCACCGCACCTTGACACTATCCGCTTTGGGTGACACTAACTCGCCTGCACGGTTTTAGATCGTGTCACAAGAACTCATCTCAGTGGGGAAAGTGCCCCTCGAACTTGAGATTTCTAGGGAATGTCAAACCACACCTTGTCACTGCCCTACAGTAGAGAGGTCTCCTCAAAGTCAAGCTGTCACAACACTGAACCGTATAACCAAGGGTCCCGCTCCGGTAATCACGGAGGTAAGCCACAGACTAGCCTAGCCGAGAGGACTGAGTCTGGAATGCCAATAGGTGTCCCACTGCCCAGCCCTGCTGGAGGGTAATCCATAATACATCATCCGGCGACCCACTGCCCAGCCCCGCTGGAGGGTAGACCATAATAGGATATTGGGTGACCCACTGCCCAGCCCTGCTAGAGGGTAAACCATAAGATGTCATCAGGCGACCCACTGCCCAGCCCCACTGGAGGGTAGACCATAACACATCATCAGGCGACCCACTACCCAGCCCCGCTGGAGGGTAGACCTAGAATAGGTTGACAGGCGACCCACTGCCTAGCAGTTCTGGAGGGTAGACCTAGAACTAGACGACGGGCGACCCACTGCCCATCCCCACTAGAGGGTAGACCCTAAGAGGTCGTCAGGTGACCCACTGCCCAACCCCGCTGGAGGGTAGACCCTAAGAGTGTTGGGTGACCCACTGCCCAGTCTCTGCTGGAGGGTAGACCCTAAAAGAGTTGGGTGACCCACTGCACAGTCTCTACTGGAGGGTAAACCCTAAACTTCAGTGAGCAACCCATTGCCCAGCCCCGCTGGAGGGTAAACCCGAAGAAGTCAATGAGTAACCCACTGCCCAGCCTCGCTGGAGGGTAAAACACATAACTGCTCTGGCCATCTCTACCGGAGGGTACACCACTGGCCAACCAGACACAAAATGGGTATCGCGCAACCACCCAACTTCAGAACGACTCTCCCAAAATAGTTTCAGCTCCTGCTCCATCACAGGGTGCCACTAGCACCGCTACTGGCCGATCCATCGAGAACGAAACCAGGGGGAGACCACTCAACCCTGCTAGTCAACAAATGAGCACAGAGCCAGGGGAAAAACTCCACCCTGCTGGTCAAACAAACAAGCACATAGGGACCCTCTACGTCGCGAAAGGTCAAGTACCCAAAACAGATCACAACACGCACGTGGGGCCCACACGACGTGTGGCCCCAAGTCAACCCCAACTGAGCGCTCAAACATCCTCAGCTACAAACAAACACACATACCTCCAAGCACTCCTATATACTCCTGGAGTATACCCCATTCCAGCCCAAAGGCTATCAGGCACACGACACCCAACGTCAACGCAACGGCGTGACGTAACAACTCCACCTCAAAGGCCCAGGCACGGCCAACCGCAACTTGTGAACCATTTACATCACTCTCCCAAGAGTGAACGATCACACGCCAAGGGTCCGCTACAAACAAGGTAGGGCGAACCACCACTGAAGCACCTTCCATGCTTCCGCTGTTAATAAGATCTCACAAGGGGCTCTGCACAACCAAATGGATCGCACCGTTGTAATCTGTGCGGAAAAGCACGCGAGATCGACTACTTACTCGCCTCCAACGGATATCCGATGGAAAAGTCACCGACACCGCCTCACGCCCGAACGGCGTCCCGTGATCCCGAGCCTCGGCCCCAAAAACAGTCGGGCGCATCGCACCATTGCGATCCCCTCAGGAAAACACGTCAAAAGCACTACTCACATGAGTGCAAAGGATATCCAGAGAAAAAGGTGCATCCCGGCGCACCGCACCCGAGCGGTGCCACGTGGGACCCGCATCCCAGTCCCGAAACTCAACGAACGGATCGCACCGTTGCGATCCTCTCGAAAAAGTACACGAAATAGACTAATCACTTGTCCAAAATGGTCGCCCGGTGATAAAGCTGGAAATCACCGTCAACTCCCGAAACGGCCCTCGCGGGGCCCGCACCCTCGTGCGAAATTACAACGGGCAGGCTATGCCAACGCGATGCCCTTGGAAAACACCCAAAATCGACTGCTCACACGCCCCGAACGGAAGTCCGAGGAAAAAATCTCTAAAAGCTGCACACAGCTCAAAAGACGGGCCGTGGGGCCCACGCCTCATCTTTGGCCTCAACGCCTGAAACTACCCTGGAAACCTCCGCATCGATTCCAGGGTCCCAACGCCACTGACGGCGCTCAAAATGGACATCGGACGCGTCCGCTCCGTCCAAAACAAGATCCCCGGAAACACGACATTCCACTTAAAGACGCGTCGTGCCTCCGAGGCCCATCGTTTCGGGAATTAAAAATTCCCAAAACCATCTCAAAAAGTCCGCCTCGTCGATACGGTTCCACCACCGCAGACGGTACTCAAAACGGACACCCGTAGCGGAAAATACGGGTGTCCGAACACCGAGGGGGCAAGGCCCTTGGGGCTGGACCGGCCGGTCCGCCCGGCCTGGGCCGGCCCGCGGCTTAGCCACGCGGGTCGGCCGCGGACTCGTGGTCTGCGCACAGACCGGCCACGAGGGCCGGTCGCGGCCGCCGTGTGAAGACCCACGCGACACGGGTCTTTGTCGCTGCACAGGGGTCGCGCGCCGCGACCCAGCGTTCACCGCTCCCTGGCGACCGCCGCCTCGCTGGGCGCTCCGCCAGACACCCCCGCCGATGCCCGAGCGCTCCGCTGCCGCGCCCAACGCCTCCACCGGACACCCGTGGACACCCCGCGAACACCCCGCTGTCGCGCCGTCCGACCTCGCCGCGCCGCCGCTCGAACCCGCCGGAAACCGAAAACCCGCCAACTTCGGCGGACGATTGCGAACACCTCCGAACTCCGATTTCAAATCTGAAACAGTCGTCGGAAAGAGAAAATTGTATACTACACGATCATGGGTTTTGATCTAAAATCAGACAGAGTTTCAATACAATTATTCGAGTTTGAAGTAGGTGCGGTGAATGAAAAACGCAAACGAAAAATCCTTCCTTGTGGGGCTTCGCCCGAAGCTTCGCGACGATCTGCCGGCACCACCACACGTCGCCGGAGTCACCTCGCCGGACTGTCTCGCCAGATATGGAGGAGGGGAGGGAGAGGAGTGGCTGCCACACTAAGGAGAACAACCAAGAGGGGGGAGGAAGTGTTTAAAAACAAAACACTTAAACCCCCGCCCGTGGGCCCCGTACCCGAACTCTCAACAGGGTCGAGGTTAAGACTCCCCTAGGGTAAACACGATGCTCCGAGCGCAACGATGGTCTCATAATTTTAAACCGAGACCCCATTCAAAAGTTATAAAATTTAACGTCCGAAGCCGCTAAATTACGAAAACGCCCCTGGATCCATTTTTTACAAACGGCCCGCGCCCGCGAAACTTATACCCCTCCTAGGGTAAACGACACGCTCCGAACTCAATGGTGCCCTCAGTTTCCCAATCCAAGACACCGTTTAAGAGATACTGGAGTTTCACCCTTAAACGAATTAATTAATTAATTAATTTATCCGTTTAACGTTATGAAAGCAAGCGAGGGGTCCAAACGTCCCGCGCCGACATACTTTATGTCGTTCCTAGGGTAAAAACCCCATTCCGGACTCATCCGTACACTTAGATCTCTGATCTGGAACTCCGTTTATGAGTTATCCCATTTATTTAGCATTTCCAGTGTGAACGCACTGAAAATTTAATTCCGGCCACTCCGGGGCTCAGAATCGCACGCCGTCTGAAGGCACTGCTCTGAAATATTATCAAGAATATTCCAAAGTCTTTCTCAGCAAAAACCAGGTTCTTAAAATGGGATTAGAAGATCCACTAAACATGGGAGGCCTTTTCCTCATGAAGGATTTGATAATAACTTTCTCTTTCCTTGTAGGAGGAGGGTGTTCTACATGATTGAAGTTATTTTTCATAACTTGAACCTGCTGAGAAAGTAGTATCATGAATTTTTGAGTTCCTATTACCATCATATTTGGAATATCATTAGGGAAATATTCACATTCCCTGTCACATTGATTGTTGGAACATTTTCTTCTACTTTCCGCCATGAACAAAGAAAAGAAAGTGCAACTAGGGGGGATTGAATACTTAGATAATAATCAAAAAAGAAAACTGTGAACATAAAAGGATAAATTTATAAAGGAAAAGTATATCTGAACTTATGATTCCATAGGTTTAAATCTAGGTTATTCTTGATATGATTATTAATATATATTCTTATGGGATCTTTTTTTCATTAATAATGATTCATAATGAGATTATGAATTTACCAAAGCATATCCCCTGGGAGTGTTGATCCTGGTGCATAGTAAAGATCATTGTTGTTTACTAGTTTACCCCAAGTCTGGCCTAGAATAACTTATCTGAGTTGTTACTCCTAGGTACATATGTTCTAGAACCACGCCCACTTGCAGTATCCATAAGGGGATTTATTTTCATGATAAACCACTTACTCTATACTAACCAAAATTTAGGGATGTTTTCCTATACTTATCCTTATCCACACGGTTTTTAAATAAGTGCTCTATTTTTAATCTCCAAAAATAACTAGACCATCCTATTATACCAACTATAGCAACCAAAACGTTTTACACATATCATTGCATGATTTTAATAATAAATAATCATCAAATTACAAGCCAAGTTTCGTAAAGTATTATGTCTTGGAAGACTAGGTACATAATTAAACATCATAAATGAAACTTTTATTAAATCTCTATATTGAGCTAATAACTTCCATTTTTCTCATACATATAGATAGGACAAATTGGGGATATTATGAACAAAGGGATGAGCTAGAAGCCCAGTAATGGAATAAGCATATGGATAAATATTATCACATGGGTTAGAAGGAATGATATAATGATATAAAAAGGTATGGAACATGATTGAACGTGTGGAATCATATCATATAAAACATGGGATCATATAAACATGGAATCATAATAATTGGGAAGAAACATAAAACATGACTTTTTCATTATTCAAGTCCCATTTCACATAGAGGTGCATGAGTCACATCTAACTACCAATATCGTTTCACATGGATCATGAGTCAAGGCTAACCGCCAAGACCATTGAACATAAAGTCTCATAATACTAATCTTTAACCAATGCATTAGAGTGATATATGTGCACACCCATCTTAACATGTTCATGAATATGTTTTCTACATTAACAATCATACATAATCCATCATACATAAATATAAGTGTACCCATGGAAAGAAATGAGTATCATAATCACGTCATAAAGCATAATAAATGGGTGTATCATACAAGTGTCCATGAAAGAAAGGAATTATATAATTCATATAAATTAATAAGGGAAAATATTAATATATTATGGTAAGTGATTTCAAATAGAATTTATAACATTTAAGAAGAGTATTTAAGAAAATTTGACATTAAAATCTTTTTGTGTGGTTTTAAGGAAAATACTAAAGAGAATTTTAAATAGAAAATGGAATAATATTTTATATAAAACCATAAGTGAAACAAGAAAGTTTTAATAATAAAAATAATGATTTTTTAAGAACAACTGTGAATTAAAATAGATGATATAATGTACTTGAAATTGGGTAAGCATTCAAGAAGTTCCCTTAAAATGGGCTTGCTTATCTAGAAGAACTGAGAAGTGAACCACTTAAGAATATGTATATACCCAAAAGAGAATGATTAATGGATCTTGATACATGATTTGGAAACATATACACATAAATTATAACATGTGAATAAAAATAAAAGATAAATTCATTTTGGTAAAAATAAAGATAGAGAAACCTGAAGGAATAATGGAGGTTTGGGTAGAATCACTTACCTTATGTCTGAAGGTCTTATTCACTTGATCTTAATGTCCTTGATAATAGTGTTATATTCATTAATTAATAATTATAGAACCTATTATACATGTTATTTATTTATTATAACCTTATAAAGTTCATTAATGTCCTTTTTATGGGTTAAGAGGTTCAATTTCATTGTTGGGAAGCATTTGTTTCTTTGGTTTTCATAATCAGTTTACTTTTATACATGTATGGATAATCATGTAATATGGGGATGGTTTTCCAGAATTTAAGTTATATGTTATTATATAATTTCAATAATATTAAATTCTTATAAAATTCATTTGGTTATTTTGAGAGAGGATGGATCATTGTATAAAACTATAATGATAACCATTTGGTTAATTGGCGGGTTTTTGAGCACAACCAACTCATTTTGTTTTTTAAATTAATACCATTTGTAAAAAATGATTCCATAACATTAAATATGATATATTAAATACATAATAATCTGGTTCAACCATAAAAATTGTTTCATGACCATAATTGAATTTGGTAATAGGAATTGAATACATGTCATCCTAGAATGTGATAAATTAACACATCTCGGATGGTGTTATCATTTATTGAAAAAAAGGAGAGAAAAATAATTGAGGATGGATTATTCCATAAACAAAAAAACATTATAGTATCAATGAGATACTTTAGTTAAATTTATATTGTATAAGGTGAGGTGAGGATATAATAAGAAAAGAAAAGAAAATGGAAAGAAGTTGAAAGAAAAGGGTATAGGTTTATACCTCTTGAATTTGTTCTCCTTGAGAACCTCCTTAGGGAAAGGGTTTTTGTCTTTTGATGATACCAAGGTATGTTGGAAGTGGGTTGGGGTATTAGGAGAATATTTTAGTAGAATTTATATAGGACATAGGGCTTGAGATGTGTGAGGATAATACGGGTGAGGGTGGTTTTTATTGTGGGGGAGAGGAGGGTTTTCTCAATATTTTATTCATTATTTTATTATTTTTCTCAAGACAAGAAACGGTATTGATTCTTGTGACAAAAAATAGTAATATGTACCTGTGATATAGAACCCAAGGTGATTACTTCATCATAAAATCATCTAGGACTAAATAAATCATGTATTTAGCACTTATTGTAAACTATCTTATTTTACTATTCACAAAAAATTCAAGTATTTCAAAAAAAACCCAAAATTTCACCTTAATTTTTTTTCTCGATGTGTAGAATCAAAAAATGAACTAAATATTATTCAAATAATTTTATAAATTTGACAAATTTAAATTTTAATTAAAATCATAATTTACATTAAAAAATACAAAATTTAAAATTAAAACAACTTTCTAAACACTTTGAAAAAATAATTAAGGTATCATAAAATTATATTATAATTATAAGACATAAACATATCATTTTATGAATACATTTTATTAAAATAATTTTAATTTAAATTATTACCTTAATCATAAAATTGTAATTAAATATTTATAACTTACCAAAAAATCGAACACTATGATATAATTATATCATATTGTCACTTATAAAATTGATAAATTTTGTTTATACTTTCATTAGTAAAGTTACTTACTCACTTGTACATTTTACTATTCATAATGGTCATATTACTATTCATAAGGGTAATATTACTATTCATAAGGGTATGTTACTATTCACCAATAATTAAGTTTGTCCTATCAGACTCTAAACATCTTTTTGATCGCAACCGTGTATGTCATATTTTCAAAATTCAAATCACAGAAGTGGAAAAATTATTTTTAAAGGTCACATAGAATTTAGTAGTTAATTTAACCATGATGTGGAATTGTGTATAATAATGTGATTTTATGTGATTATAATATATAACATAATTATAAGAAGGTATTTTCCATTGAATAAACTTTGGGTCATTATACTTTTTTTGTTTTAAATACCTATAAAATTATTTAAATGCTTGTCATGGACATAGGTTTCATGTCATGTATTTGTAAACTCAATCGATTGGCATTGATAAATGGATGTGAATGTTTTGAAAGAGTATTTAATGATATTATCATTTTAAAATGGTGTGTGTGAAGTTCTAAATGAAAAAGTTTAAAATATAAAGGGTTTTCACTCATTTTAAATGATTAAGACTCTTGGGTCCTGATGTTTCCTTGAATTCATCAAGAAAATTAATTGTGGATTTATGAAAGATTGCTTGGAATTGATTGGTTTATTTTATAAAGGTATTGATATTTTAAAGAAGAATATGTGTAAATGGTTTGTTTTTTTAATGGGATTTCAAATGTGATTTTATAAATAGTTTTCAAAGGACATATGAAATATAGTTCTCCTATAATATTTTAAGCATATATTTTTATAGAATTAGGAAAACCAATACATTATATAGGGAAGAAAATTAGATTTATTATAACACCATGGTTAGGGAATGTCACTATCTCTATCCGACCCATAGGATATCCATCATTACCTCACTCCTGAAAAAGGTGAATTAATGTTTAACCCCATTACAACTCCTAAATCTACTTTGCATCCAACTTCACCTTCACGGTTTAAATTATATGGACCCTTATTTAATATAACTATTTAGGCCTTTCTACTCATAGGTATATGATTGATTATTAATATTAAGTGCTTGAAGAATACACATGGATGTGAAAATTATCTCTTTCTTGTGAGGGTGTTAGAGTTGACATGTGATTTACAACATATATTATATTGTTTCATGTGATGATCATTGGATTTTTGTTTCTCACTTCCTCTTGTTTGGTTGCATGGGAATCCTATGAATTAAGAAATAGGTCCATATGTATACTACACTAGCTATCTCACACTTCCCCTAGTTGTATGGTTTTCTTAGTCTATAGGAGTTTCCCTAATGAGGAATGTGTGGGTAAGCCAGGTGGATTAATATTAATGTAGTGTAATGTAAATAATTTCTACTATATGAAGGTGTATTATGATGAGGGTGTTGTCATTTTACTTATGTATGTGGATGAATTTATCTTAGTTGTACCAACGAATGAAAGGCTAGAAGAGCTGATGATTGATTTATCTAGAAGGCCCAAAATGAAGGACCTTAGTTCTGGAAAGTGGATATTGGGGATAAATATTGAAAGATATATAAAGTATATAACTTTTTTAGCCTTGGTTAATTTTTATATCAAAATATTGTGTATTTATTTTTTTAAATATTATTATTACTGAATCAAATAGTATGGATATGAATAAAAAATGGATGGAATCCAATAGTATGACAAAAGAGTATGAATATGGAGTGAAAGAGTTCATCATGTTAGAAAAAGATAATGCATATGAACCTTCTGAAATCTTTTGTCTGTGTTTAAGCTATTTTTATTCAAGAAAAATTAGTTCATAAGAGTTTTAAGAACACCTGATCTTCCATGGAATAGATCAAGGATATAAATATTTGAATAAACACAAGGGAAAAGTGAATGTAGCTAGTGGTTGTGATAGCACTGCATTTTATTGATCATATGATATGATTACAAATGTAGACACTGATGAAGATTGTATTGAGGATGTGATTACATATGTGAATGATGATGATTATCATATTGAGAAAATGAAAAGGAAATTTGAATATTAACTTCACGATTTCCCAAAATTGGTTGAGAAGTTAAAGAGTTTTACAAAGATGCCACTGTTTGTTGGTTTCACTAAATATACACCATTTTCATTTGTACTAATGGTGTATAATTTGAAACCAGGAAACATAGGGATTGATTCCAGTTTTACAAAACTAATTTTTCTCTTGAATGACATGAACACAGTAGATAATGATCTCCCAATCCAAAAATACAATTCCCAATGAATTCTTTGCTTGATGGGTATGATGTCTAAAGGAATACATGCCTACCCGAATGATTGTATACTATTTCATAAGGACCAAAAATCACATAAAAAATTCTCAAAGTGTGGTTTTTATCAATACAAGAAAGATTCATCTAGTCCTATGAATGTTTTATAGTACGTTCCAATCAATCAAATGTTAAGGAGCCTATATAGAAGTGAGGAAATAGTAGTGAAATTAACATGGAACACAGTCATAATAATTAAACATGGGAAACTATGTCTCCTAGTAGAATTTCCTCCATAGAAGAAAATTGATCATGATTATCCTAAATTTTTAAAAGATCCAATAAACCTTTTCTTTGAATTATATATAGATGGATTGAATCATTTTGGTTTTCAAATCAGCATTCACATTATATGGCCAGTTTTGTTGGTAAATTATAACTTTCCACCATCATTATGCATGAAACAAAAAATAAATCCTGTTATATATGCTAATATCAGTACCAAAAAAACCAAGTAATAATACTTATGTTTATTTGGCTCCATTGATCAAGGATTATATATTATTTTGGGATTCAGTTGTTAGGTTGTATGATGCTTACAAAAATGATGATTTCACATTGAGAGACATGTTGTATGGGATGATAAATGAGTTTAATTCTTGTGGGAATTTTTTAGAATATAGCCTTAAAGAACTAAATTGTGTCCCATTTGAGAAAATGGTACACATTAAATTAGGTTGAAAGATTCATCTAAAACCAAGTTTCCAAGACATCCGAGATTTATACCCCAAAGACATAAGTGTTGATCTTGGATGACATCATTTGATGTAAGTTTAGAAAAATGTAGAACACCATACCTAGTAATAGGTGATCAATTTTTTTACAAAGTAAAACATGTGGATAATACTTTTGGTAAAATGATTTCAAAAAACCTTATGAAATATGGTTCAAAAAAGAGATCAGATTCTTTAATTACCATATTAGAATTATTTGTACATTAGGAATTTTCCTGATGTTATTCATGTTGAAATTTTTTTATGTGATACTGTCATCGACATATTTCAAAATACACCCATAAAAAATTAAGGATGGAATTAAGGCTATGTTAGACATGGTTGTCATGGGAATACGAGAAGAGTTGGTGCTAGTGAAGGGTGAGAAATGAACTTTTCTTCCTCCAACTACTTAGACACTTTCCAAGCATGATTCATATCAGTTTTTCTGATTCTTGTATGAAGTAAAGGTTCCAAAAGGTTATTCATCAAATATAAAGAACATCTTGTCGATGAAAAATTTAATGTTAAAGGGTTTGAAATCATATGACTATCATGTTTTAATGAAATATATAATTCCTATAGATTTACATTTCTTTTTTCCCAAGAATGTTCATCATACATTAACCAATCATTGTTTCTTCTTCAAAACTATATGCAATAATGTTATAGACCCAGCAAAATTTTTGAATACAGAAAGATATTTTTTTTCATATTATTTTAATAAAAAATGTTCTTCCCACAAACAGTATTTTATATGATAGTTCATTTTATAGTTCACTTGTTGTGAGAGATTCTACCATGTGGTCCTGTACAATTTAGATAGATATACCCCATTGAATGGTATATTAATATTTTGAAAGTGTAGATAAAAAATTGAAGTTAAAAAAAGGGATGTATTGTAGAGAGATATATTATTGAGGAAGATGTTGAGTTCTATACTGAATATCTTTCTTGTGTGGAAAGCATTGGTCTACCTAAATCTCATCACACTGGGCAACTTGTGGGTGATGGAATTTATGGAAGAGATGTTGTCTCAATCAATATTATAGATCATGATTAGGCTCACCTTTACTTTTTTCATAATAGTTTGGAGGTTTCCCCATATGTTGAAACCTATAAATAATATCGTAGGCATTTGAATCTATAAAGTACTGAAATATGGAAATAAAATACACATAATAAATAGTTCATAGGATGGTTTCGAGAGCATATTTTTAAGGATTCAGATGAAAATCCGAATGCAATTTTAGAATGATTTTGGTGGATATCCGGAGGACCAAGTGTGTATGTATTATCTTAAAATTGTTATTTAATTAATGGTTATACCCTCTATACCAATGAACATGATGAAGGTAGTACTGTGAAAATTTTTGTAATTACAGTTGTAGCTAAAATGATGAATCTTTCTGGTACTAAGGACAAAAATATAATTTACATGAATATGTCATACTTTTCCATCATAAAAAATATAAGAGTTGGATTATACAACATTCCAAGTGCTTATTTTTCAATGCTTGTGGGTTAATAATAGGTTTGATGTTAAAATAAGTGATTGGGATTCGTGAAAGATGATTTCAGTAAGGAATGGTAAAAATATGAACAATATATAATGGAATCATAGGTAGTACAAGTATTTTATGTTCCAGTTCCCACAAACCATAATTGGTCAACTGTTATGTTATCGACCAAAACCAAAAAAGTGTTAGATGAAAATTCTACTAAGGATGACCCTTTCTTTGGGACGTCGCAATAATTTCACATTGGTACCTATGTAGATCATATTTTTTATGTCATAGGAGACCAAATTGAAGGTTTTTGTATTGTTGAGATAGGGTTCAAAACCCTTCAACCTTTAAAAAATAAAAAGAGAGTTCAATAATTAGGTTAAATTTTTATTGTAATATACTAAATGTTACCAAATGTTTTTATTTGTTCACTGCTGTACTTATATAATATAAATTTAATGTTAATCCACTTCTAAAGATAATAGATTTTGAAGGTACTGGTGCTCCCAATCCAAAGGCAAAACAGGTGTAACGTCCCAAATCTGAACAACCACACGAACAGTGCTAAACGAGTTGGGTGTTACTACCTTAGGCACACATCCCCAAATGCTAAAAGTTTCTGCCTTGAAGAAAGGGTGTAATAGGTGTATTTTGGAGGATATAACCTCTGAAAGAAGGAAAAATAATGGCACTGGTCCGAGAATAATATAAAATAGCGACTCTATAGAATCGAACCAGACCTGCATAGCAGAATGTTAATCAATAGAAATAAACAACGGAAGAAATAAAGATAAATAAATAAAGTGGAAAGTAAACAAAACAACATGCTAGAAAACAATTGTAACAACAACTAAAATAAAAAATCATGCATCCGAAGAGGTCATACACATAAATAAGCAACAGAGCCCATGGATAACCAATATTAGCTGCAAAACAACATAAGCGTGATGATACAAAAAATGGAAGCAAAAAAAGTAAACTCTAGCAACGAACAACTTCAAGGTCCATACCATCTCCATGAAAAAACTAATATAATCCAGATCTTGAAGCTGGTATCTTTCATGCACGTAAATCCATAAAGTATACACGTGTCCCGAAGGGCCTATGCAGGGTGTGAGATGAATCTCAGTAGGATACCACCCAACGGTACAGACCTAGTATAAGTGCTTAAACATGCATTAATTTATAAGGAAAACATTAAATAATACGATGAACAAATAAACATAAGCTCCACTGGTGCTAAGCAGCCACTATGGAGTGTCACCTGCATCGGCCAACGTTAGAATCCTTTTCATGTAAATTAGCACCATGTGGCCCCTAACACCTCGTGTCTCAAGTATTGATGTCCTGAAGGCATTCCCAACCAAAATTAACTTGGCTTGAAAGCCAACGCCTACCCATGGTACAACTACTGATGGAGCAACGATGTATGTCCTCAAATGGGAACCGAAGGGATAGAGATATATGCCCTCAAATTAGTAACCAGAGGGACAATGATGTATGCCCTCAAATTAGTAATCAGAGGGACATTGATTTCTGCCCTCAAATCATGGAGAGCCTCTACCGCGAACCCAATAACCACCACACTATCCCCTGAAGGATCCTCACCTTCCATGTGCCTTCATATGGAAATAACCCCCAAACCAATTATACCTAACCGCATCTATTGGGGGCCTCTACCCAATGAGTGGTCAAAACCAACTCATCATAGAGTCTACCTTTGTGCACATGACTCTATGTTCCGGGTGAGTGGTAATCACCAAAATAAGTCCCCAAGCCAGAAAATCTCTGAAACCTCGTGTCCCTACGACCATTTCTCTCATGTCTAATGGAATCTCCTTCCATGTAACCCGGGCCATTCCCAAAATGATAGTCACACTACCTCAAACCGATGTCAATGATGCCCAATCCTGTGGTCAGTACCACCCAATGTATTTTGGGCGAAGACCAACCTATGATCATTGTCACTCACCAATACCCTGGCCATGGCCAACTAAACCCAAAGGTTCCTTCATATGAAACATCAAACATCACACATATATAAAATAAAAAAAATACTTATAATAGGTAAAACAAACTAAACAGTTAAATTGCACTAGCCATGTTCTCCCTTAATCATGCCCAACATGTTTATACTCAACAGTTTAATCAAAACAGTTCAATTGTACCCATTTTGGATCCCTGACCAAAATGACCCAAATGATAAAAGACCTATAACCCAACCTTTCTCAAGTATAATAAGGTGAAGGAATTCCAAATGACATCCCATAAGGTGCACAATCAATTTAATATAAAGAAACATTGGTCTGGCTCAATACTCGACATCGCACTAAAAACAAGAAATCCCCAAAAGTGTATGAAAAAACAAGGTATGTAACACCTACCTGAGACTCATATACATAGGCACATTTGATATCAATATCCAATTCGAATCCGATCATCATAGATCTACATTTCTGTCAAATCGCAACAATTATACTCAGATGGAAACTGTGGTGTGTGAGGAAAAGGAGCTAGAACAACATAGGGTGTGCGGGTTTAGCCTTCCCGATGTGATCCTGGAGCCACTAGAGAATTGAAGAATGGATTTTGTATGAAGATTATAGGATGAGAAACGTTCTCGATCTTCTGGAGCATCATGGTCTGAAAACGGCGAAGGAGATGATGTTTTCTGAAATTAGACGCAACACTCATTCATATAAGCGAATAAAAATAAAAGTACATGACGTGTATTAATTACTACATGCCGTGTTGGGGCTTTGTCCATACTCTGACTTAC
Source organism: Viscum album (assembly GCA_963277665.1). Classification (NCBI taxonomy): domain Eukaryota; kingdom Viridiplantae; phylum Streptophyta; class Magnoliopsida; order Santalales; family Viscaceae; genus Viscum; species Viscum album. Next base: position 257,090,795 of record OY728128.1, on the reverse strand, counting down.
GCGGCCTACCAGGTCATGACTACATGGTGTGTATGAGGCTGTACACAGAGTTTCCTTGGTTTTCCTTATTCCTCGTCGACTTCCCCACATGCCATGTATATCCCCCATAAACGGTTCAGACTACATGGTGTGTACAAAGTGTTCACGACATGTACTTGGTTATTTATCTCTGCCCGGACCACATGCTAACATTCCATGTATGAACTTCACACACAAGAATGGGTACACAGTGTGTACTGAATTTTCAAGGTGTGTAATCTGGAAATTTCCAGAACATCCCATATTTTCCCAGTTTTCTCAAAAGCAATTCAAAAATTTAAACAGAATCGGGATTTTGACCCATTCCAAAAACATGGGTTCTTATTATAGGTATCTCAACCTACTGATGCTTACAGTGTAATGTAAAAATGAAATTTTTTACACATTGGTGCTCCTAAACCTGAGGAGCAACAGGTTTCTCAACCTACTACTGCTCCTAGTGCAGAGTTACAATGACCATCTACACATGCCAATTCTACCACTCCAGAGGAACATATTGAAGATGTTGAATCCAAGGAAATGGTATGTTATGAAGTCCCAATGATGTAGAAAAAATAGGAGGGTCGTAGTTTGACGGTGTTAGCAAAAATCATTAAGGAGAAAATCAAAGGCATCAAATACGAGGTAGGATGGAATGTGTGGGGCCAACAAGTTAACCCCAACAAGGGAATGTTCATTAGTTACATTGGAATCTTCACTAAAAAACATGTTCCAATTGATTTATATTTGTGACACCATGTTGTGATCATGCTCAAGACACTGATGTAGGAAGAGATTACAGTAACATTACTATATCCTTTCATTATTTTACTAAAAAATAAAATAATTAAACATTGAATTACTCTTCATCATCCCTTGTAGGGTGCATTTATAGTAGATGAATCACAAGAATATATGTATTAATTATTTCTAGAAGGAATCATAGAGGATTATGCACAATCATAACTAGACATCATCTTAATGATGGTGAATGGAAAATAAACTTGCACCCACTGCTTATCTATGAACACCGAATAACCCAAGAAGCTTGGGATGTGTTTAATGTTCATCGTACAGATGTGCCATTTCAGGTACATTGTGTCATTTAAATTTTTTTTTGATTATATGTGTATTCATCACTTTCATAGGAAATTTTTTATTTATGAAACCGAAACTGAGTGCTGGAAATAAGGAATGAGCATAAAAATTAGTGTACCCATACTATAAAGAAATGATGGGGTATGTTTCACTTGAAAAATAATGGTACATATTTGAAATCTACCAAAATACTTTTATGTTGTATGAAACAATGCTATAATTATGTTCATTTGTTTATAAGTAGATTTATGACTCTAAATCCAAATCCAATTTTATCCCACGCCATGTCTAATAGAAGGAAGAACATGTAAATAAAGATGATATAATAATAGATGAAAATACACAACAGTTTGGAAAACATGTGTAAGTATAACAAAATAATTTTCTTTATAAAAATTGATATTACATATTAATGATCATTTATTTTCCTATATTTTTTATCTATCATAGTAACATGAATAAACAACACCTGTACTGGATGAACACATACTATCAATGGCCTTGAAGTGTCCAGAACAGTATGGCCACTTCAGAGGTGTGGGTTTTTGGGTGAAACCCTAAACATATTTTGATAAAAAAACAAGAGGATGATCAAAGTGAAGAAATGAAATAGATGAGATGATGATTAGCTACCCTTTAAGAAAAAATCCAATGGTAGAGACAGATGACTAAAACTTTTATGGGGGGAAGAAAAGAGAAGAAACAACATAAGAAAAACCATCACATGAAGATCCTTCCCCACCCCCACCAGTTATGAGGTGAGCCATTCCCCCAAAAGATATTCATTAGACAAGATAATCAATGTTATAATAAATTTTTCCATGAAATTTGAATCAAATAGATACTGATACCTTTCCTGTATTGATATTCTATAGGGTGATAATTATTGTGATTTATATATATCAACACCCATAAAACACCTTGTAGCAAGGGTTACATTGTTCAATATCCAAAATGACATACAACACAATAGACCACTTCAAACATTTCACGTGAGAGTGTCGATTAGGATAGCCCATGAGACACGAACTGAGCTACATATTCCAATTTATGAGGAAGATATTCATAAAATAAAAAAATCTATTAGAAGATTCATCATATGGTCATCACATCTTGTAAAAAACATGTCGCTGAGGAGGTATTGTTTTAGAAATTTATTTCTAAATCAAAACCTTTATCAATTAATGAAAAAAGTTCTAAATCGATTAATGTTATTATAGATGGAAAAAGGGAATGAGATGAAATGAATGATGGGATCAAAAACTATCTAAAAGATCGACCAACAAATCAAAAATATCTACTGAAAGTACCATTACCCCACCCATTATATATCCTCATTTACTAGAATTGAAGGTTCATGTAGATACAATGTAAAAATATGGTAGTAGTCACATAGTTGAATGTGAAAAAATATGTATAGAGAGGAACTTCAAGACTTCATTGGAGTTGATAATTTAAGTTAAATCCTCAACTATGATTAGTTAGGTGGCTCAGTTATAAATGTATACATGGGGTATGTTTTCATGATTTGATTTTCAAAAAGCTGATATACTATATTAATTATAACTAAATAAATTTCCTATTTTTGGATGGCGTATATCTAAAAAAATTGAAGGTATTTTCCCATGAAAAAAATTTGGACTCATAGTCCTCACATCACCTCTATAGAATAACCAAAAATAGATACCACAAAAAGGATGAAGTAGTTGAACGTCTAGTCAAATCATTTGAAAGTAAAATTTTGGATGAAAAACTCTATTTAATACCAATGATTCTAGGGTAAAACTCTAGAATTTAATAATATCAAATATATTATCATTTCTTTCATTACTTATTCCTTTGGTGTTTTTAGGGAGCATTGGATTCTCATTACAGTAAATTTGGATACTACAAAGATTTATTTTCTAGATTCAATGCATTGATATCCAAAATAACATCCACACATGATAGTGTTTTTCAATTTATAATACACTAAATATGATGTTTTAGAACAAAAAATAAAGTTATATAATTTATATTATCTAATAATGAGGATTCTATTATGATAGGGTGGTGTATCAATATCCTGAAAAACAAGGAATGAGGCTAGGGGCTAAGTACAAGGAAGAAGACAAGTTCTAGGGCTGGACAAGTATTAGGGTATATATAATAATATTTAACTATAAAAACATATATAAAAAAATTAATTATTCAACTCAATGTTTCTGTAGTGTTCAAAAGAAACCAATGGAATAGATTGTGGATATTACATTTTTATATTTATGAGAGAGATCATATTCCATGAAAAAATAACATCCTTGAATAGGTATTTTCAAAGATAATTACAATTTCATTTAAAATATTTATTAATCCTTTTTGTATTTAAATTATTCCAGTACTACTATGATTATTGAAAAGACTTATATTCCCATGAAAATATTGAGGTTCTCCGAATTAAATGAGCAGAATACCTAATGAAATAATGCATACAAATAGCATGAATATGTGATTTCAATAGAAGTAGTGTATTGTTTCATATTTATGATTAATTTAATTATTTTTAGTATTACTCATATAATAATTTTTTTCTTCTATAGGTGGATTCCTTTGTTCGAGTCTTGGTGGTTTATTCAAAGATAATCATGCTCATGACAGATTAGACTTTAAGGATGAAACTGAGATAATGAAAAAATGGAAATGGGTCATGAATTAATAAAGGTGAATTACTAATAATTATATAATTAATTTTTTCATAGTTTTATCAAATATTTGTTAGTTAACTTCCTTATAATTTTATCTAATACTAATTTAGTTTTTTTCTAGATATTTTGGGAAGATATGATTTCCTTTCAACTATCTACAACAAGCTAGAACAGGTAGATCATGTTCCTTTTTGGTGAAAGAGGAAACCCCATGTTGCATGAAATGTGAAGTGAATCGTAAGGATGAATCTACTAGGTGATTTATAAGTAGTTTAATGAAAATGATGACTTCCCAAAAGATTTTTCATGAAATAATTCTTGAACATTGTGGTAATCAGCCACAACTCAATCTGCTGCACCTCAATCTAGTACACAGTGTGCTCAATATGACTCGAAGTGTATGCTTTTATTTTATAACATTATTTAATCCTTTAAGATTCTTGTATTATGAACTAGCATGGTTTAATCCAGGACTACTTATTATGATCTATGATAGTCATGGTGTGAATTTCAAATGTTAACATCACCTTATAATATCTTTATGCTAATGTTATCCTTATATGATTATTGATATTTCCCTTATTTACACTTATTGAGAATCTATGATCACCCTTTATTTTGTTTCATATCCTTAGGCTATGAAGTTTAGTTTAATAAAGGATATGTACAATAAGGTTTCTAGTAAAGAATAACCTAATGAGAGACTGTTATGAACAAGTTCTTTATGTTTCCTTGTTTCTAAAAGAAGTAGACCAAAACTATTCTGGCATGGATCAGTATGTTATGTAAGGAATATTAATCTAGTAAGATGTTTTATCTATGTATGAAATTTCTGGTTCAATATAGTTGGAATCATAAAAACTAAACTACTCAAAACTGAGTAAAAATAACAAGTTAGCGGTATCACTCAAAGTGTCTCTTTTTATTTAAAATTGACATTACTTTTAGTAAAAAGAATAAGTGACATACTGAAAACTGAGAAAATAAATTTGTATTGTTTTGATACTTTTTGAAAAAAATCCAAAAGTCATTTGTGATGTTTAGGAATCAACCTCACCTCAATATGATGCACGGTGTGGCCGGTATGACTTTAAGTGCATATTTTTATATTAAATTGACATTAAATTTAGAAAAAAAGTGACATATTGAAAAGAGAGAGAACAAATCCGTATTTTTTTATACTTTAAAACAATTATCCATTAGTAATTTCTGAAATTTAGGAATCAACCACACCTCAATCCTATGCATGGTGTGATTGATATGAATAAATGTGTAGTTATCAATTTAAAATTGAAATTTTAGTTCGAAACATGTCACTCACTAAAAACCAATAAAACATGATTTGACTATATTCATAGTTTAGGAAAGAGATTTATAAGTTATTTTTTATGTTTATGAGGTAGTATCACAACAAAATGATGCATGATTTGATTGGTATGCCTCAAAATGCATGTTTCATGTTTGGAATGACATTTTAGTAAAAAAACAAAAAAGGAGTACTGAAAACTAACCAAACACATTAGGATTGTTTTGATACTTTAGTAAAAAGATATATAATTCATTTTTAACATGTAGGAATAAACTGAACATCAATATGATGCATGGTGTAGCTGGTATGACTCAAATTGTCTCTTTTTATTTAAAATTGGAATTAATTTAAGTAAAAACTATAAGTGACATAATAAAAACTAATAAAATGAATTTGGATTGTTTTTATTGTTTAGTAAATTGATCCATGAGTCATTTGTGATGTGTAGGAGTCAAACTCACCTCAATACGATGCACGGTGTGACTAGTATGACTCTAAGTGTGTCTTTTTATTTAAAATTGACATTAATTTAAGTAAAAACGAACATGTGACATACTAAAAACAAAGTAAACTCAATCGTATTATTTTTGTATTTTATAAAAATGACACATGAGTCATTTTTAACATGTAATATTCAATAAAACCTCAATAAGACATATGGTTAGACCAGTATGACTCCAAGTGTGTCTTTTTTATAAAATTCACTTTAATTTAAGTAACAAAGAAAAAGTGACATACTGAAAACCAAAAAAATGCATTAATATTATTTTGATAATTTATTAAAAATATCCATGAGTCATTTTTGACATATAGAAATAATCCCCACATAAATTCAACACATGGTCTAACTGCTATGACTAAAAGTGTCTCTTATCAGTTTAAAAATGACATTTTAGTTCAAAATATATCACTCACTGAAAACCCAGATAACACATACTGATTTTCTTGATAATTTAGGAAAGTGATTAATATTCCATTTTTGATGTGTTTGAAGATTTATCACATCAAACTGATGCATGATGTGATTTGTATAACTCATAATGCATGTTTCTTATTTGAAATGACATTTTTGTAAAAAAACAACTAGCATACTGAAAACCAAGAAAATACATTAGAATTATTTTGATACTTTAGGAAAAAAATATATATCATTTTTGATGTTTAGGAATCTCTCACACCTCAATACAATTCCCGGTGTGACTGGTACGACTCCATGTGTGTCTTTTTATATAAAATATATATTAATTTAAGTGAAAATGAAAAGGTGACATACTAAAAACCAAGAAAACACATTCATATTGTTTCAGATTTTAGTAAAATGATCCATCAGTCATTTGTGATGTGTATAAGTCAACTAAAACTCAATACGATGCATTGTGTAACCATTATGACTCCAAGTGTGTATTTTTATTTAAAATTGACATTAATTTATTTAAAAATAATAAGTGATATACTTAAAAATAGGATGTTGAATTCAAATTATTTTGATAATTTATGAAAATGGTACATGATTCATTTGTGACATGTAAGAGTCAACTTTACCTCAATATGATGCATAATGTGACTGGTATGACACAAAGTGTGTCTTTTTATTTAATAATGGAGTTAAATTAAGTAAAAAAGAACATGTAACATACTAAAAACCAAGAAAACACATTCATATTGCTTTGATACTTTAGAAAAATGATCCATGAGTCATTTTTGATGTGTAGTAATCAACCACACCTCAATATGATTCATGGTGTGACTCGTATGATTAAAAGTGTTCATTATCAGTTTAAAATTGACATTTATTTCAAAATTTTTCACTCATTGAAAACCAAGAAAACATGCATCGATTGTCACACTAATTTAGAACAATGATTCATAAGTCATTTATGACATGTATGAAATAATTTCACATCAAACAGTCACATGATGAAATTGGCATGACTCATAATATGGGTTTCTAGTTTGAAATGACATTTGAGTAAGAAAACTCAACTAACACACCGAAAACTGAGAAAATGCATTTAGATTGTTTTGATACTTTAGGAAAACAATCCAACAGTAATTTTTAATACGTAGGAATCATCCGCACCTCAATCTGACACACGGTGTGGCCGATATAACTTCAAATGTGTCATTATTTAAAATTGACACTAATTTTAGTAAAATAACATGTGACATACTCCAAACCGATCAAACACATTCGAATTGTTTTGATATTTTAGGAAAATAATCCATCACTAATTTTTAACAAGTAGGAATAAAAACCACATCAATAGGATGAACAATGTGACCAATATAACTCCAAATGTGTATTTTTTATTAAATATTGATAATTTATTAATGTATTATTTCATATTAATTTTTTATTTATTTATTCATAGTATTACTAACACAATATTTATTTTCTTACATAGGTAGAATCTTTTTCTTGGGTTGAGATGATTTGTTCAGAAACTGATACCATGGGTGGAAATTTTTGGGAGGGGATCAAGGGATTCAAAAAGATGAAATATTAATGTTTTCAAGTGTTTGTTGGATAATTGTAAATGTAATTATATAAAACATTATTTGAAATGTAAATAGTAGTGTTTTCTTTTATATACCATGGTGGACATTTTTTTATTAGTGATGTCAAAAAATGTATATACATTTTTTTTGAAATTATAGGTTCTATATAGAATTGTATGAAATTACAAGTTTTTGATGGGTGTGCTGATATATTAACAACACATTATAGCTAGATAGGCCTTTATCAACACTGTTTTTAGAACTGATAAAGGGCCCCCTTTATCAATGTTTTGATTAAAAATTCTTTTTTAGTTCTATTAAAAGCCTATTTCTATGCTGTTAAAGGGAATATGTGTAGTATTGGTGGAAGATGATTTGATTTGTTTCCACCACCACCCCCATGGGGTCTACTAAATTCTCAAGGAGCTATTGGTTAGAGATGAGGGAAGCTACAAGAAGTGCAGACCTATAACCCAGAATCTCCATGTATGATTTGAGGTATGATCTGTGTCTTTTTTACATTAGTTACATTATTGATAGAGATAGGAATGAGCCACTATTTTCTTACCACACCCCTTTCTTAAGATCTAGATATTCTAGTTGATCCTTTGTCTCAAACCTTTCATTTAGATACTCCTATTAGAAGATAATTAGGGATCACACATTTCTACAGATAGTGTGACATGAATATCGGAGGAGAGAGCTTCTAATGGGGTTTTTTCACAGCAGCTACAAGGCCTTATGATTTCATTAAATATATGGATTGGTTATTAGTATTTCATGAATATATTGATAGTTTTAAAGAGAGGGTGATTTGGATCTATGTTGATGGGATGAGTGATGTGGGATTTATTTCATTGATTTTTTCCACAACAATTATTACAAATACTTTTTTTATATTTAAAATAATCTATTTTATTTAAAAATTGACAATTGTTGACATTTTGGAATTAAATTATTAAAACTATGATTTATTTATTAAAATATGTATTTTACTATTTATATTAGTTATTTTGAATAATTTAATGTCAAATAATTATTTTTGTATAAACAACCATTTTTCACTATGTTTTTTTAATTATAGTTTTTCATTTCCATTCCATTAATTCATTCATTATTTAATTTTATATTTGTCAAAATAATAATTTTAAATATTAAATTTCATTATTTAATTTTATTTATTTCATTAATTTAATTTTCTTATTTATTAGAGCCATTTTTTTATTTTTTAAAATAATTAATCATAATAATTATTGATTGACCCACCAAATCAGAACATTTATTACCAATAAAGGAAATGATGAAAGTACACTAGCATGTGGAATTATATGTTCAAGACATTATTAAGTTTCATGGGATTCCCTCAGAAATTGTTTCTGATAGGTACATGAGGATCACATCCTGATTCTGGAAAGGTATGCTGAAGGAAATGGGTTCTTAGTTGAAATTGATCATGGATTATCATCCACATTTGGATGGACAGATATAGAGGGATATCTTGGTTCTTGAGTATATTATTCGGACATGTTTACTTAATTTTGATGGATCTTGGGGAAATCATTTTCCATTGATAAAGTTCACATATACCAATAGTTATCAATCATTGATCAGTATGATAGCCTTTAAGGCTTTTTATGAGTGGCCATGTCGATCTCCCTTGTGCTAGGCATAGTTGAGGGAGTGGTCCAAGTTTGGGTCAAGTTTTTTTAAGGAGATGACAGAGGTGGTACAGTTGATCCAAAGGAATTTGATCATGTCATAGAGTCATGAAAAATCTTATGCAAGCTATTGATGGTGGCTGCTGAATTTTTAGGTTGGTGATTGGGTCTTTCTCAGAGTTTCACCTCACTTGGGACATTGTTGGTTGGGTAAGTAGGTTAAGTTGTCACTGAGGTTTTTGGGCCCCTTTGATGTCATTTAGAAACTAGGGAGGGTGGCCCAATAGTTTATCTCTTCGTCTAATTAAATTCTATACAAGATGTGTTTCATGCTTCTCAGTTGAGGAGATATATAATTGATCCATCCCATGTTATTAGGTGGGATGAAGTTGACCATGAGTCTGATGTCTCTTTTTTAAGCATACAATTCACATTATGGATCTCTAGGAGAAGGAATTGTGCAGTAAAACAATCCCTAAAGTCTTTGTATTTTGGAAGTGCAGACAGGATCACCACGATACATGGGTGCATGAGTTGTTGACGAGGATACCGTGGTATTCTCTTTTTGTGGATCGTGTATATGAGCTATTTCTGGGGATATAAATATTTTATGCTGGGTAGATTGTAACAACCTATTAACTTTCTATCTGGTGTGTTCTAATCTTTGATTTGGGTTTCTTTTTTTAGTTGGGTGAGTTTATTTGACCATGAATTGGTAGGATACCTATAATGGTGAATTTAGGGATTTCATGGAATTTTTAACATGAGCTTGTAGTTTCTGCTACATGTTGGGTAGTTACATGACATATAATGGGATTTCATGATGTGTATTGGATGTTGGATAGATCTTGTGAGTTGGATTACATAGTGTGGGAACATATCACAATTCATAAGGGTTACATGTCATGTAATATGAAAAATCAAGGTTTAAATCTATGATAATGTGCTTTTCAGTGCAAAAAAAAGAGTTTCATGATTTTTAATGGTATTACACACTATGTAATTGCTTGAGTTAAAACTTTTTGGGTGTCATACGAGTTTCTGAGGCTTTATCCTCTTTTGTAACCTTCTCCTATTAACAATATCTCTTACTCTAGGCGATATTGGGTGGCTTCCTTTTATCCAGATGAATTTATTCCATGATTGATCGTCATTGGGGTTGTATTTCTATTATTTAGGTAATCATTTCTCATGGTTCTTCTTTTGTTCGGGTAGTGTATATTCTTTGTCTATGGATTTGTGATTGGATAGGGTTTTCTATCAATCCAATTCAGATTCTTGATGTCCCTTTCCTTATGAAGGCAGTTCTCTTAGGTTTCAATCCCCATTGTCCAAGGAGGTTAGGTTTTATGCATGCCTGACCTATGTGGATCTGTTAGATTATTCTAATTTATTTTTGTTCTTATTGATTCCATGATATTTGAAATATAATTTCATGTGTTGAAATTAAAAAGGTCTTGTGTTCTCATTTAAAAAGGGGTTTTGGATTTGAAAATGGAATTTACTTGACTTGAACTGGGAAATGGATTTTCAAACCCTATAGTATATTTTCTTGGCACTGAAATGGTTTTATAAAAATGCGAGCATGTTTTTTAAAATATAATGTGATAAAAATTACATAGTGGGATCCTTGGGTGCATAGAGAAAGAGACATGTGTATACCTAGTGTGCATGACACCACTAGGAGGTAACCACTTGTATGTCGATGGAATATGGAAGGCCATGATGTTAGTTGGACCAACCATATTCCTTGTTAGGATTATAAGTGTCTAGTACGTATTGTCCCATTTTATAGAGCTCGACTGTTATGTGCATTGTTGTTTCTTGTTATTGAATGCATGATAGTTTATTTCATAGATGTTGGATGACATGTTTATTTATATTTGGTATCTTTACCTTCTTTGTTTCCGGATTTGGAAACATGTTATTCAATTTTTTAAAACTCAAGGATTGTTTGAAAAATGTTTTGAAGTTGTTTTATTTATAAAAAATCTTCTAAAAGTGTTTTGTTTTGAATATTGGACTTGTGTATTCTTATTATTAGAACTTTTATAGATTCTTTACTGGTATCCTACTGGCCTCTATTTCTCACACCCTACTTATACCTATGGAATGATATTGACCTTTTTTTGTAGGATACATGTAAAGTGAAGCGAATTATGAATCATGTAGGCTTCTCTTTACGTTGATGTTTTGTTTTGGAGGTGATGGTTGGTCACATTGAGATTAGTTTTGTTGTACTTTATGGTTTTTCCTATTTAGCTCAATTGTATCTCCCTTGTTTCCACCTTTCAAACTGGTTGTATGTATTTTTATCCTTATATAATAGACTTGTTTGGTTATCTTTGTTTACCCCACAATATAATGGGCAAACTTGTGTGATTAGATTGGTTGATCTGGGTTGGTATGTTATGTTCTTCATGACTCTGTAGGGTGATGGTGGTGTCTGGTGACTCTAATGCATGATGAGGTAGATCTATCTTTGACAGATTTAGATCATATCATCAGAGAGGAAAACTATATATAAATTTTTTGAGCATTATGAATCCATGAGATTCTAGAGATTCAACAGGGCAGCATGAAAGTTGCAGAATACAAGTCATGGTTTGTTAATCTCTCAGGATATTTTGGGGATATGGTATGAGATGTGTTCTTCTGAGAACAGAACTTCGATCATGTCATTATCTAAGAAATTAGGTCTATTTTGATTAATCTTTTCATTATCACTTATTATTTAGTGATTGAGAGATAATTAGTGGTGGAGAGATTCTAGGTAGAGAAGTCACTGACAATTGGTGTTGGTAGTGGGAACCCTGGAGTTGATACTTCTACAGCTGGAGGATAATGGTGGAATAAGGGATCCAGAAATGCTAGGAGGTACCAAATATAGTCTTACAATAGAGGGTATACAATTAAGGGCTATCAGGATGATTCCAGACATCTGAGAGAGAGGTGATTCTTCTCTTGTGATGGTTCGGGACATATCATGTGGGATTGTCTGACCCGCCATGCAACTGATTGAGATATGGTTGATGGACCACCTAGGTAGAGTCAATGACTAGAGCAGGGTGGTCTGTAGGGAATCAAATGAGGCAGAGGAGATGGGAGAGCAGCGAGAGGTGGCATTTTATTTGATTCATTTCCACCCCCACTAATAGGTGGTCCACTCCATGCTCAAGGAGCTGGTGGTTAGGGATGAGTGAAGCTACAAACAGTTCAGGCCTATGACCTAGAGGCCCCATGTGTAATTTGAGGTATGAACTATGTATTCTCTAATTTAGATGCATTATTGATAGAAATGGGAATGATCCACTATTTTCTTACCATAGCCCTTGCTCAAGATCTTGATATTATAGTAGATCCTTTGGTCATAACCTTGCATTTAGAGACTTCTACTAGAGGATAATCAGTGATCACACACTTCTACTGATAGTGTGACATGAATATTGAGAGCTTCCAATGGGTTATTTTCATATTAGCTATGATTCATTATGATGTCATTAAAGGTATGGACCAGTTATCAGTAGATCATGGTCAGATTTATTGTTTTAGGAAAATAATGTAGTGTGTCCGTGTATATGGGATGAGTGATGTTGGATTTATGTCATTTTTTTTCACAGAAATTATTATAATTAAATTTCTTTTTATATTTAAATTAATGTATTTTGTTGAATAATTGACATTTGTTTTCATTCTGGTATTAAATTATTAATTTTGTGATTTATTTCTTGAAATATGCCTTTTATTGTTTATTTTAGTTCATTTGAATAAATTAATGTTAAATAATTAATTTTGTATAAACCACCATTTTTTCCTTGTGTTTTTTTTAATTATAGTTTTTCATTTACATTATTTTAATTTATTAATTATTTCATTTTATGTTTGTCAAGATAATTACAATTAATTTTATATTTTTTTAAATTTTGTTTAAGAATTAAATAAATTAATTTATTCATCTTTTGTTTTCTTTTTAATTTATTATTTTTTTAATTCTAATTTAATTTATTTATATTTTGAGTGTTAATTTTTTATTTATTTATTTTTAGGTATCGCTCCATGATCTACCGTTGGGTGCTACCGGTATGCCATACTATCGTTATGCCCATACTACCGTTCCACCCTACATCCATCTACCACTAGATAACACCACCCATCATCTTCCACATCCAACAATAAATCTACCATTTCCTATTATACAGCCAGGACACCTTGTATGTCTACTATTTCCCATGCTACCGCTAACACCCCCTATCCATCTACTTTTTCCCATGCTACCACCAGTCAATACCTTACACTCCCCTATTTTCCAGCAATATACTACTGTTATCCCCCTTTCAACTATCTACCACTAACACCCACTCCCTATTCTACCATTCGAGAGATCCATTTCCAGCACTCCCAACATCCATCAACTGTTGAAAAATCCTACTACCGGTCCCCCACCCATCCTACAACATCTTCTATGAATGCTACAACCATTGCCCTACTGCCACTTCTTCTACCATCCCCCAAACTTATATTACTCCCAATTCACCCATATTTCTCCTTGAATGGTGTCACACCCATGGTGCTACCACCCCATCCACTACCATCACAACCAACATCCACCATCAATGAATACCAAGACGCCAGACTTATTGGCAATACAAGTTGAGAAATATGAGGAATAAAAATGGCACACAATAAACACCAAAGAAAATTTCAATCTTTATTGTAATCACATATCCCAGAATACATTTTCACCAATTTATACTCTTCCAAAAAATGAAAAAAAAAACTATAAACATAATACACAATGTAACATTAATTTGGGGATCAAAAAACATAGAAACCTTAAAAGATTTCATGGGAAATTAAACAGACTACTTGGGGAATAGAAAAAAACAACTCATGGGAAGGATCCAACATGGAGAAATAGAGCCACCTAGAGAAATGATGCTCTACATGGGGAATACATTGCCTACATTGGAGAACCAATGGACTCCTCTTTATTTTGGTTTCCAACACTCCCCTTCAAACCAAAACATGCATCATTCCAAGCATCATTATTATTTTTTTTGAATTCATTTTTCAATAGTGACTTTGTGAAAATATCTTCCACTTGTTCCATTATATGGAAATATTACAATTTTACCATTTTTGTTTCACATGATCTATTGGAAAATGGAATCGAGTATCAATTTGTTTACTTCTTCCATATTGCACCGGGTTTTTGGAAAGTTCAATTGCTGACTTATTATCCACATATATCACTGTGGATCCATCCTTTGGATTCTTCATCTCCTTCAATAAAATTCTCAACCAAATTCCCTCACAAATAGTGGATGATGTCACCGCGTAGTCTGCTTCACATGTGGATAAGGCGACCACACTCTTCTTCCTTGAATTCCACGTGAAAGAAGTCAATCCAAAAAAATGAATACCAAGTGGTGCTTTTTCTTTCATCTGGTTCACCTCCCCAATCACTGTATGAGTAACCATATAGCTTTTCTTCTTCATTGTATAGATAAAATAGACCAAAAATCCACCTTTCTTTGACATACCTTAGGATTTGTTTTGCTGCTAGCCAGTGTGACTCTTTCAGTTCTTCCTTGTACTTGATGAGAAGCCCAACACTATAGAAAATATTTGGCCATATTATTGTGAGATACCTCAAGCTTCCAATTAGACTCTAGAACAAATTCGAGTCAATGATTATCCCTTATCTATCTTTTTTTAGTTTTAATCTCATTTCCATAGTTGTGTTTACAAAATTTCAATTCACCATCTTGAATTTTTCAAGTAACTCCTTGGAATACCTCTTCTGAGATATATAGATACTACCATGTTGTTTCTCTACTTATATTCCCAGAAAAAATACATGAGACCTCCATTGGTCCTCTCGAACTCCTTGAACATGGACCCCTTGAATTGATCGAACATCGGTTGACTATTACCTATAAACAACAAATCATCAACATATAAGAATGCAATAAGTATATTGACGTGATAATTCTTATTGATGTAAACTGAATTCTCATATGGACATTGGGGGAAGTCATTCTCCTAAAGATAATTGTCGATGCGTGCATTACAAGCATGTGGAGCTTGCTTCAACCCATAGAGAGATTTCTTTAGTAGATAAACCTTGTCTTCCTCCCCTTGAAAACTAAAGTCTTCAGGCTATTCAATATAGACTTATTCTTCTATAATTCCATTCTAGAATGAATACTTCATATCCAGTTAGTTGATAATTCAACTATGATGAACAATAAGGGATATAATCATCCTCACAATGTCAAGGTGACCAACATGAGTGAAAACTTCTTCAGAGTCCCCCTTGTACTCTTGTTTACACCCCTTTTCTATGAGCCTTGCCTTGTATCGATCAATATCTCCATCAAAATTTCAGTTGATCTGGTACACCCACTTGAGAAAGTAGGCAGTACATGCAACTGGTTTTTTCCTATAAGCTCTTTGTCAGGACTTTCTCCTTCATCATGGTACTCGTCATGTCAAGGATTGTTCGGTTCTTCGTTTGTGTAATGCCATTATTTTGTGGAATGTAGGCAACAATATATTTTTGTTTGATTCCTTGTTCCTAGAAGAAATATTTAAATGCATTTAAAGTGTATTCTCCACCTCTAACATATCTGATTACTTTTGTTTTGTTACAACATTCAGCTTCAACACAGGCTTTGAAAATTTTAATGACAGTGAAAATGGATTTTTTTTGATACAATGCACCCAAAGCTTTCTACAAAAATCATCAATGTGGGTAATAAAATACCTATTAACTCCAAGTGAGGGTGTTTCAAGTGGTCTGAAAATATTGGTACGAACCAACATAAGTGTTTCATTTTCTATTTTTGGACACTCCACTGGGGAAGGAGTGATTTTGTTTCTTACCGAGTGTACACACCTTAAATACATGATTTGGAACTTCAATCACCGGTAAGACATGAACCATGATTGATGAGGATAGACATTTAGGCCCATTAAAATGTAGATTCCCAAAGTGAAGATACCATCTCCACGAGTCATTCTTTATGAGTCCAAAGAGACACTTCCCAACCATTGTGTTGATATGCAGTGGAATCATGCGATTTGTCACCATTTGGTCTTGAGCAACAAGTCTCCTATGAAAATACCTTATAAAAAAAGAATAATTCTCCATGTGTATAACATATCCATTCTAAAGGAGTTGGTCGAGACCAAGGATATTGTTTTTCATGTTTGTTACATAATATATTAGAGATATAATTTGGGTCACCATTCTTCTGATAAATATTAATTTTAACTTTACCAATCACAGGTACCTTTGAAGATTTGTCAAAGATCACATCACCATGAACTTCTTTTGTGAGTTTCTCAAATAGTTCTTTGTTACCAATCATGTGGTTTCTTGAACCCATGTTCATATACCACATATCGAGCTGTTTACATGTTTTTTTTGGGCGAGGAGGAGTAAGGTACCTTCTTCTTCATGGTGAGATGTTTTAGCATTATTTTATTTTTCATCTTGAATCATTTTTCTCCAACAATCCGAAGAATAATGGTTGAATTTCTTACAATAGTGACATGGAACATTTTTTTGTGTTTCCATGACAAAACGTGAATCAGCCCCCATGATTACATCTACCATAGAAGCTGGTAAAATTGTGTTTCTTTTGTTGATGGTTTGAATGATATATGCACCCTCTAATTCTTTCAAGATGACCACCTCATTGCGTTTTCCCAGTCTTTTTTTCTTGTAGAGTCAACTTGGGCTCTAAATAATGCTCCAACATTAAACCCACATTCTTTTTCATTCGTTGCTCATACACTAGTAACGACCCCATGAGTTCTTCAATTGATAGTGTTTCTAAATATTTTGATTCTTTGATTTCCACAACCACATGCTCAAACTTGGTTGTGAGAGTTTGAAGTTTTTTTTCAATGACTCAAATGTCTTTAACTTATTCACCATTTCATTTCAAATTGTTAGCAATGCCAATTAGGTGTGAGAAGTAATCAAAGATACTCTCACCTTCCTTCATGGGTGCTGCTTCAAACTCTGCTCTTAGTGTTTGGAGACGAACCCGCTTTACTCAATAAACACCTTTAAAGATGGTGCAAGGGTATCCCAAGCTTGATTGCTTGATGTGGTTTCGGTAATCTTTTCGAATGTTGATTCATCCAACCCTTGATAGAAGAGGAACAATGCCTCGTTCTATTTCTTCATTTTATTTTTGTGACCCAACTTTTCTTCATTCGTGAAGGTGGATTATTCTACCGTAGAGGGTATATTATATCTGTCGGTGATGATCTCCCATAATTCTTGTGACCCGAATAATGCATTCATCTGGATGCACCACCTTTCGTAGTTTCCTTTAGACAACTTCATAACTTGTAGCTAAATTATGGTGGTCATCTTCAGAAATTGGAGGATGTGTTGAGACCACCTCTGTACCAGTTTGTTGGCTATACAAGTAGAGAAATATGAGGAATAAAAATGTCACACAACAAACACCAAAGGAGCTTTCAAGCTATATGGTAATATCTTATCACTGAATACATTTTGAAAAATTTATACTCTTCCCAAAAATGAAAAAAAAACTTCAAACACAATACTCTACATTGTATTAATTAGGGGAACAAAAAACATAGCTAAATTAAGAGATTGCATGGGAAATTAAACAGAATATTTGGGGAAGAGAAAAATTAATGCATGTGAAGGATCCAACATGGAGAAATGGAGCCGCTTGAAGAAATGACGCACTGCATGTGGAATACATGACAAGCATTGGAAAACCAAAGGACTCCTATTTATATTGGTTTGTAATTTCTATCAAGCCTTGTAGTGGATGAACCCTATGAACCACCTTCATTGAACGACTAGGCAAACCTATGAAGAGATGTTAACATCTTTGAATCAACTACCATAGATTCCCCACCACAAACGAAAAACCAAAATCTATTACTCATTGATTAATAAATTCGTGCAAGTTATACAACACCGGATGAATCTAAGCCACCACGAGTGAAGCTTGGATAAGAATAATTCCGCAACAGATCTGCCCTCCCATGCCTGAGTGGATGCATGCTTTACCTATTGAAGCCCACTGAGCACCCTACCTGAGGTCCGGATATTCAATATATATATAATTATTATTATAATTATAAATATAACTATATTTATATAATAAAAATAATAATAATTATATATATTTGTGTTAATTATATATTTATTTCAATATTAATTTAAATAATTTTTATCTTATTAAATTTTTTTTTCGAGAAGAATTCCAAGGAAAGGTTGCAACACACACTTCTACTAGAAGCTTATGGAGGATGAAGGAAGAGAATATTCTTGATTTTTTTCTCAAATATCATGTAGAAAGTCCATGTGAAATGAGTGAAAGAAGTTGGAGGAGCATTTTCCTCCCCTAAGGATGGAATTATACTGTGACATTTGTGCCATGTGGAATTCATTGAGAAGTTTCCAGGCAGTGACCGCGAGTGCACATTAGTGAAGGGTGAGAGATTTTTTCTATTAAAATGAAGGAGATCAGAAACAGTCATGGGGGATAAAGATCCACAATCCATAATTAATCACTCACCAAAGAGAACACACAACAGAGAACCAAAATCAGAATCGAAGACTCGGAGTAGATGGCAAACAACAGGGAGATGGAGAAAGAAGTCGATCTTTGAGAGAAGCTTCTGTTGGGGACCTTCCTAGTTGGCGCACCACGCAACAGCTCATCCATTGGAGAATTAAGCTATTTATCTTTTAATGAGGTGTTTTTAATGCGGTCCAAGACTGCGTGAATTAATTCACGTGGTGAAATGCTTTTTATGTGGAGACATTATTGGATGCTGATTCTTTTTCTTATATAAGGAGGAAGTGACAAGGCATTTCAACATCACCTCCAGCAACAACACCGAGAAAAAATCCCATTTGGTGATCACCTTTCTTCAACAATCATCTTTTCTTACTCTCTTTCTTTTTATCCACACTTCTATTCTTGAGTATTAATTTTGATATCTATTCTATTTTGGGGAGTCTCTACCATGTACCACTTGATTTTAGTGGATATATCTTTCTAAAAAAGGTCTCGTGGTTTTTCCCTTTTGGGGTTTCCATGTAAAAATCTTTGATGTCAACTTTTTTTTCTGAACTTAATTTTTTCACTGCACATCCAATTTTATTTTGGTGGTATGATTTTATTTCTGGTGCGCGTTCACCTTTTTCTATTGTTTGGATGTTCGTCGCTTTCCCGTCTTTCCCAACATCTGGTATCAGAGGGTTTGGTTTTTTTATTTCATATTTATTATGGAGGCCAATGATAGTCGGGTGATTTTGTTGAATGGTACCAACTACCATATGTGGCGACTTAAAATGATGGATTTTATTTTTGTTAAAAAAATGCATCTTCCAGTGTTTAGTACCCAGAAGCCAGAGAGGATGTCAGATGAAGGATGGGAATTCGAGCATGAGATGGTTTATGGCTTCATTCACCAATGGGTTGAAGACAGCGTGATGAACAACATTGTCAAAATCTCTCATGCTAGAACTTTTTGGGAGAACCTTGAGATGAACAATGCTTCCGAGACGGGAAACAATAAATTGTTTCCACTCAAACAATTGATGAATTTGAGGTACAAAGATGGTATGTCTATTTATGATTACTTATTGAATATTAGGTATGTTTTGATCTATTTTCTGACATGGATATCAATTTTGAAGATGTGGTTTTTTCTCTTTTGTTGCTTAACACTTTACCTGATTCATGGGTGAATTTACATGTTACTCTAACTGGTTCTAATCCGAATGGTGCTGTGAAATTTAGTTTTTTCAAGTCTACTATTTTAAATGAAGATTTTAGGAGACGTACTCAGGAGAAATCCTATTTAGAGCTTTCAGTCGCAGAGAACAAGGGGAGAAGCCAGGGCCTGTGGTAGAGTAGTCAAGGTAAGAGCAGAGGCAGAAGCAAATCCAGACTGAAGTAGAGAGATTTCGAATGTCATCATTGTAGTAAGCAGTGGCATGTTAAGAAGTTTGTTATCAACTGAAAAGAGAGAACAGATTGATGGAAAATCCATAGAAGAGAAATGGAGATGGAGATGATCATGTCACCACTACAACAAGGGTGATCTTGTTATTGTTTATGACTCCATTAACATTGCTTTTGATGATTCTTGATGGGTTGTTGAAAGTGGTTACTGTTTTCATGTGACAATGAAGAAGGAGTTATTTACATCTTATAGCCTAGGTAATTTTGAGATTTTTAAGATGGACAATGGTGGTCATGATGACGTTGTAGGCATCATGAATGTTTGTTTAGAGAACAATACAGGAAGTAATCTGATTTTAAAGAATGTTCTACATGCACCCTAGGTTCGTTTGAATCTTATTTCTACTAGTGTTCTTGATGATGAAGGGTTTATCAACACTTTTGGTGATTTCCAATTGAATATTTTTAAGGGATCTTTGATTGTGGCTCGAGGGAAGAAGCAATTTGGTTTGTACTGGACTAGAGATTCTATTTATTGGGATACTCCTTGCATTGTTGAGTGTAGTGTTTCATCCAAATTATGGCATAAGAGGATCGATAACATCAGTGAGAAAGGAATTGGTTGTTTGGACAAGATAAATCTTCTTCCATATTTGAAGAGTGTCAAATTGGACACATGTGATCATTGCATGGCTGAGAAACAAATAAGATTGAGTTTCAACAGTCATCCTCGACACAGGAAGTCACATGTACTTGAATAGGTACATTCTTTCATTTTTGGTCCTTTGAAATATAAGACCTTTAGTGGAGGTCTTTATTTTGTTACATTTATTGATGACTACTCCTGAAAGCTATGGGATAATGTTTTGAATGATAAAAGTCAGGTGCTCAGTGTTTTTAAGCAATTTTATTTTTTTGATGAGAGAGAATTATGAAAGAAATTGAAATGTATTCGAATAGATAATGAGAGAGAGTATTGTGGTCCATTTAATCAGTATTAAAGGTAGGAAGGTATTTGGCATCAGAAGACACCGCCCAAGACACCTCAGCTGAAATGTGTAGCTGAGCAGATGAACAAGACTTTTTTGGAAAGAGTTCATTGTTTACTTTTGGAAGCAAAGTTTCCAGGACATTTTGGGGGTGAGGCTTCACTTACTACTATTTATATTATCAATTTATCACCTACGGTTGATTTTCAGATAGAAACTCCTGAAAAATTTTGGTATGGAAAAGGGATCAGGTACGATCACTTGTGTGTTTTTGGTTGCAAGGCTTTTGTTCATGTTCCTGGAGATGAGAGATCCAAGGTGAATGGTAAGACAAACCAGTGTATTTATATTGGATATGGACACGATGAGTTTGGGTACATGTTCTATGATCCTATTTTGAAGAAACTTATCAGAAGCTGCGATGTAGTGTTTAAGAAGGATCATCCTATTGCAGACATTGATAAGGGAGAAAAAGATTATTTTCCAACTTCTGATGGTTTTTTCAGTCTTGAGCCAGTTCTGATTCACATTTACCTTATATTGTTGATTCTGATGATCACGTTGATGTAGAAAATGATGCTCAAGGTGAACAGGTTGGAGTTTATGTTTCCAATGCACCTTTTTTCTGATGATCTGGTTCAAGGGGTTTTTAATGAACCCGTAGTTCCACTTCAGAGGTCATCTCAGTATCTCGCTGCTTCTACTTGATATTCAACTGATGAGTATGTGCTCCTCACTGAAGGGAGAGAACCAGAATCATTTAATGAGGCAATGGATAGTGAATGGAAGGACAGGTGGGTTGTGAAAATTGATGCTGAGATGACATCAGTGCACAAAAACAACACCTTTGAACTGGTGAAGTTACCGAAAGGTAAGAGATATTTTCAAAATCGGTGGATTTATTGGATTAAAAATGAAGAATCTAGTTCTCTTCCATGATATAAGGCCTGGTTAGTTGTCAAAGGATTCTCTCAGAATAAAGGCATTGATTTTGATGATATTTTCTCACCTGTTGTCAAAATGTCTTCAATTCTGGTTGTTCTTGGTTTGGCTGCTAGTTTGGATCTGCAAATTGAGAAGATGGATGTGAATACAACTTTTCTCTATGTATATTTAGAGGAGGAGATTTATATGGATATGCTAGAATTTTTTATTGAAACAAGTTATGAAAATAATTTTTACAGGTTGAAGAAGAGTTTGTATGGTTTGAAGCATGCTCCAAGGCAGTGGTATAAGAAGTTTGAATCTGTTATTTCTCATCACGGTTTCAGGAAGACATCTTATTATCATTATGTTTTTATTCCGATATTTACTGCTGATGATTTTATTATACTATTGCTTTATGTTGATGATATTCTCATTGTTGACCATGATACTTCTAGAATTGACAGATTGAAGAAGGATCTTTTTCAGTATTTTGTGATGAAAGACTTGGGGCCAGGACGATAGATTCTTGGCATGACGATCTCCCATGAAAAGAAGGCCAATAAATTGTGGTTATCTTAGGAGAGAAACATTGAGAAGGTTCTTCAGAGATTTTCTATGGATAGAGCTAAAGTGGTTATTACTCCTCTTAATTTACATTTTAAGCTTAGTACCAGTCAGTCACCTTCTACTAGTGAAGAGAGAGAGGAGATGAAGCACATACCTTATTCATCTGCTACTGGAAAATTGATGTATGCATTAGTATGTACTGGACTTGATATAGCTCGTGCAGTTGGTGTGGTCAATCATTTTCTATCAAATCCAGGTAGAGATCATTGGAGAGAAGTGAAGAAAATTTTTTGTTATCTTCATGGTACTTTCGATCTGAGATTGATTTTTGGAAAATTTAAACCTATGATTTATGGCTTTACAGACTCAGATATGGTAGGGGATATCGATTTAAGGAAGTCTACTTCAGGATATTTGATCACCTTTTTAGGGGGAGCTATATCTTGGCAGTCTAGATTGCAGAGATGTGTTACTTTATCTACCACAAAGTCAGAGTTTATTACAGCTAGTGAGGCATGAAAATAATTTTTGTGGATGAAAATGTTTATTCAAGAGCTCAACTTAAATCAGGATAGGTTTTTTTATTTTGTGATCGTTAAAATTATATTTTTTTGGGAAATAAAACCACTTTTTATGGTAGGTCAAAAACATATCGATGTTCGATATCATTAGATCTTCAACATCCTGGATTCAATATCGTTAGAGCTTCAGAAAATACACCCTGATGACAAATGGGTCATACATGTTGACCATGAGTTTACCCAGAGGGAAATTTGAGACTTGCTAATTGATTTTAGGGTTGGAGATGATCCCCACTTGATTCGAAGGGGGAGTTTTTTGGGTGCCTTCCTGGTTGGCGTACCGTGTAACGACTCCTCAATTGGAGAACCAAGCTATTTCTCTTTTAATGAGCTGTTTTTAATGTGGGCGAAGACAATGTGAATTAATTCACGCGGTGACATGCTTTTGACGTGGACTTATTAATGGACATTGATTTTTTTCTTATATAAAGAGGTAAAGAAAAGGCATTTCAACATCACCGACAGCAACAACACCAAGAGAAAATCCCAATTGGTGATCACCTTTCTTCAATGATCATCTTTTCTTACTCTCCATCTTTTGATCCACACTTTTATTCTTGAGTATTAATTTTGAGATCCCTTCCATTTTGGGAAGTCTCTACCCTGTACCTCTTGATTTTAGTGGATATCTATTTCTGGGCTAGGTCCCATGGTTTTTCCCATTTGGGTTTTCCACATAAAAATTTCTGATGTCAACTTTTTTCCTGCACTGAATTTTGTCTCTGCGAGTCCGCTTTTATTTGGAGGGAAAGATTTTATTTCTGCTACACATTTGCCTTTTTGTATTGTTTTCTCATTCGTCGATTTCCTATATTTCCCAATAGCTTCTTGCCACTTTATCTTATCCCTATATTAACTGTTTCAAAATAATTTCATTGAAATATCTTGTTGTATCCATCATCAACATGTGTAGCTGAATTTATTAAATCAGATTTTTGTGTCTTAAAATTTCCATATTTTCTTCATTTAATTCCATGAATGAATCAGTGCCATTTTTTCTTAGAGAACTTCTTTTGGTTCTTAATGAGCATCAATCTTACACAAAATGCACCAATAGGTGATGATAGTGATCACATTCCCTTTGAATTTTAACTAAAGTACTAAAAATGAAAAAGGTTAACTTTCTCTTCTCCATTATGAACACATCAATTCTTGAGTTATGATTAAAAGATCATTTCTAATGAATGATCAAAGTGTTGTGTTGATCCACTAAAGAAAGAGATTAGTGTATCATCACCATTTCTTTTAAGAACTAATTCAACTGAATTTAACTTAGTTGAGAATTTAAAATATTTTTAATCAATTCATATCAGTATGATCTCTCTGCTCTCATCCAATGTTAGTATCCACTCTCTGATTGTCATTCTAACACCAAACCATTTCACACATTTAATTTCACATTTTCATGTCATGCTTTCACATTTTTTCTATTCATTTTTTTTAAATTTTTTGTCCCCACCATGCACATTTACCATTCTCAATGGATATGATAATATTTCCCACAATATCGCTAATAGTTAGTAATTTATAAATATTTAATTCGCACGATTCCACAATGATGCTTGTGTCTAATTTTTCCACCAATTTCGAGGAAGGTATGTGTGACCAAGTCAAAAAAACAAAACAATTTATATAATAAAAAACCTCAATTTTTCTTAAAAATAACCTATAAATCTAATGAAAAATTCAAAACATAAAAATTTCTTAAAAAAATATATTCATTTTTTTCTAAAAACATTTATTTTTTCTTTCATGCAGACACAAAATTCTAATTCAGAACATCTTACACCAATTCAAGAATTGAATCAACATTTTTTGCACTTAGATAATAAATAAAGTCAAAAATGGAAAATCTAGATAACTGAGTTGAAAATAAAAAAAAATCAATGTTTTACAGTCTTTAGCTCCTCTCCCTGAGAGACCTAGACTTATGGAGTTTCAACTATTAATAGTATCAAGTAACCCTTCTTGCATCAGTATACCTCCTAGGTCTAGAACTATGATATCAAGTAATCTCATCTCTATTAGATTCCATAATACAATAGTATACCAACTAAGGATTCATTGGAATTTATTAGAAATTTTTATGGTTATGTCTAACAATTTCCTATACGAGGGTTGAGTGAATAAGAGATGAGATTGAGAGTTTTCCAATTATGTATTAAGGGGAGGGATGGGACATGGTTCCAGAACCTATATGTGGAAATTTTTGAATACTAGGATTAGTTATTCAATGCCTTTGTATCATATTTTACCCTAGGAACACCACTGTTGGGGTTAGACACAAGATCACTGGGTTTTTCCATGATGATGTAGAGTTGTTTCATGAGGCATGGGATATATTTATAAGTCCTCTTAAGAAGATTATGAAACATCAATTATCTCCTCATATGCTCATGGAAATGTTTTACAGTGCTCGCACCCCTTACAATCAAAAATTTAGTTGATCAATAACATGGAGGTGACTTCTATGAAATGACGACAGATGAGATTAAACAAATCTTTGTTATGTTAGCCCAAAAATTTCAACACAATTGCATAATAATGATATTTTTTTCATTGGAGTAAGAAAAACACCAAAGATTCTATTATTGATGATAAAATTCTCAGGGGGCAGTGCTTTCATTGTGGGGTGTTCTATTATAGTGAAAAATATTTTCCCAACATTGACCTCCCTTTCTTGCCCAATGATAATTCGTAATTTTTAGAATACAGAGTTAGAAATCAAGGGTAAAATGATCAATTTTCAAACCAATGCAAGGATGCATACAAAAATCACCACAACCTATCTTCAAAATATTAAGGAGCGATCAAACAACCCACCTCCCCAAACTACCCAAATCAACCTAGTCAATATTTCTAAAATAAATAAGTTGATAAATCCAAAAATTATAAAGTGGAAATTAAGGGTATGTTGCAATAGGTATTAGGTTACTTTGGTTCCCTAAGGTAAGACACATACACTAGTATTCATAGTATGGAACATCAAATGGGTCAAATGGATAGAGATCTAGGTTGGAGTGATAAGGGAATGTTGCTCTGCATAATAGGTACAAACCCGAAAGAGAATTACATGGATGTTACCCCAATATATGTCATTTAAACTCAAGTACATGTAAAGTATCAACCATGTGAAGTTAAAATTTATGGAAAAGTAGATTCTAAAATTGGAAAACTCTACAATGACAAATCTAATAATTTGTACAGTATGGTCCAACCTGAACAAAGTGATAAAATCACGCCTAAAAAATCCAATGAACCAAGTAAACTTAAGTGGGAATTGATCGAGGAAAGAAATAAATTTTTTTTAATTTTATTATAAAGTGACAAATTACCCTATTATAAAACATTATTCCCTCCCATTGCCTTTATTGAAAGAGTAAAAAGAGTTATGAACCTGACTACTTGAGATTTCTGAAAATGGTTAGAAAATTCAGCATCAACGTCCCATTTCTAGAAAATTTGGAAAATATTTCCATCCTATATTAAATTCCCAAATAGTTTTTTGGAAAACTAAAATGATTGGAATAAATTAGATACCATCAATATTAATGGGGAGTGTTGTGTTGTGCTTTTGAGGAAGCTACCTCCGAATTTGATGGACCCTTGCAGTTTTTTTATTCTATGATGAATATGAGAAAGTGGACAACTAAGTTTTTTGTGTGATTTGGGAGAAATTATTAACTTGATTCCTTACTCCTTATTCAAAACCTTGGTCTTATGGATTTACAACAAATATTTATCTACCTTCAACTAGGTGGTATATCACTCACTCATCACTATGGAAGGGTGGATAACTTGTTAGTTAGTATATGAAAGATTAGTTTTCCCATATATTTTATAATTCTTGATATATATTGTGATGAATGAGTTCCAAACATATTGGGAAGACCATTCATTTGTACTGTAGGTGGATTTATTGTTGTATCCAAAGGAAAAATAGCCCCCTAGGTTATCGATGGTGTGGAGGAGATTCTTGTTTTTCATAAATTCACCCAAGTTTAGCTATAACCTAATTGATGTTACTAAGAATGAGTAATTTAAAATAGAGTTCTTATATAACTATAGTTATTTTCCTCCTGAAGTTGCCTTGATTTTGACTCCCCAACCTACCGATATTTTCACACTAGCTCGTATTGGTGAGGAGATTCTTTCACTGGAACCCAATCTGGAGGTTGAGTCATAAATGTTTCCTGATTTTTTTAACATGTATATGAGATTTTCCTATATGATATTTATATTTTACAAATCCATAAATATGTGGAGTTTTTTATTTTATGTCCTTCTGAAAATAAGATTTTGTTCAATTTTATCAAGTGTACTTCATTGAAAAAAATTTAACTACTGAATCTAATCTTATGTGTGATGATTTCCAATGAGTTTTTGAAAGTTTTACTTATTTTGAGTCTTCTTTGGAAATTTAAAATTAACTTTTCAATGTTGAATTTGATATTTCAAATGGGAAACTTTTTAATTTTCCAACCTCGAAGCTAGTTTATGAAATTTTTCTGTAATGTTTTTGGAAGTTGTAGCTAGATTAACACATATTTCTATGTTTCTGCAACCCACTATGTAGAGACCCAAAGCTTGACGTACATGGACAATACATTACTTTTCGGAATACTTAATACATAACAAAAACAGACACACAAGGACCGTAATAGTTTAGTTTCTTTGGAAACTTGGAACATAATCTTCTAATCGTGGTGAAAGATCTTCAACATCTCCCATAATGATCTTCCACTTTTTGTTTCCTTACCTAAAACCTTTCTTTTGATCCTGGGGGAAAATAAAACATAAAAAGGGTGAGCTCAAATTCTCAGTAACGGTAAGCATGGATAAAATAAAACATACCATATACATTTGAACTTAAAAACATGAATATAATGTTTAAACATCAAAATCTTGAGCAACGACATAAAACATGGAAGTACATAAGGCATAGATCATAATGGAACATAAACCATGATAAAATATCATGGGAATAAAACATGTAATTGTGGGAAACCATTAATCACATGTTATGATTTTCATAGTAGCCAAGGCATTGCTGCCAAGACCATCTTAGTGGAAAAAGTCAATTTCTGAATCGAGTTCACTCCTCGTTCCAGTCCTGTATTACTGAACCAGTTTAACTTGTCGTTACAGCCATATCCATCTCATGGGATATAAATCTTTACCCAATGCATTGGAGGGAGATATAGGTCCCACCCATCTCATAATGATACCATTCATATGTGTTCCACAAAATCATAAATCATACATCATTGCATAACCCATGTAATAAAAATGGGAATCTTAAAAAACATGACATCATAAAAAAATTCATATAAGATAAAGGAATTCATAAAAATAATTCCATCACAACATAATCAAATAAATGTAATAATAGGTATAGAAACAGAACCCTATATTACCTTAGATGGAAAATAATTTTGATAAAACACTTGAACTCCATTCTTGAGGAAAATATCCTTTCTACTTCAAAAACATTTTCCTTTATTAACATGTCATACAATTTTAAACTAAAATAAGTTGATTAAAAATAAACTTGAAAACTTGTAAAAGAAGCTTCTTGGAAATAATTTTTTAAAAATCCATTCATTCCGTATAAGTTAAAAAAAACATTCTTCTCGTACTTTTGTCGGAAAAGTCAAAAAGTACCTCGTATGAAAAATGACAAAAGATTCCTTTCATATCTTTTACTATAAACTCACCAAAGGGTAAAAATAAATTTAAACAATTGTAGGTGGATGGAAATAATATTACATGTTGAGAAAACATGGATGTGGATGATAAAATACACCCCAGTAAATACCAAAGTATAAACAATCTCGGATAAAAATGAGATTGTGATATTTCCCTTAACTTAGGTCTGATATGCTTTGAACGTATCCGAACCTCCTGTATAATGATTTAAATAATGTCATTGACTTATTAAAGAATCATTTTCATTGTTATGATGTCATATATGGTTCACTTATGATTTTATATTACCCGTTCTTTTGTAAATTCCATGTTAAAGCAGTGTTTTGGGTAAAATCATTCCATTTATCGTATGTGTTTCGACTTGTCGTTTCTTGATATTATTACTTATATCCTGATTTAAATAATTCCAGAATTTAAAACATGATTTATATATAATATATATTCATCATATACATTTATATTATATATCGATTAAAGGAGTGAAATACACCGTTCATGGAGAAGGTAGGTCGTACGTACGCATGAACACTGTTTCCGTTTCCTTATTGAATTGAATGAAACTAAATAGATGACATAAATATATATATATATATATAAATAAATCCAGTAGAATTATTATTTCATATATTTCATTATTATTCATTATATAAACTTTATGATCATTCTTGTATGGTTAATCATGGATAATGAATCTCATCGCGTCGTGGAGACGGTAGTCCGTACGTACGCACGAGCGATGATATTGTTCCCATAATTATAGAATTGGAGTGGATGTTATAATATATAAAAATAATTATGATGTTATAATAACCATATATAGCTATTATTTATACCATTATACCCATCCATGTAAGGTGTTGGTGGAAAAACAGATTACACCACGGCGTGGAGACGGTATTCCGTACGTACGCACGCGCGGTGATTTTGTTTTCCGTAGGATGGATATATGGTGAAATATAGTTGTTTAATACTTATAATAACATACCAGTATATGATTGATACTTATGTTATTACTTAATAATGAAAAAACTAAAGAATAAGAAGTGGAAGAAGAAATAAAGTTGAAAGAATCGGTAACGGACAATACCTATTCTTTGAAGCGCCTCTTTGAGACATCCTCTTAGGGAACTAAAATTGGTCTTTGAAGAAGACCAGGACCTCTAGTATGTTTTTAGGGAATTGTAGAAGAGTATTTGGTAGGGTTTGGCCGAGTTTGAAAGCTCAAAGTGGTGTGAGGAGGAGAGGAAGGAGGTTCTCTTTTATAAGGGAGGAGAGGGGCACCGTTGGAATCCTCAAAAATATTAGTTTAATATAAATTCAAACCCCACATAAAACCCTCCAAAAATGACTAAATTCTAATATTAGATGTGATAGGATTTTAATCTCATCAAACAATAAAATTTAGACATGTTAGGAAATTATTTTAAACATTATCAACTTGATTTATCCCTACTTAATCAATTTAATTTTATTTGTGGTAAAAACATTCTAAATATTAAATTATAACAAAAAATTACTTATTTGTTGTGAATTGTCCATAATTGAATAATTTATAACATTTAAGAACATATAAATATAAATTTATAATTTTTATATATTTTTGTGATTTTTAAACAATTTTATAATATGTTATTTTTATAAAATAACAATAGTGTCAATTTTGACACTATTCAATTATATGAATTTAAATAAAATATATACAGAAGATATGTTCAAACTAAAAGCTTTAATAGATTCATAAAAAGTCATATGTGTCTATAAAATTAGTGGAGAATATTAAATAGTTCATATAATATTTATTTTATTATTTTTAATACCATTTATTTGGTTTATCTCTTAATAAAACAATTACTACAACATTTTTGTATAATTATTTAATATACATATTTGTTGCATAAAAATTAAAAATAAAATACCATGATGAAGATAAATATATTACCTTTCACAATAATAATTTAACACGAATTTATCATCTTAAAATCACAATATATAAATTTTTATATTTATTAAAGTATGAAGGTGACAACTTTGGCATCATTTAAAATAAAATAATATAAGTGTCATAATCACTTTTATAAGACTCCAAATGGTTATATATTAGGTAATTGGATTATTATAGTATATATATACACTACCAATAAGTTTTTTTCCGGTTTCTGGGCCTTTTAATGGGTATTATTATTTCAATAAAAACTATATTACTGATTTTTCACTTAATAAATAATTTATGCATCCTTAATGTATCACCATTAATGAAAATTATTTAATCCCTAAAAATTCTAAATAAATTATCATGATGTAGATAATTAAATTATATTTCTGGATACTATTCATGTTTGAAGTTTTATGATGTTTATCACTAAATTAGAATTATTATACTTATAAGATTTAAAAGAGTGACATGTTGTCACTTTCTTTGGTTTTAATAATAATTAAATTATTTTCATGGTCAAAAGTACATAAAATTAATCTAATCCGACCCTTAGGTGATATGGGTATACTTTTAGCCATCCAATAGTTTTTTGGAACGTGTTAGGGTAATTTTATAATATTATATTTACCCTTAATTACCCAATTTACCTTTTACTATGGTAAATAAAATTTACCGTTGTTACTATTCATAAAGCCCAAAAATAAAAAGTAGTCTATTAATATAATTTGGACCCAATGATTTCAAATATGGAATCCATTTTTCCAAATTCAATACACAGAAGTTGCAGAAATTAAATTAAAATTAATCCCGTTGTCGAAAGAAAACGAGTTTTTGTTTAAAACATTGCAAAAGATTGAATTTATTTAACCTACTAATTCAATGTAAAATCAAGGATAATGACATACATTATATTAAATGGTAAAAATATATTCTATTTATAATTTAAAACCATTCAATATTATAATTTAACCACATAAGTTATTATGTTGAAAGAAGGTGTTTTTAATTAAGATATAGCATGTTTTTATTATTCATTAAAATATGAAAGTTATCAGAATAATATGAAAAATTTATCCAAAATAAATTTTTATATCTTGATTCCAAAGAAGAATTTTATTTTGTCAAATTGAACTTATAGACAAGTCAAAAACAAGATTTAAAGTGGGTGCACCATCAAAAGGCGGCAAAACTTCATTTTTTGAAAATTACTTATTTTACATGACAAATTGATTTTATTCTCATACCATGTTATATAAAATGTGTAACATGAATAATAATGTTATACAATTCAAAATGTAGTTGATACTATTCATAACCGGTAGTTCATATAACATATCGTTGTTTAGCGAAACTCAGTATTGCGTACAACACACGCTATCGTGGAAGGTCGTGATTGCGTGTAATGCAAGCCAAGTCAGGGATGCGTGTTGTGAAAGATCCTTTTGGTGTAGCATAAAACAAAAGACATTAATGAAATTAAAAAAAATATTTTTCATAAAATCTTGGGGTGTTACATTCTATCCCCCTTAAAATGAATTTCTCCCTCGAAATTCGTTGAGGTTATAAATGGTTTACTACTCGAAAGTTTCTTTAATAGAAACCCACATCGTAAAAAGGAATACTAAAACTTCAATTAAAAAAAGAATGTTAGAAACATAACAGATACCCAAATAACTCATCACTGGGTTTCCACATAGGAGAACATTGGTGAAAATATGGATATGGAGGAGAAATCTGACCATCATGTTCTGATGGAGAGTGGTAGAGAACATGGCTATGAAAAATACATCAATCACAAAGCCATAGATTTGTGATGATCTAAGGTACCATCTAATTCATCGGATATAAGGGCACTAGGACAACATTTTTTGTGTTCAAGATCATTTCCCTAAAGTTCATGAAATTGGAATTAGAAGAAATACTTTCGTGATTTTGGTACAGTCTCACCGTTGTTCGTTCTTTGGACAATTTCCACTTCATCTCTTAAAGAAATGAAGTTGAATATGTCATTCGTGAAGTGTTAACAGATCATGTGATAGAATTATGGGTCATTCCATCTATCTCAAACAAAAGTTTATAAAAGTTATCAAAAATACATAAGTCCTTCTATAGTGACATTAATCATATATGGTTCCTCAAATGAACTTATACTTCATATATCATACTGCTTAATATAATAAAAATAGTTTCTACTAAACAGGGACTTCTGTAGGCTAGTGGTAGGCGATAAAGGCCAGTCACACTTCGGTTGTGGGTTCGATTCCCACAGCCTTGTCCGACGCGATGAGCTGTCTCCCGTCCTGCAGGTTGTCCTTTTTCTAAAACTACATTACTATAACATCCCATCAATAATATCGAAAAAAGTTCTATCCTTAAACAATACTATCTTATGTCCAATATAATCCATTCCAATCTTTATCTAAAATACTTCGGTCCAAGATCATAGTATAAAGAAAACTATTACTTGAAATGTCATCAACCAACCATCATTTATCCCCCATTATCTTGTTGGTCACATTCCAATCATGTGAATACCTTAATCATGTATTCTCTTGAAAAATGAATACCCATTAAACCATAGTGAAAACATGAATGCTGTCAAAAGTTAACTCTTTCCACATACCAAAATCCAAAAATTCTATACACTCAAACCATGATATAACCTTCTCCTTATATCATTCATGAGATCATGAATACTATAAAACATTTAATTTTCTCCTTATCCCTTCATTATGCGCATATCATCTACTTTCCAAAAATACTGGTACCATTCATCACACACTTTCAAAACATAAGGAAAGACAACACTGTAACAATCCTTATATGTCTCTTTATTCCATAGTACAATGAGATTACTTATATAACATTACACTTGATAAACATGTAATCACTCCACTACCTTCTTAAACCATTGATCAAGCTTCAACAATTATTTCATCTCACATATCATTTGTAGTCTCTTCATCATCATCAACATAAATATTACCCATACGACCATACTGATTCTCTTCATGAGACTTTACCTTAGGGAATTGGTTTTCATAATACCCGTACATTCCACATTTAAAACATTTAACCATTGTTGATGTCGTAGCAATACCATTATCCTCATCCGTGGTGTTAACTGAACATTTTCCTTTGCACTTACTGGATTTATGTCCTTCTTTTCCACACCCAAAGCATCTTCCAATTCCTTTGAAACATTATACTTGATGCCTCTTCCCACATGATTTACATAGGGGAAATTGAACTTTCTTTCCTCTATGATCATCATGAAACTCCATCTTTCTCTTATTAGTCGAGTCAGGAAACTTACCAAATTTGAGTTTATTGATCATATTATGAGATTTCTGATTCGGCATAATAATGATGTTTGGACTTACAAATACCATTTCATTTGGTTTCTCATGAATAATATCATTCCATTGTCTGTCATATCCTCCATTATCATGAATCTTCCTGTTTCCAGCCATTTTCTAAAACCCAAAAAGAATAGTGTGAGAGGCAAAAATCATGCTAGGGAAAACAACATAGTAAAGGGGGAGCACCCTCAATATCTAACATCTTAGGTTAAATTCTAAGATCTTTACCATAGTTCTAGGACTATATCCTATACGTATACATATCCTTAGGGACATCCCTAGACATACCTTAGAAATATCTCTAGGGATCTCACTAACGTTTTCGCATCCTAGTTTCCAAAGGTTGACTAAACCTTTCCTCTGATACCAACTGTAGATACCCAAAGCTTGACGTACATGGAAAATACATTAATTTGTAGAATACTTAATATATAACAAAAATAGACACACAAGGACCATAATAGTTTAGTGTCTTTGGAAACTTGGAACGTAATCTTCTAATCGTGGTGAAAGATCTTCAACATCTCCCATAAAGATATTCCACTTTTTGTTTACTTACCTAAAACCTTTCTCTTGATCCTGGGGGAAAATAAAACATAAAAAGAGTGAGCTAAAATTCTCAGTAAGGGTAAGCATGGATAAAATAAAACATACCATATACATTTGAACTTAAAAACAAGAACATAATGTTTAAACATCAAAATATTCAGCAACGACATAAAACATGGAAGTACATAAGGCATAGATCATAATGGAACATAAACCATGATAAAATAGCATGGGAATAAAACATGTAATTTTGGAAAACCATTAAGCACATGATATGATTTTCATAGTAGCCAAGGCATTGTTGCCAAGACCATCTTAGTGGACAAAGTCCCTTTTTTAACCGAGTTCACTCCTCGTTCTAGTCCTGTATCACTGAACCAGTTTAACTTGTCATTCCAACCATGTCTATCACATGAGATATAAATCTTTACCCAATTCATTGGAGGGAGATATTGGTCCCACACATCTCATAATGATACCATTCATATGTGTGCCACAAAATCATAAATCATACATCAATGCATAACCCATGTAATAAAAATGGGATTCTTAAACAACATGACATCATAAAACAATTCAAATAAGATAAAGGAATTCATAAAAATAATTTCATCACAACATAATCAAATAAATGTAATAATAGGGATAGAAACAGAACCCTATATTATCTTAGATGGAAAATAATTTTTATAAAACACTTGAACTCCATTCTTGAGGAAAATATCCTTTCTACTTCAAAAACATTTTCCTTTCTTAACATGTCATACAATTTTAAACTAAAAGAAGTTGATTAAAAATATAATTGAAAACTTTTAAAGGAAGATTCTTGGAAATAATGTTTTAAAAATCCATTCATTCCGTATAAGTTAAAAAAAACATTCTTCTCGTACTTTTGTCAGAAAAGTCAAAAAGTACCTCGTACGAAAAATAACAAAAGATTCCTTTCATATCTTTTACTATAAACTCACCGAAGGGTAAAAATGGATTTAAAAAATTGTAGGTGGATGGAAATAATATTACATATTAAGGAAACATGGATGTGGATGATAAAATACACCCCTGTAAATACCAAAGTATAAACAATCTCGTATAAAAATGAGATTGTGATATTTCCCTTACCTTAGGTCTGATATGCTTTGAACGTATCCGAACCTCCTGTATAATGATTTAAATAATTTCATTGACTTATTAAAGAATAATTTTCATTTGTATGATGTCATATATGGTTCACTTATGATTTTATATTACCCGTTCTTTTGTAAATTCCATGTTAAAGCAGCGTTTTGGGTAAAATCATTCCATTTATCATATGTGTATCGACTTGTCGTTTCTGGATATTATTACCTATATCCTGATTTACATAATTCCATAATTTAAAACATGATTTATATATAATATATATTCATCATATACATATATATTATAGATCGATAAAAGGAATGAAATACACCCTTCATGTAGATGGTAGGCCGTACGTACGCATGAATGCTGTTTTCGTTTCCTTATGGAATTGAATGAAACTAAATAGATGACATACATATATATATATACATAAATACAGTAGCATTATTATATAATATATTTCATTATTATTCATTATATAAACTTTATGATCATTCTTTTATGGTTAATCATTGATAATGAATCTCATCGCGTCGTGGAGACGGTAGTCCGTACGTACGCACGAGCGATGATATCATTCCAATAATTATAGAATTGGAGTGGATGGTATAATATATCAGAATCATTATTATGTTATAATAACCATATATAGTTATTCTTTACACTATTATACCCATCCATGTAAGGTGTTGGTGGAAAAATAGATTACACCACGGCGTGGAGACGGTATTCCGTACGTACGCACGCGCGGTGATTTTGTTTTCCGTAGGATGGATAGATGGTGAAATATGGTTGTTTCATAATTATAATAAAATACCAGTATATGAGTGATACTTATTTTATTACTTCATAATGAAATAATTAAAGAAGAAGAAGTGGAAGAAGAAATAAATTTGAAAGAATCGGTAATGGACATTACCTCTACTTTGAAGTGCCTCTTTGAGACCTCCTCTTAGGGCACTAAAATTGGTATTTGAAGAAGACCAGGATATATAGTATGTTTCTAGGGAAGTGTAGAAGATAATTTGGTAGGGGTTGTTCGAGATTTAAAGCTCAAAGTGGTGTGAGGAGGAGAGGAAGGAGGTTCCCTTTTATAAGGGAGGAGAGGGGCACCTTTGGAATCCTCAAAAATATTAGTTTAATATAAATTCAAACCCCACATAAAAACCTCAAAAAATGACTAAATTATAATATTAGATGAGATAGGGTTGTAATCACATCAACCAATAAAATTTAGACATGTTAGGAAATTATTTTAAACATTATCAACTTGATTTATCCTTACTTAATCAATTTAATTTTATTTCTCGTAAAAAAATTTTAAATTTTACATTATAACAAAAAATTACTTATTTGTTGTGAATTGTCCATAATTGGATAATTTATAACATTTATGACCATATAAATTTAAATTTATAATTTTTATATATTTTTGTGATTTTTAAACAATTTTATAATATGTTTTTTTTATAAAATAACAATAGTGTCAATTTTGACACTATCCATTTATATGAATTTAAATAAACTATATACAGAATATATTTTCGAAATAAAAGCTTTAATAGATTTATAAAAGGTCATATGTATCTATAAAATTAGTGGAGAATATCAAATAGTTCATATAATATTTATTTTATTATTTCTAATACCATTTATTTGGTTTATATCTTAATAAAATAATTACTACAACATTTATGTATTCTTATTTAATATACTTATTCGTTGCATAAAAATTACAAATAAAATACTATGATGAAGATAAATCTATTAAATTTCACAATAATACTTTTAATCTAATTTATCATCTTAAAATCACAATATTTAAATTGTTATATTTATTAAATTATGATGGTGACAACTTTGGCATCATTTAAAATAAAATAATATAAGTGTCCTAATCACTTTTATAAGACTCTAAATGGTTATATATTATTTCATTGGATTATTATGGTATAGATATACGCTGCCAATATGTTTTGTTCAGGTTTTTGGGGCTTTTAATGGGTATTATTATTTCAATAAAAACTATATTACTGATTTTTCACTTAATAAATAATTTTTGCATCATTAATGTATCACCATTAATGACAGTTATTTAATCCCTAAAAATTCTAAATAAATTATAATGATGTAGATAATTTTATTATATTTATGGATACTATTCACGTTCTAAGTTTTACGATGTTTATCACTAAATTAGAATTATTATACTTATAAGATTTAAGAGAGTGACATGTTGTCACTTTCTTTGGTTTTAATAATAATTAAATTATATTCATGGTCAAAAGTCCATAAAATTAATCTAATCCGACCCATAGGTGATATGGGTCTACTTTTAGCCATCCAAATGAATTTTGGAATGTATTAGGGTAATTTTATAATATTATATTTACCCTTAATTACCCAATTTTCCTTTTACTATGGTAAATAAAATTTACCGTTGTTACTATTCATAAAGCCCAAAAATAAAATATAGTCTATTAATATAATTTGGACCCACTGATTTCAAATATGTAATCCATTTTTCCAAATTAAATACATAGAAGTTTCAGAAATTAAATTAAAATTAATCCCGTTGTCGAAAGAAAACGAGTTTTTGTTTAAAACATTGCAAAAGATTGAATTTATTTAACCTACGAATTCAACGTAAAATCAAGGCTAATGACATAAATTATATTAAATGGTAAAAATATATTCTATTTATACTTTAAAAACATTCAATTTTATAATTTAACCACATAAGTTATTATGACGAAAAAGTTGTTTTTAATTAAAATATAGCTTGTTTTTACTATTCATTAAAATATTAAAGTTATCAGAATAATATGAAAAATTTATCCAAAGTAAATTTTTATATCCTGATTCCAAATAAAAATTTTATTTTGTCAAATTGAACTTATAGACAAGTCAAAAACAAGATTTAAAGTGGGTGCGCCATCAAAAGGCGGCAAAACTTCATTTTTTGAAAATTACTTATTTTACTTGACAAATTGATTTTGTTCTCATAACATGTTATAGAAAATGTGTAAGATGAATAATAATGTTATAAAATTCAAAATGTAGTTGATACTATTCATAACGGGTAGTTCATATAACATATCGTTGTTTAGCGAAACTCAGTATTGCGTACAACACACGTTATCGTGGAAGGTCGTGATTGCGTGTAATGCAAGCCATGTTAGGGATACGTGTTGTGGAAGATCCTTTTTGTGTAGCGTACAACACAAGAAATTAATGAAATTAAAAAAAATATTTTTCATAAAATCTGGGGGTGTTACACACTAAGTGTAGGGGAAGTTGTGAGAAATTATTTTATCAACTGGTTGAGTTTTTGGGCTACTTTAAACAATTTTGAGAGTTGGGAGAGAGGTTTTGAGGAGGCAAGTTGATTTGGGCAGCATGTTACCTACTATTATTTTGTAATTTTTTAGGGA
Source organism: Viscum album (assembly GCA_963277665.1). Taxonomy (NCBI): domain Eukaryota; kingdom Viridiplantae; phylum Streptophyta; class Magnoliopsida; order Santalales; family Viscaceae; genus Viscum; species Viscum album. The sequence goes on along the minus strand of OY728128.1, from coordinate 257,051,380 downwards.
ATTCTGCTTGAGGTTGATGTTGGTTACTTCTTGAGAGAACCTACTGACAATTTAATTCAAAATAGTAAAGTGAAAAACCATTAATAATTCATTCCCATTTAATTATCATTGTTATAAATTTTTAGGGACAAGATTTTGGATAAAGGCATTAAAGACAGTGCTTTGTGGGAGGCAACCCATGATTTACATGTTATTCTACTTTTATTGTTGTTTGAATAAATCATTCTCACTCAGTTCTATGTCTCCCTGGATTGGTAAACCATTTATGATGGATTTTTCGTTGACAAATCCTTACTCTTTTTTGGTTTCTTTCTATTATAAATTGGTCTAATTGAGTTACCATGAGATGAAGATGGTGTGCGGTTCTTGGAGTAACCATGAGAAGTGACCGTGGTAGGTTGTGAGAACTATTTACCTATGGAAAAATCATTATTAACGTCAATTCAAAAAGGATATGATAATTGGAGAAAATATGATAAAACATCCATTAAATCTAACTTTGGTTTTTTATTTGAGAATTTTATTATGGTATGTTCATATTTTTGGAACCTTAACTTGTAACCAGATAATTGTTTCATTAGAGGTTGGTTACACATTTATTGTGAACCAAATGCATAATATTCTATATACCAAGGTAGCATTACATAAATTCTATTTCCCAATTATATCATTCAATTATCTTCTCATTTATATTGTGTGCTACTAAAAATTAAGTTTGTGGGACACAACTTATTGTTTTAAGTTGAATTTTGATATTTTCTTTTCTTGGTTGGGTGTGAGGATTTCTTATAGCTAATGTGTTAAAAATCATTTTTGAATCAACATTTACACCTAGATTGAACCCTTAAAAATTCATTTTCATTCCAATACTACTTTCTTATTATTCATCATGATTCTTTTTTATCTCATTTTTTGTAATCTATTGTCTGTATATAAAAATCAAATGAATGAACTTTCAAAATAACTATTTTGAAGATTTTTTTGATGATTGTATACATTTAATGATATTCCCTATCACCCCTTACAAAAAAATCTTTTTCTGTGATGAATTTATAGTTCTAGTGGAACAAAATTATTAAATTTTCATCCCACTTTGAGATTCAATAATGGGTACATTGTTGAGTTTTATGTGTGGGTGATGAGTCTTAATTAAGATAGACTTTCCTTAATTAAAAAAATAAAAAACCCTTATTTTTTCAAATTTCCTCATGATCATGAATCATTTTTGGATTTCTATAAATAAAATTGTCTCATAGTGTATTTAAAAAATAAAAAAACACACAAATTTAAATTAAAAAAAAATTCATTGTGTCCTGCCATGGTGATAATTAATATCTTAGTTGAGGGTTTTCATTTATTATTAAATTGCTAGAATAGTGTGATTATTGAGTGATGTCATACAATTTACATGGTTGTTCTGTTTAGGAACTTTTATTTAGGGTGTGATAAGATATTTTTTTTTCTAGAAATGATATTTTAACTTGAGAAACTAAAAATTTGAACTGGAATCTATGTGATATTCTCTTTCTGGACAAAAACCTCATAGAGTCGGCTCAAATGATAATCGTTTATTTCCTTTGTAACTGGATTAAAAAGTGAAATTGGCATCCTATAATGATTATCTAAGACTTTTAGGCATTGGGTGTGCATGTATGCCCACTGTACATATGAAATAATTGCTTTTCACATTTCTCTTAAAAAACATAGATATGTGATATTCAAAAATACAATAAAGAGACTAATAGTCCAAAATGAGTTTATTAAGTTTAAATAAATTTTGAACCCAGTTGAATAAGGGAACAATGGATTACTTTAACAATCATTTAAGTTGAATCAATGAAGTCAAAAAAGGACCCTTGATTTTTGGAACCTAGGGGAGAGTGGTAATTGAATGTGCCTCCTGTTAAATCTTTAATTCCACTTATATCTAATCCATTTTACCCCTAGAATTGGAAGTTGAATTATAATTTATATTAGGAAGACGATGACATTCATTAGAATCCATGATTATTCCAATATGTGGAGGTATTTTTGGATTCCTTTTTACTCTTGAGTAAATTATAACTTAGGTAGTACCATCATTTCCTTTTTTGAGTTTCCTTTTAAAATAAATAAAATCAATTGGATTTCCAGATAGTGAAATTGATTAAGTGTGGGAGAATTTGATGTGGATTTTATTTCATTTCTATTTCCACTTCAATTATTATAATGAATTTTATTTTTATTTTTAAAATAATGGATTTTGTTGAATAATTGACAATTTTTGTCATTTTGGTATTAAATTATTAAAACGGTGTTTTTTTTGTTAAAATATATACTTTATTGGTTACTTTATTTTTTTTGAAAAATTTAAAGTTAAATAACTAATTTTTTATAAATTACTAATTTTATTCCAATATTTTTGTTTAAATTATTGTTTTTCCATTTTCATTTTTTAATTCATTCATTATTCATTTTATGTCTTTCAAAATAAATATTTTAAAAATTCAATGTAATTATTTAATTTTATTTATTTCATTCATTTAATATTCTTAATTATTAGATTAATTAAATTATTCATTGTTTAAAATAATTAATCTTAACAATTTTATTAATTTTAATTTTAATTTTTTTTAAAATTAATTATTAAATAAATAAATTTATTCATTCTTAATTTTTTTAATTTATTATTTTTGGTCATTATAATTTTAATTTGTTATATTTTTCATGTTAATTTATTGTTATTTTTTTGGTACCACTCCACAATCTGTCCTCAGGTGCTACCAGTTTTCCCTACCACCATTCCAACCTATATCTATCTACTTCCAGCCAACATCTACCATCGTTCAACACTTCTAATGACAACCAATCCAACTACCTTTTCCCATACTACCACCATCACCCCTTGTACATGTGTCATTTCTCATGATATTGCCAGTCAAGACCAACCAGTCCCCTATTTTCCATCCATAAGCTATCATCACCCCGCTTTCATCCATCTACTACTAACCCCCACTCCTCATGAAACCATTTTAGAGATGTACCGCCAACACCCCTGCATCCATATGTCACCCCAACCTATCATTTTTTTATATATGGGTTTTTTATAGAAAAGGGAAAGGGTTACCAATATTTCTAAAAATGGGTCTCAAGATGCGTGAACCCCGTTCATGCGTCTTTTGTGTGGAGATATTCGTAAACATGGTTCACATATCTGGCACAGACGTGAGAAAATGTGTGTGAACACCATTTAGGCATCTCTCCTTACCAAAGATGTGTGAATGGGGTTCACGCATCATCGGTGTAGTGGAAGATGCATGAACGGGGTTCACGCTCACATCAAAGACGAGATGAAGGATGTGTGAACCCCTTTCACATATCTCACTGAGATATTCTATAAAAGGGGTCTCCCCCCCAAATTCATTATTCTCCTATGGATTTTTCTGCGAAGCCCTATTGAATTTCTTTCCTAACAAACTTTTTCTTCTTTTAAGAAGGTAAAATTTTTATTTAAATATTTAATTGTTTAATTGTGTTTATTTATTTCATTTGTATGATTTATTTATTTCATTTGTGATATATAGAAATTATTGTTTGTGTGTATGGTTTATTTATTTCATATGTATTTATGTTTAAATTAGTGTATTTTTTATGATTTAATTTTTGAATTATGTGTAAGTTGTATGAATTCGTATTGAATTTTTAGGAAAATTAATTATGTTATATCTAAAATTTTGTCTGAATTCATATTGAATATTTATGAAAATTTAATATGTTATAAAATATGTTATTTTTAAATTAATATTTATTTAAATTATAATATTTTATACACTAGTTATATAATTTATGAATAATATATTAGTTATGTGTCTCATATTAAAAGTTCATTAAAAATATAAAAAAAACTCTTTTTTAATGGTATCAAAATATTTTTGTACAAATTATAATTTTAAATTATATTAGTTATAATTAAATTTATTAAATATAAAAGAGATTTAGGTATTTAATATGTATTTAATCTAGTAATAGATATAATAAGTATACCCCAAAATATGGTAAGTTGTGTGATGACTGATCTTGAGATGGCCGACTAATGCATACTTGAAATTGCATGTCCTATTTTGTGAATGTGGTTATTTAATTTTTAATAGTTGCATTTATTTTTCCATATTATGACCTGTGAGTCATCTCTGACTAAGTATTTAAGGGCCTACAAGTATATTTAAAAAAAGTTGTGTATTTCATACCCTAAGACCCCCTCACATGCATGTGAGTAATTTTGTAATTAAAAGGAAATCAACAAGAGGTGTTTGAGAAAAAGAATTTGACAGGAGGCATTGTTGTTTGAAATGAGACCGACGGTTGCTAAAATATTTGATAATTGAGACTCCATGAGTCTACCCATAGGTTTTGGTTTGTTTAACAAATAATGATAAACTAATCATAAGTCTCAAGATCATGTAATGATTATTTATTCATAAGTAATTAAAATATATAACGTTATAATAAATTTTCTTTGGTAATAATACCACCATCACTAATAGTGAAAAATCAATACATAAAAAAGTTTCCAGATAAATTCATTTATTCAAAACCATTTTAAATAATATAAAATATTGATTTAGTATATAATATTTTATTAATTATTTTTTATAGGTAATAATGTTTACCCAAATATATTACAACGGTGATACCATTTATACAGAGTAGGGATTTAGCTATAGTGTGCCACCTGTCAGAGTGGTAAATCTTCATGGTTATATGACAGTGGATGCAGTTCACAATAAGATTCATAATTGGTTAAAAACGAAAGTCGATCAATATATTTCTTCAATAACATATCGACATCTATAAAATCCTGAATGTTTTTGGCACATCGAATACCCTTTGGTCGATGATGATGATTAGATGGATTCATCTTCCTTATTTAGACAGCAGTGTGCTAATGGTTTGATAGAGTTGTTTGTAGTGATTTCTGATATAGATTTGTTGCAACCGACTACTACAGATTCATGTTTTGTGAGCTCTGTAGTAGTTGGTTCTTCAAATTAGTCTTTTTCATTTCCTCCTTCTCATATAAATCCAGTGATATAGACAAATTATGAAGAATATGATCAAATTTTGGAAGGAAATCTAGATGACGTCCCTTTGTGTGCTGATATAGTGAATAAAAGTTTATCTGAGGAAGAAGAATCTAGAGATCCATTAAGAGATGATGTGGGTGAGGGTTATGTGAGTAATGAACCTTTTTAGGTTCTTTTGGGAGATGTGGGTGAGGGTGATGTGGGTAATGAACCTACTAAGGTTCCTTTGAGAGAAAAACATCCATGACATCCATCAGTTAGTGGTAACCATCATTCAACATTGAGTTACTTAGTTAAAGGAATGTATTGTGAAAAAAAATTTTATTGGGATGTCATTACACCTACTTATGAATTCCCGGGAATTATAGGGAATAGGTCTGCATCAAATGATAATGCCATCTATGTCAGTTAGTAGTTTGAAATTAAACTATCCATGAAAAATGTGATAAAGAAATACCACATTGAGTGACATTTCACATTTGTGGTTGATGAGTCAAAGAAGACAAAATATATAATTCATTGTGAATAATATGGTTTAGAATGTAAATTTTGATTATGGGAAATATTTGATAAAATTTTTCATGTCAGAGGATAACCAAATTAGAAGGGCCACACACTTATGTGCATCCAAGCTTGTTATAGGATCACTCTTCCCATGATTCAAAGTTTATATCAAATGTTATTTGTGAGATGATAAAAACATGTTAGGATGTTCCGGTTTCCCTTGTTCAGTAAATAATTCAAAAGTTTTATAACTATAAGATATCATACACCAAAGCATGGAATGAAAAATAGATGGTAATTATAAAAGTGTATGGTGATTGGGATGAATCTTATGCTATGTTTCCACAACTTATGGATTTTTTGTCTCTCAACAATCATATTTTTTATCAATTGGATAGTGTTGAGTATGTGTCCCCTAATCACTGAGTTGATCGAACAAAGGTGAAGTTCAATAGGATTTTTTGGACATTCAGGCCACGCATTGCTATTTTTCCTTATTATAAAAAATATATTCAGGTCGATGACACATTCTTCTATGGAAATTATACAAGTGTTATAACCATTTCTTCCACAATGGATGGTAATCATTCTACTCTTCCACATTCTTTTAATATTTTTGAAAAGGAGAATTTTGAATGTTAGAGCTTTTTTTTGGCATGTGCACATGTTCATGTCACAAAAAACTATGTCATGTGTCCGATATCTGATCGCCATCGAGTGATTATAGAGGGCATGGCTAGTGATGGGGTTTCATGGACTGAGCTGAATACTTATCATCGTTATTTCATTAGACACATTTTAAGTAATAAGCATAAGCATTTTAGAGATGAGTCCATAAAGAAGGCGATCCTCAAGTTGGGTATGTTTTTCTAAACTTACTTTTTTTTAACAAAATTTAATCTCCATTTTAATACATTATTCTCTTATGTTTTCAACATATAATCTCCAACATGAAAGGTTTGATCGATGCCTTGAAGATATTCGAACTACTAGTGAAGATGATTATGAATATATGATGCAGATTTCGAAGAAGAAATGGTCATTAGCATATGATGGTGGCAGAAGATATGGCCATATGACCACTAATATAGTGGAGTGCATAAATGGGTTCCTCAAGGGTGTTATCAAACTCTCAATCACAATGTTAGTGAAAGATACATTTTATAGATTTGTTCACTACTTTGTTGACTGGACCAAAAAGGCCTATGAGAAGATGGAAAATGGAACATGTTTTACTCAACATTTACATGGTGATATTAATCAGATACTCAATGAGGTTTCAAGAGGGACTATTCTATCCTTTGACATGTAAAAGATGAGCTTTCAGGTAAGATAGTTCTATGACCAGGATACATGCACTAGTGGTCGAGTGTTTGTGGTAATGTTAGTTAATAGGTAATGTGATTGCGGCACCTTTTAGGAATTTAGATATCCATGTGGACATGTTATCGCAACTTGTGCTTCGGTAAATATATCATGGGAGCCATATGTTGACCTGGTATATCACATGAGCACATTGGTTAACTGTTATTGTGAATATTGGATGCATGTTGGAGACTTCCATTATATCCCGTTTCCTGCTTATTATCCGACCATCATCCATGATATTTATAGGTTTCATAATTTGGTTTTGTTTTCATTTATTATTTCTTAAATGTCTGTATTTTTTTAAATTATTGGCTTCATACTACAAGGTTTTGGCCCTGAGGAATAAAAAAGTCATCTTGAATTAGAAATGAAATGGATTGGCCTCAACAATGAGGATGGAGAATACGATGTAATATTTTTCATGCATAAGGACATACTCATAGGAGATGCCCCCAAGTTAGAGGATAGAGCTCCACATCTCTTCTTCCATGATCAAGTCTGTTTATTTTATGATGAATATGTATATTTTGTTTTATATGTAGATGTTTCAGTATTGAATCCTTTCATTTCTGACTTGCTCCATAACTGACAAGTTTAAATTTTGGTTTGTCTCATTTTTGAATTCTATAATAATGAATTTTCTGATATTAAAACTATTAAAAAAATAAACATAGAATGAAAATGAATATATCATGCTTCCACATGTAACAAATACACTAATCCACACACAAAAAATCAAGTATAAATTGAAAATATTAACACAGTAATTTTTCATTTTCTTGTTGTAGATTTTTTTAAATAAATGTTTAAATTTTTTAATGAATTAACAATAAAAAAGTAATAATGATATCATTTGTTCATATAACAGGTTTTCTATTGCACACATCTCAGGAAACTCATGTATCATGGATACTTTTCGAGGGATTTTTTGAGCCTCCTTTGAGTGTACGAAGATCTCACCATTTTCATCATACCAGACCACCTCCCTCTATCATCCCTCATTTTCGTCCCGCTGGATTCTATGGTGTAGCAATGTAAAACTTCACCTTTCTCGATCATCATCTCATTTATACTCTTGTAGATTGATGGAGGAAAGAGTCACATACATTCCATTTTAGAGAGGGGGATATGACTATTACCCTGCAGGATGTTGCCATAATGTTGGGCCTCCCTATCGATGTTGCGGCTCTGACATACTGAGTTCGAGCAGATTTTACGGAGCTTGTTCATAAAATATTGGGCATAGAGGTCCCTAATGATGGTTTGACCATCATAGGTGGTAGATTACCCATGCCTTGGTTAGACCAACACTTCAAAAATTTTGCATAGGATGTTGATGAGATCATAGCGATGATATTTTCACATGCATATTTTTTGAGGATGATCGATGGAATGCTTTTTGTTGATCACTACACTACTTTTGTATATCTGATATATTTACCTTTTTTGGAGGATTTGGACGAGGTAGACCAGTATAGCTGGTGGTATTCTTATCTAGCATATACATATAGGGTGCTATGGTTCGCATGTCACATCAATAAGATGTAGATCATGAGATGCATGGTTCTTCTACAAATGTGGGTATGGGAAAACATCCCTCATTTAGCTCCACATGCTCATGCACCATTGCCAGTAGATATTTTAGCAGAGGCTCCGCGTGGACATTGGTATGTTATTCAGTCTTTATAATTTCTAACTTAATTGTATAAATTTCTATTATGAAATGTAAATATTACAATATTATCTATAGGTGGAGTTAGTCACATCGAAATTTAGATTCCCCCAGACACGATGTCCATGCCTACAAACTTATGTTGGACAACGTTCAACCACACGATGTAAGTGATTATTATTTATATTGTTAAATATTCATTCTTTACTATACATGAATTCAATTATTAATTGATTATTTATTTTTTCTTTCAGATTATATGGATTCAATATATATATATATGCTATTATCCAGAGTGTTCCACTATACTGTATGACGATGCTTACTATCGGCTCCAGTAGGGTTCCATTGATTCATTTTCATCTAGTCAAGTGGCATCAAACCAATAGAGTTATGAGGCAGTTCAAATTCTTTCAGCATGTTCCTAACCCACCCAGTCAGTTAGACTCACTGCATTCCCTGAAGATGTCAGGGAAGAGAGATTTTTATTAGAGGAGATAACATGCCATATATATTGATTTATGGGACATATGGTGGGAGTCCCAATTGCAAGGGGCTGGGACAATACATTTTCATTTGGTTGATCAGATGGAATATCCCTCCTGGTATAGCAGGTCCCCAGTCATATTTCTGACATGACACAGATGAGGCTTTAATTAGTTGGTATACTTTGTTCCTTCCACTGTTCAGCCAAATTTTTATTCCTATTACTTAAAAATGGAATTTGTTTTCACATGATTCTCGTATCTGTCATCTACTTCACATGTCTAATACAGTAGAGAGAACTGTTTTTGACTTGGCATATTTTCACATCCTTGTGACACAGTTTCTTCCTTCGATGGATGTGATGTATCACAAAATTTTCTTTGATCCACCACATGCTGAGGAGGCTGAGAAGACCGTTGAGCCTCATATAGATGTACGAGGGGTGATGACCATGTTATCGATCTTGTTGTTCTATAAGAGGAGGCTATTTAGGTAGATCAGTCAGATGTTGTTGTCCCATAGGAGAAGGGTGTTCATCATGATCATTCATATAATCCTCCAACTTCTTAGGCTCAGCCACAGGTATATACAGACTATGGATAGGTTAAGCTAGATTTTTTATTACAGACATCCGCAGCACATCAGCCATCTTCTTTCCATGTGTGTGAGAGTTATTGTTGGATTTTGTGGCCTTGAACCAACTAATTTGTACTTCATTCATTAATAAATACCTTATCACATCTTGATTTTTCTTATGCGTTACAATGCATGTGATAATGTCTCAAAGATAGTTATTTCATTAAATGGTCATAGAGGATCCATGCTATAATGAGAAACCGGAAGTTCCATAACACTATTCTTGAATATATTTTCTATGGCCGGATGATATAATTTGAGGGACACAAATAATACAAACCATTAGGGGTGAGGACTCATAAATATTTGAGGCACCTTCTCATGGTGTGCACCCTTTGGAAATATCCAATAGGATATTATGAGAACAAGATTCGCTAGTAGGAAATCTACATTTCATAGTGTCATTGGATGTTTCTATCTGCGAACATGTGTATTGGTCCTTAGAATTTAATATTACTATTAAGTGGTATTAAAACTCATGCACTTAGATGTATTGACAAAAAATGTGATGACACATTGTTTGTAGTGAGGTAGGATATGTTGGGTGTGTCATGAGTGATACTGCAGTAATAGATAATGCGAGAAAAGATTTGTCCCTTCTGTTCCATAATGGAAGTTTACATTTCAATACCATTGATGGAATTGATATAGCCTAAATAAACCTGTGTCTAGGGTGAGGAATGGGAAAGTCCAATTTTGAAATGTCAGAGAAAGAATAATCGAACACATGGGTTGATGGAACTATCATACAACCTTCTTGATTCGAGATATCATGACAAAGGGATTACATTACAATGTAAGAGTTCGTAGGAGGTGAAACATCATTGCGGCATTAAATTCTTCCTCAATGGGTGCCTTGGCGTGTTTCTAGACTCTAACCCTGGACTTTAGGTAGGATCAACCTAATGCTACTGAGAAAGAAAACTAGAGGGTCAGACACTCAGCATGTCTAAGTACCTCAGTTAAATTTTAATTTAACAAGTTGAATAAATATTATTCCCAGATGTGGTATAATAATTATTTAAGGATTCATGATCACATTTATTTTGACACTAGTTATTTGAGAGAATATATTATAGGAGAAATAATATATTTATTAGCGAGTAATTTATTGATATTTATTTTAGAAATAAATATCCATTATTCAAGGTCTATTAAATGTTAAGGAGGAAATAAAGAGAATGGAAAAACAAAAGTACACACCGTGTATAGTAATAGACACACCATGCATTTTTTTCTTGGAATTTATTTGAAAAAATATTATTTATTTAATTAAATAATATTAGGTGTAATTATCTGGTCACATGTCATGTAATAATAATAGTCAACTATTATTATTAGATATGGGGTATTGCTAAGAATTAAATGAAATTAATAAATTCTTTTGGGTAATTAATTCATTTTATTATTATAATTAATTAAAATACAAATTATATAATTTTCATTATCCTAGCCATTTTCAGTGTTTGTGCAAAACAGATTTGGAAAATCTCTCAACCCAAGAAGGAATTATTTTTTAACCAAGAATTATTTCAAGATAAGAGAGAGAGAGAGATCCACCTCCACTGGATCAAGGCAATCGAAGGCGGACATCGCAAGTGAAGGCTCTTCTGCACTAGCACCCAAAGATCTCTTCGGTGGCATCTAGAGATATGTGGAGCATGCGTGGATCACCTCTAGAGGAGTCCTACACACGGATTCTTCAATACAATGATGGATCACATCAGATCGTGATCAGAAACATCAATGGAGAGTGAATTCCATCAAGGTAATTCTTGTATTTTAATTAAATTAATTATAACAAACATTTGATGATCCTCTATATGGTTCTGGGACTCCCCTCTTTTCTTTTTTTTCTTCATTCTATTCCAAAGATCTGGCAATTTATTATCATGATGGATCTTGGATTAAATGTTGTTAATGAAAAAAATTAAGGTTGGGTACACCCACAAATGCACTTCCGCTATGCCCAGAACCTACAAGTGGTATCAGAGGGGTCATATCGTTGATTATAATTATTTAGTTTTCCATTATTAATTTACACATTTAATAATTTAGTTGTTTCAATTCAAGTTAATCATTCTATAAATCTGAATCTAGAGATCCATTCCTCCTCTCTCGTTTCTTTTTCACCTTATAGAAACGACTTTTTATATTAATTTTGATTAAAATAAAATAGAGGATCTCATCTAAAGGTATCAAGAATTTTTGACCGTACAACACCAGAATACATGGGATGTATTCAGAAATACACACCGTGTAGTCTAGGTTCAATGCATCAGACTATTCCGCTAAATTAGTCCATGTGTTAGAGTATTTCAAAGTCTTAAATGACACCGTGGGTTGACTAGGAACAGGTGGCACATAGTTTTTGGATTACTGGTTGTGTGGTCCATTGAACATGGCGTGTAGTCCCATCAGGTTAGGGTTAGACCGTGTACCCCGTACACAGATTTACCTAATGGAAACTATGTAACACGGATACTACACGACATTGGTCCCAATGAACACGCCGTGTAATCTGAAGATTTCTGAAGTACATCTACATTCCTTGTCCTCGAGCATGTACTTCAAATGGACGGTGAAACAAATTACACTCCATGTAGTCAGAACTACATGTTGTGTACTCATCAAAATTACATAGATTTATTAAAATTTATTATTATATCATACAAACCCTTAACACGTGTACCATAGTGTAGGCATAAAGCTGAGGCACAACATGTGATAGGTTTTATATATATGTGTGTTTAATTTAACATATGCATAATTTTCATTTCTACTCATTGGGTAGTTATGAACAAGAATTCACTAGGTTGCATCCAAGGTACAATTTATGTACAAAGATATAATTTTAAATGAGTATATTTGTTTAAAATTATGATGGTTGAGAATCTCAAGGAAATTTAGAAAAGGGTTTAAGATAAATGGATTGATTAATTAAAGATAATTAATTGATTTGAACGTGATTTATCTTAAACAAGAATGATTAAAGAAATGAATACTATTTTTATTTATGCATAAATATAATTGCATGTATGGATGATCATGAGCTAGACCAAGACCTTTTTATTTGAATGGTTTCATTTAATTAATTTATTTAAATTAAATTTCTTAGCCTGAGAGCCTTCTCCTAATTAATATGTAGGGCCTACGCGCCCAAGGGTTCTTTTATGTAAAATCCCATTTTACCCCTCACATTCATGTTATATAAAAGCATATATACTAGATGGTGCCCCCAAACTAGTGTAGGTGGTTCAAGTTAGGAGACAAGGTGAAACCAATCCAAGTAGATACAAATGTGAATAGGTGTAAAGCTGTAAACACGAACCCAAAAGGTTCAAGGTGTTTCTCCCCTAGTTCTTGGGTTAGTTTATCCACCACTAGATAAACTATTAAATAAAAAAAGATCATGATCATACTATTAATTTTATTTATGTCATTTTCATGGTTTATTTTTTCTGGGTGTGTTGTCACGATCACAAAATTAATGAATTAAACAAACATTCAAGATGGAACTAAAATAAGACCATATTATGTGTAAATATTATCTTAAACATGGTTAATAACTTAAGTATATCCCATTTAATATTAACAATCATGTAATCAAAGATAATAAAATAGAAATTTATGTATAAGGATAAAATCCCTCAAAGAAAACATCCAGTTGGTATAGCCTTCCATAAGCATGGTTAGAATCGAACCATAGTTCAAAGTGCTTGACCAACCCTAGTTGGGGTGATTTCAATTATCATGGAATTATAATTCAAGTTTTTGGTTTGACTTGACTTGGTTTTCATCAAGGGTTAACTACCACAATAGGACATGGTGTGACCAAGAGGCAAAGGTTAAGGAAATCCAGAATAAAAGGGTTTCAGGATTAGGGAGTCCACTCAACGGATCAAGGAGCATCAAGTTAATGCAGTTGCCAGTTGGAATGCCTACCTAAAACCCTTCAAGTTGCTTAAACAATTTTATTTGGGGTTATGCGAAGGAAAATATGGATCCTTGGCACTAGAATATTCAGGCAACAGAATATTCTGAAGTCAATGGTGAGGGCTATTAGATTTCGATAAAATAGTGGAATACTAATAAGTATTATTTTATTTATTTGTCTCAATTTTATCATAATAATGTTCTAAACCTTTACTCATCTTAATTTTTAGATATGTAAAGAAAAATTACTTCAATCATTTCATTGCAAACCATACTCGAGAAGGAAAACCTTCTCACAAGCACCAATTTCCAAAAGTGGCTGAGACATTTACGCATCATCCTTCACCACGAGAGAAAATTGTATGTGATGAAAGATCTTGTTCCAGTTGCACTTGGGAAAGAGGAAAATGATGAGAAACTATCTCTCTATATGAAACATATAGATGATTCCATATATGTCCAATGTTTCATGTTGTTGGCCATGTCTAATGAGCTCTTGAACCAACATGAAAACATGGACGTGTATAGTATGATGTATCACCTTAAGGATCTCTATCAAGAGAAGGTGAGACATGAGAGATATTAGATCTCCAATACTTTTTTCAAAACTAATCTTAGATAGTGCATGCCAGCTGGGCCTCATTTAGTCAAAGTTGTTGGCTATATTGAATTCCTGGACATCTTAGGGATTAAGTTCCCATATGAGTTGCATACAGATCTCATCCTATCATCACTTCCCAATACCTTATCAAGATTTATTGTCAACTATAACTTGAGAAACAATGAGAAGAGTCTATAAGAACATCTAACCTTAATTATTCTGGTAGATAAAGACATGGGGTGTGAGAAACCCATAGAACATATGGTGAATATGAAAAAGATGGCCAAGGAAAAGGTGACAAGGACTTATAAACAGTCTGAATCCCAAGAGCACCGTCCCTCCAAGAAGGGGAAGATCCAGAGGCAGGGCAAGGAACTAGAGGTGACATGTTTTTCATGTGGTAAGCAAGGCCACAGAAAGAGGAACTGCACCCAAAAGCATGGGGATGCTAAAGGTGTGTTTGTTATCGAGTGTAATCTTTCAATTTATACACATTTGGTTTTAGATACTTCTTTTGGGGCTCACATATATATTCGAATACATGAACCAAGTAGATTTATAAAGATTTCCAAATGATAGGTGGATCTTAGAGATGCTAATGGTGCGAGGCTACCTGCGTTGGCCATTGTTGATTACCATCTCTCATTGCCAAGTGGGATGATTTTGGTTTAACATAACTATTATTATGTGCCTAGTGTTACCAAAAAAATAATTTCTATATCATGTTTAGACATGGATGGATTTATTTTCATGTTTAGAAATAAGGGTTGCTTATTTTATAAGAACAATGAATGTTATGGTATGGTGCATTTAAATAATGGTTTGTATGTATTAAATTAGGAAAACCAATTTTTTGCAATCGATAACGAAAAAAACTCACATGACTCATACATCACCCAGTAGTGGCATCACTAACTAGATCATGTAAATGAGAAGCTCTTGAAGAAGCACTTCCAAGATGGTTATTTAGACTCTACTGAACTAAAACCACTTGATAGATGTCATGCCTGTTTACAAGGTAAAATGACCAAGCGACCTTTCGGTGGACACGGTGAAAGGGCCATAGAGTTTCTAGGATTGGTGCGCACAGATGTGTATGGACCATTTCCAGTAGAAGCTAGAGGTGGATATTCTTACTTCATTACTTTTGGAGATGATTTGAGTAGATATGGATATATCTACTTAATGAGGTATAAGTCAGAAGCCTTAGATAAATTTAAGGAATTAAAGAATGAAGTAAAGAATCATCTTGGCATGAAGATAAAGAAGCTTAAATCAAATCGAGGTGGATAATATCCGAACCAAGAGTTCATCGATCATCTATGGGAGTCTAGGATTTTATCTCAACTCACTCCTCCTTATACACCATAGTGGATTTTTGTTACTGAAAGGAGGAACCATGCCTTGTTAGACATGGTGAGGTTTATGACGAGTAATGCGTATCTTCCATTATCCTTTTGGGGATATGAATTACAAACTACAACATACAGATTAAACCTAGTATCAACTAATGCAGAAAATAGAATTCCCTCCAAGTAATGAAATGGAAGGAAACCCATTTTGTCGCACACACATGTATAAGGATGAGAGGTATTTTCTAAGGCATTATTAGGTAAAAAACTAGTACCTTGGGGGTATGAAGTGTATCTTTATAGGATATCACAAGGAAATGAAATGATATTACCCATATAACCCTTCAAAAAAAAGTGACTATCTCCAGACAAGCCATATTTCTCAAGAGGGAGCACATCCTCAAAAAGGATAGTGGGATCAAGATTGACTTCAATAATGTTGATGCTCAAGATACACAGGAGTTGGTACAGGAACAAGTTCTAGGTGTCCCGGTGGAAGAGGTTACAGAAACACAAGTACTACGTAGGAGCTCAAAATAGGTAAGGGAACCATAGAGATTTGGTTTCCTTATCACCGAGGATGGTGAATCATTATTGTTAGCCAATGATGAACCTCCCTTCTATAAGGAATTAGTAGAAAGTTCAGAAGTTGCAAGACGTCTAGAAGCTATGAATTCTGAGATGGATTCCATGTATCAGAACCAAGTTTGTGTTATGGTTGATGAGTCGGTTGATGTAAAGCCTGTTGGATGCAAATGGGATTTCAAGAGAAAACTGGACATGTAAGGTCATGTTAGCACCTATAAAGCAAGGCTAGAGGATAAAGGATTCAAACATTGTCAAGGAATTGATTATGATTAGAAATTTTCACTAGTTTTCATGTTTAAATCCATAATAATCATACATTCCATAGTAGCTTACCATGACTATGAGATTTGGAAAATGGATGTGAAAACAACATTCCTTAACTGGAACCTTCAGGAAGATGTTTATATGAAACAACCAGAAGGTTTTGTGACATCAGGTGAAGCCAAACGGGTTTTCAAGTTGCAGAAATCCATTTATGGATTAAAGAAAGCATCCAGGTCATGGAAAATTAGATTTGTTGAAGCCATAAAGGAATTTTGTTTCATTAATAATGAATGTGAGCCATGTGTTTATAAGTGGTTTAATGGGAAAGAAGTTATTATCCTAGTAGTATATGTTGAAGACATATTGCTTATTGGAAACAATGTATCAGTCTTACAGTCAGTTAAGGACTAGTGGAACAGGTTTTTCTCCATGAAGGACTAGGGTGAAGCAGCCTACATTATAGGGATCAAGATCATTCGTGATAGATCCAATTGGCTGCTTGGACTAAGTCAGGGTAAATACATTGTCCAGATATTAAAAAGATTTATTATGGAATAATCCAAAAGGGGATTGGTTCCAACGTAACATGTCCTACATATTTCTAATAAAATGTGTCCTCAGACACAAGAAGAGAAAGGTAGAATGAGTAAGATCCCATACGCTTTGGCATAAGTATCCATCATGTATGTCATGTTATGTACTATGCTTGATATGTGCCTATGCACTGAGAATGGTAGGCAGATATCAAGCAGATCTAGGAGAACAACACTGTACTACTGTTAAGACTATCCTTAAGTATCTGAGAAGAACTAAGGATATGTTCCTGGTGTATGGAGGAGATGAGGAACTTGTCATCTGAGGGAATGTTGATACTGGATTTCCAACAGATAAGAACAATTTGAAGTTGCAATATGGATATGTTTTCTGTCTCAATGGAGGAGCTGTGAACTTGAAGAGTTCAAAGCAACCACTTGTCACTGATTCTATAATGGAGTCTGAATATATAGCAGCTTCTGATGTAGCCAAGGAATCTATCTGGATTTGGAATTTTGTCCAGGAGCATGATGTGGTTCCTTGTTGTAAAGATCATATCACATCATATTATGATAAAATGAGAGTAGTGGACCTTGCAAAATAACTAAGGTTACATCAACAGATAAAGAACATACTATGAAAGTATCACCTATTGAGGGATTTCTATCAAAGGGGTGAAGTTGTAGTGAGCAGAGTGTCCATGGAAGAAAACATGGTGGAACCCATGACTAAAGGCCTATCTCAGCAGAAGCATGAATATCACATGAGAGCTAACAGGTTAAAAGTTGTTAGTAGTTGGCTCTAGTCCAAGTGGAAGTCTATTAGAGTTGGTGGCCTAGAACCAACTAATTTTTACTTTATTCATTAATAAATACCTTATCAAATCATGATTGTTCTTCTACATGACAATGAATGTGATAATTTACTATATATAGTTGTTGCATTAAAGGGTCATAGAAGATACCTGCTATGATGAGAACCCAGAAGTTCCATTACACTGTTTTTGAATATATGTTCTATAGCCGAATGATGTTATTTGAGGGACACAAATAATATAGTACATTAGGGTTGAGAACTTATAAAACATTGTGGCACCTTATCATGGTGTGTGCCCTTGGTAATATCCATGAAGATATTATGAGAACGAGACCTGCGAGTAGGAAATCCACATTTCATAGTGTCATTGGATGTTTCTATCTGCAGACATGTGTATTGATACTTAGACTTTAAGATTATTATTAATAAGTATTCCAACTCACGCACTTAGAATTATTGATGAAAACTGTGATGACACACTATTCACAATGAGGTAGTATACGTTGGGTGGATCACAAGTGATACTGCATTAATAGATAATGATAGAAATGATTTTTCCCTTCTGTTCCATAATGAAAGTAGATATCTCAGATCATTTGATGGAATTGATATAGCCTAAATAAATCCATGTCCATGGGGAGGAATGGGAATGTTCAATTATGGAAAGTCAAAGAAAGAATAATCGAGCACATGGGTTGATGGAACAAGCATGCAACCTACTTGATTCGAGATTTCATGATAAAGGGATTACATTACACAGTAAGCATTCATAGGAGGGAAACGTCATTACGGCGTTAACTTCATTCTCTATGGGTGCCTTAGCGTGTTTCCAGATGCTAACCTTGGACTTTGTGTAGGATCTGCCTAATGTCACTAAGAAATAAGCCTAGAGGGTCACATACTAAGTGTGTCCAAGTATTTCTGTTAAATATTATTTTAAAAAGTGGAATAAAGATTATTATCGATTGTGGTTTAATAATTAATAAATGATGCCTGATCACATTTATTTCGACACTAGTTGTTCAAGAGAATATATTGTGGGTGAAATAATATATTTATTTGTGAGTAATGCAGTGATATTTATTTTAGAAAGAAAGATCCATCATTCAAGGTTTGATAAATGTGGTGGAGGAAATAAACTGAATTGAAAAATAAAAGTACTTTCCATGTATTTTTTGCTATGAATTTATGAGAAATAATATTTTTATTTAATTAAATAATATTAGGTGTAATTTACTGGGTGCATGTCAAGTAATAATAATTGACAACTGTTATTATTAGACATGGTACATTTCTAAGAAATAAATGAAGTGAATAAATTCTTTTGGGTAATTAATTTATTTTATTATTCTAAGTAAATAAAATCCCAATTATATAATTCACATTATCCTAGACATTTTTTGTGGTTTTGCACAATGGATTTGGAAAAGCTTTCATCCCAAGAGAGAATTATTTTTTCACCAAGAACACTCTCAAGTTACGAGAGATATCCTCCTCCACCGAATCAAGGTGATCAAAGGTAGTCATCGCAAGCGAATGCTCTTCCATGCTAGCACCCAAAGATCCATTAGGCGACACCTAGAGATACGTGGATCACCTGTGGATCACCGCTAGAGGAATTATAAACTTGGATTCTTCGACCCAATGACAGATCACATCGAATCATGATCGGAAACATCAATGGAGAGAGAATTCCATCAAGGTAATTCATTTCCTTTAATTAAATTAATTATAACCAACATTTTATGATCCTCTATATGTTTCTGGGACTCCCTTCTTTTCTTTCGTTCTTCGTTCTATATCGAAGATCCGGAATTTTATTATCATGATGGATCTCATAATAAATGTCGTTAACCTCAAAAATTAAAGTTGGGTACATCCACCAACGTGCTTCTGCTGCGCCCGAAACCTATAGTTCCAAACAGCCTCCACTCTCCTTAGATGTAGGAAAGGGTACAAATGATGAGACTTTACATCCACCAACTATCATACAGGAAGATGTGGAGGTGCATGATGATGGCGATGCACAGTGTATGCCAGATCACATCCATAGAAGGACACGACATGGATGCGTCCAATATACACTTGGTTGTGGGACAGAGGAGAATCCATGCCAGAGGCATAGATTAGGTTGATTTTTTATTTACAATAAATTTTGTATGATCATTACTATTATCAATTATCGAGTTATACTTTTTTTAATAAGTTTATTATTGTCATCAAATTATCTATCAAAATTAATAATTTTATATTTGATATTAATTAATAAATATTAACACTCACGATAAAATGATCAGTGGACATCAAGAAATCTTGAATAATATTATTGATCTCAATGATTTGAATCCAAAAATAAGGGAACATGATTCTTAGTTTAAAAAATTAAATTGTATGAAGAAGTATTTAAATGAATAATGGATAATTGTGAAGTGTAGATGATTATGATTGGAGATTAGAAAAACCAAAATATGAGATGTATGGAATTATAAGTTCATTTGGTCAATTTGGAGAAGATACATATTCAAACTTTATAAAAGGACACAGGTTCTACTGGTACACAATCTTCACTCAAGGATTTTACTGCTAAAATACCTCTATCATGTGATAAAATTATGGACATTATGAAAAATATTGATTTTTTATTATTGAAGAATAGGATAAAATCCTTAAGAGGGTTAAGAATATGTTAGAATATCCATGAATAATTATTGTAGAAGATCATCCTTGGTGAAGTTATATTATTTTTCAAAACCGATGTTTATGAGTGTTTCTCTTGATGGGGAGGTAAATGAAGAAATATTAAATTACTTCAAGAATTAGTATATCAATTAGAATAAAACCTTATTACTATATAATGTTCACGAAGATCATGTTATTGAATGATGAATGTTTTTCTAAATCTATCTTCCTTTGTTAACAAAAAATAAACTAAATAGAAAGGGGTTGTAATTGAATTAATCAAAAACATAAGAAAAACTTTCTTTTAGTAAATTGATTATTTTTTTATTTAAACATTCTGTAGGATGAGTTAATGGGGTTCACAAATCCTTTAAAAACTTTATACAAGATGTGTGAACCCCGTTCACACATCTTTTATCACATCTATGCCAGATGCGTGAACCCCATTCATGCATCTATCCGTGTAAAAGATGCGTGACCTTGGTTCAAAAATCTTGAGATCCATTTTTAAAAATGTTGGTAACCCGATCCCTTTTCTATAAAAAATCCCCATATATAAAAAACCCCCCCAAACTCCTACTACTAGTCTAGAACCCATCCTCCACCATCGAATGTGAGTGCTGCTACCATTGTCCTACATCCACTTCTTCCACCATCCACAGATGTCTATCACTCCCCAATCACCCATCATTCTCCTCGAACAGTAGCACACCCATGAAGTTACCTCCCCATACACTAACATCACTACCTACATCTACTTTCGATGATCACCATGATGTCTCGTCACCCTAGATAAACCCATTTCACCACCATCATTGAACGACTGACCTAACATGGAGATTTCGACAGCCTTTAATCAACCACCACTAACGCACCACCGTTAACTGAACCTTCAAATTTGATACTCATTGATAAATAAATATGGACAAGCTCCAACGTGCTAGATGAATTTGAGCCACCACTAGCGAGATTGATGCTCCACTACAATTAATCCACATCCTCTTATTAGTGCACATTCTACACTACATAAATTTAGTTATGAGAACAACTGAACACTTAGAGAAATTATGGATTTGGAGGCCATTGGAATGGGTACCCGCTATCTCTATTTGGTTTCAATAGAAACCACCATTGGTTTTTCCAAGAACTACCACAATTGCAGGAAAGGGAAGTGCTCAGGTTTTATCAGTTCTAATCTAAAAGTGCTGATAAAAGGGGGAATTTTATTAGCACTAGAAAAAAGCACTGATAAATCTACCCTTTATCAGTGCTAACAAAAAGCACTGATAAAAAAAGAAACTTCATCAGCACCAATAATAGCGATGATAAGAGTTTTTAATAGAAAATAATATTAATTTATATAAAAATATTTTAATTATATTCAGAAATAATGTTTATATGTATACATTAAATAAAAAACACATGTTTATTATGTTTATTATGTGTATGTTTTAATTATGTTTATTATTTTTATTAGTTTTATATATATATTTATTGTATATTTATTATACTATATGATTATAATCTTATATATAAATACACTTTAATATATATGTATGTACAAATATTTATTAAATAAATAAATAAATATATATATATATATATAAATTTATGTTTCCAAATGAAAGTGTCAATTGATGCATACGTTCTCATCATGAATATATTTGAATTTTTTACGCTAATGCTAGACATATATACTTTAATACTATATATACTTGATGTATTACTTCATTTCCTATATATATGAAGCTTTATCATTTCATAAATACTTAAAATCACAATGAATATATTTAAATAACTAATAAATGTATTTATTACATTTAACAATATAAATATTTAGTTATATATAATTATTTAATTTTTAAATATATTAGATTTAATTATAATTATATATAACTAATTAAATATAAATATGTTTAAATAATAACAAAATTACAAAATATTTTTTTAAAATGATAAATATATATTTATGAATTCCTTTTGAATATATTTATTTATAAATATATGTCTTTAATGAATATATACACAAACACAGGCATATATATATATATATTTAAATACATATAAATATAAAAATTAAAATAATATATCAATTTATATTTATATATATTAAATTATTATTTAAATTATAAATATATGTCCTTAATAGATATATTGGTTATAATGTTATAATTATGAATAAATGGTATGTTTGATCAGAAATAATTAAAAAGTGCGGATAAAACATCCATTTATCAGCACTTTCAATTGTAGCAATGATAAAACATCCTTTTATCTGTGCTTTTTTAGCACTGACAATGATGGGCCTTTATCAATTCTAAAAAAATAATTGATAAAGGCATGTTTTATCAGCACTTTAAATTATAGAACTAATAAAAATTAATTTTATCAACAATTTTTATTTAGCACTGATAAAAGTGTCACTGGGTTTTATAAATTAACCCTAACTTTATCCTCCTTCCTCGCACCCCTCAAGCTCTCATGGAAGAGGATCCTTGCCACTGTCTCATCATCCTCTCCTCCCTCCTCTCTCCATCTTCCCTCCTCTCCTACCTCCTCATCCTCATTAGCCACCGATGTGAGCCAAGCTATGATGCATTTTTCTCTTTCGTCGGGCCTCCCCTCCACCAGTAGCTCTGCTCCACCATGCCAATCCTTCACCGTGGATCTCCTCCACCATGCCAATCCTTCACCGTGGCTCTCCTCCACCATTGCCTCTCCTCTATGGTGCCTCTACATTGCCACGTATCTCCTACACCGTGAATGCACCTCCCCCACATGATTGACCACACCTCTATAGTTAGTTTTTTTACTCTTTCTCATTGAGTTCACTTATTATAGTTTGATATTGTTGGTGATTTGTGAATTGTATTATACAAACTCCCCGCTGAAAATCATGTCCGTTGGTGGTCCTTTTTTGCGCACTAGTTATATTTGGTAAAATTCAATTTTCCTATACCATATTTTGAATTTGTTGATTTAAAATTCTTCAATGCATTGTGGGTTTTCAGCATGGAAGAACATAAATATTTTTATTGATTGAAACTTATGAATTTAAGTGGGTGAAATTTATTATAGTGGTGTTATTAGCCTAATATTGTTTTCCTATATCAAATTATGACATATTTGAATACATTTTTTGATTTTATAATTCTATGTGGTAAGATTACTCCATAAAAGTATTTTAGGATTTAGTAATATTTGAAGAATTTTCTTCAGCTTCAAATTCAAATTTAGAACTTTGTTAAATAAGTGGAGGATGATCTGGAAGTTACAATATTTGTGAAATGTATTGTAAAAGGTGGAGTCTAACCAATATTGAAGATGAAATATCAATATTAAAGAACTTTTTAATTATAATATAGATAATTTCATTTATATATAAAATATTTTCATGTAATGGTAATAATGGCCACACAATGAGGGGAATGTGTAATAGTTATTCTTGTCATGGGGAGTTTATGAATTTTATGAAGTGGATTAAGAAGACCTTGGTTGTTCTACCTACTTTTTGATTTCCATTACCTATAGGACATCTCAGTATGAATGATTATGTCTACATGGAGTCTATGTGAACACACTATGACTGAGAAATTCGTGTTTTCATGTTCTAGTAGAAGGATAATTATGAGATATTCTACATAACCTGTTTTTTCTATGTGAGCTATGAAATTTTGAGGCTAACAATTAAAATCTATAATAAAGAGTATCAAAACATGTAGTAGATTAATCTTGAGCCTCTATCTTTATAAGAGAATGAGATTTATATGGTGATGAAAATGTTCATTCCCAGAAGTATTCAAGTGAATATATGTAACAACCTAACACGGGTCGACATGACATGTCACCCAATATGGCTTAGTACAAGGCCTAAATCCCATTCTGGATCACCATTAGTTGGCGATAACCAAATGGGTATCGATATACATAACCATGGGAATAATTTCAACCTAAAATATAATAACTACAATCACTTAATAGAAAAGCTGAAAATAAGGAATAGCACACCTAGAAAGTATGATTCCATTACAATCTCCCCCTATAAGGACTTATCATCCCTAAAAAGTGTCTATATAGGTCTTTCTTGACCATCTTGGGCCACTGAGCCTAGGTATCAGACTCATAATTCCAATATTCTTCTTGAATATTCCCACGATTCAAAAAACTAAAATGTTACGCACCGTCTTCCTCCTCAATACCTTTCCAATCCAATATATAATTCATCGTATATGTTTCTAAAATTATGTCTAAATAATACCAAGTTTTCTTACTTTCCCAATTGTATATTTCTGAATAAAACCTTAGTTAAGATTTGTCACATTATTCAACCAATGAACTAAGTGACAAACCATACTAGATTCAATCCCCAAGTTCCCCTAATAACACAATCCCCACTCTATAGTATGACATTAATGATTAATTATTGATCTCCTCTAATCAATACCCATAGATGAGTATCTATCATCTACTATTGCAACTCAGCCACTTATACGCACACACAAAACCAACCACCTCTTCCACGGGTTAGGTTCACCTACACACCACTCCCAATGTGCACTAATAAATTCCATCACTACCAAAATATAAGCATGAAAATATCTCATTGTCAGCAGAATATTGACCTTCACAATCATTTCCAACAACTCTCATATATGCTCACATCACTGAACCCAATGGAATAACTGAACGACCCATCCTCTTACCCAGATAAGAATCTTATAGTTTGACTCTCCATATCCTCATATGGGATTGTTATTGACCAAAACTATTATAGGATTTTCATGAACTACAACTAATCATTACTCAAATTACAAAATAGCATGATGCGCTAACACCCGCAATGAATTTCCAAACATAGATTTCATCACCGCACTACTAATCCCTTGATAGTTCATAGATTGTTCCCCAAACGAACTGATTGTCTCACAAACCTAAAACACAATGATGTATGGGTCTCTTATTTACCACATTACAGAGGCCTTTCCCCATGAATACATTTTTTATTTTTAAATTTTGAATTATTAAGTATTTTGTTAAAATTAATAATTTTTAATGTATTTTTACTTCTCATTTTTAAAAAATTTGTTTCTATTCAATAAATTTTTTTAGGAAATATTTATATTAATATATTCAATGGTAATATATTTCCCTTCAAAAAAATTTAAATATCATTTTTACTTCAATGTTTTAAAAAATTTTGTGAAAAGGTTTATATTTTAACTTATATTTATTATCTTATGATTTTTTCTATGTAGTGATATTTTAGTCACAATTTATATGTTATTATGATATGATTTATTTTGGAAAATGATAATTATAATATTCTATGATTTCTTAAGTTCTTGTTATGTTATTTTTTTAATTATTCAAGAAAAAAATTATTTTTCCATTTCAAGAACTCTTCCCTCTATTTCTTCTTTATCTCCCCCATCCCTCTTCTATTATCTATTTCTCATAGGTTTCTCCTTATCCCAAGAATTGAAATTTATTTTTCAGGAGGATTTATGGCTTTAGGGTTTTTGAGTGTTTTATATGGAAGGTGAAATGTTGTGTATTGGTTACCGTTCATTTTAAAGTAGGTGTTTCTTCTCTCTTCCTTTGTTTTATAATTCATGGAATGTGTATACCTTATATTTTTTTAAATTAAAGTATAGTAATGTATGGGTTCTTGGGTGAAATTATAAATTTATTTCTTAAATTATAGTCTTGGCATAAAGGGTTTTTGATATGTATTTCATGTACTATTTTTAAATTATATTATTCTCATGAAAAGAATATTTCAAAAGGTTCATAGGGTCATTTAAATTTTTTTAATAGTAAATTTAGGTCTAATGCCTTTTTTGGTTTTTCAAAGGAATTTTACATGTTCTTGGAGAATGTTTTGGAAATAAAAGGGATTTTTTTCAAGTGCTTCCAAAATCATTAAAATGATGATACTTTAAAGAATAGGAGTGATACTCTACATACTAAGTTGGTTTTCATGTGAAGATATATTTCTTGCTTTAAAATATAAATGGTTTTTTTCTCATGTGACCATCAATGATTTCCCCTATACTTGTTTCACTAGTTATGGGTTATTAATTATTTATATGATTGGTGTATGATGTTAAAAGGGGATGTTATATGTGATGGTGTTGTAGGTGGGGTGCGAGACATTTTTTTGGTAATTATATTGATTTCTTTCTCACCTCTATGGTTATTTTTTAATGGTAACATGGGTGTCTTGGTGGGAAGTCTTGATTCATGCTAACCTAGTTAGTACACACACTTCTACGGTCTCCCTAGTTGTGTTTATGACAAGTCTAGTGTGAAGGTTCCATTATGATGAGTTATGTATGGTTTAATTGGTTGGATCATGTTATAATTAGATGAAACATATATCAGATGTTGGTCCATGTAGTTATAGTTCAATCTTGGATCATCACACACTCGTATCTATGGTATATCCCATGAAATGTTCTTCCAGGATCTGTGGTTCTATACAGAGGATTAAATTATTATATTGATTACATACCCCTTATGATTGATCGGTGGTTGACTAATCAATATGGTTAATGGGAGGAACATTGAAAACTAGTGATCATGACTAGATAGGGGGTGTCCTGAGACATATAAGTCATGCATCCATAAATGATTTTCATTGGCTGGATAGAGGGATGTGGCAGTGACATTGAGTGATTTTGTTTGGGGTTCACTTTTAAAACGATTCAAGTGGTTTTAAATGGTTCTTAAAAAATATTTTGTGTTCAAAATACCATTTTTTAGTTTTAAATTACTAAAAAATGATTTAAAATAGAATTGGGTTTTGAGAAAGGATGTCTGGAACAAATTGTTTTATTTTAAAAGTATCTTGTTATTATAAAGAAGAATTTGTGAAAATAGTTGGATTTTAAAGGGATTTAAATCACGATTTTATAAGAATTTTTCAATGGAGATTTAAAGTCTATAACTTTTTAATCCTTGGTTAATTTTTTATCAATGTTTTGTGTATTTATTTTGATAAATATTAATATCACCGAATCAAATAGGATGGATATGTATAAAGAATGGATGGATGCCAATTGTCTGACAAAAGAGTATGAAGATAGAGTGAAAGAGTTCATCATGTTTTTAAAAGAACATGCATATGATCCTTCCCAAATCCTTTGTCTGTGTTTATGTTGTTGTTATTCAAGACAAGTTAGTGTAAAGGAGTTATAAGACAACTTGATATATCATGGAATATATTGAAGTTATTAATGTTGGAATAAACATGGGGAAAAATAGAATGAAGATATTGACTAGGATAACATTGTGTTTTATGGATCATTTGATATGATTACAAACATGGACAATGAATAATATTATATCGAGGATGTGATTACAGATGTGCATGATGATGAAGATCCTATTAAGGAAATGACAATGATAGTTGAAGATGAACTCCGTGATTGCCCAAAATTGTTTGAGCAGTAAAAGAGTTGTGCAAAGATGCCATTATATGCTGGTTTCACTAGTCGTACTGGAGCTGTATAATTTGATAGTAGGAAACGAATGGAGTGACACAAGTTTTATAGAATTACTTGCTATCTTGAATGACATGCTCTCAAAATATAATGAACCACTGAGCCAAACATATGACTCCAAATGAATGTTACACTCGATGGGTATGATCTCTGAAAGAATACATTCTTTCTCGAATGATTGTGTACTATTTCGTAAGGACCAAAAATCACTTAGAGAATGCCCAAAGTGTGGTTCTTCTTGATACAAGAAAGTTGAATCTGGTCCTACGAAAGATTCATGGTACTTTCAAATCATTAAAAGTTTTAGGATCCTATTTGGAAGTGAGAAGAATACAACTCAATTAACATGGCACGCAGACAGAAGAAATAAAGATGGAAAACTATAGCATTCAGTAGACTCTCCTCAGTTGAAGAGAATTGATCATGAGTATCCGGACTTTGGAAATGAGCCAAGATTACTTCGTCTTGCATTATCTATAGATAGAGTGAATCCTTTTGGTTTTCAAATAAGCACTCATAGTACATATCTGGTTATATTGGTAAATGTAACCACCCATCCCATGGTGTCATGATGTGACAACCCCAAGCCTGCCTTCCATAGGCCAGGGGTTGGTGATTAGCAGCTGAAGGATTTTCATGAACAGGGAAGACATTTCCTTAGAGATCTGTACACACTCAAAAAGGGGAACTAAAGTAAACAAAAAACAAAAGTAAGGTATAACCATGAGAGTAAAGTACAACCACAAGTACAATTTTAAACTGAAAACAGTGGGTCAGAATACAATCCCTAGAAGCTGGAAAGAAAGTAAACAGCTGTTGAATCTTCCTTGGAGATCCATCAAAAGTGTAGTAGCTGGAAGTCTAAATTCAAAGAAGAGGATCTCTACTGATTCCATCGCACCATGATTCACCAAGGATTGAACCTCCAAAGTCTACCTCGAAGGGTTAGTAGTCTTTACCAGACAAACACGTGCAGGCAGAGCCTGTGCATTGGTGAGTATAACAACTTAGTAGGGGACCCCAAGACTGCCCAAGGTCCCTTTGTAATCCACCAAGGAAAAATCACAAGAAATACCAAAAAGGTAATATCACAAGAATGATCTAAATCACTAAACACAAAGAAAAATAGACAGCTCACTCTAATGGTATAACTTCAAGGTTACTTGGATAGGGATGACTATTCATAAATCCAGATCATACTATCCGTAGTAACTATACTACTGACCCATATAGGTCAATGTATTCTTACCCGTATTGGTCACAAGATGTCGAACCACATTGGTTGCTAATGTTGATGCCTATTAGTCGCAAATTGTGACTTGTATTGGTCATTGGTGCTAACCTGTATTGGTCGTTGGTGATGACCCGTATTGGTCACTGGTGCTGACCCGTATTGGTAGCTGGATGCTGACCTGTATTGGTCGCTGGTCATGACCTATATTGGTCATTGGTGTTGACCCATATTGGTCATTAGATACTGACCTGTATTGGTCACTGGATGCTGACCAGCATTAGTCGCTGGTGCTAACCCGTATTGGTCGCTGGATGTTAACCCTTATTGGTCGCTGGTGCTGACCCGTATCGGTCGCTGGATGCGGACCCATATTGGTCACTGGTGTTGACTTGTATTGGTCGTTGGTATAGAGGTAGGGATGATTATTCTTATATCTAGATAATCTCACTCTGTATTTTCGGATGCTGACAAGTATTGGTCTCTCTTCTTCATCATGTCATAGCCAGCCACAGGATTCCCGCATGAAGCACGCCTGATTCTCGGAGAACCGCTCCTCAAGCTATCGGTTGTATTTCAACTGGAACAAAGCCCCATGAAGAAGTAACCTGATGATTCTTCACATCATGAGGGTTCCAATGAAACAGACGGTGCATCAACCGGATGCTCGGTCTGAATATTATAGGCATTTTAGTATCGGGGGCCCGATTGGATTTGTGTATGATCCAACCCGAAAAAACTCCAAATTTCCCAAAAATTCACTTGGTGTATCTCAAAATACCTGCCTCATCTTGAGTGTCCCAATTCCACAAACACCTCATCAATCAGATGTACGGTTTGCAAGATACGAATGTTTTAGTAACCAGGGGGCCGATTACGATGGGCCCCGGTCTGACCCAGTCAGACCGACCCGGGGGTTCCACATACACGGGTTCATTAATACGGACTCGACCCAACCTTGTGCATGTTTAGGTTGGTCTCGTCTATCCTGGATATTTGGCCAGGCCCAATTGGCCTCGCTGGACCCGGCCCGGTTGGTCGAGGGTCCATCCCGCTGAGTCGCCCAGCGACTCGGTCTTGTCAGGCTCGACCCGATGAGGGAGCAGTTTCGACCTTTCTGGCATGAGTCCAGCCCACTAGGTGCGATGTCAGCCCGCTGGTACGGTTCAGACCATCGGTCTCAGGTCTGCCCCGCTAGGCAGGTGATCTGGCCCGACCCGATGAGGTGCGAGACTGGCCCGCGGTGTGGGTCCGACCCGTTGGGTGCTTCACACACCGCCCAGTCCGCAAGAGGAGGACCAGTCCACTTCGCTGGTCATGGCTGAGAGCCATGTTCGTTCGTCGTCTTCGCCCTGCGGCTCTCCTTCGGGTGCCTCCTCTGCCGCGGTCAAGCAACGATGGCCTGTTGCGCGGGACGTGACTCAGTGTCATTTCCACTAGTCTTCGACGTGGTCGAGCGACTGCGTCCGGCTGCTCCTTCTACTCTACCGCGGCCCGGTCCGGCTGTGGCCCTTCCTTCGGGGAACCATCGTGGTGTGCCGCCTCCCACCCACGGCTACTGTCGTAGGCCACCGCCAGCGCTGGTGCGCAAGCATATTCTTCTGCATAACACCGGGTCTGCACCGATGGTCTGTTCTTTGTGCCACTTGCGCTTGTGTTATCCGAGGATCTTTCTCTCCACTGCGATGGTCTCAAAACTACCTTGCCATCGATTTGAATGTTTTTCCACGAATTACACCCATGGCGGAGGGGCTCATGCCTTATTCGTGTTGTCTTGGTCCATTCACGTTAGAAGTTTACAAAACAAGGGAGGTTCAGGGATTTTAATTTGAACAACAAAGATAATTAAATCCCGGATAAAGAAACCCTAAAAAAGTCACCCTCCCACAAGAACGCATGACCCCCAAATTAACTTGTTCGTGGGTTAATCTGCATTCGTCGTTATGAAATAAGAATAGGGAAACATTAATATCAAACAACCCCTACCTATTGAAGTTCGTTGTCGCACGTTCGTCCTCGAGGGGTTAAGACATCGATGTTGCTTCTCGGTTCGGATATTCGAAAGGAGTTGAATAAGGAGAAGTTCTACTGGTGTTCTTCTTTCTTCGCTAGGGTGGAATTCCATCATAGGTTTTCCAGAGAATCCTCCAAATTTATAATCCATATTTCCCTAGCATGTTGAACTATAAATAGAAGCACATGACATCGTTCCCATTATGGTGTGATGTCGTTTCGTTCCACTATTTTATTTAAGAAACAATGTCAATATTACATGCCATTAAAGGGTCATTACACTATGAGATAATGAGCCATTGATGGGTATCATTGATGTACATCATCACCACCTCGTCGCTTCCCCATAGTGTCGTCGTCTGCCACTCCATGGTGAGAAAGAAAATAAATAAATAAATTTAATTTATTTTCTTTTTTTTCTCAAAAATTCTGATAAATAACTTTCCGGTCAACCCTTGCAACCAATTTTAAGTCATTACTTGGTGAATCCCGGTGTTCTGAATTCAATGGTGCCCTCATATTTTCGATTTGAGAAACGGTTCAAAAGATAAAAAATCCTGCATGCACGTTTTCCGAACATACCTTAAAAATGTTCAAAAATTATTAACAGTCATCCTCGACCTGCGCTAGTCGAGGTTAGGCTCTTCCTATGGCAAACAAGACGACAAGAGCTCAACGATACTCTTAGATTTTCAATCTGAGTTTTCGTTTAAAAGTTAAGGATTTTAAAATAAAATTATTGTTACTTAATTATTTTATTTACGACCAAAAACTAACTTCCACTGGCGGCCCATGCTGTCCAATGTTAGTATCTACCTATGGAAAACACATAGAGGTGGTCTCAGATTTTTAATATGAGTCAAAATTTGTGAGTTATAAGTATTTTAAAAATAAAATCATTTAATTCAATTTTTTTATTTATGGTTATTCCATTTTCAGGTTTTCTCATTGGAGGCATGCGCCAATAAAACTTAAGTCGTACCTAGGGTAAAACCACCATACTGAATGCAACCATGCCCTCCAATTTTTGATCCAGAAACTCATTTATGATTTATTCAACTTTTTCTGGAAAAATATTCTCACACACTATTAAATTCTTAACACTTTTTCGATGAATCATTCTAGGATCTTTGGGCCTTAGAATCACGTGCCGTCAGAT
This sequence comes from Viscum album, assembly GCA_963277665.1. Classification (NCBI taxonomy): domain Eukaryota; kingdom Viridiplantae; phylum Streptophyta; class Magnoliopsida; order Santalales; family Viscaceae; genus Viscum; species Viscum album. Next base: position 257,018,973 of record OY728128.1, on the reverse strand, counting down.
ATTAAGGTATTTAAATAATTCTATATAAATAAAAAAATACCTAGAAATTCCAAGACGTTACATTATCCCCACCATTAGACTTTTCGTCTCTGAAAAGACAAGGCCCAAACTCACAGGAAGAAACTGGGACTAACAAAGGTTCATGCAGTGCTTCTGTGCCATAGAAACTGGGTCCAACAAAGGTTCTTGTGTTGCTTCATCAAGGCAGTCATAGGTTCTACTACTCTGGAGAAATCAGACATGAACCTCCAATAGTATCCTTCTAATCCAAGGAAGATCCACACCTCATAAACACTCATGGGTGGTTCCCGAGAAAGTATTACCTTGATCATCACTGGATCAATCGCAACTCTAGCCTTTGATATGACGTGTCCCAAGAAGTGGACCTTCTGTATCCATAACTCACTCTTCGAGATCTTCCCATATAATTGGTGCTCCTGGAGTGTGTCCAGAACCATCCTTAAGCGTACAATATTCTCTTCCTCTAATACTGAATACACCAAGATTTCCTCAATGAAGACCACTGCAAACTGGTTTAAGCAGGTTTGGAAGATCCCGTTCATGAGACCCATGAACACTACAGGGGAGTTTTTCTTGCTAAACGACATCACTAGGTATTCGTAATGTCCGTACCGACATCTGAAGGCTGTATTTGGGATGTCCTCATTCCACAAACGAAGCTGGTGATGGCTTGATCTGAGGTCTATCTTCGTGAACCACTTCTATTATTTCAACTAATCCAACAGATCATTAATCATCGACAGAGGAATCTTGTTATTCACGTTCACCTGATTTAGGTGTCGGAAGTCCACGCATAGCTGCAAAATTCTGTCTGCATTCTTGGAAAAAAACATTGGGGATTCCCATAGAGAAACACATGGCCTTATGAATCCCTTCCTTTGTAAGTCCTTCAACTATACCCTCCACTCCCGGAGCTCCGTAGGGGCCATCCGATATGCTGGTGTAGATATCGTTGATGTTATTGGGTACAAGTCAATAAGGAACTCTACCTTTCTATGAGGAGTTTGCCCTGGGACATCTTCTAGAAAGATTTCATCATACTCTTCCACCACTACTGGGAACTATGGACTCACCTCATCCACCATGTCGAAGGTCATTCAAGATAGATGATATGTAATCGGCTACACCCTCCTGAGCGCAAGTCCATCTCGTGCTGCTCTATTTTCCTTCTCACCAACAAAGGAAAACTGGCCTACATCTCTGTGCATACATCTCACTATACATTTTAAGTAGTCAATCTGTGCATGAACTATGGATATCTAGCCCATGCCTAAAATGACGTCGTAGGGATTCAATGCCCCCACTAGAGGATCCCATCTGAAACTCTCTGCTCCTAGATTAAGATCACACTGTTAACACCAGTGTGTGACCACTGATTCTCCTCTTGCAGGAGTATCCAAATGAAAAGGTTGAACTAAAATCCCACTCAAAATCTTAGAGCCCTGAACTCAGTCCATGGTAATAAAATAATTACTTGCACCTACGTCGATAAGCACTACTGTTAAAGTAGACAGATATATATCATACCTCGTATATTCTCAGGGATGTCAGTATCATGAGCCTCTACTGCCTAGAGCTAGGCCTATCCCCATCCACATCATCCCTGAGCTTGTGGTGTACCTCCAGGGGTTGTGGTGGTAATTCCTGGTGACCCCGACCACATCTCGCTGCACATCCTACTCCCCTGCCTCTTCTTCCACCTGGCTGACGCTCATGCTACTTCTGCTTCCACTGCCTAGGTGGCCCCTCCGTCACAAGCCCTATGACCCTATCCCTTGAAAGAAAAATAGACCATGCCTCACTGGTAGCTCCCTAGGCTTCTCGAGCCTCGCACCTCTGACCTGGCATCCCTGGGTCTCCCTCCGGAAAGTCTAGCACGCTTGGGATTCTACATCGTCTGTCTACTGCTTACTGCAGATGACACTTATTCCTGTCTTCTGGTAGGGGATCTCACTTTTGGTTCTTGCTAAGCAAGGAATATCTTCATCATCAAAGCTCGCTCTCGCACCCCAACCTGCATAAGGATACGGATAGAAACCGTCGCAGCTCTAATCTCTCATTGGAGCCCCTTCTAAAAAGTTTGGATCTGAAGTAAGGGTCTCGTACCATGTCGGTGGAGTATTGGGAGAGTTTGGTAAATCTCACCAAATACTGATTCACAGTCTAGCTGTCATACTGTATATGCAACAGCTCTTGAATATGCATAGAGCATAGTGTCACTAGCATGAACTACACCCTGAAAAGTCTTTCAATGTCTGGCCAGACGTGGGTCATCTCCTCATGCACCAGGAGTGTCGATCTCGACTATCATCGTATTGAGCCCTGAATAAGGCTAGCGGCCAAGATCACCATTTTTTCGGTGGGTGTATATACTAATAGAAAGACCCGCGAAACTACCTCAAACCAGTCATCTGCTACCTAGGGGTCCTTCTTTCCACAAAACCTTGGAGGCTTCTATCTCTATAACTCATGAAACATGCTCAGTTGGCATGAAAGATCCACTGGTAGCATCTTCGGATCAACGGGTGGTGATGCTGCTGGTACACCACCTGATGATGACATCACTGTGAGTGGTCCCTGTACCGACGCCTCGTCACTCAGTGGGACACTGTCACGATGTCTAATCGGAATCCTAGTAGGATTTCTTCATGGAGGCATCCTGTAAGAAACAGATGTGCCATAGTCAATAAGTTATACCTGGTGAGATGACTCAAGAAAGTTCAAGAAAACTTTTCAAAACACAAGAAACCGGTGTTTTCATGTACTGAGTCGGAAAGAACAATTCAGGGTCCTAGTGTATGGATACATCGACCTCCGCACCAACACTAGAGTCCCTGTACTAAAAACTGAACCCATGAAACTTTATACAATTGCCTCATTAAAAGTAGACTCTTAGTTCTTCTGGTTGAACCAACCTCCCTTTGATACCACTTTGTAACGAACCGTCTCACATGGCCCGGATGTAAAAATCCCAAGCCTTCCATCCATATCCCAGGGGTTGGTGAGTAGAACCTGAAGGATTTTCATGAATAGGGAAGGCATTTCCTTAGAGATCTATACACACTCAAAAAGGGAAATTGAAGTAAACAAACAATAAAAGTAAGGTATAACCATGCGAGTAAGGTACAACTACAATTACAACAGTAAACTGAAAACAGTGGGCGGGAATACAATCCCTATAAACAAGAAAAAAAGTAAACAGTTGTCGCATCTGCCCTGGAGTTCCACAAGGAGGGTATTAGCTGTAATTATGAAGTTAAAGAAGAGGATATCGACTACTTTTATTGCATCAATCTCTACCAAGTCCCAAAACTCCAATGTCTGCCTCAGAGTGTCAGTAGTCTGCACCAGACAAACCCGTGTGGGCAGAGCCCATGCAGAGGTGAGTATAACAACTCAGTAGGGGACCCAAAGACCCCCAAATGTATCTCATTAATCCAAAAAGGAAAACATCACAAGAAATACCACAAAGGTAATATCACAAGAATGATATGAATCATTAAGCACAAAGAAAAAGAGACAACTCACTCTAATGGTATAACTTCAAGGTTACTTGGATAGGGATGACTATTCATAAATCCATATAATCCTATCTATAGTAACTCTACTACTAACCTGTATAGGTCACTGTATGATGACCCATATTGGTCTCTATATGTAGACCCATATTGGTCACTAGTGCTGATGTGTATTGGTCACTGGTGCTGACCCATATTGGCCACTACTGTTGACCCATATTGATCGTAGGTGCTGACCCATATGGGTAGCTGGATGCGGATCCGTATTAGTCACTGGTGCTGACCCGTATTGGTCGTGGGTGATGAACCGTATTGGTCGCTATATTATGACTCGTATTGGTCGCTGGTGCTGACTCGTATTGGTCATCGGATGCTGATATGTATTGGTCACTGGTGCTGACCAATATTGGTCTCTAGTACAGAGGTTTTAATGATTATTCATATGGATAGATCATCCCACTCTGGAGTTTCTACTGCTGACCCACATTGGTCGGTCTTCTTCTTCATGTCATAAAGAGAAACTAGATTCCTGCATGAAACACATATAATTCTAGGAGAACCGCTCCTCAATCCATCATTCGTATTTAAACTGGAAAAATTTTTTATGAAGAAGTAACATGAGGATCTATCATGTCATGAGGGTTCCAATGCAATAGACGACGCGTCAACCGGACACCCGATCTGAATGTTACATGAATTTTATTGCTGAGGGCCTGGTTGGATTCGGCTACGATCCAACCCGGCCAAACTCCAAATTTCACCGAATGTCACGTGGAGTATCTCAAAAATAATCCCTCATCATAAGGGTCACAATGCCACAAAATCTCATCAATCCGACGTAGGGTGAACAATATACCGACGTTTCAGTAACCAGGGGGCCGGTTGCGACGGGGCCTGGTCCGACCCGGTCGGACCGACCCGACCAACCCAGCTCGGGGGTTCCACATACCCCAGCTCATTAATATGGACTCAACCAAACCTTGTGTGGGTCGAGTTTGGTCTAGTCTTGTCTGGACAATGGGCCAGGCCCAATAGGCCTCGCTGGACCTGGCTCGGTTGGCCAAGGGTCCAACCTGCCGAGTCACCCGACAACTCTGTATTGTCAGGCCCGACCCAAAGAGGTTGTGCTTTCGGCCTACCAGCATGGGTTCAGACTACTAGGTGCGGGTTTGGGATGCCTGTATGGTCCAACACATTGGTCTTGGGTCCTTCCCACTAGGTAGTGGGTCCGACCCGGCCCAGTGAGCTGTGGGTTCGACACACTGTGTGGGTCCGACCCGCTGGGTGCTTCATGCCACGCCCGGTCTGCAAGAGGTGGACCAGTATGCTTTGCTAGACTAGCCACGTCCATCTGTCGACTTCAACCTGTGGGTCACTACAGGGCGCCTCATCCGCTGCGGTCAAGCGACCGCAGCCCATCGAGAAGGACGCAACTCAGTGCCACGTCCGCTGGTCTCCAACGCGGTCGAGCGACCGTGTCCGATGCCCCCTACCCCATGCTCGGTCAGCGGATCCTCCTGCTGCACCGCGGCCCGGTCTGGCCATGAACCTTCCTTTAGAATGTTGTCGTGGCTCGCCGCCTCAAACCCATGGTCGCCGCCGCGTGCCACCACCGCCACCGCGGGCCACCACCGGCACCGGCACCAGTGCGCTGATGGATTTTTTCGCAGACCACCGGGTCCACACTAATGGTCCATTCTTCATGATGCTTGCACCTATGTTATCTGGGGATCTTCCTCTCCATCATGACGATCTCAAAACTTCCTTGTCATCGATTCAAAAGATTGTCCATGAAGAACACCCAAGGTAGAGGTGCTCGGGCCTTATTCATGTTGGGCCAGGCCCTCCGCGTTAGAATTTTACAAAACAATGGTGGTCTGGGGATTTTAATTTGAACAACAAAGATAATTAAATCTTGGATAAACAAACCCCAAAAAAATTCCACCCTCCCACAAGAACATACGGTTCATAGATTAACCTATTCTTGGTTTAATCCCCATTCATCATTTTGAAATAAGAATAGAGAATCTTTAAAATCAAACAACCCTGATCTCTTGAAGTTGGTTGTCGCACGTTCGTCCTTGAGGGGTTAAGACGTCGGTGTCGCTCCTCTGTTATGATATTCTAAATGCGTCGAAGAAGGATAAGTCCCACATGCGTTCTTCATTCTTCCCTAGGGTGGAAGTCCGTCAGAGGTTCTCTAGAGAATCCTCCAAATTTCTAATCCATATTTTCCTAGCTCGTTGAACTATAAATAAAAACACGCTGCAATGTTCCCATTATGGTGTGATGCCGCATCGTTACGCTATTTTATTTAAGAAACAGCATCGCTGTTACTCACCATTAATGGTTCGTTACGCTGTGAGATAACGAGCTATCGATGAGTCTCATTGATTCGCATCATCACCACCTTATCTCTTCCATACATCATCATCATATGCCACTCCAAGGTGAGAAACAAAATAAATTATTTTATTTAAATTATTTTATTATTTTTCTCAAAAAGACTGAAAATTAACTTTTCTGATCGACCCTGGCTGGCCGAAGTTAAGACATTTCTAGGAGAATCCTAGTGTTTATAATTCAATGGTGCCTCAGATTTTCGATCTGAGAAACAATTCAAAAGATAGAAAATCATGCATGCACATTTACTGAACAAACCTTAAAAAAAGTTCAAAAATTATTAATAGTCACCCTCAACCCACACTGATTGAGGTTAAGCTCCACCTAAGGGGAACAAGACTTCACGAGATCAACAATACTATCAGATTTTTAGTCTGATTTTCCTTTTATAAGTTAAATATTTTTTAATAAAATAATTGTTACACAATTATTTTATTTACAGCCAAAAACTAACTTCCACTGGCGGCTCACGCCGGCCAATGTTAGTTTTTTCCTAAGGAAAGAATACACTCACGATTTCAATGGTGGTCTCATATTTTTAATCCAAGTCACCATTTCTGAGTTATAAGAATTTGAAAAATTAAATAATTTTATTTAATAATTTAATTTACGGTTATGTCATTTTCGGGTTTTCTCACTGCAGGCCTGCGTCGACTAAACTTAAGTCATCCTAGGGTAAAATTTTCATCTTGAATACAATAGTGACCTCATATTTTTGATCTAGGTACCCATTTAAGTGTTATTCCACTTTTTCAGTAAATCTACTCATGCCCGCTATTTTAAGCATAACACTTTTTCGACGGATCATTCCAAGCACTCCGTGCCTCAGAATCATGTGCTGTCAGATTTCACGGTCTCGAAATATTTCTATATAAATAAAATAATTACACAGAAATTCATAGACGTTAAAATAAATTATAAACGTACACCATGGTTATTCATGAAACAAAAACACATCATGTTATCTATGCTTGTATCAGGACCAAAACAACATGGTAAGGATATTGATGTTTATTTGGCTCCATTGATCAAGGATTTGAAATTATTGTCGGAATAATGTGTTAAATTGTGTGATGCTTACAAAAATGAAGATTTCACATTGAGATCCATGTCGTATGGGAGGATAAATGACGTTCCTTCTTATGGAAAATTTTCAGGATATATCATTATAGGAACTCTTGGGTGTCCCATTTATGAATAAGGTACACAATCAATTAGGTTGAAACATTCATAAAAAACTGTGTTTCTAGGACATCGAAGATTTCTACCCTGATGAAAAAAGTACCGATCTTGGAGGACATCATTCAATGGAAGTTCAAAATAACATACACCACTATCTCCACTAACAGGTGATCAACTGTTTGAGAAATTTAAATATGCGGACACTGCTTTTGGTAAACCATTTTTTAAAAACCCTTAAGAAAACCGGTTGTAAAAAGACATCAGTTTTTTTAATTACCATACAGGAATTGTCTGTACGTTAGACATTTTCTTGATGTTATGAATGTTGAAATAAATGTATGTGATAGTGTAATCGACACATTGCTAAACGCACCTGAAAAAGACAAAGGATGGAATTAAGGCTTGGATGAACATGGTTGACAAGGGAATACGAGAAGATTTGGCACTAGTGAAGGTTAAAAAACAAGCATTTCTTCCTCCTGCTACTTACACTCTTTCTAGAAAGAAGATATATCTATTTTGTAACTTCATGAATAACGTAAAGGTTCCATAGGGGTATTCATCGAATATTAAGAACATCGTGTCAATGAATGATTTAAAGTTAAAAGGTTTGAAATCACATGATTCCATGTTTTGATGCATGATATAATTCCTATAGGTTTATGTTTTATTTTTCCCGAGAATGTCCATCATACATTAACGAATCTCTTTTTCTTCTTCAATGATATATGTAGAAATGTTATAGACCTGGTAACATTGCTGACTATGGAAAGAGAATTTTTTTTCATATAATGTGAATTGGAAATGTTTTTCCTGCCAACATTCTTTGATATGATGGTTAATTTGATGGTTCACTTGGTGAGAGATATTCGGCTATGTGGTCCTGTGCACAATAGATGGATGTACCCCATTTAATGGTATATGAAGATTTTGAAATGGTATGTCAAAAATAAAATTTGGACAGGGGGTTGTATTGCGGAGTGATATATTGTTGAGGAACCCAGTGAATTCTGTAATGAATACCTGTCTAGTGTGAAAAGAATTGGTCTAATGAAATCTCATCACATTGGGTGACATGTGCGTGAAGGAATATCAGGAAAACAAGTAGTCACAATCAATATTACAGATCATGATCAATCCCACCTTTACTTTTTCAAAATATTTTGGATGTTGACCCATATATTGAGACCCAAAAAGAAATTCATAGGCATTAAAATCCATCAATGGATAAAAATTGGATATCAAATAAAAAAACAACGATTTATAGGTTGGTTTTTTGACCATATTTTTAAGGAGTCAAATGAAAATCTAGACTCAATTTCAGAACGGCATTGATGGATTTCCAGATGACCAAGTGTGTATTTATTATCTTACAATACTTATGTAATTAATGGTTATACATTACATTATAAAGAACATGATGAAGACAATACCATACAGAATAGTGGATTACACTTGTGGCTGAAGTGATTCATGTTTGTGGTGCTATGGATTGAAATCCAATTTATGCGAATTTTCCATATTTTGGAATCATCAAATAAATGTGGGAGTTGGATTATATGACATTATGAGTTCTTATTTTTCAATGAAAGTGTGTTGATAATTGAAGTGCTACTAAAATAGATGAGTTGGGATTTTTGAAATTTGATTTCCATAAGTAAGGGTACAAAGACAAACCATTTATAATGGAATCATAGGTAGTACAAGTATTTTTTGTTCTAGATCTTGCAAACTGAAACTGGTCAATTGTTCTGTTATTGACCAAAAACACAAAAGAGTCAGATGAAAATTCAATGGAGGATGACCTTCTCATTGGGAAGTCGCAATCCTTTTTTAGTATTTCTAGTGTAGAAGACATTTTGTATGTTATATGAGACAATAATGGAGGGTTTTGGATAGTCGATAGAGGGGTAAAATCCCTTCAACAATTAAAAAAATAGAGTTCAATATTCTGGTTATATTCTTTTTCTAATATAAATTGTGTTACCTTATTTTAATATATGTTCACTAATGCTTTTTTGTTATCTAAACTATATGTTAAACCACTTTTACATATAATGAATTATTCACATGATGATGCCACCAATCCCCAGGTACAATAGGTTTCTCAACCTGTTGCTACTTTTAGTGTGGACAAACAATAGGTTTCTCAACCTATATCCTTATGATAATATCTGTTCATTGATAATTTTATGTTATCTAAATTAAATGTTAAAAAAAATTTGTAGATAACGACTTCATTACATTATGATTCTCCCAATCTCTAGGCACAATAGGTTTCTCAACTAGCTGCTGCTTGTAGTGAAGATGAGCAATAGGTTTCTTAAACTGTTTCTACTCCTAGTGCAGAGGTACAACCACCATATGCCCATGCCGATGCTAGCCCTCTGGAGTTGGAGGAAAATATTGATAATGGTGGATCCGAGGTAATTAAAGGTGATGAAACACCGATGACGCAGATAAAACAATGGTGTTGTAGTTTAAAGGTTTTAGCAAAAATCATTAAGGCTAAATAGAACGACATCAAATATGAGATTGAATGGAATAAGAGGGACCAACATGTTAACCTCAAAAGGACATGTTCAGTAGTTACATTGGAATCATCACTCGGAAACACGTGGTGATTAATGTAACATCATGGAACCCTGTTGGGGTTGGGATTAAGACAATGATCTGGGGAGATATTACAGTAACATTAGGATACAATTTATTTAATTTAATAAAAACTAAATAATGAAACATTGACTTACACTTCATCATCTCTTGCAGAGTGCATTTATAGTAGATAAATCACACAAGGACTATGTCTTAAGGATTGCTGGAAGGATTCAAAGTATTTTTTACACACATTTAACAAAATATCATCTTAAGTATGATGAAGGGAAAATAAAACCACAGCCACCTCTTATTTATGCACACCTAATAACCCAAGCATCACGGGATGCATTTACTGTGCATCGTGCGAAGTAGTCTTTTTAGGTATATTGTGTTTAGTAATATATAGTTTGAAGGTACATGTATTCATCACTTTGATTGATAGTGTTTTATTTACGAAACAATAACTATGTGATGAAAATAAACAATGGGAATCAAAACCAGTGTACCCCTATCATAAAGCAATGTTGGGGTACACATCATTTGAAAAAAAATTGGTACATATTTTTAATCTACCATAATACTTTTATGTGTCATAAAACAACACAAGAACTATGTCCTTTTGTTTATATGCATCTTGAAGAGACCAAATCCATAGACACTTCCATCCCACTCGATGGGATGTGAAAGAAGGTGCATGTAACTAAAGATAGAAAACTAATAGATGAAAACACACAAAAAGCGTGGGAAACATGTGTACGTATGACATGATAAAAATTTGTTTTTTAAATCGCTATTACATAACAACAATTACTTATTTTCCTATATTTTATACCGGACATATTCACAAGAATCAACAACAGCCACACTAGATGCAGAAATACTTTCAGTGGCCTTGATGCAGCCAAACAAGTAGGGCCGCATCAGAGGTGTGGGTTTTGGGGTGACACTCCGAACATATTTTGATAAAGAAAAAAAGCAGAGGATCAAACTTCAGAAATGAAAAATATTAGAGAAACATTAGTTATGTTTAAAGAATAATTACAATACCAGAGAGACCTAATATAAATTTTGATGGGTGGAGGAAAAGGGAAGAAACAACTCAAGAACAACTCCAGAGAAACTCACGCGTGAAGATCCCGCCCTACCCCCCCCCCCCCCCCCACCAGTTTTGAGGTGAGCCATTCCCCTAAAAAACTTATTAACTGAGGTAGTCAATTTTATAATAATTGTTTATGTGAAATGTGAATCTGCTAAACACTATACACTGATATCATTCCTATATTGATATTCTACAGAGTGAAAATGGATGCGATTCATATATATCAACACCCACCCATCGCCTTTTAGCAAGGGATACCGTGTTAAATATATAGAATGACATGCTACACAACAGAACACTTCTGACAGATCATATTACAGTGTAAATTAATATAGCCTTATACTTCAGCACCAAGCAACCTATTCCAATTAATGATGTATATATTAATATGGTCGAACAAGCTCTATGAACATTCAACGCATGGACATCAGATCTTGTAAAAAAACATGTCGACAATGAGGTATTCATTTCCAATTTAATTTTCAAGATAAACCTTAATCATTTATTGAAAAAATGTCTAAACCGATGAAATTATTAAAGAAAGACAATGGGAAGGGGGAGAAATGAAAGACCATTTCAAAACCATCTCAAGGATCAACAAACCGATCAAAACGATCTTCACAAAGAACCTTAACCCCACATTATATATCCACATTTATTATCATTGATGGCTCATGTGGATTCAAATTTGAAAGATGGTGGTAATCAAATAATTGATTTTGAAGAAAATATATACAGAGGGGAAGATCCATACTTCATTGGTGTTGAGAGTGAAACTTAAATTGTCGACTATGATTGGTTAGGTGGCTCAATTGTAAATTTTTACATGAGGTATGTTTCCCTGATTTGATTTTCAAAAAGATGATATACTATGATAATTATTATTATATATGTTTCATATATTTTGCAGGCGTATATATGAAAAACAATTGAAGGGATTTCCCCCTGAACAAAAATTTGGACTAGTTAGTCCTCATGTCACCTCTATAGAACAAGAAGGCATAACATCCAAGAAAGCGGGTAAAATAGTGACAGGACTTCTCAAATCGTTTAATAGAAAAATTACGGATGATAAACTCTTCTTAATACCAATGATGTAGTGGTAAAACTCTACAATTTACTCATATCAAATATATTTTAATTTAATTCATCGATTATTCTTTTTTGTGTTCTTAGGTAGCATTGGATACTCATTGCAGTTAATTTGGATACTCCAAAGATTTATTTTCTAGATTCAATGCATGGATATCCAACAAACCAACCACAAATAATGGTGTTTTTCAATTTTTAATACACTACATCCATCATTTTATAACTAAACATCCAGTTATATAATTTATAATATTTTTTAATGAGGATTCTATTATGATATATTGGTACATTAATACCATCTATATCATGGAATGAGGTCAGAGGAAAAGGATAAGAAACCCGACCAGTACTATGAATGGATACAAATTAGGGCATATATAATAATATTTCACTATCTAAAGAATTTACTTATTTTTTTAATGTTTCAGCAGAGCCCAAAATAAAAAATGGTAAAGAATATGGTTATTATTATTGTAAATTTATTAAATAGATCATTTTCATTGAACAAACCAGCATCCTAAAAGATGTATTTTCAATGATAAATGCTATTTCATTTAAAATACTTTTTAATACTTTGTGTATTTATATTTTATCAATACTACCACGACTTCCAAAAACAATCATATTCATAAGACAATAAATATATGTTTAGAATCGAAGGGGCATCATACCTGATGGAAGAATATACAAATATAGACTGAATTTGGTAAACCTCTCGAATAATATTGACTTTAATAATTGTACATGTCTTATCTTTATCTTTGTTTGATATTAATACAGTGATTTGTATGGAAAAAATGCCCTTCTGAAAATCATGGCTGTTGGTGGACCTTGTTTGTGCACTAAATTAATTGCATGTTGATTGGTTTTTTAAAATAAATTGGCATTCCTTATTTATAGGGTATATGTGTTGTTGACAGAATACAAAAGATAACAAGTATCCAGAAGGGGTTTCCTTATCCCTTGATTTTTTAGGACATCTTGAGACATAATGGGCACAAGAGCTTACTCCACTCTTTAGTCGACCTGGTGAAGAACCAACTTTCATATATTCATTCAGAGGTCCTGAATATTTGACAGTTGGTTCTTCAGTTGGCTAACTAAAGCTATGATGCAGAAGGAGGATGTTATTCCATGTCATCTGGGTAGGGATCAAAGAGGTCACAAAAAAATCAATGGATGAGGAAACCCTTTTTGGATACTTGTTATATTTTTTATTCTATCAACAACACACATACCATGTAAATGAGGACCACCAATTTATTTTAAAAAACCAATCAACATGCAATTCATTTAGTGAAAAAACACAACCGACATACTGAAAAATGAGAAAACTGCATTCCAATTGTTTTGATACTTTTAGAAAAAGATCTATAAGTCATTTCTGACATGTAGGAATCAACCACACCTCAATCCGATGCACGGTACCACTGGTATGACTCCAAATGTTCCATGTTATTTAAAATTGACATTAATTCAAGTAAAAAATGAAACTGACATACTAAAAACCAATAAAATGCATTAAAATTGTTTTGATACTTTTGGATAACAATACATGAGTCAGTTGTGATGTGTAGGAATCAACCCCACCGTAATATGACAAACGGTGTGACCAGTGTGACTAAAAGTGTCTGCTATCAGTTTAAAATCAACATTTTTCTCAAAATATGGCAGTCAATAAAAACCATGAAAATGAACTATGATTGTATTCCAAATTATGTACAGTGATTCATAATTCCTTTGTGACATGTATGAAGTAGTCTAACGTCAAAATGATAAACGATCCGACCGGTAGGACTCAAATTGCATGTTTTAGGATTGAAATTACATTTTAGTAAAAAACACAATTAACATACTGAAAATTAAGGAAATGAATTCTAGTTGTTTTGATACAACAGGAAAACAATTCATCAGCGATTTGTGACATGTAGAAATCAGACACACCTCAATACAACGTACGATGTCACCGGTATGACTCCAAATGTGTCTTCTTGTTTAAAATTGACATTAATTCAAGTAAAAAAATACAATAGACATACTGAAAACCAATAAAATACATTCAGATTATTTTTATAATTTAGGAAAATGATCCATGAGTTAGTTGTGACATGTAAGAATCAACCCCACCTCAATCCGACGAACGGTGTGACCGATATGACTAAAAGTGCCCGCTATCAGTTTTAAATTTTCATTTTAATTCAAAATGTTCCACTCATTAAAAACCATAAAAATGTTCTGAAATTATATTCCAAATTAAGGACATGAATTTCATAAGTCCTTTGTGATGTGTATGAAGCAGTCTCATGTATAACCGACGCATGATGCGGCCGGTATGACTGAAATTGCATGTTTTTGGTTTGAAATGAAATTTTAGTCAAAAAACACAACTGACATACTTAAAACCAAGGAAATGCATTCTGATTGTTTTGATAATTTAGGAAAATGATCCATAAGTCATTTTTGATGTGTAGGAATCAACCACTCCTCAATCCGACACACGGTGTCACTAGTATGACTCCAAATGCATCTTGTTATTTAAAATTGACATTAATTCAAGTAGAAAAACACAACTAACATACTGAAAACATAGAAAATGCATTAGTATTGTTTTTATATTTCAGTAAAATGATCCCTGAGTCAGTTTTGATGTTTAGGTATCAACCCTACCTCAATCTAACGAACAATGTGACTGTTATGACTAAAAGTGTCCACTATCAGTTTAAAATTGACATTTTAACTAAAAACGTGTCACTCACTAAAAACTATGAAAACACACTCCGACTGTCTTCCAAATTTTGGGAAACAATTTGTAATTCCTTTGTGACATGTATGAAGTATTCTCACGTCAAACTAATGCACGATGCTACTGGTATGACTCAAATTTCATGTTTTAAGTTTGAAATGACATTTTAGTAAAAAAACACAACTGACATAGTAAAAACCATGGAAATGCATTCCAATAGTTTGGATACGTTAGTATAATGATCCATCAGTCATTTTTGACGTGTAGGAATCAACCGCATCTCAATATGATGCATGGTGTCACCGGTATGACTCCAAACGTGTCTTGTTATTTAAAATTTACATTAATTCAAGTAAAAAAGAACAACTAACATACTGAAAATCAAGAAAACACATTCATATTGTTTTGATACATTAGTAAAATGATCTATTAGTCAGTTGTGATGTTTGGGAATAAACCGACCTCAATCAGACAAATAGTGTGACCAATATGACTAAAAGTGTCCGCTATCAGTTTAAAATTGACATTTTAACTCAAAACATGTCCCTCATTAAAAACAAATAAAACACTCTTCGATTGTCTTAAAATTTAAGGATAACAATTCTTATGTCCTTTTTAATGTGTATGAGGTATTCCCATGTCAAAATGATGCATGATGCGACTAGTGTGACTCTAATTTCATGTTTTTAGTTTGAAATGACATTTTTGTAAAAAAACACAACTGAAAAACTGAAAACTGAGGAAATGCATTCCAATTGTTTATATAATTTATGGAAATGATCCATAAGTCAATTTTGACATGTAGGAATCAACCCCACCTCAATACGACGTATGATGTCACAGATATGACTCCAAATGTGTCTTGTTTATAAAAAGTGACATTTTTTAATGTATTCTTCATATTAATGTTTAGTTTATTTTTGTATAGTATTACAAATGTAATATTTCTTTATATAGGTGGAACCATTTCTCAAGTTGGGATTATTTTTTCGGAAACCACTACCATGAGAGGACATCTTTTTGAGGGGACCACAGACGTCAAAATAGAAAACATTAATGTCTTTAATACTTTGTTGGATATTTGTAAATGTAATTTTATAAAACAATGTTCAAAATGTATATAGAAGTTTGTTTTTGGTATATACCATGAGTGAATATTTTTTTATTCATGATGTAAATTAAATTTATATAGCATTGTTTTCCAAACATTGGTGCACATTTCTTGTTTTTTCATCACTTCCATTGTGTATGTGGTTCTTTTGTATATATATATACTCTGACTGGTTATTTTTAGTAGGTTTTTTCTGGTTCGTGAAGGTTATTTTTGCAGGTTTGATTATTTTTGTGGGCTCTATATTTTTTTTGTAGGTTGCTGGGTTTGTTTTTATTTAAAGAGCACACCCAGACAGGGAAGCCTTTATCAGCGCTAGTTGAAGAGATGATAAATGGGGACTTTTATAGTGCTCTGAATAGCACTGATAAAGGGTGTCTTTTATTAGTGCTAAAAAAATTCCCGATTAAGGGTACCCACCTTTAATAGCGGCTCGATTAATAGCACTTTGTAGTGATGATAAAGGCTTTTTTTGCGCTGACAAAAGCCTGTTTTGTGGTAGTGAAGCATTAATCAAACAAAACATAACCTTTAACCCCCCCTATGTGTGGCCTCCCTCATCAATCCCTAACCCTACCTACATCACCCATCCTCTCCATCATCGAAACTGCCTCCGCCTCTGGCTCACCTTTTCGAACCGTCCTCTCCCTCGCCGCACCCACCTCCACCTCTAGATCACCTCCATTGTGCATCATCGCCATCATTGATCCCGCCTCTGCATCCAACTCCTTCTCCCTCCCTGACTCCCCTCTACCCCACTACCTCTACCTCCCTCACCCTGACTCCCTATCCTCGCACCTCACCTATCACCGCAGCTGACCGAGAGCCATGCACTGTCTATATTCTCTCACCACTGCCTCTCCCCTATGTTTTGTCAGTCCTCCAACTCCACCATTATATTTACTTGTTTCCAGATTTTTGTGCTATTAGGTAATCCCTAATTTTGTTTTTTGGGTTTTGAAATTTTGAACTTCCATCACATAGATTGGAAACTAGTTTGACGGGAGTTGGTTTTTGATGAACCTTCATTATTATGTTTTTTTTTCACTATATATTCTCTATTATTTGGTGGGTGATTCATATAGTGATTTTGGGAACATAATTCATAATGGGAATGAGTATGGATAAAGGTATGTAGATTTTTATAAAATATGATCTAGGATTTTTGGTAACGATGCATAGACTTTTAGAATTTAGTATTATACTATACAGTACCAGATGATACATGAGGATATGATAAATTAATAGTTGATATTCGAGCTTGTTTAACTTGTGTGTTTTTTAGTGAAGATGTAATTATGTATTAAATATTTAATTCTAATTTATTAAGCATGTTTGGTGTTGACATGGTTGTTAACCTTTTTTGGATGACCAATTATGCATAGTGTTTTTCACAAACCCACTTTTACCTAAAGGATTATAGAATTATATTTTTTATTTATTGGGAGGCATTAGCTTAGTCTCTAATGTTGAGAGTAAAACATTATTATTTGATTATTTCTTATATGTACCACATCGACATGAAGGTTATTAGATTTTGTTTCATTTTTGTGATTTAACCTTTTTTCTTTCTATAGTTATAGTTGACTTATATGTTTTTATTATAGTGTATCAAATTTTATGCATTGGGAATTTTTTATGATATTACCGGATCACAGATTCCATATTTTCCATGTTGGATCACTATGTTTTAGTATAACTAATAAAATATTTTTTTTCTTAATTGATCAACTCCTCCACTCATCCAATCAAATTAATGATTTAATCCCATTATATATGAACCATGATCTATCCAAATCCATAATATGAAGAACAATATAGTGATGGGAGTCAACGATCATGTGTACCGGAGGATAATATGATATGTGTGTAAGGTAAGAGGAGACATCAACACACCCAACTAGTTTAGTATCACAATTAAGAAACATAGAATTAAAATAGATTAATAACAAGAAATACATATTCAAATATCAATGTAAATATCAATAGAAAACTCCAATTCAAATAAACAATGAGGTTTGTTCACTATTAAATAGATTTAATTTATTTCAATGGGAGAAAACATTGGGAAAAAATAAAATGAAATTACAATCAAAGAAATATAGGTAGGCATAATTTATAAAATATTTATTTTTCTAAAGGGTTCTCTTCAATTTATATAATTCAACATCTACCTCTATTAATGTGGGATTTAGTTCCCTTTATCACCTCCTCCTCTTTCTTCAACTAGACTCCATGTGAATTTTATGTTAAGGCATTACCAAATTTAGTTATAAAACATGCATGAAGACTAAATTTTTTCTAATGGGTGTGTGCATGTAATAAAATTTTTGACCTTACCTCATTATAGGCCTACAACTCTTTCTAAGATAGCATGGATCCAAAACATTTAATAATCCTTCCTCTTAAAGAATCATTAGGGATTCATTTTATTCTTTGCATAAAGGATTTATGACATATATGATATATTTTAGGGGAATTTTGTACAGATTATGATATATGGAGTCACAATAGAGATGTGGATTATGTTAAATGTTACTATATTATTTTCTTCATTAATTAGTAGATATCATAAGTAGCGGTAGGTATTTCTGGACCACCATGGGAAACAATATGTATGCCAGCTCTATTGATTAAATTATAATTGGTGATATTGATATTTCATAGTTGGAAATAAATAGTTTTCTTTAGTTGAAAACCTTATGTCCATCAAGTCATATTCACAATAGGATGTAATCAAAGGTGATATTCCTACCTACTCAATAATTTCAATAGATATTTATTTATCATAAAATTTAATTCACTTCATCGATTACATAGAGTAATATCTCCCAAAAAAACTATTTTGGATTGGTGATGATATGGATATTGAAAATGATTATAAAATTTTATTTCATTGTGTGGGGAATTCATGAACGATGACTGATATCCTCATGTCTATTTTTGTCACTGTAACCCATCAATATGTTTGAATTAAATCTAGAATTATCCTTCTTATATATTATGATGTATCTATTATATTCCATGGTTGGATGAAAATCAGTGACATGGGTTCATTGTTGTCATTAATGTTGATTTTATTTGATTTTTTGTGTGTTATAGCTTTAAATATCCTTTTTTCACTAGTTTCAACATCCAACTTTATATAAAAATCCATGAAATATGAAGTCTTGTGTAAATATTACTTCTTTTTGTACAAATGTGAATATGGATAAGAGTTGGACGGATCTTCTAAATAGAATGTCTAGAAAATATTTTCAAGTCATTATGAAGTTTATTGATTTCACTAGAGGATTTCGAAGTGACTATATCAGTTTTCCATGTAAAAAAAAATGAGAAATTAGATATCAATTCATACGAGATACCATGAGGGGTCACCTATTATTGAATGGGTTTCTAAAAAATTATAAGAGTTGGACTCATCATGGGGAAAAATATATTCATTTCCATCATATAGAAGTAGTTTAGATGGACGTTGATGCAAGGAAGAATGATCCTATGCATGAAATGATTACTGAAATGGTATGTGTGCTAGATCTTGAAGGAATTTCCATCCGAAAAGTTACGATTGGTGAGATCAATGCACACTCTACTGCAGATCATGATTCGTTGAAGTTTTATGAAGTAATTGATGATGAACAAACTGAATTATATTATGCGTGTACTGATTACAATTATCATTCATCATAGAGTCATTAAACTTTAAGACTTTGAATCAGTGGTCAGATACATATTTCGACTTTCTATGGGTATTATTGAAAAAAGTACTTCCTGTTGATGCTAGGGTTCCTGAGTCATATTATGATGCTCGTAAGTTGATAGAGAACTTAGGTTTCACATATGAGACTATATATCCATGTGAAAAAAATTGTATATTTTTTAGAGCGGAAACTGTGCATTTGGATACTTGTATGGTCTGTTACTCTTCCAGATGGAAATATAATTTGGGAAATTTGACTAATCAAAGTGAGTCTCTGAAACAGGGGAAACCATTTTCAATAAAATAGATGTGTCAATTTCCAAATACGTTGAGGTTGAAAATATTATTTATGCCATCGAAGGTTTCTAAATTAACGATATGGAATGCGGAAATAAATAAGGAAGGTGATATGATAACCCACACATAACACTATCTTGTATAGAAGTATTTTGATCAGAGACACCCTGAATTTTCTAAATATAGTCATAATGTTTGATTAGGATTGGAAGTAGACGATTTCAATCCATTCAGGTCTATTGTTGGTGAAACTCCTAGAACATGGCTTGTGGTGTTGGTTCCGTATAATATTCCCATATGAATTTGTATGAAAAAACAATTTTTATTACTTCCCACTCTTATTGATAGACCTAGAAGTCTAAGGGATATGACTGATGTTTACCTTCATCCATTGAATGATGAGTTGAATGAATTTTGGGGTGATGGTGTGACGACTTACAACTATGAAATGAATGAAATATTTAGACTATGAGCTACTTTATTATGGATAATCAATGGCTTTCCAGCTTATGGAAATTTGTTAGGTTGGAGTATGAAATGGTAATTTTCTTTCCCTTTCGGCAATAAAAGTATAAATTATACATGGCTTAAGCATTGTAAAAATTTTGACATACATGGTTCATAAAAATTTTCCCCCCATAAGCACAAGTTCAGAAAAGATATAGTGCCATTACATGGTTCTAGAGAATTCAACCCAACACCAAAGTTCATGACATGAGTAGAAATATTATCAAAGATTAAAGAAGAAAACATCCACATGATATATGAATTTTAGGATTTGGTGGCTCATCCATTACCCAATATTCACGATATAGGTATGTAACACGGTCACAATTGGAAGAAGAAAAGTTTTTTAATCCTACACACTAGAAAACTAACATGATAAGGAATAATATGGATGTCATGCACATTGAAAAATGTTTTTAATAATACATTGTGGACCATTTTAGGTGTCAGTGGAAAATCAATGGACCATGTCAACGAATGGCATAATTTAGAGGAAATGGGTTTAAGGAAACAATTTCACTTACAATTGGTTGAGGAAAACAAGGAATACATGCCTAATGCATAGTATACTATGAGAAAAGAAGGGAAATAAACATTTCTTTCCATTTTAAAGATGCTCAAGGAGCCCTATGGTTACTCTTATAATATTTATAAATGTGTGAATGTGAAGAGTAGGACATTTCAAGGGTTAAAACGTCATGACAATCACACACAACATCAACAGTTGATTCCAATCGCAATTTATGACTTCATATCACCCAAGGTTGTTCAACCATTGATTGAGATGAGTAATGTTTTTAGACAACATGGTTTAAGAAAAATTAATGAATGGGTTATTTAAAAAAAAATTGGATAGAATTTTACTTACATGTTTTCACCTATAGAAACTATTTCCACACACATTTTTTAATGTTAAGGTTCACTTGACAGTGCACCTAACTGATGAAGTAATGACTGTTGATCTATTTCAATTCAGGTGGATGTATCCTATTGAGTATTATTTGAATAGATTGAAATGGTTCATAAAAAATAGAGATTATCTGGAAGAATAAATATCATATGGTTATTTGATGGATAAGAGTACTACTTTTTGTGTAGAATATCTTATGGATGTTGAAAAAAATAGTCAAGACCTCTCAAATTCATGATAGTCTAGTTGGTGAAGGAACAATATTTGATATGGAGAACATCGAGTGGATACAAGCTCAATGATATATCTTACTCAATACTCCATCAGTTGCACCATTGATGTAGTAAGTGTCTGATCACATTTATTGATTAATTTTACATGTTCTGTTTTCATATATAAAGTTGACCATTTAAACGCAGCATTATCATTTGCCGGAAACACATTAATGAGATAAAAGAAGAGATGTATCGTGTGAGTGATTATGAAATTCAACATTCCCATTATGAATCATTTCATGATTGGTTAATGGATTTTATACGTATAAATGGATTTTCATTATGGTTGAAGTGTAATACTAATTTATTTCTACATAAATTATAATTGAAATCTGTGAAATATATAGGTCCATAACCTATGGTAGTTAGGTGACCCTACACTAACTGAATAATTTAACCAACTATTTGAGGGTCCATCTATAATGTATAATCATTACAAAGATTTAGATCCTAATTTTATTTGGTTTCGCATTAAATATGTCGATGAAAAATGATAAACACAAAACAGTGGAATTGGTTGTCAATCTATCAATTTTGGTTATTAATATAGACCATTGAAAGACATCATTGAAGTTTTATATGCACATAGATTGAAATACATATTGATAAAGTGTAATTGGGCTAATCTAGCACGTGAAAGTAAAGTCGATCAATATCTGTTTACATTGGTTTATTTGAACAATATATTACACAGAGAAGAACGAGTTAGTAATGAACCATTCTTTTTAACATCACAAGAAGAACAAGTTTTCTTTTTTACCTTTCCATCTATTCATAATTGGAAAGTAACTGTGAAAAGTTCAAGGCAAGAAGTGTTTTTAATTGAACAAGATAAACCCAAGACCTTTTCCTTTGTTTCACAACAGCTACATCAACATACCATAGTTCAA
This sequence comes from Viscum album, assembly GCA_963277665.1. NCBI lineage: Eukaryota > Viridiplantae > Streptophyta > Magnoliopsida > Santalales > Viscaceae > Viscum > Viscum album. The sequence continues at coordinate 256,996,627 of OY728128.1, read as the reverse complement.
TGTGAAAAAGTTATTCATTGGGTTAGAGAGACTGTTGAAGGGGAAATGGTTGATTTTAATGTTTAATGAAAGATATGACTATTTTCCTGCTGTTCGGTTTAAAACATTTTTTATTTTAAATTTTTATGAATTGTTTAACTTTTATTTTGTAATTTTATTGTCTCTATATTTGATATATACATTCATGAAAAATGACATGAATTATAGTAAAAATAATTAAAGGAATTTATTTTCTGAAAAGAAAAAAAATTCCTAGACGAAGAAAGTAGAATATATTCTGGAAAAGGATTTGATTTACCAGCCATATGTCAAGCTATCATGAATTTTACAGGACACATTCCACAATATATGCACCCATGGTTTAGATATTAACAGTATCCTTCCAAGCTGGAGTAGCTAGACCTCATTTATCAGTATCCATAACATCATCATGTCTCTTGTATTGAATACATCATGATCTTCCAATAATATATCACTAAGAAGTGGAACAAGAAGCCTCCATGGGATCACCATTTTAGAGCATATCAATTTAATTTCAAGGAGAGGTTTTTTTTAACTCTATCTTTATTATTTTATATTCACTCTCCATTTCCCAAAAAATATTAATGTAAAATTATAGAAACAATATAAGGTATAACCTACATAGTTACTTTATTATCATTAGATAGAGTTATCCTCGGAGCAGATATAGAAGTCTAATGATTTGGAATATTAGAAATTTTTCCATCAAATTTTCCTTGTCATTATTATCACCTTTGCTTCCACATGAGGTAATAGGAAAGTAATATTTTAAACTACCATATAATAAGACTTAATTATAGTAGTGCCAATAGATTTCAAGTCCGTGAGTTCGATACTAAATACACTATTATAGATGCATCATTACCCACTTACATAGAGACCTTCAATGAGTATCTTAAAAGTCTTTATGATAAAGTAACATAATGATTTCTAAAAGAATATGTATTTTAATGGTCATATTCCTTTACATACCCATTTCGAGATGGGAAAAAAACTCTTGTCCACTTTTAGATGAACCCACACGAGTCAATGAATTGTGATTACATGAATACTCACTAGTGTAAATTTAGGATTACATAGCTCACATCATAATTACTTAGAGAGGATTTAAACTTATACTAACTGGAATGATGTAGATACTAGGATGATTTTTTATGCTAACATTTCTCATTTTATATAGGAATGTGTCGATCACTCATTGGATTCTCTCATTCTTACAGACTCTATGTCTAAAAAAATGTAGTTCATGTATGCACAAAGTCTAGATGATACTTACATTATATCAAATCATGTTTATATAGTGGAAAGTATATACTTATAAACCTTATTAGTTACCATGTAGAACACTCAAGAAATATTTCATTTGTAATATAAAAGATAGATGATCTAATTAAACTTCTAAAAACTCATCATAAATAGTATCCAATTTTCCATCACATCTCCAATGATTGTTACCATCATTATAGTTCAGTTACATTCTAGATCAACTATGATACCCACAAAATCTCTATAATTTCTGCATGACTTTGAAGATTCATAATTTGTTTTCCTCTGATGCACACATGGTGAAAAACTCATTTTATCCATATTTTCTTCCAAATATTATTCTCTATATGGTTTGGAATACACTTATTTTGTAGGAATAATCTTACCAAAAAAATTTCCCTTCTTAAATTCTTGACTTGATTAGTTTATTCCAAGTATCATTCTCTCTATTTTCTTTCCCTCCTTCCATATAGTTTTTCAGTATGTACTACCCTTGGAGTTTGGTGCACTCATTTCTACCTTTATTCAGAGTCATCTACCAAAACATTAAAACTATTTTTAAATTAAACAAAATCATTCATATTTCAAGTTCCTTTTATCTCATCCTTATTTTCCTTCCACAGTTAATTTTGTGAACAATCCTTTAGATATCCTTGAGGAATATTCTTCCTCTTTCTTATCTTATAATTATCCTTCTTTTTGGGTATGGTTTTAGATCAACCAGGTTTTTCTTTCTTCTCTATATGTATCTTGGTAAGACAGATCTCTCACTTATCCACCTATGATCCCATCATATTTAAATAGATCTTCCTCTATATATTCATAATCATATACACATATTAATATTGAATCGCAATTATTTAACTGAAGAGGAGTACCAAATTTTTTGATAGCTTTCTTATGGATATTCTTCCCTTGGATTTTATACATGTGAAATTATTATTTTGTTGAATAAATGTGAATATAATCAAATGATTTATGCACATAATACTAAATTCATGATATTTGAAGCATCCTTGATCTCTTGCAGAAACCAAATAATCAATATACCCCCCATGAAAGAAATATTTTCTTTAATATGGAAATTCAGCACCCCACAATCTCTCTAGTGGGAGAATATTCGTTTGAAAATTTAGACCCTCAATTATTGTGGAAGCCTATGATTTTATGTGGTTTATGATGATGATGATAGCCAATTTTTACTCCAAGAACTCTTCATTTTGACGTGTTTATAAAAAATGTTTATCAATATAAATAACATCATTAAAATTTCACACCCCTTTATATTTGATGAAATATGTGTGCAATAAATAAAAAGTGCATGAGTCCTTTGTAGTTTACATAATATAGAACTCTAGTAGGCACTGAATACTTTCCTTACTAATGAATTCTATGAATACAGACATTTCAGAAGAACATGCACAAAATCCACATAATTATATAGATCCATCTACATCTAAGGGATGAGGTCTGTATGAATGTAAATGTGTTTATTTTTTAATCAAGACTTAAACATATATCTGGGCATCTGTCTAATTGTGTATGAATATTTTTTCAACAATATTAGACTTGACCTCTTCTTCCTCTTACAGGAGAGGCCTTGGTAATGGTATTCAATCTTGGAATTATGACATGACCCTTGACGTATCATTTGACGAGAGATACGATCCCGTGGGAGTGGTTTCCCCTACATTTATTTTCTAGTTGGGTTATATTATATGTGACCTACATATATTTTCATTAACTGTATGTGACTGGTCATCATTCCCTCATAATACATTAGATCAACTATAGAGGGAAGTTCATGTAAGAGGATCATTTTACTTTCTTATCTATGTTTACAAAATTATAAAATGTGCACTAATTTTTGTTTCTTATGTATAATAAATGGAGAGTGTGAACCAGTGAGTTTCATCTATTGTGTATTGAAAAATGCAGTAAAATGTCGAAATATTATAATGGGATAGTCAAGAGGGATCACTGGGTACGAAATGTGGGTGGCCCATACATTCTGGATAGAATCCTGAGAGGAGATCTCCTATCTCAGTGGTAGTAGTTAGTTTCATATTGGTCTAATGAGGCTGCAACCTTGAGTCTATTTATTTTGGTTTATATATTTATAATAATTATTATCATTTTACATGTTTGATATTTTAGTTAAATGAATATAGGAGGTGGAAACATGTCATTCCAAGAAATGTGCATTGCAGTGACCACGTCATAGGGTTGGGGCTCATGATGTGTCACAAACGACCCTTATACAGTCAATTTTGTTCTAAATATACCTTTATGTAGATCTATATAATTTGGTACTACCTTTAAAAATCTCAGTATAATTCATGTTACCATTACATAGAGTCAGAAACATGATCTCACCATTACACAGCTCTATTCTAGCACATACGAGCTTTATTAAGGTTATCTCTTGTGACCTTTAAATAGATAGCGTAATTCTCAGTTTACCATTATGTAGACTATAGAAACATGGCCTATTTTTTTCAGACTTAATGTCTCATATCATATTGGAAATCACATCTTCTTCTGCTTGAACCACATTCTCTTCAGATTTTATTTATTATAGACAATCCCACTTTTAAAGGTTGAGGGGGAACCCTTACATGGGCCATAGGCCCAACGGAACGAGGCCCCTTACATGACCTGAAGGTCTATAAGCACCAGGCCTAATAAAATACCTGAAGCCCAATCCTCGACCCTTTGAAATTCCCCTCCATAGAATCTACAACATTGATGTATTTAGCTCTCCACTTTTTATGTATGGTTGGATAACCTGACCCCAATGAAGAGATACATGGGGCCTAGTACCAATTTAAATTTCCATACCCTCTCTTTCATAAAATATTTATCTTTTAATACCCCCAAGAGGATTTTGAATCCTCTAGAATCCTCTCTTCTCAAATAGATACGCTGGAGGATGGATTTGTTCCCCCTCCTGTAAGATATCCTTTTCATTTCTTGGAATCTGCTTTCACAAATTCTCTCCATTGAGGGTGTCAAATAATCAGGTAATTGATTAATTAGAACCCCAATATAATGAGAATTATCATTTGATATATCATCATGATATCACATGCCCTCAACACTTCATCGGTGTTCCCTTCTCTTGTGCATCAACCTAATTCATGGGGAAGGTATTTTTAGGAAAAGAGAAAGGTAATTCAAAAAGGGAGTGTCTACGGGAAGATATGAGAGTGACGTCAATATAGTCATTTGAAGATGACCCATCAACCCATGTGCACCTCCCTTCCATCCTATCCTTTTATATTCTCCCCTCCCCTCACACCAACCTGAATTTTTACTTCTTCTTCTTCACTCTTTACTACTCCATCTTCTTGTTCATCCTCAAACATCCACTTCCCTCTATCCACTATAACTTCTTCCCATCCCTCTTGACTAACTGCATAATCCAATCCCACGACACATAAAAATAATTAAATGGTAAACCCTTCTTGTATGTGAATGCATTAATAGATATGATTGCATAGAGCGCTTCAATTCCTTCTACTTGGTTCATGTTTTTTATTTAATCTCTCAAACTCTCATATTCTGTGAAGATTATGATTAATCCTCATCCAAAACACTAGCCTAAAACCTAAAATTAACTATTCATTCCCTTTTAAACAAAATTTTTAGTTCTATCATTTCTCTCACTTTCTGGTTTTCTCATAGATCGCATGGTTTCCTACTGTGAAAATTTTTGATAGGTGGACAGAAGGGTCAGCGTTAATCAATCTACAACACTAGTTATTTTCTTCCATTCCTATCATTCTGATCTCACTGCTCAAAGGGATTTTCCTTTTTGATTTTCTTATCTTTGAAGAGTAGATTGTTTGAGAATAATTAATTAGAAAGTGATATAATAGTGCAACAAAGACCCATCACTAGTTGATGAATCATTTCCCAACACAAATTAGTATAATTTCAATTAGTAAATTGTTGTCTCTCTTCTGATTTATGACCTATAACTATTTGGACACCACAAACTCCAAACCAAGTTCTCCCTTGCAGTTACTCTCTCTATCTCTCTCCCACACAATCCCATTCATCATTTTCCTATGTTTTTTCCAACTTTTTCTCTTTTTTGTTGTTTTTTTAATTCATCATTTTAACTACTTGATCTTGTTAATAAAATTTAGTGGTTATGTGTGGGTTTTCCATATAATTTAACATAAGGTTTCCTTGTTATTTTTGAATACATTCTCAACTATATTATAAACATTGAGTTATTGATTTTATTTTAGATTTCAACGACATCAGATCGGTAAAACAAAATTTTTTTAATAGGATTTTAAAATATGTTGTGATATGAAAAAATATCGAATATAATTATTTGGTCAGGATACCTATTTTTTCTATATTCATTTTGGAAGGATTTTTTTATTTTTGTATCACTAGTTATTTGTGAATTCTATGTGTTTTTTTATTCTAATTTTTATTGTTTTTTCTACCGGATATTTTTGTTATTTCTATGGGATGTTTTTGATCCAGGGTGATATTTTCATTTCTCGTGGATTATATATGAATTTATGTATGCTAGTATATATGTTTCATTAGGCTATTATATTTTTTTGTTTTTTGTTTCTATTTCTTTTCATTTATCTATGTTGTCATCTGGAGGATGTGTTCTGGATTTTAAAAAACAATTACTCCTGCACAACGACTATTTTTTTCTTGAATAATGGCAACTTCCAATAGAGATTGATGTATGCATTGAATTTCAAGACCATTAGTGACCTCTTTAGTAGTCATCAATTTTTTTTCCTAGTAATCACAAATGTGTTTTTGGTGGGAATGGCTACAACGACTGCATTTTGCGGTCACTGATGGCATGCACCGACGGTCCAACTGTGACCACCAAAGGAAGCTGAGAGGCGGTCACTAAATCCCATTAGCGACCACTTTTGGCAGTCCTTAATGACTGGTTTTGTTGTAGTGGAACATGAGTGTGCTACTAAGGGATGAATTCCCGCTACCTTCAAATCAAACATGCCACCAAAAATGAGAATCCATTAAGCATGCCTATTGAAGATGGTAGTGATAGTAATAACCCAACAATGCCTCTCGACCACCGTAGTCATGCTCAGTGAAGAATACATATACACTAGATCGACCCTCCCATGCCTGAGAAAATGCACACTCCACCTAATGAAGCCCATCGAGCACCCTTCCGGATCCGTAGATATTCAACAGATATATATACATATATAATAAAATTAAAATTAAAATTAAAATTATACTTATACTTATAAATATATTTATATAATAAAAATAAAAATATGTATAATTATATATATATATATTATTTATTTAAATATTAATTTTAATATTTTTATTTTATTTGATGTTTTTTTCAAGAATAATTCGAAGACAAGGATGAAACAATCACTTCCACTAGAAGATTATAAATATTGCTGGAAGAGAATATTCAAGATTTTTTCCCCATTATTAGGATGAAATTTCACATGCGAGGAGCATAAGTAGTTGGAGGAGAATTACTCAAGTCACCTCGGGATGGAATTGTACAATGACGTTCATGAAAGATGGAATTTAATGAGATGTTTCCAAGAAGTGACCATCAGTGCACATTAGAGAAGGGTGTGGGATTTTTTATATTAAAAGGGTGTATATCAGCAATAGCTAGAGGGTTGAAGATATGAAATCCACAATTTATTACACACTATTGAAAAAAACCTATTGAGAATCGAGATAAAAAATGGAGACTTGCAGAAGACAGGAGATGTCTTGGAGCTAGATAAAGGAGTCGATCTTCGGGGGAAGCTTCATGTGTCTTTTTCTTCTCCCTCTATTAAATATTTCAAAATGATTCCATTGAAATATATATTTTTTACATTATCAACATGTGTAGCTAAATTTAATAGGAGAATCAGATTGGTTTGTTTTGAAAATTTCATATGTCATGATTTTAATTCCTTGACTAAATCAGTGCAATTTTGTCACTTTGAGATATACATTTCCTTATTAATGAACATAAATTTCTCTCAAATCAATGGACTGAAATTCGAGGATAGTGATCAAATTCCATTTGTATTTTAAACAAAGTACTAAAAATAGAAAAGTTTAACTTTCTCTTATCTAATAAGAACGCATCAATCATTGAATGATGATTGAAATATCATTTCTAAGGAATGATTTAAGAGTTGTATTGATCCACTGAAGTTGGAACTCAGTGGATCATCACCATTTTTTAGCACTAATTTAATCCTTTTTAACTCGAGTAATGATAGGAAATATTTTTGATCAATTCATATCAATTCAGTATCCCTAATTTGAACCACTTTTAGGCCCTACTCTCAGATTATTGTTCTCACTACACCACACCATATCACAAATTTCATTTCACACTTTCACATCACATTTTCTCTCTCACTACTTTGTTTTTTTGGTCACTTGCAAATATATTAAGCCTTACCATTGGATGTGATACTCTTTTTCACCAATACACTAGTAGTTAGTATGTTTTAAATAATTAATTTTCATGAGTCCTCAACAACACTCGTGGTAATGAGGTTTTCCTTCCTCAATGGGAAGGAAACATAGGTAGAGAAATATAGACTCATGAATAGAAGGATATAACCAATTAATCATAAGTTGGACAATATTACCCTTGTAGATTCATATGTTATGAGCTTTAAACTTCCTACAATCATGGAAGAGTATGAGGACATATTCTGTAAGGATATGTCGGGCATACATACCCATAAAGTGATCAAATTCATCAAATAATTACACCTAGGGGATCCCTAGATTTTTATTCCAGAAAATCATATGGATCTAACAAATCATTAAGAGATTAAGGTTTAGTTAGAGGATTTGTAGAAGAAATTATTTTTCTGACCCAATGTGTCACCTTAGGTATCCCTAGTTTTGTTTTCCAAGAAGTAAAATTGGAGAATGAGGTTTTGTTTGGATTAACATTGCCTAAAGTATGTGTTTTTCAAGAATAATTATCCACTACTAAGATTCGATGACCTCTCAACTAGTTGAATGGGGTCAAGGTTGTTCTAAAAGATTGACATTAGACCAGCCTATCACCAGATTCTAGTTTGGGACAAGAATATACTGATGAATTATGTATCTTTCAAGAATAAGTATCTACTACTAGACATGCTCCTTATGTATTTTATGAAGGTGGGTATCATTTTATCCTTTTCTAGGGGTGGATGATAGTACCAACAACATTGAGAGAGTGGGTAATGAGGGAGTTTCATACACCCCCTTAGTGTTACATCCAGAAGTGGAGAATATGTATCATATCATTCAGCATCAATTCTAGTGGACATTGATGAATAGCTGTATAGATTATTTTATCCCTCACTTCCCCACTTTTCATTAGGTGAAGGATGAGCACCAGGTTCTAGTAGGTTTAGTCTAAACCCTTGAAGGGCCAGAGTGGAAGTCAGATTGTATCTACATGGACTTAATGATGGGACTTCCATGATATTCTATAGGAAATTATGTTATCTAGGTGATCATAGACTAACTCACAAAGTCAAAAAACATTATAGACATATGAGAGAGGTTTATTGGAGAGATTGAGACTTCTATATATGTAGGTGATAGTCTGGATTCATGGATTTCCCTCAAATATCATTTCAGACTATGATGTTCTCTTAATGTAAAAGGATTTCAAGAGACCCTAGGGACTCATTTATGGTTGATCATGAAAATTCATCCCCAGTTGGTTGGTTATATAGGGAAAACCATTTGGGTTCTGCATAAAATGCTTCATGATTTCATGTTAGATTATCACTTACCCCTGTTATAGTTACATACAACAATAGTTACCACTCCACCATTTGTATGAGACCATTTGATACATTTTATGGTATACCTTGTAGATCACCACTATGTTCGAATGATCTAGGGGAGTCAGTACTCATGGATATAGATTTGGTTTAAGTGACAACATGAAAGGTACATATCATCCAGGCATATATGAGTACTACTTAAAGCCATCTAAAGTCTTATGCAGACTGGTGATGGAGGACTTTGTAGTTTGATGATAGAGACCATGTGTTCCTGAAGGTATCACATCATTGAGAAATGTATATATTTGTAAAGGGTGTCAAGTTTACTTTAAGATTAATTTTCCAATTCCAGATACTATATAGGGTTGGTGAGGTGTCATACCACATGGCCCTAAAACATCATTTAGACTAGGTACACGATGTCTTCCATATGTCACATTTGAGGATGTATATGCAAGATCTGTCATATGTTATCGAATAGGGTGAGAATGAAATCAATGATTGAGATACATTAATAGATTACCTGGTAGATATCAGGTATCCATGTGATAAGATCCTTTGTGCGAGAGATATCTCCTTAGTGTATGTTCAATGGAAACATGTGAATCTTCAAGAGAGCACTTGAGAGAGATATAATTAGATGCAAGCCCAATACATTTATCTTTTTAGTAGGATTTTCTATTTTTATGACGAGATTACCTAATTTGGGGAAAATTTAATGACTCTATTATAAAATTGTTATACTTTTTAATATTTTAAATAAAAGTTTGACACTTTTCTCTGAGTTAGTGCGTAATTCTAATGCTCTAGGAGCTTCAGTGTTTCCATAATAAAAATATTCAATATATTATATCACGTATTCGGATTTTCTGTATAATAATAAAATAACACTTAAAATAAGCCACTGATAAAAAATACACGGCTTCAATTAGACCTAAAATGCAGGTTTTACACTAGATATGACATAAATTTCATGTGTATCTGGTGTTTGGATTTAGTGTAGTACTGGGCGGGTTAATAAATTAAAAAATTTATTTATTTTTATTTATGGTCCCAGACCAAATATCCTCTATATAATCCCACTTATAGAAAATAACTAGGGTTTTCTACAAAACACTAGTGTTTTTAAAGGATCCATGATGAATAAAATTTGAAAAAACCAACAAATCATGGGTTAATGATCGGTGTTCCAAGGGGTTTATCTTCAATAAATGAGTTTTTGGATCCCACCAATGAAAAAGACATAGAACCATTATTCATTTTTGTGCCAATCCAAACTCATGGTATGAATTTCTTAGATGGTGGTATAATCCCCAATTTATTATCCCATGTTGAACATGAGTCAATATTTCTAAAAAATCAATCTTTTTGTTGATCATTGATTTATAGGTGTCGATTTATCTTCCTAGAATTATGAATTGATAATTCTTATTTCATATTTTATTATTCATTGTGATTCCAAATTTCTTCATAAACTAATGGAATCCAAATAAAAAAATTTCCAATTCTTGTTCCACAGTTTGATGTTTCATTCCTTTATCTTGAAGTTCTACGTACAATCGTATCCAACAATTCATTTGACTGGTACTTCGATAAATACCAGGAAACTAGTTGTTACACAATCAATATTTGGAAAAACAATTAATTGTTATGGGTTTAGATTTTGTATTGATGTCACAATAAAGGTGTGATGATGATAAAGTAAGATTGAAAACTGACCAGGGTCAGGTGGTTTGTGGTTTGGCATTGTGGCAGTAGTGTGGTGCGATAGGAGGTCGTTCTTGAGAATATTGATGGCCATAATCCTACCATAGGCAACATCTCTAGTATTGTCAACCCCATATCCAAGATCTACAATTTTAATTCATATTGAAATCATTGACATAATTAGAATGGGTGCGACATGTAGTATATATGGTAGTTTTTTAAATCCCTACATACACAAAGTGTACTTCGATGAAAACACAATGTGTAGTCTTCCATCTATGATAACATGGGTTTCTGCATAGGAAAAAATATCACATTTCATGCAACCATATCCCATGAGCCATGACTCATTGATGGTAGATTGGAGTGTACCCTAGAGTACACAAGTACAAACATGGCCAGGTATATGGGCACAGACCGGGTTCACAGCCACAAACACAAAGAGGGTACTCATACATGACCAAATCACCTGATCTTGACCAAAGTACACATGAATGATTAGTGTACATGTGCATGATGAAGATATGCAGGCATGGAACAAATTACATGTGAATACCCAAAATATCCAAGACACAGTGTGTATCCCCTATACACACAATGTACTTCTTCTAATATAGGTTGAGGCCCTCGTTCTTTTCTTTATTGTTGAGTATTTATATGGTTTATTCCCTTAGTCTATACCTATGAGGGTATACAAGTAATCCCTTATTATGAATTTGATGAGTGGAATTCTCTATGGGTTAGTCTAGGATAGATACAAATATCCCTTTATGTGCTACAAAGCATAATCCTATATCATTATTCCATAGGTTAACTTAGGAAAATCATTACCTACTTCAAGGAAATGACATACCCATTCTAGTGGTTTACTTTGGGTAGGGTTATGAATCCCCCATAGGACCTATGTGTGATCCCCTATTTATGTATCAATATATTTAGAGTTACAATGGGTACTTATTTATGGTGATTCCCAACAAACATGACCCCTTGGATGTATTCCATCAGTGTTATCAAAACCTAGGAGTGAGTCCTCCTAGATGAGCATTACTATGAAACCTCAAGCCGAATCCTCAGTTGGAAACACGGTATTCACAATACCTTCATGGTTAGTGTTTATTTTATGTATATTAAGGTTATTACTATTATTTATTATATTATGATTGACATAACTTTGTGATGATGAGTGGACTTATCTCTATTGATTCTTTATGTTTGATGATTTTTGGGTATCCTTATGGGTTTGTTATACCCACCCCTGCATAGGCTCTTCCTGCACATGTCATGTCTTATGAAGATGATAGGCCTTACGGCAGGGTCTTAGATGGACTAGGATTAGGTGGAGTATAGTTGATCTAAAGAGAATGTGGTTGATTCCAGGAGTCTTATTGGAAACTAGTCTCGTCCATCTTAGCATTTTGGAATATTTTACAAATTTAGTGTTCCTGTATTTGGCCTTTTATGCTTTCCCATGCTTGTGTCATACTCTGATTTGGGATATAGTTTTATGCATTCATTTTGTTATCAATTGTATCATACCTTTTAGAATTGTGAGTATTTGGAGACATGTGTTTGTGTGTGTGTATAGGTAACATAGGATAAGGCCTCTCAAGTGTGTGATATTCCTACTCAATGCTTGTTGTCTGACCCAACCCTATAAGAGGTGGTCTTGGGGTGTCACTCTCAACTCACTATTGGCCAGGAAAACCTCAATGGTTCAGGTCATAAAAAATTACAGGAAAATCCAACATTCAAAAACATACATAAGGTTTAGCCAAGAAAAACAATACAGTGCATGTAAAGGTACTACCAACCTACATAAGGGTAAATACACTTCACATAAGGGAAACCAATACATCATGAAAAGGTAATATTCCCTCACATAAGAGTAAAAAAATTCCAAAACACTGCAAAGTTAATTCTATGCTTAATAATACAATAATAAAGGGTAAGATGTGAAAATAAAAGATAATTCTTGGAATTAAAAAATAAAAAACTATAAATTTTAATTTGTAACATAAAAACATGACAAATTAAACATAAGAGTAGAAGGATGATGTTTAATGGTTGATACTCCCAGGGCAGTAGTGTTGCGGGAGGCACTCAACATTATAATAGAAGCAATCAAGAAACACAAAAAATTAACTAAAAGGATTTTTCCACCTGATGGAATTTTACACATCACCTGGAGAAATTTTACAACACACCTGAAGTATTTTTATCTCAACCCTCAGAGTGATTTTTCTCCCACATGAGGGCATTTTTCACACACCCATAGAAATTCCATTTTATCATACTACTGATCATGGGAACCAGAATACACCGATTGATCTTTACAATTAGGAATACATTCAATACTAGGCTATCCATAAAAGATCTCATCATTATCTCTCATTTAAGGCTTCATTAACCATAATAGAAATGAAATTTTCAACATCATCATCATCATCTCAATTTGTTTGCAATATATTATTCATCTGTCAATATTGATGATTCTCATAAGCTATAGTAAATATGGTATCATTTTCCCAGTTATCTCTCATTTTCAACCTCTCCCCACTCTCTAATTTATCTTTATCACATACCAATATATAGAGAGTCACACACCACTCCTCTATCAATGATTTTAAAAAATATATTTTTTTCATATCTTATCCAACACATCTCTCTTTTTTCTCATTTTTTCCACATGTAGGGTCAGAATACATGTGATTTCCCAATAGAAGAATTGATTGGTAGTATTCGAGCACACATGAATGGGTGTAAATTATAGGATACTACATATATTAGGGAATGTTATGGTGGATCATTCATAAACATTTGAAGGTGATGGGGTGGCCCTCATAGTAACTAGAGGTGAATGGAGTATATGATTGATAAAAATTAAAAAAAGGGGTGGTGAATTTGTATTGATGAAAGTATGTGGATGAGAAATGAACCAAAACAATATAGGTGTGGTAAGGATTCTAGTGAAATAATGGATGTTGATGATATTCATCAATTAAAATTAAGTCCTCATCAAGGGAAGCTCGACCCTGTGGGGTGTTCCTGATCAATTCATGTGTTGTGTGGGTGGGTTCTTTGGATATCTATGACTTTAAAAGAGGTTGTCAATTGGCAGATCATTACTCATCCATGTGTCTAGACATTCCGACCATTTTGGCCAATATTCATAGTGGAGACGTCAAGGTGCATGTCATTGATGGCCTAGATGTGGAATTATTTTGGGTGGCTTGTTGTTCATGCACGAGACTTTTCAGTGATGAAAAATAGGAGGGAGATTACTATAAAAGGTATCATAGAATGAAGCTTGGCTATACATGGAATTGGATTCCCTTGTATTTTTATGAGATAATTAAATCATCTTATTTCATCACTAAAACCCATAAGACCTTTAACAGTGCTATAGTAGGACTTTTCCAATACAAAAAAGGAATGAAAATCAGAGAACCCTTAAAAACCCTATGACTTTATCAGTTTAAGAAACGTGACGATAAAGGACCCCATTTATCAAAGATTTTATTTAGTATGGATAGAAAGATCCTTTATCAGTGCTAAAAATAGTGCTGATAAAAGGGGTCCTTTATCACTACTGGTTTAACACTAATAAAGGATCTATTTATCAGTGATTTTATTAACACTGATAAAGGAGTCCTTAATTCGATCTTTTCATAGTGGTGATAAAGTATCCCATTATCAATTATTATTCTAGAGCTAATAAAGGGAAATACTAATTTAGTGTGCTATTAAAATTGTAGAACACTATAGTAGAAAATGCATGGGAAAATATAGAATTTAATTGAAATAAAATTTATAACAAAAATAAAATAAAAACCCTATATTTTAAGAATTTCAAGCATTGGATTGTATAGTTACATGAGTAAGTAAAAATTATCACATACATTCAAAAACATCAATATTCATTTATCATTGTCCTCACCCCTGGTCATTCTATTAGTTGTCGAAATAACCAACCCTGCTCAAGAAAAATTAAACACCTATATAAGAAAACAATTCTTATGTCGGTAATACTATAATGAAATAAATTAAATAAAGAGATTCAATTTTAAACATATAATTAACATGTGTTTGATTCCATAATGTCAAAAATAAATTATGGATAATTTTAATAATGTTTGAAAAGAATATGATCCTTTTTATTGGTTTTGGTATGTGATGCATTTTAAACCAAAATGACACTTTAATATTGAAAAAATGTACATCGAGTCATATCGACCACATCCGGTGTCGAATTAGTGTGTAGTCAATTATACGCATGAAAAATAAATGATCAATAATTTTCCTAATGTTTGAAAATAATTAGAGCTATTTTTCTCAATTTTGGGGATGTCACATGCGTTTTAAACTAAAATGGATCTTTTATTATGAAAACACACACTTTGAGTTATACCAACCACATCAAGTGTCAGATTGTTGTGCAGTTGATTCCTACACATCACAAATGAATTATCAATCATTTTCAAAAGGTTTGAAAAAAATATATGTTCTTGTTTTCTTAGTTTTGTTTATTTGATGTGTGTTTTAAACTAAAATGACATTTTCGTATTAAAAACACGCACTTCGAGTCAAATCGACCACATCGGGTGTTTGATCGATGTGAGGTTAGTTCCTACATGTCAAAAATTTATTATATATTGATTTTATAAATATTGAAAACAATATGTGTCTTTTTTATCATTTTCTGCTATGTAACATGATTTTAATCTAAAACAACACTTTTATATTGAAAACACAAACTTAGAGTCATACTGACCACATCAGGTGTTGGATTGATGTGCGTTAAATTCCAACATGTCACAAATGAATTAAAGATCATTGTCCTAATGTTTTAAAGAAATTATATCTCATTTTCTTAGTTTTGAATGTGTGATATGTGTTTCAAACTAAAATAAAACTTTTTTATTGAAAACATGTACATCAACTCATGCCGATCACATTCTGTGTCAGATTTTTGTGCGGTTAATTTTTGAAAATAAAAATTGACTTATGGATCATTGTCCTAATGTATTAAAATAATTCTTATTTTATTTATTTTTGGGTTTTGATCATTTTATTTATGTTTTGAACAATTGTTTCTATTTTAAAAAATAAGTTTCAGATAAAAATCAAAAGACAATTAATTAAAAAAATAGATAAAATTACGAGAAAATAAACTAAGTAAGTAGTAGGAATTAACCTCTTCATGATGAATGTATACATTCAGGCACCATGTATTCTATCTATTTATTTCTAAAAAGATTTTTTTCCACTATTGTACTTCTACTTGAGAAATAGATCCAAAATAATATATATTCATTTTGATACTAATTATTCACACACAAAATATATTAATAAGGTCATATCATGTAATATATCGCAAACATAATAGTTAATCACCCAAATTTGATGTCTGAAAACATTTTGACACCGTGTACACTACCCACTCATCTCTAAACAAATTTATTTCGTCTTTTGTGTTTTTATATTATTGGAATTCTTGGACGTACTGAGAATATATAGACAAAAGAATTATTAAGAAATATTTTTAATGAAATTTTAATTACCTTTAGAAATTACCTATTCAGGGATTCTAGTCATTTGAGGGTATATGATATCTTTCATAACTTATAAAATTTAATATCTATAATCATTTCCATTACCTTGCTTTGGACACTAAAAAAATTCATCCAAAATAAGTAAATTGTTTTGAAATATTTTTTGATAGTTAATATTTCTATATATAAATTAATCTTTTTCCATTTGAAGAAATCTATAAGCTTCTTATGTTTGGTGAGAAACCTCTTTCCATGATTTAGCATATATTTATAGATCACCCTATCATAGAAAAATTATTTTTGAAACACAAAATAAAACATATAATTCGATGTTTATATTTAAAATATTGATTTCTATGCTTTACAAATTCCCAATACACACCATGTGTGGTCAGTTTAATGGAATTCCATGAATAGAATCCAAAAAATAAAAATTTGGGGCATCCAAATTGATTGCGATCAGAATCTAATTCTTCATAAAAAATAATTAAGGAATAAAAATATATATTTATTTTATATGATTAGATTGTAAAGTTTTACCACTACATTGTAAGCATCAAAAATATCTGTCGTCTGTTAGTTTCTTCACAAAATACTCTCTTAGTTAATCTTATTTATTATTAATTTCTTTCACTTCCAAATAAATTTCTTTCATAGAAATGATATAGGGATTAATGAATCCAAATCATGTGTCAGAGGGATTTCCATTTATATAGTATCAATATAAATTTTTGTATAAAATATGAATAGTTATTAACTTTAATGAGCATAGTATATGATTTTCTATATTGAATAATTATGAAAATGTTCCACATTTATGTATTCATAACTGAGACTCCCATCCATTGAAAATGGAAATTATCATTTACACTATCAATACCAACCAAATATTTAATGAAATTTTTGAATATTTATTCTTCATATTGAATGTAGGAAATATCTATATAATTTAATTTAGTGACTTTATGAACTTGTAATGTTAATATATGATGCGATGGAATTGACATGAAGAAGGTACTCCATAAAGGTCCTTTTGTTTTCATGGTCAATTCACTGGATTGTCTTGATCCAACCTTTTGTTTCCTCTTATTTTATCGATATATAATCTTATACCACACTTCAGATCTTTTTTCATCAATTGTTATAGGGTATTCTTTTGAAAAAAAATGTTAAGGATATACATTATCTATCTTTTAAAATTAGGAGGATATGCTACAAAACCTCCAATATCATCATTTACTATTGTAATATTGGGATTATCAAGTGGAACATGAAAATTGGTGCTCCTCTCTTGAGCTACTTTAATCCCCGCTCCCATGGGATATTTTAGGTGTTATTTGTTATCTATCATATTTTCCAAGATACTATACATTCTAACCCTTGTAAGAACTTGGTGTGTGGGTGTCGACAGATATAAATCACATAAAACTTTACCCTACTGAATTTTAGAAAGATGTAGTTGTCAAAAGTTTTTTGATTCAATTGTAGGAGAAAGAGTAATGAAAAAACTGATTACCTTAGATATGGTATGCGGTTGAGGGGGATGATAATCTATTGGAATTATTTGGTGGTTCATGTGTCGATATTTGTTCCACTACTGGTTCACTTTGATATTTTTACATATATTGGCCTTCCAAACTAGACCAGACAATAATATCTTGAAAATTATATATTTTCTCCTGCAATCCTTTCATCATCTAATATGTATTTTCATGCAGTTTTGTCTTTTTGAAATATGTTCGAGTTGAGACACCAAAACCAATACCTCTAACACAAACATATTGTTTCGGCTGCTTCAATTCTACTGAAAGTAGTTTTTCTTCAGGTATGGTGTCACAACCCCCTCCCTCCATAGATACTGCAATTAAAGGAGAGAGATAATCGCCCCAAGTCCCACCTCTAGTAGGCCACAGGTTGGCAACTGGCACTGAGGGTGTGAAAATTTCATATATGGGATAAATTAAACTCTATAATATAAATTTGATTAGGAGATAAGAGGGATCATCCACAAAGAAATCCAATGAAATATGTAAAAATAAATCCAAAAATTCATCTGACAAGCATGTATAAATTGAATAGATATAGATACAATAAAGTATCCAAAGTAAATACCCAAAAGTAAAGGTCAAGTAGTGACACAAAAACTATCAAGGACCCAAGAATGGAATGCCTAGCACAGTCCACATAGTCCACTTGAAACCCTGGAAATTGTTTTATATATGTAGGGTAAGTGTACAAGTATACTCAGAACAAAAACCAAGTCTCTCGGGCACATGTGAAAGAAGCATACTGATGCCCATGTGATAAAATATAGAAACCAAACAACACCTATCAAGGTATACTAACCATCCCAACCTCAACAAGGCAAAATAATCATGTAATATAATATAACTAGAATCACATTGATAAGGGTTCCCTACACTGCTTTCCCGCTAGTATGCCGCTCTCACAACCAATGTCATACATTTTGTCACTCCAATCTCTTTTATAGACCACACCTCCACACAAGCATGGTCACAACACACCTCACATGAAAACACATTGTATCGCCTCCCCACAAGCACTAACACAACACATCTTGTCCGAAAACACATAGGCTACCACCCTACAAGCACAATCACTTCTCACCAAAATAAAACATGGGTCGTCACCTCTCACCCGCAGAAACCTGGGCTGTCAAAACCACAATCTAATGAACTAATATACCTGCTTCCATCATAGCCTGTGCAATACCTACCTCACCTAGAAGAGAGAGAGGGAAATAGCATGTACCTATCCATCTATACCCTCATTAGATTTCAGAAGAAAAAAAACACATGCGTGACTATGCGGGTGTCAGCACATAGTACTATATGTGGGTGGGGTGAGTATAGAAATCACAAGAATAAACAAGTATATATATAATATAAAACACTCAAAACCAACCTATGGGATCACAAAAAAATGAACCAACTCACAACACCTTCACTTTTTTTACCACCTCTAAATGTATAAAAACACACATCAAGACACAAACCCTACTTTACATTTCCAACCAATTTCATTTAATCACCCCATTCATTTAATTATTTAGGATCAACCACATTTAATCACACAACCACTAATTTTATTATACATTAAGAATTTCTTTTCCAAAACCAAACTAAACCAATCCATTCCAATAATTATTGAATGATAATTTTTTTATATCACTACTCAAGAATCTAGAACAATAAAACTGGCACCTCACCACCCCAAAATCACATCTAAACAAACCACCTCCCTACCGGCCAAAAGAACATTAAAAAAACTACCTCCCCACCACCCTAAAAGTACATCCAAACAATGTATCAGCCCCCAATTCCCTAACCACACATCATACTCCCCCATGAATTACCACACTTCACAACTTATCAAGATCATTTTAAAAATTTACAAAGGGGGTTTTATCACATTCCACTTTATTTTAGAAGCATTATCACGGAAGCTAAAATCCTGGGGAAATAGTTTCATTAGACAAATATAAGTGGTTAATAAATTTCAATTTTAGGGTGATATCACAACAATCACAACCAAATTAGAAAGAAAAACACATATATCCATCCTAAAAAATCCACTAATAGCCATAATTTTCAATGGGTCATCAAGCCTATAAAATTTACAATATCAAAAATAATATCTAAGTTGGAATAGATTTCTAATCAAACCGTATTTTACCATTTAATTTAAATTAACAAATTATTATTCTTTTATTAAGTCATAACAACCATAAACCAAAGATAATTAAATTAAACCCCTCCCACATGATACACAATAAGGATTAACGAGATAATCACTACCTCAAAGAAGCTTTTTGACTCGTTGGGCACCACAAGGTAAATAAGAACAATGAAAAACCCCAACTACACCATGTGAACCATGAATCAACCTATACCACGACCAAAGACCTTTAAAACAACAAAATGCACACCCCAAACCAAAACATCATCTCTATAGTGAATCTCTTGGAGAAGAATGAATGAAAAATCACCATGAAGGGAGAATAACCTACCATGGATCAACCATAGATTTCCAATGAACAACCCCTAAGATCAACAGATCAAAGAGGGAAAAAGAGGCCTTGAAGAACTCCTAAGGGAACCTAGGGTTCACCCAAAATTATAAGAAGAAGAATCCACAACTTAATTAATGAAAATTCACTCAGAAAATAATTTTAAAATTGCACTGAATCGGGGGTTTAAATGACGTGTAATACCCTTTAACATCATGTAATCCTCGGGGTTCAGTTTGACAAAAAAACATGTCACCTTTTTATTATTTAAACCTGAAAATATACATGTTGTAAACCATCCATGGAAAAGTTGTGAAACTATCATTCATGTCTTTTAATTCACTTACATGTCATGTATTTTCTTTAGCAGACCTATTGCACCACTAAATCCCATGAAAACTCCTAGAACCTCCCCCAAATATGTAATGCCCCGACCCCAGTTACCCAGAGTCGGTGCGTTATTTTAATACATTAGCATCATTACAAGGAATCAAGTCCGGAATGACCGATCAGGTTAGCAGTCTCGGAAAAATAGATCACATACATGAATGTTACATTTTCACTTTAAGACGTACAAAACAACATAAATAATCTTTATGAATGCCATTATTCCCTTGGCTTAACCCTACATATCAATCACATTACACTTCTTGGAATCTGGGGAAAATAAAACATAGAAATGGGTGAGCTCAAATGCTCAGTAAGGGTAAGCAATACAGTGGAAACTTTAAAAAATAAGCATAAACATTTAAAGAAATGTATAACTAAAATAAAATCCTTTTAAACTTGAACTTCAGCATAATATTGAAAAGATAAAATAAAATAATTCCATTTACTTATTAACATGGATATTCTACTAGTCGAATAATCACATGCAATATCAATAAGCACTTTCATAATGATGGAATGCATGATGCTGAACTTTAATTTCTGTGTCAAGGCCTCGTGCCAAGACCTAAGGGATAACTGTAACTGGAACCCAACCCAGAGAGCCTCTGTAACCGGACTCCATCCCAGAGTGCCTTTAATAACAGCACACCAACCCGGAGTGCCTCTAATAACCAGACACCAACCCGGAGTTCCTCTAATAACCGGACACCAACCCGGAGGGTCTGCTGTAACCAAACCCCAACCAAGAGGGCTTACTTTTACTGGTCCCCAACCCAGAACATACTAGTCCAACACATTCATCTTAAGAATAGGATTAAATATAACATAAACATTCATATTAAAACTAACATAATAAATGTAAAAACATTAATCCTAAACCATTAATGGCATAAAAATAACTCATCCAAAGTCAAAAATATCACAAAACCATAAATACAATATGGATGATTTGTATCATAATAAATCAACTTGAAACAAGTTTAAAATTTATCAATGGATGTTGACATAGATGAAATCAATACTATTTGAGAAAAATATCTCTTTTTTTTTGAAATCATTTAAGAGTCACATAATTATAGAGAAAACCTTTATTTTGAAAATATCTGTATAAGCTTTTGAAGGAAGATTCAAAGGTGTAATAACAGCGGAGAATAACCGCACACACTGTATAAGTTAAAAAAAGACATTCTTTCCTTAATTTGGTCACAAAGGTTAAAAAGTTACTTGTTTCGAAAATGTTGTAAAGATTCCATTAAAAACATATAAAGTCAAATAAGGGTATAAATGACTTTAACCCATTGTCTATTAAATAGTAAAAATGTTTTGAAAGACATTTTTAAGAAACATGGATGTGGATGATAAAGAGGTCCCAGAAGATAATTACGTATAAACAACCTCGGATAATGAAGAGATTATGAAATAAACCCTTGCCAATTTGGTAACTTACGAAACATACAAACCATGAAAGAGGTATCATACAATGAATATGTAAATACAAATAAATTAAAGTGTATTAAACAAAGAATATAATTATGGGCAGTAAATACACCACAGAAAAGGTAATGGTGGCAATATGACATGAATCTCACGGGAATAAGGAGTGAGATGAAAACCCCTTACCTTGCACTTTCCTTTAGTCGAGGGTACGTTTAACCTCATGTACGAAGATCGTAGTATGTTATTAAATTATACCAGAACAATATTAATATTTATGATATCACACATGATTCATTTATGACTTTATATTACCCATTTAGTAATAATTTCCATGTTAAGTTAACATTTCGGGTAATAATCACTTTCTTTATCATACGTGTTTTAACTTGTCACTCTTGGTTGTATCACTTAGATCATGATTTAAATAATTCCAGAATATAAAAAATTATAAATATATCATATATATTTAGAATATAAATATGTATAATAGAAATATATATGAAATGGAAAACACTGTTTATGGAGACGGTAGTCCGTACGTACACATAAACACTGTTTCAGTTTTCATATAGTATTGAACGGAAGTAAGTGAATAAGATATATGTAAGTACATAAATCCTTATATATATATATCCAGTAGAATTATTATGTCATATATTACATACTTATTAGTAATATATATTTTTATAATCATCGATGAATGGTGAACTTGGAAATGAATCTCATCGCGTAGTGGAGACGGTAATCCGTACGTACGCACGAGTGAAAATATCATTCTTTTGATATTAAAATAATATATAATTGGATGGTATATTATATATACAGAATTATTATAATGTTATATTTATTATTTACATGAATTACAAATCATTATTATACCCATCCAAATAATAATATATTGAATAACAATTACACCACGACGTGGAGACGGTAAGCCGTACGTAGGCACGTATGGTGACATGTCATTAAAAGTATGGATAGAATACTTAATATGATTGTACCATATTTATAATAATATTAAATTATATAGGAGATACTGGATTCATTATTTTAGAATGGTAATAAAAAATAAATAAGAAGTGGAAGAAGAAAAGAACTTTAAAAAGGGTGGTGAAATCATTACCTCTTCTTCGGGTTCTTCCTTTTGATTTGATCAAAAGGGCTCTTAAGTTGGATTTCTGACTAAAGGAAGGCCTATAGGATAAATTGGGGGAAGTTGAGAGAGTATTTGGGCAGAGTTTGGCCGAGCCAAAAGGCTTTTAATGTGTGAATTAATGAGAAGGGGGAGTTCTCTTTTATAAGAGGGGTGAGGGGCACCTTTGGAAAATCTAGAACTATTATTTTATAATAAATTCATATTCAGTTTATAATGGCTTAAAAGTGGATTATTTAAAGGTTAAGGTGGGTATGGGACAAAAACGACTCAACCAATAGGATTTATACAGGTTTGGGTAACTATATTAACCTTATCTTTAAGTATTAACTCTTAGTTAATTAGTTTTACTTTTACAATGTCTCTTTGTATTTTTATATTATATGTTTAATAAACTTACTATATACATCCAAGAGACCCCCAAGTGGTCCATTAATGATACACCTATCGTGATATAAGTCTCTTTGCCGAAACTTAGACTTTTAGGAATTTAATATCAATTAATAATATAATATTTGTTTTAAAAACTCTTTTATGTCAATTTTGACACTATTCAATAATTGATTTTTTTAAAACTCATAACAGAATTATTATTTATAAAAAAGTTAATTAAATAATTCCTAACATGTCATACTAACCTATAAAATTAGTTTAATTCATAAAAAGTCTCAAATTATAATTATTTGTGTATCTACAATATCAATCATTTTAATTTTTCACTATTATGGTAATTACTGCATCACCATTGTGTCATAACTAAATTAAATTATTTAATGTCTAAAAAATATAAAGAAAATACCATTATGTAGGAAATCGTTTTATCTTTCTAATTAATATTTATAGTCGAAAATCCAACATATATAACCCTATGTTAATTTTTTTCTAAAAGATATATGCTTGTGTCATTTTTGTATTCATTTTAACTTAATTAAAATAAAGTATCCCTATCACTTACAAGTGGCACCATGGGGTCCCAAAATCGATCCAAAGATGGCCATGGTCTGACATGTATCAACCAATAAGGTTAGAACACGTTTTAGGGTAATTTTTATTTTTATAATATTATTTTGTTAACCCTTATTTACCAGATTTACCTTTTAACCATGGTAAATAAAATATTTACCGAAGTAATTATTCAAAATGTCTAAAAATAAAAGTTACCTATTTACACAATTTGAACATCCTGATTCAAAATATGGAATCCATTTTTCCAAATTCAAAACACAGAAGTGGAATAAATTAATTTAAAATTAATTCCCTCTATCAAAACAAAAAGCGTGTTTTTAAGATATAATAACTATCAAAAGATTGATACTTGTTTATATTCGGTTTAATTGTGAAATTATGTCCAATGACCAAAATTGTATTATATGGTAAAACTTTATTCTAAATATACTTTAAAACCACTAAAATTCACAATTTTTCACTATTAATTATTTTCATTAAAAAGGTTGTTTTTAACTAAAATTTAGTAATTTTCACTATTCATCCAAATATTAAAGTTATCCGAAATGAACCAAAATTTCACCTTAGGATAAATTTGATACTTTAAATCCAAAAATGAAGTCCATTTTGAGAGATAAAATTTCTATAATTTTAAAAATTAGGTATTACTATTCATAACGGCTAGTTTGATCGGTTGTGGTGTGTGTTAGAACTCGATGTTGCGTACAACACATGCTATTGCATTATTCAATGAGAAGCATACCGTAGAAGCTTGAGGTGTTACATTCTCCCATCCTTCAAATAATTTTGTCCTCGAAATTTCTATAATACTACCGCATGAAAATACTCAGGTGGTTCTTCATCATAAGTTCCTCGGGTTCCCACGTTGCCTCTTCCATCTTATGGTTTCTCCACAAGACTTTTACCAGACGCGTCATCCGGTTTCTCAGTACTAGTTCTCTCATACAAAGAATATTGACGGGCTCTCCTCAATAAGACATATTGGGTTCCAGTTCCAATTCCTCATAGGTGAGTACATGCGTTGGGTCAGGCATGTATTTTCTCAATAGAGATACGTGGAACACATCGTGAACTTTGGAGAGACATGGCGGTATTTCCAATCAGTAAGCTACAGCCCCAATTCTTTCTAGAATTTTGAGGTCATCAATCACAAAACATAAGGTATTAGGATAACACATTTTTGACATTTCAAAATATCTTAGTTGAAATCCCACGTCGAAAAATGAATTAATGAGGCCTCTATTTAAAATAAAGAGTGGAAAGTATGAAGATTACCGAAAATAACACATACTAGGGTTCCATGTAGGAAAATATAGATATATAAGAGAAATATAACCATCAATTATCTGATGGAGAGTGGTAAAGAACATGGCTATGAAAAGTCCAACAATCCCAAAGCCATAAATTAGTGATGATCTAAGGTACCATCTAGGGCAACATTTTTGTTCTAAGTTCCTTTTATTAATGTTGATGAATTTATTTATGGGATTGGATAAGATCATAAAGAGATATACTTACATTATAATTATAGTTTTATCCATTAATAAATTTCTACCAAAAATTCATGTTTCACCCCAAAACAAAATACAACTCAAAAATACTCGATTTATCCTAATCGTATAGGGTTCCAAATATAATGAATTTATATTTCACATATCAGACCCTTTATGTAAAGAAAATACATTATACCATCTAGGAACTTCATGTAGCACAATGGTAGGCAATAAATCCAAATTGCACTATGGTTGTGGGTTCGATTCCCGCAGCTTTGTCTGACACGATGGGTCGTCACATGGTCTGCGTGTTGTCCTTTTATAAAAATCTCAAAAACTAACCTTTCAAGCTTAATCCATTCCAACCATTAGAATTATCCAAAATAATATTATCCAAACTCACAGTCTAAAATTTACAAGGAGGTTAAACATAATGAGGATCCTTTTTTCTAGGTAATAATATGTGAACGCCTTCCTCATATATTCTTTTAAAACACCACAACATCCTGAATTACCAAAATCAACCATCTCTTATTCTAAAATCACTACCTCAATATTAGGACCATATTAAGGTTTATCTTTCCTTCAACTATGTAATTTCCAAAAAAAATTACCTCGCTGTAGAGTCACTTTTATTAGTACCATAAAATCTCAAATCCTTAATTAAATAGTACTGCAATACAATCCTTATTTATTTCTAGAACATCATTGATACAACACTTAAATGAAATAATTCTAAAATAACAACATAAGAACACTAGTCATTCCTCTTCATCTGTGATAGTATCATAACTTGATTATTATCCAATAGCATCATTTGTGGCATAGTCTGATGACTGGGACATTGGTTCATGTAGTGTCCAAACTCCTTGCAAATGAATCATTATATATTTAAATCCCTACATACACAATGTATACTTCAATGAACACACACTGTGTAGTCTTCCATCTATGATAACATGGGTTTCTGCATAGGAAAAAATATCACATTTCATGCAACCATATCCCATTACCTATGACTCATTGATGGTAGATTGGAGTGTACCCTAGAGTACACAAGTACAAACATGTCCAGGTATATGGGCATGAACCGAGTTCACAGCCAAAAACACAAAGAGTGTACTCATACATGACCAAATCACCTGATCTTGACCAAAGTACACAAGAATGATTAGTGTACATGTGCATGATGAAGATATGCAGGCATGGATCGAATTACATGTGAATACCCAAAATATCCAAGACACATTGTGTATCCCCAATACACACAATGTAATTTTTCTAATATAGGTTGAGGCCCTTGTTCTTTTCTATATAGTTGAGTATTTATATGGTGTATTCCCTTATTCCATCCCTATGAGGGTATAAAAGTAATCCTTTATTATGAATTTTATGAGTGACCTTCTCTATGGGTTAGTCTATGATAGATACAAATATCCCTTTATGTGCCATAGAGCATAATCCTATATCATTATTCCATAGATTAACTTAGGAAAATCATTACCTACTTCAAGGAAATGACATACCCATTCTAGTGGTTTACTTTGGGTAGGGTTATGAATCCCCAATAGGACCTATGTGTGATCCCCTATCTATGTATCAATATATTTAGAGTTACAATGGGTACTTATTTATGGTGATTCCCAAAAAACATGACCCCTTGGATGTATTCCATCAGTGTTATCAAAACCTAGGAGTGAGTCCTCCTAGATGAGTGTTACTATGAAGCCTCAAGCCAAATCCTTAGTTGGAAACACAGTATTCACAATACCTTGATGGTTAGTGTTTATCTTATGTATATTAAGGTTATTACTATTATGTATTATATTATGATTGACATGCCTTTGTGATGATGAGTGGACTTATCTCTATTGATTCTTTATGTTTGGTGATTTTTGGGTATCCTTATGGGTTTGTTATACCCACCCCTGCATAGGCTCTTCCTGCACATGTCATGTCTTATGAAGATGATATCCCTTACGACAGTGTCTTAGATAGACTAAGATTAGGTGGAGTATAGTTGATCTAAAGAGAATGTGGTTGATTCCAGGAGTTTTATTGGAAACTGGTCTCGTCCATCTTAGCATTTTGGAATATTTTACAAATTTAGTGTTCTTGTATTTGGCCTTTTATGCTTTCCCATGCTTGTGTCATACTCTGATTTGGGGTATATTTGTATGCATTCATTTTGTTATCAATTGTATCATACCTTTTAGAATTGTGGGTATTTGGAGACATGTGTTTGCGTGTGTGTATAGGTAACACAGGGTAAGGCCTCTCAAGTGTGTGATATTCCTACTCAGTTCTTGTTGTCTGACCCAACCCTATAAGAGGTGGTCTGGGGGTGTCACTCTCAAGTCACTATTGGCCAGGAAGACCTCAATGGTTCAGGACATAAAAATTTAAAGGAAAATCCAACATTCAAAAACATACATAAGGTTTATCCAAGAAAAACAATGCAGGGCATGTAAAGGTACTACCAACCTACATAAGGGTAAATACACTTCACATAAGAGAAACCAATACATCATGAAAAGGTAATCTTCCCTCACATAAGAGTAAAAAAAATTCCAAAACACTATAAAATTAATTCTATGCTTAATAATACAGTAATAAAGGGTAATATGTGAAAATAAAAGATAATTCTTGGAATTAACAAATAAAAAACTATACATTTTGATTTGTAATATAAAAACATAACAAATTAAACATAAGAGTAGAAGGATGATGTTGAATGGTTGATACTCCCCTGGCAGTAGTGTTGGGGGAGGCGCTCAACATTATAATAGAAGCAATCAAGAAACACGTAAAATTAACTAGAAGGATTTTTCCACCTGATGGAATTTTACACATCACCTGAAGAAATTTTACAACACACCTAAAGTATTTTTATCTCAACCCTCGGAGTGATTTTTCTCCCACATGAGGGAATTTTTCACACACCCATAGAAATTCCTTTTTATCATACTACAGATCATGGGAACTAGAACACACCGATTGATCTTTACAATTAGGAATACATTCAATACTAGGCTATCCATAAAAGTACTCATCATTAGCTCTCATTTAAGGCTTCGTTAACCATAATAGACATGAAATTGTAAACATCATAATTATCATCTCACTTTTTTTGCAATATATTATTCATCTGTCAATATTGATGATTCTCATAAGATATAGTAAATATGGTATCATTTTCCCAGTTATCTCTCATTTTCAACCTCTCCCCACTCTCTAATTTATCTTTATCATATACCAATATATAGAGTCACACACCACCCCTCTCTCAATGATTTTAAAAAAATATATTTTTTCATATCTTATCCGACACATCTCTCTTTGTTCTCATTTTTTCCACATGTAGGGTAAGAATACATGTGATTTCCCAATGGAAGAATTGATTGGTAGTATTCCAGCACACATGAATGGGTGTAAATTATAGGATACTACATATATTAGGTAATGTTATGGTGGATCATTCATAAAAATTTGAAGGTGATGGGGTGGCCCTCATAGTAACTAGAGGTGAATGGAGTATATGATTGAAAAAAATTGAAAAAAGGGGTGGTGACTTTGTATTGATGAAAGGATGTGGATGAGAAATGAACCAAATAAATATAGGGTTGGTAAGGATTCTGGTGAAATAATGGATGTTGATGGTATTCATCAAATGAAATTAAGTCCTCATCATGGGAAGCTCGACCCTGTGGGGTGTTCATGATCAATTCATGTGTTGTGTGGGTGGGTTCTTTGGATATCTATGACTTTAAAAGAGGTGGTCAATTGACAGCTCATCACTCATCCATGTGTCTAGACATGCCATCCATTTTGGCCAATATTCATAGTGGAGATGTTGAGGTCCAGGTCATTGATGGCCTAGATGGGGAATTATTTTGGGTGGCTTCTTGTTCATGCATGAAACTTTTTAGTGATGAAAAATAGGAGGGAGATGACTATAAAAGGTAGCATATCATAAAGCTTGGCTATACATGGAATTGGATTCCCTTGTATTTTCATGAGATAATTAAATCATATTCTTTCATCACTACAACCCATAAGACCTTTAACAGTGTTATAGTAGGACTTTTCCAATACAAAAAAGGAATGAAAATCAGAGAACCCTTAAAAACCCTATGACTTTATCAGTTTAAGAAACGTGATGATAAAGGACCCCATTTATCAAAGATTTTATTTAGTACGGATAAAAGGATCCTTTATCAGTGCTAAAAATAATGCTGATAAAAGGGGTCATTTATCACTACTGGTTTAACAATAATAAAGGATCCATTTATCAGTGATTTTATTAAAACTGATAAAGGATTCCTTAATTCTCTCTTTTCATAGTGGTAATAAAGTATCCCTTTATCAATTATTTTTCTAGAGATAATAAAGGGGAATACTACTTTAGTGTGCTATTAAAATTGTAGAACACTATAGTAGAAAATGCATGGTAAAATATAGAATTTAATTGAAATAAAATATACAACAAAAATACAATAAAAACCATATATTGTAAACATTTCAAACATTGGATGGTATAGTTACATGAGTAAGTAAAAATTATCACATACATTCAAAAACATCAATATTCATTTATCTTTGTCCTCACCCCTGGTCATTCTATTAGTTGTCGAAATAACCAACCCTACACAATAAAAATTAAACACCTATATAAGAAAACAATTCTTATGCTGGTAATACTATAATGAAATAAATTAAATAAATAGTTTCAATTTTAAACATATAATTATCATGTGTTTGATTCCATAATGTCACAAATAAATTATGGATAATTTTACTAATGTTTGAAAAGAATATGATCCTTTTTATTGATTTTGGTATGTGATGCATTTTAAACTAAAATGACACTTTAATATTGAAAAAATGTACATCGAGTCATATCGACCACATCAGGTGTCGAATTAGTGTGTAGTCAATTATACACATGAAAAATAAATGATCAATAATTTTACTAATGTTTGAAAATAATTAGAGCTATTTTTTCTCAATTTTGGGGATGTCACATACATGTTAAAATAAAATGGATCTTTTATTTTGAAAACACACACTTTGAGTTATACCAACCACCTCAAGTGTCAGATTGTTGTGTAGTTGATTCCTACACATCACAAATTAATTATCAATCATTTTCAAATTTTTTGAAAAAATACATGTTATTGTTTCCTTAGTTTTGTTTATTTGATGTGTGTTTTAAACTAAAATGACACTTTAGTATTAAAAACACACACTTCGAGTCAAATCGACCACATCGGGTGTTTGATCGATGTGAGGTCAGTTCCTACATGTCAAAAATTTATTATATATTGATTTTATAAATATTGAAAACAACATGTGTCTTTTTTCTCATTTTTTTCTATGTAACATGATTTTTAATCTAAAACAACACTTTTATATTGAAAACACAAACTTAGAGTCATACTGACAACATCGGGTGTTGGATTGATGTGCGTTAAATTCCAACATGTCACAAATGAATTAAAGATCATTATCCTAATGTTTGAAAGCAATTAGATCTCATTTTCTTAGTTTTGACTGTGTGATATGTGTTTCAAACTAAAATAAAACTTTTTTTATTGAAAACATGTACATCGAGTCATACCGACCACATTCTGTGTCATATTTTTGTGCGGTTAATTTCTACAAATCAAAAATGACTTATGGATCATTGTCCTAATGTATTAAAATAATGTTATTTTATTTATTTTTTGTTTTTGAGCATTTTATTTTTGTTTTGAACTATTTTTTATATTTTAAAAAATAAGTATCAGATAAAAATGAAAATACAATTAATTAAAAAAATAGATAAAATTATGAGAAAATAAACTAAGTAAGTAGTAGGAATTAACCTCTTCATGATGACTGTATACATTTAGACACCATGTATTCTATCTATTTATTTCTAAAAATATTTTTTCCACCATTGTACTTCTACTTGAGAAATAGATCCAAAATAATATATATTCATTTTGATACTAATTCTTCACACACAAAATATATTTATAAGGTCATATCATGTAATAGATCACAAAAATAATAGTTAATCACCTAAATTTGATGTCTGAAAACATTTGGACACCGTGTACACTACCCACTCATCTCTAAACAAATTTATTTCTTCTTTTGTGTTTGTATATTATTTGGAGTCTTGGACGTATTGAGAATATATAGACAAACAAATGATTAAGAAATATTTTTAATGAAATTGTAATTACCTTTAAAAATTACCTATTCCGGGATTCTAGTCATTTGAGGGTATATAATATCTTTCATAACTTTGAAAATGTAATATCTTTAATCATTTCCATTACCTTGATTTGGACACTAATAATATTCAACCAAAATAAGTAAACTGTTTTGAAATCTTTTTTGATAGTTAATATTTCTATATATACCTTAATCTTTTTCCATTTGAAGAAATCTATAATCTTTTTATGTTCTGTGAGAAACCTCATACCATGATTTAGCATATATTTATAGATCACCCTATCATAGAAAAATTATTTTTGAAACACAAAATAAAACATATAATTTGAAGTTTATATTTAAAATATTGATTTCTATTCTTTACAAATTCTCAATACACACCATGTGTGGTCAGTTTAATGGAATTCCAGGCATAGAATCAAAAAAATAAAAATTTGGGGTATCAAAATTGATTGCGATCAGTATCTAATTCTTCATAAAAAAAAAGTAATGAATAAAAATATATATTTATTTTATATGATTATATTGTATAGTTTTACCACTACGTTGTAGGCATCAAAAATATCTATCACCTGTTATTTTCTTCACAAAATACTCTCTTAGTTAACCTTATTTCTTATTAATTTCTTTCACTTCCAAATAAATTTCTTTCATAGAAATGATATAGGGATTAATGAATCCAAATCATGTGTCATAGGGATTTCCATTTATATAGTATTAATATAATTTTTTTTATAAAATATGAATAGTTATTAACTTTAATGAGCATAGTATATGATTTTCTAGATTGAATAATTATGAAAATGTTCCACATTTATGTATTCATAACTGATACTCCCATCCATTGAAAATGGAAATTATCATTTACACTATCAAGACCAACCAAATATTTAATGAATTTTATGAATATTTATTCTTCATATTGAATGTAGGAAATATATATAGAGTTGAATTTATTGACTTCATGAACTTGTAATGTTAATATATGATGCGATGGAATTGACATGAAGAAGGTACTCCATAAAGGTCCTTTCTTTTTCATGGTCAATTCACTGGATTGTCTTGATCCAACCTTTTTGTTTCCTCTTATTTTATCGATATATAACTTTATACCACACTTCAGATCTTTTTTCATCAATTGTTATAGGGTATTCATTTGAAAAAAAATGTTAAGGATATACATCATCTATCTTTTAAAATTATGAGGATATGATAAAAACATCCAATATCATCATTGACTACTGTAATATTGGGATCATCAAGTGGAACATGAAAATTGGTGCTCCTCTCTTGAGCTACTTTAATCCCCGCTCCCATGGGATTTTTTAGGAGTTATTTGTTATCTATCATATTTTCCAAGATACTATACATTTTACCCCTTGTAAAAACTTGGTGTGTGGGTGTCGACAGATATAAATCACATAAAACTATACCCTAATGAATTTTAGAAAGATGCAGTTATCAAAATATTTTTGATTCAATTGTAGGAGAAAGAGTAATGAAAAAACTGATTACCTTAGATAAGGTATGTGGTTGAGAGGGATGATAATCTATTGGAATTATTTGGTGGTCCATGTGTCGATATTTGTTCCAATACTGGTTCACTTTGATATTTTTACATATATTGGCCTTCCAAACCAGACCAGACAATAATATCTTGAAAATTATCTATTTTCTCCTGCAATCCTTTCATCATCTAATATGTATTTTCATGCAGTTTTGTCTTTTGGAAATTTGTTCGAGTTGACACACCAAAACCAATACCTCTAACACATACATATTGTTTCGGCTGCTTCAATGGTACTGGAAGTAGTTTTTATTCAGGTATGGTGTCACAACCCCCTCCCTTCATTGATACTGCAATGAAGGGAGAGAGATAATAGCCCCAAGTCCCACCTCTTATAGGCCATAGGTTGGAAACTGGCACCGAGGGTGTGAAAATGTCATATATGGGAGGAATTAAACTATATAATATAAATTTGATTAGGAGATAAGATGAATCATCCACAAAAAAATCCAATGAAATATGTAAAAATAAATCCAGAAATTCTTCTGGCATGCATGTATAAATAGAATAGATATAGATACAATAAAGTATCCAAAGTAAATACCCAAAAGTAAAGCTCAAGTAGTGACACAACAACTATCAAGGACCCAAGCTAGGAATGTCTAGAATAGTCCACATAGTCCACTTAAAAACCTGAAAATTGTCTTATATATGTAGGGTAAGTGTAAAAGTATACTCAGTACAAAAACCAGGTCTCTCGGGCACATGTGAAAGAAGCATACTGATGGCCAGGTGATAAAATAGAAAAACCAAAAAGCACTTATCAAGGTATACTAACCATCTCAACCTTAACAAGGAAAAATCATCAAGTAATATAATATAACAAGAATCAAATTGATAAGGGTTCCCTACATCGCTTTCCCAGTGGTATGCTGCTCTCACACCCAACGTCGTACATTTTGTCACTCTAATATCTTTTATATACCACACCTCCCCACAAGCATGGTCACAACACACCTCACATGCAAACACATTGGAGCACCTCCCCACAAGCACGACCATAACACATCTTTTCCGAAAACACCTAGGCTACCACCCCACAAGCACAATCACTTCTCGCCAAAAAAACACATGGGTCGTCACATCTCACCCACAGAAACCTCGGCTATCCAAACCACAATCTAATGAACTAAGATACCTCTTTCCATCATAGCTTGGGAAATACCTACCTCAACTAGAATAGAGAGAGGGAAATATCATGTACCTAGCCATCTATACCCCTCATCAGATTTCAGATGAAAAAAAAACACATGCGTGACTATGCGGGTGTCAGCACATAGTACTATACGTGCGTGGGGAGCGTATAGAAATCAAAAGAATAAACAAGTATATATATAATATAAAACACTCGAACCCAACCTATGGGATCAAAAAAAATGAACCAACTCACAATACCTTCACTTTTTCTACCACCTCTAAATGTATAACAACACACATCAAGACACAAACCCTACTTTACATTTCCAACCAATTTCATTTAATCACCCCATTCATTTCATTATTTAGGATCAACCACATTTAATAACACAACCCCTAATTTTATTATCCATTAATAATTTCCATTCCATAACCAAAATAAAACAATCCATTCCAATAATTTTTGAATAATAATTTATTTTTTCCATCACTACTCATGAATCTAGCACAATGAAACCGACACCGCACCACCCCAAAATCACATCTAATCAAACCACCTCCCTACCGGCCAAAATAACATCCAAACAAACTACCTCCCCACCACCCTAAAAGTACATCCAAACAATGTATCAACCCCAAATTCCCAAACCACACATCATCATCCCCCAATAATGACAACACTTCACAACATATCAAGATCATTTTAAAAAATTTCAAAGGGGGTTTTATCACATTCCACTTTATTTTAGAAGCATTATCACGAAAGCTAAAATCCTGGGGAAATCGTTTCATTAGAAAAATATAAGTGGTTAATCAATTTCCATTTTAGGGTGATATAAAAATAATCACAACCAAAGTAGAATGAAAAACACATATATCCATCCTAAAAAATCCAGCAGTTGCCATAATTTTCAATGGGGGCATCAAGCCTGTAAAATTCACAATATCAAAAAAAATATCTAAGTTGTAATAGATTTCTAATCAAACTCCATTTTACCATTTCATTTAAATTAACCAATTATTTATATTTTATTAAGTCAGAACAACCATAAACCAAAGATGAAAAAATTAAACCCCTCCCACATGATACACAATAAGGATTAACGAGATAATCCCTACCTCAAAGAAGATTTTTGACTCACTGGGCACCACAAGGAAAATAAGAACAATGGAAAACCCCAACTGCACCGTGTGAACCATGAATCAACCTATACCACCACCAAAGACCTTAAAAAAAACAAAATTCACACCCCAAACCAAAACGTCATCACTGTAGTGAATCTCTTGGAGAAGAATGGATGAAAAATCACCATGAAGGGAGAATAACCTACCACGGATCAACCATAGATTTCCAATGAACAACCACTAAGATCAACGGATCAAAGAGGGAAAAAGAGGGCTTGAAGAAATCCTAAGGGCACCTAGGGTTCACCAAAAATTATAAGATGAAGAATCCACAACTTAATTAATGAAAATTCATTCAGAAAAGAATTTTAAAATTGCACTGAATTGGGGGTTTAAATGACGTGTAATCCCCTTTAACATCATGTAATCCTCATGGTTCAGTTTGACCGAAAAACATGTCACCTTTTTGGTATTTAACCCTAAAAATATACATGTTTTAAAACATCCACGGACAAGTGGTGAAACTAACATTCATGTCGTTTAATTCACTTACATGGCATGTATTTTCTTTAGCAGCTCTGTTGCACCACTAAATCCCATGAAAACTCCCAGAACCTCCCCCAAATACGTCCAATAATAAAAAGTAGAAAAGTAATGGACTAGGAGGGAACTAAACATTAAATCAGATACCTATCAAATGATTCTATTCCCCATGAATCCAAAACCAAGCCCAGAAGTAAAGGGTTTCGAACAACCATCCCATGAGATACCTCTCAAGGAACTCTTCATACCTCAAATGATACCACCAAGTAACCACGCCAACCCAAATAGCCACAAAACACAGTTCAAAACCACAAGCTACCTCCTTTCACACAAACAGACTTCCACATCACTACTTTGAAACTATCTCACCCTCTATGCATCCCAAAATAACAACCACAACAACCAAAGAAACACACCATCTCAAATACATGAGTCAAATAATTCTGTATTCTATGTCAGGATACTATCCGCTCAGGGAGAAACAGGCTCACACACACAAGTTTAATTGCATTGAATTTAATGCATCTCATTTAGGAATCAGGTCCTCCCATTTTCATATGTTAGTACTTTATCAAACATCACAAAACATACATCATAAACCAAGAAAAATATCTCATATCATAAAAAAAGGATCCAAAAATCATATCACAAAGAAAAAAAATAAAAAAGAGAAACTCAAAACAAATCTGGGTACAAGGAAGGCATCTGCATCTCTCGCTCCCAAGTACTCTCCTCTAGGACACCATTCCTCCATAGCACATGAAAATAATACATGGTATTTCCACATAGTGACTTCTCTTGGAAATCCTAGATCTCTACTAGTTGTTCAACAAACATCACATCATCCCTGATATCTAACTCTCCCTAGTCAATGACATGGGATTCATTGTTAAGATGCCAAAAAATTAGATATGTGAAAGAAATTATGGATCCTATCCAAATGTTATGGAAATTCCAAGTAATATGCCACCTCAATAAAATTCCCCAACACCTCAAAGTGCCCAAAAAACTAGAGAGAAAGATTACTACCTCTACCAAACATCCACTTCCCACATCAGGGGGAGACCTTCAAGAACATGTGGTCCAAAAACTCAAACTATAATGGTCATCCCCTACAATTGGAAAAGGAATTCTGCTGATCCTGTTTTTATTTCATCCTCATATGAACAATCTAAACCTTTTCTATCATTCTCTACACCACAACAGGACCAATAATGCATCTCTCCCCGACCTCTACCAATCACAATGGATAACAATATAGTCTTCCATACAAATCTTCAAATGGATCCATTTAAGTAGAACAGTGATAGCTATTATTATAAAAAAAATGTACCAAATGAATGTGTCATACACAAGATAAACCAAAGTCCAAGATGCTTTCCCACCACATATCCTCCAATATCTAGATTATCCATTTCAATTTTTCATCTATCCGAGGGTGGAATGAATCGCAAAGGCGTAACTGAGTGCTGAAAGCATGTTGCAATCCCCTATAGGCTAGAGAGGTAAGACATTAGTCCCAATCCAAGATAATGGACCTTAGAACTCCATGAAACTACACCACCTCATCCAAATAATGCTTAGTCAAAGAATCCACTATGCTTGACTCGTTGATCACTATGAAGTGGGATGATTTTGTTAACCATTCCACTATCAATTAGATTTCAGCACAACCTCACTAGTCTATAGGTAACCCTATGATAAAATCCAATGATATTTTATCCCATTTCCACTCGAGAACATCCAATAACTGCAATAAACCACCAGTAACATGATACTTGGACTTTACTTGCTGGAAAACCAAGCACATTGACACAGACATTTCCATATCACATTTCACCCTAATCCACCAAAAATGAACCCTCAATCCATGGTACATCTTGGAAACTGATGGGTGTTCTATAAAATGTGATTTATAAAAATAAAAAAGGAATCAATTGGGCATTATAATCAGTACAAAAAAGAATCCACAAAATAACATCTGGTTCTGACCATCCTCGGATCATCCCTCTAAAGCATCACCATAGCCAACAATATTGCACATCACGTATGCCTCTGAGTCCCCCAATTGAGAATCCTACACCTAATGCATCAGAGAAGAATGCATCATCATCTGGAACAAATAACCTATAATATAATCCACTTTGCATTTATGTTCATGTATTCAATATTCTCCATTACTCTCCAGGAAACCTCAGACTCCTGAAAAATTCCATTCCATTACTTCCTACTCAAAGTTTCTACCCCAACATTCCACTTTCCATAGGTGTAGGATAAATAAAAATAACAATAATAAAGAAAATCCATCCACATCCATTGTTTAATGTTTAAATCACTCTGGGAAAATACATACCTCAAGCTCTTGGGGTCCTTAAAGAAAAAAAAGCACTCCCCAATGAGGTAATGTTTCCACAAATTTAGTAAAAAAATAACTATTGATATATCCATATCATGGGTGGAATTGTTACGATCATGGCAATGTAATTGCCTATACCCATAAGAGATCACTTCCCACTACTGAAACAGAAAGAATCCCAAGCCCAGAAGGGAAGCATCACAAAACACCTCATACAACACACCCTCCTCTAGTAGAAAAAGCACTGGAGCACTAACTAACTTCCTCTTTAGGTAACTGAATGATGCCTAGAACTGATCACTCCACACAAAAGCTTGGTATTTCATTGTAAAAGATGTCAACAGGGATAAAAATTGAGAGAAATCATGTGAAAACCTTTGATAATAGCCTGTGAATCCAAGGAAGCTACAAACATATGCCAAGTTCTTAGGCACATCCGAAAAAACAAAATATTTAACCTTCAATGGGTCTACTACCACACCCTAATGAGACAACATATGCTTGAGGAAATGCACATATCATGACCAGAACTTATAATTTGAAAATTTTACATAGATCAGGTAGTGTCGATGAACATGACAAATAGTTCTAAGATGCTTGACATGCACCTCCTTTGATTTCGATTAGATTAAGATATTATCGATGGATACAATGATGAACATTTCTATGAACTCAAAAAACACACAGTTCATAATCCCCATGCACATGGATAGTGTGTTCGTAACACCTAATGGCATGACTAGAAACTTGAAGTTCCCATACCTATATCTGAAGGCAGTCTTCATGATATCACCCTTCTTCACCATTAATTGGTGATATCCATACCGTAGATTGATCTTAGAAAACCAAATCACCCCTATTAGCTTGTAAAAAATACTTTCTATCCTTTTAATAGGATAATAGTTTTTTATTGTCACCTAATTCAACCTCCAGTAGTCGATGCACAACCTCAAATGATTATTCACCTTTATTGAGAACAACACTAGAGCACCACATGACGACACACTGTTATGGATAAAACCATTATACATTAGATCATCTACCTGAACCCTCAAATCTTGCAACTCAGAAGATATTATCTGATAAGGATCCATAAAAATAAGAGAATCACCAGGATGTAAGTCTATCCAGAACTCAACATCATGTCAAGGGGTAGCGTCAAAACCACCTTGGGGAAAATATATAGGAACTCCCCCAATGACCCTAGTGTCCTCTACCATCTCAACATCCATCGATTACACTAAAAACTCATCCAACAAGGAAATAAGGGGATCCTCATGATGACTTCCCACCTCACATCCCTTATCACCAATGAATAACACTCATTTTCCATTCATATCCAAAAAACACAACTCTCCTCCAGAAGCAGTCGATAATAGCATGTACAGAATACAACTAGTTGATGATAAGGATGACATCGTATAGATGAATCTATATAAAGAAAAGATCCCCATTGGACTGATACGGACCCCTTATCATTATACACCCCCATCACACATCCATCTAGCTAGTATGAACTTAGATTGGTGTAGTCAACACCAGGGGAATGTGAATCCTCTCTACGTCTAGTCCCAAAGTATGGGATAGAGAATGTGAAAAATAGTAGTTTGAATCTACTAAATCAAAACAGGCACAAACAAGGGTAATAGAAAAACTAATTATACCTCTCATGATTTCTAGAACCTCTAGAAATACTTCATCTATTTCATGAAACTGACCACACCTAGCTTCTCTAACTCTCTGCTGATGACCATCTATAAGACCATGATAGTTTCGCGGTCCCTGAACATGAGGAACATCTTGAGGTCAATCTCTTCTTGCTCCATCTCCCCTTAGCAGAGAAAAAACCTATTTTCCCTGCTGCTGTAATAGAATTATTAGAAACTACTACTAAGGCTGGACCTAAAGATTTCCACCTCCCTGAAACTGAGCTCAGTGAACCACGTGTCACTATTTTCAGTGATTTACATGAACCCCACAACCAAAATACACTAGTAAAAAACTCTGAAGAAAATCATAGAAACCACTGTCCCCAAGAGGATGGAATGGAAACTACTGAGGTTGACTCCCTTCTGATCGAAACCTCAAAGGCCCTAGTGCTGGATACCTACCACTAATAACCCTTCCCCTCGAGGAACCTTACTAGTATCAATCCATGGAAACCCTTATCATGAGTGCATCCACTCAATCACTTCTGCCTTATTTTGTACCTCCAGATATGTATGAAACGTAAAATGAGTTACTACGTACTTGATAGAAGGATGAAGTGCCTCCTCAACACGTCTTGCATGATACTTCTGATCTAGAAAAAGATATGGTGGAAAATGCAGAAGGTCCTTGAACATGATTACCAGCTCCTATACTGACATGATCCCCTAATGAAGAGAAATAATCTACAACCTCTTTATTTCCTTCATGTTCGATGAAAGGAACTCTACCAGGAACACCTTATGAAAGTCAATGCACAAAACATCTACCTCCATCCACCCTCCCAAATACAGCTTCCACCACTGACACTTAAGTCCCCACATCTGAATGACTTCGAAAAATTCCCAGTAATCCATTGGGGCCTAGATCAAAATAAAAGATATCTCAAGCTCCTCATTCCAGCTCTCAATCTCTACATTCGGAACACTTCCCCCATACATCCCCAATGTCTACTATTGGAAAGAATGTAATTTCCTCTACCACTAATCATTATCCTCAACTGTATCAACCCTACGATGATCAACCTAGTCAGCCTACTAAACCTCAACTGACTAATACACACGTGAATGAATAATGAGATCCATATCTGAAAGGAAAACAAATATTTCCTAATCCTGATTATTATGTAATTTCATTAAGATTCATTTAAACTCATTTAATTAATTTTTTTTATTCATTTGAAATTTACCAAAACAATCCAATTAAAACAATAAAACATGTCATTATGATGCATTACCTTTCGTAGGTCTCTACCCTACATGAAGTTCCATCTCACTCGATCATTCAATAAACTTTGAGATTGTGCACTGGATCACAGGGGCCCCTAAAATTCCATGTCCTAGCCAGTCTCCCTGGCCTGAATCAACACCAAGGTCAACTAGAATTGTTTCCATACCAACCCATTCAATACTCACTATTCCTAATTCTAAAATCCACCTATCACTCAACCATATCCTTTGATACCACTCTATCATGACCCCTCCCTCCAAAGATACCTCAATTAAGGGAGGGAGATAATGACATCGGATTCTCGCCTCTAGTAGGCCCCAGGTTGATGACTAGCACCGAGAGAATGAAAATTACATAAATGAGAGGAATTACCCTCTATAATATAAATAGGATAGATACACAAGATGTATCATCCACAAACACCTTCAAAATAAAATATGAAAATAAATCCAAAAAACCATCCCATGTGAATGTATAAATATAACTAATGCAGATATAATAAATCTCCAAATTAAATAAACAAAAGTAAAGATAAAGTAGCCACACAAAAACTATCAATGACCTGAGCTAGTAATGTCCATAACAGTATACATATTCATCCTAGAAACCTAAAAATAGTTTTTATACATAGAGTGAGTATACAAGTGTACTCATTAGGAAAACCAAAGTCTCACATGCCCATATGAAAGAAGCATACTAATTCCCCTATGAGAAACAACAGAACAAAACATCACCTATCAAGGTATAATAATTATCCCAACCTCACTAAGGCACAATCACCATATAATGAAAACCATGTAATATTGTTTAATATGAATGACATTGATAAGGGTATATCACACTACTTTCCCATTAGTATTCTTCTCTCAAACCCAATTCTGTATGCCCTGGAGATCTCATCTCTTCTGTATACCACACTATCCAACAAGAATGGTCACAACACACCTCTACCTCAAACATTGGGATCACTATCCCACAACAATGGCCACAACACATCTCTTCCAAAAACACCTGGACTACCACCCCACAAGCATGGTCACCTCTCACCCGGAAACACCTGGGCCATCACATCCCACCCACTGACACCTGGGCTATCACAACCACCATTTAATTCACTAATAGACATTGGGCACCACAACATATGAAATACCTACCTCACCTTGAACAGAGGGTGGGAAAGGGAAGGTACCCATCCATCTGTACTCTTTACTGGATGTTTGAAAAAACAACCCCTATGTGACTATGTGGGTGTCGGCACATAGTGCTCGATGTGGGTGGGGTGCATATAAAAATAAAAATAATGTACAAGTATGTATGTATGTAAATATATATATAATATCAAACACTCAAGCCCAACGTCTATGTTCAAAAAAAAAAACAAACCAACTCATAACACCGTTATTTTTTGCTTCCACCTATAAATGCATAACACCACACATCAGGCCACAAATCACACATCACATTTCCAACAAATTTAATTTAATAACCCCATTCATTTTATTATTTATAATGAACCACATTTAACCAAACCCATAATTTTATTATCCATTAACCATTTCCATTCAATTAACCAAACTAGCCCAATCCATTCCAAAAATTATTGAACAATTATTTATTTATTTCATCACTATTGGATCATCTAGTACAAAGAAACCACCACTTCACAAACCCAAAATCAATTCCAAACATACTACCTCCCCGCCACCCCAAAATCATGGGAAAAATAGCCTCCCCACCACCCAAAAATCACAATAAAGAAACTATCATCCCCACATCACCCAACGACATATAGCCATCCCAGAAGCACGACCACACATCAAAACGCATGAAGATCATTTCAGAAATTTATAATAGGAATTTTATCACATTCCACTTTATTT
Organism: Viscum album; assembly: GCA_963277665.1. Classification (NCBI taxonomy): domain Eukaryota; kingdom Viridiplantae; phylum Streptophyta; class Magnoliopsida; order Santalales; family Viscaceae; genus Viscum; species Viscum album. The sequence goes on along the minus strand of OY728128.1, from coordinate 256,953,055 downwards.
TAGGGGTCTTATCACACAAGCCAAATTCCTGGGGTAACCATTTCATTAGCTAAATATAACTTGGTTATCAATTTGCGTTTTAGGGTGATATCACAACAATCAAAACCAAAATAGAAATCATATCAAATATATTCGATGAAAACAAGTCCCCCACTGACCACAATTTTTAGTGGGGAATCAAGACATACAATTCAAAATATCACAAATAATACCAAAGTTGTAAAAGCATGATAATCAAACCCCATTTTCCCCTTTCAATAAAATTAACCAATTCTTTTTCTTTGATTAAGATTACATGACCATAACCCATAGATAAAAAAAATTAAACACCTATCACATAATACAAAATAATCAGAAACAAGGGAATCCCTACCTCAAAAAATATAGTCAACTCGCTGCACACTGCAGGGCGGAGAAGAATGCCCACACACCACAACCACACCACGAGTACCACATATCAACCTACACCGCAACCAAATACCATCAAAACACAACCCAAGACACACCCCAAACCCTAACATCATCCCTGTAGTGAATCTCTGGGAGAAGAATGGAAGAAAACCCCCAAAGAAGATAGTATAACCTACCATGGATTAACCACAGATTTCTACAAAACAACCATCAGGATAAATGGATCAAAGAGTGAGGAATAGATCTTGAATAACTCCTCAAGGAACCCAGGGTTTTTCCAAAATGGGAGGAAGAAGAATCCATACATAAATGAATGAAAATTACGCCGAAAAATAATTTTAAAACTGTACTGGATTGGGTATTTACATGATGTGTAATTTCATTTGACATCGTAAAATCCCTGGGGATTAGTTTCACTAAAAAATGCATCACCTTTTTATTAATTAACCCCAAAAATATACACATCATGAACCAACCTTGGAAAAGTCGGGAAACCAACTTTCATATCATGCAATACACTTACACAAAGTGTATTTCCTATAGAATCTTTGTTGCACCTCCAACTCTTATGAAAACTCCCAGAACCTCCCCTGAACACCTCTAATAATTAAAACTAGAAAAGTAACAGACTGGGAGGGAACATACCATTACATATAGTCTTTATAGATTATTTTTTCTAAACCACATAAAAAATATATGAACATAAATAGAAATTTGTATGTAATACTATTATAAGTCATAACTAATTACCATTATTTCATACATACACATGTTACCCATACTTATTTTGTGTTTTTATCAACTATTTTACCCAAATTATTTATACGGTCCTCCTTATATAGTACATGACATGGGGGGGGGGGAAGTGACTTTAGATATTGATTCATCAACCTGCATATAAAAAAGGAGCATATGTTGTTGCATATAAAAAAACATTTATTATATATTTAAAATACATACCATTTTCTTCACTTGTGAATCGTACCCCATCATTACTTTTTGATTGGGGTTCATTAGTTTTGATGCATGTTTTTTATATTTAGAACTCCTTTATTGTTAAATAAATAACAATTTTGAATCAAATTGGATATAAACATAATTTAAAATAATATATAATCGACTCAAATGCACCTGAAATGATTTGTCATCATGACGAATAGTTAAATCATTCCAATTTTCTATCTTTACAATGTGTGAATAAGTAACTGGTTGGTGGGGTTTTACTTTCCCCTCAGAATCCCTAAGATGAAACCTGGTAAAATGTTTCCATAAGACCCTATTGTATTTCCTAGTGGATATTAAGACATATTTCTTTTGAAATCATCTAAAATAAATGAACTCTTCTAGGTAAAATGAAAATTAAATCAGTATTCCTTTATATTATATTTTGGTAAAATAGAAAAAGTATATTGTGACATTAACTTCATATCTTCCCAAAGGGCTTCCTTCATTAAAGTCTAGACATGGCTCTATGAACCTATATAAATTGTCACATTCATTCTCAATATAACCCCAACATATCTAATGAAAAATTAGTTGTTAGAGTCAATAGGGTAACTACATTGATTCCAGCCAACATCATATTTTAAACCCTTCGTTCCTGCCTTGATAATTTTAGTCAGCACAATGATAATGCACCATTATTGTTTTTTTCATCAACTTGTTATTGATCCCCTAATAATTCTGTAATTTTAGCATCAATTTTTCTTTCTTACCTAAGATTGGTAACATCATCATGTATAGAATTCATTGTCTTCATGAGTAGTCAAACATTTAATTTAGATAATTTTAATAGATTATATAATTCATAATATAATAAATAAAATCATGGTATATTAAAAAACACTTTAAGGTTCCCATTTAACTCCCTTTATTTTCTCAAATGGTTTTAGGGGTTTGGATTATCTATCGAGAACCAAAATCCCCCCTTTGTGGTCCCCTCTAACATACAACATATTGTCTACATTGGGACCACCTTGAAATGATTATGATCTTTCAATAAAAGGGTCATCCTCAATTGATTTTTTATTTGACCCTATAATTTTTTATTCACTCATAATAAACTGGAATAATTTTTGTTTGTTGGATCTAAGACATAAAATACATTAAGTAGTTGTGATTCCATTATTAACAGCTCTTCCTTATACTCTTCCACACTGAAATTCACCTTCATGATTCCCATTTTAGTAACTTTCACTACACACCTATTTTCAATAAAATTGGAAAGGAAAATTGGCACTTGAAATGTTGTATAATCAAACTTTTATATCAATTAGATGATTCTGAAATATGATATATTCCCATAAATTGGATTTCTATCTTGATTGCTAGATATGTTCATCACTTTCACTAAAAGAGAAACTCCACTATTTTATATCGTACATTAGTTATTTTGTTCGTTTATATATAATATATAACAATTAATTACTGAACCAATGTAAGATATAAAATTTTATTTGGTCCCCTGGCTAGCCATTAAATTTATTCGTCAATTGAATTCATATTTTTAGATAACTCCTTATAAATTTGATCTCAGAACCATCCTATAAACTATTTATTATGTGTTTTTTATATCTATCCATCATCCCTTGATGGATTTAAATTTATGATAATTTGTTTGAGGGATTCAGCATATACATAATCATATTAACTATTATGTAAAATGTAACGGTGAGATTTCTCTTACTTTGTGACAGTAATTGTTACAAAATACCTTTCAGAAATCCCTTCTCCCATAAGGATTACATTGTGACAATACATTGGGAGACCAATTATTTCAACATCTGATAGGTAATTGCTACAGAATTCAATAGACTATTCATTAATATTTAACTCTATAATAAAACCTTCTAGACAACATTGATTCTTGATGTACCCTTTCAAAATATTTATATACCATTCAATGGGTTACATCCATCTATAATGGACCAGACCACATAATTAAACCCCTCTATCCAAGTGAACCATTAGGTGGACCATTATATTAAATAATTACAGTTAAAATAATATCTCTAATTCACATAATATGGCTGCAACCACCTTATTAATGATTAGAATATTCTTTTCAGGCCTATAAGTTTACAACATATGGCATTAAAAAAATATTATTCTGGTAAATGTATGTCATACATTATCTGGTAAAATGAAACATAAAGTGATAGACATAAAATACCGCATCGAAGGATGACATTCATGTGATTTTAGTCTATGTATATTTAAATTATTCATTGACAAAAAATTATTGATATTTTATGAATACCCATTTATAACTTTTACACCATAAAAGAAAATAAAAAATTGCAATTTTTCTTGTCTAGATATAGTGTAAACTACTGGGGAAAGAAAATTCCTCCGTTTACCCTTCATCTGTGTTAACTCTTCCATTTTCCCCATGTCAATTATGTCTATCCAAGACTTGATGACATATTTTTTTATCATGAATATTTAGTAACATGCCAATAAAACTATCAAATAAATTTTCTCTACATTCATAACATCAAGAAAATATTTGATATACAAATAATTTCAGTATGATAACTCAATGAAAATTGATATCTTTTTCAAACCTAATTTAACAATGTTTTTCAAAAATGGTTTTCTAAAAATAGTGTCAATATATTTTAATTTACTGAAAGGTTAATTTACCATTAGAGAACACTATGTTGTACCTTATTTAGTATTATAATTGAATGATATATTTTAGGATCAGTATTTATGTTATCAATGTAAAAATTTATAATGTCCTCAAAAAAAATTCTTTCAGGAATGTTTCAACCAAACTGACTGTGTACATTATTCACAAATGGGACACCCCAACATTCCTTTAACACAATAGCTTGAAAATTTTCCATAAGAAATAAATATATTTATCATCCCATAAAACATTTCATTCAATGAGAATTATTCACTTTTATGATCATAATACATTTTAACACTTGTATCCCACAAGAATTTCTAATCTTCGATCAATGAAGATAAATTGACATCAATATCATTACAAATTTATTTTGGTTTAAATATAAGTAGGGATAATAAAATTTATTTTCCCTTCATAAATATCCAAGGAATAAAGTTATAATTAACCAATATAACTAGATATGTACTATGAGTACTAATCTTTACACCAAAAGGATTTCTTCTATCTATAGATAATGAAAGAAAGATGTATCTTGACTCATTTCTATATTCAAGATACTCATAGTTTATTTTCTTCCACTAATGAGTGTCTAATAGATGACATAGTTTTTCATTTTTAATACTTTTGTCTATGTTCCATGTCAATTGTCTTGTAATTTATTGAAATACATATAGTCTTCTAATCAATTGAATAATAATAGTGTACCATACATCTTTAAAGGACTTGATTCATCTTTCTTGTATCAATTCATGCCGCAATTAGGGAATTTTATGATTGATTAATGAAACTAAAGGATTTCATTTGGAAATGCATGATTTTTTTAACAGAACAATCCCATTGAATGTAGCATTAGTTTTTCTTCCAATTCTGATTAATGAATTTTATTTTCTTATAGAAGCATATCATTCAGGAGACCAAGTAGCTCTATAAATCTATTGTCCCTCCATCTGATGCCATTTTTCAAATTATATAACTTTAATAAAGTTAAAAATGTTGTTTGTTTTGTTCAATCAGTATAAAATGGTCTCTTAGAACAACCATTTTACTTCTTAGACATATTTGTACAATAATGATGTTCATCTTCAATTTACATTTTCATTTATTCCATATGATCCCCTTCATCATTTTCACTGATATTCATATCAAATATTTTATAAACTACAGTATCATCTTAATTGGTCATCATGTTTAGTTTTTTCACAAGTTTAGTAAAATATTTATATCTTTTATCTATTCTATGACAAATCAAATGTTATTCTAACTCTTGCAGACTAATTTTTTCTTAAATAAAAACTATGTAAAAACAAATAATGGATTTGAGAAGGGTAATATGCATTATCTATTTCAAACTTAATAAACTATTTAACTCTATATTCATATGATTTTGTCATATGATCCGAATGCATCTATTTTTTATTCATAATCATCCTATTAGGTTCACAAAATATGAAATTTTTAGAAAATAAATAAATAAATACACTTAATATATTCATAATTAGAGGAGAAAGTTATAGATAATTATAATTAGGGGAAACCAAAATTTTAATGTAATCTGATATGATTCCTAACAAGTTATCATTTTATACATGGGTTACAAAAAAAGAAACAACCTAGGGTAAACATGTGGCTATTGGTCTAGGTTTTTTATTTGATGTTGTGTGGGAAAAAAAGGTGGTATTAAATATGTTGCTCAAAAAAAATTATTTTTTATTGGTTGTAATACTTACTTTAGAAATTCATTTTTTGATTTCTCATTTAATTATGACCTAGATTTCTAAATATTTATAAAAATATACTTTCTCAGAACATACAAGGTCATGTATTCACTGGATTTTGACACAGGGTCAAGCATCTATAAATTTCATGAATCAAATGGATGAAACTATTATTGATGATATAAGTGAAGTTGTATTCCATGTTACACAATTTTTATATAGATTATTCTAGAACATGTATTATTGGATTACTAAAGATACCTTGTGAAGTTTTCATAATAATGTTTCATTATAACTATATTTTTGTTCAATAATTTTTTGTGAAATGTGAAATGATGATTTGATAGAAATCAATTTAAGAACGTTAGAAAGTCAGGATGAAGATAGTGTAACAAAGTTTCTAGAGAAAATATATATCAAAACCAGTAAGATAAAAAGTTCAAAATTTATAGTTACCTAATTCATTTGATGATTTTATAATCTCAAAGTACAAAACATCATTGAAAAACTAAGGATACAAGCTTTTGATAAAAGAAGGAAGTTGAATTTTTTTGGATGTATCTTATTGGAAATAGAATCCTTGGATGAAGAAGTTAGAAAAATGAATGTATGAATTTGTTACAGTTCAAAGGTTTTTAAATAGTAAAGGAAGATGTTGAATTTTTTCGGATAGCTATATCCATACACAACATTATAGTTGTAGAGATTTTGATACAGCTCCTAATGATATTATTGGATAGAGACACAATGGAAGATGATCTGTACAATTTTTAAATGTCAAGAAAAAGTTCTTCATATAGAAAAGTTACATGGAAAATGGAATTTTTTTTCTGAATCTCAAAGAATTTCAAAGTTGCTGATCGAATGATCCATCATACGAACCACAAGAACAAAACTTATGTTAAAAATTCTGAGTTTCTGTGAAGGAACTTTTCATGAAACAGAATTGGACACAAATCATCAGATAGACTGAACTATGAAATGTCTATTCGATGGGATAGAGAAGAATAAGATGATACGGTTCATCAGATATATAATTATTAATAATCATTGAAGTGATTGTTTCTCAATTTTTGAGGTTTTGAAAAATTTATAAGAAATAAAAAAGTGACATAAGAAATCATATTTGAATATCAAAGAAAATACAAAGGGGGGATAAAGTTTTTAATCAAACACCATTCTCTGAACAATATTGATTGGATGTAGTTTTACTGAGTGACTGGATGTAGTTCTGTGGAAAAAGTCTCTGAAATGAGAAAAAAAGAATATGTGTTCATGTTTCTACTGGGTAAGACATTGCAGGTATGAAAGATTTAGATGTTTCAACAATATAGTCTTCCATAGTCTGTTGGCCTGGAGTAATGGACAGAGCAAATTATTTCTTTATTTTTTTCTTGAGAGAGTTTTTACTTTAGTGTGTCAAGAACATCTGATCTAGGAAGAATACAGTTTAAATCTATGAAGTGTTGAAGCTATGTTTAATAAAGTCCATTTTAATATCTTTTCCTAAGGATTTCTATCAGAAAAAAATCAAAAGTTTGAGTTGAGAAACATAGATCAGAATGAATCAATGTTTTTCTTTCAAGTGGGTTAAAAGAACCTGATAGATGACCAGAGTTCTGAATAGAGAAGTTATAGACAATATATTTCCAAACAAAACTTCTGATAGAACTTTTTAATGTTTCAATTCGATTAAAGTTGATAATTTTGAAATTTTTAGAATTCATAAAGATTTGAGAAGACTCTTGAAGTGTTAATAAGGTTAGAGAATCACTCAAATAAAGTTAAAAAATCCAATAAATTCAGATTTATGAATTTAGTTGAGTAGGAAAATATTTCAGGTTTCACACCATTGATATTTTATAGAGTACCTATAATTATAGGTAAAAATTACAATTGAAAAATATAGTGAGAAGACTATTCACCTATACATAAAAGTGAAATGCTGCATATTTTAGGACAAAAGACATTCCAACTGAAGCTGAGTTTCATATCGAAGAAGTGTTTCTAGACAAAGGATTTGGATAAGTAATTATAATAAGAAAAGTTCAAATCATTGGATATAGTTTTACTAAATAGTGGACTAGATATTGGCAACCTACATATATTTCATGGAGAGAGTTTGAGAAGCATTGGTTTTTTTAAATGGGTTGGATGGAGCGTTTGAAATAATAAAAGATTAAGAACAGGTGTAAGGGATTGAGTCCACCAGACGAGGGCATGCCAAATGGAGTTTTTTTTGAACAGAGAGGATGGGATAATGGAAGATCAAGAAGTGATTCTAGATAGAACATTCTAGAGTTGGAAAGTTTCAATGTTAGTTCTCTTTTGTTTATCAAAATTTGGTAAGAATAAATTTCAAACTGATGGGAATCAGTATATTCCTTCATATTTGGAGATAGTAGGTTTCTTACAATAGTTGACATAAAATTTAAATTAAATTATTCGTTATAGTAAATTTATATAGACCTAAAGGAGTGTCTATGAAAAGGATATAAGTTCTCACATTGAAGGAAACCTTGTAAATCTTGTGTTCCCTATTTTATTTCCTAAATTTTCATGCAGATGAGTTTACTAAAAGTTGATAAGGAAGAAACTATAACATGTTGAATGTTACATGTTGATTAAAGTTGAATTTTATAAAAATAATATCATTGATTTAACCCCCACACCCTCATTTATTCAACAATCCTTAGGAAAATCAAGGGGTATCAGTGGTCATGTTCTTCAATGGAATCCTTATCATGGATAATCTTAATTTTTTCAACAATAGAAGTATTACTACATTTCATAGAAAAAATTATTATGGATAAAAAAATATTTATTCCCTATCTTTTTATTACACGACCTGGAAGTTGGTGATGCTACTAAAATTGGGTTTTCACTCATTTATAAAGTTTCTCTTATGACTATTACTCATAAGAGAAACATTAAATTTTAAGAAAAACTAATAATTCTATTCTTATATATCCATAGTAAAATTTTTATATGGAAGTGATGGGTCTCAAAACAGAAAATATAATATGGGACATGCTCCAAAGTATTTTTTAAGTAAATACTATTATGATGGAATCGAAGATAAAAATCTATCCTAGCAAGTTCAAAGACATAATAATGGGATATTAAGAAACATTTTGATGATTATTTCACTAGAGTAAATGAATATTTATGAAACATAATAGGTTTTAGAGATTTCTTGAATGATTCAACAGTTGTTAATAAAATCATGGAAAAATTTCTGGACAATTTTGATTCTAAAATATCTACTTTATAAGATAGAGAATATTTATCTCCTAATGAATTTTATAAATTTCTTGTTTCATGTGAAATGAGAAAATATCGAGTATTCCAAAGGAATATCAAGGTTAAAATAGATTTTTATGCTATGATAAATTTGAAAATTCATGATGTTGAAGATATTTATCCTTATTATTCTTAAGATAAGGAGGATAATGAGTTAAATGAGTAAATCATGTCTATTATCTCCAATAATTTTCTAATAGGAAAATGAATGTATAGAGTAAAACATACTCTCATATGTTTTGAGTGTGTTGGAATTTTTTGATTTATTCTAAATTTTACTAAGAATATTTTTTTTGAATTTGATGATCATCCTGAAGAAAAAAACTCAAAGGGGGAACCCTAAAAAAATCTACGGAATAAAATAAGTACATTGGTGGAAGGATAAAGTTCACTAGAAACATAATAAGTATATTGAGTAAAAGATTAAAATATCAATCAGATGAGATTGATTTATCAAAAGATGAATGTTCAGAAAGAATGAGAACCTTCATTTAAAATGTTGAAAAAATTGAAGATTCATCAAATAGTGAAGAAGAATGAGGTGAATAGTCATACAGAGAGTATCAGATCAAATCATAACTTTCAACATATCTTGAGAAAAACCAAACTCTTAATAATGAAATTATAATGATGAAAAAAGAACTTGGAATGGTTTTGGAATGAATAAAATATTTACTTTTGAAAAAAGAAAAATTTATATAGGAAATATTATTCAAAGTGACAATTAATTATCAAGGAAAGATGGTTGAAGACCCTGAATGTACCTTAAGAAATTTTAATAAGAATTTCTGCAAGGATTCATAAGTAATATCTAAATCATCTAAAGCTACAGAAAAAACTCACTCCAAGAATTTGGTGAAATATTCACCCATTAAATATAAAAGTTCATCAGATTTTTCTAATATTTCAGGTATCATGAAAAGTGTTGGGAAGACATATGTTGAGAAGGGTTGTGAAAAAATTATCATAGTTTCAAAGTTGAAAATTCTCTCCTTAAGAAATATGGATCACACTAAGATAATTTTATATAAAGAAGAAGTTATAATCCTCAAAAAAATTTCTACAGATAAAGATCATACTTATATAAAAACCTAAGATTTAATGGTTTTTACTGGTGCTATAGAATCTATGGGAACAATGTGTATAAATTTTTCTATAATTTTTTAATTTTTGAAAGATGGTATGAATAAAAGGGAAGCAATGGTGGAATCATAATGATTAAATTTTCTAAAACACATAATGTTAGAAAAGTGACATTTCATGACATTAGAAAACATTCAACAACAAAAATTAAATATATGGAAGAAGAATGTGGAATATGTGACTATTTTTTCACCATTACAAAGAATTTATGAAAAATAATACAGGGAAATGTTCTTATTCTAGAAAAGAAAAGGAATCTAGAAAGAATAATGTCGAGGAAAGGGTTTTTTTTCTAATCTCCAGGCTATTTTAGTGAATTTTTCCAGAAATTATCTACAGGTTATAGGTATATTAAATCAAGTTTTGAGGTTTATGCAACCATCTAAGTGTGGGGGAAGATATGATAATGTTTTCTATCATTCAGTTGAGTTTTATGGGCTTCTATCAACTATTTTGAGATTGAGAGAGAGGTTATGGGGAGTCAAGTTGAGCTGGACCACATGTTACCTACTATTGCATTGGATTTTTTTTGGAGATTTATGGGTACTAATAAATTTGGTTACTTATTCAAAGAAAATATTGATGATTTATTTAAAAATGGTGAAATGAAAACTATTAATAATTAATACCCCTTGAATGATCATGGTTATAAAATTTAAGGGACTTGTGTCTGTATGAAGGCTTTATAGGAACTACTTCATGGGAGGAAACCCATGGTTTACTTGTTTTTCAATTTTTTTAAATAAATTATACTCACTCAATTGTGTGTCTACCAAGGTTGGAGAACCATTTTTCCTAGGGTTTTCATTGGAATATTCTTACACTTTTTTGATTTTTTCTATTTTAAGGTGTCCTGGTTGAGTTACCATGAGGAGAAGATGGTATGCAGTTAGGGGAGTAACAAAGAGATGTGACCACAGTTGGTTGTGAAAACTATTTACATATTGAAAAATATTTTTGAACATCAATTCTATAAGGAGATGATAATTGGAGAAAATATGTAAAAATACTCTTAACTCTGACTCTGGTTTTTTATTTTAGAATATTATTGTGATTTGTTCATATTATAGAAACATGAAATTACGACCAGATTATTGTTTCATTAAATTATGGTTACACATATTTTTTGAACAAAATACAGAAGATTAAATGTACTAGGGGTGTATTTATTAAATTCTATTTCTCAATTCTATCCTACAACTCTATACTCATTAATATTGTCTGCTGCTAAAAATTAAGTGTGGGGGACACCCCTTTTGGTTTAATGTTGAATTTTTTATATTATATTTTCATGGTTGGGTATGAGGAATTCTTATATATAATGTGATAGAAATAATTTTTGAATCAAATTTTTCACCTAGGTATCACCCTTAAGAATCAATTTCATTAAAATACTACTGAAATATTATTCATCATGCTTCTATTTGAGTTGATTCATGATAATTTTTTATCTGTATATAAAAATCAAAAACATAAACTTTCAAAATAACTATTTTGAAGTTTTTTTGGATGAGTGGAAAAACTATTAGCCTCTTTATCACCCCTTACAAAAAAAACCATTTCTATGTTGCATTCCTAAATTTTTATGAACAAAACTGTTAGATTTTTCCTCCCACTTTGATATTATACAATGGGGGCATAGTGTATTTTTTAGAGTGGGGGTGGGTCTTAATTATGCTAGACTATCATTAATTGAAACCCATGAAAACACCCTTTTTTTTAATTTCTCATAATCATGCAACACTTAAGGATGTTGGTATATAAATTTTTTTCTTTGTGTATTTAAAAACTATGAAAAAACACCAATTTAAATTTAAAAAAAATTATTGTTTCTTGCCTAAGTGATGATTCATTTCTTAGTTGAGGTTCTTCACCAATTCAAAAATTTCTAGAATAGTTTGACTATTGAGTGATGTCATATAGTTTTTATAGTTTTTTTATTTAGGGACTTTGAAATGTGGTGGGATAAGAGAATTTTTTTTGGAATTAATGTTATAACATGAGAAAATTTTAAATTTGAACTTGGACCTAGGTGACACACTCTTTTCATGAAAACACCTCATAGATCCATCTTAGGTGATAATCATTTAACTCCTTTGAAATTGGATTAAAATAGGCAATTAGGATCCCCATGGTCTGTATCCTAGACTTTAGGAATTGGGTGTGTACTTATGGACATGGTTTTTCCCAAAATGAATTTTAAATATTTATAAATATATTTCTAGAGCTAGGCACTGAGGTGACAAGTGATTCTAAGGCCCGGTGTGATCGGAATTAAATTTATAAAAATATTAAATAAATTTTATATTGCGCATGCGTAACTTCTAAAAGAAAATGAGATAACTCTTACAGGGAAGAATGTATTAGTAATATAAGACCATGGTTTATTCAAGAATGAATTTTTTACACTAAGAGAAACATAAAATGAGTCAGCGCAAGGATTTCAAACACCTCCCTCTTTGGCAGTACATTTAGTGAGTTAATTATTTATTAAATTAATTAATTTATTCATTTTTGACCTAGATGAAATGTTATAAATATATCATCATAGAAATGGTTCCTGGGTTAATCTCAAAATCCTGGAATCACCAACAATTCCCTCATTCCTCCTTTCATTTTGGGATCATCTCAGATATTGATTAAATACTAGATTAGATCAAATCAAGACACAAAAAATGAAAAAAATTCTCTATATCATTGGAAGACACGTTATTCATCAACAAATGATCCATATTGGACGTAGGACTTGTTAATTTTTGAATTTATGACATTGATTAAATAGATTGGTTAGATTGGTTATCATTCTTTGATTTGTGTCCTTTTTCAGCCTTTGCATGTGCCCATGTATTGAAATCTTGTTTAATTTCTATTTTTTCTAACCATGGGTTCCCTGTTCTTGATTGATTGTCCAAGAACACTTGAAATCGATCATTTAACCATTTTTTGGTGTTTTCATCACTTTATTATTCACATTCACCACTAGTTGGACCCCACGATATTGGTTTGGCATTTTTGGGTGGTACTGAGCCAGATCAGACCCCCAAAACTACAACTAATCAATGAAAGGGGAAAAAATTAGGGAACTAAAAATATATATTGAAATCCATGGAGGAAAGGATGATTATTTCAATGTTTTGGGATCAATAAATTAATGGAATAATGAGTAGTGGTGTGCAGGATGTGCGGTGAAACCCACGATGAACCGTCAGAGATGATTTCAAGAGAATGACGGTAGGAAAGCACAAATCATAGACATTTCACCTCATCCTAGATGGATTATATGAGAGATCTATGGGTGAACGACCATATTCAAGTGAGATAAGTAGATATTTAAAATTAGCGAAAAATCGATGACACATCATGTTAAAGGATGAACACATGGCATATAGATCCCTCAGTAGTGGTAGCTAGGGTTTTGGAAAATATATGGATGACATGGAATGTGGTCCTCCTACATGTTATGTACCCCTTCCCTGGATGGGAACCCATATGATGGATCACATGGTTGGAAAACCATGTGGAGTACATGTCCAGGTACACTGTCGTGTACCCAACTACACAGACAAAACCAGGTCACACGGGCGACACCCCATGTGAGGAAACATACCGTGTATAGAGTACACAGGGTCAAGTACATAGACACGACGAGCAGGACACATCCCAATCCTAGTTAGTCTAGACATTCCATGTAGTGTACCTACAAAGAATGGAATACTACATGAGAGGCATCTATGTTACAACCTAGGAAATAACAATGTGGTGGAGCAGGTCAACCCATCATGTGGGTCCCCAAACATACCATGTACCCCTAGTTCCTTTTTTATGAATCATAAACCATCCAAATATCCTTCCTTTGAACTCAGATTTTGGACTGTGGGAATCCTATCCTATGTTTTTTTTCACATAGAACACGATGGAACCCTTTGTTTTGGATTTGGAGATTCTATGTGAACTTTTTTAAGTATAGAACCTGATGAGGTAGTGCCTGATGATGGTAGTGATCATATGGGATCACTAGGACCATTCCAAGTGATACCCTCTGGTAGGTCTGGGTAGTGGAGTTCCTCGATGACCATACCAAGTTGAACCTCTAGTAAAGCTAGTTAGTGGAATCATTGATGGATACCAAGTTGACCCTCCAAAAGATCTAGGTGGTGGAATCCTTAATAGATACTGAGTTGACCTTCCAACATAACTTGGCAGTGGTGTCCTTGACAGATACCAAGAGGACCCTCTAACATTACTGGGCATTGGAATCCCTGACGGATAAAGATTCAACCCTCCAACATAGTCGGGCAGTGGTTTCCTCGAAGGATATTGAGTTCACCTTCCAGCATAGATGGGAAGTGGCATCCTAAATGACTTATATAGTGGAACCCCCTAACATAATAGGGTGTGGGTCCAATTATTTGATATTGTTTCCCCTAGATTGTGTGGTATAGTTATGAGGAATGGTTAGACTTGAAAAATTACTTTTGGGCTTACACGTGAGATATTGGGCATCATTGATGGACTTTTGGAACTATTGGATACTCTTATTCTTGGGTTGAGTTATGATATCGAGATCCCCATACTCTCTCATTTTGTATTCTTTTGACTAAGAATATATATATATATATATATAATCTTATGGATCAACACCTAGAATTTGGATACTCTCCTCCCATGAGATCCGAAGATGCATTGGGAAATTTCATGTTCTTTTTGTGTTTATGTTATAATGGTTTTATGAGTCTAATCCTATGTTATATGTGGAAAATACTTGATAGGTAGTTCATCTACTCACTATGTTTATCCGCTTTTGTTTGGAATAACATACTTTGACTCTCTTTTTTGGTTGAGTTGTTCTCTTTCACTATATCTTTCTTCCTATGTTCTATTATATTTATTTCTTATTATATCTCTTATTTACCCCCTTCAACTTTTTGGGTTTCCAAAATGGTATGTATATACTCACCCTTACATTGTATTTTCCTACACATGTCATATATTTTGCAGATGAAAGATAGGTTAACCGTGAATTCAGAGGAGCTTAGAGAAATGAGGTGCATGGATAACATACGGTGGTTAGATCTTAGGATTCGGGAGCTAGGATCTTTCAGTTATTTAATTTTCCATTTTTCATGTTGGGACATACTTCTAGTTGGGCGTGTATGTTTCCCCAAAATATTCATTTTACACTAATATACTTTTGTACTATCAAGAGGTTCATGCATTCTTGGTTTACTTTATAGTAGTGTCACATATTTTCTTATTTACCTTTATAGTATTTCATTGATATGGATGTGTGTGTGTGAGTCTATGCAGGTATATAGGAAAAGGCATCTTCAAGTTATTTCTGCCTTCGACACTTTTCACAAACATTGGAATATATAGGTGTGCTTGGGGTAGTTGCAGATCGAGCCACGACTATAGTCGAGTCATGACATATTGGTATCAGAGGTGGTTTGATCCATGGGATTTTGTTCATACTAATACCCTAACAAGGATTTGGTTAGGTTTTGGGAAACAAATTCAAAGTGTCTCAAGTGTGATTCTTAGGCCAGTGAATCTAGTTATGGTGTGATAGCCAACATATCCATTCGACATGACCATGACTACCTGCTTGTTGACTCATCATGCCGAGAAATTAATTATTAGGATCAACGGTATATGCATCATATAGTATAGATACTTTTATTATCCTTATTGATTCATCTCCCCATTTGGTTATATATATATATCTGTGTGTGTGTGTGCTCATTTGACCGTGGTAAATCCTTATAGATCTCATGATTCCTCCACACCAACAACTAGCTAGGATACCATATCCAGATCATCATGATTACCTTATGAGTGATGAGGACTTGTTTTGGGTCCATACCATGAACCCCTTCCTCTAGGTCGGTAGGTATAAGCCCCTAATCTATCGAGAAGTAGATCGTTCAAACAAAACATGCTAAGGATGTGCACAATCTTAGCACGTTCTGTGAGTTCCGTCATTAGAGGCCGCTAAGGTTCTATGTTGAACCATATCCTTATGAAGAAAAGGATTGGATAGAGTTGGTGGTTTGTATCATTAGTCTTGTTTAGACCCCAATATATTGGGTGGTTGTACTGGCAGCTGGCCTTTTCTAAAGAGCAGTTGGATGCTGGTGGATCCTTGTTACACAGATGTATGAAGAGTCGAAACTCTCATGGTTTGACTTCTAGTAGTTGTTCCTTGAGGAGTAATACCCCTCTTCCTTCTGTTTAGTTAGAATTCAATAGCTTCTAGAGCTGTAGAAGGGAGGGATGATAGTGGATGAGTACACACTGTGATTCACAGACCTTACCCAATACTCCCTTGACATGGTATGTGATGGATACCTCCAAGCATGGAAGTTTGAGAACGGACTCTATAGAGTGATTTATTCAAGAGTTGTTCCCTTGTGCATCACCAAAAATTTTGGGGTGTTGGTGATAGAGATATTTCTATAAGAGGAATTCCAGGAAGATGGAGATGGTTGTTCGAATCACATATATGAGTCACCTGTAGTAGCTAGTAGACGTCGGTCGACAGGATCTCGGGGTAATAATCTCTTTCAAGATCAGGATCAGGCACAAGGTCATGTGGTGAAGGGGGGTCGTAGATCACCATGGATTCCCAAATATGTGTTTTGATTTTATTTTGATGGGATATGTCACATTGTGAAAGGGTTCCCGACTGGACGTGCTGAGAAACATTGATAGATAGCTGATGGAATTTCATAGAAGAGGTAGTGTCATGATCAGGGATCCCTTAGGTGATTAAAGGGTTGTTCCTAGGGAAGAAGAGCTGGAAATGGAGTAGGAGGATCTATGGGTGGTGGACTCCACTATGATATCCTTCCACCCCCACCACCAACAGGTGGCCCATGTCAGGATCAAGGAGCGGGCAGTCGGGGCTATAGATAGCTGCATGCTTTGGATGTCAATGATCTCGTAGTGTATGAGATGATAATAAGTATGATATGTGTTTTTTCTAATATTTCTTCAGTATTAGTAGACATATGTTTCATTCATTACTTTATCTCTATACTCCTGGTGTGAGAGCTGGATCTCCCAGTTGAGGAACAAGCCCAATAGCTTTGTCTTGAGATTCCTAGATGGAATGATTCTTCGGTATCTTTCATATATTAGTAGTGAGGGCTATCACTTGGTAGAGAGAGGTCCATGAGGGATATTTTTGTCATAAAAATGATACCCTATAATTTCATATTGGGTATGGATTGGATGACCAGGGTTTGATCCCATATTGACTGTCACCAAAGACATGTCAAATGCCTAAGCACTGATGGGATAAAAAGTGAGAGTGATCTTGTGGAAGGACATGTGGTCCTATGAATAGGAGGTTGAATCCCATCACCTATCAGTTAAAGAGTATATCCCTTAATAAAATTGTAATTTTAGGCATCTAGGTTCCTTTAGTTTTATAGGATTACATAGGCATCTTCCTCTAGGACATCATGGGGAAACCTCCAAGCTGGTAGATTGAGTTTTGCTTTGAATTACATCCTGAAACCACTCCAATATATTCCAAGACATATCATATGGTCCCAAAAAATATCTTGGGGTTCTGTATTTAGTTGGAGGACCTTCAAGATAAGGGTTTCATTAGACCCGGTGTGTCCCCCTACATAGCTTTGGTGATGTAAAGGAAAAATATGAATAAGATTTTGTGGCTTTGAATGCATTATCATCTCTTGAAATGGGACATGATAAAGAATGAATACCCATTTCCATGTATTGATGACCTATTTGACTAGTTATAAGGCATGATATGGTTATCAATGATCGATCAACGGGCTGGATAACACTAGTTGAGGGTTCACAAGGCTGATATTCCAAAGTTTTAATTCTGATGTCGCTATGGACACTATGATTTCTTATTGATTCCCTTTTGTGTGACGAACTATACTTCCATGTTTTTGGCTTTGATGAACTAGGTCATCAATCAATATATAGACCAGTTTTTAGTTGACTTCATTGATGACATACTCGTCTACCCTGCATCATTGTTTGATCATGTAGAGAACTTGAATATGGTCCAAGATTTTATTTGAGAGCACCTGCTTTTCAAAAATCTCTCAGAGTGCCATTTTTGGATACATAAGGTTCAATTTTTGGGGAATGTCATTTCTAAGAATGGGTTAGTTGTGTACCCATCGAATATCGATACGGGTTTTTCATGGGATCCACCCAAGAGCGATTCTTAAGTATAGATGTTTCTTGGTTTTTTGAGGTAATACAAGAAGTTTTTGGAATACTACTCCAGAAACACAACCCATTTGACCACCCAATCATGGAAAGGGTATTCGTTTACCTAGTTTGAGAAGTGAGAGAGGACCTTTGAGTAGTTTAGGATGAGGCTAATGAGTTCTCTAGTGTTGAGACTAATAAATGAGGGTGTGGAGTTTTAAGTGTATTATGATTTCTCATGTGCTAAGATTGATAGCGTGTTGATATAGCGGCAGACAGTTATTGTATACTGGTCGAGGCAGTTGAGACTCCACGAGAATAGCTACATGAATCAAAATCTAGAGAAAGCAGTGGTAGTATTTTCTATAAGGATTTGGAGTCATTCCCTTTTGGTGGAGTTTTTTTTGTCTTACTCAAACCACTAGAGTCTCAGGTGTGTCTTTACACAGAGAGACTTGAATCTGAGACAACGGCGTTGGTTGAAGTTCCTACAAAAATTTGACTTTGAGATAGTCTATACTATAGGTAAGGGAAAAATTATAGAAGATTACCTTGGTAGGAATCCTCAGGCTTTCTTAGTCTAGGAGGCTTATGAGTATTTGGCATCCATACAGCTGGCCCTGGTGGAGTGGGAGGGTACAATTTTCTATTGTCAATGGTGTTGAATCCTCCACATCTTGAGAATGTGATAGAGTTCTAGCTGGGATACATCAACAGTGAGTTATTGCACGGTCAAATATCCATAGGTGAGTCACAAGATGGATATTTTGAAGGATAGAATTACATCATCATTTTGAAGAGTTGGATTCTAGTCCTTGTCACATTGTGGGAGGAGGTGATGTGAGCATTCCAAACTTCTACCCTAGTTATACATCACAGTGTGGGGAATATGTATAGAGACCTTTCGTGGTTGTTTTTTGGTCTGTCATGAGATGAAGCATAGATGATTCTGTCTCTTAGTGCCTCACTTGTCTATAGATAAAGGCTGATTACCATGTTCCAACACATTTTTTGCAGCCCCTTAAGATCTCAAAGTGGAAGTGGGGTAACATATCCATAAACATTTTCAAAGCAATTCCACACATAGTGAAGGGACATGATTCCATCTAGGTGATAGTCGACTGAATCACAAAGTCAACATACTTCCTTGTTATTAAGGAGCATAGTTCAGTGGAGAGTTTAGGGAAGCTATATGTATGGGAGATCATTCACCTTCATGGGGTTCCCTCAATAATTTTTTCCAATCTTGATGCATATTTTACATCATAATTGGGCAGAGTCCTCCAAGAGTTATTCAGGACCTAGATGAGAATGATTATATCCTTTAACCCTCAGATTGATGGGAAGATCAAGTGCACTATCCAGGTGTTAGAGGATATGCTAAGGGTGTTCTTGTTATACTTCAATCAGAGATGGGAGGATCACCTTCCCTTGGTAGAGTTTTTTACAACAATAGATACCACTCTACCATCGACATGTCACCTTTTGAATAAATGTACAGAATACCATTTATGTCACCCTTGTGATGGAAAGATAATGGTGACACATCTCTTATGGGCCCAGAGACGATACTGGTGATGACAGAGAAAGTGTAGTACATCCGTGAGCAGATGAGGATGGCCTAGAGAAAGAATAAATCTTATGCGGATTATCATCATCAACCCTTGGAGTTAAACCAGGGAGACCACATTTTCCTACGATTTTCCCTATGATGAGGATTTTAAATGTTCATTTTAGGGAGGAAAGTTATCCCTGAGGTCAATTGGGCCATTCTAGATTGTGCAAAGGGTTTTGGAGGTTTCTTACCACCTCATCCTACCCCCACAACTAGAGCGAAAGCATGACGTTTTCCATGTGTCATAGCTAAGGAAACAAATGCATGACCTCACACACATCATCTACTAGAGTGATATAAACATTGAGGATAGATCGAACTTTATAGAGAAACTAGTAGAGATCTAGGATCAATATGATAAGACCTTATATGGATGGACCATACCCTTGCACTGTAGTAAAATTACCATTTCACATCAGTTTTTTTTCATATAGCTGCAGTTTAAACCATCTCCATATGCTTCTGCATCAGTTTCAAAAAACCGCCACTAAATAGTGTGTCAACATTCAATATGGGGTAGTTTAATCATTTTAGTAGTGGTTTATAGAAACCATCACAGTGGGCACATTTAGAGGTGGTTATCTTGCTTTTTGCGGTGGTTTTCCCGTCAGAAATGTATTTTGTTTTTAGAAGTAGTTAAAAAATCCCCTAAAAAATCATTTGCGATGTGAAAAATGCCCCTAAAACCATGATAACAGCCAAAAAATAATATATGAATATGAAAAATATTGATATGTGGTTACAAATGCCGCTAAAAAACATCATTTTCACTGCAAAAACCTCCCATATAAAAAAGATAACCACCGTGAAATAATAAAGGAATATGAAAAATGTTCAGCTTCGGTTAAAATTTCCACTAAGTTATTGTCCGTAGCGATTGTTTTAATGGATATGGATAGAAAAATTCCTAAATATTAACATTAGTTTTAACCATTGATAAATCCATATTTACAAAAAAAATGAGCTAATTCTACAGCCCCAGTACCAGTGCCCTGAAAAGAAAAACCATTCCAATTTCACATGCACATACATCCCACATCAAAAATAATACCAGAAGACCAAAATTTTCATAAGAATCACATGATAGATACTTTAATAATTGGTTTAGTATGATTTGGGTACATAAAATTTATTCTATGTACATTAAGTGTCACTTTTGGATATAGTGGTTTAACAATTAGGGATAATAGTTGATCTTGAGTATGTTGATGTATTTGTGTATTTTTTATAACTGAGGAATGTAATCGATAGTTGATGTATTATTGGATTGTATGGGAATTAAAGGAGAATAA
The DNA here is from genome assembly GCA_963277665.1 of Viscum album. Classification (NCBI taxonomy): domain Eukaryota; kingdom Viridiplantae; phylum Streptophyta; class Magnoliopsida; order Santalales; family Viscaceae; genus Viscum; species Viscum album. The sequence continues at coordinate 256,931,740 of OY728128.1, read as the reverse complement.
TTTTGGAGACCTCTCAATTAGAATTTCCAATGACCATAGTTACCAAGAATGGATTCACGTTTGACTGTACAAACTAGTGTGAGGAAGTTTCGATAGTGTTGAAGAAGTGTTTGTTGTCAGCTCAGATCCAAAGCATTCCTGAGCCTAACATTGGACATGTAGTGAAATGTGATGCATATGGTTCTGGATAAGGATATTTTATGATGTAGAGTGATACATTATTCACTTTGGGTATCATCATATTTTAACCCACAAGATAAAATACTCTAATAATTTATTTTTGTTTGTAGTTGTGGTCCATGCATTGAAATGATCATGACAGAACCTCTTGGGAGAGAGATTTGTTGGGTACTTGGGAACATAGAGTGCATATAAGGTCTGGTAGTGTCAGAGTTGATAGTTGAAGTGGGATTTTCACCCAAGGCTAACTTGTTTTACCTCATTGTTTTTGAAATTATAATATATGTCTATGAGTTTATAGTTGAATTTGTGTATATCTTTTTATCCTTAGATTGATGAAAACTTAGGAAGTATGATCCAAACTATATAGGACGTGATTCATGACTCTATTATAGATTTTAGCCACCAGATGCATCTTTTGGGGATAAAAAAATTCTGGTAGTGTAAGATAGTCAAGTGTTCAACAGATATTTGTAAATTCTATTATTAAAAAGTGGATAGTCCCTCTACCCTAATAGGATCAAGACACTCAATTTTTCAACATATATTTGGTGCGTACCACACTTGAGAAATCAAGAAATATATGGTGCATACCACACAAGAAATCAAGATGTAAAAGGAAACATCAGAAATCATAAAAATACATAAAAGGAAACATGAGAAATCAAGAAAATGTATGGTCATGAAAATGTTTAGTGGAAACTATGTGCCACACATGTTACACATACAAACCAATGGTTAGAATATTTGTCTAACATATCAATAATACAACTAATCATGGTCTGATGATGAACACAACTCATCACCCTCTCCACCTCTATCTCTACTTCCTACTACCACCTATAAGAACATTATATTGAAAATTAAATACTATTGTATATTTATTTTTAAACTTAAAACCAATAAATTTTTTCAAAATAAATGTTTTTTAATTTTTTTGATTTATCTACTCACCACTAGTCGATGCAATACCACTGGGCTCCATGGCCAGCTGGCCTAAAATCTGGTCAAGCAATCTTGTGGCGTCATCCGTAGGGACACCATATGAATCAAATGGGACAAATATGCTATTTCCGATTAGATTCCATACATCTAAACTTTTTGTATTTTTCTCCACACTTACGTTGTTTAAATATTTAATGAACAAAAAATTTTTATACAAAAATTACAATAAATTTATTCATATTAAAATTTGTACTAATAACATTCACCCTCCTATATCCCTGTGAAGAACTAGAAGTGGCATGCCGCTCCCCCACTACTGAGGCTCCTGAAGTAGGAGGTGACAACTGAGCTGTATAAGGGACACTCACAGAGGGTGTGAGAGATGGTTCATGGGGCGACGGTGCAGGGGGCCAAGTGGATGGGGGATCAGATGCCATAGGGAGGGAGATAGATGGATCTTCATCTATCGCAGTGGTGGATGAAATAGTATATCAATTCCTCCTTGGAATTCCTATCATTTAATCAAATAAAATTAAGTTTAGAACATATATTTCAAAAGAAATTGAGGGAAAAAAATTAAAAATTATAACAGATGCACAATAATAACAAATAATATAAATATAACAATGATAATGAATGATTGCACAAATGAAATAAGTGGTTGCTAAATGAATGCATAACTGTACATACAATCATTTTTTCCTTCAATCATTTCAGTTTCCTACTCAATTACTTCAACCACTTCATTCATCCTAGCTAGACTAATATTTTCAATATCATGATGGACAAATAATTCTGATTCTTATTGTTGATGAGATTCAATGTCATAGGTCAAATATTCTACTTCATCACCAATATCCTACAAATCTCTTTGTTTTTGTGAGAAACTACACTTCACCCTTCATCCACAACATTATTCACATAATATACCATTTTTTAGTGCGATGATAAGATATATGGATCATACAATTCACGATCACCAACATTCATCAAGCGAGAGAAGTTCACAGAAGTAAATTGCAAGGAATCTCTTTTGACACCTTTGATAATATCGACCCAATTTCATTTGAATAAAAAACTTAAAAATGCCCATGGTAGTTTAATTCAATAATATCAATCATCCTTCCATAGTATCCCACTTTTACAAATATAAATATACCAGAATTCTATGTTTTCAAACCCTCTTCTTGATCGACTGTACGAAATCTAAATCCATTCATGTTGTAAGTGTCGTACTTTCAAACTTTTTTAGAGGACTTCAAGAAAAAAACTTCAACTCTTCTAACAAATTTTCTCAAGTATCATTATTCATGATAAAAAAAAATATACTTTATTAGAATTAAAAAATATATTTTTCAACATAATATTCGTATTTATTGCAATGTTTATGAACTTACACGTCGTTCAAACCATTCTACAAGATCTTTATTAATAGATTTCATTATATATTTCTAATTTCACATTCGGCCTCTAATTAATCCCTTTATTTGTGTCATCCAATCTTCAAAAAATGGATCTACAATTTAACTATTTAGAAGAACATATCTCGGTGCCTATAATATTTCCATTTCTATCAGTGTAACATTTGAGTTCCTCCCAACTGATCATCCAGTAGCATGAAATATTTTTTATTTCCCATTTATTTGAGATTTAGTTGATGTGTGTTCAACATGTCCAACTCAAATAAATATTGTCTCAATATCATCCATTTATCTAGAACAAAAGGTAAGACACTCCTCTCCCAAATAGTCAACAGAAACAGAGCCATCTAGTTGAGCTTTATTTCACATGTATGATTTAAAATGCCCAAGATATCTCTGAAATAAAATAAACAAACATAATTATGCATTTAATTAAGTGCCAATTTTTTTACATAACTAAAAAATATAAATAAAGTGCCTCTCAGTTGGATACATCCATTAATAGTGAACATGTCCTTTTAATTTAGCTCCCTCCACCAAATGCATAGTTAAATGCATTAGGACAGTAAAACACGACAAAGGAAAGATCATATCCATTGAAAAAAGTGTCAATACAAACCCCTCCTGAATTTTTTCAAGCTCAAATGGATGTAGATATTTTTCACATAGTTGTCTGAAAAATGTGCAGAATTGGGGTACAAAAACAATAACGTTTTCAGCTAATAATGTACGCAATTCCAATGGTAGTAAATACTGTAACAAAATATGTGAATCTTGACTTTTCAATCCATGTAACATGCAATTATTTATGTCAAAACACCTTGAGATATTACTTGAATACCCATCATATACTTTCACATGCTTTAAAATTCGAAGGAATGTATCTTTATCCCTATTTTTCATTGCAAAAATTTCTAGAGCATACTTTCCATTCTCATCTGGCCAGAGATCATGTTTTATATTCATTAAATGTATGTCTTTCCAAGCATTGAGGTGATCCTTCGACTTTCCATTTTCATTAAGAAATGTGAAGATCTAATTGTCACATAAATTCTTCTCAATATGCATCACATCAAGATTATGCCGCAACAAATTAAATTCCCAATATGAATGTTTAAAGAATATACTTTTTCCTTCTATTGTTGCATTCCGATTTCACTTGATGATGCACTTAGAACCTGATTCACATTATCATTAAAATGATGAAACCTTCCAAATTCTATTTCAACATTTCCAAGTTTTTTAAATATTTTAGAACCAGTTAACAACTTTGCTGGTGGTCTACGATTAATAAAACTATTAAATTCTGATCTGTTCAGCCGAAATCTATGAGATGCATTGATAAATATTTGATGGCACAAGAAGCACCATTTTCTAGTGTAAGGTAGACGTTTGGGCTCAAAATCCAAGTTATAAATAGGACAGGACAAACCCGTGTAAGTGCTCTAACCAGATAAATTCCCCAGTCTAGGGAAGTCACTAATGGTCCATATTAAAGCAACATGCATTTTGAACATTGTTTTAGAAAAAGCATCAAATGTATCCATACCTTTTCTCCATAACTCCTGTAATTCTTCAATTAAATGATGCAAATATAAATCATTATCATTTCCAGGCATTTTTTATCTAGGAATAATCATCAAAATGATAAAAGACATTTGTCTCATACACATCCACAAAGGCAGATTGTAAGGGATCAAAACAATTTTACAAATGCTATAATTGGTATTCAAAGTCCTAAATGGGTTGAATCCATCAGCAGATAATCCCAATCGAACATTCCTAGGATCAACTAAGAAATATGGATGTAATGAATCAAATATCTTCTATGATTTTAAAACTCATGGATGTTGCATTGACCCATCATTGTTATTATCTACAAAATGCCACTTCATGTGTTCGGTAGTTTTTGATGGCATGAATAATATTTTCCATCGAGGCTTTAAAGGAAAGTAATGTAAAACCTTTATAGGTGTATTCCTTTTCTTCATCTTCATGGTAGTATGTTGATTCAGACATCCAACATCACCCATTAACTGCAATCTAGAAGAAGAACATTTTTTAGCAATCTTGTCTACTTGAATCCTCTCACCAATAAAGCATACAATCATTAAGACACACATGAATTTTTGAATAATTCAAACCAAGCCTGTTAACAACTTTTTTCTTATTATAAAAATTCTCAGGGATATTTTCTTTAGGAAATTCAGCATGCAACAATTCTAATATCATGTACATTGCCTTATTTGTAATTCCACATAGACATTTGATACGTTACAACTTCTACGGAAAAGAAAGTTTTGAATATTTTAGACATCCAGTATAAAACTCTTGATTTACATTGACAACAAAATCATGAAATGTATTTTCCTTAGTGAAGTTTTCTCTTACATTAGTCTCCACATAATCATGTGGAGGATCCACTGATATGTTACAATCTTAATTTTGTTTTCCTACTATCTCAAAAACATCACATATCACGTTGCAATTCTTAGAACCCTCATCTGGTTGCTCTTATATGTTTTGATGTTGATGGTTGTGTCTTGTAGTGCCGAATGCATAATTTATAAGGTTTTCCATTTCATTTTCCATTATGGACGAAGTTGGGATCTCATTCTGTGGATTAACATCATTGTTCAACCTTTCTATGACATTCGATTCTCCATGCCAAATCTAACATGAAAATTGACCGGGGTGTTGCTTCAATATTAAATGTTCATAAACTTCATCTATCTTCATCCATCTTCTAAATTTACATTTAGGAAACAAATATCTTAGTCTCCCTTCAATGGATCAATTGGAAATGGCAAAATCTAAAAACTCCTCTAAACCCTTAACATACTAAGGTGAGTTCCCCAGTAATTTAATCCAAATATTATCCATGTATATCAAAATGTTCCTAAACAATATTAAAAAAAATTAAAACACATAACTATTAATAAATAGGGTAATAGATTCATATATACTGGTAGCAAAAATATATAACTATGTTAAATAAGGTTTTCCTATATAAATAAATATGGAAAATAATGAACCCACCCACTAGAAAACCAAAGAATTAAAATTAAAAATATCCATAAAAGAATATAATGATAACCTAAGTGCTGGGACCAATTTTTAAATTAGAATTAACCATGTAGCTGATTTCACCTTTTCCCAATGACATTTCCTAAGTGACTCAAAGAGCCAATCTCTATCCAATTGTAGCATGACATCAAGACTATTATAGATAACCCAAAAGACTATTGGTGTAAACCATGAGTATCATACATATAAATCACAACACACCAAATTGTAAACACACCTCCAAATTTTTCATCTAGGTATGTGTCTTATTGATGCCTTGAGAGGCTAGCTGAGAGCTGATTCCAGGACACCCCACTTGGACAGCCCCCCTCCTACCTAGACATCCCCCACCCCTCCCCCACCTGGATAGCCCACCCCCACCACTTGGACATCCCACCCCCTGGAAATCCCACACCCCCTCCCCCACCTGGACAGCCCACCCCGACCCCCTGGACAACCCACCCCATCCCTGGACAGCCCACACCCCCCATAACCCTGTAGCCCCATACTCCCCTGGACAGCCCACCCCCCACCAGGACAACCCCTCACCCCCCACTGGGATAGCCCACCCCCAACCTAGATAGCCCCCACCCCCACCTAGACATCCCACCCTACCTCCCTAGATAGACCAATACCCCCTCCCCCACCTGGACAGCCCACCCCACCCACTAGATATCCCACACCCCTCCCCCACCTAGATAGCCCACCCCACCCCCCTGGACAGCCAACCCCTCTAGACAGCCCACACCCCTCCCCACCTGGACAGCCCACCCCCACCCCCTTGGACAATCCACCCCCTCCCTAGATAACCCGCAACCCCCTCCCCCACTCCACTGCATCACCCCTACGCCCCTGGACAACCCACCCCCACCTAGACATCCCCCCACCATACCCCTCCTAGACAGCCCCCCACACCTAGACAACCCCCACCCCCACCTAGATAGCCCCCACCCCACCCCCACCTGGAAAACCCACCCCCACCACCCTCACCTGGATAGCCACTAACCCCAACCAAGATTTCCCCCCTCCTCCATGGACAGCCCACACCCCCTCCCCCACTTGGACAACCCACCCCCACCCCCTGGATAGCCCACACCCCTTCTTATATATCCCACACCCCCTTCCCCACACCCCTGCAGCCCCCCATATACCTCTCTCATAGTTCCTAGTGTACCCATGTTTCAAATAATAGGAGATGAGTAATCAAACTAGTTACATGATTAATGCAACAACATAATATAAATCTAACCTCACCTATAACACCCTTGCAATAAAAAACACCAAAAATATCATTAATGTCATAAAAACATCTAAAGAGATGGGGGAATCATTGAGGGTGTTAGATACATTATAAGTAGTTCATTATGAAAGTTACAAATGAGACTTATTAAAATAATAATAATTCTAGGTCACTTTAATCCTCTTTGAAATCTCATTTCAAACAATTCATTAAAACTAGCCATTTATATACTTTTATAATGTATGAAACGGTTGAATTTCTCTTAATTATACTCAATTATATGGAGGCTAAGGGATTAATTCTCCCAAATGTTTCTTTATGGGACTCCATAGTTCTCTTCCTCACAAAGGTTGATGAACCTCACCACCTATGTATTCATTATGGAAAGTTAAACCAGGTCACTATTATGAATAAATACCCATTTCCCCAAATCAATGATTTTTTATCAATTAATGGGGGTGAAGTGGTTCTAAAATACCGATATTTGATAATGTTATCAATATTTATTAAATACTTATTCTTTTATTCCCAATATGGATTATTGTATTTGATATGATCCTTATAATTATCTCATGATTCTTTGTAACCAAAATAGTTCTCCAAAAATGATTATGTATTTGATAAACAAGATATTCCATTTACACTTGAAATATTTTTTCATGGTGTTTTTTAGTAAAATATTAGTCTATTACAAGACTGAGAAGGAGCGTGTGTGAAATTGTAAAATCAACATTGGGTATGTTTATTAGGAAAAGATTTAGGTAATGTTGTCTAATTTTTATTATTAAATTTAGGAATTCAATTTACAAGGATATTTTTTAACCCAAAAGTGGACTTTAGATGACATTTATATAATATGGTCATATTTGATACATTATGTGTGGGATTTGGGTGTGTTTTCATTGCTGTATCATTACAATGATTCCTTTTTTTAATGACCTTAATTCATGTTTCTTTTATTGTATATGAATGTTTCTGGTCTGATAGTAATTTATTTTCAGGAAATATATATAAATTTACTAAATATGGAAATGATATAAAGTTATATGAATATATTATATGTTTAGAGTATGTCCCACATAATAAAATGTATGAGAACATGTTATGTTCTACTTAAAACATGATCGTGTAAATGGAATACAAGAATACAATATACCAATCATATGAATTGTTCTATCTAGAAAAGAAATATTTCAAAGTGTTGAATTGACTACAAATTAAAGACATGTAACTACATGATGTTTTTAGACTAACTATATCAAAATATTAGAATTTTATAATGTCTATAATCGACCACTAGAAAGAAATAGACTAACTACATGAAGAGTCTCATGATGTAAAAAGAAGAAAATAAACTGAACACTTGACATGACTCACATTGACCAATAGAACCAAGTGATTGGTTTTAAGTGTCCTTTAAAGGATAAACCATCTATGAAAAATTTAAAATAAAGGTAATCAAAATTATCCAATTACTATTATATATTTGATAGGGCTTCACCACACTTTCTAGATCTAAGAGAAAGCTGAATAGTCCATTCCATCGGCTCTAATTTTTTTAATGTCTACATTAAAGAGTAGATAACCTTTTTCATTAACAAAATTAAATATTTGATAGAGATTAATCACACTTTACTACACATTCACTTCTCCCATTTACCATTACATTTATGTAGTGATTTTATTAACCATTATATATTTTATGGACCCTCCTAAATTTAAAAAAAATGGTCTATGATACTCCCTATATTTTCTTTTAATCCATATGATCTCCCTTGTTTAACTAGATGAGAGATAATTCTAGGACAACCCACCTGAACATCCCCCCACCTTCCTGAACATCCCACACCCCTCCCCCGCCTAGACAACCCCCCTAGACATCTCACCCCTAGAAATCCCACACCCCTCCACCACCTAGGAAGCCAACCCCCACCCCCTGGACAACCCAACCCCTCCTTGGACATCCCACACCCCCTCCCCCACACCCCTACAACCCCTACCCCCAAATAGACCACTCTCCCAGTGACTAGTGAACCCATGCTAGAAATAATAGGATACAAGTAATCAAACAAGTTACATGATTAATGCAACAACATAATATAAATCTAACCTCACCTCCAACACCCTTGCAATAAACAACACCAAAAATACCATCCATGTCATATAAAACATATAAAGAGAAGGGGGAATCATTAAGGGTCATACATATAATATAAGTAGTTCATTATGAAAGATACAAATGAGACTTATTAAAATAATCAGAATACTAGGTCACTTTAATCCTCTTTGAAATCCCATTTCAAATAATTCATTAAAACTAACCATTTATATACTTTATTGACATATGAAATGGTTGAATGTCTCTGAATTATACTCATACTATAGAATATATAGTGATCAAAATATTTTGGGGTTTGAAAAGAAATATGAAATATAAATATATAATATTATAAGAGGAAAATGAAATAAAAAACATGTCATTTGAGGATATATATGGATCTATCATGACCGATGAGATCACAATGAAGTTACATGATAATAATAAAATCAAAACAATAAAATAATAAAATAATGTTTTCTTTTAAAGAAATTAATTATGAAACCTATAATTATGATGAAATTTCTCATCAATCAAAGAATATGAACATATTCTTCAATATAAAGAAATAATAAAATTATTAAAATAAGGTGGATAATGATAAATAATAACAAGTGATGTTATTCTAATGAAAAAAAGGAACAAATAAGGTCGTAATCCTATATGACAAACAAAAGGAACAAGGGGAAGAATAAAAAATTCAAGGAAACATTCAATGTTTCAACTTATTGGGTGAGAAATGAAACCCTCTTATAAAGGTAATAAATGGAAAATTTTCTTAGTATCTCAGGACTAAAATAGAGGGTAGTAATGATGTAAAATCTAACTCTTATTCATATTCCACTAAAAAATACTCCTCTCCCTCTTATTCTTTATCCAATCACTTATGATATACAGATATAAAATATACTTTTTTAAAACAAGATGAAGGGTTTTCTGAACTGAATTTAAATTTGAAATATCATAAAAATAAGTATAATCAATCCCTTAATGATAAGTAAAAACTTTAAATCAAAAAACTGAATTATTAAAATAAAATTAAATATATCATGATGAAGTTACAATGGAATATTGATTATATCAATTTTTTTTTGAAATTCACCAATTTATAAAATAAATTTATCAAAAATGGGGTTTATAATGTTGTGAAAATAATAATATTCTTTGGGGTTTTCAAAAAATGAATGTTAATTAAAAATAAAAACAATTTATTAATTGATATAACAAAAAAATGTTTTATAATTACTATCATAAAATAGAGAATATAATTCAAAAACATAATTAAAAGAATTATATCCAATGGACTAGATGTTTGGGGTGAACTGCTATGGTGCAAGGATATTTTCTCAAAGTTTCATTCGATGGTGTGGCAGGTTTATAATCATATACATCCAACTGATGAAAATATCAAGTGCATGTGTGTGAGTACGACCTCTAGGTAATGCTATTATAACTAGAGGATGGGATAAGAAAAAGAAGGATGATACTGGGGGGGGCACCGAGTAGCGTCGAGCATCACCACGGGTCAAGACCGTTGAAAAAGACTATATATGTTGTAGTGTCAGTTACTGTATTGTCATACCATGGGAATGTGTAGGAGAGTTCATGGGAGTGGGAGAGCCAAGTGAAGCCTCAATGTATCGATTTTTTGTTTAGTGTTTCATTTTTTGGGGATGAAATTATTGAAGGACATAATGATGTATATATCCATTTTTTCTCTTAAAATTCATTAAAATATTTCAAAATATATTTCCAGAGTTAGGTGTTGAGACGACGTGCAATTCTAAAGCTTGGTGTACCAGGAATTAATTTTATAAAAATATTAAATATATTTTATACTGTGTTTGCGTAGCTTCTTAATGAAAATAAGATAAATATTAAAAATAAAATGGGATTAGAAATTTGATACCATAATTGAGTTTGGAATGTAATGTTTACCGTAGGAGAAATATAAAATGAGTCGACATAGGGCATTCTGACTCCTCGCTCTGTGTGGATATATTTGGTGAGTTAATTAATTATTAAATTAATTAATTAATACATTTTTGAAATAGATGAATTGTTATAAATATATCCTCATGGAAATTTTTCCTAGGATTGCATCATAATCCTAGAATTTTCAACGATGCTATATTTCCTCCTTCCATGGAAGATCACCTTAGAAGACGATGAAATTGATGATCATATTGGATTAGGATATAACAAACACAGGGGCATCTCTTGATCATTGGTGAATGTGTTATTCATCAATGAATGATTCATAATTGATTTACGACTTTTCAATTGGTGTTTTTACAACTTTGATAAAATTGATTGAGTAGATTCATCATAGTTCTTTGATCTTTGTCCTTTTACAACCTTTAGATGTACCCGAGTATTGAAATCTTGTTTAATTTAAAAAAAATTCAAACCTTGGTCTCCCCATTCTTGATCGATTGTCCAAGAATTCTTGGCATCAGTCATTTAACCTTTTTTGGTGATTTTCTCCCTTTATTCTTGGCATTCATCAATGGAAGGACCCCATGATCCTAGTTCGACATTTTTGGGTGACATCGAGCCCGACCAAACCCTCGGAACTGTGACAGATCAATGAAGGAGGAACAAATCAGTGAACTAAGACTAGATCGGGAAATCTTTCAAGGCACAGATGATAGTCTTGATATTTTGGGTTTATGAAATCAATGGGAAAATGAGTGGTGGTACGCAGGATGTGTGTTGAAACATATGATTAACAAATAGAGTTTATTTCCAGTGAATGATAGCCAGAAAGTGCGAATCGTAGACAGATGTACTCATCCCGAATGGATTTGAGGAATGATCTATAGAGAAATGGCATGATTGAAGCACGAGAAGTGGATCTGGAAAACTTGAGAAAACCCCACTACATTCCATGTGAAAGGATGAACACACGATGTGTATCCACCTCAGTGGAAGAAACTAAGTTTTTGGGAAAGATAAGGATGACACTACGTGTATTCCTCTCACACGTCATTTACCCCTTCCCCAGATGGGAACCCGTGTGATGGATCACATGGATGATAAACCATGTGGAGCACAAATCTAGGTACATGGACATGTACCTGAGTATAAAGACATGTCCAGGTCACATGAATGACACCTTGTGTGAGGCAACATGTTTTGTATAGAGTACATGGGGTCTAGTACACTAACACGACAAGTAGGACACAACCCAGTCCTGGTTAGCCAAGACACGTCGTGTAGTCCTCCTAAAAAGTGTGTACAACTATATGTAATTGAGTTGTTTTCCACCAAGGGATGCAACCAGGTGGTGAAGTGGGACCAAAAATTGTGCGGGTCCCCTTATAAGCCATTTAACCCTAGTTCCTTTTTAGGAATATTCAATAATATGTATCTCCTTTGTTTGAAATTAGATTTTATCCCATGAGTAGCCTATACTGAGTGTTTCTTCACATAAAACCTGACATTTTCCTCATTGAAGCTTTGGATATATGATGTGAACTATTCCAGGCACAGTGCCTCATAAGTTATCGCTTGATGATGGCAGTGATCATGCAGGATCACCAAGAAATTTTCAAGTGGTACCATCCATCATGGTTGGACAATGAAGTTACTTAAAGACCATATTGAGTTAACCATCCCGTATAGCTGGGAAGTTGTGTCCTTGATAGATACTGAGTTCACCCTCCAACATATTTGGGAGGTGGAATCCTTAGTGGATACCAAATTGAAAACCCATCATAGCTGGGAAGTGGAATCTTCAGTGGATACTGAGTTGACCCTCCAGTGTAGCTCGACACTAGCATCCTCAATGGATACCGATGTGACCCTCTAGCATAGATGGGTAGTGGTATCCTCGAAGGTTATCGAGTTAACCCTCCACCATTGCTTGGAAGTGGCATCCTCAAAAAATTACATAGTGGAACCACCTGATGTACTAGGGAACATGTCCTCTACTTCGCGTTTTTGGAACCTCGACTGTACGACACAGTGATGAGGCATTGTTAGACTTGAACGGTTACTTCTAGGAAGACGTGTGAGATACTGGGCATCATTGGTGGTCTTTTGGAACTATTTGATACTATTCTTCTTAGGATGAGCAATGAGATGGAGATACCCTTACTATATTCTTTGGGCTTCTTTTGAAAGAGTATATATATATAATTTTTTTTCTTCGGGATCCACACCTTGGATTTGGATACTCCTCTTCCTTAGAGGGGAAGATGCATTGAGTATGTCACATTCTTTTCATGTTTATCTTCTAATAGAAGGATGAGTCTATTATCTTACTATAGGTGGTGAAGACTCTATGGGTTATTAATATATTCATAATGTTTATCCCCTTCTATTTTGGATGATATTACTTTCACTCTCTCTTCAGGTTGAGCTATTCACTTTCACTGTATCTTGCATCATGTGTTCTGCTGTCTTTATTTTCTATTGTATCTCTTACTAATCCCCCTTTAAGAATTCAGGGTATCCTACTGGGTGTGTATATACTCACCCTTATATGGTATTTTTCCACAAGTGTTGTGTCTTATATAGAAGATGGATAGTTTGACTATGACATTAGGGGAGCCTAGGGATACAGGGTGCTCGGACCATGTAAGGTGGTTGTAGCTTGGGATTCAGGAGTTGGGATTTTCATCAGTTTACTTTTCTAATTTTGTCAGGTTGGGAAAAAATTCTATTTGGGCGTTTATTTTTCCCCTTTACTTTTCATTTTACACTACCGTACTTTTGTAGTGTCCATATGTTCATGATTTCTTGGATTATTTTATTGTAGTATTGCATCTTTTATTCTTTCCCTCTGCACTTTTTCATTTAGATTGTTATGTGTGTGTCTGTAGGTACATGGGAAATGGCCTCCCTGAGTTAGTTTTTCCTTCAATGCTTGTCGCCACCCCCTAGCCAATGGAGACAGGATTGGGGTAGTTATGGCTTAAGACTTGACTTGGGTCGAGTATTGACAGGGTATGTAAGCCTACTATACATATCAAATAAGTCATTTTCCAAAGTTATTTTCACATAAATTTCTCAGTAAAATTCAAAAACAAACAATAATCTTCCTAATAGTCAAAAATGAGTCTATTATGGTCAGGGTAATTTTTAACCTAGTTGAAGAAGTGAACAATTGACTTATTTAGTAATTATTTTAGTTGAATAAATGAAGTGTGGAAAAGGACCCTTGATTCTGGAACCTAGGTGTGAGTGATAATTGAAAGTTCCTTGTGTTAAAGTTTTAATTCCACTTTTATCCAACCTGTTTTACTCCAAGAATTTGAAATCAAATTAGAATTTAAATTAGGACGATGGTGACATTTATTAGGAGGCATGATTATTCCATGTCGTGGAGGGATTTTGAGATTCATTTTAACTATGGAGTAAACTATAACATAGGAAGGACAAACATTTCTTTTTTTAGAGTTTTCTTTTAAAAATAATAAAATGCATTGAATTCCCCAAGAGTGAAATTGATTATGTGTGGCGGGATTTGTTGTGGCATTTATTTCATTTATTTATTCCAAATCAATTATTATAATTAATTATATTTTTTAATTTTAAAATAATTTATTTTGTTGAATAATTGGTAATTTTTGTCACTATTGTATTAAATTATTAAAACATTTATTTTTCGTTAAAATATATATTTTTCTGTTTATTTTATTCCTTTTGAATAATTTAATGTTAAATAATTAATTTTGTATAAACCACCATTTTATTCTAGTTTTTTTGTTTAAATTAATATTTTTTAATTTTCATTCTTTTAATTCATTCAATATTTTATTTTATGTTTTTCCATATAATAATTTTAAATATTCAATTTAATTATTTAATTTTAATTATTTAATTAAATTAATTTTTTAATTAGATTCATTAAATTATTTATGGTATGAAATAATTAATATTTTCAATTAAATTAAAATTATTTTTAAATGCTTTTTAATTTTGGTTAAGTGTTAAATAAATTAATTTATTCATTCATAATTTTTTTTAATTTATTATTTTTGTCAATTATAATTTTATTTATTTATATTTTAAATGTTAGTTGTTTATTAATTCATTTTAGGTACCACTCCACGATCTACCATGAGGTGCTACCATTTTGACCCTGTACTTGTTCTCATGATACTATTACACCCAAAATCCATCTACTGCCACACAAAATTTACCATCATACACAACTCCCTAGAACACATCTATATGTTTTTTTAAAATGTGCCTCAAAGGAGGCATTGATGCCGCTGTATTTTGGTTTTGTCCAAAGGCGGAATCACCACTGTCGCCTTTTCCCTAAAAAAATCTATATTATAGATTATTTTTTATATATTTAAAATTCTTATTTTTTTTTATTTTTTTATGTTTATATATATATATAACAAAATATTTCAACAAAATTTATCTCTTATTCAAGTATGTTATTTTTATAGCCAATAAAATATAAAGTATAAGAACAATATAAATAAAAATTAAAACATTGATTAAACATGTAAGAAGTTGTCGAAAATAAAAACAATTTATTAAAAAATGTTAATAAAAAATAACTTATAAGAATTCTATTCTACGAACATGAAACATATAAATGTCTCAAATACATGATTTTGATATACTATAAAATAAAAAGTAGAAGACCAATATAAATGATAATTAAGACATGGATTAAACATATAATAAGTAGTCGAAAACAAAAATAATTTCTTCAAAAATGTTGACTAAAAATATTTTATAAGCTTTCTAATCCACCAACATGAAACATATAAATTATTCAAGTACATTAATTTTTTAGACTATAAAATATAAAGTATAAAACCAATATAAATGAAAATTAATACATGGATTAAACATATAATGAGTAGTCGAAAATAAAAATAATTTCATAAAAAATGCTGAGGGAAAATAATTTATAATATTTCTAATCCACTAACATGAATATTATAATTTTTTCAAGAACTAATATTTTCTGGACTATAAAATTTAAAATATAAGACCAATATAAATGAAATTTACGACATGGATTACAATTATAATAAGTAGTTGAAAATAAAAATAATTTCTTAAACAATGTTGATGAAAAATAATTTATAATCTTTCTAATCCACCAACTTGAAACTTAGAAATGTTTCATGTATGTGACTTTTCTAGCATATAAAATATAAATTATTATACCAATATAAATTAAAATTAATACTTGGATAAAACGTATAAGTAGTCTAAAATAAAAATAATTTCATAAAAAAAATTTGATGAAAAATAATTTATAAAATTTCTAATCCACCAACTATAGAAATGTTTCATGTACGTGACATTGTGAGCATATAAAATATAAAATACAAGACCAATATAAATGAAAACTAAGACATGGACTAAACATATAATAATTATTTTAAGATAAATATAATTTCTTAAAAAATGTTGATGAAGAATAATTTAAAATTTTCTAATCCACCAACGTGAAACATAGAAATGTTTCAAGTATGTGACTTTTCTAGCATAAAAAATATAAACTATAAGACCAATATAAATGAAAATTAATAAATTTATTAAAAATATAATAAAAAGTCTAAAATAAAAAAAAATTCTTAAAACAATTTGATAAAAAATAATTTATAATCATTCTAACCCACCAACATGAAACATAGCAATATTTCAAGTACGTGATTTTATAGCCCTTAAAATACAAATTAGAAGACCAATATAAATGAAAATTAAGACATAGATTAAACAAATAATAAGTAATTTAAATTAAAAAATCATTAAAATTTGTGATGAAAAATAATTTATAAGATTTATATTCCACCAATTTGAAAATTTGAAATGTTTCAAGTATTGATTTTTCTAGACTATAAAATATAAAGTATAAGATAAATATAAATTAAAATTAAGACATGGATTAAATATATAATAAGTAGTTGAAAATAAAAATAATTTCTTAAAAAATGTTGATGAAAAATAATTTATAAGCTTTACAATCCACCAAATTAAAACATAGAAATGCTGGAAGTAAGTGACTTTTCTAGCCTATGAAATATAAATTATAATACCAATATAAATGAAAATTAAAACATTGATTAAACAAATAATAATTCTAAAATAAAAATAACTTCATAAAAATGTTGTTTAAAAATAATTTATATGCTTTATAATCCACCAACTGGAAACTTTGAAATGTTTCAAGTACACGACTTTTCTAGCTTATAAAATATAAAGTAGAAGACCAATATAAATGAAAATTAAGAAATGGATTATACATATAAGAAATAGTTGACATTTTAATTTTTTTATATGGGTATTTTAGTTTATATTTTATATGCTTTCAATGTCAAGTAGGTGGCTTTGGATCCTCATCAACATTCCTTCTTTTCACTCTCACATCCAAGTAACTTTTCTTACATTCCTTTCATTTTCATTTATTTATTTTATTTATGAAAATATTTATTTTCAAAAACTTTAAAGATGTTTAGGCTGTCATTTAAATTTTATTTTCATTGTTTTAATACTATTTATTTTATAATCTTTTAAATTAATCTACTTGAAATATAATAATTATTACTATGTTTCAAGTAGTCAACTTTGAATGCTATCAAATATAAACTATTCCTAAAATATTAATGAATACTAAAGCACTGGATAAACATGTAATAAGGGTTGATAGTAATAATATTTTATTCACTTAGAAAGACATAAAACATATAAATGAACATGTAAAATCAATGTATTTGTCTATGGCGAGGAGATTCCATCGCACATGGTGGTCTACGAATAGGACGTCCTCTTTGAGTTTGTTGTGGAGTCTAATGACCTGGAAAGAGCTGATCCTCCGGAACTGGTACGTCAAATGTCACATCTAGTACCCGTGTATTAGTGGGAGGAGATATAAACTGCATATTGTATTGTGCTCTTGATCTTTCTCTCACTAGGGTGGTAGAACGACCATCCATCATTGCAGTGGGTAACCAAATCTGCGATAGAGTTATACCGTAAGGTTGTGATGGATCTGGATCTCAAGGATATG
Organism: Viscum album; assembly: GCA_963277665.1. Classification (NCBI taxonomy): domain Eukaryota; kingdom Viridiplantae; phylum Streptophyta; class Magnoliopsida; order Santalales; family Viscaceae; genus Viscum; species Viscum album. Next base: position 256,913,798 of record OY728128.1, on the reverse strand, counting down.
ATGGATCTGAACCTCTAGGCTATGATCAATCTAGACACAAAGATAGAGATAACTATAGATATCCTATCGAGAAAGATGAATCACATGTCACCTGTGGCACATCCTCAGTCGGCTGAGGTTGGACTACTATAGGGCTAACCATTTAATGTGGAGTAGTTGAGGCCTCATGTGTATCACGATGCTATCTACATCATCTTCATCTTGACTCCTCAGTAGAAACATCTACTTCAGGATGTTCCTCTAAGGTAGGAACCTCCTCTCACTGGGCTAGAATCTCAAAGATGCTCCCAAAAAGCACATGATAAGATGACATCATCTCTAGCGCTTCTGCATGGACGACTACCTGGCTAAAGACCCCTCCTCCTATTTATCACTCATGTGAACAAGATTCTATAAGTTAGTTACCTATAATTTTATTCAAAATGAATTAGAAATAGTTAAATAAACAAACTAATTGAAATTTAGTGACAAAAAATCTTATGAATCTCTCTGTTGTTTTAGGTATGATATAGTATAGACTTCAGTCTATACAATGGCTCATACTTGACCTACTTTGAAAGAATGAATTAATTTATAGGTACACTCTAGATACAAAACTCTACACATCTATGAAAACTGTCTAGAAATCTGGCATTTACTCAATGCCTGTCCTCATCCTTACTCCCTATCAACTTCACCTCAAGAAACATCTCTATCTGTCTCAGCGGCAATGGAATCAACTGAGCACATGAAAAACTGGTGCATGACTTCTTCAGGCTACTGCCACTCAATAATATGGAAGTGAATGAGGGAAACTATAGCCATATCATCCTCAAGACCAATAGTACAGTATGGTTGAAAATGGTTCATAATAGTATAATACGAAAGCCATGAAATCTGAAATGACATGTGACCTTTGTCAAATAATCTCCTTACTAAAAACCAAAATTGGTGCTATTTTTAATTTTTTTTAGATAGTGATAGATTGTATATACATACCTAGTTTGGTATCAAATAGTTCAACTTGAGTCGATATACACTCAAATGGTGTCTTGGAACTGCGTGGAAACTATGTCTCTAACACCACCTATAAAATACAACATTTATAGTGACAAATATTGAGAAATAAAATTCTATTACCCCTTGTAGCATCAGAAAACCAATAGAAATGAGTGATCATACCAGTTTCCACACTGATCATCATGCAGCACCTCCACCGTAATTAGTTGACCAACAAGATTAGGGCGGAATGTGGGGATGTGCTCCCATGCCTAGATCTCATGATGGAATAGTGACACCCTCATTGATCGATCCTCTCCACCATCTAACATGACCTGACAAACATGGATATCCTTCTGAGTGTGTGGTATGGTATCATCCATCTATATATAAACAAATTAAATGAGTTGTAAGTGTAAAATGTAAATATAATGTTATGGTTAGAAGAATGGTATGAATTATAGAAATCAAGACATGCCTTGTTTATTCACATTGATTTATGAAGATATTTTTACCAAAAGAAAGTGCCATGTCTTCATGTTTTTTAAATTATATTACTAATGGGTTGTTAAGATATTATTTTAGCTAGAAAAGGGTGTTTTTTAAGATATGGGTTTATATATTTATATATATAAACAATCTGTATTTTTTATATAAATGTTTATTATAAAATGGTGTACTTTTTAATTTCTGTATGACTATCCACATGATGGTATGATTCATGGTTATTTTATCACATGTACAAGTCATTTTTTTAACACTAATTGAACTTCAAGAAAGAATTTTTGGGCAATGAACCATGATGTAGGAGGAACTGTGTAAAAAACGATAGTGATGATGTAAACTCATTCTGTCACTGTCATCATTCCTGCAAATTCTCATGCATCGTGGTTAATTTCCCACAAATTATTTCTTAAAGTCTAGTTATTATTACAAAATGACCTGTACTAACATCTATTGTTTGTTATGTACTATAACAAGATCCTTTCTCAGTTTTTACAACATCACCGTAGTAGTACCCATAGGTAAAAACTAACTCTATACATCAAAAATGTTTTCTGATCATGTTTCTGATAGTGTAACTAATATTGAAAAACCAGGTTGATCATATAATATTTATTGTACTGAAATTTTATAACATATTCTTGTACCATAAAATATGATACTATTATTTAATTATATAAACTTTTATTAGAATATCAGTCACATAATGTTTTGAAAACCGAGGTAAAGGGAAGATGTTTTTGGGTTTATGATTCATCTTTTATGTTTTAGGGTTTAGAGATTAGGGTTTTAGATATTGAGTTTTGGGTCTAGGTTTTTTGTTTTTTATAAGGTTTACGGTTTAGTTTTATGATTTAAGGGTTAGAGTTTAGGTTTTAAGGTTTAGGGTTTAGAATTTTGAGATTATAGTATAGGGGAGAAGTTTTCTAGTTTAGGATTAAGATGTTAGGTTTTGAGGATTAGAAAACCAAGAAAAAAAAAAGAAGAGATAACAACATATAATTTACAATATGAGAATCTCACAATGAAGAAAATACATCATTGTGTCTGAGAGTGTGAACTAGACCCAAAAATGTTTTGGAATCGTTTCCGGATATGACCTTATTGATGAAATATGGTGCATCTCAAACTCTACCCTTATTCTTGAGGCCATTCCATCTCATTCCGCATACTACAGGCTTTGGGTCTCTCATGGGGATACAACTGATTAAAATCAGGTATTACTATTGGCTGGCCTTCGGGAATTAGGAAATAAAGGAACTCACAAATAGGTGTCCATGGTGCAACATAACAGTTAGCAATGGTTTCCATCTGGTACACTGGATAAACATATGCTTCCCCTGATATGTTCATAGAAGCACATGTTACGATGGCATGTGCGCATGGAAAATTTAAGGCCTGAAAGTTTCCAAATTGACATTTCCTTGTTTCCAGTAATACCACTATTTTTTCACTAATGATATTTGTGATGGGGTCTGAATTCTCTTTCACTTAGTTGAGAGTCTTCTAATCTAAAAATGCAGACATGATAACCATAATCTTCTTCAATATTCTTTTAAATCCCTCATTGAAAGTGTCCTCCATACCTTATCCCTTGTTGTATTCTATTTGATACTAGTTTTTGCCCATCAAAAAAGTACTTCACACAATGATATAATGTCTCTTGAACTAGGTCAGTTATAGGTAACCTTTTAAGACCTTTAAAGACACCATTTATGCATTACATGATGTTTTTGGTCAAGGGTCCGTACCTTTTCCCCCGTCATATGCCAATGTCCATTTTTCTTTTGGAATCTGCATTATCTAATCATAAACTTGTTGATTATCCTAGGGGAATTTTTCAACAAATTATTCAAAGAATCATTGATTCGACTCATATAATACATAGAAGAAATGATATTTTACATTAATTGATTTTATCTTTATGTTGAAATAGTAAAAAATAACAAACACAATGCGTATCAAGCCTCGTGATTTCCTTCCTTATCGGTTCGTTGTGAAATTTTTTATGAATTTTTATAGAAATGTGTTTAATGAAGAACTGATGATGTGAATTTTGGTATCTCCATGTATCAAGATTTGCATTGATTGCCTCATTAATTTCCCGATGCTAATCAGATATCAAACAAACACCCTGAATGTTGATAGAATGGTTGCTGATATATATCAAAAACCAACTCCATGATTCATAGTTTTAATTCTCTATAATGGAAAAGGAAATATGAAGAGGTAAACGGTTTCCATATTTGGGTGATTCAATCAACAATATGCACTTGTATTTTTTGTATATAAATATTCCATCAATCTGAATGAACTGTTTGCTGAAATGAAATGTGAAGATACATGGAAGGAATTCCCAAAACAACGGATGAAATTGAACATGGTATGGATCAAGTCGGTTATCGTGAGACACGTGTTCATTTGTATAATGATGGAATAAAACTTGGTCATGATACCTCAATATAACTACAAATTGCGGAAACACTCAATATGGGTCATCCCAATCACCACAGACCTTCATAATTGCCTTCTGTTTCACCATCCATGCCTTATTATAGGAATTATTATAAGATAATGTATTTTGTATCCAATCCTACACAAGGGATACTAGAATGTCTTGGAAATTACTAATCATCTCAATAATAATGGATGACACAAATTCTATATCCAATGAGGTATGATTTTGTGTTAGTCTTGGCAGAATCAAAGTATGAGCTGCCTCAATCCTTGAGATTCTCTAACCTCCAAATGTAATGTCTAGAATCACACTCAAGTGGAATCTACAATCATCCCCATACTTCTCACAATGTATGATATATTTAATATGGCTGGATTCTTGAACTATATATTTATAGTGCCTCTCAATGTGAAACCAGTTTAGCATGATTTTAAATTCATGTTTACTTGGAAAATTCCTCCAAACATATATGGTTTTTTCCAGCTCACAAAACCTATCAGATAAAACTATTGGAAACTCAATTGTGAGTGTGAGAACATTATTGTCAAATTCAGGCACATGTGGGTCATTGCTTCTGACCAAGATGCAAATACTAGTGGATGTTTTATTATTGGTCGATGATGCTGTACAATTAATGCATTTCTTGAAACTTCCTCCCTAACTTCAGCTGGTTCCTCCTCATCATCACTGTTTTCACCATCTATTCCATCATTACAAAACTCATCATTGGAAGTCATATTAACATGTATATCTGAGAGATCATCTAGGTTTTCCTCTTCTGTATCATTTGGTAGAGGATCGATTTCATGGGGAATACTATCTTCAACCACTCTTGTAAGTCTACATCTTCGTACAAATAGATGTTGTTGTTGTAAAGTAGAAACATCAACATATAACTCCATCATGGTACCATCTGACCGTTGAGAAAATAAATTTATTACTTGGACCCAAAAAACATCAGTAACCAATCGACAGGCTAGATAACATAACGTTGCTAGGAATTGAAAATGACTATAGCTCATAGACTTGATCTCTTGATCGAGTCCCAGATTTAAGGAACAAATAATTCTATCTTTAAGGTCACTTAGAGTTACACAATCAGTTTTAGTAACCACTTTTATTGGTTGTGTACTGTAAGAATCTACATTCTCAGTTTGAATAACCTCCCCATAGTAATACACACATGAAAACATGACTCTCTCCATCAAAATTATTTTTTCGGTCAAAATTATGATACTTTAATAAATATTAACAATGATTGTTTCCCATATAATATTTATTAGAAATTAATTTTAGGACACATTTATATACCCTAAAATAAGCTAGTAGTGTTTTATTCTAAAATTTTTTGTTTGAATATAAGTCATAAAATGTTTTGGAAATCGAGATAAAAAGAAGAGGAAACATAAAATTATTTTATTTATCATTGATAAAATGATAGTTCTGATCATATAATGTGAAATGAAGAAGAAAAAACACATTAAAAAATACATTAATTTTTTATAACATACAAGAAATAACTTAACATTTTTCAATAAAATGTTGTTTGGATGAGATGAGTCTAACATTAGATATGAGGTAAAATCCATATTATTTTTAATTGGCAGATTAATAACATCGTCAAAAGATATGTAATTCACTTTTGAACTTTCAAAATCTTTTGAACTTCTAATGACATATCATAGATGTCATTAGAAGACCAAAAACATTCGAAAGTTCAAAAGTGAAGTGCATATCCTTTGAAGATGTTACTAAGATTCTAATTAAAAATAAGTTGGATTTTACCTCATGTACGTAGTGAGACTCATCTCATCCAAACCACATTCTATTGAAAAATGTCAAGGTATTTCTTGTATGTTGAAAATTCATGTGTTATTTAATCTGTTTATTCTTCTGCATTTCACTTTATATGATCATAATTATCATTATCTAATCATTATATGGATTCATTTTTTACCCCCACGTTATTCATTAATTAATCTATAATTAATAATTACTAATAATAACTATTATTTCTAAAATATACAATCTTTATGATTATAACATTTTAAAACATTTTCTTATATCCTAAACTATGATACTAATGTTTCTTAGTATAGTTTTACTAAGTTAATGATTCATTAATCACTAGCTAGTCATTACTAAGTTAATAATTATTTATTCATAAGTTAATCATTCTTCAATCACTCTATAATAGAGAATAACAAACACATAAAATAACACATGAATGTTTTACAACATGAAAGAAATACCAACATTTTTTAACAAAACATGGTTTGGATGATATGAGGCTAACTTCGAATGTGAGGTAAAACCCAAATGATTTTTATTTGATATCTTAATAACATATTATACAAGTATGTACTTAACTTATTAAGTACATATCTTTATATGATTTTATGAAGCTACCAAATAAAAATAAAATGGATTTTACCTCACTTCTGAAGTCACACTCATCTCATCCAAACCATTTTTAATTGAAAAATGTCAATGTATTTTTTTTATATTGTAAAACATTCATGTGTAATTTAATGTATTTTTACTTATCCATTTTATTTTATATAATCATAATTTTTATTTTATCAATGATAAGTATTATTATCTAATCATTACATGTATTCATATTTTAATCATTAGTTATTTAGTAATTAATCTATAATTAATCATTACTAATAAAAACTATTATTTATAAAATATATAATATTTATGATGCTAAAATTTTAAAACATATTGTTATATCCTAAAAAATGATACTAATTCTACCTAGTAAGTTTTTTAACAAATCAATCATTCTTTATTCATCAGTTAATCATTATTAAGTTATTATTATATTATTTATTCTTTAATCATTAATCATATGATATTAATTTGTTAATTATAATTAACTAATCATATGTATTCATTTTTAATCCTAATTTAATCATTAATTAATCTATAATTAATCATTACTAATAATAAGTATTATTTCAAAACTATATATATACAATTTAACTACTTAATAAATAACAAAATTAAAACTGACTAAACATAATTTAATTAATAATAATAAATTTAATTCTTTAATTCTTTTGTCCTTGTCTATTTTATTCTACATTATCATTACTATCATTTTATCATTTATAAATATAATAATTTGATTTTTTTTCATATGTATTTTAGTATTTTATAAATAAAATATGAATCATCTTAAGAATATCCCCTGGGAGTGTCAAACCAAGAGTGAAACAAGGCTCATTGTCATGCACCAGTTCCCGTTCAAGTCTACTCAAAGTGATGTTTTTGGGTTTTACTCTTAGGTACATCTGTGAAATAGCCATATCTAGTTGTTTGTATTCAAATAGGGATTTTATTTCTTAGATAACCATAAAATATTTATGCTACCAAATTTTTTCAATACTTAATCCTAAGTAATTCTGTACTTAATATATACTTAATCTATACTTAATATATACTTAATCATTACTAATAATAATAATAATAATTACAAACTATATATAACAAATTAAAAAAATTAATAAAAAAATATTTAAAACTAACTAAAATACTTAAAAAATGAAATATTTAGAACTAAAAATAATTCTATTGAATAAATAAAAAACGTTAAATTAAATAAAAAATACCTCTAAATGTTGATTCGCAAAAATTTGGGCCTTCATTTGGACCACCAACTCCCCCACATGGAGAATGATTTTATTTAGAGAGAGAAGTAGTGGAATGAATATAGATGGGAGAAAATATAAGTGAGGAGAAAGGGGTGGCTTCCTTTTATAAGGAGTTGAGGGAGAGGTGGCACTACCGTCCGCCATTATCACCTTCATCATCTCACCTCTTCCACACTATCAAATCTCATTTTTCGGTATTTTTGTGAGGAAGTTTCCCCATCACATTCAAGAGTGTTTTTATGAGTGTTTTCTCCTTGTAATAAGGAAGGTAGTGTGTACCCACTTTTAACCCATAGTGATATTTCTTTTTTCCCGTGATTTTTACCCCTTCCATTTGGGGGGTTTTCCACGTTACATATGGTGTCCCTTTTATTTCCGAATTTTGAACTTTATTTTATCTCATTATTATCGTTGCACCGGTGTGCCAATAATTTATGGCCACTTCAAGTGGTATCAAAGGCAGGTTCTAGCCTGATGTTGTTCATATTTTCAGGAATTGATAATTCTCGTAAATTTGAGTACGCTCTGTGATTACAATTCCTGTTGATCTGTTGCATCAAAAAAAAATTATTGAGATTATTAAATACATAGTTGTGAAATATAGGATGTTCTGGACTGATGACATGTCCAAATGGTGATGAAATTTGAGATCAAAAAATTCAGGGGGAATAATTTTTTGTTGTGGAAAATGAAGATCCAGATATTACTGTGGAAGGATAATTGCCTACAAGAAATTGAAGAAAATCCACCAGGTGTGACGAGTGAAAAATGGAACAATATGGATGAGAATTCTATTGCCAACATCCATTTGGAATTGGTAGACAAGGTCCTATCGAGCATTATAGAGAAAAAAAATAAAGGAAATATGGGATACACTGATGAAGCTATATGAGGCCAAGTCACTACATAATAAAAGTTTCTTAAAGAGAAAATTGTACACTCTTCGGATGGAATATTCATCATCAGTGAACGACCACAGCAACAACCTCAATACCTTGTTCTCTCATCTCACGGCGTTGTGCTATAAAATTGTGGATACTGTATGTGCATAGATTCTACTCCAAGTTCACCAGATTCATATGACCAACTCATCATCAACCTCACTAACAATATCCTATTGGATATGATGATCTTTAATGATGTTGCATCCTTAGTTCTTGAAAAATAAATTTTTCACAAGAACAAGGAGGACAGATAGACAACTTTGCACCAAGTAGAGGCTCTGTCAATGGAGAGAGGAAGGATGGTGGAGCATGGTTCCAGTGGGAGCCAAAATCATGGTAGGTCCAATTCAAGGAGTATGAAGAATAATGTCACATGTTTCAATTTTGGTAGTAAGGGGAATGTCAAGAAGGATTGTTGGAATAAGAAGATTGGGGAAAAGAGCTCTTAGGGGAATGTGGATAGTACTTTTGGAAAGGGAGATATACTAGTCAATAAAGTGGAAACGACTACTGGAAGCTGGAAACATCTTGATGATGCATGGATTATCGACTTAGGAGCCACATGGCACATGACGTCTCAAAGGGAATGACTTGACCAATATGAAACCATCTTGGAAGGACTTATGTACATGGGGAATGATCATAGTATGATGATCATTGGAGTCGGTACCATCAAACAGAAGACGCATGATGGCATAGTATGGACTATCCAAGGAGTACGTCATGTGAAGGGCCTAAAGAAGAACTTATTGTCTTTGGTACAATTTGATGACATCAGATGAAAAACTCACACTGAGAGTGGAGTGATTAGAATCATGAAGGGAACACTTTTGGTAATGAAGGAGGATAACATGTATAAGAACATGTACGTTCTTATAGGTGAAACGTACAAAGAGGTAGAGATAGTTGTTGCATCAACAACCTCAACAGAAGCATTGATGACATTAAGGCATAATAAGCTTAGCCATATGTCAGAACGAGGCCTAAAGATTCTTGCAGATCAGAATTTTTTTCCTTTGCTGACAAAGGATTCCTTACCATTTTGTGAGCATTGTGTTTTGAGAAAGCTACACAGGTTAAAGTTTGGGATGTCAATAGCGAGAAGTTCGGAGATCTTGGAGTTGATCCATTCTATTGTTTTTCAGGCATCGATTATATCCCTGGGAGGAGAAATGTACATTGTATCATTCATTGATGATTATTCCAGGATATTTTGGGTGTACCCAATGAAGAGGAAGGAGGATATTTTTGAAGTCCTAAAAACATTCAATGTGCGAAAGGAGCATGAATCTGGAAAGAAGATCAATTGTCTAAGGACTGACAATGGTGGAGAATATACAACGCGGAATTTGATACTTTTTGTCAACATAAATTAATCAAGAGACAGTTCATGGTGGTGTATACTCCTTAGTAGAATGGAGTGTTAGAGATTATGAATAGAAACCTATTGGATAGAACTATGGTGATGTTGAAGACTGCAATAATTTTCAAAAAAAATTGGGCAAAAGTAGTGAATACCGCCTGTTATGTGATCAACCAATCTTCTTCAATGGATATTGAGCTATAGACACCGATGGATATGTGGAATGGTAATCCCGCTAACTATTCTTGGTTATATACTTTTGGAAGTCCTATATATGCAATGTTTAATTACCAGGAATGATTGAAGTTGGATTCAAGATCCAGGAAATGTATCTTCTTGGGGTACGATGATGGTTTGAAGGGGTATAATTTGTGGGACCCCACTGCCCAAAAATTTATCATCAGTAGAGATGTATTTTTTGTGGAAGATAAGGTTCAAATGGAAATTGATCGAGACGCAAAGAAGGAGAATACAAAAACTACAATAGTCAAAGAGGAGGATAAATCCAAGGAAGAACATGTTTCCTCTGAGCTATTACCAGTGAATGATGATCAAGTACCGGTTGAGTCTGGAACATGACGGTCAACTTTGGAGAAAAGTGAACTATTAGGGAACTCAGACTATGTCACTGAGAGCAATATTGCGTACTACTTATTGATAGAGGATGGAGAGCCATCTTCTTTTGTAGAGGTGACCTAGAGTCCAGATGTATCCTCAAGGATGGAGGCAATGTAGGAGGAACTCGAAGCCCTGCATAGGACCAAGACTCAGGATCTTGTTCAATTACCTCATGGAAGGAAGAATATCAGAAACAAATAGTTATTTAATATCAATTATAACGTAAAGGACCAGGTGGAAAGGTATCATGCACGATTGGTGGTCATAGGATTTTCTCATAAGGAAGGTATTGATTTCAATGAAATACACTCTCAGTTGTTAGATTGACAACTGCTTGGTTAGTTATGGCGATGTGTGCAACATTTAACTTACATCTAGAGAAGTTGGATGTGAAGGCTGAATTTGTACATGGTGATCTTGATGAAGATATATATATGGTAATGCTAAAAGGTTTTGCAGAAGAAAGAAAAGAGAACTTGGTTTTCAGGTTGAAAAAAATCTTTGTATGGTCTCAAACAGGTGTCGAGATGTTGGTATAAGAGATTTGATTGCTATATCATTATCCTTAGATACAACAGACTTCATTAATATCCCTGTGAATATTTCAAGGGTTCAGATGGTAATGATTTCTTCATTATTCTATTTTATGTAGATGACATGTTAGTTACAGGCCCCAACGATGATCAGATCTAGGAGATAATGGCAGAGTTGTCTAGGGATTTTGATGTGAAGGACTTGTGACTCGCAAACAAGAATCTTGGGATTAAAATTTACCAAGATATAAATAATGGGAAGATTTGGCTATCACAGTAGAGTTACTTATATAGAGTCTTGAAACGCTTCAACATGAAAGACTGTAAGACAATATCTACCCCTCTTCCTGTTAATTTCAAGTTATCCTCAATGATGAGTCCTAAGAGTGAAGCAAATATGAATGAGATGTATTTTGTACCATATGCCTCATCAGTGGGTATTCTAATGTTCTATATGGTTTTTACTATACAAGACATTGCACATGCAGTGGGTGCAGTTATTTGGTACATCGAGAATCCAAGACAGGAGCATTGGAGCACAGCGAAGAGGATAATAAGATACATCATGGAGACCTCAAATGATACATTATGTTATGTAGGATCGAATTATAAAGTCATAGGATATGTTGATTCATATTTTTTCAGGAGATTCTGACCAAAGGAAATCCACTACTGGTTATGTGTTTAGACTTATAGGAGGAGCTGTGAGCTGATTTCAAAATTACAGTTAGTTGTGGCTTCATCCATGATAGAGGCAGCTTGAAAAGAGGCAATTTGGTTGAGAAAGTTGTTGGAGGACCTCAGGAAATTACATGTGAATAACAAATTGTTTTATGATAGTTAGAGTGCCTTTCATATTGCAAATAATACATCTTTTAATTCTAGGATGAAGCACATTGGGGTACAATATCACTTTGTCCAAGATGTGGTGGAGGAAAGAAGTGTGGATATGCAAAAAAAATCATACTAAAGAAAATCTGGAAGATTTTGTGACAGTGTAAATTATCTCTGATAAGTTCGGATAGTGCAGATCCTCAAGTGGACTTCTAGATATTTGAGAAGCGTGTTTTCTATATAGAAATTATGTGTGTAGATGTCATTGGTTCTCAATAAAATCTCCAAGTGGTATATGTGTTGGAGGGAATCCATTTGCAGGACGGTGGCCGCCCCCTCCTTAGTCAAAGGGGGGAAGGTGGTGGTAGATGGTGGGTGGCCAAACCCCACCAAATTCATCCAGTGGGAGAAATGATGATAGGGGAGAGGCGTTTTATATAAAGGGATCTCTCCCATTAGTTTTATTATCCCATCATCACCTTCTGCATCTCAACTCATTAGCACTATCATATCCCATTTTGTGGTATTTTTGTGAGGCGGTTTCCCCATCATATTCAAGAGAGATTTTACGAGTGTTTTATCCTTATAATAAGTGAGGGAGTGTGTGCCCACTTTTACCCCATAGTGATCCTTCTATTTTCCCATGGATTTTTACCCCTTCTATTTGGGTGTTTTTCCACGTTACATCCGGTGTCCCTTTTATTTCCACATTTTTCACATTATTTAATCTTGTAATTATCATTGCACTGGTGGGCCAATAATTTACAGTCCCTACACCGACCACCGTCTCTAACCATGAAGAAGAATACATCCACACTAGATCTTCCCTCCCATGCGTATGTAGAGGCTCGCTCCTCCTGTTGAAGCCCACTGAGCATCCAACCCGATCCGAAGATATTCAGTATATATATATAATTATAATTTTAAATATAACTATATTTATATAACAAAAATATCTATATGTATACTTATATATATAATATTTATTTCATTGTTAATTTTAATAATTTTTACTTTACTTGAAGTTTTTTTCTAGAAGAATTCGAAGACAATGATGCAACACTCACTTTACTACCATAAATTGATGCATATGTGGCACCTACATTTATAACTGTAAAATATAAAGAATTGATAAAAGGGACACTTTTTTCACTACTATCTAAAAACACTGATAAGGATATCTTTTATTAGCTCTAGGAAAAAATGGTGATAAAAGTTTACCCTTTATTATTGATTTTTTTGGCGCTGATAAAATTATCTTATAAAAATATATATTAAAATATATTATTATTATATTTATATTCAAAAATAATGTTTATTTTTATACATTAATTAAAAAATGCATGTTTATGATTTATTTAAATATGATATATTAGTATATAATTTTTAATAATTCCAACATATATATATATATATTGTTTTAAAAAAAGTATCCATAAGATTATAAATAATTAAATATATATATATATATATATTTTTTGTAAGATACCAAACTTTGTGGAGGTATTTCAATGTCTACAATTATAGTTTCAATCTCTTATTTTTGGTTAATGAATTGGTTTAAAGAAGTATGTGGGGTCTCGAGGGTGTTCAAAGGGTTTAAGACATGAGAAAGGGGAAAACTGAGCCAATCTGCTCAAATCCCATGGTTAGCGCACAGTTAAGCAAACCTTGCATAATCCCCACATAATTGTGAAGCCTTGGATAGAGTCTTAACACATTGTATTTCAAACATTGTGTCCTACCCAGGTAACCGTGTGACCCAGTTTCCCTTGGATAGAAGCTAGCGCACGGTCTACGCACAGTTTTTCAAACCGTACAGGTAAACTATGTGACCCTATAATGCTTGGAAAATTTAGAAAAATTACATTATGGGATTTTAAACCCTCAACTAATTTTCTCCCTTCATTTTTTCCATTGAACCCTAGTGATGAAAAAGATTTTCCAAGGGCTCCCAAGGGTTATTCTCCTTCTTCTATAGGTCGTTCGGTGTGATGTCGGTTGCGGATTGATGCTATGGGTATGTCTAATCCCTCTCTTGTTTCTCTTGTTGGTTTAGGGTTTCCATTGTTCTCTTATCTCCATCCAAGGCTCTAAAACCCTTCTTTTCCAGTGAGATCTAGGTTGAGGATTTAAAGGGTGGCTGAATCAGGATCTAAGGATTCGATTGAGAGTGTGTTCGTCAATGGCTTTTAGGTAAGTGGTCTAAAAGTTATATCCCTTGGTTTTTACATAGATTTGTGCATGTGGGGTTATGTTATTATTCTCTCCTTGATGTGTTCATGGTGTCATTTTAATGATTTGATTTAATGGGGGTCTAAATAACCAATTGAACCCCTCAAGATCCTCATGAGATGCATAAAGAATAAATTGACCGATTTAGGGCCACCCATGGGGTGTGCTGGCCCTCCAGAATGTGGTTAAAAGATATGTAAAGTGTGAAATTGACTTGTGATTATGTAGATCCCTTGAAGAATGTGTAAATTGTTTAATGTAATGATTAATAAAATATTATGGTTAGATGAGTTTATTTGTGGATAATGGCTAAGGGATTGTTTGGTTTGACATGTAAATGGGTTACATAGGATTAATGGGAATGTGTTAATGGATCATGTTTTGTACTTTAATATGCTTAGTGAGTAGGTAATGAAGAGTGGGAATTGTGCTAAATGGTTATTCAATATAAATGATAAATGAGTTAATGTATTGTGGCATAATATTAATTCCCATTTTAGTTTTTATTGTTTTGATATACTAATGATATTGGCTATACTTGGTTGTAATGTGGTTATGTGTGGAAAATGAATAAATAAGAATGTGCACATGGCTTGGTAGTGTGGGGTATAAACATAATGTTCTACACCCATGGGTCAAGTTGGATTGAGGCTCTAAACTCCACCCCTCAATACACAGGTTCGGGATGGAAACGAAGTTCTATTCCCCTAACAGTTTCATTCCACCCAGACTCAGGCTTCAAGGTGAGGATAATGTTATTTTTTTTAGGTTTTTCCCTTGTGAGATTTTACTTGATTTATTCCCATATGACTAGAAATTTTTTAACATTCCTAATCCACTAAACACATGAAAAAGGTGAATTAATTACATAGATGTTATAAGTATTGAATATGGATTTGAGGTTGGAATAACATAGGGGATACATCATTACTAATAGATACATGTATTTTCTTTTATTTACATACCATTATTTAGAACTTGCAAGAACTATATGTTTATAATGTATATTTTGTACTCTTTTGGTGGTGGCCTACTAAGTTGTACTCACACCCTGCTCGGGTCTTTGTCAGGTACCCGAGCAGATTTCATGGTTGTAGGTGAGGTAAAGGGAAAAGGAATAGTGTTAGAGAATTGGGTTGGATTTGGTATTTGTGTGGAAGACCTTATAGACATGGAGTCAGGACCATTTTGGGGATTTTGTTTGGCCTTTATTTTGGGTTTTTTCTACTTGGTACTATAACTTGACATGACATATTTACTATTGGTTGTGGTTTGTACCCAATTTTGGTAATGGCTATTTATGCATGTCCATTGGTTTTTCTATGTTGTTTCTGATATTTTATATGTTTTTTTCTATGTATTACTCTGAAAATGAGGGTATAGTCTCCCCATATGACTCTTAGACCCTCGCTGCTAGTCGAAAACCTCTGGAGTATGGGGGAGGCGCACTTGAGGTCATGTGATGACCCGACTCGGGGCACCGGTATCATGGAACCCAAGTTAGGGACATTAAAAAATGGTATAATAGGATGTATTTTCTATGAATTACTATTTTATAATTTTATAAATGAAGTTATTAAGGTGTTAGGCATTGGAAATGAGCTCGTTCTTGGGAGTAGCTGACCCATGTGCGAAGGAAATCCCAAGCCACCCAGGGTGGAAATTGTTTTTATTCTTATGTGTTGTTATAATAGATGACATTTAACCATTTATTGTTCCACATGTTGTGTGATGTGACTATTTAATAATTTTTCTCTTATGGTTATAATGGAATAGGGTTTTGCATTCATGCATCATTATAGGGTCCCACGTATATAGGAGACATGCATCATGGTAGGCACACACGGGATGGATGTGTGGGACATATAGGGTAGGTTGAATTTGGTTTTATTGATAGTAATGAAAATGGTGTCTAATGAGACAATGAAAATGGGTAAAAAGGGAAGTAAAATGTCAAATAATAATTAAATAATTGTCTTTGATGAGAGTAAGTAAGCGAATTTAAAATATTTTTGGAGTAAGTTTTGAAATAGAAAATGTTTTGAAACAGTGTTGAATGTAGGACTTATAACTATGTGATTTAGTTACCTCATGTTAGATATGGAATTTAGTAAGGTTAGTCGAGGGTAGTGTTCCAGGAATGATTGGGTCTGTTTGGGTATTGTATATGAAATAGTGTGTTATGGCTAGTGATGAAAATTTCTTTATATATTTTGAATGCTATGACACAATAAAGATGTGTGATAGTCAGGTGATAGGAAAATGTTGCCGAGAACACACCTCCCATAGTGGGTTAAGAGAACGTGGAGATTTAGGAAAATTGAGAAGATAGGTCCCATGGTGACTTTTTTCTTTTTATGCAGATGATTGAACAAGACGCATGGTGGGTTGCATCAAGCATGTTCGAGATGACTAGAGAGTTTTAGCTACAGAAACCTTTGAACTTTACCAGAGATGTTGGGATAAAGATAGAAGAGTTATGGATAGAGTCTATCAAGACTATTCTTCATCATCTAGATACTATTCTTGAGAAGAGAGTTAAGTTAGTGTCCTACATGTTGAGAGGTCTGACAAAGAGATGGTGGGACATCATGGTTCAAATGGAGCTGGACGAAGGAATGATGTGGAAAGATTTCCAGGATAATTTTCTCAAGCACTTCTATCCAAAAACCTTGAGGAAATTTATGTTTGTGGATTTACTGTGTTTTAACCAAGGGATAATGTTGGTAAGGGGTTATGCTAGTCATTTCATTGATTTGTGATGCTTTGTTCTGGCATTGGCAAGAGACAAGGAAGTTATGGAGAAGCATTTCTAGGATGGGATGAGACACAATATCATGTCCCAGTTGAACTTATTCTATTTGAAAAGGTTTTACAAGGTAGTGGATCAAGCCCTTATCTCAGAAGGGATCCCAATGGGATCTTCCAGTAGTGAGCTTGTGGCGTCATCTGGGAAGACAAGTGGTGCAACTTCTGTGAGTAAGAAGCAGCATTTTGGGAATCTCCATCAGGGTGGAAGTTCTCAGAGTAGTCAAAATAGGCGTTCGAACTCCTAGGGTGGTGACCAGGTATTCTGTTATTAGTGTGGTAGGTCGAGGAACATTCATGACCAATGTCCTCGACCACCAGTTGAGTTTCAATCATGTGGTAGGCTGGTCCATGTACATAGGTACTACAGGAACCTGCGGTAGTTGGGAGATGATTAAGGTCATAGGATGATGTCAAGTGTATGAAGGGGGTTGGTTACCCCATATCAGGTAGGAAGTTGGATCTCCACAGGTCATACCGGTAAGTGTGGTGGACGTGGAACTCTGGGGCGAGAACATCCACACCCGCAAGGTAGTATAGTGCAGGGTACTCTGGTTGGAGCCCAAGGTAGAATGGAAGATCATATTCATGTAGTTCTGTATACACCAAAAGGTGGTGAGGTAGGACCGTCTACCATTTGAGGTAAGATTCTTCTATCTTCCATGATCATTAGTGCTTTATTTGATATGGGTGTTATGCATTATTTTATTTCATCCCAATTAATAGTTGTGTTGGGATTAAAAATAGAAAGTTTGTGTGGAATTTTGTCAATTGATACTTCATTATGGGTATGGGTTGAGGATACAAGATATGGCAAGGCTTGTTATTTGGAGGATAGTGGAAATCATATTCTGCGGAACCTGTTTGTCCCAGAGATGTCAGGTTTTGACTAGATTTGGGGTGTGGATTGGCTGGTATTATATCAAACCCATATTGATTGTTACCGACATCAGGTGACATTCACATCTCTCAATGGAGACACTTATGTACTTCGTGATGTGTGGGACGTTCAAGTAGGCCGCACATGGCCAATTTTTAGGCAATTTGGAGAAATTACTACACAAGTGGCTTGCCTTGTGCTAGGTGAAGGATGAAGGGAATAACTAGTCTTTCTTCCCATTGTGGATCAATTTCAGCATGTATTTCTTATGTAATTCTTAGGGATACCACCTGAGAGATATGTATAGTTTTTTATTGAATTGTTGTCAGAAGAAGATCCAGTTTTTAATATCAAATATCAAATAGTGTTGTAAGAACTCAAGGAACATAATGTTTAGCTAGAGGAGTTAGAGTGTAAAAGGTTTATCTGCCCTAGTACATCGCCTAGGGGAGCTTCCATAAGATTTTCTAAGAAAGAAAATGAATCTTTGAGGTTATTTGTTGACTATAGAAAGTTGAATCAGATGAAAGTTAATAATAGATACCCTCTTCCCAGAATTGATGACCTGTTTGATGAATAAATGGGTTTCTCAGAGTCCCCTAAGACTGATTTAAGTACATGATACCATTATTAGAGGGTTGGACATTTTGATGTATCACAAACAACATTATAGAGCCGTTATGGGTTGTATGAGTTTGTGGTGATGTCATTTGGGTTGACCAATGCACCAACTATGTTC
The DNA here is from genome assembly GCA_963277665.1 of Viscum album. NCBI lineage: Eukaryota > Viridiplantae > Streptophyta > Magnoliopsida > Santalales > Viscaceae > Viscum > Viscum album. Next base: position 256,895,242 of record OY728128.1, on the reverse strand, counting down.
ATGGACTTTATAAACCAGATATTGCAGCCTTATATGGATCATTTTTTAGTCGTCTTCATTGATGACATCTTGGTGCATTCAAGGACTCTTGATTATCATTTCAAACATCATGACAGGGAAGATGCTTTACTCTAAGGTATAAAAATGTATATTTTTGATCGATAATGTTCATTTCTTGGGATGCTTCATTTCCGATTCAGGCGTTTCATTGGATCTGGAGAAAGTAAAAGTTGTGGTGTCTTGGGAGCAGCCCCAGAATGTTTCTGATGTTTGGAGTTTCCTGGGTTTGGTCAGTTATTACTAAAGGTTCGTTAGGTATTTCTCCCATTTAGAAGCACCACACTCAGGTTTAACCAAAAAGATAGTCATGTTTGAGTGTTCATAAGCATTCAAGAATGATTTCTAAGAGTTAAAGAAGTAGTTGACTTCCACATCGATTTTGATCTTACCTGATCCAGGAAATAGGTACTCCTTATTATATGATGTGTCCGGTGTTGGAATTAGGGAAGTGTTGATGAGGGATGATTAGGTCATAGCTTATGGGTCAAGATAGTTGAGTCCTCATGAAATAAATTACCCTACTGATGACCTTGAGCTATCTATTTTGGTTTATGCCTTAATGTTTTGTAGGCATTACTTGTTGGGAGAATGATTTATGGTGTTTAATGACCATAAAATTATTAAGTAAATTTTATCTCAGTGTGATTTAAATTATCATAAATGAATATGGTTTGATTACCTGAAATCCTTTGATTTTAAGATGGTATATAGACTGGGAAACGAGAATAGTGTTGCACATGCTCTGAGCTGGAAGAATCAAAATTGAGTGGTTCAGGAATCCAACTCCGAGTGGAAAATGAAGACATTATTTACAAATATAGACCAAGAAGTGCATGATGGGCATGTGAAAATGAACCTTGGATCAATTTTAATTTATTTTGTGGTTTTGAGTCAGGTCAAGGAATGCTAGTTAGTGGATCGGGAGTGTGTGGTGATGAAGGAAAGTCTTAAAGGTGGGGAGTCACCTTTTAGTCAGGCTATTGGTGATGACGGGATTATCAATGTTTGGAGTTATAAGGTTATATCAGTATGTATGTGGGAAGATTTGATGTGTGAGTTCCACACATATAAGTGGGAATTAAATCTCGGTTTGACTAAGATGTACCATGATCTGCATAGGAAGTATAGGTGGCTGGGAATGAAGAAGGAGGTTGTGGCTTTTGTGGCAAGATGCCTTACCTATCAACAAGTGAAGGCTAAGCATCAGTGCCCAGGTGGTTTTTTACAGTCGTCACCTATTCCTAAGTGGAAGTGGAATGACGTAACGATGGACTACTTAGTGAGTATTTTGAGGATTCCTCAAAACAATGATTCTATTTGGGTAGTTGTAGAGTGATTGACTAAGGTGTCCCATTTATTACTGATCTTGGAGACTTACACATTTGATTAGTTGGGTGAGTTATATGTTCTAGTGGTTTTGTGGTTTCATGGTGTACCAAGAACCATATTTCCATATTGTGATTCATGTTTTATATCACGCTTCTTGTAGGGATTACAGAAAGAACTTGGTACCCAAGTGTTTTTTAGTACATCTTATCACCCACCGATTGATGGGTAGTCAAAGCATATGACAAATGTATAAGAATATATGTTGAGAGATTGTGTTTGGGATTTTAGTGGTTCATACAAAAAAACATTCTACTTGTTGAGTTTTCCTACAACAATAGTTTTCAGGCTAGGATTTAGATGGTTCCTTTTGAAGAACTCTATGGAAGATCGTGTAGACTTCCATTCATACTGGTTAGAAGTTAGGGGATATGAGATGTTGGGATAGAGTCTCAAATAATATATTTTGAAGAAGGTTATATTGAATCTGAATCATTCTAAAATTGCTAATAGCAGGAAAAAGTTATATAAAGACTGGTATTGTAGACCCCTCAATCTTATGGTGGCTGATTGTGTGTTTATTCAGGTGTTTCCAACATTGGGTCACCATAAAATTTGGAAGCAGGGTAAGTTGGAACCTAGGTATGTGGGACCATTAAAGATCATAGAGAGGATTGGAATGGTGTCTTACCAATTGGATCTTCCACAGTGGTATAGTGTCATGGATAATGTTTTTAATGTCTCACAACTTCTATAGTATCACCTTGACCAGTCTCACATGTTAAAAGTTGAGGATGTATAGACAGAGGCTGATGCGTCCTTTGAGGAGCATTCAGTTAGTAGAGTGGACCGTTGTGAGAAAGTATTGTGGGGAAATACTATAGCCTTATTTCTAGTTTTGTGGTAGCATGGAAATGTTTGGGAAGAAACTTGGGAGAAATATTTAGATATGTGGGCCCAGTGGCCCGATCTCTTTTCTTCAAAAACTCCGTAATGATGTGAAGGAATGGATTGAGGATTAGTTGATATAAGGTGGGGTTGTTGTAAGTTCCCAGAATTCGTGGAGTTATGTGCCTATTTAAAATTATGGTTTCAATATATTGTTTTAGGTTAATGAAATTGTTTTGGGAGGTATGTACAGTCTTAGGGGCGTTCCAATGGTTTAGTACATCAGAAAGGGGAAACATTTAGTTATCTCTACAAAGTTTATAGTTGGAAAATGGTTAGGAAAACTGTGCAGAGTCTCCAGGTAACCGTGCAGCCTTGGATAGAGACCTAATGCATGGTTAGTGCATATTCTATCAAACTATCTATCCTTCCTATGTAATCATATTCACCAACATCCCATGGAAAATTTCTAACACACGGCCTGCATATGATTTTTCAAACTGTGTGGGTAAAATTTTCACCCCTGTAATGTTTGGAAAAATAAAAAAAAATTAAATTATAGGATTTCAAACCCTCGCCCAATTTTCACCCCTAATTCCCTCCTTGAACCCTAGTGATGAAAATGATCTTCTGAGGGCTCCCAAAGGTGATTCTCCTTCATCTCTTGGTCATTTGGATTGTCTTCAGTTGCAGATCTAAGATCTGGGTAATTCGAATCCCTCACTTGTTTCTCTTTTTGGTTTAGGCTTTGAATTCTTCTCTTATCTCCATACAAATATCAAAAACACTTACTTTATAGTGAGATCATGGTTGAGTCTTTAAAAGTTGTTTTAATTGGTATATAAGGTTTTTATTATAATTTTGTTCATCATGGAATTTTAGGTAGGTGGAAGTTATATCATAGTGTTTTATATAGATTTGTGCATGTGGGGTTATGTTATTTTTCTCTACATGATGTGTTCTTGGTGTCATTTGCAGGATTTGGTTTAATGGGTTTCCAATTAATCAATTTAACCCATCATGATCATCATGGGATGCATGGAGAAAAACTTGACTGATTTAGGGCCATCCATGGGGTGTGTCAGCCCTCCCGAATGTTGTTAATGGAAATGAAAAGTATGAAATTGAAATGTGAATAAGTAGAGCCCTTGGTGAATGTGTAAATAGTTTTGTGTAATGATTAAGAAATGATTATTGGTAGATGTGTCTGGTTTTGGATAATCACTAAGGGATTTTTTGGTTTGGCATGTAAATAGGTTAAATAGGATTAATGGGAATGTGTCAATGAATTATGTTATGTTCTTGAATATGCTTTGTGTGTTATTCATGGGGAATGAGAATTAATCTAAATGGTTCTGTAAAATAAATGATACATGTGTTAATGGATTGTGGAAAAATATCGATTCATTACCATTTTAGTTGTTATTGTTGTGATATTTCTAATGATATTGGATATGCTTAGTTGTAATGTGGTTTTGTGTAGTGAATGAATAAATAAGCAAGTGCACATTGATTGGTAGAGTGGGGGTATTGACATGAGGTTCTATTCCCATAGGTCATGTTGGACCGAGGCTCTAAACTCCACCCCTCAATGAATGGGTTAGTGAAGGGGATGGAGTTTTATTTTCCTAATGGTTGCATTCCACCAGGACTGAGGCTTGAAGGTGAGGATAATGTGGTTTTTTGTGATTTGTTTCTCTAATGAGGTAGGACTTGATTTATTACCATATTCCTTCAAATTTTTGATCATTCCTAATCCATTAAACATATTAAAAAGTGAATTAATCACTTAGATGTTATAAGTATCTAATTTGGATTTGATGATGTAATAACTATGTGGAAACATTATTACTAATGGATAATTGTATTTTATTTTATTTAATTATAATTATTTAGAACTTTCATGAACTATATCTTTAGATTGAATATTTTTTAGAAACTATTGGTGGTGGCCTACTGAGTTACACTCACACCCTGCTAGGGCTGCCCTTGGGTACCCTAGTAGATTTCATTGTTGCAGGTCAGGTATAGGGAAATGGCCCAATGCCTAGGAATTGATTTAGATTTGGGATTTGTGTGGATGGGGTTTCATACATGGAGTCTTATACATGTTTGGGATTGCATTTTTTCCTTTATATTCGGTTTTGTCCACTTTGTATTGTAGCATGACATGACGTATTTACTATTGGTTTTGGTTTGTACCTAGTTTGGGTGATGGTTATTTATGCCTGTTCATTGGTTTGTCTATATTGTTCCCATTATTTTATATGTTTTATGTTGTGTCTTACTCTATAAAATAGGGTATAGTCTTCCAATTTGACTCCTACACCCTTGCTTCTAGTCAAAAATATTTGGCATATGGGGAGGCGTTCTTGAGGTCATGTGACGACCCAACTTGGGGCACCGGTTTAGTGGAAATCGGGTCAGGTATGTTACATATTTAAATAATTACAAAATTTTAATAATTTTTTTTTAAAAAATAAATATTTTTATTATATTTATAATTATACATATATATTTATTAATATATATATATATATATAGTAGGATGGGGTTTCAGGGAGAGGGTACCCATGGAGATTCAGTGATCTGGGGAGCAGTTTCTAGGGTTTGTTAGTGAGGTTGAAGGTGACATATCTGTGTTGTTCTAGTCAAGGGGTTGTTCCAGATCTAGGCATAACATGTCTATTAGATCCTATTGGACCTACAACACTGCTATTATTTCAGAGTGGGCATCAGCGCAAGATGTGGGTGGCTATGGTTTTGTTCCGACTAGGTGTGGCCTCATATCTACAATGATAGGTTTTGATTTTTCATTGGGCCTTGTTTTTATACAATAGAGTCTTAAGATCCTTCTTATTATTTTCGTAAATGTCCATAGAGGGGTTTCAACTTTACTTAGGTTCTTAACAATGGTGATGCTCTGATCGTAATTATTCCAAATGTGTCGTGGATCTCCAGATCTGAAGATGGGAGGTTTTTTGTCAAGGTGGATCAAGGAACCTTAAAGTAGAGGTTGTATTTGTGTTGGTTCTCCTTGATTCACCATTTTATTTTGGTGAAAGGTGATTAGACTTTGAGTTGAGATGATCTCAAATCAAATCTCTCCAGGTTATGGAGATTTGTTGATTGGAAAATTATTCCAATTGGCATGGGATATTTTCATATACTCTTTCAATTTGAATATCAATGTTCACTTGCTTGTAATTTCACATTTTTCAATCTCAATATTGGTTTCTTCGAAGTTTATTCTTGGGATCTCAATTTCGATCTACATAATCAACACCACACCAATGCCCAGATCTTGGTTAGGATACATGGTATTAGCTAGGATTTTTTACCACCCTTGTATTCTTAGGGACATTTCCACCTGCTTTGGATCTCCATTGAAATTAGACGAAAATACCATTAAATGAATGATGGTCTATTATGAAAGGGTAATGGTGGACATTGACTTACTGAAACCTCTCCCACATAGTGTTATCCTTGCTGTCAATGGGGAGAGTTTTGAGATCAATTTTGAGTATGAATCATTTCCTCCCCTTTGTGAATTCTGGAAGGATATTGGCCATATGGTATCAGATTAATGGCATGTGCAGAAATTACAGGTGAAGAAAACAGACCCCCCAAGAAAAATAATGCAATGAGGGATAATTCCTTGGTGACAGTGCCTTTAATTTCTTCTAAAAGGCTTTAGGAGTTGAATTGGGGTGTCTAGAACCAATAGGTTGTGAGAAAAACGTGGGTGAAAAGATAGGGGAAGAGAAGGGTGAGCATGATCCTTTCTTATAGATCAATGAATTTGGATATGATTTTGTGTTGAACAAGATAGGTGATAAGGTTGGCCTCCCCCAGGGACATAAGTATGGAATTGATGTTTCTTGGGAACCATTGGTCTTTGATGATGGAATCTCTGCTCATGTCAAATCGTAAACTAAAATTGTAGTACAGGAAGAGATTGATTACCAGTTGTGGAATGAGAGAAATCTAGATAAAAACCATAAGGGTAAGAAAAAATTTGAGATTAACTCTTGTATTTTAAGTAAGTGTACAAAAAGAACTAGCTATGAATTAGTAGGTAAAAGTGGTGCATTGACAACATTTCAGTCTCCTAACCATCAGAAGGAGAACTCATCCAAATCTTCTAACGAGGAGCAAGGGAAGAAAGAAAATAATCATGGATAACATGCCAAATGGTTTCCAGGTAAAGAATCTTAGCTTTATTGGCATTCTGAATAGGTCTAAAATCAAGGAGGAATTTTCTAAAGAATTCAGTAATGCTCATCGAGGTGGAGGCATTGAGATGGACATGTCAGCATTTGGCCCAGGTCTAGTGGATGATCCACCCCCATCAGAAGATGTCAATGATGGGACATGGTAGCAGCCTAAAAAAGGGTGAAGGGGACACCACTCAAGAGGTAGAGGTGAAATAAGATTCCATAAATAAAGTTTTGTGTTGTGAAATGACTTTTCACTTGTTTGCATTCACCATTTTCCTAGCACTTTGTCTTCTTTTTTCAATAAATTTTGGAATCATGGGCCAGCCCATGGTTCCCACCGGCTTGATTATATATATATATAATTATAAAATTATATATAATTATTTAAATATATAAAATTATATGAATATATATAATTATATACAATTATATAATTATATAATTATATATAATTATATATATATATAATTATAGAAATATATTTATATTTATAAAAAAATATTTTTAAATATATATATTTATTATTATAATTATAAATAAATATATTTATATTTAAAAAATTAAAAAATTATAATAAATAATTTTTAAAAACAAATATTTATTATAATTATATTTATATATACTTATATATTAATAAATATATATAATTGCATATATATATATATATATATAATTGTATAAATATATATAATAATATAAATATATGTATAATTATAAACAAATATTTATAAATATATTTATTTATAAATATAAATATAAATTAATTAATAAAATATTTATATATGTTTAAATAATTTTATATATAAAAAATTATCAAATTTATATTAGTCAAAATGTTTAATATTTTATTTATATACATTGATTACAAAATTTGTTTTTAATTAAAATAGATATGATATATTAATATTTTTTTTAAACACTTATATAATATATAAGAGAATATATTTATTTATATATATATATTTATTTATATTGATATTAAATAATTTAAAATATATGTACGTGCATAATTTCATATCTGTATGTGTATCTGTGTATATACATATGTGTATATTCATGTGTTTGTAGATGTGTATTTGTACATAGGGATGTGTGTAATTCATATAAATATTTGGAATTTGATTTTTAATATTTTTTGTAGTTAATTTAATTTAATTTATCCACTTATTACTATAAATTCATTAATAATGTTAAAAATATATTTAATCATTTTTAATATTTAATTATATAAATATTTATTTACTAACCAACGGGGTACAGGTCTGTTGGTGACCTGCTCTGTATGTGGCATCCAATGGGTGTGGAGTCCTGAGTTCGACTCCCACCCGTAGTTTGAATTTTCCCAAATTTTTGGTGTGGGTTGGGTTTATGCCTACGGTTATGGTTGGTTGGTCAGAGGAATTTCAAGAAGTGTAGTGAAGATAGAGTAGGCAGTGTCGGGGTTGGATATACTGAACGCATCACAACGGTGGTTATGGAGAATCATGCATGTGATGGAGATCAACGTCGGTGATGGGTAGTTTGTTGTCGGTCCTCGATGACATCGATGATGAGCACAACATAATGCATCAAAAACTAGTGGGGTGCCTCATTGTCTGTCTCAACGGTAGGGCACCTGGATCTTTCTATACTCATTGGGCATTGTTGTATGGCAGTATCCATTGTTAGAGGTGGGGTGCACGAGATGTTGAAGCAAGAATTGGGTCAGAGAAAAAATACCTTCGAATTAGGGGCCTCCAAGAATTTCACTTGTTCCATTGGCCATGATGTAATAGGATTTAATATCCACTGGGCTTACAGGCCATGTAAAAAATAAATAAGGCTTGATGGGTGGGTTATCCCCTTAAAGGGGGTTATGACCTGCATTTTCGACCTGTGTGTGTGGGGTGTGTGTGTTCGAATGTAACTGTACCCCTAAGAACCTGATATATATATATATATATATACTATATACATGTAATATTTTAAATATTTTAGTAATTTATATGAATAATATTTTAATAAACTTTCTATGACCATGGATTTTAATCCACTGTTCGCACCGTTCCTAGTAATATTTTCAATATGTTTGTAATTTTTTTGAATAATATTTATTAATTTATTTTTATTTTGTTTTAAAATTTAAAATATGTTTAAAATTTATCTAATTAACCTATTTAAATTTTTTTTAATAGTTTTTAAATTTAAATATTTAATTATACAATTATAAATATATATTTTTTTAAAAAAAAATATTATCAAATTATAAATAAATAATTATATATTTTAATAAATATAAAATTATAATAAATATAATTAAATAACAAATATATTTATTATTTTTAAAATTATATATTAATATATATTTATAAATATATATAAAAACTTTTTAAATATATTTATTTTTAATTATAATTATAAACATATATATATATATATCTATAAAATTATGAAAAATATATTTATAATATTTATAATTAAATATTAATAATTATATATAAATACTTTTTAAATATAATTATTTATAATTATAATTATAAATAAATTGATATATATTTAAATAATTATACAATTATAATAAATATAGTTATAATATTTATAATTATATATATATATATATATACTAAAGTAGTGCAAACCATGAGGATTCTATAGATATGATCTATTATCATATTACTTTTCCCTCACATGACCTTAAGTTAAAGGTTGGGTGTTCTAGTTTTGTGAATCTCAAACCAGGGGTCCTGATATTGTTGGATCGGGACGTCTAGTTTGATCTGTCTCAAGCTAGGAACAATGTGGTTCAGTCCTAAATCCATATTAAATGGTTGATTTGGTTTTTCTAGAAACTAAAAAACCTCCGGGACATCGCATAGGCTTTGGGATCTCCAATTAAGATTGAAAAAGGTACCCAGTTTCCAAATTTGGACATTTTTCTTGGGTTTTGGTCGAATTTGATCTTAGCTCCACTTTGATTAAATCAGTGTTTGTTATTATTAGAGAGTATAAATTTGAGTTTGGAATATAGTATGAATATCTTCCATATTTTTTTAATTGCATTTCAATCTGGCATGTTAAAGAGAACTATCACTAGGGATTGAGGTGTACCAACTATAGGAAGTCTGGTCATCGAACTCATGATTGTAAAGTCAAACTTTTCATCAATAGTGTTGTGAATGTGGTATGAGTGGTGAAGGGAGATAGAAATGGTGATTATGATTTTTGATCTCACCCATATTCATTTTTTGAGGTGGTTGTTTCTCGTCCTCGACACAAGGAACAAACTGGAAGGGGTGCTGTCAGTGGCGACATTCATCAGAATAATTTGGGTGTCTTTGCTGATGATCTTGTTGCTTGATCACTGGAGCATAATGTTCAAGGATCTAATCCTCATATGTCTGAGACTTCCTGTGTTGTACCAATAGTAGGTTGGAACACACCAATAACTGGCATATGCCTGGACATTTACAGTCCTAATGCAGCTGCATAGCTGGAGGTTCACAATAGTCGGTTGATCAGGGCTGGCTTATGTGCGACATTGAAATAGGTGGATAGTACCTTAGTGGAACCAAGGTGACAGGTTAAGGGATGTTTATCTATAAAAATGATACAAGGAGATATGGTTCCTGTTTCCAGAGTCATGGAACCTCATGGTGGGAATGTGGTTGCTAAGTAGGTGTATGCAGGGGCGGGATCAATTGATTAGTTTGAAGGCGTGGGAGATGCTATCCAGATGTGTGGTGAGGATGAAGTGGGAGGTGATAGAGCTACTGAACATGTGCTGGGAGGGGATGATTTTGATTGTGGGGCTTATGTGAAATCTGAAATTGATGCCCATTTATTTCCTGAAAATACAATTTCTTTATATAGGGGATAACAACGGTAAAAGGAAAGAACCTGTTTCATTTTCAAAGCCCATGAAAGGGCCAGAGGGTGTTTGGTATCTTGATGTCGGATCTGTAGGTAATTATCATGAAAAATCTCTTGAGAAAGGGGTAATAAATGATAGGTCTTTGGCTATCAATGCACAAAAATCACATGAATATCCTAATCATGTACCTTTCGATAAGAATTTGTATATTCCTAAAGGTAGGAGAATATTGGTGGATGAAGAGGGATTCCAATTGGTCCTCCCTCAAAAATCTATGGCTTGTGTGTCTACACCTGAATTGGTAAAAACTTCTCCTACTCAGAAACTTCCCCTGTAGGTTGAACATCCAGCTAGCAGTCATATTGTGGATTGGAGGTACCCATAAATTTTTTTAGATCTCATGAAAAATGCATATGGATTGTTTTATATGGATTCAGATGAGGATTGTGTCACTTTATGGGACAAAAATTCTCATATCATTCCCCCATATGATATTGAAGATGAAAGGCATGTTGAAGGACTTAGTAAGGAGTCGACATATTTTTTTTCTTGAAACTTGAATCCACATACTCCATGACGGAACCATATGTCTTCAGTTTCAATGAATACCTACTTGTGCAGAAGCTGTTAGAAATTCATATAGATGATGGTTTTCGATCTAACTCGTAGATAGACTTCCGGGATCTCTCTAGAAAGTTCAAGATATGTTCCACCATAGAATAATCCTCTAAATCACCATTGGAAGAGGATCATGTGCCCCCACAATAGGCCAAGACATGGTAGAGAGGACGACACCCAAAAGGCATTGGAATATATCCTAATAATTTAGGCACTAGATGGAAGTGCCTGAAGTGACTTCTTATATTGGTATGGGTAGGTTGTGCCTTTTTTGACCTATTATCCTTTTTGTATGTTTCCTTTTTATTAACAAATTTGCATTCATCGATTTGGTCTCCAAATCTATAACTGGGTGATTTGAGTATAATTATTATTATAATTAAATAAATAAATAAATATATTTATTTTATATATAATTTGATAAATATATATAATAATATAAATAAATTATTAATATTAGATCATTATAAGAACTTTTTTAGCACTGATAAAGGGGTATCTTTATCACTTATAAAAGACATTGATAAAGATATTTTTTATCAGCACTTTTTATTTCAGATCTGTTAAAACTGCTCTTTATGAGCTATTTTTTTAAAGCACAGATAAAATACTAATGGGTTATTATAAAAATAACCATAATAGAACCATGTCAATGCTCGCCCCTCAATATTTTGCAGAACCCAAACCCTGCCATCACGGCCACCACTTCCATCATAAACTTCTACATCCACCTGTCTATATTCTCAACAAAATAAATAACTTCAATATAAGGTATGTTCCGATTTATCATGTCAGTCCTTCCGACCTTAGTATTTTTTTCAATTGCAATTCGCCTCTGTCCATCTTCCCTTATTCTTGATGAACCAAACAAATAGCTCCCATCCTTGTTGTATCTAGTCTTAGTAGTAGTCTCATATCATCATCCCTCTCTTTCCTCTCATTCACTTGTCTCCCCCTTACTACACACACACCCTATACCATCATGGAGAAAACATGTTCTCTGAATTTGGAATAGGAAATGACACTTACACACTTATAATGACCCATATGAACTTCTCGTATGATACACTATTCTTATATGAACTATTTTGAGTTTCCAAAATTTGGGGTATAAAAAATAAATTTTTCATTTTTTTTCATGGGTCTAGAATGTGTGATCCCTCTTCTGAGTTTCTTGGACTCTGTTGGGGTAGAGTTGGACCTCCCTTATTGAATGTAGTGAGTTATAGGTTGGTTTTCCCAACTATTATCTCTTTAAATTTGGATCTGTAGATTGCTTGGTCTTTTAAATCATGTTTTAGACATCTACTAATAGTATTAATTATGTTATAATAATCTATTGGATGAAAAAAGGTATTCTCTCAATTTCCAATGAATGTTAAATGTTTTTATTAAAAAATGTGTTTTTTAATTTCCTTTTTAAATTACCTTTTTCACCATTTGTTTGTTAATTTTCCTGAGTAAACCTTTTGAAAAAAATGTGCAATTTAAATTTTTTTTCTATTTTGTAAAAAAAAATTTCGACTGGTTCTTAATTTTTAATTGGAATTTCATGTAATACATGAAATTCAAAGTATTGATAAAGTGTTTCAATTTTAGTTTTGAAAAAAAATTGCATGGTATGCAAATGTCGTTTGACATATTCAAAGTGTTTCAAGTTTATAATTTTATAGTTTTATATGATTTTAAATTTATATAATTTTATAAATTTTATAGTATAATGTATTACCCTAATATAAATTAATAATATTTTTTTACTAAATATTTATATTTTTATAGTTTTATTCATTTTTTAATTTATATACCTTTATAAATTTTATAATATATCACATTTACATATATAGTTTAAATATTAAATTTTATTAATTATTTATACTTTTATAGTTTTATAGATTTATAAATTAATATAAATTTTTTTTGTTTTAAATTATTATACTTTTATACTTTCATAAATTTAACTTTTATATGTTATAATTTTATAATTTTATAAAATTTTAAAAATATATACTTATATAAATTATTTTTAATTTTATAAAATATATATAATTTTATATAGGTCTATAATTTTACATTTTTATTTATTTGTAAAACTATATACTTATTTATAATTTTACACTTATATATATAACTATAATTTTATTAAATTATATAAATATATATACATTTTTAATTTATACTTTTATACCTGTATAATTTTTAAATATATATATATATATATATATATATTAGGTGTTTGGGGGTAAAATTACATTAAAAACAAACACACCACCCACATAGATTGGAAAGGAATGCCACAACCCCCCCCCCCCCCATGGGGTAGCTCCCCCATCAAGCATTATTTATTTAATACCATACCAAAGGCCTGAGGAACATAACATCCATCCATCACCGACTCAGCAGTGCCTCACCCACCCAAAGTATCACCCCATTGACTGACCCTTATCACCACACAGTATCGCATGCGCTAATTTTCTGTATACATATTTCCAACCACTGGCCACTACCCATCACCAGAGCACTCGGACCACCGTCGCTACTCTCGTCAGAGTTCGTCAGTCACCAGCTGTCTGATCCCATCATAAATACCATGTTGTCACCCACATATATTTTCCTACAGCACTATGGATCATCATCATCTCATCCACAACATCCACCTCACTTCCTTTAGTTTCATCACCATCGATGACTATCATTCCACATCTCCACCTGCACATCTCTACCTATAGCATTGCGGGTCTCCGTCATCTCATCTACAACAGCTACCTCACCTCCGGTAGTCTTGTCACTATAGATGACCACCGTCGATGTCTATCACAAACTAGCAGCATCAGGTCCTCCCACTGGTCACTGTTTTTCACCAAATCAGCTCGCTCACCCATCCAATCAACGATGCATACCAACCCAATGTCACACCAGCCAGAAAAATTTACCCGAAGGTAATTTGTACAGTCTAGGATTTGAACTCCATACCTTCCAGATGAGGAGGTGTGTTGAGTACCACTCATATACACTCTTTGAAACCTTTTTTAAATTATCAACAGTTTAATACTTTTATACTTTTATAAATTTTATTTCTATAAATTATAATTTATATCTTTATAATTTTTTGATATGATTATAATTTTTTCAACAAATTCATTTAGATAATTAAGAGTTATTTTTTCATATGCAACATATTTTGTTTTAGATCATAACAGATAGAAGTTTGATTGAATATTTTAATTGTGTTTTGAATAAGTTTCAAAATTAGATTTGATATTTTTTAGATTTCATGTTCAATATTGTATCTAAGGGAGAGCTTATTTGATTTCTTTTTATAATTTCATCAATAAATCATAGTTTACTCATAAATAAGTAAGTTGTCGTATAAATAATGTTGGATTTCAAATCAACTATGAGGTATGGAACCATAATAGATAAATAGTTCAACAACAAGAAAATGTTGACATACCTAAGAGGATTGATGTAGAATATATGATATTCAATCAGTTTTCTATTAATGGGATGGGTGGTATCGATATTTACAAATGCAAACCTGTGTTACGAAAATGGGTGCTTTCTATATTTATATGGTCATATTAACTTTAAAAGACCTCCTATATATAAATAATCTCACCTATTTCACAATATTGAATGATAAAAACACAATGTCAAGGGCATGCGACTAACTCTATTGAACCCAGAGGATATCCATCATGACCTAACTCTCACGAAAGGTGAATTAATGTTTATCCTCATTACAACTCCTAAACCTACTTTGAATCCAACATCACATATATAGTTTAAATTATTGTATTCATACACAACTAAATCATCTCTATGATTTGGTGTTAGCTTCTATGGGGATGAGTCTTAGGAAAAAATGAAATAATAACTATCATCCTCACCAGCTTCATCTATTGGGTAGTTTTTTTTAGACTCATAAAATATCTCTTTTCAACATGAAACTATGTTTCTTGAACTACTCTAAGTAGTATTCGTACCATACCAGGTATCAGCGAGCATTGTGCATGAATTAATAGGATAACAGCTACCCCCATTGGAGTAATTCTTTTCTTAAATTCAATTATCCATTTCCATCAAAGCATGATGAAATTATTCAAAACATTAAAATGTTAGGATCCCCTTATTTGAAATCCCCTTTTGTGTATTTATTTATTTTTTAAAATATTAATATTAACGAATCAAATAGGATGGATATGAATAGAAAATGGAAGAATTACAATCCTAATACAATAGTGTATAAAGATGGGTGAAAGAGTTCATCATGTTTCCAAAAGATCATGCATATAACCCTTCTCAAATCCTTTTTATATGTTTATGTTTTTTTATAAAAGACTAATTAGTCCAGATGTGTTATAAGAACACCTCATCTATCATGGAATAGATCAAAATTATAAACTTTTTAATAAACATAGGGAAAAAGAGAATGTAGATAGTGACTGAGATATCACTGCATTTTATGGACCATCGGATATGATTACAATTGTGGAAAATGAAGAATATTATATCAAGGATGTAATTACAAGTTTGAATGATGACAAAGATCATATTGAAGAAATGAAAATAAAAGTTCATGATTGTCCAAGATTTGTGAAAAGATTCCATTATATGATGGTTTCACAAAATATACAGCATTTCTATCCATACTTAATAATTATAATTTAAAATTTGGCAGCAAATGGCATGAAACTATTTTTACCAAACTTCATTGTTTATTGATTTATATGCTCCCATAATATAATGATCTTATTATCCAAATATATGACACTAAATGATTTCTATATTTGATGGGTATGATCACTAAAATAATACATGATTGTCCAAATGATTATATACTATTTCAATAGGATCAAAAATCACTTAAATAATTACCAAAGTGTTAAGATTCTCAATACAAGAAAGATGAATTGGGTCCTACAAAAGTGGTATATTACATTCCAATAATTCCAAGGTTTCAGATGATATATATAAGTGAGAAGACTACAAGGAAATTTACATGACATGCAGATACAAGAAATAAAGAAAGGAAAGTTCATCACCTGAAAGAATCTCGTCAGTAAAAGATCATTGGTCATGAGTATCCTGAATTTGGAAACATGCTGAGAAACCTTAATATTGTGTTATCCATAGATAAAGTGAATCCTTTTGGTTTTTAAAGAATCCCTCAATGTAATTTTCAAGTTATGTTTGTAAATTATAACTTTCCACCAAGGTTATGCATGAAATGAAAATACACTTTGTGATCTATGATTATATTAGGACGAAAAGGACCAGGTAATGATATTAATGTTTATTTAGATCCATTAATCTAATACATGAAATTATTTTGGGATTCAGGTGTTAAATTTTACGATTCTTATAGAAATGAATATTTAAATTTGAGATATATATTGTATGAGATGATAAATGACTATCATAATTATAGAAATTTGTCAGGATATGACCTTAAGGTAAATCAAGGGTGTCCCATTAGTGAATGAGGTACACATAAAATTAGGTTAAAAATTCCTCAAAGACTGTATTTCTAGGACATGAATATTTCAACCCTGATGACATAAGTACCAATCTTGGAAAATATCATTCGATGGGATTTTAGAATAACATACAACACCCTATATGATAATAGGTGATCAAATTTTTGAAAAGGTAAAATATATAGACACAACATTTAGCTAATATTTTTCCAAAAATTATATGAAAACTATTTGGAAAAAGAGATTAGTTTTTTTAATTACCATACTAGAATTTTCTATACGTTAAAAATTTTCTTGATGTTATTCATGTTAAAAATATGTATGTGATTCTATTATATGAATGTTACTAAATACACCTCGAAAAACAAAGGATGGAGTTAAGGCTAGGTTGGACATTATTGAAATGGTAATATGGAAAGATTTGGTGCTAGTGAAGGGTGAAAAATGGAATTTTATTCCTCTAGCAACTTACACACTTTCCAGGAATGAAATATTTCTATTTTGAAACTTCCTAAATAATGTAAAGGTTCTATAGGGGTATTAATCGAATATCAAGAATACATGTTATTGATTGATTTAAAGTTAAAGGGTCTAAAATCACTTGATTGTTATGTTTTGATATAATATCTAATGCCTATAGCTTTACATTTCATTTTAACTATGAATGTCTTCCATAAATTAACCAAGCCCTGTTTCTTTTTCCATGATACATGATGTAAAGTTATATACCTGGTGAAATTGATAACTATAGAAATGTAAATTTTCATCATATTATGTGAATTGGAAATGTTCTTCCCACCATAATTCTTTTGTTGAGAGATATTTGACTGTGTGGTCCTATGAAATATTGATAGATATACCACATTAAACAGTATATGAATATTTTTAAAGCTTATTTAAAAAATCAAAGTCTTATATAGGGTTGTATTGTGGAGTGATATATTGTTGAGGAAGACATTTAATTCTGTACCAAATACCTTTCTGGTGTGTAAAGCATTGTTCTACCAAAATCTCCTCACATTGGGAATCTTATAGGTAAAGGAATTTATAGAATAAATGTTGTCAGAATCAATATCAATGCTCAGGGACATGACCACCTTTATGTTTTTTAAAACAATTTATAGGTTTCCCAAAATGTTGAAACCCAAAAAAAATATTAGAATTTTGAATCTATCAAGGGATGAAATCTTGATGTCAAATACACCCAATCAATAGTTTATAAGATGGTTTCAAGACCATATTCTAAAGGATTCATATGAAAATATGGATTCAATTTAAGAAAGGATTCAATTTATAGACAGAGGACCAAGTGTGCATGTATTATCTTACATTGGTATTGTAATTAATTGTTATACATTCTATACAAATCAACACGATGAATGCAATACTATGAAAAATAGAGGAGTTACACTTGTGGCTGAAGTGATTCATGTATTTGGTACTAAGGATAGAAATCCAGTTTATGTGAATATGTCATAATTTGGAATCACCAAAAAAATATTGGATTTGGATCATACAACATTCCAATTGTTGATTTTTAAATTCACGTGGGTTGATAATAGGAGTGTTATTAAAATTGATGAATTGGGATTCATGAAAATGGATTTTAGTAAGGAAGGGTATAATGATGAACCATTTATTATGGAATTACAGAAAGTAAAATTATTTTATGTTTCAGATCCCACAAACTGAAAGTGGTCAATTGTTTTGTTACCGACCAAAACCATTGAAGGGTTAGATTAAAATTAAACTGAGGATGACCCTTTCATTAAGATGTTGCAATCATTTTGCATTGGTACCAATGTTGATATGGTCTTTTATGTCATAGGTGACCATAATAAAGGGACTTTGATGCTTGATAGAGGGCTAAAATTCCTTAAACCTTTAAAAATAGATTTCAATAATCATGTTATATTTTTATGCAATATTCATTACATTACCTCATGTTATTATCTATTTATTTCAATATTTACATAATCAAAATTAAATTTTGAACCAATTATATAGATAAGGACTTATTCACATGTTGATTCTCCCAATCATATTATACAATGGGTTTCTTAAACTGTTGTTTCTCCCAATGTAGAGGAACAATGCCCTTTTTCACTTGCATAGGCTCCTAATTCTTAAGAACAATAGGTTTCTCAACTTTCTGCAACTCCCAATGTAGAGGAACAATGACCATATACACATGTTGATGATACCAATACCTAGGGAAAAAATATTGATGATGTTAAACCCAAGGAAATGGATTATGGTGAAGAACCAAAATCTTAAAAAAACAGGAGCATTGTAGTGTGATGGTGTGAGAAAAAAAGTTAAGGAAAAAAAATCAAAGGCATCAAATTCAATGTCATATGGAATGAACGCGGCTAGAATGTTAACCCCATCAAGACCATGTTCAATAGTTCCATTGTTATGGTCACTTTGAAGTGTGTGTCGATGGATGTATCTTTTTGGTACCATGTTATTCCCATGCTTATGAAACAAATTTGGGAAGATATTAGGGTGACATTATGATATCCATTCTTTATTTTACAAAAAAAATAATGAAATGTTGACTTACACTTCATCATACTTTAGAGATTTAATTTATAATATATGACTCCCATAAGAAATCATTATTAATTTTTACTCTAAATACTCACATAGTGTTTCTCACAATTCTAACAAAATTCCATCTCAATGATTCTGAAGGGAAAATAAACCTATACCCATCGCATATGACTGCACACCCAATAAGCCAATAATTGTGGGATTCATTTAATAGGTGTCATGAGGAGATATATTTTAAATTACATTATGGTTTGTAATATATTGCATTAAAATACATGTATTAATCAATTTGATTAATAATTTTGAATTTATGAGACAACAACTGAGTTCTGAAAATAAGGAACGGGTAGATACCCCTACAGTAAATCAAGGATGTATTATGCCTCACTTAAAAAAAATTGGTACATATTTTAAATCTACCATAATACTTCTAGGTGACATGAAACAACATAATTATGTTCCCAAGTTTATATTCAGATTAATGAATCAAAATCTGAAGCCACATCTATCCCATGTCATGTGTTATGGAAGGATGAACGTGTAAATAAAGATTGGATCCAAATAGAAGAAAACAAAAAAAAACTGTGGGTATCATTTGTAAGTATGCCATAACAATTTTTCACTTTAAATCACTATTACATTATAACGGTTACTTATTTTCATATATCTTCTATCTGACTTAGACATAATAATCATCAACAACTATACCATATGAAAGCCTAATATCGGTAGCCTTGAAGCAGCCAAAATAGTATGGTCATGTCAGAGGTGATGATTTTGGTGTCAAACCACAAACATATTTTGAGAAAATAATAAAACAAGGGGATAAAGATAAATAAATTAAAGATATGGAATAAATATTAGTTTCACTTGAATTAAAATTTCATTGGTAGTTTGAGTTTCTAAAAAAAATTTGTGGGGAAGAAAAGAAAAGAAACAACTCATCAAAACCCACTTCAGGAAGATCCTACCCCACCCCTCCCCATCTTTGAGGTGATTCATTCACCTCAAAGACCTGTCTTAGTTGAGGTAATTAATATTCCCATAATTGTTTATCTGAAATTTGAATCAGGAATACATTGATACCTTTCATGTACGAATATTCTACATGGTGAAAATGAATATGATTTATATCTATCAACACCCACCCATTGCCCTATTGCGAGGGATATCTTGTCCAATATCCTTGAAGACACTTTCTAATAGGTCATGTATGAATGGAGATTAACATAGATCATGAGATGAGAACCAAGATACCTTTTCCACTTGATGATGCAGATATTCTTTTGGTCCACCAATCTATTGGAACATTCATAACATGGCCAAAATATCTTGTAAAAATATATTTTAATACAGAGTTATTCATTTCCAATTTATTTTTCATGCTAAACCTTTAACAATTAATGAAAAAATGTTTGAACCGATGAATTTTATTACAAACAGACAAAGGGAAGGGGGTGAAATGAAATATTGAATAAAAAAATTAAGGATCAAACAACCAATCAAAAATATTTTCAAAAAGAAAATTTAATCCTCTCATTCAATATCCGCATTTACTAACATTGAAGGTTCATGCAGATACAAAGATAGAAAGTGGTAGTTCTAAAATAGTTGATTTTGAATAAAAAATGTATGGATATGCCATTAGAGACTTTATTTCTCTTAATAATGTAAATGAAATCCTAAAGGATGAATTTCTAGGATTCTCTATTATAAAGGTATACAAGTGGTGTGTTTTCATGATTTGTTTTTCCAATAGCTAATCTACTTTGTTAATTATGAATAAATACAATTCATATTTTTTGCAGGACTATATATGAATACCAATTGAAGGAATTTCCCCATGAACATAAATATGGACTCATTAGTCCTCACGTCACTTCTATAGACCTAAGATAAATATGGACTCATGAGTCATACTAGTTTGACTCAAATTGTACGGTTTTAGTCTAAAAATGAAATTTTATTAATTTTTTGATTCATATGTTTGTTTAATTTATTTATTTATAGTTTTACTAATATAATAATTTGTTTCTTATACAAGTGGAATATTTTTCTCAGGTTGGGGTGGTTAATTTGAAGATGCTCATGGTCATGTGAGATTGATCTTTTAGGCTAAAACTAGGATTATGACAAGAAGTAAATGGGTCAAAAATTTATACTTCCATCATGAAAATTTTAATTCCTACTACTTATTTAATTAAATTTTTCATCATTTTATCTAATATTTTTAATTTAATTTCCTTATCATTTTATCTAATACTTATTTTTTCATAGATCTTTTGGGAAGTAATATTTTGATTTCAACTACCTGTAACAAGCTAGAAAATATAGAACATGTTCCTTTTTTATGTTAGAGGAAACCCCATGATGCCTAAAATGTAAGTGTTTTAGGGAGGACAGGGTTTCTCTTCCAAAATAATGGAACATGTTCTCTCTTTTCAATATTTTTCAAATATTTGAAAGTAAAACACATATCACATACTCAATCATCCATACCTTAATTTTATATATAATGTTCTCATTATGAATCCATTTATATGTTTTTAGTTTATATTTTACATTTTAGTTCTAAACACTCATCACATACTCAAAACTAAGAAAACACATCAATATTTTATGATAATTTAGGAAATTAATCTAGAAGTTATTTATGATGTGTAAGAATTATCTAAACCACAATATAACACACTGTATGGCTGGTATGACTCCAAGTGTTTTTTTAATTTAAAATTGACATTAATTTTAGTTATAAGAACAAGTGACATAGTTAAAACTGATGAGACACATTAATATTGTTTCGATACATTATGAAAATGATACATTAGTCATTTTTGACTAGTAGGAATCATACTCATGTCAATTTGATGTACGATTTGACTGATATGACTTCAAGTGTTTCTTTTTATTTAAATTTGACATTAATTTTAGTAAAAAGTACAAGTGACATACTGAAAACCAAGTAAAATCATTTAGATTATTTTGATACTTTTTTACAATGATCCATAAGTCATTTATAAAGTGTAGAAATAAGATGCACCTCAATACAATGTTTGGTGTGGATGGTATGGCTACATTTTTGTCTTTTAACTTAAAATTAACATTAATTTTAGATAAAAGAAAAGTTGACATACTAGAAACTAATAAAACTCATTTATATTGTTTTTATACCTTAGGAAAATGATCCATAAGACCTTTTTGATTTGTAGGAATCTATCGCACCTCAATCTGATGCACGTTGTGATCGGTACCACTCTATGTGTGTCTTTTTATTTAAAATTGACATTAATTTTAGTAAAAAGAACAAGTGACACACTTAAAACTAAGTAAAAACATTTTTATTATTTTGATACTTTAATAAAACAATACCTAAGTCATTTTTGACATATAATAATCAAATCCATCTCAATCTGATGCATATTGTAATTGGTATGACTCCAAGTGTGTATTTGTATTTAAAATTGACATTAATTCTAGTAAAAAGAAAAAGTGACATACTGAAAACCAATAAACATCATTCTTAATGTTTTAATACTTTATAAAAATAATCCATATGTCATTTTTGAAGTTTTGGAATCAACCTCACCTCAATACAATGATAGTGTGACTAATATGATTCCAAGTGTGTCTTTTAATTTTTAAATGACTTTAATTTTATTAAAAATACCATTTGACATACTGAAAATTGATAAAATGCATTTGGATTGTTTTGATACTTTATAAAAATGATCCATATGCCATTTTTATGCGTAGGAATAAATCAAACCTAAATATGATGCATGGTGTGACCGGTATGACTCAAAGTGTTCATTATCAATTTAAAATTGACATTTTTGTTCAAAAAATATGTCACTCAGTGAAAAACAAGAAAAAATGTTGTTATTGTATTTATAATTTAGTAAAATGATTTAGAAGTCATTTTTGACATGTAGTAAGTAGACTCATATCAAACCGACCCAAGATGTGACTAGTATAACTCAAAGTGCGTGATTTTAGTTTAAAATGTAATTTTTGTAAAAAACACAAGTTATATAATTAAAACCAAGAAAACAAATTCATATTGTTTTTTTACTTTATTAAAATGATCCATATGTAATTTATTTATATGTAGGAATTATCCTCTTCTGAATCTGATGCAAGGTGTGACCAGTATAACTCAAATTGTGTCTTTTTATTTAAAATTGACATTAATTTTAGTAAAAAGAAAACGTGACCTACTGAAAACTGATAAACCTCATTTTTATTGTATTTATATTTTAATAAAATGACCATTAAGTAATTTTTTATGTGTAGGAATCCGAATCACCTCAATACGATGCATTTTATGACCAGTATAGCTACAAGTGTGTATTTTTATTTAAAATTGACATTAATTTTTGTAAAAAGAACAAGTGACATACTAAAAATTGATAAAACGCATTAGGATTGTTTTGATACTTTAGGAAAATGATCCATAAGTCATTTTCGATGTGTAGGAATTAACAACACCTCAATTTGATGCATGGTGTGACCATTAAGACTCAATGTGTCTGTTATGAGTTCAAAATTGACATTTTAGTTCAAAACATGGGTCACTCACTAAAAACTAAGAAAACCATCAAAATGATTCATACATCATTTTTTACGCATAGGAATAAATGTCACATAAAACCAATGAATGATGTGATTGGTATGACTCAATGTTCAGGTTTCCTATTTGAAATGACATTTTAGTAAAAAAATACAAGTGACATACTCAAAACCAAGAAAATGCATTTGGATTGTTTTTTTACTTTAAGAAAATGATACAAATGTAATTTTTGGAATGTATGAATCAACTTAACCTCAATTCTATGTATGGTGTGACCGATATGACTCTTAGTGTGTCTTTTTATTTAAAATTGACATTAATTATAGTAAAAATAACATATGACATGCTGAAAACTGAGAAAATCCATTCATATTGTTTTAATACCTTATAAATATGATCTATATGTCATTTTTTATTTTTAGGATTCAACCAAACCTCAATATAATGCACTTTGTGACCATTATGATCCCAAGTGTGTCTTTTCATATAAAATTGGAAATAATTATAGTAAAAATAACAAGTGACACACTGAAAACCAAGAAAATGTATTCATATTGTATTGATACTTTAAGAAAGTGATCCATAAGTCATTTTTGATGTGTAAGAATCAAATAAAACTCAATATGATGTATGTTATAACTGATATAATTCAAAGTGTCCATTCTTAGTTTAAAATTGAAATTTTAGTTCAAAAAATGTGTCACTAACTGAAAACCAAGAAAACAAACTCTAATTATCTTGATAATTGAGTACAATTATTCAGAAGTCATTTTTGATGTTTAATAAGTAGTCTCATGTAAAATCAACAAATGATGTGATCATTATGACTCGAAGTGTGTGTTTCTAGTTTTAAATGAAATTTTAATAAAAAAAAGTGACAAACTCAAAACTGAGAAAAAACATTCATATTTTTTGATACATTAGGACAAAGATCCATAAGTAATTTTTGATATGGAGGAATTAGATTCACCATAATATGATGCATAGTGTGACTCTTATAACTCTAAATATGTCTTTTTATTTAAAATTTACATTAATTTTAGTAAAAAGAAAAATTTACATACTTAAAACCAAGATAAAACATTTCGTTTGTTTTGATATATTTGAAAAATAGCACATAACTCATTTGTGACCTATAGGAATCAACCTCACCTCAATACGACGTATGGTGTGACCTATATAACTCCATGTGTGAATTTTTACTAAAAATTGACATTTTATTAATGTATTATTTCATATTGATGTTTAATTTATTTCTTTATAGTATTACTATAATAATTTTTATTTTATTATATTGGTGGATTCTTTTGATAGGGTTGGGGTGATTTTTTCTGAAACTGATACCAGGGTCGGGCTTTTTTGAGAGGGGATTACTGGTGCTAAGATGATGAAACATTAATTTTTTTAATTGTTTTTGGAAAGTAATTGTAAATGTAATTATAAAAACATTGATTGAATAGTATATAGTAGTATTTTTTATTTATGATGTAAAATTTATTTAAATTAAATTATATATTTTCATATAGGTGTATTTTCATACTGGTTACGGGTGTATTTGCTGCAATGTTCTGTTATTCAAACAAAACACTAAGTAGGTTGTGCTTTTATAAGCGCTAATTCTAGAACTGATAAATGGGGGACTATATCAGTACTTTTTTAGCTCTGATAAAGGTCCCCCATTGTCATTTATTTTTTAGTTCTAATAAAGGGGACCCCCTAATAGTGTAGAGAAAAACAATGATTCTTAGCACTGTTAAATACCTTTTACGCATTCTTAAAGAGTTTATTTGTATTAGTTAATCCAATGGAAGATTATATATGATTTTCGAAGAGAATATTATTTATTTTCTCTCAAATATCAGGTATCATGTACATGTTCATGTAGTACAAGCAGTTGGAGTAGCATTACTTAAGTCACCTGCAGGTGGAATTCTATAGTGACGTTCGTGCCATGTGGAATTAAATAAGTATTTTCTATGCAGTGACAATGAGCACACATTAGATAAGGGAAAATGTTTTTTTAATGGGGGAGATCAACATTATCTGAGGGGTCTAGGATACAAAATCCACAACTTATCACTCCCCATAGAGAACACACAATTGAGAATCAATATCATAAATGGAGGCTCAGAGTAGATGACAGAGGACTTGGAACTAGAGAAAGGATTCCATCATTGAGAGAAGTTTATTTCCACTTTATCTTACCATTTTATTAATTGTTTCAAAATGTTTTCATGGAAATAATTATTTTTCTGTTCTCAAGGGTATCTAAATTTCACAGGGAAATGAGATTGGTATGTTTTGAAAATTTCATATAATGTTCTTTTAATTCCTGGAATAAATTAGTGCACCACACCATTTCACACATTTCTTTTCACACTTTCACATCACAATTTCACATTTTCTCTATCAATACTTTTTTTGTTTTTTAATTTTTTTGTACTTTTTAGTCACTCACATATACATTAAGCCTTCCAAGTAGATATAATTCTCTTTCTCACCACTTCATTAGTAGTTACTATGTTTTAAATAATTAATTTTCATAAATCCTCAATAAAACTCAAGAAAATGTAGTTTTACTTCATTGATGAGAAGTAAAAATATAAAAAGTAATATAGACTCATGCATAGGGGTATATAACTAATTAATCATCATTTGGATAGTCTTACCCTTTGAGAAACATATGTTATAAGCTTTCAGTTTCCAACAATCATTGCGGAGTTTGAGGACATCTTCCCTAAGGAAGTTTTAGGAATACCTCCCCATTAGGAGATCAAATTATTTATATACATACACCTAAAGACTCCCATGTTATCTATGATAGTATATCATTTATATCTTATAGATCTTTAAGAGCGGAAGGTGTAGTTTGAGGATTTGTATAGGAATTGATTTTTCAGACATAGTGTGTCCGCTTATATATCCCCAGAGTTGTTTTCTTAAAATTTAAATGGGATCATGAGGTTATGTGTGTATTACCATCACCTAAATTAGGTTTTTATAATGAATAAATATCCACAACTAATAATTGAAATCCTCTTAGAATAGTTGAATGTGTTATGTGGTTCTCAAATATTGGCCTCAGATTAGGCTATCACCAGCTTTGAGTTCTAGGAAATGATATGCCGAAGATGAAATTTCAATGTTACTGTGGTCACTAAATGTACTTGGTGATTCCCTTTGGTGTTAAGATTATCCCAGAAGTGTTCATGGAACTCATAAACCATGTATTTCATCCCATCTTGTATTTTTTCATGGTATTCTTCATTGATGACAACCTAATGTACTTTGAATATGGGGAGAATCACAGAAGACATCTAAGGATATTCCTTAACTTACTTTGAGAGAACTATATTTATAGGAAGCCCTCAGTGTGTCAGTTCTAGATTCGAGAGATCGACTTCTTAGGAAATGTCATCTTAGAAAAGGGAGTAGAAGTGGACTTAGTGAAGGTTGAGGTAGTGCTAGTATGGAAGACACCCAATATAATGTATTAAGTATAGAGATTATTTGGTAGGTATGATACTATTTGAAATCTGTGCGCAATGTTTCTACGATATTGGTAACCTTGACTGAATTTACTCAAAATGGGAGGCCCTTCATGTGGAAATAGTGGTTCCAATAGTCATTTTAAGAGTTTCAAAAGATGTTGAATGCCCCTATCTTGATACTACCCGTAGAGGTTTTTAATTATGTAGTGATTTGTAATGCCTATAGAAATGGGCTTGGATTTTTTCTTATTAATATTCAAGTAGTTATTTCATTTGGGTATTATAATATAAGACCCCATGAGTATAACTATGAAACCCATGATATATATATGGTAGTAATGGTATTTTCCATAAATTTTTGGTGAAACTGCATTATGTGTGAGTGGTTTATCATTGATTCTAACCATAAGAGTCTCAAGCATATCATTTCATATAAATATATTAACCTGGGGTAGTGGATATGGCTAGAGTTCCTCTTGGATTATGAATTTTATATATTCAATACACTTGTAATGGGGAACACAATGGAAGATGATCTTAGTAGAAGATCTTGTTCATATTTTTTTTGAGTGAGGTGTCAAATCAATTGTCCTCATTAAAATTATCCTTAATTGACGAGGATGTTACATCTTACGTCTAGAAAATGGTTTTCCTCCCTATACTTATATAATTTCATAGGAAGGATCAACTTAGAGATACAGACTGTGAGACCTTTTATGTTCAGATAACCACTGGACATGCTCCAAATGGATTTTCTGAAGGTGGGGATCATGTTATCATTTTCCAAGGGTATAAGATAGTACTAAAAGTATTAAGAGAGTAGGTAATGTGGGATTTCCATACAACCCCCTTATTGGTAAATCCAAGAGTGAAGAACATGTACCATGACCTTCATCATCAGTTCTTGTGTCTGTGGATGAAGAGGTGTGTAGTTGAGTTTGTATCTCATTTCCACACTTGTCAATAAGTGAAGGCTAAGAAAAAGGTTATAGTAGGTTTATCCAAACCCCTTGAGGGGAAATAGTGGAAGTGGGGTGGTATATACATGTAATTAATTATTTTACTTCCATGATCATCTAAAGGACATGATGCTATATAGATGATTATAGACTAACTCACCAAGTCAACCCACTTACTAGCTATTTGAGAGAAGAGTTTAATAGATATATTGGTAATCCTTTACATTTATGTGATATTCTAGCTTCATGGAGTTACCTAAAGGATCATTTTAGACTATAATGCTCACTTCACATCGTGATTATAGAGAGGATTCTAGGATAATTTTGGGACTTAGTTGCAGTTGACCATGGTATTCTACCCCTAGATAGATGGTCAGCCTAAGTGGACCATTATGGTTCTAGATGAAATTATTTCAACTTTTATATTTGACTTTTATCATAGATGGGATGATCAAATACCCTTGTTAGATTTTATATACTACAATAGGTACCACTCCACCATCAATATAAGACAAATTGAGTCCTAGTATGGGAGACACGTTAGATAAACACTACATTTGGGATAATCTAAAGGAGTCAGTACTCTTGCGACTAGAGTTGGTGAAAGTGAAAATATAAAAGATGCATATCATCCAGAAGTAGATAATGACTACTTAGAGCTCTATGAAGTCTTATATTGGCCCATTATAGAGTCCCTTGTAGTTTGAGGAGGGAGACTATGTGTTTCTGAATGTCTCACCTTGATGAGGATGGTATATATTTACCAAGAGCGGTAAGTTATTTTTAAGATTCATTCTCCCTTACTAGATAATTTTTAGGGTTAGTGATGTTTCATAACACTTAGACCTACCACCGCAGTTAAATTAGGTACACGATGTCTTCCACATGTCATTGTTAAGGTGTTATATGCATGATCGATCACATGTTATCGATAGGGGTGATCTAGAAATCGATCTTTAAGATACCTTAACAGAGTAACTAGTAGAGATCACAGATCGTTGTGAGAAGATCCTTTATAGGAGAGATATTTCCTTGCTATCTATCCAATGGAAACACATGAATCTTCAAGAGAGCACTTGAGAGTGTGAGAATAACATGTGATCCTATTACAATCATTTATTTTAGTTTGGTTTTTAATTTTCAATAAAAAATACCATGAGTTGGGGAGAATGTAATGAATCTATTTTTGACTTGAACAACTTTTTTAATATTTTAAATATTATTTTTGAGGCTAGGAATTGATTCACTGTGGGATTCTAAGGCTCAAGGAGCCTCTGTGTTGATATACTAAAAATATTAAATATATTTTATCATATAAATGTAGTATCTATGAAATAATAAAATAAATATTGAATGGAGTATCAGATGGAAAATACAAGGCTTCCATTAGATCTGAAATGATGGTTTTTCCCTAGGAATGACATAACCTTCATGCACTCTTGGTGTTTCTGAAGAACCATTATGATAAATTTTTTTAATAAAGTTTTTATATTTGTTGAAAACTAACCTTTTTGAATAATAATGTATATTTTATAAAGTAATCTGATCCATTCCATCCTAATTATATTTGTAAGAATTTCAAAATTTACTAAATGTTCAAACCATAACAAAAAGGGGTAGAAAAGTATAATTACGAATATTGTTTTCCAAAATCTGTTTTCTGGACACAAGTTTCATGACTGAGAACCACTGGAAACAAAATCATTTAGAAAGATTAATTTTTTTATTATATTCTCTATCAGATTCAGATCCATTTCTATAAATATTCATCATAATCAGTGGTTGTTAGAAATATAGATTTTGATGATTAAATAAGTTTTATTGTGGCTGGAGTGTTTTGAAATAAGATTATGAATTCACGAGTTATAAACTTCTCAAAATTTCTATACCAAGCCAGATAATGATTTGATGATCATGAAGTTATCATAAATCATGAGACATAATTGTGATAAAATCTTTTGAAGAAATGGAGGAATCATAAATATTATATTTGTTCTTCAAGTACCAGACTCAAAAGTTGTAAGATGTCAGGATGTTTAAAGCTAATGATGGTTAAATAATTTCAAATTTATAGAGTGAATAATTACATCGTAATTATATGAGAAGGAAACAAAATTTAGTAACAAGAGTAGAAATATATATAAATCATAATGAGATTATAAAGAAATATAAATAATAATGAGCTAATAAAGAAACATAAATCGTAATGATCTGAGAAAGAAATAGAAATCATAATTAGCTGAGAAATAAACATAAATAATAATGAGATGATAATTAAATAAAAATCATTATGATATGATATGGAAATAGAAATCAAAATTAGATGGTAAATAAATATAAATCATAATGACATGAGAATGAAAATAGATTATAATGATCTTAGAAATAAAAAAATCTTAATGAGCTGATAATGAAATATAAATAATAATGAGATGAGAAAGAAATAGAAACCATAATGAGATTATTATGTAGAAGACTAAAAAAGAAGAATCCATAAGTTTTATGTAAAGTTTTTAAGAGGTCAAACTTGAAATTCAATTTTTCATAAATCTCGAATAAATGTTAGGAGGATTGAAGAAGTCAAACATGGAGTTTAAATGTGAGATATTTTTAGAGTTTTTGAAATTTGATGAAGCGGGGAAAAAATTCATGTTTATTATTCTTATTTTTCTGAGTCTCCTATAAATACATTCAAATATAATTGATTGATTTTATCTTTTACAAAAGTAGAAAATGCAGAGTGCTAAAAAAAATTGAGTGAATGTTATTTCTGGAAAAAGATATCATGAGGAGGGTCAAACAATGAATGTTTGTTTACCAAAGTGAGAAAGATTGTATTGAGTCAATCAGACTAAAAGAATCATATTATGTTTATGAGCAACTTTTGAGAAGTAGAGTTTGATAAATGGATAATCCTATTGATTTGATCAGCTGAATTCATTAGATTCATCCTCATCAGATTGACTAAATTAGATCCAGCCAAATCGGACTGAGGATTTAGATTGATCAATTGTGGAGTTGTTTCAAAAAAAAATATTCATTCATTTGTTTAGATCAAATTTTTTGTAGGAAAATTTGTAAACTTATTGGATTCATTATAATCTCTCCTATTATGTGATAGAATTTGTATAATGAGAGTTGGACAAGTTGTATTCACTCATTCATAATAGTGGATTTCCATAGACCCACGGGAGTGGCTATAGAAAAGATGTAGGTTCTCACAATGAGTGTGAACCATTTAAATATTATATACTTTAATTTCATTCATAAATTTTAATGCATGAGTATTTATTAAAATATGAAATGGAAATATATCTTAATAGGTTGTAGGAGTTATGTTTTTAAAAAGTATTGAAACTTATAAAAGTGAACAATTGATTCACCCCCTAGTTTTAATTTGATCCTTTGGAACTTCAATTAGTATCTAAGGAAGGTTCCTTTTTTTGAATCATTAACATGGATAATATCAATTCCATTAACAGTATTGTAATTCCTAGATTTTATGGGAAAAATTATTATGGATGAAAATATAGGAGGATTACTTATCTTTTATCTCTTATCCTAGGAGTTGGTGGTTCTGCAACAATTGATTTTCCACCTATTTAGAAAAATATTCCCATGAAATTTATAAATAAGAGAAATATATAATTTGATGGAAAGGCTAGAAATGAAATCCTTATATACTTATCATATAATTTTTATCAAAAGATTATGGGTCTCAATACAATAAAAAGTATGTGGTACAAGTTGGAGAGTATTTTCAAAGGGAATACTAAAGTGAAGGAAGAAATGATACAAATATGGTGTATTTATTATGAAGACATCATAATGAGATATGAAGAAATTATTTATTAATACTTAAATATAGTAGATAATTTTTTTTTTCAAAATCGAAGGATTCATATATTTCCTGGAAGATTATACAATTTTGAATAAACTTATTAAAAAAATACCGGACTGGTTTGAATCTAAAATTTCCCCTTTTGAAGATATGTATGATCTATCTCATGATTAATTTCATAAATGTTTTGTTTCTTATGAAATGAGGAAATCTCCAATGTTTAAAAATAATACTAAAGAAGAAATGGATTTAAAATCTAAGAGAAAGTTGAAAATCCAAGATGTTGAAGATGTTTATCCTTGTGAGTCCATAGATAAGGAAGATGTTGAGTTTAATGATAATATTATGTCTCTTGTATCTAAAAACTATCAAATATAAAGAGGAAAATATAGAGTTGAACTTCCTCTCAAATTTTTTGAGTGTGGTGGAATCAAAAAAATTGTAATGAATTTCCCCAAGAAGAAACTTTTAGAATATCAAGATGATTCTGATGAAAACCACATTGGAAGAAGTGGAACAAAAATTATAAAGAAGAAAATTCATCCAAAAAATACAAGAAAAAGTTTATTAGAAACCAAATACGTATGTTGAGTAAGAAAGTTAAATGAGAGTCAACTGATAACAATTCTTCAGAAAATGAATGTTCAGAAAAAGTCAAAACCTTCATTAAAAAATTTGAGAAAGTTAAAGACTCCTCAAATGGTGAATAAGGATGAGTTTAAGAATCTTATAAAGCGTATCAGCTTTAAAAAGACTTATTGCATTTATTGATAAAAAATATCTCAATAAATAAATCATAATGATAAATAAATATTTTAAAGAAGTTACTGATGGAAGAAAAGATGTCATCATGCAGGTGGATGAATACATTCAGGGGATATTAATATACAAACTTAGAATTGTTGAACAAGGAATAATGTTCTAAGATATTACTATAAAGATGGTAGGTAAAGATAAATAAGTTAAATAAGTTTCAATCAAAACTTCATTATTTTGAAAGTACCTTGAAGAAGGGGAATAAAAAATTCAATAAATCTTTGAAAGTAAAAGGTGAGACTTCTAAAGTCATTGAGAAGGCTCAATATGAGATTCAGGTGAAATGTTCACTCACCAAAATTAATGTTTCATCTAGTTATATTTACATTTCAGGTTTTAGAAAGGGTTTTGGGAAATATTGGGTAGAGAAAGGATGTGAGAAATATATAAAATCTAAAAAAGTATAAAACTCAATAAAAAAAAGATGGTACACATCTTTAGTTTGTTAAATATTAAAGAAGTTATTAATCATAATGACGTTTCTATGGAGAATTATATTTATTTAATAGAAAATAAATATTTGATGTATATTACTGGTGTTTTGGAATTTTTTGAAACAAATACTATAATTGTTGGCATGAATTATCTCTTCATGGAAGAAAGTTTGAGAAAAGTGGATGAAATAGTAAAAGTGGAACCTTTAACTTTCCTAACTTACAAAAAGTTGCAAAGTTGAATTCTCAAGATGTTAGAAACTTTTCAAACAAATATTTTTGAATGTTTGGAAGAATTTTGTGGAATATGTTATTAGTATTTTCATCATGCCGAGAGATGTATTACACTCCTTGTAAAAAAAATTTCCTTATGATAGAAATGAAATGAAGATGAAAAAAAGAAATATGAGGAAATCTCTTTTGTTGTTGAGATGGATTTGAAATCAAGTAAAAAGACAAATCCATGGATACTTTATAGTGTTTGTTCTTCACATATTATAAGTGAAGTAAAAATATTTAAACATGTTGAAATTCCTAATGGAGGATCATTAACCTTTGGTAATGATAGTTCCTTAAAAATCATAGGAATTAGAATGACTGTCATTGAAGAGGAAAAGTTGAAATCTAAGGTTGTTTTATTATTTATAGACTATAACATAATTTACTTAGTTTAATTTAAAATTTTTTATGATGGGAAATATGTTTTTTAGAAAATATTTTTGTATCATCAAAAGAGTGAAAGATGAAAATATTATTATAAAAGGGGAAATAAATTGTGGGGATCACTTCCAAAAAAAATAATTCAACAACTCATGTTACTTGAGTACTAAATATGAATGCAAATTGTTGTACCAAATACTTGGGAACATTTTATAGAAAATTATGAGACAACATTCTAATTTTTTTTCCATTTGAAACATTTTAGAATTGAAAAGAATAAAAGAAGATGTTTTTGTATCTTTTCAAAAAGGGAAGATGACTAAAAAAGTCATAAAAGATTTGAGATTCAATCTACCAAACCACATGAGTTTATTCATTCTGATTTATGTGGTTCGATGATACGTCAATCAAAAAAAGATTAATACTTTATCTCTTTATAAATTATTTTACTCTTATGAAAAACATCATGTTTATGAAAAAAAAGTTAGAGGCTATCGAAGTGTTCAAATTCTTCAGAAAAGATTTTGATAATGAAATGGGGGTTTCCATAATAAAATTTGATAATAGACAATGGTACCAAATTCACAGGATATGCTTTTGAAACTTATCTGAGAAATCATGGTTTTTAACACTAGTACAATTCTCCCTACACTTGATAACAAAATGGAGTATTATAAACAAAGAATAGAAGTTTGGTGAAAATGGTAATTAGTATGTTATCATAATACAAAATTTAAAAATTATATTGGAGAGAATCTATTTGTACTACTATGAATTTACAAAACAAATGCTTGTTGAGAACCGAAACCAATATGAATCCTTAATAAATGTGTTACAACAAAAAAATCATTTAAATACTTAATTTTTTTAGAATTCTAGGTTTTCCCAAAATAAAAAATCCAAATCTGGGAAATTTTGATGAGAAAGTTGAGGAAGGAAAATTTATGGGTTATTCACCAAATGGAAGAAATTAAAAATGTTGGAACAAATTTTTACAAGATTTTGTGGAATCATATGATGTGAAAGTAATTGAAAATAAAAAATTCTTAACATAAGTTGTTATGAATTATGAGGAGGACAAACTGGAGATGTCCAACAATAGTGAAGTCAAAATATTCTTATCAAGATTCAGAAAATTCATTTGATGAGGAAAGTTATGTTGGGAAAGAATCTATGAAATTTAATACTTTAAAAATGATTTTGAGTCAAAAACATTATAATAAATTATAAGGATCTAGTACAAACAAGAAGAAATTTGATATTAGAACATCAGACATTGCTTATCTAAAAATTTGAACTCGAATCAGTTTCAGAAGAAATTAAAAAAATGAATGGGTGGATACTATGAATTAAGGGATGGATTAGATTGAGAAAAATGTAACATGGGAACTTATTCACCAGTTGTAAAATAAAAATTGTATCAAAACAAAGTGGGTTTGTAATATCAAGTCATTTAAACATGGAGAAGTTTCAAGAAACATGTCTAGGATTGTTTGTAAAGGCTATACAGAAGTGAAAGGTGTAGATTTTGAAAACTTTTTTTCACCATTTACAATATTAGAACCTAATAGAATGTTTAATTCATTGGATTCAAATTTTAATTACAAATATTATCATATGGATGTAAAGTCATATTTCTTAAATGGTAATATTGAGGAAGAAGTTTACATTGAATAACCTTGTGGGTTTATACATGATGATGATGAAAACAATGTTTATAAACTGAATAAATATTTGTATGGGCTGAAATAAGCTCTACATAAATGGTATTCAAAACTAGATAATTTTTTGAGAATGATAATATTTTCTAAATGAAAAGTTGATAGCAACTTATATATGAAAGATATAGACTATAGAACTCTAATTTTAATTGTTTATGTAGGTGATATAATTTTTTATGGGGATATAGAAGATGTTTGTAAAAACATTATAAATAATTGAATAATTTTTTTGAAATGTAAATGTTGGGAGAATTAACTTTATTACTTGTCTTACAAGTTCAAAAAAAAAGAAAAATAAATTTTCTTATCTCAAGAAAATTATTCTAGGGAATTGTTAAAGAAGTTTAGGATGGAAGAGTCTAAAAAAGTTTTAACTCCTATTTAATTGAGAACAAAGTTGAGTAATGTTGAACCCCGAATAAGTGTTAATCATAAATACTTTCATAAGATGATAGGAATTATACTTTATCTTACATCCTTAAGGCATGATATTGTTTATGCTATGAATTTTTATGCTAGGTATCAATGTAATCTGAAAAAATCACATATGTTAGTAGCAAAGAGGATTATGAGATATGTTAAAGAAACAAATTCACATGTGTTTTTGATAAAACATAATTTTTTTGACTATTTTATTGATAATAAATGACAAAATTTCCTCACATTTTATTAAATATGTTTATTTATAAAATATTTGGTATTAGATCATTCATTTGAAAATTTGGTGAAAATTCTAGTTTTACCCTTTAAAAATCACTATAGAATTTCGGACATAAATATTTTGAAATATATTATTTGAACATATTTTTTTTAACTGCGTTCCTAACATAATTTGAAACAACTTTTATTCAGGACACCTAAGTTAAATCAGGAATTTTGTTGGTGAAAATGGGCCATGATGTCAAAGTTGGGATGGACTCGCCAGATTGCACATTTGATCTGTATTTGTGCCATAACATCTAAATCTATACTTGGATTGGGCCCAAATTTGTTTAATATCTCTAGAAAAAGGTTTCCAACAAATCATACTTCTAGATGGATATCTGTTTCATTCATTGTAAATGTCAAATAGGTGGTCCAACGTGGAAAAAAAATATTTATCCGAATTTCCCCATTCACACTTGAATCCACTTGAAACCTAGCCTCCCATCCACTATATAAATTGGAAATATTTCTATTTGGAGGATTTTGGAAGTTAATTGGGTGATTTAAGGTAGAGGATAATTGGTTTCAATAAATTTCTCCAAGCATTTAAAAAGGTAGGGCTCTAAAAGCTAGGATCCCTTCATCGAAGCCTTCTTCTTCTTCTTTACTTTGTAATATTGTTGTGATTTCAATAAACTCTTAGTTTCTATTCCATTTATTCTTTATTTTCAATTTTAATCATCTATTAAACTTCCTATTTTTTTAGGAATTCAATAGTTGAAACAAAATTGGGCTATACCCTTTCTAAACTCTTGCGAATACAAGACGTTTTTACAATGACTACACCACCCATGGAAGAGTATTTTTCTTAGTAATTGATCTACCTATTAACTTTTTTATTAATTTATTTTGAATAAACAGATACTTTAACTCATATAATATGATATATTAATTGATTTTTCAATTTAAATGGTTCTATACAATCAACTTAACAAATTACACAAAAACACGTGAGGCTGAGATTTGTGTAAATTGTGAGAGTGTGATTTTAATCGGTAATCTAAGACCACAAGGGATAAATTTTTAGAGGTAAAATATAATCTGTAATCTCAATTAAACCTCATTTCCAGATTTTACATGTTCTATAATTAACCACTTACCATAAGATAACCATATAACATCAATTAATGTTGGGTTATGTGATTGCATGTTCTGAAGCTAGTTGAGGGTTTAGGTAATTTCATATTTGTGGTTAAGTTAACTCTTGTGGGGTTTGAGGGTTTAAATATTAGGGTATTATAATTAATAGGATGTTAATTTAAATGATAATGATAAATAACTTCCTGAATAGGTATATTTATATTGATTATACCTTTTAAATATTTTTTAAAAAACATCTTTTGGTTGTGTCTTTTTAATCGAACTTCATTTCAAAAATAAAAAAAAATGAATTCTTATTCAAGAAAACTTATTCTAGTTTTATAAACGACACACCCCCCACCCCCATAATTTCAAGAAGTTTGTATAATTAATTTAATTTAATTTTTAAAATTCGATTAATATGTTGTTTTAAATTACTTCCTCTTTTGATATATGACCTTGGTCAGCCACTCTGTTTCACCTAAATACCCTAAAGACGAATATAATTTGAGAGAACCCATGACACCGCCTTTCAAATTGGAATTATTTCCAAGGAGGCAAGTAATTATTTCAACCAATTATAAGTATTACTTTTATTTTTGATTTTATTCTTTTCTTCACTTTTTTCTTCCTTCTTTACCCAATCTGAATTTTTCTTCTTCTTTTGTTTTCTTCTTCTTCTTCTTTTTGGACCATCAACTCAAACATATCATTTTATTTTTATTATGTTACAATTTTTTCTTTAAATTTTTATTTGATTTATGAAACAAACTAATAAAGAATATCTCTTAGATCATGACCCTGAGATTGAACGCAACTTTAGGGCCTGAATCAAGCATTCTCAGTGTGTGGAACTTTTCAACATTCAACCAGTTGGAGAATTCTTCCCCTCAAAAAACATTGAAATTGGAAACATTTCTAAATAAATCTTAAAACAAGAAACAGTGTCTAAGAAAATTATTAACTTAATTGAACTAATCTAGCTCTGGTTGTATCAAACATTTATTATCAAAAAAATTGTATTGCATACCCAAATCTTGAATTAGACTTTGAAAAGAAATTTGGGTTAATTAACTTGCTTCCAAAATTTCATTGAATCTCTAGGGAGGATCCCAACAAATACCTTAAATAATTTAATGTGTTTTTTCTCAACCCTTTAACCAATAAATGTATCTGAAGATCAAATCAAACTAAGAGGATTCCCATTTTCACTTGATGCTATTGCGAAAGATTGGATGTATTATTTAAAACCTGAAGATGTAACTTGTTGGAATGATTTGAAATGTATTTTCTGGAAGAGATTTGTTACAAAATCAAGGACCACATCTATTCAAAAAGAGATCTATGTGATCAATAAAGAACAAGGGGAGTCAATGTATGAGTATTGGGAGCGATTCAAGAAGTTATTCACCAGATTTCCACATCACCAAATCACTGAGTAACTACTCATCCAATAATTCTATTAAGGACTCACACATATAGAGAAAATTAAGGTGGATGCTTTAGATAGAGGGGAATTGGTTGAAAAACACCCACAACTAAATGTGAATTGATTTACAATATGGAAAAAAACTCCCAACAATTTGGTGATCGATGTAAGAACTCAGACCTTCTTTTCAGGTATGTTTTTCCTTTTCTGGCCATTTTTTAGAAAAGAGGAAATTCTAGAATTTTTTTAAGTACACATCGTGTACTTTACGAGTACAGACAGTGTACTCGGTTACCATAGGTAGCTAGGTGCTGGCCATGTAGCGGCAATGCACACGGCTGTGTGGGGTGACCTGGAGGCCTCCTAAAGTGGAGTATGAAAATGGCGAGTACACACCGTTTACTTCAAAATTACATGCTGTGTACTTTCCTGTTTTTCATTAAACACAACGGGGTTGTGACTAATCTCCAGAACACTCTCCTTCTATGTATTGTTCGACCGAGAGCTTCTTACAACCATAGATCTTCGACGAACCCCCAAGCGAGCGTCCTTCCTCCGAATCGAACACAGTCGGTTTCATTAAAATCACATCGGTGAGTTCTCTTTTCTCTTAGAGCCCCATCTTCTGATTTCTCATCTCTCGTGAGATATCATGGGTTGAACATTTTAGACATTTTTTTAGATCTTCGGTGTTCCAAGGTGATTCAAGCCTTGAGGTTCAAATATAGTGATCTTCCATAGTCGAGGTAGGTGGTTTGTGCCTTTCTGTTGAAAGTCATTGATTATTATGTGCAATTTTGACCAATACCCTTTAATGGGGTGTTGTGTGTTTACCGTTTTACCCTTTTTGATTGCGTGTCATTATTGTATTCTTGTGTAGAGGTTAATTGGAGATGAATAGGGCTGATTTATATGGTTTGGATGTGTTTTCCATGCATGTTCTGTTTGCGACCGTTGGTCAGGTTAGCCTGTTTGGCTACCTTGCCTGTTTCCATGCCTAGTGTTGTAGGGTGGAGTGTTTGTATCCTGACTTGCTTGATATGTTGTAGACAGATTTATCCAAGTAGTTCTTGAGGTTTTCCTTGGCTTTTTTTTCCTTGCTACGCTCGTTGACCTACATAGGGCCGAGAGAACTGGGTGTAGTAGACTACAAGGGGAATTGAACGAGTGAGCTTCCTCACAGAGTCTTTGTGCACTTTAGAGTATAAGGGGAATTGACAGAGTGAGATTATTCAGAGAGTCTTTGAACCACTTGGGGATATAAGGGTAATTGACCGAGTGAGCTTCCTTAGAGAGTCCTTGAACATGGGGCTATGAGGGGAATTTAACGTGTGAGCTTCCCCTGAGAGTCCTTGACTTACCATAGACTATAAGGGAAATTAACTGTGTGAGCTTCCTCAGAGAGTCTTGAATTGATTTTGACTATAAGAGGAATTGATTGTGAGTGCTTCCTCATAGAGCCTTTATATATTCTTATAACTGAACTAGAGGGGATAGGCTGTGTGCACTTCCTAGAGGGTTACCTTGATAGATTAGTTTCTTTTGATATGTGGAATTTTTTCTACTGAGTGCTTCTTGTTTACTACTTATGTGCTTTTACCTGCCATATATTCACTGACTGTTAGGCATAGATCTTTGGGGGGTTTCTTTCTAGGATTTAGTCTCACACACTATTTGGGCCATGCTTTTGGGCCCAAAAAGACTATATTGCTGTAGGTATAGACAAGAGCAAGTTCCCTTCTACTTCAGGTACTTTACTTGCAGTGGTGATGGAGATCATGGGACCAATCTTAGGCTTGTGATGTTGAGGAGATGTTTTTTTTGTTTCATTTGTACTTTGGTTTAGTAATGTTTTTATTCCAGCATCATTACTTATTTGGTTGTTTTCCTAGACACATGTACCATGCATCATTTATATATGTGCTTTAGTTGTTTGTTATTCTAGTCATCCATTATTACTATAGTCGGTATATTTACTACTTCAGCTTTTGTGTATTTATTTCCCTTCCACTGTGTTACTCTATAAATGATGGAATTTTTTCCCCACAATCACACCCAAGGCTCCCACTGCTAGTTGACAGCCTCTGGCGTTTGGGGAAATGTGTTTGAGGCCATGTGACCAACCGGGTATGGGGTGACTTTAGGTGGCTTCCGGAACCGGGACGTTACAAAGTGGTATCAGAGGAATTCATTTCTTCTTGACTTACTATTTGGAGCTTATAGCCAGGGATAAGATGAAATAGGTACTTGGTAATAAGTTGTGCTCGGGAGTAGCTAACTCGTGTATAGGTAAAAGCCAATGTACCTTGTTTATTGCAATTTATTCTGGTTTTCCATTTTACAGTTGATTTTATTTCACTATTGGGTGATTCACATGTTTTGTGTTGTTACTGTTAATTTTATTTAGGTTCTATTTTTATCGCATCCTAATTAGATGAGGGTATACCGTCTCATGCATCATATAGGCACTTGTAGAAATCACATGTCTTGCATTCTTTCCATGCCATTTAGGATGCACTAGAGATTTTCATGTTGTTCTGATAGATGCCTTGATAAAAATACATGTTTTTTGATAGGGTATTGTTTATTTAAGGTTTTGTTGGAATGGATGCCAAAATTTGGTTCTTGAGGTGTTATGGGCCCTCATGGACCAGAATTTGGTGGATCATTGCCTTTTCTTCCTTATTACAACAGGTATAATATGCCAAACTTTGATTCGCAAGGAGAATAGGCCCTCACGGATCATAATTTGTCACTTTCAATTTTTTTAGTGTTTTTCTAGGTTTTGGAGTAGTTTCTAAGGCTTATTGTCTGAAAAACCTAGAATACATGTCGTTTAATGTTAAGTACATGCCATGTGTTCTTCTGTTTGGGAAGAAACTGTTTTTATTAAGTACACACGATGTACTTTATGTACACGCCATGTAGTCCCTAACCGTGTCATATGCCATGTGGGTAGAGACATGGGATGGGGAAAGTCTAGTGGAAACATGTCGTGTACCAGTTGAACACGTCGTATATTGTTGACCCTGTGTCCGCCCGTGTAACTAACAACACAGACAAATAAACCATAAGATATACACGCCATGTCGGGATTGAACATGCCGTGTAGTCTGACCTAGGTACCCGACCGTGTCACTAACAACACAGGTTGATGTTATCCATTCACATACATTCCGTCTCCTCCTTGAACATGTCGTGTAGTGTGATCCGTGTGTCAAGATGTGTCACTAACAACACGGGCCAGGTGAAGTTTGTCTGGTACACTCTGTGTTTACAATGAACATGTCGTGTAGTCTTGTATTAGGAGAACCGTGTGTCCTAACCATGTAAAAGGACTAAGACAGGGAAAAGGGATGCAGGTACATACCATGTGTTAAGACAACATGCCCTATGTTTGGTGTGTTACATGACCAGTTTAGGAAGGAGTACACGCCCATGTAAATAACTTAAGGGAACACGCCGTGTAGGAATTTTACACGCCATGTTGTCATGTTTTTTAAAACATGAGTGCTTTATTTATCATGTTCCCTTCTTAAACTTCTAGTTTGTAGTCATTGAAAATATTGATCAAAGGTGTACTCTTGACCTTGCAGAGTCTTTCCATCGAGACGTCCTCCATTTGTACACCAGTTACCAGGCGGTGATCAGACGTCATACATGGATGATACGGGACTACCTGCATATCCTCTTGTCGTACTAGTCTTGTCACCAGCCATTATACCCGACATAGGTGTTGATGCACAGTTCAGAGAGGGTTTCAAGAGGATTATGCATACCTTTCAGGTAGTGCCTCCTCCTGCCCCGTCAATGGCAGAATTGACGTAGGTATTTTAGCAGCAACATCATCCTACTTTCTCAGGTGATAGAGGACCTCAGGCTGCAAAGTCATGGCAAGAAGCCACACTGATGATTTTCAAGCATCTGAAGATACCACCAGAGAAGAGGGTGAAGCTCTCTACTTACATTCTTCGAGAATCCGCCAAGAGGTGGTGGGATGTGATCTCATAGGTGGGACGCCAACAGAATATGGCTTGGGATGAGTTTCAACGCATCTTCTAAGATTACTTCTATTCGGATACCATGAGGGCCGATCGAGCCTGAGATTTTATGATTCTAGAGTAGGTTACACTTACTATTATGGAGTATTCCTCTTACTTCACTGAGCTGCAATGCTTTTCACCCTTTATAGGGGAGATGAGTTGTTTCTTGCACGGAAGTTTGAGGATGGTTTGAGGCATGACATCCGATCTCAGGTGAACATCTTCAGGTTGACTTCGATATCCACAATGGTCAACCAAGCAAAAATTAAAGAACGTAACATGAGGGATTTTGGAGCTGTGAGACAATGCAGTTTGGCATCCAGAGTTAGTATTCCTTCTATTGATAGCTGAAAGCGCTATAGGGATACTTCACAAGAAGGTCAGAGTAGGCAGGATGCATCTTCTGGTAGCTAGGTGTAGTGCTACCAGTGTGGGAAGAGCAGGAATACAAGGCCACATTTCCCGAGAGACCCAATGGAGTGCCGATCTTGCATCAATATGGGTCACCTTCAGCGCTACTGTTAGATCTTCTCACCAATAGCTGGTGATAGGGGTTCTTCTATGACTCTGTGTTTAGGAGCAATGCCACCAGTTTCTCACCAGTTAGGGAAATGGAGTTATTTCGGTCATTCAAGCCAACGTGGAGGTCATGTCCATGGTGTTCAGTCACTGAGCATTCAGCGACATTGGGGTGGATCAGCTCATAGTGGTCTGGTAGGGTCACAGGGCCATAGAACAGGCCATACATTTGCAGTGGAGCAGACCCAGTGGGAGCAGGATCTCGGACCCTCTACTGTTTGAAGTACATTCTTAGTAGCCTTAGTTTTATCTTATACTCTTTTTGATATAAGGGCTTCCCATAGCTTTATATCTATTTCAATTGTGTAGATCCTTGTTCTCTGCATCTTTTCCTCTGCCAATATCTTGATGCTAGACGCTCCCTTGGGGACTAGAACGGCTAGTGTACGACAGTGCAGAGAGTGCCTTCTACAAGTTAGTGGGTGTCATTTCTTATGGGACATATATTTCCTAGAGATGACATACTATGATTTCATTCTCAGGATGCACCGGTTAGTTCCATTCCAGGCAGTCGTCGACTGTTATCCTCGTAGGGTGAGTTTCACGTCACCTAAGGGTAGATCGTTTCTTCATATGGGCGAGTTAGAAGTCCAGGTGAGAAGAGTAGGACCTGAGCATCATGGGTTGGGAGGAGTTTCATCCCAGATTTCTAGTCTATATCTGGATGACTAGGGGACTTCACAGTTATACCTTCCTCCAATGG
Source organism: Viscum album (assembly GCA_963277665.1). Classification (NCBI taxonomy): domain Eukaryota; kingdom Viridiplantae; phylum Streptophyta; class Magnoliopsida; order Santalales; family Viscaceae; genus Viscum; species Viscum album. The sequence continues at coordinate 256,851,216 of OY728128.1, read as the reverse complement.
TGGATCATTTTAGAGATGTCTTTTTAGAGTACTTTTCAGGGTTTCCTCCAGAGCGTGAGGTATAATTTTCTATTGAGATTTTTCCAGGGGTGGCACTGATGTCCATTCCTCTTTATATGAATTCTACACCTAAGTTTTAGGACCTCAAGAAGTAGTTGGAGGAGTTGCAGGTAAAAGGTTTCATCCGACCTAGTACTTCTCCTTGTGGTTCTCCTATCTTGTTTGCGAAGAAGGCGGACGGTACCCTCAGGATTTGTCTAGATTATCAGAAAGTGAACCAGTTAACGTTCAAGAACTGATATCCCTTTCCTAGGATCGATGATCTCTTTGATCGGCCTCGAGGACCCCGGGTCTTATCGAAGATTGACTTGAGGTTCGATTACCATCAGTTGCACGTTTGACAATTAGATATACCTCTTACAGCCTTCCGAAGTAGGTATGGTCTATATGAGTATATGGTTATGTCATTTGGTCTCACGAACGCACCAGCAGTTTTCATGGAACTGATGAACTGAGTGTTCCATACATATATGCTTGGATTCCATCGTGGTGGCTTTTGTGGATGATATCTTGGTGTACTCTCGCACTCAACAGAACCATGCTACTCATCTTGAGATTGTTTTGATTACACTGAGAGACCATCATTTATATGATAAACTTTCAAAATTCTACTTTTGGATGGATCAGATTCACTTTTTGGGTCTTGATTTCTCAGAGACAGGAGTATCAGTAGACCTAGAGAAAGTGAGAGCAGTAGTTTACTAGGAGCAGTCAAAGAACATCTTTGAGGTGCAGAGTTTTCTAGGGCTGGTTGTATAGTCCAAACATTTCATACAAAACTTTTCACTCTTATCCGCACTACTTATGGGTTTGACTAAGAAGGGTACAAAGTTCTTGTGGTCAGATCCATGTGAGTCAGCCTCCCAAGAGCTGAAAGGGAGGTTGACTTCAACACTGATAGCAGTCTTTCCAGATCTGGGTAGGATCTATACTGTTTATTATGATGCATCAGGTATCAGGTTGGGAGCATATCTTATGAAGGGAGATGGAGTCGTTCAGTATGGGTGTCGGCAGTTGAGGCCACATGAGAGGAATTACTCGATGCACGATCTCGAGTTGGCGGCAGTTGTTCATGCCTTCCACTATTGGAGACATTATCTTCTGGGAGAGTATTTTGTGGTTTTCACCATCCAAAAAAAGTCTCAACTACATTTTCACTCTCCATGATCTGAATTTGAGAGAGTGAAGGTGGTTTTAGTACCTTCAGTCCTTTGAAATTAAGCTTGCCTATACACTTGGGAAGGGTAACACAGTGGTTGATGTGTTGAGAAGGAGGACTTAGATACAGGATGTTCAGGAGGCCAATAGTGAGTGGATTCTTATGGTTCTGTTCTCTGAGATGCATTTGGCGGTGCACGATAGACAAGGGAAGACATTAATTTCTTCTGTGGCTGTTACCTCTACTCTTCTTGATCAATTTTGAATGAGGTAGCTATCAGATTCAGAAGGCCTAGTCCTATGAGAGAGTGTGTCAGGAGAGGACCCTATTCCTGGATGGACAGTAGGTGGGGATGAGATCTTGCGTTTCCAGGGGTGAGTATGGGTGTCAGCAGATATATGCGAGGATCTAATTCCCGAATTTCATTCCTCAGTTTGGTAAGTTCATCCTGGTGTCACCAAGATGTATTGTGATCTACACAACCAGTATTGGTGGCCAGGTATCAAGAGGGATGTTGCTAGTTTCTTCATGATGTGTTCCACCTGTTAGCAGATGAAGGCGAAGCACCAGTATCCAGAAGGTCTTTTACATCAATTACCCATTCCTTAGTGGAAGTGGAATGACGTCGCGATGGATTTTTAATAGGGTTTCTGAGGTCACCTTGAGGGAATGATTCATTTTGGGTTGTCATTGATTGGCTTACGAAGGTTTCTCGCTTATTTCCGATAAAGGAGACCTTTATTGTTGATGATCTGGGATTGTTGTACATCCCAAGAGATTATACATCTGTATGGAGTTCCACACACCGTTGTTTCAGATAGGGATGCTCATTTTACTTCTCGGGTCTGGCGGGGGCTTTATAAGGCTTTGGGTATATAGGTACTTTTGAGTACAGCTTACCACCCCCAGATAGATGGTTATTCCGAGCGTACGATTCAGGTGCTTGAGGACATTCTCCGAGAATGCATCCTGGATTTTGGAGGTACTTGGGAGAAGCATATACCACTTGTGGAGTTTGCCTATAATAATATTTTTCAATCAACTATTCAGATGGCACCTTATGAGGCTTTGTACGGTAGGCCATGTTGATCACCCTTATGTTGGCTAGAGGCAGGAGAGGCAGCTTTGCTGGTACCTTGTCTTGTCCAGGAGACCACATAGTATATAGAGTTGATTCAGAAGAGGATGGATACTATGCAATCTTGATAGAAGTCTTATGCAGATCAGCAGAGACAACCTCTGGAGTTCAAGATTAAGGATCAGGTTTTCCTGCGTGTTACACCGAGGTTGGGGCCTGGGAGAATTAGGAGACATGGTAATCTTTCACCAAGGTACGTCGGTTCGTTTGAGGTTGTGGAGAGAGTTGGGTCGGTCACTTGTCGGTTGTAGTTACCCCAGAGATACCAGGATATGCATGACATTTTTCATGTTTCTCTACTCTAGCGTTACTTTTCAGACCCGTCTCATGTCTTTCAACCATAGGAGGTTGAGCTCGAAGTGGATGTGTCATTTGAGGAGCATTCTATCTGGATTATTGATCGCAGTAAAAAGGTTCTCTATGGTCGGTCTGTTCTTCTCATACGAGTGCTATGGAAGCATGGGCAGGTATAGGATGAGACTCGGGAGAGGGAGGCTGATGTACGAGCATAGTGGTCGGAGCTGTTTGGGGTATTTTATTCTCTGCTGCTCTAGGGAAATTCAGGGAAGAATTTATTTAAGGTGGGAAATCTGTATGAACTTGGACCTTCATTTCAGGTATGTTTTTCATTTTCTATACATTTTTGAGAAAAGAGGAAATTATGGAAATTTTCGAAGTACACTTTGTGTACTTTATTAGTACACATCGTGTACTCTGTTACTGCAGGTTTCTGGGTGCTAGCCGTGTAGTGGCCATGCAGACAGCCATGGGGGGTGACCTAGAGGCCGCCTAAAGTGGAGTATAGAAATAGAGAGTACACTCCATGTACTTCAAAAGTACATGCCGTGTACTTTCTTTTTTTCATTAAATGACATGGGGCCGCGTCTATTCACCAAAACACTCTTCTTCTAGGTCTCGTTCAACTGACAGCTCCGTACGGCTGTAGATCTTTGACGAACCCTCGAGTGAGCGTCTATCCTCTGAATTGAACATCATCGATTGCATTGGAATTGCATCAGTGAGTTCTCATTTCTCCTAGAGCCCCATCATCTTATTTCTCCTCTCTCATGAGATATCATGGGTTGAACATTTTAGATGTTTTTTTAGATATTCTATGTTCCAAGGTGATCCATGGCTCAGGGTTCACATATAGAGATCTTCCAACACCGAGGTTGGTGGTTTGTGCCTTTCTGTTTAATGTATTTGAGTATTATGTGAAATTTTGTCCAATAACCTTGAACGGGGTATTGCGTGTTTACCGTTTTACCCCTGTTGATTGTCTATCATGATTTTATGTTTATGTAGAGGTTAATTGGATATGAAAATGGATGATTGATATGATTTCGATGTGTTTATCATGCATGTTCTATTTGCGATCGTTGGTCAGCATAGCCTGTTCGGCCGCCTTGCATGTTTCCATGCCTTGTGCTGTAGGGTGGAGTGTTTCTATTCTGACTTGCTTGATATGTTGTAGAATGATTTAGAGAAGTATTTCTTGAGGTTTACCTTGGCCGTTTTTTCCTTTCTATGCTCGTTGACCTACATAGGGCCGAGAGAGCCTGGTGTAGTAGACTATAAGGGGAATTGACCGAATGAGGTTCCTTAGAGAGTCTTTGAGCACTTTAGGCTATAAGGGGAATTGACCGAGTGATCTTCCTCAGAGAGTCTTTGAACCACTTGGGTATATAAGGGGAATTGACCAAGTGAGATTTTTCAGAGAGTCCTTGACCTTGGGGATATGAGGGGAATTGACCGTGTGAGCTTCCTCAGAGAGTCTTTAACTTACCTTAGAATATAAGGGGAATAGACTGTGTGAGCTTCCTCAGAGAGTTTTGACTTACTTTTTAATATAAGGGGAATTGATTGTGAGTGCTTCCTCAGAGAGTCTTTATATATTCCTATAACTGAACCAGAGGGGATAGGTTGTCTGCACTTCCTAGAGGGTTACCGTGCTTGATTAGTTTCTTTTGATAAGTGGAATTGTTTTCTTCTTTGTCCTTCTTGTTTACTGATTCTGTGATTTTAGCTGCCATATATTCACTGACTATTAGGTACAGATATTTAGGTGTTTTCCAACTAGGATATAGTCTCACACCCTTTTTGGGCCATGATTTTGGGCCCAAACAAACTATATTGCTGCAGGTATAGACAAGGGAAAGTGCCCTTCTACTTCAGGTACATGACTTGTTGTGAAGCTGGAGAGCATGGGACTAAGATTAGGCTTGCGATGTTGGGGAGTTGTTTATTTGTTTCTTTTTTTACTTTGGTTTAGTACTATTTGTATAGTTGCATCATGACTTGTTTGGTTTTTTTCCTAGACATAAGTACCATGCATCATTTATATATGTGCTTCAGTTTTTTGTTATTCCAGTCTTCTGCTATTACTGTGGTTGGTATATTTACTACTTACTCTATTGTGTATTTGTTTCCCTTCCTCTATGTTACTCTACCAAAGAGGTCATAGTTTCCACACTATCACACCCAAGGCCGTCATTTCTAGTCGGCAGCCTCTAGCATTTGGGGAAATGTGCTTGAGGCCGTGTGACCAACTGGGTATGGGGCACCTCTGGGTGGCTTCCGGAACCAGGACATTACTATCGAGGTACACCACATGTCAGGGGAGTACATCAAGTATGTCCCTCTTCCCTTGAGAGTCATTTAATATATAAAAAGTTTGAAGAATTTACAACTATGGTGAGATAGATTGTTTTGTCAGAAAATACATCCCAACCCCCTCTTTCAAGGTCGTGTGGCATTTGCAGTGAGACAAGCCACCCAATTGACTCGTTCCCTCAACTATAAGAAACAAATGATTGCGCTACTGTATTTCCTATGAGGCCATATCAGTAAAAACAACAACCACATACCTCCAATGAATCTTGATTCATTTACCTCAACATACAACCAAGGGTGGAAGGATAAATCATACTTGAGGTATGGCTCTGAACAACAACAAAGTTCCCCTTTTCAACAAAACTTCTAGCAGCCTCTGCCTTTGCACCAAGGTTTCCAATGACCCCAAATGAGATTTTAAGCCCATGAATCAATAAGACAACAAGGGAATCCCACATCCAAGGTAGATTCTAGCATAGATGACCTTTTGAAGATAATTGTTCAAAATCAACAGAATGTGTTGAATATTCAAGGTTTGGAGATGAGGGAATTGATGACACAAATGAGCTAGATTTCTACTTACCTCCATGAACTTGTAAGTAAGAACTTAGAAAATCTTCCTTCCAAACCTACTCCAAATACCAAAGGTAATGTTAGTTCCGTTACATTGAGAAGTGGGAAGAAAATGAATGATACATTTGTACCTACCATTCAAATGAGATTCACCTCAACTCCATAAAATCCCTATTCCACACCAACTATTGATAAACCAAAAGATAAAAGATAAAGGTAAGAAAAATATTAATGATATTCATCCTAAACCCCTTCCTTTTTTAAATATAGTTGTTCAAACAAAAAATATGGCTAATGAGGTGATGAAAAAAGAGGTTTTTGACACATTCAAGATTGTAGAGATCAACATCCCTCTACTTGAAGCCATTAAGAAAATCCCAAGGTATTCCAAACTCTTAAAAGAACTTTGTACCAATCGTAGCTGGCTCAAGGTAAATGAGATGATCAATCTTGGAATGAATGTGTCAGCGCTCATTACACCAACTATAGCAATTCCAATAATGTATAAGGATCCAGGGACATTCACTATCACATGCACCATAGGGGAGTTACACTTTTTAGATGCAATATGTGATTTAGGAGTTCTATAAATGTGATTCCTCACTCTGTATTCTCTTATTTACATGTTGGTATGTTTAAGCTAACAAGAGTAGAGGTGTAGTTTTCAAAAAGAGATACAAAATATCTAGAAGGAGTCCTTGAGGATGTACTTGTCCAACTAAGAGACGTGATATTTCCAGAAGATTTCTACATGCTTAAAAAGGAGGACAAGTAGGAAATTTGACATTCTCCCATTATATTAGGTAGTCCCTTCCTCAAAACTTATAAAAAATTCATAAATTTCCATTAGGGAACAATTTCTGTGGATTTTAGAGATGAAGTTGTTATATTTAATGTTATGGACTCCCTAAAGTACCACTTAGAGGACCATTCTAATTTTTATTATCTCCCATTTTGAACCACCAAGTAAAAACCCCAAGGATTTTTATTGTCCTATTATAAGGAGATTAAGATAATTGGTTCTATTTTTATGTCTATGTGTAATTCAACAAATATTTATAATGTACAATATTCTCCTAGATTTTATTTTGAAATGGATTTATATTCTTATTTTGATCATGTTCACTCTGATTATGAAATTTATGTTGAGTATGCTGATGGATTTGATTAATTATTCTCTAAATTTGATGATATTTATTCTGATAGTGATGTTATTTATGCACGTATTTCAGTTCCTTCAATTTCTCTATCAATACATCACCCCCATTCATTAGAGATCAATTATTTACCACCAAATCTCAAATAATCATACTTATTAGGAGGTGATAGATTACCTATTATAATTGTTAATAATTTTCCTTTTGAACATGAAGAAAAACTCTTGAATCTTTTTAGGGAGAACATTAAGGCGATCGAGTGGACCTTGGCTGAAATATTAGGTATTAGACCCTCCATTTTCATGCATAGGATTATTTTGGGGGATGGGGAAAACTGATTAGGTAGGCACAAATGAGACTCAATCCAATCCTTCTAGAAGTTTTTAAAAAAGAGGTCAAAAAATTATTCGAGGCAGGTATAATTTATCCCATTTCAGATTCTCAGTGGGTGAGTCCTATTCAGTTTGTTCGTAATAAAAGTGGTGTTACTGTTGTTAAAAATGATAAAGTGGAGTTGTTCCAATGAGGGTGAAAAACATTTGGCATGTGTGTGTATTGATTATAGGAAACTAAATCAGTCGACTTGCAAGGAACATTTCCCCTTCCCATTTATTGATCAAATGATAGAGAGACTGGCTAGGAAAACACACTATTGTTTCATGGATGGATTTTCTGGATATTTTCAGCTTCCTAATGCTTCGGAGGACCAGGAGTGGAAAACATTAACTTCTCCATTTGGTGAGTTTTCTTACAGAAGAATTCCATTTGGACTTTTCAATTCCCTAGGTACCTTCCAAATATGCATGGTGAGTATTTTTTTCAGATTTTATTGAGACCTACATGGAGGTATTTTTGGATGATTTTACAGTGTATGGGTCTTCATTTGATGATTTTATCTCTAGTTAGGGAAAGGTTTTGAATCATTGTATTGAAATGAATCTGGTATTAAACTTTGAAAAGTTTAATTTCATAGTAGAAAATGGCATTGTATTAGGGCATGTAGTGTCAAAACATGGTATAGAGGTTGATATATCCAAGGTAGATATAATTTTATCCTTTCCCTATCCTTCATATGTGTGTGATGTTAGATATTTTCTAGGGCATATATGATTTGATCATTGCTTTATCAATGATTTTAGTGAGATTTCGCTTCCTATGTCATGATTACATCAAAAGGATTCTGATTTTGTGTTTGATGATTCTTACAGGAATTCCTTTGATGAGATAAAACAACGTCATACCACTCCACCTATCATACAACCTCCACGGTGGGAGTTTCCTTTTGATCTTATGTATGACAACTCCAACTTCACTGTCAGAGTTGTCTTATCTAAGAGGGTGGAGAGACGTTCACATGTGATTGAATATGAATTTAAGACACTGTATTAGTCCCAATAAAACTACACAAACATATAAAATGAGCTTCTTGATGTTAAATTTTCTTTAGATAAATTCTGTTCAAATTCATTGGGCTCTAAAGTAGTTTTTTTTTCATACCATGCAACTCTGAGGTGCCTCTTGAAGAAGATAGATGCGTAACCCATGCTTATCTGATGGATTCTTATTCTCTAAGAATTTGATATTGAGATAAAGGATAATAAGGGGTCATAAAATCTAGTGGTGGACCACATGAGTAGGCTTACACACACGTTAGAGGATGAAGCCTTGGACCAGGTACCACTTCAAAACACTTTCCCCGATTAGCATCTTTTTTCCATCTCAGGTATGCATCCTTGGTATGATGATTTAGTAAACTACCTTGTTGCATATCATAACTCTACAGATTTAAATAAACATCAAGTCCACAAGTTAAATTGTGAGTGAATATTTTATGTTTGGGATGATCCATACATCAGGCACATGTGTAGTGATCAAGTTATAAGGAGGTGTGTTCATGATCATGAGTTTCACTTTGTTATGCAATTATGTCATACACTTGCTTGTGGTGGCCACTTTGGACCCCAACAAATATCTAGGAAATTATTAGGCTCTAGATTATATTTTCTTAGCTTATTTCGTGATACATGTGTGTTTTGTAGGTCATACTCTCATTTCCAATAAACTGGTAACATTTCTAGGAGATATGAGATCCCACAACAACTCATATTATTCTGTGAGATTTTTGATGTATGGGGCATCGATTTAATGGAAACTTTTCCTAGTTCATTTTTTTTATATTTTGGTTTCGGTTGATTATGTGAGAAAATGGGGGAGGCTAAGACCATTAGGATTAATGATTCTCATGTTGTAGTGGACTTTTTCAAGGAACAAATTTTTTGTAGATTTGGAGTACCAGAGTCTATCATTAGTGATTAGGTGAAGCACTTCTACAATTGTAATTTGGATTCCCTCCTTCGGATGTATGGGGTGAAACAGAAAACATCAACACCATACCACCCCTAAAAAATGGCTAGGATGAGATTCAAATCCTGAGTTGAAACAAATTTTAGAAAAACCATACAACTGAATAGGAAGGACTGGACAAAGCACATGGATGATGCACTCGGGGATTATATGATAGCATCCAAGACAGCCATTGGTATATCCCCATTTCAAATTGTTTTTGGGAAAGCATTTCATATCCCCATGGAAGTTGAGAATCATGCCTATTGGTATATAAAGAATGGAAACATTGATTTGGCCCACTCTAAAATTCAAAGGGAGATGCAAATTCAAGAGCTTGAGGATATTCAACTGCCATTAAATGATGACTCAAGGCTCAAAAAGGAAAGATAAAAAGTATCTCATGATAGAATGATCCAACAAAAGGAGTTTCATGTTGGAGAGAAATTCATTCTCTATAGTTCACGACTCAAGCTGATGCCTGGTAAGTTGTGATCCATATGGTTAGGTACTTATATTGTATCTAATATTTTTCCTTATGGTGCAGTGATGATTGCACAAGAGGACATTGGAAGGATCTTTACAGTCAATGAGAAATGTTTTAAGAAATACATTGAGGGACTTCCTACTAACGTGGTGGATTTCATCACACTACACGATCCCATCATCACATGAGCATATCGTGTTTTTTCTAATCCTTTCACTTTTATACTCTTAGTCCTATTTAAAATTATACATTTCATGTGCATATATCAACTAATATATTCACATTGAGAGCAATGTAATATTTTAAGTGTGGGGGAGGGGACAACATTTTGGGGTAAATATTTAGGATTTTCGATCATGTGTATTTTGTGTATTTTATATTAAGTTGTTGGTAATTGTTTTAAAAAAAAGGAAAAAATCTATACAAAAACAAATATATCATGTAACATTCTCATGGGGAACATATGGAAAATGAATGTCTTCAAAATTAATTAGTATAACTATAATAATTAGTAAGATTTCATCATCAAGGGTTTATTTTCATAAAAATTGAAGTTGTCAATTATATGAAAAATTGTGTCATTTTAAAACCTTTTAGATATTGACATCATTATTTATGATGTTTGTTCATGGTAAATTGTGTCATTGATTTCTCCACACAAATTTTCACTGAACCACAACTTGTGAAATTTTTCCTACTCAAATTGAAGGTATATCAAAGTTAGGTAAAAAAATTAAATTTATGATCCATACGATAATTTCTCTTCTGGTCGGTTTCATTACTATACTGAATTGACCTATGTGTGTGTACCTATTATCCGATTTTCGTACGCCCTCAAAAAAATATGGGTTCTATCTTGGATGGGTAAAAAACCACTCTTCATCGACCTTTGATCTCATTATAACTATTAAAATTAGTGTCATGAGGTGATAAAACATGGGTTGAGAGTTGAGTGACAGAATAGTTACAAGTGAAAATTAAAAAACAAAATAATAATAATAATAAATGAGGGTAGTGATGAAATGTACAACTTATGGGGATATCTAGGCCGGGAGCTTAAGGTTTGACTTTTGGGAATGCTTAAGTGAGTGGGTCTTGAAATTCGATTGCAAAGGAATGTATAACAAGCTCCGTGAATTAAACCAGGTAAGAAGAATTGTTTTACTTGACCTAAATATATTGAATAAAGGGTGTATTTAAGAGCTTGGAATGGTTGTCACACACATACGTTGAGAATTAGTGGCATGGTAGATCCATGACTTGTTTCTCTATGATTATTGATATGAATCTCACTGGATTTTGTTTTGACACAATTTATGAGACAATGAATTTAGAATTTATTGATATTGACTCTTGATGATATTCTTACTTTGCCAATATTTTCATTGTGGATTGACAAATTTGAATATGCATATCTTGTCACAATTTTTTTCGAATACATGATATGAGGTTTTCCTAAGGAGTGCACAAGGTTAATTGTGGGGAGTTGATAAAACCCAATTATTTTGAATATTTTATTGATAATAAATGAAAAAATTTCAACTCATTATGTTAAATATCTTTATTTATAAAATATTTGGGATTAGATCATTCATTTAAAAATTTGGTGAAAATTCCTATTTTACCTTTTAAAATAAACTGTAGAATTTCAGAAATAAATATTCTGATATATATTATTTGAAAAAAATATTTTGTAACTAGGTTCCTCACTTAATTTTTTAAAACTTTTATTGCAGACTTCTGAGTTAAATCATGAATTCGGTTGGTGAAAATGGGCCATGAAGTCAAAATTGGGCTAGACTCACCAGAATGGACATTTTTTCTATAATTGGGTCATCACTTCTACATATATACTTGGATTGGGATTAAATTTGGAGACGAGCTCGAGAAAAAAATTTTCACAAATCATCCTTCTACATGGATAGCTGGTTCACACGTTTTGAATGTCAAACAAGTAGTGAAAAATGGAATAAAATATTTGGCCTAATTTCTCCATTCACACTTGAAACCACTAGAAACCTAACCTCCCCTCTACTTAATAAAGTAGTGTTTTTCTCATTTGGAGAGGTTTGTACGTGTATTAGGAGATTGAAGGAAGAGGAGAATTTGTTTCACTCCATTTCTCTAGGAATTTCAAAAGGGAGAGATCTTGAAGCTAGGATCCCTTCATTGAAGCCTTCCTCTTCTTCTTTACTTTGTAATATTGTTGTGATTTCAATAAACTCTAATTTTCTCTTCCATTTATTATGTTTTTTTTCAATTTTATTCTTCTCTTAATCTTCCTATTTGGTCTATAATTTAAGAGTAGAAACCAAATTTTTTTACTCCCTTTCTAATCCCTTTCCAATGCAAAACAATTATACGATGACTACACCACCCATGGAAGAGTAGTTTTCTTAGTAATTTATCTACCTATTACCTTATTCATTTATTTATTTTTAATCAATGAGCTATTTTAATTCACTTAATATGATCTATTAGTTGAGTTTTCAATATAAATGAAATTTTGTAAGAAATTGAACAATTGACACAAAAACATTCAAGGTCGACATTTGTGTAAATTGTGAGAGTGTGATCTTAATCGGTAATGCAAGACCACGGGGGATAAATTTGTAGAGTTAAAATATAATCCATAAACTCTATTAATCCTTATTTCTAGATTGTATATGTTCTGTAATTAACCACTCAACATAAGATAACCTAATAACATCAATCAAATCAGGGTGTTGTGATTTCATGTTCTGAAGCTAGTCGAGGGTTTATGTAATTTCATCCTTGTGGTTAAGTTAACTCTCGTAGGGTTAAAAGGTTAAAAAATTAGGGGATTATAAATAATTTTGTGTTAATTTAAATTATAATAATAAATAATTCAGTGAAGAGGTAGAGTTAGATCGATTACTCCTTTCAAATATTTTCTAAAAAACATCTTTTGGTTTTATCTTTTTGATCGAACTTTATTTAAAAATAAAAACAAAAACAAGGCAATATTCTTCCAGAAAAATTCTTTTAGTTTTATAAATGATAAAACCCCTCTCCCATAATTTCAAGAATTGTGTTTAAGTCATTTTATTTTATTTTCAAAATACCATTAACATGTTACTTTAAATTATTTCTTCCTTTGAGAGACGACCTTGGTCAGCCACTTTGTTGCACCTAAATACCCTGAATCATAATATCTTTTGATAGATCCCATGATAACACCATTGAAATTGGCATTGTTTCCAGGGTGGAAAGTAATTATTTCATCCAATTAAAGGTATTCCATTTATTTTTCATTTTATTCTCTTCTTCTCTTTTTTCTTCCTTCTTTACCCAATCTGAATTTTTTTTCTTTTTTTGTTTTCTTCTTCTTCTGTTTGGACCATCAAATCAAACTTCTCATTTTTATTTTTTTATGGACCACTTTTATTCTTTTTGTTTTTATTTTATTTATGAAATGAAATAATCCCAAATAACTCTTAGATCAAGACACTAATATTGAAGGCAACCTTGGGGCTCGAATCAGGCATTCTCAGTCTACGGGAAGTTTCAATAATTAACCAGTTGGAGAATTTCTCCACTCCAAGAACATTGAAATTGGAAACACTTATAAATAAATCTTAAAAAAAGAACCAATGGATGAAAAAAATGACAATAAACTTAATAGAACTATTCAATAACTGGTTGTATCAGACATTAATTATCAACCAAATTGCATTTCATACACTAATATCGAATCACTCTTTGAAGTGAAATCTTGCTTAATTCACCAGCTTCCAAAATTTCATTGCCTCTCTGTTGAGGATCCCAACAAACACCTTAATGAATTTAATGTGGTTTTCTCAAAACTTAAACAAATAAATTTAACTTAAGATCAAATCAAACTATGAGCATTCCCATTTTCACTTGATGGAGATTTGAAAGATTGGTTGTATTCTTTGCAACCTGAAGATGTGACATTTTATAATGATTTGAAACATCTTTTCTTGTAGATATTTTTTCCAAAATCAAGGACCAAATCCATTCGAAAAGAGATCTCTAGGATCAATCAAGCATAGGGGGAGTCAATGTATGAGTAATGGGAGTGATTCATGATGTTGTGTGTAAGATTTCCACATCACCAAATCAGTTATCAACTACTCATCAAATAATTCTATGAAGGAATCACACCTATGGAGATATGCATGCTGGATGTTGTGGCTGGAGGGGAATCAATCGACAAAACACCAGAATTTTCACGTGTGTTGATCAATATAATGCAACAATACTACTAAAAATTTGGTGACTGAGGTGAAGCACTTATTAGGAGAGTACATAAGGTAATTCCTTATTCTCTTGAGAGTCAATTAATTGATACCAAGTTGGAAGAATTGGAAAATATGAGGAGATATATTTTTTTTGGCACAAAAGACATCCCAACCCCCTCCTTCAAGGCCTTGTGTCATTTTCACTGAGACAATCCACCCAACTGACTATTTCCCCAAACTATAAGAAGTATAAGATTGTGTTGCCGTATTTATTGGGAGACCATATCAGCAATAACGACAACCATATCTCCAAAATAAGCTTTATTCCTTTTCTCTTACATACATCCATGGGTGGAAGGATCAACCAGATACGAGGTATGGCTCTGGACGACAACCAAGGTCCCCTTTTCCATAAAACTTCCAGTAGCCTCCGCCATACCAGTAGGGTTTCCAAAAACTGCAAAGGATATTTGAAGCCCAAGAATCAAAAAGACCACAACAATGTAATCCCCCACCCAAGTTAGATTCTAACACTGATGAATTTTTGATGAAATTTTTTCTTGATTAAAAGAATGAGATGAAGAGTCAAGGTTCGGAGCTGAGGGGGTTGATGACACAAGTTAGCCAGATTTCCACTTCACTCCATGATTTTGTAAGTAAGAACATCATTAATTTTCCTTACCAAACTACTTAAAATCCCAAGGGTAATGTTAGTTCTATAACATTGAGAAGTGGGAAGAAAATGAATGATACATCTGTGCCAACCATTCCACCAGGATTATTCTCAACTCGAGAAAATCCCCAGTCTACACCAACTGTTGAGCAACCAAAGGGGAAAGAAAAAGGTATGAAAAATATGGATGATATTCTTCCCAAATACCTTCCTTTTCCAAATAGATTTGTTCAAACAAAAAATATGGATGATGAGGCGATGCAAAAAACAGGTTTTGGACACATTAAAGTGTATGGAGATCAACATCCCTCTACTTGAATCCATTAAGAAAATACCAAGGTATGCCAAATTCTAAAAAAGACTTTGTACCAATCAAAGAGGGCTCAAGGGAAATTAGGGGATCAATCTTGGAAAGAATGTGTCAGTACTCATTACACCAACTCTATAAATTCCAAAAAAAATTTCAAGGATCTATGGACATTCACCATCCCATGCACTATAGGGGTGTTGTAATTTTCTAATACTATATGTGATTTAGGATCTTCCATAAATGTGAGGCCTCACTCTGTATTCTCTGTTTTACAGATTGGTGAGTTTAAGTCAACAAGATTAGTGGTGTAGTTTGAAAATAGAGCTACATCATATCTAGCATGATTCCTTGAGGATGTACTTATCCAGGTAAGAGACATGATCCTTCAAGCATATTTATATGTGCTTAAAATGGAGGATGGTTAGGTAAGTTCATGTTATCCCATTATCTTAGGTAGTACCTTCCTCAAAACTGCTAAAATGATCTTAAATTTCCATGAGGTTACACTTTCCATGGACTTTGGGGATGAAGGTGTTATAATTAATGTTATGGATTCCATGAAGTACCCCGAATAAGATCATTCTACTTTTTTTATCTCCCATTTTGAACCACCAAGTAAAAAAACCATGGATTTTGATTGTCCTGTGATTAGGGAGATTATGAGCATTGTTTCTAGTTTGATGTCTAAGAGTACTTCCACACCTGTTTCCAATGTACAATATTCTATTAGATTTGATTTTGAAATGGATTTATATTCATATTTTGATCATGTTCACTCTAATTATGACATGTTTGTTGAGTATGTTGATGGATTTGATGAATTATTATCTAATTTTTATTATGTTTATTCTGATACTGTTGTTATTTGTGCACATATTTTAGTTCGTTCAATTTTTCCATCCATAAATCACCCCCACCCTTCATTGGAGCTCAATCAATTACCACCAAATCTCAAATACTCATACTTGTTAAGTAAAGAGAGATTACCAATTATAATTGTTAATAATATTAATTTTGAACATGAAGAAAAACTTTTGAATCTTTTCATAGAGAACATTAAGGAAATTGGGTGGTCCTCAGCTAACATATCTTGTATTAGACCCTCCATTTTCATGCATAGGGTTATTTTGGAGGATCTGGCTAATCTAGTTAGGCAACCACAAAGGAGACTCAATCCATTAATTTTGGAAGTTGTTAAAAAAGAGATTAAAAAATTGCTTGATGCAGTTATAATTTATCCCATTTCCGATTATTAGTGGGTGAGTTTTATCCAGGTTGTGAGAAAGAAAATTATTGTTACTATTGTTAAAAATGATAAAGTGGAGAATTTCCAATGAGGTTTTAAAACAGTTGGTGTGTGTTTTTTGATTATGGGAAACTAAATCAGTCCACTCATAAGGACCATTTCCCCTACCCATTTATTGATCAAATGCTTGAGAGAATAGATGGGAAAATAGACTATTGTTTTTGCGATGGATTTTCTAGATATTTTTAGGTTCCTATTGCTTTGGAATATCAAGAGTAGACAACATTCACTTTTCTATTTGGTATTTTTTTCCTACTGATGAATTCCTTTTGTACTTTGCAATTCCCCAGGTACCTTCCAAAGATGCATGGTGAGTATTGTTTTTTGATTTAACTGAAACCTTCATGGAGGTATTTATGGATGATTTTACAGTGTATGGGTCTTCATTTAATGATTGTATCTATAGTATGGTAAAGGTTTTGTATAGTTGTATTGAAAAGAATTTTGTCTTAAACTTTGAAAAGTGTCATTTCACGGTAGAGAATGGAATTTTATTAGGGCATGTAGTGTCAAAACATGGGATATAGGTTGATGGATCTAAGGTAGATATTATTTCATCCATACCATATCCTTCATGTGTGTGTGATGTTAGATCTTTTATAGGGAATTCATTATTTAATTGGCACTTCATCAATGATTTTTGTCATATTTCTCTTCCTATGTCATGATTAATTCAAAAGGATTATGATTTTGTGTTTGATGATTCTTGTAGGAATTCCTTTGATGAGCTAAAACAATTTCTTACCACTCCACCTACCATACAGCCTCCATGAAGGGAGTTTCCTTTCGAGCTTATGTGTGATGCCTCTAACTTTTTGGTTGGAACTATCTTATCTTAGAGGATGGAGGTACATTCACATGTGATTTCCTATGCATAGAGGACATTTTATTAGGCCCAATAAAACTACACAAACACAGAAAAGGTGTTTCTTGATGTTATATTTTCTTTAGATAAATTCCGTTCATATTTATTGGGCTCTAAAGTAGTTGTTTTTTCTGACCATGCATCTATGAGGTACCTCTTGAAGAAGTTATATGTGAAACCCAGGCTTATTTGATGGATACTTCTTCTTCAAGAATTTGATATTGAGATAAATGAAAAGAAGGGGTCAGAAAACCTAGTGGAATACACATAAGTATACTTACTCACACACTATAGGATGACACCATGGACTAGGTACCACTTTGGAACACTTTCCCTAATGAGCATCTTTATTCCATCTCAGGTATGAATCCTTGGTATGCTAATTTAGTGAACTACCTTGTTGCTTCCTAAATCCCTACAAATTTAAATAAAAATCAAGTCCCAAAGTTAAAGAGTGAGTCAGTATTTTATTTTTGGGTTGATCCATACCTATGGCGTATGTGTAGGGATCAAGGTATTAGGATATAAGTTCATGATCATGATTTTGAGTCTCTTCTACAATTCATCCATACAATTTCTTATGGAGGAAACTTTGGACCCCAATGAATAACTAGGAATACTTTAGACTCTGGATTATATTTTCGTAGCTTATTCCATGATACCTAGGTGCTTTTTTAAGTCATTCTCTCATTGCCAACACATTGGTAACATTTCTAAGAGACATGAGATACCCCAACAACCCATACTATTTTTTGATATTTTTGATGTATGGGGAATCGATTTAATGGGACATTTTCCTAGTTCATTTAGTTTTTTTGTATATTTTGGTTGTTGTTGATTATGTGAGAAAATGGTGGAGGCTAAGGATATCAGGACTGATGATTATCTTGTTGTAGTGGACTTTCTCAAGGCACAAATTTTTTGTAGGTTTGGAGTACCAAAGGCTATCATCAGTGATCAGGGGAAACACTTATGTAATCAGAATTTGGATTCCCTCCTTCGGAATTATCGGGTGACACACAAAACATCAACACCGTACCACCCCCAACCAAATGGCCAGGATGGGGTTTCAAATCGTGAGTTGAAACAAATTTTGGATAAAACCGCACAACTGAATAGTAAGGACTAGAGCAAGAATTTGGATGATGCGATGTGGGATTATAAGATAGCATACAATACACAAATTGGTATGTCCCCATTTCTAATTATTTTTGGGAAATCATGTCATCTCCCCGTTGAAGTTAAGAATTAGGATTATTGGGATATAAATAAATGCAACATGGATTTGGCCCAAGCTGGAATCCAAAGGAAGCTGCAAATTCAAGAAATTGAGGAGATTTTATTTTCATTATATGAGAGCTCAAGGCTCCACAAGGAAACGTCAAAAGTACCTCATGATAGAATTATCCAACAAAAGAAGTTTCATGTTTGAGAGAATTTCCTTTTCTATAGTTCATGACTCAAGCTGATGCCTGGTAAGTTTTGTTCCAGATGGTTAGGTCCTTATATTGTATCTAATGTTTTTCCTTACTGTACAGTCAATATCTCACAGGAGTACACATAAAGGAGTTCTATAGTCAATGTGCAAAGTTACAGGAAATACATTGAGGAATTTTATATTGAGGCGGTGGATTTCATCACACTACTTGACCCCATCATCACTTGAGCATATGAGGTTGTTCCTAACCCTTTCACTTGTATATTATTTGTCCTATTTAAAATTATACATTTCATGTTCATATATCATCTCATAGGTTCACATTGAGGAAAATTCAATATTTTATGTGTGTGGGAGGGGGGAAATTTTGGTGTAGATATTTAGGTTTTTTATTTCTGTGTTTTTGGTGTATTTTCTATTATGCTGTTGGTTAAAATTTTCAAAAAAACAATAAACACACAAAAAAACAAAAAACAATAAAAAAACAAATATACCATGTAACATTCTCATGTGGAACAATTGAAAAATGCAAGTTTTCAAAATTCACTGGTATAATTATAAGAATGAGTAATATTTCATCATCAAGGGTTGAATTTTATAAAAATTGAAGTCATCAATGATATGAATGGTTGTGTCATTATAAAACTTTTTAGATTTTGACATCATTATTTGTGATATTTGTTCATGGTAAATTGTGTCATTGATTTATCGACACAAATTCTCACTCAACCATGACTTGTGTAATTTTTCATAATCAATTGAAGGTATAGTCAAGTTAGGTAAAAAAATTCATTGGTTGAACCCAACACTCGTTTCTATTCCATTCGGTTTCATTACTATACTGAATTGACCTAAACATGTGTACCTATTATCTGACTGTCTTACTCCTTCAAAAAATACAGGATGTGTCTTGGACGAGTCAAAAACCAATCTTCATCGACCTTTGATCATGTTATAACTTTTACAATTAGCATCGTGAGAAGATTAACCACTATTTGAGAGTTTTGTGTGAAATTTGTTCCAAGTGAAACTTAAAAAAACAAAAAAAAAATTAATAAATGGGGGTAGTGATGAAATTTACAACATATGTGGACATCTAGGTCACAATCTTAAGGTTTGACTTTTTGGATTACTTAAGTGAGTTGGTCTTGAGATTTGATTTCAAAGGAATGTAGAAAACGTTTTTTGAATTAAACCAGGTAAGAATAATTATTTTACTTGGCCAATATTTACTAAATAAATGGGGGATTTATGAGCTTGGAATGGTTGGCACAGACACACCTTGAGAATTAGTGGCATGGTAGACCCATGACTTGTTTCTCTATGATTAGTTTCATGAATCTCAATGGATTTTTTTTGACACAATTTATGTGATAATGAATTTAAAATTTATTGATATTGACTCCTAATGAGATTATTACTTTGCCTATATTTTCATTGTGGATTGACAAATTTGAATATGCATATCTTGTCACAATTTTTTTCGAATACATGATATGAGGTTTTTCCTGGGAGTGAAAAAGGGTAAGTGTGTAGGAGTTGATAATACAATTTTTTTTGGATATTTTATTTATAATAAATGAAACAATTTCCTCACATTGTGTTAAATATGTTTATTTATAAAATATTTGCGATTAGATCATTCATTTGAAAATTTGGTGAAAATTCCAGCCGTACCCTTTAAAATTCACTATATTATTTCAGACATAAATATTATTATATATATTATTTGTACTTGATATTTTGTAACTAGGTTCCTGAATTATGTTTCTACAACTTTTATTGAGGACATCTAAGTTAAATCATGAATTTGGTTGGTGAAAATGGTCTATGAAGTTGAACTTGGGCTAGACTCGCTAGATTGGACATTGGTTATTTATTTGGGTCATCACATCTATATATATACTTGTATTGGGATCAAATTTGGAGAAGAGATCTAGAAAAAAATTTCTTTCAAATCATATTAAAATATGGATACTCGGTTCACACGTTTTTAATGTCAAATAGGCGGTGCATCATGGAATAAAATATTTGGATGAATTTCCCCATTCACACTTGAAAACACATGAAACCTAGCCTCCAATCCACTCAATAAATTGGTATTTTTCTCATTTTGAGTGTTTGGGACGTGAATTTGGAGATTGGAGGCCGAGGGTAATTGGTTTAAGTCCATTTCTCTAGGCATTTCAAAAGGGAGAGCTCTTGAAGCTAGGGTCCCTTCATTGATGCCTACTTCTTCTTCTTTACTTTGTAATATTGTTGTGATTTAAATAAACTATTGGTTTCTCTTCCATTTATTCTGTTATTTTCAATTTTATTCTTATCTTAATCTTAATATTTGGTCTGGAATTAAAGAGTAGAAACAAGATTGGGTTATACCCTATCTAAAACCTTGTGAATTCAAAATGTTTCTACGATGACTACACCACCCATGGAAGAGTAGTTTTCATAGTAATTGATCTACCACTTACCTTATTTATACATTTATTTTGAATCAATGAGCTAATTTAATTCAATTAATATGATCTATTAATTTATTTTTCAATTTAAATGAAACTGTGTAGGCAATTGAACAATTGACACAAAAACACGTGAGGTTGAGAATTGTGTAAATTGTGAGAGCGCGATCTTAATCGGTAATGCAAGACCACAAGGGATAAATTTGTAGAGTTCAAATATATTCCCTAAATTAATTAATTTTCATTTATATATTGGATATGTTCTCTAATTAACTATTTACCATAAGGTAACCTAACAACATCAATCAAAGCAGGGTGTTGTGATTGCATGTTCCGAAACTAGCTGAGGATTTATGTAATTTCATCTTTGTGGTTAAGTTAACTCTCTTAGTTTTTTAGGATATACAAATTAGGGGATTATAATTAAGTGGATGTTAATTTAAATAATAATGATGAATAATTGAGTGAATAGGTAGATTTATATTGATTACGCCTTTTAAATATTTTCTAAAAATATATCTTTTGGTTGTGTCTTTTTAATCGAACTTCTTTTCAAAAATAAAAACAAAAAAAATGAAATCTTCTTCTAGAAAACTTCTTCTGGTTTTATAAATGATAAACCACCCACATACTTTCAAGTATTTTGTTTATTTTATTTTATTTTATTTTCAAAATACCTTTAATATGTTATTTAAAATTACTTTTTCTTTTCAGAAATGACCTTGGTTAGCAACTATAGTACACCAAAATACCCTGAAACCAAATATTATTTGAGTGAACCCATGATAGAACCTTTCAGTTTTTATAAAAAAAAATTGAGATGAATTTTCATGGTTATATTGATGCTGATTTGCCTGGATATTGTAATTATAGAAAATAAACATCATGAATAATTTTTTTCTTTGGTGAATGTTGTGTGAGATGGCACAGTAAGAAACAAAGTTTAGTAACTTTAAGCATAGATGAATCTGAATATGTTGTAGCTAATCAGGCTTGTACTCAAATTTTGTGGATGAAATTCCATATATAATACTTGAATGTGAAGGTTTCTAAACAATTTTAGATACTTTGTGATAATAAAAGTGAAATTGATATTTCTAAAAATCTTTTCCAACATTCCAGATAAAAACACATTGATATAAAGTTTCACTTTATAAAAGATAAATTGGTTTTCGTAGATATTCTAAAAGAATACATCTCAACCAAGTATCAAATTAATTATATTTACACAAAATCCATGATGAAAGAACGATTTGTGGAACTAACACTAAAAAATCATGTCTGTCCTCCTATCATGAATTCCTAAACATCATAATTACCCCAACTGTGCTTCGGATTACGTTGACAAATGGGGACAGAAAGTACCAACTTTGTAATTTGTAAGAAGTTTTTACTTATCTTTCATAAAGGAATGTACATCTGTAGTTATCATAAAATCGAGGAAACAAAATAAAAGTGATAGAAAAATAAAAATTAGGGGGAGTTTATCTTAACATGGCCAAAAAATTTGTTTTCCACTAAGGGAGGTATTTCTTTCAAAAAAACATTACATAATCCAGGAGTGTGGTGTTTGGACACTCCCTTTTGAGAAATTATATGTTTTTATAAATTTCAAAAAACATTATCTTTTTATAAAATTTGAGTTTGAAAGAATTTTTGAGAGTTGGAAATGTTGTTAATGAGGGTGTTCCAGAAATCCAAAGGGGGATATTGAAGAAACTTTGTGATAAATTTTTTTAACAATTGTTTTGTATTTGATGAAAACTAACCTTTTTATTTAAGAATGTTTTTGTTATCTAAGAATAAGATCCAGTCCATCATAATGTGCTTTGTAAGAAATTAAAAAGTTAATAAATATTAAAACCCAAACATAAAGGGTGAGATACTTTTAGGAAATTTGTTTTTAATACACAAATTTTTGGACTCATGTTTCTGAACTAAGTTAAACCAGAAGTAGAATTAGTCAGAATGATGAATTTTTTGATCAAATGTTTTATTAGATTCAAATCCATGGCCATGAATATTTTTCAGACTCAAATATTTTTATAAATACAAATGTTTCTGAGGAAAGAAGTCATATTGTTGCTGAAGAGTTTTGAAATAATATTATGAGGTAAGAAGTTAGATTGTTATCAAACTTTCTATTCCAATTCAGACGATTATTTTATAATCATGAAGTTATCACAAATCATAGAACATACTCATGATAATATATTTTAAATAAATAGAGAAATCGTAAAGATTTTATTGGTTCTATAAGTACCGGACTCTAATGTTTGAAGATTTCATAATGTTAAATCTTATGAAGTTTGAAGAATTTCAAAGTTGTGGAGTGAATAATTCCTTTTTAATGAGGCGAGAAAGAAGAAAAAATTTAATGATATGAGAAAGAAACATAAATCATAATGAGCTGAGAAAGAAACATAAATCATAATGAGCTGAGAAAGAAACAGAAATCATAATGAGCTGAAAAAGAAACATAAGTTGTAATGAGTAGAAAAATAAATAGAAATTAAAATGATATGATAAAGAAATAGAAATTGTTATGAGTTGAGAAAGATTCAGAAATCATAATGATTTGAGAAATAAAATATATCATAATGAGAAGATAAATAAATAGAAACTGTAATGTGCTGATAAAGAAATAGAAATTTTAATGAGATGATTACGAAGAAGACTCAAAAAGAAGATTCCATCATTTTTATAAGAGTTGAAGTGGACAGACATGAAATTCATTTTTTGTAAATCATAAAGAAATATTATGAGGATTTAAGAAGTAAAAGATAGGGTTTAAATGTGATATATTTTCAGAGTTTTATAAATTTAAGGAATCAGAGAAAGATTTCCTGATTCCCATTTTTGATTTTCTGATTCACCTATAAATACTTGCTCAGATCATTTTTCATTGTAAATTTTTCATTATTGGAAAAGGAGGAGTGCTTCCGAAATCAAGTAACTGTTAATTAAGAACAGATATATCATGAAAAGTATTAGACAACTGAAAGTTTGTATACTAAAGAGAACAACATTATATTGAGTCCATCATATTGAGTCAATCGGACAAACAAAGATCGTACTTAGTTAATGAGAAGAGTTTGAGGAGCAGAGTTTGAGAAATGTAGAATCATATTGATTTTGTAAGACTGATTTCATCAGATCCAACCTCATCAGATGGAGGAAATTGGATCGATCCAAATCATACTGATGATTCATACCGAGTAACAGTGGAGTAGTTTCCAAAAAAATTGTATTATTTTGTTTGGATAAATTTTGTTGTAAGGAAATTTGTAAACTGATGGGAGTTAGTATAATATTTCATATTGGGAGATATAAGGTTTCTAATAGGATTTATCACAAGTTTTATTAACTTCTTCATAATAGTGTATTTCCATAGATGTACGGGAGTGGTTATGGAAAGGATGCAGTTTCTCACAATGAGGACGAACCTTGTAAATCTTGTCTGCTTTAATTTCATTCCTACTTTTTCAAGCATGAGTATTTATAAAAAGATGACAAGAAATATTTCTTCACATGTTATAGGGGTTAAGTTTATAAAAACTATTGAATATTATAAAATTGAACAAGTGATTCAACCCCCCCCCCCCATCAGTTATTATTTAATCCTTTGGAACTTCAGTTCACTTAAGTATAGTCATGGGTAGATTAATAGACAAATAGATTTATTTATTTATATATTTAATGATCTATGAGAAATATCCTCTATATAATCCCATTTATGGAAAATATCTAGGGCTAGATAAAAACCCTAGGGATTTGATAGGATCCATAGTGTGATGCCCCAAACCTATTTTATGTGTAATAATAATATTTTATGGTTTTAATTCATTTAATTTTCATACTATCCAAACAATGTTTTCAAAATATAAAAAAGGAATATTTTATTAATTTGAACTCTGAAATTATTACATTGCTTACGGGCTATGATAATCCAACTAACCTAAAATGCCCACTAAGAGACCTATTAAAATCATAGGGAGACCACAAAATACAACAAAAAGCCAAAGAAAATTGTGGGGATCTTTTGGATCCATCACGATGAACATCAGTATAGCCAGAAATACAACAATTGTACTGAGCATCATAGTAATAATGAGAACCATCTTTTCCAAGTCATTTTTAAGTTGGAACACCCTAAGAATGTTTTTATAAGGCCTTAAAGACAATCAAATTGTTTCCTCTTTTAGGTGACTATTGAGTCTCAAACGGCTATAAGACCTTATAGTCGTTGGGTATTCTGGTGGTTTAATTTAAAGTATCTAGGTATAATTAGTTTTCCACGTGTTTAATGTGTGAATTGAAGTTGTAAATTTATGCATGTTTTTAATAAACACTTTTTATATATTTTGTAAGAATAATGATTTAAATTTTAAAATGGGTTTGAATCATTACCTTGTGCTTTAAAAGAAATACCAAGAGAATCACACATTTGATTCTACTTGGTTTTGGAACAAAGAAAAATATTTTTGAGTATGAAGTCGTACATTGAGAAAAAGAAATTAATGACTATTATTGTATTTAATATTTTATCCATACTTAGTGAAATAAGTATTTAAGTATTTTAAATAGCTAAAAAATTTACCTTTAAATTTTTTTATCCCTGGATGAAAAAAACAAGTTCTTAATTAAAAATAGGTTTTGGAGTTAAAATATAAAAATAGTATGGTATTTCTCTTATAACGTATTAAACATTGATTTTAGATTTTGAACATTGATGTTTTGAAACTCAAATGTTTATAAACTAATGAAAACATTGGTTTTTAGGATTTTGTTTAACTGTAGTGGGTAATTTATATTCTCTATTCATAATACACCTATTTAAATATATATAAACCATTATTCTATTTAAAAAAAAATGTAATTCTACTTTGAAAAAATTTAAATGAGTCTCCCTCCTAACCGAGGGTGACCAAGAAGGCCAAGCCAGTCAAGGCCTTGGTGGGAATCTCACAGATCCCCTATGCCAATGGAATTGGGATGTGCACGCATGTTGTGTGCTAAGTCTTGTGCACAAGCATGTATAGTCAGGCCTTAAGCGTGAAGGTGCGTGTAAGGGGTGTCGGAGCGTGCCACCGTGTGGGGTGGCACGATGGCTGGGGTGGGCGTAGAAGCGCGCTTGGAGAAACCTGGTACATGGTGGTACTGGGGAGGGTGGAATTATAAACTCTTTCTAAGAGATCCTGGCTTATAAAGTTGGGCCTCAAGTCATTTCATTTCGATGAGGGACAAAGTTTTTTAGTGAAAATCAGATCTGGGATGTCTGATCTCACCACACGGAACCTAGACCGTCTGACTGGTCTATCCATCAAATACACACAACCACAGCTTTTCCTTTGCATCTTTCTCAACCATTCAATTAAATTAGCATCTAATCTCAATCGTCTGGACCTTTTAAAAATAATCACGTCACCCACGGTCGTACGATCAAAATCTGATCTAATCTCGGGCATTCACTTCGTCAAACTGATCAATTGATTCTGCGGACGCTCCTCAGCTGTTGGATCAAGGTGTGATTAAATCCCGACCGTCCATTATTTTCCGCACAAATTTGCATCACCTTCTTCTTCTTCCTTCTATATGTGTTGCACCAGTAACTATTCCAACTCATTTTTCTTCTTTTTCCAACCCTGTGACACCAGGTGGCCCCCTTCTCTATTTCATTTTCCACAAGACTGAAAACACTCAGTATTATTTTAACCATTGGTGCCTCGGTTTTCAAATAAAGTTTCCCTTAAAATAATATATATATATATAGTATATATATGATTCATTTTCACTCAAACCCTACGGGTGTTCTTCCTATCCAGCACTCCATCAACCACTGTCCTTCTTCTTCTTCTTCTTCTTCGAACCAGGTGAGGGTCAAATTTTGTCTTACTTTTTTATGGTTTGAAAATATATATATACATAGATTTATATATATATACTATTGAGTATAGTATCTACTGGGTTCTTCTATGATGGGGAATTTTTGGTCCTAAATGATGTTCTTAATTCTTTACCATGCAAGGACTTGAGATATTATGTGTTTCATAAATCTATATATATATATATGTATACATAAGAATATATATGTATTTGTTTAATAAACAAACATTTTATGTTTTATATCAAGATTTTAAATTAATAAACCTTTGTTTAATTAATGTTCCTAATATATTTAAATTGGATAAGCGTCATTAGATTTTTGGTGTTAAACCCTTATATACATTATCTATATTTGGTTATGTGTATATATAAATATATTCATTAATACTAATATTAATATGGGTTCACAAATGTTTGATAAGAATTTATAGAAAGTGTTCTAGAATGTGAAAAGTTTTCAAGAATCAATTTGGAATTTGTTTTATAAATACAGCCCTTTTTAATCACGTTATGTGTATATGGATTTCATGCTTATTTTCATATGTATGAATGGTATAGTTTATGTTAGTAACTTCTGTGGTTTATATTCATGCTTTTCAATTTAAAACATTGTGTTTAAATAATTGGGAGTTCCCTTATTATATGTTTATACATAAACATGAAAGTAATGGGTTTTCAGAAAACTATTTGTTTAATTCCTCACATGAAATATTTTGTTTACCTTTAAATTAATTATGTATTCAATCCATGAGGAATTTCCATTATTCATTTTGGAATATAATATGTTTACTTTCATAATAATTATTTTGTAATTCCATGGATTATCCTTTTACGTGACGAAACCTGAATAAGCATTTATTTCATATGCACTGGTTATTATCACATGTCATTGGTTAATTTGTTATTGCTATGCAGTTGTTAGTGTTGACAATTAAATCATGATTCACTATATATATATAAATGATAAATAATTAAATTTAATGATTATGACCATTTATGGATTAAGGAAATAAATTATTCAAAGTGGTGTGGGACACCTTGAATTATATGAAATCAAAAATTAATAATTCAAAGTGGTATGTGACACTTTTAATATATGACCTTACTTGGAATATGAGGAATGTATTCGAATTAATTTTTTATGGTTTGGGGATTGGTTAATTAAAGAACTAGGATGCATTGGTAGTTTCATGTAACAAATTATCTCATGACACGAGGCCTTGGCACAGTCCCGCATTATGCATTCCCTCATTAGGTTTACGATGTTTAATTAACCAAGTGAATGTTCAACTAGTAGAATATATGGGGTTAATATCCTATACTTATAAGTATCCAAAGAAGTAAATTCACATGGAATAATGTTTATTCAGCACTCATATATTTATCTGCTAATTTATGATTCATGATTAGTAAGGGATGAAATTAATGTTATTATGTTATGCGCAACTCTTATCATGTATTACTTTCATTTGAACATTCTGTACTTGCACTTTTCCATGTCACAATTATTATCATTTAAATAACTCTTGATTTATATATTGCTCACCATATATTTTTTTATAATCATTCTTATGATTGGAACATGTTTCATCGTAACTCTGTTAAAATTCCTTAAAATGTTCACTTGTAATTCTTGGAAAAAATGTTATGTTATGCTTCATGTATTGCATCTTTCTTTAAGAATTATTTTAGGAATATTTTTAAATGGGATGATTTAAAAGGTTTCAATTTAAATATTATTTTATTTTAAAACCCCCTTACTGGGCATTCGTATGCTCACCCTACATTTTAACTTAAATTTTACAGGTTTAGTAGATTTTAGTTACACTGATTGGTGGCAGCCTTGTGGATATTCTTTTCTCTTTTAGTTTTTAAGTATTGTAATATTTCAATTTGGTTTTCTAGAAT
Organism: Viscum album; assembly: GCA_963277665.1. NCBI lineage: Eukaryota > Viridiplantae > Streptophyta > Magnoliopsida > Santalales > Viscaceae > Viscum > Viscum album. The sequence continues at coordinate 256,822,615 of OY728128.1, read as the reverse complement.
CTAAACTAAGAGGATCCACTTTACTGGAACATAATGTGTAATTTTTCAGAATTTTTTTATAAAAAAAAAATTACACACCACGTTTTATTGAAATTGCACCATCTCCAGGGCAGTCTAGGTTCATGGCGTGACAGTTGGTATCATAGGATTGGTTTAGATAACCCTAGAAAATTAGAACAATGTTAAAAAATAGATCATGTCTTAAAAAGTAGAATTTTTCTTCAAATTTTCAGATGGAAAACGAATCCAGCCTTTTGGCTCTTCCAACAAAAATATTAGAAACTATAGTGTCCAATTCATGTTTAGAAGGCTACAGGACTTTTGAAAACCTTCAGTTTTCTGGTAAACCCTTCTATAGTGTATACAATTCTCCTCGTGTACTTAAACTTCACCGAGGATTAGGCTTAGAATATTTCTTTATTATGAATGCACAATTTATGTTCTATGCACGTACGGGGACTTACATTGAGGGTCTGTTTAAGTGCTTTACCCTAGCCGACATTTTTTCTTCCATAGAGGACATTATAGAGGCTTCACAGGAGTGTGACCTCCAAGCAGCATAACTTTGTCAAATATTGACCTACAGTCTTTTTGGACAAGTTATGGACTTTTAAGTCTTTTAGGATGATTCTACCCATTTAAATTATTGACATCAAGTTCACACAGATGTCACTAAAAATCATACACTTCATGCCTTTATCACATGAAAATTTAGATTTCCACACCCTATTGATCCATGTTTCTCATGACTCATCTGGACCCAAGAAATCGAAGAATTTGGAAGCTTTAGGGATCTGCATGACTGGGAACTTGGGAAATCACCAACATCAGTGGTACCTATGAAGAGACATCTCAGAGGATGTCAGGAAATCCATATCAGTGAATTGTGAGAGGGGGTGAATGGTTATGTAACACCTTAGGTTTTATGAACCTTGTATAAATGGATAATGTTATATTTTATGTTTTGTTACTTTAACATACTTTTACAAAATAACGTCTCAATTTTAATATGGTTATGCATTACTGAGTAAAACATGTCTCTTGAAATTTTTATATGGAAGACATGAGTTCACCAACCAACCTCTTATCAGTCCCCACCGAATTACTAGAACACATAATTGTTGAGTCATTTTCAAAGACATACCAGCCATTTGGGAACCTGCATCTTACAAGTAAACACATTTTGAAAGTATCTAATAACCCAAATATCCATTGAATTTATCAAGGATCTAGTAAAATTTACTACCTCAAGTCGTAAGGGAAACTATCCTTTTATACACACAAAGTAAGTTACTATAAAGGCTTTTTCTTGTGTTTCACACAATCTGAGGGTTATCTGGCCCAAGAGAAGTTTCAAGAAGCTGTGGAGGAAGGAGACCCCCACACAACCTATATGTTCCAATTCATGAGTTACAACAGGTATTGGAGGTTTTATAAAATCTAGGTTTTAGAAAACCATTTCATCTGATTGGACTATCGGAATGATGTTCCTTCCAAAATCTCCGAACTCTACACCTACCATGCCACCCTCTCAAGAACCTATTGTTGCCCACATGAGTTTGACTCGATCTGTGAGAGGTGTGTCTAGGGGAATGAAATTGATGAGTTTAAGAACTTTTTTGTGATCAATCTAACTGGAAGAACCTACCAAGAATGTCTCTGATGATGGTGAACCTGGTAAAGGGGGACCTCGAGGGTGAAGTTTGTCTTGTTTTGCTGGTGGATGTGTACATGTGTTTTTGAATTTTGAGGAGACAATTCTTTGAAGTGGGGTATAATGTGATTCCCAGAACCAATTTTATGTGTAATGAAAATATTGTATGGTTTTACTTCCTTTATTTTTCATAGTATCCAAACAATGTTTTCAAAATATAAACAAGGAATATATTATTAAATTAAACACTAAAACTATCACATTGCTTTAAGTATAAGAGAATCCAACTAACCTAAAATACCCACTAAGATACCTATTAAAATCATAGGGAGACCACCAAATACAATATAAAGCCCATGAAAATAGTGGGTGTCTTTCAGATCCGTCACAATGAATATTAGTATAGCTAGAACTATAGCAACCATACTTAGTGTTAGAGGAATGATGATCTCCATCTTTACCAAGTTGTTTTGAAGTTGGAACACCCTAATAATGATTATATAAGACCTTAAATATATTCTAAATATTTCCTCTTTTAGGTGACCGTTGAGTCTCTAATGCCTATTAGACCTTATAGTCGTTGGGTATTCTAGTGGTATAATTTAATGAATCTATGTGTAATGAGTTTTCCAAGTGTTTAAAGTGTGAATTGATTCTATACCTTTAAAATTTTTTTTATTAAAATATTTTTAAATATTTTATAAGGATAATGATTTAATTCTTAAATTGGGTTTCAATCATAACCCTTGGGTTTTAAAAGAAATACCAAGAGAATCACACATTTGATACTACCTGGTTTTGGTACAAAGAAACAAATTTTTGAGTTTGAAATCACACTTTGGGGAAATGAAATTAATGACTATTTTTGTATTTAATATTTTATCTATACTTAGTGAATAAGGTATTTAACTATTTCAAATAGTTTGAAAAATTAACTTTAAACTTTTTCATCCTTAGATGAATAAAAACAAGGTCTTGATTAAAAATACATTTTGGATTTTAAATATAAAACTAGAATTGGGTTTCCCTTATGACGTATTAAAAATTGATTTTAGATTTTGAACATTGATGTTTTGAAACTCAAATTTTTATAAACAAATGAAAATGGTGGGTTTTACGGTTTTGTTTAACCATTGTAGGGAATTTATATTCTCTGTTCATAAGGAACCTATATATATATATACCATTCTTATGTTTAATAAAAATGTAATTCTACTTTGCTGAAATTTATGTGAGTCGCCCACATAACAGAGGGAGACCTAGAAGGCCAATCCATTCAAGGCCTTGGTGGGCATCTCAGAGAGCCCCTAGGACAATGGCACATGGCTATGCATGCATGCTTCCTGCTAAATCGTGTGCGCATGCGTGTATAGTTAGGTTCTAAGCGCGTAGGCGTGTGCAAGGGGTGGTTAATGAAGCACGCCCCCAGAGACTCAGTATAGGGTGGTACTGGGGAGGGGGTATGGGGAATTATGAGCTCATGCAGAGTGCTCCAAGATTTTAAATCTGGGACCGAGGATGATTCATTTCAATGTGGGATGATGTTTTTCAACAGAAATAAAATCTGGGTCATCCGATCTCATCGCGTGGAACCTAGACCATCCAATCAGTCTGTCCATTGAATCCACATAGTCACAACATTCCCTCATCATTTTTATCAATCGTTAGATCCAGTTAGGATCTAATGTCAGCCATCTGAACCTTTTAAAAATCACCACATCATTGGAGGTCGTTCGATCAAAATCTTATCTAATCTCGTTCGTCTACATCGTTAAATAGGTCGATCGATTCCGCAGATTCTCCTCAGCTCTGGGATTAAGGCGTGATTAAATCCTGACCGTCTGTTCATTTCTACACCCATCTACATCGCCTTATTCTTCTTCCTCCCACATGCATCGCACCAGTAGCTATCACTACTTGTTTTTCCTCTTTTTCCACCCCCGCGACAATGGGTGGCCCCCTTCTCAATTTAATTTTCCACAGGAATTAACACACTTGGTCTTATTTTAAATCGAGGTGCCTCGGGTTTCCTTGCATGTTTCCCTTAAAATAATATATATACATTTTATTTATTTGATTCATTTTTCACTTGAACCCTATGAGTGTTCTTCCTCTCTAGTGCTCCATCAAACTCTTTCTTTTTTATTCTTCTTTGAACCAGGTGAGATCCAAGCTTTGTCTTACTTTATTATAGTTTGAATATATATATATACATATATGTATACATATATATATGGTTGAGTATAATATGTACTTGGTTCTTCTATGATGGTGAATTTTTTGTCATAAATGATGTTGTTAATTCATTACCATGAAAGGTGTTGAGATATTATGTGTTTGATAAATATATATATATATAAATATATACATAAACATATATATTTATTTGTTTAATAAACAAACCTTTTATGTTTTATATCATGATTTGAAATTAATGAACCTTTTTTTAATTAATGTTCCTGATATATTTAAATAATGTAAGTGTTATAAGATTTTTGGTGTAAACCCCTTATATAAATTATGTATATTTGGTTATATGTATATATATATATGATTTGGTCTTGATATTAATATGGGTTCACAAAGGTTTGATAAAAAGTTATAGCAAGTTTTCTGAAATGTGAAGAGTTTTCAAGAATCAAATTGGAATTTTTTTTAGGAATACAACCATTTATAATCACTTTATGTGCATATGGATTTCACACTTATTTTCATAATTCTAAATGGTAAAGGTTATGTCAGTATTTTTTATGGCTGATTTTCATGATTTTCAATTTAAATCTTTGTGTTTAAATAATTGGGAGTAACCTTGTGGTATGTTTATACATAAACATGAAAGTAATGGGTGTTTAGACAACTATGTGTATAATTCCTCATATGAAATATATTTTTTACCTTTAAATTAATTATGTATTCAATCCATGATGACTTTACATTATGAATTTTTGAATATAATATGTTTACTTTCATAATAAGGATTTTGTAATTTTAGGGATTATCATTTTATGTGATGAAACCCGAATAATAATTTATTTCATATGCATTGGTTATCATCACATGTCATTGGTTAATTTGTTATAGCGATGTATCTGTCAGTGTTGGAAATTAAATCATGATTCACTATATATATTCAAATTCTAAAGAATGAAATTCAACTATTATGGCCATTTATGGATTAAGGAACTAAATTATTCAAAGGGGTATGAGACACCTTGAATAATATGAAATGAGAAATTAAATATTCAAAGTGGTATGGGACACTTTGAATATATGACATAACTTTGAATATGATGAATGTATTGGACTCAGTATATGAGGGGTTGGGGACCAGTTTATGAAATCCCTATAGATTGGAGACCATTTAATGAAATCCCTACAGGTTCGTGGCCGTTTAAGGAAATCTCTGTGATGCATCAGTTTCTCTCATGAGAAAAATTTGGTCATAGAATAAGGCTTTGATAGAGTCCTGCATTATACATTCCGTCATTATGTTTATGATGTTTAATTAACCAAGTAAATATTCAACTAGTAGAATATACTTACTTAAGATCCTATACTTATGAGTATCAGAAGAAGTAAATGCACTGGGCATAATGTATATTTAACACTCATAGATTTATTTAAAAATTTATGATTCATAGTTAGTAAGGGAATAAATTAAATTTATTATCTTATGCACAACTCTGATCATTTATTACATTAAGTTTTACATTTTGTACTTTCACTTTCGCGTGTCTCAATTATTATAGTTAGAATAACTCTTTATTTATATGATGCACAACATATATTTTGTATAATCATGATTATTATTGGAACATATTTCATTGTTACTTTGTTAATATTCCCTGTTATGTTTACTGGGAATTCGTATGGTCACCATACGTTTTCACATAAATTTTATAGGTTTAGTATATTTGAGTTACCCTGATTGGAGGCATATTTGTGAAGATTCTTTTCTCGTTTAGTTTTGAAGAATTGTAATATTTGTATATGGTTTTCCAGAATCTAAACTGAAAAGATCCTCTTTAGTGGAACATGATGTGTAATTTATCAACATTTATTTTTATAAAAGAAAAATTACAAACCATGTTTTATTGAAACTTCACCGGTTCCAGGGCAGTCTGGGGCCGGGGCATGCCACATAGAGGAGAACCTTTTACTAATGAAAAATATCATGCAATGATGATCAGTCTACCAAGGGGTTCATATTCAACAAATTTGATGGATCCATTCAAAAAAAAAATATGTAGAACCATTATTACTAAGTGACTGATCCAAACTCAAGGTATAAATTTTGTATATGTTGGTTTAATCCCCATTTAATTATCTTATGTCAAACTTGAATCAATATTTATAACAAATTTATCTGTTGGTCGATCATGGATTTACAGGAGTTGATTAACCTTCATAGAATTGTTAATTGATAATTGTTGTTTATACTTTATTATTCCTTGATATTTTAAATATTTCAAAAATTAATGTATTCCAAATAAAAAATAGTCTATATTAATTACTCACATTTATTTTTCATGATTTTCTCCCAACATTATTCTTACGATAATCATCAAAATTTCATTTGGTTGGATGTTCAACAAATACCTAGAAAGTGATCATTACACAATCGATATTTGAAAAAAATCATTATTATGGGTTTATATTTGGGATTGAAGGAATTATCAAGGTGTGAGGATGATGATGAAAAAATATTTAAAATGGATCAGGGTCTTGTGGTTTGTGGTTTGTTGTTGTGGAAGTGGCGCAGTTTGATTTGAAGTAGTTACCATGTAAAATTAATGGATAGAGTCCTACAATTGGAAATGACTCCGGAATGGTAAAGCCTAGAACTGATATACTTGTAAATTATTATTAGTGCAAACATAATCATTGTGGCATGGGTGAGACACATATAACATATGGGAGTTTATAGAATATTCTAACACACACGAAATGTACATCAGTGAACACACATCGTGTAGTCCTCCTTCTATAGTGGCTAGGGATTTTGTGAATAGAAAAATATCACATGTCGTGTGGCCATACCCCACTCCATTTGACTTGATGATGGGCGATTGGTGTGTACCCTATGGTACACAAAAATAGACACGGCTAGTTACATAGGCACGACCATGGTTCATGACCACAAACATGACGAGAGTACCCAGACACAGCGAGAGAACCCGAGAAAGACCAGAGTGATTGAATATATCCAAAGCACCTGAGGTTGACCAAAGTACACAAGCATGACTAGTGTATATGGGGATGAACAAGTCATGCAGGCGTAGACCAAAGTACATGGTCATATACCAAAGGACTCAGGAAAACCCAGAGTATCCAACACACATCATGTATCCTTTATAAATGAAATGTATTTTTTTCTAGGTCACATTAAGGACCTCATTATCTTATGTATAGATGAGTATCTGTATGGTGTATTCCCATAGTCTATCCCTATGGGGGTATATGACGCATCCCCTCCTAATAATTGAGTGAGTGATCCCCTATAGGGGTTGGTCTTGGATAGAGTTTGGTATCCCTTTATGTGGAACAGATCATGATCCTCTATCATTCTTCCCTAGGATGGGTTAGGAATCTCATTACCTACTTCAAGGGCATGAGATCCCCATCCTAGTGGCTTACTCCAAGTAGGGTTATGAAGACCCCAAAGGACCTATGTTTGATACCTTATCTTTGTAACGATACATTTAGAGTTCAAGTGATTAATTATTATTCGTGAGTCCCGCAAAGCATGACCTCTCAGATGAGTGAAATCAGTGTTATCAAACAAGAGGAGTAATTTATCCCAGATGATCATTATCTTGAAGACTCGAGAATAATACTAGGCTAGCCACATGGTTGTCACCTTACAATAAGGGTTGATGCTAACATGAGTATGTCAGGGTTATTTCTATTATATATCACATTCTTATATACATACCACTATAATTATGAGCTGAATTCTCTCTTTTTATTCTTTATGTTTAGTGATTTTAGGGTGTCCTATTGGGTATGTTATACCCCCCCCCCCTATGAGAAATCATCCCACACATGTCAGGTATTATGTATATGATAGACATTATGATATTGTTCTAGGTGGACCAAAAGAAGGTGGAGTATAGTTCATCTTGAAAGACTGTGGTTGATTCTATAAGATTCATTTGACATAAGTCTCCTCCATCTTAGCATGTTGGACGCTTTTAAAAAATTTAGTGTTCTTTTATTTTTCCCATTATTCTTTCACATACTTATCTCATAATTGGATATGGGATATAGTTATATGCATTCATTTTGGTATCAATTGTATCTTAGTGTGAATTATGTGCATTCAATTTTTTCCATATTAATATTTTCCATGTTTAGAAAAAATGTTTTACATTTATTTTATTTTCTCAAATTTGATATATTGGATATGGGTATGTGTGTTTGGGCCTCTTCCCTACAATATGGTCTACCCTACTGGGCCTTATCCTTTGGATGGCATGTTTCCTGAACCTTTAATGATTAGGTGATCCAAGAGAATTATTTCCTTGGCCATTTATTATTGTTATCACCCACTTGATCTGCATCTTCTATTTGTATGCTTCAATTATGTGCAGTGCTGGCTATTTTATTCAGCATGGTCTAGTGGAATGACCTGATTCATTATGTCATTTCATGGACCAGACCGATGTCAGGGTAATTGATCACCACTATTTTCCGTCACTTCGAGTATCTGATCATTTTTCATTCCCTTATTCTTGGACCTCGGTTACCTCTTTAAAAATCCATGATCACCATCACCTTTCAATTTTGATAGAGACTAGTCCTGGCTTGTCACCCTCTTATGGATTTACCTCATGGATAACTTTTGGTGGATACAACATTAACACCTAGTAGAAGAAGTTAATCCATCTTAGAGAATATTCTTGAATATCGGAAGAAGGATTCCTAAAAGGATTCCTCGAATTTAGGTATCTCATGCACACCTATACTAGATTTAAGAGATTAAGTCCACCAGAGTGATTTCTACCCTGGATCTATATGTATTGAATTTATGTATCTTTATATTCAAAGATTACAAATCTTGTATACTTATGTTATTATTTTCACTTATTTAAGGATTTATTTTCACAATATAGAGTTTTATTTTTTGTCCTTAACAAAATACGTGTATGGTGGTGTTCTTTCTATGAATGTAGGTCTCCATGGGACTAAAGTACAAAAATAATCATGTTCCTATTATTTCTTGTTTTTTTTCATCAGGAATTTTTTATTCTGTTATATTCAGACTACATGTGGAATCTCTCTGTTTTGTCTTTTTTGGTTTTCTATGTTCTATCACTGTTCTGTTCACTTTTAACCCTCACAAAGTGGTATTAGAGACTAACAGGTTCTCCTTCTCTTTCAAACTTGTTTCATTTTCCAATAATTTTTTCCTATTTATTTGCCTCATTGAGATCACTTATTAAAACACCACTTTCTTTCTATTTCATTAGTTTAAATCTATCATCCCATCTATAGTTTATTTTTGTTTCATATCTATTTGGATAAAAACTGTTTTCCCTAGATATTGGTCAATTATTGGTGGTGTATGCTTAAATTTGTCCACCAGAACCTGATATATACTCTTCGGGTAAACATTTCAACAACTAGATTCTAAATTAAGAAATTCAATGGAAATAACGACTTTAACCTTTGGTGAATCAAGATGAGATGCTTACTTGTTCATCAGGGCTTAATTGATGCCATATGTGGGCCTAATAAAACTAATGTTACTATAAATGAAACTGGATAGACCATTAATGAATATCAAGATGTTTCCCCTAATGTTTTAGTTAAATAACATAGTTCCTTACTTCTTTCTTTATGAGATAATGTTCTTATGGAGGTTTTTCTGTGAGTCTACTACTGTAGTTATATGGATTAAATTCTATAAACTATACATGAAATCTTCATTAGTTGGTATTATTTCTAAAAAACATCGAATGTTCACCTTTTAGTGACACCTAGTAGTTATATTAAGTTCCATTTAGATGAATTTAACAATGTAATGTTATATTAACCATCATAAATGTCTCTATTGAAGATCAAGATCAAAAAAAAGATCCTCTTAATTGATCTAGATAATACCTACAACACATTAGTAGAAACAATGATTTATGGTTGCGACTCATTTAACCTTGAAGAGGTTATCTCTTCCCTTATCTGCAAATAATTGTATGCCAAACATAGAATTAAAGGTGAGTCTGAGATATTTTTTTCTAAGGGTAGACCTCAGTATAAAGATAAAAAGAAACAATTTAGTAAAGATAAAAGTAAAAAAAGTAAAGAACCCAAACCTAGGTCTAATTCAAGGGATTGAAAAACATTTATTCAATTGTGGTAAACATGGGCATACGAAAACCAAATGCATGAAACTTAAGAAAGAGCTAGAATCAAAACAACCAACTAAACAGTCCCGTCTAGTTAACTCTAGTTATGACACAACTAAAGTGTTAAATGTGTCCAGCCATGTAATCAATCACGAGTGGGTCCTTAACTCAGGCTATTCCTTTCACATGTGTTCTTTTATAGATTTATTCCTATAATTTGTAGAAATAGTAGACGGAGATGCCATCTTAGGTAATAACAAGAAGTGTAAGGTAGAAGGAAGAGGTTATATGTTTCTAGAACTAAATGACTATTCCATAATCACTTTACTTTATGTGAGGTGGGTTCCCAACCTTCATAGAAACCTGGTTTCCTTAGATATTCTAGACCAAAACAGATGCACCTTTAGGTATGAAACATGCTGTCTAAAAGTATCCACTGTTTATAGAATCATCATCAAAGGTTCACTTGTTAATGGGATGTATTTTTTTAATATAAACACCCATTAAATACAATTAGGTAGTGTCTATACCACTAATACAAATACTACTCTATTATGGAATAGGAGATTGGGGAATATAAGATCCAATGGTTTAGAATATCTCATCAAGTAAGGGATGTTGAGTGACATCCCACCAACCAACCTTCAGTTTTGTGAAGATTGTGTAATGGGAAAGGCTAAGAGAGTTACCTTTAATAGGGAATCCTTTAAAGCTATTAACCCCCTTATAATTCATGAATTCCGACCTATGAGGACCAATAAGGAATACCTCCCATGGTGACGATTCCAATTTTTTTTAATTTTATTGATGAATTCTCAAGAAAAGTTTGGATTTTCATTCTGAAAAATAAATATGACATCTTCTTAACCATTAAAACCTAGAAAATGTTAGTTGAAAATCAGATTGTTAGAAATATCAAAACCATGAGAATTGATAATGTCTTATAATAGCTATCCACCGAGTTCATTCAATTTTTTGAATCTAAATGTATTAAAAGGAATCTGACTATTAGGGAAACCCCCAACATAATGGCCTTGCAGAGATAATGAATAGGACTATTTTATAAAGAGTCGGGAGCATGCTTAGGTCTCGCAAAATCATTCTAGGTTGATGATTCCAGTACTACTATCTACTTAATTCACAAGTGTCCTTATGATAATAAATTTAAAATGCATGAAGAATTGTGGAATGGTAGGCCTACCACTTATAGATACTTATGGGTATTTCATTGTACAAATTATTCATGCATTAAAACTAATAAAATAGAACCAAGATCTCTTAAATAAATCTTTTTAGGGTCTCCTAAGAGTTTTAAGGGTAAAAAAAATTGGGTAGATAAACCTAGTTACCAAAAATGAGTCATATGTAGGGATTTAGTGATCCATGAGTCCTCTTATCCCAAATCCAAGTCTTCTACATCTAGAAGCAGTGATTGGGCCTTATAATAAGCTGATGAAACTTAGCCTCTATCTCAGTTTGAGGTTCCTATCTAGCCCACTCCATCAGATTAATAGCCTACTATACATGCTCTTTCCACATGAAATTCTAGTTAATATTCTAAAACTAAACCGTATTCCAACAATAGGGAGTATCAGTAACACCACAAACTTCTGCGATACGTTTCCCTTTGAATAATGCAATAGCTTTTTTTGTACGCAACTTTGAGATTCTAACACATCGCGACCAATCAAACTAGCTGTTATGAATAGTAATAGCCACTTTTTGAAATTTTATAAATTTTATCTTTCACAATGGACTTTATTTTTGGATTTGGAGTATCGAAATTATCATAGGTTGAATTTTTTGTATTTTTCTGAAAACATTCAATTTGTAATGAATAGTGAAAACACTAAGTTATAGTTTAAAATCAAATTTTTATTTAAATAAATATTTATTATATTTAAATTTATTTTAGGTAAAAATAGATATATAATACCTATATAAGTTCAATGCAATTCATTGGAGTCAGTTTATAATAATTTTAGATATATTAAAATTTTATTGATCATTTTACCGTCTTTTACCCACCTCCGAGGAGCATTTGCAAATTTAAATATAACCTAATTTTACCGCTTCTGTGAGTTGAATTTCAAAATTTCAAGAGACACGGTTGATATTAGTAAGTAAAATTTTTTTCAACAAGATGAAAATAATTTTTTGGTGAATAGTAACTTTTTACTTTTATTTACCACAGTTAAAAGTAAATAGGGTAATTAAGGGTAAAAATGATATTATTATTACACTAAGACATGTCCTAATTCAATTTTATAAGTTAAATTAGACCAAAAACAACCTTAGTAATAAAATATTATCATTTAGGTCCACTTGGATTAGATTAGGAAATTTATTATTATTTATTTCAAAGAATAGTTAAAACTGTTAAAATCAAAGTTTAATAACTAAACCATTATTAATATAGGGTTAAACATAAGATAAATTAAACTATAAATATTCATTATAAAGATAAAAATATTTCCTACATAATGGTATTTTATTTATATTTTTTAGACATTAAATAATTTTATTTATTTGTGATAGAATAATGATGCAGTAATTACCTAATTAATGAAATATTAAAATAATTGATATTATAAATATCCAAATAAATGTAATTTGAGACTTTTTATGAATTAAACTAATTTTAAATGTTAATATGACTTATTAGGGTTAGTTATATGAATTTTATTCTAAGTAATAATGTTGTTATGAATTTATAAAAAACAAAATACCAAATAGTGTCAAAATTGACATAAAAGAGTTTTTTAAAAAAATATTCTATTATTAATTGACATTCTATTCCTAAAAATCTAAGGTTATGCCATGATATTTGTATCATTAATGAACCAATTTCGGTTATCTTGGAAGTATATAGTAAGTTTATTAACCATATAATATAAAAATACAAAGAGACATGGTAAATGTCAAACTATTTAACTAAGAGTTAAATCTAAAAGATAAGGTTAATATATTGACCCAAACCAGTCTAAAACCTATTGGTTGAGTATTTTTTGACCCATACCCACCTTATCCTTTAAATAATCCATTTTAGAGCCATTATAATATAAAAATTATTTTATTATAAAATAATATTTCTAGTTTTTTCTAAGGTTCCCCTCGCCCCTCTTATAAAAGGGAAGTCCCCCTTCTCTCTAATTCACACCATAAAAACAATTTTGGCTCAGCCAAACCCATCCCAAATACCCTCTAAACTGTCCTCCATTAATCATAGAGGCCTTCCTTTGGTCCAAAATCCAACCTATGGAGCCCTTTTGATCAAATCAAAAGGAATAACCCGAAGAAGAGGTAAATATTTCATCACCTCTTTCAAGTTCCTTTCTTCTTCCACTTCTTTATTTGTTGTTTCCATTCTAAAATATTAAATCTATTATCTTATATATACTGTGATGTTATTATAAATATGGTACAACCATATTCATTATTCTACCCATCCATTTAATGACATGTCACCATACGTGCGTACGTACGGCTTACTGTCTCCACGTCGTGGTATAATTGGTATTCAATACATTATTATTTGGATGAGTATAATAATGATGTGTAATTATTGTAAATAATAAATATAACATGATAAAGATTCTGTATATATGATATACCATCCAATTATATGTTATTTTAATATCAAAATAATAATATTGTCGCTCGTGCATACGTACGGATTACCATCTCCACGAACGCGATGAGATTCATTCCCCACCGTATTCCTTCAAGAATAATTTTCATTTGATGATTAAAAATAATGTTTAAAGAATTAAAATAATTATGAATATGAATAAGATACATCCTATCCATAACAAACATTTCTTACTTAATAAATCATATAAAGGAAAACGAATCAATTAACACCTGAAACGACGATAATACTAAAATATTATTAACAAAGAAATATTATAAGATCATATATGATATCATATTAACATATATAGTTCTTGAATAATTTAATAACAATTATTTCACCATTATACAGGATGTTAACCTACCCTCTACAAAGGAAAAGTACAAGGTAAGTGTTAATTCTACAATCTCTTTATTATCTGAGGTTTTTTTATGTAAGTATCTACTGAGACCTCTTTATCATCCACATCCATGTTTCTCAAAAATTTATCTCAAAAATTTTTTTCAAGACAATGGGGTAAAGTAATTTATAACCTTATTTGACCTTATATGTTTTGAAAGGAATCAAATCTGTCATTTTCCTAACAAGGTGCTTTATGACCTTTTTGACAAAATTAAGGTAATAATGTTTTTTTAACTTATACGAAGGGTGCGGCTATTTTTGGCCATTATAACAACATAGAATATTTCTTTACAAGCTTATACGAATATTTTCAAAATAAATTTTTTCTTTATAATAATTTTACTCTTAAACGATTTCAAAATAGAAAGAGATATTTCTCTAAAAAAGGTTTTGATTTCATCTATGTCAACATTCTTTGATGGATTTTAAGTTTATTTTAAGTTGATTTATTATGATACAAAACTTCCATATTTTATTGAAGGTTTTGTGATATGTTTGACTATGGATGTTCTATTATTATACCATTCATGGTTTATGGTTAACGTATTGACATTTCGTATGCTAGTTTTAATACGAATGTTTATGTTATATTTCAACTTTTTCATATGAGGAATGTATTGGAATTAGTAAGTGATGGGTGGAGCCTTATTTAGCTCCTCAGAGAATTAGTAGGTATCATGAGACAACTAGATTTGGAATTGTCTGAGGCCTTTCCCAATTTGATATATGGTTTTCACCGAGGCCTTAATAATTTTTAGACGTCTTGGCCGAGGCCTTGAAAAAATGTTTCAGAATATCCGTCATTATAGATTCCCTCATTATGAAAATAATATTGATGGTTCATGTGGTCATTAGACTAGTGGAATACCCATGATTATGTTTTATTATGGCATTATTTACTCATCTCATATTCCTCCCATAAATTATTCATGCTTATTATTAGTAAAATCATGTGGTTTCAATTATTCACCATGATTAATATTTATGTAATCTTCTACTATATTTCTTACCTTTACTGAGCATTTGAGCTCACCCCTTTCTTATGTTTCATTTTCCCAGGATATGAAAAAGTTAATTATGAGTGACTTTCAAGAATAATCTAGGAGTCTTGGATGTTTCTAATGGAAGAAATTCATTTTTTACTTCTTTTCAAGTTGTAAAGTTGAACTTATGTTTGAATCTTGTTTCCAATAAAACTAAACTAATCGGTCATTCGAGACATGATTTAATTGTGATCATACTATTGTTATGTAATAATGCACCGACTCTGGGTAAATAGGTTTAGGGCATTACAATTGGTATCATAGGAGGTTTAGTACAAACCTTGGAAACTAGATTTAGATAAACGCTGATTAGAGCACATAGACCTAAGATAGACTTTGATGATTAGCATATAAGAACTTCCTTTAATTTTGGTATTGTAGAGATTTTGTGATTTTTCCAAGCATTACATCCCTATCTAGATATGATAAGGTATAGGAGGATCTCGCACAGATGTACCTAGGGGTAAAACCTGAAAACACCACTTTGAACTAGACTCGAACGGGAACTGGTGCACGAAAACGGGCCTTGCTATACTCTTGGTTACAACACTCTAGGAGGATATGCTTAGGATAATTATCATTTTATTTACAAACCATTATGAAGGGTTTATAAGTATATACTTCCTCAAAGAAATTATTTTATGATTATGGATTATATCCATAAACTGTTCAATTTATGTTAAGTGTTTTATATGTTTGGATTTTGTATTGTGATTCATAAACTAATCTACTGTACGCCATTGTTTAAAAATGGAGCCTATTGGAAGGAATGGAAACCATATCAATGCATTCACTCCATGTAGGGATTTTCCTCCTACTCAAGATAATTATAGTGGAGCTGGTGATACAACTAGTGCTGATCAGCTTATCACCATACTGGGACAACTCACACAAGTTATGAATTATAATCATACCTGTATAGAGCACCCTGATCCACAACGCGGAGGATCAATGTTAGACCACTTCATGAGTAAACAACCACCAACATTAAATTGGTGTACAAATCCATTGGTAGCTGAGCAATGGATAAATTTCTTAGAGAAAATATTCCACGCCTTGGGGAGTATCGAAAGGGAAAAAGTTTTCATGGCAGTTTACCGCCTCACTGGAGATGCTGATCAATGGTGGTCATTGATTCAAAACACAAAGGAAGATGATGAAGTATCAAATATGGAACGGAAGGAGTTTAAATAAATTTTCATAAAAAAATACTTTCCTCATGACCATCGAGCGGATATGGAAAGACAATTTCTGAGTCTGAGGAAAAAGAATGATGAGAATGTCGTAAAGTATGAAGCTAACTTTACAATGTTAGAGAGGCATGCAGTAAATTGTATATGTAACCTAAGAAGTAAAATTTACCGTTTCTTTTATGGGTTAAAACCGTTTCTCTGTCGGGAATTAGTATCACAATCCATCTCATCATATGAAGATATTGTCTGATGTGCTGTCAAGAAAGAAAAGGAATTATCTAAGTCTTATGAATTTAAAGAAAAGAAAGAGAAGAATAGATTTGTTAAACACTCTGGGAAAGGAAATAAGGAAACAGTGAAAAAGAGAAGAATTGAATTTCTACCCTGTGATAATTGTGGAAGGAATCACCCTTGTGTCTTTCTAAAAGGAAAAAGGAGTATGCTACAAATGTGGACAGAAAGGCCATATTGTTGGTGATTGTAAGGAAAAGAAAGATGCTACCAATGTTCAATGCTATAATTACAAAGATATGGGACATTATGAAAATGAATGTCCTAAGCGTCAGGGAAACTTACCTCAGAAAAGGCCAAGGGATCAAGGCCAAGCTTAGCCGATCACTACTGCTGAGGTTGAAGCCCCGAAAGACGTGGTGGCTGGTAATTTAATGGTTTTCTCAAGTTTAGCCAATGCTTTATTTGATTCGGGATCATCGCATTGTTTAATATCTTCCCAATTTTCTATGAAAAATAGATATTTCCAATTTGATTTAACAAAGAAGTTTCCAGTCAAAACTCTTAAGGGAACTATCATTGCTACAAAGTTTTGTGAATCAGTTCATATTAGGGCACATAAATGTTCTTTATCTACTGATCCCATTATCATACCCATGATTGAATTTGATATAATCCATAGTATGGATTGGATTTTGGACCATGATGCAAAAATTTATTGAAAGAAGAAGGAGGTTACTATTTTGGATGATGATGATATAGAACACCTTATCTTTAGAGCATAATCATCACCATCTAATTATTATCTAGATCCACCCCCAGTAGCTCAACTAAATTCCATTATTGGGGAGGAGGAGAATGAAAGAACTATGGGTGAGGAAAAGAATGTTCAAATAGAGGATATACCTATTGTGAAAGAGTATGTTAATGTATTTCCAGAGGATTTACCTGGACATCCTCCAGAATGAGAAATTGAGTTTTACATTTATTTAATTCCAGGTTCAAGGCCCATATTGAAGACCACTTATAGAATAGCCACTATGGAATTAGTGGAACTAAATAAGAAACTAGAGGAATTGAGTAATAAGGGATTTATTCACTCTAGTGTTTCTCCATGGGGAGCCCCTGTCCTTTTTGTTAAGAATAAAGATGGATCTATGATGATGTGAATTGACTAGATGGAGATAAATTCTATAATAATAAAGAACAAGTATCCCCTACCTCGCATTGATGATTTATTCGACCAACATCATGGAGATCAATACTTTTCAAAGATTGGCCTTCGATCTAGATATAATCAGTTGTCTATGAAGAAAGAATACATTTTTAAAATAGCATTTCGAACTAGGTACGAGAATTACGAGTTTATAGTAATGCCTTTTGGATTGACTAATGCACCCTCCATCTTCATGGATCTAATGAATAGAGTTTTCAAGGAATATATTGATGACTTTGTAGTGGTATTTATTGATGATATCCTAGTATTCTCCAAAAGCTATGAAGATCATGAAAATCCCTTGCACATTATTCTAAAGGCTCATTGAAGACATGAATTATATAAGAATTTTAGAAAGTGTGAATTCTAGATTCAGGAGATTTCTTTTCTTGGCCATATTGTCTCTAAGGATGTAATCTCTGTTGATCCTTCTAAGACAAGAGCAATCCAAGAATGGCCAGCACCGATGAGTATAACTGAGGTATGCAGTTTTATTGGTTTAACAGGTTATTATCTACGTTTTGTCCAAACTTTTTCTTGATTGGCTAACCCATTAACCAAGCTCACACGTAAAGGGGTTAAATTTGTTTGTAAAAAATAGTGTGAAGAATGTTTTGAAGAACTAAAGAGAAGATTAGTCAATTCTATTATATTGACTCTACCATCGGGGGATGATGGGTTTGTTATTTATAGTGATGCTTCAAATAAAGGACTTGGTTGTGTCCTTATGCAGAATGATAGAGGTATTGCCTATGCATCACGACAGCTGAAAATTCAAGAGAAAAACTATCCTACTCATGATCTTGAGTTAGCTGCTGTAATCTTTTCTTTGAAGATTTGGGGACACTATCTATATGGTGAAAAAAGTGTGATTTATACAAATCAAAAGAGTTTGAAGTATATTTTCTCACAGAAAGAACTAAACATGAGGAAAAGGAGATGGCTCGAACTACTCACGGATTATGATATCATGATACACTACCACCCGGTGAAGGAAAATAAGGTGGAAGATGATTTGAGAATAAAAGATCATGGAGTTTTGAACAAGATGAGAGTTGAAAAGGATCCTATATACATGGATATAGTAAAGATGGATATGGGAATAACCATGGAAGTTCAAACATCAATTCTTTTTCAAATGGTTCCCAAACCATCTTTACTAGAAAGGACAAAAAGTTCTCAGGCTAATGATGAGGAGTTTCAAAAGAAGATTAAAGCTGTGAATGATGGGAGATTGAGCGACTTTGTGTATAAAGATGGAATTTTGAAATTTGGGAAGATACTTTGTGTTCCCAAGATACCTAATCTAAAAAGGGAATAATTGGATGATCCTCATAGCTCCAATTTCTCTATACACCCTAGGAGCACCAAAGTGTATAGGGATTTGAAGGAACATTTTTGGTGGGAAAACACGAAGAGGGAGATCGCTGATTTTTTGTCAAGATGTATTGTTTATCAACAAGTGAAATCTGGAAGGCAATAGCCTAGAGGATTCGTGAAACCTCTTCCCATACCTGAGTGGAAATGGGATGATATCACGATGGACATTGTCATGGGGCTACCAAAGACTCCTCGAAGGAATGATGAAATATGGGTCATTATTGATCATCTTACCAAGCCAACACATTTTCTTGCTATAAGAGAAGATTTAACACTATAACATCTAGCAAGACTATATATTAATGAGGTTGTATGACTTCATGGAGTACTCCAATCTATTTTTTATGATCGCGATCGGCGTTTTACATCAATATTCTAGAAAAGTCTTCAGAATGCCCTGGATAATGAACTTCGTTTGAGCACTGCCTACCACCCCCAAACAGATGTACAATCAAAATGGACTATTCAAACCTTAGAAGACATGTTGAGATTATGGTCACTTGACTTTCAAGTTTTGTGGGATCAATATTTACCTCTGGTAGAATTTTCCTATAACAATAGCTTCCATTCAAGTATTCAGATGGCACCATATGAAGCGTTATATGTAAAGAGATGTCGCACACCAACCTGTTGGGATGATGTTGGCTAAAGAAAACTTGTAGGCCCATAACTTGTGGAGGAAATGATGGAAAAGGTGAAGGTAATCCAAACCAACGTCAAAGTAGCTCAAAATAGGCAGAAGAGCTATGTCGATTCCCATAGGAAGGATTTGGAATTTTTGGTAGGAGACCATGTTTTCTTGAAGGTTTCTCCATGGAAGGGTGTTATACATTTTGGTAAAAAGGGAAAATTAAGTCCCAGATACATCGGACCTTTTGAAATTCTATAATGAATTGGGGTTTTAGCTTACCTGTTGGAAATGCCACCAAGTCTCTCCAAAGTTCATGATGAGTTCCACTTATCACTATTGAGAAAATACATGCCTGACCCAACGCATGTACTCACCTATGAGGAATTAGAGATGGAACCTGATATGTCTTATTACCAAGAGCATGTCATGGTTATTGATACAAGAGAACAAGTGCTGAGAAACCGGACGACTCATCTGGTAAAAGTTCTATGGAGAAACGATAAGATGGAAGAGGTAATGTGGGAACCCGAGGAACTTATGATGAAGAACCACCCGAGTCTTTCTATGCAGTAATATTCTAGAAATTTCGATGTCGAAATTGTTTAAAGAGGTTATAATGTAACACCCCAAGAATATGTGGTACGTTCCCCTTGGAATAATGCAATAGCTTGCATTGTACGCAACTTCAATATTCTAACAGATCACGACCAATCAAACTAGCGGTTATGAATAGTAATTCCCACTTTTTGAAATTTTATAAATTTTATCTTTTCAAATGGACTTAAATTTTGGATTTGGAGTATCGCGATTAGCTTAGGATGAATTTTTCGTATTTTCCTGAAAACATTCAATTTTTGATGAATAGTGAAAAACACTGAGTAATAGTTTAAAACCAAATTTTTATTTAAATAATTTTTTATTTTATTTAAATTTATTTTAGGTAAAAATAGATACATAATACCTATATATGTTAAATGTTATTCATGGGAGTTATTTTAAAATAATTTTAGATATATAAAAATTTTATTGAACTTTTTACTGTCTTTTACCCATCTCCTAGGAGCATTTGAAAATTTACATAAAACGTAATTTTACCACTTCTGTGAGTTGAATTTCTAAAATCTGAGAGACCCAATTGATATCAGTAAGTAAAATTTGGTTCAATAAGGTGAAAATAATTTTTGTTGAATAGTAAATTTTTACTTTTATTTTCCACGGTTAAAAGTAAATAGGGTAATTAAGGGTAAAATGATTTTATTAATACCCTAAAACATGTACTAATTCTATTGGATAAGTGTAATTCGATGAAAAACAAACTTAGGAATAAAATATGATCCTTTAGGTCCACTTGGATTAGATTAGGACATTTATTATTATTTAATTCAAAGAATAGTTAAATGTGTTAAATTCAATGTTTAATAAATAAACCATTTTTAATATAGGTTTACACATAAGATAAATTAGACTATAAATATTAATTATAAAGATAAAAAAATTTCCTACATAATGGTATTTGTTTTATATTTTTTAGAAATTAAATAATTTAATTTATTTATGACACAATGATGATACAGTAATTACCTAATTAATGATATATTAAAATAATTGATATTATAAATATCCAAATAAATGTAATTTGAGACTTTTTATAAATTAAACTAATTTTATAGGTTATTATTATATATTAGGGTTGGTTAGATGAATTTTTGTCAAAGTAATAATGATGTTATACATTTAGAAGAAACCAAATACCAAATAGTGTCAAAATTGACATAAAATATTGTTTAAAACAAATATTATATTATTAATTGATATTTTATTCCTAAAAATCTAAGGTTCGGCCAAAAGACTTATATAATGATAGGTGTATCATTACTGAACCACTTGGGGTTCTCTTGGAAGTATATAGTATGTTTATTAACCATAAAATATAAAAATACAAAGACACATGGTAAATGTCAAACTATTTAACTAAGAGTTAAATCTAATACATAAGGTTAACATAGTGACCAAAACCTGTATAAAACCTATTGGTTGACTGGTTTTCGACCCATCCTTACCTTATCCTTTAAATAATACATTTTTGAGCCATTAGAAACCGAACATTATTTTATTATAAAATAATATTTCTAGCTTTTTCTAAGGTGCCCCTCACCCCTCTTATAAAAGGGAACTCCCCCTTCTCTCTAATTCACACCTTCAAAGCCATTTTTCTTGGACAAACGCTTCCCAAATACCCTCTCAACTGTCCTCCATTCAACCTAGGGGCCATCCTTTATTCATAAATCCAACCTAAGGAGACCTTTTGATCAAATCAAAAGGAAGAACCTGAAGAAGAGGTAAATATTTCATCACCTCTTTCAAGTTCCTTTCTTCTTCCACTTCCTCTTTCTTTGTTGTTTCCATTCTAAAATAATAACTCCAGTATCTTCTATATATTGTGATTTTATTATAAATATTGTACACACATATTCATTATTCTATCCATCCTTTAAATGACATGTCACCATACATGTGTATGTACGGCTTACCGACTCCACGTCGTGGTGTAATTGTTATTAAATACATTATTATTTGTATGGTTATAATAATGATGTGTAATTGATTTAAATAATAAATATAACATGATAATGATTCTGTATATATGATATACAATCCAATTTTATATTATTTTAAAATCAAAAGAATGATTTTGTCGCTTGTGCGTACGTACATATTACTGTCTCCACGAACGCGATGAGATTCATTCCCCACTGTATTCATTCAATAATAATTTTCATTTGATGATTAAAAATAGTGTTTAAAGAGTTAATATCATTATGAATAAGAATAAGATACATCCTATCCATAACAAACACTACTTACGTAACAAATCAAATAAAGGAAAACAGATCAGTTAACACTTGAAATGACGATAATACTAAAATATTATTAACAAAGAAATATTAGAAGATAATATATGATTTCAATTTAATGTATATAGTTTTTGAATAATTTAATAACAATTATTTCACCATTATACAGGAGGTTAAACAAACCTCAAACAAGGAAAAGTACAAGGTAAGGGTTAATTCTACAATCTCTTTATTATACGAGGTTGTTTTTACATAAGTATCTACTGGGACCTCTTTATCATCCACATCCATGTTTCTTAAAAATGTATTTCAAAAAAAATTACTAGACAGTGGGATAAATTAATTTATACCCATATTTGACCTTATATGTTTTGAAAGGAATCTTTCCATCATTTTCCAAACAAGGTACTTTTTGACCTTTTCGACAAAATTAAGGTAAGAATGTTTTTTTAACTTATGCGACGGGTGCGGCTAGTTTCCGCCGTTATAACATCATCGAAACTTCCCTTACAAGATTATAAGAATATTTTCAAAATAAATTTTTTCTTTATAATTATGTGAGTCTTAAATTATTTCTAAATAGAATGAGATATTTCTCTAAAAAAGGTTTTTATTTCATCTATGTAAACATCCTTTGATGGATTTTAAGTTTATTTGAAGTTGATTTATTATGATACAGAACTTCCATATTGTATTGAAGGATTTGTGATATTTTTTACTATGGATGTGATATTTTTATACCATTCATGGTTTATGGTTAAATTATTGACATTTCGTATGTATGTTTTAATAAGAATGTTTATGTTATATTTTAACCTTTTCATATGAGGAATGTATTGGACTTAGTAAGTGATGGGTGGAGACCGCTATAGCTCTTCGATGCATCAGTAGGTATCACGAGACAACTAGATTTGGAATTGTCCGAGGCCTTTACCAATTTGATGTATGGTTTTGGCCGAGCCTTAATCATTTTTAGACGTCTTGGTCAAGGCCTTGACAAAAGGTTTCAGAATGTCCTGCATTATACATTCCCTCATTATTAAAATAATATTTATGGTTCTTGTGGTCATTCTACTAGTATAATACCCATGATTATGTTTTATTATGTCATTATTTACCCAGCTCATATTCATTCCATAAAAGTATTCATGTTTATTATTAGTAAAGGAATGTGGTTTCAATTATTTACCATCCATAATATTTATGTTATCTTCTACTATATTTCTTACACTTACTGAGTGTTTGAGCACACCCCTTTCTTATGTTTCATTTTCCCAGGATATAAAGCAGTTAGTTATGAGTGACTTGTATCCATAATCAAGGAGGCTTTGATTTTTCTAATGGAGTAAATTCGTGTTTTACTTCTTTTCAAGTTGTAAAGATGAACTTATGTATGAATCTTGTTTCCAATAACACTAAATCGATTGGTCTTTCGAGACATGATTTCCTTGTTATCATGTCAATGTTATGTGATAATTCACTGACTCTGGGTAACTAGGGTTAGGGCGTTACACTATCAATTTAACTGAGATAATGAGAGGAGAGTACTTAGACCTCCTACTCGATTCAGCTAATATGATATGGCTTTATATGATTTTCATGTTTCCCAGGATCTTGTAGAAAATTATTCCCAAACCTATAGGCATGATCTAAAAGTCAAAGACTCAAAATAGTGGTCCTATTCCATGGATGAATAAATCCATTCTTTAATTAAAAATCACACTTTTTATATTGTAAACAAACCACCTAATTCAAAAGTTATTGGTTCTATGTGGATTTACAAAATAAAATAAAATAAAATATAGGTAAATACATAGAAATACTAGTTTTCAAGGGATTAATTCAAAAAGAAGGTATTGAATATTATGAAAATTTCCCCTTATTTTTAAGCATTATTCTATTAGGGTTTTTCTTTCTAGTTCCTCCTATAGTGACCAGCACATTGAACATCTTGACGTTAAAACTACCTTTATTCATGGTGATTTAAATGGGAAGATTTATATGAAACCTCTAGATGGATACTCAAAATAGTTCAAATTAAACCAATTATGCCTATTAAATAAATCATTATGTAGTTTAAAAAAAGCCTCTACTTAGTGGTATAAAAAAAATTGGTTCCATTTTGTTAGGTAACCAATTTACAAGGAGTCAATATGATGAATGTGTTTATTTTAAATCAACTAAAAAACATATGTTTTATTTTCTAATTTATTTTTATGACATGATTATCAATGTAAAAAAATTAGTCTCATAATTTCTATAAAATTTAAATTAAAATTAAATTTTCAAATAAAAGACTGAGGTGCAGTTAAATAAATTCTAGTTGTTGAAGTAATTAGGGACATGAAAAATAAACTACTTTACTTGTCTCAACATTCTTACATTTTAAATTTACTCAAGATATATATCTCTTGGACATAACTTTAAACTATCTTTAACAAAATAATCCACAACTATTTAGGATATTTAGTTTATGTCACAAATACCATATGCTAACATAGTGGGCAACATCATGTATAGTATGATTTTTAGTAGGCCTGACATAGCCTATGAAATCTTCACCCATTATTATATTTATGTACACCCTAGGGAATCCACATTTTCATGTCCTTAAGGGGATTATTATATATATGTTATGCAGTTCTAATATTTCATTTTGTTATGGTAAAAATTTGAATACTTCTGAAATTATTGTTTGATATGTAGAGGTTGACTATGTAGTGAATATTAACACTAGAAAATCCTTGAATGGTTATGTTTTTACTACTTGTGGTGATCCCATTTAATAGAAGTGTGATATGAATTATGTCGTTTCTATTTCAACCATGGAAAAAAGAATACATTTCATTGACTGTGGCTGTCAAAGAATCATTATGGCTTAAAGGATTGTCATTTGAACTCAACCATTATAATTATATTATCAATGTTTCTTCTAATATTCAATATGCTATATATTTATCTAATAAATTATTATTTCATGGTAAATATAAACACATATATATTAGGCTACAATTTATTAGAGATGTTGTAAAATATGTAACCATGTGTATCAATAAGATACACACTAGAGATAACACAACTAATCTTTTGACTAAATCCATAGTATTGTCTAAATTAAAATTTTGTTTAGATAGATTTAATTTGGTTCCAATTATATAACTATAGGTGTAATAACATTATCAATTTCAGTTGTAAATGGTTAATATTTGGGAATTATGTGCATTCAATTTTTTTCATTATGATATTCTCCATGTTTAAATATTCTTCCCATTTAATTTTAATTAGCTTCACGCATGAAAAAAAAATTTACATTTATTTTACTTTTTCAATTTTGTTATATTGGATATGGTAATGTGTGTTTGGTAATCTTACCTTCCATGTGGGATACCCCATTGGGAAACATCATTCAGCTATATTTCTTACCACACCTTTTTAAATTCGGCAGTCTAAGCAGACCGTTGCCCTGGTTGATGACTATTGTTGTCGCCCATTTGATTTGCATTGTCCATCTGTGTGCTTCTATTATGTTCACCGCTAGTTATTCTATTCTACATGGTCTCATGGAATTACCTAATTTTCTATACCGTTTCAAGGATAATGATGGTGTGAGGTGCATTGATCACCTTTGCGTTATGTTATATTGAGTATCTAGTCATTCTACTACCCTTTGGTTTTGGATCTTGGTTCCCTCTAGTGAAACCATAGCTCTCCATTTCCTTTTTTCTTCTTCTAAGCCGAGTATTGGATTTCCGTACTCACTCGGCTTCATCACATTGCTGTATTTTGGTGAAGACGATTTTTTTCTCTTGTGGAAGAGGTGCATCATTCTTAGAAATTGTTCAAGAAGCCTGAAATAAGGAGTCCTTAATGAAGTCCTTAGATCCAATCATCTCATTCACACTCGTACCAACTTCAATAGATCAAGACCACTATAGTGATTTCCACTCCAGATCTATAAGTGCAGCATTTTTTGTTTCTTTATTTTTGAAGCTTTAAAATATTTTATAATTTTGTTTATGTTTTTGGTTCTTTCTAGTTTTCTTTTCACCTTGTAGTGTTTTATTCTTTGAGCCTAATAAAATTCATGTGTGAGTGGTGTTCTTTCCATGAACATAGGTCCCCATGGGACCAAAGAACGAAAATACTCTTGTTCTTGTTATTTATTTGTTTTTATGCATCTTTTATGTTTTATTCAATTATATTCAACTTATAAGTACAAACACCTAGTTCATTCTTTTCGGGTTTTGTGTGTTCTGGCATTTTCTGGTTCACCTTTACCCATCAAACATTTATTTTAGTATTATTGGTATTTGGATATTTTTGTTTGTACATTTAACTTATGATAAGTCCTATCGTGTGTGTGATATGCCTAATAAATGTTTTTTTTTCTATCCCTATCCTATTAGAGGTGGTCTTGGGGTGTCACTATCAGCTTACCACTAGCCAAGAAATCCTTGGTGGGTCAGGTCCTAACAACATAAAGGTTACAACTACATTCAAAAGCTTACGTAAGGTTTAGACAGGAAAAAAACAATGCACATAAAAAAAATACCCACATATGTAAGGGTAAATACACTTCACAAAAGAGAAACCAATACTGTAATGTCCCATATTTTCTATGTATTATTGTTTATTATTATATGAAATTAATTCAAGACCAGGTGCTGAGACGAAGTACAATTATGAGTCCCAGTGTGTCCAAAATAAATGTTAGAAATACAATAAAATATTAAATAGAACATGTTTTCATTTTTCATGAAAAATGGAATAACTTCTAAATGGGTTCCTAGATCATAAATCTAAGGGAACTGTTGTGTTTAGAACAGCATATTTACCCTAGGCATGACCTAACATTGGGTGGCATGGGTCAACTTTGAAAAGTAGTTTTGGGTTTTTTAATGAATAAAATAAAATGAGAATTTATTTTATTTTTTTGTTTCATAAAAGAAGTGATGAAGTGATGGTTTTATTTTAAATAAACTATTAGGCATGGATCTAGGGTTAGGCTCATAACCCTCAAATTCTCTAGAGGCCCTGGAGAGAAACCCTAGGGAATTCTCTTCATAGTGATGATAGAGACTCGGATCGAAGATCGTTCTTAACAAATATCTCCAAAAACAATCAATCTTCAATAGTGAGTGATCCAAATTCCTAGGTAGGATGTGTTATTTTGGGGTTGTTTCCACTTTCTTAGATTCAACGATGAATACATACCAACCAATGAACATGTTTATCCATAGTTTGATCGTAACCTTGTGGGATGGGTTTATTTGAGGGATTATTGGTGTTTGATTTTTTTAGAATTGATTTGATTTGTTGATAGTTCTTACGGGAATGGATTGTGGCTAGAATGAACAATGGTCAAGGTTTGTTCCTCATATTTTTTCCTTATGTTCTTATCTCACCTTTTTTCTACTCGTGTTCATTGTTCTTCGTCATATTTAAGAATTAATGATTAGAGAATCATTGTTTCTTTGTCAAATAATCTGAAATTGAAGATCCAACATCAGAACAACCTAAAAAAAGTGTGAAAATGAAAAATGATTCGAAACAGTTCAGAAGAAATTCTTCTTCAAGAGGTTTTCATCAAAGCAAATCAAAACATATTTCTGAGCCAATTAAAGGCCCAAAACAAATCAATTTGGTGTTGGGTTGGTGAAATGACCCTAGATCTAAAGTGTCAAGGTGATCTAACTACTATAAAAAGATTCAGATCATCTGTTGAGGCATAAGGAGGAAGAACATGACATTATGGAAAAACCAGATGAACACAGCGTGTAACTCGGGGTTACATGGCGTGTGGACCCCAATAAGTAGTATATAGGGTTTTGGATAATAGTTAAATATTAAAAAATGTGTATCCCCATCAACATGGAATATAGGTACTCCCAGAGACTCTGCGTGTATCTCGAGAGATACATGTACATGGTGTGAAGTACACGGGTTGCCTACATGGTGTGTACCCCACCACAAGACTTTTCCTAGACCAGGTACACATACTACCTTGTGTACTGGTACACAGACTACCCCATGTACTAGTACACAGACAGAGACACACGGGATGACACAATGTATTGGCACATGGACAGTGCACACAAGCGGACCCTGGATGGAAGCACATGGCATGTGACTCCTTCTACATGTATTGTACCCATTTTCTAGATTACAAGTTCTAAAGGAACTGGTCGTTGTACACAGGTAGTACCTGGGGCCAAGGGATAAAGTTTGTGACCCTACTACATATCAGGTAACCCCCTTTTACATGGATTTATTCTATTATCATCTAAATCTTGGACAGGCTTCATTAGGGTTCATTCCCTTTATCATTTTCCATTAAGGTGGGTATGATTCATTTCCTAATCATAGGACTATGATCCCTTTAGCAGGGATTTCTGTATAGAGTTGTGGAATCCCCTAAGAGGCCTAGAGTGGGATCCTCTATTCATTCCTTGTTCCCCAGGTAGATTCTTCGGTATTGATGTGACCAATTTTACTGGGCATCGATCCTCTACTTAGTGGGTTAATCCAAATTGAGTAGTTGGTATCCCCCCATGGACTTGGATGTGATCCTCATCTGTGTATCTTATCTCTCTTCAGACATGTCATCTTATCTCTCTCATGATGGTTCTTGATGAACTATTCTATTCATATGGATTTCATTAGTTCCATAGAACTTAGGAGTGTGTTGTCCTTGATGAGTACTTCATGGAATCATCGAGATGAATCCCTATTGTTGGTATTCAATAGTCATGACTTACCTCTACACTGTGTGTCTTGTATTTGAGTATATCTAGATATTATATATGTGTTATAGACATATACATGTGTAGATATGACCGTACTTTCCTTTTTCTATTTATTTTCTATTTCAAGGTGTCCTACTAAGTATTTTTATACTCACCCATACAAGGTCTTGGACCACATGTGTCATGTCTTATACTAAAGAGTGACATTTTGATAGATTCCAAGGCGGACGAGGACTAGACAGTTCTTTATGAGATCAGGCAGGACAAGGTGTGTTCCTACGACTATAGATAGAAGTACCAGTACATTTTCATACAAGTTGGGCTTGTGGTAACATACTTCTTTTGGTCGGATTTTATTTGGCCCAGTTTCACATCACTTTATTTTTCTTTAATACTATATTTTCTGAGATATAGTGGTATTAATGCATTATTTACTTAGTGGTTTTTACATTTCATCATTTTGTGGGATTGTAGATGGGTGTGTGCATACATGTACATAGTCAATGCATCCCATGTTAGTGATATGCATACTCGGTGATGGTCACCAAACCATGACCTATTAGAGGTGGGAATAGGGAGTCATGACATGGGCCCCACTGGGATAGGTCATGAAATAGTTCTATCAGAGGTGGGTCGATTCTAATTTAGTACCGAAAGTTTGTGAGATTGGTTTAGGGAATCATGTTAAGTGTTTTAAGTTCATCTTTCAGGCCAAGGACTCTAGTGTTGGTAAAATAGACCAATGTATCCATACAGCAGGACTTTAGTAACCGAATTTTCAACTCAGTAGATGAGAACACTGGTTATAGGGGAAAAAATGGTATATGCATCATATAGGAATGGAATGTGGTTTCAAAGCCCTTATTGAGTCAGCTCTCCAAATAAACTCATACTATGTTACAAACTATTTGTTGCAGGATGCCTCCATGACATATACCCTCTTTGATTTAGAAGCTCGATCATGAAGATGACCCCCTCAGTGATGAGGATTCTATACAGGGACTAGTTCCCCAAATTTCACCTCCAGGTGGTCCAACAGCTATACCACCACCTTGTGGAGAAGCACATGGTACCCACAATACCAACAGATGAGGAGCACATGTTGGTCACACTACAAGAGTTTCAGATACAGAGACCCCTCATTTCTTTAGGTGAGTCTAACCCTCAGGTGACTGAGGACTGGCTTGAGTTGGTGACTCGAGTTTTACACCTAGTCTGGACACTAATAGATTAGTGGGTGGTTCTGGAGGCAAGCCTTCTATATGGATCAGCAGGGCGAGTACGGAGTTTGGATATCTATAATCATGATGAGGTGAATCTTTAATGGATATATTTTGAGCATCTATTTAGAAATTAGTTATCACTAGTTATGATAAGTGATGTGTGAATATAGGATCTTCTTCTTCTCCTATGGGGTACCTTGACAGTGGCTGATTATTCATCAAGGTTCACCAATATGTATAGGTACTCTATGTGTATGGTTAGATATCAGTAATTTAGGGATTATGCATTTGATCAAGGTCTACATAGATACACCCAATCCATTGTTATCCCTATATGCATTCCTACATTTGTTGGGATTCATGATGGATCTTTAGTGGTTGAAAGCTTCTGGGTTGAGTTGATACAGTCAGTGATAGTCAGTAGTAGATGAGCAAGATAAGAGACCTCAACAGTAGGGATCCAAATTCAGTCCTATAGACATGGATGTGGGAGACATTATAGGTGGATTCCCCAAGATATAGGATTTTTAGTTAAAGACTCATAGGGTGGGTCCAGTTAGCCTAGGGATAGGTGGTTCTATTCATGTTGTGGTAGGGGACATCTTGCTTGAGATTGTCCGACCCATCGTGCTACTGATAGGGAGACTGTGGATGGACCACCAAGGTAGAGACAATGATAGTAGTAGGAAGATCTTTATGGTGGTGTATGAGGAAAATGAGCTGAGAGAGTAGTAATAGGTGGTCAATGCTTCAACTTATTACCACCACCACCCCCAAGAGGACTACACGAGGCTCAGGGAACTTGAGAATAGGGGCAGGGACAACTACATGCAGTTGAGGCATATGATGGAGGGGATCTATGAATGATCTGAGGTACGATCTATTTATTTTATAATTTAGCTATGGTATTGATAGACAATGGTTATAGTCATTCATTTTTCACTAATTATCTTGTTCGAGACCCTGAGATTATGGTTGAACCGTTGAATCGACCCTTATGCTTAGATACACCTAATGGAGAAGTATCAATGATGAAACTTTTATGCAGAAAGTGTGGAACAACCCTTGGAGGTGATATTTTCGTTTGGAACCTCTTGGAGGTAGCATTAAGGCCTTATGACTCCATTCTTGGTATGGATTGGTTATCTTCTGTCCATGCCCCAATTTACTATTTTAGGTGAAGGGTGTGGTGTGTCTACAATAATGGAATGAGGCTTACAATTTTCGATGAAAAGGAAACGTAGTCAGTGTAAGATAGACTCTTTCATAGGAGGGTACATATTAATACTCATTAGTTGGATAGTATGGCCCTTAGTGCAGTATATGTTTTGAACTTCTAGTTTCCAGCGGTGGTGGTAGAGTATGTGGATGTATTTCTTGAAGATGTTCCATAATTACCTCCCCACCAAGATATAGACTTCTACATTGATTTACACCCTGGGATGGAAGCAATATCTTCACCATCATATAATATGGATCCTATAGAGCTTTGCAAGATGAAGGTGTAGTTGGAGGAATTGCAGATGAAGGGTTTTGTGAGACCCATTGTTTCACCTTAGGATGCTCTAGTTTTGTTTTCTAAAAAAGAAAATGGGAGATCAAGGTTCTGTGTGGACAACCAACACATGAACTAAAAAACATTGAAGAATAAATATCTAATACCAAGGATCGATGACCTCTTCGATCAGGTGAGGGGGGCATAATGGTTCTCAAAGTTTGACCTTCAATCAAGCTATCACCAGTTATGCATATTGGAAAAGGATATACTGAATATAGATTTTAGATGTCTCTATGGTCACAATGAGTACTTGGTGATTCCCTTTGGGGTGACTAATGTCCCATAAGTGTTCATGGGACTCATGACCCAAATATTTCAACCTTACTTGAACCAGTTCATGGTACTCTTCATCGACGATGTCCTTGTGTACTTGGAATTAAAGGATGGGTATGAAAGACAATTAAGGATGGTTTTAGATGTACTCTGAGTGAACTAGGTTCATGGGAAACTCTCAAAGTGCCAGTTCTAGATTCAAACAATCTACATTCTAGGAAACATTATTTCAGTAGATGAAGAGGAAGTGGACTCAGCCATGGTCAAGGTCGTGTTAGTATGAGATCAACCAAAGAATGTGATGGAGTTGCAGATCTTCCTTGGGATAGAAGGATATTATTAGAGATTCATACTTAATTTATCTAGGATAGAATCACCTATGACAACTTTGAATCGAAAGGGAAAACCTTTCATTTGGACAAAGAAGTGCTAGCAGTATTTTCAACAATTGAGGCAGAGTTTGACGCGTGCTTCGATCTTGATATTATCGAAGGAGGGTGTTGAGTACATAATATTTTGTGATGCAATATAAACCAGTCTTGTTTTTTTCCTAATACAGAGGAAAGTGGTGATTGCCTATGGTTCACGCCAGTTGATACCACATGATCCGAACTATGAAACCCATGATCTTGAGTTAGTAGAAGTAATCTTCAGGTTGAATATGTGGCAACACTTCCTAATGGACGAGCGGTTTATCGTCTACTCTGATCATAAGAGTCTCAAGTATATATTCTCTCATAAAGATATAAACTTTTGAAAGATGTGATTTCTATAGTTCCTTTAAGACTATGACATTGATATTTCCTATACTCCTGGGAATGGAAAAATGGTAGTAGATTCACATAGAAGGAGATCTAGATTTCAGTTTCTGAATGAGGTGTCAGAGTAGTTGTCCTTGTTATAGTTATCCTTTGTGGATGGAGATGGAGAATCTTACCTATAGTCAATGTTTTTTACCCATCCACTCTTATACTGTGTTGGGGAGGCACAACTTGGGGATACCTACTACAAGACAGCATGTGCTCAGATGCCTATAGGGAATTCTCTTAATGTAT
Organism: Viscum album; assembly: GCA_963277665.1. NCBI lineage: Eukaryota > Viridiplantae > Streptophyta > Magnoliopsida > Santalales > Viscaceae > Viscum > Viscum album. Next base: position 256,789,173 of record OY728128.1, on the reverse strand, counting down.
ATTCAGAAGGTGGGAAGAATGTCATTATTTTTAGATGATGTAAGATAGTACCAATGGAGTTGCGGGAGAATGTTTTGTGGTAGTTTCATACATCCCCTTTGGCGGTACATCCTAGTGTGTTGAAAATGTTCCAGGACCTCCGAAATCAGTTTTGGTGGTCAGTGATGAAGAAGACAGTGGCATAGTTTATTTCTCGTTGTCTTACTTGTCAGCAAGTAAAGGCTGAGTTCTATGTTCCATTGGGTTTTGATAAACCCCTTGAGGTGATGGAATATAAGTGGTATGGGATATCAATGGAATTTGGGAAGGTTTTACTACATATGTATTTGGGACACGATGCCAATTGGTTGATTGTTGACCAACTCACCAAGTCTGCCAACATCCTAGCTATCTGAGATCAGAGTTTAGTAGAGAGATTGGGAGGCCTCTACATGAAGGATATAGTTTGACTCCATAGAGTCCCATCGATGATATTTTTAGACTATGTTTCTCGTTTTATGTCGTGGTTGTGGAAGGGATTACAGGAGGCGTTTGGGACCCAGTTACAGTTGAACATAGCATTTCACCCATAGACAGATAGCTAGACAGAGAGAACCATTCTGGTCCTGGAGGACATGCTGGATGATTTCATGCTAGACTTTGGATGTACTTGAGAGTATATTCTACCACTGTTAGAGGTCACATATAGAAATATCTACCATTCCACTATAAGTATGGTTCTATTTGAGGCTTTGTACATGTACCCCTGTAGATCACCACTTTTCTATACTGACCCAGGAGAGTCAGAAATCATGGGCCCAAAGTTGGTGCGAGATACTATAGAGAAGGTACAGATCATCTAGGAGTGGATGAAGACTACACATAGCCATCATAATTCTTATTCTGACATGCTATAGAGGCCTTTGGAGATTGAGGAAGGATACCACGTGTCCCTATGGGATTCAAATCAGCGCAGATTACATAAATTTAGTCAGGGAGGAATGTTATATATGAGCTGTATCATCCCTTTTCAGATACAATGTAGAGTTGGATAGGTGGAATACCACTTGTCTCTACCATTGTAGTTAGACTAGTTACATGATATCTTCTACATGAAATAGTTGGCGAGGTATGTATATGACCCATTGCACATCATCGACTGGGGAGAGTTGGACATCGAGGATGGAGAGACTTCTGCTTAGTACCCAATGGAGATTGATGATTGGTAGGAGAGGATCCTTTTGTGGGTGAGTGATTCCCTTGGTGCGTGTTTGGTGGTAGCGCGAGAATCTCCAGTAGATCACATGGGAGTGGCAAGCTCAAATTCATGCATAGTACCCACATATTTTTATTTATCCTTGATTTTGTATTTTCAAGGATGTAAAGGCCCAAGGTGGGGATAATGTAATGTTTCATATTTTCCATGTATTATTTTTAAATATTATATGGAATTAATTTGAGACCAGTCACTAAGATGGTGTGCGATTATAAGGCTCGGTGTGCCTGGAATAAATGCTTGATATATATTAAAATATTAAATAGCACATGGATGCAGTTTTCCTAAAAAATGAAATAACATCTAAACGAGTTCCCAAATCAGAAATAAGAGGTAACTATTGCATTCTGAGTAGCAGCTCTACCCAAGGCGTGAACTAACATTGGCCAGAACATGACAAATATGAAAAGTATTTTTAGGCATTTTGATGAATAAGATAAAATGAGAATTTATTTTATTTTTTTGATTCGTCGATGTAGAGACACGATGATAGTTTTGTTTTAAATAAAATATTAGGAATGGATCCAAGGTTAGGCTCATAACCCTAGAACTCCCTAGAGGATTTGGAGAGAAACCCTAGATAATTCTCTTGGTGGCGAAAAAATAGACTTGGATCGAAGATTTTTCTTGATGAATCTCACTATAAACAGTCAATCCTTAACAACAAGCGATTCAAATTCATAGTTAGTATGTGTTATTTTAGATTTTTGCCCTATTCTCATATTTAAAAATGAATACAGACTATCCAACGAACATTTTGATCTTCAGTTCAATCGTAACCTTGTAGGATGGGTTTATTTTCAAGATTATCAATGTTTGAATATTTTAAATTTGATTATATTTTTTGATTGTTCTTATAGGAAGAGATCATGGCCAGAGCAATCAATGGTTGAGGTTCATTCCTCAGATTTGATCCTTTTGTTTTTCTCTCCCTAGTCTTATATGTGTCTTATTTGTTCTTCATCATGTTTTTGAACGAATGATCATTTCATCTTTGTTTATTGGGACAACAGTCCAAACTTGAAGATCCATCTTCAGGAAAACCTAATGGAGGTTTGATGATGGTGGTAATGGATGAATTGGAATGGTTTGGGAGAAATATTTCTTCAATAGGATTTCATCAGAATGAGTCAAAAAATATTTTTGAGCTGACTGAAGACCCAAAACACATTGATTCAATGTTATGGTAGAGAAATGACACTGTATTTGAATTTTTGAGGCGAACATACCACCAGAACAAGATCTGGATCATCAGCCATAGTGCACGGAGGAAAAATGTTTCTGTCTGAAAAAAACTGATGAACGCGGAATGTAAACTACGGTTGCATGGTGTGTGGAACCCATAGAGCAGGGGATAGGGTTTTAGGGAATAGTTAAAGATCACATGACATGTGACCCCAGTCACACAATTTTTAGGTACTTCATAGAGATTTGGCGTGTATCTCGAGACATACACAGACACCGGGTGGTGTACATGGGTTGCCTAAATGACGTGTACCCTACCACACAACTTGGCATAGACCAAGTACACAGAATACCCAATGTACTAGTGCATGGGAAGAGAAACACAAGTTGACACTATGTACTGGCACATGGATAGAGCACACAAGCGGACCCCAGATGGAAGGACACGACGTGTGACACATTCTACACACATTGTACCCATATTCTACACGACATGTTATAAAGACATGGGCCATTGTACATGGGAAGTACCTGGGGTCAAGGGACATGGTGGGTGACCCTAATACACACCATGAACCCCCCTTCTTCATGGAATGATTCTCCTGTCATCCATATCTTGTACAAGTTTCATAATGGTTTATCCGCTTTATCATTTTCCATAAAGTTATGTACGAATAATTTCTTACTCATAGAACTAAAATAACTTCAGTAATACTTTCTTGATAGAGTTGTGGAACCCCATAGAGGCCCATAGATGGATCCTATATTCATTCTTCTTTCCCTAGGTAGAGTCTTTGATATTGATGTGACCGACTATATAGGTCTTCAATCCTCTACTTAACATATTAGTCCAGATTGAGTTGTTGGTATCACCCCCTAACCCATGTTGTGATCCTCATTTATGTATCATATCTCTCTTCAGACCTGTTATTGTATCTCCCTCATGATAGTTCCTAAGGAATAGTACTTCTCATATGGATGTCATCAGTTCTATCAGACTCAGGATTGTGTTCTCCCATATGAGTACTTTGTCGAATCCTTCATCTGAATCCCTAGTGTTGGTATGTGATAGTCGTGTCTTACCTAGAGAATGTGTTTCTTGGATTTGAGTATATCTGGATATTCATATATGTGTTGTATACATATACTTGTGTAGATATTTCGGTACTTTCGTTTTTTATATTGTTTTTTGGTTTTGGGGTGTCCTACTGAGTATTATTATACTCACCCCTGCCTAGGATTTTCCCACACGTGTGGTCTCTTGTGCAGACGAGCAACATTTTGAAGGATTCCTAGGTGTAAGAAGACCAGATGCTACTCTTTGAGGTGACTTTTTAACGGAGTGCTGGGAGGACTAGGAAAATATGGCACTTTGTGAGATTAGGTAGGCTGAGGTGTGTTCCTACAGCTATAGACAGCAGTTTCAGTACCTTTTCTTATAGGTTGGACCTGTGGTTACATAATTATTTGGGTGGCCTTTAATTTGGCTCAATTTCACTTTACTTTAATTCCCTATCATACTTTATTGGTTGGGATATAGTGGTATACATTCATTGTTTACATATTGGTTTTTACATTCCAGCATGTTTTGGGCATGGAGATGGGTGTGTACATACATGTACATAGGAAATGCCTCCCATGTTAGTGATATTCTTACAAGGTGCTAGTCACATGCCCCTGGCCTATTAGAGGTGGGCGTGGGGAGTCGCGACATAGGCCCCACTGGGACGATTCATGAAAAATACCTCACATATAGGTAATCTTCCCTTAGTTAGTAAAAAAGATTCAAGAACACTGCCAAAATAATTCTAAACATAATAAAAACAAAATAAAGGGGAAACATGAAAACATGAGATAATTGATAGAATTAAAAAATAAAAAACTAAAAAATTTAATTTTTAACATCAAAACATTCCAATTTAAACAAAAGAGCAATGTGATGATGTTGGATTGTTGATACTCATGTGGTAGTATTGTTGGGGGAAGAGCACGACAGTGCAACATAATTAATCACAAAACACAGAAAATTAACTCGAATTATTTTTACACCTAAATGAATTTTACACATCACCTGAAACAATTTGGCAACACACCCAATGTATTTTTTATCTCAAGATCTAGAGGATTTTTTTCTCTCATTGACATACTATTTTTTATACCACAAATCTTGGGAACCAGAACACACCACTTGATCTTTACAACTAGGAATAATTTTGATACATTTCAATCCATCATGGATCTCATCATTTAACCTCATTCAAGACTTCATTCGCCATCTTAGACATTCCATTGTTGACATTATCATCATCTCTCTTTGTTTACCATCTATTATTAATATGTTATTATTGATTCTTCACATGAACTATAGTAAATGAGATATAATCTTCCCCGTTATCTCTCATCGGCAACCTATTACTCATATCTTATTTATCTTTATCACATACTCATATATGTAGTGGCACACACCACCCTTCTCTCAAATATATGAAAAAAATATCTTTTTTTATATCATATCCCATGTATCTCTCTTTTTTTCTCCTTTTTTCTACATGAAGGTTAGGAATGAATATGATACCCTTAGGGAAGAATGGATTGGAAGAATTCGAGCAAACATGACAGGGTGAAAATTATAGGATATCACATAGATTGGGGTGTGTTATGGTGGATCATTCATAAACATGTGAAGGTTATGGGATGGGCCTCCTAACTTGAGGTGAATAGAGTTGATTATTGAAAAATTGGAAAAATAAATGGTGAATTTTTGTTCATTCAAGGATTCGAATGAGAAATAAACCATAAATATTATATTGGTGGTAAGGGATCTAGTGAATGTGGGGATGTATATGGGAGTCACCAATTAAAATTAAGACTCTGTCACGGGAATCCCGACCCTTGGGGAATTTCTGGGTCAATTCATGTGTTCTGTGTTATAATTTTATTCATAAATAATAATAAATAGAATAAAATGTTTTGATTGGTCAGACATTTTTTTGGATTGAGGGGGTGGAAATTTTTTGGGAATCTGATATTGGAAATGTGTGTAGAATTTCCAAAGATCCACTCTTATAAAAAGGGACCTTGGGAATTGTAATTTTTATAAAAAATATATATATTCATAAATGATTTTAAAGTATTTTAAAATATATATATTTAGTAAAATGATTTCTTATATATGCATATATATTATATATATAACAAAACAAAAAATATATATATATTTTATAAAAACAACTAATAAAATGATTAGTCGTAACTATATGATTTGTATTTTTCAAGATTTGAATGGGTTTCCACCACCAAAAGTTATCTCATTTTGATCGAATAAAGTGCTATTTGGCCAAAATTGTGGGATAAAATTAGTTAAATTTATAATTATTTTGATATATAAATAATAGAGGATGATATCACTTATAAATAATTCTTTTTTATTCCCTGAAATTCTCTTGATATTATTCCCAACATCAGTAATCTGGTACTATAAAAAATTGGTGGTCTATTATCCCTAAATCTTGGTGAATTCCTTGAGGGAAACATCCACCAATAAACCTACACCAATAATGTGGAAGTGGTTAAAACCCATTTGGATATTGAGTTGAATTCACACATAAAGATTCAATAATTCTTCTCCATATGCCTACATATTTGATAATAATAAAAAGGGTTTTATTCCAAGGTAGAGCCTAGAATATGAGTTATGAATCCCTAAAATTGATGACCTAATACATGGTTAAACTTGACTATTTTGATGCAAACAACTTCTCCTAGTGACAAGATAAGATAATGTTTTTTTGTATGGTGTTGAATGTTTTTTACACTCTAGAATCAAATCTTTCTCTCATTCCCAATGATCCTCCTCCAAATCCAGACAACACACCCATTGACATGACTCAACTCAAGCACATTCAGGAAATAGGGAATAAATGTGAAGATGACCAAGTTTTGTGTTGAGGGCATTTCCTCATCACATTATCAAATCATCTATATGAATATTTTCAAAAAATTAAGACCACTCAAGAGATATAGGATGCACTCAAGTTCAAATACAAAGCTGAGGAAGAAGGTAGCAAAACATTTCTTATTCAAAATTATCTAGTCTTAAAGATGGTTGATAAAATTATTGTGTTGGATCAACTTTATGACTTACAAACTATAAAAAATAAACTTCTTCCCCTTAAGATTAATATAAAAAAAAATTCAAGTTGTTCTAACTATTTCTAATTTTTTCACCAAAGTAGAAAGATTTTAGTAAATCACTTTTAAAAAGAGTTATGATATTTACTTGAAAAATTTGTAAAAGCGTCTTCAAATTGATGAAGAATCCATGTTAGAATATGTGGGTATGGATTTCCATTTTGATACCATGATTAATATTGATAAAGAATCCATTTTAGAATCAATGTTAGAATATGTGGGTATGGATTTTCCCTCATCATCCCTAAGATGAAACTTGGTAATAAGTGTCTCGAAGCCTCTATGGGATTTTCTAGCTACCACTAAGACATATTTCTTATGAAAATAATCTAAAATAAAATATCCATACAATGGAAAATGAAAATTAAATCAGTATTTCATTGTATAATTCATTGATAAAATAGAGAGAGTATATCGTAACATTACCTAGATATCTTCCCAATGGGTTACCTTTATTATAGTATGGACATGAAACCATGAAACTATATCAATTAGAACATTCATTCTCATTTTAACCCCAACATAACAAATGGACATTGATTTATTTTCCAACCTCAAATTTTATAACCTTTCTTATTTCCTTGATATTTTTAGTCAACACAGTGATGCTCCACCATTCTTGTTATTTTTTCGTCAACATTTTGTTGATATCCTAATAATTCTATTCTTCCCCAATATTGGAAACATCATCATGTGTATAATTCATTGTATTCATGAGTAGTCGAAAATTTAATTTAGATTATTTAAATATATTATATAACCCATAATATTATCATTAAATCATAGTATATTAAAAAAACACTTTAAAAAACTCATTGAACTTCCTTTATTTTCTTTAAATGTTGAATGGATTTGGATCCTCTATCGAGAATCAAAATCCCATCTTTGTGGTCCCCTTTAGAGTACAAGGCATTTACTCCATTGGTACCACCATGAACTGATTGTGATCTCCCTGTAAAAGGTCCATCCTCTATTGAATTTTCATATGACCCTATAGTTATTTTAGTTTCCAGTAGAAAAATTGACCAATTATTGTTTTCTAGACTTGAGACATAAAACACTTGTACTTATTGTGATTCCATTATGAACTTCTCTTCCTTAAACCCTTCCATACTAAAATTCACCTCCACAAATCCCATTTCATCAATATTCACTATAGTCATATTGTCAACCCATTTCAAATGGAAAATAGGCACTTGAAATGTTGTAAATCCAACTCATATATTTGTTTGATGGTGATAAAATATGAAATATTCACATAAATTGGATTTCTATCATTATAAACAGATATATGGATTATTTTCTCCATAAGTGTTACTCTGTTATTTTTCATTGTACTATTGTTATGTTTTTCTTTTGTATAGAATTTAAAGGTATTAATTACAAAAACTAGTGTTACATATTATATTTGAATTTGGTCTTGTGGCTATCCAATATAGATACTCAATAATTGAATTCAAATTTTCAGATAAATTCATATAAATATGATCTAAAAATCATTATATAAACTACTGATTATGTGTATTAGATATCCATCATTTAGCCCTTTATATATTAAAACATTTAAGAATTAATTTGTGGGATTCAATGTATAGATCAACACATTCACTATTATAAAAAATGTAAATGTGGGCTTAATCATAATCTATGATGGTAATTATAACAACATATCTTCTAGAATTACATTCACCCATAATGCATCAACTGTGACCAGGAATTGGGAGACCAATGATTCCAACATCTAATAGGAAATTGGAATAGAATTCAAAATCATCTTCAACAATATATAATTCATCAATACAACATTCAGGACAATATCGATTCCTGAATTCCCTTTCAAAATATTCATATTCCATTCAATGGGGTACATCCATATATAATAGATAGGGCCACATAGTTGAACCTCTCTAAACAAGTGAACTATCAGGTGGACTATTATATCAAATAATTATGTTGGAAAGAATTTCTATAATTCACATAATATGACTCCAACCTCCTTATTTATGACTAGAAACTTTTCTGGGTATATAATTTTAATATACTTGGCTTTAAAAAATATGCATAGATTGGTTAATTTTTATCATGCATTTTTAGTAATATTACAATGTAAAGAGATATACATTAAATCTTTCATCAAAACATGACCATCATGTGTTTTTAGTTCCTAAGACTTAAATTTATTCATTGACACAAAATTCATAATATTTTATGAATACCCATATAGAACATTTACATTATTAAAGAAAACAAAAAAATTGAAATTTTTCTTGTTTGGATAGAGTGTAAGATACTAGTGGAAGAAAAATATTCCTTTTACCCTTCACTATTGTCAAATATTACCTTTTCCCCATGTCAATCATGTCCAAACAAGCCTTTATTCTGTCTTTTGTTTAGTCAAGAAAATTTAGTAATGTTCCAATAACACTATAAAACACATTTTTTTCAAAATAGATGACATCAAGAAAATATATGATGTATAAATAATTCTAGTATAGTAATTCAACGATAATTGATCACTTTTTCAAACCTAATTTCAAAAGCTTTTTTGAAAATGGTTTACCAAAAATAGTTTCAATATATTTTTCTTTATAGATTACTAGATCACCCATTAGTGGCGATGGTGTTGTACCATATTCGATATTCCCATTTAATATTGTCATCTAGGATCATAATTTATGTCATTGTGGTAAAAATATGTTATTTCCTAAAAACATAGATTTCGAAGAATGTTTCAACCAAAATGAGTGTGTACATTCTTCACAACTGGGACACCCCAATATTCCATTAATGATATAGCCTAAAAAATTTTCATAAGAGATAATTTCATTTATAATCCCTTGCAATATGGACCACAATGTGAATTATTCACTTCTATGAGAATTTTACATTATAACACTTGTATCCCACATCAATTTCAGATCTTCTGTCAACGGAGACAAATAGACATCAATATCATTATTGGTTTTTATTATCTAGATATAAGCATATATAATATAATATATTTTCACTATATACATAACCATGGAAAATAGTTATAATATACCAACATTACTAGCCATGTACTATGAGTAATAATATGGATACCAAAAGGGTTTATTCTCTATGTATATAACTCAAGATGGAAGTTTCTTGGCTCATTTTCAAATCCAAGATACACATAATCAATTTTCATCCATTGGGGAGTGTCTTATAGATGATTTTGTGTTCCATAATAATTATTTTATCTATCTGACATATTAATTTTCTCATGGTTTCATGACTTATATATATAATTATAAACCATATAATGATTCTAAAGTACCATATGTCTTTTAAAGTACTAGATTCATCTTTCTGGTATCAATTCAAGCCACACTTAGGGAATTTCATGAGTGATTCATACTCATTGAGAAACAATGTTTTTTAATTTATATAAGTATACATTTTATATATATATTTCCAATTGAAGTTGATAATGGAAATTGAAGATTACCTTTGTGTCAGAATTGAGTTTTCAACCAAAGTTATGTTTTTTTATAATGAAGAGTTTCTGAACAGAGGCTTCTATTAGATGATCTGAGTGAGAAAATTTCTGATCATCATATAGAGTTTTAAAAAATAGTTAAATGGATAGAAGAAATGTACATAGATTCTATGTAGAGTGTTTTATAAGTGCATTTTTGAAAAATGGAATGGATAGAAAGGTTCAAATAGGAACATATTAAGAAGAGGTGAAACAGAGTCCTCCAGATGAAGGAACACAGGATAAAGTATTTCCAAACATAAAAGAATGGACATAGGAAGATAAAATAGTAATTCTAGATAGACCTTTATAGAGTATAAATTTTCAATGTTACTTTTTATTTTTTGGATCAAAAGTTTTTAAGAAAAAATTTTAAAATGATGGGAGTGATTATAATAATTCTTGTATGAAGATAGAAGGTTTCTAATGGGATTTGAAAAAAAATTGTATTCTATTATACATTATAGTGAAATTACATAAACCAATGGGAGTTGTTATGGAATGGATGTATGTTCTCACATTGATGGAAACCCTTTTAAATATTGTGTTCCTTGTTTACTTTCCAACACTTTCAGGTATATGAGTTTACTAAAAGTTGATAAGGATGAAACTCTAATTGGTGACAGGGGTTAATTTTCCTAACATTGAAAGTTGTAAAAATATTATCACTAATTCAACCCCCACCCCACCTCTATGTGATTCAATGATTCTTAGGAACATCAAGTGGTATTAGAGGCCAAGTTACCCTATTGAATTCTTATCATGGATAATTTTAAATCTGTAAATAGTATAAGTATTCCTATATTTGATGGAAAAAATTATCATGGATGGAAAAAAATGATTCCCTATCTTCTGTCACTTTTCCTAGAAGTTTTTGATGCTACTACAATTGGGTTTCCACTCATTGAGAAAGATACCACTATGACCATTACTAATAAGAGAAACGTTGATGTTTTTGGAAAATATAGAAATTCTATTCTTATGTCACTATCAAAAAAATGATTATATGAAGGTGATTGGGTTACAAATAAGCAAAGATAATGTGGGATAATCTTGAATGTATTTTCAAATGAAATACTAAATTGAAGGAAGCAAAGCTAAAAATATGGTGTAATAATTTTTAAAATATAATTATTAGAGATGATGAAAACTATTTATGAGTACATAACCAGAGTAAATAATGTTTTATGCAACATCATAGGTTTCATGTATTTCTTGAAAGATTCTATATTTGTTAATAAACACATGAGAAACTTTATATAAAAGTTTGATTCTAAAATATCCTCTTTTGAAGATAGATAAGATTTATCTTTTTATGAATTTCATAACATTATTATTTATTAAAAAATTAGGAAACCTAAAGCATTAAAAAATAATTTCAGACATTAAATAGCTTTTCAATCTATAAGAAAGATAAAAAACTCAAGTTTCTGAATATGTTTATCCTTTTGATTCTGAAGATAAGGAGGATGATGAGTTGAATGAAACAAAAATCATGTCTCTTATCTACAAGAATTATCTAAGAGGAGGAGGAAAGTATAGAGGAAAACTTCTTATCAAAGGTCTTGAGTGTGGTGTAATTGGGAAATTTTTTATGAATTTACATTAGAATAAATTAATTGAATTTGAAGATAATTATAAAGAAAAAATGCAATGGAATAAGTTGAATAAAACTTCTAAGTATGAAAAGAAGTGCACTGGTGGAATGAAAAAGTTCACTAGAAATAAATGAAGCATGATGAGTAAAAAATTAAAAAATAACTTAGATGAGATTGACTCATTAGAATATGAATTTTAATAAAGAATTATAACTACCTTTAAAATTTTTGAAAAAAAGGAAGATTCATCCAATAGAGAATATGAAGGAGGAGGTGAATATTCTTACAGAGATTATTAGGTCAGATCAATACATATATCGTGTATTGATAAAAACAAAAAACTCAATAAATAAACAATAATGATGAAGAAAGAAGTTGTAAAAGTTGTTGAAGGAAGAAAATATGTACTTAAGAAAGAAGAAGGGTTGATCGAGAAAATATTAAACTACAATCTAAGAATTGATGAATAGGGGAAGATGGATGAATACATTCGTAAGGAGTTAGAAGCTATGAAGATGATGTTAAAAAACTCAATCAAAAATACTTGGGGATAAAAGTACCTTAAATTTTTTTAATGATAATTTTAGCATGGATTCCAAAGTAAAAGTTGAATCATATAAATCTGAAAAAAGAACACACTCCAAGAATTATATGAAATCTTCACCCATTATATGTCAAAGTTCATCTGATTTTTATAATATTTTGGGTATTAGGAATTTTTTTTGGAAAAAATAGGTTGATAAGTGTTTCCAAAAAGTTATTACATTCACAAAAATTGAAAATTACTTATCTAAGAAAGATTTTTCCTTCCAAAATAATTTTAGAGACAAAAATAAGTTACGAACTTCAAAAAACATTCTATAGAGAAAGATTATACTTCAATAAAAAATAAAGATTTGATGGTTTTTTCTGGTGATGTGGAATCTATGGTAATAGAGAATATAAATTTTGGCATAATTTTCCAGATCTTGGAAGAAGGTTTGAATATAAGGGAAGTAAAGGTCGAAGTATAATTAGAAACTTTCTGAAAACATAAAAAGTTAGAAAAGTGAAATGTCAAGATTTTAGGGAAAATAAATGGAAAAAATTTAATTTTCTAGAAGAAATATGTTGATGATGTGACTATCTTTTATCCCATACTAATAAATTTATGAAAAATATTCCAGGGAAGAGTTTTTATAGTAGAAAAGAAAAGGAATCTGGGAAGAACAAAGTCAAAGAAGGAGAATTTTCTGTTGAGACACCCTTAAAAGAAACTAAAAGGAACAAACCATGGATTCATGGTAATGTTTATTTTATATATATGATGAGTGATTTAAAAATATTGAATTATTTTGAAAATATATAAGGAGGAGCAGCTTTCTTTTGGAATTATGGTTCCTTAAAAATGAGAGGAATTGGAACTGTTATGATTGAAGCTGAAAAGTTTAAATATAAGAAAGTTTTATTTTTATATGGGATAAAACATAACATAATTAGTGTAAGTGAACTATGTGATTATGGTAATGGATTGATATTCATGAAATATTCGTGTATCATAAAAATTGTGAAAATAGAAAAGATTTATCTAAAGTATAAAGAAACAGATGAAATCTTTTCAAGATAAGAGAACATTGTGACTCATGTTATCTAAATACTAAAGATGAAAATAAATTGTGGAATCATAGACTTAAAAATATTCGGAATAAAATTTAAAAAAACTTTATAATTTTGATTCAATATTAAATTTTCCTACATTTAAAAGAAGAGAATGTGATTCATGTATAACTTTTCAGAAAGGGAAAATGACTAGTAAAATGCATAAGGAAATTGAGATTCAGTCCACCAAACATATTGAAAATATTCATTCAGATATTTTTGGACTAATGAGGCATAAATAAACCCAATTATATTTGTTATATTTCACTTTTATTGATGATTTCACTCAGATGACAAACATCATGTTTATGAAACACAAGTTAGAGGCTATAGAAATGTTTAGATATTTTGAAGAGATTTTGACAAAAAAAATGGGGGTTTATATAAAGAATTTGAGAATAGAAAATGGTATAAAATTTTCATGTAATTATTTTGAATATGATCTGAAAAATAATTGATTAAAATATTATTATTGTGCTTCATATACCCCCATAAAAAATATAGTAGTATAAATGAGAAATATAATTTTTTATGAAAATGGGAAGAAGCATATTAGCAGAATACAAACATTCAAAGTTCTACTGGAGAGAAGCTATGAGGGTTGTTGTACATGTAAAAAAGATATGTTTTATAAGACCAAATTCCAACATTAATTTTTGTGAAAATTTGTTTTATAAAAACCATTCATTTAAATACTTCATTGTTTTTGGAAGTCATTGTTTGCTAAAAATGAAAATTCTGGATAATTGAAAATTTAATGAGAAATATTATGAAGGGATTTTCAAAGGATAATCATCCAACATAAGAAGTTATAAATGTTGGACCAAACATTTATAGAATTTGGTGGATTCCTGTGATGTAAATTTTATTTAAAATCTAAATTATTAATAATGGTTTTTGAAAATTTTGAGGAAGGGAGAATAAAGAATTTTAACGAAAGTGAAAGTGATCCAAAATATATATATCAAGACTAAAATGAATCTAGTGCAGAGGAAATTGAAGATGGAAGAGAGAATTTGAAATTTTCTACCTTAAATAAATAAGTTAAAACTTAAAATATATCTGAAAATCAGAAATCTATGACTCATACTATATTAAGGTCAAGATTAAAAAACCATATCTCACTCCTTTTACAGATTAAACCAGAATTAGTTTCAAAATTAGTAAAACAAAAATAATGGGTAAATTAAATTAATAAAGATTTTATATAATTGAGAAAAATGAAACATGGGAACTTATTCCATAACCATTAGATAAAAATATAATAATAATTAAATGGTTGTATAGAAAAATGTTAAATGAACATGGTGAAGTTTCAAGAAAAAAAGAAATAATTGTTTTTAAAGTATATGCATAGGTGGAAGGTGTTTGTTTTGAATAAACCTTTACCCCTATTGCAATATTAGAAACTATTTGAATATTTCTAGAATTGGTTCCACATCTAAGTTACAATGTTTAATACATGAATATAAAGTTATCTTTCCTTAATGGTGAGATTTAAGAAAAATATTGCATTGAGAAACATTATGGGATTCTACTGGATAAATATGGAAGTATGATTTGTAAATTAAACAAAATCCTTTTTTGGTTAAAATAATCCCCACATTCTTGGTATTCCAAACATGATGATTTTTTGAAAAGGTTTTATTTTTATAATGGAAATGTTGGCAACAACATGTATATCAAGGAAGTTGATTCATGCACCCATATTGTAATTGTTTATGTGGATGATATAATATTTTTTGTTGATGAAGAAGAAGTTTGTAAATAATTTATTAAGGAAATAAAGAAGAATAAAGAGATATAAATGTTAGTATAATTATCTTTATTCCTTGGATTACATATTCAACAAATGGAAAAATACATCCTCTTATCTTAAGAAAAGTACACCAGGGATTTGTTATGAAAGCATGGTTTGAAATATTCCAAATAAGTTTATACTCTGATTTTTTTTAGAAAAAAATTGATTAAAAATAAAACTAGAAAAATTGTGAATCATAAATATTTTCAAAAGATAATTGGAATATTTCATTACCTTATATATTTAAGACCTGATATTTTCTATGTAGTGACTTTATGTGTCAGATATCATAGTAATTTGAAAGAATCACTTATGTTAGAACCAAAGATAATTTTGAGATATGTTAAAGGAACAACATCACATGGGTTGTTATAAAAAAGAAGTTAGTATATGACCTTTCATGGTTATACTTATTTTTATTATAAGGATATTACAATGACAAAAAATCAATGATTGTAGGAAACTTTTACTTGGTAGAATTTTGTGTGAGTAGGAATAGTAAGAAACAGAGTTCAACAAACTTTTCGCATGGAATAATAAAAATATTTTTCAGATACCCAGTCTTGAACTCAAATTTTGTGGATAAAAATTCAACTAGATTATTTAAAATGGAAAGTTTATACACAATTAAAGATACTTCGTGATAATCATAGAGATAGTGTTCTTTTTAAAATCCTATCCAACACATAAAATCCAAGCACATTGATATTTAGTTTTACTTTATAAAAGATAAATTTTCTAGTGAAAATATTTTTCAAGAATCTATTTCCACAAAGTATCAAATTGGTGATATATGTAACAAATTTTTTCCAAAATAAATATTTATGTATTTTAGGATGAAACGTCATGTTCATCCTCCATTATTGACTTCTTAAAGTTATAAAGGAGAACCCCCAACCATTCCTTATATTATGTTGGAAAATGGAGAAAGAGAGTAACAACATTAAAAAATTACATTTATTTATGTAATGAATCTGAAGTTATGGTTATCATAAAATGGGGGAGTAAACAAGGAGGAGAGAGTGAAAATTTATTAGTTGGGAATTTATAAGAGAAGGGGAGTTTATAAATGTAATGGGAGTTTATATTTACATAGACATAAATTTTCTTGTCTTTGAGGGATTTAATTCCTTCAAAAACATTACATTATCTAGTATTGGGGTTTTAGGACACTCTATTTTGATAAATTCTATGTTTTTTAAAAGTTAAAAAAATTAGTTATAAAAATGAGTTTTGAAGAATTATGTGTGATGAAAAATGATGAGTGTTAAAATTTGTTATTGAATATTGTGAACAAATTCAATGGAAGTGATTAAAGATCCTTTGTGATGTTTTTTAACAATTTTTTTTTTATAATAAGTTTTTTGTTAATTTTTTTCATAAAAAAAAGAAAATACGAGTTTCTAGATATAATGTTATGAAAGTTAGAAAGTATGGATACAAAAAGTGTTACATGTTTCTGAAGAAAGTAATTAAGAAAATTAGTAAATTAAAATATTCCAATTATCTAAATCCCCAATTCAAATGATTATTTTCTGATCTCAAAGTACTCAACATCATGGAAAACCTTATGATATAATATTTACATAAAATATGGAAGTTGATGTTTTTTGTACGTAGCTTATAAGATAGAAAAGCACCAAAAAAATAATTTTACATAAAACTAGAAGTATAAATTTGATAAAGTTCAAATGTTTGTAAGGAAAAAGTAATATATTGAAGATTTTTAGACTGAAAGATCCAGAAATTCCATTTTGGACATAAATATTAGGATGTATCCCCTAATTTTGTTACTAGATAGATTTTAAATAGAAGATGATCAATGTAATATTAAAAAAATTAGTCCTAGTTCTATAGAGCTAAAAGTTTCCAGAAAACAAGAAGTTTTTTTATAAAGCTCAAAGAATTGAAAATTTTCTAATTGGCTAATCCATCAGAAGAAAAATCAAAAAAAATATTTCATTATAAAGTATGTTTTGGTGAGATGGACATTTTTATGTAATGTACTCTAACACATATCATTCAATAGACTTGGCCGGATGATGGTAATTAGATGTAATAGAGAAAAATCATAAGACGCATTTCATTAGATGGGGAATTTTTAAGACTTTATGGGGTTTTTTTGAGTTCTTTAATTTTCTTAAATTCAAAATAAAATGAAATAAAATCAAGAAATTATATTTTAATATCAAATAAAATATAAAGGGGGTGAAAATATTTGTAATAAAATATCATTCTCCATAAAAACAAGATTGGATACGGTTTTAATAAGTAATCAGATGTAGTTGAGTAGATAGAGTTTCTGAAAAGATAAAAAGTTAGATATGTTGAAGTTTTTACCATGAAGGATGTTAAAGGTGAATAATTTCATTATAAGTTTCAACAATGTTGTCAAGAATCTTTAGATGTCTTTGAGAAACACCCGGAAAAATGTTTTCTTAGATTTTTTTAGAGACTTTTTATTTTTGTGGGTCAAGACTATCTGAGAGTGGAATACTGATATTAAAAGATGAGAAGTGTTGAAGCTCTAGTTATGAAATTGCATCCGAAAATCCTTTCATAAGGATTTCCATTTGACAATTTTTTTCCAAATTTTTAACTAAGAAACATATAATTTATTGAATTAATGTTTTGTATTTAAAGTGGGTCAAGAGAATTAGACAGATGCAGATAGATTTAAGTAGAGAAGTTCCAGAAAATAAATTACCTAAAATAACTTTTATAAAAACGTTTTAAAGATCTAATTTGACTAAAGTATAAAATTATGAAGTTTTGTAGAATTCAAGAATATTTGACAAGACTTGTGAAGAGTTGAGATGGTTTGAGAAGCACTCAAATGATTTTTAAATATCTGATAAATTTGTATTGATGAATTTTCATGAGAATAAAAACATTTTAGGTTTACCTCTACTATTTCTGAGATAAATAATAAATATAGGTGTAAATTACAATGTTAAAATGTTTTGAGAGATACTATTCACCCATGAATAAAAGATGAAAAATTACAGATTTGGTTTCAGAACTGATTTTCTAATTGAAGTTTAGTTTTATGTTGAAGAATATTTTTCAGAAAGATGATAAAATCCGAAGATCAAACTGATAAATGTTCAGATCACTAGAAAGTGAATCAGATAGAGGCAATAGCTAGAGATTCTATGAGATGAGTTTGATAAGTGTAGGTTTTGTTAAATGGACTATATAGAAAGTTTGAAATAGGTTTAGATAAAGAATAGGTGCATCAAACGGAGTCCATCAAATTAAGTCACACTATATGGAGTATTTATAGATAGAGAAGATTGGAAAAAGGAAAATAAAACATTGATTCCAGACATACCTATGAGGAGAAAAAACTTTCAAATTTAAATTTTTTTTGTGGCAAAAAATTTTGTAAAAACAATTTTTGAACTAAAGGGTGTTAGTATGACCATTATTATCAGGATATAGAAAGTTTCTAATGGGATTTGCCACAAAATTTTTATTAACTTATTTATTATATTGAATTTTCATAGACCCAAGGGAATGGTTATGGAAAAGATGAAGCTTCCCACACTGAGGTCGAACCATGTAAATCTTGTGTGTCTTCTTTACATTACTACATTTCAATACTTTTGAGTTTACAAATATTTGATGAGGAAGAAACTCTAACAAGCTGTAGGGGTTAGGTTTCTTAAAATTGAAATGTTTAAAAAGACAATCACTATTTCAAATCCCCCCCACCTCAATGACTCAATGATCCTTGGGAACATTAAATACAAACAAATATATTTATACTATAACCAACTTATGAACCCCAATTCCAAAAAAATGGAGTTATTAATATTAAGAATATTTAAAATATCCTAAAACATCCAAAAATATATTAAATTTCCATAAAAACACCATAAAATACTTTTCATTAATAAACATTACAAAAAATAGCTATCATGGATTTCACATCATTGATATCCAAAACATTCTGATTTCACCTCTAACAATGACACAGATCACTATAAGTTATTTTACACATCTAGTAGTCAAAATCCTTTATAGGTATATCCAAAAGAATATAGTCATTCTTAATAAAATCCATACTACATGTATAGTTAGGGTAGCTAATAATAAAATTTATAAATCTATTCCACTATCTTCTAATCTCATATGTGTTCAAGATAAATCTATTTCAAATTAGAAATTGTTATGGGTGACACTCAAACCATTCCTAATAATGAACAAAATAACAAAATAATAATAATAATGTGTACATGGATTAATCCAAATAAATAATGTTATAAATAATAAGATGAAACTTATACATTCCAAAACCCCTCAAACCAAGAATAATTTTTCCTTGTCCACTCCTCATATTTTAGGGTAACTAGATAAGAAAATGAATCTAAAAAATCATTTTATCAACATCCATATTAACCAAGGAAAACTAACAAAACCTTCATTCCTAGGATTCCTATTTTAATAAAAAAAGAAATAGAACAGTCTAAGACACCCTAAAACCTCCCTTGGAATTGACTGGTCCATCAAGTAAGAAAACAATCACACATTCAATCAATAAAGTAGACAAACACATACAATAAAAGTAACTGAATGGTCATAGTGAGTTATCACATAAAACAATAAAACAAAATTGATAAATCATACTTATAAATTCATGATCTAATAAATATTTCAATATCATACAAGATATCACTACTAAATTTTACAATAATATGATGATAATACATAACCCACCACTTAATTATTTGATTAATTAATTATTTTAATAACACTTAATAAATAAAACACAAGAACTTAAAGTTATGAAATACCTTTATATTATATCCTCTCACATAATATTCCTAAGATGACACTAACCATTATTTTAAATGTTTAATTATTCAACCCAAATTACACTAAATCAATTATCAACCTTTAATTTCATTGTTTATTTTAATTGTAATGTTATTAGAATCCTTAAACCATTTTCTATATACCCATTTACATATAATGTGGAAAATTATATTCAAAAACTAAACAATAAGTGGTAGGATAAAAGGTTATTAGAAAAACATGTTCATTCTTCCTCATTATTCTTTAAAATTCCAAATTCTAAACATCCATTATACTTCTATCACATTATCATTCTTTTGATAATTTCAAATTTAGAATCATAATCTATTACAACATTTTATGAGTAATTCAAGTAATAATACACGTCTAAGATCCAACATGTTACTATTTCTTAAAATAAATTTAAAATATATACAAATATTGTTATTAATATAATAAAATAGTGAGACAATACAAAAATAATTATTAATAGAATGACATCAATGTTCTTAACATATTCTTCATTTTCATTCCATTTCCATTCCAAAAAATATTCCATTTCTCATAGGAAGTCACATAATTGATGTAGAATATGAATATATTTTAATTACCATATTATTATAGCATATAAATAATGAAATGTCTCAAAATTAGTTTTCGCATAAAATATGAAAAGAGAAACATAAATCAAATATGAAAAAAATAGAAAATTGGAATTTATATGGATGAAGAAATATTTATTAAATCCTTTCCAAGAGAGGTGGCCAGAAAGGGAGAGGTATAAGGTTTGTTGCATTGGTTAGCCGAGGGAGTGGAAGATAAAAAAAGGGTGGTCGTCGGAGTGATGCTTCATGATGGAAGGTGGTCAGCCCAAGTTGAAGACGACAATGGCGGGGAGACAAGGCAGAAGAAAGTAAAAAAAATAAAAGAAATTTATAATGTGGTTTCATGAAAGAGGTGGTTGATGACACATAAACGAGAGAGGTGGAAAAATAACAACATACCTTACATTCGAGAGTTTATTTTTCTAAGAGAATATTTAGGGGGACAACGACAGAGTTAAATTTGTACGAGATCTTGAATTGTGTGAGAGAAATCGGTTCTATTAGGGTTCTATTTAAAAGATCGGGGAGAGTTTTATCAGCACTTCCAAAAAATGCTAATAAAATGTGGTTTTATCAATGCTAAACAAGATCTAAAAGGCCAATATAATTAATTTTAATAATATAATTAGTATAATTAAAAAAATTAATATTTATAATTATAAATTAAAAAATAAATATAAATATATATAATAATAAATATATTAAAATAATTATAAATATGTATTTATAAATATAATTATAGATATATAATTATAATTATAATTATAATTAAATATATTTTTAAATATTTTTATATAATTATAAATATATTTATACAATTAAACATAATTATATAATTTTATGTACATTTAATATATATATATATATAGATAGAGATATAGTAAATATAGTAATTATTTAAATATATTTATTGTAATTTTATAATTATTTAAATATATAATTATTTATTTTTAATTATATAAATAATTTAAATATATATTTATATTTAATTATAATTATAAATATATAATTTTATAAAAATAGTAAACATACATTTATAAATATATTTTCTTATAAATATTTATTGAAAAATATTCTTTTATCATTATTAATGAGTATATAATCTTAAATGTATGAATGTTAAGAATGAGTGAAATTGAATAATTAAAAATGAGTATACATTAAAAATATTGAAAAAATTGTATGTTTTATTAATTATTCAAATTATTAAATAAAATAAAATATGAATATATATTGAAATGAATATGAAAACATATTGAAAATATTAAAACATGGTAAATAAATATGTATAAATAAATATTTGAAAATGATTAAATTGCAAAAAAATATTATCAAAGAATAAATAATACTAACTGAAATAATATTAAAAACAAATAAATAAAATACACCAACTAAAAAGATAATGTATTAAATATATTATGTTACTAAATGAAATTACAAAATTACGTAAATATGAGGTGTATGTGTTTATATATAATATTTCATTAATTATGTAAATATTTGTGTATAAAATTAATGTACATATAAATATTCAAGTTTGATATATGATAAATTGAACAGTGACATTATATAATATGTAGCATCTACTAATGAAATTGATAATAAGACGAATTAATACATTTAAAAATTAATAACTCTTATTAATTATATAGATAATTTTAAAAAATGAAAATGAATATTTATATATGTTAAAATGGAAATGAATGCATATTATTTATATAAATTAAAACCATATTAAAAAATTAAATGTTAATAAATAAATATGGATAAAAAATATTATAAAATGGATAAAATTAAAAAAATATCGAACGCTAAAAAATTGAAAATAAATAAATTACAAAAATATTAAATTTATTAATGAAAAATTATATATAAAAACCTTAAAAATGAATAAATTGAAAATTTTATAAAAGAATAAATATTCAAAATCTATAAATTTTATAAACAAATTATTCAGACACTTAACATTATCAATGAATAAATTATATTAAATGAATTAATGTTAAAAATAAGTGAAATTTAATTATATATATATAATTAAATAATTGATATACGTTTTATAATTAATTAAAATGAATAAAATTATTTAAAAAAGATTTAATTTAATATGTATGTAATAATAAATAGTATTTTAATTATTTATTTATTGTTTTAAGTTTTTAGTTATTATATTAATTATTTAATTATTATATATATATTAAGTGCTTTGGGTGTATAATTACATCAAACACACTCAATTCACATACAAGCTGAAAAGGAAAGTCATAGCCGCCAAATGTATAGCCCACCCATTCAACCATATTTCTTTATATATGTATGCCCCAAAGACCCTATGGGCATGAGACTCATTTTTTTCAATGCCTAAAGACACATAAGCTAATAGGTATTTAATTAGTATATAGAAGTAAATAGGATAATAATTATATAATTATTATAATAAGTGTTTAATAATTTTATTCATCTTTGTTGATTATAAATAGTATATTAATTATTTAATTATATATATATAATTAATATTCAGTTTTTTACTATATATATATACATATAATTTCATAAATTTAATAATAAAAAATATGGGGGTTGGTCTGGTCCAGCTCCTGAACCCACATGAATATAAGTTTAAATAAAAATGAATATATATTAATTGTGTAAATTACAACAATATTAAAAACATTAAATGCTAAAAAATTATTAAAAAATTTATTAATGAAATGTTTATTAATAAAAATGAATAGATTTAATGGATATATATACAGTAATAAATAGTGTATTAATTATTTAATTAGTATATTAAGTATTTAATAAATTTTACATTTTTACTAATTATAAATGTTCAATTACTTATTTAATTATATATATATTATTTTTTTTAATTTGTTAATTTATAATTAAATAATATATATAATATATATATATATATATATTAAATTTAAGAAATTATATATATATAATTAAATAATTAATATACTATTTACTAATATATGTCAGTATATATTAATATATATATCAATATCTAATATATATCAATATATTTGTATATATATCAATAAATATTTTTATATAAAAAATAAGAATTTAATTATAAATAATTAATTGAAATAAAAAAGTTTATAAAATATTAAACAAATAAAAATTAAAAAAAATTAATATATTTATACATATAATATATTCAGATATATATCAATATATATTTTTATATATGAAATAAGAATTTAATTATAAAAAAATTATTAAGTCTCCTAGCCCTCAAACTATAGGGCTAGCCATTTAGGTATCCCAACAGGGGAGCCCTGCTAAGCAGAGATTGAGCCAAAGCCTGTAGTGATAAAAGGGTGGGTGAAGTCCTATGTGGGCCTGTTCGTGTAGGCACTAGCCCATATAAGTGTGTGAAGACTATATACGGGATCTCAACCCTATAGTAGGATTTTTGTGCTGTCACGTGACCAAATGATATAAAAAGTGGAAACTGAACGTCTGCAAGTTCGATGTAGGACTCACACACAATCGCTTTAGTTTTATCATTGCTTTAACTAGATATTCTAAAGAAGACCATTATTAGAGCTAAAAACGGGCACTGATAAAGGTTTTCCTTTATTAGTGATAAAAAAGGTTTGATGAAGGTATTATTTTATCAACGATTTTTTTAGTGGTGATAAAAGGAACTCTTTATCAGTGTTTTTTACCACTAATAAAGGTATCCTTTATCAATGCTTTTTTCTAGCAATAAATAAACCCAAATATATAGTGGTTCATCTTGATTTTTTATTTGTTTGGTATATTTTTTAGGTTTATATACACATTCAAGTGAGATAATTCTGACGGATATTCCAATTTCAGTTGTGAGGGAGGTTGTTGTTGGGGCGCGGAGCCCGGCGCCGCAGCGGAAGCCATTGTTGCAGAAATACAGAAGAGGAGAAAATTTCACCCGAAGGCTTTTTACAATGCACCCGAAGTATTTTTCACTCGACACACGACACCCATGAACATACCATTTTGTTCGTACCACCGATCATCGCAACCGGGACACGCCGCTTGATCTCCGCAACCAAGAGGACTTTCGATACATGGCACCGTCATCATCGGCGTCATCACCTCTACTTCATTCGCACCATCTTCGCTTCGTACCAGTTACCGCAAACGCGGCAACCCCTTCGCTGCTCACTCTTGGTGGCTACATCATTGCCATCCCACATTCCAAAACATGCTACCGCTTCCTCTTATATAGACATGCATCCCATATCTCTAATAAATGCGGTCAACATTCACAATTTCATCATTATTCCACCAATTAATATTGGGAATAACTCTTCATTAATGTTGGGAGAAAATCCTCCATTAATGTTGAAAAAATTCCTCCATTAATATTTTCTCTCTCTTCATAAATCAAAATTTTAAATCATCAATCCCAACAATCTCCACCATGATTTAAAATTAAAATACTCCACATTCATCTCCACCATCTGGGCCTCTGTGATCTCCAACTCCACCATGCTCCGAATGTCACCCAATGAATGGAACACGCCGCATGACACCTGCAGCCATGAAGAATTTTGATATTCCAGCAACACCGCTGATACCGTTGTCATTGTACGATGACATCTGAGTCCTTGAGTCCCTGATAAGCTGCTCCACCAGATGCTTGTCACCGTGTTCTGCAACCGAGCACTTCAACCAATCCCTCTGATACCATTGTTGGGGCATGGAGCCCGGCGCCACAGCGGAAGTCGTCATTGCAGAAATACAGAAGAGGGGAAAATTTCACCCGAAGGCTTTTTACAACGCACCCGAAGGATTTTTCACTCGACACATGACACCCATGAACATACCATTTTGTTCGTACTGCCGATCATTGCAACCGGGACACGCCGCTTGATCTCCGCAACCAAGAGGACTATCGATACATGGCACCGTCATCGTCGGCGGCATCACCTCTACTTCATTCGCACCATCTTCACTTCGTACCGGTTCCTGCAAACGCGGCAACCCCTTTTCTGCTCACTCTTGGTGGCTACATCATTTCCATCCCACATTCCAAAACATGCTACCACTTCCTCTTATATAGACACGCATCCCATATCTCTAATAAATGCGGTCAACATTCACAATTTAATCATTATTCCACCAATTAATATTGGGAATAACTCTTCATTAATGTTGGGAGAAAATCCTCCATTAATGTTGAGAAAATCCCTTCATTAATATTTTCTCTCTCTTCATAAATCAAAATTTTAAATCATCAATCCCAATAGTTGTACCCACATTTACCTAAAGTGAGATACGTCTATTTTCCCAAGGTTTTTACCTATTTAAATCCATGTTACAATTGGGTTTATTTATTTTTTCATTTATGAAATTTATTTTATCTCATAATTATCTCCATACTAGTGGGTTAATCATTTTTTATCCCAACAAGTGGTAACATAGAAAGGTCCTTGCCTAGTGATGTTCACATTTTTTGGCACTAATAATTCTTATTAATTTAAGTATGATCTATCATTATGACTAAAGTGTATATTAAAATTCATAAAAAATCAATTATGATTATTAAATTCACTATTTTGAAATAGTGGAGATTTTAGACAGACGGTATTTCTAGATGGCTTTTGTAACGACCCGGACCCGGCCAGCCACCCGAACAGAGCCGAACGGGTCGGGTGTTACTACCTTAGGCACACCTCCCATGAACGCCAAAGGCTGCCGACTAGCAACGAGGGTCTTAATAGGTATAGTGGGGAGGCTATACCCTCTCGGAGGAATTAAAGGTGCTGGTCCAAGTAATAAACTAAAATATGCAGCGGAAATAAATGACTTAGCAGACTCGAAGCAGACCCACAGAGTGGAAGCACATTCAATAACAATAAACAGTGGAAGCAATATAGAAACAACAGCAGCAGTGAGTAAACAAAACATCATGCTAGGAATCAACTAAAATAACTGCTAAAACAACCAACCATGCATCCAAGCAATTCATACAAATCAATACATATATAATGGCGCTAATGGCTAAACAGTAGTAGCTACAATATACAGTAAACATGCTGATGAAAGAAAAAGAATACTAACCAGGTAACTCCAGTATGGCACGACCTCAAGGTCCATGCCAGTCTCCAAGTCAACAGCACTAAAGTCCAGATCCTGAGGCTGACCCTCTACCTGCATGCAATTTCATAAAGTCTACATGCGTCCCGAAGGGCCCGTGTAGGGTGTGAGACAAGTCTCAGTAGGATAACACCAAGAGGTGCGTACATAATATAAGTGTTTTAGGCAGACATGCTTATACAAGAAAAACAGTAAACAGTGCAATGCCCAAAAGTAAACAAAGACTTCACTGGTGCTCAGCAGCCACCAGGAAGTGTCACCTGCTTCGGCCAATGCTGGAAAGTATGATATGCAGTCCGGCACCTCGTGCCACCTGACACCATGTGTCTCAAGTACCGACGTCCTGAAGGCACACCCAACCGTCGTAACCCAGCTCGAAAGCTCAACCTGCCTAGGGCACAACATCCAGAGGAACAACGATACTTGTCCTCAAAAGATAACCGGAGGGACAGCGATGTCTGCCCTCAAATCACGGCGAGCCTCTGCCCCCAACCTGACCGCCTCAAAGCTGTCTTCCGAAGGATCCTCACCTTCCGCGTGGCTTCCCATGGCAAGCACCCCCAAACAAAATAAACCTAACCGCTTTTATCGGGGGCCTCTACACAGCGAGTGGTTATACCACCTCATCTCAGATTCTATCTATGTGAACACTACTCAGAAGTACCCGGTGAGTGGTAATCACCTCAGTATGTCCCAAACCACAACACCTCTGACACCTCGTGTCCCTGCGAACCAGTCGCTCAAGTCTGATGGCCTTTCCATCCATGTAACCCAGGCCAAATCCCAACCTAACAGTCCAACTGCCTCAACCGACGTCCATGATGCCCAATCCCGTGGTTGCAACTACCCAAAGTATCCCGAGCCAAAGCCCCAACCTGTGATCCCCATCACTCAACAACATATTCGGGTCACTCCCAACACATCAAGCAGTTCAACACAGGAAATATCACACATTGCATATTCATAATTGGAAGCATCAATTTAAACAAGCAATTACTAAACATTCAAATTGCCCTAACCTGTGCTATCCCATACCAACACCTAACCCATTCACGATTTAACAATTAAACTAAACAGTTTAACTTGAGACATTCAATAAGCAATATAAACACAGTAGTTTGAACAATGGTCCAATTTACATGCATTTCGGCACCCCCAGCCGAATTTCCCTAAACGACCAACGACCTCTAACCCGGTCTCGCTCAATCGCAACAGGGTTAGGGAATACCCAGAGGCATTCCACAATGCAGATAATTAAATAAAAAAAATAAACAGGGTCTCGCTCAACACCCGATGTCACGTCCGAAGGTCGCAACCCCAAATTTTCTACGAAAACAAGAAAGAAGGTATGAACCACCCACCTCGTACTCATAAGATGACACTCCTTTGATTTCAACCTCTGAATCGGACTGAATCGCGGTAGATTTTTGTTTCCGTCAAATCCAGAAATTCTGTTCGAATGGAATCTCTAGAGAAATAGGTGAGGAATCAAGGACGAAGAAGGGTTCGCAGGGTTAGCCTTTCTGATGCGGTCCTTCTGCCAATGAAGGATCGAAGAACGGAGGTCGTACGGAGATTCTGTAAGGGTTTTAGTTTTTTGGGAGTTCTCAGACGGACTGTTCGTCCAAAGGGAAAGAAGAAGAGAAACCTGGGAATGAGACGTGATGGCGTCTCGATCGCTCAAATAAAAATAAAAGTACATGGCATGTATTTCCAAAGTACACGACGTGTATATGTGTTTCCGTACTCCGACATAAGCGGAGTCCAGCACATGGCCTGGACCGTGTACACGGTCAACACATGGCCAGGGTCTCGGCCGCTACATAGGGCAAGGGTACACGGCGTGTCAAGGAAGGACACACGCCGTGTAGATGGAAATTTACACATGGGCACCACACGACATGTACCTGGGCTCGCATGGGTAAGGGATACACGGCGTGTCTATAAATACACTCTGTGTAGTAGGAAAGTTCTACACGGTCTCCATACGGCATGTACTCGGCGAGCACACGATCGGTCACTCGGGTAACACATACATGGCGTGTACTTAAATTACACGGCGTGTAGTCTGGAAATTTCCAGAAACTGCCCAGATTTTCCAGACTTCTCAAAAACCAGTCAAAAGTTTAAACAGGGCCGGGTTTTGACCCGTTTCTAAAAACTAGAGTTCTTACAAACTCCCCACCTTAACGTAGCTCGTCCTCTAGCTATCAAACGAAACCAGGAGATGGCACCGAACACGCCCATCCTGGTTAAACAACCCAGACTACCCAGGTCTCAAGGTTCTGGCTAAATTCCTAAAAAGGGCTCCCCACCTTAGGAATCTCCTACTCGGTCTCAACTCGAACAAAGCTCAAAGCAAACAAATAAACAAACATGGCCCCATCGAACTCTTTCCCGGACCCATGGTCCTCCCGTGACACATCTTCACCCGTGCACCTCCTCGGTGCTCATGTGTCTCTTATGAAACCCAACGTAACTCTCACCGCATCGGCATCCGCCTCCCTGAGGTCATGTATCAAATAGATGCTCAATTAAAACCTGGTTCCATACACCTAATGTAACCCGCATCCACGATGCCCCGATGCCCACGACACCTTGTGTAACCTTCACCCTTGATGCTCCTGATGCCACACATCTCAAATATATAAATAAAACATAAAACACATCTGATATGATTTCAATCCCACTAACTAGCATCTAGTCAGTCCACAAGTATCATGTGCAGCCTGTGCACTCAACCAGTCATACATCAAGAGGCAATGCCAAAAGAAAGTAAAGAAACTCACTGCCACACCCGCGGTGTACCTGCCACCGTCGTCGGCTCTCCAGCCTGCTCAGTCCCAAGCAGCTCCACAGTGTGCACCTAGCCTGAAGCCCGACTGCCTGATGTCTGACCACCCTGCGGTGCTGCTCCCGTCACCAGCCACTAGCCCCTTAGCTGAATCATGCTATCCCGGTCATGTCCTCCGCATGCAGATGAACCTCGACTACACTCTACTTGTACCGAAACTGAACCAGCTCCTGACGCCACAGTCTGTCCTGGTCCCTGCCTACCGACTATCTGAGAAGGCTGCCTGCAAAACCTCTCCAGATACCAAACCAGTCCACAGGCCCGACACTCCTTCGGGGGCCTATCGCACTAAGCCCGAACATGTCCCGGTTGTCCGCACTGAAATCAACCCACTGCTGAACTGCCACGAGGTGGTCTAGCTAAGTCCTTGGCCTGCCAGTCCAGCTGGAACTCATCTTTACCTCACTTCCTACTGTCTAAACTATCACCTGGGGATGTCACCCTACCAAAAGGAGATTTCTATCTCTCGTTTCCCTCGGCTATGAGCACCTGATTCACCGCCTCGGAGAAAGAACCCAGCCTGAATATGTTCACCTGGACCCGAATGGCGTGTCGTAAGCCATCCTCGAAGCGCCTCACCCTAGCTGCATCATCGCTCACCATACCAGTTGCAAAGAGAGACAAATCTGTGAAAGTAGCTGTGTAGTCCATGACAGACATATCTCCTTGTTGAATACTCAAGAACTCCCGAGCTCTCTCTGCCCTCAGCGCCACCCGATAAAAGTGCTTGAAGAACCTGTCCTCGAAGTCCTTCCACACCGGTCCCTCGTGCCTACGAGCCTGTACCTGCACATCCCACCAACGTTTTGCTGGTCCTCTCAGTATGTATGTCGCAAGTTTGACCCTCCACCCTGAAGGCGTCTCGAGCTGCTTGAAGATCATGTGCATACTCTCTATCCATTTCTCTGCCGCCTATGGACCACCCTCACCCTGAAAAAGCGGCGGGTGTTGCGACTCGAACCCCCGTGTCAGATACGCCATAGAAGGCTCTGTACCCTGTGCGCTGCTTTCAATACCCTGCAAGACGCATACTAGGCTAGCTTGGAGCTGCTCATCAATCCACGGTCCAAATGCTGCCAAACCCGGCTACTGCCCTGCCTACACTGGATCCTGAACCTGATCTTGTCCGTGAGACTGGACTTGTGGCTCATGCTCTGCCTGCACTGGATTCTGAACCTGATCTTGCGGTACCATATCCTCTCCTTCTTGTCGCTCCATCGTGTCGTGAAGAAGCAACCCGCTGAATACCATAAATGGTCAGACAGCCCACATAAATCTATATAACAATATATTCTACGCAGATAAGGAAAGTAGTAAAAGGAAGTGCATAACAACTACCCTTACTCCCCCTCACCGCAACCCATGCCCCACGGCATCCCGACCTCATGGCCTCCTTACCTGCCATCTACACAACCAAGTATCATTAGTACCTTGGGAAATGCCCGTCCTAACAAACAACATTGCCTCAATCCCGATGACCGAGTCACCCAATCCTGACAGTTACACTGCCTCAACCATAGTACCTGTCTGCTCTCATAAGAGCCAGACCCAAATATCCTGCAACATGCAATTATACAAAAATACAAAGCATGGAATATACATTTCCATAAACAAGAAATTCTATCAGTAGTTTTACCTATTCACATTTCAGAGAATACATAGCATGGAAATTGATTTTATTCACATGGTATTATCACTTCACAAAGCATACGTGAATTTACGAAATTGAAATACCCTAAAATGTTCCTATCAAAAGCCAAGCAAGCAACCCTTGTCATACCATCCAAGGATTACATATCATAATCAATAACATCTCATAACAAGTGATCCATCGAGGTGGAAATCATATCAACTGTAATCTGAGAAAAAAGAAAACAGCAATTCCCACCCCCGGTAACTCAATCCACCCCTCGTACATGGGGCTGCAGGAACCCAACCACAAGTTCAAAAATCTAGTTCCAATAACAAACTACCTCCATCATACCATATCCCAAATAGTAAAACCAGCAGAAAATAAAAAGAGAAGTCTCAAACTCATTAGTAGCCAGAAAAGCAACGCTACTAAATCCTTGTCATGAATACCCCTCTGATACCAATTTGTAACGACCTGGACCCGGCCAGCCACCCGAACAGTGCCGAACGGGTCGGGTGTTACTATCTTAGGCGCACCTCCCCTGAATTCCAAAGGCTCCCGACTAACAGTGAGGGTCAGAATAGGTATAGTGGGGAGGCTATACCCTCTCGGAGGAATTAAAGGTGCTGGTCCATGTAATGAACTAAAATATGCAGTGGAAATAAATGACTCAGCAGACTCGAACCAGACTCACAGAGAGGAAGCACATTCAATAACAATAAATAGTGGAAGCAATATAGAAACAATAGCGGCATAGAGTAAACAAAACATCATGCCAGGAATCAACTGCAATAACTGCTAAAACAACCAAGCATGCATCCAAGAAAGTCATACAAATCAATACATATATAATGGCTCCAATGGCTAACCAGTAGTAGCTACAATATAAAGTAAACATGCTGATGCAAGAAAAAGAATATTCAACAAGTAACTCCAGTACGGCACGACCTCAAGGTCCATGCAAGTCTCCAAGTCAACAACACTAAAGTCCAGCTCCTGAGGCTGACCCTCTACCTGCATGTAATTTCATAAAGTCTACATGCATCCCGAAGGGCCCGTGTAGGGTGTGAGACAAGTCTCAGTAGGATACCAACCATAGGTGCGTACCTAATATAAGTGTTTTAGGAAGACATTATTATACAAGTAAAACAGTAAACAGTGGAATTCGCAAAAGTAAACAAAGACTTCACTGGTGCTCAGCAGCCACCAGGAAGTGTCACCTGCTTCGGCCAACGCCGGAAAGTCTGATCTGTAGACCGACACCTCGTGAAACCTGACACCATGTGTCTAAAGTGCCGACGTCCCGAAGGCACGCCCTACCATAATAACCCATCTCGAAATCTCAACCTTACCAGGGCACAACATCCGTAGGAACAACGATACCAGTCCTCAAAAGATAACTGGAGGGATAGCGATGTCTGCCCTCAAGTCACGGCAAGCCTCTTCCCCCAACCTGACCACCTCAAAGCTGTCTCGCGAAGGATCCTCACCTTCTGTGTGGCTTCCCATGGTAAGAAACCCTAAACAAAATATACCTAACTGCTTCTATCAGGGGCCTCTACCGAGCGAGTGGTCGTACCAACTCATCTCAGAGTCTATCTGTGTGCACACTACTTAAAAGTACCCGGTGAGGGGTAATCACCTCAGTATGTCCCAAGCCACAACACCTCTGACACCTCGTGTCCCTGCGAACCTGTCACTCAAGTCTGATGGCATTTCCATCCATGTAACTTGGGCCAAAGCGCAACCTGACAGTCCAACTGCCTCAACGGACGTCTGTGACGCCCAATCCCGTGGTAGCAACCACCCAAAGTATCCCGAGCCAAAGCCCCAACCTGGGATCCCCATCACTCAACAACATATCTGGGCCACACCCAACACATCAAGCAATTCAACATAGGCAATATCACACATTTCATATTCATAATTGGAAGCATCACTTTAAACAGGCAATTAATAAACAGTCAAATTTCCCTAACCTATTCTATCCCATACTAGCACCTAACCCATTCATGATTTAACAATTAAACTAAACAGTTTAACTCGAGACATTCAATAAGTAGTATAAACACATAAGGTTTAACAATGGTCCAATTCACATGCATTTCGGCACCCCTGGCCGAATTTCCCCAAACGAGAAACGACCTCTAACCCGATCTCGCTCAATCGCAACAGGGTTAGGGAATACCCAGAGGCATTCCTCAATGCAGATAATTAAATAAAAACAAATAAACAGTGTCTCTCTCAACACTCGACGTCTCACCCGAAGGCCAAAACCCCAAATTTTCTATGAAAACATGAAAGAAGGTATGCACCACCCACATCGTACTCGTACGATGACACTACTTTGATTTCAGCCTCTGAATGGGACTGAATCGCGGTAGATCTATGTTTCCATCAAATTCAGAAATTCTGTTCGGATGGAATCTACGGAGAAACAGGTGAGGAATCAAGGACGAAGAAGGGTGTGCAGGGTTACCCTTTCCGATGTGGTCCCACTTCCACTGACGGATCGAAGAACGGAGGTCGTACGAAGATTCTAGAAGGGTTTGAGTTTTTCAGGAGTTCTTGGATGGAATGTTTGTCCAAAGGGAAAGAAGAAGAGAAACCTGGGAATGAGACGCGACGGCGTCTCGATCACTCAAATAAAAATAAAAGTACATGACGTGTATTTATAAAGTACACACCGTGTATATGTGTTTTCGTACTTCGACTTAAGCGGAGTCCAGCACACGGCCTGGACTATGTACACGGTCAACACACGGCCTAGGTCTCGGCCGCTACACGGGGCAAGGGTACACGGCGTGTCAATGAAGGCTACACGCCGTGTAGATTGAAATTTACACATGGGCACCACACGACATCTACCTGGCCTCGAACGGGTAAGGGATACACTGCGTGTCTATAAATAGACGTCGTCTAGTAGGAAAGTTCTACACGGTCTCCACACGGCATTTCCTCGGTGAGCACACGGTCGGTCACTCGGGTAACTCATACACAGCGTGTACTTAAAGTACACGGCGTGTAGTCTGGAAATTTCCTAAAACTGCCCAGATTTTCCAAAATTCTCAAAAACCAGTCAAAATTTTAAACAGGGATGGGTTTTGACCCATTTCTAAAAACTCAGGTTCTTACAACTTTGAAATTCAAGATCGAGAAATTCAATAGGAATAATTTTCTATTGTTGAAAATGAACATGCAGGCAGTATTGTAGAAGGATGATTGCCTAATGAAAATTATAGAAATACCAGAATGTGTGATGATGGAGTGTGGATCTAGTGGGATCCAGAATCATGACATGGATGAAAATGTGATGATTAGTTCTTGTAGTGGAGACTGCTCACAGTGGCGTATGCTCCAAATAAAAATGGAGTGACATAGCATATGAACAGAACTTTGATAGATAAAATAATGGTGATGTTAAAGACTGTAGGAATCACCAAAATATTTTTGAAAGAATTAGTGAACACTGCTTGTTATATGATCAACTGATCTCCTTCTATGGTGATTGATCTAAAGACACCATTGGATATTTGGACTGGTAAACCCGCTAACTATTCCCTGTTACATAATTTTGAAAGACTTATATGGGCATTGATTAATAACCAGAAAAGATCAATGTTAGAATCAAGATCTTGGATATATTGAGAGATATGTTGCTTTATCTACTATAGAGTCTGAATTTATTATAGATATAGATTCTTTAAATGAATTTTTGTGGATGAAAAAAAATTATTTGAGAGGTAAATTTTAATCAAGATAGGTATGATTTTATTTTTTTATATTCAAAGTGATTATTTTAATAATCCCACCATTCATGGTAGTTTGGAATGTATTTATTTTTGGTATCATTGGATCTACAAAATCCTTGATTCGAGATAGTTGGAACTCGAGAAGATACACATAGATGAAAATGGTTCAAACATGTTGACCAAAAGTTTTCCCAGAGGTAAATTTGAGACTTTATCTCAGATTGTATGGTTGGCAGTGATCTCCAATTGTGTGTAAGGGGTATTTTTTAAGAATCCTCTTCATGTAGAGATTTCATGTTCAAATTATAAAAAAAAAGATATTATAATTGGAGGGGAGTTACGAACTCATATAGAGTCATATTATTTTTTGAAGTGGTGGAAGATAGGTTTTGGTGGGTGTGTGACATCCACACATGGGGAATGTTTCAGATTGTGACCAAATTTGATTAACGATCAGTTTTATTCTAATCTTGGTGATTTTTCAATACCTGGTTATTCAGTCAGTGATCTTCTGATCTGTACAGTCATATTTATTATTTGTTCTTCTTTCTCTGATGACATTCTCTTATTAGATATTCTATTTACATCTCTTTTATACTGGAATATTTTATTCTATATTAGAGAGATATAATTTGGGATCCCTTTCATATTTAAGTGTCTCCACCGTATACTCAATGATTATAGTATATCTTCTTTCTATACTATGTCCTTTGGTTTTTCCCTCATTGGTTTTTCTATGTTAAATTTTTTTTGTGTCAACATGTATTTTTTGCACAAATTTTTTGGTCACTACACATCTAATTTAATTTTTAGGTTTGTTTGAAGGGAAATTATTTATTTCTATGGTTCATTTTCTTAGTTGTTCTATTTCAAATTTTTCTATTTCTATATTTCACAGCATATTGTTTATGGGACCCCACTACCCACAACATTATCCTCATTAGAGACAACATTTTTCTAGAATACAAGATACAAGTGAAAATTGATAGAGACATGGATAAAGATGATAAATAAACTAAAATATTTGAAGTATTGGGAAAATACAAGGAAGAACTAGTTTTAATCTGAGGTATTATCCAAGAATGATGATAAAGTATTGATTGAGTCTAGACCATGATGTTCTTATTGGGAGAAAATAGAATCGGTAAGTCACTTACACTATATCACCGATATAAATATTACATACTTATTATTGATTTAAGATATAGAGGCAAATTCTTTTATGAATGCGACCTAGAGTCTAAACTTATCCTCATGGATGATTATGATTCAAATTAAATCCAATCCCTAACCAATAATAATACTTAAGATATGATTCCATTTCCTCATTAAAGGAAGTCTATAAAAAAAATGGGTCTTTAAGATCAATCTGGATAAAAATAATTTGGCGAAAAGATATCATGGAAGACTGGTGGTCAAAAGATATACTCATAAGGTATTGATTTCAAAGAAATATTTTCCCTTGTTGTTAGACTATTGATTATTTGGATAGTTATGGTGATGTGTGATACATATAATTTACATTTAGAGTATCTGGATGTGAATCACGATTTTATCTATGATAATATTGATAAAGAAATATATATGCTCCAATTAGAAGTTTGTGAAGAATAAGGAAAATAGAAAATAGTTTTCAGGTTAAAAAACTCTGTACAGTCTCAAGAAATATCGGAGGTGTTGTTACAAGATATTTTATTCCTATATCATGATCCTTAAATACAACATAATTCATTCAGATTCTTATTCATATTTTAGTGGTTTAGATGGTAATTATTTCATCATTATTCTATTTTACGTAGATGACATATTGGTTTTCGTCCTTGAAAATGATCGTATCTTGGAGATGAAGGAGTTTTTTTCAAGGAGTTTGATATGAAGTACTTGGGAAAACAAATAATATTCTTGGAATGAGGATTTACTAAGATAGAAATAATTGGACGATTTGGATATCACAGAATAATTACTTGTATGAAGACTTTAAATTCTTCAATATTCAAGAATGTAGTCCAATATCCATCCCCATTATATTTATTTTCATGTAATCCTCTATGATGAGTGATAGTACTGAAGTAGAGAGGATGAATATGTCTCAAGTTCCATATGCATCTGAAGTGGGGAGTTTGATGTTCGTTATGGTTTGTTCTAGAACATACATTGCACATGTAGTGGGACAAATTATTCAATACATGTAAAATCTAAGAGCTGAGTAGTAGAGAACAATTATGAGGATCCAAATATATAGAAAGAAGACATTAGATGCTTCATTATGTTATGCAGAATCATATTCTTCTATTATAGGATATGTTTATTTAGATTTCTTAGGTGATTCCAACCAAAGGAAATAAACTACTGGTTATGTGTTTACTCTTTTAGAAGAAGGTTTGAGTTGAATTTCAAAGTTACAGTATATTGTGCATTTATCCATGATTTATTAAGAATAAAGGGTAGATACATATCCTTGCAAAGTGTTTTTTTGTTTTAGAAGTTTATTGGAGGATCTCAAACACAAATGGGAAGATACCATTTTTTGTGATAGTCAGAGTGACTTTCACATTGCAAAGAATCCATATTTTCATTCCAAGATGAAACACTTTGGGGTATAGTTTTATATTTACCATGATGCGGTGGATGGAGTAAGTTTGTATATGAAAATAATTCACACTAATAAAATATGGTAGAATTCTAGATGAAATCGATTACCTCTGATAAGTTCAGATAGTGTAGATCCTCGAGTGGACTTGTAGAGATGTGAATAACATCACTTGACATATATAATGGATGTGTGAATATATGATTGGTACCCAATAAAATCAATAAGTGAGAGATATTACAATAATAATCTACTATATAGATGGTGTTTCCCCCTGATTAATCAAAGGTATGGAATCATGTCTTTATATTACATAACTTTTCATTTCATTTTACAAACATAGGATCTTTACACTCTAGTGTCTTGGAAATTAGGAACATAAAACATGAAAACAACATAAAATATAATTCTAATCCACCTGTAAGGATTCATCATAAGTTAATCCTAAGCACAATTTCTTCATCTCGTAACCTAGAGACATGCATCAAAGGAAAGGGTGAGCACAAGGCCCAGTATGGAAATAAATGGAATTAGTTTACTTGTGATATCAATAAGAACATGATGAAAACCAAAAAAATGACTAACGGAAAAAGAGGAATATATTAATAAAAATTACATGAATCACAACATGAATATGTGGCTATAATATTTCATTTATACATACATGAAAATGTCAGCAAGGTTCATTCCCAAGGTGTCATAAAAACATTACCAAGGTTATTCACTAAGGTATCATGAAACTTGTCATATCTAAAGATTAATTCATTACCCAATGAATTGGAGCGCTATCAGGGTGAACCCTAAATATGTATTTCTTTTCATGTGATCTACATAGATCATAATCATTCATTTCATAAATAACCCAAATATAATCAAAAAAATGGGTTTCATGTCAAAATCGCGACGTTTAAAAAGAACATAAAATAAGATCATTATGTCATTTATAACACATGGAAAGGGAGTGAGGGTGATATGTATGTAAATTATAGAATAAAATAGATAATTTTTTTATTGATGAATACCCCTGGAAATGAAAATTGATTTGGGTATCCACATAAATAATACAAGAGAATTTCTTGAGAAAAAGAGATATATTTTGAGATGAAAATTCTACAGCATAATGACTACATAACATCATTTTATAAAACATTAAAAAGAGAGAGGAAAAGATTCAAACACTCATAAATAATTCATAACACAGTATGGGTACCTAATAAGATCATGGTATGGATATTTTAATGACATACCACATGAAAATAAAGCATGAAAGAAAATAGATGACGCTGTTTCTTTTACGAAAAATTCAGCAGCCTAATGGCGTCGCTAAAAAATTCCGAAAATAAATTGATGAGAGTGGAAAGGGTATCTCATAATTTTGACATGAAATTGAAATTAATATGAATATATAAGAAGATATCCCCACATAATATTATTGAAACTATAATACATAACATAAAGGAAATCACGACTAAAAATAGGAGGGTGAAAGGTTCCCTTACCTTAAAGAGTGTCTTTAAAAGCTTGAAGATTGTGACCTTCTGGGGGGGGCTTGAAGATACCTTAAGAGGAAACCTTGGGAGGTAGAAAGACCATAGCTTCGTTGAGGATGATTTTGGAATGAAATGAATGAGGGAATGTCTTGGTATTTATAAGATAAGTGAGGGAATATTTAATTAATTACCAAGGGACACCTCATCAGTGGTATTTGAAAAACCATGGGCTTGCCCATGGTATTTTCCCACGGTATTGGCCACTTGGGACACATCATAACATATCATTCTATTCTAAAGTCAACCAGTTTTATTACATCATTATTACATCGTCAATGATGTCATTAAACACCCGAAACTCAAAACTCTATTTTTACTATTCACTAAAAATTCAACTCTTTCAGAAAAATCCCAAAAATTCAACCTAAACTAATATCGATGCGTTGAATTCAAAAATGAACTCAATTTTATGAAAATAATTTTCTAAATATTTTTAATTTAATTTTTTAATAAAATCATTATTTATTCAAAAAACAACTCAAAAACTATAACTTATTTTGTAACACCTTGAAAAAGTAATCAAGGTCCCATAAAATTATCGTATCACCATAAGACAATAATTTAGCAATTTATGATTACATTTTATGAAAATATATTTTTATTTTAAATTATTAAATTAATTATAAAATTGTAATTAAAATATTTATGACATAAAAAATACCAATAACTATATTATGACCATTTTTTCACTTTTATGATGTTTAAATTATATTTATACATTCATGGGTGATGTTTCTATTTTTTGGACAATTTACTATTCATTAATATTCATAAGGGTAAATTACTATTCATATATTACTATTCATCAATAATTATGTTGATCTCATTACACTCTAAATTTATTACTAGTGATAATTTTAGAAGACCATTTTCTAAAAATCATTTCACATTATTAATTATTTAATGTTTACAATGATATTTTAAAATATACCTTTTTTAAAATTCATCAATAATATGGAACTTCATCCTACATTTATCCAGACATTTTAAATTCACAAATTTAACATAATAAGAAATAAAAAATTTATTTGTACAAAATGATTAGACAATATAACTAAGGTCACGTCACATATCCCCTTATAACACCTACATAGGACTTAAGTGTAAGGTGTTCTATGGTGATAGAATCTTGGGGCGGCTTGAAAAACATTTCTTGAGTAGTGATTTCTATTAGTTTGAACTTCTCCCATAGGTGATTTCATTCAATCTTCACATGTTGAAGCTCAGCTTTGGATTCATCCAGAGAAAAGCCCAGAGATGCTACCTCCTTCCCAAGATCTAACAGATGGGCTTCGTATGGCCCAAGTCTACGGGATGAGGCCATCAACTCTTCTTTTTTTATTAATTAACAGTGATCACTTGTATTTATAAACTATAATTATAATACTATGAGTTAATTTTCCAACAATAATTTTGACCAATGGACACATAACAGTCTAAACGCAACGGTATCACTTCATTAATTAAAGGATATAGTTCTGTGGAGTATAAAATTAAATAACACACAAATTTAGGAAACAAATATTATTAAAATGTTCGTGTCATTACATTCTTCCCCCCTTAAGAAATTTTGTGCACGAAATTTTATCTCATCCCCTCAGAAGAGAAATGGTGTGGGTACTTCTGCCTCATAGACTCCACTGGTTCCCATGTGGCTTCTTCACACTTGTGGTTCATCTACAACCCCTTAACAAGATGGGTAGTCTTGTTGCTTAGAACCTTGTCTCTACGATCTAATATCTTTACTGGTTGTTCCTCATAGAAGAGGTCATGTTATAGTTGTACAACCTCAATATTAAGTATATGTGAAGGGTCAGGTATGTACTTCTTCAAGAGGGACACATGGAAGACATCATGAACATGTTCTATATTTGGAGGAAGTGCATGTCAATAGGCCATTGCTCCTACACAATCAAGGATTTCATAGGGGCCAATGTACCTAGGGCTGAGCTTCCCTTTTTTCCCAAATCTCATGACTCTCTTCCAAAGTGAAATTTAAAGAAATAATTTGTCACCAACATCAAACTCCATGTCCCTTCGACGGTTTTCGACATATCCCTTTTTCCAACTCTGTTGAGACTTAATTTTTTGTTGGATGGCATTGACTTTTTATGTCATCTCTTGCACAAGATCAAGCCCACGAATCTTTCTCACACTAGCATCATGCCAACAAGTAGGATTTCTATACTGCTTACCATATAGAGCTTCATAGGGTGCTATTTTTATGCTTGAGTGGAAGATGTTGTTGTAATAGAACTCAACTAAAGGGAGATGTTGATCCCATCAACCTTTAAATTCCATTGAGCATGTTCTCAGCATATCATCGATTGTTTGAATAGTCCTTTCATATTGGCCATCAGTTTGGGGGTGTTAGGCTATACTGAAATTCAATTCAGTGCTAAAATCATGTTGAAGACTTCTCTATAATTTTTATGTAAACCTTGGATCACGATAAGATATGATAGAAATTGGAACTCCATGCAGCCTTACCACTTCTTTCACGTAAATCCTAGAATGTTGATCAAGAGAGAAATCTTCCCGAATGGAGATAAAATGGACAGTCTGGGTGAGACGGTCCAAAATAACCCATATCACATTATTTTCCTTGGATGTTCTTGGGAGAACAGTGATGAAGTCCACAGTGATATTGTCCCACTTCCATACTGGTATGGGTAGTGGTTGTAATGCCCCTTTAGGAAGTTTTCACTCTGCCTTTACTTGTTGACATACCAGGAACCTTGAAGTGTAGTCAGAAATCTCTATTTTCATATTATCCCACCTATAATGATCACAAAGGTCCCTATACTTTTTTTTTCTTCCAGGATTTATAGAGATAGTAGAGATACGATCCTCATCCATCAGCTCCTTCATTATTTCTGAAATAGATGGAACACATTGTTTTGTACAAAATT
Source organism: Viscum album (assembly GCA_963277665.1). Taxonomy (NCBI): domain Eukaryota; kingdom Viridiplantae; phylum Streptophyta; class Magnoliopsida; order Santalales; family Viscaceae; genus Viscum; species Viscum album. The sequence goes on along the minus strand of OY728128.1, from coordinate 256,747,208 downwards.
TCATTATACCTTCTTGATCAATATTGAACTCAGGAAACTTCCTATCCATCACAACCTCAAACTTCTTTTGTAACAAAGGATCTTATTTTTGAGATTTCTTGATCTTCTCGTGTAATTACAATTGAAAAATCATTTGGGTTATGGTTGATGATGTCCCTTACCTTATAATTCCCATGTCTAGCTTTACTAGGTCATTGATCAAAGGATCTCTTTGAATCCTCATCATGGAAAGAACAACTGGGTCATTCCTTCTTAATGCATTAGTGACATTGTTTTCTCTTTTGGGATGATAATGAAATGAACAATCATAGTCTTTGAGAAGTTCCAACCATCTCCTCTTCCTCATGTTCTATTCCCTTTGTGTGAAAATATACTTCAAACTTTAAGGGTCTGTGTATATATCACATTTCTCCCCATAAAGATTGTGCCTCCATATCCTCAGAGAAAAAATGACTGTAGCTAGCTCTAGATCATGCATATGATGTTCCGTTCATGATTCTTCCACTATCGAGATGCATAAACAATGACTTTTTAATTATGCATGAGGACGCACCCAAGCCCTTTCAGAGATGCATCGCTATGAATAAAGAATCCTTCTCCACTTGAGGGAAGAGTTAACATGGGTGTAGTAGACAATCTCTTATTCAGAAATTGGAAACTTTCCTCACACTCCTTTGTCGAGATGAACTTGACCCCTTTTCAAGATAACATGGTTAATGTATTAGAATTTCATGAAAAGTTATTTACAAACCTCCTATAATATCCTGATAAACCAAGGAAACTACCTATCTCAGATATTGTTGTATGTTGAGGCCACTACTATACAACTTTTTTCTTTGAAGGGTCAACTATGATTCCTTCAATGGTAACAATTTTCCACAAGAAAGCAACTTGTGGCAACCAGAATTCACATTTTCTGAACTTTCGAAAAATCCTTTCCTTCCATAGAGTTTTCAAAATACCCCTTAGATGATCCTCATGCTCCTCAAAAAATTTGTAATATATCATAATATAATCAATAAAAACTACCACAAAGTTATCATGGTAGTCCTTAAAGACTCTATTCATCAAATCCATAAAAATAGCAGTTGCATTAGTCAGTATGAAGGAAATAACAAAAAACTCATAATGCCCATATCTTTATTGGAAGTTAGTTTTTAGAATATCTTATTTCTTCACCCTCAATTGATGATAACCTGATCAAAGATCAATCTTAGATAAGAATTGAGCCCCATGAAGTTGTGCAAATAAGACATCAATTCTTGGAAGATGGTATTTGTTCTTTATTGTGATCTCATTTAGTTCTCTATAATCAATGCATAGCTGCATCGATCCTCCTTCTTCTTTATAAAGAGAACATGTGCTCCACAAGGAGACACACTCATTCGGATAAACCCCTTCTCCAAAAGATCTTGGAGTTGTATCTTTAATTATTCTTGCTCCAAATTTTCCATCCTATAGGGGGTCTTAGATATCAAATGAGACCCATGTATGAGTTCAATGGATAGCTCTACCTCTCTTTTTGGAGGAGGTATGGGTAACTCCTTAGGAAATACGTCAACATATTCTTAGATGATGGGGAGATTTTCTATCCTCAAACTCTCATTTCCTTATTCATATTCACCAATCAACTACATAAATAAGGATATATCAGGTTCTTCAATACAAAGATCAAGTTGAGATATCTCTCCTTGGAAGATAACTATAGGTTTTCCATTCAAGACTACTGATATTTCCTTGCTTCTGCATTTGATATTAGCATTATACATTGAGATCCAGTCCATCCCTAGTATAATGTCGAATTCTAGCTAGGGAATTTCAACTAGATTTGTGATTAGATTGTGCACACTAAAGTAAATACTAGAGTTTTTAAACACTGATGATGATTGGATAATCCCACAAGGAGTCTTGAATGATAACTATACTTTTATCAAATCGAGGGTTGATTCTAAATTCTTTGAAAACTTGGAGGAAATAAAGGAATGCATAGAACCATAATCAAACAAAGTACTTTCTAACTTTGAGAGAACAAAAAGAGTACATTCCACCACATCATTTGGCACTTCAACTTCAGCCAGTGTGATTTCAAAATCATGACCTTGCTCCCTTGGCCTATGTTGAGGCTGATGGTGATTCCCCTCCACTGACCTCAGATTTGGACAGGGATTGGAAATGTGCCCAAGTTTTCTACACTTATAGCATTGGACATTAGGTAGAGCATGCACCATCTTCCCTTTGTCGTTAGTTTTGGGATGTTGTGTCTTCACCGCACTACAAAAATTCCATGTGATATTTCCATCTCTTCCACACTTGTAGCATTTCCCGCTCCTGAGCAGGCAGTTCCCCGAATGCTTCTTCCCACATTTATTACATGTGGGAAGTTTCACTTTCTTGCCTCCTCTTCCCTGATCAAAGCTCCTTCATAATCTTGGATCCATCGATCTTTTCTTGTCATTGGATTTATGAGACCATTACATCTCACCAAACTCCAGTGCAACTTTCATCACACTTCGCACGATCTCTGCATGGCTATCATAATCTCAGTTGGCCAGATTCTTCCACAAATGAGGTCTCAGTCCACCAAAGAATCTATCAACATTACCAATTAGATCCATGACAAAGATAGAGTTCTAACTTGAAAGCCTTATGAAGTTCATCTCGTAGCTTCCCACATATTCATTCTCCTTCTGCTTCAGCTCAAGAAACTCCTTCTCTATTCTTATTCTCATCGATCAAGGGAAATACTTGCTGAAGAAGATCCCTATGAACTCTTACCACTTCATTTCTTCAACCTCCACTCTTGGACTTGTGTTTTTAATTAGTTCTCACCACTGATCGGCTTCTCTCTCTAAGATATAGATAGCCAGGGTGACCTTCTCTTGCTCTAAATAGTGGGGAAAAGAAAAGATCTTCTCGATAGAGCTGATCCACTGTTCAGCAATCAATGGGTCTGCAGATCCACTGAAGGTTGGTGGTCATTAACACATAAAGTATTCAATAGAAAGTTATTCCCCTCATGTTGAAATCAGTCTCTTAGCTTGTTTATTTTATTTCCCATAACTTGAGTTAGTTGGTTCATCATTCACATAAAATTTTACATTCCAGCTTCCCCCGGAGGGCTGTGAGTGCGTGGTCCATTTCGGTCAATATTTACACGGTTCCTCCTATTTCCATCCATTTTCTAACAGAATGAAACCTTATTGAGAAACTTATTTGATTTACGAGTCCTTTAACCATAAAGGATTTTATGTCTTAAAACATCATGCTTTAAACAATTACATTTTTCAATAAATCCCTCATAATGATTCATAAAAAGCTTATGATTAACCCAACATATCCCCCGGTAGTATCGTAACCAAGAGTGCAGCAAGGCCCATTTTCGAGTACTAGGATACCGTGGGTCAAGCCTGAAACTCGTTGTCGGAGTTTTCACTCCTAGGTATATCAGTGCCAGAGCCGCCTCTACCTACTCATATACAGACAACGATATATTTTCTTGATAAACCACTTACTCAATACTCACCAAAATACAAGGAAGTTTTCCTATATTTAAAATTTTCTATAGGATTCTTCCTAGAGATTTCAAAGCCTACTTTCCATAAATAACTAAACTTTATTTTGATGCCAAATATGGAATCCTTACATTCTATTACATAACTTTTCAATATATTTTACAGACAGAGGATCTTTAAAGTCTAGTATCTTGGAAATCAGGAACATAAAACATGCAAACATCATAAAAAATTATTCTAATCAACTTGTAAGGCTTCATAATAAGTTCATCCTAATTACAATTTCTTCATCTCATAACATGGAGACATACATCAAAGGACAGGGTAAGAATAAGGGCTAGTAAGAAAATCAAATAAATAAGTTTACTTGTGATATCAATAAGCACTTGATGAAAACCACAAGACATGAGAAACAGAAAAAGAGGCATATCATAAAAAAATAACATTAATCAAAACTTGAATATTTGGCTACAACATTTCATTTATAAATTCATGAACATATCACCAACGTTCATTCCCAAGGTGTCATAAAAACATTACCAGGGTTATTCACTAAGGTATCGTGAAAATTTCCATTTCTATAGATTAATTATTTACCCAATGCAATGGAGCGCTATTAAGGAGAACCCTTAATATGTATTTATTTTCATGTGATCCACAAATATCATAATCAAACATTTCATAAATAACATAAATAGAATCAAACAAATGGGTTTCATGTCAAAATCGTGAAGTTTAAAAAGTACTTTAAAATAAGATCATTATGCAATTTGTAACCCATGTAAAGGGAGTGAGGGTTATATCTATGTAAATTCCAAGATAAAATAGATCAATTTTATGTATTGATGAATACCCCTCTAAATGAATATATATTTGGGTATCCACATAAATAATACAGGAGAATATCTTGAGAAAAAGAGAGAGATTTTGAGATTAAAATTCTACAACATAACGGCTACATAACATCGTTTTAGAAAACATTAAAAAAAGAGGGGACAAGGGAAAAACACCCATAAATAATTCATAATATAGTATGGGTACATAATAAGATCATGGTATGGATATTTTAATGACATACGACATGAAAATAAAACATGAAAGTAAAGAGAAGTTGTTATTTATTTTAATAAAAATTCGGCAGCCTAACAGTGTCGCAAAAAAATTAGAAAATAAATTGATGAGAGTGGAAAGGGTATCTCATAATTTGGACATGAAATGGAAAGTAATAATAATATTTAAGAACATACCCCCACATAAGAAGATGTATACTAAAAGACATAACATAAAAGAAATCACGACTAAAAAGAGGAGGGTGAAAGGTTCTCTTACCTTGAATAGTATCATCGAAAGCTCGAAGGTTGGGACCTTGGGGGGATTGAGGGCACCCTGGGAGGAATCCTTGGGAGGTACAAATACCAGATCATTATTGATGAGTATTTTGGAATGAAATGAATGAGGGAATGGCTCGGTATTTATAATAAAAGTGAGATAATATTTAATTAATTACCAAGGGACACCTCATCGGTGGTATTTGAAAAACCATGGGCTAGCCCATGGTATTGGACACTTTAGACACCTCATAACATATATTACTATTCAAAAGTTGAGGAGATTTATTAAATCATGATTACATCATCAATGATGTAATTAAACACCCGAAACACAAAACTTATTTATATTATTCACTGAAAATTCAACTCTTTCAGAAAAATACCAAAAAATCACCGTAACCTAATATCGATTATTTTAATTCCAAAATGAACTCTATTTTATGAAAATAATTTTCTAAATATTTTTAACTTAATTTTTAAATAAAATCATTATTTATTCAAAAAATAACTCTAAAACTATAACTTATTTTATAACACCGTCAAAAAGTAATCAAGGTCCCATAAAATTATCGGATAACCATAAGACAATAAAGTAACAATTTATGATTACATTTTATGAAAATAAATTTTTATTTTAAATTTTTAAAATAATTATAAAATTGTAATTAAAATATTTATTACATACAAAAATACCAATACTAATATTTTGACCATTTTTTTCACTTTTCAGATGTCTAAATTACATTTATACATTCATGGGTGAAGTTTCTATTTTTTTGGCTGATTTACTATTCATTACTATTCATAAGGGTATATTACTATTCATATTTTACTATTAATCAAAAATTAAGTTGATCTTATTAGTCTCTAAATTTCTTACTGGTCACAATTGTAGAAGACCATTTTCTGAAAATCATTTCACATTATAAATTATTTATAGTTTACCAAAATATTTTAAAATACCCCTTTTTTCAAAATTAATCAATAATATAGAACTTCATCCTACATTTATCTGGACATTTGAAATTCACAAATTTAACTTAATAAGAAATAAAAATTTTATTTATACAAAACGATTACACAACATAACTAAGGTCTCATTACATAGCCCCTTATAACACCTGCATATGACCTAAGTGTAAGGTATTCTATGGTGATTGAATCTTGGGGGTACTTGGACAACATTGCCCGAGTGGTGATTTCTATAAGCTTGAACTTCTCCCTTAAGAGATTTCATTCAAGCTTCACATATTGAAGCTCATCTTGGGCTTGGTCCAGAAAAAAGCCTGAAGATGTTTCCTCCTTCCCAAGCTCTAGCAGATGGGCATCGTACGACCTGAGTCTACTGGATGAGTCCATCGACTCTTCTTTTTTGTATAAATTAAATATCACTTGTATTTGTAAACAATAATTATAACGCTAGGAGTTTTTTTTCCAATAGTCATATTTACCAACAGACACATAACAGTTGAAACCCAACGATATCACTTCATTAATTAAAGGATATGGTTTTGTGGAGTTTTAAATTAAATAACACACAAATTTAGGAAAAAATTATTATTAAAAATTTCGGGTCATTAAAAAAAGGTTAATATGAGGTTAGATGTAGTTGGTGGCCAACCCCACCAACCATCTATTGGAAGAAGGCTCCAAGGGTGTGAAGCATACCTATAAAAGGTTGTTACTTCATCTAGTTTTTTATCTCCAACTTCAAGAATATTATCTCATTTTTAGTGTTTATTTGTGTGGTATTTTGTGTGGTTGTTTCCCCTCATATACAAGAGATATAATTACAAAGGATATTCACCTTGTGATTTTGAGGGATTGTGTACCCATTTTTACCCTTATTGAGATACTTCAATTTCTCTATGGTTTTTAACTATTTACTTGGGGGTTTTTCTATGTTACATCTTATGTCATTTATTTCCACATTTTTTCACATTATTTTATATTTTAATTATCAATGCATCAATGGTTCAATAATTTTTTCCCAACAAGATTGGGGTGAGTTGTAGTGGAATGTGCATATGGGATTAACCCTATAACTAGAGGGAAATGGTACAAGCTATCACAAAAAAATGAAAAAAGGGGTAGTGACTTATCATTGACAAGGGTATGTAGATGAGAAATGTACTATAAAAACTAAAGGTCTATCTGGTGGCTCATCGTTGAAGCATTCGATTGCCAGTGATGAAAAAGAGAAGGCAGTTGGAACATGTCACAATGTTCAGAGGAATGAATGTTTATTTTTTTGGATATTGTAGGCTAAGAACACATACTAGTGGAGGGGATATAGTTGAAGGATTAATGTGGGGATTCCAACCATTTTGAACTTGTGAGGCAGCATAAGACTTGTGGGGTTGGCAGGAGACCACATGCAGTTGGCGAATCAATATCCTCTCCATTCCCCACCTAAAATGATGGGTTAATTTGAGGCTTCAGATGCTGACACGTGGACAAGAGGGAAATGGTCAGATCTCCAAAAATTTACCTTTTGGTATTTTTAAATGGAAATAAAGTTAATTACCCCAATACCACAAATGACTATATGGCTCATGCTTAACCCCAAAATTATCTTCACTCTCATTTGTACAATTTTTTTCCACTGAAAATCATTGATCTAACATATTATTCTCAAATGGAATCAAAAATTGAATATTTCATTACTAACACGATCATTACATCAATAAAAATAATTCTAGACCCATACTTTTTTTTGAATTTTGATTTTTTTCTTATACAAGTATGGATTTTTCATTGTAAATTTAATTATAAAAAAATTAAAAATTTATTACTGGTTATTTTTTATACAAAAAAATACATAAAAATTACATATATGTGAATTAATTTGAAAATTAATGAGTATACATACATATATATAAATTTATTCAAGTATATACATATATATATATATAATTACATACATGCATATTACTAAAATTATTTACAAATACACCTATCTATGAGTATATGAAAATATATGTAAGTACATACATGCCCCCATACAAATATAAAAGTATTTTTTAATATAATTATTTTTAAGTATATATAAATAGAAATAGATACACACTTACATACATATATCACAGAAGAATATGTATATATACATCAACATATTTATAATTATACGTAGAACAAAAATTTTGTTGTATATGATTTAGAATGTATTTTTTATAAACAATATGTAGAAATTAAATTTTATATACTAACATGTCAATAAATATATCTAAAAATTATAACTAAAATTATATGTATTTATATAATTTTCTCTTACATTATTATTTACATACAATGTAAGTATATATATAATATATATATAAACATAATTTAAGTAATTTTCCATTCAAAAAAAATCACATACATAAAAACATGCATATAAAAATATATAAATATACATATATATATATTCAACTATATAAATATATATTAAACTATATACATAAATATATATATTATTATAATTTCATACATACATATTACTATTATTATTATTTTACACTCAAAATATTTGATATACTATATTCTTTTCAAATGGAATCAGAATTTAAATATGTCATCACCAATGCGATCGTTTCATCGATACGAATAATTATAGACCAATATATGATATATTTTTTTGGAATTTTATTATATATATATATATATATTTAGTATAATTTTAAAATATAATTTTCTAAAACTCATACTGATTATTTGTTTATACAAACTAAATACATTAAAAAAATAGATATAGATAATATTTTTAGAAAATTAATGAGTATACATATACATATATATTTAAGTATATACATACATATATTTATATATTTAAATTATAATTAAATACATACATCTTAATATAATTATTTACAAATATACTTATCTATCAATACCTGAAACTATATGTTTGTACATGCATGCACCAAGCAAATATAAAAGTATTTACAAGTCTAATTATTTAAAAGTATATTTAAATTGAAATATATACACACTTGCATAAATATATCATATAAAAAATGTATCTATACATAAACATATATATAATTATACGTGAAACATAAATCTTACTATATAAAATTTAGAATATTTTTTTTCTATTCACTTTTTATAGGAATTAAATTTTTATACCAACATACCAATAAATATATCTAAAAATTACTAATCATGTACACACACACACACATATATATATATATATTCTTACATAATTACGTACACAAAATGTAAATATGTATATATAAATATATATATATATATATATATATTAAGTGTTATATGTATTGTATACAAAAAAATATACTTTAAAATATATTTATAATATTTGTATATACTTATTGAGATGTAAAATTTTAAATAATTAAACTAATATATTTATATGAATAAATGTTTATATCTATGTGTATGTATTTACATGTAATAATATTTAGATTCATGTATTTACATGTATTAAAATATTCTTACAAATACTCATATTTTTATATACCTATAATAATTATTGACCACAGACATATAAAAAACCAACAAATATATATACACAAACACATATATACATACACTCATACAAACATACATATTAATTTATTTACATATGAACACATACATACATATATACATACATCTATATATACAAATTAATATATCCATATACAAATATAATTCAATACATATCTATAAGTATAAGTACATAGGTATATACATATACAAATCTATATTAATATCTGTACATAAATATATATTATTTCATTTATGAGAAAATATAAATAATGTAATTATTTAAAGATATAAGTACATTCATGCATACGTATATATGTATATATATACAAGCATATACAACTATACATATTTTTAATTATATTTTAATACAAGTACATCCATACATCTAAATATTATTCAATATACATACATATAAATACAAACAATCATATTAAAAGATAAATCGAAGTTTATAAATAAATGACTACATTTATATATATTAATGTAATATGGGGGATTTGGAGGACAAATCCCTATTGGGATATTTTTAGAACAAACCCCCACCATAATATTTTCCGAAAAAATCCTCACTTTGAGATTTTTCAATGTACTAATTATGTTTTTATATTCTTATAATTTTATATATTTAATATTGTACATTTATATATTTATATATTGCATTTATAAATAATTACATTAATATATATGCATTAATGTAGGTACTTATATTTATATGTATGTATGTTTGTGTGTATGTGTTGGTATACACTTATATATATGTACACATGCATGTAGAAAAGATTATGAATGTACCTATATATATTTTTAAATAATTTCATTAATATATATATGCATTCATGTATATATGAACTCATATATATTTGTATTCATGATTGTATGTACATATATGTATGTATGTATGTATTCATTATATATATTAATGATTTTATATTAACAATAAATATATTAATGTATATATTTCTATGTATACTTATGTATGTGTATGTATGCATAGATGTGTATAATTAAAATTGTACATAACTTCATATATGTATATTTGAATAATTGTAAATAATTATATTTGTATATAATTTTATATTTGCATGATTCCATGCATGTACATACATATTATTTTTTGCTAATATCTATTAGTACATATATACATATAATAATATTCAGATTCATGTATGTACATGTATTAAGATGTTGTAATAAATACTTATATTTGTATATACCTAAAAAATTATTGATCACATGCTTATATAAAAACCAATGAATATATATATATAAACTTATATTGATATACATACATATATACATATTGATACATTTATATATTAACACATACATACATCAATGCATAAAAATAAACATATCCATATATATACAAACTTAAATACATATATTTCGGTATATGTGCATTCGTACATACGTATAAAAATATATATTACTATAAGTACATAAAAAATATATTATTTCAATTACACATAAATATGATTAATGTAATTATTTACAGATATAGGTACATGCATGCATACATACATACGTATATATACAATCATATACAACTATAAAAAATTGTCAATTATTTTAATTAATGTACATACATACATCTAAATATTATTTTATACAAATACATACATATAAATACCATAATTTTTACATATAAATACAATTATATATACACATGATTTCTTATATATATATATATTAATGTTATATGGAATATTTGTAGAGAAAATATCTGATGGGATCTTTGAAGGAGAAATCTACAGTGGTATATTTGTATTACCAATGGCCTATGTAATACGAAAAAACTAAAATTCAAAATAATGTGACATATATGGGTCTATAATTATTTTTATTGATGTAGCGGTCACATTGGTGGTCATGGATTGAAATTATGATGCCATTTGAAAATAATATAACAAATTAGAAATTATCAGTGGAAAAAAATAGATGAGAGAATATTAAATTGGTTAAATATTATGCCTAAGGATATTCAGGTCATTAGAATTATGAAAATTTATAAAAAGGTGGATTAGAGGAAATCATGCCACCTATATATTCTCCACGCATTACAATTTTAGTATATAAAATAACCCACCATTTCATATGGGTAATTGAGATGATGCGTATTGGCAGTTGGCAGGAAGGATGACTATTGGTATCAGGAACTATCACCCATGACAACCTCGATATATATTTTATTATCACATATTTAGATGTGCGGGAGGGATGACATCGGCTGAGGATCGGCAGTACTGAGCACACCAGTAGGGATAAAATAACACATAAATCATCATATTCATTTCCCACATAAACGGGTAGGTTAATTTGTATGTTTGGATTGTGATGCAAGGAGGACATGCTGGTGGAAGTATCTCCTCTATTCCACCATTTGTTTCTTTTTTTAACTGGTAAAATAATAATTACCCAAATATTGTTACATGCATAACTAAACCCATTGGATATTCTCTCTCTTCCATTCATTTTTTTCTACTTATGATCTTTGATCTAATATATTATTTTCAAATTGTATCATAATTTCAATATATCACCATTGTTATCATTACATCTATACAGATAATTCTTGACCCATATTCGATACATTATTATGAATTTTAATTTTTTCATATTACATAGGACGTTGGTAATATAAATCTACCAGTGGAGATTTCTCCTTCAAATATTTTAATAAATATGTCCCCAACAAGTCTCCCAAATTACATTAAAAGATATATAATCATTCATGTATGTATATACTAGTATTTATGTATAAACCTCACTATATTAATATGTATGTTTTTATATATAATAATATTTAAATGTATGTATGCACATGTATTAAAATTTACTGATAAATTTTTGCAGTTTTATATGCCTTTATATATACGTATGTACGTATTCATGAATGTACATATTTCTATAAGTAATTACATTAATTAAATTTGTTTATAATTGAAAAAATATATATTTATGAACTTTTATTAATATATATTTATATATATATATATGTATGTATATATTTAAATCTAAAATTTGTATTTAACTATGTATGTATATGGACATATTAGTTTGTGTGTATAGATGTATATATGTGTTTATATGTATATATTTAAATGTATCTATATTTGTATGTATGTATGTGTGTGTGTGTTTGTGTATTTTCATTGATTTTTATTTAGGTGTGTGATCAATTATTTTTATTGGTTTGTAAAATATAAGTATTTATAATGATATTTTAATACATGTACATACATGCATCTAAATATTATTATATGTACATACATACACATAGATATAAACATTATACTATATGTATGTACATGCACTCACTCATGAAAATAGAAAATTATATACAAATAAAATTATTTAAAAGTATATATAAATATAAATATATACACAATAACCCACATATATCACATAAACATATGTATATATTCATAAACATATATATAATTATTCATAAAACATAAATTTTGTTGTTTAAAATTTAGAATGTATTTTTTATACACTTTCTGTAGTAATTATACTGTATTTTTTAATATAATTATATTAACGTGGGTTTTGACCTATAGGACTTTGGAATATTTCTAAGAATATTACCAAAGTCAGGTGGTGAGTCGGCCTGGGAATCTGGGGTCTGAAGAGCGTCGGCATGGTGATTTTAAAAATATTAATTATATTTTATCATGCATGCACAGTTTCTCTTCAAACGTGAGTAACTCCCAAGTGGATTCTCATATCAAAAATATGAGGATGGGGTTGCGTTAAAATCATCATTTTTACACTACGTGTGACATAAAGTTGTCTGCACTGAGATTTTTGGTTGGAGGTGAATTGGAGGGGTGTTATGTGGAATATTAATTAATTAAATGAAAGTCTAATTAAAATATTACATAAAAATTCCCCCTACCCTAACATTGGGTGCATAAAAAAACTAGATGATCAATCTTCCACTCCTCTCATCCTTTGGAGATGATGAAATCGAGGATGAATCAATGCAATGAGGTACTGCCAATCTCAGTTTATTTTTTCAATCATCATCAATCAAGGAGTAGCATGATTCATGGATCGTTCTACACCTAAAGATTCATCGTTTCTCTAACGAGTTAGGTAGATTTTATTTTTGGTCTTGATGCCCTTTTTTGTGCTTTGTTTTAAGTTTTTAGATCCCAAATACAATTGCTAGAGATCCCTCCTAGGTTGATATGGAGGTTTGTGGTAAACTGAGGAGAATCGGGAATTTTTTTAAGGTAATTCACAACTGGAATTAACATATACATGGTGTGTAGTCTAGAGATACACATTGTTTATCCATTCATATTCAGTGAAGAATACTTTTGGGGACTAAATATGGTGTACCGTTGTTACACACCATGTAGTGACTCCAAACCGTGTGGCCTTGGGAAGTGGCTTGGGATAGTTGGGAAATATTACATGGCCTTGTAAAAGTACATGACCAAAGTAAAAAAACACAGGATGATGGACAGTATTATAGGAAACCCAAATGGAAAATTTTCAATTTATCCCGAACACGCCATGTAGTATGGGATACACGATGTGTGAGGGACACAGTTGGTCGATCATGTGGAAGAGAAACATGGCTTGGGGTTGGGTGAAGTGGGACACATTGTGTACTGGATGTACACACTATGTACCCCTACATGGTTTGAAAAACCATGTATAAATCATACATGGCCAGGTTCTTGGGTGGGTTTACACATAGTTTGGTCCCTAGTGCACGTCACGTACTCCTTTGGGATCCTCTTGAAATCTTCCTCCTTTCTTGTTTCCTTCTCTAGGACTCGAATCTAGGCTTGTAAGTCAACTATCCTGAGTATTTTTCTCTGAGTAATGTTATGGTGTCCTCCATTTAGGCTTATGAGATACGAGATATCATATTTTGAGAATGATCCTTGTGTAGCGGTGCTTAACATTGGGTATTTATCGTGATAGATCACTAGGTTGATGTCGGGGACGATACCCTTCCCTTATGCTTTATAATGTCGGTACCCTATAATCTCTAGATGGGTAGAGTGCTGATACCATTTTGGATCAAGGTGGAGGTCTCGTACCCATAGAAGTACTACAATGCGAATTATGATAAGTGTGACCCTCCTTTCAGTGGTGCTTGACCGATGTTGTAGATTAGTATTCTTCGTAAAGGGGGATGATGGGGATGGTACTCCCCTATGGAATCAGGGCACGAGTTTCCCTTACCTCTCTTATTTGGTAAATATAGTACTCCCCACATTGTGGGTGTGGGCTATATACCTTTGGGATGTTCTTTTATTATTGGTAATCCCCTAATGGTTTAGGGTGCAAGTTCCATGTATCATTCATATAGTTAGAGATATCACTCCCATGTTATGCCAGGGTGAAGGCCCTCCATACATGTTGGCCAGATGGAGTAGTTACTCCTATGTCAGACTAGGGTGTGGGTCCTCTATCCATGTAGTTGGTACTCCCCTATCATTTCAGGGCGTGGGTCCTCCATAGGTGATGTATAGATTGAGTGGGTACTCCCCAATCATGGTAGGGTGAAAGTCCACTATCCAGGGAGTTAGAACTCCCTTATCATTCTACGGTGCAATTCCTATATACAAGTTGTTCCAAAAGAGTTTTTACTCCCACGTTGTACCAAGGAAAAGGTACTCTATCCTACGGTCAGTACTCCCTATCTTGTCAGGGTGTGGGTCCACCATAGTAATAGATTTGGTAGGTTATTAATCCCCTATCATTATAGGGTGTGGGTCCTCTAGCTACAGAATAGTATGCCCCACATCATAAGAATGGGTACTCTACCCTTTGAGTGGTACTCCCCTATTGTACTAGGGTGTGGTTCCTCCCATGCGGAGTAGTACACTCCCATCCCTGAGTAGTAGAAGGGAGTGGGTCCTCCATTAGAGTTAGTGCTCCATCATCTATTGAGTACAATTACAAGTTTCAGGCCCCTCCACTAGTTACATGTGTAACTTGTTTGGATTTAGTAATCCCTTGATGAATATATGTGTGGGCCACTACATATAGGAGTGATAGAGGTTTTCTGGGTTATTTACGAGTTAGTACTCCCTCGATTTTAAGGAAGTGGTGAGGTCTGAGTCCCTCTATTATCTCTTATTAGAAAGGATGCATGCAGTGCATAGTCTGGAGTAGTTATATCTCAACTGTGTGCATTGGTGAGGGTTGGGCCTCCCCACATGTGTTTCTTATAACCTTGTGTAGGGCACCGGTTAAAAATTATAGGATCTCTGTTGTTGTGCACTAGAGATGTGTTGGGACCTAGTTGGATGGAGAATAAAGTAAGAAGAGTTTTTTGTTACAGAGTGTTGTCTTTTATAGTCAAAGATGATAAATCAAATCACTTTGTAAAGAACGTTCAAACCAGATGATGCTTTGTTGATATGTATTTCAAAAATATCATAAGTTAAGAGAACATTTGATGCAAGCCTTATGAAGGAAAGGTGTAAAAATGATGATGCCACTCATATACATTTTTTATTGGAAGGAAGGACGTCGTTGGAAGATAGGGAAGTTTCAACACTTCCCATTATAACTCTGAAAATGATAAAGTTGGACTATCAAAGGATATATATGATGATAGTGGAGTTCATGATGAATGTTGAAGAATGGTTATGGGATGCAGTGCAGAGAGCAATGAAAAAGGAATGGACAATCTGAAGGCGGTACAAAAGAACAGTTTAAGGTGGCACCGTTTCCCAGTGTTTGCCAAATTTTAGGGCCTAAAAACCGAGAGATGAAGAAAGGTGTTTTTGGAAAAGTATGTTGCACACAAGTTTGAATATTTCTTGGTATTTTTCATGCAAGTGGACTTCCCTGATCCGAACATCAAAATTTGGCATAGGATAGGTTTGCGTGCAAGATTGGTTTTTACGCCCAAGATTGAAGGTAGCTTGGAATCTTGCGCGCAAGGCATGATTTGAGGACCAAACTTTGGAAAATGAAAAAGGAAGGAATCATGCTAAAGATTCAATAAGTTTTTTATAGAAAATGTTTCCATGAAATAGACTTACGTTCCAAAGGCAACGTAAAATGGGGTTTTGTGCGTGAGGGTTGATTCGAGGTCCAAACTTCAAAAAATGGTTAAGGCATGAAGTGCGGGAAATATTCTATGAAGTGCGTGGAAGATGAGGTTTGTGCGATAATTACTTACGCGCCCAAGGATATGTCAAATGTGGTTTTTCATGATGCGTGACTTACATGCCTAAGGCGACGTCAAATGGGGTTTTGCACGACACGTCAGAATCTTGGGTGATGCATTGGGGTTTTTGCGCGTAGGGGTCAATGAGGTCTATAAATAAGAGGTGACCCCCTCCCACTGTGTGAGCTCAAGACTTAAAGAAATACTGATCTCTGAGGTGTGGAAAAATATTAAGAAAAGGAGAGTGCGCGAATGAAATAGAGTTGTGCGCAAGAAGGTGAAGTTTCGCGTAAGAAGAGAGTTGCGTACAAGATTGAAGTTGCGCACAAGTGGTGTTTCATGAAAAAAGTAAAAACTTGAACATGTGGCATAAAAGTTGCATGCAAGTCACCTAAAAGGGTGCGTGAAATATTTGGGCTCTTCGCACATATTCGGTTGTGCATAAGATATTTCTTACTGGCTTTTAGGTAAGAAAGTAAAGATTTGTACTTCAAAAAATACACCTATTCAATTCCAACGAAGCACTGAAATATTGTAATTCCCTATTAGTTCCAAGAGGGTGCACACACACTTGTGGATTGTTTTCCAAGTTTTATATGAGTGTAAGGGTATATCCTACCCATTGTATTCCACATAAAAGGATTGATTTCTTGTGGATTGTGTGGTACTGGATTGTTTTCATACCATACCAAAAATGTAGCTACTATTGTTGAGTAGTGAACCTTGTAAATATTGTGTTCTTGTGTTTGTGTGTGTTCAGTAGGGAATAAGCTCTTTAACGGGAGTTGAAGGTTGTTTAAAAAAGGAAACATAAAAAAGAAAATGATATCACTAATTCACCCCCTCCCCCTTTCAGTGATACTTGGATCCTGACTAGGAACTTCAAGATGAACATAGTATGTTATTCTTGATGGATCATGTTCTCTCGGACATACCATTAAGAATTGAAAATCTATTCATGATAGATTTTATCTCTCATAAAGTCTCCATTTGGGATGGATGATATCATGGAGTTTGTTCTCCTAGATTTGTGTTAACTTTAGAGCCTCGAGTAGAATCATGTTGTTGGATATGTGGTTGGGACCTCCTGAGACTTGGAGTCTCAAATGAGTATAAGTAGGAGATTCTAGGAGCCCTTTTTGTGTTGTAACAATTTAGGTTGACACCCCTTTTGGACAGAGTATACATAAATCTTATGCTCCCACAAATTAGTTTTGGTTACTCACTTTCCATGGGAGGAGATGACGTGTGGGGTATACCACATGCTTTTTGTGTTTAGATTCTCATGGTTGGATGATATTACTCTCCTATTAGGGGTGGTAAAGACTTGAAATGTAGTTCATCTACTCATTATGTTGAGCCCCCTATGCTTGGATGAGGATACTTCTTTTTTGGTTGAGTTGTGGGATGGATTTTTCCTTAATCTCTCATTTGGGTTTCTTTGACTTAGCTGAATAGTCATGTATAGTAGATCATGGTTATAAATGGAGTTTCTTTCTTGATGGGTTTCCCTATGGATAGTACCAGTGTACTATTGTCATTCAATTTCTACCTTTTTTAGGTTTTTTGGGAAACTGTTGTTTATTCTTATACTCACTCATACATAGGATTTTCCCATACGTTTTGTGTCTTGTTCATACCACATGCCTTTCAACAGAGTCCTTTGAGGACCCCGGGTAGGCAGATCTTAGTGAGATAAACTGATCAGGTGTTTATTGGAGATGAGTAGAATAGATTTATGGAAGTTACATTTGAGAGAAATCCCCTCCTTATGAGAATGTTGGACACTTTTACAATTTCATTTTGGTGGGCGTTTGTTTTTTCCTTTACAATTTCAGTACTTCAGTTGTACTATAGTTTAGAATATATGTATGTGTGTTTTATAGTTTCCAAATTTTTTATATCTTTTCATTGTCTCATCATAGTGTTTCTGGGTGTGTGTGGGTCGACACATTAGGAAAGTGCCTCACAAAATATAGTTATGCTCGCGGGTCTTGTTTCTGCCCTTGGACTATGGAGGTGAACTTCGGGTAGTTGCGGCTCAAGCCTCAACTTGGGGCAGGTCATGATAGATTCGTATCAGAACTAGTTCATTTATTGGGACGTTTTTTGGATGTATCCCCTTAAGATTATTTTTTGGTTTTAGGGAAATAGTATCGAAGTGTCTTGAGTAAGGATCTCAGGCCCGAAAATCCATTGATGGTGTGAACGCCGACATATCCATTCACCAAGACCCTAACTACTTGCATGTTGACTTGGAATTTTGAGACATTAGTTTTAGGGATCAATGGTACATGAATCATATAGTACTCGGTTTTGGTTTTTATTTTTTTTCATCTTGAGTTAGCTCCCTAGATTTACTCTCTGATTGTGGAGCATGTTGAATTATGTTTTAGGATTATGTTACAATCACATCTAGATAGTGTTCCATGACATTATTATGGGGATGATCTGCCCCATGATGAGGCTTCAGTGCAGGGAATTGGTTCTAAGGCATTACCTCTGGGTGGTCAGCCGTTTGAGCCACCACCGATTGAGAAGACGATTATGCCGGTAGTTTAGGCTGAGGATGTGTGCGGGATGAGTGTACTTCACAAGTTCCATTGGAAGTGACCTCTGAGGCACTTCAGTGATCTAGAACCCCAAGCAGTTGATGACTGGTTTGAAGTAGTCACGTGAGTTTTCCACCTAGTGAGGACATTTCTTGACCAGATGGTGGTCCTAGGGTTGAGCCTTCATCATGGTTATGTTAGGCGATGGTGTATTTTAGTGACATAAACCCATGATGAGTGGATTCTCACTTGGGTGGAGTTAAAGAAACTCTTTAGGGGATATTTTTACCCATCCATGATGAGGTTGGTGCGTATCCAAGAGCTTATGTAGCTTCAACTAAGTATCATGATTATGGTGGAGTACTCGGAAAGGTTTATAGACTTGTAATGTTACTCCATGGATATGGTGTGAGATCTATTATTTAGATATAAAAAATTTGATCAGGGACTCTATAGAGACTTCTGAGTAGGTGTGATCTTCATGTTCCTTCCCACTTATTCAGGGGTACTAGAGAAAACTCTGGTCATAGAGATCATCCTAGTAGAGGGGCAGATGGATTTGGTCCATTGTAGTGGTTACGATATTGAGGTGTCTGCAGCAGTTGGTAGAAGGAAGACGATAGGATTGCGGTGCAAGAAGCATACCCATGCCCAGAATTAGGCACGTTGGCCTATAGTGTAGGAGTAGCATGGAGGATTAGGTAAACCGTAAGAGAGGTGGTGTTATGCTTCTGGTGGTCAGGGACATCTTGCTAGAGATTTTCTAACCTTCCATGTTGCTTCGGGAGATTCGGTCGATAGGTAAATTGGTGGTGGCAGCATTTGGATCAAGGAGTTATGAAAAATGGTGGACGATGTGGAGGATTGGGGGTAGAATCAGAAGGTGGAGGGTGGTTTGAGGTATCACCAACACCACCACCGCCAGGTGGTCCACACCTGGCTTAGGGAGTTGGAAGGTGAAGGTGATGATAGTTGTAGTCCATAGAGGAGTTTAACCCAGAAAATATGAGGTTGAATAGATGTATGATCTATGTCAATTTTACTTTATACAATATTAATTGATAATCATTGTTGTGAGGTACTCTTTTCCTTCTGATTCTTTCTTCGAGGTTTAATTGGGGTGATGTTGGGCATCGGTAAAACACTATGTTGGTGTTGTTCAATATAGATTCCAAATTACAAGGAAGAGCCCCCCCTCAAGACACTTTTTTGAGACATGAAAAAAACTATGAGAGAGAGTTAGTGCCATCCAAATAATATAGTATCGTGGTGTGGTGGATGAGTCCCTATACTTCTATGTTTAGGACTGGGTGATGTGTTGGTGGTTATGAAAGAGGGTCCAATAAGACCTAATTTGAGTGTTTGGGAATCCCTTTTTTTTCATTAGTACCCTTTTTCACTTTGAATAATCTTTTTATATAGGACACTCGATAAGGATGTGATGTGTTTTATATAGCTTTAGATTAATGAGGAAGAGGGATGCTTTCCCCACCAAGGCATGTTTTTTTTACATGATAAAAATCATGTGGGTGAGTCAGTGCCACCCTAAACGGATAGTATTGAGGTGTGGTGGATGAGTTCCTTAGACTTTTTTGTTCAGGGTGAGGTCGTTCGATGGAGTGTTGGATCAGGTCATGGCCATTCCAGTGGATATTTGTTTCTCATACCTTTTTTTTCTCGGTATTTTTTCTTGGGAATCCCTATTTTGTTTAGTTGATACACCCACGTTATTTTAATCAACCTGTAATGGAAAATTCTAGAGGAGGTTGTAGTGCAATTCATCTGGGGGTGGATGTGAATTTTTGGGCTTCGTCGGTGTTTACATCTGGTTAGTGTGGTGGTGTACCACTAGACCCTATGAATGTAGAGGAACCATGGTGCATGGTTCTTTTACACCTATCACAGTATAGGAGACATGATCCCGATCAATGCATGAAGTTGGCCTAGTTTGATCTGGATGTAAGTGTGGTTTGTACTTGGCAGTTCCCCTAGGTTCATGCTTGGAAGTTGCATGGGAACCCCTGGTGAGCTCACTAGTGTGGGAGTTTTGGTGGAGAGCTCAATTTCTTTTCCTTTTTCCTGGAATTTTCTATTTATGTGAGAAAATATTTAAGGTGGTAGTGATGTAGTGACTCATGTTTTGACCTATATGACTTTAGAATATTTCTAAGAATATTTTTTAATCCAGGTTCTATGTCAGCATGGGAATCTGAGGCCCGAAGTACCTCAACATGGTGATTTTATATATATTAAATATATTTTATCACATGTATGTAGTTTATCTTGAAACATGAATAACTCTAGAGAATAGTCTCAGATCATAAATCTAAGGTCATTGTTGAGTTCAAAAAATTATGTTTACCTTAGGCATGACATAAAACTTTCCACGTTGGGAGTTTTGGTCAGAGGCGAATTGATAAGATGTTATGTTGTGGATTAATTAGTAAAATGAAAATTTTATTAAAATCTAAACTAAACCTTCCCCATCCGCTTATATTGGGCATAAGACAAAACTAGATGATCCTTCCTCCTCTCCTATCCTCCTTTGGAAATGATGAAATCGATGATGAATCAATGTAATGAGGTGTTGCCGATCTTATTTTCTAATGTCGATAATCATTAGATCAAGGAATTACATGATCCAAACATCATTCAACACCTAAATATTCAGAGTTTATCCCTTGAGGTAGTCATATTTGAGTTTTGGTCTCGATCCCCTAAATTATTCTTTTTTTATGGTTTTAGATCTCAAATACAATTACTATAGATCCCTCCTAGTTTGGTCTGCATGTTTTTGGGTATACTCATGATAATCATGAATTTTCAAAGGTAATTCCTAACTAGAATTATAGTTTAAATGATGTCTAGTTAGAGATAATTTTTTTTATCCCTTTATATTCGAGGAAGAATACTTTTAGGGACTGATGGTTCTGGGCGCAGTGGAAGCGCGTGGGTGGATGTGCCCACTTGGCTTTTTGTCATTAGCAATGATCAATCCGGGATCAATACGACGATAAACGACAGTCTCCACGGATCGAATCACAGAAAAGGACAAAGAAGATGGTTTGTCCCGGAACCACAAACATGGATCGTTACAGGTTGATTATAATTAATTTAATTAATTGTAAAGAAATACCTTTTGGGTGTTCTTTCTTCGTTGATGTTTTCGATCACGTTGTCGATGTGATCCGTCGTTGCATCGCAGAAGCCAAGTGTAGACTCCCTCTAGCGGTGATCCACATGTGTATCTCGTATCTCTGGACGTCGCCAAAGGATTCTCTGGGTGCTAGTGTGGAGAAGCCTTTGCTTGCGTTGTCCGCCTTAGATTTTCTTGATCCGATGGAAGAGGATCTCTCTCGGTCTTGAGAGTGTTCTTGGAGGAAGAGGTTCTTTCGGCCTTGAAATAATTCTCCAATGATGTTGTGCACAACGATTCTCTTGTGTGTCGGAAAAGAGTTGGGGTTGTGAGGATATTTATAATCGGGTGTGTGGGGTTATAGAGTTATGACAATAAATAAACATGTTACGTGTTTTATTTATTTCATTGACTCTTTATTTAAAACCCCCATGTCGAATAAATAATTCCTTGACATATGCTCACGCTGATTATAATAAATATCATTTAAAACAATATTATATCCTCAAAATCCCAACTGGAAAAACTACACGGCGTGTAATAATAAATACACGGCGTGTACTTGTTTTTCATTGAAAACTACACGGCGTGTACATTAAATGTACACGGCGTGTATATCTTGTTTTCATTTATTCATTTCCTTTCCAAAATAAAACTACACATCGTGTACATTTAAAAAATACACGGCGTGTACTTGTTTTATTTTATTTTTCTTCCATCATTAAAAATAACTTAGGATTCCTTGAATAATTATTAAACCATGTACGGGAATAATCTTTATTCAACTTGAGATACTTGGATACACTTAGTGTGTGACCCTCTAGGCCTCTTTCTCGTTGGCATTAGACGGGCTTGCCTAAAGTCCAAGATTACTGTCTAGCAACGGGTCAAGGCACCCAAGAGAAAGAAGTTGACGCTGCATTGACGTATCACCTCATACGAACGCTTACTGTGTAATTTAATCCCTTTGTCTCGATATCTCATCAAGAAGGTTTCATGGCAGTGTCATAAACCTATATACTTGATATGTCGTTCTTTGACTACCTGAAATAAACTCGTCGTTTACACCATGGCCATGGAATTTAATGCGACAGTTCTATTTTAATCAAAGGGTCGAGATATCAACTTCCATAAATGGAAGGGACAAATCCTTCCTTGACTTATCCATTAACAACATGTCACTCGTGATGCACCCAACGCACCCTACTTCCCGCCAACTGTCTGCGTGACAATTTTCGTCAGTTAATCTAAGTGTGTGAGTCATGACATGAGTTAATGATAATCTTTCAGTCTAAGGACCATTACACACGCTCGCAGATAGAAATATCCGATGACACAAATACATGCAGAATTACTACTGGCGGGTTTGTTCTCATAATCTCCCATCTTGGAGATTACCAAATGTGAACTCCATGAGAGAGAGTCTCATCTTCTTACGAGTACTCGCACATGACGTTCTGTATACTATGTGTCCTATCATAGTATGTCATCCAAACGCAGAACTTTATTTAACAATATTGTTATAGCATTTCAAGGTTCTCATCATAGCGGGGATCTTCTATGACCTTATTAATGCAAGAAATATTCCAGGACATTATTATATTATAGTCATGCAGAACAATGAAAAATATATAATAAGTGAACATTTATGTAATCAAAGTACAAAACAGTTGGTTCTTAGGACACCAACCCTTACAAACTCCCACTTGGACTAGAGCCAACTACCTACGACTTTTAGTCCGCTAGACCTCACATGATGATCATGTTTCTGTTGAGTCAAGGATTTATTCAATGGGTCCACCACGTTGTCTTCCATGGAAATACTGCTCACTAGAACTTCACCTCTCTGAGTAAAATCCCTCAAGAGATGATACTTCCAAAGTATGTGCTTTGTCCTTTGATGTGACCTTGGATCTTTTGCAAGTGCCACCACTGCAGTATTATCACAATAGAGTGTGATAGGATCTTTACTGATCGGTACAACATCCAGCTCTTGGACGAAGCTTCGCATCCATACTGCTTCTTTAGCTGCCTCAGAAGCTGCGATATACTCGGACTCTGCTGTAGAATTTTCCACCACACTTTGTTTTGAGCTCTTCCAGCTCACTGCACCTCTATTCAAACTGAAGATGTATCCAGTATTTGACTTCATGTCATCTTGATCAGTCTGGAAACTAGCATCTACATGTCCTATGATGACTAGTTCCTCATCTCCTCCATAAACTAGGAACATATCCTTAGTATGCCTCAAATACTTAAGGATAGTCTTGACTGCCATCCAATGGAGGTCTCCTGGATTAGCTTGATATCTACATACCACACTCAATGCGTAAGCAACATCTATCCTCGTACATAGCATAACATACATGACTGACCCAATCGCGGATGCGTAATGGATCCTTGCCATCCTCTTTCTTTCCTCAAGTGTCTGAGGAAACATTTTCCTGGAAAGATGAATGCCATGTGACACTGGCAACAATCCCCTCTTGGACTGTTCCATACTGAATCTCTTCAGTATCTTGTCAATGTATGTACTTTGACTCAGGCCCAGCATTCTCTTGGATCTATCACGATGGATCTTGATCCCAAGAATATTTGCCGCCTCGCCCAAGTCTTTCATGGAGAATAATTTATGAAACCATTCCTTAACTGACTGTAAGACAGGTACTTCGTTTCCAATTAGCAATATTTCATCAACATATACTATTAGGAAAATGACTGCACTTCCACTAAACATTTTGTAGACACAAGGATCACATTCATTCTTAACAAAGCCAAATTTTGTAATAGCTTCATCAAAACGAATGTTCCATGACCTTGATGTTTGCTTTAATCCATAAATGGATTTCTACAACTTGCATACCTTGTTGGAATACTTTGGAGTCACAAACCCTTCAGGTTGTGTCATGTAGACATCTTCCTGTAGGTTCTCGTTAAGGAAATCTATTTTGACATCCATTTTCCAAATTTCATAGTCATGGAAAGCAGCAATGGTCAATAGGATTCTGATGGACTTCAGCATTGCAACCGGTGAAAAGGTTTCATCATAGTCAATTCCTTGACGCTGTCTAAAACCTTTTGCAACTAGTCATGCCTTGTAGGTGCTGACTTGCCCCTCCATGTCCAGTTTCTTCTTGAATACCCATTTATTACCAATAGGCTTTACATCAACTAGAGGATCTACCAAAATCTAGACTTGGTTTTGGTACATGGAATCCATTTCAGAATTCATGGCTTCTTTCCACTTGGCAACGTCTGTGCCTTCAACTACTTCCTTGTAGGTAAGAGGATCATCATTGTCAACCAATAATGAGTCACCATCCTCAGTGACAAGAAAACCATATAATTCTGGTTCTCTCACCTCTCTTGTGCTCCTACGCAGTTCTTGTGTCTCTGGAACAGTTTGTTCTTCCACAGGGCTTTGTGGAATCTGTTCTTGTACCAACTCATGTGTATCTTGATCCTTGACTTCATTGAAGTCTATCTCACTCCCACTATCTGTTTTGGAGATGTGCTCCCTCTCAAGGAATATGGCGTGTCTTGCCACTGTAACATTTTTTTCTGAGGGGTTGTATAGGTAATATCGCCTTTTTTCCTTGGGATATCCTATAAAGATACACTTTGTGCCTCGGGTGCAAGTTTGTTACCTAAAGAGGCCTTAACAAATGCTTCACTGCCCCACACATGTAAATTCGATAACATGGCTTTGCGTCCACTCCATAATTCGTATGGAATACCATTTATCGATTTAGTTGGTACTTGGTTTAGTATATGAACTTCTGTTTGTAATGCATATCCCCAAAAGGATAATGGAAGACTTGCATGACTCATCATTGATCTCACCATGTCCAAAAGGGTGTGGTTACTCCTTTCACTTACACCATTCCACTACAGTGCGTAAGGAGGAGTGAGTTGAGATTGAATCCCAAACTCCTGTAAGAAATCAATGAAGTCCTGATTAAGATATTCTCCTCCTCTTTCTAAGCGGAGTTTCTTAATCTTCTTACCAAGCTGGTTCTCAACCTCATTCTTGTATTCTTTGAACCGATCAAAAGAATCTGACTTATACCTCATTAAATAGATATATCCATATCTATTAAAATCATCAGTAAAAGTTATGAAGTACGAGAACCCACCCCTTGCTTCAACTGGAAATGGTCCACAAACATCTGTGTGAACTAATTATAGAAGCTCTTTAGCTCTTTCACCTTTCCCACTAAATGGTGCTTTGTTCATTTTGCCTTGTAGACATGCATGACATACACCAAGTGGTTTTAGTTCGAAAGAATCTAAATACCCATCTTGATGTAATTTTGTCAAACGTTTCTCATTGACATGACCTAGCTGGTGATTCCAAATTTGGGTGTGGTATGAGTCATGTGAATTAACTTTGTTATCGATTTCCATTACTTGGTTTGTGTAGTCTAACACATAAAGGCTGTTATATAAATGTTCCCTACCAAAACAAATGCTATCTTTATAAAAGTAGCAACATTAATTTCCAAACTTGAATATGAATCCATCAGTATCTAATCTGGATACTGAAATAATGTTTTTAGTAACAGAGGGCACATAATAACAAACTTTCAAAACCAAGACCATCTCGGTAGGCAATGTGAGGTGGTAGTCTCTGACAGCTACAACAGCAAGTCTGGCTCCGTTGGCTGCTCGTAGATCTACCTCCCCTCGATCAATCTTCCTGAATCTACTTGGTTCCAGTATTTGGATACAAATGTGAGCACCACAAGCAGTATCTAATACCCAATTAGTATAAACAGATAGATTGCATTCGATAACAAATGCACCTGAAGCTTCCCCTTTCTTCCTTGGCTGGGTCCAGTTTTTCTTCCAGTGACCCTTCTTGCCACATGCGAAACAAACAGAATCATGTTCCTTTGCCTCCCCTTTGATCTTCCTTTACTTTGAAGGCCTTGAAGAAGCTTTGGGCTTAAATATCTTCGCCTTCCCTTTCCTTTTATTCACCATAAGGATAGAAGGCTTTCAACGCTTCATGTCATTGTCCACTTGGCGAATAAGGATAAGAAGATCAGATAGATACTTCTCAATATTTTTCATGTTGAAATTAACAACAAAGTTTGAGAAGCTCTGGGGGAGTGATGCGAGAATGAGATCGGTACCCAGTTCTTCAGGGAGTTTAAACCCTAGAACCTCCAAGCGCTCAATGTAGCCAATGATCTTGACTACATGAGGCCCAGCTGGGGCACCCTCTCCAAGATTGCTCTGAAATAGAGCCTTGGAGATCTCAAACCTCTCATGTCTTACTCTCTCCTGGTATAGACCACGGAGGTGCTCGAGCATGCTGTAGGCATCCATGTCTTCATGAGACTTCATGATCTCACTAGACATAGATGACAACATCAAACATTGAACGTCGAGAGCATCGTTCAAATGTTGATCATAGACCAGGAAGTCTTCATCACTCGCCCCTGGGGCAGGAGAATTAGGAAGTGAGGACTCCAGCACGTAAAACTTCCGTTCATGGAATAGGATAACCCGAAGGCGCCTAAACCATTCCTGAAAGTTACTGCCAGTGAGGATATTGTCTTTATCCAGTATTGGTCGCAGAGAAAATGTGGTTGACGAGTTTTTCATCTTGATTCTAGAATTTTAAAAGAGCAGATTTATTAGTACTTTCTTGATTACATTATATGAGAAATAATAAATTTTATTAAGTCTCCCACTATTTTATCAAGTCCCAATGGCCCTCACCATTGAACTCGGAATGTCCAGTTGCTTTGACATTATAGTGGCAAGGATCCATATTCCCCTTCACATAACCCCAACAGGGGTTGGTAATGCTATTTGAAGGTATTTAGGTAGGCAAGTCTTTGCCAACTGTGAGCTTACAGTTCCTTGATCTGTTGAGTGGACTCCCCAATCCTGATATCCTGACTTGGATTTCCTCAACTCTTGCCTCCAATATTACATCAAGTCTAGCAAGGGCTACTTCTCTTGATTTAATATGGTTAAGTCAACCCAAAACCTTTCATAGGGGATTCCTTTATAAAAGTAAGTGTCCCAACAAGGGTTGGTCAAACACATAGTTTTATTGAGTCTTTCCCTTAATCAAGTAACAGAAGGCTTGGTCTGACTTAATATGGTATTTGAGGGATTTTATTCTTTATGTGTATCATTGCATTATCACATTCTTTTTAATATTAAGTGATGCTTGCTTAAGTGATTAACCATGTTCCGATAATGTTTACGCATAGTCCGGTTTTTATTTTATTCCATCTTTGCATGCTTGTTCATTTTATTAATTATATGATCACGAAAACACATACATAATAAATAAACCATGAAATCAGACAGAAATAAAATAATATGGCATGATCATGAGCTTCTATTGGTTAGCTTATATAGTGGTTTTGATAAGCTAACCCTGACCTAGGGAAAACACTGTGAACCTGTTGGTTCATGTTTTGCAGCTCTCACCTGTCCACCTTTGTATCTTCTTGCGTCGGTTTCGCCTCAGCTTCGGGATTTGAACCGTCTCCTCTGGCTTGGGAGATCCTCCATTACATGGGTTTACATTAAAGAAACCATGGGCACGCAGGCCTTACATTTTATTGGAAGAAGGCTCGCATGTCAACAAATTTAAATTAAATAAATTTAAATGAAACCATACACATACAAACGGTCTTTGGTATAGCTCATGATCATATATAGTATGCAACAACATTTACGCATATTTAGAATTCAAATTCTTTTAATCGTTCTTTTATTTAAGATAATATGCGCTCGAATTCAATTAATTATGATCTTATAATTAATAAATTCTTTATATTAAATTCCTTTCTGAATTTCCTTGAGATTCTTCTCATCCATAATCCTTGTACGGGTCTTTGTACATTGGAGGAAACCTGGTGAAATTCCATTTATGGAAATTACACGGTGTGTAGTTTATAATTACACGGCGTGTATTTTTCTTTTCACCATTTATCCAAAGTACACATCGGGGCTTTGGCGTGTTTTCTGTAATTTGGAAATTTTAGAGTACACGGTGTGTAGATGAATCATACATGGTGTGTACTTCCTTGTTACGCGGTAACCGGCTTGGCGATCCCATGTACGCGGTACGTGGCTTATCTTTGTACACGTTTTCACCTGGGTCGGAACGGACTACACGACGTGTTGTTCCAACATACACACTGTGTATTCCAGTTTCCACGCGCTGTTCTATTTTGGTCAACATGGCGTGATTAAAACTTAGGCATAATCAATTCACACGGTGTGGTTTGGAAGACTAGTGTCGGTTCGTTGAACCTAAGTACACGACGTGTAGTTTTGATTACACGTCGTGTAATCCCGTGTTGTACAGAAAGAAAGAGAGGCTCCTCCGGATGAGTTCCTCATTTTTATTTTTAGTCAAAATTAAAATTAAAAGGTCGTTTCTATGATATGAATCGAGAAACGAAGGAGGAAGAATAGATCTCGTTAACTCAGATTTATAGAATGATTTATTTTGAATTTAATCAAATATGAATGCGTAAATTATCAACGAAAATTAAATAACTATAATCAACGTTGTAACCTTGCTCTGATACCATTTGATGGTTCCAGGCGCAGCGAAAGTGCGTGGGTGGATGTTCCCACTTGGCTTTTTGTCATTAGCAACGATCAATCCGGGATCAATACAACGATAAACGCGAGTCTCCATGGATCAAATCACAGAAAAGGACAAAGAAGATGGTTTGTCCCGGAACCACAAACAAGGATCGTTACAGGTTGATTATAATTAATTTAATTAATTATAAAGAAATACCTTTTGGGTGTTCTTTCTTCGTTGATGTTTTCGATCACGTTGTCGATGTGATCCGTCGTTGCGTCGCAGAAGCCAAGTGTAGACTCCCTCAATAGGTTCTTCATGAGGCTAGAGATATCGAATCTAAAATTATGCCTATATTTTTTAAACAAAAAAAACATGGAATCCATCAAAGTCTGGTTCCTTTGTATGATGAATTTTTTAGATGGAAAAATAATTTCATCATCTGTGATATCAAGGAAAAGATGGTGATTCTTGGTATCTGTGATCACTAAAGTAATGTAGGAATCAATATCCAAAGAGATATGGGTCTCTCCATCTAAATAATGCTCTTGAAAAGAAATGTATAATAAGGTTATATTCTTCCTTCTCATTCGATATTTATCTTCCATTGAGATTAGTAAGATAGGAAATAAATTTCTTATGGAACCATGCAAAAGCCTTTTGTTTAAAATAGAGCATATTTGTGTCACCTTCTTTAATATGAGCCTCGCGTTTCCACATGGACCACAATATTTCTTTGATTCTAAGAGAAGCATCCAAATCTACTTCAAGGGTAAAAATATGTAATGAATTTCATCTCATGAGGCATGGTAATAGTGTGCAATAATCTTTCTCATAATGTTGTCATACTGGAGGTGAGGCTAGTAATACTTTTTTTCACTCTACAAATTCAATTTTGAGGCCACCTGAGGAATTTTTGTTCTGACCTCATACTTGCCACCAGACCAACGTGTTCGGATCACTTATTCACTCTACTTATACCTATCCCAAAAACATTCAAACCTAAAAGGAATAGTTTTCTTCGGTGGAATGATATTGTAGGAAAATTTAATAAGAATGGGGAAATGATCGAATGAAGTATGTGAAAATGAGACTCCTAGAAGAATTTAAATAAATTGATCCAATCACTTGACATGAAAAACCTATCTAATTGTTCCTCAACATGTGTGGATTTCAACTTTCCTTAAAACCATATAAATGTGTTACCCGAGTATCCCAAATCAGGGATATATTCCACCAATAGATAGTACCTCATCTAATTAAAAGGTTTACTTGATCCATATTTTTTTATATTGAAAAAAAATTAATTAAAATCATTTCCAACTAACATGGGACCAGGGATGATATCCCGCATAGAATTAAGGAGTTACCAAAACCTCCACTAATCCTTTTGATATGGACACCCATAAAACCCTATATAATCCTAGACATGGGAATATATCTGTGGAATATGAGTGGCTATATAGTTCAAGGATAATTTCATAATTTTGACATCTATGTGATCCTTAGAGAGAATACAATTCCCCCCAAAATGAACTTGTTATGCCACTAGTAGAAAACCATGAAACCCTTTTCTCAAAGCTATCCCCCTAGTTTTATTTCATTCCAGAATGGTTTTAGATATAGAAACCAAATCAAGGTCACCTTTATCACAACTGTGCTGGATCATTTAAATCATGCATGGGTTTCCAAGACCATGGAAGTTCCTTTTTAATATTTTCTTTGGGAAAACTGGGGCTTGTTCATTCCAATTCCTAACTCTGAGTATTAGATAAAAGAATGATCTCATACTATTTCCCATATTTTGGAGTATGACACTACAACTAACTCTGCTTCTAAGTTTTTTATATAGAAACTTTGTTTCACCATCAAAATATTGGTGTCATGGTCTCCTCTACCTTTCCACTTCCACGTTCAATGTTTTTTAGGGACTTTAATCATAGATTAAATATGTAAGTCATCTACTAGGGAGGAAAATATAGTGGGGCCGATACCCAGATAGAGATCCTGATTGGGGGGTATAAATAGATTCTTGTTGGATTGGGAGTCCGATCAATATTTCCCTCAAAGGTAGGATGAATTCATGAAGGGGAGGTGATTTTCATATTAAAATGATCAAACTGGTTTTCAAGAGTTTTCCAATATTCTTATGATATAGTAGGGGTCACATGTTCCTTAAAATCCTTTGATTTCATGAGGTAATTATTATCTAGAAAAGAAGGTGGAGGCCCCAGCATGATGATCGTATTTTGTTCAATTACTGATTGAGCACTTCGGGAATTATAAAGTGTATGCCCATATTTTTTACTTTTTGATTCTAGTATGAAAGACAACCCCTATTTTTTTCTTTATTTCATGGAATGTAATAAATTATAATGTTTCCTTCTTTATCCACAGTCTTTGAGGTGCAATCTCTCTCTTTATGCCTGATGCAACCACAAAAAAATCAAAAATACAGGTAGTTTCTCATATTCAAAAGAGATCCAAACATTTTAATCCTCCATAGCAAGGTATGTTCCCCTCATTGGTGGTTTTGAAATATCTACCAAGGACATGATTCTCATAGTAGATCCCTGATGAATTATATTAGAGTGATCCCATTCAATATAGTCTTTGATATGACCTCTAATATCATATATAATCCATTTTGATCATCTGGATAATGGAATACCTTTAAGATGAGTATATAAGGGACTCATAGAAAATTAGATTTTTATGATTTCATCACCATTTCTTACGTACTTCATTTGAATAATGTGACTATCGAATAACCAAGGTCTCCCCAGAAAAACATTCTATTTATCCTTCTCACTGAACAATTCAATAATCAGATTCCCAAATCCTATATCTGTAATAGCCACACTATCCCCAAGATTCCATATAGATTGCATAGTATATTTCAGGGTGTTAGTTTAGAAGGGATGACTGGTAATATATTTACCATTGGTGAGGATAGATATTAAGTGTGCCAGTAATGAGGGATGTTTTTAAGAAATGGGTTTTTAGGTTACTTTTGCAAAAAGGGATAGGGTTCCTAATATTTTTAAAAATGGGTCCTGAGATGTGTGAACCTCATTCACGCATCCCTGATCCCAGGAAGACGTGTGAATCGAGTTCACGCATCATAGGCACGCTGAAAGATGCATGAATCCCATTCACGCATTCTTCGCAAAGTTGTTAACGGATGCATAAACGAGATTCATGCATCATACATAAACTTTTAATTTTTTTTAACTATGTATTTTATTATATATATATATATAACAAAAAAATATCAGAATTTATCTAATATTTAATATCCAGTAGTACTGCCATTACAGTAGTCTGGGTTCTGATAGAAACCCTCACCTAGATATCCCTTTTATAAAAGGGAAAGCCTTGGAAATCATTCTACATTTCCGATGTGGGATTTAGGTTCTCTCTTTCCTGCGCAGAACATTCTGTATTTTTGATATGAGATATTGTTTCAAGTAAATGTCATTAAAAGACAATAAAATAAAAACTATAAGACCAATATAAATAAAACATAAAACCTGGATTAAACATATAAGAAATAGTTTAAAATAAAAATAATTTCACAAAAAATGTTGATGAATAATAATTTATAAGCTTTCAAAACCACCAACTTGAAACGTAAAAATGTTTCAAGTAAGTGTCTCTAAAAGACTGTAAAATACAAACTATAAGACCACTATGAATGAAACTTAAATCATGGATTAAATATATAAGAAATTGTTGAAAATAAAAAAAGGAATTTTGTAAAAAATGTTGATGAAAAATAATTTATAATCTTTCAAAACCACCAACATAAAACTTAAAAAAATTCAAGTACATGGCTTTGAAAGCCTATAAAATTAAAACTATATGACCAATATAAATGTAAATTAAAAAATAGATTAAACATATAAAAAATAGTTAATAATTATTTAGTTAATTAGTAATATAATTATTAATTATATAATTAGTAGTTAATTAATAATATCATTATTAATTATATAATAATTAATTAGTAATATAATTATTAATTATATAATAATTAATGAGTAATATAATTATTAATTATATAATAATTAATTAGTTAATTTGTAATAGAATTATTAATTATATAATAATTAGTTAGTTAACTAGTAATATAATTAGTAATTATATAATAGTTAATTATTTAATTAGTAATATAATTATTAATTATATAATAATTCTCTAGTTAAATACTTACTAGTAATAAAATAAATAATTGTAATTATTCATTATAATTATTAGTTATTAATTATTAATAATTAATTAGATAATAATTAATTAGTTAATTATTAATAAAATAAATAATTTTATAATAATTAATAAATTAATTAGTAATATAATTTTCAATTATTATTATAATTATTTATTATATAATTAATAATTATTTTTATAATTATTAATTATATAATTAATAATTATAATTCTAATTAAGTAAATATTAATTATATAATTAATAATTAATAATTAATACTTATAATTAATAATTATATTACTAATTAACTAATTAATTATTATATAATTAATTTTTCATAATTAATAATTATATTGGTAGTTAACTAATTAATTATTATATAATTACCTATTACTAATTATAATTAATAATTATGTTACTAACTAACTAATTAATTATTATATAATTAATAATTAATAATTAAAGATTAAAAATTATAATTAATAATTTTAATTAATAATTATATTACTAATTAACTAATTAATTATTATATAATTAATAATTTCTAATTATAATTTGTAATTATATTACTAATTAACTAATTAATTAGTATATAATTAATAATTAATAATTATAATTAATAATTATTTTATTAATTTATTATTTTATAATTAATACATATATTACTAATTAAATAATTAATAATTTTATAATTTAATTAATAATTAACTAAATAATTATGGTATATTAGTAATTAAAAATTATAATTAAAAAATTTATTACTAATTAATAAATTAATTATTACATAATTAATAATTACTAATAATAATTAATAATCTTATTACTAATTATAATTAGTAATGATATTACTACTTAACTAATTAATTATTATATAATTAATAATTATATTACTAATTAAATAATTATTTATTTCATAATTAATAATTATAATTAATAAATATATTACTAATTAACAAATTAAATATTATATAATAAATAATTAATGATTATAATTACTAATTATATTACTAATTAACTAATTAATTATTATATAATTACTAATTACTAATTAATAATTAATAATTACTAATTATAATGAATAATTATATTATTAATTAACTAATTAATTAATAATTAATAATTATATTACTAATTAACTAATTAATTATTATATAATTATTTTACTAATTAAATAATTAATTATTGTATATTTTTAATTATTAATTAATAATTATTAATTAATAATTGTTAATTAATAATTATACTAATTCTTAACTAATTAATAATTATATTACTAATTAATTAATTATTTATTAACTATTTATTATATGTTTAATCTATATTTTAGGTTTTATTTATATTGGTCTTATAATTTGTATTTTATAGTCTTTCAATGCCACATACTTAAAACATTTTTAGGATTCAAGTTAATGGTTTTGAAAGCTTATAAATTATTTTTCATTAAAATTTTTTACAAAATTATTTTTATTTTAAACTATTTATTATATGTTTAATCCATGTTTTAAGTTTCATTTATATTGGTCTTATAGTTAGTATTTTATAGTTTTTCAAACCCACATACTTGAAACATTGTTAAGTTTCAAGTTGGTCGTTTTGAATGCTTATAAATAATTAATCATCAACATTTTCTACAAAATTCTTTTTATTTTCAACTATTTATTATATTTTTAATCCATATTTTATGTTTCATTCATATTGGTCATATAGTTTGTATTTTATAGTCTTTCAAACACACATACTTGAAACAGTTCGATGTTTCAAGTTGGTGGTTTTGAAAGCTTATAAATTATTATTCATCAATAGGTTTTAAGAATTTTTTTTTCAACTCTTTCTTATATTTTTAATCTACCTTTTTAGTTTCACTTATATTGGTATTATAGTTTTTATTTTATAGTCTTTCAAAGTTGTGTACTTGAAATAGAATCCAACATTGGAAATGCAGAGTGTTCTATGCAAGAAAGGGAGTACCTGAATCCCACATCTAAAATACAGAATGATTTACAAGGCAAACCCTATTATAAAAGAGAGCCATGGGTGAGGGTTTTTGTTAAAATCTAGACTATTTTAATGGATTTACTACTTGATATTAAATAGCAGATAAATTCTTCTGAAAATTTTTGTTTTATATATATATAACCAAAAAAACCAAAAAAAATAAAAAAAATACCAAAAATAGCAAAAAAATTAAAAAATTAAAACTTTTTTTAGGATGAATGAACCCCATTCAAACTTTCTATAGAGGGAAGACACGTGAATGGGGTTCACGCCTCTTTAGACACATTTTTAAAAATAGTTGGAACCCTATCCTGTTTTGAAAAAAATCAAAATACCCATTCTTAAAAAAAACCCAGTAACGAGTCTTCATATTTTTCATCCATAATGACCGATTTCTCCTTATATATAAGTGATATGTTCTTCTATCGCTTCTCTATATCCCCTTCCATCATAATAAATGTCAGAAAATAATTCAACCAAAAATATTAGGGAATATCGTGGATGGTAGCAATGATCACAACATCATTGTAGTGGTGGTAATGACGATGCGATGAAAAGAACATATGAAAGATCTATGATTGAAAACCCACAACCTAAATTTTTTGACACACAAAAACTAGATTTCCAAAAATCATTAAAGTACCAATGATACCACAAATGTAATAGAAGTGGGTGAAAAAAAATGAAAATCTAACAATATAAGGTAGTCGATGTCATAATCGTCCGATGAAACAAATCACCGCCAAACCTGGGAAAAAATATAGTAATATTCAAACCCTAGTAAAACATAGTATCTCACTCTTATAGTTGAGAAAATATGATTTAATTTATATATATTAAAGTAATTTGAGATATTTTCAAGAAAAAACCCCAATGAGAGATTGGTAGGACAAATCCCCACTAGAGATTTGTCAATGTGATATGTATGTTTATATATTCTTATAATTTTATATATTTGTTTTTTACATTCTTATATTTATATATTAAATTTATAAATAATTAAATTAATATATATGTATGCATGCATTCATGCAGGTACTTCTATTTATATGTATATATGTTTTAGTTTATGTGTTTGTACACACTTATATATATGTACACATAATTTTATATAAGATTATGCATATATTTATATATATGTATGAAAGTATGTTTGTTTAAAATATTTAAATATATGTATGAAATCATGTATGTATAAAATATTTAAATATATGTTTGAAATATTTTCTGTTCACAATATTTGGATGAAAGCATGTATATATATACTTCAAATACATATATCAATATATATGTGTGTGTATGTATATAAATGTAGGTATATACATCACGTGTAAATATATGTATGTAAACACTCATTCAATTTCATAATTTCATGTACACATGTATATATATAGTATGTAGTAATATTGAAGTATAATTAATACTATATATAAGAAATTATAATTTGTAAAATATACATAAAATACTACTGTGAGTATTTATAAGTATACACAAACATAGACACTCATTAAATTTTATAATTATATATATAAATATATATAGTCTTTAATTATATTGATATATAACCAATACAATATATATAAAAGTTATAATTAATAAAATATTCATAAAATATTGTGTATATAAGTATTTATAAGAATACCCAAAAGTAAACACTCATCCTTTTTTATATTTTTATATATACATATATTTAGTATATAATTATGCTGATACAAAAAATATACAACAAATTTTCACTAAAATATTTGGTGTATATTTTTTGGTTGAAAATTTAAATTGTGTTCACATTCTTATGTAAAAACAAATTATATATATATATATATATATATATATATATATATTCAGGGATTTTTACATATATGTGTGTGATAAAAAAAGTAAAATATATTTATCTAAAAATAGGTATAAAAAACTTAATTAGAATATATAGTTTATACCAAAATATACACTGTAAATTTATATTGTAAAATTTATGTTGTATGTTTAATTATATATATGTTTACATACACATACACATTTTTTATATGAAGTATGTATTTAATTATTTATATAGTTGTACTAGTAAAGTTTTCCTATGATTTAATATCAATAAGTGCCCATTTTGTATGGATCTTACTGTTAAATGCACGTTTTGGTGTATTATATATTTATATTTGTATATAACAATTTTAATATAAATTCATGTAATTATATAGATATATATTTATATTTTTTTAAAGAGTACAATGTATTAAGAAACAATCAACACATAATTACAAATTCCAATGGGAATATGGTCAAGGCAATATTGGTCACCCTAATCTTTCTCAAAACTAGACAAAAAATGGGCCACTTTATTTCCACCTCTCCTAATGAAAAAAAACCTTCAATAGGAGAAGTCATCCAATACTGACTAGATCTTCCTTATAATAAGTCCATAAGGATATAGATCCTCTCCATGTTTATAAATATAATTAATCATAGAATGAAAATTATATTCCACAATCACCTTATCTCACCCATTGGAACGGGAAAGGAGAATACCATGAATAATGATCAATGCCTCCGAAATATATGGATCCCAAATATCCTAAATAGAAAAACATTGAGCTACCAAAATATACAAATTATTTTGGTGAAAAATTATCCCAATACCCACCTTAGATCCTAAAGTGAAAAAAATATCAGTATAATTCTTGATAAAACGTTCGACGGGATCCAATTCAAAGAATCCCAGCTGTAACTCTCATTAGAGGAAACAACATTGCTCAGAGTCCAATGATTAATCCACTCCAAGGAACTCTCATACAAAATGTGATATTGGGTATTATTTTATTATAAAATTTATCCATTATACCTTTTCCAAACCAACCATATAATTGTAAAAATTAGTCCCACCACCCACGGTTCAACAGAGGAAAGCCATGTATTTAAATTATGAGTAAGATCAAGAGATGAATAAAAACGTCATGTAAATTATCCCTCCACTCCTTCAAAACCCCTACCACTTTTTGGTAAAGAAAAATAGCATGAAATGGTGATTTTACATCATAAAGACAAACAATACAAGTGTCATATATAAAGAGGTGATGATAAGCAAGAAAAACTCGAGTTAGAAGAAAACCATAACAATCCTAACACACAAAAATATTACCTTGGGTGGTAACTTCAGAGATCAAATATCATTCTAGTACCCAACATGTGAAATAAGGGGATAGTCCTCAACCAAAATAGTATATCTGCAATGAAGAAAATAAATCCATGATGTCTCCCACTTCCAACACATTTGATCCTTCCCTATATATGGGATAATTGGAATACCAAGAATAATATTGTGGTCTATATTATTAAACCAACAAAAAATCTTATCATGATCCCAATAATCCCAAAAATTATTAAATAAAAATCAAACTCTTGTAGTTTCCATACCCATAAAGACTTGAGAAGAAACTCTCAAATGAGAACTATTTGTAATCCATGGATCCCTCCAAACAAAAATATCATTACCATTCACAATCCTCTAGTATAAACATTTCCCAAGAGGGGTCTTAGCACCCCAGATACTCCCCCATAGATAGCTTGTTCTTTTCCCCAAACAAGAATGGATAAAATTTACAGAAGGGAAATATTTAGCTCAAAAATACCTTAAAAAGAAGGAATCTGAATTGTAAATTAGACTCCAACCATTATTAGAAAAAAGTGCTTCATTAAACATCTTAAAATTTCAGAAACCAATCCCACTAGAAAACTTTGAGATAGAAATATTATCCCAATCCACCCAATGAATATTATGCTTCCCCTTATTCGACCAGCACAAAAAATTGTTCAACTGAGAATGAATTCGGAAAATAAGGGTTTCTGGGAATATGAACAAATACATTGCATTGGAAGTAATTTCTTGAGCTACATCCTTTATAAGAATCTATTTTCTAACCTTTTAAATTTTACTGCTTGACCAAAAATAAATTGTTTTATCCACTCTATCAACAATATAATAAAAGACTTGATTCTTTTATTTTTCAATCACATTTGGAATCCCATGATAGTATTCGTGTTTCTCAACCACTATAAAACCACACAATCACTTTAAATCCTCCTTCTTTAATGGTAAG
The DNA here is from genome assembly GCA_963277665.1 of Viscum album. Lineage (NCBI taxonomy): Eukaryota > Viridiplantae > Streptophyta > Magnoliopsida > Santalales > Viscaceae > Viscum > Viscum album. The sequence continues at coordinate 256,707,191 of OY728128.1, read as the reverse complement.
ACTTCCTTAATAAAATGAATTTATGATTTCATAGGATTAACCTATTGACCAGAATCCATTTCATATATATGGATAATATTCACCACTATCAAAAATTATTGAGAAGTAGCATGCATAAAGAGGATGCTATAATGTTCAAAGAATAGATGAGTATGGGGAACCATTTTGACATACCTTAGCTCTGTGAATTAACCCTTGGTCCACCAAGCTCAGCAGAAGATGAATGAAGACATCTGCCACTAGAATAAATATGTAACGAGATAAAGGATCCCCTTTTTGTAATCCCCTTGGAGGCTTGAAGAAATATAAAGGGATACCATTAATAATAATATTGAAAGATACTACAGTCACACAATTCATAAAAATATTAACTTGTTTATCCCCAAATCCAATTTTGGAAAGTACCATATCAAGAAAAGGCCATTCTAACCTATCATAATCTTTCATAATAATACGAGTCATTGCTATAACTCCACTTTTAGATGAAAAATGAGTCTTCATAGAGTGAAATAATCCATGCATGATTGATTCATTGTCAGTAATATATCTATTTAGGATAATATCACATTAAGTTTTAGTCATAATAAGATAGAGGAAGTCCCACAGATGAGTCTGTAATGACCCAGACTGTTTAAATGGTAATTTTTTCATAAAAATTTGTGTTATTTTATTTTACACAACAAACACATATCTATTTAATAATGAAGTTATGTTTATATAATATAAAGGGAAATGTGACCATCAAGATTTGACTGTTATATGACTGTTAGTCAAATATGAAACTTGTTCAATATAAACATTGGAAACAATACTCTTGGTAATAATTTTAACATTATAAATAGTGTTTAAAAGTAAAAATGAAAATGGATAATTAATACGGAAAGGAGAACTGGTGGGCTCAACCAGTAGAGTCACGTTGTATGAAGCCCATTTGTTAGAAATTGGGAAGAAGGTAGAATCATTAGGATTCAACCTTGACCAAGACCAAGATAATCTTCAACAAGTGATGCTTGTATGAAATAATATACACAATAAGTTAATGTTAGTAGAAATTACCACTCTGGTGATGTTTTTCGAGCCACCCCATGAATCTATCACTATCGCACACCTTACCCTTAGGTTGTACATGGGAGTTATAGGGGGTTATGTTTCGATTCCTTAGTTACTTAAAGTAAAAATAATTTGTATAAATAATATTTTTATTCAATCAATAGTTTTTCTTATTAAAAAATATATATTTGATTGAGATGGAATTTGATAAATTAATTTTCAAACAGAAATTGTACTTTTAAGAAAAGTGGTAAATTTTTATAATAAAATAAGGTGTTATGAATAATATTTATTATAATAAAATATTATTATAAAAATTCTATTATTTAAATATAAATTATAAAATAGTATTATTTTGTCATTGAAATTTTTTAAGTGTGAGAAATTTTACTATGCATTTTCAACTTGTAATTTTTAAAATAAATAAGTATTTTTATATTTACAAATAAAAATTATCATATTTAGTGAATTTGTTTCATAAAATAAACATTATTTTTTAAGTCACCACATTTAAATTCGGTTAGCGTGAATTTATGATAATTTTATAAAATACTTTATTTTCTATGAATAGTAACAATATAGTTTGGGTTTTTCGATATGTTTAATGACTCTATAATTATTTCATACTTATTTAATAATTAATTAACCATAATACATGACCTAAAATTTATTATTTTATTAATATCACCTATTTTAATAGATTTTAATCAATTTTCAAACCTATAAGTTACTTTCTATATAATAAAATAGAAACTTTAACATAAAAATTATTATTTTGTGTAAACATTAATTTTCCATGCCAAAAGAAGTAATATAAATTTATTCTAGGTTCTTATCAGTTAAAATAACATAAAATATGTCCCAAATGTCCAAAACCATGGGATAAAACCATGGGGAAGCCCAGGTTTTTTTATTTTCTAAAACCTAGATTTCCAAGGCCAATATTTGGAAATTATTAAACAAATCCTCCACTTTTAGTATAAGTAACCCCATTTATCCATTTCCTTTCACTTTTGATCCATCATACATGAATATCTAGTATTTTTACCTCCAAAGGAGTCCCCCAATGGTGTCCTCAATCCCCCAAGGTCCCAATCCCCATGTTTAAGGTGTAACTCTTCAAGGTAAGAGAATTATCCTTCTTTTCTCTTCAATTCAAGAACCTTATTTTTTATATGTCTTCTAAATATTATGATTAATCTATTTTATTACTCTTTTATTCATAAAATTATTTATAAATAATTTTTTATGAATGGGATACCCTTTTCCCATCTCATTTTACCCTTTTTTAAAACCACATTTTATACTCGTTATGCTGCCGAATTTACTTCTCAAAACTTCCCTCTTCTCCTCAAGAAAATCTCTTTTATTTTTTTCTTGTGAATATCCAAGATTATTTATTTCCTAAGGTTATTAAACTAAATTTAAAAAATATTTATTTTATTCTGTTATTAACCTAAATTAAACCCATATTCCTTATCCGTGGTTTGAAAATGACATAATGATCATGTTTTAATCACTTTTGAAATGCCATGATTTTGATATGAAACCTGTTTTTTTTCTCCTTGGGTTATTTATGAAATGTTTGATTGTGATATTTGTGGATCAAATAATTAATACATATTGAGGGTGTTCTTGATATATCTCTAATGCATTGGTAAAATAATTTAATCTCTAGAGATGATATGTTTTATGATACCTTGGTGAATAACCTTCATAATTTTCATTTATGACACCTCATTAACAAAAATTAGCGATATGATTATGAATATATCATTTAAATATTTTAGCCAAATTTACATTTTATGATTCATTCTATTTTTATTGTTATGTGCCTTTTTCCATTTCTCATTCCATAATGATATTCCTCATATTCTTATTGATATTCCTCATGAACATATATAAATAGTTTTCCTTACCGGGACTTATGATCACCCCTTCCTTTTATGTATGTCCCCAGGATATGAGACGTAATAAATTTTCTTAGGATGAACCCATGAAGTATACTTTAAAGTGGATTATAAGAATGTTTTATATTTTCATTTTTTATGCTCCTAATTTCCAAGAAACAAAACTTTAAAAGATCCTCTATTTTGTACCATGTAATGGAATGTTTATGTAATAAAAATGTGGGATTCCAAAGTTATTATCAAAGGTTGGTTTAGTTATTTATCTAAATAAGGATTTTATAACTTTAGAAAGAACCCAAGGGGAAATTTTAAACATAGTAAAACATCCTGGTATTTTGTTGAAGTATTAAGTATGTTGTTTCTAAGAAAATAAATCCTTATCTGGATACAAATAAATGGATGTAGCTATGGAATAGATGTATCTAGTTCTAACACCCAAAAAATTTCTTTGATATGGAATCAAATGAGAACTGTTGAATGACAATGGGTCTTGTTAAACTCCTAGTTTGTCACTCCCAAGGGATATGTTTGGTTAATCGATGGCTTTTTATGAATGATTATGAAGGATTTATAGAAAATGTATTTGTTGTTAAAGAATAGAATATTTAATAATGATGTTTTAAGACATAAAATTAATTTAGAATTATAATATTTTTAAAATAAACACATTTACCACTAAAGATTTATTATTTAGAAATAGTGGAAAATAGGTGGAACCTTATAATTGATGAGTGCAATGGAAAATGTGTTGAAAGACCTCCGATGGAATCTGGAACGGAAAACTTCATGGGAATGATAAATCAAATAACTCAAGTTATGAATAATAACTTGAATCAAGTCCAGATACCAGATTCACCTCAAAGGTAACAACTTTCCATTTAATCCATTATGAGTCAACGACCACCTTATGTCATTGGATCTATCGACCCATTTATTGATGAATAATGGATAAGATTTATAGAAAATTTCTTTTCGGTACTTAATTGTTTAGAATAATATAAATTCACACTGGATGTATACCACATAGAGGGAGAAGCTAATCAGTGGTGTACATTAATTAAAAACATGAACATAAGAAGGGATATTGATGCTATAGAGTGGGAAGAGTTCAAGGGAACCTTTTTCAATAAATATTTCCCCTATTTGATGCAAATGAAAATGTAAAAGTAATTCCTAGAGCTAAAGAAAAATTAAAATGAATCCATAAGAAGCTATGATATGAACTTTACAAGACAATATCGTTACACCTCTAGCTTTGTTATCGATCCTAATGGAAAGGTTGATATATTATTCGATGGACTGAGACCCCATTTATGGAATAATTTATCCAATCAAGACTATAATGGCTATGAGGAGATAGTGAGGAGTGCAATGAAGGTTGAACTGGATTTTGGAGAGATACATTGGTCACACAAATCTTGAGAAAATAATAGGTCTTTAGAGCCAATATTAGGGAGTAACTTTGATCCCAGAAGAGGAGTAAAGCATGTGAATCTTTTCATATGCAAAAAATGTGGGAATAATCATTCGGGGAACTTTTTTCTTAGGATGGGAAAATTTAATATGTGTGGAATAGATGTCCATATAGCTCGGAACTATTGTGGTGAGGTGAGGCCTCAAATTCTCAACACTAACAACAAACTGAATATAGTGCAGCCTTAGACAAGAGTCTAATGCTTCATGTTTGGAAATCTGGGTCACTTTTCCAATCACTATCCAAATTATATGACAATGGATGGAAAAAACAATCAACCTCCACATGGTCCAAGAGTATGAGTTCATGTTTTTTCTATCAAGATAGCTGAAATAGAATATGTAAATGATGTGGTGTCATGTAGTTTCATTGTTCTCTCAAATCTAGCAAGAAGTTTGTTTGATTCTAGTTCTACACATTCATTTTATTTCTTCCATGTTTTGAAATAATATAGAATCAATACCTAAACTGTTAGAAGTAGATTTATCAGTCAAGACTCTTGGAGGGATTATCCAAGAATCAAAGGTGTATAGAAACTCTATTATTGACTTTGGAGAGAAAAATCTCATTGAAAATATAGTAGTATTTTCTATGGTGTGATTCGACATTATATTAGTGATGGACTAGTTATCAATATATAATGATAAGATCAACCACAAAAGAAAGGAAATCTCAGTAGTCTTGAATGGAAAAGCTGCATTCATTTTCAAAGGAGAGATATCTTGACCTAAGATTTTTTTAGAACAACCAATCGTGTCCTTATTTATGGATATGATCAGTGAATAGGAATAAGGAAATTAAAGTATAAGAATAGAAAATGTTCCCATCATTTAAGAATACACTAACATATTTCTTAAAGAGTTACTGAGGCCTCCCCTAGAAAGAGAGGTATAGTTATCTATTGAACTTATACCCAGATCATAGCCAACATCAAAGACCCCATATTAAATGGAAAATATGGAGATGGAGGAATTAATGAAACAACTTCAAGATCTTTTGGGGAATTTTTTTAGATAACCAAGTGTGTTTACTTGGAGAGAACATGTTCCCTTTATAAATAAGAAGGATGGATCAATGCATTTATTCATTGATTATAGAGAACTTAAAGGGATCTCAATGAAGAAAAAATACCCTCTCCCAATGATTGATGATTTATTTGACCAACTTTGAGGGGCTCAAATATTCTCCAAGATTAATCTTTGTTCTGGTTATCATTAAATGATGGTGATAAAAGAAGATATTCCATAGATCATCTTCCAATCAAGATATGGTCATTATGAGTTTTTTATTATACCCTTCATCTTGACTAATGCTCCTATTATATTTATGGATTTGATTAATTGAGTATTTAAGGACAACCTTGATAAGTTTGTGGTAGTTTTTATTGATGATATTCTAATATATTCCAAAATTTTCAAGGATCATGAGGATAATATAAGGGTTATATTGAAATCTCTGAGTAAGGAGAGGATACTTATAATGTTTAGAAAATTTTAATTTTGGTTATAATAAGTTCCTTTCTTAGGGAACATTATAACCAATGAAGGAATCTCAGTTGACCCTGCCAAGACAAAGGTTGTGGAGGAGTGGCCTCATCCTACAATAGTTATTGATATTCATAGATTTCTTGGTTTAGAAAGATATTGTAGGGGGGTTGTGAAAAACTATTCATTAATTTATAATCCACTAACCATGTTAACTCGAAAATGGGCTAGTTTTTTATGGACAATGGAGTGTGAATAATGTTTCCAAGAGCTGAAGAAGATATCGGTTACTGCACCTATTCTAACTCTACCCTCTACTGGAGAAGGATTCGTTGTTTTTATAAATGCACCTAGAAAAGGTCTTGGGTGTGTCCTCATGAACAATGAAAAGGTTGTTTCTTATTCAACTCAATAGTTAAAGCCTCATGACCAGAATTATCCAACTCATGACCTGGATCTAGTTGCAGTTATTTTTTTCTCTAAAAATACGGAGGCACTATCTTTATGGGAAGATATGTGATATATAGACAAACCACCAATGTTTAAATTATATTTTCACAAAAAAATGAATTGAACATGAGATATAGGAGATGGTTTGAACTTCATAAGCATTATGACTATTCAATTCATTATCACTTCAGAAGAGAAAACAATGACATTGATGCATTAAGTAGGAAATACTCTGATGTTCTATAAATTTTGAGGATTCAAAGGGATCCTCTAATCAAATACCTAGTATGTTTGGACATGGAAATCATGAGGGCAGTGGAATCATCAATCCTATCCTAAATGATTTCTCAAAAATCATTACTAGATAATATCAAGAAATCTCAAATAGAAATCTTTTGTTACAAAATAAGGTAAGGGATGTGAAGAATGGGAAGTATCATGAGTTCAATATTGATCAGGAAGGTGTATTGAAATTTTATACAAGGCTATGTGTTCCATCTATTCTGGAAATAAATAATGACCTAATGGATGAAATTCATAGCTCTACATTCTATATACATCATGTAATAACTAAAATGTATAGGGAACTCCATGATCATTATTGGTGGGATAACATGAAAAGGGATCTTTACAACAGAACTATAAGGTGCTTGGTGTGTCAATAAGTGAAGGCTATTCGAAAACTTCCAAAAGGGGTATTATAACCATTGCCCATAACAACTTAGAAGTGGGACAATATCACTATGGACTTTGTCACTGGTCTCCTGATAACATCCAAAGGAAATAATGTGATATGGGTTATAGTGGATCGACTCTCCAAAACTTTCCATTTCATTATAATACTCAAGAATATTTATCTATTGAATAACTTGACAATATTTATGTAAAGTAATTGGTGAGATTTCATAGGGTTACACTTTCAATCATTTCTGATTGTGATCAAAGTTTCACATAAAATTTTTGGAGAATAATTCCACATGATCTAAGTACTAAATTGAATTTTAGTATAGCTTATCACCCCCAAACTGATGGAAAATCTGAAAATACTATTCAAAAACTCTAGTACATAATGAGAACATGCTCAATGAAATTTTAATGTGGATTGGGTCAACACCTTCCTTAGTTGAGTTCTAATACAAATATAACTCCAACCAGAGTATTCAATTAGAACCCTATGAAGCTCTGTATGAGAAGTGATGTATAAATACTACTTGTTGGGATGGATTTGGTGAGAAAAATATTCTTGGGACTCATATTTTACAAGAGATAATAGAAAAGGTTCAGGCCATACAACAACATATAAAGGCTTCTCAGAGTCAGTAGAATAGATATGCTAACAACCATTGAAGGGACATGGATTTTGGTGTTAGAGATAAAGTGTTACTTCAAATATCACCATGGAAGAGAGTCATGTGGTTTGGGAATAAAGGAAAGATTTTCCCCAGGTACATTTTCCTCTATGACATACTTGATCTCATAAGATAAATGGCCTATCATCTAGAACTTCCACCAAATCTAACTCAAGTTTAGGTTATATTCCATGTATCTCTCTTGTGGAAGTATATATTAGACCCTTCACATGTACTAAATCCAAAGGTGGTATAATTGGAACATGACCTCTCTTATAAGCAGAAGCCGGTGGAGATATTGGAATATAGAGACAAGTTTATATGAAAAAATAATACCATCATCGTCAAAGTGTTGTGGAGGAACCATAAAACGAAGAAGCAATGTGGGAACCAGAGGATACAATGAGGCAAAAGTAGCTACAAATTTTCTCAACTGAGAGAACGAGTTGAAATTTTAGGGATAAAATTTCTTAATGGTGGAATATCGTAACATACCATACTTTTTAAATGATAATTTGTTTCCTGAAAATGTGTGTTATTTTATTTTACACAAAAGACCATATCTTTTTAATAATGAATTGGTATTTATAGAATATAAAGAGAAATGTGACAATCAGGATTTGACTAGTATATGATCATTGGTCCAATATGATGGTTGGTCAATATGAACATTGGAAAAAATACTCTTGGTAATAATTTTAACATTATAATTATTGTTTATAAGTATAAATGACAAAGGATTATTAATGTAGAAATGAGAAGTGATGGCCTCAACTAGAAGATACATGCCAAATGAATTCCATTTGTCATAACTTGGGAGGGAGGTAGAATCACAGGGGTTCACCCTTGACCAAGACCAAGCCTAGCTTTAATAAGTGAATCTTGAATGAAATCATCTACATTAGAAGTTCAAATTGGTGGAAATTACCACTTAGGCGATGATATCCAAGACACTCCATGAATCTATCACTATCACACACCTTACCCATAGGTTGTACACGAATGTAATAAGGGGTTATGAGTTAATGCCATCCTTACTTAAAGTGTAATTCCACTATATAAATAAAATTTGTATTCCATCAATAGATTTTCTTTAAAAAAATATAGGTTTAATTGAGATGGAATTTGATAAATTTGTTTTCCGACACAAATTGTACTTTTTAGAAAGGATGTAGATTTTTATAAAAAAATTTGGTGTTATGAATAATATTTATTTTAATTAAATAGTATTATAACAAAAATATTATTTAAATATGATTGATAAAATAATTTTATCATGTCATTTAAAATATTTATGTTTCAGAAATTTTACTATGCATTTTCAACCCGCTATTTTTTAATAAATAAGGATTTTTATATTTAAAAGTTAAAATTACCATATTTTTAGAATTTTTCTGATAAAATAAACATAATTTTTTAAATAATAATTTTGAAATTAGGTTATGGTGAATTTATAATAATTTTCTAAGATACTTTATTTTTCTGTGAATAGTAAAAATACAGTTTAGGTTTTTCAGTAAGTTTAATGACTCCATAATTATTTCAAAATTATTTTATATTTATTAAACAAAAATACCTAACCAAAAATATTTTATTTTATTAATATAAAGTATTTTAATATATTTTAATCAATTTTCAATCCTATAAGTTACTTCCCAAAGTCTCAAATGGAAGCTTTACCATTAAAAATATTATTTTGTTGAAACATTACTTTTCCATGACAAAAGATTTAATATAAAATGGTACACAGTTATTGTGGGTTAAAATAACATAAAATATGTCTCAAATTTCCAAAACTATGGTCAATAAAATGGTTTTTCTTTTTCCCCAACCTAGATTTCCAAAGCCCATATTTGGAAATTTTTAAACAAATCCTCCATTTTGGCTATAAATACCCACCCATTTCTCCATTTCCATTCAATAACAATATATACTCCATAAATATATGGTATTTTTACCTCCCAAGGTGTACCCCCAAGGATTACTCAATCCCCCAAGGTATGAATCCTCAAGTTTAAGGAGTTACACTTCAAGGTATGGGAATTCTTCTTCTTTTCTCTTCAATTCAGGAACCTATCTTTGTATATGTCTGCTAATTGTTATGATTAATCTATTTTATTACCATTAAATTCATACCATTACTACCAAATTATCTTTTATTAATGGGATACCTTTTTCCCCTTTCATTTTACCATTATATAAAACCACATTTATACCCATTATGCTATCAAATTTACTTCTTGATATTTCCATCTTCTCCTCAAGAAAATCTCTTTTATTTTCTTATTGTGAATAACCAAGACTCTTTATTTTCGAATTGTATTCCCTTAAATGTAAAAAATATATTTTTTTCTATTATTAACAAACATGAAACCCTCATTCTTTATATGTGGGTTGAAAATGACTTAATGATCATGTTTTTAATCACTTTTGAAACACTAGGATTTTGATATCAAACATCTTATTTTATTCTCCACGAGTTATTTATGAAATGTTTGATTATCATATATGTGGATAAAATTAATTAATACATATGAAGGGTGCACTCTTATATCATCTAATTAATTGGGTAAATGATTTAATCTCTATATAGTATATGCTTTATGATACCTTGGTGATAAACCTTGGTGATATGCTTATGGATGTATTGTTTAAATGTTGTATCCAAATTTCCATCTTATGATTCATGTTATTTTTATTAAGATATGACTCTTTTTATATTTATCATTACATAATGATATTCCTCATGTTCTTATTGATATTCCTTATGAATATATGTAAATATTTTCCCTCACTAGGTCATATGCTCACCCCTTTAATTTGATGTTTGTCCCTGGGATATGAGATGTAGTAAATGTACTTAGTATGAACACATGAATAAGCCTTTTAAATGGATTATAATAATGTTTTCTCTTTTAATGTTTTATGTTCCTTATTTCCAAGAATCTAAAGGTTAAAAAATCTTATGTTGTGTACCATGTAATGAAAATTTTATGTAATAAAAATTTGGAATGCCATAGAGTCACCAAAATATTAGAGAAAATATTATAAAAATAATTGCTATGACTAATAGGTTGGAACTTAGTGATTTTATAGGGGTTTTGTGCCCTGGGAATAAGGTTAATCAATGTGTCATTCCGAGAGTCAATAAAAGAATTCCCTAACCGCATTTCCTTAATAAGACGAACCAGTTTAGTTCTGATGATATTCCAAAAAAATTTAAAGAATAAACATAAAATCCATCAGGACCAAGAACCTTAGAAGAATGAATTTTCTCTAGAGAACCAAAAATTTCAACATCAAAAATATCTATTTCTAGATTTCTATTCATTCCATCGGTGACCACTTTTGGGATGAAATTGTTTAGGCTAGAAGGAAAATTATTGTTTTCATCCCTATAATGATTGTGAAATAAATCTATAATAATATGATATATTTTTCTCGCATCATTTGAAATATTTCTTGTAGGATCCTATAGCTAATTGGTCTAGTTTTTTCTCCTTGAATTTTTTTTTGGTCAAAAAATTTCATGTTATGATTTCCCTCCTTAATGTGTGATTCTATAGACCTTAAAAACCCATAGATCTCTTTCTCCATAATAGCCTCATTTAGCTCCTTCTAAAAAATAGATGTTTCTAATAACATGGTCACTGCACATAAGAGAAAAAATTTCTCTTCAGTTGATTCTCCACTGAGTTGATACGCCTTTAAAAATACCCATACCTCAATGTAATCCACCTTTGAATATTTGTTTCTACATTATGGATTTTATCCATGGGGAAATGGCTCCAAAAAACCCATGAATATAGAACAATCCCCTCACACCTATTTTTTTGCGACACAAACTTTATAGGAGGAATTCCTACTAAGGTCTCATCCTCTCATATTGAACTATGGAAATAATGATAGGGAAATTATTAGATGAAATCAGAGACAAATGAGATATTGAAAATGATTAGAAAATTTATTTCCAATCTTCATATCCCAAAAATATGTAAAGCATATAGTATTGTGGAAAACAATATATTTTCCTCTAAATCAAGTGAGTGGGATTCTAGAAAACCCAAGGCCATGAAGTGAATTCACAATGAGGGTTTCCCAAAAAGAATCCCTAGCATTGTATCTTTTAAAACATCCACCTTGCTTTACATATTGTCCAGGAATTTTAATACCCCCCACATGGGGAGAGGCCCTAATAGGTAATTTTACAAGAGATTCCAAAGGATCCAAGTCTTGTACTTATCCTTATGGATATTCAAATCATAAATTCCAATGAAATTCAATAGAGGGTATCCCAATATTGCAATCAAAGATGAAATATAATTACTTGAATAGTTATAAATCCTGAAATCCATGTCCACATTCCAAAATATTCAAAGACCTCCAGCATTTTCTTACCTACCAAATAGAAAGACATTCCTAAGTCTAATATTCAAACCCAAATTGAAAGAATCCAGATTTTACAACCTAGTTTTGGATAAAAAAACTATGTTAAGATGGTATTTTAATCTCAAAAAATAGATCAAAAAAATTTGGGGGATTCTAAGCCCCCCTAAATTTCTAGAATAGGATTTTAATTGAACTAGGTGAGATTGGGGTAAACCAGGCTCCCACTCTACAAAAGTCTTAATCATAATACAATCAACCCCCATATTCTTTAGGGAAATCAGATGATCCTCCTATAAAGATGGTTTCGACATACCAGCAAAGAAAATGGAGAAGAAGTTGATGTAGAAGAACCAGTGATGAAAAACAAGGCAAGATCCAGCTGAAGATGAAGTTGTATGACAATATAAATATTTGATGATTTGATGTACCCAATGATCCAAAAAATTGATGACCCAAAAAAACACAAAATATGAAGACCTGATGATCCATAAACATCGACAAACTAAAAGAACTGGTGATCCATCAAAACTAGAGATCCTAAAATACCGACGAAACAGAAAAACCAGTGACCCATAAATATCGATAAGGGAATTTTAAAATATGAAGGCTCGATGATACCAAAATACTAGTGATCCACTGATCCTGAAATTGACGTTCTGTTGATCTTCTGGTCCATTAACTAATGATATTGATGATCCAAAAAAATTTGGTCCGATGATCTGTTGATCTAGTAATCTTATTCTCTATAAATTAATGTAAAAAATAAAGTGATCTAATGATCCCAAAAACCCAAAAGAAGATACAAAAAAATAGAAGTAACTGAATAAAAATAATAAGAAACCAATGGTCTGATGATCTGAGGAAGAAAACATCATCCAACGATCCGAATATACAAGTACAAACATGGGGATAATAATCCTCTTCCGTTTACATTTTAACAGGAATATCCAGTACACCCTTTGTATGAGAACACGTATCATATTGTATTTCCAATAATCGAAACATTTATACGAGGAATTACAATGATTAAAATTTGGAGATGGATTTTCCCTTGTGTTTTGTGAGACAGTTCGACTTCTCCTCGGCTGCGGCCACTGTGATGAAACCCTGAAATACCACCCCAAAATTCGGCACTATGAAAACAATAATGAATCGAGCTACTATGGGAAAAAAATTAGGAATCCAATGAGTACGGTGGAAGGGATGACTCCATTGAAAGGAATTATCATGTTTTCCACATGTTTCATCCAATGCAACGACACCAGTTTTTTTCTCTAACAACTACTTGACTCTGGTGGGGTTTCGTCTTAGTCTTTAATAGTTGTTTTTATAAAAAACAGCAGCAATTTCTAATGAATGTGGCATAAATTAGTTATTTTTTCCAAAATATGTACTCAAAAATTTGTATTCCATTTATGTGGTTATGATTTATTATTTAGAACTTTTATGTTATGAGCATTTTTCTGTAAATTTTCTATGTCTATCAATTAATTTTGAATTCCATTTCTCTTGGTGTATATTTCCTCACTGGAGGATCCAATGGAACTTCCTTTGGAGTTTTCCACTCCAGGTTCCACTTTAATATGCACTGAAACCTCCACCAGATGTTTTAGTGGAGCTTCCATTGAAACTTTCATTAGGTGGAAGATTAATTCAATTTAAAATTGTTTATACATTTTGAAATGCTAAATTAAATCATTTTGTATTGTGTAATTTCGAGTGGGAGTTCCACCGGAAGTTCTTGAGGAACTCTTAGTTGAACATTGACTGGAAATCCCAGTGGAACTCCCAATGGAACTCCTAATGGAACTCCTAGTGTAACTCCTACTGGAACTCTCACTGGAACTCCCACTGGAACTTCTATTTGGGTTTTGGAAAATTAATTCAAAATAAAAACGGTTATACTTTCCCAAATATGAAATTCAATAATTTTTATAATAAATATGTGTAAAATTTTCAATGTGTATTTCTTTTAATTATATTTAATAATAATATAATTTTTATAAATATACATTTTAGTGGTACTATAGAAGTTCTAGTGGTAGTTCCACTGGAACTTCCAGTGGAACTCCTAGTGGAACTCATAGTGGAACATCCATTGGGGTTTTGGAAAATTAATTCAATAAGAAAATTCTTATAATTTTCCAAATTCTATATTAAATAATTTTTATAATAAATATGTGTAACAATTGCAATTATTATTTATTTTAATTATATTTAACAATAATATCAGTTTTATCAATATACATTTTAGTTGTAGTGTGGATGTTTCAGTTGCAGTTCCACTAGAACTTCTATTTGGTTTTTGGAAAATTAATTCAATAAGAAAATTATTATAATTTTCCAAATTATAAATTCATTAATTTTTATAATAAACATGTGTAACAATTGCAATGAGTATTTATTTTAATTATATTCAACAATAATATCAGTTTTATAAATATACATTTTACTGTTACTGTGGAAGTTCCAGCAGTAGTTCCACTGGAACTTCCAGTGGAACTCCCACTGGAACATCTATTGGGGTTTGGGAAAATTATTTCAATATAAAAAGTATTATACTTTTCCCAATGCTAAATTCAATCATTTTTATAATAAATATGTGTAACAATTTCAATGAGTATTTCTTTTAATTTTCCACTAGAACTTCTAGTTGAAGTTCTACTAGAAGTTCCACTCGAAGTTCCACCAGAACTTCCACAGGAAGTTCCATTGGAACATCCTATAGAAGTTTCACTGAGACTACTATTGGAACTTGTGTAACTTCCATAGGAACTTCCAGTGGGACTTCCACTGGGACATCCAGTGGGACTTCCAATGAAACATCCAATGTAAGTTCTAGTGGAACATCCACTGAAGTCCAAATAAATCTTATACTTTTTCTACCTTCCATGCTGTAATTTTGTGGATGACCCAAATAATTCATTAATTTCTATTTTCAGGTGTGAATTTTAGGTCAAATTTGACCACCTTACAAAGACTTTTACAAGAAATTTTAGATCGAATGAAGTATGGTTATAGAAATTCTTTACACACTAATCTTTTTTAAAATATGTTTGAAGTGTTCATATACAATAAAATAACAATAGTAGATTGAAAAAAATATGATAGTTATATTATGTATGTACTGGATAACTACAATCCATCAATGACAGCTTTCTGATTTGATGGAGGGGAAAGACATTTCTCTTAAGTTGATATCCTAAGGATATTTGCTATAACTGAAGGTCAAATAAAAATGGATGAATCTAACTTGTTCAAAACAATGATGGAATCATTATATGTAAGGATATTTCAAACGGGTTTCAAGTTGTTGACACATAAGGCCATAAAATCCTCCCTTTTGGAAGCAATAAAGGGAGATTATGAACTCGATCATCTTGACATAGTTGCACTGCTAGGTTTATACACATGTGCAACTGTTTTTCCCTATTGCAGGTTCTTACTTAAGTTGGGGTTTTATCAATTACATGAATACTGCAAGATACACGATAACACTAAGGTGCTCTCATGAAATCCACCAACAATTTATGAGATCAATTAAAGAATTTCACTTGCATTATGCTAGGATTACAGGGGAAATCATCACGTTATTAGTATGTATTAATTTTTATTTTAAATTAAATGTATAATTCATTATTCATATGATTATTTTTATTTTAGTATTGGTATTTTGAGAAAAGTGGAATTGTGAAAGGGAATGAACAAGCAACCAATCCACCATTCA
Source organism: Viscum album (assembly GCA_963277665.1). Lineage (NCBI taxonomy): Eukaryota > Viridiplantae > Streptophyta > Magnoliopsida > Santalales > Viscaceae > Viscum > Viscum album. The sequence goes on along the minus strand of OY728128.1, from coordinate 256,691,358 downwards.
CAAAGTGGAGCCTCTTGGATTTTGATACTACTTTAAGGAAACTGAAGATTCATCAAGTTCCAACTACAGAGGTAAGTGTAACACTTGAAAGTATCAATTTAATGGTTTTATAAACCATGAATATGTCAAAACCAAAAATATTACATATAAAAAAAATAAAAAATTGAGGATGAGCCACCAATAATTAAAGAAGCTATAGAAATTGGGGAGACACCAACGGTTATAGAAGCTTCTTTTGGACAGTAGGAAAAGGGGGGACTAGATGATAAAAAAAATAAAAGTTATTGCAAAAGAAAATTCATCCCTGAAATGAAAAGTGTATAAAATGGAATAAATTTTAAAAAAATAGGCTGAAATAATTAAAATACAGAAGTTGTTAGTAAGTGAGAATACAAGCATAGAGGAAACCAGAAGAGAAGGTAGTGCTGAAAAGAGTCATTCTGTTAAGGAGGAATCCTAGCAATATGGTGCAATTGAGGATTGGATTTAGCAAGATCATCATGAAAACCTCTCATCTCCCTCAAAAGTAGAAAAATAGAATGAAAAACTATAATTAGGAGTGAATGAAACTATGATTGAGGAACCTCCGGATCAACTGTAAGAAGATGCTGAACAAACAACACATGTACATCAAAGCATCCAAACTGGATAGATAGAAACAGAGAGTCTCCAAACTAGATAAATGATTAGAAATGTGAAGTCGAGATCTATGAAGAAGAAGAAATTGGATTCCTCTATTCAGTATCAAACCTGATACACAAGAAGAAGAACAACAGCAGGACAGAAAATTCAGCAGAATAGCCATCTCAGCTACAAAAACCCACTGAGGTAGGCAGTGTTTTGATGAAAATAGAACCAAAAAAATTTGTTACAGGGCTTCCAATAATACCTAAATGGGTTAGGAAAAGTAGAAGCCTGTAGAAAAAAGACTATGAGCAACTGAAAAATATTCTCAAGATGGAACCAGGATGGTATATTTGCCCTTTATTTCAAGGATTTAAATTTAATTCCACTAAACTTTATTTGTTTTCTTATATGTTACTATTATTATAATGTATTCAATATTGATAATATTATGGTGTCCTTAATATGGGATGGTCATATGGTAGGTAGACATCATTTGGCATTGGGGAAACGTCTTGCAAGACCGCTCTCAGAAGGGGGTATCAACCTGAGGAGTGTTTGTCAACCATGAGGGGGTTTCATGCAAAGATTTTCTGGGAGGATATAGAAGGCCATTCTCTTTGGGGAAAGACTATACAAGACATTTACGATCATAATATGTGTGATTAGTGATCAAGGAAATCTAGGATATGGAATTTTATTCACCCAGACATGGAAATTTTGCAACAGCACTCTTGGTGGTTAGTGGGTACTGGGAACATAAATTTTTGGCACCAAGATTGGGGGTGGGTAGGCTATATTTCCCGGGATGCCCCACCCTGGACATATCATTCAGTGAGTCTAGTTGTCATCACAGGTTCATCCAGACCATTGTTGATGAGGATAAGTGTGTTGTTTTAATAACATTGTTACTAGTGATGTTCAAAATGAACTCATATTCACTGGATCGATGTCGGGAATTTTTTCCATCAAGGAGTTTTCTCATATTATAGAGGAAATTTTAGCTAAAGATCAATGGGGGTCACTTTGTGGTGTAAGAATTTAACCTTCAAATATAATTTCTTGTTGTGGGGTGTGAGGAACAAATCTCTTCCTACTGATGAGAATTTGAAGTGTATGGGTGTACATATGGCTTTTAGGTGTTAGTGTTGCAGGTCCACGAACCAAGAAATAGTGGGGAATTTATTTTATAACAATGAATGGGATAGAGGGATATGGTAGACTTTTGGGAACATCATTGGATGGGGTGCATCTGAAGGGGAATAGGAAAGCATCATGTGTTCGTGGTTTAGAGGAGCGGGTTCTCACGGGGCCGAGAGGAAGGCCAAGACCGTATACCTGATTATAGGATGTTGGACCATCTGGCAGGCCAGAAATGACACATGACTCAAAAACGGATCAGTGTCTCAAGTAAGTATCCATTTTAAAATGAAGAATACTATGCATGATCCTCTTTGGTTGTGGCCCGATTGCTATTTTCCTTCATCTATGTGTTCTTTAGTCCTGAATCTCTTAGTTGACAGTCAGTCATGGATTTCTAGGCAGTGAAGGTTCCGGGCGCAACAGAAGCACGTGGGTGGATGTGCCCACTTGGCTTTTTGTCATTAGCAATGATCAATCCGGGATCAATACGACGATAAACGCCAGTCTCCATGGATCGAATCATAGAAAAAGAAAAAGAAGATGGTTTGTCTCAGAACCACAAACAGGGATCGTTAGAGGTTGATTATAATTAATTTAACTAATTATAAGTAAATACCTTTTGGGTGTTCTGTAACACCCCGAGATTTTATGAAAAATATTCTTTTTAATTTCATTAATGTCTTGTGTTGTACGCTACACCAAAAGAAGCTTGCACAACACACAAACTTGACTTGCCTTGCATTACACGCAATCACGACCTTCCTCGATAGCGTCTGTAGTACGCAATACCGAGTTTCACTAAACAACGATATGCTATTAAAATATTATTAAAACTATCCGTTATGAATAGTAATAACCACTTTTTGAAATTTTGTAAATTTTATTTTTCAAAATGGACTTCATTTTTGGATTCGGAATATCGAAATTAGCTTAGGGTGAAATTTTGGTACTTTTCGGATAACTTTCATATTCTGATGAATAGTGAAAATTATTATATTTTAATTAAAAACAACTTTTTTAATAGAAATAATTAATAGTGATAAATTATTAATTTGAGTGGTTTTAAATTATATTTAGAATATATTTTTACAATTTAATACAATGTTGGTAATTGGATGTAATTTCACATTTAAACCAGACATAAACAAGTGTCAATCTTTTGATAGTTATTATCTCTTAAAAACACGCTATTTGTTTTGACGACGGGAATTAATTTTTAAATTAATTAATGTAACTGATATGTTTTGAATTTGGTAAAATAGACGTTATTTTTGAATTCATAATATCAAATATATCTTAGGCCTAATTTTTTGTATTTTTCTGGAAACGTTCATTTTTTGATGAATAGTGAAACCACTAAGTGGTAGTTAAAAAAACTGAATTTTTCATAAAACATAATTTTACCGCTTCTTTGAGTGGAATTTCAAAAATCCGAGAAACACGGTTAATATAAAGGACTAAAATGTGGTTCAATGAGATGAAAATAATTTTTGGTGAATAGTAACTTTTTACTTTTATTTACCACGGTTAAAAGTAAATAGGGTAATTAAGGGTAAAAATGATATTATTATTACCCTAAAATATGTCCTAATTCTATTGGAAAAGTTTAATTCTACCAAAAACAACCTTAGGAATAAAATATGACCATTTAGTCCCACTTGGATTAGATTAAGACATTTATTATTAATTTATTTAAAGAAGGGTTAAAATTGTTAAAATCAAAGTTTAATAAGTAAATAATTTTTAATATAGGGTTATACATAAGATAAATTCGACTATAAATATTCATTAGAAAGATAAAAATTTTTCCTACATAATTATATTTTATTTGTAATTTTTAGACATTAAATAATTTAATTTATTTGTGAAACAACGATGATGCAGTAATTATCTTACTAATGAAATATTGACATAATTGATGTTATAAATACCCAAATAAATGTAATTTGAGACTTTTTATGAATTCCAATAATTTTCTAGGTTAATATGACATGTTAGTATTTATTTAAATAACTTTTTTTGAACTAATAACTCTGTTATGATTTTAAAAAAAATCAATTACTAAATAGTGTCAAAATTGACATAAAATAGTTTTTAAAAAATATATTATATTATTAATTGTTATTTTATTCTTAAAAATCTAAGGTTAGGAAAAATGACTTAGATAAGGTTATATATATATTAATAATAAACAACTTGAGGTTCGTTTGGCTTGATATAGTAAGTTTATTAACCTTATAGTGTAAGAACACAAGAAGACACGGTAAAAGTAAAATTATTTAACTTAATGTTAAAACTAAATGATAAGGTTAAAATAGGAACCTAAACTTGTCTAAATTATATTTTATGAGAGGATGTCGACCCATCCCAACCTTATATTCGAAATAAATCAATTTGGAGCTATTAAAAACCGAATTTGGCTTTATAATAAAATAATATTTTTAGTTATTCCAAAGGTGCCCCTCTCCTCCCTTATAAAAGGGCACTTCCTCCCTCTCTTCCTCACACCACTTTGAGCCTTAAATCTCGGCCAACCCCTGACAAATTATCTTCTCCACTTCCCTATAAACATCCTAGAGGTTCTGGTCTTCCTCAAAGACCAATTTTAGTGCCCTAAGAGCAGGTCTCAAAGAGGCGCTTCAAAGAAGAGGTAATTTCCGTTACCGATTCTTTCACCTTTATTTCTTCTTCCACTTCTTCTTCTTAGGTTGTTTCATTATTAAGTAATAACATCAGTATCACTCATATACTGATATGTTATTATAAGTATGAAACAACCCTATTTCACCATCTATCCATCCTACAGAAAATGAAATCACTGCAGGTGCGTACGTACGGAATACCGTCTCCACGCCATGGTGAAATCTATTTCCCACCACCACCTTATTTGGATGGGTATAATGGTGTAAATAATAACTATATATGATTATTTTAAAGTGATATTGATTATGAAATAGTATACATACACTCCAATACAATTCCACGATCATAGGAATGATATCATCACTCGTGCGTACGTACGGAATACCATCTCCACGATGTGATGCGACTCGTTCTACATGATCTTCATTTCATAATGATTATATAAATGAATTGAATGAATGAATATGATATATATTACACTAATACCATTATGGAAATGAGGTATCTATAACTTAAATAGAAGAGTAATAATTTATTTGACAAACACGCATAAGAACAAAAAGTAATAAACACCCGAATAACAAGTAGTAATGAAATATTACTAATAAGAAGATAAGAATATGACCATATATGATATCATAACAATATGTATGATTTTGGAATAAGTCAATAACATTATTTAAATCATTATACATGAGGTTCGGACACTTACGAAGCAAATCGGACCTAATGTAAGGGAAATATCACAATCTCATTTTTATCCGAGATTGTTTATACTTTGGAATTTACTGGGGTATATTTTATCATCCACATCCATGTTTCCTCAATATGTAATATTATTTCCATCCACTACAATTTTTTAAATCCAATTTTACCCTTCGATGAGTTTTTAGTAAAAGATATGAAAGGAATCTTTCGTCGTTTTTCGTACGAGGTACTTTTTGACTTTTCCGATAAAAGGACAAGAAGAATGTATTTTTTAACTTATACGGCATGAATGGATTTTAAAAAAATTATTTCCAAGAATCTTCCTTTACAAGTTTTAAAGTTTATTTTTAATCAACTTCTTTTAGTTTAAAAATGTATGACATGTTTAGAAAGGAAAAATGTTTTTAAGGTAGAAAGGATGTTTTCCTCAAGAATGGAGTTCAAGTGTTTTATCAAGATTATTTTCCATCTAAGATAATATAGGGTTCTGTTTATATCCCTATTATTACATTTACTTGATTATGTTGTGATGAAAATATTTTTATTAATTCCTTTATCTTATATGAATTGTTTTATGATGTCATGATTTTTAAGATTCCCATTTGTATTACATGGGTTATGCAATGATGTATGATTTAAGATTTTTTGTCACACATAAGAATGGTATCATTATGAGATGGGTGGGACCTATATCTCCCTCCAATGCATTGGGTAAAGATTTTATATCTCATGAGATAGACATGGCTGGAACGGTAGGTTATACTGGTTCAGTGAAATAGGACTGAAACGAGGAGTGAACTCGGTTCAGAAATAGACCTTGTCCACTAAGATAGTCTTGGCAATGAGTCTTGAATAATAAGAAATGATTCTCTATGATTATGTGTTCATGCCACAAAGTTTCATGTTTTAAGTTATGATTATTGGGATTTCATTTCACTACTATGATTTATCCCATGTTATGAAATTATGCTCTCTTTTGCAGGTTAATATTTCCAAAATGTTATGTTCTTATGAATATGATGTGATTAATATTTCTTTTGTTTACCCTTACTGAGCATTTGAGGTCACCCTTTTATTTTTTCTTTTCCCCAAGATGTAAAGAAAGGTTTTAGGTAAAAAAAGGAATATCTTTATGGGAGATGTTGAAGATCTTTCACCACGATTAGAAGATTATATTACGAGTTTCCAAAGACACTAAACTATTACGATCCTTGTGTGTGTGTGTTTTTGTTATGTTCTATGTATTCCGCAAAAGTAATGTAATGTCCATGTACGTCAGGCTTAGGGTCTCTACAGTTGGTATCAGAGGAAAGTCTTAGTCAACCTTTGGAAACAAGGATGCGAAAACGTTAGTGAGATCCCTAGAGATATTTCTAGGGTATGTCTAGGGGTTCCCCTAAGGATAAGTATACGTATAGGATATAGTCCAAGAACTATGGAAACGATATTAGAATTTAACCTAAGATGTTAGATATTGAAGTTACTCCCCCTTAATTATGATTTTTGCCTCTAACGCTATTCTTTTTGGGTTTTAGAAAATGGCTGGAAACAAGATGATTCACGATAATGGGGGATATTATGGACAATGGAATGATATTATTCATGAGAAACCAAATGAAATGGGATTTGGAAGTCCAACCATAATTATTATGCCAAATTAGAAATCTCATAATACGATCAATAAACTCAAAATTGGTAAGTTTCCTGACTCGGATAATAAGAGAAAGATGGAGTTTCATGATGATCATAGAGGAAAGAAAGTTCAATTTCCCCTATGTAAATTATGTGGGAAGAGGCATCGAGGAGAATGTTTCAAGGGAACTACAAGATGCTTTGGGTGTGGAAAAGAAGGACACAAAGCTAGTAAGTGCAAAGGAAAAGGTTCAGTTAACACCATGGATGAGGATAATGGTATTGCTACGACATCAACAATGGTTAAATGTTTTAAATGTGGAATGTACGGGCATTATGCAAACCAATGCCCTAAGGGAAAGTATCATGAAGAGAATCAGTACGGCCGTATGAGTAGTATTTATGTTGATGATGATGAAGATACTACAAATGATATGTGAGTTGAAAGAATTGTTAAAGCTCAGTCAATGGTTTAATAAGGTAGTGGAATGATTACATGTTTATCAAGTGTAATGTTGTATAAGTAATCTCATGGTACTATGAAATAAAGAGACATCTAAGGATTGTTACACTGTTGGCTTTCCTTGAGTTTTGAAAGTGTATGATTAATGGTACCAATATCCATTAAAGGATATTCAAATATTTTTGGAATATAGATGATATGCGCATAATGAAGGGATAAGGAGAAAATTAAATGTTTGGTAGTATTCATGAGCTCATGAATGATATAAGGAGAAGGTTTTGTAATGGATTGAGTATATAGAATTTTTGAATTTTGGTATGTGGAAAGAGTTAACTTTTGACAGAATTTATGTTTTCACTAAGGTTTAATGGGTATTCATTTTTCAAGAGAATACATGATTAAGGTATTCACATGATTGGAATGTGACCAACAAGATATACGGGGGATAAATGATGGTATTCACATTCTTGGTTGATGACATTTCAAGTAATCATTTTCTTTATATTATGATCCTGGACCGAAGTATTTTAGATAAGCCTAAAGATTGGAATGGATTATGTTGGACATAAGTTAGTATTGTTTAAGGATAGAACTTTTGATATTATATTGTTTTAGAAAAAGGACAACATGCAGGATGGGCGACAACCCATCGCATCGGACAAGGCCGTGGGAATCGAACCCACAACCGAAGTGCGACTGGCATTTATCGCCTACCACTGGCCTACAGGAAGTCCCTGTTTAGTAGAAACTAGTTTTATTATATTAAGAAGTATGATATATGAAGTATAAGTCAATTTTAGGAACCATATATCATTAATCTCACTATAGATGGACTTATGTATTTTTTGATAACTTTTCTAACCTTTTGTTTGAGACAGATGGAATGAACCATCATTCTATCACATGATCTACTATCACATCATGAATGACAAATTCAACTTCATTTATTTAAGAGATGAAGTGGAAATTGTCCAAAGAACGACCAATGGTGAGACTATACTGAAATCATAAAAATATTTCTTCTAATTCCAATTTCATCAACTTAAGGGAAACGATCTTGAAAACCAAAAATGTTGTCCTAGTGCTCTTATATCTGATGAATTAGATGGTACCTTAGATCGTCACAAATTTATGGCTTTGTGATTGTTGTCTTTTCCATATCCATGTTCTCTACCACTCTCCATCAGAACATGACGGTTAGATTTCTCTTCCATATCCATATTTTCACCTATGTGGAAACCCAGTGATTGGTTTATTTGGGTAACTGTTACGTTTCATACTTTTGTTTTTAAAGATTGGTTTTGGTATTCCTTTTTATGATGTGGGTTTCTATTAAAGAAACTTTCGAGTAGTAAACCATTTATAACCCCGACAAATTTCGAGGGAGAAATTCATTTTAAGGGGGGTAGAATGTAACACCCCAAGATTTTATGAAAAATATTCTTTTTAATTTCATTAATGTCTTGTGTTGTACACTACACCAAAAGAAGCTTGCACAACACACATCCTTTAATTGCCTTTCATTACATGCAATCACGACCTTCCTCGATAGCGTGTGTAGTACGCAATACCGAGTTTCACTAAACAACGATATGCTATTAAAATATTATTAAAACTAGCCGTTATGAATAGTAATAACCACTTTTTAAAATTTTGTAAATTTTATTTTTCAAAATGGACTTCATTTTTGGATTCGGGATATCGAAATTAGCTTAGGGTGAAATTTTGGTACTTTTCAGATAACTTTCATATTCTGATGAATAGTTAAAATTACTAAATTTTAATTAAAAACAACTTTTTTAATAGAAATAATTAATAATGATAAATTATTAATTTGAGTGGTTTTAAAGTATATTTAGAATATATTTTTACAATTTAATACAATGTTGGTCATTTGATGTAATTTCACATTTAAACCAGACATAAACAAGTGTCAATCTTTTGATAGTTATTATCTCTTAAAAACACGCTATTTGTTTTGACAACGGGAATTAATTTTTAAATTAATTAATGTAACTGATATGTATTGAATTTTGTAAAATAAAAGTCATTTTTGAATTCATAATATCAAATATAGCTTAGGCCTACATTTTTGTATTTTTCTGGAAACGTTCATTTTTTGATGAATAGTGAAACCACTAAGTGGTAGTTAAAAAAACTGAATTTTTCATAAAACTTAATTTTACCACTTTTGTGAGTGGAATTTCAAAAATCCGAGAGACACGGTTAATATCAAGGACTAAAATGTGGTTCAATGAGATGAAAATAATTTTTGGTGAATAGTAACTTTTTACTTTTATTTACCACGGTTAAAAGTAAATAGGGTAATTAAGGGTAAAAATGATATTATTATTACTCTAACACATGTCCTAATTCTATTGGACAAGTGTAATTCGACCAAAAACAACCTTAGGAATAAAATATGACCATTTAGGCCCACTTGGATTAGATTAAGACATTTATTATTAATTTATTTAAAGAAGGGTTAAAATAGTTAAAATCAAAGTTTAATAAGTAAATCATTTTTAATATAGTGTTATACATAAGATAAATTAGACTATGAATATTCATTAAAAAGCTAAAAAGATTTCCTAAATAATGATATTTTATTTGTAATTTTTAGACATTAAATAATTAAATTTATTTGTGAAACAACGATGATGCAGTAATTATCTTATTAATGAAATATTGACATAATTGATGTTATAAATACCCAAATAAATTTAATTTGAGACTTTTTATGAATTCCACCTAGGTTAATATGACATGTTAGTATTGATTTTATTAACTTTTTTCAAACTAATAATTCTGTTATGATTTTTACAAAAATCAATTACCAAATAGTGTCAAAATTGACATAAAATAGTTTTTAAAACAAATATTATATTCTTTATTGTTATTTTATTCCTAAAAATCTAACGTTCGGCCAAATGACTTAGATAAGGTTATATTTATATTAATAATAAACAACTTGGGGTTCGTTTGGCTTGATATAGTAAGTTTATTAACCTTATATTGTAAGAACACAAGAAGACACGGTAAAAGTAAAATTATTTAACTTAATGTTAAAACTAAATGATAAGGTTAAAATAGGAACCTAAACTTGTCTAAATTCTATTGGATGAGAGTATTTCGACCCATACCCACCTTAGCTTAGAAATAAATCAATTTTGAGCTATTTTAAACCGAATTTGGCTTTATAATAAAATAATATTTTTAGTTATTCCAAAGGTGCCCCTCTCCTCCCTTATAAAAGGGCACTTCCTCCCTCTCTTCCTCACACCAATTTGAGCCTTAAAGCTCGGCCAAACCCTGCCAAATTATCTTCTCCACTTCCCTAGAAACATCCTAGAGGTTCTGGTCTTCCTCAAAGACCAATTTTAGTGCCCTAAGAGGAGGTCTCAAAGAGGCGCTTCATGGAAGAGGTAATTTACGTTACTGATTCTTTCACCTTTATTTCTTCTTCCACTTATTATTCTTAGGTTGTTTCATTATGAAGTAATAACATTATTATCACTCATATACTGATATGTTATTATAATTATGAAACAACCCTATTTCACCATCTATCCATCCTACGGAAAACGAAATCACCGCGCGTGCATACGTACGGAATACCGTCTTCACACCATGGTGAAATCTATTTTCCACCACCACCTTACTTGGATGGGTATAATGGTGTAAATAATAACTATATATGATTATTTTAAAGTTATATTGATTCTGAAATAGTATACATACACTCTAATACAATTCCACGATCATAGGAACGATATCATCACTCGTGCGTACGTACGGAATACCGTCTCCACGATGTGATGCGACTTGTTCTACATGATCTTCATTTCATAATGATTATATAAATGAATTGAATGAATGAATATGATATATATTACACTAATACCATTCTGGAAATGAGGTATCTATAACTTAAATAGAAGATTAAGAATTTATTCGACAAACACGCATAAGAACAAAAGGTAATAAACACCCGAATAACAAGTAGTAATGAAATATTACTAATAAGAAGATAATAATATGACCATATATGATATCATAACAATATGTATGATTCTGGAATAAGTCAATAACATTATTTAAATCATTATACATGAGTTTCGGACACTTACGAAGCAAATCGGACCTAAGGTAAGGGAAATATCACAATCTCATTTTTATCCGAGATTGTTTATACTTTGGAATTTACTGGGGTATATTTTATCATACACATCCATGTTTCCTCAATATTTAATATTATTTCCATCCACCTACAATTGTTTAAATCCAATTTTACACTTTGGTGAGTTTTTAGTAAAATATATGAAAGGAATCTTTTTTCGTTTTTCGTACGAGGTACTTTTTGACTTTTCCGACAAAAGGACGAGAAGAATGTTTTTTTTAACTTATATGGCATGAATGGATTTTAAAAATTAATTTCCAAGAAGCTTCCTTTACAAGTTTTCAAGTTTATTTTTAATCAACTTCTTTTAGATTAAAATTTTATGACATGTTAAGAAAGGAAAAATGTTTTTAAGGTAGAAAGGATATTTTCCTCAAGAATGGAGTTCAAGTGTTTTATCAAAATTATTTTCCATCTAAGATAATATAGGGTTCTGTTTCTATCCCTATTATTACATTTACTTTATTATGTTGTGATGGAAATATTTTTATGAATTCCTTTATCTTATATGAATTGTTTTATGATGTCACGATGTTTAAGATTCCCATTTTTATTACATGGGTTATGCAATGATGTATGATTTAAGATTTTGTGGCACACATAAGAATGGTATAATTATGAGATGGGTGGGACCTATATCTCCCTCCAATGCATTGGGTAAATATTTTATATCTCATGAGATGGACATGGCTGGAACGGTAGGTTATACCGTTTCAGTGAAACAGGACTGAAACGAGGAGTGAACTCGGTTCAGAAATGGACTTTGTCTACTAATATAGTCTTGGAAATGAGTCTTGACTAATAATAAATGATTCTCTATGATTATGTGTGCAAGCCACAAAGTATCATGTTTTAATTTATGATTATTGGGATTTCATTTCACTACTATGATTTATCCCATGTTATGAAATTATGCTCTCTTTTGCAGGTTAAGATTTCCAAAATGTTATGTTCTTATGAATATGATGTGATTGATATTTCTTTTGTTTACCCTTAATGAGCATTTGAGCTCTCCCTTTTATGTTTTCTTTTCCCCGGGATGTAAAGAAAGGTTTTAGGTAAAAAAAGGACGATCTTTATGGGAGATGTTGAAGATCTTTCACCACGATTAGAAGATTATATTACAAGTTTCCAGAGACACTAAACTATTACGATCCGTGTATGTGTGTTTTTGTTATGTACTATGTATTCCGCAAAAGTAATGTAATGTCCATGTACGTCAGGCTTAGGGTCTCTACATGTTATTTCTTTGTTCATGTTCTTGATCACGTTGTCGATGTGATCCGTCATTGTGTAACAGAAGCCAAGTGTAGACTCCCTCTAGTAGTGATCCACACATGTACCTCGTATCTATGGATGTCACCAAAGGATTATCTGAGTGCTAGCGTGGAGAAGCCTTTGCTTGCGTTGTCCTCCTTAGATCATCTTGATCCGATGGAAGAGGATCTCTCTCGGTCTTGAGATCATTCTTAGACGAAGAGGTTCTTTCAGAATTGAAATAATTCTCCAGAGATGTTGTTCACAACGATTATCTTGTGTAGGCAAAGAGTTGGGGTTGTGAGGATATTTATAGTCGAGTTGGAGGTTGTAGAGTTATGACAATAAATAAATGTGTTAGGCGTTTCATTTATTTCATTTACTCTTATTGAAAACCCCCATGTTGAATAATTAATTCCTTGACATGCGCTCACGCTGATTATAATAAATATCATTTAATAAAACGACATTATATCCTCAAAATCCCAACTAGAAAAACTACACGACGTGTAATAATAAATACACGGCGTATACTTTTTTTTCATTGAAAAATACACAGCGTGTACATTAAATGTACACGGCATGTATATCTTGTTTTCATTTATTCATTTCCTTTCCAAAATAAAACTACACGGCGTGTACATTTATTAATACAGGGCGTGTACTTGTTTTATTTTTTTTCCTCCATCATTTAAAACAACTTAGGCTTCCTTCAATAATTATTAAACCACGTATGGGAATAATCTTTATTCGACTTGTGATACATGGATACACTTAGTGTGTGACCCTCTAGGCCTCTTTCTCGTTGGCATTAGGCGGGCTTGCCTAAAGTCCAAGATTACTGTCTGTCAACGGGTCAAGGCACCCAAGAGAAATAAGTTGACACGGCATTGATGTATCACCTCATACGAATGCTTACTGTGTAATTTAATCACATTGTCTCAATATCTCATCAAGAAGGTTTCATGGAAGTGTCATAAACCTATATGATTGATCCGTCGTTCTTTGACTACCAAAAATAAACTTGTCATTTACACCATGGCCATGGAATTTAATGCGAAAGTTCTATTTCAATCAAAGGGCCGAGATATCAACTTCCATAAATAGAAGGGAAAAATACTTCATCGACTTATCCATTGACAACATGTCACTCATGACGCACCCAACGTACCCTACTTTCCGCCAACTGTCTACATGATGGTTTTCTTCAGTAAATCTAAGTGTGCGAGTAATGACATGAGTTAATGATAATATTCCAATCTAAGGACCATTACACACGCTCACAGATAGCAATATCTGATGACACCAAGACATGTGGAATTACTACTGGTGGTTCTGTTCTCATAATCTTCCATCTTGGAGATTACCAAGTGTGAACTCCATGAGAGAGAGTCCTGTCTTTTTACGAGTACTCGCACATGACGGTCTGTATACTATGTGTTCTATCATAGTATGTCATCCAACCGCAGAACATTATTTAAGAATATTTTTATAGCATTTCAAGGTTCTCATCATAGCGGGGATCTTCTACGACCTTATTAATGCAACAAATATTCTAGGACATTATTATATTATAGTCATGCAGAACAATGAATAATATATAATAAGTGAACATTCATGTAATCAGAGTACAAAACAGTTGGTTCTGAGGACACCAACCCTTACAAACTCCCACTTGGACTAGAGCCAACTGCCTACGACTTTTAGTCCGCTAGACCTCACATGATGATCATGATTCTGCTGAGTCAAGGCTTTATTCAATGGGTCCACCACGTTGTCTTCTGTGGAAATACTGCTCACTGCAACTTCACCTCTCTGAGAAAAATCCCTCAAGAGATGATACTTCTGAAGTATGTGCTTTGTCCACTGATGTGACCTTGGCTCTTTTCCAAGTGCCATCGCTGCAGTATTATCACAATAGAGTGTGATAGGATCTTTACTGCTCAGTAAAACATCCAGCTCTTGGACGAAGCTTTGCATCCATACTGCTTCTTTAGCTGCCTCAGAAGTTGTGATATACTCGGACTCCGCTGTAGAATTTTCCACCACACTTTGCTTTGAGCTCTTCCAGCTCATTGTACCTCCATTAAAACTGAAGATGTATCCATTCGGTGGATTCATGTCATCTTGATCAGTCTGGAAACTAGCATCTACATGTCCTCTGATGACTAGTTCCTCATCTCCTCCATAAACCAGGAACATATCCTTAGTACACCTCGGATACTTAAGGATAGTCTTGACTGCCATCCAATGGCGGTCTCCTGGATCATCTTGATATCTGCCTACCGCACTTAATGTGTAAGCAACATCTAGACTCCTACATAGCATAGCATACATCACTGACCCAATCGTGGATGCATAAGGGATCCTTGACATCCTCTTTCTTTCCTCATGTGTCTGAGGACACATTTTCTTGGAAAGATGAATGCCATGTGACACTGGCAACAATCCCCTCTTGGACTGTTCCATACTGAATCTCTTCAGTATCTTGTCAATGTATGTACTTTGACTTAGGCCCAGCATTCACTTGGATCTATCACGATGGATCTTGATCCCAATAATATATGCCACCTCACCCAAGTCGTTCATGGAGAAGAATTTATGAAACCATGCCTTAACTAACTGTAAGAAAAGTACTTCATTTCCAATTAGCAATATTTCATCAACATATACTATTAGGAAAATTACTGCACTTCCACTAAAACTTTTGTAGACACAAGGCTCACATTCGTTCTTAACAAATCCAAATTCTGTAACAGCTTCATCAAAACGAATATTCCATGAACTTGATGCTTGCTTTAATCCATAAATGGATTTCTGCAATTTGCATACCGTGTTGGCATCCTTTGGAGTCACAAACCCTTCAGGTTGTGTCATGTAGACATCTTCCTGGAGGTTCCTATTAAGGGAAGCTGTTTTGACATCCATTTTCCAAATTTCATAGTAATGGTATGAAGCAATGGACAATAAGATTCTGATGGATTTTATCATCGCAACTGGTGAAAAGGTTTCATCATAGTCAATTCCTTGACGTTGTCTAAAACCTTTTGCAACCAGTCATGCCTTATAGGTGCTGACTTGCCCCTCCATGTCTAGTTTCTTCTTGAATACCCATTTATTACTAATAGGCTTTACATCAACTGGAGGATCTACCAAAATCTAGACTTGGTTTTGGTATATGGAATCCAATTCAGAATTCATGGCTTCATTCCACTTGGAAACGTATGTGCCTTCAATTGCTTCCTTTCAAGTAAGAGGATCATTATTGTCAACCAATAATGAGTCACCATCCTCGGTGACAAAAAAACCATATCGTTCTGGTTCTCTCACCTCTCCCTTGCTCCTACGCAGTTCTTGTGTCTCTGGAACAGATTGTTCTTCCACGGGGCTTTGTGGAATCTGTTCTTGTACCAACTCATGTGTATCTTGATCCTCGACTTCATCGAAGTCTATCTCTCTCCCACTATATCTTTTGGAGATGTGCTCCATCTCAAGGAATATGGTGTGTCTTGCCACTGTAACATTTTTTTTCTGAGGGGTTGTATAGGTAATATCCTTTTGTTTCCTTGGGATATCCTATAAAGATACACTTTGTGCCTCGGGGCGTGATTTTGTTACCTGAAGAGGCCTTAACAAATGCTTTTCTACCCCACACATGTAAATTCGATAACATGGCTTTTCATCCACTCCATAACTCGTATGGAATACCATTTATCGATTTAGTTGGTACTTGATTTAGTATGTGTGTTGTTGTTTGTAATGCATATCCCCGAAAGGATAATGGAAGACTTTCATGACTCATCATTGATCTCACCATGTCCAACAGGGTTCGGTTCCTCCTTTCATGTACACCATTCCACTGCGGTGTGTAAGGAGGAGTGAGTTGTGATAGAATCCTAAACTCCCGTAAGAAATCAATGAAGTCCAGATTAAGATATTCTCCTCTTCTTTCTGAGTAAAGTTTCTCAATCTTCTTACCAAGCTGGTTCTCAACTTCATTCTTGTATTCTTTGAACCGATCAAAATGATCTGACTTATACCTCATTAAATAGATATATCCATATCTACTAAAATCATCAGTAAAAGTTATGAAGTACGAGAACCCGCCCCTTGCTTCAACTGGAAATGGTCCACACACATCTGTGTGAACTAATTCTAGAAGATATTTAGCTCTTTCACCTTTCCCACTAAATGGGGCTTTGGTCATTTTTCCTTGTAGACACGCATGACATACACCAAGTGGTTTTAGTTCGAAAGAATCTAAATACCCATCTTGATGTAATTTTGTCAAAAATTTCTCATTGACATGACCTAGATGGTGATGCCAAAGTTGGGTGTGGTATGAGTCATGTGAATTAACTTTTTTATCGATTTCCATTACGTGGTTTGTGTAGTCTAATACATAAAGGACGTTATATAAATGTTCCCTACCAAAACAAATGCTATCTTTATAAAAATAGAAACATCCACTTCCAAACTTGAAGATGAATCCATCAGTATCTAATATGGATACTGAAATAATGTTTTTGGTTAAATAGGGTACATAATAACATCCTTTAAAAACCAAGACCATCCACATAGGCAATGTGAGGTGGTAGTCCCCGACAGCTACATCAGCAAGTCTGGCTCCGTTGGCTACTCGTAGATCTACCTCCCCTCAATCAATCTTCCTGAATCTACTCGGTTCCTGTATTTGGATACAGATGTGAGCACCACAATCAGTATCTAATACCCAATTAGTTGAAACAGATAGATTGCATTCGATAATAAACGCAGCTGAATCTTCCCCTTGCTTCCTTAGATGGGTGCAGTTTTTCCTCCAGTGGCCTTTCTTGCCAATTGCAAAACAAACAGCATCCTATTCCTTTGCCTCCCCTTTGATATTCCTTTTCTTGGAAGGACTTGAAGAAGCTTTGGGATTAAAGCTCTTCGCCTTTCCATTCCTTTTATTCACCATGAGGACAGAAGGCTTTTCACGCTTCATGTCAGTGTCCACTTGGAGAATGAGGATGAGAAGATCAGACAGAGACTTCTCAATGTTGTTCATATTGAAGTTCACAACAAAGTTTGAGAAGATCTTGGGGATTGATGCAAGAATCAGATCGGTACCCAGTTCTTCGGGGAGTTTAAACCCTAGAACCTCCAAGAGCTCAATGTATCCAATGAGCTTGACTACATGAGGTCGGGCTGGGGCACCCTCTCCAAGCTTTCTCTAAAATATAGCCTTGGAGATCTCAAACCTTTCTTGTCTTGCTCTCTCCTAGTATAGATCACGGAGGTTCTCGAGCATGCTATAGGCATCCATGTCTTCATGATACTTCATGAGCTCACTAGACATCGATGATAGCATCAAATATTGAACGCCGAGAGCATCGTTCAAATGTTGATCACAGACCAGTAAATCTTCATCACTCGCCCCTGGGGTAGGAGAATCCGGAAGTGAGGACTCTAGCACATAAAACTTTCGTTCATGGTGTAGGATAACCTGAAGGCGCATAAACCATTCCTAAAAGTTACTACCGGTGAGGATATTGTCTTTATCCAGTATTGATTGCAGAGAAAATGTGGTTGATGAGTTTGTCATTTCGATTCTACAAATTAAAAAGAGCAGATTTATCAGTACTTTCTTGATTACATTTTTATGAGAAATAATAAATTAACTAATTCCCACTATTTTATCAAGTCCCAATGGCCCTCACCATTGAACTCGGAATGTCCAGTTGCTTTGACATTCTATTGGAAAGGATCCATATTTTCCTTCGCATAACCCCAATAAGGGTTGGTCAAGTTATTTGAAGGTATTTAGGTAGGCAGGTCTTTGCCAACTGTGAGCTTACAGTTCCTTGATCTGTTGAGTGGACTCCCCAATCCTGAAATCTTGACTTGGATTTTCTAAACTCTTGCCTCCAATATTACACCAAGTCTAGAAAGGGCTACTTCTCTTGATGTAATATGGTTAAGTCAACCTGAAACCTTTCATAAGGTCTTCCTTTATAAAAGTAAGTGTCCCAACAAGGGTTGGTCAAACACATAGTTTTATTGTGTCTTTCCCTTAATCAGGTAACGGAAGGCTTGGTCTGACTTAATATGGTATTGAGGGATTTTATTCCTTTATGCGTAGTTTAGAATTATCACATGGTTTTTAATATTAAGTGATGCTTGCTTAAGTGATTAACCATGTTTTGATAATGTTTATGCATAGTCCGGTTTTTATTTTATTCCATCTTGGCATGCTTGTTCATTTTATTAATTATGTGATCGTGACAACACATACATAATAAATAAACCATTCAATCAGACAGAAATAAAATAATATGGCATGATCATGAGCTTCTATTCGTTAGCTTATCTAGCGGTTTTGATAAGCTAACCCTGACCTAGGGAAAGCACCTTAAACCTGTTGGTCCGTGTTTTGCAGCTCCCACCTGTCCACCTTCGTATCTTCTTGCGTCGGTTTCTCCTCGGATTCAGGATGTGAATCGTCTCCTCTGGCTTGGGAGATCCTCCATTACATGAGTTTACATTAAAGAAACCATGGTCACATAGGCCCTACATTTTATTGGAAGAAGGCTCGCATGCCAACAAATTTAAATTAAATAAATTTAAATGAAACCATACACATACAAAGGGTCTTTGGTCTAGCTCATGATCATCCACATCATGCAACGACATTTACGCATATTTAGAACTCAAATTCTTTTAATCTCTCTTTCATTTAGGATAAGTCGTGATCGAATTCAATTAATTATGATCTAATAATTAATCAATTCTTTATCATAAATTCCATTCTGAATTTCCTTCAGATTCTTCTCATCCATATTCCTTGTACGGGTCTTTGTACATTGGAGGAAACATGGTGAAATTCCATTTCTGGAAAGTACACAGCGTGTAGTTTATATTTACATGGCGTATATTTCTTTTCACCTTGTTTCCAAAGTACACGCCGAGGCTTTGGCATGTTTTCTCTAATTTGGAAATTTTGGAGTACACGACGTGTAGATGAATCATACACGGCGTGTACTTCCTTGTTACGCGGTAACCGGCTTGGCAATCCCATGTACGCGGAACACAGCTTCTCCTTGTACATGGTTTCACCTGGACCAGATCGGACTACATGGTGTGTTGTTCCAACATACACGCCGTGTATTCCGGTTCCCACACGTCATTCAATTATAGTCAACACGACATGATTAATAATTAGGCATAATCAATTCACACGGCATGGTTTGGCAGACCAGTGCCAGTTCAATGAACCTAAGTACACAGTCTGTAGTTTTAATTACATGTCGTGTAATCTCGTGTTGTACAGACAAAAAGAGCGACTCCTCCAGATGAATTCCTCTCTTTTATTTTAATCAAAATTAAAATTAAAAAGTCGTTTCTGTGATATGAATCGAGAAACTAAGGAGAAAGAATAGATCTCATTTATTCAGATTAATAGAAAGATATATTTTGAATTGAATCAAATATAAATGCGTAAATTATCAACGAAAATTAAATAACTATAATCAACATTGTAACCTCCCTTTGATACCATTTGAAGGTTTCGGGTGTAGAGGAAGCGCGTGGGTGGATGTGCCCACTTGGCTTTTTCTCATTTGCAATGATCAATCCGGGATCAATACGACGATAAACGCCAGTCTCCACGGATCGAATCACAGAAAAAGAAAAATAAGATGGTTTGTCCCAGAACCACAAACAAGGATCATTATAGGTTGATTATAATTAATTTAATTAATTATAACGAAATACATTTTGGGTGTTCTTTCTTCTTTGGTGTTCTTGATCACGTTATCGATGTGATCCGTCGTTGCATCGCAGAATCCAAGTGTAGACTCCCTCTAGCAGTGATCCACACGTGTACCTTGTATCTTTGGACGTCGCCAAAGGATTCTCCGGGTGCTAGTGTGGATAATCCTTTGCTTTCATTGTCCGCCTTAGATCATCTTGATCCAATGGAAGAGGGTCTCTCTCGGTCTTGAGAGCGTTCTTGGAGGAAGAGGTACTTTCGACCTTGAAATAATTCCCCAGAGATATTGTGCACAACGATTCTCTTATGTAGGAAAAGAGTTGGGGTTGTGAGGATATTTATAATCAAGTTTGAGGTTGTAAAGTTATGACAATAAATAAACGCGTTACATGTTTCATTTATTTCATTAACTATTATTGAAAAACCCCATGTCGTTTAATTAATTCCTTGACATGCGCTCACGCTGATTATGATAAATATTATTTAATAAAACGATATTATATCCTCAAAATCCCAACTGGAAAAACTACACGGTGTGTAATAATAAATACACGGCGTGTACTTGTTTTTCGTTGAAAACTACACGGCATGTACATTAAATGTACACAACATGTATATCATGTTTTCATTTATTCATTTACTTTCCAAAATTAAACTACACGGCATGTACATTTAATAATACACGGCGTGTACTTTTTTTATTTTATTTTTCCTCCATCATTTAAAACAACTTAGGCTTCCTTAAATAATTATTAAACCACATACGGGAATAATCTTTATTCGACTTGAGATACTTGGATACACTTAGTGTGTGACCCTCTAGGCCTCTTTCTCATTGGCATTAGGCGGGCTTGCCTAAAGTCCAATATTACTGTCTAGCAATGGGTCAAGGCACCCAAGAGAAAGAAGTTGAAGCCGCATTGACGTATCACCTCATACGAACTCTTACTGTGTAATTTAATCCCTTTGTCTCAATATCTCATCAAGAAGGTTTCATGGAAGTTTCATAAACCTATATGCTTGATCCGTCGTTCTTTGACTACCTAAAATAAACTCGTCGTTTACACCATGGCCATGGAATTTAATGCGACAGTTCTATTTCAATCAAAGGGCCGAGATATCAACTTCCATAAATAGAAGGGACAAATCCTTCATCGACTTATCCACTAACAGCATGTCACTCATCACGCACCCAATGTACCCTACTTTCTGCCAACTGTCTGTGTGACGGCTTTCATCAATAAATCTAAGTGTGCGAGTCATGACATGAGTTAATTATAATCTTCCAGTCTAAAGACCATTACACACGCTCGCAGATAGAAACATCCGATGACACCAAGACATACAGAATTACTACTGGCGGGTCTATTCTCATAATCTCCCATCTTGGAGATTACCAAGTGTGAACTCCATGAAAGAGAGTCTCGTCTTCTTATGAGTACTCGCACATGACGGTATGTATACTATGTGTCCAATCATAGTATGTCATCCAACCGTAGAACTTTATTTAAGAATATTGTTATAGCATTTCAAGGTTCTCATCATAATGGGGATCTGCTATGACCTTATCAATGCAACAAATATTCCAGGACATTATTATATTATAGTCACGTAGAACAATGAAAAATATATAATAAGTGAACATTCATGTAATCAAAGTACAAAATAGTTGGTTCTGATGACACCAACCCTTACAGGCAGGGCTGATGGGTACGATGGCATCCTCCAATCCAGGGTCTCAAACTCAATATGGATGGGTCATTAATCAGGGGG
Source organism: Viscum album (assembly GCA_963277665.1). Taxonomy (NCBI): domain Eukaryota; kingdom Viridiplantae; phylum Streptophyta; class Magnoliopsida; order Santalales; family Viscaceae; genus Viscum; species Viscum album. The sequence goes on along the minus strand of OY728128.1, from coordinate 256,669,185 downwards.
AGATGCATGGGGACGGGGTTGTATGGGACCTAATGGGCTATATTGTTGCAGTGTTTCCTGCCTTTTTCAGGAGAGGAGATATTTTATAGGCGGAGGCTTTGGAAATGGTTTTCGGGCTGGAGTTATGCAATCAAAGGAAGATAAACATACCAATGGGGGAGATGGATTCCATGCTATTATTTAATGAAATGTTAGGTAAGGTTAGTATTCCTTGACACATCTATTACACTATCAGAAAATGACATTTGCTTAGAGGTAATAATATGGAGGTTTCTCACACATGGAGTGATGGGAACATGGTGGTAGATGTTTTGGCATCTATGGAATCATAAAACCAGAGTATGTGTTCTTTCTTTTTCTTAGGTTATTTTCCTACGGAGGTATTGAAATTTGTTTCTATTGATGCTATGGGTTTTCCTTAATTTAGACCACCATGATTTTTCTTGTGGTTTCTTCTATATGGAGGTTTTTCATAAATCAATAAAAATGTTAGTTTTCAGTCATTAAAAAAATCAACTAATATAACTCCATGAAAACTCGTACGGGTGCTACAATAATTCATTGTTACCAGTAATATTCTTTAAAAATGGTACATTCAATCCTCTTCGACATCACATGTGTTTTCATAAACACCAACTTACGGAATATAATTAATACGACCCTTGTAGAAAACATTTATTGAAGAAGTTATCAAACAATGGAAACATGAATAATTATAGATGATTACTCCAGTGCTGCCATTTATAGTGGAGGATATTCCTCAACAAGGGGATACAACATTAGACTATGGGATAATTCTTTGTTATCTCATTGAGAAGCTGGAAACAGATCAAGGGTATAACACGAACCTGTCAAAAGATGAAGTTTATGACATGTGCATGTATATGGTGCACTGGTTCCCAATAGACCCTGCATATAGTTAGAATGAAACCTCATATAGAATCAAGAGTTGTCTTGTGGAAACAACGTGGCTGGAATGAAGATAACATGTTAAACAGTCGGGTTCAATGGATCTGACATCAGAGTACAATTGAAATGATCTGGAAGGTTTCAAAAATTTATACAACCCACATTAATGGCTGTTACTGGACACTATATTTGATAGTTCTTAGGTTTTTAAACTGTTGTACTACCCACTTTAATGATTGTTTGTTTTTATTCATATGAATATTTCTTTATTTGGTTTCTATGTTGTAATTACAATGTTTTTATATTTGGTGTTGGTTATTTCAATGGTTTATATTTTTTATTGCTAATTTTGGTTTTTTTGTTATAATTGATGTTGGTTATTGCAGTGGTTTAAAAGTTTTGTTGGCAGTTGTAATGGTTTTATATATGGTGTTGATTATTTCAATGGCTTATATTTACTACTGGTAATTGGGGTTTTTCTGTTATAATTGTTGTTGGTAATTATAGTGGTTTAAAAGTGGTGTTGGAAATTGTAATGGTTTATATTTTCTATTGGTAATTGGGGTTTTACTATTATAATTGTTGTTGGTAATTTCAGTGATTTAAAAGTGGTGTCGACAATTGAAATGGTTTATATTTGGTGTTGGTTATTTCAATGCTTTATATTTTATATTAGTAATTTCGATGGTTTATATTTGGTATTGATCATTGGTTTATATTTTCTACTGGTAATTGAAATTGGTTTTAGGAATGGAAATGGTTTATATTGGATGTAATTAATTGCAATAGTATTTATTTGGATTTGGTAAGTGGATGAATAGTTATGTTTTCATTTTTAGGACAACAAACATGATCTGCAGTGGGAATATTATCTCCTTATGAGGTGAAAATTTTTATTCTGAGGGGATTTATTTGGTTTTGCTGTTAGATTTAATGATTCTAATTGCAATTGGTAAGTGGAGGAATAGTTATTTTCACGCTATATGGATATTATCTTTAGAGTTTAAAAGATGATTAAGTCTGGACAACATCTGGATTTTATTAGTAGATGGAAAGTCTCCATATGGAAAGACTTGGCCTGAAGATCCAATAAATCTTTCTCAGTCTTTTGGATTTCTTCATCAAAATTCAAGAACTTGGATTTCTCCCATCCTCAAAGAACAAATGCATACATAATTCTAGAACCTAGATTTATCTCATCTTCACAGTTGAATACACAACAAATGCATACATAAAGTTTAAAATTTATTGAAGTATCCTAATCCCAATCCAATACAACCAAAAGTAGATTATCAAATACTACCACATCCTCAAAGAAAAAATTCATAAAAAATTGTAGAACCTGGATTTGTCGTATCTTTATACTTACATATAGAACAAATGAATACAACACATTTACAATTTCTTGATGTATCCCAATCCCACTTCCAATCCATTACAACCAAAACTAGACTATTAAATACTACATCCAATACATTCTTCCATTCAGTCATTACAATTTAAAAAATTACTATCATCCAATGTTTTCTACACTTCTCAGCCTCTTCCAATGATATTCCAGCAATCTACCTCCCCAACTGAAGTCCCAAATTGGTGAACAAGTATTCCTACAATATAAAAAGTACAGAATTACAAACAGTTATAGAAAAGAATGCTCATAAAAATTACATGTGAAACAGTTTTTCTAGATCCAACACAAAAATATAATCTTTATTTCTCTATAACTCCCTGCATGAAAATAATAATGATATTAGATAACATATTAACCTTAAAAACTACTCTTATAAATCAAATGCATCATAAAATGAAATCATAATGTCATCATAGCAGTAGGATTATTTTTTATTCAACTATTTACCCTTTCGAAATCCATTGTCTAAAAACAATTCAATATATCTCCCCATTTCCTATTTGGTTTCGTTTTAAAATAATCCTTTCTTAAATTTTGTTCTAAACTAGCATGACCATTAACATTATCCACTGATGTATTTATGATAGACAACTCTTTTGTAAAATTACTGAAATTCGAGAAGGCAATGTCATAAACCGCTTCTATCTCACAAGCTACGGTAATTAACTTCATTCCTATTCATGCTAAATCGTTTTAACGTTTTGTTACAACTATTTTTCTATTAGAAAGTACCATAATATAAGATCCTTTGAATGTCACAATATTTCTAATGAATCGTGTCCATCTCCCCAAAGAATATATTTTAGGTATTACTCTCACATCAATCCGATCAAAAAAATTAAAACAAGAATACAAAGATATCCAACCGACTCAAAATTTTGACAAGAACATTCAATAACTTCATTTGAAGCTTCATATGATACATGGAATTGATCTTCACAACGAACCATTCCAATAACGTAACTGAATTGAACTCTAATTTCAAAACAAGATATCAAAAAACAAGCACCAATAAATTTATATTCATGTTGAAATAAATAAAATAAGTTCTTTTTATATCTATTATAAACCTTGAACATCAATGTATGGTATGGGTAAAGATTATGAGGCAACTTCTCCGTCAACTCAAATTCTACCTTTGTTTCGCGATACTGATTTTTTTCCAACAAGCGCTCAAACTTCTTATGGAAATCAACAACACTTAACTTCTAATGAATATAATATTTAAGTAATCCATTAAAACATTCACTTAATTAACTTCTACGAGTACCCAATGTTAAAAAATCTTTCAAAAATCAATGCACCCACTTTTCTCGCAATATGAATACATCATATAGCCGTCACGATTTCCCATCCCCATATTCTACTCTAAGGTAAGACCACTCCTAATCAAACTAATTTGCATCATAGTATTCAAACATACACTTCTTTAATGTAGTTAGAAAACTAGATCCATCTTTCATCCAATTACCTAAATTATTAGCTCTATTTTTCATCAAATGCCATGAAAAAAAGGAAATATTGAGTTCCCACTAAAACTAAATAAATTGATTTTCTCATTTCCGCATCTTGATCAGTAAAAATAGTTTGAGGCCTCTTCATGTGATGAACCTGTAAAAGTTTTTGAAACAATCAAGAAAACGAAGTCATGGTTTCATCAAATAACAAATATTCCCAAAAAACAGAAATCTTCTGATGATGATTAAACCCCACAAAAACACATAATACCTTGTACTCTTTATTAGTGCTAAAAGTGGTGTCAAAAACAAAAACATATCTAAACAACTAATAATATGTTCTTACTTTTGTATCAGCCCAAAAAATATTACTAATTTTCTCATTCTTTTCAAACTACATGGTATAAAAAATGATGGATTATCCTAACTTTGTCTTTCCTAGTATTCTAACATGCAACACGCATCACCATAGATAAAATCTATTTCCTGTTTAGACCATAAAAAATTCAACTAATCAACATGAGTGTACCCAATAAATTCTCTCCCCCCTGCTATAGTTATCGCCAACAAGAAATAATAATTTGGTTTAATACCTGCAGAAGAATTCACATCTAACTCAGCTGCTCGTGCTTCTGTTATTTTTCATTGGGACCTCATCATGTGAATTGATTTAGGCCTATGCAAGGGATGATTATGATCTTCAACAAATATAGTACATGAATATTGGCCAAAAGACAATACACTAACCCCCATTCTAGCAAGGAAACCTGTACGTGTCCCAGCCCAAGGAAATTTCAACATGCTATCTTAATTGTCAACCTTCCTATGACCTTCTTTTCTACATGCATAATGGTTGGATATGTGATTATACACTAAATGAGGCTCATATTCATTGGTAATATATATAATATTAATGTTATTTATTATTCATAAACACCATTTTAGTTCATTTTACACTTTGAACATCATTTCACATTATGATTGTAATACCTTCTTAAAATGCACTATTATGTGGTACATTTTTTAACATCATTTAAAGTACCCAATGATTAATATGATTTTAAGGAATTTAATTATACATATTTTAATTTGATATTTTTTTAAATTTATCTACACTTAAATATGAACATTTTTCATTCAGGGATCAATGGATGATTCATAAACGATGATGGAGATATTTGGAGATGAATGGAAGCAATTCTAGAGAAGGAAGATTGGACACCATCTCACTTATGAGACTTTGGGGACCAACATAAAAACCCAATGTATCCCAAATTTTGTGATATAATAGAAGCAATATTGAGGAACAAATAACTCTTCATGAGTTAACGCTAATTCTGCCTCTATGGTGGTCATTAAGGCGGCCCAAGTTAGAGATACAATTCTATGCCAGATTCTGCGGCCCAGAAAAACAGCCCCCTAATATGATCATATCTCCGCTTATACAACTCCAAATGGGCCCATATTTTACAGACAGTTAGGAGACATCTGGGGATCCATTTCATTATTCTATGTCCCACTCTGATTCGGCCACATATAATGTCATAAAAGCACGTCTGTTCGGTGGATGAAAGATGGCTGCCACCTCGGTTCAAATGTGGAAAAGTCTAAGTTCCACAAGCTTTCCACCAATCTAGGCCTACCATAATCAAGTGGGATGCTTTGTACGGTTGGAGGATCTACCCAAGTCTCCAAAAATTCCTATTTAAGGCAGTGGTGGTGGATGAGTTGATAATATTTGAGCTTGTTTTCATCTTAATGTTATGCTGACAATTTATCTTTGTAATGTTCTTCCTTCACATGTAAGTTGTTTTAATTCATCCTTGTTTCTTAATAAAAGTTCTTCTTATCTTATTATTCTATTATTCTACTTATCACTTTGATATTGTTGGTTCAAGTTGTGAACTTTTTCATACCAAAACATGTGGGATTATCACACAATGGTGGAGTGATTATTGTTTTATTGCGTTTTTTTTTACTTCTCCATTTCCTCCCTCATGAGTCTACTTTCCGCTTCCATTGAAACCATAGAATAAATGGAGGGATGACCCACTTATGGGTTGATCCAAAGAAGTATCAAGGGGCTGGATTTGATGTTATTTATCAACTCATTAATGTATAATCAATTCTTTAATTGAGATTTTTATTTGATGATTTTTAAACTTCATCGTCCTTTTTGAATTTAAGGCCACGTACTTTAAGTGCTAATACAAACATTTACCTTGAAGTGCTCAAAACTTTTATCCTTCAAGTGTATAGGGGATTAGTATTAAATGGTGTATGCATTAAACCATTAAGTTATGATGTTGTTTTATCTCCTTAAATGAACCCATCTCAAATACAAGAAATTGAAATCATTAAAAAGGAAATACGTCCAATCCACCCCGAGCGATAACCTAGGATCAACTCATTCTTTTAAATTGAATTCACTTAAATCTGTTAGATATCCTCTAAACTCATCTAAAATCAATCCAATTTGGCCACTCCATATCCAAAAATAGTCCATATAATGTACGTGTCTATAGGTTTCTTCTTAGGTCTCTCAGGATTCGATAACCCAAGCTAAACTACAAGGACTGTCCTACCTTCTTCTCTTGGGTAAATTTGAGCGAGAATCAAATTTTGGCGCCATTTCCGGGGACCTAAGTAAGTTATATTAGACACTATAATCCTTTTTTTCATCTCACTTCTCTTATCTCATCCCCAATTTCATTCCTATGGAAAACTCTTTTGAACAAATCCAATCATGGGGAACCTCTACTTACATTGATCACTCCACACCAAGTGTGATGTAAAATGACCATCCTAGTTTCTACTGGTGGGATTATCAACAACCTAATGAGACAAAATGTTTTAACTTCTATGATGCACAAAACATTCCAACATATAATGAGTTTCAATCTCCACAAATCCAATCTGAACACCCTCTTGTGCAATTCCAAAAACTTAATTATCCACCTGGAATAGACCATCTGTCTCAACCCCTTATCCATCCTAATCCACATCCATTACTTGAAAAATTGTGTCAAAAAATGGAGATAATGAATTTTTAGGTTTCTTCATTGAGGTTATAACTACAAAGCATTAAAAATTGTGAGGAACCCATCCCTACACCAATTGTCCCTTCCATAACCTTATGTGGCGTTTCTTATTTCCCACACACCTCTCGTGAATTTACTGAAGAGAAAACCTTTGGATTTTGGTAAGAGTAAGAGGATAAAGGAATTGTTGATGGGTCTTTAAATCAGGAGGAAATTGACTTTTTGGATTCAAAAGAGGATAATTTGGCATCGTGGATTGAGTCTCCTATGTATAACTCTATTGATGAATTTTCAAAAACATCATTCACTGCACCATTGAGATAAATTAAAAACATTGAGTCTATACCCATTCCTAACATTTATCTTTCCAATTTTTAGGTTGAATCTTCTATTCAAAAGGAACCAATTTTGTTGAGAAATTTAGAAAATGAAAATATATTGGATTCCAAATCTCAACCTTTGTTTGAATTTACTATCCAACCTGAGCTCAAAATTATTGTCCTTCCTTCCATGATCAAGTATCCCTTCATAGGCTATAACCATGAAAATTTAGTTGGAATTCATTCTTCTCTTGAAACCAAAAAAGTTGGAGTGACCATTGATGTCTTTGGAAAAACTGTCGTGGAAGCTGGATCAACCATTTATGATATTCCTTGGATTTTACCACTCATTATAGAACATAGGTTTGCACATGACAAAAATTATAAACAAAGAATCAATCTCAATCTAGTGGACATGGAGAAATATGGGGTCCTTAAAATTTTGAAAATTGGTATTGGGTAAGTAAGGGGTCCATGTCGAGCTAACGATGTTAAAAAAAGTGTTGCATGGGAGGCAACCCATGGTTTTCAAGTTTCCTATCATTTTGTTGTTTTAATAACATTTATATTTTAATTAATCATATTTATATTTAAAAAAAATAGACTGTTGACCTTTTCTTATATTATGAGTACGGATGGGTGTGAAAGGGGAGCACCATATTCATCTGTGTCACGTGGTGTAACCCTTGAGTAATACCTTACACAGAAATTTAAAAAGAAGACAACGTATCATCAGTTTATTTTATTTTATATATACTCTTATATTTTACTTATGTGTATATATATACTCTTTTTTTTGTTCGTTTGTTTTCCATTTTCCACTAGGGAACTCTGCAAGCGACATGGATATCAAAGGACTAAATTGGAGCAGCAAGAATTTCAACTTCAACCACAAGGTGACTTCATTACATGATCCTAACATTCAATTTCCTTTTTGAACTTTCACTCTCTATCTCTACCCTCTTCTAAATTTTCTTTTCTTTAAACACTAGGGACAATGTTATTTTAATTTGGGGTGGAGATAAAATAAAAAAAATGCTTTTGTGTCAAAAAAATGAATGATTTGAAAAACAAATTGTGTAAATGGAAGGAAAAATTACTTTAACTTTGAAAATGGTAATACAAATTGCACACTTTGAAATTGAATATCAAATAATTTAGCATGCCCTGATTCTGATTTTAATCCTTGTATAATTTCATGAGCATATATTTTGGAAATTGTGGCTATCCAATTTGATATTTCATTGTTTATATTTTCATCCAAATAAAAAAATATCACAATGTACGCCCTTTGGATAGTGGGGTATTAGTTTAAGTTCATGGGTCCCCTTAATAAATAGAATAGGTTTGGTGATCATTTTAGTTTAATATGAGTATTCAAAAAAACATTTGCGCGTAGAGAAATGAAATGACCTAATGCGTGGATTTTGGCACTTGGGGATCATGACTCCATACTAGTCTGGCCCAGAGTTAGTAATTTTATCTCTATTTTTGGTAATTTGAATTTGTTTTTTACTGAGTTAACATGATATGATGCCCGAGTATGTGGGTTTCACTTGGTTCCCTAAGGTCCATGAGCCTGGGAGTCATCGACAAAGTCTCGCTACAGGGGATGACTCTTTTGAGTGCTACTTCAATTACCATGGAAAAATTGCAAAAACAAAAAAAACAAAAAAAAATTATACAAAAAAATGAATACTCATCTTAATATTGAAATTTTATTCCACCTAGCGCTTCCGTAATTTCCCCCTTGAATAATGATGAACCCCCATGTCTATTGTGATGCACAACACATCCTCATACTTAATTGATATTGGATTAAATATGGAAATGAATTTGAACAAAAGAATGGGCTTGGGATTGGGATATGCTTATGAAACTATCTTGTATTAAAATATTTTGATTGGTTTCATGATTGTTTGGTATAAGTTTTTTTGGTGATCATTTTTTATTGAAATATTTTTGGAAAAGGGAATTCGAATTTCATATTGTTGAGATATATTTTGCTCGAGACTAGAAAAACTCAAGTTGGGGGGTGTGATTAGCCACTAAATGAGGCTAATATTCATTGTTAATATATATAATATTCATGTTATTTATTATTAGTAAACAAAATTTTAGTTCATTTTAAACTTTTAACATCATTTCACATTATGATTATAATGCCTTCTTAAAATGCACTATTATGTGGTACATTTTTTAATATCATTTAAAGTACAAAATGATTCATCTGATTTTAAGGAATCTAATTATACATATTTTAATTTTATACTTTTATAAATTGATAAACACTTAATTATGAACATTTTTCATTCAGGTATCAATGGATGATTCATAAACGATGATGGAGATATTTGGAGATGAATGGAAGCAATTCTAGAGAAGGCAGATTGGACACCATCCCACTTATGAGACTGTGGGGCCCAACATACAAACCCAATGAATCCAAAAAATTTTGAGATGATATAAGAAATGTTTAGGAACAAATCACTCTCCATGAGATAATGCTAATTCGGCCTCTATTGTGGCCATTAAGGCGTCCCATGTTAGAGATACAATTCTGGGCCAGATTCTGCGGCCCAGAAAAACAGCCCACTAATCTGATCATATCTCTGAATATACAACTCAAAATGGGTCCAAATTTACAGGAGGTTAGGGTACATCTGGGGCTCCATTTCAATATTCTATGGCCCACTCTAATTCGGCCATCTAGAAGGTCATCAAAGCACGTCTGTTCGGTGGATGAAAGTTGGATGCCACCTCGGCTCAAATGTGGAAAAGTCTAAGTTCCACAAGCTTTCCACAACCCTAGGCCAACAATAATCAAGTGGGATGATTTGTACTGTTGGAGGCTCGACCCAAGCCTTCCAAAATGCCTATTTAAGGCAGTGGTGGTGGAGTATTTGATAATCTTTGAGCTTGTTTTCATCTTAATGTTATGCTTCCAATTTCTCTTTGTAATGTTCTTCCTTCACATGTAAATTGTTTTAATTCATCCTTGTTTCTTAATAAAAGTTATTCTTATCTTATTATTCTGATCTTATCCTTATCACTTTGATACCATTGGTTCAAGGTGTGAACTTGTTCATACCAAACCTTGTGAGATTGTCACACAACGGTGGAGTGATTATTATTTTATTGCGTTTTTTTTACTTCTCCATTTCCTCCCTCATGAGTCTACTTTCCGCTTCCATTGAAACCATAGAATAAATGGAGGGATAAACCCCTTATGGGTTGATCCAAGGGAGTATCAAGTGGCTGGATTGGATGTTATTTATCACCTCATTAATGTATAATCACTTCTTTAATTGATATTTTTATTTGATGATTTTTAAACTCCATCGTCCTTGTTGAATTTAAGGCCACACACTTTAATTGCTAATACGAACCTTTACCTTGAAGTGCTCAAAACTTTTATCCTTCAATTGTATAGGTGATTAGTATTAAATGGTGTATGCATTAAACCAGTAAGTGATGATTTTGTTTTATCTCCTTAAATGAACCCATCTCAAATATAGGAAATTGAAATCATTAAAAAGGAAATACGTCCAATCCACCCCGAACGATAACCTAGGATCAACTCATTATTTTAAATTAAATTCACTTAAATATGTTAGATATCCTCTAAAGTCATCTAAAATAAATCCAAGTTGGCCACTTCATAGCCAAAAACAGTCCATAGAATGTACGTGTCTATAGGTTTCTTCTTAGGTCTCTGAGGATTCGATAACCCAAGATAAACTACAAGGACCGTCCTACCTTCTTCTCTTGGGTAAATTTGAGCGAGAATAAAATTTTTGCGCCGTTGCTGGGGACCTAAGTAAGTTATCTAAGACACTATCATCCTTTTTTTCATCTCACTTATCTTATCTCATCCCCAATTTCATTCCTATGGAAAACCCTTTTGAACAAATCCAATCATGGGGAACCTCTACTTACATTGATCACTCCACACCAAGTGTGATGTAAAATGGCCATCCTAGTTTCTACTGGTGGGATAATAAACAACCTAATGAGCCAAAATGTTTACACTCCTATGATGCACAAAACATTCCTACATATAATGAGTTTCAATCCCCACAAAGCCAATCTGAACACCCTCTTGTGCAATTCCAACAACTTAATTATCCACCTAGAATAGAACATCTGTCTCAACCCCTTATCCATCCTAATCCTAATCCATTACTTGAAAAATTGTGTCAACAAATGGAGATAATGAATTTTGAGGTTTCATCATTGAGATTAGAACTACAAATCATTAAAAATTGTGAGGAACCTATCCCTACACCAACTGTCCCTTCCATAAACTTATGCAACGTTTCTTGTTTCCCACACACCTCTCATGAATTTACTAAAGAGAAAACCTTTAGATTTGTGGAAGATGAAGAGGATCAAAGAATTGTTGATGGGTCATTAAGGAAATTGACTTTTTGGATTCAAAAGGGGATAATTTGACAACGTGGATTGAGTCTCCTTTGTATAACTCTATTGATGATTTTTTAAAAACATCATTCACTGAACCATTGAGAGAAATTAAAAACATTGATTCTGTACCCATTCCTAACATTTATCTTTCCAATTTTGTGGTTGAATCTTCTATTCAAAAGGAACCAATTTTGTTGAGAAATTTGGAAAATGAAAATATGTTGGATTCCAAATCTCAACCTGTGTTTGAATTTACTATCCAACATGAGCTCAAAATTATTGTCCTTACCTCCATGATCAATTATCCCTTCATAGGATATAACCATGAACATTTAGTTATAATTCATTCTTCTCTTGAAACCAAAAAAGTTGGAATGACCATTGATGTCTTTGGAAAAACTACAGTGGAAACTGGATCAACCATTTCTGATATTCCTTGGATTTTACCACTCATTATAGAACATAAGTTTGCACATGACAAAAATTATAAAAAAGAATCAATATCAATCTAGTGGACATGTAGAAACATGTGGTCCTTAAAATTTTGAAAATTGGTATTGGGTAAGTAAGGGGTCTGTGTCGAGCTAATGACGTTAAAAAAAGCGCTACATGGGAGGAAACCCATGGTTTTCAAGTTTCCTATCATTTTTTTGTTTTAATAAAATTTATATTTTAATTAATCATATTTATATTTAAAAAAAATATACTGTTGACCTGTTCTTCTATTATGAGTATGGATGGGTATGAAAGGGGAGAACCATATTCATCTGTGTCACATGGTGTGATCCTTGAGTAATACCTTACCCAAAAATTTAAAAAGAAGACAATGTATCATCAGTTTATTTTATTTTATATGTATACTTATATTTTACTTATATATATATATATATACTCTTTTATTTTATTTTTCTTTTTTCCACTAGGGAACTCTGCAAGCGACATGGATATCAAAGGACTAAATTGGAGCAGCAAGAATTTCAACTTCAACCACAAGGTGACTACATTCCATGATCCTCATTTTCAATTTCCTTTTTGAACTTTCTTTCTCTATCTCTACCCCCTTATAAATTTTCTTTTCATTAAACACTAGGGATAGTGTTATTTTAATTTGGGGGGGAGATAAAATAAAAAAATTATTTTGTGTCAAAAAAAATGAATGATTTGAAAAACAAATTGTGTAAATGGAAGGAAAAATTCCTTTAACTTTGAACATGGTAATACACATTTCACACTTTGAAATTGAATATCAAATAATTTAGCATGCCCTGATTCTGATTTTAATCCTTGTATAATTTCATTAGTATAGATTTTGGAAAATGTGGTTGTCTAATCTGATATTTCATTGTTTATATTTTCATCCAATTAAAAAAAGATCACAATGCATGGCCTTTGGATAGTGGGGTATTAGTTTAAGTTCATGGGGTCCCCTAAATAAATAGCATAGGTTTGGTGATAATTTTAGTTTAATATGAGTATTCAAAAAAATTGCACATAGAGCAATGAAATGACCTAATGCGTGGCTTTCGGCACTTGGGGGTCGTGACTCCATAGTTGTCTGGCCCAGAGTTAGTAATTTTATCTCTATTTTTGGTAATTTGAATTTGTTTTCTACTGAGTTAACTCGAGATGATGCCCAAGTATGTGGGTTTCACTTGGTTCCCTAAGGTACTTGATCCTGGGAGTCATCGGAAAAGTCTCGCTATAGGGGTTGACTCTTTTGAGTGCAACTTCAATTACCATGGCAAAATTGCAAAAACAAAAAAACAACAAAAAAAAAACAAAAAAAAACAAAAAAAATTATAAAAAAAATGAATACACATCTTAATATTGAAATGTGATTCCACCTATCTCTTCCGTAATTTCCCCCTAGAATAAAGATGAACCCCCATGTCTATTTTGATGCACAACACATCCTCATACTTAATTTATATTAGATTAAATATGGCAATGAATTTGAGAAAAGGAATGGGCTTGGGATTGGGATCTGCTTATGAAACTATCTTGTATTAAAATATTTTGATGGGTTTCATTATTTTTTGGTATATGTTTTTTTTGTGATCATTGTGTATTAAAATATTTTTGGAAAAGGGAATTCAAATTTCATATTGTTGAGATATATTTTTCTCGGGACTAGAAAAACTCAAGTTGGGGGTGTGATTAGACACTAAATGAGGCTAATATTCATTGGTAATATATATAATATTCATGTTATTTATTATTCATAAACAACATTTTCGTGCATTTTACACTTTGAACATCATTTAACATTATGATTGTAATACCTTCTTAAAATGCACTATTATGTGGTACATTTTTTAACATCATTTAAAGTACCCAATGATTCATCTTATTTTAAGGAATATAATTATACATATTTTAATTTTATACTTTTTTAAATTTATCTACACTTAAATATGAACATTTTTCATTCAGGGATCAATGGATGATTCATAAACGATGATGGAGATATTTGGGGATGAATGGAAGCAATTCTAGAGAAGCCAGATTGGACACCAGCCCACTTATGAGACTATGGGGCCGAACATACAAACCCAATGAATTCCAAATTTTGTGATATGATATAATAAATGTTTAGGAACAAATCACTCTTCATGAGATAATGCTAATTAGGCCTCTATGGTGGTCATTAAGGCGTCCCATTTTAGAGATACAATTCTGGGCCAGATTCTGCGGCCCAGAAAAACAGCCCACTAATCTGATCATATCTCTGAATATACAACTCCAAATGGGCCCAAATTTATAGGCGGTTAGGAGACATCTGGGGATCCATTTCATTTTTCTATGGCCCACTCTTATTCGTCCATCTAGAAGGTCATCAAAGCGCGTCTGTTCGGTGGATGAAAGTTGGATGCCACCTCGGGTCAAATGTGGAAAAGTCTAAGTTCCACAAGCTTTCCACCACCCTAGGCCTACCATAATCAAGTGGGATGCTTTGTACTATTGGAGGATCTACCCAAGGCGCCCAAAATTCCTATTTAAGTCAGTGGTGGTGGAGGATTTGATAATCTTTGAACTTTTTTTCATCTTAATGTTATGCTTCCAATTTCTCTTTGTAATGTTCTTCCTTCACATGTAAGTTATTCTTATTCATACTTGTTTATTAATAAAAGTGCTTCTTCTCTTATTATTATGTTCTTCTCCTTATCACATTGATACCGTTGGTTCAAGGTGTGAACTTGTTCATACAAAACCTTGTGAGATTATCACACAACGGTGGAGTGATTATTATTTTATTGCGTTTTTTTTACTTCTCCATTTCCTCCCTCATGAGTCTACTTTCTGCTTCCATTGAAACCATAGAATCAATGATGGGCTAACCCACTTATGGGTTTATCCAAGGGAGTATGAAGGGGCTGGATTGGATGTTATTTATCACCTCATTAATGTATAATCACTTCTTAAATTGAGATTTTTATTTGATCATTTTTAAACTCCATTGTCCTTGTTGAATTTAAGGCCACACACTTTAAGTGCTAATACGAACCTTTACCTTGAAGTGCTAAAAACTTTTATCCTTCAAGTGTATAGGTTATTAGTATTAAAGGGTGTATTCATTAAACTAGTAAGTGATGATGTTGTTTTATCTCCTTAAATGAACCCATCTCAAATATAAGAAATTGAAATCATTAAAAAGAAAATATGTCCAATCCACCCTGAGCGATAACCTAGGATAAACTCATTCTTTTAAATTGGATTCACTTAAATCTGTTATATATCCTCTAAACTCATCTAAAATAAATCCAATTTGGCCACTTCATAGCCAAAAATAGTCCATAGAATGTATGTGTCTATAGGTTTCTTCTTAGGTATCTGAGGATTCGATAATCCAAGCTAAACTACAAGGACCGTCCTACCTTCTTCTCTTGGGTAAATTTGAGCGAGAATAAAATTTTGGAACCATTCCCGGGGACCTAAGTAAGTTATCATAGACACTATCATCCTTTTTTTCATCTCACTTCTCTTATCTCATCTCCAATTTCATTCCTATGGAAAACCCTTTTGAACAAATCAAATCATGGGGAACCTCTACTTACATTGATCACTCCACACCAAGTGTGATGTACAATGACCATCCTAGTTTCTACTGGTGGGATAATAAACAACCTAATGAGACAAAAAAATTTAACTCCTATGATGCACAAAACATTCCAACATATAATGAGTTTCAATCCCCACAAATCCAATCTGAACACCCTCTTGTGCAATTCCAACAACTTAATTATCCACCTGGAATAGACCATCTGTCTCAACCCCTTATCCATCCTACTCCACATCCATTACTTGAAAAATTGTGTCAACAAATGGAGATAATGAATTTTGAGGTTTTATCATTGAGGTTATAACTACAGAGCATTAAAAATTGTGAGGAACCCATCCCTACACCAACTATCCCTTCCATAACCTTATGCGACGTTTCTTGTTTCCCACACACCTCTCATGAATTTACTGAAGAGAAAACCTTTGGATTTGGGGACGATGAAGAGGATCAAGGAATTGTTGATGGGTCTTTAAATCAGGAGGAAATTGAATTTTTGGATTCAAAAGAGGAAAATTTTACATCATGGATTGAGTCTCCTATGTATAACTCTATTGATGATTTTTCAAAAACATCATTCACTGCACCATTGAGAGAAATTAAAAACATTGAGTCTATACCCATTCCTAACATTTATCTTTCCAATTTTTAGGTTGAATCTGTAAGGGTTGGTTTCCTCAGAACCAACTGTTTTGTACTTTTATTACATAAATGTTCGCTTATTATATATTGTTCATTGTTTTTCATGACTATAACATAATAATGTCCTAGAATATTTGTTGCATTAATAAGGTCATAGCAGATCCCCGCTATGATGAGAACCTTGAAATGCTATAACAATATTCTTAAATAAAGTTCTGCGGTTGGATGACATACTATGATAGGACACATAGTATACGAACATTATGTGCGAGTACTCGTAAGAAGACGAGACTCGCTCTCATGGAGTTCTCACTTGGTAATCTCCAAGATTGGAGATTATGAGAACAGACCCGCCAGTAGTAATTCTGCATGTCTTGGTGTAATCGGATATTTCTATCTGCGAGCGTGTGTAACGGTCCTTAGACTAAAATATTATCATTAACTCATGTCATGACTCGTGCACTTAGATTTACTAACAAAAACCGTCATGCAGACAGTTGGCGGGAAGTAGGGTACGTTGGGTGCGTCACGAGTGACATGTTGTTAATGGATAAGTCGAGGAAGGATTTGTCCCTTCCATTTGTGGAAGTTGATATCTCGGACCTTTGATTGAAACAGAACCGTCGCATTAAATTCCATGGCCATGGTGTAAATGACGAGTTTATTTCAGGTAGTCAAAGAACGACATATCAAACATATAGGTTTATGACACTGCCATGAAACCTGCTTGATGAGATATCAATACAAAGGGATTAAATTACACAGAAATCATTCGTATGAGGTGATACGTCAATGCGGCGTCAACTTCTTTCTCTTGGGTGCCTTGACCCGTTTCTAGATAGTAATCTTGGACTTAAGGCAAGCCCGCCTAATGCCAATGAGAAAGAGGCCTAGAGGGTCACACACTAAGTGTATCCAAGTATCTCAAGTTGAATAAAGATTATTCCCATACGTGGTTTAATAATTATTCAAGGAATCCTAAGTTGTTTTAAATGATGGAAGAAAAAGAAAAATAAAATAAAACAAGTACACGTCGTGTATTATTAAATGTACACGCCGTGTAGTTTTACTTTTGAAAGGAAATGAATAAATGAAAACAATATATACACGCTGTGTACATTTAATGTACACTCCATGTAGTTTTCAACGAAAAACAAGTACACACCGTGTATTTATTATTACACGCCGTTTAGTTTTTCCAGTCAGGATTTTGAGGATATATTATTGTTTTAAATGATATTTATTATAATCAGTGTGAGCGCATGTCAAGGAATTAATTATTCGACATGGGGGTTTTCAATAAGAGTTAATGAAATAAATGAAACGCATAATGCTTTTATTTATTGTCATAACTCTACAACCTCAAACTCAATTATAAATATCCTCACAACCCCACTGTTTTCCTACACAATAGAATCATTGTGCACAACATCTCTGGAGAATTATTTCAAGACCTAAAGAACCTCTTCCTCCAAGAATGCTCTCAAGACTGAGAGAGATCCTCTACCATCGGATCAAGACGATCTAAGGTGGACAACTCAAGCAAAGGCTTCTCCACGCTAGCACCCGGATAATCCTTTGGCGACGTCCAGAGATACAAGGTACACGTGTGGATCACCGCTAGAGGGAGTCTACACTTGGCTTCTCCGACGCAATGACGGATCACATCGACAACGTGATCGAGAATATCAATGAAGAAAGAACACCCAAAAGGTATTTATTTATAATTAATTAAATTAACTATAATCAACCTGTAACGATCCTTGTTTGTGGTTCTGGGACAAACCATCTTCTTTGTATTTTTCTGTGATTCGATCCGTGGAGACTGACATTTAACGTCGTATTAATCCTGGATTAATCATTGCTAATGACAAAAAGCCAAGTGGGAACATCCACCCACGTGCTTATGTTGCGCCCGGAACCTTCAGAATCTTCTATTCAAAAGGAACCAATTTTGTTGAGAAATTTGGAAAATGAAAATATGTTGGATTCCAAATCTCAACATGTGTTTGAATTTACTATCCATCCCGAGCTCAAAATTATTTTCCTTCCTTCCATTATCAATTATCACTTCATAGGATATAACCATGAACATTTAGTTGGAATTCATTCTTATCTTGAAACCAAAAAAGTTGTAATGACCATTGATGTCTTTGGAAAAACTACAGTGGAAACTGGATCAACCATTTCTGATATTCCTGGGATTTTACCACTCATTATAGAACATAGGTTTGCACACGACAAAAATTATAAACAAAGAATCAATCTCAATCTAGTGGACATGGAGAAATATGGGGTCCTTAAAATTTTGAAAATTAGTATTCGGTAAGTAAGGGGTCCATGTCGAGCTAACGACGTTAAAAAAAGCGTTGCATGGGAGGCAACCCATGGTTTTCAGGTTTCCTATCATTTTGTTGTTTTAATAAAATTTATATTATAATTAATCAATTTTATATTTTAAAAAATATATAATGTTGACTTGTTCTTCTATTATGAGTATGGATGGGTATGAAAGGGGAGCACCATATTCATCTGTGTCACGTGGTGTGATCCTTGAGTAATACCATACCCATAAATTTAAAAAGAAGACAATGTATCATCCGTTTATTTTATTTTATATATATACTTATATTTTATATATATATATACTCTTTTGTTTTGTTTTTTTTTGTTTTCCTTTTTCCACTAGGGAACTCTGCAAGCGACATGGATATCAAAGGACTAAATTGGAGCAGTAATAATTTCAACTTCAACCACAAGGTGACTTCATTCCATGATCCTCATTTTCAATTTCCTTTTTGAACTTTCATTCTCTATCTCTACCCCCTTCTAAATTTTATTTTCTTTAAACACTAGGGACAGTGTTATTTTAAGTTGGGGGGAGATAAAATAAAAAAATGCTTTTGTGTCAAAAAAATGAATGATTTGAAAAAAAATTGTGTAAATGGAAGGAAAAATTCATTTAACTTTGAACATGGTAATACACATTGCACACTTTGAAATTGAATATAAAATAATTTAGCATGCCATGATTCTGATTTTAATCCATGTATAATTTCATGAGCATATATTTTGGAAAGTGTGGCTGTCTAATGTGATATTTCATTATTTATATTTTCATCTAAATAAAAAAAGATCACAATGCACGGCCTTTGGATAGTGGGGTATTAGTTTAAGTTCATGGGGTCCCATAAATAAATAGCATAGGTTTGGTTATCATTTTAGTTTAATATGAGTATTCAAAAAAAATGCATGTAGATCAATGAAATGACCTAATGTGTGGCTTTCGGCACTTGGGGATCGTGACTCCATAGTTGTCTGGCCCAGAGTTAGTAATTTTATCTCTATTTTTGTTAATTTGAATTTGTTTTTTACTGAGTTAACTCGAGATGATGCCCGAGTATGTGGGTTTCACTTGGTACCCTAAGGTCCTTGAGCCTGGGAGTCATTGGAAAAGTCTCGGTACAGGGGTTGACTCTTTTGAGTGCAACTTCAATTACCATAGCAAAATTGCAAAAACAACAAAAAAACAACAACAAAAACAAAAAAAACAAAAAATAAATTATACAAAAAAAATGAATACTCATCTTAATATTGAAATGTGATTCCACCTAGCGCTTCTGTAATTTCCCCCTTGAATAAAGATGAACCCCCATGTCTATTGTTATGCCCAAGACATCCTCATACTTAATTGATATTGGATTAAATATGGAAATGAATTTGAACAAAGGAATGGGCTTGGGATTAGGATATACTTATGAAACTATATTGTATTAAAATATTTTTATGAGTTTCATGATTGTTTGGTATAAGTTTTTTTGGTGATCATTGTGTATTAAAATATTTTTGGAAAAGGGAATTCGAATTTCATATTGTTGAGATATATTTTGCTCGGGAATAGTAAAACTCAAGTTGGGGGTGTGATTAGCCACTAAATGAGGATAATATTCACTGGTAATATATATAATATTCATGTTATTTATTATTCATAAACACCATTTTAATGCATTTTACACTTCGAACATCATTTCACATTATGATTGTAATACCTTCTTAAAATGCACTATTATGTGGTACATTTTTTAACATCATTTAAAGTACCCAATTATTCATCTGATTTTAAGGAATATAATTATAAATATTTTAATATTATATTTTTTTAAATTTATCTACACTTAAATATGAACATTTTTCTATCATGGATCAATGGATGATTCATAAATGATGATGGAGATATTTGGAGATGAATGGAAGCAATTCTAGAGAAGGGAGATTGGACACCATCCCACTTATGAGACTGTGGGGACCCACATACAAACCAAATGAATCCCAAATTTTGTGAGATGATAGAAGAAATGTTTTGGAACAAATAACTCTTCATGAGTTAATGCTAATTTGGCATCTATGGTGGTCATTAAGGCGGTCCAAGTTAGAGATACAGTTCTGGGCCAGATTCTGCGGCCCAGAAAAACATCGTACTAATATGATCATATATCCGAATATACAAAGCCAAATGATCCCACATTTTACAGGCGGTTAGGAGACATCTGGAGATCCATTTAATTATTCTATGGCCCACTCTGATTCGGCTATCTAAAAGGTCATAAAAGCTCGTCTGTTCGGTGAATGAAAGATAGCTGCAACCTCGGGTCAAATGTGGAAAAGTCTAAGTTCCACAAGCTTTCCACCACCCTAGGCCTACCATAATCAAGTGAGATGCTTTTTACCATTGGAGGCTCGACCCAATGCTTCAAAAATTCCTATTTAAGACAGTGGTGGTGGAGGAGTTGATAATATTTGAGCTTGTTTTCATCTTAATGTTATGCTGCCAATTTCTCTTTGTAATGTTCTTCCTTCACATGTATGTTGTTTTAATTCATCCTTGTTTCTTAATAAAAGTTCCTCTTATCTTACTATTCTGTTCTTATCCTTATCACTTTGATACCATTGGTTCATTTTGTGAACTTTTTCATACCAAACCTTGTGATATTATCACACAACGGTGGAGTGATTATTATTTTATTGCGTTTTTTTACTTCTCCATTTCCTCCCTCATTAGTCTACTTTCCGCTTCCATTGAAACCATAGAATCAATGGAGGGATAACCCACTTATGGGTTGATCTGAGGGAGTAGAAAGGGGATGTATTGGATGTTATTTATCACCTCATTAATGTATAATAACTTCTTTAATTGAGATTTTTATTTGATGATTTTTAAACTCCATCGTCCTTGTTGAATTTAAGGCCACGCACTTTAAGTGTTAATACGAACCTTTACCTTGAAATGGTCAAAACTTTGATCCTTAAAGTGTATAGGTGATTAGTATTAAAGAGTTTATGCATTAAACCAGTAAGTGATGATGTTGTTTTATCTCCCTAAATGAACCCATATCAAATATAAGAAACTGAAATCATTAAAAAGGAAATATGTCCAATCCACCCCGAGCGATAACCTAGGATCAAATCATTCTTTTAAATTGAATTCACTTAAATCTGTTAGATATCCTCTAAACCCATCTAAAATCAATCCAATTTGGCCACTTCATAGCCAAAAATAGTCCATAGAATGTACGTGTCTATAGGTTTCTTCTTAGGTCTCTGAGGATTCGATAACCCAAGTTGAACTACAAGGACCGTCCTACCTTCTTCTCTTGGGTAAATTTGAGCGAGAATCAATATGACAATGGATTTATCCTTTATCCTTTTATTAGAGTATTTTTGGTATACATTGAACCCATTTTCTCCCCCATAGGTGACATAAAAACATTGTGCTTCATCAAGTGACTTGGATGTAGTCCCTACAACTGGTTTAATAGAAGCTGTTAAAACATAAACATCACAATCAACATCATTGCAATAACCTGTAACAAAAAACTTTAGTTCAATAAAAGTACATTAACTCTATAGTAGTATTTAATCCATTTGAAAATGTATAAACTATATGAATATAAATGTAACTAAATAATAATTAATTATGAATATATATATATATATATATATATTATATAAAATTATTTCTCCAAAATTATAAATAAATCAATTTATAAGACATGTTATATATATTTTTTAGTGGAAGTTCTAGTGGAAGTTCCAGTGGAAATTCGAGTGGAAGTTCCAGTGGATGTTTTAGTGGGACTTCTAGAGGAAGTTCTAGTGGAAGTTCCACTTGAAGTTGCAGTGGAAGTTCCAGTGTAAGTTCCAGTGGAAGTTCCAGTGGAAGTTCCAGTGGAAGTTCTGGTGTAAGTTCTATTTGAAGTTCTATTGGAAGTTCCAGTGAATGTGTTAGTGAACGTTCGAGTGGAATTTCCACTCGAACATCCAGTGGACATCGAGTGGAACTTTGATATCAAGTGGAAGTTCTACTGGAAGTTCCACAACAACGACTAGTGGAACTTCAATTGGAAATCGAGAGAAACTTGCACATCAAGTGGAGGTTTCACTCCAAAAACTAGTGGAACTTCCACTACAAAAACTAGTGGAAGTTCCGTAGCGCAGAAAAACGGTGACAACTGGTCCCCGGTGACAGCACATACACCCCGCCTTAACATGGCTGTCGGGTCCTTGCCCACCAGGTACCCCCAGTTGCCCCCGCAGACACGTGGGGCCCACCCCAGCGTCCACCCACGTGCCTGAACGGGTCATCTGACTAATGATTGTCCCCACAGGACAACACATGTCCTTTCCAGTGTGCTTTTTCCTCACTCACACACACCCTAGGAAAATTTCCAGAAGGTCACCCATCCTGATCACTACTCCAGGCCAAGCACAGTTAACTGTGAAGTTCTGATCAGACAGGCTCCCGAAAAGGAAGGTGCACCTTGTTGACATGAGTCATATCATTTAGTCATTTAACCCTTTATCATTTGGGGATGTTACAAAAACAATATATTACTTCCAGTAAAAGGATCACTTCAAACTTCAGCAAACAATGCAGGACAGATTTTCAAAAAAACTAAGAAAAAACAAACTTTATATATAATCTCCAATAACTTCACATCATTCAGTATATAGTCATGGATAGAATCTTATTCCAGATTTTCCAAAAAAAATGGTACAAATACTTCAAATAAAATCTGAAATACCTTCATCGCTATCCATTATAAGGTGAACCAAAACACAAACTTCAAACTAGGTCACAACCCCGATGATTCACCCTGCTTTGAAACCCACTAATCCCTCAAACGTCAACCATGAGATCGGCCATGGACCTCAACCTCAACTAGAGTTCCGCGACTCTAACGATTCTCCCTACTCCGCAATCCGGCACACCTTTCCCGAATGAAAATATGCCAAATGTGTCCCAACCTCTGGTCATTTTAGGTGCACCCCATTTGAATTTGAGACTAAAATTCCATCCATCGTCTCAACCCAAGAGTATGGTGACACCTGTAAAAAAACGTGTGATGATCCCCGCATATGACCATAGAATCCTATAAAATGGGGTACTGGAGATAATAAAAAGCGACAAATAGGGACACCGATTTTGAAACCACCATAAGGTGGAGATCTATGAGAAACCCAAGAAAAGAACTCCTATGGGGAGGAGATGAAACCCCTATGGAGAGGAGACTTTAATAACACTAAACCAAAATAAATATATATTTATATATGTATCCATATATGTACTTATTTTTTAATATGTGTATATAAGCCTATATATATTAATACGCACACATGTATATGTATACTAATATATGTTGGTATGTATGTAGGTATATACTTAACATATTCATATGTGTAAGTATGTAAACTCAATTATATATATATATATAGTTTTTAAAATGAATAACGTGTTTATAAAAGTACATTGTGTATATGCGCACACATTTATAGATACACACACAAACATATATATTTTTATATATAAGAATACTTTATCTATATGTGTGTGTGACCAAATTTCTATTTATCACCCAAAAAAATTACATTAATTTTATAACAATATATATATATATAAAGTTTCATCATCATATGTTTATTAAAAAATATGCAAGTGTTAATAAAAAAAATATAATCATTAATCTATAATCATTAATATATAAAACTTATAAAAATATTGATATATAAACTTTTTTTAAAAGTACAAAATATATTTATAAATGTTAATATATTAAGAAATAAAACATAATTACTATATAAAGTGTATACCAAAATATAATTTATAAATTTTAAAAAATAAAATTTATATTTTATGTACAATTATATATATGTTAATGAATACATACATATGTTTTTGTGATATATGTATATAAGTGTGTATACATTTATATTTATATATACTTGTAAATAATTGTATTTGTATATACTTTTATATCTCCATGAGTGTATGCATGTACATACATATAGTTTAATGTTTATATCTATGTGTATGTATATACATATAATAATATTTACATGAACGTATGTACATGTATTAAAATATCATTTTAAATACATATATTTGTATATACCTATAAAAATTATTGATCACACAAATATATAAAAACAAATGAATATATATATAAACACATACATATATACATATTAATATATTTATATATAATCCCATACATACATATATATATAAATTAATGTAGCGATATACATATATAGTTAAAGACATATCTTTAAGTATAAGTACATACGCACATACATATATAAATCTATGTTTATATAAGTTCATAAATATATATTATTGAAATTATACACAAATATAATTAATGTAGTTATCTATAGATATCAATACATGCATACTTACGTACATACGTATATATATAGTCATATGTAAATATAAAAAAAATTAGTATATTTTAATACATGTACATACATACATATGAATATTATTATATATAAATACATACATATATGTACAGTCATTTTTAAAATATAAATTCAATTATATACATACATGAATGAATTTATATATATTAATGTAAAATGGTATATCTGTAGGGAAAATCTCCAATGGGTTATTTGAAAGAGAAATCTCCACCAAAAGATTTTTACTACCAATGTCCTGTGTGATGTGGAAAAATTAAAATTCAAAATAACATATCATATATGGGTATAGAATTATTTGTATTTATGTAACAATCACATTGGAGGTGATGGATTTATATTTCAATACCATTTTAAAATAATATATTACATCAAATATTATCAGTGGAAAAAGATGAATGGTTGAAAGATAATATCAATTGGGTTTTATTTCTTAGCCTTGGGATATTTGGGTAATTATAATTATTATAATTTAAAAAATGGTGGGACAGAGGAGATACCACCACCTACCTCACCACCACGCATCATAATCCAAACTTCCAAATAAACCCACCATTTCGGGTGGGTAATTGAGATGATTAAATCTATGAATTTGGGGCCAATGATAGTGATACATGTACAAGAAAAAGTTGTCCGGATCTCCTTCATTCTAGATTTTTGTTTTTTTAATAGAAATAAATTTAATTACCTAAATACCCCACTCACGGGCCCTATCTCTAACCCCCAAATCATCTTCGCTCTTATCCTATATTTTTTTACACTGAAAATCTTTGATCAAATATATATTCTTGTTGAATAGTATCATAATTTCAATCATTCGACACCAATGTGATCATTACATCATTACAAATAAATCTATGTCTATAAATTATACTTTTTTAATTTTATTTTTTTCATATACAATTATCTATTTTCAATGTAAATTTAATTAAAAAATATTTTTTTTAAACTATTACTGGTTATTTGTTTATACAAAACACATTACATTAAAAATTTTCATATTGTTGAATTTTTTGGAAAATTAACTAGTATACGTTTATATATATAAATTTATTCAATTTAATACATTCATATATATATATATATATATTATAATTACATATTACTATAATTATTTACCGATACACATATCTATGATTACATAAAAATATATGTATATACATGCATGCACCCATGAAAATATGAAAGTATTTATAAATATAATTATTTAAAAGTATA
The DNA here is from genome assembly GCA_963277665.1 of Viscum album. Lineage (NCBI taxonomy): Eukaryota > Viridiplantae > Streptophyta > Magnoliopsida > Santalales > Viscaceae > Viscum > Viscum album. Next base: position 256,642,948 of record OY728128.1, on the reverse strand, counting down.
TATAAATATAAATATATACACACTTACATAAATATATCACATAAACATATGTATAAATATGCATAAACATATATATAATTATACATAAAAAATAATTTTTTTTATATGATTTAGAATGTTTTTTAATCCTAAATGTATTTTTTATACACTTTATCTAGATATTAAATTTTATATACCAACGTATCAATACATATATGTAAAAATTAATGATCACAAACACACACATATATAAAAATCAATAAACATGTATATATATAATTTATTCTTACAAAATTACATACACACAATGTAAATATATATAAATAATATATGTAAACATTATTTAAGTTGTTTCACTTTCAAAAAAATTATATATATACAAACATACATAAAATTTTATTCATTTTAGTACATAAATATATATTATTGAAAATATATGAAAATATAATTAATGTAATTAGTTAAAGATATAAGTTCATGTATTCATATGTACACACACACACACACATATATATATAGGTATATACAACTGAAAATATTTTTAGGTATATTTTAATGCATGTACACACATGAATATAAATATTATCATACATATATATGTACATACATATACATAGAATCATATATACAAAATAAATATCAGTATACACATTCATGCATGCATATATATTAATGTAATTATTTAAAAAAATATAAAAGTATATGCATAATCTTATATGCATGCATACATACATATATGTAAGTATATACAAACATAAACATAAAAACATACATACAAATAAATATAGGTACCCACATGCATGGAAGAATATATATAAATTTTATTATTTATAATATTAATATATAAATATAAGAATGTACAAATGTAACATCCCGACCAAGGTGCCTCACACCGGTCCCCTGAGAAGGTCAGTTAGATAAGCTCAAGCACGCCTCCTCATACCCCAGAGGCTGCTGACTAGCATCAAGTCTCTGATATCGATCATGGGGAGACTAAACCCACTTAATCAAAGTATCACAACAACAGAAATAAATAATAATAACCAAAAGATATAACCAATAACCAAAGACAACCAGAATCACATGACAACCAAAACATGAAGTACAATATCAAAACTAAATAGAAGATATGTCGTGCCAAGTGTCAATATGAAAACCCCAAAATAAATAAAGAAATTGAAAAGTCCCAAGCAGTTTATGATAGCATGTTTGGTTCCCTCATCCATGCTCCATCCCTCGGTTTCCCAAGCACACACAAACCAAAATACCTGTTTCATCCCATGCTAGAGTCTAAAACTATCCCCAAGGGATATAACATATCACGATAAAATAGTTATCAATTATAATTTCATTTCATTTCATATTAATTCCAATTGGAACCATAATGAAATGTCAAAGTTTTGGGCCTAGATCACCATGCCTAGGACCATGTGGGTATTTGAAATAGTAGTCTGTGACCTCCAACTCATTTATCAAACAATCACACAAGTGGGATTTCGAAGTAACAATCCATGTCCCGCACTCAATTTTCACTACTGGATTTTGATGAAGTGGACCATATCCCACACACATATATCACTATGGGATTTTGATGCAGTAGACCATTACCCACATACGTATATCACATATATCATGATAATACATATATCACATCAATCAATGTTAATCAACATTAACCTTCTCATCACATTTCACATCACAATATTTCATTTCAAATATCAAAAAAATCATGGTTAATACTTCAATCACATGGAAATAATATGAAAATTTATCATTATTCCTTTTATCAACATTTACTGATATATCCCTTTAATCTATTAAGGTTAATCCAATCATCACAAAATTCATATACTCCATTAATTCATAAACATATTAATTGGAGAACTACACCAACTCATTAATTAACCAAATCAACATTCAATTAATCATTAAATTATACAATCATAACAATCCATTTATTAATTCAAAAATTATTTAATCTAATTTCCACAATAATAACAATCCATCAATTAATTCAACAATTAGTTAATCTAATTTCCAAAATCCCAATATCTCATTAATTAGTTGAAAAATTAATTAATCCAATTACTCCAAACCCAATATCTCATTAATTAATTCAATAATTAATTAACCCAATTCCAAAATTTCATAATCACAAAAATCTCCATTAATTAATTACATAATTAATTAATCTAATTAAATCAATTCCAATTTTCCTAAATTTAACTCAATTCATCATCATGTAGAAATTACATTATGTCAATTCCATGTTTCCCTAAATTAATTAATCAATTAATTTATTCAAGTAAATATTCAATTATCAAATGTTCTAATTAAAATCTGACAAAATATACACATAATTAAAATCAAGGCAATAATAATTGAATTTAGATCACCTACCTCAAGATCGTTTATAAATGCTCACCAATGGAAATCCACAATTAAAGAGGAATGATCAAGAATGCGATGAAGAAAGAGATCTAGATCTGAAACCCAGATCCAAGATCAAATGAATTAGATCTAATAAAACCATGATCAAGTTCAAAAAAATAGAGGGAAATTTCACTTCAAAGAATGAGATAAGGAAGGGAGAGAAGAAAAAAACTTAACGGGATGAGATTCTCTTACCAGAAGTGGTGTATATCTTCAATCTAAGCTTTTAATAGATAATAACAGATGTCATAAGGGATTAAAATCCATCTAGGAGCCTCCAAAATAGTAGAATTCATTTAGGGCTAAATTAGGGTTTATTTTGGTTAAATTTTAAGGGTTTGGGTATTTCTAATATAATTTTTTGAGGTTTAAAATTCCATGTGCACAGTTTTATATACGGGGTGAATGGTTTCCCCAAAACGTGTGCCTCCTCTTAGGGAGTCACACAGTTAATACTAGAAAGGTGTAGGGTTTGAAAAACAGTTTCCCAACCATGTGAATCCTTTTTGTTTGGGTTTGCACTATTTTCTATCTTGGGCTCACGATTTAGGAAATTCATGGGCCAAATGTGCACTTCCCCATTTCCTTCTAGAGTTCTCAAGATTTCACCCAAATACACCCAAGATAAACACAAACAAAAATATACTCAAAACAAGGATAACTAATACATGTAAACGACCTCAAGGCATCTAATGAAAAGTTAATGGTCTTAAAAACTCCCCACCTTATAACAGCACATCCTTGAGTTGTACTCCCAAGAATCTCTAATATTTTGAGTCAAAATGATCGGGCCACTATGCATTTATATGTGCTTCTCTATCCCTTGTTTCCTCCTAAACATGAATAGGTTTCCACAATACATGAACTATCGGCACAACCTTTCCCTACAACACATTCTCACTGTAATCCAACAAACAAATTGGATTCTCATAAAAGGACACATTAGTCTCAATATCTACATCATCCACATCGATCCCATGAGATGGGATGAGGTGATACCGATGAATTTATGACACATGGAAAAATTCATGCATAAAACTATACCTATTTGAAATATCCAATCAGTTTCCATCGACTTGATTCTACCCACAACCTCAAACTGTCTAATAAACCTGGGCACCAACATACCCTGCCTCTGAATCCTATGGTGACCCAACCTAAGAGAAACCTGAAGGAATAAATGATAAGACTTTGTAAAATCTATGGGTCATCTATGCCTATCAACATATAACTTCTATCTACTATGATCCATAACCATATTTTTCTGAATTAGTTGAACATTCTCTAATGTATCCTGCATGAGACTTAGCCCTGGCAACTTTGACTCACCTACCTCCATCCAACATAGAGGTGATCTTCATGGCCTACCCAAAAGAGCCTCATATGGTACCATCTTAATAGTTTCATGATAATTGTTATTATAGAAAAACTTATCCAAAGCTTGGTGATTCTCCCAAAACCCACCAAAGTCTAGGACGCATGCCTGAAGTAAATCCTCAATTACCTATATAGTATGTTCTGACTTCCCATCTATTTTTGGGTGGAATGTTGTACTCAGTAAAACCTATGTACTGAGTGCCTTTGGAAATACCTTCCAAAATCAGAATGTAAAACGTGAGTTGTGATATGAAACAATACTCCACGGAACCCTATGTCGATGGACAATATCCTATTTGTACATGTATTCCAACTGATTCACTGAGAAAGTTTTCCATACCAGAAAAAATGCATTACCTTTTTCAAATGGTCCACAATCACCCAAATAGAATCATTATTCTGATGTTTCCTTAGTAGAACCACCACAAATTCCATAGTAGCATTGTAACAGCCCGCGATTTTATGAAAAATATTCTTTTTAAATTTATTAATGTATTGTGTTGTATGCTACACCAAAAGGAGCTTGCACAAAACGCATCTTTGACTTGCCTTGCATTACACGCAATCGCCACCTTCCTCGATAGCGTGTGTAGTACGCAATACTGAGTTTCACGAAACAACGATATGCTATTAAAATATTATAAAAACTAGCCGTTATGAATAGTAATAACCATTTTTTAAATTTTAGAAATTTTAGCTCTCAAAATGGACTTCATTTTTGGATTCGGAGTATCGAATTTATCCTAAGGTGAAATTTTGGTACTTTTCAGATAACCTTCATATTCTGATGAATAGTGAAAATTACTAAATTATAATTAAAAACAACTTTTTTAATCGAAATAATTAATAGTGATAAATTATTAATTTGAGTGGTTTTAAAGTATATTTAGAATATATTTTTACAATTTAATACAATGTTGGTCATTGAATGTAATTTCACATTTAAACCAGACATAATCAAGTGTCAATCTTTTGTTAGATATTGTTTCTTAAAAACACGCTATTTGTTTTAACAGCGGGATTTAATTATTAAATTAATTAATACAACTTCTATTTTATGAATTTGGTAAAATAGACTTCATTTTTGAATTTGGAATATGAAATATAGCTTAGGATGAAATTTTGGCATTTTTCTGAAAAACATCAATTTTTGATGAATAGTGAAACTACTAAGTGGTAGTTAAAAAACTGAATTTTTCATAAAACATAATTTTACCGCTTCTGTGAATGGAATTTCAAAAATCCGAGAGACACGGTTGATGTCAGTAAGTAAAATTTGGTTCAATGAGATGAAAATAATTTTTGGTGAATAGTAACTTTTTACTTTTATTTACCACGGTTAAAAGTAAATAGGGTAATTAAGGGTAAGAATGATATTTATATTACCCTAACACATGTCCTAATTCTATTTTACAAGTGTATCTCGACCAAAAACAACCTTAAGTGTAAAATATTATCATTTAAGCCCACTTGGATTAGATTAGGACATTTATTATTATTTAATTCAAAGAAGAGTTAAAAGAGTTAAAATCAAAGTATATTTACTAAAACATTTTTAATATATGGTTGTACATAAGATAAATTAGATTGTAAATATTCATTAGAAAGATAAAAAGATTTCCTACATAATTAGATTTTATTTATAATTTTTAGACTTTAAATAAATTAATTTATTTATGACACAACGATGATGCAGTAATTACCCTTTTAAGGAAATATTAACATAATTGATGTTATAAATTCTCAAATGAATGTAATTTGAGACTTTTTATGAATTACACTAATTTTCTAGGTTACTATGATATATTAGTGTTGATTTAATAAACTTGTTTCGAACGAATAATTCTGTTATGACTTTCACAAAAATCATATATCAAATAGTGTCAAAATTGACCCAAAATAGTTTTTAAATCAAATATTATATTATTAATTGTTATTTTATTTCTAAAAATATAAGGTTCGGCCAAATGACTTAGATAAGGATATATATATATTAATAATAAACAATTTGGGGTTCTTTTGGCATGTTATAGTAAGTGTATTAACCATATAGTGAAAGAAAACAAAAAGACACGGTAAAAGTTAAATTATTTAACTTAGAGTTAAATCTAATTGATAAGGTTAAAATAATCCCCTAAACTTGTCTAAATCCTATTGGATGATAGTATTTCGACCCATCCCCACTTTAGCTTCGAAATAAGACCATTTGGAACCATTATAAACCGATTTTGACTTTAATATAAAATAATATTTTGAGAAATTCCTAAGGTGCCCCTCTCCTCCCTTATAAAAGGACACTTACTCCCCCTCCTCCTCACACCAATTTGAGCACTCAAGCTCGGCCAAACCCTGCCAAAATATCTTCTCCACTTCCCTAGCAACATCCTAGAGGTTTTTTTCATCCTCAAAGTCCAATTTTAGTGCCCTAAGAGGAGGTCTCAAAGAGGCGCTTCAAAGAAGAGGTAATTACCGTTACCAATTCTTTCATCTTTATTTCTTCTTCCACTTCTCCTTCTTAGGTTGTTTCATTATGAAGTAATAACATCAGTGTCACTCATATACTGATATGTTATTATAAGTATGAAACAACCCTATTTCACCATCTATCCATCCTACGGAAAAAGAAATCACCGCGCGTGCGTACGTACGGAATACCGTCTCCACGCCGTGGTGTAATCTATTTTCCACCACCACCTTACATGGATGGTTATAATGGTGTAAAGAATAACTATACATAGTTATTAAAACATCATATTGATTCTGATATATTTTATAATCCACTCCAATTCAATTCAATATTTATGGAAATGATATCATCGCTCGTGCGTACGTACGGACTACCGTCTCCACGACGCGATGAGATTCATTCTCCATGTTAACCATTTAAGAATGATTATAAAGTATATATAAGAAATAATAATGAAATATATGACATTATAAAGCTACTGGATTTATGTATATATATATATATATATATGTATGTCATCTACTTACTTCCATTCAAGACAATAAGGAAAGGAAAACAGCGTTCATGCATACGTACGGACTACAGTCTCCATGAACGGTGTTTTTCATTTCATTTATCTATCTATTATATATATATATATATACTGAATATATATGATATATTAATAATATTTTATATTCTGGAAGTAAGTAAATCATGATATAAGTAATAATAATATCAAGAACAACAAGTCAAAACACCTACGATAAATGAAACGATTTTACCCAAAACGCTTCTTTAACATGGAATTTACAAAAGAACGGGTAATATAATGTCATAAGTGGACCATATATGGTATAATAACAATGAATATGATTCTGGAATAAGTCAATAACATGATTTAAATCATTATACGGGAGGTTCGAACACTTACAAAGCAAGTCGGACCTGAGGTAAGGGAAATATCACAATCTCATTTTTATCCGAGATTGTTTATACTTTTGTATTTACTGGGGTGTATTTTATCATCCAAATCCATGTTTCCTCAATATGTAATATTGTTTCCATCCACCTACAATTGTTTAAATCTATTTTTACCCTTCGGTGAGTTTTTAGTAATATGTATGAAAGGAATCTTTTGTCGTTTTTCGTACGAGGTACTTTTTGACTTTTCCGACAAAAGTACGAAGAATGTTTTTTTAACTTATACGACATGAATGGATTTTTAAAACATTTTTTCCAAGAATATTCCTTTACAAGTTTTCAAGTTTATTTTTAATAAAATTCATTTAGTTTAAAATTTTATGACATGTTAAGAAAGGAAAATATTTTTGAAGTAAAAAAGGATATTTTCCTCAAGAATGGAGTTCAAGTATTTTATCAAAATTATTTTCCATCTAAGATAATAAAATGGTTCTGTTTTTATCCCTATTATTACATTGGTTTGATTATGTTGTGATGGAAATATTTTTATTAATTCCTTTATCTTATATGAATTGTTTTATGATGTCATGTTGTTTAAGAATCCCATTTTTATTACATGGGTTACACTATGATGTATGGTTTATGATTATGTGGAACACATAAGAAAGGATTCATTATAAGATGGGTGGGACCTATATCTCCCTCCAATGCATTGGGTAAAGATTTTATATCTCATGAGATAGACATGGCTGGAATGGTAGGTTATACCGGTTCAGTGAAACAGGACTGAAACGAGGGTTACTCGATTCAGAAAGGGACTTTGTCCACTAAGATAGTCTTGGAAATGAGTCTTGACTAACAAGAAATGATTCTCTATGATTATGTGTGAATGCCACAAAGTTTCATGTTTTAAGTTATGATTATTGTGATTACATTTCACTGCCATGATTTATCCCATGTTATGAAATTATGATCTCTTTTGCATGTTAAGATTTCCAAAAGTTATGTGCTTGTGTATACGATGTGATTGATATTTCTTTTGTTTACCCTTACTGAGCATTTGAGCTCACCCTTTTATGTTTTCTTTTCCCCAGGATATAAAGAAAGGTTTTAGGTAAAAAAAGGAAGATCTTTATGGGAGATATTGAAGATCTTTCACCACGATTAGAAGATTATGTTCCGAGTTTCCAAAGACACTAAACTATTACGATCCTTGTGTGTGTGTTTTGTTATGTACCAAGTATTCCGCAAAAGTAATGTAATGTCCATGTACGTCAGGATACGGGTCTCTATAGTTGGTATCAGAGGAAAGGTTTAGTCAACCTTTGGAAACTAGGATGCGAAAACGTTAGTGAGATCCCTAGAGATATTTCTAAGATATGTCTAGGGATGTCCCTAAGGTTAAGTATACGTATAGGTTATAGTACTAGAATTACGCTAACGATCATAGAATTTAACCTAATAAGTTAGATATTGAGGATACTCCCCCATTATAATGTTGTTTTCCCAAGCATGATTTTTGCCTCTCACACTATTCTTTTTGGGTTTTAGACGATGGTTGGAACCCGAAGGAAACGTGTTGATCAATGCAATGGACAATGCAATGATTTCCCTCCTAAACAAACAAATGTTATGGGAGATGGAGTGCAAAATCTTATTGCTATACTTACACAAGCTATGAATCATTCTAGACTTCCAAATGAGAAGAGAAGGGAACAATATTCTATTGAGTCCTTCATGAGGCAACATCCACCTTCTTTCAGTGGGTCTTCCAATCCACTTGTTGCTGAACAATGGATCAATTCCACTGAAAAGATATTTTCAGTTCTTCAATGTTCTGAGCATGATAAAGTCATCTTAGCAGTATATCCTTTGGAAGGTGAAGCAGATCAATGGTGGAATCATATCAAGAATACGAGACCAAGAGATGAAATTGAGTCCATGGAATGGGAGGAGTTCAAGAACTTGTTTTTCAGTAAGTACTTCCCTCGTATTCTTCGAACAAAGATGGAAAAAGAGTTTCTTGAGCTGAAGCGGAAGGATGATGAATCTGTTGGTATATACGAAGCGAATTTTACAAGACTTGCAAGGTATGCATCTGGAATTATCATCCAACCTGAAATTAAAGTTGATCAATTTTTCAGTGGCTTAAAACCAAGTCTTCGAAGGGCATTAGCTATAAGAGACTTCAGTAGCTATGAAGAAATTGTGCATTGTGCTATCAAGGTAGAAATGGAAGTTGGTGTTACATATCCATCTCATGGTTTTGACAAGAAACGAAAGATGGAGTTCAAGGAGAAATCTCAGAATAATGGTGAAAAGAAGATGAATGTTTCCTTATGCACAAAGTGTGGAAAGAAGCATGGTGGAGATTGTCTTAAAGGGACTAGAAAATGACTTAAGTGTGGAAAATAAGGTCATCGAGCAGCTGAGTGTTGAAGTAATGGAAAAAGGGTTTCTAATGATGTGAATAATGCAAACACTGCAGAGAACGCACCACCAACACTTCAATGCTTCAAGTGCAAGGAAATGGGGCATTATGCTAATAAATGACCTTATCCAAGGGTTAGTGATGATCAACATGAGCAACCACTTAAGGAAAAGGACAAAGGGAAGTCACATGCGATCACTATTGGAGATGTTGAATATGACAATGATGTGGTGGAATTATTAAGTGTTTATGTAATGGGATTCCAAAATAATGTTGTATATAGTATCGTGGAATATTGGAATATTTATGTTTTGGTCTATTGTGGTTTTCAATAATTTTATGGTACCGGTAACCATGAAAAGTGATTGAGACATTTTTGGTAAACAGATGATATGAGCATAATGAAGGGATAAGAAGATAATGTGATGTTTGATTGTATTCATGAGCTCATGATTGATATAAGGACTAAGTGATATCATTGTTTGAGTATATAAAATTTTCAGGATTTTGGTATGTGGAAAGTGTTAAATTTTAACTGCATTCATGTTTTCACTATGGTATTCAAGAGAATGCATGATTAAGGACTTTGAATGTTTGGAATGTGACCAAAAAACATATCTTATGATATATGGGGATCAACGATGGTATTAAATCTCTGGTAATCGTTTTCACTATGTTATGAGAGTGGACTGCAGTATTATGGATAAGCCTAAATATTGGAATGGATTATGTTGGACATAAGTTAGTATTATTTAAGGATAGAAGTTTTTTTCGATATTATTGATGGGATGTTATAGTAATATATTTTTAGAAAAAGGAAAACCTGCAGAACGGACGACATCCCATCGCGTCAGACAAGGCTGTGGGAATCGAACCCACAACCGAAGTGCGACTGGCCTTTATCGCCTACCACTGGCCTACAGGAAGTCCCTGTTTAGTAGAAACTAGTTTTATTATATTAAGCAGTATGATATATGAATTATAAGCCCATTTTAGGAACCATATATGATTAATCCCACTATAGATCGACTTATGTATATAAATTTTTCTAACCTTTTGAGACAGATGGAATGACCCGTCATTTATCACATGATCTGCTAACACTTCACGAATAACAAATTCAACTTCATTTATTTTAGAGATGAAGTGGAAATTGTTAAAGGCACGAACAACCGTGAGGTTGTACCAACATAAAGTAAGTATTTATTCTAATTCAAATTCTTTAACTTTAGGGAAACGATCTTGAAAACCAAAAATGTTGTCCTAGTGATCTTATATCTGATGAATCAGATGGTACCTTAGATCGTCACAAATTTATGGCTTTGTGATTACTGGCTATTCCATAGCCATGTTCTCTACCACTCTCCATCAGAACATGATGGTTAGATTTCTCTTCCATATCCATATTTTCACCTATGTGGAAACCCAGTGATTAGTTTATTTGGGTAACCGTTACGTTTCATACTTTTGTTTTTAAAGATTGGTTTTGATATTCCTTTTTACGATGTGGGTTTCTATTAAATAAACTTTTGAATAGTAAACCATTTATAACCCCGACGAATTTCGAGGGCGAAATTCATTTTAAGGGGGGTAGAATGTAACAGCCCGCGATTTTATGAAAAATATTCTTTTTAAATTTATTAATGTATTGTGTTGTACGCTACACCAAAAGGAGCTTGCACAAAACGCATCTTTGACTTGCCTTGCATTACACGCAATCGCCACCTTCCTCGATAGCGTGTGTAGTACGCAATACTGAGTTTCACGAAACAACGATATGCTATTAAAATATTATAAAAACTAGCCGTTATGAATAGTAATAACCATTTTTTAAATTTTAGAAATTTTAGCTCTCAAAATGGACTTCATTTTTGGATTTGGTGTATCGAATTTAGCCTAAGGTGAAATTTTGGTACTTTTCAGATAACTTTCATATTCTGATGAATAGTGAAAATTACTAAATTATAATTAAAAACAACTTTTTTAATCGAAATAATTAATAGTGATAAATTATTAATTTGAGTGGTTTTAAAGTATATTTAGAAAATATTTTTACAATTTAATACAATGTTGGTCATTGAATGTAATTTCACATTTAAACCAGACATAATCAAGTGTCAATCTTTTGTTAGATATTGTTTCTTAAAAACACGCTATTTGTTTTAACAGCGAGATTTAATTATTAAATTAATTAATACAACTTATATGTTATGAATTTGGTAAAATAGACTCCATTTTTGAATTTGGAATATGAAATATAGCTTAGGATGAAATTTTGGCATTTTTCTGAAAAACATCAATTTTTGATGAATAGTGAAACTACTAAGTGGTAGTTAAAAAACTGAATTTTTCATAAAACATAATTTTACCGCTTCTATGAATGGAATTTCAAAAATCCGAGAGACACGGTTGATTTTAGTAAGTAAAATTTGGTTCAATGAGATGAAAATAATTTTTGGTGAATAGTAACTTTTTACTTTTATTTACCACGGTTAAAAGTAAATAGGATAATTAAGGGTAAGAATGATATTGATATTACCCTAACACATGTCCTAATTCTATTGGACAAGTGTATCTCGACCAAAAACAACCTTAAGTGTAAAATATTATCATTTAAGCCCACTTGGATTAGATTAGGACATTTATTATTATTTAATTCAAAGAAGAGTTAAAAGAGTTAAAATCAAAGTATATTTACTAAAACATTTTTAATATATGGTTGTACATAAGATAAATTCGATTGTAAATATTAATTAGAAAGCTAAAAAGATTTCCTACATAATTATATTTTATTTATAATTTTTAGACTTTAAATAAATTAATTTATTTATGACACAACGATGATGCAGTAATTACCCTTTTAAGGAAATATTAACATAATTGATGTTATAAATTATCAAATGAATGTAATTTGAGACTTTTTATGAATTACACTAATTTTCTAGGTTACTATGATATATTATTGTTGATTTAATCAACTTGTTTCGAACGAATAATTCTGTTATGACTTTCACAAAAATCATATATCAAATAGTGTCAAAATTGACCCAAAATAGTTTTTAAATAAAATATTATATTATTAATTGTTATTTTATTTCTAAAAATCTAAGGTTCGGCCAAATGACTTAGATAAGGATATATATATTAATAATAAACAATTTGGGGTTCGTTTGGCATGTTATAGTAAGTGTATTAACCATATAGTGAAAGAAAACAAAAAGACACGGTAAAAGTTAAATTATTTAACTTAGAGTTAAATCTAATTGATAAGGTTAAAATAATACCCTAAACTTGTCTAAATCCTATTGGATGATAGTATTTCGACCCATCCCCACTTTAGCTTCGAAATAAGACCATTTGGAACCATTATAAACCGATTTTGACTTTAATATAAAATAATATTTTGAGAAATTCCTAAGGTGCCCCTCTCCTCCCTTATAAAAGGACACCTCCGCCCCCTCCTCCTCACACCAATTGGAGCACTCAAGCTCGGCCAACCCCTGCCAAAATATCTTCTCCACTTCCCTAGCAACATCCTAGAGGTTTTGTTCATCCTCAAAGTCCAATTTTAGTGCCCTAAGAGGAGGTCTCAAAGAGGCGCTTCAAAGAAGAGGTAATTACCGTTACCAATTCTTTCATCTTTATTTCTTCTTCCACTTCTCCTTCTTAGGTTGTTTCATTATGAAGTAATAACATCAGTATCACTCATATACTGATATGTTATTATAAGTATGAAACAACCCTATTTCACCATCTATCCATCCTACGGAAAAAAGAAATCACCGCGCATGCGTACGTACGGAATACCGTCTCCACGCCGTGGTGTAATCTATTTTCCACCACCACCTTACATGGATGGTTATAATGGTGTAAAGAATAACTATACATAGTTATTAAAAAATCATATTGATTCTGATATATTGTATAATCCACTCCAATTCAATTCAATATTTATGGAAATGATATCATCGCTCGTGCGTACGTACGGACTACCGTCTCCACGACGCGATGAGATTCATTCTCCATGTTAACCATTTAAGAATGATTATAAAGTATATATAAGAAATAATAATGAAATATATGACATTATAAAGCTACTGGATTTATTTATATATATATATATATATATATATATATATGTATGTCATCTACTTACTTCCATTCAAGACAATAAGGAAAGGAAAACAGCGTTCATGCGTACGTACGGACTACCGTCTCCATGAACAGTGTTTTTCATTTCATTTATCTATCTATTATATATATATATATATATATATATATACTGAATATATATGATATATTAATCATATTTTATATTCTGGAAGTAAGTAAATCATGATATAAGTAATAATAATATCAAGAACAACAAGTCAAAACACCTACGATAAATGAAACGATTTTACCCAAAACGCTTCTTTAACATGGAATTTACAAAAGAACGGGTAATATAATGTCATAAGTGGACCATATATGGTATAATAACAATGAATATGATTCTGGAATAAGTCAATAACATGATTTAAATCATTATACCGGAGGCTCGAACACTTACAAAGCAAGTCGGACCTGAGGTAAGGGAAATATCACAATCTCATTTTTATCCGAGATTGTTTATACTTTAGTATTTACTGGGGTGTATTTTATCATCCAAATCCATGTTTCCTCAATATGTAATATTGTTTCCATCCAACTACAATTTTTTAAATCTATTTTTACCCTTCGGTGAGTTTTTAGTAATATGTATGAAAGGAATCTTTTGTCGTTTTTCGTACGAGGTACTTTTTGACTTTTCCGACAAAAGTACGAAGAATGTTTTTTTAACTTATACGACATGAATGGATTTTTAAAACATTTTTTCCAAGAATCTTCCTTTACAAGTTTTCAAGTTTATTTTTAATAAAATTCATTTAGTTTAAAATTTTATGACATGTTAAGAAAGGAAAATATTTTTGAAGTAAAAAAGGATATTTTCCTCAAGAATGGAGTTCAAGTATTTTATCAAAATTATTTTCCATATAAGATAATAAAAGGGTTCTATTTTTATCCCTATTATTACATTGGTTTGATTATGTTGTGATGGAAATATTTTTATTAATTCCTTTATCTTATATGAATTGTTTTATGATGTCATGTTGTTTAAGAATCCCATTTTTATTACATGGGTTACACTATGATGTATGGTTTATGATTATGTGGAACACATAAGAAAGGATTAATTATGAGATGGGTGGGACCTATATCTCCCTCCAATGCATTGGGTAAAGATTTTATATCTCATGAGATAGACATGGCTGGAATGGTAGGTTATACTGGTTCAGTGAAACAGGACTGAAACGAGGGTTACTCGATTCAGAAAGGGACTTTGTCCACTAAGATAGTCTTGGCAATGAGTCTTGACTAACAAGAAATGATTCTCTATGATTATGTGTGAATGCCACAAAGTTTCATGTTTTAAGTTATGATTATTGTGATTACATTTCACTGCCATGATTTATCCCATGTTATGAAATTATGATCTCTTTTTCATGTTAAGATTTCCAAAAGTTATGTGCTTGTGTATACGATGTGATTGATATTTCTTTTGTTTACCCTTACTGAGCATTTGAGCTCACCCTTTTATGTTTTCTTTTCCCCAGGATATAAAGAAAGGTTTTAGGTAAAAAAAAGGAAGATCTTTATGGGAGATATTGAAGATCTTTCACCACGATTAGAAGATTATGTTCCGAGTTTCCAAAGACACTAAACTATTACGATCCTTGTGTGTGTGTTTTGTTATGTACCAAGTATTCCGCAAAAGTAATGTAATGTCCATGTACGTCAGGATACGGGTCTCTACAAGCATCATCCCACTTTCATTATAGAATGAGAAACATATATTGAAAACCACCACGTCATTGATGCTCAACATTCACCTATTGATGGGTGTATCATTGTGTCACAAACCCTACAGTCTACGTTTTCATGCCTGGACACTAAAACTATCATTATGGGTCAAGATACATTTTTTCACACATGGATGAACCTCCCACTTAAGTGAATGAAACTCACGCAACATATCATCTCACATTCTCATAGAAACAATAGCCTGATTCCTAAACTAGAGGATCTCATCTCCATCTATTTTCCATTTAGAAGGTGACTCCCCACCTTTAAGGATTTCTCTTAAGTAAAAAAATTCTTGATACTCCTATTTCTTATCCCAAATCCATCTCAAATGTGTAGACTCCACTAAATATGAGAGTCATCTTATCCCAACTCTTATGAACTAAAACATGCATCTCATCAAAAAAAGTCATAATTTTCCACTCAGAAATAGACTCCTGAATCGCTTGAGTCTGAGTTTTTCTACTTAAAGCATCAACCACAAAGTTACACTTTTTGGGTTTATATTTTATCTCAAAATAAAATGACTCCATATACTCAACCCACCTTCATTGTAAAAGATTAAAATCTCACTATGAAAATATATACTTTAAGCTCTTTTCATCAGTATATAGAGTACACTTCTCACCCAACAGATAATACCACCAACACTTCAAAGAATAAACCAATTTAGCCAACTTGAAACCATTCATAGGATAATTCTATTCATGTGGCCTTAACTACCAAGATTCATATGCCATAACTCAATCTACCTAGATCAATAATTCTCCATGCCTGATCCTAGAAGAATCACAAAACACCATATACTCATCCTCTGGATCAGGTAATATATTGATTGATGTCATTGTCAAATTATTCTTAAAATCCTGGAAAGTATTATCACATTCTCCATAACATTAATACTTTACTCTCTTATTGGCCATGAACTAAAGTTGTAATACCATGTGGGAAAAGTTAGGGATAAATATCCAATAATATCCTACTAACCCCGTAAAGCTATGAATATCAAAAACAATCTTGCGATTCTCCTAATAAACAACTTCTTCTACCTTCTCTAGGTCCACTGACACACCTTACTCTGAGATGATGTGACCCAAGAAGTTTACATAATAAATCTATAATTTAAACTTATATACCTTTGACGATAGTTGACTCTATCTTAGTGTACTCATTATGATGTAAAGATGTAGGGCATGATCATCATGTGTCATAGAGTACACCGAGATGGAATCCATAAACATAATAAAAAAATGATCCAGGTACAGATATAAGGTTCTATTCATCATGGACATAAACACTTATGGAGCATTCATCATCCCAAATGTCATCATGAAGAACTCATATAGGACATAATAACACATGAAATCAATCTTAGGTATATCAGAAGTTTGAACTCTCAGCTGATGGGACCCTGATCTCAAGTCAATTTTGGAGAAGACACCAGTTCCCCTAAACCTATAAAATAGATCTGAAATAAATTGAATAGGATATTCATTCTTCAAATTCATCCAGTTCAACTTTTGGTAATCAAAACAAAAGAACGTGGCCCTATCAAGCTTCTTTAAAAACAAGACTAGAGAACCCTTAGGTGGCCTACTCGGATGGATAAATCCTTTATCTTCCAACTCTTCCAGTTGAGTCTTGAGCTATTGAATCTCTATTACTTCCTTTTTTATAGTGGAATAGAAACCAGCTCAGCCCCCAGCATGAGCTCAATAGTAAATTCCACATCTCTCTCTGGTGAAATCCCTATGAAGTCCTCAAGAAACACATCCTTGAACCTACCCAATATGGGTGGAAATACATCATTCTTTACACCACTGTCATCCTGCAACATACTAGGAACCTGGGTAGTGACACCCCCTAGTTGATGATGAACTAGACTTACATGACCCACCTAGATATCCCACTATCCAAGGTGAATATAACTTCCATCCATAGGATATGTAAAAGTCACTATCCTTTGGTAAAAATATATGAGGGCTCGGTATGCTACTAACTGATCCATACCTAGAATTAGGTCAAATCCTAACATGTCAATGATGTAAAGATATAAAAGAAAATGATACTCCCCAACATTGATAGAACACCCTTTTCACAAATAGATGTCCCTCGATCGTATCCCAAAAGGGGTATTGATCATCATAACCCCACTTATAAACTCCACCTCCAGGCTCAAACCATTCAACAGTTGTGTAGATATAAAATAATGAGAGTTAATAGTACTAAATAAGGCATTGGCTAGCATAGAATTTACAATAATAGTGCCTCTTACAATCAGCAGTCCAACCTTACTATCCACCAATGTAGGATAAATAGTGTGAAAATATCTTGCCCCTCTTCCTTGTGATGCAGTTTGAGTCCCCTAAGATGCACCACTCTACTAATACTGGAACTCTTTCCCAGAAGCACCTCGTACACTGCCTCTACCGCCATGTCCAATAGAACTCCTACTGCCTGAATGATATGGTACAGAAGATCCCCTTCCCACACTATGGTTCAGTCTAACCCCTCCATAATTACTCGTCTATTGTGGGTTCTTATAGAACCGATATAGATATCCCATCCCATTGTAGCCTCATCACTCTATCGTTGGTCAAGGACACTATCTATGAAAGTTTCCCAACCTACCACACTGGGGACAGATCACTCCAATGAGGTCCTGTGTAACTAACCCTTCCCCTCAGCTACTCTTCTTACTATCACACTAGCTAACATTCTAATAGAGATGCTTCTTGCTCTTGAAATTTATACCCCCTGACCGTCTATATGAAACCACCTATCTACCACTACAATCCTCCTTTAGGTTCCCCTCAAATAAGATATCTTGATTTACCATATCTAAAAACTTCCTCAATATGAATATGTTCACCTAGGAATTAATTTCACATTAAATACCTTCCTGAAAATTTTTTTTCATAGTAGCCTCATCGGCTGCCAATGTTGTAGGAATTCACTAAAAATGTATAAAGCATCCATCATAGTCCATCACGGACATCGTCCACTGAGTTATCCTCATGAATTTAGCTACTCTCTTTTTCTTGATCATCTTTGAACCAGTTCTCAGATTAAAAATCTGAGGGAACCATTGAATCTGTAGGGACAGGATTTGATTATGGTAGGCTTAACATAGACCACAGTAGGCCGGGTGAAAAATTTAGTTTTTAAGACTTTTAAAGAAATAATAAAATAATATAAAAACTATTATTTTATTTTCCTACCTCTTGTTGAGTGACGGTGGAGGGACTGATGGGTTGTTAATCCATTTAATGGGTTAACTCTTTGGTTTGTAACCACACCATTGATATATTAAGAGTTTCATTCATTAATGAACCTCATTAATCTCTCGTTGTGTTAACCTATTTTTACCCTATATTTAATTGAGGCTAGGGTTGGGGTTTTTGACACGGCTGTGAGGATCCTCAAGCGAAGTAACGCGACATATTCCATCGATGAAGAATGGAAGCTTGGACGACAATGATCTGGGATCGATGAATGCTGGTGGCTTCATCAAGAATTAATTCTTCTTCCAAAATCACGACATCACCTATAATTACGAGGTAGGAAGATTTTTTCTTTAATTCAAGTGAATTATTTTTCTTTTCCTCATTCTTGAAAACGTCATGAACGCGGATCATTCAAAACATATTGATCCACAATTCTTACGGAATTGAAGGATGTTGTGGGGTTTTTGAATGGGTTTTTTTTTCCTTTGATAATTGTTTACAACACCCCCCTTGATATAATGCTAACACAGAGAGCACGGGATAAACTAACATGGCCCAGACTGTAATGACCCACTAATTCTCTTTGGCTTGAGAGTACAACGAGCCATTAATAGGCCTTACGTGACATCCCCAAGATGCAAAAGGCTGGAAATAAATACAGAAGGGTATCAAATACAAGTAGGGACAATTTACCCATTAATAAATAATCCAATAAACCTACCAAACATTACTAAACATTCATTATATGATGTGTGAAAAAAAGTAAGACAACTCAACAACTTCATGTATCTCGAAATCACATCAAAGTAAGAAACAATGGTAGAATAACCAAGTATCAAAGTACATAGCGGATAGACTACAAAAGACTCTACAAATACTTCATGACTCCATTCTTCACAAGATCCAATCTCCAAAATCTCCAAACAACCCAAACATCACGAGGTAGTGCTAAAAACATGTGAAACATTTCATTTTCCCTTGTCCTGGAAGATAGAATTTGCAAAAGCACCAAAGTTCCAAAGCAGGGGTGAGTATAAAACTCAATAGGTTTTCCCCAATGACTTCTATACTCACACCACTAGGATAGAAGAGTAAGCAACAATTATATAAAATAGTTTATATAAAACAATTTCTCAAAAAAAAATTATTACTAAATATAATCATGTTTCCAAAACAATTCATTACCCAAAGTGTACAAGTGCAATTGAAACCAATTTTCCCAGTAAGATATTTTTTCAGAAAAATAACTAAACAATCTTTACAACCATTTCACAATATCCCTTTATTATTATACCTATCCTTTCCTAAAACCCATTCAACCAACCATGCAAGCTATGTTATGACAGTTCCATAATCATGAGCAGTTTCTCATCGATCAACCAAGTCATCACAAGGTAATTGTTCCCCATGTTCCATTAACCCTTTGGCACCGAGCACAAGGTCATATTTCAACCAAGCCCCATGTATGAAATTATCATTTATTATTAAACCTTTGGCACCAAACACAAAGTCATATTTCAACCAAGACACCTATACACAACACGAACACACACCACATATTCCCAACAATCATGCCAAAACAACCCTTTTAATAAAAACACCTTTTTATTAAAAACCATTTCTTTCAAAACCATTTCATTGCCAAACCATTTCAATTCCAAAATAATTCAATGAAACTAAATTTTTATTGAAAACTATTTCTATGGAAAATATCTTTTTCATCAACCATTTATCAATTCTAGAAAATCCATAATTTAAAATATTCATTTTAAATTCATGAAACTAAACCCCACTTTTCACAACTATTCACCAAGATCACGCAATTTTACAAAAATAATAAATCATCAAAAATGAAGATTTTTCCATGAATTTCATAATCAATAAAATAATTTTAATCTAATACAATAAATTATAGCAAGAGGAGTCGAGGGAGAAGCCACCTACCATGAAGGTTTTGACAAAACTTTGACAACAGACGAAGAACGCATGAGAAATTTGGTCGATTCTCCAAGACCGGCCTTAGTTCTCTTATCCTAGAAAGATCACGACTCAACATTGAATTATTTGGCATAAAAAACGTATATTTACCCACTATAGGTTCATATATAAGAAATAATGGAGATCAGAGAAGTAGATCTAAGCATATATAAGAAAACATGACAAATCCAGAAAGAATGGTGGCATACCTCAAAAATCGGACTCGAAATCACAAAGGGAAGGCTCTGGGGTGGATCCAACTCATGTGGGGAGGTTTATCTAGACTTCTAGGGAGATTAATCTAGAAATAGAGGTGTTTTAAGCCAAAATGAAATATATAGAGAAAAAACGAGTAAGCTCCTAGAAAATAGGATCTAGATTTGACCTCTGCTCAAGGTTTGACCACACGGTTTGGGCCAATCATGTATGGATTTTGAGACCATCTTTTTGGTACCAACACTCCTTATACAACCCCCAAACTCTACCATCCTTCACCTTTAACCATTTTAGGGAAACAAATTTTTTTATGGAAACATCCCACTTTATGGAAACACCCCACTTTATGGAAACATCCCACTTTTTGGAAACATCCCACTTTATGGAAACACCCAAATTTATGGAAACTCTCTATATTATAGAATATCTCTATATTATAGAAGCTATCTATTTTATGGAAACTCTCAATTTTATGGAAAATCTCTATTTTAAGGAAACTCTCTATTTTATGGAAACCCAATCAAAGACACACCAATTAAAAAAACGTGAGTAAAGGGGTCATGTACCTGAATTCGGGGTACTAAATTCTCCCCACCATTGGTCTTTCTATCCTCAGAAAGTAAAAAACCCTATCTAGCCAAAAAGAGGTCTGGACACAACTCTTTCATTTCTTTCTCACGTTCCTAAGTCTCTTCCTGAATCTGACCATGTTGTCATAAAACCCGCACTGGGATGATGCTTTTCCCACAAAATACTTTCTCTTGTCTATCCATGATCTGCATTGGGATATGTATCAGCGATGCATCTAATTCTAGCTCAATGTGATCCCATATGATCACATGGTCAGAATCAGGGTGATACTTTTTCAACTAGGATACAAAGAACACATTATGAACCGAACTAAATCGTGGTGGTAATGCCAACCGATATGTCACCTCTCCAACCCGTTCGAGTGTCTCAAAAGGGCCAATGTATCTAGGAGATAACTTTCCCTACTTCTTGAAGTGACAATGTCCAAGCCTTGGAGAGATCATCAAGAAAACATGATCACCCACAGTGAATGAAAACGGTCTTCGACGGTGATCTTCATAAGATTCCTGATGACTCTAAGCCGTCTCCATCCTCTTTCTAATCAACTGGATCTTCTCTGTTATTTCTTGGAAAAGGCTTGGCCCAAATAGTGAAGTTTCTCCTGTTTCCACCCAACATAGTAGAGAATGACACGGACTCCCATACAATAATTCAAATGGAGCCATGTGTATCGAGGCATGATAGCTTTTATTGTATGATAAATCCACTAAGGGTATATGATCCTCCCATGAGCCACCAAAATCCATTACAGAGGACCACAACATGTCTTCCAATGTTTGTATCTTCCACTCAGATTTCCCATCCACCTGAGGATGATACGTCATTCTCATAGTCAACTGAGTCCCACAAGATTGCTGTAAGGATTTACTAAAATGAGAAATTAACCTCAGATCTCTATCTAAGACTACTGAAACTGGTACACCATGCCTCTTTGAAACTTCTCGGATATATATTTTTGAAATATCCTCCACCGTATGAGTTTCAAGAATAGTTATGAAATGGGTCGACTTGGTTAGATGATCCACTATCACCCAAATGGCATCGTGCTTCTGGACTGTTCATGGAAGACTTGTAAAAAATCCATTGCTATATGATCCCATTTCCACACTGGGATATGCAAATATTGTAACATACCAGCTGATCTCTGATGCTCTGCTTTAACCAGTTGACAAGTTAAGCATCATGAGATAAACTCATCCACATTCCTTTTCATGCCACTCCACCAAAACTATTCCTTCAATGCCTTATATATCTTCTGTGTACCTGGATGTACAGCCCATCTTGAATGGTGGTAAGCATGAAGGATTTGTTACTAAAAAACCATAGGTACAACCATCCTATCTTAGAAACACAAAACGGAACCCCCATCAAGTTTCAAGCCCTCAACGGTCTACCCACCATTTAGTTTTGAACTTACAACCAGAAATTATGCATCAGATGTTTGTGCCTCTTTGATCTTTTTAACTAAATCAGGAATAAGAGTAGCTGAAAATAAAACTGCAACATCACCTTTGTCTTCACATTCCACATGCATATCTGTTAATACCAACATCAACTAACATTCATCTGATGCTTCTTTCACCAACTGAGCATATGAATTTCTACTCAATGCATCTGCCACTGAATTCCCATTCCCCAGAGTGTACATCAAGTCAAAGTCAAACATTTAGAGATACTCCATCCATCTCCTTTGCCTCATATTCAAATCTCACTGTGAGAAAATGTGTTTCAAGCTTTTGTGATCTGTAAACAAAGTAAATTTCTCACCAAAGAGATAATGTCTCTATGTTTTCAAAGCATGGACGACTCTGGCTAACTCTAAATCTTGTGTTGGGTAATTCTTCTCATGCACCCTTAACTTCAATGAACCATAAGCAACCACGTGAT
Organism: Viscum album; assembly: GCA_963277665.1. Classification (NCBI taxonomy): domain Eukaryota; kingdom Viridiplantae; phylum Streptophyta; class Magnoliopsida; order Santalales; family Viscaceae; genus Viscum; species Viscum album. Next base: position 256,619,577 of record OY728128.1, on the reverse strand, counting down.
CTCTTTTCATGAGAACATAGCCCAACCCTGATCTTGAGGCATCACAATACACCACATACCCCTGTCCTGATTCTGGAAAGATCAAGATAGGTGCTGATATAAGCCAAACTTTTAGTTCTTGGAAAGACTTCTGAAATTCCTCTCTCCATTGTGATGGAGCATTTTTCTTTTTCAGAGTTGTCATGAGAAATCACGGAAAAAGCATCAGTAGTAACCAGCTAGACCAAGAAAACTTTTGTATCTCAAAAACATTCTTGGGTGGTTACCAAGAGATAACGACTTCTAACTTTTCCGGATCAACTGAAACACCTTTCTCAGAAATGACATGGCTATGAAAACGTGCTTATTGTATCCAAAAATCCCACTTTGATAATCTGGCATACAAATTATGATCTCTCAGTATTTGTAACATTGTTTCCAGGTGCACCTCAATACCAAACCATGTCTTTGAATAGACCAAAATGTCATCCACAAACACCACAACAAAATAATCTAGATATTATTGAAATATCTGATTCATAAATTCCATGAAGATCTTTGGTGAATTCATTAAACCGAAAGGCATGAGTACATATTCATAGTGTCCATATCTACTTTTGAAAGTTGTCTTTGGAATATCCTATTTCTGAAATCTCAATTGGTGATATCCTGATCACAATTCAATCTTGGAGAACCACTGAGCTCCCATTAATTGATCGAACAGATCATCAATGCGTGGAAGTGGATATCAGTTCTTTATCGTAACTTGGTTAATATTAAGATAATAAACACACATCCAAAGAGTTTCATCCACCTTCTTCATGAAAAAAACTGGTTTCGCCCATGGAGACATACTTGGTCGAATGAAACCCTTTCTTTCCAGCTCCTCTAACTGAACTTTCAATTCCCGTAACTCTGTTGGTTCCATCCTATAAGACGGAAGGTAAATAAGATCGGTCCCATAAAGGAGATCAATTGTAAAATCCACTTCCCTTAGAAGTGGTAACCCAGATATGTTCTTAGGAAATACATCTAGAAATTGATCCACAACAGCTAGAAAACTATTTTCCTCAATATCTTCCATTGATTCCAAAGTTAGCGCTTCGAATTGGTAATAGATCATTCCCACCATTGGTTCCAAAAATCTCTTTTCACCCTAATTAGAAATCCTCTCTCCTCTAAAGAGATGCTCGATGCCATCCTTAGTCATGAAACTAACTATTCTCCTATAACAGTCAATTTGAGATTTGAACATTGTCAGCCAATCCATACCCAGGATTACATCACATAAATCCATATCCAACATCGAGAAGTCCCATTTTAGCTCAGCTCCATCAACAGTTATAGCACATGCTCTACACACAAAGTCTTTACATTATATTTCACCAAGAGGAGTTTCCAGTTTCAAAACAGAAGGCGTCATTTCAAGTTTTAAACATAGAAAGTCAACAGCATGAGAATCAATGAAGGAATGTGATGCACCAGTATCAAAAAACACTTTCAAAAAGGTATAATTCAAAATAATCATACATATCACTGTATATGGTCCATCTTGATCATCAACAATCATCAGCTCAACTCCATACAATTGTTTCTTCACTAAAGTATTCTCCTTGTTTCCTTGCTGAGGTTTCCATGGTTGATGAGTCATGGTATTTCTAGAATCACCATGGCTATCTCTTCTCTACTGACGATAATAATTATGATTTCCTTGTCCAGTCAAAGCATACGATTCTTGTGACACCAGAGAATTCTCTCGAGCACCTGACCTTGGAGCACTATGACAATAGCACTAAAGATGTCCCATATTGTCGCAATTATAACATGCTCTAGGTTGTGTTGTAAAATCTATCTTTATGTGGTCAAGTGAACCACATTGAAAACAATCTACTTTAGTCTAGGGTCATGGAGGAAGGTTAACTGATCTAGTCATCTAGTTCTCATTTCCACATACAACTTGGAAATAGGTGTCCCTTTTCCTCTTATTCTCAGTGGTTGAGTTCCCACCGTTTCCTATAGGTATCACCATGCCTCCTCCCATAGATCCCGAGATATCACGTTCAGCCACAGTCACTATGTTCCCCATCTCTGTATAATCTGTAAAAAAAGTACTACAATCTATGATTGAATCTACTATCGTATCCCTGATTCGAAGATGTGTGCCTTCAAAGGGGAACTTTCCACAACTTCTAGTGCAAAGCATACTATGTTCATGAACTTATGCACATACTCTCTGATAGAGAGACTCTCTCGTTTCAGGATGAAGAAGTCTGTATTTTTCTGGATCTTGAACGTGTGAGGATAGAATTGTTTTTTGAACAATTCTTCAAATTCCTCCCATGTAAGTCCTTTATCCAATTTAGCCAGCACCGCTAAATCTTGCCACTAACGTGCAAGATCCTCAAGCATATATGTTGTTAGTTTGACCTTTAGATCTACCGATGTGCCGATAAATTCGAAGATATGATTCATCTTACATAGCCACAGCTCTGCCTTCTCAGGTTCAGAACCACCCCAGAAATTAGGTGGATTATTCTTCATGAACTAGATGGTATGATCCACATATCATGGCTCATTCCTTTGGTTTCATGTGTCCACAGCTTAAAAAGCTCAGACAATACATTGAACTGGATCTTGGTTCACACGTGGTTTAGGTGCAACCACATTCTCCACAACTTCTTTAGGTTGGTTTCGATGACGCATACCAGGTGACATTTTCTCAACTAACAACAAACTCCGTTAATATCACTCTCTAGCAACTATTGGATTAGCATTTCAAATTCTATCACATGAACTATCACAACATTATTTTCCAAAATAACCTTTTTCCCATGTTTAACCATTTTTTAAAACACTTCACATGCTTTTGAAAATTAAACCATTTTCAAAATATGATAAGCATTAACTTTTTCAAAATCATTCATTTGAAAATCAATTCCATTTTTTTCAAAAATTAACACGTTTTTTACAACATGAATCATTCCTCAAAATGATGTATGCACTCCTAGTGGAAAGTCAATCCTCTACAATGCATGTCATGCTCGTCTCATTGGATAAACCAATAACAATGAGATTTCAAAATTCTAGAAGTGTATCCAAATAATTATTTACCCAACTCCCTAGTAACATGAAGTTCAGCATAAAAGGGTTAGCTACGTCCTTTTATGCTATACATTTCAAGTTCCGACAATCCTACTCCTTTATAAGATTCCCATCCAAGGAATATACAAGAATGGATTTCATCTTCAAACTAGGAACATTTGTTACTACTTGTTAGGAAAGGACTGATCAAGCTGATACCATTTGTAATGAACCATCAATTCTAATTGTATTGAGAGTACAATGAAACTTACTAGGCCTTAAGCGACATCCCTAAGACACTAAAGGCTGGAAATAAATGCCGAAGGGTTTCAAATAAAAGTGGGGGATGATTTACCCTTTAATAAATAAACCAATAAACCTACCAACCATAACCAAACATTAATTATATGATGCATGAACAAATGGAATATAGCTCAACAACTTCATGTATCTCAAAATCACATCAAAGTAAGAAACAACAGATAGACTACACAAGACCACACAAGACTCTCCAAAGACCTCAAGACTCCATGCTCCACAAGCTCCAATCTCTAAAATCTCTAAACATCCCAAACATCACGCGGTAGTGCTAAACACATGTGAAACATTATCTTTACCCTTGTCCCGGAATATAGAATCTGCAAAAGCACAAAAGTTCCAAAGCATGGGTGAGTATAAAACTCAGTAGGTTTTCCCCAATGACTTCCCTACCCATTCTACTAGGATGGATGAGTTAGAAACAATTATATACCACATTTTACATAAAACAATTTCTAAATAAAAGTTTATAACTAAATTTAAACTAGTTCCCAAAATCAATCATTACCAATAGCATAAAAGTGCAATTGAAGCCAATTTTACCAGTAAGATATTTTTCCAGAAAAATAACTAAACAATCTTTACAACCATTTCGCAATATCCCTTTATCGCCATACCCAACCATTCCTCAAACCCATTCAACCAACCATGCATTCTATGTTATGACAGTTCCATACTCATGAGAAGTTTCTCGTCGAACTACTAAGTCGTCACAGGGTAATTATTTCCCATGCGCCATTAACCCTTTGGCACCGATCATAAAGCCATATTTAAACCAAGACCCGTGTATGAAATTCCCCTTGTGCCATTAAAACTTTGGCCCCAACCACAAGGTCATATTTCAACCAAGCCCCATATATGCAACATGAAAACACACCTCATATTCCCAACGATCATGCCAAAACAACCCTTTCAATAAAAACACCTTTGTATTGAAAACCATTTCCGTCAAAATCATTTCAATTCCAAAACATTTCAATTCCAAACCATTTCAATAAAAGTCCATTATTATTGAAAACCATTTATATTGAAAATATATTTTTCATCAACCATTTACCAATTCCAGAAAATCCATAATTTAAAATCATCATTTTAAATTCATGAAAATAAACCCCCTTTTGCACAACTATTCACCAAGATCGTGCAATTTCAGAAAGACCTTAAATCATCACAAGTGAAGATTTTTCCAAGAATTTCATGATCAATAAAACAACTTGAATCTAATCCAATAAATTCTAGCAAGAGGAGTCGAGAGAGAAGCCACATACCTCAATGGTTTTGACGAAACTTTGACAACAGACAAAGAACGCACAAGAAAGTGGGTCGATTCTACAAGAACGGACTTATTTCCCTATACTAGAAAGATAACAACTCAACATTGAATTATTTGGCATCCAAATACGTAGATCTACCCACTATAGGTTCAGATCAGAGAAATAATGGAGATCGGAGAAGTAGATCTATGCAGATCTAAGAAAACATGACAAATCTGGAAAGAATGGTGACATACCTCGAGAATTGGACTTGAAATCACCAAGGGAAGGCTCTGGGATGGCTCCAACTCATGTGGGGAGGATTCTCCAGCCTTATTGGGAGAGTAATATAGAAACAGGGGCGTTTTGAAGACAAAACGAAATATATAGAGAAAAAATGAGTAAGCTCCTAGAAAATAGGATCTAGATTCGACCTATGCGCAAGGTTTGACCACACGGTTTGGGCCAACCATGTATGGATCGTGCGACCTTCCTTTTTGTCCCGAAACTCCTTATAAAACCCCCAAAATCTCCCCTCATTCACCTTTACCCTTTTTATGGAAACTTATTTTTTATGGAAACATCCCACTTTATGGAAACACCCCACTTTATGGAAACAACCAAATTTATGGAAACTCACTATATTATGGAAACACTCTATATTATGGAAACTCTATATTTTATGGAAACTCTATATTTCCTAGAAACTCTCTATTTTAAGGAAACTCTCTATTTTTTGGAAACCCAAACAAAGAAAACCCAATTAAAAAACATGAGGAAAGGGGTTATGTACCCGAAACCGGGGGTACTACACAGACCCATTGCCCCTTCATTTTTTTCGTGTTCTTCATGGGAGATTTTTTAATTATATAGAAATCTGAATCAGAGGGTCACGATGTGACGACGGTATTCTGAGAGGCCTGTCGGCACTGAGGGAAGTGAAAACGGAGCTCCCGCGTCGTCGGAGCCCCGTGGAAGAAGCGACGGCACAGTATCGGCATGGCGGCACCGGTGACCGGTGCTGAAAAAAGAGGGAGGTGGCCAAAAACCACCGGCCATGGTGGAAGGGTGGTGCCACAGCATACCAAAGGGGCGTCCGGCTCTCGGCCGGCCGTGATGGAGGCGGGGCGGTGCGCCGTCGCGTGCCGTAGTTTGAGGTCGTGGATTCAAAGCCACGATAGAGGGGGATCGGCTCTCTATGGTTCCTAAGGATAGAAAGAAGATTCCATGTGGTGTCGTTGGTTGATGATCTGAATGTCTCATTGAGCTGTTCGGGTAGGAGGGGTCGCGCGACCCCCTGCGAGGGTCGCACGAGCCAGCAGTCTAGGTCAGTCTGCTGCCCAGCGGGCTGAGCCACTGTGGCCCAGCCGAGCCGGTTTAGGTTGGGTTGTTCAATGGTCCATAGGGCCAAACCTGATGTGGAATAGCTAGTTTAGGCCAGGCCGGGTCGACCCGAACCGGGTCGGATCGGACCCGGACCCATTTCGGCCCGGATACGCTAAAGAGGCCATATCTCGCAAACCAGATGTCCGTTTGATGAACCGCCAGCGATGCTGGAATCCTTGGAATGGGAAGGTCCATTTGAGATACTCCTCCGAAGTTTTTGGATAATGTTGGAGTACATTCGGGTTGGATTTTACCTGAATCCAACCAGGCCCTCAGCACTAAAATGCCTATAACTCTCAGTTCGGGCATCTGATTGACGCGCCCTCTATTGAATTCGAACCCTTATGACATGACAGATCATTGGGTTAATTCTTCATGGGACTTCGTGCCAGTTTAAGTTTGACTGATGGGTACTGGAGAGGATCCTCCCAGAATCAAACGTACTATATACGGGAGTCCAGTGGTTAGCTGATACATGATGATTGAATAGTGATCTAGTGTGGATCAACACCTAGAGATCATGTGTGGATCTACACCTAGGGATCCTCTGTGGATGAACACCAAGCGATCCAGTGTGGATCAGCAACCAGCAATCTTGTGTGGATCATCACCTAATGATCCTGTGTGGATTATCACTAAGTGATCCTATGTGGATCAGTAGCAGAACCTTTGACAGTATAAGATGATTTATCTTTATGACTAATCATTTGTACTTCTGTACTTAAGTTATACCTGGTTTGAACTGAGTATTTTTTTTTTGTGTTTTGGGATTGAGATCAGGCTTTGTGTGTTTCTTTTGTGGAATTATGAGAGACCTTCGGGGGTCTCAGGGTCCCTACTGAGTATTTTTATACTCACCCCTACACGAGCTTCATAGGTATCTTATTGTGTCTTGTGTATACAACGAGAAACTTGGCTGAAACTTTAGGGAGACAGGACCAGGAGATACAGAGAGGTGACTAGTTGATGTGGAGAGCTGCAGAGATGAGTTGTACCTACCCTTTAGGTAGGATCCTTGGATAGTGAGATCAGGAGATTTTTTTTCTATTGTAGTTGTATTTTTTTCAGTTGGGATTGTATTTCGGTCCCTTTAAATTTAGTACACACTTTTAATATTATAGTGCTACTACGTGGTTTTCATCTTGTCCTGTTCTTGGTTTTTGTGTTTTCTGGTTTAAAGGAAATGCCTTCCCCTTTTAGGGATATTCCATTTCAATTCTAGTCACCAACCCCTGGCCTATGGAAGTAGGGATTGGGGTAGTCATGATAGGGGCCCCAGGGGATGGTTCGTAACAAAGTGGAATTAGAGGATTTAGTTCTATCAAGTAACTATAACTCTGATCTTTCCGATGGATCAATAATGTTAAGTGTTTTGAGTTTGGTTTTCAGTTCGGGGAGTCCAGTGTTGTTGCAATGGCCGATGTATCCATACACCAGGACCCTGAATTCTGATTTCTGACACGGTGCACGAAAACACTGATTGTGCATGTTCTAGAAATGTTTTACTTTTAATCTCTTTAGATTCATCTCACCAGGTATAACTTATTGATCATGGAGAATTTTTTTATTTTAAGGATGTCGCCGCATAGACAACCATCTAGGATTCCAGAGAGAGTACATGATGAGGACCCACCGAGAAATGAGGCTTCGGTGCAGGTATAACTTATTGATCATGGAGAATTTTTTTCTTTTCAGGATGTCGCCGCATAGACAACCATCTAGGATTCCAGAGAGAGTACATGATGAGGACCCACCGAGAAATGAGGCTTCGGTGCAGGGCCATCTTACTATGTTGGCATCTTCAGGTGGTGTACCAGCACTACCACCACTATGAGGGCAGCAGTTGCCACTAGCCCCACTGGTAGACTATGCATGCTGACTGAGTGCATTGCGCGAGTTCTAGAGATAGAGGCCTTTGATTTTTCTAAGGCGCGACATATCCCCAGGCTGCTGAGGATTGGCTGGAGCCTGTGGCATGGTTTTTTTCTTAGTTAAGATGCCATCAAATTAGATTTTGATCCTAGCTACTAGCCTCTTCCATGGAACAATAGGGACATGGTGGGGTCTGACGCTCTAGATTCATGAGGTGTCGATACTCACCTAGTTGGTCTTTGAGACCCTCTTCTTGGCAGAGTTCCTACCAGTGACTTTACACTTAGTGCATATCCAGGAGCTGCTTCACTTACAGTAGGGTAGCCTATCAGTGGCCCCATACTTGGCAGGATTCAGTGACCTCTCATTATACTCCATTGACATGGTATAAGACCAATTATTCAGGGATCAAACCATTGAGAAGGGTCTCCGGTAGGAGATCAGAGAATCGATGATATCACTCAATATCCTGACGCAGTCTGGAGTGCTCGAGTGAGCATTATTGGTGGAGAGCTTCTTAGATGAGTCGGCACCGAAGGTGAGAGCCACCACCAGATAAAATGTAGTCGAGTCATCTACAGCAGGAAGTAGGAAGATGAAGCAGAGGTCAGAGTAGGCTAGACCTTTCGGTGGATGTCCCCAGGATGTAGGGTCGGAGGTGCGGATCTCGTGAGGGATAGGGGGAATTCTGAGGACTAAAGACCGTTACTCTTGTGGTGGATTGAGACACATGGATCATGACTGTCTGAATCCCCTTATAGATGATCAACAGATAACCGAGGGATTGCCGAGGTAGGGGACAAGGTTTGAGAAAGGGGTTCCGTAGGGCAGGGGTGTGGCAGAAGGGTATGTTGTGCAGCAAGTGGTGGACGATGGTTTGAGGTTCTACCACCAACACCCCCAGGTGGTCCACCCTGACCACATGGTGGAGGAGGACAGGGGTGAGCTTAGCTTCAGGTGGAAGAGGCCTATAACCACCATTCTCCCAAGATTATTTGAGGTATTATCTATATATATTCCATCCTATTTGCAGTTCTTATAGACATAGGTTCCAGTCACTCTTTTATTCCCATTACACTCGTTCAGAGCTCTGAGATTCTGACAGATCCATTGGATCGATCCTTATGATTAGAGACTCTTACATGAGAAGATTTGATGATTAAACACTAGTGTAGAAAGTGTAAGCTCACTCTAGGATGAGAGAGCTTTAGTCGGGATCTCCTAGTAGCATCGTTGAGGCCTTACGACATCATATGGGGTATGGACTGGCTATCTATAGTCCATACTCAAATTGACTTTTTTAGGCGCAAAGTGCGGTGTGTCTGTGAGGATAGGATCAGGTTTTCCTTCACCGGTGGGAATATAACCTTTGCATCACATGATGGAATTACACAGAGGATGGTGCAACCAATCACTCAACAATTGGCTAGCTTACCCTCAGAGCAGTTGATGTGAGGAGTCCGGGTTATCCTGTAGTGGTGGACCAGTATGCTGATGTATTTCCTGATGATGTTTTGATACTACGTCCTTGTGGAGATGTAGAATTCTACATTGACCTATACCCCAGGACGTCACTGAAATCTATGCCAGTATATCATATGGCCCCCGCAGAGCTTCGTGAGTTGTGGGTGTAGTTGGAGGACTTGTAGAGGAATGGGTTCATAAGGCTCAGTGTTTCTCTATGGGCATCCCCAATTTTGTTTGGCAAGAAGGCAGATGGGAGTCTGAGGCTTTGTGTGTAATGTCAACACCTGAATCAGTTGACAGTGAAGAAAAATTATCCTTTTTTGAGGTTTGATGATCTCTTCGTCCATCTGAAGGGAGATCGATGGTTTTTGAAGAAAGACCTCAGATCAGGCTATCATCAGCTCTGGTTATGGGATGAATACATACCGAAGATAGCCTTCAGATATTAGTATAGACATTATGTGTTCTTGGTAATTCCATTCGTCATGACCAACGCTTCGATAGTGTTTGTTGGACTCATGAACTGGATCTTCCATCATTACCTAGATCACTTCGTGGTAGTCTTCTTTGATGAAATCTTGATATACTCGGCGTTGGAGGAGGAGCACGACATGCACCTACAGATAGTTTTGGATACACTCTGAGAGAACTAGCCTTATGGAAAGATCTCTAAGTGATAGTTTTGGATACGGGAATTCCACTTCCTGGGGCACGTTATCTTGGAGGTTGAAGTTGTAGTGGATCCAGTGAAGATAGAGACAGTGCTTTCTTGGGAGCCACCAAGGAGTGTGACCGACGTGCATAGTTTCCTGGGATTGGTTGGGTACTAATGGAGATTCGTAGCTAACGTTTCTAGTGTTGTGACACCCTTTTTATCTTTGAAAGAGAAGGTAAAGCCCTTCGTATGGATAGAGATATGCGAACAGAGTTTCTAGGAGCTGTGGCAGAGAATAATGTGTGCACCCATCTTGAGGCTACCCAAAGTGGGTGTTGGGTATGTAGTCTACTATGACGCATCATGTACTGAAATGGGTTGTGTCCTGATGTAGGAGCGAGTGTTGATCTCCTATGTCTCATGGTAGTTGAGACAGCACGAGAAGAACTATGCTACCCATGACCTGGAGTTAGAAGCAGTGGTCTTTTCACTGAAGATTGGATAGGACTACTTTATGGGTGAACTTTTTATAGTCTATTATAATCACAATATTCTCAGTTATATCTTCTCCAAGAAGGATCTGAACCTGAGATAGTGATGATAGATAGAGTTCCTCCAAGACTATGACTTTGAGATAGTCTACACTTTTGGGAAGGGGAATGTTGTAGTAGACACACTCAGCCGGATGTCTGATCTACAGTTGCTGAGTGAGGTGACAGAGAGGCTTGCCACATTGTAGTTATCATTTGTGGATAGTGATAGAGTATTTTACATCCAGTCTATGATAGTTACTCCCCCACTCCTTTAGAGAGTCAGGGATTCACAACCTAGGGACGTAGACTGTGAGGCCTGATGTGCTCATATATCCTTAGGAAAGGCTCCTGATGGATTTTCTGAAGGTGGGGAGCACATCATCCTCTTCAAAGGATGCACTATGCTACCAATGACGCTTCAAGAGGAGGTGTTGTGAGAGTTCCATACATACCCTTTGTAATTACATCCTGGTGTGTAAAAGATGTACACAGACCTCCGACATCAGTACTGGTGGCCATGGATGAAGAAAGTAGTGGCAGAGTTCGTTTCACGATGCCTCACTTTTCAGAAAGTGAAGGTCAAGCATTAGGTACCAGCAGGATTAGCTCAACCACTTGAGGTATCATAGTGGAAGTGGGATGGTATATCCATGTACTTTATGACATGGCTACCACGTACATCTAGTGGCCACGATTCCATATGGGTGATTGTTGACCGACTCACCAAGTTAGCCCACTTCCTACCCATCTGATAGCAGGGATCAGTAGAGAGCTTGGGATGCCTCTATGTACAGGGGATTGTAGGACTTCATGGGTTGCCGTCGATGATCTTATCAGATCATGACGCTTTTTTTACATCCCGCTTGTGGAAGGGATTACAGGGTGCTTCCGGGACTCAGCTACTATTGAGAACCACCTTCCATCCTCAGATAGATGGTCAGATGGAGCAGGCCATTTAGAAACTCGAGGAAATGCTTCGTGCTTGGGTCCTTGATTTTTGTCATAGTTGGGAGGACCGCCTTCCACTGGTGGAGTTCGCATACAACAATAGTTATCACTCCACCATCAGCATGGATCTGTTTGAGGCCCTATAGGGGTGACCTTGCAGATCACCTCTATGCTGGATAGACCTAGGGGAGTGAAAACTTATGGGTCCAGAGTTGGTACAGGCTACCATAGAGAATTTGCAGATCATCCAAGAGTGGATGATGACTGCGCAAATCCGGTAGAAGTCTTATGACGACAAGAGATGCAGACCATTAGAGTTTTAGGAGGGAGACTCTGTCTTCCTATGGGTCTCACCCCGACGAGGATTACAGAGGTTTGGATGGGGCAGAAATCTATCTCTAAGGTTCATAGAACTATTCCGGATCCTCAGTAGAGTAGGTGAGGTGGCATACTGTCTAGCTCTTCCCCCACAAATTTCACTGGGTGAAAAATATTTTCCATGTGTCGCAGCTGAGGAGGTACGTGCATGATCCATCACACGTTATCAACTAAGGTGAGATGGACATCGATGATGGGGCGATGTTTGTGGAGTTCCCAATAGATATGGAGGATCGACAAGATTGGGTCCTTCATGGGAGGTCGATTCCTCTAATGTGAGTTCGTTGGCAGCACAAGAATCTCTAGGAGAGGACCAGGGAGTGGGAGGCTCAGATATGTTCTCAGTACCCACATTTGTTCCCCTAGTTTTTTTGTATATTTCAAGGACGAAAATCCCTAAGGTGGGGAGAATTTAAAGACCTAGAATTTCCATATAATTTTTTTAAAATTATTTGGGATTATTACGAGTCTAAGAAAACTAACAGTGATTAATTCTGAGAAGTGGTTTGCATGGAATATATTTTTGAACATTTATTTAAGGTACGTTCAATAAACATACGGTCATAATTTTCTATCTTTTGAACTAGTGCTTGGATTTAAAATCCGATGGCACCATTGAATCCATAGTGTCGGGATTAACATAAGATATTCTTAACTTTGGCCACAGTAGGTTGGGTGAAAAAGTTAGTTTTTGTAACTTTTAAAGAAATAATAAAATAATATAAAAATTGTTTTTTTATTTTCCTACCTCCGGTTGAGAGGCGGTGGTGGGACCGATGGTTTGTCAATCCATTTAATGGCTTGACTCTTCGGTTTGTAACCACACCATTGAGAGATTAAGAGGTTCATTCATTAATGAACCTAGTTAATCTCTTGTTGAGTTAACATCCTTTTCCCCACTATTTAATTTAGGATTTGGTTGTGGTTTTTGACATGGCTATGAGGAACCTCTGGCAAAGTACCGCGACATCTTCCACTGAGGAAGAACAAAATCTTGGACGGAAATGATTCGAGAACGACAAACACAAATGGATTCATCAAGCATGAATTCTTCTTCCAAAACCGTGACATCACCTCTAATTACAAGGTATGGGATTTTGTTCTTTAATTCAAGTGAATTATTTTTATTTTCCTTATTCTTGAAAATGTGATGAATGTGGATCAACCAAAACGAGTTGATCTGCGATTCGTACGGAATTGTGGGATGTTGGGGGGTTTTGAAGAGGGTTTTATTTTTCCTTGGATAATTTTTTACAACACCCCCATTGATATGATGCTAAAACAGAGGGAAAGGGATAAACGAACAACGCCCAGACCCTCTACCACTTCATTTTTGTCGTGTTCTTCACAGGAGAATTTTGAATTTGATGGAAACACGAATCAGAGGGTCACGCTGTGACGGCGACATTTCTGGAGGCCCATAGGCATAGATGGGAGTGAAAACGGAGATCCAGAGTGTCGTTGGAGCCCCACGGAAGAAGTTTCGGCACGACACCAGCGTGGTGGCGCTAGAGGAAGAGGGAGGCAGCCCAAAACCGCCAGATGCGGTTGAAGGGCGGCACCGCTCGGCGCTATAGCAGACTGAAGGGGCGGCTGGATTTCAGCCAGCCGCGTTGGCGGAAGAGCGTTGCGTCTTCGCGTGCCAGAGGTGGAGGTTGCGGCAACAAAGCTATGGAAGAGGGACCCACTCCTTGCGGGTCCCACGAAGAGCAAGGTTGCGCCATGTGGAGTCACTGATTGAAGATCTAAATGACTATTTGAGCCGTTTGGGAAGGAGGGGTCGCGCGACCCCTCGTGATGGTCATGGCAGCTAGTGGGAATGGTCGGTTCGCTGCCTAGCTGGTCGAGACATCATGTCCCATCCTAGCAGGTTTGGACCAAGCCCACCACAGCCCAGCCGGTTCGGGTCGGGCTGGTCTGCAGCCCATCTGATTCAGCCCGAGCCAGGTCGGACCCAGACCAGGTCGGGTCAGACCGGACCCAGACCCATTTGGGCCCAGATATGCCTAAAAGGTCGTATCTCTCAAACCAGACATCCATTTGATGAACCGTCTATAGTATTGGAATCCTTGGAATGAGAAGGTCCTTTTGAGATACTTCACTTGAATTTGGGAGAAAGTTGGAGTATGTCTGAGTTGGATCGTACCTGAATTCAACCGATCACTTGGCACTAAAATGCCTATAACTCTCAGACCGGGCGTCCGATTGATGAGCCGTCTGTTGCGTTGGAACCCTTATGACATGTCAGATCATTGGGTTACTTCTTATTGGGACATTGTTTTGGTTGAATTATGACTGATGGCTTGAGGATCAGATCCTCCCATAATCAATCATATTATGTATGGGAATCCAGTGGTTGGCTGAGATGTGAAGAATGAATAGAGATCCTGTGTGGATCAGCACCTAGAAATACTTTGTGGATCAGCACCTATTGATCATGTGTGGATAAGAACCAAGAGATCATGTTTGGATCAACACTTAGCGATCCTCTTTGGATCCGCATAGAGCGATCCTATGTGGATTAGCAGCAGAAACATTGACAGAATAAGATGATATAGCTTTATGAATAATCATCTGTACTTCTGTACTTAAGTTATACCTAGTTTAATTTGAGTATTTTTATTTGTGTTCTTTTATTGAGATCAAGATTTTTGGTTTTCTTTTATGTAATTCTAAGAGACCTTCGAGGGTCTTGGGGTCCCTACTGAGTATTGTTATACTCACCCCTGCACAGGCTTCACCTGCACCTTATTATGTCTTGTGCAAACAATGAGCAGCTTGGCTGAGACTTTAGGTAGATAGGACCAGGTGGTACATAGAGGTGACTGGTTGACATGGAGAGCTATAAAGATGAGTTGTACCTACCCTTCACTTAGGATCCTTGGAGAGTGATCTAAGGAGCTATTTTTCTATTGTAGATTTTTTTAGTTGGGCTTGTATTCCAGACCCTTTACTTTTAGTACACACTTTTACTATTGTAGTACTACTACATGGTTTTCATCTTGTCATGTTCTTAGTCTATGTTTTTTAGGTTTAAAGTCGATGTCTTCCCATTTTATGGATACACCTTTCTGGTGGTAGCTGCCAACCCCTGGCATATGGAAGAAGGGATTGGGGTAGTCATGACATGGTCCCCAGGGGACGGGTCATGACATAAATAGACAATTTGACTCTCTTCTTATCAGGAGTCTCCAAGTGGTCTAGTATAGTCTGGATAGACTCAATCTAGAACTTAGCTACCTCAGTTCCACCCTCTCCAATGAACATCAGAGGGTGCTAAAACTAAAACTAATACATTAGGTCAGACATAATATTTGAAACCCACCCCGTGTCTTGTTCCAAAAATTTCATGAACCAAGAAAAACACTCTTTAAACTAATCTCCATCTTCCTCACCGGTCACTATTGGTGGCTCAGGTTCCACTACTGGTGGATCATTTTTATCCATAAACTTCTACCTTCATCTCAACAAGTGTCATGATGGAGGCTTATCTCTATAATTAAAAACAGATATCTTAATACACATAACACCCCATTAACACATTAACAGAACGGTTTCACAAAATCCATAATAATTCATTCTCCCTTTTTCCCCGCCACAAGGTCAAAAACAAGGTTCTCAAACTACCCTTAACCGGCCAACATCTAGGTCATGGTTTAAATTGGTAAAAACATTCTCATCATTAAAGTTTCTCATTAGACACCCATTTATTCACTTCTTTAATCATTTCACAACTTTAAATTAATATCAAAATCCACTTTTTCATTCAATTACACAAGAAAGGAAAAACATTTCAATGTCAACAATTTACCCAAAACTGATTTTTTCACACATGCCCAAAATGATGCATGTCACCATAAATCCTGAGTGACTAGAATGATGCATGCATACTCAACTCTCATTCCATACCATGCCACGATTCAAATATCACAAAACCATAGAAACAATAATGACATCACACAAAAAGTGTGTCACTCGAGGTGAAATAGCATCAACTGTAACAACACACATCAATAACAACAATCCCACCCAGGGTACTTGCCTTTTACCCTCATACATGGGTTAGAAACTCCCATACAAGATATCTTAACCAAGGCATGACTCATCCTATTCTTTTTTCTACCTTTCCCAAATAGTAATACAATATAAAATAAAATAAAACAAGCCTTTGTTTCCACTTTGTAATGTTTAAACCTAGGCACCGCACACCGATACCCCAAGCCAGTTGGTTACATAACCTCAAGCACACATCCCCATATGCCATAGGATATCGACTAGAGATAAGGGTATAATGTTGATCAGGGGGAGACTATAACCTCTTTATCAAAGTATCACAATAGTAGAAATAAATAAGAATAACCATATGATATAATCAACAACCAAATCCAACCAGAATCACATGATGACTAGAATAGTAAATACAATGTCCAAACTAAACAATAGATATATCATGCCAATTATGTTCCAAGAATCAATATACAAAACCCAAAAAAATAAAGACACCTAAAACTCCCAAGTGGGTCCTAACACCAGGCCTAATTCCCTCATCCATGCTCCATCCCATATCATCCATCTAACATAGGTCATTTACCCTTATCTTGTCCTGCAAACATGAAGTCCATTTATGTACCGATCAGGCAGACAGAGTAGGGTGTGTGTACAACTCAGTAGGCCACTACCAATGGATTAAAAATTAATATCTAGTTAATAATAGTGTATATCGTTTTATAAATAATAAAGGGCAAGCAATAAACTAAAAAATTTAAAGATATTTAATTATTCAATATTTAACCACATGAACCCCCAGGTTCTCGAGGCACCCAAACTAAAATACCTTCTTTGGCCCATGTCGGAGTCTGAAACTATCCCTAAGGGATATCACATATCACAATACAATACTTATCGATTATAATTTCATTCTAATTAATATTGAGGAAAATTAGAACCATATTACAATGCCTACATTTTGGGCATAGGTCATCATGCCTAAGACCTCATGGGTATTTGAAGTAGTAGTCAGTAAGCCACAACTCATCTATCAAACAATCACACAAGTGGGATATTGAGGTAGCAGTTTGTATCCCAAAATTATTTATCATTTTGGGCTTTTGATGTCGTAGAACATGTCCCTCACACATATATCACTATGGTATTTTTAGGTAGTAGACTATTACCCACACATGTATATCACATCAATCAAGGTTAATTAACATTAACCATCTCATCACATTTCACATCATGATATGTTATTTCAAATATCAAAACAAATAATGGTCAATACTCTAATCACATGGAAATAATATGACAAATTACCATTATTCCATTTATCAAAATTTAAAAATATATCCCTTTAACCCATTAAGGTTAATCTAATCATCACATAATTATCGTAGTCAATTAATTCATAAAAACATTAATTGACCATCTACACCAACTGAGTAATTAAACAAATCAACATTAAATTAATCAATCAATTCCAAAATCATAAAAATCCATTAATTAATTCAAAAATTAATTAATCTAATTTACACAATCATTAAAATCCCTTAAGTAATTCAACAAATAAATAATATAATTTCAACAATCCCAATATCCATTAATTAATTCAAAAATTAATTAATCCAATCACTCCAAACTCAATATCCCATTAATTAATTCAAAGATAAATTAATCCAATTCCACAATTTCATAATTTCAACAATTTCCATTAATTAATTTAACAATTAATTAATCTAATTCAGAAAATACAAAATGTTCGGAATTTAACCCAATTCATCATCACATGGAAATTAAAATATATCAATTCCATGATTCCATTAATTAATTAATTAATTAATTAATTAATTAAATATTCAACTATCAAATGTTCCAATTGAAATCTAACAACACATACACATAGTTGAAATCAAGACTATAGAAATTGAATTTAGTACACCTACCTCAATATCACTAAAAACACTTTCCAATGGAAATCTCACATTTAAGCGGAATGATCAAGGACACGACGAAGAACGAGGACTAGATTTGGAACCTAGATCCAAGATCATATGGATTAGATCTACTAAAGCCTATATCTAGATCCATAAAAACATAGTAAATAATCCCTTTAAAGAATGAGAGAAGGATGGGAGAGTGGGAGAAACTACATGGGATGAGATTCTCTTACTCGAAGAGGTGCAGATCTTTCTTTTGGGCTTTGAATCATTGTGAAAGGAGATCTAGGGGGAATTGAATCCATTCATGAGCCTCCAAAAATGAGATAATTATTTTAGTTTCACGTTAGGGTCGATTTTGTGTTAATTCAAGGGGTTTGAATATTTTTAATATAATTTTGGGGGGTTTAAAATTCCATGTGCATGGTTTCTTGTACGGGGTGCATGGTTGCTCCTAACTATGTGCCAAACCATGCACTTCCTCCCAAATAGTCACACAGTTACTACTAGAGGGTCACATAATTTGACAAAATGTGTTTCATCCATGAAAATATCCTTTATTTGGGTTTGCACAGTTTTCTAGATTAGGCGCATGGTTTGGGAAAACTGTGCACTAGCCATGCACTACCCCGCTTCCTTCCAATGTTCTCAAACTTTCACCCAAACACACCCAAGATAAAACCCAAACAAAATATACCCCAAACAAGGAAAAGGAATACCTATAAATGAGCTCAAGACAACTCCAAAAAATTTTGGGATCCTATAAGAAATAAATATACATAATTATGAGTATATACAAACATACATAGGACATTGAAAAATCTCATACTGGAGATTTTTCCTACAAATCTCTCAATGGAGATTCATCCAATGAATCTACGTTGGGCGATTTCCCATGGAAAATTTGTGGTATGAATATCCCATGGAATATTTCCTAGTGAATATTTGTATTAACAATTTCCCAAGAGAGATTTCCCAATACATATTTTTATATAGGTGTATATATATATATATGAATGAATTCATGTACTTGTTTTTGTATGTAACTATATAGATGTATAATTGTAAATAATTATGTTTATAAATTTTTATGCTTGTAAATAATTACATTATTTTTTTTATATACCATTTTATATGTATGTGTGTATTCAAATATCCACTGGGAGATTATCAAGGTCAATATCCATTAGAAGATTCACAAGCCAAATCTCTATTTGGAGATTATGAGGGTCAATATCTAATGGGAGATTTGTAAAGACCCGTAAATTTCAAGGAATTTTTTTTCTCTTAATTTTATTTGGAATTTTACAAGAACACAGCTTCTGACGGCACCGAATTCCGAGGCCCGGTGTGCCCGGAATCTTTTTCCGAAGTTTGGCTTGGGTACGTTCAGTGAACGAACGAGCGGGTTTTTCTAACTTTTGAACCGGTGCTCGGAATCGAATTCTGAGGGCACCGATGGAATCGAAGCGCCGGTTTTTGCTTAGAAATTACTCTTCCGGAGTTGCGTTTGCTCGGTTGTGGTTTTCAATTTTTGGGTTTTAAGTTAAGAAATAAAATAAAGTTGTGCGACAATTTTATTTTTATTTCACTTAAAGCTGCTTAAAGACCACTTCAAGTTGTTTAAGCCGAGTTGATGCGGATAGGGTGTTATCCAAAAATATCCTACCCTCTTGGTAGGATATTTGTGAGGTGGGGCCCGCATGATCCCCACCGTTTCTTTTCTCCTAAGTAACGCACCCGCGAAAACCCGTTTTTATGAAAGTCAACTGACGCGTTTTCTTAAATTCTTAACGCACCATTTAATTGGGTGGTTTTATTCGTTGAATTAATTCTATGAATTAATGGGCCGCAACTTATCTCTTTTTCGTTTGTTGGCATGTTAATAAAATAAGACCAACGCTTTTTCTCCTTAAGTGTTGTTCGTTGAGAGGTTTTGATAGAAACCTCAAGTTCTTCATCCTCCTTCACGAAGAACGCGAAGAACGCGAAGAACACCGGCCTCCGACGAAGAACGCCGAACCCACGGAAATCGACGACGTGACGTCGTGTGCCATGACGCCGACGTTTCCTCTCCCGTGACATTCTTCTGCGACGTTCCTTCATCCGCAACAAAATCTTCGATCATCCGTTGAGGTGAGAGATTGTGGTTCTTTAAATCTCTTTGTGGGTTATAACAACATCACGGATTTAATTATTATTAATTAAATCTATTTTTTCTTGATCCTCGGAGATCGTCGACGCGATGCCCTTCCATGACGACGCGACGCCATTCCACGACGCGACACTCCACTTGTTCCGCGATGGCCAATTCCGCAAAGAACGCGTGTGCGATGACTTGACGAGGTAGGGGATTGTTGTGAAACAATTTATATTCTCGTGACTGTTTCTTTTAAAATAAATAACCCGGTTTCATAAGAACAATTTTAATTTATTAAAATTGTTATTTGTTATGTTTTATATGTGTTGATTATTCTTCCTGATTGTTATCACCTAACACGGAGGGTGCGGGCCAAATGAACACGGTCCGATAACCCTCCGATGTTCTTCGTTGTTGTGCGGATTTGGTGGGAGAAGAAAAAACATGCCGCAAGGGCGATTTGATGTTTTCGTAGTGAAGAACGGGACTCGGGAGGAGCAGCGGCGCAGACGGGAACGGAATCGGACCACCGGAGCGATTCTGGGGGCCCGCGGAAGCCACTGGCGGCAGGGGTCGTCGCCGCCGCCGCGCCGGCGGCCGGGGGCGGCGGCGCCCCGACGCGCCGCCAGAGGGAGCAACCACGGCGGCGGCAGCAGCGCCAGCGGACCTGTGGCCGCGCGGGTCTGGCGAACACAGGATGCGGCTTTTCCGCGTCCGTTGACCAGGGCGGCCCCTCGCGGGGGCCGCGGAGTTGTCACGCGGGTGCAGCGTGCCCCCCGCGTTGCTCGGCCGCTCGGCCGAGCTGAGCCGGGCCGTGCCCTAGCCAGACCGGACCGGTTCCCGCCGGGTCAGACCGGGTCGGGTCGACCCGGTTCGGCCGACCCATGGGGGTCGGGCCGGGTCGGCCCGGGCCCAGACCCCCCCGTCTTCGGACCGTTTTCGGTCTTTTGCCCGTAACATGAGCTACGGGCCTCCGAACGACGCGCCTTCAGTGGCGATGAGATCCTTGGATCGAGGCGGTCGTTTCGGTATATCGCACTCAAGGTTTCAGAATACTTTGGGTTCGGCCAGGTTGGTTCGTACACGAAACCAACCGGGCCCTCGGAGCAGAAACACTCATATCTTGAGCTCCGGACGTCCAATTGACGTGCCGTTGACTTTGGTTTATTCCTCTTAGTGAGACGGATATTTTGGCTCACTCTACCCGAGGATTGGACGCAGGTGGAGTACGGTCGGGTTGGTTTTTCCTTAAAAACCAACCGGGCCCCTGGGACGAAAAAGCCAATAACTCTCAGACCAGGCGTCCGTTTGACGCGCCGTCTCCGACGTTGAGTTCCTGTTGACGATACGGAACTTTTGGATACATCACCTCTGGAATTTGTGTCAGTTGATGTATCAGCATCTCGGCTTGTGGAGCGGACCCTCCCGAACGAGCTTGCTATGTGCGGGAACCCTAGTGCTAACTGTGACTTCGACGACGATGACTGTGCAGAGATCCTCAGTGGACTGCGACGATGAAGAGTGTTGGTCTCGTATCCTATGTGGGTCCCAGCTGTGCTGGTCTTGTATCCTATGTGGGTCCCAGCCGTGCTGGTCTTGTATCCTATGTGGGTCCCAGCCGTGCTGGTCTTGTATCCTATGTGGGTCCCAGCTGTGCTGGTCTTGTATCCTATGTGGGTCCCAGCCGTGCTGGTCTTCTATCCTATGTGGGTCCCAGCATAGATGAATCAATGAAGAGTGCTGGTCTTGTATCCTATGTGGGTCCCAGCCATGCTGGTCTTGTATCCTATGTGGGTCCCAGCTTAGATGATTCAATGCTGGTCTTGTATCCTATGTGGGTCCCAGCATAGATGAATCAATGAAGAGTGTTGGTCTTGTATCCTATGTGGGTCCCAGCCGTGCTGGTCTTGTATCCTATGTAGGTCCCAGCTTAGATGATTCAGTGCTGGTCTTGTATCTTATGTGGGTCCCTGTATAGATGAATCAATGAAGAGTGCTGGTCTTGTATCCTACGCAGGTCCCAGCTGTGCTGGTCTTGTATCCTATGTGGGTCCCAGCTTAGATGATTCAGTGCTAGTCTTGTATCCTATGTGGGTCCCATCATAGATGAGTCAATGATGACAACTGTTCTTGTATCCTCAGTGGGTCCCAGCTTAGATGATTCAGTATCTATATCTGATCATCCCTTTCACCTTTTCGACGAGGTATACCTGTGTGAGCTGAATCCTGTGTTACTCTCCTTTGGGGATTGTGTTGAACTATCCTGTGTGGATTTACTGTTTACTCTCCTTTGTGGATTGTGTTGAACTATCCTGTGTGGATTTACTGTTTACTTTCCTTTGTGGATTGTGTTGAGCTTTCCTATGTGGATTACTTTTGCTCTCTTTCGTGGATTGTGTTGTGCTATTCTGTGTGAGTATACGTTTTGCTTTCCTGTGTGGACTGGGTTGTGCTTGGGCACGGATGTTGGAGCCGAACGGGAATTGATGACTTAGGTATATGTATGGGCATATACCTAAGCAGTGTTGGTTGTTACTTCAAGATTGTATCTATCCTTTGTGGATTTCGGGAGACCTTCAGGGGTCTCGGGGTCCCTACTGAGTAGCTTATACTCACCCCTGCACGGGCTATGCCCGCACTTCGTTGTGTTGGTTGCAGATGACGGACATCGCTGATCGTGGTGGAGGCATGCGGAGCAAGATGGTACCTGGAGGTGGACCACTGGGTGGGACGTACTCGGAGCGGACGGCTGGACCGAGGAGCTGTGGAGGCTATTTGTGCTCGCCCTTCAGGTGGGACTTCCAGAGGACGGCTCGACGCTGCGGCTTTTCTTTTCAGTTGCTATTTTTTCCCTTTCAGATGTACTTTACAGTTGGGCTTGTATTTCCGGCCCCTTTTTCTTTCAGCACAGCTTGTACAGTTTTTACATAGTGTTTACTCTTTCTGCTTGCTTACTCTGTGGTGCTTGTTTACTTTACAAAGGCAATGCCTTCCCTGTTTATCAGGATTTACGCCTTGGTGCTAGTCGCCAGCCCCTGGCCTATGGAAGGCGGGCTTGGGGTAGTCACGACACGGGCCCCGAGGACGGGTCGTGACAAATTGGTATCAGAGGAGTTCTGTTCTACCATAGAACTTGGGACTCTGATGTTTTTCTATGTGAAGCAATACTGTTACGTGTATTAGGTGTGGTTATCAGTCCAAGGAGTCCAGTGTTGGTGCGCCGCCCGACGTATCCGTACACTAGGACCCTGACTTCTGATTTCCGACTTAATGCACGAAAACATTGGTTGCATGTGTGTTTCAAGTTTTCTTTGTGATTACTTGTGTCATCTCACCAGGTATACAGTTCTGACCGTGGCGCACCTGTTTCTTTTCAGGATGGCCCCACGATGGCAGCCAGCTAGGGTTCCGTGAGTGGAGCATGATGACAGCCCACCGAGCGACGAGGCCTTGGTGCAGGGCTCCTTGTCAGTAGAGGCACCGGCGGTACCTTTACCCGCCGAGACACCGATGCTACCAGCCCCATCCGCTGACGATGCACGTCGCCTTAGTGAACTGCATGAGTTCCAGCACCAGCGACCGCCCAGGTTCCGCGGGGAGATGGACCCTCAGGCCGCCGAGGACTGGCTGGAGGCAGTTGTACGGGTTTTCAGATTAGTGAGGACACCAGTAGACCTCATGGTGATCCTCGCAGCGAGCCTCCTGCACGCGGCAACAGGAATATGGTGGAGCTTGATGCTCCAGGTGCACGACGAGACATCTCTCCTCTGGACGGACTTTGAGAGCATCTTCCTCTCCGAGTTCCTCCCAGCCACCCTTCGTGCGGTGCGCATCCAAGAGCTGCTACAGCTACGGCAGGGCAGCATGACAGTGACCCAGTACTCGGTGAGATTTACTGATCTCTCGCGCTACTCCACAGATATGGTACGGGACCCGTTTTTCCGGGCCTGGACCTTCGACCAGAGAATGAGGCACGAGATCAGGGCTTCGATGATCTCCCTCAACATTCCGACACAAGCAGAGGTGTTGGAGAGAGCCCTTCTAGTGGAGAGTTTTCTCACCGATCAGTGTCCAGTGACAGGGCCCTCCGCAGGACGGCCCGTAGCAGGGTCTTCCGCAGCTGGTAGTAGACAGGTGACGCAGAGGTCCAAACGGGCCAGACCATTAGTTGGGCAGTCTCAGGATGAAGATTCGGTTGTGCGGGGAACCCGAAGGAGAGGCAGATACACGAGGGGCAAGCATTTCTACGCATGCAGCAGGCGAGGTCACTTGGCTCGAGACTGCCCGACTCATCTTGCAGATGAGAAGCAGGTGGTAGAGGGACCTCCCAGACAGAGGTTCGGCCACGGTAGTCCGCAGGGTGCAGGCGGACGAGGCAGAGGAGCTGGATGAGTAGCAGATAGTGGGAGACACTTCGAGGTGTTGCCACCACCACCACCAGGAGGTCCACCCCGACCGTAGGGAGTTGGTGGACATGCGAGAGCTCAGCTTCAGGAAGCTGGGGACTTCGATCATGGAGCTCTAGGAGAAGATGGACAGGAGCGGAACTAGTGGATATGTCCTTTGTACTTCTGGTTCCTTGTTGTTGTTGTGTGGTGTCTTTGTATTATGAGCTGCAATAGTAAAAGATGCTTACCTTTGTGATGTTTTCATTCCTGTCCTCTTTTGTTTTGTTACTAAGAGGTTCCAGTTTAGATTGTTGACTTGACCCTCACTTGTGAGACATCTATTGGAGGAGACCCAGTTACCACACACCGATGCCGATAGTGTGACTGGACCCTTGGAGCCGAGAGTAACGGTTGGATCTCTTGGTAGTAGCATCGAGGCCTTACGATGTCATCCTTGGGGTGGATTGGCAACATCCATGTCGGGATTGACTGTATTAGGAAAAGGAAGTGGTTCATCCAGGGGATGAGACCAGATTTCTCTTATCAGCAAAGAAGAAATCTTAGCAGTTCTTGTGGGATCGGAGATAGTCCAGGTCATCTAGGAGCGGATGAGTATAGCTCAGAGCTGACAGAAGTTCTATGCTGACAGGAGGCGGAGGCCACTTGAGTTCGAGAATGGCGGCCACGTCTTCATGCGGGTCTCACCTCGACGTAGATTACGGAGGTTTGGCCGAAGCGGCGAGTTGTCTCTATGCTTCATCGGACCCTTCCAGGTCCTTAGCAGGATTGGCAAGGTGCCTTATCGTCTGGCTTTACCACCACAGTTGCGCTGGGTGCACGACGTCTTCCACGTATCTCAGCAGAGGAGATACGTGCATGACCCGACGCCAATCTTTGACCATGGAGAGCTGGTCTTTGATGATGGGGCGACTTTTGCGGAGGTCCCAGTGGAGATCGAGGATCGGTAGGAGCGGGTCCTATGTGGACGATCGATTCCTCTAGTGCACTTCAGATGGAAGCTCGGGAACCTCCAGGAGAGCACTTGGGAGCGGGAGGCTCAGATGCGTGCTCAGTACCGCCTTTGTATCCCTAAGTTTGTGGTGAAGCTTTACGGGGACGTAAAGACCTATGGTGGGAGTAATGTAAAGACCCATAAATTTCAAGGAATTTTTTTTTCTTAATTTTCTTTGGAATTTTACAAGAACACAGCTTCTGACGGCACTGAATTCCGAGGCCCACTGTGCCCGGAATCTTTTTCCAAATTTTGGCTCGGGTACGTTCAGTGAACGAACGAGCGGGTTTTTATAACTTTTGAACCGGTGCTTGGAATCGAATTCTGAGGGCACCGATGGAATCGCAGTGCCGATTTTTGCTTAGAAACGCCTCTTCCGGAGTTGCGTTTGCTCGGTTGTGGTTTTTAATTTTTGGGTTTTAAGTTAAGAAATAAAATAAAGTTGTGCGACAATTTTATTTTTATTTCACTTAAAGTCGCTTAAAGACCACTTCAAGCTATTTAAGCTGAGTTGATGCGGATAGGGTGCTATCCAAAAATATCCTACCCTCTTGGTAGGATATTTGTGAGGTGGGTCCCGCACGAGCCCCACCGTTTCTTTTCCCCTAAGTAACGCACCCGCGAAAACCTATTTTTATGAAAGTCAACTGACACGTTTTCTTAAATTCTTAACGCACCATTTAATTGGGCAGTTTTATTCGTTGAATTAATTCTATGAATTAATGGGTCGTTACTTATCTCTTTTTCGTTTGTTGGCATGTTAATAAAATAAGACCAACGCTTTTTCTCCTTAAGTGTTGTTCGTTGAGAGGTTTTGATAGAAATCTCAAGTTCTTCATCCTCCTTCGTGAAGAACGCGAAGAACATGAAGAACGCGAAGAACGCCGGACTCCGAAGAAGAACGCCGAACCCGCAGAAATCGATGACGCAACGTCGTGTGTCGCGACGCCGACGTTTCCTCTCCCACGACGTTCTTCTGCGACATTCCTTCATCCGCAACAAAATCTTCGATCATCCGTTGAGGTGAGAGATTGCCGTTCTTTAAATCTCTTTGTGGGTTATAACAACATCACAGATTTAATTATTATTAATTAAATCTGTTGTTTCTTGATCCTTGGAGATCATCGATGCGATGCCCTTCCAGGACGACGTGACGCCCTTCTGCGACGCGATGCTCCACTTGTTCCGCGACGGTCAATTCCACGAAGAATGCGCGTGCGACGACTTGACGAGGTAGGGGTTTGTTGTGAAACAATTTATATTCCCGTGATTGTTTCTTTTAAAATAAAGAACCTGGTTTCATAAGAACAATTTTAATTTATTAAAATTTTTATTTGTTATGTTTTCTATGTGTTGATTATTTTTCCCGATTGTTATCGCCTAATGCGGAGGGTGCGGGCCAAACGAACACGACCTGATAACCCTCTGCAGTTCTTCGTTGTTGTGCGGATTTGGTGGGCGACGACAAAATGGCCGCAACGGTGATTTGATGTTTCCGCAGTGAAGAACGGGACCCGGGAGGAGCAGCGGTGCAGACAGGAATGGAATCGGACCACCGGAGCGACTCCGGTGGCCCGCGGAAGCCACCGGCGGCGCGGGTCGCCGGCTCGGGGCGGCGGCCCCCCCGGCGCGCCGCCGGACGAAGCCGCTGCGGTGACGGCAGCGGAGCCAGCGGGCCCGCGGTCGCGCGGGTCCGGCGCACACAGGACGCGGCTTTGCCGCATCCGTTGACCAGGGCGGCCCCCCGCGGGGGCCGCAGAGTTGTCATGCGGGGGCAGCGTGCCCCCCGCGTTGCTCGGACACTCAGCCGAGCCGAGTCGGGCCGGCCGGCCAGGCCGGGCCGCGCCCTGGCCAGACCGGACCGGGTCCAGTCGGGTCAGACCGGGTCGGGTCGACCCGGGTCGGCCGACCCAGGGGGGGTCCGGCCGGGTCGGCCCGGGCCCAGACCCCCCCGTCTTCGGACCGTTTTTGGTCTTTTGCCCGTAACATGAGCTACGGACCTCCGAACGGCGCGCCGTCAGTGGAGATGCGATCCTTGGATCGAGACGGTCATTTTGGTATATCGCACTTGATGTTTCGGAATACTTTGGGTTTGGATGGGTTGGTTCGTACACGAAACCAACCTGACCCTCAGAGCAGAAACGCTCATATCTTGAGCTCCGGACGTCCGATTGATGTGCCGTCAACTTTGGTGTATTCCTCTTAGTGAGATGGATGTTTTACCTAACTCCTCTTGAGGCTTGGACGCAGGTGGAGTACGGTCGGGTTGGTTTTGCCTTAAAAATCAACCGGGGTCCTATGACGAAAAAACTAATAACTCTCAGACCATGCGTCTGTTTGACGCGTCGTCTGTGAAGTTGAGTTCCTGTTGATGATACGGAACTTTTGGATACATCAGCTCTGGACTTTGTGTCAGTTGATGTATCAGCCTCTCGGCTTGTGGAGCGGACCCTCCCGAACGAGCTTGCTGTGTGCGGGAACCCTAGTGCTGGCTGCGACTTCAACGACGACGACTGTGCAGAGATCCTCAGTGGACTGCGACGATTAAGAGTGCTACTCTTGTATCCTATGTGGGTCCCAGCTGTGCTGGTCTTGTATCTTATGTGGGTCCCAGCTGTGCTGGTCTTGTATCCTATGTGGGTCCCATCCGTGCTGGTCTTGTATCCTATGTGGGTCCCAGCCGTGCTAGTCTTGTATCCTATGTGGGTCCCAGCTTAGATGATTCAGTGCTGGTCTTGTATCCTATGTGGGTCCCAGCATAGATGAATCAATGAAGAGTGCTGGTCTTGTATCCTATGTGGGTCCCAGCCGTGTTGGTCTTGTATCCTATGTGGGTCCCAGCTTAGATGATTCAGTGTTGGTCTTGTATCCTATGTGGGTCCCAGCATAGATGAATCAATGAAGAGTGATGGTCTTGTATCCTATGTGGGTCCCAGCCGTGCTGGTCTTGTATCATATGTGGGTCCCAGCTTAGATGATTCAGTGCTGGTCTTGTATCCTATGTGGGTCCCAGCTGTGCTGGTCTTGTATCCTATGTGGGTCCCAGCTTAGATGATTCGGTGCTGGTCTTGTATCCTATGTGGGTCCCAGCATAGATGAATCAATGATGACAGCTGGTCTTGTATCCTTAGTGGGTCCCATCTTAGATGATTCAGTATCTATATCTGATCATCCCTTTCACTTTTTCGACGAGGTATACCTGTGTGATCTGAATCCTGTGTTACTCTCCTTTCTGGATTGTGTTGAACTATCCTGTGTGGATTTACTGTTTACTCTCCTTTGTGGATTGTGTTGAAATATACTGTGTGGATTTAATGTTTACTTTCCTTTGTGGATTGTGTTGAGCTATCCTATGTGGATTACTTTTTCTCTCCTTCATGGATTGTGTTGCGCTATTCTGTGTGAGTATACGTTTTGCTTTCCTGTGTGGACTGGGTTGTGCTTGGGCTCAGATGTTGGAGCCAAACGGGAATTGATGACTTAGTTATACGTATGGGCATATACCTAAACAGTGTCGGTTGTTACTTCGTGATTTTATCTATCCTTTATGGATTTCGGGAGACCTTCAGGGGTCTCGGGGTCCCTACTGAGTAGCTTATACTCACCCCTGCACGGGCTATGCCCGCACTTCGTTGTGTTGGTTGTAGACGACGGACAGCACTGATCGTGGTGTAGGCTTGCCGAGAAAGACAGTACCTGGAGGTGGACCACTGGGTGGGACATACTCGGAGCGGACGGCTGGACTGAGGAGCTGTGGAGGCTATCTGTGCTCGCCCTTCAGGTGGGACTTCCAGAGGACGGCTCGACGCTGCAACTTTTCTTTTCAGTTGCTATTTTTCCCCTTTCAGTTGTACTTTATAGTTGGGCTTGTATTTCTGGCCCCTTTTTCTTTCAGCACAGCTTGCACAGTTTTTACTTAGTGTTTACTCTTTCTGCTTGCTTACTCTATGGTGGTTTTTTACTTTACAAAGGCAATGCCTTCCCTGTTTATCGGTATTTACGCCTTGGTGCTAGTCGCTAGCCCGTGGCCTATGGAAGGCGGGATTGGGGTAGTCACGACACGGGCCCCGAGGACGGGTCTTGACAAATTGGTATCAGAGGAGTTCGATTCTACCATAGAACTTGGGACTCTGATCTTTTTCTATGTGAAGCAATAGTGTTAAGTGTATTGGGTGTGGTTATCAGTCCATGGAGTCCAGTGTTGGTGCGGCGGCCGACGTATCCGTACACCAGGACCCTGACTTCTGATTTCCGACATAATGCACGAAAACATTGGTTGCATGTGTGTTTCACGTTTTCTTTGTGATTACTTGTGTCAGCTCATCAGGTATGCAGTTCTGACCGTGGCGCACCTGTTTCTTTTGAGGATGGCCCACGACGGCAGCGAGCTAGGGTTTTGAGAGTGGAGCGTGATGACATCCCACCGAGCGATGAGGCCTCGGTGCAAGGCTCCTTGTCAGCAGAGGCACTGGAGGTACCTTTACCCGCCGAGCCACTGATGCTACCAGCCCCAGCCACTGATGATGCAGGTCGCCTTAGTGCACTGCATGAGTTCCAGCGCCAGCGACCGCCCAGGTTCTGCGGGGAGACGGACCCTCAGGCCGCCGAGGACTGGCTGGAGGCAGTTGTACGGGTTTTCAGATTAGTGAGGACACCAGCAGACCTCATGGTGATCCTCGCAGCGAGCCTCCTACACGCGGCAGTAGGAAGATGGTGGAGCATGATGCTCCAGGTGCATGACGAGACATCTCTCCTCTGGACGGACTTTGAGAGCATCTTCCGCTCCGAGTTCATCCCAGCCACCCTTCGTGCGGTGCGCATCAAAGAGCTGCTAGAGCTACGGCAGGGCAGCATGACAGTGGCCCAGTACTCGGCGAGATTTACTGATCTCTCGCACTACTCCACAGATATGGTACGAGACCCATTATTCCAGGCCCAGACCTTCGAGCAGGGAATGAGGCACGAGATCAGGGCTTCGATGATCTCCCTCAACATTCCGACACAGGAAGAGGTGTTGGAGAGAGCCCTTCTAGTGGAGAGTTTTCTCATCGAGCAGGCTCTAGTGACAGGGCCCTCCGCAGGACGGCCCGTAGCAGGGTCTTCCGTAGCTGGCAGTAGACAGGTGACGCAGAGGTCCAAACGGGCCAGACCATCATTTGGGCATTCTCAGGATGAAGATTCGGTTGTGAGGGGCACCGGAAGGAGAGCCAGATACACGAGGGGCAAGCATTGCTACACATGCAGCGGGCGAGGTCACATGGCTCGAGACTTCCCGAGTCGTCTTGCAGATGAGCAGCAGGTGGTAGAGGGACCTCCCAGACAGAGGTTCGGCCACGGTAGTCCGCACGGTGCAGGCGGACAAGGCAGAGGAGCTAGATGAGTAGCAGATGGTGGGCGACACTTCGAGGTGTTTCCACCACCACCACCAGGAGGTCCACCCCGACCGCAGGGAGTTGGTGGACATGCGAGAGCTCAGCTTCAGGCAGCTGAGGCCTTCGATCATGGAGATCTGGGAGCAGAAGGACAGGATCGGAACTAGTGGATACGTCCTTTGTACTTCTAGTTCCTTGTTGTTGTTGTGTGGTGTCTTTGTACTATGAGCTGCAATAGTAAAAGACGCTTACCTTTGTGATGTTTTCATTACTGTCCTCTTTTGTGTTGTTACTAAGTGGTTCCATTTTAGACTATTGACTTGACCCTCACTTGTGAGACATCTACTGGAGGAGACACAGTTACCACACACTGATGCCGACAGTGTGACTCAACCCTTGGAGGCGAGAGTAATGGTTGGATCTCTTGGTAATAGCGTCGAGGCCTTACGACGTCATCCTTGGTGTGGATTAGCAACATCCATGTCTAGATTGACTGTATTAGGCAAAGGAAGTGGTTCATCCAGGGGATGAGACCAAATTTCTCTTATCGGCAAAGAAGAAATCTTAGCAGTTCTTGTGGTATCAGAGATAGTCCAGGTAATCCAGGAGCGGATGAGTATAGCTCAGATCCGATAGAAGTCCTATGCTGACAGGAGGCGGAGGCCACTTGAGTTCGAGAATGGAGACAACGTCTTCATGCGGGTCTCACCTCGACGTGGATTACAGAGGTTTGGTCGAAGCAGTGAGTTGTCTCCATGCTTCATCGGACCCTTCTAGGTCCTCAGCAGGATTGGAAAGGTGGCTTATCGCCTGGCTCTACCACCACAGTTGCACCGGATGCATGATGTCTTCCACGTATCTCAGCAAAGGAGATACGTGCACGACCCAACGCCAATCTTTGACCATGGAGAGCTGGTCTTTGATGATGGGGCGACTTTTGCGGTGGTCCCAGTGGAGATCGAGGATAGACAAGAGCGGGTCCTACGTGGACGATTGATTCCTCTAGTGCGCTTTAGATGGCATCTCGGGAACCTCCAGGAGAGCACTTGGGAGCGGGAGGCTCAGATACGTGCTCAGTACCGTCTTTGTATCCCTAAGTTTGTGGTGAAGCTTTACAGGGACGTAAAGCCATGTGGTGGGAGTAATGTATAGACCCATAAATTTCAAGGAATTTTTTTTTTCTTAATTTTATTTGGAATTTTAAAAAAACGCAGCTTCTGACGGCACCGAATTCCGAGGCCCGCTGTGCCCGGAATCTTTTTCCGAAGTTTGGCTTGGGTACGTTCAGTGAACGAACGGGCGGGTTTTTCTAACTTTTGAACCGTTGCTCGGAATCGAATTCTGAGGGAACCGATGGAATCGCAGTGACGGTTTTTGCTTAGAAACGCCTCTTCCGGAGTTGCGTTTGCTCAGTTGTGGTTTTTAAATTTTGGGTTTTAAGTTAAGAAATAAAATAAAGTTGTGCGACAATTTTATTTTTATTTCACTTAAAGCCGCTTAAAGACCACTTCAAGCTATTTAATCTGAGTTGATATGGATATGGTGTTATCTAAAAATATCCTACCCTCTTGGTAGGATATTTGTTAGGTGGGGACCGCACGAGCCCCACCGTTTCTTTTCCCCTAAGTAACGCACCCGTGAAAACCTGTTTTTATGAAAGTCAACTGACGCGTTTTCTTAAATTCTTAACGCACCATTTAATTGGGCGGTTTTATTCGTTGAATTAATTCTATGAATTAATGGACTGTTACTTATCTCTTTTTCGTTTGTTGGCATGTTAATAAAATAAGACCAACGCTTTTTCTTCTTAAGTGTTGTTCGTTGAGAGGTTTTGATAGAAACCTCAAGTTTTTCATCCTCCTTCGCGAAGAACGCGAAGAACGCCGGCCTCCGATGAAGAACGCTGAACCCGCGGAAATCGACGATGCGACTCCGTGTGCCGCGACGCCGAAGTTTCCTCTCCCGCGACGTTCTTCTGCGACGTTCCTTCATCCGCAACAAAATCTTCGATCATCCGTTGAGGTGAGAGATTGCGGTTCTTTAAATCTCTTTGTGGGTTATAACAACATCACGGATTTAATTATTATTAATTAAATGTGTTGTTTCTTGATCCTCGGAGATCGTCGATGCGACGCCCTTCCACGACGACGCGACGCTCCACTTGTTTCGCGACGGTCAATTCCGCGAAGAACGCGCGTGCGACGACTTGACGAGGTAGGGGTTTGTTGTGAAACAATTTATATTCTCATGATTGTTTCTATTAAAATAAAGAACTTGGTTTCATAAGAACAATTTTAATTTTTTAAAATTTTTATTTGTTATGTTTTCTATGTGTTGATTATTCTTCCCGATTGTTATCGCCTAACGCGGAGGGTGCGGGCCAAACGAACACGGCCCGATAACCCTCCGCAGTTCTTCGTTCTTGTGCGGATTTGGTGGGCGATGAAAAAATGTGCCACAAGGGTGATTTGATGTTTCTGTAGTGAAGAACGGGACCCGGGAGGAGCAGCGGCGTAGACAGGAACGGAATCGGACCACCGGAGTGACTCCGAGGGCCCGCGGAAGCCACCGACGGCGCCGGTCACCAGCGCGGCGGCGCCGGCGGCCGGGGGCGAAGGGGGCCACCGTGGCTGAATCCGCGGTGGCGGCAGCAGAGCCAGTGGACCCGCGGCCGCGTGGGTTCGGCGCACACAGGACGCGGCTTTGTCGCGTCCGTTGACCAGGGCGGCCCCCCGCGGGGGCCGCGGAGTTGTCACGCGGGGGCAGCGTGCCCCCCGCGTTGCTCGGCCGCTCGGCCGAGCCAAGCCGGGCCGGCCGGCCGGCCGGGTCGGGCCACGCCCTGGCCGGACCGGACCAGGTCCATCCGGGTTGGGTCGACCCAGTTCGGGTCGACCCTGTGCGGCCGACCCAGGGGGGGTAGGGCCGGGTCGGCCCGAGCCCAAACCCCCCCCGTCTTCGGACCGTTTTCGGTCTTTTGACCGTAAATTGATCTACGGGCCTCCGAACGATGTGCCGTCAGCGGAGATGCGATACTTGGATCGAGGCGGTCGTTTCGTTATATCGCACTCAAGGTTTCGGAATACTTTGTGTTCAGCCGGGTTGGTTCGTACACGAAACTAACCTGGCCCTCGGAGCGGAAACACTCATATCTTGAGCTCCGGACGTCCGATTGACGTGCTGTTGACTTTGGTGTATTTCTCTTAGTGAGACGGATCTTTTGGCTCACTCCGCCTGTGGTTTGGACGCAGGTGGAGTACGGTCGGGTTGGTTTTGCCTTAAAAATCAACAGGGCCCCTGGGACGAAAAAGCCCATAACTCTCAGACCAGGCGTTCATTTGACGCGCCATCTACGATGTTGAGTTCCTATTGATGATACAGAACTTTTGGATACATCAACTCTGGACTTTGTGTCAGTTGATGTATCAGCCTCTCGGCTCGTGGAGCGGACCCTCTCGAACGAGCTTGCTGTGTGCGGGAACCCTAGTGCTGGCTGCGACTTCGACGACGACGACTGTGCAGAGATCCTCAGTGGACTGTGATGATGAAGAGTGTCGGTCTTGTATCCTATGTGGGTCTCATCTGTGCTAGTCTTGTATCCTATGTGGGTCCCAGCCATGCTGGTCTTGTATCCTATGTGGGTCCCAGCCGTACTGGTCTTGTATCCTATGTAGGTCCCAGCTGTGCTGGTCTTGTATCCTATATGGGTCCCAGCCGTGCTGGTCTTGTATCCTATGTGGGTCCCAGCTTAGATGATTCAGTGCTGGTCTTGTATCCTATGTGGGTCACAGCATAGATGAATCAATGAAGAGTGTTGGTCTTGTATCCTATGTGGGTCCCAGCCGTGCTGGTCTTGTATCCTATGTGGGTCACAGCTTAGATGATTCAGTGCTGGTCTTGTATCCTATGTGGGTCCCAGCATAGATGAATCAATGAAGAGTGCTGGTCTTGTATCCTATGTGGGTCCCAGCCGTGCTGGTCTTGTATCCTATGTGGGTCCCAGCTTAGATGATTCAGTGCTGGTCTTGTATCCTATGTGGGTCCCAGCTATGCTGGTCTTGTATCCTATGTGGGTCCCAGCTTAGATGATTCAGTGCTGGTCTTGTATCCTATGTGGGTCCCAGCATAGATGAATCAATGATGACAGCTGGTCCTGTATCCTCAGTGAGTCCCAGCTTAGATGATTCAGTATCTATATCTGATCATCCCTTTCACCTTTTCGACGAGGTATAACTGTGTGAGCTGAATCCTGTGTTACTCTCCCTTGTGGATTGTGTTGAACTATCTTGTGTGGATTTACTGTTTACTCTCCTTTGTGGATTGTGTTGAACTATCCTGTGTAGATTAACTGTTTACTTTCTTTTGTGGATTGTGTTGAGCTTTCCTATGTGGATTACTTTTGATCTCCTTCGTGGATTGTGTTGTGCTATTCTGTGTGAGTATACGTTTTGCTTTCCTGTGTGGACTGGGTTGTGCTTGGGCTCAGATGTTGGAGCCGAACGGGAATTGATGACTTAGGTATATGTATGGGCATATACCTAAGCTGTGTCGGCTGTTACTTCGTGATTTTATCTATCCTTTGTCGATTTCGGGAGACCTTCGGGGGTCTCGGGTTCCCTACTGAGTAGCTTATACTCACCCTTGCACGGGCTATGCCCGCACTTCGTTGTTATGGTTGCAGACGACGAACAGCGCTGATCGTGGTGGGGGCTTGCGGAGCAGGATGGTACATGGAGGTGGACCACTGGGCGGGACATACTCGGAGCGGACGGCTGGACCGAGGAGCTGTGGAGGCTATCTGTGCTCACCCTTCAGGTGGGACTTCCAGAGGATGGCTCAACGCTGCGGATTTTCTTTTCAGTTGCTGTTTTTCCCCTTTCAGTTGTACTTTACAGTTGGGCTTTTATTTCCGGCCCCTTTTTGTTTCAGCACAGCTTGTACAGTTTTTACTTAGTGTTTACTCTTTCCGCTTGCTTACTCTGTGGTGGTTATTTACTTTACAAAGGCAATGCCTTCCCTGTTTATCGGGATTTACGCCTTGGTGCTAGTCGCCAGCCCCTGGCCTATGGAAGGTGGGCTTGGGGTAGTCACGACACGGGCCCCGAGGACGGGTCGTGACAAGATTCACTGGAAAAATCTCCACAGGGGTATTTTTCAATGTCCTAGGTATGTTTGTATATACTTATAATTATATATATTTTTTATTTTAAGATTTTATATCTATATTTTAAATTTATAAATATTACATTAATATACATGAATCCATACATGTGGGTACTTATATTTATATGTATGTATGTTTTTATGTATATGTTTGTATGCACTTATATATATATATGTATATATGCATGTATATAAGATTATGAATATACTTATATATATTTTTAGATAATTAAATTTGTATTTATAAATGTATGAATGTATATACTGATATTTATTTATATGTATATTTTTGTATGATAATATTTAGATGTATGTGTGTACATGCATTAAAATATACCTATAAATATTTGCAAATGTATATTCCTATATGTGTGTATGTGTATGCATACATTCACTTATATTCTTACATAATAAAATTGACTATATTTAGATATATTTTCAATAACATATATTTATATGGTGATGTAGAATGAACAGTGGAGAGATGATAGGGTCTGGGGGTGCTTTCTGATGGAGGTGAAAACAAAATTTAGCATAAATCATACATGTTGATACCATAATTTCTTAGATCTATTCTTATGGATGGAGTTTTAGATTAAAAATGTGATCATTAATTTGTGCTGGGAAAGCATGGATCATCTTCTATGGTGGTTAATTGAGAAAACAATGAGGGTAGATCGAATCTGCTTGGTGCTTGGAGGGTTGTTGTGATGACAACTTGAGTGGGAAGCTCAAGTTGAACTATGGTAGTAACATATGTTGTGGTCATTAATGCATAATATGAAGCATGTATATCATATATTCTCTGTACTTGTAGTGTTATGATGTCTATCAGAGTGGGAATATCTCATCAACCTATGTCGATAACTGATGCTACAGCCATCAATGGAGAAGATGATGTGGGTAGATTGAATCTTCTCAGTTCTCAGAGTGTTGTGATCCTTACTAGAGTAGGCAACATGAAAATATATTTGGTAGTAAGAAGTGATGTGGTGATGAATGGAAAGGATAGTTCATGTATACCCCGAGTGTCTTCTTCGATTCCCAGTGATCGATGTGGGATTGATGCAGTTTCAATTGCATGAGGTCATTTGGGTGATGTCCCTGACTGATGGGATGATCATATTTGGAATAAGTTGGAAGAGTTTAATGATTCCATTACCAATAGAATCCATATAAAAGGACCATCAAATCATGTTTAAGCTGATCGTGATACCTTCTCAGAGTATATGGTTTTTTGTAAGAACTCACTAATTGGTAGGGTTGTTCTTCCCAAAGTTCAGAAGCTATAGTGGCTTGAGGATCTTGTTCGTAGGATATCCATTTTGGGGGGGTTTGTATTGGCAGTGTATTTTGTTTGCCATTATGACAACCCTATTTTTATTACAAACTTAAACATGATTTATTACATAAAACATCACTTGATACAACAAAGAAGATCCAGAGGTTTAGTGTATTTGGGGCTTAGGATCATTACATAAAAACTTAAAACATGAAATACAACATCTTTATTGAAAACTTCTTTTACATGACCACTACATTCCCTTGTACTTAGCATTGCATGGGATAACCTGAGGACATGCATAAGAAAAGGGTGATCTATAAAGCTCAATAAGGTAATACACATGGAATAACATGAGGAGTAAAATACATGTTAGACATTAGGCATATCAATAGAGCACAAGAGAAACATGAACATAAAGGCATGATAAAGCATGATAATCATGACATGGAAATGTGGCAACAACACTTAACATAGAATTAGCATGAGCTGAAGCTCATTGCACATGGAGCATGAGTAAATTCTCATTTTCACATGAAGCACGAGTAAACCCTTGTTTCACTTGAATTGGAATGAGTCAACACTCATTTCACATGACATATCATGATACTATACTTTACCCAATGCATTGGAGCGTTATACCCTTCTTAAACATTTCGTTTCATGCATAAGTGTGCCACATGGATCATAAAACATGGATTCATAAAACATAATCATTTATTCCACGATAAAGTAATGTGGAATTCATACATGAAACTTTATAATCAATAAGTAAATGTTCATAAAGGTGAATAGCCTTGATGGATAAATGGGCATGGTATTCACTACACAATGGCATTGGCTTAGAAAATCAGTGCGATTTCGGCAACGTAACGGCGTGACGTAAGAATTCATAAAAAAAGTTTGATGAGAGAGAAAGGGGTTCCTCATAATATTTACATGTAATGGACAGTAAGTAGTTCATATAGATACATGTCCCAAAAATTGTAATTGAATTTAGTTTCATGATACAAAAGTATTGCTTGAATGTAAATGAGGAGGGAGAAGTTCCTTTCGGAATTTCGGCATAGTAATGGGTGTACATGGGAGGAATTTAATGAGAGAGAAATGGGTATCCCATAATTCAAACATAAATAGGGTAGTATGAGGGAGGTGCTAAACCATACCCCAACATTCATAATTGAAATTAAAATGTAAAAACAACTTAAAGAAAATTGGACAAAAATGAGAAAGGAAGAAAAAACCCTTACTTGGAAGTGTGCTTCCAAAGGCTAGAGAGAGGCTTTTGAGAGGCTTATTGGGAGCTTGGGGAACCTTGGGAGGATTCTAGAGAGAGTAGGGTAGAGTTTGGATGAACTCCAAAGGCTTTGAGTGAGGAGGAAGTGGGATCTTGTGTGTGTTTATATAGCAAAGGTGGGGGAATTCTTTATTATTTAGGTTTGGGTCCCCTTACATTAAATTAATCCAAACCACAAACCATCCCATGGGTTTTCCCATGGTTTTTGGAAAAGGTAAGAGGAAAACAATATTTTATAAGGAAAAATTCCGAAATTATTAAAATAATAGGGTTGTTTATGTGGAGGTGAGTCACACTCCCATGGAAATTAATTTAAAAAGACAAGGTGTTTAATAAGTATTGAGGGGTCCATTAATGCTTTGAAAAGTATGTCAAAAAAAACCCAAAATCACATTATTTTAATTTTAAAACATATATTTTCCGAACGTAAAGATTATAGTATTTTATTACATCACTATTGGGTCATTATGATGTCATAAAACACATTATATATTTAAACAGTATTTAATTTTTACCCAAAAATTTGACTGTCTCAGAAAATTATGAAAAATTCACCATTAGATAATTTAGACATCCTGATTCCAGAAATAACATTTATTTTATCTAAATAATTTTCTAAATATGTTAATTTTCACTTTTAAAATAAAAACCGACATTTATCGAAAATTCACGGGTTTTGACAGAAATGGCTTTCAAACCTTAATAAAATTTATAATTGCATTCATAAAATTATAAGATCATTTATATTTAATAAAAATTAATTTAATAATAATAATAATATTTTATTAAAATATTTCTTAATTCAAAAATCCCTTAATTTAAAAAAATATAATTCTTAATTAAATAATAACTAAAAACACTATTTGTACTTTAAAAACTATTTACAATGTATCAAAAAAATGACAAGGAGGTATATTCATTATTATATACAAAAATAATATATATGAACATAGTACTAGAGATTTGTTACATAACCCCTTAAAATAGCCGCATAAGACCTATGGGTGTGGTGTGCGATGGTGACAGACTCTTGGGGTGGCTCGGATAACATTGTTTGAGTGGTAATCTCTATCAACTTCCACTTTTCCAGTAGACGGTCCCATTCAATCTTGACATGATAAAGCTTATCTTGGGCTTGGTCAAGAGAGAAGCACAAGGATGCCACCTCTTTTCTGAGCTCCAACAAATGGGCTTCGTATGGATAAATTCTACTAGATGAGGCCATAACTTCTTTTGTCTGAGTAAATTGGATTTGTTAAAGCCCTATATTTATTCTAATCATGTGATCACTGTTCAACGGATATATTAACAACGGTCAAAATTTTTAACATAAAACCAAAGTAGTTTACATTTTATATAAAAATAAAGAGACGTTTAATTAGATCAAGAGGGATTTCCATTAATGAAACTTTGGGTCGTTACAATATTCCCCCCTTAAGAAATTTCACCCTCAAAATTTTCCTTTTCCCACACTAAAACAGATGTGGACAACTCAACTTCATCATTTCCTCTGATTCCCAAGTCTCTTCTTCAAACTTGTGGTTTCTCTACAACACCTTGATGAGGGGAATTGTCTTATTTCGTAGAACTTTTTCTCTACGATCTAATATCTTCACTAGTTTCTCCTCATAAGAAAGATCATATTTCAATTGTACCACCTTAGAAGAGAGTACATATGAAGGGTCCGGTATGTACTTCCTTAAGAGGGATACATGAAAGACATCATGCACTTTGGCAATTGTAGGTGGAAGTTCTAGTTGATAGGCCACAGCCCCGACACAATCAAGAATCTTAAAGGGGCAGATGTACCTTGGACTTAACTTCCCTTTATTTCCAAACCTCATGACCTTATTCCACAAAGATATGTGTATAAAAACCATGTCTCCAACTTTAAACTCAATGTCTCGTCGACGGTTATCTGCATAACTCTTCTGTCGACTCCGGGCTTCCTTGATATGCTTCTGAATGGTTTTAACCTTCACCACCATTTCTTCGACCATTTCTATTCCAAGAAACTTACATTCACTGACCTCATCCCAACATGTCGGTGTTCTTCACATTTTCCCATACAGGGCTTCATATGGTGCCATTTGGATGCTGGAGTGGAAACTATTATTATAAGAGAACTCAACCAGAGGAAGATGTTGATCCCATCCTCCTTTAAATTCCATTGAGCATGCTCTCAACATGTCCTCGAGTGTTTGGATAGTCTGCTCAGATTGGCCATCAGTTTGAGGATGATAGGCCATTCTGATGTTCAGTTCAGTATTCAGAGCATGTTGAAGACTCTTCCAAAACTTAGAGGTGAATCTTGGATCTCGGTCAGACACAATAGATAGTGGTACTCCATGCATCCTTACCACTTCTCTAATATATATCATTGCCAGTTGATCCAATGAGAAATCCTCCCGAATATAAATAAAGTGTGTAGTATTTATGAGATGATCCACAATAACCCAGATTGCATTGTTGCCTTTGGATGTCCTCGGATATCCGGTGACAAAGTCAATGGTGATGTTCTCCCATTTCCATTCTGGTATGGGCAATGGTTGCATCATCCCCTTAGACTTCTGCCTCTCTGCCTTCAATTTCTAACACACCAGGCACTTTGATATATATTCAGCGATCTCCTTATTCATATTATCCCACGAAAAGTTTTCTCGGAGATCCCAATACATCTTTGTGCTCCCTGGGTGAATAGAGAAATTTGAACTATGTGCATCATCCAAAAGTTCCTTCTTCAACTCCGGACTTGATGGAACACATATTCTTTTCCCAAATCACACAATTCCTTCTTGATTAACATTAAACTCCGAGTATTTCCCATTTTTTATAGCTTCCACTTTTTCCTGAATTCCCACATCATCCTTTTGATCATCCTTTAACCTTTCCAAAAGAGAGGGTTGATCAATCATTTGTGAAAGGATTGATGATGTTCCCTTATTTATGATTTCCCATGTCCATATTCATCAAGTCTAAGAATATTGGATCCTTCTCAATTCTCATCATTGATAGAATCGCTGGGTCCTTTCTACTTAGGGAATATGCCACCTTGTTCGCTTTCCCAGGGTGGTAATGTATTGAACAGTCATAATACTTGATGAGATATATCCATCTTATCTGGCGCATATTAAGCTATTTCTGTTTGAATATATATTTAAGACTCATGTGGTAAGAATATATCTCACATTTCTCCCCATAGATATAATGCTGCCAGATTTTCAACGCAAAGATCACCACTGCCAACTCCATATCATGCGTTGGATAGTTTGTCTCATGGATTTTCAACTGCCTTGAGTCATAGGTTATCACTTTATCATTCTGCATCAGTACACAACCTAAGACCTTCTTCAAATCATCACTGAATACAACAAAAAGTTACTCACTTGTGGGTAAAGTGATCATGAGCGCAGTAATAGGCATACTTTTCAACTCCTTGAAGCTTTCTTCGCATTCATCACTCTAAGAAAAATTTACTCCCTTCCGAGTTAGCTTGGTAAGAGGGTTGGAAAATCGTGAGAAATTCCTCACAAATCGTCGATAATATCCAGCTAACCCCAAGAAGCTATGCATATCCGTTACCGATGTTGGCCTCGTCCAACCCTTAATTGAATCTGTTTTGGAGGGATCCACAGATATCCCATTGCTTGTGATGATATGGCCCAATAATGAGACCTCCTTTAACCAGAACTCACACTTGTTGTACTTTTCCTAGAGCTTCTCCTTACACCAAGTCTTTAGTACAGTTCTTAAATGCTCCTCATGATCCTCCTTGGTTTTGGAGTAGATTAGAATGTCATCTATAAAGACTACCACAAATTTGTCAAGGTAATCTCTGAAGAATCTATTCATTAAGTCCATGAAGATTGTTGGAGCATTAGTGAGTCCAAAAGGCATTACTATGAATTCATAGTGCCTGTATCTTGTGTGAAAATCAGTCTTGGAGATATCTTCCTTCTTCGCCCTTACTTGATAATATACTGACCGCAAGTCCACCTTGGAGAAGTATTGTGCTCCACGCGGATGATTGAACAAGTCATCAATTCATGGGAGAGGATACTTTTTCTTTATCGTGATTTTGTTAAGTTCATGATAATCGATGCAAATCCGCATTGACCCGTCCTTTTTCTTGACGAAGAGGACTGGTGCACCCCATGGTGAAGCACTTGGGCGTATAAACCCTTTATCCAGATTCTCCTATAGTTGTTTCTTTAACTCTTCAAGCTCTACAAAAACCATTATATATGGATTCTTGGATATTGGTAATGCCCTAGGTATAAGTTCAATTAAGAATTCAATATCTCTTCTAGGAGAAAGACCGGGAAGTTCCTCGGGAAACACTTCAGTGAATTCCCTCACAATAGGCATTTCTTCAAGGATGGTTTCTTCCTTGTACTCAATCATCTGAGCTAGATATGTGTGCTCACAGGGTAGTAATATCCATTCTTGAGATTATGGATCTAAAGGAGATTAATCTTCCTCCTTACACTTGTAAAGAATCGGGGGTCGATTCTCCATATGAAGAGTGATTTCCCTCTCCCGACAATTTATGTTGGATATATATAAGGAAAGCCAATCCATGCCAAGAATTGCATCAAATTCCTCCATAGGGAGTATGACGAGGTTCGCCGGGAAATTCAATCCACAGATTAAAAGAGGGGAGGACTTATATTCATGGGATGCAATGACTACCCCATTTTTCTCACTCACCGACATCTTCACTTCCATGATTTGTGGTGGTGCTGGGATTGTTCTACTAAACTTTTGAGATATAAAAGAATGCGTAGATCCTGAATCAAAAAGTACGTTCGCTATTCTTGAATTAATAACTAGCATACCTGTAACCACTTCGTTTTCGGGGTTCACTTTGGTAGAAGTGATGGAAAAAGCTCTTCCTTGCTGCCTTGGAGGTTGTTGGTTGCCTCTGAAAACCCTTAAATTAGGGCAATGATTTGCAAGATGCCTTGGTTCTTTGAATTTTTAGCAATGATAAAATAATTGAGGTTCAAACGGAGCATTCCTCTCCACTGTCATAGCCGCGGGTATTTCTTGCTGACAATTAACAGCTAGGTGCCCTTCTCTTCCACACCTGACGCATTTCTTCGTCCCCTTAAGGAAATTTCTAGGGTGCTTCTTTCCACACTTTTGGCAAGTGGGGTGATGGATCTTCTTATCACCTTTGGATTTATCCATCGGACCACCATAATTGAATTCCACCTTACACTTCTTATCCCCATGATACCCCTGTG
This sequence comes from Viscum album, assembly GCA_963277665.1. Classification (NCBI taxonomy): domain Eukaryota; kingdom Viridiplantae; phylum Streptophyta; class Magnoliopsida; order Santalales; family Viscaceae; genus Viscum; species Viscum album. The sequence continues at coordinate 256,575,874 of OY728128.1, read as the reverse complement.
ATTCTCTGATCTCCATTTCGACCTTGAGGGCACATCGGATAATTTCCTCATAGCTTTCGAAGTCACGGATCACCAATGCTTTCCGCAGGCTAGGCTTTAGCCCACCAAAGAAGTGGTCAACATTGTATTCAGGGGTAACGACAAAGCCAGAAGCATATCATGCAAGCCTTATGAATTTTTCCTCATACACTCCAACAGATTATTAATCTTTTTTCTTGAGGGAAAGGAAGTCCCTTTCCATCTTGAGCTGGAGGGTGCGTGGAAAATATTTATCGAAAAACATCTTCCGGAAATCCTTCCATTCCAACGCCTCGATCTCCTCCTCAGGATTCGTATTTTTGATCAACGTCCACCATTGATCAGCTTTACCCTCCATACGATAATCCGCCAGGAGAACCTTCTCTTGTTCAGAACATTGAAGGATGAAGAATATATTTTCAATGGAGTTGATTCATTGTTCAGCGGTCGTGGGATCGTATGATCCAATAAAAGTAGGAGGCCTTTTTCTCATGAAGCTCTCGATAGTGACTTGTTCTTTCATAGGGGGATGAACGTTCCTCTTGACTCGTGTTTCTATTCAAAACATGAGTTAGCTGAGAGAGAATTGTGACAAAGTTCGTGATTCCTGCTCCCATTGGATTGGGCATCTCATTAGTACAGTCATCACATTGATCTTCACAACGGTTGTTAGCCCGAGTCCTCCTATTACCATCCATTGGCTAGAATAGAAGGAAATTTAGGGGTAACACATAAAGGATAATCCAAAGAAAAAATCTGATGACTTATAAATAAACTTTTATTTCCTTAACTCATGATTTTATAGGCTTCAATCTAGGCTATTCATGATCTACCTTCTAACATATATTCTTAGGGGAATTTTTTTAATTCGATTAATAAGGGTTCATAATAAGCTTGTGAAGTTATCAAAACATATCCCCCAAGAGTGTCGTAACCAAAAGTGCATCAAGGCCCATTGTCATGCACCAGTTCCTATTCGAGTCTAGCTCAAAGCGGTGTTTTCGGGTTTTACCCCTGGGATACATCTGTGCCAGAGCCGCCTCTACCTGCTCGTATCCAGACAGGGATGTATTTTCTTGATAAACCACTTACTCAGTACTTAAAAAAACGTAGAGATGTTTTTATTATACATAGTCTTGTCTCTAAGGCTTTACTAGGGTTTTCTAATCCTAATCCAAAAAATAACTAAACCTGCCTCTGATACCAACTATGACAACCCTGCTTTTATTACAAACTTAAACATGATTTATTACATAAAACTTCACTTGATACAACAAAGAAGATATAGAGGTTTAGTGTATTTGGGGCTTAGGATCATTACTTAAAAACTCAAAAAATGAAATATAACATCTTTATTGAAAACCTCCTTTACATGACCACTATATTCCCTCGTACTTAACATTGCATGGGATAACCTGAGGACATGCATAAGAAAAGGGTGAGCTATAAATCTCAGTAAGGGAATACACATGGAATAACAGGAGGAGTAAAATACATGTTAGACATTAGGCATATCAATAGATCACAATAGAAACATGAACATAAAGTCATGATAAATCATGATAATCATAACATGGAAATGTGCCAACAACACTTAACATGGAATTAGCATGATCCAAGTCTCATTGCACATGGAGCATGAGTAAATTATCATTTTCACATGAAGCACGAGTAAACCCTAATTGAAATTGAATTAGAATGAGTCAACAATCATTTCATAGGAAGTATCATGATATTATACTTTACCCAATGCATTGGAGTTCTATAAGAGCGCACCATTCTTAAACATTTCATTTCATGCATAAGTGTTCCACATGGATCATAAAACATGGATTCACAAAACATAATCATTTATTCCACGATAAAGGAATGTGGAATTAATAAATGAAACTTTATAATCAATAAGTAAATGTTCATAAAGGTGAATACCCTTGATATATAAATGGTCATGGTATTCACTACACAATGGCATTGGCTTAGAAAATCGGTGCGATTTCGGCAGCGTAACGGCACGACATAAGAATTCATTAAAAAATGTTTGATGATAGATAAATGGGTTCCTCATCATATTTACATGTAATGGACAGTAAGGAGTTCATATATATACATTTCCCAACAATTGTAATGGAATTTAGGTTCCTGATACAAAAGTATTTCTTGAATGTAAATGAGGAGGGAGAAATTCCCTTCGAAATTTCAGCATAGTAACGGGTGTACATGGGAGGCATTTAATGAGAGAGAAATGGATCTCCCATAATTAAAACATAAATATGGTAGTATTAGGAAGGTGAGAAACCATACCCCAACATTCATAATTGAAATTATAAGGGAAAAACAACTTAAATAAAATTTGACAAAATGAGAAAGAAAGAAAAAACCCTTACTTGGAAGTGTGCTTCCAAAGGCTAGAGAGTGGCCTGTGAGAGGCTTATTGGGAGCTTGGGGAACCTTGGGAGGATTCTAGAGAGAGTAGGGCAGAGTTTGGATGAACTCCAAAGGCTTTGAGTGAGGAGGAAGTGGGATCTCGGGTGGGTTTATATAGGAAAGGTGAGGTAATTCTTTATTATTTAGGTTTGGGTCCCCTTACATTAAATTAATCCAAATCACAAACCACCCCATGGATTTTGCCCATGGTTTTTGGAAAATAGAAGAGGAAAACAATATTTTATAAGTTCAAAGTCATAAATTCTTAAAATAATAGGGTTGCTTATGTGGAGGTGAGTCACACTCCCATGGAAATTAATTTTAAAAGATGAGGTGTTTAATAAGTCTTGAGGGGTCCATTAATGCTTTGAAAGTAAGTCAAAAAAACACAAAATAACATTATTTTAATGGTAAAACATATATTCGCTGAACATAAATATTATAGTGTTTTATTACGTCACTATTGGGTCATTATGATGTCATAAAAAAATTATATATTTCAACGGTATTTAATTTTTACCCAAAAATTTGACTGTCTCAGAAAATTAAGAAAAATTCACCATTGGATAATTTCGACATCCTGATTCAAGAAATAACATTTATTTTATCTAAATAATTATCTAAATATGTTAAGTTTCACTTCTAAAATAAAAACTAACATTTATAAAAAATTAACGGGTTTTGACAGAAATGGATTTCAAACCTTAATAAAAATTATAATTGCATTCATAAAATTATAAGATCATTTATATTTAATAAAAATTATAAGACCATTTATATTTAATAAAAATTAATTTAATAATAATAATGATATTTTATTAAAATATTTCTTAATTCAAAAATCCCTTAATTTAAAAAAAATATAATTCTTAATTAAATAATAACTAAAAACACTATTTGTACTTTAAAAACTATTTACAATGTATCAAAAAAATGACAAGGAGGTATATTCATTATTATATGAAAAAATAATATACATGAACATAGTACTAGAGATTTGTTACATAACCCCTTAAAACAGCCACATAAGACCTAAGGGTGAGGTGTGCGATGGTGACAGACTCTTGGGGTGGCTCGGATAACATTGCTCGAGTGGTAATATCTATCAACTTCCACTTTTCCCGTAGACTTTCCCATTAGATCTTGACATGATGAAGCTCAGCTTGGGCTTAGTCAAGATAAAATCTCAAGGACACCACCTCTTTTCTGAGCTCCGACAAATGGGCTTCGTATGGAGAAATTCTACTGGATGAGGTCATCTTTTCTTTTGTCTAAGTAAATTGGATTTGTTAAAGCCCTATATTTATACTAATCATGTGATCCCTGTTCAATGGCTATATTAGAAATGGTTAAAATTCTTAACATAAAACCAAAGTAGTTGACATTTTATATAAACATAAAGAGACATTTAATTAGATCAAGAGGGATTTCTATTAATGAAACTTTGGGTCGTTGGAGGCATATGTTTCTTTCATTGTTTGTTTCAATATAATGAATCCATAATCCATACGTGGTCCATTGATTCATTAATATTGAAGCTAAGAATGCTTCATCTCCATGAATGGATGATGGATTTTAATGTTTCAAGGGTCAAGAATTATTTTTCACAGGTGTGGATCAAGTTTCATGGCCTCAAGTGTATTTTATGGCATCAAAAAATCTTGCATGATATTGCTACTACAATTTGTGTTCTAATTATCCTAGATAATAAGACATAGCATGTCATGTATGGTCACTTTATTATAATGATGGTTGAAATTGATTTGATTTCTAGTCTTACTATCAATTTGACTCTCACTACCCCCAATGATGATATACAAATCTATGTTGAGTACGAGAATTTTCATGAGTTCTGTCCAAATTTCAAATCTGTTGGTCATATGGATGAAAAATACAGGAGGAAAGTTTGTGATTTTTGTGGTTTTAGGGTTAATCCTTCAAAGGGTGTTGATGGTAATGGTAAATGGAATTACTCTAGTCTGTATGGTAATTCAGTTCCTAGGTATCCTAGGAAGCATCTGATAGAATATGTGGATATGAAATCCTGAAATCAATGTGTTGCAGCATGCAAGAATAAATCTTTGATGGTGAATCGTAATTAGGTGGGAACTTCATAGGTTGTTATTACCATGCCTGAATAGAAAAATTTTGGATTTAAAATTGTTGTTGCAGGCACTGGGATAGAGATGACTCAGGTTTACAATGTTTTTGAGCATAATATTGTAAATGAGGAATTAGATTGTAGATGTGATGATTTTCAATTGAAACCTGTTAAACATGTTGGCAACCCTACTTTGATTGTCACATAACTCTCTAGTCGGGATAGGATATATTAGTCTGCTGTTTTTGTGCCTGGGTTTTCTCCATTGCCAATTTACGATCATAGTTGCATTGTGTAGCTGCTGGATGTATATTTCTCAGGGATTGTTCTACATGATGATATTATTGTTCAATCTGATGTTTAGTCGATCACGGATTATCTTCAAGAGATTCATAATGTCTTGAGTTCTTTAAGAATTTCTGGTAAATGGGGGAATGTTTCAGATGATAGAAGTGACAAGGAATAGTTGATTGTTCTACTTGATACTACTCATCTCCGATCTATGGGTAGCAGTGATCCTATTTATTTCAAGGATTTTATTTTAAATGGAAATGGAAATATGCTTAGCATTGAAGGTATTAATTTGGTTCCTCCAAAAAATAAGTTTGTGGAAGGATTATTTAAATCTACCTAGGAATGTGGCTACCAGGTCATCTTACAAATAATTTAAGATTCATTTCTCTTTAGAGTAGGAAAGTTCCAAGGATAGGATCATTAGGATCCTTAAACAAGGAAATTCATAGTCAGAGTGGGAAATGACTGATTATAATGATGGTGATTCGGATTATGATTATGGAAATGATCATTATTTCTTTGATATTTAGTTTTATTTTTGGATAAGGTTATGTCTCTTTTTATGACCATGTCCATCTTCTTGTTTTCCTATTATCAATTTCTTTATATTTAATAAATGGTCATGAGCTTTGGCTTCTAGCTGGACCTTTTTCATATATTTATATACTTATATTAATATAGATTTATATATGTTTGTAAATTTGAACTTTTTTATTTTAAGGGGAAATAACTTATTTTATTTTTATATATTTTTTTAATATATATTCATGTACTTATATAAATATATATTCATGTACTTACATAAATATATATTTATTTATGTATCCATGTAGGTACTTATATTTTAAAATGTGCATGTAAGTATGTATGTATTAATAGACAAACAAACACACATTTATGTATATTAATATATGTAGGTATGTATGTAGGAATATACTTAACTTATTTATAAGAATAAGTTTTTTCACACTATTTTTTATTTATATATATACATATATATATTTATTTAAATTTTTGTATACTCATTATTTTTTTAAACATCTAATGTGTTTATAAAAGTAAATTATGTATATAGACACACCTTCATGGATATATGTATGTGTGTGTGTGTGTGTGTGTGTGTGTGTATGTATGTATGTATGTATGTGTGTGTGTGTGTGTCTGTATGTATGTATGTATGTATGTATGTATGTCTGTGTGTGTGTATGTATGTATGTATGTATGTATGTGAATACTTTATCTATATGTGTGTGTGACCAAAATTCTATTAATCAACAGAAACATTACTTTTATTTTATAACAACATATAAATATATATATATATATAAAGGTTCATAAAAATAAGTGTACTAATAAATATATAATTGTTAATAAATAAATATTTAAGTTTAAATATATAATTTTTAATATATACCAGTTGTAGTAAATATTGATATATAAATTTTTTAAAAAGTAAAATTTGTATTAATAAATGTTATTATATTACTATAGGAAACCATTATTATAAGGATTAAAATATATTTCAAAGCATTTTTTAATTAATACATGTAAATATATGATGTTTAAAATATATGAAAATTAATTTATAAAAAATATATAAAAAAAATCCATTTAAATTTTAAAATATACTAAAAAAACTTATTTTATTTAAAAAAAATGTTTGTATGGATGGATTGATAGGGGTGGGGTATTTAGGTAAAACAATTCCATACTATTTAAAAAAATAAATAGATAAGGTGGGTTTGTTCCATGTGGAACAAGGCCATGCATCACCATACACATGTAAGAATTCACATTCAGTTCCAGGTGGGGAATTGAGACAATTAAATCCTAGAAAATGTCATCTCATGTTGGCCCCTTAACCTAACATTCTGATTGGTCGTTGGATGGGTTCCATGTGTCTAATGATTTTTTGTCCTTTCTATCAATCATGGGGTTTGAAAATGAAATCTAGAATCCAATTGAAAGATATTGGTGGTCGAATCCCTAGATGAAACCCCAAGTGTATACCTTAGTTAATATATCATCCAACCTCTCGATGAATCCCTCAGCCAACCCCTTGGTGAATCCCTCCATGAACCCCTTAGAGAACCCCCCAGTGAACCACTCAGTTAACCCCTTGGAAAACCCCAATGTGAATCCCTAGGTTAACCCTTCAATAAACGTTTTGGTATAACCCTCAATGACGGTTGTCAGAGCGATTTAGTCTAAGTTTTCGACAGACAACAATGGAAGATGACATGTATTATATGGAATTTTTGTTTTCTGGTTTATTGTTAATTCATTAGAGTTTCTAATATAGAGACTTATTTGGTTGTTTGTTTTATAATTTTTGGAGTTATGGGGATAGATATATTAATATCATTTGAGTTTTTATTTGTGTGTGTTGGTTTCTAGATGTTTTTATTTATCTTTGTGGGTTTCTGTAAAAAAATATAGGTTTTTTATCATGAATCTCAATAAATGGAGCATTATGAATGTAATGATTTGGTTGTTTTCTATTGGTATGTTCAACTAGAAATTTTTAGTTGAAGTTCCCATTTTTATTTTTATTTCATGAATTGGAAATTTCATAGGAAATTCCAATTGATTTTCAATATAAATTTCAAATGAAAATTTCCATTTCCATCTAATTGATTTGTTGTGTGAATTTCTACTTCCATTTTTTAGAGAAAATTCCCACAAAAAATTTCCATTTGTATTGGTAATTATCCATTATTCTTTAATATTTATTTTTTTAATTTATTCAATGAATTATAAGTTTATATTGAGATTTTCCAATTGGTTGGAATTGAATAATTTTTAAGGGACCGATATCTTTTTAAAGTATTTGAAAAAGAGGAAAAAATTTATTGAAATTTGAGAGTGATTTTTCACTGGGGATCTGTAATGGAATTTGATTTCCAATGAGAATGTTTCTTAGAATATCTATTGGATGTTTCCACCAAGAATGTCCTGTGGTAATTTTCACTTGGAATTTCCTATTGGTATTTTTTCCAAATATCCCCATTAGAAAATTTCATTGGAAATTTGGATTTCATACAATAGAACTGATTTTTAATTATGTATTAATTCAAAGTGTAAATTTGATCTGGCTATTTTCATTTCAAATTAGAGGTTGAATGAAATTTTAAATTTCCTCTGACAGTTTCCACTATGGATTTATAATGGATATTTTGTATAGGTATTCCTACTAGGAATATTTATTCCTTAATAATTGATTCTAGGAATTTTTAGTGGTAATTATGATGGAGAATTTCTGGTTTTAATGTCTCACTAGTCATCCCCAATGTAAATTACAACCAGAAATTCCTACTCGAAATTTTTATGAACTGGTAATTTCTATTTTATATTTCCATTGTGAATATCTACAATAATTTTAAATTTATTACAATTTTAAATTTTCATTGATGATTTTAAAATGATTCAAAAAAATAGATTTTTTATTTCGAATTGATTGATTGTTATCTGTTAATTTCTAGTTGAAATTATCAATTCACAATAATTAGAAATTTCAACACCAGAAATTTCAAAATGATATTTCCCAATGGTAATGCTCATTTTCCATCCCTGGTAGGAATTATATAGTGTAAAGTACCATTGTAAATTCCATAGTGTCAATTACCATAGGAAATTCAAGTGGAAAGTCCTAATAGAAATTCCTTGTAGAAATTCCCAGTTGAATTCAATTATAAATTCCAACTAGAAGACAACTATTTTGATTCAATTGAAAATTTCCACTGTGAATTCTCAATATAAATTCCTAGTGGATAGTACCACTAGAAATTCATGGTAGAAATTTCAATTTTCAATTCTCATTATAACCCTAAGTGGATAATACCTTTGAAATTCAATTACAATTTCCAACTATAGAACAATTAATAATGGAATCAATTCAAAAATTACACTAAGAATTCCTAATGGAAATTACCCATGGAAATACCATTTGAAATTCCCATTAGAAAATACTAGTTGAAATCCCACTAGAAATTCCTAGTGTAAATCCCTAGTGGAAAGTCCTAGTGGAAATTCCTAGTAGAAATTTCCATTGGAAAGTCCCTATGGAAATTCTCAGTGGAAATTCTAAGTGGAAATTCCAATTATAAATTCACCAAGGAATTATATTATAATTTACAACTGTAGGAAAATTTAAAAAATATGTTTGAAATTTTCCACTAAGAATGACCTATGGAATTTTCTAATGGAATTCAATTATAATTCGCACTAGGAATTTCCACTGGGAATTTCCACTAAGAATTTCAATTGGGATTTTTTACTAGGAAATTCCACTAAAAATTTCCATTAGGTATTCTCGGTGGAAATTTTTAACTAATTCTATAAATTATTATATAATTGGAAATTATAATTTAATTCTTCTAGGAATTTCCTTTGGTAATTTCCACTGGGAATTTCCACTGGGACATTCCACTAGGACATTCCACTAGGAATTTCCACTAGGAATTTCCACTAGGTATTTCCACTGGGAATTTTCACTGAGAATTTCTAGTAGTATTTACAAAGGTAATTTATAGTGGTAAATTCAATTGGTAATTTCTAGTGGGGTTTCAATGGGGAATTTCCATAGTTCCATTGATTTAAAAGTACTGATTCAAAGTAAAGTGTCATTTTCCTAGTTATAATTTCCACTAAGAGTTTCCTATTTTTACTTCTTTTCCATATGTTATCATTTAAATAGAAAATTTTAATTTGTTAAGGATGTTATTTCTTATGATAGAAAAAGACTCTACATCAACTAAAAGTCATTACATGTCTTTAATTAATTGTTTTTGGAAAATATTTCATGTAATTAGGCCAAATATTACTATCCACTACAATGGGATTAAGGATGGTGTCATACCTGTTTTAGCTACCTATGCATTACAACTAAATAATTCATCACTATTATGGAGTATTTTTGCACATTTTGGTCAAAAAATATCATATGGAATGTTATAGAGATCCAATATTGAAACTGTTAAAGGTAGTGAAGAAATATATTTCTCTGATGTCGCATGTTTGTTTTTCCCTTTTTCATGAGCAATATTATTTTTTCCACAATCAGTTCATATGTGGGTTGTAATTTCATCATGGCCATTTCTTATCCATCTCATATAGATATATAACTCTAGAAAGTAGTATAAATATATCCTCTATAATATTTTGAGTGAATACAACATAAATACCTATAAATCTCAAATTTCATGTCGATGCGGCCAATTCTCATAGGAGAATCTTGGTATAATACACCTAAAAACTCACTTTAGGAACCATTCATTACAATAATAAACATTTTTTGGGAATCTATTTAATTATAAAACTTAAGGTAACAAGCACCACATTGCTGGTGTTCATGGTGAAAAAGATCAAAATATTTTTTGTGTGTACAAATGACTAGAATGAACCATGATAAGCTGGTCGGGAAAATGATTGCATGGGGGATTTTACCTTCCATCAAATTTATCATTCATTTCCCAATATCTATTCTTCTCTAACACATGATCAAACTATTGTAATAATCCTAAGACACTGAGATTATGATTCAAGTAATCCTTTAATACACCATTGAAACTCTCACTCAAATGTGTGCTTTAAATGACTAATATCAACACAGACTTCAAAAAATAATGAGCATATTTTCCCCTTACTTTGTACAAATCTTCTAACAATTTGGAATTTGTATTGACGCATTATGCTTGTATTTTTTCCAAAAAGCCTCAAATTTTGAACTCTCGTCAACCCATACATGAAATTTTTTAATTTTTCTAATAATTTTGACTCATTTTCATTATTGGTCTTATGTGTTTAATTCCATTTTACATTAAGTGATAACTACATAGTTAATGTCTTGTTTTGGGTAGGGTTAAAGTAGTGTATTTATACATAGCTACATCTTGATCAATGATAATTTTGTCATGAATCTTCCAACTATGAAAATCAATAAATATACTAAATAAAAAAACTAAATGAGTCTATTATCTCATCATATAATAATTTTTCATTAATAATTGCAACATCCTTATGATGGTTTACACATAAAAACATTCCCAAATTCCTACACTCCTTGTTAGTGTGGAAGTTAATGTCAAACATGATAATGTCTCTAAAATGCTGATAATCCACATTAATTTTGTGGTCAACCCAAAAACATTGCTAATTTGACAGCACATGTTAATTTTCACTGAGTATAAGAATGATGTGTTATTCTTTGATTGTTTCTCTAGGTATTGAAATATACCATTATCATCACCTAAATTCAACTCCCTGTATCTTTTGGATAGTAAAAAATTAGTAGATCCACTCATGTATATCCCAAACTATAAAGACTACGCTCAATGGATATTACAATTGAAAATGAATCACATATATTAAGACCAATTTTATCATTTACATCAAACTCAACACCTTTTGCATCACTGATGTGTTTTCGTGACCTCATAAAATGCAAGGTCTTAGGAGAATTTAATAAGTGGGTATGCTCCTCAACAAGTTTCCTGCACTCATATTGCTTATTAGACATATAGCCAACTCTCATTCAGGATGGACAATTAGTACTTGTTTCAACGCATGGATTTTTGACATTGAAATCACATTTGTATGATCTTTTACATACTTCTTTTCTGTATGTTTACAATGTTGATGTTACTAAGATTTTATCCAATTTATTTTCATTAATGTACAACTTCTATACACTAAAACCAACAATGCCTTTATAAGTAGAATAAAATGAATAGTATTTAGACTCCAATTTAAAACCATTCCAATTATTGGTATCCATGTAGTGCTTTGTCTATAAATTCCATCAGATGGGGTGCCTTCTTCTGAATTTGGAACCTCATCTCTATCGATGAAAATTTTTTCACTACAATTTGATTTTGTATTTTCGGCACTGTTATAGTCCCCCATGTAAAATTCAGATGATTTCTGTACAATATTCAAATATATTGAATTTATGTGTTCTAAATCATGTACATTTTGTAGATTCAGCTCAATCAGGTTCATTTTGAACTGTACAATTTATGCAAAAAAATTGTTAGATCACCTTTATTTATAAATGTTAGTTTATGAGGTTATCTCTTTCTGAATTAATTATAAATTCCCATTGTAAATTTATAGTGGAAAGTCTAAATGGAAAATATGCGTTGAAATTTACATTTTGATTCAATTTTAAATTACAACAACAAAATACAAGATAACATTTCCACTTTAAGTCATTTAAAATCACAAATCACTTCTTTTGAATATTTTTGAAAATATTAAGTGGGAATTCCAACAGTGAATTTATCATGCAAATATCCAGAAGAGATATCATATGGAAATTACTTATGGAAATTCATAGTGGAAATTTTTAGTGGAAATTACCAGTGGAAATATATATAGGTCCTTGGAATTCATTGAAAATTTTTAGTTCATGAAAATTATCATTAGGAATTTATATTGGGAATTTTCAGTGGAAACTCCCAATGAAAAATCCAAGTTTACATTTTCAATTCGATTCAATTTTAAATTCCAATAGAAAAAATACAAGATTAAATTTTCACTCTAAATCAATTTGAAATCAAAAACCACTTCTTATAAAACAATTAAAATTTTAAACTGGGAATTCAAACAAAAATTTCAAATTGTGAATTTATTGTAGAGATTCCATATTTAAATTCCTTTTGGGAATTCATTGTGGAAATTACTAGGAGAAATTACCATTGAAAATTATAGGGGGAAATGTTTTGTGGAAATACGTAGTAGAATTTATAATAGAAATTTCCATTAGGTTAAGATTATAAATGTAATCATTAATGAATCAATTTTTGAAAACATTCCCTATAGACACCCCTACAAACACACACTAAAAATTTTGTTCTATATGTAATTTATTAATAAAATGTATAAGAGGCTTATTAAAAGTGTTAAGACTTGAAAATAAACAAAAAAAATACAACCTAAGCTTATCTATAGGTTCATTTTTCCACTATAAAATATTATATTGAAAACAATTAGGCTAGTTCCATTTCCAAGTTATTCACGAATTATAAACCTCACCACACCTGTATCACTGCCCTCACGACTGACAGAGAACCATTTCATTGTTCGTTCAGTAGAATATAAATTTTTCCCATATTTATTTTATTTTTGATTGACATATTAATTTTTATTCATTAATGTTTTAATGATTGTGATACCATAATGAAACTATATTAATCCATAAAAATAGTGGGAATAATAGCTGGAGGTGAACGATGTAGGTGATTACAAAAAATGAAAAACATAGGTTATTTTATATTGACAAAGTTATCTGGATGAGATATAAACCATAAAAATGTTAGGGTCAGTAAGTTTTCTAGTTGATGCAGGGATAAAAATAGAATTTACCACTTAAAATTGATACTTCTTCATGGGTAGTCTAATGAGTTTTTTATGTAAGTTTTTGTGGAATTCTGTTTATAAAATAATTCTAGGTTTTTTTTATTTCGTATGTTGAAAGGTGGAAAGGGCCTTATTAACTATACATTAAATTGAAAGGTGACATATCCAAAGTCTCATTTCCCTCTCATTGGCAGAAATCGAGAGTTTTAATTAATAAATGTTTTTTTAATATTTATTTAAATTATTCTAGGTTTTTTTTGAAAACTAACATTAAAAGGCGACATCATCAATACCATCTTTCAATAATAAAATAAACCTATTTTAAATATACATGTTTGTATATTTAAAAAAATATATATGTTTTAATATTTTGATATATATATATATATATTGTGTTTATTTTATTTTGTTTAGAATTATGTCCATTAATATTTGAAAGTCAAAATGTAATGCTTTTAATCAATAAATTTTTTAAATTGTAAATTAGATTTTTCTTAATATATTTTTTATTTTTGATTATTTTAAATTATTTTTTATATATTGAGTCAGTTTTTCAAACATAATTTAGATTGTATTTTAATTTTATAAGTTATATTCTTTAAAATTCACCTACATAAAACATAATAATATTTGAATTTGGTGCCTTTGAAATTCTATAAATAATAAAGTAGAAATACAATTTATATGATATTTGACACACTTACTAAGCATAAAAAATAATTTAAAATAAAAAATATTTCACAAAAAATAATTAATGAAAAGTAATTTTAGTTGCACAATATATTTTTGTTTTAAACCATTACATTTGTATATATAATTTATTTTTACATTCCTTTTATTTCCAATTCTTTATTATATTTATGAAATTATTTTTATTTCAAAAAAAATTTAGATATTTAGGCTATTTTTTAAGTTTTATTTAGATTATTTTTATAGTTTATATTTTATAATATTTTAAAGTTACCTACTTGAAACATACTAAGTTTTACTATATTTCAAGTATTTGACTTTTAAATCTTGTAAAATATAAACTATAAGTAAAATATAAATGAAAATTGAAACAGTGGCTAAACATGTAAAAATGGTTGATAGTAAAAAGACTCTCATTATTTTAATTGATAGACAATCATAAAGGGGATTCAATACATTTTTTTCAAATCATTTAAGTTAATAGAACACATATAAATAAAGGAGTACAATAAATGTCAATGTTGAGGTCCCATACCACAATCTGGTGTGTGAATGAGACCCCCATTTCAAGATCACTAACCTTTGTTCTAGGTGGAGTATGGTGACCTAGACAGGGATCTTCCTCAGGTGATGAAACACTGAATGTTGGATTCTCTGGTTGTGACACATTAGGAGGAGGTGTCATCTGGATGTCGTCAGGTGAACCTAATCCTTCTCCCACTCCGTGAGTAGAAGGACATACTGTCCTCACATGGGGGAACCAAACAACCTATGAAGGAGCGAGTATGAAAAGTGGAGGCATGGTAAATCACCACTGATAGAATCTCAAGTAAACTTTACCCATAGAAAATTGTGGATATCTTGAAAACACAATTTTCCACATGCCTCCAGATTCACATACCCAATTGGATATGGCTGGATTGATAGAGGGATGAAATCTACCTGTGGAATAGGTGAGACCTCACATACAACATGACACGGTCGACATCATCATCGTCATGTCTCCTCAACATCAGTAGCTACTGGAGGATTTTCTTGAGAAAGAACCTCCAATCCCAGATTAGGAATTTCATCTCCTTGGGTGGATGATTAAGTATACTATCGTGTAAAACACAATACACTAGCATCACCCCCTACGCTGCAACATGGTATGCTACCAATATAAAACCTACTTCTCCTATGGATCAGACATATAGATAATTTGTTATAGTTGAGTATGCTATAAAGATATTCAAAATGAATTAAGAAAAATAAAATCAAACTAACTAATGGAAATTTATTAACTTACCAAATCATGGATCTATATGCCCGGTGGAGTAAGATTTAGTATAGAAGTTAGTCAATACCAGGGCTCATACTCAAGATTCTCTAAGGAAATCACACAGTATGCATACCCTCAATGAGAAATGAATATAATATGTGTTAGAGTTACAAATACTATACATGTCATTGGTACCAGTCGACATCCCGCTTCCCTATCAACTTTACAGAATGAAGCGTTGATAATTGTCTTGATGGAAATGGAATACACTGAACAAATATAAACTGATGCATGACTTTATCAGGCCAGTGCCACTCAACATAGTGAAAGTTAATGAGAGGCACTATATCCATGGAATCCTGAATCCCATCAGTGCAGTATATGGCCAGCTGATCTAATAGAGTCCAATATAGAATCCATACAATCTGAAATGACATGTGACATTTGTTAAAAAAATTGTTACTAAAAACCAAAAAATATAATATTATGAAATTTATTAGTCGGGGAATGATTGAATATACTTACATCGGTGGGTAAAATATTGTCCAATGTGAGATGATATGCACCCAAGTTGTGCCTTGGAATCCTAAAAAATTGTTGTTCCTAACTCCACCTATAATGTACAACATATAATGTGATAAATAATAATAAAATAAATTTAATAACTCATAGTTGCATCAGAAAAAAAATAAAGATGAGTGATCATACTAGCTGCCACTTGGAACATCATGAAAAACATTTATATGAAGCTCTTGACCAACAACAATAGGATATATGGGGGGTATGTGATCCCATTCCCACATCTGAATAATGATTACACATCCATTGATATCCATGTGATCTTATTATCATGTCATGCATAATGATATGGAAGTGTAATATAAGAACACAGATCCCCAATTATATCTCCCAACCCAATTAAAATCCTCCAGTGGCCTCAAATACATCATATAACCATGAATTATAGAGTGATCGGTGCACAATGTCCCTTTAATGAGCCTCAATATATATTCACAGGCATGACATGTGAAATTTTTCTCATCAGCATCAATGGGTAACTGTGAAAAGTGAATCTCAATCCACCTCATTGATATCAACCCACCATATGTAGCATCATTATCTCCCACAATGTTAACTTCAAGAAATCATTGTACAAGCTCAGGCCAGTCTCAATGGGTGGGTCTTATAACAACATACCATTGGATAGGTTGACCAAGAAGAACTGTCACATCCTCAAGGGTGATAATCATCTCTCCCTTATAAAAGTGGAATATGTGTGTCTTAGGTCTCCATATCTTGGTGAGCACAACAAGGAGGTGATGATAACTGAATGTAAAATAATATACTAAAATTCCATAGAATCCAATATGGTGTAGGTATGGTATAATGGTATTTTGAGGTGGAATTTGATGATAATTATGTGCTCTGTGCACCCTGATCTGTTAAACCTCACAGTCTGTTAACATGTAACATGAAACATGCCTATACTGCTCATTGAGTATCATAGTATCCTCCATATCTATATAAAAAATGAAATAATTCTTAAGTATAAAATGTAAATATATCATTATGGTAAGTATATTTTTCTTAATAGTAGAATGTAAGACATAATATGTATATTCCCATTATTTTATTAAGTTTTTATTACCAATATAAATGGGAATGACTTCATGTTTCTCAAAGAATGTTTCTAAGGTGGTTTTAGATATCCTTTTAATTTAGAAATGTTGTTTTTCGAGATATGGTTTTATATATTTATATATATAAACATTTATTTCTAAAAGTTTATTACAAAATAAGTTACATACTTTTTTCAAAGGTGAGGTAAAAAGAATAGAAAACATAAAATAAATTTATTTCTTAATGATAAAATGAAAATTATGATCATATAATGTGAAATTAACAAGAACAAAACCATTAAATACAACATGATTTATTTATAACATATAATAAATAAATTGAGTTTTTTTAATAGAACTCAATTTGGATGATATGGGACCAACTTCAAAAGTGAAAATCAAAATATAGCTTATTTTTAAGTTGTAGCTTAATAACATCTTCCAAAAAGATGTACTTAACATTTGAATTTTTTAAATCTTTCGGGATTTTAATGACAGACCAGCCCATGCGGTGAAGATTTCATTAGAAGGATGAAATATTTTGAAAATTCAAAATTTATGTACATCCCTTTGGAAGATGTTATTAAGATCCACTTGAAAATATGTTAGATTTTACTTAACTTTCGAAGACAATTTCATCCCATCTAAACTATGTTTTGTTGAAAAATGTAAAGGTAATTGTTATCTTTTGTAAATAATTCATGTGTTATTTAATGGTTTTTTTCTTTTCCATTTCACTTTATATGATCATAATTGACATGTTATCATGGAGAAAAAAATTGATGTGATGTTTTCTCATCTTTTTACCTCACTTTACAAAACATTCTATAACATATTTTCTATTAAGGTTTTAGAAAACGAAGACAAAAAAATTATAACCCAAAAAAACCTTATTTTGACTTTAACTAATAAGTTAGATCCCAAATGGTGTGATTTATAATTTATGTATGATTTATAAAATGATGGTATGTTTCATGATTATTTTATCACATGCTTTCTTTATGCTTTATCCATGGATAGTTTGATTATGCTATAAAGTCACCTCCAAAGTACTTTTCATATTCCTAGTAATGTGAATATGAAATTCATATTATTATTTTACTGTAAAAGTATTTATAAATGTCCTAAATTTCTAAAAAATTAAAGATTTATATTAACATCATGTAATTAATAATATGAAAAGATCATATTGGAGTCAATACATCATTATAGTTGAGAGTGTAAACTCAATCCAGCAATGTTAGGTCATTGTTTCCAATTATGGCCTTATTTATGACATATGTTGCATCTCAAATGTTTCTCTTATTTTTGAGGCTAGTCCATCTCATTATCCATCCAATTGGACTTCAGTCTCCTTCATTGGCATGACATGTTGATGTCAGGCATCAATATCAGATGATCTTCAGGCATTGGGAAATATTGAAACTCCTCAATAGGTATCCATGGTGCAGTATAGCAGTTAGAAATGGTGTCCTGCTAGTACACATGATCAACATATGCTTCCCGTGATATGTTCAAAGAGGCACATGTTGTGATGGTGTGTGTGAATGGAAACTATAATGCTTGGAAGTTTCCACATTGATGTTCCCTCACTTCCAGTGATACCACCAGGACTCGACCACTTGTGATGGGGTCTTAACACTCTGGCAGTTCAAATCGATAATCTACTCGGTGGTAAAGGCACACTCAATAAGAAGAAGCTTCTTCAATGTACTTTTGAATCTCTTGTTGAAAGTGTCTTTCATACCTTATCTCCTACTGAATCATGTATGATCCCTATTTTTGTCTATAAATTAAGTACTTCACACAATGATTAAATATCTCCTAAACTATGATAGTTATAGAAAACTTGAGAAGCCCCTTGAAGACACAATTGATGTACTTCATAATGTTTGTGGTCATGTGTTTGTGCCACTTCCCCCCGTCATATGCCAATGTCCATTTTTCATTAAGAATCTACATTATATAATCATAAACTACTTGATTAGCCTTACATATTTCTTTCAAAAATTGTTCATAACTTTGTATATTTGGATCATATACTACACAGAAGTGATCATATTTCACATAAATTAATTTTATCATTACATTGAACTACTAAAAAAATAAATAGATTGCATACCAAGCCTCGTGATTGCCTTATTCATAGGTTCATAATTGAATGGTTTTCACACATTACTAGAAATGCATCAAATTCAGTTCCAATGATGTGTATTTTGGGGTCTCTATGTCTTAGGATCCTCATTTATTTCCTAATGATGATTAGATATCAAATAGACACCCCGAACACAGGTGAAATGTTTGATGATACAAGCCAAAAACCAACTTCATTATTCATAATTTTCCTTCTCCATAATGGAAAATTCATGTGGAAAAGGTGAACAGATTCCATATTGGGTTGCAACAATAAACATTATACCCATGTATTTTATATATAGAAAACATTCATCAATATATATAAACTATTTTCAAAAACAAAATGCAGAAATACAGGAGGGAATACCCATGAAAATCGATGAAATTTTAAATGAAATAGATCAAGTCAATTATCTAGAGAAACATGTTCATTCGTATCAATAAGGAATAAAACTTGGTCATCATGTCTCAGTATATCTAGAAATTGTGACAAAACCCAATACGAGTCATCCCAATCACCATATACCATCAAAATTTCCTTCTGTTTCTCCATCCATGCCTTATTATAGGAAATCTTATTATTAAAAGTCTTTTGTATCCACTCTTCAACAAGGGATATAAAAACATCTTGACAGGTCCTAATCATCTCGAAGATAATATATAACACAAATCCTACATCCAATGAAGTATGATCTTATGTTAGGATTAGATGAATGCAAGTATGAGCTACCTCAATCTTGGAAATTCTCTAACCTATGAATGAAATGTTAGGAATCACCCTCAATTATAATCTACAATCATCACCATATTTATCACATTGTATAATTTATTTTGTATGGATTCATTATTAAACTAAATATCTTCAGTGCCTCTCAATGTGAAATCTTTTTAGTATGTTTTTCAATGCATATTTACTTGAAAAATCCCTTCCAACATATAATGTTTTGTCTAACTCACAAAATGTATCCTATATAACTCTTGAAAACTTAGTTGCATGTGTGATAACATTCCATTAGAATTCATGAAAATGTGTCATTTCTTCTAACCATGATGTGAAGAGTGGTGGATGATTTATTATGGGTCGAGATTCTTGTACAAATACTTCATTTCTAGAATCTTCCTCCCCAGCTTCTAAAGCTTCCTCATCATCATCATTGTTTTCTCCATATGTTCCATCATTATAAAATTCCTCATTGGAGGTTCGATTTACATGTATATCTGAGAGACCAGGTAGATTATCCTCTTCCATATCATAGGGAATAGCCTCAATTTCTTGGGATGGATCTTCTTCAACCACTCTTGTATGCCAACATCTTCATATAATTGGATGTTGTTATTGTATAGTAGAAACCTTAACATATAAATTATTTATGGAACTATCTTGACCACTGGAAAAATAATGTTATTTCTTATAAAAAATGCTCATCAGTAGCAATTGGAAAATCTATATGTCATAGTGTAGTTGGGAAATTCAAATATCTATAGCTAATAAACTGGATCTCTTGATCAGGTCTTGGGTTTAAGAAACCACAAATTCTTTCTTGATTTTTTATTAGGGTTACCCAATCAAATGTCATAAACATTTTTGGTGTTTGTGTGCTATAAGAATTTTCATTCTTAGTTTGAATAAACATCCCATAGCATTAGACACAAGAAAACATGATTCTAAATGTACAGAAAATTTTTTATCAAGATTCTAATAGTGTAAATAATAATGATAATGATGGTTGACCATATAATCTTATTGATAATAAAATTTTAGAACACCTTCTTATTTCCTAAAAATGACACTATTGTCTCGAAAAATAATTATTAATCTTCCTAAAGGTATTTTTAGTAGTTTATAAATAAAATATTAATCATTTAAAGTACATCCCCTTGGAGTGTCAAACCAGGTGTGCAGTAGGGCCCATTTTCAGCAATCTGTTCTAGATCGAGTTTAGCTCAATGTGGTAATTCTAGGTTTTACCCTTGGTTACATATGTTCCAGAGACACATCTACTTGTAGTATCCATATAGGGATTTGATTTCTTAGATAACCAGATAATCATTATGATATTGAAATTTTAGAACATCTTCTTACATACTAAAAGATGACACTAATATTTTGTAGTACAATTTTTAATATTCTAAAAGGTATGTTCAGTAGTTTATAAAGAAAATATGAATCATCTGAAGAATATCCCATTGGAGTGTCGAACCAGGTGTGCACCAAGGTATGAATCATCTAAATCATAGGATTAACAAATCATGTGTGTAGTTAAGCCTCTTTATCATCCAGTTATCCATCTTTTATCATATGTTAATTATATTTTAATCCAAAGATAATCAATAACTGATAATTAATTATTAATTAATTATTAATTAATAATTAATTAATAATTAATTAATCCTATATTAATTATACCCTAAGTATTCATTAATAACTATTTAATAATTACTTCATTAATAGATATAAAATAGTTACTTTTTATATAATAATTAGTAAATTAATAGTTAATCATTAAGTAATTATTAGTGAATCCTTCTTTAGTCATTAGTTAATCATAGGTTGTTCATTGGTATTATCTAATCATTAGTTAAGAATTAAATAATCATATATTAATTATGCCTTGATTATTCTTTAATCATTAGTTAAGCATTGTTTAATAGTTAGTTAAGAATTATTTAATCATTAGTTAATCATTAGTTAATCATTCTTTAATCATTATTTAATCATTAATTAAAAATTATTTAATAATTAATTACTCATTATTTAATCATTAGTTAAATATTTTTTAATCATCACTTAATCATTCTTTAATCATTAGTTAATCATTAATAAATCAATATTTACTCATTAGTTAAATATTCTTTAATCGTTATTTAAAAATTCTTTAATCATTAGTTAATCATTTGTTAATTATTATTTAATCATTAGTTAATCATTATTTAATCATTAGTGAAACATTATTTAATATGTTGGATCGATATATAGATGAATATGTATATTAGATGGAACAATACAAGAGAGGGGTGAATTGTTGGTTTAAAAAATTTGTGTTGAAATAATTAAGAAATTTTTTTTAAATGATCTTAAACTAATATAATTCACAACAAATACAATTAAACACAATTGTATTGAGTATAAAGGTATGATATGATGTAATACAATAATAAGTGTAAAGAAATTGTATTAAAAATGAATACAATAATCAGAGTAATACAATAGTGAAGGATTTTACCATAAAGCATATAGAATTTATCAATACAATATATAACAGTATAATTGTAATTGAAACATTTACAAATGAATATTAAATGAAGAAAGGAAACTATAAAATTCACTTTCTAAAACAAACAGCAGCGGAAATGTAAAAGTATTATAATTCATTTATCCCAAAGAGAAGGGTATCCTTTCACCTAGGATAAGAGTTATGTCTTACCACCACCTTGGTTAGCCCTCGATATGATGATCGGTACATCTGTATTGCTATCCCCGCAAGCCCTCAATTTTGCAAGTAATCGGAACCTTTGTATTTTAAACACTTGAAAGCCCTTGATACAAAGATCGGTAGCACCGTCTACCTATCCTCAGCAGCCCTCGATCGTTATCACCTGATCGGTCGCACAAATAAAATCAAAGCACTTATTGAAATACAAAAAACTAAGAATGAGTCGTTCACATTTTTTAATTCCAAGTCTTTCACACGAAGCAAGAGAGAAGTCACAGCTTCTCTCTCTAGAACTTGATAGTAGCAAAGAATGATCAAAGTCTCTCAGTTATGCTTCTCAGCTTCAAATGACCTCATATTTATAGGCCTCAAGTTCCAACAGTCACATTTCCTCCAACAGTCATATTTCTTTGGAAAACTCGGAGGGACTTGGACACCTGGCATTATAACGATCATATTGAAATAAAAAACACAACATCATTTTGATTAGTTTATAACTTACTCTGCGAAATCGTTTTCGTTAAAACAGAAGATATAAGAAGATGATAAACATGAGTATGATTGACATGTGTTGATAAAGGATAAAAACAAGAATGTGATAAAAATATGAGTAATATAAATATTACTTAGTGTAATGTATTGATATGATACAAAGTGAGTATGATTCACAAAAGTCAGTTTGATTGACAGAGTCGGTATGATTGACAGAGTCAGTACGATTGACAGAGTCAGTAAGATTGACAGAGACAGTACGATTGACAGAGTCAGTACGGTTGACAGAGTCAGTACGATTGACAGAGCCAATACAAGTGATAGATTCAGTACGATTGACAGAGTCAGTACGATTAACATAATCAGTACAATAAGCATAGTCAGTACGATAAGCATATATGAATAGATTTGTGATTTCCAAAACAAGACATAAAAGTCAAAAGAGGAATTTTGACTTAACTATCCCCCATTTTTGGAATTCACAAAACATAAAGTAAAAACAAAAAGAAATACTCATCTCCCAATGAGTTATTATAAACTCTTCTGAATAAGAAATTTAACACAACTAACTCCCCCTTAGGTATGTACTTTCTTAAGGATTGTATTCATAAATTTTCCTTGATTTAGAAGTATTTGATAAAAATATTCTCCCCTTATAAAACATTCTCACCCTTTGTGATTTGCAAAAATAATGGGTTAATCTTGAGTTTCCTGAAAGAGTTAGAGAAAAGAAATGCAAGGCAATGGGAAAGGTAACATAAATCTCATGAAGATAACAAAAGTCTATAGAATTATAGAAATGAGCAAAGAAATATATAACACCACTCATTTTTTTTCTCTTCCATTTTCTTTCTTCATTAGATCATGGAGAACGACTTTCATATTTTTGATTTCTTTCTTGTCTTCAATGATAGAATCACCCTACAATTTGAGAATCTTTTTTTGATCGGCAAAAAGCTGATCCTGGTTCTTGATAGTCTCTTCTTGGACTCTAATTACTTCTTCAAGAGTATCAATTATTTATTGAAAATACTTATTGTATTTAGATAGCATAGAATTTTTCTTCTTCAAAAGAACTATTTCTTCTTGGAAAGATAAAACCTTCAAAAACTCTGACTAGAAGGCATTCATTCTCTCTTGGAGCTCTTTTATTGAAGGAATATCTGCTCCATGAGTTGTTGACATCTGATTCATCCTTTCAATGGTTTCTTTGTCAAGCTTATTGAAATCAATAGAAAGAACATTTGAAATCCTCCTTAAGTCATCAATTGATATTTCATGATCATTCACTGAGATTTCTGTTTTGTATGACCACTTAGTCATTCTATTGCAAGCCTTCTTATGAGAAGTCAAACTTTTAGATAGAACTTTTAAATCGGCTTCAATTGATAATACTTTCTTTCTAAGTTATCTGAAAAAACCATACTTATTCCTTTGATTGTCAGTGATGAAATCAATTTTCCCTTCATGTCTAGGAAAATAAGGAATGGTCTTCTCAATCCTTCTCAAAACATGAACAATGTAATCACTCTTCTTGATAGAAATTATGTGTTCTGAATCAGTATCCTCATCATATGAATCCAATTCATTTGATTGGATTGATTCTTCAACTGGATATTTTCCTTTTCCTTTTCCTTTTTCTTTTATTTAATCTTCCACTTTGTCACTGATAATGATTACTTTTTGGTATGAGAATATTTATCACCTTGCTTTTCTTGGGAAGTAATTCTATCTGGAGTTTCAAGAGATTCATCCAGTGCTTGATCGACATGAGGAAGCTATTGAATACCTTCACTTTTCTTTTGAAACGATTCTTCTCTACTCTTTTTTGAACTCTAAAGAAATTCCAAAAGAAAATATTCTTCCTCTTCTTCAACTTCCTGTACTTCTTCCAAAATTTGTTTTCCTTTCTCTTTCTCTAGAAGAATCTATATGATAGGTTCTTAATGCACTTCTTCCATTAGTTGAGAACTATCCACCTCAACCATTTTCATGATTTTAGAAACATTGATGTCCTGAGATTTCCTTTTCAAAAGATTCTTCTTTTCCTTCTCATCCTGAAGAGTATCCTCTACCCTTATCCTCTCAGCAGAAGCTTCAGCTGGATCAAGAGCAAACTTAGGATCACCTTCTTTTCTTTGTTCTCTATATTTCCTCCACTTGGCCACAACTTCCTTGCTGTATTTAGGTTTCTTCTTTGGCATAGAACTGGTTTGCGGATCTGAATTTTGAGTGGAAAAAATAGTTGGATTATCTTCGATTGGAAAAGATGCTGATTGATTTGGTGCCGATTGATTGTGTGCCGATCCAGCTTCTACATCTTTGACAAAAATATTTGAGTTTTTATCAAAACAAATATACAACTTCTTCAAAGTATTCTTACTTATCTAAGAAGGATTTAGTTCTTTCAATTTCCTTTTCAATGGAATATTTCAAAACATCAAGCTTTTAAGAATGAACCTTGTAAGAATAGATGGATACATAATCAAATGAGACTTGATCACTCCTGACCTGACATTCATGATTGTTTCAAAGATGTATCCCATGAGATTTACCATTCTCATGTTTACAATATAGTCTAGCATTAAGATATCATAAACCTTAAGAGTTTCTATATCCCCTTTCCTTGGGATAACAAATACTTGCATCTAAAGCACAAAAAACCTATTATCTAGAGATAAATGAGATAACTTTCTCTTCTCTTCATTTATAAGAAATAATGACTTTTCAGAACTTTCATTATTAAACATACCAACTTCCTCTGGTAGTTTATGATATGGACTAAAAGAATCACCTTCTGTTTAGACATTTAGAAAGTGGGCTTCTTGTTTCACAAACATTGAGAATTTTCTATCGTACCCAGCAAAGGTGATCGTCATATTTTTTGTCAAATGACCCAGTTTTGTATAATTGACTAACTTCTTCAACAAGAATCGGATCTTGAGATACAGGTTTTTCAACACAATGATGTTCCCAGCCTTGAAAAAAAATAATCCTTCTGATTGTTGAATCATACGTGTCAAAGAAGTCCCGAAAAAATAACCTTTCTCTAAAGAAGTCTTTATTAGAAAATGTTTTTGAAGACATTTCGGCAGGAGTGTTGGTAGAGGACTGAGACATATAGATGCGGCAAGTGGAAGATCATATGGACTCTTAAAACAAAGATTCAAAGCATCGCCAAGAAAGCTGAAAACCCGGTGTGGGTTTGGGTAGGGGGGTTCTATTTATAGGCAAAAAAAGGATGACCGTTGATCATCTATGCTTGAGATTAGAAGAAAAAAATCAATAGTGGGGATTTAAAGGAGTTTTTTTAAAAAAAACGAGAAACAATAAAAATAAGAAAAACAAAACAAAGAAAAAAATAATGTACCTTCGAGAGATTCTAAATAATTTTTTGGTTTAATTGTATTAAGATAGTATAATACAATAGAAAAAAGAAAATACATGAGTTGGAGGAAAAAGAATATGATCGGTTGTGAAACCGATTGAACAAAAATTCATTACCATAGGTTATCAAGCTGATGGAAAACAAAGTCATTACCATAGGTTGTCAAGCCGATGGAAAAAAAAGTCATTACTATAGGTTTTCAGGATGATGGAAAACAAATTCATTACCATAGGTTTTCAGGACGATGGAAAACAAAGTCATTACCATAGGTTGTCAGGACGATGGAAAACAAAGTCATTACCATAGGTTGTTAGGCCGATGGAAAGCAAAGTCATTACCATAGGTTGTCAGGCCGATGGATAACAATGTCATTACCATAGCGTGATGTGCCGAGGGAAAACAAATCCATTACCATGGGTTGACGTGCTGATGGAAAACAAAGTTGTTAACATAGGTTGACGTGCCGATGGAAAACAAATTTGTTACCATATGGTGACTTGCATATGGATAGAAAATCAATATAGTAACTAGGAAAACAAGATGAAAGATGATTAAAACAATGACCAAATAGTTAAAATGATAATCAAAAAATATAGCAAACCGAAAGAATAAACAAATAAAGAAGGAAAATATTAAGAAATATATAGGGTGAAAAAAAATGTTCTCTCCATTTTAAGAGGATACTAATGTAAGGTGAAGTGTATAACATGAAGTAGACATGAATGATTATTTTAATACAATTATTCCTAGCTTCTGTTTTATAAACTCAAATCTATCCGAAGGTAATAGTTTTGTAAAAATGTTAGCAAGTTGTTCTTGTGTTCTGATGAATTATAAAATAATATATCCTTTTTATGTGTGATCCCTAAGAAAGTGATGTATAATATCTATTTTTTTTGCACGAGAGTGATGTGATGAGTTTTTACTAAGAGCTATGGAACTAGTATTATCACATAGAATTTGAGTTTTGGAAAACCTCAATCCATAGTCATTGAGTGTGTGTTTCATACACAACACTTGAGCACAACAACTTCTAGCTACTACATATTCAGCTTCAGTAGTGGAAAGTGCTACTGAGTGTTGTTTCTTGCAGGACCAAGAAACCAAGGAATATCCTAGGAAATGACATGTTCTAGATGTACTCTTTCTATCCATTCTACAACCACCAAAGGCAACATTTGAAAAACTTTTTAAAACAAAATCATTTCTTAGAGAATAAAAAAGACCTAAATATAGATTTCCTTTTGAATACCGAAAGATTCTTTTCAAGGCTTTTAAATGAGACTCTTTTAGATTAGATTGGTATCTTGAATATAAGCATATGGAAAACATTAAGTCTGATCGACTAGCTATCAAGTGTAACAAACTTCCTATCATACCTCTAAATTTTTTTTGATCTATTTGTTTCCCAGATTCATCAAGATCAAGTGTATTTGAGGTACCTATTGTAGTGCTAATACTTTTAGTATTTTCATATCCATACTTTTTGAGTAAATCTTTAATATGATTATGTTGAGATATATATGTCCCTTATGGTTTTGGTGAAAATTTAAAACCTCAAAATTATTCTAACTCACCCATCATACTCATTTCAAACTCATATTTCATTAAATTCGCAAAAGAATCAGTTAAAGACTGCTGATTTGATCCAAATATGATGTCATCAACATAAATTTTAACAATCAAAACATTTTTATTTTCCATTTTTATAAAAAGTTTTGGATATGCTATACCTTTTGCATAATTATTTTGTAAAAGAAATCCTATAAGTCTATCATACCATGCTCTAGGGGATTATTTAAGGACATATAAAGCTTTGGTAAGTTTAAAAACATGATTTGGATATTTTGAATCTATAAAACCAGGTGGTTTTTCAAAAAAAATTTCTTCTTGAACAAAACCATTTTAAAAAGAACATTTAACATTCATTTGAAATAATTTGAAATTAAAGTATGCTGCAAAGGCTAATAGAATATGAATAGATTCAAATATATCTATCGGATTATATGTTTCTTCATAGTATATTCCCTCTTGTTGATTATAGCCCTTATCAACAAGTCTTTATTTAATTATTATAATGATTTCATTTTCATCACATTTATTTCTGAAAACCCATTTAACACCAATTACAGTTGTTTCTTTAGGTATTTCAACTAAAGTCCAGACTAGATTCCTTTAAAATTCATTTAGTTGTTCTTGCATTGCTTAAATCCAATCTCTATCACCTAGGTCCTCACTTGGACTTTTAGGTTCAAATTGGGAAAGAAAGGAGAGATGTTCTATTTCATTTCTCAAGGAATTTCTGGTCCTTAAAGGTTGATTTACATCACCAATGATGTTATCACTGGGATGATTCCTAAGAAGCAATTGATTTGGGTTTTGTAAAACCTATTCATCAACTTATGGTAGAAAATATTTTGGGGTAAATTTTTTAGAAAGACTTTCTTGAACATTTTCCTTATCAGAAGGATATTCTAATAGAGGTTGGTAAATAGTTTTTGAAAACACATCTGAAGATGTAAATTGGGGTTGTTTGAAAACAAAAGGATTAGTTTCATCAAATTTAACATGCACTGTTTCATCAACAGTACAAGTATTTTTATTGAAAACTATGTAAGCCTTAGAAGTTGTAGAATAGCCTAAAAAGATTCCATCATCAGATTTTGGTGGGAATTTTTGTAGATTCTCTTTAGTATTCAGAATGAATACTTTTCTTCCAAAAACATTGAAGTATGAAATTTTAGGTTTTCGGCCAGTCCACAATTCATAAGGTGTTGTTTTAATAAAAGGTCTAGTTAAAACATGATTTATAGTATAACAAGCAGTACTAACAGCTTCAGCCCAAAAATACATAGCAATTGAGTACTCACTCAACATGGTTCTTGTCATTTCCTAAAGAATGTGATTTCTTATCTCAACAACACCATTTTTCTGAGAAGTTCTTGGTGCTGAAAAATTATGAGTAATACCTTTCTTACTACAAAAAGTTTCAAAATATGTATTTTGAAATTCACCAACATGATCACTATGAATAGTTATCAATGGTAAGTTTTTCTCATTTTTAACTTGGGCTCTAAAAATTTTGAAATAGAAAAAGGCTTCGGATTTCTTTGTTAGAAAATAGACCCATGTAAATCTAGAAAAGTCATAAACTAGAACAAATACATAGTATTTGCCTCCAATGATTCCAGTTTGTTAAGGAATAAAAAGATCCATGTACACTAGTTGTAATAATTTAGAAGTTGGAACTTCATTAATTGATTTAAAGCTAGTGTTATGTTGCTTTCCAAATTGACATGGATCACAGACCTTTGAAGAATCATATTTAAGATCCAGTAAACCCTTTACAAGTCTTTTCATTAAAGGTTTACAAAGGTTTCTTATGTTTCAGTGTCATAGTCTTCTATACCATAGCCATTATTGGTCTTCTATTTCACTTAATAAAGGTAAATTTTGGCTCCTAAGGTCTTCTAAGTTAATAGTGTATACATTCTCTTGCCTATGGGAAGATAGAATGAATTCATCCTTGGAATTGTGAACTAAGAATTTATCATTTCTAAAATTCACAAGGTATTCTTCATCACATAATTGACTTATGCTGATGAGATTGTGCATAAGACCTTTAACAAAGAAAAAATTTGAAATAATTACTTTTCCAAGAAAAACAATATTACCTATTCCAATAATATTTCCATGAGCATTATCTCCAAATTTAACCTTTCCACCTTTTGTTTCGATAATATTTTCAAAGAAATCTTTGTTTCTGGTCATGTGTCGAGAATAACCACTATCCATGTACCAAATATTCATGTTGGTACACTTCTTATTTTCCTGAAAAAGAAACAATTAGTTTTTTAGAATCCAAACTTGTTTGGATCCAGAAGGGTTAGATAACAGAATTTTAGGAATCCACATTTGTTTTGAAAAATGAGCTTTATGAAATCCTAAAGACTGAGTTCTATTAATAGAACAATCTCTTTTCCAGTGTCCACCAGATTTACACTTAGTACAAAAAGGGGTACTTTGAGGAACAAAATAGTTATTACTAAAAATAGGTTTAGAATGAGTATAACCAAAACCAGAATGATTTCTCAAAGGTCTAATTTGAGAATACATTTTATCAAAGTTTTCCTTACCATAAGTAATGTTTGACAAAAAATTCTTCAAGGAAAAAAATTATGACTTTAGTTTTAAAACTATGTTTTTATCCTAAAAAAAATTTGATTCTGAACTAGAGTTAGGCTCGAAAAAAATTTCATAGAAATTACATTTTCAAGATCCTTATAAATTTTATCCTTATCAGATTTGACTTTCTCATTGGTTTTTAAAGTACTTTCCAAATCATAAGTTTTCATATCCAGATCATTAGAAAGATATAATAATTTTTTAGTTAAAATTTAAATTCTAAAATTTTCCTTATCAAGTTTCTTCTTGAGTTTATAATTTACATTCTCAAGTAGTTTAGAAAACCTAGACACTTCTTCATAAGTTGGTAATGTATTATCTTCTGATGATGAAGACTCATCATTTGAAGATTCATAATATTTATTATCATTATAATTTTCATTCAAGGAAACATTTGTTATAGCTTCAGAATTGTGTACCATAGCCATGAGACAATGATCTTCAATTGGTAATCTAGATATAAGTCCAATATTCCTTTGTCCTAAGGATTCATATTTTGAAGAATCATCTGATGAATCACCACCACTTGTGCTCCAAGTATCATTTTACTTCAAGAATTTATTTGTCTTTGTCCTGTAATACTTTTTCTTATTTATTTCAGAATGTTTCTCCTTTCTATCTTTTCTCTTCATTAAAGGACAATCAGGTCTTATATGACCTAGTTTATTACATTCATAACAAGTTACCTATGAATATTTCTTATCCTTCCTATCTTTCTTTTTTAATCTGTATTGGAAGTCTTTCTTTCCCACAATCTTGTTCATCCTTCGAGAAAGATATGCTAACTCAATATCTGAATGATCACAATAACTTGATTCTGATAAAACAACTTTCTTAGCTTTGGATCGTGTTATCCTTTCAGGTGTTTGAACTTTAGATGTAGTAGTAAAAGCTACACCTCCATTTAAAATTTTCTTCTTATTGAAATCAGCATCTCTCTTCATTCTTGTCTCGTGTTGTAGAATAGTTCCAAAGAGTTCATCAAGGGTAATCTAAGAAACTTTTCTATTTTCATCAATAGCTATCCTTTTTGACTCCCATTCGGTTGGCATTAAATCAATAATTTTTTCTACAGGAGCTTCATCATCAAGACCTTTTTCTCCCATAGATTGTAAACTATTGACAATTTTCATAAATATTTTTTTCACTTTACATACCATATCTCCATAAGGAAAAAAGAAATCCATGATACTCTGCTCGAAGCATTTCTCTTCTTGTTTCTATAACCTTGGATGTTCCAAAATGTGTGACTTCCAGTTTCTTCCAAATACAGTTGGCTTCTTCACAAGATGATATTTGGATGTATATATTCCTGTTCATATAACATAGCAAAGTATTGCGTACCATGTAATTCAGTTGATATTCTTGCTTTACTTGATTGGTGAAAGTACTGACTTCTTTGTTAGGAATTTTGTAACCTCTAGTAAGCATAATAAAATTGTCTACACCAATATTGATAAAAAATGTATTCCTTTGATCTCTCCAGTACTCATAATCATTCCCATCAGAGATAGGTGGTCTGGTTGGATTTATATTTTCAATTGATCCAATACTCATCCCTGTCATCTAATAAAACAAAATCTTTTCCACTCCATACGTTAGTCCAGTAAGTAGTTGAAACAGAAATTTGAAAGAAAGAAATAGAGCTAGAAAACAAACCAGTTGAAACCACCACTGATACCAATTGTTGGATTGATATATAGATGAATATATATATTAGATGGAACAATACAAGAGGGGGCTGAATTGTAGGTTTAAAAACTTTGTGTTTAAACACTTAAGAAAATTAGTTTAAATGATCTTTAACTAATACAATTCACAAAAAATACAATTAACCACAATTGTATTGAGTATAAAGGTATGATATGATGTAATACTATAAGAAATGTAAAGCAATTGTATTCAAAATGAATACAATAATCAAAGTAATATAATAGTGAAGGATTATACCATAAATCATATAGAATCTATCAATACAATATGTAACAGTACAATTGTAATTGAAACAATTACAAATGAATATGAAATGAAGAAAGGAAACAATACAATTCCCTTTCTAAAATAAACATCAGTGGAAATGTAAAAGTATTACAATTCTTTTATCCCAAAGAGAAGGGTATCCTTTCACCTAGGATAAAAGTTCTATCTTACCACCACCTTGGTAATCCCTCAATACGATGATCGATATGTCTGTTTTTCTATCCCCACAAGCCCTATATTTTGCAGGTAATCAGCACCTCTGTCTTGCAAACCCTTGAAAGACCTCGATAAGAAGATAGGTAGCACCGTCTTCTTATCCTTAGCAGCCCTCAATCGTTATCACCTGATCGGTTGCACAAAGAAAAACAAATCACTTATTGAAATACAAAATCTAAGAACGAGTCATTCACATTCTGTAATTTCAAGGCTTTCGCACAAAGAAAGAGATAAGTCATAGCATCTCTCTCTAAAACTTGATAGTAGCAAAGAATGATCAAAGTCTCTCAGTTATGCTTCTCAGCTTCAAATTACCTCTTATTTATAGGCCTCAGGTTCCAATGGTCACATTCCTCCAATAGTCATATTTCTACAGAAAACTCAGAGGGACTTGGACACCTAGAATTATAACAGTCATATTGAAACAGAAAAAAAGATATCATTTTCATTAGTCTATAACTAACTCCACGACATCATTTTGGTTAAAACAGAAGATATATGAATATGATAAACATGAGTACGATTTAAATGTGTTCATAAAGGATAAAAACAATCATGTGATAAAAATATGAGTACTATAAGTATTACTTAGTGTAATGTATTGATATGATACAAAGTAAGTATGATTCACAAAAGTCAGTATGATTCACAAAAGTCAGTATGATTGAAAAAGTTAGTACGATTGACAGAGTTAGTATGATTGAAAGAGTCAGTAAGATTGACAGATTCTGTACGGTTGACAGAGTCAGCATGGTTGATAGAGTCAGTACGATTGACAGAGTCAGTATGATTGAAAGAGTCAGTACGATTAACAGATTTAGTACGATTGACAGGGTCAGTATGATTAACATAATCAGTACGATAAGCATAGTCAGTATGATAAGCATATATGGATAGATTTTTGATTTCCAAAACTAGACATAAAAGTCAAAAGTGGACTTTTGACTCAACATAATCATTAGTTAATCATTATTTATTCTTTCTTTAATCATTAGTTAAGAATTATTTAATTATTAGTTAATCATTCTTTAATAATTAGGTAATAATTATTTAATCATTCTTTAATAATTAGTTAATAATTTCTTAATCATTAGTTAATAAATATTTAATCATTGGTTAATCATAATTTAATCATTCATTAAGAATTAGTTAATCATTCTTTAATCACTAATTAATCATTAGTTAATGATTCTTTAATCATTAGTAAATCATTATTTAATCATTAGATAAACATTATTTAATCATTATCCAGTCATTTTTAATCATTATTTAAACATTTATTAATCAATATCTTATTATTATTTATTCATTAGATGATCAATCTTTAGTCATTAATTAATTGGTCTTTAATCATTCTTTAAACATTAGGTAATCATTCTTTAATCATTAGTAAATCATTCTTTATTATTTAATCATTAGTTAGTCATTATTTAATCATTATTTAGTCACTATTTAATCATTATTTAATCATTATTTAATCAACCTTTATTCATTAGTTAATCTTTATTTAATCATTAGTTAATCATTAGTTAATCATTCTTTAATCAGTAGTTAATCACTCTTTAATCACTCTTTAATCATTAGTTAATCATTCTTTTTTCATTAGTTGATCATTAGTTAAACATTACTTAATCCTTCATTAATTGTTCCTTACTCATTAGTTAATCATATGGTGTCCATTAGTTAATTATTATTATCTAACAATTATCTAGTCATTCTTTAATCTTATTTTATTAATTAGTTAATATATAATTGATCATTACTAATAATTACTATTATTTCTAAACTATATCTAACTAACTGAAATAGTAAATAAAAAACATATTTATAACTAACCAAAAACAAATCAATTAAATAAATATATAACTTTAAAATAAATAAAAAAACAAACATCCAAATGATACTTTGAAAAAATTTGACACTCCTTTTAGGATATTAAGACCACCATGCATAAAGGAAGAACCACCATGCTAATTATAGAGAGGTTGGTAGTGAAACTTGTAGATATTAATGAAATATTGAGTGAGGTGGGTGAGGGGGATGGTTCACTTTTATAAGAACTTCATGGAAAGGTGGTAAGGGAATTGCTACCTTTCGCCATTATTAAGGAAAAAGGCGGCATCATGGAAGTAACATTTCTCTTTAGTTTATGTGGAAGGTTGCATATCCCATGACACCATTTCCATCGCATCAATCCGTTAGTTTTTTATATAAGTTTTTCTGGATTTTTTTTTAAAATAAGTCTAGCTTAAAAAAAAATTGATTTATAATGCAAAAAGGTGGAAAAGGATCTACCTCCTTTACATTTAATTGAAAGGCAGCATAGCCAATACCGCTTTCTCCTCTCATTAGTGTGGATCAATGACATGGTAAAGGCGGTATGGGCAATGCCTCCTTTTTCCTAAATAAAGGTGAAAGGAAACAATGCCCTTGTGGCCTTTCCCTGAAGTGCCTATAAAAGGGCACCCACCCCCTCCCCCTCCTCACACAAAATTTCATCCATCTCTCTATGTTTCACTCCTCATAGCTCTATAATTAGATCGTGGTTCTTCTTTTGTGTGTGGTGGTTTCAGTGGCCTAAAAGGGGTGCCCAATTTTGCAAGGAATCATTTAAAGTTGTTTTTTCTTGTTTATTTTAAATCTATTTAATTATTTAATTGATTTGTTTTTAGTTAGTTATAAATGTGTTATTTATTTACTAGTTTAGTTGATTAGATATTGTTTACAAATAATAATTATTATTAGTAATTATTAAGTATTGATTAACTCATGAAAAACGTAGGATTAAAGAATTATTAGATAATTATTATCTAATAATAATTAACTAATGAATACTATATGATTAACTAATGAGTAAGGCATAATTAATAATGGATTAATTAATGTTTAATTAATGATTGTCTAATGAATAAAGAATGATTAACTAGTGATTAAATAATGATTAAATAATGATTAACTAGTGATTAAAGAATGGTTAACTAATGATTAACTAATGATTAAAAATTATTAACTAATTAATAACGATATATTAAATAATTATTAAATAATTATTAAGTTATAATTAAATAATGATAAACTAATGATTAAATAATGTAGAATAATTTAGTAATGATTAAAGAATTATTAACTAATTCTTAACGAATGATTAAAGACTGATTAACTAATGACTAAAAATTGATTAACTAAAGATTAAAGAATAATTAACTAATTATTAAAGATTGTTTATCTAATTATTAACTATTTATTAAAGAATTTTTAACTAATGATTAATGGGTTTTTAAATAATTATTAAATAATTATTTACAAATGATTAAATAATGATTAAATACTTCTCAAAGAATGGTTAAATAATAATTAATGAATGATTAAAGAATTGTTAAAGATTGATTAACTAATGATTAAACATTGATTAAATAATAATTCAATAATGTTTAACTAATTATTAAAGATTGATTAATGAATGATTACCTAATTATTAAAGAATGATTAACTAATGATTAACTAATGATTAAAGAATTCAAAACTAATGATTAAAGAATGATTAACTAATGATTAAATAATGATTAACTAATGAGTAAAGATTGATTGACTAATGATTAACTAATGATTAAAGAATGATTAGATAATGATTAAATAATGTTTAACTAGTGATTAAAGAATTATTAACTAATGATTAACTAATGACTAAAGAATGATTAATTAATGATTAACTAATGACTGATTAATACATAACTAATGATTAAAGAATGTTTAACTAATGAGTAAAGATTGATTTACTAATGATTAAATAATTATTAAGTAATGATTAAATAATACTTAACTAATTATTAAATATTGATTAAGTAATGATTTAATAATGTTTTACTAATGATTAAAGAATGATTAACTAATTATTCACTATTGATTAAATAATTCTTAACTAATGATTAACTAATTATTAAATAACTCATAAGAAATGATTAAAGAATGATTAAGGAAAAATTAATATAGTATTGTCTTATGCTTAGATAATTATTATCTAATAATTAAATAATTATTAAAATATGATTAACTAATGACTAAATAATGATTCACCAATAATTACTTAATGATTAACTATTAATTAACTAATAATTAAATATGAAGTAACTATATGATATTTTTTTAATGAAGTAATAATTAAATTGTCATTAATGAATGATTGAGGCATAATTAATATAGAATTAATTAATGATTAAAGACTTATTATCTAATAATTAATTAACGATTAACTAATGATTATCTTTGGATTAACATAGAATTAACATCAGATGAAATATGGATAACTAGATAAAAAAGAGGCTTAACTGCACACATGATTTATTAATCCCGTGATTTAGATAATTCACTACTTAGTGCATGCCTGGTTTCACACTCCTAGGGTATATGCTTTAGATGATTCATATTTTCTTTACAAACTACTGAAAATACCTTTAGGATGATTAAAAATTTTACTATAAAACATCAGTGTCATCTTTTAAGATATAAGAAGATGTTCTATAATTACAGTATCATAAAGATTATATGGTTATTTAAGAAATAAAATCACTATATAGATACTACAAGTGGATATGGATCTGTCACAGATGTACCTAGTGGTAAAACCCAAAAGCACCGCATTGAGCTAGACTTAATCGGGAACTGGTGCACGAAAACGAGACATATTTCACACCTAGTATGACACTCCCAGAATATATTTATTAGATGATTCATATATTCTTTATAAACTATTGAACATACCTTTAGAAAGATTAAAATTATACTATGAAACATTAGTGCCATCTTTTAGGATATAATAAGATGTTCTAAAATTTCAGTATCATAAAGATTATATGGACAGTTGTTATTGTCAATATTATTTACACTGTCGGAATCTTGATCAAAAAACATTTTTACATTGATAATAATGTTTTCCTATGTATATTACTATGGGTAGGTTATTCAAATTGAGCGAGGAGATTCTTATAGTACACAACCATCAATAATGGTTATAAAATCTAATTGTGTAACCCTAAGAGAACTTCAAAAAAAATCATGGTTTCTTAAATCTAGGATCGGATCAAGAGATCCAGTCTATTAGCTATATACATTTGTAATTCCCATCTAAATTACGGCATTTATCTTGTCTAGTGGCTGCTGATGAGCACTAGGTCCAAGTAATAACTTTATTTCCCCAATGGTCATATGGTTCCATGATGGATTTATATGTTAATGTTTCTATTATACAATAATAATGACTAATTGTTTGAATATGTAAACATAAAATAGTGGTTGAAGAAGGATGTTCCTAAGAAATTAAGATTATTCCCTATGATGAGGAAGAGGATAACCTAGATGATCTCTCGAATATACATGTGAATATGACTTCCGATGATAAATTTCCTAATGATGGAATAGACTGAGGCAATAGTACTGATGGGGAGGAAGCTTTATAAGTTGGGGAGGAATTTACTAGAAATGTAGTTGTTGTACAGTAGCCTTGACCCATAATAAATCATCGACCACTCTTCGCAACTTGGTTAGAAGTAATAACATGTTTTTCTGAATTTGACTAGAATTTTATCACGCCTACAACTAAGTTTCTAGGAGTTGTAGAGGATAAGTTTAGTGAGATGGACAAAACATTATATGTTGTAAGGGACTTTCCAAGTAAATATTCATTGAAAAACATGCTAAAAATATTTCATATTGAGAGGCATTGTATATATCTAGTTTAGGAATAAATTCATAAAAAATACATCATATGACATGATAAATATGGGGATGATTTTAGATTCCTCTTGAAGGAGATTACTAACATTGTATTTGGAGGTTGGAGAATTTTGATGATTGAGGCTTCTCGTAATTATGTTCATCCAAACCTAACTGAAGATCATACTTCATTGGATGCTGAATTTATGTCATATATTTTCATCAAGATGATTAGTACCTACCAAGATGTTCTTATATCCAATGTGAAATAGAGGATATAACAAACTTTTGGTTATAATATTTCCTATAATAAGGCATGGAAGGTGAAACAGAACGAAATTGTGAAGGTCTATGGTGATTGGGATGACTTGTATCAGGTGCTTCCACAATTTATTGACATAATGAGACACAACGACCAAGTTTTCTTCCATCTTGATACAAATGAACATGTGTCTCATGATAACTGACTAGATCCATCTTGTGTTATATTTTTTAGGTTTTTTGGGCATTCCTCTCATATATTTCCAAATTTCATTTTTGAAAACCGTGTATACATATTGACATAACATTTTTATATGGAAAATATAAGGGTGTATGGTTGATTTTGGAAACCCAAGGTGGAAACTATTCCCCTCTACTGCTAGCATTTTCCATTATGGAGAAGGAAAATTACGAATCATGGAGTTGGTTTTTGGTATGTATCAGCAACCACTTCACCCACATTTGGGGTGTCTATTTTATATTTGATCTTCATTAGGAAATAAATGTGGTAATAAATTAAGATCTTGATACATGGAGACCCCCAAATGCACATTATCAATACTACATTAGACACATTTCTAGAAACATGGGAAAAACATTCCATGATGAACATATAAAGAAGGAAATCATGAGGCTTGGTATACAATAACTTTATTATTTTTTACTATTTCAACATAATGAAAAAAAATAATTTATGTGAAATATAATCACTTATATATAGCATATGACCCAGATCAATGAAGTTTTAAACAGCATTTTGATGAAATCGACAAGGCTAATCATGAAGTGTATGATTATATGATGCATATTCCAAAAGCAAAATGGACATTTTATGGGGGGAATAGGTATGGACACATAACCACAAACATTGTGGAGTACATAAATGGGGTCTTAATAGGGCTTCAAAAGTTACCTATACCTGGCCAAGTTCAAGAGATATTTTGTCGTTTCCTAAAGTACTTCATTGATAGACAAAAACAGGCCTCAGACAAGATTCAATAGGGGATAAGGTATGAAATACACATTCAATAAGATATTGAAAATAACATTGAAGATGATTCTTCTTATTGAGTGTGCCTTTAATACTGAGTATATTATTGATTTGAAGTGATAGAGTGTTTGGACCCCATCACAAATAGTAGTGTTTGAGTCTTGGTGGTATTCTTAGAAGAGATTCAATGTCAATGTGGAAACTTCCATGATTTATAGTTTCCATGAAAACACATCATCCCAACATGTGCCTGTTTGAACATATCATGGGAAGAATATGATGATCTAGTGTACCGGATGGACACCATTACTAATTTCTATGTTTCACTATGGACTCCTATTGGTGAGTTTCGATATTTCCCAATTCCCAAAGACCATATGATATTAATACCTGACATCAACAGGTTGCACCAATAAGGGAGACTGAAGTTTATTAGAATGTAGAATGAGATGGACTGGCCTCATGAACAAGGGCAATGTTTGAGATGTAGCATATGTTATCCAGAATTTCATAATAGGAAATGGTGCCTTAAAATTTTAAGATCAAGTTCACACTCCCATCCACAATGATTTTTTTTCACCAAATTGATATTTTCATATTATTAATTACATTGTGTTACTATAAAATGTTTAATTTTTTAAAATTCTATCACACTTCTGAATACTTTTACTATCAAATAACAAGAATCCTTTCATATTCTCATTATAAGAAATAAGATAAGTACTTGTGAGGTGGCATGAAAGCATAATTAAACTATCCAAAACATAACCATAAAGAAATCATTTGAGAAAATAATCATAAAATATACCATCATGTGATAAATCAAACATAAATTACAAATCTCACTATTTGGGATCTAAATTATTGGTTAAATTCAAACAAAGGTCGTGTTCAGTTGTA
This sequence comes from Viscum album, assembly GCA_963277665.1. NCBI lineage: Eukaryota > Viridiplantae > Streptophyta > Magnoliopsida > Santalales > Viscaceae > Viscum > Viscum album. Next base: position 256,535,417 of record OY728128.1, on the reverse strand, counting down.
AAAAAACATTTTGACTTCATTTTATAAAAGTTTATTAAAAACTAAGTTATAGAATTTTTTGTAAAGTGAGGTAAAAAAGAAGAGAAAACTACATATAAATTTATTTCACCATGATAACATGATATTTATTATCATTAAAAGTTAAATGGATAAGAACAAACCCATTAAATAACACATGAATTCATTACAATAGACAAGAAATACCTTGAAATTTTTCATCAATATAGAGTTTTGATGAGATGATCTTGACTTCAAAAGTGAACTAAAATCCAAGTTATTTTAAAGTTATAGCTTAATAACATTTTCCAAAGGGATGTACTTAACTTTTGAATTTCAAAAGCTTTCTACCTTCTAATGACATATTCACTAAATTATAAGGCATTTCATTAGAAGCCCGAAAACTTTTGAAAATTAAAAAGTTAAGTACATCCCTTTAGAAGATGTTATTACACTACCACTTGAAAATAATATAGATTTTACTTCACATATGAAGTCAGGATCATCTCAGCAATTCTCTAATCTGTTGAAAAATATTAAGGTATTTCTTGTCTATTGTAAAGAATTCATGTGTTATTTAATGAGTTTTTTCTTTTCCATTTCACTTTTTATGATCATAATTTCCATTTTATCATGATGAAATAAATTGATTTAATGTTTTCTCTTCTTTTTAACTCACTTTCCAAAAAAATCTATAACTTATTTTATAATAAACTTTTAGAAAACAAAGAAAAAAATTATATATATAAATATATAAAACCATATCTTACAAAACACCATTTACAAGGTAAAATCATATTTAAAACCACTTTATAAATATTATTTGAGAATTATAATGAAATTTCATTTTATTTTGGTAAGAAAGAAATCATAAATTAATTGGAATTAACATGTTATGTCTTACATTATACCAGTAATAATATTCTACTGATCATGAAGTTATATTTACATTTTACATTTACGACATAATTCATTTTTTACGTAGGGATGTATGATACTATGATACTCAATGAGCATTATAGGTATGTTTCACATGACGTGCTAGCGGGCCATGAGGTTCGATAGATCAGGGTGCATAGAGCACACCATTATCACCACATTCTACCTCTAGCTACCATTATACCATACCTATGCTATGTTGGATTCATGACATTGTTGTATCTAATTTTAAATTCATTTATCATTACCTCCTTTCTGCACTCACTAGGATATGTAGACTTGAAACACAAAAATTTCACTTACTTGAGGGAGAGATGTCCATCACCCATGAGGTTGTGGTAGTTATACACAGTCTTCTAATATAGGTGGATGTCGTTATAGGACCCACCCATGGAGATTGGTCTGAGCTTGTAAAAAGATTTCTAGGAATCGACATTTTGTTCAATGATGATGCTACAGATGGCGGGTTGATATCTATGAGGTGTCTTGAGATGCACTTTGCATAGTTACCCACTGGCGCTCATGAACAGATTGTCATGCTCTATGCCTGTGTATATATCTTGTGGCTCATTGAAGGGACATTGTGCATTTATCACTATGGTATGCATGTGCACATGATGTATCTAGGGATACTAGTGGATTATTTTCGGGCTGAAGATATAGCTAGGGATCTGTGTGATTATCTTACACTTATAGAGCATTATGCACGGCATGCCAATCAGATAGCACAAATCTCGGGGTATGTTCCATATTTATTCAGATGTGGGTATGGGAGCACATCCCTCCCCTCTCCCCTATTTCTGATGGTTAGGGTCTTCATAAAGATATGTTGCATGATTCTCCACGTGGATGTTGGTATGGTCACTCATATTTTTTTTATCACTTTATATGTTGTATGTTACAGGAGGATTCAGGAACAACACTTTTTTAGGATGCTGAGGCGCAACTTGGGTGCATATCATATCATGTTGGACAGTCTAGTATCCACCGATGTAAGTATATACTCTATTTCCTTGACTAATCAATTTCATAATATTAAATTTTTTATTTTTTAGTAACAAAATTTTTTAACAAATGTCACATGTCATTTCAGATTGCATGGCTTCCATATTAGGATCTATTAAACTAGTTTCCCACATACTGAACTGATGAGATTCAGGATTCCATGTTTTTAGTGCATCTCATTCACTTTCACATTATCAAGTTTTACCTCCTGATAGAGTTATGTGACAGTTTCAATTTTTTCAACATATTCTCTTTCCAGCACGACAGTCAGTAGCGTTTCATTCTGTGAAGCTGATAGGAAGGCAGGATGTCAACTAGTGCCAATGACATGCATAGTATCTAGACCTATGACATAGACAATACTCATTTCATATAGAGTTTATTCATACTATGTGATTCTATCTAGTATAACATCTCAAGTATGAGTCATGCTAGAGACTGAAGACTATACTACATCTTACTTCACACGACAGAGGGCTCTAAAATCTGGTAAGTTAATAAATTTGAATTAGTTTGTTTGTTGTACTTATTTATAATTAATTTTGAATCTCTTTATATCATACATGACTAAAAAATATTATCTTCATGTCTGATCTAAAGGAATATGAGGTTTTTTACCATGAAATATACCATGTTGTAGCGTAGGGGATGATGCCAGTGTATAGTACTTTACATGATGGTATCTTTGATTTTCCTCTCTAAGGAGATGGTGTTCTTGCTCAGGGAGTAGAGGTTCCTACTCAGGAACCTCCTCAAATAGTTGTTGATGTTGAGGAGCCATGATGATGATGATGTAGACATCGTCGTGCTGAAAATGAGGCCTCACCTATTCCACATGCATAGGTTGACCCTTTAGCAATCCATCCCTAACTAATTGGGGATGAGCATTAGGAGGAATGAGATCCATTTTCATTGTTAGGATATCCACAATTTTTGCTTAGGTACAGCTTATCTGAGCTTCTATCAGGGGTAATTTATATGTGATCTATTTACAAGATCTGGCTTAGAGGGTTAGGTCATGGGTGGTGGTTGGTTCCCTCCCCATCTGGAGGGGAAGGAGTGTACTCCGGTGATGGTTCGTGCTCATCCTTTCATCCCTTTCACTAACCTAGTGTTTTTACCTTCTTTTCCCATGATCTATCTATCCCTAAGGTACCCTTACTGGATAATGGCATCCCTAAGCTTCTGATTTCTCTTTTGGAGTACACAGAATCCACGGATCGCTTGGACTACTCTCTGGTCGCTTGTTTTGGATTATGTTTCCCCTCAATTGACTCCTTTGATAGGTATGTTGCTGAATCTTGGGGATTGAATGATCAAGTAGTTATCGGACTGCTAGATTGTCAAGATCTGTCCCCCAGGTCCCGTGCTGTGACAACCCCAAGCCCGCCTTCTATAGGCCAGGGGATGGAGACTATCACAAAATAGGCAGATCCTAAAAAGGGAAGGTATTTTCCTTTAAACATATATACACACAAAAATATAAAACTATAGAAAGTAAACAAAAGGTAAACCAAAACTATAAATGAGGAAACTAAAAAGAGTATCATATAATCTGAAGGTACAAAGGGGCCAGAATATAAGGCTGAAATCACAAAGGAAAGTTCCACTTCCATGGTATACCCACTGGAGACCCTACCTGAATGATAGGTGAAGGGTAGCTACCTATAGTCGTAGTGGTATGCCTATATGTCCCATATCATTGAGTACCACCTATTCTCAAACCACCAAGGTCTCCGTCGAAGCATCGATCACCTGCATGAGACACAACATGTGTGGGTGAAGCCCTTCTAGGGTTGAGTAACACAATACTCAGTATGGACCCCAAACCACAATGGAAAGATCACAAAGCAAGATAAAACAGCAATACCACACATCAAAGACAACTTGTCAAGATCTGTCCCCTAGGGCCCGTGCCGTGACAACCCCAAGCCCGCATTCTATAGGCCAGGGGATAGAGACTATCACAGAATAGGCAGATCCTAAAAAGGGAAGGTATTTTCCTTTAAACATATATACACACAAAAATATAAAACTATAGAAAGTAAACAAAAGGTAAACCAAAACAATAAATGAGGAAACAACAAAGAGTATCATATAATATGAAGGTACAAAGGGGCCAAAATATAAGTCCAAAATCACAAAGGAAAGTACCACTTCCATGGTCTACCCACTAGAGACCCTACCTGAATGATAGGTGAAGGGTAGCTACCTGTAGTCATAGTGGTATGCCTATATGCCCCATATCATTGAGTACCACCTATTCTCAAACCACCAAGGTATCCGTCGAAGCATCGATCACCTGCATGAGTCACAACATGTGTGGGTGAATCCCTTCTAGGGGTGAGTAACACAATACTCAATATGGACCCCAAACCACAATGGAAAGATCACAAAGCAAGATAAAACAGCAATACCACACATCAAAGACAACTCACACTAGGTATATCTCAAATTATAGAAAGTAATATTATCAGTTATAGAGCTAAATCATCTTGTAATGCAGAGGGACTCATCCCTGATGAGTCACTGAGATTTGTTCATCTACTTGACCACTGAGGTCAGCTCCGATGTTGGACCACTGAGGTTTGCTCAACTGTTGGACCATTGAGGTCTGCTCGGCTGTTGGACCACTAAGGTCCGCTCATCTGCTCGACCATTGAGGTTCGCTCGTCTGCTCGACCACTAAGGTTCGCTTGTCTGCTCGACCACTAGGGTACACTCGTCTGCTGGACCACTAAGGTCTTCTCATCTGCTGAACCATCGAGGTATGATCATCTTCTAGACCACTGAGTTCCACTCTTTTGTTGGACCACTGAGGTCTGCTCTGCTACTGTACCACTGAGGTCCTCCCATCATGTCCTTCATGTCACACCCAGCTGTAGGATTCTCGTTCTCCAGTGCACTTGATTCTGGGAGAATATACTCCTTAATCCATCATTCGTATCTTGACATCCACAAAAACTCACTTAGATTATACCGAAGGGATAATCTCATCATAAGGGTCCCAATAATGAAGATGGTACGTCAATTGAACGTCTGTTCTGAAAGTTATTGGTGTTTTAGTAAACAGGTGTTAGTTTCTTCTAGGCTCGGTCTGACTTGGTCGGACCAACCCGACCAACCCGATCAGGGGGTACCACATGACCCAACCTGTTTTCGTCCAACCCAACCCGACCGGTTGGGTCTGGGCCAACCTGGTCCAACCTGGTCTAGTGGCCAAGACCATTAGGCCTTGCGGGACCTAGCTCAGTTTGGTCATGGGTCCAGCTCGTTGGGTCACCCAGTGACTCAGTTCTCAACCAGTTCGGTATGACATTGTCAAATCGGTTCAGACTAGTCGGGATGACCAATATCCCAATTTCCTATCCATCCTAGCCTGCACCGGCGGGTCGGTTATCCTCCATCATGGGCCTTCTAGTGGTTTGGTTTATTTCGCGAGCCCGGACCGCATCGGTAGGCCGGCTTGGGTCCAGACAAGATGTCGCGCTAGCATCCAGTTTATGCAGCATGCGGCTGGATGAGGTTGGATGCCTCACTCCACACATGGTACCCACTAAACTTCGTACTAGAACACACCACAAAACACCACATGGGCCCTTTCCCATGATGTGACACCCATCCAGTGCTACCCCCTATGCCGTTTTTCCTCTGATGCGGCCAGGTGGTCGCGTCGGCCTTCTGCCAGCCACCGTCCTCCATGTTGGTTGCCCATGTCACCACCGTAGCGCGCTGCTCTCACACCACCTCCCACTTTCCACCACAACCTCTCACCAATGTCGCGGCATGCCTGGTCGTAGCCCTTCCACCTGGTGCCTCCTTGGCCGATGCATCATCGACCATTGCATCATGAAGAATGGGAAGAATGCGAGAAGAAAAGAGGGGAAGGAGTTGCACATAATAACACCCAAAAAATGATCTGAGTCTTTTTTCATGTTGACCCTGATGTGTTCTTGTTAGAAGGATCATGAAGAACCAAAATTAGGTGAAATAATCACAAAGATTGTTATCCCCTTTATCCCGCATCTTTATCCATAATGTACGAACGATCGATCTGCTGGTTAACTTGTTCATTAGTTAAACTATGTTCTTCATTTAAAAGAAATAACGGGGAAATCAATTCACACAAAAAAGAATCAAATTCCTACCTGAAAAAAAAATATTTCATGAGGATTATCATTTGTCTTCATTCATCAATCTCCAGTCATGAATCCTCTCTCTAAGGTTTTTCATGTCGTCATCTGATTTGTCGGTGTTCGTCATTGGAGAGGTTTCATTCTTCATTCGTCAGAGTAATTCCAGGGTTGTTCATCAACCCTAAATCCAAAGTTTAATTAAAGAAGAAGATGCATTCATGTTGCAACATCTCCACCCTGATCCATTAATGAGGTTCCTTATTCGGATTCAGTGTCGCCTCGTCATTTCACTGTAGCACTAACGAGTCATTGTGAAAAAAATAAGAAAATATAATAAAATAAAATTTTAAGTTATTTTATTTTTCTTCTGAAACATTCAAAAAATAACATTCACCCTCAACCCGTACTGATCATGGTTATGCTCTTCCTAAGGGAAGAACACCCTCAAAAGTTCAATGATACTCTTGGATTTCCAATCTGAGTTACCGTTTAGGAGTTATAAGGATTTGAAAATAAAATAATTTTTACTCAATTATGTTATTTACAGCCAAAAATCACTTTCCAATATTGGCCCGCACCAGCAAATGCTAGGCTCTACCTAAGGAAAGAACACCCTCATGAGGTCAAAGGTGGTCTCATATTTTTAATCTGAGTCACCATTTTTGAGTTATAATAATTTGATAAGTAAAATAATTTTATTTAATTATTTTATTTAAAGTTATGCCATTTTAAGGATTTCTCACTGAAGGCCCATGCCGACTAAGATTAAGTTGCACATAGGATAAACCCACTATCCTAAACTCAACGGTGCCCTCATATTTTTTATCTAGGTAGACTTTTAGGAGTTATTCCACTTTTTTAGGGAAGCCACCCACGCGCGCTATTTAAAACTTAACATTTTTTGACAGACCATTCTGAGCACATCGGGCCTCAGAATCACATGCCATCTTAGATCCTAGTCTCGACATAATTTCATTTAATTTTCAAAAAAATTACATGGAATTTAAAGGTATTACAATACTCATCCCTTTAGGTTTTTATGTCATTGTAAGCCGAAACAAGGGATAACCAAACAAATGGGGGTACTAAGCACAAATCTGAGCCTCCCATTCCCATGTGATCTCCAGGAGATTCTTATTCTTCCAATGAACACACACCAGAATAATTGACCATCCATGAAGTATCCTCTCCTATTTATCCTCTATCTCCATTGGGTACTCTGTGAATGTTGCCCCGTCTTCAATCTCCAGCTCGTTGTGGTCAATGATTTGAGAAGGTTCATGCACGTATCTCTTCAGCTAGGATATATGGAAGATGTCATGCACCCTCTCTAAATACGGTGGTAGATACAAGTGGTACGCCCCCTCACCCACTCTACCCAGTATCAGAAAAGGTCTGATGAACCTCAGAGATAACTTGTCACCCTGGCCAAATCTCTATATCTCTTGTTGAGGAGATACCCATAAGAATATGTGGTCCCCATATTCAAACTCTAAGGGTCTCTGTCACCTATCAGCATAGGAATTATACCATATCTTTGCAGTCTTCATCCACTCTTAGATGACATTTACCTTCTTAGTGGTAGCTGTTACCATCTTTGGACCCAATGGTGTTGACTCCCCAAGGTTTTTTCATCATAACAGCGACCTACATGGTCATCCATACAGTTCCTCGAATGGTTCCATACTGATGGTGGAGTGGTAGCTATTATTATATGTAAACTCCATCAGTGGTAGGTGTTCCTCACAACTAAGAACAAAATAAAGAATGCGGGAATGAATTATGTCCTCTAATGTGTGTATAGTCCGCTCTGTTTGGCCATCTATCTGTGGGTGAAAGGTTGTGCTCAAGAAAAGATGAGTCCCAAACACCTCATTCAATCCCTTCCATAACTGGGATGTAAATCATGCATCACTATCTGAGACTATCGTAGATGGGACTCCATGGATTTGAACTATCTCTTGCAAGTAGAGGCATCCCATGATCTCAACTAAACCCAGTTCTCGAATGGGTAGGAAGTGGGCCGACTTGGGGAGTCATTCTACGATCACCCAGATGGTATCATGCCCCTTAGATGTACATGGTAATCCCATCACAAATTCCTTCAATATCCCATCCCACTTACACTCTGATACCTCATGGGGTTGTGTTGAACCTTCTGGAACCTGGTGCTCAGCCTTCACTTACTAACAAGTGAGGCATCTCGAGACAAACTCTACAACTACCTTCTTCATCCTTGGCCACTAGTATTGATGTTGGATGTCTCGATACATCTTCTCCACACTGAGATATACTACCAATGGGGATGTATGGAACTCCCTCAACACTTCCTCCGGTAACACCACTTTTATAATGGTGCATCTTCTAAAAAGTATAGTTTGCTCCCCACCTTTCGAATATCTATAAGGGGCATGCTCTATGGACATCTGGGCACATGTAGTCTTATAGCTGGAATATCCAAGTTGTGCCTCCCTAACTCATTGTAATATTGTAGGAGAAGCTACCATCGACTGAAGATAATCTACCTCATCTTTATCCACAAAGGATATCTGAAGTGAGGCCAACTGCTCTGAGGCCTCATCCAGTAGCTGTGAAATATATCTCATGTTGAGAGCATCTACCACCACGTTCCCCTTCCCAAGAGTATAGACTATCTCTAAGTCATAGTCTTGGAGGAACTCTATCCAGAAAATTTGTATCAGGTTCAGATCCTTATGAGAAAATATATAATTCAGACTCTTTTGGTCATAGCAGATGATGAATCATTTCCCCATAAGGTAGTGTCGACACATCTTCAGTGTGAAAACTACCACATCCAAATCAAGGTCATGAGTCACATAGTTAAACTCATGTGGTCTCAACTATCATGAGCCATATGAAATTACTGCTTGACCCAATATCAGGACACAACCAACCTCGGTTCCTAATGCATCATAGAACACTACGTAGTCAATTACCTCCTATGAAAACCTTAAGATAGGATCACTCATCAAGATCTACCACAATTGATGAAAGCTCTTCTGGAAACCTTCTATCCATAAGAAGGGTTTTCCCTTCTTTTTCAATGCTTCCATGGGTTCTTCCACTCTAGAGAAGTCAGGTACAAATCTTTGATAGTACCCAACCAATCCAAGGAATACCCACACATCGATAATGCTCTTGGGTGACTCCCAAGAAAGAACTTCCACAATCTTTGATGGATCCACTGTAACTCCAACCTTTGAGATAAAATATCCTAGGAAGTGGACCTTGCGTATCCATAGCTCACACTTAGAGAGATTTTAATAAATCTAGTGCTCTCAGACTGTGTCCAGAACCATCCTCAGGTGTATCATGTGCTCATCCTAGGATGATGAATACACTAAGATGTCATCAATCAAGACCACTACAAACCAATATTAGTACGATTGGAAGATCCTATTCATGAGTCCCATGAACTCTATTGGGGTTTTTGTCACACTAAACTACATCACTAAGTACTCATAGTGGTTGTAGAAACATCTGAAAGACGTTTTTTAGATGTCCTCATCTCGTACTCGAAGCTCGTGATAGCCTGATCTAAGGCCTATGTTTGAGAACCATCTTGATCCATTAAGCTAATTGAAGAGGTCGTCAATCCTTGGTAGAGGATAATTGTTCTTCACAGTCACATAGTTTAGGTTCCGGAAGTCCACGTATAACCCCAAGCTTCCGTCTTTCTTCATGGAAGGAAACATTGGGGCTAGCCTTGGTGAAACATTGGGTCTTACAAACCCCTTCCTCTTCAAGTCCTCCAACTATACCCTTAGCTCCCAAAGCTCTGCAAGAGCCATCTGATATGTAGGTGTAGATATCGATGTCGTCCCAAGGTATATATCAATGCATAATTCTACCTCTCTATGAGGAGGTAGTCCTAGAACATCCTTTGGAAAGATTTCCTCATACTCATCCACCACTATAGGAAACTATGGACTCATCTCATCCACTGCACTGAGGGTCATGCTAGAAAACTGAAGAGTGATTGGCTGCACCCTCCTATGTGCAAGTCCACCTCGCACTACAAGAGCTACCGTCTCATAAGTAAAGGATAAACAAGCCCATATTCATGAACACACCACACTTTGTGCCTAAAATAGTCAATCTGAGCATGGACTATGGATAAACAGTCCACACCTAGAATGATGTTGTAAGGCTTCGATGCTGCTACTAGGAGATCACATCTGAATCTCTCACCTCCAAGAGTAAGCTCACACTACCGGAACCAGTGTGTGATCATTGAATCTCTTCCCATAGGAGTCTCTAATTGTAAGTATTGATCCAACAGCTTGATCGCAATCTCCGAGCCCTGAACAAGGTCCATGGAAAAGAAATAGTGACTCGAACCTATGTCTATAAGAACTGTAGCTAAATTGAAGAAGACACAGATCATACCTTGAATCATATATGGTACGTCGGGACCGTAGACCTCAACTGCCTGAAGCTGATCCATCCCCTATCCCCCTTCTCCTGGATCACATTATAGACCATCTGGGGGTGTTGGTGGTAGTACCTTATACATACGCCCACCCCTTTCCACTCGTCTCGTTCCTCTTCCAAGTCTGCCGCCTGGCAGACTGCCTTGTTCCCATCTTTTTCACCGCCTCGGTGGTCCCTCGACCATCTTCCAGTCCTCTGCACGGTGAGTTGGGAAATCTTGAGCCATGTTCCCCTGCCCGCCACATGCACACCGTACTCTGCACATCTAATGAATCCCTCTACCTCGGTAGCCACATACTGCTGACCCTGAGTCATGGGTTTGTCCTCTGAATTGTCTAGCCCTCTTGGGCCTCTGCATCATCTCTCTAGTTCCCACCAAGGATGAATCATCCCCCCGTCGCCTGGTGGTATCTCCCACCATTAGTTCCTGCTCTGTGAGGAATCTCTTCACAAGTAGAGCTTGATCTAGTACCCCATTCTGTATAGGGATAATGAGGGAAATCATCGATGCCCTGATCTCCCATCGGAGTCCATACTCAAAAGTCTGGGCCCTGAAGAAAGGGTCCCATACCATATCTGTATAGTAACAAGAGAGGCTTTTGAACCTTGCAGAGTACTCATCCAATGTCAAGTTTCCCTGTTGTAGGTGAAGCAGCTCCTGTATGCGCACTGAGTGCAAAGATTCCAGGAAAAACTCCTCCCTGAACAGTTGCTCGAAGTCAGACCAGGTTTCGGTTTCCTCCTCATGAGTATGTATGGTCAAACTCCACCATCTCCCCATTTATACCTATATAATACTCACATATATAACTGTTATATGGTCAAGTGGCATCCTCACTAAGAGGAGGACTCATGTCACCGCCTCCAGTCAATCCTCAGCGGCCTCAGGATCTGTCTCCCCCCTAGATCTGGGAGGTCTCTTTCTCTGGAACTCGTGTAAGGCACAGATCCTACGTGCATCCTCTACCGGTATCCCAGGTAGTAACTTCAGACCAACGGGCGGTGGTATTTCTTGGACACCGCCTGAAGGTTCTATCTCGGGAAACAATCCTTGTACTGAAGCTTCATCGCTCTGTGGACCATCCTCGTGGTCGTGCATTGGAACCCTGGCTGGTTGTCTGTGTAGAGGAATCCTAAAATAGATTATGATGAACCATGTTCAATCTTATTATACCTGTTGAGATGGATCTGACTCAAAAATATCATGGGAAAACACTCAAATATGCATGCAACTAGTTTTTTAATGTATCTGTCAGAAAATAGAATTCAGGGTCCTAGTGTATGGATACATTGGTTGTCACACCAACACTCGACTCTCTATCCTGAAACCTGAACTCAAAACACTTAACACTGTTTCCCCATAAAAATTTACAGACTCTAAGTTCTTCTGGTAGAACCTACCTCCTTTGATACCAATTTGTCAAGACTTTTCCCACAAGGCATGTGTCGTGACTACCCCAAGCCCGCCTTCCATAGGCCAGGGTCTAGTGATTATCACAAAATAAGAATATCCCAATAAGGGAAGGCATTTTCCTTTAAACCTGTATACACTCACAAAGCTCAAACTGCGGAAATTAAACACGAGGAAAACCATAACTATCACTGAGGCAACTACAAAGAGTACCAAACAAACTGAAAGTACAAGGGGGCCAAAATAAAACCCCAAAACCACAAAGTAAAGTACAACTACCACAATCTATCCACTCAAGACCTTGCCTGAAGGGTAGTTGAAGGTTATCTGCCTATAGTCATAGTAGTACGTTCGTTCGTCCCGTATCACTGAGAACCACCTAGTCCTGGACCACCGAGGTCTTCGTCGAAGCGTCGATTACCAGCACGAGACACGAAACATGCAAATGAAACCCATTTAGGGGTGAGTAACCCAAAACTTAGTAGGGACCCCAAACCACAATGGGAAGATCACTGAGCAAGACCACATAGTAAAGACAGTTCACACGAGGTATAACTCGAAGTATAGAAATTAAGATTAATTGTCGAAGAGATGAATCATCTTATACTACTGAGTGAATCATCCCGAATGAGCCATCGAGGTTCCTTTAGCTACTGGACCACTGAGGTTCACTCCGCTGCTAGACCACTGAGGTATGATCGGCTGCTGGAGCACTGAGTTCCGCTCGTCTTTTGGACCACTAAGGTTGGCTCGTCTGCTGGACCAATGAGGCCCACTCATCTGCTGGACCATGGAGGTCTGCTCTACTACTGGACCATTGGGGACCACTCATCATATCCTTCATGTCAAAGGTTGTCGTAGGATTCCCACTATCCTGTATGCTTGATGTTAGGAGAATTTATTCCTCAATCCATTGATTGTATATCAACTTCTATGAAAACTCCCTTAGAGTATACCCAAGGCACTGTCTCATTGTAAGGGTCCCAACGCTACAGATGGTGTGTAAATCTAATGGTTGGTCTGAATGTTATTGGTGTTTTAGTAAACATGGACCAGTTTCGTGTGGGCCCGGTCCGACTTGGTTGGGCAAACCCGACCAACCCAGCCCAAGGGTCCCGCAAGACCCAACTTGTTTCAGCAGACCAAACCTGACCTAGTTAGGGCCGGGCCGACCCGGTCCATCCTGGTCTAGTGGAAAGACCCATCCGACCTTGTTGGACCTGACCCGGTTTACCCGTGGGTCCAACCCATCATGTTTCCCAACAACCTAGTTCTCAACTGGTCTGGTCTGACTTAGTCAGACCGGTTCTGACCAGTCGGGTCGCCCAACGGCCCAGTTTACCATCTGGCTCGGCCCACTATGGGCCATCTTGGGTCCAGACCAAACGTCGCGTTGGCATTCTGTTCGGGCAGTACGTGGCCGGCTGTGGTCGGCCACCTCCCTCCTCACGTGGTCCCTGCTGGTCTGCGTGCCAGCGCACACCACAACCGATCCCGTGGGCCACTCCCCTAAAAGCAGTGCCCAACTGGCACTGCCCCCCTTCGTTGGTTCACCTCTTATGCGACAAGGTAGTCACGTCCGCCTGCCGCTCACCACCGGCCTTCGTGTCGGCGGCCCCTGTCACCGTCGCAGCGTGATGCTAGCACGCCGCACCCGTCTACCACCACAGCTTGGTACTACGACCACATCTAGGTGATGTGGCCTCTCACTGATGTTGTGGCCCTTCCACCTTATGCCTCTTCAGCTGATGCATCATTGATCGTTGTGTCACGAAGAACGGGGACAATGAAAAAAGAACAGAAGGGAAGGAGTTGCACATAAGAACACCCAAAGAATGATCTGGGTCTTTGTTCGTGTTGACTCGGATTTGTTCTTGTAAGCAGGATTACGAAGAAAAAAATAAGGTGGAATAATCACTATGATTAATATCACCTTTATCCCGCATCATTAACCATACCACACAAATGATCGATTCACGGGTTAACTTGTTCATGATTTAACCTGTGTTCTTCATTTCAAAGAAAGAACGGGGAAAATCAATTCACATAGAAAAACATCAAATCCCTACCTGGAAAAGGAGACTGCTTGAGGATGATCATCCATCGTCATCTGTTGATCTCCGATCTCGAATCCTCTCTCCATGGTTGTCGACATCGTTGTTCGATTTTCTGGCATTTTTTGTTGGAGAGGTTTCTTTCTTTGTTCACCAGAAGAATTATAGGGTGGTTAATCAACCCTGAATCCCCTATTTAATTAAAGAAAGAAGACACATTCACATTGAAGCATAACCACCCAGCTCCATTAATGAGGTTCATTAATGGGAGTTAGTGCTGCCTCATCATCACACTGCAGCGCTGACGAGCCATTGTGTAATGAAGAAGAAAATCTAACAAAATAAAATTTTAAATTATTTTATTTTTCTTTTGAAATGTCCGAAAATTAACATTCAACCTCAACCTGCATCGGTCAAGGTTAGGCTCCGCCTAAGGGAAGAACGCCCTCACGAGTTCAATGGTACTCTCAAATTTCCAATCCATGTTACTATTTGGATGTTATAAGGATTTAAAAATAATATAATCATTACTCAATTATTTTATTTATATCCAAAAAAACTACGTTCTACTGTTGGTCTGCGCCAGCCAGTGTTAGGATCTGTCTAAGAAAAGCATACCATCATGAGCTCAAAGGTGGTCTCATATTTTCTATCAGAGTCACCATTTGTGAGCTATAAAGACTTGAAAAATAAAATAATTTTATTTAATTATTTTATTTACGATTATTCCAATTTCGGGTTTTCTCACTATAGGCTCGCATCGACTAAGCTTAAGTCACGCCTAGGGTAAACAAGCCATCCTGAATGCAACAGTGCCCTCAAATTTTTGATCTGAGCACCCATTTAGCAGTTACTCCTCTTTTTCAGGAAAACCGCTCACACTCTATTTAAAACTTATCATTTTTCGACGAGCCATTTCGGGCACCCCGGGCCTCGGAATCACACATCGTCTCAGTGCATAGTCTCAAAATAATCCTATTTAGTTTTCAAAAAAATTACATGTAATTCTATAGTATTACATGGATCCTCACTATTTTTTTATCCTTTTCATGGTTTAGGATGATATGATTACCCCCTGGCCTAGAGCTCCTCACACCTTTGATGGTTTTCATTTCTCCCTATTTTGGAAATCTTTTGATTTTCACATAAAATGGGACCCTCTGACTACAGTTTTCTAGGTCAATTCCCCTATTCTACCTTTTCCATTTCAAAATCGATCGATCCTAAAGATGGCAGAGAACATGTTGGGTAGGTCTGTATGTACGAATGATAGGACCCAAACTCTTTGTCACCCAATAGCCCCCCCTCATCTGCATTGAAGTTGATGTCTTGAAGCCACGGGTCGAGTATTTTTGGATTTATGTTGAAAAAGAATACTTTTGTTGAAAATTAGTGATTATTTCTCCACTTGCAATCGGCAGGGACACTCCTTAATTCTTTATCGATGAGGCACCATTGGTCGAAAGGGTATCAATATGTTGTCGGTTGTGGAGCCTCTTCTATTTCACTGAAAGAGTTTGTAGCTCGTCAAGAGGGATACATCGATAGAGCGATTGAAAGTGAGGATGTTTCCACTACATTGGATTCAGGGTTATTGTATGTGGGGGCCACTCTCATTTGTGGGATTATTAAAAGGGAGGAATTCCATGGTCGGCAACAGCTCCAGCGGAAAGTTTCTTCTTTGGTTTGGATGACAACCAAGGCAGCACCTACTGTTGAAGCAGCCAGTGGCGTGGAAGTTTTCAAGGGTTGATGAACCACCCAAAACAAACCATAGACTATATCTTTTTATTATTCTTTAAAATAGGAATCAATCCCATATTTTTTGTAATCTATAACCAGTGGTGATCCTCTGAAAAACTTATATAGAGAGAAATAGAACAACCCCCCTCTTCTCCTGTGGATGTAGGCAACGCCATTTCCTAACCACGTTAATTCTCTATGTTATCCATTTTCTTTCCTCATTTGTGTTTGATTTCGTCGCCTTAAAGCTCTTCTGCCCCAAAAAAGTGGTATCAGAGGTTTTGGGAGTGAAACAACGACGTGAAAGCAACCTTTTCTAGAAACCGAAAAGCTTAAATTGCTCAGAAAATTTTTTCGATCCCAGATCAGTAAAGAGCATGGTGAGACGATTCCAATGGTGCATGAAGTGTCAAAAATAGAGCTTAAATGAAATATATAGGGTCAGTCAAAGTTTGGTCAAACTGTGGGTGCTATAGTACCCACATACTAGAGAAGACGACACTATTCACGTCGGCAGTGACATTACGACGACATTCCAGCCACAGCTCCAGCATGCCACGCCAGCGCCACATCAGCAGTTAATCTAGACCATTGAAACTGTTTTGGTCATAACTCAGCCAATCAGATCTCCTTTTCATTGGAAAATTTTTGGAAGATTCTCTTGTCGATCCACTGTCTAATTTGGGCAGCACACTTCCTATTGAGTATGACCCACTCCTCATCCACTGGCAGGGTACTGGCTAACGTCTTCTCTTTGGGTTTACCACTTATTGACGTTTCCTCCGCTTGCGCTGTAACAGGATTAGTGGTTTCCACTATAGGCTTCCACAAATCATTAATATACAAAAGGTCCTCCATTTTCTATTTCCAGATGGAATAATTAAATTTCATGAGATTAACCATATTATCGGTATTTTCTCTAATAGATGGAGTTCAAATTTCGAAAATCTAACCATAAGGATGTGTCCATAACGGTTAAAATACCTGGAATCGGCTCCTATATCGCTGATGCGTCATCTTTTCAACTTGAAATACAAAGAAGAGACCAACGTATCAGAGCACATGAGCGAGTTTCAAGGTACTGTTGATCAGCTGAATTCTATGAAGATGATGATTGATGATGAGTTTAAGGCACTGTTGATGTTGAGTTCTTTACCGAATATGTGGGACACATTAGTTGTGTCGGTCAGTAATTCTACTCCAGGTGGAACTCTCACTGTGGGGATGGTGAAATACAGAATGTTTAATGAAGAGTCCAAAATAAAATATGAGGGACATACACCTGAATTAGAAGCTCTTGTCACTGAAAGATAAGGGAAGAAAAAATGGCAGGGTAGAAGCAGAGGAAGAGAACCCTACAACCAAAGTCTTCATAAGAGGAAGTGATCTAAATATCGATCAATATATGACATGAAGTGCCACCACTATGGCAAGCCGAGACACTTCATCCGGGAGTGTAGAAGGTTGAAAGTAGAGCAGAGGAATCAGGAAGGTAAGACCCAAAATAATGATGTTGCAGTTGTCAATGACAAAATCATTATTGTTCCAGAAGATAATCAGGTGAGTCTTGCAAGCCAAGACTCGACATGGGTGATTGATTTCAGTGCCTCCTACTATGTCACTACCAGAAGATATTTCTTCTCATCTTACCATTCTTGGAGTTTCAGACATGTGACGATGGGAAATTATGGTGTATCCAAAATTACTAGTATTGGGAATATTTTTATGGAAACGAATGTTGGATACAGGTTATTGTTGAAGGATGTGAGGCATGTTCCTGATATTCGCCTCACTCTGATATCCACTGGAATAATCAATGACAACGGATATGTTAGTTCCTTCAGTGATGGGAAATGGAAGATTAACAAAGGTAACCTCGTAATTGATAAAGGAAAGAAAGATACTTCTCTTTATCTCATAGATACAAGACCGTGTGGAGAAGTAAATGCAGCCAGAAAAGATGTTCCTGCAAAAGTTTGGCACAGGTGGCTGGGTCACAAGAGTGAGAGAGGAATCAAAATGCTCTCCAGGAAAGAACTCTTTCCAGGAATAAAAGATACAAATATGGATAATTGTGTTGATTTCGTCATGGGAAAACAACAAAGAGTATCGTTCCGTAGTAATATACCATCCAGAAAAGAAAATGTTTTAGATTTGATTCACACTGATGTTTGCTTGATGAGCACCAAAACGATGGGAGGTGCTATTTATTTTGTTACCTTCATAGATGATCATTCCCGAAAATTCGGGGCCTTTTCTTTGAACACTAAAGATCAAGTGAAAAATGTTTTCAAGTAGTTTTATGTGAAGGTCGAAAGAGAAATAGGCAGATGGTTAAAGTGTGTGCGATCATATAATGGAGGAGAGTACTGTGGTCTGTTTGAGTAGTACTGCAAGAGTTTTGGCATCAGGCTAGAAAAATCAGTATCAAAGATGCCTCAGCATAACGTTCTTGCTGAGAGGATGAACAGAACAATTTTCAAGAGAATTAGATGTATGCACTCAAATGAAAAGATGTCAAACACCTTTTGGGGGAGGCAATGATGACCGTAGTTGATCTTATCAACCTCTCTTCATCAGTTCCACTAAACTATGATGTTTCAAAAAGTGTCTGGATAGGTAAAGATGTTTCATACAAACACTTGACAGTATTTGGCTCTAGGAAATTTGTTCACATCCCGAAAGATGAACGGGAAAAGATGGATGGAAAAGGAAAGAAATGTATCTTTTTTGGGATACGACCATGAAGATTTTGGATACCGACTATGGGATCCTATCAGCAGGAGGATCGTCAGAAGAGGAGATGTGGTGTTTCTTGAGGACCAGTCAATTGAAGATTTTTAGAAATAAAAAGTGCATAGAATCACAGCCTGAGGAAATTACAGTCAGTCTGGAACTAGTCTCACCACCATCAGTACCAACTACTGCGAGAGAGATACATGACACTGATGATACATCACTAGCAGGTAATATGTCTCCATCTGCTGATATGTCTTCATCATATGATATTCCAGAACAGATTCCCCCCAAAGCACAGTTGAGGAGATCCACCAGAGAATTAAAACTGAGTCGTAGATACTCACCAAATGAGTATGCGATGCTCACTGATGGGGGAGAGCCAGAAAGTTATGATGATGCGATCAGGAGTCAGTAGAATATGGAATGGAAGAAATTCATGCAATAGGAGATGAGATCATTGCACAAGAACCATACATTTGATTTGGTAGAATTGCCACATGGAAAGAAGACACTCAAGAACAAGTGGGTTTATATAATTAAAGGAGAAGATGGCAGCTCACAACCGCGCTATAGAGCCAGAATGGTTGTCAAGGGATTCGATCAAAAGAAAGGTATTGACTTTGATGAAATTTTTTCTCCTATGGATAAAATTTCTTCTATCAGTGTTGTTCTTGGATTGGAAGCTAGTTTGAACCTAGAGGTTCAACAACTGGATGTAAAGACAACATTCTTATATGGTGATCTTGATGAGGAGATATACATAGAGCATCTAGAGGTATTTTAGGACAAAGGTAAAGAAAATATGATATGCAAGCTTAAGAAAATCTTATATGGTCTGAAACAGGCCCTGAGGAAGTGGTACAAGAAATTCGACTCATTCATGGAGAAAAATGAGTATAGGAGGACAACTGCTAATCACTATGTTTTTATCAAACAGTTTGCTAAGGGTAATATCATTATCTTGTTGCTTTATGATCATGATATGCAGATTATTGGCAGAGATATCACCAATACTGACAGGTTGAAGAAGGGGTTGAACAAGTCTTTTGAAATGAAGGTCTTGGAAGACGCTACTTAGATTCTTGATATGACGATTACTCGTGACATGAGGAATCACAAGATTTGGCTATCTCAAGAGCAATACATTGAGAAGGTTCTTTGAAGATTCAACATGGGAAAGGAAAAAATCAGTTACCACTCCACTTGCGAGTCATTTTAGGCTCACTGCAAGTCAGAGTCCATCAACTGAGAAAGAGAAAGCAGAAATGGAAACAATTCCTTATCATTCAACAATTGGCAGTCTTATGTATGTCATGGTGCGCATCAGACTAGATATTGCTCACGTTGTTGGCATTGTGAGCAGGTTCTTATTAGATCCAGGAAAGGAGCACTGGACAATGGTCAAATGGATATTGAGGTATCACTGAGGTATATCTTGTCATTGTTTATGTTTTGGAAATGACAAACATGTTTTGGAAGGATACACAGATGCAGATATGGCTAGTGATGTGGACAAGAAGAAATCCATATCCAGATACCAGATATCATTTGCAGGGGGAGCAGTCTCATGGAAATCACAACTTCAGAAGCGTGTTGCCTTATCCACCACAGAAGCGGAATATATCGCGGTCATTGAGGGCTGCAAGGAGATGTTGTGGATGAAGAAGATTTTACAGGAGCTGGGACAGAGTCAAGAGAATTATATTCTCTATTGTGATAGTCAGAACGCTATTCATCTCAGCAAGAACCCGACATTTCATTCCAGGTACAAACACATTGATGTGCGATATCACTGGATCCGAAATGTTCTTGACGAAAAATTGTTGAATATGGAGAAAATTCACACCGATGATAATGGGGCAAACATGATGACGAAGGTTCAACCGAAAGAGAAGGTAAATTCTTGCAAGGAGACTGCAGCTCTAGCTTCTACCCCAAATTGGTCGTAAGTGAGAGATTTGTGGAGGGCACTCCTATTTGAGGGATTATTCAAAAGGAGGAAGTCCATGGTCGGCAACAGCTCCAGCGGACAGTTTCATCTTTGGTTTGGTAGCCAACCAAGGAGGCACCTACCGTTGATTCAGCCAGCGGCGTGGAAGTTTTCAAGGGTTGATGAACCACCCCAAACCAACCATGGACTGCATCTTTTTCTTCTTCTTTAAAACTGGAATCAATCTCATATTTTTGTAATATGTATCGAGTGGTGATCCTCGACAAACTTACCTGGAGAGAAATAGAACGACTCCCCTCTTCTCCTGTGAACGTAGGCAACACCACTGCCGAACCACGTTAATTCTCCATGTTCTCCCTTTTCTTTCCTCATTTGTGTTTGGTTTCATTGCTACGAAGCTCCGCTGCCCCAACATTGCAGAAGGGTAGTCCCAAGCCGATCCCTTCTCCTGGCATCAAGGATTCTTCTAAGATGATCTCTGACCCTTTTGTCTCCAACATTTTTGCATCTTGGTGGTCTGATTTGGGTAGTGCAACAGTCCCAGTCTTGGACCAGGAGGGTCATCCCTATGGGAATGATGTTAATGCAGGACAGGATACCCAATAACCATCAAAGGCTCGACCGATTTCACCTGCCACAACTACGTTGGAATGTTTGGGTGCTTCGGTTCATCTATCCGGCTCTAATTTCCGGCACAGCCTAGAATTAAAGAATCATTAACAGAAGCACGGATTAAGGGAACTGCTCATGCATTCCAAAGAGGAGATGAAGGGAAAGCGACTTACTGTTAATGTTCCAGAGGAAAAAGGTAGCAGGATGTATGATAGAGTGATTCAAGTTGATGCTAATGAGGACAAAGGAGAATGGATCAATACCCTTAAAGGCGCCTTTCCTGAAAAAGAATAAATATTTGATTTGGAAGGAATGTTATTTGGTTGTATTATACCCCCCAAAACAAGTGCAAACTATTTTCTGTATTTTCATTAGATAAAGATTGTGAGAGGATCTTCAAGAGGCCGATCCACCATCATCTTGGGAGGGGGATTTGCTTCATCTTCTTCGGACCGGGTGTGCTTCCATATCTGGAAAAATACCCTACTTCGCTATCCAGAGGTTTTTTGGGTATTTGAAAAAAAGAAAATTCTAAAAAAGGAGTAAAGTTTAAAACATTTCTGAAAATGGGCCGAGGAGGCATGAACCCGTTCACGATAATGCTTTATCCAACTAGCATGAACATGGTTCCCACTCGATCATCGTGTCAGTTCACGACTCCTATCGCCGCTCTCTATAAAATGCGTAGCCCCTCTCTAAATCATACTCCTACTCTGATTTTGCAGTGAAGCACTTTCAATTTGAATTTTGTTTCTCAAGTTCTTATTTGTTGTCTACGGGAAGGTATTTTTTTTCATTATATTTTATTTTTTATTTAGTTTATTTGTATTATTTATTTGTTAAATGCATGAGTTAGTTTTCGATATTTAAATTAGTTGATTAGATAACCGTAAAAAATTTAGATCGTATGATTTAAATAATATTAGTTGTCATAATTTAATTAGTTTAGATAACTTAAAATATATAATGATTGTATTATTTAAATAAAACAATGCATGGATAATTTAATTATTATTGAAAATTTTAATAAATTTAAATATGTTTAGTTGATTTATATATTGTGAGATGATTTAATAAATTTATATTAATTATTGTATATAAAATTTTATTATTCTAAAAAAAGAATAAATTATAAGATATAATTTATCAACAATTATAATAAATATGGTAATATGATTAGTAAATGGTAATGAGTTAGATTGAACAATTCATATTTTTTAAAATTTATAATATGTAATAATTATTTTTAATTTTATTTTTGATCTGTGTATCATCCATTTCCTTTATAAGTGTGACTTGCTTATCCATGATAAATTTTGTGCATCACCTGAAGATCTCGTCCATTTAATGAGGTGTGTTTCATTTTAATTTTGGTTAAACTCCCCTGCAAGTGGTTAATGGAATGCCTCTCGAGTGAGGGTCTCAAGAGTGTCTTGAGGCTTCGGGACATGAAAAGGAGGGAATATGAGACTTACAGTGTAAGTTGCACGATTGTCATATAGTTAGTACTAATCGAGGTCCATAATCGTGCGGCCTGCAGGAGGGAGGAGCATGGTTTTTAAACCGTTCGGGTGTCCAGACAAACCATGCGACACAATTTCTTCTTGGTTAGAGGAGGCGACACAGTTAGGAATACCATGCGGTCTAACCATGCACCTCATTAAAAGTGGAGATTTTACCATTTTGTCCTCTAACATAAAGCTTTCTCCCCCAATTTTCTTTCTCATTCCTTAGCACTCTAGGGTGCGAACCAGGTGCGAACCAGTTGCTCCCTCTTCTTCCATGGTTGGTTCCCCTTCAATTTTTAGGTGTTTGGAGTGTCGTCGGATGCGATTCGAAGCTCCGGTTAGGTCTCTGACTTAGTTTCCTTCCATTTTCTGGAAGATGCTTTGCTTTGTGGTTCCACTTCTTCCAAAGCTTATGAACCCTATTTCCCTTAAGTTCTTCACAGTGATGTTTTATGTTGTTTTAGCTCGAATCATGGAATGCAGTTGGATAAGTGGTTGTCTACAAGCTTGAGGTAGGTGGTCTACAAGCTTTTATCCACAGTTTTAATTTTGTTTCTGTGTTTGTAGTTGTGCCAATGTGTTGTCTTGTTGCATTTTTGTATTTTTGATTAAGAAAAGTAAATTGGGCTTTGATTTGATATGCGACACTTCAAGGACCCCATTAGGTTTGTTGATGATGTGAGACCTGGCCTAGACCCATGAAGTATGTCAATCCCTTCAAAGTGGTGTATTGAGATGAGTATAACGACCCACACTTTACATACATTGTTAATACTTCAAAATTGAAGCACACTTATTACAACATATGACAAAACCACAAAGGACCGTATAGGTATAGTGTCTTTAGAAACTGTGAAACATAAACAACTGGTTCATAAATCTTCTACAGTGTCTCCCATTTATTTCATCATATCTAGGGTCCCTTTTAGCATATTCTACTTAATATCCATCTTCCTGACCTGGGGAAAAGAAAACATAAAAGGGTGAGCTCAAATGCTCAGCAAGGGCAAATAAAGGAAATAAAAATCATATCATATCTTTATGAAAATCAAAACCTGCAAAAGAGATCATAATATCTTAACATGGAATAAATCATAGAAGTGAAAATGAGATCCCCATAATCATAACATAAAACTTGAAACTTTGTGGCATGCACACATAATCATGGAAAATCATTTCTTGTTAGTCATGACTCATTGCCAAGACTATCTTAGTGGACAAAGTCCCTTTCTGAACCGAGTTCACTCCTCGTTTCAGTCCTGTATCACTGAACCGAAATAACCTTCCGTTCCAGCCATGTCTATCTCATGAGATATAAAATCATTACCCAATGCATTGGAGGGAGATATAGGTCCCACCCATCTTATAATGAATCCTTTCTTATGTGTGCCACATAATCATAAAACATATATCATCGCATAACACATGTAACAAAAATGGGATTCTTGAAACATCATGACATCATAAATCAATTCATATAAGATAAAGGAATTCATAAACATAATTCCATCACAACATAGTCAAATCAATGTAAAAATATGGATAGAAACAGAACTCTTTATTATCTTAGATGGAAAATAATTTTGATAAAACACTTGAATTGAATTCTTGAGGAAAATATCCTTTCTTCTTCAAAATCAATTTCTTTTCACAAAACATCATGCAATTTTAAAAGAAAGAGATTTTATTGAAAATAGTCATGAAATATTTTAGAGGAAGCTTCATGAAAATAAGGCTTTATAAAACAGTAGAAATCCGTTCGTGCCGTATAAGTTAAAAAAAAACATTCTTCGTACTTTTGTCGGAAAAGTCAAAAAGTACCTCGTACGAAAAACGACAAAAGATTCCTTTCATACGTATTACTAAAAACTCACCAAAGGGTAAAAATGGATTTAAACAATTTTAGGTGGATGGAAATAATATTACATATTGATAAAACATGGATGTGGATGATAAAATGCACCCCAGTAAATACTTACGAATAAACAATCTCGGATAAAAATGAGATTGTGATATTTCCCTTACCTTAGGTCTGATTTGCTTTGTTCGTGTCCGAAGCTCCTGTATAATGGTTTAAATAATGTTATTGACTTATTCCAGAATCATACATATTGATATGAGATCATATATGGTCATATTATTAGCTTCTTGTTAGTAATATTTCATTGTTACTTGTTACTCGGGTCTTTATAACTTTTTGTTCTTATGCGTGTTTTGTCGAATAAATTCTTATTCTTATCTTTAGGTTATAGATAATTCATTTCCAGAATGGTATTAGTGTAGTATATACCATATTCATTCATTCAATTCATTTATATAATCATTATGAAATGAAGATCATGTAGAACGAGTCGCATCACATCGTGGAGACGGTATTCCGTACGTACGCACGAGTGATGATATCGTTCCTATGATCGTGGAATTGTATTGGAGTATATATATATATTATTTCAGTATCAATATTACTTAATAATAATCATATATAGTTACTCATTACACCATTATACCCATCCTTGTAAGGTGATGGTGGAAAATAGATTACACCACGGCGTGGAGACGGTATTCCGTACGTACGCACGCGCGGTGATTTCATTTTTCCGTAGGATGGATAGAAGGTGAATTAGGGTTGTTTCATATTTATAATAACATATCAGTATGTAAGTAATACTGATGTTATTACTTTATCATGAAACAACTAAAGAAGAAGAAGTTGAAAAAGAAAGAAATTGAAAAGATCGGTAATGGATATTACCTCTTCTTTGGAACGCCTCTTTGAATCCTCCACTTAAGGAACTAAGATTGGTCTTTGGAGAAGACCAGGACCTCTAGGATTATTCTAGGGAAGTGGAGAGGAGAAAATGGCAGGGGTTGGCTGAGCTTGAGTGCTCAAATTGGTGTGAGGAGGAGGGGGAGGAGGTGCCCTTTTATAAGGGAGGAGAGGGGCACCTTAGGAATATCTCAAAATATTATTTTATATTAAAGTCAAAATCGGTTTATAATGGTTCCAAAGGGTCTTATTTCGAATCTAAAGTGGGGATGGGTCGAAATCCTATCAACCAATAGTATTTAGACAAGTTTAGGGTATTATTTTAACCTTATCAATTAGATTTAACTCTAAGTTAATTAATTTAACTTTTACCGTGTCTTTTTGTTTTCTTTCACTATATGGTTAATACACTTACTATAACATGCCAAACTAACCCCAAATTGTTTATTATTAATATATATATCCTTATCTAAGTCATTTGGCCGAACCTTAGATTTTTAGGAATAAAATAACAATTAATAATATAATATTTGATTTAAAAACTATTTTGTGTCAATTTTGACACTATTTGATATATGATTTTTGTGAAAGTCATAACAGAATTATATGTTCGAACCAAGTTGATTAAATCAATAATAATATATCATAGTAACCTAGAAAAGTAGTGGAATTCATAAAAAGTCTCAAATTACATTTATTTTGGTATTTATATTATCAATTTTGTCAATATTTCATTAATAAGATAATTACTGCATCATCTTTGTGTCATAAATAAATTAAATTATTTGATGTCTAAAAATTACAAATAAAATACCATCATGTAGGAAATCCTTTTAGATTTCTAATGAATATTTACAATCGAATTTATATTATGTATAACCCTATATTAAAAATGATTTACTTATTAAACTTTGATTTTAACTATTTTAACCCTTCTTTAAATAAATTAATAATAAATGTCCTAATCTAATCCAAGTGGGCCTAAATGGTCATATTTTATTCCTAAGTTTGTTTTTGGTCGAATTACACTTGTTCAATAGAATTAGGACATGTGTTAGGGTAATATTAATATCATATTTACCCTTAGTTACCCTATTTACTATTAACCGCGGTAAAAATAGTAAAAAGTTACTATTCACCAAAAAATTATTTTCATCTCATTGAACCACATTTTAGTCCTTGATATTAACCGTGTGTCTCGGATTTTTGAAATTCCATTCACAGAAGCGGTAAAATTAAGTTTTATGCAAAATTCAGTTTTTAACCTACCACTTAGTGGTTTCACTATTCATCAAAAATTGAAAGTTTTCAGAAAAATACCAAAATTTCACCCTAGGCTAATTTCGATATTCTGAGTCCAAAAATGAAGTCCATTTTGAAAAATAAAATTTATAAAATTTCAAAAAGTGGTTATTACTATTCATAACGGCTAGTTTTAATAGCATATTGTTGTTTAGTGAAACTCGGTATTGCGTACGACGCAAGCTATCGAGGAAGGTCGCGATTGCGTGTAAAGCAAGCCAAGAAAGTGTTGTGTAGAAAAAGATTCCTTTGATGATTTATATAACATAAAAGTCTCGGGTGTTACATTCTACCCCCCTTAAAAAGAATTTCGCCCTCGAAATTCGTCACTTTGCAACAAACAAATGAGGATACTTCTCCCTCATCATATCCTCAAGCTCCCATGTAGCTTCTTCAAGTTGGTGGTTTCTCCATAAAACTTTCACCAAGCGAGTGGTCTTGTTTCGTAGGACTTTTTCGCTACGATCCAGAATCTCTATCGGCTGTTCTTCATAAGAAAGATCTTTCTCCAGCGGTACAACTTCTGAGCTGAGTACATGTGAAGGATCTGGTATGTACTTTCTCAGGAGAGATACATGGAACACATCGTGAACTTGAGAGAGATTCGGTGGAAGCGCCAATCGGTAAGCTACCTTCCCAACACGATCCAGTATTTCAAAAGGACCGATATATCTAGGGCTCAACTTCCCCTTCTTTCCAAATCTCATAACCCTCTTCCAGGGAGATATTCGTAAGAACACTTTATCACCCACTTCAAACTCTAGGTCTTTTCTTCGGTTGTCGGCATAACTTTTCTGTCGACTCTGAGCTGCTCTTATGTGTTGTTGAATAGATCTGACCTTTTCTGCCATTTCATCAACGAGATCAGGTCCTAATAGCTTTCTTTCCCCAACTTCATCCCAGCAAGTTGGAGTCCTGCATTTCTTTCCATAGAGAGCTTCATAAGGAGCCATCTGAATACTGGAGTGAAAACTATTATTATAAGAAAATTCCACCAAAGGTAGGTGTTGATCCCAACCTCCTTTGAAATCCATAGAGCAAGCTCTCAACATATCTTCTAGGGTTTGAATTGTTCTCTCAGACTGACCGTCTGTCTGGGGATGATAAGCAGTGCTGAAACTCAACTCTGTATCCAGAGTATGCTGAAGACTTCGCCAGAACTTCGAGGTAAATCTCGGATCTCGATCAGATATAATAGAAAGTGGTACTCCATGCAATCTTACCACTTCCTTTATATATATCCTGGCAAGCTAATCTAGAGAGAAATCCTCTCTAATAGCAATGAAGTGTGCAGACTTTGTAAGACGATCAACTATGACCCAGATAGCATTATTGCCTTTGGATGTTTTAGGAAGTCCTGTGACAAAGTCCATAGTGATGTTTTCCCATTTCCATTCGGGTATGGGTAATGGTTGTAACATCCCCTTAGACTTCTGTCTCTCAGCTTTAACTTGTTGACAAACCAAGCATCGAGAGACATATTCAGCAACATCTCTTTTCATGCCATCCCACCAGAATTACTCTTTCAGGTCCCTATACATCTTCGTGCTTCTAGGATGAATAGAGAATGAAGAACTATGAGCCTCATCCAGCATCTCTTTCTTTAATTCGGGGATGGGAGGAACGCAAACCCGATTCCTGAACTTTATTATCCCATCACAATCAAGGTTGAATTCAGGAACATTTCTCACCTTCTTTTGTAACTCGACATCTTCTTTCTGTGCCTCTTTAATCTTCACATGTATAGATGGTTGAACATTCATTTGAGAAAGATAAGATTTTTCCCCTTCCATTATAATTCCAAGATCCATCCTTTGTAAATCCATAAATATTGGATCTTTTGTGATCCTCATCATGGATAAACTAGCATGGTCTTGTCGACTTAATGCATCTGCCACCTTGTTTGCTTTCCCAGGGTGGTAATGGATTGAGCAGTCATAATCCTTAATCAGCTCCAACCATCTTCTTTGGCGCATATTCAGCTCCTTTTGTGTGAAAATATACTTTAAACTTTTATGATCAGTATAAATATCACACCTTTCACCATAAAGGTAATGCCTCCAAATCTTTAATGCAAAGATTACCGCAGCCAACTCCAAATCATGTGTTGGGTAATTTTGCTCATGGATTTTCAACTGTCGTGAGGCATAAGCTATCACCATATCATTTTGCATAAGAACACACCCCAATTCCTTCTTGGATGCATCACTGTAGATCACAAACCTTTCTCCACTACAAGGCAGTGTGAGCACAGGTGCACTGGATAACCTTCTTTTCAACTCCTTGAAATTCTCTTCACATTCCTCTGTCCAGACAAACTTAACTCCTTTCCGAGTCAACTTGGTGAGTGGATTAGATAATCGTGAAAAATCTTTTACAAAACGTCGATAATATCCAGCCAAACCAAGAAAACTTCGGATCTCAGTTACTGTTGTTGGTCTTGACCATCTTTCGATAACCTCTGTTTTTGCTGGATCCACAGATATCCCCTCTTTTGAGATTATGTGACCCAAAAATGCAACTTTTTGAAGCCAAAATTCACACTTGGTAAATTTGTCATAAAGCTTCTCCTTTCTCAGGGTCTTCAATATAATTCTCAAGTGATCTTCATGCTCTTCATTGCTCTTTGAATAGACAAGAATATCGTCTATAAAGACTACCACAAATTGATCAAGATAGTCTCTAAAGACTCTATTCATTAGATCCATGAAGATAGCAGGGGCATTAGTAAGACCAAATGGCATCACTATAAATTCATAGTGTCCATACCTTGTACGGAAAGCCGTCTTTGGTATATCCTCCCTTTTGACCCTTAATTGATGATACCCTGAACGAAGATCAATCTTGGAAAAGTATTGAGCTCCACGTAGTTGGTCAAATAAGTCATCAATGCGTGGGAGAGGATATTTGTTCTTGATAGTGATCTTGTTAAGTTCTCGATAATCAATGCAGAGTCTCATTGATCCATCTTTCTTCTTAACAAATAGAACAGGTGCTCCCCAAGGTGACGCACTAGGGCGTATGAATCCCTTATCAAGATTCTCTTGGAGTTGCTTCTTCAATTCCTACAACTCAATTGGGGCCATTCTATAAGGTGTCTTTGAAATAGGCAAAGCACCCGGTACGAGTTCTATTGAAAACTCAACTTCACGATTTGGTGGAAGACCCGGTAATTCCTCCGGAAAGACATCATCAAACTCCCGTACAATGGGCATATTCTTAATCGTGAGTTTCTCACCAACTATTTGAGATAAATAACCTTCATTTAGTGGAATCAATACCCATAAGATGGAAGAAATTTCCACTGGAAGGTTATGTTCATCCTTGCATTGATAGACGATCGTAGGTTGATCTGGAATATGAAATGTGACTTCCCTTCTTTGGCAATTGATATGAGCTCCATGTAGAGAAAGCCAATCCATGCCAAGAATCACATCAAATTCCACTAAAGGAAGGATCACAAGATTTGCAGGAAGCACTTTCCCACAAACTTCGATCGGAGAAGAATTATAAACTTCTGATGCGATTGATGTTCCATTAGGTGTTGTCACAGCTAACTCAACATCTAATTGTTGAGGTAATACGGTGATACCCTTAGAAAATTTTTCAGAAATAAAAGAGTGGGTGGATCCAGAATCAAATAAAACATTTGCTACTTTAGAGTGGATGGTAAGTGTACCTTTCACCACATCGTTATCGTACTCCACATCGCTGATAGAAATTGCATGTGACTTTCCTTTGTCTTTAGCCTTAAGAGTTTGTTGACGTCGACCATCATCATCAACCCTTGGATTTGGGCATTGATTGGCATAATGCCCCATCTCTTTGCACTTGAAGCATTGAAGTGTAGTAGGTTCATTCTGTGTATCCCTTCCTTTGTTTGCATCATTAGACATCTTCTTCCCATTATCACGGCATTCAAATGCCCGATGACCTTCCTTTCCACATTTAAAACATTTACTTGTCCCTTTAAGACAACTCCCTCCATGTTTCTTTCCACACTTTGAGCATAAGGGAAAGTTCATCTTCTTTTCCGTGTGCTCTTTAGATTTTTCTTTGAATTCCATCTTCCTCTTCTTATCAAACCCATGTGACTGATGGGTTACTCCAATCTCCATCTCGACTTTGAGAGCACATCGAACAATTTCCTCGTAGCTATTGAAGTCCCTTATGGCTAACGCCCTTCGAAGACTTGGTTTTAAGCCACTAAAGAATCGATCGATCTTACTCTCAGGTTGGATAATAATACCAGAAGCGTACCTTGCAAGTCTTGTAAAATTTGCTTCATAGGTACTAACAGATTCATCATCCCTTTGCTTCAGTTCAAGGAACTCTTTCTCCATCTTTGTTCGGAGAATACGAGGGAAGTAATTATTGAAAAATAAGTTCTTGAACTCGTCCCATTCCATAGACTCAATTTCATCCCTTTGCCTCTTATTCTTAACAAGATTCCACCGTTGATCCGCATCTCCTTCCAAACGATACACTGCTAGGATGACTTTATCATGCTCAGAACATTGAAGAACTGAAAATATCTTTTCAGTAGTACTAATCCATTTTTCAGCAACTAATGGATCAGTAGACCCGCTGAAAGATGGTGGACGATGCCTCATGAAGGATTCAACAGAATGTTGCTCCCTCCTTTGTTCGTTTGGAAATCCTGCATGATTTATAGCTTGAGAAAGTTGTGTGAGCATGGCTACAAGATTTTGCATTCCAGCTCCCATATCGTTTGGTTGCTCAGGGGGACAATCATTGCATTGCCCATCGCATTCCGCATTAACACGGTTCCTTCGGGTTCCAGCCATTGACTAAAACCAAGAAGAATAGTGTGAGCAACACTAATTATAATAGGAAACCACATAATTCAAGAAATTTTTTTTTTCATTCTTATGGTCTTATCCTAGGTTATTCATGTCCATTTCTAAGATTGTGTTCTATGCTTAGACTTATCCTTAGGGTTCTTACTAAGGCTTTCACATCCTAGTTTCCAAAGGTTGACTATACCTTTCCTCTGATACCAACTATAACGACCCACAATTTACATACATTGTTAATACTTCAAAATTGAAGCACACTTATTACAACATATGACAAAACCACAAAGGACCGTATAGGTATAGTGTCTTTAGAAACTGGGAAACATAAACAACTGGTTCATAAATCTTCTACAGTGTCTCCCATTTATTTCATCATATCTAGGGTCCCTTTTAGCATATTCTACTTAATATCCATCTTCCTGACCTGGGGAAAAGAAAACATAAAAGGGTGAGCTCAAATGCTCAGCAAGGGCAAATAAAGGAAATAAAAATCATATCATATCTTTATGAAAATCAAAACCTGCAAAAGAGATCATAATATCTTAACATGGAATAAATCATAGAAGTGAAAATGAGATCCCCATAATCATAACATAAAACTTGAAACTTTGTGGCATGCACACATAATCATGGAAAATCATTTCTTGTTAGTCATGACTCATTGCCAAGACTATCTTAGTGGACAAAGTCCCTTTCTGAACCGAGTTCACTCCTCGTTTCAGTCCTGTATCACTGAACCGAAATAACCTTCCGTTCCAGCCATGTCTATCTCATGAGATATAAAATCATTACCCAATGCATTGGAGGGAGATATAGGTCCCACCCATCTTATAATGAATCCTTTCTTATGTGTGCCACATAATCATAAAACATACATCATCGCATAACACATGTAACAAAAATGGGATTCTTGAAACATCATGACATCATAAATCAATTCATATAAGATAAAGGAATTCATAAACATAATTCCATCACAACATAGTGAAATCAATGTAAAAATATGGATAGAAACAGAACTCTTTATTATCTTAGATGGAAAATAATTTTGATAAAACACTTGAATTGAATTCTTGAGGAAAATATCCTTTCTTCTTCAAAATAAATTTCTTTTCACAAAACATCATGCAATTTTAAAAGAAAGAGATTTTATTGAAAATAGTCATGAAATCTTTTAGAGGAAGCTTCATGAAAATAAGGCTTTATAAAACAGTAGAAATCTGTTCGTGCCATATAAGTTAAAAAAAACATTCTTCGTACTTTTGTCGGAAAAGTCAAAAAGTACCTCGTACGAAAAACGACAAAAGATTCCTTTCATCCGTATTACTAAAAACTCACCGAAGGGTAAAAATGGATTTAAACAATTTTAGGTGGATGGAAATAATATTACATATTGATAAAACATGGATGTGGATGATAAAATTCACCCCAGTAAATACTTACGAATAAACAATCTCGGATAAAAATGAGATTGTGATATTTCCCTTACCTTAGGTCCGATTTGCTTTGTTCGTGTCCGAAGCTCCTGTATAATGGTTTAAATAATGTTATTGACTTATTCCAGAATCATAAATATTGATATGAGATCATATATGGTCATATTATTAGCTTCTTGTTAGTAATATTTCATTGTTACTTGTTACTCGGGTCTTTATAACTTTTTGTTCTTATGCGTGTTTTGTCGAATAAATTCTTATTATTATCTTTAGGTTATAGATAATTCATTTCCAGAATGGTATTAGTGTAGTATATACCATATTCATTCATTAAATTCATTTATATAATCATTATGAAATGAAGATCATGTAGAACGAGTCGCATCACATCGTGGAGACGGTATTCCGTACGTACGCACGAGTGATGATATCGTTCCTATGATCGTGGAATTGTATTGGAGTATATATATATATTATTTCAGTATCAATATTACTTAATAATAATCATATATAGTTACTCATTACACCATTATACCCATCCTTGTAAGGTGATGGTGGAAAATAGATTACACCACGGCGTGGAGACGGTATTCCGTACGTACGCACGCGCGGTGATTTCATTTTTCCGTAGGATGGATAGAAGGTGAATTAGGGTTGTTTCATATTTATAATAACATATCAGTATGTAATTAATACTGATGTTATTACTTTATCATGAAACAACTAAAGAAGAAGAAGTTGAAGAAGAAAGAAATTGAAAAGATCGGTAATGGATATTACCTCTTCTTTGGAACGCCTCTTTGAATCCTCCACTTAAGGAACTAAGATTGGTCTTTGGAGAAGACCAGGACCTCTAGGATTATTCTAGGGAAGTGGAGAGGAGAAAATGGCAGGGGTTGGCCGAGCTTGAGTGCTCAAATTGGTGTGAGGAGGAGGGGGAGGAGGTGCCCTTTTATAAGGGAGGAGAGGGGCACCTTAGGAATATCTCAAAATATTATTTTATATTAAAGTCAAAATCGGTTTATAATGGTTCCAAAGGGTCTTATTTCGAAGCTAAAGTGGGGATGGGTCGAAATCCTATCAACCAATAGGATTTAGACAAGTTTAGGGTATTATTTTAACCTTATCAATTAGATTTAACTCTAAGTTAATTAATTTAACTTTTACCGTGTCTTTTTGTTTTCTTTCACTATATGGTTAATACACTTACTATAACATGCCAAACGAACCACAAATTGTTTATTATTAATATATATATCCTTATCTAAGTCATTTGGCCGATCCTTAGATTTTTAGGAATAAAATAACAATTAATAATATAATATTTGATTTAAAAACTATTTTGTGTCAATTTTGACACTATTTGATATATGATTTTTGTGAAAGTCATAACAGAATTATATGTTCGAACCAAGTTGATTAAATCAATACTAATATATCATAGTAACCTATAAAATTAGTGGAATTCATAAAAAGTCTCAAATTACATTTATTTTGGTATTTATATTATCAATTTTTTCAATATTTCATTAATAAGATAATTACTGCATCATCTTTGTGTCATAAATAAATTAAATTATTTGATGTCTAAAAATTACAAATAAAATACCATCATGTAGGAAATCTTTTTAGATTTCTAATGAATATTTACAATCGAATTTATCTTATGTATAACCCTATATTAAAAATGATTTACTTATTAAACTTTGATTTTAACTATTTTAACCCTTCTTTAAATAAATTAATAATAAATGTCCTAATCTAATCCAAGTGGGCCTAAATGGTCATATTTTATTCCTAAGTTTGTTTTTGGTCGAATTACACTTGTCCAATAGAATTAGGACATGTGTTAGGGTAATATTAATATCATATTTACCCTTAGTTACCCTATTTACTATTAACCGCAGTAAAAATAGTAAAAAGTTACTATTCACCAAAAAATTATTTTCATCTCATTGAACCACATTTTAGTCCTTGATATTAACCGTGTCTCTCGGATTTTTGAAATTCCATTCACAGAAGCGGTAAAATTAAGTTTTATGCAAAATTCAGTTTTTAACCTACCACTTAGTGGATTCACTATTCATCAAAAATTGAAAGTTTTCAGAAAAATACCAAAATTTCACCCTAGGCTAATTTCGATATTCTGAGTCCAAAAATGAAGTCCATTTTGAAAAATAAAATTTATAAAATTTCAAAAAGTGGTTATTACTATTCATAACGGCTAGTTTTAATAGCATATTGTTGTTTAGTGAAACTCGGTATTGCGTACGACGCAAGCTATCGAGGAAGGTCGCGATTGCGTGTAAAGCAAGCCAAGCAAGTGTTGTGTAGAAAAAGATTTCTTTGATGATTTATATAACATAAAAGTCTCGGGTGTTACAATGAGCAATGATGAGTGTGATAAATTATGAGAGCAAATGGGTTGTAACTATCTATTGGTATGTTCGTAAGGTTATGGGCTACTTGGTATGATCTGATGATTAAGTATTATGACATATTAAGAGGAGGATTGAAATGTTTTATATGCTAAGCTTTTATGAAATGTTTAAGAGATAGCAATGCAAAACGGGCCCGCGGGATTTGCGGATATGGGGCGGATACGAGGCAGGGCGGGCCAAAACAATTTAACTGATTAGACTGCGGGCCTATGCGAGTTAAGCCCACGTGGGTGTGGGCTAGCTCACTAGCCTGTTTTTTTAGTAAAATATTTTACAAGATAATATTTTTTTACATATTAATGAACTTAAATAAAATTTATTGGTTTGTTTCAAATAACAATCACATTGATTCAATGTGCATTTTTTAAGAGCCACTATCAATATGCGACCATAGTCATTTATTTGGGGCGCCTCTCCTGAATCAGGTGGCTTCATGTGTTTCAATTTTTTTTAAAAAAATTATAAAATATATTCTTACATATTAATTGCATGGGAAGCCCATGCATGTTGGCTTTGGAATACGAGCACGCGATGCATCCCCTCCTCGCCTCTCTCGAAAACCAATCATGTAATCATGAATTTTAATTTAATTATCCTTTTACTATTATTTCTATTTCATTGTGTATGGGTCTCCTTAGGATGAGAATCCTCTACGGTTATGTTTTTAACTGGAATATCTAGTACACCCTTCAGATCAGAACATATGTCCATTTGTATTTTGAGCTGTCAGATCACCGTTCACGACGATTCAT
This sequence comes from Viscum album, assembly GCA_963277665.1. Taxonomy (NCBI): domain Eukaryota; kingdom Viridiplantae; phylum Streptophyta; class Magnoliopsida; order Santalales; family Viscaceae; genus Viscum; species Viscum album. The sequence continues at coordinate 256,499,349 of OY728128.1, read as the reverse complement.
TTGATTCGAATGTGCAGATGGATTCTCCCTTGTGTTTTGCAAGACGGGTCAATTGCTCCTCGGCTGCGATGCCGATGACGAAACCCTGAGATCCCACCCTGAAATCCGGTAGTATGGCGACCGCAATGAATTGAGCTACTACAGGAACAACAACTGGGCATCTGAAGACTATAGCGGCGGCAACAACGACGACAGAAAGGCATTATCGCGTTGTCCGCAAGTTTCGACCAACGCAAAGGCGTGGGTTTTTTCTACGACAACAGCTTGACTCTGGTGTGGTTTCGTCTCACTTTCCGATATAAATTATTTTACGAAACAATAGCAATGTCCGACGAAGGTGGCGTAACCTAATTATATTTGCTGAAATATGTATCTTGATTTCATTTACGTTGTTACGATTTATTATATATAACTTTTGTGTTATGAGTTGTTTTATGTAAATGTTCTCTGTCTATCAATTAATTTAGAATTCCATTTTTTGCTGGTGTATCGTTCCTCACTGGAGGTTCCAATGCAATGTCCCCGGGAGGTCTCGACAAGTTCCACTTTAACATTCACGATGTTTCCACTACAGGATCCACTTGAAATCATTTTGTAGCGTGGAAGATCTAGTTTCAATTTGAATGGAACTCCTAGTGGAACTCCCACTGTTACTCACGGTGGAACTCCCGTTGGAACTCATGGTAGATGTCACACCCGGTTTTTCATGTCTTTGTTTTGATTCAGTTCATTTGAAATCCCGATAATTTTCTTGGGTCTTGCGTGAGATTAATGTTGAGTTTTTAAGTTTCATATTTTTCTAATCACCCTAATTTGGGTTCCCCATTGCTTGTTTATGAGTGTTTTTGAGAAAGGGTGGTTACTTCATGATTTGAGCCAACCGTGAGCCCATTTCCAATTTTAAAAACCAAATTTGTTTCTTTTATAACTCCTTTGTTTTAAAACATCTTTCACCCATTCTACTTCATACTTTTCATCCACAGATATATTCAAAGCAAAATATCCTTTTGTACCCCTTAAGAATTCATAATCATGGTGAATTGGGGTTACTTATTTAGGTATTGGGCTAGCCCATGGGCACATTTCCAATTTTGAAGAAATAAATTATTTATTTTATATCTAAATAAATATTTAATATTTTTTGGTGATTCCACCTCCCACCTGAAGCTAATATCCCCATCCTCACCCCCATTATCGATTTTCCCTCTTTAGAGCTCATAATATTTGCAGAGTGGGGAAAAATTCTCAATATCTCTAAAATCGACCAGAATTGACAAGGAAAATTGTATCATTCATAAATAATTCAATTCGTACTCTTTTTTCCACCAATCTTCTTTCCCTGTTTCATCCCAAACTTAGGAGTCTCTCTAAGATGTTTCAAGCCATTCTCTTTTATTTAAGGGTATAGATCTAAAGGAATACGAATAGTTTTCTAGTTAAAAAGGTGAGATTCCTTCTCCTTTATCCTCCATCTTCTTATTCCATTCATTATTTCATGGTTTTATAATCTCCCGTAGTCCTATTCGACTTAGGGTTCCATTATTCCATGATTTTTTATGGGGTTTTTAAACATTTGGGTCTGGTCATCATAGGTTTAGTGTTTGTAAAGCCTCAGATGGTGATTTTGGGTGTGTGTTTCCATTACGGCAAGGATTTGAGGTTGGATATCCCTTGCACATGCCTTTACCATTCAAGTTTCATCATTTTAATATTTTCCTCAACCGATATATATGTTTATTATTGTTTTCAATCCTTTTTATAATTTTCTTGGTGTGCAAAATGGTTTCTTAAGCATTGTTTTTTGAAAGGTATTGTTCTTTTGTCATGAAAGTGCACACCAAGTGTTTGTTTAAATGTTCCATTATCTTTCACACTTGTTTTGTGAGGTTGAGAACCAGGTTTATGGTATTTTTTACATGTTTCATAATCTTGAATAAAATATGTCATTCAATTTCTGTTTTATTCCTTGTTATGTTTTTAAAATAAATTGTTTTGTTTAAAAGTGCATGTCATGTGTTCGGTAAATTGACCGGTTGGCTTTTATGTGTTAAGAGTGATTTAAAAATTATTTGTTTGGATTTATAAATATATTGGAAGAATGAATAATGGTATTTTTGGGTCCTTATATGGCTTTATAATTTGGATTTGGTTTTACAAACCAATGTGTTTTGGGTTTACAACATATTTTGGCCCGAGTTGCCTGAAAATGGACCGTTTCACATCTTTATGAAAATGGTTATGTTTTGAATATGTAACCTGAGTATTATAAGAGATTAGTGAATGTATTTTTCTGCTTTAAATGGAATGTATACACATCCTTAATAAAATTGAAATTCATACCATTGTCAAATGTTAGTTTTGAGAAAGCCTGAAAGGCCGGTTTGACATTTTTTTTAAAAATGGTTTCCATGTGTATTTTATGTTCTATCTTTTGGGGCCATTTTATGGTCCATGAAATTGATTTATTAATTGGTTTTGGGGATGCCAAATCTGGGTTGATATGTTATGGATGGGTTTGTCACCTTAAAAGAGCATTTTTAAGGGATTTTATGTGTAAGGCCTCGTTATATTCCTTGAGATTGTTTTACGAAGCTAATTAGTAGTTTATTGATTCGTGAAAGAAATGTGAAGCATGTTTGCGGTATGATTGTGTGATTATGGTTTGGTAATGGAATTTTTATGTGAAAAGTTTACTTGATAATATGTGTAACTTGATTGATCACAAAAGGGAATCTCGGGTATCTAGGTGGGCGGACGTGTACTAGTATGCTAGTGATTCCGTGGGGTTTTGCCCCTGTTTCACGTAGAAAGATTTACGATGACAACACTAACTAAACTATGATTATGATGATGTTGGGGGCCACTAGGTTATGGGTATTATCCCTACTATTGGCTCTTGTACACAAGAAAAAATATTTATTATGGTTTCTTTCACTGAGATACAAGGTACCTGGGGCTCATAACTAACTAGTGCCTAGGGGTGTTCCTGTGACTTGTTCCCATTGGCTATTTTGTACTCACCATCGGTATACGGTTTGTTTGGTTGGTAAATTTAGTATTGTGTGTGATTTATTTAAAAGTGTAAATTCTTTAAAGCATCCCTCTTGAAAACTATTTTCATTTTGAGGTTGCACCTCTGAAAATTGTTACTAGCATTCTTGTTTGTAAAACATGAATGTTTTTGTCTAGTAATTTTTTTTATATAGCATGGGAACTTATTTGGAAAACATTACTTTATATTTTTTATTTAAAACTATAAATTGATGTTTCTTTTATTTTAAAGGATGTGTATTAGGAATAGAATATCGGGCTAACCTACTGAGTTTTAATACTCACGCCTATAGTCTTTTTCTGTTTTTAGCCCTTGTGCAGGTTTCAGCTTGAGTTCGATTGCCTTGGTAAACATGTGATCATTATGCTGCAGAGTGACCAGAAGGGTCACATGGAGTTATTTGGTTATCAGGTTTGGTCAGATGAGTTGTTGTTTTAGTTGTACTTTCAGTTTCTTGTAAAAATAATGTTCAGTTCAGTTTTTATATAAATGTATTTTTGGCTGTCCATTTCTACCCACTATTTGTTTTATTGTTTATATTTGGGTGAAATCATTCCCATGTGTACTATATTAATTCCCTTGGTTCTTATCTCCATCCCGGGAGGATTGGGAACGCCTCTTGGGACTTTTCGCTGGCCCTCGAGACCGGTTCAGGGTCGACTCGGGCTGGTTCGTGACAAAATGGTATCAGAGGAGGTTGGCTCTTAGTAGAACATTATTTTTAAAGCACCCTTGTTATTTGGGAATGTCAAGGTAGATGGTGTAGGATTTTTGGGACTTGAGGGGTAAGTGAGGGAAGAGCATCGTGAACTCTTTCTTGTTCCAATCCTCAGGTTTCCATGGGAATTGCGGTTTTATTAGTGTATTTTGTTCTTGTTGATTGTTTGGTGTTGGGATATGAGAAGGGGATTCTGACTAATGGCCTCCATGAGCTCACAGGGCCGGTCAAGCTATGTGGAGCCGGGTCATGGTCCTAATAAGTCTATCCGTGTTGGTGTTGTGTTTGACATATGGCCACCAACTATATGGTCAAGTCACCCACCGACACTAGATCCCTTTTGTGGGTTTATGGGACCTTTCATGAATTCTAAATTTTTGTTTTGAAAATAATTATGGAAAAAGTGTTTTCAAAAATTAAATATAAGAATGGTTTTTAGAAAGTTGTGTTTTTAAAAAAAAATTAGGGAGTTAGTGAAAATGATTTAACGGGATTGGATTTTCCCTAATCTAAACTTTTGGTTTGTTGAAATAAAATGTTTTGAAAGTGTGAATCATTTTAAAGTAATTCTGAAACATTGTTTTAAATGGGGAATTTTGGGATGTTGAAAAGTGTTTGAATATGATGAATTGGTTTTGGAAATTCGCTTTTGAGTGACTGGTGTATTTATTGAAAGGGTTTTTGCCCCTTGTGGTTGTCCGATTTTGAAAAGAGTCCTTGCTGGTTTTTTTTAAAATGGTTAAGGGCTATTTGGAATATAATGATTGTTTTTGTAAGTTCTATTAAATGAAATGGATTGGTTTTTTCATCAAATGGTACTTGATGAAGTGTGGTTTGTTTTGTGGAATATGAAAAGCATTTTTTACTTGGTGGTTGGTGTTCCTTTTGACAGTACATGATTTTTGGATTGATGTTGTTTTGTTTTAGCCTTTGGTGTTTTCATGGGTTCTCACATGCATGGTTTTATTGATATCTAGATGTATGGCCTATATGGCATGGTTTATGAGTGTATGGGGTGGCACATAAATGTTCATGTGAGTGAGACGTGATGAAACACCAATGGTGAATGTGAAAATCCACCAAGTTAGTTTTTTCTTCAAAAGTGTTTTTAGCTGAAAAATTGTGGTGTTTGTTTTGAACTGCCAGTTATGTGGATGGTTTATCCTATATCTTAGAAGTTTTGTCTATTCATTATGATTCATTATGATCTATAATTCATACTCTTGTTTCATCTTGAGATGGGATATTGTTGGTGGCTCGGTTTTGGAGTAATGTTCAGTGTGTTTCTAATGAAGTGTTGGATATTGTGATGTGGCCACAAATAGTTTTATTTTTGAAATATTTCCATTTGATAAACTTAAGGATTCTTTCACATGTATCACAAGATATATCCACATCCTAAAATAATTCCTCATCTCATTAGTTTAAATAGATATCTTTTTGGGATCGATTTAAAGTGCTTCCAGTTCATGATAATTCTTGTGGACATAACAGTTGTGTTCATTGATGTTGATGCATTTCACCGTATTTGTTGTCCATTCTGCTCCTCATTCTGAGTGAGATAATATATATATATATATATATATGAGTTACTATTTATATGAAAGTGTCTTGTTAAGCAAGTGAGTTTTTTTGAGTGGTGTGATACTTATCACCTGACTGCAGGGCAACAAATGCTTCATGATTTAGGGCTCCAGCGATAGGCCTTGGAGTGAAGCTTTTCAGGCAGTCAGGAAATCTATAGAGGTGTGGGGTGATTGACCAGGATCCTACCTCCAACATTGTGGTAAGTTAGTTTCTATGTATATATTGTGGTTCCTCATTACTATGAATTTCCATTAGTCACAACAAGTGTGGTGGACTTGCCCCTCACACAGTGTTTATGGTTATGCCTTCATAGATGTGGGTTTTCGATCAATTTCCCTTTTTGGACCGCATCTATAAATCGGGTGAGATCTTTGTGTTACCTATTAGTAGGTGGAGAGTTTTGGGTAGTTCCTTGGTTTCTTTTGTGGTTCTAGTGGCCAAATTATTGGGTCACCTTCCCTCTCCTCCCCGAGTGGAGGGGGTCCAGATCCGTGTTGAAAGTGTTGGCCAAGTTCTTGTCCCCTCCATTCGGGAGTGTGCAGTTTATATGTTAATGTTTTAACCCTCTTAACTTGGGTTTTTGGGTTGTTGTGGGAGAGTTTTTTTTGGAATTGTGAAAGTGAGATAATGTTGAGTTCTTATTTTTTTTGTTGCTAGTTGGGTTCTAATAGTGGGGAGACCCACCACCGGTCTTGTTGATTTTTCCTCCTATGAACTTGCCTAGTTCTAGTTGTTTATTAATGTTGGGGGATACATTATTTACTCCCCTAGATTCCTTGGTTTTCTTGAGTTCTCTTTAGTTTTGTTGATTGTTTGTTTCATTGGGATAAGGCCCAACAATCGGGTTCTTGGCTTGATTGTGGAGGTGGTGGCTTGACCTTTCCGTTGATTTTCACAAAGTGGTTGTCAGTTGGTGTTTTGTTTGGGGAAGAGGATTAATTTATTTTGATGGAAAATGATATTTCACTAGATTTATAGGTTTTATAATGTTTATAAGGAATCCTTAGGTGTTTATCTTTCAGCTGGAAAGTGTTATGGCTTTTCGAGGGCGGAAAGCATTAATGGTGGGGAGAATTGTCACACTCGGTTTTTCATGTCTTTGTTTTGATTCAGTTCATTTGAAATATCGATAATTTTCTTGGATATTTTGCGATATTAATGATGAGTTTTTAAGTTTCATATATTTCTAATCACCCTAATTTGGGTTCTCCATTGCTTGTTTAGGAGTTTTTGGAGAAAGGGTGGTTACTTCATGATTTGGGCCAACCGTGATGCCATTTCCAATTTTAAAAACCAAATTTGTTTCTTTTATAACTACTTTTTTTAAAACATATTTCACCCATTACAATTCATAATTTTCCTCCACTGATATATTCAAACCAAATATACTTTTTTCCCCTTAAGAATTCATAATCATGGTTAATTGGGGTAACTTATTTAGGTATTGGGCCAGCCCATGGGCCCATTTAAAATTTTAAAAAAATAATTTGTTTATTTTATATATAATTCAATATTTAATATTTTTCAGTTATTCTACCTCCCACACAAATCCAATATACCTATCCTCACTCCCATTATCTATTTTACCTCTTTGGAGCTCATAATATTTGCAGAGTGGGGAAACATTCTGAATGTCACTCAAATCGTCCAGAATTGACAAGGTAAATTGTATCATTCATAAATAATTCAATTTGTACAATTTTTTCCACCATTATTATTTAACTGGTTATTAAATACCTTATGAGTATCTCCAAGAAGTTTCAAGCCATTATATTTTATCTAAGGGTGCAGATCTAAAGGAATACGAATAGTTTTCTAGTTGAAAAGGTGAGATTCCTTCTCCTTTATCCTCCATCTTCTTCCTCCTTTCATTATTTCTTGGATTTATAATCTCCACTAGTAAATTTATACATAGGGTTATGTTATTAAAATATTTTTATGGGTTTTTTATAAATTTGGGTCTGGTTGTCATAGGTTTAGGGTTTGTAAACCCTTAGATGGTGATTTTGGGTGTGCGTTTCCATTACGACAAGGATTTGAGGTAGAATATCCCTTGAACATGCCTTTACCATTCAAATTTCATCATTTTAATATTTTAATCAACTGATATATATGTTTATTATTGTTTTTAAACATTTTTAGAATTTTCTTGGTGTGCAAAATGGTGGCGTAATCATTGTTTTTTGAAAGGTATTGTTGTTTTGTCATGAATGTGCACACCAAGTGTTTGTTTAAATGTTCCATTATCTTTTGCATTTGTTTTGTGAAGTAGAGAACATGTTTTATGGTATTTTTAACATTTTTCAGAATCTTGAATAAAATATTTCATGAAATTTTTGTTTTATTCCTTGTTATTTTCATAAAATAAATTGTTTTGTTTAAAAGTGTATGTCATGTGTTCGGTAAATTGCATGATTGGATTTTATGTGTTAAGTGTGATTTAAAAATTATTTGTTTGGATTTATAATTGTATTTTAAGAATGAAAAATGATATTTTTGGGTCCTTATATGGCTTTCCAATTTGGATTTGTTTTTACAATCAAATGTGTTTTGGGTTTACAATATATTTTGGCCCGAGTTGCCCGAAAATGGACCGTTTCACATCTCTGTGAAAATGTTTATGTTTTGAATATGTAACCTGAGTATTATAAGAGATTTATGAATGTGGTTTTATACTGTAAATCGTGTGTATACACATCCTTAATAAAATTTATATGAATACCTTTTTCAAATGTTAGTTTTCAGAAAGCCTTAAAGGCCCGTTTGACATTTTTTTTAAAAAAAATGGTTTCCATGTGTATTTTATGTTCTATATTTTGGGGCCATTTTATGGTCCATGAAATTGATTTATTAATTGGATTTGGGTCTGCCAAAACTGGGTTGATATGTTATGGATGGGTATGTCGCCTTAAAAGAGCATTTTTGAATGGATTTTATGTGCAAGGCCTCGTTATACTCCTTGAGATTGTTTTACAAAACTTTTTAGTGGTTTATTGATTCATGAAGGAAATGTGAAGCATGTTTGCGGGATGTTTGTGTGATTATGGTTTGGTAATGGAATTTTTATGTGAAATGTGTACTTGATAATATGTGTAACTTGATTGAGCACTAAATGGAATCCTGAGTATCTAGGTGGGTGAACATGTACTAGTATGCTAGTAATTCCGTGGGGTTTGGCCCCTGTTTCACGTAGCAAGATTGACGATGACAACACTAACTAAACTATGATGATGATAATGTTGGGGGACCACTAGGTTATGTTTATTATCACTACTAGTGTCTCGTGTGTATGAGAGAAGATATTTATTATGGTTACATTCACCGTGATACAAGGTACCTTGGGCTCACAACTAACTAGTGCCTAGGGGTGTTTCCGTGACTTGTGCTCATTGGCTATTTTGTAGTCACCGTCAGCATAAGTTGTGTTTGGTTTTTAAATTGAGTATTGTGCGTGATTTATTTAAAAGTGTAAATTTTTTAATGCAACCTTCTTGAAAACTATTTTCATTTTGAAGTTGCACCTCTTTGAAAATTGTTACTAGCATTCTTGTTTATAAAACATGAAAGTTTTTGTCTGGTTATTTGTTTTATATAGAATGTTACCTTATTTGGAAAACATAACTTTATATTTTGTATTTAGAACATGAAATTGATGTTTCTTTTATTTTAAAGGATGTGCATTGGGAATAGAATATCAGGCTAACCTACCCAGTTTTAATACTCACGCATATAGTCTTCTTCCATTTTTTTCCCTTGGGCAGGTTTAAACTTTAGTTAAATCGCCTTGGGAGACATGTGATCATTATGTTAGAGAGTGAACAGAAGGGTCACATGGAGTTATTTGGTTATTGGGTTTGGTCAGATGAGTTGTTGGTTTAGTTTTACTTTTAGTTTCTTGTGAAAATAATGTTCTGTTCAGTTTTTATATATATGTATTTTGGGCTGTACATTTATTTCCACGATTTGTTTTATTATTTATATATTTGTAAAATAATTCCCTTGGGTGCTATATTGATGCCCTTGGTGCTTATTGCCATCCCAGGAGTATTGGGAAATCCTCTCGGGACTTGTCGTGGGCTGGCCCTTGAGACTTGTTCAGGGTCGAATCGGCCTTTTTCATGACATTAGAACTCCCACTGGAACTTCCATTGGGGTTTTGGAAAAATAATTCAATATGTAAATTATTATACTTTTTCAAATGCTAAATTCAATTAGTTTTATAAATATACATTTCAGTGGTAGTGTGGAACTCCCAGTGGAAATCCCACTGTAACTCCCACTTGAATTTTCAAATGCTAAGTACAATCATTTTTACAATAAATATGTGACTATATGTGACTATTTCTTTTAATTTTCCATTGGAAGTTCCAGTAAAACTTCCAGTGGAAGTTGAACTGGAAGTGCCACTCGAAGATCCAGTGGGACTTCTAGTGGGACGTCCACTGGGACTTCCACTGGAATTTTCAAAGATAAATTCAATCATATTTACAATAAATATGTGTCACAATTCCAATGATTATTTCTTTTAATTTTCCACTGGAACTTCCAGTGGTAGTTCTAGTGGCAATTTTAGTTGGACATCCAGTTTTACTTCTTGTGGCACTTCCTGTGGGACTAGTGGAACTTCCAATGGCTGTGGGACTTCAAGTGGGAGTTCCAGTGGCCCTCCCAATGGGACTTCCAGTGGAATTGTCAAATAATAAATTCAATAATTTTTACAATAAATATGTGTCACAATTACAATGAGTATTTCTTTTAATTATCCATAGGAAGTTCCACTGGAACTTCCACTGGAACATCCAGTGGTTGTGGGACATAAATGTGGGACTTCCCCTGAATGTTCCAGTGGCCCTCCCAGTGTGACTTCTAGTGGAATTTTCAAATGATAAATTCAATCATTTTTAAAATAAATATGTGTCACAATTGAAATGAGTATTTATTTTAATTTTCCAAAGAAAGTGCCACTAGAACTCCCACTGGAACATCCACTAGAAGTTCCAGTGGGAATTCCAGTGGCAGTTCTAGTGGCACTTCCTATGGGACTAGCGGAACATCCAGTGGATGTGGGACTTAAAGTGGGACTTCCATTGGAAGTTCCTATGGGGCTTCTAGTGAGACTTCCAGTGTCACTCCCTATGGGACTTCCAGTGGAACTCCCTATGGGAGTTCCAGTGGCACTCTCTATGGGACTTCCTGTGGCACTCCAGTGGAAATTCCTGTGGCACTTCCAGTGGGACTTCTAGTGGGACTAGCGGAACATCCAGTGGCACTCCCACTTGAAGTTCTAGTGGAACTTCCACTGAAGTACCAATAGAACTTATAATTTTCCTACCTTCTATACTGTAGTTTTGTGGGTGACCCCAATAATTAATTAATTTCTATTTTCAGGTGTTCATTTTAGGTCAAATTTGACCTTCTTTCAAAGAATTTTATATAATAAATAAAAGATCAACTGAAATATGGTCATAGAAATTCTTTGCGCACTACTCCATTTTGGAAATGTTTGAAGCGTTCATATCCAATATAGTAAAAGCATCAGATTGAAAAAAGTCTGATATTTATGTTATGTATGTATTGGATAACTACAATCCTTCAACAACTGCTTTCTGATTTGGTGGAGGGGAAATACATTTCTCTGAAGATGATATCCAAAGGATCTTTGCAATAACCGAAGGTCCAATATAAATGGACGAATACTACTTGTTAAAACCTATGAATTCATCATTATATTTAAGGATATTTCAAACTGGTATCAAGTTGTTGACACAAAAGGCAATAAAATCAGCCCTTTTGGAAGCCGAAAAGGGAGATGAAGAACCCGATCATCTTGACACACAACAGAACTTCTATCTTTATACACATGTGAAACTGTTTTTTCCCTACTATAGGTTCTTATCTAAGTTGGGGTTTTATCAATTATGTGAATACTTCAAGAGACATGAGAACACTAAAGTGGTCCCATGTAATTCCCCAACAATTGATGAGATCAATTAATGAATTTCACATGCACCGTGCAAGGATTAAGGGGGAAATTATTTCTTTATTGGTATGGATTAATATTTATTTTCAATTAAATGTATAATATACTCTTCATATGCTTCTTGTTATTGTAGTGTTGGTATTGTGAAGAAAGTGGACTAGTGAAAAGGAATGAACAAGCAGCCAATCCACCTTTCACAAAATGGAGCCTCTCTAATTTTGATGCTGCTGTAAAGAAACTAAAGATTCATCAAGTTCTAACTGCAGAAATTGAGGTGCTAGCAATGGTTATGGAAGCTTCTATTGGATGACAGAAAAAGGATAATCCAGAGAAGGGCAGAATAAAAGTTGAAATTAATGAGCCAACAATGGTTATGGAATCTTCTATTGGACAAATGGAAAAGGGGGAACTAGAGGATGACAGAATAAAAGTTCTTACAAAAGAAAATTTGGACCTGAAATGAAAAATACATAAAATGGAAGCAATTGTTAAAAAACCGACCAAAAAAATTAAAAGACTGAAGCAGTTAGTAGGAGAGAATGCTAGCATAGAGAAAAGAATTAGAGAAGGTAGCGCTGAAAAGAGTCATTTAATCATGGAGGAAACCTGGAAAGAGGGTACAATTGAAGCTGGAATGCAGCAAGATCCTCCTAAAGAACCTACATCTCCCCCCAAAGCAGTATAATAGATGTAAAAACAACAACTAATAGCCAAGGAAACGGGGATTGAGGAGCTTGCAAATCAACTAAAAGAAGATGCTGAACAAACCACACATGTATATCAAATCAGCCAAACTGGACAGACAGAAACCGAGAGTCACCAAATGAGATCAATGATTAGAAATGTAAAGTCTAGAGCTAGGAAGCAGAAGAAATTGGATTCCTCTTTTCAGTATGAAACTCGATACACAAGAAGAAGAAGAACGATAGGAAAAAAGTCATTAGAACAACCAAGTCAACTGGAAAATCCAATTGAGGTAGGCAGTGTTTCAATGAAAACAGAAAAAAAATGTTGTTATAGGTCTATCAAGAATACCTAAATGGGTCAGGCAGAGTAAACGACTGTAGATAAAAGGCTATGTACTTTTGCAAAAGATTCTATAGATGGAACCGGACCAGAATGTCTACCCTTCATTTCAAGGATTTAAATTCAATTACCCTGAAATTTATTTGTTTTCTTATACATTATTGTGATTATAATGTAGTCAATATGTATGGGAAGATGAGAACGGCTTGTATTCAGTTGGAATAGATTTCATTTTTCAACTTTTCACGAAAAGCATGACAAGTAGCTAGGTGAGCCTAATTTAAACAAGCTTACTGTAAAGTAATATTCAATTAGTCTCACATCCTCCATTGTTTTTTTATTGAATTAGTTTATAGATGCCTATACATAGATTATCATAAACAAGTTTCAAATAAGGAAGATGGCTGGAATTTTTGATAATAAATCAACAATGATTACAAGTTCTTCATTGGTAAGTCTAATATTATCTATGTTCTTAATGTTTTAAATATATTAATAAATATTTTGTCTCACTATACTCATTTTTAAAGAGAATTATATCTACGAAGAACAAAAATTTGAAAGAGTGTTTGGTAGAAAATCCCATAAAAGAAGAAATGAAGTTGAATGGAAAAGTCTTCATCCCCATAAAAACAGACAATATTCACTAGAATTTGCATGTGTTTGATATTGAAAAAAACATTTAAGCTAATATAAATCAATGCAGCCTCGCATGGGTCTTGCTGCAATTGATTGTTAATAGAAAGATGCTTTACAAATGGTAAATTTTATCCTCTCTGACGTCTAATGAATTTTCATATACACCAACTTACTGAATACAATTTATATAACAGTTGCAGAAAATATTTATTGAACAAGTCATCAGACAATGAAAACCCGAATACATAGAGATGACTGCTGCAACACTTCCATTTATAGTGGAAGATAGTCCCTAATAGGGGGATGCAACATTAGACTACAAGGTAATTGTTTGTTATCTAATTGAGAAGCTAGAAACAGATCAAGGGTATAACAAGACCCTATCATAAGAAGAAGTTGATGACATGCACCTATATATGGCTCATTATTTCCTTACAGACCCTGCATACATTTGTAATGAAACCTCATATAGAATCAAGAGTTTTCTTGTGGAAATAGTACATACAAAATTAAGAACAAGTAAAACAGTTGGGGACAATGGATGAATAGTTCTGTTAGCATTTTCACTGCACTGGGAATATTATGTCCTTTTGAGGGGAACCATTTTATTTTGAGGGATTTTTTTTGGTTTTGTTGTTATATTTAATGATTCTAATTTCTACTGGTAAGTGGATGAATAGGTATGTTCACACTTTAAAGATATTATCTTTATTGTTTCTAAGATTGTTAAGTTTTTCCAACATCTGGATTTCATCAGAAGATTGAGAGTCTCTATATGGAAGGACTTATCCTAAAGATCCAATAACTCTTACTCAGTCTTCTGGATTTCTTCATCAAAATTCATGAACCTGGATATATCTCATCTTCAAAGAACAAATGCATACAGAAATCTAGAACCTGGATTTATCCCATATTCATAGTTGAATACACAACAAATACATACAAAACGTTTACAAGTTATTGAAGTATCCCAATCCCAATCCATTATAACCAAAAGTAGACTCTCAAATACCACCACATCCTCAAAGAACAAATGAATACAGAAATCTAGAACCGGGATTTATCCCATCTTCATAGTTGAATACACAACAAATGCATACAACATGTTTACAAGTTATTGAAGTATCCCAATCCCAATCCATTACAACCAAAAGTGGACTGTCAAATACTACCACATCCTCATAGAACAAATGCATAAAGAATTGTTGAAACTAGATTTATCACATATTTATAGTTCCATGTAGAACACATGCATACAACAAATTTACAATTTCGTGAAGTATCCCAGTTCCATTGCCAATCCATTACAACCGAAACTGGATACAGGCTGTAAATTTTTCAATTCAGTCATTACAATTTAAAAAACTAATCCCATCCAATGTTGTCTACATAGCTCGGCCTCTTCCAATGCTATCCTAGAAATATACCTCCCAAGATGAAGTTCCAAATTGGTGGACAAATCTTCCTGCAATAGAAAATGTACAGAATTACAAACAGTTATAGAAAATAATTCTCATTAAACAATTACATGTGAAACTGTTTTTCTAGCTCAAACACAAAAATATGATCTTTCTTGCTCCTTGACTCCCTACGTGCAAAGAATAATGATATCAGATAACATATTAAAAATAAAAAAACAGCTATTATAAATGAAATGCATCATAAAATGAAATCATACAGTCATCATAGCAGTAGGCTTAATTTTTTTTATTCAACTGTTTCCCCTTTTGGTAGCCATTTTCTAAAAATCTTTTCAATATATCTCCCCCTTTACTATTTGATCTTTTTAAAAGAAGCCTTTCTAATTTTTTTTCTGAACTAGAACAACCATTAACTTTATCCTCTAAGGTATTTATGATAGACAACTCTTTTGTAAAATTACTGAAATTTGAGAAGGCGATGTCATAACCTGCATCTGTCTCACAAGCTACGGTAATTAACTTCGTTCCCATCCATGATAAATCATTGTAACATTTTGGTACAACTAATTTTATATTAGAATTTACCTCTAAAGAAGATCCTTTGAACATCATAATATTTCTAGCCAATCAGGTCCATCTCCCTCAAATATATTTTTCAGGTATTTCTCTCACATCAAGCTGATCAATTTTTTTTAAAACATGACAAAAAAGATACCCAGAAGACTCAAAATTTCTACAAGAACATTCAACAACATCATTTGAAGATTCATATGATATATGGAATTGATCTTCACAACGAACCATTCTAATAACATAACTGAATTGAACTACAATTTCAAAACATGATATCCAAAAAAAAGAACCAATCAATTGATATTTATGCTGAAATAAATCAAATAATTTTGGAGTATATCTAGTATAAACCTAGAACATAAATTCATGGTAAGGGTAAATATTTCAAGGAAACTTCTCCCACATTTCAAATTCTACCTTTGTTTCACGATACTGATTTTTTCCCAACTAGTTCTCAAACTGCTTAAAGAAATCAACAACAATTAACTTTCAATGAACATAATATTTATGAAATCCATTAAAACTTTCACTTAATTGAGTGCTGCGAATACCAAATGTTAAAGGATCTTTCAAAAATCAATGTGACCACTTTTCTCACAATATGAAAACATCATCTAGCCATTGTGATTTCCCATCCCCATATTCTACTCTAAGGGAAGACCACTCCTTATCAAACTGATTTGTATCATGGTATTCGAACATAAACTTCTTAAATCTAGCTAGAAAACTAGATCCATCTTTCATCCAATTAACTAAATGCTTAATACCATTTTGCGTCAACTGCCACAAACAATGGAAATGTCGATTTCCCACTAAAACTACAGAAATGGATTTTCCCATTGTTGCATCCTGATCAGTAAAAATAGTTTGAGGACTCTTCATGTGATGAAACTGTAATTTTTTTTGAAACAACCAAGAAAACAAAGTCTTTTTTTCATCATATAACAAATATTCCCCAAAAACAACAATCTCCTGATGATTATTGAACCCAAAAAAACACCTAACGGCATGTACTCTTTATTAGTGCTAAAAGTGGTGTCAAACACAACAACATCTCCAAAAAACTCGTAATACTTTCTCTTTTTTGGATCATCCCAGAAAATATTACTAATTTTACCATTAATGTCAAACTACATAGTATAAACAAATTATGGATTATCTTGACTTTGCCTTTCCAGGTATTCTAACATGAAACATGCATCACCAAGAAGCAAATCTCTTTCCTGTTAACACCTTAAAAAAATCAATTGATCAACACGCGTGTACCCAATAACATCTTTCCCCCCTCCAATAGCTATCACCAATGAGAAATAATCATTTGGTTTAATACCCACAGAAGCATTCACATCAAACTCAGCTACTTGTGCTTCTGTTATTTTTATTTGGGACCTCATCACATGAATTGATTCAGGCCTGTGCAAGGGATGATTATTCTCTTCAGCAAATATTGTACATGCATATTGGCCAAAAGACAATAAAGTAACCCCCATTATAGCAAGGAAACTTGTACGGGTCTCAAACCGAGGACATTTCACCAAGCTATCACGTTTTTTCAATCTTCCTATGACCTTCTTTGCTACATGCATAAAATCTTGATGTGACAATTGAATTATCCTTTCTCCTTTTATTAGAGTATTTTTCGCATAACCTGAAGCCATTTACTCCCCCATACATGACATAAAAACATTGTGCTTCATCAATTGACTTGAACTTCATCCCTATAACTGGTTTAGTAGAAGATGCTACAACATCCAAATCACCATCAACAACATTGCAACACCCTAAAAAAACAATAGTTCAAGAAAAGTACATTAACTTTATAATAGGATTTAATCCCTTTGAAAATGTATAAACTCTATGAACATAACTATAACTAAATAAAAATTATTACAAATATATATATATATATATAATAAAAAATTATTTTTCTGAAATTATAAATAAAAAATTATAAAATATATTTTACAGTGGAACTTCTAGTGGAACTTCAGGTGGAAGTCTCAGTGGAAGTTCCACTAGAAGTTAAAAATATATATAAAATATAAATGTAACTAAATAAAAATTATTAAATAAATATAAATATAAATATAATATAATTATTTTTCTGAAATTCTAAATAAAAAAATTTATAAAATATATTTTCCAGTGGAAGTTTGAGTGGATGTTCTAGTGGAAGTTCCAATGGAAGTTCGAGTGGAACTTCCAGTGGACATGGAGATAAACTTGGACATAAAGTGGAAGTTTCACTAAAATAACCCGGGAAAAAACCACTGGACATGCCGCAATGCAACGAAAATATATATCATGGAAAATTCCTGTGGAAATTCCAGTGGAAGTTCTAGTGGAAGTTCGAGTGGAGTTGCTAGTGGAACTTCCAGTGGACATCAAGAGGAACTTAGACATCAAGTGGAAGTTTCCCTGCAAAAACCATGGAAAAAACCACTTGAAGTGCTGAAACAAAACAAAACTATATAGCACGGGAACTTCCAGTGGATCTTCCAGTGGACATGGAGACAAACCTGGAAATCAAGTGGACGTTTCACTGCAAAAACCCAGGGCAAAAACCATTAGAAGTTCTGTAATGAAACAAAACTATATATCATGAGAACTTCCAGTGGAACCTACGGTGGACATAGAGAGGAACTTAGAAATTAAGTGGAAGTTTCACATAAAAAACTATGGAAATGCAACAAAACTATATATTACATCTAGTAAAAAGAAAACCTCAAACTTCAGCAAAAATTGTTGGACAAATTTACAACAAAACTAAGAAAAAACTACTTCAAATAAACCCACCCGCAATACCTTCATCGCTATCCATTATAAGGAGAACATTGACAAAAAAACTTCAAGCAGTGTCTCTCCCAACCTGAACCCCGAATGAAAAAGTGCCAAAGATCCCTCACATGCCGACCTAGAGAATGACTGGGGACCTTGACCGTGGACCTCAACTAGAGCACCGCGCCGCTGCCGATTTCACCCTACTCCACAACTCGATGCACCAGGCTCATGGACCTCAACCATAACTTTGAAAAAAAACATCAAACATAGTCTCGCCCTGCCCAAACCCCGAACAAAAATGTGCCAAAGATCCCTCACACGCTGACCTCGAGAATGACTAGGGACCTTGACCATGACTGTGGACCTCGACTGTGGACCACAACCAGAGCGCCGTGATGCCAACGATTTCGCCCTACTCCACAACTCGGTACACCAGACTTTAATGGCCAAATCCCTGGCATGGAGCCTGGTCATTTCATGCGCTCTCCATTCAGCTCTGAGATGAAAGTTCCCCCATCTCCTTAAGTAGACTAGATGGTGCCACCTGTAAAAAGAACACGTGTCAAGATCCCCCCATATGACTGGAGCAGCCTATAAAAGTTGGTACAGGAGATGATAAAAAGAGGTCCTCCATAAACCTTCATGAATTCCACCTAAACATGCTCCGCACATCACCACAAAAACATATTGGTCACGCCGACCCACCAACCCCCACCCTGATGCACCAATCCTTGCTATCCACCTCATGCGTGCAATGTGTCCTCTTTTCCCAAGTCTCCCCACGTCCAACCCCATTATGCGGGTCTCCTCTGTATATCATTGTGCGTGTATTGATTTTTTACTTCCTTTTTATTTTACCAAAATATTATTATTATTATTTCCACTATTATAATAATAATTATTAAATTCATCTGTAGCTAGCCATGTTGCGTGACAGTGGTCCTGAAATTATGATGATTAGATACCGTTGGCATTATCAGATGCTCATGAGGCCGCCCTAGGTATCACTCTTCAAATTTCATGTGTTTGTTTCACCCACTAGTTCAACATCCCCCCCCCCCCCCCCCCGACATCAATTTTGACCGAAATTTTGGGATCCTCCTCATCAATCCACCAAATTATTTTTTTATATAAAGAATTTATAGATTATCTGTTAGTAAAAAAAAACATAATGAAACCTGTTAGCGGGAAATGAAACCTATTATGGGTTTATTTGTGTATGTTTTCAGGAATGAGAAAAGATATAATATTTAAACGACTATAATTAATAATTTTAATATTTTTTTAAAAAAAATTCAAGTAAGCCTATGGATATCCAGCGGGCTTATGCAGAGCAGTGCGGGCTTGATATTTTTTGTTCGCATTATATGCCAGATTTTGTGGACAAACCTGTGCAAGCTCAAACCCATGCAGGCTTGGCCCGCGCTGCCCCGCCCATTTCACATTACTACTAAGAGGCCTTTTGAAATAGTTTAAATAGTATGCTTTGGATTTTGATCTGGTTATAGTTTTTCAATGAGGAAAAACTATGTTTTGAAGTGGATGATGTTTTGAAATAAGGTGTTGACTTCATGGTGGTTTTAAGTGGGGGGGGAGTAAAATGGGTTTTAAATGCTAATTTTAATGAGGTCCTGATTTATTCTAGGTTAAAATTCCTTGAGGGATCTTTGAATGGTTTTTTTAGAAATGAATGTCTTGGACCTAGTTTGGATTTCAAAGGAAGACCCATGTTTTAAAGGGTTTCCTCGATATGTTTTAAGAGTATTTGGTTTAAGTGTTTCCTGACATGATAAGTCAAAGGGAAATGAGATATGGTTAAAGGGGCATGTTAATGTAATTAAATGGTATTGAAGAACCCTTAATTATGGTGTTATGTGAGTAAATGGTCAAATGGGTTAATTTTGGAATATGGGGTTAAAGGTATTGATTATGATAGTTCATGTGAATGTTGATAATCGTATGGTGTTGAACCATTAATATTAATGTTTTTAAAATGTTAAGTATGTTGAACCTTTAATAATGGACCATAATGGTATGGGTTGAATGTTAGACTGATGCTGCTCATTCTTGGGTTGGGCCATACTGATGCTCTAGGCACCACCGATGTTATGTGTGGTTGAGATGTTGGACTAATGCTCCTCGCCCTTGGATGAGCCAGACTAATTCTCTAGGCACCCCAATGCATCATATAGTTCAGATGATGGACTCATGCTTAAGACTCCAAGGGTTTGGAGATTCCATTATCATATCATTGATTGGGATAGTCGGACATGACATTCCAAATCCCAGGTTTAATTACTTGGATGAATGCTTCAAGGTACATTGATTTAAATGGACTAATGAACACCCCTTATGACTTAAGGTGCATGACGCCTATGGTATATTGTTTAGACTCCCCACATGGCCGAGATAGGTTTGGTTGGTTGGGTGACATGGTGGAACTCAAGAGTTTAAATGATTAAATAATTAATGCTTAATTGTGAAACATGTTATTTTTTTTCTTGTTTAATTGCTCCATTAGTTATCTGTATAAAATTTAGTTCAGACTAGTTATTTCTTTAGACATCGTTGGTGGGGGTCTACTGATTTGTACTCATACCCTTCTCAGGCCACTGTGACACTTGGGTACCCAAGCAGTTGCTTCTTGTTTTCATGTACATGTTCAGGAGAAGGAGTTGAATTTTTGTTTATGGAGGGGTTGTTGTTAGGGGGTTTTCATTGTTTTGGTATTTGGGGTTTTTATTATATGTCTGTCTAAAATTTAGAGTGTACATCTCATTGATATATCATGTTTAACTTTGGTTATTTTGGGAACTTGTTGTAAATTTTTTTATGGATTATTTTGATTGTGGCATATTTTGAAATTTTTTCCACTATTATTTTACTCTGATAAGTAGGTATAGTCTCCCCAATGCATCTTCATAGGCCTACGCTGCAAGTAGATATCTTTTAGTGTATGGGGAGGCACACATGAGATCATGAGGCACATCGGCTTTGGGAATCGGTTCCAGTGGCTCTCAGGCTAGGACGTTACAAAGTGGTCTCAGAGTAGTGTCTTTTATCTTACTATTTGAGCATGGTATATAGTAGATTAGGATCTTGTCAGATATTGGTAATGATTTTTGTCTGGGTGCCAGCATCCCCACGCATGGGGAAAACCGAGTGGTAAGGGGTGGAAAATTGACGTTCTTTTTTTGTGCTTTTACTATTGATTGATTTTCTACCTTGAGTGGCGAACTTGAATTTGATGTTACTAGTTTATGAGAGTTTTGTTTCTTGGATCAGTATGACAAGAGAGTGCATATTTATGCATCATGCTAGGCACATATGATTGATAGGTCATCCATATGCTACATGTGATTGATAGTTCATTGGGATTCATTATGCTAGTAGTGTAATTTTATGTCTATAGTCTATGTATGCAGACCATTCAAATCTATCTCTGGTTGTAAATGATTTATATGGGTTTGTATTTAAAGTGTCCACAACCATTTATATGACCTTTATAAGTTTATGTGGTCACTCTACATGACCAACTTCTCATGTGACTTCTGGAAAATAAACAGTTATAAATGACTTATAAGGTGACGGTTCTGGTTAAATAAAGTGTTAGTAAGCAACTTATAAGTAGTTTTTTCATTATAACTTGTGAATGACGTCCTATTTGAAAAAAACCATGAATAATGAAATTGAATAAAGCTATGAATTTTTAAATGTTGGGTAAATGAAATGTTTTGAAGTGTGAATCCTTGGGTTTTTAAAATAGTAAAGTTTATTGAATAGAAATGTGTAACAAGGAAACCTTTAGGGACATCAGTGAAGAGTATCCCTTATGTTGTCATCTGACCTTATGTTTGTAGGTGGTTTAGGCTCTGAGAGTGCCCTATTTTTGAGAAACTTTCATGGGCTGTGAGGCCTTTATGGGTTGGGTTGTGCTCATTAGTAGAATATTTCTTGTTGTGCCTTTAGTTATATTATTAACTTGAGGTTGTGTGGTGCCTGTTGTTAATATGAATGTGGTAACCCCCATTGGTTGTGATAGTGAAGGATGTACGTTGGAGCTTGAAATGGGGTGTCTTGGTTTGTGGTGTCATTAGTAGTGGTTGTGTTGCTATTGGTGTGGGACCTAGATTAAGTTGTTGGTTTTGGTACATTAGAAGCAGTGTGTTTTGGAATGGGGGTTGGAGTGCTTCGCATTAGTAATTACTTGTGTGAGATTTATTGTATATGTCCTAGTGGGAGAGATAGTGTTTTTCAGAATGTATCTCAAGTGGTGGCCATGAGTCAGTGGATTTGGGTAGTTAAGGGTAACCATGAGTGATGTTAGCACAGTACTATGGGTGTTTTGGAATGTGAAGCAAAAATGGATGCTTCAGGGGCCATCAAGTTTCTATAAAAGGCATTTCTTTACCTTGGTTTCTTTTCTAAAGGAAGCACCTCAAGTTATTATGGTTGAATTTAAGGGCAGTTTCAAAAGGGAAGGATCATTAAAATGCTTGACCCTACCGTTCTGATGTTGTTCGATATGGGAATTAGTGTTGAACTTGAATGGAAAATACAAGGGAAACTAGAGTGAGAATAGACACTTCTGGTTTAGGAGTGATGACTAGGGTGACAGGTGGTCATTTCGTTGGACCTCACTTGCATGAAAGTGCAGATCATTAGAGGGAAGCGTCAAGGAAGTCTTGGGTTTAATGATACTGGCAGACTCAGAGGCATGGTTGGTTGTTTAAGTGGGAGTTTGATCCTTGTTTCGATGTTTTATGATTAATCATATTTTGAGTCGAGTTTAGTGAGTGGTGGAAAGAAAGAATCTGACCCAGGGTTTTTGATGAGGTTAGCCTAATACTAATCACAGAACCAGCTAGTTTTGGATCGGTGTGATGGACCATTTATGTTTTTTTAAAATTATTCAGGTCATGGTGGAAGAACTCAAGTAGTGTGATGGCAGTAGTGCCACAAATAATGTTAGTACACGACTTCTTGGTAGTGAGTTGTGAAGTGGTAGAGAGTTTTGGTTAACGAGTTCCTCCTGAATCATGGTGATTGAGAGTTGATGAGAAGCTTGTGGATAGGGAGACCCAAGTCCGTTGTTGGGGTTTGACATGTCCCTACAGTTAGAGGTGACATCGGGGATGGAGGAGGTTTTGGGGATATTTGTTGATGACATATTATTGTATGTTCAATTTGGAGATAATCATGCACAATATCTTGACATCATCTTGAGTATGCTAATAAAGCATTGACTATACACCAAGCTATATAAAAGTAAATTCTGGTCTGATGAAGGGCCTCCATGGAGTTTTTTCTCCTAGAGCAGTGTAAGTGAGGCCTTATGGTGGGATGTGAACCATCGTCCATTTGTGAGTAAGGTCCTTAGGAAGGAATGAATGTCGATGAATGATGTGGGTGCCGTTATTAGAAGCCAAGAATAGATGATAGTTGTTTTTTTATTTTTTCACCCAGGTGAGAGAGAGATGACCACATCTACTTTTGGGGGTTTGACTGTGAATGGAGCATTGGGAGTGGTGGTTAGAGTTACGTGAGTTAGGCGGCCACAAAGACACTCTTATGGTGGGGAGTGACGTTTCAATCAATGGAGTATGACTGGTTGCGCCCAAATTTACCCTACTGGTAAAATCGATCGATGTAGTACATGTAGGGGTCGAATCCACAGGGACTGAAGAAGTAACCTTGAGACGCTATGATTGTGTGAAGGATGGGCTATGAAGTAGCCGAATTTGGGTTTGATTTTGTATGGTTTTTAAAGAACACTAATAAATCTAAGTGAATTAAATTAAAAGGAAATGGGTTGATCTTAGGATTATGCTCGGGGTGGATTGAATGAATTTTACTTCATTAGACAATTTTGGTTTTATTAATTTTTGATGAATCCATTCTTCAAAAATAACATTACATTCATCATTTTCTGGTTTGGTTCTTACTAAACACAATTACAAATCCCATATACACTTAGAGAACCAAATTAATGATCTCTCCAAGGTATATGGTCATTTAGTAATTGAATTTAGTTTCCTCAAACACAGTAAAGATGAAGAGTAGAAATAATTGAAGAATGGATGTCTTAAATTAATTATCAAATTAACAACAATTCGTTCATAAAATAACATTCAATCCAGCCTTTGCGTCCTCCTAAGATCATCCCATTAAGGGTTTAGCCCTCCATTGATGATATACTCTCAATGGTGGGAGGAAGATGGCTAACAAGAATTTGATTGAAGAAATTAAAACCGCGGAAATAATGAGCACTCCTCCGTGTGTGTGAATGAAATTCACACCTATGTGTGAACTAATTCACAACAACACAGAGATATCACTGTGCTTTGTGATAATAAAGTTTTAATAAAATAAATGGAAAATATAGAAGTGAATGAAGTTGATTAAGAACATAAATATACAAAAAATAAACTTACATGGAAATGGAAAACATTACAAAGGAAATTTGGAAGCATAACCTTACAATGAAACAAGCAACAAAAGATGATATGAAAAATATCCACACCTATTACCTTCACCAATAGCTCCTTATATAGGAATATTAGGAGCCTTAGGTACATCCCCCAACAATTAATTCACCCCCCAACAATTAATAGAGTCAAATGGAGGGTGAATAATCAAAAGGAAATTGATGTTTTGAATTTGACCCGGAAAACTGTCCAGATTCATCCACCATATTGACGTGTGAATTATCAATTGAATAAGGCCGAATACGGAGGGGTTGTAGAAGAGAAATATCTTCGCCTATGTTTCTTATATAAGCTCTCAAAAGTTCAGGAAATTTGGATCATCAGTTTGGAAGTTATGGTCGAAATGGTGGGACGGATTTCTGTGCATTAATGTCGAGTCCACCATTTAAATCTCAACTTCATATCCCTTTATCATCATGAAAAAATCAGAATTAGCTCCATCCAAAGTTTAATAAAATGATCCTAATATTTTTATCTTTCTACTGTAAAAATTGGAGCTTCATTGGGCTTGGTTTCTGGGCCCCACATTTGTTTGATGGGCCTTAGGCCCATTCTGCTTTTTCCAGCAAGTTTCTGTGTTCAGGCGCAAAATTTTCCATCTTCATTTGGGATTCATCCAGAGGACATAAAAGATAAAATGTTCCAAACAAAGTGATAGATCATATCCCAAAATTTAAAATTCAGAAAATGAGTATAATGTTGTCCACAAACAAATGAATGATTGAGCCCAAATTTGCATTTTAAACACGAATTGTATTTAAGAAGAGAAATGAAGTTCTATTTATGTAATGCACTAAAAAATGTTTATGGACTTTGGAAAAACGAATATAAAGATATTAACAATTAATATTAGCCACTTTCAGTGACTAATCAATGACCCTTGTGCTGGAGGGGCCGTGAAAATGTGGAGCTAGTTGTGGATTTGTTGAGGTGGCACTGGGATTCTAGGGAGAAATTGATGAGGTGCATGCTTAAAATCCATAGTGAATGATTTTGGGAAAACAGATGTGGTGGATAATCGATCCGAGAATCACCTTAAAGCATGAAGTGGTTCTAAATTTTATGCGAGGTGTTTTCATCGAAGGTGTGTTGGTGGTTCAGTCAAACACGAAGATGGTTTTGGTAAATTAGAGGTTTTAATGTTGAAATCCCACCAACAGTTAGGTATGGACTCTTGTGGGCGTGTTGAGTTATCATGGGATGCCTCTGAGTGCCAAGGCATTGTAACCCAGTAAGATGGTAATGCCCAGATAGTGGGAGTCGGGAATTTGCAAGATGAGTCATATCGGGATATTCTGAGATATGGTATGGAACGAATGTAGTGATTTGCAAACCACATCTGGCTTGTTGTTTTAGAGAAGACCGGCGTACTTCGTGAAATGAAACCAAGATTTTGAGGAAAAAGCCAACATGTGCTTAGTTCATGCATGGATGATGGGTATGCGTCCTTTTTAGATGGGTTTTCATTTATGAGGACAGTTGCCAATGTTGATTAACATTCTTATGGATGTTTGGGTTCGGTAAATTGGGTACTGTGCTAGGCACGCTGTGAGAGCTTGAGTTTGAGGTTCTCTTAAGACTTTTTCAATGGTGGAAGTGCCAAGAATTATAAATTGGTGTTAGTAAGCTAAAACCTATGGTAGGGGAGCACCATCACTTTGACGGGTGATCGAGCAATAATGTAGTCGTTGTTTCAGTTGGATGGGCTCAGGTAATATCC
The DNA here is from genome assembly GCA_963277665.1 of Viscum album. NCBI lineage: Eukaryota > Viridiplantae > Streptophyta > Magnoliopsida > Santalales > Viscaceae > Viscum > Viscum album. The sequence continues at coordinate 256,473,364 of OY728128.1, read as the reverse complement.
TTTTTGGGTTATTTGTTTGACGATGAGCATTGGATTGAGTTTTGTATGGTTGGGTTCTTTGAGTTAGAGGTTGTGCCCTGGTTGTGTTTTAGGGTTTTAGAAGCTAAATGAGGCCGTTTACTATAATTAGAGGTTGTGAATTGGTTGTGTTTTAGGGTTTTAGAAGCTAAAATTTTCTGTTTACTATAATTAGAGACCGACATATGTCGGTTGATGCAGATGGATGACGATCAAGGCCACTCGCGGACAAGATATATTATGGTGGGGAGGTTGTAAGATCCTGATCCCTTTGAACCCTTTTATGAGGTATGTTTCATTTTAATTTTGGTTAAACACCCTTGGAAGTGTTTAATGGAGTGCCTCCCGAGAGTAAGGAGGGTCTCAAGAGTGTCTTAGGGGTTTGGGACATGGAAAAGGGGAAAAATGGGACTTGTAGTGCAAGTAGCATGGCTGTCACATGGTTGGTATTTACTGTGCAACATAACTATGTGACATGTAGGAGGAAGGAGCATGATTTTTAAATCAGGTGGGTGCCCAAAAAAACTATGTGACACAGTTTCCTATTGGAAAAAGGAGGTCACACGATTAGTGTATTTTTAGGAAACCCGTGTGGCCTAACTGTGTGCCTCATTAAAAGTGGGGATTTTACCATTTTGTCATCCCGTTCTTAGAGTATTCTCCCCCGATTTTCTCTCCCATTCCTTCCTCGGCTGCCTAGGGTGAAAAACAAAAACTCCCTATTCTTCCATGGATGGTTCCCCTTCAATTATAGGGCATTTGGAGTGTTGTTGGATGCTATCCAAAGCTCTAGATAAGTCTCTAACCTGTTTCCTTCCATTTTCTAGAAGAGGCATTGCTTTATAGTTCCTCTTCTTCTAAAGCATATGAACCCTATTTCTAGAGAGTTCCTTGACTTTGTGTTTGATGTTGTTTTAGCTTGAATCAAGGGTCATAGTTGGATGAGTGGTTGTCTACAAGCACGAGGTAGGTGGTCTAGATGTTTTTCCCCATATTTTTTATGTTGTTCATGTGTATGTAGTGGTGTCAATGCATTTCCTTATTGCATTTTTTTCATATTTTATTAGGAAAAGGTGAATTGGGCTTTAATTTGATATGTGAGACCCTTCATGGACCTCGTTGGGTTCATTTATGATGCGAGGATGGACCTAGGGCTACCCATGGGGTATGCCAATCGCTTGAAAGTGGTGAAACAGGATGGGAAATGATGAGGGTGATATACTATGAGAGAAAATGGCCTGTAATTTTCTATTGGTATGTTAATATGGTTATGTGATACTTTTTGGTTGTGGTATTCAATAAGGAAAAACTATGTTCTAAAGTGGATACTGTTTCAAAGTGATTTGTTGACCTAAAGGTTGTTTTAAATGGGGTTTTTATAAAAAAAATAGGCCTTAGATGTAGATTTGAAAAGAGGGTGTGGTTCCTTTTGGGTGAAAATGACTCAAGGGATCTTTGAATGGTCTTGTTGGAAATGAAGGTTTGGGACCTAATTTGGATTTCAAAAGATGATCCATATTTTAAAGGGTGTCTTTGAGATGTTTTAAGAGTAGTTAGTTTATGTGTTTCATGAAATTATTAGTTAAAGGGAAATGTGATATGGTTAATGGGGAATGTTAATGATATTAAATGGTTTTGAAGAACCCTAAATTGTGGTGTTATGTGAGTAAATAGTCAAATGGATTAATTGTGGAATATGGGTTTAAAGGAATTGATTGTGATAGACTATGTGAATATTTATAATTTTATAGTGGTTCACTATGAATGATAATGTGTTAAAAAGTTAAGTATGTTGAATCTTGAATAGTGAATCATAATGAAATTGTTGGAATGTTGGACTAGTGCTCCTCATTATTGGGTTGGTCCAATTTGATGCTCTAGGAACCACCAATGTTATGTTTGGTTGGGATGTTGGACTGATTCTCCTCACCCTTGGGCGGGATAGATTGATTCTCCAAGAACCTCAGTGCATCATATAGTTAGGTGGTTAGACTAATGATCTAAACTTCAAGGGTATGAACATGACGTTCCATATCATTGATTGGGATGGATAGACATGGTGTTCTAAATCCCTGGTTTAATTATCAGGATTAATGCTCCGAGGTACATTGATTTGAATAGACTAATGAACACCCCTTATGACTTAAGGTGTGTGACTAATATGTCATAAAATTTAGAATCTCGATATGTTTGTTTGGTTGGGTGACACGGTGGAACCTAAGTGTTTGAAAGACTAAATAATCAATGCTTAATTGAGAAACATTTTTTTGTCTTTTTTAATTGCTCCGTTAGTTATCTGCATACACCGCTGTTCAGACTGTTTATTTCTTTAGACATTGTTGGCGGTCACCTACTGAGTTGTACTCACACCCTACTTGGGAATCCATTAAGACATCCCACCATTTTATTAAATAAATTTTTCATTACATGAAATAAAATAGAGGATATTTTAAAATTTAGTTTCTTGGAAATCCAGAACATAATAAATGAAAACGTAAAACTTTCTTCTAATCCACTTGAAATATTTCTCCATGAGTTAATCCTAATTTATATTTACTATTTCTCATATCCTGGGGACATACATCAATGGAAAAGGGTGAGCATGAGGCCTAGTAAGGTAAAAATTAAGGGAAACATTTACCATGTGATCATGAGGAATAAAAACATGATGTATAACAATATAGCTTGAACAAGATATCATGATACATATCATAATAAAATGAACATGAACCATAACATTGAAATCTGAAAAAAACATTTTAATGAGACATTCATAAAATATTACCAAGGGTTGTCACAAAGGTGTCATAAATTAAAACTACCAAGTTTATTCACCAAGGTATCGTAAAACATGTCATCTCTAGAGATTAAATTCATTACCCAATGCATTGGAGCTCTATTAGGGAACACCCTTCGTATGTATTAATTAATTTGAGCCACATAGATCATAATTGTTGACTCAATAAGGTTTCCTAATAACTTTTTCATTCCTTCTTGTTTTGAAAATCACAAACACTCTATCTTAAGGAAAATTTCTTTTCCCCTATATTTTATATTCCTAATGAAAATTTTCCTTCCTCAAGGAAAATTTATCCTTACCACATTTTATTTATTCATGTTATAATCTAACTCATTTTATTTATAAGTATAAAATTTGGTTTCATATCTAAAACCTCAGAATCTTATAAATTCATAGATATAGAGTATTTTGCTTTCAGGATTAGAATTTAGGTTCCAAATTCTCTAAATTTAGTATCTGAAATTACTGAGTTCAGAATCAGAATTCTCTGAATTCAGACTCCAAACATTCTGAGTTCAAACTCCAAATCCAAAGAATTCAAACTCCGAATTCTTATGAATCCAGACACCAAATTTCCTTGAAATTCAGATTCTGTAATTCTATAGAATTCTGGCTCTGAATTATTTTGAAGACAGAATCTAAATATTCATGTATTACAGAGACCGAATGGTTTTTGTTTAGACTCCGAACTTTTATTTTTCCTTATGCTCTGAAAAATGGATTTGGTTAAGCGACCATATTTTTTCTTACTCTTGTTATAGTTATAAAATTATGTCATGCTTTCTGTTTCTAACCAACTGTTGTTTGAGTGACACATGTACAGGTCCATCTGAAATTCAAGGAAAAATATGGCTGTTGGAGGAGGGATCCGACCATTGAAGATGTGCCTATAAATATGAGCTCATTTGAAAGAGCTCAAAACTTTTGACTGGAGGTTGATAAATCTAGAGATTACATGCTTCTAAAGTGATTTCTAGAGAGAGAGACTTTATTTCTTTGTGCATACTGAACATCTTGTTCAGAATTGCTTTGTGCGACTCCAAATGTTGCTGAGTACATTTGTGGGCATCCGGGGATAGGAAGACAGAGGTGCTGACTACCTTGAAGTTCAAGGGATTGCGGGAATAGCAAGACAGATTCTGATATTTGTATCGAGGGCTTACCCTGGTGTGGGTAAGATAGACTTTCTTGAAAGTATAAATCAAGGTACCTTTATCCAAGGTTTTTGGATACCCTTCTCTTTGGGTTAAAATATTTACTACTTGTTACTTGAATTGTTTCAAGTTTTCTGCTACATTTTGATTGACAAGGAAAGTATAACTATATTATACATTCTTATACTTGTACTCTTTTTTAGTAAGATTATATACGCTTTAAGGTAGAATCATAATCTTTGTAAACTTTTCTTAAGTTTCATTTCTAGAACCATATTTCTGAAATCAAGCAAGTCTATAGAACTAATAGGTCTTGTGAATTTACCTTGTTTAACTTTGTTAAACATTACCATCTTTAAAAGTTCCAAAGTAATTTTTTAAAGTATAGAATTCAAACTCTCTTGTATATTGATAATCTACATCATTATTTATATCCTACAATTGGTATCAAAGGAGGTATTTGAAATACTTATATTCACATATAAGTTTTCTTGCTCAAGTTTTTCATTGTTCTATATTATCCTTGCTTAGGGTATTTTTTATCCTTGTTTACAACATGTATTACTAACTAGTTTGTGTGGAAAGATTTTATTTAAGATGGAAGGAATGAATTTTGGTTCAATTGATAATCTTAATCCTACTAGACCACCTATCTTTGATGGGAATGATTATGAATATTGAAGAGATCTTATGAAGACTTTTGTTGTTAATATTGGAGTGGAAAACTTTGTTATGCTTACTGGAGATTATAAGATTCTTGATAAGGAAGTCAGAACATTTACTAATCAAGAGAAGTCAGAATATCAACTAAACTATAAGGTACACAATACTTTGTTGTATTCCATGACCAGGAATATATATAGCCAGATTTCTTCATGTGAAGATGCAAATTGTATTTGGAAGAAGCTTGAAGTAACTCATTTTGGAACTTCCAAAGTTATTGAAACTAGAAGAGCTATTCTTAGAGATGAGTACCATGGTTTTTTCATTCATTATGGAGAACCTATATGTAAGTTAAAACATAGATTTATGTCAATTTTCATCATCTTACAATCCATGTGTGAAAAAGGTTTGAATGATGAGGAACTTGTAGACAAGATTATAAACATCATGCCTAATGAGTGGGAATCCCAGAGGAAAGTTATAGATGAGAATAGGAAAGTCTCATAGATTACTCTTGATGCGATTTTTGGAACTCTTCTTCAACATGAGACTAGAATGAAGAGAGATGCTAACAATGTTAAGAAAAAAATGGGAATGGAAGTGCTTCTTTTACAACCACCGCAAATAATATGAAACCCAAAAACTCTGGAGAGAGTTACAAGATCTAAGTATAATAAGGTCACTCTTTTATTTGAATCAAGTGAAAGTGAAAATTCTATGAATTAACTAGCTAAAATTTATTGAAGTATGAACAAGATAGTTGGGAATAAAGACTTTCAGTATAGATACAATAAGAAAGAAAGAAAGGATAAGAAAGACTATGAAGTCACTTGTTATGAATACAAAAGAGCTGGACATGTAAGGCCTGATTATCCTATTCTCAAGAGAAACGATAGAAAGTAAAATCATTATGAGAGAAATAGAAAGAAGTACTACAAATCTAGTACTAATAATGTTTTGAATGCTAATGAAACCTAGATTGATAGTAGTGGATACTCTTCTGATGAATCCCTAGTTTATGAATCTTCTGGACAGAAAAATCTTGGTCTAATAGCCTTACTACCTATTGAAAATCATTGTTTAATGGCTAAGGGACACAATGCTGAATCCATCACCAATGCATCCTTGAATGCTAATTATTATGATAGTAAATACTATGAATCATTAGATGAAGAGTATTCTTCTAATGAAGATAATACTTTACCTACCTATGAAGAAGTTTCTAGGTCTACTAAGCTCCTTGGGAATGAAAATTTTAAAGTCAAGAAAATGATTGATAAGGAATATTCTAGGATTTCTATTTTTACTAAGGAAATATCAGATCTTTATAAAGTTCTTGATAAGAAATCCGTTGATTTTAAAAGTATTTCAAAAAACCTTGAGGCAGTTAATTCTGAGAAGGAAAAACTTTCTAAGGATCTAAAAAAAGTAATTTCTAAGAAAAATGTTTTCAAGTCTAACTCTAGTGCTAAAACTGATATTTTTGGGATAAGAACTTAGTTATCATACTAAAGTCAGAAATATTTTCATTGAGGAAGTGTTTTTCAAACTTTACCTTAGGGAAGGAAAACTTTGATAATATGTATCCCCAAATTTGACCTCTAAAGAATAATTCTGGTTTTGGTTATACAAGTTTAAAACTGATTTTTAGTAACAATTGTTTTGTTCCCCAAAGTGCTCTGTTCTTCAATAAGTGTCAGTGTGGTGGGCATTGGGAAAAAATTGTTCCTTAAACAAAACTTAGTATTTAGGTTTTCATAAATCTTATTTTTCAAAGAAAATGTGGATTCCTAAAATTTTTCTTTCTGAAGTTTTCGGATCCAAGAAAGTTTGGGTTCCGAAAGTCTAACACTCTTATTTTCAGGAAAATAAATAAAGTACCAACAAAAATACTTTGTACATGGATAGTGGATGTTCCTAGCCTATGACTGGTAACAAAAACTTCTTTGAAATGATTATCAAGATGAAAGGGGAAAAGTAACTTTTAGAGATAATTCTAAGGGATAAATTATTGTTATATGTAACATTGTACTTCTTGGAAAAACTTTGATTTCAAATGTTTTATTTGTTAAGGGTCTTATGCACAACCTCATTAGCATAAATAAATTATGTGATGAATGTTACCTTGTGAATTTTAGGAATAGCAAGTCCTTAGTACACAATTCCAAGGAAGATTCTATTCTTTTTTCCCATAGGTAAGATAATGTTTACACATTAAACTTAGAAGACCTTAGGAGCCAAGATATACCAAGGATTAGTGAAATAGAAGATCATTATTGGTTGTGGAATAGATTGACAGGACACTGTAACCTTAGGAACACATGCAGACTCTCTAAGAAAAGACTAGTTAAGGATCTACCGGAGCATAGATTTGATTCTTTAGAAGTTTGTGATCCTTGTCAATATGGAAAGAAAAAAAAATCAAGTTTTAAATCAGTCAGTGAAGTCACAACTACTGATGCATTACAGTTAGTGCATATGGATCTTTTTGGTCCAACACAAACTGGAAGTATTGGAGGCAAATATTATGTATTTTTCTCAGTTGATGATTACACTAGATTTATGTGGGTATATTTTCTAGCAATAAATCAGAAGATTTTTCTTTATTTCAAAAGTTTTAACACCCAAGTTAAAAATGAGAAAAACCTTCCTTTGATAACTATTCATAGTGATCATGGAGGAGAATTTAAAAATTCTGATTTTGAAACTTTTTGCAGTAGAAAAGGCATTACTCATAAATTCTCAGCACCAAGAATAACCCAAAAAAATGGTGTTGTTGAAAGAAGAAATAGAATTATTCAAAAGATAACAAGAACCATGTTGAGTGAATATTTGGTAGCCAAACATTTTTGGGCTGAAGCTGTAAGTACTTCTTGTTATACTATAAATTGCATTTTGATTAGAATTTTTCTTAATAAAACTCCTTATGAGTTATGGAATTGTAGAAAACCTATACTTTCCTACTTCAAGGTTTTTGGTTGCAAGGTATTCATTCTGAATACTAGAGATAATCTACAAAAATTCGCACCAAAATTTGATGAAGGAATTTTCTTAGGCTACTCCACAACATCTAAGGCCTATAGATTTTTCAATAAAAATTATTGTACTATTGAAGAAACAATACATGTAAAATTTGATGAAACTGATACTTTTGTTTTTAAACAACCTCAATGTTCAGATTTAGATGTGTTTTCAAAAACTAATTATCAAACTTTGTTAGAAGATCCTTCTGATAAGGAAAATGTTCAAAAAGATATTTCTGAAACATTTACCCTAGAAGATTTCCTACCTTATGTTGATCAGTAGGTTTTATAAAACCCGAATAAGTTGTTTCTTAAGAATCATCCCAGTGATAGTATAATTGGTGATGTAAATCAACCTCTAAGGACTAGAAGTTACTTAATAAATGAAGATGAAGATCTAGCATTCTTTTCCCAATTAGAACCAAAAAGTACTGATGAAGCTTTTGGTGATAATGACTGGATAAAAGCTATTCAAGATGAGCTAAATGAATTCGAAAGGAATAAAGTCTGGACCGAGTTTGAAATAACTAAAGAATCTTTTGTTATCGGACTAAAAATGGTCTTCAGAAATAAATGTTATTAAAATGGAATCATAGTCATAAATAAAGCGAGATTGGTTGCTAAAGGCTATAATTGACCAGAAGGAATAGACTATGAAGAAAACTATTCTCCAATAGTTAGACTTGAATCTATTCATATTCTACTTGCCTTTGCATCATTCTTGAATTTCAAACTTTTCCAAATGGATGTTAAATGTGCTTTCTTTAATGGTTTTGTACAAGAGGATGTTTTTGTTGAACAACCTTCTGGTTTTGAAGATTCAAAACATCCTGAACATGTTTAAAAACTTACCAAAGATTTGTATGAACTTAATCAAGCCTCTCGAGCTTGGTATGAGAGACTTACATGATTTTTGCTTCAAAATAGTTACGTTAAGGGAAATGTTCATCCAACCCTTTTTATAAAGAAAGATAAGATTTTTTTTTTGATTTTTCAAATATATTTTTATGACATTATATTTGGTTCAACTTAGTAATCTTTAACTGATTCCTTTGTGGATATAATGAAATCTGAGTTTGAAATGAGTATGATGGGTGAGTTTACATTTTTCCTTGGTTTTCAAATTTCTAAAAAACCAGAAGGAATCTACATATCCCAACAAAAGTATATAAAATATCTTCTTAAAAAGTATGGATATGACAACACTAAGAGTATAAGTACTCCCATTGGTACCTCAAATTCACTTGATCATGATGAAGCTTGGAAACCAGTAGATCAAACATCTTTTAGATGTATGATAGGAAGTATAATTTACTTGAAAGCTAGTCATCAAGACTTAATGTTTTCAGTATGCTTATGTGAAAGATATTAATACAATCCTAAGGAATATCATTTAAAGGCAGTGAAAATGAATTTTTTCTACTTAAAGGGAACCATGGATCTCAGACTCTTTTACACTTCTTGAAATGATTTTGTTTTAATTTTTTTTTCAGATGTTGAATTTGGTGGATGCAGAATGGATAGGAAAATTACATCTGGAACTTTTCATTTATTAGGAGATTCATTATTTTCTTGGTCATGAAAAAAGCAACACTCAGTAGCACTTTCCACTGCTAAAGATGAATATGTAGTAGCTAGAAGTTGTTGTGCTCAAGTGTTGTGGATGCAACACACAATCACAGATTATGGCATGAGTTTTACCAAAACACAAATATTGTGTGATAATAATAGTGCCATTGCCTTAAGTAAAAACCTTGCACATCACTCTCACAAAAAATCACATAGATATTAGGCATCACATTCTTAGGTACCACACACAAAAAGGAGATATCTTTCTTCAATTTATCAGAACACAAGATCAACTTGATGATATTTTCACAAAATCTTTACCCTATGATAGATTTAAATACAATAAACAGAGAAATGTTGGTTCATCCAAATTTCATCACTAAATTTGATTCCATTATCTCAAAGAATATAAAGATAAATGGGTGGGAGGGTGTTTTCATTTCAAAACTGAATGTACAAGATCCGGTATATCTAGAGTTTCTCATTGAATTCGACGAGACAATAACTTTCTTCAAGGAAGAAGGCAAGAGCATGTTTTCTTTCAAGTGTTACGGGAAGACATATTCACTTTCCTACACCAAGGCTAAAATCTTGGTTGGAATTACTTATGAAGGAGAAGCAGTGTTCTGCTCACATAAGCTGCCTGGTGTTCAAGGATGTTTTATTAAAGAAAAATCCATGGATTCTCTTGGTATTTCAGAGGTAAAGAATCTGAATATTCTTCACCTATCTAAATTTTATTTAGATTCATGAATTGTGGGTTCAAGGATTCATCATTCTGAGAAAAGGTGATATGGATACATTAAAAAATAGTGACATCTACATTCTGGATTTCTTGGTAAACTTAAGAAAGATAATCTTGGTTAAGAATATATTGGTTACGATTGAGAACATAAAGAATGGAAATCTGAAGTCTTAGATTATTATGTATCTATCCATTTTATCAAAGATGATTGTTTGGTGTTTAGAATCCTTCAAAATTCCTTGAAAATCTAAGTCAATAAATTGAAAAGTCATTTTGCTGAGTGATGACACCTTGAGAAGGATGAAAGTTGGTTTTTCCAAAGAATCTGAATAATTCTATGATTTTCATGAAGAAGAAGTTGAATTTATTTCAATGAAACAAGAGGTGGATGAAACCAGTAAAAGGGTGGAAGGAAGAGGAATGTAAAGGAAGTGGAAGAGAAGGAAAAAACCCCAATAGAAAAGGAAACTCAATCTGCACCACCAAATCCAAAGAAACAAAAAGATTATCTTGATGAGGCTGTGGCTAAGTGGAGGGAAGACAAGAAAAATCAGAAAGAAGGAGAGCCTATGTTTGGCTTGGACCCTACTGAGGAAAAAATCTTTGAAGGAAAAGGCAGCTGAATAGATTCAGAAGCAAGAGAAAGAGAAGAATCAGAAGAAAAATCTATCTGAGGAAGAGACAGTTCAATCACTTCTAAAGACTACGGAGAAAGCATCTGAGAATATTCCGGCACCAGAATCCTTCCTGATAGAATCATTACCAGAGAATCTGGGAAAGAAGTTTGTGACTCCTGAAAAAGTCCAAGAAAAAGAAGTAGAAGAAAAATAAGTAAAAGAAGAAGAAGAATAAGGCAATGGTGATACTGAATATTTGATAAAGAAAGTAGAGTATTTTCATGAGAAGGAAAGCCCTTCTGAAAATTTATCATTCCGAAACTCTGAATTTGAGTCTTCAAAACATGCTACCCCAGGGAAAGATGAGAAAAGTGGTGAAGAAGTGAACAAGTTTTCAGATGAGAATAGTAGTAACCATGATTTTATTCGGCCAAAAGATGCTATGGCAGGATCTCAGAAGGAAGAGGTAGATGAAGATAAAATTGTACAACAATCTGATAGTGAACAAGAATCACCCAATCCAGAAGAAGTAATTATGAAATATGATAAGGGAAAATAGGTGGTTTTTGATAAACCTTGCAGAGCAGTGGTGAAGAAGAATGAAGTGGGTGCTTCATCAAAGAGGAAAGCTGCTGGAATTGAAAAAGAATCCTCACCAAGAAAAATCTCTGATTCAGAATCATCCTCTCTTGGACATGATTTTGTAGTCCAGTCTTTGAAGAAACTTGTTAGAACTATCCCTCTTTTTCTCAGTATAGACTCAAGATGCCAGATTCTTCAACACACCTTAAATCAGAAATCGGATTCAGTATCCATGGTGATGGATAAGTGTGTCAAGCTTGAGGTCAATTTCAAAACCTTTTTCATAAACAAAGAAAACCACAAAAGATCTTGCAAGAAAATGAATATCTGGTCAAATAAAACTATAGAAGACATGAGAATTCTTGATGAGTTCCAAGAAAGTGTCAAGGATGAATTTGACACCAAATATTTAAAGATCAAGGTTCTCCCAAATAGTTTTGAGGAAAAGCAAAATTTGGAACAGAATTCTCAGAAGAAAGAAGTGAAATATTTGAATGGGAAGTTATATTCAGTTGCTCAGAGTTGGAAGGGGGAAAGAGATCTTAGAATCGAACATGAAGAAAAATTTTCTAATCAAGAAGAAGTTATAAAGCGATAGGAATAATTTCATAAGGCTCAAGAATAAAAAATCAAAGCTGTAGAGAATAAAACAGAAGATCACGATCAACTTCTCAAATGTGTAGAGGAGGATCATAAGGAACTCAAGAAGCTCAAAACCATAGTAAAGAAGTTGATGCCGAAGGAGAAGGAAGTATAATCTTGTTCAATTCTGATCTTTTGTTGTATTTATTCCTTGTATAAAATTTTCCAATCCTAATGAAATTTTTGGTTTCTCATATTTTCTTTGTTTAGTACTAATATTTCAGGTACCATATTTCCTTTTCCATTCCCTGTATTCCTTTTTGAAAATCACAAAGGGGGAGAAAGGAATGATAAAAAATAATACTAAGTAAAAGAAGAAATTTCCCTAAGGGGGAGTTCATCTAAGGGGGAGTTCTTATCCAAGAAGATTTTTTTATGCAATAAAATGCTAAGTCTCAATCCGGATATCAAGAATACGATCCTTAGTGTTTCCAAAGCCTAAGGGGGAGTTATTCATATTCATCATTTCCCATGTGTTAAGGGAGATAAGGTTTATTTTCAATGTATGGAAAAATTATTTTTAACTCCTTATATTCTTTTTCGTAAGGATTTTTGTGCCTTCTAAGAAGGGGGAGTTTGTTGAGTCGATAAGGTTTCCTTTTGAACTTTTCCATTCCATCTTGTTTTAAAAATCACAAACACTCTATCCTAAGAAACATTTCTTTTCCCCTATATTTTATATTCATAAGGAAATTTTTTTTCCTCAAGGAAAATTTATCCTTACCATGTTTTCTTTTTTTTATATTATAATTTAAAACATTTTATTTCTATGTATAAAATTTGTTTTCATATATAAAACCTTAGAATCTTATAAATAATTAGATATAGAGTATTCTGTTTTCATGATCCGAATTTTGGTTCCGAATTATCTGAATTTAGACTCTGAACTTTCAGAGTTCAGACTCCAAATTCTCTGAATTCAGACTCCAAAAATTCTGAGTTTAGACTCCAAAATCTAAGAATTCATACTTCAAATTCTTATGAATTCAGACTCCGAATTTCCTTAAAATTCAGATTCTGGAATTCTATAGAATTTAGGCTCTGAATTCTTTTGAAGACAGAATCCGAATATTCATGTATTATAAACACCGAATTGTTTTTTGTTAGACTCCGAACTTTTATTTTTCCTTACACTCAAAAAAATGGATTTGGTTAAGAAACCATATTTTTTCTTACTCTTGTTATAGTTATGAAACGATTCCTCTCTTTCTATTTCTAACCAACCATTTTTTGAGTGACACATGTACTGGTCCCTTTGAAATTCAAGGAAAAATATGACCGTCAGAGGAGGAAGCCAACCATTGATAATGGGTCTATAAATATGAGATAATTTTAAAGAGCTCACAACTTTTGACTGGAGGTTGATCAATCTAGAGATTACATGCTGGTGAAGTAACTTCTAGATAGAGAGAATTTATTGATTTGTGCATATTGAACATCTTGTTCAGAATTGATTCAAGCAACTCTGAATGTTTCTGAGTACATTCGAGGTCTTCCGGGGATATGAAGATAGAGGTGACGTCTACCTTGAAGTTCAATGGCTTGTAGGGATAACAAGAAAGAATCTGATATTCGTATCGAGGGCTTACCATAGTGTGGATAAGACATACGTTCTTGAAAGTATAAATCAAGGGACCTTTATCCAAGGTTTTCAGATACCCTTCTCTTGGTGTTAAAAGATTTACTACTTGTTACTTTTATTGTTTCAAGTTTTCCACTGCATTTTGATTGACAAGGAAAGTATAACTGTATTATACATTCTTATACTTGTAATCTGTTTAGTAACATTTTATAAGAATTAAGGTAGAATAATTATCTTTGTTAACTTTTCTTAAGTTTCAATTCCAGAACCATATTTCTGCAATCAAGCAAGTCTGTCGAACAAAGAGGTATTGCGAATTTACCTTGTTTAACATTGTTAAGCATTACCATATTTAAAAGTTCCAAATGAATTTTTTAAAGTATAAAATTCACCCCCTCTTGTATATTTAGCATCTACATCATTATTTTGATCCTAAAATAATAATTAATTTCATTAATAACCTATGGTGAATAAAGAATGCGTTTCTTATCAAAATCATGGCATACAAAATTGCTTAAAGGCACGATCGTTACATCATTTTTAGCCCCTAAAAAGAGAACACAAGTTTATTATTTATAAATCCTAGAATCAAGTAAATCATTTTTACATATAGGTAAATACCCATGGAATTTAAAAAGGTCTGGGTATCCACAAAAATAAAATAAAATAGGATTTGTTAAGGAAAAGAGATATATTTTGGGAAGTAAATTCAACAACATGATGGGTATAAAACGTAGTTTTAGAAAAGGGTAAAATGATAGGGGACAGGGGTATCCCATTGATGAAACATAATCCAGTAGTAAGAGAATGATAATAATTGAGTGAACATAATAATTAAAATACATACAATAGAGGTTCTTGAATTGAAGATCAAATAAGGATAATTCCATTATCTTGAAGAGTTACTCCTAAATTTTGAGGATTGAGACCATGGGGGATTGAGGACACCTTGGGGGGACTCTTTGGGAGGAAAAACCACTAAAAAATAATGAAGGATATATTAGGAGCGAAAGGGAATAAATAAATGAGTGGGTATGTATAGAAAAAATTGGATGATTTGTTTAATAATTTCCAAATATAGGCTTTGAAAATCTAGGTTGTGGAAAATGAAAAACCATTGAATTACCCATGGTTTTTGCCCATGGTTTTTGAAATTTAGGATATATTTTATATTATTTTAATCCACGAGAACCAAACATCAATTTTTATTGCTTCTATTGTCATGGAAAAATAATGTTTCCACAAAGTAATGTTTTTAAAGTCAAAGATTTCATTTTATACTTTGGAAAGTCATTTATAGGTTTGGAAATTGATTAAAATATATTAAAATACTTGATATTAAAAAATGAAATATTTTTGGATGTGGATTTTGGTTAATTAATTATTAAATCATTAATAAATATTTATGAAGTCATTAAACATACTGAAAACCCCAAACAATATTTTTACTATTCATGAAAAAATAATTTATTTTAGAAAATTCTCATAAATTCTCCCTAATCTAATTTCGAAATGCTGATTTCAAAAAATGATATTTATTTTATCAGAATAATTCCTTAAAAATGATAATTTTAACTTTTGAATATAAATTTTTTTATTTATTAAAACAAATAATGGATTGTAAGGCATAGTCAAATTTATGATAGTTAAAAATTTCCTAGGACATAATAAAATTATTTTATCAATTATATTTAAATAAAATTATTGTTAAAATACTATTTCATTAAAATAAACATTATTCAAAATACCTTAGTTTATTATAAAAATTTATATCTTTTCAGAAATGTACAACTTGGGTTTTAAAATTGAATTTATCAAATTTCATCTCAATTAAACCTACATTTTATTAAGAAAAACTATTATTAAAATGGAAGTGATGAAATAAAAATTTTATTTATACAATGTAATTAAATTTTAATTAACTAAGGATTGGACACGTAACCCCTTATAACATCAGCATATGAACTAAGGGTAAGGTGTGCGTTGATGATAAATTCATGAGGTGACTCGACTAATATCGACCGAGAGGTAATTTATACTAACTTGAACTTCCCCACAGGTGATTTAATTCTATCTTCACTCGTTGAAGCTTAGTTTGGTCTTGGTCAAGGATGAATCCTAGTGATGCTACCTCCCTCCCAAGTTCTAAAAAATGAGCTTCAAACGACACAACTCTATTGGTTGAGCCCACTGATTATCCTTTCTGTATAAATTATCAATTGTAATTAATACATATAAATACTAATTATAATGGTTAAATTATTACAAATGGGTATAGTTCTCAATTGTCAAATCCCAATAGTCACATTTCTCTTTATACTCTCTAAATACCACTTTATAATTTCATTCAATATTCACTAAAATTACTCCCAAGGTTATATATTTTTATTTTTATGATTTTGATTAGGTAAATAATATTTTGTTTTACTTATATATCGTTGGTCATGGGGGTGATGATTCTAACAGATTAGAGCGATCCATATTTTCCCCTTTTGGCTTTTCTATTTTATATTTTTTGTCCAGTTGTAATGTTTTTCATTTTAATTGGTTTCTTAGTTGACTAATGTATTGATAAGTATTAAATATATATGGTTTTGTTATATATAATATAATATAAAACTCATTTTCTCAGAAAAAATTACATTTAGAAATTCAGGGTCGTTACATTCTTCCACCTTAAAAAATTTCAACTTTAGAATTTCAAATTGTTCACTCAGTTGAGAAAAGTTGAGGGTACTTCTGTCTCATTGTATCATATGGTTTCAACATCGCTTCTTCATATTTATGGTTATTCTAGAAGACTTTGACAATATGTGTTGTCTTGTTACATAGAAATTTGTTTATACTATCCAATATCTCCACTAGATGATCATCACAAGATAGGTTACATTTTAGTTGTACCACATCCAGATTCAGTACATGTGAGAGATGAGGTTTGTACATCCTCAATAGAGATATGTGAAATGTATCATGAACAAGAGTTAGATTTGATGGATGTTCTAATTGATAGGTCACTTCTCTTATGCGATCAAGGATTTTATTTGGGCCAATGTACCAAGGTATAAGATTGTTTTTCTCCCCAAACTGCATGAATCTCTTCTATTGTAACTCCCTGACCCCAGTTACCCAGATTCGGTGCATTATTACATAACAGTAGCATGATACAAGGAATCGTGTCCCGAAAGAATGATTAGTTTTGTAGCCTTGGAAGTACTAGATACATTCATAAGTTTTATATCACATCATGAAATAAAAACCTCAAAACCATGTTGTCTCCTTTTGAACACACTTATATCCTTAGCCTATCCCTACAGGTCAACCATAAATTTATTCTTCACATCCTGGGAAAAATAAAACTTATAAAGGGGTGAACTCAGATGCTCAATAAGGATAACAATATATAAGAAACTTTCATAAATAATCATAAACATTTAAGGCAATGTATAAGACTAAAAAAAATCCTTTTAAAATTAAACTTCATCATAATATGGAAAAGATAAAATTAAATAATTCCATTTACTTATTCACATGGATATTCTACTAGTAAAATAATAACATACAATATCAATAACCACTTTCATAATGATGGAATGCATAATTCCAGACTTCATAACCACATAGTCAAGTCCTTGTGACAAGACTACAAATAAAATTTTGGCAAGGCCTTGTGCCAAGACACCAGTTTGTCTCCTGAGACCCACCGATGCATCGAGGATCTATAGTGTGCTCCATCCATCACTTACTAAGTCCAATTCATTCCTCATATGAAAAGGTTTAAACATAACATAAACATTCTTTTTAAAACAAGAATATGAAATGTAAATACTTTATCCATAAACCATGAATCATGTAAAAAATAACACATCCACAGTCAAACATATCAAAAAACCTTCAATACAATATGGAAGATTTTTATCATAATAAATCAACTTCAAACATGTTTAAAATCCATCAAAAGATGTTGACATAGTTGAAATGAAAATTATTTGAAATAAATACCTATTTCTATTTTTAAATCATTTAAAAGTTCCATAATTATAAAAGAAAATATTTATTTTGAAAATATTCTTATAAGCTTATATGGGAAGCTTCGATAATGATATAACGGAAGAAAATAGCCACACCCGCTGTATAAGTTAAAAAAATACATTCTTACCTTAATTTTGTCTAAAAGGTCATAAGGTACCTTGTTTGGAAAATGATGAAAAGGTTCCTTTCAAACAATTATATAAAAATTCAAACAAGGGTATAAATGATTTTAACCTATAGTCTAGTAAATAGTAAAAATGTTTTGAAATACATTTTTAAGAATCATGGATGTGGATGATAAAGAGGTCTCATTAGATACTTACGTAAAAACAACCTCAGATAATACAAATATTTGAAATTAAACCTTACCTTGTACTTTTCCTTAGTCAATGGTATGTTAACTATAAAAAACGGATCTTTTTTTTTCAGGTATGTTTTCCTTTTCTGGTCGTTTTTGAGAAAAAGTGTAATTTTTGTAAATTTTTGAAGTACACGTCATGTACTCGGTTACTGCAGGTAGTCGTGCGCTGGCTGTGTATTAGCCTAGCACACGGCCATGTGTGGTGACTTGGAGGCCGCCTAAAGTGGGGCGCGGTAAAGGAAAGTACACGCCGTGTACTTTCTTTTTTTTCATTAAATGGACTGGGGCCACATCTTATCAAAAGAAACACCTTCTTCTTCACATTCTTAGACTGAGAGCACCCATATGGCTATGTTTTTTCCTCGATCCCCTGATCGAGCAACCGTTCACCAAATAGACCGCCATCGATTGCGTTGGGATCGCCTTGGTAAGCTCTTCCTTCTGTTAGATCTTCATTTCCGGATTTCTTCTATTTCTCATGTTATCCTCAGTTGAACTTTTTGAACATTTTTGTTAAATCAATCGAGTTCTTGGGTGATTCAAGGCTTGATGTTCACGTATAGCGATCTCCCAATACTGACGTAGGTGGTTTGTGCCTTTATGTTGAAATTTCTTGAGTTATATGTGCAATTTTTTCTAATAACCTTGAAAGGGGTGTTGTGTGTTTACCGTTTGAACCCTGTTAATTGCATTCTATGCTGGTATGTGTGAGTAGAGTTTAATTGGATAGGAATAGGGTTGATTGTTGTGCCTTGGAAGTGTTTTCCCATGCAGGTTCTGTTTATGACTGTTTGGTCTGGTTTAGCTTGTTAGGATTCCTTGATGTTTTCCCATGCCTAGTACTATAGGATGGAGTGATTATTTTATCTGACATGCTTGATATGCTGAAGAATGTTACCCTAGTAGTTCTTGAGGTTTACTTTGGATGTATTGCATTTCTATGCTCGTTTGACTTGTACAGGGTTGTGAGAACCTGGTGTACTAGACTGTAAGGGGGAATTGACAGTGTGAGCATCCTCATAGAGTCTTTATCACTTTTGACTATAAGGGGAATTGACCGTGTGAGATTCCTCAGAGAGTCTTTAATGCCTTAGACTATAAGAGGAATTGACTGAGAGTGCTTCCTCAGAGAGTCTTTGTTATATCCTTGTAATTTGAACCAGAGGGGTAGACTGTGTGTGATTCCCAGAGGGTTTCTTGTGTTTCAAGGTAAGACTAGAGGGGATCGACAGTGAGTAATTTCTATAGGGTTACCTGTTTGTGTTTTCCTGCTTGATTAACTGTTTACATGATATATGAAATTTAATGCTTTGAAACTGTAGGATTGGTTACTGTTGAGTACTTCCTTTTTTACTTCCTTCTTTTGTTTGTTACCTGTCATATATTCACTTACTGTTAGGCATAGATCTTGTGGTAGTTTCCTACTAGGATTTATGCCCACACCTTGTATGGGACATGATTTTGGGCCCAAACAGATTATGTTGGTGTAGGTATTGATAAGGGAAAACACCCTTCTACTTCAGGTACTTGAGTGTTGTGGAGCTATAGAGCATGGGACCAAGCTGAGGCTTGCGATGCTGAGGAGCTATTATCTATTTTTATTTTATACTTTAGTTTAGTACTGTTTGTATTCCAGCATTGTGATTTGTTTGGATGCTTTCCTAGACATATGTATCATCCATCATTCGCATATATATGTGTGCTCCAGTTTATTATTTTTAGTCTTCTGTTGTTCACTTTTTCATGGTTATACTACTGCTACTATTGTATATCTATTTTAATTCCACTGTGTTACTCTGCCAATGAGGGAATAGTATCCCTACAATCACACCCAAGGCCCCCACTACTAGTTGGCAGCCTCTGGTGTTCAGGGAAATTTGTTTGAGGCCATGTGACCAACCGGGTATGGGGTGTCTCTGGGAGGCTTCCAAAACCAAGACGTTACAAAGTGGTATCAGAGGAATTATTTTCTCTTGGCTTACTTTTAGGAGCTTATAGTAAGGGATAAGACATAATTGATACTTGGTAATAAGTTGTGCCCGGGAGTAGCTAACCCGTGTATAGGGAAAATCCAATTTTACTCATTTACCGTAATGTCTAGTTTTGCTATTTTACAGTTGATTTTATTTCACTATTGGGCAATTCACATTTTTTGTTCTGTTATCGTTGATGTTATTAATGTTCTATTTCTGTTGCAACCCGATGATATGAGGGTATTCCATCTCATGCATCATATAGTCCCTTTCTAGAAATCACATGTCATGCATTCTTGCCATGACATTTAGGGTGCATTGGCAATTTCATGTTTTGGTGATAGATGTTTTACTAGATATGCATACAGTTGTGATAGATTCTTGATAGAAAACCTACTATTTGATAGGGTATTGTTTGCGTAATATTTTGTTTGAATGAATGCCAAACTTTGGTTCTTGAGGTGTTATAAGCCCTCATGGATCAGAATTTGGTGGATCAATGCCTGTTATGTTTGGTTATAATATGTTTATGATGATAATTTCTAATTCACGGGGAGTATGGGCCCTCCCAGATCAGAATTTGGCACTTTGAATGTTCGTTTTAGTGTTTTTCTGGGCTCTAGAATAGTTTCTGAGGCTTACAATCTAGAAAAACCCAGAATACATGCCGTGTAGTTTTGAATACACGCCATGTGTTCTTCTGTTCGGGAAGAAACTGTTTTTCTTAAGTACACACCGTGTACTGTATGTACATTCCATGTAGTCTCTAACTATGTCATTGGCTGTGTGGGTAGAGACATGGGGTTGGGAAATCCTTTGGTACATGTCGTGTCCATCTGGAACACGCTATGTAGTGTGAGTGGTGTGTTCAGCCGTGTCACTAAAAAACATGGGTTGATGAAGCTCGTCTAGTACAAGTTGTGTCTGGTATGAACACACAGTGTAGTCTAGTTCTAGGAGAACCATGTAGCTTAAGTGAGTAGAAGGACTCGGGAATGGGAAGAGGATTCAAGTGCATGTCGTGTGTTAGGACAACACGCCATGTATGGGCTATTACATGACCATTTGTGGTAGGAGTACACACCCATGTGAAAGGCTTAAGGGAACACACCGTGTAGGAATTATACACGTTGTGAATCCTTGTTTTGTAAAACTTGAATGCTTTCTTTCTTTTATTCCCTTCTTACACTTGTAGGTTTCATTCCCAGTCAACCTTGACCAAAGGTGTGATCTTGACCTTGTACATTCATGCCACCGAGAAATCCTCTGGTTGTAGGCTAGTTACAGGGCGGTGATCAAACACCAAATATGGCTGATTAGGGACTTTTGAAAGATCCCCCAATTGTGCCAATCTTGGAACTAGTGGTTATACCTGACACAGGTGCCGATGTGCAGTTTAGGGAGAGCATTCTATGGATGATGCATACCTTCCAAGGAGCACCGCCTCCTACCCCATCGATGGAAGAATTGACGTAGGTATTTCAAAAGTTGCATCCTCCCACTTTCTCAGGGGATGGAGGACCCCAGGCTGTAGAGTCATGGCTAGAAGCCACACTGAAAATCTTCAATCATCTAAAGACGCCTCCAGAGAGGAGGTTCAATCTCACTACCTACATGCTTCGAGACTCCCCCATGAGGTGGTGGGATGTGATCTCACAGGCGGGATGCCAGCATAATATGGCTTGGGATGAGTTTCATCACACCTTTTATGATTACTTCTATCCAGAGACATTGAGGGCCGATCGAGCCTGAGAGTTCATGAGTCTGGAGCTGGGTACCATTTCTTTTATGGATTATTCTTCTCACTTTACAAAGATGAAACACTTTACACCCTTTTTAGAGGGAGATGATTTTTTCCTGGCATGGAAGTTTGAGGATGGTCTCAGGCAGGATATTCGATCTTAGGTGAACATCTTCAGGTTGAATTCGATATCCTTTATAGTATACCAGGCACTGATCACAAAGCATAATCTGAGGGATTCTGGAGCTGTGGGATAGGGGAGTTCAACATCGAGGGTTAGTGCTTCTCCAGCTAATATTAGGAAGCGTCGTAGGGAGACTAAACAAGGAGATCAGATTAGACGGGATGCATCTTCTGTTAGCCAAGTGGGGTGCTACCAATGCGGGAAGAGCGGGCATATGATGCCACATTTCCTGAGGGACCCAATGGAGTGCCAATCTAGCGACAATATGGGTCATATTATGCGCTTCTATCAGTTCTTTTCACTAGAAGCTAGTGATAGGGGTTCTTCTATGACTCTGTGTTCAAGATCAGTACCACTAGTTACTCCTCAGTCTGGAAACATGATATCTTCCAGCCATTTGGGCTGAGGTGGAGGTCATGGATGTGGAAGCCATTCACCAGGTTTTCAGCGACAACAAGGTGGATCAGCTCAGAGTGGTCAGGCAGGGTCACAGGGCTGCGGTGCAGGCCAGACTTTTGCAGTGGTACAGACCCAACAGGAGCAGGATCCCAGACCCTCTACAGTTCAAGGTACAATCCTAGTTGCCTCAGTTCCATCTTCTGCTCCTTTCAACATAGGGGATTCCCATAGCATTATATCTGTTGCTGTTGTGGAGAGCCTTGGGCTTTGTATCTTTTCTTCTGGTGATATCTTGATTCTATACACTCCATTGGGGACTAGAATGGCCAGTGTGCATCAGTTTAAGGAGTGACCTCTAGAGGTTGGTGGGTGTCACTTATTATCGGACCTCTATGTTCTAGAGATGACAGGATTTTACGTCATTCTTGGAATGGACTGGTTAGTTCCCTTCCAAGAAGTCTTCAATTTCTATCACCACAAGGCGAGTTTTACATCACCATATGGAAGATCGTTTCTTTATAAGGGAGAATGGGATGTCCAGGCAAGTAGAGTGGGACCCGAGAATCATGGGCTGGGAGGAGATACAACCCAGATTGCTAGTCTATATCTGGATGACTAGGAGACTTCACAGTTAGACTTTCCTATAGTAGTGGATTATTTTAGGAATGTCTTTCCATAGGACTTTTCAGGTTTTCCTAATGAAAGAGAGTGGTGGAATTTTCTTTTGATCTTGTGCTAGGAGTGGCACCAGTGTCCATTCCTCCTTATAGGATGGCTAAAACAGAGTTACAGGAGCTCAAGAAGTAGTTTGAGGAGTTGCAGGGAAAGGGTTTCATCTGACACATCACTTCTCTATGGGGTTCTTCTGTCCTATTTGTGAAGAAGGGAGATAGTACCCTCAGAATTTGTGTGGATTATCAGAAGTTGAACCAGTTAATGGTCAAGAAACGATATCCCTTACCGTGGATTGATGATCTCTTTGATTAGTTTCGAGAAGCCTGGGTTTTCTCGAAGATTGAATTGAGATCCAATTATCATCAGTTGTGCGTTATACCATCTGATATACCTCTTACATATTTTTGGAGCAGGTATGGTCTATACGAGTATGTGGTTATGTTGTTCGGTCTCACAAACGTGCCTGTAGTCTTCATGGAACTGATGAACCGAGTGTTCTATAAATACTTGGATTCTTTCATGGTTTTCTTCATGGATGATATCTTGGTGTACTCTCACACTCAACATGACCATGATACCCATCTTGAGATCGTTTTGAGTACATTGAGGAAGTATCAGTTATATGACAAGCTCTCAAAATTCCACTTTTGGATGAAAGAGATTCACTTATTTGGTCATATTATCTCAGAGTCAATAGTATCAGTAGACCCAGATAAAGTGAGGGAAGTAGTTTCCTGGGATGATCCAAAGAAAATATTTGAGGTACAAAGTTTTCTAGGGCATACTGGGTACTACAGATGTTTCATACAGGACTTTTCATGCTTAGTAACACCACTGATGGGTTTGACTAAGAAGGGTGAAGGGTTCTCATGGTCATATTCTTGTGATTCATCCTTTCAGGAGATGAAAGGGATATTGACTTCAGCACCGACACTAGTCTTTCTAGAGTCGGGAAAGAGCTATACTATTTACTGTGATGCTTTAGGTATCGGGCTAGGAGATGTGCTTATGTAGGGGGAAGGAGTTGATGCATATGGGTATCGGTAGTTGAGGCCACATGAGAGGAACTACTCGACACACGATCTCGAGTTGGCTGTTGCTGTTCATGATTTATGTTGTTGGAGACATTACCTTCTGGGATAGCATTTTTAGGTTTTCACTGACCACAAAAACCTCAAGTACATCTTCACACCGCATGACTTGAATTTGAGACATCGAAGATGGGTTGAGTACATTCATTCTTTTGACTTTGAGCTTGCCTATATGCCTCAAAAAGTCAATGTCGTGGCTGATGCGTTGAGCGGGAGGAATCACATACAGGCAGTTTAGGAGGATATCAGTGAATGTCAACTTATGGCTATATTCTCTGAGATGCATTTTGACTTGCACAACTGACAGGGGAAGACGTTTCTTTATTATGTAGTTGTTACCTCAACTCTTGTTGATCGAGTGAAAATGAGGTAGCTATCAGATTCTAAAGGCCTAGTCATATAGAAAATAATGTCAGGAGAGGACCCCATTCCTAGATAGACCATAGGCAAGGAGGAGATCTTGCGTTTCCAGGGGCACATATGGGTCCCAGTAGGAATACTCAAGGAAGTGATGCGGGAATTTCATTCCTCAGTTTGGGCAGTTCATCATGAGGTGTTCTACCGGTCAGCAAGTGAAGGCGGAGCATCAGTGACCATCAGAGCTTTGGTAGCAGTTACCCATTCTCGAGTGGAAGTGCAATGATGTCATGATGGATTTCGTGATAGGTTTACTGAGTTTTCCTCGAGGGAATGATGCAGTATGGGTTGTCATTGACAAACTCATGAATGTTACTAACTTCTTGCCAATTAAGGAGTAATTCAGTGTTGATGAGCTGGAAAGGTTGTACATCTAAGAGATTGTAGGTCTACACGGGGTTCCACACTCCATTGATTCAGAAAAAGTTGGACGTTTTACTTATCGGGTATTGTAGGGGCTTAAGAAGGATTTGGGTACACATGTACTTTTGAGTACATCTTACCATCCCTAGATAGATGGCCAGTCTGAGCGTATGATTCAGGTGTATGAGAACATGCTGCAAGCATGCATTCTAGATTTTTTAGGTTCTTGGGAGAAGCCCATACCTCTTGTGGAGTTTTCCTACAATAATAGTTTTCAAGAAACTATTTAGATGGAACCTTAGGAGGCTTGGTATGGTAGGCCATGCCGATCAAACTTATATTGGCTAGAGGCAGGAGATGCAGCTATGCTGGGACCTCGTCTGGCTCAGGAGACCACAATGCAGATAGAGTTGATTCAGAAGAGGATGGCTACTACAAAGTCATGGTAGAAATCTTATGCTGACCATCAGAGATGACCTCTAGAGTTTGAGGTCGGGGATCAGGTTTTCCTGCATGTCACACCGAGGTCGGGGCATAGAAGGATTTGGAGACAGGGTAAGCTTTCGCCGAGGTACGTCGGGCTATTTAAGCTATTGGAGAGAGTTTGGACGGTTGCCTATCGGTTGAAGTTACCTCAGAGGTATTGGGATATGCATGATTTATTCCACATTTCCCAGCTTCAACGTTACTTCTCAGACCCGTCTCATGTCTTCCAACCCGAGGAGGTTGAGTTGGAAGTGGATGCATCTTTTGAGGAGAATTCCGTCTGGATTTTCGATCAAGGTATGAAGGTTCTCCATGGCCGGTTTGTTCCTATGGTGTGAGTGCTATGGTAGCATAAGAGAGTAAAGGATGAGACTTGGGAGAGAGAGGTAGATGTACGATCATAGTGGCCGGAGCTATTCAAGGTTTCTTCTTCTACGTTGCCTTGCTAGAGAAGTTCGTGGTCAGATTTCCTTAAAGGGGGAAGTTTCTATGAACCCATATCTTATTTTCATGTATGTTTTCCTTTTCTGGAAATTTTTGACAAAAAGAGGAATTTCTAGAAATTTTTGAAGTACACGTCATGTACTTTATGAGTACACAATGTGTACTCAGTTACCACAGGTAGCTGTGTGCTATCTGTGTAGCGGCCTTGCACACGACCAGGTGTGGTGACCTAGAGGACGCCTAATGCAGGGCTCGGTATGGGTAAGTACACTCCATGTACTTCAAAAGTACATGCCATGTACTGTTTTTCATTAAGTGGACTGGGGTTGTGTCTTATCGCCAGAAACACCTTATTCTTCACCTTCTTTGACCGAGAGCACCTATATGACCACATTTCTTCCCTGAGCCCCCGATTGAGCATCTGTTCTCCGAATCGACCGCCGTCAATTGATTTGGGATCTCCTTGGTATGTTCTTCCACCTACTAGAGATTCATTTCCTGATTTATTCTCTTTCTCAATTTATCCTCAGTTGAATAGTTTGAGTGTTTTTTAAGATCCATTGTGTTCTTGGGTGATTCAAGGATTGAGGTTTACGTATAGTGATCTCCCAACACTGCGGTAGGTGGTTTTTTCATTTCCATTTAAATTTATTGAGTTATATGTGCAATTTTGTCTAATAACCTTGAATGGGGTGTTGTGTGTTTACCTTTTTAACATTCTTAATTTCCGGTTATGTTGGTATGCATGTGTAGAGGTTAATTGGATGCGAATAGGGTTGATTTCTATGCCTTGGAAGTGTTTTCACATGCATGTTCTATTAACGACCATTTAGTCCTGTATAGCCCATTATGATTACCTAATGTTTTCCCATTACTAGTAATATAGGATGGAGTGATTATTTTATCTGACATACTGAATACTATTATCAATGTAGTTCTGGAGGTTTACTTTGGCCGTATTTCATTAATATGCTCGTTTGACTTACACAAGGCCGTGAGAACCTAGTGTAGTAGACTGTACGGGGAATTGACCATGTGAGATTCCTTAGAGATTCTTTATCACTTTTGACTATAAGGGTAATTGACCATGTGAGATTCCTCAGAGAGTCTTTAATTCCTTAGACTATAAGAGGAATTGACTTAGAGTGCTACCTCAGAGAGACTTTTTTATATCCTTGTACTTTGAACCAGAGGGGTAGACTTTGTGTTTTCTTTCTTGATTAGCTGTTTACTTGATATATGAAACTGAATGCTTTGAAACTATAGGATTGGTTACTACTGAGTACTTCCTTGTTTACTGCCTTCATTTGTGTATTACCTTCCATATATTTACTAACTGTTAGGAACATATATTATGGTGGTTGCCTACTAGGATTTATTCTTACACCGTATTTGGGCCATGCTTTTAGGCCCAAACAGATTATATTGCTGCAGGTATAGATAAGGTAAAGCACCCTTCAACTTCAGGTACTTGAGTGTTGTGAAGATAGAGAGCATGGGACCAAGATGAGGCTTGCAATTCTGAGGAGCTGTTTTATATTTTTCTTTTCTACTTTAGTTTAATACTGTTTGTACTCCAACATTGTGATCTGTTTGGATGCTTTCCTAGATATATGTATCATGCATCATTCGTATATATATATATATATATATATATATATATATATATATCTTCTCCAGTTTACTATTTCTAGTCTTCCACTGTTCACTTTTGCATGATTATATTGCTTCTTCAATTGTATATATGCGTTTACTTCGACTATGTTACTCTTCCAATGATGGCATAGTTTCCCCACTATCACACCCAAGACCCTTGCTGCAAGTCGGCAGCCTCTGGAATTTGGGGAAATGCGCTTGAGGCCATGTGACCAACTGGGTACGGGGCACTTCTGGGCGGCTTCCGGAATCGGGAAGTTACCTTAATCTCATGTTTAATAGTTAAAACATTTTAACTAAATTATATAATAACTATATACATAAATATGATATCATATATGATCATCTAATATTGCTTTGTTAATATTATTTCAGTAGTGTCCTCATTTCAGGTGTTAACTGATTCGTTTTCCTTTATATTATTGGTTACATAAGACATGTTTGTTATGGGTAGGATGTATTTTATTCCTATATAGAATGATATTATGTTAATAAAAATTATTTTTAATCATAAAATGAAAATTATTCTTGAATGATCAGGATGGGGAATGAATCTCATCACGTTCGTGGAGACGATAATCTATATGTACGCACGAGCGACAATATCATTATATTGATGGTGAAATAATATGTAATTGGATGGTATATCATATATACAGAATCATTAACATGTTATATTTATTATTTACATTAGTTATTCTTATTATTATACCCATCCAAATAATGAAGTGTTTGAATAACAATCTACACCACGACGTGGAGATGGTAAACCGAACATCCGCATGAATGGTGACTTTGTCATTTATATGATGGATTGAATAATGAATATGGTTGTACCATTTTTATAATAAATTCACAGCATATAGAAGATACTAGAGTTATTATTTTGGAATGGAAACAACAAAGAAAGAGAAAGTGGAAGAAGAAAAGAACTTGAAAGAGGTAATGAAATATTTACCTCTTCTCCGGGTTCTTCCATTTGATTTGATCAAAAGGGATCTTTTGGTTGGCTTTATGATCAAATTAATTCCTCTAGGTCGAATGGAGGATATTTGAGAGGATATTTGGGTAGGGTTTGTCCAAGACATATGGATTTGGAGGTGTGAATTTAAGAGAAAGAAATGTACCTTTTTAAGGATGTTTTATTAAAGAAAATTCCATGGATTATCTTGGTCTTTTAGAGGTAAAAAATCTGAATATTCTTCACCTGTCTAAAATTTTATGGATTCTTGAATTGTGGGTTCAAGGATTCATCATTCCGAGAAAAGGTGATATGGATACATTAAAAAAGAGTGACATCTACATTCTGGATTTATTGGTAAACAGAAGAAAGATAATCTTGGTTAAGAATATATTGGTTACGATTGAGAACATAAAGAATGGAAATATGAAGGCTCAGATTATTATGTATACAAAAATTCTATCAAAGATTATTTTTTTGGTGTTTATAATCATTAAAAATTCCTTGAAAATATAATTCAATAAATTTCAAAGCCATTTTTCTAAATGATGACACCTTGAGAAGGATGAAAGTTGGCTTTTCCAAAGAATCCAAATAATTCTGTGATTTTTCTGAAGAGTAAGTTGAATCTCTTTCTATGAAACAGGAGGTGGATAAAACCTCTAAAAGGTTGGAAGGAAGAATAATGTAAAGGAAGTGGAAGAGAAGGAAAAAAACCCAATAGAAAAGGAAACTCAATATGCACAACCAAATCCAAAGAAACAAAAAGCTTATCCTAATGAGGTTGTTGCTAAGTGGAGGGAAGACAAGAAAAATCAGAAAGAAGGAGAGCCTAAGTTTGTCTTGGACCCAACTGAGGAAAAATATTTGAAGGAAAAGGCAGCTGAAGATCTTGAGAAGCAAGAGAAAGAGAAGAAGAAGAAGAAAAAGTTATCTCAGGAAGAGACAGTTCAATAACTTCTAAAGGCTACTGAGAAAGCATATGAGAATATTCCGGTACTAGAATCATTCCTGATAGAATCATTACCAGAGACTCTTCCAAAGAAGTTTGTGACTATTGAAAAAGTCCATGAAAAATAAGTAGAAGAAAAATAAGTAGTAGAAGAAGAAGAAGAAGGAAGTGGTGATACTGAAGATTTGATAAAGCAAGTAGAGGATTTTCATGAGAAGGAAAGCCCTTCTAAAAATTTATCATTCCGAACCTCTGAAGTTGTGTCTTAAAAACTTTCTACCCCAAGGAAAGATGAGAAAAGTGGTGAATAAGTGAACAAGTTGTAAATAGAGAATAGTAGTAACCATGATTTTATTCATCTAGAAGATGCTATGGCAGGAGCTCAGAAGGAAGAGGTAGATGAAGATAAAATTGTACAACTATCCGATAGTGAACACGAATCACCCAATCAAGAAGAAGTAATTATGAAAGATGATAAGGGAAAACAGGTGGTTTTTGATACACCTAGAAGAGTGGTTGTGAAGAAGAATGAAGTGGGTGATTCATCAAAGAGGAAAGCTGCTGACATTGAAAAATAATCCTCACCAAGAAAAATCTCTCATTCAGAATCATCCCCTCTTGGACATTATTTTGTAGTCCAGTCTTTGAAGAAACTTGTAGGAACTATCTCTATTTTTCCCAGTATAGACTCAAGATGCTAGATGCTTCAACACACCTTAAATAAAAAATTGGATTCATTATCCATGGTGATGGATAAGTGTGTCAAGATTGAGGCCAATTTCAAAACCTTTTTCATAAACTATGATTCCCACAAAATATCTGGAAAGAAAATGACTATATGGTCGAATAAAACTATAGAAGACATGAGAATTATTGATTAGTACCAAGAAAGTGTCAAGGATGTATTTGACACTGAATATTTTAAGATCAAGGTTCTCACAAATAGTTTTGAGGATTAGAAAACTCTGGAACAGAATTCTCATAAGAAATAAGTGAAATATATGAATGGGAAGTTATATTCAGTTGCTTAGAGTTGGAAGAGGGAAAGAGATCTTAGAATCGAACTTGAAGAAAAATTTTCTAAGAAAGAATAAGTTCTAAAGGGACAGGAAGAATTTCTTAAGGCTCAAGAAGAAAAAATCAAAGCTGTAGAGAATAAAACATAAGATCAGGATCAGCTTCTGAAATGTGTAGAGGAGGATCATAAGGAACTCAAGAAGCTCAAAACCATAGTAAATAAGTTTATGCCAAAGGAGAAGGAAGTATAATATTGTTCAATTCTGATCTTTTGTTGTATTTATTCCTTGTATAAAATTTTCCAATCCTAATGAAATTTTTGGTTGCTCATCTTCTCTTTGTTTAGTACTAATATTTCAGGTACCATATTTCATTTTCCATTCCCTATATTCCTTTATGAAAATCACAAAGGGGGAGAAAGGAATGATAAAAAAGAATACTAAGTAAAAGAAGAAATTTCCCTAAGGGGGAGTTCATCTAAGGGGGAGTTCCTATCCAAGAATATTTTTGTATGCAATAAAATGCTAAGTCTCAATCCGGATATCAAGAATACGATCCTTAGTGTTTCCAAATCCCAAGGGGGAGTTATTCATATTTTTCATTTCCTATGTGTTAAGGGAGATAAGGTTTATTTTCAAAGTATCGAAAAATTATTTCTAAGTCCTTATATTATTTTTCGTAAGGGTGTTTGTGCTTTCTAAAAAGGGGGGGATTTTTGAGTCAATATGGTTTCCTTATGAACATTTCCATTCCTTCTTTTTTGAAAATAACAAACACTCTATCCTAAGGAAAATTTCTTTTCCCCTATATTTTATATTCATAAGGAAAATCTTCCTTCCTCAAGGAAAATTTATCCTTACTATGTTTTCTTTTTTCATATTATAATCTAACACATTTTATTTCTAAGTATAAAATTTGGTTTCATATCTAAAACCTCGGAATCTTATAAATAATTAGATATAGAGTATTCTGTTTTCATGATCAGAATTTTGGTTCCGAATTATCTGGATTCAGACTCTGAACTTTCAGAGTTCAGAATCTGAATTCTCTGAATTCAAACTCCGAACATTCTGAGTTCAGACTCCGAAATCTAAGAATTCAGACTCTGAATTTCCTTGAAATTCAGATTCTGTAATTCTATAGAATTCAGGTTCCGAATTCTTTTGAATCCAGAATCCAACTATTCATGTATTATAAACACCGAATGGTTTTTTGTTAGACTCCGAACTTTTATTTTTCCTTACACTCCAAAAAATGGATTTGTGTAAGAAACCATATTTTTGATTACTCTTGTTATAGTTATAAAACAATTCCGTTCATTCTATTTTTAACCAATCATTTTTTGAGTGACACATGTACTGGTCCCTCCGAAATTCAAGGAAAAATATGACCGTCATAGGAGGGAACTGACCATTGATAATGGGCCTATAAATAGGTGCTAATTTTAAAGAGCTCACAACTTTTGACTGGAGGTTGATCAATCTAGAGATTACATGCTGCTGAAGTGATTTCTAGATAGAGAGACTTTATTGATTTGTGCATATTGAACATCTTGTTTAGAATTTCTTCATGCGACTCTGAATGTTTCTGAGTATATTTGAGGGCTTCCTGGGATATGAAGACAGAGGTGCCGACTACCTTGATGTTTGAGGGATTGCGGGGATAGCAAGACATATTCTGATATTCGTATCGAGGGCTTACCCTAGTGTGGATAAGACATAATTTCTTGAAATTATAAATAAAGGGACCTTTATCCAAGGTTGTTGGATACCCTTCTCTTTGTGTTAAAATATTTACTACTTCTTACTTGTATTGTTTCAAGTTTTCCACTGCATTTTGATTAACAAGGAAAGTATAACTGTATTATACATTCTTATACTTTTACTCTGTTTAGTAAGATTCTATAAGATTTAAGGTAGAATCATTATCTTTGTTAACTTTTCTTAAGTTTCAATTTCAGAACCATATTTCTGGAATCAAGCAAGTCTGTCGAACTATGAGGTATTGTGAGTTTACTTATTTTAACTTTGTTAAATATTACCATATTTAAATGTTCCAAAGGAATTTTTTAAACTATAAAATTCACCCCTCTTGTATTTTGAGCATCTATATCATTATTTTGATCCTAAAATAATAATTAATTTCATTAATAACCCATGGGGAATAAAGAATGAGTTTCTTATCAAAATCATGGCATAAAAAAGCGCTTAAAGGCACGATCATTACATCATTTTTAGCCCCTCAAAAGAGAACGTGGGTTTATTATATATAAATCCCAGAATCAAGTAAATCATTTTTACATCTAGGTAAATAACCATGGAATTTAAAAAGGTATGGGTAACCACAAAAATAAAATAAAAGAGGATTTGTTAAGGAGAAGAGATATATTTTGAGAAGTAAATTCAACAACATGATGGGTATAAAACATGGTTTTAGAAAAGGGTAAAATGAGAGGGGATAGGGGTATCCCATTGATAAAACATAATCTGGTAGTAAGATCATGATAAAAATTGAGTGAACATAAAAATTAAAATACATAAAAAAGAGGTTCTTGAATTGAAGATAAAATAAGGATAATTACATTACCTCGAAGCGTTACTCCTAAATTTTGAGGATTGAGACCATGAGGGATTGAGGACCCCTTATGGGGACTATTTGGGTGAAAAAAACACTAAAAAATCATGGAGGACAGATTATGAGTGAAAGGGAATAGATAAATGAGTGGGTATTTATAGAAAAAATTGGATGATTTTTCTAATAATTTCCAAATATAGGCTTTGAAAATCTAGGTTGTGGAAAATGAAAAACCATTGAATTACCCATGGTTTTTTGCCATGGTTTTGGAAATTTGGGAAATATTTTATATTATTTTAATCCACCAGCACCAAACATCATTTTTTATTGCTTCTATTGTCATGTAAAAGTAATGTTTCCACAAATTAATGTTTTTAAAGTCAAAGTTTCCATTTTATACTTTGGAAAGTCATCTATAGGTTTGGAAATTGATTAAAATCTATTAAAATACTTGATATTTATAAAATGAAAAATTTTAGGATGTGTATTTTGGTTAATTAATTATTAAATGATTAAGAAATATTTATGAAGTCATTAAACATACTGAAAAACCCAAATAGTATTTTTACTATTCTCGAAAAAATAATGTATTTTAGAAAATTCTCATAAATTCACCCTAATCTAATTTCGAAATGATGATTTCAAAAAATGATGTTTATTTAATCAGAATAATTCCTTAAAAATGCTAATTTTAACTTTTGAATATAAAAATGTTTATTTATTAAAACAAATAATGGATTGTAAGGCATAGTCAAATTTATGATAGTTAAAAATTTCCTAGTACATAATAAAATTATTTTATCAATAATATTTAAATAAAAGTATTGTTAAAATACTATTTCATTAAAATAAACATTATTCAAAATACCTTAGTTTATTATAAAAATTTATATCTTTTTAGAAAATTACATCTTGGGTTTGAAAATTCAATTTATCAAATTTCATCTCAATTAAACCTATGTTTTATTAAGAAAAAATATTATTAAAATGGAACTGATGAAATAAAATTTTTATTTATACAATGTAATTACACTTTAATTAACTAAGGATTGGACATGTAACCCCTTATAACATCAGCATATGACCTAAGGGTAAGGTGTGTGATGATGATAAATTCATGAGGTGACTTGACTAACATCAACCAAGAGGTAATTTCTACTAACTTGAACTTCCCCAGAGGTGATTTAATTCTATCTTCACTTGTTGAAGCTTAGTTTGGTCTTGGTCAAGGATGAATCCTAGTGATGCTACCTCCCTCCCATGTTCTGAAAAATGAGCTTCAAACGACACGACTCTACTGGTTGAGCCCATGGATTATCCTTTCTTTATAAATTATCAATTGTAATTAATACATATAAATACAAATTATAATGGTTAAATTATTACTAATGGGTATAGTTCTCAACGGTCAAATCCCAACAGTCACATTTCTCTTTATACTCTATAAATACCACTTTATAATTTCATTCAATATTTACTACAATTCTTCCCAATGTTATATATTTTTATTTTCTATGATTTTGATTAGTTAACTAATATTTTGTTTTATTTCTATAGTTTTGGTCATGGGGGTGATGATTCTAACAGATTAGAGTGATCCATATTTTACCATTTTGGATTTTCTATTTTATATTTTTTGTCCAGCTGTAATTTTTTTCATTTTAATTGGTTTCTTAGTTGACTAATGTTTTGATCAATATTAAATATATATGGTTTTGTTATATATAATATAATATAAAACTCATTTTCTCCGAAAAAATGACATTTAGAAATTCGGGGTCGTTACATTCTTCCCCCTTAAGAAATTTCAACTTCATAATTTTCAATCGTTCACTCAGTTGAGAAAAGTTGAGGGTACTTCTGTCTCATTGCCTCATCTGGTTTCGACATCGCTTCTTCATATTTATGGTTATTCCACAAGACTTTGACAATACGTGTTGTCTTGTTACATAGAAATTTGTTTCTACTGTCCAATATCTCCACTAGATTAGCCTCATAAGATAGGTTACATTTTAGTTGTACCACCTCCAGATTCAGTACATGTGAGAGATGAGGTTTGTACATCCTCAAGAGAGATATGTGAAATGCATCATGAACCTGAGTTATATTTGATGGATGTTCTAATTGATAGGTCACTTCTCTTATGCGATCAAGGATTTTATTTGGGCAAATGTACCAAGGGATAAGATTCATTTTCTCCCCAAACCGCATGACTCTATTCTATGGTAATTCCCCGACCCCAGTTACCCAGAGTCGGTGCATTATTACATAACATTAGCATAATACAAGGAATCATGTCCCAAAAGACTGATTAGTTTTGTAGCCTTGGAAGTACTAGATACATTCATAAGTTTTATATTACATCATGAAATAAAAACCTCAAAAACATGTTGTCCCGTTTTGAACACACTTATATCCTTAGCCTATCCCTACAGGTCAACCACAAAATTATTCTTCACATCCTGGGAAAAATAAAACATAGAAAGGGGTGAGCTCAGATGCTCAGTAAGGATAACAATATATAAGAAACATTCATAAATAAGCATAAACATTTAAGACAATGTATAAGACTAAAGCAAAATACTTTTAAACATAAACTTCATCATAATATGGAAAAGATAAAATTAAATAATTCCATTTACTTATTCACATGGATATTCTACTAGTTGAATAATCATATAAAATATCAATAGCCACTTTCATAAAGATGGAATGGATAATGCCAGACTTCATAACCACATAGTCAAGGCTTTGTGCCAAGACTACAAATAAGATTTTGTCAAGGCCTTATGCCAAGACACAAGTTTGTCTCATGAGACCTACCGATGCATCAAGGATCTATAGCGTGCTCCACCAATCACTTACTAAGTCCAATGAATTCTTCATATGAAAAGGTTTAAACATAACATTAACATTCTTTTTAAAACAAGCATATGAAATGTCAATACTTTATCCATAAAACCATGAATAGTGTAAAAATAACACATCCACAGTCAAACATATCACTGAACCTTCAATACAATATGGATGATTTGTATCGTAATAAATCAACTTCAAACAAGTTTAAAATCCACCAAAAGATGTTGACATAGATGAAATGAAAACTATTTGAAATAAATACCTATTTCTATGTTGAAATAATTTAAAAGTCACATAATTATAACAGAAAATATTTATTTTGAAAATATTATTATAAGCTTGTGTGGGAAGCTTCGACGATGATATAACAGTAGAAAATAGCCACACCTGCCGTATAAGTTAAAGAAAGACATTCTTACCATAATTTTGTTGAAAAGGTCATAAGGTACCTTGTTTGGAAAATGATGAAGAGGTTCCTTTAAAACAATTCTATAAACATTCAAACAAGGGTATAAATGATTTTAACCTATATTCTAGTAAATAGTAAAAATGTTTTGAAATACATTTTTAAGAAACATGGATGTGGATGATAAAGAGGTCTCATTAGATACTTACATATAAAAAACCTCGGATAATAAAAATATTGTGAAATTAAACCTTACCTTGTAGTTTTACTTAGTTGATGGTATGTTAACTGTAAGAACCCGGATCTTTTTTTCAGGTATGTTTTCCTTTTCTGGTCGTTTTTGAGAAAAAGAAGAATTTCTGGAAATTTTTGAAGTACACGTCGTGTACTCGGTTACTACGGGTAGTCGTGTGCTAGCCGTGTAGTAGCCTTGCACATGACCATGTGTGGTGACTTGGAGGACACCTAAAGTGGGGCTCGGTAAGGGAAAGTACATGCCGTGTACTTTTTTTCATTAAATGGATTGGGGCCGCGTCTTATCGAAATAAACACCTTCTTCTTCACCTTCTTCGACTAAGAGCACCCATACAAATGTGTTTCTTCCTCGAGCCCCTGATCGAGAAAAAGTTCTCCAAATAGACCACCATCGATTGCCTTAGTATCGGATTGGTAATCTCTTCATTCGGTTAGAGCTTCGTTTCCTGATTTCTTCTATTTCTCATGTTATCCTCAGTTGAAATTTTTGATCATTTTTGTAAATCCATCGAGTTCTTGGGTGATTCAAGGCTTGAGGTTCACGTATAGCGATCTCCCATCACTGACGTAGGTGGTTTGTTCCTTTATGTTGAAAGTTCTTGAGTTATATGTGCATTTTTGTCTAATAACCTTGGAAGGGGTGTTGCGTGTTTACCGTTTGAACCCTGTTAATTTCCTTCTATGCTGGTATGTGTGAGTAGAGTTTAATTGGATGCGAATAGGTTTGATTGCTATGCCTTGGAAGTGTTTTCCCATGCATGTTCTGTTTACGATTGTTTGGTCTTGTTTAGATTATTAGGATTCCTTGATGTTTTCCCA
Source organism: Viscum album (assembly GCA_963277665.1). Lineage (NCBI taxonomy): Eukaryota > Viridiplantae > Streptophyta > Magnoliopsida > Santalales > Viscaceae > Viscum > Viscum album. Next base: position 256,436,307 of record OY728128.1, on the reverse strand, counting down.
TTCCTAGTACTATAGGATGGAGTGATTATTTTATCTGACATGCTTGATATGCTGAAGAATGTTACCCTAGTATTTCTTGAGGTTTACTTTGGCTGTATTGCATTTCTATGCACGTTTGACTTACATAGGGTTGTGAGAACCTGGTTTTCTAGACTATAAGGGGAATTGATAGTGTGAGCATCCTTAGAGAGTCTTTATCATTTTTTACTATAATGTTAATTGACCACGTGAGCTTCCTTAGAGAGTCTTTAATTCCTTAGACTATAAGAGGAATTGACTGAGAGTGCTTCCTCAGAGAGTCTTTGTTATATCCTTGTAATTTGAACTAGAGGGGTAGACTGTGTGTGATTTCCAGAGGGTTGCCTGTGTTTCAAGGTAGGAATAGAGGGGATCGAATGTGAGTAATTTCCATAGGGTTACATGTTTTTTCTTTCATGCTTGATTAACTATTTACATGATATATGAAATTTAATGCTTTGAAACTGTAGGATGGGTTACTGCTGAGTACTTCCCTATTTACTGCCTTCTTTTGTGTATTACCGGTCATATATTCACTTACTGTTAGGCACAGATCTTGTGGTAGTTTCCTACTAGGATTTATTCCCACACCTTTTATGGGCCATTCTTTTGGTCCCAAACAGATTATTTTGGTGTAGGTATTGATAAGGTAAAACACCCTTCTACTTCAGGTACTTGAGTGCTGTGGAGCTGGAGAGCATGGTACCAAGCTGAGGCTTGTGATGCTGAGGAGCTGTTATCTGTTTTTCTTTTGTACTATAGTTTAGTACTGCTTGTTTTCCAACATTGTGATTTGTTTGGATGATTTCCTAGACATATGTATCATCCATCATTCCATTATATATGTGTGTTCCAGTTTATTATTTTTAGTCTTCCACTGTTCACTTTTGCATAATTATACTACTTTCACTATTGTATATCTGTTTTACTTCCGCTGTGTTACTCTGCCAATGAGGGCATAGATTCCCTACAATCACACCCAAGGCCCTCACTGCTAGTTGGAAGCCTCTGGCATTCGGGGAAATGTGCTTGAGGCCATGTGAACAACCGAGTACGAGGTGTCTCTGGGCGGCTTCTGAAACCAAGACGTTACAAAGTGGTATCAGAGAAATTATTTTCTCTTGGATTACTGTTAGGAATTTATAGTAAGGGATAAGACATAATAGGTACTTTGTAATAAGATGTGACTGGGAGTAGCTAACCCGTGTATAGGGAAAAGCCAATTTTACTCATTTACTGTAATGTCTAGTTTTTCTATTTTATAGTTGATTTTATTTCACCGTTGGGTGATTCACATTTTTTGTTATGTTATCATTGATGTTATTGAGGTTCTATTTCTATTTCAACCTGATGAGATGAGGGTATTCCATATCATGCATCATATAGGGACTTTTTATAAATCACATGTCATGCATTATTTCCATGACATTTATGGTGCATTGGCGATTGCATGTTTTTGTGATAGATGTTTTGCGAGATATTCATACAGTTGTGATAGATGCTTGATAGAATACATACTGTTTGATAGGGTATTGTTTTCATAAGATTTTGTTTGAATGAATGCCAAACTTTGGTTCTTGAGGTGTTATGGGCCCTCATGGATCGAAATTTGGTGGATCAATTCCTGTTATGTTTGGTTATAGCATGTTTAAGATGATAAGTTCTGATTCGTGGGGAGTATGGGCCCTCCTATATCAGAATTTGGCACTTTCAATGTTCATTTTAGTGTTTTTTTGGTCTCTAAAATAGTTTTTAAGGCTTACTATCCAGAAAAAACCCAGAATACATGCCATGTAGTTTTGAATACACGCCATGTGTTCTTATGTTCGAGAAGAAACAATTTTTTTTAAGTACACACTGTGTACTGTATGCACATGCCATGTAGTCTCAAACTATGTCACTTACACCCTTGAAGCTGAAATGATGGATCTCATCCACGCTATCCAATTTGTCAAAAATAAAGGCTGGAATCATATCTGGATCGAAAGAAACTCCACCACCATTGTCCAAGCTATTTGGAATGGAGTTGTCCACCTCTCTTGGCCTCTTACTAAAAGATGGAAGAAATTCCTGAACTCTCTTTTAGAGATAAGATATATTTCCACCCATGCCTACCGTGAAGCTAATATGGTTGTTGATGCGCTTTCCAATAAGGGGATCAACCAAGACATTACGTGGTTTGATGAGTTAACTAACGACCTCCTTCCTCTCCTTGCAAAGGATTGTAATAAAATTTCCACCTTTAGAATTTTGTAATCTTCTCGCTTTATAATAATATTTTTAGTCTTGGTCGTTGACCAGAACAATGTTTTAAAAAAAGTACATGCCGTGTGTTAGGAAAAAACGCCATATATGGGCTGTTACATGACCAGTTGTGGTAGGAGTACACACCCATGTGAAAGGATTAAGGGAACACACCGTGTAGGCATTATACAGGCTGTGTATCCTTGTTTTTTAAAACATGAATGCTTTCTTTATCTTATTCCCTTCTTACACTTGTAGGTTTCAGTCCCAGTCAACCTTGATCAAAGGTGTGATCTTGACCTTGTAGAGTCATGCCACCGAGAAATCCTCCAGTTGTAAGCTAGTTACATGGCGGTGATCAAACACCAGATATGGTTGATTAGGGACTTTTGGTAGATCCCCCAGTTGTGCCAGTCTTGGCACCAGCGGTTATACCTGAAACAGGTGACGATGCGCAGTTTAGGGAGAGTATTCTAAGGATGATTCAGACCTTCCAGGGAGCACTTCCTCCTACCCCGTCGATGGAAGAATTGATGTAGGTATTTCACCAGCAACATCCTCCCACTTTCTCAGGGGATGGAGGACCCCAGGCTGCAGAGTCCTGGCTAGAAGACACACTGACGATCTTCAATCATCTGAAGATGCCTCTAGAGAGGAGGGTCAATCTCACTACCTACATGCTTCGAGACTCCGCCAAGAGGTGGTGGGATGTGATCTCACAGGCGGGACGCCAGCAGAATATGGCTTGGGACGAGTTTCATCACACCTTATATGATTACTTTTATCCAAAGACCTTGAGGGCCGATCGAGCCTGAGAGATCATGAGTCTAGAGCAGGGTACCCTTTCTTTTATGGAGTATTCTTCTCGATTTACCGAGATGCAGCACTTTACACCCTTTTTCGGGGGAGATGATTTTTTCCTTGCATGGAAGTTTGAGGATGGTCTCACATAGGATATTCGATCTTAGGTGAACATCTTCAGGTTGAATTCGATATCCTCTACAGTCTACCAGGCACTGATCACAGAGCATAATATGAGAGATTCTGGAGCTATGGGATAGTGAGGTTCAACATCAAGGGTTAGTGCATATCCAGTTGATATTAAGAAGTGCCATAGGGAGACTACATGAGGAGATCCGAGTAGGCGGGATACATCTTCTGGTAGCCAGGTGGTGTGCTACCGGTGCGGGAAGAGCGGGCATACAAGGCCACATTGCCCGAGGGACCCAATGGAGTGCCAATCTAGCAACAACATTGGTCATATTCAGCACTTATTTAAGTTATTTTCACCCATAGCTGGTGACGGGGGTTCTTCTATGACTCCGTGTTCAAGAGCAGTACCACTAGTTACTCCACAGTCTGGAAACATGAGATCTTCCAGCCATTTGGGCTGAGGTGGAGGTCATGGTTGTGGTAGCCAGTCACCAGGTTTTCAGCGACAACAAGGTGCATCAGCTCAGTGTGGTCAGGCAGGGTCATAGGGCTGCGGTCCCGGCCAAAACTTTGCAGTGGATCAGACCCAACATGAGCAGGATCCCATACCCTCTATAGTTCAAGGTACAATCCTAGTTGCCTCAGTTCCATCTTTTGCTCCTTTATACACAGGGGATTCCCATAGCATTATATATGTTGCTATTGTGGAGAGCCTTGGGCTCTGTATCTTTTCTTCTGGTGATATATTGATGCTAGAAACTCCATTGGGGACTAGAACGGCTAGTGTTCGATAGTGTAAGGAGTGCCCTCTAGTGGTTGGTGGGTGTCACTTCTTATTGGACCTCTATGTTCTAGAGATGATGGGCTTTGACATCATTATTGGAATGGACTGGTTAGTTCCCTTCTAAGCAGTCTTCAATTTCTATCTCTGCATGGTGAGTTTTAAATCACCATATGGAAGATCGTTTCTTCATAAGGGTGAATGGGATGTCCAGGCAAGCAGATCGGGACCCAAGAATCATGGGCTGGGAGGAGATACAACCCAGATTGCTATTCTATATCTGGATGACTAGGATACTTCACAGTTAGACTTTCCTACAGTATTGGATCATTTCAGGGATGACTTTCCATAATACTTTTCAGGTTTTCCTAAAGAGAGAGAGAGGTGGAATTTTCTTTTGATCTTTTGCTAGAAGTGGCATCGGTGTCTATTCCTCCTTATAGGATGGCTACACCAGAGTTAAAGGAGCTCAAGAAGTAGTTTGATGAGTTACATGGAAAGGGTTTTATCTGACCCATCAATTATTTATGGGATTCGTCTGTCCTATTTATGAAGAAGGGATACGGTACCCTGAGACTTTGTGTGGATTATCAGAAGTTGAACCAGTTAACGGTCAAGAAACGATATCCCTTGCTGAGGATTGATCATCTCTTTGATTAGTTTCGAGGATCCTGGGTGTTCTCGAAGATTAAATTGAGATCCAATTATCATCAGTTATGCGTTAGACCATCTGATATACCTCTTACATCTTTTCAGAGCAGGTATGGTCTAAACGAGTATGTGGTTATGTTTTTCGGTCTCACGAACGCGCCTGCAGTCTTCATGGCACTGATGAACCAAGTGTTCCATACATACTTGGATTCATTCATGGTTTTCTTCATGGATGATATCTTGGTATACTCTTACACTCAAAATGACCATGACACCCATCTTGAGATCGTTTTGAGTACACTGAGGGAGCATAAGTTATATGATAAGCTCTAAAAATGACACTTTTGGATAGAAGAGATTCACTTATTTGGTCATGTTATCTCAGAGTCAAGAGTATCAGTAGACCCAGATAAAGTGAGGGAAGTAGTTTCCTGGGATGATCCTAAGAACATCTTTGAGGTACAGATTTTTCTAGGGCATGCTGGGTACGACAAATGTTTCATACAAGACTTTTCATGATTAGAAACACCACTGACGGGTTTGAATAAAAAGGGTGCAAGGTTCTCATGATCAGAATCTTCTGATTCATCCTTTCATGAGATGAAAGGGATATAAACTTCAGCACCGATACTAGTCTTTCCAGAGTCGGCAAGAGCTATACTATTTACTGTGATGCTTTAGGTATCGGGCTAGGATCTATGCATATGCAGGGGGAAGGAGTTGTTGCATATGGGTCTCGACAGTTGAGGCCACATGAGAGGAACTACTCGACACACGATCTCGAGTTGGATGTTGTTGTTCTTTCTTTAAACTGTTGGAGACATTACCTTCTAGGAGAGCATTTTTTGGTTTTCACTGACCACAAAATCCTCAAGTACATCTTCACACTGCATGACTTGAATTTGAGACATCAAAGCTGGGTTGAGTACCTTCAGTATTTTGACTTTGAGCTTGCCTATATTCCTCGGAAAGGCAACATCGTGGCTGATGCGTTGAGCAGGAGGAATCATATATAGGCAGTTTAGGAGGATAGTAGTGAATGTCAACTTATGGCTCTATTCTCTGAGATGCATTTGGAGGTGCACAACCGACAGGGGAAGATGTTTCTTTATTCTATAGCTATTACTTATACTCTAGTTGATCGAGTGAAAATGAGGTAGCTATCAGATTCTAAAGGCCTATTCATATAGAAAAGAATGTCAGGAGAGGACCCTATTCCTGGATAGACCATAGGAGAGGAGGAGATCTTACATTTCTAGGGGCGCGTATGGGTCCCAGCAGGCATACTTGAGGAGCTGATGCGGGAATTTCATTCCTCAGTTTTGGCAGTTCATCCTGGAGTCACCTAGATGTATCGTGATATTCACCATTAGTATTGGTGGCTAGGTATGAAGAGATATGTTATTGGTTTCATCATGAGGTGTTCCACCTGTCAGCAAGTGAAGGCATAACATCAGCGACAAGCAGAGCTTTTGTAGCAGTTACCCATTCCCGAGTGAAAGTGCAATGATGTTGCGATGGATTTTGTGATAGGTTTACTGAGGTTTCCTCGAGGGAATGATGCAGTATTGGTTGTCATTGATAGACTCATGAAGGTTTCTCACTTATTTCCAATTAAGGATTACTTCAGTGTTGATGAGCTGGGAAGGTTGTACATCTAAGAGATTGTACGTCTACATGGGGTTCCACACTCCATTGATTCAGAAAAAGATGCACATTTTACTTCTCAGGTCTTGTAGGGGCTTAAAAAGGATTTGGGTACACATGTACTTTTGAGTACATCTTACCATCCCCAGATAGATTTCCATTCCGAGCCTATGATTCAGGTGCATGAGAACATGATGCGAGCATGTATTCTAGATTTTTGAGGTTCTTGGGAGAAGCCCATATCTCTTGTGGAGTTTTCCTACAATAATAGTTTTCAAGCAACTATTTAGATGGCACCTTAGGAGGATTTGTATGGTAGGCCATGCCGATCACCCTTATATTGGCTAGAGGCAGGAGAGGCAGCTATGCTGGGACCTCGTCTTGCTCAGGAGACGACAGTGCAGATAGAGTTTATTCAGAAGAGGATGGATACAACAATGTCGTGGTAGAACTCTTATGCTGACCATCAGAGACGACCTCTTGAGTTTGAGGTCGGGGATCAGGTTTTCCTGCATGTAACACCGAGGTTGGGGCATAGAAGGATTAGAAGATAGGGTAAGCTTTCGCAGAGGTATGTTGGGCTGTTTAAGGCGTTGGAGAGAGTTTGGTCGGCTGCCTATCAGTTGCAGTTACTTCAGAGGTACTGGGAAATGCACGATTTCTTCCACATTTCTCAGCTTCGACGTTACTTCTCAGACCAGTCTCATGTCTTCCAACCCGAGGAGGTTGAGTTGGAAGTGGATGCATATTTTGAGGAGCATCCTATCCAGATAGTCGATCAAAGTATGAAGGTTATCCATGGATGGTTTTTTCCTATGGTGTGAGTTCTATGGTAGCAAAAGCGAGTACAGGATGAGACTTGGGAGAGAGAGGCAGATGCACGATCATAGTGGCCGGAGCTATTCATGGTTTCTTCTTCTACGTTGCCTTTCTAGAGAAATTTGTGGTCATATTTCCTTAAGGGGGAAGTTTGTATGAACCCAGATCTTATTTTCAGGTATGTTTTACTTTTCTGGAAATTTTTGAGAAAAAGAGGAATTTTGGGAAATTTTTGATGTACACGTCATGTACTTTATGAGTACACGATGTGTACTCGGTTACCACGGGTAGCCGTGTGCTAGCTGTGTAGCAGCCTTGCACATGACCTGGTGTGGTGACATGGAGGCCGCCTAATGCGGGGCTCGGTAAGGGAAAGTACACTCCATGTACTTAAAAAGTACATTCCATGTACGTTTTTTCATTAAATGGGCCGGGGTTGTGTCTTATCTCCAGAAACACCTTCTTCTTCACCTTCTTCGACCAAGAGCACCCGTACGACCACATTTCTTCCCCGAGCCCCTGATCAAGAACCCGTTCTCCAAATCGAACACCATCAATTGCGTTGGGATAAACTCAGTTAGATCTTTCACCTACTAGATCTTCATTTCCTGATTTCTTCTCTTTCTCAGGTTATCCTCAGTTGAACGTTTTGAGAGTTTTTGTAGATCCAATTTGTTCATGGGTGATTCAAGGCTTGAGGTTCACGTATAATAATCTCCCAACATCGAGGTAGGTGGCTTGTTCCTTTCCGTTGAAATTTCTTGAGTTATATGTGCAATTTTGTCCAATATCCTTGAATGGGGTGTTGTGTGTTTACCGTTTTAACACTGTTAATTACATGATATGTTGGTATGTGTGAGTAGAGGTTAATTTGATGCGAATATGGTTGATTTCTATGCCTTGGATGTGTTTTCACATGCATGTTCTATTTATGACCATTTAGTCTTGTATAGACTATTATGATTCCTTGATGTTTTCCCATTCCTAGTACTGTAGAATGGAGTGATTATTTTATCTGACATGCTTGATATGTTGTAGACTATTATCAATTTAGTTCAGGAGGTTTACTTTTCCCATATTTCATTACTATGATTGTTTGACTTACACAAGGCCGTGAGAACCTAGTGTAGTAAACTATATGGGGAATTGACCATGTGAGATTCCTCAGAGATTCTTTATCACTTTTGACTATAAGGGTAATTGACCATGTAAGATTCCTCAGAGAGTCTTTAATGCCTTAGACAATAATAGGAATTGACTAAGAGTGCTTCCTCAAAGAGTCTTTTTTATATCCTTTTAATTTGAACAAGAGGGTTAGACTTTGTGTTTTCTTGCATGATTAGCTATTTACTTGATATATGAAACTGAATGCTTTGAAACTACAGGATTGGTTACTGCTGAGTACTTCCTTGTTTACTTCCTTCTTTTGTGTATTACATGCCATATATTCACTAACTTTTAGGCACAGATCTTATGGTGGTTGCCTACTAGGATTTATTCTTTCACCGTATTTGGGCCATGCTTTTGAGCCCAAACAGATTATATTGCTGCAGGTATAGATAAGGGAAAACACCCTTATACTTCAGGTACTTGAGTGTTGTGGAGCTGGAGAGCATGGGACCAAGATGAGGCTTGTGATGCTGAGGAGATGTTTTATATTTTTCTTTTGTACTTTAGTTTAGTACAGTTTGTATTCCAACATTGTGATTTGTTTGGATGCTTTCCTAGATATATGTATCATGCATCATTCTTATATATATGTGTTCTCCAGTTTACTATTTCTAGTCTTCCACTGTTCACTTTTTCATGATTATATTGATTCTTCAATTGTATATATGATTTTACTTTTTCTATGTTACTCTTCCAATGAGGGAATAGTTTCCCCACTATCACACCCCAGACCCTCGCTGCTAGTCGGTAGCCTCTAGCATTTGGGGAAATGCGCTTGAGGCCATATGACCAACTGGGTACGGGGCGTCTCTGGGCGGATTTCGGAACCAGGACATTACATTAATCTCATGTTTAATAGTTAAAACATTTTTATTAAATTAGATAATAACTATATACATAAATATTATATCATATATGATCATCTAATATTGCTTTGTTAATATTATTTCAGTAGTGTCATCATTTCGGGTGTTAACTGAATCGTTTTCATTTATATTCTTGGTTACATAAGACATGTTTGTTATGGATAAGATGTATTTTATTCCTATATAGAATGATATTATGTTAATAAAAGTTATTTTTAATCATAAAATAAAAATTATTCTTGAATGATTATGATGGGGAATAAATCTAATCGCGTTCGTGGAGACGATAATCTGTACGTACACACGAGTGAAAATATCATTATATTGATGGTGAAATCGTATGTAATTGGATGGTATATCATATATACAGAATCAATAACATGTTATATTTATTATTTACATAAGTTATTCTCATTATTATACCCATACAAATAATGAAGTGTTTGAATAACAAACTATACCACGACGTGGAGATGGTAAGTCGTACGTCTGCATGAATGGTGACTTTGTCATTCATATGATGGATCGAATAATGAATATGGTTGTAACATTTTTATAATAAATTCACAGCATATAGAAGATAATGGAGTTATTATTTTAGAATGGAAACAACAAAGAAAGAGGAAGTGGAAAAAGAAAACAACTTGAAATAGGTAATGAAATATTTACCTCTTCTTCGGGTTCTTCCATTTGATTTGATCAAAATGGATCTTTAGGTTGGCTTTATGATCAATGTAATTCCTCTAGGTTTAAGGGAGGATAGTTGAGAGGATATTTGGGTAGGTTTTGTCCAAGAAATATAGCTTTGGAGGTGTGAAATTAAGAGAAAGGAAAGTACCCTTTTATAAGAGAGGTGAGGGTCACTTTAGGAAAAACTGGAAATATTATTTTATAATAAAATAATTTTCGATTATTAATGTCTCAAAAATGATTTATTTCAAGGATAAGGTTAATATGGGTCGAAAACCTCTCAACAAATAGGTTTTGGATAGTTTTAGGCCACCATATTAACCTTATCTTTTAGATTTAACTCTTAGTTAAATAGTTTGACATTTATCATGTCTCTTTGTATGTTTATATTATATGGTTAATAAACAGACTATAAAAATCCAAGAGAACCCCAAGTGGTTAATTATTAACATATATAACCTTATGTAAGTCCTTTTTCTGAACCTTATATTTTTAGGAATATTATATCAATTAATAATATAGTATTTGTTTTAAAAACTCAATTATGTCAATTTTGACACTATTTAGTATTTGTTTTTTTTGAAAATCATAACAACATGATTACTTCGAAAAAAATTTATTTAATCAACCCTAACATGTAATAATAACCAATAAAATTATTTTAATTCATCAAAAGTCTCAAATTACATTTATTTGGATATTTATAATTTCAAATATTTTAATATTTCATTAATAAGGTAATTACTGCATCATTATTGTGTCATAAATAAATTAAATTATTTAATGTATAAAAATTATAAATAAAATACCATTATGTAGGAAATATTTTTATATTTCTAATGAATATTTATAGTTGAATTTATCTTATGTTTAACCCTAAATTACAAATGGTTTAGTTATTAAACTTTGAATTTATCACTTTTATCTCTTCTTTAAATAAAATAATAATAAATGTCCTAATCTAATGCAAGTTGAAAAAAGGATCATATTTTATTCCTAAGGTTGTTTTTGGTCTAATTTCACTTATCAAATATAATTAGGACATGTGTTAGGGTAATTATAATATCATTTTTACACTTAATAAACCTATTTACTTTTAACCGTGGTAAATAAAAGCCAAAAGTTACTATTAACAAAAAAGTATTTTCATTTTATTGAACCAAATTTTACATACTGATGTCAATCGTATCTCTCATATTTTTAAAATTTAACTCACTGAAGTGGTAAAATTATGTTTTAGAAAAAATTTTAAATGCTCATAGAAGGTGGGTAAAAGATGGTAAAAAGTTCAATAAAATTTTATATATTTAAACTTATTATAAAATGACTCCAATGAATTAAATTAAACATATATAGGTATTATGTATCATTTTTTACCTAATATAAATTAAAATAAAATAACTAATTACTTAAAAAAAGTCTGTTTTAAACAATAATAGAGTGTTTTTCACTATTCATCAAAAAATTGAGGGGTTTCAGAAAAATACCAAAAATTCACCCTAAGATAATTTTAATATTCCAAATCCAAAAATGAAGTCCATTTTGAAAAATAAAATTTATTAAATTTCAAGAAGTGGATATTACTATCCATAAAGGCTAGTTTGATTGGTCATGGTGTATTAAAACTCTAAGTTGCGTACAACGCAAGCTACTGCATTATTAAAAGGGAAACGTACCGTGGGAGCTTGGGGTGCTACATTATCCCCTCCTTAAAATAATTTCGTCCTCAAAATTTCTAGAAAATTTCGGCATAAAAATATTCGGGTGGTTCTTCATCAAAAGTTCCTCGGGTTCCCACGTTGCATCTTCCATCTTATGGTTTCTCCATAGAACTTTTACCAGACGAGTCGTACAGTTTCTCAACACTTGTTCTCTGGTATCAAGAATTTTGAAAGGCTCTTCATAATAAGACAGATCAGGTTATAGATCAATTTCCTCATAGGTGAGTACATTTTTTGGGTCAGGCATGTATTTTCTCAACAGTGATACGTGGAAAACATCATGAACTTTGGAGAGACTTGGAGGCATTGCCAAACGATAAGCTACAACTCCAATTTGTTCTAGAATTTCAAAAGGTCCGATGTACCTGGGACTCAATTTATCCTTTTTACCAAATCATATATCACTATTCCATGGATATACCTTTAAGAAAACATGATCTCTTACTTGAAATTCCATATCCTTCCTCCGATTATCAGCATAGATTTTTTTCCAACTTTGGGCCGCTTTAATGTGGGTTTGGATAATATTCACCATTTACATTGTTTCCTTAACAAGTTCTTGACCTACGAGTTTTCTTTCACCAACATCATCCCAAAAAGTTGGTGTGTTCCATCTCTTTCCATACAACACTTCATATGGTGCCATCGGAATACTTGAATGGATGCTATTGTTATTGGAAAATTCTACCAGAGGTAAATACTAATCCCACATTCCTTGAAAGTCAAGTGAGAAAGATCTCAACATGTCTTCTAAGGTTTGAATAGTCTATTCTGATTGTCCCTCAGTTTGAAGGTGGTAGGCAGTGCTCAAACGAAGTTAAGTATTTCGGTCCTTCTGAATACTTTTCTTGAATCTTGATGTAAAACGAGGATCATGATCAGAAATAATCGAAAGGGGTACTCCATGAAGTCTGACAAATTCATTAATATATAGTCTTTCCATACGTTCATGTGGTAAATCTTATCTTATAGCATGAAAATATGATGACTTCGTAAGAGGATCAACAATGATCCATATTGCATCATTCCTTCTAGGAGTATTTGGTAGCTCCATGAAAAATTCCATCATAATATTATCCCGTTTCCACTCAGGTATGGGAAGAGGTTGCATGACTCTCCTAGGTTGTTGCCTTCCATCTTTCACTTGTTGACAAACCATACATCTTAACACAAAATCAGCATTCTCTGTCTTCCTGTTGTCCCACCAAAAATGTTCTTTCAAATCTCTATACAACTTAGTGCTACCAGGGTGTATATAGAAATTAGAGATATGAGCATCATACAAAAATTCAATTTTTAGATCAAGTATATCGGGAATAGAAAGTCTCTTCCCAAATATCAAAATTCCATCTTCATATATGAATTTGATCAATCTCCCATCATTCAAAACTTTAATTTTCTTTTGAAATTCCTCATCACCAGTTAGAGAACTTTTTATCCATTCTAGTAAAGATGGTTTGGAAACCAGTTGAAAAAGTATCGATGTTTCACCTTCCATGGTTATTCCCATATCCATCTTTACTAGATCCATCTTTCTACTGAAATCATCTGCCACCTTATTTGCCTTCCCCAGGTGTTAGTGTATAGTAAAATCATAATACTTGAGTAGTTCAAGCCATCGCCTTTGCCTCATGTTGAGTTCTTTTTGTGAGAAAATATACTTCAAACTCTTGTGATCAGTATAAATCTCACATTTTCACTATAGAGATAGTGTATCCATATTTTCAGAGCAAATATTATAGATGCTAACTCAAGATCATGAGTGGGATAGTTTTGTTCATGAATTTTTAGCTGTCATGATGAATATGAAATAACTCTATCATTCTGCATAAGGACACAACCAAGTCCTTTCTTTGAAGCATCACTATAAATAACAAACCCATCATTCCCAGATGGTAGAGTCAAGATAGAAGCATTAACTAATATTCTCTTCTGTTCTTCAAACAATTCTTCATGCTCTATTGTCCAAAAAAATTTAACCCCTTTACGTTTGATCTTGGTTAATGGGTTAGCCAATCAGGAAAAAATCTAGACAAAACACTGATAATAACCTGCTAAACCAATAAAATTGTGTAACTTAGTTATACTCATCAGTGCTGGCCATTCTTGGATTACCTTTTTCTTTAAAGGATCAACAATGATTCCATCTTTAGAGAAAATATGGCCAAGAAAATAAATCTCTTGAAGCTAGAATTCACACTTTCTAAACTTCACATATAATTCATTTCTTCTAAGAGTCCTTAGGATAATGCGCAAGTGATTTTCATGATCTTCATAGATTTTTGAGTATACCAAAATATCATCAATAAATACCACTTCAAATTCATCAATATATTCCTTGAAAACTCTATTCATTAGATCCATGAAGAAAGGGGGTGAATTAGTCAATCCAAAAGGCATTACTGTAAACTCGTAATGCCCGTACCTAGTTCGAAATACTGTTTTTGAAATTTATTCCTTCTTAACACACAACTGATGATATCCATATCAAAGGTCAATCATTGAAAAATATTGAGCTCTATGAAGTTGATTGAATAAATCGTCAATGCGAGGTAGGGGATACTTGTCCTTTATTGTTATAGCATTGATCTCCCTGTAGTCAATGCACAACCTCATAGATCCATCTTTCTTCTTAAAAAAAGAACAGCGGCTCCCCATGGAGAAACAATAGGGAGAATACATCACTTATTACTCAATTCCTATAGTTGTTTCTTTAGTTCCAGTAATTTCCCAGTTGAAATTCTATAAGGGGTCTTCGATAAGGTCCTTGAACCAAGAATTAAATCAATGGAAAACTCAATTTCTCATTCTAGAGGATATCCAGGTAAATCCTCTGAAAACACATCAACATATTCTTGAAAAATAGGTACGTACTCTATTTGAATATTATTTTCCTCACCCATAGTTATTTCATTCTCTTCTTCCCCAATAATAGAATTTAGTAGAGCTACTGGGGGTGGATCTAGATAAGAATCAGGTGGTGATGTTTCTCCTCTAAAGATAAGGTACTCCTTATCATCATTGAAAATTATAACCTCCTTCTTCTTACAATAAATTCTCACATCATGGTATGAAAGACAATCCATTCTGAGGATTATATCAAATTCAGTCATGGGTATGACGATGAGATCAATAGATAAAGAACATTTATATTCCCTAATGGGAACTGATTCACAAAACGTTGTTGCGATGACACTTCCCTTAGGTGTTTTTATTGAAAACTCCATTGTTAAGTCAAATTGAAAATATCTAATTTTCTTAGAAAACTGGTAAGATATGAAACAATGTGATCTAGAATCAAATAAATCATTGGCTAAACTTGAGGAAACCATTAAATTACCTTCCATCATGTCTATCGGAGTTTCAACCTCATCAGTAGTGGTCGCATAAACATGGCCATGCTCCCTTGGCCTTTTCTGGGGTAAGATTCCCTATCTCTTAGGACATTCATTTTCATAATTCCCCTTTTCTCTACAATTGTAGCATTCAAAATTGATAGAAGCTTTATTCCCCTTTCAATAATGTGTTTGGCGACCTTTTTCAGAACACTTATAATAGACTCCCATTCCCTTCAGGCAAGTACCAGGGTGTTTCTTCCCATATTTACCACATGATGGATCTTCAACTTTTCCTTTATGCCCCTTATTTTCATTTCCAGAGTGTTAAGCAGATCAATTCTTCGTTGTCTTTGCTTTAAAGTCACAAGCCTTAGAGAATTCCATTTCTGTTTTTTTAAAAGGATGTGTTCGATGCCTTAATTTTTTATTTAAATCAAATACCACTTTTTAATACTGGGTAGAGGGAGACCCATTACATAGTCATAAGGCCCAAGTACAAGTGTCCTGAATACATGGCTTGAAATCCCATTTTTTAGCCCAAAGGACCCCTTGGTGAACAGTCTTGCTATAGTACCCACGCTGCTACAGTTCCTACTACAATACTGCCACCGCTACAGTACCTGCTACATTGCCTCCACCACTACAGTGTCATCGCTACTTCAGTTCTGCCACTGCTACAATACTGCTAAAGTTCCATTATACAGCACTGCTATAATTCCCCTAGAAATTCGTCCCTACTTATATTTTATCATGGCTCTTTTGGATGCTAAGAAGAATCCTCTACCACTTGGGTACATGCTCGTTGGCCCTTTTCTGTCTTGATAACACACAAGAAAATATCTTCATACCATGAGAAAGATTGTGAGACTAATTCTCAATGGAGAAATGGTTTTAACCCATCAAATAATTGATCAATCTTACTCATTGGGTTATGTATATAGTTTGTTGCATGCCTTGCTAGCCTTACAAAGTTAGCCTCATACTTTTCTATATTCTCATCCTCCTTTTTCCTTAGTAATAGAAATTGGATTTCCATATCCACTCGATGGTCCCACAGAAAGTATTTTTTTTAAGAAAATCTCTTTAAACTCCCTCCATTCCATGTTCGATACATCGTTATCTTCCTTTGTGTTTTGGATTAATGACCACTATTTATCTGCATCACCTGTAAGGCGATAAACTACCATGACAACTTTTTCCCTATGGTATGATTACAAGGAATCATGTCCTGAAGGACTGATCAGTTTATCAGTCTTGTAAAATAGATTAAATTCATTAACGTTACATTACATTATAAAAAAAATTGTCTCCATTTACAACATTCATATCCCTTAGACTATCCCTGTAGGCCAGTCATAATATTCTTCTTCTCATCCTGGAAAAAATAAAACATAGAAAGGGGTGAGCTTAGATTCTCATATCCAGACAGGGATTTATTGCTTGGAAAACTCACAAAATCTCTACAGTACCAAAATTCTTGGAATTTATTCTATACTAATATTCAAAATCTATCTTAGGGTAGTATTACCTAATCGGAGTTTTTCTAAATCTAGTTTTCTAGGTTTGTACTAAACTTCCTCAAATACCCATGATAATTCCTCGACCCGAGTTACCCAGTGTTGGTACATTATTACATAACATTGGCATGATACAAGGAATCATGTCCTGAAATACTAACAGTTTAGTAGCCTTGGAAGTAATAGATACATTCATAAGTTTTTCATTACATCATGAAATAAAAACATCAACAAAATTTTGTACCCTTTTGAACACACTTATATCCTTAGCCTATCCCTACAGGTCAACCATAAAATACTTCTTCACATCCTGGGAAAAGTAAAACATAGAAAGGGGTGAGCTCAAATGCTCACTAAGGATAACAATATAGCAGAAACTTTCTTAAATAAGCATAAACATTTAAGGTAATGTATAAGACTAAAACAAAAGCCTTTTAAACTTAAACTTCAGCATAATATGGCAATGGTAAAATTAAATAATTCCAGTTACTTATTCAAATGGATATTCTACTAGTCAATTAATGACATGAAATATTAATAGCCACTTTCATAATGATGGAATGCATAATGTCAGACTTCATAACCACATAGTCAAGGCATTGTGCCAAGACTACAAATAAGATTATGTCAAGGCCTTGTGACAAGACACTAGTTTGTCTCATGAGACCTACCGATGCATCGAGGAGCTACAGTGGGCTCCACCTGTCACATACTAAGTCCACTGCATTCCTCATATGAAAAGGTTTAAACATAACATAAAAATTCATATTAAAACTAGCATAAAAAATGTCAATACTTTATCACTAAACCATGAATGGTGTAAAAATAACACATCCACAGTCAAAAATATCACAAAACCTTCAATAAAATATGGATTATTTGTATCATAACAAATCAACTTCAAAAAAGTTTAAAATCCATCAAAGGATGTTGAAATAGATGAAATGAAAACTATTTGAAATAAATACCGCTTTCTATTTTGAAATCATTTAAAAGTAACATAATTATAAAAGAAAACATTTATTTTGAAAATACTATTATAAGCTTGTATGGGAAGATTCGATGATGATATAATGGTGGAAATAGCCACACCCACCGTATAAATTAAAAAAAGACATTTTTACCTTAAATTTGTCGAAAAGGTCCTAAAGTACCTTGTTTGGAAAACGACAGAAAGATTCCATTCAAACCATTTTATAAAAAGTCAAAAAAGGGTATAAATGACTTTAACCCATAGTCTAGTAAATATTAAAAATGTTTTTGAATGCTTTTATAAGAAACATGGATGCAGATGATAAAGATTTCCCAGTAGATACTTACGTAAAAACAACCTCGGATAATAAAGAGATTGTGAAATTAACCCTTACCTTGTAATTTTCTTTAGTTTATGGTATGTTAACCTCATGTTTAATAGTTAAAACATTTTTATTAAATTATACAAGAACTATATACAGAAATATTATATCATATATGATCCTCTAATATTGCTTTGTTAATAATATTTTAGTAGTATCATCATTTTGGGTGTTAATTGATTCATTTTCCTTTATATGATTGATTACAAAAGCCATGTTTATTATGGATAGGATGTATTTGATTTATATAAAGAATGATATTATGTTCAATAAAAATATTTTTAATCATAAAATGAAAATTATTCTTGATAGATTACGATGGGGAATGAATCTCATCACGTTTGTGGAAACTGTAATCCGTACGTACGCAGGAGAGGCAATATAATTATATTGATGGTGAAATAATATTTAATTTGATGGTATATAATATATAAAAAATCATTAAAAATTTATATTTATTATTTACATCAGTTATACTCATTATTATACCAATCAAAATAATGAAGTGTTTGAATAACAAACTACACCACGACGTGGAGACGGTAATCCATACGTACACACGTATGGTGACTTTTTCATTCATATGACGGATAGAATAATGAATATGGTCGTACCTTTTTTATAATAACATCATAGTATATATAAGATACTAGATTTATTATTTTATAATGTAAATAACAAAGAAAGATGAGGTGTAAGAAGAAAAGAACTTGAAAGAGGTGATGAAATATTTACCTCTTCTTCGGGTTCTTCCTTTTGATATGATCAAAAGGGCTCTATATGTTAGCTTTCTGATCAAAGTAATGCCTCTAGGTATAAGAGAGGATAGTTGAGAGGATATTTAGTCAGGGGTTGGATGAGCCAAATGGATTTTGAGGAGTGAATTTAAGATAAATGAAAGTACGCTTTTATAAGAGTGGTGAGGGTCACTTTAGGAAAATTTTGAAATATTATTTTATAATTAAATTATTTTCGGTTACTAATGGATCTAAAATGATTTATTTTGAGGATAAGGCGGTGATGGGTCGAAAAAATCCAAACTAATAAGTTTTATACATGTTTATGTAACCATATTAACCATATCTTTTAGATTTAACTCTTAGTTAAATAGTTAGACATTTACCATGTCTCTTAGTTTTTTTATATTATATGGTTAATAAACTTACTATAAAAAGAAAAGAGAACCCCAAGTGGTTCTTTATTAATATATATAACCTTATTTAAGTACTTTGGTTGAAATTTATAGTTTTAGGAATATTATATCAATTAATAATATAGTATTTGTTTTAAAAACTCAATTATGACAATTTTGACACTATTTAGTATTTGGTTTTTGTGAAAATGATAAGATCATGATTACTTCAAAAAAAATTACATAATCAACCCTAACTTGTAATATTAACCTATAAAATTAGTTAATTCATCAAAATTATCAAATTACATTTATTCGGATATTTATAATATCAAATATTTTAATATTTCATTAATAAGGTAATTACTGCATCATCATTGTGTCATAAATAAATTAAATTATTTAATGTCTAAAAATTATAAATAAAATACCATTATGCATTAAAATTTTTTATATTTCTAATGAATATTTATAGTAAAATTTATCTTATTTATAACTCTATATTAAAAATGGTTTAGTTATTAAACATTGAATTTAACACTTTTATCTCTTCTTTAAATAAAATAATAATAAATGTCCCAATCTAATCCAAGTGGAACAAAAGGAGCATATTTTATTCCTAAAGTTGTTTATGGTCTAATTAAACTTATCTAATATAATTAGAACATGTGTTAGGGTAATTATAATATCATTTTTACACTTAATTACCCTATTTACTTTTTACCGTGGTAAATAAATGCCAACAGTTACTATCACCAAAAAATATTTTCATTTTATTAAACCAAATTTATCTTTCTAGTGTCAATTGTATCTCTCATATTTTTGAAATTCAACTCACAGAAGTAGTAAAATTATGTTTTATGAAAATTTGTAAATGCTCATAGAAGGTGGGTAAAAGACTGTAAAAAGTTCAATAAACTTTTATACATTTAAACTTATTATAAAATGACTCCAATGAATCACATTAAACTTATATAGGTATTATGAAACTATTTTGACCTAAAATAAATTAAAATAAAATAACTAATTACTTAAAAAAAGGTGATTTTAAACAATATTGCAGTGTTTTTCACTATTCATCAAAAATTGAGAGTTTTCAGAAAAATACCAAAAAATTCACCCTAAGCTAATTTTGATATTCCGGATCCAAAAATGAAGTCCGTTTTGAAAAATAAAATATATAAAATTTCAAAAATTTGGTATTACTATTCATAATAGCTAGTTTGATTGGTCGTGGTGTGTTAAAACTCCAAGTTTCCTACAACGCAAGCTACTACATTATTCAAAGGGAAACATACCGTGGGAGCTTGGGGTGTTACATCTATGGTGAAATTCAAAGGATTTTTTTAACAAACATCAAACTCCAATTCCCTTGATCTAGGGCCTAAAGGACTAATGAACCAATATAGGTGTGTATTGAATCCCCCTGAAATCCTTGAATGGGATCACATGTAGTGCACACCCCTTTGTTCTGGGTAAAATGGAAAAGAAGATCGATGCTAATATAGGAACAAATTTCAAACTGATGATGGTACATATCTACTACCAAAATAACTCTAAAAGGGAAAAATAATAAGCACATATCCCTAAAATTTAGGTCAAGAACATGGAGGCCTGAAAGGAGATTTTTTGGTCGAGATCACCTGAGTAAATGGGTCCCGACCAGGTTTTGGGTGACTATAATATTATAGTTTGGAGGAGGGGATAAATATAACGAAAAGCCTACTCTAAATCAATATAGAATAACTTGGTGATACTCAAACTTGAGACCTTCTGAGACCATGTAGAGCCACTACAAACCGAGATGATCCTAGGGGGAAGGTGTTGGGCGGCTATAGACTGAATAAATGTTGAAATATAGTTACTGAATTTTTTTAAAATATCATCTTAAGGAGTTTCCCCCTAAATCATAGTTAGTTTTTCATATTATTATAAACCAATCCATAGAAGAAAATCTCAAGGTAAAGTTATATTTATTTAACCTGACCTAATTAAAAAATGTTAGTCATTTGATGATGTAATATTTATATATATAATATTTTAAAAAACAATCTTTATAGGTAATAATTTTTTCATTTATATAATGAAATAGATAATTTATAATAATCATGTTCTTAGTTATATTTTACCAATGAAAAGAGTTTCTAATATTCATAGTTTTATGACATTGGAATAAGTTCATATAATGATTCATAGCCTCTTAAAACTGGGAGTCAATCAATTAATAAAATCAGTCACATATTGACCTCTTCAATATAGCAACTGTCCAGGGAATATTTTGTATCCACTAATTGATGATGAGGATTGGGTGGAATTTTCATCTTTTCTTAGGAAATAGTGTAATAATTATTTAATCAAATTGTTTGTGGATGTTTCTATTCATGATGAGTTTCCACCCACTACTAAAAACCATATTATGAGAGATTTTTTTGAAGTTAGTCCTTGACAATAATATGATTCAATGTTGTATCATATGACTTCAATAATAGAGACCGTAGATCTAAATATTTTATGGTGCGAAATATTAAATGATTCTAATTATAAACATGGTGACTAAACTATCCAGAGAAATATAGGATACATCCTTATCGATAGTACATATTTAATGAATGATAATTTCTTTGATTAAAAAGTATCTGATGATGTGATAAGAAATGGGTAGATGAGGAAGATGTGGACAATTGATCTACAATGGTTCCTTTTTCAGGTATCTAAGTTTTAAGGACCCGACCCCAGTTGCCCAGAGTCAGTGATTATTTTAATAAATTGGAATATAAATAAAGACTATGCATCCCTATGGAACAAATAGTTTAATTTATTTTGGGAACAATATACATATATAAGTTCAACATTACATATTTAAAGGAAAAAACACTAATTTATTACCTAAGAAACATCCATGCCTCCAAGATTATGCTTGAAAGTCATTAATAATTTACTTCTTTATATCCTAGGAAAATGAAACATAAGAAATGGGTGACCTCAAATGCTCGGTAAGAGTAATGGAAGATAATAGTAAACATTAGACATGGTGAATAATCGAAAACACATGCCATTAAAAAATTACACTGGAACATAATATGGTGGAAATATGAACTGAGTAAATATTTCCATAATATGACATAATCATGGGTATTATACTGGTCGAATAACCATATGAACATTCAATTACTAGCTTCATAATGAGGGAAGTGCATATGCCAGACATTCTAATTTTTTTTCAAGGACTCGACCAAGACATCTAAAAATGATTAAGTCCTTGGCCCAAACCATATATCAAATTGGGAAAGGCCTCATCCAATTCCACATCTATTTGTCTTATGAGACCTAACGATGAATAGAGGGGATATAGAGGGCCCCAACCATCATATACTAATTACAATTCATTCCTCATATGAAAGGGGTGAACATAATCAACTTTTACATTCATATTGAAACTAACATATGAAATGTAAATAACATTCCCCAATCATTGAACATAAACACTAACCATTCGAAATATTATGGTGAAGGGTATCAAAATAGCACATCCATAGTCTGAATAACCAGAAACCCTTCAAAAAAATATTGTAGATGATATATTAATTGGTAAAATTAAATGAAGTATAGGACTCAACAAAGGATGTTGACATAGAAGAATATATTTTTAAATGAGACCATTGATAAATTCTTGAGGAAATAATCCTTAAACATTCTAAAGTGTCCCATACCACCTTGAAACATTAAAATCATAATCCCTTATAATATCCTTAGAATAAGTGGAATATTTATATGATATACCAAAGGGAATTACATACACCACAAGAAATAAATAAGTTTTGAATAAGGTATATATCTCAATAAAGATAAAGTGATATGAAAAAAATCATTTTTACTTTTGGAAAGAAGAGTCCTTTTGGAAAATCATTTTTATTTGTCATGAAATCAGATTGTAAACATGTTAATACCATAAAATAAAAGGTAATTTATTTGAAATTGTATTTGAGTCTTAAACAAATTCTTATTGAGGTGAAATCATTTAAAAATAGTTTAAAGAGGCTTTAGAAATAAGATATTTTAGTGTGGTTTAAAGTATTTTAAATCACAAAGGCATGTTTTCCTTCATAAAGCCAAAAAATGACCCAAAATATCTTTATAATTTTAAAATGTGTGATTTTATCAAGATAAATATGGCATAAAACAGATTATAGAGTTCCCTTGAATGTAAGTTAGAATTTGAGAAATTCCCTTGAATCAAACATGTATTTCAAAAACAATTTTGAAAGTTCTTTTTAAAACATGAAACCATCCATAAAATAAGGAAGGACTTTGGTTAGTGTACATATATAGAATAATCACATAGAATTTATGAGGAGAAAATAATAATACATAATAATTGCATTGAGGTAATTATACAATGAAAGTAACCCGAATGAAAATAGAAGTTCAGGTGGAAAACTCTTACCACTTTGTAATCAATCGATTCTTATGACCCAAAATTAATAATATTCAAATAATACATTTAATACCATTAAAATAAATATATTCATGATATTTTTGATTAGTGGGAAATATACATACACCATACACAAGTATTAGTAGTGAATACATAAAATCTCACCAAAATAGAAGTGTGATGAAAAAACCCTTACCTTAAGTCCAGATGTGTTCTGCTCTTGAACTTAAGGTCCTATAACATAAAATTAGATATATTAATAAACTATTTAATAAAATATTAGAAATGTATTTAGTTTATCATAATTATGTTTATTTTATTTATGTTCTTATTGATAAATTAACATATGGAATTCTGTCATTCTGGAGTGTTCGTTTTCTTTATTTTCAAAATCGGTTCACTTGTTCGTAAGTAATGGAGTTCATGTGAAATGGATTTAAATATCCATAATTGAAATTAAATATTATTTATGAAAATAAAGTAGTGTTAATGTTCATTTATATCATTTAGTTACATAGAATGAATATGAATCATTAGATGAAATATTTGTGACATTCACTTAGATTATTTTAGCGGTATTTTGATTATTAAGAACTAGTTTGGTAATATGATTTAATAATATGTAGGTATATTGGTTACTGAATATTAATTAGGTTATAATACATAAATTATAGTCTATTTAAACCATAAAAATGGTTTCATTACCAGTAATAAAGGATAAATTGAATAACGAAACTTCGTCATCCACGAAGGTTATAAATTGGAACCTCATGGACGTTGATTTCGTTTATAAAATAAAAGAGAGAGAGAGAATAAGGATATTGATGATGTTTCTTCCATTCACATGATATAATTCTCGTATATAGATGATACTGGATCGATCATGGTCATTTGGACAGAGGAGGTGAGGAGAGGATAACAAAATAAGACAAATTGAAATGAAACTAAATAAAAAAGAAAGGGGTTTCACCTCTTAAAATAACCTCTTTGATAACCTCCTTAAGGGAATGTATTTTGGTCTTTTGGAAATAAAAATAGCCTATTGGATTTGGGGAGTGACTAAGGGTATTTGGGATAAAATTTTAGGAGCTTCAAGTCTTAGAGGAGTGAAGAGAAGAGAGAGTGAGGGGGGGGGGGGGGGGGTTATGGTGGAGGAGAAGAGGGTTTTCATAAATTTTTAATCATTAGTTTATTAATTTCCCTCAAGACCAAAAATAGTGATGATTCCATGACCAAGAATAGTAATAAAGGTATGTGAGTTCGAAACAAGTGGGATAATATCATTTATGATGTCATAAAAAGTGTATTTAACTGATAATTTGTATATATGGTATTTTACTGAATTTCACTATTCCTGAAAAATTCGAGTATTTCAAAAAATTACCAAAAAATCACCCTAACCATTTTTGGTGTGTAGAATACAAAAATTAAGTCCATTTTTCAAAAATAATTTTCCAAATATGATTAATTTAATATTTAATTAAAATCATAATTTATTTTTAAAAAATAGTTTTTAAACATTTATTCACTTATTCCAAAATATTGGTATATCGTACTTCCAATTTAATATTATTTATATACTATGATAAGTAAGGTTACTATTCATTAGGGTATATCACTATTTATAAGGGTGTGTTACTATTCATAAGGGTATGTTACTATTCACCAAAAATTATGTTTTTTATCAGAATCCAAATAACTTATTGATCGCAACCGTGTATGTTAGATTTACGAAATTCACATCATAGAAGTGGAAAAAATTATGTTTACCTGGCTAGGTTATAAAAAAGTTGTTTTTGTAGAGACTCAGTGATCCATGCATTCTATAATAAATCTATTGGAAAATTCTTGGGTTGTTACATTATCCCCTCTTTATAAAAATTTCTTCCTCAAAATTTGTAATTGAACTTTGAATGTTAATGGTTGATACTTGAAAATTCCTTTATGGAAACCTACATTGAAAATAGGGTTAATAAAATATTCTCCTAAAAAAGTGTTAAGGGAGATGAGGTGGTCACCCCAAAAAGTATGATTTTGAATGAGGTGACATTAGTTGTATGTAAAAACCTGGACAATGAAGAAAAATATTACTATGAATTTTTGATGGAACATGATGGAGGACATGTTCAGATGCATTTTTATTACTAAAAAACTATAAGCTAAAAAAATCATCGATTTTATCAATGAATATGATAATTGGAAAACATTTTATTCAAGAATATTTTCCTTGAGTCAAGGAATTATTCCACTCTATAAGAGTATAAATATACATTTCTACTTACAAACTCATCCTTTTATTTCACTTGAACTACCTATACTGTATCACCTAGCAAGGGTTACACCATTTGGTGAAGCAATACATTAACTTCTAAAATCTCATACAATGATCAACTTAAACCATTTCATAAATGGTTAAAAATTCGAAAATATAATGATTCAAATCATTATAATGAAGTCCTCTAAATTTCCAAGATGAACTTATCATTAACCCTTATTCAACACGAAGAAAATATAAAATTAACTTTCCAAACATGCGAATAACATCATCTTATATCCTCTTGAAATATGGTAATAACTTGAATTACCATAAAAACTATACTGGAAACATGCATTCCTCTGTATTCCTTATGTAAGATACAAGTTATTGGATATATTCCTTAAATCCAAAAGTGTTGTAAACTCCATTGATGATAGCATAGACCACTTCACGACAAGTCAACAATCAGTTTGAAGGTAGTCAATACTTATCTAAATCAATCATTTCTTCATCATTATCTCAACATGAGATATATATTAAGGGTTGTCTTTCCATCAATCATGTGTTTTATAAAAAGTTTAAATTTCTACTGAATCAATTTTCCTTTTTACCATTCACCATATGACCTCAAATACTTAATGAAATAGTATTGAAATACAATCCTTATATATCTCATAATTATTACAACCAGTACATTACTGAAAAAAATTTCAAATGACATGATTCTTGACTAGGAATATTAATCATTAAACTTCATTTATGGTAGAATAATAACATTATCATTATCCAAAATTATCATTTGGGGTATATTCCTTTGATTCTTGGGACGTTGATTCACATAGTGTTCCATATCCTTTCATTTGAAGCATCGAATAGAGGTAAATTATTTCCTTGTCATGCAATTATGAACATGGGGTCCTTTCTCTCCACACATGAAGCAAACTCCTTTTCCTCTCAAGTATATACCAATGCGTTTCATTCCACAATTATCACTAGTGGGAAAATACATATTTATCTTCTTTCCTTTATCCATGTTTCCCTTAGCCATACTCTTCTTCTTTTGATTCCCTTAAAATCCATATGAATCAGAGAAGTATTTACATACCTTTTCAACACATGATACAATTTCCTCATATGATGAGGATACTTGGGATACAATCTTCATTTGAAATGATTACTTAAGACCATCATTGATATGATCTTTATTACTCTTCACATCTCATGCATTTTTGAAGTTATTATTTCTTATGCTAGGTGCCATTTCTAATAAATTACATATTATATATTAGCTGGTAACATTTTGAATTCTCCATGACTCTAAACATGGTATAACACATAACATAAATTTAAGCATCGTAATTACTAGAACCATATACTTTGGTTACTTTGGGGGCATAAATCCTTCATAATTGTGGGTAAATAAAATGTGAATTATCCTAATCATATACCCCATGAGTGTCAATACCAAGAGTTCAGTAAGGCCCATTGTCATGTACCAGGATACCCCAGGTCAAGCCCGAAACTCCTTGTAAGAGTTTTCACACCTAGGTATATCTGTGTTAAAGCCACCTATACCTGTTTATATCCATACAGGGATGTATTTGCTTGAAATATCCACATAATCTATTCCATACCAAAATACCAAGATTTTTTTGTATGTTTACCTTCAAATACTATCATAGTGATTCGTTCCCTAACCTATGTTTTCTAAATATTGTTTCCAGGTTTTCTACTAATCTTCCTTTGATACCAACTGTAAGGATTCGACCCCAGTTTCCCAGAGTCAGTGCCATATTTTAATACATTAGCATATAAAAAAGGAATATGAATCCCGAAGGAACGAATAGTTTAGTATATTTTGGAAACAAGATACATATATAAGTTTAAAATTACCTCTTTAAAGGAAAACAACACTAATTTATTCCATTAGAAACATCCATGCCTATGAGATTATGCTTGCAAGTCATTCATAATTTAATTCTTAATATCCTGGGAAAATGAACATAATAAAGGTTTGAGATCAAACACTTAGTAAGATTATGAAATAAAATGGAAGATAACATAAACATTAGTCATGGTGAATAATAAAAAACACATGCCTTTAAAAAAATAATCTTGAACATAATATAGTAGGAATATGAACTGAGTAAATACTGCTATAATATAATACAATCAAGGGTATTATACTTGTCAAATAACGACATGAACATTCAATTACTAGACTCATAATGAGAGATGTGCATATTATGGAAATTCTGAAACATTTTGTCAAGGCCCCAACCAAGACGTCTAAAAATGATCAAGGGATTGGCCAAAACCATATATCAAATTGGGAAAGGCCTCGGCCAATTCCACATTTATTTGTCTCATGAGACCTACTGATGCATCGAGGGGATATAGAGGGCCCCAAATCTCACATACTAAGTCAAATAAATTCCTCATATTAAATGGGTTAACATAATCATCTTATACATTCATATTGAAACTAACATATGAAATGTAAATAACTTTCCCTAATCATTGAAAATAAACACCTACCATTTGAAATAATTTGGTGAATAGTATCAAAATAACACATACATAGTTAGAATAACTAGAAAACCTTCAAAAAAATATTATAGATGATATTGTGATAGAAAAACTTCAATGAAGTACATGATTCAACAAAGTATGTTTACATAAAAGAATATATTTTTAAATGAGACCATTGTCGCATTTTTGAGGAAATAATCCTTAAACATTCCAAAGTTTCCCATACCACCTTGAAAAATTAAAATCATAATTCATTAAAATATAATGAGAATAAGGAGAATCTTTATATGATATACCAAAGGGATTTAAATTCACCACAAAAAAGAAATAAGTGGTGAATAAGGCATATATCTCAATAAAGTTAAAGTGAGCTGAGAAAAATCATTTTTACTTTGGAAAGAAGAGTTCTTTTGGACAATAATTTTTATTTGTCATAAAATCATATTGTAAACATTTAAAACCCATAAAAAAATTTAATTTCATATGAATTATATTTGAGTTTTAAATAATGTCTTATTTATGTGAAGTCATTTAAAAAGAGTTTTTAAAGAATCTTTAGAAATAAGTCATTTTAGTGCGATTTAAAAGATTTTAAAGCACAAAGTCATGTTTGCATTCATAAATCCTAAAATGAACAAAAATATCTTTATGATGTTAAAATTTGTGATTTTATAATGATAAATATTTTATAAAACATATTATAGATTTCTCTTTAATGTAGGTATGAATTTGAGAATTTCCCGTGAATCAGGCTTGTATTTTGGAAACAATTTTGAAATTTCCTTTTAAAACGTGCCACCATCCTTAAAATAATGAAGTATTATGGTTGGTGTACATATATACAGTACTCACACAAAATTTATGAGGATTAAATAATAATACATAATAATTTCATTGAGGTAATTAGAAAATTAATGTAACCCGAATGAAAATGGAAGTTCGGGTGGAAAACCATTACCACGTTGTAATCATTCAATTAGTATGACCAAAAATTAATAATATTAAAATGATACATTGAATCACATGAAAATAAATATATTTATGATATGTTAAATCAATGTGAAGTATATATACAACATAGAAAATTATTTGTAGTGAATACGGAAAATCTCACAAAAATGGAAGTGAGATGAAGAAACCCTTACCATAAGTCTGAATGTGTTCCGCTCTTGAAGCTAAGATCCTGGAATATGAAATTATAATTATTAATAACTGATTTAGGAAAATATTAGATATGTATTTATATTATCATAATTATGTTTAGTTCATTTATGTTCTTATTGATAAGTTATTATATTGAATTTCTTCATTCCATAGTGTTCATTTTCTTTATTTTCATAATCAGTTCACTTGTTCGTAAGTAATGGAGTTCATGTGAAATGATTGTAAATCAAAAGAATTGAAATTAAATATTATTTATTAAAATCAATAAGTTTTAATTGTCATTTATATCATTGGGTTACATGGAAATAGGATGAATCATTAGATGGAATATTTTTGACATTCACTTATATAAATTTAGCGGTATTTTGATTATTAGGAACTAGTTTGGTCATATGATTTAATAATATGTACGCATACCTATTACAGAATATTAATTAGGTTATAATACATATATTATAGTCTGGTTCCACCATTTAAATAGTTTCATTTCCAGTAATTAAGGATAAATTGAATAACGAAACTTCGTCGTCCATGAAGGTTATAAATTGGAGCCTCATGGACGTTGATTTCATTTATAAAATAAAAGAGAGAGAGTAAGGATATTGATGATGGTTCTTAAATTCACATGATATAATTCCATTATATAGATTATAATAGATCTGTAATGGTAATTTGGACAGAGGATATGAAGAGAGGATTACAAAAGAAGATAAATTTAAATGAAACTAAATAAAAAAGAAAGGTGATTTACCTCTTGAAATAACCTCTTTGAGAACCTCTTTTAAGGGAATGGATTTTGGTCTTTTGGAAATAAAAAGAGCTTCTCGGAAATAGGGAATGAATAAGGAAGGGTATTTGGGTATAACTTTGAGGATATTAAAGGCTTAAAAGAGTGAAGAGAAGAGGGAGTTAGGGGGGTTTTTATAGTGGAGGAGAGGATGGTTTTCATAATTTTTTAATCATTAGTTTATTAATTTCCCTCAAGACCAGAAATAATGATGATTCCATGACCAAGAATATTAATAAATTAATGTGAGTTCGAACCAAGAGTGCTTAAATTATTTATGATGTCATAAATAGTGTATTTAACTGATAATTTGTATATATAGTATTTTACCATATTTCAGTATTCATTAAAAATTCGAGTATTTCAAAAAAATACCATCCATTTACCCTAAACATTTCTCGATGTGTAGAATCGAAAAATGAAGTCCATTTTTCAAAAATAATTTTCTAAATATGATTAATTTAATATTTAATTAAAATCATAATTTATTCTAAAAAAACAGTTTTAAAACATTTATTCACTTATTCCAAAACATAAGTATATCATAATTCAACTTGAATATTATTTATATAATATCATAGGTAAGGTTACTATTCATTATGGTATATCACTATTCATAAGTGAATGTTACTATTCATAATGGTAGTTTACTATTCACCAAAAATTAACTTATTCTTATCAGAATCTAAATAACTTACTGATCACAACCGTGTATATTCCATTTTCATGATTCACATCATAGAAGTTGAAAAAATTATGTTTACATGGATAGGTTATAAAAAATTGGTGTTTTTAGAGACTCAGTGATCCATGAATTCTGAAATAAATCTATTTTAAATTCTTGGAGTGTTACACATGTACCAGACATTATTAACGATACTCGGTTATTGAATTTATTTGTAATGGAAATTTAATGTGAAAAATATATTGATTGATATTTCACTACACTATGTAGTTAATTCTTAGGACTTCTAGACAACATATATATATCAATTAATTACATTTTACATATTGGAAGATAGTTCAAAAGTAAAAGTGAATTGAAAAAATGTGGCTAAACAATGCCATATTGGGAAAAATATTCATTCATGGTTAATGAGTCAAAAATGGTAAATAAATCATTAAGTGTAAAAAATATGGTCAAGAATGAAAATTTCTATATTAGTAAATATTTGATAAAACATTTCCATGTTGGAAGATATCTAAGTTAGAAGTCCTGCATACTTGTATGCACTCAATCCCATCACATGATCATTCTGCACTATATAAGGAATTTATATATAGTGCTATTATTGAGAATATTTGGACATTTAAGGATGTTCATAGGTCACTCATTCAAGAATGAATACAAAATTTGTTTAGATACAGTATATCCTGTGGAAATTATAGGATAGAAAAGAAAAAGAAAATTTTAAAAGGGTATGGTGATTGAGATGAATTGTATAAGGTTTTGTTTCAGTTAATGGGATTGATTCCTCTAAAACATTAGTTCTTTTATCATATTGACAACATTGATTTAATTTTATGTTGGAGAAAATCCCTCTAGGTAACATTGCATCATTTTTGGGTTGGATGGGTTTTTTGACAAAGTATGAGCTAAAGGAATTGATGATCCTGAGGTGGTACAAAAAGAATAGAAACAAGGTGTCTCTGGTTTCTAGTGTTCATGCCTGAATTTCATGAAGATGATATTCATGAAGTGGATTTGGAAAATACATGAAGAATGTGGATGGAGAGATCTACGATAATGACGAGCTTCACAAACGAAAGAGGTGAGCTTTGCAAAAAGTATATTTTCTTTAATATCTAATCAAAATATGGAAAAGGCATGAATTCAGCAAAGATGGTCTTCATGAAGTGGTTTTGGGAAAATCCTAAAGAATGTTGATGGTGATATCTACAATTACGACGAGCTTCACTAAAGAGATTCACAATGGAGCTTCGCAATCCGAAAATTTTGGAGCTTTGCCAAATGGGATGACATGGCGTTGAATTTTCACAAGAGGTTCAAGGGTCAGCAGAATCACCTATAAATAGGCCTTGACCCCATTTATAAGAGTAAAGATTTTTTTCAAAATAATTCTCTCGAATAGCGATGAAGATTTGCATCGGCTTGTTTGAGCTCTGTGAAATTGGGAGATTTGCGAGGGAGCATCACAATGAAGCTTCAGAACTGATCTTTGCAATCGAGCTTCACAACAGAACTATGAAACTGACCTTTAAAATGGTTCTTCACAATAGAGAATCATAATTGAGCTTCACAATTGAGCTTCTTAATGGAGCTTCGCAACTGAGCTTCGAAATAGATCTTCACAACAGATCTTCGCAACAGAGCTTTGCAAAGGCTGGTTTGGGCTTTGAAAAATGGGGAGCTTTGTGAAGCAGTGAGCTTGGAAAAGGTATTTCCAAGGTTATTTCCTAGTGTTAATTGGAAAAGGGGGTATTCATCAGTGGATGAGATTTTGGAATTTCACAGAGCATCTACATATAGTGGAGGATGCATTCACTAGTGATAATGAAAGGACCAACAAGTCATTAAACTGTGAGTGGATACTTTCTAGAGCAGTGAGAAAATTAAGAGAAATAAGGTGATTATTTCTAATGGAAATGAGCCAAAGAGAGAGAAATAGGGAGTGAACCATGGGAAAGTAGTGTGCTGACCCTAAACTTTGTGAAGGCAGTGAGCCTTGGCATAGAAGTGATCTGGCCCTAAAATTGTAAATTGGCAGTGTGATTTAGTGGATTTGGTACATCGAAACATCACCATTATATGCTCCTTGGACATAACCCAGTGATGGTGAGACAAGTAAAAATATATATGTTTGCCTACTTGAATTCCTACATCGCATTCAAAGCTTCATCATCAGATAAAGAAGGAAATAATAAGATCATTTTCAACACATAAGTGAAAATTAAGTAACCCTTATAATAAAGAGGTCATGATCTTGTGGGGTAAGAAGAATAAGTTGTAAAAGAATATACATACCCTAATTCAACCCCTATAAGGGTATCTTGGACCCTTTTGGACCTAACAATTGGTATCAAATGGAAGGTTAATTTTATTAGATTTGTTTTGTATGACTTGGTTTAGTCTATTTGTGTTGTTAAAGATTCAGTATTCTTTTATCTTGGTGTGCGATGACAAAGGGAAAATCATCAAAGAATAAATAGAAGTCATATGGTATTCCTCTGTATGGAAGTGATTATATAAAAATTGTGACTCAACTAAAGGAATCAAAAAACTTGCCAAAGGATGGCTTGGATGAATTAGACATGGAAAAGATAGATTCACTCAATAATGATGTAGGAACGAGTGTAGTACTTGAAATTCAAAGTGATGATGAAACTACTGATGATGAAGAAGTTTCATGAAGGACACCAGTAGATGATTCCAACATGACAAAGGAATTGGATTAGTAATTGGATAAAGAAGTTAAATCTAAAGATATTCAGATCCAAGTACTGTAAATCATTGTCAACAACACAAGAGACCTACATCAATGACTTATTGATGTGGCTAATAACTTGAGGTAGAAGAATGATTCCCAATATGAAGAACTGTAAGAGATCTCTTTAAAGAGAGATAAATATAAAGCTGATGATAATGGAAAGAATCTGAACTCAGATAACATTCAAAATTTGAAAGCCAGAAATGATGATCTTACTGCACAACTAACTGAACTAGTTCAAGAGAATCAAATAATACAATAGGAGTGTGTATTCTATGCTGATTATATTTCTCAAAAAAATTGAAAGTAAAAGAGAAATGGGCCATGGTTGATAAGATCACACATGAGTTAGAGTATTTGATGAGTATAAGGAAGAATATTGAGAGAGAACTCAGTGCTCAACATGAAGCAAGGGATATGAAGATTCAAAAGTTGAAAGAAGAGCTATAGTTTGTGAAGAAAGAAGTGGATAAATCCAATAGCAATGGAAACCCTAAAATGAAGGATTCATTTCACTTACTATTTTCTTATCCTTTGATAATTAATAATCAAATGATACTAAAATATGTTCATTATGAATAGAAACAATAGCATGTTTTCTCATCTCAAAGACAATACAGTTTGGAAAAAACTGGTATTGGATTTGATGAATCCCCTCCCTTTCATGGAAGGAAGTGAGCCATGAACAGTTCTAGAAATGGAGAAAATCATATAGGTGATGAAGACAGACTTAAGAGAACATTTACAAGAAATATTAACAACATGTTCTATTTCTATGGGATTGATGGCCCCACATCAATATTTTGTTTAGAGGATTTGGAATATATTTCATGCTATGAATATAGAAAAATGTCTAAATCTTATAATATGAAGAAGCATCTTGTGAAGTCTGAATAAAGAGTCTCTTAGAAGAATGTATCCATGAATTGTTTCTAGTGTGGAATAATGGGACACACCAAGAGTATTTTTCAGGAATATCAAGATCTCAATGTCAGAAGGATAATGCAATAAGAATCTACATCTCAGTTGAGAAATTAAGAAATGAGGTATGCCTTTAATGGAAGATGTTTCATATGTTCTAATCATGGGAATTTTTCTAGACAGTGTAGCAAGAAGAAAGTGGGGAATGAAATGAAACCTTGAGGGAGATCCCCAGAACATGCAGTGTATAAAAAAAATGCCTATACTAGAATACAACATGGTGAGATGAAAAATAAGTATATAGACTCAGGAGAATCATAAGGAGATAAACTAAGGTTATATCAATCAGCTCCTCTATTATAGTCACAACAGCTCTCCTAGAGAGAATTTGAACAAACATGGAAGAATAAGGGAAGATCAACTCTAGTTGTGAGTAGGAAGAATGTGAAATTAGAGGAAGACTCATACCCAACAAGAAAGGGTGGCCTGACTCAGAAAATTGATAAAATAAATATAGTTAAAGAATGTAATGTAATGTTCTCATGTCATTCCACACAATGGGAAGTAAAGGAAATAGAAAGAGATCATCAATGGAGGAAGAATAAAGAGTCAATGATTAGTGAAGAGATTCCTGCTCGGAGAAAGAATCATGAAAAATGGAATATTAGAGGAGCATAAAAGAAGAAAATTTCTACTAATGGTATTAATTCTCATATTATGAAAAATATTGAGCATCCAAAATCTGAATATCCGAAGAAGACTCAAAATGTGGTAAAAGATTGCCTAGTCATATGACCCGAATAGTTGAAGTTGTCTAGGCATTTGGAGTAGGCTAGGAAAGAGTGATATGCTTTGCAAGAAAGAATTAAAGGGTTGACCCATCATGATCAACCATAATCCTATTCTTGAGGATTCTAGAATAATCCCCTCTCCATAAGTTTTTAAATTCCACTAACTAATGTGCAAGTGTTTTAGGTTTGTAGGGAGATAAAATCCAAGTGGAAGTCACATAAAAAAATGCAAGGTGGTGAAGTGATGTGTTTGGGAATATCAAATGATTCAAATCAGTTATCAGAGTTGAATATGAGAGGATGTAATTGTGTACAACGGACAGTGATGGTGTTATTAAATTTATCTAACGTTTCCTACACTGATTTGCAACTCAATAGTATTAGAGGTATTGTTTATTGCTCATTTCTATGTGGTTAATTCCCCCAATGAAGATCTCATTGATGTAATTGAGATGGAGATGTTTCTCACACCTGTAGTAACATGTGATGAAATGATGTAGGAGAAGAAGAATTTTTGTGGGTCTAAATAGAGGTCCTTACAACATGAAGTGTTGAAAAACATATGGGGAGAATTTAATATCATAATCAGATGCAAGAGCTATCAAAGAAATAATTGGATGACCCAGCTCAGGTGTCAGTTGTCTATCGAGAGAAGACATATTGACGGAGAAGCAACAACATCCATGTATTTCATGATTATCTATTTCATTATAACATTATGGTATCACCAGACTATTTTTAGGATGCCAAGAAGCTACAAGATAATATCAATGGTGTTTCAACAAGAAGTTCAGAAAATTTGTTGAACAAAATGATGTCACTGAGCAATGACATATGGATAAGTTGTCTGATGAAAGTGATAAAGTGGTAAGAGACTTAGGGGGAATAGTAGTGGAAAATGTTAATTCAGAAGTAGATACTAATAATGACCATGAGGAAGTAAAATATATATCATCATGAAGGTCTAAGAGTTGAGCAGAAATTGACATCAAGGGTATAATTTTTAATCAGATAGTGTTAGTGCAGAAGTGAAGATGAGGACATGGTTTGTCAACTGAAGAAGGCTTTATATTGGTTAAATCAAGCACCAAGATCCTGCAAGTAGCACGATATCAAAAAAATCACAAGGAACGCCACATTATTTCATAAAAAATAATACATCAGTATATCAAAGGAAATGTGGATTTCGGTTTGATGTATAATGAAAAATATCATCCAGAGTTGTTGGGATATACAGATGCAGATTGGGCCGGTTCATCAGAAGACAGAAAATCAACATCATGAGGTTCTTTTTATCTTGGTAGATTATGTTTTTATTGGATAAACAAGAAGAAGAGATCACATTTCATTGAGCACCTCATAATCTGAGTATATTGAGGTCACTCAAGAATGCACATAATTATTGTAGATGAGACAACAACTTGATGATATGGGAGTTTAAGTGAAGTCTTTGATTAGAATCCAGTGTGATAATTCGATTTCTATCAATATTATCAAAAATACAGTCCATCACTCAAGGAAAAATCACATTGAGATCAAATATCATTTTTTATGTAGAAGGTGGAGCAAGGGATAGTGAATTTTGAGTATGTGCCTATAGAACTACAGGTTGTAGATATTTTTTCAAAGTCCATAACCAAGGAATTTTTGAGAGACATTGACTAGCTCTAGATGTCCATTTGAATACCCACACTTGAAATGTGTGGATGAGGGATCCCCCTCTCCCCAAGGTATGATGTGTTTTTCCCTAATGTACTAAGGTGGGTTTTTACCCTATTGCAGACCTCAAAGCAGTGACCTTTGGGTTCATTAATAAAGGGAGATAAAATGGGACTATTCAAAGGGGAGAAAGTGTGTATTTTATGAGAAAAAATTTATTAATTCAAGACACTGGGAGAAGATTATAGGTAGAGAAATGATATAGGGAGAGTAATGAGATATGGGGAGATTTTTAAATATGATGATGCTTAAAGTGATCAATCAAAGATTAGATATCATGAAAACTGAGGTTCATGATGAAATCAGTTTACTGGTATCAGTATGGTATCAAAAATTAGTGTAAAAAATGAAGTGATTCATTGATGAACTTTTCATACTACTCTTGTTTCTCATGCTGAGCATTTCTCATGTGGTCTTATAGTATGTGGTGAGTGAATCTTTGGCCGCTATCTGAATCAAAAGAGGTGAATGGTGTTAGATTATGGAAGGAGCTTCAGTGAGGTATCAAAGTACAGGGATTGTTTTTGAGAAGAGGTATCAAAAAATCCAAATATGGATACTGTTGGTCAAAAATCCCTCGAGGTAACATTGAAACATTTTTGAGTTGGTTGTGTTTGTTGACAAAGTAGGAGCTGAAGGAATGGAAGATCTGAAGGTGGTACAAAAAGAATAGAAACAAGGTGGATCTGGTTTCTAGTGTTTGCCAAATTTTTGGGATCCAAAATTTGAAGGTTGGTGATCTTGCAAAAAGTATATTTCCTTGAAGATCTCATCAAAATATGGAAAATGCCTGAATTTCATTAAGATGGGATTCATGAAGTGGATTTTTCAAATACATAAATAATGTTGATAGAGAGCTCTGTGATAATAATGAGATTCACAAACGGAAGAGGTGAGCTTTGCATAAAGTATATTTTTTTGAAGATCTCATGAAAATATTGAAAGGGCATAAATTTTGTAAAGATGGAATTCATTAAGTGGTTTCGGAAAAGATATAATGAATGTTAACAGCGAGATTTACGATTACAACGAGATTCTTTAAAGATCTTTGCAATCCAAAAATTTCAGAGATTTTCCAAATGGGATGATGTGGAATTGACTTTACAAGGAAGGTTCAAGGGGAAGTGGAATCACCTATAAATAGGCCTCGACCCCCTTGAGAAGAGTAGAAGGGTTTTAATGAAAAATATTAAGTCTCTCGAATAGCGAAGGAAGTTCACGACGTATCTTTGCTAAGGAGATTCGCGAAGGTACTTCACAATAGCTTGTTTGAGCACTACGAAATTGGGAGATTCACAAGGGAGCTTCGCAATGGAGCTTCACAACAGAAATTCACAATGGAGATTCATAACCGAGCTTCAAAATAGAGCTTCTCAACCGATATTTTCAATGGATCTTCACAACAAAGCTTCTCAATGGAGCTTTGCAACTGAGCTTCACAATGGAGCTTATCAATAGAGCTTCGCAACAGATCTTCATAATAGAGCTTCACAACATATCTTTACAAAGGATGGTTTAGGATTTGCAAAATGGGGAGCTTTGCAAAGTAGAGAGCTTTGCAATGGTAGTTCCAATGTTCTTTCTTAGTGTTCAGTGGAAAAAGGGTTATTCATCAGTGGATGAAATTTGGATGTCATGACCCCCACCCACCAAAGTTGCCCCTCCTGAGCTGGAAATGGTGAAAGGGAGATAATGACCCCTGAGTCCCGCCTCCAATAGGCCCCGGGGTGGTGACTAGCACCAAGGGTATGAGTTTTCACAAATATAGGAGGCATTACCCTTTTTATTATTTAAGATTGAGAAATAGGACAAGTCAACCACCCAAAAAGGAAAAGAACAAGGGTATAGAAATAAACCGAAACCAATCCCACATGCATGTTTAAACAATTTTATAACAAGCTTCAAGTACAAGAAAGCTCAAAGTACAATACCAAAATAAAAACAAGAGTACAACCACTGCAAAAACTCCAACCGTCTGACTAGTAGGGTCCCACACGGCCCTGGTAGTCCTCCTGGAAACCTGAAAGTAAACGTAGGGTGAGCATACAAGTATACTCTATAGG
This sequence comes from Viscum album, assembly GCA_963277665.1. Classification (NCBI taxonomy): domain Eukaryota; kingdom Viridiplantae; phylum Streptophyta; class Magnoliopsida; order Santalales; family Viscaceae; genus Viscum; species Viscum album. The sequence goes on along the minus strand of OY728128.1, from coordinate 256,397,307 downwards.
GAAACCTAAATCTCTCGTGCCCAAGTGGGGAGATATCCTAATGTCCCATGAGAACAATAGAAGAAACCTAGCATGGAATTCTATCCACCCAACCTCACCATCCACACTCACCAAAAACAGAATAACAACGGGTAGTAGTATATAAGAACAAGAGTATTGGGTAGCCCGTACCATTTCCCACTAGTTAGCTGCTCTTCCTAATGGAGAACGTCCTGACGCTACCACACTCTTCCCGCCCGCACACACCTGGGCCTCAAGAACCACACATCCCGCCCGCACACACCTGGGCCTCACAACCACGCATCCCGCCCGCACACACCTGGGCCTCACAACCACGTATCCCGCCCGCACACACCTGGGCCTCAACCACAATCTCGTCCCCGCCCGAACACACCTGGGCCTCATCCCGAGGATTCTTGGGAACAGTAACAGTAACAAAACTCTCACCCGAAGACACCTGGGCCTCATCCTGAAGATTCTTGGGATAAAAAACCTACCCGAAGTGTCTTGGGCCAATCCACCCCAATCGAAACCTACCTGAAGGGTCTTAGGTGTAAGGTCGCCTCAAGCCATCACAGCCTAGGGAAGGAGCAGGAAGGAGCTAGTAACTATGGGAAAACACCCTCTCCCATGAAATGTGAGTGTTCGGCACTAAGTGCTCAATATGGGTGGGGTGCGATAAAACACAAAGATACAGATATATATATATATATATATACCAAACACTCAGCCCAACCTATGGCTTCTAATCAAAGAACTGAGCACGTGCCTCGGCACTGCTACTACGAAGAATGCATACAATAAACAACCCCAACCCCATTTAGGTTTTCACGTTTCAACAGAATCAGCTTATTAGTTCCTTAACTACTGGGAAATTATCCACAACCAACCACATCAATCATTCGTGAAACATATCCCTTCTATCCACAAATCAAGTTAGGAAAACACAAGCAGCACATCAAGTCCCTTCTTATTAACCAACCAACCCATTGATTATTAATCCCATTCCATTACCATGCCCCACCATTCCTTAATTCTTCTGCTTTTTATTTATTATTCACAACCCATAGCCCGTTCACATTCAAACCATTCCCTGCAGCCCTGCTGCCAACTGCTATAACCACAACCGCACCATACATCATCATCCCTTGATACCACTTATCACAGCCCCGCTGCTCATCCGATCCACCACAACCCACAAAAACAAGATTCGTGCCACATCATCACCCCTTTAACATCATTTACCATAGCCCTATGGCCCATTCTATTTGTAACAACCCAGGATTCACCCCCCCCCCCTTTTCACACACCACGTAACCATGCCAAAACCCACATGTTCATTATTCCATTTTGTTTAACCGGGGTGATCACACAAGGGTTCCAGATTTTAATCAGCAAACTTTACGTGATTAACCAGATTCCACATTCCACAAGGTTCCATTCACAAAAACGGTCTAGAAGATAGGGAAACATTTAATTGCGCAAGCAAAGGCCCCCAACGACCATGATTTTCAATAGGGATAAGCCTATTCAATTCACAACATAATATAACAGGATATAAGATAAACATAACAACTTCCCCATCCCTGTTCTTTAACCAGTTATTATCTTTATTTAATGGTTCAACAGTTTCTCATGAAAACAAGAGGATACCCACCCCGCATGATGAAAAAATTAGAGAGACAAAGGTAAGATCCCAACCTCAATAGGTTCTGATCACAATGCTCCCTCAGATCAACCTTAGAATACGTCCATCAGCATCCATCACCTCTGTCGAGTCCTGGAAAAACCTCCTCGGGTGGAATTTGGAAAGGAAAGGTCGAAGGAAAGACAACAGATCCAAGTTCGGAAGTTCCACCTCGTCGTTACAATCTCGTGGCCGCTAACGGATCGTAAATCGGAGCTCGGATGAAGAAGTTATGGAAGAAAAGGAGCCTTCGAGTCTCTTGGGAGAGCTCTGCTCAGAGGAATGGGGAGGAGAGGGGTGAGTTGAAAGGGAGGAGGGGACCCCTCCTTTTATAGGTGAGAAAAGAAAAAGTACACTACGTGTACTTGACCGTTTCACACGGTCACCACGCGGCTTCCAACACGGCCTTCAACGAGGAACGCGGCCGTTGGATGGTCAACAAACGGTTACGCGTACGCGGGGAGAGATTACACAACATGTAGTTTGGGGTACACGGTGTGCACCCATTTATTTCACACAGTAAGGACACGGCTCCAACACAGCACACGACCATTGACTGGTAAACACACAGTTACACGTACTTGTGGAGAGACTACATGACGTGTAGTTTTGGGTACATGGTGTGCACCCATTTATTTCATACGGCAAGGACACGACCTTCAACATAGGGTATACCCGGCAAGGGGGTACACAATGTGTACTCAAAATACACGGCGTGTAGTTTCAAAATTCTGGAAAGTGTGGGAAAAGTCCATTTTACCGTCGAGAACACTTCATGACCTAATTTTTGACAAAGGAATGGGTTGGAGAGGTCCGGGCCATTACATTAGATACCTCTTAAAACATTCTCGTCCTAGAGAATTCAAAAACCAACCCATAGGAAACCCAATAAGACACCTCTTAGAGTTCTCGTTATAACAGGAACCCAACCAACAACCCTAATCATATGTGTTAGGAATTACTTCTCCTTTGTCGAGATATTATCCACTTTAGGCGGCACTGATTCGCCTACATGGGTTTAATCGCATCCTCATTAATGCATCTCGATTAAGAATTGGGTCTTCCCACCTTCATATATTAGGATTTTTCAACTTGCACTACCCCCAACACCACACAACCAACACACTGCCCGAACATGTGGTTTGGGGAAATTACTTCTCCTATGTCGAGATATTATCCGCTTTAGGCGGCACTGACTCGCCCGCACAGGTTCAATCGCATCCGCATTAATGCGTCTCGATTAAGGATCAGGTTTTTCCCTTTTTTTCACACATCCGAACACGCTACACACTTCCAGAGAACAAGGAAACAAAATCTATCACAACCAACAAGCCAAGAATTCCATATATCAAAGGTACAGAGTATAACATCAACACAAAGCTCAAAATAGAAAAAGGAAAAACACAAGTCAAAACAACTCCGGGTACTGAGCGTGCATCTGGGCCTCCCGCTCCCAAGTGCTCTCTTTGAGGCCGCCATGCCTCCACAACACACGAACCAAGGGAATGGTTCGTCCACAGAGCTCCTTCTCTTTATGATCCTTGATTATGACTGGTCATTCCTTGAAGGTCGCGTCGTCTCCCATATCTAACTCCCCCTAGTCGATAATGTGAGAGTCATCGTGTAAGTATCGACATAGCTGGGAGACATGGAAGACATCATGAACCTTCTCCAACTGAGGTGGTAGGGCTAGCTGATATGCTACCTCGCCGACTTGCCTCAGCACCTAAAAAGGTCCGATGAACCTAGGTGAGAGCTTTCTACCTTTCCCAAACATCCGCTGCCCCCGTTGAGGGGAAACCTTCAAGAACACATGATCTCCCACCTCGAACTCCAAGGGCCTCCTCCGACGATCAGCATACGACTTCTTTCGGTCCTGAGCTGCTTTCATCCTCTCACGTATAAGATGAACCTTCTATGTGGTGCTCTGTACTACCTCTGGCCAAAGAGCACCTGTCTCACCAACCTCTGCCTAGCAAATGGGTGAACGACATGGTCTCAAATACAAATCCTCAAACGGTGCCTTGCCAATAGTATACTGGAAGCTATTGTTGTAGGCAAACTCTACTAATGGAAAGTGTCATACCAATGATCCTCCGAAATCCAGAACGCATGCCTGCAGCATGTCCTCCAACGTCTGGATAGTTCGCTCCGTCTGTCCATCGGTCTGGGGGTGGAAAGCAGTGCTAAGGTGTAGTTGGGTGCCAAAATCATGCTGTAACCCCCTCCAGACTTGTGAGGTAAACTGAGTATCCCGATCTGAGACGATAGTATTTGGAACACCATGAAAATGCACCACCTCGTCTACGTACCTCTATGCTAAGGTACTCACCGGGCCTGACTCCTTAATTGCTAAGATGTGAGATGATTTCATCAGTCGATCCACCACTACCCAGATAGCATCATAACCTCCCTGAACTCTGGGTAGTTCTGTGACGAAGTCCATTGAGATGTCATCCCACTTCCACTCGGGGACATCTAAAGGATGCAACAAACCACTGGGAACACGGTGTTCAACCTCCACTTGCTGACACACTAGGAATTTAGCCACAAACTCCGCCAGTGCCCGTTTCACCCCGGGCCACCAAAAATGTTCCCTCAGGCCTTAGTACATTTTTGAAACTCCTGGACGTACCGCCAAGGCTGAGATATGGGAATCACGGAGAACTCCCTCATGCATCGCCTCCGGAACAAACAACCTTCCATGGAAAATCATCCGATGTCGGCTGTCCTCTGACCATCCTTTTGGAGTGTTTCCCTAATTGACACGATCCCGTATTACTTCCACCTCGGAGTCCCCCCACTGATACTCGTCCACCTATTGCAACAAGGAGTAATGCACCGTCATCTGAAACAAACAACCTCTAACACCTTCTACCCTTGCATCCAAGTGCAAGGTAGCCAACTCTCCCATCGCCTTCCAAGCATCAGCAGATTCCCGAACCACTTCCTGATGCGACTTCCTGCTCAGGGCATCAGCCACAATGTTGCCCTTACCTTCAGGGTAAGAGATCTCAAAGTCATAGTCTTGGAGAGACTTGACCCATATCCACTTCCGCAGGTTCAGGTAACGCTGGGAGAAGATATAACGCATGCTCTTGTGATCTGAGAAGACCACAAAGCGCTCCCCAAAGAGGTAATGTCACCACAACTTCAATACGAACACTACAGCTGCATGCTCTAGGTCATGTGTGGCATAGTTACGCTCGTGAGGGAGTAACTGCCTAGACCCATAACAGATCACTCCTTTCTTTTGCATCAGCACACACCCCAGACCAAGGCCAGAAGCATCACAAAACACCTCATACAACAACCCTTCTTCTGAAAACCTGAGTACGAGAGCACTGACCAACTTCTCCTTTAAGTAGTCGAAAGCCTTTTGGCACTGCTCGCTCCATAGGAAGACCTGGTTCTTCCTAGTCAAAGCTGTCAATGGAGCAGCAACTTGAGAGAAGTCCGAAACAAACCTCCGATAGTAACCTGCTAACCCCAGGAAACTATGAAATTCTGCCACGCTATTGGGTGCTTCCCAAGAAAAAACTGCCTCCACCTTCGACGGGTCCGCTGACACTCCATGCTGAGACACTACGTGCCCAAGGAAGTGTACTTCTTGTGTCAAGAACTTACACTTCAACTATTTCTCATGAAGCTGGTGGCGTTGAAGGGCTTCTAAGACTGCCCTGAGATTCTCAACGTGCTCCTCCTCTGATCTTGAGTAGATCTGGATGTCATCGATAAACACAACGACGAACTGGTCCAGAAACTCTCGGAAGACAAAGTTCACTAGTCCCATGAACATGACCAGTGCATTCGTAACTCCAAACGGCATCACTACAAACTCGAAGTGCCCATACCTACACCTGAAAGCCGTCTTTGAGATGTCACTGTCCTTTACTCTAAACTGATGATATCCAGATCGTAGATCAATCTTAGAAAACCAACATGCTCCCCTCAGTAGGTCGAAGAAATCATCTATCATTGGAAGGGGGTAACGGTTCTTGACCGTTACCTGGATCAACATTCGGTAGTCTATTCATAGCCTGTGCCCACCATCTTCCTTCTTCATGAACAAAACTGGAGCACCCCATGGCGATACGCTGGGTTGAACAAAACCCTTCTCCATCAGATCATCAATCTGAACCCACAACTCCCGCAACTCCGAAGGTGCCATCCGATAAGGGGCCATCGAAATCGGACGGGCACCAGGCTGTAAGTCTAACATGAACTCAACGTCACATCGGGGGGGGGGGGGGTAGATTCACAACCTCCTCATGAAAAACATCGAGGAACTCCCCAACAACCTCCGGGACATCCATCATCTCTATATCAGCTGGAACCACTGATAAACCGCCTAATAAGGAAAGGAGAGGCTTCACATGCCGGCTTCCTACCTGATAGCTCCTCTCGCCAACCAAAGATACACGCTACCCATCCACGTCGGAGAACATGACTCTTATCCGGAAGCAGTAGATAACGACACTAATAGAAAACAACCAGTCGATGCCTAGGATGACAATGTATGGATGCATCTGTAACAGAAAAAGGTCCCCACTAGATCGATGTGGTCCCAACGTCAACCCACATCCCCGGAAAACAAAAGATATGCTGGTCTGGCCTCCAACTAGTGTACTCAGCACCAGTGGTATGGAAAGTCTCTCTAAGTCTAGTCCCAAAGCATGGGCTAGACCAGGTGCAACAAAGGAGTGCGAAGCTCCCGATTCGAACAAAGCAGAAACAAGAGTGCTGAACAAACAAATCATACCTCACACCACCTCTAGTCCTGCCGGAGCTGCCAACTCTACTGCGTGCAACTGTCCACGCCCAGCTCCTCTGCCTCTCTGATGTCGTACACCTCCCCGACCACGCCCTGGTTGAGGTCCCTGAGGATCACCCTGAGGTCGGCCTCCTCCCGCAAAGTCTGCCTCGGAGGAGCATGGTACTGCTGCTGCTGGAAGGGCCTCACCGGAAACTGGTGCTACTGAGGTGGGTGCTGAACCTACCCACCCCCACCGTACTGATCTCGGTTCGGGAACTGACTGTGAATGTGCCCGAAACCTCCACAAGAAAACCACTTCGGTCCTGGGATCGTGAAAAAGGTACGAGGACCTAAAGATCTGAACTGGAACTAGTGGGGCCTGCTCCCCACTGTCCTAAACCTGGAAGGTCCCGTCACAGGAGACCTGCTGCTGACTGCCTTCCCCTTCAACGAGCCCGGCTAGATCCCCTCTCATGGTGCACCTCCCAGCGAGTGCATCCTCTCTACAACCTCTGCCTTCTTCTGTACTTCCAAGTAAGTCAGAAGGGTGAAGAGGGTAACAACATACTGGAGTGAAGGACGAAGCACCTCCTCCAAACGTCTCGCCCGAGACTCCTCATCCGAAAAGAGATCCGGAGAAAAGCGTAGGAGATCCTTGAACTTGATCCCCAACTCTCGTACTGAAATACTCCCCTGCTGAAGGGAGAGTAACTTCTGCCGCTTCTCCGCCTTGATCAAGGAAGAAAGAAATTCCTCTCAGAATTCCTTCTCAAAGTTAGCCCCCGAAACCTCTGCCTCTATCCTCTCTCCGAGGTAGAGCATCCACCACTATCGCACCACACATCTCAGCTGACTGACTGCTAGGGGAACCCAGTACACACTTGGAGCATGAATCAAGGTAAAAGTGATCCCTAGCTCCTCAAGCCACCCCTCCGTCTCCATATCCGAAGTACTACCCTCATACTTCTTGAGGGTTTGCCACTGGAAAGAACAGAGAGTCTTCTGCCACTGGCCATATTCCTCCTCTCGGTCAATCCTCAACTGATCGACCACCTGAATCTTCTAGGCCTCGGCCGTCTGAGCCACCTGGGGACGATGTCCAAGTGCCATAGCTGTATGGTAAACAACGATCGCCTAAGCCCAAGTATCAAGGAATTTCTCAAGGTTTCATTTTATAATTTTATTTCAATTTCTTTCCCAGAACACCCAAATCAAGTAAAACACAATCATGATGATGCATGTACCTTCCCTAGGGTCTCTACCCTGCAATCAATGTAGTCTCACTTAGTCGTTCAGTAGGATCAGAGTCCTTGCATCGGATCATGGGGGGGCCCTAAAATCCCGTGTCCTAGCCGGTCTTCCCAGGACTATGTCACGCAGCATGATTAACTAACACTATTTCCCTACCATCCCATGAAATCCTCACTGTGCCTAACTCCAGACTCCATCCTATCTCTCAACCATCACCTCTGATACCATTCTATCACGACCCGCTCCCACCAAAGATGCCCCTCATGAGATGGCAATGGTGAAAGGGAGATAATGACCCCCGAGTCCCGCCTCCAGTAGGCCCCGGGGTGGTGACTAGCACCAAGGGTATGGGTTTTCAAAAATATGGGAGGCATTACCCTATTTATTATTTAAGATCAAGAAATAGGACAAGTCAACCAACCAAAAAGGAAAAGAAAAATTGTATAGAAATAAACCCAAACCAATCCCACATGCATGTTTAAACAATTTTATAACAAGGTTAAAGTACAAGAAAGCTCAAAGTACAATACCAAAATGAAAACAAGAGTACAGAAACTGCAACAACTCCAATTATCTGACTACTAGGGTCCCGCACGGCCCTGGTAGTCCTCCTGGAAACCTGAAAGTAAAAGTTGGGTGAGCATACAAGTATACTCAGTAGGGAAACCTGAAGCTCTCGTGCACAAGTGGGGAGACATCCTAATGTCCCGTGAGAACAACATAAGAAACCTAGCAAGGAATTATATCCACCCAACTTCACCAGCCACACTCACCAAAAACACAATCACAACAGGTAGTAGTATATAAGAACAAGAGTATTGGGTACCCCACACCATTTCCCACTAGTTAGATTCTCTTCCTAACGGCGAACGTCCTGATGCTACCACACTCTTCCCGCCCGCACACACCTGGGCCTCAAGAACCACAAATCCCACCCGCACACACCTGGGCCTCACAACCACGCATTCTGCCCGCACACACCTGGGCCTCACAACCATGTATCCCGCTCGCACACACCTTGGCCTCAACCACAATCACATCCCCTCCCGAACACAACTAGGCCTCATCCTGAAGATTCATGGGAATAATAATAGTAACAGAACTCTCTCCCGAAGACACCTGGGCCTCATCCCAAAGATTCTTGGGAAGACAAACCTGCCCAAAGAGTCTTGGTCCAATCCACCCCAATAGAAACCTACCTGAAGGGTCTTATGTGTAAGGTCACCTCAAGCCATCACATCCTAGGGAAGAAGGAGCAGGAAAGAGCTAGTAACTATGGGAAAACACCCTCTCCCATGAAATGGGAGTGTTTGGCACTAAGTGCTAAACATGGATGGGGTGTGGTAAAACACAAAGATACATATATATATATAAATATACCAAACACTCAGCCAACCTATGGCTTCTAATCATAGAGCTGAGCAAGTTCCTCGACACTGCTACTACGAAGCATGCATACAACAAACAACCCCAACCCTATTTAGGTTTTCACATTTCAAAAGAATCATCTTATTAGTTCCTTAACTACTGGGCAACTATCCACAACCAACCACATCAATCGTTCATGAAACAAATCCCTGCCATCCAAAAATCAAGTTAGGAAAACACAACCAGCACATCAAGTCCCTTCTTATTTACCAACCAACCCATTGATTATTAATCCCATTCCATTACCATGCCCCACCATTCATTAATTCTTCCGCTTTTTATTTATTATTCACAACCCATAGCCTGTTCACATTCAAACCCATCCCTGCAGCCCTGCTTCCAACTTCCATAACCACAATCGCACCGTACGTCATCATCCCTTGATACCACTTATCACAGCCCCGCTGCTCATCCGATCCACCACAACCCACAAAAACAAGATTCGTGCCAAATCATCACCCCTTTAACATCATTTACCGTAGCCCTATGTACCGTTATATTTGTAACAACCCAGGATTCACCCCCCCCTTTTCACACACCATGTAACCAAGCCAAAACCCACATGTTAATTATTCCATTTTTTTAACCGGGGTAATCACACAAGGGTTCCAGATTTTAATCAGCCAACTTTATGTGATTAAACAGATTCCACATTCTACAAGGTTCCATTCACAAAACAGGTCTAGAAGATAGTGCAACAGTTAATTTTTCAAGCAAAGTCCCCCAAAGAACGTGATTTTCAATAGGAATAATCCTATTCAATTCACAACATAATATCACAGGATATAAGATAAACATAACAACTTCCCCATCCCCATTCTTTAACCAGTTATTATCTTTATTTAATGGTTCAAATATTTCTCATGAAAACAAGAGGATACCCACCCCTCATGATGCACAAATTAGAGAGACGAAGGTAAGATCCATACCTCAACAGGTTCTGATCACAACGCTCCCCCGGATCAACCTTAGAAGACGTCTGTCGGCGTCCGTCACCTCTGTCGAGTCCCAGAAAAACCTCCTTGGGTGGAATTTGGAAATTAAAGGTCAAAGTAAAGACAAAGGATCCAAACTCTCAAGTTCCTCCTCGTCATTATGATCCTGTGGCCGCTGACGGATCGTAAATCGGAGCTTAGACGAAGAAGTTATGGAAGAAAAGGAGCCTTTAAGTCTCTTGGGAGAGCTCTGCTTAGAGGAATGGGGAGGGGAGGGGTGAGTTGAAAAGGATGAGGGGACCCCTCCTTTTATAGGTGATAAAAGAAAAAGTACACGGCGTGTACTTTATGGTACACGACCTATACTCTTCTGTTTCACATGATTACCACGTGACTTCCAACACGACATTCAACGCGGAACGCGACCGTTGACTGGTCAACACACGGTTACGCATATACGGGGAGAGACTACACGACATGTAGTTTTGGGTACACGGTGTTCACACATTTATTTCACACGACAAGGACATGACTCCAACATGGCACACGACCATTGACTAGTCAACACACAGTTACGCGTACGCGGGGAGAGACTACACAACGTGTAGTTTGGGGTACACAGTGTGCACCCATTTATTTCACACAGCAAGGACACAGCCTTCAACACAGGGTATACCCGGCAAGGGTGTACATTGCGTGTACTCAAACTACACGGCGTGTAGTTTTAAAATTCTGGAAAGTGTAAGAAAAGTCCATTTTACCCTCCAGAACACTTCGTGACCTTATTTTTGAAAAAGGAATGGGCCGAAGAGGTCCAGGCCATTACATTGGACCTCAACATAGAATCTACATAGTGGAGGATTCATTCATTAGATATAATTAAAAGACCTACAATACTTTAAACTTTGAGTGGATACTTTCTAGAGAAGTGAGCAAAGGAAGAGGAAGAAGGTGATCTGTTCTACTGGCAGTGATCCAGAGGGAGAGTAAGAAAAAGAGAGACCCATGGGAAAGTAGTGTGTTATCCCTAATATTTGTGAAGGTAATGATCCTAGGCATTGAAGTGATATAGCCCTAACATTGTAAATTGGCATTGAGCTTTAGTGTATTTGGCACATTGGCGCATCGTCGTTGTATACTCCTTGGACAGAGCCCAATGAGGGTAAACCAATTACAAATCTATGTGTGTGCCTACTTTAATTCCTACATCGCATTTAGAGTATCATCATTAGATAAATAAGGGAATAATAAGATCATTTTTAACACATAAGTTCAAACAAAGTGAACCTTATAATAAAGATGTCAAGATCTAGTGGGGTACGGAGAATAAGTTGGAAAAGAATATCCATACCCTGATTCACCCCCCCTCACAGGGTATCTAGGCCTCTTTTGGACCTAACATTTTCTAGACCTTATAAACCCATTAATTGGTGATATTTGGTTGTTAGAGGTGCTAAGAGGAGGTTCGAGGAGAGTCTAGTGGGTTAGGAGATAAAATATCACATGGAAGAGGATCTTGCATTGTGGAGCTGTAAGACAAGGAATGGTGTTGTCCCTTGAGACTAGTGAAGGTCATGAGTTATAAAGACTTGGGATAATGAGTTTTTGTGGCTTTTTTGATTCTATAATGGCTATATAATGTGGGTGAACAAAGTAATAGTGTGGTTTCCAATATGGGACTTGTTGCAAGGAGTTGTTCTTGTAGCGTGGAAACTCCAGGGGTTTGGTTTCCCTTTTCTTCACCTCATGAGATATGGATATGGAGTAGAGAAGATTTATGTATTGGAGGTATATAGTGGTAGTTTTTATATCTCTATCAATTTATGGGTGGTTGTAGTATGGTGTATTAGTTGTTTCTTAGCGGTTCCCAGGTAGATAAGATTTGGGTGAGATTTGCAGTGTGGGTTTTGGAGGCAAGGTGGGCCATATGTAATTGTTTCATGGATAGTGGTGTTGAACCATGTTTTTGGAGAACACCTTAATTACCACATCATATATGGTGCTGTTTCATTATGGTACCTTTAAAAACCATTTTACATAAATTATAAAACCTTATTAAAATCGCCTTTAATTTAACTTTTCTCTCAAATATTGTGTCACCACAGTGCATCCTTGGGAGGAATTTTACCCTCTTTTTAGTGTCTTTGATCCTTGGATTCAAGTGATTGGTTCTTGGTGATTATAAGTGATTTCATCTTCTTTCCTATCTTGTTTTCCATCTATTCCTTGTTCGATTAAGGCTATGGTTATAGGAATAGGTTTGGGTGATTTTGTGGCTAGATATTGATGGGGAACAGTGTGTTCTAGGTTTCTAATACCTTCTTGGTGTTCACTTGAGTGATTTTTCCCAGAGACCACATTCTAGTTTCTTGGATATTGCAAAGTGATTCAAAAATCCTTATTTATGGATGGGGAACCTTATTATCTCTTTATTTTTGGTGCATCTATCATATTATCATGCCTTTGATTTCCATTTGGCAGATGGTAAGGACTGAACTAAAAAAGATAATTTACTAGTTTAAAATGAAATTGAAGGGAAGGGTATTTTTTCACGTGCCTACTAGTTTCTTTCTATTTCTATTGATGTTTGTTACCATGAAATTTAATTATGTTATGATGACCATGTTGTGGATACTATGAATTATGAAACATTATGATGATTAATTAATTTAACTCACCTTTAATAAAAGTTTAAGTACGTATATATTGGTAATAAACAAATTTTTTGTGAATATGGAAATTATTTTAACATACCCATGCAATAGATTATGTAATATCATGGAATCCCCCTTTAAATTGAAATATTAAAAACTATGGGAGCTGAAATGTGCTATTATTTATACTGATGTGGTTTCTCAAATTCCATTGCAGTTATGTGGATCTTGGAGGGTTTATATGATGATCATGGTGACCAGATCTGGGGTGGAATATGACAAAGAGGAGGGGTTGTGGTTGGTTTTGGAATGAAAAATATCGTGGGATGATTTGTGGTTGTTAGTTTATGGTTATTGGTATGTGATGGTTGAGCTTTCATGACGAACTTATGGGGGGATGTATCATTGTTTCCTAGTGGCTATGGGATGAGGCTAGTACTAATGAAATAGTAACAACATAGGCGTGAATTAAATAAGAACTAGTTGGAATTAAATATGTTCTAATTAGTTAATGAATTAAATCTTGATAAAAGGGTTGGTATTAAATTTTTAATAGTTGAATTAAATACAGGGTGTGCCTAAGAGTGGGTTTTCATTAAATATATAATCAAGAGGTTGATTAAATATAACTTTGTTGTTAATTAATGAATTTAAAATGATTGGATATGTAAATAAAGATGTAAATTTTAGGATGGGTTATGGTTGTGTAGTATAGTGTGTTGCACCTAGTAGTGGTAGTAGATTGTGGTGGATTTTGTGGGGTGATGTGGTTGTGTTGTGGACGATGCTAGTGTCATTGATGTATACCCTAAGGAAGGTTATTGTGGGATACTAACTATACTTTCATTTTCAAGTGATTTCTAAACACACCCCACCTGAGTCGAACATTTCATGATGGCTCCAGATAAGGTTTGGGTCTCAGGAGTTTTTCTTATTATCTCTTTGGTAATAGCGATGACATATTAGTTGGTAGAAATTCCTAGTGATGAAGGATCGATAGGTGGTGATTCTTAGTGATGATTAATTAGTTGGTGGTAATTCATAGTGATGATGTCTCAGTTAGTGGCGATCCCTTGTGATGATGGTTTAGTTAGTGGAAATTCTTAGTGAAAATGAATTAGTTGTTGGAAATTCATATGAATGTAAGATTATGGATTAGTGGCGGCATTTGATGTCATTTTTGGTGGGGTAATGTATGGTAATTGAAGGGAATGAGGTTGATATGCTTCATTTTCATGATACCTTACTACCTTGGATATGATATGCATGGATGGTGATGGGGTTTTGGATATATGATTAATGGAGAAGATTTTTATTGGAACCTTAAATTATGTTCTTTAATATTTTTCTTTATTTGGAAACTGATCCTTTTCGAGGTTGGGAGTTGGTAATTAACCTATCTAACTGCATGTTGTTCTATTGTTCATTCCCAAGAGAATTAGTATGTCCTTCTCACATTTACATGAGATAATTTTGTTATGATATTACTGAGTATACATATTATGATCACCCTATATATATAAACTATTTTTCAGGTCTCCAAGAGAGTTTTGAAGAATGATATGTGTATAAATAACATAGATGAAGTAGGGGGTGGGGTCATGAAATAGTGGTATCAAGTCAATTTCTTGAGATATAGGATGGATTTTAGGGTTTTAAACTTGTGATTCTTGTATGGGTTGGTAGGGAAGCAGTTTCAATTGAGATTAGATCATGTCATAAGTAAGGGAGACCAACTAGGACACTTGATTTTAGTTCCCCTAATGATCTAATGCAAGGATTTTAAGCTTAATTAATTCACTAAGTGAGGTTATGATGATTGAAGAGTGAATACCTAGTAGAGTAACATGCATCATGTTTATTTGTGATTATGATTAAATGAAATGTTTTCGGGGAAATAAAATTTTATTCACATAAAATATTCTTATTAAATTAAATGCTACTAGTCTTAGGGATTATATTGTTTATTTTTCATAAATGGATCATGGTTGTTGTTTGTATTCAGTCCATGGAGGATAAGATCAGAAACCTAACACAGAGGATCATTGAATGATCAATCCAACTGAGGATGCTGAGTTTTGGTACAAGACATTTCATTCTTTCTAGAGTCAAATTCTAGAAAAGTATGATGGGATTGTTTTTTATCTGGATATGGAGCACTTGTTAAAGGATCATGAGAACACATTTAGTTTAATTTGACCATGAAATGAGTTCTAGGTTTTATTGTTGATCATTCAGATGCGAGGGCGGTGCATCGATGGTGGATGTTATATATTGGAGAGAGGGAGGAGGTGGATATTTTCTAAATAGTTTCCTAGAGGGAGCTTCATTTGGAGTTATTATCATCGACTATAACGGAAGGGAATAGGTAGGATCTTCTCTACCTTTAACAAGGTATCCAAAGTGCGTGGTAGCTTGGGATCAGGTTCAAGGACTTTTTTTCTAGATGAGGAGTCTTGAGCATTTCATATTGTGGGAGATTTTCGTCCAATGATCAAATATGTAGTAACTATAATTATTTTTCTTACATAATTGGAGGTTCTGAAGTGAGTGATTGTTATCGAGTGAATACATTCTCATGGTGGAGTTTCTCTAGAAGGTTGTTAGTAGATATTCTCATGGGATAGAGCTTCAAATGGGGTATAATTAGTGTTATGGAAGTCAATGATCCAAATTATCAGGATTCAACCGTAGTAGCATGGTTCATTCTATTTTGGGGCTGGTAGTTCCTGATCACCCATAGGGGGACCCTCATTCCTATGTTACACCCTTGGGGGTTGTGGTCACCATTAGTCTCAGTGCCCGACCGCTCAGGGAGGTCAGTATGGCATGAGTAGTTAGGTTTTCTTTTGACAGTATCTTAAATATATTATGTAACATCCCAGGTAAATAAAGAATATTACTTTTTCATATTTATCCATATTTGTGAATAAAATGTTAATATTAATTTAAAGGGAACGCTATGCTCGATGGCGTACCCAATACGCAACAATGAGTTTCTTTGAAATCTTATGTTGCACTCTAATAATATAATAATATCATTTAAATGATAGATAACGTCTAGCCGTTGGAATATAGGGAATGAACAGAACTAACTACAAAATGATTATATATGTTTTTCAAATATTTTTACTTTTATCCAATAAATGTTAGAGTTTTAAAATGCGAATGAATCCAATTTTAAGCGTAAATATTCTAATATTATTTAAAAGGTCGATTAACCGCCTTTTGATGGAAAACCCATTTTAAATATACTTTTGAAGATTTTATATGTTATACTTGAAAAAATAAAATCCTTCTTTAGAATCTGGACATCAAAATTAACTTTGTGAAAATTTTTGTTATTTTTTCGATAAAGATCAGTTTTAGTGAAAATGTTGTATTTTAATTCAAAACCTCTTTTTAATATAATTTATTTATATGATTAGATCATCTTTTGAATTGGTTTTAAAGTGAAATTAGAATATATTTTTACCATTTAATCCAATGGTGGTCATTTGAATTAATTTCACTTTGAAATTGGACTTAAACTAGTGTCAATCTTTTAATAGATATTGTTTCTAAAAAACACAATATTTGTTTTGACAGCGGGAATTAATTATTAAATTTATTAATGCAACTTATATGTTTTGAATTTTTTAAAATAGGATTTTTTTTTGAATTCGGAATATCAAATATAGCTTAGGGTGAATTTTTGGTATTTTTCTGAAAAACTTCAATTTTTGATGAATAGTGAAACCACTAAGTGGTAGTTAATAAACTGATTTTTTGTTTAAATGAAAGTTTACCACTTTTGTGATTTTATTTTCAAAAATAAGACATACATGGTTGTCATTAGGAAGTAAAATGTGGTTCAATGGGATTAAAATAATTTTTTGGTGAATAGTAACTTTAAGTTTTATTAATCGTGATTAAAGGTAATTAGTGTAATTTAAGGTAAAAATAATGTTATAATAATATGAAATTACCTTGACACATGTCCTACCCTTATGGTATGTGTCATGGAAGACCAAAAAAATCCATTGGTCAACTTGGAGACCCCATGGAGCCACTTGGGTAAGAAAATGACATTAATAACTTTTTATTTAAAGTTAAAATAAAAATGACACAAACATGTATTGTTTTAATAAAACAATTTTTACATGGGGTTATACAAGTAATATTTTTGACTATAAATACTCATTATAAATATAAAAAGATTTCCTACATCATGACATTTTTCACATAATTTTTAGACATTAAATAAATTAAATTATTTATGACACCATGATGATGCAGCGATTACCTCATTAATGAACAATTTAAATAAAATGATAAGATAATGTATAATCTATGACATTAACCTGTCAAAAACCTATTGGATGGGTGTATTTAGAACCCTTATCACCTTATCCTCGTAATATATAATTTTCAGACCTTTAATATCTGAAAATCATTTTATAATAAAGTATCTTTTCATGACATTCCAAGAGTGCCCCTCTTTCCTCTTATAAAAGGCCCCCACCTCTACCACCTTAACCACACCTCTCAAGCCTTTGGATCAGACAAACCCTGACCATTTCATCTCTCCACATCCCTATCTTCATCATTGAAGCCTCACCTTAGGCAGAAATCTCTTCAATAAACCCTTTTGGTTCAAACCAAAGGGAGTTACCCGATTTTAAGGTAATGTCTTCTCTTATGTTCTTTTGTTTTATTTTTCTTCTCCAACCCCCTAAACTCTTTTTATTCATTTCTTTTGTAACAAAAACCATATCTTAAATATACTAGTATGTTTTTATAATAAGGATTTTAGCTAAATTTACGCACACATCCGTCTAATGGTTAAAGAACATACTCTTTCTGTGGATGGTGAATTACTGCCTCATGAAACGATGATTGTTCAATATTATTTTAACACCTTTAAAGGTGGCCATTATGATGTCACTGTATTTTATTTATGATATATATTATATTTATTTCCTCTATATGCTTCTGTATTTTACATTTAAAACACACATTTATGCTTTGCATGTTGTGCAAATGCGATAATTTCATTTGAGGAAGTGTCTACTACTGCCCCATCAAGTGATGTGACTCATTCATTCAATACATGGAATGTATAAATAATGAAAGTGATGAACTTATGTGACCTATATAACATATATATTATACTGTAATTATAATATATATATATATATCTCATTTAGTTTTAATTCCATTAATGTGACAAAGAAATGAAAGTAGCGTTCATGCGTACGTACGGCCTACCGTCTCCAGGAACGGTGCAGTTCATTTTATTATCTCCAAATGTTATGGAATAGTATAAAATGAATATTTATTGGATATATATGATATTTAAATCATAAATACTATTCTGTAAATTATTTACTTATAACTACATGGACAATCATTTTCAAACAAGTTCATTTTTGACTCATGTACCAAACATCGAGAAAAACATCTGATATGAACTCACATTATTAACCAATTATTATAACAATATAATATGTGATATGAACAGAATAATAATCTTTAAATGAGGTCCTTAAAAAATTATAAATTGACCAAAGTTTATTATTCAGGAGATTAAATAACGATCGAGTCATGTCAGACACGAGGTAAGGGATCATACCTCCCTCCTTCATTTCATGTACTATCTTTTATGTCATTTATTTTATGATCCATGTTCATATGTTGGAGGATGTTATTTTATATTAAACTTACTGTAATTTTTATGTTCATATGATGAGACACCCCCTCTTTCTCTCATCAATTCATTTTAATAATGTTTAAGTGGCGCCGTTAGGCTGCCAATTTTTTGTAAGGGATCATACCTCTCTCCTTCATTTCAAGTACTCTCTTTTATGTCATTTCTTTTATGCTCCATGTTCATATGTTGGAGGATGTTCTTTTATATTCACCTTACTGTAATTTTTATGTTTATATGATTATATAACCCCTCTTTCTATCATCAATTCATTTTAATAATGTTTAAGTGGTGCCTTTAGGCTACCAAATTTTTGTAAGGGATCCAACCTCTCTCTTTCTTTTTAAGTACTCTTTTTATGTCACTTCTTTTAAGCTACTATTTATTATGTTTGGGGATGTTATTTTATATCCCTATTACTTTTAATTTTATGTTCATATGATGATACACCCTATTTTATTTCATCAATCCATTTTTGAAAGTTTTAAGTGGAATCGTTATGCTGCCGAATTTTCATAAGGGGATTTTCATCTCACTTTTTATTCCCATGAGATTCATGCTACATTGTCCACTATTTCTTTTTGTGTGGTTTATTTACTGCCCATTATTTTACTATTTTTCTAATACAATCTCATTTATGGGTATTCATATCTTCATTGTATGACCCTTTTTTCATGGGGTGTACGTTTCAGAAGTTACCAATATCAGTAAGGGAACCTTTCACCCGCCTATTTTTAAAAGACTTATTTTTTTATGTATTTTAATTTACATGTTATTTTTTTGGGATATGTTATTATATATCCTTAGTTATTTATAATTTATTTCCAAGTGATGAGATACCATTGTTGTCTCATCAACTCATTTTCTGGATTTTAAAGTGACGCTGTTAGGCTGTCGAATTTTTGAAAGGGAACTTCTTAACTCAATTTAAATTCTTTGGGTTAAACATGTACTCCTTGAATATGTCATTCTATGAATATGTGTGAATGAATATGATTGTTTTACACTTACTATCCACTTATATTGGGTGTATTTATTTGTCACACATAATTATGTAATTGATTTATCCTTAATCTAAGGATACCATCTTTGAACGGAACTTTGTCTTAATCTCCTTTCATTGAGGCATATTTTGTTCTCATAAAAGAATTTCTTTTATACTCTCTATAAACCCCTTTTACTTCTACTTTTATTCAAAATTAATCTTTTCTATATGAAGCGTTTTACTAAACGACAAAAAGTATGTTTCTTTTTAACGTACGTGGTGACAACGACCTTTCCGCCGCCGTGAGTATTATTTGGTCTTTTGATTCATCAACAAGCCGTAATATTTTTAAAATAAAATAAATAACATATACTCTTTTATGTATTTTGGTATTGAAAATGGTTTTGATAATTTATTTTTATGGAAATATATTTAAGTGATATATTGTGATTGAAATTTGGTAATGTTTTATTTCCGTTATATTTTTTTTATGTCTTATGATTTTATAATGGTACTTGGACATTTGATGGGTGGTTATGTGATAAACCATATGACGGGTGGTGCCGTGAATACTAGGATGGGTGGTTACATTATAACCTCCAATGCATTGGGTATGGAAGTTGTCCGTATGGCTATTCCATTTAGTGATATGTGTGGAAGTCGATGGTATGGTTATTCCATTTAAGTATGTTTATGTCCCAAGTTACCTTTATATGTTATGTGTTCTTTATATGGGTTTTATGGTAATCTTTTGGTTACAAAAGGGTAAGTAATGATCTTTTATTCAGTGATGAATTTATACTACTTCATAAAGGTGAAAAGTATTACTTTGATAAAGTATTCATGGTTTACATGTTGTTTTGAAAAAATAACAGTTTTCCTTCTTTGTGTATCCTTTACTGGTATTTTTATACTCATCCCAAGTTTTTGAAATGTTTTCCACATGACTTAAAGATGAATAGGGTCAAGGATGGGATCAAGGGAAGACATGCTATCTAAAACATGGAACTAGACATGTTTCTTTTTAAGAGTTTTTATTTTTAGTAGAAGTGTCTACTTTGTAATCTTTTGAGATGTAATAGTTATGTCCTAATTCTCTAATACTCTAAACCTAAAAAGATCCTCAATGAGAATTATTCATTTAATTCATGATTAGGCCAGGTCCTTATAGATTCCCCTGAGAGCATATCACTCATAGGGGTCTCTATAATTTTTTCAAAATCTGGTTCAATAGGATTTTTTCCTTCAAAGGGGAGATGGATCTGGAAACGGTTTTCCCCGAGATGGTCCTCATCATCAAGGACCTAGATTGGAGCATATCTATAGTGGGAGACAACATTGAGGTAAAATATATGGACAAGTAAAAATGAATTCTATAGAGGAGCTAATGATAGAGGGGATAGTGGATGCTTGGGTATTATAAATTTTTCATCCACCATAGTTTTGTACTTTTTTTTTCTCTGGATATTTGTACTCATTTATTTCACCTGCTCTAGTCCACAAATTTGGACTGGAGGTGGAGAGACTTTCAGTTCACCTGGTGTTATTCATTCTAATTTGAGTTTAAGATATGCTATTTGATGTGTGTTGTGGGGTTTCAACTGATTATGAAGTGGCATTAGTTTATTTAGAATTTCTTGTTTTTATAGATACAATCATATGATGTCATATTTAAAATTTATTAGTTATACTTTGTTCATGTAGTTATTGATTTATTTTTGTAAGAGAAATGGATTATCTATTTTAGAGAGTCTACGAGTGGTATTATTTGGTAAGTGGAACTACCAGATGGGCAACATGCGTGTGGAGACTCTTCTATCTCATTTAGCAGAGTTATTGGTATAATATTAGGTGATGGAGGTTCCTTAAGTCATTATGGAGTTTCTAGATGTATTCTAGGATGAGGATGTGACATTACCTCATTGAAGTGATTTTGAGTTTAGGATATACTTACAATAGGGTTCCTCTCTAATTTCGATGGATCCTTATTATATATCTATAACGACCCACACTTTACATACATTGTTAATACTTCAAAATTGAAGAACACTTATTACAACATATGACAAAACCACAAAGGACCGTATAGGTATAGTGTCTTTAGAAACTGGGAAACATAAACAACTGGTTCATAAATCTTCTACAGTGTCTCCCATTTATTTCATCATATCTAGGGTCCCTTTTAGCATATTCTACTTAATATCCATCTTCCTGACCTGGGGAAAAGAAAACATAAAAGGGTGAGCTCAAATGCTCAGCAAGGGCAAATAAAGGAAATAAAAATCATATCATATCTTTTTGAAAATCAAAACCTGCAAAAGAGATCATAATATCTTAACATGGAATAAATCATAGAAGTGAAAATGAGATCCCCATAATCATAACATAAAACTTGAAACTTTGTGGCATGCACACATAATCATGGAAAATCATTTCTTGTTAGTCATGACTCATTGCCAAGACTATCTTAGTGGACAAAGTCCCTTTCTGAACCGAGTTCACTCCTCGTTTCAGTCCTGTATCACTGAACTGAAATAACCTTACGTTCCAGCCATGTCTATCTCATGAGATATAAAATCTTTACCCAATGCATTGGAGGGAGATATAGGTCCCACCCATCTTATAATGAATCCTTTCTTATGTGTGCCACATAATCATAAAACATACATCATGGCATAACACATGTAACAAAAATGGGATTCTTGAAACATCATGACATCATAAAACAATTCATATAAGATAAAGGAATTCATAAAAATATTTCCATCACAACATAATCAAATCCATGTAATAACAGGGATAAAAACAGAACCCTTTTATTATCTTAGATGGAAAATAATTTTGATAAAATACTTGAACTCCATTCTTGAGGAAAATATCCTTTCTACTTCAAAATCATTTTTCCTTTCATAACATGTCATACGACTTTAAAATAAAATAAGTTGATTAAAAATAAAATTGATAACTTGCAAAGGAAGCTTCTTGGAAATAATGTTTTAAAAATCCATCCATGCCGTATAAGTTAAAAAAAACATTCTTCGTACTTTTGTCGGAAAAGTCAAAAAGTACCCCGTACGACAAAAGATTCCTTTCATACATATTACTAAAAAATCACCGAAGGGTAAAAATGGATTTAAACAATTGTAGGTGGATGGAAATAATATTACATATTGATGAAACATGGATGTGGATGATAAAATACACCCTAGTGAATACTTACGAATAAACAATCTCGGATAAAAAATGAGATTGTGATATTTCCCTTACCTTAGGTCCGATTTGCTTTGTTCGTGTCCGAAGCTCCTGTATAATGGTTTAAATAATGTTATTGACTTATTCCAGAATCATACATATTGATATGATATCATATATGGTCATATTATTAGCTTCTTGTTAGTAATATTTCATTGTTACTTTTTACTCGGGTCTTTATAACTTTTTGTTCTTATGCGTGTTTTGTCGAATAAATTCTTATTCTTATCTTTAGGTTATAGATAATTAATTTCCATAATGGTATTAGTGTAGTATATACCATATTCATTCATTCAATTCATTTATATAATCATTATGAAATGAAGATCATGTAGAACGAGTCGCATCACATCGTGGAGACGGTATTCCGTACGTACGCACGAGTGATGATATCGTTCCTATGATCGTGGAATTGTATTGGAGTATATATATATATTATTTCAGTATAAATATTACTTAATAATAATCATATATAGTTACTCATTACACCATTATACCCATCCTTGTAAGGTGATGGTGGAAAATAGATTACACCACGGCGTGGAGACGGTATTCCGTACGTACGCACGCGCGGTGATTTCATTTTTCCGTAGGATGGATAGAAGGTGAATTAGGGTTGTTTCATATTTATAATAAAATATCAGTATGTAAGTAATACTGATGTTATTACTTTATCATGAAACAACTAAAGAAGAAGAAGTTGAAGAAGAAAGAAATTGAAAAGATCGGTAATGGATATTACCTCTTCTTTGGAACGCCTCTTTGAATCCTCCACTTAAGGAACTAAGATTGGTCTTTGGAGAAGACCAGGACCTCTAGGATTATTCTAGGGAAGTGGAGAGGAGAAAATGGCAGGGGTTGGCCGAGCTTGAGTGCTCAAATTGGTGTGAGAAGGAGGGGGAGGAGGTGCCCTTTTATAAGGGAGGAGAGGGGCACCTTAGGAATATCTCAAAATATTATTTTATATTAAAGTCAAAATCGGTTTATAATGGTTCCAAAGGGTCTTATTTCGAAGATAAAGTGGGGAAGGGTCTAAATCCTATCAACCAATAGGATTTAGACAAGTTTAGGTTATTATTTTAACCTTATCAATTAGATTTAACTCTAAGTTAAATAATTTAACTTTTACCGTGTCTTTTTGTTTTCTTTCACTATATGGTTAATACACTTACTATAACATGCCAAAAGAACCCCAAATTGTTTATTATTAATATATATATCTTTATCTAAGTCATTTGGCCGAACCTTAGATTTTTAGGAATAAAATAACAATTAATAATATAATATTTGATTTAAAAACTATTTTGTGTCAATTTTGACACTATTTGATATATGATTTTTGTGAAAGTCATAACAGAATTATATGTTCGAACAAAGTTGATTAAATCAACAATAATATATCATAGTAACCTAGAAAATTAGTGGAATTCATAAAAAGTCTCAAATTACATTTATTTTGGTATTTATATTATCAATTTTGTCAATATTTCATTAATAAGATAATTACTGCATCATCATTGTGTCATATATAAATTAAATTATTTGATGTCTAAAAATTACAAATAAAATACCATCATGTAGGAAATCTTTTTAGATTTCTAATGAATATTTACAATCGAATTTATCTTATGTATAACCCCATATTAAAAATGATTTACTTATTAAACTTTGATTTTAACTATTTTAACCCTTCTTTAAATAAATTAATAATAAATGTCCTAATCTAATCCAAGTGGGCCTAAATGGTCATATTTTATTCCTAAGTTTGTTTTTGGTCGAATTACACTTGTCCAATAGAATTAGGACATGTGTTAGGGTAATATTAATATCATATTTACCCTTAGTTACCCTATTTACTATTAACCGCGGTAAAAATAGTAAAAAGTTACTATTCACCAAAAAATTATTTTCATCTCATTGAACCACATTTTAGTCCTTGATATTAACCGTGTCTCTCGGATTTTTGAAATTCCATTCACAGAAGCGGTAAAATTAAGTTTTATGCAAAATTCAGTTTTTTAACCTACCACTTAGTGGTTTCACTATTCATCAAAAATTGAAAGTTTTCAGAAAAATACCAAAATTTCACCCTAGGCTAATTTCGATATTTTGAGTCCAAAAATGAAGTCCATTTTGAAAAATAAAATTTATAAAATTTTAAAAAGTGGTTATTACTATTCATAACGGCTAGTTTTAATAGCATATTATTGTTTAGTGAAACTCGGTATTGCGTACGACGCAAGCTATCGAGGAAGGTCGCGATTGCGTGCAAAGCAAGCCAAGCAAGTGTTGTGTAGAAAAAGATTCCTTTGATGGTTTATATAACATAAAAGTCTCGGGTGTTACATTCTACCCCCCTTAAAATGAATTTCGCCCTCGAAATTCGTCACTTTGTAACAAACAAATGAGGATACTTCTCCCTCATCATATCCTCAAGCTCCCATGTAGCTTCTTCAAGTTGGAGGTTTCTCCATAAAACTTTCACCAAGCGAGTGGTCTTGTTTCGTAGGACTTTTTCGCTACGATCCAGAATCTCTATCGGCTGTTCTTCATAAGAAAGATCTTGCTCCAGCGGTACAACTTCTGAGCTGAGTACATGTGAAGGATCTGGTATGTTCTTTCTTAGGAGAGATACATGGAACACATCGTGAACTTGAGAGAGATTCGGTGGAAGCACCAATCGGTAAGCTACCTTCCCAACACGATCCAGTATTTCAAAAGGACCGATATATCTAGGGCTCAACTTCCCCTTCTTTCCAAATCTCATAACCCTCTTCCAGGGAGATATTCGTAAGAACACTTTATCACCCACTTCAAACTCTAGGTCTTTTCTTCGGTTGTCGGCATAACTTTTCTGTCGACTCTGAGCTGCTCTTATGTGTTGTTGAATAGATCTGACCTTTTCTGCCATTTCATCAACGAGATCAGGTCCTAATAGCTTTCTTTCCCCAACTTCATCCCAGCAAGTTGGAGTCCTGCATTTCTTTCCATAGAGAGCTTTATAAGGAGCCATCTGAATACTGGAGTGAAAGCTATTATTATAAGAAAATTCCACCAAAGGTAGGTATTGATCCCAACCTCCTTTGAAATCCATAGAGCAAGCTCTCAACATATCTTCTAGGGTTTGAATTGTTCTCTCAGACTGACCGTCTGTCTGGGGATGATAAGCAGTGCTGAAACTCAACTCTGTATCCAGAGTATGCTGAAGACTTCGCCAGAACTTCGAGGTAAATCTCGGATCTCGATCAGATATAATAGAAAGTGGTACTCCATGCAGTCTTACCACTTCCTTTATATATATCCTGGCAAGCTGATCTAGTGAGAAATCCTCTCTAATAGCAATGAAGTGTGCAGACTTTGTAAGACGATCAACTATGACCCAGATAGCATTATTGCCTTTGGATGTTTTAGGAAGTCCTGTGACAAAGTCCATAGTGATGTTTTCCCATTTCCATTCGGGTATGGGTAATGGTTGTAACATCCCCTTAGACTTCTGTCTCTCAGCTTTAACTTGTTGACAAACCAAGCATCGAGAGACATATTCAGCAACATCTCTTTTCATGCCATCCCACCAGAAGTACTCTTTCAGGTCCCTATACATCTTCGTGCTTCTAGGATGAATAGAGAATGACGAACTATGAGCCTCATCCAGCAGCTCATTCTTTAATTCGGGGATGGGAGGAACGCAAACCCGATTCCTGAACTTTATTATCCCATCACAATCAAGGTTGAATTCAGGAACATTTCTCAGCTTCTTTTGTAACTCGACATCTTCTTCCCATTATCACGGCATTCAAATGCCCGATGACCTTCCTTTCCACATTTAAAACATTTACTTGTCCCTTTAAGACAACTCCCTCCATGTTTCTTTCCACACTTTGAGCATAAGGGAAAGTTCATCTTCTTTTCCGTGTGCTCTTTAGATTTTTCTTTGAATTCCATCTTCCTCTTCTTATCAAACCCATGTGACTGATGGGTTACTCCAATCTCCATCTCGACTTTGAGAGCACAGCGAACGATTTCCTCGTAGCCATTGAAGTCCCTTATGGCTAACGCCCTTCGAAGACTTGGTTTTAAGCCACTAAAGAATCGATCGATCTTACTCTCAGGTTGGATAATAATACCAGAAGCGTACCTTGCAAGTCTTGTAAAATTTGCTTCATAGGTACTAACAGATTCATCATCCCTTTGCTTCAGTTCAAGGAACTCTTTCTCCATCTTTGTTCGGAGAATACGAGGGAAGTACTTATTGAAAAATAAGTTCTTGAACTCGTCCCATTCCATAGACTCAATTTCATCCCTTTGCCTCGTATTCTTAACAAGATTCCACCATTGATCCGCATCTCTTTACAAACGATACACTGCTAGGATGACTTTATCATGATCAGAACATTGAAGAACTGAAAATATCTTTTCAGTAGTACTAATCCATTGTTCAGCAACTAATGGATCAGTAGACCCGCTGAAAGATGGTGGACGCTGCCTCATGAAGGATTCAACAGAATGTTGCTCCCTCCTTTGCTCATTTGGAAATCCTGCATGATTCATAGCTTGAGAAAGTTGTGTGAGCATGGCTACAAGATTTTGCATTCCAGCTCCCATATCGTTTGGTTGCTCAGGGGGAAAATCATTGCATTTCCCATCGCATTCCGCATTAACACGGTTCCTTCGGGTTCCAGCCATTGACTAAAACCAAGAAGAATAGTGTGAGCAACACTAATTATAATAGGAAACCACATAATTCAAGAATAAAATTTTCATGCTTAAGGTCTTATCCTAGGGTATTCAAGGCCATTTCTAAAACACTAAGATGGTGTTCTATGCTTAGACTTATCCTTAGGGTTCTTACTAAGGCTTTCACATCCTAGTTTCCAAAGGTTGACTATACCTTTCCTCTGATACCAACTATAACGACCCACACTTTACATACATTGTTAATACTTCAAAATTGAAGCACACTTATTACAACATATGACAAAACCACAAAGGACCGTATAGGTATAGTGTCTTTAGAAACTGGGAAACATAAACAACTGGTTCATAAATCTTCTACAGTGTCTCCCATTTATTTCATCATATCTAGGGTCCCTTTTAGCATATTCTACTTAATATCCATCTTCCTGACCTGGGGAAAAGAAAACATAAAAGGGTGAGCTCAAATGCTCAGCAAGGGCAAATAAAGGAAATAAAAATCATATCATATCTTTTTGAAAATCAAAACCTGCAAAAGAGATCATAATATCTTAACATGGAATAAATCATAGAAGTGAAAATGAGATCCCCATAATCATAACATAAAACTTGAAACTTTGTGGCATGCACACATAATCATGGAAAATCATTTCTTGTTAGTCATGACTCATTGCCAAGACTATCTTAGTGGACAAAGTCCCTTTCTGAACCGAGTTTACTCCTCGTTTCAGTCCTGTATCACTGAACCGAAATAACCTTACGTTCCAGCCATGTCTATCTCATGAGATATAAAATCTTTACCCAATGCATTGGAGGGAGATATAGGTCCCACCCATCTTATAATGAATCCTTTCTTATGTGTGCCACATAATCATAAAACATACATCATGGCATAACACATGTAACAAAAATGGGATTCTTGAAACATCATGACATCATAAAACAATTCATATAAGATAAAGGAATTCATAAAAATATTTCCATCACAACATAATCAAATCCATGTAATAATAGGGATAAAAACAGAACCCTTTTATTATCTTAGATGGAAAATAATTTTGATAAAATACTTGAACTCCATTCTTGAGGAAAATATCCTTTCTACTTCAAAAACATTTTTCCTTTCATAACATGTCATACGACTTTAAAATAAAAGAAGTTGATTAAAAATAAAATTGATAACTTGTAAAGGAAGCTTCTTGGAAATAATGTTTTAAAAATCCATCCATGCCGTATAAGTTAAAAAAAACATTCTTCGTACTTTTGTCGGAAAAGTCAAAAAGTACCTCGTACGACAAAAGATTCCTTTCATACATATTACTAAAAACTCACCGAAGGGTAAAAATGGATTTAAACAATTGTAGGTGGATGGAAATAATATTACATATTGATGAAACATGGATGTGGATGATAAAATACACCCCAGTGAATACTTACGAATAAACAATCTCGGATAAAAAATGAGATTGTGATATTTCCCTTACCTTAGGTCCGATTTGCTTTGTTCGTGTCCGAAGCTCCTGTATAATGGTTTAAATAATGTTATTGACTTATTCCAGAATCATACATATTGATATGATATCATATATGGTCATATTATTAGCTTCTTGTTAGTAATATTTCATTGTTACTTTTTACTCGGGTCTTTATAACTTTTTGTTCTTATGCGTGTTTTGTCGAATAAATTCTTATTCTTATCTTTAGGTTATAGATAATTCATTTCCAGAATGGTATTAGTGTAGTATATACCATATTCATTCATTCAATTCATTTATATAATCATTATGAAATGAAGATCATGTAGAACGAGTCGCATCACATCGTGGAGACGGTATTCCGTACGTACGCACGAGTGATGATATCGTTCCTATGATCGTGGAATTGTATTGGAGTATATATATATATTATTTCAGTATCAATATTACTTAATAATAATCATATATAGTTACTCATTACACCATTATACCCATCCTTGTAAGGTGATGGTGGAAAATAGATTACACCACGGCGTGGAGATGGTATTCCGTACGTACGCACGCGCGGTGATTTCATTTTTCCGTAGGATGGATAGAAGGTGAATTAGGGTTGTTTCATATTTATAATAACATATCAGTATGTAAGTAATAATGATGTTATTACTTTATCATGAAACAACTAAAGAAGAAGAAGTTGAAGAAGAAAGAAATTGAAAAGATCGGTAATGGATATTACCTCTTCTTTGGAACGCCTCTTTGAATCCTCCACTTAAGGAACTAAGATTGGTCTTTGGAGAAGACCAGGACCTCTAGGATTATTCTAGGGAAGTGGAGAGGAGAAAATGGCAGGGGTTGGCCGAGCTTGAGTGCTCAAATTGGTGTGAGAAGGAGGGGGAGGAGGTGCCCTTTTATAAGGGAGGAGAGGGGCACCTTAGGAATATCTCAAAATATTATTTTATATTAAAGTCAAAATCGGGTTATAATGGTTCCAAAGGGACTTATTTCGAAGCTAAAGTGGGGAAGGGTCGAAATCCTATCAACCAATAGGATTTAGACAAGTTTAGGTTATTATTTTAACCTTATCAATTAGATTTAACTCTAAGTTAAATAATTTAACTTTTACCGTGTCTTTTTGTTTTCTTTCACTATATGGTTAATGCACTTACTATAACATGCCAAAAGAACCCCAAATTGTTTATTATTAATATATATATCTTTATATAAGTCATTTGGCCGAACCTTAGATTTTTAGGAATAAAATAACAATTAATAATATAATATTTGATTTAAAAACTATTTTGTGTCAATTTTGACACTATTTGATATATGATTTTTGTGAAAGTCATAACAGAATTATATGTTCGAAAAAAGATGACTAAATCAACAATAATATATCATAGTAACCTATAAAATTAGTGGAATTCATAAAAAGTCTCAAATTACATTTATTTTGGTATTTATATTATCAATTTTGTCAATATTTCATTAATAAGATAATTACTGCATCATCTTTGTGTCATATATAAATTAACTTATTTGATGTCTAAAAATTACAAATAAAATACCATCATGCAGGAAATCCTTTTAGTTTTCTAATGAATATTTACAATCGAATTTATCTTATGTATAACCCCATATTAAAAATGATTTACTTATTAAACTTTGATTTTAACTATTTTAACCCTTCTTTAAATAAATTAATAATAAATGTCCTAATCTAATCCAAGTGGGCCTAAATGGTCATATTTTATTCCTAAGTTTGTTTTTGGTCTAATTACACTTGTCCAATAGAATTAGGACATGTGTTAGGGTAATATTAATATCATATTTACCCTTAGTTACCCTATTTACTATTAACCGCGGTAAAAATAGTAAAAAGTTACTATTCACCAAAAAATTATTTTCATCTCATTGAACCACATTTTAGTCCTTGATATTAACCGTGTCTCTCGGATTTTTGAAATTCCATTCACAGAAGCGGTAAAATTAAGTTTTATGCAAAATTCAGTTTTTTAACCTACCACTTAGTGGTTTCACTATTCATCAAAAATTGAAAGTTTTCAGAAAAATACCAAAATTTCACCCTAGGCTAATTTCGATATTCTGAGTCCAAAAATGAAGTCCATTTTGAAAAATAAAATTTATAAAATTTTAAAAAGTGGTTATTACTATTCATAACGGCTAGTTTTAATAGCATATTATTGTTTAGTGAAACTCGGTATTGCGTACGACGCAAGCTATCGAGGAAGGTCGCGATTGCGTGCAAAGCAAGCCAAGCAAGTGTTGTGTAGAAAAAGATTCCTTTGATGGTTTATATAACATAAAAGTCTCGGGTGTTACAATATCACCCATGGAGCTACAAGAGTTGATGATACATATTTATTAACTATTTAAGAAATGGATTCATCCATATTTGTGTATCTCCATGGGATTTACCAACATTGATCGCTAAAAATGTGGATGGTAGTTTTTGGATTTGTGTGGATTACCGAATGGTGATCCAAGTAATGTTCAAGAATGGTTACCCACTTATGAGGATATATGACCCGTTCAACCAGTTGAAGGGCTCTATTTGGTTTTCAATTATCGATGTATGATATGTATATCACCAAATGAGGGTTAATGGGGAGCATATCCCAATGGATTCATTCCAATTCCTGAATGAAAAATTAGAGTTCTTAGTCATGTTTTTTGGTGTAAAAAACACACTAGCTATGTTCATGGGAATCATGAACACCATATTTCATGAGTTCATGGACTAGTTTTTAGTTGTGTTCATCTATGAAATACTCACATAATCTATGTTATAATAATGGCATGATTAGAACCATATATTTTTCTTACATGTTCATCAAAACCATAATCTCTATGCAAAGTTTTTTAATTGAACGTTTTGGACTCTATAGGTGCACTTTATTGGACATGTGGGGTCTTAGTAGGGTGTGGTCATGGATCCATTATTTATTTAGGTAATCATTTCTTGGAGGCATCAAAGAATGTGTCAGAGGTTCATAGCTTGTTTGTTCTTGTGGGTGTTTGTTTTTTTGTTTTAAGGTGAGTTTACATTCTTTTATGTCAAGTTTTCCACCTATTCCTCGTTCAATGAAGGATATGGTTATAGGAATATACAGTTTGGGTGATTTTGTGTATAAATATTGATGGGGAACATTACGTTATAGGTTTTTGATTCCTTCTTAGTGTTCCCTTGAGTGATTTCTACCCATTGAATACATTCTACTTACTTGGATAGTGCGTAGTGATTTAAAAAGGCTTGTTTTTAGAATGGGATCCTTATTATATCCTTGTTTTTTGTGCATTTATCATATTATCATGAATTTTATTTACATTATGTGTTATGGTAAGAACTGAACTAAATAATACGATTTACTAGTTCAAAATGAAATTGAAGGGAATGGTATTTTTGCATGTGTTTACAAGGGTCTTCCTATTTCTATTGATGTTCCTTACCTTGAAGTTTAATTATTTTATGATGAATATGTTGTAGATACTATGAGTTATGAAACCTTATTATGAGTAATTGTTTGAACTCAACATTAATAAATGTTTAAGTGTGTATATATTGGTAATAAACCAATTATGTGTGAATCTTAAAATTATGTGAACATACCCTTGGAATAGATGATGTAATGTTGTAAAATTCCCCTTTAAACTGAAATATTAGAAAATTTTGGAGCTTGAATGTGCTACTATGTGTGAAAATGGGATTTCTCAAATGTCTCATGTGGTTTTGTGGATCTTATGAGGTTTATATGATGATCATGGTGACCATATCTGGGGTGAAATATGATAAGGAAGCAGGATTGTGGTTGGTCTGGAATGAGAAATATTGTCGGCTGATTTGTGGTTGTTAGTTTATGGTTTTTGGTAAGTGATGGTTGAGATTTTATTATGAACTTAGTGGGGGTTATGTATCATTATTTTTGCGAGAGAAAATGGGTTGTTATGTTGTGGAATGTGTTGTAGTTTCCTAGTGAATATGGGACGAGGCTAGTAAAGATGAAACAATAACAACATCGGTTACAATTAAATAAGAACTGGTTAGAATTAAATATGTGGAAATTATTTAATGAATTTAATCTTCATAAATGGGTTGGATTTAAATTTTTAATAGTTTAATTAAATATGGGGTGTGCCTGAGAGTGGTTTTTCATTAAATATGGAATCATGTGGCCGAATAAATGAAACATGGTTTTTAAATAATTAATCTAAAAATAATTGAATATGTAAATAAAGAAGGGAATTGTAGGATGTGTTATGTTTTTGTGGTATGGTGGATTCCATATAGTAGTAGTAGTATTTTTTGGGGGATTTCATGGGAGGGATGTGGTAGTGTTGTGGATGATGCTAGTGTTGCTGATGTAGATCCTAATGCTGGGTATTGTGAGATACTAACTATACTTTTATTTTCATGGGATTTCTAAACACACCCCACCTGATTCGAGCATTTTTTGTGGTGCCTAGTAGGGGTTTGGGTTCTAGGTATTTTCCCTATTATATCATTGGTAATAGTGATGAGATATCAGCTGTTGGAAATTACTAGTGATGAAGGATTGGTTAGTGGTGATTCTTAGTGATGATAAATCAGTTGGTGGTGATTCCAAATGATGATGTATTAGTTGGTGTAAATTCCTAGTGATGATGGTTCAATTAGTGGTGATTCCTATTGAAAATGACTTAGTTGGTAGAAATTCATATTAATGTTATATTATGGGTTGGTGGGAGTATTTTATGCGATGTTTGGTGGGGGGAATACCTGATAAGAGGAGGGAATGAGGTTGATATCCTTCATGATCATGATACCTTACTACCTTGTATATGATATGTATGGATGTTAATGGGGTTTTAGATATATGATTAGTGGGGAAGATGTTTCTAGGCACCTTGAATTATATTCTTTGATATTATGGTTTATTTGTAAAGTGAGAATTGCAAAGGTTAGGAGTTGGTAATTTACTTTCTGAGGTGCATGTCGTTCTATTGTTCATTCTCTAGATCGTTATTATGACTTTATCAAATTTACACAAGAAACTTTGGGTATGATCTTACTGAGTATACATGTTCTTATTTCCCTATATATAAAAACTATTTTTCAGGTTTCTAGTAGAGTTTTTAAGAATTATATGTGTATAAAAAACATGGAGGTTACAATTGTTGTGGAGTTATTTCCTTAAAATTTCCATCAGTACTATTTTATATTAGACTTTTTTACATGTATCACTTGACATGCATTGTGAGATGATGGTTATTTCATATTTATGTCATGGAATTGATATGTGGAATTTATCTTATCTCTGTTCCTTGAATTCATTATGAAGGTAATACCTCCCATTGTATGTTTTATACTCTCAGTGATAGTTTCCTACGACATCCTTCCTTTTTATTACAAAACTTTTCATTACATTTTACAAACAAAAGATCTTCAAAGTCTAGTATCTTGGAAATCAGGAAAAATATACACAAAAACATAAAAAATTATTCTAATAAACTAATAAGTCTTCACCAAAGGTTTATCCTAAGTAAAATAACTACATCTCATAACTTGGAGACATACATCAAAGGAAAGGGTGAGCAGAATGCCCAGTAATGAATGTAAGGGAATCAGTTTTCTAGTGATATCAATAAGAACTTGATGAAAAACATAAAGACATGAGCAATGGAAGTAGAGGAATATCATAATAAAAATAACTTGAATCTTAACTAGAATATGTGTAGACAAAATTTAATTTATACATTTATGAACATATCACCATGTTTTATCCCCAAGGTATCATAAAAATTACCAAGGTTATTCACCAAGGTATCGTGAAACTTGTCATCTCTAGAGATTAGAATCATTTCCAAACGCATTGGAGCGCTATCTGATCACACCCTTAATATGTATTTATTTTCATGTTATCCACATAGATCATAATCGTATATTTTATAAATAATCTATTGAGAGTAAAATAAATGGGTTTCGCATCAAAATTGGGACGTTTTTAAAGTTCTTAAAAACAAGATCATTATGCCATTTATAACCCATATAAAGGGATTAAAAGTTATATGTATGTCAATTCAAGAATCAAATATATAATTTTTCATGTATTTATGATATCCATAGAAACAAAATTGGTTTTATAATTCACATAAATAAAATAAGATAATTTCTTGAGAAAGAGAGAGGGATTTTTAGAAGAAAATTCTGCAACATTACAACTATACAACATTGTTTTAGAAAATACTGAAAAGAGAGGGGAAAAGGGTCACCCACTCATAAATAACTAATAATACAGAATGGGTGAATAATAAAAAAAGAAATAAGATAATGGTATGGATATTTTAATGGAATACCACATGAAAAGGAAACATGAAAGAAAAGAGAAGACATGATTTATTTTACGGAAAATTCGGCAGCCTAACGATGTCGCTTGAAATTCAGAAAAATTAGTTGATGAGAGTGGAAAGGGTCCCTCATCATTTGTAAATAAAATGTATAGAAATAATGACCTAGAATAACATACCCCATCATAATAATATGGAAACTAGAATATATATCATAAAGGAATTCATGACTTAAAAGAGGAGGGTGAAAGGTTCCCTTACCTTAAAGAGTAACTTCAAAAACCTCGATGGTTGGGACCTTAGGGGTATTGAGGGAACCTTATAAGGAATATTTTGGAGGTAAAAAGACTGGATATTCATTGATAAGGTTTTTGGAATGAAAGCAATGAAGAAATGTGTTGGTATTTATAGAAAAAGTGAGGGAATATTTAATTATTTTCCAAGGGACACCTCATCTGTGGTATTTACAAAACCATGGGATTGCCCATGGTATTGGCCACTTGGGACACCTCATAACATATATTACTATTCAAAATTATACCAGAATTATTTCATCATTATTAAATAATTAATGATGTCATTTATCACACCGAAACTCAAAACAGTTATTTACTTATGCTATTATATCATTTCACCATTCAAGATGCCTAAATTATATTTATACTTTCTTAAGATAGGTTACTATTCCATTGGTAACATTACTATTCATAAGGGTAATATTAAAATTAATATTTGACTATTCACTAAAAATTATGTTGATCTTATTTGACTATAAATTTATTACTGATCACAACTATAAAAGGCCATTTTTTGAAAATTATTTTACATTATTAATTATTTAAATTATAAAAAAATATTTTAAAATACCCATTTTTCTAAAATTTCATCAATAATATATAACTTCTATAAATTCATCCTATATTTATCCGAGCATTTGAAATACAAAAATTTTACCATAAGAATAAATAAAAATTTTATTTATATAAAATGATTAAATAAAGTAACTAAGTCCTTGTTACATAGCCCCTTATAACACCTACATAGGACCTAAGTGTTAGGTGTACTATGGTAATAGAATCTTGGGGGGGCTCTGTAACACCCCAAACCTAATTACCTAGAGTCGGTGCAATATTACATAACAATGTCATGATCACAAGGGATCATATATTGAAAGACCTATTAGTTTAGTAGCCTTAGAAGTACAAGATATATACCTACGTTTTACATTACATCATGAAATAAAAACAACAAAAACATTTTTAACCATTTGAACACACTTATATCCATTAGTCTATCCCTATAAGTAAACCATAAAATACTTCTTCACATCATAGGAAAAATAAAACATATAAAGGGGTGAGATTGGATGCTTAGTATGGATAACAATATACCAGAAACTTTCATAAATAAGCAAAAAAATTAAGGAAATGTATTAGAGTAAAACAAAATCCTTTTTAAACATAAACTTCAGAATAATGTGGAAAATATTAATCAAAATAATTCCATTTACTTATTCACATGGATATTCTACTAGTCGA
Source organism: Viscum album (assembly GCA_963277665.1). Lineage (NCBI taxonomy): Eukaryota > Viridiplantae > Streptophyta > Magnoliopsida > Santalales > Viscaceae > Viscum > Viscum album. The sequence goes on along the minus strand of OY728128.1, from coordinate 256,360,623 downwards.
ATAATCACATGTAATATAATTAGCCAATTTCATAATGATTGAATGCATAATGCCAAATTTCATTACCACAAATTCATGGCCTTGTGCCATGACTATAAAAAAGATTTTTTCAAGGCCTTGTGCCAAGACACTAGTTTGTCTCATGGGACCTACTAGTGCATCAAGGAGCTATAGCAGGCTCCACCGATCACTTACTAAGTCCAATGCATTCCTCATATGAGAAGGTTGAAACATAACATAAACATTCATATTAAAAATAACACACGAAATGTCAATAATTTATCCATAAAAAATCAATTGTATAAAAATAACACATCCATAGTCAAACATATAATAAAATCATTAATAAAATATGTAAGATTGTATCATAGTAAATCAACTTCAAACAAGTGTAAAATCCATCAAAGGATGTTGCCATAGATGAAATCAAAACTATTAGAGAGAAATATCTCTTTCTATTTTGAAATCATTTAAAAGTAACATAATTATAAAAGAAAATATTTATTTTGAAAATATTATTATAATATTTTAATGGAATCTTAGAAGGTGATATAATGGTGGAAAATAGCCACACTCACCGTATAAGTTAAAAAAACAGTATTTCTTTAATTTTGTCGAAAAGGTCGTAAAAGACCTTGTCTGAAAAAATGATGGAAAGATTCCATTATAAAAATCTCATAAAAAAATGGTATAAATGACTTTAACCCGTAGTCTAGAAAATATTAAAAAAAAATTGAAATACATTTTTAAGAAACATGGATGTGGATTATAAAGATGTCCCTATAGATACTCACGTATAAATAACCTCGAATAATGAAGAGATTGTAGAATTAACCCTTACCTTGTACTATTACTTGGTTGAGGGTATGTTAACCTCACGTATAATATTTAAATAATTGTTATTAAATTATACAAGAACCACATACATTGTAACGACCCGAAATTTTTAAATAAATTTTGTTTCCTAATTTTATGTGTTATTGTTATACTCAACAAAAATGTTTTATTTGATAAACATGATTATAATTAAAATGAGATCAGTGGGTTTTGACTATTATATAACCATCGGTCAACATGACCGCTGTGAACAAAATGTTTTGATTATTGTCTCTAAATATAAGTAATCTTGGTTAATTATTATAGAAAGAAGATTCGATGGCCTCACCTAGTAGTCTTGGACCGATCGAAGCCCATCTAACAGAGCTTGGGAAGGAGGTAGCACCACTGGGCTTTGCTCTGGATCAAATCCAAGCCGAAATTCATCATGTGAAGCTGGAACGAAATCGCCTTCGTGAGAAGTTCAAACTGATAGAAATTACTACTCGGGCAATGTTGACTGAGCCGCCCCAAGCTTCTATCACCGTAGAACACCTTACTCTTAGGTCCTATGCTGGTATTATAAGGGGTTATGTAACGAGACCGTAACTACCTTGTGTAATCCTTTTTTTAAATAAAAATTGGGATTTCTTCTTATGATGAAGTTTATGAATTTTGAAATGACCGGATAAATATAGTATGCATATTTTTGATGAATTTTAGAAAAAGGATATTTTAAATATGTTTATGTAAACCCTAAATAATTAAAAATGTGTAATGATTTTCAAAAAATGGTCTTCTGCAATTATGTTCAGTACTAAATTTAGAGTCTAATAAGATCAAATTGATTTTTGATGAATAGTAAATTATGAATAGTGATTTTATGATTAGGATTAGTAATATGACCAAATGGATTAGTAATCTCACTTAAAGAAAGTTTTAAAATAATCTAGGCACCTTGATTAAGTATTGTGATTCAATAAAATAGTTAAATAACGGTTTCATTAATTATTATTCAAGTATTAGTTTTTTCGGGTGAATAGTGTTTTTTAATTAAAAATTTAATTAAAAATAATTAGAAAATTATTTTTATAAAAATGACTTTATTTTTGAACTCAGAGCATCGATATTATGTTATGGTAATTTTTGGGGTTTTTTCTGAAAAAAATGAATTTTTGATGAATAGTGTTTTTATTTAAAAATTAAATTAAAAATATTTAGAAAATTATTTTTATAAAATGGATTTCATTTTTGAAATCAGAGCATTGATATTTGGTTAATTTGAAATTTTGAGATTTTTCTGAGAAAGTTGAATTTTCAGTGAATAGTAAAAATACAGTTTTAGGGTTTCGGTATGTTTAATGACATCATAACGGTGTCATGATGATGTCATGAGATCTTTTGAGGGTTGTCCGGCCAAGGGTGATGAATTATTGTTTTGGGGGCCCCATGTGGCCTAACTCCATGATAAATGACAAGGGAGAGCACATGGGTTTGAGAAAAGCACATGTGAGGTGTCCCTTGTCCATTAATGCCTTGTCCCCTCACTTTCCCTATAAATACCAAGCCCTCCTCTCATCCATTAGACTCCCCACTCATTCCCAACGAATTTCTGGTCTCATTACCTCCCAAGGAGTCCTCCCAAGGTGCCCCCAAGCCCTCAAGGTCCCAACCTTTGAGGTTTAAGAGTTACATTTTAAGGTAAGGGATCCGACCTCTCTCTTTCTTTTCAAGTAATCTCTTTTATGTCATTTCTTTTATAATCCATGTTCTTATGTTGGAGGATGTTATTTTATATTCATCCTAATGCCTATTTCATGTTCATATGATGAGAGACCCCCCCTTTCTCTCATCAATTCGTTTTAAGAATGTTTAAGTGGCGCCGTTAGGCTGCCGAATTTTTAAGGGATTCTTTCACCTTCCTCGTTTTCAAGTTCTATTTTCATTCAAGTCTTTCATGTTCCTTTTTATTATGTTGGGGTATGATCTCTAAATTTATCATACTGATCTTTTATTATAATATGATGAGAGACCCCATTTGATCGCTTCAATTCAGTATTTTGACGTTTTAAGTGGCGCCGTTAGGCTGCCGAATTTTTAAGTGGTTCTTCACCCTTCTCGTTTTGAAGTTCTACTTTCATGTCAATTATTTCAAGTTCCTTTTTTTATATTGGGGTATGATCTCTATATCTATCATACTGTACTCTTATGTTCATATTATGAGAGACCCCATTTGATCGCTTCAATTCAGTATTTTTAAGTTTTAAGTGGCGCCGTTAGGCTGCCGAATTTTTAAGTGGTTCTTCACCCTTCTCGTTTTGAAGTTCTACTTTCATGTCAATTATTTCAAGTTCCTTTTTGTTATATTGGGGTATGATATCTATATCTATCATAATGGACTCTTATGTTCATATGATGAGAGACCCCATTTGATCACTTCAATTCAGTATTTTGAAGTTTTAAGTGGCGCCGTTAGGCTGCCGAATTTTTAAGTGGTTCTTCACCCTTCTCGTTTTGAAGTTCTACTTTCATGTCAATTATTTCAAGTTCCTTTTTTTTATATTTGGGTATGATCTCTATATATATAATACTGGACTCTTATGTTCATATGATGAGAGACCCCATTTGATCTCTTCAATTCAGTATTTTGATGTTTTACGTGGCGCCGTTAGGCTGCCGAATTTTTAAGTGGTTCTTCACCCTTCTCGTTTTGAAGTTCTACTTTCATGTCAATTCTTTCAAGTTACTTTTTGTTATGTTGGGGAATTATCTCTATATCTATCATACTTAACTCTTATGTTCACATGATGAGAGACCCTATTTGATCTTTTCAAATCATTTTTGTTGATGTTTAAGTAACGCCGTTAGGCTACCGAACTTTCATAAGAGAAACCTATTTTTTTTTCTTCCTTCCATGTTTTTCATTTCAAATGGTATGTCCTTGAAATTCCATTACCATGATCATGTATCCTTCTTATTCTGTCCATGTACTATTTTATGGGTCATTTATGAATGTTTGACCCATTTTACCTCTCTTTTAATGTCTTCTAAAACCTCGGAACATTGCCGTTATGCTGCAGAATTTCTGTCTCAAAATGTCTCTCTCTTTTTCTAAAGTTCTTTTATTTTATTAAGTGAATACTCAAAGCTCATTCTTCTAAAGGGGTATTCACATATATACCAAAATGTTCTATTTTTAATTCTGGGATTTACATACATGATACCCACCTTCCTTTTCTGTGGGTTTTAAAGTGATATAAAGATCATGTCTTTAAAGCAGTTTTTAAAAAGTTATGATTATGAAATGAAACCCATTTCTTTTATGCTATATGGGTTATTTATGAAATTTATGATGATGATATATGTGGATCACATGATAATAAAGGCAAATTTAAGGGTGCGCCCTAATAGCGCTCCAATGCATTGGGTAATGATGTAACCACTAGAGATTACAATTTTCACGATACCTTGGTGAATAACCTTGGTAATTTTAAAATGACACCTTGGGGATGGACCTTGGTGATATGTTTATGATTGTCTATGTTAAATGATGTAGCCACATCTTAAAGTTATGAAAAAGTTTTATTTTTATTATGATATGCCTCATGATTTCATTTTCATGCATTAAAGTTCTTTTCATGACTTTATTGATGTATCTAAAGTTCATATGTAAAATGTTTCACTTGTTTCCCTTGCTGGGCCTTCTGCTCACCCTTCCTTTTGATGTTTTTCCCCAGGTTATGAGATGCAGTAATGAGCCTAGGGTGAACATGAGGAGAAGCCTTTCAAGTTTTTAAGAAGAATGTTTTTTTTGTTTCATGTTTTATGTTCCTTGTTTCCAAGACACTAAACCTTAAAGATCCTCAGTTCCGTGTAATGGAATGAAAAGTTATGTTATAAAAAGACGGGATGCTATAGATGGTATCAAAGGATGGTTTAGTTATTTGTGGAAATTAGGATATGAAAACTCTAGGAGGAACCCTATAGAAAAGTTTAATATAGGAAATCTTCCTGGTATTTTGGTGAGTATTGAGTAAGGGGTTGCCAAGAAAATACATCCCTGTCTGGATACGAGCAGGTAGAGGTGGCTCTAGCACAGATGTACATAGGGGTAAAACCCGAAAACACCGCTTTGAGCTTGACTCGAATGGGAACTAGTACACGACAACGGGCCTTGCTGCACTCTTGGTTACGACACTCCCGGGGGATATGCTTTGGTAAATTCATAAGCTTGGTATGAACCATTGTTAAAGGAACAAAGATAAAATAAAATAAAGGTTCACATAAGAATATATGATCATTCATAACCTAGATGGGAACCTAGGAGATCACAAGTTAGGGTATACCTTTCATATACAAGTTATCCTTATATGCTTTCAGTTCCTTTTCATGATTATTAGCTAAGTACTTAAGCCCCTAATTATGCTTTCTCTTCTTAGTTAATGGTGGGAAATGGAAGAACATGTTCCGACAACCAATGTGATAGGAAATGCGACGATTTTCGTATTAATATGACAGGGATGATTAGGGGATTAAAATATGATTATTATTTTGGAAGACGTTCATTATTTTGGGAACCATATTTGATCGAGGTAAATAGATTACTACGGTATTTTCATTGAGGAGTAAGGTTGACTTATATTTTGAAGAATCGATGAATTTAAGGTGAACTTATAGTAATTTAGGTTACTTATGGGAATGACTAACCTATCTTGGGTAAAATATGTTTAGGTTAGATACTTTTTTATAAGATTTTAGGAGTGGTTGATGTTGTCTGGAGATGAACAATGAAGTTGTTTTGGAAGACTATGTTATCAAATCCTTATGGTATTTGGGTTTCAATCTTAGTTTGGTTTGTTTTGAGGAATTTTAAGGACTATTATTTATGGAATGGTCTATGATGAACTTTGGGTAGTACCATGGAACTTTGATGATTTAAAAGTAGATTCCATTCCTATGGGATTATTTCTTTTTGAAGAGTTGTTTTACCTTAACCTTTTTGTTTTTGGGATAATGTTTAAAGATAGAAGAAATAGATAGTTAATGTTTTGTAGATTATGTGATTCTATAGAAGATGATTCTTGTGCTTTTATGAAACCAAGTGTTTTTGAATTCTCATCATTTGGAGGAAAGATTAGTGTTGGTAGGGACTTGTTAAAGGATGAAACTCTACTTGAAGGTAGGTATATTTTCTTATGTTTTTGTTCTATGTAGTAAATGAAATCCTCAAAATTATGAAAAGAAACGTAAAACAAAAATGTTGTTGGTTTACGTTTCCTACTAGGTAATCAAAGACCGTTTACACACATCATAAGTTTGTGATTTTCTCATGGTTAACTTTCTCCTAATCATGTTCTCTATCACTCTCCCTCAGAACTTGACCCTTTGTTTTTTTCCTCCATGTCCATGTTTTCCTACATGGAACCCTAGTGTGGGTTAACTCGGGTGACCATTGTACTTCCCTTTCTTTATTTTAAAGTAATAGTTTTACTGACTCCTTTTACGATGTGGGACTTTCAATGAAATTTCAAAACCCAATTTTAAAATTGCGAGGACGCAATTTCTTAAGGGGGGAATATTGTAACGACCCGAAATTTTTAAATAAATTTTGTTTCCTAATTTTATGTGTTATTGTTATACTCAACAAAAATGTTTTATTTGATAAACATGATTATAATTAAAATGAGATCAGTGGGTTTTGACTATTATATAACCATCGGTCAACATGACCGCTGTGAACAAAATGTTTTGATTATTGTCTCTAAATATAAGTAATCTTGGTTAATTATTATATAAAGAAGATTCAATGGCCTCACCTAGTAGTCTTGGACCGATCGAAGCCCATCTAACAGAGCTTGGGAAGGAGGTAGCACCACTGGGCTTTGCTCTGGATCAAATCCAAGCCGAACTTCATCATGTGAAGCTGGAACGAAATCTCCTTCGTGAGAAGTTCAAACTGATAGAAATTACTACTCGGGAAATGTTGACTGAGCCACCCCAAGCTTCTATCACCCTATCACACCTTACTCTTAGGTCCTATGCTGGTATTATAAGGGGTTATGTAATGAGACCGTAACTACCTTGTGTAATCCTTTTTTTAAATAAAAATTGGGATTTCTTCTTATGATGAAGTTTATGAATTTTGAAATGACCGGATAAATATAGTATGCATATTTTTGATGAATTTTAGAAAAAGGATATTTTAAATATGTTTATGTAAACCCTAAATAATTAAAAATGTGTAATGATTTTCAAAAAATGGTCTTCTGCAATTATGTTCAGTACTAAATTTAGAGTCTAATAAGATCAACTTGATTTTTGATGAATAGTAAATTATGAATAGTGATTTTATGACTAGGATTAGTAATATGAACAAATGGATTAGTAATCTCACTTAAAGAAAGTTTTAAAATAATCTAGGCACCTTGATTAAGTAATGTGATTCAATAAAATATTTAAATAACGGTTTCATTAATTATTATTCAAGTATTAGTTTTTTCGGGTGAATAATGTTTTTTAATTAAAAATTTAATTAAAAATAATTAGAAAATTATTTTTATATTAATGAATTTATATATCATACTGTACTCTTATGTTCATATGATGAGAGACCCCATTTGATCTCTTCAATTCAGTATTTTGATGTTTTAAGTGGCGCCGTTAGGCTGCCGAATTTTTAAGTGGTTCTTCACCCTTCTCGTTTTGAAGTTCTACTTTCATGTCAATTCTTTCAAGTTACTTTTTGTTATGTTGGGGAATTATCTCTATATATATAATACTGAACTCTTATTTTCACATGATGAGAGACCCTATTTGATCTTTTGAAATCATTTTTGTTGATGTTTAAGTAACGCCGTTAGGCTGCCGAACTTTCATAAGAGAAACCTAATTTTTTTTTCTTCCTTCCATGTTTTTCATTTCAAATGGTATGTCCTTGAAATTTCATTACCATGATCATGTATCCTTCTTATTCTGTCCATGTACTATTTTATGGGTCATTTATGAATGTTTGACCCATTTTACCTCTCTTTTAATGTCTTCTAAAACCTCGGAACATTGCCGTTATGCTGCAGAATTTCTGTCTCAAAATGTCTCTCTCTTTTTCTAAAGTTCTTTTATTTTATTAAGTGAATACTCAAAGCTCATTCTTTTAAAGGGGTATTCACATATATACCAAAGTGTTCTATTTTAAATTCTGGGATTTACATACGTGAGACCCACCTTCCTTTTCTGTGGGTTTTAAAGTGATATAAAGATCATGTCTTTAAAGCAGTTTTTAAAAAGTTATGATTATGAAATGAAACCCATTTCTTTTATGCTATATGGGTTATTTATGAAATTTTTGATGATGATATATGTGGCTCACATGATAATAAAGTCAAATTTAAGGGTGCGCCCTGATAGCGCTCCAATGCATTGGGTAATGATGTAACCACTAGAGATTACAATTTTCACGATACCTTGGTGAATAACCTTGGTAATTTTAAAATGACACCTTGGGGATGGACCTTGGTGATATGTTCATGATTGTCTATGTTAAATGATGTAGCCGAATCTTCAAGTTATGAAAAAGCTTTATTTTTATTATGATATGCCTTATGATTTCATTTTCATGCATTAAAGTTCTTTTCATGACTTTATTGATGTATCTCAAGTTCATATGTAAAATGTTTCACTTGTTTCCCTTGCTGGGCCTTCTGCTCACCCTTCCTTTTGATGTTTTTCCCCAGGTTATGAGATGCAGTAATGAGCCTAGGGTAAACATGAGGAGAAGCCTTTCAAGTGTTTAAGAAGAATTTTTTTTTTGTTTCATGTTTTATGTTCCTTGTTTCCAAGACACTAAACCTTAAAGATCCTCAGTTCCGTGTAATGGAATGAAAAGTTATGTTATAAAAAGACGGGATGCTATATACATAAATAAGGTATCATATATGATCATCTAATATTTCTTTGTTAATAATATTTCAGTAGTATCATTGTTTTGGGTGTTAACTGATTTGTTTTCCTTTATATTCTTGGTTACATAATCCATGTTTGTTATGGATATGATGTATTTGATTCATATCAAGAATTATATTAAGTTCATAAAAATTATTTTTAATCATAAAATAAAAATTATTCTTTAATGGTTACGATGGGGTATGAATCTTATCGCGTTTGTGGAGACGGTAATCCGTACGTACGCATGAGCAACAATATCATTCTATTGATGGTGAAATAGTATGTAATTGGATTTTATATAATATATAAAGAATCATTAACATTATATATTTATTATTTACATAAGTTATATTCATTATTATACCTATCTAAATAATTAAGTGTTTGAGTAACAGACTACACCACGACGTGGAGACAGTAAGCCGTATGTACACACGTATGATGACTTGTCATTCATAGGATGGATAGAATAATGAATATGGTTTTACCATATTTATAATAACATCACAATATGTACAAGGTACTGGATGGATTATTTTGGTATGGAAACAACAAAGAAAGAGGAAGTGGAAGAAGAAAAGAACTTTGAAAGAGGTGGTGAAATTATTACCTCTTCTTCGGGTGTTTTCTTTTGAGTTCATCAAAAGGGATCCTTAGGTTGGATTTATGATCAAATTAAGGCCTCTAGGTAGAAGTGAGTGTTTTTGGGAGGATATTTGAGATGGGGTTAGCCGAGACAAATGTCTTTGGATGTGATATCTTGAGAGAAGGGGAAGTACCCTTTTATAAGAGAGATGATGGTCACTTTAGGAAAAGTTTGAAATATTATTTTATTATACAATAATATTCGTATTATAATGGCTAAAAAATGATTTATTTCATGTTTAAGGTGGGGATGGGTCGAAAATATCTCAACCAATAAGTTTTACACAGGTTTAAGTCACTATATTATACTTATATTTTAGATTTAACTTTTAACATGTATTCTTATATTATTATAATAAATGGTTAATAATCTTACTATAAAAAGTCAAGAGAACCCCATGTGATTCATTATTTAATAAATAACCATATCTAAGTACTTTTGAAAATCCTTAGACTTTTAGGAATATTATATTAATTAATAATATAGTATTTTTTTTTTAAAACTCATTTATGTCAATTTTGACACTATTTAGTATTGAATTTTTGTTAAAGTCCTAAAAACTTGATTACTTAGAAAAAAATTAATTTAATCAACCCTAAAATGTAATATTAACCAATATAATTCATGTAATTCATAAAAATTCTCAATTTACATTTATTTGGATATTTATAATATCAATTATTTTAATCATTCATTAATAACGTAATTATTACATTATCATTGTGTTGTAAATAAGTTTAATTATTTAATGTCTAAAAATTATAAATAAAATACCATTATTTATTAAATATTTTTAGATTAATAATGAATATTTATATTCGAATTTATCATATGTGTAATCCTATATTAAAAACATTTTATTTATGAAATTTTGAAGTTAACACTTTTAACTCTTCTTTAAATAAAATAATAATAAATGTCCTTATCTAATACAAATGGACCAAAAGGATAATATTTTATTCCTAGGGTTGATTTTGGTCGAAAAACACTTATCCAATAGATTTAGAACACATGTTAGGGTAATTATAATATCATTTTAACCTTTAATTATCCTATTTACTTTTAACCGTGGTAAATAAAAATAAAAAGTTACTATTCACCCAAAAATATTTTCATCTTATTGAACCAAATTTTACGTACTTATTTCAACCTTGTCTCACAAATTTTTGAAATTCAACTCACAGAAGCGGTGAAATTAAGTTTTATGCAAATTTGCAAATGCTCTTAAAAGGTGGGTAAAAGACGGTAAAAAGTTTACTAAAATTTTATATATCTAATATTATTATAAAATTAGTCCAATGAATTAAATTGAACGTATATAGGTATTATGTATCTATTTATACCTAATATAAATTTAAATAAAATAACTAATTATTTAAATAAATAGTCAGTTTTAAACAACAACACATTGTTTTTTCACTATTTATAAAAAATTGAATGTTTTTAGAAAAATACCAAAAATTCACCCAATGTTAATTTTGATATTCAGAATCCAAAAATGAAGTCCATTTTGAAAAATAAAATTTATAAAATTTCAAAAAGTGGGTATTACTATTCATAATGGCTAATTTGATTGGTCATGGTGTGATAGAAACTCGATGTTGCGCACAACACAAGCTATTGCATTATTCAAAGGGGAACGTACCATGGAAGATTGGGGTGTCACATGCTTGGAAAATATTGCCTGAGTGGTGATTTATATCAGTTTTAACTTCTCCCATCGATGATTTGGGATTTGACCAAAGTAAAGCCTAATGATGCAACCTCCTTCCCAAGATTCGATTGATGGGCTTCGTATGGCTCGGGTTTACTAGATAAGGCTAACAACTCTTCTTCTTGTATTAATAAACCATGATCACTTATATTTATAAACATTAATCATAACATTAAGTGTAACGACCCGAAAGTTTGAATAAATATTGTCTCCTAATTTTGTGTGTTATTTTATAACCAAGAAAACTGTTTCATTTGATAACATGAGTATAATTAAAATGAGATTGTTGGGTTTTGACTGTTATATGATCGTTGGTCAATATGACCACTGGAAACTAAACGTTTCGATTACTGTCTCTAAATACAAGTGATCTTGGTTAATTAATATAGAAATAAGATTTGATGGCCTCATCCAGTAGTCTCGGGCCAATCGAAGCCCATCTAACGGAACTTGGGAAGGAGGTAGCACCACTGGGCTTTGATCTAGACCAAACCCGTGCCGAACTTAATCGTTTGAAGCTAGAACAGAATCGCCTTTGCGAGAATTTCAAACTGATAGAAATTACTACTCGTCCAATGTTAGCCGAGCCACCCCAAGATTCTATCACCCTAGAACACCTTACTCTTAGGTTCTATGCTGGTGTTATAAGGGGCTATGTAACGAGACCATAACTGCCTTGTGTAATCATTTAAAATTTTGTTCTCTTCTTATGGTGATGTTTGTGAATTTTCAAATGTCTGGATAAATATAGTATGCATATTTTTGATGAATTTTAGAAAAAGGATATTTTAAAAATGTTTATGTAAACCCTAAATAATTAAAAATGTGTAATGATTTTAAAAAATGGTCTTCTACAACTATGTTTACTACGAAATTTAGAATCTAACAAGATCAACTTAATTTTTGATGAATAGTAAATTAGGAATAGTGATTTTATTCTTAGGATTAGTAATGTGACCAAATGGATTAGTAATATCACTTAAAGAAAGTATTAATATAATCTACGCACCTTGATTAGGTAATGAGATTCAATAAAATAAGTAAATAACTATTTCAGAAATTATTAGTCAAGTATTAGTTTTTTCTGGTGAATAGTATTTTTTAATTAAAAATTAAATTAAAAATATTTAGAAAAATATTTTTATAAAATAGATTTAATTTTTGAACTCAGAGCATCGATATTATGTTAAGGTAATTTTCGGGGATTTTTCTAAAAAAAATGAATTTCGGGTGAATAGTGTATCTATTTAAAAATTAAATTAAAAATATTTCAAAAAATATTTTTATAAAATGGAGTTCATTTATAAAATCAGAGAATTGATATTTTGTTAAGGTGAATTTTTGGGATTTTTCTAAGAAAGTTGAATTTTCAGTGAATAGTAAAAATACAGTTTTAAGGTTTCAGTATGTTTAATGATATTATAACTGTGTCATGATGATGTCATGATATATTTTAAGGGTTTTCCGACCAAAGGTGATGAATTATTGTATGGGGGGACCCATGTGGAATAACTCTATGGTAAATACCATCGGAGAGCCCGTGGTTTTGAGAAAACCACTTGTGAGGTGTCCCTTGGCCATTAATTCCTTGTCCCCTCACATTCCCTATAAATACCCACCCTTTCCTCCATTAGTTTTCACTCCCAAATATCCCCCAACTAAGATCTGGTCTCATTACCTCCCAAGAAGTCCTCTCAAGGTGACCCCAATCCCTCAAGGTCCCAACCATTGAGTTTTAAGAGATACGTTTTAAGGTAAGGGATCCTACCACTCTCTTTCTTTCCAAGTACTCTCTTTTATGTCATTTCTTTTATGATCCATGTTCTTATGTTTTAGGATGTTCTTTTTTATTAATACTAATTCTCTTTTCATGTTCAAATGATGAGATACCCCCTCTTAATCACATCAATTCGTTTTAAGAAAGTTTAAGTGGCGCTGTTAGGCTGCCGAATTTTTAAGGGATTCTTTCACCTTTCTCATTTTTCAAAGTTCTAATTTAATGTCAAGTATTTAAATTTCATTTTTATTGTGTTGGGGTATTATATCTATATATATCATACTTATATTTTATTTTCATATGATGAGTGACCCCATTTTATCTCGTCAATTCATTTTTGTTGAAGTTTAAGTGGCGCCGTTAGGCTACCGAATATTTAAGGGATTCTTTCACCTTTCTCATTTTTCAAAGTTCTACTTTAATGTAAAGTCTTTCAAGTTCCTTTTTATTTTGTTGGGGTATTATCTCTATATCTATCATACTGATCTTTTATTTTCATATTATGAGAGACTCTATTTGATCTCTTCAATTCATTTTTGTTGAAGTTTAAGTGGCACTGTTAGGCTGCCGAATTTTTAAGGGATTCTTTCACCTTTCTTATTTTTCAAAGTTCTACTTTCATGTAAATCCTTTCAAGTTCCTTTTTATTATATGGGGTTATTATATCTATATCTATCATACTTATCTTTTATGGTCATATTATTAGAGACCCTATTTGATCTCATCAATTCATTTTTGTTGAAGTTTAAGTGACGTCGTTAGGCTGCCAAATTTTCATAAGAGAAATCTTATTTTTGTCTTCCTTTCATGTTCTTCATTTCATAGGGTATATATTTAAAATTTCATTAAAATTTTATTAAATCCTTTATATTTTGGCCCCTTACTGTTTTAATGATCATTTATGAGTGGGTGAACCATGTCCCCTCTCTTTTCAATGTTTTCTAAAACCCCGAAACATAGCCGTTATGCTGCAGAATTTCCGTCTCAAAATGTCTCACTCTTATTCTCAAATTCATTTATTTTATTAAGTGAATACTCAAAGCTATTTATTCTAAAAGGGTATTCACATATATACCAAAATGTTCTATTTTAAATTCTGGTATTTACATACATGAGACTCACTTTCCCTTTCAGTGGGTTTAGATTGACATAAAGATCATGTCTTTAAAGCAGTTTTTAAAACGTTATGATTATGAAATGAAACCCATTTCTTTTATGCTATATGGGTTGTTTATGAAATGATTGATGATGATATATGTATATCAAATGATAATAAAGACAAATTAAGGGTGCGCCGTGATAGCGCTCCAATTCATTGGGTAAAGACTTAATCTCTAGAGATGACCATTTTTAACGACGCATTGGTGAATAACCTTGGTAATTTTTAATGACACCTTGGGGATGGACCTTAGTGAAACGGAAATGATTGTCTACGTTAAATGTTGTAGCCACATCTTCAAGTTATGAAATGCGTTATTTTTATTATGATATCCCTCATGATCTCTTTCTCATGCCTTAAAGTTATTTTTCATGACTTTTGATGTATCTCAAGTTCTCATGTAAAATGTTTCCCTTGTTTCCCTTACTAGGCCTTTGTCTCCCCCTTCCTTTGATATATGCTCCCAGGTTTTGAGATATTGTAATGAACTTAGGATGAACAAATGAAAAATCCTTTCAAGTGTTTAAGAATAATGTTTTTTTATGTAATAAGTTACTGGATTCCAAGACACTAATCCTTAAAGATCCTCGGTTTTGTATAATGAAATGAATGTTTATGTGATAAAAATGTGGGATTCTATAGTTGGTATCAAAGGATGGTTTAGTTATTTGTGGAAATTATGATATGAAAACTTTAGGAATAAGCCTATAGAAAAGTTTAAATATATGAAATATTCCAGGTATTTTGATGAGTATTGAGTAAGGGGTTGCCAAGAAAATACATCCTTGTCTGGATATGAGTAAGTAGAGGTGGCTCTGTCATTGATGTACATAGGGGTAAAACCCAAAAACACCGCTTTGAGCTAGACTCGAATGGGAACTGGTACACGACAACGGGCCTTGCCTCTTGGTTATGACACTCCCGGGGGATATTCTTTGGTAAATTCATAAGCTTAGTATGAACCATTATTAAAGGAACAAAGATAAAATAAAATAAACATTCACATAAGAATATATGATCATGGATAACCTGGTTTGGAACCTAGGGGATCAAAAGTTACGGTATACTTTTATTCTACAAGTTATCCTTCTAAGCTTTATGTAAAGACCCTTAAAATTCAAGGATATTTTTTTTCTTAATTTTCTTTGGAATTTTACAAGAACGCAGTTTCTGACGGCACCTGATTCCGAGGCTCGGTGTGCTCGGAATCATTTTCTAAAGTTTGTCTTGGGTAAGTTCAGTGAACGAACGAGCAGGTTTTTCTAACTTTTGAACCGGTCCTCGGAATCGAATTCCGAGGGCACCGATGGAATCACAGTGCCGGTATTTTCTTAGAAATGCATTTTCCGGAGTTGCGTTTCCTTGGGTGTGGTTTTATTTTTGGGGTTAAGTTAAGAAATAAAATAAAATGGGGTGACAACTTTATTTTATTTCACTTAAGCCACTTAAAGCCACTTAAGCTGAGTTGAAACGGATAGGGTGGAACCCAAAATATCCTACCCACTTGGTAGGATATTTTTGAAGTGGGGTCTGCACGAGCCCCACCATTTCTTTTCCTCTAAGTAATGCACCCACGAAAACCTCTCTTAAATGAATGTCAACTGGTGTGTTTTCTTAATTCTTAACGCCCCTATTAATTGGGCAGTTAGTCGTTACCATTAATTCATCGAATTAATGGTTTATTTCCTAACTTTGTTTTTTGTTTGTTGGCATAAGAATAAAATAAGACTAACACATGTGGGTGGCTTGTTGAGAGGATTTGGAGAAACTCTAAGTTCTTCATCCTCCTACGTGAAGAACGCGAAGAACGCCGAACCCTTGGAGATCGACGACGTGATGCCGTGTACCGTGAAGCCGACGATCCTCCTTCCGCGACATTTCTTCCGCGACGATCCTCCTTCCGTGACGTTTCTTCCGCGACGATCCTTCCCCACGACAATATTCGATCATCAACCGATTGAGGTAGGGGATTGCAGACCTTTTAATTTCCTTTGTGGATTTTATCTTCAATAAGGGTTTAATTGGTACAATTAAATCTGTGTGTTTTCTTTAACCCTCGGAGATCGTCGACGCGATGCCGTGTACCGCAACGACGCGACGCCCCTTCCGCGACGCGACAATCCTCTTCCTCTACGACGGTCAATTCCGCGAAGAACTCACGTTCGACGACTATGACGAGGTAGGGGTTGATTATTTTAAATATTTGTGATTTATACCCGTGGAGTATGTTTTAAAATTGTTGTGAGACTTTTAAAACCGCTAATGCGGTGGGTACAGACTAACGAACAAGTTCGAACCCACCGCCCCTTTCGTTCTTGGTGTGTGAAACGGCGGACGTCGACAGAGCAGGCCGCACGGGCGATGCGAGGTCCTCGCAGTGAAGGACGGACCCCGGGAGGGCCTTTGGCAAAGACGACGTGAAATTCTGACCACCGAAACTCGTCCGGTGGTCTGCGGAGCAGCCCGCCGGTGCGCCTCGCTGGCACGGCGACGCCGACAGCAGGAGGCAGCGACGCCTGGCACACCGCCGGAAGGAACCGCCGCGGCTGAAGCTGCGGCGGCAGCACGCGGTCCCGTGACCGTGCGGGACCGGAGGAGGATGGGACGCGGCGGCCCGGCCGCGTTCGCTGTCAAGGGCGGCCCCACACGGGGCCGCGGTTCCCCCACGTGGGGGCAGCATGCCCCCCACTCCGCTCGGCCGTAACCGGCTGAGCCGACCTGCCTGGCGGTCGGGCCGCGCCCGCGCCGGCCAGGCCGGGTCGCACCCAGGCCGGGCTGGGCCACCCAGGACAGGCCGGGCCACACCGGCCGGGTCAGACCCAGAACCGGTTCGGATTGACCCGGTTCAGGCCGACCCTGGGGGGGTTGGGCCGGGTCGGTCTGGGCCCAAACCCCCAGTTTTCGGACCTTTTTGGTCTTTTTCTCATAACATGAGATACGAGCCTCTAATCGATGCACCGTCAGAGGAGATGTGATCCTTGGATCGAGACGGTCGTTACGGTATATCGCACTCAAGGTTTCGGAGTACATGGGGTTTGGCCGGGTTGGTTCGTACACGGAACCAACCGGGCCCTCGGAGCGGAAACAGTTATATCTTGAGCTTCAGGCGTCCGATTGACGTGCCGTCGACTTTGATGGATTCCTCTAAGTGAGACGGATCTTTTGGCTTACTTTTCACGAGGTTTGGATGCAGGTGGAGTACGGTCGGGTTGGTTTTGACTTAAAAACCAACCGGGCCCCTGGGACGAAAAAGCCAATAACTCTCAGACCGGGCGTCCGATTGATGCGCCGTCTGCGACGTTGAGTTCCTGTTGACGATACGGAACTTTTGGATACATCAACTCCGGACTATGTGTCAGTTGATGTATCAGGCCCTCAGCTCGTGGAGCGGACCCTCCCGAACGAGCTTGCTGTGTGCGGGACCCCTAGAGCTGGCTGCGTCTGCGACGACAATGAAGACAGTATGGGAATCCTCCGTGGGATCGGTAGTGACCACTACAGTATTTTTTGGGATACATCAACTTCGGACTACATGCCAGTTGATGCATCGACCTCTTGGCTCGTGGAGTGGACCCTCCCGAAACAAGCATGCTCTGTGCGGAAACCCTAGAGCCGGTTGAGACTTGACAACTGCTGATCAAACGTCACGGTGTGTTACAGATAGCCCAGTGGGAAGCCCTTGGTTGTAGCAGCAGACGCATGGAGGAGGAGCACTTGGTTGTAGTGGCAGACCCGCGGTACTCAACAGAAGGAGTACCTCTGGAGGCTATGAGGGGGAGCGCTTGGTTGTAGTGGCAGACCCACGATAGAGGAGCGCTTGGTTGTAGCGACAGACCTACGATGGAGGAGCACTCGGTTGTAGCAGCACGGGGAGCGCTTGGTTGTAGCAGCAGACCCACGGCAGAGGAGCTCTTGGTTGTAGCGGCAGACCCATGGTGGGAAGCGCTTAGTTATAGCAGCAGGCCCACAATACTCGATAGGTGGAGTACTACAACAGTCCAAGGTTAGAGGGAAGCGCTTGGTTGTAGCGGCATAACCACTGAACTTGATAGAGAAGGAGATTCCAAATATCTATGGTTTCAACATCATGATCGATCCTATGTGGGTCATTGCGGGGGTTAGTACCTACCGATACTTTGTGGGTCCGACATCTTAGATGAATCAGTGGCTACATCTGATCATCTCTATCGTCTTACGAAGAAGTATACCTGTGTGAACTGAACTCTGTTTTGATTTCCTATGTGGATTGTGTTGTGCTATCCTGTGTGGATTTACGTTTTGCTTTCCTGTGTGGACTGGGTTGTACTTGAGCTCAGATGTTGGAGCGTACTGGAATTGATGACTTAGGTATATGTATGGGCATATACCTATGAAGTGTCAGATGTTATTTCGTGATTGTATCTTTCATTTTTGGTTTATCCTTTGTGGATTCTTGGAGACCTTCGGGGGTCTCGGGGTCCCTACTGAGTAGCTTATACTCACCCCTGCACGGGCTATGCCCGCACTACGTTTTGTTGGTTGCAGACGACGGACAGCGCTGATTGTGGTTGAGGTTTGCAGAGCAGGAAGGTACCTGGAGGTGGACCCCTGGGTGGGACGTACTCGGAGCGGTCGGCTGGACCCAAGGAGTAGTGGAGGTTATCTGTACCCACCCTTCAGGTGGAATTTCTAGTGGACGGCTCCACGCTGCGGCTCTACTTTTCAGTTTCTGTTTTCCCTTCCAGTTGTACTTTACTTTCATTTTGGGTTTGTATACTGGACCACTTACTTTTCCGCACTTACTTTTGTACTCAGTTTTTACTTAGTGTTACATCTACTGCTTGCTTGCCCTGCGGTGTTTGTTTACATTACAAAGGAAATGTCTTCCTTTTTTTAACGGGATTTACGCCTTGGTTCTAGTCGCCAGCCCCTGGCCTATGGAAGGCGGGCTTGGGGTAGTCACTACACGGGCCCCGAGGACGGGTCGTGACAAATTGGTATCAGAGGAGTTCGGTTCTACCGCAGAACTTTGGAATCTGATCTTTTTCTATGTGAAGCAATAGTGTTAAGCGTATTGGGTGTGGTTATCAGTCTAGAGAGTCCAGTGTTGGTGCGGCGGCCGACGTATCTGTACACCAGGACCCTGACTTCTGATTTCCGACTTAATGCACGAAAACATTGATTGCATGTGTGTTTCAAGTTTTTTTTGTGATTACTTTGTGTCAGCTCACCAGGTATACTGTTCTGACCGTGGCGCACCTGTCTCTTTCAGGATGGCCCCACGACGGCAGCCAGCTAGGGTTCCAAGTGTTGTGCGGGACGACAGCCCACCGAGCGATGAGACCTCGGTACAAGGCCCTTTGACAGCAGAGGTACCGGCGGTACCTCTACCCGCCGAGCCACCGATGCTACCAGCCCCAGCCTCTGACAGTGCACGTCGCCTTAGTGCACTACACGAGTTTCAGTGTCAGCGACCGCCCAGGTTCCATGGGGAGACGGACCCTCAGGCAGCCGAGGATTGGCTAGAGGCAGTTGTACAAGTTTTCCGTTTGGTAGGGACACCATCTGACCTTATGGTGGTCCTTGCAGCGAGCCTCCTGCATGCGACAGCAGGCAGATGGTGGAGTTTGATGTTCCAAGTTCATGATGAGGCATCTCTCATTTGGACGGACTTTGAGAGCCTTTTTCGCTCAGAGTTCGTCCCAACCACCCTCCGAGCAGTGCACATCCAGGAGCTACTACAGCTGCGGTAGTGCAGCATGACAGTAGCCCAGTACGCGGCGAGGTTTACTGATCTCTTGCGCTATTCCGCAGACATGGTACGAGACCCATTCTTCAGGGCCCGAACCTTCGAGCAGGGGCTCAGGAGAGAGATCAGAGCTTCGGTTGTTTCTCACATCATTCCGACATAGACAGGGGTGTTGGAGCGAGCCCTCTTAGTGGAGAGTTTCCTTACTGAGCAGTCTCCAGCAGTAGGACCCACCACTAGCCGTCATGTGGCAGAGACTTTTGCAGCGAGCAGTAGACTGATGACGTAGGGGTCTAAGAGGACTAGACCTACAGGTGGTCAACCGCGTGACACATGATCGTTTGTGCGAGGCACCCGGGGTGGACAACGACTTACCATGAGAGGACAGTGTTACTCCTGCGGCGGGGTTGGTCACATCGCTCGTGACTGTCTGACCCGCCTTACGGATGACCTGCAGATGAACGAAGGACCTCCTAGGCAGAGGCAGAGGTTCGATTGAGGCGGACCGCTTGGAGCAGGAGACCGTGGCAGGGGAGCTGGCCATGCAGCTGGAGGTGAACGACGCTTCGAGGTGTTGCCACCACCACCACTAGGAGGTCCACCCCGACCGCAGGGAGATGGTGGACAAGGGAGAGTTCAGCTTCAAGAAGTTGAGGCCTACGATCATGGAGCTCAGGTAGCAGATGGATAGGAGCGAGACTAGCTCCAGACCTGGAGACTTTTGTTTATGCTGCTTCTAGCATTGTTGATGTTTGTTTGTAGATGTTTTGTGTATTTTTACTTTGATCTGCAGTAATAGAAGACACCTTCCTTTTGGCGTTTACCTTCCTTCCCTCTCTTTGTGTTGTTACTAAGAGGTCCCTGTTTAAAAACCGTTGACTTGACCCTCACTTTGAGATACCTACTAGAGGAGACCCAGTGACCACACACTGATGCCGACAGTGTGACTCAACCCTTGGAGGCGAGAGTAACGGTTGGATATCTTGGTAGTAGCGTCGAGGCCTTACGACATCATCCTTGCTATGAGTTAGTATCATCCATGATAGGATTGACTGTATTAGGCGAAGAATGTGGTTCATCCAGGGGATGAGACCGGATTTCTCTTCTCGGCAAAGAAGAAATCTCAGCAGCTCTTGTAGGACCAGAAAAGTCCAAGTCATCCAAGAGCGGATGAGGACAGCTCAGAGCCGGTAAAAGTCTTTTGCTGACAGGAGGCCGAGACCACTATAATTCGAGGTTGGTGACCATGTTTCCTTACGGGTCACACCTCGACGTGAGTTGCGGAGATTTGGCCGAGGCGGCAAGTTGTCTCCACGCTTCATCAGACCATTCCAGGTTCTCAGCAGGATTGGCAAGGTGGCTTATCGCCTGGCTCTACCACCTCAGTTGCACCGGGTGCACGATGCCTTCCACGTATCTCAGCCGAGAAGATACGTGCATGACCCGTCGCATATCATTGACCATGGGGAGCTAGACGTTGATGATGGGGCGACTTTTGCGGAGGTCTCGGTGGAGATTGAGGATCGACAGGAGCGGGTCCTACGTGGACGGTCGATTCCTCTAGTGCGCATCAGATGTCAGCACGGGAACCTCCAGGAGAGCACTTGGGAGCGGGAGGCTCAGATGCGTGCTCAGTACCCACTTTTGTTTCCCTAGTTTATGATGTATCTTTATGGGGATGTAAATCCCTGAGGTGGGAGTGATGTAAAGACCCGTAAAATTTAAGAAAATTTTTTTTCTTAATTTTCTTTGGAATTTTACAAGAACGCAGTTTCTGACGGCACCTGATTCCGAGGCTCGGTGTGCCTGGAATCATTTTCCGAAGTTTGGCTCGGGTAAGTTCAATGAACGAACGAGTGGGTTTTTCTAACTTTTGAACCGATGCTCGGAATCGAATTCCGAGGGCACCGATGGAATCGCAGCGCCGTTATTTGCTTAGAAACGCCTTTTCCGGAGTTGCGTTTGCTCGGGTGTGGTTTTTATTTTTGGGTTTAAGTTAATAAATAAAATAAAGTGGTGCGACAACTTTATTTTATTTCACTTAAGCCACTTAAAGCCACTTAAGCTGAGTTTAAGCGGATAGGGTGGAACCCAAAATATCCTACCCACTTGGTAGGATATTTGTGAGGTGGGGTCCGCACGAGCCCCGCCATTTCTTTTCCTCTAAGTAATGCACCCACGAAAACCTCTCTTAAATTATAGTCAACTGGTGCGTTTTCGTAATTCTTAACGCCCCTATTAATTGAGCAGTTAAGTCGTTACCATTAATTCATCGAATTAATGGTTCATTTATTAACTTTGTTTTTCGTTTGTTGGAATAAGAATAAAATAAGACCAACACATGTGGGTGGCTTATTGAGAGGATTTGGAGAAACTCTAAGTTCTTCATCCTCCTCCGCGAAGAACGTGAAGAACGTGAAGAACGCGAAGAACGCAAAGAACGCCGAACCCTTGGAGATCAACGAGGCGACGCCATGTACCATGAAGCCGATGATCCTCCTTCCATGACATTTCTTCCGCGACGATCCTCCTTCCGCGGCGTTTCTTCCGCGACGATCCTTCCCCGCGACAATCTTCGATCATCAACCGATTGAGGTAGGGTATTGCGGACCTTTTAATTTCCTTTGTGGATTTTATCCTCAACATGGGTTTAATTGGTACAATTAAATCTGTGTGTTTTCTTTAACCCTCGAAGATCTTCGACGCGACGCCGTGTACCGCGACGACGTGATGCCCCTTCCGCAACGCGACGATCCTCTTCTTCTGTGATGGTCAATTCCGCAAAGATGTTACGTTCAACGATTACGAAGAGGTAGGGGTTGATTCTTTTAAAAATTTGTGATTTATACCCAAAAAGTATGTTTTAAAATTGTTGTGAGACTTTTAAAACCGCTAACGCGGTGGGTGCAGACTAACGAACAAGGCCGAACCCCCCGCCCCTTTCGTTCTTGGTGTGCGAAACAGCGGACGTCGACAAAGCAGGCCGCATGGGCGATGGGAGGTCCTCACAGTGAAGGACGGACCCCAGGAGGGGATTTGGCGAAGATGACGTGAAATTATGACCACCAGAACTCGTCTGGCGGTCCCGCGACCGTGAGGGACCAGAGGAGGACGGGACGCGGCGGCCTGGCCGCGTTTGCTGGCAAGGGAGGCTCCACGTGGGGCCGGAGTTCCCTCACGTGGGGGCAGCACGCCCCCCGCTCTGCTCGGCCGTAACCGGCCGAGCCGACCTGCCTGGTGGTCGGGTCGTGCCCACGCCGGCCGGGCCGGGTCGCGCCCAGGCCGGGCCGGGCCACTCAGGCTAGGCCGGGCCACACCGGCCGGGTCGGACTCGGACCCGGTTCGGGCCGACCCAGGGGGGTTGGGCCGGGTCGGTCCGGGCCCAGACCCCCCGTTTTCGGACCTTTTTGTTCTTTTGCTCATAACATGAGGTAAGGGCCTCCGATCGATGCACCATCAGCGGAGATGAGATCCTTGGATCGAGATGGTCGTTTCGGTATATCATACTCAAGGTTTCGGAGTACATGGTGTTTGGCCGGGTTGGTTCGTACACGAAACCAACCGGGCCCTCGGAGTGGAAACGCTTATATCTTGAGCTCCGGATGTCCGATTGACGTGCCGTCGACTTTGATGGATTACTCTAAGTGAGAGGGATATTTTGGCTTACTCCGCCCGAGGTTTGGACGCAGGTGGAGTACGGTCGGTTTTGTTTTGACTTAAAAACCAACCGGGCCCCTGGGATGAAAAAGCCAATAACTCTCAGACCGGGCGTCTGATTGATGCGCCGTCTGCGATGTTGAGTTCCTGTTGACGATATTGAACTTTTGGATACATAAACTCCGGACTATGTGTCAGTTGATGTATCAGCCCCTCCGCTCGTGGAGCGGACCCTCCCGAACGAGGTTGCTGTGTGCGGGACCCCTAGAGCTGGCTGCGTTTGCGACGACAATGAAGACAATATGGGAATCCTACGTGGGATCGGCAGTGACCACTATGGTACTTTTTGGGATACATCAACTCTGGACTACATGCCAGTTGATGCATCAACCTCTTGGCTCGTGGATTGGACCCTCCCGGAACGAGCATGCTGTGTGCGGAAACCATAGAGCCGGTTGAGACTTGACGACTGCTGATCGAATGACACAGTGTGTTACGGATAGCCCAGTGGGAAGCGCTTGGTTGTAGCAGCAGACCCACGGCGGAGGAGCGCTTGGTTGTAGCGGCAAACCCGCGGTACTCAACAGAAGGAGTACCTCTGGAGGCTATGAGGGGGAGCGCTTGGTTGTAGTGGTAGACCCACGACGGAGGAGCGCTTGGTTGTAGTGGAAGACCTACGACGGAGGAGCGCTCGGTTGTAGCAGCACGGGGAGCGCTTGGTTGTAGCAGCAGACCCACGGCAGAGGAGCGCTTGGTTGTAGCGGAAGACCCATGTTGGGAAGCGCTTGGTTGTAGAATCAGGGCCATAGTACTCGATAGGTGGAGTACTACAGCAGTCCAAGGTTAGAGAGAAGCTCTTGGCTGCAGCGGCATACCCACTGAATTTGATAGAGAAGGAGATTCCAAATAGCTATGGTTTCAACTTCATGATCGATCCTGTGTGGGTCATTGCGAGGGTTAGTACCTACCCATCCTTTGTGGGTCCGACGGCTTAGATGAATCAGTGGCTACATCTGATCATCTCAATCGTCTTACGAAGAAGTATACATGTGTGAGATGAATCCTGTTTTGCTTTCCTATGTGGATTGTGTTGTGCTATCCTGTGTGGATTTACGTTTTTCTTTCCTGTGTGGACTGGGTTGTACTTGAGCTCGGATGTTGGAGCGTACTGGAATTGATGACTTAGGTATATGTATGGGCATATACCTAAGCAGTGTCAGGTGTTATTTCGTGATAGTATCTTTGCTTTTTGGTTTATCCTTTGTGGATTCTAGGATACCTTCGGGGGTCTCGGGGTCCCTACTGAGTAGCTTATACTCACCCCTGCACGGGCTATGCCTGCACTATATTGTGTTGGTTGCAGACGACGGACAACACTGATCATGGTTGAGGCTTGCGGAGTAGGACGGTACCTGGAGGTGGACCAATGGGTGGGACGTACTCGGAGTGGTCGGCTGGACCCAAGGAGCAGTAGAGGCTATCTGTACCCACCATTCAGGTGGAATTTCCAGTGGACGGCTCGACGCTGCGGCTCTACTTTTCAATTTCTGTTTTCCCTTCCAGTTTTACTTTACTTTTAGTTTGGGTTTGTATACTGGCCCACTTACTTTTCCTCACTTACATTTGTACTCAGTTTTTACTTAGTGTTACTTCTACTTCTTGCTTGATCTGTGGTGTTTGTTTACATTACAAAGGCAATGCCTTCCTTTTTTTAACGGGATTTACGCCTTGGTTCTAGTCTCCAGCCCCTGGCCTATGGAAGGTGGGCTTGGGGTAGTCACGACACGGGCCCCGAGGATGGGTCGTGACACTTTAAGTTCCTTTTCATGATTATTGGATAAGTATTTAAGCCCCTAATTGTACTTTCTTTTCTTAGTTAATGGTGGGAAATAGAAGAAAATGTCCCAACAACCAATGTGATAGAAAATGTGACAATTTCCGTATTAATATGAAAGATATGATTAGGGGATTAAAATATGATGATTATTTTGGAAGACGTTCACTATTTTGGGAACCCTATTTGATCGAGGTAAATAGATTACTACGTTATCTTCTTTGAGGAGTAAAGGTTGACTTATATTGTGAATAATTGATGAATTTAAGGCCGAATTATAGTAATTTAGGTTACTTATGGAAATTATTAACCTATCTTGGGGAAAATATGTTTAGGTTAGCTAATTTTGTAATAAGATGTTAGGAGTAGTTGATGTTGTTTGGAGATGAATGATGAAGTTTATTTTGGAAGACTATGTTATCAAATCCTTCTTGTATTTGGGTTTCAATATTAGTTTGGTTTATTTTGAGGAATTTTTAAGGACAGTTATTTATGGAATGGTCTATGATGAACTTTGGGTAGTACCGTGGAATTTTGAAGATTTAAATAAGATTCCCTTCCTATTGGATTCTTTCTTTTTAAAGAGTTGTTTTATCTTACCCTTTGTATTTTTGGGATAATAGAAGAAATATATAGTTAATATTTGGTGGATTATGTGATTCTCTAGATGGTAATTCTTGTGCTTTGATGAGACCAAGTAGTTTTGAATGCTCATCGTTTGGAGAAAAGATTAGTTTTGATAGAAACTTATTAAAGGATGAAACTCTACTTGAAGGTGGGTATATTTCCCTGTGTTTTATTCCATGTAGTAAATGAATTCCTCAAAAATATGAAAAGGAACATAAAACAAAAATGTTGTATGTTAACGTTTACTACTGGGAAATCAAATACTGTTTAACCCATCATAGGTTTGTGATTTTCTTGTTGTTAACTTTCTCCTAATCATGTTTTCTATCACTCTCCCTCAAAATGTGACCCTTTGTTTTCTCCTCCATGTCCATGTTTTCCTACATGGAATCCAAGTATGGGTTAACTCGGGTGACCTTTTTTACTTCCCTTTCATTCTTTTAAAGTAATAGTGTTAGTGACACTTTTTCCGATGTGGGACTTTCAATGAAATTTCCAATCCCGATTTTAAAAATTGCGAGGATGCAATTTCTTAAGGGGGGAAGATTGTAACAACCCAAAATTTTGAATAAATATTGTTTCCTAATTTTGTTTGTCATTTTATACTCAACAAAACTGTTTCATTTGATAACATGAGTATAATTAAAATGAGACTATTGGGTTTTGACTTTTATATGATCGTTGGTCAATATGACCGCTGGAAACTAAATGTTTCATTTACTGTCTCTAAATACCAGTGATCTTGGTTAATTAATATAGAAAGAAGATTTTATGGCCTCATCCAGTAGTCTCAGGCCAATCGAAGCCCATCTAACGGAACTTGGGAAGGAGGTTGCACCACTGGGATTTTCTCTGGACCAAACCTAAGCCGAACATCATCATCTGAAGTTAGAATGGAATCACCTTTGCGTGAAGTTCAAACTGATAGAAATTACTACTCGTGAAATGTTGGCCGAGCCACCCCAATATTCTATCACCTTAGAACACCTTACTCTTAGGTCCTATGCTAGTGTTATAAGGGGCTATGTAATGATACCATAACTGCCTTGTGTAATCCATTAAAATTGTGTTCTCTTCTTATGGTGAAGTTTGCGAATTTTCAAATGTCCAGATAAATATAGTATGCATATTTTTGATGAATTTTAGAAAAATGATATTTTAAAAATGTTTATGGAAACCTTAAATAATTAAAAATGCATAAAGATTTTCAAAAAATGGTCTTCTACAATTATGTTCGGTACGAGATTTAGAAGCTAATAAGATCAACTTAATTTTTAATGAATAGTAAATTATGAATAGTGATTTTATGCCTAGGATTATTAATGTGACCAAATAGATTAGTAATCTCACTTAAAGAAGGTATTAATATAATCTATGCACCTTGATTAAGTAATGAGATTCAATAAAATAGGTAAATAACTGTTTCAGAAATTATTAGTCAAGTATTAGTTTTTTCAGGTGAATAGTGTTTTTTAATTAAAAATTAAATTAAAAATATTTAGAAAATTATTTTTATAAAATTGATTTCATTTTTGAACTCAGAACATCGATATTATGTTAAGGTAATTTTAGGGGATTTTTCTGAAAAAAATGAATTTTCAGTGAATAGTGTATCTATTTAAAAATTAAATTAAAAAAATTTCAAACATTATTTTTATAAAATGGAGTTCATTTTTGAAATCAGAGCATTGATATTTGGTTAAGGTGAAATTTTGGTATTTTTCTGAGAAAGTTGAATTTTCACTAAATAGTAAAAATACAGTTTTAGGGTTTCGGTATGTTTAATGACATTATAACCGTGTCATGATGATTTCATGAGATATTTTAAGGGTTGGCCGACCAAAGGTGATGAATTATTTTATGGGGGGCCCCATGTGTCCTAACTCCATGGGAAATACCATGGGAGAGCCCGTGGTTTTGAGAAAACCACTTGTGAGGTGTCCCTTGGCCATTAATGCCTTGTCCCCTCTCATTCCCTATAAATACCCACCCTTTCCTCCTTTAGTTTTCACTCCCAAATCTCCCCCAACAAAGATCTGGTCTCATTACCTCCCAAGGAGTCCTCTAAAGGTGCCCCCAAGCCCTCAAGGTCCCAACCTTTGAGTTTTAAGAGATACGTTTTATGGTAAGGGATCCTACCGCTCTCTTTGTTTCCAAGTACTCTCTTTTATGTCATTTCTTTTATGCTCCATGTTCTTATGTTGGAGGATGTTATTTTATATTAATCCTAATTCCATTTTCATGTTCATATGATGAGATACCCCCTCTTTCTCTCATCAATTCGTTTTAAGAATGTTTAAGTGGCGCCGTTAGGCTGCCGAATTTTTTAGGGATTCTTTCACCTTACTCATTTTTCAAAGTTCTAATTTAATGTCAAGTCTTTCAAGTTACTTTTTATTATTTTGGGGTATTATCTCTCTATATATAATACTTATATTTTATGTTCATATTATGAGAGAACCTATTTGATCTCGTCAATTCATTTTTGTTGATGTTTAAGTGGCGCTGTTAGGCTGCCGAATTTTTAAGGGATTCTTTCACCTTTCTCATTTTTCAAAGTTCTACTTTAATGTCAAGTCTTTCAAGTTCCTTTTTATTTTGTCGGGGTATGATCTCTATATCTATCATAATGATCTTTTATGTTCATATTATGAGAGACCCTATTTGATCTCGTCAATTCATTTTTGTTGATGTTTAAGTGGTGCCGTTAGGCTGCCGAATTTTTAAGGGATTCTTTCACCTTTCTCATTTTTCAAAGTTCTACTTTCATGTCAAGTCTTTAAAGTTTCTTTTTATTATGTTAGGGTTTGATCTCTATATCTATCATAATTATATTTTATTTTCATATTATGAGAGACCCTATTTTATCTCGTCAATTCATTTTTGTTGAAGTTTAAGTGACGCCGTTAGGCTGCCGAATTTTCATAAGAGAAATCTTATTTTTGTCTTCCTTTCATGTTCTACATTTCATATGGTATATCATTAAAATTTCATTACCATGTTCTTAAATAATTTATATTATGGCCCCCTAATTTTTTATGGATCATTTATGAGTGGGTGAACCATGTCCCCTATTTTTTTAATGTTTTCTAAAACCCCGAAACATAGCCGTTATGCTGCATAATTTCCGTCTCAAAATGTCTCTCTCTTATTCTCAAATTCATTTATTTTATTAAGTGAATACTCAAAGATCTTTCTTATAAAGGTGTATTCACATATATACCAAAATATTCTATTTTAAATTCTGGTATTTACATACATGAGACCCACTTTCCCTTTCCGTGGGTTTAAAGTGACATAAAGATCATGTCTTTAAAGCAGTTTTTAAAACGTTATGATTATGAAATGAAACCCACTTCTTTTATGCTATATGGGTTGTTTATGAAATTATTGATGATGATATATTTGTATCACATGAAAATAAATACAAATTAAGGGTGCACCCTGATAGCGCTCCAATGCATTGGGTAAAGACTTAATCTTTAGAGACGACCATTTTTAATGACACCTTGGTGAATAACCTTGGCAATTTTTAATGACACCTTGGGGATGGACCTTGGTGAAACAGAAAGTATTGTCTATGTTAAATGTTTTAGACACATCTTAAAGTTATGAAACACATTATTTTTATTATGATATGCCTCATGATCTCTTTATCATGCCTTAAAGTTATTTTTCATGACTTTTGATGTATCTCAAGTTCTCATGTAAAATGTTTCCCTTGTTTCCCTTACTGGGCCTTTTGCTCACCCTTTCCTTTGATGTATGATACCAGGTTATGAGATGATGTAATGAACTTAGGATGAACAAATGAATAATCCTTTCAAGTGTTTAAGAAGATTTTTTTATGTAATAAGTTCATGGTTTTCAAGAAACTAAACTTTAAAGATCCTCGGTTTTTTATAATGAAATGATAGTTTATGTGATAAAAATGTGTGATTCTATATTAAGGGTTTAGTTTCCAATGATCATATTGACCAAAATTCATATAAAATTTGAAAACCAGAGGTATTATTTTACTTATACTCACTTAATTAATTAAAAGATATAGTTTTATTGAGTATAAAATACACAAATTCAAGAAACAAATATTATTCAAAATTTGGTTCATTACATTCATCCCCCTTTAAGAAATTTCTTCCCCCAAATTTTAACTTGTAACCTCATAATAGAAAATGTGTGGGTAGTTCTGCCTCATAGACTCCTCTAGTTCCCACATGGATTCTTCACATTTGTGGTTTCTCCACAACACCTTAAAAAGGTGGGTAGTCTTGTTGCATAGAACCTTGTCCTTATGATCCAAGATCTCCATCGGCTGCTTCTCATAAGATAGGTCATGTTATAGTTTTTACACCTCTAGATTTAGTACATGTGAAGGGTTATGTATGTACTTTATCAAGAGGGATACATGGAAGACATCATGAACTTTTTCTAGATTTAGAGGAAGTGAAAACCGATAGGCCACTTCACCCATGAAATCAAATATTTAATAGGTGCCAATGTACCTAGGGTTGAGCTTCCCTTTCTTCCCAAACCTCATGACTCTCTTCCAAGGTGAAATTTGAAGAAATAAGTTTCCACCAATATCAAAATACAAGCCCATTATAAAGTTGTCAACATAGATCTTTGCCGATGCTGAGAAGCATTAATGTGTTGCTGGATGGAATGGACCTTTTCTGTCATATCTTGAAAAAGATCAGTCCCAAGAGGCTTTCTCTCACCCGCTTCATCCCAACAAGTAGGAGTTATACATCTCTTCCCATATAGAGATTCATAGGGTACCATTTGAATGCTCAAGTGGAAGCTTTTTTTGTAAGATAACACAACTAATGGGAGATGTTGATCCCATCCACCATTAAATTCCATTGATCATGTTATCAGCATTTCCTCGAGTGTTTGAATAGTCTTTTCAGATTTTCCATTAGTTTGGGGGTGACAGGCTATACTGAAATTCAATTCAGTGCTCAGAGCATGTTGAAGACTTCTCTAGAATTTCGATGTGAACCTTGGATCACGATTAGATACGATATAAATTGGAACTCCATGCAGCATTACCACTTCCTTCATGTAAATCCTGGAAAGTTTCTCTAGAGATAAATCTTCCCTAATGGAGGTAAAATGGGCAGTCTTGGAGAGATGGTCCACAATAACCCATATCACATTGTTTCCTATAGAATTTCTCTGGAGACCAGTGACAAAGTCCATAGTGATATTATCCAACTTCCGTGTTGGTATGCGTAGTGGTTTCAATACCCCTTTAGGAAGTTGTCACTCTGCCTTCACTTGATAACATACCAATCACCTTGAAGTGTAGTCAGCAATCTCTCTTTTCATATTATCCCACCAATAATGGTCAGTAATTTCGCTATATATTTTTTTAATTCTAAGAATTATAGAGAAAATAGAGCTATGAGCTTCATCCATCATCTCCATCTTTATTTCCACAATAGATAGAACATATAGTCTTGAACAAAATTTCAGCACACCTTCTTGATCAATATTGATCTCAGGAAACCTTTTATACATTACAACATCAAGCTTATTTTGTAACAAATGATATTCTTTCTGAGCTTTCTTTATCTTCTCTACTAATGACGATTGAGAAAACATTTGGGTTAGGGTTGACGACATCCCTTCCCTTATAATTCCCACGTCCAACATAATTTGGTCATTGATCAAAGTATCCCTTTGAATCCTCATCATGGACAGAATAGCTGGGTCTTTCTAGCTTAATGCATTAACGACTTTGTTTGATCTTTTGGGATGATAATTAATTGAACAATCATAGTCTTTAATATGTTCCAACCATCTCCTTTGTCTTAGGTTCAATTCTTTTGGTGTGAAAATATACTCCAAACATTTATGGTCTGTGTATACATCACATTTCTTCCTATTAATATAGTGACTCCATATCTTTAGAGAAAAAATGATAGCACACTACATTAAATAGTGAGTTTAGAGGGTTTTTGTGAAATTAGAAGGGGTTATAACCCCTTCTAAAGAAATTATCTACATCTGTGGGGAACCACTGCTAATGTTTCCACCTACTATTAGTAGAGGAGGTTTTGAGGGAGTGCTGGTAAAATCATGGCAATGTTAGCGGCAGTTATATTAGTGGGGGTTTAGACCCCCTATAATGTCGATGTAAATTCATAGAAAATCACATTTATTAGTGGTGGTTTAGATAGAAACATCACTAGTTGAGGGATATAGGGGTGGTTTGAACTACCCCTAATGACGTAACTTTAGGGGTGGTTGTGAAAACCACCCCTAAAGCCTATTTTTTTATTGTGTCAACCATGTCCGCCCCCCTGTGCCTGTCCCCTGTCAACCCCGTGCCTGCTCACCCTTCCCTGTCAACCCCACACCTCGCCCTTCCATGTAAACCTCATTCCTCGCCCTTCCCTGTCAACCCTGCGCACCTGCTCCGCTCGCTCCCCCCGCCCCCTGTGTCTGCCGGTGTCATGCCCCGTGGCTGCTCGCTCCCCCCGCCCGTGTCAAACCCCGCGTCCGCGTGCTCTAGCCGACCGTGTCAACCCCACCCGCTCTCACTGTCTCTCCCATGTCAACCCATCCTGACTCCCCCTCCAGTTACCACCCCTCTCCCATTCCGCGAAACCTTACCTCCTGTTCCCCCCCATTGTTTACTGTCTCTAGTTAATTTTATAAAAATCAGATGCCAGCGGGAATTGATCCACAGACCGCACATGAGCACTGCCAACAAGTTTTACCACTACGTCAATTGAAATTTTATGTACATTTAATCATGTAATCCTATATATATATATATATATATATATATTTGATTCATTATTTTCATAAATATTATTTATATCATATATTTTAATACAGTTAAGTATATAAACTATATATACAAATATATAAAATATTTATTTATATATATATATTCATATGTTTATATATTTATAAATATATTCATTTAAATTAATTATATAATTAAATACATATTTATATATTATATACATGTTTTTTATATAATATATATATATATATATATTTAAGTATATAATTAATTTAAATGAATATATTTATAAATAAATTTATAGGTATGTGTGTTTATGTATTTATATAATATTTATATAATTTATGCACAACGGTTTGGACTTCCTTTTCCATCTATGTAATTTCAATCATATTATATTTCTATATTTTCCATTGTATTTTCCCAGATTATTTACAATTTAAAAATAAAATAATTTCATGTAGTTGTAAAATAAGAATAATATATATTTATTTAATTATTTTTATATACTTATACATACATGTGTGTGTGTGTGATAATGATAATATGATTAATTATTATTATTGTTTTTACACCAACTTTTTAAACAATAAAAATTATCTATCAGTTTTATAAATATCATACATTTATTTTATGATTTATATCATTCATATATTATATTAAATACATTTATATTATATATTTATGTAAATTATTTATATACATAAATACATATTTATATATTATATACATGTTTCTTTAAATATATATATAACTATTTACTTATCATATTTATAAAATGCATATAAAAATATATTTATATAATGTATTTCAGTACATTTATTTATCATTATATATATTATTAATATATATTTATTTGTATAAATTGTATAATATTTTATTTAATTTATATATAATTAATATTATATGAAACACATATATATGAAGTACAATTTATACAAATATTTATATTATATATAATTAATATTAAAAGAAATGAAATTTATAAAAATATTATTTATGAAATAAAATTTATAAAAATATTTAATAATGTTATATGAAATTCAATTTTAAACAATATTTATATAATGTATTTCAATACACATTTATTATCATGCACATTAATATATATATATATTTTAATAAATATAATTGTATTATATTATGTACAATAATATATATGTATTTCAATAAATATAATTGTATAATATTGTTTTCATTAATATATATTTATTTGAATAAATTGTAAATCATATAATATTTATTATATACAATACAAATCAAAAAACATATTATTTAAAAATATATTTATTATTATTATATTATAAAATATAAAAAAATACAAGCTTGGGTTTTTATATGATATATTTTTAAATAAATTATATTTATGTATATATTTATATAATATGTCTATGCTTTTATATTTTATATAATTAATATTATATGAAATACAATTTATAGAAATAAAAATATGTTAATGTTCATAAAATTATAAAATTATATTTATGTATACATATAAATACAAATAAATACAATCATAAAAATATTATATATGATATGTTCATATATATAATGAATTTAAATACATTTATAAATTGTGTTTTAATTATATATATATATATATATATATATTATGGAAGCTTCTTTTAAAAAAATAGTGGGGGTTCAGAACACCCTTTACTCTCTTAAATTATAGGGGGTTTCAAAATCCCTTTAATTTAACGAAATTTGAGGGGGTTTTCAACCCCCTCTAATTTAAAGACATTAGAGGTGGTTTTGAACACCCTCTAATTTAAAGACATTATAGGGGGTTTTAAACCCCTTCTAATTTAAATACATTAGAGTGGGGTTTTTAACCCCCTCTAATTTATGACATTAGAGGGGGTTTTCAACCCGCTCTACATTAAATATAATCTAGGGGGTTTTGAACCCCCTCTAGAATCCAACTAGATATTAAAAAAATAATGTTAAAAAATTTATCGGTGGTTCAAACCCCCACCAAATATAAGAAATTATTCCGGGTAACCCTCTTTAAATTCGATGATTAGAAAGGGTTGTATATATATCTCTCTAATTTTTATCGAAAATGAAATTAGAGGGGGTTCATAACCCCCTCTAAATTTTAATATCAGAGGAGGTTGTGTAGAACCCCCTCTAATTATACAAAAAATGAATTTAGAGGGGGTTGTGCATAACCCCCTCTAATGTACTTTTTTTTGTAGTAGCTGCCAAGTCCAAATCATGTGTAGGATAGTTCTGCTCATGAGTCTTCAACTGTCGAGATGCATAAGCAATGATTTTTTCATTTTTCATGAGGACGCAACGAATCCCTTTTAGAGATGCATCACTAAAAAAGCGAATCCTTCTCCACTTGGGGGTAGAGTGAACATGGGTGCAGTAACCAATCTCTTCTTCAGCTCTTGGAAACATTCCTCACACTCCTTTATCTAGATTAACTTGACCCCTTTTCGAGTTAACTTGGTTAAGGGATTTGAAAGTTGTGAAAATATTTTCACAAACCTCTTATAACATTCCACTAATTCAATGAAACTACAAATATTAGTTATTGTTGTAGGTTGAGGCCACTCCTCTACAAATTTTTCCTTTTCATGGTCAACTATGATTCCTTAATTGGTAGCAATGTTTCCTAATAAAGAAACTTGTTGTAATGAGAATTTACATTTGATGAACTTTCCAAAAATCATATCCTTCCATAGAGTTTTCGAAATAACCCTTAGATAATCCTCATGTTCCTTGTGACTTTTGGAATATATTAGAATATAATCAATAAAAACTACCAAAAAGTTATCAAGGTAGTCCTTAAAGACAGTATTCATAAAATCAATAAAAATAACTGGTTCTTTATTCTGTCCAAAGGGCATAACAACAAACTCATAATTCCCATATCTTGATTGGAAGATTGTTTTTGGAATATATTCTTTCTTCACCCTCAATTGATGATAACCAGATCAAAGATCAATCTTAGGGAATAATTGAGCCCCACAAATTTGGTCAAATAAGTCATCAATTCTTGGAAGAGGGAATTTTTTCTTCACCGTGCTCCCATTCAGTTCTCTATAATCAATGCATAACCGCATTAATTCATCCTTCTTCTTCACAAAGAGAATAGGTGGTCCCAAATGGGAAATAATTAGACGGATAAACCCATTCTCCAAAATATCTTGGAGTTGTTTCTTTAATTCCTTCATCCCCACATTTTCCATCATATACAGGGTCTTTGAAATATGATGAGATCCAGGTATGAGTTCAATGGAGAACTCTACCTCTCTTTCTAGGGGAGGTCTGGGTAAATCCTCAAGATATACGTCAATGTATTCCCTGATAATGGGGACATTTTATATTCTTATAATATCATTTACTTCATCTTCTTCACTAATAAACTCCATAAATAAGGATATAGGAGGTTCTTCTAGAAAAATATCAGGTGGAGATATCTCTCATTAGAATATAACTATATGTTTTCCATTCAATACTACTGAAATTTCCATGCTTCTGCATTTGATCATATCATTATACTCTGAGAGCCAGTTCATCCCTAGTATAATGTCTAATTCCATCATGGGAATGACTACTAGATTTGTGATAATATTGTGCTCACTAAGTTAAATACTAATGTTTCTAAAAACTGACGATGCTTGGATAATCCCACCATGAGTCTTGATTGATAACACTACTTTTAGAAATTCAGGGGTTGATTATAAATTCTTTGAAAACATGGAAGAAATAAAGGAATTCATAGAACTAGAATCAAACAATGTACTTTCTATCTTTGAGAGGACAAAAAGATTACTAGCCACCACATCATTTGGCACTTAAAATTCATCCATCATGATAGAAAAAGAACTACCTTTCTCACTTTTCCTTTTCTTTGGCTGATGGTGGTTCCCCTCCACTACCCTCACATTTGGCCAGTGATTGGTAAAGTGCCCAAGTTATCCACACTTATAGCACTAGACATCAGGTAGAAACTGCACCATCTTCCCTTTTTCATTAGTGTTTGGGAGTCGAGGCTTCACCTCACCACGTCAATTCCATGCGATAAGGCCTTCTCTTCCACACTTGTAGCACTTCCCGCTCTCGAGCAGTTAGTTCCCTAAAAGCTTCTTCCTACATTTGTTACACATGGGACATTTCACTTTATTTCATCCTCTTCCCTGATTAAATCTCCTCCCTAAGATTGTATCCATTGATATCTTATTGTGATTGGATTTATGAGACCAATACATCTCACCAAACTCTAGTTCGGCCTTCATCGCACTCCGTACAATCTCCTCATAGCTGTCATAGTTTCAGTTGGCTATATTCTTCTGAAGATGAGGTCTCAGTCCACCAAATAATATATCAACCTTACCACTAGGATCCATGACAAATCTTGAGGTATAACGGGAAAGTCTGGTGAAGTTCATCTCAGAGCTTCCAATAGATTCATTCTCCTTCTACTTTAGCTCGAGAAAATACTTCTCCATTTTTGATCTCATCGAACGAGGGAAATAATTATTGAAGAAAATCCCTTTGAACTCTTCCCACACCATATCTTCAACCTCCACTCTTGTTGTCATGTTTTTACTCAGTTCCGACCACTAATCAACATCTCCCTCTAAAAGGTAAACAACAAGGGTGGCCTTCTCTTGTTCTGAACAGCAGAGCACAGAAAAGATCTTCTCAATTGAGCTAATCCACTATTCACCAATCAATGGGTCTGTAGATCCACTGAAGGTTGGTGGTAGTTAATGCATAATGGACTCAAAAGAATGTTTTCACTTTGCAGTGAGATCAGTATCTCATCTTGATTCACGTTATTTCACTTAACATGAGTCAGTTGGTTCATCATTCTCATGAAAGTTTCCATTCCAGCTTCCATCAGAGGGCTGTCAGTGAATAGTCCAATGTAGTAACCATTTGCACGGTTCCTCCTATTTCCCGCCAGTTTATAAAATAATAAAACCATAGTGATAATCTTATTTCATTTATTAATCTATAAACTATAAAGGATTTTATGTCTTTAAACTTCATTCTTAAACAATTACATTTCTCTATAAATCCTTCATAATGATTCATAAAAATCTTATGATTAAATAAAAATATCCCCCGGGAGTGTCAAACCAGGAGTACAGAAAGGCCTGTTGTCATGTACCAGGATACCCTGAGTCAAGACTAAAAATCCTTGTCGAAGTTTTCACTCCTAGGTACATCTGTGTCGGAGCCACATACACTTGTTCGTATCCAAACAGGGATTTGTTTTTTCAGAAAACACTTATTTAATATTTCACTAAAATACCAGGTAGTTTTCCTATATTTAAACTATCCTATAGGGTTCTTACTAAAGTTTTCATAGCCTAATTTCTATAAATAAAAAAACTATCCTTTGAAACCAACTATGGAATCCCGTATTTTTATTACTTAACTTTTCAATACATTTTACAAATAGAGGATCTTTAAAATCTAGTGTCTTGGAAATCAGGAATAGTATACATGAAAACATAAAACATTTTTCTAATAAACATTTAAGGATTCAACAAAGGTTCATCCTAAGTACAATTATTTTATCTCATAACTTGAAGACATACATCATAGGAAAGTGTGAGTAGAAGGCCCAGTAAGGAAAGCAAGAGAATCAGTTTACTTGTGATATCAATAAGAACCTGTTGAAAAACATGAAGACACGAGAAATTGAAGTAGAGGAATATCATAATAAAAAGAACATGAATAATAACTTGAATATGTGGCTACAACATTTAATTTATATATTAATGAACATATCACCATGGTTCATCCCCAATGTGTCATAAAAATTACCAAGGTTATTCACAAGGGTATCGTGAAACCTACAATATCTAGAGATTAAATTCATTACTCAATGAATTGAAGCACTATCAGGGTGCACCCTTAATAGGCCTTTATTTTCATGTGATCCACATAGATCATAATCATATATTTTATAAATAACCCATAGAGAGTAAAATAAATGGGTTTAAATTCAAAATCGGGACGTTTTAAAAGTGCTTAAAAAATAAGATCAGTATGTCATTTATAACCCATGGAAAGTGAGTGAGGGTTATATGTGTGTTAATTCCAGAATCAAATATATAATTTTTCTTGTATTTATTAATACCCATATAAACGAAATAGGTTTGGAAATTCACCTAAATAAAATAATATAATTTCATGAGAAAAAGATAGATAGATTTTCAGACGAAAATTCTACAGCATAACGACTATACAATGTTGTTTTAGAATATATTGAAAATAGAGGGATCAAGGGTCACCCACTCATAAATAACTCATAATAACGCATGTGTACAGAATAAAAACTAAATAATATTATGGTATGGATATTTTAATTACATACCACATGAAAAGGAAACATGAAAGAAAAGAGAAGATGCGATTTCTTTTAAAAAAAATTGGCAGCCAAAGAGCGTCCCTTAAAATTCAGAAAAATAAGTTGATGAGAGTGGAATGGGTATCTCATATTTTTGAGATAAAATATATTGAAATAATTACATTGAAGAACATACCCCATCATAATAAGATGGAAACTAGAAGACATAACATAAGGAAGTCATGACTTAAAAGAAGAGGGTGCAAGGTTCACTTACCTTGAAGAGTAAATTCGAAAGCTCAAAGGTTGGAACATTAGGGAACTAGAGGGAACCTTGGAAGGATTATTTTGTAGGTAAAAAGACCAGATATTTGTTGAGAATTATTTTTTAATGAAACTGATTATGGAATGGGTTGATATTTATAGGGATGGTGATGGAAAATTTAATTAATTTCCAAGGGAATCCTCATTAGTGGTATTTGCAAAACCATGGGTTTTCTCATGGTATTGGACACTTGGGAAACCTCATAACATATCTTACTATTCAAAATTTGACTAGAATTATATCATCATTATTACAACATTAATGATGTCATTAATGACACCGAAACTCAAAACTGTATTTTTACTATTCACCAAAAACAAAACATTTTATAAAAATCCCATTTATCCACCCTAACCTAATATTGATTCTCTGAATTCAAATATGATCTCCACTTTATGAAAATAAATTTCTAATTATGAGATATTTAATTTTTAAGTAAAAAATCTATTTACTTGAAAAAAAATACTAATATATAACTAATAATTTCTAAAACAGTTATTTACTTATGCTATTATATTACTTCACCATTCAAGAGGCCTAAATTATATTTATACTTTCCTAAGTGAGGTTACTATTCCATTGGTAAAATTACTATTCATAAGGTTAATATTACTATTCCTAATTTACAATTCATTAAAATTATGCTGATCTTATTAGACTCTAAATTTCTTACTAATCACAACTATAGAAGACCATTTTTGAAAATCATTTTACATTATTAATAATTTACAATATACGAATTTTTTTTAAAATAATATTTTTTACAAAATTTCATCAATAATATGGATCTTCTATAAATTAATCCTATATTTATCCAGACATTTTGAATACACAAATTTTACCCTAAAAATAAGTAAAAATTTTATTTATACAAAAGGATTACACAATGTAACTTAGGACTTGTTACAAAGACCCTTATAACACCTGCATTGGATCTAAGTTTAAGGTGTGCTATGGTGATAAAATCTTGGGGCATCTCAGAAAACATTTCCCGAGGGGTGATGTATATCATCTTGGAATTCTCCCGTAGGTGATTCTTTTCAAGCTTCACATGTTGATGCCCAGCTTGGGATTGGTCTAGAGAAAAGCCTAGTGATGCAACCTCTTTCCCATTCTCTAATAGATGAGCTTCGTATGGCCTGAGTATACTAGATGTGGTCTTCAAATCTTATTTATGTATTAATTAACCATGATCACTTGTATTTATAAACAATAATCATAACATTAATAGTTTATTTTCCAAAGGTCATATTGACCAACGATCACATAATAGTCGAAACCCAGTTGTATTATTTTACAAACACCCACTTCATTAATTAAAGGATATAGTTTTGTTGAGTATAAAATTCAAAAATTCAAGAAACAAGTTTTATTCAAAATTCAGGCCATTACATTTCTAAGAGGGGCATATTGAATGAACCCTTTAGGGGCCACTCATCTTCTCTTTCATCCTAGGAAGTGTAGAATTCTAGGGGGATCATGACATAGTGGTATCAGAGCTATTGGTTGAGAGATATGTGGGAGCTTTATGGTTAGACACTTGTGAGGCTTGCATGGGTTGGTAGGGAAGTAGTTTCATTTGATATTAGATCATGAAAAAAGTAAGGGAGACCAACTAGGACACATGATTTTAGGGCCCCCCCTATGATCTTTTGTAAGGATTTCAAGATTACTAAATGTGCCAAGTGGGGTGATAATGCTTGAAGCTTAAAGACCTAGGAGAGTTTCTTGAATCATGTTTGTTCATGCTTGTGATTGAATGAGATGATGTCATGGAATTAAAATGAATTCACATAAAAGAATCTCAAAAAATTCCATGATACTAGGATTTTAGATTATTATGTTTTTTTTTCATAAATTGATTGTGGTCATTGTTTGTATGAATTTCAGTGAGGACATGCTCAACAACTTGACACATTCGATCATGAGATGATCAATACGATTGAGGATAATTAGTTGTGATATAAGGAATTTCATGATTTCTAGTGTCAAATACCAGAAAATTATGATGAGATTGTTTTTGTTGTAGATATGGATCACTGGTTGAAGGACCTTGAGATCACCTTCAGTTTAATCTGAGCTTGAACTAAGTACTAGGTTTCATTAAGATCATTCCAATACGAGGGGTGGTGCGTCAGTGGTGGATGTTTTATCTTGGGTAGAGGGAAGAGGTGTATATTTCCAAGATAGTTTTCTAGACAGATTTTAGTTTGGAGTTATTATCATCAAAGATGAACAAAGAAAAAATGTAGGAGATGCTCTCCCTTTAGAAAAAAAATATTTAGATCTTGACCCCTTTGACCCCTTTGATGAGGTATGTTTCGTCTTAATTTTAATTAAACCCCCTTGAAAGTGGTTAATAGAATGCCTTCAGAGAGTGGAGATGGTCTCAAAAATTTATTGGGGGTTTGGGACATGAAAAAGATGAAAAATGGGATATACATTGCAAGTCGCACAGTTGAAACGTTGTTAGTAATTACCGTGCAACATAACTACACGACCAACAGGAGGAATGAGCATGATTTTTAAACTATGAGGGTGCCCAGAAAAATTGTGAAACACAATTTCCTCTTGGATAGAGGAGGTCACACGGTTGACACATTGTTAGGAAAACTGTGTGGCTTAATTATGCACCTTGTTAAATGTGGGTATTTTACCCTTTTTTCCTCCTGTGCTTAAAGCATTCTCCCATGATTTTCTTTCTCATTCCTTCCTCAACAGCCAAGGGTGTGAACCAGAAGCTCCCTCTTCTTCCATGGATGGCTCCCCTTCAATTATTGGGCAATTTGAGTTTCTTTGGATGAGATTCAAAGCTCTAGATAAGTCTCTAACTCTGTTTCCTTCCATTTTTCGAAAGAGGCTTTGCTTTGTGGTTCCTCTTCATCCTAAGATTATGAATCATATTTCTAGGGAGTTCTTTTCCATGGTGTTTGAGGTTGTTTTAGCTCGAATCAAGGGTCGTATTTGGATGAGCGGTTGTCTACAAGCATGAGGTAGGTGGTATACAAGCTTTTTCCCATAGTATTGATGTAGTTTATTTGTATGTATTGGTGCCAATGTGTTTCCTTACTATATTTTTGTAGCTTTGATTTAAAAAGGTAAATTGGGCTAACATTTGATATGCAAGACCCTTCACGAACCCTGTTGGGTTCGTTGATGATGTGAGAATGTGCCTAGGGTTACCCATAAGGTATGTCAATGCCTTAAAAGTCGTGTAACAAGATGTGAAATGATGAGTTTGATAAATTATGAGTGAAAATGGGATGAAAATGTATATTGGTATGTTAGTATGGTTATGTGATACATGTTAACAGGAGGATTGAAATGTTTTATATGATTAAAATTTTATGAAATGACAGAGAGGCATTTTGAAATGGTTTAAATGGCATGATTTTCATTTTGATTCAGTTGTGGTTTTCAATGAGGGAAAACTATGTTCTAAAGTGGAAGATTTTTTGAAATGAGGTGTTGATATCAAGGTGATTTTTAGGGTTTTTTATAAAAAAAATGGGTTTCAAATGTTGTTTTGAAATGAGGGTGTGGTTCCTTTTGGGTGAAAATGACTTTAAGGTCTCATTGAATGGTTTTGTTGGAAAGAAATGTCTCAGAACTAGTTTGGATTTCAAAGGAAATCCCATATTTTAAAGGATGAATTTGATATGTTTTAAAAGAGTGTTTGATTTAAGTGTTTCATGACATTATAAGTTAAAGGGGAATGCTAATGCTATTAAATGGTTTTGAAGAACCCTAAAAAGTGGTGTTATGTGAGTAAAAAGACAAATGAGTTAATTGTGCAAGGTAAATTGGTACTGATGGCTCTTGAGTCTCACGGTGCTCCGAGTATGATCACCCTCTCCCTTTTCCCCTCCCAGGGTTTCCAGATCCCCTTTTTCATGGTGATGTCGATCCCTCACTTTCACCGGCCCCTGAGTCACCTTCATCTGTTTTTCCCTACCCGATGGTGGTCGAGGGAATCGTTCACATTTCTGTTGCCTTATCTGCCTACCTCCTTGCACAGGACCCCATCTTTGGTTGGGTGTGATGAAGCTTTCTAGTGGTGTGGAAACCATATCAGTTTGGTTCCTTCACCTCCCTAAGTTCTCATACACAACACTTGTGTTTCAAGAACTTATTCTTCTATAGAGATCTGTGGAATTGGTTCCTATATCAAATATTGTTTCTCTTAGTTCCACCATTTTTTAAAATAGAAAAGATTAGAACAAACATAAGTAAACAAGTCATAAATATATAATTTATTTTTTTGAAGTTGGAGTTGAGTTTCATTTCATCCCTTTTTTTTCACGTTTTGGGCTTCATGTTTCTTCTCTAGCCCAACTTTGTTTACTTCATTCAGCAACTCTTACTATGGTTCATTTGGGTGTAGTGGTCTTTT
Organism: Viscum album; assembly: GCA_963277665.1. Lineage (NCBI taxonomy): Eukaryota > Viridiplantae > Streptophyta > Magnoliopsida > Santalales > Viscaceae > Viscum > Viscum album. Next base: position 256,316,921 of record OY728128.1, on the reverse strand, counting down.
TAGTTTTTTTTAATTTAAGGGATCTATTTTTTTGTATTTTGAAAAATGGGTGTGTCGAGCACCAATTCATTTGGCGCCCGACCCATTTACCTAGAGCGCCAATTGATTTGGTGCTCTTGGTTTTTTGTTTCCAAACCCCACGCAACCCCTCCCCAATCCCTACATATATATATATATATATCTTATGTATATTTATATTTATATAATTATAATTATAATAAATATATTTATAATAAATATAATAAGCAAAATAAATAAAATAAATTTATAATAATGTTTATTAAAAATATAACAATTATATAATTACAATAAATATATAATTATAATAAATATACAATGATAATAATTATATAATTACAATAATTAAATAACTATAAATATAATAAATATATAATTATAATCATTTTATATTTATAATAAATATATAATTAAAAATATAATAATTATATAATTACAATAATTAAAATAATTATATAATTGTAAATATAATAATATAATAATTATAATAAATATACAATTATAATTACAATAATTATATAATTATAAATATAATAAAGATATAAGTATAACAGTTATATAATTATAAGAAATATATAATTATAAATATAATAATTATATAATCATAATAAATATTCAATTACAATAAATATATAACTACAATAATTATATAATTATAAATAGAATAAGTATATAAATATAATAAATATACAATTATAATAATTATATAATTACAATAATTATATAATTATAAATATAATTAATATACACTTATAATTAATATATAATTATAATAAATATATAATTATAAATATAATAAATATAAAATTATAAATATAATTGTTATAAGTATTAATAAGTATATAATTGTTATAATTATTAATAATTATATAATTGTTATATTTATTAATAATTATAAAAATTATATAACTATAATAAATATATAAGTATTGTAATTACATAATTATTATAAATATATAATTATTGTAATTGTATAATTATTATAATTATATAATAATTGTAAATATAAAATTAATGTAAATATACAATTATGATAAATATATAATATATATATATATAATTAATAAGTTTTATTTATATAAATATATGATTATAATAATTATATCATTATAATAATAATACAATTGTAAATATAATAAATATATAATTAAAAATATAATAAATACATTGTTATAAATATAATAAATATATGATTTTAATAATTACATAATTATATTAAATATGTAATTATAATAATTATATAAGATTTAATAATGTTTATTTATATAAAGATAAATAATTTTAGTAATTTTTATTTATATATAACATTATAAATTTTAAATATAAGGTTTATTTATATATAATTATTAATAAATTTATAAATTTATATATAATTATTTTAATACATAAATAAACCATATCAAATTTATTTATAAATATATATATATATATAAACATTATTAAAATTATTTATATTTATTATATATATTAAAATATCTTATAATTATGTTTTTATTAAATTTATAACTTTGTATTTATTATAATATTATATTATGTATTAAATTTATAATTATGTATTTATATTTAATAAGTTTTATTTATAATAAATATATAATTATAAATATATAATATTATAATTATTATAATAATTATATATATAATTATTATATTTAAATACATAATTATAAATTTAATATTATAATAAATACATAATTATAAATTTAATAAATACATAATTATAATATATTATAAGATATTATAATAAGTACATAATTATAATATATTACAATATAAATACATAATTATAATATATTATAATATATTATTATAAATACATAATTATAAATTTCATAAATACATAATTATAATATATTATAATAAATATAATAAATATAATAAATATAATAAATATAAATAATATTAATAATGCTTATATATATATAAATTTATAAATAAATTTAATATGGTTTATTTATGTATTTAAATAAATATATATAAATTTATAAATAATTTATAAAAAAATTTAATATGGGTTATTTATGTATTATAATACATAATTACAAATTTAATACATAATTATAATATAATAATAAATACATAATAATAATATATTATAATAAATATAATAAATATAAATAATTTTTATAATTTTTATTTATATATATATATAAATTTATAAATAAATTTAATACGATTTATTTACGTATTTAAATAATTATATATAAATTTATAAATAGTTATATATAAATAAACCTTATATTTAAAATTCATAAATTTATATTTAAATAAACATTATTAAAATTATTTATCTCTATATAAATAAACCTTATTAAATCTTATACAATTATTGTAATTATATATTTATTATAATTATATAATTATTATATTTATAATTATATATTTATTGTATTATTATATTTATAAATTTATAATAATTAGATATTTATTATAATTATATATTAATTATAATTATGGATTTGTTATATTTATAATTTTATAAATTATTGTAATTTCATATTTATTATATTTATGTATTCATTTTTTTATAAATTTATTATAATTAAATATTTATTTTAATTATATAATTATTATATTATATTATTTATATATTTATAATATTTACATATTTATTATAATTTTATATTAATTATAATTATAGATTTTTTTTATATTTATAATTAAATAAATTATTGTAAATATATTTTTTTATATTTATATATTCATTTTATTATACATATATTATAATTAGATATTTATTATAATTAAATATTCTTTACAATTATATAATTATTCAATTTTTCTATTTATTATATTTTTAATTATATAATTATTATAATTGTATAATAATTATATTTATATAGTTATTATTATTATATATTTATCATATTTATATTTATTATAATTATATATTAATTATAGTTATAGATTTTTTAAATTTATAATTATATAAATTATTATAATTTCATTTTTATTAAATTTATATATTCATTTTATTATACATTTATTATAATTAAATATTTATTATTAATAAAAATTCATTACAATTATATTATTATTCTATTTTTGTATTTATTATATTTATAATTATATAATTATTATAATTGTATAATTATTATATTAATATAGTTATTATTATTATATATTTATCATAATTATATACTTATTATAATTATTATATTTATAATTTTAAATTTATAATAATTATATAATTCTAATTATAATAATTATATGATTATAATAAATATATAATTATAAATATAATAATTATATATTTATTTTAGTAATTATATTTATTATAATAAATTATATATATATATATATATGTGTGTGTGGGGGGGGGGGGTGTAGGGGGAACCGAAGGGGTCAGCGCCACTTCAGGTGGTGCTATCCAACCAATTTGTCCAGCGCCAATTCAAATGGCCCTGGACAAACCAATTTCCCCAAATAAAGTTAGCCCTACACCATAATCCAAAAAAACCCTTCTAGGAAATTTGTCCCTCTTACTACTATACCCACTACACGTGACCCCATCTCCAGACGCGATGGCAATTCAGTAGTTTGGGATCATGTTGGGGGAAGCTTACAGGGCCTCCCTCTTCGTGCGTCTTGGCATTTGTTCGACCTTTATTTCCCTCATATGCTCTCCTCCTACTGTCGTCTTGCAGCGGTGGTGGTGATATTTGGCGACCGGTTCAAGGATGGTGGCCGACTTCTTTTTTTGGCATGGTGTTGTTGCTGTGATGACGTTCAGTTTGGCGATGGTGTTTCTTTCTTTTCAGTTGGTCGCCCTTTGTCCTTCATGGTCCGGTGAAAGAGGTTCATGGTGTTTCAACCTCGACGTCGATAACGTGGAACCGACGAAGATGATTTATGTAGCTATGTTTGTTCCCATTGGTGTGATGTTTCTTTGATTTCAGATTTTGGTTTTGTAGTGATGTTTCGTGGTTGAGGTCTCGGCTTCGGATGTGGAGGAAGGAGCTCAAGCGTTCATCCTGACAGTGATGATGGATGGACGTATCAGGGATGAGGGCAGTCTAGGTAGACATGGGTCGCGTCGGTGCTGGTGTCAAGCACTGTCTCGCCTTTCTCCTACCATTTTCTCATCTTTCTCCGGCCAACTCATTCAGCTTTTTTAAATTTTAATATTTGAAATTTTATTGTGTTTTCTTTTGGTTATGATTATGTGGTTTTCGAATGAAGGTGGTGTTTCCTTGGGGTCTTCCTTTTGGTAGGTTATACTATTCCCACTAAACCTAAACTGGTTTTATTTTAAAATAAAAATAATGATTTTTCAGGGTTAATTTTGAAATATGGGGTTAAAGGTATTGATTGTGATAGACCGTGTGAATGTTGATATTTGTAGGGTGGTTCACCATTAACGTTAATGTGTTAAAAAGGTTAATTTTGTTAAACATTGAATAGTGGATCATAATGACATGGTTGAAATGTTGGACCGATGCTCCTCATTCCTGAGTTGGGTCAGATTGATAATCTAAGTACCACCGATGTTATTTGTGGTTGGGGTGTTGGATTGATGCTCCTAACCCTTGGGTAGGCTAGACTAATTCTCAAGGCGCACCAATGCACCATATAGTTTGGAGGGTGGAATGATGCTCTAGAATCCAAGGGTATAAACATGACATTCCATATCATTGATTTAGATGGATAAACATGACATTCTGAATCCCTAGTTCAATTACCTAGACTAATTCTTTGAGGTACACTGATTTTAATAGACTAATGGATGCCCCTTGTGACTTAAGGTGTGTGACTGCTATGGTATATGGTTTATACTCCAAGCATGGTTGAGGTAGGATTGTTTTGTTGGGTGACATAGTGGAATCTAAGAGTTTGGCGGACTAAATAATAAATGCTTAATTTTGAAACTTGTTTTTGTTTTTTTTGTTTAATTGCTCGTTTAGTTATTTGCATACACAATTGTTCAGATTGATTTTTTCTTTAGACACCTTTGGCAGTGATCTTCTGAGTTGTACTCACATTCTTCTTGGGCCGCCATGAAACTTTGGTACCTAAGAAGATTCTACCTGAATCTAGGTACAAGTTCAGGATAAGAACCTGACTTTTGGTTTTTACATGGTATTTTGGTTGGATCATATGATGTGAGGACTAGGATAGAACTTGGGACTATATTAGGGGTTTTTCATTGTTTCGATATTAATCATTTTTTTGTTTGACTGCCTGACATGTAGAGTGTACATCTCAATGATTTATCTAGTTTCACTTTGGTTATTGTTGGCACTTGTCGCAGACTGTTTCTTTTATAGATTATTCTGATTGTGACATCTGTTGATATTATTTCTGATGTTGTTTTACTCTAATAAGTGGGTATAGTCTCCCAAATGTATCTCCACAGATCCGCACTGTTAGTTGGAAACCTCTTACATATGAGGAGGCGTGCCTGAGGGCATGTGGCGCACCATCTCGGGGCGCCGGTTTCAGTGGCTCATGGGTCAAGATGTTACAATCACAATCCTCTTGAATCTCTCACTTATATTTGAGTAATGTTTAAAAAAATGAAGGTTTCATATCAGCTAATGATGTTCGATGTTGTATTTGAGCACAATGTTTGGAGTTAAATCATTTTTTACATTAGTTGAGTTGATTAATCCATATGAAAATTTCCCCTAGGATGTGATTGGTTCATCGTTCTTTTGATAAACCAAAACCACACTATATAACTCGTGATAATTTCACCATTTTTAATGATAACATTGAATTAGTTGTTATTGTGAGTGAATGAAGCAAATTTAATAATAAATATATAATGAATGGAATTTAAATTTAATAAAAAATTAATTAAATCTAAATTAATACACAAATAAAGTATTAAAATAATGGTTTGAAAAAAATTCATGAATACATATATATTATCAAAATAATTAATAGAATATTTTAATGTTTTTTTTAAAATAAATTGGAAAAGAAATTTATCTTATATATATTTAAAAAATAAATGATAGTTTTTTCTGGAATCTAATTAATACAATATTATTTTTTAAAAGTAAATAAAGTAATATACCTTAAAAAAATTAAGATATCATAGCATTTTTACATAAATTTTAGTAAAATTAAATTTCTTAGAATATAAAAAAATTATATGAAGAATAATACTAAATATAATGCTGAATAAAATTTACATAAAAATGTTTTATTTTAAAAAAGATAAAGTAATTCTTAAAAAACACAAAAGTTTTAGATAATTTCAATATATTCTAAATTTTTATAATATAATAATATAATTTAAAAATTTGTGATATTTTTTTTAATGTTATAAAATATTATAAATAATTTAAAAATATATATTAAATTTAATTTATGTAAAAATATTTTTAAATAATGTGAAAATTAAATATTTTTTAACATGTTTTTTTATTTTCTAACATAAAAGAACTATCATTATATTATATTTTAATTTATGTTAATGTATGTATCAAATATCATATATCCATTACAATCTTGGTAAATGATTTGATGATGACTGATATTGAGATGATCGACCAATGTATGATTGAAATTATTTATTGTAATTATGTGTCATCCTGCTCTCTAGGAATGAAAGGACCCACATGTTTGTGGAAAACTGATATGTATAACAAACCCCTTATACCCCTCACTTGCATGTGAATACTATTGTAAATAAAGGAAGTTCCTCATGAGGTGTAGATGAATGATGCTAGATTTGTACACAATGACTATAATTCATTTTTTTTTTCAAAAAATCACTTTGATGTTAAGTGGGGTCCAATTTTAATCTATCTTACCAATTCCAAGACACCAACACCACCAAATCAACAAAAATATAGTCCAGTTAGAAAAACTAGGCCACCTAATACCAACAGGGATACCTGGATGGTCATGAAACAAAATGATCATAGAAGAAACTGCCGCAATCCCCAACCACCTTGAACCCAAAGAAGCATAGCCAATAAAAGACATCAATATAGAACAAACTAGATAGTCCTTAAACCGAATGCTCCCACCGTTAAAGTCCTAAACTACCTTGAAAAGAAAGGTATCTGGCCAGGATGGGGCCATTCATGGTGGGTTAAGATGAGAGAGAAGAGTTGTAGGAGAAAAAGATTGGTAGAGGCCACCAATAAACTAAAAGATGATATGACATCGACACAAGGGAACATGATAAAGCAATCTCCAGACTCATCACCATCAAATCCCAAACCACTCCCATAGGCCATCACACTAGACCAAGGGTGGGGTCAACCAGAATGAGTTTGGATTAAAGGGTAGACGTGTGTAGTCCCTTGACTATATACACTAACTGCACTGACCATCACCCACCATCAAGGGAGGGAACGCACAATGGAGGAAGGGGATTCTCTAATCCCAACAATCAAAATTCTTCAGAGACTAAGACAACCCAAAACACAATGAGACCGATGATGGACTATAGGATGACTGAAAATAAAAGGGGAGGTTGTGCAACAACAACATTGCAAAAACCAACCTCAACAAAGATCCATCTATGAGAGCTACATCCAAAACCAAGCATCAATTTGAGGATGGAGCACCAGGTGACCCATGTAGTGTCTACCAAACCAATCATGCTAGGAGACATCAGTCAAAACCAGATTGATCACTAATGAACCACCACTTGAAAAATCCCTATGTTATAATAGCATAACACAATATGGGAAGGTGGAATCCCAATCTATCGATTCAAGGAGAAGCACTGCGCTAATAAAGAAAAGTAACCAAACGAGGAAAGGATAATGGGTAGAGAACTGAATGAAAGAGAAGGTAAAATGCCAAATATAAAACCCTAACACCTTGACCCAGGTCCCCAAGGAATAATGAACCAATGGAGGAGCGCATTGAATCCCCATTAAATCCTATAATGGGATTGCCTGTAGCGTCCACCCCTTTGTTCGTGATAGCTTGGAGAAGAAGATCAATGCCAATGTGGGAAAAAATCTAGAATCGATGATGTAATATATCTGTAACCAAAAAAACTCTGAAATGGAACAAGCATAAACACAAATCCATAAAATCCAGGTCAAGAACATGGTGGACTAGAAGGAGAGTTTTCCAAATCCAAGCTGAGATCACATGAGTAAGGAGATCCTGACCGAGTGTTGGGTGGTAGATGACTGTAGATTGTATGAATGTGGAAATATAGTTATTAGATTTTTAAAAAATATAATCTTAAGGAGTTTCCCCCTAAATATTAGTATGTTTTTCATACAATTATAAACCAATCCATAAAAAAATCTCAATATCAAGTTATATTTATCTAACTCGAACTAATTAATTTTTTTATAATTTGATGATGAAGTATTTATATATATAAATTTTGAATAAATTTTCTTTTTGGGTAATAATTTTTAATCCATATAATGAAATTTAAAATTAATTTATTATTTTGGGGGATACCCCTAAATGAGGGGAGACCCCATGAAATAATCTAGAATCTATTAGGTGTTTCGATTCATCAAAATCTGAAATGTGAAAAAAAAATGATTATTTACAGTTTATTACATCAAAGACTGATAAACAAAAAATTAAAGTTCACATTGAAACTTTCCAACCAACAGTGAATATTCAAATAAATACCAAAAATAGTGAAAAAATCACATGCTATAAGGGGTCCTCAAAATAGTTCATTTGTGCCTGCAGATCAGAAATAAACAGAGCAGTACCATCCTCAAACAAAAAAAATGGCAAAAAAAAAACTTAGAGAAATCATAATGAATGAAACTCAGCAATAAAATAGGTTAGAGAAAACAACTGGGAAATGGAGCTATGTGGAGAGGATAGACATAATAAAAAATTCTCCACTTAAACTCATAAGAATATAAGAGGATAAAAGAACCAAGCACAATCAGTTTTAAACTGAGTCACCCTGCCTGAAAACTCTAATAGGAAGACACTCAATGCATGGAACCAGAAGATCCTTAAAATATGGATTCCGAATCTCTACCCAAGGAGATGAATGCCTAAACTAAATTGAAAAAGAGATATCCTAAAAAAAATGGATATCACAATGACACATGAAAGAAATACCAACATCCTTGGATAGCTCTAAGACACAAGAACAAAGGTTGAGAGCCAATTAGAAACTAGGAAGAAATAAGCCACATAAGGGTAACACATCATACTCTAGACTTCCTAATGACACACGGTTCCTAGGAAACCAAAAAAATAAAAATTTAGTTTCATTATATGTTTTCTGATTTTTTCTAAATAAATTTTTATGTTATTTTTTTAAAAATTGTGTATTAAAGGTGGCAGACGTGCTGCTTCCTTTCAGTCTAATCCAAATGCGGCATCATGCATGCCACCTTTCTACTAAAAAAATAATTTAATTATATTTTTAATCATATTTATAAATATATGGATTTTTATATTATGATATATATATATATATATATTGTTTTATATTGTTTAGAATTATGTCAATGACATTTGAATGTGAAAATGTTATGTTTTTAAGTAATAAATTTTTTGTCTCTCAAATTTGAGACATTGTTATCAATTAAGTATGGGCACTAGTTGATCTTAAATATGAAATAAATATTATTGTGTGAAAATGGGTCTTTAAGATAAAAATGGTCATGGAAGTCAAAGTGAATTGATATAAAGAAAGGCTAGTGACTAAAGGGTTTAAACAATAGTAAGGAATTGGATATAGTGAAAATTTTTCATCCTGGTCATCAACATGGATTGTGCTCACCACTTGGTTTGTTCTTCTATGGAATGTGGCATTATCTATTTCTTCTGGGTCATTTCACCGCTACCTCCTTGTCCGGGGAATTGATTATGCTGCAGTCATTCTCCCTATTTTTATGCGATGAATCAATCATTTTTTCTTTGGATCCTCCTCAATATTTCTTCTTCTCAATCTCACTTCTGAGTAACCCTAGAGTGAAATCATAAAACCTTGGGTTTCATCCACATAACTTCTTCTCAATTAATTCTAGTAGAGATACTCTCACCACTCCATCATCCTAAATGAGATCACATCCCAGTGTACATTTCTGAGGGAGATCTAGTTCCTGTCTTTAGCATGTAGTCTTTGACATACATTCATTAGATCCAGAACTTGTTGTCACCAAGTAGAATCAACATGAAAATGTTATGTTTTTAAGAAATAGCTTCTGTGGTGCTCAAAATTGAGACATTTTTAAGAACTAAGAATGGGTTTTAGTTGATATTCAAGTTGGTATAAATATCATTGGGTTAAAATGGGTCTTTAAGAGAGAAATGGCCATGAAAGATCAAATGGGTCTCTATTAGGGTTCAATATCTAGGGTTATTTTTAATCTTAAATGTTCTAAATTCATCAATATTTTATTAAAAATTAAATTTTTTTATTTTTTAAACCATTACAATTATATTTATAATCTTTTTTACACTTCTTTCATTTCTATTTATTTATTTCATTTATGAAACTCATTTTATTTTAAAAAATGTTTTAGATGTTTAGGATATCTTTAAAATTTTATTTAGATTGTTTTTATATTGTATATTTTATAGGCTCTTAAAGTTAGCTACTTGAAATTTAATAATTATTCACATGTTTTAAGTAGTCAATTTTGAAAGCTTATTAATATAAATCAAGGCCTAAAATATTCATGAAAACTAAAACACTAGATAAATATTTAAAAGGTTCAATAATAATAACAATATCTTTTTTAAGATGGACTTAAAACATATATATGAAAAAGTAAAATCAATGTATATGGGGGAGAGATTCTATCCCACATGGTGGTCTGCGAAGGGGATGTTCGAATCGAGATCAACAAGCTCCGTGCTGGGGTGGAGTCTGATGACCTAGAGATGGCTAATCCTTAGGTACTGAAACATCAACCATCGCATGATACTCCTATGTGTTAGTAGGAGGAGGTGTCAACTGCATGTTGTACTGTGATACTAATCCTTCTCCAACTAGGGTAGTAGAAGGACCTACCATCATAGCAATTTATAACCAAGTCTGTGATGAATATAGAACCCAAGGATGCGATGGATCTAGAACCCAAGGCTAAAATGGATCTAGACCCCAATTTTAAGAGAAACGTGTATATCCTGTCAAGAAAGAAAGTTCGTAGGCCGCTTGAAGCACATCCTCAATCGAATGAGGCTAGACTGCTAGAGGGTCTACCTCTGCCTGTTGAACAAGTGAGGCCTCACGTTCAGCATGATGTGGTCTACATCATCGTCATCATGGCTCCTCAGTACCAATAGCTATTGGAAGGTGTTCCTTTAGGGCAGGAACCTCCTCTCTCTAGGATGGAATTTAGAATATTGTCATGTAAATTGCATGATAAGATGGCCTCATCTCCAACGCTTCAACATGGACCACTGCCCGACTAATGAACCCCTCCTCCTCTTCATCTCTTAGGTGAATAAGATTCTCTTTTTGAGTAACATATAAATACATTCAAAGTGAATTAGAAAATAGTTCAATAAAAAACTAATGGATATTTATTTACTCATAATATTATTAAGATCTCTATAGTGTCAGGTAAGATGCAGTATAAACATGAGTCTATACCATGGTTCATACTCGACCTTCTCTAAAAGAATGAATCACATCGTAGGTATACCCTGGATACAAAACTAATCAAATCATCCCCAATGGTTGAGAAAGTTGGCATGTAATTAACCCCATTCCTCATCCTACCTCCCTATCAGCTTCACTCCATGAAGCTCCTCTATCTATCTTGGACGAAATGGAATCAGTTGAACACAAAAAAACTAGTGCATGACTCTATTAGGCTGCTTCCACTCAATAATATAGAAGTGAATTTGGGGCACTAAAACAATAACATAATCAAGTATAGCAGTGTACTATGCTGGAAACTGGTCCAGTATAGTCCAATACAACATCCATGTAATCTGAAATGACATGTGACCTTTGTCAAAAAATATCCTTACTAAAAACCAAAATTGATAATATAATTAAATTTTTTAGACAGTGATATATTGTTTGTTCTATGATATTGGAAAGGTACCTTCTTGGTGAGAAGGTACTGGGTGATGGATGTGGGTATTTTGTTGGTTTTGAGTGGATGGTGTATGGTAAATGCTGGATGACGTGTGGCTGTTTGGTATTTGCTGCTGTTGTGGATGAGTTTGTTGATGTGCTGCTGGAGTGGAAGTGGGATGCTGGGAGATGTTTGGTGGTCGAAAGAGGTGATGGCTGTTTGAAAATGAGGATGCTGGTTGCTGGTTTGTTGTGGATGCTGGTTGGCTGGTTGCTGCTACTGGATGTTGTTTGCCGCTGTAGTCTGAATGCTGGTTGTTGGTTAGCTGTGAGCTGTTGGATGCTGGTTAAAGCTGGATGTAGTGCTGTTGGATGCTGGTACTGGCTGGATGTTACGTGATGATGCTGTAGTTTTGTCTGTTTTTGTGTCTTTTTCTTTCTTTGTTTTTCTTTCTTTGGCGTGGGTTGTAAGGGTTTTTGGGTGTGGGTGGTTCGACCCCTCCCCTCCCTTGTCTGCAGTGTTTGTGTCTTTTTGTTTAATAAATTTTGGGGGGTGCTAGGAATAGCCTGGACCCGAGCCTTCTTTGCCTAGTAGCATTAGAAACCAATAGAGATGAGTTATTATACCAGCATTCACACAGAGCATCATGTAATATCTCCATAGGGAGCGGATGACCAGCAAGATGAGGGAAGTATGAGGGGATTCACTCTCATGCCCACATCTAAAGAAGGATGATGCACCCACTGAGATATGTGTTGTCTCTCCGGGATACCCTACACAATTATCTGTATGTGTATTCCAAGAATGAAGATCACCAAATATATGTCTCGGCCCAATCAAATTATTCCATTAGGGCTATATACATCATGTGAATGTGCACCCCCAAGGGATCAACAAGCGGGGTCCCTCGAATGAGTTGTAATATATATCCACGGGTATAACACATGATAGTTTGGTCATCAACGTCATCAGGTAAATGTGGAATTTTCTCCTCTAGTCAAGGCATAGATATTGGCCCACTATCTGTAGCCCTACGATTGGCCAAAATGTCAATGCCTAACAATCTCTGAGCAAGGTCAATCCAAGATTCACTGTTGGGTCCAATAATGGATTCCCCTGGATAAGAAGACCAAGAAGCACTACCACATCCTCGAGGGTGATGGTCATCTCTCCCTCAAGCTGGTGGAATGTGTGTGTATCTGGTCTGCAGCTCTCTACGAGGGTAACAAGAAGGTGATGGTCAGAAAATATAAAATCTGATATGGAAATTTTGTAGAATCCAGTAAGACATATGTATGGTCTAATGGCATGTAGAGGCTTCATGTGATGAAAATAGTGCGCTTGACGCACCCTAATCGATCTAACCTCACCATCATCTAACATGACTAGGGAAACATGCATATGATGGTCAGTGAGTAGTATGGTATACTTCATCTGTATATAAATAAATGGAATAAGTCGTAAGTGTAAAATTTAAATATAACGTTATGGTTAACAAAATGTTATGACTTGTAGAGTGTAAGACATGTCATGTTTATTCACATTGTTTTCTGAAGTTATTTCTTACAAAAAGATAAGGGTGTGTCTTCATTCTTTTCAAAACATATTACTAAATGGGGTTTTAAGATATTCTTTTACCTAGAAAAGGGTGTTTTGTAAGATATGGTTTTATATATTTATATATATAAACCTTTTTTCTTCGTTACATTAATTTTTGTTATAAAATGGTGTGATTTTTAATTTATGTATGATTTTACACATGATATTTTGTTTGTTTTATTTTATCACATGTATGATTTATGGTTTATCCATGGAAAGATTGATTATGTGATAATTTCACCAAAAATTCACTTATCATATTCCTTTTAATTTGAGTATGAAAGGATTATTTTTATTTGATAGTAAATGTATTTGGCGAAGTTAGAAAATTATACAAAATGAGGAATCATATTCATATATGGACATGTTACGATGCTGATCAAATATCAAACAAAAAATTTCATGACTTCAAACTGATCAAGGAGCTTCTTATAGTACAAAACCAACAACAGTGGTTAATATAACTGATTATGTAACACTGAGTGAACTTGAAAAAATAATTCATGGGTAATGAACCACGACGTATGCGGAACATTGAAAATGATGATGATGATAACTTAAACCCATTGACATTTTATCGATGATAATTAAATTGATTTGGTGTTCTTTCCTTTTTACATCACTTTTCATCGTATTACTTCCCTTCATTCACTTTCTTCCTCTTCTCAGTTATGGAATGGGTTTACGTTGTCACCATCGTCGTTGTCACAATTCATCAAACGTCGTGGTTCATTTCTGAAAAATTCTTTATTAAAGTTCACTTAGTGTTCCATAATTAGCAGTAATAACCACTATTGTTTGTTGTGTACTATAATAATCCTCTTTCTTAGTTTGAATAACCTCCCTATAGCTATACACATAGGAAAAACATGACTCTCTACGTTAAAAATGTTTTCTGATCATGATTTTGATAGTCTAACTAATAATGAAAATGATGGTTGATCATATAATATTTATTATATGAACAGATTATAATGACTCTTTATACCCTAATATATGATAATATTTTTTTCAAATAAACTTTTGTTTGAATATAAATCACAAAATGTTTTGGAAACCAAGGCAAAAATAATAGATAACACCATATAATTTACAATATGAGAATATCACAATGGAGAAAATACATAATTGTGGATAAGAGTGTGAACTCGACCCAAAAATGTTATGGAATCATTTCTGGTTATGACCTTCTTGATGAAATATGGTGCATCTCAAACTTTTCCCTTGTTCTTGAGGCTGGTCTATCTCATTCTGCATCCTGAGGGCCTTCAGTCTCCCATGATTACACAACTGATATATGTTAGGTATCACTATCGGCCAACGTTCGGGAATTGGGAAATAATGAAATTACCCAATAAGCATCTATGGTGCACCATAAATGTTAGAAATGGTGTCCATCCTATATACTGGATCAACATATACTTCACATTATATGTTGACAGATGCATATTTTGCGATGACATGTGCACATGGAATCTATAAGGCCTAGAAGTTTCCACATTGGCATTGTCTCGCTTCCAGTAATACCACCATTTTTTCACTGATGCTATTTGTGATGGGGTTTGAGTTCTCTTGAACATCAAATAGAGAGTCTTCTCAGAAAAAAAGGATGACATTATAACCATAAGTTTCTACAATGTTCTTTTCAATCTCTCATTAAAAGTGCCTTCCATACCATATCCCATGTTGAATTCCTTCTGAGGCTAGTTTTTTTCTATCAACAAAGTGCTTCATGCAACAATATAATGTCTCTTGAACTTGGGTAGTTATAGGTAACTTCTGAAGCCCCTTGGAGACACCATTTATGCACTCCACAATGTTTTTGTTCATGTGTCTAATCCTCTTCCCCCACGTCATATGCTAATGTCCATTTTTATTTTGGAATATCTATAATATAATCATACACGTATTGATTAGACTTGCTGAATTTTTTGAAATTTTCTTAAAAACACCCTTGATCCAGCTTATATGATATATATAAGTTATCATATTTCACATAAATTTATTTTAGCTTTACATTTAAATAGTAACAAATAACATATACATTTCAATTCTATCCTCATGATTGCCCTCTTTAAAGGCTCATTGTGGAATGTTTTCCTCAAATTTCTATAATTGTTTCTAATATAGTATTTATGATGTGCATTTTAGGGTCTCCATGTATTAGGGTCCGCATTGATTACCTCAATGATTGCCCGATGCCGATCAGATATCAAACAGACCCCCTAAATATGGGTGAAATGGTTGCTGATACATGTAAAAAAACAACTCCATGATTCATAGTTTTCTTTCTCCATAATGGAAATGGAAAGAAGAAGAGGTGAATGATTGCAATTTTGGGTTTCCACAATCAACAATATGCCCTTGTATTTTTCATATAGAGATGCTCCATCGATCTGAATGAACTGTTTTTTGAAACGAAATGCGAAGATACATGGGTGGAATTCCCAAAACAACCGATGAAATTAAAAATGAGATGGATCAAGTTGGTTATCTTGAGAAACAAGTTCCTTCGTATAAATATGGATGAAAACTTCGTTATTGTGCCTCAGTATGGCTAGAAATTACAACAACACCTATTACGAGTCATCCCAATCACCATAGACCTTCACAATTGCCTTCTATTTTTCCATACATGCATTATTTTAGGAAATTTTATAACCGAATGTTTGTTGTATACTCTCTTGAATAAGGGATATAGGAACATCTTGGAATGTCTTAATCATATCAATGATAATGGATGTCACAAATTATATATCCAATGAGGTATGATCTTGTGTCAGGCTTGGCCGAACGCAAGTATGAGCTACCTCAATCCTCGAGATTATCCAACCTCCAAATGCAATGTCCAGAATCACCCTCAAGTAGAATATACAATCATCCTCATACATCCCACACCGTATTATATATTTATTATGGATTGGTTTCTGTACAATACATCTACATTTACTCTCAATGTGAAATCTCTTGAGAATTCTTTTTATTTTATATTTACCTAGAAAATTCCTTCCAACAAATAAGGTTTTTTTCTAGATCACTAAACTTATATGGTAAAACTTCTAGAAACAAAATTGTGGGAATGATAATGTCACATTCAAATTCAGGAACACCTATCATTACTTCTAACCAAGATGAAAAGAGTGGTGGATGATTTATTATGGGCCAAGGATACTGTACAACTAATTCATTTCTAGAAACTTCCTCCCCAACATTCTTTTCCCCCTCCTCACCAGCACTATTGTCACCATCTATTCCATCATTATGAAACTCATCATTGGAAGTTGTATTGATATGTATATATGGGAGAACATCTAGGTTGTCCTCTTCTATATCATTTTGAATAAGCTCAATTTCATGGGCTAAATTATCTTCAACCACTTGTAAATCTACGTCTTCTTATATATGAACATTTTTTTGTACAGTAGAAACATCAAAATATAACCCCATTATTGTACCATTTAACCATTGAGAAAATAAATTTATTTCTTGGACACACTACACATTATTAACAAATGGACAAGCTATATGGAATAATGTTGCTGGGAATTGAAAATGTTTATAGCTCATAGACTTGATATTTTGGCCAGGTCCCCGATTTAAGGAACCATGAATTCTATCTTGAAGGTCACATTGGTTTACACAATTAGTTTTACTAATCACTGTTGATGGTTGTTAATAGTAAGAAACTCCTTACTCAGTTTTAATCACTTCCAGTAACAATACACAAAGGAAAACATGACTCTCTATGCCAATTTTTTTATCAAGATTATGATAGTGTAACTAATATTGACAATGATGGTTGACCATATAATATTTATTAGAATGAAATTTTAGGACACATTTTTATACCCTAAAATATGATTGTATTGTTTCATCATATAAAAGTTTATTAGAATATAAGTCATAGAATGTTTTGGAAACCGAGGTAAAAAGAAGAGAACACATCAAATTAGCTTATTTATCATTGATAAAATGATAATTATGATAATATAAAGTGAAATAGATAAGAAAAAAAAACAAATTAAAAAACACATGAATTCATTAAAACATACAATAAATACCTTGAAAATTTTCAAGAGAAAATGGTTTGGATGAGATTAGACAAACTTCAGGCATGAGGTAAAATCCAGTTTATTTTCAATTGGAAGCTTAATAACATCTTCTAAAGAGATGTAATTAACTTTTGAATTTTAAAAATATTTCAACCTTCTAATGAAATATCTTAGATGTCATTAGAAGGCTGAAAACTTTTCAAAATTCAAAAGTTAAGTAAATATCTTTAGAATATGTTATTAAGCTTCCAATTCAAAATAAGCTGGATTTTACCTCATGTCTAAAGTGAGATTCATCTCCTAAAAAACACATTCTATTGAAATATGTCAAGGAATTTCTTGTATTTTGTAAAGCATTCATGTGTTATTTAGTGCGTTTGTTCTTCTACATTTCACTTTATATGATCATAATTGTCATTTTACCAATGATAAGTATTATTAGGTAATCATTATATGCATTAATTTTTTAATCCTATGTTATTAATTAATTAGTATATACTTAATCATTACTCATAATTATTATTTCTAAACTATATAATCAATATGATACTAAAATTATAGAACATCTTCTTATATACTAAACTATGATACTAATGATTCTTAGTACAATTTTTAACTAGTTAATCATTCTTTAATAACTAGTTATTCATTACTAATAATTTATTTAGTTAATCATTCTTTAATCTGTAAAAAATCTTTCTTTATTCAATCATTAATCATATGATATTTATTAGTAAATTATTGTTAGGTAATCATTAAATTTATTCATTTTTGAATCATAAGTTATTCATTAATTATTCTACACTTATTCATTACTAATAATAACTATTATTTATAAAATATATATAACTAATTAAACTTCTTAATAAATAACATAAATAAAACTAACTAAAAATAATGCAATTAATAAGAATAGAAGTCATTCTTTAATGTCTTTTTCCTAGTCCATTTCATTTCATATGAACATAATTATCATTTTATCAATGATAAATATACTAATTTGATGTTTTCTTTTTAAGGTATTTTAGTAGTTTATAAGGAAAATAGGAACCATCTAAAGCATATCCCATGGGAGTGTCAATCTAGGAGTACAACAAGGCATGTTGTGGTACACCAATTCCCATTTAAGTCTCGATCAAAGCGGTGTGATCAAGTTTTAACCCTAGGTACATATGTGCTAGAGCCAAATCCAATTATTTATATCCAGATAAAGATTTTATTGCTTATATAACCAATTAATCATTATGATACCAAAATTTTAGAATGATTATTCATAAGTTATTCTATAGTTAACTAATAATTAATCATTACTAATAATAACTATTATTTAAAACTATATATAACTAAATAAACTACTTAATAAAAAAATATTTAGAACTAACTAAACTAATTAAAAAATAACACATTTAAAACTAAAAAATTCAAATAAATTAATAAGTAACTTTAAATTAAATAACAAAATACCTCTGAATGATGATCCACAAAAAAACAGGCACTTCTTTTAGACTACCGAACCCACTGCACATGTAACTGACTTTTTTTAGAGAGAGAAGTAGTGGAATGAAGTGAGGGGGGGGGGGGTTCTCTTTTATAAGGAACTAGTACTCACCTGTGCATACACACAACATTTTTAATTAATGGTTATTATTTGAAAAGAGAATTTTATTAGTAAAAGTAACCCACCAATATTAATATTTAATATTTTTTTCTCCAAATGTATTAGAACATAAAAATGGAATAGGAGTAGATAAATTATGGACACAACAAAAAATTATTTGAAAAAATAAAGGATATATAAAAAGTAACTTCTAAATTTTGAGGGAGGTTGAACATCATTTTCAAATGCATTCAGGTCCTACATGATGGCCATAGTGGGTCAACACCTATACTCCATTTCACTACACGTTATCATAGGGTTCAGCAAACTGGCATGGAAACATGCTCCATAGAAAGAGTAATGCATGTATTGTAATTTGAACTGAAAGACAAATATATTATAGAAGTGGATGTAATAAAAAATATGAACTGGGCAGAGGAATAATTTGAATACATGATGACAAAACCCAATCTTTAGTTGCACCATAATTTATGTAGTTTCTAATGTAGAAGTTCTCCTACTAAATAAAGTTACAAAGTCTGCAAGATCAAAGTGTTGTGATAATAAATCTTAAAGCTTCATCATCATCCAACGAATGCACTATATAGATGAAAAATAATTTGATAGATTAATAAATAGTAATGAATATTGAAATATGAAAATCCAATCCAACAATGAAACAAAACAGTAGTAAAAAAATGACTGTTCTGGAAATGAACAGTATAGAGAACATAGGATTCCAATACATTTTGACAAATTTCTTTAGTGGACAATATCACAAATTGTTAAAAATTATAACATTACAAAGGTGGTGTGTTTGTAATGTATACAAATAGGAAATGGAAAGGAAAATAATTAGAAAAAATGGGGTTTTTTTATAGTATAAAAATGTAAAAAAAGTGGTAGAAAGGTGGAAATACTTATTACAGGATTTTATAAGAAAATATAAAAAATAGAAGATCATATTACGTAATTTAAATAGAAACATGATTAGGAAATTGGATCAATTACCAAATTTTAGGTGACAACCAAAATTTGTTAGGGAAAGGTAAATAAAAAGGTTCTATACATATATGCTTGTATGTTAAAGTGTTTTTGTTTGTAATATCTGCACATTTCGATGTCTAAAACATTTCATAAGGAAATGTGTGCATATTTCAGTTTAATATTGATGAATAGAAAATATTGTAGTGCAGTGAATAATATTACATTTTACAATGCAGAAGAAAATTCTACCTGAAATAGGTCTTTTGATTCTTTCTCATATAGGTTTCCCAACATGCATATTGTGTTACAATTTTGAACATAAATACATATAAATGAATAGATAAAGAGGGCGTTTATGTAAATGAAGGTACCCGATCAAAACACTAAATCCTTTTAAACATGTTGGGAATATACGGTACCAAAAAAATGATGAATGTATAAAAGGAATTTGGAAAGGGAAATGATACGGAAACCCAAAATCAAATACTACATCAGGGTGGTTTTTTTAGTACCTCTAATATCAATAATGTTAAAATTAAATATTAGAAACCATTGAATAAATAACAGTAATGTATATTAATTTTCTGATCACCAAAACAACTATTAGGAATAACTATTACTATAAGCATTTCATACATCCTAAAAGATTTACAAAATAGTTGGAAAAAAACTGAAACATGATCCAAATGAACGACCAAACTGTGCATATAGAAGAACCAAACTGGGTATATAGAAGAACCAAACTATGCATATAGAACCAAATTGGGCATGTTTAAGACTTTGATATGTGCAGATATTAAACTATGCATATAGAATCAAACTGTGCATATAAAACCAAAATCAAACTGTGCATATATAACCAAACAATGCATATAAAACCAAACTGTGCTTATAGAACCAAACTGTGCAAATAGAACCAAACTGTGCATATAGAAGAACCAAACTGTGAATATAGAAGAAACATGCTCCAAATGAGCGACCAAACTGGGCATTATAGTAATAATGCCTCTTTGTATGGGTTAAAAAAGAGTAATAAAAAATTCAGTTAGGTTGGTAGTCATATATGTAGGTACTATATGATAAATTTGAAAAAGAAGATTGATTTGGTTGAAAACAGGAAATGCTCATGGTTCTATTGTGTCCTCAATGACACAGTATATAGTAATCATATCAAAATACTGAATGAGTAGCAGA
Source organism: Viscum album (assembly GCA_963277665.1). Lineage (NCBI taxonomy): Eukaryota > Viridiplantae > Streptophyta > Magnoliopsida > Santalales > Viscaceae > Viscum > Viscum album. Next base: position 256,295,532 of record OY728128.1, on the reverse strand, counting down.
AAATATTTCAAATGAACGGTCTGTATAGTCTCAAATGTAACACATTGTACAACAATTATTAATTATGAACAAAATAATGAGATTCATTTGATCAGTGAAGATGTATGTTTACCTTCTGTTTCTAGTACGATATTTCAGTCTGTTTTTTCAGTTTTCCTGTTTATATATTACGTCGGCATGGTCTGTATGTCAATAGTTTGACATGTTGTAGGCACGCTGTCTGGAGACGTCTGGACATTATCTTCCACACCATCCTCAATATCAAAACATCGTGAAAGATTTTTCTATATAGATGGTTTTGTTATAATAATTTTAAGCTATAAAGTACATAGGTTGAAATCATTGAAATTCAGAGCAGAACACATGTTCAAGGGTATAATATCTAATCCTGTGTCAATGTTTAAAGTACCAGGAGTAGTTCCAACTATTTTATAATCCTATGAGTAAATGTGAAAAGGAATATATCTGTAAAATGATATCTATAGTCAGAAAGACATATTAAAGAAATTGATCGACAGTTACCTTCATATAATGAATGACACTGCTTACTGTAGAATACCCACTACTTTGAACTTCCTGTATATTATTGAAGAAAAATGTATAGTATTTTGAGTTGTTGTTTTTCGAGATAATGTGATAAAAATATACACTTACATGTTTATGTTCTAAGAATTTAGTAAAATGGTTGATGAAGTTGTCATTATCATTCATATAAACCACTTTGTAACTATTTTTCTCATATGGACGATGATGATTCTTAATATTGTACGCTATCACCTCAATTTCTAATAGAAATTTCCTAGCTTTGAAGTAGTTCAATTCCTAAGTGAAACCAAACTTGTCGTCGTCCTAATAAAAAAATCCATTGGCACTGTTAATTAAAATATTTAATTTTTTATAATGATAGGATATAAGGAGTTGGATATACCTGTATCAAAGCCTTTCTTAGTTGCGCAACTGTTTTGTGTATGTATTGCATGAATTGTTTCTCAAATAACGCAACTGAAAAAGAGTCTATACTATCAGTAACCAGTAGATGAAATCTAAAGCTATTGCAATGGTTATTATGACTACACTTTCAATCTCATTTGGACTATGCAGCTGAACCTAGGGTGTAGCGTAATGATAAAAAAAATAGGCAGCATTGAATAAAATCTCACCTCGGAGTAATGGTAATAGGTGAGGAGTTGCAGGACATGCAACAAATGCTTCCATCTATAATGTGCACTTTCTTCATGCACGACTGGCATGATTCATAGAACAAGTTGTGGGTGCTTTGAATTTTTTGAACTGTAGCTGCAATTAAGAACCTTGTAGCCTGCAGTATATTAATTACATGTAAATATATAATTTAGTATAGGATAGTAGTGTACAGTTAATAATTTTTCATTATCACAATTGAAAAATACGGGTATATTTCCAACATGTTGATAGGTTTTGACATCTAAAATGGATTTATTGTTATTCCAATATAGTATTTCTATTGTTTGGTTTGGAGTTGTTAGTGATGTAGTATGTAACGGTGATGCTATTATCACACCAAGCCTGATAAAATAAGAACAACATACATGGAAGTAAACAGATACAACTTGTTTGTAGTACATTTATGACATTCAGATAAGTAAAATATTTTACTACACAAGTAAAGGATGTTAAAATGAAACCTGCTTTTGAAGTTTTCATCTACTGGAAGGTTTTGGTTATAAAGAATCTTTGTTGCATTCACAGTTGTTATGACAAGAACAGAGGCTGAAAGTAGTTTCAAGTCAGCATTATATAATTCTATGTTCAGTGACATATTAAAAAAACATTATAGAGAGATTGAGATTAATAATTGTAGATAGAAACCATACATGTCAATCTCTTCACCCGGACGAGCTGTAATATCAAAATGGTAGTGGGGTCTATGTTGTTTTCCATGTAACACAACATTTCAAATGCAAAATTACTCCATAAGATGCAAGTAACCTTTAACCCTCTTCACAAAATCCAAGTGACAAAATGAGTAAATGTAGCATGTTAGAGTAATATATTGCAATTACTCAAAAAACAGTAGGACCTGTCATCTTCTAAAATAATCTCTATCCTGTGGTTGGAAGTGACAATTGATTTCATTAGATGTGTGTAACATAGAACTCCAATTAGTTCTAAATCAATGTACTGAGATTCAATGTTTTTTTATGAATAACATAAGGTTTAATTAAAAGACATTGTACAGATTAATTTAACATAACTTGGTAAATGGGACTTTAATTATGTGGTATTAAGAACATGTACCTATTAGATGTTCTTCTGGGACTTTTTCGTGAATGATGTCATCAAATGAAGTAAATTGAAAACTAAAAATAGGTAGTTGTACTTCACAACGACGAACATACGTCATGGATGTGAACATGATTCGATAGGGGTGTCCAGTTCCGAGGTAAATCCCTTGGTTTGAACCTATTTGGAAGTGTTTTACAATATTGCAGAGTCCCTCACCCAACAGTTGTTTGTACTTAGAGATAAGTTGACGATTCATAATGGTACATTGAATGTTGGTTCCCTGCATACTGTACATTAAAATGTTGTCTAATGAGGAAACAATATAGATTACAGGGAATGATGAAAGTATATATATATATATATATATACATACGTTTAGAGTGTAGATGAGAAGGAGTGAAAATAATATATAATTACTTATAGTAAAAAAAAGTAACCTGAATGTCGCATACTATGAGATCAACAACAACGACTTCATTGGAGTATTTAGAAGACGAATTGAACCACATGTTCAATACACAAACTTGTATTTGAAGTGTTTCATCGTCATATGGGATAATCTCATTCAGAATAGTTATTGAGCGTGACATATTTGTGGCTCTACATAATCATGCAGTGTTCAAATAAAACATATTATTCTGGTAAATAAGCCATGAAATTAAACATATTTATTTTCCAGAGCATAATAGAGTATATAAAAATCATTTTAGATGTTACCTAAGACAGATTATGAAATATTTCCTTGTACACAATATTTTCTGTGTAATTTGAGGACTCTTTAGTGTTACCGTCTACTACAATTTTCAATCAAGTAGCTGATGTGACCCTAGACACTGCAACATATAATTGACCATGAGAGAATACTGGTTTGTGAAGATAATGCCCAACTGAAGACAATAATTGATCCTGACTTTTATTAATAGTCGTCACATAAGAAATTATCAAAGGATATTGTCTTCTTTGTAGTTTTAATGGCCATATACCATCACAGTGAGTCATAGTTAATCATGGAATGAATGCAGAATTTCCCGAATGACATCCAGTTATAACTTTGGCCCCAATAACATGCTCACCCAAGTGTGTTACTACCATCCAGGTTCCATTACACAAACCAACAGATTGGTCTACATTTCATAGTAACATAATTGGAACACAGAGTTGTAGTGTAATTTTGTGGACAGGTAACCCATATACATTTATACCATTCAACATGTCAAAAGTGTAAATATTTTCTTGTCTGTCTGTATCATAACTTCCATAGCAAAAAGAGTCTGAGCTGAAGTAATCATTGTTTTCAGAGCCAGTGAGGGTCCACATACATTCATTTAATTCTTGTACGACATCACGGTTCGAAGCTAAAATTACATGGTCTTTCAGATTGTTTTGGTCTCCAAGTTTTCTACAAAAACCCGGGTATATTATTGACGATTGCAGCCATGGAATTATCGCTCTCGGTAAGAAGAAATGCTGACAGAATTTGAATGAGTGCTTCATCATCGTTAGGCTCTCCAATTTGACCTTCACCAATATCCAATGTCCATTTAGCAAAGTCATGTAACACAGCCGCATCATGATTGCTAGTAGTAAAATGCAATGTCATGTTTTTTGTAAGAGATAACACCCAACAATGTTGCCAAAGATACGATGACTTAACACTTGCATAGACAATGTCATTTCTGTTTCCCCTAGGTATAGCAGGTAGTATTTTCCTAAAATATCCTCCCAAGACAACTATCAATCCACCGAACGAAAAATTATGATCATTTTCATTTTTGATAATTATAATGTCCCTAAGAGTTCTATCTAAAGCCTTGAAACAAAACTTATGAATCATAGATGCCTCATAACAAATGATAAGCTTAGTAAATTTCAAAAGTTCTGCTACGTCGCTCCCCTGCTGAATATTACAAACTGATTTTTCCGTAATGGAGATTGGAATACGGAATTTAGAATGTGTTGTTTGTCCGCCAGGAGGTAGTAGTGAAGCTATTCTACTCGATGCTACTACAAGTACAATCATGCACTGAGCTCGCAACAACGATGTTAGTACTCTCCAGATGAAGGTTTTACCTATGCCTCCATAACCATGAAAGAAGAAGAACCCATCTGAATTGGTAGATAGTGAAGAGAGTCTGATAGACATCACCTTTTTCTGTTCATTTGTAAGCATACCATGTAAACTATTATACTCCTGTAGAAGTGATTCTTTATTTTAATTTAATTCTTCTTCAACCAAACAATTTTGAGTGGCATCAAAATCTGAATCTGGAAGTGGCATAAGATGATATAACTGAAGCACCCTTCCATTGCTCTGTAAAATTCGTTCTGTCTATCTCAATGAATACATATGTATCTGTTGATTTGTAAATGTCAAATATACAATGTTATAGAATATTGTTAAATAGTAGTATGAAATAGCATTAATAAAGACATTACAACAGTTTACTATAAATTAAACACAAGCAGTTCAATTGGAAGAAGAAATACATAGAGAGAAACCAAGAGTATTTATGTGTTGTAGTCTGCATTATTAGGCAACATCATACCAATACATGGTTCTATTGAGGAGGAAGTTCTTATTAATAGTTTCTCCTAGTAGGATCTAGTTTGCAGGTAAAAATAATTGATATATGAAACTGCTGTATTATTTTATTGAGGCTTATAGTATAATTTAAACTCATTCATTTTTTATTAATATCTTATTATTAATGTTGGGCCTACATTGTACTGCAATATTGTCATCAATGCTATAGCGGAGAATTATATCACAATATTATAGATAGTACAGTACAGTTCACAATGTACTATGAATAATTGTTAAATGAAACTATGGATTTCTTGTTCAGAATAGTACAGATTAAAATGAATGAAGTAATATTGTATTTTTATTTCAATAGAAATGCTGTAAATTTTGTTGTACTAAATTATATTAAATATAAACAAAGTTACTTGAGAGAAAGATGTACAATGATTTCAAGTACAATGTAGTCAGAAGTTTTATGTGTTTAACTAATGTATGAATATGCGGAATACCTATACAGATTTAAATTTTTAAATCCTTAATGTGCGGAATAAACAATTATGTGAAGAAATGTGCTGAATTTTTAAGAAGGATTACAGAACTAAATATACAAAGTAATTTATTATTTAAATGTGAACAGAAATGTTGTTTGAAGTTAGTATTGTAATTACCATAATGGGAGGGATTTTGTGTACTGAAATATTGTAAGTACAGATACAGAGTAAGATGTTGTAGATGTAATGGGAAGTATATAGTTTATTGTAGAAAAAAAACAGCTGTTTTTTTATTACAATGTTATAAATAGAAGCAAGCAGTAATAATAAGACGTTATCAATACATTAATTGTGACCATTAAAGTAGGTAGAAGAGAAAATGTGCACCTGGATTTTTCTGGGTCATTCTCTATATATATAAAATGTCTTCTGATATTATGTCTTTTGTTTTGGCCCATACAATATCTAGGCGAGATATGTTATTGCAGATTAACATGCTTGCGAACAGTTTGCGTACACGTTGTCCCATTCCCCAAGCAGAGAGTTCATTTATGGATTCAACAAACTCTCTGTCATCTATTAGAAGTCCCATAGCAGAAGAATCCTCTCTAAATGTACCATGAGTGATGCTACCTACAGTCCTGATATAGCCAGATGAAGTTTCTCCTCTTATTTTTGATAGAAGGAGCCTCAAGTAGTAGATTTCCCTAGTGGTATGAGGCACATAGTATAGTCTTTCAATATAGATTCTTTTTTTCCTAGGACGCCACTTTCTATCTTGACATTGATACACAAATTTTTTAGGGTATTGTGCAAAAGTTAAACATCTTCTTTCTAGATATATAATATTTTATTCAAACCAAGCGGTCAACATTGACTGAGAACTGTTTGTATTATTTAATACATCTTCAATGTTATCTCTGTCTGAAAACGTGATAGAATTCTATTCAGGCAAATGGAAATGCAACCTCTCAACTGGTGGATATCTTTAATGGATATCATATGAAAATATCCTCCAAGATTCCTCACAAGGATATATGTATCGACAGTCATAATACATTTTTATCTCATCTGCGGTATTATTTGACAATTGTTCATTTATACCTTCATAGAGTGCTACTGTTACATGATCGTTTCCCTTTCCAATATATTTAAACAATTATTTGATTAAAGATGACTGATTATAAACTTCATTGTTTAGATGAGAACGATACTTTAATAGTAATACCAGATTTTATGGAACTACATATCAATTATCCAAAGGAATGTTTTTTTAAAAACAATATTTTTCTCATCCCTTCTCTGATAAATGACATAACCATCATCATCAACTATTGTATTTTCAGCAAAGTTTTATGCAAATTTGTTTACACATTTACCATTTTTCATACAAGTTGAAGACTTGTTTGCAGCACCGCAAGGGCCGTGGAGCATAAAACATTTGAAAAATTAATGTAGCCCCAGGTATGCAACTTTATCTGGGATTTCAATGCAGACATACTTTTTTACAGCTGTTGGAGTGTTCACTTTGTTTTCACGGTAGAGAAATAATAATATGATCACATGAGGCAAGCCGTATTTCTGAAACTCTACAGTTCGAACAACTGAATGGGAAGAAAAGTGCCATTGTTAGTAATTGATGATATAATTGAAACCAGTATGGATTAATATATTTGAAGTATGTAGATTGATGGTTACCTGCCCTTGATTTTCCAATGAAACAACCTTCTCTTAAATCTTTCATTATATGTTCAAGCTTAATATTGAAAACTCGAGAGAGTATTTGAGTGAAGTCTACTGGGAGAAGATTCTTATGTCTAAGTTACCGAGTGATCTCATGCCACATTGGGTTAAATGTAAAGGTTAGAAACAAATCTGGATAACCTTCCCAATTACAAATAGATATTGCATCTTGGTAATTCTGAATCATATACCATGGACCACCAGTAAAGGTTGAAGGTAAAATGATGTGTTTGCCGCATGAAGAACCATCTAGGTCGCCTCGTAGAAATGCATCATGCAATCCATTTCATAGATCTACCCTCATTTTCTTTTGATTGAAGCGAATGAATGAAATTCTCTAAGACTCTATCATCATATAAGCATCGACAACAAACTGTTTCAATAGTATTCTTTAATGCAGTAGAGTTGTGGCGTGATTTTCACAGAATTGCAAGTGGAAGGAGAAGTACTCTCTTATGGTAACCTTCCTTAATTTGGAAGTTGTTGTGAAGGGACTTGGCCGATAAAGAATGTTTTCAACATATCCATCACTACCATCTGCGAAAATCAAGGGATACAGTAATGGAAGATATAGTGGGTGCTGCTCATCAATTCTTTGAAAATATCCAATTTTGGTATGAATGATTATATCACGCTCTTGGTTGAGATATTCGACATCACCAACAATAAGCATTGCAATCTCAGAATTATTTGGTAAGTTATATGTACTAGGATTTGTTCCTCTTCTTTTCAATAGTCGTAGTTTCAAATTTTTCACCTCCTCAGTCTGAAGAACATACCTTGCACTTCTAAATTGTCAAGCTAAATCATTATTATCATGAAGCATTTGTTTCAGGTTCTTGACTATCATGTAGACTATATGAGTTTGGACATTCTGGTGTTCTGAGCTGTAGGTAGCAGTCATGTTAATACAGAAATAGGAGACTTTGAAAAATTAGTCTATAACAGATTGGTTTAGAGATACCTAAATTCACGCACCCTATTTTGACATTCATGTGAAGTGTCATACACATATAGTTGTGAGAATCTTGGTGGTTGACCATATGGTGGACATAAAATTCCTATATGATGGTAGTTCCATCCATTCAATCTGAATACACATGGAGCTTCACCCTTGTTGATAGACCTATCAATATTCCCACCCATTGAAGTGAAAGTAAAAAATGGAGTTGTAAATATGCATGTCTTCTTGGAATATTCTGGCTGCTGTGGAAGTTGAACTGAAGGGAAACATTTTAAGGTACTGCGGACATGGTGGTATCAAGTTCAAAGAAATATTTCCTATAGCACAACATGCTGCAAAATGTTGGTTTTGTTGATTGATGCATTTTTTTCTCTCATCGAACCGCATTAAAGCATGACAATATTGATAGATGTAAGAAGGGTCTCCAATATCTGAATATCCTGAGTGAAAAAAATGTATCAGATGGTATTTACAAAGTAGTGGTAGTATAGTATTAGTCTCCCGTGTTCTTGTAGTAGTAATGCTGAATCAATAAGTTCACAAACCTGTGTTATCTGAAAACTATTGTTGTACTGAGTTTCCTGTAGTAACAGTCCGATTATTACGAATATCATAGTAAATAATTCATAACTGATTATTGTTAGTATGTAAGAATATTCTTCAACATACCTATATAGTTTTCTATATGTTGGATGTCACCATTGATGCAATCATTTGATTCTGAATTATTAGGATGTGATGCTTCTTGACGGAACAGTTGTTTCCTTCGGACTGATAGTATGTGTATAAAATATTATTATAACTGAAATCTGTGTCCATTGAAGTGTGTGTGTGTGATGTAGTATAGTTGTGTTAAAGAGGACGTTGAACCTGGACATGATATAGTACTGTAGTTTCCGTTATCAGCTCGACTAAATGTGTAACAAATGTTATCTTAGATTGTAATCAATGACGATCCCTTAACGGTCATAGTAAAATCTAATTGCAGGACTTTTAATTACACCGTCGAGGAGGCTGGTGATGAATCCGTCATATTTGTAGCATCAGTCACGATTACTACCAAAAGTGTAAATTAAAGTGTTAAATGAACAGTTTCTCAGTTGTGTGGCGTACAACGATTTTTTCGCAGACATGTGTCATCATACATATAGTAAGTAATATGAGATTGTAAGAGGGCATCCATTCTTTACTTTTGCTTGTTTGCTCCTGCGATAAATGTTGTCCTACATGAAGATTGTTTTTTCACTATAGATGAAGTAGTTAAAGAGGAATACATTATGTTTGTATGTATAATATTTATAAAATTAGGGATTTAGAGACTAACATGTAAATAGATCAGACCATTGATAGACAATGGTCTTAATGGTGTGTGTGTGAGTCCATCTCCACCACCATTTGTAGATGTCAATGAGGGACTTCCAGTAGATGCTGTCAATGTTAGTGTCTCAGCAGTAGGTTATAAATACAATGGAAATATAATGTAATATAAAGAAGTCTGAAATGAAGGTAATAGTGAACTTACAATTGTGCCATTCCTTTATTAGCAGTCTTCTCTGAATCCTTGCATCTCTAGAGGTTGACGGGCAATGCATGTTTTCACCAGTCATGATCGATGCCGAAAGTGTAAAGGAAATAGTTAGACGATGAGTTTCTCGGTTGTGTGGTGTATAGTGTGGTAAGTGCAGATAATTTTCATCATACTTATATAAGGAATATGTGACTGTTTGAAGGCATTCAATGTTTTCTTTCTCTTGTTTGCTTTTGCGTTAAATGTTCTCCTTGCTTTTGATTGTTGTTGAACTGTAGACGAAGTAGTCAAAGAGGAATACCTTTAGTTAGTATGTAAAGCATTAAAAAAGTAGATATTTAGGCACTATAATGTAAATAGAACAGACCATTGATAGAAAATGGTGTTAGTGGCGTGCATGTGACTCCATCTGCACTGCCATTTGTAGAATGTTGTTCACTTGTTAGATAAGGAGAAAGATTTTTAGTTGTCATTGAGGGATTTACAGTAGATGTTGACACTATATTTGTGACAATAGTAGCTTATAAAAACACTGGATAAAATTTATAACATAAATAAGTCTAAAATGTAGGGAATAGTAAACTCACAATTGCATCATTCATTTGGTTGCACTCTTCTTTGAAAAACTGCATCTGTGGAGGTTGTTGGGGAATGCATTTTTTGGTTGTATATCTTTATATAAAAATTTCAAGGCATGCATTGTATTATTTGTATGCAAAGTGAGTAGTGAAGAAAACGTAGTATAATTTGTTAATGTAGACATAGAAATAGCTAAAGATGTATGTGAATATAATTATGTAGTTGTGAAGATGTCCTAAATGTAATATGCATGTAAAATATAGATGAATCTGTAGGTAACAGATATTGGAACTAAAGTATTCAATAAAAATTGATAGGCATATTACACATTTATTCTTTCTTGCAATGTTTTATGTTTCCGAGACTGTGGTAAATGGAAGTATTTATGCTACAAATTTGTTTGGATTTCCTTAATATTATATTAGCTAAAGTAGTTGAAATATATTATTTTGTGTATGGTAAATAGATATCCTATAGTTGATGTTTTTCAAATCACTGTTCTATGAAAATTTCAGTTAGAGGTGGAAAAACAAACTATAACATTAGTGTAGGGAGAGGTAAGTGCCCCAATATAATCCAATTTATACTCACAGTGTAAATATCAGAATCTGTATTTTTGAAAAGCAGTAGATGAATAGTTTTCAGTAGCATTTCCTCGTGTGGTTCCTAGGTAAAGTAAAACACATAGTCAATTGGATGATGCAGGTTTCATATTTAGGGTGATAGGGAAAGAGTTGTTACCTTTACGCAGTTATACGGAGTGGAATATGTTTTCTGGTTTTGGTAGCAGCAGGTGTAGCAGACGCTTTTAGTAGACAACGAAACCCCTTATCTCTGGAGTAGTGCTAGAAGTTGGAATCCCCTACTCTGCGTCATAGAAAAATCGATTTAGATGATGAGCGTAAGTATGACCTCAATATTGGTTGAAAAATATGTATAATGATATGTATGTGGGAGGAATACGATAGAGAGGAGGGAATCCATGTTCGCGTAGGAGGAAGTCGATAGAGAATACAGAAACCCTATAGTGGTGGGAGGAAGTCGATGTAGAATGATGTGAAGGAGGGAGGAGGACGATGGGGATAGTGGATGTCTAAGGAGACACTGGATGACGAAGGATAGTTGTCTGTGGAAGGCGCCAGATCAGGGAAACCGTATACTGTTAGACGGCTGTGGTATGGCTGTTGTTGCATGCGAGTTGCGGGAGGAATTAGCTTAAAGACATCAACCCTAAGTCCGAAGGCGTTTGGCGGAGAAGGCGTCGATGGTTGTCGATTTTTGAAGGGCACCGCATGTGTTTTTGGTGAAGGCAGTGGGTGAAAGGGTAATTGGATGTGGAGAATTAGTGACGTGGTTTCTTGTGGTGGTGACACATAGGCTTGGAGAAACCTAGATTTAGTAGATATAGTAGATTAAGGGAAAGACAACAGGGGTGCCACCTTTCATCTTTACCTTAGGCGAAAGGTGGCAACCTCACTACCGCCTTTCACCTAACGTAATATTTAAAAATGGCACCCCCCTTTCTCAAACATAGTCCAACCTCACACAGAACCAATTCCCACCCTTAAACCATATACATATATGTAGAAACTTCCAAGAGGCATCTTTGAGGCTCAAAAAAACAAAGAAAAAATGGAAACAATAAGGATAAAAATTGTCAACAATAAAATGAAACTACATTGCAAGTGAGAACACGAACAAGACTGACAAAAAAAACATGTTGCAATAGGTGAAATCTACTTGCAGAACATTTGAAAACAACAAACCTAAGATTTAAAATTTTAAGGAATAAAAATTTAATCCCAATTAGCCTCTAATACCACTTTGTTGTGGGTGACTCCACGACGTGAGAGGAGTCCCCATGAAATAGGCTAAAATATACTGAGTGTTTTGATTCATCAAAATTTGAAATGTGAAAATAAGGTTTGTTTCCACTTTATTACATGAAAAATGATGAACATAAAATAGAAGATCGCATTACTAATTTCCATTCAATAATGAATATTAAAATGAATACAACTAGTAGTGATCAAATCACATGCACTAGATAATGGACTAACTCACATGCAGTTGCAATTACACAACATTCAATCCTGCAATATTTCTCATCATAAAAAGATATACATTATTCTGTAGGCACTGATTCAATAAACTGGAACCAGAAATAATGAGAAAACAAATCCTAAAATAAAATATATTTCTATAATTACAAAAAAGAATCTTACAAATGAAGAATCTCAAACTACAAGCTTGAAATAAAGAGTAGTAACAGTGATATAATCAAGGGAATAAAAGAGCCCATAAATAGCTTCTAAAATCAACACATTAAATTAAAAATTAGAATTAGAATTATTATTTAAGAAGAAGAGTTTGAACATCGATTTATTAGTCAAATGAAAAGCAGAAATAATGCAGTAAATGACATAGGGATTTAATATGCTTCAGAGCTCTTTTGGTCTTACAAGTATGACAAGAACACCACCCAACTCATGCATTTTATTTTACTCAAAATAAAACAATTACATGAGATAATCTAGTGAAGGTAGATCAAAAATAGGACCACATGACCTCTTTTAAAATAAACTTCATTGCAGTAAAAGGAAGAACAATTATAAGGCCGAACAGATTACAACTATCCAGCGGTCCTCGGTGCGCTGATTTTGAAACTCACATACGCACACAGATGCCCTAGAAATCCCCCAATCTCTATCCTTTATTCCTATGGATCTTGAAACATGCACAAAAGGGGATAGATCTAGATTAGAAATTATACAAAAACATTGCACTTTCCCCAGATGGTGACCTGTAAAAGTGTGCAAACAACGCTCCCTCTGGATCTTACTTATGGCCACAAACAACACGCCAATGGGATAACCAAGGAAAAATTGGTTAAGGGTTTTTTTTAATTTTAAGTGTTTACTTTTTATTATTTAGGAAACTGGGTTTGTTGAGCGCCAATTGAATTCGCTCTCTTACAAAAACCATATAGCGCCAATTCAATTGGTCCTCAACCCTTTTTTTCTATATCCCCATGCAACCCCTCCTGAACCCCCTATATATAAAAACATCTTATATATATATATTTATATAATTATAATTATAATTATAATAAAAATATTAATAAAAAATATAATAACTAAAATATATAAAATAAATTTATAATTATATTTATTATATTTATAACAGTTATATAATTATAATAAATATATAATAATAATGAATATAATTATTATAATTATACAATTAAAATAAATATATAATTACATTAATTATATAATTATAAATATAATAAATATATAATTATAATAATTCTATATTTATAATAAATATATAATTATAAATATAACAATAATAAAAAATATATAATTATAATCAATATATAATTATAAATATAATAACTATATAATTATAATAAATATTGAATTATAATTACAATAGTTATACAATTATAAATATAATAAATATATAATTATAAAAATTATATAATTATAATAAATATATAATTATAAATATAATAATTATATAATAATAATAAATATACAACTACCATAAATATATAACTATAATATTGATATAATAATAATTATAATAAATATACAATTATAATAAATATACAATTATAATAAATATAAAATTATAATAAATGTATAATTATAAATATAATAAATATATAATTATAAATATGATAAATATATAATTATAATAAATATATAATTATACTAATTTTATATTTATAAAAAATATATAATTATAAATATAATAATTATAATAAATAAATAATTATAATAAATATCGAATTATAAATATAATAAATATATAATTATAATAAATATACAATTATAATTACAATAATTATATAATTATAGATATAAAAAATATATAATTATAAATAAATATATAATTATAGATATAATAAATATATAAATATAAATATAAATATAAATATAATAAATATACAATTATAAATATAAATATAAAATTATAAATATAAATTTACAATTATAATAAATATATAATTTTAAATACAACAAAATATATTAAATATACAATTATAAATATAATTCTAAATATAATAAATATACAATTATATATATAAATATAAATATATTTATATTTATTATATTTATAATTATATAATTATTATAATTATTATATTTATTATATTTATAATTATATATTTATAATAATTATATATTTATTATAATAATAATTCTATAATTATTATAGTTATATGTTTATTTTAATTGTATATTTATAGCAATTATATAATTAATATATTTATTATTATATATTTATTTAAATTATATAATTGTTATAATTATATATTTATTATATTTATAATTATATTATTATTTTAATTATAGTTTTATATTTATTATAATTATATAATTATTATATTTATTATTATAATTAAAAATATAATTATTATAATAATAGAATTATAATAATTATAATAATTATAATAATTAAATAATTACAATTATAATAATTAAATAATTATAATTATATATTTTTTATAATTATATATTTATTATATTAATAATTAAATATTTATTATATTTGTAATTATATATTTATTATAATTATATAATTATTATAATTATAATTATATAATTACTATAGTTATATATTTATTGTAGTGGTATATATATTACAATTATATAATTATTATATTTATAATTATATATTTATTATAATTATATAATTGTTATAATTATATATTTATTATATTTATAATTATATAATTATTGTAATTATAGTTGTATAGTTATTATAATTATATAATTTTTATATTTATTATGAAAATTATATTTATATTTATTATAATTACATAATTATATATAGTAATTATGTAATTGTTATAATTATATATTTATTATATTTACAATTATATAATTATTGTAATTATAATTGTATATTTATTATAATTATTTAATTATTATATTTATAATTCTATATTTATTATAATTATATATTTATTATTATTATTATATTTATAATTATATATTTTTTATCAATATACAATTATTATAATTATATATTTATTACAATTATTTATTGATCATATTTATAATTATATATTTATTATATTTGTGATTATATATTTATTATATTTATTATTATATAATTATTATAATTTTATATTTATTATAATTGTATATTTATTATAATTGTATATTTATTATGTTTGTATATGTATGATAATTGTATATTTATTATAATTATAATTATATAATAATTATAGTTGTATATTTATGGTATTTGTATATTTATTATAATTATATAAATTTTATATTTATAATTATATATTTATTAAAATTATATAATTAATATATTAATAATTATATATTGATTAAAATTATATATTTATTATTTTTATTATTATATTTATAATTATATATTTAAAATATTTATAATTATATAAATATTGTAATTATATATTTATAGTATTTATATGATTATAATAATTATATTCATTATTATTATATATTTATGATAATTATATAATTGTTAAAAATATAATAAATATAATAATAAATTTATTATATTTATTTTAGTGATTATATTTATTATAAATATTATTATTATAATTATATTAATATATATAAAAGATATTTATATATATATGGGGGTTGGGGAGGGATGGCGTGGGGATAGAAAAAAAAGGGTTGAGTGCCAATTGATTTGGCGCAATAGGGTTTTTTGTAAAAGAGCCAATTCAATTAGCGCTCAACAAACCCAATTTCTTAAATAAAAAAAAGTAAACCCATAAAATTAAAAAAATAAAATAAAAAACCATCTTTAACCAATTTTTCCAAGAACCAATAGTGCCAATTGTGCAAGAAGAGCATCCCACCTACTTGGCCTGGATGAAAATGTTGCTCGCATATGCATCAAGAATCATGGAGAATAGTCGTATAGATGAACAACCTCAATTAGGCCACCACATGGATGGATCTAGAAATCACGCAGCAAGCAGTGCTGGTACTGGATCTAGAAGACGCACACATGAAACTAGACCAGGAAGCCACACAAAAATGGGGCTATGAATGGAAAACGTGCCTGAATGGCCTCCTGACTTCTTGATCTCAACTCACGGGGATTGGTTCAAGATTATGACGCTAGAACAAAGAAAAAAAGTCATGAAAAAACCAACTCAGAAGGAGGTCTCTATTAATCTCTCAGTAGGGTTTCTTCATCTCATATGTGGCAAAGAGGGATGGAGAGATATTTGTTCCCCTAATGTAATGATTATTTGCAAAAAATAAAAGTGCCTGTAAAGGCACAACATACATGGGACGATGTACCAGAAAGCCAAAAGTGAACCATCCACATGGATGACCCATTATAGAAGAGAAAAACAAATTAAAACACATGAGGAATAAAAATGATATAAAAAATGATTTTATATGGAAATAAACTTTCACATTTATAATAATCATGGTCTTAATTATAGTTTACCACTAAAATAAGTTTCTAACTTTCCTAATTTTATAACATTTTTATAAGTTTGAATGTTGATTCATAGCCTCTTAAAATTGGGAGTCAATCAAGTAATAAAATCAATCACATATTAACATCTTCAATATACTGACCAACTATGGAATACTTTTCATCCTCTAATTGATGATGAGGATTAGGGGAATCATAATATTTTCTCATGAAATAGTGTAATAATTGTTTAATGGATTTTTTTATAGATATTTCGATTCTTTATGAGTTTCTACCTACTACTACAAACCCTACTATGGGAGATTTTGTTGAAGTTATTCCTTCATAATAAAATCATTCAATGTTGTATCTTATGAATTCCATAATAGAGACCATGGATCTACATTTTTTTGGGTGTGAAATATTAACTGATTTTAATTATAAACATGGTGACTAAACTATCTAGAGAAATATCAGATACATCCTTATTGATACTCTAGATTTAATGAATTATACTTTCTTTAATGAGGAAATATATGATGATGTGATAAGACATGGGGTAGGTGAGGAAGATGTGGTCAATCAACCTTTAGAAGTTCCTTTTTTGGGTCTCCAAGAACAATACATTTTTAACGATACTCTATTATTGAATTTTTTAGTAAAGGAAATTTCATTTGTATAATATTTTGATTACGATTTCATTACACTAAGTAGTTAATTCCAATGTATTGTAGGAATCATATCTATATCAACTTATTACACATTACATGTTGGAAGAGAGTGAAAAAGTAAAAGTGTACTGAAAAATGTGTCTAATAAATACCATATTGAGAAAAAATTTCATTCATGGTTAATGAGTCAAAAATGGAAAATACATCATTCAATTTCAAAAATACGCAGAAGAATTTAAATTTATATTTTGATAAATATATGAGAAAACTTTCACATGTTGGAAGATATCTATGTTCGAAGGCTTCCATACTTGTGTACACTTAATTTCCTCGAATGTTCATTCTGAACAATATGAGGAATTTATATCAAGTGTTATTGTTGAGATGATATGAACATTTATGGACATTCACATGTCACTCATCCAATAATTAATAAAACCTTTGTTCAAATATAGGATATCCTATAGCAAGTTAGTATGGTAAAGAAGAAGTAAATTGTAAAAGTGTATTGTGATTGAGATGAATCGTATAAGATTTTCTCATAGTTAATGAGATTATTGTATCTTAAAAATTATCTCTTTTATCATCTTAAAATCATTTATGTAATGGTGTATACCTTTCTAACATGTTACTTGGAGGTCTTTGAGTGCTGGGGGTTTCAAAAGGAGGTTCGAGGAGAGTCTGCTAGAGTTGGAGCTAAAATATAATTTAAAGAAGGATCTTTTATTGTGGAGATGTAAGTTGTGAAATACTAGAGGCCCTTGTATCATAGTGAATTTCATGAGGTATAAAGTCTTGGGATAATAAGTTTTTTGTTTATTTTTCGATTCTGAAATGGCTACGACATGTGGGTGAGAAACAACATAATGTGGTTTGGAAGATGGGACTTGTTGCATGGAGTTCTTCTTGTAGCATAGGAGGTCCAGGGATCGGGGTTCCCTGGTCTCTACCTCTCAAGATATGCCTATGTAGTGGAGAATATTTATGGAGTTGAGATCTAGAGAGTTCAGTTTAGTATCTCTGTCGATTTCAGTTTGGATGTGACATGGTTCATTGGTTGTGTTGTAGCCATACCATGAGTAGATATGATTAGGGTGAGATTTGTAGTATGGGTTCTAGAGGATAAGAGGGATAGGGGTAATTGTTTCATGGATTGTGTTTTTGAACCATAGTTTTTGGACAAAACCTAATTACTATAACATCGTTGGGGCTATTGTGTTATTGTACCGTTAGAAACTTCTGGGTGTAAATTCTCAAACATTATAAAAACTCACCATTATTTCATATTTTCTCTAAAATATCAAGTCACATAGGTGTATCCTTGAGAGGTATTTCACCCCATTTTAGTGTATTCGATCCTTATATTTAAGTGATTGGTTCTTGGTGATTTAAGGTGAGTTCATCTTCTTAACTCTCTCCTTCTCCAACCCTTTTCTTGTTTGATGAAGGCTATGGTTATGGGAATAACTATTTTGGGTGATTTTGTGGATGGAGAATTATTGGGAACATTGTGTCCTAGGTTTCTGATACCTTATTCCCATGAGGGATTTCATCTCGGCAACCACATTCTACTTTCTTTCTGAAAGACTTGTTTGAGGAAAAATATTCTTATTCTCTCCTTATTTTGTTGAAAATATCATATTATCATTCCTTTGATTTCTATTATGTGGATGGTAATGATTGAACAAAATAATATAATTATCCAATTTAAAATGAAATTGAAGGGAAGGATATTTTTTTAAGTGTTTTCTAGTTTCTTTCAATTTCGATTGATGTTATTTACATTTAACTTTAATTTTGTTTTGATAAGAATGTTGTGGATACATTCAATTATGAATCCTTACGATGATTAATTGTTTGAACTCACCTTTCATAAAATATTATGCATTTATATATGGCTAGAAACCGTTTGTGTGTGAATCTAGAAATTATGTGAACATACCCATGTAATAGATGATGTAATGTAGTTAAATCCCCCTTTAAACAAAAATATTATAAACTATGGGAGTTAAAATGCACTACTATGTGTGCTGATGTGTTTTCTAAAATGTCCCTTATGGTTGTGTGGATCTTTTGGGGTTTATACAATGATCATGGTGACCAGATATGGGATGTAATATGATACGGAAGTAGGGATACAATTGGTTTAATGTGAGAAATATTGTGGGATAATTTGTGGTTGTTAGTTTATGGATGTTGGTATGTGATCCTTGAGCTTCTAGGATGACCTTGGTAGGGGGGGATGTGGCATTTTTGTTACGAGAAAAAATGGGTTGTTATGTTGTGGCATGTGTTATAGTTTCCTAATGGACATGGGACAAGGCTAGTGCTGATGAAACTGTAACAACATAGGCCATAATTAAATAAGAATGGTTTGAAATTAAATTTGGGTAATTAGTTAATGAATTAAATCATGATAAATGTGTTTGAATTAAATGTTTCATAATTTAATAAAGTATGGGGTGTGCATGAGAGTGTTTTTTCATTAAATATGGAATCAGGTGGTTGAATAAATAAAACTTGGTTGTTAATTAATGCATATGAAAATTAATGAATATGTGAATAAAGAAGGGAATTATAGGATGTGTTATGGTTGTGTAGTATGGTGTGTTTCATCTTGTGGTTGTAGTAGTTTGTGGTGGATGTCATGGGGTGATGTGGTAGTGTTGTGGATGATTCTAGTGTTCTTGATGCAGACCCTATGGCAGTGTATTGTGAGAGACAGACTATACATTTATTTTCAAATGATTTATAAACCTACCTCAACTAAGTCGAGAATTTCATGATGGTTCCAAGTAGGGGTTTGGTTTCCTGGTGTTTTCCCCTCTATCCCTTAGGTAATAGTGATGAAAGGTCAATTGGTGGGAATTCTTAATGATGAAGGCTCAATTGGTGGTGATTCACAGTGATGATAGATTAGTTGGTGGTGATTCCTAGTGATGATGTCTTATTTGGTGGTGATGCTTAGCGATGATGGAAAAATTAACTGCGATGCCTAGTTTCAATGAATTAGTTTTTAGATATTCTTACAAAGGTTGGATTATAGGTTGGTGGTAAAATTTGTTATGATTTATAGTGGGGGTCGTACATGGTAAGAGGAGGTCATGAGATTGATATCCTTCATATTCATGAAACCCTACTACCTTGGATATGAGAAACATGGATGGTGATTGGGTTGTGGATATATGATTAGTGGGGAAGATGTTACAAGGAACCTTTAATTATGTTATTTTATATTATGATTTATTTGATGAGTGAGCCTTAGTGAGATCAGGAGTTAGTAATTGACATGTCTATCTTCATGTTAGTTCAATTGTTCATTTATTGGAGCATTAATATTCCCTTTTCACTTTTACATGAGAGATTTTGTGTATGATACTACTGATTATACATTTTATTCTCATCATATATATATATATATAAACCATTTTCAGGTTTCTAGGGGAGTTTTGAAGAATGAGATGTGTATAACTAACTTGGAGGTAGCTACTATTATGGAGTTGTTACCTTAAAATTTCCATCGTTAATATTTTATTTTAGACCTTTTACTTGAATAACTTGACACACATTGTGAGATGATGGTTATTTCATGTTTATGTTATGGTATTGATTAGTGACCTTCATATTATCTCTGGCTCTTGACTTCCTTATGAAGGTAAATCCTCCCATTGTATGTTTTATACCCTAGTGCTGGTTTCCAATCAGGGCCTATTGGATATAGCCTTCAGGGGCCACTCCTCATCTTCTTTATCATCCCAAGAAGGGAACTATTAGAGGGGGTAGGGGTGGGGGTCATGAAAAGTGTTATCAAACCTATTGGTTGAGAGATATGATGGATATTGGGGTTAGGAACTTGTGATACTTGCATGGGTTGGTAGGGAAGTAATTTTAGTTGAGATTAGATCATGACATAAATATGGGAGATCAACTAGGAAACATGATTTTAAGGTCCCCTATGATCCTATTCAAGGAACTTAAACTTTACCCCCTGCGATCTGATGCAAGGACCATAAACTCAACAAATGCACTAAGTGAGGTTATGTTGCTTGATGTGTGAAGACCAAGGAGAGTTATATGCATCATGGTTGTTTGTGATTGTGATTAAATGTGATGATTTTTGGGAATTAAAATTAATTCACAAAAAATAATCTTAATAAATTCCATTCTAATAGCATTAGGGGTTCTCTTATGTCATTTTCACGATTAGATCATAGTCATTGTTTGTAAGTAGTTTGGGGAGGAGGGGCTTAACAGCCTGACCCTGTCAATCGTCGGATGATCAATCTGACTAAGGAGAATGAGTTGAGGCAGAAAGCATATCGTGCTTTCTAGTGTTAGATTATGGATGAGTACTTTGATATTGTTTTTAATCTAGGTATATATCACTAGTTGGATGAGTTTGGGATCACCTTCAGTTTAATCTGAACTTAATTTGAGTACTAGATTTCA
The DNA here is from genome assembly GCA_963277665.1 of Viscum album. Taxonomy (NCBI): domain Eukaryota; kingdom Viridiplantae; phylum Streptophyta; class Magnoliopsida; order Santalales; family Viscaceae; genus Viscum; species Viscum album. Next base: position 256,273,886 of record OY728128.1, on the reverse strand, counting down.
TTGGCAATTAGTTAGATGTGAGGGGTGGTACGTCAATGGTGGATGTTGTATCTTAAATAGAGGTATGAGGTGTATATTTTCTATATATATTCCTAGAGAGAGTCCCATTTGAAGTTATTATCATTAACAATGAATGAATTAAAGAGGCAGGAGCTACACTCCCTTCATCAAGGGATCCTGAGTGTGTGGTTTCTTGGGATCATGTTCTATGATATTTTTTATTGGTGAGGAGTCTTGAGTATGAAATATTGGGAAAGATTTACATCCACTGATCAGACATGAATTCAATATAATTATTGTCCTTATATAATTAGAGGTACAGAAGAAAGTGAAATTGATCGATTGAATACATTCTAAAGGAGGAGTGTCTCTAGAGGACAGCTTGTAGAGATTATCAAGGGGTAGAGCTTAATATAGCGAATCATGAGTGTAAGGGTAGCCAAGGATCTGACTAATTTGGAGTCGGCCTCAGTATCTTGGTTCATGCTATTTTGGGCCTGGTAGTTCCCAAGCACCCACTAGGGGACCCTAATTCACATGTTATACCTTTGGGGGTTATGGTCACCATTATTCTATATGCCCAACCACTCATCGAGTTCATTATGGAATGATTGGTCAAGTCCCCTTTCATCAGTTGAAAAATATATTCTCCATAATTTGTTCAAAATCTTGGTCAACCAGCTTATGACCTTCCAAGAGGAGATGGATTTGATAAAGGTTATCACTGCGATGGTCCTCATCCTTAGGGTCCAAGATAGGAGAATTTCTATGGTGGCTAAAAACATTGAGGTAGAGGATATAGAGAAGGAAAAATTAATTCTATAGTGGTTCTAGTGATAGAGGGTCCATAAGATGGCTTGGGTATGATCAATTTATCATCCACCTTATATTTGACCTTGTTTAATTATGGATATTTTCACTCATTTGGATCACCTACTCTATTCCATGAATTGGGACTAGAGGTGGAGATACTTCAAATCCCCTGACTTTATTCATGTTAGTTGGAGGTCAAACTATTATTTGATGTGTGCCATTGGGTGTTGACTAATTTTGGAGTATAATTAGTTGATTTGGAATTTATTATTGTTATAGATACAATGTAATTCCCTAACCTTAGTTTCCCAGAGCTATTAAATTATTTTAATACATTGGCATGATTGCAAGGAATCTAGTCCCAAAGGAATGATCAATTTAGTAGTCTTGGAAAATATATTACATTCATTAACATTACATTTCAATTTATAATATAAAATAAATTATATATAATCCTTTGAGAAGGCCATTATTCACGTATATTAACACTTCATATCAATAATTAAACACTTTAGGGAATTTTGGGAAAATAAAATATAAGATAGGGGTGAGCTCAGATGCTCAGTAAGGATAAAGAATACAGTGTAATCTATTAAAAATAAGCATAAACTTTTAAGTCAAGGTACAAAACTAAAACACAAGCATTTTAAAACATTATATTCAGTATAATATGGTACGAATAAATCAAATAATTCCATTTAAACATTAAAATTGATATTCTAATAGTTGAATAGTCACTTGTAAAATGAATAACTATTCTCATAATGACGAAATTTATAATGTCAGACAACATAACCACTATGTCAAGGCCTCGTACTAAGACCATATACAAATATTCTATAAAGGCCTTGTGCCAAGACATTAGTTTTTATAAATGGAACTATTGATGAATCGAGGGGATATATAGGTCCCTTCCCGTCACTTACTAAGTCCAATACATTCCTCATATGAAAAGAGTGAAACATAACATAAACACTCATATTAAAACTAACATATGAAATGTTAATACATTAACAATAAACCATGAATGGTATTAAAATAGAACATCCACAGTCAAACATATCATAAACCCTTAAATAAAATATGAAATATTGTATCAAAATAAATAAATCTCAATTAATCATAAAATCCATCAAAGTATTTTGACATAGATTAAAATAATCTAATAAAATCATTAAAACTATTTTAGTGAAATTCCACTTTTTTACTTTGAAAACATTAAAAGTTTCACAATTTATAAAAGAAGACATCTAATAGACATTCTTGAATCAAATTTTCCCATAAAACATGGAAACTTTTTAAAGGAACAAACATTTTAAAATATTTATATCCATATAAATAAATCATTAAAACCATTTTGAAAACATGGATATTAATGAGAATGGTTTATAAGTATAAATCTTTAAAACATTTATAACTGTGTTTTAGTTAACGATTAACTTACCTAAAACTTTAAAAATATTAATTTTTAAAACTTTTTTAAGAAACATGGAAATTAATGATAAATATGTTCAATTAAACAGTTATTCATAAACAATCTTGGATAATAATGAGAGTTTGAAATTTACCATTACATTAGGTCTAATACTCTCCATATGTGTCTGAAACTCATGTATAATGGTTTTTAAAATATTATTAACTTCTAAAAGAATACTAATAAAATTTATTATATCATTTATGATTCATTTATAACTTTATATTACTTATTTATTAATAATTTCTAAGTTAAAGAAACATTCTGGGTAATAATCGCTTTCTTTATCATATGCGATTTGAATTGTTATTTTTGATCATTTTAATTAGATCATAATTTACTTACCTAGAGAATGTAAAAAATTATTTATATATCATATATATATATATATATAATGGAACACAGTGTTCATGGAGACGGTAGGTCGTACGTACGCATGAACGCTGTTTTCGTTTTCTTATCGTATTTAATGGAAGTATGTGAATGAAATATATGTATATTTATATATATATATATATAATAAAATTAGAATTATTATTTCATATATTTCATACTTATTAATAATATTTATTCTTATAATCATTTTTGGATGGTGATCGTGGAAGATGAGTCTCATCGCGTCGTGGAGACAACAATCCGTATGTATGCACGAGCGATGATATAGTTTTTTTAATGGTTAAATGGTATAGAATTGTATATAATATGAATTTTTCAGGGACAATATAATTTTATATTTATTTTTTACATCTATTATATTTATTTTTATACCCATATAAATAATGTGGACATGAAAAACAATTTACACCATGGTGTGGAGATGGTAAGTCGTATGTATGCACGCATGGTAATATTGTTTTCCATAGGATGGGTAAAAGGAGGAATATAGTTTCACCATAACTATAATAACATATAATAATATTTATGGTACTTGATTTATTATTTTATTATATAAACAACAGATAAAGAAGAAGAAGAAGAAGAAAAGAACTTTGAAAGAGGTGAAAAAACAATTACCTCTTCTTTGGGTGTTTGCTTTCGATTTGAACTAAAGGGGTCCTTAGGATGGATCTATACTCAAAGTTAGGCCTCTATGATTAAGTGATGGAGTTTGGGAGGAGAAATGGGTAGGTTTAGGACGATCCAAAAGGCTTTATATGTGTCATTTAAAGAGAAAGGGAGGTGCCCCTTTTATAAGAGAGGTGAGGGGCACTTTAGAATAAATCAGGAAATATTAATTTATTATAAAATGATTTTCAGTTAATAGTAGCTAAAAATTGATTTATTTCTAGGATAAGATGAGTATGGGTATGAATAATCTCAACCAATATATTTTAGAAATGTTAATTTAATAAAATTAACCTAATCTTTTATATTTAACCCTTAGTTAAATAGTTTAACTCTTACCATGTCTTCTTGCATTTTTATACTTGATGGTTAATATAGTTTCTATAAATTTAAAAAAGAACTCAAAGTGAAACATTTATGACATTTTAATCACTAAAAATTTTATTTGTCCATAAATTATATTTTTATGACTTTTATATCATTTAATAAAATTGTATTTATTTTAAAATATCATTTATGTCAATTTTGTTACTATTCAATATTTTCAATTTTGAAAATATCAAAACAACATGATAACTTCGAACCAATATTTCCAATGTGTCACTAACTTGTCTATGTTATTTATAAAATTATTGGATGTCATTAATTAATTAAGTTTTTTTTTATTTTAATATTATTAATATCATTTATTTGATTCTTCCTTTAACAAATCAACTACATCATCATCATGGTGTCACAATTAAATTTAATTATTTAATGTCTAAAAATTATAAAACAAATATCATTATGTAGATAAATTTATTAGATTTATAATTAATATTTATAGTAGAATTTACCTTATGTATAAACCTATATTAAAAATGTTTTAGTTTTTAAAATTTCAATATGACATTTTTAACTCTTCTTTAAATAAAATATAATAAATGTCATAATCTTACACAAGTGGGTTAAAAGGATAATATTTTAAAAATAAGGGTGATTTTGGTCTAAATATACTTATCCAATAGAATTAGGACATGTGTTAGGGAAATTTTATATTATTATAATATTATTTTTACCTTTAATTACCCAATTTACCTTTAATCGTGTTAAATGAAATTTAAAAGTTACTATTCACCAAAAATTATTTTGATCCTATTAGACCAAATTTTTTATCTTGATTACAACAATGTATGTCAGATTTTTTAAATTCAATTCACAAAAGTACTGACATTACATTTAATCATAATCTTCTAATGTGGATAAAAGGCTGGTAAAAAGATGATAAAAATGTTCAAGGAATTTTTATATCTAATTTTATTATAAAAATGATTTCAATGACTTATATTGGACTAATATATATATTATGTTATATTTTTAATTTAAAATAAATTAAAATTAAAATAATTATTTAAATGAAAATGTCGGTTTTTATCCACAATCCACTGTGTCTTCACTATTCATAAAAAATTGATAGTTTTCATAAAAATACAAAAAATTCACCCTAAGATAATTCAGATATTAAAAATTAAAAAACGAAGGGTATTTTTCAGAATAAAGTTTATAAAATTTAAAAATGTTGTTAATACTATACATAACCATTTTTTAAACAGCTGGTTTGATAGGTCATGGTGGGATCAAACTCGATGTTGCATATGACACACACTAATGAATTATTTAAAAGGTAGTCTACCATGGAAGCTTGAGGTGTTACATTAGCCCCGATTTCAATAAATTGTGTCCTCACAAAATAAACTAGGGATTGAAAACTATGGGGTTTCCATTTCAAAATACTTTATTGAAATCCCATATCGAAAAATGGATTAATGTGACCTCTTTTTTAAAATAATTAAATCGAAGTATGAAGGTTTCCATAAATAACACATACTAAGGTTCTATTTAGGAAAATATGGACATGAAAGAAAATATAACCATCAAGTTCCGATGGAGAGTGATATAGAACATTATTAGGAGAAATAAATATTCTATTTATCTCTAAAAGATAATAAAACTAAAAAATATTCTTTTTATCTTAAACGTTTAGGGTTCAAAAAATGAATTTATACTTCATATATCTAATAATAAAGAACTATTTTATACAAACCAGGACATCACATAGGCCAGTGGTAGGTGATTCACCCTTGTCACCCTTTCGTTTCGGGTTCAAGTCTCACAACCTTGCCGGATGTGACGGGCTGTCGCCCAACCTGCGAGTTGTCTTTTTCTAAAAAGTATAAAATTCCCAAAAATAATAATCTTAAGAAATTTTTGTACCTTAAAAAATATTATCCGATTTCCAATATAATCCATTAAAACCTTTAGACTTATCCAAAATACTTCAGTCTAAACTCACAGTCCAAAAAATTTATAATGAATTTCACATAACATACATGTGAATACCTTCATCATGTATTCTATAAAAACATGGTAATAACCTGAATTACTAGAAAAACATATTGAATATGTTAATTATTCCTTATTCTAGATGTAAAACATAGAATACTGGATGTACACCTTAAATCCAAAATGTTGAAAACTCCCAATAATGATGGTATAAACCACTTTTTAAACAAACCATTATTCCATTCTAAGGATGAAAATAATATCCAATATACTTTATCCAAATCAGTTATCTCTTATTCTGAAATAATTATCTCAATATTTGAAACATATTAAGGGTTATATTTCCCCCAAACATATATTTTCTAAATTTTTTAACTTGAAACTGCGTCACTTTACTAGATACCATACAATCTCAAATCCATAATGAAATAGTATTATAGTATAATCCTTATATACTATATAATTATTATAACCAATACATTGATAATAAAATATCCAAATTACATAATTCTTGAATATGAATATTAATCATTCCTATTCATCTATGTAAATATCATAATTAATCATTATCCAATAACATCATCTGATGTACATTCCTTTGACGATTGGTACATTGATTCGCATAGTGTCCCATATCCTTGCAGTTGAAACATTGTACATTGGAAACCTTTTTATTACCTTTATAATCACGCATTTGGTGTCCTTTTTCTCCACACTCATAACAAACTCTCATTCCCTTCAAGCATTTACTTGGGTGATTCTTTCCACAGTTATCATATGTTCAAAAATCATTCTTCCCCTTCTTCCCTTTATCTATATTTTTCTCTTACATCCTTTTCTTCTCTTGCTTCCCTTCAAAGCTATAGAACTCATAGAATTTATTTACTTATCTTATTAACACATGATTATATTTACTCACATGATGATAATACATGGGATACTATTTCCCTTCGAAATGTTGGCTTAAGACCATGAAAGATAGGTTCCTTCTTATTGTTTGGAACATGTACATTGGTGGAGTTGTCATTCCTTCTACTACGCCATTTATAAATAAAAACATACACTAGGTTAGATCATATCATAACGTATAATCCTAAAAATAGAAAAATGCTAATCATTAATTAGATATTTACAAATATCAAAATCATAAAAATGCTTTCTTTGGGGACATAATTACACATAAATCCTTTATAATGGTTTGTAAAGAAAATATGAATTATCTTAAGAATATCCCTTGGGAGTGTCAAATCAAGTGCATAGTAAGGCCCACTGTCATGTACCAGGTTACCTCGAGTCAAGCCCAGAATACATTGTCGGAGTTTTCACACTTAGGTACATCTGTTCCAGAACCCCATCCAATTGTAGTATCCAGAAAGGGATGTATTTCTTGGAATATCTTTGCAATCTCTACTTCACCAAAATTCTATGGGGGTTCTTCTATACTTATCCTCCAAGTCTATATTAGGGTTATGAACCTCAATCTATGTTTTCTAATTCTATTTCCAAGGTTGTTACTAAACTTCTTCTGATACCAATTGTAATTCCCTGACCCCAGTTTCCCAGAGCCGGTGCATTATTTTAATACATTGGCATGATTTCAAGGAATCAATTCCCAAAGGACCGATCAATTTAGTAGTTTTGGAAAAGAGATTATATTCATGAAAATTAAATTTCAATTTCCAACATAAAAGACATCATAGTTAATCATTTTAGAAATCCATTATTCCTATAGCTTAACACATCATATCAATCATAAAACGCTTCATGACATCCTAGGAAAATAAAACATAAGATATGGGTGAGCTCAGATGATCAAAAAGGATAAACAATATAGCAGATACTATCAAAAATAAGAACAAACATTTAAGTCAAGGTACAAAACTAAAACATAAGCCTTTTAAAAAATTATCTTCAGCATAATATTACAAGAATAAATCATATAATTCCATTTAAACATTCACATGGATATTCTACTAGTTTAATAATAACATGTAAAATAAATAACTAATCTCATAACAAGGGAATGCATAATGCCATACATCATAACCACTACGCCAAGGCCTCGTGCAAAGACCCTTCACAAATATTCTATCAAGGAATTATTCCAAGACACCATTTTAACTAATGAGACCTACCGATTCATCAAGGGGATATAGTAGGCCCCACACATCACTTACTAAGTCCAACACATTCCTCATTGGAAAACGGTGAAAAATAACATAAACACTCATATTAAAACTAGCATACGAAATGTTAAAACATTAACCATAAAACTTGAATGGTATTAAAATAGAATATCTAAATTAAAACATATCATAAACCATTGAATATAATATTGAATATCTTATCAAAATAATTCAATCTCAATTAAGAAAAAAATCCAACAAATGATGTTGACATAAATGAAAATAATCTAATAAAATCATTAAGCCTCTTTTAGAGAAATATCCATTTTTTAATTTGAAAACATTAAAAGTTTCCCAATTTATAAAAAAATAAATTTAAAAGACATTTTTGAATCAAAGTGTCCCATACAACTTTGAAAATTTTGAAAAGAATTAACATTTTAAAATATTTATTTCTATATAAATAAATCGTTAAAACCATTTTTTAAAACATGGACATTAATGAGAAAGGATTAGAAGTATAAATCTTTAAAACATTTATCACAATGTTTTAGTTAAAGAGTACCTTACATAAAACCTTAAAAATATTACTTTTGAAAACTTTTTTAAGAAACATGGAAATTAATGATAAATATCTCCCAGTAAACACTTATACCCAAACAATCTTAGATAATAATGAGATTTCAAAATTAACTCTTACCTTAGGTATGATACTCTCCATGCGTGTTTGAAAATCCTATATAATGGTTTTAAAAATACTAATAACTTATAAAAGAATAATAATAACATTTATGATATCATTTATGATTCATTTATAACTTTATATTACCCGTTTAAAAATTGTTTCTAAGTTAAAGCAACATTTCTAGTAATAACCGCTTTGTTTATCATATGTGTTTTGATTTGTTATTTTTGATCTTTTTCATTAGATCATAAATTAAATACTTAAAGAATTTAAAAAATCATAAATATATATATAATATAATATATATATATAATATATAGATAAATAAAATGGAACACACCGTTCATGGAGACGGTAGGCCGTACGTACGCATGAACATTGTTTCCATTTTCTTTTTGAATTGAATGGAAGTAAGTGAATGAAATATATGTATATATATACTTATAAACCCTGTATAATTATTATGTCACATATTTCATAATTATTTATAATATTTATTATTATAATCATTCTTGGATGGTGATCATGGAAGATGAGTCTCATCTCGTCGTGGAGACGGTAAGCCGTACGTACACACGAATGAAAATATCATTTCCTTAATAGTTAAATGGTATGGAATTGGATGAAATATGAATTTTACAGAAAAAATATCATGTTATATTTATTATTTACATTAATTATATTCATCTTTATACCCATATAAATAAGGTGCACATGAAAAACAATTTACACCATGACGTGGAGACGGTAAGCCGTACGTATGCACACATAGTGATATTGTTTTTCGTAGGATCGGTAAAAGGATGAATATGGTTTCCACATAACTATAATAACATATCAGTATATTTAATGTACCGGACTTATTATTTTATTATGGAAACAATAGAGAAATAGGAAGTAGAAGAAGAAAAGAACTCAGAGAGAGGTGATAAAAAATTACCTCTTCTTCAGGTGCTTTCTTTTTATTTGAACAAAAGGGATCCTTAATATGAATCTATGATAAAATTTAGGCCTCTAGTATTAAGTGAGTGAAGATGGGAAGATAAATGGATAGGGAGTAGGCAGAAAAAAAATTCTTTAGATGTGTGAGTTACAGATAAAGGGAGGTTCCCTTTTGTAAGGGGGTGAGGGGAACTTTAGGAAAAATCATGAAATATTAAATTATTATAAAATGATTTTCGGTTTTTAATAGATCCAAATTAATTTATTTCCAGTCTAAGATGAGGATTGGTCGAAATAATCTCAACAAATAGGTTTTATACATGTTTAGTTCATAAAATTAACCTTATCTTTTAGATTTAACCCTTAGTTAAATAGTTTAACTCTTACCACATCTTCTTGTATTTTTATACAACATGGTTAATATAGTAACTATAAATTTCCAAAAGAACTTAATGTGTATCATTAATTAAATTTGGATCACTATAAAAGTTATTTAGATGAAATTTAGTTTTTTATGACTTTTATATAATTTAATAAATTAGTATTTATTTTAGAATATCATTTATGTCAAATTTTTTTACTATTCAATATTTTCATTTTTTGAAATTTTAAACCAAAATGATAACTTCAAACCAATACTTTAAATATTTCAATAAAATGTCTGCGTTATCTATTAAATTAGTGTATGCCATTAATTAATTCAAATTATATTTATTTTAAAATTATTAATATCATATTTTGATTTTTCCTTTAATAAATCAATTACTGCATCATCATGGCGCCACGATTAAATTTAATTTTTTAATGTATAACACTTATAAAAAATATATCATTATGTAAATAAATTTCTTATATATCTAATTAATATTTATTGTCAAATTTATCTTATGTATAACCCAATATTACAAATGGTTTAGTTTTTAAAATTTGAATATTCCATTTTTAACTTTTTTTAAATAAAATATAATAAATGTCATAATCTAACCCAAGTGGATTAAAAGGATCAAATTTTAGACCTAAGGGTGATTTTGGTCTAAATATACTTATCTAATAGAATTAGGATATGTGTTAGGATAATTTTATATTATTATAATATTATTTTTAACTTTAATTACCCTATTTACCTTTAATAGTGGAAAATAAAATTCCAAAGTTACTATTCCCCCAAAATTATGTTGATCCTATTAGAACAATTTTTTCATCATGATTACAATAATTTATGTCATATTTTCAAAATTAAATTCACAAAAGTGGTAAAATTACATTTAATGCTAATCTTCTAATGCGGCTAGAAGGTGGGTAAAAATACGTTAAACATGCTCAATGAATTTTTATATCTAATTATATTATAAAAATAATTTCAATGACTTATATTGTAATAATATATATATTATGTATATATTTTTTAATTAAAACAATTTTAAATTAAAAATAATTATATAAATGAATAATTCGGTTTTTATCCACAATCCATGGTTTTTTCAATATTCATCAAAAATTGAATGTTTTCAGAAAATTACCAAAAATTCACCCTAAGATAATTTGGATATTATGAATTAAAAAATGAAGTCTATTTTTAAAAATAAAATTTATAAAATTTCAAAATTTGGTTAATACAATTCATAACTGCTATTTAAACAACTAGTTTGATATGTCGTCGTGTGATCACACTCGGTGTTGAATAAAACACCCACAATTGAATTATTTAAAAGTAAGTGTACTGTGGAAGATTGGGGTGTTACATACAACTATATAATTTCATATTTTTCATGTATTAGTTTTAATTTGAGCATACGATTATTCATTTCTTCTATAATATAATTACGTTCTCTATTTTGGAGAGGCTATGAGTGGTATTCATTGGTAAGCAGAACTATCAGATGGGTGACATGGGTCTGTATCCTATTCTATCTTATTAAGAATATTTATTGATATAGGTTTAGGTGATGGAGGATCCCTGAGTCATTGTTGAGTTTCTAGATGTCTTCTCGGATGAGGATGTCGCATTTCCCCATTAACATGATATCGAGTTTAGGATAGATTTACAAATGGGTACCTCTAGGATTTTGAGGGATCCTTATCATATCTCACCCATGGAGCTTCTGGAGTTGAGGATACATATTTATGACCTATTTAATAGAGGGATTCATTCAACCTAGTTTATCTCCATGGGATGTTCCAATGTTGTTCCCTAAAAAGGTGGATAGTAGTCTATGTCTATGTGTGGAATACCAAAGGTTAAACCAAGTAAAATTTAATAACTTTTACCCCCTTTTGAGGATAGATAACCCATTCATCCAGCTAAAGGGATCCAATTGGTTCTTGAAAAGTGATCTGTGGTCTACATATCACCAAATGTGGGTAAAAAGGGGGGGGGGTGGAAGATCCTAATGACTACATTCCAATTTAGTTATAGACACTTTGAGTTTGTATTCACGTTGTTTAGTGCAAAAAACACACTAACTGTGTTCACGAGACTCATGAAATTCATATTTCATGAGTTCCTGTATGATTTTGTAGTTGTGCTCATTAATGACATTCTCACGTAATCTAAGTCAGAATAGGAGCATTCGGAGAACCATATAGTTGTCTTACAGGTTCTTTAAAACCAAAATATTTATGGGAAGTTTTCTAAGTGAAATTTTTGGACTCTATAGGTGCACTTTCCTGGAAATATGGTGTCTTAGAAGGGCATGTATATGGATCCATCTGAGATTGAGGTAGTTGTTTATTGTGAAACACCAAATAATGTGTTAGAGGCTCACAACTTCTTTGATTTTTGGTATATTATAAGTGGTTTGTTCTTGAATTACCTTGGATTGTAGCCCTGTTAATAGATCTAACAAGGTAGGATTAATTCTTTATCTAGAATGATTAGTGTAAAATTTCATTTGGCTACCTAATGGAGGGGTTGGTCAGTGCCTAGTGCTTCAATTGCCTAAGGAGGGAGTGATATTTTAGGTCTCTTGTGATACTTTTTTATGGGGTTTCAATTCTTAAGAATGGTTTTAAAAGCTTCTAATAAAATTTATAAAAAGTTACAGAAGAAAATAAAACCCTTATTCAAGGATCACCATACAATATAATATGAATCCATTGCATAAAATACTGAAATGAAGAACTCTGTAAATATGGAATACCTCACAACGAAGAGGCCACTGCATCATCTTCATCTTTATATGAGTTTTATAAAGACCACTAAGTGAAAAAAATGAAGGATTCCCACCTCCATAGTGTATCCATGGGATGTGTTGAATATATCGTCATGTAATAGTGATTATTTTTACTTCCATGGTGTTCTAGAATCTCAGTATGAAAAGGAAAAATAAGAAATCTATAGGTACTGGGAGTTTTAACCAAGAAAAATAACAATCTCACACCCTAGAAATCCTATGGCTGTAGGTTTTACAGATCCCCCTAGGATACTCTTCTACATTTTATTAATTAGATCATGTGTTTCAACACATGAGTTAATTCTTCATCCTATACATGTATTATATAAAAATAATACAAATCCAAAATTTTTCATCTTATAAAACAATTTATTAAATGACAACCAATGTGGGAAAAATAAATGACCACAATTTATCATCTTGATGCATTAAATATTTCATAAAATAATAAACCCTTGCATGAAAAACATATTTTTCTTTTATATATATCATATATATAATATATATTTTATAAATAATATATATATATATATATATATATATATTTATGGAATATTACCTTTAAATCTCCCACGTACACTAAATCCTAAAAGGCTTCCTGCCATTTCCCCATGTATTATATCATATATAATAACTTGTGAAACCACATTTGAAACTCCTTTAGGATATCTTCCAAAAAAATTTGGACATCTATCATCAACTTCACATTATATCACATCATATGAAATAACATGTGAATACCCATACAAAACTCTTTTGGATTAAATCTACAACAATTTTTGAGCATCTCTCAGATTTAAAACTCATTCCGCATTTAGTCAACCAAAGTGTGTAACCCTATGGGACATTATTGAATTGAAAACAAATAAAAATCTCTGGATCGATATATATAATGAAATTGTGGCTTCTAGAAAATCATTAATGCTACTCAAGAAATAAAGGGTTCTGGTGTTATCTCTATAAAAAAACATGTATCTCTATTTCTGTATCCACCAGTCTGCATCACATGAAAACATATATTCTCATGTTTTCCCTTTTCCCATGACATCAAGTGACCTGAGACAAAAAAACATGTCAATCCCAAATATCTAACTCATTTTTTCTTTATTCTCAAAGTGTATACTGATTAGATCAATAAATACATCACATATCATTCATCCTTATGGATATGTACATTACATGTATCCTATCCAAATAGATACATAATATCTAGGTATGGCTTTACTGTCCCAAAATATATCTAAATCGTGTACCCTAATTCCATACTTATCATATGAGAGAAAAAATACCATCTTGGTTAAGCTCTAACCGATGACATGATCAACAACATTCCCAACCACCCAATGATTATCTAAGTTCATATGTCATCTTACATAAGTAAAATATCAAGGAATAAAGATTCTCATTCTAGGAATCTCTCTATTCTAAAGTAGTGGGGACTCAAATATGATCCATGCACCCCTAGTATACTATAAACATATGTGAATGAAACTCCATGTGGTATACTTATTAGGTCATCAAACACACACAAAGAATATCATATTCATTATTTTCTGCCATCATGAGCATATTTTTTATCTCTATAAAATAATCCCACACATGCTAACATTAATAATTTATCATAACCTATAATAATAAAGGATGAAAATTATGTAAGAGTTGGTGTTCTAGGATGAACTGATTGTACTTTTATTACATGTCTATTCAATTTATTGAATATTAATTTAACATCTTATTACATATTGTTCATTTTTTCTACTTGAATTTAATGTAGTAATGTCCTATAGTATTTTTCACATCGATAAGGTCATAGAATTTCCCCCCAATGATGAGATCCATGAAGTTCTATGGAAATATTCTTAATAAAATTCTATGATTGGATATGGTACAATGATGGGACACATAATATTTAGACCATCAGGTACGAGTGTTCGTTAGTAGATGAGGCTTCTTCTCATGAAGTTTGTACTTGGTAATATTCAATATGGGAGATTATGAGAACATACCCACCAGTAGGAATTATATATGTTTTGGTGTCATTGAATATAACTATCTATGAGCATGTGTAATGGTCCCTAGAATTTAAGATTATTATTATTATATGTAATGACTCATGCACTTAGATTTACTGACCAAAACTGCCATGCCATATGTTGCAGGGATGCAGGGTACGTTGGGTGTGTCACAATTGACATAACATTAATGGATAAGTCGAGGGGGGATTTTTCCCTCCCATATTTATGGAAACTGATATCTCATCCCTTTGATTTGAATACATCTGTTGCATTAAATTCCATGTCCATGTTGTAATGACTTGTTTATTTCAAATAGTCAAGGAAAAACATATCGAGCATATAGCTTGGTGATATGGTTGTGAAACCTTCTTGATGAGATATTGTGATAAAGGGATTATATTACATAGTGAGAATTCATTTGTGGTTGTCAAAATTTCAACATTAAGTTCTTTCTCTTGTCTGTCTTGACCTATTTCTTGACAGTAATCTTGGTCTTTAGGCATTACCACCTAATGCCAATGAGAAAAAATCCCAGAGGGTCATACTCAAAGTGTTTCTGTTGATCTCAATTAAATTTTAATTGAGTATAATTAATGGAATAAATATTATTATAATGTCCAAGGAATAATTTTATTCCAGTAATATTGATCACATTTAATAAATAAATAATTATTCGTCGGCATGTGAATAAAATTATATTTATTTATTTTATTAAATACTTTATAAATATTTATTCACCTGTATGTGAATGAAATATTTATTTATGAATAAAATTTTTATTCAGGTGTTCAATGAACAAAATAGGAGTTCAAATGGACCAATACCATGTCGAATAAAAAATATTAGTTAATAAGTCTATTAAATAACAATCGTTATTGTGAAAGTTATTGCACACCACAATAATAATAATAATAATATTATTAGTATAATGTAGAGTTGAGTTTATTAATGGTTTTAAATGTTATTTAATTTCCAAAATGTAATTAAATAATATTTTAATCTAAACTATTAATTTATAAATAGATAGTTATATATATTTGGTATTGCATCTGTGATTGAGAATAGAGAATGGTAGCATACAATGAATTCTCTCTCAACTCGTTATCTATCCATATCAAGAATGGGAAATGGAATAGATTTTTATTCAAGACCGAATAATGAGAAATCAATAGCAAACAATTCAAGATATTTGATCCGCTATGATAGAACCCAGAGATCAAGTGGACTTTCTTGGAGACCATAGGAGTGTGTGTCGATAACCACTAGAGGGATTATATCCTTGTATTTTCACATCACAACTAATTAAATACGAAATGTTCTTTTCAGATGATCAAAACTCACCAATGGAAAATATTCCTAAGTTGAGGTATTTTTTTTCTTCAAATATTAATTAAATTAATAATAAATTTGACATTTCAGATTCTCTCTCTTGGTACCCATGCACACATTGGGTTATATGATATGTAGCCAGAGTACATGCTATATACCCATATGCATTGTATCTATATGTGTCATGCAATTAATTACATGCGGTGAATTTATTTCACACCATGTGTTGATCCATATAACTTGAAACATGAAAAGAGGATACATGGCATGTATCTGGCATGTATATGTTGTGTATTCTAGCTGAGGTACATTCCACATACCCAGGCATGTACCATGGATACATGAAAACCAAGATACATGGTGTGTTGCTGGATGTACATGTTGTGTAGTCTCCCATTAATGTAAAAAATTAAAATTATATTAAATTACAAAAACAAAGCATTAAAAACTTATTTTATTGATTGTAACACCATTGTGTGTTTGAAAATTTTAAAGTGTTTTAAAGAATTTTATATTATTAATTAATTTATTATAATAAATATTTCCTTATTGGATATGAAGTTTATTTTCCAGGAATTCCATAAATGATGGGTATATCCAATTAATATTGGGTGATACTTAATATGAAATGGAAATAAATAAATAAATAACTAATAAATAAATAATTTATGAATGTCTATCTTAATAATATATAATGATTCAAGAAATGAATGTTAGCCATTTAATTTTTCATATTCATTGCATGTGTTATCATTCATGAGTTTGATCATGACCTATGTATGTGTTGGATGTTTTAATATAATTTATTGCATGGGGTTGTAATTATTTTATATTAAATTATATGATGTCTCATCCCTCCTTCCATTACTATGTAGGACCTATGTGTCCATGTATATTTATGTAATTCCCTTTTGACCAATCCTTTAGTTACCCTCACCCACATGTTAGTAATATATACCTGTAATTAATGAATCATCCCAAGGCATGTAGAGGTCATTCAATATGGAACTATAATGATGGAAAACTAAGTGATATATATTTGTATATGTGAAATGTTGTAACTCTTGAAAATACCAGTAATAGGATTTATTTTCCCTTGGTTAAATGTTGATTTAATTTATACTCATTAAATTAACCACTAGATAAAGATCATAAATGGATCATTAAACTAATTATTTATTTCTATCTATAAAATTACTTATTTTATGGATGTAAGTTTATGATCACTTAAATAAATAAATTAATGTGAAAGGATAGAAATTAAATAAATTAATTAAGCATAAATGTTTTATGCAAAATGGTTAATTAATTAAGTAACATTCACATAATTTTAACAAGACATAAAAATGATAAAACAAGATAAATTTTATGCATAATAATTTGAAATCCATTATCTAAATATGAATTCAGACTTGGGATTACATTAATTGATTAAGAATGAAACTCAATACAACAAAGTGTTTTACCAACCCATGTAGGGATACATACATTTATAAGGGGATTTGTTACATAGGTTTTAGGTTAAATTAACCATTTTACATCAAGAAGAGTAACCCTTTCTAGACATGGTGTAATTTTGTGGCTAGTGTTGAAGAAATCCATTTCAAGATTTTAGGGTAGGGGAGTCTACTCAATAGATGAAGGTGTTGCAAGCCTGCATTTTCTAAAGACTTTCCTACCAAAATACCTTCAAGTCACTTGACCAACCCATGTTGGGGTTATTGGAAAATGAATATAGATCCTTTCCTCTAGAATTTACTAGAAACTAGACATTCTATGTTCATTGGTGGGACATATTAAAACGTTATTAAACAATGATATATTTAATAAAAAAATTAGTTAATTAATTTATTATTTCTAAAATAATTTGTAATTAATAAATGTACTAATAATCTACTATTTTAATTATAGAATAAAAATTGAAATGTCTTCATCTAAACTATACCTATGATCATTATTAGATAAAGACAACCTCTTAACTGACAGTAACTTCATGGAGTGGTTTAGACACTATTGGGTTATTCTATGCTATGAAAGAAAATATGATGTGCTAGAATCCTCAAAGCCTAATCCACCTGATCTAGAGGTGATTGATGAAGTGTTCCAAGTCTACGAGAAACATATGAACAACCCATACAATCTTCAATGTTTTATGCTTTCATATATGTTTAGTGAACTCATGAAGTATAACATAACCAGGGATGTATATATAATACATGATCACTTCCATGGTCTTTACTAGGAGAGAGCTTGATAAGAGCTGTTTGAGATTTCCAAATCACTATTTTAGAGTAAGCGTGTAGAGGGTTCCCCATCTGGACCTCATGTAGTCAAGATCATTGGCTACATGGAGAACCTAGAGTATCTAGGGTTTAAACACCCAGAAGAACTGGACAACAACCTCATTCTAGCATCACTCCCCCAGAGCATCTCCAGTTTCATTTTGAATTTTAATATGAACATCATTGATAAGACTCTTAAAAATATTCTTACTCTTCTTTTCTAAGTATATAATGATATAAATCTTGAAAATCCTTCCTTTATAATGGTGAAAAAATATAAATGGGAAGCAATGATATTTAATCCCAAATTTTTTCATTCCCCTATAAGAAGAGGAAGATCACGGGGGAAAAATGGAATAAGATGCTTTCTATTTTTTATGTGTCAAGAAGGGATACTGGAAGAAAAACTGTACCCAGCCAAAGAAACATGGTGAATATTTCTGTAAATTTGTTATTGAGTTTAATTTATCTATTTCATAAAATTTTGTATTAGATATAGCTTGTGGTACTTACATATGTATTGAAATATAGGAACCAAGTAGATTCATAAATATTGACTTAGGGGAGGTAGATCTATGAGCTTCCAATAGAGCTAAACTCATTGATGTATCTATTAGGGTTTACCACCTCATATTATCAACTGAAATTATTTTGGTTTTAAAAGGTTGTTGTTGTGTTCCATTTGTTACTAGAAACATTATATCTATATCCATAATTGATATGGATGGATTTATTTTCAAATTTCGAAACAAATTTTTATTCTTTTATAAAGATAAAATTTTCTATGGTAAGAAACATTTAAATAACAGTATTTATTTGTTGGATTAAATGAACCAAGAAATAAAAATTGATAACAATGTTAATTTTCATGAATCTTACCAAACCTAAATACAGAACCAATAGATTGGTTTTTTAAATGAAAAGTGCATTACTAAATTACATCAATATGGATATTTATATTCTTTTTAACTAAAACCACTTGGTGAATGTCATGCATTTTTTCAAGAAAAAATGACCAAATCCTCATTTATTGGGAAATGTGAAAATGAAAAGGATATTCTTGAATTAGTTCATACCTATGTGTGTGGAATATTTCCCATTGAATCATGGGGTGTTTACTCATACATTATAACTTTTAATCATGATTTTAGTGGATATGGATATGTATACTTGATGAGGCATTATTCAGATTATTTTGACAAATTTAATGAATACAAGAATAATGTTGAGAACCATCTTGGTATAAATATTAAGAAACTACACTTAGAACATGGTGGAGAATATCTTAATCAAGACTTCATTGATTACTTATGGGAGTTTTGGATCCTATCCAAACCCACTCATCATTATACACCTCAGTGGAATGGTGTAACCAAAAGGATGAACTACACCTTTTTGCACTTGGTGAGATCAATGATGAGTCATGCAAGTCATCCATTATCCTTTTTTGGATACACATTACAAAAAAAAAACATATACTAAACCAAGTACCAACTAAATAAATAAATGGAATTCCATATGAATTTTGGAGTGGAAGAAAAACCATGTTGTTGAACTTACATGTGTGGGAATATGAAGTGTTTATTATGGCCTCTTCAGGTAACAAAATTGCACCCCAAGGCACAAAGTTTACCTTTAT
Source organism: Viscum album (assembly GCA_963277665.1). Classification (NCBI taxonomy): domain Eukaryota; kingdom Viridiplantae; phylum Streptophyta; class Magnoliopsida; order Santalales; family Viscaceae; genus Viscum; species Viscum album. Next base: position 256,254,021 of record OY728128.1, on the reverse strand, counting down.
AGGATACCCCACAGAAACAAGGGTATCTTAACTATACAAACCCTCATAAAAAGGGTATAGTGGAAATACACACTATATTACTTGATTGGGAGAACATATCTAGAAGAGATAGTGGAAGAAAGATATATTTTTATGTAGGTAAGGCTCAAGGTACAACAAAGTTGGTATTGGAAAAAATTATAGAAAGACCAAGGGAAGAAGAAACTATTCCAGAGACACAGGTAATGAGAAGGAATATGAGGGAGGTTATAAAACTAGAATTTTATAATTTTATAGACACTGATGATTGTGACACATTATTAGTTGATAATAATGATCTTCTAACCTATAAGGAAGCAATAAGTGGCACAAAATTTCCCAAGTATCAAGAAGCCATGAATTCAAAAATGGACACAATGTACCAAAACCAAGATTGGATTTTGGTAGAACCTCAAGTATATTAAAATCTTGTTGGTTGAAAATGGTAATTCAAGAAGAAATCTAACATGGAAGGACAAGTCAGTACCTATATGGTGTGACTGGTTTCAAAATGGTTTAAACAACGTCAAGAAATTGACTACGATGAAACCTTTTCACCAGTTTCAATGATGAAATCCATCATAATACTAATTTCCATTAAAAATTACTATTACTATGATATTTTGATAATGGATGTGAAAACATGCTTCCTTAATGGTAACATTTAGGAAGATGTCTATATGACATGGCCAATAGGGTTTGTGAATCCAAAGGATTCCAATAATATATGAAAATTGAAAAAAATAAATTTATGGATTATAGAAAGAATATAGGTCATGGAACATTGGTTTTGATGAATCCATAATGGAATTTGGTTTCATAAAGAATGATTGTGAGCCTTGTGACAAAAAATTCTTTAGTGGGAGTGTATTCGTTTTCTTAATAGTATATATTGATGATATATTACTCATAGGGAACAAAATACCAGTCTTATTGTCTATTAAGATAAGGTTTATTAAATGATCCTCTAGGAAGTATTTGGGTGAGGTTTCATATATTCTTGGGATCAAGATCCATCGTGATATTTCAAGTGACTTCTTGGACTAAGTCAAAGTACATACATTGGAAAGATACCAAAGAGATTCGGTATAGAACAATTCAAAAGGGGATTATTGCTAGAGTCACATAGAATTCATCTTTACTAGTATTCATGTCCTTAGACACATGAAGAAATAAATATAATGAAAAGGATTCCATACACTTTTGTGATTGGGTCAGTTATATATGCTATGCTATGCACTAGGATATATGTTTCCTACAAATCAGGTGTGGTGGAAAGATATCAAGCTGATCCACGTGTCCTCCATTGGAAGGTAGTCAAGACTATCATTATGTATATGAGGCATACTAAGGAAATGTTCCTAGTCTATGGAGGATATGAGGAACTAGTCTATAGAGGTGTTTTGAGATGAAAATGGTCAGGGCAGGCTATGCTTATAGATTGTATAGAATATTTTGAATATATTATGGCTTTTGAGGTAGCTATAAAAGTAATAAGGATTCACAACTCATCCAATATCTAGAAATGGTACCTAGAAATAATGATCCTCTCATAATATATTATGAAAATACTATAGCAGTGGATTTCAAAAATGATTCAAGGTCACATCAATAGACGAAGCACATACTTCAGAAGTATCATCTATTGAGGGATTTTTCATAGAGGGGTGAGGTTGTTGTGAAAAATACTTCCACGGAAGACAACAAGGAGGACCCCTTGACTAAATCCTTGACTCAGTAAAAACATGATTATAATGTGAGGTCTAGTGGATTGAAATTTTTCAACAATTGGCTATAGTCCAAGTGGGAGTTTATTGGAGTTGGTGTCCTAGAACCAATTGATTGTACTTTGATTACATGTATATTCGATTTATAAAATATAAATTTAACATTCTGTTACATATTGTTCATTTTTTCATCATGGATTTAATGTAATAATGTTCTAGAGTATTTGTATCATTGATAAGGTCATAGAAGTTCCCCGCTATGATGATAACCATGAAGTGATATGAAAATATTCTTAATGTAGTTCTATATATGGATAACATACTATTATGGGACACAATGTATTTATACCATTATGTGTGAGTTCTCATAAAAGGACAAGCCTGATTCTCATGTTTTTTTCACTTGGTAATCTCAATGATGGGAGATTATGAGAACATGCCAACCGGTAGAAATTACACATGTTTTGGGGTCATTGGATATTCCTATCAACGAGCATGTGTAATAGTCCATACAATTTAACTTTATAAATAATGTATGTTCTTGCCCACACACTTAGATTTACTGACCAAAATGAAATAACCATGAAACTAACAGAAATAAAATAAAGGGTATGATCATGTGATTATACTAATGGTTAGTTTATCTAGAGGTTGATAAAATAACCATTGACCTAGGGGAGAAACACCTTGAACCAATTGAGGTTCATGTTTATATAATTCCACCTATCCAGCTTTGTATCTTCTTGGATTTCTTTAACCTTGGATCTATACTTGAACTACCTCCACTAGCCTGGGAACTCCATCCATTACGTATGCCTTTTACTCATACGCAAGTGAGGGGAAAAAGGGTTTACATAAAAGAAACCTTGGTCATGAAGGCTCTAAATTATAATGAGGAGGGAAGGCATGTAGGTCAACAATTTAATTTACTAATAAATCAAATGAAACAAATCACATACAGAATGTTTGTTCTACCTAATTATCATCCACATGCATGCAATGAATTATTTATTTAATAAAAACTATAATTCAATTATTAATCATTATTATTTTCGATTATTCACAATCAAATCAATTAATTATTATTTTTAACTAAAAAATCTTTTTATATTAATTATTATCTGAATTTCTTTGAGATTATCATCCATTATAATTTTAATCAAATTAAATAAATTCATTTAAAATCAACTTTGTACATAAATTTACCTTAGAGGCAACATGATGAATACCCAAATAAATCTACCACACAAGTATTATACTCGAATATTGTTTTACTCTTGTAAAATATAGCATACACGACCTACCATGTACTTTCACAATGTGTACTTCATGGATGATTACACGATTTGCATGATATTTTCGGTCATGTGTTATGATTCAATGCACGTAGAGTAACAAATTATAATAAGAATCATAAATGATATGAAGATATGAACATTATGTAGATATTAATTAAATAATTAAATATTTTTTTTATATTAAAACCTATCACATGGAATGTATTATATTTACAACCACATGCAAGTAAATGTCTCAAGGTTTACATAGTAAAATAAATAAATTTTAAATCTGCATAATTCAGTAAAAGTATATGATGTGTAGATCCAATCTACACGACATGTACACCCTTCACCATCTATCCAAGGTACATGCCTAGGGACTCAGTGTGTAAAATGTACCTCAAAAATTGGGTGTAAAACATGTGTCCAATGGATCATACGCTATGTTGAATCCATGTTACACAATCACCAGTCAGGTAGGTCATGTATTGAATACATGAAATATCTCTGACTCAAAGTGAATACATGCTGTGTACATGGGATACATGTTGCATACTCTATTTGACCATGAAATGGTCTATCCCATTTAAAACAAAGTGTATGAATTAACTATACCACATGTCCTCAATGCACACAGTTTGAGTAATTTCTAAATTAACTCTTGGTGTATTGACCATGAGTACACGGTGTGTAATTATGATTACACGGTGTGTACTCCTATGTTATCTAGCTAGAATCCTTGGCACCTATGGAGGAGTTCATTGATTTTATTTTAATCATAAAATCAAATGCATTTATTAGATCTAAGAGAAATGAAGGAAGAATAAATAGATACTACAATTTAGATTAAAAGAATGATTAAACATAAATTGAAAAACTAAATTAAAATAAATAAATAAAAAATGATCTTTAAATAGTTATAAAAAATTATGAACTTAGATCTGATATCACTTGTTGGTTCAGGGTGCAGTGGATGCATGGAATGGGTGGTTCCCAACATTGATTTTTGTCATGATCGATGATAAATACAAGATCTATATAATTTTTAACCTCCAGGAACAATTGAATTTAGTCAAAGAAAGAAACAATTAATGATTCCAGAACCAAGAGTGAGGAGATCAAGACATATTGTTAATAATTAGTTTAATTATAAAAATAATTACTTATAAGAAATTCTTTCTTCGTTGATGAATCCGATGAAAGATCTGTGGTGCACCATCGCTGTGTTGTAGAAACCAAGTGTAGATTTCATTTAGCGGGTTTCCAAACATGTTCCAAGAATCTCTAGATGTCGTCGAAGGAGTCTCTGAGTGCTAGAATATAAAATCCTTTTGCTTGCATCGTCTTCCTTGATTGCCTCAAGAATCACTTCCAAATCATTCTCCTTGATCCGATGTAGGAGTATTGCACATAATTCTTGGGAGAATTCGTGGAGAATGGAGCTATCTAGGATTGAGAGGGTCAAACAAGATTTGTGGTAAAAAACAAAATTAAGTCATGAGAAAATAACTTAATTGGATATTGATATTTATAGGGTTAAAATAAAATAATTGCACAAGTGATCTTATTATTTATTTAATTCTAGAAGAACCCCATGCCAAATAATAATTATAATATTATTATTTCTCGACATGCGCTGAACTTGGCAATTATAAATAAATATTATTTAATTAAATAATTTTCAATAATATAATTTCTCACCAGACCATTAAACTCGGTCGACCATTCCTCCACAATATTTATTAGGCCTTGAATAATATCTATTTATTTATTAGAAAATATTATCGCATTATTCGCCAATAAATAAATAAATATTATATTTACAAAATTTTAAATAAATAATTATATGTGATCAAGAATCCATGAATAACAATTAAACCACATGATATAATAATATTTATTTAACCTATTAAATATTAAATAATAATATATTATTTAACCGAGATTTTGGACACACATAGTGTGTGACCCTCTAGGCCTCTTTCTTAGTGGAATTTGGAAAAGTAGTCTAACATAAAAGGTTAACATCTAACAACATGACAAGGAACCCATAGAGAAAGAGTTTAATGCCACAAAAATATGTCAACTCATACAAACACTTATTGGGTAATATAATCTCTTTATCACAATATCTCAAATCAAGCATGTTGCGTGATAGTTCCATCAACCTATATTCTTGATATCTCTTCATTTGACTTATTATAAATATAAATTGCCTATAGAACACCATGTAAATGAATGTATTTATGCTATATCATTTCCATAAATGGGAAAAAGATATTAAATTACATTAAATAATTTAAGGTAAAAATCCTTTATCTCATTATTCAATAATGCAATATTACTCATGACGCACCAAACATATCCTACCTCTCCATAAACATATGTTGTCATGGTTATTGTCAATACTTCTATGTGAGCGAATAATAATAATCATTAATAATAATATTAAAGTCTAAGGTCAAATACACACATCCACAAATAGGAACATTCAATGACACATAAAAATATGGATTTACTACTAGCATGTCTTGTTCTCATAATATCTATACTGGATATTACCAAGGGTGTAAACCGTGAGAAGGTTCCTCAAAGAACTATGAGTCTCCACCACTGATATCCTATATCATTTGTGTCCCTCAAATGATATTGTCTGACTATATAAATTATATTCAAGAATAATGTCATGGAACTTCTAGGTATTCATAATAGAGGGGAACTGCTATAACCTTTTAGTGAGACAAATACTATTTGGACATTATCACATACTATATTACATAAAAGAACAATCATGATGTGATTAGGAGTTTATTAATATTCAAAATCATGATTAAAATTTTATCATAAAGTACATAGAAGTTGGTTCTAGGGAACAAACTCCAAAAGTAATGACATGTTTATTTCAGATAGTCAAAGAAATACATATCAAGCATATAGTTTGGTTACATGGATGTGAAAACTTCTGGATATGATATTGTGATAAAGAAATAATATTACACAATGAGTGATCATATGTGGTTATTGATGTTGTGACATTATGTTCATTCTCTTGGGTGACTAAAACCATTTCTAGACAGTAATCATGGACTTTTAGAAAGACCACCTAACACTAATGGGAAATAATCCTAAAGGGTCACACAATTAATGTTTCCTTTGATCTTGATTAAATTATATTTGAGTTTAATTAGTGGAATAAATAATATTCTCAAGTCTATAGAATAATTTTATTCATGTAATGTTGATCATATAAATTATATAAATATCAATTCACTGGAATGTGAATAAAAATATATTTATTTATTTTATTGAATATTTAATAGATATTTATTCTCTTGTAGGTGAATGAAATTTTTATTTCCGAATAAACTTTTTATTCCGGTATTCAATAAATTCAAGAAGAGTTTGAATGGACCAAGATTGTGTCCAGTAAAAAATATTAATTAAAAAGTCAGTTAAATAGTATTTTTTATTGCGCAAGTTAGAACAAACCGCAAAGATAATAATAATATTATTATAATGTGGAATGGGGTTCATTAAGGGTTTTAGATTTTATTAAATAAACTATATATAATTAAATAATATCTTAACCTAAACCATTGCTCTATAAATAGATAATTATTCTTATTGTGTATTGCATCAAAGATTGATAATAGAGAATAGTTGCTCATGAAGAATTATCTTTAGACTCCACCATTTCTCTCCCACTCATGAATGATAAATAAAAGAGTGATTTTTTCAATATAGAATAATGAACAATAATGAATGAATAATACAAGACAATCGATTCTCCGTACTAGCACTCAGAGATCGAGTGGTATTGCTCGAAGATCACAGGAGCATGTGTGGATCACCACTAGAGGCATTCAATCCTTGGATACCCCTAACACAACAAAGGTAATATAAAATGGTATTTTCAGATGATCAAAATTAAAAAATGAAGAATATTTCTAATCCTAGGTATTTATTTATTCTTATATTAAATAAATTAATTATAAATTTGACATGTAAGATCCTCGCTCTAGGTTTCTAGCGATTATTATTAAAATAAATTTTAATATATCAGCCACCACTGCATGCTTTCACAGCATCTGTAACCAATACATTGGTTAGGTATAAAATCAAAGTCATACTTTGAGAGGTGAATTATCATTTCTCACATCATGAAATATATATCTATATATAAATTAATGTATCTAATATTAAAAAATGATAAAATAGAGCTTGACTTTAATATGTTACATTTTCATATTCTTAAACTCTTTAAGAACATTAATATGATACATTGAATAGTCTCAAACTATATTTAGGAATATTTAACAAAACCAACATAAGAACCGGTTTTTCATATCATATATGATAAACTACTAGGTCACCCTTATGTTTACTACAAATTTTATTTTTTTAACACATTACATAATATGTAATCCTCATCACATCTCTATTTAGCCACAAGATAAAACCCTATCACTAAACTCTTTCTTGAGAAACATCTATGAATTAGGCCAATTTGAATAATAGTGATACTTAGGAATCATATTCCTAATTTTTCAACTTCCTAATAATATTCAACCTTCTTAACTTTTAAACATCATATGTTATGATGTAAACATCTATTTTATACTTAGAAAACTTTTTAAGTTCATTATCAACATACTCATTACCCTATTCTATCAATTTTTCCTTGAAATAATTTACCTACTTACATGATTTTTTACCTACATTCAAAAACTATTTTAGTATAATGTGAAAATCATTCTAATATGATAACTTAATGTAACTTTTATATTTATCTTGATAGTTACACCCTAAATTATTTTAGGATAAAGTATTTACATTTTGTTATAGAAACTAATGTAACACTTTACAATTCTCTTGTCAATAAAATACTAACTCATTTAAGATATCAAGTATAATTTATTTATCATTCATTTTGACTAGTATAATAAAATAAGCTATTATGTCGTTTACTTTTCACAATAAATAAATTAAACTCTTTAAATTTGACATTATTGTCCCATATCCTAAAATATTTTATGATTTTTATTGAAAAATCGTTCTAATTTAAGACTGGTATAATAGTAACACCACATTCCATATGGTAACTAAATGTAAAACTTTACATTTTTCATTACCATTTCATATCCTAACCATTTAAGGATATTATGTGAAAAAAACTTAAATTAAAATTGGTGTTATATTTTATATATTAATTTTTAACTTCTCTAAGTCTAAACATACTCCCATTAGCCTCTTAGAAACTATATTCTTTTCAAAATATCTTACAAATTTACACGAACCCTTTTGTGTTAAGAAATAACATTTATTTTCGTTCAATAGGTATATTTAACAAATAATCCATTGATTTAATATCATATATGGTATTTTATGTGTTTGTAACATTTTTATCTAAAAGGAAGACATTATTAAAATATACCACTGATGTGTGGCGGGACCACATTTCCCTATATTTTAACAAATATTTAGAAAAACAATTTTATCCAAAAATCCATCTCAAAACATGTTATAGAAACCTGATGAATCATAAACCATATGTAATCAATTAACCATCTCATGTTGTTCATAATAAATCTTTGTTAGAAAATATAATCTCTTATCATATAAGAGAAAAGATACGAACACACATATTTTAATTATATTCATTTGAGATTGAAACAATCCTTTATATTTATTTGTATCAACTCTTTTCACCGTTAATGTAAACTAAAAATTCTTCCATTGATTTTTATCTCCCATATATTTATAACACATTGTAAAATATACATTTGGAAACACATACCCCTCAAAATTGAAGAATTAATTTATATAGAATCCATACCTAACATGGAAATTCAATGGAGTTTCACACACTCCTTTACGTATTCTGGATAATCCCATCATATGTAATTATTATTCATCCTTATTAACAACCCTAGGTTTTAATGACCTTGATTGTATTTTTTATGGAACATTGTTAAAGTTTTTCAATAAACATTTCTTTTTCCAGATTGAACTTTAACCAACTTGTACTATATGTATAGTAATTTTGAACATTGAAATCATATTCCAAGTTCAAATATATTCCCAAAACATTCATAATATCAGGTAAATGTTCTTAGAATTCAATCACATTTTTGGAACATTTCAATAGACTAAAATAAGATAAGTTGTATAACTAGAATAATCCATTTTTTGTCTCCCACAGAGCATGTTATAGTTTTAACTAAATAAGAATCCATGTCTAATAAAAACAACCATCTCATTACATTTTAAAAAATATTGTTTACATGTTCTTTCCAAGAGCATAATGAGACAATACATATATTAGGACAAGTTCATCCAAGCTTGAATTGTCCAATTAATCAATGTATAAAATGTTTTTTATATTACATGTAATGACCCTTAAATATATAATTCATTCTCAACTTTTGAATTTTTTATATTCAAAACACTTTTCAAATCATACAGTTGATATCACATATCTGTCAGAATAATAGAATTTATTTCTATGACTAACAATATTCAAGAAAACTATTAGTCTCATCGAGTCATCGATATATTCAATCATATTGAATATTTTATATACCCAATCATATTTTGTGGGGACTAATATTATTTTATTCATATTTCATCCAATGCATTTGAAACCTTAAATGAACTAATTTATGCTTCCATAAGCATCTAGATTTAATTATTGAACAACTAACACTTTTTTTACTAAGGAACTATTATGACACATATAATTTTACTTAATAACTTTTATTAAATTACCAATATTTATTAATATCATTTATTAAGCTACCAGTCAAAGGAGTAACTTATATAAATATTCTCTTTTCCAAGGATTAATCACAAAATTTAGATAGATGAGGATGATGATATTATCTACAATAGAATCATTGACCAGATGTGTATCATGTATTTTTATCTATTTCATAAGGAATTTTATTAAATGGGATCCCACTAAAATGATGAACCCTTATAAAATGTCCGTCTTATACATTAATGGACCAAGATTTATATTTCACTAAGAAATAATTCCACTTCAAAATTTATCTCACAACTCAGTTTTTTAGTAGGGAATCATTCTAATAATATAATTGATGACTCTTGGATAGTCGAGCAGAAAACCCATTGTCCAATCCATCATATGGATAGACCCAACTCTATTACTCTAGTAACCTAATCCTATTAGGGTCTCATAACTAGTGTAACCCAAAACAAGAACCAAGAAAAAGCTAAAAAAGGTCAACCAAAGTTAACCTAGATTTGGAATGACCTACCCGTGGATATTCCAATGTCACATATCCTTTCTTTCCTTATGAAAGATAATCTAGGGGAACCTAGAATTGACATGACCAAGACAGTTGGATGATTGAGGTCTTGAAATGTGTTATTTTGGAAGGAATATTACAATTATTATTTGAAGAGGATTTTAATATCACCATTTTATCTGAAGTTATTCCCTTTTATATATGCATGATTCTAGTAATTTAGTTTGGAATTCTATTACCTCCACTAAATCAATATGTTCAAAACAGATTGATGTGAAACTCTTTACACAACCCACAAGTTTGTGTTACTTACCTACAATTAGAAGTCAAAAATATTTATACATATTTCCATGCATCATAGTCATAAGTTATATGAACAATTTATATAAATTCATAGAGTTATCAACATGAATAAGCCTAGAGTAACAGAATTACAACCCCATTTTCTATTCTTGGAAAGGAATAATCCTCCAGGAAAGTAGGTAGTCCAACCCCAAGACCCTCTACTCAAGGTTACTTTACTCATGAGAGAATATAATTCATCATAAATCTAAAATATAATATGTAAAAACTATATTCAATAACTAAATTCAAGTAAATAACATCAATTAAAAACTAAGGATGAGGTAGATGAAAAACTAAATTCATTATAGGGTCAATCCTAGCATGTGAATGCATGACTCTATCCTAGGTTAAATTTATCATATAAATTATGACACACATTCATTCATAATATAAATTATTTTTAATTATGAATGAAACTGAGAATAACCTTTAAATAAAAGAACAATTCAAATTTATAAACATGAGATAAATATTTATGAACAATTCATAAATCAAATATAATTATTTTTTTTATTTTTAACTTTAACATTATTGAAATTCAATAAATTTGAATATGAACCCCTTTTTATTCATTTCAACAAGAACTATTTCATATTTATCAATATCTGACATTTCAATTTTAAAAGATATGTTATTTTATAAATTGGAAACAATTTATAATTCAATTTCAACTATTTAAACATTTTATAAAATATAAATATCATATGATTAATCATTATTTAAAACATTATAATATCAATCCAAAAAACTTTTCAGTGTGGTTTAAATAATATCCAAATAAGGCCCCATTTTATTCTGAACAATTCAAAATAATTACTTATGAATAAGTTAAAATTTAAATATAAATATTTTCTTATTTGTCCATATTTCATAATTTATAACCCTTGGAAAATTTTTTCTTTTGATTTATAAATAATCAAATTTATTTATATATCTTAATAATTTTAATATAATTTGTTAAAAGTAATTTAAAATATTAGAATTTAATATTTTGGAATAAAGTATTTCATAAACATTTAATTAACTTATTTATATTCCATTTATAAATAAATAATTAATTTTATAAACATTTTATAAATTAAAATATCAAAACATACCATTTATAATTATTTATAAATATTTTAAAAACCAACAAAATACTTTAATATGTAAAGACCCGCAAATTTCAAGGAAATTTTTTTCTTAATTTTCTTTGGAATTTTACAAGAGCGCAGCTTTAGACGGCACCTGATTCCGAGGCCCGGTGTGCCCGGAATCAATTTCCGAAGTTTGGCTCGGGTACGTTCAGTGAACGGACGAGCGGGTTTTTCTATCTTTTGAACCGGTGCCCGGAATTGAATTCTGAGGGCACCGATGAAATCGCTACACCGGTATTTGCTTAGAAACGCCTCTTCCGGAGTTGCGTTTGCTCAGACGTGGTTTTTAAATTTTGGGGCTTTAAGACAGAAATAAAATAAAATTTGTGCGACAACTTTATTTTATTTCACTTAAGCTGCTTGGAAGTCACTTGGAAGCCACTTGAACTGAGTTTAATCGGATAGGGTGCTATCCGGAAATATCCTACCCTCTTGGTAGGATATTTGTGAGGCAGGGCCCGCACGAGCCCCGCCGTTTCTTTCGCTAAGTAACGCACCCGTGAAAACCCGTCAAAGTAACTTAAAAGTCAACCGACGCGTTTTCTTTATTTCTTAACAGACCATTTAATTGGGCGGTTTATTTCGTGAATTAAATGGGCTGTTTCATTCGTTGAATTAATTCAACGAATTTAATGGGTCGTTACTTACGCGTTTTGCGTTTGTTGGAAAAATAATAAAATAGACAAACTTGTCTATTTTGGAGGATTCTCCTATTGTGTGAGATCCTCTAAACCTCCACCCTCCCCGCGAAGAACGCGAAGAACACGAAGAACGCGAAGAACGCCGGAACCGGAATTCGACGACGCACGATCCGCGACGTCAACAAACTTTTCCGCGACCTTCTCCTTCTTCTTCTACGGCGCCTCTTCTTCCGTGGCGGACCTTCGATCAGCGGTTAAAGGTGAGAATCGAATCTTCTAATTCTACCCTTTTTATAATTCGATATCAACGGATTTAAATTAATTAAATCCGTTTGATCTTGATCCGGATATCGTCGGCGCGACGTTTTTCCCGCGGTGCGACGAACGTCTCCTCCGCAACGACGCGACGATCCCCTCCTTCCGCGACGAGAGATTCCGCGACGACCTCACGTCCGACGACGACAAGGTAAGGGATGTTGGAATATTTTATTTCCCCGTGTTTATTCTTTTAAAATAAAGAACCTGATCTCCGAACAATTTTAATCTAATTAAAATTGTTGTTGATTATTTTCTTTTCCTCCCGTTGTTTATGACTAACGCGGAGGGTGCGGATCTAACGAACAAGACCCGGCAACCCTCCGCCGATCTTTTGTTGTGCGGATTTGGAGGACGACGACGAACCGTGCGGAAAGGGCGATCCATTGATTCCGCAGTGAAGATCGGCCCCCGGGAGGAGCAACGGCGCAGACGGGAGGCAAAACGGGCCACCGGAGCAACTCCGGCGGCCCACGGAAGGCGGCGGCGGCGCGGGTCGCCGGCGCGCCGCCGTGGAGGAGATCCGCCGCGGCGGCGGTGGCCGGTTCTGCGGCCGCGCGGAACCAGGGAGGGATGCGGCGGCCCGGCCGCGTCCGCGTGACAGGCGGCCCCCCGCGGGGCCGCGTTCCACCTAAGCCGCGGGTCAAACCCGCGGCGCCCCCTTCGGCCGCTCGGCCGAAGCCGAGCCGGCCGGTCCGGTCGGCCGGGCCGCGCCCAGGCCGGACCGACCCGGTTCGGGTTGACCCGGTTCGGCCGACCCAGGGGTGGTTCGGGCGGGGTCGCCCCGGGCCCAGAACCCCCGTTTTCAGGCCTTCTTCGGTCTTTTGCCCATATCTTGGGCCTGAGACCTCCGATTGACGAACCGTCAGCGGCTACGCGATCCTTGGATCGATACGGTCGTTTCGGTATATTATACTCAAGGTTTCGAAAGACTTTGGGTTCGGCCGGGTTGGTTCGTACACGAAACCAACCGGGCCCTCGGAGCGGAAACGCTCATAACTTGAGCTACGGACGTCCGATCGACGTACCGTCAGCTGTGGTAGTTTCCTATAAGTGAGACGGAACTTTTGGCATACTCCGCCCGAGGATCGGATACAGGCGGAGTACGGTCGGGTTGGTTTTGCCCTAAAAACCAACCGGGCCCCTGGGACGAAAATGCCAATAACTCTCAGACCGGGCGTCCGATTGACGCGCCGTCTGTTGCGTTGAGATCCTGTTGTCGATACGGAACTTTTGGATACATCAACTTCGGACTACGTGTCAGTTGATGTATCAGCCTCTCGGCTCGTGGAGCGGACCCTCCTAAACGAGCTCGCTGTGTGCGGGAACCCTAGCGCTGGCTGTGACTTCGACGACAGAGCAGAGATCCTCCGTGGACTGCGACGACGACAGAGCAGAGATCCTCAGTGGACTGCGACGACGGCAGAGCAGAGATCCTTCGTGGACTGTGGCGACGACTGTGCAGAGATCCTCAGTGGACTACGTCGACTACTGCACTCAGCGATCCTACGTGGATCAGTGCTACAGGTTCTGTGTGAGCCCGATCCTATGTGGGTCCTTACTACCGGTTCTGTGTGAGCCACTGCCTACAGGTTCTGTGTGAGCCCGATCCTGTGTGGGTCTTTTGCGGGGGTTAGTACCTATCGATCCTTCGTGGGTCCGACGACTTAGATGGATCAGTGATCATCTTTGATGTCATCTGAAAAAGTATACCTGGTTGAGCTGAATCTTATGTTACTCTCCTTTGTGGTTTGTGTTGAACTATCCTTTGTGGATTTACTGTTTACTCTCCCTGTGGATTTGAGTCTTGCTTTCCTGCGTGGATTGAGTTGTCTTGAGCTCGTGAGCAGAGCTAGAATTGGGGACTTAGGTATATGTATGGGCATATACCTAAGTCGAGTCAGATGTTACTTCGTGATTGCATCTTTCTTTTGTGCTATATCCTTTGTGGATTTTGGGAGACCTTCGGGGGTCTCGGGGTCCTTACTGAGTAGCTTATACTCACCCCTGAACGGGCTATGCCCGCACCTTGTTGTGTTGGATGCAGACGACGGACAGCGCTGATCTCAGTTGGGGCGTGGAGCAGGACGATACCTGGAGGTGGACCACTGGGCGGGACGTGCTCGGAGTGGACGTGGGACTCGACGAGCCTGGAGGCTATCTGTACCCACCCTTCAGGTGGGATTGCCAGTGGACGATACGAGGCCGCCGTCTTTTCTTCAGTTGCTGTTCTTTACTTTTTCAGTTGTACTTTCAGTTGGGCTTGTATTCCGTCCCCCTTTACTTTTCTGCACTTGTAGTTACTTTCCGCTTGCTGACTCTGTGGTGGTTGTTACTTATAAAGGCAATGCCTTCCCTGTTTACCGGGATTTTACGCCTTGGTGCTAGTCGCCAGCCCCTGGCCTATGGAAGGCGGGCTTGGGGTAGTCACGGCACGGGCCCCGAGGTCGTGTCGTGACAAATTGGTATCAGAGGTGGTCGGTTCTACCGCAGACTCTGATCGTCTTTTCTTTCTATATGAAGTAATAGTGTTTAGTGTATTGAGTGTGGTTATCAGTTCAGGAAACCCAGTGTTGGTGCGGCGGCCGACGTATCCGTACACCAGGACCCTGACTCCTGATTTCTGACTTAATGCATGAAAACATTGATTGCGTGTGTGTTTCAAGTTTTCTTCGTGATTACTTGTGTCAGCTCACCGAGTATACTGATCTGCTTTATGAAAGTCTCAGGTTTTCCTTGTGATTACTTGTGCCAGCTCACCAGGTATACTGTTCTGACTGTGGTGCTCTTGTTCTCCTTTTCAGGATGGCCCCGCGACGACAGCCAGCTAGGGTTCCGAGTGTAGGGCGTGACGGCAGCCCACTGAGCGACGAGGCCTCGGTGCAGGGCCCTTTGCCAGCAGTGGCACCGGCGGTAGCTTTACCCGCCGAGCCACCGATGCTACCAGTACCAGACGCTGACGATGCACGTCGCCTCAGGGCACTGCATGAGTTTCAGAGCCAGCGACCGCCCAGGTTTCGCGGTGAGGCGGACCCCCAGGCCGCCGAGGACTGGCTAGAGGCGGCGGTACGGATCTTTAGGCTAGTGAGGACACCAGCGGATCTCATGGTGATTCTCGCGGCGAGCCTCCTGCAGGCGGCGGCAGGACGATGGTGGAGCTTGATGCTCCAGGTTCACGATGAGGCATCCTTGCTCTGGACAGACTTCGAGAGCCTCTTCCGCTCTGAGTTCGTCCCGGCCACCCTCCGAGCGGTGCGCATCTAGGAGCTTCTCCAGCTGCGCCAGGGCAGCATGACGGTCGCTCAGTACGCGGCGAGGTTCACTGACCTATCTCGCTACTCGACCGACATGGTACGGGACCCCTTCTTCCGGGCCCGGACCTTCGAGCAGGGCTTGCGACAGGAGATTCGGGCGTCGCTGATCTCCCTCAGCATTCCGACCCAGGCGGGAGTGCTGGAGCGAGCCCTCCTGATCGAGAGCTTCCTGGCAGAGCCTTCTTCAGCAGTGAGACCTAGCGCAGGGCGGCTGGTAGCTGAGTCTTCGGCAGCTGGTAGCCGATGGATGACTCTCGGGTCCAGGCAGACCAGACCCCCCACGCAGACGGCCTCAGGACACCGGCTCAGCAGTGCGGGGCACACAGCGGAGTGCCAGCCTTCCGAGAGGCAGGCTGTGCTACTCCTGCGGCGGGCAGGGTCACATGGCTCGTGACTGCCCGACTCGCCGATCAGAGGAGCAGCAGACGGTGGAGGGGCCACCCAGGCAGAGGGAGAGGGTCGACCGTGGCGGTCCGCAGGGAGGAGGCGGACGAGGCAGAGGAGCTGGCCGAGCAGCGGGTGGTGGGCGACGCTTCCAGGCTCTACCCCCACCACCACCAGGAGGGCCACCTCGACCACAGGGTGCTGGCGGGCAGGGACAGGCCCAGCTCCAGGCAGTGGAGGCCTACGACCCCGACATGCCAGAGATGATTCGAGGTACGATCTGTGTCTATTCCACCCTTGCTTCAGTACTTATAGACACAGGAGCGAGTCACTCTTTCATAGCCTCTGCCCTTGTTCGGAGCTCGGAGATTCCGACTGAGCCGTTGGCTCGATCCTTACGGCTAGAGACTCCTACGGGAGAAGACTCGACGATTACGCACTGGTGCCGGTAGTGTGAGCTTACTCTAGGAGGCGAGAGCTGCGGCTGGGATCTCCTTGTAGCGGCATCGAGGCCTTACGACGTCATCTTGGGCATGGATTGGCTATCCACGGTTCATGCCCAGATCGACTGTTTTAGGCGCAAGGTGCGATGTGTTCGCACCGACGGGAGCAGGTTTACCTTCACCGGCGATAAGGGAACCTTTGCAGCACATGATGGACTTCCGCGGAGGAGAGTGCAGCCCATCTCTCATCAGTTGGCTAGCCTCATCCTAGGAGCAGTGGACGTGCGGAGTCCAGCTTTTCCTGCAGTGGTGGACCAGTACGTGGACGTCTTTCGCGACGACGTTCCAGGGCTACCTCCTCGTAGAGAGGTAGACTTTTACATCGACTTGTACCCCGGGACAGCCCCGATATCTTCTCCAGCATATCAGATGGCCCCCGCCGAGCTTCGGGAGCTGCGGGTACAGTTGGAGGACTTGCAGAGCAAGGGGTTTATCCGACCCAGTGTTTCACCCTGGGCTTCCCCGATTTTGTTCGCCAAGAAGGCGGACGGGAGCTTGCGACTGTGTGTCGACTATCGTCGCCTGAACCAGGTGACAGTGAGGAACAAGTATCCGCTGCCACATATTGATGACCTCTTCGATCAGCTCAAGGGAGCGCGGTGGTTCTCGAAGATAGACCTCCGGTCAGGCTATCATCAGCTCAGAGTTCGAGAAGAGGACGTGCAGAAGACGGCCTTCAGGTGTCGGTATGGCCATTATGAGTTCTTGGTTATGCCGTTCGGCATAACCAATGCTCCAGCAGTGTTCATGAGCCTCATGAACAGGATCTTCCAGCCATACCTCGACCGATTTGTCGTGGTCTTCATTGACGACATTTTGGTATACTCGACGACTGAGGAGGAGCATGCCTACCACCTGCGAGTTGTGCTAGACACGCTCCGAGAGCACCAGCTTTATGGAAAGCTCTCAAAGTGCCAGTTCTGGTTACGTGAGGTCCACTTCTTGGGGCACGTCATCTCTGAGGCGGGAGTTGCAGTGGATCCCGCGAAGATCGAGGCAGTGCTAGCTTGGGAGCCACCCAGGAGCGTGACGGAGGTGCGGAGCTTCTTGGGCCTAGCCGGATACTATCGGAGATTCGTGCCAGACTTCTCCAGAGTTGCGGCACCACTCTCAACGTTGAAGAAGAAGGGGAAACCCTTCGTGTGGTCAGACAGATGTCAGCAGAGCTTCCAGGAGCTGAGGCAGAGGTTGACCAGCGCACCTATCTTGAGGTTGCCTGAGGAGGGAGTTGGATACGTAGTTTACTGCGATGCGTCAGGGACTGGACTCGGGTGCGTACTGATGCAGGAGCGGGCCGTGATCGCCTACGGATCACGTCAGTTGAGGCCGCATGAGCAGAACTACGCCACTCATGACCTGGAGTTAGCAGTAGTGGTCTTCGCTCTGAAGACTTGGCGGCACTATCTGATGGGCGAGCACTTCACAGTCTTTTCTGACCACCAGAGTCTCAGGTATATCTTCTCTCAGAAGGACCTGAACCTGAGACAGCGGAGATGGCTTGAGTTCCTCCAGGACTATGACTTTGAGATAGTCTATACTCCTGGGAAGGGGAACGTGGTAGTCGATGCCCTCAGCAGGAGGACGGGCATTCAGCTACTTGAGGAGGCGACGGAGCAGCTAGCCTCCTTACAGATATCCTTCGTGGATAGAGACGGAGCAGCCTTTCTTCAGTCTCTCACAGTCTCTCCTCCACTTCTACAGCGGGTCAGAGAGGCTCAGCGTGGGGACGCTGACTGTGAGACCCGGCGTGCACTGATATCCTCAGGTCAGGCGCCTGATGGTTTCTCCCTTGGACCAGAGCACAACATCCTTTTCAGAGGACGTACCTTCGTACCAGTCACTTTACGAGAGGAGGTGCTGGGAGAGTTTCACACTTCTCCCTTGGCGGTGCATCCCGGAGTGGCGAAGATGTACCAGGATCTCAGACGACAGCACTGGTGGCCGGGCATGAAGAAAGCTGTGGCAGAGTTCGTTTCACGATGCCTCACCTGCCAGTAGGTGAAGGCAGAGCATCAGGTACCAGCAGGCTTGGTACAGCCCTTGGAGGTCCCGGAGTGGAAGTGGGATGGCATATCTATGGACTTCGTGATTGGACTTCCACGCACTTCCAGAGGTCACGACTCCATTTGGGTGATTGTCGACCGACTCACCAAGTCGGCACACTTCTTACCCATCAGAGAGCAGGGCTCAGTGGAGAGCTTGGGACGTCTTTACGTCTAGGAGATCGTACGGCTTCACGGTGTGCCATCGTCTATCGTCTCCGATCGAGATGCTCGTTTCACTTCCCGGCTTTGGAAGGGGTTGCTGGAGGCGTTCGGGACGCGGCTCCATCTGAGCACAGCCTTCCACCCTCAGACGGATGGTCAGACGGAGAGGACCATACAGACACTCGAGGACATGCTCCGTGCATGTGTTCTCGACTTTGGTCGCAGCTGGGAGGACCACCTACCCTTGGTGGAGTTCGCGTACAACAACAGCTACCACTCCACCATCGGGATGGCACCATACGAGGCGTTGTACGGCAGACCCTGCAGATCACCGTTGTGCTGGACAGACCCTGGGGAGTCAGCACTCGTGGGACCAGAGATGGTCCGAGCCACGACAGAGAAGGTCCAGATCATCCAGGAGAGGATGAGGACAGCTCAGATCCGGCAGAAGTCATATGCTGACAGGAGGCGGAGGCCACTAGAGTTCGAGGATGGCGACCACGTCTTTTTGCGTGTCTCACCTCGACGTGGTTTACGGAGATTTGGCCGAGGCGGCAAGTTGTCTCCACTCTTCATCGGGCCTTTCCAGGTCCTCAGCAGGATAGGAGAGGTGGCTTATCGCCTGGCTTTACCACCTCAGTTGCACCGGGTGCACGACGTCTTCCACGTGTCTCAGCTGAGGAGATACGTGCACGACCCGACGCACATCATCGACTTTGGGGAGCTGGACGTGGACGATGGGGAGAATTTTGCGGAGGTCCCAGTGGAGATCGAGGATCGACAGGAGCGGGTCCTACGTGGGCGGTCGATTCCTCTTGTGCGCATCAGATGGCAGCACGGGAACCTCCAGGAGAGCACATGGGAGCGGGAGACTCAGATGCGTGCTCAGTACCCCCATTTGTTCCCCTAGTTTTTGATGTATCCTTACGGGGACGTAAATCCCTGAGGTGGGAGTAATGTAAAGACCCGCAAATTTCAAGGAAATTTTTTTATTAATTTTCTTTGGAATTTTACAAGAGCGCAGCTTCAGACGGCACCTGATTCCGAGGCCCGGTGTGCCCGGAATCAATTTCCGAAGTTTGGCTCGGGTACGTTCAGTGAACGGATGAGCGGGTTTTTCTATCTTTTGAACCGGTGCCCGAAATCGAATTCTGAGGGCACCGATGAAATCGCAGCACCGGTATTTTCTTAGAAACGCCTCTTCCGGAGTTGCGTTTGCTCAGACGTGGTTTTTAAATTTTGGGGCTTTAAGACAGAAATAAAATAAAATTTGTGCGACAACATTATTTTATTTCACTTAAGCTGTTTGGAAGTCACTTGGAAGTTACTTGAACTGAGTTAAAGCGGATAGGGTGCTATCCGGAAATATCCTACCCTCTTGGTAGGATATTTGTGAGGCAGGGCCCGCACGAGCCCCGCCGTTTCTTTCGCTGAGTAACGCACCCGCGAAAACCCGTCAATGTAACTGAAAAGTCAACCGACACATTTTCTTTATTTCTTAACAGACCTTTTAATTGGGCGGTTTATTTCGTGAATTAAATGGGCTGTTTCATTCGTTGAATTAATTCAACGAATTTAATGGGTCGTTACTTACGCGTTTTGCGTTTGTTGGCAAAATAATAAAATAGACAAACTTGTCTATTTTGGAGGATTCTCCTGTTGTGCGAGATCCTCTAAACCTCCACCCTCCTCGCGAAGAACGCGAAGAACGCGAAGAACGCCGGAACCGGAATTTGACGACGCACGATCCGCGACGTCAACAAACTTTTCCGCGACCTTCTCCTTCTTCTTTTACGGCACCTCTTCTTCCGCGGCGGACCTTCGATCAGCGGTTAAAGGTGAGAATCGAATCTTCTAATTCTCCCCTTTTTATAATTCGATATCAACGGATTTAAATTAATTAAATCCGTTTGATCTTGATCCGGAGATCGTCGGCGCGACGTTTTTCCCGCGGTGCGACGAACGTCTCCTCCGCAACGACGCGACGATCCCCTCCTTCCGCGACGAGCGATTCCGCGACGACATCACGTCCGACGACGACAAGGTAAGGGATGTTGGAATATTTTATTTCCCCGTGTTTATTCTTTTAAAATAAAGAACCTGATCTCCGAACAATTTTAATTTAATTAAAATTATTGTTGATTATTTTCTTTTCCTCCCGTTGTTTATGACTAACGCGGAGGGTGCAGATCTAACGAAAAAGACCCGGCAACCCTCCGCCGATCTTTTGTTGTGCGGATTTGGCGGACGACGACGAACCGTGCGGCAAGGGCGATACGTTGATTCCACAGTGAAGATCGGCCCCCAGGAGGAGCAACGGCGCAGACGGGAGGCAAAACGGGCCACCGGAGCAACTCCGGCGGCCCGCGGAAGGCGGCGGCGGCGGCGCCCGGCGCGCCGCCGTGGAGGAGATCCGCCGCGGCGGCGGCGGCCGGTTCCGCGGCCGCGCGGAACCGGGGAGGGACGCGGCAGCCCGGCCGCGTCCGCGTGACAGGCGGCCCCCCGCGGGGCCGCGTTCCACCTAAGCCGCGGGTGAAACCTGCGGCGCCCCCTTCGGCCGCGCGGCCGAAGCCGAGCCGGCCGGTCCGGTCGGCCGGGCCGCGCCCAGGCCGTACCGGACCCGGCCTCGCCGGGTCGGGACGGGTCGGGCCGACCCGGTTCGGGTCGACCCGGTTCGGCCGACCCAGGGGTGGTTCGGGCCGGGTCGCCCCGGGCCCAGAACCCCCGTTTTCGGGCCTTCTTCGGTCTTTTGCCCATATCTTGGGCCTGAGACCTCCAATTGACGAACCGTCAGTGGCTACGCGATCCTTGGATCGATACGCTCGTTTCGGTATATTATACTCAAGGTTTAGGAAGACTTTGGGTTCGGCCGGGTTGGTTCGTACACGAAACCAACCGGGCCCTCGGAGCGGAAACACTCATAACTTGAGCTACGGACGTCCGATCGACGTACCGTCAGCTGTGGTAGTTTCCTCTAAGTGAGACAGAACTTTTGGCATACTCCGCCCGAGGATCGGATACAGGCGGAGTACGGTCGGGTTAGTTTTGCCCTAAAAACCAACCGGGCCCCTGGGACGAAAATGCCAATAACTCTCAGACCGGGCGTCCGATTGACGCGCCGTCTGTTGCGTTGAGATCCTGTTGTCGATACGGAACTTTTGGATACATCAACTTCGGACTACGTGTCAGTTGATGTATCAGCCTCTCGGCTCATGGAGCGGACCCTCCTAAACGAGCTCGCTGTGTGCGGGAACCCTAGCGCTGGCTGTGACTTCGACGACAGAGCAGAGATCCTCCGTGGACTGCGACGACGGCAGAGCAGAGATCCTCAGTGGACTGCGACGACGGCAGAGCAGAGATCCTTCGTGGACTGTGGCGACGACTGTGCAGAGATCCTCAGTGGACTGCGTCGACTACTGCACTCAGCGATCCTACGTGGATCAGTGCTACAGGTTCTGTGTGAGCCCGATCCTATGTGGGTCCTTACTACCGGTTCTGTGTGAGCCACTGCCTACAGGTTCTGTGTGAGCCCGATCCTGTGTGGGTCTTTTGCGGGGGTTAGTATCTATCGATCCTTCGTGGGTCCGACGACTTAGATGGATCAGTGATCATCTTTGATGTCATCTGAAAAAGTATACCTGGTTGAGCTGAATCTTATGTTACTCTCCTTTGTGGTTTGTGTTGAACTATCCTTTGTGGATTTACTGTTTACTCTCCTTGTGGATTTGAGTCTTGCTTTCCTGCGTGGATTGAGTTGTCTTGAGCTCGTGAGCAGATCTAGAATTGGGGACTTAGGTATATGTATGGGCATATACCTAAGTCGAGTCAGATGTTACTTTGTGATTGCATCTTTCTTTTGTGCTATATCCTTTGTGGATTTCGGGAGACCTTCGGGGGTCTCGGGGTCCTTACTGAGTAGCTTATACTCACCCCTGCACGGGCTATGCCCGCACCTTGTTGTGTTGGATGCAGACGACGGACAGCGCTGATCTCGGTTGGGGCGTGGAGCAGGACGGTACCTGGAGGTGGACCACTGGGCGGGACGTGCTCGGAGTGGACGTGGGACCCGAGGAGCCTGGAGGCTATCTGTACCCACCCTTCAGGTGGGATTGCCAGTGGATGATACGAGGCCGCCGTCTTTTCTTCAGTTACTGTTCTTTACTTTTTTAGTTGTACTTTCAGTTGGGCTTGTATTCCGGCCCCCTTTACTTTTCTGCACTTGTAGTTACTTTCCCCTTGCTGACTCTGTGGTGGTTGTTACTTATAAAGGCAATGCCTTCCCTGTTTACCGGGATTTTATGCCTTGGTGCTAGTCTCCAGCCCCTGGCCTATGGAAGGCGGGCTTGGGGTAGTCATGGCACGGGCCCCGAGGTCGGGTCGTGACATAATATGTTAATTTTTTAACTTATCTTCTTCTTTACCCTTACAAAGGAACCCATTCATGTGTAAAATTAATCTCTCTCTACCAATATGAAGACACCCTGTGTAAGGCTAATCCACCAGATTCCTCACATATTATAAGGATAATACCCTGATGTAAATTCTTAACATATGGGTAAGGTGTGATATACATTTTCTTAGCCTTTTGGAACCACTACATAATGTTAAAGCACATTATGACCTTTACACAAATTCCTGATAACCTAATTACACAAGGGTAAAAACTTTACATAGTTGGATCATTTAAGGGTATGACCTTTACACATTAAACTTTTGTATAAGGTTAGAGCACCCAATTACCTTTTCATAACCAATTTTAAAACACATCCACCCTTACACAACCTTGTTTTATATAATTTTAAGCTTTTGTTTACCTTTACACATAAGGTTAAAATCGTGTTTAACTCTATGTAAACCCCTTTACATAAAGATAATACATGGGTTACCTTTACACATATAACCTTATTAATAATAGTTATGTAAGGGTAAGGGCTCAGTTACCTTTACGCAGTCTAGCTTCATTAGGGTAAAATCAATTTTTCCAATTTTCATAAAACCTAAAAATCACTGACCTTTTTCTTACAATTTCTTCTTCATTTCAAGAATAATTTCATAAATCTAAATAATGGATCCTTTGATACCATTTAAGGGTTTTATAGGTGTCTAATAAAAATTATAAAAAGTATAAAAAGCAAATAATACCCTTTTATGAGGATCAACATGCAAGATAATATAAAAAACATGCATAAAATAATTAAATGAACACTGTAAATATAGAATACCTTACATCAAAGAGAAAACTCCATAATATTAATCTTAATATGAGTTTGATAAATATCACTAAATATAAAATGAAGGAATCCCACCTATGTAGTGTCTCTACAAGTTTCACTGAATCCCTTATTGTACAAGAGGGATTTATTCTTCATCCATGATGTTCTTGTATCTTAGTATGTAAAGGAATAATAATAATAATAATAATAATTATTATTATATTGATACTGGGAGTTTCGACTATGAAAAAGAATAATCACACAACCTAGCCATTTTATGGTATCAGGCATTATAAATACATCTAGGGAGCTCCTTGATAGTGTGTGGCTTAATTCATGCATTTCATTCCATGAGTTTATGCTTCATCTAATACACGAATCTTATACAAAAAGACAAATCCTAAAATTTTCATCTTATGTAACTTTTTCTTAAATTATATCAAATGTGGAAAAAATAAATAACCACAATTTATCATCTTGATACATCAAATATTGCATAAATAATAAACCATAATATTAAAAATATAATTTTCATGCTATATATATCAAATATATATAATTATTTAGGGAATATTACCTTTATTAATATTGATGAAATAGTTTGAAGTGATCTAATGTAGGTCTATAAATTTGTGTCCCCATGATTGTAACAATTCCACTCATGACCAAGAGTTAGCATCAATAGTGTTCTCCAAGAAGCTATGACCACATTACCTAATCAGTGAGTGATTTTTGGTCTTCACAATACACAAGAGTTTGAGTTATTTTTTCACTTAGTGGGAACTAAATCTATTACAGGGGATGGGGATGGAGTTTATCCAAAATTTTGATTTTGAGATCTCCTATACCCTAAGGAAGGGGAATGTTGTGACTAATATTTTGAGTAGAAATTCATGAAGAGAGGTTATTCAAGAGGCTGAGGATTTTGGGAGAGTGATGGCGGAGTTAACAGCTATCTATCGTAGTATTAATGAGACCAAATATAGAGGTTTTTTATTCCAAATAAAGGTGGAGTCTTCTTTAATATGGAAATTTTAGGAGTTGTAGTGGGTAGAATCATATGTGAAGGTGATTCGGGACCATTTTAGTCATAGTGATTCTCACATGGGTGGAAAGAGGATGGAAAAATCCATATTTTGTACAAGGGAAAGATTCATATTTTGATATCAATGCGTGAGGGAGTTCTCTAGGAGCTTCACATCTCACCATTGGGAATGTATTCAAAATTTGTCTAAGATGTATTGTGTCTCGAGGAAACAGATTTTGTGGCTTGGGATAAAGTGGTATATAATGAAGTTCATGGCTTGATATTCGGTCTCTCAGTAGGTGAAATTTGAGCACCATGTCTTTGGAGGGGTTTTGTAGCCTTTAGACATGCCATAATGTAAGTGTGAAGACATATTGATGGATTTAATCACCAGGTTACCCTGGGGACATGGATGATATGATGTTTTTTGGGTGATCATGGAATGATTTAAAAATTCCACCCATTTCCTTCAAGATTCAGAAGTTGAGTGTAAAAGATGTTCTAGAGAGATAGTATGTGGATGTGGTAGTGAGACTCAATAGGGTATCAAGGACTATAATATCTAAATGGAATCCTTGATTCAAGTCATGAGTTTGGAGGGGATTAAAATGTGATTTTTTATCTTAGTTACTCCTTAGAACTATTTTTAACCCCATATACATGATCAAATGGAGAGGACCATCCATATGCTGGAGGATATGTTCTAGTCATGTATCTTGGATTTTAGAAGACTGTGGGTGAAACAGCTAACCCTTGGTTGATTTTTCCTAAAATAATATCTATTAATCATCAATTGGTATGGCTTAATTCTATGAGTTGTATAGGTGACCATGTATATCAACATTGAATTGGACCAAGGTCAGGGAGTCAGCAGTCCTTGGTTGAAATGTGATACTGAATATGAATGTAAATATACAAATAGTTTGAGAGTCGATGAGAAAAGTATAAAATGACCAGAAGGATTATGTTAATTGTAAGAGGGGGACCTTATATTTTTTGGTTGTGAATGATGTGTTCTTGAGGGTTTTTCCTTTCTATGGGAAGCTATGGTTTAGTAAGGGGAGTAAGCTCTCTCCTTGAATTTTAGGCCTTTCATTTTGTCGGTGAATGTTGGAGATGTGTCATACTTGTTGGCACTTACATTGTAGTTGGATAGGATCCATAAAATCTTCCAAAAATCCAAACATCATCAATATCTATATGATGACTCCCATTTCATAGAATAATGATATTTTTATATAAAATATGGTAAAAAATATTTGGAGCATTTGGTTGAGATATAGGACCACCAGATAAGGTGTTACCAGAGAAATTTATTCACCATGTTCATGTGTTTTGGAGGCATAATGGTCCAAATAATAGTAATTGGGAGCATGAGTCATAGCTTCATGCTCAGTACCATATTGTCCCAACCTATCCCAATAGGTCCCACACTATGAAAACCCTAATCCAACCTTCAATATGTCAAGTGCTGGAAACTACTACCGAGCAGGCATATAACTCACATGAGAGACCTTATCCAAATTTAACTACACACACACATCTCCAAGTGCATACAATGATGAAATATAAAAAAACTGATAAAACGTGAATACATACATAAAAATTCGACAATAAAAGTACAAAAAATCTACTCAAAAGAACAATGGTCCAAATAAAAACCCACAAAAAAGAATTTCAAAAACAAGTCCAACATGAATGTATAGAAGGGGACTGTTGTAAATGAAACCGTAAGAACACACCTCGGTCTGTTTGGTTCACTATGTTCTTCCTAGTTCTGGTCTCTCTACGATTCTTTCAAAAGGTTAATATTTTTCATAAGACATGAGATGTGTGGGAAAATTCAATTTAAGGGTGAGTATAACAATACTTAGTAGGACACCCCAAAATCACTAAGAATATAAAAATAAGAATAATAGTCATATAATTATAGATATATTTATATAGAATATATAACAAGACTATAAAGATTTACTCAACAAAGACACACAATATCAGGGTAAATTCACAAGTATAATGCTATCCTAGGATTCCCACTCGAAGGTTTCCACGTAGCTCTCATCTAGGAGAACACACTCCATGAGTCACATAACACTGATGTTGTCCATCCAAGATTTCATGATCCTCATGTCTCATCATGGGAAGTGCATTTTTGAAGTCTTAATAGAATGATACATATATGAGTATCACACCAAAGTCCATGGAGTGTACCAACAAATCAATTTGGAATAACCTACTAAGTATATGATCAAAGACCACATAATTTTGGTCATGGGGATACCAAGAACTCAACCATGGGAAAAGCAGATGATAAAGGATCTCACTCCAAGAATCATAGAAGAATTACAAGAAATCTATCTATGACTGAAGTTCCACTGAATGGATCACCACCCGATGTATAGGAAGTAATTATATACTAAACCCATTGGTAATGAAATATGGAAATGAACCCTAATGAAAATTTTCCAATATGAATAGGATAAGGGATACATGCATTGTTTAAAGTGGTACATGGTGTGTATTGGAAATACACGATTTGTACCTTCAGTATCAGGTCCTACCTGAGTATCATGGCTTGTGCCTATGTCCATGTTTGTGTCAGAGTACATGACATGTCTATGCTTGTATACTTTTGGATGTTTCTATGTACATGGCTATTTTTGTGTACGCATGTCATGGTCCTATCCGTATGGGAGTAAAAAATGTATGAGCCCTTATACTCTTGGTTGTGAACATGTACCCTCCGAGGTACACATTGAGTTTCCAGGTTGATTCATACACCGTGTGACATGGGTCACACATCGTATGATATTTAAAAATCTATGGAAAACCTAACACCGCATAGGGGATCACATATGAAATGTTACTTCAGAATACATGTCATGTTATTTGGGAATTTATAGAACCCAAAGTTCTTCCTCCACTAACACCCACATCATCTCCACTTTAGATTCACACCATCGATCTCCTTAGTATGAAATGATCTGGTCCAATCAGACCTCACTGTTTCCTATCTCTAGAATCTAGCCACTAAAACACATGGGAAAACAACTATTGTTAGTCTCTATATCCATTTCATGAATCGATTGATCTTGGATTCTCAAATCCATCTTCAATCCATCATCATTGTCACTATATCTCGATCTCATCATCGATCCAAACCCGGATATGTGATATCAATCATTTTTTTCAAGAAACAGGGGAACAATAATTGATTATTTGGTATTATGGTAGAACCACCAGTCAAAGAAACACCAGTGATGAATGCACATATAATGATGAGATATAACAAATAAACATAAAAGAGAGTAACTAACATTACACATGTTCGGTTTCCCTCGATACATTTCCATTAGAATGAAAAATAAAGATCAAAATTTAATTAACCAATTTACATAATAACCCCATATAATAAACTTGTACATGCAATATGATCGAATCGTGAATTAATATATTTTTCAATTTATTTGTGGTCATCGTAGGATAAGAACATGGGGATAAATCCAAATAAAAAAAATATCATACCTCAATTTGGATCAATCACTAATTATGGATGAATTCATGTTGTTGTTATTGGAGAGATCCCTGTGTTTCTTCCCATACCAATTGACGATCTGTGATCCGGTTATTATTCACAAAAAAAGATCCCCCAAATATTTCTCCAACAGATCCTCTTGATTTGCAAGTTTATGTGTCTAACATGATAAATTTTCCCTATAAGGGTATTTAAAGATAAACTAGTAGGTCATGTAAAATAATTAAATAAATTAATTTATTCAATTAATTTATTAAATGTATTCCCATGACTGTGCCTAACCCGAATGTTCGATGCACTCCAAGGTTATATCATGTCTCGGGTGAAACCCAAACATTAAACTCAACATATACCCCAGATTTATGACTTCAACCTACATTTAGATGATATTCCAATTTTTTAAGAAAACTACATAGAAATTATGTTTAATATATTTAATATATTTCAAAAATTAATTTCAGGCACACCACATCTTGAAATCTCATGCCATATTAGCACCTAGGCCCAAAAATAATCCATACAATATTAAAAAATAATAGATGAAAAACTATTGGTGATTTCATTATCCCACCCTTGGGGATTTATGTCCTAGAAATACAAAACAAAATGAAATATAGATAGATGTGTAAACTAAGCATGCATCTGGGTCTCCCATACCTAGGTACTATTATTATGATTCCTGTACTGCCACCAGACATGCATAAGAGGAATCAATAACCCATTAAGGATCCTCTACTACCAATCCAAAATCTCTATCAAGTATCATTAAAGGTATCTCCTTCCTCGATGTCCATTTTAACCCAATAGATGAAATTTGATATATCATTCACATACCTCCTCAGTTACAACATGTGGAATATGTCGTGTACCCAGTCTAATTGTGGTGGTTGTGTTAAGTGGTATGACACCTCTCCAACTATACATAGTATCTGTAAATGGATAATTAATCTCAAAGATAGATTTCTTCCCCAACAAATCTCAATAATCCATATCTAGGTAAAACTGATATGGAAAATTAGTCTCCCACCTCGAACTATTGAGGCCTCTATCATCTATCCATATAGGACTTATGATGAATTTGTGCACTCCTTATCTGATCCTAAATGACCTAAAAATTCTCTAAAGTGGCTCATACAATCTCTGGTCCCATAAGAACTAACTCTCCTGATTCGGTATACCATATTGTAGACCAACAAATTCTCCCATAAAAAGCCTCAAATAGTTCCATAAAGATGGTGGAATGGTAGTTTTTTGTACACAAAACCCAAAAATGGTAGGCGGTCCTTCCAATTATGGCCGAATTCTAACATGAAAACACACAAAATTTTCTCCAAGAAATGAATGGTATGCTCAGTATAACTATCAGTATGGTGGGGAAACACTATTCTAAAATGCAACTAAGTCCCAAAGTCCTCATGGGTTCCCTTCAATAACCAATATGTGAATCAAGAATCATGGTCAGAGAAAATCATCAAGGGAATTCCATGGTGTCAAACTATCTCTTTCATTTAGATGTGTCTTAATCTCTTTATTTAACTCTTCTCACAGATTTATAGGAAGTGGGAAGACATGGTGAGTCAGTCTAAAATCACCAAGATGAAATTGTTTCCTCTAGATATACGCGGTAACCCCACCATTAAGGTAAGGTGAATAACTGAATCATATGTCATTTAGATAATCAAATGTGCTTAGAAACATAAACCTGGATATTGTAATATTTGAATAATTTCATGGAATATCAATAACTAAATTCATAATGAGGGAAGTCATAATTTTAGATATCTAAATCATACCATTATGTCTTCAGGCCAAGAATCTATTACGATCAATGATTCATTCTAATAATTTAAAATTATCAAGGCCACATACAAAGAATCTTATAAATGGGTAAGGCCTCAGCCAAAACCATATCTAGATTGTCTCATGAAAACTACTGATGAATCATTGGGATATAGAGATCCCCAAATATAATTTACTATGTCCAGTTCATTTATCATATGAAAGGGGAGAAACATAAAAAACATAAACATTTTTATTAAAACTAGCGTACAAAGTGTGAATAATTTGACTATAAACCAATAATTGTATCTAAATAATACATCCATAGTAAAACAGATCATAAACCATTATATAAAATATGGTAAATGAAATCATAAGATATCAACATCAATTAAGAATAATATTCAACAAAGGGTGTTGATATTTGATTAAAATTCTTTAATAAAATCATATAAATTTTAATGAGGAAAACTATTGTTAAACCCATATGAAAAACATTCATATAAAAATTGAATTTTATTTTATAAATATCCATTTTAAATAATAAATATACCCAAAATAGTGGATGGTTTTTTTAATTTAAGAGAATATGTAATCCTGCAAAGGAAGCTAGAAATTAAATAATAGTTATGGTAGTAGGAAAGTCGTTATCACCATGTATGTTAAAAAAACATTCCTTTTATAATTTGTCAAAAATGTTTTGCATAAAACATGTAAAAATATGTCTTTTTAAAAAATTTTAATAAAATTAAAAATAGAAATAAAATATCCTTGATAATCCTTTTATATACATATAAATAAATATATAAAATATTATCAAGAATATTTTTGTGTAGAAAAAGATTTGATAATAAAATCTTTAAACAATAAAGGTGTACCATACCTCTTTGAACATTTAAACCATAAGACCCATGAAAGAATAACATTTAACATAATCTTAAATAACATGATAATAAATAAATTAATGACATGATAAGTCATAGGGTCAATATATACAGCTAAAAAAAGAAGATGGGTCTATAACATCAAACTATGCCTCAATAAAAGGAGATTTAGACGAAGTCCCTTGCCATAAACTTTCCATTAGTTGACCATGATTTAACCTCATTTATAATGGTTTAAATAATTTCATTAATTTATAATAGAACCATATTCAGATTTTTTATGTCACATATGATCCTCCTATGTTGTTTTGTTAATAGTATTTTGTTATTACCCTTGTTTTGGGTGTTAACTGGTTCATTTTCTTATGAATGTTTTATAATGTAAGTACAGTTTCTTATGAATTAGATATATTTATTTCATAAATAGAATTATATTAAGTTCATAGATATTATATTTATTATATATATATATATATATTTATAATCATTATTGAGTGGTTAATATAGAGAATGAATCACATCATGTTGTGTTGATGATATGCCATAGATGCGAATGAGAGACGATATCATTCCCTTAATGGTGAAAGAGTAAGGAAGTTAATGGTATATTAATTTTTAAAATATCAATATAATTTTATAATTATCATATATATTTATTATTTCAGTCATTATATCCATCCAAGTAAATTGGTGATGAAAAATAGATTACACCATAGCGTGGAGATGGTAAGCCGTACCCACGCACGCGACATGTTTTAATTTTTTATATGATGAATAAAATGTGGAATATGGTTATCCCATAGTAATAATAACATATAAAAAAATATATTATACATTATTTATTACTTTTTCATGGAAAATATACATGAATATGAATTAGAATAAGATATGAACTTGGACGAGTTAGTAAAAATGATTAGCTCTTATTAGACAAACTTTCTTTAGATATATTCTTAAGGGATATAGGGTTGGTATTTTTTGAATAAAAGAACCTATAGAACTTTTATAAGTATGTTTATAAGAGAAATGGATTTTACGTTTTCTAGTTATAAGGCTCAATGTGGTGTGAATAAGATTATTATGGGTATATTTAATCTCATAAAAAAATTTATACAAATTTATGTTACATTTCTACTCTTATATTTTGGTTTTAGCCCTTATTTAAACCCTTTAACTCTTACTATGACAACATGTGTTTTTACACTTTGATGGTTAATATAGTTACTATAAAATTAAAAAAGAATCATAAATGAGTCATGTGTAAAATTTAAAACATTATAAAAATTATTTGGATGAGTTTTATATTTTTATGATTTTTATATCATTTAATAAGATATTATTTATTTTAAAATAGTATTAATTTCAATTTTGACCCAATTCATTACTTGAATTTTTAAAAATATCATAAAAACAATATATATTTGAAAAAACTATTTTAAAATATACCTAATATGTCAAATTCATCTATAAAATTCGTTTATGACAGTAATTATCTAAAATTAAAATTATTTATATATTTTTAATATCATTTATTTGATATTTACATTAATTAAACAATAATTGCATCATCATTGTGTAAGCCATTAAGGTAATAATTTATTTTCTAAAAATTAAAAATAAAATAACCTTATAAGAATAAAAATTTTATATTTAAAAATAATATTTATAGTCTAATAAACCTTCTGAATTATCACATATAAAAAATGTACTACTTATTAAATCATGAGTATGACATATTTGTCTTTCTTTAAAATAAAATACTATAGAAGGATTAATGTCATAAAAATGGCTCCATGGGCTCAAAAAAATTCCTAAATATGATTTTGGTTAACAATCACTCATAAAATAATATTAAGACAAGTTTTAGGGTAATTTTATAATATTATGTTTACCCTTAATTGCCATATTTACCCTTAACCGTGGGAATAAAAAATATTACTAAAGTTACAATTCATATAGTCCAAAAATAAAAAGGGGCTATTTACCAAATTTGGAAATTATTATTAAAATTATAATATCCATTCTTAGAAATTAAACAAAACATATTTTGATAGAATTAATTTAAAATTAATACCATTGATGGAATGATAAAACATGTTTTTAAGGTGAAGATGTTCAAAATATTGAAATGTTTTTATATCCAAAGTCAATATAAAATTGATTAAAAAGTCCTAAATTTTATTAAATGATATAAAATTGATCTAATTATAATTTTAAACCAATAATAAATACTATTTGACACTATAAATTACTTTTAAGAAAAAGTTGTTTTCAATTAAAATCCATTATTTTTCACTATTCATCAAAACAAGAAACTTATCCAAAAAATACCAATAATTAAACCATTTTTTGATAATACTCTTAAAAATTATAAGTTTATTTTTTCAAATATAAATTATAAAATTTGTAGAAAATATATTTAAAGTTAGCGCACCATCAAAAGAGGGGAAAACTGCTTTTAGAAAAATGTAGCTTTTATGCTTAAAAGTGGATTTATTTTTATATCATGTAAATAAAACAAATAAGATAAATTTTAAATATTATATTTAGCATATTATATATAAATTTCATAATTTATTTAATATAGTTCAATCCCTTCAATTAAATGGATTGATTAAAATAATATTTCATTATTCATTTAAGCTGGGTGTTGTGAGCAACGTAAGCCATGAAAGAGAATAACTTTAAAAAGAGTCATAACAAAAAATCATGGTGTGTTTCATTATCCAATAATAAAATAATTTTAATCCTACCAATTTGAAATTTCACTTCAAAAATCAGAGTTTGATACTTGAAAATTTATTTGTGGGAAACCCACATTGGAAAATAGGTTTAATAAAACATCCTCTTTATAAAAGGGAAAGGGAAATGCAGAGGTCACCACAAAATTAGGATTTCAAATAGGAGAACATTATTAGAAAATGATAAAATTGAAATAGAAGAGAAATATAACAATCAGGTTTTGATGGATAGTGATAGATAACATGTTCATTAGAAACTTAAACATCACAAAACTGTAAATTTGTGACCAGTTAAAAGACAATTAATTTCTCATAATGAAAAGTAAGAAGATAACATTTATATTTCAAAATACTTTTTTAAAATGATAACATATTCATTCTAGTTTCACTTCATCCCTTACACCTGAAAATGAATATTTAAAATGATTTTTTCTCACATGAAGAACTTTTATGAATCATAAGGTAAATGAGTCATTCTTTTAGATTTTAAATGTTCACTGTAACAAAAAATGATTATAAAAAGTTATCTAATATGATAAATCATAGTTTAACCTCAAAAAATAATATCCAAAGTTCAACTTAATCCATTCCAACAATAAGACTCATCCCAAATACATCTATCCAAAAAGGTTTCTAAAATTCCAAAATCAATATTAACATTAGTTTCTCTAAAAAACGTAATTCAGATCTTATTGTCACATACCAAATATTTTATCACCTTAAAAACATTAATTAAAACATTCATTCTTCTAAATCATAAAGAAGAAGAAATTCTGTATAATCCTTATATACCTTATGATTCTTATAACTAGATTACCATTTATGAAATAATTCTTGAATACACATACATAAGAACTTTAGTTATTCTACTTCCTTCTTAAACCATTAACTACGTTTCATCTTCTAATTCATTAATAACTCATTACTTTCATTTTAATTTTGTATTGTGTTCATAATTAGTAGTAAAACCATTACTTGTATCAACTTGCTGAATCTAACCATTAACCAAAACACAAAGCACAATTTGAGAAACACTAATCATAGTTATTAATCATGAAAAATCATTTATATAATATGTAAATCATAAAACTTTTAGAATCTATGAATCCTTATGTTTAACCTAGGTTATCCATTTTCTTTATCAAATTAATCATATGATATACTACACATAATCTTATCCTAAAATTCATTCATAGTGTTATATTATTTAATCTATGTTTTTCTAAATCTAGTTCCCAAGGTTTCTACTAAACTTCCTCTAATACCAACTATAATGACCCCAAGTCCAGTGGCCTAAAGTTGGCGGTTAGTTTATTACATTAGCATACTATAAAAGTAATCACATTCTGATGTAATTAATAGTTTAGTAATCTTTTTAAACATTATACATACATGAAATCCACATTACATATTAAAACATAAAATTCAAAAAATAATTTAATTGAGTCTTCCATTATTCCCCTTTGGGTAACCCTGTATATCAGTCATAAAAAATGTCATGGTATCCTAGGGAAAAATAAAACATAAGAAAGGGTTGAGATAAAATGATCAATAAGGGTAAGAATAAAATGGAATATATCATAAATAAATAAGTATAACCATTAAGGGAAGGTGATTAACTGAAACACATGCTATTTATATAATCACAACAGCTAGGAAACATAATCATAATTATTCTAATAGTATAATAATCACATGGAATATCAATAAATTAATTCATAATTATTTAATGCATAATTGTTTATATATAAAACACAACATCAAGTCTTCATGCCAAGAATCTATTATTATCTATACTTCATACCAAGAATCTAACATTATCAAGGATTCATGGCAAGAATCTAAAAAATGGGCAATACCTCATCCAAGACCATATCAATATTGTCTCATGGAACCTAATTATGCATCGAGGGGTTATAGAGATACCCAACATCACATACTAAGTCAAATTAATTCCACATATGAATGTAGTGAAACATAAAAAACATAAACATTTTTATTAAAACTAGCATATAAAATGTGAATAATTTAACCATAAACTAAGAATGGTATATAAATTTCACATCCATATTCAAACAAATCATAAAAAATTATTTAGAATATGGTAAATGATATCATAAGATATCAAACTCAATTAAGTGTAATACCCAACAAAGGGTGTTGACATAGATGAAAATTATCTAATAAAACCATAGAAAATTAATTGAGGAAAAAGTCTTGTTAATCCCATATTGAAAATAAATTCATATAAAAATCCAATTTTATTTTAAAAATAAATAATTCAATAGAAAATATCCAAAAAATTATGAAAAGGGGTTTTTAATTTAATAAAATATGTAGTATTTCAAATAAATATTGAAATTAAATAATATCCACACTGGTGAGAATGTTTTTGTCATCATATATGTTAAAAAATATAAAATTCCTTTTGTTGTTTTCCAAAATGTTCTATATAAAACAAATAAAAGCAGTCCTTTTAAAAACCTTTCAAAAAAATTAAAAATAGACATATAATTTCCTTTATAATCTTCTTATATCCATTTAAATACACATGTAAAATAATATGATGAATATTAACACGGAGAAAGAGATATAATAATTAAATATTTAAACATTCAAGGTGTCCCATACAACTTTGAACATTTAAATCATAATCCCCATGAAATAATAAAATTTAATATAAAATTAAATAACATTTTCATAAATAAATTAATGACATTATAAATCAAATGGGCTGTATATACACCTCATAAAATATGGTGGGTGTATAACATCAAACTATGACTCAATGAAAGGATAATGAGATGAAGTCCCTTACCTTACACTTTACTTTTGTTGAATGTGATTTAAACACCTATATAATGGTTTAAATCATTTAATTAATTTTTTGCAGAATAGTATCCATATTTATGATATCTTATATGATACTATTATATAATTTTGTTAATAATATTTCATTATTACCCTTGTTTTAGGTGTTAATTGCTTCATTTTCCTATGCATGTTTTATCGTGAAAGTCCTATTTATTAGGCATAGTATATTCTTATTTCATATAAATACTAATATAGAGTTCATATATATCACATTTATTCATTATATGTAGTTTTATAATTATTATTCAATGGTTATGATGGAAAATTAATCACATCGCTTCATGGAGAGGGTCATCCATATATACGCACGAACGACTGTATCATTACATTAATGGTGAAAGAGTAATGAAGTGGATGGTATATTATTTTTTCCAAAATCAATATAATTTCATAATTATCATATATATATATATATATATTATTTTCATCAATATACCCATCCAATTAAAGTGATGATGAAAAACAGATTACACCACGGTGCGGAGACGGTAAGTCGTACGTACACACACGCGGTGTTTTCATTTTTAGTAGGATGGATAAAAGGTGGAATATGGTTATACCATAACACTAATAAAATATCATAATATATATGATTCTTTATATGTTAAATTTTCATGAAAAATCACATCAATAGGAAGTATAATAATAAATGAACATGGATGAGTTAGTAAAAATGATTACATCTTCTTCAAAAGGCTTCCTTTAGATCTCTTCCTAAGGAATATAGGGTTGGTATTTTTGGAATAAAACAACATAAAGAAATTGGATAAGGATATTAATAATGAAACTGAACTGGAATTTTCCAATCTATATGGCTCAATTTGGGGTGAAGAATTAAAGGAGGAGGTTCCCTTTTATAATTGAGGTGGGAGGCACTTTTGGGAACTCTCAAAATATTAAATTAGTTTAAATTAATTTTAATTAAAAATGAATCCAAAGTGATTTATATAAAATATAATATGATTATTGGTCTAAATAATCTCATAAAATAATTTTTAGACATGTTTAGGTCATATTATTACCTTAATCTTTCAGATTTATCCCTTATTTAAACCTCTTATCTCTTACCGTGATAACAAGTGTTTTTACTCTTTCAGGGTTAATATAGTTACTATAATATTCCAAACATCCCATAAATGAGTAATGTATTACATTTAAAACTTTATACCAATAATTGTGAATAATTTTATGTTTTTATAAATTTTATATCATTTAATAAAATATTATTTACTTTAAAATATCATTAATGTCAATTTTAACACTATTCATTACTTGACTTTTTAAAAATATCATAAAAACAATATATATTCAATTTTTTTAATATATCCCCAATATGTAAAATTAATTTATAAATTTCTTGTATGAAACTAATTATACAAAATTATATTATTTTTAAATGTTTTTAATGTCATTTATTTGATATTTACATTAATTAAACAATTACTACATCATCATTATGTAATCCTTTTAGGTAATAATTAATTTCCAAAAAATTAAAAATAATTTTCCATGATGAAGATAAAAAATTTATATTAAAAATTTATATTTATAGTCAATGATATCTTCTAAATAACAAAATATAAAAATGTAATACTTATTAAAAACATGAGTACGACATATTTTACTTTCCTTAAAATAAAATACTATTAATAGATTAAAGTCATTCAGGTGGCTCCAAGAGATCAAACAAATCTCCCTAAGGATTATTTTGGTTTATAAAAACTCATCCAATAAATTTGGGAATGTTTTAGGGTAATTTTATAAAATTATGTTTACCCTTAAAAACCCAATTTACCCTTAACCGTGGTAATAAAAAATCACTAAAGTTACTATTCATATTGTCCAAAAATAAAAGGAACCCATTTAATAAATTTGGAACTTTTGATTCCAAATATAAAATCTATTTTTCAAAATTCAAAGCTAATAATTATCTAATATTAATTTAATATTAATATTGTTGGTGGAATGAGAAAATTAATTTTTAAAGTGAAAACCTTTAAATGTTTGAAATGTTTTTATATCAGTCAATATGAAATTTGATTAAAATAACCTAAATTGGATTAAATTATGTAAAATTTATATAATTATACATTTAAACAGATCAAAAATATTTTTTACACTGTATATTATTTATAAAAAATTTATTTTCATTTAAAATCGAATATTTTTCACTATTCCTAAGAACATGAAACCTATTAGAAAAATATAAAAAATTAAACCAAATTAAATTATGATATTCATATTTCAAAGAAGAATTTTATTTTTTGAAATATAAATTAAAAAATTTTCAAAAAATATACTTAATATAAGTTCCCCATCTTAAGAAGGAAAAACTGAATTTAGAAAAATATAGATTTTTATACGTGAAAGTAGATTTATTTTTATATAATATATATAAAAATAATAATATGAATGTTAAAAATTATATTGAACATATTATATATAAAATTCATAATGTGGTTAATATTATTCAATACCTCTTGTTTAAGGGCTTGATTATAATAATATTTCATTGTCCATTTAAGAAGGGTGCTGTGAGAAATGTAAACTATCAAAGAGATTAAATTAAAAAAGAGACATACAATAAATTATTAGGGTGTTAAAATACCCTACTAAAATATGGTATGAATATATGATAGTATCCTTACAAACCAAGGAAGCTCGACACATTCATCACATTTTTGGGTGGCTCTTAAGCTAGCTGCCTCGACTTTTTTTAAGTCCACTACTACATAATCTGCTGATATAATACATCCAAGAAAGCGGACCTCCTAAATATAAAACTAGAACATTGCAAGATTCTTGTAAATATGGTTCCATCAGAGTACATCTATAACCATCCTCAAGTGTCTCACATTCTCCTCCATAAACACTGAGTACACTAGAATATTTGCAATGTAGACTACCATGAACCAGTCTAAAAAAGACTGAAATATCTAGTTCACGAGTCCCATGAACATTTCGGGAATCATAAGGTACTCATAGTAACCATAGGTACATCAAAATGTTTTCTTCGGTATATCCTCATCTCTTACTCACAACCGGTCATAGCCTGATCTTAGGTCAATATTCAAGAACCATCATTCCCCTCTCAACTAATCAAAGATGTCATCAATCCTTGGTAGTGGATCATTGTTCTTTATTGGATTTTGTTTTAGGTAATAATTGTCCACACACAACCTCAATCTCCTCTCTTCTTTCTTGGGAAATAATATTGGGGATACCTAGGGTGAAACACTGGGTTTAACAAATCCCTTCCTCTGTAAGTCCTCCAATTTCACCCTCATCTTATGAAGCTCTGTGGGATACATTCGATATACTGGAGTTAATATCAGGGGTCCTACTAGGGTTTAAATCAATGCTTAAGTATATAACTCAGTGGAGAGGTAAGCTTGGAACATACTCAATTATTACATCCTCATAAACCCCCACCACCATAAGGAACTGGAAACTCATGGAATTAACTACAACAAGGGTCATGATACCCAAATAATGAGTAACCAGCTAAAACCTACAATGCATGAGTCTATCCTTCACTTCCTGGGTTTCCTTTTCACCCTCAAAGTAAAACCTCATCCCATCATTACAGAAATTCCATATTCTTAGCTTGAAACATTGTATCTGGGTATGAACTATAGATAACCTGTCCATACCTAAGATAAAATCATAAGGACTCATCATTTCTACAAAGAGACCCAAAATAAAACTTTCACCACCAAGAGTCAGGTCACACTATCTACAAAAGTGTGTGACCATTGATTTATCACTCGTAGAAGTCTCCAAGCTCATGGTTCGATCTAAGGGCTCGATTGGAATCTCTAAGCCTCAAACCAAATAATTGAAAATGAAGTAACTTCTCACACATGCAACTATCAGTATTTTTACTAAGGTATAAAAGGAATAGATCATACCTTGTACCATCCTTGGAGACTTTAGGTCATAATCCTAGACTGACTTCATCTTCCATCACCCCTATCCCCAAGATCCCAAAGCCGGGTGTGGACCACTTAGGGGTGGTGGTGGTAACAAGTCAAAACATCTACCACCCCTATCTAATCTCCTAGCTCCTCTACCACATCTGCTGCCATGTAGACCCACCTAATCTTATCAGTACATTTTCCTAGGTGTCCCATCCAATGTATCTTTGTTAGATATATGGAAGGTCAAAAAATCCCATAAGATACACCTTCTTTTTTCACCATAGTAGCACCGCCTCTTCCTAGGTTGACTAGATCCATCCTGTGAGCCATAAACCACATAAACTATAAACTAGTATTTACTCTTGAAATGTACCACACGTCTAGTTCCAAGAGTTTGATTTTTGATCCCTACTTATAAAGTCTATGCTCATGTGCTCCCACTACTGGAAATAACGGTCTATGTACATTCATCCATAAAACTCTCAACCACCAAGGCATTCTCTAGCACCCCATCATAGGTATGAATTCATAAAGCTGTCATGATAGTTTATATTTCTCTATGTAGTCCTCACTTGAAGGTATGCGATCGATAGAACTGATCACAAACCATATCCATTGAGTATCGAGAGAGATTGGTGAACCTTGAAGAATAATTTGCCACATTTTTACTACCTTTCTAAAGTTGTAGAAGCTCCTGAATGTGCACAACACTCATATTAGTGGTAGATAACTCCTCTCTAAAAGGTGCTCAAACATTGACCATGCAAGAGTCAACTTATCCCATGACAGGGTTATTAAACCCCACCATCATCCTATAGATCCACAGAGAAGAATCACTACCAAAACCACCATATGATCTACTAGTGTCCTGAATAGATGAAAAAATCACATCACTGCCTCAAGCCAGTCCTCATCCACATATGGGTCAGGCTCTGCTTGGAACTTGAGGGTTTTCTATCTCTAAACCTCATGAAGAAAACTCAGTATGCACACCTCATATTCTAGTACCATTGGTACCATCTACTTCTTGACACGTGGTGGTATTAATGGTGAATCACATGGAGGGAACACCTCCTGAATAGATCCCCATATCAAATCCTCTTCACTGAGGGGATCATCCTCATGATCCTGATATTGAATATCAACTATAAATTTTTATTGAGGCATCATGAAATAGAAAATATGTACCACAACTAATGAGTATATCTGGAGTTCCAAATTAATAAGGACATAAAAACCATGACTAATTCCTAAATGATTAATGTACCAATATTTTTCCTTGTAACCAGTTTCTACATGTACCAATTTTAAAGATAGGTTATTAGAGTCCTAGTGTATGGATACATCAGCTGCCACACCAACACTGGAGTCCATGACCTGAAATCTGAACTTGAAATTGTTAACACTATTTCCCCAAACCAATATCAGAGAATCTGATCCTAATATAGAACTAAAAACCTCTAATTCCACTCTATCATGACCCATCCTAATGGAGAACATACCACAACTACCCCAAGCACACCTCCAATTTTCTAGGGGTTGGAGACTAGTGCTGATTAAGCGTATCACTCATATGGGATCCCTTATCAAAATGTACCTATACCCCCCACACAAAAAATCCCATAAAATATTTAAATGTACAAGAAATGATGAACCATGCATGCATACATCTAAATATCACCATCAGAGAACAAAAAAAGTATTAAAAAGGAAAAAGGTCCAAATAAAATCTCACCATAAAGAATTAGAAGACAAGTCCATCCTAAAATCATAGAAGGGGCATGATATCAATGAAATAATAGGAACACACCTCAATATATCCAGATTAATAATCTCTACCTAGTCTTGGTCCCTTTAGGACTCTATCGAAAGGTTGATCATCTACATAATACACAACACATGTGGGAAAAGCCCATTCTTGGGTGAGTATAACAATACCTAATAAGAAACCCCAATATCACAAAGAATATAACATTAATAATAATAGTTATCTCATCACATGTATATGTCCACTACACATATAACAAGACTATCCAAATATACTCAATAAAGACACATGGTCTTATGGTAGATTTACAACTATAATTGAATTATAATACTCATTCTTAAAGGAGTTTACATAGCAATCATCTAGGATAACACACTCCATGAGTCTCATTGTACCAACAGAGTCCATCAAATATGTCATTCTTTTCAAGTATCTTCATATGAAGTACATTCTAGAAGTCTAAAAAGAACAATACATATATGAGGATCACAGCCAAGGACATTGGGTATACCAACAAAGAAATCTAGAATAACCCACTATGTAGAGGATCAACTCCTGCATAGTGTTGGTCATGAAGATACCAATAACTCAACCTAGGGAAAATATAATGATATAGGGTCTCACTCTATACCTCAGAGAAGGTTTACAAAAACTATATCTAAGAATTAAGACCCTATGGAGGGATCTTCATTCGACACATTGGAAGTGATTCCACACTAAACCCTCAATGAATGAAACATGCGAACACCCCCTAACAAAACATTTCCATGTTGAATAGGAAAAGTGATCTTATCCTTATTTAACGAGGTACACGGTGTGTACTGGCAGAACACAACATGTCCCATCATCACCATGTCCAACCAATGTATCACAACCCATTCTTGTGTTAATGTCCATGTACATTATAGAGTATATGATGTATTCAAGCTTGTGTTTTCATGAGCATGTTTAGCTATAT
Organism: Viscum album; assembly: GCA_963277665.1. Lineage (NCBI taxonomy): Eukaryota > Viridiplantae > Streptophyta > Magnoliopsida > Santalales > Viscaceae > Viscum > Viscum album. The sequence goes on along the minus strand of OY728128.1, from coordinate 256,210,181 downwards.
GGATTCACCTGTGTAGACATGGCCTTTCAATGGCCATGTCGGAGTGCACAATGTTTTTGAGCCCATGTACTCATGGCCATGTCATTGTACCCTCAAAGGTACACGATTAGTTTCTAGGTTGAGTAACATTCCATGTGATAGGGGTCACATTCCATGTGATAGGGGTCACATGTCTTATGATATTTAAATTTCTATAGAAACCCTAGCACTGCATAGTGGGGTCTCCCATATGGCATGTAATGACAGAATACATGATTTGTTCTATGAGAATTTATAGAACTCTTATTTCTTACTACGTGTTTTCCCTCATCACCTCCAATTCTAATTTTCACCTTCAATCTCACTGATAAGAAAATATATAGGCCAATAAGACCTCTCTGTCACTGATCATCAAAATTCGGCCGCCATAATTCAAGGGAAAACGACTATCATTGGTCCCCATCACCATCACACACCCTGATTAAACCAAGAGTATCAATTCTAGCTTCAATCTGTCATAAAAATCATCATAGATCAATCCCATTTTTGATATGAATCCTGATATGAAATATCCATATATGACACTAAGAAATAGGAGCACAACGATTGATTATACGGTATTCCAGTCAAACCCCTGGTAAAATGAGTACTTATGATGAACAGATGCATAATGGTGTGATAAATCCAAGAGACATGCAATAAGGGAGTTAAACTCAACCATTTTCATTTATCCTCAATCCATTTCCATTAAAATGACAAACATATATTCAAATTTAAATAAAAAATATCCCAATAATCCCCGGGGAATAAACTTTCAGTCAAGATACGATTGAACCATGAATCAATCCAATGGTTGATTGATTTGGGTTCATAATAGAATTATAAATAATTGAAAATTTTAAATAAAACAACATCCTACCTCAAGGTAGATCTACCAATGATGATGGATGAATCAATGTCATTTTCATTGGTGATATCCTCGAGTTTTGTGGCACACCGATCAATGATCCATGATCCAATCATCATTCTCCCACAAAATATCCACCTAAACTCTCTCCAACGGATCCTCTCGATTTGTTGGGTTATATAGCTATGCTTAAAAATTATCTGTAGATGTGAATTTATAGACAAACCAATTGGTAATGAAAATTAAATTAATAAATAATATTATTCAATTAATTCATTTAAACATCCACCAACAACCACTCCCAACCTGAACTTCTGAATCACTCCAAGGTTATATCGCACCTTGGGTAAAACCCATGCTATGAACTCAATGACGACCCCAAGTTTCGAATAAAAAAAATCCATTTAGATGTTATTAAACATTTTTCAGAAAAAGTGAACATGTTCGATAATTTATATATTTAATATATTTCAAAAATTAATTCCAGGAACACCAGACCTTATAACCCCACGCCATCTCAGCGCCTAGCTCAAAAAATAATATATACAATATTCCAAAAAAAATAAATGGAAAAATCGGAGTCATTACACCAATTTTTTTTGATTTTTTTGTTTTTATTTTATTTGGGTGATTTAATTGTTGAATTTCTATTAATTTTTGATATTTGGTTGTTTCCCTTTTGTCATTTATGTTTGGTTAGTGTTTGTGTTTCGGCTATAACGGGACTCCTAAAGGGAATTTCTTATGATTTTTGTTTGATATTTCCCCTTTCTCTTTCCTTTTGGAGTTTAGTTTTGATTATTTAGGATGATAATAATTTTATATGTATCTAATGTAATGGTATGGACCTTTTTGATCGATTAATTGATAATATTTGGGTATTTAAGGTGCTTGGAGGAGGTTCAAAGAGGTTTTGGTGGAGTTTAATCTAAAATATTAGATGGAAGAGGATGTTATGGAATGGATTTTTGAGATATAACATGGTGGATTCCCTTATGGCCTAATGATGATTGTGATTCATAGAGGCTTGGGATGATGGGTTTTTTCTTTTACAATTATAGAATTACTACGGTGTGAGTGTGAGGTATAACATGGTGTGGTTTAGGAGATGGGTCTTGTGGCATGAATTTTTTCTTGCAACATGAAAGATCGAGGGGTTAGGTTTCCCTTTCCTCTATCTTCTGATAAGTGGAAACAGTGTGGAGGGGATCTATTTAATGGTGTCCTAGAGATTCATGTCTAGTATTTCTTTAAATTTCATAGTGGTTGTGGCATGGTGCATTGGTTGTATAATATCCATTCCATGGGTAGATAGGATTTGGGTGATATATTTCATGTGGGTTCTAGAGGCTTATTAGGCATGGGGTAATTATGGAATGACCTATGTTTTTGTGACATAGTTTTTGTAAAACACCTAATTAATATGAAATTTTGATGGGTGTTGTGTCATGGTATCCTTAAAAAATGTTGGGTATAAATTCACAAACCCCTTTAAAATTCACAAACATTCCAAATTTTATCTCAAACCTTGGACAATATAGGTGAATCCACAAGAGATAATTCACTTAATTTCCATGGATTTGATCCATTAATTCAATTTATTGGTTCTTGGTGATCTAAGGTTAGTTGATATTTTTTTCTCTATTTTTCTTTCCTCTTTCCCCATCTATTCAAGGTTGTGGTTGTGGGAATTGATGGTTTGGGTGATTCTGTTGCTATAGTAAGATGAGGAACATCGTATCCTAGGTTTTTTTTTACTTTCTTCGTGTTTCCTTAGGTGATTATAGTTTGTTTACCATATTATTCTTTTATATATATTGTAAATTGATTCATAAAACCTTGTTTTAGGTAAGGGATCCCTATTATCTCCTTACGTTTTGTGCATATATGATATTTTAATTCCTTTGATTTACTTTGTATGTAAGGTAAGGAATAAAGTAAACATGAAAATGATATAATTTAAATGAAATTCAATAGAAATTTATTTCCACACATGTTTACTAGTTTCATTCTATTTATATTGATTTTATTTTCCTTGAACATGAATTCTGATGTGATGAACATGTTGTGGATATTGTGAATTATGAAACCTTATGGCGATTGATTTTTTAAACTCAGCTCTTTTAAAAGTTCAAGAACATATATATTGATAAAAAACTGATTTTAAGTGAATCTCTAAATTTTATGAATATACCCACGCAATAGATGATGTAATTTTTAGAAAATCCCCTTCAAACTAAAAAATTAGATACCATGGGAGCTGAAATGTGCTTTATGCAAGTTGAAATGTACCATGTGGTTTTGGGTATCATGTCGGGATTTATATGATTATAGAGGTGACTAGATTAGGGGGTGGAATATGATAAGGAAGTGAGGCTAAAATTGGTTTGGAATGAGATATTTTGAGGGATGATTTGTGGTAGTTGGTTGATGGTTATTGGTATGTGCGGATTGAGCTACTATGACAAAATTGGGGGAGATGTGGAATTTTTTGTGTGGGTTAGATGGGGTTTTATGTTTTGTAATGTTTTTTAGTTTCTTAATGGCTATGATATGATTCTAGTAATGATAAAAAAATAAGTACATGGGCTAAAATCAAATAGTCATGGGTTGTAATTGAATATATGGAAATTAGTAAATTAATTATATCTTTAAAAAATGAGTTGGAATTAAATGGTTAATTGTTTAAATAAATTTGAGGTGTGCCTGATAGTGGGTTTTCATTAAATATGTTATCTAGAGGTCAAATAAAAAGAAATTAGTTGTTAATTAATGAATTTTAAAATGGTCGAATCTATGAATAAATAGGATAAATAATGGGTTTTCTATGATTGTGTAGTGTAGTGGGTTGCATCTAGTAGTGGTAGTAGTTCAATGTTGATGTCATGGGTTGATGTTGTAGTATTTTATAAAATACTAGTTTTACTGATGTACACCCTTAAGATAGGTTTTTTGTGGTACTAACTATACTTTTATATTTATTTGATTTCTAATTATTCCCTACTTGAGTCAAGCACTTCATGTCGTTTCCAAGGGATTTTAGGTCAAGGTGTTTTCCCTATTATCTCTTTTTTATCAGTGATGTATGATTAGTTAGTGACAAAGCTTAGTGATAGAAACTTAGTTTAAGGCAATGATTAGTGATGATATATCATTTTGTGGTGATTCCTTGTGAAGACAACTCAATTGGTGGGGAAGCCAAGTGGCGAGGGGTTAGTTAGTGGTGATTTCTATGGATGATGACTCAGTTGGTGGTGATTATTAATAATGTTTTATTATGTGTTTATGATTGTATTTGATTTTATTTGTGGTGGGATTCATGCATGGAAGGAGTAGTTTATAAGATTTATTTTTGTTATGTTTATGATTCCCTACTAACTTGGACAAGTGATTCATGGATGATGATGGGGTTGTGGGTATATGATTATTAGGGAAGTGGTTGTGAGACACCTTTAATTATTTAATTTAATATTATTTTAATAATTTGGATACATTATTTGGTGGGTGGGCCTTGGTGAGGAAAATAGTTTGTATTTGAATTATTTTAGTCAATGTTAGTTCTTTTTTTTCATTTATTGGATCATTAGCACACTCTTCTGACATTTTCATGATGGACTTTTGGTATGATCCTACTGAGTATACATGTTATGATAACCCTATATATATAAATTGTTTTAGGTTTCCAAGAGTGTTTTGAAGACTACGATGGGTATTATTATCTTTTAGGTTGGTGATATTGTTGAGTCACTACCTAAAAATTTCCATTAGTACTATTTTATTTTAGTGCTTTTACCTATATCGTTTGACATGAATTGTGAGATGATTGTTATTTTATTTTTTTACATGGTGTTGAATGGTGGACTTCATATAATATATGTCCCTTGAATTCCTTATGAGGGTAATTCGTCCCATTATATTTTATTTACCCTAAGTTATAGTCACAAACTTGGGGATTATTGGGGATGGGATTTAGGGGTCACTCTTTCTTTTTCTTTCAATATTAGGAGGGGTATTAGTGGAAGGGGAGTCACAACATTGGAGAATATTGAAGGCGGGCTTCGGTATTCAGTATCTTCTCTTCATTTCTAGCCTTGGATGGGTACTAGTGTAGGGGGTATTTTCTCTCTCTCTCTCTCATTCATTTTAATGATCACAAACACTCAAATATATGTATAAAAATTTATTTTAAGTGTTTCTCAATTGTATTATTTATTACAGTTGACTTATTTTTTATGTATTATATTGAATTATATTTTTAATGCCTTTATGAAAATTTTGTGTTCATGGGAAGGGGTCCTTGATTCTATCATAGGTGTTAAATGATGTAAGAAGTAATATAGTGAAGTCCTACATTAGTTGGAAGCACACCTGCTACATGGTACAGAGTCACCGAATAGCCAGTAGATGAACTCAAAATGCCCAATTCTATAATAAAGACACTAGAGAGTCTCTATCCAATAACAGCTAGCTGATCAAGAATATATATAAGAACATGATACCATTTGTATCATTATCTATGTAGTGGAGTCTACCATCTTCATGGTGGAATTTGAACAATAAGTCAATGTTTTTAACTTTATTGGACCATCTAGATCTTAATTTACATTTAACAATGCTTAATGAATAGTGTGGATTATTAAATGTTTCTAAAACTATTGGAGGCAATAAATTGAGGACCTTTTATTTTTGGATTATCATCAATGGAACGAATAATGAATTGGACCGTTCCAACAATGTATAACAAGTGACCATCAACACCACCCTTATGGATCTCTATAAAGCCTAATACCAATTCATGATATATTGGGCTTTCATAATCTCTCTTTTTCTCTCTCCTTAATTGTAAAAATTATTTTGAGAGATAAGGGAGTTTATTTTTAATAGATTTTCTTGAAGAAAATCTCTCATCTTATCATATTCTTCTATAATGAGTTCTTTTCTACAATCATCAAAATGTAAGGTGTGGGTTCTTATTACCATTGAAGTAAGTGAGGATTGGTTTCTTACATCAACTACCAAAAATAAATGGGGAATTTTTCTCTTAATACACATTAAAATAAACAGAGAATTAATATATAAACCCACAAGTAATTAGGGTAGGCGATGAAAGGGATCACACTGTGATTTAGAGGAAGTCCTCTATCAAATGTTATCTATGTTTCTTACTTCTCAGTCACTTATTTAATATTCACAATTATTGTGAACTATAACTTTTAAACATATTATTAAATGATTTTTATGTCACGACCCATCCCCCAAGGCCCGTTCTGTGACTACCCCAAGCCCGCCTTACATAGGACAGGGGTTGACGACAAGCACCGAAAAGGAATATCCCTAAAAAGGGAGGGCATTGACTTTAAACCTGTACACACACAAACTAGGTACATGACAAAATAAAACCAAAATGTAGAAATTCTAATAGTAAAAGTACGATCCGAAAGTAAAATGCACCAGTATACAAACCTAACTAAAAAGGAAGTACAACAAAAAGTAAAAAAAACTCCCTAGGTTGTTCTCCAAGGATCCTACCAAGAGGGTAGGTACAACTCATCTCTACGACTCTCCATGAAAATCAGTCACCTCCATACACCGTCTAGTCTGAGCTCCCAAATCACGGTCAAAGCTATCCATCGTCTGCATAAGACACAACAAGGTGTGGGTGAAGACACTGTGAGGGTGAGTATAACAATACCCAGTAGGGACCCTGAGACACCTGAAGGTCTCCCAGAATTCCATAAAGGAAAAACCAAAAAGCATGATTTCAATCCAGAAGCACAAAGTAAAAGAAATCTCACAATAGGTATATAACATAATGAACAGGAATAACGATGATTAGTCCTAAAGCAAAATCATCTTATTCTATTGAGAATATCCACTGCTGAACCCCAAAAAAGTCATTCTATAGATGATTCACATAGGGTCGTAAGTCACTGATCCACACAAGGTTGTAATTCGTCGATCCACACAAGGTCGTAAGTCGTTAATCCATGACGATCCATTCTGAGGTTGTTCCTCATCGGTCCACGCTACTGCTGATCAACATAGGGTAGTAAGTCGTCAATACACAGTGGGTAATAAGTCATTGATCCACATAAATTCGTAAGTTTCTGATCCATGATGGGTATATCTAAGGTTTTTCCTCATTGGTTTGTGCTACTACTTATCCACACAGGGTCGTAAGCCCTAGATCCAAAAAAGGTCTCTCTGATGCTGTTCCACAAAGGGTTTCTCTTCACCTGACAACCAACCAAAGGATTCCCGCACTTGGTGAGCTTGAGTTTTATAGATTATATTCCTCAAACCGTCGGTCATACCTCATCTACAACGAAGTCCCATGAAGAAGTTACCTGAAGAACTGCTATGTCCTAAGGGTTCTAACATAATAGATGATAGGTCAATCGGATGCTCGGTCTGTATGTTATAGGTATTTTAGTGCCAATGGCCCAGATGGATTTGAGTCCAATACAACCTAGACATACCTCAAATTTCTCTAAAACCCAAGTGGAGTATATCAAAAGTACTACATTGTCCTAAGTGTTCCAACTCTAGAGACGGTCCGTCAAACAAACATCTAGTTTAAGAGTTATGGCCCTTTAAGCTTAATGAGGTCAAATAGGGTCCAGGTCCAGGCCAACTCGGTAAGACTGAACCGAACCGACCTGGGTCGATCCCAGGTCTGACCTGACTCGTGCGAACCCTTTCCCAACTGGTTGGGCCTGGCCAGGACCGGCAGGGCCCGACTCAGACCGGCTGGGCCCGACCCGGAATGGCGGGGCCTGACCCGGACCGGCAGGGCCTGACTCGGACTGAGGGGCCTGGCCCAGACTGAGGGGGCCCGACTCAAACTGGAGGGGCCCGAACCGGACCGGCGGGGCCTGGCCCAGACCAGCTGGAACCAGTCTGGTCCACTGTAGGGGTGCAACCGCCGGCTGGGCACGGTCCCAACTCCCCACCAAATAGACTCTGTTAATTTAGTCTTCCATCGATGATGCCAGGCTGGCGCTGCCCCTTCAGTTGACCCGTCTTGTGGACCGGTCTAGGGTGGGACCCGCAAATGTATGTTCACCACCGGCATGGCTAGAGCCGCGACGTCTCCTACATGGTGCGCCATTCTCCGTCAACGCGGCCGGCGTCAGCCTGCCTCCCCATATTCGTCGTGATGCCTGTGGTCTCCACCCCCCCTCGCGACCGTCAGTCGCCGACACCTTTGTGGGAATGGTGCCGCCTAGACGGCACTTTCGTGGGCCACTGGTGAAGATCTGGTGGTCCGATTTTCTTGTCGTTTGTGCCTACGGGCCTCCGGGGATGCCGCCTTTACTGAGAGGCCCTCAGTTTCACGTTTCCGTCAATTTAAACAATCACCCAAAAAGAATGTATCAAAACCGAGAGTGGTGGAGGGTCCAAGCCTTATTTAGATTGGCCCGCATCCTCTGTGTTAGTGATTTAACAAGGAAAAATAATCAATACAACACCCATATTAATTTCCATGCAATAACCACAAGAAGATTCAAGCTATTTTCTTATCAACCTACTAGTCGGTTCATCCTTGTTCATCTTGTAATTCAAGAATAAGGTAGGTTGAATCAATAATTCACTTTGATTAAACTAAACCCCTACCTTGAACATGTTGTGTTCTTCTGATGATGAAGGAGGATAATTCTTTGTTCGAAGATGCTTGTCAGCATTCGCCATCACCCGTCGATGTCCTTTTCGAATCCTCAATGTCATCCTAAAATCTCTATTCTTTGTTGGAGGAAGATGTCACCTAAATTTCATCAGAGGTTCCTCTCATATCTCTCCCAAAACCAATACCAAAGGTTTGATTAAATAAGGGAAAAAGAACAACTGATGTTGCGTTCATTAACGTGGTTCATTAATGAAACACAATTAATGTTTCATTAATCCTACAAGTGTTGCAGTTATGTAACCAAAAGATCATGTCAATAAATGGCTCTCAATAAAAGTTTGACATTATGCTGCAGTCCCTCCACCATTGCTCAATGGTTGAAAAAATAATAAATTAACTTCTTTTGTTATTTTAGTATTTGTTTTCAAAACATTGAAAAATAACTTTTCCGTATGACTTTTTTCTAAATAATTTTAATCTTCGCCTATGGGAATCTTGACGCTAAGAATTCAATGGTGCCATCATATTTTCAATCCAAGTCTTGGTTTGAAAGATAGAAATTCACTCCTGCACATTTACTGAATGTACCTTAAAAAAAGTTCAAAATTCCATTCCGGGCTCTCTGAGCCTCAGAACCACATGCTGTCAATTTTCGAAGTCTCATAATAATTCCATATATTTAAAAACAATTATATGGAATTTATGGGTCTTTAAATTCTACCCACATTAGGTATTTGGATCCCTAAAAGCCATAATAAAGGATAAGAAAACAAATGGGGATACTGATCACGAATTCGTGCCTCCCTCTCCCATGTTCTCTCTTGGAGGTTCTCCTGCTACCACCAAACTCACACAAGAGGAATCAAACACCCCTATAGGACCCTCTCCTATCAATCCTCTGTCTCCACAAGGACCTATGCAAGCATCGCCCCGTCGTCATTGTCCAGCTCACCCAAGTCAATGATGTGTGATTGATTATGCATGTATCTCCTCAGCTGTGACACATGGAAAACATTATGCACCCTGTGCATCTCTGTGGGAAGAGCTTAATGGTATTCCACCTCACCAACTATGATGAGATTTTGGAAAGGTCTGATGAACCTTGGAGATAACTTGGCGCCTTGGACAAAGCTCCACAATCCTCACTGAGGTGAGACCCGAAGGAAAACAAGATTTCCCTCCTCAAACTCCAGGGGTCTCCATCTTTTGTCGGCATGAGACTTCTGCCTACACTGTGTAGTCTTCATATACTCCTGGACGACCTACACCTTCTCAGTGGTAGCCTGTACCATCTCTGGACCCAAGAGTGCTAACTCCCCTGGGCCGGTCCTACATAGAGGTGATCTCCATGGTCTCCCGTACAGGGCCTCAAACGGTTCCATGCCGATGGTGGTGTGATAGCTGTTGTTGTATGCAAGCTCCACCAAGAGAAAGTGATCCTCCCAACTACAACCAAAATCAAGGATGAAAACACGGAGCATGCACTCAAGTGTCTATATGGTATACTATGTTTGACCATCTATCTGAGGGTGAAAAGTGGTGCTCAAATGTAGCTAAGTCCCGAATGCCTCCGGCAATACCTTCCACAACCGGGATGTAAAATGGGAATCACTATCTAAGACGATCGTCGATTAAACCCCATGAAGCCATACTATCTCTTATATGTAGAGGCACCCCAATCCCTTTACTAATCCCTAATCTCAGATGGGTAGGAAGTGGGCCGAATTGGTGAGTCGTTCAATGATCACCCAGATGGAATCGTGGCCTGTGGACGTATGTTGTTTAACTTTCACGAAGTCCATGGAGATGCCATCCCACTTCCATTCCAGCACCTCAAGTGGATGATTCAATCCTAATAGAACATGGTTCTTGGCCATCACTTGTGGACAAGGGAGGAATCATGAAACTAACTCTTCCACTACTTTATTCATCCCTTTTCACCAGTGCTGACGCTAGAGGTCCTGGTACATCTTCACCACACGAGGATGTTACTCCAAAGGGGATATGTGGAAATCCATAAAAACCTACACATGTAGCATTACTGATACTATGGTGCATCCTCAGAAAAGGATGACATTCTCCCCACATTCAAAAAATCCTTCAAGATCCTGTCATGAGGATATCTAAGCACATCGGGTCTCATAGTCAACACCCCCAAGATGTACCTCCCTGACTCATTGATGGAGTGGGGGAGTGACTGTCATGGACTGGAGGCATGATGATCCGTCACTATCCATGAAGGATAGCTACAATGTGGCCAGATTCTCTATTGCCTCACTCAACAACTATAAACCAAACCACCTGCTGAGTTTGTCTGCCACTATGTTCCCCTTCCTAGGAGTGTAGACTATCTCTAAGTCATAATCCTAGTGGAACTCCATCCCTCACCGTTGTCTCAGGTTCAGTTCCTTCTATGAGAAGATATACCTAAGACTCTTGTTATCAAAGTATATAGTAAACTATTCTCCCATCAAGTAGTTCCGCCACATCTTTTATGAAAAGACCACTGCTTCTAACTCCAGGTCATGGGTAGAGTAGTTCTAATCATGCTATCTCAACTACCATGAGCTGTAGGTGATATCTACTCACTCCTACATCAGGAAACATCCCAGTCCGGTCCCTGATGCATCACAGTAGACTACATAACCAATGTCCTCTTCTAGTAGACTCAAGATGGGGACACTCGTTAGTCTCTGCCTCAACTCCTAGGAACTCTGCTGGCATCTCTCTATCCACAAGAAAGGTTGTCCCTTCTTTTTCAATGTTGTAAAGGGTGCTTATACTATGGTAAAGTTAGGTACAAATCCTCATCAGTACCCAGCCAATCCCAGGAAACTCCGCACCTCAGTCACACTCCTGGGTAGGTCCCAAGAAAGCACTGCCTCTATCTTCACCGGATCCACATCAACTCTGGCCTCTGAGATAACGTGTCCAAAAAATTGGACTTCCCATATCCAGAACTAAAACTTTGAGAGCTTACCATAAATCTAGTGATCTTGGAGTGTATCTAGAACTATCTGCAGATGTGTGGAGTGATCCTCCTCCAACACTAAGTACACCAAGATGTTATCAATGAATACCATCACAAAGAGATCGAGGTATGGCTGGAAGATCCTATTTATGAGTCCCATGAACACTGCCAGTGCGTTGTTCACACCGAAGGGAATCACCAAGAACACATTGTGGCCATACCGAAATCTGAAGGCAATCTTCAGTACATCCTCATATCATACCCCTAGCTGATGATAACATGATTTGAGGTCTATCTTCGAAAACCACTGAGCTCTCTTTACCTGATCGAACAGATCATCAATCCTTGAGAGTGGATACTTTTTCTTCATGATCACATATTTAAGGCACTGATAGTCTACAAAAAGCCTCAAAATCCCATCTACATTCTTGGAAAACAAAATTAGGGATTCTCATGAAAAAAATAGGCCTTATGAACCCCTTACCCTATAAGTCCCCCAGCTATACCCTCAACTCACAATGATCCGTGGGAGCCATCTAATGTGCTGGTGTAGATATTGGTATCATATCGGGGTACTAGTCAATGTAGAAGTCTACCTCTCTATGAGGAGGTAGTCCCAAAACACCATCAGGAAAGACATCAGTATACTGGTACACCACTATAGGATAAATCGAAGTCCTCTTGTCAATTACTCTGAGGATAAGGCTAGCCAACTACTGAGTGATCGGCTACACCCTTCTCCAAGAAATTCCATCATGATCGGAAAAGGTTCCCTTTTCACCAGTGAATGAAAAACTAGTCTCATTGTCATGGACACACCACACTTTTCGCCTAAAATAATTGATCTGAGCATGGACCATGGATAACCAGTCCATACCTGAAATCACATCATAAGGCGTTGACGCTGCTACTAAGAGATCCCAACTGAAGCTCTCCCCCCTAGGGTAATCTATCATTTCCATCACCCATGTGTAATCATCGAATCCTCTCCTGTAGAAGGATCATAATGTAAGGATTGAGCAAACGACTCCATCAGAATCTCCGAGATCCGAATGAGAACTATGGCAATGAAAGAGTGACTGATACATATGTCTAGAAGAACAACAGCTAGGTTGGAGTAGAAACAGATCGTAACTCGAATCATCTGTATAGTTCTATGGTCTCTAGGGTGTAGTAGACATAGATCATACCTCAGATCATCTCTAGAGTTCTATGGTCATTGGCCTCAACTACATGAAGCTGAGCTCATCCCTTTCCACCTGCTCCATGTGGTCGGGGTGGACCACCAAGAGGTGGTTGCGGTAGAACCTCAAATTGCCATTGACCGCCTACTACACGACCAGATCCACTGACACATCATACACCTTGCGAACATCCCTGCTCAAATATATACCTCTACCTCCATGGTCCCTTGACTGTATGCTAATCATCAGTGCAGTGGGTCAGGCAGTCGCAAGCCATGTGACACTGCTCACCGCACAAGTAACATAGTATGCTCCTCTGCTGACATCCTCTATCCATTGAGCTTCGCACCTCTGACCCTACATCCTGGGGTCATCCACCTTAAGGACTGTCCCACTTGGGCCTCTGCGTTATCCACCAAATGTCTTCTACGGATGAATCGAATATGCATCGTCTGGTGGGGGCTCTCTCTATCTGTTCTTGCTAAGATAGGAAGCTCTCCACCAGAAGTGCCCCCTCTAGCACTCCATCCTGAGTTGGTATGTTGAGAGATATCATCGACACTCTAATCTCCAGTCGGAGACGCTTCTGAAAGGTTTGTTTCCTAAAGAAAGGGTCCCATACCATGCCAGTGGAGTATCGAGAGAGGTCAGTGATTCTTTCCAAGTACTGGACCATTGTCAAGATAACATGTTGTAAGTTCAATAGCTCATGAATATGCATAGAGTGTAGTTTCACTGGTACTAACTCTACCCTGAAGAGGCTGTCGAAGTCCAACAGGGTGAGGGTCACCTCATCATGCAACTAGAGTGTCTGGATAAACCATCTCCCTAAGGTTCACTGAAAGGGGCTAGCAGTTAGGATCACTATCTGGTCTAATAGTGTCCCAAATAGGTGGAAAACTCTAGCCATCATCTCCATCCAGTCCTCAACCGCATGTGGATCCGTCTCTCCTTGAAACGTCTAAGGCCTCTGCCACTGGAACTCGGGCAGCATGCTAAGTCGGCTTGCACCATCTTCTAGTGGTGCTGGTGGAAACTACTACCCTATAGGTAGTGGTGCTACTGGTGCACCACCTGATGGTAACATCGCCGTAAGAGGTCCCAAAACCGAAGCCTCATCGCACGGTGGGCCGTCATCATCAACTATCTCTAGAATCCTGGCTGGCTATCTATGCAGAGGCATCTTATAAAGAAACAGATGCACCTTGATAAATAAGTTATACCCAGTGAGCTGACTCAAAAGAGATCAAAAGAAAAATATTTCAAAAACACTTGAATACTGTGTTTTCGTGTATCGAGTCAAAAATAAGAATTCAGGGTCACGATGTATGGATACTTTAGCCTTTTCACCAACACTAGACTCCCCAAACAAAAAACCGTACTCAAAACACTTAACAATATCGCCCCATTGAAAATACCAAAGTCTTAGTTCCTCGGTAGAACTGAATCATCTATTACCACTTTTTCACGACCCGTCCCTCAGGGATTGTTTCATGACTACCCCAATCCCATCTTTCGTAGTCCAGGGGTTGGAAAATAACATCAGAAATGAATATCCCTATAAAGGGAAGGAATTTCTGTAAACCTGTAAACACAAAAACTAGGTACACGACAAAAAGAAACCACAAAGTACAACCCCTAATAGTAAAAGTGAAAACTGAATGGAAAATGGGATAGTATACAAACCAAACTAAAAAGTAAGTATAAGAAAAAAGAAAAACAGCTCCAGAGGTCATCCACTAAGGATCCTACCAGAAGGGTAAGTACTGTTCGTCTATGTGGCTATCCACATCAACTGATCACCTTTATACACCGTCTAGTCATGCCTCCGAAATGTCAGTCAAAGCATTTTATTGTCTGCACAAAACAGAACAAGGCATGGGAAAAACCCGTGTAGGGGTGAGTATAACAATACACTGTATGAACCCTGAGACCCCTAATGTTCTCTCAAAATTACACAAATTAAAAACAACAAACCATGATCTCAATTATGAAGAAAAAAGTAAAAGATAGCTCACAACATGTACATAACTTTAAGATCATGAATAATGTTGATTAGGTGTAAAGCTAAATCATCTTATTTTGTTGAGAAGTTCCACTGCTGAACCATGAAGAAGTAATTCTATAGCATATCCAAATCAGGTCGTAAGTCACCGATCCACACAAGGTCATAAGTCGTCGATCCACATGGGGTCATAAGTCGCTGATACATGACATGCTACTCTAAGGATGATCCTTGTCAGGTCTCACTACTTCTGATCTACATAGGGTTGTAAGTTATCGATCCACACAGGTTTGTAAGTTGTCGAGCTACACAAGGTCGTAAGTCGCTGATCCACAATGGGCCGCTCTAGGTATGGTCCTCATCGGGTTGCGATACTGCTTATCCGCACAGGGTTGTAATCCATTGATCCACACAAGGTCTCTCTGATGCCATTCCACAAATAGTTGTTCTTCACCTGAAAGCCAGCCACATGATTTCCTTACTTGGTGGGATTGATTTCTATAGAATCTCTTCCTCAAACCATCGATCGTAACTCAACATCCACGAAGTCCCAAAAATATGTAACCTGAATAACCTCCACGTCATAAGGGTTCTAACATAATAGAAGGTGCGTCAATCGGATGCCCAGTATGTAAGTTATAGGAATTTTAGTGATGAGGGCCCAGTTGTATTCGTGTCCAATCCAAACTGGTTGTACTCCATCTTTCTCCGAAACCTGAGTGGAGTATCTCAAAAGGACTGCCTCATCCTTAGGGTTCTAGTGCCGTAGAAGGTTCGTCATCCAGATAATTGGTTTAGGAGTTATGCCCCTTTAAATGTAACTGGGTCAAACTAGGTCAAGGTCTGGCCTGACATGGTCTGACTGACCCGACCCAGCCCGGTTTGGGCTGACCTTACCCAACCCAGGCCGACCCAGCCCAGGCAGACTCGGCCCAGGCAGACCTGGCTTGCTGGGCCTAGCTCAAACTGGCTGAGCCCGACCCAAATCCGCTTGACCCAGATCGGACAGGCTAGACCCGGTCCGGTCTGCCGGTTGGGCGTAGCCACTAGCTAGGTGCAGTCCCAGCTCCTCAATGGTCTTCCACCAGCAACACCAGGCTTGCACCGCCCCCTTCAGTTGACCGGTCTAGGGTGGGACCCATGGACATGGGTGTTCCACCGCCCTGACCGGAGCCGTAGTGTCTCCTCCGTGGCACGACATCCGCCCTAGATGTGGCCGGCGTTGGCTGACCACCCCCTATCTGCAGTGGAACCCGTGGGCACCACCACCTCCTCACGATAGGCGAGAGTAGGCCATCGCCTCCATGCTAGTGATGTCATGACGATGACACTTCAGCGGGCCACTGGTGAAGCTCTGGTGGTCCGATATTCTTCCCGTCTACACCTACGGGCCTCCCGGGATGCCAACTTTACTGTGCGGCCCTAATTTTCTCATTTCCATCAAGTTGAACATTCTATTATGAAGAAATCATAAAAACTGAGAGAGCTGGAGGGTCCCGGCCTTGTTTGGATTGGCTCTCTCCCTCTACGTTAGTGTTTTAATAATGAAATTTAATCAAAACAATGCCCTTATTAATTTCCATGTAATAACCACCTGTAAATTCAAACGGTTCGGTGATCAACCCGTTTGTTTGTTGATCCGTGTTTGTTATGTAATTCAACAACATGGTAGGATGAATTAATAATTCACATTGAATAAACAAAAACTATACCTTGAACATGTAGGATTATAATAATGAAGTATGAGGAGAATCCATTGTTCGATGATGTTTGTCGGCGTTCTCCATTGCCCATTGATGTTCGGTTTGAATCCTCATTGGAATTATCGAATCTCCATTCTTCATTGGGAGAAGATGTGACTGGTGTTTTGTTAGAGCTTCCTCTCATAGCTCTCCCGAAAACCATTCCAAAGGATTGATTAAATAATTGAAAAGCAACCACCCACGTTGCGTTCATTAATGTGGTTCATTAATGAACCACAATTAATGTTCCATTAATCCTACGAGTGTCGTGATTACACAACCAAAGGATCGTGTCAATAAATAGCTCTAAATCAAATTCTGATGTTATGCTGCGGTCCCACCACCATCTCTCAACGGTTGCAAAAAGAATAAAATAACTTCTTTAGTTATTTTACTATTTTTTTTTCTGAAAGTACGAAAAATAAAATTTCCATCCAACTTTTTCTGAAAAATGTTAAGCTTCGCCATAGCGAATCCTGACACTATAAATTCAACGGTGCCCTCATATTTTCAATCCGATCATCGGTTTAAAAGATAGAAATTCTAACCCACACGTTTACTGAACGTACCTTAAAAAAAGTTCAAAATTCCATTTTGGGATCTCCGGGCCTCAGAATCACGTGCAGTCAATTTTCACAATCTCGTAATAATTCTATATAATTAAAAAAAATTATACAGAATGTTTGGGCCTTTACATTTTATAATAAATATCCATTAAATACTATGACAACCCTGCTTTTATTACAAACTTAAACCTGATTTATTACATAAAAATTCACTTGATACAACAAAGAAGATTGAGAGGTTTAGTGTCTTTGGGGCTTAGGATCATTACATAAAAACTTGAAACATGAAGTAAAACATCTTTATTGAAAACTTCCTTTACATGACCACTACATTCCCTCGTACTTAGCATTGCATGGGATAACCTGAGGACATGCATAAGAAAAGGGTGAGCTATAAAGCCCAGTAAGGGAATACACATGGAATAACATGAGGCATACAATACATTTTAGACAATAGGCATATCAATAGATCATAAGAAAAACATGAACATAAAGGCATGATAAAGCATGATAATCATAACATGGAAATGTGGCAACAACACTTAACATGGAACTAGCATGAGCCAAGGATCATTACAGATGGAGCATGAGTAAATCCTCATTGCACATGAAGCACGAGTAAACCCTCATTGCACTTGAATTAGCATGAGTCAACACTCATTTCACATGACGTATCATGATACTATACTTTACCTAGTGCATTAGAGCACTATAAGGGCACACCCTTCTTAAACATTTCATTTCATTCATAAGTGTGCCACATGGATCATAAAACATGGATTCATAAAACATAATCATTTATTCCACGATGAAGGAATGTGGAATTCATACATGAAACGTAGTAATCAATAAGTAAATGTGTATAAAGTTGAATACCCTTGATGGAGAAATGGGCACGGTATTCACTACAAAATGGCATTGGCTTAGAAAATCGGTGTAATTTCGGCAGCGTAACTGCGTGACATACGAATTCATAAAAATGGTTTATGAGAGAGAAAGGGGTGTCTCATCATATTTACAAGAAATGTATAGTAAAGGGGTCATATAGATACATGTCCCAACAATTGTAATGGAATTTAGATTCATGATACAAAATTATTGCTTGAATGTAAAAGAAGAGAGAGAAGTTCCTTTTGGTATTTCAGCATAGTAACGGGTGTACATGGGAGGCATTTAATGGGAGAGAAAGGGGTCTCACATCATTCAAACAATAATATGGCAGTATGGGGGAGGTGCGATACCATACCCCAACATTCATAATTGAAATTAAAAGGCAAAAAAACTGAATGAAAATTGGACAAAACTGAGAAAGGAAGAAAAACCCTTACTTGGAAGTGTGGTTCCAAAGGCTACAGAGAGGCTTGTGAGAGGCTTCTTGGGAGCTTGGGGCACCTTGGGAGGATTCTAGAGAGAGTAGGGAAGAGGATGGACGAACTCCAAAGGCTTTTAGTGAGGAGGAAGTGTGAGCATGGGTGGGTTTATATAGGAAAGGTGAGGGAATTCTTTATTATTTATGTTTGGGTCCCCTTACATTAAATTAATACAAACCACAAACCATCCCATGGTTTTTGCCCATGGTTATTGGAAAATGGAAGAGGAAAAAAATATTTTATAAGGACAAATTCCGAAATTCTTAAAATATTAGGGTTTCTTATGTGGAGGTGAGTCACACTCCCATGGAAATTAATTTAAAAAGGCAAGGTGTTGAATAAGTCTTGAGGGGTCCATTAATGCTTTGAAAAGTAAGTCAAACAAACCCAAAATCACATTATTTTAAAGGTAAAACATATATTGGCCGAACATAAATATTATAGTATTTTATTACATCACTATTGGGTCATTATGATGTCATAAAACACATTATATATTTAAACGGTATTTAATTTTTACCCAAAAATGTGATTGTCTCAGAAAATTATGAAAAATTCACCGTTGGATAATTTCGATGTTCTGATTCCAGAAATGACATTTATTTTATCTAAAAAATTTTCTAAATATTTTAATTTTCACTTTTAAAATAAAAACTTACATTTATCGAAAATGTACGGGTTTTGACCGAAATGGCTTTCAAACCTTAAAAAAAATTTATTTGCATTCATAAAATTATAAGATAATTTATATTTATTAAAAATTAATTTAATAATAATAATATTATTTTATTAAAATAATATTTAATTCAAAAAACACTTAATTTAATAAAATAGATTTCTTAGTTAAATAATAACCAAAAACACCATTTGTACTTTAAAAACTATTTACAATGTATCAAAAATGACTAGAAATTATATTCATTATTATATACAAAAAAATAATGTACATGAACATAGTACTACTAATTTTTTACATAACCCCTTAAAATAGCCGCATAAGACCTAAGGGTAATGTGTGCGATGGTGACAGACTCTTGGGGTAGCTCAGATAACATCGCTCGAGTGGTAATTTCAATCAACTTACACTTTTCCCGTAGACGGTCACGTTCGAGCTTGACATGATGAAGCTCAGCTTGGGATTGGTCAAGGGAGAAGCCCAAAGATGCCACCTCTTTTCCATGCTCCGACAAATGGGCTTCATATGGGGAAATTATACTGGATGAGGCCATCACTTCCTTTGTCTGAGTAAATTGGATTTGTTAAACCCCTATATTTATACTAATCATGTGATCACTGTTCAATGGATATATTAGCAACGATAAAAATTCTTAACATAAAACCAAAGAAGTTGAAATTTTATATAAACATAAAGAGACATTTAATTTGATCAAGAGGGATTTCCATGAATGAAACTTTAGGGTCGTTACAAATACAACCTAAGGATTAAAAATCTGTGAGTCTTTCGAAGACTATGTTCATAATACATCAAAGTGAAACTAAAATAAAACTGCATTATTTTCATCTCTATAATGATATATTAAATCCCCTTGAGCTCTTAAAAACATAGGATAACCTGGGGAATATATAAAAGATAGGGGTGAGAAAAAAACACAACAAGGGAATATACATGATAATAAATCATGAAATGTGAGTTAAATTACATCAATTGATATCATAAAATAGAAGACTAATGAATAATAACATGAGAGAAAAACATAATGAACATGGTGTCATAAGATCCAAGAATAATATGGAAGTGTCAATAACATAAAATATTACACAAGCATAAGTCAAGGATAACCATCAAGACAAAATCACATGGTGGATAGAGACCTAATGTGGATTATGTTTACTCCTTAATCCTATATATATAACATCACAAGACAAAAATATTACCAAATGTATTTGAGAAAAGAAATAGAAAATATTTTCAATTATTTTACTTTGAATTTAAATGTTTTTAATCCCAATAATGTGTTATTTTATGGGTATTTGTACCATTTTATGGGTTTATTGGTATTTTGAGCTTAATTTTTAAAATGGAATATTTGGGATTTCAACTATTTTAATTTATTTATGTATTTCATCTATAAAGTTTTTTTTCAATGATCAAAATTATGGAATTATTTATTTTTAGTGTTACATACATCATGGTATTAATTTTATTATTTAGGGTATAGCTCTCAATCCATCATTTGAGGGCCCAAAACAAACTTATAGATTGGGCCTTAAATGTTGTGCAACGATCTAGCAATATTTGATGTTGGGACCATATCTCATGATCGGATTGTCCAAAAGAGATGAAACTGAACATGGATAAATTGAAAACCTAGGGAAAACACTTATTTAACTATTTACCAACATGATTCTTTCTTATTTAAGGTCATTAATTCATGGAAAAGTGGATCATTGAAATATGAAGGGTAAACTATCCAGAATTTAATTTACAGACTAAATTAGACATAACTTCTACATCTGAAGGACAATAATGCAAAAATTTCTAGGGTGAATGTGGATAAATCATAGAAAAAACCATAAATAATAAAAATTTCCAAAATTCAGTAATTAAGTAGCATTAAAACGTGAAAAAATTTGGTGGTCATATTTGGATCCAAAAACATCACCCCTTTTGACTATAAAAATGTACTTAATCTTAATTTCAAAGGGATGGAACTCTAAGTGGAAATTTTCTGTAGTTTAGTATTTTATTTTATTTTATTTTTATTCTATAATATAATTTAATTTTTTTAATTTAAGTGTTCCCATTTCAATATTATTATTTCTATCTTTTGTTTTATTCCCCCATTACCTTCTTCACTGTGAACTCTTATGCTCATGATCATGAGTAGATAACATGAGAAAGTTACTCGGGAGTAATCCAATTTTTTTCCCTAGCCATTGAACATTGATTCTTACTGTTTCTATTTTTCTTATATTTATTCTTAGGGGGATATTAGTGGGAAAGGATCCTTTGTGTCTCCACTTTCCACCCGAGGTTTAGATTTTAGTTCTACAATGTTCTCCCTCGATCTTGGAGGTGGATGTGTGATCTATTGTTGATCATTGAGAGAACTATATATTCACAACCATATTCAAGGAAGTATGTTCACACATTCTATAGAGTGTGTTAATTATGTAAATCAAAAAAAAAATAATAAGAAAATGATGGCTAAATCTAGCTTATTCTCTTGGGAATGTATCCTTTCATTCTAACTTCATTCTGTCTGTATTTATTGCATTTTCATTGAATCTACATGATTAATTTAAATATTTCATTATCAATTCTAAAAAAACTCATTTATTTTTTAATTATTTGTTATAAAAAAAATTTAATTATAAGAAATGAGTGTTTGACCGTGACAACTCCACAAGATAAAAATCTAGGTCATCCCCTCTATTGCACTTACTTAAAATATTTTGATAGCACAGGCGAAAACACTTCACCAAGAATTATTTGGGTAAACCTATCATAACATGTACATGCTTATGTGTTCCATAAAATAAAAACATTCATAATTCATAAACATAATAATTACCAATTGAAATAAATGGGTTACATAATATTTCCTCATATCATAATCAAAGGATATTTCATAATGATTCAAAAGAGATGGTGGAATAAAAAATTTTGGAAATTATTACCACCGTTCATAACAATTTTTCTGAAAATATGGTTTTATTTTGGAATGAATATAATTTTAATGGGTATAAAATTGATTATAGATATTAACTTTCAAAATGGTGTTTTAAGGAATCAGTCAATGATTTTAGAGAAAGAATATGTATTGAATTTTATTTAGAAATAGGAGGTAAAGCATAATGGTTATATCTAAAATATTACTTTATTTAACGAATTTTTTAATGATAACCATTACTATAAATGAGCATTATATAAAAGGATTAATGGACAAAAAATTTCCTCTTAAACAGGTTTCATTTTAAAGAAAACATATAAGAAATGAACAAAATTCACGTATTTTCCAATCAAAGGAAGGGGGAATAAGCTAGGTATATATGTACATAACATATATAAATATTTATAAACATTTAATAACATAAAATGAGATAAATAAAGTTATTTAGAGAAAGAAAGTTCCAAACTCATTGAAAAGGGTGGTTCGAAGAGATCCCTTACCTTATGTTCCAATATTTCCATGAAATTGAACTCGTCATCCAATATAATAAAATTAGATTAATTAATTAATTAATTAATAAATAAATAAATATAAATACTGTTTTATATAATTTAATTTTTTTTATTTATAAATAGTTTTATGTGATATAAGGTTTAGTTTAACTATTCTAAGGGTCTTCCTTTCATGATTTCAAGGTCAGATCACTTGTCGATAATTATTAATATTATTGTAAAATGGGACTAATAATAAATAATTTATATGAAATGGAAATAATTTACTTTTCAACATAGAAATGGTCCCAAATTCCAACATATTTTTCAATATAGGGATAATTGTTTTAGTAAAAACACTTGTAATATATAGTTAGTTTTTTATGCAGGTTTAAAGATCATTATGAACTAGTTTCAATTTATTTAATATTATGAACATATATTTATTCAGGATAATTAAATAAGTTATAATATACATATTATAATCTTATTTAACAATAATCATAATTTTACAACCATCCTTGAGGTGGTGGAGGTAAATGAAGTCCGTTGTTCATGGAGACGGTGAACCGACCTTATTGTAAACACCAATTTTGTTTCAGAAATGAAAGAAGGGAGGATTTAAGATGGATATTACAACATAATAATAAAATATAATTATATTTATTATATTTGTTGAACTATTTTTAAATTCATGTAAATTATATGGGTTGTAGAAGAAGAATAAAATTGAAATAGATTAGTCGATAATCTTATCTCTTCCTTTAGTTTTCTCTTATTGAGCTACACTTTAATGCTCCTTGAAATTGTCTTTAGATGAGACCAACAACACTTAGAATTAGTGTATAGGTTTGTTAAGATATTAGGTAAGAGATTTGGAAATCTAAAATTCTTTAAAATTGTGAAGATAAGGGGTGGTATTTATAAGGGGAGGATAGGGGTGTTTTGACTATTATATTCATTAGTTTATTATTTTAGCTCAAGACTACCAATAATATTAATTATTGTGACTATATAAAGTAACATTCTCAGGTTATTTCAAACTAATGTGTTCTTAAAATATCCATGACTCAAAAATTGATGTATATATCTTATAATGTTAAATACCATATTTTAACGTATTTCATTATTTAGAAAAAATCAACTATTTTAAAAAATTACCAAAAATTCCCCAAAACAATTTTTGAAAATTTAAATTCAAAAACTGAAATCCATTTTATGAAAATAATTTTCTAAATATAATAAATTTAATTTTAAAATAAAATATTGATTTATTTATAAAATAACAATTTAAATATTATGATCTCTTTTCTGACCCTTTTAAAATTACATAAAATATCATAAAAATATATTATCATTATAATAAAACATAATTTTAATTTATCATCCCATTTAATGAAAATAAAATTCATTTAAATTATCATATTTATTATAAAATTGAAAATAAAATATTTATATTTTTTAAAAAATACAAACACTTAATTTATCATATTTAAAACATTTATTCAATTGTACCCTGGTTTAAATATGTCATATTTTAATTTTATATGATACAAAAAAATTATTTTTCATTTAAATAGGTGTGGATAATAATCTAATGGTCTGGTTACTATTTCTAATGATCAAATTACTATTCCAACGACCAGGTTACTATCATAATGGATAAATTACTATTACAATAGTGAGATTTGTAATAGTCATATGGGTTCCCCAATTTATGTAAATTAATTTTTTTTTCATTAATTTTTCCTTAAATTCTATTCTATCTCATGGTTATATATATTTTCATTTTCCAGATGAATATTTCATTACAAATACCCTACTTTATTTCGTCATCATTGTTCGTGAGTGCGATTAATCTTGTAGATCGAGTAGATCCAAATTTCCATATTTTAGTTATCATATTTTATATTTTATATCCCCTTATAATATTTTCAATTCATATGGCTATTTTTATACTATAAATTTAATGTTCTAATTAATATAATAAAATTTGGTTGGATTTATCATTTGGCATATGTGTACTTTACAAAATATGACACATTAGAAGGAAAATTCCATTGATATAATTGTGGGTTGCTTCATTCTCCCCCCCTAAAAACATTTTCCATTATAATTTCATTATACATACTAAGGTGAAAACATGTGGGGGTACTTCTTATTCATGGATTCCTTTGGTTCCCATGTCGCCTCCTCATTCTTATTGTTTCTCTAGAGTACTTTGGCTAGGTGAGTTATCTTGTTGTGTAGAACATTATCTCTACAGTCTTGGGACTTCACCAAATTATCCTCATAAGAGAGATCATTTTACAGATATAAAACATTTTAATTCATTAAATTTTAGGGATTTGTTATTTACTTCTTCAATTGAGATACACGGAATGCGTCATATACTTAAGATATAGTTTGTGGGGGTTCTAGTTGAAAAGCCCCCATTTTGAGGTGATCGAGAATGTCATAGTTTATGGTGTACTTGGGACTTAGATTTTACTTCATACAAATTATCATATCTCTCTTCTATAGAGACATGTGAAGGAAAACATTATCTCTATCCTCAAACTCCAGGTCTCATCAATAATTGTCAACATAGCTCTTTTGTTGAATTTGAGCAGCCCTGATGTGATACTTAATAGTCTTGAACATTTCTACAATTTCCTCAACAACCTTAGGTCCCAACAAACTTCATTCACCAAATTCATTCTATCATGTAGGTTCTATAAATTTGTTTCCATAAAGGGATTCATATAGAACCATTTGGATGCTTGATTTAATGTTATTATTGAACCAGAAGTTGACCAAAGGTAGATATTGATCCCATACTCATTAAATGTTCATTGGGAATGATCTCAACATGTTCTAAAGTATATGGATAATAAACTTATATTGAAAATAATTTTGGGGTGATAGGCCCTACTAAAGTTAAAATATTTGATTAGATAATATTGCATACTTTTCCAGAGCTTATAGGTAAATCATTGATCTCGGTCATATGCAATAGATAGTAGTGTTCCATACAAATTTACCACTACATTGATGAATATCCTTTAAAGTTGATCATATAATAATTCCTCTTGAATTATAATAAATTGAGTTGTCTTTATAAGGTGATACACTATCATCCATATATAATTATTTCCCTTTGATGTATCTGGAAGACCAGTGAAAAATTCTATGGTTATGTTTTTCAATTTCGATGTAGGTATGGGTAATGGTTAATTATCTCCATATACATTTTTGTTTCTGCCTTCACTAGATGATATATAAGAAATCTTGATGTATTTTCTACTATCTTTCTCTTCATATTGTCCCACTAATTTCTATCTCCTAGATCATGATACATCATTGTACTCTTAGGGAGGATATAGATGGTCAATCTATGTGAACCATTCAATAATTAATTATATATCTCAATATTTTATAGTAAACATAGTTATTACCCAAATATTAAAACTCCTTCATCAATTTTGAACTCTAAGGATTTCTCTTTTCATATAGATTCCACCTTATTTTATATTTCCACATCATCTCTTTGAGAATACTTTATCTTCCCCAGAAGGGATGGCTAAGAAATAATTGATGAAATAAATGATGACTTTTATTTTATTTTTAACCCCATTTATATTCATTTAAAGTTTAATAATATTGTATCATTATCAATTCTCATCATTGATAAGTTTTCTAGATTCTTTTTACGTAAAGAATCATCCACTTTATATGTTTTTCCAAGATGGTAGTGGATTGAGTAATCATTTTTGTTGATCATCTCTAACCATATTTTATAGTGAATTTTAATCTCATTCTATGTGATTATATGTTTTTCTCTCTTATTATTCATATATATTTGACACTTATCTAAATAGAGATAATTCCACCATATTTTCAACATGAAAATCACTACATCCAACTCCAAATTATGTGTTGGATAGTTCTATAATTGAAAATTAAACTACCTTGAGGTGTATTCTATAACTTTATCGTTATACATTAGTACAAAACTCAAAAACGTATTTGAAGAATCATTTTATACCACAAATATTTACCCACATTAGGGTATCATGAGGAATAGTCAAGTGGTATGACTATTTTTCAATTCCATAAATATCTCTTCAAATTCTCTTGGTCAAAAAAACTTTACTCGCTTTTGAGTCAGCTTTTTTAGCAGGTTTGATAATCATGAGAATTTTCTCACAAATCTTCAGTAATATTTATTTATTCCAACGAAACAATGAATCTATGTTACATATGGTAGTCTAAAATTTTTCTTAATTTCCTTTATCTTAAAAGGGTTTACAGATATCACTTTACTAGTGTTAACATTCCCCAAGAATGCTAATTACTCCCTCCTAAACTCACCATTTTTATACTTTGCATGTATCTTATCCTTTCAAAATGAAATTATCATGTTATTCAAATGCTCCTCATGATCCTCCTTTCCTTTATAGTATATCAGAATATAATCTATAAAGACTACCATAGATTGTTAAGGTAATCTATAAATACTATATTCATTAATCCCATCAAGATTACTAGAGCATTAGTGATTTCAAAGGGAATCATTATGAAATTATAGTGTCTGTACCTTATTTTAAAGGAAACCATGAGAATATATTCCTTCTTCACCTTTAATTGGTGATAACCTGATTAAAGGTCCACCTTAGAGAAATATTGAGACCCACTTAGTTTATCGAACAATTCATATATCCATAGAAGAAGATACTTTTTCTTTGTTAAGTTTTTGTTGAGTTCATGATAAAAAATACATAGGTGCACTAACCCATCATTATTCTAGATTAAGAGGATTGGAACATGCCATGGTAAAGCAGTCGATTGTATAAAACCGGTTTTGATTCTCTTATAACTTCTTCTTTAGTTATTCTAACTGAATGGTGTCCATTCTATATGGATTCTTGAATATGGGTAGAGATATATGGATAAGTCAGATTGATAACTCTAAATGAGAATTTATTCAAGAATGATTATCTCATTGGTCTTAATATTTTTTTCAAGATATTCTTATTCATAAGGCAATGCTATCTACGCTTGAGAAGAATATTCAAATGGAGATTCATCCACCTCCTTATACTTGTTCAAGATTTGAGGAAGAATCAAGATGTGTAGAGTGATCTCTGTCTCTTGATAGTTGATTTTGTATTTATATAAATACATCCAATCCATTCCTAAAATAACAACAAACTCTACTAAAGTATGATAATATTTTCTAGAAGGTTCAGTCCACAAACATTTAATTTAGTGGAGGTATATATTTGTGATGTGATAATTGACCCATTTTTTTATTCTCATAGATATCTCAACCCCCATGTTTCGATGTGGTGTTAAAGTAAAACTGCAAGATATAAAATAATTAATAGTACTATAATCATATAGTAAATTTTTATCTCATGAATGGATATTGAGCACAACATTCACTATTTGATTACGGTTCTAGTAATTTACTAAATAAACAATAAACATAGGGATGAGAATACTCAAACTAAAAATCATAAAAATTGAAATAAGGTACATATAAAGAATAACTTATATATGAAACATAAATCCTAACTTATGAGTCTCTAGGTTTTAATTCAGGTTATCCATGGTAATTTCCCTATAATGTTTTCTAGCTGAACAATATATTCGAGTCCTTTATAATGGTTTGTAATGATTTGGTGAATTTAAAACTCATATCCCATGGGAGTCTCAAAACATGTGTGTAACAAGGCCTCTTTCTCATGAACCTGGTGATAATAAAATTAATACTCAATTTTCCCTTTTCAAGGTTATTACCCTTAGGTATAATTGTTCCATACCCATATCCACTTGTACTATCCTGATAGTGATGTAATTTCTTTTAAACCACTCACTCTATAATTCACTAACATTTAAATATATATTCCAATACTTAGACTTTCTCTTAGGGTTATCACTAAATTATTCTAGTCATTATTCTCCAAAATAACTAAACATTCCAATGAATCCCCATATAGTGACCCATGTTTTTTACACATATTATTACATGATTTTTATCATAAATATCTATTAAATACCACAAAAGTATAAAAAATCCTTCTATATTTTGAAGATTATGTTCATAATAAATCAATGTGAGACTAAAATAAAACAAATTTATATTAATCTCCATAATGATCTCTTATATCCCTTTGATCACTTAAAATGACATAGAATGACCTATGGAAAACATAAAAGAAAGGGGTGAGCTAAAAACACCAGTACATGAATAAACATGATAATAAATCATAACAAGTGTTTGAAATTAAATAAAGAGATATCATAAAATAGAAGAATAATTAATAATCACATGGGAGAATAACATAAAGAACATGGTATCATAAGATCAGAGAAACATATGAAAGTTGTAGTAATATAAAACTTGACATATGCATAAGTCAAGGCTAATTTCCAAGAGAATATCACATGGTGGATAGAGTCCCCTAGTGGACTAGGTTTACTCTCTAATATCATACATTCCATATCATGAGAAAAATATACTACCCAATGAATTGGAATTGTAACTTGGGGAATCATTCATAACATGTAAATACTTATGTGCGCCACAAAAGGAAATCAATCATAAGGCTTAAACATAAGAATTACCCATGGAAATAAATGGCTGAAATAATCATTTCCCATATCATAATAAAATGATATTTAATATAGTTTCCAAAGATAAGATTGAATTAAATATTGTATACATATATAAAGTAGTAAAAATGCATAGGTATCAAAACAAATCTTCATTGGTAAATAATTCCATAATAACGGGTAAAGAATTGGGTATTGAAATGAACATTCAAAAAGGTGTTTTAAGGAATCAGTTAAAGAGTTTTAGAGAAAGAATATATATGCAATTTTATTTGAAGAATATGGGAAACTAGAATTGTTATAATTAAAATATTAATTTATTTAATAAAATCATGTATGGTAATAAAGACATTAAATGATCATTATATAAAAGAATTAATTGATAGAAAAGTTCCCCTTAATCGGGTTTCATTTTAATTTTTTTTAGAAATGACCCCACAGAACGTATTTACCAGTAATATTATTCAATAATAAGCTAAATATATATTTAAGATACATATAAATTGAATTTATGATAATTTAATAATGTCAATGATAGATAGAAAACATATTAGAGAGATAAAGTTCATAACGCAAAGAAAAATGGTTGTTTGAAGTGATCCCTTACCTTATGATTCAAAATTGCACTGCACTAGCACTTACTATCCAAGATAATCATATTAGATTCATTAATTAATTAATTACTAACCTTTTACATCTATATTTTTTAATATAATTTTATTATGTTCAATCATAACCATTTCTATGAGCTATAATGTTTAATTTCACTATTTTGAGGGTGTTTGTTTCATGGTTCCAAGGGTAGATCACATGTGGATTATTATTGAGGTTATTATAAAATGGGACCATAAATCTAGAAGTAAAATAAAATAGTATTAAATTAATTCTATAAATTTAAATAGTCCCAAATACCCCTATGTGTTATGACATAGGGATGATTATTTTAGTAAAAATGATAGCATTATATAGTTAATTTATTTAGGCGGTTTACCATCCACCATGAACTCGATTACTTTTATTTAATATTATGCACATATATTAATTATATAACATTAAATAATTTATAATATATTTATTAAAATTTTATTTAATAATAATAATAATTTTATGACCTGTATTGAATGTGTTGGAGGATAACAAAGTGCTTTGTTCATAGAGGCGATGAACCAACCATATTGTAAACAGTGATTTAATATTAGAAATGAAATAAGGGAGGGTTTAAGATGGATATACAAATATAATAATAACATATAAGTATATTTATGATATTTGTGTTACTACATTTATGTAGATAGGGATTATATGGGGTGGTTGAAGAGGAATAAAATTGAAATCGATTAGTTGAGAATATTACCTCTTCCTTTAGACTCATCCTAATATGCTACCCCTTAACACTCCTTAAAATGGACGTTGGATGAGACCAATAACACTAGGATGTGGGGTATTGGTCTGATAAAATAGTTAGGTAGAGTTTTTTCATGCTTCAAGGCTTAGAAGTTGTTAGGATATGGGGTAGTATTTATAAGGGGAGGAGTTGGGTGTTTTTGAATATTATATTCATTAGTTTGGGTACCTAAGTATCTTTTAGAAAAAAATTTAGGACTCAGAATTTGGGTACAAAGAGGCACTCACATTTGAGATCATATAGGGATATAACACTTGTCCTCTATTGACATATCATTTTGGGGATTTTCAATGAAATGGGATGATCGATCAAGGTCAAAATTTTCCAACATAGTTTCATTTCAATATTTATATTTATTTAATCTAAATTTTTTATTTAATAGGAGTGTTATTGTTATAATTATTTTTTATATTACCCCTCTTAATTATATATTGTTTTGAGTAGTTTTAAATGTTTTTAATCATGAAAAATTTTGTGTTATATTTTATGCTAATTTGAATTTATTCTATTCATGTGAATTTCTTATCTTTGGTATTATGATTAAATCATTGATATTTTATCTAGTGAAATGATTGGTTTATTATTCTTAAATATAAACTCTTGAGATCATTATTAAATTCATTCCTCCTATTTTAAAAGGAAATTTATTTTTATTATATCCTGAATCTAAACTCTTGATATTATTGATCAATTCATTAATATTTTACCCTTGAGATTATCAATATTTCCATTAATGCTGATAAAAATATATTTATTTAACCCTAACTCTATCTATCATGGTAATATTTTATTTTCTTATTTAAATAAACTAATTGAGGGTGAGTCTAATTTATTTATTTTTGGTGAATTTTTGAGAACCAACATTCATAACATGGGGAACATGTTATTTTATGTTTTAATTTATCTTTCCACTATTGAACTTCATTAATAGATCTCTCATCTCTCTTTATCATCTATTTTTTGTTCTCATTTAATGGAAAATTTGGTTTTTCAAATTTCTTGTTCTAAAATATTTTTATTTTATAATTTTTTTTGATTTCAAACTATTTTGAATTATATCTTTAGATCGATTTAAAAATCATTTTCAGTTTATTTTTTAAATCTCCTTTTCATTTTATTTTAAATATTAAGCTTAAATAACATATATATCTTTATTTGGTTTGATTCCTTTGAAAGTTATATTTAATATATTTAAAAGAAATTTATTTTCCGTGATTCATTAAAAATCATTATTGAGATGATGTTTAATTTAATTTTATAATTACATGATTCTAGTATTCTATCACTGATCATATATCTCGTTTTTTATATTAAAATATTGTTTTTTCACTTCCCTTATTAGATTTTTGATAATTATAAAGAGAGAGATGTTTGTAATGTATTAATGGGGGAGAAATTATTGAATATATATTACAAATTTGGGAAAAATATTCATGTATCTTGGTTAGGGGGAGAAAAAAATCCATCATTTCACAAACAGGGATGAATTTTTGGTTTAGTTGTTTTATATTTTTTATTAAGCATACTGGATATAATTTTTGAAATATCTTGAATACATTGTTTTATGATTTAATCATGATTTAATTTTGATATATTATATATATATATTAATTTTTTATAATCATCAAAAAGTAAATATTATTGTATTTATCTCTCTCATGTGTTTTAATGATCATAAATACTCAAATATGTGTTTAATTTTTTTATGTTCTTCTCAGTTATTGGTTTTATACACCTATACATGGTTTTTATGGGTTACTTTTAAGTTTCTTGTTAAATTCATAATGAAAATGTTTTGTTAATGCTAATAAGTTATTGATTATATCAGAGTTGTTAAAGGAAGTATGAAGAACATTGGTAAAGTCCTATATCAACTGGAAGCCCCAGATACCCTGTATAGAGGCACCAACAAAATTATAGCAATCAAATAGAATGAATTATTCCTAATAATTCTACCATACAATTGGTAGACCTTCACTGAAAAACCGGTAGATGGATCCCAAATGTCATGTTCTACCAGAAGGCCACCGAATAGCCGTTGTCTAGTAGTAGCTTTCTAGTAGATTATTTCCAGAAGTACTCGATCTTAGGTGTATCACTGGCTACCTAGTGGTGTATACTGACTACTCAATGAAATTCAAATAGCAAGTCAACGTTCATAACTTTGGAAAAACTTGTATATCATAGTTTCATTTACTGATTCTTAATGAAGCTTGTAGATTCCATAATGTTCTTATACTTATTAGAGCACATTAATAGATGACCATAGAGTCCTGGATGATCATTAGTGGAATGAAAAATTAATTGGATCAGGCCAAAGATGAATAGAAAGTGATCATCAACCAAATACTAATTGATATCTCTAGATCCTAATCTCAATTCATAATCTCTTAGGATATCAACATCTATTTCTCTTTATATCTCTCTTTGCTATTGTAAAAATACTTCTCAAAGATAAGGGAGTGGTTTTGTAATGGATTTGTATTAAAAAAATCTAACTTATTTATATTTTCTTATGTAACAAGTTTCTTATTACATATATAAAAATCATGGGGGTAGGTTCTTACTTCCATTGATGTAAGGGAGGGTTGGTCTCCTTCTACAAATTCTAAAAAATGAAGGATTGGTTTCTTGATCACCACTAAAATCAAGGTAATATTAATATATAAACCCTCATATAATTAGGATAGGAGATGTATGGATCACATTGAGTTATAACCAAAATCCTCTATCAAATCTCAACTCTCTTTATTACATCCGTATAACTTATTTTATTGTCACAATGATTCAACCAAATTACATAAATACACATTTATTATATCATCATGCCTTCATAATCAAAGATATCAATTAAAATTTTTAATTCATTTTTATATCTGAAACTCTTAATTTATCAAATTAATATACACATAACTTTATTCCACTGTGATTACATGATCAAAGCAAGATATAGCCTATTTTTTAATTAAGATTTAATCGTTTGAACAAATCTTTAATATTTTAATTTACATTATGATTAATCATGATAATATTTTTATAATTTTTAGTTTTTAATTTTAATTTTTAAAATTCAATTCAGCCCCTCTTTCCATTATACCATTTCCATTAAGGGGGTAATGATAGAGTGGAATCAAATCCACTGAAATATAGGTGAAATACCTACCAAGGACAAACTTTGGTAACCCTTGGGTAAAAATAAAAGTATAAAGAGTAGTGAATTTAATGGGGGTTTGGGTATTTATACCAAATATTTTTTAGAGGCACCACAATGAAACACCCCCAACCATGTGGTAGTGATTATAGTTTCACTAAAAATATTGCACAACAACACATGCCATACCAAAACTTGTCATATCCCAACTAGCCTCTGGAACTAACACCACAAATCTCTCCCATATCCTATCGACTTAGGATTATGCAATGTATAAACCAACAAACCATGCCAAAACCACATTAAAATAAAAAAAATTAATAAATTGGCATTTTTAGGATTTTACTTCATAGCCATCCTCCAAATAAAATCCTCACAGAAGGAATAAAAAATGCAAACTTAACCACTCAAGCTTACACATAGTAAAAAACAACTCTACACTATAAGATCCATCATTGAAACTACACCACATCATGATTCAATCTCATTCCATAACCTTAAAAAATGGACATATCCTAAAAAACCATCATTAAAATCCTCCAAACCACAATAACTTCAATATTCCATAAGGTTATTCACCATTTTGTGGCTCAAAGCTCCACACATCATGATACTCCTCAAGATGATATTTTAGCTCTAACTCTACCCGACCCTCCTCAAATCTTCTCTTGGACCCTCTAACTCTTAAATATCACTATGTAATGAGCTAAATGTCCTGGACCATTACATTTGAGTTTACCTCCTAGGGTAATTAGGTTTATCAAACAATGGTAATGTTTCAAAGACTATTTTTTGAATTTATATTGTTAATTTTAGCATTTCCTTATTGTAAAATGTTCATTTAGGAAAATGTAAATTTTTTATGGAATGAATAAAGGTGTATTATTAATTTAAACCTCATAAAATAATAACCATGATTCCATATCAGCTTAATACTATATTGTTGATAAGGAGAAATTTTAATCATAATGTTGGTTCTTGGCATGTATATACACCCATGTTACCCAAAGACAACGAGTGTTCCATATATTTGATCATTATTGAGTGATTATAAAAACTACTAATTATGAAAGAATTTTTTGATAGAAACTAATTCTTATCATAGATATTTCATCAGACATATTTTTAGTTATTTCCATAACCATTTTAAATACGAAGTTATAAATAAGGAAATAATTAAGTTGGGTATGTTTCCTTAAATTTATATAAATTAAAATAATATTTATAGTCATCTAATTATATTCACGTCAACTTTTGGCCATATGAACACTAATTTTTTAGGGTGAATAAATGGGATCTTCATGTATGTTAATAAACTATCAATCAAGAGATTATTATATTATATATTTTACCGACATGTGAATTACTTTGTCCAATGTTCCCAATAGGCTTATCATGGGATGAAACAAGGGGTGCACTTTGTTTAAATAATATAAAGATACAATGATAAGATTTTATGGGATACATCATTATTTTATATTTGAATATTTTACCAATAAGGGAGATACTTTGGGAAAACAGAGTTTCAAGACCCACTCTTAAGAAATAGTGGGAATTTTCTTATATTATTGCTTGAAAACAAGTACTCTAATAACAATTATTTTCAAGTATTAAGGTATCCCTTTTTTACATATCTTTATAGCTTATGCATTTATTAACTTATCCTGGGAACTCTATATTAATCCATTATATCTTTTGAGTATATGAGTTTACTATTATAACATGCCTTGGATGCTCATTGGTGATTTTCAACATTTTAATTTACTTTTAGATCAACTGAATGTGGTTCATGATATTATCAATATGCACCCCAAGGGAAGGAAAAAGTCTACTCATACCATTATTGAGATGGATTGGACTCCAGAACAGGGGTGTGTTTGTGGGGGGTCTAAAATGTATTTTATTTCATGTGGGTGGATATAATCATAAGAAATGTCCCACTATGGTAGTAATAAGTTCCATCTATCATCAATATTGACAATTTATTATGTATCTTCTTACTGTTATGTAAAAGTTTTATTGTATAATATATTGTTTGATTTATATTCATGAATTCTAAATTGTTACATAATATTTATATATATAATTTATAAATAAAATGTTTTAATCAATATATTATATTAAGTATAAATAGTAGTATCTATATCACATGTAGATATGGAGGAAGTTCCATTTCTCATGACCTTGGATAGTTAGATGCCTCATGTTATCTTATAGGGTCACCCTATTCCACATCTATGTATATAGTGGTCACACCAGATTTATCATGCCACACCCCTCATGCGATTATCCCCCATCTTCGATGTGAATGATTCTAAGGTGTAGTGAAGTTTGATTTCACCTTTTTTGATCACTAGCTCATTGGTGCCCTTATAAAGAGATAGGGGTCAGAGATACATACTTTCCATCTTCTGGAAGGAGTGATGAATATCTATCTAGAGGATAAATAGACTATGTTAGACCTTATTATAAATGGTGTGGTTTTGATTGGCCACATTGATAGTGAATGGTATGGTTTGGTATTATGAAAACTTTGAATAGTGGATCATGAAAATTGTAGATCCATCATCAGTATCCCACTATACGTTCCATGGATAGATGAAAACATCACCCATTTATCCAATGATTCTGATGATATTACCATATTATGATTATAATATACATATATTGTATGAGTTATTATAGGTAAGATCATTATTGAACACTCTATAAAATTCACCTCTCTAATGTATTTACCTCTTCTTGAGGAACTCAGCTGGGAAGAGAGATACATATAAATTATCTTACATATAAAAATAGAGAATTGTGAAACAAAAGTTTCATTAAGAAGATAAAGATTATAGGATGTGTTATTATCATTTATATGTGGGTATGGGAGTGTTTACATCACTATAATCCTCATGTTTGTGTGTCATTTCCTATAGAGACTATATAGAACTTCACTAAAAGAAGATTGTATATTTATCCATTATTCTTATATAGAGGTGAAATATGTAAATTATAATTATAAAAATAAAATTAAAAAATGTTTTTAGTAGGTGGAGGTCAGATTATAAACATTTTGAAACATATAGACCTGATATCCACACCTATATAATTATGTAGGACAACCTTTGATTGGATGAAAAATTTTATTTTTCATTAAATACTTACATTATTATGTATTCAAAGTAAAAAAATTTATTTTACTAATTGTACAGTCATTTTTTATAAATTCATGATTAATGGATTCCATATTATGGACTTGTTCTTTAGATTATCCCCCCTTACTTCACAGTGATGCTTGATGCTATCACCTAAAAGGTGACACTTATCCATTTTCATATGGTTAAGTTGAACCATATTGATTGGGTTATGAAAAATTTTGGGTACCTAAAAATCATTATTGTTCCACCCAGATAGATAGAATGTCTAAATTCTCTAAATATTCTAGGGAAGTGAGACACCTATTACTGGTGAGTTCATATACAATAAATTGATACATGGGATTTATGTGTGGAGTTTTGCTTATAGGGGGTATCCATGGAGCACATGCGTCTATTAGACCATTTAAATTATGATCCATAGAATCACATGACATCTCTGATACATATTATGTGGAATTTACATGGCTATCATGACTTAGTAAAAACTCTTCTCCCTATCAATTAACTCCTTTGTTTAATGTAAATGTATGCATTATTTTTTGGAAAGATGCATTATTATTCGATTGTTTCATATCTATTATGTAGAAAAACGACCCCAGATAGTCTGCAGATGGTGTCTTCTATCAATTAAATTGGCATTATTAAAAGGAATCATGATCCGAATGAATGATTAGTTTAGTAGTCTTGGAAAACCAGACACATAAATCAGTATTACATTACAAATGAATACACTAATTACAACATAATTATTTTCTTTTCAAATAAACAGCTTCAAGGATAACTCTAATCCATCTAGTAAATCCCTGAATATCTTTTATAGTATAATTCAGGGTTTCGTAGGGAAAGAAAAATATTAAGGGTGAGGTCAAATGATAAGTAAGGGAAAAATATAGTTGAATCAATAATGAATCATTATGATTAATAATTTTGGCATGGTAAATAACGGAACACACATACCATGTAATCAATAAAATTAATGGAATTATCTAAACCAAATGGCACGGTAAAAACTATAAATATATTCTATAAAAATAACTAGATAAGGAAACATCATTATAGAAAGGTATTAAACTCAATCACATTCCATTTAATCAATTCACTGAAATGATTTAATCCATAGAAACGTTGATGAAAAATCACATGGATAAATAATAACTAAAACTAATATGAGGGAAATGATTAATTAGTGGAAGTAATGACTGTGGAACATGTAAACCTGTTACCATCAAGAATTGTCACAAGAAAGTTTAAAACTAAGGGTATAAACCCATTTGCACAATTATATATCTAATGAGAACCAATCGATATATCGAGGAGCTATATATAGTTCAGGATCCACCATTCATTTCAAATACAAATAATTACTCATAATAAAAATAAATAAGATTCCTTTTCAAATAACCACATTAAATGATAAAGACAGATTCATCAATAATTCCACATTTAATCAAATAACCATCAAAGTAAACACTATATGTAAAATGATGTATGATTTAGGAAATAGTAATATCCATGGTAAATGATATAGATAATTAAGAGAAATTAAATTCACAATATGAAACCAAATAATAATGATATCAACCAAAACAATCTGAAGTGAAGTAAAAATAGAGGGCTGTAGTCATTGGTGAATTAACAAAATAACTTTCAAAAAACATTTCTTGAGGAAAATATCCTTTACTTTTGAAAAACCGTCAGAAAATATTTTTATTTTAAAATAAATTTCGAAAACATTTACTTTAAAAATAATCCTTTTAAATATGAAAATTAGTCTTTAAATAAATTATGATAGATGAATCCGTACATGTCGTATGAGGTAAAACAGAATATTCCTTTTATATGGTAAAAAAGTTTAAAAAGAGAATTATCGAGAAAGAGATAATTAGATTCCATTGAAAACATGGATAAAAGATAGAAAGGGAAAAAATGTATTTAATAAATCCTTTTAAAAAGTTTAAAACATTTTTGAAAACATTTTAGTAAAAAATGGTCTTTAGAAGAAAATAGGTTCCCTGACTAAAGGGAGAAATGAATTTAGGTTTTCAGAAAAACATTTCTTAAAACACTTTGAGTACTATAGAGTAAAAAAATGGTACTAATACATGAAAATGGTCATGAATAACTATAAAATAATATAATTAATTATTTAAAAATGTTTTTTAAAATTTCCACAAATATAAATAAATTGAAATATTATTATCATTATTTTTTGGAAAAAAATCTTTAAACATTCCAAAGTATCCCATACCACTTTAAAAATATTTAAATCATAATTTCCTGAATGAATAAAAATAAATTAAAGTTATAATATCATTATATTAAGTATATTCATGATATATCATGTAAAAGGGTATTATATACACCATATAAAAGAAACTTGGTTCATAATAATACAATATGCCTCAATGAAATGAAATTGAGGCGAAATCCCTTACTAATGCAGTGAAAAATGAATTGGAAAACCAAAGGTAATAATCATTAAATAAAAAATATAAATACAATGAGAATAATATAATTAATTATATTATATTTCAATGTGGTAGTATTTACACCATATATAAGAAATTAGGTGTACAACAATCAAGTATTCCTCATGGAATGAAAATGAGTCAAGAATCCCTTACCTTACACATTATTTTGTTGTGTGGTCTTCATCCAACTACATAGTGGATTTAAAAATGTTAATAACTTATAAAAGAACCATTTTAATATTAATTATATCATATATAATCCTTTTTTAAAATATCTTATTACCCGTTTGTTAATAACCTTTCATTATTTTAACTATTTCGGGTGTTAGTTGCCTATTTTTCTCAAGTATGTTTTGACTTGTTATTTGATTCTCATATCACATAGATCATGATTTAATTATCTCCTAAATGTAAACCATTACTTAATTATCTTATATATTTATTACATATCTATATATAATAATGTATAATGTTGTCATATAATAAATGAAATTCACCATTTCGAGAGATGGTAGGTCGTACGTACGCATGAACACTACTTTTATTTCTTTGTCATATTAAAATATTGAAAAGTGAATGATAGATATGTATATTATAATTCCAATATCATATATATGTCATATATGTTTCATATTTTTATTAAAATTATCCTTAATACTTTCCATGCATAGCATGAATGAATCACATCACTTTGAGGGGGAGATAGTCCACACTTCCACAAACGATGATATTATATATCCACATTATGGAAAGAATGAAGTTATTTTTAATATAAAAATAAAAGAATATGATATAGGTTATAATTTATATATTACAAAATAATATAAACATAAAAAATATTTTTGAGACCAGCCATTAAGATAATAATGGGAAAATAACAAAAATAGTATCCATAGAGTTGATTAACCTGCATAACATGAACTACAATTTCAATTGTTTGAATATGAGGAATTGGGAAAAGAAGTGGAAATGATATATTACATTAGAAACATAAAAATATTGTATATAAATGAGTCTATATCTATAATTCAGTGATAGATTAATGAGGTGATGATGAAGTATCAAATGAACTTAAATTAAGAGAGGTACTTTGAGAACATTACCTCTTGAAAATCACCCCCTTGAAAGACACTTGAAGACCTTGTATTGGGTATTTTGGTGAGAAAAAAAGAACTTGGATTTAGGGAGAGTGCGTATGAGTGGTTTTTTCAGATATTTAAGGAGATAAAATGATTTTTGGGTAGAAATGGGGAGGTGAGGGGTGGTATTTAATCATGAATAGAGGTGGGTTCGAGTCATTAAATTATTGATTATTTTATATTTAAGGAAAACCACATTGAGGTGACATTAATTTCAATGAATTATACTTTAAATTATTGTTTTTAGGATTTTTATAATCAAGAAACACATCTACCAACCAATAAAATTTTCAATTTTGAGGAATTTTAAGATTTTACCTTTTAACTTTAATCCTTGTCACAATTTTAGCTATACAATGGTAATTTTTTTTTTACCATGGTGCATTTTTTATTCGTAAAAAATAAAATGACCTTAAAAAATAATTTAGAACTTATGATTACATATATAGAATCCATTTTAATTAATTAAATTCACATAATTGGACAAATTTTATTTAAAATTAATTCCATAGACAAAACTAAAAAAGCGGGTTTTAAAAGTGAAAATTTCAAAACATTGAAATGTTTTTATATCTAATTTAAACTTGAAATAGATTAAAATGACCTATTTTGGTTTGATAGATAGAAATAAAATCTAATTATACTTTAAAATAAACTAAAATGATAATATAACAATATCAATAAATTCGATGAAAAAGAAATTTTGAATTAAAATGCAGTATTTTTCACTATTCACTAAAATATGAAATTTATCGGAAAAATACCAAAAAATAAACCAAAGAAAATGTTAATGTCCTGATTAAAAATAATACAATTATTTTTTAAAATATAACTTATAAATGTGACGATAATTGATTTCATAATAGGTTTTCCATTAAAAGGTGGTAAAACCCTTTTTATGAAAATATAGGTTTTTATGTGTGAAATATGGTTTGTTCCTACCTTATGCTTATCAAACCTAATGGATAAATATCAAAAATATTTTATAGAATATATAAAATATATTTTTTATTAAAATTAACAGTAATTTTAATTAATTATGTTTACTAAGATAAAACACCTAGGAAGCATAAAAATCAATATATTTGTTTTGATATCCAATTGATTCTTATTTTTCATTTCTGATTAATTGGTAACACATGAATTCATTTTATATTTATATAAGCCATAATGTTTTATAATTTATTCAATAATATTCATAACAACTAACATAACAGTTAAGTTATATCATATTATAATAATATTTTAATAATACAATGTTATGTGGTGAAACTCGGTTTTGCATGTAGCACAAGGTATCAAGGAAGTTTTATCTTATGTGTAACACAAGCTATCGAGGAAGGTCTCTCTTGCATGTAACGTATGATAAAATTTTTTTGGGTGAATTACAAGCTATATCATTTGTTAAATTTATTTGAAATAGTAAATATATAATAGATTCATAGGATATTATTTTCCCATACAAGTTTGGTGTCACGTGACTTACATGCTATCAAATACAAGGTTATTACATTATAATTTCAGGGTGTTACATTCTCCCAAAATTAATTAAATTTCTTACTAACAATTTAATCTCAATTATGGTGATATTTTGTTTGATACATCCTAGGTTAGAAATCTCACATCGTGAGAAGCGTTCATAAGTCATCATCTATGAAAGAGAGAATGGAAAGTACAAAGGTCACATCGACTACCATGTAACTAGGTTTCTAAGTAGGAGAACATCAGTAGAATATAAAGATATGTACTTGGAGGAAAACAATAAATATTTATAGGGGTGAATAAGATCATCAATAAAAAACAAGTGATTGATCAATAGAATGTTGAGCGCCTCAAATCCATAAGTATGTGATGATTTTGTAGACCATCGGTTCTATAGAAATTAAGCTATTAGGAATTTTTTTATTTCAAAGTCATTTTCCTAATATTGGGAAATTTATTTTCTTACCAAGAATATAATGAAATATTCTTACTTGATAGGTTTCTATTTCATATGAACAATACTAAAAAATCATTTAAAGGATCATAAGTCCTATAAAATGGTGAAAAGTCCATATATTTATCTCTTACTATATTCCAAAACCAATATGGTTAATTGATTAATATCAAATCCCCAAAAGTTACACTACTTGTTCATAATTTACATTTGTTTGTTAAATTGTTTAACTAAAAACAAATTAAAATTAAAAAGGAAATTTCATAGGTCAATGGTTAGCATGAAACCCTTGTCATATTTTTGTCATTGGTTCAACCACGCAGCCTTTTCAAAGTTGATTGTTTTTCACCTAGCATATAGGTTGTCCTTTTATAAATCCAAATTTATATAATTTCCAAAATAAATATGATTCAAATACTTGAAATAAGTTTAACCACTAAAT
Organism: Viscum album; assembly: GCA_963277665.1. Classification (NCBI taxonomy): domain Eukaryota; kingdom Viridiplantae; phylum Streptophyta; class Magnoliopsida; order Santalales; family Viscaceae; genus Viscum; species Viscum album. Next base: position 256,167,414 of record OY728128.1, on the reverse strand, counting down.
ATCCTTTTAATTAATATAACATCAATACCTAAATACTTCATCCATTTATTTCCACATAGGACCTTCCTTTTTCTAGGGGTTATCCACAATATCATTCATAGGATTTATAAATCATTAAACCTTATAATCAATCTAAAAGACCTTGGGTTTAACCTTGATCATTCTTTTTCATAATCCTTCATTGTGTTTTGTAAGGAAAATGTGGATTATCCTAAGCATATCCCATAGGAGTGTCAAACTTGGTGCACAATAAGGCACATTTTCATGTACCAGGTTACCCCGAGTCAGGCCTGAAACACCTTATCAAAGTTGTTACTCCTAGGTACATATGTTCCAGAACCACGTCCACTTGTAGTATCCTGACATGGATTTATTTCTAAGAAGGCCCAAATAATCTATACTTTAACAAAATTCTATGGTTTTAATTTATAATTATCCTTAAATTATACCTTAAGGTTATTTTATATAATCTATGTTTTCCTAAATATGTTTTCCAAGGTTTCTATTAAACTTCCTTTGATACCAACTATAACGACCTGACCCTAGATAGCTCAGAAATGGTGTTTTCTATCAATTACATTGGCTTGATAAAAAGGAATCATGCCTCGAAGAACCGATCTATTTAGTTGCCTTGGAAAACTAGATACAATAATGAGTATTTCATTACAAATGAATACACTAATTAAAAAATGTTTTTTTTCATTTTAAATAAACAGCTTAGAGGATAACTCGAATCCATTTAATAAGTCCCTACATATCATTAATAGTAAAATTCTTATATTTTTTGGGAAAGAAACATAACAAGGGTGAGATCAAATACTCAGTAAGGGACAAATATAGAAAAAGCAATAATAAATCAATGAGAGTAATAATTTTGGCATGGTAAATAACTAGATACACATACCATGTAGTCAATAAACTAAAAATGTGCCATGGTAATAACTGGAAATACATTTCATTCAAATAACTAGATAAGGAAACATATATATGGCATGGTATGAAACTAAATCATACGCCATTTAATCATTGAACTAAAATGAACTATATCCCTAGATATGTTGACTCCAGATCCCATGGATGAATAACAAATGAAACTAGTATGAGAGAAATACTTAATTGTTGGGCGTCATGTCTGAGGCACATGAAAACCGATTACTATCAAGACCTTTAACAAGATGGTTTAAATCAAAGTGTAGAAACTCTTTTGTTGAATTATTTATCCCATGAGAACTAATCGATCCATCGAGAAACTATATAATGTCCAGGCTCCACCCATCATTTCCAATCCAAATTATTCAACATATTCAAAATAAATAAAATTCCTTTTCAAATAACAATATAGAATGAGAAATACAGATTCATCAACAGTACCACATTTAATCAAATAACCATCAAAGTAAACACAATATGTAAAATGGTGCATGGCTTAGGAAATTGTAATATCCATGATAAATGATATGGATAATTTGGATAAATTAAATTATCAATATTAAACCAAATAATGATTATATCGGTACAAAAAATCCCTAGTGGAGTAAAGATATAGGGTTTTTTCATGGATGAATTAATAGAATAACTTTTAAGAAAAATATTATTGATGAAAATATCCATTTCTTTTGAAAATATTTTTGAAAATATTTTTCATTGTAAATACCTTTTAAAAAAATTTCCATTAAAAATTAACCTTTTAAATGTGAAAATAATGATTCAATGAAATTATGGAAGATGAATCAATACATTTCGTACGAGGTAAAAAGAATATTCCTTTCATACGGTAAAAAAGTTTGAAATGTGATTTGTCAGGAAATAAATAATAAGACTCATTTGAAAACATGGCTAATAGATAGAAAGGGTAAAAATATATATACTAAATCATTTTTAAAAGTTTTAAAACACGTAAATAAAACATGGTTTTTAGAAGAAAATCGGTTCTCCAACTAAAGAGAGAAATGAAGTTGGGTTTTCTTAAAAACATTTTCTAAAATCTTTGAATACCAAAGAGTGAGAAAATGATACTAATAAGTGAAAATGGTCATGAATAACTAGATAAGAACATAATTATTTATTGAACATTTTTTATTTAATTTCATCAAATTGAAATACCATTGAAATATTATTAGAATTATTTTGGGGAAAATTAATATTTAAACATTCCAAAGTGTCTCAGATCACATTCAAACATTTTAAATCATAACCTCATGATGGAATGAAATTAAATGAAATTTATAATATAATGAGAGTAATTATATTCATTATATATCATGTGAAAGGGTAGTACAAAAAACATATAAAAGAAACTAGGTTCATAATAATATAACATGCCTCAATGAGATGAAATTAAAATTAAATCCCTTAGTAATGTAGTGACAAATGAATTAGAAAACTCAATGGTAGTAATATGTAAATAAAACATTAAAATACCATGAGTATAATATAATTCATCATATTATATTTCAATGTGGAAGTATTTAAACCATATATAAGAAATTAGGTGCACAATAATTATGTTTGCCATATAGAAGGAAAATGAGACAAGAACCTCATACCTTTAACATCATTGTGTTGTGTGGTATTTATCCACATGTATAGTGGGTTTAAGCATGTTAATAAATTATAAAACAACAATTTTAATATTTATTATATCATATATGATCCTCTTATAATATCTTATTTACTATTTGTTAATAACCTTTTATTATTCTAGCTATTTCGGGTGTTAATTGCCTAGTTTTCTCAAGTATGCTTTGGCATGTTATTTGATTATCATATTAAATAGATTGTGATTTCATTATCTCAAGAATGTAAAAAATGAATTTATTATATTATATATTGATTACATATGTATTTATAATAATCTATATGGTTTTATATAACAAATTAAATGCACCATTCATGGAGACGGTAGGCCGTACGTACGAATGAACGTAACTTTCATTTCATTGTTGTATTAAAATATTGAAATGTGAATGATACATATGTATATAATAATTTAAGTATCATATATATGTAATATATAATACATATTTTTATTGAAACTATCCTTAATATGATCCATTCATAGTGTGAATGAATCACATCACTTTGAGGGGGCTGTAGTCCACACTTCCACAAATTATGATATCATATATCCAGAATATGGAAAGCATTAAAGAATGTTGAATAAAATATTGAAAAAATATTAAATAGGTTATAATGTACATATTATAATATTATTTAATATTAAAAAATAGTTTTAATACCTTCCATTAAAGCGGCAATGGAAGAAGAATAAAAATAGTATTCACGGAGTTGATTAACCGGCATAAATTGGACAATTATTTCATTTCTTTGAATAAGAGGAGGTGATAGAAGATTTGTATATGAGATATTACATTATAAACATAAAAATAAAGTATATTAATTATTATTTATTTATCATGCATTTATGTATTAAATAGGTGACGATAAAGTAGAAAAATAAAATAAATTAAAAGAGGTACTTTAAGAAAATTACATCTTGAATATCACTACGGGAAAAAGAACTTTTTGCGATGGGAATAAATCTCGTCGCAAATAGTCCATCCAAGAGGTTATTTGCGACGGGGGTAACAACCCATCGCAAATAACCGATTATTTGCGACGAGATTTCGTGTCCCGTCACAAAAGGTTGGGCGCGAATAGCGTGCCAAACCGCGTGAAGGTTATTTGCGACAGGGGGATCCCCCCGTCGCAAATAGTGAAGTATTTGGGATGGGCCCCGTCGCAAATACTCAGCGACGGTTAATAGCTTTTTGCGATGGGATGTCCTCCCGTCGCAAAAGGTGTGTCGGTAGGGACTATTTGCAACGAGACCTATCACAAATAACTTTTTAACCACCGACAGTAATTATTGTGGGCGTAGGTATTTGTGACGGGTCCCGTCGCAAAAGATGCTATTTGCGACGAGTAACCCGTCGTAAATAATCTAACCTATATCTACCCTCATTTGTTTTTCTTCACATTTCTCCCAATTTCTAGATCATGTTTCTATTTGAACTCTGATTTCAGAGGGAAAATTTTTCAAAGTTAATTTTTTTGGTCTCGAAGAAGTTGTGAAGCTGTCTACATCAATAGCAAATCAAGTTTAAAGGTATTTCTGTTTTATTTAATTTATTATTTATTTCAATTTTTATGTTAAATTTTATTATTGTTGATTAGTTGTAATTAAATTGAATTTAAATTGTTTTGTCATGACTATTTATTTGTACTAATAAATTGAAATTTTTAGTATTAATTTTTAATAATTAGTAGTAATTAGTAATTATTTACGATAAATAGTAATGTATAGAATTAATTTGCAGTAATTAAAAACAATTGGTAATAAATAATAATAAATACTAATAATTAGTAATAAATATTAATAATTATTAATAAATAGTAATAAATAGTAATAATGAGTAGTAAAAAGTAATAAATTATAATAATTAGTAATAAATTGTAATAATTAGTAATAAATTCTAATAATTATTAATAAATTGTAATAATTAGTAATAAATTGTAATAAATTGTATTAATTAGTAATAAATTGTATTAATTACTAATAAATTGTAATAATTAGTTAAAAATTGTAATAATTAGTAATAAATTTTAATCATTAGTAATAAATTGTAATAATTAGTAATAAATTGCAACAATTAGTAATAAATTGTAATAAATTGTATTAATTAGTAATAAATTATAATAATTAGTAATAAATTGCAATAATTAGTAATAAATTGTAATAATTAGTAATAAATTGTAATAATTAGTAATAAATTGTAATAATTAGTAATAAATTGTAATAATTAGTAATAAATTTTAATAATTAGTAATAAATTGTAATAATTAGTAATAAATTGTAATAATTAGTATTAAATTGTATTAATTAGAAATAAATTTTAATAATTAGTAATAAATTGTAATAATTAGTAATAAATTGTAATAATTAGTAATAAATTGTATTAACTATTAATAAATTGTATTAATAAGTTATAAATTGTATTAATTAGTAATAAATTGTATTAATTAGTAATAAATTGTTTTAATTAGTAATAAATTGTAATAATTAGTAATAAATTGTAATCATTAGTAATAAATTGTAATAATTAGTAATAAATTGTAATAATTAGTAATAAATTGTAATAATTAGTAATAAATTGTAATAATTAGTTATAAATTGTAATAATTAGTAATAAAATGTATTAATTAGTAATAAAAATTAATAATTACTAATAAAATGTAATAATTACTAATAAATTGTAATAATTAGTAATATTTATTAATAAATACTAATAATTAGAAATAATTAGTAATAATTAGTAATAATTTGTAATAATTAGTAATAATTAGTAATAATTAGTAATAATTAGTAATAATTATTAATAATTAGAAATAATTATTAATAAATTGTAATAATTATTAATAAATTGGAAGAATTAGGAGTAATTAGAAATAATTAGGAATAAATAGGAATAATTAGCAATAAATATGAATAATTAGCAATAAATATGAATAAATAGGAATAATTTGTTTTAAATATAAATAATTAGTAATAATTAGTAATAATTAGGAATAATTAGTAATAATTAGAAATAATTAGTAATAATTAGTTATAATTAGTAATAATTAGGAATAATTAGGAATATATAGAAATAAATAGGAATAATTAGTAATAAATAGGAATAATTAGTAATAATTAGGAATAATTAATAAAAATTATGAATAATTGATAATAATTAGTAATAAATTGTAATAATTAGTAATAATTTGTAATAATTTGTAATAAATTCTAATAATTAGTAATACATACTAATAATTACTAATAATTACGAATAAATACTAATAATTAGGAATACTTAGAAATAATTAGAAATAATTAGCAATAATTAGAAATAAATAAAAATAATTAGTAATAAATAAGAATAATTAGTAATAAATAAAAATAATTTAAGTAATTAGGAATAATTAGTAATAATTAGTAATAATTAGTAATAATTAGTACTTGATTAGTCGTGTAGAACCCACCGACCAGAGTACATTTCTTCTCAGGTTTAGGATGGATTATGTGCACACTGGTTGGGTGGTGGATTTCAGAGTAGGTCTTCATTGGGTCGGTAAAACCTGGGGAGACAGGAGGTGACACATTGAGCTGGTAGCCGTGCATTCAGTACACATAGAGAGCATCTGGTAAGTATATATTTTTAAAAAATTTATATAACTTTAAATATAATCATTTTATTTTACATTTCTATAGGCAGTAAAGCATCCCGATATTACGAAGTTCGACGTTTATCGAAGGATTTATAGTGATCCAGCCACTGGAGATATTAGAGGTGATCTCCATCGTCTAATTGTGGTTAGTATTATTTTTTCAGTTTGACGATTAACTGCATATAATATTTTCCCAATTTTAATTTCAAATTGGAATTGAAGGAGTCATATGAGGATGCGACCTCTCAAACACAGGTTGAGGGTTAGGACGAGGTGACTGATCAGACCAGTGCAAACCATTTCGACGAGGCGACATGGATGCAGGCGACTCAGTATGGCTTTGAGAAGGGCTGAGTAGTTGGTATCAGCTCTCATGTGACTCCTGGTACTTATTATGGTACTGCTATGATATTGACATCAAGCTTGAGAGGAGCTGGTGGAGAGGCATCGTCTTCTGCCTCACAATATCAAGAGGAGTTACAAGCTCAGAATGACCTTATAGAGAGTTTGCAGATGTAGTAAGAAGAGATGCATCAGTAGTAGTAGCAGCAGAATCAGCAGAACAAGGAGGATATGTGTCGATGGAAGTAGCATCATCAGGAGAAGTTGGAGTACATGCGTCGTTTGACTCGTAGTTTGGGGATGGAGTTTCCTCCACCATCTCCTTCAGCTCCTCCACCTCCTCCAGAAGACGACCCCAATGATTTTTTTATGTTAAAAACATTTGAATTTAACATTTGTTGTAATATGAAGTATTTATAGTTTCTGTCTTTTATATTGGTGCAAATATAAGATAATTTAATTTTCAATATTTTATGATCTTTTTTGTGAATATTGAGAATTTTAATAATTTTAATAAACATTATTTTTATTATTATTTTAATAATATTAATATTATTGTTTCATTAATAATAATTTTATTAAATATATTTTTTCAGTATTTTATTTTTTAATTTTTGTTTATCTTACTATTAATAATAACAATAATAATAATAATATTATTTTATAATTATTTTATATTTTTTTGTGAATATTGAAAATTTTAATATATTTTTATTTCATTTATTTCAATAATATTAAAATTAATTTTTCAATAATCATAATTTTATTAATATTTTTTTTAAATTTATTTATTATTTGCTACGGGATCTGTTGCGATGGGTTTCTATCACAAATAGTCTAAATAATTTTTTTAAAAGTATTTGCGATGGGATTAGGGACCCGTCGCAAAATGTATTTGCGACGGGCCCATCACAAATCTTCTAAATAATTTTTTTAAAAAGTATTTGCGACGGGATTACGGGCCCATGACAAAAATGTTTATATATATAAAGTATATATTCAAGGACTTTTTTGCGACGGTGAAGTCTCCAGTCGCAAAAAAATATTTTTCCACGGGCCCGTCGCAAATAATATTTTTTGCGACGCCATTTTCTACGATGAACTATTTGCGACGGGACCCCATCCTAAAACTTATTTGCAACGGGATCCCATCGCAAATATCTCGTCACAAATACCTAGAATTCTAGTAGTGTATAACCTCATTGAAGACCCCTGATGACCATTGATTTGGTCTTTTGGTGAGAATATAAGAACTTCGATGTGGGGAGAATTTTTAAGAGAGGTTTGGGTAGATATTGGAGGAGATAATGTTTTTTTTTGGGTTGAAATGGAGAGGTGAGGGGTGGTATTTATACTTGAGGAAAGGTGGGTTCAAGTAATTAAATATTATGTATTTTAATTTTAAGGCTAACCACATTGAGGTGGAATTAATTTCCAAGAGTTATAATTTCAATTAATGTTTTATATTCTGGTTAGGGTCTTGAAAACCTCATACAACCATTAAATTATGAAATTTTTATCTATGTTAAGCGTTTACCTTTTAACATTAACCATTGTCACAATTTTACGTATACAACGATAATGTTTTTACCATGGAAATTTTTTGACACATAAAAATGAAATTTAAATTATAACCTAATTTGGACCTTCTTATTAAGAATATTGAATCCATTTTACCTAATTAAATTAACATAATTGGGAAAAATTTATTTAAAATTAAATCTGATGACAAAACTAAAAAGAAGGGTTTAAGGTGAAATGTTCAAAAGTTTGAAATGTTTTTATGTCTAATTTATTTTGAAATTTATTACAAGGATACATTTTGTTTTATTTATAAAAAAATAATCTAATTATACTTTATAATCAATTAAAATTAAATTCTATCAATATAATGAAATTACATGAAAAATCATTTTTGAATTAAAATGTAGTTTTTTCACTATCCACCAAAATATGAAATTTGTCAAAAAAATTCCAAAAATCCAACCAAATTAATTTTTTATTTCCCTAATACAAATAATACTATTATTTTGTCAAATATAACTTATAAATGTGTTAAAAATTTCTTTTAAAAAGGTTCTCCATTAAAAGGCTTTAAATTTTGTTTTATGAAAATAATGTTTTTCATGTGTGAAATAATGTTTGTTATAATATTATCCATATCAAACATAATGTCTAAATAAATAAATATTTTATTTAATATATAACATATATGTTTCATTAAATTCATTCAATAATTGTAATTAATTATTTTTACTAAGATAAAACTCCTTGGAAGCATAAAAATAAATATATTTCTTTTTATATATAATTGATTCTTAATTTTCATTACTAATTAACTAGTAACCCTTGAATTCATTTTATATTTATATAACCCATAAAATTTTTATGTTAGTTAATAATATTCATAACATCTAACATAATGATTAGGTTATATCATATTATAATAATATTTTAATAGGACAATGCTATTTGGTGAAACTCGTTCTTGTGTGTAACACAAGCTATCGAGGTCGGTCGCTCTTGCGTGTAACGTAAGCTAGAGTGGAAGGTATATTTTGCATGTAATGAAAGAAAAATATGTTTTTTGTGCATTTCAATATATATTAAGAATTAAATTTACTTTAGATAGTAAATATATAGTAAAATCTCAAGATATTATTTTCCCTTAAGCACTTGGTGTCGCATGCCTTGCACGTAATCAAATACAAGGTTCTTACTTTTGAATTTTGGGGCATTACATCTGACCCCATAGATGGATTTTTATTTGACTAAGAACATTTTCACACATAAGTGGGAGATATTCATTAACTAATGGTTAATATATATAATAGATTTTTTTGATTCTCTATAGGCTGTTGTGCCCCAGGTTTATGTGTCATAGGGTGAGGATCCAGATGTAGACATGTGAGATAAAGTGGTACATACAGTGGATATCCATAATGATCATATTGATGCTCCTATAATTCCTTATATAAATTATTTATTTCATCACCATAGTACATATGATACATATTCTACTCATCCTATAAATATTCCACTTCCAACCGCAATGACATATTCTATACTAATAGGGATTCAATATTCTTATTCTAGTGATTATCCTTATTATCCCATTATTTTATTATAGTTTGATATGATACTATTAGATGAATGAGATATATTTTATTCTACCTTTTTCCTAGGGGATTTATTCCCATAGAAGAACAACCATCATCTACCCACATATGAGAGAGATCTAGTCAACAACCTTCATCTTTCCACATTAGAGAGAGTTCTAGCCAATATAAATCTTCCTTATAGGTAGTAAAGGGTATAGGAAAAAAGAATTTAAATCCAATACTTATCACATGGGATGATATATTGGTAGTTTTAGTAGATGATACATATATTGATCATATTTTAGAGCATGAGCATTGATGAACATGAAGTCAGAGAATTATTTATACACCAATTTATTGAATATTGGTGCTTCTAAAAAAATGATATAGACATCTCTGATACCAACACGTTCACCCACTTGGTTCACTCATCTACTTATATCCACGCAATGATGTCCTACCCTCACGGTTCAAGCCTCCTATAAATCACATAAATTAAGACCCCCATCGACCTTGTTTGGCCTCCATGCAAAATAAAAACTATTGATACCATCATACATGACCTTAACCATTCATTAACCGTAAATGGGAACCACCATCACCTTTCCTGCTCATAACCTCACCATCTTTACTAGAAAAATCAACCCACATCCTCCTACATCCGTACATCTCCTTAAAATAAAATTGATTACAACACTATGATCACTACATGGTTCCACACACTTGTTGAATTATATTATCAATAGAAAATTCATGGTAGTGTGTGTGGTTATATTTTAGGAACTATTTTTTCCATGTGATAAGATGGAATCAACTTTTGTGTGTTGAGGGTAGTTCATGTTTGGGGATTGGTGTCTACGGTGTGTTGATAGAGTTTACTATGGGGTATTTGTTCTTTTTTAGTGTTCGATGATATCATGTTTTCCCATTGTCATTCAATGTTTAATAATTATAGTGAATACATAAAAATAGTGTTACCAATGCCTCATTTTATTGGGTCATTTTTTGTAATTTTATGCATATTGATCTTGGTATTGTGAAATATTCTTGATGTGGTATGTGTGGTTCACACTTGACCATAATGTATCCTTATAAAAAAATTATTGAAGGAGGAAATTAATATAACATTATTTATTTCCTATGGGATACCAATTATTTAATACGGAATAAGATACAAATCAATGAGTTTTTATTATTTATTTAAACACATATATCTGTGAGAGCTAACAAGTAATCACATATAGGAAAAAATCATATATAGGTATCCTGAATTTCTGATAAACAACTCTTGGTATTTTACCAATTGATTCATTTTTAAAACCCCATGAAAATTATTCTTCACACCATAGAATGAGATTTTGGATGATTTATAGGTGAAAAGGGTATTATCTGACTTTATTGAACACGATGTGATAAAATTATTTCTAATTTGGGAATATATGGAAATTAAAATATAATAATTATTTGGACATGAAAAAAATAGAATTTCATCCCCTAAACTGTATTCAAAACATTGAAACTATATCTCTAATTTACATGTATTAGTTTAGTTTTAGTTATTTATTTTTGGATTTATTTTTTTAAAATTTATTTTTTAATTACATTGAAAATTTAAATGCCCAATATTCATTAAATATGATATTTCTAGTAACTAAAGAAATTCTCCCTATGAGATCAAATATACTTCTATGATTTTAGTAGTTAGTAAGTTTATAAATTTTAAAATTTTATATTCCATGATAGAAAATACTAAATTTTTGACCTTATTTTTTCTATAACCCAAGAACAAAATACTTGTATATTACATCATTTTATCTAAATATTCATTACATATCATAATAAAACAAACCCAAAAACCTATATATTTAGTTTATTTATTGACTAGATATATAATAAACTCATTTTACAACTATTGTTAAACATATACCACAAACATTATTTACACATAATACATTTATAATCATATAACAAGTAATAATATTCTTAATACCCCAGAAAAAATGTAAACACAATTAAGGGGGAGAACAAATACAAAATACAGGTAAACATGAGAAAAAAAATCAAAGATTACAAGTGATCATAAGATAAACATATGTGTTGGGAACATAATAAAGGTGCATGGATATAAAATAAGATAATAATACTTATTAATGTATAGATAATAAATTTTGATTCATGACATAAGGATTTTATCCTAACATAAGACATGAGTAATAGGCTTGTGGAAACTTGACTCAATAATCATGAGCCATGAAAACATAACATAGGAGTATGTATTTGGAACATACATAAGCATGGGTAATAACTTCATATATTGATTATTACTACTAATACCGTCATCATATAGTGGAAAGAGTCACAGAGTGGACAGGGTTCACTCTTCATTCCCATAAACATATTGGATAAAGTCGCATAGTGGATTGGGTTTAATGTCAAGTTCCATACATTTCATATCATAAGATATAAAGCTTTACTAAATGAATTAAAGTTATATATAATTTAAGGTCCACTCATCACATAATGAAAAACTATACATATTCATGCCACATGAATAAGGAAATATTCCTAAATCCATCATAGCTGAATTAACCCAAAGGGAAAAAGGGTTTTCATAAAAAAAATCCATAAGAAATTATCATAATCCATCTACAGAAAAAATATTGATAATTCTATTTGAGAATATTCCCAGAGAATTATAAGAAAAATTAATGGTTTTTGACATAAATTAAAACACTTTTATAAGATAATTAAAATTTAATTTGAGAGTAAAGAATAGATACCATTCATATTTTGGAAACTTTTATAATAATTTATAAAAAGGTGAATAAATATTTATTTAGAAAACCATGAAAACTTAGACATGAATTTTCTTAAATAAAATTGTTGATTATGCTGTTAAAATACATTAATATGGAAAACATTTAAAAAATATATTCCTTTCCCACATTAATAATAGAAGTTAAAGTTGGTATAAAACCATCATACTCAAAAAAGATAAAAAAAGATTCATTTTATAATGAAATTAATTTACATTAAGAAAAGAATAATAAGTAATATTATTAAATATAAGGATATATAGAAAACAATATAGTGAATATGGAAATGAATAATAAATATTTCCATCCAAAAAGAAGAGATAAGTTTGGATGTACTTACAAAAATACTTTAGGTTGAATTTTGAAAAAAATAAAAGTTAAGTGATACAAATACATGAAATCCCCATTAAAAAATAGAGGATAATAAAATATATGGGTTTTACATAAAATGATATATAATTTCCCTTGAATTATGTTCAAATATAAACCATCTCTATTTCAAAATGGGTTTGTTCAAAAAAATCTTAACTTTACTCTTAACTTCCACGAAATTTCTTTATACCACTACATATTAAAAATAAGCATCATAATCACTTATATTTGATACTTATTCATGTCTATTAATTTTTATACTATTCAATTATAATAAATAATTACACCTATATTAGTTATTGAGTTTTTATTTTCATCGTCGAATGGTAGTGATTTTGATTATTTTGTAAAAGTTTTTGAAATGGATATATTGATACTCATTATTTTTTTACTAAAAAGGCCTTTAATAGTGCTAAAAATGGTATTTACCAGTGCTTACTACAATAGTGCTATTAAAATCACTATGATTTTATTAGTACTATAAAAATGCTAATAAATACCCCCATTTATGAGTTCTAAATAAAAGTGTTGTTAAAGGATGCCTTTATCATCACTACTGAGTGAGATGGTAAAGGATGACTTTATTAGTGCTAAATAAAAGCATTGATAATGATATATACTGGAGTGTGTTGTAACAACACACTGCCACACTAGAAATAAGGCATACCATAGTGTACTATTATAGTACACTGCAACACCAGAAACAAAACAAAAAATTAGAAAAATAGAATAAAAATATAGAATTTATGTGAAATAAAATTTACAACACAAAAAAATCACAATTATTGAGAAAAATAACGCACCTATATAAAAGAAAAAACCACCCATACTTGAGGAAAATAATGCACCTATATAAGAGAAATAATCTTATGTTAGTGATATTATAAAGAAATAAATTAAACATAATGTTTTTATTCTGAACTAAACTTTGTATCATACCAAGAACAATGTGTATCAGATTGAGTTGCGGTTGATTATTTCACATCACACCACTACTTATCTGTATTCAATAATTATATATGTGAAAATTAATTAAATAATTATATCATAAAAATGATAAGTAAATTAATTATTTAGTAGTATATAGAATGATGAGAATAAAATCTAGGCCCATTTTCTTGGTTTTGATGATGTGATGTGTGTTTTAATCTAAAATTACACTTATATATTGGAAATATGCCCTTGGAGTCATATCGGTCTCACTATTTTTCATATTGAGGTGTGGATTATTTCTACACACCCCAAATGACATATTTAACATTTTCTAAAGTACCAAAATAATCCAAATGTGTTTTCTCAGTTTGAGTATATCACTTTGTTTTTACTAAATGTCATTTTAAACTAGAAACACACACTTTGAGTCATACCAATCACATATTGTGTTGATTTTATGTTATCCTGATTCATACACCTCAAAAATGGATTATGAACCATTTCCTAAATTATCATGATAATATGTGTGTGTTTTTTTTATTTTTTAGTGAGGGAGAATTTTTGAACTAAAATGTCAATTTAACATTGCTAATAGAAACATTGAGTCATGTCAGGCACATCATATATGAGATTGTGGTATGGCTAATTCATACATGTCACAAATGAATTATGAATTTTCTCTATTAAATTATCCAAACAATATGAATGTGTTTTCTCAGTTTTGAGTATGTCATTTTTCTTTTTTATTAAAATTAATTTCAATTTTAAATAAAAATATTCACTTAGAGTCATACTGGATAGACCGTGAATCTGATTTAGGTAAAGCTAATTCATACATGTCCCAAAAAACATATGGATTTTTTTCCTAATGTATAAAAAAATAAGAATATGTTTTATAATTTTTAGGTACATCAATTGTGTTGTTTATTAATATTTCATTTTAAACTGGAAACACACACTTTGAGTTATATCGGTCACATCATGTTTCATTTTGATAACAGATTGATTATTACATGTAAAAAATGACTTATGAATTATTTTATTAAATTATCAAGACAATATGAGATAAATTTCTTAGTTTTAAATAATTGAAACTTTTTGAACTAAAATGAATAGTTTAAACTGATAACATACACTTTATGTCATGTTAGGCACATTGTTTATTTGATTGAGGTGTGGCTGATTCTTATATACCACAAATGACTTATATATTCCACACAATTTGAATCATACTTGGAATATTGTGTGTTTCTTTGAGTTATGGTTTATTCCACCATGTCTTTTTATCCTACAGTGCATTCAACACTCTAGTTTATCTAACAATATTGTAGTTTTATAACCCAAAATGTTGAATTCATTAGATAATAAAAATAAAATTTCATCATCATGAGTTAATCATACTTATTGAGTGCATGATAATATTATATAGGTGAATTATACTTATAAATGAGGTCATTTATTCCTTTAAAACATTAACAATTAGTGAAAACCAAATATCATTCATTTATTGAACTAAAATGAATATTTACATGTGAGTATTATGGAATATAATAAAATATATATTTCCCATTCACCATCAAAGAGAGTAGTAACTGCCTGATAAATCATTTACATTCATTGATGTAAGAAACTTCAATGTGAACCATTATGTATTTTTAGAAGATAGTAAACACCACTGTAAGTTGTTTACCCCTTTTTGACAGTATTGAACATCAGTATAACCCTTTATAACACCCAAACGACACTAAAATATAGTTCACCCATTAAGTATTTCTATATTATGCTATAGATCAGTATATCCTTTTTAATATTCTGGGTAATGATAAAATCTGTCATAACATCATCATTATTTTTTCATCAAAAATAGAATATCCATATTCTCATATATTTTCTATCAAGAATGATGATGATTTTTTTATTAATGAGCTAGTGAACATGGATCATTTTATAGAATGAATGTTCACATGTATAATGAATGTTACTTGTATTGGTTTTTCAAGTATTTTTAAAATTATATCACGCATATAATTGATGATCAAATAGCCCAAATAATTACACCAACCACCAAAGTGAAACCACCATATTGTTATTTTCTAAAAATACACAATTCAGTCAATGAAATTATGTATTTAATTATTTTTATTTGAGGTTTTGGATCAAACTACTTACTTATTTTTTAAAGGGGATTTTATTTGGATTTTAAATGCTTCACGTTTTCATTTGATGTGGGTTCTTTAGTTTTGGGGATTTCTTCATGAATAAGTTTCTTTTCATTTGAGGCCATGTTTCCTTTGACACCATCCCTCCTTGATGACCACAATATCTTAATGTTGGTTTTCCTACAATAGTTATCTCATACACCTACTTTATTTAGTGGTTCATTACAAACATATTTATTCCAACATTTGAGATGGATTATATAATTTTTTGACAATTGTATTGGTGTTGTATGACTCTTAAGTGACTACTGAATCCACTACCAAGACCCTTTAATTATTTTGTAGAGAATCCCTAAGAAAGAAAATGCATCTATTTTTTTGTCGATGTTTAGTTTTTTCTTGGTGAGGGATTTATTTAACTCATCAATAATATTTGATAGTACATGGAATATAGTAATAGAAATTCTAGACTATGATAATCAGTTTTGAATAAAATATGTGGTGTTTCTTTTGTTTATGAAAAAAATTACTCCACTTAAATTTCAGTAAAAAATCACTTATACAAGTGGTGATTTTTTTAATAAGATACCCAAAACACTTATACAATTGATCTTATCTTAAGTGGAAAGTGTTGTGCACACTTTAAAAAATTGTTCTCAAGAAAAAACAAAGTATTATCCCCATTCTACTCAATTTATCAACAGTTTTATTATTTTCAATACATCACTTTGCCTCCTCCTCTACCTCAGACTTTTTATCTAGCTCCTCATCCACGTCAGTCCCAAAATCCTCTTCCGCTTACACCTCCTCCATTGCCCAATAATTTTACTATTTGTAGGTCAGTAGTTCTAAACAAATTAATTTCCTCCATTATACTTACCCTTCAAAAATAGATAAAAAGTAATATATAATAATTATGACACTAACTTTTCATACCCTAAATATATTTATAATGTCATATCTTTTACTATATCACAAATATAGAAGTTAATCACCAAAATTTGTTGTTAGAAAATATTTTGACATCATGTAAGATACCAAAACATCTCTGAACAAATGTAATTCTTCTTCTGATTATGATGTTTTTTTTCAATCATGGTAGTACTAATAAAATATAGAAATTTTTTATTAAGAAACATTTTTAAAGAAATTGAAATTATCTTCATAAATTAAATGTTTGGGGATTCTGGTATTTTCATGGTTTATGATATCTCTCATAAATTTTCAAACATAATACCCACAATCGTTTTCATTATCTTACTTTAGACACTGTAGAAAAATTGATGAAAATAAGTAAATGACATTGAAATATATTTTGATATTTAAATACTTCGATATATACCAAAACATGTTTCTATTTATAGTAATCCACAAGATTTTTATGTCTTGACAGTGAATTCATACCATGATTTAGCCTATATTTTGTGATCTCTCTATTATAACAAATGTATTGTTAAAAAATAGACCGAAACATATAATTATATTTTTATATATAAAATAATAATTTCAAGTTATTAAAAATTCTTAATACACATCATGCATGGTTGATTTTTTGGATATCCATGCATTGGATCCAAAAAATAAATATTTGGGGTATCTAGATTGACGGTGATCAGCATCCATTGCTATTTAAAAAACAAACAAGTAATATAAAAAATAAAAATATATTTTATTTTATTAGAATGTTTATTTTTACTTACTAATTTTAGGCATAAAAAAGATTATTCCGTCTATTGTTTTTTTTTCTCACACGATTCAGTTAGATCAACTTTTTTCTTATTAATTTCATCATTATCCAAATTAATATTTTCTAAAGAAATGATACAAGGATTAATGAATCTAAATCATTATTTTCATGGTTTTACCTTTATATAGTAGTAATATGAAATCCAATGAAAAAATATGAATAGAAATTAACTTAATAAACATATTAGCTCACTATTTCGACGAATGAATTATGAAAATATACCTCATGTTTGTATTCAAAATTGAGATCAACCACCATTTAGGCTTGGGAAGCTCATTTATACCATTGATACCAACTACATATATCCTAAAAGTCCCATATATTTATTTTTACAATGGAATGTAAGATATATTTTAATCTTTAAATATGGAAAATGCATGAATTTGAAATTATAATAAATGTTTCTCTGGAACTGGGGGGAGAATGTTATATCGAAAGGTAGTTTTTATTTTTTGGTTTTTTCACTAGATTATCTTGATCCAGACTTCTATTTCCCCATCACTTTATCCATATGTAATATCACACCTCACTTCCAAACTTTTTTAATCAACTATTACAATTTTTTCTAATAAAAAACATTTTAATGGAATACTTCATGAATATTTATATGATGTGGTTAACATGCTATAAAATTTACTATATCATTATTGGCCATTGTGATATCCATATCATCAAGTGAAATATAAAACTCAATGGTCAGTTCATGAGAAACCATAATCCCCACTCTCATGCGATCTTTTGTGATTAATTTTAGGTGAATATTGTCTCCGGAGATATTATACACTGTATCCATCGCAATAATGTTGTTCATGGGTGTTGATAGATAAAAATAAAATACAAAAAATCCATACATAATTCTTGTATTATAATGTTATTAGAATTTTTTGATTCACATTTAGGAGACAGATTAATAAAAAATTTTATTAACTCGGGTAAGGTATGTAGTTGAGGTGAATGACAAGCATCCAAGCTTGTATGGTAATTTGGTATATGTGAAGATATTTGTTCCACCACCAGTTCACTTTGATCTTTTCTCATACATTGGTCTGCCGAACCAGACTAGGTAATAATATCTTTCAAAGAATCTATTTGTGTCTACAATCCTGCCATCATCTTATATGTATCTTCACATGGACTTATCTTCTCTAAATATGTTTTAGAAGATACTCCAAAACATAATCCTCTAACCGAACCATATTGTTATGGTAACTTAAAATCCACTAAATGTTGTCTTTCTTCGTATATGGTCAGTTCTGATTCTCATGTCTAAACCATAGAAAAATATAAACACAAATAGGAACTTTTACATAATAGTGTTATACAGAATAAATAATAATTATTTTATCACACTTACACATATTTCCCATAATATTTTTGTGTTTTCATAAATTAGTATACCCTCTTTATTTATGTGATCCTCCTTCCATAGCACATTATGTGGGATAAAAGTGGATCTGAATTTTGATTCATCAATATGAAAATAAAAAAAGGAGCATATGTTGTTTCATATCTTATAAAATATTTGTTGTTAATTTAAAATATATACCAATTTATTCTCTAGTAAATAATACCCCATCCATTCTTTGTGAAAGGGGAACAATGGTTTTGATGAACATTATTTATTTTCATTACTCTTCTTATGTTTCATAAATTAACAATTTTGAATATAATTTGACAAAATAGATAATTTCAAATAATTTATTATCGATTGCAATTGCAATGAAATTATTTTTCATAGTAATTACTTAATAATTTATTCAATGTTTCTAGATTTATAATATGTTTACAACTACATGTTGTGTTGGGATTTACTTTCCCCTTAGTATCCCTAAGATGGAACTTGGTAAGATAAGTCTGGAAGCCTCTATGGGATTTTCTAGTGGCCATCAAGAAAAATCTCTCACATAAATATTCTAAAATAAATGAATTCTGCAAGGAATAATGAAGATTAAATAAATATTTCAATAAATAATTTTTTGGTAAAATAAAAAAAGTATACTATAACATTACCATTATATATTTATAAAGGTTTTCCTACATTATAGGATTACTATGGAAACATGATTTAATATCAATTGGAAGATTCATCCTTGATGTGACCCCAACATAATTAATTAACATTAACTTTTTGGGTTCAAAATGTTAGCCAAATTGATTCTAAAAATCCAAAAATTATATTGTTACTTCTTTCATTGAGAATTTTATTCAACACTATAATGCTAAGTCATTCTTGTTTTTTCATCAACATTATTATTGTCCCCTAATAATTCTAAAATTTAAACATCAACAATCTATTCTTCCTTTGGATTGTATAATCATCATCTGTAGAAGACATTATCTGCATGAGTAATTAAAAATTTAATTTGTCTTCAATAAAAAAACATAAACATGGACAAAGGATTTGAGAAGGGTCATATACATCCTCTGTTTGAAAACTTGATGAACTATTCAACTCCATATTTATAATCTTTTTTTAAATGATTAGCATGAATCTATTTTGAATTAAATTGGTAATTTAATTTAAGAAAAGAATTACTCCACTATGGTTGGTAATATCTTTTTAATTCATAAAAAGGGGGAAGTTATATAGACCTGCCATCCTCATCATCTTTATCCACCAAATAATTATTATTGTATTGTTTTCTTGAGACTCATACTCCATATCTTCTGGACATGAAATTATGTTTCTTGAACTACAATGAGTAGTATTCATCCCATACTAGGAACTAGTGATCAATTTGGATGACTACCACTCAAATAAGTTCAAGCAACACAGAAGAGATGAGGGATGCGTCTCAAGAAAAAAATGATGTAATAAATTCTCATGAGATGAACCTGGGGAGTATGACAATTTTAACCTTAAAACTATTTAAATTACACATCTTAATTTAAACATTCAAATCTCACATCAAAATGATAAAAGGTCTATGAAACTACCCTAAGTGAATCAAATATTCCCCATAGAGTTTCACTGAATCCAATCCATGTTACTATTCCATTTCTCTCACTCATATCTCAAATATAAGATCTTCATGTCTACCGAGGTTCATGTGTAGGGTGTGGTTATAAAAATAAATAAGTAAATACTAACATGGCCCCTATAATACAAAAAAATGAAAATATTTGAGTATATATTCAATATAGTAACACTCAAAATACACATGTAAGCCATGTCATTGTGTACAAAATAGGACTCCATGATAATCAAATATACATACTTCATTTCATAATAGCGAATTATACTAATCATACCATAATATAATACCATTGTTTTTATCTAATATTCAAAAAAAATTATTAATAATAGGTTAACATTTGAATCATAGGAGGTAAAAAAATTATTTATCTCCATTTGAAAATTACCACATCATAGGTACCATTAGATTCAGCCTCAGACCCCAATAATCCATGACTATCCATCAGGGATAACCATCACATGTACTTATTTCATCCAAATCATGAAATGGGTATAACATATCCATCTTTCATAAGAAGACCATTTAAAATCCGGGGAAGTCTTAACATAATTGGTTCCCTTAGGAAAGAATCGCACAATGGGTGCCACAATACATTAGTGAAACCTAACATATGAAAAACTATAAATTAGAACAAACAACAAAATAAATGTCACATCACCCTCACCCTATCCATCAATGAATCACTGAAATGTCTATAGTAACTCAAATTCTAACATACCATACCTATCCCTCACATAATACCCATAAAATTATATAATATGAAACTCAATGATAAGCTATCTTGATAATTTATCATCTTTCTTAATGATCACTCATTAGATAATCTCAAAGTCCATAGGCCTTAATTCATATCTCAAACTCTTCAAATATTAAGAAAAAGTGAGCTACATGATCAACTAATTAATCCTACCCTTTATAGGTTATCCCACTAGGTTTTAAGGGACTATACTCTATTTTATACCACATATCTAATCACCACTAAGGTGATCATGTAATCCCACTTATCACTTCACTACCCTAAAAAACATTCATAGGGAAATTCATACATTTTTCAACCATTATGGGCTAATTCCATTATCTATGATTACCCTTATAGACCTCTTAGAACTTCACTACTGAATAATGTTTTTGCATGAGATTGGGTGTAATGAGATTGAAACTAAATCACACATATTTTTTCACATCATATATTTATTATTGGTTTATTATGTAAAGTATGTTAAACTTGTTTAAATGTTTTAATGTTATTTATTCAATGAAATTAAAGTTTGTACTTGGTTATTTAATTATTTACATTCTTTCATTTATATAAGTTCCTTCTTAGAAATTCTATAAGATCAAAATAATATTAAGATCCATAAAGGAATGTATATTTCATATGTTTTCTCCTGTAAAATGGATCTACCGAGATCAGAAACCACTCTTTAATGCAGATGTGGTTTCCATTCCAGCTGCATTAGGTGTAACTAAAAAAGTGGGAACAAGATCAAACTATTGGTCCTAGTTTTCTATATTCTAATAAGATCGGGATCTATCCCTTGAAATATCCTAGTCTAGATGACATAAGGGAATGAGATGTGATTTAATAAAAACCTAATACCATATCCAATAAATTACCCAGGTTTTGATTAAAATATTTATTAATGAAACCATAAATTTTCTACAACCTAGATACAATGGGTTTTCAGTATCACCATATGAGTTTGTGATCATCTACATCATCTCAGTTTATATTACTTTAATATAAAAAATAATTTCTTCAAATTGATCAAAATTATCAACCTATTAATCTTCTCCAATAATATATCTTCAATTCTAACCAAATTCACCATACCAAATACAAGGACTGTAACATGTAGAAAAAAAATAAAAAATAAAATGATCTTTAATTTATATGCTCTAAAACTCTATCATATTTCAACATTTCAACCAAATATAGAAAAACATGTCATTTTTGGGACATAATATTTCGAAAATTAAAAAAAATTATCCATCCTTTCCTCATATTCATCATTTTGTCATAGTTTTTTAATCCAACAGTGATTAATTATCAACTATAATAAATTTCAAGTACTAAATATAGTTTTTTTGAAATATTTAATTCAAATTTACCTTTTATAAATAAAAATTCAATAAAATAAATTAAAAATATTTCACAACTAAAATAACGTCAACAAATTTCAATAAAAAGTTTTACTTTAGACTTATTCAATTATAATCTATTTAGAAAAAATATGAAAAAAATATAAATATTTATTTTAAAATTTTGACCACACATAAAAATAAAATTTTCTTTCATTTAATTATATAATTTGGAAGTTATTATTTTAAAAATATATAAATAAATATAAATTACTAAATAACTTTTGGAATAATATTTTAGTGATGAAAACAATATCGATAGTTATAAGGATCCAAAAGGAGGCATATGATTTAAACTGAATTAGAAATTGACTTCCCCAATATATAATGTAACAACCCAAAAACTTGTTTCTCGTGTACTGGTAACATTGGGGTTTTATTTTGTTATCAGAACAAAGTACAAACTTCAATGTAAATATTATCGCACATTGTTTAAAGCATAGAAAATAACTATTATTGATAAACTTAATTTATTCTTACAAAATAATTTTTTAATATAATGTTTTAAATAATAACAATAATAATATAACTAATTTTTTGTCTTGAAAAATGTGATATATATATAATTGTATTATAAAATTATAATTTCATATGCGGTTATACATGACATTGAAAATTGTTATTTTAAAATATTTTAATGGCATTATTTTTGTGCTATTTTAATTATGCAGACAATTATTTGATCTATTAATGAGTTTGAAAATATTTTATATACACATGTATATATATATAATGTAATAATTATTATATTATAAATTATCATTTTGAATTTTTCTTAATAAAAAAATATAGATTAATAGAATGATTAAAATCGTACAAATGGACTTTCAAAAAAATAATGGTTAATTTGAATCATAACATATTAACATTTGTTTTAAAAATTTCAAATTAGAAATATATGGTACAAATTAGGATAATTATTATTGTAATATAATTCAATTATAAATTTTATTTATAACATTTTTGTTTTAAGTATATATAATTTTACCATAAAAATGGTTTAAATTTATATGCTAAAAATGGATAAATGATATTATGTAATAAAATGTTATAATATAAAAATGCAATTAGATTTATATAATAAAATGAGAAAAGCGTGATGTGTAAAAAAAACAAATGGAAAACATGATTGATAAAAGTAAACAGATAAACAATCTTAACGAAGAAGAAAAAGGTTATTGATTAAATAATTTTAATAGATTATTATGTTTAATATTTTGATTTTTATAAAATTATTAATAGTATGATATACGATTAAATAATTAATGATAAAGTTATAACAAGTTAAAATCTCTTAACTAATAAGACTTATATAATAATAATAATAGGGATATAATAAGAAAAGTAAATAGAATAAAAAAAGGGGAAATCCTGTGTGGGATTTGAGAATCTTGTAAGAACCTCAATGAAAGGGGGAACTCACCTTGGGAGTGGGGGGTGCGTGGCACTCCGGGTATAGGTTGCGTGTCCGGGGTGTTGTCGAGGCCGGTAGGGTTTCAGCATGCTGTGGTCAGGCGCGTCGCGCATAAGGGTTGCTTCAAGCAGGATGGGTAGAGTTCGGTGGTGGAGTCAAGCGGGTCTACGAGGTCATGCCAAGGACAGAGTCAAACATGGCAGTGGTCTGGGATGAGCATACCGAGCACCAGAGAGGTATGCCTTGGCCTGGTCTTCAAGGGACTTCTACGCCGGGTTGAGCTCCGGTTTAGGGTTTCAGTACGTCGCGAGGGAGTCGCGCTGGCTGACGCGGAGCTCAGTTGCGGGTCCAATTGATGCTACTATAGTTATTTTGAGTGGGGACAACTTCATTTTTTCTGACCTTGAAGGGTAGGTCTTCCCTTTGAATATCTTTCATATTTAAGTTTTTTATTTTTCCTATTCTCAGTTTTGTCAGTCTGTGGGCAGAAATTCTTTCGATGTTTTTTTATGTAATCTATCAATGTTTGAAACAATATCTTTAAAAAAGTTTTTATTATAGGATTTATATATTATATTTTGTATTTTAAATCAAGTCACACATCTTGAAAGCCATGCTTATGATTGTCCGCATTTGACTTTGGGTTGATCCTGTTGAAGTCTTTCTATATTATTTCAGTCCATTTTATTTTTGTTTCTGAGCTCACATAGCAAGATTGTTTTCTACTCTATTTATACAGTGAGTATTTTTCTTATATAAATCCTTATTTGAAAGTGCAAATGGAAAATTTTCACCCTTAACCTCTTTGGAATTCTTCCTCTCAAACCTCCAACAATCTTCCATGAGTGTCAGCTAACTCTCTAAAGCCCCTCTTCTCCCTCAAATTAAGGTAGGGTATTTGTAATTTTCTTTCTTGAAGAGTTTTAATTTTTATATTTATATACACTTTTTATATAAATATACATCACCTTGCATTTGAGTTTGAACCCCTCTTTACCTAGAATAGAGCTTTGGGATTTTTCGAGTTTATAGAGAATTAGCGGACCCGAAGCATATATACCCCTTGCAAACTTATTTACATTCCACTACCACATACCTTATATATATATATATATTTGTGTGTGTGGGTATTTTTATATGCAGAGACTTACGACTTTTCATAAAACTGTATGACCAGAATTAACTTTTACTAAAAACTTGAGTTTCAAAGTTAAGGATGAACTATAAAATGCATGGAGTCATTTTTGTAAGGGATTTATTAGCTTCAAATTTATATGTAAGGGATTTATTAGTTTCAAATTTATATGTAAAGGTGATTTTAATTTAAAATTACTTTCTATTATACACTTATGATTCTAAAAATTTAGTGTCTTAAAACTTATATAGAGTTTTGAAACCCGTTTGCGTAAGGAATATTCTATCTATAGTTTTTCATCTTAAGTTATATAATTTATTGTCTTGTATAAGATATATATTATTTGTTTTTATGGTTAACCTTATTTAGTAAGCGATTCTTTTCTTATAATTAATTTATATTTATGGTTATTGTCTTTTAAGGGTTCACTATACATTGCCTCGAATGTTTATTTATTTTAAGACCTTATGTTTGTAAGGGTTTTAAATTAGATTTTTCTTGTTTCTTTGAGAGTGTATACTTATATATGCTCATAATGTATGTTTTTAACTTTTTGGTAGTTTAAAAGTTCTTCTATGCTGAACCTGGGTCTTTGGGTATTCGGGTTCAGGTGGTATAATGGATATAAGGGTTAAGTTTTAATATTTATCATTAAAATAATATTTTGTAAGGGCTTAATTAATTTAATCAATTTTTTGTCTGTTTTTTTACAAAGGAATACACAAATATACTTTTTTATAAATGTTTATATGAATCTATATATTTCATTATAAAATATTATTTTTGTGAACTGGGTTATGATTTTAAAATCTATGTGTTGAAAGGGTTTTAATTTTTTTTCTTAAACCATGTTGTTATAAAATGTTATACGTGTCTATATATATATATATATATATATATATATATATTTAATTTTAGTTTTCAAAATATATAACGTAAATGTGAGACATATACATATTTTATTTATGTATATGGTTATAATTTTTAATCATAATCCGAATCAACTTGGCCTAAAATAAACTTCAGTGGCTAAAATATTTTTTTGAAATGTTTAATTTAATATATTCATTACATAAAAAAATGATGCGCTACAAATCAAAGACTTATATTCCATGCGGCATATGGCATGGCCACTTAATAAGATGTGACCGTTTATCAGCACATTCTTTATGTAAAAATTACTTATATCTTAATTGAAACTTATTCATTTTAAACTATAAATGTTCATTTCCACAAACCAAGGATTCTGAAAATTAAAGAACTATCATTTTATGTTGTAACCCCATCCATTAATTACTTGTGTGTTTTAAATCAGTATCACATGTGCAAAGAACATCTACTCTATTATTCATGTCATTGGGAAATTTATTATCTAAATAATAAATGAAATATTATAATTTAGTCCAACATCATTTCCCTTTATCAGCACATTAATTGAGCTTGAACAACACCTATCCAAAGTTATAAACATGCAATGTAATGCATTGTAAGTTTATGGAAGTAGTTGTAAAGTTATTAATTTATGTGATAAATCATACTATTTATTTTTCATCACATATAATAATGAATTTAGAATTTAATTATGTAGAGTGGTATGGGACACCCCAAATAAAAGACATGGAATTATATATTCAAAGTGGTATGGGACAATTTGCATACATGGCCTTACTAAACATTTTAGGAATGTATTGGGTTAGTACGTTCCGAGTTGGGGACCGGTAAAAGTATGCCCTCCAGGTTGGGGTCCGGTTACAATAGACCCTCTGGGTTGGAGTCTAGTTATAGAGGCTCCCCGAGATGGAGTCTGATTACAGAGGCTCTCCGGGTTGGGGTCTGGTTACAGTTAGCCACTAGGTCTTGGCTAAGGCCTTGACACAGAAATTAAAGTCGGGCATTATACATTATCTCATTATGTGTATGATAATTAATTAACCAAATTGATATTTGAATAGTAGAATATCCATGGTTAAGAGCCAGTACATATGAGTATAAAAAAGTAAAATCTTATAGCATGAAATCTGTTTAGCACTTATTAATTTAATATTTGATATATGAAATTGATGTTAATACCTTTATGTGTAACTCTGATTATTCAATAATCATAGATGTTTAATTTGTGCTAACAAATTCTTATGTCATACATGTTCAGAATTTATTTTATTCATTACTCCTATTAAGCATTCCAATATTAAAATTGTGTATCCTTGAATTTTTGTTAGAATGTTTTAATTGAGAACTTTTATGATATGTTATATGTGTTATAGCCATTCTTTAAGAAATTGTTTTATGGATAGTTTTAAAGAATGTTTTAAAAAGTTATAGTGGTTTATTTTAAAACCACTTACTGAGAATTCGAATGATCACCCTACATTTTTGATTAAAATTTGTCCAGTAACAACTTTTAGTAGATGAAACATTTCAGAAGTAGCTGGTTTCTTAGAGTCTGAACCAAATTCGATCCTCTGTATGGCACTGGCTCTGGGTACTTGGGAGATACGGTGTGAGAGTTGGTATCATAGTATTTGGTTTAGATAACTCTGGAAAACCAAAACTGAATGATGAAAAAATGACTTAAGCAATACTAAGAATGATGCTTTCTTAATTATCAGAAGGAAAACGAAAGTGCTTTTTTTGTCTCTTCCACCAGAATTATTAGAGTCCACAGGGGGAAAATAATTTGTAGAAAACTACGAGACTTTTGAAAATATTAATTTATCATAAAAAACCCTCTACCGAGTATCCAACTCTCCTCGTGTACTCCATCTTCACCAAGGAGATGGTTCTTTTTATTATCTCATGATGAGTGCACAATACTGTTCTATGTACGATAATGGAAATAATTTGAGGTTATCTTTAAATGTTTTACCCTAGACAATAATTTTTTTTCTCTTGAGGACATTGAGGTGGCTGCCCAAGGGGTCGACCTTAGGGAAACATATCTGTGTCATATTTTGAACAATGGTCTCCGTGGTCAATTTATGGACTTTGAAGCACTTGGGAACGAGACTACTAATTTTCATTATCAGCATCAAGTTCATACCGATGTCGCTAAACATGATACCTAACATTATTCTCTCAATCTGTAATCTATATTTCCACACGTAGTTGATCCAAGTAGCACACGTTGCATCTGGACCATGGAGATAGATGAATTTAGAACCACTTCGGGGATCTGTTTGTATGAGAACTGGGGAAATCCCCAACATTGGTGGAATCTATGAAGAGTCATCTTAGAGGACGTCAAAAAATCTATTCTAGTGTTTTTTGATATCGAGGAAGAGATTACATAATTTCTTGAGTTTTATAAATCATGTCTAAATGAATGATGTTGTATACTCAGTTTGGATATGAATTTATATTAAAAAATGACTCTGCTTAAACTAGAATTGCTATATTGATGGCTGACTTTTAAAAAATTTTCAGAAAGAAGTCATGAGTTCACCATCCATTACTTTATCACTACCAACCGAGTTGTTAGAGACTATAATTGTCAAGACGTGTTCTTAAGAGGAACAACCCTATGCAAACTTACGTATAACTTGTAAAATACTCCATCAGGTGTCGAATCGAAAAAAAATTCTCTATCTTTACCAAGGAAGCAATCTAGTCTATTACGGTATTGCATTTTCACAATTTTCTGCATATAGGAAAAGTGGAAAGTTTCATGAATCCCTTTTTGTATATTTTAATTTGGCTGATAACTACCGAGCTGTAGGTAAATTTCTAGAAGCCACTTTGGATGGTGGCCACTGAGCGACCTACCTATTCTAGGTCCTGAGTTTTAGTATGTATGGAGAACTCTAAAACATCAATATTTTCAAGAACTATGTGGTTCGTGGGAATTATAGGTGTTTAGTCCAATCTGAAATTTCAAACCTCCACACTACTCATGCCTCTTTATGGAAGGACGAGTGACTTAGGCACATGTACGACCCTAGCTGTTCACAATCTGTCTGGGCCAAAGAGATCGAGCAGCTAAATACTACCTTAGGAATGCACCTGAGGTCTTCAGCACCCTACCATCAGTGGTGTTCCCAGTAAAATAACCTCATGAGTGACGTGTGTCTGGCGTTGTTGTGGTTGTGTATGAGCATTTTAGAATTGCGAGGATGCAATTATTTGTAGGGGAAAAATGTAATGCCCTAAAAACTAGTTTCTCATGTAATGGTAGTATTGAGGTTTTATTTTGTTATCTGAACAAATTAAAAAATTCAAAGTAAATATTATCACAATTTGTTTAAAGAATAAAAAGTAACTATTATAGTTAAACATAATTTATTCATACCGAATAATTATTTAATATAATGTTTTAAATAATAACTATAATAATATAACTAATTTGTTGTTTTTTAAAATGTGATATATATATATTTGTATTATAAAATTATCGTTTTATATGTGGTAATACATGACATCGAAAATTATTATTTTAAAATATTTTAATGACATTATTTTTGTGATATTTTAATTATGCAAAAAATTATTTGATCTATTATATGAGTTCAAAAATATGTTATATACACATGTATATATATATATAATGTAATAATACTTAGATTATAAATTAACATTTTGAATTTGGCTTAATAAAATAATATATATATTAATAGAATGGTTAAAATGGTACATATGAACTTTCAAAAAAATTATGGTTAATTTGAATCATAACATATTAATTTTTTTTTTAAAAGTTTCCAATTAAAAATATATAGTGAAAATTAGGAGAATTATTATTGTAATATAATTCCATTTATCAATTTAATTTATAACATTTTTGATTTATGAATATATAATTTTACCACAAAAAACTATTTAAATTTATATGCTAAAAATGAATAAATGATATTATGAAATAACATTTCATAATATAAAAATGAAATGATATTTAGATAACAAAATGAGAAAAGCGTGATGTGTAAAATAAACAAATGGAAAACATGATTGCAAATAGTAAATGGAAAATAAATATTTAAGAAGAAAAAATGGTGATTGATTAAACAATTTTAATAGATTATTAGGTTTAAATTTTTTATTTTTTTAAAATTATTAATAGTATGATATATGATTAAATAATTAATGATAATTTTATAATAAGTTAAAAGGTTTTAAATAATAATAATGATATAATAATAATAATAATAATAGGGATATAATAAGAAATGTAATTGGAATAAAAAAGTGAAATATCATGAGGTATTTGAGAATTTCGTAAGAACCGAAATGAAGGGGGGACCACGCCTTGAGAGTGGGGGGGTGCATCATGCTCTGGGTACAGGTCACGTGTCCGGGGTGTTGTCGAGGCCAGTAGGGTTTTGGAAGGCCGTGGTCGGGCGCGTCGCGCATGGGGGTTGCTTTAAGTAGGATGGGGAGAGCTCAGTGGTGGAGTCGAGCGGGTCTGCGAGGTCGCGCCAAGGCTAGAGTCGAGTAGGGCAGTGTTCTGGTATGAGTAGAACGAGCGCCTACGAGGTATGCATTGGCATGGTCTTCAATGGTCTTCTACGTCGGGTTGAGCTGTAGTTTAGGGTTCTAGTACGTCGCAAGGGAGTCGCGCTGGCCGACGCCGAGCTCGGTTATGGGTCTGACTGAAGCTTCTATAGGTATTCTAGGTGCTGAGGGATTCGTTTTTCTAGACCTAGTAGGGTAGTTCTTTCCTCCGAATCTCTTTCAGATCTACGTTGTGTATTTTTCCTATTCTCAGTTTTGTCAGTCCCCAGGTAGAAATTATATTGATGATTTTTATGTAATCTGTCAATGTTTGAAATAATATATTTTAAAAAGTATTGATTATAGGATTTATATATTTTATTTTTTATTATGCATCAACTCACACAGATTTCAAGGCATGCTTATGTTTGTCCGCATTTGACTTTGGGTTGATCATGTTGAAGTCTTTCTATATTATTTCTGTCCATTTGATTTTTATTTCTGAGATTGCACAACAAGGTTGTTTTGTGCCACTATTTATACAGTGAGTATTTAGATTATAAAAATCCTTATTTGAAAGAGAAAATTGGAACTTTTCACCCTTAAAATATCCATACTTCTTCGTCTCAAACCTCCAATAATCTTCCACGAGTATCAGCTAACTCTATCAAGCCCATCTTCCTCCACAAACTAAGGTAGGGGATTTATAATTGTCTTGATTATAGAGTTTTAATTTGTATGTTTATATACACTTGTTATATAAATATACATCACCTTGCAGTTGAGTTTGAACCCCTCTTTACCAGGAATAGATCTTTGGTATTTTTTCGTGTTTATAGAGAATTAGTTGACCCAAAGAATATATAACCCTTGAAAAATGATTTACATGCCACTTCCACATACCTTAAATATATATATATATATATATATATATATATATATATTCATATGCATAACCCTATGGTTTTTCAATAAAATGTATGTCCGGAATAAAGTTTCACTAAAAACATGAGTTTCAAAGTTAATGAAGAACTATAAAATGCATGGAGTCATTTATATAAGGGATTTATTAGTTTACAATTTATATTTAAGGGATTTATTAGTTTAAAATATATATTTAAGGGTGATTTTAATTTATAATTACTTTCTGTTATACACTTTTGATCCTAAAAATTTAGTGTTTTAAAACTTATATAGAGTTGTGAACCCCATTTGCGTAGGGGATATAATATCTATAGTTTTCAGCTTACGTTATATAATTTATTATCTTTCATAAGGGAACTAATATTTATTTTCATGGTTAAACTTATTTATTAAGGGTTTTTTTATTCTAATTAATTTATATTTAAGGTTATATTCTTATAAGGGTTCATTATACTTTTCTTAGAATGTTTATTTATTTCACGACCTTATGTTTGTAAGGGTTTTATATTTTCCTTATATTGTTTCATTGAGATTATATACTTATATATTCCCCTAATGTATGTTTTTAACTTTGGGGTAGTTTAATAGTTCTTCTGTGCTGAACCTGGGTCTTCGGGATTTCGGGTTCAGGTGGTATAATGGATGTAAGAGTTATGTTTTATTATTTTTCATTAATTGTATATTTTTTAAGGGTTTAATTAATTTAATCAATTTTGTTGTCTATTTTTTTTACAAAGGAATACACATATATACTTGTGTATAAATGATTATATGAATCTATATATTTCATTGTAACATATTATTTTCTCGAATTGGGTTATGATTTTAAAATCAATATGTTGAATGGGTTTTAATAGTTATTCTTAAACCATGTTTTTATAAAATGTTATATGTGTCTATATATATATATATGAATATGTAATTTTAGTTTTCAGAATATATAAATTAATGGTGCGACATATACATATTTTATGTATATATATAGTCATATGTTTTAATAATAATCCGAATTAACTTGGCCTAAAATAAACCTTGGTGGTTAATGTATGTTTTTGATATGTTTAATTTAATATATGTATTACATAAAATAAATTATGTGTTTCAAATAAATTGGCCTTACATGGTATGCAACATAAGGCATGGCCACTTAATAAGATGTGACCATTTATCCGCACATGCTTTGTGTACAAAGGACTTCTGTCTAAATTCAATCTTAGTCATTTTAAACTATAAATGTTCATTTCCACAGACCAAGGATTTTGAAAATTGAGGAACTATCATTTGATGTGGTAAGCCCATCCATTCATTACTTGTGTGTTTTAAATCAGTATCACATGTGCAAAGAACATTTACTATATTATGCATGTCATTGAGAAATTTATAATCTAGATAATAACTGACATATTGTAATTTAGTCCAACATCGTTTCCATTTATCAGCAAATGAATTGAGCATGAATAATACCTATCTGAAGTTATAAACCTGCAATTTAATTCATTAGAAGTTTATGGAAGTGTTTGTAAAGTTATTAATTTATGTGATAAATCAAACTATTTATTATTCATCCCAGATAATAATGAATAATGAATTTAATTATTTGGATTGGTATGGGACTCCCCAAATAAAAGACATGGAATTATATATTCAAAGTGGTATGAGACACTTTGGATATGTGTCCTTGTTAAATATATGAGTAATGTATTGTTCTAGTATTTTCTGAGTTGGGGACTCGTAAATGTAAGCCCTCCGTGTTGGGGTCTGGTTACAACAGAACCTCTGGGTTGGAGTCCGGTTACAGAGGCTCTCTGGGATAGAGTTCGGTTACAGAGGCTCTCTAGGTTGGGGTTTGGTTACAGTTATCCCCTTTGTCTTGGCCGAGGCCCTGACACAGAAATTAAAGTACGATATTATACATTTCCTCATTATGTGTATGTTAATTAATTAACCAAATGGATATTCGACTAGTAGATTTTCCATGGTTAAGGCCCAGTACATATGAGTATCAGAAAAGTAAAATCTTATGGAATTACATATGTTTAGCACTCAGTAATTTAATATTCGACGTATGAAATTGATGTTAATACCTTTATGCACAACTCTGATTATTCATCACTCATACATGTTTAATTTGTGCATACATATTCTTATTTCATACATGTTTAGAAATACTTTTATTCATTACTCCTACTAAGAATGCCTATATTCAAGTCTTGTAAACCTGTATTTCTATTAGCACATTGTAATTGAGCACTTTTATGATATGTTACATGTGTTATAGCCTTTCTTTAAGAAAAATATTTTATGGAAAGTTTTAAAGAATGTTTTCAAAAGTTATATTAGTTTATTTTGAAACCCCTTACTGGGAATTCTTATGCTCACCCTATGTTTTTGATTATAAATTTTCAGGTAAAAACTTTTAGCAAATAAAACATTTCGTAAGTAGCTGGTTTCTTAGAGCCTGAACCGAATTCAAACCTCTGTATGGAACCAGATCTGGGTACTCAGGAGCTTGGGTGCGAAATATAAATTACATAGTAAACAGAATCAAAACATCCTTAGGATGATCATTTAAATATATAACATCAATAATTCAAATTCAAACACTGTAATCCATTATACCTTAAAAACACCCATTCAAAACGTAATAAAACCACATTAATTAGTAATCCAAACACTCATTTGGTAAATTGAACACACCATATATGATTTACAAAAGACTAATCAGAAAATTGAATATACATTAAATGTAATGAAAATTTATTATAATATTTAAAAGACACCAATTTATCAAAAATTAATTCCTCAAATACAACACAGGTAAAATTATGATTCAAGAAAATCAAAAATACCTTAGTTATCGAAACCCGCATTAAATAATAATTTATTTAAGGATAGAACAGACTAAACATACTTCATACACCCATTTATTTTTAAATCAACATGATTCAAAAAACCCAGTCATCAAATAATCATACAAAAAAACCGTAAGACAGATGTTCTTTAACACATAAAACAGACCTTGGATGTGTGAAAAAACATGAACTATGATTAAAAACTATAGAGAAAAATGAAAGAGAATAAGTGGTAGAGGATGAAGAAAAATGGGAAGTTGATGATGACAGTTGTGATGGTGAGATTGGTAGTTCTAACAATTTATAGTGGCATGAGTGAAAGTGTCAATAAGAATGGTAATAATGAGGAAGAAGGAAATAGACATACAATGGCTAGAGTTATGAAAGGAGAGAAGTAGGGTTATTCATGGTTGATGACCCTATAATAACACAAGATGTGGAGCCTAAACAAGTAATAAATGAGTGAGGAGGGGGAGAAAATAACATATCTTGGATTATAGATGGTGACCAAAGGTCCGATTGTGGATTTATGTGATGAGATGAGTTTTGTACTGGTTGGGGATCGAGGATACTGGTGACGAAGGTCAGATGATGACAAGCAATGGATCTAATGTTGGAACGACACAATGCATGCTTGCAACTGGTGATGCACGAGTTACTTTTTTATTTGCAGACTGATGAGATATTTCGTTGATGATATACGGGGTTCTAGGACCCTATTGGTGGTGGTTACCTTCGACAAAGGTTTATAGAATGAGGGATTGTATGATGGAATGGATGGTGATGAGAGTGGTTGCGATTTGTGGGGATCAAGGGATCCTGGTGGTGGTGTATAGTGCTATGGGGATGACAGAACATACCAGAGGTGATGGATGTTGGATCCAGATGGATGATGGCCGGATGTAATATGGAGATATGGAGACCGGTGGTATGATCTTCACGGTGACGGTTGAATCGAAGCCTGTAAATTTAGTATCCACCCATCGACTGGGAGTTTTAAAAACATTGGGAATTGGGCTATAAGAAACCTTAGGAGAAGGAATGAGACGACATAGGGCAACAAGGTGTCAGCAAATTTTTTTATAGGTGATGAAATTTATAGTAATTCAATGTCTAGAATCCCGTGTGGGACTCACATTAGGGCTAAGGAATTTTTCATCATGCCTTCTCATGATGGTTGATTGCGAGGGGGTGTAATGCCTATTAGGGTACTTTGTGCTGCTTGTGTGTTGACAGACAGTCCATAGGCTGTTTTGTAGAATTCAATTTGTGGGTCTTCAAACATTGTTTATTTATTTTGGGGGATTTTGGATTGGATATCTTGGGGGCAACATTGTCTTTCCTCCTTGTATTTGGTGGCCCTTGTTTCATATTTTTTCATTATAATTTTATTTTCCTCAATAATTTTTTAGGACCGAGCACGCTCTGATCCCGAACCATCTGGGTAAATATTCAATTATTAATATATTTATAATTATTTATTTATAATTATTAACATATTTATATCATTATATATCGAAGTAGGTCTAGCCAGATGCCAAATTTGCTAAAAATTTATTTAAATTGCAGAAAATATAACAAGAACAAGGGGAGGAAAATGGGAGCAATCAAAGAAAATCCCATATACATAAGAAGAAAAATGCATAAAACATTTCCATAATCTTGATCTGATTCATGATCAAAGACTTCCACATCAGTATATTTCCATTCTAACTTTGAGTTCCACTGGATGAACAACAAAATTTACTTCTCCTTATTC
This sequence comes from Viscum album, assembly GCA_963277665.1. Taxonomy (NCBI): domain Eukaryota; kingdom Viridiplantae; phylum Streptophyta; class Magnoliopsida; order Santalales; family Viscaceae; genus Viscum; species Viscum album. The sequence continues at coordinate 256,131,109 of OY728128.1, read as the reverse complement.
TCCAACAACTCTAGGGTGAGCCTCGAAGATCTAGAAGAACCAACCCATCAACACTCTCTGGTAATATCTTCTCAGCCACATTCGTGGTCACAACATTTTTGGTGCCTACTCCTTCTCCATGTTTGATGATGCATAGTCACATCATGCTCACCCTTTTCATCATTATCCATGTCCTTAGACCCATGACTTACATCATCATTATGATAATCAATAACCTTAAAACTATTGAACTCAGTGAAAATTTCCCAATAAATTATCTATGGGAAAACATTAGGTGATTCATGTAAGAAACCAAATTTCCTTGAAATTATTTGAAACCCTTCATTATCCATAATTTGCTTCTTGATTTTTGTGTGAATCTCTCCTCTCAAAAAGTTCTAACCTTTCTGGCAGAGTAGATGCATTCATGAAACTGGTTTGTTTAATATTCTTGATTGGACTCAGAGACTCCTCACTTTCATTGAGCTATTTATCAGCAACAATGTCCGCCCATAATTTCATCCTATCAGATCACAATAGAGGTTCTGTTCTATAATTAAGGGGTATGCCTTTATACCTTCAGAACTCTGAGTATTAGTTCCTAGAATGATGCTTTCCTACACTGCATCAACGTCCATCACAACATCATCAACATTTTTCTACTCATCTACAAGCTGCTCAGCCATAAGGTCTTCATTTGGTTCTAGAATGAAATTATCATGAAAAGATGCATCAATAGTCTTCACCACATTATCTGCATTAATTTGGTTAGTGGAATTGGTTTCATTTGCAGTAGTAGGTTCACAAGAAACACCAACTACTAGTTTCTATTCACCCAGACCGAGTGGAGATGAATTATATCCTTCCTTCACACAAATATTTTTATCATTCCCATAAGCATAACTCAATCCAAAAACCATAAGTCTCCTGTAATAGTCCCTTTCATGGCCAATTAGCCCACATTCCTGATATAATTTTGGTAGATGTTCATAGACAATCTTTAACTCATACTCCTCATCATCTATAGATAAGAAAACTCTATCAAACCTTTCTGAACAGAAATCAATTTCAACCAAAAACCATGAAAAATTCCCAGACATTGTATCTTCAATTGATTTATCTATCCTTGTGTGTGAGCATTTTATTTGAATATGAATTAATTACATATATGTATGTGACATCGATTTAACACACATTTGATATATGTTATATTGAAAAATGAAACAACATTAAATTATATCTACTACTTGATGCAATTAGTCAGTATTTTTAATTAATATTATTTTTTAATTACAAACCACTTTCACTAAATATATTAATTATTTAACGTAAGAATAAATATTTTGTATTATATAAATAATATTTTATGAAATATTATATAACGAAATAGTTCATGGTCAACCCCATTAATAAAGAACATAAAAAGGAAAGACCTATTAAACTGGGGGGGAACCCATTACATAGGAGACAACCACAAATGAAACAATATAAAGATTCATCACTAGACAAAGGACTAGTGGACCAAAGGCTAGTAGAAAAATCATTGAGGCCCAATTCATCAGATCAGAAACCCTAGGTGGAAGCATAAACAACCTGAAGGCCTAGTTTGGACAATGTCCAAAAACCATACTAGAGCCACACCATCATCACTGCTGCTGTCAATGACTATCGATGACCACTATATCCAGAACATTGTCGTCATAGTCAGATCACCATCCATCATCGCACAAATCCCAATCACACACCCATATCACCACTGCTGCTGTTGTTGATGACCACCGATGACCACTGCAGTCAGACAATCACTGCCATAGACAAATCTCCATCCATCACCATATAGATCACCATCACATGCCCAGATGGCCACCACATCCACCCCTGAGACTCCGTAACCTGACACCCACCATCAACCATGACTGTAGAGGACGTCTGACCTTCGTCACCAGATTATCTTATGAGGGCCACCGCATTCCATAATTTCCAGACCACGGAGACCAGAGACGACGAGACCACTGAGGGACCTCCATACTATCATCGACCATCGCCAATGAGGACATCCTGCTACCCGAGTCACTGCTGAGGGCCCCCATCGGCCAGCCTGCCATCCTAGGCAGAGAACTCATCTCAGACACACCAAGGAAGATCACTGAAATTCCAGCTGATAGGATGTGAAAACCCAGCTACCTCCCCATACATTTCCTGAAGTGAAATATGTTTCACATCCCCAGAGAAAACCCACAGATCTCACAAATGAGCATCTCCAATGGGAAGAAGCCACCAAAAACCGTAGAAGCCGAAGAGCAGGGGTGAAACCCTAAAAGACACAAAGAGTTATCATCCGATGTCAAGAAAAATGAAATATTATATACATTGATATATATATAGAAATATATATGAATGTTTTTTTATATTAAATGTATCAATTAATAACATTGTATAAAAACATTTAAAAAAGAATAAAACAATTAGATACTTTTTATTATTTTATTTTATTCATTTTCTATATTTATATTTAATATAAATTATTTATTACTATTTATAAATAATATATATATTAATCTTATTTATTTTTATTAATTATTGTTTTATTAATATATTTTCTAATAATTTTGAAATTTATTCATTTTTAATTTTTTATTTAATTATTATAATTTATCTGTTTTATTTTTTTATGTTTAATTATTACAATTAGTTCATTTTATGTCTCTATATTTACTATATTATATTTACTAATATTTATAATCAATATATACATATATTTTATTTATTCATTTTTATCAATAATTATTTAATTAATATTTTTTAATATTTTTCATAATTTACTGGTTTTTAATTATTATTTGTACACTTATTTCATTTTATTCATTCGAAATATCTAAAAATTCAATATATACTATTTATTAATATTTATAATATATATATTTATATGTATTAAATTTATTCATTTTTATAAATAATTATTTAATTAATAAATTTGTTATTTTTTAATTTACTATTTTTTATTTTTATTTTATTATCTATTTCATTTAATTCAAGAAATTTATCATTACTAAAAATGAAATGATAATGGACATCCTTTATCAGTGCTAAAAATAAAGTGATGATAAAGGGTACCTGTTATCAGTGCTAAAAATAAAGCATTGATAAATGGTATAGTTTATTAGCATTATAGAAAAGAACCGATAAAGGATACCATTTATCAGTGCTAAAAAACTCTTGATAAAGGGTACATTCTATCATCACTTTTTATGCACTGATAAAAGGTACCATTTATTAGTTTTTTTTAGCGCTGATAAATGTCAGTGCCATTAAAGGTCTGTTTTGCAGGAGTTTTGATACCAAGTTCATAATTCCCAAATTATTATAGTTATTTTAATCATTTTTTCTAATTATTTATTCAATTCCATATTCATTTGATGGATAGTATGGGTATGGTTTGTGAGAATGCATTCCATGACGGGAATGTTTCGGGTAATTTACCAATAATAACAAGTTATTTTATAACGACCATTAATTTTTCTATCACATTATAAGAACCATATTAAGGAATTAATTTAATATTTAATATTATATTGTACCATTATTAATGTTTTTATACATATTCATGATTAAAATTATGATTTCGGCAAAGCATTTTTCTTTTGGGTGGTTGAACTAACACAGAAAAGAACATGTTATACTAGTGAATGAGTAAGTGTTTAGGGTTATATAATAGTGATATCATTTTAAAAGAAGAATAATGATGTTAATACAACATAATTATAGTATGTAATGATATTTTTAAATAGTTATATGAGAACATGACTGAAAAAGTTAAACAAGAACTTAGATACATTGATGTATTCTCTCGTTAATATGGGTCTCTTCGGACTGGAGGATTTAAGAATCCTTTTTTGGAAACAAAAGCTATCAAAATTCTAAGAAGTTTATTTCATATGATAAATTGGATAATATTCCGGAGAGAACTAAAAGAAAATAGTTTTTAGAGGGGTATCGTAGAGGTCTTTTACAAGTTGTTTTTGATTTTGATTTTCATTAATAATTATTCATTAATGTATAATGAAATCATTTTAAAAGAAAATTGAATAAAAAGTGAAAAAATGATAGATATCAATCATGAATCCCCTCATACACATAAATAAAGGTATGTTTTAGTGATATTTAAAGACTTTACCACTTAGTTTAACCCTTTTACCTAATTTTACCATTACTATGGTAACTACATTTTAACCTTAGTAACACAATTTTATACAAAAATTAAATTGATATTCTTAACTAATTTTAACTTGATGAATTTTTTTAACTCCATTTAATCTAATTAAATTTCTAAAAATTATAAATTTAACTTTTAATTAAAAACATAATATATATTAAAAAAAATGTTGGTATAGAAAAGTTATTTTCTTAGCACTAAATGTTCTTCATATTATTTCACATAAATTAATAATTAAATGAGAATTAACCTATTTGTTATAAATTTAAACATTAAACATAATTCATTATTTAAAAGTGATAAATTATATTTTTTAGGATAAAAATATAAAAGGCTTAAAATAGGTTTTATTGGACCAAATCTATGTAGTCTAACCCTTTTTACATTTTCATGTATCATGACGCTCAGAGGATGCATTGAGTATATTTGGATGGGTCTAGCTACTAAAATGTTGGAAATAGAAAGATTACACATAGCATGATATTTACATGTCAAGTAATCTTTATATGCCGTGAAAGTGAGTTTCAAGGGTTGTGCAAGTCCATTTCATGAGTTGTTAAATGATGTGTTATTATTCATTATTAAATGGTTTGAGGAAATGAATTTTTTTTGAGGTTTAAAACCTAACATTTATATGATTTGTAAGTGTCACATTCCATTTAAATGGCCTATGCAGCATGGATTACAAATAAAAGAGGGAATTTAGTTTTATAAAAACCTATGACCATTCTCGCCATTCCAAGAGATCCAATGGTTCCCTCTTCTATCTTTTCTTATTCCATCTATAAGGATCGATCCATGGCTTCCTGTATTTGATCTGTGGTGATCCAAGGTACGTTCTACCTCTTTTACTGTGTCACTTCTTTCGAATTCCTCCCATTTCATCATTCCCCTCCATGAAGGACCATCTACCATATTTTTAAGTGTGTTTCTTGGTTGTTTGTTGGTATGATAGTGCCAAAAAATGCTTAGATGTATATAGCTTATTAATGGAGAGGTGATTTGGATCTATAACACTGATCCTTTCTCATGAGAGTATCATTTATGAATTTGAGGTAGGGGGTTATTTGTTTCTCTATTTTATTTAAATTCAATCAAAAATTTAGCACGGTTTATCCCTTTTGATGGAAATGAAATTAATCTAACAAAGGTTTAACTAGATTAATAAGGAAATGGGTTATAGTGATCAGATGTTGACACTTTTTATAGTGATATTGGGTTGCCTATAGATTCTTGGAAGTGTGATATCTATTATATGATTTTTTAGCATGTTCATATGCTTGTATTAGTATGTTTAAATTGGTAAATAACATAAATATGGAATTAATAGATAATTAAATGTCTTAAGTATAATTAAAGGATAGGTAACTTTGTAGTACGATGGTTGATGTAATTTTATGATAATAAAATTGTTGTAGGTATGCATGTATACTTAAATGCGTTCTTCCATATGATTAATATAATTGATAAAGAATATGAATCATGTTTATAATTGTTGAAGATAATAAAGAGAAGTCATTTAAATTCAGAATGGTAGTTCTCTATGTTTGTTGAAACCAGAATAAATTCTAAGTAAACTTTTTTCCTTTTGATAGCTTATAATATATAGATGCCTTATATTTCCCATAGATGAAACCTATGAATAATAAATTGGTTAATTAAAGATGGAATAGAAACTAGTTACTTAATAAATATTTTTTATAAGGCCTATGTTTCCCATTTTACTGAGTAGGTATAGTGCCTTATGATTAAATCCATGATAGTTTATTTATGTGTGAAGGATGGATGCCTTATTTTTGGCCATATATTACCCTGTTTGATTTGATTCATTGTTCTTACTGATTTTGTGTTGTGATCTAGAAATTTTCCTTCTGGTATGAGCCTGATATGGATGATCTTGGGATAGATTATGGGATATGGGGTGGAGAGGGTCGGATGTGATGTGACCCTGGGATGGGTGATGTGATATCTGGGTGGGGAGGCCTAGATGGTGTGGAAATAATTGATTTCTGTGACCCCAATATGCATTGGTATGTGCTTGTGGGTGTTGGGGATGAAACCATAGATGATGGATTGTGTTGAATATGGGATTACCCATTTATATACTGTTTAGAGCTAGGATCCCACTTATGAATATATTTAATTGCTGATGACTAGTTTTCTTGTTTTATCCTCCTTCCATTACCTACTACTTAAGGCTATTCGATGTTCGTGGTTACATGTTTCTTCTTGGTGGTAGCTTAGGATGGTTTTCCTAGATTCAATGGTTTATGGAACGATTCGAATAATTAATAAATAAATCATGACCCATGTGTTTGGTGATGATGGAATACAAATACTAAAATCTGTTAATCTTGATAAACTGTAGACTCAGTTTGGATTATTCCTGGTGGGAATATACCTTACACAGATGATTAAGGTAATTAAATGTGGAATAATTCTAATGGTTAATTTGTGGTAAATTAATTAATTAACAAACAAAAGTGATTAAAATAAAAGAATTAATTAATGTATCTCTTTTAAATAATTGTGTGCTTATATGATATTCAGTCATAATAGTGGCATCCAAGAGTCTGATCGATGTTAGTTGTAGTTGAGTATACTAATAGGTGATTCCCATAGTTTGGTGGTGGTATATATTATATCCTATGTATTATGTTATTTCATATGCTCCCCCACCCATGTTGATTAGGGAAAATAACACCCTGTGGACTCTGGGAGGGTGTTTTCCCCAACATCCTGGTTGGACGATGGATGGATAACTCCCCCCTCTGAACCTTCTATCTTCTATTGATAATTTAAAATACTGGTATACTCAAGAGTTAGTTTCCCTATATATGTTTGAAGAAGGCTATTATGGATTGTGGTTATTTCACACACATGTATTACCAAATACAATGGCCAACTGATTATTATAGGCATGACACATATAGGCTGTGATAACATGTGGTACTTACTCAGTGTATGGGATATAATAGATTGTGGTTTAATACTCGATGTTTGATACACATCATACATGCTATAGTGTCTTCTAACAACTACTTGGTTACTATATATGGTGACGTGATATGGGATGATGGGATGATGTGATGATGTGATGCATGCGATGCTTGTTGTGACACCTTGCCCAGGTGTCTTTGGGCCAGACTATTTTTGATAGATATGGCTTAGGATGTGTAATGTTGTGGTGGAGAAACAAAATATTGGGGAAGTAGAAGAGGGGTACCCTTGATGTTACATTATTATATTATATTATCTCTTACATGTGATACTTGTTGATAGTTTCCCTTGGTGAAAAATGGAGCTTGATTTACCTTTTTAGGAGATGATTTTGATTCACTATTGTTCACTGTGCTTTTTCATGTATTACTTATCTTTTTCTTGAGAGGATCCAAGGAAAATTCTACTGAGTATAATTTTATTACCACCCTATGTATATGTAAAATATTTTTAATGTTAGCTGGAGAAGGTTGGATATCGAGTTGGACATTACTATCTTGTTGTATTGCAGGAGCTATTTGGGATTCGTTCTCGCTGCCATATTAACTTTTTTGTACTTATTTTTTCTTTTTAGTTGTAATAGTGCTATATGGAATTACATTCTTTGACATAGTATTTATATATATATATATATATGTCTAACCATGTGTATATTGGTTTATCTGTCTTATCTTTCTATTCCTAATGTTTCTCCTAGCAAGTAATTCTTCTTATATGAATGTTTATTACACCCTCAGTACTAGTTTCAAACCTAGGGATTACTAGAGGTAGGACCTAGACAATCACCATCTTCATCCCCTCATTTTAGTATCTTTGTGGTGAGGGGATCAAGATAGATTTGTATCAGAGGTTCAGGTCATGGGATAAGATGGAGTTTGGAGTTAATCATTGGTGAGGTTGCATGAGTTGGTTGGGAAATGGTGTTTTCTAAGTTTAGTGAGCTGTGTAAACATGGGTGATGATATATGAAATAGGTATTCAGGGCTTCTTGTGATCTGATGCATGGAACTATAAGTTTATTGATCTTACAAAACATAGTGAAACTAGTTGCGAGGTAGAGACCAAGGAAATGATCATGCATCATTATTCTTTTCACCTATGTTTGATGTGGGTAGAACTTGGGATAATTTAAGACCTTAACTAGTTAATAATTAATTAATTAATAAATGTTATATATTCAGTATTCTTGTTTTATGAGTTATAAATGTTTTTTATTTCTTTTTAATTTGTGGATCCAAGTCGATGTTCTCATTGGGTTCGTGAAGAAGATGTTTAGTAGTATGTGATAACAGATAATAATAGAGTAGATGTCGATAACGACGAAACTTAGAGGAGGACACTCCAAGAGTTTCAGCGCCAGAGTATGTAGAAGTATGATGGTCCAATTTTAGATTTAGTCATATGAAAATAGTTGGAGGAGGTTGATATAACTTTCAGTTTGATCCATGATCTGAAGAAGTACTGTGTTTTTTTGGACGCGATGATGCTTCATAGAGCAATAAGGCAGTGGTGTTTCTTGTTCCTTGGGAATTGGGAAGAGTAATTAGTCTTAGGTGAGAAGTTCTGAGACTATTTATGAGCAAAGTTCCTTTCTTCAACCATAAATGGGGCCAGTATCCAAGAGAAACTTACCCTTAAATAGGGGGTTAGAACATGTGAGAGCTTGGGATCCATTTTAGGACCCTTATGTGATATTATTCAGACCTATTTCAAGATGTGGAGTTTATGGAGAGGAATTTTAGGTAGATTTTCATCTATGGATCTATGTCCAAGTCACCCCATTTAGGATATCTTGAGGCGATGGAAAGAAAGATGTGATTGAGATGACACTATCTATAACCACATCATTATAAGAGGGAAGTCATCAGGATTCCATGTAAAGAAGATCTATTATACAGGGTTCCCAATTAATTGTAAAAAAGAGTTTTTAATCATCTAGGGTAGGTACCTACCCTTATCATCTCATTCGTCTTGATGTAGTGGCTATTAGACATATTCTAAGTGATAAGATATGTGTTTCTAATTTTTGAGGATAAGGTAATAAATAGTGAGAGTGCCCAAATTTTTTAAAGAGTTAGAATTATCCAGGTGTTCTGATTTAGGTTCCCACAATGAGGTAATTTCATCTGAGGTAGTAGTAGTTGGGTGTTCCAGGTTAGGATCAGAAGAGATGAGATATGATGGATAGAGTATAGTCCCATGGTTTTCATTTTCCTCAAAGAGTAGAGATCATCCATGGAGGTGGATGTAAGTGGGGACACATAGGTTATGGAGAAAGTCATGGTCAACTTCATGCTTTAGTGTTTCTTATTCCAGGAAATACAAACATCATTTGAGGCAAAATTTTCTTTTTTTATACATCATTTAATGTATTTTTTTACTTAGGAGAAACACACTCTATATAATCTATGCTCTTCCATGTTTTGGTACTTGAGGTAGAGGGGATTCTACTTCCCTAGGCATTTACTACGATAGTTGGAGGTTGAGGTGATGTGTATGAAGTATATAGTGGTTATGAAATAGTGATGGGGTAGCACTTATCTTTGGAATATTTCTTATGTTTATAGATATTTCCATATAAAATCATCATCAACATGGATTTGTTGTATTTGTTGAAGGCTATGGGGGATTTCTTTAGGAGGAAGGTTTTATTCTATGATGATGATGGATTGAAAATGATGTTTTTGGGCTAGAAGTACCCTCTTAAGGGGTAGAGGTGTGTTCCATACTTGTCATATTTTATGGCCTAGTTGATGCAATGCTAAGAATAGGTTTAAAAGTCAGTGATTCACAGGGTTTTGTAAGATCAAACTGATGTTTTTATAGAGGATTTTTTAGCATCACCCCCTTGATGAAAGATTGTGTTTAATATCAATCTTCAACATGGTGTGTCTCTTATATTGATGTATCCATGTAAGATGAAACCTTTTGAGTTGAAATATCTACGAGTAAAAATCAATGATCTATTACAGTGAGAGTTTGTTCATCCAAGTGTGTCACTATGGGCTGCACTAGTTCTATTTGTAAAGAAGGATTATGGTAGTTTGCAACATTGTATCGATTATCATCACTTGAACCAAGTGATAATGAAGAACCAATATCCTCTTACATGGATTGTTGATTTATTTGATCCAATTAAGGGATAATGTTGGTTCATGAATATCAATTTTTGGTCATGATATCATTAGATACTGGTGAAAGATGAGGATATTTAGAAGACTCTGTTGCTTTTTCATCATGGGCATTATGAGTTCATTCTAATGGCATTTGGTGTGACTAATGATCCAGCTATGTTCATGGGTTTGATGAATGAAATGTTTAGAGAGTTCCTAGATATGTTTGTAGAGTTTTTCATCGATGAAATTCTTGTGTACTCATCATCTATGGAGGAGCATGTAGAGCATCTAATTTTCATTTTGGGAGATCTTATTTGTGAGAAGCTATTCGAAGAGTTGTCAAAGTTAGAGTTATGTTCTCATAAAGTCTATTTATTGAGGCATGTCATGCCCTAGTGGGGAGTAGCTATAGATAATTCAATGATGGAGGTGGTTGTGTCTTGGGAATCTCCCAAGTTAGTGGAATAGGGGTGGGGTTTCCTTGGTCTTGGGGGCTATTATAGGAGGTTCATAGCCAATTTATCTCTGATTATGACTCCTTTGATAGATTTGACCCAAAAGGATTAGGAATTCTTGTCAACTGAATAGTGTTTCGAGCCTTTTGAATACTCTAAGGAGAATTTGGTTAGTGATCAAGTACAATGTTTTCCAATAGAGGGAGTTTAGTTTGAGGTTTTTTATGATTCTTCTTTTCTTATCTCGAAATGTGTTATAATGTAGTAGATATCTATTGTTTCTTATGGTTATTAGGAGTTACATCTAAATGAATATAACTATGCCTCCCATGATCTTGAGTTTTTGGCCATTGTAGTTTCTTTGAAGGTGTGGAGACATTACATCATCTGTGTTGGTTTTTTGGTTTTTACTGATCATAAGTGGTTGAGGTATGTCTTCTCCCAATGTGAATTGAACTTGCATTAGCATTGGTGTATGGAATTATTACAGGATTGTGACTTTGATATTTTTTATACACTAGGGAAGGGAAATGTTATAGCTAATTTTATGAGAAGGAAGTCACATAGTGATGTCTTGCATGAATTTGGAGATTCTTGGAGAGTGGTTGAAGAACACTTAGCAATGCATTTAGATTTGGGAAAATTTGGAGGTAGAGTTTGTTTTTTCTAGATGACGGTTGTAACACCCCGAAATTTTATGAGATATATTCTTTTTAATTTCTTTGATGTATTTTATTGTAAACTAAACCAAGATTATCTTTTACTATATGCAACATCGTATTAGCTTGCAGTATACGCAACACTATTCTTGGCTCTTGTTACACACAATTTCAAGTTCATTTTGTGGAAATTATTCTATGAAACATTAAGTATAGATTTTGTTTAATGTATAAATGAAGTATGTTTTGATTATGTTATACGCAACATCAAAGAGAGCATTGACTATACGCAGCCTTGACTTGGATTGCATTACACGCAATCACGACTTTCCTCGATAGCTTGTGTAGTATGCAATACCGGGTTTTACTAAACAATGATATATGATTAAAATATTATACAAACTAGATGTTATGAATAGTAATACCCAATTTTTTAAATTTTATAAATTTTATCTTTCAAAATGGACTGAATTTTTGGATTTGGAATATCGAAATTAGCTTAGGGTTAATTTTTGGTATTTTTCTGAGAACTTTCAATTTTTTGATGAATAGTTAAAAACACTACGTTATAGTTTAAAACCGAATTTTTATTTAAATAATTATTTATTTTATTTAATTTTTTTTTCAAAATAGATACATAATACCTATATAAGTTCATTTTAATTCATTGGAGTCATTTTATTATAATTTTTGATATATAAAAATTTTATTGAACTTTTTACCGTTTTTTACTCACCTCCTAGGAGAATTTGAAAATTTACATAAAACATAATTTTAAAGCTTCTGTGAGTTGGATTTAAAAAATCCAAGAGAAATTGTTAATATAAATGATTAAAATTTGGTTCAATAAGATAAAAATAATTTTTGGTGAATAGTAGCTTTTTACTTTTATTTACCACGGTTAAAAGTAAATCGGGTAAATAAGGGTAAAAATGATATTATTATTACCCTAACACATGTCATAATTCTACTGGATAAGTTTAATTCGTCCAAAAACAACCTTAGGAATAAAATATGACCCTTTAGGTCCACATGGATTATATTAGGACATTTATTATTATTTTATTTAAGGAAGAGTTAAAATAGTTAAAATCAATGTTTAATAATTAAAACATTTTTAGTATACTGTTATACATAAGATAAATTCGACTATAAATATTAATTAGAAAGATAAAACTATTTCATACATAATGGTATTTTATTTATATTTTCTAAACATTAAATAATTTAATTTATTTATGACACAATGATGATGCTGTAATTACCTTATTAATGAAATATTAATATAATTGTTATTATAAATACCCAAATAAATCTAATTTGAGACTTTTTATGAATTAAAATAATTTTATAGGTTAATATAACATATTATTATTGTTTAGATGAATTTTTTTCGAAATAATAATGTTATAAATTTATAAAAAAAATAAAATACCAAATAGTGTCAAAATTGACACAAAAGAGTTCTTAAAATAATTATTATATTATTAACTGATATAACAGTGCTAAAAATATAAGGTTCTGCATAAAGACTTATATAATAATATTTATGACATTAATGAACCTATTGGGGTTTTATTGGCAGTTTATAGTATGTTTATTAACCATATAGTGTAATAATACAAGAAGACACGGTAAAAGTAAAATTATTTAACTTAGAGTTAAATCTAAATGATAAGGTTAAAATGGTAACATAAACTTGTCTAAAACCTATTTTTTGAAATTATTTTGACCCATCCCCACCCTATCCTCTATATAAGTCACTTTGGATCCATTATAAACCGAATATGAATTTATTATAAAATAATATTTTGGGTTTTTCCAAAGGTGCCCCTCACCCCTCTTGTAGAAGGTCACTCTCCCTTATCTATAATTCACACTTACAAAGCTATTTATCTCGGAAAAACCCTACCCAAATACCCTCTCAAATATCCTCTTTTCATTTTAGAGTCCTTCTTTTAGTCGGTAATCCATCCTAAGGAGACATTTTGATCAAATCAAACGGAAGAACCCGAAGAAGAAGTAAATATCTCACCACCTATTTCAAGTTCCTTTCTTCTTCCACTTCCTCATTCTTTGTTGTTTCCAATATAAAATAATAACTATAGTATCTTATATATAGTGTGATGTTATTATAGAAATGTTACAACCATATTAGTTATTTTATCTATCCTATGAATGAAAAAGTCACCACTCATGCGTACATACGGCTCACCGTCTCCATGTCATGGTGTAGTTTGTTATTCAAACATTTCATCATTTGGATAGGTATAATAATGAGTATAAATGAGATAAATAATAAATATGAAATTATGATAATTTTTTATATATGATATAACATCCAATTATATATGATTTTAATATCAAAATAATGATATTGTCACTCGTGCGCACGTACGAACAACCATCTCCACGATGCGATGAGATTCATTCTCCATGTTAACCATCCAAGAATGATTATAAAGTATATATAATAAGTAATCATGAATCATATGAAATAATAATTCTACATGATTTATATATATATATATATATTTCATTTACTTCCATTCAATTTAATAAGGAAATGAAAACAACGTTCATGCATACGTATGGTCTACCATCTCCATGATCGGTGTATTTCATTCCATTTATCGATCTATTATATATATTTATATTATGAATATATATTATATATAAATCATGTTTTAAATTCTATATGTATGTAATGATGATCTAAGTAATCATATGAATAATTACAAGTCAAAACACGTACGAAATATGAAATGATTTTACCCAAAATGATGCATTAACATGGAATTGACAAATGAACGGGTAATATAAAGTCGTAAGTGAATCATATATGATTTCATAAATATTTTTATTGTTTTTTTACAAGTTAATAATATGTATAAACCCACTACACAGGAGTCTAAGACACACATGGATAAAATTGGACATAAGGTAAGGGATTATTTTGCAATCTCATTTTTATCCGAGATTGCTTATACGTAAGTATTTACCGGGGATATATTTTTCATCCATGTACATAAAAATGTTTTTTATTAAGTGTTTAATCTTCTTCCAGGTATTTTTAATGTCATTTTTACCCCTCTTTGAATTTTAAATTGTGTTATGGAAGGAATCTTTCTTTTGGTTACCATATGAGGAACTTTTTGACTTTTGCGGAAAAAGTATGAGGAGAATGTTTTTTAACTTATACGGCTTGAATGGGTTTTTACGGTTTTCATAAAGCCTTATTTTCATGAAGATTACTATACAATATTTCATGACTATTTTCAACAATATACTCTTAATTTAAAATTTCATGGAATTTTGTGAATAGAAAATGATTTTAAATAAGAAATGATATTTTCCTCAACAATTCAATTCAAGTGTTTTATCAAAACCATTTTACATCTAAGATGACATTATTTCATATGTGTATGTTTCAAGTATAATGTCTCTATGATTTACATGGTTTCAGTTTTCTTATGATGAAGTGATATCCATTTGTTTTACATGAATTATGTTATGATGGGGTGATGTTTATGGAACCCATTTTATTGTTTGGTGACGATGAATGATTTATGTTTATGTTGTGGCACACGTAAGAATGATTTAATTATGTGATGTGTGGGACCAATATCTCCCTCCAATGCATTGGGTAATGATTTATATCTCATGATATAGACATGGATGGAATGATAAGTTAATCATGTTCAGTGATACAGGACTGGAACAAGGAGTGAACTTGATTCAGTAATGGACTTTTTCCACTATGATGGTCTAGGAAGAAATGCCTTGGATACTGTGGAAATAATATCAAGAGCTTAATGGTTTTCCACAATTACATGTTTTATTTCCATGATATTTTATCATTATTGATGTTCCTTTATGATATATTCCTTACATACTTCCAAGATTTATGTCATTTCTCAAGATTTTAATGTTTAGATTTTATCTTCATGTTTTTGCATTCAAATGTTTATGGATTGTTTTATGTTCCCTATGTTTACCCTTACTGAGAATTTGAGCTCACCATTTTTATGTTTTATATTCCCCAGGATATAAAGAAAATTTTTAGGTAAGAAAACAAAAGGGGAAGTTCTTTATGGGAGATGTTGAAGATCTTTCACAATGATTAGAAGATTATGTTACGAGTTTCCAAAGATACAAAACTAATACGGTCTTTGGGTTATTGTTTTGTAATGTATTAAGTATTCTTCAAAATTAATGCAATCCCTATGTATATCAAGATATGGGTCTCTACAGTTGGTATCATAGCAATGGTTTATTCAACCTTTGGAAACTAGGATGTGAAAAATTTAGTGAGATCCCTAGAGATATTTCTTTTGTATGTCTAGGGATGTCCCTAAGGTTAAGTATAAGTATAATCTATAGTCCTAGAATTATGGTAACGATCATAGAATTAAACCTAAGATGTTATATATTGAAAGTACTCCCCCTTGATTATGTTGTTTTTCTAGTATGAGTTTTGCCTCTTGTACTGTTCTTTTTGGGTTTTATGAAATGATAGGAAATAGGAGGATTCATGTTAATAAAGAATATGATGGAAAATGGAATGATATTATTCATGAGAAACCAAATAAAATGGGATTTCGATGTCCATACATTGTTATTATGGCTAATCAGCAATCTCATAATATGATCAATAATATCAACTTTGGTAAGTTTCCTGACTTGGCTAATAAGAGAAATATGGATTTTCATGATGATCATAGAGGAAAGAAAGTTAAATTTCCCTCATGTAAATCATGTGGGAATAGGCATCAAGGAGAATGTTTCAGAGGAACTAGAAGATGCTTTGGGTGTGGAAAAGGACACAAAGCCAGTAATTGCAAATGAAAAGGTTTAGTTAACACCATGGACAAGGATAATGGTATTTATAAGACATCAAAAATTGTAAATTGTTTTAAATTTTTAATGTATGGGCATTATGAAAACCAATTCCCTAAGGGAAAGTATCATGAAGAGAATCAACATGGTCTTATGGGGATTATTTATGTTGATGATGGTGAAGAGACTACAAATGATATGTGAGATAAAAGAATTGTTGAAGCTCGGTCAATGGTTTAAGAAGGCAGTGGAATGATTTTATGTTTATCAAGAGTAATGTTGTATAGGTAATTTAATGGTACTATGGAATAAAGAAACATCTAAGGATTGTTACACAATTTTTTTTCTTAAAGTATATGAAAGTATATTTATAATGGTACTGGTAACCATGAAAGGTTATTCAGATATTGTTTTCAAGAAGATGATATGTGAATAATGGAAGGATGAATAGATAATGAAATGTTTGATATTATTAATAAGCTCATGACTGATATAAGGAAAAATTGATATCATGGTTTGAGTATATAGAAATTTAGGGATTTTGGTATGTGGAAAGAGTTAACTATTGACAACATTAATGTATTCCCTAAGTATCTATGGTAACTCATGTTTCAAGACAATAAATGATTAAGGTATTCACATGCTTGTAATGTGACCAACAAGATATATCTTATGATTTATGGGGGATAAATGATGGTATTCACATGCTTGTAATGTGACCTTTCAAGTAATCATCTTCTTTATACTATGAGCTTGGACCAAAGTATTTTGGATAAGCCTAAAGATTGGAATGAATTAAGTTAGACATAAGATAGTTTTGTTTAAGGCTAGAACTTTTTCGATATTATTGTAAGAATGTTATAATAATGTAGTTTTAGAAAAAGGGACAACCTGTAGGATGGGCGACAACCAATCGCGTCAGACAAGGTTGCGGGAATCGAACTCAAAACCGAAGTGCGACAGGCCTTTACCGCCTACCACTGGCCTACAGGAAGTCCCTGGTTAGTAGAAACTAGTTTTAATTTATTAAGCGGTATGATAGATGAAGTATAAGTCTATTTTAGGAATCATATACGATTATTCTCACTGTAGATGGACTTATGTATATAACTTTTTCTAACCTTATGTTTGAGACAGATGGAATGACCCATCATTCTATCACATGATCTGCTAAGACTTCACGAATGACCAATTAAACTTAATTTCGTTATGATATGAAGTGGAAATTGTTCGTGGAATGACCAACTATAAGATTGTACCAAAATCAAGTAAGTATTTCTTCTAATTCAAAATTTTCAACTTTAGGGAAATGATCTTGAAAACCAAAAATGTTGTCCTAGATGGTACCTTAGATAATCACAAATTTATGGCTTTGTGATTCTTGGCTTTTTCAAAGCCATGTTCTCTACCACTCCCCATCAGAACATGATGGTTAAATTTCTCTTCCAAATCAATATTTCCACCTTTGTTCTCCTATGTTGAAAACCAATGATGAGTTAATTTGGGTAACAGTTATGTTTCATACTTTAATTTTTGAAATTAATTTTTAGTATTACTTTTTTTATGAGGTGGGTTTCTATGAATGAAACTTTCAAGTAGTAAACGATTTATAACCCTGGTGAATTTCGAGGGAGAAATTCATTTTAACGGGGGTAGAATGTAACACCCCGAGATTTTATGTGATATATTATTTTTAATTTCTTTGAGGTCTACTATTATACACTAAACCAAGATTAGATTGTACTATACGCAACACCGTATTATCCTGCAGTATACGAAACACTATTCTTGTCTCGTGTTTCACACAATTTCATGTTCATTTTGTGGAAATTATTCTATGGAACATTAAGTTTGGATTTTGTTTAATGTATAAATGAAATAAGTTTTGATTATGTTATACGCAACACCAAATGGATATTTAACTACACACAGCACTGACTTGGCCTGAATTACACACAATCACAGCCTTCCTCGATAACGTGTGTAGTACGCAATACCGGGTTTCACTAAACAACGATATGTTATTAAACTATTATATAAACTAGCTGTTATGAATAGTAATAACCAATTTTTGAAATTTTATAAATTTTATAATTCAAAATGGACTGCATTTTTGGATTTGGAATATCGAAATTAGATTAGGGTGATTTTTTGGTATTTTTCTGAAAAATTTCAATTTTTGATAAATAGTGAAAAACACTCAGTTATAGTTTAAAACTGAATTTTTATTTAAATAATTATTTATTTAATTTAAATTTATTTTAGGTCAAAATAGATATATAATACCTATATAAGTTAAATGTAATTAATTGGAGACATTTTATAATAGTTTTTGATATATAAAAATTTTATTGAACTTTTTACCGTTTTTTACCCACCTCCTAGGAGAATTTGCAAATTTACAAAAAACATAATTTTACCGCTTCTGTGAGTTGAATTTCAAAAATCCTAGATATATGGTTAATATCATTGATTAAAATTTGGTTCAATAAGATAAAAATAATTTTTGGTGAATAATAGCTTTTTACTTTTATTTACAATAGTTAAAAGTAAATAGGGTAATTAAGGGTAAAAATTATATTATTATTATCCTAAAATGTGTCCTAATTCTATTGGATAAGTTTAATTAGACCAAAAAAACCTTAGGAATAAAATATGACCCTTTGGGTCCACTTGGATTAGATTAGGACATTTATTATTATTTTATTTAAAGAAGAGTTAAAATAGTTAAAATCAAAGTTTAATAACTAAAATATTTTTAATATAGGGTTATACATAAGATAAATTCTAATATAAATATTAATTAAAAATATAAAAAGATTTAATACATAATGGTATTTTATTTGTATTTTTTAGACACTATATAATTTAGTTTATTTATGACACAATGAGGATGCAGTAATTACTTTATTAATGAAATATTATCATAATTGATATTATAAATACCCAAATAAATGTAATTTGAGACTTTTTATGAATTAAAGTAATTTAATAGGTTAATATAACATATTAATATAGGTTAGAATAATTTTTTTCGAACTAATAATGTTGTTATAAATTTAGAAAAAAAACCAAATAGTGTCAAAATTGACATAAAAGTGTTTTTAAAAACATTTTTATATAATTAATTGATATAATGGTCTTATAAATATAAGGTTATTCCAAAACACTTATATAAAAATATTTATGAAATTAATGAAACTATTGGGGTTTTATTGGTAGTTTATAGTATGTTTATTAACCATATAGTGTAAGAATACAAGAAGACACGGTAAAAGTTAAATTATTTAACTTAGAGTTAAATCCAAATGATAAGGTTAAAATGGTAACCTAAACTTGTCTAAAACCTATTGGATGAGAGAATTTAGAGCCATACCCACCCTATACTAAAAATATGTCACTTTTGATCCATTATAAACTGAATATGAATTTATTATAAAATAATATTTTATGTTTTTTCTAAGGTGCCCCTCACCCCTCTTATAAAAGGGCACACACCCTTCTCCACAATTCACACTTCCAAAGCCATTTTTCTCATCCAAACCCTACCAAAATACCCTCTAAAATATCCTCCCTTAATTTTAGAGGCATTCCTTTAGTTAGAAAGTCATCCTATGGAGCCCTTTTGATCAAATCAAAAGGAAGAACCCGAAGAAGAGGTAAATATCTCACCTCTTATTTCAAGATCCTTTCTTCTTCCAATTCCTCCATCTTTGTTGTTTCCATTATAAAATAATAACTCCAGTATATTCTATATAATATGATTTTATTATAGAAATGTTACAACCATATTAGTTATTTTATCCATCCAATGAATGAAAACGTCACCACACGTGCGTACGTACGTCTCACCATCTCCACGTCATGGTGTAGTTTGTTATTCACACTTTTCATCATTTAGATGGGTATAATAATGAGTATAAATGATATAAATAATAAATATAATATTATGATTATTCTATATATATGATATACCATCTAATTATATTTTATTTTAATATCAAAATAATGATATTGTCGCTCGTGCGTACGTACAGACTACCGTCTCCACGATGCGATGAGATTCATTCTCCATGTTAAGCGTCCAAGAATGATTATAAATTATATATAATAAGTAATCATGAAAAAGATGAAATAATAATGCTACTGGATTTATATATATATATATATATTTCATTTACTTCCATTCAATTTAAAAAGGAAACGAAAACATTGTTCATGCGTACGTACGGTCTACCGTCTCCATGAATGGTGTATTTCGTTCCATTTATCGATCTATTATATATATTTATATTATGAATATATATTATATATAAATCATGTTTTAAATTCTGGACGTTAGAAATCATGATCTATTAAATCATATTAATAATTACAAGTCAAAACACGTACGACAAGTGAAATGATTTTACCCAAAATGAAGCATTAAGATGGAATTGACAAATGAACGAGTAATATAATGTTGTGAGTGAATCATATATGATATCATAAATATTATTGTGGTTATGTTACAAGTTAAAAATATGTCTAAACCCACTATACATGTGTCTCAGACACATACAGAAGAAATTGGACATAAGGTAAGGGATAAATTTGCAATCTCATTTTTATCCGAGATTGCTTATACGTAAGTATTTACTGGGGTTATATTTTTCATCCATGTCCATAAATTTTGTTTATAAAGTGTTTAATATTATTAAATGTATGTTTAAAGTCATGTTTACCCCTCTTTGACTTTTAAATTGTGTTATGGAAGGAATATTTCTTTTGGCTACCATACGAGGAACTTTTTGACTTTTCCGACAAAAGTACGAGGAGAATGTTTTTCCTAACTTATTACACATGAACGGATTTTTACAGTGTTCATAACACCTTATTTTTATGAATATTACTCTATAATATTTCATGAATATTTTCAACCAAATCCTTTTCTTTTAAAATTTCATGGAATTTTGTGAAAAGAGAATGATTTTGAATAAGAATGGACATTTTCATTAAGAATTCATTTGAAGTGTTTTACAAAACCAATTTCCATCTAAGATGACATTATTTCATATGTGTATGTTTAAAGTATAATGTCTCTATGATTTAAATGATTTCACTTTTCTTATTATTAAATGATATCCATTTGTTTTATATGGAATATTTTATGATGGGATGATGTTTATGAAACCCATTTTATTCTTTGGGTGATGATGAATGATTTATGATTATGTTGTGGCACACGTAAGAATGATTTCATTATGAGATGTCTGGGACCAATATCTACCTCAAATTAATTGGGTAAATATTTATCTCTCATGAGATAGACATGGCTGGAATGACAAGTTGATCTGGTTCTGTGATACAGGATTGGAACGAGGAGTGAACTAGATTCAGTAAGGGACTTTGTCCACTATGATGGACTTGGCAGCAATGCCTTGGCTACTATGGAAATAATATCAAGTGCTTAATATATTTCCACAATTACATGTTTTATTCCCATTCTATTTTATCATTATTGATGTTCCTTTATGATTTATGCCTTACATAATTCCAAGATTTATGTCATTGCTCAAGATTTTGATGTTTAGATTTTATGTTCATGTTTTTGCATTCAAATGTCTGTGGATTGTTTTATGTTCCCTATGTTTACCCTTAATGATCATTTGAGCTCACCCTTTTTATATTTTATTTTCCCCGGGATATTAAGAAAGGTTTTATGTATGAAAATAAAAGGGTAAGATCTTTATGGGAGATGTTGAAGATCTTTCACCATAATTAGAAGATTATGTTCCGAGTATCCAAAGACACTAAAATAATATGGTCTTTGGGAATTTGTTTTTTAATGTATTGAGTATTACACAAAATTAATTTAATCCCCATGTATGTCAAGATATGTGTCTCTACAATGGTGCAATCATATTTGGTTTAGAAAGTGGAGGAGTCCCAATTGGTGGATTTGGATGTGGAGTTCTAGAGGAACTAAGTAGTTTTTGGAACTTCCTTTGATGGTTGGTCTGGGGATGGACAATTTCAGGTGTTATTATAGGGAATGAATTTTATTTCATTGCTGATGTATGAGATGGTTCTCCATTAGTTTCATAGTTTGTATTTAGTGGTATATCCCGACATGAAAAATATTTACCAAACATTGAATGGGATATTTTTGTGGATAGAGTTGAAGCATATAGTTGTAAAGCTTGTTTCTCGATGCATGGTATGCCAAAATATGAAGGTTGAGAACCATGTTCACTATGGTTTTATCTAGACATTAGATGTTCCCTAGTGGAAGTGGGAGGACGATTTGATGGAATTTCAAACAGTTTAACCTCAAGATAAAGGAAGATATGATGATATTTGGGTGATAGTGGATCATTTGATGAAATTAGTCCTCTTTATAGAGATCTGGGAGTCAAGATTAGAAGAGGTTGTGTTGAGGAAATAACTGAAGGAGGTGTTGTAACTCAATAGTGTCCTGATGAAGATCATCTCTGATCAAGATCCAGGTTTTACCTTTAGGGATTTATGTGGTCTCCAGAATTCTTTTGAATGTTAGTTATGCCTTAACATAACATCTCATCTATAGATGGAAGATTAGACAAAGTAGAACATCTATACTCTTTAAGACATATTTCACTCTTATGTACTAGATTTTATTTGTTCATGGATGAGGTAATTTACATTGTTCTCGTTTAATTAGAATAATAGTTTCCGTTACTTCATTGGTAGGGATCTGTTTGAAACATTGTATGACTAACCTTTCCATTTTATATTGTGATTGAATAGGGTTGGAGAGGCAACAATTATCATGGAAAAACAGGCAAAAATTATTTTAGGGATGGTTCAGGTAATTCATGAAGGGATCAAGGTATAGTATAATAGTCAGAAATCCTATCCCACTCATAAGAGGGGGCCTCTGGAGTTTGACATTATAGATCATGTATTCTTGAAGGTGACTCATCATCATGGGAAGCGAAGGATTAGTTAGGTGAGTAAGATTTCCCCATATTTATTGGGACTTTCTAGGTATTAGATCACGGTGGACCTGTGGCATTTTAGATATCAATTCCCCCATAGATGATCTAGATACACTATGTATTCATGTGTTGCAGATTTATTATTATCTTTACGATGACTCTCATGTCATTGATTTGGCTGAGATCTATGTTGACAATGATAAGACCGTTGAGGAGAAACCTGTGGAGTTCTTGGAACACTATGAGAAGGTGTTTCATAGGCTTGTTATTCCTTTGGATCTTGTCTTGTGGAAGCATGATAGAATAGAGGAGAGTACTGGGGAATGTGACTCCTAGATACCCTCTCAGTAGCTCAAGTAATTTGATTTCTAGATCTTCTCTTGTAACTTGGTTCCCTAGAGGAAGTTAACTCTATGGGTTATGAGATAGTTTATCCATGTTTAATTAAGTATTTACTATTGTGTTAGAGGTATCTCCCCTGATATATTGTTTTGGATCTAATTGTTTCAATTACATAGGTTTTCACTTTTTTTTCTCTAAGTGAGGTTTTTAATATCCTGTGAAGGAGATACCTTTGAGTGGTATGTCATGAGGTGTATATTCATATGACCATCATTTTTTATCTTTGGTTTGGTTTTGAATTATCATGTATAATATTTTTTTAATAGGTATCTAATGTAAGGTTCCAAATATATTTAGTCCAACACATTGCATGTTTCTAAGGCTTGTAGAGATTAGAGGAGGCTTTTATTAATTATGGAGGGTTTGGACTACTAAAATTCTAGAATCCAGGTGATTACATTCCATATAAACTTTATATTTTGTGTATGCGAGTTTCATGGATTGGGTAAGTGTGGTTCATGGGATGTTACAAAATGTGTAATAATTCTTGTTTAAAAAGTTCAAGATAATGTGTTTTTTGGTGAGATCAGAAACTCGACATTTACATTATGTTTAAGGGTTACACTCCATGTAAATTCTCTATGTAGAGTGACTTATAAATAGCAAGGAGCCTCAAGTTTTCTCAAAACATAAAAAACTCCTATTGATTCTCGGAGATCCAATAGTGAACTCTTATAGCTATTGGGATTCCTTCAATGGGAATCGATCATTGGATTCCTATCATAGATCCACATTGATATGAGGTAGGTTCTACCACTTTTATTGTGGTTATTTGATCATATTCCTACCATTTATTATTTCAATGTGATTTTTGATCATCTAATATATTTATAATGGGGTTTTATTAATTGTTTGTTGGTGTGTTTGTCCTTCTACCTCCTTGGATGGATACAACTTCATACACGAGAGTTGATTGAGATTCACAATGTTGATCCGTTCTCATGAAAAGAATGTTGACTCCTTTGAGGTAGGGGATTTGTTTCCTCTAAATTTTATTTTTTTAAAATAATAAATTGAGAATGGTTTAACCCTTTGGATTGTAATGATATTAACTTAATAATTTTTTTAACAAGACTAATAAATGAATGGGTTGTAGAGACTACATATTGACGTTTTGTACTATGATAGCGGGTTGCCTCCTGATTTTCTAGATAGTGTGATAACTATGATATTATTTATTAGAATATTCTTGTGCTTGGTTTAACATATTTTAATTGTTAAAGAACATAAAGTAAAAATTAATTGATAATTAATTGTCTTATGAATATTTAAAAAATTAGTTTGTTTGTAATCTAGTGGTTGATTTAATTTGATGATAATGAAATTTATGTGGGTATGCATGTATAATTAAATGTGTTCCTCCATGTGATTAAGGGGATTTATAAAAAATTTGGATAAATTTTAAGGTTTTTGATTATAATAAATAAAATTCATGTTCATTTAGGGTGGTACTTATCAAGGGTTTTTGAAATCAGAATAAATACAAACACATTTTCCTTTTGATAGACTGTTACAGCAATATGACTTAAGTTTCCCATTGTTTGAATCAATTAATAATGAATCGGTTAATTAAATATGAAATAAAAAATATTTTATTGATAAAGATATTTTATAAAATTTGAGTTTCCCATTTTCTTAGGTGGGTAGATGTCCCCATTATTAGAGCTGTGAGAGTTCATTTTTGCGTGAAGTCTAAATAACTTGTTTTGGGGCCTAGATTACCCTATTCAGTATGATTTTTTGTTCCCACTATTGTTTTTGAGGTGATATGCATATGAAACTTTTGGTATGAGTTTTATATAGATGATCCTAGAATGATTGATCTGATATGGGGTGGGGAGGCCTGGATGTGATGTGATCGTAAGATTGATGAGCCTAAGATGACTGTGTGATATATAGGCGGGGAGGCCTAGATGATATAGTAGTAGTTGATTCCTGTGATGGGAACATGCATTAGTATATGGATGTGGGTGTTGGATATGGAACTAAAGATGATGGAATGGGTTGAATTCAATCATACATATTTATGTAATGCCGAGAGATGGGATGATCTCTTATGAATTTGTTTAATGAATGATGGCTGGGTGGCTTATTTTATCTGCATTCCTTTCCACACTACATCAGGCAGTTGGATGTACTTGGTTTTTTGTTCACTCTTAGTGGTATCTTAGTATGGTTTTTATAGATTAGCTTGTTTATGTAATGATTCTAATAAAGAGGAAATAATTATTATCCCTCAAGGTTGGTGGTGATGGAATAAAAATGCTCAAATATGTTAATCTTGATAAAACATGGACTCATTTTGGATTATTCATGGAGGGAATGGAAATTAGTATGACGATTAATGTAACGAAATGTGGTATAATGATAATTATTAATTAATTTTTAATGAATTAATTAAGAGAAAAAAAGTGATAAAAAGATAAGAATGAATTAATGTAGTTCTTTTAAATTCTTGTGTGCCTATAGGATATCTAGTCTAAGAAGTGGTATTTAGGAATCTGATATATGTTAGATATAGTTGCATATAATACTAGGTTATAACCAATGTTGGGTTGTGAGAAATATTATATCCTTTAAATTCTATGATTTCATAAGATTCCCCAAACATGTCAGATAGGGAAATTGACGTATTGTTGTCTCCGAGAGGGTGTTTTCCCTAACATCCCGGTGGGAGGATGGATGAATGACTACCCCATTTAGCCCCACTCTCTTCCCTTGGGAGTTACATATGATGGTATGCATGGTGTTTAGTTTACCCATATATGTTTGTAGAGTAATATGATGGAATATGGTTATTTCACATACATGTATTACTGAATATAGTATGAAAAGGATTTATTATAGGTATAACATGTACATGGTTTGATAGATCGAGTTACATACATGGTGTTTGGGTTGGATGAATTGAGGTATAATACCTGATGTTTGATACATGTCATACTTATTGTGGGGGCTTCCAAAAAATACTTTGTCAGTATATATGGTGATGTGATATGGGATAATGGGATAATGTGATGATGTGATGCGTAAGGTTCATGCTGTGATTCATTTACTGAGTGTCATTAGGTTGTTTTATTTTAGAGAGATATTGTGTAAGACGTGATATGTTGGTGTAGATCATAAAATTATTGGGGAAGTAGGAGTGAGGTACCCTTGATGTTCTACTATCATATTATATTCTATCTTGTATGTGATACTTGGTGAGAGTTATCCACGGTGTTCCCGAGAACATAGTAATCCTATTTAGGTGACAAGTTAGTTTTAATATTGTTCACTATTCTTTAACACGATTTCTTTATCTTCTATATGAGAGGATTTGGGGATGATCATAATGAGTTTACTATTAAGATCACCCTATATATGTATAAATTGAGGTTTGAGATCTAGATGGATATTACTAGCTTGAGGTTTTGTAGGACCTGTTTGGGCTTCATCATTGCTGCCATCTTTAGTTTTTGGTACTCATAGTTTCATTTTAGTTATAGTACTGTATATAATTGCATGTTTGAAATAGGGATTTAATTATATATATATATATATGTATGTATGTCTGAGAAGATTTTGATTTGTGTATCTGTCTTGTCTCTCTCTTCCACATGTTTCTCTTAGAGGGTAATGCCTCTCATATTCATGTTTATTATACCCTTAGTGCTACTTTCCAACATGGGGCTCAATATATGTTGTACTTAGGTTTCCCCTATCTCCATCACCTTGTTGTAGTATCTTTGTGGAGAGGGGGTCATGACATAGTTCTTTAAAAAATTAAATTTCTAAAATTAAATAATTTTATCCACATATTATTAAAGTTAAGTATTCATCTTCTCACCCTTTAATTTTATCAAGACATTGGTATTAATATATGTATTTTGAGTATATATATATATCAAATCATTTAATAATAATAATAATAATATGCCACATATATAAATATTTCAATTAAATATTCTATTTTGTTTCATTTTTTTACTATTCTTGAATTATTTTATTTTTTATTTATTACTAATAATTAAAAAACCACTATATACCTGTTGGATACACACATACCCAATGACCATTATCCTTTGAAAATATTTCAAATGAAAATATATCTAATGTTCAGATTTTATAATAACATATATCCTTACTTACATTCTTATAATAATTCATCTTATTCATTTACTTTTCTCTTAACATGTCTATTATAATTTAAATTCTTTTCCTTACATTCATAGTTTCAATAAAGGTTATGATATTCCTAGAAAACTGTGAGGATAAATATTTTACATTTGTGGTATTTTATTTTTCTGATGCTTTTATTCCTCTTGTAATTATCATAATAATGGTTCATATTTTATTCTCTTATTATATTAATATTTATCATGAATTTTAATATATCATCTCAATAAAATGTAGAGCAGTTCATTTTAGTTTGGTGTTATGTGATAAAACTAATATTCAACATGTTATTTATGTATAGGATAAATAAATTGTATAATCATGAGGTATTATAGTTTCCAAGGAAAATTATAGCATTATGAAATCCTCATATGTGGGCGATTAAAGTAAAAATAACAAATGACCCTAAAAAATTATATTATTTCTTTGGGTATTATTGTTTTTAAAAATAATTTTAGACATTCAAGAAATCAAAATGGAAAACCAAGTACCACATTTTTATAATTAATACCCACCCTACCCACTCATGGTGGTTGGTATAAATTAAAACTTTCCATGAGTTATGTAGGAATTTTTTTATGTATTATCATTAAAATAAATTTCATGATCCATAGGGTAATGTATAATAATATTCTAACTATTTTTTTAACTTGTATATAATTATTTTTAAAGACGAAATATTTATTAAAATGAAGAAAGAAATAATTATTAAACCCTATATATTTTACAAAAGATTTTTAGAAATTCCAATACTCAACTGAAAAAGAACCAAACTCTATTGAATATGAACCTCCTTGTACACTAAATTATGATACATAATTTGATCCACCACTATGTTATCATAGGGTATTGTATAATAATATTCTAACAATTTTTTTAAATTGTATATAGTTATTTTTAGAGACAAAATATTTATTAAAATGAAGAACAAAATAATTATTAAACCCTTTATATTTTACAAAACCCTTTATAGAAATTCCAATACTCAACCGAAAAAGAACCAAACTCTATTGAATATTAACATCCTTGTACACTAAATTATGATACATAATTTGATCCACCACTATGTTATC
The DNA here is from genome assembly GCA_963277665.1 of Viscum album. Taxonomy (NCBI): domain Eukaryota; kingdom Viridiplantae; phylum Streptophyta; class Magnoliopsida; order Santalales; family Viscaceae; genus Viscum; species Viscum album. Next base: position 256,102,256 of record OY728128.1, on the reverse strand, counting down.
TAGTGATTGGTTTTTAAGGATTTAAAAATATTTATTATAGTAGTGAAAGAAATCAATAAAACTAAATCAAGATCTCCATGTTATGAAACTAAAACCACGGGTAATATAAATTGAATAACATGTGAACCATATACATAGTGATGGCCATGTATATTGTATTCAATCACACAATTTGATGAAGATACCTGAGAATATGTCAATGGAATCCATTGTCCAAGGTGTATCCATGGGATGATGAGTCACCATAAGTTTCAAAAGTATCCTCCTTACAATATTGGCTTGCCCGTACCTCTTAATGAAAAATCAAAAAAAAAGAATATTAATTCAGTAAAGAGAATCAACAGAAGGATTATAAACCTATTTTGATGGTCTGAACCTCTTTATATAGGGATTAGATACAATCCTTGATCCTTCATGGAATTTACTCAAATGTTTTGAAATGTTAGAGTAATGCCTCTCAGGAATTTCATCATATGAAACATATATGATTAATGATAACATGCATGGAAGTGAAACTTAATTTAAACACTTAACCTTTTCACCTTTTTAATTGTAGGATTACATCATAATCATGCAATATGATTAACCCAAATTAAGATATCATCAAATCATATAATACTATGTGTAAAGTCAATACCATGATATCAGGATATCATGATTTATGAAATGCCTATAAAAAGATATAGAATATTACTTGATTTCCCATACTATATAACATATACACAAACACACACACACACACATATAATACTAAGCTATTAGAAAAAAAATATGATGAATATACTAAGTTTCAGGAATATCATCATCAATGTCTCACTTGCATTAAATCCACAAAGACTTGGTGCTATTTGAACATATATTGTATCATATACAACAACATATGAACCCACATCCAAAACAGTTTTCAAATAAAATTAAAACTATTCTGTAAATATATCATCAAATTCAACATATATCATATAATATATTATTATTTGTGAATATCCATCCAAAATATATTTTTGATAAACTATAAACCATTTATAGATATGTTATTTGAGTTTTTAAAAACTAAATCACCATCTTGTCGATCACAAAATAGGACCCAAAAATCCCTTATTGCTTGAAAATAAATATTAATTCTTGAATCCATAAATGTAAGTGAAGATATTAATCTATCAAAGTGTAAGATCTACTAAAGATACAATGATATTTGTTATGATCCTTATTACACACATGTATCTCAATACATGTGTTAACTAGATGTATCATATACAAGAACACATTTTCATATGTTTCTTTTTTCCAAGGCATCGAGTAACTATGGGATATAAAGTATGTAAATCCCATATAGTTGCTCATAAATTCACTATTCCTTTTGTATAAATTGACTATATAGATGAACTCATCACATGTCATTCACTCTATGGTATGAGCCTGTTAAATGACCCGCATCCAATAGGTAAGCACATAATATGTAACTTATCTATGCATTATTGTGCACAACTTTAGTCCATATCAATTGAGAGACCAAATGTCATACCATTAATATGATAAGAAAAATCACTTCTTGATTAAATTAAATCAATTAAATGATCAACAATATACCCATCCACCACCATATTATCTTAGACTCAATGAAGGTTAAAGAATGCTTAAAAATCACAAAGCTTATCTTGCTAGGTATATTTTCAAATCATAGTTATATAAAAATAGAAATATAAAAAAACACCATTAGTGTACAAAACACATAGTGTATAACACTCCATGTTGTATACTTAATGGTTTATCTAAAACACAAGAATTGTTTTCTGTCTCATGAGAATATTCTGTATCTCAATACAAAAATAAAACTCATTCTAAACTTAACATTTCATCAAAACCTACAATACTAAAATATGAATATAAATTATGGATATCATAAATACATACATCAGGAGGTTAATTATTATTCTCTTTATTTGTCAAATGCATCCAATATAAGAGAATAATAAAGTGGATAATCATTGTATATTACATGAAACAAATTCTAATACTCCTATTGTTTTTAGAATATACAAAAAAATAAATAAATAATTTCAAGCATCATATAACATATGAAAGACAACTAGATGAATATATGTTTACTACATTTTAGGTTTTTAAAATCATCACTTCTCGATGTAATTCATACCACACATCTATGGGACCATGTGATACAACACTCCCACAAGACACAATAATGGAAAAAATATATGAATAAAGATAGTTTAAATAATGGTGAGATTAATAATCATATAACTATTTTTCAAATCTTTTAAAAAGAATGAAAAATTATTTATTCAAAATACAAATTCTAACAATGTAAATAAAGTCCATTACCTATATAGAAATCTATCTACAAGAAATATTATATATAATAATGGATTTATACTAATAGTTTTAACAAACCATTGGTATAGTTAATCCCTAAAAAAATGGTTCTTTAAAACCATTGGTATCAATTCCCCTATACCAATGGTTTTTTAAACTACTAGTATTGGGTGAACCTATACAAATTTTCATTTAGAAAAAACATTAGTATATTGTCCTTTCTATACCAGGTGCATTACACCCCCACCCACAATACAATTTTAACTACCATTATATTCATTTTCTCTCTCCCCTTTTATTACCCTTAACCATAATTTACACATGATCAGTTTTTCAATTTGTTTTATATAGAATTTTCAATGAATGTTGTTTCCCTTTAATTTATATCTTGATTTATTTTATTATTTATAATGTTCATGCCCTATATTTCAATAATGGTATAGGGTTTCATGTTTCATGAATTTTATATGTTTTTTAGAGTTCATAAAAATTAACTGTGGAATTTATTGGTTTTTATTTGTCGAATAAAACTGGGAATCATTAGATTCATCATTTATGGTAGGTGGTTCAATATACATCATTTTGTTTCTATAACTATTAATTCTTTAATTAATTTAATTATGATTTATTTATGATTAAATTAAGTTTATTTTTTATGATGAAATACTGATAGTAATATCTTGAGTTTAATTTGGTTATAATGGTAAAAATAATGAGATTTCCCTTAAAATAAATTAATCAAAATTTTAAAATAACAGTGCACAAATGGTTTTTTATGTAATAATATTTTCTTGAAAAATAATTGAAATTGTTTATATAAATTTTTTTAGGTGCGTTATAAACAGTGAGTTTCATTTTTTTGATTTTTTTTCCAAATATCATTTTTTTTGATTAATTTCAATTTCACAAATATTTGTTAATAGTAAGAATTGTTGTTGGTTGTTTATTAATATAATTTCTATAGGGTGTTAAGAAGAATTTTATGGATTAATACCTATGTCAAAGGGTGTTTTAAGATATAAATAATTATGTAAAGGGTGTTATAAAATTATAATTTTTTTTTATTAATATCAAAAAACGTTTTAATTGATATCAAGAATTTTTTATAGGTATTTATTAAATTTATTTATATATTGAATCATTTTTTTGAAACATAAATGGGGGTAAATATAGTTATTATTATTAAGATATTTTCCCAGTGGTAACATTTCATGAATTGTGTAAATAATGTTCTTTATTAATAAATTTTTTCTAAGATAGAGACATAATCGAGAAAGAGCTCATTAAATATATGCCATGGTAGGTCGTCTCAAATAATAATGTTGTATTTTATTGTGTATAATGATTATTCACATGCTTTCCATCACCATAAACCACACATATGACATCAATTTACCCTTTTTATCTTTTATTTCCTCCTATAATCAAATTAGAGCCCATATATTGATCTTCTATTTTTTTCCAACACTCCCATCACTTGGGAGCTTGTCCAATGTATTAAGTGACCTAAAAATATATAATTATTTTAAAAAAATTATATATATATATATATATTTTTATATTTAGTAATGGATTTTTTTATTTTCTAATATATATTAAAAAATATTCATTATTTTCATGGATTTTCTAATTTTATTCCACTATGTAGATTTTTTAAAATTAATTTTTTAATATCAAAAATTTATAGAAGATGGATGTTTGAAAGAGATCAAATCTTGGTTGAGTTTTAAAAAAAGTTGAATTTTTTTAAAATTATCACTTAAAATTTTTTTAGATGAAATAATTGTAAGAATCCCATGATATAATTATATTATAAGACATTTAGTATTTTATAAAGAGGTAAAATTCCATATAATAAAGGTTAGTTTTTAAATTGAATATTATGTGTAATATTATAATGGAGAGAAAAGGAAATATCATACTGTTCATGATCTAAATGAATGAATTTGAATGGAAAACTTTATATTTCATTACTTTTCAGGTATTCATTATCATGAAAAAGAAATCATTATAATATAAGAATACAATGGTATTATTACATAGGATGAAACTAAAGAATAATGAATTTACCTTTAGTGTCAGATTTTATTTGTTTTCAATGTTATTTTTTGTATATAAATAATGTCGATATATAATAATAAATTCATTTGTTTGGGAGTGATATTCCATCCATATGAAATTGTGAGATATGACCATAATTTTTGGGTAAGGGAAAGAGGTGTTTCTTCCATTGAATATATGGATGAATAAGTTCTGGAATATAATATAATTTTTTTTTTCAATTTTTAAGATGGAATGTATGTAAAATTAAAGTACTATATGTGTGGAAGTATTATATATAATATGTTTGAATGAAAAAGGATGGAGATATAGCATGGGGAGATTTAAGATATATTATTCAATGTAGAAATTCTGGTTGAAGTTGTGGAGTATCCATCCTTGGATTACTAATAATGAAGTGTTTTAAACTAGAGGAAAACATTCTTTTGATGATGGTTTGGGAAATATGAATAAAATATGAACTTGTCGTTATATAGGAAATTGTTAAAATAGTCTATCTTGAGTATTTTATAAGATTCTAGAATTTGGAACTAGATAAAAGAGTGTGGAATTATTTGGGGCTATTCCAAAGTGAGTCTATTTTATTGAAAAGGCTTATAGATGATTTGGATATACTCATATTTGATTTCATAACATATGAAAATACAATTATCAAGCTAGATTTTTGATAAATAGAAAATGAATTTACCCTTTGTTGAAGAGATTTTGTCTTGTGTATGATAATTACACAACTTGTATGTAATTATTCTAACTTGTAAGTTAAATTACTCATTTAATAAGACTGATATATGAGTAAGATATTTGATCCACCAATATATGATTTGTGTTAGTTTCTGGAAATTTCATTTACAAAAAAAAGAATTTTCCTATGCGTAGGATAATTGAACCCCGTGTAATAAATTTGACCAACAAAATTGATAATTATCCTAGGAATAAATTAATTACGCTACCCATGAAATATTTGTGTTGTGAGTATGATGTTTTCCTTTAAAATATTTGATATTTCAAAATTTCAGAAATGGTTGAGCTTATAAAGTTTATGTGCCTCAGATGATGTTTTACTTGGATGAGTGTTTGAAATTATACTATATGAGAATCTTGTTTCAAAATATAGTATCTAAACATGGAACATTACAAGGAATATTATTTTACTATTTTTCATGGATCAAAAAACCAAAAACTACATGTGATACATGCTCTCAATTTCTGAGAAACTTATACTAAAGCTTAGATAAGTGGATCAAATCAACAATATATATTGGAGGAGTTAAATTCTAATAACATGGGAATTCCATACTAATGTAAAAACGATTCATAGGTTGATTGAGTCAAATTTTAATGTTTAAATCATAATTAATTGTTAATATTTAGGCTTCTTTACTAAAAAAATTATTATTGATGGTAGATAGAATCTCTGAGATACAAATTTATCCTAAATCTAATATTATAGATTTTTTTAAATCTATATATTAAATAATAACATGTTAGATATGTTATTTAATTAATTAAATTTCATATTGTTGTTTGTGATCCAATTAGATGATGAGGAAGTGATCAATCTAGAAATATTTATCTGGATGAATATCACATGGTTAAGAGAGAATAAAAATAAGAATGTGATGAGAAAAAATAAGGGTATTCTTTTCATTGTATAAGAGAAATTTGAGTAAGGAAAAAATGAATCACAAAAAGTACATAGAAACACACCCATGTAGAATTTCATGAGAATAAAAGTATATATTGTGGGATAATACCATTTATAATTCATTAAAAGTGAATGTAAATCCTGAAACCAAAATAAAAAGTGATTTTCTATACATAAAATCAATATAAAATTAATTTTAGGTATCCTATGTATAAAAAAATAATGGTGAGATTATATTTTGAGTGTTATATGTTCATGATAAGAGAGTTTTGAGATGAACAATAAGAACTAGAGAACTCTCATAGAATTATAAGAAGGAGGATCCAATGACAATGTTATGAGAAGAATAATTAGGCATCAGATCTAAAAAGGAATATAACCATTCAAAAACTATTATTTTATAAACTTGAGAAAAAGAAGTACTAATGAGCGATTGACATTTTGTTCGTTTTTATGATCTTGGGTGTTGAGACTTTTAGTAAATATGGAGATAGTGTATTTTTAATGATCCTAGGAGCTTGAGTTATGTTGATAAATCCTAGTGTACATGTTCTATTGATGATCAACAAAACTATGATGAAATAGGGATAACATTGCACGAAGTATATCTTAAATAATTTTTTACACAAAAAGACCATAAATTGAGAATAATTAGACCTATAATGTAGTTGTTATATCATATTAGAAGTTATCAGAGGTTTACTCAATAAGGATTTGATAGAACATATTTGTGTATACATGATGGGAGGCTCTAGAGTTCATGAAACTCAGGGTATGCAAGAATAGCACTATGTGAAACTTTGATTTCAGTGTGAAGTTGGTTTTTTGGAATTAAAATTAGAATCATACAATTATACCCATGGTGAGATTATATTTATGTGTGGAAAATCCCAACCATAATAGTTAGAGATTGATTAATGTAGAGAATCATGGATTGGTGAGAATAATTAATCATGGTAAGGAGTAGTTTTTTAAAGACAAACCTTTTATATACTATATTTTCACATTACTTTAATAACTTTTTTTATTGTTTTATATCTTCTTGGTCAAACATAAAATTATTTCAACAATCTTAACTAATAATAGAGGTTCATAACCAATAATAGTTTATGTGTTGATGAAGAATTGGTAATTGGTAAAAATAGCTGACACCTGACTCACCCCCAGGTGTCTACACTAAGGCTAAGGGGCATTAGAAAATGATGATATTGATGGAGTGAACAAAATTAATGGATGATTTTAGAATTTCAATATATCATATGTGAGTTAAAAGGAAAATTCATGGATTTTTAATGCATTTTTATCATTCGAAAACAATGTATGGAATTTATAAAATTATCATAGATTATCTTATTACATTTTTTATGTGCTTATTTCTTGATGATATTGATATTACCTCACATAGTTATTTTGAATGGATGTTAATCAATCGTATTGGATTTTGAAATAATAAAATTAATGCATGACCTAAATATTAAAATTTATTTTGGGAGGGAATATCTTCCCTAAATGACTAAATAATGTAGTACATTTTAATGGAATCAAAATATATATGAAACACCATCTCATGTTCTAAAAACGAAATACAGAACATTCCATATATTTATAGCCTCCAAAATATTATATTGATTGATAAAATGTCAAAAAATATGTGATGGAATTATGTTGGGAGAATTAAGGATAGTAATGAGTTTGTTTATCATGTGGATGGATTATAATAAAATACATTTGATATAGGACATCCTTATTTTTAGTGTAGGTACATAATGTCTTTTTGAGACTATCAAGTGATTGTTTTATTATATTTGTTTATATAATTACATTATACCCCACATATACAGATTTTATTCACATTCATAACCTTATTCTTTTGATATATATGAAAAATCCATTTAATTATTGATTATACTCTGATCTGGAACATCGGATTTTAGAAATGATATACATGTGACGTTGAATAAATGATTTTAAGTGGCTATGGAATGTGGGTATCCACACATATGATTTATCTTGAAATAAATACTTCAGATGTTTGATGTGCTTATGTGAATAATAAGTGATTTTACTATTAAAGTCTAATGTGTAGATGGATAGTTAAGGATCAAATATCATGTCTTATTTATATAAATAATACATTACCATAAGTAATAAATATCATTATAATTTTAGTTTCATGCAACATCGATGATTCTTCCCAATTGATCATTCATGAATAAAAAATCATTTAAGGTTTAACAACACTATTTCGGCTAAGAAACCACCTTAATGTATATCTAGAATTGATGTTATTAATGAATTTTAAGATGTTTGTATTTAATTTGGGATAGTCTTGTTGGAATATGGAATGAATAATATATTTTCCACTTAATATAATTATAATTACAGGAAGAAAGTATATTATTTGATTTTACTTAATGGTCAAACATTTTAAAAAAAAGACATAATTCACATTTATAAAAATATATTTAAAAATTTTCATTTAATAATTCTAAATAAAAAGGGGAAGAACAAATATCATTTACAATATTAGTGTGGATTAGTATATTAATGTATTAAAATATAACTGTATCTTGAGTTTATTTGTCAAAATGACTAGAAATTTTCTTATGATTATTATGTGATGGAAAATTTAGGGAAACAAAATCTCAAAGTAATATATATTTTCAAGGTTCTATATGGTTATTAAAGAAACATATCATTATTTTTTACTCAATTAGTGGTGGAACTAATATCTATAAAAGCTATGATTATCACACCCTTATTCATGAATTGTTTGAAATAAAAACCCTTCATTTATTGTCTAATATTTTAAGTTTGAAAGTGATTTGATTGTGTTATTTTTATAGTGATCATTATGTATCATGTTTTCCAAGTATTTATTAAAATAAATTCAAGAATAGAAACCATTAATTATGTGTGATATAGAGAAAATATTCACTTCATCTTTTTCCACATACATGTTATATCTAACTATCCATCTTCCAACTAAAACACTTCTTAAAAACTTTATTAAATTTTATTCTATATGTAAAATCGAATGAAATATATACAAAATGAAGTCTTATGTAAATAATATTAATCATTCTAAATGTTACTCTGTGAATGTTTATTTTTCTCAACAATATATGGATTTCAGTTCAAGGTTTTTAGATTATTTGAGTACAATATATATAAGAATAATGAAAAATGAAGATTGATATTATGAGAAAATTGATCCCAATTTTCCATATATTCATAAAAGAGGTGTAATTATAAGATATTATATATTGGGAACATTTAATTTTTAAGAGCATGAAATGGAACATCATGTGTTCTTGTTTAGCTATGATTTATTCAATAATGACATCATGTAATTAATTTAAACATGTATATGTTATATATTGTTATGTTATTATACATATATCTTAATAATTGAATATATTTTTACCTATGAAGGATACATAAATTAATTATAATTCATAATTTAATTTTTTGAATGAGAGATACATTACATTACAAGAAGTTTCCAGACTGGTTGAAATCAAAGGTATGATCATTAAGTTTATAAAATAAATATTATGTATTCATTATTAATTTTAAATTCCATATATATTTTAAGTATTGAGTTTACCATAAAATGTTATCCCATAAGAAATAAGTGTGTTGGATTTTGGCCCCAATAATGTGGTTTGTGAATTCAAATCATTGGTGATCAATGGTTATGAATTTTTCGTAACTATTCAAGAAATTAAAATGTGAACACTACATGATGGTGTTATATTAAATTTATTAAAATAATAATATATCAGTGAATTAGATCATCATACATGATATGAAAATGTGTATTAATATAGATTATTTGAGAAAACAAATAGAAATGTACTTCATAAAACTTAAATAAATCAAATAGAGATTTTAGGAATCCAATATAACCTATATAAGTTGATTTGGATTCTTAAAAAAAATATAAAAACAAATCAATCTAAATAAAATATAATCTAATGAACATGAAACAATTCAAACATACAAAAAATAGAATTATATTTAACAAAAATAAGCTAAACCAAATTTAAATATAAATAAATAAAAGTTATATGAACTATAAAAAATCCTACCAAACCTAATTAGAAAAATAAAATTAAACTGTATAGGATGAACTAGAATGAACAATAACATATCTATTTTAATTTGAACCAATATGACTAGAATATAATTGAAAGGATCCAAACATAAATAAACTAGTAAAAACACACCTAAATAAATTTAACCATACCTAATGTGAACTCAACCTAAACAAATCTAATATATCAATATAAAAAAATAATTGAAAATTTTTGATGTACATATATCTAAATTAAATCACCCTGAATTGAACCAAAATGAACCAAAAATAACTTTATCTAATCTAAATTGATAAAAAAGTAACCAAAAGGAACTAAACTAGATAATAATTATTAAAAACATCATAAATATTTATTAATAAAACCAACTAAAATGGAATGAAATCAAATTTAACAGAAACAATAGAAAAGAACTAAAACCATGTGACCCAACCAGACTCAATCCAGATGAAATTGATCAAAAGAAAGTGAGGTTAATTATTTCCTACTAGTGGAATAAATTTATTAATCAAATGAATCCTTAAAATACTAAAATTGTTATTGAATTTAATATAACATAATTCAAAAAACTGGCCAAATAGTCCTAAAAAATGAAAAAACTATTTGTATCAAATGATAGGTCCCATAATTGATGATGTATTTACCTTAGGTTACATAAAAATTATAATCTTACATTTATCATTTATATGGTGTTGGAAACACAACAAATTTATGTTGTCTCTTAATAATTTTTACTTCTAGAATCATATCGTTAAGCTCAATGTGTGGTGACTCTCTCCTAAGTACCCATACATTTTATCTTTTGAGAACCCTTAAACATGTTTTATCTCTCCTGAGTTTTAATATATAAGAAAATTAGTAACGCTAAAAGAAAAATTTCATGTTTATCTTTTAAATTATGTTGGAAACATAATAAACTTGTGGATTAACATTAAAAGTGTGTTCTTTCAGTGATTACATGTGTTGGATGACCTTAAAGAAGCATTATACATGAGTCATAGTGTGCAGAAATTTCTGAATGTATATTGTTCTAAAATTTTAATTTTTATACATGTTTTTATCCTCCAAAATCCTTATATTTTAATGATTATTATTCATGTTTTGAACTGCATATCATATTTTAAAGCTTCTAATATCCTAATATCATAATCTATAGTTTTTGCATGTTGTGACCATGTCTCTCTAGTAAAACCATTAAGTATGCTCCCTCCTCCTATGGATACCCTTAAATATCTTCTAAATTTTTTTTATCCTTTAACTTACATAAAAAAATAGGCCTTTTCAAATATAATTACACGCTCCATATAAAATGAGATTCTCCAGAATCAAACTCCTCGATCTGATTCAATAAAAAAATTCTCTAAATACTCACTTTGATACCAAATGTAAAAGAAAAGATATAACCATACTTAATTAAAAAAATAAATAACCACTATTTAATCTATTACATCCAAATTATTTTTTAGGTTTATAGATTTATGGAATTAGAGAAAAACAATAACTAACAAACCCATGTTCTTTATATCAAAAAAATGGTTTTTTCATTATATATGGAATAATTTAATTCATAACGTGTTTTTTAAAGATTTCATAAACTATCCAAACTCTCTGTCCCATTAGGAATATCATTTGTAATATTTTAATTAATAACCTAGATATATGTAAACATAAAATAGGAGAGATCAAACAACCATTATTAGAAAACATCCAACTGAGGTAATTATAAAATAAACATGACATAAATATAATGGTCGGAATAAGTAAACAACTTGAATACCTAATAAATTGAAACCAAGAGAATCATATATTTATGATAATAAAGGAAAACATTTATATCAATAATAATAATATCATATTGATGGAATGCATAATGCCAAACATAAAAAATATATTATCAAGGCCTTGTTCCAAGACACTATCCAATTATAGGGAGTGATATACACACAAATCTAACCTATTTTTTCTTTTAATATTTATTAATAAAGGGAGGGGTGATAAGAATTTATGCCCCACACAACACGTATTTAATCCCAATGAATTCCTCAAAAGACTCAAAAGAATTCTCTTACCATTCTCTAAGGAACTGCTTGCTGAATAAAACATGGATATCTATAAAATGAAAGATAAAAAATACCAATACACAATCAACATACATACCAGTATATAATCATAAAAAACAACAATATGGAATCCCCATTCTAAAAATAGGATAAAATTATCGTAAACCACCCAGAGAATGAAGGTGTATGGTCAAATAATATACAATAAAATTTCCAATAATCATCCATATTTGAATAAAATCATATAAAACACCAATAATGTTTTACATGTTAATAAAAGGGACAACATGATCATAATCCATCCCATGAAATAAGGTAGATGGTCAAAAAAATATAGTCATCCTTCCAACAATCATCCATATTAGAATAACAGTGTACGATACAGAAATACTTTTCCTAATTCCAATAAGAGAGATAACATGATCATAACCCATTCGAAAAAATAAGGTGGATGGTTGAAAAATGTAACACCCCGATCTTCCACGATACGCTTCTCTTTCTATAATGCAATAGCTTGCATTGTACGCAAGTTCGAGATTCTAACACACCACGCCCAATAAAAATAGCCATTATGAATAGTAATACCAACCTTTTGAAATTTTATATATTTTATATTTCAAAATGGACTTCATTTTTGGATTCGGAATATCGAAATTAGCCTATGTTGAATTTTTGGTATTTTTCTCAGAACTTCCAATTTTTTATGAATAGTGAAAAATTCTTAAAAACAAATTTTTTAATCAAATTAATTTATAGTGATAAATTATACTATTGAGTGGTTTTAAAGTATAATTAGAATATATTTTTACCATTTTATCCAATGGTGTTCATTAGAATTAATTTCACTTTGAAATTGGGCATGAACAATTGTCAGTCTTTTGATATATATTGTTTTTAAAAACACGCTATTTGTTGTGACAGCGGGAATTAATTATAAAATTAATTAATGAAACTTATATGTTTTTAATTATGTAAAATAGACAACATTTTTGAATTCGGAATATCAATTATATCTTATGGTGAAATTTTGGCATTGTTCTGAGAAACTTCAATTTTTGATGAATAGTGAAACCACTAAGTGGTAGTTAAAAAACTGATTTTTCGTTTAAATGAAACATTACCACTTATGTGATTTTATTTTCAAAAATCCAACATACATGGTTGTCATTATGAAGTAAAATGTGGTTCAATGGGATTAAAATAATTTTTTTGGTGAATAGTAACTTTTAAGTTTAATAAATTGCGATTAAATGTAATTAGTGAAGTTTAAGGTAAAAATGATGTTAAAAAAATATGAAAATACCTTTACACTTGTCCTAACCCTATTGGATGAGTCATGGAAGACCAAGAAAATAAATGGTTCAACTTGGGGACCCCATGGAGCCACTTTGGTTGGAAAATGACATTAAAAACTTTTTATTTAATGTTAAAATAAAAATGTCACAAACATGAGTTGTTTTACTAAAACAATTTTTAAATGGGGTTATAAAATTCATATTTTTGACTATAAATATTCATTAGAAATATAAAATGATTTCCGACATCTTGATAGTTGTTTTATAATTTTTAGACATTAAATGAATTAAATATTTTATGACACCATGATGATGCAGCGATTACCTCATTAATTAAAGATTTAAATAAAATAAAAAGATAATATAACATATAAGAATTTAACTTGTCAAAAACCTATTGGATGATTATATTTAGAACCCTTATCACCTTATCCTATATATATATAAGTGTGGGACCTTTAAAATCCGAAACTCATTATATAATAAAGTAACATTTCATGACTTTCCAAGAGTGCCCCTCCTCTCTTCTTATAAAAGGCCCCCACCACTACCACCTTATTAACACCTTAAAGCCATTTGGATCGGCCAAAATATACCCATTTTGTCTCTCTACATCCCACTCTTACTCCTAGAAGCCTCACTTTGGGCAGAAGTCTTCCCAAAGAAGCCTTTGAGCTCAAATAAAAAATAGTTACCCGTTTTAAAGGTAGTGTTTTCTCTAGCGTTCTTATGTTTTATTTTGCTTCTCCAACCCTGTAAACTCTTTTTATTCACTTATTTTGTAACAAAACCAGTATATTCAATATACTAGGATGTTTTTATAAGAATGATTCGAGTTACACTTACACACACCTACATCTAATGGTTAAAGAACATACTTTTTCTGTGGATGGCGAATTTCTGCCTCACGAAACGATGATTGTTCAACACTCATATAACACCATCAAAGGTGGAAATTAAGATGTCACTATATTTTTATATGATATATATTATGTTTATATTTTTCTTATGCTTTTTTATTTCTCATTTATTTCATACCTTTATTATTTCCACAATGGGTAAACGCGATAATTTCATTTTAGGAAGTGCAGACTACCGCCCCCTCAAAGTGATTTGAATCGTTAATTACATATGTGGGATGTATAAAGGATGGAGTAAATGATATTATATATGATATTATAATGTAATTATATCATACCATTATATAATTATAATTTCATTCCATTAAATACGAAATAGAAATGAAAGTAGCGTTCATGCGTACGTACGACTTACCATCTCCAAGAACGGTGCATTTCATTTCTTACCTCTAAATGTTATGTAATATTATAAATTCTTGTATATACTGTATATATATGATATATATGATATCTACATCGTGAATATAATTCTGGATATAATGGATATTTCACCACAAGAACAACTTGTAATTATAAGAAGGTTACTTTTGACTCAAGTACCAAAGATCGACAAAACGACGGTTATTAACTTAAATGACTACATAATTTTCGTAACATTGTAATAAGTGATATAAAAAGGTTCTCAAGAAAGTATATATTAACTATAGTTTATTATTCAGGAGGTTAAAGAGCGGTCGAGTCAAGTCAGACACGAGGTAAGGGAACTTCTTAACCCAATTTCCGTTCTTTGGGTTAATCTCCTACTTTCAAATTATGTCACGATATTATTATTTCCTATCTTGTATTTGTACTTTATTTATGTGTACTTGTAGTTAATACACATAATAGATCTATTTTATTTATAAAATGATCTTTTTAAGGGACTTCTTCTCAATCTCCATTCATTGAGGCATATTTTGTTTTATACACAAATTTATTTTTTAGGGTGTATAAACCCCTTTGACTTTTACGTTTATTCAAAAGGAATATTTTTAATATGAAGCGTTTTACTAAACAACAAATGGGAATGTTTTTTTGACGTACGTATGCGGTGACAATGACTTCTCTGCCGCCGTGACCATTTTTTGAGTTTCTTCTTCCTCTACAAGCTATAACTTTTTTTAAATGAAAAATAAATACCAAGTTTTAATTTTCTTTTATTTTGGTATTGAAAATGGTTTTGAAAGTGTTTTTTTATTATATCAATGTGTTGTGTTGATATCTTGTGATTGAAATGTGGAAATGTTATGTTTCCTTTATGCATGTTTTATGTGATACGATTATGTTATGGTTTATGATATGTTTAAACCTATTCATATGAGGAATGCATTGGACTTAATAAGTGACGGGTGGAGCCCGCTATAGCTCCTCGATGCATCGACAGGTCTCATGAGACAAACTAGTGTCTTGGCACGAGGCCTTGACAAAATATTATTTGTAGTATTGGCATGAGGCCTTGGCTACGTGGTTATGATAGTCTGGCATTATGCATTCCATCATTATGAAAGTGGTTATTGATATTGCATGTGATTATTCAACTAGTAGAATATCTATGTGAATAAGTGAATGACATTATCTCATTTTAATTTTTCCATATTATGTTGAAGTTCATGTTTAAAAGGCTTTTGTTTTAGTTATACATTGCCTTAAATGTTTATATTTATTAATGAAAGTTTCCGCTATATTATTATCCTTACTGAGCATCTGAGCTCACCCCTTTCAATGTTTTAATATTTTCCAGGATGTGAAGAAGTATTTTATGAATGACCTGCAGAGATAGTCAGAAGAGGATATGAGTGTGGACTATGGAGACTTTGTTATTGTAGTTTTTCAATTTATGATGTAATGTAACATTTATGAATGTATCCAGTGTTTCCAAGGCTACTAAACTAATCTGTCTTTCGAGACATGATCTTTTGTGATCATGACAATGTTACGCAATAATTCATCGACTCTGGGTAACTGGGGTCGGGGCATTACAGTTGGTATCAGAGGCAGTATAGTACTAACCTTGGAAGCTAGATTTAGATAAACTCTGATTAGAGAACATAGCCCAAAGATAGACTTTGAGTATTAGTATAGAAGAACTTCATAGAATTTTGGTATTAAAGAGATTTTGTGAGTTTTCCGAGCAATACATCCCTATCTGGATACGAGCAGATAGAGGCAGCTCTGGCACAAATGTACCTAGTGGTAAAACCCGAAAACACCACTTTGAGCTAGACTCGAACGGGAACTGGTGCACGACAATGGGCCTTGTTGCACTATTGGTTATGACACTCCCGGGGGATATGCTTAAGATAATTCTCGTTTTCTTTACAAACCACTATGACGGGTTATGAGTATATACTTCCACAAAGAAAACATTTATTATTATTATGGATTATATCCATAAATAGTTCAATTTATGTTAAGTGTCTTGCATATTTTTAATTATGTATTTTGATTCATAAACTAATCTAGTTTATGCCATTGTTTAGAAATGGAACCTAGTGGGAGGAATGGAAACCGTATCAATGCACGCACTCCATGTAGGGATTTCCTTCCTACTCAAGATAATTATAGTGGAGCTGGTGATACAACTAGTGCTGATCACCTTATCACCATACTGGGACAACTCACTCAGGTTATGAATAATAACCTTACTCGTATGGAGAACCTTGATCCGCAACGTGGAGGATCAATTTTAGACCGCTTCATAAGGCAACAACCACCAACATTTAATGGGGGTACAAATCCATTAGTAGCTGAGCAATGAATAAAATCCTTAGAGAAAATATTCCACACCTTGGGGAGTAGCGAAATGGAGAAGGTTTTCATGGAAGTCTACCGCCTCACTGGAGATGCCGATCAATGGTGGTCGCTGATTCAAAACACAAAAGAAGATGAAGAAGTATCAAGTATGGAATGGAGGGAGTTTAAGGAACTTTTCTTAGAAAAATACTTTCCACATGACCATCGAGTAGATATGGAAAAGCAATTTCTGAGTCTGAGGCAAAAGGAGGATGAGAATGTCGCAAAGTGTGAGGCTAACTTTACAAGGTTAGCAAGTCATGCTCCAGATTATATACGTAACCCAAGAAGTAATATAGATCATTTATTTGATGGGTTAAAACCGTTTCTCCATAGAGCACTAGTGTCACAATCTTTCTCAACGTACGCAGATATAGTTGCGTGTTCTATCAAGACAGAAAAGGAATTCTCTAAATCTTATGACAATAAAGTAAAGCAAGAGAAGAAGAGAATGGTGGAACAAGAGAAAGATAAAGGGAAAAAGGAAAAGAAGGATTTCCCATTATGCGATAATTGTGGGAAGAATCACCCCGGTACTTGCCTAAAAGGAATGGATGTTTTTTATAAATGTGGAGAAAAAGGTCACCAGGCTCGTGATTGCAAGGGAAAGAAAGAGGCTATCAAGGTTGAATGCTACAACTATAGGGAAATGGGGCATTATGAAAATGAATATCCTAAGTGTCAGGGAACCTTACCTCATAAAAGGCCAATGGATCAAGGACAATCTTATGCTGTTACTACAGTTGAAGTGGAATAATTAATGTATTGGTGCTTTTGGAAACAAGGATTATATTCTTGTTATAAGAATAATGTGATATATATAAGGATTGTACTGAAGTACTTGTTGTTTTCATTAAGGTTTTAATATGATGAAGGTAATCATATTTTTAGTATGTGACAATAAGAGAAACTTTACTTTGTTTGGGAAATCTAATGTTACAATTGATTTTGGAATTTAAGGACCTTTTAGAGAAAGTCTGGACGGAGGTATTTTGGATAACTATAAAGGTTAGAATGGATTAAGTTGAACTTTGGATAGTATTATTTAAGGTTAAAACATTTATGAAGATTATTTTTGGAATATTATAATACAATAGTTATAGGAAAAGGACAACCTGCAGGTTGGGGGATAACCAGTCGCGTCGGACAAAGCTGTAGGAATTGAACCCACAACCATAGTGCGACATGCCTTTATTACCTACCACTAGCCTACATGAAGTCCCTGGTTATTACAAAATAGTTTTACTAATCTAAATGGTATGTGTTAATATTTTTAACCTTATACAATTAGGATAAATAGAATATTTTTGAGTTTTGTTACCATTTGGAGTGAGAGATGGGTTTGTGGTAAAAATTTATTAAAGAATGAAAGTCTACATGACAAGTAAGTATATTTCCTTAAGTTCTTAGTAAATATCTTAAATAAATTCCTCAGCATTATTAAAGGTAACTTAAAACAAAAACGTTGCTAGTTAACTTTTCCAACTGGGGATTCAATGACCGTTTAACCAATCACAAGTTTGTGATTTTCATGTGGTTAACTTTCTCCTAATAATATTTTCTATAACTCTCCATCAGACCTTGATGATTTGTTTCTCCTCCATATCCATATTTTCATATAATCCTAGTATGAGATATCTCGAGTGACCTTTGTACTTATCTTTCTTTCTTTTAAAGTTATATTTTTATTAACCTTATTTCCGATGTGGGTTTTCGAAAAAGGTATTTTCTATTTTCAACCTTTTATTTTCGAAGAACAATTTCAAATTGTGAGGATGCAATTTATTGAAGGAGGGGAGAATGTAACACCCCTAGCTTCCACGATACGCTTCTCTTTCAAAAATGCAATAGCTTGCATTGTACGCAAGTTCGAGATTCTAACACACTGAGACCAATAAAAATAGCCATTATGAATTGTAATACCCAATTTTTGAAATTATATATATTTTATATTTCAAAATGGACTTCATTTTTGGATTCGGAATATCGAAATTAGCCTATGTTGAATTTTTTGTATTTTTCTGGGAACTTCCAATTTTTTATGAATAGTGAAAAATACTTAAAAACAACTTTTTTATCAAAATAATTTATAGTGATAAATTATACTATTTATTGGTTTTAAAGTATAACTAGAATATATTTTTACTATTTTATCCAATGGTGTTCATTAGAATTAATTTCACTTTGTAATTGGACATGAACAATTGTCAATCTTTTTATATATATTGTTTTTAAAAACATGCTATTTGTTACGACAGTGAGAATTAATTATAATATTAATTAATGCAACTTATATGTTTGGAATTTTTTAAAATATAAATTATTTTTGAATTCGGAATATCAATTATAGCTTAGGGTGAAATTTTGGCATTGTTCCGAGAAAGCTCAATTTTTGATGAATAGTGAAACCACTAAGTGGTAGTTAAAAAACTGATTTTTCATTTAAATGAAACATTACCACATAGGTGATTTGGATTTCAAAAATACAACATACATGGTTGTCATTAGTATGTAAAATTTTGTTCAATGGGATTAAAATAATTTTTTGGTGAATAGTAACGTTTAAGTTTAATAAATCACGATTAAAGGTAATTAGTGAAATTTAAGGTAAAAATGATATTATAAAAATATGAAAATACCTTTACACTTGTACTAACCCTATTGGATGAGTAATGGCAGACCAATACAATCCATGGGTCAACTTTGGGACCCAATTGAGCCATTTTGGTAGGAAAATGACATTAAAAACGTTTTATTTAATGTTAAAATAAAAATGTCACAAACATGAGTTGTTTTAATAAAACAATTTTAAAATGGGATTATACATGTCATAATTTTGACTATAGATATTCATTGGAAAGATAAAAATATTTTATACATCATTATAATTTTTTTATAATTGTTAGACATTAAATAAATTAAATATTTCGTGACACCCTGATGATGCAGCGATTACCTCATTAATTAATGATTTAAATAAAATAAAAAGATAATGTAATATCTAAGACTTAAACTTGTCAAAGACCTATTGTATGAGTATATTTCTAGCCCTTATCACCTTATCCTAGAAATATATAAGTGTGGGACCTTTAAAATCCGAAACACATTATATAATAAAGTAACATTTCATGAATTTCGAAGAGTGCCCCTCCTCTCCTCTTATAAAAGGCCCCCACCACTACCACCTTATTCACACCTTAAAGCCATATGGCTCGGCCAACCTATGACCCTTTTGTCTCTCCACATCCCAATATAACTCCTAGAAGCCTCACTTTGGGCAGAAGTCTTCCCAAGGAAGCCTTTGAGCTCAAATCAAAAAGAGTTACCCGTTTTAAAGGTAGTGTTTTCTCTCGTGTTCTTATGTTTTATTTTTCTTCTCCAACCCCCTAAATTGTTTTTATTAATTTCTTTTGTAACAACACCAGTATATTAAATATACTAGGATTTTTTTATAATAAGTATTATAGCTACACTTACACACACCTACATCTAATTGTTAAAGAACATACTGTTTCTGTGGATGGAGAATTTCTGCCTCACGAAACGATGATTGTTCAACACTCATATAACACCATCAAAGGTGGACATTAAGATGTCACTGTATTTATATATGATATATATTATGTTTATATTTTTCTTATACTTATTTATTTCTCATTTATTTCATACCTTTATGATTTCCAAAATGGGTAAACGCGATAATTTCATTTTAGGAAGTGCGGACTACCGCCCCCTCAAAGTGATTTGAATCGTTAATTCCATATGTGGAATGTATAATGGATGGAGTAAATGATATTATATATGATATTATACTGGAATTATATCACACACTTATATAATTATAATTTCATTCCATTAAATACGAAATAGAAATGAAATTAGCGTTCATACGTACGTACGGATTACCGTCTCCATGAACGGTGCATTTCATTTCTTACCTCTAAATGTTATGTAATATTATAAATTCATATATATACTGGATATATATGATATCTACATAATGAATATAATTCTGGATATAATGGATATTTCACCACAAGATCAAATTGTAATTATAAGAAGTTTATTTTTGACTCAAGTACCAAAGATCGACAAAACGACCGTTATTAACTTAAATGACTACATAATTTTCGTAACATTGTAATAAGTGATATAAAAAGGTTCTTAAGAAAGTAGAGTTTAACTATAGATTTTTATTCAGTAGTTTAAAGAGAGGTCGAGTCAAGTCGGACACGAGGTAAGGGAGCTTCTAATCCCAATTTCCGTTCTTTGGGTTAATCCCCTACTTTCAAATAATGTCATGATATTATTTTGTCCTATCTTGTATTTGTACTTTATTTATGAGAACTTATAGTGAATACACATAATAGATATATTTTATTTAAAAAATGATCTTTTTAAGGTACTTCATCTCAATATCCATTCATTATGGCATATTTTTTTTTATACACAAATTTATTTTTTACGGTGTATAAACCACTTTGACTTTTACGTTTATTCAAAATGAATCTTTTTTATACGAAGCGTTTTACTAAACAACAAATGGGAATGTTTTTTTTCCATACGTATGTAGTGACAACGACTTCTCCGCTGCCATGAACATTATTTGAGTTTTGGCATCCTCTAAAAGCTATAATTTTTTTTAAATGAAAAATAAATACCAAGTTTTAATTTTCTTTTGTTTTGGTATTAAAAATGGTTTCGAAAGTGTATTTTTATTATATCAATGTGTTGTGTTGATATCTTGTGATTGAAATGTGGAAATTTTATGTTTTCTTTATGCATGTTTTATGTGATACGATTATGTTATGGTTTATGATATGTTTAAACCTATTCATATGAGGAATGCATTGGACTTAATAAGTGACGGGTGGAGCCCTCTATAGCTCCTTGATGCATCGGCAGGTCTCATGAGACAAACTAGTGTCTTGGAACGAGGCCTTGACAAAATCTTATTTGTATTCTTGGCACGAGGCCTTGGCTACATGGTTATGATAGTCTATCATTATGCATTCTATCATTATGAAAGTGGTTATTGATATTGCATGTGATTATTCGACTAGTAGAATATCCATGTGAATAAGTGAATGGAATTATCTCATTTTACTTTTGCCATATTATGTTGAATTTCAAGTTTAAAAGGATTTTGTTTTAGTTATAAATTGCCTTAAATGTTTATGTTTATTTATGAAATCTTCCCCTGTATTGTTATCCTTTCTGAGCATCTGAGCTCACCCCTTTCAATGTTTTAATATTTTCCAGGATGTGAAGAAGTATTTCATGAATGACCTGCAGGGATAGTCAGAAGAGGATATGAGTGTGGACTATGAAGACTTTGTTATTGTAGTTTTTCAATTTATGATGTAATGTAACATTTATGAATGTATCTATTGTTTCCAAGACTACTAAACTAATCAGTCTTTCGAGACTTGATCTTTTGTGATCATGCCAATGTTACACAATAATGCACCGACTCTGGGTAACTGGGGTCGGGGTGTTACAAAAAATAACATAACCTCAATGAAATAAAGGAAACATATATGAGTGTTGAAATAAATGAAAAAAACCCTTGTGAAAATAATACTTCGACTTGTAACATAAAATAAGGGATCAAGAATTAAATTATTTGATACTGTGAGTTCAATCCCCAAATTATAATATATATACAAATATTGGAGAATAAATAATAAATATTATACACCATTAGGGTAAATTGTTTTAAAAATAATAAGGTAAATGGTAGCGAAAACTTAAAATCTCATCTAGAAAACATTTTTAACATTGAAATAAAATTAAAATTTACATGCCGATTCCAAATGTAACATTTGAAAATGTGATGTGAATGATTTTAAAACTTTTACATTAAAAAATAATCTCAAAAAATTTATCCTCTGAAATATATAAATTCAATTTTAGTAGAATGATGAGGCAAAGATAATACTTATCAATGTGAAAGGAAAAAAACTTTTTTTATTATTATTTTCATAAACCATTTTATCAAAACTCATATTGTAATAAGTGTAAAAAAAATTAATTTATATTAAGGAATTATCATTAAAATATAATTATAAAATACCATATAATAAAAATAATATGGTGGGAGAACCCATGAATAAAAAATCAAAGTTCAAGATGAAACATCATATCTCAATAAAAGGAGATTTGAGTAATAAATATCACTTATGGGAAACGTACTCCATGAAACATGAATAAATTTAAAAGAGGTTTATGTGGTTAAATTTTAAAAAATTATAGAATACCATAAAACATAATAAAATATATTAATCTACTAAAATTATATAAAATAATTTCAACGGAAGGATCATAACTCAATTAATGAAAATTGAGTTACAAAAAACTCCTATGAATGAGAAAAAACATGAGTCAAAATACATTTTAAGAAAACAACTTGACTTGTCTTAGTTTAAGACATGAATTAAAAGTAAATAATGTATATAACATTCCATGGATAGTAAATAATTATAACACCATACAAATGAAACATGGAACATAACATATAAAATTTCTCAACGAATCAGAATTTGGGCCAAGAATAGTTTTTCAACATGAGTAACAATTAAATAAAAACCCCTTGAAAGAGAGGGATTATAATTTTACATCACATATAATGTCATAAAAATCATATTATTTGTAAAAATAGTATTTTCACAATTTTCCAAAAATTCATTCTTTTTAGTAAAATACCAAAAATCAATCTTATGAAAATATTACTTCATTGAATCAAAAAATAATGTTCGTTTTCTCAAATTCAAATTCTAAATTTTAAAAATTTTATTTTAAATAAAATAGTGAAATATAATTAAAAACATTTTTTATAAAAAAACAAAATTTTTAGAATATTAACAATCATCAATAAGATTTACGATCATTTAAAAATTCAATTACTATTAATAAAATATTCATGTAAAATATAATTTATCATCATTAATCACAGGTTTATTGAAATTGTACTATATATCATATAGAAAGGAAATATTTATAGAATATATTTCTATGTATAAAATTACTGTATTTTTCATTTGATCTGTACCATTTGAATTGAATTAAAATTAAAAGTAGCTTTTATTTTATTTCTACAATTATTTTATAAAGTGGTTATTCCTATTCATTCCCATAAAATATATATCTAGGATTTAATGAACATAGTTAAATATTTATATTTTATCTAAATATGTCATAGTTTCATTTATATTTGGTGTTGCATGTGGTGAAAGATATCAAAAACATTAACTGATTTAAAGGTTGTCATATATCAAGATTTTGGGGTATTATTTTCTCCCCCTTAAATAAATTTTATCCTCAAAATTATAATTATTACTTATAAAAGAAATTAATTAAGGATATTCTTAACATTTTCATTATTTAGGGTATAACCACTAATATGATGTATACAAACACTATTTAGCTATATCATTGTTGATGCTCCTTTCGTCACAGAATCTAAAGATTGGAAAAGGGGAATATCATAACTCAAATTGATCCATCCTTTGAAGAAAATATCAAAAATCGACAAAGGGATGAACAAGGAGAAAATTTCCAATAAGTCGCGCAAGTTTCCTCATAGTCGCACAAGTCCACTTGCACGACGCATTATGGTCGCACAAGTGACTTGCACGACCTAAGTGATAACCAACCGGGGTCTTCTCTCTGCCTATAAATAGACCCTGTGGGCCCCCCATTTGAAAAGAAATTTTTCCAAAAACTCAGATTTGAGCTCCCGGCAGAGTAGTCTCTTCTCAAAGATTCCGGAACACTTCTAAGGTAATTTCTTACCAAGAACGGAAGATCTAAAGAGGGGGAGGAAGGCCTAAGTGTTGAAACTCATCAACACTTGCGTGCCTAGGTGGCCAGCCCTTAAGGGAAATGGCCACACATGCGTGCCACCTTACTCCTTCAATAAAACTTGCGCGCCCCTCTGCTGGAATAACCTCAAAAGGATTCTAAAGGCCTTAAACAAAGGTCACTCAAGTATTACCCTACTGGTTGAAAACCATGCAAGTACCAAACATGTCGCGCATGCATATACCTGTGCGAACAAGACTTGCGCACCCACACAGTACCTGCGCGCCTGCCAGGACTTGCGCCCCCTGCCTTTTTGGATGCCTTTCTTGCCCATTTCACATCTCTTAAGCCATTACACATTTCATATTCAAGATTCAGTCTTCAAGACACTCTTCAAAGCCATTTTTGGCAAGATTTCTTGATTTGACTTCCTTATCTGAAAGGAATTCTGTGGAATATCTCTCAAAACCTAGTGATTTACACATCTTTATGTCACTAAAGATTGAGATTTCATTCATTTAACCTCATCCTTTAAGATGAGAGAATATTTAACATGGGTCTCCTTTTCAAGAATAATCCCTAGTCAGAAGTCCTCTAAATTTTGGGCATCCTCTTAGGAGTAAGCCCCAGATCCCCTAACCTGGGCTTCCTTTTTAGGAGTAAGCCCCAGTCTCAAGTTTGGGAATCCTTATTATGAGTAAGCCCCAGTCATAATTCTTAAAGATCCCAAATCTGGGAATCCTCCTTAGGAGTAAGCCCCAGTCCCCTAATTTGGGAATCCTCCTCAGGAGTAAGCCCCAAACCTTAATCCTTGATCTGGGACTCCTTTTCGGGAGTAAGCCCCAGTCTTAATTTCTATTAACCAGTCCTAATTTAACTTTGATCTGGGATTCCTTTTCAGAAGTAAAACCCAATCATAAGTCTTCTCCTAATTCAGGCCTCCTTTTCAGGAGTATTCCCCAAGTTAGAGTATTCAAAATCTCCATGAAGCACATAGACCTTTATGGACCCTGTTCCTGGATTTCTTCCCTAAAGTAAATCCTAACCTTCATTTATCTGGGAAGTCATACATACATAAGTCCCACATCATTTCTTATGATTGCATCTTTCATGGCCCAATTGTCTAATTTTTACCAAAACCTCTTGTTTCTCACACCGAGCATGACTCGCGTGAGCTTAGAGAGTGAAAGTAATTATGACATCCTTCTTTGAGCCATCAATCATAAACATCATACTCCCTTACTCGAACTACGTGGGTTCTGATTTCTTTTATAAACAAATGATACGTAGGTAGCCCATCTACGGGTTTGATCCCAACTCTAAAATAATCCATGTCCTTCTGAATGACAATAAAATTCAAGTGCCCCACTGAGTGGATTTTAAACCAGCATGGTCATCATAATGACCAAGAGACTTCTATATAAATGTGTTGAAGAGTACCATTGACCAAGAATCTCTAATAAATACAGATGATTCTCTATCGATGAAGAACCTCGAATACATATAAAAGATTCTCTAAATTTCCTACATATTTGATCATTGATTGTCCGATCTGATGGAAAGCTCATTTTATACTTGGTAATGTAATAAGGATTCACGAACATAACTTTAATATATAAAGAGAGTCCCGGAGTAGACAATAATTCCCCTCAAAAAGTTGTGATGAGTCCGACCTACCATCCTCTCGACCAATGCAAATTCCTAAGCCTCATCAGTCCACAAACTAATGATCACCTACCTTTGTAAAGTAGGTCCGAATGGATGTGGAATCATTGGATGTTTCCGGTTCTGCGAACAAACCCGTTAGAAACTGATCGGAATGTTTGAACCTCCCATCAAGGCAGTCATCCCCGGATTCCGAGGGAAACAAAAATGGTGAACCCGACGTGAATCCTTAACCAAGTTAAAATTATGTTTTACCTATTTGTTAGTCCCCTATTTAAAACTCAATGATATGGCCAACAAAAAAACAATCATTGACATATGTGCTCATCCAAAAGATGTAGTAGCTGAATTTATCTTGATTAAGTCTGTTATATCAAATAGGCACTCTTTTCTCAAGATCTTCTGCATTTCTAGAATGGCTGCTCTCAAGTTCACACATGTGAATACTGCTTCTACAAATGCCACTACTGCTACTCCTGCTGGATCGTCTTCCACTCTTAGGACGATATCACCTACTCAGCGTCTTCAACGCTGGGTATCAAATGCACTTGTTAATGATTATCGTCCACACGGTACCATCCCAACTCTGGAGGCTGTCCGACAAGCCCTCCAAGTAAACAAATCACATCGGTTGTCTGGACAATGATGACCAGTGATCAAGAAGCAGGCTGTGCTGACTACCGTGTCCAACCGTTTCGAGTCGTTATCCCTGGAACACAATCACCATTCGATCCCTTATTCTGGGGAGGTCAATGAGAACGTCACTTATGACCTTAATTCAAACAGATAGGAGTCCTTCCTGAGGGCTTCCAACAATAATCGCCACCAGACTCGTGCGACAGTGCACCCTCAACATGATGAGGGTACCGACTCCAGGCGTTCGGCTCAGGTTCCCCGAACCTGAGCAAGCAAGACGAACCTCCAAAGGCGGAATCCGGTCAACAGTGAGCCGGTTCTCATCTCTGCCATCTCCGGAGAAGTCCACCAACCTAAATTGGTGGAAAGCAACGAGCAGACACATACACCTGCCCATTTTAAACCCACTGTTCAGCAGACTCGTCTGGCAACATCACACCAATCCCGTCTGGAAATTCCGGCGGAGTACTATAGGTAGGAACATACACCTGTTTATACATCATCAGCTAGTCAGCAGGCTCGTCTGACTACATATGATGGATCTCGTCAACCATGTTTGGCGAAGTGAAAATAGCAGGCACATACACCTACTGGTATTAATCAATCCTACCAACAGTCTCGCTTGGTAGCATTCAGAGAAGTTAGTTGGAAAGCCCCGACAACAAATAGGAGGCAGACTCAACTCTCTGCCCCCACACTTGAGTACTATTAGGATTCACTGACAGGAAAAGTAGGACAGGAGTAGGCACATACACCTGCTCCAAGCCCGGAATGGACGTATATTCCCGTTCCGGAAGCTGGAGCCATCAAGCATATTCTATAAATGGTGAAAGAGAAAAAGCAAATCCCTGCTCATATTCTGGATGCCTTCCATGATATTATAACAACTTCAGTGGCATCTCAGGGAAAGAAACATAAATCTATCCCTACCAGTGGAGTGATACATCAACAATTCACTCCGGAACAGAAACACACATCTGTTCCAGTCCAAGAGGGTTATGGGGAATACTCCCCCATATCATACGGATGACCAAGTCAGGTACATACACATGATTTGAGAGGAGATCGTCAGCCTAACCTGGCCATCTTTCTTGATCAGGCACATATACCTGCTCAGAGCAGCCACTTTAGTCAACAAGTGGTTTCCAAGGTGAGTAAGAAGGCGTCTAAGAAAAAGACCCGCCTAGTACAGTCAGGAGATCAAGAGACAATCAGTAACAAGGCCTTGCTCGATGCTAGATTTCTTGAAGCCCTCATACAATTATCTGTTGGAATTAAATATTCTACTCCCTTAGTTCCCAATAGTGGGAACATTAATTCCGAAGGTCTTCAAAAGACACTTCCTCATGAAGGCTTGCTTCATGACAATTCGGTCGATCTCAAAGTTTCATCTTCAGATGAGTGCCACAAGAACCCTCTGTGTGGTCAGAAGACCAAGGAGCAAGAGATCTAATCTTTTTCTATAACCCATTATGGTGGTCCTCCCCATCATGATGAATTTCGCTGCGAAATTCCTCTCCGCAGTAGTGATGCACATTGCCCGGAAAATGTTCCAGTGGAAAATGTAGTGCCGAGAAAGCCCTCTTATCTTGAGTCACTTGCAAATGTGAAACCAGTCATGT
This sequence comes from Viscum album, assembly GCA_963277665.1. NCBI lineage: Eukaryota > Viridiplantae > Streptophyta > Magnoliopsida > Santalales > Viscaceae > Viscum > Viscum album. The sequence continues at coordinate 256,073,346 of OY728128.1, read as the reverse complement.
CTGAAGCTTCATCACTAGAAGGTGAAATAACTTCTCAATCAGAAGATAGCCTAGGGTGTAGGTCATTCTCCGAACTACCCCGAAGTCATGCATCTTCTAGTTTGATCAATGATTTCACTACCAATCCTGTTGAATCCAATGAAGCAACAAGGAAACACCAACTCTGGTCAAATCAGGTAGAAGAATCTTCATCAAATAATAAAGAGGAAATGCTGAATATGAGAAAACAACTGGCCAAAGGTGAAGTGCCAGCCATGTTTTGGCCTCTGGCTGACTCTCAGTATAATATTCCAGAAATGTTGATGGAAGATGAAATTCATGATATTCGTCTCAACATATGGAAAATTCATTGTCAGTTGAAAAAGAAAGTATTATCTTATGATGAATATGAAAATCATATTACGATAATAGAAGGGTTACAACGTCAGATTGATTTGGCGTCTCTATCAGTCTCTCGATATCCGAAGGCTGAAAAGCAGGAGAGAGCCCTTCAACATTCATGCTTTGGCGCACTAAGAAGATTTCATCAGTTAATTGCCAATTCCCCATCCGGTATTAGTGTTAGAGGATGGGGTGTTCATGGAGCACTGCATTTCACAGTGCTCTCCAGTTAGAAAAGCTCGCTGAAAATGGTCTCAAGCAATGTTATTTCTCATGGCCGGCCACAGTCAATGGGCTTTGTTTGTAATCAAAAGCTTGCCCAAGAACAGGCTTCAACTAGTTCCTCTCAAAATCAAGAATACAGAGAACAATTTGTCGAATTAGTCTTGAATCAAGAAAATGAGAATATTGAACAGTCCTCTCGTTTGGAGCAAGCACGTCACCAAGTGACAGAAGTGTCGGAAATCATCCAACGGTCTTTTGAACCGGGTGATAAAAGAGGATACATGTTAATGCATCTAGCTAATTTCCGAACTAAGGTTCGCAAGATCAAGAAAGATTTTAATAAAGTCTCAGACATAGCATGTCAAGAGCCACCCCAACTTGCCAGACTGGGGACTCTTTTAAAACAACCCTCGGAATCAACAAAAAGGATTCAGGGAGTTGAGCGAGAATAGCAAGAACAACCCCAGTCCACCGGACTGGGGAAGTTTTCTAATCATCAATCCCCTCCTTAGATAAAGTCGGTCTTTTCTCGAATGGGGAAGAAACCTCAAGAGGAACGAAGAGCCAAATTATCAGGAGATTCCCTCCAAATTACTGTTCGTCAAGAAGTTCCTGAGGGATTGAATCAACAAAAGGCAATGTCTTATCAAAGATATGGAAGAAGACAATATCACAGAAATGTTGATAGAAGGGATGCAATGAATTATGCATCAATTAATGTCATCAATACCATTGTTGCTGATCCACCAGATGAGGCTCACTCAGGGGACTCAGATGAGGAGGTTCCTGCTCAAGAAGATGTACGCACCGACAAAAATGAAGAAGGTGTGCGTACACGAAGTCAAATGATCACTCAGAACTTAAGTAATCCTTCGAGTAACCCACTTCCCCCTCTTTGAAAAAGATCCAACAAAGGGAAGGGAAAGAACCAGGTCACATATCCTTCCATTAGATAAGGTCAATCGCTTTCACTAGAGTACAGGTTTGCACAACAAGAGGAAGAAATGAAGGAATTAAGAAGGTTGAATGCAGAACTACTTCAGAATAGTTTTCTTCTTAAGCATGCTAGAGTCAGTCAGCCAAAAAAATTTGTTGCAGCTATTGAGATGGATCAAGAATATCGTCCTCTATCAGCACACCCTCACAGGTCTAATCCTACGGGTCAAGTGCAACAACGATTGGTAGTGCTACCATCAGTTTCAGCACCAATCGCCACATCTATCCAAGCTCCAGTCATTGCACCTACCCAAGTCCAAGTTCAGCCAGATGTTTCTCAAAAGTTAATAACTACTATTGAGTCATTAAGAGCATAGTTAGAAACTATGGAAGGGAAGCGTGTGCAAGTTCAACCAGAATAGAATGTTTACCCTGAATGGGTAGATTCAATTTCTCCTCCATCCAGTTTTGGGAACCCTGTATTCCCTATTTTAAATGGATCAGGCGATCCTAAACAACATTTGACGCATTACGTGTCTTGTTGCGATCCTATAATGGGAACTCTGGAGTAGAAAGAAGCAGTGAAACTCAGATTCTTCGTGCGAACCTTACAAGGACCATCTTTTGTTTGGTATACAATCTTGCAATCCCGGTCAATTATAGGATGGGAGTATCTTCACAAAAAATTTATCCTTTAGTTTAGCTAAACTTTTCCAAAGACAACAGTCTTCGATCTTAAAAACTGTAAGCAAAGGGAGAATGAAAGAGTCTCTGATTTCATTGCTCACTGGAAGGGATTAACATATTCCTTGAGTTTAGCACTCCCTCAATAAGAATTGTTTCCAATCTGTGTGGCAAATCTGGGTGATGAATTACACACGCCATTAATCCTTGTGAAATACACAGGAGTGTTTCGAGACCTTACTTCAATCGCTCAGCAGATTGAAGATTCCCTTATATAGGCTAAGGCTAAATCTCGTGTAATTCTATCAGCTCTACAAAGGTGAATGGGTAAAGTAGAAACTGCTACAGTTATGCTCAAACAAGCACCAATACCTATTTCTACCTCAAAACCTTTATCTTCTCGGAGGGCTCCACCTTCTGAGCGCCAAAAACAAAGTCCTTTTCATCCAGATGATCAAAAATATCAAAGACGAAAACAATTTGAGGATATGAAGAGAAAAACATACTCTTTTCGAAATGAACAAGATCCTGGTTATTTCATTCCAACTCTGGAAAACAATTTGTTTCAATTGCCAATACCAAAGAGGCCAAACAAGAAAGGATATGAAGACCCTCTTAATTATTGCCCTTTTCATAAAATGTTGGGGCATCCCATCCATGAGTGTTTTGTCTTCAAAGACCTCCTGAAAAAGATGGTCGACTCAAGACAGGTCACATTGAAAGGCTCCTCAGCCTAGGTATCATGTGTCACTACTATAGTTCTAGAGGAAGATAGTGAATGGTTGGAAGTCAAAAGAAAAAATGCACAAAAGCATGATGATTGGATGGTCAGAAAGACAATCAGTCGAACTCATGCTATTTTGTGAACACAATTAAGGAAACCAATTGTGTCTTCTGCCATGAATGTTGCGGAAAAACCCTCTTCTTCAGAGGGAATGTCCTCAAAGAAAATACATGATTCAAAGAAAGAAAAAGAATCAGAAGAGGATGAGTATGTGTCAAAGCCTAAGTCGTCTTTGACTTTGGCGGACTTCATGCCATATACTTCAAATCCACGGGCACCACCCCACAAAATGGCAAAGCCTGAATAGGATAATCAGGCAGAGTCTTCATCAGACAAAGAGTTAATCTTGGTTCTGTTAATATGATTCAATTAACAGATCCATATACCATTCGTAGTTTCGATTTCAATGAGCCTGAATTCCCTGTATCAAATAGAGTAATCAGAGGAAGTTCCAGGGGCTCAGGATACATGGGAAGACGTGGATCTTTCAGAAGCCACTATTCTAATTCTACCCCTACTAGAACTGTGTAGGCAACAGAAACTCATGGTAGAGCACTTCAGCGAGCTCAGCAAGAACAAGCAAGTACTTCTACCAATAGAAAATTCAGTCCTGGCACAGTTATTTTGGAAGACCGGTTAAAGGTTTCATCTTCTTCGTCTAAGAAAGTAAATGGATCTAATCAGTCTAGTCTTCCAAAACCAGGAATATTTCCAACTCCTATCCCAATACAAGATGCATCAACTTCCAAAGCATCAACTTCCAAAGAATCTGCTTCCAATGTACCTGCTAAACCACATATTTCTGTTGGGAAACGTAGACCTATGGATCAAAAGTATGATATATTGAAACACTTGGCCCAATTACCATCCAAGTTATCAATTCTAGATGCTCTGAATCTGTCAAAAGATCTTCGGGAAGCACTCATCGAGGCTTTGTCAAGTCCTCAGGAGTTTGAAACTGAAATTGTTGCAGCTGAAGTCTATCACATGGAGAATAATCCTGCAGAATTCCATGCAATAATATCTTTTACTGATGAAGATGAAGATGATGTTGTGCATGGACATATTAGACCATCGTACTTATCTGGCATGGTCAATAGCGTGGATGTTTGAAGAGATTTCATTGAAAATGGTTCAGGAGTCAACCTCATGCCCATTCGTACACTTCGTCGATTGGGCCTCACAAAATCTGATTTATCTCCTTCTACCATGATGTTACAAGGATATGATAAAAATGAACAAGTACCACTGGGCAAAGTTACAATTAGAACTCACTTTGGAGATCTTGTTTCCAATTCAGATTTCATGATTGTTGATCAAGACTCATCTTTCAACGTCTTGCTTGGAAGACCCTGGCTACATCAGCATGCGGCTATCCCTTCATCATACAATCAATGTCTCAAATATTGTTTTGATGGTCAAGTTGGGACATTGTATGGTGATAAGGCCCCATTCAAGACATGTGAGTCTCAATACATTGAGGCGGAATTGTATCACAAGAATCAAAGGGAGAAATCCATAACAAAGGAGATTACCAATGTTAATGCTCCATATGGTTTGGAAAAAATTCCAGTAAATCCATTTACACATGTGAGTTCAGATTATATGTTTCCTATCAGTAATATTGACAAGGTATACTGAAATCAAAATACTCTTATGGAAAGATCCATAATGTCAATTACGGCAATCGAGCCAGACAACCTGGAAGAAATTGGTAATCTACCAAGCAATGATGAAAGCACAAATGGTGACATCCTCATTTCATCTACTGAAATCCAACAAGTCTATACTTCGCTATTTAGGCCAAAAGAAGTTATAGAAACATCAGAGGTGAACAATGATGTCGATTCTCAATCCATCATCTCCTCTTTATTACCCAAATAAGACCCTTCATCATCAATCGGGTCGGAAATGGAAGCTTCTTCTTCAAGATACGAAAATTTTGACAAGTCTTCTGATCATGAAAATTTTGCTTTGTCATATACTATGAAAGTAGATATGGAATAAATAACACATTATGAAGAAGAAGAGGAAGATCTCAGAGATTCTCCTCCAGCATTTGAAGAGGGTATCTCTACCATTGTGGATGAACTCAGAGAAATAAATCTGGGTACAAAGGAAGATCCACGCACCACTTTAATCAGTGCGGCCATGACCCTTGAAGAGAAAGAGATGTATATTTATTTTCTAAAGAAAAATAGACATATTATTGCTTGGAAATATACAGAAATTCCCGGGCTTGATCTTGATGTTGCTACTCATCATTTGGGTATACCAGAAGAACATCGAAGGTTTAAGCAAGCCGCGAGAAGAACACACCCAACTTATGCTTCCAAAATTGAAGCTGAATTGGATAAGCTTATCAAAGATAACTTTGTCAGAGAAGTTCAATATCCCAAATGGTTGGATAATATTGTCCCTGTAAAGAAAAAGAACAGACAAATTAGAGTTTGCATCAATTTCAGAGATCTTAATCGGCATTGTCCGAAGGATGATTTCCCATTTCCGATTACAGAACTTCTAATTGATGCAACAGCTGGATATGAAGCACTTTCCTTCATGGATGGATATTCTGGATATAATCAGACCCGAATGGCCCCAGAAGATGAGGAATCAACAGCCTTCAGAGCCCCTCAGGGTGTGTTTTGTTATCGGGTAATGCCCTTTGGCTTAAAGAATGCAGGTGCAACTTATCAGCGTGCCATGCATCGTATCTTCAAACCCTTATTAGGGAATTTTGTTGAATGATATGTAGATGATTTGGTAGTTAAATTAAAACAACTTTCTAATCACTTGGCTGATTTGGAAGTCATATTCTACAATCTTCGACAACATAATTTGAAGATGAACCCCTTAAAATGTGCTTTTGGGGTAACCTCAGGAAAATTTCTCGGCTTTGTTGTATGCCATCGTGGTATTGAAGTCGATCCTGAGATGACCAAGTCAATCCTTGGTATGTCACATCCTCAAAATTTGACAGAATTAAGAGGACTTCAAGGACACTTAGCCTATATTCGACGTTTCATCGACAATTTGGCAGGCAAAAGTTTACCCTCTACCAAATTGATGAAGAAGGGAGTCACTTACCAGTGGACTGAAGAATGTCAAGAAGCATTCGATATTCTCAAGAAATACCTCTTGAGTCCACCGGTACTCATGCCACCTATTGAAGGAAGACCACTTATCCTCTATGTGAAATCCCTAGAGTGAACATTGGGTGCCTTTCTTGCTCAAAAGAATGATGCTGGGAATGAAAACAGTCTCTACTATCTCAGTCGAACCATGATTGAAGAAGAAACCCGGTATTCAAGTATTGAGAAGTACTGCCTGGCATTAATCTTTGCAGTTCAGAAGTTGAGACACTACCTGTAACATCACGAGGTCCAATTGGTATCTCGAAATAACCCGCTCAAATTCATCCTTAGTCGTCCAATGCTTACAGGACGTCTAGCAAGGTGGGCAGTTATTTTGCAGCAATTCGATATTCAGTATGTGTCTCAAAAGGCGATAAAGGGCCATGATCTGGATGATTTCCTAGCTGAACACCCTTTAGTGGAAGACACGTCTTCAGATATTGAACTCCCTGATGAGGAAGTCTTCTCTATTCAAGAAAGTCCTCAGGCATGGGAAATGTATTTTGATGGTGCTTCCAGAAGTCCAACACGAAGGAAAATGAAAAATCCTAAATTCAACAAAGTTGGCTTAGGAATCGTGCTCATTTCTCTAGAAAAGGCAATGTTACCTTATTCCTTCTTATTCTGGGAAGGTGGTACCAATAATGAATCCGAATACCAAGCTCTCATCGTAGGTTTGGAATTAGCACTTCAAGCACAAGTAAATCACTTAAAGGTGAAGGGTGATTCAGACCTGGTAATCAAACAAGTCAATGGGGATTATGCCATCAGAAAAGAAGAACTAATCCCTTTGTATGATTATTTCATAGAGTTAATGGAGGAATTCCCTTTGGAACCGACATTTTCTTATGTCCCAAGATCACAAAATTCTTAAGCTGATGCGCTGGCTTATATAGCCACAACTCTGGGAGATCCAAATCGGGACGAGAAAACCATCAGTATTGCCCACCGTCGTGAAATTTCACCTTACGTTCGAATCAGAACAGAGGAAATTGATGAAATTTGTCCCATTCCTGAACCGTATGGTCATACTACAGGATGGATGTCACCTATCAGGAAATACCTTCAAAATGGAACACTTCCACGTGATAGAGCTAAGAAAGAAAAAATCTGGTGACGTGTGGTAAATTTTACTCTTTATGATAGCCCGGATCACCTAGAGAAAATTCTCTATAAACGTGGTTTTGATGGAGTTCTCTTCAGATGCATTGATGGTGAAGAGACAATGGCTGTCATGAAAGAAGTTCATGCAGGAGTCTATGGTACCCACTAGTCTGGACATAGACTGTCTGATCAAATTCGAAGGCTTGGAGACTTTTGGACTTCAATGATATGAGATTGTGTTGATTTCATAAATAAGTTTCATTCGTGCCAAGTACATTCCAACTTCATTCATCAACCTCTAGAGTTTCTTCATACAGCTAAATACTCATGGACATTTTCCACATGGGGGATGGATGTGGTGGGGCCTTACCCTTAGGCTACGACCAAGTAGTTTAAGTATATTCTTACTGCTACTGGCTTCTTTTCCAAATGGGAAGAGGCAATACCTCTCAAGGAAGTCAGTTCTAAATGCATTGTTGGATTAATCAAGTCTAACATCATTACCAGATTTGGTGTCCCTCATACCATATTGACGGACCATGGCACCAATTTCTGTTCATCTGAGATGAAGAAGTTGTATCAAGAATACAACATCAAATCCAACCATTCATCTTGGTATCATGAAGCGGCCAACGGACAGATTGAAGACTTTAACAAGACTCTTTCAAATATACTGCAAAAAATGGTGGATAAAGATAAGAGATCATGGCCTGATGAACTCTTTCATGCTTTATGGGCTTACCAGACTACCACCCGCACTGCAACTCGGTCAACTCCATATTCATTGGTATATGGAACAGAAGCCGTCTTGCCCATTGAATTTCAACTACCCTCGCTCAGAGTAGCCATTTGCGATTAGTCATCTACAAATGAGCAATATCAAAAGTGATTGAATGAATTGGAACGGTTAGATGAGAAAAGGTTGTGCACTTTTCACCACTTGGAAGTCTATCAGAATCGAATAGCACGATCTTTTAACAAAAAAGTTCGTCTTCATTCATTCACTATGCGAGAATTGGTATTAGTTCTCAGAACTCCAATGATACCAGGAAAGAAACCTCCCATGCTTGAGACAAAATGGGAAGGACCTTATTCAATACACAGGGTCTACTCCAATGGAGCTTATTCATTAATCTCTATGGATGGAGAACTCATCACTACTCCAACCAATGCCAGATATTTGAAGAAGTATTTTTTATAAACTACAAAGTACTGTACTTTTATCTCTGCAACATGACACTAAACTGTGCAGCACTACTTAGTCCTTGCTATATGACGTTAAACTATACAAAATTCTTTTAATACGTCCTACATGACATTAAACTGTACTTCTTCCTTGCTATATGACGTTAAACTATACAGAAATGGTCCATACATATGACCTTAAACTATTTGTACTTTCGTCTCACACGATGCTAAACTGTGAAAAAGTTCCCTAAATAGTCATGTATGACCTTAAACTGACACTAGGTCATGTATGACCTTAAAATGCATCATCAATGGTCCATGCATATAACCCTAAACTATTTGAAAGTCCCTTACGTCCAGCAATACGTTAAACTATGACGTCCAAACCACATGATGCTAAACTATCTAAAAGTCCCTTACGTCCGGAAAGACGTTAAACTACATAATCATCAAAGGTCCTGTATGACCTTAAACTACACCACCGTCCAGCATGACATTAAACTGCACCATCCACAGTCTATGAATATGACCTTAAACTATTTGCACTTTTGTCCAACATGACGCAAAACTGTATCGTCCCTTTTTCATCCAACATGATGTTAAACTATGAAAAAAAACCCCAATGCATCCAACATGACGTTAAATGGTGTACTTTTTTGTCCTCACTTCATGACATTAAACTGCATAGTCCCCCTTTCGTCCAACATGACGTTAAACTCTATTGTCCCCATCGTCCTAACTACATGACGCTAAACTGTACAGAAAGTCTGTGATACGTCCTACATGACATTAAACTGTACTTTTGTCCCTGCTACATGACACTAAACTGTGCAGCACCAATAGTCCTAACTGCAAGACTTTAAACTGCATAGTCCCTTCATACGTCCTACATGACGTTAAACTATGTATTGTTAAGGTTGTTGCTACCTCTTGTTTCTCACACCGAGTATGAATCATGTGAGCTTAGAGAAAACCTCAACTATAACACTCTCTCTGGGCTAATAACCATGTGTAAGTCCCAAAATCATTTTTTAGGTCGTTGTCCCCAAGAACAAATTGATGATTAATTCATTATTTAATTGAACTACACGGACTTTGATCCTTGCCTTCTAGGCTGGGTATGTAGGCAACCTCCAAAGGTTCAAGCCCAAAACCAATCTCTTCTCATCGTTTCACCTGCAGCTCATACGATGTTGATTCATGAAACCACCCCAAGAATCAATATCTTTACATTGGTTCACATTCATCCTTGTTATACGACGTTAAACTATACAACACTTTTGTCCAGTATGACAATAAACTATAAATTTGTTTGATACCCTCACCTGAGAGGGAACCATTATTTTCATTGATTTTTCAATCATGTTTCATTTCAAAGACTACGTGCATACATGGAAATGCCCGAACCTTTTATCTTGGGTTAAACCATCATTGTACTAAATTCCCCTTTTACCCTTCACATGTACAAACCAAATTTGTATAGAGTGTATTAGTAGAACTACGTGGGCTTGATTCCCATCCTTATGGGATACGTAGGAACGTTCGAGTGTCCCTCGAATCCAGCCCCAAGTCTTTGGGCCTAACCCCAAATTTCACTTTCAGTCCCTTGGCTGAAAAGTCCCCATGAAAACAAACACTGTGTATTTCTTACAATGGTCCAAGCTTTATGACCCAAAACTAAGATCACTAATCCTTTTGTCCCACACGATGTGAAACTATAGTTTAATAACTACGTATGGCTTGATTCTCATCCTTATGGGATACGTAGTGAAGTCCAACATTTCAATTCAAGACCCAGCCACTACATGATTATGGTTAGCATTGATCTATGTATCTCTATATACATTGAACAATACCCATATTTATGTGTCATAATCATAACATTAAATATTTTCAGATCCTCATAACCCTTTTTCATGACTTCTAGTCACAAAAATATCAAACTTCTGAGAGTTATTTTTCCTGACTATGCAGCACATGCCCATAGGTGTCCTTGCATAAACAGTCTACATAACAGACTTGTTAGCCAAAAGATACTATTATTTGACTATGCAGCCAATTCCCATAGGTGGCCCTGCATAATTCAACCCCCTAACGGGTTTGTCGGATAGTGGTAACTTCATTATTGGGAAGAATGCCTATTTTGTCCTTATTTGTATTAAATGACAGTATGTAGGGATCCGCAAAAAATAGACATCATTAACATATTTGTCCCATACACTTTTTCATGATCTGAAAGTGTTCAAGTATATGGCTTATATTCTCCTTCCCTACGTTTGGGTCAGACCTTCGTAGGAGTGATATTCATCAAGTTCCTCGATAATCTTGTTTCGAAATATCTTCTCCATATTCAAGTACCTCTTTCCATATAGAAAATTATATACTTTGGAAGATTTGAATCTCCATAAACCTTCACTGGCTTTTAGAACTAGGAAAGTAAATTTCTGAGAGTTCTTTTGCCTGACTATGCAGCATGTGCCCATAGGTGGCCTTGCATAAACAGTCTACATAACAGACTTGTTAGCCAAAAGATACTATTTTATTTGACTATGCAGCCAATTCCCTTAGGTGGCCCTGCATAATTCAACCCCCTAACGGGTTTGTTAAATAATAGTAACTTCATTCTTGGAAACTACTTCTTCTAATTCCTTTCAGCTCTTTTTTCATATCATTCCTCAGATTCAAATATTCTTAAGCCATAGTTTACATTTTTTACCTCATACATGAGTACGATAATATGTTTTCAGATGAATTTTCAAGGAATTGAGTCAATTCTAATCCATTTCGGTCAAAGATATTTCGACCTTAAACATTAGCCTTTTTATGTCCAACGTGCATGACTTTAAACTGCCAATAACCACAAAGACCCCTGATTTCTCTTTTTTCCTCAGAGTTAAATCATCTTTTCACTCCATATCCAACTCTAAGGGGGGACTTTTGTTGACGCTCCTTTCATCATAGACTCTAAAGATTGGAAAAGGGTAATATCTTAAGTCAAATTAATCTATCATTTGAAGAAAATATAAAAAATCGACAAAGGGATGAACATGGAGAAAATTGCCAATAAGTCGCGCAAGTTTCCTCACAGTCGCGCAAGTCCACTTGCACGACCTAAGTGATAACCTCCCAGGGGCTTCTCCCTGCCTATAAAGAGACCATGTGGGCCCCCCATTCGAAAATAAATTTTTCCAGAAACTCATATTTGAGCTCCCGGCACCCTAGTCTCTTTTCAAAACATCCAGAACACTTCTAAGGTAATTTCTTACCTAGAACGGAAGATCTAAAGAGGGGCAGGAAGGCCTAAGTGTTGAAACTCATCAACACTTGCGCGCCTAGGTGGCCAGCCCTTAAGGGAAATGGCCACACCTGCGCACCGCCTTACTCCTTCAATAAAACTTGTGTGCCCCTATGATGGAATAACCTCAAAAGGATTTTAAAGTCCTTAAACAAAGGTCGCTCAAGTATTACCCAGCTGGTTGAACACCGCGCAAGTACCAAACATGTCGCGCAGGCATATACCTGTGCGACCAAGACTTGCGCGCCCACGCAGTACCTGCGCGCCTGCCAGGACTTGCGCGCCCCTGCCTTTTTGGATTCCTTTTTTGCCGATCTCACCTCTCTGAAGCCATTACACATTTCCTATTCAAGATTAAGTCTTCAAGACACTCATCAAAGCCATTTTTGGCATGATTTCTTGATTTGACTTCCTTATCTGAAAGGAATTATGTGGAATATCTCTCAAAACCAAGTGATTTACACATCTTTATGTCACAAAAGATTGAGATTTAATTCATTTAACCTCATCCTTTAAGATGAGAGAATATTTAACCCGGGTCTCCTTTTCAGGAATAATCCCCAATCATAAGTTCTCTAAATTTTGGGCATCCTCTTAGGAGTAAGCCCCAGATCCCCTAACCTGGGCTTCCTTTTTAGGAGTAAGCCCCAGTCTCAAGTTTGGGCATCCTTCTTAGGAGTAATCCCCAATAATAATTGTTAATGTTCCCAAATCTAGGCATCGTCCTTAGGAGTAAGCCCCATTCCCCTAATTTGGGAATCCTCCTCAGGAGTAAGCCCCAAACCTTAATCCTTGATCTGGGCCTCCTTTTCAGGAGTAAGCCCTAGTCTTAATTTCTCTTAACCAGTCCTACTTTACCTTTGATCTGGGATTCCTTTTTAGGAGTAAAACCCAATCATAAGTCTTCTCCTAATTCGGGCCTCCTTTTCAGGAGTAAGCCCCAAGTTCGAGTATTGAAAATCTCCATGAAGCACATATACCTTTATGGACCGAGTTCCTAGATTTCTTCCCTAAAGTAAATCCTAACCTTCATTTATCTGGGCAGTCATACATATATAAGTCCCACATCATTTCTTATGATTTCATCTTTCATGGCCCAATTGTCTAATTATTACCAATACCTCTTGTTTCTCACCCCGAGCATGACTCACGTGAGCTTAGAGAGTAAAAGTAATTATGACATCCTTCTTTGAGCCATCAATAATAAACATCATACTCCCTTACTCGAACTACGTGGGTTCTAATTCCTTTTCTAAACAAAGGATATGTAGGTATCCCATCTACGGGTTCGATCCCAACTCTAAAATAATCAATGTCCTTCTGAATGACAATAAACTTCAAGTGCCCCACTAAGTGGCTTTAAAACCATCATGGTCATCATAATGACCAAGATACTTCTATATAAATGTGTCGAAGGGTACCATTGACCAAGAATCTATAATAAATACATATGATTCTCTATCGATGAAGAACCTCGAATACATATAAAAGATTCTCTAAATTTCCAACTTATTTGATCATTGATTGTCAGATCTGAAGGAAAGCTCATTTTATACATGGAAATGTAAAAAGGATTCGCGAACATAACTTAAATCTATAAAGTGAGTCCCGGAGTAGACAATAATTCCCCTCAAAAAGGTGTGATGGGTCCGACCTCCCAACCTCTCGACCAATGCAAAATTTTAAGCCTCATCAGTCCACAAACTAATGGGAACCTACCTGTGGAAAGTAGGTCCGAATGGATGTGGAGTCATTGGATGTTTCCGGTTCTATGAACAAACCTTTTAGAAACCGATTGGAACATTTGAACCTCCCATCAAGGCGGTCATCCCCGGATTCTGAGGGAAACAATCATGTAACTTATCATTCCATAAAAAAATATATCTATTCATATAACAATATACCCATGTATGTGTACACTATAATATTATATTATTCATAACATAAATGTACCAAAACCATTTCAATATTAAATTCATTAAACCACAATGAAATCCCGTATCTTCTTAAAAATTAATTCTTACATCCAACCACTTGTTCATAAAGTCATTCAGTAGTCTATATATATCATCATGGAAAAAATTGTATAAACATCACAAAAAAAATCCAAGATAATTTTTCATTTTAATAAATAATAAATTCCATGTTTATAAACACTATATAACTCACATATCTCAAAATCAATAATCCCTTTATTACCTCAAAACCAATAATAATTTAAACCTATGATTTATCCATCCATAAATCAGGTGTTCTTCAATCGTTATCCCTAATAATATAACATTTCTTTAACATCAATTTCCATATTTACTAACACAGTTTAATATATGTTTTCAAACCTTTAATGGATAACTAATGAAGAATAATCCTTATATTTTTCACAAAATATTCATAACTTTTCGAATATATCATAATATCATCGAAAAATATTACTCACTAAATGAAAATAGATAAGAGTATCGAAAATTAATTTTTATTATGATATCATCCTTACTACCATATGTATTACTAGGAAACTCCCCTTTTCTATCATAATAGTCATATATTAAATTTGAAATCATTTATGTATGATCTATTATTTTTTTATAACACATAGTGGTTTCTACATACATAATTTCTTAGATTCATATTTGTGATCATGTTTCAACCAAATACTAAAACCAAAATTGTTATGATAATATAAAAAATATGAATATTAGAAAATAAATCCAAATATGTCTTCCCTTATATCACCTCTTGTTTTTAACATATGATACTTTCAGATCAACCTATAACACTCTTTGTTCAGTCCTTGGTATCCGTGGTCGTTTTTCAATTAGGTTCTCCGACATAATTAGTTAACATAATTATTAAATCCATCAAAATGGTTTATAAATATAATTCAATTAATAAAATCATACCCCATAAGAGTTTTTTCTAAGTGTGTATACTTAGGCCCATTCCCTGTGTACCAGAGTGAAGATCGAGTTAATGTTTAATCATTATTTTGGGGTTGTTACACCAAGATGCATATATGCCACTGCTGAATCGATTTAACATTATAAAAAATGGGATATATTACTCATAAAACCCATATAATATCTACTTTACTAAAACACTAGGATTTTATCCAATACCCAGACTTATTCTTTGTATTTTAACTATGATTATCTGAATCGAATCCCCAAATAAAATGTGCATTATTGACTTAACATTTAATCATATAATATTCCAAAGGGTTATATATTATGATAAAACATATCTTATCAAACCTTAAATTATCCTTAACAAACACACTAATCCACCATGTTATCTAGACCATTCCTTTGATACCAACTGTGACGCCCCAGACCCACATTCCTAGATCTGGTGCCATAAACATGTAATTTATATACTCACATTAATACTAGCTACCAAATCCAGGACATCTCTATCCATAATTAGAAAATAAATAATTATTATTGAATATATTATACCATAGGGATCTTTTTAGGTTTAAAAATTTAACTAATTTGGAAAAACAATAACTAAGAAAGATCATGTTCTTTGTTCCAAATAGATTTTTTTTCATTATACAGTAAACATCTTAATCCATAATAAGTATTCAAAATATCCCATAAATTATCTACACAAGATATCATATTAGAAATATCATGTTTTATACCTTTATTCATAACTTGGAGAAATGGAAACATAAGAAGTGGTGAACTAAATTGCTCGGTAAGGGTAAATATACAACTAAAGAAATAATGTCATAAACATGGAATACATATTATCATAGGAATAAGTAAACAACATGAATCCATAATCAAATGAAATTGAGAGAAATATATATAAATGAAAATTAAGGAAAAAATGGATAAAATAATACTGATTTTATACTGATGAACTTCCTAATGCAACCCATAGAAGATATATAATGTAGGCATTGTGTTGTGGCAGTATCCAGTTATATGGGGAGGTATACACTAAAACCCAAACTACTTTGTCTCATGATACATATTTATGTATTGATGGGATATATAATAATATGCCCCAAAAATCACTTATTTTAGTCTAATTAATTCACCAACATAATTAAGAATACTTTTTATGCAATTCTAGAAGGAGGCTCTTATAAAATAAAATATGTCTATACATATATTGAAAGAAAGGAATGTCAATAGATAATCAACCCATGTTATCAATAAATAATCATAAAGAATATCAATCCATTTTCAACATGTCAATAAAATGGATAACATAATCATAACCCATATAGTGAAAGAAGGCAGATCTTCAAATATTATATAGTCAACTTTCCAATAATCATCAATATTGGAATAAAAATATATGATACACTATTAATTTTCCCTATGTTAATAAATGGGATAACATGAACATTGACCATTTAGAGAAATAATGTGAAGGTTTAAACAATAAATAGTTAAATTTATAGTAATAGTCTATATTGGAATTACAATATATGGTATGCCAATACTTTCCCTATGCCAATAAAAGGTATAAAATGAACATAACCCATCCATGAAAAGAATATTGATTGTCTAAAAAGAGAATAACCCCAATGAATCAAAATAAATATATGAGGGTATTGATATAAATTAAAAACAGCCTTTAAGAAAATAATTCTTTGGTTAATGTCAAAAAATAAGGGGTCAATAATCAAATATTTTAATGCCACAAGTAGAGTCCCAAAAATGATAATATATATATATACACATTAGAGGATAAATAATGAAACATAAAAGACATTTGGTTAAATAATTTTGAAAACTATAAGGTAAATGGAATAAAAAATTGAAAATATTTTTTTTATTATATTTTTAACTTTGATATAAAATACAAATTTACATATTGATTTAGAAGGAAACTTTTGAAAATGTGTGGTAAAATAAAACAACCCTTCACTTTATCTCACATTAATACATGATTTATCAAATAATATTACAAATTATAAAAACCAAACTATAAATATGTCTAGGGTATTTGGTAATTAGGTACATATAATAACATCTCGAACATGGGATACAACAACGTTATTGAAAACTTCCACAACATGCTTCTAAAATTCAATGGATTTTAAAACTACTAGGGATAACCCGGGGACATACATAAGAAATGGGTGATTCATAAATAATAATATGGTAATAAACATTGAATTAGGTAAAACATGTTAGAAAATAGGTATATCAATGGGGAATAAAAGGAGTGAGAATCATAAGCATGAATAATGAGACATGATATGGAATGATAATCATAACAGAAACAGTGGAAATGTGGCATCAACTTAAAAAATTGTATCATAAACATAGGTCAAGGATAACTACCAAGACATCATCATGGAAAAAGTATAGTTATGTATTCAGATCACTCCCTAATCCCTTCAATGATGTCTCATGTGACTTAAACATTACCCATTGCATTGTAGTTCTATATAAGTCCAGCCACACACATCACATTCATTTCATTCTCATACTTAAGTGTGCCACATAGATCATAAAAAATGGAATCATTTTTTCATTAGTTTTTATTACATGATCATGCAGTATTTAATACATAAATAAAAGTCCCCAATAAAATAACTATGAGTTCAAAATGGTGAACACCCATTATAAGAATTGGTTATGTGTACTGACTATACATTTTTTTGGCATGGAAAATCATGATAAAATTTTGTAGCATAAAAGAGGAATAAAAATGTTCATCGAAGGGATTACTGAAAGTGTAAGGGGTATCTAAAAATTTAGGCATCATAACGGAAGGCAGAAATATATTTAAGAATATATCCCAACATTTGGAATTAGAGAAAAGGTGTATAAGATAATGAAGATACTTCAATAAAAAGGAGAAAGAAAAAAACCCTTACCTTGAGTGTGTGACTCAAAAATGATTGGGAGAAGATTCTTAAACACTTGGGGAAACTTTAAGAGGACTATATAGAGGGGAAGGTAGAGTAAGGATGTGATCTAATTATTTTGAGTGAAGAGAAATGGGAGATTGAGTGGGTTTATAAATAAAATGATTGTTAAATTCTTTATCATTTCTCAAACATAGGTTTTGGACTATATATAATAAAATAGATGAAACCACAAACATTACAATGGTTTTTCCGATGGATCATATAAATTTTGAGTGGTTTTAATTATTTTATAAGGCCAAGGGATTTTCTTAATAAAATCATACCTTTTGTTTCTGTGGAAGTGATTCATAATCTTAAAGAAATGATTTTGACCTTAAAATATATTAATGGTTTTCATGGATTCAAAAAGGCTTAATAAAATTAATTAAATAAACATAAAATCACATTATTTTAAAGGGAAAACATATATTCAATAATTTAATCCTTTTATAGTATTTATTACATCACTTTTGGCAGATTATGATATCATAGTACACACTATATTTATACGATATTAAATTTTTACTTGAAAATTCGTATTTCTCAGAAAATTATGAAAATTTCATCATTGGAAATTTTATATGTTCCTATTCTAAAAATATTTTTAGTTTTATTAAAATAATTTTCTATGTATTTTTATTTTCACTTTTAAATTAATAAAACACATATATTGATAAATGATGGGTTTTTTGACAATAAAATTTTCCAAACCCTTATTAAAATTATATTTGGATTCATAAAAAATATATGATTGTTTTTATTTAAAAATAATACTTAATAATAATATTTAATTAAAATAAAATTTATTTCAATAAATCATTAATTCATAAAAACAAATTCCTTATTGGAATTTGAATACTAATTAAAAATACAATTTGAGTTTTATTGTATAAAAATAAAAAACATTTATAAAGTAATGATACGAATAATATGAACATTATTATATTAAAAATACAATAAGAATATTCATATTATTGTGGACTTGGTGAAAATTCCTTTAATACACCATCAATCTCTCTAAGAGTATGGTGCGCGATGGTGAGACTTTTATGGGGTGGTTTGGAGAACATGGTTTGGGTCATGATCTTGATGAGCTTGAACTTATCCCATAAATAATTTCTATCATAATTAAGTTGTTTGATGTTATATTGGTATGGTTCAAGGCTAAATCCCATTGATTCTATCTCCCTCAAAATCTTTGATAATTGGGATTCTTTGGGTATGATCCTACTAGTTTATTTCATCACTTCTTTTTCTATGTCAATTGGATTTGTTAAAACCCTATATTTATACTAATAATGTGGTCACTATTCAAGGAATGTATTATCAATTGTAATGATACATGTTGGTATCTCAAATAAAATAGTATATAATGAATCAAAATAAGTGAATGTGTTTTTTATATCTATATTACATTATAATTCATTTAATTAAATCAATAAGGGAATTTTATTTATAACAGTGTGAGTCATTAAAATATTCCCCCCATTAGGACATATTGTCGTAGAAATTATCTTTTACCATTATAAAACAAATAAGGGTAATTTTGTTTCATCACTTTCTCTGGTTCCCGATCTCTACTTCAAACATGAAGTTTCTTTACAACACATTGGGAAGGTGCATTTTCTAAGTTCATATAACTTTGTCTCTACAGTCTAAGATCATCACCTGATTCACCTTGTATGAGAGGTCATCCTACAACAGTACCACAATTGGATTCAGTACATGATAGGGGTATGGTATGTACTTTATCAAGAGGGATTCATAGAGAACATCATGTACTTGAGATAGGTTAGGTGGGAATGCAAGTAAAAAAATCCACCGCTCTGATGTGGTCAAGGATATAAATGGGGAAGATGTATCTTGGGCTAAGATTTCCCTTCTTCAAAAATCTCATGATCCTTTTCCATGAAGATATGTAGAGGAACACTGTGTCTCTAACCATAAACTCCAGGTCTCATAAATGATTATTTCCATAGATGTTCTGTCGAATTTGAGATACCTTGATGTGATGTTGAATGGGTTTCACCTTATCTACAATTTATTAGACCATTTTAGGTCCTAGAAACTTACGTTCAATGAATTCATCCTAGAATGATGGAATTATTCTTATTTTTCCATTATGGTATTCAAATTAATCCATTTGGATATTTGAGTTGAAACTATTATTGTATGAAAACTTGACTAGAGGTTGATTTTGGTCCCATCCTCCTTTGAAATCCATAGAACATGCTCTCAACATTTCTAAATAGTCTGCTCAGATTGGCCATTGGTTTGGGCGTGATAAGTCATTATAAAATTCAATATAGTATTTTTATCATGTTGGATAGTTTTCCAAAACATAGATGTGAATTTCAGATCTCGATCAAATACGATCGATAATCATACACAATACTACCTTACCACTTGTCTTATGTATATCTATGAAAGTTTATCCCACGAAAAAACCTCTCAAATCATAATAAAGTGTTTCAACATTGTTATAAGATCCCCCAAAACCCATATAAAATTATTCCCTCTTGATGTCTTCTTAAGACTAGTGAGAATGTCCATGGTGATGTTTTCCCATTTCCATGTAATTATGGGTAATGGTTGTATCATCCCCTTTGATTTTTGCCTTTATTATTTCACTTTCTAACATACAAGACATATTGATGCATACTATATGATCTCTTTCTTCATATTACCCCACTAGTAGTGATCACAGATATATCAACACATCAATGTGATTCAAGGATGGAAATAGAAGGTTGAACTATGTGCATCATCGAACAACTTTTTCTTTAACTATGGATTTGATGGTACACATAGCTTTGACGCAAATATTAAAACTACTTCATTATTAACATTGGACTCAAAGGATTTACCTTTTATTATAGTTTAACCTTCTTATGAATTCCACATACTTTTTATTTATCATGATTTTGTAGAACTCACGACAATAAATGAAAATGTGCATTAAACCATCCTTTTTCTTGATGAATAGGATTGATGCACCCCATGGTGAAGCACTTGGGAATATGAAACCTTTATCCAGAATATCCTGTAATTGTTTCTTTATCTCCTCAAGTTACATAACATCCATTCTATATGGAGTTTAAGATAACAGTAATGCCCCATGTATAAGCTCGATTGAAAATTCAACTTCTCATCTTGGAGGAAGACAACACAATTTCCCAGGCAACACATCTGTGTATTCTCTCCCAATGGGAAAGTATTCAATGATGATTCTTTCCTTATACTCAATAATTTGATCTATATATGACTACTTGTTGGTAAATAATATCCATTAATGAGATATTGGGTCTAAATAATATTTATCCTCCTCCTTGAACTTATACAGAATCGGGGACCAATTCATGATATAGAGAGTTATTTCATTCTCATGGAAATTTATGTTGGATCTATATAGGGAAAGTCAATCCATACCTGTAATTGAATCAAATTACACCCAAGAGATTATGAAAAGGTTCTCTTGGAAGTTCATCCCACAAATTCTAACAAGGGAGGAGTTACATACTTGGGATGAAATAATTTCCCCAATTTCTATTTTCACCAAAAACATTACTTCCATACATTGTGGTGGTGTTTGAATAGTTATACTGATATTTTGTGATATATAGGAATTCATAGAACAAGAATCAAAGATTATATTTTCTATTCTTGAATGAATAATTAGCATAACTATCACAACTTCAATTTTGGGATCCACTTCAGTGGTTGTGATGGAAAAATCTCACCATTAGTTCCTTGTAGGTTTTTGGTCATATCTGAAAACCCTGAACTTAATATATTAATTTTCATTGTTCCCTAGTTCCTTATAGTTAAATTAATGAAAAAAAACGTTTAGGTTTTATGGGAGCATCCATTTCTTGCATCGCATTGGTGGGTTTATTCTATCCGAAATCTCTAGCAAGGATCCATTCTTTTCCTCACCTAAACCATTTCCTTGTTCCCCTTACTCAATTTCTGAGGTGCCTCTTTCTACACATTTTACAAGTGGAATGTTGAAATTTATTAGCATAATTAGATTTCTCCATCATAACTCAAGAATTAAACTCCAATTTCTTCTTCTTATCCCCATGATACCCTTGTTATTCTATGATCTCTATTTATAATTTGATGGTACATCATACAATTTCATCATAGCTATCAATGTCTCAGATCACAAGGGCTTTTTTTAGACTTGGTTTTAGCATATAATAGAAGTGGTTAATCTTGAATTCATGGGTAATGATAAAGAAAAATAAATATCATCAACGTCTTGTCAAATTTCCCTCAAAAGCCTAGATAAATTCATCATATTTATTTTTTAGGGAAAGAAAGTCTCTTTACATTTTAAGTTGGAGAGTGTAAGGAAAATATTTATTGAAAAACTTTTTCTAGAATTTATTCCAACCCATTAATTTGATTATTTCCTCGGGTTTAGTATTTTGTATTAATATCTACAACTGACCAGATTCCCCCTATATATGATAAACATCATGTAGAACCTTCTCTTTCTTAGATAATTGAAGGATGGAGAATATCTTTTCAATGGAGTTGATCCATTTTTCCATGATTATGGGATCAGATGATCCATTGAAAGTTAAAGGCCTTTCTTGTAACACCCAAAGATTTTTTGAATTCTTATTTTTGAATTAATTTACCTTTTTGATATTTTTCATTTCATGTGACAGTAGAAATAGGTATATATATATATATATATATATTAAAACACTAGGTCGAACATTCCTTTCACTCGGAACCAAAATATCGTGTGCAACACGCCATATCGACTTGGCTTACTCCACCTGTAACACTGAATTGGTATATAGTACGTGGAAAAAACTTATCATACACTACATGAAAAACCGAATTGGCATATTTTACACACAACACCAACTTGGCATACGTTACACACAACACTGATTTATCTTTGAAACATAATTTTAGTGTTATGATTATTTAAAATGAGATAATTATAACCTAGACACTAAAATCAGTTATATGAATCATAATAAATACTTTTCAATTTTTTTAAAAAATTTGTTAAAAAATTAAACACATTGATAATGAATGATATAATTTTTGGTAAAGTCCTTTTATGAATGAAAATAATGTTTTCTCAAATGAACCATTTTTAATAAAAAAATTAAATTTACACACATTTATAAATTTAATTTATTAAGATAAACTTCATTTTTTAATTTATAATTTATTGATTATCTTAGGGTTAATTTTTGTACTTTTATAATAAATTTCATTTTTTGATGAATAGTGAAAATATTACTTTTTAGTTAAAAAACTGCTTTTTGTTAAAATAATAATTAATGTTAAATTATATTTTAGATATGTTTTATGGTAAAATTATATCAATTATACATCTATTAATACAATTTAGGTCATTCTAATAAATTTTACTTTAAAATTTAATCTAAAAACTAAATAAATTTTGAACTTCTTTCTACTTTAAAATCCCATAATTTCTTACCATTTGTAGGATTAGAATTAATCTTATTTTTTTTTGATTCTATGAATTTAATTTTGAAAAAATCACATAAACCAGTATAATCATTTTAATATTTATAACTTAATAATATCAACATAATTTTTTACCAAAAACTTTTTAAAAGTCATTAAAATTAATCGCAATGATTAAGGTCAAATTAAGCTTAATTAGGGATTAAACCTTAATCTTAGGGGGCCAAATGACCTATAAAATTGTCCAAAAACCATTGGATGGAAATATTTATTCCATAAAACTTGAATTATTTATTTATTTTTGGGTTTTTAGCTTTTTTAGGTAAGAACATGTTTACACCTAACTTGTTTTAAAAACTTCCAACTGAGTCTTTTCCCTTCCCTATATAAGGCCACAACATCTCCCATGTAATCACAACTCTAAAAAATCATAGGTTTATTAAAAATGGTACTAATATACTGATAAAAATCCCTCCTTCGCATCTATAATCCCTCCTTGTGCCTTAGTAAATCCAATTAATCCTTTTGACACAAAACAAAAGGAGTTACCTGATTAAGAGGTAACTTATTCTCTCAACTCCTTTCTTTTATTTTCCTTTCACACCACCTCCAAATATATTTATTTTAGGATTATATAGAACAAAAATTATCCTAAATATACTATTATATTTTTATGTAAATTTATATACCTAAAATTACACACACCTCCATCTAATGTTTAATAAACATACTGTTTCCTTTTACGATGAACTATTGCCTCACGAAAGGATGATTGTTAATTTTCCATTTTCACATATCATGGTTGGTATTATGAAAGAAACTTTGTTTAAGTATGTTATATATTATATATATTATTACTTTAATATTATTTATTCATTTTACAAAACACATCTTTTTACATTCCACTTGGTGCTAATACGATAATTTCATTTGAAGAAGTGTGGATTACCACCCCCTCAAAGTGGTATGAGTAATTTATAAACTACATGGATTGTATTAAGGATGCTCTTAGTGAATATATAATATATATTTTATATCATAAATATAGAGTAATAATGACACACACACACAGATATATATCTCTCTAATTTCATTCTTTTAACACGATAATTAAACGGAAATAACATTAATGCGTACATACGACCTACCATCTCCATGTATAGTGTAATCCATTTCATACGTATATATTATATAGATTATTTTAACACAAATATAATTTATATAATTTATATTTATATCAGGGTTTAAATTATTTAAATCATTATATAATTTAAAAGTACCAAATATATAAAAAATTAAGATAAATCAGAATAATAAAGAGAATATTACCTGAAGTGAAACCTTAACAAAGGATTATAAAAAGGTGGGTAATATAAGGTTGTAATAAAACCGTATATGGAATTCGATAAAATAATATGGTTTGGTAAAATATTTATAATAAATTTATATTTATTATATAGGTTCTTTGAATGAGTACGATGTGAGTCAAGACACAAGGTATGGGTATTTCATCTCACTTTTTATTTCTGTGGGATACATGTTGTGTTCGCCACTATTTTCATTGGTGGAATGTATGTAAAACCAATGATAATATTATATGTATCTTATAATTAAATTTATGGGGATATACATATCTATTATATGATTTTTATTTCATGGGGTTTAAGTCTAAAATGTTACCGAATTGGTAAAATAGTTTTGCCTCAATTTTCATTCTTTGAGACTCATGTTTTGTTATACACCTAAATTATCTTTCAAGGTATATATACTTCCAATTTACATGTTATATCATGAATTAATTTTATTTCATGATATTTTGAGCTTCATGTGATTTCCTTTTCTTACATGGAGAGTACAATCCCAAGTTACCATGTTATAAGAGTTTATTGAAAAAATCTCAGCACTTTTCAAGATTATTTATGTTTATGCTTCATTTGATGAAATTTTATGATCAATATCTCATGAAAATAAATAATTTATTTCCTTTTTTATTAATGATTTATTCTTATATTTGTAATATTCATTCCACTCTTTGTTATATAATATAGTTAAGAATGTGTTTTTTATGAAAGCCTGACTTTACCCTCTCTTCGTTCAGAAATATGTACTCTTTTTAAACCATATATTCTGAAAATAAATTCCAAGAATATTATTGTAATATAATATAATATTTTAAATAAACATTCAACATTTTTTTACCAATGTTTTCCAATGAATTTTCTTTTCATTTTCCAAATATGGAATTTTTCTATCTTTTTCACCATGTAAAATGAATGTTCTTTTTACCTCATAAGGCATGTATGGATTTATCCACTATCAATAAATTAAAGATTTTGTTTCATGTTTAAAGGTTATTTTTTTAAAATAATTTGTTTAAAATATATTTTCATTGAAAATGGTTTTCAAAACGTTTTCAATAACCCATTGTATGTTTTCAGGGAAAATGGGTTTCAAACTTTTTTCAAGATTATTTTATAATTTTTCACGGAAAATGGTTTTAAAAATTCTTTCAAGCTTAATTTATAATATTTCAAGGAAAATAGTTTTCATAATGTTTTCCAAACATATTTATATGTTTTAAAATTATTTTTAACGAAATAGTTTTCAGAAAATTTTCATGCATTCTTTATAAGTTTTCAAAATGTGTTTCAACCAAAATGTTTTTAAAATGTTTTGAAGATTATTTTATAAGTATTCAAGGAAAAAGGTTTTCAAAATTATTCAATATTTTCTTTATAAGTTTTCAAGTTATTTTGTTGGAAAAATATTTCCAAATGGTTTTGTGTATTAAAAATACTTTTTCAAAGGAGATATAATATTTTCCTCAAGAAACGTTTTTGAAAGATATTTAAAAATTAATTTTCATCTAATATGACATTATTTGATATTAATAATGACCTTATATGTGATGATATAATGGTTCCATTCACATTCTTCATATTAATGGGTTGTTCTTAATGTTACGGTCTTTATGAAATCTATTTCAATTTCACGGTTTATATTTTTCTGTAATCTATATCTCTTTGATGGGTTATATATTTATGAAATCCATTTCTATTACCCGAGTTATTATTAAAATGGAATTATTATGAAACATTTATCTTTTTCTATAGGTTATGATATGATTACATGTTTATGATACCCATTTCTTTTCATGGGTTATAATATGATTTTTTATGATTATTTGGCACAGGTATGTTTGATTTCACTATGAGATGGGTGGAACCTATATCTCCCTGAAAGTAAATGGATAAGGATTTATAAATCATGAGATAGAAATGTATTGAATGGGAAATAAACTTAGTTTAATATTACAGGGATCAAATGAGAAATGAACTTGTTTTTGTATTATAGGGATGGAACATGGAGTGAACGCGATTCAACAATATTGGACTAGAATGAGGTGTGAACCTGGTTCAGTAAAAGACTCTTTACACTAAGTTTGTATCTATAGTAATGGCTTAGATACTATGAAAATCCTTATATATTCTTATCTTTATACCACAATTACATGTTTTATTCATATTTTATGCTTTCATGGATTATGTTCATTATTTCATTTTGATTTATGTCTTATGAACTGTCAATCATTACTATGTTCTCTAATATACATGGTATGTTTTTCAAATGTTATTCACAAGTTCTATACATTTTTTTTCATGTTATGCTTAATCATTTTCATTATTTGTCATACTGAGCATATGAGATCACCCATTTCTTATGTTTCCTTTCCCCAGGTTATGGAGAAATGTTTTAGTTAGACATACTAAAGTTGTAGATATTTTTGGGATATTTTTAATATCTTATACTAGGATAACAAATTTTTATTCCATGTTTCCATAGACACTGAACTATTACAGTCCTCAGTCATGTATTTTTTTTAATATACTCATTATTAATCAAAAATGATGTAATATCCATGTATGTTAAGACTGAGTCACTATAGTTGATATCAAAGGAATGTCTCAGTCAAACATTGGAAACTAGGATGAGAAAATATTAGTGAGATCCATAGGTATATTTCTAAGGATATGTTTAGGTATGTCTCTATGGATAAGTATAAGGATGAGTTAACGTTTAGGAAAATGTCTTGAAATTTTGGTAAAGGATAAAGTGAGTGGTTTCATAGATATACATACCTATCTTGATATTAAAAGTGTATATGGATCTTGTATAGATGTACCAAGGTATAGAAAATCTAACAAGATATTTCAGGCCTGACTTGGGGTAATCTGGTACCTGATAGTGGGCCTTGTTGCACAACTGGTTTGACACTCTCAGTGGATATGAATTGGGAATTCACAAACTCTTTATGAACCATCATGATGGATTTAAAAATATATTGGCTATTAATAACCCAATATGAACATATGGTTCCATATATTGAGGAAGTAGAAATGACATATATGTCGTATAAGTAATTATTTTCATGAATACATTATTTTCTTCTATGATAAGTAATTCTCACACTATGATTTTGGGTTTATTCAATGGAAGGAACCAGAAGGAATTGGATTATGGTTGAATGTGATTGAAAATTTTCTAAGTTGAATTAATGTGGGTTGATCAATGGAGTGAGAGACGATGTGATCATTCACAATAAGTATTCATGGAATACAATTAACAATGTGTACCTTAACCAACTCTCAAACTCACCAAGTAAGATAAATAAAGACTTCACTAAGAGTTTGGCTAATGGAAAACACAGAGGAAATGATATTATGTTTCCATTATTTCATGAATGTTGAAATGATCACTTAATTTAATGTCTTATAGGAACAAGAAGATGTTTAGAATAAGGAAAAGATGGACATAATGCAAGTGACTGTAAGGTAAAAAATGAAGATTCAGGTTAAAAAAATGGATGAGGATATAGTCCTCCCAAAGACGTCATTGAAGGTTAAAAGTTTTAAGTATGGAGTGAATGATCATTATGAAACTCAATGTCCCAAGAGGAAATCTTTTAAAGAGGACCAAAAGGTTGGTATGAGTAATGGTTACATTGCTGATTTTGAAGAAACAATAGATAAAATGTTAATGATAAAATTTAATATGATGAGGTATCCTTGTCAATGGCTTAAGGATGATGTAATCGATGTTTTTATGCATTTTCATTCAAGAATTATGTTATATGAAAGGTGAAATATATAAGGATTTTCTAGTGTATGTTTTTGTATATGGATTTTAATGAACACATTAGATGGTTATGATTGAATATATAAGTGATATACTGGCAAGGTTATGTCCATGAAAAAAAATTATTAAGGGGAAGATAACCCTTAATATGTTCTTTATGTTATGATAATTTTTTTGGTTAAAGATATGTGGGATGTGAATAAGTAACGTGGATGGAAATGATTACCTTGGAACTAATTAAGTACTTATTGAAATGTAGTTTGTGCTATCATGGATGGAGCATATATATTCTAGTATTTATGGAATATATCTCATAATCCATTGAATAAGGATGGATGCATGTTTTACAGAAGTTTTTATAGTAATTTAGATTATTTCCATGTTTCAAGAGAATATATGATGAGGGTTTTTACATGTTTGGAACGTGACAACCATGAGATAAATTGTGATATATGGGGGAATCATGGTTAAGATGATTTAATGAATCTATTTCTAATGTTTTAGATTCTCATATTACACAAGGGTTATATGGTAAACCATTCATGAAAAGTTTAAGTTAAAATTCAGAGGAGGTATTTATGCACTGAGTTTGTATTGAAAACATTGGTGAAATTATATTTAGTGATTAACCTTATTATCCTAACTTATTTATTTTTTGAAAATTTATTAGTGTGGTTTTAGAAAAGGTCATCATGTATGAAGGGTGACAACCAATCAAGTCGGGAAAGGCCATGGGTCCTGGACTCATAAGTAAAGGACAATAAATGTTTCAATCCCACCACTGGCCTACATGATATCTAGGTTATTGTGTAATTATTTGCATTGAATAATTATTTATTATGAAACAATAGTGTTAATTTTTATGTTTAGAGATTAATGTATTAACCTTATTAATTTTTAGGAATAGTTATACATAAATAGTTATACATTTCATTATTTTATGAGCCTTAAGATCTGCTAAAAGTGTATTTTATCACATTCGGCATAAATGTTAATTTATAGACGTCCAATACATGAAGTAATGGATGAATTACAAATTCATAAAATCACATTAAAATAATGATTTTTTATAGAAATATATCATGTAATTATATTTCCATATATTATTGGTCACCAAATATTTACCCAGCATTAGGATAATGAACAAAAGAAAATTTGTTTTCCTAAGAACTTAATTTTGTTGAATTGATGACCATTTAAATCTTCACAGAATAATTAATTTTAGGCCCTAAAATTTTCTTTGAGAATTCAATTGTTTTTTATTGGGGACCTAAATCACTCCCTATAAATATTTACACTTTTACTCCATATCCAATCTTTACTCCCAACCTGTGTTGTCCTATGGGGAAACTCAGATATATGCTACATTGGGTAACCATTATGGTCCCAACATTCTATTTTAATGGATGTTTTAGTATTTATTTTTACAATGTGTGTTTCGTTGAATGAAACATTCAATTATTAAACCTTTGATAACCTAGATGAATTTTGAGGGTGAAGTTCATTTTAAGCAGGGTAGAATGTAACACTATGAGATTTTGTAAATTATTATTTTTGAATTAATTTATCTCTTTGATATTTATCATTTCATGTGATACTAGGAATAGTTCTATATATATATATATAAACACTTAGTCAAACATTGCATTCAGATAGAACTCACTTAGCTTGCGCTACAAGCAATACCAACTTGGATTGCGCTACCTGCAACATCAACTTGGAATATGTTACATGGAACCAACTCTTTGTTCATTATACACAAAACTAAATTGGAATATATTACCTGTAACACCAACTTAGCATATGTTACATGCAACACCGATGCTTCTAGAAAACATAATTTTAGTGTTATGATTAATTAATGAGAAAATTATTACCTAGACATTAAACTAAGTTATATGAATTTTAATAAATAATTTTGTAAATAATTTTTAAAATTGTTTTATTTAAATAAACCACATTGATAATGAATGATATGATTTTTTTGGCAAATTAATTTTATGTTTAAAAATATAGTTTTCTCAATTGAACCACTTTTAATAAAAAAATTAATTTTAGGACCATTTAGAAATTTAATTTGATAAAATAAACTAAATATTTGAATTTTTAATGTTTATATTAGATTAGTTTTAATTTTCAGATCTTTTTTGAGAACCGTTATTTTTTGACGAGTAGTAAAAAATAACACTTTTCAGTTAAAAAATGCTTTTCGATTGAATATTTATTAATGTTAAATTATATTTTAATTTTTTAAAGGTAAAATTTGTTAAATTATACATATAGTAATAAAATTTATCTCATTATAATTTATTTCACTTTGAAATTGAATATAAAATCTTTATAAAATTTTAAACTTCTTTCTATATTAAAAACCGATAATTTCATCCCATCTACACGATTAACATTAATCATAATTTTTCCTCTTCTATGAATTGAAATTTGGAAAACCAAAATAATCCATTTTAATCAGTATAAAATTTGGAGATTGATAAGAAAAACTAAATTTTTTACCAAAAATATTAGTGAAAGTGATTAAAATTAAATACAACGGTTAAGGTCAAATTAAGCTTAATTAGGGAATAAAACTTAATCTTAGGGGTCCAAATGACCTAAAAACATATAAAAAACCATTTTATGGACATATTTATTCCATTAAACTTAAATTATTTATATATTATTTATGACTTTTTTGGTAAGAACATGTGTACACCTAACTTGTTTTAAAAACTTCAAACTAAGTCCTTTTCCTTCCCAATAAAAGGCCACCACCTATCCCATATAATAACATCACTAAAAACTCGTAGGATCATCCAAGATATGAAAAATATAGTTACCAATATCCCTAAAATCCACATATAAGACTTCCCTTTCTTATAAGGCAATCCATGGAATCCTTTTGGCAGAAACCAAATGGAGTTTCCATATTAAGAGGTAACATTTTCTCTCATGTCCTTTCTTTTATTTTCCTTCTCCAAAACTTAAAAATCTATTTATTATATGATTTTATTACAAAAAAAGTATCCTAAATATACTAGGATATTGTTATGTAAATGTTTCAAACTATAGTTAGACACAACTTCATCTAATGGTGAACAAGTATACCGTTTCTTTGTATAGTGAACTATTGTCTCACGAAACGATGATTGTTAATTTTTCAATTACCACCTATCATGGTGGAAATTATGATGGAAAATATATTTATATATATTATATATTCTATTTATTATTTCATTAAGTTTTTTATTACTTTTAAAACCCATATATTTTTACTCTCCATTTGGTGTTAATACGAAAATTTTGTTTTAGGAAGTGTGGACTACCGCCCCTTCAATGAAATATCATTCATTCATAAACTACATGGATTTTATTATGGATCCTTTTAGTGAATATATAAGATATATATGATATAACTAATCTAATATTGAAATTATACACAAACACACACACAAACACACAAACACACACACACACACACATACATCTTTTACTTACATTCTTTCAGGACGACAATTAAAAGGAAATAGAATTCATGCATACATACAACCTGCCATCTCTATAAAATATGTAATATGTTTCATACTTATATATTATATATATTATTATAATAAATATATAATATATAAAAATGATATTTATATAATGTTTTACATGCAATGAATAAAGATAATATTACCCGAAGTGAAACCTTAACATAAGATTGTTAACAAGTGGGTAATATAAGGTCATTATTAAACCATATATGATATTACCCATGATTTTATTATATGTATATTATAATTAAATTTATGGATATTCACATATCAATGTTATGATCTTTATTTCATATTTATTACATCTCAAATGATACCAAATCAGTAAAATAATTTTTTCTCACTTTACTATCTTTGTGACACATGTTTTATTATGAAACTAACCTATATTTCAAGGTGTATGTACATATATCATGAATGTTATATCATGAATTTAATATATTTATTTATTTTTTCAGCCTCATGTAATTTCGTTTTCTCAGGGAGAGTATTATCCCATGTTACCAAGTCATAAGAGTTTATCCAGACTATCTAAACACTTTTCGAGAATTTTTATGTTTATATTTCCTTTGATCATATTTTATGATCCATATCTCAAGAACATTCATGAACCTTCTTATCATTTAGTTATTCATGATTTATTCATACATTGATACCATTTATTCCACTTTTTGTACATAAGATAGTTAGGAATGTTCATTTTTAGGAATGATTGACATTACCCTCTCTTCAGTCAGAAATCTGGGTTCCTTTAAAACCATGTTTTCTAAAAAGCATTTACACGAATAATATAATAATCCCCAATGATCATTAAAACAAAGTTTTACACATTTTTTATTTAACAAATTTTTTCAAAGGAATCTTCTTGTTTCTTTCCAAATGAGGAATTTTTCTAAACTTTTTACAACGAAAAAGATTGTTCTTTTTACCTCATAAGACATTTACAGATTTATCCAATCTTAATCCTTTAAATTTTATTTTCACGTTTAAAGTTTAAAATTTAAAATAAATTTTTGAAAAATAATTACAAGGAATTTTTTTATCAAAATGTTTTTAAGATCCATTTATAAATTTTTATTTAAAATGGTTTTCAAAATGTTTTCAAACTTATTTTATATGTTTCTAAGGAAAATGATTTTCAAATTGTTTTCAAGATTATTTTATAAGTTTTCAAGGAAAAATACTTTCAAAATGTTATCAATACCGTTTTATATATTTTCAAGGAAAATGGTTTTCAAAAAGCTTCTAATCCTTATTTATATGTTTCAAAATTAATTTCAAATAAATATTTTTCAAAAACAATTTAAATAATTATTTATAAGTTTTAAAAAATGATTTTAACGTAAAAGGTTTTTAAAATGTTTTAAAGGTTAATTTATAAGTTTTCGAGAAAAATATTTTCAAATTTTTTTATGTATTAAAAATCCACTGTCAATGAAGAAATGATATTTTCCTCACGAAATGTTATTGAAACATATTTCAAAATTATTTTCTATCTTAGATGGAATCCTTTGATGTTACTCATGTACTTCTAGTAAATAATCCAAAAGTTCAATTCATATTCTTTCTAGGAATGGGTTATACATAATGCCATGGCATTTATGAAATTAAATTCCCTTTCATGGTTATATGTTTATGAAATCCATTTCTCATTCATGGTTTATTTGTTTATGAAATCTGTTTCTCTTACATGGGTTATGATTTTGTGGAAATGATTATGAAACCTGTACCTTTTTCAATAGGTTATGTTATGATTACATGTTTATGATACCCATTTAATTTAATGTGTTATGATATGATTGTTTAAGATTTGTGGCACCTGAATGTGTTATTTCATGAAGATATTTGTGGGACCTATATATTCCTCAAATGAATTTGATGATGATTTATATCTCATGATATAGACATGGATGGAATGGGAAATGAACTCAGTTCAGTATTACAGGGTTGTAATGAGAAATGAACTCAGTAAATTATTATAGGGTTGGAATTGAGAGTAAACTCAGTTTAGTAATACATGGCTGGAATGGGGTGTGAAATTAGTTCAGTAAAGGACTCTATCCGCTGATATAGTCTTTGTAGAAATTCCTTGGCTACTATGAAAATCATTATATATGCTTCTGTGTTTACCACAATTCCTTATTTTATTCTTAAATTATGATTTCATGGATTACGTTCTTTATTTCTTTTTGATTCAAGTCTTATGTACTAAATATCTTTATTATAATCTTTAATATGTATGGTTTGATATTAAAATGTTATTCTCAAGTTCTATACCCTTTTGATCATGTTATACTTACACATTTCCCTTATTTACCTTATTGATCATTTGAGATCTCCCCTTTCATATGTTTCCTTTACCTAGGTTATGAAGGAATTTTTTAGGTATAATTTCTAATGTTGGAGATCATTAATAGATATTTTTAATATATTACACTAGGATAGAAGTTTTTTACAAGATTTCCAAGACACTGAACTATTACATTCATTTGGAATGTATTTTTGTAATGTAATGAGTATTCATCTAAAATGATATAATATCCATGTATGTTATGTCTGGGTGGCTATATTTCTCACATAAATGACTAAATTTCAACTTGTTTTCTATTATGGGAATTTGGATGTTCCTCTTGATCAAGGTTTCTATTCAAAAACTAATTCATCTATGAGAACATAATCAAAATGTTCATGATTCTTGATCCCATCAAGTTGGGCATCTCTTTGGGGGAACTCATCACATTTCCCATCACATTGATTTTTACCTGATTTCTCTAATTTTTGTGCTCTAGTTAGAGTAAAATTAAAATCAGGGATGATTATTTTTAAACTATTAAACACATAAAAGGAAATCCAATGAAATTAAAGGGATAACTTATAAATTAAATTTATTTATTAACTAATGAGTTTCTACGACTCAATAAATGTTATCCACAATCTATTTCCTAACATATATTATTATGATAATTTTTCCATTAATAATGATTCCTAATGTGCTTATGAATTTAATAAAGCATATCCCCAGGGATATTCAAAACAGGTGTGCATCATGGACCATTGTTTTTTACCGGTAATCGATCGATTCTAGTTCAACGTGTTGTTTTCTAGTTTTACCAATATGTACCTGTATGCCAGATCCAAATAAACATGTAGTATCCAGATAGAGCTTTATTTTTGTGATAAACCAATTAATATATATTTATATAAAATATAGGTATGTATTTTGATACGTAGTCTTATCCCTAAGTCTTTCCCTCGAGTTTTCTAATCCTAATCCCAAAACAAATAATATTTTTTCTAATACAAACTATAACAACCCTTATCTTTATTTCACATTAATACATGATTTATTATTTAAGATTATAGATAATAAAACATGGAATATAGAGAAGTCTACTATATTTGGGAATAGGTACATACAAAAACATCTGCTACATGAGATACACTAACAATATTGAAGTTTTATTTAACATGATTCTAAAATTCCATGGCTTTCAAAATAGGACGGGATAACCTGGGGACATACATAAGAAAGCGGTGAGATATAAATCCCAGTAAGGGAATAGACATTAAATGAGGTAATATATGTAATAAAATAGTCATATAAATGGGAAATAAAAGGATTGAGAATCATAAAAACGAACAATGAGACATGATATGGCATGATAATCACAAAGGCAATGTGGGAAATGTGGAAGCAGCTTAAAACACTGCATCATAAACAACGATCAAGCCTTACATCCATGAAATAATGATGGAAAAAGTTTTTTATGGTTTAAGTTCACTTCAAAATTCCCCTAATGATGTATCATGATATTAAAACATTACAGAATTCATTGGATCACTATACAATTCTAGGTGCACCCATCACTTTCATTTCATTCTCATGCTTATGTGTTCCACATAGATCATAATACTATTAATCATTTTTTCATAATTTTTTTATCCAATTATAAAGTAGTTTGGAATAAATAAATTTATGTACCCAATAAAATAATTAAAGTGAATAAAGTTGAACACCGTTGATAGGAATTGGGTATGGGTATTTACTACACATTTTTTTGTCATGGAAAATCATCCTGAAATTTGGGTAGCATAACAGGGGTGTATAGATGCTCATGGGAGAAATTAATGAGATTAAAATGGGTATATTATAATTTAGGAATCATAGGGGCAATTAGGGGTATACAAAAGAAAATTTCCCAAAATTATGAATTGAATAAAAGGGGTATAAGTTAATGAAGATACTAGAATAAGGGGGAGAAAGAAAATAACCCTTACCTAGAGAGTGTGACTCCAAATGCATGACATGAGATTATTGAGAGACTAAGGGAACTTTGGGAGGAATATAGAGAGGTTATGGAAGAGTATTAACATGATCCAAGGATTTATAGTGACTATAAATGGGAGTTTGGGTGGTTATATATAGTAAATGAGTGTGGAATTCTTTATTATTTCTCAAACATAGGTTTTGGAATCTATATAATAAAATAATAAAAACCACAAACTTTCCAATTTTTTTGCCCATTTTTATGTAAAATGGTACATGTTTTCATTATTTATATGACCAAAGTATGAAAATAATTAAATAATACCCTTTCTTATATGGAAGTGAGTCGTACTCTTAAAGAAATGATTAAAAACCTCAAAATATATTTTTGGCTTTGTAGGATTCACAAAGGCTATATAAAACTAATCAAATAATAATAAAATCACAATATTTTAATGTAAAAACATATATTTAGCATTTTATTCATTTTAATATATTTATTACATCACATTGGTGTCATTATGATGTCAAAATACACACTGTATATTTATACAGTATTTAATTTTTAACCAAAAAATCAATTATCATAGAAAATTATGAAAAATTCATAATTGGATAATTTAAAAATTCCACTTCCAAAAATTATTTTCATTTAATAAAAATAATTGTATAGATAATTTTATTTTCACTTTTAAATTAAGAATAAACATTTACTGTAACAACCCGAACCCAGTTACCCAGAGTCGGTGCATTATTTTAATACATTGGCATGATTACAAGGAATCAAGTCCCAAAGGACCAATCAATTTAGTAGTCATAGAAAATAAATTTCATACATGAATGCTAAATTACATTATAAAATAAAAAATAACAACAAAATTGTCTCTATTGAACACATTCATATCCATTAGACTATCCCTATAGTTCAGTTATAATATACTACTTCTCATCCTGAATAAAATAAAACATAGAATGGGGTGAGCTCAGATGCTCAGTAAGGATAACGATATAGAAGAAACTTTCATAAATAAGCATAAAAATTTTAGGAAATTTATAATAATAAAACATTAGCCTTTTAAATACAAACTTCTGCATAATATGGCCAATATAAATAAAATAATGACATTTACTTATTCACATGGATATTCTACTCATTGAATAATCACATGAAATATCAATAGACACTTTCATAATGATGAAATGTATAATTCTAGACATCATAACCACATAGTCAAGGCCTCATTCAAAGGATATAAATAAGATTTTGTCAAGGCCGTATGCCAAGAAACTAGTTTGTCTCATGAGACCTACCGATGCATCAAGGAGCTATAGCAGGCTGCACCTGTCACTTACAAAGTCCAATGCCTTCCTCATATGAAAAGGTTTAAACATAACATAAACATTCATATTAAAAATATCATATGAAATGCCAATACTTTATACATAAACCATGAATGGTATAAAAATAAAACATCCACCATAAAACATATCAAAAAACCTGTAATACAATTTGTAAGATTTTCATAATAAATCAACCTTGATTATGAATAATATCCCATAAATGATGTTGACATGGTTGAAAATGATCACTAAAAATATTTGAGAGAAACATCCCTTTTTCACAAAATCATTTAAAATTAAAATAATTTATAAAGGAAGTCATATAAAGGATAGTTTTGAATCAATGTTTCCCATACCACTATGAATCATTTGAAAGGAATTAACATTTTAAAACAGTCATGTCCATATAAATAAATCCTTATAACCATTTTAAAAACATGGACATTAATGAGAAAGGTTTAAAAGAATAAATCTTTAAAACCTTTAAAATTATGTTTTATTAAAAGAGTACCTTAAAAATAATCCCTTTGAATTTTTTTATGAAACATGGAAATAGATAATAAATATGTCCCAGTAGATACTTACATAAAAACAACCTCGGATAATAATGTGATTGTGAAATTAACCATTACCTTGCACTTTACTTTGGTCGAGGGTACGTTTAACCTCTTTTATAATAACCAAAGTCTATCATTAAATTATACCAGAACCATATTTATATTTATTACATCATACATAATTCAGTTATGACTTTATACTACCCATTTAATAGTGATTTCCTTGTTAAATTTATATTTTAGGTAATAATCTCTTTCTTTATCGTACGTGTTTTAACATGTTATTCTTGATCATATTATTTAGAAGATGATTTAAATACATATATAACATAATCCATGCTTTATATATCTTATATGTTTAGAATATTAATATTTATAATAGATAGATATATGAAATGGAAGACACCGTTTTGGGAGACGGTAGGCCGTACGTGCGCATAAACATTGTTTTCATTTTCATATCGTATTGAACGGAAGTAAGTCCATAAGATATATGTAAGGAAATTCATACACACATATATATATTTTTATATATATTAAATATCATTATTATCTCATATATTACATACTTGTTAGTAATATAAATTTTTATAATCATCGTTGAATGGTGGACGTGGGAATGAATCTCATCTCGTCGTGGAGACGGTAATCCGTACGTATGCACGAGAGACAATATCATTATATTGATGGTGAGATCGCATGTAATTGGATGGTATATAAAATATAAAAAAATCATTAACATGTTATATTTATTATTTACATTAATTATACTCATTATTATACCCATCCAAATAATGAAGTGTTTGAATAACAAACTACACCGCGACGTGGAGACGGTAAGACGTACGTACGCACCTATGGTGAATTTGTCATTTATAGGATTGACAGAATAAAGAATATGGTTGTAATATATATATAATAACATAAAAATATGTTGGAGTTACCGAAGTTATTATTTTGGTATGGAAACAACAAAGAAATAGGAAGTGGAAGAAGAAAAGAACTTGAAAGAGGGTGGTGAAATTATTACATCTTCTTCGGGTGTTTCCTTTTGAGTTGATCAAAAGGGATCCTTAGTTTGGATTTATGATCAAAGTAATGACTATAGGTTGATGTGAGTGGAGTTGGGAGAATATTGGGGCAGGTATTGGCCGAGCCAAATCGCTTTGGTTGTGTGAAATTAAGATAAGGGGAGGTACACTTTTATAAGAGAGGCGAGGGTCACTTTAAGAAAAGCTTCAAATATTATTTTATAATAAAATAATTTTGGAATTGTAATGGATAAAAATGATTTATTTCTATGTTAAGTTGGTTATGGGTCGAAAAAAACTCAACCAATAGGTTTTAGATAGGTTTATACCACCATATTAATTTCATCTTTTAGATTTAACCCTAAGTTAAATTGTTTAACTTTTACCATGTATTCTTGTATTATAATAATAAATGGTTAATAAAATATCTATAAAAAGACAAGATAACATAAAGTGGTTCATTAATGATATAAATATCATTATATAAGTTCTTTTTCAGAAACATATATTTTTAGGACTATTATATAATTTAATAATATAATATATTTTTTAAAAACTCATTTATGTCAATTTTAACACTATTTACTATTTGGTTTTTTTGAAAGTCATAAAAACTTTATTACTTCGAAGAAAATACATTCAATCAACCCTAAAATGTCATATTAACTTATAAAATTCAAGGATGTTATAAAAAATCTGAAATTGTATATATTTTAATGTTTATAATACATTTTATTTCATTCCTTCATTAATGAGGTAATTACTGCATCATCATTGTGTCATAAATAAATTTAATTATTTAATGTCTAAATACTATAAATAAAATACCATGATGTAGAAAATCTTTTTAACATTATAATGAATATTTATAGTCAAATGTATCTTATTTATAACCCAATATTAAAAATGTTTAGTTATACAACTTTGAATTAAACACTTTAAACTCTTTTTTAAATAAAATAATAATAAATGTCCTAATCTAATCCATTTAGACCAAATAGGATCATGTTTTTTCGTAATGTTGTTTTTGGTCGAATTAAACATTTCCAAAAGAATTAGGACTTGTGTTATGGTAATTATAATATCATATTTACCC
Source organism: Viscum album (assembly GCA_963277665.1). Classification (NCBI taxonomy): domain Eukaryota; kingdom Viridiplantae; phylum Streptophyta; class Magnoliopsida; order Santalales; family Viscaceae; genus Viscum; species Viscum album. The sequence goes on along the minus strand of OY728128.1, from coordinate 256,033,316 downwards.
TTAATTACCCTATTTACTTTTGACCGTGGTAAATAAAAGTTAATATATACTATTCACCAAAAATTATTTTCGTATTATTGAACACATTTTACTTACTAATGTCAGCCGTGTCTCTCATATTTTTGAAACTCAACTCACAGAAGTGGTAAAATTATGTTTTATGCAAATTAATAAATGTACCCAAAAGGTCGGTAATCGAGGTGAAAAGTTCAATAAATTTTTATACATCTAATTTTATTATAAATTGAATCCAATGAATAAAATTTAACATATATATGTATTATATATCTACTTTTACTTAATATAAATATAAATAAAATAAATATTTATTTAAATAAAAATTCAGTTTTAAATAATAACACAATGTCTTTCACCATTCATAAAAAAGTGAATGTTTTTAGTAAAATACCAAAAATTTATCCTAAGATAATTTTGATATTATGAATTCAAAAATGATTTCTATTTTAATAAATTAAAAAAATATAAGTTTCATTTATTAATTTAAAATTAATTCATGTTTTCAAAACCGAAAAGTGATTTTTTAATAATTAAAAACTATAAAATGATTGACATGTGTTTATGTCTTATTTAAATTTGAAATTACTTATAATGACCTACATTGTATTAAATGATAAAAATATAATCTAATTATACTTAAATACCATTAAAATGAATTATTTAACACTCTAAATTATTTCTATTAAAAAAGTTGTTTTCAATTAAAATATAGTATCCTTCACTATTCGTCAAAATTTGAAAGTTATCAGAAATGAACCAGAACAATATCCAAATGAACTTTTTGTGTCCCACTTATAAATAAGAATTTCATTTCATTAAATTGAATTTATAAAAGTGTCAAATATTGGTTTTAAAAAGGGTTCTCCATTAAAAGGCTATAAAATTGCATTTTTTGAAAAATACTTATTTTATCTAAAAAATGATTTTTTTTCTTATATTTTGTCTAAGAAACACATAATATGGATTTTAAAATTATATAGTGTATATAAGATTTCAAAAAGGAGTTAATACTATTCATAACAGTTTTTTGAACGGCTAGTTTGTTAAGTTGTGGAGTGCTCGAACTCAGTAATTCGTGTAGCGTAAGATATTAAATTACTTTAATGAGATAACGTACTATGAAATCCCGGGGTTTTACATTCTCTCCTCCATCAATAAATTTCATCCTCACAATTTGAAAATTTTCATCAAAAATAAAATGATAATAATAGAAAAATACCGTTGTGGAAATCCCACATCGAAAATTGGGTTAATAAAATTTAGTCTAAATAAGAGGGAAAGGGAAATGAAAAAGTCACCACCAAATTATGATATCGATTTGGACAACAATGGTAGGAATTATAGGCACACAGTTGGAGGAAAAATGTAAATATTTATATGGGTGATTAAGGTTATCAATCAAAAACAAGTGTAAAATTGAGGGCTCAAATCCATCAATCTATGAAGATTTAAAATATCATCAGTTCAACAAAACATAAGGTATTAGGATAAAAAAAATTTGTTTTAATATTCCTTCCTTAAAGTTTAAGAATTAATTGATTCATATAATAAGTCGAAAAAAGAATACTTGAAAAGTAGATTTCTATCCATTAAATAATTTCTACCATAATCTCATCTTTCACTTCAAAAGATAATAGAACTCAAAAATATTCTATTTATCCTAATTGTATAGGGTTTCAAAAAAATAATTTATAATTCATCTATCAAACCATTTTAAAAAAAGTACATTATAAAAATAAGGACATCACTTGGGCCAGTGGTAGGTGTTACATCCTTTATCGCCCTTCGGTTGTGGGTTCAAGTCTCACTATAAGGACCCGACCTTAAACCATTACATAATCTTGAATTAAATGAATAATTCACATTGAGGATCTTTTCAGGTTTAGAGTTTTAGAGAATAAGGATATAAATATTACATCTCAATGATTACAAGGTAGTCACATCTAATCAGTTTCCATATTTTTCACAAAATATAAATTGTTGAACAAAGGAGTCATATCTAGTTCCATGTTTTAGACATCATGACATTTCCTTAACCCCATCCTTGACCGTATTCAACTTTAAGTCAGGTGGAAAACATTTCAAAAACATGGGATGAGAGAAAAAATCTCAGTAAGGGATATAAAAATATGGATAAGAAACATTATTCCATGTATACATAATAATCAATGAAAACACACTTTACTCATAAAACATAAGCACTTTAATATACCTCACGAAATCATAATATTTATGAATAACTCATAGAAATCATAAAACGTAAAGGTAACTTGACGCATTCATTAAAATCTTACGTAGGGATTAATCCTCATGGTTACATTTGGAATACCCATCACAGTATATTCCCTAAATCTATTCGGAGAAACCTTAGCGTTTAACTCCTTCGCATTACCCAATGCATTAGAGAGCTATATCGGGCTCACCCACACATAGTTTATCACAAAACCACCTGTGTTTATAAACAATGCCCAATAACCATAACATAATCATAACACATAACTTAAGCATAAAGGAAAGATAAAATTCCCACATTGAAATAACAATATAACATTTTAAGATATTGAAATAATGAATCCATTCTAAAAACCATTTTCAAAACCATTTAAAACATTTAGTAAAGATATTTTTGAATCAATGTGTCCCATACCACTTTGAATCTTTTATAATTTTAATCCATTAATATCCATATAAATAAATCCTAAAAACCATTTTGAAAACATGGATATTAATGAGAAATATTTATAATAATAAATCATTAAAACATTTAAAACTATATTTTAGTTAAAGAGTTTTTAACAAAATTAGAGACACATGAATACAAATAATTGAGGATTAACATTTAATCAGAACGTTATAATATCATGAGAATAAAGGTATTCATGATATAATATGCCAAAGGGAAGTATATACACCATATAAGAGTGAATTGGTGCATAACAACAATGAAGTCTCAATATAAATGTAAAATGTGATGAAATACCTTATAAAGAAGGAACCCTTAAATTAAGGATAAATAAATCTCATAATTATGTGTGAAAAATGTAAATGCACCCAATATAAGTGGATATAAAGTTTAAAACAGTCATAGTTCATTCACACATATTCATAGGATGATATATTCAATAACAACAAGTTGCACCCAAAGAAATCAAAATTGGGTTAAGAAGTTCCCTTGTAAAAATTCAACAGCCTAACGGCGTCACTTTAAAATTCATAAAATGAGTTTATGAGACAAAAAGGGTATCTAATCACTTGGAAATAAATTTTACATCAATAAGGATATATAAGAACATATCCCAACATAATAATATGTAAATTAAAATATATAACAAAAGAAGTCTTTTAAAAAGAGGAGGGTGAAAGGTTCCCTTACTGATTTGGGTAACTTCCGAAACGTACACCCCATGAAAGCAGGGTCATAAAATGAAGAAGTGAATACCCATAAATTAAAATATATTACATAAATAATACAATCATGGTCAGTAAAACACCACACAAAAGTAAATAGTGGAAAATGTAGCATGAATCTTACGGGAAATAAAGTGAGATGAAAAATCCCTTACGAAAACTCAGCAGCTTAACGGTGCCACATAAAACTTCCAAAAATGGATTGACGAGATAAAATAGGGTCTTTCATAATATGAACATAAATATTAAATAATTAGGAATAAAAAATAACATCCCCAAACATAATAAATATGAGCTTAAAAGAAATGACATAAAAGAGAGTACTTAAAAATAAAGAGAGAGGTAGGATCCCTTACCACAATTCTGAATTGTCTTGTTAGTTTCTTTATATTCCTGAATAATATAATTTTTTCAATTAATAATTTCTTAAGGACCTAATTTAAAGTTTATTATTCAATTAATATCACATATTATAATGTTATAATAATTAGTTAATAATTTGAGTTCATATCAGACGTTTTTGTCGATGTTCGGTACATGAGTCAAAAAATGAACTTGTTTGAAAAGAATTTCCCATGTAGTTATAGTTAACCCATATCCAGAATAGTATTAATGATTTAAATATAATATATATCCAGTATATATTCATTTTATACTATTCCATAACATTCAGAGATAAGAAAATGAAATGCACCATTAATGGAGACGGTAGGCCGTACGTACACATGAACGCTACTTTCATTTCTTTGTCACATTAATGGAATTAAAACTAAATGAGATATATATATTATAATTACAGTATAATATATATGTTAAATAGTCACATATTTTCATTAATTTCATTCTTTATACATTCCATGTATTGCATGAATGAGTCACATCACTTTAGGTGGCGGTAGTCCACACTTCCTCAAATGAAATTATCGCATTTGCACAACATGCAAAGCATAAAGTTATGTTTTAAATGTAAAATACAGAAGCGTAAAGAGGAAATAAATATAATATATATCATAGATAAATATAGTTCCATCATAATGGCCACTATGAGAGGTGGTAGGAGAAGATAGAACAATCATCATTTCGTGAGGCAGTAATTCGCCATCCACGAAAACAGTATGTTCTTTAACCATTAGACGGAGGTGTGTGTAAGTGTAGCTAGAATAATTCTCATAAAAACATACTAGTATATTTAATATACTTGTGTTGTTATAAATTAAAGGAATAAAAATAGTTTAGGGGGTTGGAGAAGAATAATAAAACAATAGAACATAAGAGAGGACATTACCTTTAAATCGGGTAACTCCCTTTGGTTTGAACCAAAAGGGTTTCTTGAAGAGGTTTATGCCTAAGGTAAGGATTCTAGGATGAATATAGGGATGTGGAGAGATAAAATTAGTAGGTTTTGGTCGAGACAAAGGCATGAGAGGTGTGGGTAAGGGGGTAGAGGTGGGGGCCTTTTATAAGAGGGAGGAGGGGCACTCTTGGAAAGTCTTGAAAAGGTACTTGATTATAAAATGCTTTTCGGATATTAAAGCTCCCAAAATTATATATTTAGAGTATAAGGTGATAAGGTTTCTAAATACACCAATACAATAGGTTTTTGAAAAGTTTAATTCTTTTATTTACATTATCTTTTCATTTTATTTAAATCGTTCAATAATGAGGTAATCGCTGCATCATCATGGTGTCAAAAATAAATTAATTTATTTAATGTCTAAAAATTATAAAAAAATTAATATGATGTAGGAAATATTATTATATTTCTAATGAATTTTTATAGTCTAATATATAGTTTATGTAGACAAAATTAAAATCATTTTACATAGGTGTTACATACTTTGGTTACAATTTCCTTTCTTTAAAAAAACAAGATAAAAGGGTCACTATCACACTAAAGTAATTATATGGGGTCCCAAGGTCGGCACAAGGCATAACATGGTCGACCATGATACAACCTGAAGCATTAAGACACATTTTGGGGTCATTTTATATTTTTATGATATTAATTTATTACCCTTAACTACCCGGTTGCTAATTAAACACGATAATTAAAGATAATTACCGTCGTTACTATTCATAATGTCAAAAAACAAGAGTCTTAATTACATAATTTGGAACTTCTGATTCCAAATATGGAATCAAATTTATCAACTTCAAAACACAGAAATTGTAGTAATTAATTTAAAATAATTCTCGTTGTCAAAACCAAAGACGTTTTTTTAAGAAGTAAAATCTATCAAAAGATTGATTTGTTTTTACATCCAATTTAAAAGTGTAATTACATCCAATGACCAAAATTGTATTAAATGATAAAAAAATAATTAAATTACACCTTTAAACCCATTAAAATTACAATATAAATATATAAATAAATTGGATGAAAAGGCAGTTTTGAATTAAAATGCAGTATTTTTCACTATTCATTGAAAATGAACATTTGTTAGAAGAATACCAAAAAATCACCCTAAGATATATTTGATATTAAAAATTCAAAAATTATATAAATTTTACCAAATTTATAAAATAGAAGTTTCATTAATTAATTTTATAATAAATTACCACTGTCAAAACAAATAGTGTGTTTTTAAGAAACTATATATATTAAAAGATTGACACTTGGTTATGTCCAATTTCAGAGTGAAATTAATTAAAATGACCACCATTGGAATAAATGGTAAAAATATATTTTATTTAAACTTTAAAACCAATTAAAAATATAATTTTACCATACAAATAAATTAGATTAAAAGGAGGTTTTGAATTAAAATACAACATTTTCACTATTCATTAAAAAATGAACTTTATCGGAAAAAAACAAAAATTTTCATGAAGTAAATTTTGATGTCATTATTCTAAAGAAGGATTTTATTTTGTCAAATATAACATATAAAATTTTCAAAAAGTGGATTTAATAAGGGTTCGCCATCCCAAGGAGGTTAATCAACCTTTTAAAGAATATTAGAAGATTTATGCTTAAAATTGGATTCATTTGAATTTTAAGCCTTTAACATTTATTTGGATAAATGAGAAAATAATTGAGAAGTATATATAATCATTTGGTAGTTATTTATATTAATTCCTACCATTACAATGACTAGGTGTTAACTACCATTTAAAATAATATTATTATATTATTAGTGTGCAACGTAAGATTTCAAAGAAACTCATTATTGCGTATTGGGTACTCCATTGAACATATAATTCCCTTTAAAGTAATATTAATATTTTATTCACAAATATTAATAAATATGAAAATTTTATATTCTTTATTTACCTAAGATGTTACATCCTTCCCCCCTTTTGGGAATTGCATCCTCGCCATTTTAAAATTGGTCTTGGAAACATTATTGAAAGCCCTGCATCGGAAAAGGAGTCATCAAAACTATCACTTTAAAAGACAGAAAGAGAAGTACAGAGGTCACCAGAGTTAACCCATACTAGGATTCCATGTAGGAGAATGTAGATATGGAAGAAAAAATAGAGGGTCATGTTCTGATGGGGATTGATAGAAAACATGATTAGGAGAAAGTTAACCACCATAAAATCACAAACTTGTGATGGGTTAAACAGTATTTGATTCCTCGGAAGGAAAAGATAACATAAAACATTTTTGTTTTAAGTTACTTTTCATTGATGCATTTATTTAGGATCTTAACTAAATCATAAGGAAACATACTTACTTGTCATGTAGACTTTCATCTCTTACTATATTTCTTACAGAAACTCTTATTTTCTCTAGAAGACGAGTATTTAGGATGACTTGTTCACATTAAGAGTGCTATAATCAACTTCTAGAGAATCACATAATCTAAAAATGGTTTCTTCGGTTGAGAAATTTGATATGTCCTTGGAAGACCACTTTAAATAGGATGGAATATGATTATATCTTGTGACCGTAAGATTAGGAAATTTAAATTGTATAATATGGTAAAAAATGTCCATGTTTTAGGATCAAACTAAATTTTTATGATTTCCATTAAGTGGTACTGAGTTTCCTCTTCTATAAGTATTGAGAATGGATTTTTTGAAAATAGTTTATGTTAATATAAATTGAGAACATGTTAAATATTTCAAGTGGATCCAAAATTGGTAAATAATGGATTTAATCGTACATTAGGCCTATAAAAACCTTCTAAACCCAATTATAGACATTTTTTATCTTTTTTCAATCACATTACCCTTTTAATTATTACTTTTACTATTTTAGGTTGTATTGTAGTAACTAGTTTTTACCCAATGTTTCGTATTATTTGTGAATAAAAATAAAATAATTCATATTAGATAATTTGGACCCTATGATTCTAAATTTTAATTTAATTTCATTTAATTCAATTTATATTGTTTATAACAATTAATTTTAAAATAAAAAAAAATTTATAATCTACTAGAAATTATTTTGACAAAATAATACTAATGTTATAAAATATGAGAAACTAAATTGAAACCAACATTTATTACATTATAAAATAAAATATATAATAAATATTTTTTATCATAAAATGTTTAATAAATTTAAAATTCATATCTATATACTAATAATGTCATAAATGTATTGTTATTAGTAAAAACAATATTTTTCACTATGCACCTAACAATAATTTTTTAGAAAAATACCAAAAATAAAAATTAAGAAAATATTAATATTATGAATCAAAAATATTTTTCAATTTTTCAAATTAATATTATAAATTTTTTAAATTTATATATAAAATAAAATGGCCAGATAGAATGAAAAATTATATTTATAGGAAAACTACCATTTAAAAATTTTAACCATTCTCATTCATATATCCTATAATTTAGAAATTAAATTATCATAAACCAATTATTCATATCAAATATATTTTATCATCATTAATACCAAGTCTCTTACAATAGAAATTCATATCACATAGAAATTCAATATTTAGAAAAACTGTTCATATAAGTATTAAATGATCTTATTTTCTATTTTAACTATACCAATTAAATTTCATTCATATTTAAAGTATCCTCTATTTTTTTCAAATAATATTTGAAAAATAAGTTATTACTATTCATTTATTCTAATTAATTGGATATATTTTAAAATTCATACATAAATATTTATATTTTATCTTAATATTTTGCAGTTTCATTTCTGTTCAGTGTTGCGTGTTGTGCAAGCTATCAAACACATTGAGTTTATTTAAAGGTAACCATATATTAATATATTATGATATTTCATTCTCTTCCATAAAAAATTATTTCATCATAATTTGAAATATCACATATTGAAGAAATTTAGTGAGGGAAATCATAACATATTAATTATTTTGGGTACAACCTCTATTATAAAATTTGTTATACATTGTTAGGGTATATAAAGATAATTATAATTATTTAAACACCTTTATCCATTCATACCATCATATACCCAATTATTCATACACACTAATCATATATTATCCATAACACACCTTTCCCAAAAACCATTCGAATATCTAATTCATTAAACAACCATGAGATCATATATTACTTAAAAAAACTAACTCTCTTATTCATCCATTAGTTTAAAAACTCTTACACTTTTCTATATATATCAGAATCCAAAAAAGTATATAAACCTTACTAAAACTATAAAGGAATAATTTTCCATTAAATCAATAATCAATTCCAAGGCTATCAACACTTTTTAACTCACTTTTCTCAAAATAAGTCAAGACTTCATTACCTCAACATCAAACATAGTTTTAATCTAAAAGTTAACCATCCTTTAATCATGTTTTATTCAATATTCATCCAAAAAAATATTACCTTTTCCTAAAATAACTTTTCATGGTTATTAACACCGTTTAATATAAATTTTCAAAAATTTAATGAAAAACTAATAAAAATAATCCTTATATGTTTCACATAATCCTCTTAACTTATAGAATATACCATAATATCCTCAATAAATATATCTCACTAATTTAAATAGATATGAGTATGAAAAATTAATTTATTTTATGATATCAACCTCACTAACATTGGTAATACTAGTAAACTAACCTTTTTAATCATAATAGTCATATACTAAAATTCTTAACCATTTACATATACTTCCTTATTTAGTTATAAGACATTGTGGTTTATTGTTACATACCATTCTAAATATAATCTTCATGATATTATTTCAAAACAATTATAAAAAAATAATGGTTAGGAAAATATTCAAAATATGAATAGGAAAACATCAATTTGATTATATACTCCCTTATTATGAATTTTTTAAGATATGATACTTTAAAATCATCCTATGACTCACATTATTTAATCCTTGGTTATTTTGTTCATTCTTATATTAGGTTCTCTAACCTAGTTAGTTTCCATCATTATTTAATCCTTTATAATGGTTCATATAGAAAATGTGATTAACTAAAACTTATCCTCAGAGTGTGTCTAGCCAGGTGTGCATTCTTAGTCCCATTAACCATGCACCGGAGTGATGATCTAGGTTATTCATAATTATCCTTTTTTTAGGATGGTTACCATTATATGCATCTATGGATCATCGACAACCACTTTCATGTATGTGGATAGGTACGTACTTCTATTGAAAACAAATTAATCTATACTTTATAAAAACATCATTATGTTACTAATTACTTAGACATATTACTAGGGTACTCAATAAAGTTCTACGATCCTAATACGAAAATAAAATATGAATTATTTCATTATAATTCTATTATATAGTACTTGAAAGGGAATTTTATTATGATAAAATGTTTTTTATTGATCCTTAAATTATCCTTAACGAACTTTATATTCTCTAAAGTGGTTTAAACCTTTCCTTTTATACCAACTATGATATCTTGGACCTTCACTCTTATATCTGGTTCTATAAACACATACATTACATACTCGAATTGATAAAAGTTATAAAATATGGGATATCACCATCCATAAATAACAAATCAATAAATATTATTACATATCTCATACTCAAATTATATTTACATTTTTAGAACTTTAATGAATTAGGGAAAACAATAACCAACAAGTCCCATGATCATTGTATTAAATATATTTTGTGTTATATATTAAAAATTTTAATACATATTGAGTATTCAAAATATTCTATAATTTATCCACACAATCTATCCTATTAGGAATATCAAATTTAATACATTTGTTCATAACTTAGGGATATGGAAATATAATAAAGGGTGAGGTCAAATACTTAGTAGGGGAAAACATATAGCTGAGATGATCATGGATTAAACATGGAATTAATATTAGGGTTGGGAGAAAATAACATGAATCCATAATCAATTGAAAATAATAAAATGTTATATCCCTATAAATAAATGAAAACATGGGAATAAATAATAGTAGTATCATACTAATTGATTTCATAATTCTATATATCAACAATATATTTTTAAAGACCAATTCCAAGACACTATCATATAATTGGGAGAGGGGCACATAAAAAACATATTTTTTCTTATGAGACCTATCGATGTATCAAGGGGACATATAATTCAACACCCCACCTATCACTTGTTAAATTCAAATTCATTCATAAAAAGAGTAAACAAAACATTTAATATCATTCCCTAAGGAACCTCTTACTGAAAAAAACATGGTTATCCATATAATAAAATATATATAATTTCAACACATAATATACTTGAATTATCAATTAATAATCATCAAGAATTTTAATACCTTTTCCCCATGATAATAAAAGGGATAACATGATCATAACCAATCCAGAGAAAGAAGGTAGATGGTAAAACAATACATAGTCAACTTTATAATAATAATCTCTATTATAATAACAATATAGAGAACACTAATAATTTTCCCCATGTGAATAAAAGGGATAACATGATCATAACCCATTTATATAAAGAAGTTGTATAGTCAAATAATATATATTAAACATTCCAATAGTTGTTCATATTAGAATGAAAATATACAGTAAACCATTATTTTTAACCATGTAAATAAAAGGGATAATATGATTATAAATCATTTAAGAAAGAAAGTATATTTTGGAAAAAAACATAACCCCAGAGTAATAAATTAAATATAGAATGTTGTTGATATAAATGAAAAACATCCTTGAAAAAATAATTCCTAGATTTGTATCGTAACAGAAGGGATCAAGAATGGGATTTTTTGATACTTTGAGTTGGAGTCCCCAAATTATAATATATAAATACACAAATTTTAGATTATAAATCATTTAACATAAACCCCATTAGGGTAAATAATTTTGATAATGACAAGATAAATGGATAAAAAAATTTGAATATCTTTTATAAAATATTTTTTATATTGACATAAAATATAAATTTACACGTTAATTTCAAAGGATGATTTTGAAAAGGTGATGTGAAATATTATTTAAACAATTAATTTTAAAAATAACCTCTAATAATGGATCCTGGAAATTATATAATGTTAATGTTAAAGAAATTATGAGAGGATGTCAAAATATATAAATGTAAAAGGGAAAACGTTTTTTTTATTTTCACAATACCTTTGTTGAAAACTCAAATCATAAGAAGATTAAAAAAATTATTTTTAATAAAAAATAATATTCATAAAGGGGATTACAAAATAAAATATAGTAAAATATTAGGGTGGGAGAAACCAAGCATGATAATGAAAATTTCATTAAGAAACATTATTAATCAATTAAAGGATATTTGAGTTATCAATAACCCTCATGGGAACATACTTTATGAAGTAAGAAATAATTGAAAAAGGTTTTATGTGGTAAAAATTTAAACAGTGAGAGAATACCACATAATATAATGAAAGGAAATAATTTACCAAACATATATAAAATAAGTTCAATGGAATGATCATAAATCATTGAATTAAAACTGAGTTACTAAAAACTGTTACAATTGGGGTGACACTTGAGTCAAATGAAATTTGAGGAAAAGAACTTGATTAAGAATATTTTAACCCATGAATCACAAGGAAATAATATATAGAAAATTAGATTGGTAGTAAATCATTAGAAAACTAAAAAAAAGAAACATGTTTCATAACATGTAACATGTCTCCAAGATTAATAATTAAGACAATGAAAACCCCAACAACTTGAGTAACACTTTAATGAAAACCCCTTGAAAGAGAGTGAATGTATTTTACATTTTAAAAACATAATTAAAATATAATTATTGATACCATATTTCAAATTGGCAGTATATTCATCATGTGAATTAAATTAGATTCATGATACCAAACATCTCTCAAATAGAAGAGGTTGAGACAAAAAACCCTTACCTAAATCTTGATTCATTATGCATATCCACAAAATTTCACGAATAATAAAATTAAGCTCATTAAATAAATAAATAATAAATTTATTCATAACTATAACAGTTTATAATAAAATTTTAAATTATTTCTACACACACACAAAAAGATACTCACAAAGATATATATATATATATATATATATATTGTTTTAAACCTATTGTCAACACTGAGTGTAAGTAAAATTTATCTCTTTGAACATGTTTCATAAAATTGTTATTGTTATATAGTCTTTTAAAAAATTATATTATTCTTATATAATATAAGGTACTAGAATATATTTTACAATATATTTTAAAAATATCTAATATAATTTCATGGTAGATTTGGTTACGATCCATGTGGTTGAAATTGGCAATGAGCTTGTTTCAATGATTCTTAATGAATGATGTTTCATTTGTTAATTAATGAATAATGTGTTGATATAACCATAATAGAACCAAAAAAATATTTATATCATATTATAACAGTAAATAATTTCTCAATGTCATCCATGATATAAATTCATATTATTGTTCTAGTAGGTGTTTAAACCAACTCAAACATGAACCTACCAGGATTAATGGATAATTATGAGGTGATTTAGTTGTAATATAATTGTAACTAAAGAAAATTAATATTATTTAGTGTTTATTAGTTTTATATTTAACAATTTAAAATAATTATAATGAGAATATTATTTATATAAATTCATTACATCGACAGAGGTGATCGTTTTCCTCTTGGTTCGCAGATTTTAAACGATTGAATTACTGATAATCATTTGTTGATGATATCATTAAGAGGTTCTCCAATTTTTCATAAAAAAAACATAATGTTATCATAAAAATAATATTTATCAATTAATTTCATCCTCAATAATATTCATATATGGCAGTGATGAAAAAAAAATCATTCCAGGTATGTGGTTGTCTACTCATAGGCATGGTTGACGATTTTTATACATATATATGGAGAATGAAGTAATATGGTTTAGTATTAAGTAATAATAAAAGGATATAAATTTCATAATTATTTATTAAATTAACCTTTTAGGAAATAATTTTAAGGTGGTGATGGAAAATAAAACATATCGCATTGTGGAGGTCGTAGTCCTCGCAACACACAAATTACAGTTTCATTTTTTGTAATATAAAAGGGAAAAGGTAATAATGATTATTATCATAAAATAACAAAATTAAGAATATTAACAATACTAATGTCATGAAATATGTATTTGATTTTTTATCGAATAATAATATAAAATAAATATGTTAAGTAAAAATGATTACTCACATTGGGAACTTTACCCCATGATTATTGTTTTTTACCATTTTAGCCTTTATAATAGTAGTTAGTTTTTTCCTAATGCAACGTAATATTCCTAACTAAAAATAAATTCATCGCTATTAGTAAATTTGGAGCCATTGATTCTTAATTTTAATTCCGTTTATTTTTTTCAATTTATAATAGTGAAAAAAATTAAATTTAAAATAAAAATATATATTTTATTAAAAAACTTTTGAGAAAAAATTACTTCTGTTCAAAAATATAAAATATGTTTTTTGAAATTGAAACCAAAATTCTAAAATTATAAAATAATTTAATAAATAAATATTTTGTATTATAATAATGCTTCATGAAATTACAATTCAATTTTATTTACTAACAATTTCATAAAAGTCATGTTATTTGTAGAAATGATATTTTTCAATATTACATAAAAAATGATATAAAAGAAAGAAAATTAATCGTAATAAAATATTACTACGATGAATCCAATAATTATGTTCATTTTTTAAAATTATAAATCTAAATTTTATAAATTTAATTTTTAACTAAATAGGTGAGATCTTATAAAATTTATTCAATAGGAAAATAGATTTTAAAGAATTTTAACCAATCTCATTAATATTCCCTGTCATTTACTAATTTAATTAGTATTAATTTTTTTTTCTAAATATGTTTTATCATAAATAATCAAAATTTTCTTGAAATATAAATGTATATCTCATAGAATGACTATAAATAGAAAAGTATATTCTTATGTATAAAATGACTGTATTTGTTAATTTAGTTATACCAACAAAATTTCATTCATATTAATAGTAAATTTTTGTTTTTTTTATAAAATTTTTATCAAGAAGTTATTCCTTTTCATTCCCACAAATTCAATAGCTATTTTTAATGCTCATAGTTAAATATTTATATTTTATCTAAATATATTATCGTTTCATTTAAATTCGATGTTGCATATAGCGAAATCTATGAACAACATTGAATTTTTTAAAGTTAATAATATATTAATTATCATGGTGTTTCATAAAAACCATTTATATCCCATATAAAAACCTTATATATAATTCCATCACAGAAAACTCATGTTTGAAAACATTATGAAAAACTCTACAAAATCATTACACATGTTGCCTTATAAATTTATAAGAAAAACAAAATGTTCGAAATAGTAATATTACATTAAGGCATAGATATGGACATAGTAACTATCAAAAAATAAATTAAAAATTAAATAAATCACTTATCCATGAATAAAACTTTATTAAAATAAAAAACGCATGTACTAACCAACCAAAATAATAATAATAGAATTTAATAAATCCAAATGGAGTTAATCTGAATGGACTTGAGTGAAATAAATATGAACCAAATCAATATAAAATTACATAATCTAAACCAAACTATTTTAAACATAATGATTCCTAACTAAACAAAAAATAAATAATAAATCAAATAGAAATGAACTAAATTTAAATCATAATATATTAGATAACAACACATCTTTTTTATTGAAAACTAAATTGTATTTATTTTGATGAATAGGTGAGGCATATGATACATAGGGAAAAATATGAATGATAATAAAATGATATATAATTAACTTATCATGCATATAATAAAAAAATAATTTTTGGATATATATTTATATTGTTTAATATAAAACATTAATAAAAGATGTTTCTTTAAACATGTTATTATTTATTTTAAATATTATATTATTCCTATATATTTAATATTAGTATTTTTTATAAATATTTGGAGCTTCATAGTGAATTTATATAATGTTTGTAAACTAGATAATAATTTATATGCATAATAATATTTCATCATATTAGATGAAATTATACAGCTTTTTAGAGATCAAATTTGTAACTGTATGAGAGTTTTTATATCACTTTATACTAATGAAATACTATAGTATAAAAATAAGATATAATTATAAACCACTAAAAATTTTATTTATAAATTATTTGGGTTATTTTTATTGGTTTTCTAAAATGCACATAGTTATTTTGTTAAAAATATAAACTGTATTATAGTTATGGTGCTTAATATTACTAGATCATATTATGTTAAATTGTGAACTATTATGGACATTAACCTAAATTTTATAAGGTAACATCATGGGAGATAAATTATAGTACCTTATTTGATCATATCTAAAAAAATATGAACTTATCAATTGTATGTAACTTTATATTTCAATTTATATATGGAATTATGATCAATTCAAGATATACCAATTCATGAAATTGTGTAGAACAATTTTGATATTCACAGAGCATGTCAATACAAATTTAATTCTTTTCATGCAATTTGTTTTGTTACAACTAAATTATTTAACATGGATAGCCTACAAATGAATGTTTTTATGATGTATGCATAACATTATTGTTTAAAACATCATTGAAATGTGGATTTCATAGTTATAGAAAATCTAAAGTGGATTGAGTATGAATTTACATAAAAAAGAAAATTCGAAATTTACGTAAAAAACTCCAACTTAAAATGTAAAAAAGAACTCTTCTATTATCTCGATAATAAGTTTTTATGAATAATTATGTGGGTAGTAAAGTATATTAAAAATTATTTTCACATAATCAAAAAATTTGGAAAGGTTCCATTAGTGAAATAAAAATCTATATATTGAAATGAATATAACATTATAGCTATTTCATGTGATAAAAAAAATCATTAGAACTATAAAAAATAACATTAGATGTTATCATTATTTTTAAGTATTAATTTAATTACATATTATTAATGAAACTTATAAGAAAACATACCTTCAGGTGTGGAATTAATTTTACCCACCAAAACTATGTTTTATTAAATAAAAGTAAACCAATACTTATTGAACTATAATGAACGAACCTAAGAGAAAAATACATGAATAAATTGAAAAAAATGGAAGAAAAGTTCACCTAATAGACCCAAAAGTAATAAAATAAAACTGAAATTAATTAAATTAAAATAATTTATCATTATACTAAAATTACAATCTAAAAATTTAAAAAAATTGTTCATACAAAAATAAACTATCCAAAACTGCCGTAAAATAGTGTATTCCTATTGGAATGGTATAACACAAGATATGAGTATAAAAATTACTTCCAACCTACACTCCCTACACATCAAATTTAGTAGTAATTTTGGGGTATGTTTGATTATTAAAACTTATAAATAATCATTTTATCTAGTTATGAAAGATTGATATTATTTTCATATAATTTAAATGTCAAAAATATAAAAACACAATTTAGTATAGTCCAAAATATCATAAAAATGTAATATTTTTTTGAAAACTATAGTTTTGATAAAAATCCATTATTTTGGGTAAAATTATTGATACCTTAACTAATGAACCATGTTTGGGTGTTGTTTAATTATTTATAAATAATATTTTTACCATTATAATGAAATAATATTTACTCAATTTAAATTTTTAGACTCTATATATATTAAAAAATATTACGTTAACACAATATGAATTTTTAAGAAAATAATTCAATTTCTTGGAACATTTTGTATTTTTAACAAAATTCAGTGATACAATAGTACATCAAACAATTAATCTTGATAAATATGTTATATAAGGATAAAAATGAGTAAAAATATAATAATGTAATTATTAATTAGTAGTTATAAACATTTATAATAGAAATAAATATTCAATTTTATAAATAAAACATATCTATGTTTTAATATATAGTTGGTTAGAACATGGTTTTCAAAAAGAAATTTAAATGTTTTATATACTACTTGAAAAATAATATCCCTTTAACAGCTTATTCCATATGTTAATCTTTTCTTAGAAAGCTAATTACTATACATTGGCTATGTAATTTCTCTTATTATGTCTTGTTTGGCGTACCCATTTGTAATGATTTTTGTATAAATGTTTTTTTTCTATTTTCCGAAATAGAAAATGAAAAATATTAAAGAGATAAATAATAATTTATTATTTTAAATTGATTAATGCATGAGAGAGATAGTAATTCGCATGTAAATTTCTATTTTGAATATTGTACTTTATATATATTTATATCAATTACATAACATAAAATGTCATTTCATTAATCATTTTTAAATTTTTATATGGAACCAAAAACCAAGAGACAACGATTCTCTAAATAGACCAGTAATATTGGAGGCTAACCTAATCGTTCTAGGGTAGTGGTACTAGAGGTACTTAAATTACTCATCCCACCTGATCACACCTAGACCTTTCATTGGATATACTATCCACCCCAAATTCTCATCCTATAGTTCACCTTTAGGAATTGAGGATATTCAAATTTCCTATATTGTCACCAATATTTTCTCTAGGAAACACATATCATCTACCATTTCCTTATCTTTTTTTGGAACCTAAACCTCATTCTTAGTATCTATTCCCACCAAATTCTATGAATCCTACATTTCCCACATCTGTATTCTCTCTAATATTTTATGTTTATGCTCCTTCAAATTCTACTAATGTTTATTCAAATCATCCAAAATATATTCATCTTCATGATCAAACATAGGATCCAACCTATATGAAAAAGGATATTGATCCTTTATATCCCAACTATAATATATGTATAAAACTCTGTTAAATTTTTTAATTGTAATTAATTTTAATTTGAATGTGTACAAATTATATATTTTTATTCTATTTTCCATAGCCTGATCTACTAATATTAATTAGTGTGGTGTACTTGCATACATAATGTATGGATCCTCTATACACAATTAGTGGTAGAGTAAAAAAATTTAATCAAAATATTGGTAAACACAATAGATAATTTTGGGGTTTTATAGTGACAGTTTTGATATATAGAGACACCATTCCCATGTTCCCAGTCTCTAGGAGACACATTAGAGGTGAAATACTGGGTAATGAATGGGATCATATATGGGTAATAAAACTTTTTATATTAAATTTTATATTATTATTTTATTCATATTAATTTATATTTTTATAGATGGTTTACTATAATATTTTAATGGTCAATCTTTGAGGGTTATACGATTTATGGAATTAGGTGATATATGGAGAGAATATAATCATGAGTTATATAATGGGTAGGCTCATAGTGTTGGAAAAAATTTTGAGGGTATTCTAACCCTCAATGATTATCCATTCACCCGTTACTATGAGGTGATTACATATTTTATGAGTGAACATTTTTGGATAATATTATAATTTTATGGTATTGATTAAAGATAATTTTCATTTATATTAACACATGGATTTGAAGCTAATAATTTTATCTTCTAGGGTTCATCCCAAATAAATAAAAAGAATATTGTTTTGTGAATTATGTACTCACTCTAATATGAACGACCATGCTAGAAAATGAGTGAAATCTTGTTTTTTTTCAAGTGCATCTACGAATGATTAAATTATGTATAATATAGAGAAGAATAAAAATCATAGCATTATTTTTCATTTTTTAATTTCTAGTCATTAATGAAATAATTGAATATTATTTTATCACATTCATTTACTTTTTCCATAAATAGTGTTGAACAATGAAGGGTGTGTACATCAAGAACCTTTTTTAAAGAGAAGAAAGAAGAAATATGGGATTAATTCATATTTGGAGACACATTAAATATTGAAATAATTATTATATGAATTAAAATTTAAAAATTTATTTCTTAAAAATTTATTTAATTTTTAATTTTGAAAAAATTATACAGAAGATCTTGATGAGAGAGATGGTGGTAAATTCATCTCTAACAATAACTTGGGGCATGTATTAGGTTGGTTCACCAAGGGAGGTATACTATAAACTGGGGACATATTTCACTACCAATAGATATTTTTACTCTTTAATAAACTCAAGAACCTATTCTAATGTAATGTATAAGTTATAATAATTTCATGCATAAAGTAGACGAAATAATTGGTATTGGAGGAGTATGAAATATTTAAAAAATCAAAAAGCAGTTCATGAAAGAAATGATGGCTATTTTCTATCACATTCTCCAAATATTTTTTCAGTTGTTAACATAGGTATATTGATTATTCATGATGAAAATTATATCACATGCGTCAAAAAAATCTATTTTAAAATCAATTAAATCATGTAGTAAAATGTTACTCGTGTCATATCCAGATTAGTAAGATTTTGAGGGTGATTTTTTTGTTATATGTGGGTTAAATATGTAAGAATAAAAAAGTGACCACTTTTGTTTTTTTTAAGTGAAATTAAATGGGTATTCAGTATAAATTTTAAAAATAGAGGTTTACCATTTAAAGAATGAATATTATATCACATGCCTCAAAATATAATTTTTCCAATTGACTTAAAAATCATCACAGGTTTCTCTAATAACACTTCAAGGAACAAAGCTGGTATTTGAGTCCCCCCAAAAGGTGGGATTTTTAAATTTTACCACCGAAGTCTGACATGAACTTGTCGAAATTGGAGAATAAAAACTCAATTCAAGATAAGGATCCTACGTGAACAGTTTTAAATGAAATAAATAAAACCATAAAATATCGAGTTTAGATCCAAAACCATGCACAATGTCTTCTCATCATTGGTGATCACTGATTGAAGAATCTAAATCCAAATTCCACTAGATCTTCCACACACACTTCAAGAAATTCCCAGGAGTATTGGTCGTTGAATTCCATGTGCTATCATAGAGATACGACAACGCCTTCGATGTTTCAAAGATCAGCACATCACTTCTCTAGTGATTCCTAAGAGAGAGCTTAATCTGAGCTCCTTAGATTCAGAGAGTCTCTATAAAATTTTTGAGAGATAAGTAGAGAGAGAGTCCTTGAATATACATTGAAAAACCCATCTTCTCCTCTATTTTTAGTCTGTTTATGAAAATACACATTTCCTCTCCAGCCCCGATGTATTTGATGCACTATAAATGACATGTTATGACTACAAATATGAGTCATAAATATTATTATCACATTCCTGTAATATAATAAATATATTACATGATAATAAATGAGTCATAAACTCGAATGGTCACTCCCAAAAATATTAATTGAACCTTGAATAGATTAATATTCATTCAAATAATATTTTTCATGTATTTACTTTAATGCTTGAAAATATATTTAATAAATACATTCATTTCTAATTATTCTAAATTTTAGTAATATGAATTTATTTATTCCATTGGTGATCGCATATCCTTGGATAAATCCTATAACCCAGTGGTTGGGCCGACCATGTCCAATATACCTATTCAACTTAATAGGAATGATTCTTGAATATGCTATTGATTGTGACCCTATAAGACCTTATCTCGGTAGTAGTGAATAATATTCACATACTAGGAGCGGGATCTAGAAACCCATCATTTCCCCTAAAGAGATAAATATTATCACATCAGTGATAACCATCCTACGAACATGTAGTATGTAATATTATCACTTTGTCATTAATATCTCATAAAGCAGGACCTACTCTTATGTCATCGTCATTTTCATTCTTTATTGTTTTTTGATCAAAATGGATGAATTTATCCTCTACTATCATGTCCATGGTCTTATAAAGGTAATACCATCTTTATCAACATTTCCTGTGATATATTACTTCCATAACACTGAATCAAAAAATCTATTATTGACCATTCGACCAATATCATGTCACTAATGACGCACCCAACACAAACTACCTATCTTTTATTTCAACATCATGGTTTTCTTCATGAATCAATGTACGCAATAAAATGACATAAATTGGAAATTATATCATGTTCGGAGACCATTACACATGATTATAGATAGGAACATCCAAGGACACTCAAATCATGTGGTGTTCCTATTGGTGGGTATATCCTCATTATCCCACTGCTAGAGATCCCCAAATGCGAACTTCCGGAGAGGATGTCTCAATGCTGATAACCCCCTTGCGCCTGATTGTCAAACATCTACTGTGTCTGATCATTATGATTTATCTATACTATATAACATATATTTAAGATTAATTTCATTGTATCTCGATGTTCTCATTATAGCCATGGATCTTCTATAACATCCCACGGGACAACTAATCTATGGATATTAATATTTTATAGTGGATGCAGAAATATATACACTATAATGGTAAGAAGAAATCACATATTTATAATTGTACACATGATATGGTAACCAAAGTAATGAATAGTTGGGTCTGGGGCACCCAATATTTCAACAGCAACAATTTCTAAAGTAAAACTTTTAATGGGAATTTTTTTCAAGGGTTAAAATTAAAGAATTAATAAATATAAATAAAACCCATAAGCTACTGAATATTTCTTCTTAGGAAACCATAAGATAATGGTAGATACCAAGTAGTCAACATGCACTAGTCACGAGAACACCCCTAGGTACTAGCAAGTTGTCGTCCCCAAGTACCTCATATCTTGGTGAAAGTGTAACCAGATCAAATATCTATTATTGTAAACAATCCACTAGTAAGGAACATACCCAGAACCTATTGGTCCCTAATAATCATCATTATAGTCATATTAGTTTTGTCAATGTCAAACTTGCTAAGTGAAATAGGGAAAAAACCACTCTGGATCACTAGCATACCAGTACACATCCTTTCACCTAGATACTTGGGTTTCCATAAATGATCTCAAATAAGTTCCACATGATATCAAAACGTGATTTACACATAAACACACCAGTTTTGTTCATAAACATTGAAAATAGTATCTAAAAATTCTTTTCACCATTCGTATAACTCAATAAAGAACTTAGAATATCAATAAAACAATTTCACAATGTATACCAAAACATTCCACATAAAATACACTTAAAACACCTATTTTAAATTCAAATTCACACCCAAATTACACCAAAATATAGTTTTCAGCACTAAATCATTATAATTAAACTATTCCATGAAGTAATAAACAACCCAATTGGTACAACATATAATGTACATGAAACCACCAATTTTCACACAAAAATTCCACTTAAAAATTAACCGCTTAAGAAATTATACCGAATATAGTTTTCACACCCAAAAAATTGAATGTGGAATATGATAAAAATATAATTCTAGAATGATAACTCATTCTACAATGCTTACACATGGAATAACATACCAAATATGACAAAACCCTCAAATCCTTCTGTGAAATTTCAACCACACCACTGCCGCACCACAGGGGAGTGAAAAAAAAAACTAAAACCACAATATTGGACCAATAAAATAAATATAAAACCCTAGGTATGAATCCATAGCATTTTTACATTTTGAGATTCAAGAAAAGTGGATGAAATCCCAAGGAATTGGAAAAAACAAGGAAGGGAAATTACTTGACAATCCTTGATGTTTCTCCACCAAATACCCCTTCAAAATTTACTTCCAAGGAGGATTGAGAGTGCTTGAAGGATGTCTATAGATGATAGGAAATTAATGGGGAATAAATGGATATATTATGGTTTATTCTATAAGGGTAAAATGAAAATTTTCAAAATATTTTCAATGACCTGGACACATGTGCACGGTTTGTCCGCACGGTTTAGTAAAATGTGCCACCAAACTGACCAACCCTTTTCGGCCTCCCAAAAAATGTCCAAAGTCTTCCAAATTCAAGGGGGGCCTATGGTATTCCTATGGGGAAATGTTAGGACAATAATATAAGAGAAAAAATTACCTTAAAATGGGAACATGGATGTGACAATTCTCTCCACCATGAAAGACATTCCACCCATGAAAGTCAACCTGAATCTTGATTGTAAAAATAGAATGGGTACTCTATCTTATCCCATGGATTCCACCCCCATGTTTAGTGGACATTATTCTCATGCTTCTGTTGAGTCAATATTTCTTTTTTTACTTTTATGTCTTGTTTTTGAAATCAAACACGTATTTATGTATACTTATCGTACTGACTATGTTTATCGTACTGACTATGCTTATCATACTGACTATGCTAAACTTACCAACTATTCTTAATGTTCTGACTATGTTTATCATACTGACTATGTCAATAGTACTAACTAAATCATATTGACTCTATCAATCATACTGACTCTGTCAAACGTACTAACTTTTGTGCATCATACTCTCTTTGCATCATATCAACACATTACACTAAGTAATACTTATAATACTCATATTTTTATAACATGCATGTTTTTTATCCTTTATCAACAGTTTTCAATCATACTCAAGTTTATCATCTTCATATATCTTCCGTTTTAACCAAAACGATGTCATGGTGTTAGTTATAAACTAATCAAAATGATGTCATGTTTTCTGTTTCAATATGTCCGTTATAATGCCAGGTGTCCATTGCCCTCCGAGTTTTCTGGAGTAATATGTCTGTTGGAGGAAATGTGACCATTGGAACATGAGGCTTATGAATAAGATGTCATTTGAAGCTGAGAAGAAAAAATGAGAAACTTTGATCATTCTGTGCTTCTATCATGTTCTAGAGAGAGACACTGTGACATATCTATTGCTTCGTGTGAAAGCTTTGAAATTACAAAATGTGAATGACTTGTTCTTAGTTTTTGTATTTAAATAAGTGGTTTGTTTTGCTTTGTGTGACCGATCAGGTAATAATGATTGAGGGCTACAGAGGATAGGCAGACGGTGCTACCAATTTTTGTATCGAGGGTTTTCAATTGTTTAAAAGACAGAGGTGCAAATTACCTGCAAAATCTAGGGCTTGCGGTGATATCAAGACAGATGTACCGATCATTGTATTGAGGGATTGCGGGGATAGCAAAATAGACACACCGATCATCATATCTAGGAGTTACCAAGGTGGTGGTAAGACATTCCTCTTATCCTTGGTGAAAGGATAACCTTCTCTTTGGGTTAAAATAATTGTAAATCTTTTACATTCCCACTGCTGTTTTCTTTAGAAAGGGAATTATATTATTTCCTTTCTTCATTTCATATTCATTTGTAATTGTTTCAATTACAATCATATGGTAACATATTGTATCGATTGATTCTATACGATTTATGGTAGAATCCTTCACTATTTTATTACTCTAATTATTGTATTCATTTTGAATATAATTTCATTAAACTTCTTATAATATTACATCATATCATACCTTTATACTCAATACAATTGTGGTTAATTGTATCTCTTGTGAATTTTATTTCTTAAGTTTTTAAACACAATGTTTTTAAACCTACAATTCACCACCTCTTGTATTGTTCCATCTAATATAAATAAACATCTATATATAGATCAAATAATTGGTATCAGAGGAGGTTTCCCCTGATTTGTATTACTAGCACTATTTCTTTCAAATTTCTATTTCAACTATTTATTGCACTAACATGTGGACTGGAAAAGATTTTTTTTATTAGATGATAGGAATGAATATTGGATAAATTGACAATATAAATCCAACTAGAACACCTATCTTTTATGGTAATGATTATGAGTACTGGAGAGATCGAATGAAAAAATTATTTATCAATACTGATGTAGAAAATTTTATTATGCTTACTAGAGGTTACAAAACTCATGACAAAGAAGTTAGTACTTACACTAATCAAGAAAAGAAAGAATATCAACTGAATTAAAAGGTACGCAATACATTTATATGCTCTATGACCCGGAAAATATACCACCAGATATCATCTTGTGAAGCAGCCAATTGTATTTGGAAGAAATTGGAAGTCACACATTTTGGTACATCCATGTTTATAGAAACAAGAAGAACAATGCTTCGAGCAGAGTATCATAGATTTTTTTCCTTATGGGGAACCAGTATGTAAAGTGAAAAACAAATTATGACAATTGTCAACAGTTTACAATATATGGGAGAAAAAGGTCTTGACGATGAATCTTTTGTTGACAAATTTTTTGATATAATGCCAAACGAATGGGAGTCCAAAAGGACAACTATTTATGAAATCAGAGAAGTTTCCCAGATTACTCTTGATGAAATTTTTGGAACTCTTCTACAACACAAGACTAGAATGAAGAGAGATGATGATTTCAATAAGAATAAAAATGGAAATGGAAGTGTAGCTTTTACTACTACATATAAAGATAAAAAACCTGAATGAATTTCAAGATCCAAAGCTAAGAAATTTGTTTTATCAGAATCAAGTGATTGTGATCACTCAGATAACGAGTTAGCCAATCTTTCTCGAAGGACGAACATGATTGTGGGAAAGAAAGACAACCCATATAGATTCCAAAAGAACGATATAAAGGATAATAAAGATTCATAGGTAACTTGTTATGAATGTGAGAGAGTAGGTCATATAAGTCCTTATTGTCCTTTACTGTAGAGAAAAGAAAGAAAGGAGAAAAATTATAAAGGAAATAAGAAAAAGTATTAGAAGAAAAATACAAAGAACGTCATAAAGGACAATGATACTTGGAGTGCATGTGGAAGTGATTCATCAGATGATTATTCAATATATGAATCCTCGGGACAAAAGAATATTGGACTTATAGCCTGACTACCAATTGAAGATCATTGTTTCATGGCTAAGGTATACAATGATTAAGCTATTAAAAATGTTTCATTGAATTCAAATTATAATGATAATAAATATTATGAATCTTTAAATGATGAGTCTTTGTCATCAAAAGATAATAAATTACCTTCTTTTGAAGAAGTGGCTAGGTATGCTAAAGTATCTGAGAATGAAAATTCTAAACTCAAGAAGAAACCTAATAAATGAAATTCTATAATTTCAATTTTAACTAAAGAAGTTTCATATCATTCTAATGATCTTGATACGAAAACTTCTAATTTTTAAATTTCATTAAAAACCTTTAGAAAGTCAAATCTGATAAGGATAAACTTTCTACGGATCTTGAAAATGTAATTTCTAAGAAATTTTTTCAAGCCTAACTCTAAGTCAAAATCAAATGTTTTAGAGGATAAAAACTTAGTTTTAAAACTAAAGTCAGAAACTTTTTCCTTGAAGAAATGTTTGACAAACATTACTTATCACATGGAAAACTTTGATAAAATGTATTCTCAAATTCGACCTTTGAGAAAACATTCTGGTTTTCGTTATACTCATTCTAAACTAATTTTTAGTAATAACTATTTTGTTCCTTATAGTACCCCATTTTATACTAAGTGACAATGTGGCGGACACTGGAAAAGATATTTTTCTATTAATAGAACATAGTCTTTAGGATTTCATAAAGCTCATTTTGCAAAACAAATTTTGATTCCTAAAATTCTTTTATCTAACCCTTCTAGATCCAAACAAGTTTGGATTTAGAAAAACTAATTGTTTATTTTTCTGGAAAATAAGAAGTGTACCAACAAGAATATTTGGTACATGGATCATGGTTTTTCTCGACAAATGACTGGAAACAAATATTTATTTGAAAAGATTAGTGAAACAAAAGGTGGAAAGGTTATGTTTAGAGATAATTATCAAGGAAATATTGTTGGAATAGGTAATATAGTTTTTCTTGGAAAAGTTATTATTTCAAATGTTTTATTTGTTAAAGGTCTTAAGAATAATCTCATTAGTATAATTCAATTATGTGATGAAAGATACCTTGTGAATTTTAGAAATTATAAATCCTTAGTTCACAATTCCAAGGATGAATTCATTCTATCAGCCCATAGGCAAGAGAATGTATACACTATTAACTTAGAAGACCTTAGGAGCCAAAAATTACCCTGCTTAAGTGAAATAGAAGACCAATCATGGCAATGGAATAGAAGACTAGGACACTACAACCTAAGAAACCATTGTAAACGTTCAAATAAAAGACTTGAAAGGGGGTACCGAATCTTAGATATGATTCTTAAAAGATCTATGCTCCTTTTCAATTTGGAAAGAAACATAAAACTAGCTTTAAATCAATTAATGATGTTTTAACTTCTAATTAATTATATCTAGTACACAAGGATCTTTTTGTTCCTTCACTAACTAGAAGAATTAGAGGGAAATACTATGTATTTGTTTTAGTTGATGACTTTACTAGATTTACATTGGTCTATTTTCTAACAAAAAAATCTGAAGCCTTTTTCTACTAAACTTTTTTTAGAACCCAAGTTAAAAATGAGAAAAACCCACCATTGATAACTATACATAATGATTATGGTGGTGAATTTCAAAATTCAGATTTTAAAACTTTTTTTTAGCAAGAAAGGTATTAGTTACAATTTCTCAGCTCCAAGAACTCCCTAGAAAAATAGTGTTGTTGAGAGAAAAAAATCACATTCTTTAGGAAATGACAAGAACCATATTGAGTGAATACTCAATTGTTATGAAATTTTGGGCTGAAGCTGTTAGTACTGCTTTTTATTCTATAAATCGTGTTTTAACTAGAACTTTTCTTAATAAAAACCCTTATGAATTGTCGACTGGATGAAAACATAAAGTTTTGTACTTCAAAATTTTTGGATGCAAAGTATTCATTCTGAATACTCAATAAAATCTACACATATTCGAACCAAAATCGGATGAAGGAATCTTTCTTGGATACTCTACAACCTCTAAAGATTATAGAGTTTTCAATAAAAATACTTTTACTATTGATGAAATAGTGCAAATTAAATTTGATGAATCTAATCCTTTTGGTTTCAAATAACCCCAACCTACATCCTCATATGTGTTTTCAAAAACTGTTTATCGACCTCTATTAGAAGATCCTTCTGATAAGGAAAATGTTCATGAAAGTCTTTCTGAAACTCTTAACCCAGAATATTTTCTACCATACGTTGATGAACATGTTTTTCAAATCCCATATCAATTACTTATTATGAATCATCCCAATGATAACATCATTGGTGATGTAAATCAACCTATAAGGACCAGAAATTCCTTGACAAATGAAATAGAACAACTTACCTTCCTTTCCCAATTAGAACGTAAAAGTCAATGTGAGGCCTTAGGTGATGAATATTTGATTAATGCAATGCAATATGAACTAAATGAATTTGAAAAGAATCAAGTCTGGAATTTTGTTGAAAGACCTAAAGAAACAACTGTAATTAGTGTAAAATGGGTTTTCAAAAATAAATGTGACGAAAATGGAATCATTGTAAGAAATAAAGTAAGACTTATTGCTAAGGGATATAATCACAAAGAGGTAATAGACTATGAAGAAACATATAATCTGGTAGCTGGACTTGAATCTATTCATATTCTATTAACCTTTGCAGCATACATTAATTTCAAATTATTTCAAATGGACGTTAAATGCGCTTTTTTAAATGGTTTTGTTCAAGAAGATGTTTTTGTTGAACCTACTCCTGGTTTTATAGATTCAGAATATCCTAATCATGTTTTTAAACATACCAAAGGTTTATATGGCCTTAAAAAAGCCCCTAGAGCATGGTATGATAGACTTACAAGATTTCTTTTACAAAACAATTATGCGAAAGGTACAGTGGATCCAACCCTTTTTATAAAAATTGAAAATAAAAATGTTTTGATTGTTCGAATTTATGTTGATGAAATTATATTTGTATCAACTCACTAGTCTTTAACTGATTATATTCCTAATTTAATGAAATATGATTTTGAAATGAGTATGATGGGTGAGTTAACATTGTTTTTAGGTTTTCAAATTTCAAAAAAACCAGAAGGGACTTATATATCTCAACATAAGTATATGAATGATTTACTCAAAAAGTATCGATACGACAATACTAAGAGTATTAACACTCCAATTTGTACCTCAAATTCAATTTATATTGATGAAACTGGGAAACCAGTAGATCAAACAATTTTTAAAGGTATGATAGGATGTTTGTTATACTTAATAGCTAGTCGAACAGACATAATGTTTTCTGTATGCCTATGTGCAAGATACTAATCTAATCCAAAAGAGTCTCAATTAAAATTTGTGAAAAGAATCTTTCGGAATTTAAAAGTAAATTTGGATTTGGGTCTTTTTTATTCTTCTGGAAATGATTTTGTTTTAAAAGGTTTGTTAGATACTTACTTTAGTGGTTGTAGAATGGATAGAAAGAGTACATCTGGAACATGTCATTTCTTATGAGATTCCTTGGATTCTTGGTCCTGTAATAAACAACACTCAGTAGCACTTTCCACTGTTGAAGCTGAATATGTAATAGTTGGAAGTTGTTGTGCTCAAGTGTTGTGGATGCAACACACACTCACTGAATATGGGTTGATTTTTTCCAAAACTCAAATTCTATGTGATAATACTAGTTCCATACCTCTTAGTAAAAACCCATCACATCACTCTCGTGAAGAACACATAAATATTAGGCATCACTTTCCTAGGGAACACACACAAAAAGGATATATTATTATACAATTCATCAGTACGCAAGATCAACTTGCTGACATTTTTACAAAACCATTACCTTCCGATAGATATGAGTTTATAAAAAAGAATCTAGGAATGATTACATAAAAATAATCATTCATGTCTACTTCATGTTTTACACTTCATCTTACATTAAAATCCTATTAAAATGGGGAGAACATTTTTTCACCCTATATATTTATTAATCTTTTCCTTCTTTATTTTTTTATTCTTTCAGTTTTCTATATTTTTTATTATTGTTTTGACTATTTCGTTATTGTTTTAATCATCTATCATCTTGTTTTCCTGATTATCGTATTGTTTCTTTTTCCATTTGCACGCCAACCTATGGTAATAACTTTGTTTTCAATTGGAAAGTAAACTGATGGTAACAACATTTTTTTCCATCGGCATGTCAACCCATGGTAACAACATTGTTTTCCATTGACAAATCAACCCATGGTAACAACTTTGTTTTCCATCGGCACATCACCCTATGGTAACAAATTTATTGTCCATCAGCATGTCAACCCATGGTAATAACTTGTTTTCCATCGACACATCACCCTATGGTAATTACTTTGTTTTCCATCCGCCTGACAACCTATGGTAGTGACTTTGTATTCCATCATCCTGACAACCTATGGTAATGACTTTGTTTTCCATCGGCATGACAACCTATGGTAATGAATTTTTTTCCATCGGTTTTACAACCGATCGTATTATTTTTCCTCGAACTCATGTATTATATTGTTGATATTTTATTATACTATGTTAATACTATGATGCCAAAAATTTCTTTAGAATTTCCTGCAGGTACATTCTTTCCTTATTTTGTATATCATTTATTAATTTTTATTATTTATCATTTAAAAAAAACCTTTAAATCATATCCGTTGATTTTTTTCTCGTCTAATGTCAACCTTAGAAGATCAACGATCATCTTTCTTCGCCTATAAATAGAACCCCCCTTACCAAACCCACACCGGTTTTTCAGATCTCGTGGTGAAGCACTGCCCCTTTGTTTTAAGACTCAGGACGATCTTCCATTTTCCACATCTATATGTCTCAGTCCTCTGCCAACACTCCTACCAAAATGTCTTCAATAATGTTTTCAGAGAAATAATTCTTCAGATAAAGGTTAGTTTTTTGGGACTTCTTTGACACATATGATTCAATAATCTCGAGGATTATTTTGTTTCACGGTTTGGAACATCTTTTTGTTGAAAAACCTATATCTCAAGATCTGGTTTTTGTTGAGGAAGTTAGCGTATTCTACAAAACCATGTCTTTTGACAAAAATATGATGATGAACTTTTCTATTTAGGATAGAAAAATATCAATGTCTGTGAAAAAAGCATCCCACATTCTAAATGTCTCAACAGAAGGTGATTCGTTTTTTCCATCTCATAAACTACCAAAGGAAGTTGGTACGTTTAATAAAGAAAGTGCTAAAATGTAGTTATTTATTATAAATGAAGAGAAGAGAAAATTATCTGATTTATCTCCAGATAATAGGATCATGGTACTTTGGATGCAAGGTCTTCTTATCCCAGGGAAAGGGGATAGAGAAACTCTTAATGTACCTGATATCTTTATTCTAGACTATCTTGTAAACACGAGAAAGGTAAATCTCATGGGATACATTTTTGAAACAGTCATGAATGTCAAGTTAGGAGTGATCAAGTCTCATTTGTTTATGTATCCATCTATTCTTACAAAGTTTATTCTTTAGAGCTTGATGATTTGTAATATTCCATTGAAAGGGAAATTGAAAGAGTTGAATCCTTCTTGGATAAGTAAGAATTTGTTGAAGAAGTTGTATGTTTGTTTAGATGAAAATTCAAAACTTTTTTTAAATATGTGGATGATGAATTAGCTCAAAATGAATCATCACCAAATCAATCGGCACATTTTCTAGTTGAATCTCTACCAAACGTGGCTCCTCAAAAGTCAGATCCGCAAACCAGTTCTAATCCAAAGAAGAAACCTAAATACAACAAAGAGGTTGTGGCCAAGTGGAGGAAAGATAAAGAACAAAGAAAAGATGGCGATCCTAAGTTTGGTCTTGATCTAGTTGAAGCTTTTGCTGAGTGAATAAGGGTAGAGGGTACCCTTCAAGATAAAAAGAAAAAGAAGACTCTTTTGAAAAGGAAAGCCCAAGACTTAGATTTTTCTAAAATTATGAAAATGGTTGAGGAGGCTAGTGCTCAACTAACGGAAGAAGTGCATCAAGAACCTATCGTACAGAGTATTCTAGTGAAAGAGAAAGGGAAATAAATTTTGAAAGAAGTACATGAAGTTGAAGAATAAGAAGAATATTTTCTTTTATAATTTCTTCATAGTTCAAAAAAGAGTAGAGAAGAATTGTTTCCAAAGAAAAGTGAAGGTATTCAACAGTTTCATCATGCCAATCAAGCACCGGCTGAATCTCTTGAAACTCCAGATATAATTCCTTCCCAAGAAGATCAAGGTGCTCAATCTTCTCATACCTAAAAAGTAATCATTATCAATGAAAAAGTGGAAGAAGAAAGAAAGGAAAAAAGAAAAAGAAAAATGAAATTATCCAGTTGAAGACCCGAGCTGATCAAATGAACTGGATTCTTATGATGAGGATACAGATTCAGAACATAGAATTTCTCACAAGAAGAGTGGTTAAATTGTTCATGTTTTGAGAAGTATTGAGAATACCATTCCATATTTTCCTAGACTTGACAGGAAAATTTATTTCATCACGGACAATTAAAGGAAGAAGTTTGATTCTGTAAGAGAAGTGAGAAAGAGAGTATTGTCAATTGAAGCCAATTTAAAAGTACTATCTGAAAGTTTGGCTACTCATAAGAAGTCATGCAATATAATGACTAAGTGGTCACACAAAATAGAAATCTCAGTGAATGATACTGAAATATCAATTGAAGACTTAGGTAAGCTTTCAAAAGATCTTGATATTGCTTTCAATAAGCTTGAAAAAAAACCATTAAAAGGATGAATCAGATGTCAACAACTCATGGAGCCAATATTCCTTCAATAAAAGAGGTGCAAGAGAGAATGAATGCTTTAAAGTCATAGTTTTTGAAGGTTTCATCTTTCAAAGATGAAATAGTTATGTTTATGAAGAAAAATTCTGTGTTATCTGAAGACAATACGAATTTGCAAGACAGAATTGATACTCTTGAAAAAGTAATCAGAGTCCAAGAAGAGACTATCAAGAATCAGGATCTGCTTTTTTCTGATCAACAAGAGCTTCTCAAATATCAGGGTAATTCTATCTCTGATGAAAAGAAATAAATCAACAACATGAAATCCATTCTTCCTGACCTGATGAAGAAAGAAAAATAATGAGAAAACAAATGAGTGTTGTTGTGTCTTTCTTTGCTCATTTTTAGGATTCTATAGACTATTGTTATATCAATGATATTTATGTTACCTTTCCCATTAACTTGCATTTATTTTCTCTAACTCTTTCAGGGAACTCAAGATTACCCCATTATTTTTGTAAATCACAAAGGGAGAGAATGTTTTATAATGGGAGAATGTTTTAATCAAATAATTCTAAATAAATGAAAATTTACGAATACAATCCTTAAGAATGTAAATACCTAAGGGGGAGTTGGTTGTATTCAATTTCATATTCAGAAGAGTTTTCAATAACTCAGGTGTAGATAATCATTTCTTTTTGTTTTTACTTTATGTTTTGTGCTTTCCAAAAAGAGGGAGATTGTTCAGTAAAAAAGTTCTATTTTGAATTTTATGACATGTTTTAGAAATCACAAATGTCTTCATATAAACTTATCATACTGACTATGTTTATTGTACTAACTATGATTGTCGTACTGACTCTGCTTATCATACTGACTATGCTTATCATACTGAATATGTTTATCGTATTGACTATTTCAATCGTACTAACTAAATCGTACTGACTATGTCAATTGTACTGACTCTGTCAAACATATTGACATTTTTGCATCGTACTCTCGTTGCATCATATCAATACATTACACTAAGTAATACTTATAGTACTCATATTTTTATCACAGGCTTTTTTTATCCTTTATCAACACATGTCAACCATACTCATGTTTCTCATCTTCATATATCTTATGTTTTAACCAAAATGATGTTGTGGAGTTAGTTATAAACTAATCCAAATGATGTCATGTTTTCTTTTTCAATATGACCGTTTTAATGCCTGGTGTCCAAGTCCCTATATGTTATTTGGAGAAATATGACCAGTGGAAGAAATGTGACCGTTGGAACCTGAGGCCTATAAATAAGAGGTCATTTGAAGCTGAGAAGAACAACTAGGAGACTTTGATCATTCTGTGCTTCTATCAAGTTCTAGAGAGAGATGATGTGACTTCTCTCTTTATTCGTATGAATGCCTTGAAATTACAAAATGTGAATGGATCATTCTTAGTTTTTGTATTTCTTTAAGTGCATGGTTTTTCTTTGTGTGACTGATCAGGTGATATCGATCAAGGGATGCTGAGGATAGGAAGACGGTGCTATTGATCTCTGTATCGGGGGATTTTAATTGTTTGAAAGATAGAGGTGCCGATTACCTACAAAATTGAGGGCTTATGGGGATAGCAAGACGGACGTTCTGATCATCGTTTCAAGGGCTTTCGGGGATAACAAGACAGGTGTACTGATCATCGTATCGGGGACTTACCAAGGTGGTGGTAAGACATACCTCTTATCCTAGTTGAATGGATACCCTTCTCTTTGGGTTAAAATAATTGTAAATCTTTTACATTTCTGCTACTGTTTGTTTTAGAAAGTGAATTGTATTGTTTCCTTTCTTCATTTCATTTTAATTTGAAATTGGTACAATTAAAATCACATTGTTACATATTGTATCGATTGATTCTATACACTTTATGGTAGAATCCTTCACTATTATATTACTCTGATTATTGTATTCATTTTAAATACAGTTTCATTACACTTTTTAATGTTTTACATCCTATCATACCTTTATACTCAAAAATATTGTGTTTAATTGTATCTATGGTGAATTTTATTTCTTAAGTGTTTAAACACAAAGTTTTTAAACCTATAATTCACCCACCTATTGGATTGTTCCATCTAATATACATATAAATCTATATATCGATACATCATCTTCCAAAGGATGTGAACTAGTGGAATAAACATTCAATATAACACCTTCTCTTGGGAATAAACTATTCTTAACAGCTGTTCAACCATAGATAAATCGAGCTCTGTCTTCAACTATTTCCAATTCAACACTTGGGAAAAATCTGGATTGTTCTTCATTAGTTGGGAGACATGACAAAATTCATGGATATATGTCAATTGAGAGGGAAAGGATAACCAATATTCCACCATTATAATTTGATCTATGATCTGAAAATGTTCGACATTCATCAGCATTAGATTTCACTACATTCAAAATATCACCCATAAAGAACTCTTGATCTCGATGCCTTTGATCATAATAGTATTTTTGGTGACTCCGAGTTATCAAAAACCACTACCTTATCAACTGGACCTTCTCAGAATTCTCTTGCACAAGGCTTGACCCCAATAGTGAGGTCTCACCCACCTCAACCCAACACAGAGGGGAACAACAAGGTCGACTATAGAGCACCTAAAAATTATCCATTTGAATTGAGGATTGTTAACTATTATTATAAGTGAACTCAACCAATCCAAAATGGCTATCCTAGGAATCTCTAATGTCCAGAACACATGCACAAATCATGTCCTCCAAAATCTAATTTGTCTGTTATGTGTGACTATCTGTTTGAGGATGGTATGCCATGTTCATTTTAATATGATACCAAAGGCCTTATGATGGCCTTCCTAGAACATAGGTGTGAAATAAGGGTCTCCATCTGAGAAAACTCCTAAAGAAACTCTGTGAAGACTTAACACCTCCTAAAGATACAAACGACCCAACTCATCCACTTCAGTTGTATCTCTAATTGGAATGATGTGGGGTGATTTGGTCAGATGATCGATTACCACCCAAATGAAATTATTACACCAAGTTGTATGAGTAATTACAATAATGAAATCCATGGTTACCTCATCCCAATTCCAAGATGGAATGGGTAATGTCTAGAGAAAAATGGAGGGTCTTTGATGGTCTATTTTAAATGCTGACATGTGTAGTATCTCAACACGAAGTCCTATATGTCTCATCTCATACATGGAAACAAGAATTGCCAAAAAAAATCACTATACATATTAGTGGATCCAGGATGGATAACCCACTGATATTGGTGGCTATCCTGAATCTCCACCTTCCTCAATGATAAATGCACTGTTGAATGGCCATTGAAGCACAAGATTCCCTCAGAAGATGAAGACCAATCATAAGATGTCTCCCCACCATGAAGAAACTACATTGATCGCTGACCTAGATCTTCAACACGATACTCACACCGAATCAACTCCAAAAGAGTATGGGTTTACTAAACACTCTCCAAGAACACACCTCCATTGTGCCCCTTGGTCACCACATGCATATGAGAAAAAAGACCTATCAGAGTCCACTCATCAATCATCTTTCTCAAAGACTATACTAGTACTCTCCTGCTTGAGGAATCTACCACCACATTACCCTTTCATTAGGTATACATGATATCAATGTAAAACCAATGAAAAAACTTGATCCAACAACACTAACACAAATGAAGAACCTTTTACAAGAAAATGTATGCAAGGCTCTTGTGATCATGGTAGACCACAAAATTATCCCCAAAGAGGTAGTGACACCAATTCTTCAAAGCATGAATCACCTCTACCAATTCTATGTCATGGATTGTGTAGTTTTTTCATGTGGTTAGAGTTGGGGAGATCCATATGACATCACATGGTCACCATGCATAAGAACACACCCAAGACCCATACCCAAAGTGTCACAATACACCACATATACCTTTCTAGATTATGTAAAGATCAAAATGGTGGGGGTAGTAAAGCACCACTTCAACTCTTCAAAGGATTCCGACATTCTGGGCCCCATACAAAATTCACCCCTTTATATGCGAGCACAGTTAAAAGTGATGAAAGTTGAATGAAGTCCTGAATAAAATGCCTATAGTAACCTGCCAGGCCATGGAAACTCCTAATCTTGAACATGTTCATCAAATTCTACCATGACATCACTATGATGATATTCTCAGGGTCCACCAAAACCCCATTCTCTGAGAACACGTGACCAAGAAAAATCAATTCCCTGATCCATAAAGTGCACTTGGACAACATTTCATAACGGTGATGATCCTACAATGTGACCAAAATGATCTGTAAAATACGCCCATTATCTTCCTCATATTCAGAGTAAAAAAGGATGTCATCCAAAAATACCATGATGAAAAAGTCAAGATAATGTTGTAACATGAGTGCCATAAATATCACAAGATTTTTTTTCAATCCTAAAGGCATAACCATTTACTCAAACCGTTCTTACTTGCTTCAGAAAGCTATCTTTGGGATATCTGCCTCTTTCACCCTATGTTAGTGGCAACTCGAATGAAAGTCTATTTTTAAAAACCACTTTAACACCATCAAATGATCAAATAAGTAATCTATTTAGGGAAATAGATATTTTTTCATAATGGTATTCTTATTTAGCTTCCAGTAGTCAATACACAATCAGAGGGATCCTTCGTCCTTCTTCACAAAAAGGGAATGAGTGGCCCAAGGAGAGACACTTGAGTTAATGAATACTTTGGATTCCAAATCATCTAGTTGTATCTTCAATTACCTAAACTCAGTGGGGGATATAAAATATGAGGGGGGAGATATTGAATGTGTTCCCAGCACTAAATCAATCAAGAATCCATACCCACTCTGGGGGAAAGCCTTAAAAATCATCCAGAAAGGCCTTATGGAACTCATCCACTACGTGATGTAATCTACCCTCATAAGAATAACCATAATACTCTAGTATAAGTGAAGATAACTAGATGATAAGATTTCCTAACACTGGGAGTGGAGGTCCCGCATAACCCAACAATGAAATCCATTCCCCATGAAAAACCTGAGGGCAGCTATCAAGTTCTATAAAACTCACCCGCTGCCTATAGAAATCAATGCGTGCTTTAATGGGCACTAAACAATCCATGCTGAGGATTATTTAAAAACAATCCTTATCCAGGACCAAGTGGTCTCACTCCATCTCTACCCCAAACACAGTAAGTGAAAAGGATGGGCACCTGCGCCCCTGCTCCTTCCCCTTACCTAGTGGCATCACCAACTCCGTTGCAATGGATAAAAACTAATTTGGAAAATTAAGCATGCTCACAAAACGGGTGGATATAAATGAACTAGAAGCACTAGTATTTAATAGAGAAGCATCTATATAAGGTGTAATTAAGATGGTGCCTCGAGCTGTCAAAGGCCCTAAATCTGATCCTACTGGCGCATGCACCATGTCATGAATATGCATACTATCTACCTAAGAATGATCTCTCACCTATAGATCTTCTCTGAATTGGATTTGTACAGAAGGTGATCTAGCCTTACCACCATGGCCACCAAACTGAGATCCCCTTATCCTCAACGGCTCGCACTGAGTTGGAACTCCCATGGAATCCATAGACCCTACCTCGATCTGAAGTGGATACGCCACACTGAAAAAGCACAACAAGTGTCACATACCTCCACACTGTTAACAAGGATTCATAGGATAATTTCATGTTGGTCTAGTGTGTCCTGGCCTCATGCACCGTTGGCACAGAACTGAACTTACATCATAAGCCACATAAGAAAACTACATGGATGGTTGGCCTG
Source organism: Viscum album (assembly GCA_963277665.1). Taxonomy (NCBI): domain Eukaryota; kingdom Viridiplantae; phylum Streptophyta; class Magnoliopsida; order Santalales; family Viscaceae; genus Viscum; species Viscum album. The sequence continues at coordinate 255,994,349 of OY728128.1, read as the reverse complement.
AACTACCACCTCCCTTCTTCTCCTACTCCTTTCGTTTCCTTTTCTTCTAATTATAATTGCCACTTCCCATCCCGAACACTAAAACAAAGAAACTAAAACTCCCCTTGTAGTCAATCTACACCATAAAAGAACGTTCAACCACCACAGTGTAAGTCATAATCTCGAACAAGAAGTCCTGGGAATAGATCTCTATCTGCAAACCCCTCTCGAACTTCTGAGCCTTCATCAACTCCTTGGAGACCATTTCCAAAGCAGACTGGACCAGCATAGAAAAACGATTAGAATACTCCATCAATGAAAGATCCCCTTGAACTAGATCCATAAACTCTTTGGATCTAGCATATGCCAATACATCAGTGTAGTACTGGTCATTGAAGGTAAACATGATGTCCTTCCAGCTCATCTATTCTTGCTTCCCAATTTTAAGCACTAATTCCCACAACCAACAGTGGGACCCTCTAATAGAAAATAGGCACACATAACCCTGAACTCCTAAGGTGTTTCAAGATATTTTAACATGTTCTCTATATTCTAAATCCACTTATATGTTTCCAGAGGTATCGTGATACCTTGGAATGAAGGGGATTGTTCTTTAGGAACTCTTGGGATCTGTCCTTCCTAGGACCAGACTCCTCTTCTCTAGATGGATTAGGAATATGATCTACTCCCTATCATAGGACTTGGACATCCCTGACCATAGATTCTTTTATCCTTTGATCAATCCGTGTGGGAGAACTCTCTCTAGCATAATCTCTTGGGTTCATGTGAGCATTCCGGGGAGGCATGTTACTTAACAAGGCAATATTCACAAAATAAATCATTAGTACAAAAATTATGAAAAATTTCAATAATTAAATCAAATATAAATAAGTCAAACACATCACAAAAATGAAAAAATGGCCACTTCAATACCTCCTGATGGCTATGTGCAGTCTGTAGCCCGCACGCCCCACCAAGGAGAGAAGTCAAACAAACAATCCCAATATCCCATGGCGGCCTGAGGTTTGTCACAAGAGGTACTTTCCAGACACACTACTCAAAACAAAAACACTAAGCACCAAAAATCTGAGCTTCTTTCTAACTAGACTCATCCCAAAAAAATGATATGACCCAAAAATATCAACATGACTCTGAAACCATTTTATCATGAATGAAACATGGCCTCCATTAAAACTGGAACCTGAACTGGTCCATAGTAAGGCATGCAGAGAATTCTCTATCCCCAAATTCTATCAAATTTCCATAGATTGATAAACAAAGGGTTGGTAACATTTTACCTGAGTTTAGAAGCATTAAACAACAAAAAACAATAAATAAGATGAATCTGAAAATTACCAAGAAAACATTCATTAAATAAAATTCGGAACAAAATACATGGATTCCAACATGACACAAGAGGTCCAAAAATTAAAAAAGTAGCAGAAAAACATCCCAAGGACCACATGACATGGATTCATCACCCACGATCCATCCCCACAACACCACACCGTGGAAGGAAACTAACAACCCGTACCACCGTCCCCAAAGTCATTTCCCTTACCTCTGTCAAACATCATCAAGTCTACTTACAACCAAAGGTTTAATTATGGTTTTATCCTAATACCAATAGGATAACACCCAAATATTCCATGTTACAAGCATTAGAAGATAAAAATATTCCTAGTTTTTATAAACAAGAAAGGGTAGAAACAATTTCTAAAGTGTAACTTTTAATGGAAAATAGTTATCAAGGGTTAACCTTAAATATTGAATACATTTAAAATAAAACATGTATGATACTGAATTTTCCATCCAATACACCATAATATAATGGTACATACCAAATATTCAATGATCATTAGTCACTGGAAGAACCCTATGTACTAGCAAGCTGTGGTCCCCATCTACCTTGTATCTCATTGTAAAAGTAACCAAATAAAATATCTATTCTCATGCACGAGCCACTAGTATGGAATATAGACATAAAATAGTTCTCTCTAATCATTATCATTATATTTTTTGGGTTTTGTCTTCATCAAACATGTTATGTGAAACTGGGACAAAACCACTTCGGGTCACTAGAATACTAGTACACGTCCATCCACCAAGATACCTGGGTATCCCTCTATGTGATAAAATGAGTTATAAATGAAATAAAATTCCATTTACTCATAAAAACAATAGTTCAGGTCATACACACTCAAAATAGTATCTAAAAATGCATTTCACCATTCATATAACACAATAAAGTACTTAGAATTTCCATAAAACCATTTCATAAAGTATCCAAAAACATTGCAAATAAAATCCACTTAAAAACCCTATTTGAAACTAAATTCACACCAATATTACACCAAAATAGAATTTCATACACTAAAAAATTTGAATAAAACTAATCTATGAATTATAAAACAACCTCAATTGGTACAACATAGAATGAACATGAGAAAACCCCATTTTCACACAAAAAAATCACTTAAAAACCTACCGCATAACAAATTATACCAAAAATAGTTTTTTCACCAAAGGAAATTAAAGAGGAACATGAAAAAAAAATTATTCTAACAATCTAACTCAATTTTAAATGTGAACACAAGTAATATCATAAAAAATGTGTCAAAACCCTCAAATAATTGTTCTAAAATTCAACCGTACCACCACCACACCACAAGGATGGAAAATGGATCTTAAACAATAGGTTTGGACCAAGAAAATCAAAATAAAACCCTATGTATGAATCCCTAGATTATAGAAATTTGGAGATTCAATAAAATTTGAATTAATCACAAGGAATTGGAAGAAACAAGGAAGGGAAATCACTTACTTGATAATCCTTGAAGTTTCTACATCAAACCCCCTTCAAAATTGAGTTATAAGGAGGGTTGAGAGCGCTTGTAGGCTGTCCATGGATGCTTCGAACAAATTGTGGAAGAAATGAGTGTATTATGGTTTATTCTATAAGGGAAGAATTGGAATTTAAAAAATATTTTTAATGAACTAGTCAAATATGCATGGTTTGTTTGCATGGTTTAGTAATCAATGAGGATAAACAGTGCAGCGCATTATAGTCACCCAAAACATCCCCAATAACATCCAAATTTAAGGGGAAACTGGGTGAACCTTGTGGGGGGATTTAGGCCATGATTATAAGAGAAAAAAAGTACCCTAAAAGGGGAACATGGATGTAACATGGATGTTATGCATCACTTGACTTCCTCTATAAACATATTATGCATCAACCACCCCTGGCAGAAAATATTAAGTATGAACTCTCTCATATTTGGAAAATTTCAACATGTTACATATCACTTGGATCCTCCCAAACATCTTACATACTATCTTCCTTCATACCATTCCCAAATATGTATCTTTTAAACATATTATTTATTAAATCCTATAGAGAAAGTATCTTATATACGACTTCCCCTTTTCAAATTTTGAAATTTTATAATGATATACTGTTATGAATTTCATGGATAACTCTAAATGTATTACATATAATTACCTTGGTGGGGACTATCCCATTTTTATCTTATCCCATGACTCTAAGAAATTACCTAAAAACCATGATCCTCAGAAAATAAATATAATATTTATTCAAAATAATTCCAAAATGAATAAATAAATGAAAAAACAATGAATATAAATCCTATTTTAAAAAAGCATCAAATATCACTCAATGTATTAGTTCTTTAGATTAATTTAGTTTTAAAGGTAAATAAGCATGAAATTTCATAAAATCCTAATATAAAATTGGATATTTTTTAGCTCGGTCAATATTCCCATACCTAAATAAGAACTTTTAATCAAGATCACAAAGTCCTAATTTCTTTTCAGATAAATTTCTTATTCTAGGATTTTCAAAAGAATTTAAAATAGTGTATTTAAGATTCTAATAATCGGAGCTTTCATAAATCTCTAACCCCTAAGATCCTTTTTCCAAAGATATTTTTCAAACATATTTGATAATTCCAATGCAACATTCGGATATATCATCTACCCCTTATGCGTCCAAGTTTAAAATTATCTAAACCATTCTATACCCCCTTTTAATTAAATATTATTGGATTTATCCGAACCATTTTTCTGAAAAAGAACTTAAATGATTTTTATAGATAAACCTAGTACTAAACCACCCCAAGATAGATGTTATCTCATGAGATTAATTTAAATTTCTAGGTCATAAAACAATACTTGGGAATCCATCTCTCTAGTTGATCTATCGCTTATTTAATGGGAAACTCATACAAAAATATTACTTATTGATTTAGGATGTTTTTTAGATCTGTTCTCATCTACTTCCCTTACTTTAGTTCATATGATCGATCAAAATATAATTTGGGGAGATTCCCTAAGGTGTTAATCATCTGTATTGGAAAAGTTACTTGTATGAACTTGGTTTTTATCTCAGTTATGAATACTTCAAATTTTGTTTTTATTATTTATTATATAAGTAATATGGATTTCTAATGAGTTCAAAAATGTATCAAGGGTTGTTTGGGGATTTTTCGGAGCTTGTAATCCTAGATTGAAGAGGAAAACACTAGGTTTAATGCTTAGTAGAAACCATGAAACCCATCCCGCATGGTGTCTCCGAAACATGCGAGGATAAATAGTGGGCCAAAGGAGACCACACAATTTGAGGAAACCATATGGATAGAGGTGCACACTTGTATAGGGGAACCTAAAATTTTAACCAGAGTCAAAATGAATGATTTACATATGGTTAGTCAAGCTATGTGAAGTAATCATGAGGGTTCCCCCTTATCACAACCAAGGGCGCATTCTTTGGCCAACCATGCAACCAAACTGTACGACCAACAGATTTTGGGAAAATTTTGAGTTTGGACATTAAATTATATTTTGAACACATGTCTCTTCTTATTTATCCTCCAATGGATAAGATATCCCTCAATTCTCACATCTTAGCTCCACTTTTCCTTCTTCCATAGAATTTGATCCTGACTCTTCATTCGAATTCTTATTCAAGCACCATTAGTTTTGTTGTATAGAAACTGGTAGTATGTCGATTCCTTTTTAGTTGTTATTAATTTCTATTCTCCAAAACAATGTTATTGAGGTGCATGCTCATGTTATATTTTTCACAAATGTTCATTCATTCTTCATATTTCTTCCGACCCATACTAAATTAGAGAAGGATAATGTCTGAAGGGAGTTGTATGAGTATGAGGTAGGTGTTCTACTAATTATCCATTCAAGAATCAATGTTTTATAACGTGAAATATGTATCAAATCTCAGTTTTATTATGCATTGCCCCTAATTTGTATCTTCATTAAATTGGGTTCCTTACAAGGAACCTAAAGATGTGTTAGAACCCAAATTTGATTGAGATCGAAAACCATAGAAGGATCCATCCCTTTAGGTGTTCCCTATAATATTCCTAAATTGATTTTATGTAAGTATGGACAAGGAACCTGTTGGAGTGTTTGGTTTAATTTTAAATTCATGATATACCTTTGATATGGAATAAATATTATGGCTTGGCATTGATAATTCCCATGGAAATTATAAATAACAGAATTTTTTAGTGGTGAGTTGTATGTCCACATCACCTAATTTTAAAAAGAATGGTTACACCCTTTTGATTTTAAATGATAATGAGAAATTGATTTTATCTTGGCTCATATTAAATCCAATGGTTATTTATAAATGATATTACCAAAGAGCATGATAAAGTTATTGTCTATAATGAATGTGACTGATGACCCTGTATAAGTATAAATGGTCATGGTGTTCCCCATGATTTTTTAAAATATTAATGGGAATAGAGACCCTTTATAATTATGATTGGGCATGAAGTCCCTTATAAAAATTTGAATGGGTATAGAGACCCTTATATAAATGTGATACGGTAATGGAATCCATTTTGACACTATGGAGGCATGAATTCCCTTATGATATAATATAGTCACGATGTCCCTTATAATATTATACATTCATGAAGTCCTGTTATCCCAATTAGATTAAATAACATAATGTGTGGGTGGGTATGAAATATTAAACAAATTGCCCCTTAGGATCTTGTTTCTTAATTAATCAAAGCACTCTTCTCTTATTTTCTTGTAGAAATATATGAACATAAATGAAATCATGCACGAGACCCAAAAATTTTACTTGGTTCACCCTCTGTATGAAGTTTCCAACTATCATACATTGCTGATGTGACGATGTACCAAATACACAAAGATTCACTTCCAATACATGGTTCTTGATAGATCACTTCTATACCTCAGCTCTATATCTTTACAATGTTTAGGGTCAATTTACTACTTTCCCAAGGTTCCCTCTCTTGGTCTCCTTCTAAGGATCACTTCTAGTGAAAAGGATCAATGTATTCATAATCAATTTCTCACTACAATGAAAGGGATACACTCATAGTTTATGGACATGTAGGTTCCTTCATTTACATTAATTCACACATCCTCAGTTTTATAGAGATGTTCTATTGAAGTCAGACCTTCATCTATAGATTAAATCAATTTTTTTGTACATTTATTTTGCAAAAATTACTTTGAAGAACAATTTGAGTGCCTTTTAGGACATCCTTGAATCCTATGTGAAAAACCTTGAGTCCTCTATGAACTTCACTACACTATGTGGTGTGAGTGCTTCACATACCACCTCTTCTTCCATGATAGACCACTTCTTTGCAAACAACCAATTCTTCCACAAACCACCTCTTCTTCTATTGACCATCTCCACTTACATGGAAACTTTTTCTTTTTTACCTATAGTGCCACTAAAAAATCCCTTTCATGAACTATTCCACACGAACTACCTCCTTCATAGAATTATCCTTCATGAACCACTTTAGAATTTCGGAATTTTTTCTCGAAGCGGTGACCTTTTTTACTGAAATTATCTCTCTATAAAAATATTATTAGTGTTATTTATGTTGGAAAGTAGATCAATAAAACATAATAACCCAAATTACCCAAAACATCAATGTGGTACAACCTTTACTGCAAATTGTGCTATGTAGTCTACATAACATTTTGATCCTCTCCAGTTTCCGATGTCTTTCATGATCAAAAAGCCTTTGAGGCTCCTCAAATCACAACCTCTTTTTGAAAATTTAAATACTCCTAAAAACGTCAAGCCTCACTATAAAATAATTTTTTATGTGTTCTGCATACCATGCTTCAGGGTCCATATATAGTGGCTATGTAGAAATATGGATTTTCCAATTTTTCTTTTCCTTTCAGCATACCTCCTTTTGTGGTCCGAAAATAGTGTTTTGCGGTCCGAAAACCATAAAACCCTTTGTATAAAACCTTACTTTGAAAAAAACTCCTAATATTGAAACCAAATAATTTGGAAGACAATTGGAAACTACACATCCTTAAATATTTTCTTCTACAACCCCAACCATGATAATTCATGGTCATCTATATTTTTTTTGGAAACACAATCACCCCAAAACACTAAGAAAATTCCTTGAAGGATTCTTTCCCAATAATACCCCCTTTGGTTTTTTGATAACTATTATTATTTTTATACATTATTAAAGCTTCTTCCACTATCTACCATCATTCACTTCATATAATTAAGGTAGCGATCAAGGATTTACACAACACAAACTCTAATCTCACATTATCCATGGTCAGTGTGAGAAATAAGAGTATAATGAAAATTTCATCAATGAATCACTTCAATAGAAAAACACTAAACTTATTTCATCAAAAACCTCAACTATCAAGATATATTACCACTGATCGATCAGCTTTAGAATCATCAGATTTAATACTCCCCTTCCTCACTGATCCACCAATCAAATTATCTCCCTATGTTGATTGAGATATTTTCTCCCCTTTAATAGCCATAATCACCCCTTTTCTCAATGAAACTGAAGGACACTATTTTGAGGTATACAAAAGGGTAAAGAACAAATATCCTCACATTTAGAAAAAACACAACATAACTCGGGGAGAGGGGATCCCACAACCATAGTTGTTTAGGTGTAGGGAGTTGATTGAACTCCTAAAGTCATTTTATGTGTTTCAAAGGATTATTTTGGTAAGTAATTTTTCATAATGTATGCAACATGTATTTTTTTGGCTCATAAATCAACTTCATAAGCCCTTTCTCCACCTTCCCCTTGATAAAATAATACCTTATATAAATGTGCTTTGTACTTGAGTGATGAAAAGTATTTTTTATAAGATTTATAGAACATGAATTATCACAATGGATTTTGATAGTAGACTTAACGCAAACTCCCATATCATGAATCAGCTGGTTTATCCATAATAACTAAATGAAATATTGAGATTCCTCAATATATTCAGCTTCTATAGTGCTCAGTGAAATGAAATATTTTTTCTTTCTTAGAAATGAAATAATCAATCCGCCAAGATAGAATGAACCAGCTCATGCTAATTTTCTATCATCTATTGAACCAGACCAATCAGCTTCTGTGTATCCCCAAATCTCTTTTTGAGATTTTTAATTATACATCAAAACAAAATCCACCTTACCATTGATATACTATTGTATTATTTATTATTACAAGCAAGCAGGTTTCCTTGGGATTTCTTTAACACAATGCTCATTGGTTTGTGAGAAAACAATATCAGGTCTTGTCACTATCATGTACAATATACTGCCAATGATTTTTATATATTCATTGAAATTAATTTCATTTCCATTATCATCCCATGATAGTTTCATCTAGGTAGCCACCAGTGTCTTCATATCCTTGGAATTACCAATTCCAATTCTTCTCAAAACATCCTTTGAATATTTATATTGATAAATAAATGTTCCATGCTTTTATTTATGACTTGTAAACCAAGGAAAAAAGTTATTTCACCTATCATTGTCATTTTAAATTCAATTTTTATGAATTCGATGAATTGAGTTCACTGCGCTTCATCTAATCCACCAAATATTATGTCATAGACATATACCAACTCTATCATCCTTTGATTACTATCAATGTTGACATTGATTTTTTAATAAACTCCACCACGTTAAAAACCGAGCTTCTTCAAAAACAAATATGGCCTTGAATACCATTCTAATGGTGCTTACCGAAATCCATATAGCACCTTATTCATTCAAAAAACTATATTATCATCTTCATGAATTATAAAACCATCAATACTCTCAATATAAACGTCTTCTTTTGGAACCCCATTTAGAAATTCAAACATAACATCCAATTGGAAAACAATTATCCTTATTTTTACTATTATGGCCAATAATAATATGATTTTATATATCCTTACAATAGGAAACAATCTTTCATCAACATCTATACCCACTATCTGGGAGTACCCTTTTAACTATAGGAATTCTTTGTTTCAGATCACTTCACCATATTCATTCATATTATTAAAAGTCACCCATTTAGCCCAAATTAAAATCTTATCTCTTAGCCTTGATATAATCTCCAATGTCTTATTATTCTCAATTTGGTCAAGATATTAATTAAGATCCATGATATAGTTATCATCTCCATATTCATCCTCAAAACATTTAGGCTCTACCTATGATAAGAATGGTGCTTGCTATAGAATCTTCATCCTCCTTTTTTCCACCTACACTGTATGATCACTGATTATGTTATGTCTATAAATTTTAGCTATTATCTTTGATCTTTGTGAAGAAATGGTTTTTCTCATCCTTTTCATTATTTCAATCCACTTTTGAATCAGAATTTGGAACTGGATCATCCCCTAATCTTCTTATCTCTTTATCAAAATCCTCTAGAGACTAATCATGTATTTGCTGAAGAGTATTCTCATTCTCTATTTTAGTTATATCATGTATTTCAACTACCTTTACCACTCACTTATTGGAGCATTTCAATTCTTTTCATTTCTTTGAGTATCCAAGAAATATCCCATCATCTCTACATGATTCAAACATCCTATGTTTCAACATATTGAGAATGAATCACTTACTTACAAAGACTCAAAAGTACAATAAGGATGAATTATTGGCATACCATAGACCATGTGGAGTCTTTTCTTATTTGGTACATAATAACACTCTATTTGATTTGTTGAAGGATTTGATCACTACTTCTTTCCAAAACATCTCTAGAAGTTCTTTCTCATTAAGAATAGTTCTAGCCATGTTATGGATAATTAAATTTATTCTCTCAACTACTCCATTTCGTTGTGGAGTTCTTACTGCGGAATTTGTTTTCATTATCCATGTTTCTAAATATAATCCCCTACTTGGATATTTTTGAATTCTGTTCCATTATAAGTTTGAATCATGCACATTTTTTTGACTCATCATGTTCTCAACTTTTCTTCGATAAGTTTTTATGCAACTGAACACCTCATATTTTTGAGTTATGATTGAAACCCTTGTCATTATAATAAAATCGTCAATTAATAGAACATGATATCTCCTTACATAAATATCCCTTGGTAAAATTGGTCAGTAAACATTAATATGAACCAAATCAATAAATTTTATCAACCTTTTATCTTTTTCCTTATAGGTATTTCGAATGGACTTCCCTTATTGACAAGCATTGCATATATGAGTATGATCACTTGATAATATAGGGAGGTATCGAGTAACATCATATTTCACTAGATCATTCAATGATGTTTGACTCAAATGACCAAGACATTTATACCATAACTTGTTTTCTTCTTCCTTGGATAGAAAGCACATATCTTCTTCTACACATACAATATAGATATTCACTTTTATATGCTTTTCCTAAAAAACCACAACACCTCCTTTTTCATTGATGAAATATAATTTCTTGAAAAGTTTTAGGGAATATCCAAAATCACATAATTGACTCACACTTAGAAATTTTTTCCTGATTCCGTTAACAACCTTGACATATATACATCTCATGTCTGTCCCCCCAAAAATTTTATTTTCCAAAGCCAATAATTTCCAAGCCTTCATCAATACAAAATATGATCATACCTTCTTTAACATACTTGATTTTGGTCACCAGATCCATATTTCCTATCACAAGTGATGTGACCCTATTATCAATGATACATACTTCACTGTGATCTGATTCTATAAATTCAATCTCTACCACCACTTCTTGTTCATCTTTATCCTTCTTGATCCATGATTTGACTTAATACCTTATAAAGAATAATGATCTTGATCTTCCTTGAAGTATGACGAAATAGATTCATCTTCAAATGCTACAATACAATTTTTTATTTTTAGCTTATTTGATGATACATTTAATTGTTTCATATCACCAAATTCCTTCGGCTTCAGCACATTTTTATGTATTTTTGATGAGTAATATCTTTCCATATGCCTGAACCATCCAAACCAAAAATAGTGAGCATGAAATTATGTTTTGGAATATTGAGTTATATATGGAATTATCTATTGTTTTTATACCCTTTGATACCTCTTGTCTATGGAACATATATTTTGTGAGTGTCCCATATTTCTACAATAACAGAATCTAATGCAGGGTGAATTACTATGTGTCACATCTGAACAACTAATTTTCCCTTGAGTTCTATGAATCTTATAATTATTCTTCTTCCCCAAATCATTCTTAAATATTGGAGTGGGTTCTTCTAGTGTGACTTCATTTGTTACTACTTTTTATTTTTGATCAATCCCCATACCAACCTTATCATTTGGATTCGACTATTTCTTATGTTCTCCTGGACCACTAAGCTCCATAATCATATTTTTTGTTGACTTTATGATCTTCTTTCCCAATTTTGTATCTATATTCAATAGTTTTTCATGGTCATTAACACATTTTCATACATGGATGACTTCCACTTGACGTTCTTCAATACAATTCATTTGATCTTTTAAAGTTTTAGTTAAAATATCGATTTCAACTTTCTATTATTAAATTTTGATCTTCCACTCAAAAAACATATATGATATCTCTCATATTGAATAATTATTTTTTTAATTTTTTCATTTATCTCATACTTCTCTTCTTACCAATTCTGTATATAATGTTTGGTATCATGAACCACCTTCATGGATTTATTTATTTTGTCTCCCAATCATCTATTTCCTCAAGAGAGGATTCTAATCCAACCTTAAGGTTAACTCTTCCTTCTACTTATGCATCATAATTATTGATTTCATATCTTATTATATAATTTTTAACAACTTCCACCATAGCATGTGCATCACAATATTTACATTCCTCCAATTATACTGCCTCAGATTCTTGTGAACTATTATATTTTCTTTAAAGAATATACATTATTTGAAACAATTTCACTTAAAATTTTCATGTCCTATCTTTTAGGCTGAATACATCTTCCTGAAAATTTCAACTTCATCCTCTTTATCTTCTTGAATCATCTTAGGGAACCGTATATCAAGATGTCCAACCTATCCACATAGAAATAATGAAGGAGGTAGTTTCCCTTTGAACATTCATTTTCCACTTTGAAAGATTTGAGTAAAGGAATGAAATCACCTCATCCGTCTCTTCATATCCCTATCCATATTCAATGCTGAGCTTCTTCATGGCCCTGAATTCCACTTCTTTGGACATCCCCTTTTACACATCATCATTATCATCATTTATCATTTAATATTATATAAGAGTACTATGAAATTTATCCAACGTCAGTACGTTTAGATCTTTATCTTCTAATACAGAAACTTTTGGATTGAATTTAGGTGGAAGTGTTCTCAAGATATGCTTAATGATCTTTATATCTTCAATAATTTCTCTAAGACCACACATGTCTTCCACAATAAATTTTAATCGATCCAAGAATGTATCTTCTAACACATTAGGGTGCATTATGAGATCCTAATACTTGTTCCATAGAACCTGCAACTTTACTTCTCTCAAATTTGATTCTCCCTCATAAATATTCAACAAATTTTCCCACATTTCATGTGAAAACATACATGACATAACCTACATATATATATAATTTGATAGGGATGCCCCTAAATAAATAATTCATTAGGAATCTGTATCCAATTCCCTTTGACCATATTTTGATAAATAACTACTAATGATATTGGATAAAATAAAATGAATAATTTTTTTAAAGAAATACATTACTAATGATCAGAATTAGTACTGAATCTGATTCATACATAATTGAAAATTTTTCCCATATAATATTGAAATACATTTTTATTGACAACCTCAATCTCTTCTATTAAGATATAATGGAAATTTTTCAACCATTCCCTCTAATACAAAATGTTATCCCAATTAAGATAAATACCCTAAGGGTGGGAGGGGGGGATTAGGTTATGATAGATGAAAACAACTACCCTTTTGGACCATGTTTCATCATTAAAAAAATTATTCTCTTCCGTTACCATAACAATGTATGAGTAGAATATAAATCAAGAATGAGACACACCAATTTTACATAGTTCACCCTCACTGGGCTATGTCCCAAGTGTATACAACTATAATGTTCTGATGAACCAATTCCACTATGGCTCATTTCCAATTCATGGTTTAGAGTATATCACTTCTATTTCTAAGCTCACTAGATTTAGAATGTTTAGGGTCATATTACTGCTTTCTCTAGGGTCACTCCCAATATCTATTTCTCTGGATCGATAATGATGTAATTTATCAATATCTTCCTCTTCCATTTCTATTTAATTTTGAAGGTATCCACTCTAAAATTATGGAAATGTAAGTCCCTTAATTATCATGAATGCACACATCATTAATTGTACATAAATGCTCTATTGGAGTCCTATTTTCACCCATAAATGAAATCAACTTTTTTTCTAACTTTTAGTTTGTATAAATTACTATTTAGAACTATTTTAGATCTTTTTAAAACCTCCTTTAATCCTCCATGAACTACCTTGAGTCTTCTATGAACTGTGTTGCACCGCATGGAACAAGGGATTTGAGGACCACCTCTTCTTCTGTGGATGACCTTTTCTTTGAAGACTACCACTTATTCCATGTACTACATCTTCTTCCACATACCATCTCTTCCTCCATAAACCATTTTACTTTGCGAGATATAGTTCCTCGTAAAAACCATGTTCACAAACTGTTCCCCAAGAACTACCTCCTTCACGAAATTAACCCTCATGAACCACTTTAGACCATTCCAAATTATTCATGGAGTGATTCTCTTTGCTATTGATATCCTTTCTATGTAATTATTTTATTTGAAGTCTTTATAAAGTAAAATATTTCTTCAAAACTCACTAATTAGAATTACCCAAAACATTTATGCATCACATCATTCATCAAAATCTATGCTACGTGGTCTCATAGTGCTTTAATACTGTATGGAATCCAATGTATTATATGAATTAAAACCCTTTGTATATCCTCAAATCACCACCTCTTTCCACAACTGTCAATCCTCCCATGAGCTTAAATCCTCCTTGAGAACTAATTTTTCTATTCCGTCTGCATAGCACTGTTATATAGAAATATAACATTGGTGAATTTCATTCTCCATTATTAATAAATCCCATTGTTTTACATGAACTACGATTCAAAGTATGCAAACCTTGATCCCATATTTTTAAAACATTCATTTGGAAAAAACAAACTCCAAATTTTTAGGCCCCAAAATTTGGAAAACACTGGGAAACTACGCCACCTTAATTATCTACTTTGGAAAAACCGACTATGTTAGTTTGCAATCATCTGGATTTTTCAACAAACAAAATCACCCCGAAAACAACAAGAGGATGCCTTGATGGATTTTTTCCCAACATGTCCCTTATGATAGTATACGGGCATGACGTCCCTTATGATATTATATGAGAATGGTGTCCCATGTGATACTATATTGATGATGGAAATTGTGTCCATTTTAGATATATGATAAAGGGAATGGTGAAACTTATAAATATGAAACCAAACCTTGAGACAATTGATACATATTTATAGTTATTTTGGAATTGTAAGAAGTAGGTAGTTTCATCCTGGTTTTCTTTCAAAATCCAAAACTAACCCATTTATAGTTATTACTACTTATTTAAATTTTTATACTCGCACACTGCCATATTTTAAACTCAGAATGTATATTTATAGACGCCATTGGGGGTGTCATACTAAGATTTACCTCGCAACCTATCTGAGAAACCTATGTTACCTCGGTAGACTATATGCTTGTAGGTTTAGATAAGGGGAATTACCCTCTTATATATACTTAAAATCTTTAAGGACATAAGATAGAGGTGGTAGCAGATGACCTAGTTGGAGCTTGATATTTTTTGATAGAATTTTGGATTTTCATAACTTTTTTTATCTTGTACAAAATGTATTTATTTCTACTTGTATCCATGTTTCATAATTGGTGAAAATGAAATTATCCTTCATTGTATATGATTCAGTTTACTGGTTTTGATTATTATCATTTTTTTCAATTTTTATAACTTCTTCTGTTGTGAAATTTATTTATATACGATCCCAATTCTTTTTTATTACATATATTTTGTGTTTAACTATTGTAATGATTATATTGTAACACCAGGGACACACCCTAGGCCCTTGATGCAAGTCACAAGCCTTTAGAGTTCAAGGATTTGTGTTTGAGTCCATATGGCCAACTCAGTTTGGGGATCCATTTCAGTCAAATCGAGGTTCGGGATGTGAAAAATTGGTATCAGGACTTTCTTTTCTTGTATTAATATTTTGAGAAAATAGAAAAAAGATATGGAAGGTTACGGGGTTTGTTAATGAGTTGTTCAAAGGATTAATTAAATCATGTAAAGATAAAATCCTAATTTCTTCAAATGAGAATTTGGATTTTCTACTTTCTGCTTATTATAGTTGATATGACTACACTGATGGGGGAAACCAAGGAATTTTTCTGTTTATATTTAAATTGTTGTGGTTTATCTTTTTTCCTTTTCCTAATGTGTTTAGGGAAATGAGTCATTTTTCAATCATTATATTAGGAACTTTATAAGACATTCACATGCCATGAATATGCCATACAATATAGGATCCTTATTTTAGTTGCATTTACTGTTATTTCTATGAGTGCTTTGTCTAAATAAATATAATTTTAATAAGGATAATGATTATTTCCTGGAGTTTAGAAAACATAGTTGGTACTTAGAGTTCCCACCATAACCTAAATATTATTTTAATTATTTGGATATATTTAACACCCTAGGAAGTCAACTATGCCACATTGAGTCACGGAACATTGGTCACATTGTCTATAATGTGTTATGGTATAGATTGAATGGATTCTATATTTCTATTCATAATGTGTATGGGCCCTTATTTATCAAAAGTGGTGAACCATTTGGTTTACCCATTTAAAAAGGAATATAATACAAATTTTAATATTAAAATGAAATTGAAATTAAAAAATAGAGATCTTGACCAAGTCTTGGCCTTAGTAGTGGGAAGTAGGTTTCATTTTTATTGTTTTATATGCTTGTTTCTATCACCCAGAGCTAACCCTTTGAGAAAAAAAGAGTGGTAAAAATATTACTTATGAAGGCTTGTACCTATCCTAATCATGTATCTATGATGTTTTTTCTATTAAATTTCATTTGAGGATTGCGTTTGGAAATTTTAGAGAAAATACACCATGTCGTCCTCATAACGTTCACTAGGAGGGCTGTGATGACCATTATATATAATTAGTGGGACTTGAGACACCACTTTTACCTTTTGTAGTGTCTCCTATGGAAAATATTCTTATTACGTATGTGGGTGATGATTCCTGGTTTCAAGGAAAATTTCTACATCTTATGCAGATGATACATGGAGCTCTCAGCTCTACCCCTTCTATGGGACAGTTGACCAGGGAGATCTAGCAGCATTATCCACCCTTGTTCTTAGGGGATGGTGGACCATAGGTTGTGGGGTTATGTCTTGATATTTTCATATATATATTTGAGCATGTAGAAACACCTCTTGAGAATATATTGAAACTCGCTACATACATGCTTCAATGATCTTCTAAACGTTGGTGGGGTGTTCTGAATTAGTATGGACAGTATAGATAAGGGACATGGAGGGATTTACATTCTAGATTCATTGAATTTTTCTTCCCTAAGACCCTAAGATCTCATCATTTTAGGAAATTCAAAAACTTGTAGTAGGTTTTGATGATAGTTTTGGACTATTCAGCTCATTTTATAGAGCATATGTGCTTTGTGACTATATATACATCAGATTATCTAGTAAAATCGAGTTCATTTGAGTATGGTCTGAGTCATACTATTTATTATCAGGTAAATGTTTTTCAGTTTTCTACCATATCTGTTATAGTGAATCCGGACCATATCACCAAGAAAAACCTAGGGGAAGCATATAGTGTGATCCAGGGTGTTTCATAACACAGAAAGAGTATTGGTTCATCTATCGGTTGGATGTAATGCTTTGAGAATGCATACATGAGTTTTAGAAGCCAGTTGAAACCCACAAATATTTATATGTTAGGTTATCATTGTGGGAATCTTGGGTATAAGACACCTTAATATCCCATAGACCACATCAAGTTCCAACATTACAGAAGATTGGGGAATCTACAATGTTTATGTAAGAACTTTCCATTTGTTTTGAGTGGGAGAGGATCCATGATAGATACACCTTCATGAGAAGGTTATTTAAAACCCCACTAGGTAGGTAGATGGAGTACTACTAGTCGTACTGGTAGAGCATGTTTTCATGGTCCTGGTAGCCCAGATTTAGATAAACAACTCTAGAAGAGAAGAACTATTCTAGATAGTTAAGTTATAGCATAGGTATGGGGATTATTTCATATCTAGTTACTGATTCCTATACCATAGGAGCAGGATGCATGGCCATATATTATTCAATGTACTATTAAAGCAGCCTCTAATATCGTTTATTCCTTGCCCGATATAGGTGAATCACATTCTTTCATAATTTTTCCAATTATAGAGAGAAGTAGACTTTATTTTTTATTACTCTCATGGTGTAATGATGATTGATAGACCTTTGGGTATACAATCAGAAAGCATAATCTAGTTCAATGGATTTCCTCTTGAGGTAGGTAATCATCACTTCTAATGGGACCACATTTTCCTCAAGAAGAAAAGTTTTGATTCCATTTTCAAGATAGAGTGGTTGATCCCCAATCTTACATATGTGTATTGTTATCATTATAGGGTTTCATTTACATCACCATAGGGTGATAAAAATATTCATAAGGGTGGGTGGGATGTTCAGGTTAGTAGAACAGGACCAGAGAATCATGGGCTAGGTGGAGTGACTTCCCAAATTACTATCCTTCACATGAATTATGAAGGACTACATCATATTGAGTTCCCTCCTATAGTCAATTGATTCTAGAATGGGTTCCCTAATAACTTTTTAGGACTGCCTCTTGAGAGATAGGTAGAGTTTAATATCGAGAAAGTGCATGTAGTTTCACTATTATCCACTCCTCTTTACATGATGGCTACAACTGAATTGCATTAGCTCAAGATGCAGTTAGAGGTTTTAGAGGATGAAGTATTTATATTGACCAGTACCTCTCGGTGTGGTTCACCATTCCATTACTCAAATAAGGCATACATAACCCTCGTGATTTTCCTAGATTATTGAAAATTAAATCATCTTATAGTGAAAAATTAGTATCCCTTACCTTTCATAGATGAAATTTTTGACAAGATCGGAGGAGAAAGGGTTTTCTACATGATCTACCTGAGATTGAGGTATCATCAAGTTTGATTTTGGACTTCAAATATTCCACGCATGACATTCTATAGTCAGTACAGCTTACAGGACTATCTCATGATGTCATTGAGTCTTATGAACTCTCCTATCATCATCATGGATTTTATGAATATGGTTTTCAATCCCTATGTGGGTTCCCTTTTTATGGTCTTCATATATAAATCTTAGTGTAATCTCATACTCGAAGTGAACATAAAACTAATCTTGAGATGATTTTGAATACATTGAGAGAGAACCAAATATATGCTAAGATATATAAATGTCATTTTTGTATTGACAAGGTATACTTATTGGGTAATATGATCAAAAAACCGGTCCTAGGAGGGGATCGAGCCACAACTACCCCAAGACCGCCTCGATAGGCTAGGGGTGAAAAAAAGTGCCAAATAAATAAATAAATTGTGGATAATTTTTCTTATGTACTAGTACACACACACAAAACCAACTCTATGAAAAACTGTAGAGGGAAATAATAAAATGTGAAATACAACTATAAAGTAAACTAAACATTCATGAACCTCTATACATTACAAAATTGTGTTAGTTTAAACTAAAATGTAAAGGGGAAAGATACACAACCAAACAAGAAATGTTTCTGAAACATAAATAAAACTAGAAAAGTAAATATTTTAAAGAGATCCTAACACTTGAATCCCAAGATACATCCACTATACAGAGTCAAAGAACCCAGTATCCCTAAGCTACTCTGTAGTCCTGATTGACCTATTTTTCATTTTTATAATACATTTTATTTGTTAAAAAATCCCATTTATGGGTGAGTATAAACATACCCTATAGGATTCCATAAAACATTAAGGGGTGTATTAAGATATAAAAATGAGGAGAAATACAATAGATATCACAAGTTACAGTGAAAGAGAACATTTAAACCCAAAAAGAGAGTGAAAGTAAGCTCGTCCAAACACAAGAGGGAAAAACAAGGTTAGTATATGAACTTACCATTGAGTCTTCACCATATACAATAGGAGTTTAGACTAATTCAACCACGAAATTCTAAAAATGGAATTTACGTGGCATACCCCACACTTATTTGCCTCTCCAGGATAGGGAGTTACTAAGTCAATGGTTTGATAAAAAATAACACAGACACACAAATATATATATATATATATATATATATATATATATGATAAGTCAAAGAATCAAAAATGAGATAGTAATTGGATCTTCATGTCACAGATCATCCCAGGATGAAGAGTATCCAATAGTTCCATAAATTTATCAAATATTCTTAGTATCTCACAAATCATCCTAGAAGTAACCGTATATGTTTATCCACACCTCTTAACTATTCCACACAACCAATTGGCCATAAAATAGAAGTAGATAACCCATTACCTTTCATGTTATTGGTGGGGGGGGGGGGTTCCACTCTGTATGCTATCGAGGACACCACTTCCCACAAATTTTAGAGGGTTAACTCAGTATTACTTAAGGACACAACTTATCGGACCTAGTTGGTTGTCCAATTTAGTACCCATGATAGAAAACACTACCAAGTCTCTACTAGAGGGTAAAATATGTATCCGTTGAGGAGGCCACTACCAAGTCATTGATGGAGGGTTGAATTAGTATCTGTTGAGTACTCCACTGCCTAGTCCCTTCCTGAGTGTCCTCTCAGAGTTCATTGAGGACTCCACTTCCCAGTCGTTGTTGGAGGGTGTACTAGGAAACCATCAAGGATGCAACTACCCAGTCCCTACTAGAGGGTTTACTCAGAAAGTCACTGGTGAGCCTACGTGATTACTACTGTCATCAAGAATCTACAAGATATGCCTCATTCCAAAAAAAAATTCACATCATATCTCAAAATCCAACACCAAGGGAACCATCACGTTTTATGTCAAAAAAACACTCTAAATAGGCTACTCAGGTGCCAAAATATGATTTCAAACAAAAGTGATATGGATGTTTGGGGATTTATAAAGGAGTACATGGAAGGTAAGGGACCCACATGGCATGTGGCCCTAACCTTCTGTTGGGTTGTATCCTTTCAATCACATAGATTTATAGACATCTAGTACTACACACCTTGTAATGGTACTATAAGGCATGTCTCGATTGAAATCCTGATGAATGCATAAGGCTTGTCGTCGGTCTGAGGGAAAAATATAATTTCGCTAATATTCCTATACAAATGGTCCCAGATGGACAAAATGATCATACAATTTCAATACATATGGAAAAAACATGGGATATGAAATTCACTTACCTCAATCAGGCACTGGGTGAAAAGGCCACATTTTACCACATCATTCTCAAATAGAATTTCATGGACTTGATCCATGTGTCCGAATTAAATTCATGACATTATTCTTGAATTTTTTTCCTTAATTTCCAATCATGATTCCATAGATGCTTCGTCAATCCGATGTCATATGAAAGAGTTATGAAATATAAAATATTCCATAATAATAATAATTTCATTATTATTGGTTGTTTCATTGACCCAAGGCAAGAGACTGAAAAAGGTTTCCAACATTAGTCTTAAAGTGAAGGTCTCAATTTTATGATCACTTTTCTACTTACGCCACATCAATCAGACACCGTTTTAAGAAGTTATGGGTGGTTTGATGATTGATAACCAAAATAATAATAACATTGTTTTATTAATTTATTAAACCTCATATAATCTCAAAATGTGCAGGATCACCTCTATGAATTCAATTGCACCCCCAAAATTAATACTCTTGTTTTTTAATTTAATAAAAATATAATAAAATAATAATAATAATATTATCAAATTTTTAAATAGGGATCCTCTTTCATAACACCGTAACACATGCCCAACCAATATAAATGACCCCTCTTTAATAGTGTTACCTTTTTTATTTAATTCCCATAAATAAATTCCCCATATATTTATTTAATTATTTATTTAACAAAAATTAAAATCCAATTTTTATCATTATAATAAAAAGTGAATAAAATGAGAACCCTATACACTTACACCATTATTTTTATTTAATATAATAATAATATTAATAAATTCTTCCTTTAATTTTTTTAACGCATCACCATTAATAATGATAATAATTATTATTATTAATTCCCTATATGTTGACTACGTCCGAGCACCTCATTAGAGATATGAGCCTTCCCACCATTACATTCACACCAATTATCCTCTTCTATGAGACAATACACACAACCTCTACTTGGAATCAATCCAGTCACATCGCATGCCATAACCACACACCAACTAGAAAAATGAGGATCACTGACCTGATCCCAAACCTACTCCGATCACAAAGCTCACACCCATGGTACCAAACAGATCTATTCAACAAACAATACCCTACTCATTTATCAATATGTCCCCAAACCATCGAACCAAATTCCATTTGTGCCACTTCAATGAATCTGGTGGTTTGATTGCACTCAAACCCACCCGGACAATGTCAAATTGTAACCACATGTTCTAATGATGAAGAACGTGAAGAACGATTGGGGAAAAGAAATAATAAAAAATATTATAAGCATCATTGACACATATTTCTTGGCCAATGATTTCATAGTAGGGAAATTGGGGTGAGAAACATGACATGGATAAGAAATAAATTGAAATAATAATTTATTTTTATTAAATGGTCTCTTGAAAAGGCTCAAAATAATGCGAATCAAAAAGAGTGAATTGATCATGATCAATATTTTAATTTTAAGTTTGGAAAAAAAACATATAACCAGTGATACCTAGATTTTTTATCTATCTTTGGTCATGAACACAACCTCTAGTGATGAAGGTGATCTTCCACATCTTCCTTCTATCGATTCTTATCGATCTGATCACCAGTCATTGTCTGGTCTCAATCCACCAAATAAGGACACATTCATCCTCCTCTTGGATCTAGCATGGTTTATACAGTGAAACCATGATAATTTTCATAAGAGGGTTCTTATAGAGGGATTAATTAGGTCATTTAATAAAAAAAATTATTTATTTATTTCAATTTAATGTACCCACAAATTTTTGCCTCATCTGAACATCCCACATTGACAAATTTTAGGTCATGCCTTGGGTAAACACCATATTCTGAACACAAAGGTGGTATCATATTTTCCATCAATGTCTCCCTCTATGAGTTATTTTGGATAGGGGTTTTAGATAAATATATTTAATTATTTAATTAATCAAATACAACGAGCACTATCAGCCTCATTTGAAAGTCATGTGTCGACCAACATTAAGTCAGGCCTTGTTTAAAATCCAAATTATTGATTTAGCCGTGGTATTAGATTCTTGATCTGTAGATTTTTTTATGTGATAGTCCACTTTTTTATGAAAACTATGTTTTCCTAATAAAAATATATTTAATATTTTTATAAAATTTATTTTAGTTTCATTGGGCCTCATAATCATGCACCGTCTTATTGCCTGGATCTAAAAATATTCCAAGGAATATTCTAATGTCTTTCAAAAAAAACTATAGTCATTGCATAATTCCATTATTTAAATCTTTTTTCCCTAAAAGGAAAAATATACAGAAAGGTGTGGATACTAAACCTGCATATGTCTTTTCCATACATCTTCCCTACACTGGGATGTATGTTCAAAGGAGAAGTGTGATACTCCCTGGTCACCTCCACTCATAATGTCACCGGAATCAATTTTCATTCATAAAAAATGGTTGATGTGATTAAATTATTCATAAAATCCAACATGTTGAACTCTTAAGGATATCTGTTCATGAAAGACCTCACAATTGATATTTCATAGAAGGTACTGAGTCGTGTAATTATTTTCTTGAGGACTCAACTGCCTCGACCCGTATGCGATAAATATGTTATTCTATGTTAAGGTTGAAAAAAACAAAAGGGTGCCAATGAAAAAGTTATACGAGTAGGATCATCCAATCATGAGGTTCTAGACACAAAAAACATGTGGCATACCCCATATGTCTTCGTCTCACTTGGAAGAAGAGTAACCCCAAACCAAAAACTCTACCACACCTACTAGTGGCATCCCAAGGAAAAAGGGTGTAATTGATAACTCCACCGACATTACCAGGACCTACCCCAACACTCCATTGCACAAAATCTCCTTGAATGAAAAATTCTAACGAACTTGTTCTACACACATCAACACTATCTGATTTGGGCGACACAAACTTCCACGCATGGTTTTGGTCATGTCACAAAAATGCATCTTGGTAGAGAATGATTCCCTCTTCCTCCTGATTCCAAATCTAGTTCAAAATGATTCACTTCCTCTACGAGTTTCATGTATAAAAACTTCCTCCAAGAACACGAGGGTACTAAAGAATAATAAATAGCTTCCCAAATTCTCAATTGGATCTTACCAGACCCTCTATTTGCAAATGCCAACACTTCACCTGGACCTGAACACACAAGTTAGAGGGACTCGTCCACCAAACCTCAACTCTATCATCTTTGGGTGGAACTAACTTTCCCTCATGGTTTTTCTCACGTCTAAAAAACACATCTTGATGTGGGAAGAAGCCCTCTTCTTTATGCATTCAAATATATATTGATCCAAACTGACATAGGGTTACATCGATGCCCCGTGTGACCCTAATTTAAACCTCGAGTAAGAAAAGGTAATAAAATAACATCCAAAAAATTTCGAACAATTACTACTTCAAAAATTATAAGATATGTATATCATACCTCTTATTATCTCTTGTGATATGAGATCATATACATAAAAATCATGCATATATCTATGGACCTAACCGCTAGCTCCCAGATCCTAATGTGGGTCCCCTAGTGGTGGAAGAAGGATCTCATAGTGATATCCACTAACTATATCTACTTATTATCCTCTAACAACACTACGTCCCTAGAGGCACCCTATTTTCAAAACCTTCTATGTGCACTTGTCACATGTGCATCATTTGCTGGTACCACCAGAACCAACTAATACACTATGAAGAGAACTAGTTAAAAGTGCAAACCAATAATTAGTTAGGATATGCAGAAGTCTGAATAATTAGATCTATAACTCAAGCCAATACTTTGCTTCCTAGGGATTGGGCTCACTGCGGATTCTTAGCGGCCTCTAGAGTTAGAACTCTTGGGGATGCACTAGGACTGTTCACATCCTCAGTCTATTATGCTAGTACAAAATTTCGCTCGATAGGTCGGGGTACTAATAGCAGCTCACATTAAGGAAAAGATCTCACAGAATGAACACTAAACTATTGCCTAATCGTTTATTGGATCATCATCATGATCCAAAAGTCAATAATCGAGATGGATATCTTTGTGGAGGATTCTCAAAAGTAACTGACACATGCCATGGTCAAATGAGAATATATATTTGACAGAAATGGGAAGATGAATTGCAAAGGACAGTCAATGACTCAATACTATTTTATGGATGTACCATTGATCCATGAAACAAATTTCATAGCATATAGAGTCGATAATAAGGTAGTCAGGGTCTTGGTGAATGGATACATGTGTCGCCGCACCAACAGTTGATTCCCTAGCCTAAGATCCACACTCGAGAAAATTTGACACTATTTCCCAAACCCCAACTAGATCCTCTTAAGTGGATATGTCCAAAAAAACATCCCAAGGAAATAACTTCCTCTGATACCAATCTGTCATGACCCAACCCAATCCAAGGTTAGAGCCATAACTACATCAATCCCACCTTCATAGGAAATGGGGTGGAAAAAAGTGACTAAGGCATAACTAATTTGGTGAGGCCTTTGCCTATGTACCTATATACACACACAAACACATCCATATCAATGAAAAAGTGCATAGGGGAAGAATAAAATATGTAAAACTACTATAAAGTAAAACATGAATGCATGATCCTCTTGAAATTACAAAAGTACGATAGTGTTGACAAAAAAGTGAAGGAAAAAATACAAACCCAACAAGAAATGTATCCAAAATAGATATAAAGTTGAAAAATGAAACACCAAAAAGAGATCCTAGCTTCTGATTCCCAACTAATGACCATTGTTTGCAGTATAATCACCATGTATGCCTAATATCCTCGATTGTCACGATCGACCAATCTGTCATCTGCATAAGACATGATATGTGAGGGAAAATCCCATGCATGGGTGAGTATAAACATACCCAGTAGGAATCTATGAAAGATGAAGGAGGAGTAGTAAGAGGTAAAATATGAGATAAATACAGTAGATAACATAAGGAATAGTGAAAGAGTACAACTGAACCAAAAATAGAGTGAATGTAATATTTTCTAGACACAAGGGGCTAATCACGGTGATTAGATGGACAACCTGCAGTGTCTTCACCACCTATAATAGGATATTAGACTCATCTAACTATGGAACGCTAAATACGGAACGTAAGTGGAATACACATCATGTATTTTCCTCTCATGGGAGGATAGTAACCAAATAAATGGGTTGGATATAGAATAATACGTATATTCTCAATCAAAGAATCCCAAATGCGAGAGTAAGAGGATATTCATATCACATCTTATCCCAAGAAGAAGTTAATATAAATTTTTTTTAGTTCATAAATGATGCCTAGAATCTCATGTATCTGCATAGAAGTAATCATACACATCGAACGAAACCTCGTTACTGTGCCGCACATCCGAGTGGGAACAAACTAAGAGTAGAGTAACCATGCCCTAAAACAATGGGGGGGGGAGTCCAATATATAATTCATCGAGGACCCCAATTACCAACTCTACTAGAGGATCAACTCATTATCCATAGAGGATGCCACTTCCTAGTTTGTACTAGCAAGTTGAACTAGTATCTTTCCAGGACACCACTTTCTAGTCACTGCTGGATTGCCAAAGCGGTATCCATCGAGGTTGACACAACCCGATATTTTCTAGAGGGTCGGCTTAGTATCCATTGAGTGCTCCATTTCCCAGTACCTACTAGTGGTTATACTTAGAAATCATTGAGGACTACAATACCAAGTCCCTATAGGAAGGTATACTTGGAATGTTTTGAGGACCCCACTATCCAGTCCCCACTGAATGGTCTACTCAGAAAGTCTATGGTGATCCTATGTAATTACAACTAACATTGAGCATCACCTAGAAAGGTATCATGCCTGAAAAATTTCACATCAGAACTCAAAATCCACCACGATGTGAACCAACATGTTCTATGTGGAGAAACCCTCTTGATAGGATACCCACTGGACAAAATATGAGTTCAATTGAAGAAGATATGGAAGCTTGAATATTCATAATGAAGTACAGACCATGTAAGATAACCACATGATGTGTGGTCCCACTCTACTATCTAGTCAAGTCCTTACCAGCAAACAGATTTCCAGCCATGTAGTACTAAATAACATATAAGGGTACTCCACGACATGTATCGACCGAAATCCTAATGAATGTACGAGACTCATCATCTATTCGATGGAAAATCATAATTTCACTAATATTAATCTTCCAATAGACCCAGAGGGTTAGAAATATCACACCATTGAGATCCTCATGGAAATAAATCGAGATATTCTATTCACTTACCTCAATCGGACACCCAGTTAAAAAGTTACAGTTCACCACATCATGCTCAAATGGAGTTTTATAGGCCCGAGGCATGAGCCTGAATTAAATACATGATATTAGTCTTGAAAGGTCCATCTAAATTTTAGGATCATGATTCCATAAATAGTTCTTCAATTTAATGTTTTATGAAGGACTTATGATATGTAAAAGATTCCACAATAATAATAAGTTTATTATTATTTAATGTTTCATTGACTCGAAGCAAGAGTCTAAAAAAGATACAAAATATCAATCTTAAAATGACCCTCTCAACTCTAGGGTCTTGTTTTTACTGATTACGGATCAATATAACACTGTATGAAGAAGTTACAAGTGGATTAATCTTTGATGACTAAAATAATAGTAACATTATTATATTATTTTACTTAACCCCATATAACCTCAAAACATTTGGGAGTTCTTCTACCAATTCACATGAACCCCAAAAATTCATAATCTCTTCCTTTTTTATTTAATTTAAATTTAATTGTATTTTTATAATAATATTATCAAATTTTTCAGTGAGGTTCTTCCTTCACAATGTGATAACACACACCCAGCCAAGAAACACACCCCCACCTCTACAATAGGATTCCCTTTTTTAATTCCAATAATTAAATTCCATTTCTATATATTTATTTATTCTTGGTCCAAAATAAAAATACACTTTTTTATCATTATAATAAAAGGGAAAAAAATTAAAACCCTCTCAATTTCCATTATAACAATTATTTAATATAATAATAATGATAAAAAATTCTCTTTCAATTTAGTCCACACATCACCATTATTATTATTGTTGTTAATTATTAATTCCCACTACGTTGAATATGTTTGAACACCTCATCAGAGATCTGAGCTCAACCAATGTCATGTTAACACCAAGTAGACTCCGATATGAGACTATGAACGCGACCTTTTCTCAAAATCAATACCATCACACTGCATGTCATTACAACGCACCATCCAGGGAAACGGGGATCACTGATCCGATCCCAAACCCCATTTGATCACAATGCTCACACCTACTATACCAACCTGATCTATTCCCCAAACATCATCCCGATAATTTATAAATCCTTCCCCAAACCATTGATCCCATGTTCTTCATGCCACCTCAAAGAATCTGGTGGTTCAATCACACTTGAACCCACCATGACAATTTCAAATCATGACCTCATAGTATAACGATGAAGAATGCAAAGAACGTTGCAAAACATGCACCAATAAATAAAGTGATATGAATAATTGGACCAACATTCTTTAGAAATGAATTTATAGTAGGGAAATCATGGTGATAAATATTTCATGGAAAATAAATAAGTTAAAAGAATAATTTATGTTGATTACACGGGCTCATGAAAAGGATTAAATTAATTTTGACCAAAGAGACAGAACTGATGGTGATAAATATTTTATTTATAAGGGAAAACCACATATAATGAGTCCTACCTTAATTATGGAACAATAATTGGTGAAAAAAAAACATCCTCCAGTGATGAAGGTGATATGAAATGTATGATTCATCTCGATTCATCTCGATTGATTAATGGTCATTGTCTTGTCTCAATCTATCAACAAAGGATTCTATCCTCCTACTCTTAGATCTAGACAGGGTAATGATGCCAACACTTGGTAAATCATCATAACAGGGGTTTTAATGATGTATTAATTGATTTTTTTAATAAAATAAACAAAAAAATTATTTATTTATTTCAATTAAATGTACCCACCAATGACCGGCTCATCCGAACATCCCAAACTGACCAATTTTATGTAATTATTAGGCTAAAAACCACATTTCTATCTAAATAGTGGTCTTTGATTTCCCATCCGAGTCTTTTCCTGTGAGTTATTTGGGTAAAGGTTATTAAATAAATTAATTTATCTAGTACACCAACAAAAAACTACCCCATTCAAACATCCCTCACCAACCAACTATAGGTCATGAATAGGGTAAAATTCACAATATGGATTCAAATGTGGTCTCATATTTTCGATTTGAGACTCTATTTATAATATATTAATTTTTTTTAGAAAACCTGTGTGCACATAAAGAAAATTTAATATTCTTATAAAATTTATTTTACGCTTACCAGGCCACAGAATGATGCTTCGTCTCAACACATGGCTCCAAAAATATTCCTATAAATATTCCAAAGTATTACATAGTAATACTAGAGCCCCTACACATATTATTTTAGAGTCAAGAGTTTCAGTTGACCTAGAGAAGCTGAGTGATGTAGTCACCTTGGAGCATCCTAATAACATATTTTACATCTAGAGTTTCTTGGGGCTAGATAGTTACTATAGGAGTTTTATAAAAGACTTATCACACATTTACACACAACATAGTTGTATTACAAAGAAGGGTGTTAAGTTCCTATGGTCCGAAATGTGTGAGAATGACATTTAGAAGTTGAAAGGAAGGCTTATTGAGAAACCTATTATAATTCTTCCAGAGCCCAAAAGAGGCTATACAATTTTTTGCGATGCACCAAGAATTGTCCTAGAAGTGGTGTTGATGCAGGATGACAGTGTCCATTTGTATGGATATTAGTATCTGATTCCTCATGAGCGGAATTTCCCAATGCATGATCTCCAGTTAGCAGTAGTTGTACACACCATGCGTTGTTGAAGGAATTACTTACTAGGGATGTGTTTTTTTGTGTTTATGAACAATAATATCGTTAGGTATATATTTACACATTGATACGTGAATCATAGGTAGAGAATATGGGTAGCATATCTACATTATTTTGACTTTGAGATATCCTATATGCCTGGGAAAGGAAATTTTATTACTAATGATCTAAGCAGGAGGACTCATACACAGATAGTTCAATAGTCCAGTAGTGAATTTCATCTTATGGATTTGTTTTCTAAGATGAAACAAGAGGATTTGGACCACCATGGATAGTTTATACATGCATCACTACTAGTGACCTCTTCACTTCTCGGGAAGTGGAATATGAGGTCCTTTTTAGGTTCTGAGGGCTTGGTCTAATGAGAGAGTATTGCAAGTGAGCACTTGCCTCCAGATTGGTTTATTGACGGTGATGAAATCCTACATATATATGGGAGTATATAAGTTAACATATATATAAGAGAGGATTTTATTCCAGAGTGACATGATTTAAATTGGAATGTACACCCAAGTATCTCTTAGATGTATCATGATATTTTTTGATAGTATTGGTGGGTAGGGATGAAGTGTTAGATATCAGGTTCTATCACTAGGTGTTCCACCTTTCAGAAGGTGAAGCAAGTGAACTAGAGAACTATTGGATTTTTATAGCCAGTATCGGTTCCAAAATGAAAATGGGCGGATGTTCTTATTGATTTTTTTTCATTCGAGTACCGAGGACACATCGAGGCAGTGACATAGTTTGGGTAGTCATGGATCGAACGATGAAATTATCCCACTTCCTTCATATCCTAAGGGCATTAATATTTTATGAGATGGGATTATTATATGCCCATGATATTATATAAATACATAGGGTCCCCCATTCCATCATTTCACATAGGTATACCCATTTCACATCGAGGTTTTGGTAGGGGCTGCCGAAGGATATGGGTACACATGTGCCTTTGAGAACAACCTTTCACCCTCAGACTGTGGGATATTCTAAATAGACTATTGAGGTTTTAGATGACATGATCTATGTAAGATTCCTTGATTTCAACAGTTCATGGGAGAATCATATCACTCCGATCGAGTTCTCCTATAATAATAGTTATCAAGAGAAAATCTGTATGGATCCATAAGAGGCACTATATGGTAGGTCGTGACACTCACCCCTATACTAGTTAGATGTAGGATAGGATGCACTAGAGGGTCCTTAACTCATTCAAGATTCTTTGGAGTAGGTTAGCTAATCAGAAAGTTTTTGTATACTACCCAGTCTAGAATGAAATATTAAAACAGTCATCATTGATGAACTCTAGAGTATGAGGTTGTAGATTTTCTTTTCTTAAGGGTATCACCCAGACTTGGGAAAATATGGATATAGAGTCAAGGGAAGCAATCTTCATGATTATTCCAGGCATTGGAGAATATAGAGAGAGTCGATTAGCTAAAAAATAGGTTTTTATTACCTCAAAGGTATCGTTCCATGAACTACGTATTCCATATTTATCTGCTTTGCCGATATCATGCCAACCCATCTCCTAAAGAAATATATGTGATAATTTTAGGAATGATGATAATGGTAATAAATTTGAGAATGGAAGGGAGCTCATAATGTTGATAATGTTATGAAAGAGTGCATACTTATTTATCTACATCAAATGGACATAGATAGAAAAATAGAGAAAACATAACAATATTCTAAAGAAAAAGTAAGGAAACATGCTTCATAATATGATATCAATTTTGATAAAAGTATCTAATATATGGTGGTTTGAGAATTCGAAAAATAATTAAGATTCGAGAAAGATGATAATTTTACTAAAAGTTCAATGAAGATCTTATTATTCCATGAGTAAATCATAAAGAGGACGTTACGAAAAAGGAAACAAATGAGTTTTGAATGATGAAGAGAAAATGGTAGATTCATATAAATATTCTACAGATGAAAATAAATCTATTACAAAATCTATAAAGGATGATCACAATGAAGAATGTATATCCCATGATATATCTAATAATAATAAAAATTAGCCTAGACTGGGAGAAGACTCTTAGTCTTACCATTACAAATAAGAAACATTGAGGTTTATCCTTATTCCCAATATACAAGATTATTTGTACTAAAATGGAAGGAAATGAAATAGAAGTTATAGAAAATATGGCTATGTGATACATAAGTTTTATAATAACAAGATTCATCCATCATGGAAAATTTTCCAACGATGTCGATGAATTTAGTGCAAACCGTAAGGGAGAGAAACGATAAAGCCGAGGTATGAGTATTATACATTTCTTAAATAAGAAGTAATAATGCCAACAAATTTGAGATTTTGGGGAAGCAATGTTTATAAAATTTATCTTTTTTTATATTTTTTTAATATGGTTGTATGATTGTATCTTAACAAACTTACTTTGATTACTGAAAATAAAAAGTTATTGGAAGAAACATAAGAAAACTATTACATAAAAGAAATGATATAGTCTAAATTGATTATCTTGATTATACAATCTTATTTTTTACACTATGGCCAACCACATTGACATAGATTCATTTAGTCAAATGAAATTTATTATGAAACTCATATGATAATATTTTTCTAATTATAATTTTTTCATTTTTTTCAGATGAAGGAAGATCAGATAATATTATCCTTACATTACCCTTTTCATTTTATTTCCAATAAGGGGGAGAAATAACATTGGATGATCAAGAAAATGAAAACATAACATGTGTATAATGTTTTGAGAACACATATTGACTTTAATTAAGTTTGATGTTTGATACATATATTGAAAATTAACGCAAAGGGGTGATTTATATTCCAAATTGATCTAGGTTACATTTGTATTAATGTTTTTATAAAAATATCCATAATAATATTGGACAATTTTGAGAGAGGATATTTAAAAAAATTTCCTTGTAAAGGTTTCAATGTTTCCTTATAATGCTTGTCAATGTTTCCTTACAATGTCATATTATTTTATTCCAATCTTCATTTTCATTAAATCATGAGCATACTAATGATTTGGGATGAGTTTTTACAAATTCATATAAAGGGAAGGAAGTAAAAAATGATGAATAATGCTATCATATGAACTAACTAAATGTTATTGGATGGAGGAGATGATGTATAAGCTCTAGTTTCAAGTTGCGCGGTTCAAGGATCTCTCAAGACGATGATTAAGTGGTGTTGGAATCGATATGTTGATGTGAGTGGATTTGGAATCTATTGTCTTAGTTGATATTCATATTCAAATTTTAATTTGAATTTTTAAATCTAAGGTTTCTGTATAAGAATTTTAGAATGTTTTATATCTAAAAATACTTAAATATAATTTTATTAAAATAAAGAAATGTATTTGGAGGATTAGATGAAGGAAACCTATGTATAACATTGATCAAACAAGAAAAAATTCATGCCTGATGGATGAAAATAAGACAGAGTGAACTGATGAATCAATGGAGTTCCATTGGTCATTAAATTTGAGATGTCTAGGTTAGTTTAAGGAATGATATGAAGCTGCATAAGATGGAAATATATAATGGGATCAGATAGAGCTATGTGAAGATGAGTTATGATATTTAATGAATATTTATATAAATATAAAGATAATGTGTGTACATGGAACAATTCATTGAGATATTTGATGAAGGATAATATGTCAATTATATCGTATGGGGATAATAATTTCATATCATCAGATGAATAAATATATGAGGTTGTGTTGGATGAAGGTTCATCAAACAAAAACAATAAATATCCAAATGATGGAGTATAATGATGACATTAGATGTATAATTATGATGCTATTAGATGGATGTGCTCTAGTGAAAGAATGGATTAAAAAGTTTGATATATAGTTACTCTATAAAATAGATGGTTCCTATCAAATTTGACCCAAGATAAGACATATCACATGGAGATTTCGATTGTGAGTCTATTAGATAGTGAATTGTGGAGATGTACCATCATATAGGGGAGTTAATGAAAAGTACATTAGAAAGACATTTTTCAAACAATGTTTAATGGATATTTACATAAAATTTTAAATTAATTTACAATAAATATGAAATGGTTTTCATAAATTGTTTTATATCATGAAAATTTAATAATTTTGATGAAATCCAAGGATATAAGAATTTTTATGAATATTATAAAAGGATATTGAGGAATATAGTGGAAATTAAATGATAAGGATATCAAAAAAATTAGTTCCACTGAGAATTAAAATAACTTCCATTTCCCACCTATTCATCTGAAAAGTGAACCAATTGATGTGTGAGGATTTGTCGAAAATCCACCAGCCAATATTTTTTTTACCTATGCATGCAATATTGTGCACACCCAGAGACAGTCTCAAGGAGGAAAATCACAAAAAATCAAATTTCTATTATCACTAATTATATTATAACTAATATAGAATTAAATAATATGAAGAATTTTGTTTTAAATATGAATAATATATATATATATATAATTAAATACAAATAGAATGAATGAAGACAAAATGTTGTTAAATAGAAAAGTGATGGTCCTTAGAGACCAGCCAAATTGAAACATTATATTATCTTTATTAGTTTGAATTTAAATTTATGAACATGATCTATAATATGTAGGAAAATCCACTCCAACCCATGTTTTGAATATATGGTGCACTTAATGATCACCGAGAGACCACACATCCACCTCCTCGATAGGGAGAAAATATTATATAGTTGAAAGATAAGTCCCAGGTGGAAAGTGGAGACAAAAATGTGACTTACCCACTAAGAACCTTGTTGACATAAATATAAGAGAATATGAAACAATAAACATTAGTTTTCAATGACTTGGGTCCATCACTAGAATGATCTCTTGGGAACTTCCTCGGGTTGGTTACTCATGAACATGAGTTTTAGAGATCATAATGCAGACTAAAGGTGTGGAAAAATAAAATATTTAAAATATGAGAAAGAGTGGAAGAAGAAGAATTTAATAAATAAAATAAATAATACCATTATAGTAAAAAGAAAAAGAAAAATATTTAAAATGGCCAAACAATGTTTCCAGGTTTTGGAAGAGAAGTGATACTTTTTTTATAGGAAAAGGGAGTGAAATTTTCAGCTCCATAATTTTTCAGCACTAATTATATTATAACTCATATAAAACTAAATTATATGAAGAATTGGGTTTTATATATGCATTAAATAGTAATATATATATATATATATATATAATTCAATGAAGATAGAATGAGTTCAAAAAAATGTTGTTAAACAGATTGAAGATCCTCATAGGGGAACACCCAAATAGATCTTTCATCATTTATTTATGAGTTTCAAATTAACGTAATGGAGATGATCCATTTTATGAATTAAAATCTATCTATAACCATGTAATATATATATGGTGCACTCATAGATCACTAAGATACTAGACATCCACCGCCTCGATTGAGGGAAAATATTATAGAAGAAAACTTAAGTCTCAGGTGGAATATTGAGCCACAAAGGATCCATAAACAATAATATCCCCCTGACCTAACTCTAAGAGAATATGAAACAATAAAAATGAAAGATCAATGACATGGTTTTAACATTGGATTGATCCCTCAGGAACTTCATTGAGTTAGTTAGTCATGATCATGAGTTTTTTATATCACAGTGGGGAAGAACATGGTGGAATCCAAAAGATTTAAAATATGAGAACGAGTGGAAGAAAAATTGGAAAATATATTGAAAACGAATAATGATATTGCATGGAAAAGAAACTAAAATAATATTTAAAATGAAAACATATAATTTCCAATATTTTTAGATGAAGAGGGGATATATTTTAATGGAAAAAATGGGTGAGATTATTGGATCCATAATTTTTCATCATAAATTTGAGTGTCGTAACACATTTTTTTACTGAATCAGGGAACGTTGTCTTCTTGAATGTTTTTTAAAAAAATATGATACATTTTTTACCTCAAAATTTCTTCTCCATTTTAAATTTTTGGAGGATGTTATGGCCCAATTACTCATTGAATTTTATTCTAAAGGATTTCATCCTCAATCATCCATCAATGTTGAGAATTCAATGAACCCCTTACTGAGGGAATAACTACTTTATAATTTATATTGCAATTATAATATTAATCCTATTTAAAATAAAATTTTTATCATCTAAACTGGAGCTATGAATCACAATTTATGTCTCATTTCCAGAGGTGGTTCCCACCCTCTCCTCCCAAATAATTTTCCAAACTAAGAGATTTTCTCAATACTCTATTTCTATGGTGTATCTCTTGGTCAAAAAAAATGTTGGTGAAAATAAATCATAGAAATCCAAAAAAATAACAACTAAAATTTTAATTATATTTTAAAATTTATTCCAAAAAAATATAAGCGATAAACTTTTTCTAAATTTTCTGTATTAAGATATTTCCACATTTTAGCCCATAACACACCATAAATCCAAATTTGATGAAATAAGATCAAATTTTTAATTTGGGATTGTTTAAATAATATAAATATATATAAAAAGTATGGAAAATATTATCTCTATCAATTCACCCATACATAAATTTTTTTCCCTAAAAATAAAGTCTCAACATGGAATTTCAAGCGCACCAATTTCACCAATATTCAAATTCCAAAGAAATAAAATCAAATAATTTTCAATATAAAATCAAATTTTTGTAAATCCGCATAAAACATCAATTAAATTTCCCATTTTCTAATGAAAAAAAATCAATTATTTTAATTTATCCCTTTTGAAAATGGTGGAACTTCTCTTATCATTCAATCAAGTTACTCAATTAATTATTAATAAAAATTCCAAATCTTGACATTCCTCAATTATTAAACTTTTCTCTTATCCCTCTATATAAAATTTAATTTTTTGTATAATCATATCATGAATAAAATATCATTTACATAGGCATGTAAAGAAACTACTTTATACCCTTTTTGAAGAAAAAGGCCACATAAAATCATAGGCTTGTAAAATATTGTTTCCATAGGCTTGTAAAAGATCCTTTCCATAATGAATTATTTGTGCACCCTCTAGAATATTTTTTTAACTTTTTTTTTCTTTTTCAAAGAAAATTTTCACTTTTTTTTTCAATTTTTTTTAATGTAATAAAATTCCAATCCACTACCAAACCATATATGATAAAAACCATAGGTCTATGAGTTTTAATTTTGGGTTATTCTAATCACAACACATTTTTCTAATTTTTTTGTTTCTTTTATTCATCTTCAATTTTTTATATTCAAGAAGAGAAAACAATTAATTATAATAAATAGTCAAAACACTATTTTGTTCCCATAATAATGACCCCACACATTTTATTTACCATTTAAATCATCACTTACACCATGATTCTCTTTACGCCCACACTTTAACTTTAGATTATCATAAAAATTCCCGGAATTGGGTAGGAATATACAAAAATGGATTAAAAATAGGTCAACCCTATAAAGGTAATTCATGGTATCTATGGGCTAAAAAATATATTAAAGATGGTATGTTAAGTATAAGTGTTTTTAATAAGATTCATCAATCATTTTAATTTTTTTTTCATTGTCATGGATTTGAAAAGTTCAAATGCATGTTCTGGTCGGTGACATGTCCCAAGATCACTCATGTAATATGATCAAGAATAAAATAAGAAATATTTGGTCTAGGAATTCTCTCAGTAATGAGAATATGATATTGAGAAATCACTCTCAAGTCATGATTAAAAATAAAAAATCAATTCGGCTAAATTTCATAGATTCAAAGAATAAAATTTTGTTTAGGAAACTTTATTTATATGAATCAATCAATTCCCTCAAATCATGAGTCCTCATTTCAATATTCATGATTCACATTAATCATCCAATTATCCATTTTAATCATTCAATATAATTAACATTGAAATCTAAAATATCGCAGCACAAGATTCATAAGAAATTCATGTCTCCTAGATAATTCATATAAGGTGATAATTCAAGTGCGGGCACTCAGTTTTCTAATTTAATGTTGAAAAAATGTCAGCAGACAAAAATTTGGGGAGTTTAAAAGGTAAAAAAATATAAGTAAACACCCACTTGAAATGAATATTGGTACTTATAATCCATAGTTTGGGTCCTCCGTCTTCCCTTGTGAACCTATAAAAGAAAATTATACAATTAAGCAAAATGATCATATCATTTATGTTCAAAAATATATGAGGGGAGGGGATGTATGATAGACTAATCCAAAAAATGAAATTGAA
Organism: Viscum album; assembly: GCA_963277665.1. Taxonomy (NCBI): domain Eukaryota; kingdom Viridiplantae; phylum Streptophyta; class Magnoliopsida; order Santalales; family Viscaceae; genus Viscum; species Viscum album. Next base: position 255,956,377 of record OY728128.1, on the reverse strand, counting down.
ATCCTCTTTACTAAGATGAAAATGTAAATTACTTTAAAGAAAGTAAATGATAAATCTTGGCATGATCCCACAAGTAGGCCCTGGATTTTTACTACCATTAGAGGGTAGTAACAATATTAATCCATAATAATATTGCGGGAGGATATTATTATACATGAACAACCACATGTTTTTCTTCCCAACATTCACTTCCTTTTTCCCTTTTGAGGATAATTACATGTAGATAAAAAAATAGATCCTATACCAACAAAATGGAGTATATTTTTCATGTAGGATATAAGGAAGTATGAATCCTCCTCCTCTTTGGATGCTACTTGTCTAACACATTCTTCTCTATCTAGTAGTTTCTCTAGATATTCATTATCAAAAGAATAGTCAAAGGGAAAGTCAAAGTGTACCTATATATTATTAAAATTAAAACATGAATTATCAATATCAAAATATTCCCCATCAATGTAAGAATCATTTGGCTTAGTTTCCTTAGGCAGATCCACTTGGTTCTTTTCTTTTACTCCCTCAATTAAATGTATAATGTGTTCAGGGAGCCCTAAATGTTCCTCAATAGGTTCATTTTGTTTTTAATAATATTCTTCTAGGATTTAATATTATTTGTATGAATTTTAAAATTCAAAACTATTTGGATTTATACATAAATCAGTTATAATGAACAAATGAATCTATGTTTTGGAATGTATCGTATCCCTTAGTTGGTTTGGCGTGAATATCTTCATTAGTGGAAATAACCAATTGAATTTGAGAAGTAGAAGATAGAGGTAGGTAGTCAGGATCCCCCATTTCATAGATCTCCTAAAAAAATAGGAAAGACTAATGGGGACTATTATTGGACATTGTACACTTGATAAAATGTTGGAATGAAATGGGGGAACTCAGTTAGATCTTAGGCAATCGCTTCAAAAATTTGTTTGTTCATGTCCTCCCTCAGGACATAGTTGAATACTTTGAATGAATTATACCTAATATTTTATTTCTAAAATAACTTTATCTATCTAAAAATAACATAAAAACCATCCTTCATGTACAATAGTGGTACATTAATTGTTTCTTGCGCCTATGGGAAATTATTCCATGAAATAAAGAAACAATCATTTGAAAACATCATGGAAAAATATATATATATTCATTTTTGAAATTTTTGATTTTTTTGTTTTATTTATTAAAAATGGTGTGTGGTCTCAAGTAGGTATCTCACACCACATCGAATTTATATTATCACTAATTATATTATAATTTATATAAAACTGATAAATATGATGAATTGGGTTTTAAATACTAATTAAATATTAATATATATATATATATATATATATATATATAATGCAATGAAATATAATGAATGCAGATAAAATGTTGTTAAATAGAAAATAGATCTTCCTAGGATAATGCCCTAATTAAACCTTCATTGTTTATTTATTAGTTTCAAATTAACATAATCAAAATTATCTATAATATGCATGAAAATCCTCTCTTACACATGCTGTGAATATATGGTGCACTCAATGATCTAGGAGAGACAACACATCTGCCTCCTCGATCGAGGGAAAATATTGCATAAGTGAAAGTTAAGTCTCATGTTTAAAGGTGAGACAGAAAGGTGCCTTACCCACTAAGATTCACCCTGAACTAACTATAATAGAATTTAAATCAATAAAAACGAATTTGAAATTACTTTGGTTATACACTGGATTGATCCCATGGTAACTTCCTTGGGTTATTCACTCATGATCATGAGTTTTTTAGATCATAGTGGGGAAGAACATGGTAGAATCACACAAGATTTAAAATATGAGAATGATTAGAAGAAGAAGATTAAAAGATATAAAAATATAATAATAATTTTAAATGGAAAATAAACTAAAAAAATATTTATAATGTCTACATATAGTTTCCAATATTTTGAGATGGATAGGGGACACATTTTTATAGGCAAAAGGAGTGAGATTTTTGGATCTACAACATTCCTCAGAAAATTTTCAAGTCATACCACCTTGTTTTGACTAAATCATTGAATGTGGTTTTATATAATGTTTTTTTCTCATTTTACCTATAAATTTCAGATCCATATTCCATGTTTTGAAGAAGTTATGGCCCAATTACTATGATATTTTTATTCGGTCTCAATGTTTCATGAATCTTCCTTTAATGATGAGTGTTCAATGACCCACTAAATGAGTAAATAACTCCTTGAAAATTTTTGGGGGAAATTTTAAATGAATAATATTTCAAATACATTTTTAATCAAATCAATTTAATGTGTGTAAGAAGAGTTTTGGCTCATTTCTGAAGGATGGGTTAACCCTATCCGCCAAAACAATTTTCCAACATGATTAACTTTTTAGCACACTATTTGTTTGAATTAGCTCTTGGTACAAAAGACAATGTTATAGAAAAAATATCATGGAATAAAAAATATAAAAAAATTCACTCAAATTATTATTATATTTTTAATGTTTTTTCCAAAATAGAAATGTTATTAAAATTTTATAAAATTACATGATTATGAAATTATCACATTTTATCCCAAAACACACCATAAATCCAAATTTGATTCAAATAAGATCAAATTGATAAATTTATAGGGTTAAAGTAATTTAAATACATATTAAAATGCATAAAATATTAGCTTTATCAATTTTCACATTATTAATTTTTTTTCTCAAGCATAAAATCTCAACATGGAATTCAGAGGGCAAAAATTTGACCAATATTCAATTTTCTAAGCAATAAAATTAAACAATTTTAAATGTCAAATGAAATTTTCAGAAATCCACATAAAATATCAATTTAATTTTCCATTTTCTAAAGAAATATCCAATTCAATTATTTTTCATTCTCCCTTTTGAAAATAATTGAACTTCTCTTCTCATTCATTCATGTTCCTTAATTCATTGTTATTTAACATGCTAAATCATGAATTACATAACCTTTCAATATTTTCTATCATCACTCATGATAAAATTTAAGTGGAGTTATGTTCATATCATTAGTACATGATCCTTATTTATAAGCATGTAAAGGAACATATTTATCCAGTTTGTAAAGAAAAAAGTGACATAAAATCATGAAGACATTTATTAATGTTTCAAATGGATCTGTGGATTTAGGTTGGTAGGAATTGATGTTTGAATATAAAGGCTCAAGGAGGTGGTTTATCTATTAATTAAAATGAATGATATCAAAAATAAATGTGTAAGGAAATTATATCCTTCAAAGTATCAATTCCCATTTCCCTAAAACTCAATGTACATTTACGATTAAATAAAGAAAAATGAATTATTTGTGCACCCTCTTGAAATTTTTTGGTAAAATGTTTTTTTTGTTTTTCAAATATCATTTTCATTTTTATAAAAGTTATTAATTGAATAAAAATCACATAAACCACCTTAACACACATGATAAAAATCATAGGTCTATTAAAGGTTATTTTTGGTCTTCCCAATCCCAACCCATTTTCTCGTTTTTGGGTGTTTTTTTCATTTCAAGTTTTTTTATTCAAGAGGAAGAAAACAATGAATTATAATGAATAAATCAAAAACCATAATTTTTACCCCTAACAAGAACACTAAACTTTTTTAATTACAATTTAAATCATCCATTCCATCATTATTTACAATACCCCCACATTTAATTTTTAAATATCCTAAAAATACAAAGAGTATGGTGGGAATGGATAAAAGAGGTTTGAAAATTTGTTCAACCCTTTAAAAGTAATTCACGGTCTCGATGGGATAAAAAGGATTGAAATAAAGGTGAAATTTTAAGGATATGTGGGTTTTCAAAAGACCCCTCAATCATTTTAAGTGTGTTTTTATATAGTCATAGCTTTGAAAATTTCACATGAAAGTTCTAGTTGGTGGTATATCCCATGATCTTTCAATAAATATGCACAAGAATAAAATAGGAAATAAATGGTTGAGAAATTATCTCAGGAATGAGAATATGATATTGGGTAATCACTCAAGGAATGAATAATAATAAAACATTAATTCACATAAATTTCATAAATTCAAAGAATGAAAAAATGGTTAGGAAATTTTTTTTACTTGAATCAACAAATTCCCTCAAATCATGAGTCCTCATTTTAATATCCACAATTCAATATAATAATAAAATTATCGATTTTAATCATACAATATCATTAACATTGAAATATAAAACATGGAATCATAGGATTGATAAGAAAATCATGTCTCTTATATAATACAAGTTAGACAATAATTCATGTCTCGACACACAATTTTCCTATTTAATGTTCAAAACATGTATACGGACAAAACTGTAGAGTTTAAAAATAAAAAATATATGTAAACTCCGTTTTTAAATGAATATTTATACATTCCATCCACAGTTTTGAGATTAATTTTTCTATCATAAACCAATAAAAGAAAATTTTACAATTAATTACAAGGATCAAGTCATTTAAGTTAAAAAATATATAAGGGAGAGGGGATGAATGCTGGACTAATACAAAAAATGAAATTGAAATCTGATTTATTAAATTTAAAATTAAAATTAATATAATGTAAGTAAAGGACAAATCTTGGCATGATCCCCCATGTTAGAACTGTATTTTTACTACCTCCATAGGGAAGTACCATATATAATCTATAACAAGATGGTGGGTGGATATTCTTGGGCTTGATTAACCACGTGTTTTTCCCATATTTCACTTATTTGTTCTTGTTGAGGAGAATTACATGTTGAAAATACACTAGATATACTCCCTTAATAATGATGTATATTTTTCATGGTAGGGGTAGGATAATGTTTGAAACCACCTCCTCTTTGGTTTCTTCTTATGAAACATCTTCTTTTATATCTAGAGTTTTTTTCAAGGTAAGCTTCATAAAAATAATTTCCAAAGGGAATGTTAGAGTATAATTATATTATAATTAAATTAAAATAGGATGTATCAAAATAAATTTATTCACTATCAAATTAAACATCTTTTTCCTTGGTTTTCATAGGCCAGGCCACTTGGATCGTTTAATGTACTCCCTCTAGAAAAATTTCAACGTGTTCAGGGAGAACAAAATGTTCCTCAATAGGTGCATTTTTTTCATCATATTCCACGAGGTGGTAATATGACTTCGATGAATTTGGAAATTTAAAACTATTAGTAGTGATACTTGAATTATTATAATAAAATGAATTGATTTTTATTTAAATAATGTATCCTCTCCCTATGTTGTTTCATCCAAAATATTTTCTTCAGTGGAAATCACCTCTTGAAGTTGATAATTAGAAGATGGGGGAAGGTAGTTAGGATCCTCCATTTCATGCATATACATATAAAAACTATGGAAGACTAAGTGGGGAATATTCATGGACCTTGGAAACATGATACAATTCTAAAAAGTAATGGGATAACCCAGTTAGCTCAGAGGCCATCGCTTCAAAAATTTGTTTGTTCATGTCCACCCTCAGGCTAACAATGAATTATTTGAATGTATTCTCCCATTAATTGATTTAAAAAATAACCCCAACTATCTATAAATTAAAAAAACAATATCATTCATGGAAAATGGTGATATATTAACTGGTTCTTACAACTTTGGAGAAATTATTCCATGAATTAAAAAATTAATCATTTGAAAACATAATGGATTTTTTTTAAATTTTTTGATTTTTTGTGATATTTATGAAACATGACGTGTAAAAGCATTGAAAGTCCCCAGAAATGAAACTAAATTAATACAAGAGGATTTTTTTGTGAATCCTTAGTCAATAAATTATTTTCCTAAGCATATAATATTGAGCACACCCAGAGTCGGCCACAAGGAGGAAGCTCACACAACATTGAATTTTAATTGTCACTAATTATATTATAACCAATATAAAAATAAATAATATGAATAAGTGGTTTTGATATATTCAAGATTTATCACAAATATATATACGTAATGAAATTCAGACAGAATGAATGAAAACAAAATGTTGTTAAACAAAAAGAATATCCTCCCAGGACAACACCCAAATTGACCCTTCATTATTTATTTATTAGTTTCAAATTAAAATATTTAACATGCTCTATTTTATCCATGGAAATATTATCCTACCCATGTTATGAATATATGGTTCACTCAACAATCACCAAGAGACCGAACATCCACCAACTCGATCAAGGGAAAATATAAGGAGCCAACCTTAAAATTACATAATCTTCTATTAAATGAATACTTCACATTGAGGATCTTTTCAGGTTTAGTGTTATAGAGAATTAGGCCATAACTGTTACATTACATCTTAAAAATTACAAGGTATACACTTCTTCTCATTTTAAATAATTTTTCCTAAAATAAAAACTATTGAAAAAAAGTGTCATGTCTAGTCCCATGTTTTAGATTACATGACATTTTGTGGATCCCATCCTTGACCCTATTCATCTTTAGGTCCTGTGAAAAACATTGAAAAGCTTGGTATGAGTATAAAAAGATTAGTAAGAGTTATAAAAAATAGAAAGAAAACATTAGTCCATCATTGAATACATAACATAAGATCTTTAACATGCCATATGAAGTCATACTATTTATGAAAAAAACATAGAAAACATAAATCATAAAGTTAACTTGTAGCATCCGTATCATAATTACATTGTATTTATCATAGCAATGTAGGGATTCAAATTTTGAATACTCTTGATAGTATATTACATAAATATCTAAGGATAAACATTCATGTTTACCTTCTCCATGTTACCCAATGCATTGGAGAGAAATCTAGGGCTCACCCTCCCTAGTTTTATCATGAAAAAACCCATATATGTAAACAATTCCCAAGAACCATAACATATTCATAACACTCTAAACAAACATAAAGGATAGATAAATTTCCACATTCCCATAAAAATATGTCATTTAAATATATTAACATAAAAAATCCATCATCGAAACCATTTTCAATACCAAAATATGTAAAAGAGTATGTGATATATATTTTCCTATTAAAAACATTACGACTTGTTAAGGAAGCCAAAGATCAAATAATACTCGCGACTGCGGAAAGGTCATTGTAACCATGTATATTAAAAAGACACATTATTTTTTTTGTCTTTTAGGATAATTATTCATAGAAAAAATATTCCATTTGAATGAAAAGAAAAGTAAAATGTCGTTATACAACATATAAAAGATAATCGTGTATTAAAACCAAATATTCTTCAATGAAATGAGATTGGGATGAAGTCCCTCACCTCATGTCTGAGTTGACCCGTTGGTTCATTAATCTCTCTAATAATAAAATAAAGTTAATTTATAATTTATTAAGAACCTTTTTCATGATTATTATTCTTTTTATATTACTAATTTCCATGTTATAAACAATATGTAATCATTTAAGTTAATAATTTTCATTTTGTCGATATTTGGTTCTTGAGTCAAAAATGGACTTCTTATAATTATAAGTTGTTCACATGGTCAAAAGTTCATTATATACAGAATGATATTATTGATTTAGATATGATATATATCATATATATCAATTATATGCATGTATTTATTATAGTATATAACATTTGGAGGTAAGAAATGAAATGCACCGTTTTTGGAGACGATAAGCCATATGTACAATTGAACGCTACATTCATTTCAATATCTTATTTTAATGGAAATAAAACATAATTTTACATAGTTATATTATAATTAAAATATAATATCATATATAATATCATTAACTTCATCCTTTATATGTCCCACATATGGAATTAACAAGTCATATCACTTTGAGGGGGCAGTAGTCCACAGTTCCTGTAATCACATTATCATGTTTAACCATAATAGAAACCATAAAGGAATGATATAAATGAAAAATAAACAAGGATAAAGAAAAAATAAACAAAATATATATCATATATAATTACAGTTCCATCCTAATGTCCACCACGAGAGGCGGTGGAGATAATTGAACAATCATCATTTCGTGAGGCGTTAGTTTGCCATTATCAGAAACAATATGTTCTTTACCATTTAGATGGAGGTGTTTGTATGATTAGATATAATCCATATCATAAAAAAAATCCTCTTATATTGAAAATTATGGTGTTGTTATAAAATAAAATAATAAAATGAGTTTAGGGGTTGGAGAAGTAAAATTAAAGAAATAAATTCAAGAGAAACTGTTACCTTTAATTCAGGTAACTCCCTTTTGTTTGAATCAAAAGGAATTCTTGAAGTGACTTATGCCTAAGTTAAGGCTTATAGGTGTAATATAGTTATCTTGAGAGTTTATTTGGGTAGGTTTCAGTTGATCCAAGGGGCTTGAGAGGTGTGAGGAATGGGTTAGAAGTGGTGTCCTTTTATAAGGGGAGGAGATGCTCTTTAGGAAAGTGTGAAAATATTATTTTATTTAATAATTATTTTCGGTTTCTAAAAGGACCAAAATATATTAAAGTAGAATATAATATGACTAATGGTATAAATATTATTATCAAATAATAATTGTACAGGTTTTGGTTATTATTTTAATCTTTATAATATTATTTATTTAAATCATTTATTAAAGAGGTAAACACTGCATCATTATTACGTCATAAATAATTTTATTTATTTGATGTCTAAAAATTATAAAAAAATACCATGATGTAGGAAATATCTTTAGATTTCCAATTAATATTTATAGTCAAAAATATAACTTATATACCATAATGTAAAAATTAATTTACTAAAATATATTTGTTTGTGTCATTTTGTCATATAATTTAAATTAATTAATATAAAGTGTCATTATCACTATTAAGTGGCTCCATGGGGTCCCAAATTCAACCCAAGGATGCCCATGGTCAGGAATGACTCATCCAATAAGGTTAGGGTATGTGTTAAGTTAATTTTTTATTATTAGGAAATATTTTTTACCTTTATTTACCTTATTTATCTTTAACCGTGGTAAAAAAAATCAAAAGATACTATTCGCCAAAAACATTTTTCATCTTATTAAACCACATTTTAATTAATAATAATAAAAACCATATATGTTTGATTTTATAAATTCAATTTATAGATGCGATAGAATTTCATTTTAATGAAAATGTCACTTTTAACTACTGTGTAGTGGTTTTACTATTCATCAAAAATTCAAGCTTTTCAGAAAACTACAAAAAATAGAGACTAAGCTATATTTGATATTTTAAATTATAAAATGATGTCTATTTTAAAAAATTAAAAAAATATAAGTTTGATTAATTAATTTAAAATTAATTACTGTCGTAAAAAAGTGTGTTTTTAAGAAATATTAACTATCAAAAGATTGACACATGTTTTTGTCCAATTTTAAAGTGAAATTAATTCCAATGACCAACATTGTATTAAATGGTAAAAATATAATCTAATTAAAATTTAAAACTAACTGAAAAGATAATAAAACCATATAAATAAATTATTTTAAAAGGTATTTTTGAATTTAAATATTTTATTTTATACTATTCATCAGAAAATGAATTTTATCAGAAAATACAAAACATTTAACCAAAGTAAATCTGCATGTCCTGATTCTAAAGAAGAATTTTATTCAATCAAAATGAACATAAAAATGTGACCAAAACTAGATTTATAGATGGTTCTTCATCAAAAGGCAGTAAATTGACCTTTTAAAGAATATTAGAGTATTTATTGTTAAAATTTGATTAATTCACATTTTAAGCCTCTAAAATTTATTGGATAAATGTAAAAACATTTAACAAACATGTATAATCATATTTTAGTTAGTTCTATTCATTCATTCCATTATAATGGATAGGTGTTAATTATATTTAAAATAATAATATTATATTATTAGTGTGCATGGTAAGATTTTAAAGAAACCTGATGTTGAATATTGGGTACACCATTAAGCATATCAACCCCTTTAAAGTAAAATTAATATTTAATTCACAAATATGAATAATTATGAAAAGGTATTATTTATTTATTTACCTGGGATGTTACAACCTTCCCCCATTTTGGAAATTGCATCCTCACAATTTTATTCACTTATAAAATAAATGGGAGTATTTATCCCTCATAGCATTTTTAGATTCCCACGTTAACTCTTCAACCATATGGGTTTTCCACAAAACCTTTACATTGTGAATTACTATATTCCACAACACTTTCTCTCTTCAATCCAGAATCGAGACTAGCTATTCCTCATAAGAGAGCTTCTCTTCCAACTGAACTACCTATGGACTTAAAACATGAGATGGATCTGGCATATACTTTCTCAACATTGAAACATGAAAAAATTGTGTACCTAGGATAAACATAGAGGTAAAGCCACTCTATAAGCAACTGATCCAACTTTCTCCAGGATTTCATAGGATCCACTAAAACTCAGACTCTACTTACCTTTCTTACCAAAAACATATCACACTTTTCCATATAGAAACTTTGAGAAAGAAATGATCACCTACCTCAAAAGAATGATCTTTCCTCCGATTATTCGCATAACTTTTCTGCCTGCTCTGATTTGTTCTCCTTTTCTTCTGAATCAACAAAACGTTTTTTCCATATCTTCTACCAATTTGTGTCCCATTAACTCCCTTTCACCTACATCATCCAAAAATGATGGAGTTCTACACCGGTTCCCATATAATTCCTCAAATGGATCCATCTGTATATTTTGATGAAAACTGTTATTATAAAAAAACTCAACCAAAGAAAAATTTTGGTCCCAACTTCCCTGGTAATCCCTCAAGCACACACGTAACATATCCTCCAAGTTAAGAATTGATCGTTCTAACTGCCCAGCTAATTCCTGATGAAAATATATACTAAAATATAATTCAGTACCCAATGACTTCTGAATTCCTTTCTAAATGTTAGAAGAAAAACTGGGATCACAATCAGATACAATGGATAAGGGAACTCCATGCAACATGAATATCTTATAAACATACAATCGAGAAAGTTGATCTAGAGACAAATTATCTCCAATAGGATGGAAATGAGCATATTTAGTCAATAGATCAACAATAACCCAGACCGCATTATTACCTCAAGATGTATTTGGTAATCCCCCAATGAAGTCTATGGATATATTTTTCCATTTCCACTCTGGAACCGGTAAAGACTGAAATAACCCTTTATGTGACTGCTGCTCTACATTAACCTACTGAAAATTCAAACACATCACATCAAAATTAGCAATATATCTTTTCATTCCATCCCACAAAGAATACTCTTGAAGATCTCTGTACATATTAGTACTACGAGGATGAATTGAAATTGGAGAACTAAGAGTTTCACATAACAACTCATTCTTCAACTGTGAATCATAATGGACACATAATTTCTTCCCAATCCTCAAAACACAATCATTATCAATGTTAAATTTATGCAACATACCCTTATGAAACAACTCTACCTTTTTCTGCAAAGCACTGTCTTCCTTTTGCACTTGCCTTATTCTGTCTGATAGAGATGATTTCAATGAAACCTGAAACCAAAAAGAAGAATTTCTTGTACAAAAAAATTCTAGGACAAATTTCAACAAATCAAAAACCAAAGGATCTCATTCCAAATGTATGATGGTCAATGATGCATTACATTTTCCACTCAAAGAATCATCCTCTTTATTTTCCATTCCTAGGTGATAATGAAAAGTGAAATCATAATCCTAGATTAAGTCTAACCATCTCCTCTGTCTCTTATGCAATTATTTCTGAGTGAATGTATACTTCAAACTTTTTTGGTCGGTATATATTTCGTATTTTACTCCATACAAATGATGCCTCCAAATTTTTAAAGAAAAAACAACAGTATCTGATTCCAAATCATGTGTAGGGTAATTTAACTCATTAGGTTTCAACTGACGTGAAGTATAAGAAATTACCTGATCATTCTACATAAAGACACAACCATGTCCTTTCAACGAAGCAACAATGTAAATAACAATCTCACCATTTCTGGAAGGTAGTTCCAAATCTAGAGAATTCACCAATCTTGTTTTTTATTCATGAAATCAATCATCACATTCTTTTGTCAAAATGAACTTAACACATTTTCAAGTGAACTTTTCATTGGGCTTGATAACTGTTCGAAATTTTCAACAAACCACCGGTAATACCCTACCAAACCCAGAACACTAAGAATCTCAGTTATATTTGTGGGTCTTTTCCATTATTCATAAACTATTGTTTTAGCAAGATCAACAGTTATACAATTTATTGGAACAGTGTGTCCAAGGAACGAAATTTCCTGTAACCAAAACTGACATTTAGTGAATTTCCCAAATAGTTTATTTTCTTTTATGGTTTTCAAGACAACCCTCAAATGAATTTCATGTTCATATTTACATTAATAATAAACCAAAATATCATCAACGAATGCAACCAAAAACATATCTAAGAACACATAGAAAATTATGTTCAAAAGATCCATGAATACAACAGGAGTATTGCTTAAATCAAAAGGCATAACCACAAATTAATTATAGCCATATCTAGTATGAAATGCAGTCTTCGGAATGTCTGCTTCCTTTACTTTAAACTGATGGTACCTCAACCTCAAGTCAATCTTAAAAAAATACTGAGCACCCGGGAGCTGATCAAACAAATCTTCCATATGAGGCAAAGGATACTTGTTCTTAATAGTGATGTTACTCAGTGCGCTATAATCAACACAAGGTCTCATTAAACCATCTTTCCTTTTAACAAACAAGATAGGATCACCCCATGGTGATGATCTAGGTCGAATGAAACCTTTATCTAATAACTCATGTAATTTCTTCTTTAACAATAAAAGTTCAATTTGATCCATTCGAAAAGAGGGTTTTGAAATTGTCTTAGAATCAGGAACTAAGTCGATATTAAATTCAACTTCCTGATCATGTATAATACCAGACAACTCATCAGAAAAAAAATAAAGTACTCATTTACCACTAAAACATCATTAATTTGAATAGTTCCTTTGTTTTTATCAATATGTTAAAGGTAACATTCATTTCCATATTTTACTAGTTTCTCAGCTTCCTGATATGTTATCAAACGTAAGGGTTCATTCTTGAACAAAAACTGAAAATCATTCTAAAAATAAACCTCTATAGCTCCGCAGTTAATCTTAGCATGATAAACAGAAATCCAATCAATACCCAAAATCACATCAAACTCTACTAGAGGCAAAAAAAATAAGGTTTCTAGGTAGATTATTTTAGCACACAAGGACATGAAGATTCTTATAATTTCTTTTTGATTCAACATTTCATCCCAGTGTTTTTACCATATTTTTAGGATTCATTTCTTGATATGGAATTCCAAATTTACTAGAAATATTCTCATAGATTAACAAATGAGTATACCCCGAATGAAACAACACATTGAAATAATCTGAAAAAACAAACAGTGTACCTGATACAACCTCATTTGATGGCCCAACATCTGCTGAAGTAGATGAAAAGGACTTCACCACCCATTTATTCATGTATTCTGGTAGCTTTTCCTAAATTGAGTTCTTCATTAGACACTCATTTTCATAATGAATCATTTCATTGCACTTTAAACATCTTACTGATTGTAAATCAGATTTTGTCTTACCATTACCCCGCTATTTTTTAGTGAAATTAAGATCCTTATGTTTGATTTTACCACATCATTTGCACTGACCATAATTCAAAATACATTCCCCAGTATTCTTTTTACCACAATTTTCACAAAATGTAAACTTAAGTTTCTTACCATAACACTTTTTTGAAGAGATTTTCCCTTTTTCCTGCAACAATGACCTCTTATTTTATTGTTTTTCAAAGAAGACATGGTCATCGAAAAACTATATTTCCACCTTCTTTCCACATCAAACAAGTTTTTAATAACCTTTGAACTCATGAGAAGATAAATCCCTTAAATACATTGGCTTTCATCCTATGTAAAAAAGGTTGATTTTATTATCAAGATCTCATATGAAATTTAGAGCATAACTTTCCAATCTAGTGAATTGTTCATCATAAGCAGCCACTGAGTCATCCTCCTACCTCAATTACAGGAATTGTTTTTACATCCTAAGACGAACCACCATAGGAAAATATTTCTCAAGAAACATACCTTTGAATTCATCCCAATCAAGAGCATCAATCTCATTACTATCCTTGATATTTTTAACCATCGACCACCACTGATCTGCTTCACCTTCAAAACAGTAAATATTGAGACTAACCTTTTTATGTTCTAAACACCCCATGACATCAAAAAAATTCTCCAGTGCTCTAATCCACCATTCATCTAGCACATGATCAGATGATCCTCTATATGATGGGGGATGTTGCCTTATAAAATGCTCCACTAGTAACATATTCTTCTGTGGTTGATCTAGCTGATCTCGTGCATGGATACCACCACCATTTATATCCAGATTCAATTGTGCCATCACTGCAACAAACTGTTGAGTTTTGATTCCGACCATCTCAGGTAGCTGATTTGGAAGGTTGTCTTCCTCCAGATATTGTCCCAAAATAGCTGCCCTGTTTTCTCTATAGAAAACCATTCTCAACACAGAAATATATTTGATGAAGAAACATGGTAAACAATAAATGCTATATCATTTAAATATTAATGTAAAGTAATTTATGGACATTAATTTAAAAATACCCTAACTCCTAAAGTTATATAAACTAAACTATGATACCAACTATAATGACCCAACCTTAAACATTACATAATATTGAATTAAATGAATAATTCACATTGAGGATCATTTCAAGATTATATTTTTAGAGAATTTGGCCATAACTATTACAATACAACTCAAAAATTACATGGTAGACACTTCTACTCAGTTTCAATTTTTTTCATAAAATAAAAACTTTTGAAAAAAAGATTCCTGTATAGTCCCATGTTTTAAAAAGCATAACATTTCTTGTATCCCATCCTTGACCCTATTCATATTTAGGTCTCGTAAAAAACAATTCAAAACATGGGATGAGCATAAAAATAAAAGTAAGGGTTATAAAACAAAGAGAGAAAATTGAGTGTATATTTGGTGTTTGAAGGCGAACAAGTGAAATATTGAGTGGGGGATCATGCTACATAATTCAAAATGAAGAACTCACATTCATTCTAGGGAAAC
Organism: Viscum album; assembly: GCA_963277665.1. Taxonomy (NCBI): domain Eukaryota; kingdom Viridiplantae; phylum Streptophyta; class Magnoliopsida; order Santalales; family Viscaceae; genus Viscum; species Viscum album. The sequence goes on along the minus strand of OY728128.1, from coordinate 255,941,333 downwards.
TGAGGGTATTAGGAATCCAAATAATGGATAGAGTAAATTGAGTGTATATTTGGTTTTCATTAGAAACTAGAGACCTATAAGTATAAGTTTCCGATGAATATTCTTGAAATATTGGGCCATAAATTGTGGGAGTTAGTCAAGAATTACAATGTATATAAATATTTCACCAATGATAAGTTCAAGAAGATGTTCAAAAAATTATTTTTATCCTAAGAGACTGAATATTAGAATGTCTAGGTGGTTTTTGACTTTGAAAAAAGGGATCCATTTTTGGAATATATTACTAATTTTTTTGAGATGGTTCTATTTTCATATTATATCTTTTAAATTGATTATCTCAAGGCTTGGTGATTCAATATGGGATTAAAACAAAAAATTTTATATATAATTTTCCTTTTTTTCCTCTAGAAATATATCATGGTGGTTAATAAGGTAGTGATAGATGATAATGGTATGGAAGAAAAACTAATTCAGGTTCTAATTTCATTACTAATAGATGAATCTATAGTTCCTCATTTAGTTCAAATAGAAAGTGTGATGAATCTCAAAGGAGTAGTAGTTAGATTAATTAACATTAACCTAAGCCTATAGTTAATGATAAATAAATGTGTTTATATTCTGTGTATTTATAATATATAAGACCTTGTAAATCAAACCACAACATCCATGAATCTTGGAAGAATTCCCACTAGTGTTGGAATATGGGTCACCTTCAGTGTCTCTACAATTACCATCCTCGGAGTAGTAAGACATGTTATTCTTATAACTGATGCTCTCTCGAGTTATTTAATAATTAAACAGGGAAGTATCTCATTATCAAATATGGTTAGAATGAATACAGATGAAGGGCGATTCTCAAAATACTAAAAATTTTCAAGGTTGTCCTGAATCTAGGTTCTTATATACTATGGAGAATTCACTTATAAAATATAAATTTTGGTTAGTGGTGGTTAGTGGTACGGTTTATATTTATTCTTATATTATCCTATAATTACTTGATATTTTTGTATCCTATCCATTTATCTCTTCAAAAGAAATCAAGTCATTAGAGTTTCAATAAATTATGATGTTATATGTGATGGATCTTCTTACTCCTTTGGGTAAAAAGAGGGATATTGGATTCAAATTTCCACATTGTTGGGTGATGGATGACAATGTTGTGATTATGTGGTCTTTTACTATTTTGTATTTGATTTTTTATCTTATTTTTAGCTTGGATTGGATGATCATCTATAGATTTTAAATAGATTACTACCATTAAATGTTTTTTACTATTATCTTGAAATGATTTATGATGCCTTTCAAGGTGATTGAGATCCAAAATTGGGTAGGTTAAAGAACATAATCTATAAAATTATCTTGATCTAGTATTAAATATCTAGTTTGTTCTTGGATTATATTAACTTTCTCTAGTTTAAGTAAATGAATTAAAGGTTGAAGTTTAAAAACATTAGGAAAAGTGTTTTGAATACCCTTTTATGTCACTATGGGTGACACTGGTTTTCTTTTCCTAAAATGAAGATATAATCCTCTGAATTTTTAATGGCTCTTAAAAGCTCAAATAGGTGAATGTTAATAAAAAATATCTATTTTATTATGTTTATGATCTCTTTTATCAGCTGAGGGGGGTAATATGATTTTCTAAAATTGACCTCAAATCAAGGTACCACTAATGAAGTGTTATGAAATTAATTATTTATCAAACCTCTTTTAGAATTAGGTATTATCATTATGAATATATTGTTATTCTTTTTGTACCTATAAATGATCCTAAAATATTTATGTCCTTGATGAACCATATATTCCATGGATAAATCAATTTTTTTCATAATGTTTGTAGATGACTTCATAGTTTACTCTAATACTCAGAAAGATCATGAGAATCATTAAGATATAGTTTTGAGAGAATTTTAGGATCATATCATGTATGTATAGCTATCTATGTGAAATTTTTTGGATTAATGAAGTGAAATTACATGGTCATGTGATTCCAAAACAATTTTTTTCGATGGATCCCAAGAGGATTTGAGAAGTGATGTTCTGGGAGAGACATAATAATGTATATGTGATTAAAATTTTCATGGTCTAGATGAATAATTGGGATGATTTGTTTATGGATTCATTAAAATATAATATCAATTAATGAACTTATCCAAAAGGGATTGAAACTATTATAGGGTGTTTAAATCAATAATCTGTTTGATGAATTGAAATCTAGAATGACATGGACTGTTGATCTCATTATCCATAATCCAGGTGAGGGATATATAATGTATTATAATTCCACAGGTGTGGGATTTGGTTTTTCTGATTATGCATAATAATGTGGTCATGGATGTCTCACACCAGCTATTCCTATAAGAGAATAAGTAACCCACTATTTAACTCAAAATCGAACCTATAATGAAATTATACAAAAATTTGGACCACTATTTTTTAGTTATTACTTTATAGTATACATTGATCATATCTTTCTGAAGTATATATTTTCCCATAATGATAAAAAGTTGAGTCATACCTTCCTTACATGATGACATTCCGTAAGAGTAAGCTAGTGAGCCAAAATTTGAGTATATAAGAATAATTATAGATAGTAGAGATAATTCAAAATATAAATCTCGTTATCCTAATGGTTACAATTGTTTAAGGAAGAATTTTCTTTTTTCTACTATTTGAAGAAGGTTGTGATGAAATATCTACAATATTCTAGGTTGGATGCTCATCTTATAACCACCAAGATATTTTATGACCTCAATTGATGGTATTGGTGATTGAGGATTAGGAAAAAAATTTATAATTATGTGACTTTATGTTTCTCCTATCAAAATAGGATGGTTGAGCATCAAAATACATAAGGATTTTTTTACTAAATTATCTCTTATGTGTGTAAATGGTATGAGATCCCTATAGATTTTTTCATTAGATTACCTCAGTATATAAATGGGAAGATTTATATTTAGGTTATTATTTAATGATTGAAAAAATCATCCCACTCCTTCTATATAAATTAGAGTACTGAAGTAGTAGAGTTTGAAAACCTTTATGAATAAGAGATCATAAAGCTTTATGGATTATCCTTAGATATCATTTTTTACCAAGACCCATTCTTCACTTCTCGATTCAGGAAGGGTTTTCAACAAGATATGGGTTCCCTAATAAAGGTAATCATGACTTACAGCCTATATACATATGCTCAATCTTGTTGGATGATTCAAAATCTTGGGGAAATGATATATTCTTTCATTATTGAATTCATGAGATAACGGGAGAAAACTTTATCATTGATTGGGTTATCATTAAATAAAATTTACAAAGAATTTATAAATATTTGTTCTTTCAATGATTGATATGGATGACCATTCCAGTCCCTTATTTTTTGTGATAATATGATTTTTTTCTCTAAAGGGACCCAACATTATCCAATATATGATAAATAAAGTGTTATTTATCTATAAATTGGTTTTCATGGATCAGATTCATTATAAATCATATGTTGATCATCACTTTAATTCCATGGAATATGTATTAGGTGGTCATATATTTCCCAGAATTTCCACTTAATTGGGACATGAGAGGTTAGGGAATATGCGTAAAGATAGTTAATTATATGTTAGGAAATTTGATATTGTGGGATATCTTGGGAAGTTAGAATTCCAAATTTTATTAGCTTCCCATTTTATATCTATTAATTATTTATTCAATGTTTTTTATTTGTATAAATTTTATCCAAACATATCTCACATAGTTGAGTGGGAAGACATGGAATTAGAACCCAGATATACTATAGTTAGGAAACCTATTAACATTCATGATTATAAGAACATGAAATTTTAGAGTAAATTTATTCTCTTAGTCCATGTTATATGAAAGTATAATAATAATATCAATGAGACATAGGAGTGTGAGGTTACAATGAATTAGAAATGGGCACATTTATTTTCTGATCTTGTACTTCAATAAATTTTTGGGGGTACAAACTGACATTTTGAGGAGAATTGTAATATCCTTGCTTTCATTGGAATAATTGTTTTTTATTTCCATTTATTTATTTTATTTTTGGTAGTTTCATTACTTATTGTTTTGGGAATATAAAAATTCAAGAAACCTGGAAGGGTGTGCAGTTAAGACAGAATTAGTACTGACCATATATCCAAGACATGTAGAAGAGGAAAATAATTAAGATTGATTATAAATGGTTGGAACATAGTTATCCGAAAAAATATTGTTAAATAGTGTAATATTATAATTGTTACTCTAGTTAATTTTTCAATTTTTTAATACCACTTCAAAAAGTTTATGAGAAAACCATTTGGATTACCCAAAAATATAAAATATGAATTTATTTTTTTGATCTTACCCATTTTATCTCCTATATTTTCCCTTATTTAATATCCAAAAAAAATTTCTCCAAACCGATTCATCCAAAATTCCATGTTCCTATATGGTGGTTCTTTATCAATCTATGTGATTTCATCAATGTATTTCCTTATTTTCTTAATTTCCTATTTTCCACCTTTATCTTAATCTTTTATGTTATTTGTTATTATTTTCAGTAGTTGGATATGGTGTATTCCCCCATATATTGGGAGGTTTTTAATTAGAAATTTCTTGTCACCTAGGCTTCATGAGGGATATATTTTCCCTAATATATTATTATTTATAGAAGGAATGAATCATTGAGTAGTTTATTGTAAATGTCTCCACATAGACTCTTTTCATTTAGTATATCATTAGTGCATAAAATTTCAAAATAATATTTTTTCTAATTTATTCTCTATAATGAAATACATTGATCGATTTATATGTTTTTATTATGTTTTCCTTGTGTTTATGTTTGATATAGTGTGAATTTCAATATCTCCCAAGTGTTATTATTTTGAAACCATTTTTTATTCCTACTATGTATTTTATAGAATGAATCAAATGATTTTTTGGGTTCATGGGAATTTATAAGCGGTATGTTATAGGTATTTGTGATTTTCAATGAAATATTTCATGAATTTCATTATGTTATTAATAATAATAGAGGTTTTAGTAAAATAATTTTGTTTTCAATCATGTTGTTTATTATTATTTTTATATGCCTTTATGGCATTAACTTATTTATTAATATTCGTATATTGATTATTGAGTTGTGAGATTTGGTTTTTGATGAGCTACACGTGGGACCCTTAGGAATTTTCTTGGGTAACTAGGATCGGTGCTATAATTGCATATATTATGCACTAAATAGTTCCCCAGTCCTGATTTATCTCTCAACAAGGGTTGTCATCTAATAAGTCTAATCATAATTTGAGTCCAAATTCAATAAAGATAACCATTGTTTGGTATGAGTTCCACTAGATATTTACTAGTTTACTCTTTTATTTAACATGAGGTTAGAGACACATATTTTTCCATTTTTGAGGTATATTTTTATTCTTATGTTTATTCATTACTTTTTGATTATTAGATTATTATTTAGTTATATATTCTTCTAAGTTGTTTCTATATTACAAGATCGTGTTCATTATGAAATTAATATGTTTTTAAAAAAAAAAATATAAATTATTAATATTCTCACTTACATGAAAAAATGATAATTGATAATGTATTTAAAACTAGTGCTAATGGTTTGAATTGCGAAAAGAGATATATTGATTCATTGTGGTATCCAGCTTTGCTTTGACTCTACCCTACAGAAACCATCTTGGTGTATGTGAACCATGTTCTATCTGATGCTAGAAAATGTACTTGTTTCCATTATTTTAGTAGCATACCATAGATGGATTCTTTTCTCCTATAGAGGTTTATTAATTGTGTGGTGACCATCGGTCATGAAGGATAGTTTGTGTGCATCCCGTGAGATGTTTTGGTATTATGGTATATATATCCGTTGGAAATCATGATCTTTTTATCCTTTTGATCTCTTTATAGTATATATATTTTGTGACTGGGCTTATGTTTTGTTTTTAATGTCATTTCTGGGTGTTCATTTTGGTTTCATGGTTCCTTATGACATGTTTGGATTAAGAAAGTTTGGGGATTTGTTTATTTATATTTCTTGGATTTAAAATGCATGGATGCCTTCTGTCATATACTCAGTTGGAGACTATTGAATAATTTCCTAAGTTTAGAGGGTCAAATTATTCCCAATTGACATGTTTGATACCATCTGTGCTTTTCCCCATCCAATGTTGATTGATAACATTCTCTGGTCCTTGTAGTAGACCAAATAAGGTGACATGGAAGGTTTAACTAGGATGGTTCATTACACAATCCATGAGACTGTATGGAATTTAATCAAATTTTATACAATTCTTGAGTATTTCTAATGATTAAAAAATTGTTAACCTTTTACCAATATAAAATCAGATTTGGAACATATGATTCATTTATAAATTCCCTTGAATTTTTCATCATATGAAATGTTCAGGATTATAGATATCTTATGTGAAATAGAAATTGAATTCCAATACGTAACATTCAACTACCTTTTAAATCAAAGGATACCATATTAATCAAAAAACACAATTTACCCAATTTTTTTTGCCATTATATCATATAATAAAATGTCTAAATGAATTATCATGAGATAAACATATCAAACATTATGATATGGATTGATTTGTTAAATGTTATACCATAACAAATTTATAAATCATATACTACAATATCAAGCAAAAAGAATTATATATTTGATTTAGAGAATATCCCCATTAACAAACTCTTCAAATAGGATTAATCTTTTTACCATGATGACTAAGGAAAATAATATGTTTGAAATTTAAGAGGAATGTAATGAGAATTTGGTTTAAACATTGAAATTTATAGAAACTAAAATGTGTCAAATCATGAAAATAGACACCACTATCCCACTTGACATCATATTTCAGAAAAATTATAATAAATAAATTTTGGAAGAGTTTCCACATAAATAATTTCCATTTCCTAAGTTTGATGATGATTTTTCTTTAACTACAATAGATAATTAAAAAAATAGTGGCAACCTTTATCAACACTTATAAAAAAATATAGATAAATGAATATTTTTATAAAATATTATTTAAAATAACTGATAAAGTTTAACCAATATCATTTCTAAAACAGGATATGATAATGGATTCCCTTTTCTGTTGCTTTTTTGGTGTAGTTAGGGGTCATCTTTATTAGCACATTTCTTTATCATTAATTAAGAATACCCTTTATTATCCCAATTTTATCAATGAAAAGGGATTAATTAGAATTTATATAAATAATATATATATATATATATATTTAAAAATATTCTTAGTTATGTATGTAATTATAGTTACATATGTATTATAAAATATAGAAATAAGAAGTTTGTAAAAATAAATATATAAATAAATTAAATATACATCATATTTAAATTTATATATTTATTTCAAATTATATAAATTATAATATGAATATTATTATAGTTATGTATGTGTGTGTGCTTAAATATTAATCTATATTAGTTACAGGGGATTACAAATTGCAAATAACAGAGACACCCAAGTACCCTATGGGTCATGTCTCATACCTCCCCATAAGAAATAAAAAGTATGCACTAGAACTATATTATTACTTGGGGTACCAAAGAACGATGTTCTATATAGACTAAAGACCCAATTGATTATGGCCCAAAGGCCGTTTGAATGATTTGACATAAATTCAGGAAAGAGTAGTCTACATCATTCCAAGTCACTAGTCATTCATCATTATTATATATATTAATAGAAATGTTGAAATTTATCAGTGCTAATTTTAACACTAATAAAAGTTTTATCTTATAATAAAGTAAAGTGTATATTTGTCAGACACACAGACACAAACATCTTTATAGGGAATTTTACTTTCACCTTCTTGTATCTTATAAAAGAATATATATATATTTGTGTGTGTGTGTGTGTATTATATAACTATATATTTTAATGATTATATTTATAGTATTACTATATAATTTCATATATGATTAAATTATATTGATTATAATAGAAAAAGGAAAATTATTCAAATTAATATATTATATAGATTTATATATGTTTAATTATTTCTATAGATATAAGATAATATATATCATTTATTTAAAAAATGTTTAATTAAATTTTCAATCATATATAAAATTGAAATTAGAATTAAAATTTTCAAAATATTTGTATTTAAAAAAAATCTTATGATAATAATAATACTAATATTATATAAATAAGTAATAATTATCTAAAATACAGGGAATAGGTAATATTATTCAAATGTAATTAATATTATTTTATATAGAAACTATAATATAAATAATATTATATTTATATAATTTTAATTTTTTTAATTAATGATATTTTCAAAATATGACTTGTAATACATTTCATATAGTAATTTTTTATAACATTTAATATATATATATATATATATAATTAATGATTTTATTAAATGTATGTCTATACTATTTATGAAGGAAATTTTTACACATGTTGAACTCTTTGTGCTCGATTTCCTCTAAATGTTTCTATACTCATTTTCATGGTCTTTCATCCCCTAATGTTTTCCGTGTCGGGTTTCACCCACCTATTACACCTTCCCTCTTCTACTCCTTCCGCTCTCCCTCTCTTCCATAAACACCCAAAAAACTCTAACCGCTACCAACATTGTTATCTTCCATCAACTCCACTTCACATCCATACCTTCTCCTCCCTTTACAATTATAGTTTATTATCCACAGTACTATCCCACATCTCCCCCGCTTTTTCCACATGCCCTAAATAATTGATTTATCATACCTAAATACTATATATCTTGGATTATAGGGTATCTTTCTACATGAATACCAAGTCTTATAAATTATTTAATGACCACTCCTCTCCTCCCAACCAGCCTACTCAATTACACAATATAGTTCTCATCATCAATATAAACCCATACATCTACATTCCCGATAGGTTCTCTCTCAGCAATCGAAAAATATTATATTTTTGTATATATTTCTCCAAATATTTAAAATCTTAGTATGTTTATGTTATAACATCTCTATCTTTCCAACTATACAGAAATTTTTGGTATTGACACCTTCTTATCTATAATTTTTAGCATAACCATAAATATTATTACTTGGAACCTTAGGAGTTTTTTATACCATTTTAGAATTTATGTATTTGTTGCCTAATTTATTTATTTTTCAATTTAAAATATTGTATTATTCACCTTAACTAATTCATACAATTTAAATAATTAGTTAAATTTCCTTTTTTAAATTATGTAATAACTTGGATACCTTTTCCTGTTAATTTGAAATATGAATACATGTGATCTGAATTATGTTTCTGATTTGTAATATGATTTCTCTTTATGATATGATATTTGAATTCTTTTTCTAATATATGATATTCATTCTATTTTATATATATCTATATATTGGTATCTTAATCATTCCACTGAACTTGGTTAATTATCCAAACTATTATCTTTTAGTTGTGGCTTCCCTTTGAATTCTTCCAATTAGGTATCAATTGAAATAAAAATTAAAATATTTTCTTCTATGATTCCATTAGAATATTTGAATTTATTATTTCATAAATTGTAATATTTTAATAGAACAATTGTTTTCTTCATTTTGATTTTTTTTAATCCCAGTGAAAAGTTATGCAAATAGGTAGCAGTGATAATCAAACTGGTATGTATAGCAAAATTATCTAATGGTTTTTAAATTGTTTTTTATAAGAATAAAATACATTCCATTCACTATATAACATGATATTATTAATTTTTATTCATTTAAAACTTATATATGTTAAATAATTTATGTATTATAATAACCTTTGAACATTCCTTTTACCATAATATTTCCAATTATTTTAAATTTCATTTTCAATAACATAGTTTACAATAACAATTTTTATTACCTGATACATTACATATATCCATATGTATTATATTCACATAATATTTTTTCATCATTATTTAATCATATAAAAATCTTCCAAATTTATCTGACCTATCATAAACAAAATGAATACAATAATTTCTAAAATATACAATTTATATCATCAAAAAATCTAAACTAGTGACATTACAAAGTATATTGAAAATATTATAGGGTAAATCAACCACATATACTATTCTAAATATATTATCAAAAAAAATTAATACTTACATATGTTATGTTCCCTATTAATTGGTATTCACTAGCTAAAATTTTTAAATTTTGTTTATATGTATTGGATTGGCTTCTTCTTTTTTAAACAAATAACCTCCACCCATTGTGGAATTAAATATAGATTTATATAATTGAACCAAAATAGAATTATATAATCACGTTCCATTATAAGCATTGTTGATTTAGGTTTATTAAAATACACATGTTATTAATTTTTAAATCATTTCATCAATATTACTTATAACTATGTGTTTGTTTACTATATTTTTCATTCAGCTAATAAATGAACATGAACATATCAAAATGGGAGAGTGAATGAGATTATTTCTGCTTCAATGAAATAAAATGATACATTCCAATCATTTAATTTTCCAACAATATGTATGTATCTCTTGTTTTTATAAGATATTTCATTTTTAGTACATAAAATATTCATAATATTAAAAGTCAAATCTATATTTTTTCTGGGATCACAAGTTGTGTGTAACGATAACATGACCAAAAATTTGATATTAACTTTTTTTTAATTGTTGAATGATTTTTATTTTTGTCTTTGAGTAAATAAGTTTACAATTATGGTAACTATTCACAAAAATATGGAATTTAACCCATTATTTCTTATAAAAAACTATATCTTATTAGCTGATGCATTTCCTTTTCTTTGAAATTAATTTATTTTATTTAATGATTTATTAAACTAATTAATATGAATGGATTTATATTAAATTCCTAAATTCCATTAATAGATGGAAAATTTAAATATGGTTACATTATCTATATGTGGATACAATTTTTCATCAACAAATCATCTTTCGTGTGACTGGAAGATACTATATTTTTAATTTTTTAAAATGTATATGTAAACCGGTAATAAATTTTCTTATTTTCACTACTAAACCCCCTTGACCAATATGTAACGTTATTTGTATGATTTTAAATTTCATTATTTTATTTTTTCTCCTATAATCAATTTCATAAAAATTACAGATACTTTGAGACACATTAATTTTTAAAGAGTATATTTTCATACGTACTTTGACTTCAAAATGGTTGTATTGGAAATACAACACTTACCTAATGTGTTAAATAAACCTATTTTTATGGGGGGGTTCGTAAAAAAATATAGTTTTTACATTCTATGATTGAAAAAATGATATATCCTATAAATTTTATCAAAGGAAGAAAATTATTTTCATTTTGTTGTTTCATATATTCCATTTTACAATGAAAAGTGATTCATTCATATATATGCTAAATATATACTATTTAGTTTTCTTTAATAATAAATTTAATAATATATTAATATGATTTAAATATTACTAAATATTTTAGTCTAAATTGGGATATTTTCCTTATTATAGTTGACTTTGGTAATCTAAATTACTGAAAACGATGTCACAATACATGTACTCAATGTAGATATTTTGAAGAAACCAGTATTTTTGAGAAATAATTTATCTCTTTAGTTTTAAAAAATTAACTTTGTTTTTTCATTGAGTCTCTTACCATGGTTATTTAACAAATATTTGAAAATTTTAATATTTGTGAAAAATTACTTTTTATATGATAAATTGACTCATAATTTTAAATTCATGCTCATAAATATTTTTTTAAAACAAGAATTCTCTCAAAAAATTATGTACATTAAGAAAAACCTTCACCAAACCCATTTGGGTTATAAATTTTGAAAATGTTTCATCACTCAATGAAGTAATTCCATAGTGACCATTTATCTATATATATTTATTTCCTTTTTGAATTTTACACTAGCTTGTGACAACCAGTATTTTCATTTCTTTATTTTTTGACCTGTAATTGTTTTTAGGTTCTACTAACATAGTGTAAGAGTTAGTTTGTTAATTTTTTTTATTTTAAATGAATAATGTATATATAGTTATTGTAATAAATCATGTTTGTTAATTTAAAAATATCATATGTGATATTTTATTATATAAACACAAGGTTCTCATTTATTAATGTTTTTCATTAGGCTCAAGTGATGGATCCTAAAAATTATATTAATTTCATATCCATGTGCCTTCTATAAACTGTAAATAATCAAAACACAACACCTATTATGAATAATAAGTTAGGAAACGCTCCTTTCTTGTTTTCCCTATGGAATATATGATACATTGAATGGATTTCCATGTACCTATGTAGAGGAATTATAGATTTAATGTTCAATAGATTTTTTTTGTTTAACATTTCATCTATTATATGTTTATTTTTCTTATGATATTTAATTTTTAAATGTTTTATTAGACATTTGTAAATTACATGGAGGTAGTAATGGTGTTTTAGTGTTCAAATTTATGAATTTTAATCTATATGTCAGGTCATACCTTTAACATCAGTAATACCACATGGAGACATTCCATTATTTACTTTGTTCCTAAATAGCGCCAACATGGCAGGCCCATTTTAGAGAAACAATATATTATGATATGGTCATGAATTTTAGGGTGTTAAAACATCTTGAAAATTGGGCTTCCATCTATTTTAATTATTACTACAAGAAAATGGACCTATACCCACGGTTTTGGGAACTATAGGGAACTGAGGTGTTGGTATTTCTCTATGATATACCCACAGTTTGGAAATTATATACCCATGGTTTCAAAACTATTTTTATAGGTATTTTCCACAATTCCATAACCCCATACCCACAGTTTTAAAATTCTGGGTATAGGTTTTCAAAAATAGGTGATCATAATTTTCGATCCCATGACCAAAACATCAAAAACATTGTGCCTAACCACTAACCCAACTTCATATATATGTGTGTGTCTATATATATATATATTCTGTTTCTATAGATGGAATAATTGTGGGTATATGTATTGCCACTAAAAAAAATTCATTCCTGTGGAATTTGTTTTCCCACATTCATGTAGGAAAGCGATAAACATGGTTTTGTCAAAACCATGGGTATATGTTTTCATCCCAGACATATTCGTAATATTTTTAGAAAACCATGGGGATATTTCTGACCTATACCCATAGTATTTTGTGAACTGTGGGTATAGGTCTTGAACCAAACCCTATACACCGAGTTTTGGTTAACTATCGTTATAGGTTCTGATCTAATCCTTATACCCACAGTTTTGGGAAAACAATGGGTATGGACCATTTTCCAGTAGTGGATTACAATGATTTTTTTATTATAACGTACCATAAATAATGTGGACAAACTATATTTATGATGATTTATGATGAAAACCAAAATACTATAATACGTATCATTTTTTAACTTTCAAGAGAAACATATATTTACCATGAAAATAGGGATTAAATTATAATGTTTCATTTGTTTTGTATTATTTATAATGAAAAATGTAATGTTAATAATTTTCCCATTTCAATTTACCATATATTTCTTTAAAATTGAATTTGAAGTCATTTTTTAGTTCCTATGAAAATTTTAATTTATGTCATTTATATGTTCTCATTATTTTAATTCTATATTTTTCATGAATATTTGGTTTTTTAAAGAATTAATATTTCTAAACTACATTTATTTTTCTTTTCATACTCTATAAAATATTGGTTGAAGAGTATGCAGATTTTTTTTGTTGGGCTAGTTGATTTTTTATATCCAGGCATTCATATAATGATAAATACAACATGTTGTGGTAGTCTCATATTTATATAGAAAAAATATATGGAATATTTAATTCAATGAAATATTATTTGAGATACTTGGTTAAATAGGTATGGTTTTGGTTTGAATTTCTAAAAGGGTATTAGATAATCATAATATTTTTAATTATTGAAATTTTTATATCTAATTTCACTTTTTATGAAATTATTTTATCTAAATCCAGATTAATTTTATAATATTAAATTATTATATTTTTAGCATTATATCACCCCCTACATAAGATATAACATAATTTATACTCACATACAAGGTACTATATAGGAAATTTTGTCTGGTTTCTTGTAATGGATTCTCATTTCATTTTTCCCTTTTTATTTTTTATGTTTCATATAACCCTTTTTCATATTTAGAAAATCAGATGATTTTGAATTATAATCAATTCAAAGACCCATTAAATTAATTATGATTACAACATTATTGCTACTAACCTATTATTTATTCTATATGTATTTTTACCCTCTTGGATATCATTCCTATGAGCTTATACTATTATTCTTGATTAAGAACATAAAATCATTCAGCATTGAAATGATATTTATATAGAAAATTTTAATTGAAGAATTATTTTATTCATGAAATTAAAATCCTTACTGTAATTAAAAAAATACTTATAATAATTTGTTAGATTAATTTGTTACAGAAGTTTTTTGGTTAAGCATCTACGTATTTCTTCTTACAATGTAATTTATTTCCAGTTATTACTCTATTTTTATAGGATATTATATAGTTATATCAACTCATCCTTATTGAAAACATATTTATTTTAAAGAGATATGCTTTGATGAAATAAAATATTTATACATTACCTCATCGGGGAATAATGTATTATTTTTTATACAGTTTCCTTATCTCCCATTTTTTCCTCAAATTATATAGGTGTTATAGTTTTAAATTAAATTAATTGATGATATCAATTTTTCTTACAGACTTTGAAATTTCATTCCATGGATAAATTCATTAAGGATTAAATTATCGTTTTCAATTTTCAAATGTTGAAATGACTTATGAGATGTACAATAGGATCACTATGATGTTAAAGTATCCTATTTTATTATCTTTTAATGTCATTTGGGTGAATATGTCCATTTATTATTTAGTTTTAAAATTTATTCTATTTGATATATTTTTTATTAATAAAATATTTAGGAAGTCCAGTTCTTTTCAAAATTGATTTAGTGGCCATTTAAATTATGAGTTTTTACAAGATATTTAATATTTGAAACATTTTATTATTGTTTCATTTATTTGATATTATATTCATAATATTACTCTTAAGTTATATATATTAATTTTACATAAATAATTTTATTTATTTTTTCTCATCCGTCGATAAATTTTTCTTATTTTCTTCGAAAATATAAACACCAAATAATAACAGAATTATTTGTTTCTAATATGATTTTTACAAAATTATAATATCCTTTATTTACATAACATTAATTACTTTTCAAGATGTAATTTCTTTATTTATAGACCGTTTAGATCAAATATATCATATCATTTAATTTTTTACATTAATATCTTTTTATCTTATCATTTCTAATTTTATAAATTAATATTTTGTACAAACCATTATAGATTTCTGTTGTATTATGATTTAATTAAAATTTGATATTTTTTAACATGGTTGTTTTATATTCTCACTAATATATCCATACTCATCCTTAAATGTATCTTCATAATCTACTAATCATAATTATGAATGATTTACTTATTTATATTGTTGTTCAGAAAATCTAAAAATTATGTTTAACAACCCCAATACATTTTCACATTAGAAAACTTCATCGATTAGTAACAGTTGATTACGACTAAGGTTATATCTAATACATTTATATAATAAAAAATAATTTATTAATTGTGATGAATACTCTTGCATCAACTTATAATTTTGACCAAGAATCAATTGTATTTTTTGAGCCAATTATATTTGGCGTGGACAATGTTATAAACATGAATCATTAGGGTAATATAAATTTTTTTATGACTTCCCAATTTTTATTTGATATTAGGGTATATTTTTCATTCATCTCACTACTTTGATCAAGACTTCATAGTTTCATAAATAATTTTATCTATTCCATTAATTAAATTACCACTCCACTAAATAAATTAAAATTGCTTTGAGAAATCAAGTGGCTTCACTGTATTCATAGTCTTTGGCAAGGACTATGTTGTAAAAATGAATCATTAGGATAATATAAATAAAATTCATATAAAATCTCTAGATTGTAATTCTTATTGGATTATATTTCTCATTTATGTTAGTTCTTTGCTCAAGATTTTATGTTTTCATAAATAAATTTATCAATTTCATTGATTAAATTACCAGTACACTGAATAAATTATAATCACTTTTACAATTTAAGGGGATTTATATTCCTAGTGGAAGTGGTAATGTGTTTGGATAATTTATAACATAACTGGTTTTCATTCTATCTTGACATGTTTCTTGAAGAAGTCTTGACCAAAATCAAACCATGTGTTGAATAAATATATAAATTTTTTCTATTGTATGTGGGTTGGTGGTGTTGGAATAAAACTATATCCTAGTTCCATAAAACTATCATTAATCATTATTAGATGTAGCGTTCCTACCTGAAAAAATTATTTCAATTAATCTTGTTTTTAGCTTTAATAAATTTATGTAATTTTGGTAGAGTACAAACATGTTGTGATAAAGGGAATGAAAAGTGAAAAAAGACATTAAACTATTTTGTATAAAAGGTATTCTATTTTTCACTATTTTTCACTTAAATATTCATATTATTATTCCCTTTAATATATATAGTTAATTTGTTCTTGTAGTTATCACATCGTTTTTGAAAGAACAAGTGAAATACTATTATAAATAAACATTTCAATATAAATAACAATGAAATATGTTTTAATATTATTGATAGTGAATTTAATATTTATATTTAGATAATAATGTATTTAAAATATTTTTGTATTACAATAAAATTATTAATACTCATTAATATAATTATACATTTAGATAATTAATAATATATTGATAAAATATTTACTCATATATCTAATCAATAATATGTTTTTAGAAATACTGATAATATTAAAATATAATTATTAATTATTAATATTATATATATATATGATCAATAGTATATAAATTTATATAATTAATTATGTAATAACTGAGCCCTGCCTTCTAGAACATTCACCCAAAACATCCCTTATAGTCCTCAAATCCCGGCCCTCCCAATACCACTTGTTTCTCTAGAGACATGCATCATCCCATATGTCAGTCCACCCACACACTCGTATGGTTACATATCATAATAATGATTATCCCCATGGGATAATTCATGTTCTTTTAGTGCACTTTTTCATCATTTACACACACCATGAAAAACTTCCCATGTTCTCATCCATCTTGACACTACTCTAGGCCAAACATAATTAACTATAATGTTTTAAATAGACAGGAGCTTGAAAATAAATATGAACATAGATAACATGGTTAATACCATTTACTATTTGAAGTATAATAATTCCAGGGGTGTTACACTCTCTCTCCTTTAAATCATAACACCTTCATTTGAAGTGTTTTTTATCAATTAATCTTTTAAATCTCACTTTTATAGGTTGTTACAGTCACCATCCTTTTAGCACAGTTCCATCATTTCTCGACCATACACCCCAAAACTCGGTAGTCCATCTGCAAATCACGCAAGGTATTAACCTTGATACTATTTGTGACAATTTTTCCACACCGAAAAACTTTATCACCACCACCACCCCTTACAACCTTTTGGTTTGGCCTTCTATGATCCATCAATTTCCCTATAGTCACATACCATCCCATCTATATCATCCCACCTACAAGACTTAACGACCAATTTTTATACTAATTTCTAACACCATAGACCAACAAAAGTTCATTAAATGTTCTTTTTCATTACAAACACACACCCTAGGAATCTTCCCAAGAGGTCAACCATCCAAGAACTACTATGTCCAAACAGGCCTAATTGTCGAGTTTTACTCAAGTATTCTCCATAAAATAAATATTCACAATGTTGTCACATGTAGTGTCATTTAGTCTTTTAATTCTAACCTTTTTAGGGATGTTACTAGTAATTTACTCTAATAAATTATATGTTTAAGTAAAATTGTTTTTATATTTAATTGTAAAATTATTTAAATAACAATTGTATATATTTTTTAAAAATAATATTTATTTTTATAATTATTAATATTTTTTAAAAAATTATGAATAATAATAACATATAATTAAAAGTTTTTAATATTTTTTATTTATAGTTAACCATATAAAAATTTATATAATTTCTAAATTATTATCAATATTTTTTATTTATCTATAATTGTATTTATTTTATATTTAATTATACGTTAAAATAATTAGTAAAATTGTTTAAGAATATTTATATATTTATATATTTAATATTATTTGTAAAATATGATTAATAATATTTCAATATAATTAATAATTAATTACATCTTTGCAATTAAGGGAAAAAATTTACCAATTGGAAAAGTCAATTTTATAAAATAAAAAGTGAGTGTATTACGAGATTCGAAAATAAGATGTTTTAGAATGATCCACTTGTAAAAGGGGGATCATATTTTTTGGTATTTTAGTTGACCATATAATATTTCAATAATAGAGACATTTTTTGACAAGACCCAATGATGAACAATTATACACCCTATAGGTATGTGTGACAACAAATTCAATGGATGAGATACAATATAGGCATCTGATTCATCTAGTAGTCAACTTCTATGAGAATGGGTAGTGCCGATCCTGATGGCCCGAATGATGGTGGTAGAGTAAAATTACAACCAGTGGTTGTTCCAGCATAATTTTTTTGTTTATTAAACTATTTTTATAACTCCAATAATCTTAGAATAGAGAGAGGTGGTGATGCCACATTGACCAAAGAGACATCCCATTGCATTCCCAAAACAATCTATGAAGAAAAATATATAACCTGAATGTCCCAGTTAAACTGCTGATTAACATTATATGTCAAATTTAGTTCTTCCATAAAAACGGGGTTTCCTAAAAACATATATGGCAACTTAGTGATATCTAAAACATAAAATTATTCAACTTCATCTATGAACTATGTGGTATTGAAATAAGTTTTTATAGAATTTCCTTCTTTGAGTATTTTCATCCTTTCATCCTGAATGAGTTCTAGTTATGAATATCCTTATTGCGTTTTTTTCTAAATGTTCCCAACCGGTTTGGCTACTGAAACCTAGAATTGAGTAATGGTTATAGGGAAAGGTGAAATTCCATATAGCTTTTGAGTAGTTCCTGAATGAAGTTGGATAGAATTCTTTAGATCTAGAAAATTTCAAATAGATAATTCCAAAGGGCTAATGTAGTGGAATAACATAAGAATAGGTGCTCTATTTCAACACAATGAAGATGATAGAGACTAAATCTTGAGAAAAACAACATCACAAAATCCAATAGGTAGGTGTCGGTTGGGAACCTATCATGAACAAGCCTACAAAAAAGAATAAATATGGAGCACTTGATTTAGCCATTTCTGAACATCCATACCTAAGATGAACCAGATTTGTTTGATAAATATGATTATGATAAAAAAAATTAATGGATAATTCCATGGGTGGAAGGCTCCCCGAACATGATTTCTTTATATGGCCTAAAATAATAGGTATTCACACTAGATTGAATCGTTTAAGGAAGACTATCCATGGGATTTCATGGTTCCATTTAATTGATATATTCAGGTCAATAGGTTTAAAGGAATACTTGAAAAGTACCTATAAGGATATTATAGTGTAGTAATCATTGAAAAAATACAGTGAGGAATCCTTGTAAGAAATCCATCTCAATTGAAATTGAATGCTGCAAAAGGGCTTTGAGAGCAAGCTAGGTAGATGAGTCCATGTAGTTTTTATTTCCTTTTAAAATATTTCTTAATAACCTATCTCAATGATAGATAAGATAATTTGGGTCATCATTTATGGGCCTCCACATGAAGTGATCTTAGAATTACTGATTAAATTTTCAAAAATATGATACCCCGACCCCCATGATCCAATGGATTGGAACACATTTTCCATGATGTTTTGAACATTTTTCTTCATGAATGGTTCCACTCTGGAAAAAATTATTTATATATGTATTAATTATTTTGATAACGAAAGATAACCATTGATAAACCATGAAAAAGTAAATATGTATAAAAATAATGATTGAATTAACCAAGAAAATTATACCAGTAATGGATAAGGTATTTCCCTTCTAAGAGGAAAGATTCCTAAATATTTGTCCAATGATTACAACAATGTTTTTACCTCTTGGTTTCTCCTAGAACATTGGAACAACAATATAAGTGAAAGGAAAGCTTAATTATTGAATAACCAACTCAATTATATTGTCATTTTTCTAGGACGGATTAATTTTTCTTATAAAATAAATGAAAGACTTTCATGAGTTTATTTCCTATCCTAAGTCCTATTCAAAGTTAAATACTTTTTTTTGTTTCATAATGTTTTCTAACCTTGAGTGAAAGTGATTATATCATCAACATAGAAAATGTGGGGGTGGGGGCATAAAAACCACTCACAACCTAGATGGTCTTAATTATTACCTCACCAACCATTTTTTAAATGAGCCTGCTAAGATAATATTAAGTGACGAAGAATATGACTCTTGAAAGAGGATCTCCTCTTATAAAACCTCTAGGTTATGTGACATATCCTTCTGGAGAACCATTAATCAATACAAATATTTATAATGTACTTTGAATTGTTTTCATATAATTTATGAATATACCATCAAAATATAAATTGGTATGAACTATTAATTTAAAACTCCAATCTATCATGTCAAGGGTTTTTTTGAACATTAATAATTAGAGAAATGTTACCTCTCATGGTAGTATTTTTGATCATTTTTACACGCTCAGAAGTTATGATAAGGCAATCTTGAATAGTCATTTCATTGATGAATCCAAAATACTTTGGTGAAACGATCCCATTTGAGATGTCGGCCAACCAATTGGCAATAATTTTTCCAATGACGTTATAGGTGGTGTTGAGTAAGGAAATCGGCAAAAAAATATGTATTCTATTATCATTTTCCACCTTTGGAATGATAGTGAGATACTAGGCATTTTCCCCTTAAGGAAGTGATCCCCATTTGAAAAATTGAAGAACCATCCTACAAACATCAACTTGAATTAATAATATTTTATTTATATAACTAGTAATATAAAAATTAATATTTTTCATAATTTATTTCAAACCATTTTGGTATTTAAATGCAATTATAATATTTTTATATTTAATTGTACATTTATTTTCATAATGACATATATTATATAATAAATATTATTTAAATATAATTAATAATAATTATAGTAATAATAATTTTTTTAATATTTCATTAATAATATATAAATTTATATAATTTGTTACTTATTATATTTTTTTATATTTTAATATAATTATCATTTTTTATATTTATATGTATATATATATAATTGATTTATAATATATATAAATAAATAAATAGTATTAAAAAATAATGGATGAGCTTATTGGGTTGAACATAATTTCCTTATGATCCCCAACTTGAGTGATTGGGTTTGAAACACCCTTGAATTATGAGAACAATCTTCCATTATATTTGGGATTTATTAGAGTTAAAATTAATATAGATAAAAAGGGTTTTAAAAGGAGTTATTTATTAACACTAACCATTTTAGTAGAGATTAAGGATAAAATATATTTTTAAATGGATAATAGTCACCATGATCCTCCTCCTTATTCTATAAACTCTCATGAAAGCCAATATCTACACAATAATTTTTGAAATCCTTCGAAAGGATTCTTTTAAAAAATAAAAGGAATGTTATTGAAAACATACTTTTATGGATTTATTTTTTTATTTTTTTTATTTTTTTATTTTTTTCATTTTGTTATAATCAAACATTAATTTATGTATGTATATATTTATATATGTGTTGTTCCTCTCAGATAGATGTGACACATTAAGATAGGGGTGAATCAGTGTGAGTGACTTGTTGCAAATTAAAAAATTTTACCCCTATCTTACCTCTGCACTTACTAAGTGAATGGATCTCATCCTCTTTTTCTCTACTTACCTTGAGGATTCATGAAAATAATATAAATTATAAAGAATGAAATCAAGGAACACAAGGATTTTCTAACATGGTTTTTCTCCATGATGGATGACTACTTCTCCATTGTATGTTGGTTGATATCCCCCCCCCCATATACGTCTATGTTATTATCAAGATGAATATCAGGAATGCGAATATCCTTAGACCCATACTCCAGGGACAATATTGAAACCATAAAATAAAAAAAGTGATAAATTCCAGTTGTGGAACCAACTGGGCCTTCCATTCCAATTACCATTTTCAGTTGGCACCTCTATGATGTGTGATCAAAAATATAGCATAGGTCTTCACATGACAATAAAATTCCAATCTCCTTATTGTCTGGCAGAAATTTTAAGGGGCTACCATAATATGTTGAAAACCTTATGATATAAACCTATCATAGGCCGGTCTTCTCAATCGTTCCTTATGATATATAAAATCAGAAGATTTAATCCTTATTATATAGAAATTTTATTAGATAAAATCTATATATCTTCTACATTAGTATGTAATATATTTAATAGATGAAATATAATTTTTTTTCTCTTTATTATTCTTCATATTTTATAAAAAATGTGATCTTCACAATTCCAACATTAGACATCTTCTTATCTTTGGAAAATAGAATATGAAAAATAATAACATCTGATGTTCTCTCTCTTCAATAAAAAATTATTATAATATGGTGTATTATCAATTATCTTCCCTATTTATTATTTGAATTAAAAAAATTTCAATATATTAAAAATGTAGGATCCCCTATTATATTTTCTCTTTTTTAATTTATCCATATTCATAAAACCATGTTAATAGTATATCCATAATTATTATCACTTCAATTATCCAACCTTCTTAGTCTTTAAAACCATTTTAAATCACTCAAAATTTTCCCAAATAATTTTTCTTCTATCACCACATGATATCCAAAGTTATCTTGGATTTCCTCTCTCTAATACATAAGAATTATATTCTCCACATCCAAATGATAACATGGAGTGGAATCTTTCATGATCGTAAATAACTTCTTTATAAAATGAGATTCTTTTGGTTTTTATATATTGTAGACTGTATTATTTTTTCACAACATGGGACATTCCTTTATCTCATCCAATTTTCCTTATATTTCATTTAATGACCCATTAAAATGAATATTTATCAAAATTTTATATTAATAATGCACCATGTTTTGGTTTTATTCTCATGAAAAAATCCTGTCTTCCTCCTTATACAACAGCAATGTTATCTTTAATTCAGTTAGGACTGAACACCATCTTCATCGTGATATTTAAATAGCTTGATTTTATTAAATTATGATCACACTTAATCATGTCAATAATAATTATTAGAACTACAATAATTATATTTAACTCAATGAATAATTGAAAAAAAATCTTATGAATAAAATATTTCTTTAAAATATTTTTTTCCAAGAACTATCACTATTTTTCATAAGAATTAACCATTATATATTATACCATTAACCCACATGTATCATAAGAATATCCAAAAATTATTAAAATCTCATTCTTAATGAATTTTACATATTAAATATTTAACTTTATTCACCAAAATGGAGTTTTAAACTTTTCCAAATTGTATATAAGGGTCACCTTTATGTTTTGTAAAAATGAACATTACATATTAGGGAACATTTACATTTTTTGAATAGTAGAATATGGGTGATCCTTACACATCATATGGTTTAATTTCCCTTCTTAATTTATTCAATATCTAACACTGGTATATATATATACATGAAAGTTTGAGGACTTTCCGATTTTCAATGTATTTTTCTCAGGGTGAATTTTATGCATCATCAAAATGGGGATGAATTGAATCTTATGTATTACCTTTTCCTCGAACTAATTTTATTTTTATATAATATTCGATATATTATTAATTAATTCAACACCTATATTCATATTTTTTAAATCAAATCAAACACTTTAAATTGAATTGGAATAACATCATATCATCTTCAATCATTACTATATTAATTTCAAATCTTTATACATATTATAAATAATCCATATAGAATTTAACTAAAATTTTTACTACATAAAGACATTATTTCTTATTAGAAAATCATCTTTCTATATTTATATATGATATAATACACATCATGATTGATAAATATATGAAAAAACCAACATGAAATAATTTCTTAGTTTCTTCACAGTGATAAAATATCTTGTAATAATATACTTCCTATAAATATTATGACCATATTATCATTTCAATATTAGTAAATGAAATATCCCACCATACTAATTCTATACTATAATATTATATAATATCTTTATATTACAAGAATCATTACCCACGTCATCTTTAACCATATTTTCCAAATGAGTATTCTCTTTGAAATATTATTATTTATAAAAACTCTAACACAACATAAAAAATTTCCATGTGAATTAATATCCAATAATATCTCTTGGAAGAACTTATTTTTAATATTAATAATTTCAAAACACACTTCCATGTTTCAAGGGGTTTCTTGATTTCCCAATCATACAACACAACTCAACCCATGTTGACACCCTACTTTTGAACATCAACGTTCTTTCTTATCATAACTATTTGGTTCTCCAAACTCATTCCAAGATACCCTCCTATAAAACATATTGATGACATTACTATTGTCTACACGATTTTTTTAACAAATAAAACTCAATTACAAGTGGGTTCAATAATCACCCCATTAGGTTTTTATTAAATACCAATATAATATGAATTTAAATATGTTGTTTTTTTTATTTTTTTATTTCCCCTTCATAAAAATAAAAAAAACTTTAAAGAGGGTGGAATTAATTTAATTAAATCAATGTGATGAAAATTATTTCACACTGACTCAATTTGATCTAAATTCTATGTAAAATAAAAAATGGAGTAATCTAGAAAAAAATAATTACGTTATTAAATCAAAATATGATGCTAACTAAGAATTACATTATTAGGGAATATTAAAATATTTCATATATGATACTAATTATTTTAAAAAATTATCATATGATTTTAATCCTAAATTGATACACTAATTATAACACATATATTAAAAAACTTCAAAATAGCTAATAGGTTAGATTCAATTTGGTTTTCCCTTTTCTCAAAATCTATTAATTCTTCATACCATTGATAAATGTAATATCCCCCTTTAATAAATAATTTATTCTTTCAAAAAAAGGATGGTAAAATATAAAATAATACATCTTCGATAATGTATTATTTAATAAAATTCCTAAAAAATCACATTTTCAGGAAATTATATATTATGGTAGCTTCTCAAATCTCCTCCCCTAAATGGTTAAACTCTATTTTCAACTAATTATAGACGATTTATTTATTGAGGTTAACATTAAAACTTCTAAATATTATATCCATTTAAATATGGTATCTTCTAATATTATATCAACATTTGAAAATATATTTATCTATTAAATTTCATACCATACTCATTCACCACCTTAAATTACTTATATACAAAGAATAAGTACACTATATATGGGAGTAAGATAGAATTAATTTTCTTTATAATGATAGAAACAAAGATGATATTTTCTTCCAAATAATGACACTCATTTTCTTTTATATTAATCATGGGTGAGAAATATTAATGATTTATCCCTAATCCCTCTAGATATAAATCTTGGTTAGCTTGTTTTATTTTCATATATTATAAACTTCTATATATATAATCTACTTCACAACGTCAGTAATTATAGAACATGATTTTTTTGTTAGCTTAAATTTCATTAATATCTTCTCTTAGGATAGTAATATGATTATTTAATATTTATATTATTGTCTATAATTAATTGAACTTCCACATATATTATAATGAGAACTTAGGTTATTATTTTTTTATAACTTATTATGAAATTAATTTTCTAAATTTGGAACTACCCTTTCCCTTTTATAATGTTTATTTTAGTAATTTTTAATCTTTCTTTAAATTTAAAGTTAGTCTAGAAAAAATCATGAGCTCTTTATGTACATGAACTTCTTATTTTGGATTTCAATTTTTTATTAGGTGACTTTATGTTACATTATCTTATTAACTTCCCATGAACATAAAATTATCCTCAAGGATGTCTCCACCAAATAAATCATTTTATTTTTTCCATGGATTGATTCATTTATTTGTTTATTAATATTTGATCTATTTCAAACAACCCTCATGGATTGTTTGTAATAGCTGATGATGTGTTATAATCTACCTCAATAATAGTAGCTTTATCTTCTTAGTAAAACATCCTTTTGGGTATTCTTGGTATTTTTTTAAATAAATTTTCTATTTTTATTATTTCCCAACGACTCGAACTTATTTTCTTATTAATTTTTAGAAATATATTTTATTCTCTTATAAATAGATTTTAGATCATTAGTGGTTGATTTGAACCAAAATTTCTGTTCATTGAAACTCATTTTTTTCAACTTCCATAAAAATTTCACCAAATAGGATTTTTTTAGGTAAATAAAAAATTGTTTTTCTAATTAATATCCTTAAAATATTAACTGAACCACATTTATGTAGTATACATTTTTCCTATAGATTGAAATATTATACCATCATTCCAAGTATTTTTTCTCATTTCTTCTATTGCACCTGTAGTATCCACCAAATCATATTTAATTCCATTAAACTGCAGGCTAATAATAATTGAATACCCGATGTTTTTATGACCCTTTTCCTTCTATTGGGATTAATTTGAAAAAAATATTCTTCTATAATTTATTTCATTGAACACTGATTTAGTGATGGGGTTCACACAATTTTTTTCAAACTAGAATTTTTTGGAATTTTAATTAAATCATGATGTGGTCATGTAATCATATTCATTTAAAATAGTATTTTATAAATAAAAGGATTCCATGTGATTTAATCCTACAATATATTGATTATTATATTTTCCCAATATCCTTTTAACAAATATAGGGGGATTTTAGAAAAAATATCCTCCTAATAAAAGTGTTTTCATCATCTCTTCTCCAAACAAGTTTTGAATATTCTGCTTGTGGCAATTCTATATTTGTAATTTTAACATCCATTTTAATAATCATAATATTGAGGATATTTTTATCATCATCAATGATATTAAAAATATCTTTAAATTTTTTTATTATTCTTATAATTATCCACATGCATGTTGTTCTTCTATTTCAACAAAATTTCATGATCTGATTTCTTATCCGATTTTTTCTACAATTGTTCATTCCAAACAATGATTTTAAATTTTTATCCTTATATAAATGCCTGAAATTTTCTTAGACATATCCCAATTATTCATATTTCTTTAGGATTTAATAAAAAAAATCTTTCAAAACATTATATCACCTTCCATGGAATTCAATAATTTAATAACACTAGGAATAGTTTTTTAGGAGATCTATGCTCACAATTTCCTTCTACAACAATGATTTATCCCACATCTAAGATTATTTAATAATGTTGATGAAATCCTATTAAAATTATTTTAAATATCAATAAACAAGAATGAAATTTTTTTACTAATATTCTATGAGGGTTTCCTTAAAAATATATAAATAATCATTAATTTCATTATAGGTATGATCTTCCTCAATAATATTTGGTTCATTTGAAGAAACAATGATTGAAATATTCTCAAAATTTTGTTTAACTATCCATTTTTATTCATACATGGTATTTTAGATTTATTATTTATTTTATGTGGATGTGAAAAATTCTTCATCTTCACTCAATATGGATGGATTATTAATTCTATTCTTATATGTATTCCTTCTATTAAATATAGTTTTTGAATTTGTAAGATTATGATGAGTATTTGAAATTTATTCTTAAACTGCACATTTCATGATTACATTATAAGAGAGACATACCAAAAATATTTAAAACATGAGATTATTGAAAATAGAATCAGATGTGGAACCTCAATTTGAAACCAATTATTGTTCCCCTAGGATCAGTGCAACACACTAGGAGGGGGGTGAAACCATGAGTGAATTTTTACAAATTAAAACAACTTCCACCTATCTAAACTATACACCTATTTAGTGAATTTATATCATTATAATTTTATCTACTCAATGATATTTTGAATGTATGAAATATATATAGGAAACCTATACAATAAGGCAGACTAGGATTGGTTAATGAGGTGTTCTTCCAAGATGGATGACTATAACCATTGTGTAAGGTGGTTTTTTCCCATATACACACATATTCCATTTTATTAGGAAACTAAATATTAGAAAAGGTAATATCCTTTGAATCATACTCCCCACACCAACTAGGTACAATTAAAGAACTAACTTGTATAATTATGGCTCTGGTACCAACCAATACATCTTTTACAATTATTAATTTTGAATTCCTCCTCTATGAATTGTGATAAAAAAAGTAGAAAATATTTTCTATTAATGAAAACATTCACATAAATTTCATCATAAGGAAGAATAAAAAGGGCTGCCTCAAAAATATTTAGACCTTAGGATATAATGATATCATAAGGTGGTACTCTTAGTCACTCCTTAAAAAATATTGATTAATAAGATTTTCTCCTTATGATATAGAAATATCATAGGAAGGAACCCTCAACTCATCTACTTCATCCCATAAGATCTTCATCAGAAGAAAGGATTGTAACTATCTCTTATTCTATCTATTTAATATATTAGGATAATCTTCAAAAACAAGGAATTATATCCCATTTTCTCATTGAAACATAGAATATACTAAATAAAAATAATGTAGGATCTCTCTATTTGATACAAAAGACTAGTAATGGGATGTGATACCTAATATATAGTTTTTTTCTTCATTAACTCATAAAATATGAAAAATAGAAACAACTAGATCCCTCTGTTCTATTTTTAGTAATTTCTATTCTTTTGTTTAGTTATATTTATATAACCACATGAGTATTATATCTATAATATTAAAAAAAATTATATATTTTTGGTCTATAAATACATTCAAACCAACCAAAAATATTATCTTTTAATTCATTTAAAGAATAATTTTTTATCACTACACGATATCTAGTAGTATGTTGAATTTTCCCTCTCTAAAAACCCCTCATATTTTCTCCACATTTTCAAGTTAACATGTAATGAAATGTTTCATGATCATAATGAATGTATTAAAAACATGGGATATATTTGGTTTTTATAAGGTTGTATCATGGTATTTTTTTTCCTGATGTGACATAGTCATTTATATAATTCTAGTGTAGTACTTAACTTTCATTTAATTAATCAACTACTTAAATCTTTCCTAAAAAATTTCTTAATCACACGCCATGGAGTGACCATATTATCATAACATAACTATTTCTTCTGTATTCTTTATCACTGAAATCATCTAAAAATAAATAATGGGTAATAAATATTAGAATGATGATATTTATATCACTACATATCAGAACAAAATCATCAAAATTATTATTGGATTCAATCATGATTATAACTCAATTGAGGTTAAAATATACATTGTCTAAAATAAATCCCTCTTCAGAATATTTTTATTATGTAACTCTCATATTTTTAGAATATGAGTTAACCTTTATATATTGTGTCAAAAAACCTTATGTATCATTAGTAGCTCTATAATTTATTAAACTATGAGTTTTAATGAATCTTATATATTATATATTTACAATTTTATACCACAATTGTGTTCTATACCATTTAAAATTCTCTATTAGAGTTCCATTTTTGTATTAAAAAATAAAATTATATATTAGGGAGCCTTTTCATTTTTTTAATAGCCTACTATAGGGTGTTGTTATTATCATAGGGTGGAATTTTCCATTTCCATTTTCCTGAATGGATGACCCTTAATGATATCAATATGTTTTAGGACTTCACATAATTTACACCCATTATTCTAAATGGGACTTTTACATTTTATCAAAATGGTTATAAAATGTATCTTATGTATTCTATGTGCCTTTTCACTTTTATATTTTTCTGTACTCTCATATAAATAACAAATTAATTTTAGTCTTATCTCTTTATTCTTTAACTCATCTCCAAAACCTCAAATTTATTTCGAATATCTTCAAATCATCTTAAATAATTACTATAATAACTCCAAAACATTATTTAATATATAATTACTCCTTAGAGTACGTCAATGAATATTCTACTTCCACAATAACTTAAATTCTTCATCAAATATCATCCAAGTATATTTTTATATAAAATAAAACACATTAATTTTTATAACTACAATGATGGAACTATAAAACTTGATTTGAATAAATCATCACATAGAAAAAATATCCACTAGTCACTATACTTTATGGAACACTTCTCAGATAGTGATCGTATAAATCTTAGTGTGTAGCACCCCACCCCTGATGCCACAAAAAGGTACCCAGAGATAGTGTACACAAGACCACAATCATGCCTCTCTATATGCCAGAGGATTATTAAAAGTAATTATGAACTATGGGGTTTCCATGGGGAGACTATTCCCTCATTGATCAGAGTGGAGTGAAAAAATATATAGATACAAAAAAAGTGAAAAATTATAGATGAAGCAAAAAGTAGATGATATAAGCTTAACCAGAAATATAAAAAGGAAATATAAATAACTAAATAGACCAAAAAATATAATAAGGAGATATAGTGTGATGATGATGACATGTTATAAAAATTTAATATACATGGGGAAAGGGATATATGGATATACCAAATGCTAAAAATATATATAAAAGGCCAAAAATTACTGTAACTAGAATCTCAATCATAGGATCGGTCCCCTACCCCCAAATCTTTCTTAAAGTGGAAGAATCAAACATCATAAGTTGTTCACTTACCTTTATCTATTCCTGCAATCATAAAGTCTACTCGAGGTACCAAGGGTGGTCCAAGTTGGGTGTGAGATAAAATCCCAGTAGGCCACCATGAATGGTTTGTAGATCAAACCATTCATGCTATATAAAATGAACAATGTTATATAGTGAATAATTGTAAATTAGAAATAACTAAATAAATACATTGGAATGGGTTCCACTTTGAAACCTATTCTAGTTACCTTCCTTAACAAACCATTGTGTGTCTAAACCAAGAAATTTCACAAAGGTAAATTTTGAGGGATAATTATTTATGTAGGTGTGTTTATCCCAAGATTGGGAATGGGTTTTTAGGAAACATCCCAACATTTTCAAATTCAAGGGCCATTTCTCATTTGAAAACACTCGTTTATTTTTTAAATCCATTGAAATCCTTTTATAAAATACACTGAGTGACCTTAAGTCCATCAATTGAAATTATATAATAATTCCATGTATCACTATAGGGGATCCGTATAAGTACAATATCATAGATTCTATCCAATGTGACCTAATGATAAGGTTCCATGTATGAATCCTGGAATGGTGTGGTAATGTAAAAAACTAACCTCTAACTCTGTACCCGGTTCCCTTGTAGGGTCCTGAGTCTTTATCAAGAAATGGTAAAACCATCATACCATCGATCCTATCCAAGTGGTCTCCACTAAGGAATAGATGTCAGTCATATGGAGGTTAAATAAATAATTCTTGGAAATACCATCCCAATCATACCTAGTGTTTCCCAAAACATGTTTACTAATAATTATAAATTCTAACAAGAAGTCCTGACAGTCCATCCAAGTGGTCATTAATTCAGAACCCATTTTTTCACCCTCTGGACTAAGGTGAAAAAATAAAAAAGAAATGCATTTATAATAAGTCTAACTGGATGTATGTTTAATTTAATTCATGAATTTACATCATGATAGTCATATTAGTTCAAGTAGTTCCACTTGATAACCAATTATATCCTCCGCCATAGGGCATGTAACGACCCAAATATTTATGGAAAAAATTAAATTTATTCTGATTTAATGTCTATTAGATATAGAAAACACATACACTTATTTTATTATGTCTAATTGGATTTCAAATAACCTTAAAGTATCTTTACCATTGATAATATAGTCATTTAATGGTGATCAAATGACTAGTATAAATATAGGGTTTTAAAAAATCCTTTTGAAAGAGACTATGGAAGTGATGGCCTAAATTAGATGGATTGTTCCCTATAAATCCCATTTATAAAATATAATAGGGTGATATAATTTATAGGATTTCCCCTAGACCAAGAACAAGATGATATAAAATAACATAAACATGAGTGAAACCATTTATGGGAGAAGATCAAATCCATCGAGATCATAGCCCAAACTTTATTCCCCGAATGAACCCATGAAAGCCCCACCATTTCACACCTTACTCTTCAGGCATATTCTAGTGCAGTAAAGGGATATGTATGAAGACTCTGTCATTAGGAATATGAACATTATTTTTGGTATAGAATAATGAATATATTTTCTTCCTATTATTGTTACATTGAAAATAAATTTTAAATCACAAGTAGATTTTTTAGTTAATATAGAAATTCAATAAAGAAATTTATTTTGATGAATTAATTTATTTTTGAAATAAATAATATTTTAATAAAATATTATTAATAAATTACTTTTATTAAATATAAATGATTATATAATTTTTATAAAGTCAAACATAATTTTTATTATGGATTGAAAATTGTCTTTGTCAAAACCTGTTAATTTTCAATAATAGTTGGTTTTTATTTTTTAACAGAAAATTAAAATATTTAGAAAATTATTTAGATAAAATTAATGTTTTTTTGTAATTATTAGGTCAATATAATCAAATGATGAATTTTTAATAACTATTCAATACAGTCAAATTTTCAGGTAAGAATTAAATACTGTATAAATATACGATGTGTTTTATGACCTGAGAATGGACCAATAATGATTTAATAAATACAATAAAATGTATCTTCATACAAATATATGTTTTAGCTTTAAAATAATTTGATTTTTTTTATTTTACAATGCCTTGGTTAATCCTCCATGAATTATAATATATTTTTAGAATTAAAAATCATTTCTTTGAAAGTGTGACTCACCTCTACATAAGGAAGGAAAATATTTTAAAATATTTGACCCTGGGAATTATAAAATAATTCATAATTATCCCCTTTTCCAGAATCCATGGTCAAAACCATCGGATGATTGGAGGTATTGAATATTTTATTATGTACTTTCCAAAATAAAAATAATAATGAAATCCCCCACCTTTTTTATATAAACCAACCAAATCTCTCATTTAAATTCACTCAAACTCCATAATGCTAGAAAAAAACTTTCCCTCTACTCCATAGAGTCATCGAAAGTCTCCCTCAAGCTCCCAATAAGCCTCTCCTAATCCTTTGGGGCCACACATCTGATTAATGAATCTTTACCTTCCTCTCTTCATTTTAATTTAAGAACCTTGTTTAAAATCAGTCTTTTTAATTTTAAATCAATATATTTTCGTCCATTGATAGACAATTTGCTACAATAAAATTTATTTTATGTCAATTAGGGATCATTTATCCTCCCCCATTTGGACCCTTGACTAAGTTGTTACTCTACTAAAACTCCACAGGGGATATCAATATCTTTTCTTTTAATTAGGTACCTCATTTATGATATACCCTTTAATTTCCAATTTCCTAAGTTGGGATACATTATTACCTATCCCACATACATAAAATTTCAATTTTAAATTATTAGAGACCCCTTTCTCTCTAATCAACCCATTTTATGAATTTCTATATGATGTCGTTAATTACCCCATGATTTCCCATGCCAATAACATTGTGTAGTGAATACCATACCCATTTCTCAATCAATGGTATTCACCTTTATGCACATATAATTATTGATTGTGAAACTATGAACAATAATGAATTAATGTTGTATGATCTACATGGCACACTTAAGCATGAAAATAAAATGATTATGAATGGTGCACCCTGATAGTGCTCCAATGCATTTGGTAATGAATAGAATCATGATACATCATGTGAAATGGGTGTTGAATCATGATACTACATGTACAAATGGTGTTTAATCATGCTAATTCATGTACAATGGTTGTTTAATCTAGATATGTTACATGTAATGGTTGTTGACTCATTCTACTTCATGTGAAATCATTATTGACTCATGAAACATCATGTTTAGTGGTTATAGACTCATGATACTTAACGTGCAATGGGTGTTTACCTGTGATGCTTCAAGTGAAATGGGTGTTGAATCATTATAATTAATGTGAAATGGGAGTTGACACATGATACTTCATGTGCACTCCCCTTTGACTCATGCTCCTCCATGTGTAATGAGACTTAAAGCATGATAATATCATGTTTTATGTTGTTTACATAGTTCCATATTATGATTATCATGATTTATCTTGACTTTATATTCTTGTACCTTTTATGATCTATTGATTTTACTATTGTATAAGATGTATTGTCTTCTTAATGTTATTTCTTTTTACTCCCTCATTTGGTTTTATAATCCCCCCCTTTCTTATGTATATACTCATGCAATCCTATACAGTGTTAAGTACGAAATAATGTTGGGTTCATGTAAAAATTATTTCAATAAAGATGTTACATTTCATGTTTTATGTTGTTTTATAATGTTCAAAATTTCCCAAAAAACTAAAACTATAGATATTCTTAATTTTATTTTGTGAAAATCCATGTAATAAATCATAATTAAATATATAATAAAGATAAGGGTTGTTATAGTTGGTATCAGTGGATATGTTCTGTTAGTTTCTAGATTTGAATTAGAGAACCCTAGTGAAAAACCTTAGGGATAAGAATACATGTAAGAAAACATCGCAAATTTTTTGTAAGTATAGAGTAAATGGTGTATCAATATAATACATCCTTGTTTGGAAGTTAGAAGTGGATTTAATTTTTGAATAAATGTACCTAGGAGTAACAACTCTAACAAGGTGTTCTTGGCTTGTCTCGGGGAAACCTGGTACACGACAACATGCCTTAGTACACACCTGGTTTGAAACTCTTGGGGGATTTACTTTGGTAAATTATTAAGCTCATTAGAACCCATAATTAAGGCAACAAAAGAATTCATAAGAATATATGTTAGAAGATAGATCATGGATAACATTGATTGAATCCCAGAAACTCATGTGTTAAGGAGATAAATGAAATTTCTAATTTATCCCTTTAATATCATTGGATTCCCTTGTATATGCTTAATATCTTAAGATACTACTCCCTAATTTTCCCATTATTCTAGCCAATGGCTGGTAATAGGAGAAATCGAGTTAAAAACCGATGCAAAGGGAAATGTGATGAATTCACCAATGAGATACCCAACCTGATGGGAGTAGGAATTAATTTTTTTTCAAAACACTATATCTTTTAAGTCGTGTTCTATATGAAAACCAAGATCAAGAAGAGAACCCATACCCCCCTAAGAGATAATAAACTGCAATCAAAATCTTCGTACGAAAAAGGACTCATACTTTTATTGGATCATCCAATCCCCTAATAGAGGGGTAACAGATCAATTCCATTGGAATGATCTTCTCAATCATTCAATGTACTAAAAAAGAGAAGGTTATTGTGGATATTTATCATACAGAGGGTGAAGAAAATTAGTGGTGGAAATTGATCAATTATACTAAGATTTAAAAAGAGATCAATGCAAGGGAGTGCATGGAATTTTGGAAAATGTTTTTCGATAAATATTTTCCGCGTACCCTCCATCTTAAAAAGGAACGATATTTACTTATACTGAATAAAAATCATGATAAATCTATTGGGTTGCATGAAGAAAATTCCACAAGACATTCTTGATATGCCACACATTTTTTATTTACCTCAGAATGTGAGGTTGACCACTTCTTTGGTGGAAAAAACCTAATCTACAGAAAGCCTTGGAAATTCGTGACATTGATAGCTATAATGAAATTGTCTGCTGTTACCTAAAAGTTGATGTGGTGATCAGTGAATCTTAGGGGTATTGTGGGTATAACAAGATGAATGTGAAATTTAATTTTGGTGGTCCGATGGAAAAATCAAACAAGACTATGAAATTCCATCACACCACATGTCATTGGGAAGGAAAAAGCACCCAGGAAATTGCCTATGGGGATCATGGAAATGCCTTATGTGAAAAATAGAAGGGAACCTATCCAAAATTTACAAACAAGAGAAACCAATCAATGTGATGGAGGAAAGGAACACTCCATTCAACCCTCAATGCATTTTTCATTACTAAAACATCATGGAAACAATGAACATTGCAAACTAGTGCCATATGCCAAGGGTTTTTAGAGGCAACCAACAACCTCTATAGTAGTAAGGAGGGGATTTTTTCGTCACTACCACTGAAGTGAATCTCAAAAATGAAGTGGTGAAAGGTATGCTAGTTGTACATTCAATAATAGAGAACATAATTTTTTATTCTGGTTCTACACATTCTTTATAGCACAAAATTTTAGTAGAATAATCCAAACATCGCCACAAACATGGAAGTAGAGTTGTTAGTGAAAAAATGGGAAAATTAATGCATACCATGTATATAAAAAATACACTTTAATAATTTTTGGATTTAACTTCTTGGAGAACATTTTAATATATACCTTGGTGGAACATGATGAAATTTTGGGAATGGATTAGCTTTCCCTATATGGATCCAACATAAATTTCCAAGAGAGGAAAATCTCTCTCCATATGGTGAATCGACCTCTGATTCTGTACAATTGAAAGGAGGAGGATGAATATTACTCATAACCATAATCCCAATACTGTATATTAATGACCTATGAGCACACATAACAAGCTCAAATGATTGAGTATATGGAAGGAACCATCCTTGAAGACATGCCCATTATGACATAATTCACTGATGTGTTTTCTTTTTGAATTTCCTAGTATTAATCTAAGTAGAAATGTTGAATTCTTGATTGATATTATACCTAGGGAGTTGATAGTATCCAAAGACACCATATAGAATGGTAGTTTTAGAAAATGAGGAGCTAAATAAATAATTACAAGAGAATCTGGATAAAGGGTTTATACACCCATGTGCTTCACCATGGGGTACACCAGTCTTTTTTATGAAGAAGAAGGATGGGTCAATGCATCTTTTTATTGATTATCATGAGATCAAAAAAGTCAATATAAAGAGAAATGATCATTTTCCTTGAATTTATGACTTTTTTGATCAGCTACGTATAGTAGAATACTTCTCCAAGGTAGATTTGTGGTTGGGATATTAACATGTAAGGTTAAATAAAGAGGATATACCCAAGACATCTTTTCATACAAGGTATGGTCATTTTGAGTTCATAGTGATGCGATTTGGACTCATTATTTCTCTATAAATAAACATGTAATTGATGAATAGTGTCTTTATTGATTTCCTTGAAAAATTTGTGGTAGTATTTAAAGATATTATTATAATATACTCTAAAACTAAGGAGGAATATGAAGAGCATCTGGGCACTGTGCTAAAAACTGTGAGAAAGGAGAATCTTTATTAAAAGTACAACAAGTGTGAGTTTAGGTTCAAATAAGTCCCATTATTAGGGAATATCATCATAAGAAATAGGATATCTATGGATACTGCGAAGAAAAAAAATTGAGGGGTGGATGAGCCCAACATTTGTGATTGATATCCATAGCTTCCTTGGGTTACCTAGATATCATCTTCTATTTTTGATAAATTTCTAACGATTATAAAACCCTTTAACGTTGCTAACTCATAATGGAGTAATGTTTTCTTGGAATGATGAATGTGAATAAATCTTCATGGAGTTGAGATGGAGGCATATCACTTCCCCTATGCTCACACTACCCACAAGTTGGGAGATTTTTAGAATTTTAAGTGATGCTTGAAAGGAGGTATTGGGATGTGTGTTGCTGAAAAATTATAAATTCATTTCCTATGACTCATGGAAGTTGAACATTTATGAGAAAAACTATCACACACATGATCTAGAGTTGGCAGCTACAATATTTGTGTGGAAAATCTTGCAGCATTATCTATTTTGGGGAGAAGTATTGAATATATAGGGATAAAAAAAGTCTCAAATATATATTCACATAGAATGAGATAAATATGCACCAATTAATATAGTCATAGCTTATCAAGGATTACGACTGATCAATCCACTACTATCCTCGGAAATAGTAAAAGGTAGATGATTATCTAAGTAGAAAGGACCCAAAAATTCTATCATTGATAAGAATTGTGAAGGATATGATATTCTTAGATTTTAAGAGGATGGACATTGAAGTAAAAAATAATGGAACAACATCAATCATTTCACTAATTATTGCTCAACCGTATCTTTTTGAATGGTTATAGGATGCTCAAAAATATAATCTGGGGATTCATAAAAATGTTGAAACTATCAAAAAAGGGGAATCCTCAAAGTTCAATGTTAATAAAGAAGGAATTGTGAGATTTGGGTTCATAATTTGTGTTCCATAAAATCTGAAGTTAAATAAAGAACATCTTGATAATGCACATAGTTTGACTTTCTCCATTCACCCAGGAAAAACAAATATGTATCGAGATCTCAGAGAGCACTGTTTCTGGGATAAAATGAATAAATAGATCACAAAATATACTTCAAATTGTCTAGTATGTCAGCAAGTGAAGGATGAAATGCAGAAGTCTATGGGGATGATGTAACCATTACCCATAACAACATGGAAATGGGAAAACATAACCCTGGACTTTGTCACCAAACATCAAAAGGCATCCAAGGGAAATAATTTTATCAGGGTTTTTGTGGATCATCATATAATGACTAAACACTTCATCATGATTTGAGAGGATTTATCACTGGATAAACTAGCAGATATACACATCAAAGAGGTGGTAAGGCTGTATAGAGTACTACTATTGATTATGGGAGATAGAGATCCTATATTTACCTCTATGTTTTGGAAAAGACTCCAACATTCTCTAAACCCTGAGCTAAACTTGTGTTTATATTATCACCTTAAAACTAATTTCCAATTACAGTGGACGACCCAAATACAAGGGGAAATGTAGAGAGATTTATCAATGGACTTTAAATGTATATGGGACCAAAATATCCCTTTTGGTGGAGTTCTATTATAACACAGTTTCTATTCGATAATACACATGGCCCCTTTTGATGCCATTTTTTGGAAGTGATGCAAAAAACCGGCATGTTGGGATTAATTTTGGAAAGGAAAACTTATTGGTCCTAAAATGGTTAAAGAAATGGTGTCGAAGGTTAAAACCATTTAGAAACACATCAAAGCTGCTCAGAGTTGAAAAAAGATCTATGATGAAAAGAGTTGACATGAGCTATACTTTTATGTTGGAGATATAAAACTCATCTACATACCTCGATGGAAGAGGGTGATCAGATTTGGGATGAAGGGAATGTTTAGTCCAAGGTATATATGCCCTTTTGAGATCTGTGATCACAATGGAGTAGTGACCTATTTAATTACACTCCCACACAACTTGTCTCAAGTAAATGATGTTTTCCATGTATCACTCTTAAGAAAGTACATAACAGACCCATCAAAAGTACTCAATCTCGGTGTGGTACTAATGGATAATGACATTTCCTATGAGAATGATCTGATAAAGATCTTATAATGTAAAGAAAAATTTCTATGAAATAAGTAAATGTCCCTCTTCAAAGTGTCATGGGGAAACCGCAAGTTTAAAGAACCAATGTGGGAATTAAAGGAGGTGATGAAGCAGAGTTACCCTCATCACTTTTAGTGCCGGAAAAAGAAATTTTGAGGGTGAAATTTCTTAAGGGGGGAAGGTTTTATGGACCCTATCATTTATGAATAAAATTCCATATCTTTTAATTTAATGTATAATGGATATAGAAAACAAATTCACTTGTTTTATTTTATCCAATTGAATATTAAATGACCATTAAATATCATTACCATTGATACTATATTTTTTAATAGTGATCACATGATTTGTATAAATATAGGTTTTTAACAAATCCTTTTGGAACATACTAAGGAAGTGATTACCTAAACCAGTAGATCCATTCCCAATGAAGCCCATTTATCCATGATTTACAGGGAGATAGAATTTATGGTATTTTCCATAGACAAATCCTAAGATTATATCCAACAAGTTAAGCATGACCGAAATTGTTTACTGGATATGTTCAAGCTCATTGGGATCACGACCCAAACCATGTTCACCAAACGACCCCATGAAAGCCCCACCAACACACACCTTACTCTTAGGGAGTTTTGTGGTGTGATAAAGGGATATCTTTCATGATCGTAGCATTAAGAATATGTACATTATTTTTGGTATATATTAAGGAATATATTTTATTCCTAATATTTTTACTTTAAAAATTATTTTTAAAGCACAAGTATTATTTTTGGATAATATTCAAATTCAATAAAGAAATATACGTTGAGGAATAACGGTATTTTTGAAATAAGTAATATTTTAATAATATATTATTATTAAATTATTATTATTAAATATAAATTAAAAACAAATTTTTATGAAGTCAGACATAATTTTTATTATGGTTTGAAAACTATTTTGTCAAAAACTATCAATTTTCAATAAAAGTCTGTTTTTATTTTAAAAGTAATAAAATAACATATTGAGTTAATTATTTAAATAAGATGAATATTATTTTTTGAATCATGATTTCAAAATTATCCAATGGTGAATGTTTCATAATTTTCTGAGATAGTTGAATTTTTGGGTTATAATTAAATTCCATATAAATATACGGTTTATTTTATGACATCATAATGGTTGAATAATGATGGAACCAATAATATAAAAGGTATCATTGGACATATATATATATATTACCTTTAAAATAATTTTATTTTATATTTATGTGAATTATTTTACAATTCCTTATTGAATCATCCAATACTAAAAATATATTTATGATTTTAATATCATTCCTTTGAAAATGTGACTCACCGGCACATAATCTAGGACAATATTTTTATATATTAGGCCATTTGACTTATAAAATAATTCATAACACTCCCCATTTCCATAATCAGTCTGAAAAATCCATCATATGGTTTGTGGTTTTTGTATATTTTATTGTGTAGGGACAAGACCTAAATAATAAAGAAATCCCCCTCCTTTCCTATATAAACCCACCAATGATCCCATTTATCTTCACTCAAACTCATTTAATAATTTCCAAACTCTTCATTATACTCCATAATGATCTTCCAAGGAACCCCCAAGCTTTCATGAAACCACTCCAAAGCTTTTAGTGTCACACATCCAAGTAAGGGATCCCCACCTGCCTCTCTTCCTTTCAATTCATGAACCATGTTTGAAATTAGTATTTTAAATATCAATTTGTAATATTTTCATCATTTTATAATCAATTAAATTCTTTAAATTTTATGTTATTTAAATGATTGATCATTTATCTTCCCCATTTAGACCCTTACCTATATCATTACTATGCCAAAATTTTATAAGGAATTTCACTCTCTCCTCTTTTAATCAAACACCTCATTTATGATGTGCCCTTTAATTTCCAATTTCTTAAGTTGGGATAGATTCGTACTTATCCCCCTTGCTGTACATTTCATTATTTAATTATGACACACACATTTCTCTCTCAACAATCCATTTTTTGAATTTCTATATAATTTTATTCTAACAACCCACATTTTTGGAACATGGACATTACATTTCATTTGCAGAAAACTTAATACATTACAAAAATATATTCCCAAGGACCGTATTTGGTTTATTTTCATTAGAAACATGGACCAAAATCTTCTTACTTGGTGAAAGATCTTCAACATCTCCCATAATGATCTTCCCCTTTTGTTTTCCTACCTAAAAACATTATTCATATCATGTGGATAAGAAAACATAAAAAGGGTGAGCTCAAATAAAAATTATGGGTAAAAATTTAGAACACAGAATAAAAAATAAACATAATAATGTTAAAACATGAAAATAATGTTTAAATATCAAAATTTTGGGTCATGAAATAAATATTGAAAGTATGAAATACATAGATTGTAAAGAAATATTAACCATATTAAAATAGAATTAGTATAAAACATGGAATTTGTGGAAACAAATATGCGCGTAATATGATTTCCATAGTAGCTAAGGAATTTATTTCAAGACCATTATAGTGGAAAAAGTCCATTACTAAACCGAGTTTACTTGCTCTTCAATCCAAGTATTACTGAACTAGATTTACATGTTGTTCCAACCCTGTATTACAAAACCAAATTTAAATGATGTTCCATTCATGTTTATCTCATGAGATATAAATCATTACCCAATGAATTGGAGCGATATATAGGTCCCACCAATCTCATAATGAAATCATTCTTACATGGTCCACAAAAACATAAATCATTCATCATAAAATATTTCAAGAAATAAAATGGGTTTCTTATACACCATTTCATCAAAGCAACATCCATATAAAATATCATTCTATAAATGAAAAAAATAGGACTAGAAACATAACCCTATTTAAATAGATCCATCTTAGATGGAAAATAATTTTGATAATAAAATTGAACTCAATTCTTGAATAAAATATCCATTCTTCCTAAAAAAATGTTTTCTTCTCTAAAAATGACAAAAAATTGTAAAGGAAATTAATTTAGATGAAATTAAACTTGAAACCATGTAGAGGAAAATGCATTGAAATAAATCATTATGTAGATGTAAATATCTGTTCACACTGTATAAGTTAAAAAAATATTTTCCTCATACATTTACTGGAAAAGATAAAAAGTTCCTTATATTTTAAACAAAAAATATATATTCTTTCCATAACTTATATAAAATGACAAAATTGCTAAAAATTAATTTAAATATATATAGAATAATAGTAAAAAATTTATGAAAAAAGATTATAAAACATGGACATTGATGAAAAATATATCCCTCATAAATACTTACATATATACAATCTCATGATTAATTTCATTATAGAATAAAAAATCCCATTTATGTTAATATTTTTAATAACATTTATTTGATATCATCATTAATATAAATAATTTTTAAAATGATATTGGTTAATTATATAGTATACCTATTTTTTGAGTAAACATTAAAAGTAAAATACTATAATGAATATAAATTTAATATATTTCATTTATATATTTTTTGTATAATTTAAATTCTATAAATTCAAACATTAAAAATGGTATTCTTATTAATGCAAGAATCTGACAACATTAATATTAATTCAAATAAAATAATATAAAGGTCAAAATCTATTCTATAAGGCTCCAAATTGTAACTATAATGAAGTTTGGATGATTATGGTAGATATATACTCAACCAATAAAATTTGGTCAGTTTTTGGAACCTTTTTATGGTCATTACGATTTTAACAAAAAGTGATTCATTGATTTCTCATCAATTAATTAATTTTTACAGAATCAAATAATATGATATTAAGGTAATTATTTATTTCCTTAAAATTAAAAATAAATTAAGATGATGTACGTAATTATTTTATCTTTACATGGACTATTTATTTTATAATATATCACCTGGTTATCTCTATTTTAATATTATTATATTTATAAGAAATGTGAGTTTGAAATATTGTAACTTTCATTGGTTTTATTAATATCAATGTAATTTTCCTTTTCGTGTGGAAGTTAAATTAATATGTTTCGAACATTACATGTTAAGGGTGTAATTTTATTCATAAAATAGTATTTTTTATGTTTTTGGAGATTTTAATTATCCTTATAATATTATTTGTTACACTAATTTACCTGATTTACCTTTAACCATGTCAAATAAAATAACCGTAGTTGTTATTCATAGTATAAAAAAATAAAATTAACCTATTTAAATAATTTATACCCAATGATTCCAAATATATAATCCATTTAACAAAATTCAAAACACAAAATTAGCAGTAATTAATTTAAAATTTATCTTATTGGTGGAATGAAAAAAACAGGGTTCTGTTTAAAGGTTAAAACATTGAAAAAGATTGAAATGTTTTTATATATGAATCCAATGAATAATTAATGAAAATGACATAAATTTTATTAAATTTAAAAAATATATTATATTTATACTTTAAAACCATTTAATAATATAATTTAACCATATAAATTGTTTTTATGGAAAAAGTTGTTTTCATTTAAAATTTACCAAATTTTTACGATTCATCAAAATATGAAAGTAGTCAAAAAATATCAAAAATTCATAAAAAGTAAAATTTAATATCCCACTTCCTTTGAAGAAGTTTATTTTTTAAAATTTAACTTATAAAAGTTTCAAAAACTAGATTTAAAATAGGTGCTCTATCAAAACGTGATAAAAATGAATTTTTTGGTAAAATACATCTTTCATCTGAATAATTGATCTTGTTCTTATATAATGATAT
Organism: Viscum album; assembly: GCA_963277665.1. Taxonomy (NCBI): domain Eukaryota; kingdom Viridiplantae; phylum Streptophyta; class Magnoliopsida; order Santalales; family Viscaceae; genus Viscum; species Viscum album. Next base: position 255,897,110 of record OY728128.1, on the reverse strand, counting down.
ATAAAATAAATAATATTAATTTAAAGGTTATATAAAATTTAAAATATGGTAAATAATATTCACAACGACTAGTTTATATCCCATTAAAATATAATATTTTAATAATATATTATTGTTTAATAAAACTCGCAATTGCGTACAACCCAAGATGTTGAGAAAGGACACTCTTGTGTTAATTTCAAGAAAATTATGTATTTTATTTAGTTCAAGATTCCTTTGGTTTTGTTTATAACATAATATGAACATAGTTCTTTTATATATTGAAAAAAATCTGTACTCAGTGTTGGTGAAATGAATTTTATCAAAAGTATATGAAATTTTGTGTAACACAAGAAAAAAATATTGTTTCATATAATACAAGATAATATGGGGTTTTTTATTGTGAATGATAATCATGGTGTATCTCACTAAGTTGTATTAGAGGAGATTCTTCCTTTTCTGTTTGACTTACTATTTGGCGACATTAGACATGGATAGGACAAAATAGGTAAATGGTAAATAGCTCTGCCCGGGCGTTCTAGAACCCGTGTATAGAGAAAAATCCAGATTTCCTCGAATGTTGTAATTTTCGAGTTCTGCAGATGTTATAGTTTAATTGATTTCACCATTGGGTGATGCACTTGTTTTGTGTTGTTACTGTTTATATGATTATGGTTCTATTTTGTTGCAACCCAGTGAGATGAGGGTATTCCATCTCATGCATCATATATGAACATGTTAGGAAAATCACATGCCATGAATTTTCCCATGCCATATAGGTTGTATTAGAGATTGCATGCTGTTGTGATAGAACTTGTGATAGACAATGCATGCTATTGTGATAGCTACTATGATAAAATTCCTGATATGTTGATAGGGTATCGGTTGTTTAGAGCTCTTTATCACGGACACCAAATTTTGGTCTTAGAGGTGTTATGGGCCCTTGAGGATCGAAATTTGGTGGTTCATGAGTTTTTTATACTGTTCCTTGTTATATACATTGTTATGATGCCAAGCTTTGATTCTCTAGGAGTATGGGCCCCCACAGATCGGAATTTGGCAGCTTAACCTCCGTTTTCTGTGTTTTCTGGGCCCCATTGCAGTTCTGAGGCTACTGTCTGGAAAAACCCAGAATACACGGCGTGTAATTTATAAATACATGCCGTGTAGTTTTCGCCGTGTCACAGACCGTGTGGACAAGGACACGGGGCTTTAAAAAGGGTCTTAGTAACACACCATGTACGGTATGTACATGTCGTGTAGTGGTAAACTGTGTAGCCGGCCGTGTCACTAACAACACGGGATGTGAAAACTCTGGTAGTACACATCATGGTTGGTATGAACATGTTGTGTAGTCTTGTTCTAGGTACCCGACTATGTCAAGAACAACACGGGATGGTGTTATCTTCTCTTATACACGCCATGTTTGTTTGGAACACTCTATGTAAAGGTCATCCATGTAGCCGGTCGTGTAACGAACCACACGGGCCACAGTTTTCCTTCAAGTGCACACCGTGTCCCTTGGGAACACGCCGTGTAACATCGACCGTGTGTCAGGCCGTGTCTCTAACAACACATGCCAGGTAAGGCATGTCTAGTGAACACCATGTCTTCCTCAACAAGCCATATAGTCTTCAGCTGGGATAGTCCGTGTGACTTAGTCATGTAGGTGTATCCAGGTAGGGAGAAAAGTGTGAGTACATGCCATTTATTTTTAGAACACGCCATGTAGTCGGTTTGTTTACACATCCATGTATGGACAAGGTACATGCCCTGGGTAAAATTTCATGAAACACGTCATGTAGCCATACTAGAGGCTGTGTAGTCATGTTTTTTCCAATTTTAAGGGTTTTTCTCTTTTGTTCCATTGTACTCTCTTATGTTGCAACTATGTTCATCATTAATGAAGGTGTGTTTTGATCTTTCAGAGCTATGGAACCAAGAAATCCTCTTCTTGCACGACATGAACCAGGCAGTGATCGTACGCCTGATGCGACCGATCTGGGACTACCAGTAGTTCTGCATATCGTTCCGGACATGGCACCTACAGTGATTACGGACACTGGTTCTGATGCTCAGTTCAGAGAGGGTTTCATGAGATTCATGCATACCTTCTAGGGAGTTCATCATCCTTCCCCGACTATGGCAGAGCGGACGCAGGTTTTTCAGCAGCGACATCTTCCCATGTTCACAGGGGATGGAGGACCGCAGGCTGCGGAGTCCTGGATAGAAGCCATGTTATCCATCTTAGACCATCTCGAGACACCCCCAGACACATAGGTGAATCTCGTGACTTACATTCTGCGAGACTCTGCCAAAAGATGGTGGAACATAGTTTCTCATGCAGGGCGCCAATGGACTATGTCTTGGGATGAGTTCCAGCGTACGTTCTATTACTACATCTACCCAGCGACGCTGAGGGATGACAGAGCTAGGAAGTTCATTAACCTATAGCAGGGTACTCTTTCAGTTATGGATTATTCCTCCCATTTCACAGAGTTACAGTGTTTCTCTCTTGTTCTAGGGAATGGAGTGTTGTTCTTGGCAAGGAAGTTTGAGGAGGGACTCAAACCAGAGAACATATCGCAGGTGAATGTCTTCTAGTTGACTTCTATTACTCTGATAGTCAACTAGGAAATGATCATGGAAATGAACCTGAGGGAGACTAGAGCTGTGGGCCAGGGTGGTTCAGCATCAAGGGATGATTCTTTTCAGACAGACAGCAGGAAGAGACACTGCGAGTCTACCTGAGGCGACCTGAGGAAGAGAGGTATTCTATTTTATAGACGAGATCTCCCATATGGCACCCAAGTGGTGTGTTATTAGTGTGGGAGGAGTGGTCATAAGAAGCCACAGTGCCTGAGAGAACTATTGGAGTGCCGATCTTGTGGAGAGATGGGTCATCTCCAACGTTTCTGCAAGGTTCTCCTTCCAGCAGCTAGTGAAGGAGGATCAGTTTCGACCCCATGTATAGGAGCAGGGTTACCGGTTCCGCAGAAGACTGGGGGCTGGAGTTCTTCAGGTCATCTAGGTCAGGTAAGAAGCCGTGGATGCAGTGGTCAGGCTCAGGGAGGAGTATCTCAAGGTTTTCAGGGAGCTATACAAGGCCGTGGTACAGGCCTGACTTTTGCTGTAGAGAAGATTCATCAGGAGCAGGATCCCGGACCCTCTACAGTTCAAGGTATGATCTCAGTAGCCTCAGTTTTATCTTTATCTTTTTTCAATACTGGTTCTTCACATTACTTTATCTCTGTTGCTTTCATGGAGATCCTTGGGCTCTATGTCTTTTTGTCTGCTAACGTGTTGACTCTCGACATGCCCTTGGGAACGGGGACATCTACCGTACGTCATTAAAATGAATTCCCTCTAGATGTTGTAGAGTGTCACTTATTATGGGACCACTATGTCCTAGAGATTATTGGATACAATTTCATTCTCAGGATGGGCTGGTTGGTTCCCTTAGAGGCAGTCGTCGATTGCTATCACTATAGGGTGAGTTTCATATCACCAGACGGTGATTCCTTTCTTCATAGAGGCGAGTGGGATGTCAAAGAGTGTAGAGCTGGACCAGAGCATCATAGGCTAAGAGGGGTTACGGCCCAATTTTCTATTTTTTATCTGGATGACCAGGGGACTTCACAGTTAGACTTTCGTCCGGTGGTGGATCGTTTTAGAGATGTCTTTCCAGAGGACTTTTCATGTTTACCTCCGGAGCGTGAGGTAGATTTCTTGATTGAGCTTGTTCTAGGAGCGGCACCGATTTCCATTCCTCCTTATAGGATGGCTACACCTGAGTTTCAGGAGCTCAAGAAGTAGTTGGAGGAGTTGCAGGCAAAGGGTTTCATCTGATCCAGTACTTCTCCTTGGGGTTCACCTGTCCTTTTGCGAAGAAGGTAGATGATACCCTTAGGCTTTGCGTTGATTATCTGAAGTTGAACCAGTTGACGGTCAAGAACTGATATCCCTTGTCGAGGATCGATGAACTCTTCGATCAGCTTCTAGGATCTAGAGTATTCTTGAAGATCAACTTGAGATCCGGCTATCATCAGTTGCATGTCAGACCATCTGATATATCCCTTACAGCCTTCCAGAGCAGGTATGGTCTGTATGAGTACTTGGTTATGGCGTTCGGTCTCACGAACGCTTCGGCAGTCTTCATGGCACTGATTAACAGATTGTTCCATCCTTACTTGGTTTCCTTCATGGGGGTTTTCCTGGACGACATCTTGGTGTAATCTTACACTCGACACGACCATGCAACCCATCTTCTGATCATTTTGAGTACACAGAGGGAGCATCAGTTATATGCTAAGCTCTCAAAGTGCCACTTTTGGATGGATGAGATCCACTTCCTGGGACATGTCATCTCAGAGACAGGGGTTTTAGTAGTCCTAGAGAAGGTGAGAGCAGTAGTTACCTGGGAGCAGCCTAAGAATGTCTTTGAGTTATGGAGTATCTTGGGGTTGGCTGGTTACTACAGGCGGTTTATACAGAAATTCTCACGCTTAGCAGCGCCATTGATGGGATTGAATAAGAAGGGGTTAAAGTTTTTTTGGTCAGAATCCTGTGATTCATCCTTTCAGGAGGTGAAGGGGAGGTTGACTTCGACACCGATTCTAGTTTTTCCAGAGCCGGGTAGGAGTTATACAGTTTTCTATGATGCATCTGGAATTGGGCTGGGAGAAGTGCTTATGCAGGAGGATCGTGTTGTAGCGTATGGATCTCAGTAGTTGAGGCCACATGATAGGAATTATCCTATGCATGACATGGAGTTGGAGGCAGTTGTTTATGATTTGTGTTTTTGGAGGCATTACCTTCTAGGAGGAAATTTTGTGGTATATACAGACCAGAAGAGTCTCAAGTACATCTTCACGTAGCATGACCTGAATCTGAGATAGCGAAGGTGGCTCGAGTATCTCTAGTCCTTCAACTTCGAGCTTTCCTATATGCCTTGGAAAGGTAATGCAGTGGCTCATGCACAGAGCAGGAGAACTCAGATCCAGGAAGTTCAAGAGGCCAGCAGTGAGTGGCAGCTTATGGCTCTGTTCTCTGAAATGCATTTGGAGGTGCAAGACAGGCAGGGGCAGACTTTCCTATCTTCTTTAGCTGTTACCTATGCGCCTCTTGACCGATTTCGAAAGAGGAAGCTAGCAGATTATGAAGGCCTAGTCCTATAGGAATGCATGTCAGGAGAGGACCCTCTTCCCGGGTGGACCATTGGCGAGGATGAAATCTTGCATTTCTAGGGACGCGTATGGGTGCCAGTTGATATAAGTGAGGATCTGATACGAGACTTTCATTCCTCTGTCTGGGTAGTTCATCCTGGAATCACCAACATGACTCGTGATCTACACCGCCAGTACTGGTGGCCAGGTATGAAGAGAGATGAGGCAGGTTTTTTCATGAGATATTCCACTTGTCATCAGGTGAAGGAAGAACACCAACGGCCAGCAGGGCTTTTGCAGCAGTTACCCATTCCCGAGTTGAAGTGGAATGATGTTCCTATTGACTTTGTGACAGGGTTATCGAGATTTTCGGGAGGGAACCACACAGTATGGGTTGTTGTTGATAGGATCATAAGGTTTGCTCACTTATTTCCAATAAAGGAAACCTTATATGATGATAAGCTTGGATAGTTTTACGTCCGTGAGATTGTGCACTTGCACGAGGTTCGTAGTACTATCATTTCGGATAGGGATGCCCGATTTACTTTGCATTTCCGGCAAGGGATAAAAAAATATTTGGGTGCACATGTACTTCTGAGTACAACTTACCATCCCTAGACAGATGGCCAGTCAGAATGCACAATCCATGTTCTTGAGGATATGCTCCGAGCTTGCATTCTGGACTTTGGCAGTTCTTGGGAAAATCATTTTCCTCTTGTGGAGTTTTCCTATAAAAACAGTTTTCAGAAGACTATTCAGATGGAACCTTATGAGGATTTGTACAGTAGGCCATGTAAATCTCCTTTATGCTGGCTGGAGGCAGGAGAGGAAGCTTTGCTGGGACCTCGTCTTATTCCGAAGACCTCAGAGTAGATAGAGTTGATTCGGAAGAGGATGACTACTACACAGTCTCGTCAGAAATCTTATGTTGATTAGCAGAGAAGACCTCTATAGTTCGAGGCTGGAGATCAAGTTTTCCTATGTGTTACCCTGTGGTTGGGATGCAAGAGGATCAGGAGACAGGGTAATCTTTCGCCGAGATAGGTCAGGCCGTTTGGGGTTCTGGAGAGAGTTGGGTCGGTTTCTTATAGGTTTCAGTTACCTCAGAGATATCAAGCTATGCATGACGTCTTCATTGTTTCTCAGCTTCGACGCTGTTTCTAAGACTCGTCTCATGTTTTTTGACCCGAGGAGGTTGAGCTGGAGCAGGATGCATTGTTCAAGGAGCATCCTCTCAGGATTGTTGATCATAGCAAAAAGGTACTCTGTGGCCATTCAGTTCCTCTAGTACGAGTATTATGGCACCACGACCGTGTGTAGGACGAGACATGGGAGAGGGAGGCTGATATGTGATCACAGTGGCCAGAATTGTTCGGGGTTTCTTCTTCACCACCTTTCTAGGGAAATTTAGGGACAAATTTTTTTAAGGGGGGAAGTTTGTAAGAACATGGATCTTCTTTTCAGTTATGTCTTTCCTTTTTCTGAAGTTTTTAAGAAAAGAGGAGTTTCTAGAAACTTTTGAAGTACACGCCGTGTAATTTTCTCCCGCACAAGGTCGTGTCCAGGCCACACACACAGGGTATTGTGATGAGGTGGAGGATACTTAATGCGGTGTACGGAAGCGGCGAGCAAATGACATGTACTCATGAAGTACACGTCGTGTACATTTCTTTTTATTTCATTAATCAAACCGGGGTCACATCTAATCCTTGTTTCCATCTTCTTCTACGCCTATTTCTGTCCGGAGCATCCTAGGAGTCCGATTCTTCTCCAAACCACTGATCCTTCACTAGTTACCCGAATCGAACGTCGTCTATTGCGTTGGAATCACAGCGGTGAGTTCCCTATTCTTCTTGAGTTTCATTCCATGATTTTCCCTCTTTTTCAAGATATCGTGGGTTGAGCGTTTTGGACGTTTTCCCAGATCTTCGTCGTTCTAAGGAGAATCAATCTTTGTGGCTCAAGTATATCAATCTCCTAGGATCGAGGTAGGTGTCTTGTTTCCCTACGTTGAATGTCTTTGAGTTTTTGTGCAAAAAGGGCCGGATACCCATGTATCGGGTATCCCGGGTTAGGGATTTTGATTCCATTGTTTAATTACCTTAGATTTCTTGTTTTCATGAGATTATTTGATAGTAATATTTTCTTGGTTGCATGTTCGTGGATCACCCATGAGTGATTTCCCTTGCTTTGGGTGTTTATCGTTGTTTTCCTTAGGTTTCCTGTGAGGCAAACCTTGTAGCATTGTTTCTATGCCTTGTTATAGCTAATTGCATGTATTGTCTACTGTTTATATGCTTTTGATGCATTGTAGCTATTAGCCAAGTATTTTTTGAACATACTTAGGGCTTTTGACAGTCGATTAAGCATGACTAAACTACTCAGGGATGTGTGAACTTGGTATGGTACACTAAAGAGGGAATTGACGATTAAGGGATTCCCTAAAGAGTCTGTTATAAATTAGATTCGTATGCATGACCTATAGTAATTAGAATTTGGGATTACCAATAGTGTCCTTAGTTTACACATGTATCGATACTAGGGGAGGAATTAGATGCAAGTGCTTCCTCAGAGAGTATATAGCTATCATTGTAAGACCATAGGGGAATTGATGGTGATTGATTCCCAAAGTTTCTATGCCTGGTATGATTATTTGACTAGAGGGGTCTGCCAGTAGGAGCCACCCAGAGAGTTAGTATTATTATTTGTTTGGTTGGTTGTGACATGTCCACCAAGCTAATGAACTAGCTTAGGTATGTACTGCTTGTTGTCTTGGTAGTCTGTTGAGATACCTGTTGTGTTACTTGTTGTGCCTTGAGAATATAGAGTTAATTTCTAGACTCATTTGTTGATAATTAAATGATTTTATTAAATTCATAAATAAATGAGAATGGATATTTGTAGGATTGTTACTTGGTGTACCTATGTTTCTCTGCTGCATTTATTTCCTTTACTTTTGCTATATTACTCACTGACAGTAGGGAACATATCTTGTGGTGATTGCCTATTGGGATTATTCTCACACCCTGTTTGGGTCTAGCTTTTTATCCCAAACATGTTATATGGTTGCAGGTGTGGATAGGGATTGTGGACCTTCTACGTTAGGTACATGATTGCTGGTTGGATTTGGAGAGCATAGGACCAAGATTAGGCTTGTGATGCTGTTGGAGTTGCTGTTACTTTTAGTACTTTGTTTCCGAAGTATTTCAGCACGTTGTTGTGTTTGCTTCTTTCCTTAGATACTTGTTCCTGCTGCATCATTATCATCATTACTATATATATTTATTTCTTCTGCTGTTTGGTTTCAGTTGTTGTATGTGGTTTACTACTTCTGCTATTGACTGTTATTTCTTTTCCTTTGTATACCATACCAAATGAGGGCATAGTTTCCCCAATAACTTACCAAGGCCCTCTCTACTAGTCGGCAGCCTCTGGCATTTGAGGAAATGTGCTTGAGGTTATGTGGTGAAGCGGGCATGGGGCACCAGTTGAGTGGCTCCAGATTCGGGTCATTACACATGGTGTATCATACAACATAATACATCAAATAAATTATAAATAATCTGTCTCATAAAATATCTGGGTGTTACATTCAACCCCCTTTAAAATTAATTTTTCCCTCCAAAATCATTGGGGTTATAAATAGTTTACTACATGGAAGTTTCTTTTATAGATACCCACATCGTAAAATGGGATAATAAAACATCATTTTAAAAAGGAAAGGTAGAAACATAATGGATACCCAAAGTAACACATACTGGGTTTTCACATAGGAGAACATAGGTGGGAAGTAAAACCATGGATACAGAAGAGAAATATAACCGTCATGTTCAGATGGATAAGGATAGAGAGAAAGGTTTAGATAAATTTAACAATAAGAATGCCATAAATATACGATGATATAAGGGACCATATAATTCATCCTATATGAAGGTAAAAGGAAAAAAAATTTGGTTTTTAAGATCCTTTCCCTAATGTTGAAGATTTTTTCACGATAATAAATAATTACTTGATTTTTGTACAATCTCACCATTATTCATTCCATGAAAATTACCACTTAATCTCTTATTAAAATAAATGAAGTTTATTTTTTTATTCTTGAAGAGTTAGAAGATCATGCGATAAAATTATAGGTCATTCCATCTATTTGAAAAAAAACATTAGAAAAAGTTATAAAATATGCCTAAGTCCACCTACAGTGAGATAATACATTAATCTAAAAAATATCAACCAGAATATAACTAATACTATCAATAAATGGATAAACTTAAAATCCATTCAAAAACAAAAAATTTAAAAATTTATAAAGAGGTGAACTAAATTTACATAACATTTATCTCCCATATTTCATAAGGAAGGTCTTTGTTGTCACATTCCAAACATGGGAGTACCTTAATCATTTATTCTATTCAACATGGTAATAACATCAATTACCATAGAACCATAGTGAAAACATGAATTATATCAAAATTAACTCTTTCCACACACCGAAAATTAAAAAATATTATATATACTCAAACCATGATATTAATTTTTTTATATCAGTCATAAGGTCATTAATACCATCAAACATCTCATTATCACCATATCCATTCATTTCGAGCATATCATACACTTTAGAAAAATATTTCAATCACTTTTCAGGGTTATTGGTACCATATAATTATGGAAAACCATAATGTACCAATACATATATATTACAATATTCCATAAAACTATAAATGAGATTCTACAACACTTTTTTCTAATCCCATTACATAAACACTTAATCATTCAACCACTTTGTTTTCAAACTCAACATCACCAATAGTGATCGCATGTAACATCCCTTTTTTTTCCTTAATTGGTTGTTGAAGTCAGTCATTTTTAACGCTTGGATTGGGGAATTGGTTAGAATAATTCCCCAGTTCCTTGAACTTGTAGTATTGATGTTTTGGTGATGTGTTTTATGTTGTCTTTTATCTATTCACATAATTAGCAAACTTTTCCCCCTTACTTCTATACTCAATTTCATGATTTCCTTATTTTCCACACATGAAACATTATCTAGTCTGCTTAAGTCAATCTTCACCATGCTTCTTTCCACACTTTGAGCATATGGAAACATTCATCTTCTTTTCACTATTTCTTTGAGATTTTACTTTAAACACTATATTTCCTTTCTTTTCAAAACCATGATATTGATATGTAACCGCAACATCTATTTATACCTTGATAGAATAATGCAAAATCTATTCATAGCTACTAAATTATATTATATCGAATTACCTTCAAATACTTGGTTTTAGGCTATTAAATAATCGATCAAATTTACTTTCAGGTTGGATGATAAAACCAAAATCATACCTTGAAAGAATTGTAAAATTTTCCTCCTACGTACCACCAGATTCATCATCCTTTTTATTAAGACCAAGTAACTCCTTTTCCCTCTTCTTTTAGAAGAATATAAGGAAATTACTATTTGAAAAATAAGTTCATGAACTCATCCCATTCCATGGATTCAATTTCATCTTGCTACCTTGTATTCCTGATTTGTGTACACCACTAGTCTGCATCACATTCTAAAAAATATACAACCAAAATGAATTTTTCACATTCAGAATATTGAATAATGGAAAATATCTTTTCAATGGTACTGATCTATTTTTTAGAAACAATTGGATCATAAGACCCACTAAAATAAGGGGGACGTTGCCTCATGAATGACTCAACATAATGTTGTTACCTTCTCTACTCATTTGGATGTCCTGAATGATTCATAGATTATATAAGTATAACATTAAGATTTGGTATTTGATATAACATAAATTTTTTTCTCAATATTTCAATCATTGAATATCCCATGGTATCGAACATTAACATTATTCCTTTAGGTTTCAGCAATTGTCTTAAATCCAAAGTGAATAGTGTGAGTGGAAAAATCATACTAGGAAAACAATATAATCAAGTGGGATTACATTCAATATATAACATCTTAGGTTTAATAATATTTTATTAATGAACATTACAATAATTCTAGGGCTGTAATCTATTGTTACACTTACCATTAGAGAAATCCCTAGACATACCGTAGAAATATCTCTAGGGATCTCACTAAATTTTTCACATCATAGTTTCCTAAGGTTGACTAAACCTTCACTCTGATACCAACTCTAGAAACACAAGATTAAGATACATAGGCATACATTTATTTTAGGTATTACATAATACATTAGACAAATATATTCCCTAAGACTATATTAGTTTAGTGTCTTCAGAATCTTGACCATAATATTCTAACCTGGTGAAAGATCTTCATCATATTCCATAATGATCTTCCCCTGTTGTTTTCCTACCTAAAACCTTTCTTTATATCCTAGGGAAAATAAAACATAAAAAGGGTGAGATTAAATTCTCATTAAGGGTATAAATTGAAAACATATAATAAACCATAAACATAAGAATTTAAAAACTGGAACGTAAAGTTTAAATATCAAAATATTGAGTTATGAAATAAATCTTAGAAGTATGAAAGGAATAGACCATAAAGAAACATAAACCATAATAAAAAATATTTTTTATAAAAAAATTGTGGTAAAAAATATTCACGTAATATGATTTCCATTGTATCCAAGGCATTGCTTCCACAACCATCATAGTGTATAATGTCCACTTCCGAATCGGGTTACTTGTCGTTCCGGCCATGTATTATTGAACCCGATTTACTTGTCATTCCAACCCCGTATAAGTGAACCGAATTTACTTCCCATTCCATTAATTTTTATCTCATGAGATATAAATCATTACTCAATGCATTGGAGGGAGATATAGGTCCTATCGATCTCATAATGAAATCATTCATACATTTGCCACAAAAACAGAAATCTTTCATCATAGCATAACCCTTGAAATAAATAAGTTTTTTATACATCATATTATCATAGAATATTCCATATAAAATATCATTCCATAAATAACAAAATCAAAAAGGAATAGAAACATAACCCAATTATAGAGTGTCATCTAAGATGGAAAATAATTTTGATAAAACACTTGAACTCAATTCTTGAGGAAAATAGTCGATCTTCTTCAAAAACATTTTCTTTTCTAAAAATGCCACAGAATTTTAAATAAAGGAATTTAGTGGAAAATAAACATGAAACCTTGTAGAAAAATATTCATAAAAATAATGCGTTTATGAAGATGCAAAAATACATTAATACTGTATAAGTTAAAAAAATATTATCCTTGTACTTTTACTAGAAAAGTCAAAAAGTAACTCTCATTGTAATCAAAAGAAATATTCCTTCAATACCATATAGTAAAATTCAGAAATGGGTAAAAAATAATTTAAAAAAGAATATAATAATAGAAAAAAAATTTTAATTTTTTATAAAACATGGAAATGGATGGAAAAATATATCCCTAGTAAATACTTATGTATAAATAATATTAGATAAAAATGAGATTGGGCGATTATCCCTTACAAATTTATAATCAGTCGAAACATATTACTCATAAAAAAATAAAATTATATCCATATTTAAATATCATAACCTTCATAATAGGAATAATAATCACCACACAAAAATAATTAGATGGAGTATAAGGCATATGTCCTACAAAAATAAGAGTGAGAGAAAATAATCCCTTACCTTATGTTTGATATGATTCATATGTATCTGAAACTATTGTATAATTATTTATGTAATATTATTTACTTATTGAAGAATCATGGACCTTTTTGTGATTTCATATATGATTATATTCTCTGTTTTCCTGTAATAGGTCATTTTAACATGTGTTTCAGGTTTTAACTGCCTTATGACCGTATGCATGTTTTGTTAAATAAGTTCCGATTATCCGTATTAGGTAATATTTATATCATTGTAAAAAGATAATAACAAAAAAATTACCATATTTATTCCTTATTTATATTTATATAATCAATCTTGAATTTTTATCATGTAGAACAAATCACATCGCATCATGGAGACTGTAGGCTATACGTAAGTACGAGTGACGATATCATTCTCATAATTATTGAATTGTATTGAATTAAATGGTGTACTATATTTCAGAATAAATATAGTATAATAATAATCATATATATTTATTACATCTATTTTTACACCCATCCATGTAAGGTGGTTGTGAATAACAAATTACACCATAGTGAGGAGACTGTAAGACATACATACACCCACATGGTGATTTTTTTACATAGGATGGATAGAAAGTGTAATATGGTTGTTTCATAATTATAATAACATCTTAGTATATATGTTATATTATATTAATAATTGTATAATGAAACAAATCATGATGTCGAAGTATAAGAGGAATTAAATATGAATGGATCAGTAGAGAAGATTACCTCTTCTTTGACGTGCTCTCGTTAGATCTCCTCTAAATCCAACAAGAGTAAGTATTTTGAGAGTAACAAAACCTATATAATGTAACTAGGTAAGATTAAAAGAGAAATTGGAAGGCTAGGGACTTGATTTAAGGCTAAATGAGTTGTGGTGAAATGTGGGAGGAGGTCCCCTTTTATAATTGAGGTGAGCGGCACTTTTGGAAACCTCAACAAAATTAATTTATAAAAAGATCAAACCAAACTCAAAAGACTCAAAAATGTCCCAATTTATAATTTGAGATTTTATAGGGTTGTAATATCTTCAACTAATAAATTTTATATAAGTTTCAATGTTTATCCAAACCTTATCTTTTCAATTTAACAATTAGTTATTCAATTTTTATTTTAACTATGGTATCAAATATTTCAATACTGAAAGGGTGAAATATTTACTTATTTGATGTAAATTAGAACATAAATAAATAATATAATTTATTTTTACCATATAATAATAATTATATAGTTTTAATAATGATTTATCATTTTTAAATCATTTAATAAAACATTATTTTGATAAACAATTAATAGTGTCAATTTTGACACTATTCAATTTATAGATTTCTAAAAGTACAAAGATAAAACATCATCTTAAAAAAACTATTTTATTATATTCTTATGAGGTTAAGGATATCTATGAAATTCACTGGACATATTAATTTTTAAAAATTATATTTATTTTAATATTTTTAATAACATTTATTTGATAACTCCATTAATTAAATAATTACTAAAATGATATTGGGTAATTATTTAATATAATTATCTTTTGAGTAAAAATAAAAAATATAAAAATAAAATAAATATAAATTTATTATATTTCATGAGGATATATGTAGTCTAATTTATCTGCTATAAAATAAAACATTAAAAATGTTATATTTATTAAAGTATGATTGTGACAACTTTAACATTACTTTAAATAAAAAATATAAAGGTAATAATCTATTCTATAAGGCTCTAAATGGTCAATATCTTGACATTTGGATGATTATGGTCGAGATATACTTGACCAATAAAATTTGGTCATGTGTTCATACATTTTATGGTTATTAGTATTTTAATAAAAATTATTTCATTGATTTCTCATTAGTAAATTAATATTTACATCCTCAAAGAATAAAATGTTAATGTAATTATTTATTTTTAAAAATTAAAAATAAATTACCATGATATAGGTAATTTTCTTATATTTACATGGACTATTTATTTTCAAAGATATCACTTGGAAATCACTATTTTAAAATTTGTATACTTATAAGAAATGTGAGTTTAAAATTTAGATACTTCTATTGGTACTATTAATATCCATATCATTTTCATTGTCAAGTGGACATTAAATGACCAATTTTTGAACCTAATATTTTAAGGGTATAATTTAATTCATAAAATACAATTTTGGTAGGATTTTGGATCATTGTATTGTCCTTATAATATTATTTGTTACACTAATTTACCGGATTTAACATTACCTATGTTAAATAAATTTATCGTATTTACAATTCATAATATCAAAAAAAACAACCTATTAAAATAATTTGGACACACTGATTCAAAATATATTATCCATTTTTTAAAATTTGAAACACATAATTTACAGCAGTTAATTATAAATTAATATCATTTTTGGAATGAAAAAAGGTTTTTTTAATGTTAGAACATTAGATAAGATTGAAATGTTTTTACATATAAGTTCAATGTAAAATTATTGAACATTAATTATATTTTATTAAATTATAAAGATATAATATATTCATACTTTAAAACCATTAAATAATATAAGTTAACCAAATAAATTATTTTGATGAAAAAATCTGTTTTTAATTAAAATTTATCATATTTTTACAATTCATCATAATATGAATGTTGTCAGAAAAGACACAAAAATTCATCCAACATAAAATATTATGACCCTATTCCATAGAATAATATTATTTTTTCAAAATTAATTTATAAAAGTGTCAAAAACAATATTTAAAATGGGTTTTCCATAAAAAGTGACTAAAACTGCATTTTTTCAAAAATACTTCTTATATTAGAAAAATTGAATATTTTCATTTATTCTGTTCTAAAAAATATATAATATTAATTATAATATTATATAACATATAAAATGTGGTTAATACTCTTCATAATAGCCATATTATATCTTATTAAATAATAATATTTTAATAATACATTGTTGTGAAGTGAAAATCTATATTGTGTACAACAGAAGCTGTTGATGAAGGTCACTATTCTGTGTAATAAAATCCATGTTAGTGTTGAATTTATTGAATGATTCCATTGGTGGTGAATATAACATAATCCAAAAATATTTCTATTATACATTGAATAAAATCTATAATCAGTGTTGGTTGAAATGAATTCTATAAAAATAACACGAAATTGTCTGTAACACAGTCCCGGAACAATGTTGCATGTATTAAAATCTAATATGGTGTTGAATATTGCACCAGATAATCTTGTTGCAGAATATAACACATGGAATTAAAGATATTAAAAATAATATATCTCATCAAATCTTGGGGTGTCACATTCTACCCCCCATAAAATGAATTTCTCCCTCTAAGGTTGTCGTGGTTATTAATGGTTTACAACATGAATGTTTCTTTCTGGGAAACCTACATCATAAAAATGAATACTAACACTTCATTTTAAAAAGGAATGTTAGAAACATAAAAGTTACCCAAAGAAACTCATCATTGGGTTTCCATAGAGGAGGACAAAGGTCGGAAGTGAAAACATTGATATAGAAGTGAAATGTAACCATCAAGTTCTGATGGATAGTGATAAAGAGTATGGTTTGGAAAATATTAACAACCAAAAATCCATAAATCAGCAATGGTTTAAGGGAACATCAAATTCATCATATAAGATGGTACTAGGATAACATTTTTGGTTTTTAAGATACGTTCCTTAATTTTGATTAATTTTGCACAAGAATAAATACATACTTGATTTTGGTACAATCTCACCATTGTTTGTGCATTGAAGAATTTACAATTCATCTATTATTTAAAAAATGAAGTTGAATTTTTCATTCTTGATGTGTTTGAAAATTATGCGATATAGTGACAGGTCATTCCACCTGTCTCAACAAAACAGTTAGAACATGTTGTAAAAAATGCATAAGTCCACCTACAATGAGATAACACATTAATCTAAACAACCTCAACCAGAATATAACTTATACTATCCACAGATGAAAAACCTTTCAATTCTTTCAATAATTTAAAATTTAAAATTTTAGAAAGAGGTGAACTAAATCAACATTACATTTATCTCCCATATCTCATAAGGGAGTTCATTTTTGTCACATTGAAAACCTAGGAATACCTTAATAATTTAATCTCTAGAAACATTGTAATAACATGAATTACCATATAACCTTAGTGAAAAAATGAATTCTATAAAAATTAACTCTTTCCACAGACCAAAAAAATACCAATTTTTCAATATGCTAAATCCATGATATCACTTTGTCTTTATATTAGTCAAGAGGTCATCAATACTATCAAAAATATCATTATATCCTTATCCCTTCATTATGACCATATCATGTGCCTTCCATGAATATTTCAATAACTTTTCATGGTTATCGGTACCATATAATTATAGAAAACCTCAATGGACAAATACAGATATACTAAAATATTCCATAATACTATAAATGAAATTCCACAACACTGTTTTGGAAAACCATTATATAGACACTTAATCATTACACCACTTCAGTATCATACTCAACATCACCAATAGTGATTGCATGTGACATCCCGTCTTATATTTCCTTAAGAGGTTTCTAATGTTGATCTTCATTATCCCTCGGATTAATGAATCGGTTAGCTTAATGCCCTATTTCCTTGTACTTGTAGCATTGAAGTGTTGGTGATGCATTCTCTATAGTCTTTTCTTTATTCACATCATCAGAAACCTTTTTTCACTTACGTCTACACTCAACTTCTTGATTCCCTTCTTTTCCACACTTCAAACATTTTCTAGTCCCTTTAAGACAATATCCACTATGCGTATTTTTACACTTTGAGCATAAATAAATGTTCATTTTTTTCACCATTTTTCATAGAATTTCATTTAAACTCCATATTTTGTTTCTTGTTAAAACCAAGAGATAGATATGTAAAACCAACTTAAATTTCCACCTTGACATTACAACATATGGTCTATTCAATGCTACTGAAGCCTCTTATAGCTAATTCCCTTTTAAGATTTGTTTTTAAGCCTCTTAATAATCAATCAACATTACTTTTAGGTTTTATGATAAAACTCAAATAATAACATGAGTGTCTAGTAAAATTTGTGTCATATGTACCAACAGATTCATCATCCTTTTTCTTAAGATCAAGGAAATCCTTTTACATCCTTGTTTTATGAATACGAGGAAAGTAATTATTGAAAAATATTTTCTCAAACTCATCCAATTACATGGATTTAATTTCATTTTTCTTCCTTTTATTCTTGATTAGAGTCCACCACTATTCTCCTTCACCTTATAAATGATAAAAAAACCCAAATGACTTTTTCAAAATTCAAATAGAGAAGGATGGAAAATATATTTTCAATGGTACTGATCCATTGTTTAGCAACATGTGGATTAGAAGACCCCCTCCTAGAAGGTGGATGTTTCCTCATGAAGGACTCAATAGAATGTTATCCCCTTCTCTGCTCATTTGGAATTAAAAAAGGACTCATAGCTTGTATAAGTATAGAAAACATATTTTTCATTCAATCTCCTATAACATTTTGTTGTTTAGGAGGGAAATCATTTCATTTCCCTGTGCAATGATCTTTAACATGGTTCTTTGGGTTCTAGCCATTGTCTAAAACCCAAAAATAAAAGTGTGAGAGGCAAAAATAAAACTAATAAGACAACATAATAAAGGGAGAGTACTTTCAATATAAAAAATCTTATGTATAATGATAAGTTATTTATTATTGTTACCATAATTCCAAGACTGTAACCTATAGTTATAATTACCCATAGGGAGATCCCTAGACCTACCTTAGAATTATCTCTAGGGATCTCAAAAAAGTTTTCACATCCTAGTTTCCAAAGGTTTACTAAAACATTTCAATGATACCAACTCTAATGACCCATGATTAACGTACATGGAAATTACATTTTTTCATAATACATAATTCATTATATAAATATACACCCAAATAACGTACTAGTTTAGTGTCTTTGAATCTTGGACCATAATCTTCTTTCATGGTGAAATATCTTCAATATGTCCTATAAAGATCTACACCTTTTTTCCTATATAAGTCCTTTAATTATATCATGGGGAATAGAAATCCTAAAAAAGGGAGAGCTCAAATGCTCAGTAAAGGTAAAACTTTTGAACATAGAACAAATAAAAACATAAGAACGTAAAAACATTAACATAAATTTTAAATTTCAAACTTTTGGGTCGTGAAATAAATCTTGGAAGTGCACAAAGAACAAATCGTAAAAAAACAGTAACCATAATAAAATAGAATTGGTAAAAAACATGGAATTTCTAGAAAAAAATATGAAAAAAATATGATTTCCATAGTAGCAAAGGTATTGCTGACAAGACCATCATAGTGGACACTGTCCTTTACTGAACCAAGTTTACATTCCATTCCAGCCATGTATTACTGAATTATATTTACTTGTCATTCCAACCCTATATCATTGAACCAGATTTACTTTCCATTCTATTCATGTTTATCTAATGAGATATAAATCATTACCCAATGCATTGGAGGGAGATATTGGTCACACCCATCTCATAATGAAATCATTCTTCCATGTTCCTCAAAAACATAAATCATTCATCATAGCATAATGAAGGAAATAAAATGGTTTTCTTAAACATCATTCCATCATAACATAATCATTATAAAATATAATCCCATAAATAATGAAATAAAATATGAATAGAAACATAACACTATCTAAAGAGCATCATCTTAGGTGGAAAACAATTTTGATAAAACACTTGAACTCAATTGTTGTGGAAAATATCCTTTCTTCTTCAAAACATATTATTTTCTCAAAATGATGAAAAATATTAAAAGAAAATAATTTAGTTGAAAATAAACTTGAAGAAGTGTAGAAGAATATTCATAGAAATAAGGCATATAAAGATGTAAAAATACATCCATGCAATATAAGTTAAATATTTTTTATCCTCATAATTTTACCAGAAAAGTAAATAACAACCTAGTATGGTAAACAAATGAAATATTCCATCTATAACATAGAGTAAAAGTCAAAAATGGGTAAAAATTTCTTTATAAATTTATTGAATAATTGTAAACATTTTTTGAAAACATTTTTATAAAATTTTGATATGGATGATAAATATGTCCATAGTAAATACTTATATATAAGCAATCTAAAATAAAAATGATATTGCGAGATTATCCCATACCAATTTATAATCAGTTGAAACATATTCCTAATAAAAAAATAAAATTATAGCCATATGTAAATATAATAACATTAATAATAATAATAAAAAATTCCCGGTAAACATAAACACCACACAAAAAAACTAGATGGAGGTTGAGGCATATGTCCCACAAATATAAGAGTGGGACTAGTAATCCCTTACCTTAGGTCCCATATTCTTCATTTGTATCTAAAACTCGTGTATAATGAATTAAATAATGTTATTGACTTATTCCAAAGTAATGGTCATTTTTATTATGTCATATATGATCATATTATTCTTTTTTTCTTGTAACAGTTCATTGTTACTCATTGTTCGGGGTTCAACTGCTTTGTGATAGTATGAATTTTTGTTGAATAAGTTCTAGTTATTCTTATTAGGTCATATTTATATCACTGTAAAATGATATTAACGTTATAAATACCATATTTATTCCATATTTATATTTATATAATCATGCTTTAATGGTTATCATGTTGAAAAAGTCACATCGCATTGTGGAGATGGTAAGCCGTATGTAAGAAAAAGCCACGATATCATTCTCCTATTTCATGAAAGGTATTGAATTGCATGGTGTACTATATTTCAAAATCAATATCATTTTATAACAATTATATATATTTATTACATGAATTTTTATACCCATATAAGCAATGTGGTGGTGAAAAAAAGATTACACCACTACGTGGAGACGGTAAGACCAATGTACCCATGAGTGGTGAATTTGTTTCTCTTAGGATGGATATAAAGTGGAATATGGTTGTGTAATAATTATAATGACATCTAATTATATAAGTTCTATGAGATTTATTACTCTATGATGAATCAAATCATTAATTGGATGTAGAATAAGATAGAAATATGAAGGAATCAGTAGAGGAGATTGCCTATTCTTTGACGTTCTCTCCGTAGATCTCCTATTAATGGAACTAGAGATAGACTTTTGAGAATAAAAGAAAAACAATATTGTGACTATTGAAGTTTAGAAGATAAATGGGAAGGGTATGGATGAGATTTAATGATTAATGAGTTTTGGAGAAATGAGGGAGGAGGTTCCCAATTGTAATTGAGTAGAGGGGCACTTTTGGAAACATAAAAAATATTAACTTATAATAAAATCAAACCCAAGTCAAAAGCATCCAAAATGTATAAATATAGAAGGTTACATGAGATATGGTTTTAATATTGTCAACCAATAAATTTTATTCATGTTTTTATGTCCATTAAAACCTTATAGTTTGAATTTAAAACTTATATATTCTATTTCATTTTAACTAGGGTAACAAATATTTCAATTTTGAAAGTGTAAACTATTGACTTATTTTATAGAAATTAGATCATAAATAAATAAATTTTAACATTTTTGACATATAATTATTCTTATATTTTTTAAAAATGTTTTATTGTTTTTAAATAATTTAATAAAACACTAATTTGATAAAAAATCAATAGTGTCAATTTTGACAGTATTCAATTTATTGATTTTTAAAAATATAAAGAAAAAAAATTATCTTTTAAAAAACTATTTTATTATATTATTATGAGGTCATGCTTATCGATAAAAATCATTGGACATATTAATTATCCAAAAATATATTTATTTTAATATTTTTAATAAAATTTATTTGATATCTCCATTAATAAAATAATTACAACAATGATTTCAAGTAATTATTTAATATACTTATTTTTTTGATTAAAAATTAAAAATTAAAAACAATAATGAAGTTAAATATAATATATTTCATGAAGATATATGTAGTCTAATTTACATTCTATAATATCAAACATGAAAAATTTTATACTTATTAAATCATGAATATAGCAACATTATCATTACTTTAAATAAACTCATATAAAGGTTATAATATATTCTATAAGGCATAAAATGGTCACTAGCTTGAAATTTGGATGATTATGGTCGATAATTACTCAACCTATAATATTTGGTCATGTGTTCAGACCTTTTTTTACTATTAGTATTTTAAGAACAATTGTTTCCTTGATTTCTAATCAATTAATTAATTTTTTACATCATCAAAGAATAATAAATTAATGTAATTATTTATTTCCTATAAATAAAAAATAAATTACCATGATTTAGGAAGCTTTTTATCTTTCCTTTTACTATTTATGTTTTAAGATATCACCCTGTTATCCCTATTTTAAAATTAATATACTTATAAAAAATGTGAGTTTGATATTTTGTCACTTTCGTCGATTTTATTACTATCTATGTCATTTTCATTTTCATGTGGACATTAAATGAATATGTTTCAAATGTAAGATCTCAAGTGTATAATTTTATTTATCAAATAGGTTTTTTTCAGATTTTTGTGAAATTGTATTGTACTTATAATGTTATTTGATACACTAATTTACCTGATTTACCTTTAACCGTGTTAAATATAATTACCTTAGTTACTATTACAAAATCAGAAAAACGAAAGTTACCTATAAAAATAATTTAGACCCAATAATTCTAAATATAGAATCCATTTTTCAAAATTCAAAACACTAGTGTTCTATTATTTAATTTAAAATTATTCCTGCTGTCGGAATGAAAAGAAACAGGTTTTTTTAAAAGTTAAAACATTGCAAAATATTGAAAGGTATTTAAATAAGAATTAAATGAAAAATTAATGACAATGACATGAATTGTATTAAATTATAAAAATATATTCTATTTATACTTTAAAAAAATTCAATATTTTAATTTAACTATATAAATTCTTTCGATGAAAAAATTTGTTTTCAAATAAAATTTAGAGTAATTTTACTATTTAGAAAATTATAAAATTTATCATAAAAATATAAAAAAATCAGAAAATATAAAATTGTATATCCTAATTCCTATAAAGAAGTTTATTTTGTCAAATTTAACTTACAAAATCTTTCAAAACTAGATTTAAAATGGGTGCATCATCAAAAGGTGGCAAAACTGTATTTTTTGAAATATATTTCTTTTATATAAAAAATTGAATTTGTTCTTATATCATGTTCTTGGAAATACATAATATTAATGTGAATGTAATATAGAATTTAAAATTTGGGTAAAACTATTCATAATGGCACTATTATATCCCATTAAATTATAATATTTTAATAATATATTCTTGTTTAGTGAAACTCGATATTGCGTACAATGCAAGCTATCAAGGAAGGTCATTCTTATGGGTAATAAAGGCCATATCATTGTTTTTTTAGTGATAGTTTCCTTCAGTGTTGTATATAACCTAATCAAAACCTTGTTCTTTTATACATTGAGTAAAATCTACACTTTGTGTTTCATGAAATGTATTCTTTCAAAAGTACATGAAATTATATTTAACATAAGCCAAGAATAGTGTTGCATATACTGCAAACTAATACAGTGTTTCATATTGTGAAAGATAATCTTGCTGCAGCATACAAACCAATAATTCAATGAAGTTAAAAATAATATATCTCATGATGGGTGTGCCCTAATATCACTCCAATGCATTGGGTAATGTTTAGTATAATGATACATTAGGTTTAATGGGTGTTTAATCCTGCTACTTAATGTTCAATGGGTTTTAACTCATGATAATTCATGTGCAATGGCTGTTAACCCATGCTACTTTATGTGCAATGGGAGTTGACTCATGCTACTTTATGATAAATGGGTTCTGACTCATGCTACTTCATGTGAAATGGGTTTTGACTCATGATACTTCATGTGAAATGATTGTGGAAACATGATACATCATGTTCAATGGGTTTTGACTCGTGCTACTTCATGTGTAATGGGTGTTGACTCGTGCTACATCATGTGAAATGATCGTTGAATCATGATCCTCCATGTGTAATGAGACCTGTATCATGCTAATATCATATTGTATGTTGTTTCCATAGTTCCATATTGTGATTATCAATATTTATAATGCCTTTATATTCATGTTCTTTTTTGGATCCATTGACATACCCATTATCTAACATGTATTGTCTTCTTTAAGTTATTCATTGTTTACTCCCTTACTAGGTTTTATAGATCACCCATTTCTTGTGTATGTCCTCAGGTTATCCCATGTAGTGTTATGTAGGAATGAATTTTGTGGTCATGTAAAAGAGGTTTTCAATAAATATTTTTTTATTCATGTTTTATGTTGTTACGAAATATTCTTAAATTTCCTAGACAACACACCTATCAACATTTTGAATTCTATTAAGTGAAAATCCATGTAATAAATCATAATTATATATGATATAAAGAGATGGGTTGTTATAGGGAATATGTACTAACTCTTGGGATTTATCATTTATAACAATGTTTGAAAAGGAGGACGTGGAATTTAATTGATTAATCGATTTATGGAATATAGTAAAGGGGAACTAATACATGGATAAACATTATTTTCAAATTAATTAATTGTATGAAGGCATTAATTAATAGGCATCACCCTTAGGGGCATATTAAAAACTAAGGCAGTAGAGAAAATATGCCTCTATGGAGAATCACACTCACTTGGTTGGAATAAATTCAAGGTGATCATCCTTAGGGGTTGATTCAATATTAGTTTGGGTTAGAAATGGCATGGGAAATCAATAAATATAATTTAATTTAAAAAAATAAAGGCAACACCAGAAGGGTCCATCTTGAAAAATAATGACATGTAGAATATAAAACTATTAAATTAGGGGAATGAACCAATACCACCAAACATCGCCTCATAGAGCATCCCTCATCCAGCATCGACCTTTGATTAGAGGCAGGTTAGAAGAAAATGATTAAATCACAAATTCCAAGAAAAAGTTTAAAATGGGCTTGCACCAATAAAGTCTAAAATATTGGGAGAAGTTGAAAAATGTGGGATATTATTGAGGATATTACATCTAGATTCCCATTGGATTTGACAGTATGTAATTTGGAGTATGTATGGAGGAGTTGACAAAAAACCATCATAGAAGATGAGGAATTGTGTTTGTGGGAGGATAGGGCTCAACCACTGGAGAAAACAAGGGAAAAGTAAGAATATGTTTAAATAATTTAAGAGGTGTGAAAATATAAGTAAACCCTCAATTATAGGGGTGTAAAGTTTTGTTGTATAGTTGGAAAAACCCCCCACAAACTGTGCACCAGAAGACTTATTCAAAGGGGCACCCCACATGGATCAACGCACGATTTGTTTAACCATGTGCAAACCATGAAAAGGACACTTTTGAGCAATAAAGATTGCTCACACGACCATGTGTCTTAAGTCACACAGTTTCAGATAAATTGTATATCCCCCAGGTCCCCATTTTCAATGGTATAATCATTTAGGGAATCCATGCAGGATGGGCCGCTTGGTCTCTAATAACAATGCATCCAGGTTAACCTCTTCTAATTTTATTTATTTGGGTTCCAAAGGAGCCCCATGCACACCCAATAGTTCCTTGAATCCATTAGTCATAATTATTTGAAAACAAGGAAATGAAACAAAAAAAAATGGTCCTTACCTTTTAGAAAAGCTGGGACATTACAACCTTCCCTCTTTGAGACAACTCACCCCTGATTTTCCCTTATGAGGTTGGTACAACAATGTGTGAGAAGAGTTCCATCCACTGTAGATGTACATCCGACTCCCACTCCATTCTATCATCTTATATTCTGCCATGTTTCTATAGAACCAATATTATAATAACTAAGCTACCTCAGAGAGTCTTTATGCTCCTATCAACAAATCATACTGGATGATCCTCAAAGGATATATCCTTCAACAGCTCTATGTACTCATGGTCAAATGAATGAGATTGGTCGGGATTATATTTTTGTAGTTGTGAAATGGGGATGACACTATGCATGGAATTTTACCTATGAGGTAAAAACAACCGTTATGCAATTGACACAACTCTCTTCACTATCTCTACAGCCCCGAAATTTTGAGGCAATAAAATTTCCTATCTTCGAATTCGTCTTTGATCCAATCTTGGTGATACACACAGAAAGAAATGATGTCCCACCTCAAACTATAGAGGTCAATGATAATGATCTGTATATTAATTATACATAGAATGAGCGGTATCCATATGTTTCTATGTAAACTGTAATTTCTTTAAAGTCTCTTGAACAAGATGGGGACCTAGTAGAGCTACCTCAACTACCTCTAACCAGCAAAGAGGTGAATGGAGTGTACTAACTTAAATGGAATCATATGAAGACATCTATATTGTTTCTTGAAAAAAAAATTTGTAGAAAAACTCCACAAGATGGATATTCATTTCCCATGATCCTACACAATTAATAATACAAGGCTGATGTATATCGTCTAATACTTGAATCATCATCATAGATTTCCCATCGGTCTATGGGTGGTATGTTTCACTTAGGAGAACCTATGAACTGAGTGCCTTTTGCAACCCTTTACAGAACCATAATGTAAATTGAGCATATTTTTATAACATTATACAATGGGGAATACCATGTACTCACATTATATCATGAATATATGACCTTCCTAACTCATCAATAAAGAAGGTATCACTATTTTTCACATAGTGTGAATCCTTGATTAACCTATCAATGATCACCCATACTGCATCGCTTCCTTGAGGGAATCATAGAAAGACTATCATGTAGTCCCTAGTGATGTCATTCCACTTACACTTCGGAATGGAGAGATGTAGTATACTTCCTAGAGTTCATTGGTGATCTTCCTTCATGTGCTGACAAGTGGAGTACTTAGTGATAAATCCTCATATTTGTGTCTTCATGCATTAACACCAATACTAACAACAGATGTATTTATACATCTTGGTTTGACTAGGATAGACTATTCAAATATAGGAATGTTATTCTCACATAAAATATTCTTGTATATTAGAGGGAACACATAAATTACAACAAAATATAAAAGTCTCACTCACATCCACAACCAAGTAGGAGGGGGGTTCTCTCATATGACCCTCTACCATAGTAAAAGGCCTTTTGAACATAATAACTAATGCATCCAGACTCAGTCCATAGGAGAGGATTTCACAGTCATAGATACTATAATAGACATACAATGTTGTTTTTAAACATAAAGATTCATATTAGAGAATAGATTCATCGATTTCAACTTACCTCTAGCCTCCTTAAATGCTTCTGTCGGAATCATTTGGCTTAAGTCAATAGCTATAGAATTTCAATTTTCGGGTCTATAAGCATGCTCAAAATTGAATGAATGAAGGTATTCTGTCTATCTATGCTACCTATAATTCAATTCTAATGGAGTGGACATATATTTGATACTTTTATGATTTTTTTAACCACAAACCACTCATCTAAGATGTAGTGACTCAAACAATGTAATTCATGAACCACGACTACTATCTTCTCATCATGCATAGGGAATTCCTCCCATGAGTCCTCAACTATTAGTACTAATTTTCTAAAACTTGATCACCCTACATTAGAACTCATATGAACCCAATTTGAAAATATTTATAGTAAACTGTATAACCTATACCCATATCTGGAGGAATCAGGGTTAGCCCTGAGTTTAGTCTATACTTTAACTCCAAAAAACAATCTCATAAGATTCAATCTAGTTGAATTTAAAAACTTTCATTGTTAATCCAATATGCAGTTCTTCGAGGTATGATACATCATTGATGAATCTACTGTAATATACAGAAATCCCTAAGAAGCTACCTATATCAAAAAAATAGTGGTCCCCTCCCGTGAAACCACAATGATCACCTTATATGGTTAAATAGATGCCTAAATCATATATTATACAACCCAGTAAGTGAACCTTAATGATCCAAAAGTGACATTTTATGAGCATCACATATAGATGGTTCTCTGTTAGTATACTTATCTTGATCTCATGATGGTTGGAATGGCCATTTGAAGTGTGAAAATATACTAAGATTTCATCAACAAAGATCATCAAAAAGGAATTATGATACAAGTGGAAAACCCGATTCATCAGATCCATAAACAATTCCAATGAGTTTTTTAGACTAAATTGCATGAATAGATGCATATAAAAGTGATACCTAATTATAAATGGAATATGTGGTATGTCTGATGTCCTCTCATGAACCTGAGGGTACCCCAACCTCCGATCGATCTTGGAGAAAACCATTGCTCCTTAGAGTTGGTCAAAGATGTTTTTTATAAGAGGAAGTGGATAACGGTTCTTCAACGTGTGGTGGTTTAGTTAGCGGTAATACATGGGAAACCTAAGGGTACCATATTTCTTATTATAGAAAAGGACACGTGAACCCCATGGAAAAGTGATAGAACAGATAAAACCTTTTTCTCTATATTTTCAAGATGCTTATAGATTTCTGAGTGATTTGTTGGTTCCATCCTATACTAAGGAATTGACAGGGGTGATGCACCTATAAAAAGATTGATAGTGAACTCGACTTATCACTCATGAGTTAATCCAGAGAAATCATTAGGGAAGAGAAACCTAAATTGATCCACAACCGGAGGGATATAAACAATCTACATTCCTTAATTGCACTTAAAGAGACAGTCCATCCGAGCTTTCACTCCACATAACCAAGTATGCTAGAGACCTCGACTATCCTGGAGGTCCAAATATCCCTTATCGATATACGTATTTCCCTTAGGTGAAGCAAAGGAAACAAAATGACGATATAAATTCACATGGGCTTGATTAGGCACAAGCCAGTCTATACTATGAATGATGTAGAATATGTTTATCTCAATGATAAAGAAACTCTATAGAAAACTATACCCACCAATCAAAATGGGTAACTCTTTAAAGTGGATTAAACCCTATTCTCGTACTTCTAATGGTGTTTCAAGAGTCAAAATTACATTGGAGTACTCTATCACTTGGCCTAGACAACACATAATTATAGTAGATAGAAAAGATTTTGAAGCACATGTATCAAATAAGGAAGACACTAAATTATAGGCTATAATAATAGTACCTATAACAACAAATGAACCTAGACACTGATCAACTAGCATACTATGTAAATCATATACATGGCCTGATCCATGACCCTAAAATGATTCTTGAATATCCTAAGCTGGTACAATCTATTGCCATTGAAAATATAAGGAATGAATGCCTTGGCCACAACAACCTTCTTATCAGAAATGGCTTGTAGAAGAACATAATCCTACATAAAATGTATTTGTTGATCCATTACCTATATGTGGTGCTATTAGAGAACCCCTATCACATGGAACATAGGGAAAGGATCAGCAGAAATTCTTGAGGTGACCCATCCTGCCTCAAACTCTTAAATCGACCAGTTTTCTCACACACTGGGGTTTTTTATGGCCTACCCTACCACACCTATGACAAGCCACAATTCTTTTAGTGAATTCCACTAGGTTGGTACCTCTCTCGTGTGTACCCTCAATTTGTCACTACCTACGACGAGATAAACCATTTCTCTTCATGGATGTTGAACTACCCTACTTCACATTGCTTGATTACCTCAGGTTCCGCTCAATGAAGTGGGCCTAGATCACTATTTATGAAACTATGGATACCCAAAAGACATTAGACTATAATAGAATGGAGTATGAATGTTCATCCTTGAATAATCTCACAATAGTTAGCTCATCATTAGCGAAGGTCACTTTAAATCACAAAAATTTATTAAAGAAAGCTGAGTATTCCATCACCGACATGTCACCCTGATGAAGGTGCATGAATTCCCAAATACGGTCTATTCTCAGAGCATGGGGAAATAAGTAGTCAAAAAATACTGTCTCAAAGTCCACCCAAACCATTCCCTGAGGTCGACCAGTCTGAGTAAGGAAATCCCACCAATTATTTTAGGATTCACAAAACATGTAGGTCATGATCTTGATCATACACTCTGGAGGTGACTTAATATGCTCAATGTTGGACATCATGGCCTCTTTCCATGTCTCCATAGCCCGAGGTCCTCCATACCCAATGAAGGTGTGAAGATGCTACTACTGAAACTTGTGGGTCAACAATTCCATGGTAGGGTTTGGTCAAGGTAAACCATAAATTATTTCATAAATATAAAGAAACTATCACAAAAATAGGCATCTACACCCAATGAAGGATCAGTAGAAGGTACCTCAAGTGTCAATATAGGTGGTATCATAAGTGGCTCGTGTCCGACCACCATAGGAGTATGATCATTGCCACTTTCTTATCACACAACACATAGACATCACAGTTGAATAACTCTATAATTTCAAACTGAAAACCCCATATTGGATTTATAATAGATAAATCAAGGGTTGCAAAAAGGATAGATACAACGCCCTTCTGAAAACAAAACACACCTCCCTCCATTCTTCTTGAGAATAGACTAGGTGGTAAGAAATTCATAGAAATACCACTAGAGACACAACCTACTTCCCACTAACAATGTAATTTTAGGTTAGGGTCTCATGTAACATTCATATGGGTCCATTTCATTTTAAATGATTCATTCATTTAAATTTATTTATGTATTTATATTCAATTTAAGTGGTTGAATTAGATTAATTTATATCTTAAATTTATAATTTCCCACACAACCTATAAATTAGATGGTGGTGTCCATTTAATCCTAACCAAAATACATTCTATCCCATACAACTTATGGTCCATGGCTCCACATCACATATTTGGCAGCTTAAGGCATCTTCTTTAAACTATTTAGAAAAAATCTATTTGGTTAAGGTAGATTCATTAACTGCCAATTGTGAATTTTTCATCCTTCGTGGAAATATCATAAAATTTATATATATATATATATATATATATATTCCAATCAACAACTTCTACGAATAACAAACAAGATATATATAGAAATCTCATGATAATTAGGTAATGAATACTAAAATTAAATACAGAATGGCATAGTTCAGGTAATTTTAATTCTTAGGTTCCATGTATGATGCATGATTTTAGTATTCCTTCATATCATTGGTCCAAGGAAAAAATCCCTCTTTAAAAACATCAAAATCAATAACAACCTAAATAAAGAGAGTCACCCAATGGTGTAATCCATGAAACCTTAACAATGCAATAAATATTTTTAGAGACTCTCACTTTGAATATATTAACATTACATAAATTTTTCATAATACATAAAACAATAAACAAACAGACTCCCAAGGACTGTACTAGTCTATTGGATGTACAAACATGGAAATAGAAGCACTATTAAATATGTGAAATACATTATCTCCCACAAGGTTTTTCTTGACTAGAACCCTTCTTAGACACATCAAACATAATACATATCTTCATAACATGGGGAATGAAATATAAAAAAGGGTGAGCTTAGATTTTATGTAAGGGTAAAAAAGGGAAATATGTAATCATAATCAAGAGAGTAAAGGTTTTAGAACACGATCATGAAAATAAAAGATCAAACACTATATTTAAAATAGCGTATACATGAATCATGAAATAATGATTGGAAGTTCATAAGACATGAATCATAAGAAAATAAAGAATATAATCCATGAAACTATAACATAGGAAGAAAACATCAAATTGTGTAAAACACATAAACATATAATATGATTTCCATAGTAGTGAACTCATCACTTCCAAGACCATCTTATTAGTATGGGTTCACTCCCCACCATCTTGGTAGTCATGGATCACTTCCATGGACATCATAGTAGCATGCAGTTACTACTCATACCATCTCGGTATTCATGGTTCACTCCCATGGCCAAATTAGTTGTCAAGGTTCACTCCCATGACCATATTAGACCATAAAATGAGATATAAATCTTTACCTGAATCATTGGAGGGAGATATAGGTCCCACCCATCTCATAATGAAATCAAAAAAATCATGTTCCACAATATCATTAAATATCATATCATAACCCATGAAATGAAATGGGTATTATAAACATGTAATAATAATGTAACCTAAGAAAAAAATACCATGCTCATAATCATTTCATCCAAATATTTCCCATAAAACAAAGAAGGTTTCAAAAGCATATAACCCGCGAAGGAGAATCGGGATTCATGAACCTATTTTCATCAAAACATAAACCATCCATAGAAAGAATATAAATAGAAACACTGAATCATTTCCCCATAAATGAATCATTAACACCAATGGATTTCATCTTATATTGGTAATAATTTTTAAATATCCTTAAAATCATTTCTTCTGGAAAATATCATTTCTTTATTGAAAAACGCTTTTAAAAAATTAAAATATTTTTTAAATCCCTTTTCATTGAAAATAGATTTGAAAACCTAAAATGTAGTATTTGAAAATGAAAAAAAAAATTAAAAAAATCCTTGAAAAGTATCTTCAAGGATCATTTGAAAACATTTTATAAAACATTTTTTAAGACATTGTTTTAAAAAAATAGATTTCTGATCGAAGAGGGAAATGCGATTAGATTTATATTAAAAACATTTTATTAATTATTTTAAGTACCAAAGGGTGGAAAATGATACTAATAAATGGAGATATGTCACATACATGACTTATTTTAAATGTATTTTTCATTTAATTTCCATTCTTTTTTTTGTTTTTGGGGTTTTCCATTCATTTTGCTGGAAATGGAGGGTTTTCAAAATTTAGGCCAAACTGTGAGCCCAATTCCAGATTTAAAAATTAATCTTATTTATTTTATAACTCCTTAATTTGTTAAATTTTTTCATCCATTCCACTTCCCACTTTTACTCATATGACCTATCCAAATCACCATGTCTATTTGGACCCTTTTAAAACCCATTAGCATTTTGGGATTGAGTGAATTAATTTGGAATTGGGCCAACCTATTAGCCATTTCCAGTTTTAAATTGTTTTTTAATTATTTTATTACTTACTCATTTGTTACTGTATTCCCGTGATTATACCTCCCACATGAATCCAAAATCCTGAGCCTCATCCCCATTATTCATTTTTTCACTTTGAACCTCATTTGCCTCACAGAGAAGGGAAAAACTTCTTAGGGTTCCTCAAATCATCCAGATTTGAGAAGGTACATTAATTCTTTAATAAATCTTTTAATTTTCACTTTTCCCCCATTTCTATTCCCATATGACCTTCTCATCCTCATCAGATCATCCATATTAGGTTTGGTTGCTTGGAGATTCAATGTTTGGTGTATTTGGTTCGTTTGATTCAAGATGTTTCAAGTAAGTGTTTTTTCCTTGATTTCTTCCCATTCCCGAGGGTTTCTTTCACCCTTTCATGAAGTTCCTCATGTCCAGAATTTGTGGTTCGAACCTAGGGTTTGATTTGGTGTCTTTGTGGTAAAATATTGTGGTCTATGTCTGGATTTATCTTCCTTGAGATGTGGCGGTGGTGCGGTTGATGTTTCGCACCATGATTTGAGGGTTTCGACATAAATGGTTGGTGATTCTATTTGTAATCATTTCTGGATGAGTTATTTTGCTTTAATTACTTATTATTAATGATCCTAATATGCTGTGCATTGTGTGAAAATTGTTTATGTTGGATTTGGTTAAGAATTTATTTTTATAGTTTCATTTTAACTTTAGATTGGGTGTTTTTCACGTGTAACCCTTTGGGTATTGTTTGGGTGTGTTTTATAACATATGAAATTGGTTTAATAAATCTTGTTTGGGATTAAAATTATGATTTGGGAGGGTATTGGGGTACCATTATGTTTTAAGGAGATTTTTTATGGGTTTAAGGTGTAAAACCTTAATGTACTTCTTGAAAGTGATTTTGAAAACCTGTGCTTTTCATGTGGATATTTTGTGGTATTGTTTGAGGTGTTTGTATAACACTTGGGGGTAGTTTAATAAATATTTTTGGAGTTGACTATTCTTTTTTGAATTTTCATTGGTGTGATTTTTTCCTTGAATTATGGTTTTGAAATGGGTTTTTTGTGAATAGATTTGGTACACTCTTTAGAATTGTTTTATGAAAGTTTTGAATGGTTTAATAATTTATGTAAGAGGTGAAACCATATTGGAATACAGTTTTGGATTTTTTATACTTTAAAATGGACCATTTTAAATGTGAATAGGTCTGTCATGTGATGTGTATCCTCTTGGAAATGTTTTATAAAATTTTTTAATGGATTTACTGAAATGTGAAAGAGGTGTGAACGTGATGTGGGCTGTTTGTGTGAATGCAATGTGAATAATGGATTTTGTTTATAAAAAGGGTTTTATGGAATATGTGAGTGGGCTGTTATGTGATGTTTAAAATATTTGGAGGGGCTTTATAAAATTTTTAAAGGATGTGTTGGATTGTGAAATTTATGCAAAAAGTGTTGTGGGCTATTTTGGTGTGAGTTTGATTTCAAAATTCATTTGAATGAAAATTGGAATTTGTGACTTGTGTGATATACATGGGGATTTTTGGTAAATGTGTGATGTGGAAGTGATATATTCATCTGAAAAATATATTTCTTGTCTTGTTGAACTTTTTTGAGCACAAAGGGAAAACCCGAGTATCTAGGTGGGTGGACGTGTACTAGTATGCTAGTGAATCCGTGGGGTTTGGCCTCAGTTTCACTTAGCAATATTGAAGATTACAACTCTAACTAAACTATGATGATGATGATGATTGGTGACCACTAGGTTATGGGTATGTTCCCTACTAGTGTCTCATGCACGAGAACAGATATTTTTTGTGGTTATTCTCACAGAGATACGAGGTACCTGGGACCCATAGCTAGCTAGTGCCTAGGGGTTATTTCCTATTGATTGTGCTCATTAGATCCTTTATACTTACCATCGGCATATGGTATATTTGGTGGGAAAAATTTAGTAGCTTTTGAATTTATTTTAAAAATGTTGATTCTTTAAATTAGCCCACTTGAAAACTGTTTTTTTAGTTTCATCTTTTAGAAATTTTAACTAGAATTTACATGTTTTTGAAAACATGCATGCTTTTCATCTTTGAATGTTTACCAAATGGAATCTCTTAGTGGTGGTATCCTACTGGGATTTGGATAACACCCTACTTATACCCTTTGATGCAAGTAGACTTGGTTATTTTTTTTGTCGCAAGTTTGGGTACAACTTTTGTGCCAATAGTTCGGGTTTTCACCGGTCATTCATGATGTGGTGTTGTGGAGATGGCTTAAGGGCGATTCCTCTTTCCATTTCGAGGTTCTTGGAATGTTCATTTATGGTTTTTTACCTTTGTTATAGTCATGGTGAGTTGTTTTATACTATGTAATTCAATTCTGAATTTTTGTAAAACATTGTTTGGTTTGAGAAATCTAGATTCATTTTATTGGATTCATTTGTTATTTTTTGTTTATAAACTTGGTTAAATCATTCCCAATTATCATTTTATGATACCCAGGCACTAGTTCTAGCCTGTGGGGATCGATAACACCATTCGGGAGTTGTCACGGGATGGGTTTGGTGCCAGTTTCGGTGGCGATCAGATTCGTTTCGTGACAAAATGGTATCAGAGGAGGTTCGCTCTCTTTGGGTCATGTTATTTGGGGAACAATCGGGATAGTCTGGAGTTAGGATTATCGGGACATGGAATTTCGGTTATGAGTAGTGTGGATGATCACTAAACCTCTTGATAGGATTCAAGTATCCTAGGGTAGTTGGGACCTTTCGAAGCCCTTTGGTTTTCTTGGTTTAAATATGATTAATGGAAATTAAAAGAGAGTTGGGTTAATGGTGTCTGTGAGCTCGAAGGGCCTGGAAAGACAGGTGGAGCCTGTGATATGCTATAAAACAATCTCTATGATAATGAACTGATTGGAATATGGACGCCAACCATATGTCCAAGTCACCCACTGAAACTAGTTTCCTCTCGCATTGTGTTCTATTCTTTTGTTTTGAAATCATGGAACATTGGTTTTAAAGTGACTTGGTTTGAAGAAGAAAAATGTTTTTGTGAGAAAATTTTCAAATAATGAGGGCATGTATTGATTTATGAAATGGGAGAACTGAATTTTCAGAATTATTTTGAAATGAAAAATGTTGTGCTTATACATATTTTTAAATCAGGAACTATATTGAAGTTTGTTTTGAAAAAGTGTTTCCAATAGTGTTTTCTAAACAATAAAAGTGTGTTTTAATGGGATGGGATGTTTTGAAATTTATGTGAATAAAATCAAAGTGAGATATTTTATAAATTTGTGTGTCTTTATAAAGTGTTTTGTAAGATGTGAATTGGTATTTTGATCTTGTGGTTAGCGGTTTTGAGAAAAAGGTTGTGTTGGTTAACCGTTTTTGTTTTGAAAAGTGGGATGAATTTTTATTTTAACCTTTGGTATTTTCATGAGAGACCACATGCATGGGGTTATATTGGATAATGGATGGTTGATGAAATTATTGTATGAGTGCCAGGATGGATATGAGGAGGGTACTTAGTGTGGCATAGAAACATGCATGTGTGAGTCCCATGGGGTACCATTGGTGGATACGCTAACTGTTGAACCGTGTGTTTTCAAAGAGATGTTTTTAAAGAAAAACATAATGTCTTGTTGAATTGTTTGGGATGGTGTATATAATGTGTTTTTTGAAAATGTTGATGTCATGGGATACTTTGAGTCCATAAACTCCTCTTGTTCGAACAGTGTTTTGGGATTGTGTTCGGATGGCATGTTGGGTAGAAGGACCGATTAGTACTCTCTTCTAAGATACGTTTCGAGACACCTTTATGGTGGTTCCCTACATGTGTTTGGATATATTTTGTGGAATTTTTTTCCCAATGGACTAGCTTGGTTGGGTCTTTCGGTTCTCTCATTGAATAAGGTACACCCCCATTAACGGATAATGCACAACTTAAGTGCAATCCATATTGTTTTTCCAATGAAAAATCCTCCATTTGATCAATATAAGGAATATTTTATCGATCTTTGTTGATTGAGTCTACACCCATTAATTTCGTAGATTTGGGGATCCTCTTGTAGTGTGATAGTTCTTGTGGAAGGTTAAAAAAGACCTTAGTTTCTTAAGATTCCTGATTCATCGAAGGTGGAACTGTTCTGGGGTTGTTAGTGTGGATGAGTGTCTCGATGGTGTCTAAGAGGGACTTTGGGTTCTTTATAGTTTCTTTGAATCAAGAGTTCTTGTTAAACCACCAATTTTGGGATTTTGGTCATGAGAGGCTATTGTGTCCACTTTTTGGACTTTTCTGTTGTTTTAGGGACTCGGAATAAGGTCTCGTTCCATGTATTGTTTCTATCAATAGCAAAGGTCATATTCAGAGGCGAATTGTGATGTTGTGTGCTCATTTGACTGTAAAGGTGAATGTCATGAAATCCTCTGAGGTTCTCTATTATGAAGGTAGTATGTATCCCTGGGGAAATACATCAAATACTCAGTCTTAGAACAAGGTGTTTATGCATGTCCTGCCCTTCTATTGTTTCTCACCCAAAGCAACAAGGTGCGATGTTTTTGCATCTTCTAATCCCTTGATTCAGTGAAATGTCAGGTTTTGGTAAAGTGAATTATGGATTGTGTTATGTCTTGGTGAACCCATTGGGGTATGTGGTTTAGTTGTTTTTGGCACCGAAAAAAGAAGTTCCACACAGGTGTTTCCACAACCTAACTGTGAGGCCGAAGATGCTTCAATATTTTGACCTCCAGCCCTAGGTCACAGGGAGAAGCTGGTGCGTAGTCAGGGGAAAACTGAATTTCATTTAAACACTTGTACAAAGTCCTATCCTCAATATGAATGATAGGAAGAGTTTAAACCTATGGTGTCATCATATTTCTTCTGTTTTTCTCATTCGGTGGAAATAGGGGGAGGGCCTTGTACCCATGTCATAACCCAATATCTTCCCCCCTTTGGATTCCATTGAATCTTTGGAGAATGGAATGAAATTTGGCTAGACATGCTGAGCACGCGGTTTTTGCATGATTAGTAGTGACCATGTGCTAGGAAGCCTTGTGGAACGAATGATCTGCACAGTTAGTGCATGGTTTCCCAAACCGTGTGGACTAACTTTGAAGCCTTCCTAAATCATTAAATTTTTGGGGTCTTTTCATGTCGACCCACGCCTGTCGGTTATGATGGTTAGTTCTTGTGGTGGGGGGACCCACCATGGATATCATGCATATTCTTTTGAAAATTTATAATGGATGTATACCCCCTGTACTAGAGAGTCTGTTCGGGCCTCCCCCTGTTAGTGTCCTGGTTCTTTCTCGGGAAAAAATATATGTTGTCTCTTTTGGTGGGGAGCCCATTTGTGTCTCTTCATACGAGTAACTCAGATTTTTTTCCATGGTCGTTTATTGGAAGTAAGTATTATTATTCAGAGATATCTAACTACCTACATCTTCCTTGGGTTAACAATGATATTGGAGAGGGCCCAATGGTGTAGTTATAGTTGGGTAAGTGTAAATTTGTTTGATATATGTGTTTGTTTAGGTAAATTGATTGAGTATTGTTCAGATTGTGTTTGAGGAGTTTTTATTTGGGATAAAGTTTAAATGTGCTTCATTTTTTTAGGAAAGTGGTTTACATTTTTGTTATGAGATTAATCCTTCCTTAAATGATCACTAGAGGTGTTTTGGCCTTTGGGGGCCAATCTTGGCAAAGAATTACTTCTTGGTTTATCAGTTGGGTTTGGTTTTTGTATTTGGCCTTGCTGTGACTTTCTGGGGATGCAAAGTTTTATGGTGTGGAGAATTGTCACACCCATGACATCTTTTAAACGTATTTTTCATTTAATTTCCATTAATTCTTTGTTTTTGGGGTTTTCCATTCATTTTGGTGGAAATGGAGGGTTTTCAAAATTTGGGCCAAACTATGAGCTCAATTCCAGATTTAAAAATTAATTTTATTTCTTTTATAAATTTTTTCATTTGTTAACATTTTACATCAATTCCGCTTCCCACTTTTACTCTTATGACCTATCCAAATCACCATGTCCATTTGGAACATTTTTTAACCCGTTATCATCTTGGGTTTGAGTGAACTAATTTGGAATTGGGCCAACCCGTGAGCCATTTCAAGTTTTAAATTGTTTTTTGAATTATTTAATAACATACTCATTTTTTACTTTATACCCGTGATTACACCTCCTACCTGAAGCCAAAATCCCTATCCTCCTCCCCATTATTCATTTTTTCACTTTGGACCTCATTTTCCTCGCAGAGTAGGGAAAAATGTCTTAGGGTTCCTCAAATCGTCCAGTTTGAGAAGGTAAGTTAATTATTTCATAATTTTTTAAATTTTCACTATTTTCCCCCATTTCAGTCCCCACATGACCTTTTCATCCCCATTAGAGCCTCCATATAAGGTTTGGTGGCTTGGAGATTCAAATTTTGGTGTCTTTGGTTCGTTTGATTCAATATGTTTCAAGTAACTGTTTCTTCCCCTGATTTCTTCCAGTTCATTTGGATTTCTTTCACCCTTTCTTGAAGTTCCTCATGTCCAGAAGTTGTGGTCTGGTCCTAGGGTTTGATTTGATGTCTTTTTGGTCAAATATTGTTGTCTAGGGCTGGATTAATCTTCTTTGAGGTGCGGTGGTGGTGTGGCAGGTGTTTCACACCATGTTTTGAGGGTTTCGACATAAAAGGTAGGTGATTCCATGTGTATTAATTTCTAGATAAATTATTTTGCTTGAATTACTTATTATGTGTGTTCCTAATATGGTGTGTGTGGTGAGAAAATTGTTTATGTTGGATTTCGTTAAGCATTTATTTTTATAGTTTCATTTTAGCTTAAAATTTGGTGTTTTTCATGTGTAACCCTTTGGGTATTGTTTGGGTGTGTTTTATAACATATGAAATTGGTTTAATAAATCTTTTTTGGGATGAAAATTCTGATTTGGTAGGGTATTGGTGTACCATTAGGTTTTAAAGTGGTTTTTTATGGGTTTAATGTGTAAAACCATATTTTACTTCTTGAAAGTGATTTTGAAAACGTGTGCTTTTCATGTGGATATTTTGTGGTATTGTTTGAGGTGTTTGTATAACACTTTGGGGTAGTTTAATAAATGTTTTTGGGGCTGCCAATTCTGTTTTGAATTGTTTTATGAATTTTTCGAATGGTTTAATGATTTTTGTAAGAGGTGAAACCATATTGGAAGACTGTTTTGGATTGTTTATACTTTCAAATAGACCATTCTAAATGTGAATAGGTCTGTCATGTGATGTGTATCCTCATGTAAATGTTTTATAAAAATGTTTAATGGATTTACTGAAATGTGAAAGAGGTGTGAATGTGATGTGGGTTGTTTGTATGAGTGCGATGTGCAAAATGGATTTTGTTTATAAAAAGGGTTTTATGAAACATGTTAGTGGGCTGTTATGTGATGTTTAGAATATTTGGAGGGACTTTATATATTTTTTAATGGATGTGTTGGATTGTGAAATTCATGCAAAAAGTGTTGTGGGCTATTTTGGTGTGAGTTTGATTTCAAAATGCATTTGAATGAAAAGTGAAAATTGTGACTTGTGTGATGTACATGGGGCTGTTTGGTTAATGTGTGACGTGGAAGTGATATTTTCATCAGAAAACAATATTTCTTGGCTTGTTGAACTTGTTTGAGCACAAAAGGAAAACCCGGGTATCTAGGTGGGTGGACGTGTACTAGTATGCTAGTGAATCCGTGGGGTTTTTCCTTAGTTTCACTTAGTAAGATTGACGCTTACAAATCTTACTAAACTAGGATAATGATGATTGGGGACCACTAGGTTATGGGTATGTTCCCGACTAGTGGATCATTCATGAGAATATATAATTGTTTGTGGTTACTCTCACCGAGATACGAGGTACCTAGGACCCACAGCTAGCCAGTGCCTAGGGGTTATTTCCTATTTCTTGTGCTAATTATATCCTTTATACATA
Source organism: Viscum album (assembly GCA_963277665.1). Taxonomy (NCBI): domain Eukaryota; kingdom Viridiplantae; phylum Streptophyta; class Magnoliopsida; order Santalales; family Viscaceae; genus Viscum; species Viscum album. The sequence continues at coordinate 255,856,441 of OY728128.1, read as the reverse complement.
CCATCGGCATACGGTATATTTGGCAGAAAAAATTTAGTAGCTTTTGAATTTATTTTAAAAGGTTTTATTCTTTAAATTATCCCACTTGAAAATAGGTTTTTTTAGTTGCATCTTTTAGAAATTGTAACTAAAAATTACATGTTTTTGAAAACTTTCATGCTTTTCTTCTTTGAATGTTTATAACATGGAATCTCTTAGTGGTGGTATCCTACTGGGATTTGTCTCACATCCTACTTACACCCTTGGGTGTATGTAGACTTGGTTTTTTTGTCGTAGTTTTGGGTACAACTTTTGTGCCAACAGTTTGGGTTTTCTTCGGTCATTCATGATGTGTTGTTGTGGAGATGTCTTGAGGGAGATGCCACTTTCCATGTTGAGGTTTCTTAGGATGTTCATTGTTGGTTTTTTACCTTTTTTATAGTCATGGTGAGTTTTTTTAGACTATGTAATTCAATTCTGAATTTTTGTAAAAAATTGTTTGGTTTGAAAAATACATATTCATTTTATTAGATTCATTTGTTGTTTTATGTTTATAATCTTTGGTAAATCATTCCCAATTCTCATTTTATGATTCCTGGGCACTTGTGCCAGCCTGTGGGGATCTGGAACGCCCTTCAGACCCTATCACAGGCCGGGTTTGGTGCTTGTTTTGGTGGCGATCAGATTCGGTTCATGACAAGATACCTCGAATAAACATAGGATAAGTAAAATCATGTGTCCTTATGAAATATGGATCATAATATTTCATCAATAGAAGCATAACAATTAATAATAATGATATACGATGAGATTGTTTCAATAAACTTTTACATCCTTCTAACATTGAATCATACCATCTATATAAGAAAATCTAATTAAATGATGCTTAAAATATCCTTAAAATAATTTTATTAATGATATAAAATTCAAATTAAATTATATACACCTCAAAAAATAATTTATGTGGATAAAAAATCATGATTCTCAAAAAAGGAAAATTGAGACAAAACTATTATACCTATTGGGAAACATTGGAAACCTAACCCCCATCAAAGAAATATCATAGAATGGATATGTAAATACCCATAAATTGTATAATAATAATCATATAATAAATTCATTTTTATTATATATAACACACAAAATTAAAAGAGTGGTGAACATGACATGTATCTCACAGATGTAAATAAAAGTGAGGTGAAATTTCCTTACCTAGTGTCTTTACTCTAATAATACTCATAAAAACATCATGTAAAAGAAATATATGCTTATTATAAATAAATAAAATAACTACAGTATTATATGTAATACTATATAATATTTTATTATGACTTTATATTTCAAACTTGTTATCAATTTTATGGTAAGGTTTTACTTTGGGAAATATCTGCTTTGCATGTTTCTTAATTTGTAATATCTTTGGTTCTTATAATTATATAATGATTTCTAGAATGAAACACACGACATAAATACCATATATATTCATTATATGTTTATTATAATAATCCATATATTATATATGTATGAAATGGAATACACCATTCATAGAGGAGGTAGGTAGTACATACACGTGAATGCTCTTTCTGTTTTATTGTCGGCCTAAAAGAAAAAAATTAAATGGAATATATACATACAATTATTAATGTAAAATTATTTTTTGATATATATCATATAATTTTACAAAATTCATAATTAATACATTCCATGTAATTTTTGAAATAATCACATTTCTTTGAGGAGGAGGTAGTCCACACTTCCTCAAACAAAATTTTCGTATTTACATTGAATGGAAAGTATAAAGAGATGTGTTGTAAAAGGATTAAGGAGGGTTAAAGAATTAATAATAATCATATATAACATATAAAAATAAATTTTAAATCATTATTAACACTATGATAGGTGGTAAAGGAAGAACTAATAATTGTCATTTTGTGAGACAGTAGTCCACCGTACAAAAAAACATCAAGTTTGTTACCAATTAGATGGAAGTGTGTGTATTTGTGGGTAGAACCCATAATTTAATAACATATATGTTTATTAAGTATACTGGTGTTATTTAATACTCTTTTAAAATTATTATTTTTGGTGGTGGATAAATAAATTAATATAAAGGATCTTGATGAAGGATTTTACCTCTTCTTTGGGTAACTCCAATTGGTTTTCACCAATTGGATTCTTTGAATAGATTTCTTCTCAAAGGGAGGATTAAATTTGGAATGGGGTGGGGGTGGGATGTTAATTGTTTAGTGATTTTTTAAAACTATGTGGTTTGATATGTGTAAGGAATGGGGAGAGAATGTGGAATTTTATTGGGGAGGGAAATGACTCACTTGGTATTTTTAAAAACAAGTTAGGTGTACCCACGTTTTTACCTAAAAAAGTCATAAAAATCAAAACAACAAAATAATGAAAGTTTAATGAACGAATAATGTCCATAAAATATGTTTTTTACATTTTTATAGGTCATTTGGTCCCTTATGATAAAGTTTTATTCCCTTGTTAAGCTTAATTTTAACTTAATCATCGCAATTAATTTTAATTACTTTGACTCATATTTTGGGTCAAAAAGTAAGTTGAATTTATTATAAATTATAAATTATGATGACTAGAAATATGGAATACATTTTCCAAAATTATAATCACATAATTGGAAGAAATTAAATTAAAATTAATCAAATAGATTGGATGAAAATGCGGGGTTTTAAAGTAAACATGATCAAAAGACTACAATGTTTTATATCCAATTTCAATGTGAAATTGGTTCTAATTACATAAATTGAATTATTTAATAAAAAAACTGATCTTATTATAGTTTTTAACTAATTTAAAATAATATTTATCCATAAAAATAAATTAGGTGAAAAAGTAGTTTTGTATTAAAATTAATTATTGTTCTCTATTCATTCGAAAATGAAGTTTCTCAGAAAAAATCCCTAAAATTCACCGTAAGATAAATAGGATATTAAAAATTAAAAAATGTGGTTTTTTTATCAAATTAAATTTATAAATGTCTCTAAAATTAATATAATTGTTCTCGAAGAAGGATATAAAAAGACGTTCATTTGATTAAATAGTATTTTTTTTACCTAAAAGGACTTTACCAAAAATTATATCATTCGTTATCAATATGATTTATTTATATGAATAAATTATAAAAAATAATTGAAAAGTATTTATTACTATCCATGTTAATATTTTTATAGGATAGGTTATATTTATATCATTTAAATAATTATATCAATAAAAAGAGGTTTCATAAAAACTCATTGTTACATGTAATGCAAGCCAAGTCAGTCTTTCATGTAACATACAACAAGATAGTTCCATGGGATTGAATTATTTCATTATTATAATTCAATGAAAATTAATTCATTCTGAAAAAATGTCTATAAATACTTGGGGTATTACATTTTACCCCCCAAAAAATGAATTTTCCTCTCCAAATTCGTCATTCGGCTAAAAATAAGAAGATTATTCTACTTCGTCAAATCCTCAAGTTCCCACATTTCTTTCTCTAACTGGTGATTTATCTACAAAACATTGACCAATTTAGTGGTATTTTTTCTTAACACATTCCTTGTATGATCCATAATTTCAACTAGTTATTCCTTGTAATAATGTTACTTCTCCAATGATATGACCTCTTAGTTCAATACATGTGAAGGGCCAGGTATATACTTCCTCATGAGAGATACATGGAAAAATCATTGAATTAAGAGATATTTGGAGGAAGATCAAAGAGATATGATACAATCTTTATGTGATCAAAAATATCAAAGGGGAAGATAAACCGTGGGATATTTTCTCTTTTATCATTCATATACTGGTGAATGGTTCTAAAATCCTCTACCATTTTTTAGCTATCTAATATCCCAATAACTTTATTTATCTAACATCATCATATCATGTTAGAGATAAACATTTATTATCATTGAGTTATTCATAATGCGCCATAAGAATTCTTGAGTGAATGATATTGTTGTAAGGAAACTCAACTTGATTAAGGTATTGATCCCGAACAACATTGAAATCAAGAGAAAAAGATCTCACCATATCTTCTCGGGATTGAATTGTTGTTTAAGACTAACCATTATTCTAAGGATGATATACATTACTGAAACTCAATTATGTATCATGTTCTTTCTAAATAATTCACCAAAAATAGAGTAAAACCTCATATCCCGATATAATTCAATGTAATGTGGTACTCCATGAAACCTTACCACTTCCTTGATGTATATCTTGGAAAATGACCAAAAGAGGAGTCTTCTCTAATAGTGATTATGTGTGGTGGCTTATTAAAGAGATAGAGTACCACCCATAAAACATTAAAACCTTTTTTTGGTAGTCCAACAAAAGAATATATAGTGATGTTCTCCCATGTCCATTATGGTATTGGTAATCGATGAAACATCACTTTAGTATTTTGTCTTTTGGCCATAAATTGGTAGCATACCAAGTACCACGACACAAAATCTACAATATCTCTCTTAATTTCATCATGAAAGAAGTATTATTTCAAATACCTATACGTCATCATACTTCTAGGATGAATAGAGAATGAAGAAATACGAGAATTCTATAATTTCACCTACTTCAAACATGGAATGTAAGGAACACATACACATTTCCTGAACCATATAATTTCATCCTGATCAAGGGCAACCATAAGAACATTTCTAGCATTCTATTAAAGCTCGAAATCTTCCTTCGGTGCCTCATTAATATTCACATGGATATAGGGTTGAACATTCAATTGAAAATATAGATTTTTTCCCATTCCTTCAAGATTTCTAGGTCCATACATTTCAAATCCAAAAATATTGGATCCTTTGTGATCTTTATACTGAAAAATCTAGTATGATCCTTTTGACTCAAAGCATCAACCACCTTGTGGGCATTACCATTGTGGTAATGTATTGAGATTTCATAATCCTTTATCAAATATAACCATATTCTCAAGATCATGTTCAACTCATTTTGTGTGAATATATATTTCATAATTTTATGATCAATATATATATCACACTTTTCCCCATTAAGATAATTCCTCCATATATTTAAAGAAAAAATCAACGCTACTAACTCCAAATCAAGAGTTTTGAAATTTTTCTCCTGAATAATCAACTTCCATGAGACATAAGATATAACCATGTCATTCTTCACAAGACACATCCCAATCCCTTATTATATGAATCACTATACACTAAAACCCTTCTCCACGATAGGGTAATACAATTACATGTGAATTGACTATCCTTCTCTTAAATTCCATAAAATTTTCTTCACATTCATCTATCAAAAGTAACATGGAATCCTTATAAGTTAACTTAGTCATATGATTATATATTCATGACAAATTCTCAAAAAACCTTCAATAATATCCATCTATACTATGAAAACTTCAAATATCAGTCACCGAGGTTGGTCTTGGCAAGAATTGAATAACCACCATCTTTGATGGATCTACTACTATACCATCTCTTGATATTATGTGACAAAAAAATGAAACCTTTTACTGCCAAATTTCACATTTTCTTATTTTTTAATATTTTTTCTCCTTCCTTTTGGTATTTAGTACAATTCTTAAGTGATATTAATTCACTTACATTAAATTTTAATAGATAATAATATCATTTATAAAGGATACCACAAACAGATCGAGCTTATATCTAAATAGAATATTCATCAAATCTATGAATACAACATTGGAATTAATGTGAAAGAAAGGAATCACTATATCATCCTATTTTTCATACCTTTCAAGGAAATTATTATTGGGTATATCCTCCTTCTTGACCCCCAATTAATGATATTCCGAATGAATATCAATCCTTGAAAAGTATTGAGCTATGCATAATTGACCAAACATGTAATCAATATAGGGATGAGTTTAAATTTTTATGATTGTGATCTTTTTCAACACTCTAAAATCAATGATGATTCATAATGATCCATCATTATTTTTTTTAAAAAGAATATGTTCTCCCCATAGTGACACACATTATTGAATGAATACCTTATAAAGGTATTCTTGGAGTTTCTTACTCTATTACTTCAACTCAATCGGGGCCATTCTATAAGGAGCCTTTGAAATTGGTGTAAAATGATGTTTGAGTTCTGTTTATAACTAAACATAACATTATTATGTAAGTCTAGGAATCTCATTAAGAAAGACATCCAAAAATTCCCAAAAAATTAGCATATCATCAATGTTGATTTTCTCTCTAACCATTTGAGATAGAAGTCCCTTCCTGAATGAATGTTAAGACCCATACACAGAATGTAATATCTATAGGAAGTTCAAACTTATCATAACATTTACGGATAATCATAGAAGGGTGTGAAATATAAAATATATCTTATTTTCCTCAATAGTTGATCTAGTATTTATTTAGAGAAATCCAATATATTTCTAATATGACAACAAATTTCACAAATAGAACAACGAAAATACTTTCAGAAAGCACATTCCCACAAATTTCAACCAAAGAGGAATAATAGAAATAGGATGAAATCATCATACCATTAGGTATTTTCACTAATAATTCTACATCGTAAAATTTTGGTAGAATATTAACACCCCTATAAAATCCATTAGATATGAAAGAGTGGGTAGATCTAGAATCAAATAAGACATTAGTAGTTATAGAGTGTATGGTATGTTTACCTTTCACCACATTTTTATCGAAGCTCTCATTATAAATATATATTGTGTGATATTTACCCTTGTCCCTTAGAATAAATGGTTGTTGATATCAGCCATCATGACCAACCCTTGGGTTTGGTCACTAGTTATCATAATTCCTATTCTCCTCAGACTTGTAACACTGAAGAGGGGGAGGTGCATTTTGTTCTACATTTTCCCCATTCACGCTGTTAACAAACTTCTTCCCATCACTTAGACAATCAAATTTCAAATATGATTCATTTACATAATTAAAACATTTATTATACCCCTTATGGAAATTTCTTTCATGATTATTTCCACACTTAGAGCATAAAGTAAAACTCATCTTCTTCTCTTCATGGTTTTTAGATTTTCCTTTGAACTAAAAATTCCTATTCATATCAAAACCATGAGATTGATAAATGACCCCAACCTCTATTTAATCTTTTGTTTCACAGCACACAATATCTTCATAGCTACTAAAAGTTTTTACGGCCAGCGCCCATCTGATACATGGCTTCAATCCACTGAAGAATTATCAACATTACTTATGGGTTGGATGATAATTCCTAAAGTGTACCTAAAAAGTCTTGTAAAATTATCCTTTAAAATACAAATAGATTCATAATCCATTTGATTCAACTCAAGGATATATTTCTCTATCTTGGTAAGAAGAATCCAATGAATTATTTATTAATAAAATATGTTCTTAAACTCCTCCCAATATATGGATTCAATCTCATCTTACTGCCTCACATATATGATTAGCTTATACCAGTAGTCCACTTCACCTTCTAACTGATAAACAACTTCAACTACTTTTTCATGCTCCAGACACTGGAAAATAGAGAAAATATTTTTAGTAGTACTGATCCATTGCTCATCAATAAGTGGATCCAAATAACAATTGAATTATGGTGACTGTTGCCTCATGAGGGACTCAACATAATGTTTTTCCCTCCACTTTTTATTTAGAATTCCATCCTAATTAATAGATTGAGAAATATGTCTGATAATAGAAAAAAGATATTTTATTCCACCTCCAATAAAATTCAGTTTTTCTTGAGTAAAATTGCTTCATTTTTCACCGTGATCACCATTAACATGGTTGATTCGGGTTCCAACCATTGACTAAAAACAAAAGTATTGAATAAGAAAAAATTATCATAATGAAGAACCATATGGAGATGAATATTAACTTATAGGATTTCTAAATTATGACACCTTACTTAATATATGACACCTTATGTTTACCATAGCTTATTTACAGAAAACTCAAATTAAAATCATTTATGATTGTTTGTGATAGTTAGTGAATTCCTAAAACAAATCCACTAAGAGTGTCAGACTAGGTGTGGAGAAAGGTCGGTTGTCATGTGATAGGTTATGTTGACTAAGGATTAACACACCTTATTAGATTTATTACTCCAAGTTATATACATTTCAGAGACACATCCACTTATAGTATCTAGACATAGATGTATTTCTAGGAAACCACTTTCTCTATCCTTTACCAGAATTCCATGACACTTTCATATGACATTACTTATCCATAGAATTATTCTAATACATTCCCTTATGGTTATTAATAAGGTTTTCTCATCCTATCTTATAATTTTTAACAAAATATTTGCTCGGATTCCAATTGTAGCTAACTATTCTATATATAAATTAACATTAAATATTTTTTTTCAGAATACTTTAAACGATATACAAACAAAAACCCAATGACAGTACAAGTCTAATTCCCTTATAAACATGGAAACATGAACACTACTACATAAGTGTGATTCATTTTCTCCAACTAAGTTATTCTTGACTAGAACCCTTCTTAGAGAAATCAAATATAATAAATAACTGCGTAACATAGATAAGGCAACATAAAAAGAGATGAGATAAGATGCTCAGCAAGGGTAAAGAAGGGTGATATGTAATAATAATCTTGAGGATAAGGGTATGAGAACATCATAATGAAAATTAATATCATACCCTACATATCAAAGATCATATACAAGAATTGTGGAATAAGGAATGTTAGTTCATAGGACATGAATCATATGGAAATAAAGAACGTATACCATTAAGTAAAAACCTAATAATAAAACATGAAATTGTGGAAAACACATAAACACATATTATGATATCGATAGTAAAGGAAAAACATCCAAGACCATATTGTTTGTATGATTTCACTCCCCATACCATCTTGGTATTCATGGTCCACTACTATGTATAACTTAGTATCTTGAGTTCACTCTCCATACAATCTTGGTAGTCGTGGTTCACTCCCTTGGCTATCTTAGTAGTGAAGGTTTACTCCTAAGACCACATTATATTATCTCATGAGATATAAATCTATAAAAAATGAGTTTGAGGGATAAATTGGTCCAACTCATATCATAATGAAATCATACATACATGTTCCATAAGATCATTAAAAATTATATCACACTCCATGTAATGAAATGGGTATTGTAAACATGTAATCACATCATAACCTCTAGAAAAAGATAATGGTATTAGAGTCATTTCATCAAAACATAACCCATAAAAATAATCTTGTTTCAAAATCACATAACTTAGGAATGAAAAATGGGTTTCATAAGCATCTGTCCCATGAAAGAGAAATTAGTTTGATGAATATCATGTTATCAAAAAATAAACCATTTTGAAAAATAATATCAATCGAAACACTAAATAATTTTCAAAAAAGAAATTAGTAAAACCAATGTATCTCATCTTAGATGAGAAATACTTTTGAAAGTTCTTTAAAATCATATCTCGAGGAAAATATAATTTCTCTACTGCGAAATGATTTTTAAAACATAAAACATTTTTGGAAACCTTTTTCTTTGACTAGATGTTTGAAATCATTTAATTGATTATATCAAAAATTATTGTTCCCTTGAAAATTATATTCATGTGTCATTTTAAAACTTTTTAGAAAACATTTTTGAAAACATGTTTTCTGCAGTGAAACAAATTTTTGACCGAAGAGGATAATACAGTCATATTTTTCTTAAAATAATTTTCATAATTATCTAAAGTATCAAAGAGGGTAATGATTATACTAATATATATAGATACCTTGAATAAATATATGATAAGTAAACACATGAGTGTTCATGAGATATGGATCATAATATTTCATTAATGGAAGTATAACCATAAATAATCCTGATAAAGTATGAGTTTGTTTCAATAAACTCATACCATATGTTAACGTAGGATCATACTCTCCATGTTAGAAAATAAAATTACATGAAACGAAAAATATCATTAAAATAAGTGGATTCATGATATAACATGTCCAATGGATGTATATACACATCAAAATAAGAATCTAGGGGCATAATAAAACAAAAGTTTTAAAGAAAGAAAATTGAGACAAAAATATCTTACCGATTTGGTAACATTTAAAACATAAATACCATGAAAGAAATAATACAGAATGGATATGTAAATACACATAATATTAATAATAATAATCATATAATAAATTAATGGAATGCATATACACCATAAAAAATAAAATATTTGTGAACAATATATGTATTTCACATATATAAAAAAAGTGAGATGAAGTTCCCTTACCTTGTATTTTGACTCTCATTGTACTCTTACGAAACTCATGTATAATAAATATAATTTTATTATAAACATGTCAAATATCCTTATAATTATATATAAAATCACATATTTGTTGATTATGAATTTATATTACCTTCTTATTAACAATTTTATATTAATGTTTCACTTAGGGTAATATCTTCTTCACATGTGTCTTAATTTGTTATATCTTTGGTCCTTATAATTATATCAAGTCTGAAAAATTTAAACCATTATATAAATATAATTTATATTCATTAAATGTGTATTGTAATAATCCATATAGTATATAATTATGAAATGTGATACATCTTTCATGGATATGGTAGATTATATGTACGTATGAATGTTGTTTCTCTTTTGTTATTGCATTGAATAAAAGTTAGTTAATGAAATATTTGTATATACACCATAATTAAAGTATATTTATTGTATCATATATATGTCATATAACTTCACTAAACCCATCTTTAATAAATATTTTATAGACTGTGAATGAATCAGATCACTTTGAAGAGGCAGTAGTCCACATTTCCTCAAACACAATTATCATATTTACACAAAATGGAAAGTATAAATATATGAATTGTAAAAGAGTTAAAAATAATAAAGAACTAATAAGTATCATATATATCATATATAAATATATATTCAATCATTATTACCACCGTGAGAGGTGGTAAAGGAAGATCATACAATTATAATTTCATGAGGTTGTAGTTTGCGGTATACATACGCGGTAAGTTTATTACCCATTTGATGGATTTGGGTGTAATTTTATATATACTAATTAATATAAAAGAAAATTATTATGTTTAGGATAATTTTTTTTCGTTTTATAATCATGAAAAAATGTTATTTGAGGTGGTTGATAATGAAAATAAAGGAAAGGAGCATGAGGAAGGATGTTACCTCTTCTTTTGTTAACTCTATTTGGTTTGCACAAAAGGGATTCCTTTGGTGGATTTTTTTCCAAAAGACAGTATTAGAGGAGAAATTTAGGTTTTTAGGGAAGTTAATTGGGAATATATTTTCAAAACCTAAGTGGTTTGAGAGGTGTGAGAAATGGGGATAGGAGGTGGCCTTTTATAGGGGAGGAAAAGGACACACTTCATATTTTTTAAAACAAGATAGGTGTACAATCATTTTTATGAGAAAATTCATAAAAAAACTAATATTTTAATGTTCATGGCCGAATAATTTCCAAAATATGTGTTTTTGAAATGTATATAGGTCATTTGGGCCCAAATGATTAAGTTGTTTTCCCTAGTTAAGCATATTTTACCTTAATCAGTAGGATTAATTTTAATTAATTTCACCATTTTTTGGAAAAAAAACTGGGTTGACCTTATTAGAAATTTTAAATTTTTTTAATTAAAAATAATTAATATGTTTTTCCAAATTCTAATAACATAAGTGATATAAATTAATTGAAAATTGATCCCATAGATAGGACAACAATATAGGTTTTTAACATAAAATGATTAAAAGTTTGTTATGATTTTATATCCAATTTCAATGTGAAATTAGTTAAAATGTCTTAAATTGAATTAATTGAAAAAATATGATATAATTGTATTTTAAAACCAATTTGAAATATGATTTAACCGTATAAATTAATATGATAAAATATTAGTTTTGAATTAAGATTCGATAGTTTTCACTATTCAAGGAAAAAGGATGTTTTCAGAAAAAACCCTAATATTCACACTATGATAAATAAGACATTATAAATTTAAAAAATGATATTTATATTATCAATTTAGATTTCTAATTTTTTTTAATTTTATTTATTTTTCATAGGACATGAAAAGAAGTTCATTTGATATAATAGTATTTTTAATCATATAAAGACTTTACCAATAATTATATAATTCATTATAAGTATGATTTATTTATATAAAACCATTATAAAAAATTATTTAATTTTTTACTATTCATATTACTATGTTTGATGAATAGTTTATAATTCTATCATTTAAATAAAAATAATAATAAAATGATATTTTGTAGAAACTCAGTGTTGCATGTAACGTACAACATCTCTGTGTGCCACGTAATGTATGCCATGTTAGTGTCGTGTGTTTGAATTAGTGCATTACAAGACATAAATGAAAATTAATACATTCTAAAAAATGTCGACAAAAACAAGGGGTGTTACAATAACAACATTCATCAAACCTATGTAATTTTGGTTTCCCCTATATGTGGGTTATCTATTCCTAAGAACAAGATTGTTAAAAAATTCCAATATTATAGTCTCCTATATAAAACCAAACATTAAGAAAAAAGGAAAAAGAACCTATAATACCATTTTTATCATCCCTCCCTGGATACCACTTAAAGGTGCCTCAAGATGGTGGCCATAAGACATCAAACACACCTCCCCAAACACGAGGGCCTACCTACTAATAGTGGAGGAATAGATTGTGTCTGTAGGAATACTATTCACTCATTGATTAGAGTAGATTTCAGAACTATATAGATAATAACAATTGAGAAAAACAAAAGAACCACTAATAACTAGATGGTAAAAGTGGAACCAAATACATAATCAATAAAGATAAATGAATAACTATTGGAATAAAAATAATATAGATATATAATATGATGATGATGGAATTCTCTAAAGAATGATCGTGTAGGGGGAAGGGTATGTCTCGTGAATATCAGAGGTAAAGGGGGGTAATTAACTACCCATGGAGCTCAGTTTATGCTTTTGATAGATTTGTCTTTGGATAATGAGATATTAAATACCGTATAGTTGTGGGTCTCTTCGATTGGTGCCACTTGGTGATTCATTTCCCTTTAGAGGAAGATCTGGTCGTCACCCGGTCTAGAGCCCCTAGTGCTACTAACAGATGCAGTTTTAACCTTCTTCACTGGTCTTTTGAACTCAACTTGAACCACAGTGTGCCTTTATCAGCAGTATTGGTATCCTTTCTAGTCTGCCACTCCCTTTCCAGAACCCATCAATAATACGAATGTTGGGAAATATGGTTGGAAGATATTTGTGATTTGATAGTCGCACAATGATGATCAGTCACCCAATCTCCCTGCATATATGTGTTGAGGTTGATGTTTCAAAACCTCCTATGGAGTGGCTATGGATTCAAATCAGAAAAGAGTCTAGATGGTAACAAAGGGTAGTTTTTGAATCGTGGCCTACATTCTGCCTGAGATGTCACAAGTTAGGCCATATGGTCTCTATCTGTCATCGTTGGCTCAGAGATAGGCATGTCATGATTAGTTCTATCGTGGGGTATGAAGTGTTGGGTGATCCTATAGTGAACCAAAAGGTGTGGGATATTACTGGTGTGGGTGAGTAAGAGGAGGTATGTAGGGCTATACCAATGTATTTTTAACACGTCAGACAATAGGAATTTCAAGGTTCGGAGTCTAGTACCTGGGGGGATCAACTCCAGTAGTGTCCTCCCATGTTATCTTCAGTGACTGTGAAGTGTTTGAAGCCTAAAGAGGCATAGTTGTAGGTATTGGATATATTGTCCCATTTGAAATAGTATTTGTGAATAATAGTGAAGATAAAGAAGATCCCTTTGTTTTGGCTTCAGTGGAATTACTAGGTACAACCAGATTCATCGAGGAAGGTGAGGTGAGCATGATAGTGAGTGATGGCCAAAGCCTCGGTGGCTGTCAAACTCAATCTTTGGAGAACACGAACAAGCAACCCCAGTTTATGGTATGTGGATATGATCAACCCACATGCATGGAAATGGTGTTGTGGATGTCCTTATTTTTGGCTACAACAAATTCTCACTGTGGATATGGGATGCTGGATGAAGTTAATGTCTTGGTGACCATAGACCCAAACACCCTCAGTGCCAACTCCGATGTTCATTGGAAGGCTGGGAATGGGGGAAATAAAACTATATTTGGGGAATAAAACATGTAAGAAGAAGTATACATGCAATCAGAGGCCCCTAAAATAAGCACGAAAATAAAGCTTGGGAACCGTTTGGATAGTCTGGATGTCCAAGATCTACCACTACCTCAAGATGAGGATTCTTTAGTTGATGACAGCTATAGTCACCCCTTAGTGAATAACATGGAATGAATTCAAGGTAATGGTCCTCGTAGTCCTAAAAATAGGAAAGAGAGAAATGGAATTTGAGAATCATGGAAATGTATTGTGGTTCTTGGGAAAAACCAAAGGTATGCAAGGATTACTCCCACTTTCCAAAACCAATAGAGACTATGTAAGGAAAGAGGTGTAGAAACAATGAATCTAGAAGGAATACAATAGATAGGGGAGAATATGATAGGGAGTGCTTGAAACATATCCTATACTCCAATGATGAAATTAATGAAAAAGATCTATAGACCAATGCCTTAGAATAGGAGGTTAAATGAATTTATGAATGAATGTTTCAAGTTTATGCCAATGAGGAGTAAGAAGTGCGGATAGATAAACAAGACCGAATATTGGCCCAAAGCCACAATCAGAGAAAAATCAACACATATGAATTTATTTCGAAAATGGAAAGGATGATAACTCACCTTGAATATTTCATGAGAGAGGATCTAAATACCCATGTTAGTATTCTGCACTGGGAACTTTATAGAGTAGCTAAGTTAAGTAATCTTAGTTTGTTGTTTAATCATTTTGTGATCTCTTTCATAACGTAGTGGTATTCAGTTTGTGAACTATGGTTTCCCATTTTCCTTTAAAATGGTTTAATAAAAATTTAAATTTTGATTGTAGGGTGAAGGGGATCAATAATATAACACATGATATCAAAATATTCAAAAAGTCCAAAAACTTATACAGCTAGAATCTCGAGCATAGGCTTGGTCCTCTCCCTCCAACTCTATCCTAAGGCTAGTAAATCAATCATCAAAAGCCGGTAACTTACCTTTATCAATTCCTACAATCAAAAAGACTACATGTTTGTCATGGGTGGTTTGATTAGAGTGTGATATAAATCCACATAGGCCAACACTAACGGTTTTTAGATCAAAAAACTCATGAGTTATAAAATGAACAGTGTTCCATAGTGATTAAATGAAAAATATATATAACTAAATAAATACTTTGGAATAAGTTCCACTTGGACACAAGTCCAAGTTACCTTCTTCAACCTACGCTGGTGAGTATACACCAAGTAATCTGTCAAAGGTATAGTGAGATGGAGAATTATGTAAGATGGTGTAATATCCCCAAGCATTGGATTGGGATTAGAGACACATATCAAATAATCCAAAGACAATGATTATTTATCATTTCAAAATTTTCATTTAATTTTTTATTAAATTGAAAACGTCTTTAGGAATATAGAATGTCACCTAGAGTCTAACCATGGAAATTCTATAATAAATCCATGTATCACTGTAGGGTATCCATACAAGTATAATTAGATGGAGTCCGTCCAATTTTACCTAATCATGATGTCCCATGTACACTCCCCACATGGTGTGGTAACATCAAAATCGATCCTCTGAGTCTATAAATTGTATCAAACATAAGGTCATGAGTCTCTCTCATGGTTGGTACAATAACCATGACATTGATCCCATCCAAGGGGTCTCCCCACAGAACTAGTGTCACTCATCTAGAGGTAAAAGCAATAACATCCAACATGCCCATACAAGGCATATCAAGTATCTCCACTGCATGTTTACTAACAATTAACAATTCTAACATGCTGGAACAAGAGTCCTTCCTTCTTTTCCTTAATTCATAACACCTTTTTACACCATCTACATGAAGTTGAGATCATTTAAAAGAAAGGAATTAATAACAAGTCTAATTAGAAGTTAATTTCATTTAATTCAAGAATTTACATCCTTATTGGCATATTGGTCTGGGAATCCATTTAATTTAATTCAAGAATATACATAATGATAATAATATTGGTCTAGGAAGATCCATTGGTAAACCATTTATATCATCTATCATATGGAAAATATCATAACTCTGTGGACAACTCATTTATAAAAATATTTGATAATGTCGTTATGGTATTTAAATGGGAAACCCATTTATGTCATGAATAAAAAGGGACCTAACCCATGGTTAAACATTATGTTTATCATAATTAATTATCCCAAAAAATAAATTAATATGGAGTACCCCCATGGAAATATAAAAAACTAAGTCAATAGGAATAATATGCCTCCAAGGATGAGATAACCCATCTGGTTTTCGTAAATTCAAGGCGATCAACCTAAGGGTTGACTCACTACTTGTTAGGGTAATAAAACAAATATGAATGTTATCAATTAAATTTAATTTAACAAATTAGAGGCAATGCCAGAAGGGCCCCAAAAAGTCCCCAGCCTTAAACATTACATAATATTGAGTTATGTAAACAATTTGACATTATTTCACAATGAGTTTATTTTAGGTTTAGAATTTTAGAGAATTAGGTCATACCTATTACATAATAAAACTGTATAAATATTATGTGAACACTTACAACATTATCTATTTCTTCAATAAAAAAATTCAAAAAGAAACTTGGTTTTTCTCATGTTGAATCAAAACTTTTCCTTGATCCCATCCCTGACTATATTCTTATATCAATCTTTTGAAAAACATTTCAAAACTAGAGATGAGCATAAAAACATAGTAATGGATACATAAATAAGGAAAATTGTTTGTCTTACAAAAATATGTAAACCATGATAACATTATCAAAAAGTAATACTTTTCACCATTATGAAGTAATAAATACACTTCATTGAATATAAGATCATTGTTTAGATTTTCTAACCGAAATATTACAATAAGTACGGAAAAAAGCATCATATAATGTATTAGGGTATCTTGGGACATAAACAAACTTAAATGGAATAATCATACAGTCTACATCCACACATATCACTAAATGGAATATCCATACTACCGACTTCGACACCCAATTCATTGGATGTCATAACGTAACCACCCATCATTGGTTTATCACAAAACCACCCATCTTTGGTTTATCACATAACCACCCATATTTTCTTTATGACATAACAACCTATCAAATATCCAAGTACCATTATATAATCATAACTCATAAAATATTACAATTATTAACATTTCCCTCATAATATTTCATTTTCAATAACAAGAAATAATTTCAAGATATTGAAATATTAAATCCACTTAAAAAACTATTTTCGATACCAAAACAATGAAAAAAAGAATAAGTGGTTTGTTTTCTATTTGAATACATTAAGGCTTATTGAGGAATCCAAATATCAAATAACAGTTTCAGTGGAGGAGTCATTGTTGCTACACACATTAAAAAACTTCATTTTTTCATTTAGTAAAACACTTCATAAAAAAAGATTCTTTTTTCAAGCAATTAAACATCACAGGGGTTTATTATACACCATATAAAAGAAGATGGTGCATATTATCAAAATAATCCTTAATTAAAGGAGATTGATATGAAGTCCCTTAGAAAGATTGTATCATTATATTAAGGGTAAATCAATCACATAATTATTTGTGAAAAATATAAATACACCAAATATATGTGGATATTTATTTTAAAACAATAAGAGGTCATTCACACATATTCTTTGGAAAACAAAACCAATGACATGGATACTTAATACAATGAGTGGTGATTGAGTTAAGATTTCCAATAAAAAGATCATTTTGTTAATAAAATAGATTGCGTATGTGTATTACATATAAATATACATAAGTCAAGTATAAATACAAGATAGGATATCAAAATCTATTTCTCACATAATCCTGGAATGGTATAATCAAGAATTATAAGATTAAAAAAAGAATGGAAATTGGGTTAAAAATTTCCCTTACCATGAGACCAACTAGTCACGTACAATCATTATGTTTCTGAATAATAAAAATTGGTTAATTTATATTTTATTGTGAACCTTTTTTAGTATATTATTTCTTTTATATCACTTGTTATAGTGTTATAAAATTTTTATAATTATTTAAGTTCAAATCAGACGTTTTGTCGATATTAGGTACTAGAGTAAAAAAGAAATTTTTTTGATATAAGTTGTCAATGTCATAAAAATTACATCATCTCAAGAGTAATATACATGATTTAAATATCACATATATCTAGTATATATGTATTTATAATAGTCCAAAATATTTGGATATAATAAATTAAATGCTCTGTTCATGAAGACGGTAGGTCGTACGTACGCATGAATGCTACATTCATTTCTTAGTCATATTAAAAGAATAGGATTTAAATTACAATTCCAGTATTATATTAATTTCCTATATTTCTAATAGTTTTAAAAAAAAATATCCTTTATTAATTCCTTGTATAGAAGGAATGAGTCATATCACATTGATGGGGTGGTGGTCCACGCTTCCTCAAGTGAAATTTTCATATTTACCCTACACGGAAAGCATAAATGTGTATTATAAATAAAAATTACAGAATAATAGGGAAAATAATAATATAATATATATAATATAGATATATATTTTCCATTATAATGGCCACCAAGAGAGGTGGTATGGTAAAATTTAACTATCAACCTTTTGTGAGGCAATAGTTCGTCATACAAAGAAACAATATATTCACTACCCATTAAATGGAGGTGTGTGTATTTTTAGGTTAAAAATATAACATAACAACATATCAGAATTTTTAGGATACATTTTTTGTTATGTAATCATAAAATAAGAAAAATATTGGGAGTGTAGGATGTAAATCTATCTAAATAGCATGAGAGAAGGTGTTACCTCTAAATCGGGTAACTTCTTTTGGTTTATACAAAAAGGATTCCAAGGGAGACTTTATACCCTAAGGGAGGCTACTAAGATTATGGTAGGGATTCTAGGAAGATTTTTATGTTGATATTTTATGATAAAAAATGCATTGGAAGTGTGAGAATTAGAGAACATTGGGTACCTTTTTACAGGAGATGCGAGGGACACCTTTGGAATTGTTAAAAGTATTAAAATATTATAAAATCTGATTCTATTAAAAATCATTCCAAAATCATTTAATTATAGTATAATATGAGTATAGTTATAAATAATATAATCCCATAATTTCTAGACATTTATTTATATTATTTTAAACATTATCTTTTCAGTTTACCTTTAATTACTCGTTTTTAATTTTAATTTAGGTAACAACATTTAAATTATTAAGATTATATGAATTTTACTTATATGGGGTAAATATAAAAAAAATATAAAATTAATGAACCTTTAGAACATATCAAATTCACTTTATTATTTTAAAAGATTTGTGGATTTATAAAAAATTTAATACATTACTATTTTTATAAAACATCAATTATGTCAATTTTTACACTATTGATTTCGTTGAATTTAAATAAAATATAAAAGAGAGATAACATATAAAAAACATTTAATAATCTTATAAAATGATGTATTAACCTATGAAAATATTTTATGACATAAATTATTTCATATATTAATTATTTTAATATTTATAATATCATTGATTTGATATTTCTCTTCATAAAATAATTATTTAATATTTGTTCTGTCATAATTTATGTTAATTATTTAATATATAAAAACACTAAATAAATTCAAATTATATATATAATTTCATTATTTTTCTATATATTATTTATTTTCTATGTTTCATCAAGCCTATCACTACATCAAAATTATTATACTTTAAGAGATATGAGAGTGACATGTTCTCACTTTCTTTTGTTTTAATAATAATTACATAACTTTTGAGGATCAAATTCCCTTAAATGAATAAATTAAAGATATTAGTTGATATTGGTCTGCTTTAATTCATACAATGGGATTTTTTAGGTCTTAGGGTAACTTTGTTATCACTATCATATTTTTTTTTACCCTAATATACTCAATTTACCATTAACTATGGTAAATAATAATTACTATAATTACTATCCATAATATCCAAAAAATAAATGTAACCTATTAACATAATTATTACCCACTAATTACAAATAAGGAATCCATTTTTCAACATTAAAAACCCATAAATTGCAGTAATTAATTGAAAATTAATTCTGATTGTCAAAGCAAGAAAAAAGTTTTTCTAAAAGTTAAAACCATCAAGAGATTGATGATATTTTATATCTAATTTCAATGTCAAATTACTTCCAATGACCAATATTATAGTAAATGGTAAAAACATAATCTAATTATACTTTAAAAAAATTAAATATATAACCATTATGTATAAAAAAATCAGATGAAAAAGCAGTTTTAAATTAAAATAATGTATTTTTCACTAATCATTAAACATTGAATATTATCATAAAAATACCAAATATTTAACCGAAGTAAATTTTGATGTCTCACATCCAAATAATATTTTTTATTTTGTCAGAAAGAACATATGAAGGTGTAAAAAAACCAGATTAAAATGATTTCTCTATCAAAAGTTGGTAAAATGCCATTTTGAAAAATACTTCTTTCATTATTAAAATTGATTTTGTTATTATATATCATACAGAAATTATATAATTTGAATTATAAACATAAAATTATTTTTATAATTCATTAATATAATCCATTATTTTATAAAAATAATTATTTTCATTTAAATAGGTTTTCATAGAAACACACAATATATATTAAAATGGTTTTTATTTCCATTTCTAATAAATTTTTCTACCAATGAATAATTATATAAAAATATTTAAACCATATTTTAATTATTTAGTTAATAATATTATTTAAAACAATTCCAACAGTTAGGTTATAACAGTACCGTTTAAATAATTATATTTTTTGTTCGTTTAAGCTCGATGCAGCGTATCATGTATGATATTGAACATAGTGTTTCTTTTTGAGAAATCAGAATGTTACATCCTCTCCCCTTTAAAAATTACATCCTTGTAATTTTATTTTTTCATAAGTAACTAGGGTATGAATTTTACAAATACCATTCTTTCATTCCAATACCAAAATAAGGATTAATAAAACAACCACTTTAATAGAAAGGAAGAGAAGTACAAAGGCCACCCGAGATAAAAAAAATTAGGATTCCATGTTGGAAAACATGGATATGGTAGAAAATTAACCATACTATTCTTATGTAGACAGATAAATAACATGATCAGGAGAAAGTTAACAATCAGAAAACCAGAAAAATGTGATGGGTAAAAATGGCCTATGATTTCATGGTAAGAAAGGTAAATGGAAAACATTTTTGTTTTAATAACCTTTTCATAAAGATAAGGAATTTATTCTTGAGCTTGAATAAGAATATACAAAATAATACTTACTTGTCCTATAATGTGTCATTATTTAATAAATTTATAACACAAACTCATCTTTTCTCCAAATGATGATTATTCAAGATTACTTAGTAACACCTAAAGCACTAGAATCTAAATCTATTGAATCAAATGATCCAAATATTATTAATAATATATTCATACTATAATGAAATGTTGACCAAAACCCAAAAGGATGGAATAAAAACAATTAATTCCCCCAAGAAGAATGATTCTTTTTAAACAAGAAAAACTACTTTTAAATCTCTAAAATTCAATAGTAATATCCAAAGTTCATAATAAACTATTCAAGAAACAATGTTCTTAAAATTCATCAAATAATCCAAATTAAGACTGAAACCGAAAATTTAGAAGTATTTTATTACATTTTCTTCTAGGATATGTTTTATCATTTATCGCAAAATAACATCAACCACTCTTAATTTCTCATACAGAAAATTAATTTCCTAATCCCATATTCACTAAAATAGGTTAATCACTTCCACAAAAAAACTGTATTTCCATATATCCACATTAAAATCATGGATTCTACCAAAATATAGTTAAACCATTAATCCTCAGATAACATCCAATAGTTTTATATTTTTCTTAGGTATATAGGGTTCCAAATGTTGAGAACATCTTCCAAAATAACATTTATAACTAAATCCCCAAATGATTTTTTCAATACCAAGGATATCGATTTGATAAAACATAAGTTCCCAAAATTAACTTTTTCTTATTTCATAAACTTATTTAAATAAAATATAAATTTATACTAAATAAGGACTTCACTTAGTCTAGTGGTAGGTGATAAAGGCACGTTGCACTCTGATGGTGGGTACAATTCCCATAGCCTTGTTTGACGCGATGGATTGTCACACTATCTGCATGTTTTCCTTCAAAAAAAATATATAATTATTATAATATTCAATAAATATTATAATGAACTAAAAAATAACCATAACATGTTTTAACCTTAATAGATATTTCATACCACACATTTTCCATCCCAAAACCTAACTACCCAAAATTTCCTCAAAGTTGATTGTCTCCAAAATTTCTATTATTCACTTTAATATTTCAGATCATAAATCCTCAAAATGGGTTTATAAGAAATTGACCATATTATCATCCTTAAAATTATAAAACCATGAGGATATACCTATTTCTTAACAAAAAGTCCTAATCCTTAAAGGTTTCTAATTCTTCCTCTAATACAAACTATAAGGCCCCGACCTTATTCATTATACAATATAGTGTTAAGCCAATAATTTCAAATTATTTTACGTTGATGATCATTTCAGGTTTACTGTTTTAGATAATTAGGCCTTAACTATTACATAAAAACCATATAAATACAATTTTGACACTTTCAACAGTATACATTTCATCTATCAAATAAAAACATTAAGAATCAAATATCGGTTCTTTTCGTGTTTAATCATAAATTTTCTTTAATCCCCTCCTTGACTCTATTATTCTGTAGATTCTACGAAAAAAAATTTCAAACTTGGGATGGGCATAAAAATCCTAGTAAGGGATATATAATGAAGAAAAACTTTTAGTCTTGAAAAAACATGTAAACCATGAAAACATTATCATAAATCAACACTTTTCACATTTAAGATGTAGTAATTACACTTCACTAAATATAAGCTCATTTATTTCCTTTTTTCTTACCATGAGAATACCATAAGGCCCATATAAAGCAACACATAACATATAATGGTAAATTGGGGCATAAACATACATAAATAGAAATACCATATGGTTGACTTCAACACATATCACTAAATGGAATTTCAATATGATATACATTCACACAGAATGCATTGTATTTTATAACATAACCACCCATCCTTGGTTTATCGTGGAACCACCCAGTTTTTATTTATCATGTAACCACCCATAATTGATTTCTCACGTAACCACCCATCAAATGTCTAAGTACCATTTTATAATCATAATACATAAAATATTACAATTATCTACATTTCACTCATAACATTTCAGGTGAAATCACAAGAAATCCTTTCAAAATGTTGAAATAGTAAATCCACATTCAAAACAATTTTCAATACCAAAACTTTTTAAAAAAAGGAATAAGGGAATTCTTTTCCTTTTAAAAACATTAAGGCTTATTGGGGAAGCCAAATATCAATTAACGGTTATAGTGATGAAGGAATCATTATCACCGCATACATTAAAAAATTTTATTTTTTTCAATTATTAAAACACTTCGTACAAAATTTTCACTTAAAATAAAATTAAAAGTAAAAGGGATTTATTATACACTGTATAAAATAAGGTGGTGTATATTATCAAAATATTCCGTAATGAATGGAGATTGATGTGAAGTCCCTTAAAAATATCATATATTAGATTAAGGATAAATGAATCACAAAATTATGGGTAAAAATTATAAATACACCCAATATAATTGGATATTAAGTGTAAATAAATCCGAGGTCTTGAATACATATTCTTGGTAAAACAAAACCAGTTACATAGATATTTAACTCAACGAATGGAGATTAAGTTATGATTTTCCCAAAAAAGATCATTTTTAAATTAAATATATCGATTATGTTTATTCAGAATAAATATACATAAATCAAGAATAAACACCTAATATGATATCAAAATTTATTTATACCATAATAATATCACGACATAATAAATAAGTAGAAGATTATACCAATGAATGGAAATTGGGTAGAGAAGTTCCCTTATATTGAGTCTGACTCATCCCATACAATCATTATGTTCCTGGATAATAAAAACAGGTTAATTTCTACTTGGTTGAGAAAAATTTTCATGTTTATTATTTATTTTATATTAATTATTACCATGTTATAAAAATTACATAATTATTTAAGTTCATATCAGACGTTTTGACAATATTGGGTACTTGAGTAAAAAAGGCCTTGTTTTTATGTTAATTGTCCATGTGGGAAAAATTAAATCATCTCTAAAATATTATTCATGATTTAAATATTATATATATCTAGTATATATGTTTTTATAATAATCCATAATATATGGAGATAAGAAATGAAATTAACTATTCATGGAGATGATAGGCCATACGTACGGATGAACGCTACTTTTATTTCATAGTAGTATTAAAGGAATACGTATTAAATAATAATTTATGTATTATATTAATTTCATATATGTCTCATAGGTTTAATAAAACCATCTTTTATAAGTTCCATTTATAGTGGAAATGAGTCATATCGTTTTAAGGGGGAGGTAGTCCACACTTCCTCAAACGAAATTATCATATATACACAACATGAAAATCATAATGGTATATTATAAATAAAAATTAAAAAATCATAAATATAATATAAATATGTTATATATCATATATAAATATAGGTTCCATCATAACATCCATCTTGAGAGGTGGTAGGGGAAAATTGAACAATCATTATTTCACGAGGTAGTAGTTCTCCATATACGGAAACAATATGTTCATTACCCATTAAAAGGAGATGTGTGTATGTGTAAGTTCAAAACATAACATAAAAAATCATAGTATATTTGTGGTACTGGTGTTTTTATTTAATCCTAAAATAAAAAGAGTATAGGGAATGGAAAATGGAAATGAAATTGAAAGACATGACAGAAGTTGTTAACGCTTAATCGGGTATCTTCTTTTGGTTTATACCAAAAGGCTTTCATGGGATGATGTTGGTCCTAAGGTATTTTTATAGAATGAGGGTAGGGATTATAGAATTTTTTTTTGTAAATATTTTCTGATCCAAATGTATTTGGAATAGTTTTTATTAGAGAAGAGTGGGTACCTTTTATGGGAGAGAAGAGGGGTTCCCTTGGAATTATTAAAAGTATTAAATTAATATAAAATAAATTTTGTTTGGAAATGGTCTATAACTAATATATTTATAATATAATACGAGGTTAGTTATAAATAATATCATCAATAATTTTTAGTGATATATTTTTTAACCCTTTATCCTTTCAGTTTACCCATAATCACACTCTTTTAATTTTAATTGAGGTAACATTATTTTAATTATTTTGATGGTATTAATTTCACTAATATGGGGTAAATTTACCATATTTAGAAAATTAGTGAACCCTTAGAACTTATAATAGTAAATTTTGTATTTTAAAATATTTTATGTATTTATAAAAAATTAAATAAATTACCATTTTTATATAACCTTAATTAGGTCAATTCTTACACTTTTCATTTCAATGAATTTAAATAAAATTCAACCTGATAAATAACTTCAAATAAAAGAATGAAATATTCTTAAAACATGTAATATTCACTGAGAAAAATATTTTCTGGCATAAATTATTTCATACACTAATAATATTTATATTTATAATATCATTTATTTGACATGTCTCTTAATAAAACAATTATTGTATCATTGTTGTTCCAATATATAAGTTAATTATTTAATCTCTAAAAATAATAAATAAATTTAAATGATGTATATAATATCATTATTTTTTTGAATACTATTTATTTTTGATGTTTCATCATTTTTATCATAAAATTAAAATTAGTATACTTATAAGAGATAAGAGAGTGACATGTTGTTACTTTCTATTGTTTTAATAATAATTTCATCACTTCCATGAAAAAAAAGCTGATTAAATGAATCTTTTTTTAACCTTAGGTGATATTGGTATATTTTCATTCATCGAATATAATATTTTGAGGTGTTAGGGTAATTTTATTATCTTTATCATTGTTTTTTTACCCTAATTTTCCAGATTTACCTTTAATTGTGGTAAATAAAAATTACCATAGTTACTATTCATAATATCAAAAAAAGTTACCTATTAAAATAATTTTGAACAAATGACTCCAAATAAGATATAAATTTTATAAAATCGAAAACACAGAAGTTCCAGTAAATAATTTAAAATTTATTCCCATTATCAAAGCGAGAAAACTTGATATTTAAAAGAAAAAATATTTAAATATTGATGTGTGTTTATATCTAATTTAAAAGTGAAAATAAATATAATGACTAAAAATGGATTAAATTATTAAAATATAATCGAATTATAAATTAAGACAAATTAAACAAATAACATTTCTGTATAAATTAATTAGATGAAAAAGTTGTTTTTAATTAATATATAATATTTTTCACCAGTCATTAAAAAATGAATATTATAAATAGAATTAAAAAAATTAAACCAAAATAAATGTTTATGTCCCTATTCCAAATAATAAGTTATTTTTCTTCAAAAATAACTAATAAAAGTGCAAACAACGTAATTTAAAATGAGTTCTCCATCAAAAGTCGGTAAAATTACCTTTTCAAAAAATACTTATTTTATGCTTAAAATTTATTTTGATCATATATATCATCTAGAAAATATATAATATGAATTATAAACATAAAATTAAGTTTATATTTCATTAATATAATCCATGATTTTATAAAAACAATTATTCTCATTTACATATTTTTTCATAAAAAAAACACATCCTTTATTTTAAATTTGGTTTTATTTCCATTTCTAACAATTTTTTAACCACTAAATCTTTATATAAACGTGTGTAAACCATATTTTCATAATTCAGTTATTATTTTTAATTACCTGCATTACAAAGGTTTAGTTCTAATGGTAAATTTTAAATAATAACATTTAATTGTTCATTTAATCTCGATGTAGCATATCATGTACTCTATTAAACATAGTGTTTCATTCATAAAAACTCAGGATGATAAATCCTCTACACTTTAATTAATTTAATCCTCATAATTTTAATTTGGGTTAGTAAATTGGGTATGAATTTTCAAAATACATTTCTTTCATTTTCACATGAGAAAATGGATTAATAAAACAACCACTTTATAAGAATGGAAGAGAAGTACAAAGGTCACCTGAGATAACACACATTAGAATTCCATGTAGGAAAAAATTTATATTGAACAAAAAATAGATACCCTCTTCTGATGTAGTGTGATAGAGAACATGATCATGAGAAAGTTAGTAATCAAGAAATCCCAATCTTGTGGTCAGTTAAACGGGCTTTGATTTCTTGGTAAGAAAAGAAAATGGAAAATATTTTGTTTTATGGTAATTTTCATAAAGACGAGGAATTAATTCCTTAGATTGAATAATAACATAAGGAAACATACTTATTTGTCATGTGGATTTTCATCATTTAGTAAATTTATACAACAAACTCATCTTTTCTACAAATTATGAGTATTCATGATGACTTGATCACACATGAAAAACTATAATCAACTTTTTGAGAATCACATGATCCACAAAATATTAACAATCAATTCATCTTATATTGAAATTTTAACCAAAACCAAAAAAAGTTTCAGAAAAAAATAGATAATTCCCCTAAAATAATAAAGCATTGTATAAATAAAAACTACTTTTAAACCTCAAAAATTCCACAGTAATATCCATAGGTCAACAAATACTATTAAACAAATACCATTCTTTAAAATCCCTCAAATAATCCAAACTAATTTTTATACCCAATATTTAGAAGGATTTGATCAGAGTGTTCCAGAATGTTTTTTAACATTTATCTCCAAATAAAATCAACTACTCTTAATGTATAACACATAAAAGTAAATTCATTATCACATATTCTACAAAATAGTTTAATCACTTCCATAAATACCCCAAATATCTATAAGCCCACAATAAAAACATGGATTCTTCCAAAATATAGTTAAACCATTACTCCTCAAATAAAATCCCAAAGTATTATATTTTACTGAGGTATATAGGGTTCCCAAAGTATGGAACATCTTTCAAAATAACCTTTATCACTAAATCCCCAAGTCATTTTTCAAATACCAAGAATATATATATTCATAAAACAAAAGTTCCAAAAATCAAAATTTTCTTATTTCATAAACTTTTATACTAAATAGATAAATTTATACTAACGAGGTACTTCATGAAGGCTAGTGGTAGGAAATAAAAGCCTTTCTCACTCTGGTTTTGCGTTTTAATGCCACAAACTTGTCTGATGAGATGGGTTGTCACATGGTCTTCATGTTTCCCTTATGAAAACTATATAATTATTATAATATTCCATTAATATTAAAAATACCAAAAAACAAACCATAGCATTTTTAACCCCAAATTTTATTTCATACCTCACATTTTGCATCCCAAAAAATAATTACCCATAATTAACCAAAAATTTGAATGTCTCTAAAAATACCATTATTCCCCTTAATATTTCAAATCATAAAGCCTGAAAAGTGGTTTCTAAGACATTGAACTTATGATCAAGCATAAAATTATAAACCCATGAGGATGTCCCTTTCTTTTAAAAAACATCATAATATACATAGTTATCTAAAGTATCCTCTGATAATAACTATAAGGAACCAACATTAAGCATTACATTATATTCTGTTATGTTAATAATTTAATTTATTTCACAATGGGAATATTTTCAGGTTTAAAGATTTAGAGAATTAGTCCATAAATATTACATTACAAAAACATAGAAATACAATGTGGAAACTTACAAAAATATTCATTTCTTATATAAGAAAACATAAAAAAGAAACTTGGTTTATTTTCTTGTTTAATCATCAATTTTCCATGATCCAATAGTTCACTCTATTATTCTTTAAATCCTATGAAAAACATTTCAAAACATTGGATGAGAAAAAAACTCATTAAGGGATACATAAAAAATGAAAACTATAATTCTTGTGAAAATATGTAAACCATGAAAACCTTATCATCAAGTAATCCTTTTCACCTCTAAGAATTTTTAAATATACTTCACTAAATATAATCACTTTGTATATAGTTTTTATCCAATAAATTACCATAAGGCCCATATAAAGAAACATATAACATATTAATGTAACTTGGGGCATAAACATACTTAAATGGAATAACCATATGGTTGACTTACACACATTTCACTAAATATAATAGCCATACATACAACTTCCACACCTAATGCAATGTAGGTTATAACGTAACCAATAGTCATTGGTTTATCGCAGAAACACCATCATTGGTTTATCACGTAACCACACATATTTGGTTTCTCACGTTACCGTCCTTAAATTGTACGAGAACCATTATATATTCATAACACATAATTGATTGTGATTATGATCATTTCACTCAAAACATTTCATTTGAAACCACAAGAAATCATTTCAAGATATTGAAATACTAAATCCTCTTTCTAACCAATTTTCAATACCAAAAAACCGAAAAAGGGAATAAGGGATTTGTTTTCCTTTTAAGAACATTAGGGATTATATAGGAATCCAAATGTCAAATAACGGTTATGGTGGAAGAGGATTTTTTTTCTCCAAATTCGTTAAAAACAGTCCTTTTTTCATTTAGGAATATGATTCTTAGAAAAATCATTCACTTTGAATGAAATTAAATGTCAATGAGGTTTATTATGAACCATATAAAAAAAGGTAGTGTATATTATCAAAATATTCACCAATGATAGGATATTGAGACAAAGCCCCTTACAAAGATTATATCATTAAATTAAGGGTAATTCAATGTAATAATTATGACTTGAAAACATAAATACACCCAATATAAATGGATATTTAATGTAAAAAAATAAGAGGTCATTCACAAATATTCTTGGACAAACAAAACCAATGCCACAAATATTTAACTCAATGAATAAAGATTGAGTTAATATTTCCCTTACAAAGGTAAGTTTGTTAATAAAGTAGATTGATTATGTGTATTCAATATAGATATACTTAAAGTAGTTATAAATGAAAGATATGATATAAATAGATTTTTCTCACATAATTATAGCATGAAATAATCAGGAAGTATAAGATTAACCTAAAGAATGGAAATTGGGTTAAGAAGTTACCTTACGTGGAGTTCGACTCATCACCTACAATTGTTATGTTCCTGAATAATAAACTTATGTTAATTTATAATTTCTTGAGATTGTTTTTCCGTTTTGTTATTTCTTTTATAACACTCATTACCACAGTATAAAAATTTAAGAATTATTTATGTTCATATTGGATGTTTTGTCGATATTGGGTACTTGAGTAAAAAATGAACATGTTTTGATGTAAATTGCCTATGTGATAAAAATTCAAAAAATCTAAAGAACATTATTAATGATTTAAATATCAATTATATCCAGTATATATGTATTTATAATAATCCATAATATTTGGAGATGAGAAATGAAATGTACCGTTCTTGGAGTCAGTAGGCTGTACGTACACATGAACACTACATTCATTGATTTGTCATATCAAAAAAATAAGAGTTAAATTATAATTCATGTATTATATTAATTTCATATATTAATCATAGGGGTTATAAAATCATACTTGATGTGTTCCATGTATATCTGGAATGAGTCAAATCACTTTAAGGGGGCGGTAGTCCACACTTCCTAAAATGAAATTATCGTATTAACCCAACTTGAAAATCATAAAGGTATGTTATAAATAAAAATTACATAAAAATAGAGACAATATAAATATAATATATATAATATATAAATATAGTGTCCATCATAATGTCTACCATGAGGAGAGGTAGGGTAAAATTATACAATCATCATTTTGTGAGGCAGTAGTTCACCGTACACAGAAATAGTATGTTTGTTACCCATTAAATGGATGTGTGTGTATGTTTAGGTTAAAACCACAACATAACAACATCCTTTTATATTTATGATAACGGTGTTGTTATGTAATCATAAAATAAGAAGAGTATAGGGAGTGGAGAATGTAAATGAAACTAAAAAGTATGAGAGAAGGTGTTATCTCTTAATCAGATAACTTCTTTTAGTTTATATAAAAAGGATTAAATGGAAGTATTTAAATCATAAGAGAGGCTTCTAGGATGAGGAAATGAATTATAGGAATATTTTTGTGAAAATAATGGCCAAACCAAAAATCTTTTCATGTATGATCATTAGAGAAGAGTGAGTACCTTTTATAAGAGAGGGGAGGGGAACCCATGGAATTCTTAAAAGTATTAAATTAATATAAACTAAATTTCAATTCCAAATGGTAAAAAACTCATTTATTTAGAATATTATATGAATATAGTTATAAATAATATCATCCAATAACTTTTATACATGTATTTATTTTATTATAAACCTTATCTTTTCTTACCCTTAATTACAATCTTTAAATATTAATTGAGGTAACTACATTTTAATTATTAAGAGGCTATTAATTTCCCTTAAATGAGGTAAATTTACCATAATTAGAAACATTATAAACTCTTAAACCTTATCATAATCACCTTATGATTTCAATTTTTATAGGATTTATAAAAAAATTAAAAATTATTATTTTCATAAAACATCAATTATGCCAATTTTTACACTATTTATTTCATTGAATTTAAAAAAATCAAAAAAAAAGAGGTAAATTAGAACCAAAGATTTTAATAGTATAAGAATGTTTAATATTCACCTATAAAAATCAATTTTTACATACTTAATTACATATAACAATTATTTTAATATTTGTAATATCATTTATATGACATTTCTCTTAATAAAATAATTATTGTATCACTATTGTGTCAATATTTATAGTAATTATTTAATCTCAAAAAATTATAATCAAATTCAAATAATTTATATAATATCAGCATACTTATGTAGAATATATATTTTTTATGTTTCATCATGTTTATCACTACATTAAAATTTTTAATCTTATAAGAGATAAGAGGGTGACAGGTTGTCACATTATTTTTCTTTAATACTAATTACATTACATTCATTGAAATAATTCCATTAAATGAATAAATTATGTCCCTTAAGTGATATTGGAATACATTCATTCATCCAATAAGATTTTGGTAGGTTTTAGTGTAATTTTATTATCTTTATCATATTATTTGTTACCCTATTTTACATAATTTACCTTCAACTGTGGTAAATAAAAATTACCATAGTTACTATTCATAATATCAAAAAAGTAACATATCAACATAATTTTTACCTACTGAATCCAAATTTCAAATACATTTTTCATCATTAAAAACACATAAGTTTCAGTAAGTAATTTGAAATTAATTCCCATTGTCAAAGCGAGAAAACATTTTTTTTAGTTAAAACCATCAAAAGATTGATGTGCATTTGTATCTAATTTAAATGTGAAATTAATTCCAATGAAAAAAATTGGATTAAATGATAAAAAGATAATCTATTTATACATTAAAACCAAGTAAAAGTAATTCATTTCTATATAAATAAATCAGATGAAAAATCACTTTTAAATTAAAATGCAGTATTTTTCATTATTCCTTAAAAAATGAATATTGTCCGAAAAATAAAAAAAATTCAACCAAGTAAATTTTTAAGTCCATATTCTAAATAATAAGTTTATTTTTTTAAAAAATAACTTATAATGGTGTATAAATTATACTTAAAATTGGTTCTCCATCAAAATATATTAAAAATACCATTTTGGACATTATTGTTTTTATGCATAAATTTTATTTCATTCATATATGTCATGTAAAAAATATATATTATGAATTTTAAACATCACATAAACTTTATATTTCATTAATATAATACATGATTTTATAAAAACAATTATTCTTTTTTTAAATAGATTTTACTAAAAACACATCCTTTATATTCCATTGGTTTTTTTCATTTCTAATAAATTTTTAACCAATGAATCATTATATAAACAAGTGAAAAAATATTTTCCTAATTTATTTAATACTGTTAATTACCACCATACCAAAATTTAGGTTATAATGGTAACATTTAAATAATAATATTTAGTTGTTTGTTTAAGCTGGATGTAGCATATCATTTACACTATTGAACATATTGTTTCTTTATTAAAAACTCAGGAATTTACATTCCTACATGATACATAATTATGAATAATAAATAATGTAACCAAAAAGGAGTAATTAACCTAAACCACCTACCTTACCCCCATAGGGATTCCCTCATCCAGTTTCGACCTTTTATTCGATCTAGGATGGAATAAAATGAATAAATGGTCAAATTCCCAAAATATTTTGAAAATGAGATTACAATGAGGTAGAAAAAAATAAGAAAATAATAACTTTAAAAATAAGGTAGATAATTGTTGAGCATACCTGTATCTTTCCAATGGATCTGACAATGAGTGATTTGGAGTCCGTATCGAGGAGTTGTTACAAGACCTATGAAGAGGAGGAGGAGCTCCATTCATGGGTGGAGAGGTATCAACCACTAAAGAAAAAAAGGGATATGGAATAATATGTTTAAATAATTTAATAGGGGGAAAAATTTAATTTCACCCTCAATTATAGGGGTTCATGGTTTATTTACATGGTTATCCAAATGGTGCATCGACGATGCGCTAAGCCGCTCCTTCAAAGGGGCACCTCGCTTAGCAAGGTGCACGATTTGTTTAACCATGTGAAAACCATGAAACTCTATACTATTGAAATATAAATATGGATGACATGGTCATGTGCCTTGTGTCACCTAATCTTAGAAAAAAAATTTCCCTTGGTCCGCACTATCAATAGCCGCATGGTTTTGGGAAACAGCATGGGCTGGTAGCATGATTTCTACTACCCATGTGTCCCAGTTCATCTATTCCAATTTCTAGGATCCAGGCACCGAATGATCCTCAAAAACCCCTTTATACCACATTTACTTCATTAGGCATAATTATTAGGGCCAAAATAGTAATTAAAAAAACAGTTTTCATGCCTTTGGGAATAACTATGATGTTATATCATGAATGCAATATCCTACCATAATAATTTTTTATTTAGTGATTTTATAATGTATCCATACTCCAGTAAGTAACAACTACATCGTATTCAACCATATATTCCTCATGATAATTCTCTATGATATTTGTTTATTTTTTTCTACTTAAACATATCTTCATCCTTTTCCTTGGGAATGAATCTATAAATATATTTAATAGAAGAACTACATTTTTCATATAAATGTTGACAACAATTCACTTTCAAGTTCCAAATTGTTTGTTTAATTCTAAATCACAGTTCACAACTCAACACACTTTGATAGCTTTCTTGGGAACATCAACCTTCTTCTCTTCCACATGCATGGGTAATATAACCCATTTTGAAGTTGTTCTCCTTTATTACGTATTGATATCATTATTATTTCCTCCATGATTACAGAAATAAGATATAACTCAAAACTAAGTGGGTTCCACAATATCTATCTATCAATTTATATACGTATAGAAAATCATAATACATAATGTATATTTTTTTCAGAATATATAGTAATATATATAAATATATTTTATTGTGTGTATTTGTGAAATTATGTGTCTTTAATATATATCTCTATGTGTGTACACACACACACACACACAATTTTAAGAATTCTCCCTAAACGTTTCTTTATTTTTCTGTACTTTATAAATGTATTTATTAAAATTTATAAAAAATTCATTATAGTTATTAATTATAATTCAAAAAAAACATTACACACACACACACACACACATCTGAGTGTCTATTTTTCATTCTTGGTGTGTGTATATGTATATATATGTATGTATGTATACACACACATATATATAGAAAAGTGCATATTTTTATACAAATATTTAATTTTTCTGATATATTTATGTATATAAATAAATATATATATATATATATTATTTTAACATATATAGAAATAATATTGTATATATATATATAATAAATTATAATAAAATGTAGACTATATATTTATTCTTTTGTATGATTTATATATGAATGTTTTATAATTTGTAATTATATTTTTTAAATATGTAATTTATATAATTTATGTATATAAAAATTGAAACATTATATGCATACCTCTAGTGTATCAATTTTTTTATTAAAACCTAAATACTATTAAAAAAAATAAGATTAATAAGAATCAAAATTAGATAAATTTCAGTTTTGTGATAATAAAGTCTTTGGATGGGGTTATAGAATTTATCTGGTTTGAAACAAATTTTTTAAATAAACCTTCTTGAATAATTTTACTATGTTTATATTGTAATTATTCAATAAAAATTTATCTAGATTATTTTGACAGAACACTTTAACTATCATAGAATATATCAATGTTTTAAATATTCATCTAAACACGGGAAACAACTGAACATAGATAGTGATTAACATAACAGTTAGTTTTCAAATCCTTAATTCCAATGAAAATATTTTCAATGACATAGATCGTATTGATAAAATGACAAAAGTGGTAGAAGATGACCTTCTTGATTGTCCAAAACAATTTTAGAAGTTAAATAGTAGTGAAAAATATTCTCTTATATATCCATTTTATTAAATATATGATATTGTAAGATGTAACAAAACTAGGTAATTTGAATGATAAAAATGGATGGAGTGACTAGAACTTTACAAGAAAACTTTCTCTCTTGAATGATCAGCTACCAGAAGAAAATACACTTCATTTCTGAACATATTATGTAAAATTAAAGTTATATTAAATGGAGTTGACCTATGAAATAATACATACTTATCCAAATTACTCTATTTTGTTTCACAAGAATTATGAATCACTTAATGAATTCCCTCTACATGGTCTGTATTGATACCAAAATGATGAACCAAGTATTATATATATTGTATGTTATTTTAAAATCATTTCATGTTTTATATGACTATAAAAATGTGATAATAATATAATTAATTTGATTTGTCACATAGGAAAATGAATTTAATAAGGAAACACCATCACCCGGTAATCACTCCATTGTGGAAGAAAGTTGACTAGAAGTATCCTAAATTTTTAAATGAGTCAAGACACATCAATATTCTATTATATATAGATGACCAAAGTCAATTTTTGTAAAAAACAGTCATATGAAAATTTTGTTTATGTTGGTCAATTATAAATTATCACCATGGTTATGAGTGATGTGCAAGTAAGTTAGGTTTTCTATACATATTTCAAATTAGAAATAACCTCGTAATGATATTGATGTTTATTGAGAACTATGGATTTAAGATATAAAATGTATCTTCGATATGACTACTAGGATATTATATTCTCTTAAAAATGAAGGTCTCATGTTATGATCCATGTTATTCTAGATGATAAATGACAATACAGAATATAAAAATTTGTTATGATATAACATTAAATAAATTTTAGGATGTCTAATTCATGAAGAAGGTTCACACTCAATCAAGTATAATCATTTTATAGAGACATGTTTTTTGGTACTCATAAATGTTTACCCAAATTATGAAATACCAATCCAAGAGAAAAATATTTGATTGAAATTAAAAATATGGGACTAGGCCATCCCTATTAACACATGAAAAATATTTTGTGAATCTAAGTCATGTAGTATCCATTTTTAGTAGTCGTTTTTCAACAAACATAAACATTTTTTAGAAAAATTGAAAAGTTTTCATGGAATTAAAATATTCAAATTATTTTTATATCATAAATTTTATGGATGTCTGACATATAGGAAAAAAATATTTGAATATTTCATTGGAAAAGTAATAATTCATATTAAAAAACATAATATGGAATTAAATCGAGGTTAAAATGATTAACATGTGGATAAGTGAAGTACCTCAAGGATTTATTAAAGATTTTACATGGATTCTAAATTGAATAATGAATCATTAGATGATATTTATATGATTTTGGAGTTGGTTTGAATTCTATTCATGTTGATTATAGTTTTTTGGAAGTTAATCTTTGTTTATTTAATGCATTATAGAATTTATCTATTTTAGATTTATGATGTTCATTCCATATGTAAGAAGTTATGAGTTTCGTTATAAAATATTAGTAAAATACATTGTCTTATGATAGTTAAAATATAATATGTTTCAGTCATAGGTAAGATATTTTTCATTAATATGTATTATACTGTACTGTGATACAAATGAAGTTTATAGGTATGATTTTTTTGATAATGTGTATTATGTTGAAAATGTTGATTTATGTTGTAGCTATTGATAAATAATTCCCATAACCTAACTCATAAATTCTTACATATGTTGATTTAGGTTGTGTTTGTTGATAGATAATCCCAATAAAATATTTGTTTATTGTTCATGTGATGACGTTGTGTTGATGCCAATTCTTTAAAAAACATGAAATTAATGTTATAGTGATTATTTCAAATTTTTCAAGGCTTTTAATTATCAATTTAATGAATTATTTCACCATTTAGTTTTTAAGATCTTATATTCTATAGGTAAACTCTTCTTGTTGTAGGAATGTTGAATATGGGTAGAGTTTATGATAGTTTATTCAAATTACTATGATGGATTTTTTATGTATTTATATAATTAAAACATATATTTGTTAATGTATTATTCTAATAAATAATTAATTTCAGGATTTTTTTCTCAAGGGGATTTTTTAGCTGATGGAAATGAGAAGAAAATAAGAGATGGGTATTTATAAAAATACACCAGATACCACCATTTAATATAGAAGGGAATGAATTGAGATCATGGAGTTGTGACCACATGAATAAGAGAATTATGAAAAGTACCAAGCATACAATTGTACAGTTATGGTATTAGTAATAATCTATAAGTTTGAGGCGTAATTGAATTCATGAATTAAATGAATTATAAAAAAATTAGTTTTTTTGAATATAGGTAGTAGTCGAGTGGGAAAATGAGTAGTTTTGGGGTTTTATCAAAATATGGAGAAAAATATAGCACAAAGAAAGTGCTTTAGAAAAATATAACAAATTTATGTAGCTTTAGTTATTAGATAATCATGTTTGAAAAGAAATTTTGGTTCTAGATCAATATTTGTATCTGATTGTTTTGAGCAAATTTACCCTATTCATGTATTCTATTTTGTGTATTTTAATTTTTAATAACTGGAGTTGGTTAGTATATTATCTTGTCTATCCTGATGGCTTAATAGGATGATCTTCAATATCTAGTGATGTAACCAGATTCTAAATATATCTTTCTCATCTTGTTATAATCACAAGGTAACCAATGGGTAGTTATATAATCTAAGTAGGATTCTAACGAATGGTAGGAATATTATTACACCTCCATAACCACTTGTAATAAGTGATTAATTATTAGTATAAAACTGTGGAATGGGTTGTAAACTAGATATAGAAAGGAGTAGTTTCCCACACTGAGTTGAACAGAGTCAAAATACATGTGTTCCTTGTTCATTTCATTCTCAGATTCCTTCGAGTGGATCTATTTTAATATGTTTGAGGATCATACTCCAACAAATTTTAGAAGCTAATTTAAAGTAGAGTCAATATTTTAACAACTAATTAAAATCTTCATCCTTGTTAGCAGTAAAATGATTCTCTAGGTATCTCAAGAAGGTAAGAGTTATAATTGGTGAAGGATAAAATATAAATTTTCTTTTTCCACCAACTCATACTCTTCTAGTAAATAGATTTTTTTTCAAATTACTAAATAGTTTAATATTCTAGACGGATACTCATATAATATAAATAATATCATGTCAATAAATTCCTTGAAGATAAAGGACTTGATATCATATTATTGTGATATATTTATGTGAAATTTAAGGCTAGTGTCTATATATTACATTATTTATAAATATATAACACACAATTATCAATCATTGATTCTTTTTAATGCTATATCAAGAAAGATTATGAACCTAGTTATTTTTTCAACAATGAAAAAAAGAAATTACTAAAAAATTATGTGAATTAGAGATATAATTCCCGTCACCATTTTATGATATAATTGTTCACTTCGTGATAGAGATTTGACTTTGGGGTTTTAAACATTATATATGGATAAAACCCATTGAACGACATATGTTTATTTTGAATGTGTATTCCAAAAGATAAATTGACCCAAAAGATTATATATTGTAGTATTATATTGTTAAAATATCCATGGAATAATATACAAAATTCCTATCAAATATTGATAGCATATGACTCATAAAATATAATAATGATGGGTTCCTTAAAAGGGAAGGTATTTCTAGAAGATATTTTTTCATGATTACCATGATAACAAGGTAGTAGGAACAACTTTATGTTTTACATAACATTATAGAGGTTTTACTATATGTTGTAACTCATAAAGAAATTATTAGGAATTTCAATCCATCAAGGGATGAAATTTGGATACCAAATATACATAATCTATTGATTATACAGAGGTCTGGAGGCCATATTTTTTTGTAAATTATCTATAAATAAATATTCCAGTAATGGAAGATTTGGTGGCCCACTAGAGGACCAAATATAATTGTATTATCCTCTAATGGATGTGAAATTAAAATTTATGGATTATATAAAAAAGTGTATGGTGAACATATTTGAGGGTTTTATTATAGTCTAATAACAATTATCAGAACATATTAAAGTGAATTAAACCCTCTTCCAAGGAGATATCATGTAAGACAACTGAAACTATGTAAAAAATAAAATAAATAACTGATGTAAATCATGTGTTCCATACACCCTAGAGAATTTACAATATCTTTAAACTACTCTCTATATTTTATCCATAGGCTATGAAAAATAATTAATTGTTGTATTTGGTTTTTTAATCCATTTATGATGTGATAGATACTCATATGAAATGAATGAATGATAATAGGTCTTGGGTACTTGAGTGTTTTGGTCGAGCATCAATAAATCACTTATAGATAGCCATATTTTGGATGTACCATTTTTATAAGTCATGGACACTACTTGGTCTATTGCATTTACTCATTCATTATAAACAATTCAGTAAATACTAAAATGGCTAGTTCATGTATCATATACATGAATGCTATTTATCACTAATTTCTCATCTCATAAATTGTTTCATTAAATGTATGCTACATAAAATAATTACTTGAATTATAACTATTTTCATTCATCTATAGAAATGAGTAGCATGAAATTACATTCCCATTATGTATTCGAATGATACTTTCATACAATATGAAATAGAATATATATATATATAATATATATATATAAATATTTCTGTTATATCTCCATAAATAACCAACTTTCTGAATGATATCATTAATTTCACCTTGTATCACATCAAATATAATACCTTGTGAACACACATCCAAAATTATTTTAGATTAACTCTAAAATTTTAGAGTATCACTCTAAGTGAAACTAAACTCCTATTCATTCACAGGAAATGAAGGAACCCATGGGACTTTTTATTGTTGGCACAAAATATTAATCTTTAGATCCATGTATGTATATGAAGAGCATACTATAGTGCAGTGTCAGTGATACTCAAGATATGAATGGATCTGGAATGATCTTTATTAAAGATATGTGTATCTATAATTGTGTCCCCTAGTCTACATCATATGAAAATGTTCATTATCATATATTCCATTTTCCCAAGTCATCAAATTACCATGGTATATATAGCATGTCAATCACATATAGTTAACTTAGATATTCTTGATTATCAGAGTGTATATTGATATTATCTTTGAATACATCACATTTCATTCATATTTGTGGATATGAACGTCATATATCATTTATCGAGACATATATATAATATCAAGATAAATATAAACTCCTATAGTGAGTCTCAATCAATGTAAAAAATGTCATACTTTTCATATTATATGAAAAAACCAATCATAGTGCGATCTAATTGAATACATAATCAGAAACATAACCAAACACCATTATATTAGATAAGTCAATATATTGACATGTGTAAGTAGGCTTTAAAATTATGAAGGTTCTCATTCTAGAAATCTCACAAAACTTAGGTAATGGGGACATAAATATGATATATTCATCTAATGTACACCAAAATAATATATATGAAACTCCATACTATATACTCTATAGGACATCCAGCATACATAAAGAATTTTTTCCTTTATTCGATACCTCATGAGATTATTTTTGTATCTATACACTATATTCCTAATAATAATAATATTAAAATTTCATCAAAACCTTTAATTCCCAAAACATTCATCGATT
Organism: Viscum album; assembly: GCA_963277665.1. Classification (NCBI taxonomy): domain Eukaryota; kingdom Viridiplantae; phylum Streptophyta; class Magnoliopsida; order Santalales; family Viscaceae; genus Viscum; species Viscum album. The sequence goes on along the minus strand of OY728128.1, from coordinate 255,815,047 downwards.
TGGGATAAACTCAAAGTCATACATTGAGAGATAAATTTTAATTAGATTGTATGAAATGTATATATATATATATATGAAAGCAATGTGAAATATTGTTTATGTGTATATTTCAATTTAATATAATACCTTTAATACTCCTAAAACATTTTAAAATATTTAACAACCCCAAAATCAACACTAGTTTAACCTATAATTTTTGTAAAACTGCCAAATTTACCTTATGTATATTTTACATTATGGGTTTTTGTTAACACATTACATCATATGTAATTCCTATCACATCTCTATGTGAGAATCTGATAAAAACAATCCTATAAAATCATTAAAGTGAAAAATCTATGATGTATGCTAGTTTTACTAATTTTGAGAGTTAGTAATTGTATTAATAACTATTCAACTAAATAAAGGTATTTAAACATTTTAACTTCACTAAATCAAATATTTCGATGTTAGATTTTGTTTTATACATATTACTCTTTCTATGTTCATCAACATAACCCTTGTAATCCCATTTCATCAAAAAATTTCCTAAAAATAATGTATCTACATAAAATATTCTTTATCATACCTCCTAAACACTTTTAGGATAAGATGAAATTACTTTAACAGAGTCCCTAAATTTAACTCGTAAATTTCTATTTACTACCATAACCTATAATCTTTTAAGAAAAAGTTATAAAAACATTGAATTTTACTAGTACAATCCTTAATGAAATATTTTATTCAATTTTTTTATAACTAAATGTAACTCATTTCAATTCTCATTATCATATCCTATCCTAATCTCTATTTTTATATTGGATGAAAACTACTAAAATTTTAGATTGGTATAATCCTTTAGGAAATAGCGATAATCACATTCAAAATGAAAACAAAATTTTACACTATAATTTTTTCATTACCTATCATATCCTAATTATTTTAAGATATTGAGTGGAAAAGACACTAACTTAAGATTGGTTTTATAATTAATTTGTTAATTTTGAACTTCTCTAAGTTTAAACATACTTCCACTAGCTTATTAGATGATATATATTTTCATAATATCTTACTAAGAAACCACGCAATACTTTTGTGTTATTAAATCACATTTATTTATTTTAAATCGAATGTTAAAAAAATAAACTATTTTTTAAATATCATATATTTTATTATATGTCTTTAGAAAATTTCCTTTTGAAATGAATATTCTATCAAAATCTACCTCTAATGGGTGGAAGTAACACATTCCCACATATTTAAACAAATATTTGTATTTTTTTTATAGATAGTTTTTTCCCATATATTATTCAGAAAACATAAAATAGAAATTTAGGAATCATAAACAATGTTTATTTATTTAATCACACCATAATTTTTCATAAAAACTCTAACTTCTCTTATATCATTAGATAAATGAGTTGAAGATACAAATATTTTACTAATATTCATTTGATCTTGATGAAATCCTTTATATTTAAATCCTTCAGGTAGAAATTATTTACTTCATATCATGAATATAAAACAAAATATCAGTAAATTATTCCTCTCATTTGGAAGGCCTGTATATTAAAAACACATTGTATGATATACATTTATATCACATACATTTCAAAATAGAGGAATTAATTTCTATAACATATATACTTAGCATTGACATTCCATGGATTGTCACAAAATTATTTAGGTATATCATGGAAAATTAAATCACATTGAATTTTTACTCTTATGTGATGATAACCCTGGGTTTTAATAACCTTTATTAGCTTTTTGAAGAAATATTATTGAATTTTTTTAAAAAATATCTCTTCTTATGGATTGATCTTCTACCTCTATATTCAATCTATAACATAATTTTGAAATTATAAATCATATTCCTAAATCATATATATTCCCAACACTTTTAGAATATTAGCTAAATGTTATTTGAATTCAGTCACATTTTCAAAACATTCCCATATATAACAATAGGATAACCATCCTAACCAAAAAATTTAATTTTTGTCTTAACAAAAACTATGTTATATAATTAAAAAAATCATAACCCATGGTTATTAAAGACAACCAATCTCATTTAATTTAAATAATTATTGTTAATATTCTCTTCTCAAGAGAGAAATTAGATAAAAATACATTTCTTATGAAATGTTTGTCCAATATTGAAGTATCCAAGGTATCAATGAAAGAAATAATTTTCTATATTAATTGAAATAAAACATCATGCATCAATTATTTTTAGTAATGTGAAATGGGCGGGTTAGGGAGTGGTGGGCCAAGCCCATGTGGGTTTGATCCCATGTTGGTTTGATCCCATGTGGGTTTGTTAGCAAACGCTTGAATATAATGTGAAAAAAGAATTTCAATCCCACCCCTCCCCACATTAGCCTGCATTTTACCTGTTTTTTTAAGAAAATATACAATTTATAATCATTTAAATATTTTATTTTTCTCTCCCATTTTTAATGGTAGTTGTGGGGATAATTGTGGATTGAAAATAGATTGAGTTTTAAGAGACGTGATGGAACATTTTTCTATGGGTTATTGGTGGCATGTAGTGATGACGATATGATGGTGAACTATTCCGATGTAAAGTTTGTGAGTGATCAGTGAGGGGTGATGAATGATGATGTTAGTCATGTGGTGATGTAGATGGATAGACCTATGAATGAATACCGACTTTCCAGACAACAACCAATTTCAAAGGAGGATAAAATTGTTATCATGAGTTATTTTCCTATATTGCTAATAAAAAACGAAATTTAATAACAGCCAAATTAAATCAACCCAAAAGTATTATAATAACTCTTTTAGAATTGGAACCATGTGTCAGGGAGACGAGTTCTATATTTCAAGAGGTGGGATGACACACCATTTGAATATGGTAAATAATTAAAATATAAATATTATAATATCATATTAAAAAAATAAATATAAACCAATTTAAAATTCAAATGTGAATGAATTGTGAATTTATAAGATCATTATAGGTTGAAAGAATATGTCATTATTTAATCATGATTTTTTAATAAGAAAACTAAAATATTAAAGAAACATGTATTATAATTTTTTTTAAGAATTAGGCTCATGGGTATGCTCTCACACACATGGGCTCAACCCGCATTGGTCCACACTATGATTGATGAATTTTTTTTGTCTTCCCCACCCAATATCTTCACCATACCTGCGAAGCCCTCAGGACATGATCCCATTTTGAATAAAAAATTATTTTCATCTTCTGAAATTTTTTATATTCACCACACTATGTTAAAAATGCAGTTGATATCATATATATGTCGATGTAATAGAATTTATTTCTATATCTAATAAAATTTTGACAGAATCTTTATTCATCAAGTCATCAAAAGAGTCAATAATATTGAATATCATTTGACATACCCAATCATATTGAGTATGTGAGACTAAAATTCATTAAATCATTTACATACGCAATCATATTGAGTAAATTAATGAATACTAGGATTCCATAGGTAATTTTTCATCTAATTATTTTAAAACCTTAAATGAATCACTAAATGACTCCATAATAATCTAGATTAACTTTTTGAACCATTTCATCACTTGGTTACATATGAAGGAACTTTTAAGACACATAATATTTTCCATATAATTTATTTAAAATAACCAATCTTTCTAAATAAATTTTCTTAATTTACTAATATTAAGAGTATATTATATCAAGGATTTCCATTAAAGGAATTGTATAAATGTTTATCTTCAAGATGATAATGATATTATCTAAAATAGGTATTTTATTTGATTCCTATCATGTATTATTTATCATTTTATAAGTATTTTTATACAAATTTCTCCCACTAAAATGATGAACTCTTTTAAAATAATAATTATACCAATTAGTGGTACATAGTCCATATTTATCAATGAAATGATTCTTCTAGGATGATCCCCTCACCATAAGATTATTTAGGCAAGAAATCATCTCAATCAAAATAGTTTGAATCTTGGATAATTGAGTAGATAACTATTTATCCAAATCTATCATATGGATTCACTCAAATAAATTCTTCTAGTATCTTTATTAATGTTTTCTCTTCTATGTATAACACAAAAAAAACATCAAAAAAGGTTTAACAAAAAACCCATGGGAACTCTTATATTTTAGAACCTACCCAAGGATGATACATTGCCACTAATTACATGCATTACGTACACAAGATAATCAATTGGAGCCTTGTAGTATAATAACCTACCCAGTTTGATGGTTAAGGAATTTCCAGGTGATGTTTGGGAAAGAATATAACAGTTATTATTTGAGGGGAATTTTAATATCACCATATCATCTCATTTTTACCCTTTATATATTCACGACCCTAGTAATTTAGTTTGGAATCATATCCCCTTTACCAAAATAATATTTTTATACCATAATGATGTAAAAATATTCACAAAACCCACATGTATGTGTTATTAACCCTAAAATAGAAGTCAAATATATCCATACAAATCAAAATGCATCATATACATAATGTAATGGAATTATTAATGTAAAGGTATATAATTATTTAGGATTGAAAATATCCAAATTATTAATCTTAGAGCTATAGATAACCAACTCCATTTACCAACCGAGAAAAGTCATAAACCTCCATTAGGTTGGTAGTAAAACCCTATGTCTCTCGACCCATGTTACATTGCATAATATAGAATTCAATTCATCATAAATATATCACCAAATATAAACAAATTATGATGAACTACTAAATTTGGGAAAATTTTATCTTTAATATTATAGAAATTCTATAATTTTGAAGATAAACCATTTATATTCATTATAGTAAGAACTCTTTCATATTTATCATTATATTACATTTTTATTTTATTTATATTATATTTAATTATTTATACTAAAATTATAATATAGTTTTCAATTTTGAAACAATTTTACATAATATAAATATCTCATATTTAATCATTACATAAACCATGATAAAATCATTCATAAAAACCATTTCGATGTTGTTTAAATATTGTTATAAATACGCCACCTTTATTTTTACCAATTCAAATTAATTAATTATGAAGAATTATAAATTAAAATATAATTATTTTTAAACGATGTGCATATCTAAAATTTTATAAACCTTTATAAATTGTTTATTTTAATTTCTAAATAAATATATCTATTTCATGATTATAAGATACTTCAAATAATTTTTCAAATGTATTTTAAATATTGACATTAAATATTAAAGAAATATTTAATAATAAATTATTCATAAAAAGTTATTAATTAATTAAAAACACTTTTTAGTTAATTATTTATTAAACCCTTTATTAATTAATAAATATTCTTAAATACCTTTAAAAATGATTTATAATCGAGTTATAAATCCAAAAAATCGTTTAGAATTTTAAACACAAATTTTAAAACTATTCTATTTACCCTTATGCAGAATCCATATTTTTTGTTAGGGTATACTCTCTCAACCCTTACATAGACACTCTACCTAAGGGTAATCTGATTCAAGTTCTCTAATATATAGATATGAAAGGAAAGCACTTTACAATAGACATTAAAAATTCTAAATACCTTTATATGAATTCCTTCATATAAAGGTATGCCCTTGGTCACTATTATGTAGCCTTAAGAAAACCTCATCTACTTTGACATTGCATTTCACAGATAGGTAACTCATTAGATTCCTTTAGAAACACATTTTTAAAAATTAATTATAGAATTAACATTCTGTATCCATGTTTCTGATATGGGTAAATATATAATTACCTTCCGGTAACCCTTTTAAAAACACAACTTCAATTCCGTGTTTGGTTATGAAATATCATACCCTCACATAAACTAGTTCACGTAAAGTAAAGTTTAGATGAAAATTATTTTGAAATATCAATGTAATGGTAAATAAGTGTGACCCTCATGTATACAACTCAGTATAAGGGTAATGACATGGTTTACATTATGTAGTCTAGTTGTGTGAAAGTAACACCTCATTTATCTTTATATAGTCCAACTATATAAGGGTAAATAGAATCAAACCAATATGTTCAGAAACATAATGTGCTAATATATTTTAGTTTCCTCCTCATTTAAATGATAATTTTAATGAAACATAAGTATGTATTTTCTTTCATACCACAGAATGGTCTTATTAGTGTCGAATATAAATTATCATAATATATAGAATTTATTTAAATTATTTTCATAGGATCTATCATGAAAGATAAATGAAACTATGTATAAAACTTTAATGATGAAAATTTCTATATAATATGCTCTATACACTTTAGGTAATATGAAATATCTTCAAAGATAATTTTATGAGTTTGATATAGATCACCAAGGGTAGATTATAGACATCTCATCTCCATAGTGTATCCATTGTTTCAACTGAATAATTTGACATTCAGAAGGAATTTTTATTCCATTCATAAAGTGCTAGCATCTTGTACAAAGAGAAGAAATAATAAGTGTTCTTGTGTTATAGGGAGTTTTGGATGATCATGAAATAATCACATATACACATCCATCATATGGATGTATTATTTATAAGTTTCAAGTAAACTCCTTGGACTGATTCGTTTACTCATCCTTTATATCTACATGAGTAAGTGATAAAATTTCAGGTTCATGCATCATAATCCATAATTCTATTTCTCCCAAATGTTTCATCTCAAAAAATATTTAATCAAATGAATGGTATATAAAGTAATGAATTTAATGACAAGTATTTATCATTTGGATGTATAAACAAGTAGTATGAAATGACATACCCATTATTGATAAAGGTAATATTTTACATACAATACAATATAGCTTTTAAATATCATATACATATAAGGCTTAAGGGGTTGTCACTTTCATATTTTATGATGAAAAATACTAGAGTTATTGTTATGGTGGAATTAATTCTTGTATCTGGTATCAAGTATTGAAATCCAATTTATGAGAACATGTCATATTTTTCATCATTAAAAAATATGGTAGTTGGATTGTATATATTTCTAGATTTCGATTCTTTTATGTAAATCGATTTATAAAATCCGTGAAGTTAAAATAAATAAACAAGAATTCATAGAAGTCTTTTTTTTAACAAACGGTATAAGTATGAACCCTTTATAATGGAATTACATGTCATGAAATTATTTTATATATCGTGTCTTAATAATAAGAAATTGGTCATTTTTTCTATTAGTTACTAAGAAAACTGTAAAATAGAGTGAAAATTATATTTAGGATGATCCTTTCATTGGTAAATCAGAATAATTTCATGGATTTCTTCATGTTTATGAAGTTTCCCAGTCAGGATCCCAGTATCACTAATAGGGGTAGGGGTGAATCTATGATATCATTTTCTTTTATGTTTCATTATTTTTGAAACAACCTTAATCTCAAATTAAAGAGTTATTTCCCCACAGAAAACAATCAAAACACACATCCATAGGAAAAAACAATTTACAAGGTTCACTACTCAACAAGAGTAACTACGTCCTTAGTATGGTACGGAAACAATATAAGACAACAAAATCCAGTAAAAAAGATCCTTTAATGTGGAATAAAATGAGTAGGATATACCCTTACACTCATGTAGAACTTGTAAAACAATCCATATGAGTGTGTGCACCCTATTTGCACAAATAGGGAAAAACAATGTTTCAATACTTCTTAATCAGCTTTTATAGTTTGATCTTTCAAAAAAATTCTTCTCTTTCCTACCCAAGAGATAGTAAGAACTACCTTGAATGCATCATACTACTTTTTTTGAACTCAAATATTTTTCTCACCCTTTCAAGTGTCGTGGGAATAACATTCATTCCTCGTGGGAAGGATTTATCTTTTGTTGTGAAACACCACATGTGTGCAACTTCAATCTTCCAAGATACTCTCTTATTACGCGCAACTTCTTCTTCTTATTTGAAACTATATTTATTTTGTTCAATCCCTTTACATAAGATTCATCCAATATTCAGAGATCCGGATTTATCTATGTGCCAATCTTAACAAATGATAGGGGGTCACCTCTTATTTGTAGGCATCAGTGACCCATGCACGCAAAAAGCTTGACGTGTCACGCAAGGTCCTGACATGTCGCATAAAACCCAATTTTATGTGGACTTTGGTGCGAAAGATTCATTTTTTCAAACCTTATCTTTAGAACACTTATTTAATATTTTTTGCACTTTATGCATTCTCTATTTTTTGATGTTCTCTCCTTGAATCATGTCGTGCGCACTAATTTCATACTCGCATCAATCTTGCATGAAAAAACCAATCATTCACGTGAGTCATTATTTTTTCAGATTTTGATGTTTTGATCTAGGAACTCCACTTGGGTGAAACATACCAAGCTGTCATTAAACTTGCACGCATCATCCTTTTCCAAAAGCACATTTCCCCATCTCCTGATTTTCAGCCCAAAAAAATTGGCAAACACTGGAAAATGGTGCAACCTTGAAATCTACTTTACCCAGAAAACCGTTGCTGGTTCACTATCATCTGGCTTATTCAACAAAAAGAGTTTTCATCATGAACCATATCTTACATGATATATAGTCTTTGATCAAACATATTTAGCATCATCATATTGGATATAGAAATTACTACTACTTCCCTATCTTCTAGAAACATCATTATTTCCAGTCAAAAATGAATAAGATTAGAATTAACTAATCTAACCATTTCCTTCAGAATTCTTGCATCACAAGTAATCCAAACATATGATATTTGGGAAATACAAATAATTCAAGCATCATCTGGTCTTTCTAGGCTTTTAAAAAGTTAATTTATTTATCCCCTTTTTAAGAATAAAAGACAACAATATACTTCAACATCCCACTTAGTCCCAATAGTTTATGAATTCTTGTATGTCATAAGAAACTACAATGTGAAGATTTTGATACTTCGTAGAGGGCCTAAACCCCATTAACCTTTAAACAAAAAAAAGTTTCACAAAATAGTTTGATGACTCTGGTTATTTTTTTCATATATAATGTGTTTTATATTTAAAATGAGTGTTTATGTAAGATCATATATTTTGAACCGGGTTACAATTACGAATGTTTCTGAATTTCTTTTTGGTTTATCAATGGGTCATTATTTTTAAAACGAGATTTGAAATTTTATTCTGGGTGTTGGAACACATAAATATTTCATTTATCAAACTTTGATAGATGTTTTGAGGAAAAGGGGAAGTCTCATAGGTGGCGCGCGGTTTGTCTAACCGTGCGGCCAAACCGTGCGTAGTTAATGTTTTGAGGTAGTGGATAACGTATGGTTAGGCCGCATGTTTGTCTAACCGTGTGGGATAAATGTGCGAGGAGTGTGTTCAAAGACTTTAGCTAACACACAGTTAGCGCATGATTTTTTCTAACCATGCCAGCAAACCGTGCGGGCACCTAAATGAGATCCTTTAATTGTGGAGTTCACTCTTTTTTCCTTTAGAAGTCTTGTTTAGGCTCCTAAGAGGCCATAACTCGGGATTACTATCCCTTGAAGGTTGGAAAACCTCTTCCAAGCGTTTTGGAGGTGATCTGAAGGCTTCTTTTGGCGAATCGAAGCCGAATTCTTGAGGTAGGTAGATGTTCTTCTTTGTTCTTGTTCTGTTTCTTAGATCCACTTAGATCTATGTCTCCTCTTCTCTCGGTTTCTTAGATATATGCCTGTTATGGGTAAATCGAAGTGTATAGATGACAATTATGATACGTTTTGGTCTTGGTATTTCTAGGAGAAGTGATCTAAGGCGGGTTTGTGAAGAATCAACCTGTTTCTCTTGAGGGTTCTTTATTCGTTATGGTTTCCGACAAAACCCCGAGGTAGGGTCCCAAATCTTCAACACATTATTTAATAATTATAAATTCTTTAAATAAATTACTAAGGTGATTTTCCTTCATTCTGATATGTCGATGAATTAATATTTTGATGCTATTAAATAATTCCGCCCATATGAGATGGGTGAGGACTTGAACTTGTGTTGGGTTTAAGAATTTTTGGATAATTTGGTTTAAGTGATATGATTAAATAGTTAAATTATTTTAATGGGAAGAATGATTGATAGGGTAATTAATGGTAGGATTAATTATAAATTCATGAGTTGGAATAAGATTTTGTCTTTTACTCATTATTGGGAATATTGGATATTTGACATGTTCAGAAGATAGTTTGGAAACTGGTAATAATTAATTGATGAATTAATTACTACATGTTAAATGGTAACTGGTTAAATAATTAATGATTCATTAAAGAGATGAGGTTTAATTAATTAATTGTTGAATTAATTAATTTGCATGCAGTAAATCAATATTTTGAATTGATTGTTTGTTACGATTGTTTGCTTGGAGTACCTTTTGATACATATTAGTTTTCCATGCCTTAAGTTGTCTTGGATGGAGTTGTTTAGAGATATGATATGTTGTGTGAGATGGTCACTAAATATCTTGGCTTTTTTAGCATGTTTTGAGATGATTATGGTGTGCTTGTAGATTGTTAAAGTCCTGGACGAACTATTGCTTGAGTGGACGGGTTCAGACTTGTTAAAGAATTTGGATAATGAAATGTTGAGTTAATTATTCAATTGCCTACTAAGAATAATTAATTTTTGATTAATTATTAATTAATGAGATGTTGAATGGATAATTACATTTTGACTTATCTGAAGAGCGATTTGTGTTGTTAATTAATAGTTTAATTAATTAACAGATTGGTTTTGTGGTGATAGACATGGTATTCTACACCAATGATATATATATAGATATATATTTGATTGATAAATGGGTAGTGAGACAATGACTAAGGTTCCAAATACTCACAGGGTGTTAGACGTGACGTTCTACACTAACGATATATGTATATGTATGATTGAGAGATGGGTTGTGAGAGATGGACTAATGCTCAAAATACTCATGGTGTGCTAGACAAGGCATTCTACACCCATATTTCAAGTAAATATTGTTTTATGGGATATAGACTGATGCACCAAATACCCATGGGTTGTGAGACATGTACTGATGCTCCGAATACTCACGAGGGTGCTAGACATAATGTTTTACACCCATTAATTAACATTGGACTATGGATCCAATTGTTCATGCATGAAATAAGTTCAACGGTTAATGAAGGCTATTATGATACGATTATTTGTGAATTGATTATGAGAAAGGGTTTAGAATTATTTATGAATAGGGTGAACCAATTTTAGTGTACGGTCTTAGACATAATATATGAAAGATTAAATTGTATAACTTATGATGTGTTATCCAAGCCAAAGCACAAGCATGGATTCAGCCTTTACTTGAATACTTAGATGACCTTTTGAGATGTCTGTGGTGAGTAACTTATACTGGTGATGTCAGGTGTAGGCTGAATCTCAAGACTTTTTAATATGATTTGATAAATGAAAAATGATTATGTAATGATTGTTGAGTATGCATGAAAAATGAATAGTGCAGGTTTAGGCACCAGGTGAGGGATGAAGCAGGTACTTGAGTATATAGTTACATTGTACTGCATACTTTATTTTATTCATGCCTTCACGTGATATAAGTTATTTATTAAATGTATGGATTTTGGTACACACCAGTGGTCTCGGCCTTCTGAGATTTATATCTCACACCATACTCAGGCCGCCATTGCACTGGGTACCCGAGTAGATTCTATGTGGTGGCAGGACTATGCTGTTTGCGTTTACTTGGAAGATAGGAGTAGAGGACCGAGTGGATGCTCGGGATGCTCAAGGCGATCACCCATTGGGCTTTGAGTCATTATTTATTTATTTCTGTATTGGAATGTAAAGAGTGCTATTTTGTTCACTATTTTCTACTTTTGTATCATTAGCATGTCATGCATGCATCTGTTGTATAATTTGGTGTTTGCTACTTTTATAAAATGTGTGTTATTTGTCTTTTGCTGTTTTTCATTTATGAGTTACTGTTCTTCTATTTTTTGTTATCTAAACTAATATACCATTGTGAAACTCTGACAAGAGGGTATAGTCTCCCCACTAACTATCCTTAGACCCTCTCTGCTAGTCGGCAGCCTCTGGCATACAGGAAGACGCGCTTGAGGTCATGTGGAAACCGATCTGACCCCCGGTTCAGGGGTGACTCGGGTTGGGATGTCACAAAGTGGTATCAAAGGTTTAAATTTATTTCTTTTCCTTTGTATTATTGTTTTGGGGTTGGTAGAAAAGATACTAGGAATGTTTCGGCGCTTTGGTTAATAGTTGTTCTTGGGGATGATCACCTCATGTAAGGGAAATGACCAAGTGGCCAGGGATGGGAATTGATGTTTGTACTATTAGAGGTTAACGTTGATATTATCTCACCTTGAGTGACTAGTGTATTTTCCGCTGTTTATTGATTATGAGAATTTTGAAAAAAATAATTTTCTTAACCTGATATGGCAAGGAAGTTTCATACATGCATAATCTTAGTCGCTTTGAGACTCACATGTCTTTCATATAACATTCCATTTAGTTGCATTGGTAGGATGCCTGCTAATTTGGATTTTGTTCCTTGGGTGAAATTTCGTGTTTGATCTGTTTTAGCATTCCTCTCTAGATAGTATGTTACGATGATATATTTAACATGCTTGGGTGATTATATATCATACAGTCTTAGTTATTAGCATGTTTTTTTTGTTGTGACATGCTTCCGTGTTATAGCAAGTTGTTGTGTTACTGCTTCTTCTAACATTTTAAAGATGTTTTGATATGTTAAAGGGCAGCTAAAGATAAAATGTTAAATTAATGGTGATTTTGTTAAATGGGAGCCAAAATCCAGTGATAAGGTGTATGGGTGCCTTATCGATTGGTAGGTGGCCACCCATATAATTTGGACCGTTAAGTTGATCATGTTAATTTTTGAATTGATATTGGTATCGATTAATGAGATCCAATTTTCAATCCAGGGAGTGTATGGGCGCTTCATGAATTGATAAATGACAACTCATATTAAATGTGATGACATGATGCCTTGTGAAATGCTTATAAATGTGAAAGATGATTGATGTAGATCTTAAATCAAATGGCTAGTTTCCAAAATGCATCTGGACCCAAGTAGGTCAGTTGGGGAGTGTTTTTATGGGACAACCTTTTTGGGTGTTTAAAATTTAAATACCTGTGTGTTTTCTATTATGTTTCTTAATAAAGAACCCAGGTTAGTCAAAATGGGATCCTCATAGGTCACCTTATCTTCTTTAAAGGAATTAATTTTGATAAGTTTCCTTAAAATGATGGGATGTCCACAAATGCAAATGTATTAAAAAGGGAGTTTTATAAAACATTCCCATTCTTCCTTGTGGAATTTTGAAAATGGTACTTTGATGTTTTGATTAAATATTTTGACGATTAAAGATTAAAGGTGATTAAAAATAAGAGTCTTGGAAATGGAACCTGTTGTGGTGTCCACTATTTAAAACCCTCATGTAAAAGGTAGTTCCGACATCTCTTGAGATTCTTTAGAATGGACGCATGAGTAATTTTTGTAGGCATTCTTCTCCTTAGAAATGGCATAATGTTCGGCTTTTGAGCCTAGTGACTTGTTTGAAGTGACCCAGTTTAGGGTTGAAACTTTTTCTTCATAAGGGGCTAACCTGTGGTCAGTAGCGCCATTAGAACATAAATGCCTTGCTAGCACTATGTATTTTCTCACTCTTTTAGAGTTCTTGGGTGTCGTTGTCCCAGTTAGGACTTCCATTTTCCAATGAAACCCTTGTTAAAACGAGTGGTGATGTGTTTCATGACCTTGTGTGGGATTCAGCATCAAGTAATGCTCTTTTTCACCTGGTTAAACATGCCTCAGGCATGGTCGATTGCTTTGATGGTTGTTTGACCCTTTCTTCTCAGTAATGGATGACTGGTTATGGCTTCATCTAGGAAAATGGTCGTATGAGTCAATATGACTCTGTAATAAGTCATTTTATTGAGTATGGTCTTGGGTCATCTCCATGTAGAGTATCTTGATCGTTAAAGAATCAATTTCATTTCAATGCATGGAATGGTTTTCGAAAGACCCAGGTGTTTTTACATACAGATCTTATTGTTAATATAGCACCCTGGTGAGTGACTAATATATTCTTAAGAAGTCATGGGAAATCCTAATGTAGGTATTTCCACTTTGTTATTAATGAACGTGTTGGCAGGTGATGTCGAGCTTTTAGAACAGAGTTGTCTGGTAAAGGTTTGACTGATCTTCTTCATGACCTCGATTTTCTCATAGTGCGCTCTTCTGGACAAGACAATCATGTCCCCTATTTTGATCTCTTCGTGGAGACACTAAGATATCATTGGTCTTACGCCACGCTATAGTTTAAATTTTGTTGGGCATCAGGAGTAGTTCTTATCAGTGGAGTATGCGGGATGCGTAGTTTCTTTGGGATATTTCTTTATTCATGTTGGTGAATAGTTTTTTTTTAAATATCCTTGTGATGGATTGACTAGGATAATTTACCAGATGTTGGGTAAGGACTTCATTATACTTTCGGATGGTTTTGGAATAGTTTTAAAGGAACTTCGTTAGATAAAGGGAGAAATGTGGTTTTTGGTCTGCAAAGTCTTTTGAGGGAAACTTGTGAAACTTGTTCTGTTGTTTCTTCAAGGTTCAACCTTTTATGTTGACATGGTCCTTATAATTTCCTTAGATATAAGACCTATTTTGATGTTTATGCTTTAGAGTAATTTTTGGATATAGTTATAAAGTCTTATCCATCAGGTTTGAGATGGGTTAAAGGTGTGTTTGGCATTGGGAAGGCAACACGTCACTTCTAACAAGATTAGATGAACTTGGTAGGTCGGTTATTTTACTAGTGGTTCCTGATGGCTTCTCAGGGATGAGAAGTTATTAAGGTGGGTATAATTTAGGATCCCATGTTTTGAACTGGGTTAAAATTACGAATGTTTTGGAATTTCTTTTTCGGTTTATCAATGGGTCATTCTTTTCAAAAAGAGATACAGAATTTTATTCCGAGTGTTGGAACACCTAAATATTTCATTTTTCAAACTTTGATAGATGTTTTGAGGTAAAGGGGAAGTCGCATAGGTGGCACACGGTTTGTCTAACCACACGGCCAAACCGTGCGTAGTTAATGTTTTGAGGCAGTGGCTAACACACGGTTAGCGCATGGTTTGTCTAAAAATGTGGCCTAACCGTGCGAAGAGTGTTTTCCGAGACAGTAGCTAACTCACAGTTAGTGCACAGTTTGTCTAACCGTGTGAGCAAACCATGCCGGCACTTAAATGAGATCCTTAAATTGCGTATCTCACTCATTTTGCCTTTAGATGGCTCTTTTAGGCTCCTAAGCAGGCATAACTCTGGACTACTCTCCCTTGAAGGTTTTAAAGCCTCTCCCATGAATTGTGGAGGCAATTTGAAGGCTTCTATTGGCGAATAAAAGCCAAATACTTGAGGTAGGTATATGTTCTTCTTTGTTCTTGTTCATTTTCTTAGATCTTCTTAGATCTACATCTCATCTTCTCTCAGTTTCTTAGATATATTCGTGTTATGGGTAAATAAATGTGTGTAGATGATTAGTATGATAATTCTTTGTCTTGGTATTTCTAGGAGAAGTTAACTAAGGTGGGTTCTTAAAGAATCAACTCATTTCTCTTGAGGGTACATCATTCGTTATGGTTTCCAGAAAAAACCCCAAGGTATGGTCCCAAATCATTAACAATTTATTTAAGAATTATAGTTTCTTTAAATAAATTAAAAATGTGAGTTTCCTTTATTAAGATATGTCAACGAATGACACTTTTGATGTTATTAAATAATTCTTCCCACATGAGATAGATGAGGACTTGAACTTGTGTTGAGTTTAAGAATGTTTGGATAATTTGGTTAAAGTGATATGATTAAACAGATAAATTATTTGAATGGTAAGAATTAGTAATAGGGTAATTACTGGATGGATTAATTATCAACAACTGAGTAGGAATAAAATGGTGGATTTTATTGATTATTGGGAATATTTAATATTTGACATGTTCGGAAGATAGTTTGGAAACTGGTAATAATTAATGGATGAATTAATTACTACATGTTAGATGGTAAATGGTTAACTAATTGATGATTGGTTAAAGTGATAATGATTTGTTAATTAATTGTTGAATTAATTAATTTTCATGCATTAAATTAATATTGTGAATTGATTGTTAAGATTGTTGTCCAAGAGTACCTTTTGATGCATATTAGTTTTTCATGCCTTAAGTTGTCTTGGATGGAGTTGTTTAGAGATATGATATGTTTTGTGAGATGGTCACTAAATATATTGTCTTTTTTTATTATGTTTTTAGATGATTATGGTGTGCTCGTAGATTGTTAAATTCCTGGATGAACCATTGTTTGAGTGGACAGGTTTAGACTTGTTAATGAATCTGGATAATTAAATGTTGAGTTAATTATTCAGTTTTCCTGCTAAGAATAATTTATTGTTAATTAATTATTAATTACTAATAATTTTAATGGATAATTAAGTTTTGAATTATCTGAAGAGAGGTTTTTTTTGTTAATTAATTGTTGAATTTATTAACGGATTGGATTTGTGGTGTTAGACATGGTATTCTACACCAATGATAAATATATATATATATGATTGATGGATGGGTTGTGAGACAAGGACTGAGGCTCTAAATACTAACAGAGTGTTAGACATGACCTTCTACATAAATGAAATATGTATATGTATGATTGATAGATGGGTTCTGAGACAGTGACTGATGCGCCAAATACTCACGGGGTTCTACACATGGTGTTCTACACCCAACTTGCAAGCAAATATTCTTTTATGGTACAAGGATAGATGCTACAAATACCCATTGGATGTGAGACATTGACTGATGCTCCGAATACTCATGGGGGTTCTAAACATGATGTTCAACACCCATTCATTAACATTTGACTGTGGATCCAATTATTCGTGCATGAAATGAGTTTAATGGTTAATGAAGGATGTTGTGACATGATGATTTGTGAATTGATAATGAGAAAGTTTTCATACATATTTATGAATTGGGTAAACCAATTTTAGTGGATGGGCTTAGACATAATATATGAAGGATTAAATTCAGTACTTATGACATGTAATCCAAGACAAAGCACAAGCTTGGATTTGGTCTGTACTTGTTTACTTAGATGGACTTTAGAGATGTCTGTGGTGAGTGAGTTAACGGGAGATATCGGGCGTAGGATGAATCTCAAGAAACTTTAATAAGATTTGATAAATTAAAATGATTATGTAATGATTGTTGATTATTCATGACAAATGAATAGTGCAGGTTTAGGCACCAGCTGAGGGATGAAGCAGGTACTTGAGTATATAGTTACTTTGTACTACTTACTTTATTTTATTCATGCCTTCACGTGTTATAAGTTATTTATTAAATGTCTGGATTTGGGGTAGACATTAGTGGTCCTGGACTAATGAGACTTATATCTCACACCCAACTCGGGACGACATTTCACTGGGTACCTGAGTAGATTATATTGGGTTGTAGGGCTATGTTGTTTTCCTTTAATTAGAATATAGGAGTAGAGGACCGAGCAGATACTTGGGATGCTCGATGAGATATCCCTTGGGGCTTTGAGTCATTATTTATTTATTTATATATTGGAATGTAATGAAAGATATTTTGTTCACTATTTTCTACTTTTTTATCATTAGCATGTCATGCATGCATCTTCTGTATAATTTTGCATTGGCCACTTTTTTAAAATGAGTATTATATTTGTTTCACTGTTTGTCATTTATGAGTTACTACTTCCACTATTGGTTGTTATCCACACTGATATACTGATGTGAAACTCTAAAAAAAGGGTATAGTCTCCCCACTGACTATCATAAGACCCTCGCTACTAGTCGGCAGCCTCTGGTATACGGGGAGATGTGCTTGAGGTCATGTGGTGACCGGTCCGACCACTAGTTCCGGGGTGACCCGGGTTGGGACGTTACAGTTTAATACTATGTTTAACTTTTATATATTATTTTCTTAACTAATAATATATATATAAACTTTTATAGTAATTTAAGTTAGTAGTATCATATAAAAACATAACCATGATTTCAAAAATTTGAAATTGTAAGAAGGTGAGAAATATATTTAAGGTGAGAAACAACCTGAAGGTGAGAGTCAAATTGAAGGTGGAAAACGTTCTATAGGAGAGTAATAGGTAAAAAATGATTATTTGAAATAATTATAGAAAAAAAACCAATGAAAGTGTTAGAAAATAATATTACAGTGATAAATAATGGTCAGAAATTTGAGGTTGGATAGAATGAATGTAGTTAACCTATTAACAGAAAAAATTCCATTTTTATTTGTTATATTGGGATTAATAATCATATACATGTTCCAATTAATATTGATACCTGGAACAATGTTGTTATTGTATTTGTGATAATAATTTTGGAGGACATTAGGGCACTATTATAACTCATTTTACATATTATACTAAAAACTAAAATATTGAAATGTGGATTTTCTCATCCTTATTCATTACAAAATACATTTATATTATAAGTCTATAGGATGAAATTAATATTAATGGATCCTAAAAATATATATAGTTCAAGATAGATTCTTCTTACCAAAATACATCTTACAAATATTGAGGGTAATGTAAAACCCCACCCAGAAATATTATACATAAACATAATTAAGTAATAAAATTAGGATAATTTTGTTTCCTGTAAGTATGAGAAATCATTTAACTTAAATTATAAATGATTTAATTTTATTTATAATTATGGTATAAATTACTTCTCCTAATAATTATAAATTCATGAAACAATGAATGACTGAAGGAAATAATCAATATGCCTAAAAACCACCATACCCCTATCATAAATAAGTGATGGTGTGAGTTCCACTTGAAAAACATATAGCATATATTTTCAATATAGAGTATAACATTGATGTGATATAATAAATAAAAATGATTATGTATTTTATATGCATATATATACCAATCATAATATTGTTCCATATCAATCCCACATTAAATGTTATGGAAGTAAACTCATGTAAATAAAAAAGGGCCAATATAAGTTTAAAACATATGGAAAGTATGATAATAATTTTAAATTATGACATGACAAAATTTTAATTTACTTTAATATATAATAATATAAAAATTAATAAATAGTTTCTTATATTTCTCTCTAATTTAGACCTAAGATGAGTCATCTACCATAGTTGAAGAAAAACAACTTTTAGTGTCTTTGAAGAATCTGGAACAATATAGTAACAATATAGGTAGAGGTCATGGAGTCTACCCATGAGAATACATTATGAAAACATAAACACATTTTCCTATTTACAAGAAAATATACCAGGAAGAATAAATTTAAACATTAATAGAAAGTGTATATATTAAAATTTTGTAATTAAGCATCTCCTTTAAATAGATCAATAATAAATATAAACAGACAAATGACTAATAAACCATGATGATTCATAGATTCCTAGTTTTGAGGATATCCATTCCTCTCAAAGTCCTCCCTTACCCAAGGTAATAATTTTTTTCATAATAGTTAAATTTAATTGTGAAATAATAAATTAGTGATATTTTTCTTGTATTTATTTATTATTGGGTGAAACTAATTGTGATTTATATATATCGACACCAACATATAACATTAAGGGATTGATATAGCTCATGATATGAGAACTAATCTAACTTTTCCCCTTGATGATATTCACATTCACATGATAAACACTTCTATGGAATATTTCATATCTTTACCAATTAATTTAATAAAGAAACTATATCATAAAGCATTAATGTATTTCTAATTTATTTTACACAAAAATAATTTAAAATGAGTAGAAAATGTATGAAATACTCTGTGTAAGTATAAAAGGGGAAGGAAATCATCTGGTCATGAAAAACCAATAGATCAGTTAATAGGCTTAAAATGATTTCTAAGGATACATTTTCCCATATAATCGAGTTTCCAAATTTTTTAATGTAATAAATTAATGTAGATACAACATTTTAAATTGGATATATTACTAACATTTAATTTGAAGGTAAAATACATTGATCAATCACTCAACATGTTAATGAAATTCTTAAGAATTAATGGTTATGAGCCTCACTTATAAGTATATATATTAGGTAATTTTTCATAATTCATACATTTTAGAATTGGTGTTCTATTTTTAATACAATTTAATATATATATTTTCAAATATATATATATATATATTATTAACATAGAAAGTGAAATACCTATGAAATACCATTTCATATGTTTTTGACCCTATGTCACTTCTACACATGAACAATTAGAATAACAGCATGAAATTCAATCAATATCATACCAAGTAGTTTTGGAATTTGAAATTAATTCTATAGGTGAAGGACTATTCTTAATAAGTAAAATATAGAGGTATAACTCTATGCTCTAACCACAAAAAAATATAATTTTATTCTATTGATTAATTGTTTTTTAAAAATTTTGTTTGGATCTCATGATGACAATTAAAGTAAATTTGGATATTCAGAAGATATATTGTATGAATCCAACACATATATATCAAACATTTTGACCACACTTGATGACCATAATAAATTAGTAATACACAATATTAAAAATTCTATAAAAATATTACACTTATATATTTTATAATATATTTTATCATAAATTTTTAAATAATATTATGTTGTGTAATTATCACCAAAAACAAGATATGAGGATATTTGTATATATTAGGTTCATGGTCGTATAATTTAATTAATCACACACACCATGCAGGCCATAAAGGTATCCTATATATATAATAATATCTCACTATCAAAACATATATCATAAATAAAATTATTATTATTTTAAATATTTTTATAGTTTGTAGAAAATGAATTTAAATTGCTGTGGTTATTTTTTTAAACAAATTTATGGAAGATGTCATACATCATAGAAAAACTAAAATCCCAAAAGTCATATTTATGTGATTAATTATAATTTATTTCCAAATATTTATTAAATATTTACATATATATATAGTTATAAGAGAACATTATATAAATAGAATATTATGATTTTGAAATTAATTTTATGGGAATGTGTGCACATCATACATGGTGCCAAAATGTTTATTGACAATATTAATAGGTGGTTTCCTATCATGTATGTAATTTTTTATTTTTCTATTTCACATCAGTTATTTTTTCATTATAAATAATTAAAATATTTATAATCTATTATCAATTTATTTTCTCACCAATCCACACACATTTTAGGTTCATGTCAAAAGTCAAGACATTAAACAAACAAAAAAACATAATAATAAAATGAATTATGAACCAAAAAGTAACTCTCTCTTGGTTAACCAATACTTGAGATCTAGGGAACCATATTTTATATAAATTTGGGTATAAAAAATCCTATGATAACTAGGAATTATTTATTTATAAAATGATAAGAAAGGGGGTTATTTATAGAATAAGAGAGAGGGAGTTAGGGAATATCGAAGATAATTTACCTAAACTATTTTTTTGATGGATTTAGACACAAATTTGTTTCAAGATATTCAAATTTTCTCAAATAATGAAATATTTAGAACACTTATCATTTATATTTTTCTCACATGTAGAAAGAACATATAAATGATTAATACCATGATAAAAATCATTATTTTTTCAAAAATATAAGAAAATTATATTTGATTAATTTTTTACATGTAGGAACAAAACGCACCTCATTCTAAAATGTAGTTTACTTATAATGACAAATAGAGAGTGTTTTTAAATTTTAAAGTGAAATTTTAGTTCAAAATGACTATCTCGTGCTTAAACATAGAAAACATTATCATAATATCATGAGACTCTAATAAAATGGTCATTGATTAAATTTTCATATATAGGAATGCACCACACGTCATTATAATATACGATATGATTAGATTTCATAAAATTTTATTTTTCTATTTTTTGTGTTTATGGATTGAATAACGCATGTCAGATACTCAAAACTGATAAAGTATTATCATATTGTCATAAATATCTGATAAAATTATCTTTAATTTATTTTTAACATGTAGAAGTGAACCATAGAAAATCCAATAAATAGTGTTATTTAAGTCACTAAAAGAAAGTGTATTTAATTTTAATGTAAAATTTTAGTAAAAACATGTATCAAATTCTCAAAACTATTAAAATGATATTATATTATTGTGATACTCATAGAAAACCATTGATTAATTATATATATTTACTAATTAACCAAACATAATTTCAATTTTTGTGTTCTCATAATGTCTGAACATTGATGTTTTTAATTTAAAAGTGATATTTTAGTTTAAAACATGCATTACACGCTCAAAACCGAGGAAACACACTTAGATAGTCATGTGAAACTAAAAGAATGATCATTGATTTTTTTATTTTTAGGAATGAATTGAACATCATTGTGACATAAAACATGCTCATAACTGTTAATTTTTTTTTTCTTTTTAATCATTTAAAAAGTTAATAAGTGAAATCTAATAAAAAATGATCAAACCTGATCTGATTATCTTGAAACTATACTAAAATGATCTTTAGTTCATTATAACATGTAGTATTATACCACAAATCATCACAACATGTTTTTCATCAAAATTGATTAAAGTGCATTTATTCAATTTTAAAATTATATTTTAGGATAAAATGCATGTAATTTGATCAAAATTGAGAACACACATTGGAATTATAATGATAATATAATACAAAAATTAATTTATTTTTGGTATTTGAGAATAAATCAAACATCATTTCATAGTTTGGAGTGCTCTGAATGACTAAAAGATCAGGTTTTCCATTTAAAAGTTACTTTTTAGTACAATCCATGCATCACATGCTGAAAACAAAGAAAAAACAAAATAATTTCCAAAATACATTAATAAATTGATCATTTAATAATTGTTTACCTGTATAAATGAACCTTATGTATTTATGATGCGTGGCATACTCTGACTGAATGAAAGTTGTTTTTTTCAATTTATAAGTGACATTTTAGTTTAAAAACATCATAACATGATCAAAAGATGTGTAAAAATGAAAAAACTATCATTATAATCCAGTGAAATTATCATTGATTTATTTTCACATGTCTTAAAAATTGAATTAAATTCTAACATGTGATGTTATAAAAATGATTAAAGGTTACTATTTTGAATTTAAAAGTGAAATTTTAATTAATAATGTGTGTAATATGCTCATAACCAATAAAAAATATGGATTTACATAAGAATCTAAGGAAAAATAGTTGATTTATTTCCCATTTATAATAATTAAGCATAACTAATTTTGATGTGTGGTGCACTCAGAATAAATAAAATAACATGTTTTATATTTAAATGTGTAATTTTAGTTCAAAATGTATGTAATGTACTCACAATTGAGAAAATTTTCTTTTAATTTTATTAAACTCAAGGGAAATGATAGATGAATTATTTTTAACCTATATAAATAAACACCACATACCTCTAATACATGATTAATTTTTTGAGGAACTATTAGTAAAATCCATCACATATTATATGACATTATAATTATATATATATTTCAATTAATTATGAAATATTACTAAAATAATTATTATTTTTACTATATGTATACACTTCTTTAGTATAGGATTGAGTTAATCCTTAAATACGGTCTCTAATGACATAAATTTGTTTTTTTATTCATTGTAATTGCTCATTATAAGTGTTGTATATATAAATATATAATTTTCAATATAACTGTATTATAATATTTTAATATAACTATATTTATATCTAAATGATTCAATGTAAATATATTTTCTATTATATAAAATTTTGTAGTTTTTATAGACTAAAATTGTTTTTTCTTTTGTATCACTTGCTATCATTTTTTGTTTATGTTACAACATATTGAACAAGCTTAAATGGGCCTTTATCAATTCCATTTCATCTTGGATAAAGGTCATCAGACATTATTGTCAATATTCATTATCATGGCTTAAAAATAACTGATAAAAATATTTTTTATCCCTGATAAAGGCCCTATTTTTAGTAGTGTTTGATCGACCCTTTTTCACATCACAACAAAAATTACACTTATTCACCAAAACATGATTCCTTAATATTGGTCATATTAAATTAATATGAGAATCTTGTGATTTATTTTTTAGGTATAATGATCCAACATCAAGTATCACATCCCATGCCTATGATTCCACAAATAAAACCCCTAATTTGAAAATTGATTTCACTGATTAATATCTTCTAATTACTTTTGAGGAAGATAAAAAATTTATGATTTAGGAAGACATTTATTTTTGACCCTTCCTCGTTGATATAGATCTAAATTGATCTATGATACTATAGATTTTCATATTCTAGTGGTCACCACCTCAAATTACCATGAATCAATTATTTTTTACTATCATTATGAGTTAGAATCAATTTCCGAAATATAATCCTCATAAATAGTGCAGGGGTTAGAAAATTAGTTAGTAATTTATGATTAAGAAACTCATAAAATTTTATAAAAATTATAAGAACGTGATTCTTGGATTATTTTTAGCTGTGGTTGATACATTTTCTAATAAAAAAAATGTTGATGAAAATGTGTAAAAAAATCTCAGACAAGATAGAATTTTCTATTTACTAGAGTCACTTAATAAAATTGATCTTGTCCCACTTTTTCCATGCAATGAGGCTTTTTTTAATCCACTATATGCACCTATAAAGGATAACAATGACCTTTTTCTAGGGGTATTAAATAAAGTTTATAATATTTAATTGAGTTATAAAAAATGTATTTCACTCTATGGATGGATAGTGATCAGAAAGAATCTGGTTATATAATTTACATAAACAATTCATGCAATGATTAAATATATACAAGATAATAATTAAAGGATATTGGTCAGAGAATATTTTTATATAATACTCATTCAAAGAGGTAATCTTCTTGATCTTTATATTAATGTCTAGTTCCCTAATTTCAATTTTTAATTACTTTTTCTTCGTATGGGGTTTCTTTAACCCTTTTTATCTAAGAAATTTTCATTTGAACACACCCATCAATTTTGTTAACATGTTTATTTTAAGGTTTCATGTTAACTATATAAAATTTAAATTATTTATGGATTCATTAAATAGTCCTTTAAATAATGAATTATAAGAATGAGGTATATATCTATTTTATTATGGCGGAGTGTCCGTAACATATGGATAAAGAAATCATAAACGTAGCACTCAATGACATGCAACCCATAATTAGTTTTTATTAATATTAATTTAGTCTTGTATTTTTTAATAAAATGGAATTCATTAATCAAAAGATAAATCCCTAGGAACTATAGGGGATTTAACTCATTAAAAATATTTTTATCATCCAAAATATTATCAAATTGTGGTATTATCTTGATGATATTTTCTGGTGTGTTCTATCTATGAATATTCATTTTAGTAACATAATTTATTGAGATATATGGGTATTTGAAAAAAAAAATTATTTATATATATAACTACTAGTTAAATGATAAATTTATGTTTATATTTTATTGACACTTCCAATGCATGATTTTATTAGAAAACACAAAAAATTCTTACTTGAATTTAATCATTGAACATATATTAAAACTAATTTTACTTCATTGGTTACAAAATCAGGGACATAACACTCTTTTCATTCTTTAATATCTACTATAATGATTAGAATTGTGTGTATTAGTTTTATTTATTATACTAATTACTATACAAGATTCATAATATTATTCCATTCTTCGAATAATATTTTTATCAAAATTATTTATTTTTTAGATTCTTATTTATATGCGTGAACTTCTGTGTTGTCCAACATCATATATTCAAACTTGATAATACTCTATCCACTTTTACATTACATTTCCAATCCCATTTACTTGAGGGATAATCAGTTTATGATATCACATCAAGATCTTTCCATGTATTTTAATCAAAACAATAAGACTTTTGAATGTTACATTGAAATAACTGAGAAATTGTTTATTCTTTCTATCCCTCATCAATCCACTAATTCACCCGTACATTTCAACTATTTCATAGACTTTATAATTCATTAATAATTATTTTTAGGATGGCCTAATAGTACGTATCATTTCCTACCCATACCATTGATATTTTCATGATGATTTTAAATCCAAGTGTTGTGTTGGGATTCATTCATTTCTATGGTTATTTGAGAGACATGGAGTTATTTTTTGAACTTGGATAGATTGTATCATAGCAATATTTTTTACCTATTTTTTTATTTTATCTCTATTCATTTCACTTGTATATTTTTATATTGATATAAAAATTTTCTATAATAAAAATTGTGAAAATTTGTGGTTATTATATAGTAACCCTCACTTTAAGGGATAACTATAAAAGTGATAACTCATTACATTAGGTGATTAAAAGTTTTATATAACCTACTTTCATTGAAGTTCATACAGAGTATGAGTTACTTATTTAATTTTTCCATGGATTATTGTCTTATATTTATTTCAATAGTTTATGGTGGAACTCCACATATGTTGTTATTTTTACCCTATTTGAGTTGAGTTTTATACCATTAAACACATTATTAGTATTGAATTAATCATTTTCTTGGTGGTAAAGTAGAAAATAAAGTATAGGGGAGTGAGGCGTTTAGTGAGACACAGGTATTAATATTCCATGGATATACTTTATGATTTTCACAATATTTTTCATAAAATTTTAAATTTTTTATTACCCACCATCCCAAAGCATGTGGGAGAATTATAACCCAAGGTTATGTATTCAATATTAATGACAACTTTTAATTTAGAAATAGTGGAGATGTTAAATTCATGTAAATAATATGAGAAGTATTCATATCTCTATGAATTTATTATAAAATTGATTAAATTTTTAATGATAAATGTTATTGATAGCGAGGATGAACACAATGATGGTGGAATGAATATATTTTTTAAAAAAAAATATTAATGGAAGAGAAATTAATTTTTAAAATTGAAATTTAAAATGATACATTATCTTTAATGTTTTGAAATTTTAATAAAATTTAAACCTACATTTGCGATGTTTTGGTCTAAACAAGGGTGTATTTATGTGTTATTTTGTGATTTTTTTCCAAGGAATGTAAAATTTTATATGTGGTATATATTTTTCACATGGATTCCATTATCATTTTTGTATATTTTTTCATTCTATTTTAATTTTTTAATTTTAACCATTTTCACTCTTTTATGTTTTATTTACTTTTATAGTTTTTTAAATATTTTTATAATGTTTAGTTAAATATATAGTAATAAAAGTTATTATTATTATTATTATTGTTATATATAAATATTATATATTATTTATATATATTATATATATATATATATATGTAAATTATTATTATTACTAATATTGGTATATGATAATTATATTTATTATAATTATTACTAATTTATATTAATTCTTATTAAAATTATTATATGCAATTATATGTAATATCACTATGTTTAATTTTATTTAAATTCATAATTATATTTATATATAGTAATATATTTAACTAATTAATTCTATGTATAAATTTTATTAATTACATTATACTTAATTACACACCCATATGTGCACGAATATATTTATATTTATGTATTTAAATAATATTATATTTTTCCAACTATATATAACTTTTATATAATAATAAAATATGAATATGTATATATATATAATTTTTATATATAACTTTCATTTAATCATTATGTAATTATCTATATATATATAATTATTAATACATAAAATTTATATAATTTATGACTTTAAAAATGATAAAATTATTAGTATTATCTATAAATTATTTTATATATAAATCCATTAATATCTAACAACAATTATTTGTATTGTAATTATAATTAATATTAAAACCTAACTCACTCCCTTAAGGAGGGGGATTTCAGGGCCATTAGTGGATGTAATAAGTTGGGACATGGGTGGTGACACAGTTGAGGACGTAGGTAGGGGTACAGACCTCTGTATATGTTTTCATAATATAGGACATAAGAAAGGAACTTTTGGCCTTGATGGAGGGGTCTTTAGTCCATAAAATATGGGACCTTTAGGTTATAAAATTGTAATGGTATATCTATATTGTGGGTCAACCCTTAGTTTGGGCTATGTCCTAACCTTGTTATATCAGGGGAGTGTGAGTTGTTTTGTTTACTTGTAACCTTTAGGACCTTAAAAATAACAAAGTCATTACACTAGATAACTATTACTGACTCTATAAACCTAACAGATTTTGGTAGGTTGTATGTTGAGTGCTCTGGGAAGGTTCCAATCACCAACAAGAGGATTACACACCAAATTATGACTGAGAATATAGTCATGCCTAGGACTTATTTTAAATAAATTCATCAAGGACTAGTTGGGAATATTGGTTTTGACCAGAAAAAACACCGACCCTATAAAATCCCTTAAAACATGTTTGGTCGAGAAAGATAAGGCTACTAAGAAGGCCTCAATTGGGAATGGTTCATCAAGTCCTACTAAAAATTTTGTGACTACCCTCTCCCCATATTATTTTTATGTTGGACCCTATCAATTCCACCTAGATTGATAAGATTCATCTTGAGATTATTCATAAGGATTGTTTTCGGAAAAAGACAAGATCTTCTCCCATAACTGGCATTGTAAACATATATCTAGGATCAGTTGTTGAACTAATTTCAATTGAAAATATAGATCCGGGTAAGGGGGGTGAAGCCTATAAGAAGACCTCACTTCATATTGATGCTTCAAAGTAGGACATGAATGGTGAAAAATTCATTGATGAGGCCCACCAAGAAATTAAATAGGAAGATATTGGAGCAATTCTCGGTGAGAATGAATAATAATTAGACATGGATAATAAAACTATATATTTGATGTCTCTAGTATAAAAGATCATTGATTTTAATGTTAATTCCATATCAACATTGGATTGGCCGGTGTCAAAGTAAAATTCCATTAATTATAATTCCACACTTGGGGACAACGTAAAAAAAAGTCATGACTGGAGATACAGACTCTAAAAAGGTATTCAAGGAGACTCAATAAGTGTCTTTATAGGTGGAATGAGGATAAAATCTTTGTTCGAATGACAATGCATTGGATGATCAATCTACCTCAAGGTATCCTCATAATTAGAGGAAAGGTCGACACACCAAAAATTGGATTGGATCTCAGAGCATGTGTTTGGGGTTACCAAATCCATGGTTCATTCTATTTATTATTATTATCTTGAAGGCAGTCCCTTAGACAACTGGTTATGGATTTTGTCATTAGTTTTATACATATAGGGTTTTAATGTTAATGATTTATTTTTATTGTGTTACCATGAAATTTCTATAACATTAAATGTGGTGTATATTTTAGTATGTGAACTATAGATTTCACTCCATGGGATTGAGGATTTATAACTCTTCGTATATTTACCATAATGGCTCATTCAATGTTTGAAACCGTGCATGTCACACATTTGGTGGTGTGGTGGCCCAATTCTCTCTTTTGGGGGTTTTCAAGTGTATTCATTATGATTTTTACAGCAAACAATTGAGGTAATCACCATAATCATCATAAATCTATTTTCAAGTATTTTAATTTCTTGAAAACCATGAGCGGTTTGTTTCTGTTACACCATAATTTTTAAGAGGGGGCCTTGTTTCATATTATTTGAAGCAAGTAAACTAATTTCACTATAAAATCCCATATCCTTCCTTCTATCATCCCTGGAGAATTCACTTATTCCTCACTGCATCAAACCCACAAACCACCCTTCCTCTCTATACTCAAGGCCAACTACAACACACTAACCTTCCTCCTTTACCTAGTGATCCACTAATCCCCTTCTCAGTCTGCCAACACAGTTTGAGAACACTACAACCAACCACTCATGAAAACATATTATTGCAACCCACCACCTTCGATTTTTGGGTGGTGGGGAAACCTTCGTCCTCTTCTGTATCACCATATCAACCTTCAGTACATAAACCTCCACTAATTATAGTAATACTTCACTATATTAGTAATTATTATTTGTAATATTTATTATTAATGATATTATTATTAATTATTATTTATAATATTAATTTTTTATATTAATGATATTTTATTTTAATTATTTGTATTTTTAATTATATGTAATTCTTTATGTATTATTATCATTATTACAATATTAGTATTATGATTATTTATAGAAACTGAATCCCACATGGAAAATCTATAAGGGGTGTAAAAGGCCCATTCCCCAATAAAAGGGATTCATGGATGACTTTTTTTCATTCTATTTTATGATTACATAAATTATGGTAATTATGAATAAAAAATTGAATTTTAAATATTGTTATTTGTTTTTTAATATATATATAACAAAAAAAAATAAAATAATAATATTTTAAAAAAATTATTTTAAATATTTTTTGAAATTTCATTATATATATATATAATGAAATAAAAGATATTTCAATTTAAAAAAAAATGGGTTAGGAGACTCAAATTAATTAACTCTTGACAATCCCAATTTTCGAAATATTTTTAAAAACCTTGCATCTACCACATTATAATGCCTCTTTGCACCAGAATTAGGAATTATGTCACGATGGTTATGATTTTTAATATGGTTTAAAAAATGAAAAATTGGTAGGGTCTTCATTATTTAATAAATGGGCGTAGTGAAGTGTGAATGACGTGAATGATTCTTCCTCCAACTAGGATGGAGATCATTCTTCATTCTCTCTGCAAAGGATGTGTGAACCCCATTCACGATTCTTGTACATCTTGAACATAAGATACGTGAATGGGGTTCACACCACTTTTAATGTTTTTCAAAAATATTAGTTATATTTTTTATCTTGTTTTTTTATACATATATATAGTAAATAATAAATAATATAATAAACACAAAATTAATTAATAAAATAATAAGTAAAACATAACTAATTAAGTAATTATATTATTATATAATAAGTAATGCATAACTAATTAATTAATATATTTAAGATTATTAATCATTAATAATATAAGTACTATAAGTAGTAATTAATTTAGAATAGTCCTAGAGATGGTGCCATATGGGTTTGATAGCTATCATCTTCGGTGCCTCTATAGCGGCGTCCTGTTTTTTACCTTCAATGGATTCGAATATACCACATTTAGTAATGGTTTTATGCAGTTCCGGGAACATCAACACCACCCAGATGATGGTTTTCGATATTCCTTCTCTATGTGGATCTGATTTGTTGGCTAGAAAAGATGTTTATTTTAGAAGGGATATGGGTGGCATTCCTCAAGTTTTGGCGAGTTTGACTGATGCGCTGGTTAGTTGAGAAGTAAATGAGTATCTACACGATGATAATATGATTTCTGTGATGCTTATTCAGGGATATATACAATGATCATGGGTTGAAAAAAGTTTTGTAGTTTTGAACAGAGAGGATGGTAGACCCGATCTGCACTATGCTTTACCAATTCTGAATACAAGGATAGGTTTGACTATGAAACCAAAACTTGATGGTGTATTGTCTTTATTAAAATACATCAAGGATGATTTCACTGTAATAATCATTATAATGGGATCTTCTTCTCATGAGAATCCAATCCTAATGATTTTACTAAAAGAATATCAATTGGGAAACACTCCCTGATCGCACAGCTCGTTACATAGAAGGTGGAGAATCCTTGGAAGCTTGATGATTTTATTTGTCTTATTTCATTTTTTTCGGGTTTTTCTGACTGGAGGTGTGTCTACCTTAGGAGTTTTTTTTTCTCTACCTCTTCTCTTTGGATAAATATATGCTTCGGGTGTAGAGTGTTGGATCTTTGTTCTTCAAGCCCGAATGGCATCATCTTCATGAAGGGTTTTTGAATCTCAACATATTGTAGGAAAAAAAATATCTTAGTCTTATGTTTGTATTCATTGAATAAATTGCGTCCTTTGGAATCAGACGACTCTTCATGACCTTGGCATCAAAATTGGGACACCGATTCATCTTAATATGTAAAATCAGGATGTGTGGTTTGGGCATTTTTCTAGGATGTTAGTGGAGATTTATCTCAGTTCCAAGATTATTGATATGGTAACACTATAAACTCCCATAGATGTCATTAAATTTGATGTTTATTATCGCAAAAACCTATATTTTGTAATGATTGTGTAGATGATGGTCATTCGCTGGAGTTATGTTAATGTAAGGACTCCTATGAGAGGTGTGGGATGAAGGGACATGTTTTAATAACCACAGAAGGAATCCAAAATTGATGTTAAAATCCCTTTTTGTGAAGATAATTTTCCTAAAAGACCCTTTTCTAATGAGTTTGATATACTGACCTCTATTAAATGCAATTGTCAAATGACTAACATGAAGGGAAATGTAATGGTGTTGACTGATTAGTCTCTGAAGGAAGTCAATAGTAGACCCTCCATCGCTTAAGAAGATCTGGCAGTGGAGAAGGAATCAAAAGATGATCGTCTTACTCCTTATTTATGATTTAATGAAGATATAGTTGAGATTTATATTACTCATGTTGGATCTGAAGTGGTTACAAATGGTATTTTGTAGACAATAATGTTCAAATGGAATAATTTTTGGAACCTGGTGGTCTCTCTACTTTCGATGTGTCTACAAGGGATGATGGTTCTTATGCTATGATGGTCAGCTTTATTTAGGTTTCACAAGTGGTGGAATTTTTCAGGATCAGATCATTTCTTTTACTCCTTACACCATTGGTGTGAATTTTAGTGTTGCCTTGTATCCTCAACATTCTAGACAAGGTGAGCACTTGCAGCATGATTCTAAGGTTGTGGATTTATACAAAGCTATTTGAGACTCCTATAAAAATTTGAACACCTTAAGATTTGATAAATAGGGTAACATATCATATGATGGAAGTCATAAAGAACAACATATGATTTTATTGGACACCACCAAACCATTAGAGTTTCTTCCCTTAAGTATGTTTCTATAAATGTAAAAGGAATGTTGAGTGACATAGAAGGGTAAAAAATAGATCCCCCAAAAATAAGGCCAAAGAAGGATTATTCTACTCTTCCAAGGAATGTTTCTACCTGACCATCCTTCAAATCTTCAAAAATCATGCTCACCTCGAAGCATGAAAGTTCCAAGGAATCAATGCATTGGATTCTGAATCAAGCTAACTCACAGTCAGAGTGGGAAAATTTTGATGATTCGAATTGTGACTATAAAAGTGATCTTTCATTTTATGAATCATAAAATGGATTTCTAGATGAGGTCATATCTCTTTCTTTTTCCCAATTAATTCTCTTGTGTTCATTTTATTTTCGATTTTAATTAATGGTTAGGATATTTGATTTTTTATAGAGATATATCACAATTTAGAGTAGTCTAGTGACAAATCCTAAAGGCCCAAACCCATTGATTATAAAAAATTTAAATAATGTAGTATAAAGAAGATAGAATCATATATGAAAATAAATCCATAATCATGAATTACAATATTAGTCAGACCATAGATGAGACACCCACAACCAATACTATAGGGGAAAATAAAAATATCATGATCAGCATATTTTTTGATAAGATCATCCACCCTAAGCATGAGGGCTACCTCTAACACATGGATGTTAGGCTATCGTCCATGTTGTGGGTTGTTTCTAAGCATCCTTGTATGCTGATGCATCTGTGTTGACCAAAAAATAATGGCTATGAGAGGTTTGATGAATAACAACCCCAACCTACATAGTGATGACATCCATTGTGATGGGAAACATTCTATCCATAGCCTACTGGCTCTAATCCTTAGGCCGCTTAGAATTATTCAATGCATCACTTTTACTTTCTAAGTGACCACCTACCTAATTCAATGTGTCAACAAATATGGAAATGGAATTGTATGTGGACACCTTAGTGGACCTCTTGGAAGAATCCTTCACAATCCTAAAAATAA
The DNA here is from genome assembly GCA_963277665.1 of Viscum album. Taxonomy (NCBI): domain Eukaryota; kingdom Viridiplantae; phylum Streptophyta; class Magnoliopsida; order Santalales; family Viscaceae; genus Viscum; species Viscum album. The sequence continues at coordinate 255,781,172 of OY728128.1, read as the reverse complement.
GAGAAGTTGGGGCTTCCCTTTTCCCATCTTTAGAAATTGTGGCATCACAATTAGAGACCATAGGATGTCTCTTCTCAATATTGTGTTAGACCTTATTAATTTTAACACACAATAATAATTATTAATTAAAAACATGAGTGGATATTTTTATAATTATTAGTACATAATTAGTATCTTAATAATTAATAATTAGTATATAATATGATGTAACAAAAATTTTAATTAATATATTATTATTATTTATATATATAATTTTTAGTAATATATTAATAGCTAATATAATTATTAATAATTAATTGTATTATTTTCTATTGATTATTATCATACAATTGTTAACTAATAATTTTTAGTAATCTATTAATTAATAGTTATTAATATAATTTATAATAATAAATTTAAAAATAATGGAAATATAAGCTATTAATTAAACTATTAGTTAATAATTATCTAATTAGTATTATAATTAGTATTGAATACAATAGTATTAAAAATTATTAATTATATTATTTCTATAATTAGAAATATTGTATTATAAATTGTATAATTAATTAAATAATTAATAATATATAATATTATATTAATAATAACTAAATATATTATTAATGTAATTATTATTTATATATTTAATAATATAATATTTATACGTAAGAACTTTTTTAATATATTTTATATAATTAGGGATTAAATATATAATTAATATAATTTTTAATTTTTAATTTCTTAATTAACTCTCAAGTAAAAATCAATTTCTTCTTAATTGTAATAATACACCTATTTATTAGTTATGTTAACTAATTATAAAATCGGGTATTTTAAATAACTCACAACTAATATTTAAATAACATATGACGAATGGGAAATGTATCATTCTAGTCTGTATCATGGTTTTAGATGCTCTTATGTTACATATCCAGGTTTATATAAAAAGTATCTGCATCTTTTCTATCAATGTGTATGATTTATCATACAAACATTTAACGTAAAAACATTTATAACTACCTCTACATCACCATGTGTTACTGGAGGTGGATCCAATGTTTCTTATCCTAAACCATATCCCAGCTCGGAAGAAAATAGTTAGTAACAAGAACTCGATCCCACATGTGAAAAGTATGGCTGCTGTATTTTGGGTATCTTTTCAACAAGGAAAAAATGTAAACTCAAACAAATTCTTATCTAAAACACCCCAATCCCGATCTATTTTATTATTTTTATTATTATTTGGACCTCTTAATATTCTATTGAGTTTTGTGACATATCAGACTATGTTTTCTCAATAGTAACTGAACCTAGTTGGCCACATGGCCTCAATCATGAATCCCCCTATGCTAGAGGCTACCAACTAGTAGTAAGGGTCCATGGGGGAATAGTATGGACACTATACCCTCATGATCAGAGTGTAGCACAATGGTATAATCATATAAACAATAGAAAAAACATAATATATAATAGAGAAATGGAATAATATACATCCATCAAATAAATAACAAATTTATCTCATCATTAGTGTCATATAAAATTATTATCCTAGAATGCAATAAAAAAGAATATAATACATGGAATAATGCTTCCAATACAATTCATGTTTCAAAAGTACCAAAATTACAAAAAAAACTATCCCAGATAACACCATGATCCCATAGACCATTCTTATTCTCTCATACATTTATGTATAATCAATAAAGTATCAGTAAGCAGTCACTTTCCCCAATCCCATCATAGATCCATAAATCCTTAATGGGATGCCAATGGTGGCCAGAATAGGGTATGACATAACACTCATTAGGCAGAAACCAACAATGTCTATAATAAATCATGTTCATGCAAATAAAATTTAGTAGTGTACAGATATAATAGGTGTTAATGTAAAACAATAAATTTGATGATACTATTCTATTAGGTCTGACCATAATCAAGAAACTATATCATATGGAATTTTTAAATCATAAAATAAATAGCAATAATAAACCACTCTTTGCAATCATGATTCATGCCTAAATGGGCCATGTTCTATGTATTATTAACATCCAAGGAAAATGTACTCTATGTAAATCAATTAAAAGGATCCAAGGAGTATGAATGTAAAAGGAATCCAAACGGTTCAAGAAAAATTTATCCATGGAGTAGAAATGTGCAAGGTATCCCAGCATGTCAAGTAAACTACATAAAATAGATCCTTAGAGTAGAAATATCAAAGGAATTCGTGTAAAAAAAATAGATAATATAAAATGAGTATAAATGTCCAAGGAATCTAAATAAACCATATAACCAGTATCTAAGGAGAATAAATCTCCAAGAAATTCAATAGGTATGTTAGATATAAGTAGTAGTAATGTCCATGGAATCCTATTAAATCATGTAAATCAAGTAATCTAGATCTAAGTAGTAGAAATTTCCTTGGAATCTATGCATTCTCAATAAATAGGATCCATGGAGTATAAATGTCTAAGGCATGCTAATGTTGTATTTAAATTGGATCCAATGAGTAGAAATGTCCAATAAATCCTGACCAATTGATTCACCATTTCATAACTCCCATCATTATCATATATAAGACAAGGGATTCAACCATTTATACCTTTCATATACAAATGACAAGGTATAAAATGGTACCTAAAACTATTAAAATTTCTCTAAATTATCAAAAACCATTGTAAATTATACAAGTCAACATCAACGCACCCCAAGGGTGGAAGAAACATTTGAAAAAAGGGAGAACACGCCCTACAAGCAGTTCAGGTTGAGGTCAACAACCACTATCCCTAAAGAAAGGTGGAAATAGAATGTATTAACATGTTTATATTAATTAGCCCTTGGTTTAATTAATTTAGAAGCATCACCCCAAAATTATGACTTGTGACCTGAGGTCAAGGATCTATAAACAATGAGACATTAATGGGAAAGGTATGCACCACCTACATCATCTTTGTATAGGAACATTTGTCGAGTCTATGAATTTGATTCGATCTAGATTAAAATAAAATGATATAATGGTCAAACACCCCAAAAATTGGGAATCAATACTACACCAAAATATCATATCTGATATCAAGACAAACAAAGAAAGGTAAAATATGAATAGGTAACTCATTAGTGTGCATCCAATGAGACTAAATATGTAATAAATAGTTTCTAGCTTGTGAAAAGGGATCAAATACTACCTTAAAAGATTAAGGATCTCCCCAATAAGAGAAAAAATCTAGCCCTTAGTGGAAATAAGAAAAAAGGATGTGGGTCAAATCATTTAATGAATTATGTGAAAATGAGCATTTTCCCTCAAAATACTGGGTCACAAGGTTTGGATGCATGGTTGGCCAAACCATGTGCCAACCATGGGAACCTATTGACCACATGGCCTCCCTCTCACTGTTTAGTCACACAGTTTGATAAACTATGTGAAGACCATTATATTTATTTTTTGTCAAAAACTATAGTAACTATGCATGGATGTGTTGCCCTAATTATATAGTTACTTCAAAATGTGTGACCCTGTATAGTGGGATTGAAAACCCTACAAGGATTACTTAAATTGAGTGGCCTCAGATATATGTTGTCTTTATACCCCTTATCCCGTCTAACTCTTCCAAAAATTAGAATATGGGATCCAAAAATAAGGATCCAGGTTCCGAAAAAATCTTGGACACTCATGTTTCCTCCATATCCTTAGTAAGAATTCAAATTAGGTAAAATAAACATTTAAACTAGAAATAAAATGGTTTTTTAAAATATTAAAAAGTTTTTATCCTACACTATAACCCACATAAAGAAATTCATCCATAAATTTTCCATCATAGGGTGTTCAAATAGTTTTAGAGACTAACTCCATCCATAGGGTACATATGTCAGCCTCTCACTCCCATGTATTGTCTTGTACATGGCCATACTTTCTTAGAACCCATACTAGAGGTACAGACTGGCCTCATAGAACCTTTATGTCATAATCAACAAGACAGATAAGATGATCCTCAAAGGATTCATCCACATCCTACTCAATCTCATTAGGATGACGAATATGTGATTGATTATAATGATATCAAAAAAGATGAGATATATTGAATACAACGCACATGACTCCATACCTCTATGGTAACTCCAACTGAAAGTATAATGGAATTACTAGCTCTAAAATCATTAATTTCCTGAAATAACAAGGTGACATATTCACTTGTTTTTTCATCTATCTATTCCCTACTCTAGATAAAACATGTAATAAAACCTAAATCCAAACCTCAAAATATAGTGGTCGATGAAAAAGATAAGTGTATGAAATATATCTATAATGAGTTGTATAAATATACTTCCTAATAAGGTAATCATACTCCATAGTCCCCTAAATGAGATGAGGTCCCAATAGCCCTTCCTATCCCACCTCGAAACTGCACATGGGTGAATGGAACAACCTACTATATACTGCCTCATAAGGATCAATTTTTATGGTTCCCTAGAAGCTGTAATTATAAGAATACTCGACTCGGGTTATATTCCATTCTCAAGAACCCCCAACGATAGGGACACATTCTGGGATCTTGTCCTCTTAAACACTTCTCGTGTGCAAAGACATATCATCGGTCTATGAGTGATAGGATATACTCAGTAGTACCTATGAACCAAATCTCCACTCAAATTCATACTAGAACCATGATGTGAATAGATCACCTATGTCCAATATGATAGAACATAGAACTCCCTTGAGACTTATAATATCATGAATGTATAGCCTCCAAAGCTCATCCACTAGAAGAGTTTCTTAAATTGGTAGAATATGGGTGACCTTTGACATGTTGTCTATGATAACACTTACTTTGTCACTAACTCATGGTGATCTATGAAATCCCATAAAAATTCCATGTTTACTTCATCCCATTTACACTACAGAATATATATATTATATAAAATACCTATTGTACATTGGTGGTCTACCTTCACTTGTTGGCACGTGGCACACCATGAAATGAACCCCTATATCTCTTTCTTCATCTCTAACTGCCATTACTGACAACATAATTTATGATACATCTTGGTAATAATAGGATTAAATCCCCATAGAGAAGCATGGTATTCTAACATAAACTCCTCTAAGACATCTTTAGGAATCTAGATGCATTCATGAATACTAAATATCTCATCCTCATCAACAGCCCATCTAGGATGTGGGTTATCACTAGTAACACCCTCTCATAAAACCAATCCATCAAAATATGATAGTTGTATCATCCTCACCAAATCTAGAATAGTGGAAGTCACTACCAAATATTATATTAATTTCATTCCACAACTATCCTACCCCAAAATGTTTATCCTCTAAAATAGGGTCATATGATTTCTCTCACAACTGGCCTCATGAACTGCCTGTGTATATGACCTCATGATCAGTGAATCATCAATTTCATTCCCCTTCATAGGAATATAGATAATCCAAAACTCAAAATACATTATGTATTCAACCCAAATTAATTTCCTATGTTTTAGTTCACACTATTTAAAGATTCACTTGAGAATTTTTTGGTTTGTGTTTACCATATAACTCTCTCTTAGTAAATAATGTATGTTGTAGTCCTAGTAATAAACCACCATAGATAACATGATATTTTTAATCAAATAGTTCAACATGTGTGGTCTAAAATTATGAGAACTATATACCACGAATCAATCCTCTTAAATCATAACTACTCCAAGCCCGATTCTGGATGCATCACAATATACTATTTAGTTTCTTCTAGGATTAAAAAAAATCAAGATTGATACTGAATTAAGTATTCCTTTCCGCTCCAAAAAGGAATAAGCATGAGAATTCATTTACGAAGTTCCTATAACAAAAGAAATTGACCCAATAAAAATACATTTTTCAAATTTGTTTCTAGGATGCTCCTAGGTTCATAAGGCTCCCACATTCTCTTGGTCAACTGATTTTTCTATCTCTGAGATAATATATCCCAGGACATGAGTGTTATATATCCAAAAGTGGATGTTTTTTAGATAATCATATAACCGATGATCTCCTAATGTATCCAAAATGATTTTAAGATGTTTTTAATGGTCATGTTTAATGTGAAATTACATGAAGATATCTTCTATGAATAAAACTACAAATGAATCTAGATATGGATGAATAACTAGGTTCATGAGATCCTTGAAAACTTTTGTTATGTTTGTGAGATAGAATGGAATAACCAAATACTCATATAGACCATACCTTCTACGAAAAGTTGTACAAGTTATGAACTATGGTTTAACATGTACTTGATTTTAACCCAATCCTAGATCAACCTTTGATAACACATGAGTTACTTATAGTTGACCAAAGAGATCATAAATTTGAAGAAAGGGATGCCAGTTCTTAACTGTTAACTAGTTCAATTTCCAATAATCCTCACATAAATGAAGGGTTAAATCTTCCTTGATAAATAAATAGACCAATGAACACCATAGATAAGTAATTCGTCAAATAAATGGGTTTTTTTCAAAGTCATATAGCTGCCTCTTGAACTCCTACAACTAAGTTGCATCCATACTATAATGAGGAATTGATAATGGTGAAACTCTTGGAACTAGAATGAAGAAAAACTCTATGTATCTCAAAGAAGGTATTCAAGAAAATTAATCTTATAAAATGTACTCAAAATAATCAACAACTAGAGGGAAGTTAGCCTGAAATGTTCTTGAATCATCATGGTATAAACTAGAAATCCGGGTTGTCATCCCACCCATCCCACAATAGTCATGTTATTATCGACTTTTCTAGACATCCCATTCAACCTTATGAATAAAAACTATACAATCTGTTGATATAATGGCCCACCCTAAGAAAATATCTATCTATGAAATCATGAAAGGGAACCATCCATTCAATCCCAAGAATGATTTCAAACCCATTCATCTGGGGGAAAAAGAGGTCCCTCCTGAATTGACTCTCACTTATCTTATGGGGGAACTCCATGAAATGGTGTACAGTCACTAGTGGTAACCCCATTGGAGTATCAATTGTGATATCACCACTATAAAAATGTCCATTGTTCCAAGTACTCTATGAAAAAGTAATAGATATAAAGATAGGTAAAAAATAGGTATCTAAAATATAAGATACTAAGGTAGAGGATAATATAATAGTACGTCTCATTATTGAAGGATCGAAACTCCACACCTCAGGAATTTACAATACTATATACATATAACCTGAACCATATCCCCAGTTTATAGCCCGAAAACTATGACCAATTCCTCTCTCCAAACATTGATAATCTAGTTTCTGGATACCCCGACCATCACCACCACCAATTTCTAATGAGATGGTCACACTCTATCTCCCTTTGTAATGAGAAGCTACTATCCTTTCTCATAAATGTGGATTCGGTGTAGACACTCTCTCACTAGATTCTTGAAGAAAATACCTACATAACTACTATAGATGGCCCCTCTTACCATAATATTTAAACTTCAATGGGTCTCTATCAGACTGGCTCCTAATATGTCCATACCTCCCACACAGATGCCAGAGAATGGAACTACCATCACTTATACTTTGGCTAGTTTTCTCATAAAATGAGACCTAAAATCCACTTCCTTTTTCCTGACACATATCCACTATGTCGAGAAGATTATTTACCATGTTCTGTGACCCCTGCCTCCCTTAGGCTTCATTCAAAAATCAACTCCTGATTTAATATTTTAGATATAGTATTATGGTGAAAAACATTCACATTTGAATGGATCTCTCACCTGCGACCATCCTCGAATGACCTAGACTTCAATAACTCATCTTCTAATAGAAGATGTATGAAATTATAGATAAATATAAAAGGGGTTGAATATTCTATATTTGAAAAGGTTCTCTCATCTAGATGCATAAAATCTATGGATCTATTAAACCTCTGTATATCAAGATAGATATTTTCATAAAAGGATGTTTGGAAATCCCTCCAAGACATATCCCAATGATGATCCATCTGGGTAATAAAATTACACCATATATAGGTGTAATACCATAGAATATAGGTAGTGATCATCACTACCCTCTCTGGAGGTGTGTTGAGATTCTTTAAAATCGATAGCATGAAATCCATCCATGGCTCTAAAACATGTTGTTGACCATCACTTGAAATCATGGGTAGATGTTGCTTCTAGAAAAGACGCATCAAATCTCATTTTATTAGGTTAGGTCATGATTTTACCCAACTATTTTTATGATATGTAGATATACCTCTCAAAAATGGGCCTCAACACCCATATTAGGTATCACAGGTAGTGCAATAAGATGCAGTGTTCGAGGTTCTACTAGTGGCCCATGGCCCACCACCTTAAGAGCATTGTAGCCACCACCCTCATGGAACACAACTGAAGGCTATCATGGTGGAATATCTCTTCAAATTCCAAGATCACGCTATGAAAATGGCATGATATCTAATTTATTAGAAATATATAAGTAGAGATGCCACAGTCCTTAATAATCACAAGATACACACCTATTCTGTATCCTAAAGTCATGTATGGGGTTGTACGGATAAAAAAATAAGCACGTGACTCTACATACTACCCGCATCTGATGCAAAGTTACGGTCAATTTCTATTCTATAAGTTATAGGTTCTGGTATAAAGAGTTTTAGGTGAAAGTTATAAAGGAAAAAATCCTTAAAATTTCAGTTGAAATCCTTATTTAATGGAAACAATTAATTTCAGAATTTATTTTAATTTAAATTAATTCTCATTTATCTATCAATTTTATTTAAATGTTTGAACTATATTAATCAGCACATGTATTTTATAAGGGCCTATAAACCTTATAAATTTAATCATTTAATCCATTTAAACCTAACCAGTCAGTTATCATGTACATACATACAATTTTAGAAAAATTTAATGGATATATTAATAAGGTACCTAAACATGTTCCAAGAAATGTATGGAGTAAAAAAAATGTCGAATGGCATAATGCATGACATATAAATCCTGAAGTTCCTATAGGGATGAATAATGAAATGTATCATTTACATATTATGTGAAGGAAAAAAATCAATAATCATAAAGAATGTTAAACATCAAGTGCATCATCCAATTGTGAAGTTAGAAAAACTGTAATAATCACAAATCAGAACATCATATCCCATCCCAAGAAATTGATCTTTTTGTGGATTAGTAACTCCTAGGAACATATCATTACCAAATTCCAACACATTCATTATCTCTCTCCTAATACTCCCATGAAATAAGATAAAATAAAATAAATCCTTGTATACAACTTTATGACTTCCCAGACCTAGTTCACTCAATAGTAACTTAACCTGGGTGGCCACATGGCCTCAAGTGAACCTCATTGAATACCAGATGCTGATGACTAGTAGCAAGGGTCCATAGTGGAATAGTGGGGATAATATACCCTCACTATTTCAGTGTATCACAATAATATAGTCATATCAACAATAGAAAAATCATCATATATAACTGAGAAGTAGAAGAATAAACATCACACATTTAACTAACCAAGTTATATCATCCATAGAGTCATATAAAATGATGAACATGGAATACTAAAAAAATATAATTAATAAATGGAAGAAATAATCTAATACAATACTTGTATCATATGTACAGAAATACAAAAAAGAACTATCCCCTAATAACACCATGAGCCTAAAGCCTAACCCTATTCACACCTACTCCAAAAAAATAATCAATTCTTAATCAGTAAGAGGAACATTTACCATATCCCTAGCTACATCCATAAATTTAATCTAGGTAACCAATGACTGCTAGAATATGGTCTGAGATAACACTCAATAGTCCACGATTAATAGGGTCTATAACAAGTCATATCCAAAAAAATAATCTGAATTAATGTAAAAATATAATAGGTGTACAAGTAAAATAGTAGATGTGATTTGATAGACTTTATCAAGTCTCACTATGATAAAGAAAATAAATCATAAGGATATCTATAAAGAATATAAAGTCTCAACAATGGATTACACCATTTAACCGTGTGTCAGGAATACATGGGATAAAGTTCAAGAAATAGTAATGTCAAGGAAACCATACACTAAGTTAATAATCTGAACATGATCAAAGGATTTCAAATGTCCAAGGAATCCTCAAGTTTCATGAAAAATTGATACATGGAATATAAATTAACAATCCATCCTAGCATGTCTGGTGAACTTCCTAAACATTATTCTTGGAGTAGAAAATTTCTAAGGCATCCATGTTTTCCAGATAGATAATATCCAAGGAGTATAAATGTCCAAAGCATCCAAATAATCCATATAAACAGGATCTAAGGAGAATCAATTTTCACGTAATCCAATAGGTTTTTTCAAAAACAAGTTATAGAAACGTCCATGGTATACTGTCATATCAAATAAATCAAGTAATTCATATCCAAGGAGTAGAAATTTCATTGGTATCCAAGTAAGCTCATTAAAAAGGCACAAAGGAGTAGAAATGTCCAGGGCATCATAATATGATATTTAAATGTGTCCAAGGAGTATAAATGTCCAAGTAATCATAACCAAATCATTCACCTTTTCATAACTCCCTTCAAAACCATATACAACCATTTATACATTTCATATAAAAATGAAAAGCTGAAATAATGAACTCAAAACATTTAAAAATTCTTTTAATTATCAAATTCAATTATAATTTATAAAAGGAATGCTTAATGAACCCCAAGGGTGGAATGAACATGGTAAAAAGGTAGAACCCATCCTATTGGTGGTTCAAGTTGAGATCAATAACCTCCTTTCTGGATGAAAGGTTTGAATGGATTGTATCAACAAGGTTATATCAATTAACCCTTGGTTTAATTAATTTAGAATAATTTTATGTATATTATGGTCAGCAACACAATGATAAAAATCTATAAACAATGATACATTGAGGTAAAAGGTATATACCACCTACCTCATCTTGGTATTGGAACATTCATCCAGTCTTAGTTTCTTATTTCATCCAAATTAGAAAAATGTTTTTGATTATTCAAACATCCTAAAATAGGTCATAAGATCCTACACCAAAATATCATTACCAATCTTAAGGAAAACATTGAATGGTTCATGTTGAATAAATAACTCATCAAAAAACATCTCATGATACGAACCATGGACTAATTGAAATTTGGATAGTTAAATGGGATCAAATACTACTTTTAAGGCTTAGGGATCTCACAATGAATAGAATATGGCTAGCCATTGGACTAAAATACGAAAGGAGGTGGTGGGTTTACAATTTTAGTAAATTATGGGAAAATGGTCATTTAACTAAAAATATTGGGTCGCATAGTTTGGTTTCATGGTTGAAGAAACCATCCACCAATAATTAAAATCACTCTTCTTGAAGACCTCCCTTATACTTTTCATGTGTTCCATTTGGTAAACCATTAAAAAAATCGGCTAATTCCCTATTTCAAAGACTTTAGAAACCCTACATGAGAGTGAAACCCTAGTTATATGGTTACATCAAACATTGTGGCCCTGTAAAATGGTCTAGACCACCATACATGGTATACTCAAACCATGCATCATAGGCTTCACAATTTCTATTGACCATTTTTCCCAATTACCTCTTCAAAAAAGATAAGCTCCGAGATCCATACAAGCATTGGACACCCCCCCCCCATTTCCTCCACCACCTGAATGGCTTGAAGGCTTTAGTTTTATTGAATTTTGATAACCCCCTTTAATGGGATGAGGGGGAACCCTTACAAGGCCCGTAGGCTTAGATATTACATGACCTGTAGGTCTTAGGAAATTTACAGTCTAATCTTGAAACTCCTCCTCCCCAGCTTCTTCATCATGATATCAGCTATCCACCTTCGCATGGCTTGTTTGGCTAGGCTTCCCATGAAAGCCCAACAACAAACCATACGCCTTCTCATGAACCCATGTTTCTTCCATATCCTCATTAGTCGTTCATATTAGGTCAAAAATAGATTTTGAAACCAGAAAAAAAATAGTTTCAAACCTTATAGAAAATATTAGATCGCACAAGTTTCAAATCAAACCCATTTTAAATTTACAATATTTTAGTTTTGAGCAAAGGTCCATAGTTTTCACTAAGTTATTAGAAACTTTGAAGTAATTATTCACATTATTCAACAACTTAACATTAGAATTTCACATGGTCGATGCATGGTTTCTCAAATGTTATGAACAAAACATGTGGTTTCCCCTTTATTCCTAGTGAAGGGAGAATGATTTGGAAAGCCATATAGAAACCATACATCATATATATATATTTAAAATTGTAAAATTAAAAATCCTACCACCTAATACATGAAACGACACCTGATAAACCCCTCACCACCCTCAACTGAGCCACCGGACATGCACCAGGAAGGACCCCCCATGTGTGCTCCCCCTCCTACTCCCCTTTGATTTTGATCATTCTTCATTGGGATTCCATAGGGAATCATCCAAGGTTGGGGTTATTCCTCATTGTCCAACTTATTCCTCTCATATCTTCTTGAATTTTTTTCCCATATCGATGTGTTATACCCTATATTTAACCCTATGTGGGTTTGTGGATTTAAACTCATTTGGATTTAATTTTTAGGGTGTGTAATCTTATCTTGGGGCCTTCTAATTTTCATTACTGATGGGTTATCGTCATTTCCCTTTCCATATGTTGGGGTTTCTATCATTTATATTTTCCCCAATATTTCATATTTTATTGATCATTTGAAATTAGTATTCCATAAATTATATATTCTGGTAGGGTTTAATTTCATTTATAAGTTCTTGTTGGTCAATGTTTTTGAGATTTTATAATTTATTTTAATGTTCTTCCTTATGGAACTTCCCTTGTTTATAGTATTTATTAAAATAATAAATTGTTTTTTTTTCACTGAAAAAGTATCTATGGTGGGTTTCGTAGAGGATTTGGGTGTTTAAAAATTATATGAGGTTATTCATGAAATTTTATAATGTAATTATTAATTTAAAAGGATTAATAAATTGGGGTTTCCTTTTTTGGGAAATTTTAATAAGACTATTCATTTCATCCTGGTGTTATTTGTTTTGGATTGATGTTTCAAATGCCTCTTGTTATGTTTTTTTCTTATACTAATATAATTTAATATATATATATACTCACATATTTACATGAGAACACTTTAATATTTGGAATTATTGGTGTTTAATTATATATGTAACTTCATATGTGTTTTATATTAAAAACTATGTTTTGAGATGTACGTTTGATGTCTAAATTTGGGTTTTAAATAAGTTGTCAAATTTTTATGTTTTATATGTTTTTTGTTGTGATTGGAAAATTCAATAATCCTTTTTTTAAATGCTTTACACTGTTAAATAAAGCTTTAGGGACATATTTTTTAATTTTTTTATGATATCACTGAGGGTTGATTATATATCTCAATATTTCTAAAAGCCTTTTCCCTTATATGGAAAAATGAAATGGATTTTGAGGTTTGATTTATATATATCAAATGGAAATGGAATATATGTATTAATGGAAAGCCTTTCGAATGGAATGTGATATGTTTGAAATGGGAATGGGAAATGTGATTCTATGTATCTACGAGGGGAATACTAGATTAATTATTACTCTTTAATATTCCACACTAAGAAAACTTTTATAATTTTATAATGGTTGTGGTACAGTGGATGTATTTCTCCATAATGTTAGAGAAAGACATGTTATCCATAGTTGTTGATTAGATATGGTGTTGGTAATGGACATCACCAGACCACTAGTCCAAGGAATTTTATACTAAGTGGTTAGCACAAACATTGTCTTATTGGTTGATTAAATCACAAGATTATATGAGGTTTTATGGTTCCCATAACCTTTTATGAATGATGGTTTTACCATGGTGCTTTATTTATTGTATTAGTTGTACAGTTTTTTCTAACTCTAGATTTACATGATACTTCCAATTATTACATGTTATTTATTTCCTTTTATTCACTTATAATTTCTTCATGATTAGTATAAAATTTATTCTTCTTATATTATGTATTTCCTTGTTGTTATTATTATTTTTGGATTTTAATTTCTTAATAAATTTTGTTCAAAATAATCTATAAAATGGGTTGTTTTAAAAAGGGTTTGGAATGTGTTTTTCAAATTGGGGTTTTAAATAACAACAAAATTTCAAAGTGATTTTTTTCAATTAAAATAAAATAAATTTTTTTCTTTAAATGGTTGAAAATGTGATATTCACTTTTCTTATTAAATAGAAAAACATATTTTCAATTTTTATTTTCAAAATATTGTGTGCGCTATTTTATGGGAAAAGCAATTCATGAAATCAAGGGCATTTACCTACTAGGATTTTGTGGTCACACCCAACATACCCGAATTTATGTCTATATAATGGGTGCATTTGGTTGTTTTAGATTCAATTATTACTCACTCATATCACTCGTAGAGGGGGATAGTATTGAGGTTGGAGTGTGACCTTCTGTCACTTGGGGTAGCTTGTTTTGGTACGATAGTTTTATTTGATGCCTTAGTATCATTAGCCAAATTGGTCACCCTTTACCTATTTTCCTTTTATTTATTTAGTGGTGCATCATATATGTGGATTTATGTATGTTGAAGTGAATGAATATTCTCTATGAGGGATTTGGAGGTGATCTGAGGAAATTATTCTTTTCTTTGAATCTATTTTATTTTGATTCCCTATTTCTGTTTTTTTTAATTATAAACATTATTTTTGAATGAATATACAACATATAGATGGGTTTTTTCCAGAATTTATAAATAAATTTCACTTCTTATTGAATCCTATTTTATATAAAACCTCAACACCATTGATTTCATTTGATGACAATGATGATTATTGTCATGAACCAGCCCAGATACCCTAGTTCCCTAATAACTGAGTTGGAACTGAAATAGCTCAAAAGGAATTCCCGATCCCCATAGGTTGGTGAAAATAACATGGAATCTTGTAATATAAAATTGGGAAAAAAGTCCACTAACACAGGAGAAGAAACACAGATATATATATATATATATATATATCAATTTTATAAAAAATTCCAAAAGGATATAACACAAGAAAACCAAACAGGTACATAAAAAACCAAATATTAAAAAATCAATGTACCAGAAAATAGACAAGATAACCCAACACCCCAAAAGACAAAACACTATATACTCCAAGGAATTATGAACAACTTCCACCACCAAAAGGTGCTTTCCATTTTCTTGGACCTTGTAGGAAAAATATAAAAAATCCTGAAGTAAAAGGTCTGGTGAGTGCTAAAAAACCAAGTAGGGTCTCACTAATTATATAATAATATTATTCCATAATAAAAATAAACTTAATAATATTTTCAATTTCAAAAAAATATGCATGGAAGTATATTTTTATATTTTAAGAAAAGCATGATTTTCGTTTCAAATGATAGAAAAAATTTCTAACATGGCTTAAATAAAAACATTATGTAAAAAAGAATTTATAAATAATTAGGCATTAGAAAAATAAGTTTCAAAAAAAGTGGCACATATATTCAAAAGTCACAATAATCAAAACAATCATCTTCCATGATTAATGATAGATTCTAGTTTTGAGATTCTCGCACACTCAAATATATGATCAAGACAATGTGCACACATGTCCCTCGAGATGAGGACAAATAGGACTCATCAACATCCCATTGAAGATAAGATCCTCAAAAATAGTTTTTCTTTAGACCTGTAAAGTGTCAATCCATTCCTAGGGAATTACCACCTTGGTGTCTCTATCTCAAATAACTTGATATCTACCTAGTCACGCATATTCTCAATAAATCAATCGCAATATTCAATTCATTTCGAAATAGTTCCCAATGAAATTTACACATTTCCAGTTTCAATATTCCATTTTAATTCCAAAACAAAAACATAGGTATTCTTCATCAATTAATACATTTAAAAAAACCATCAATAGGTTTTTATCATTTTAATTTAATCCATTTTTCAAAAATCAATTAATATCATTTCAAAAGGTCCATCAATTTCAACTCACACCCCAAATTCCAATTCAATTGGAATTCAGGCTTTCCCCCAAAATCCATACCATATAAATTTAAATTCCATATACATATGAAATTTGTTTTTAAAAATTAAAATGAAATAAATTTCAAACAATAAAAAAATAATGGTTTAATCAATTGGCCATTGTAAATGAAAAAACCTACCATTTTCCCCGAAACAAAACTCTGAAAATAGGACTCTCAAACAATAATGAAGGAGCATAAGATCAAGGAATTCAGCCTAGAAATAAAAATCAACAACATGATTTTTAGATCCATCAATTAAAATATGATCAATCCTAAACCAAGGAGGGAAATAGAATGCGACAAATATATATTGATACCATGTTGCCGAAGAGATTCACTACATCCAACATGTTGAAATATCACTGAACAAGAGATCTGTTGGGGTTGGATATCACCAAAATCACCTCGGGATCACTAATTTTCAAGAGTGATGGAATCCTAGGGAAAGGAAATAAGAATTTTATCTAGTCCGCCTTCTTAAAATGGATACTCAAGGCTTTAAATGGTATGTAACACAATTACACATCATGTAATTGTTGATTCCATGTACGCTAAAAAACCTATCACCTTTTAATTAAAATTTTAATTTAAATATTTGCAGAATGTGTAAAATTTACAATGAGGGTAATCATTGATACTGTGTACCCACATTGAAAAATATTCTAGGCAGTGATTACACATTGTGTAACCACATTGCACGGTGTTTAAATTCCTCAAAGAGTATAAAACCAATAAGTTTTTATGTTCAAAACTCAAACAAAACCCTGACATCACCATTTTTGGTTTCCTATAAATTCTACATTGGCCCTACCCAACCAAACAAATGTAATACCATGAAAAATCAAAAAAGTTACCTATCATAATGGTAATGGGATGTTATAATGTCCAACAATAAATTCAATCTATTTTTTGGAATCCTATCATGAAGAATCCATATTGAAAAGGTGATGCCACTAATTAATTATTAGATCTTCACACTCCCATATCTCATGATATTTAGAACCATGTTTCCATATCACACAAACTAAAGGTATCATCCTCCCATGATGTACCCTGGTATCAGAATGAAGAATCCTTACGGGATTCTATATTACAAATTAATTAGCTCAATATCAAGATCACCCCAACTCAAAACATTAGATGGATCATAAAGATACTTTTGTATATGTGACACATGGAACACATCATTTATTAAAGTCAAATTTGGATGTTGTTCAAAAAGTTAAGATTCTTTACACACATACTCAATAACCTAAAGAAGTCCCACAAAAAAGTGCAATCATTCCTTACATCCCAAGGCATCGATGACCCAAACAAGGTGAAAAATTTAACAAGATGTTATCAAAAATATAATATTCTGATGGTCAACACTGATGATCAATATAAGATTTATACATGCTCTGTGTTTTAAGAACCCTCTAATGAAAAACTTTAATAGTTTTTATCATCTCTTATAACATGCTCGGTCCAACCATATAACATTTACTGGTCTCTTTTGAACATAATTCATATTTTCAAGGCCATTCATACAAGGCCATAAAAGGATCCATCATGATCATAGACTTGTATCTATTGTTATAATAAATCCCAACTAGCCCCAAATAGTCATCTAATGCTCCACCAAAGTCATGACCATATGAAAAAAGAATATCCCCCAGAATTTGTATATATTTTTCTATTAGGAAATCCATTTTTGGATGGTATGTCATACTCAAATGAACCTAAGATACTACTACCTTCCAAAAGTCCTCTACAAAAGAGAGAAGTAATACTAGGATCTTTATAAGAGACTATAGAAGATAGAACACAGTGAAAATGAAAAATATCTGACATAGATATTTCTTAGCTCCTCACCATTGGTTGTTTCTTGAAAGGGTAGAAGGTGATCTGATTTGGTCATCCTATCGATTAGAACCCATACTGCATTATTCTTTCTCTAGGTATGTGTAATCCCACCCAAAAATCCATATAAATATCATCCTACTTCTAATGCATCATTTGAAGTGGATGAAGAAAACCCCAAGGTCTCTGTTGATCAGCCTTGACTAGTTGGCATGTATAATAATGAGAGAAAAAGGTATTGATGTCTTCTCTCATACCTGGCCACCAGAATCACTACCTTATGTCATAGAATATCTTTATGGTTCCTCAGTGGATTTCCCACTATTAATTAAAACAACCACATCGCATATTTCCTTACCAAAAATGATATAATTTAATATTTCCAGAAACATATAATTACCTACATGGAGAACGAACAATCAATAATGGTCTCCCCAATATAAAGAGAGCTCTTAATTCCATATATTTCATCATGAAGATGTTGCTCCTAGAGAACCATCTCGATAGGACTCGATGTCAAGGGAAAATTTTCTAAGGAAACAACGACCCCTAATTCATGAACTCCAATATGAAAATATGAAAGTATCCATCAATTACACTCTTCTGATGATTCTTTTACAAAATGAGTTAAAATTTTCTTTCTCAAAGCATCAACAATAAAATTCAGTATTCCTGAGGTATAGGCAATATGAAAAGAAAAATAATTCATGTATTCCACCCAAAACATCTGGTGTAGATTAAAATATTTTTTAGAGAATATATAACGCAATCTCATATTTTAAAAAATCATGATAAAAATTTCTATAAAATGGTAATGCTGAAAACTATTATATGCATGCATCATGACTGCAAGTTTAAGGTCATGGGCCAGATAATTCGTCTCATGTGACCTAAGCTACTGAGATTCATATGTAATGACATGATCACCCATCATAATAAAATATCCCAAACCTGAACCAATTGCATCCTAGAAGAGCGCATATCCTTTCCTAACCTCTAAAAGATCCAGAACCAGCACAATAGTCAAAATATGCTTCATCTCATCCAAAGTACTCTGAAATTTTTTATAACAAGAAAATATCACTCCCTTTCGAGTGTGAAGAGTGACCAAAGAATCCATCATTGGATAATCTATTAAAAAGAAGAAGTAATATCTAGATAAAACCAACAATATTTGAAGAATGAAAACGTTTTATGGTTGCCCCATGACATAATATCTTTATCCTTATTAGGATAAAATGAAATACAATGTTTTGATGCCATGTTTCCCAATAATTTCACTTCCCAAATCCATAAATTAGATTTCAAAATCATTGAATAATTTTGGTAATTTCATAAATATTCCATAATTGGTATCAAATGGTGGACATGATCCTCTTTAGACTTATATTAAACTAGGATTTCATCCATAAAGAAAACCATGAAAATATCAACATACTAAATGAAAATTTTATTCATCATACTTGTAAATACTACAAGATAATTTTGAATACCAAATTGGATGTTAAGGTATTCATAATGGCCAAACCTTATTTGGAAGGTTGTTTTCTGGATATTTGTTTCTTTTCTTCTCAACTGGCGATAACCATATCATAGATCAATTTTCAAAGTCCACAAATATCCTTTAAATTGGTCAAACAGTTCATCAATATTTGTCAACGGATACTTTTATGTAATAATAATTAAATTATGTTTTTGATAATAAACATAATGGAAAAGGTAACCATTATCTTTCCTAGCAAAGAAAACAGGCACTTCCCAAGGTGACACACTCAAGCATACAATTCCATTCAATAAAAGATCATCCAAATAATTCTTAAAATAATTTATTTAAGAAGGTTCCATGAGGTAAGAATTAATATATACTGAATGATTACTAGACACTAAGTTAATATAAAACATTACCTCCCTTACTGGTGGAAAACTAGAAAAGTCTAAAGTAAAATCATCAGGAAACAAAATGACAGCTCAAGAGAGGTCACCACTCAAATATTATCTATCCATATCAAAAGAGAACTCATATATTACATTCCCCAACTATGGATATGAAGGTGTGGCTCTACATAGCATCATGTCTCATTCTCCAGGAAACACACAACACACCCCATCAAGAATAGTAAAAGAGACCCATTGAATATGACTACCATATCAGAATTTATTTTTTATGAGCCAATCCATCACAAATATGACATTATGTTGTTTAATGTTGAGATCCATGATGTTTAATGTAATATAAATATAAAATAAAGGTAAGTCAAAAGCATGACAATGAATACCCTGCAATTTCTTCATTCCATGTAGTGTAGTAATATCCATCACATTAGATAAAATATCAATATAATGATATTGAAGATTCACAGTATGAGTTGAAATAAATGAATGAGATGTACCTATATCAAATAAAGTTGTTGCTAAATATGAATCTATAGTTATGGTTCCTCTCATAGTCATTGCACCCACATCATCATCCACTGGAGACTCTTCTACTGCATAAATAAGCATCATTCCAGTTGCTTGTGGATGGAACCCTTTAGATCTTCTATAATATGATATCATCGAAGTAATTTTGATGATAATGATCCTATATCAATACATGGATAATATAATATGTAACATAATATCTCTAAGTGTCTTGAATGACCATAGAATCGACATACCTTGGCTGACTTTGTGAAAACCCATTTTGAATTCCTAGTATTTATGCACTGGTTGAAAATAAAAGGGCCTCTACTGGGAATTACAAGAGGTCTAGATGATCCCTGATATAGATATCCCTTATGAGAGTAATCACACATTATATTCCTTTTATGGGAAGTCAAAAAATATATACTAATCGTAAAAGGAACTCCCTTCATCTAAGAAATACTAGAATGATAAAGCTAGACCATCAACACTCTATAAAACACATCATTATATGAAGACAACTTTACTAGGGAAGCATGAGAAAAAATATCAGATAGAAGTTCCATATTAAGACTTCAATTCTTAATCTTCTCATTAAATTTAATCTCTAGTACAAACTACACAAGCTCATTGAATCAGTTCACATATTCTACCATACTCTTGACATCCAAATCGACTTTGAAAAACTCTATATCCCAATACAACACTAAGGAGTCTATATAGAACTGGTTGGTGAAAATAAATTTGTTGTTCTTACACAAAAATCCATCATCATTCTTTTCCATAACAATCATATCCCACCATCTCTTGATAGGTCCCTCAAACAAAAAGGTACCACACTCCACCTTAATAACTTCAGGTGTTTCTAAGAAATCAATGATAATCTTAATATTTCTCAACAGATACTAAAACTCATGATGATCATTATAGCCAAGGAATGTTGGTGGTTTATGATAAAGGTACTCAAGAGCATGATTTTGAGATTCATACCTCTGAGGTTCTATAGCTCATGCTTTAATAGGAAGGAGTAAATTTGTCCATCCCTGAGCTTGGGTAGCATTCACAACAACATCAACTAGATTGTGGTCCAAAAGAGGATTTTATCACTTAGGTTCATCAGTAACTACCTCATGGATCATATTAAATACTATTCTTATATACTTGATGCAATAAAACATCTGGAAACAACATTGAAGTCATCATAAGATTACTCATATCAATCACTCAATAAGAGTAATAGGGAAATTAATGCCACCCGATAAGAAAACAAGATTTCTAGTTCTACCCATCCAAATCAAAATTAGAGAAAAATTTTGATCTAAGATTCAACATTCCATTCCCAAACCACCCATGGTGACTTAAGGATCATTATGAAGAGATCTATCTATACACTCACTTTTAACAACCTCCTATGTCCCAAAAAGATTTCTCAACTGAATACTAACATCAAGGAAATATTCATAACATAGACATTTGATACCAATTTTCATGAACCATCTTAGATACCTTGGTACTCTAATAACTGATCCAAAACTGACATAGCCGGAAAAAAATTCATGATCCCCATGGTTTAGAGATAATAACTTAGTATAATGTAATATAAACATGGGAATGAACTTCCTACAAACACAATGGGAGAAAAATATACATATCAGTATGATCAAAAAAGTCTAAAGATAGATAGAACCATAAAACCAAATAGGAGAATGAATACCAAAATATTAAATCATCAAAGTACTAGAAAATATAAAAGATGCACCAATATCCAAAATGACATGATACTCCACACTCATAGGAATCAATAACAACTGGCACCTCCAATAGGTGCTTTCCCATTTCTCGGACATGGGGGGAAAATATTGAAATGCACAAAGGAAAATGCAGGGTGTGAACTCAAAATCTCAGAAGGTTCTCACCAAGTGTTCAATAATAAGATTCCATAATAAAAATAAACCTAACCATGAATTCAATTTTAAACAAAATAATAATGGAAATACATTTTTATATTTAAAACAAAACATTATTTTCATTTCAATTTTTGGAAAACATTTCAAACATGTTTTAAATATACACTTTATATAAAATAGTTTATATGAATCAATAGGTAATTGAAAAATAAGTTCATAAATAATGGAATATATAATAAAAATAGTAACATTAAGAAACACGATAATATTCAATGTGGTATGATAGTTTTTAGTTATGATATCCTTGCACACTCAAATCTTTTATCATGATAATGTACACAAACGTCTCTTGGTTTGAGTCCAAATATGACCCATCAATATCAAACTAGGGATTATATCTTCCAAAATTTGTTTTTTAGAGTAATAATGATTCAATCCATTAATAGGTCTTTACCATCCTAGTGTGGTTTTTTCAAATTAATTACGAACTACCTAGACTCAAAAGTTCTTAAACAATCAATAAATAATTGGAAAATCATTTCAAAATAGTTCCAAATGCAATTTCCCCATTTTTAGTTTGAATATTCCATTTTCATTCCAAAAACAAAGAATAGTTTTTTCATCTATTCATTACTTTTCAAATAAATATAACCATGGGATTTCATCATTAAAATTTAATACATTTTCTAAAAATAAATTTAAATCATTTCAGAATTTTCATCAGTTGAAACTCAAGCCCCAAATTCCAATTACAATAGAATTTGAGTTATTTTCCAAAATCCATACCATAAAAATTTAAATTAAAAATTGACATCAAACTAAGGCTTTAAAATTAAATTAATTTAAATTTTAAACAATAATAAAATCCTGGGTTAATCAATTGGACCACTTAAAAATACCACTTACCTATTTGACAGAAACACAACTCCCAGAATGATAGTTTCTAATAAGAACGAAGGTGGAGAATATATTGCAATTCAACCTAGAAACAATATTAAATAACATGTAAATTAGATCAACCAATTCAAATATGATCAATCAAACTAGAAGTTGGTAAAGAGAATGAGATGGGGATATAGAGAGAATGGTCACCCAAGGAGATTCACATCATCCAATACAAATATCAATAACCAAACAGATGACCTAGATGGGTTGTATATTACCAAAATCACATGGGTATTTCTCTGGTTCAAGAGGGAAGGAAGCTTTCCGGAAGAAAATAGGAAATTAAATCGATCCACCTACTTGAAACTAGAACTCATTACTTTACATGGAGTGTAACCCAATTACATGTCTGGAAATTATCAAGTCTCATATGCTCTAAAAACTGATCACATTTTTTTATTGAAATCATAATTTTAATATTTACATGATGTGTAAATAGTACACAACATGTAATCATTTATGTTGTGTACCCACTTCATGGAATCATCCAGGTGATGATTACACATATTTTAACCACGTTACATGATAGGTAAATCCCTAGAATACTACCAAACCAAAAGTGTTTATATTGAAAATTCCATAAAAAACCTTGACTTCACCATTACAGGTATCCTCCCAATTCCCTCTTAGCCCTACAAAACCAACTAAAAAATTAACCATAAAGATATTAAAATATACTTTTATGAAATGTAATGGGTTGTTACACTTATAATCAACCTATGAGGATTATGGATGCTAGTTGGGGGTTTTTACAGACCAGGATGGGTTCCAAGACACAAGCAGACCTAGTTGGTTCCTAAAATAATGATATCAATGAAAAATTCTCAAGGGGATCATGTTTTTAAAATATTCATTTATCATTTGGGATATGTAGATATATTGGACTATGATTTTCAAAACTAGAGAGTTATGGATTGGAAGAATGTTGATATATCTTTCAAATCTTGAACCTCAAGTTTTCATGGAAGGTTTGGATTTGAGTCTTGACTTTAAAAGTTTCCTTTATTTATTTCATGTATTCTTGATTGTTGAAAGGATTATATTGTTTGGGTGATGATAATGGAAGTTGAACCGATGTCATGATGCGATATCACATGACATATATAACAATGTGTGTCCTGAGTGAATAGTTCAACAAGACTTCATGTGGTCGTTACATGATTGGGACATGCTTTGTTAAACTATGGGCCAAAGTCATGCATGACCAGATGTGCCTCCTACTTAAGTTTTAGTGTTATTTTATGATATTATTTGGAACATTGGGTTGTATTATAAATGGGTAATTTGTTTTCAAAATGATACAGTTTTGGATTTGAAATTTTATAAAGGGTCTTTTCTAATTGGAATTTTGTTCTAAAGGAAAAGTTGGTAATTATATTTTAAAATTTCCTTGCAGATTATAATAAAATTTTATTATCTTTATTTATAAAATTAATATATGTATTCTAAATTATGATTAGATTATAAAAATGTTATAAATCTATTTTATAGAGGAAATTGTTTTAAAAGTAAAACCATAGATTTTTAAATGGTTTTTCAAAAAATTAATTAAATGGATTTTATTTTTAAAATAATGTAAATAATTTTATTGAAGAGACATGGGAATTTTGAAATGGTTTTTAAGATAAATGATTATATTTTAAAATTAAATTGGTGATTTTAAATTGTTTTATAATTTTTTTTAGATTGTTCCTCACCTTGGTTATTTTATTATAATGGTGATTAGTTTTATATATTTGTGTTTTGTGTTGTATTTTTATTTTTTAATTTTTTTTATGATTTAGATCTTATTAATTGTGAATATATATATCATTTATATTTTTATAATGCCTCCCTAAAAAGACATGAGTGTTTTCAGGTATTGGTTAATTGAATCTTGGGGGTTATCAGTTGATTGGGTCTTTGAATAGTCCTAGATAATCATACTTCCTTAGGTATCTTCCTAATTTATTCTTATGGATCGGGATACATGAGGTTTTCATTGTGCCTCATTAATAAAAATGTGACTTATGTGTATTTTGAGTGGCTATATTAGTGGTAATTTTTGGGTGGATTTATTAAGCCTATGAGAAACTTTGTTTTTGTTCATTGGGTGACTAGGGTGGTTATTGAACCAGTTGAGTATATTCACTAGCCGGTGATGGTCTAGTTATTACTAGGATAGTCATGGATTAAATCCCAGATTAGAGGTCCTTGGATCTCTTCATTGATTATTAATCCCCTAGTGAGACCCTATTCTATTTTTGATAAGGCTTGTTTATATTTTATACCTCTCCATATATTTATCCATAACTGGATAGATAGTGGTGTGTGTTTTTTTTTCCACTTTTAGGTATGTAGATCATTCTTTGGGTCATGCTATTTCTTGGGATTTTTGGATGTAGTTTTGATGTTCATCTTATATTCATTCTTTACATTGGGATTATGTGATCTTAGGTATTTCTTTCCATTTAGAGTCATTCGAGGATGTTTTTGAGTTGTTCCTTAATATATTTCTTTTCCACTAACTTTTTATTATCTCTCTATATAGTTTTTATGAACTATGGATTCTAATTTTAGAATTATGAAATTGTTTTTCAATTTAAAAAATTTAGTTTCATTTTCATGGATATTATAGAATGTATCATGATTCATTGATTCATTTGTTTCCTTATAGTTGGGATTTGATTTAATATTTAGTAGTTTTCCTTATGAGTGCTTCATATTATGCAGCCACCATACTTTTTGAGTCTTAAAATGGTGGGGAGATATACTTGGGTGTCATAATGTTTAACTTGTTACCCTTTGGTTGGGTGTAAGTTTTCTATTTAAGGGTAATTCCTTGTTTGGTGATCTTAGATTTTCTTTCAAATTTGATATTACATTTTTTATGTTCCTGTTTTTTGGTTGAATTTCCTTATCACATTGTTCTATTTGAAATTTGGTGACTTTCTAAGGGAATATTGTTTTATTGTGGGGAGGTCTGTCACACCCAACACCCATTTCATTTATTATTTTGTATTTTTCTTTTCAATATTTCCATTGAGTTTCCGGTTGAAATTATTTGAAATTTAAAATTTTCATGTTTTTAGAACATGAATATTCTTTACCCATGGTAAATAGATTCAATGCGGTAACCATGTAAATATGTATGCATCATTTCAATTCTATTTCACATAGTCAATACAGAAAATTCTCATACCATGTGGCCGATCCTTGTGGGCTCACTAATGTGACTAGTGAAGTGGGGATGGTATGGTAAAACATGCATAAACCATGAAACATACCCAAATTTTTAAAAATATAAAATTAAAATTATACTCTATTAATAAAAATTTAAATCCCCGCTTTCTGTAGTCCTTTCCGCTCTCAGATTATCTTATTGATGTGCATCAGGAAGAACAATGCATATGCTCTCCCTCCTCTGCCCTTTAGATTCCAGTGATTCATACATTATATTTCTTATATATTCAACCCATTGTAGGGTTCTTCATAATCATCATCTTTCCTCTACTCTCTTTTCAAATTTTCATTCCCCTCTCACTATGTTGTTCCCTATGTTGAAGCCTATGTGGGTTTTCGGTTCTAAAATTGGGTGGTTTTTATTTTTATGATGAAAACAATTATTGTACATGTTTACTCATACCATTATTAGAGAGTTAACATCATTTATGCTATCCTTGTGTAGGGGTTAATGTGATTTTTATTCGCCTTCTGATTTCCCATGTTCTTGGGAATTTTTAATTGGTCTTCTATAAAATTGGGTATTCTATTTGGATTAAATTAGATTTAAACAAGCATGTTTCTAAATGTATTTAATATATCCCAATTGATTTCCAAATGGGTCCTTATATAATTTCCATTATTTATAGTCTACAAAAAAATAATGAATTATATTTCTCACTAAAAATATATCTATGGTTGTTTTTATAGATGATTGGGTGTTTTGAAATTGTATAATGTTATTTATGATATTTAACATGGTGGTTCATGGGTTCAATGGATTAATCAATTTGGGTTTCCTTATTTGATAAATTTTATTATATCTATTTACTTCATAATTATATTATTTAATTTTTTCTAACACTCTAAATAAATCTTGTTATGTTTGGTTCTTATACACATATGTATTGGTATACATATATATACATATAAATTTTAAAATACTCACCTTTGAATTTGTGAATATGTGCATTGAGATGTTATAGTCGAAAAATAGCTTTTCACATCCGTTTATTCGTTAATATTTTGTTTCTATCTAATGTAAATTCATCCAATGTTGTAAGTTTTATTTTTTAAAATGGTTAAATAATCCAATGTTAAATAATATATTTTTTTGGCTTTTTATGTTTTTTATTCTGATAACCAACATCAACAAGTGAAACATTCATATTTAAACATTAATTTTATTGATAACGGATATAAAATATTACATTCATCATTTATTATTTTTATAACCATTATGTAAAGTGTAATATATTTTAAAAAAATGGATTCAATCTAATCTACTGGAATAAAAAAATACAAATATTAATGAAAATTTCCAATAACCAAACAAAAAAGAGAAAAATAATCTTAGAGAATTCACTTAATTTCATTTCTTGTGGTGGATTCCTTTGAATTGGCATTGAGATTATTAATCTTATTTTTATGAAGTAAATCATCCAGTATCCTCAATTATGGTTGATAAGGAATTTCAAACACTTGATGGTAGATCTCGTGTGGAAGATTTATATTGATAACTAAATCAGAAGAATTATACTACGCCATAAAAACATAACTAATCAAAAAAATTATCGATGAATAAAACTAATTTTAACGATACTAAATTATATGAATAAATAACATATTTAAATTATTCAATTAATAACTTATGGAACTTTTTTTTGTATTGAAGAATACTAGATAAAATATATTTAAAAGAGATATTATGATAAGTTATATAATGAATTCGAAAATATGTTATGATATGATCTAATAAAATTTTTGTAGGATTTTAATAATTGAAACCATGATGTAAAAAAGTTTTAATGATACTTCTATTCTTTTGAAGTTTTAATTTTAATGTATGGTATATATATATCTAAATTTAAAACCCTTTTCCATCAAGGTTTTAAAGTTGATTTTTTTAAAACTGCCATTAATAAAAAAATTGATATCGGTTATATACAAAACTCATGTGAAAACCATTACATAGGGGTTTTCATGTTAGTTTAATTATAAAACAATGTTAAAATCTGCCACGGAAGGGTCTTTGAATTGATTCTGTAATTAAGCTACGTGAAAAACATTTTAATATCACTTCTAAGAAAACTGAGGTAAAACCCCCTATACAAATGATGTTTTTTCTAATATATAAATATATACATATTATTGGGTGTGTGTGATTTAATATGTGTATAATGATACAAAGGATATTTTGAAACATAATCATGATGATTTCATTTTTTAAAATAACTTTTCAAATATATTTTCTTTCTAAAAAATGATTTGAAAGATTGGTTGAAACATTAAGAAGCGGTCTCTTAAATTCATTACACTCGTTCCTAAATCTGTATGGTTTTATGTTTGAAATG
This sequence comes from Viscum album, assembly GCA_963277665.1. Classification (NCBI taxonomy): domain Eukaryota; kingdom Viridiplantae; phylum Streptophyta; class Magnoliopsida; order Santalales; family Viscaceae; genus Viscum; species Viscum album. Next base: position 255,752,519 of record OY728128.1, on the reverse strand, counting down.
TGTTTGAATATGGATTTGATGGTTTATTGTATATCCATTGAATAATTAAAGTGTTTTCCCTTTGAAAAATTAAAAGGATTTAAAGTCTTATTTTGAATTTGGTATATTAAATGGATTGTATTAAGTAATGGAAAGAATTTATAAGGTAATGGAATAGGTTGTAAATGTGAATCAAACATGTGAAGTAAGGTATCTAAGATGTGATGAATATATTAATTATTACATTGGATTACACCACACTATGAATATTTTTAGACATAGATAATGGTATTGGTTCAATTGAAGGGAATCACCACACCAATATGGAAAGGAGTATACTCTTTAGTGGTTTACTGGATGTGGTGTTGTGGATGGAAATCACTATGACACTAGGAAACGGTATGTTTTCATTAGAAATTATCTCACAAATTCTTTTGTTGACTGATTAGATCACATGTTGATACAAGGATTTAGACTTCCAATAACCTTATATGACACGTGGTTTTCCATTTATTCATTCTTTAATGTATTTATTGTATGTTTTTCTGTCACATTGGGTTTACATTATTTTTCCAATGATTATATTCTATGTATTTCTTATAGTTCACTTATACTTTTTTCCAACTAACTGTCTATTTATTATTATTTGGTTATGATGTAATAGGTTTTTATTATTGTTCGTGGTTTTTGGTTTTATTATTTAATTTCTTTCCAAAAATATTTAAAAATATGTGTTTAAAATGGGTTTGGAAATTTGTTTTCAAATGGGTTACATTAATAATAGTGATATAGTCCAATGAAATATATTCTAATTGATTGATTTCATTTGAGACAAAATGAAAATAGATTTTATAAAGGATGAAAATATAATGTTATATTTTCTTATAAAATGGAAATGTTTATTTTTTATTTTTATTTAAAAACTACTATATATGGTTTTTTGGAAAGGAAATTCACAGAATTCATGGTGATTACCTGCTAAGTCATTATGATCAGACACTACATAAACCACTCAATTTCAATAAATAGTGTGGCTTTTTAATGTTTAGATTCAGTTCCTGATCACTCGTAGAGTGGGTTGGTATCGGGGATATAGTGTGACCTTATGTCACATTAGTTTTCTTATTCAATTATGTTAGTTTTATTTTATTCCTTTGTAACATTGGATAAATCCAACACAATTTTACTATTTTATTTTTCTTTAATTGGTGGTTAATTATATCTATGGAGTAATGGATATTGAAGGAAATGAATTTTCTATGGTAGGGAGTTGGAGTCAAGATGAGGTAATTTTTATTTTCTTAAATATGTTTTATTTTTCTTCTATGTTAAAGTTTTATTTAAAATTACATACTTGATTTTTTAATGGATGTCCAACATATGGATGAGTAATTATCGAATTTATTATGAATTTTTTAGTTGTAAATTTTATTTTAAAAGAAAAATCATCCCAAATGATAAAATTGGATGCCAATTATTAAACAAAATATTGGAAAACTGTTCCTGAATATCATAATCCCACTCCTAAGTATCCTTTTTTACATTCCCATGTTTCCACTACACTCGCAATATCAGTATAGTATTCCCTTAAAATATATGGTCATTGTAATATAGTATAAAAATTTGATGTTCCTTAAAGTAAACATGAACATGAACATAAACATCATTAATATTTCTCACATGATATGGATCAGGGTGATGTATCTAAAGTTCCATGACATTAAACATGTTGGGAATGGTACTGTAGCTTTGTAGAAGAGGCAATAATTCTACTAATGGACCAACCATCTCTACTATCTCAATAAGCCCAATAAATTTTGGAACTAGATTTCCCTTCATCTATATATGATAGTTACCCATCCTAGGAGACACCTGAATAGAATCATGGTTATGATCCTTGACCAATAGAGGCAATATCTAATGGAAAACATAATATTTTTATTTTCTTTGTATGGTTACCAATGGTTTCTTGATCAACGGGAGCACCTCAGACATATCTTCCATGATATTAGATACAATGAGTGCGGCCTCACCCATATCAAACAGGAATAAAGGAAAAAAAATTACCTTCCATAAGAGAATTCCCTGAGTTCCATGTGCAGCTCCCATGAACCATCAAAGTGTAAAACATGTGGTCGAAACATTTCTTTTGGAATTTAAATCATCCACTTAGATCTTCTGTCTCTATGAGGATAGTAGGTTATACTCATAAAAACATGTGATCTTAGTACTTTATAAATTCAATCTAATAACCTATGATGTGAAATAGGGTTCTTAATCTGAAATTATTCTCCAAAAACACACTGAAAATTGTAACACCCCATGATTTCATAGTACGTTAATTGTTCAAAGTAATACAATAACTTGCACTACACGCAACACCGAGTTCAAGCGCACCGCGGTTTACCAAACTAACCGTTCAAAAGAGGTTATGAATAGCATTAACTGATTTTTTAACTTTATATATTCCATATAATTTTAAGATCTATATTATGAGTTTATTAGACCTAATATAAGAACAAATTCATTTTTTTTCAGAAAAAGGAAGTATTTTTTTAAATGCAATTTTACTGCCTTTGAATAGAGAACCCTTTTTAAATCCAATATTTGAAACTTTTATATATTAAATTTTACAAAATAAACTTCTTATATAGAATCTGAGAATAAAAATTTAGTTGTGATAAATTTTTGGTGTATTTCTGATAAATTTCATATTTGGGTGAATAGTGAAAAGTGCTAAATTTTAACTGAAAACCACTTTTTTAATCAAAATAATTTATAATGTTCAACAATAAATAGGAATGGTTTGGGAAGAATAATTAGATTATATTTTTACCATTTAATAATACTTTGGTCATTGGAAGTAATTTAACTTTGAAATTGGACATAAACACGTGTCAATCTTTTGGAAGTTATTATTTCTTAAAAATAAGCTTTTTGGTTTTGATAATGGGATTTAATTTTAAATTAAGAAATTCAATTTCTATGTTGTAAATTTTGTAAAGTAGACTTCATTTTTGAATTCAGAGTATCAAAATTAGCTTAGAGTGAATTTTTGGTATGTTTTTTGAAAACATCCAATTTTTGATAAATAGTGAAAAACACTGCGTTATTGGTTAAAACTAACTTTTCATTAAAATAATTATTTATTTTATTTACATTTAATTTAGTTCAAAATATATACATAATACCTATATATTTTCAATGTAATCCATTGGATTCATTTTTTAAAAATATTAGATATATAAAATTTTATAGAACTTTTTATCATCCTTTACCCACCTCCTAGGATAATTTCCAAATTCACATAAAACATAATTTTACCACTTCTGTGAGTGGAATTTCAAAAATCCAAGAGACACAGATGATATTTGTAAGAAAATTGTGGTTCAATAAGATGAAATAATTAATGGTGAATAGTAACATTTACTTTTATTTACCATGGTTAAAAGTAAATAGGGTAATTAAAGGTAAAAATGATATCATAATTACCCTAACACATGTATTAATTCTATTGGATAAGTCTAATTCGACAAAAAACAACCTTAGGAATAAAATATAATCCTTTAGGTCCACATGGGCTTGATTAGGACATTTTTTATTATTTAATTCAATGAAGAGTAGAAGGTGTTAAATTCAATGTTTAATGACTAAACCATTTTTAATATATGGTTACACATATGATAAATTAGACTTTAAATATTAATTAGAAAGATAAACATATTTCCTACATTATATTATTTTATTTATATTTTTTATACATTAAATAATTAAATTTATTTATGACACAATGATGATGCAGTAATTATCGTATTAATGAATGAATAAAATAATTGATATTATGAATATCATAATAAATGTAATTTTAGACTTTTTATGAATGAAACTAATTTTATAGGTTAAAATTACATATTAGGATTTTTTAGATGAATTTATTTCGAATTAATAATTCAGTTATGAATTTTTAAAAAACAAAATACTAAATAGTGTCAAAATTTACATTAAATAGTTTTTAAAACAATTATTATATTATTAATTGATATTATATTCCTAAAAATCTAAGGTTGGGAAAAAAATTATTTAATGATTGATGTAACATTAATGAACCACTTGGGGTTTTTTGGTGAGTATATAGTATGTTTATTAACCATATATTATAATAACACAAAGAGACATGTTAAATGTCAAACTATTTAACTAAGAGTTAAATCTAAAATATAAGGTTAATATAGTGACTGAAACCTGTCTAAAACCTATTGGTTGAGTGTTTTTAGACCAATACCCACCTTTTCCTTTAAATAATTCATTTTTCAGCCATTATAACCCAACAATGATTTTATTATAAAATAATATTTCTAGCTTTTCCAAAGGTGCCCCTCACCCCTCTTATAAAAAAGCACTCCCCCGTCTCTCTAATTCACACCTTCAAAGCCATTTGGCTCGGCCAACCTCTGCCCAAACACCATCTAAATTGTCCCCTTCATCCAATAGGACTTCCTTTAGTCCTAAATCCATCATAATGATCCCTTTTGATCAACTCAAAAGGAAGAACCCGAAGAAGAGTTAAATATTTCATCACCTTTTTCAAGATCTTTTCTTCTTCAACATCATCTTCCTTGGTTGTTACCATTCTAAAATAATAAATATAGTATCTTTTATATACTGTGATGTTATTATAAATATGGAATAACCATATTCATTATTGTATCCATCCTTTGAATGACATGTCACCATACGTGCGTACGTACGGCTTACTTTCTCCACGTCGTGGTGTAATTGTTATTCAATACATTATTATTTGGATGGGTTTAATAATGATGTATAATTGATTTAAATAATAAATATAACATGATAATTATTATATATATATGATATAACATCCAATTTCACACCATTAAGTAAATTATATTGTCTCTTGTGAGTACGTACGGATTACCGTCTCAATAACGCGAGGAGATTCATTTCCAAGTTCACCATTCATCGGCGATTATAAAAATATATATTACTAATAAGTATGTAATATATGACCTAAAAATGCTACTAGATATATATATATATATATGTTTTTTTATGTGTGTTTGTGTATTTATGTACTTACATATATCTTATTCACTTACTTCCATTCAATACGTTATGAAAACAGAAACAATGTTTATGCATACGTACGACCTACCGTCTCCATAAACGGTGTTTTCCATTTTATATATCTATCTATTATAAATATTTGTATTATAAATACATATGATTTATAAATCAAGGTTTATATTCTAGTGGCATTTAAATCATGATCAAAATGATACGATCAAGAATAACAGGTTCAAATATATTCGATAAAGAAAGAGATTATTACCCGAAATGTTAATTTAACAAGAAAATCATTATTAAATGGGTAATATAAAGTCATAAATGAATCATGTATGATATAATAAATCTGAATATGGTTATGGTATTATCTAATAACATATAATGGACTTTATACAGGAGGTTAAACATACCCTTGACCAAAGGAAAGTGCAAGGTAAGGGTTAATTTCACAATCTATTTATTATCCGAGGTTGTCTGTACATACGTATCTATTGGGACATATTTATTATCCATGTCCATGTTTCATAAAATATTTTTCAATGGGATTATTTTTAAGGTATTTTTTACTAAAACATCATTCTAAATGTTTTAAATATTTATTCTTTTAAATATTTCTCATTAATGTCCATGTTTTCAAAATGGTTTTTATGGATTTATTTATATGGACATGAATGTTTTTAAAATGTTAATTCCATTGAAAAGTTTCAAAATGGTATGGTGAATTTTTATTGAAAAATGCCTTTAAATGTCTTCCTTTTTAAATTGTATGAATTTTAAATGTTTTCATGAAAAAGATATATTTCTATCAATGAGTTTTACATATTATTTTCATCTATGTAAATATCCTTTGATGGATTTTAAACATGTTTGAAGTTGATTTATTATGATACAAATAATCCATATTGTATTAAAGGATTTGTGATATATTTTACTGTGGATGTGTTATTTTTATACCATTCATGGTTTATGGATAATGTATTGACATTTCGTATGCTAGTTTGAATACGAATGTTTATGTTATGTTTCAAATTTTTCATATGAGGAATGCAGTAGACTTAGAAAGTGATGGGTGGAACCCACTATAGCACCTCGATGAATCGGTAGTTTTCATGAGACAAACTAGTTTCTTGGCACAAGGCCTTGAAAAAAAATTATTTGTAGTCTTGGCACAAGGCCTTGACTATGTGGTAATTATGTCCAGCGTTAGGCATTCCCTCATTATGAAATTAGTTATTACATGTGATTATTCTTCTAGTAGAATATCCATGTTCATGTTTATATGGTAATGATTGATTTATTTTTTCCATATTATGTTCAATTTTATGTTTAAAATGCTATTATTTTTATTACACATCTTGCCTTAAAATTGTATAGCTTTCGCTATATTATTTACCCTTACTGAGCATCTGATCTCACCCCTTTCTTATGTTTTATTTTTATAGGATTCCAAGAATTGCATTGTGATTGATATGAAGGGTTAAGATAAGGGAATAAGGGAATTCATAAATAATTCTTTATGTTGTGTTGTATGTTAGAAATTGTAATGTAATGTTCATGTATGCAATCTATTTTCCTAGACTGCTAAATTGATCAGTCCTTCGGGACATGATTCCTTGTAATCATTCCAATATATTAAAATAACGCACTGACTCTGGGTAACTAGGGTCGGGGCGTTATAGTTGGTATCATAGGATATTTAGTAAAAACCATGGAAACTAGATTTTGGTAAACTCTGAATATATCACATAACCTTAAGATAGAATATGATGATTATTATAAAAGAACTTCCTAAAATTTTGGTATTGTAGAGATTTTGTGAGTATTCAAAGAAATACATCCCTGTCTAGATACGAGCAGGTAGAGGCGGCTCTGGCACAAATGTACCTCAGGGTAAAACATGAAAACACTACTTTGAGATATACTCGAATGGGAACCGGTGCACGACAACGGTCCATGTTGCACTCTTGGTTACGACACTCCCGGGGGATATGCTTAGGATAATTCTCATTTTCTTTACAAGACATTATAAAGAGTTTATGAGTATATACTTCCTCAAGGAAAACATTTTTTATGATTATGTATTATATCCATAAACTATTCAATTTACGTTAGGTATTTTACATGTTCAGAAGTATTTATTGCAATTCATTTACAGACCTAGGGTATGCCATTTTATAGAAATGGTGCCCAATAGAAGGAATTTGAACTCCAAAAATATGTATGATACAAATAATAAGAAGGATCATATGTTTCAATGTATTATGCCAACATTTTGAAGGGAAATAGTCTCCCATGTATTCTCAACATATGAAGAAATATTATCATGTGTTAATAAGATTTGTAAATAATTATTTGAGTCCTATGGCTTTGAAGGGAAGCAAGAGAAGGAAATCATGGTAGAGGGAAATATGGATAAAGGAAAGAGGGGAAGGAAGGATTTTCCCATATGTGATAACTGTGGAAAGAATCACCTTGGTAAATACTTGAAGGGAATGTGAGTTTTTTATAAGTGTGGAGAAAAATGACACCAAGTGCGTCATTGCAAGGGTAAGAAAAAAGTTTCAAATTTACAATACTTCTTTTGTAAGGAGTTGGTACATTGCACGAATCAATGTCCAAATCATCAGAGTATACCCCAAATGATACTATTGGATAATAATAAAGTTATGATACTACCAAAAATGAAGATGAATGATTAGATTTCATAAGTTTTTATTAATGTATTTTTTTCATTTGAGTGTTGTATTAATGATGTACCTGTTATAAAAATTATAGAATATATAAGGATTGTATTGCAGTACTATTTCATTAAGGACTTGAGATTGTGTGGAACCAAGAAAAATGACTCAATAGCAGGTTAAATTTTTGGAAAATATATCATTGAGAGAAAGATAAACCTTAATATGGTTCTGAAACTGAGATAGTGATTTTTGAATAATACATGATTGATATGGATAAATTATATTGGATATTCTTTACTACCTTGAAACTGATTAATGATTTGTGTATTCCATTATTGATGGAGTTTTCAACATTTTTGTATAGAAGGTGTATATCTGGTATTCTATAAGGAATAAGGGAGAATGAATGTAATCAATAAGGTTTTATGGTAATTAAGGATGTTGAAGTGTTTTAAAAGAATACATGATGAAGGTGTTCACATGTTATTTCATGGAAAAAAGGATATTCATTGTGTTTAACTAACTTATAAATTTTGGACTGTGAGTTTGGACAGAAGTATTCTTGATAAGTTTCATTTGAGATTATTTTTGGATTTCCATAAAAAGGACAACGCAGAGGTCGGACGGCAACCCGTCGCGTCTAGCAAGGCTGCGAGACTTGAACCCACAACCGAAGGGAGACATAGGTGTATCACCTACCACTAGCCTGCGTGATGTCCTAGATTTAATAATATAGTTTTTAAAGGTATGATAGATAAATTATAAATTCATTTTTTGGAACCTTATATGAATAGGATAAATAGAATATTTGTTTATGTTCTATTATCTTTTAGAGTAAAAGATGATTTTGTTGTAGAAATTAGTTAAAGTATGGAACTCTACATGTCATGTATATATTTTTTTCTTCTCTTATTCAATGATTAAATTAGTTCGTAATCTTATTGTAAGGGATCTTAAAACTAAAAATTTTTTATCCTAATACCTTATGTTTTGTTGAACCAATGATATTTTAAATCATCATAGATTGATGGATTTGAGGCCCTCAATTCTACAATTTTTTGTGACTGATGAACTCAATAACTCCCTATAAATATTTTCATTTTACCTCTATTTATGTGTCTCTAATTTTCACCAATGTTCTCCTAATCGAGATCATAATTTGGTGCTGACTTCTTCATTCCCCCTTTCCTCTTATTAAGACTAAATTTTATCAACCCAATTTCAAATATGGGTTTTCCCACAAAGGTATTTTTTATTTTCAACCTTTTATTTTCAAAGAACAATTTAAAATTGTGAGGAAGTAATTTATTGAAGGAGAGAAGAATGTAACACCCTAAGATTTCATTGTACGTTATTTCTTCAAAGTAATTCAATAACTTTCACTACACGCAACACCGAGTTCAAGCACACCACGACTTACCAAATTAGTCGTTCAAAAGTGGTTATGAATAGTATTAACTGAAATTTGAACATTATATAATCCTTATAATTTTAGGATCCATATTTTGAGAATCTTAGACATAACATCAAAACAAATTCATTTTTTCAGATAAAAGATGTATTTTTTTAAAATGCAATTTTACCGTCTTTTAATAGAGACCCATTTTTAAATCAAATATTAGAAACTTTTATATATCAAATTTTACAAAATAAACTTCTTCTTTAGAATTGAGACATAAAAATTTAGTTTTGATAAATGTTTGGTGTTTTTTTGATAACATTCATATTTGCTGAATAGGGAAAAATACTAAATTTTAACTAAAAACAACTTTTTTAATCAAAACAATTTATATTGTCCAAATATACATATAAATGGTTTGGGAAGCATAGTTAGATTATATTTTTAAAATTTAATCCAATTTTAGTCATTGGATGTAATTTAACTTTGATATTGGACATAAACAAGTGTCAATCTTTTCATAGTTATTATTTCTTAAAAAATTATTTTTTGTTTTGATAAGGGGAATTAATAAAAGAAATTTATATGTTTTGAATTTGGTAAAATATACATGATTTTTGTATACATAATATTTAAATTATATTAGAGTGAATTTTTGGTATGTTTCTGAAAACATCCAATTTTTGATGAATACTGAAAAACACTACGTTATTGGTTAAAACTGACATTTCATTTTAATAATTATTTATTTTATTTAAATTTATTTTAGGTCAAAATACATAAATAATACCTATATATTTTTAATGTAATCCATTGGTGTCATTTTCTAATAATATTATATATATAAAATTTTATTGAACTTTTCACAGTCTTTTACCCACCTCCTATGAGAATTTGAAAATTCACATAAAACGTAATTTTTACACTTCTTTGAGTGGAATTTAAAAAATCTGAGACACATAGTTGATATCAGTTAGAAAATTTTGTTTCAATAAGATAGATATAATTTTGGTGAATAGTATCTTTTTACTCTTATTTGCCACTGTTAAAAGTAAATTGGGTAATTAAATGTAAAAATGATATCATAATTACCCCAAAACTTGTCCTAATTCTATTGGATAAGTTTAATTCAACCAAAAACAACATTGGTAATAAAATATGATCCTTTAGTTCCACATGGACTAGATTAGGACATTTATTATTATTTAATTCAAAGATGATTTAAAACTGTTAAATTCATTGTTGATTAACTAAAAAAATTAATATAGGGTTAAACATAAGATAAATTTGTCTATAAATATTATTTAGAAATCTAAAAATATTTAATACAAAATGGAATTTGATTTATATTATTTAGACATTAAATAATTATATTTATTTATGTCACAATAATGTTGCTGCAATTAACGTATTAATGAATGATTAAAATAATTGATATTATAAATATCCAAATAAATGTAATTTTAGACTTTTAATGAATTCCACTAATTTTATTGGTTAATATGACATATTTGGGTTGGTTAGATTAATTGTTTTATAAGTAATATTTCTTTTATTAATTTAGAAAAAAACCAAATAGTGTCAAAATTGACATAAAAGAGTTTTTAAAACAAATACTATATTATTAATTGATATTCTATTCATAAAAATATAATGTTCTTCCAAAATACTTATGTAATGATTGGTTTATCATTAATGAGCCAATTTGGGTTCTCTTGGAAGTATATAGTATTTTTATAAACCATATAATATAAAAATACAAACAGACATGGTAAATGTCCAACTATTTAACTAAGAGTTAAATCTAAATGATAAGGTTAATATAGAGACCCAAACCTATCTAAAACCTATTGGTTGAGTGTTTTGAGACCCATCCCCACCTCATAATTTATATAATTCATTTTTAGCCATTAGAAACCGAAATTGATTATACTATAAAATAATATTTCTAGCTTTTCTTAAGGTGCCCCTCACCCCTCTTATAAAAGGGCACTCCCACTTCTCTCTAATTCCCACGTTCAAATCCATTTGGCTTGGCCAATATATTCCCAAATACCCTCTCAACTATCCCACTTTATCCTATAGGCCTTCCTTTAGTCATAAAGTCATCCTAATTAGCCCTTTTGAACCAATCAAAAGGAAGAACTCGAAAAAGAGGTAAATATTTTGTCTCCCCTTTCAAGTTCTTTTCTTCTTCCACTTCCTCTTTCTTTGTTGTTTCCATTAGAAAATAATAACTCCAATATATTCTATATACTGTGATGTTATTATAAATATGGCACAATAATATTCATTATTCTATCCATCCTTTGAATGACATGTCACCATAAGTGCGTACGTACGGATTACCATGTCCACGGCATGGTGTAATTGTTATTCAATACATTATTATTTGGATGGGTATAATAATGATGTGTAATTTATATAAATAATAAATATAACATGATAATGATTTTTTATATATGATATAACATCCAATTCAACTCCTTTAAAGAAATGATATTGTCGCCCGGGCGTACGTAAGGATTACCGTCTCCACGACATGATGAGATTCATTTCCAAGTTCACCATTCATCAACGATTATAAAAATATATATTACTAATAGGTATGTAATATATGAAATAGTAATTCTACTATATATATATATATATTTATGTATTTATGTACCTACATATATCTTATTCACTAACTTCTGTTAAATACGATATGAAAACAGAAACAACATTTATGCGTACGTATGGCCTACCGTGTCCATAAAAAGTGTGTTCCATTTCATATATCTATCTATAATAAATATTTATATTATAAATATGTATGATTTATAAATCATGTTTTATATTCTGGAAGTATTTAATTCATGATCTAAACAATATGATCGAGAATAACAAGTTAAAATATGTACGATAAAGAAAGAGATTATTACCCGAAATGTTAATTTACCATGAAAAGCATTATTAAATGGGTAGTATAAATTTATAAATAAATCATGTATGATATAATAAATATGAATATGGTTTTGGTATAATCATATAACAAATAATGGTCATTATACAGAAGGTTAAACATACCCTCGACCAAAGGAAAGAGCAAGATAAGGGTTAATTTCACAATCTCTTTATTATCTGAGGTTGTTTTTACATAAGTATCTACTGGGACATATTTATTATCTGTGTCCATGTTTCATAAAAGTGTTTTCAAAGGGGTTTTTTTAAGGTACTTTTTACTAAAACATCATTCTAAATGTTTTAAATATTTATTCTTCTAAATCATTCTCATTAATGTCCATGTTTTCAAAATTGTATTTAAGGATATATTTATATGTACATGAATGTTTTTAAAATGTTAATTCCATTGAAAAGATTATAAGTGGTGTGGGACACTTTGATTAAAATATTTCTTTAAATTTCTTGCTTTTTAAATTGTATTACTTTTAAATTTTTTAATTATATATATATAAATATATGTATATTCTAAAAAAATATTTTTAAAATGTTTTCACTCATTACGTAATTTTGATAATGTTAGGTGGGTTTGATAATCCAATAAAAAAATTCATGTCTGTATATAATGAAGTGGATTTAGTTCTATCACAGATGCACCAAGAGGATATTTCCTATAAAAGGTCAATTTGTGTTCATAATTCGATATTCACCATATGCATGAGTAATGTAACCTTATTCCACACCCATTTTGATACTATTTCCCATTTTTATCTGTTTTATTACCATTATATTTTCTAAACCTTAATAATAAAATGGGAATTTCATTTTAAAATTTATATCTTTATTTCAAAATATTACCTTACTATTATTATTTTTGTTTTATTTTATTTTTATTTATTAATTAAAACTATTAAATGGTTCTTAGTGTTTATAATACATTAACTAATGATGTTCTAAAATTTTTAATACTGAATTAATTCTAGAGGTGAAAACTTTTTTTCAAATCTGACCTTATTTTTAAAATGTGTTTTCAAAAGTATTGCTTCCATTTGGATATTTATTTTCATTAAAATTTAAAACTATTTTATACTTAAAAGTGTTTTTTTTAAATCATGAACTTTTATGGAATTTTTTTTATATTCTTTTTTTGTTTTCAATTATTTTTCAAAAATCCTAATTTTTCGAAATATAAAATATAATTTTTGTTTAATTTTTATTCTCTCAAGATCATTAATGGTGGGTAATGATTTTTTACCTTACATGGATCATTATTATTCCCATGATTTATTTCTCTAATGTATATACATGTTCTTTTCTATAATAAATATTGGATATAAATTTCAGTTTTTATAAATTCACAGTGAATGTAATGAAAGTATCGAACCATTGTAACATTTATATAATCTATTTACATTGTTTATTTTTTACATGAGAATTTTTTATTGAATTAGGTAGAAATTTCAAGAATTATTTTTAGTTTCTAGTTTTAAATAATGTTTTTTCATATAGGAGTGTATTTATGAATATATATCATATGGATTTGTAGTTTCATTTTTGGAGAAACATTATAAAAAGGTTATGTCTATTTTTTTTGAAAAATCTATTTTATTTGAAAATAAAATCAATATATATTATTATAAATATATTATTTAAATATCATGTTATACTTTTAATTTTAATATTCATGTGTTTTGAGACATTAAAATGGGTATATTTTTGTGCTTCTCATTATTTTAGTATGTCAATGATAAAATACAATTTTTATGTTATCTAAATATTTCATTAAGTGTATTTCTGTTTTTAATAAAGATATTTACGTAATAAAAATTCCTAGAAATGAGGAAGGAATCAAGAAGAAATACAATTTCATTTTCCTCATCCCACACTATTAGGGACCATTGACTACCATGTGGAATAAAATTGGCTACCCGGTTGTGATGGAAAGAGGCAACTTACCTCTAAAAGTACCATCAGCTACTCGATGGATAAAAATAAGGAAAAGGTAGTTTCATATATATCTTCTCCAATTTATCTAGTCTTATTGGCAACCTAGTGGATTGTAATAGATATCTGATAAAGTATCTCCCAAATCCCTCAATCCCAAGTAGCTCATCGACTACCCAGTGGTAGCAAACAACTAACCAATAGCATCAAGGTATGTAGTCCATGGGTGCATTTATTATGGTAAAAAACACTAAATTCCACCCATGTGACTTACATTACACTTTATAAATTCTATAATCTTACCATTGATGATGAATCATATAAATAGATCTGTTAAAGGTATAAAAGAATACATCATTCACCAATTCTCAACTAATAATAGTATAATCTTGAATTTTATATTGATTATTCTTGCTCTCTCAAATCCAATAAATGTTTATATAATTTGAAATATTTATCACTTATTCTACTTTATTCTCAATATTTTATTGTGTTATTTATTATTCGTTAATATATTGAGACGAATCGTCATGTAAGTTTTTCCTAAAACTTTCTTCGTCTTCATTCCTTATATTTTAGTTATCACATCCATTAAATGTGAAGGCATAATGGTTTTTACCAAAAATGATAAAGGGAATGAGATTTATATTTCTATGAGGATTCTTTAAACAACTATTAAAAAAATCGAGTTGATTGTATTTCATATTTATCGGTATAAATAATTAAAAAAAGATTGTTTTGGTATCATGGCCACCATTAAATCTAAAAACTAATACAATAATTCCTCAAGAAACTAGGGTAGTAGACGTAGGGGTTCATCAAATAATGTTACCCTAACTCCTTTATAAAATCATGTTATTTATTTATTTTATGGTTTACCTTTTTATTTGATTAATTTTTTTCAATTCTTACACATTTCTTCCTTAATATTATTGTTAGCAACAAACATAATTATTTTATTATCTCTAGGAATATATATTAAAAAATTTTCAGGCATAAATTATTATTCAATACCTTAATCATTTATCACTAAATTATCATTTAAAGATTAATTTTCTATTTTTTTAATGTAAATTTACCCCCTCTATTCCAATTTATCCTACTCCAAACTATAGTATCAATATCGATGAATCCTAATATTCGTTCCATATTCTAATCGTCTTCTAAAAATGTTTTTTCCTAGAATCATTTGAGAATGAAATTAATGATAATTTTTTGAAGGAATCACTTCAATATAATTCCCATAAAAGGGTTTTTTAATTTTAGGTGTCTCGGGATCAATAATATAAATTTTTTCAAATAATTCCATTAAACCATTAGTGAACTATTTATAGAACAATGATGATGCTTTCACCCAATTTGAATCATCTAGAAGAGGATACTCACAATTTTATAGATGATAAATATATTTAATATTTCCATATATATTTTAATTAATAACTTTATTATCCATTGAATTTAAGAGATTATGAATCTTCCAATAAACTTCTTCTAATGTTACCCATTTATGAAGATTATGAACTTTTACAGGTGGAAAACTATATCTAAGACCATGATCATTATAAATTACTTCACCTTTGTAGTATATAGACATAAACATGATTTCTTAGAAATAAAATTTAGTAGTACATTATATGTATCTCTATAAAATCATCCAATGTTTTAAAAATTATAATTATTTTTTATTATATAATTTTTACTAGATTTAATAATATTCTTATGGATTGGTTTATTATTAATCGATAAAACAACCAAAACCTAAGAGAAACTTCCTGAGCCACTATTTCATTAGATTTTAGTAACAATTGGTATCATTTTAGTTATGGTATACAAATATAACATCTAACTTCAATTCCTCTTAAATAACCTCATTTTTTATAATTATATTCATATGTTAGTGAGGTGTTCTAGGGTTTGAGATATATAACATTTTATCATTGAAATGAATTCCCTTACATTATTAGAGAGAAGGATGCCATGAAAACCATCAATTAAAAAAAAATTATTTATTACACATTATATAACCATAAAATAAATAATTATAACATTAAATTATAATCACGCAATTCTTGGTCATCTCAAGATCAATCATCACTCAATAATCTTACCATCTTTTTTTAGGATTATTATATTCTGTATACAATAAATATATAGTAATAAATTTTTCAAATATATATATATATATATATTACAGTTATTTAATTAATTATATTATTTTAATATGAATATTAAAATATTTCATATTAATAATAAATATCTAATTATATTTTTAAAAAAGATATAATACATTTTTTACATTTAATTAATGATAACAATAATATATATATATATATAATATACTGTAACACTAATTTAAATTATATATAATAAATAATAAATATCTATGTATATATATTTTTATTTATTTTTTTAAAAAAGAGTGAGTGGATCCTAAGACATTTTCTATGGACTGGTTTATCATTAAATGAGAAACTAACCAAAACCTAGGGGAAAATCATGGATCCTCCATTGTCTTAGAGTTATGCATCCCCCATTAAACATTTTTATCATGGTGTAAACATATAGCATTTAACATCATCGCCTCTTATATATACACCTTTTTTATAGTTATATTGACATGAAAGTAAGTGGTTTTTGGGGTTTGGGATACGAAACATTTTTTCATGGACAATCAAACACTTAAATTCTTGGAGAGGGATAGCACACAGGCCGTAACTAAACAAACAAAATGAAATTATTAAAATGTATATAACCATATAAAAATAATTATTACATTCAATTACACTCATACATTTTTTGGGCATATTAATATTTTTCATCACTAAATAATCTTTCAATGTTTTTAACGATATTTCTTATGTTCTACATGTAGTAAATACATAGTAATTACGTTTTCAAATATAATTATATATATTACTATATAATATGTAAATAAATATATTTTTTAGTATAAATATTAACTTATTTCAAATTAATATATATATATATAATTTATTATTTAAATACTAAATGATATATTTTTTAATTTTAAGTAATAATAACAAAAAAGTTTTATATATAACTAATAAAATATTTTAACTTTGCATAAAATTATATATAATAAATCATAAATATCAATTTATAGATATATATTAATATTTTTAAATAACGGTGAGTCGATCTAGATACTTTTTCTATAGATGGGTTTATCATTAATTGGTAAACCAACCAAAACCTCAAGGGAATTCCAGGTGCCTCCATTGTCTCAGATGTTAGAAAATTCCAGTCTTTTTTCAGTCATGGTGTACAATTCCAACATCAAACCTTGATGCCTCATGAAATGCCTCATTTTATTACAATATTACTCATATAAAAGTGAGAGTTCATAGGAATTTGGAATAAAAAACATTTTACTAGGGACATACGGGTCCATAAATTCTTAGAAAGAGGGATGTCATATAGGTTATTAATGAAGAATGAAAATTAAATTATTTAATTATATAAACCCCCTATAAAATAATTATAAAATTAAATTTCAATCATACATCGATGGGTCATCTTATAAATAGTCATATCTCAATACTCTTACCTTTTATTTTTTAGTATAGTTCTTATGTTCTTCAAATAATAAATATAGAGTTATAATACTTTTAAATGTACTTATATATATTAGAAAAAATTATTGAGTTATTGGTATTATTTGAATATAAATATTTAAAAATTTTGTAATATATATATATATATATAAATTAATAATTTAGGTGAAATGTCTCACTCATTTGTTTGGAATCCAATCCCATGACCCCAAATTAATTAATAAAATAAACAGTAAAAGAGAGGATATGGGTCATAGAAGGCATAATTTCCCACAAAATACAATTTCAACACTTGTGATTCCCTATAGAACCCAAATTCCTAAGATAAAAGCCTTTTCAATTTGGTTATCATCCTATCGACCATGTTTTGACTTTTAGGATATCATCTTCTACATCGGATGATGATTTATAGGAGTCCCCCCAGAATATTGACAATCTTGAATTTCTAAGATATATATCTAATTTCAATTTTGGAGTCATCTTGTATTAAATATTGAATATTAACATATAGAAAGTTTTGTAATAGTAAATAATCATTAAATCCAAATACATAAATCTCTATCAAAGAATAAATAAATTCAAGATGTGAAAAAAACCCAGAAGTTGCTTCCTTGCTAAGACCTTTAGTGGGTCTTTTACTATTCTGATCCCTAGGAAGAATGATGCTAGAGTTTCTTTCTAGTGAATTATGAAATTTCAACTCAGAATCCTTACCAAAATAATCATATATATTATTCAATAGATAATTAAATTGGGGTGTATAATACCACCTCATTTTCTCTGCAACACTTGGATGTACCACCAATAGGGGTGTGACATAAATTCAACCTGGAGGGTCAAGTGATCTGGATTTCTAAGGGGTGACCAATTAGAACCCCTATTCATACAGAAATATTTTATTACATTTAAAAGTAATTGATACAATCATATTTTCTGGTATTATTTGTTGGCCATCCAATTCTTGATAATCATCCTCATCAATGGATTGAGAATCCATTTTATCCTCATCATGTCACCCATTCACACCTTGATTTTCACATAATTCCCTGAACAATAGAGTAGTTTTCATTACATATTTAGTGCAATAATTATGTATAATTAAACATAACTAATGAATTAGATTTCATGACAGAATAAGATCTATTCTATGAAATGGGACCAAGATTACTCACAATCTTGGAACCATGTGGGAAAACATCAGTATATTCAGAGATAGACATTCCATAAACCGTTGTGGATTTAGTTTAGTCTATATGATATGTAGGAGTTTCTCTATATGAAGGAAGTTCCTTCGTACTATGATATGGTGTCAATTGAGAAGGCTCTTGAGCATTAATATCATCATTATATGAAATAGATACCTTTTTAGTATGATCATCCCATGTCCTACTCTTCTGAGGCCCAACATCAGTAGTATCATTATTCTTAGAGATTGGGTTGTTGCAACTATTGGAATTATCCATTTCAACTACAACATCACTATAAGTATGAGAAGAAGGAGCCTTTATACCCAAAACCTTACTGGACCATTAGTTTCTCCTTCTAAAAGTAGCTAATTTATGACATTTTAGATTAAAGATAGTACAACATAATCCTTTTCAGAAATTCTCTTTTGAATTCCCAATGATCTGGTAGCCAATAGAAAAAAGGGTAGTTTTTTGTAACTAACAGTTATATAAATACAAAATTCCTTTATATATTGAGTAACAAATTCAATGGGAATTGAACTAATATCCACTTCTACCTGAAGGTATGAAAAAAATCTAAAACAGACATCCTCATTTGCTTGATGAAGTTTGATCAGAGTACTAATTGTCGAAGCAATGTCAAAGAAGATTTTGGGATTCTATAAAATACAAATCAAACAAAACATTTGAACCCCAACCAGAATTCATATGTTGTGGACAATAAATAGATTAAATTTAGGGGCCCAATTGTAAATGGATAGTCCCTATATTGATAGAGATCGTACTAAACCCCCATGACAATCACTTCAACTCATTAGAGGGGATAATGATGTGTAAATGAACCCTTCCCCTAGGGATGCATTTCTAGACATGGAATCCCCAAATAATGGATAGTATTTGTTCAAAAATATATATAATTTGATTCATATAAATTATTTCTTAAATTTTTTTATTAATATTATTATTTTCACATTAATAAATTAAAATAACAATATTTACATTAATATAATTAATACAATTTCATAAATTTATTTTTATATAAATTTAATAAATAAAATTGTATATATATATTTTTGTAAGTAATTATATTTTAAAAAATATATATGATTTATTTTTATACGTAATTATACTTAAAATTAATTATATATAATTATTATTTATTAGAAGATATTATTATTATTAATTTATTTAATTTCATCAATGAAATAATTATAATTATATATATATATATATTTAATATTTTTTTAAAATTAAATTCAACATAAATATGATAAATAATTTGAAATATATAATAATATTTTTTATAAAATATCATATGTAATATAGTTTTCAAAAAATATTTCTATAGAATATTCTTTTCCTATTAGATAATATATGGAAAATTTATTTCCATTTAAATATAACATACAATATTTCATAAATACATATAAATATATTTACATGTTTTTTCACAGAATACTCATTTGGGATATATATCAAAATAATTTTTTTATCTTTGGAAGGAGGATGGGGATCAAGAGTAGTCCTCACACGCGATTCCATGGTGGATGGAGAGGCTTTTGGGGATTTCTCATGTGTTTTCCAAGGGAAAATGTAGTTTAGGTAGAAAACAATATTTATTGAGGTTGAATTTTGATCAAGGGATTTAAGAATTGTAAGAAAAAGCAAAAAAATCACATTCAGGCAATGAATGATGGTAATTCCATGATTCAAAAGTTGTTCTTTTTTCATCAAGGTATGGAGTTTGGTAGATTTATAAAAAGTGGTATTTTTGTTTTTGATATTTCAATAAAAGATGAAATTTTTGATCGTTTAGAGTCCTTTAGGAACTATATTATTTCTTGGACTGTCCTCCCTAAGGATGACCTATTTTTTGGAAAACATCATATTTAATTCGAATTCGTTCCTCTATTTGTGGTTTTTCAAATTTGAAATGTATCCCAGTTCATAAGGGTTGATTTCATATCATATTTCTAAATTAAGAGATGAAATGGAAATCCTGGGGTTTCGGAGTGGTTTAATTAAATTCATTTTTGATGAGAATTTTTGAATGTAATATTAACTTCAATTTGTTTGATGTTTCGAACAAGTTTTCTTAGGTCTAGGTAAAACAATTTGGTCTAGATTGGATCATCAGGCTCCCTGAGATCCTATCTGACATTTCTTCCACATCATGTGAACCCATAAAAATTGATAAGGAGACTAAGAATTGAAGATTTTGGTCACTTTTCTATAGTTCTAATACAATTGGACATGAGTATTACATTAAACAAATAAAGTGGTCATATAAATTGAAACTGGTGAATTGAACCTACATATCATTCTGAGAAATTACCCTCATTGTTTTCTGAGTGAATGTCCATTGGACACACCATTGAAACATTCCTAAGAGATCTTATTTTTTCTTTATATTCATGTAATGTGCATGATAGTGTTTCTTGATTGATGAATTAAAGAAAATACATGGATAAGGGGGAAAATAACAATATTTCCAATGATTATGGTGAGGCCAATTTTAATGATTCACCTAGTTATCAGGGTCTTATTATGGAGTAATAATGACAACTTATTTCTCAGAAACCCTTTAGAAAACACATTTGGGATGCTATTTTGATCTCTATTGAGTCTTCTATAATGGTATAGAAGTTATTTGTTTTTATTAATCAATGATAAAAAGGTACCGATGAATCTAGATCTAATATAAGAATTATTTTTCCTAAATATAAACATTATTATGGTGGTTTCATCAAGGAAGGTTCATCCAATATTGGTGAAGCTAGTATCAATATAATGAATCAGGGCCAAGTGAGATTATAAGCATTGATCAATATGTAGGTGGAAAAATCTATCCAGGATCCTCCCTCATGGGGGCTGTAACAAGGATCATGGTTTTTTTGGAATGAATTGACATTATGGGATGTAGACCTCGACCAAGGTTTTGGTCCCAAGTGAAGTGTTGTTTACTCTTAGGAATGATGGAACTTATTTTAGGGATGATTAGGACATGAGGATTACATCAAGGGATGACTTAGGTAGACAGTCTTTGGGTGAACACCATGATAAACTTATTATGGAATCAGGGGATTATCAGTCTAATGGTGAAACTCTTGTACAAGATATTTTTGATTGAATTATATTCTACAAATAGATGATTTCTTTAAGGGATATAAATGGTTAACATAAACTCAATGTTGAAACTCCATTAAGAATTAATCTGAGGAAGGATTTTCAGGGGCTTTATATAGGATCTTATAGATATATTCATGGGTGATCTGTCTTTGAAATAGATAAGAAGGTTGAAGTTACCAAGATTATTTCACCTTCAAGAATAAATCCCATGGCAGTGGAGGTTGTGGTCTCCCATATCATTTTGGTCCCAATATAAATAGGGAGTTTACTTTTTATTGAATCAAGATCTAGATATACCACTCTTCATAATCAACATACAATATCATAGGAAAATAAGTTGGGTGTGAATTAGACATAGAAGTTTAAGTCTTAAAAGGTCTCTAGTTTTATGGATAATCACCTTGTAACAGAAGGTGAGGGATCTTACACACTGGTGAACATGATAATTGATAATCAAAATACTTTTGAATTTCATGACTCATTTAATATTATCATGGAGGGAGGATATAATAATAAGAGTGATCTTAAAGATATGTAGGATGAAGAAATTTTGGTTGATGATGTTCCCCTTAAGGAGGTAGAGTTTCAGCATAATGGGAATCCTTAGTAATATCCCAAATACTAGAGGCATGGATGACGCACACATAGAACCGAGTATGGGGCGATACCAAAAAATGACTCCCTAACATTCCCATATCTAGTAACTAAAAAACATTGGAATTCATGTAATGGAAAAGAATTTCCTTATAATTTTTTTCAATTATATGGAATTATTTAGAGATTTTGAACTCTGAAGACACGTGATTCTGGGGCCCATAGTGCCTGTATTGATCTGTCGAAGTTTTCTTAAACATTAAAGAGCGTGCATAAGCAGTTTACTGGAAAAATTGTAATTACTCTTAAATGGTTGTCTGGATCAGAAATAGGATGGAACTGTTGCGCTCAGGATGGCGAGTTTACCCCGGGCGTGACTTATTTTTAGTCGGTGTGGGCCTCCTGTGGGAGAACACGAAAATGGGATAACTGTAAATTAAATAATTAAATAGAGTTATTTTATTTTTCAAATTCTTATAACTCATGAATGGTAACTCAGATTAAAAATCTGATACCACTGCTGACCTTTTGAGTTTATGCTCTCTTTAGGCAGACACTAATATTGGCAAGTAAGGTCCACCAGTGAAAGTTATTTTTTGGCTATAAATAAAGTAATTAAGTTTCAGCTATTTTATTGTAAAAATCCATAACTTTTTAACGGTAACTCAGATTGGAAATCCGAGAGTACCGTTGGATTTTTGGGGCATTTGTCACTTAGGAAGAGCCAAACCTCGACTAGAACGTGTCGAGGGTGACTATTAATAATTTACTAAAAACAATTTCTGGTACGTTCAGTAAACGTGCGAGCGGCATTTTCTAACAATTGAATCGTTTCTCAGATTAAAAAACTGAGGGCACCATTGAATCCATAGTGTTGATATTCACATAATTGATTCTAAAATCTGACCACTATAGATCTGGAGAAAATTTTATTTTTAGGAACTTTCAATAGAATAAATAAAATAACTATATTATTTTATTTTTATTCTATTCATCCAACGGACCACCAGTAAGGTGGGACCGGTGACGTGTCAAGTCAATAAATGGACTGACCCTCCAATCTATGTAATAGTAACGTTGGGGGAAATTAGGATGCTTCCTAATTAATGATCCACTGTTAAATTCCAACATCTTTGCATACCCTCCACCTCTTATATATATATGGAACATAGGGGAGGTACCGGCATAGCTTTGCCAAGAAACGAAGTACTGAAGGAGCACCACAATTTCGAACCCTTTGAAGATGGAGCTGACCCAGTGAGAGGTGGTAGGCGACACCGAACCACGAATCGGAATGCAGCGTATGAGTGGTGTCATTGGGAATCAGTTTTGGGGATGAAGAACGTCAACCAACATTCAAACATGTATGCTCTCCAAAAATTTTCATGGTAGGGGTTATTTTTCGTTTGTGAATTTTTTTCCCTCTTCCCCATTCATGAAATTATATGAAGAACACGGGTCAACCAACTAACGGGTTGACCCGCGATTCATTCTTCTTTGTGGGAGGTTGTTGTGGGGAGTCTTGTTGGGTTTAAATTGTTTTTAAATTCAATTTCTTATTCAACCACTTTAAAATCAATCCTCCTTGTTTAGGAGCTAATGTGGAGGGCGCGGGCATAACGAACATGGCCCGAAAACTCCACCACTATGCAATATCCCTATGCCTCCAAGAAAGACCGACAGTGTGAAAAAACTAACCGGCTATGTGGTGGGTAGCGTGTCGATGCACGCAACAAGAAGAGGTCATTGCAGAAAGCCATGGCGGTCGTCAAAGCGGTCAGCACCGGTCGGCCGCGGAGGAGGTGTGGCGCGCCGTCGCATGACGCCAGTGTGCAAAAAGGCCGTGTCTCATCATCCATGGTAGTCAGAGAAGGTGGCTAGCTCATCGGCCAGTCATAGAAGAGATGGGTGGCATGCCGTCATGCATCGCCGAAGAGCAGGAGACTGCGGCTGAAGCCATGGTGGAGAAGGTAGAACCCGCACCTCCGACGGGTTCTATGGTGACTGTGCGGCACCCACATGGCGTCGCCGATTCATAGACCGAATGGTCATTGGCCATTTGGGATCTCAGGGGAGTGGCTCCCCCATAGTGCTTGGTGGAAGCACTGTGGGCCGCACCCTTCGCAGCCAGACCGCCCTCTAGTGGGCAGCCACCAGTGGGCCAGGCTGCTCCAAACCATAGGTCGGGCCACCCCTTTGTGGGCCCCACCCTATACTAACCAATACACCCCTACGGGATGGACCTCGATCCAGCGGGCTTAGTCTACCGCGGCCCAGCCCAGATGGGGTCGGGCTGGGTCGATCCATCCTTGGCGGACCGGACCCATGCCCAGAAATACTTAAAGGGCCTTATCTTGAGAACCGTATGTCTGTTTTGATGAACCGTGTATGTAGTTGGGATCCTTGGAGTGAGATGGTCCTTTTTACCTAATCCATGGGTGTTTTGGAGAAACCTGGAGTACATCCTGGTTGGGTCACAATTGAATCCAACTAGGCCCTTGGCACTGAAATGCCAATAACGCACAGACCGAGCGTCTGATTGATGCGTCGTCTATTGCATTAGAACCCTTATGACATGGTGGATAATCGTTTACTTATTTTTGAGACTTTTTACTAGTTTTAATATGATCGATGGATTGAGGAGCGGTTCTCCAAACCGCACAATGTACGGAACCCTGTTGCGGGCTGAGTCCTGATGACTTCTTGACGATAGCCATGGTGGGAAGCGGCTCTTTGTGACCCAGCAATACCATAGTGGGAAGCGGCTTTGTGTGACCCAGCATGTCTATGGTACACATCAGGGATGAGTACCACAATAGTTCACGGTTAGTGGGAAGCAGCTCTGTGTGACCTGGTAGACCCATTGTTCTCAATATAGGAGGAGTTCTCCAATAGTTGAGGAGTTCAAGGTATGTGACTGACGATGCAACAATTATTGACCTATAATATACATTTTGGTTACTTCCATATATATCAATATGCAATGAGTGTCTTGAAGATCTGTTCTCCCAAGAAGACTACGTATGGAACCATGTAGTTGGCTGAGACCTGAAGACTGCTTGACGATTGGCCCAGTGGGAAGCGGCTCTCTGTGACCCAGCAGGCCCATGGTGGGGAGTGGATTTGTGTGACTGAGTAGACCCATGGAACTCGACAGGAGGAGTACCTCAAGCTGGTCATGGTGGGAAGCGGCTCTGTTTGACTCGATATGCCAATAGTTGGAAGCAGCTCTGTGTGACCCCACATGCCCACGGTACCCATCAAGGATGGGTACCATAATAGTTCAAGGATAGTGGTAAGTGGCTTTGTGTGACCCAGAAGGCCCACTGTACTCGATAGAGGAGGGGTTCTCTAGTGGTAGAAGAGTTTGATGATGTGATAACGCTTCTACCCTTGACCTAAAGTGATACCTGGTTTGAGTTGTATTGTGTTGTGTACTTTTTCATCATACTTTGTGATTTTTCCTTTGTGGAACTCAAGGAGACATACGGGGGTCTCGGGGTCCATATATAGTATCTTTATACTCACCCCTGCATGGGCTTCGCCCGCACCTTGATGTGTCTAGTGCAGACGACGTACAACATTGATTGAAGATGAGGGAGCTAGGACTGGGCGGTGCTTGGAGCTGGACCTTGTTAGAATGACATCATACATGGACATTAAATCATGAGTTGTACCTAACCTTCAGGTAGGATCCGTGGTGGATGATCCAGATCATCCTTTTACTTTTCAGCTATTTTTTACATTTTCGGTTGTACTTGTAATTTTCCAGTTGGGTTGGTATTTTGGCCCTATTTGCTTTCAGCACTCATTACTACAACAATTTACTTCGCAGTTTCTTTTTTTGCATTCTAGTCTATGTGGTTTCCCCTTGTTGCATTCTACTCTGTGAATTTGTACAGGTTTTATGGAAATTCCTTCCCGTTTTAGGGATAATCATTTCTGTTGCTAGTTTCTAGCCCTTGGCCTTGGGAAGGAGGGCGTGGGGTAGTCACAACACGGGTCCTGAGGGATAGGTCATGAAAATTCACTTGAATTTACATGGCAAACCTCTTTAGATAGTTCTTCAAGATATTTTTTTCCAGACATTGTTTGTTTCATATCTATACTGAGGTAATTTTCTTATCTAAACTCATCCCATCCTACATTATTCCTTTTTATTGTATAATATAATAGCCAAACCCCAACATATATATTAAATTAAATTATTAATATTTTAAATTATGATTACTCATATACTTTTTTGTAAGAAATTATATTTTCCTAAATATAAATAATATTATTTTATACATACTTACTCATAATTTCATACAATTTATATTTTAAAAAAATTATTTTTAAATTTAATATGTCATTAAAAAAATATACCATACAAAGAAAATATAAATTAAATCACAAAACAATACAATAATGACATTTAAGTAAATAAATCCTACAAAAAATAAATAAATAAAGTAACTAGAAAACTAAAATTTTAATAAAAAAATTTTTACCTTCTTAAAATATATAAAAATATACCATGAAAGGGAAATAAAATCACAAAATATTCACTAGAAATAATAGTGGGGTGACTATAAAAGATAGGTGTGGTACTTATATTTTTTCTCTATAGTAGGCAAGAACCCCTTGCATGCCCCATATGTGCCAATTGAAAAGGAAACATGAATGGGCTTCATGCTTCCTTTTAGAAATGACATGAATTGTTAACCCTATTGATGATTCTAGTTAATATTAAATTCATGAATGAGGTTTATGAATTAAAACACATATTTTAAAAAAATAAAAAAAATAAGGCAATTTTTTTTAATTTTTAAAACCTATTTAACAAAACTGTCCTACCACCCCTGCTTGTTACCAGACACCAAATGGCCTCCATTGTTAATGAAATATGAATAGATGTGTCTATGTTCATATTCTGGGTAGTAGTTTAGGTGTTTTTTATTAATATAATGTTTTGAAATAAAATATTTTATTTACCTAAATGTGTGTTCCTATAGTTAAAAGTTCACCATTTTTACTATTCACTGTGAGATTTTTTCACAATGGGTAGGGTTCACCGTGTGAAGTGTTCTAGTATAATGATGTCTCCATAAAATTTTACTAGACCAAAGTCCCAACATTTATTGTCTCAAAGGGTCCAGGTTTGTAGCCTGATGGCCCGACTACATGGGAGACACTGTGCCCCCCTTATAATAAATGAAATTATATTTTATTTAAAAAAATATGTGCAGAATATAATAAAATATACCACATATAAATTATATGATAATATTTTTAAAAAATGTAATAAAAATAATAGTACCATTTATTTATTGGAGGAAAAATACAACAAAACAGATACACACACAAACACCCTTGAGTTGAGATGATAGGTTAGAGCTGCACCCCAATGGATAAACAATCCACCTAGCCCTTTAAATTTTTTAAAAAATATAGGGCCAATTATTTTTATGTACTAATGAATGAAATTTAATGAATAAGAGACCCACCAAGGAATAGGCTCAATGTCCCTTCTTTTTATGGCCCGAAGGCCCTACTATTATCAACAATTTCATGGGTCTACACCACTACCTCCATCATGCCTACATCACTACCTGCCTGCATTATGCCTACATCACTACCTCCTCTGTTAGGGCATGCATCAGCACCTACATTATAAATCCCCCTAATGGGGCTTTCTAGGATTTGACACATGTTTTATTTCATGTAGAGGACGTGGTGAAACCTCTCAACCACAAGAATGCCCTCTAATAAAAATAATACATATAAAAAATGTTTAATATTTACTTAAGGTATTGTAATTTGTATGAAAATGAAACAACATATACACTGATGATCCACAAACGGTATGTCACACCTCCCATAAAGGGTTGAACGAATCCATATGCATCCCATTAAAGTTTTACCAGCCTGAAGACCCAATATATGATGCCCCAATGGGGCCATGTTCTTAGCTCAAAGGCCTAGGTTCATAGGGAATGATGTTTGATCTTGTTCCTTTAGCCCAAAGGAATTTCTAATTTGATTCATCACACACATTAGCATGTTCCATGATCAACATCCCTTCCTATGTCATGTCCTATGTCATTAGCCAAATATGGCCCTAGAAATCCCCTCCAACAATGCCACTCAAGATTTGAATGCTAGTCATATACAAAATTATGAGGTGGATTTACCACATTATAAAACACCCAACTGCGAACATATTTAATATAATAAGTACATTCATATTTATAATAATTGTAATAAAATTCATAATAAATATAAAATTCAATTTTATATTATTTTATATTATAAAAATAAATATATCCATGTAATTGGCTTCTTTCCCACTAGAACTAAGGACCATGTACTAAATTAGTAAAGGCTTGATGGGTGGGATATCCCTTGGGGTACTATGGTATGCCTTTCCAAACTATATTTGAGGTGTGTGTGTGTATTTGAATATAATTGTATCCCCAAGAACATTATATATATATAATATAATTAAATCAATTGTATATACTATGTCAATAAAATAAATATTTCAAATAAATGAAATTATATATGATACATTTTTAAAAAAATATAATAAATATATACACATAAATAAATGTTTTTAAAAATATAAAAATTCGAAATATATTTATAAAATTATAAATATTACTAAATTTATAATATATTTATATTAATGATATAAAATATATACTAAAAATAATTATGCATATAAAAAATAGATATATATTTACATAATTATAAATATATTTATATTTATAATATATTTGTATTTATGTTATAAAATATATATTAAATATTAATATATTTACTATATTATTAAAAATATATATTTAAAGAAAATAAAATTATATATGATATATTTTTTTATAAAAATAATAAATATATTTATAATTTTGATATAAAAAACATTTATATAATTATAAATATATCTATATTTATAATATATTAACATTTATGTGACAAAATATATAATAAACCTATTTAAAAAAAGAAACTATATAAGATAATTTTTTAAAAAAATATATTTTTAAATATAAATTCATTTTATATAGTTGTTATAGATATATTTTTTTAATATGGAAAATATAGTTATAATTGTTATATATTTTATACCATATATGTAAATATATTATAAATCTACTTATATTTGAAATTTTATAAATATATATCTATTTGTAATAATTATAAATATTTTAATTTTTTAGAAATATATTTATTATATTTATAAAAAATATATAATATAAAATTTCATTAATTATAAAAAAATTTCTATTCTTTATAATTACAAATATATTGATTTTCTAAAAATATTAATTACATTTGTAAAATGAAGTATCATATATAAATTCATTTATTATAAATAATTATTTAATTAATATAGTCAATATAAGTATATTTATTATATATTTTATATTATAAATGTAAATATATTATAAATTTATTTATATTTATATTTTTATAAATATATTTCTATTATTTATAATTATAAATATTATTATTTTATAAACATTTTTATTATATTTATAAAAAAACATATATAATTTCATTTATGATAAATATATTTACTATATAATTCCTTTTAATTTTCCAATGATTCCTAGGGAGTTATTTCTTTCTTTCCTTTATGTTATCAGAAGGAGGGCTTGAATGCTTGTCTGACCCCTTTCTTGTCTTTATTCATTTTTCCATTTAATTCTCTACAGGAAAAGTGTAAGAAGATGATAGAGTATGAGGATCACGTCCAAATAGTTCTCCATAAGAAATCTTGAATCATTTCCACTTCTCTGCTTAAAATTTCTTAGTTCGAAACTCCCATTTAGGTGGATTTTTAACCTATAAATATTGTTAATTAGGGGATTCATGGGACACAACTGAGGTCATAGATAATGGTTG
The DNA here is from genome assembly GCA_963277665.1 of Viscum album. NCBI lineage: Eukaryota > Viridiplantae > Streptophyta > Magnoliopsida > Santalales > Viscaceae > Viscum > Viscum album. The sequence continues at coordinate 255,722,113 of OY728128.1, read as the reverse complement.
TTATAAGATGAACACCCCCCCCCACTTTTTGGATGAAATGAAATCTATATATTATTATTTCTGTAAATCCACATTAGAGGAATACGATGTGGATAAGGTTAAAAAACATGTATCAAACCACATAAGGATCTTAAGAAAGATATATTTCCCATGGGGCTTAGTGATGACCTATGAAATTGGTTTCACAAAAAAAACTTAGTGTTTTTTATGCATTAATTGATCCCATATCCTTTAGATTTAGAGTTTACCTTATAGTCTTAGAATTTATTTCCTCCAAAATTGATGAATATATCTAATCTTAACCAAACATGGACATTCAAGATCTATAATGGCAGTAAATTTTTGTATCCATTTCAATGCTCTATCTTGATAGGTCATCTGATGATGTTCCCAAAACTAGGACGAACTCCAAGTCATGGGGAAGAGGTTCCTACAACCATGTCATAGGAAAACATATGAATAAATCCACTGGAGGGAAAAACCAAAATTAAAATCAAGACTTATATAATTTCTTCTTCTTTTTTCTTGATGAGGTAATTGTGCTATATATGCCCCATCCTCTTCTTATTTAATTTTATTTTAATTTCTCTTAATAAATGGGTAAAGCAATTTGGGGTTTTTTTTTAACTTTTCAGATAAATATATGTCATGTTTTTGTGATTATATTTATATTTATGTTTTATAATTATAATTATTTTTATAAAAAATTATATCATATATAACTTAACTTACTCAAAATATTTTTTCATTATTATCGTAAATACAATTTTATTTTCTATTTTTTTATATCGTAAATATAGAAATATTATTAATATATTATATTTATAATTTTATAAAAATATTTCTATTTTTATTGTAATAAGTATATTTAATTTTACAATATAAATGAAAACACACTTTATTTTTTATATTTATTAGAAATTAAGTTATAATTATTCTAAATATATGTATATTTACGTATTAAAAAAGATTAGTTTTTATAATTTTTATTTCATTTTCTAAAAAAATGATTACATAAATTATATTTATTATATAATGTTATATTTTTTCATATTTGTTATAAATATAATATAATTAAACTTTTTATAAAAATTTCATAAATGTAGTCATATTATTGGTATGATTATATTTTTATTATAATTAGAAAACAGAAAAAATATAACCAAATCATTAAAAACTTTAGTAAAGTAAAATAAATAAAATAGAAAATGTGTTTTATTATCACCCATGTCTTTTAAACATATTAATAAATGATTTTATCATAATCATCCAATGAAGACATCCCAAATATCGTGAGGCCTAGTGAATTTTGAAGACTATGTTTATAATACATCAAAAGAGACTAAAATAGAAAAAATCTAATTTGTTATCTATAATATGAGATTAAATCCTTTAGAACCCATAATAATATATTGGATAACCTATGGAATTCAAAATAGAAAGGGCTTATCTATAAACCTCATAATGTGAATAAACAAGATAATGAAGCATAACATGATAGTCAAATGACATAACATGATATCATAAAAGATAAGGCTCATGAATAATCAAATTGAAGAATAAAATAAATAACATGTTATCATAAGATCATAGAAACATAGAAATGTGATTTCAATATAAAAAATTACATAAGAATAATTTCGGGATAACCCCCAAGAAAACATCAGAAGGTAGACAAAGTCCCATCATGAATTAGGTATATTTATTAATCCCATACAAACCATCTGATGAGAATAAAACATTACACAATGTATTGGAGTTCTATCAAGGCACACCCATCATAGAATGTACAATTTTATATGTTTTATAAAAGTAAATCAGTCATAATTTATAAACATAAGAAATATCTATGGAATGAAATATGTTGCCTTATCTATACTCATATCATAATCAAATGAGATCTACTAAACATTATAATGAGAAGACTAAATTAAATATATTTGACGTTAATAATAGAGTAAATAATCATAGGTCTCAAAAATGGGTTTCAATTGGAAAAATAATCATGAAAATTGTAAGTAATTTTGTATAGAAGTGAACTTTAAAAATGTGTTTTAATAAAATAGTAAAAGGACTCTGGAGAAAGAATATGTTTGGAATTTTTTTTGAAAACCATAGGTAAAATAGAAAGGTTATAGAATTATATTACGTTATTTAATTAAATCATGAATGGAAATAAAGACTTTATATGGGTGTAACATACAATTATTATGGGATATAAAAGTCCCCTTTAATCAGGTTTGATTTAAAAGAAAGCAGTTAGGAAATGAACTTAAGGCATGTACTATCCCATAAATAGAATGGAGAATATTCTTGGTATATATGTAAGGGAATAATGTAATGAAATTTTAATAATTACATAGAGTCAAAGAGTGAAATAATGTTAGTTAGAGAGAGAACATTCACAACCCAATGAAAAAAATGGTGGTTCAGAGATATCCCTTACCTCATATTCCAAAATCTATCTTTACTTGAAATTAATTTTTTGAAAAATAAAATTAAATTCATTAATTACATAATTAAAAATCTTTTCAATAACTATTTAATTTAATAGAATATTATTACATTCCATTATAACTATTTCAATGAGATATAAAGTCTTATTTTCCTTTTTTGGGGGCGTTCGTTTCAAGGTTCCATGGTCAGATCGGTTGGGCATAAATATGGATGTTCTTGTAAAATGGGAATAAAACTCCAAAATTAAAATGAAATTATATTAATGTACATATTTAAATTTTAATGGTCCCAAATATTATTTTGGGCTCATATATAGGGGTGAATCACTTAGTGGTAATTTTAATGTTATGCGATTAGTTCATTTTGGTGGTTTTAACAACAATCTTAATATAGTTTCATATTAATTAGTGTTATAACATTATTTTAATTCAAGAACATGAAAAATGTTATAATATACTCATTATCACCGTATTTAGTCATAATAATTTGTTTATGATAGGCCTTGAATGCAGTAAAAACTGAAAACTAATCATCCAAGGAGGTAGTGAACAAACAAAATATTGACAACGGTTTTGTTTATAGAATAAGAGGAGAAGACAAGATGATGTATAGTAGATATTAAATTATAAATATTAAATTATAATATGTATATTATTTGGAGTTATTTTTTCATGTTTAATTAGAGAGGTTAGGATAATGTAGAAGAGGATAATAATTTAAATGGGGTATATTAAGAATATTACCTCTTGAAGGACATATCCTTGAAAAAATCCCTAAGGAACATCTAATTAGTCTTAGAGTGAGACTAGATTCACAAATATGTGGGGGATAGTATTGGTAAGGTATTTTTGTAGATATTTTTGAAGCTCCAAGTCTTAGATGTTGTGAGTAGAAGGGGTGGTATTTATAAGGGGAGTTGAGGGGTGCTTAAGAGTATTGTATTCATTACTTTATTAATTTGTCTAGTGAATATCAATATAATTGAATCTTTTGACTATATGTATATATATAAAATGGTGCATCTGATTTCAAAATAGGGGTGATTATGTTAGCCATGACTCAAAAATTATTGTATTTGGATTCAATTGTAAAATATTGTATTTTTTTGTATTTCACCAGTGACAAAAAACTCTTCTATAACTGAAAAATTCAAAAAATTCACCCTAACCACTATATGATGTGAAGATGAAAGAAATTAAATCCAGTTTATGATAATAATTTTATAAATATGAGAAATTTATGTTTTTTTTCAAAATTACCTCATTTATATATAAAAAATATCAATTTAAATATTATGATCATTTTTATGACCATTTAAAAATTAAAAAAGTTTTGTAAAAATAGATTATCATTATAATAAAACATAATATTAATTTAAATACCAATTTTTTGAAAATTTACATTATTGGAAATTATTATATTTTTTAAATATATATAAATAAAAAAAATATTGTTTTTAAAAATAAAAACACTTATTTTATCGTTTTTAATCATACATTTACTTGTTCCATTGTATAAATATGTCTTATTTCTATTTTATAAGATACCTAAATATTATTTTACACTCTAATATGTATTTTTTCAATTCTTAAAGTTAGGTTTCTATTTTTAATAGTCATATTATTTTTGAAATGGTTAGATTAATATCCCACCAGTCATGTTACAATTCCATGGGTTTGATTTGTTTCAGTCATATTAGATCTATACATCTTATAAATACATAATATTTCATTAATTATTCATTCAATTCAATTTTATCTAAATTTTAAAGAATTTATTTCTCAAAATAAATATTTTATTTATAATATTATACTACAATTCTATAGTATTTTTCATGAATGAAATTATTCTAAGGGATTAAGTTTATCAAATATTTTCTACTATTATTTTCTTATTTTTTATTTTTTGTCCCATTATAATAAATTCAATTATTATGGACATATTTATTCTCTTAATGAAATTTTTGAATTCATATAATAAAATATAGTTATTTTTATCACGTGCTGTGTGTGAATTATATAATATTAAATTACAAATTATGAAATAATTATATATTCAAAATGTAAATTCCATTGATAAAATTATAAAGTGTTACATTCTTCCCCCCTTACAAAATTTCACCCTAGAAGTTTTTTAATATACTAAGGGTACAACATGTGAGGATACATATTCTTGATGAATTACTTTGGTTACCTTATGAATTCTTTATACTTATGGTTTTTCCTTAGTAATTTGACCTGGTGAGTTTTCTTATTGTGTAGAAATTTATCTCTATAGCTGAAGATCATAACTATCTACTCCTCATACATGGAATACATCATGCACTTGAGAAAGGTTTAGTGGTTGTCCTGGTTGATAATCCACAACTCTGATGCGATCAAGAATCTCAAAGGGGTCAATGTACCTCATAATTAGCTTACCTTACCTTCCATATCTCATGCATATCTTCCTTTGAGATATAGAGAGGAACATTTAATATCCAACCTCAAACTTTAGGTCTCGTAAATAATTGTCATCATTGAAATTATACTGATATTGAGAATCAAAGTTGTGTTGTTGAATGATGTTTACATTTTCTATCATTTCTTCAACCATTTATAGAAATATAAAGTTGTGTTTTACAAATTCATATAATAAGTATTGAGTTATAAATACCATAACATAAACGTATTCATATAGAAATATTTGGATTATTGAGTAGAACAAATTATTTTATGTGAAATTGACGGTGGGATGATGTTGGTCCAATTATCCTTTAATTATATCGAGCATGCTCTCAGTATGTACTTATGTGTCTCGATAGATAGGTCAAATTGACCATCAGTTTGTGGGTGATAATCCATACTAATTTTAAAATCCATGTTTATAGAATATTGGAAAGTTGTCTAGTACTCGGTGGTAATACGTGGATCTTGATTACATATAGTTGATAGTGGTGTTCCATGTAGACACGTCACTTCTGTGGTAAATGTCCATGAATGTTGATCGAGTGAGAAGTGATCTAAAATTACATTAAAATGAGTTGTATTTGTTAGGTGATCCACCATAACCCATGTAACAGTATTTCCTCTTGATTTCTTTAGAAGACCAATGAAAAGACCATGGTGATGTTTTCCCATATCCATATATGTATGGGTAATTTTTTCATCATCCCCGTAGAATTTTAATCCTTTCAGTCTTTACCTTCCATCATACCAAGAACATTGACATATATTCCATTATTTCTTTTTCCATTTTTCCCCCCAACAGTTATCTCATGGATGTAAATACATATTTATTCTTCACTGGTGGATGGAGAAGGTAAATATTTATGCATAATTAAATAATTCCTTCTTTAACTCAGAATTTGATGGTACACATAGTCATTCTCCAAATCATATAAACCCTTCTTAATAAATTTTGAACTCTAAGTATTTATATTTTCTTATATCTTTCACCTTCTTTTATATATCCAAATCATCTATTTTCACATATATTATATTCAAAAAAGGCTGACAGATCATTTGAGAAAATAATGGTCATGTTCCATCCGATTTTTAGGCCCCATTGTATGGAAGTAGTGACTAGAGGGGGTGGGTGAAGAGTCTTTTTAAAAAAATAGAAATATACAATTATATCATAGTTATAACATTGTTTAATGTGTAGTGGAAATAAAAATAGATAACACATGATGTCTTTATAAAGTATTAGGTCACTAAGATCCCATTCCTCTAAAAAATATATTGTAATCTGTAAGGACGCTTGTATTAACTAGAACTTCACTTTTGAAAGGGAGTGATAACCCGATTATATACAAAGTAAAAATAAATTTTTCACACCTGCTGATATAACCCCTCACTTTTGAAGGATTCCCAACCTACCTTTCTTTTTTCTAGGAAGAACAACCCAAACATCCTTTTAGATGTTAGGAATAACCCAATGATATATCTTTTGGATGGTAAAATCTTAAAACAAACTCTAGAAGATAAATAGGAGGTATGAAGAATTAAAATGAAAAAATAATATTAATAATTAAAACAACAGACAAGAAGATTATTTAAAAAAATTTGAAGCTCATGTTTTTTTATCATATAAGTAGTGGAAGATGAAAATGATAAATATATTTAGTGATCACAACAAAATAACATAAGTTGAGTAGGATTCTTGATTTTCTTATAGCAGTTGAAATTTTATCATAGTATTCTATTGAATAATCTAATCACAAGTTTATTTATCCCCTTAATCAATTACCTAAAATATTATCTTAAGTTCATTAATCCAAAGATCTTTGTGGAGAATCTATATATCCAGTAGTTTCATGACACATGTTATTGTATAATAATAAAATATTATTACCATTACCTAATAGTAAAACAAGTTTTGAAAAACATAAATATTTCATCCACTTTATTTCATCTTGAAATATTAGAACAAAAAATACAACATATTACATTAAAAAAAGTATATAATTTGTGTTCAAAAAACTGGTAAAAAACAAGAAAAATATCTAGTTTGTATGAAAATAAAACTATTCTAAAAAATATCAAAGTAAGAAGTTTTAAATGTATATAAATTTAAACATAAAAAATGATAAAAAATATTTTTAAACCTTATGAAATAATTTTTTTATGAAAAATATATAAAAATTTGATCAAAATATTTATTTCAATTACACTAATTGAAATAATAATAATTTTGGAAATAAATATTTTTAAACTAACAATGGATGAAAAATTCAAGGTGATAGATTTACTATTCTATTATGAGTGAAGATCCACTATTGAAATTGAGAGTGGTAGAACATTATTCTACCAGTGGATAAATGATCTACCATTTTATGTTTCCAAAGAAAAAACAGAGTATCTGTTGTTGAAACAGAGAGCTGTAGCACATTCAACTACCAGGGAAAAATAATCTACCATTGGATGTTCCAACTATAGAAAAACACAGTATCTATCAATTTGTTACTCTCATAAAAACCATCATGTACTTGAGAAGAACCATATCTAAATCACTGTTAAAAGATATATCTATTAGTGTTGAAGATATACCAGTGAACCAACAGTGCTTCCATCGGTGTGATCTACTAATGACCCAAATGTGCTTCCATTGAAATGATCTACCAGTGACCCAATGATGCTTCAATTGAGGTGGTATGCTGATGACCCATCAATGCTTCTTTTTATGTCATCAATGGTAGGCCACTGAGGGATGATCATCCAGTTATTTAATTGTAGAATGATCAATTGTAGGGAAATGGTGATTTCATTTCATCGTAAAACAACTCACCCAATGAACCATTTATTCAATAATTGAACAATTACCTTAATTAAAACATTTGAATAAAAAATATTATTTTTAATAAAAATATTGAATTTAATTAAATGTGAAGAGATATTAATTTATCGAAACAAGAGAAGTTATTAATGTTTTAATACCTAATTACAAGTAATCCCCCCAATTTGTTAAATTACAAAACATAACATTTATTAAATCTTCAAATATCTTTAAAAAACATTTATTAAATTTACAAAAACTTTCTACTATTTTTTAAAATTTATAAAAAGGTTATTTTGAATCCAAAGATTAAACCAGTTTCCATTTCTAATAAAAAACTTTATAAAATTAATATATTATAGTATTTTCATTAGAATAATAGATAGTTAGTATATTTTTGGGAACATAGTTATCTTGTTAGCATAAATCAGAGTAGAATAAAGTGATTTAAATTGCAGAACACAACTAAAAGATATTTAAATATCATTCAATATATTTATAAAAACATTTTTTTACTTAAACATATATTTTATGCTTCCATAATACTTAATTAAAAATTAAAATTTTCAAATTTAACAAAATCTAGTGGTTTAGTGAAAATTTCAGCTTTTTGTTTCTTATTAGGAACTAATTATAAACATATATTACCTTTATATACATGTTCCATATGAAAATGAAATAAATAATATATGTGATTTATTATATAGTATTAAAGAGGGTTTTTATAAATTGAAATAACACATGAATTATGTAAGAATCTATATTGTAGTATGAGGTTCTGATATTTTTTTGCATTTTAATTTCTTAATTTAGGACAAATGTGAATCCCATAGGTGGTCACATGTTTATCAGAGGTGTTTGGGTCTTGTTCAGAGTTTGGAAACCATATTTTTGTAAGATAAAGGACTACCTCACAGTTAGTAGAAACTATTCAGGTCTGTCATATGATTACTACAAACCAAGCGCTACCTGGGCATAAAGTAGGAGGAGCTTGAATAGTTTGTAACACTTTGTGATTTTGAGTGCACAGTTGTGGGAAAAACTTCAGAATTTTAACAGAGGATTTTTGTAGAGATTTCATATGGTTAGTCAAACAATTCGCCCTAAACATTGGAGGTTCCCCTACCTAAAACAATGTGTGGATGACTGGTGCATTGTTGGGATTACCATGTGGCCAAACTGTGCAGCCCAGTAATTTGGATTAAATTAAAAAAAAGCCTTAAAATATTTATAAACATCATGTTAATTTCTATTACCCTCATTCATTGGATAGATGAACCTTGGGGGCTCTATCATGACACATAAACTACCTTTTGATCTCTATACTCCATCTGATATTAGAATCGAGTATCATCAGTCTCGTTGGATATGAATTGGTGAGTAATAAATTCTTTTGTGTCATTCCTCATTCTTTTTTATCATATGCTCTATTTTGGTGTAAGCTAATCTGATTTAATTTTAGGATCTTCATCCATTCTTCTATTTCGTTCTGATCTAAGTTGAATCATAAGCTAATAATATATGATATCTATACTGCTGACCAATATTAGTTGTTCTATACTTTTTTGTTTTGTTGGTTTCTTTATTAAGATAGTTTTTATTGTGTATCTAGCTTTTATTTCTAGAATGACCCAAAAATTGAATTAAATAAATGTATTAAATGAAGTATATCCTATTAGGGAAGACCTTTAGTTCCCTTGAGACATTTTTTTGGTTTATTTCCAAACCTAGTCCATATATGGGGTGTGTCCTAACCTCTTCTTATTGATGAACAACCCAAGGGGTGTGTGTATGATCTCATATCTTTAGTGAAATCCGAATTATGATTGAATTGATTTTAATTTCTTGATTATGAGATGTTATTTATACATTTACTTGGGAAAAAGTATGTTGAGTTGTTTGAATTATTGAATTTTTTATTTATTATATGAGTGGGTATACTCAGGGGACTTGAATTGTTATAAACTGAAATGGTAGAAAATTCCATGGTTGGTATATAATGGGTCTTGATTCCAATTGGATTCCATGGTCATTTCACCCATGGCTCTTGTTTTATGGTAGGAGATACCTTGGTCCTCTATTACCCTTGGATCTTGAGTCCATATGATTTCAAGGGCATTTCTATCGCTTGGATATTTCATTATAGACTCACATTAGACATGTTCTATTCAGATGACCCTTGGACTCCACCAGTTCCATGACCAAGTTTCCATAGAGATGCTCCTAGAACTCAATGATGATTCCTTAGTCTTCTACTACATTGATTGTTCCCTTCGTGGGTTAAAACTTTTGATTATACGGAACGAAAATGGTAAATGTGGCATGAATGATTATATGGCTCAGTCATGGTATATGTGACACATCATATTATACATCAAGGTCATGGTTGACATGATATGTATGGATGTAGGATGAGTACAAGTTAGTTGTTTCTATATTGATTGTAGCTTCCTTATATAAGAGCCTGAAAATTGTTTTGTTGGGGTCCTAGTATGGATATACAATACCACATGCTTTTTTATATGTATGCCAAGGGAATTTTACTTTCATACCACTTACCTGATTTTTCTATCACTTGTATTTAGCTTGTTATATTTCACAACCAGTAATTTTTATATTCCAATGGGTGGTTACCTACTGGGATTGTATCTCACACCATTTTTTTCCATCATTTTTTTGTCAGACCGAATATTTGGAAGCTGGTAGGGATCGAGGCTAGTTCCCACAATTTGATGCTTGATTATGTTCCATGCTAAGGAGCATGGGAGTATGTTACTGAGTTGATTCGCAAGATGCTAATTGGAGAAAGCGATTTTTGGTCATTTTGGTATTTTTATACATTTATTGTATTATACAATTAGGTACCAATTTTGGATTCTTTGTAGACACATGAAATGGTCATCATTGTATATGAGATACTTCTAGAATTATTTATCTATTTTAGATGTTCTTCTCTTGTATAAATGTTATAATTCTTCTGATATTGATTGCTATTGATAAACCACTATGTTATACTCTAGTATTGAGGGAATAGTCACCACATGGAGACACTATAGGACCTCCCTACTAATTGGAAGAATCTAATGTATAGGGAGATGTGCTTCAGGGTATGTATCCAACCTTACTTCGGGCACTATTGAGAGGAATCCAAATCTGGGATGTTACAAAGTTGAATTAGATCCTTCATTTTCTAGTTTATTATTTAGAGACAATATATTGGGATAGGAAAGAATAGTAATCTGTTGATGATGTGTTCTTGGGAATAACTAGCCAACATATTGGAAAAATCCAAATTACGTCGAAATAAATTTCCATTTTCTTGATTTTGATCATTACAGTCGATTTGATTCTTCTATTGGTTGATTCAATTAAATTTTCATGTTATTGTTGATCTGATTGAGGGTTTTATTTTGTTACGTCCTTATGAGATGATTGTATTCCATCTCATTCCTAATTTTTGGTGTTTGTTATAAAAATATGCCTTGCATCATGCCTTCCCATATAGGATTCATTTCCCATTTTTCTAATTTTATGATAGGTGTTATGATAGATACACCTACTATCGTGGTGGAATTTTATGTAGGGAATTGAGAATCCTAATTGGTAATCTGATTACATGTTGTAACCTATGTAGTGTTTTCATGATTATGGTATAGAAGACACCCTATGAATCCAATTATAGAACATTCATTCAAGGACCATGAGTGGCATAGACTGGAATGTGTTAGGGTATAGATTAGGTGGATTCCATTCTTCAGTTCATAAGGGGTAAAGTCCCTTATGGATCAAAATATTCTAAACCATTTACTTCAACCAATTAAAAAATATTGTTAAATGAATAATTAATTCAACTAGTAGATTTAAATGATAAATATGGAAGTTGACCTAGACCTGGATTTTGAGTGGGAAAGAGGTAGTGTCTCTAGTGAATTTTTATGACTATTTTCTTTATACAGTAATAGATTTAAGTTTAGGATACGTTGTATGACCTACTTATAAGAAGGTTTTGACCTATCCTATTATTTTTTTGTGAAAATTGACATCGTTCCATTTTTAGGCATGTGTTTCACATTGTAGAGGCCTTCCACCATGGAGACCTCTAGTCTTACATGAGAAGGTTAGCGATAACCATGCTCTGGAGGTAGTGTTCTAGGGGATAATACTGGATCCTCTCATAGTATTTTTTGAAGCACTAGGTGTTGTTCTTGACACAGGTGTTGAGGAAAAATCAAATGGGGTTTATCACTTAATTTATACATTTCAGGGAGCACTACAACCTACCTTATCTCTAGCTGAGTTGATGAATGTGTCCTAAAAGTAGCATCATCCCATGTTTTTAGTGAATTGTAGCCCATAGGCTACTGAGATGTGTATTGATACCACTCTTTTGATTATTAAGAATCATGAGACACCTCTTGAGTGGTGATTGAAGAATGCGACTTATATGCTTGAGGGAGTAGTAAAGCATTGGTGGCATGTTAAGAAGTAGGATGATACGATGTGTGACATGGTTTGGTGGGATTTACAAACCAAATTATAGGACTAATTTTCCCCCAATAATATTTGGGAATATTGGAGTTTCATGTTCATGCATCTGTAGTAGGGTGTGATTAATGTTATAGAGTATTTTCAACACTTTACAGAGGTTCAACATTTTGTATCGATATACCTTATAGATGAGGAATCAAGGGAGAGATGATTTGAGGAAGGTCTCTAACATTTGGTTTGATCTCAGGTCACTGTGTTCAGGTTTATAAAAATGACTAAAATGATAAATAATGCTCTAATTATAGAGAAGAACCTATGGGAAGCTGGGGGCATAGGGTAAAGTTGTTTCGTATCTTAACCTAGTGGTTTAGAATCACAGAATGGAAGCATCATTTTGAGACATCACGTGATATGATTACCTTCCAAAATATGATTACTAGTCTCATAGTGTTCTATCATTATTATGTTATATGGTGATACATGTGGAATCTATGCGATTGAGACCTAATAGAGCATCGAACCTGTAGTAGGATGTTACACATGCAATGTTTGATCTAGAAATTCCCCCCAGTAGTGAGTGAGAGGGGTCATATCTAACAGCATGTTCAAGAGAAATTTTCTCATATCTACATTAGGCTTGGAGATAGAGTAGTACCGGTCGATCAGGATGGGGTGGAATTGGACATGGAAGAGGATGATAATCTCTAGTTATCTCAAGGCATTAGATTGGGCCCACTTCGGGTAGTGAGGTTGTGTCACTGGGTCATGGTTCAAGCTAGATATTTTATGTATATCCTACCCCCAACGAGTAGGAAATTGGACCTTATACGGTAATAGGTACAATATTATTAGCCTCATATTTTTTATCATATATTTTTTATATAGTTGCATTGTTTTTTATTATATTCATATTATGGAAAGCCTTGGGCTCGTGATTTAGTTTTATGGGGGTGTCATGACACAAAAAACTCCATTGAGGATCACAGAAAAGGATGTATCCTAGTTTACGTTGTTCCCCATTGAGGTTTGGGGGTTTCATTTCATCTAGAACCTATATTTCCATAAGATGACCATGTCTGATGTCATACATGTGATGTACTGGTTAGTACAATATCAAGACTAAATTTATTTCTTTCACCATAGGGTTAAATTCACATCACTAGAGGGTGAATTTTACATTCACAAGGGTGAGTGTGAAGTCTTTGTGAGATGATCTAGACCCTAATATCATGGGTTGGGCGGGACGACTTCATAGATTTCTAGTTTTTATTAGGATGACTAGGGATCACGTCAGGAAAACATTCCTCCAATGGTTGACAATTTTAGGGATGTTATCCTAGATAAATTTTATGTATTAACTATTAATAGAGAGGATGAGTTCTCCATCGAGATAGTGTTAAGAGCTACATCTATATCCATCCCTCCTTACATGATAGATACGATGAAGTTATAGGATCTCAAGAGATAGCTAAAATATTTGGAGGCAAATGATTTTATTCAACTCATTTATTCTCCATGGGTTTTCTGATCCTTTTTTGACAAAGTAAAATAATACCATTAGTCTATGAATTTATTACAATAAATTGAACCAGTTTATGGTTAAGAACAAGAATTCCATTCCATGAATAAATGACCGATTTGATCAGATTTGAGGAGCTCAGGTGTTCTCAAAAATTGATTTGATATCAGGATGTCAACAGGTCTGTGTTCAACCTATAAACATACCATGTATATATTTTCATAATAGGTATGGTATATATGAGTATATGGTTATGTATTTCGGTCTCACGAACATATCTGAAGTTTTCAAGGCACTGATGAAATGTATTTTTCATCTTTATTTGGAATACATTGTGGTGGTTTTGTGGAATATATCTTAGTATATTCTCACAATCGACATGACCATTCCAAACATCATGATATCATTTTGGATACCCTTAGAGATCCTCATTTATTTTCTAATATCACAAAGGTCCACTTATAGATGGATAAGATTCACATCCTGGGTTATATTATCTCAGACATAGGAGTATGAGTTTTCTAATAGAATGTGAGAGATGTAGTTTCCTAGGATCATCCAAATAATGTTTTTGACATACAGTGTTTCTTCTGGCTAAATGGATATTAAAAGTACTTCATACTGACATAACAAGCTTACCAACGCCTCTCAAAAGCTTAAAAAAGTGGGTTCTGAACCTTTTATAGATACATACCTATGAAACAACATTATTGGAGATGAAAGGGATATTGACTTCCGCTTCAGTATTGAAACTAATATAATAGGGAATAATCTACCCTGTGTATTGTGACACATCACATATAAGGCATAAAGAAATGCTAATTTAAGGAGATAGATTCATAGTGTATAAGTCTCATCAAATGATTCCACATGAATAGAATTACCTAAATCATGATCATGAGTTAGCTGTAGTTGATCATGATTTCCCATATTGAGGACACTGTTTACCGGGAGAGCATTTTTTGGTGTACACAGACCTAAAAGAATCCTCAAGTACATATCTACATAGTGTGATATAAATCTAAGGTAGTGATGGTGGGTAGTATACCTATAGTTCTTTGAGTTTGAGATTACCTATATGCCTAATAATGGACATTCAGTGTTTGATGCATTGTGCATGAGGACTCAAATATCGGCAGTTCAGTAAGCTGGTAGTGAATGGATGCTTATGGAGTTTTTCTCTGAGATGAACATGAAGGTGATGTACATTTTGTGCTATGAATTTATTTAATCCTTAGTTTTGACCTCTACCCTAATGGATAGATTACAGATGAGTCAACTATCAGATTCATAGGGCCTTGTCCTACAAGAGAGTGTGTAAGGTGAGGATCCTCCTCCTTTTTGGTCCATGTGTGAGGATGAGGTCCTGTATATCCATGGTCTCATTAAGGTTCCATTGGACATACATGAAGAGCTTATGTTAGAGTTTCATGCCTCAGCTTAGGCAGTTCACCCTAGATTCACCAAGATGTACCATAACATATTTGGTAGGTACTGGTGGTCAGGTATGAAGTGTGAGGTTTCTGGTTTTGTTATGAGATGTTCCACTTATTAGAAATTGAAGGCAAGCATTAGTGGTCGACCAGAAATTTACAATAGTTTCTTATTCCTGAGTTCAAATGGGATGACGCTATAATGGATTTTGTTATAAGTTTACCCAGATCCCCTTATGGGAGTAGTGTTGTGTTTGTTGTTGTTGATACTCTCACAAAGGTTTCCCATTTCCACTGAATAATGGAGAACTTTATTATGGATGAGATTAAAAGGTTGTATATCTATGAGATAGTACGCCTTCACTAGGCCACATGAAAAATCATTTCAGATAGATATTCTCATTTTACATCTCGTTTCAGGTAGTGTTTTCCGAGGGAACTGGGTACACAAGTTATTCGGTGTATGATATGCCACCGTCAGACTGACGGATAGTTAGAACGTATGATACATGTGTTTGAGGACATGCTGCAAGAATGCATCATAGATTTTTGGGGTACTTGGGACAGGAACATACCTAAGTTATGTTTTCTTGCACTAAGATCTATCAAGAGACTATACAGATGGAACCTTATGAGTCTTTGTATAGAAGTACATTTTGATCACCCCTGTGCGGGTTAGATGAAGGTGAGAAAACTTTACAGGGACTACATCTTATAAAGGAGACTTTTGAGTTGGTCTAGTTGATTAGGAAGCGGATGGCTACTAAATAGCCTCAAAAAATAACTTGCACTGAGTAGGTCCATTTGAGGATATATTGTTTGTCTTATTGGATCATCATTAGTGAGTACTCAATTCCTTTTATGTCATTACTCATTATTTCTCATATTGTCTATGTTATTTAGGTGCAAGATAATATTCTTTAATTTTTGGTTCTTCATCCATTCATTAATTTTATTTGGATCTGATATGAATCTGGATATGATATTGGATGATCACATTAATACCAACATATGGTTGGTGGTCTAAACTTTCTCATTTGGTTTGGTTCATTATTGATATTGTTTCCATTGTGAAGCCAAACTTAATTTCAATAGTGGCCTAGATATTGAATTGATTAAATGAATTAAATTAAATAGAATGTGCTAGGGATACCCTTTAGTTCCCATGATATTTTTTGGAGGTTGATTCTCCAACCTAGGACACCCATGGTGTGTTCCCTGGCCAATACTTTGAACCACCCAAGGGTTGTTTGTATGAGGTCATATCTTCAAAAAATACCAGTTATAAATTAATCTATTTAAATTTATTAATTATGATATGTTCTAACTCCTTTCCCATGTGATACATTATATTGAGTTGTTTGATTTTTTGAATTCTGATTTTCTATATGAGTGGGTATACTCATTGGACATTAATTATTTCCAATTGAAATAGATGTGGATTCCTTGGTTGGTATACCATGGGTCTTGATTCTATTTGGATGTGATGTCCATTACACCCATATATCTTATTTTATGGTAGAAGAATCCTTGGGCCTATACACCACATGGATCTTGAGTCTGTTGGATGCCAAGAGAATTTCTTCCCCTTAGATGCAGCTTATTGGAATCACATTGGACATGATCTATTGAGAGGTCCCTTGGACTCTGCCAGTGCCACTACTATGTTTCCATTTAGATGGTAATTGTTATTGACGAGGATTACTTGGTCATATACACCTTCGATCTGGCCCTTCATGATTTGAAACTTTTAATTATAGAATAAGAACAAGGTAAATGTGACATTAATGATTATAAAACTCAACTATGGTATATGTGACACTTCATATTATACGAAAAGTTCATGGTTGACTTGATATGTACAGATGTAAGGTGTGGTCATGTTATTTATTTCAACATTATTTGTGGCTACCTTGTTATATGGGACTGAAACATTTTTTTAGGGAGATTAGTATTGATATACAGTATCACATTCTATGTTATATATATACCATGATTACATCATTTTTATACTTCATACCTTATTTACTTTTGACTCAACTTTATATTATTATAATGTACAACAAGGACTTTTTATAGACCTTTGGGTGGTTACATTATGGGATTGTATCTCCCACCCAATTCAGGACACCATTTCATACCCATACAGACTATTTGGATACAGGCATGGATTGGGGAAAGCACCCATAGTTTGATTCTTGATTTGGTGCCATGCTTAGGAGTGTAGGAGAATAAAACTGAGGTGATGCTCGTGATGCTATCAGAATATAATGGCTTTTGATATTTTTGTACATTTATAAATTCATTGTATTGTATAGTTGGGTACCTTTTTTTGGTTTCTTTGTAAACATATGACATGATCTTCAGTGTAAATGAGATACCTCTAGAATTATTTATCTATTTAGGTTTTTTCTCTATTCTCTGATTGTTATACTACTTCTTCTATTGACTATAATTGATATTGCACTATATTACACTCTGTTAATGAGGGAAATTCTCCCCATGGACACACACTAGGACCCTACTAATAGTCAGCATCCTTTGATGTTTGGTGAGATTCGCTTAAGGTCATGTAGCCTACTGGGATTTGGGAACTGTTGAGTGGAATCTAAGTATGGCACCTGAAAATATATAAAAGAAAATTGGAATGTTTTCTAAATATATATAATAATATTTTTGTGTTTTTTTAATCTATAAACTATGTGAAAAAAAAACTAGAAGTAACATAATATTTAACCTTATTAGTTGATAATTCAACTAAATTTTTTTCTTAGAACCACCTGAAATTAAACTTTTACCCAGGAAATGAAACCTACATCTAGTGATTTTTGGTCAATTCTACAACCTCCAAATTTATAATCGGAATAAGAAATTAAATCAAAGAATTTACCACTAGAATTGATTAATCTAGTAGAGAAGATACCCATGATATATCTAATAATTATTTTAATATCATTAAGATGACTTTTTGAGGGTTAGACTGATATCTTTTACACATACAAACATCAATCATAATATATGTTCAAGATTTGGTGAGATATAATAAACACACTATCATGAATCTATATATTTTAATATCAATTTTATTTCTCCAGATTCATCCACATATAGTTTAGTGTTAGCTCTAAATAGGGTTCTCATTGTTATACATGAATCAAGTCCAAAATGTTTTATAATTTAATTGAAAAACATATTTTTATTTAATAAAATACCATATATTTTTTATTAATTTTTAAATGAATGAAAAAAATTCAATTCCCTCATTAGGCTCATATCAAATTTATTTTTTATTAATTTTGAAAACTCATTACTAAGAATATCCTTTGTATAACCAAATGCAATATCATTAACATAAATCTATATAATCAATAATCATTTGAAAATATATTTATAAATAAGGTTGGTTCAACCATGAATTTAATAATATTATTATGAACTAAATACTGTATTTTTTTGTTGATAATGTTGAATAATTTAATGAATTAAATTTTGATGGAGATAAACCTAAAAATGGAAATGCATCAAATTATGGGGAGAATAACTCATATTAATTTGATCCTGTAGTTTGGAAAAATCATAAACAAAACTCATTATAAAAATTTATAGGAAATGTTGAATCTTGAATTAGGACTAAAAATATTTTTTAAATTTATATTCTAATTATTCTTTGATGATAATTTTGTGCATAGTTATATTAAATAATACTTGAGAAATTGATGGTTGATAAATCATTTGAGAATGAAATTTTAATGTTATATCCCTTATGACTCCCATGTTTGTCCTTTTCAAGTATAAGAAGATTGCACCCTTCTCAATTCTCATCATTGATAAGGTTTATAAGTCCTTTCTACTTATATTATCATCCAATTTATTTTCTTTCATAGGATAGTTGTGGATTATGGAATCATTATTCCTGATTATCTATAAAAATATTTACTAATGGATATTAAGATACTTTTATTTGAATATATACTTGAAGCTGTTATGATACAAATATATTTCAAACTTATCCACATAGAGATATTTCCTTGAGATTTTATACATCAAGATCACTATAGCCGACTCCATATCAGGTGATAGATATTTCTGGTCAAGAACATTCAACTTCCTTGAGGTGTAGACTATCAATTTATCATTTTCATCATTACACAACCCAATACCTTCATTGAAACTTTTTCATATATCATGAAAAGTTTTCCACTTATGGGTTGTGGAAGAATTTGTGTACCTATAGGTATATTTATCAAATAATTAAATATTTCTTCATAGTCATTAGTCTAAAAAAAATTAAATTTGTTTTTAGTCAACATAGTTAATTTTTTTGAAAATCAGATGATGTTTCTCACAAATCACTAATATTACATAGCTAGTTCAAGGAAATAATGGATATCCATTATAGATATTAGTTTGGACCACTCTTCAATTGCCATTGTCTTAGAAGGGTCCATAAATATCATTTTCCTGGTAATAAAATTCCTACATAGTGATACATCCTCCATTCATATCTCACATTTATTATAAATTTCATATAAATCATCCTTTAAAAATATATTTAGCACAATATTCAAATTCTCCTCATGCTCATACATTATTTTATAGTATATTAGAATGACATAAATAAAGACTACCACAATTTTTCAAGGTAGCCTTTAAAGAAACTATTCATTATGTCCATAAATATTTCTATTGTATTGGTGATTTTGAAGGGAATAATTATGAAATAATAATATCTATTCAATGTTCTAAAGGTTGTATTGGGGATTACTTCCTTATTCACCCATAATTGGTGATTTACCAACCAAAATATCACAAAAATGAATTTTTTTCACCTCATGTATTTGATAAAAAAATTAATCAATATCTGGTATAGAAAAATTCTTTATTATTGTGATTTTATTGAGTTCATGATAATAAATGCAGGGGCACATTGACCCAACCATATTCTTGAGAAAAATCAATGAAACCCCCCATGTGAAGAAACCGAGTATATAAAGCCCTTGGATAGATTCTCTTGTAACAACTTCTTCAGTTCTTCCAACTCAATGGTGGCCATTCTATAGGGAATCATGGATATATTAAAAGATTTATGTATATGATTGGTTGAAAAATCAACTGATCAACTAAGAGGATAGCTATAAATATATTTAGTGAATACATTAATATATTCCCTCTTAATGAGAATGCCTCTGAGAATGATTATCTCCTTATTATCAATCATTTGAGCTATGTATACTTGATCATAAATAAATAATATCTAAAATTGAGATAAATATTCCATATGAGATTCATCATCTTCTTTAAACTTATACAGAATCAGAGGACGACTCAGGGTATAAAGTGTGACCCCATCTCATGATAGTTGATGTTGTATTTATATATGGAAAATGAATCCATGTAAAATAAAGTATGAAACTCCATTTAAGGATGTAGGTTAAGATATTACAGTACTTTCTCTCCATAAAGATTAACTGGGGAGGAGTTATATAGTGGGAATAAAATAATTACTCTATTTTTTGTTCTCATAGAATGCTCCACTCCCATTTTTTAGGTGGTTTTGAAAAGTTCTAGTAAACATTTAATATACAAAATAATTTATAGGGATAGAATAAAAAAGTATTTGATCTATTCTTGAAGGATTAACTGATATACCTATCACCACATCATTATTGTCATCCAACTCAGAAATAATGATATCATTTACCCATCCTTGGTCAATCGACCATGGGTGTTATTTTCAATGATTATCATCAATAACCCTTAGCATATTGAATTAAATTTAATTATGATCATATTATTTAAAGATGAAAAATTGTATTGCAGGCTATGTATTGATTTAAAAATTCATTTATTATATCACATTAACAGGTTTCTTTATCCATATTTGACATTGATTACCCTTCTTTCCCTATTTTACACATTGGAAGAATCTACCTATTTCCTTGATATAGTTTACATGATTCTTATTATAATATTTTTTACATATGGAATGTTGGGTTTTTGTTCGTCCATGATATTTATCTATTGATACTATTAATAGAAATTCCATTTTATGCTTTTTTACCTCCAATATCATGAGACTGACGAGAGTTTTTATTTTTTATATTGACGTTAAGGGATCAATGGAATATATTTTAATACCTGTAAATGTCTCGAATAATTATATAATTTCATATACTAAAATTTAAACCACTAATGAAATTTTACACCATACTTTTGGGGTCGATGTTGAAGTTTGAAGCCGAACATAAAAGCATTGTAATGTTTTCCCCATACGTCATGATAAAATCATCTTCATTTGGTCTTAGTATATGGATATCCAACTCCATTTTAATATGATGATTTAAGGGAAAATATTTATTAAAAAATATTTTCTATATTCCTTTCCATTCCATGCAACCAATATCCACATTGGCATTCATGTACTTGATCAATTTCTACAACTTATCGGCTTCCCCATCAAGATGTTAAATGGTCAGCATGATGTTATCTTAGTCCATTAATTAGTGGAAAACGAATATCATCTAAATATATTTAATCTTTTCTTTTTTTTAGGGGATCAAAAGATCCACTAAATGTAGGAGTCCATTATTTCGTAAAATAATTGACCACAACATTCACTTTTTTAAGAGAATAAGGATTTTCCACATGATTCAATTTATTATTCATAAAACGAGTCATCAAATCTAGTACTTCCTTGATGTTCCAAGATCCCTCTATAATAAGGTTAGGTATCTCATTTGGGTAATCATCACATTCCCTATTTTATAAATTTTTAGTGCCATAACTCTTATTTCCATCCATTATTAAATAAAATTGAAAACAGGGTGAGAATAAATTAATTAATAAACATATAAAAGATAATATATAAACAATAAAGTTATAACTTACAAATGAATAATATAACATTACATATGAGTCTTTATGTTTCAATATGGTTTATCCATTGTAAATTTTACACTAGGTTTTCTAACCTAAAAATATATTCATGTCCTTCACAAAAGTTAGTAAAGAGTTTATGAATTTTTCAAATCATATCTCATGAGAGTTCCAAACCATATGATCAGTAATTACATGTTATTATGTACCAGGTTATGATCTAGTTAATACCCAATGTGACGTTTTCATGGGGTTTAACCCAAGGTATAACTATTCTAAATCCACATCCACCTATAGTATCCATATAAGGATGAAATTTCTTAGAAACCACTCACTTTATATTTTAATAATATTCTATGACATTTTTATACATAGACATATACCATGGGTTTGCACTAAATTATCCTTTTAATAATACAAAAAAATAAATAAAACTTACTTTGATACCAACTATAGTGACTGAATACTTTTACACATATTATTATATTATTTTTAACATAGACATCTAGTATAGAAAACCCAAAGATCATGGGGCCAAGTGTCCTGACAAGATTGGGTTCATAATATGTCAAAAGAGACTAAAATACAACATATATAATTTATTCTCGATAATGTTATCCTAAATCCTTTAGATATCCAAAAACTATATCATATAACCTAGGAAATAAATAAAATAAAGTGGTGGTTTATAAATCTAACAAAGAGAATAAACATGGTAATGAATCATAACATGAGAGTCAAATAAAAAAACATGATCTTATAAAATATGGGGGTCATGAATAATCGTATGAGATAAAAATGTAAATAAAATGGTATCATGTGATTATTAGAATATATGAATGAAAATGATATATAAAACCTGATATACATATAATACTATGCTAACCACCAAGAAAACATCACATAGTGCAGGAGGTCCCATCTTGGATAATGTTTACTCTCTAATCCCATACATACCATATTATGATACAAAAACATTAAACAATTTATTGGAGAACTATCTAGAAAAACTAATTATTAAATTTACATAATTATGTTTTCCATAAAAGTAAGTCAATCATAATGCATAAACATAATAATTTCCCATGAGAATAATTGGGTTGCATAATCTTTCATCATATCAGAATAAAAAGTGATTTCATAAACAATACAATGAGAGGAAGGTATTAAAACCATTTGATGTTCAAACATAAGTATATAATAGTAAGTCTCAACAAATTGTGTTAATTTGAAAAAAACATCATGATAAAGGGTTGGGAATTGGGTATAGAAATGAACTTTTTGAACAATGTTTTAAGGAATCCGTTAATGACTTCTAGAGAAAGTGAATGTATGGAATTTTCAGTGAAAAAAAAGTAAAAAAAATATTATAACTATAATATTATATTATTTAATTAAATCATGAATGTGACTATAGAATTCAAAGGTGATTAACATAAAATCATTAATAGAGAGAAAAGTTCTCTTTAATTGGGTTTGATTTTAAATAAGTAATTTCATAAATGACTATAGGGCATATACCAGACCATCAAAATAAGAGAAAATAATATAGGTATATATGTAAGAGAAATATATATAGAATTTTTAAAAAATAAATAACATAAAATAAAGAGAGAAGGTGATTTAGAGAGGGAATGTTCATAACCCAAAGTAAAAATGGTGGTTCAGAGAGATCCCTTAACCTATGTTCCATAATCGTTATGGACTTATACATAATGGCATGAATAATGAAATTAAATTCCCTAATTAATTAATTTTTATCTGTTTTAATTATATTTTATTTATTATAATTTCATTATTTTCATTATAACCAATAAAATGATATATAGATACTAATTTCAATTTTCTAAGGGCATTTATTTCATGGTTTCATGGTCAGATCACTTGTGTATAACTATTTAAGTTCTTGTGAAATGGTAATAAAACTAAAAAAGTGAATTAAAGTTATATTCAGGTATTTATATAAAAAAATTTTCCAAAATATCTTTATATATCTAGATATGGGGATGATTCACTTATTAAAAATGTTACATTTATTTTGTTAGTTAATTAAGGCAATTTCACCAACCATAATGATCATGATTTTATATTTAATATTATTTAAATATATTTATTCCAAAACATGTAATAAATAAAAATATACTCATTCTAATATTATTTTACCATAAATATATATTTTTGACCAACCATGATGGCAATAATAGAATATGACGTATCATCATCCATGGAAGTAGTGAATGGACATACTATGGACAAAGGTTTTATTTATAGAATAATTTGAGAAGATAAGAGTATAAGTGGTAGCAATTCTGTTATAACAATAAAATTAAAATATTTAAATTTTACTAGAGTTATTATCCCTTTTTTGATGATGGAAGTGAGGAGATGGTTTAAAATGAAAATAATTTTAAATAGGTAGTTTTATAATTTTACTTCTTGAATGTCACCTCATTGAGAAACTCTTTAAGGAAATTTTAATTGTTCTTTCGATGATACCAAAATAACTGGGATATATGGGAAAGCGTTGGGAAGGTATTTGATTATAATGCTTTTAAGATCTATGTCTTAAAAGTTGTGAGGAGTTGAGTGGTATTTATAAGAGGATGAGAGGGTTGTTTTTAGTACTATATTCACAAGTTTATTATTTTGGCTCAATAATATAAATAATATTTATTCTTTGGAATATATACAGTAAATAGTGAATTTTATTTTCAACTATTGGGTTCTTACATTATCCCTGATTTAAAAAACTGAGTTATTTTTCTTATAATGTTAAATATCATATTTCTTCATATTTCACACAAGAAAAATTAAATATTTTAGAGAAAAAGAAAATCACCCTAACCATTTTTTATTGCGTAAATTCATAAAATTAAATCTATTATATGAAAATATTTTTCTAAATATGATAAATTTATTTTTAAAATAAAATCCTCTTTTATTTGAAAAATAAAAATTTTAATATTACGATCAATTTTCTTACCATTAAAAAATTAATTAAGGTTCCATTAAAATATCATCATTACTATAAAAAATAATATTAAATTATAACACCATTTTATGAAAAAAAATATATATAAAATTATTATATATGTTGTAAATATAAAAATAAAACTTATATGGTTTTCAAAAATACAATCACATATTTATTATTTTAAAAACACTTATTTAAATGTACTATGGTATAAATATATAATATTTTTAATTTATATGATACCAAAATATTATTTTAAACTTCCATAGGAGAGTTTAATATTATGAAAGTCCTATTACTATTTTTAATAGTCACATTAGCATTCCAATAGTTAGATTAATATTCCAATGGTTAGATTACTATTCCAATGGTCAAATTTTTAACGATCACATGGGATACATATTTGATATAGATATATTATATTTAATTCATTCCTCATTCTCTTTTATTTTTTCTCAAGGTTATATATTTTTATTTCCCAAAAGAATAATTAATTACTAACATTCCAATTTATTTATACAATATTTTTCATGAGTAAGAATTCTCTAGGGCGTCGAATAGATCAAAATTTTCATATTATTATTGTCTTATTTTGTATTTTTTGTCCCATTGTAATAATTTCAATTCTTATAGACATATGTAATATATAAATGTAATTTTGAATTAATATAGTAAAAAAGAATTGGTTTTATCTTGTGGTGAATGTTTATTTTATCATATTATATTACAAAATATAATATAATTATATATTCGAAAAGAAAATTACAATGATAAAATTCGTATTTGTTACATAATCACTAATGGTGAACAATTCCTATGGTTAATAGTCCTCGTAGTGAACCATTCATCATTAGAAAACCCATTTACAGAATTTTTTTCCTTTAAACTATAAGGTAAACATTTTATTTCAAAACCAAAAAATAATAAAAAAAACTAATAGTTTATAAATGTAATGATACTATAGTAGTTTGTGTTTTTAGATGATAGTTTTTATTAGATGATCAATATTTATTGTACATTGACAAAGCACGTGATGGTGCTTCATTATTATTTAGCATTCAAGGATATCTTGTTTTCCATTTTTAAAGAAATGAAAAATATCACAACAATGACTTCAATAACATAAACATATTGATGTAAATTCCATACTTTATTTGTCTTGTTATCATTTGGATTATCAATGTTGGATGATTTATTCGTGTTGGAGTTTTGACAAATAGGAAGACCTCCACATGATTTTATTTAATTTTCATATGTTATTTCATGTTATTTCATTGAAATATATATTTTCTATTTATTTTATTATAACATGGTTTTATTTATTTAATTATGAAATTGATACATCATCTGTTACTCACCCATGTGATACCTACTATGTTACGACATGTGAGATAAACATTAAAAAGTTTATATTATTTATTTCCATATATTTACATGTGATATATAATAATTAATTAGGTGTGGGTGAAAAAAATATGTATTCTTATTCAAATAAAAAAATTAGTAATTAGCCACGTTTTTTGTCATGTTTTAATGAAAAGTGGATAATTTATAAAAAAAACTAGATATACTTTTAAAACATGGTAAAATTACAATTAAATTTGGTTTTAAGTCTTGTTTTTAAAAATTAAACTATTTTTTTATTTTAGAAATTCATTTAAATGTTTTTAATAAAATGATAAATAAAAAAAATTTATTGATGTAATATATATATATATATATATATTGTTACATTTTAAAATTGAACACACAAACAATTTATAATATATGACATCATTTTCAAATTTAATTTCAATTGATAATTTATTTTAAATTAATTTATATAAATATGTGTGTTTGTGCCTACTTATATATATATATATAATATTATTTAATCCTTTTTATATTAATATATATATATATATATATCGGTCAATATATATGTAATAATATTGTCCAATACCAATTGTGAGTTCATGTGTGCTAGTTTTTATATAAATGTGTGTATATATATAAATATATTTATATTAATTAGCACACACACACACATAAATGTTGAGGTCTTCTAAAAGTAGAAGGTGACTCATGTTTTTGAAGCCATCCCACATCAAAGATTTTCAACAACAAAGGGTTCTCTTACCACCCCTTTTATATATACCTTCAACTAAAGTAGTGTATTTTCACACCCAAAACTCTCCTCTATACATCATCAGTGTGTCACCGACACCCATTCTATATAGTGATGATTCACAAGCATTAATATCTCTATGTGAGTCTGGTTTGGTAAATGTATGTTGATGAATGTTGGAATATTTGGTTTGTGTGGTCATAATTTCTTGATTTTTTCATGTATGGTGCAAGTTAATTTCATCCTTTATTCATATTTGGTTGAACTTTGAATTTTATATGCTGAGTATTAGTGATTTAATTTATTTTTAGAGAGATTTAGATGGATTTATGGAAGTCCAAAGTTAGATCATGGATTAACCAAACCATTTTTATCTTCTAGAAAAATGTGTTTAAAGAGGTAGCAGCACTTAGTGTGGCTCACATTTAATGCGCATAGTTTATCAAACTGTGGGACCTCACATGAAAAATAATACAACATTTTATCTAGTAAAAAAGAATATTTTTTCAGTGGTTTTCCAAATTTTTTGACCAAACTATGAGGGTTCCTAGGAGAGATAGAAATCCTCACACGGTTAGTGTATGATTTTACAAACCATGGGACTAAGCCTTATTTTCATGTTTTCATTATCTGAAAAACCTCTTTAATGAACATTAAATAGTTGTTTTATCCAATTATTCCACATTCATGTTACCCTCTTGAATCTAGAGACTTCATAAATATTTCATGGAAAATTTCCCTCATATCATGTTTAATTTTGTCGTATTGTTGTGTATTGATTGTCAAGAATTAAGGAATGTGACCAATAATCATTTGTTCTTTAGGTTTCTTCTCCATCTACCCTTATTTCTATAAGGTTAATTATAGATCTCGTATGTAATATCAAGATCTATGGTTTTTTATTCCATGTAACATTTAATTATTGAATTTTTTCTTGAATGAGTGAAATGTATAGTGATGATGACACTAATTTTGATATAGATTAATTCTAGATTTTTTTTGGATCCTGATTGGTATGTAAGTGTAGAAACTCATCTTTTGGATTAGTGTCTTCTTGAATAAAATTCTATAACCATTATGTGTTTGAGTTGTGAATGTTTCTAGGGAACTTGGTGTATGGTATTAATATGTTTAGAACTCTAAGATGTGATTCTAGTATCCCTCCTCACCATATTCACAGTTTTTTATAAACACACTAAAGTTATGATGTTCCTTACCATTTAGGGGCCTTTTATATTCTCATTTCCTTGATTTGATACTTTTTTTGGTATATATTGTATATATCTACTTGATAGAAAACGTGTGTCTATATGTGTGTGTGTTTTTATCCTGTGATACCCAAATATGATGCTTCATTACATGAGTGTGCTTATATAGATCCATGTCAATGTTTGATTTTTATCACATGTACTTGTATGTTTCTAATGATTCTCATGATGACATGATATTTTATTCTTTATTTGATCTAACTAATTATGTTTTAATTCTGTTCCATTATTGATAGTTCTTAGCACTCATAATAATTTTTTTGTCAGAATATGTTTATCCCTTAGTGGGGGAGTGTGCCTGACATGAACTATGTTGAAGATGATCCTAAACTCAGGGTAAGTTAACGAAGGACTTGTGGCCTAATATGAGTCTATTGTAGAATTGTCATGATGGCCTTGTGGTCAGACCCATGGAAGTTATAGTATATGATTTCATTGTGTTCTAACCTGATTATAGATATGGGGTTTGATGGCCTCGAGGCCTGACCTGTGATGGATCAGGGACATGATGACCATGTTTCCCAATCCAATTTTATTCCTTGTTACTTTTGAGATACATGTTAACCAACCCAGAGTGATGATCCAGATCACCCCATACATAGTTTCCAATTAATGTTCTGGAATATAATTGAATCAGGTACAACCAATGTTCATAGTGTCTTGGTTAGCACATGAGTGCGCAAAATGTGTTTATATATGAATGATTTTTCATTTATTTTTATCATGGAATACACATATTATACTATTCCAAACATGTTAATAATGAATTTATGGTTCCATACTCGGAATCATCACTAACACTATGCACAAGAATAACGATTCATGCACATACATCAAGATTTGAGTTCTAGTTATGGGAAAGGGGCCCATGGAAGACACTTGATCAGTGGAAAATATAGTGGGTTATAGTATTAGGAATGTCTCTAGATGATTCCATGGTGTTTATTTATTATTATGCTTACACATATTTGTAATATGGTTTGGATTTCCAAATTTGGAGCATGGTTTATTTATATCATGGAAATGGGTGACATTTATTATTACCATAAGTTATTTTATATTCCACCGTGATAAAATTGGTTGTTTTTTTATTATTATGGTGCATGTATGTGATTATAAATGTTATAGTCTCCCCACATATTACATAGAACCCCACCACTAGTTGAAGGCCTCTTTTATATGGGGAGTCACACATGTGGCCTTGTGGTGTCTCGAATCGGGTGTTGTTCAACAAAATCCATGTTGGGGAATTAGAAAATGGTATCAACGGATGAGTTTCCTTTCCTTACTTATCGGTTACTCTGAGAAATGGTATAAAGGATATAGGCAATGTAGAACATGACAAAGAGAGTTTACATGTTCCTAGCCATATCATGTGTAATAGAACTCTATGTTACCTTGGACAGGATTGTTGTTATAGTTTTCGCGGGATTTGCGTGAGTTCATGCATCCTAATATGCCTTAGGATCATATATCATATATAAAATTTCTATATTTTGTAGATTAGTTTCCTAATTTAATTATATTATTGTGTTATATATTTTCTATAGAAGTATATTTTATATTTAGTGGTATATATGTGTTTTTTGTTGTGGTGATATATCAATTTGGCATTAGTTAGTTAACCTTGATAATGATCTTACATTTATTATATATGTGATTGTGACTAAGAAAAACATATAATGATATTTTTTTAATACTAGGTTTATTGTGACTTATTATTGTGGGAAACCTCCTTGGATAGGATTCCAAAAAATTCCTTTATGTGTAACCTACAACATCTTATATTGTTTTTATATGCAAGTTATTGTGGATGATTTAAACATTTAGGTGGAATTTTTTAAAATTACACTATAAAGATGCATAAATTCTCCCACTATGGAGTATTTTCTAGTTCTACCTCAATCTATACAGAAAGATTCACTTCAGTATACTCTTGCACCCACTCAAATGGTTTCGGCATTGGAGCCACTCAAGACTAGATAATTTCATATTGTAACTTCTCATGAAAGAGGAGTAAAGAGAACCATTGTTTAATATGTCATTTCTTCCAAATCCATCATCCTCAAATTTTTTAGGGAACTGGAGGACCATAGGATGTTGAGTAATTGATAGACATCATTAAGGGTATTTTTAACATCATAAATATCCTAAATAACTGATGGTTCAACCTAGAAGAATATATTATTTAGGTACCCAAGAAGATATAGTGTAGGGAAATTGAACAAGAAGGAATACATGAGGGTCTTTGTTAGGAGGCCTTCAAGAACATGTGATTTCAAGAATTCATTCTGAATATTTTGAAGCTAGATCGTTATCCAGAATTCATAGTGATTTATTGGGGGATCCATGACAATATATGTTTAATCATCTTGTTTCACTAAACTTCTTTTCTTATCTCCCCTTCGGCTAGAAACGATTCATTAATGGCCAAGAAGTTTTAGGTTTCACTTCATCCTAATATCATATGGTTGTTCAATATTTTTAATATAATGACATATATAACACCCTGGACCCACACTCCCAAGTCTCGTGATCAAATACATATACTTTCATAATTTCTTAATACCATATCTAAAATACAATATATATCTATTCACAATTAAAAATAATAAATTATTATTAAATTTCTTACATATTAATGATATTCTTAGGTTGATATCATTAGAGAATTATGACACATAAAAAACTAATATATAACCTGTATTTCTCAACTAATGGACATCTTTTACTATTATATATAAGAAAATAATTAATTAATGTCAAGTATCCAACAACTCCGAAAAATTCTTCCATAATTTATATCCTTATAAAAATATAACATATAATACTTTTATTCAGAACCTAAATAAATGGAAATATAATAAGGGGTGAGATCAAATGCATGTTAAGGGAAACATAAAATTGAATCAATAATTCCATAAAGAAGGAATACATATTAATATAGGAATATATAAAAAACATGCAGACATAATCAACTTGAAATTGTGTGCATTCTATATCCATGAGAAGAAGTTAGAATAAAGATATCTGTAATAATAATCTAATACTGATGAAATACAAAATTTTAGACATCAAAAACTATTTCTAAGGCATTATACTAAGACACATTACTTGTCATCAAGACCTCAATCAAGACATCTTGTAGAATTGGGAAGGAATACGCAAAATAACCAAACTTTTTTTTTCTCATTAGACTCATTCATGCATCATGGGGTTACACAATTCTAGACCCCACCCTTCACCTGATTAATCCTAATGTATTCTCTATAAGAGTCAAAATTAAATTTTATACCATTCCCTAAGGAACCTTTGGTTAAATAAAAACATAGTTATCCATATAACAAAGAAAATATAATATCAATACATAATAAACATGTTTGAGATTTCAATAATCATAAATAATATCAATTGAGGGATTACATGATCATAACACATCCTGATAAATTTGTTGGATGGTCAAATGATACATAGTCAACTTAAAAAATAATCATCTGTATTGGAAAAAATGTAAATACCCAGAATCTGGTATCCGAGAGTTGGTGCCCTAATTTATTAAATTGGAATATATAAAAGGCTGAAATCCAAAAACAATTGATCAGTTTAGCAGTTTTTGAAACTATATTAAACTCATGAAACATACATTAAAATTTAACTATAGAATAAAACATAGTCAATCCTTTGAGAACATCAACATTATCATCGCTTAATCCTATATCATAATCATAATATACTTCATGGAATATTGGGAAAAATAAAACATTATAAAGTGGTAATCTAAGATGATCAATAATGGTAACTGTATAGTGGAATCTATCATGAATAAATAATCATAATCAATAAAGAAAGGAGAGTAAATGAAACACATTTCATTTAACATAAATTGAGCATAATATAAAAAGAATAGTGACATATAAATAATCACATGTGCTTGAAAACATGAAAATGGATATTATACTACTAAAATAATCACTTAGAATACCAATAACTAATCTCATAATGAGGCAATTCATAATATCATACATCATAAAAATACCATCAAGGCTTCGGCCATGACACCATTTATAAATGGGTAATGCATCCACCAATAACCAAACTAGTTTGTCTTATGATACCTACAAATGCATCAAGTGGCTATAAAGGGCTACATCCATCACTTAAGAAGTCCAATTCTTTCTTCATATGAAACCAAAAACAAAATAAACATTCTAAATAGAAAAATCTGCATACGAAATGTGAATACATTAAGTATAAAACATGTATGGTATCAAAACAAAACATACAAAATAAAAATGGTCATAAACCCTTAAATAAAATATTTTAGATTGTATAATAAGATTTATACCTCAATAAATTATAATATACATCAAAGTATGTATAAATAGATGAAAATATTATAATAAAATCATAAAAAATATTTAGAGAAATTCCACTCTTTTACAATGAAATCAGTTATTTAAAAGCTCGTGTAATTTTATTAGAAAACTAGTTTCATTTACAATAATCATGTAAATTTGTAAAGTAATATTCAATAAATTAAGGTTTCATTATGTTATAAAATTGTTCTAATTTTGTATAAGTTAAAAATAATCCTTTCATATTTTTTCTGAAAAGGTCATAATGTACGAAATTTAGAAAATGAAAAAAAATATTCCTTTCAAACCCTTATATAAAAATTTAAATATGGGTAAAAACGATTTAATTTTTTCTTGGATAATACTAAAAAAATTGAAATAAATTTTATGAATCATGGAAATGGATGATAATTATTACCCTACATATACTTACGTATAAACAATCCCAAATTATAATGAGACGGTGAAATTAACCCTTACCATGAAATTACCTTTAATTGAATGTTCTTTAACCTCATGTATAATGGTTTAAATAATGTTATTAATTCATAACATAACAATTTAAATATTTATGATATCATATATTATCCTCTTATGTCATTTTGTTAATAATTTTTCATTATAACCCTTGTTTCAGGTTTAAACATATTTATTTTCTTAAGAATTTCTAGTTGTGTAAGTCTTGTTCATTATGAATAGGATATATTTAGTTCATATAAAATGATATTATGTTCATATGTATTATATTTACTCATTATATACATTTTCTAAATCATTACTAAATGGTTAACATGGAAAACTAATAACATCATGTTGTGAAAATGGTAGGTTGTACGTACACACGAGTGAAAATATCATTCCCTTCACGGTGATAGGGTAAGGAATTGGATGGTATATTAATTATAAATAATTAATATAATTTCATAGTTATTATTTATTTCCATTTTATACATAATTATACCCATACTAAATATTTGGTGATGAAAAAAATGACACCACGGCGTAGAGATGATAAGTCTTACAAACGCACGTGTGCTGCTTTCATTTTTCATAAGATGAATTAATCATTGAATATTGTTTTACCATAGTCCTAATTAAATATAAGTATATATATGATACTTTATTTGATAATTTTTTATGTAAAAACTCATGAAGAGGAATTATAAGAATAAATAAACATGAATGTGTGAGTAAAAATGATTTCCTCTTCTTTGGCAGACTACCTTTAGATCTCTTCTGAAGGGATATAGGGTTGGTACATTTAGAAGACCATGAGCTACAGAACTATTATCAGGATTTTTAAAGGATAAATTAACATGTTTTTTATTGATCAAGTAGTCTCAATGTGGTTTGAGGAAGTGATGAAAGAGGTGCCCTTTTATAATTTAGTTAAGGGGTATTTTTGGAAACTCTCATAATATTATAAAATAATATGGTTATTCTAGAAAAAAATACATTTAAATGGAATATAAATTAATAGTTTTGGAAATATTATTCCATGTATTATCACCTTTGTGATTATTTAACAATTTTTGTGATTTTTAAAAATTTAATAATATATTAATTCAATTAAGTATCATTATTGTCAAATTTGATATTATTCTTTTAATTTTTCTTCAAATGCATTACGAAAAAGTATTAGTTCAAATATAATAATTTCAAACATATCCAATATATCATATAGATCTTGAACATTTGTTATAAATATAAAATAATTCCAAATAAATCAAAATTAATACTTTAAAATCAATTATTTTATTTTTATATTAATTAAATAAATATTGTTTTAACGTTGAAAAAGAATTTAAGGTAATTATATAATTTCTAAAAAAAAAAAATAATGAAAATAATTTGATTAATAATTAAATATAAAATTAGGATCGGTCATATCTATATTTTTTCCAATGTGAATAGATAAAGGATATTAAATAAAAAGAGAGTGACATTTTGTAACTATCTTTAATGTTAATAATATAAAAGTTGTTTTCATGGATAAGTTTATTTTAAACGAACAAAATACAATATTAAGGTGATATGTTTCAAATAATATTCATAGAAAACTTTCTAACAAGTTTAGCTCATTGTTAGACCCTTATATTCGAGTCTTAACACTGAGTTAATCCCTTTAACTCTTATTGTGACAACCTAGTGTTTTAATCTTTCAGGGTTTACGTAGATACTATAAAATGACAGAATAACCATAAATAATTCATTGGTGAAATTTTAAAACATTTATAAATCATTTTACAAAAAATTATATTTTTTTTGGAATTTTATATCATTCAATAAAATATTATTTATTTTAATATAACATTAATGACATTTTTGATACTATTAATTTCATTTACATTTACAAAAATCAATAAAACAATATATATTCAAAAAACACTTCTAATATATCACTAAAAATTCCATGTTATCTATAAAATTTAAAGATGAATTTTACTA
Source organism: Viscum album (assembly GCA_963277665.1). Taxonomy (NCBI): domain Eukaryota; kingdom Viridiplantae; phylum Streptophyta; class Magnoliopsida; order Santalales; family Viscaceae; genus Viscum; species Viscum album. The sequence goes on along the minus strand of OY728128.1, from coordinate 255,686,932 downwards.
TTTAAAATTATATTTATTTTAATATTTTTAATATCACTTATTTGGTGTTTCTATTAATTAAATAATTATTATATCATCACTGAATACACCTTTTGGTTAATTATTTATTTTAAAAAAATATAAATAAATAATAATGACTATTATAAATATTTTATCTTTAAAATTTATTTTATACTCTAATTTTTCTTCTTTTTATTCAAATATTAAAAATGTTATAGTTATTAAAGATATGGGTGCAACATCTTTATCTTTTATATAAATAAAATATAATAAATGCCATATACTCATCCAAGTATCTTAAAAAGGTTGTAATATCATCATGAGGATAATTTAGGTTGACAACCACAAATCCAATTAAATTATTACAAGTGTTAGTGTAAATTTATAATATTTTGAACATTATTTTTACTATTAATTATTGGATTTACTTTTAACCCTATTAATTAAAAAAATGAGTAAAGTTACTATTTATAATGTGATAAAATAAAAGAAAACTATTTTAATAATTTGATCCCAATAATTACAAACATGTAACCCATTTTTTAAAATTTGAAATGAAAAACATACATTAATTATTTTAAAATTAATCTCATTGATATAATGAGAAATTTGTTTTTAATGTGAAAACATTCAAAATAATGAAATGTTTTTATGTATAGATTCAATTTTAAATTGATCCCAATTACCTACATTAGATTAAATAAAAAAACTAATTATACTTTAAATATAATTAAAAATATATCTTAACACCATAAATGTTTTAGATAAAAAAGTAATTTTAAATGAAAATGCATTTTTTATATTCATCAATATATATAACTTATCAAAAAGGCACCCAAAATTAAACCAAAGTAAATTTTTATATTATAATTTAAAATAAGATGTTTATTTTTTCAAATATAATTTATAAAAGTGTCAAAAATTGTATTTTAAACAAGTAATCGAATAAAAAGTTGTAAAACAACCTTTTTAAAAATATGGGTTTTATGCATAAAAATTGGATTTATTTTTATAGCATGTTTATAAAACATTTAGGATAAATTAAAAAAATTATATAGAATATATTAAATATAAATTTAATTAATATTATTCACTAATAGTAATTATTTAAATATATTTGGATAATTCAACTTTGGCACATAATTAGAGTTTCTATAAACACATTTCTATTATATGAAATTGGGTTTTATATTTTTATTTAATTATTTGTTTACCAATTAATTAAATAATATATTTAATCTTATTTATAACTTCCAATTTAACGGCTAAGAGATAATTGTATTTTAAATAATAATATTAATAATAAATTGCAGTTTTTTTAAACTCGATGTCACATGTAATGTAAGCTATCGAAAAAATTAACTATAAAAAAAGACATATCATAAAATGTTGGTCTGTTACATTATACCCTCCGTCAATAAATTGTGTCCTCACAATTTGAAATTTCATTTCAAAAATAAAAGTTTGAAACTTGAAAATTAATTTTTTGGTGACCCACATATTAAATAGTGTTAATGCAACTTCCACTTTAAAATAGAGATGGAAGTACGAAGGTCACATGAGATAACACATACAAGGGTTCTATGTAGGAAAACATGGAAATTGAATTGAAAAATAACTATCATGTTCATATGGATAGTGATTTTGAGCAAGATAATTTGAAATTGAACATTCAAAAAACTAAAAATCCAATGGTAGGTTAGAAGACCATTGATTTCTTAGAAAGAAAATAAACAGATGATGTTTTTGATCCAAAATATTTTTACTAGATTTGGGTAACTCTTTAGTTATTTAAATAAGAAATTTTTGATTTATTTCCATGTAATTATCATAATATCATCCTTCTGATGTGCTTATAACTAATTCCACTTCATCCCTTACACCTGTAAATGAATGTTCAAAATTGTTTTTTCACACCTAAAGTAATTTTATGAATCACAAGATCCATGAGTCATTCTTTTGGAATTTTAATGTTTTCTCTAAAAAAAATGATTATCAGATTTTATCCAATATGATAAATTATACATTAACCACAATAAATAATATCTTGTGTCCAATTAAATCCATTCTAACCATAAGACTCATCCAAAATACATATTTCCAAATTCACAGCCTAAAAATTTATAAGGAAGGTCACTAAATCTACAAAATCAATCATAACATTAGATTATCCAAACAACGTAAATTGTCACATACCATATATATGAAGAACCAAATCACCATAAAAATAATAATAAATACTTTAATGCTTTCAAATCATTAAATAAGAAGCACTGTAGTACAATCCTTATTTATTACATAATTCTTATGACTAGTATGTCATTAATAAAATAATCAAATGATATAGTTCTTAAATCCAAGAATAATCACATTAATAATTCCTCTCAATCTTTGGTATTAGTAAATTATTTAACAAGATCCATGTTGCACTTTGGGGTAATTACATTGATGCATAAGACATTGATTTTTGTAGTATCCCATCTCCTTACAGTGGAAGCATCGTACATTCACAACTTTTTTCATACCATTGTAATCGCAAGTATGGTCTCCTTTCTCTACACACATGTAGAAAACTCCCAATCCATTTAAACAAGTACCATGTTGTTTCATTGCAAAATTATCACATGTGGTAAAATAATTCTTTGCCTTCTTCCCTTTATCCATTTTTTTTCAATCTGTCATATTATTCTATGTCTTCTCTATGAACGCATAATAGATGGATAATGATATTATTTCCTCATATGATGAGAATTTTTTGGTGAATTCTTCCCTTCAAAATATTGGAATAATCTTATAAATTATATTGTCATACTTACTCTTTGAATCATGTGAATTTGTGAGGTTCACATTCCTTCTACTAAGAGCTATTTATAAATGATGAAATACAATAGATAAGACCATATCAATTTGAAAAAAATGATAACTTCAAAACTAGTTAAATACTTAGCATAAATTGAAAATTTTATGTGTAGCTTATCTCAGGATCAAAACATGGTTACCGTGGGATGGTATACTACAATTATCTTCAAAGTATATCTCAGGGTTAGTTTCCCTAGTGAGGGATTTTATAAATATAGTTCCTAAGGTTTATATTAAACGTTCTTTAATACTAACTATAAATACCCAGAACTTGGTTACAATATTTAGTGCCTTAATTTATTAAATTATAATAGAGACAAGACTCGAATCCCAAAGGTATGATCAGTCTAGTTGTTTTGGAAACTAGATTACAAACATGAAACATATATTATAATGAAACAATAAAATATAAAAATAGTCAATACATTGAGAGATCAAATATTCTCCATGTATAAACCTGCGTATTAATCATAATAAATATCTCAACATCCTGGGAAAAATAAAACATACTAAATGGTTGACCTCATATGCTCAGTAAGTGTAAAAATGTAGTGGAATCTATAATGAACAAATAAGAATAAACAATAAAAAAATATAAATTACTGAAACACATTCCATTTAACATAACTTAAGAAAAATATGGATCAAACAAGTAATACCATATAAATAATCACATGAGCAAGATAACATAACCATGGACATTATTCTGGTCGAATAATCACATGGAATATCAATAACTAATCTCATAATGAATAAATTCATAATTTCAGACATCATAAACATACCATGACGACTTTTTCCAAGACCCCATACATAAATGGGTAAGACATATGCTAATACCCAAACTAGATTGTATCATTAGGCCTACCAATGAATTGAGGGTTTATAGAGGGCCCTGAATGTCAATTACTAAGTCCAATTCATTAATCATATGATAACATAATCAACATAAACATTTTTATTAAAAAAATATGCATAAAGAATATGAGTACATTAATCATAAACCATGAATGGTATCAAAATAGAACATCCATAGTCAAAATGATTATAAAACCTTCAATAAAATATGGTAGATTGTATAATAATAGATCAAAAAAAATTAATCATAATATCCAACAATGTATGTTTACATGTTTGAAAATATTCTAATAAAATCATTAAAATTTTCTTGAGAGAAATACCCCTTTTTTAATTTGAAATCAGTTATTTAAAATTATGTTCAATTTTAAGGAAAAAAATTTTCATTGAAAATAATATTTTAATATTTTAAAGGAATTTTCTGGACAATAAGGTTTTATGACAACATAAAATCCCATTTAATCCATATATGTTAAAAAATATTCTCTTTTTTGTCGAAAAATTCATAAAGTACCACGATTGGAAAATGAAAAAAAAATATCACTTTCAAACCATTTGATAAAATTTAGATCATGGATATAAATGATATAATATATTTTGGGATAATAGGAAAATCAATTGACATTTTTTTAAGAAAATTTGACATGGATAATAAATATTTCCCAACAAATACTTATGTATAAACAATCCCAAATAATAATGAGGTTGTGAAATTAACTCTTACCTTGAACTTTCCGTTATGTGATTGTTATTTAACCTCATGTATAATATTTTAAATAATTTTATTAATTTATAAAAAAAATCCAAAATTATGATACGATATATAATCCTCTTATATCATTTTGTTAATAATATTTCATTATAACCCTTATTTCCGGTGTTAATTGTTTTATTTGATAAGGAATGTCGTGTCATTTATGTCAAGTATATTTTTTATAGTATATATTTAGTTCATCTATAGAATGATATAAGGTTCATAGATATTATATATAATATATATATACATTTTTATAATATTTATTTAATTGTTAACATTGAAAATGAATCACATCGCGTTGTGGAGATGGTAGGTCGTATTTACAGACGAGCGATGATATCAATCCATTAAAGGTAAAATGGTTTTCAATTTTATGATATATTAATTATAAAAAATTATTATAGTGTCATATGTTTTATTTTTATCCATTATATGCATCATTATACACATACAAATAAAGCTGCGATGAAAACAATTATGCCACAATGTGGAGACAGTAAGTTGTACGTATGCACGCAGAGTGATTTCATTTTTCATATGATGGATAAGTACAAGAATATGATTATATGAAAATCATAATAACATATAATAATATAAATTATACTTTATTTATTACTTTATCATGGAAAAACTCTTGAAGAGGAGGTATAAGAACAAATGAACTAGGATGAGTTAGTTAAAATGATTACATCTCCATTGGCGGACACCCTTAAGGTCTCTTCTGAAGGGATGTAGGGTTTTTCTTTTTGGAATACCAGGACCTAAATAACATGTATATGGTTGTTTAGAGGATAATGTTTCATGTTTTTTTTGATATATTAATGTCAATATGGTTTGAGGAAGTTGGCGAGGAGGTACCCTTTTATAATTTTGGTGAGGGCCACTTTTGGAAACTCCCTAAAGATTTTAGTATAATATGGAAATTCTAGATCCAAGGACTTAAAAATTGATTATAAATGAATATTTTAAGAAATTTAAGAATATATATCATCAATATTTTGATTATTTAAAATTTTGGTTTTTTAAATAATTTAATAATATATTAATTTAATATGGTATCATTGTTGTCATATTTGATATAATTATTTTAATTTGAATTCAGATGCATCAAGACACACTGTGATTTTGAATATAATACTTAAAAACTTTTCAAATTTTTCATATATATCTCTAAAATTCATTACAAACATTAAATTGTCACAAATATATAAAAATTAATACTTGTCAAATCAATTATTTTATTTTTCTATAAATAAAATTAATATTTTTTTATCATTGAAAAAAAATTTAAGGTAATTATATAATTTATAAAAATTAAAAATAAAATTCTATAATGAAACTAATTTGATTAATATCAAAACTTACATTTATTATCATTCATATCAAGATTTTGTCCCTATGTGGACAGATAAAAGATATTAAATACAAAGAGAGTGTCATTCTGTAAATATCTTTGATTTAAATAATATATATGATAATTTGATAGAAAAGTGTCCATTAAATAACTAAATTTAGATGTTGAGGTGATAGGGGTAGAATATACTTCATAAAATAATTTTTTTCACACGTTTATGTCATGGTTTTACCCTTATATGTTGGTTTTAATAATTAGTACATCCCTTAAACTCTTACCGTGACAACCTCAATTTTTACTCTTTAAGTGTTGATATAGTTACTATAAATTGAAAAAAGACCCATTAATAAGTCATGGATGAAATGTTAAACATTATCTCAATCATTTGGATGAATTAATATTTTTATTATTTTTAAATATTTCAATAAAATAATATTTATTTTAATATAACATTAATGACAATTTTGATACTATTCATTACTATGAATTTTACTAAATTCTATAAAACAATATATATTCAAAAAAATTCATATAATATATCAATAACATGGAAATTTTATCTATGAAATTATTTTATGCATTAATAATTTAAAATTATAATTACTTTTATTTTTTAAATAGAATTTACTTAATGTCTCCATTAATTAAATAATTTATCCATCATCATTGTATATGATTTTAAGGTTATTATTTAGTTATTAAAAATTAAAAATAACGTATCATTATAAATATAAATATTTTATATTTAAATTTACTATTTATATTATAATTTACCATCGTATAACCCTTTTTTTAATTTATATTTTTATTAAATACTTTGGTGTGTCATCTTCAACTTTTATTTAAATAAAATATAATAAATCTCTTACTCTCATCCATATGGATTATAAAGGTTATAATATCAGTCCAATGATTCTTTTTGATGACAACCACTCAAAAAATTACATTTGGTTATGTTTTTGGTTAATTTTCTAATATTTAAATTATTATTTTTACCCTTAATTACCAAATTTACCTTTAATTGTGTTAAATAAAAAAATTACAAACGTTAATATTCATAATTCCAAAAAAAAGAAACCTATTTACATAAATTAGAACCACTGATTCCAAATATGGAATCAATTTTTGAAAATTCAAAAAATAAGTTTCACTAATTGAGTTAATATTAATCTCGTTGATAGAATGAAAAAACTATTTTTTAAAGTGAAAACGTTCAAAATATTGAAATCTTTTTATATTTGAATTCAATGTGAAATTAATTACAACGAACTAAATTGGATTAAATGAATTTATTTTATAATTATAATCTAAAAAATCAAAAATATAACGTAACACCAAATATTAATTACACAGTAAAGTTATTTTCAATTAAAATGCTATATTTTCTAACTATTCATCAAAATAAGAAACTTATCAGAACAATACCAAAATTCAACCAAAGTAAATATTTATATTCCAATATATAAGAATAATTTTACATTTTCAAATATAATTTATAAAATTTTAAAAAATTTGATTTAAAATATGTTTTCCATTAAAAGGCGGTAAAACAACTTTTGTAATAATATGGTTTTTTGTGTAAAAATTGAGATATTTTTCTATCTTGTCTAGAAACCACATGGGATGAATATTTAAAATTATATTTATTATATTACATATAAATTTAATTAATATTATTAACTAATATAAATTAATTTAATATAGTAGGATGAAACACATTTTGCGCATAATAATAGTTTTTATAAAAACATTTCCTTCCCATTAAATTGGGGTTTATATTTATTTTTATTTATTTGTCAATAAATGAATTCAATAATAGATTCTCATAATATAGTTAATCGTATTAATAACAAAAAAATTAATTTCAATGAGATAATTTAATTTTAAATATTAATATTAATATTATATCCTAGTTTCGTTTAATATCGATATCACGTTCAATGTAAGCTATTGAAAAGATTAACTATAATGAAACATACCACAAAATCTTGGGGTGTTACAAAAAACAAATGGTACGCTGATACATTTCCATATATCAATATCATATGATAAATTATCGATAAAAATCATCTAATATGAGCTATGTAAAATGTGTTGTTCACACCATATAGAACAATGAATATATGACTAATTCAATACTAAAATACCAAGATCAAGATACATCTAAATAATGAAAAATGATAGTTTCAAAAGAACGTATCTTAGAAAGTGATGAATACTTGTCCAAAGGATTATGTGGCATGAATTTATATATGTATAAAACAATGACATAATACCAAATAATAGAATCAAAACATAAAATGTACCTTTATTATATAAATTATGTTCAGAGAATGATTATTAATTAATTAAAGAAAAATGAATTAAAAATAATCCTCACCAATAAGGAAAAAACATAATCAACATCAACATTAATTAGGTACCATAATTTTGATTATTGATCCCATGAAATACAAATATTATGAAAAAATATATTCATGGGAAGTGAATATAACATACAAATAAACCATAGTTCAAAAAGTATAATATGTCTCAATGAACCAGAATGGAGACCAATAAAATCCATATTGATTTATAAAATTTTGAATAAAACACATTGAAATTTAGATATTTTTATTGATCATTAAATAAATTTATTAAAATATAATTCATGTAATTACATCTAAAATAGGTAGAATATTGACCATATAAACGAACTTAGGTGAATAATAGAAATTTCGGCCCAAATGAATAAAATTTAAGATGGAACACTTATGGATTTTGAAACTTTCCAATAAAAACCCCCATAGAAGATAAGGATTTAAATTAAACATCAAAAAAAATATTAAATAATAATTCTTGATATGATAACTAAAAAATATATTATATACACCACATAAAATAAATTATGTTCATAAATACAAAACTTGTCTCGATGTAGGGTAATTCAGAAAAATAAATCCTTACTTATTTTCGTGAATTTCATGAATGTAATTTAACTAGATTTAATAACAACATTTATATATTAATAACTTAATTTAAAACCAAAATCATATCTATTTTCATTCATAGTTTTCAAAAACAGTCATTCTATACACTAATTATTTCTATTTTCATATCGTGTGTTTATGGTCATAATCATTTGTACAAGTTTCATAATAGTAGTTGTCGTTTTCCATTATTACCCCAAATTTAATCATTACTACGACATTAAATTTATTATTATGTATGTTTTATAATAATTAAGAATGTTTAAATTCTTTTTTTTAGTGTTTTACTCTTTATCCTTGAAGATGAAATCGATAATAAGTATTTTACAGTTATTCATGTCAACCGAAATGTGATTTCATAATTGAAGAATTCAATGTTGATATAACCGTGACAATAAAAAGATATTTACATATTTATATCATATTAAAATACTAAATAATTTTTTATATTCATCCATGAAATAAATTTATTGTACTGTCAAGTTGGTGGTTAAACCGACCCAAACATGAACCTACGATGATTAATTAGTGATTATGAGAAGGTTTAATAGTAATATAGTTATACCAATAGAATAATGATCATATTTATTATTTATTAGTGTGATATATAATAATTTTAAATAATTATAAAGATAATAATATAAATGTAAATTCATTACATGAAAAAAAGATATCATTTTCCTATTAGTTTTCTCATTTTAAATGACTGAATCAATGTTAACCATTTTTTGGTCATTTCATTAATAGGTTAACAATTTTTTCAAACAAAAAAATTGATTATTTCATTAAAATAATATTTATCCTTTAATTCCATCATGATATCCAAACATGTAATGCAGTGAATAAAAATAAACATGTTACGTCGTGTACTTGAACTCTATTCCCCTTCCCGAGTCCCCTTACACGGATAACCCACACTGTCCTATTAATCTTAGCCTACACGGAGGGTTCACAAAGGACACGACGTGTACTAGACAAGGTTTCAAAAACCCGTGTTGTTAGTTACACGGTTGGCTACACGGTTCACTCTACATGGCGTGCTCCCTAAGAACACGGCGTGTACTTGAACGTTTTCCCCAACCCGTGTTGTTTGTGACACGACTGGGTAATTAGGTTACATGGAACAATGTGTGATAACAACACAAAGAGTGTAAAGTCAATGTTTCATCCATCCATGTCGTTAGCCACATGGTTGGACACACTGTCACTACAACACGGTGTGTACGTATTATGCACGACGTGTTCTTGAAAAATTTTCACAACCCCATGTTTCTGCCCACACAGTCAGTGACATGGTTTAAAAACTACATGGCGTGTATTAATAAAGTGCACACCGTGTATTCTGGTTGTTTCCAGGAAGTAGATCAGATAATGCTCAGAAACCCATAATACACAGAAAACAAGAGTTAAGGTTCCAAATTCTGATCTGTGAGGGCCCATACTCCCTGTGAATCAAAGTTTGGCATCTCATACATGTTATAACAAGGAAACCAGGAAATGATCCACCAATGTCTGGTCCATGTGGGCCTATAACACCTCAACAACCAATGTTTGGTGTCCATCTAAGCAAATTACTATACAAAAAAATTCTCAATCAAACAGCAAAGATTCTATCAAAGCTTCTATCCCAATAGCATGCATAATCTACACAACATCTGTCACAACAACATCAAATCGCTAATCCATCCAAGATGGCATGGAAAGAATGCATGACATGTGATTTCTAACAAGTACCTATATGATGCATGAGTTGGAATACCCTTATCTCATCGGGTTTCGACAGAAATAGAACCGCAATAAAAACAAAGGTAATAGCACAAAGCATGTGAATCACCCAATAGTGATATAAAATCAACTATAAAACTGAAAACTAGTAAAACTGCAATAAACGAGGTAGTATGTCTTTTCTCTATAGATGGGTTTGATACTCCAAGGCATAGCTTATTAACAAGTACCTATTCCATCCTATCCCTAACTATAGGATCCTAATAGTAAGTCAAGAGAAAATAACTCTTCTGATACCACTTTGTAACGCCCTGGTTCTAGAAGTCACCCAGAGGCGCCCCGTACCTGGTTGATCACATGTCCTCAAGAGCATTTCCCCAAACGCCAGAGGCTACCGACTAGAAACAAGGGACTTGGGTGTGATAATGGGGAAACTATTCCCTCCTTGGTAGAGTACACAATTGAAGGGAAAACAATAAACAATAGCAGAAGTAGAAAACAATCCATACACAAGTAAACAGTGGAATACTAAACAATAAACAACTAGAGCACACATATATATATGAAATAATGCATGATAAATATGTATAGGAAAGCTGTCAAACAAGTCACAGTGATGAATACCATACTAAACCAAAGTACGAAAGAAAAATAGATAAGCAACTCTTCAGTATCGCAAGCCTCGGCTTGGTCCCATGCTCTGCTACCCCAATGCAAGTCAAGTACTTGAAGTAGAAGGGAATTTTCTCTTGTTTATACCTACAACAATATAATTTTTTTGGGCCCAAAATCATGACCCAAATAGGGTGTGAGACTAAATTCCAGTAGGAAACCACCCAAAGATCTCTGCCCAATAGTCATTGAGTATATGGCAGGTAGAAGTACAGTAATCCATAAACAATAAGAATGAAATAGAATGATACACAACAGTAAACAATCCATAGAAATACAAGCAACCATGAAGAAAACAGCTATCCACAAACAGAAATCCCTCTGTGAAGTACTCACATCCATCCCCTCTGGTTCTATCTAAGAAGAACCAACAACCCTCAGGGAAGTACACTCAACCTAACACCTCTGGTTTGATCATAAGAAATTATAAGAGTCTCTGAGGAAGCACACTCAGTCAATTCCGCTTATAGTATAAGGTAGTCAGGGACTCTCTGAGGAAGATCATGTGTTCTAATCCTCTTATAGCCCCAAGTTCTAGAGACTCTCTGGGGAAGCTCACTTAGTCAATTCCTCTTATAGCCTCAGGTAGATCACAGACTCTCTGAGGAAGCTCGCTCAATCAATTCCTCCTATAGCCTGGAGTGGTTTATGGAAATTCAAACAAAACAAAGACTCTCTGAGGAAGCTCACTCGGTCTATCCCCTTATAGTCTATAAAGCTCTAGACTCTCTGAGGAAGATCACTCGTTCTATCCTCATGTATTTTATAATATCCAAGACTCTCTAGGAAACTCACGTGGTCTATCCCCTATACTCTATAATGTCCAAGACTCTCTGAGGATGCTCACTCGGTTTATCCCCTTATAGTCTATCGCGCCAGGTTCTCACTGCCCCATGCCAGTCAGTGCATAATAATTCTATATGGACAATGTAAACTTGCAGAGATACTTGGCTAACCAGTCTATAGCATCTCAAGCATGTCGGGGAACAACACCTCATCCTACGGTCACGAGGCATGGAAAACAGGTACAACGTCCAAAGGCTGAACAAGACCAAAAGTCATAAACAGAACAAGGCATGGGCAAAACATCCAAGCATAGAAATTATCCTCATACAGAACAAAATTTCCTCAACAAAATAATATAAGCAAAGAAGGAAAACAATAGTGAAAAAATAGTAAACACGCAATACCCCATTCACGGGTATTGGTGGAAATTGCACATAAAACACAAACACTTTGAACACAATGGCCTAAACCACCTAACTTGATGTTAGGAGATCAATATACATGAACCATGAGGATTGAATCTCCTTAAAATGTCATAGATATATGGAAACACAAAAAAAAAATTCAACCCACAATAACATAAGAAAGAGGAAGAATTGGAAAACAAAGCTCTAGGAGAAGGAAGAGCTTACCGTTTTGGTTCCAACACAATTGATGGCAGTCGATTCGGAGAATGGATGGAGTCTCGGGGGATCGGAGGATATTCGTGGTTTTACAGGACACTCTTGGTCGAAGAATCATGAGAAGAAGACAGTTCTGGGGTTAAAACGCGACCATGGTGCATTTAATGAAAAAAACTTAGTACATGATGTGTACTATTGAAGTACACGGCGTGTACACGCATTTTCCGTACTCCTCTTTAGGCAACCTTCACATCACCCCTACATGGTCGTGTGCATTGTCATGACATGGCCAGCACACGGCCTCGATCGGCATCGAAGTACATGGCTTGTACTTATAAAGTACACAGTGTGTACTTCAAAAGTTTCTAGAAACTCTTCTTTTCTCAAAAACACCAGAAAAATGAAAAACATACATAAAACAAAGTTCCATTTTCTTACAGTTTTAAACCATAAACGAATTGATCAATCAAACTCCATATATTACTTATTTAGTTCACGACATGCCTTTTTACCCTTGTGAAGTTAGCTTCAAACATTGCTACATTTTATTCATATTTTTGCCTTAAATTCAGAAACGAACATTCTATATCTGCTCTCAATTCATGAGGAATTTATTTTTCTAAAAATATTTCCTTAAAATCTCTCCATTTCATATTTTCAATCTCTTCCTCCTTCATTGTGATTTGAATTTTTAACCTCATTTGATCATAATCTCCTAATAAATGATAAACATCAATGACAACCTTCCCCCTTGTGTTACTTCCCAAAGTAACATATATCTTCTCTAAGGAACATATCCACTGCTCTATTAAAAATGGTTTTGGGGTCCCTTTTAATTATGGAGGTTATTATCACTTAAAGAAATCTAAAATTGGTCCTCCATGGTGTGGTTCATGGTTCTCAATATGGGTAAGTTTATCATTCCTTACATAATTCAGTTGTCCCAGTATAGTTATAAGTTTCTCAGCACCCGTCGTAGCTCCAGAACCAACATCATTATTTTTCATAAGGGAGAAATACCTACATGGGATACGCACATTCATGGAGTTTCAATTCCATCCACTAGAAACCATTTCTAAATGATTTAATACACTAGATTAGGTTATAAATCATATTACATAATCTCAACTAAAAGAATAAATAACATAAATTGAAATCCAATTCATAGCTAATTCCATAATAATAATCATCGTTTCTTTAAGGAAAAAATTAATTTCAAATCCATTATAATGTATTGTATAGAGGATGAGAATTATCCTAATCATATCCCCTAAGAGTGTCAAACTAGGTGCACAGTAAGGCCCATTGTTGTGTACCAGGTTACCCCAGGTCACGCCTGAAACACATTATCATATTTTTTACTCCTACGTACATCTATTCCATAACTACAACCACTTGTAGTATCTAGATAGTGTTTTATATTCATGGAAGATCCATATAATATCTTCTATAACAAAATTCTATGATGTTCTTATATTTTTATCCTCAAAGGTAATCTTAGGGTTTTGTTCTCTAATATACGTTTTCTAAATCTAGTTTCCATGTTTTCTACTAATCTGCCTCTTATACCAACTATAACGCCCCGACCCCAAATCCCCAAAGCCAGTGCATTATTTTATTACATTTGAATGATTTAAAGAAATTAATATCCAAAAGGACCTATTAGTTTAGTATATATGGAAAACTAGATACATACATAAGTTCAATATTATTACTTGGAATGAAATACAATATGATATATCCATTAGTAACTCCCATAACTCCTAAATTATCCCTACATGTCATTAATAATACACCTCTTAATATATTGGGGAAATATAAAACATAAGAAAGGGGTGATATCATATTATCATTAATGGAAAATAATATATGGAAATTAATCATTAACATAAATAGTAGGCATGGTGAATAACTAAAAATACTTGCCTTTAAAAATAAATGTGAACATAATGTGGAAGAAATAAAAACTGATTAAATAATGCCATAATACATAACCTTGGATATTCTACATGTCAAATAATAACATGTAAAATCAATATTTAGTTTCATAATGATGGAATTAATAATTCCATACATCATAATCATTCTTTTAAGGCCTCATTCCAAGACCATAAATAAACAGGAAAAAATCCAAACTAGTTTGACTCATTAAACCTACTGATGCATCGAGGGGATATAGCAGGCCTCACCCATCACATAATAAGTCTAATTAATTTCTCATATTAATGGGGGCCAACATAAAAAACATTTAAATTCATATTGAAACTAACATATGAAATGTAAATAACATTCCCCAATCATTAAATTTGAACACTAATCATTGTGAGTAATATAGTGAATGGGCTAATGATAACACATCAACATATAAAAAATCATAATCCATTCAATAAAATATGTTATATGATATCATAAAATATAAATCCCAAATAAAAAAAAGTTTAAAAAAGAGTGTTTAAATATATGAAAACACTCAAATAAAATTATCGATTAATTCATAAGATAAACACTATTTTGCTTTTAAAATAAGATTTATTTTGGAAAAATATTTTCTTAAATCCTAAATTGAATTAATGAAGTTTCTTTATAATTAAATGGGTGATTTTATAAAAATAATGGTGGATAAAAATATTATATAGTGTGAATATGAAAATATTTATGAATTCCAGAAGTTCCCTTGAAAATAGTTTTTTTATCGGGATGAATTTTTAAAAGATCCTTTTAAAAAATATAACTCCCTATAAAAGAATGAAGGATTCTGATGGATAAAAATATATATAACATTAAAAAAAGTATTAGTGGTTAATTATAATAATTAATAATTTCATTGAGGTGTGTATAGAATAAGAGTAATACAAAAAAAATGTTGTTTTAGGTAGAAACACCTTACTGTATGTCCAAATGTGTTTGGAACATGACATTAACATACTAGATAATAAATTAAATCAAATAATAAATTAATTCATAAAAATATATACATATATTTTATATATTAAAGAATTATTAAGTTCATTTATGTCCTTATTGATAAGTTATATGATTGAATTCTTTCATTCTAGAGTGTTTGTTTCCTTGATTTCAAGATCGGTTCTCTTGATTATAAGTAATGGATTTTATTTAAAATTGGTATAATTTCCGATAATTTTAATTACATATTGTTAATGATAATTCAAAATTTTAATGTATTATATATATCATTTGGTTACATATTATCTGGATGAATAATTAGATAATATATTTAGTGATAATCGTTTAGATTATTGCGGCAGTTATTGATCATATTGAACTCATTTTGTTTTGTCATTTAGTATTTTTTAAATATGTTACTTAAAAACATAAAAGGATTTATGTTATAAATTTTTCAATATTTATCAAACATTAATATGGTTTCATGAACAACTTTGAGTAATAATTTGTTGAATAAAACATTGTCATCCCCGAAGGTTGTAAATTGGCACCTCCTGGATGATCATTTCATTTATAAAATAAAAGAGGGAGAGTAAGGAGATTTTTTATTACATTAACATGATATAATACCAATATATAGGCGATAATTTATTTAGAATGATCAATTGGACAGAGGAGGTTATGAGATAATAAGAAAAGAAGATAAATTGAAATGAAATTAAATGAAATAAGAAGAGGGTTTACCTATTCAAATAACATCCTTGAGAACCTCCTTGGGTGAAAGGGTTTTGGTATTTTGGAAATACCGAGGGCTCTTGGAATTGGGTAGGGACAAGAGAATTGTAATTGGGTAGTAATTTGAAAATAATAAAGTCTTATATGAGTGAATATAAGAGGGAGTGGGGTGTAATTTATAGTAGAAGAGACGAGTAATTTTTTGAATATCTTATTCATTATTTTATAATTTTTCTCAAGACAAGAAATAATGTTGATTCTTGTAAAAAATCATTAATAAGTGCATGTGAGTTCGAAAAAAGTGTATTAAAATTATCTAGGATTCAAATAATAGTGTATTTATCTTATAATGTTTTTGTACCGTAAATTACTGTATTTTTTTTCACCAAAAATTCAATTTTTTTAGAAAAATCCCATACATTCACCACTTCAATTTTTCAACATGGAGAATGGAAAAACGGTCTCCATTTTATCAAATTAATTTTATAAATATTAGAAATATAATTTTTAAATAAATTCAATATTTACATTAAAAAATATAGATTACATTTTTAAAGCAGACATTATAATAAATTAAAAAATTAACTGAGGTCTCATAAAATTATCCTAACATCATAAAAAAAGTATTTAATTAAGAATACATTTTATTAAAATTAATTTTATTATAATTAAATTTATTAATTTAAAATTGAAATTAAATATTAATCACTCATAAAAATCCCTCTACTTAATTATTAATTTTAAAATATTTACTCTCATTTATAAGATGCCTAAATTTTATATTATACTTACATGGGTGGGTTTACTAATCATAAGGTTCATATTAATATTCATAAGGGTCACATTACTATTCACCAAAAAAATGTATGTTGATCCTGTCAGACTCTAAATATCTTGCTGATCTAAAGTGTTTGTATCCATTCTTTAAAATTCAAATCTCAAAAGAGGAGAAATTAAGTTCATTTTCTAAGTTTTGACAAGGTGGTATTTCATAGAGACATAATGTTGCATGCATTAAATATTAAATGTATTTGTAAATTCTTGGGTTACTACACTATGGGTTTTTATTAATTACACAATATATAGTATTTAGTGAAAACCTAAATTACATAGGATTCTATAAAACTGAGAGTGAAAGCTAACTATTTATTTCATTAGTAGTAGTTTCATAGTATTTTCCATTTCCACATGGTTGTTTGTTAATATCTCCCTTATTGGCCCTTGGATTGGGACATTAAGTTGCATAATATTCAAATTTCATGTAATTGAAGTAATTATTATTTTTAGTTTCTATATTTTCATTACCCTTCTGACTTTTATAACATTCAACTCCACGCTTATAGTATTTACATATCCCATTAAGAAAATTTTCCCATGCCACTTCCTAGTTTTTTTAAATATTTGAGTTTGAATCCTCTTTTCTTTATCACCTTTATCACTTGATATTTCATGAGACTCTATAATTATATTATTTGTTGTTTTTGGTAAATTATCTATATTTACATTAATAATAATATTTTATGATAGACAGTTTCAAATAATCCTAATATTTATCACACCATCTCTCATTCCAATGGGTTATTCATCAGGGTAATATATGTATTGTATATCTACCTTTGGTTCCATATAGTTCCAACCATTACTTAACCCAAAATATTTAATATGATTGGTGATCAAAATATGTGAATTATCATAAATAGGCATGTGAATAGTAAAATTTAACCTCAATATGTATCACTTTCTAACACTATCATGTTATCCAATAGTTTGTACAATTAAATGTTTGTTAGCCTTGTTTTAACCTATATAAAAAATAGTTTAAAATATATCATTCTTGGTTCAAACTAAGTTACTTTGAGTTTTATTTTCTCATACTCATTATCCGAATCATTCAAATATATATACCAAATTATCATTAACTTTCACAACTATCATTGAATTATATTCTCTCAAAACCTAAATTATCCTTCCTAAAAAACATTATTAATTAAAAAAATCATATGATTTTAATAATATACATTTTCCAAATCCTATTAGAATCTCCAATACATTAAGACACAACGAGATTATATATTCATCCAAATATTAACTATTTATTTAACCCTCAAATCGTATTAACAACTAGTTCATAGGGTCACACACTATTCACTATATATCATAATCCAAACAATTATATAAACCTATTTAGAGATATCATGAATCAATTATCAACCCTATGGTTACCAATTACCATCTATCTTACTTCTTTAAAATCAAACCACCATTTATTATCTCAATATCGTGTGTGTTTTAATCTTAAGTTATATTTATACCTAAATTTTGTGTTCTCCAACAATAATCCCCAAAAATAAAACATTATGATAAAATAACATTCCAAGGTTACTAATATCATTTAATATATTTTACATTCCTTTAATGTAAAAATACTTAATAACAATCTATAGATGTTTCAGATAATACTCAATTACATTTATAATATACTTAAATTTCCCCAATAATTATCACTATACTATTTAAAATATATGAGAGTATCAAGAATTAATTTCTATTTTGATATCAACCTAACCAGCATATGTATGAATTGTAAAATCACATTTTTTATCTTAATAGTCATATACTAATATTCCTAGCAATTTTTGAGTTATACCTTATTCATTTATAAGACATAGTGGTTTCTAGATAAATACCATTAATATATTCATCTTTGTGATCCTATTTCAAACAAATACTAAATCCAAACTGGTTATGATAATATGAAAAATATTTATATTAAAACATCAATATAAATATTTTTCCTTTATGGAACCTTTTTTTAACTTATATTCCTTTGGATAACCCTATGTATTTCCTCTATCAAATCCTTGGTTATCCAATGTCATTTTTCTTTTAGTTTTAAGACCCTAATTAGTTAACATCATTATTAAATCATTCATAATATTTGTAATGTGGATGTGGTAAACCAAATAATATCCTCTAGGACTGTCTCTCTAGGTGTGAAGTCTTAGGCTCACTCATCATGCATTAGAGTAATGATGTAGTCAATCCTCTAATAAGTAACCAGTCATGTATATATTGATAATAAAACCCACATAAAATCTAATTTACCAAAACATTAGGATTTTATTAAATATATAGAGTTACTTTTAGGGTTTTCACTAAATGTTTCTTATATTAATCCATAAATAAAATGTGAATTATTTCCTTAACATTAAATCTAGTACTATAATAAAGGGATGTGTGCAATTGACATTGTTATCATCCTTGAATAATCAACCCTTAAATTATCCTCAATAAAAATCATAATTTCAAAAGTTATCTAAATTTTAATTTGATTCCAACTATAATTCCTTAAACATATACTATCAAATTCACTGCTCATAGACATGAAATATAAATTTGTGAAATCAATTTTAAAATCCTAGATATAACCATATGAAATAACAAAATAAATACTTATTTTTTAATTTCATACGTCTTAAGTATGTTTTATGGTTTTTTGTTTTAGATAATTTGATACATAATAAAATAAAAAATACCATGTATTTCTTAACTGATGGACATTTTTTCCATTATATATAAGAAAATACTTCATTCATGATAAGTGTATAAGATCTCCCAAAAATTCTTCCACACATTAAATCCTTTTAAACATGTCACATGTACTAATTATCTTCATGACCTGGGTAAATATAAATCTAAGAATGAGTGTGCTCAAATGAACAAAAATAAAAACATATAATTCATGAAAACATGGAATAAACATGTCATAATTATTATGGATGAAATAGGTAAACAACATGAATCCATAATCAACTTGAAACTGATATAATCATATATCTAAGGAAATAAATGAAAATAGGGATATTAATAAAAATAGTCTCAAAATGATGGAATTTATAATTCAAAACCTAAAAAACTTATTTTCAATGATTTATTCAAAGAAACATTACTCATCATTGAGACTGCATTAAATACATATTGCTAAATTAGAAAGGGCACACCAAATACCCAAATTCTTTTTTCATCTTAGATAATTTGATTCAAAGAGGGACTATGTAATTCTAACCCCAACCATGCACATGATTATATCTAATGCATTCACTATAAGACTCAACATGACCTTTTATACAATTATGTAAGGCCCCTTTGGATGAATAAAAATGTGGCTATATGTATGATGAAGAATATATAATATCATTACATGTTCAACCTAATTTTGAAACCAACAATAATCAATAATGACAATATATTTCCCCATGATAGTAAAGGGATAAAATGATCATAACCCATCCTAAGAGAGATGTTTGGTAGTCAAACAACACATAGTCAACTTTTTAATAATCATCAATTTTGAATAAAAATATACAACAAACCATTAAATTTCTCAATTTAAATAGAATTTCATATGTTACAGGTGATCATAGTCTAATATGAGCTATATAAAATTTTACATTCATACTGAATATAATAATGAGTATATGAATAATTCAATACTCGAATAAAAATATCATAATCCAGCTAGGAAAATAAATTTGTTGGTTTCAAAAGAATGTATCCCAAGAAGTAATAAATGATTTTCGAAAGGTTAATATTGTAGTAATTTTTTACCCTAGAAAAAAATGTGAGAATACCAAAAAATAATATCAAAGGGAATAATTTACCCAACTTATATGAAATAATTTTGAAGAATGGTCATAACTCAATGAATGAAAATTGTGTTATAAAAAAATTTCACCACTATAGAAACAAAAGAATCAATTAGCACATAAATAAGGTAACCTGATTTAGATAGTATACCCCCATGAAATATGAACAGTATGGTAATGTATAACAAAGACATTTGAACACACCATGAAAAGAAAACATGGTTCACTAAATGATTTATGTTTAAAAAACCCATAATTAAGATATAGAATACCCTTAAAAATCTAGAAACCTTTGAATCAAAACCCCTTGAAAGATATAAATTCATATTGAACTAAAAATAACATGATTAAAATCTACATCATGACCTGATATCTCAAATAGTTATTATATACACCATATAAATGAAATTGTGTGAATAATAGAATGTGAACCTCATAGAAGGAAAAATGGATATTAAACCCATAATACTGTAGAAGTATTCAAACAAGACACATTGAAAGATAGGTATCATAATTGAACAAAATTACTATTATTAAAAGATAATACAGTACATGATAACTTAAATAGGAAATATATACAAAACATAAATGAAATGAGGTGCATAAATTCAATACTTGCCTCAATGAAGGGAAACTGAGATGAAAAGCCATAACTATTTTCCTGAAATACATGAATATAATTTAACCTAATATATCACAAATGTAGATATCTTAATAAATTAATTAAACTCCTTAATCATATCTATTTTTATTTATACATCTCATAAATGGTCATTCTCTACATGCTTTATTCTGATTTCCCACATTAGGTGTTTTTGGCATTGATCCTTTATACTAGTTTAATAATATTTGTGTTTGTATTCATTATTATTAAAAAATTTCCTAATTAATAGGTTATTAAAGAAGATTTTGTGGATGAGTAATAAAAAGTTATATTTTTTCAAATTTTTATGAGGTTATTTGTTTTATCCATGATAATGAAATCGATAACAAGAATGCTTCGATGATTCATGTAGATCGAAGTGTTTTTGATTATTTGATGAATTAAATGTTGATATTACCTTAACATAAAAAATTATTAACATGTTAATATCATATTATACTGGTAAATATGTTCACTTACTCATACATGAATTAATTATATAGTGTTGTTCAAGTTGGATGTTAAGTCGACAAACACATGAACCTACCATGATTAGTAGATGATTATAAGATGGTTTATTTGGGATATCATTATAAAATAACTATAATAATATTATTTAGTGTTTATTATTGTGATATATTGGAGTTTTAAATAATCATAAATTGTATATAATTTATATAAAGCCATTACTTAGAAAAAATATCTTATTTTCCTCTTAGTTTTTTTCAAATGATTGAGTTAACAATAATGGTTTGTCGATCATATAAATAAATGGTTATTAAATTTTTCATACCAAAACACTAATTATATAATAAAAATAGTAACTATAATTTAATTCCATCCTTATATCCAACCTTATATGGCAGTGAAGGAAAACAAAACATGTTACGCCGTGGAGGCAGTAATCTGCACAGTGCACGAATGACAGTTTTGTTTTTCTTTGTGGATGGGGTATATTAATAAATAATGATAATTCCCTTAATATAGTAACATTAAAATATTTACATGATAATAATATAAATATATTATCATGTATAGAATAAATCATATATAATATAATTAAGAAGTAAACTATGTAGTTGATAATACTCACATTGGGCACTTGACTTTTCCATGGAAGTCTCCTTGAATTTAAAGTACTTAGGCTAACTATGAGTGACTTAGAGATTACATTAATGGGAGAGGGATATAGAGTGATTAAAATGGAAGATTTTAAAATATTAATTATAATGTAATGTATATTTTTTAATAATAAAAGTGGTATGTTTTTTAAGTAAAAATAGGCCCACTTTTGGAGACACCATTACATTTTCAAAAATATATTGCCATTTTCAAGGTCTAAAGGGGAAAAATGGACAAAAGTGTAAGTTAAATATTTATTCGTCGTTAAAAATCTCAACCATTCTATTCAAGGAATATTTTTCAAATTTTTTATTACTTTTACACTATGTTAAACTCAATTCACCCCTTTTACTTTTACCACAATGATTAATTTTTTATCATAGTAATTTATTTTAAAGAAAAAATAAAAAATGACCTTATTACCTGATTTTAATCATATGATTTTAATTTTTAAAACCATATTATAAATTAATTTTTTTAATGTATGAAAAGTTAATTTCGAAATAAGAACACTTAATCATATAAATCTATTTTTTGAAATAACATTATTAATATTTAAACTATATATTTATGATAAAATTATCATGGTTACTAATTTAAAATCCCCAAAAAATATATTTTTTATTAAATGAAAAAAAATTATGAGGCTTCCATTTCAATCCAAAACACAAACTAACCTTGAATGTACTTGATTTTAAGAGAATCCCATTTTTTCAATAAAGGAATATTGTAGTTTAGTTTAAACATTCTTGTGGAGTAAGTTTTATATATACAAATAATATTTAAAAATGAAAACATTTACTCCCAAATATCATATTTTAATACTTTACTAGATTTTAAATATTTTATATTATAATTATAGGTGATAAAATCATTGATATAAAAAAATTTAAATCAGACAATTTTTTACTAAATATCTACCTTTTAGAAAATGCTAAAAAAATCATAATAAATAAATTTTTATATGATGAATTAAAAAATATGTTTTTTATTGTTTACTTAAATATTTCTGTGAAATATAAGTATCAAATACAATTATTTATCTAATTGTAATCGTAAATAAGATCATAGGGTGTTATTATATTCTCAAAGGTTCTGCAAAAGGCCTTGAATATTGAGAAGTGTCTAGAAGAGGATTGAGAAATTAGTATTCTTATATCCTTAAGAACTCAAGATGTTGGACCTCCTACTACTATGGTCGGTATCACTTTTGGTAGTTAGAAGTGGAAAACCAAGGGCGTGCAATGAGTTAATGAATGGCAGGTTGAGAATATTATGGATTTTTCAACACCCTAAGGAGGAGTTCCATGGTGATTTAACAATAGGATGGTTGGAAGTTAACACATGTACTTTCCAAAACCTTATAGAATGTTTTCTATATATATAAATATTGGGAATCTCTATTTTTTATGATTTAAATATTTGTTGTTTTGTTTACATAGATGTGTAGGATAAACATGATCTACGACCGAAGGTTCCAACATGGTTCCTTTACAACTGGTTCACCCCCCTTAGATGATATTGACTAGGGAGATGCCTGAAACATAGGGTTAGAAGTATGGATTTGAGGCATAATATGTGAATGAAATGTATTAGGCTTCAACTAAATATAGATAGGGATCATCCACTTTTTAAGGTAAGGTCTTGATCACCAATTCTCTTTCTACCACTCTTTTAGATATTGGTGTTTACCATTATTTTATATCCACTCAAGTTGTTTCTGGTATCAACATACTAATTAATTTTTCTTCAAAGATTCTTTATCTCAACACACCCTTGGGGAATAGTGTAGACTGTCTATAGAGATTTCCAGAGTGTTGTGCAGTTTTTTATTCTACCAACATCTTTAGGATTTCATTATCATTAAGATGACTACCTTTTAGGTGATACATGGAATAGAATGGAATGAATTTTTTTCTCAATTAATATGTTATTAGGGGTGGGTATCATTTTTCTCACATGGGGAAGAGAATTTTGTGATGACTAATAAGTGAGATGTCGAAGCTAGTAGAGTGGGACCTGATTTTAGCTAGATAGGAATAATCGAAGCTTAGATAACTAGCTTAGTAGTCATAGTGTATCTGGATGATGGGTCCTCTACTATTACTCTAATTTTTTATATCTTCTAGGATTTCTTTTCAAATGAATTACCAAGTATTAATCCTAACCATTGAGTGTAGTTCATGATAGAAATAATGCTGGGAGTGTAGACTATTTTTATTCCTTCTTATCATATGGTGTCGGGTGAGTTGAGAGAACTCTTTATTAACCTTGGGGAATCTGAGATAAATGGTTTCATCAGAACAAGAACATATCCTTAGGGTGATTCATGTTGTTTTGTGAAAATACATTTATAACTCTATGGATATGTGTATACTACATAAAGATACATTCAATTATTTTGAATAATAGGTATTCTTTAACCATGATTCATAATTTCATTGACTAGTTATAGGGTTCCCGGTGGTTCTCCAATTTTGAAATTCATTCGGGATATCAGGGGTTTCTTTTTTGAAAAGAGGATATCCCTAAGACAAAAATCAATATTATAGTAGAAATGTATGAGAACCACTTCATTTCATTCATATTGATGAATGTTCCAATAGTGTTCATGAATCTCAGGACAAATATCTTAAATTAATATCATGACTTTTTTCAATTTATTTTTTGAAAATATCCCTATATATTCACAGACTTCTGAGTTATATCCTAGACACTCTGAGATCATATTGTGTATAATATTATAACATCAATGTCATATTAAGCTTTCATTATGTGTATTATAGATATAATAGGTACATTTTGGTGGTCATGGGATCTTTGAGAAGAGAATATATAAAGACCCAAAGAATATGGAAGTGATGTTGTCTTAGGATTTCCCTCATAATGACTTTGAGATGATGATTTTCATTAGGTAATACAGATAGTATTGACGATTCGTTGATGATTTCTCAAACTTAGTAGCATCGATGATGATGATTACTAACGAGGGGTAAAATAAAAATGGATTGATCATTACAAGTTGGTTTTTCATAAGGTAGAGAGTACATTGGAATCCACTCTACTGTTTATTATTCGTTAAAAAATATGATTATATTTATATATATATATATATTATATGTTTATTCATTCAATTTTAATTTAGTATTTTTGTTGATACATATTGATCAATTATTTTTTTATGGTTCATGTCTGTTGTGACACCATGAGTGGAACTACTCGATGCACAAAAGTTGTGGTCCATGCATTCGAATAATGGTGAAATTATCTCTTTAGTGAGAGGATTTTTGTACACATGAACCACAATATCCTATGATATATCTTCTCTTAGTGTGATCTTAGTTTCACACTAAGGAATTTGGTAGTGTTTTATAGATATTCGTCACTGATATAACCCATTATCTAAGAAAATGTAATATTTTTGTAGAATATATTTGTATTAAAATACCAGAGATGCATCAACATGGTGATCAACAATCACTAGAGGAATATCATCTAATGAGTTTGATGGAATAATGGAATATGTATGAATCAAAGGATTAGGGATTCATTACATGTGTAACTATTGTTATCACTTATTTTTTTAGTGTAATATTTAAATAAAATAAAAGAGTTTGATCCCAAGTGTATGATGATGAAAGAATGAATGGAAGGGGATATCCTTTTTCTAGGATGGTCAGTAGGTGATGAGGACGTGATTAGAAAACATGGATGGCTTTTATAAACAATATCTTTGAGAGAGGAACTTATGATATACTCTCACACTACAAAATGGGTAGTGCATCTAGGGTGAAGAATGATATACCATGACATTTAATATCAGTTTTGATGACTAGGTTCTAAGAAGGACATCACTAGTTTTGTTTCATGATTACATACCTACCATAGGGTCAAGGTTGATCATTAGCTTCATAATGGTTTATTACATCCAATCTTGGTGTTGATGTGGAAGTGGGATAATATGATTATGAACTTCATGATGGGGTTACCCAATACCTCATGGAGTTATGATATGGTTTGGGTGTTTGTTGATCTAAAAATGAAAGGTTCTTATTTTTTATCATCTTTGATACTTATTTCATGGATGATCTAGGAATGGTGTATGCATGGGAGACTATATAATCATATGGAGTACTCTTAAGAATATTATTTGATAGATATGCGCATCAAATGTCATGGTTTTGATAGGGGTTTCATAATTATCTAGGTACTCAACTAAAAAAGAGTAGAGTATATCATTCATAGATAGATGATCATTCAGAGAGGATGATCTTGATTTTAGATTATATGTTATGGTCATGCATCATAGATTTTTATGGAACATGGTATGATCAAATATCCTTGGATTAATTAAAAAAAATATATTTTAGGATTCTATATAGGTTGAACCTTTTGAGTCTCTCTATGATCTATTGTGTCATTTGTTATTATATTGGCATGAGGTTGGTGAGGCAGTATTGGTGGGGATGAACATGGTACATGAGACATCTGAGAGAGTATAGATGATCAAAAATAAGTTGACCAATTCCCATATTATGAATTAATCATTTGTTTAATTGAGGAGATGGCCGATGGATTTTGTTATTGGAAACTAATTTTCCTTACAATAGACTCCCTAGTGACAACATCAATGTTTGTGTAATAAATTAAATATTCCTCTAATATTCATTATATATTTCTAAGTTTATCAATATTATGGCTTACCCTATGGAAATTTACCTTTAATACCATGGTAAACATGATGTTTTTCTTGTGTGTTAGATCTAGAGGAATATGCCTGATCCAATACACGTGATCGATATTGAGACTGTTGTGATGGATCTGGACATATTGTATGTGGAACAGCGAATGCATATTATAGACAAAAGTGAAAAATTATTGTGGGGGAGGACAATACAAATTTGTGGAAGCCTATGGTGACAAGGATTTATCTCAGAGGAATATCATGAGTGGAAGTATGATATTTGGTCCTAGTGTTCTGAGTTCTTGAGAAAGATTCCAAGAGATTTTTCTCAGGCACAATAAGTATTTATATTGGTATATTATAACAACAACCTATTTTTCTTGTGTGCTATGATTTAATTTCATCCTTTATTCTTGTGATGTTGAACTGTGAATTGTTTGGGAGGATTTTTTGTGTCTTTTTCTGATTTTTTATTGTTTTGGAGGATTTTTTATTGTGCACGATTGGAGTATGATTTTTCTAAAAAATGTTGATTCTCTACGAAACCATATGGAAATTGGTAGTAGAAATTGGGTTAGTGCATGTTTATGGATCACGGTTTTTCAAGATTGGAAGCATCACCTGAGAAATCATGAAATATGTTAGAGTAAAAAAAATATTTTCACTGCTTTTAAAATGAGATTGCTTTGGATTATATTGATATCTTTCACATAATAATACAAAAATAATTAATTATGGATGACTATATGTTAAGTATAGTAAATTTCTTATCATACCTCTAAAAGGTGTTTGATCTCCTAGTTTCCCAGACTTACCAAGATCAATAGAGTTTGAGGTACCAATTGGAGTACTTATAATTTTAGTGTTTTCATATACATACTTTTTAAGAAGATCTTTAATATACTTATGTTGATATATATAAGTTCCTTCTGGTTTTTGAGAAATTTGAAAACCAAAGATAAATGTTAAATCACCCAACATATTCATCTCAAACACAGATTTCATTAGATTCACAAACAAATCAGTTAAATATTGATGATTTAATCCGAATATAATTTCATCAACATATATTTGAACAATAAAAAAATTCTTATGATTCTTTATAAAAATATTTGGATCAGCAGGTCCGTTAACATAATTTTTTTGTATCAATAATTTTGTAGGTCTATCATACAAGGGTCTAGGGTCTTTTTTAAGTCTATATAATGATTTGGTAAGTTTTAAAACATGTTCCAAGTGTTTATTGTTTCCAAATCTAGGAGGTTGTTCAACATATGCTTCCTCTTGAACATATCTGTTAAGGAAAAAACACTTTTTGTCCATTTGAAAACATTTGAAATTAAGAAATACCGCAAAGGAAAGTAAAATACGAATAGATTCAGGTCTAGATTTTGGTTCATAGGTTTCATCATAGTCTATTACATCCTATTGATTATAGACATTAGCAAATAATATAGCTTTATTTCTTTCTATTATTCCATTTTCATCACACTTATTTCTAAAGACCTATTTTACTCCAATTACAGAATTTTCCTTATGTCTTTTAACCATGGTCCAGAATTTGTTCCTATCAAATTCATTTATCTCATCTTGCATGGATTTAATCTAATCATCATCTCCTAATGCTTCATTAGTTATTATTTTTTCTAAATGGGAAAGAATGTTATATGTTCTAAATCATTTATTAAGGAACTTCTAGTCCATACTGGTTGATTTACATCACCTGTGATACTATAATTGGGATTATTCTTAAGAAACAACTGATTTGGGTTTTTCAAAACATATACTTATACATAAGATAGAAAATATTCTAGGTTAAATACTTTAGAAATATTTTTTTAGTATTTTCTTTATTAGAAAAATATTTTATCAAAGTCTGATAATTTTTTTTCTAAAACACATCTAATGATTATGGTTTGGGTTATTTGAAAAAAAGTATTGGTTTCATCAAATTTAACATTCATTATTTTGTCAATGGAAAAATTATTTTTGTTAAATACTCTATAATCCTTAAAAGTAGTGTAATATCCTTAGAAAATTCCTTCGTCGGATTTGGGAGAAAATTTATGTATGTTATCTTTAGTATTTAGAATGAATTCTTTGCAACCAAATAATATTAGGTAAGAAAGTCTAGGTTTATGACCAGTCCATAATTCATAAGGTGTTATGTTAAAAAAAAGTCTGATTAAAATATGATTTATAGTATAAAAATTAGTACTAACAGCGTCATCCCAAAACATTTTAGCAATAGAATATTCACTCAAAAAGGTTCTAGTTATCTCCTAAAGAATTAGATTTCTTCTTTCAACGAAACCATTTTTTTTCAGAGTTCTTGGAGCTGAGAAGTTATGAGTAATTCCTTTCTTGCTAAAAAAGTTTCAAAATCTGAATTCTAAAATTCTCTTCCATGATCACAATGAATAGTCATCGATTGAAGGTTTTTCTCATTTTTTACATGGGCTCTAAAATTTTTGAAATAAATAAAAATATTCAGATTTCATTTCTATAAAATAAACCCATATAAATCTATTGTAATCATAAACTAAAAAGAAACATAATATTTTCCCCTAATACTTCTAGTTTGTGTTGGAAAAAAAGATCCATATGGACTAACTATAATGCAGCAGAAGTTGAGACTTCACTAATTTATTTAAAACCTGATTTATCATTCTTTCTATATTGACAAGGATCACAAACTTTTGAATAATAAAATATATGCTCTAGTTGATCCTTAATAAGTCTTTTCTTTGAGAGTTTTCATAGGTTCCTAAGGTTACTATGTCCTAGTCTTCTAATCCATTACCAATATTGATCTTCCATTGCACTAAAGAAAGGTTCATATTGGCTCTTATGTCTTCTATGTTTAGTGTGTATACATTCTCATGCCTATGGGCAGAGAGAATAAACTCTTCCTTGAAATTGTGTTCAAATTATTTATCATTTCTAAAATTTACAAGGTAACATTCATCATATTATTGGATTATACTAATGAGGTTGTTCTTAAGACCTTTAATAAATAAAACATTTTAAGTCAATGTTTTTTCAAGAACAACAATGATACCTATTCCAAAAATATCTCCCTGGCCATTATATCTTAAAGTTACATTTCCTCTTTTCATCTTGATAATCATTTCAAAGAATCTTTTGTTACCATTCATATGATTGGAACATCCACTAACCATGAACCATGTATTTTTGTTGGTACATTTTTTATTTTTCTTAAAATAATTGATTTAGTCTTCTGGAATCCAAACTTTCTTGGATCCAAAAAATTTAGAATGTAAAATTTTAGGAATCAATATTTTGTTAGAAAATTAATATTTATTATAACCTAATGATTTAGATTTATTTAATGAACAAATTTTCCAAATTTCCACCACATTGAAATTTAGTAAAAAATAGATCACTTTGGCGAACAAAATAATTATTACTAAAAACTGGTTTGGAAAGAGTATAACCAAATCCTGAACTATTCCTGAAAGGAAAAATTAGTATATACATTTTATGAAATAATTATTTACCAGAGGTAAATTTTGATAAAAGTTTCTTTGAGGGAAAAGTTTATACTTTTAGTTTAATGACTAAATTATTACCCTTGAAGTTATCAGTTTTAGAACATGAGTTAGACTCTAAAATATTTTTCGTAAAAATAACATCTTCAAGATCCTTAGAAATTTTATCCTTCATATAATTAACTTCCTTAAGGTTGTTAGATATTCCTTCTAAATCAATTATTTTCTGATCAAGATCTTAATAATGATCTGATGCTTATTTTTTTAAAACATAAATTCTAGACTTTTATTTCTCTAACTTTTTTTTGATCTTACAATATTCATTTTCAAGTAATTTAGAAAATCTAGAAACTTCTTCAAATGATGGTAATGTATTATCTATTGATGAGGAAGATTGATCATCTAAATATTAGTAATATTCTTCATTATTAAATTTAAAAGAAATGTTGGTTAAGGATTTAGCATTGTGTACCTTCGCCTTAAGACAATGATTTTCAATAGTTACTATGAATATAAGTCCATTATTATTTTGACTAGAAGATTCATAATCTGAAAGTTCATCTGAAGAGTCACCACCACTATAACTCCAAGTGTCATTTTATTTCAAAATATTCATATCCTTAGACATGTAATACTTCTTTTTTCATTAAGAATGCTTTTCTTAACTATCATTTCTTTTTAGAAAAGGACCATCAGGTCTGATATGTCCAACCCTTTAACATTCATAGATGGTTACATCAAAATCTTTCTTGAACTTTCTATCTTTCTTCTTATATCGGTACTGAAATTATTTTTTTCCCACAACTGTGTTCATAATTTAAGAAAGATTCTATAATTCATTCTCTGAATGCTCACTTTCACTTGATTTATATATAACAATAGTTTTCTAAAAAATAGATCTAGTTACCCTTTCCTATGTCTTGGATTTGGATGTAGTAGTGAAAGCTACACTTCCATTACCTTTCTTTATTTTGTTGAAATAAACATCTCTCTTCAACCTTGTTTCATGATAAAAAAGTGTTCCAAATAAATCATCATGAGTAATGTTAGATACTTTTTTATTATCATCAACAGGTATTACTTTTTATTCCCACTCATTGTGAATGATAAAAATTATTTTATCCAAAAGAACATCATCATCAAGACCTTTCTCTCCCATATATTGATGAATGTTTAAAATGGTCATAAATATTTGTTGTACTTCAAAAATAGGTTCTCCATAAGGGAATAAGAATCCCAGATATTAATCCCATAAAATTGATCTTCTAGTTTCTATCACATTACAAGTCCCAAAATGAGTAACTTCATGTTTCTTCCAACTGTAGTTTCGAGCTTCACAATAAGATATTTGACTATGTATATTCTCGGTCATAGAACACAACTAAGTATTTTGGACCTTGTAATTTAGTTGATATTATTGTTTCTCTTGATTCGTGAAGGTTTTGACTTCCTTGTCTGGAAAATTGTAGTCTCCAGTAAGCATAAGAAAATTGTCTACTCCAGTTTTAGTAACAAAATTATTCATTATATCTCTCCAGTACTCATAATCATTACCATCAAAAATTGGTGTTCTGGTAGGACTATGGTTATAAATGTAACTTACAATTATACCTTCCATTATTTAAGAAAATATCTTTTCCCCAAAAACTTTTTAGTGGAAAAAATTTATAAAAAAAGATAAAAATATTTAAGAAAAATGTGAACCAGGAAAGTCAAGTAATAAGAATTAGAACAACGAAAACTTGAGTAAGACAACTTATATGTGAGAATAATTATTTCAGACACCTTCTCCTATATGAATTGTAGGATCAAAATAGTGTATGTAGATGCTCAATTATAAGAGGGGGGAATTTTAAGTTTAAAAACATTCATTTTTAACCTTAAGGAAAACATTGTTTAGTAAAGTTAAATAAGGTAAATTCACGAACTCTCATTTAGTTCTAAACTATGAAACAAACATTCTTATGGTATAAAAATTGGAATCATGAAAATAAACTTAAAAACAATATTCTTAGAGAAATATTATACCTTAAAGAATATAGAATATTATTTTTCAAAGTATGTAAAAGTAAAAGAATGTATAGAAATGTAATAATTTCATTCCTTAACAAATTACTATGGAAATAAAACTTGAAAAAATAACAAGTAACTTGTAGGATATAATTTAACCAAAAGTGTTGGGTATAAAACAACCTTGGATAAAGGTACCTTGATTTTTTATTTCAAGAAATTTTATCTTTCCCATACGAGGGTAAGCCCTGGATAGGAATATCAAAATCTGTCATGCAATCCCCAAAATCCCTAGAACATTATGGTATTCATAAAATCTGTCTTATAATCACCAAAAGCCCTTGATTGTACTCATCAACAATTGGAGTCACATGAAGTAAGATGAACAAGTTATCCATGACTGAACAAGATGTTAATTAAATGCACAAATCATGAGATTATCTCCCTATAAATCACTTCATAGCATCAAATCATGTAATCTCTAGGATCTTGGAATTGATAATGATCTTGTTCAAATGAGATATTATTTATTGGAAAAATAATAATAGTTGTCTCCCTCCTCCAATGGTCATATTTTTCCGTGAATCTTGGAGGGACATGTACACAAGTCACTTAGCCAATTGTAAGATAGAAAAAAATCGAATGACATTGTTTCATACTTATGAAAACATGTGTAATGAAAATCATGTATCTTAAGTAAATATTAATATCCATAATCTAATGAAAAATATAATTCTATGTTTAAACAGATAAACAATAGGATTCTAGAAAAATGGATATTCGGATTCTATTTTAAAAAGAATTCAGATTCTAGATTCTGAGGAATTTAGAATCTGAATTCTAAGGAATTCAAAGCCTGAATTATAAGGAATTCAGATTCTAGAATATAATGAATTAGAAGTCTGAATTTTGATGAATTAGGAGTCTAAATTTTGAGGAATTATGAGTCTGAATTCTAATTAATTCAAAGTTTTAATTCTAAGTAATTCGGATTTCAAATTCTGAGAAATTAGGAGTCGGAATTCTAAGGAATTCAGAGTCTGAATTTTGAGGAATTTGGAGTCTAATTTTTGTGGAATTCATAGAATTAATTTTAGTGAATAGAGAGTCCTAATTTTAGATAATTCATATTCTTTATTTCAATGAATTCAGATTCTGAATTCCAAAGAATTTGTAGACTGAATTTCTGAGAATTTGGAGTCCGAATTTTAGAGAATTTGTAGTATGAATTTCATAGAATTTGGAGTCTAAAAAATAGAAGACTCTGTATCCATGAAATTATATGATTTAGATATTTTAGATAAGGATATGAATTTTTTACACAGTAATAAAATGAACATGATTTTTGGAGAACATAAAAAGATGCAATTAAAACAGGGGTAAGGATAATAATTTTCCTTATAAAAAATAAAATTTTCCTTAAGAAAGTAATCTTTATAAAAAGAAAATTTTCATAATATAAAGTGTTTGTTATTTTCAAAACATTGAGAAATTGAAAATTCATAAGGAAACCTTATCGAATCAACAGTTATGATTTTCTAAAATTGACCAAATATTAGGATTTCACTATTTTAAAATAAAAGGTTATAATATTTTTAAAGCTATTTTCAATAGTAGATATGGTCCTTATAAAGATTTATCTATATTTTTTGGTATTATAAATGGTCCTATAATTTTCAAGGAATTGATTAACCTTATCTATCATAGATACCTTGGAACATTCATTTTGGTAATCATGGATGATATTTCAGATTATTTCAAGTTGATCAAGAATCATGAGGATCATCATGAAATTACATTGAGGATTTTGAAACAAAATAATCTGAATGAAAATCTGGTACATACGAATTGTATATCCCATAATTAAAATTATTATTTCATATGGTATTTGAGAAAAGTATATTAGTTGATCTTGAGATGGTTTAATCCAAGATGTCTTGGGATAATCAATAAAAAAATTAAATTAAATTCATTTTGGGTTTAGTTGTATAATATAGGAAATTCATTCATGGTTTTTCAATATTGGTATCACCCATGAAATCTTTGACATGAAATGTCTGGCCTCTTAATTTAGTACTAAAAGTTGAAAATACCTTGATGAAATAATGAAGATATAAAATTTCACTCTTTTTATTCCTGTTGAGTTGGATGAATATTACATTTTTTATTAGGATGCCTTAGGTATGGGTTTTAGGTGTTTTCTTCTAAACCAATGATCGTGTAGTAGCTTATAGATCTCACCAACTACAACAACATAAATATAAGTACCATACCATTGATCTTAATATAGTTGTGGTGATTGATTACTAAATTTGTTGGAGGCATTATTTATCAAGGGAGAAATTATTTATTATTATAAATCATAAATCATTGATGTTTATTTTATCTTAAAATGATATAAACCTCCAAAAGAGATGATGGGTGGAATGATTTGATAAATTTTATTTTGATATGGATTACACCCCTCTTTATAAAAAAGGGATTACTGGTGCTCTTAGTAAGAATGTAGGCTATGAAAGTATCTCATCAGGAATATAATTTAATGATCATTTATATCGATTTATCTTCAATGTGAATGAAGATTTTAATTAGGTATTATTGATTTGTGTGAAAAACACTCCTACATTGATTGATTGAATTCATGAGGATAAGGTTTTGAAATATTTATTTTTTTGAATATGAGGAATATTAGATTTTAATATATGTTTTTTGTTTTATTATATCAAACAAATCATTGATTTTGCATACATTGATAAAAGTATTTAGCTAAAACAGCATTTGTCTATATGACTAGAACATTATAGCACCCAAATTATAAAATTACAAATATATTTAAATTCCAATAATTTATAATCAATATTAAATTTGTAATAAATAAAATTCAATACTCTAAAACTACCTTTGTACATAAAAATTATTAATTAAATTTACAATTGCTAACCAAAATAAAAAGAATCCAACATGTTGGAGATTAGGTGGACCTGTAGTCCACTACACTTGGGAGCCCCTCTTAATAAAGGCTGATCATTCTACCAGTTTTCTTAAACTCCATCCAAAAAAAATTAATCATGTACCCATAATAAAAAATTAATTTTTATTTTAGTAATACTATAAATAAATAAATTAAACATAAAAATGATTAAATAATTTAAAAATAAAAGGGACAAGATAAGTGATAAAACATAATACCCTGAGAAAAATGATAACATGCAACCTAAATAGAACATATTTCGAAGTAATATTACAATCTGATTGTGTAATATTTATTTTGATTTTGTGACACATTTTTAGATGTACTGGCCACTCTATTGGTTAAATTGATGTGCGACTAGTTACTACACACCCAAATGAATAACCCATTTTTTCATAAAGTATCAATGAAATCCACGTATGTTTTATATGTTTTGATTATATGATATAGACACCCATGAAAAAATTATCATAAATAGTACATTCAAATCATTATTTAAATAATACATCTCACAAACATTTACACATCTCAAGGACAAAAATGTTTAGTGTCATCACTACTACAAATCATACCATTAACAATTCTAGTAAAATGGTTTTATCAGGGCTATATACGCTCTTAAAATGTAACCAATGTTTAAGGGTTGGCTTTATTAGTTCATTTTTTAGCATTGATAAAGGGGGACTTTATCAGTTCTTTTTAGCGGTGTTAAAGCCGCATTTATCATCACCATTAAAGGCTACATTTAACAGAATTAAAAAATTCATAGATAAATGCTCCGTTGATAAAGGGTATACGCGCCCCTATTTATCAGTACCCCCTCCCACTTTATCAGAATTTTCCCCATGCCTTTATCAGAACATTTTGGCAAGCCCCCACCTCTAGCGATTTTGTAACCTGGGACCTCCAGATTATACACCAGGGCATTTTCCACTCACCTGTACTATTTTATTTTACATTTTATGATATATCTATTTATTTATATATATTTATATATATTTTTTTTATACTTATATTTATATATTTATTTATTTATTTATATATATGTATATATATATATATTTAAAAAAATATTTATATATATATTTTTTAAAATTCTATTAACTCTAAAAACTATTAAAACATATAAAAACATTTAGAAACTCTAGAAACCCTAAAACCCATAAAACCCTAAAATGATCATAACTTTGGAACTGAGTGTCCATTGCAGATCCAATACAATTCAAATCGCATATCATCAAATGATATTAAATATGATATATGGAACATGCCGAATGTACACTTGGATCAAAAGTTATACCTGTTTGAATTTTATGAAACTGGGGTCAGTTAAAAAAACATAGTTTTGGAGGCCTTCTAGGCATTTTGGGTTGTTGAAAAACTGTACAATGATCATAGAACTTATTAATATTCCATTTTTGTCATAGATCTTGTCACGGGTTTCAATTTGATATGTGGTAGAGCCCAAATGCACACTCGGGTCAAAAGTTATGGTCGTCTGAAGTTCTTGTTCATTTCTGGACTTATTTGAAACATTAATATTATTATTCCTTTGATTAGAACATGATTTAAATATCATGTGATTTTATCTTGACTCATAAGGTTCAATTTGATTGGTTTGGAGGTAAAACGGACTCCTCGATCGAATGTTATGATTCTTTTAGGGTTTTTTGTGTTTTTAGGGGTTTTAGGTGTTTTAAGGGTTTTTCACCTTCGACGGACTTTTAAAGGAAATAACTTATGAAATGGGTGTCAATTTTTCCTCTAAAACATATACAATCAATGATTGCAATGGTCTATACATATTACTGACCCATGTAAACTAGTAATCCCCTCTATTGAAGCCAAAAAGGCCCAAAAAGGCCTCCAAAGGTCCATAACTTCTTCTATGGGTGTCAGTTAATGAATTTTTTTTTTTTTTGAAATATACCATTTATCCGTGATAGTAAAAAAGAACTGATAAAGGGGGTCTTTATTATCACTTCCAAAAAAATCTAATAATGACCACCCTTTTATCAACGATTTTTTAGAAGCATTGATAAAGACCCCCTTAATTAGTTCTTTATTAAATCGTCGATAAATGTATGTTTTATAGAATCTATTTTACAAGAAATTATAATGGGGGGACTTTATCAGAACATATTTAACAGCACTGATAATGGTCCCCCTTTAACATCACTTTATTAGCGCTATTAAAGACCCCCTTTAATAGTGTTAAAAACATTGTTAAACCCCCTTTAATATCACTAAAAATATCATTAAAGACCCCCATTAAGAATGTGATTTCTAGAGATGAGAAATGGGGATTTAAAAGTTATTTAAACAAGCACTGTTAGAATCCTAATGCTGGATAAACATAGTTGTTTTAGTATAGACATTAGCTGCATAGAAATACTTTTTTACTACAATTTGGAACATTTCTCCTTAATCAAGCTTATCTAGTACCTTTCATATATATCTCATATGATATAATCATATTTATAACCTGGGTAATAGAAATATAATAATTGGGTGTGCCCAAAATATTATTATAGGATAACATAATGAAGGATGTAATGGATGGATCATATATACCCTGAAAATCATGAATAATGAAAAATACTTGATTTAAATTAACCTAAATCATTATAAGTTACCCATTTTCATGAATGATAGACTTAATATCTCTAACGATAAAAATATTACCATGATATAAGAAAATAAAACATCAAGAATAAAACATGGTTCATGTAATATAAAAAATAAAATGGAATAATCATAAACATAGGATTTATTATCATTGTAAACCCATATACCCACCAACATGTTCACTTGTAAAACTGTGAGTGGAGATAAATTCCATCACACACACCCTCTGTAAACCTATATACTCGATAACATATTCAAGAATAAAATTATTAGTAGAGATTAATCCCATCTCAATCACCCTTTTTAAACCTAGCTACTCAGTAACCAGTTCACACGTAAAATTGTGAGTAGAGATTAAATCCATAACCAACCCTATGTAAACCTCGAAATTCATTAACCTATTCTGAAAAAAGTTCTATCTCATTAGATATTATCCTTACCCAATAAATTATATGTAGATACAGGTATCACCCATCTTAAAATAAATAAATATATGTCTCACTTGAAAAAAAATCATCACATCATAAAATAATCTTTATAAATTAAATGGGTTTCATAGAAAAAACAAAAAAGAAACCATTAAATATCTCTAATGTTCCCATTAATATACAATGGGTTTCATAAAACATAAAAATAACATCAGAAATTTAATCTTTTGACATTGAAAACATCATCAGCAAAACTAATAACATTGTTAAAGAATAACATATGGTGAAACATAAGTCTATTAAAGATAGATCAGAATTAAAACCAATTCATGAGAAGAGATTTTTGAAAAACAAAATTGTATTCAATGTTGTGAAAGTTATAATAATTATTGTATTCTATGAAATTAAACTATTTTAAGAAAATTAAAAGAAACCCTTTCATGAAAAATTATTTGTATTAGAAATCATTTTCCCCATAAACAAAAAGTGAAAGCTTCAATACTTCTGAAAAATTTTACTTTAGAAAATAATATATAATAATGGAAAAATGATGACATGATAAAATATTCAAGAATTGAATGTGATTAAAATTTGAAATATTTTAATTAAACAAAATATTTAATAATGTAACCATGAAATAAATATATATATTATTTATAAAAAATGTGGAGTGTATGTTAAACCCAATTTATTTTGAAAATATAGAAAACATTTTGATAATTTTTTGAAATACTTATTGAAAATATACATTGCTAAAATAGATAAAGGAACATTTGATTTAATGTGATGTAAGGAAAAAAAATGATGAATTTTGGTAAAATAACTTTTGAGTTTCCACTAGGGAAATGATAACACTTTTTGGACATAAAAATATGGACATGGAATAAAAATCTATTAAAAATAATGCTAATTATTATTAAAAAAATGAATTTTAAAGAAACATTAAAATAATTGAGGAAGAATAATTTTTTGAAGAAATGATCTACCATGAAAAAAATATAAAATAAATCCTAAAACCATCATGGTTTATAATATATCAATAATTAAAGATAATATATTATTATAACCTAAAGAAAGTCTTTAAGTCAGAGAAACCCTTATAGAATTTGTAAATTTTGAATCCAAATACAATGTTAGGGAAAAACTTTAAAGAGAACATATGTTATAATTAAGTATATGATTATAATGATATAAAATTAAAATTGGGAAATCATTATACTATTGAAATTGAAACATGGTGTGCAACATACACATGTCTCAAAGGATTATATTTTGAGACAAAGAAACCCTTTTGTCTTAAGAAACATTCTAAAATAAAATTTGATAGAGATATAGATGGGTAGAATTAATTGTAAGTTAAAATACCATTAATAATAATTATACATGATATTAAATATCCAAAGATCATTATATACACCATTTAAAATAAATTATCTGCAAAAAATAACACGTCTTTCAAAGAAAAAATTTTTGTGATCAAAACCATACCATATTTATATTCATATTTGATGACACTATAATTTACTATAAAAAATATTTACTTTAATAATCTATTTAAAATTCTTGTTAAAACATCTTTCTTTGTATATTATTCATTTATAATTATTCATTATGGATATATTTGTTCTTTATATCTTATTTTAATCATTGAATGTTTATAACTATTACCATTTCTACACATTTTATAAAGTCGATGTCATTTTCCATAATTTTACAAAAATTTATTCATTAATATATCATTTAATTTAATATAATATATATATATTATATTGATTTATAATGATCTGATTTCATTCCATATGTGTGTTAGTTCTATTGCGTGAAAAGGGAATTGGTGTTGGATTTTTTTGGAGGTTTTAGTGACTGTAAATAATTATATTAATTATAAGATAAATAATTAATATATATTTTTAAAAATATAATAATAATTATTTGATTAATATAATATAATAATATTATTTTTTTGTATAGTCAATCATACTCGAATGTTAAATCAGAGTTCACATAGGTGGTTAAACTGACCCAAACATGAACATGTTTTAACTCAGTCGGTGAGTACGGTTAAGGAGGGGTTTCTATTTAAGTAATATAATTATAACATAATAATAATAATGATATTATTTTTATTTTATTTTTTAATATAGTGAACATTATTTTAATATGTTTATATAATTTATCAAAATCTAAATGAAAAACAATAAATGTTTCATCGTGGAGGTAGTAATTTGCATGTACGAACGATTAGCATTCATGTTTCTTAGTGAATGAGAGGCGGTGAAGGTCTAAATTACATTTAATCTATATAATCATAATTATATATTATATACTCTATTTATTAATCATTACCACAATTAATACTATCCAATAAAGGTGGTAATGAAAACAAAATAACGACGCATCACAGAGGCAGCAGTCCGCACAAGGAACTATCAATGTTATTTTGTTTTATATATGTGTATGGAAATGAATAAATAATATTTATACCATTAATATAAAAAATATAATCATAAAAATGATACTGAATTCATATTATTATTATGGTGATATGATGTTTTGATCAATAAGATTAAGAATAAAATCATAAGAAGGAAATAATACTTGAGTTGGGGACTTTATTTTTCCTTATAAGTTCCCGTGAAAATAAACGTATTAGGATTAATATGATGGAACAAGGGATTATATTTTTGGTAGGGTATCATATTGATATTTAAATTTAAAAGGTGCATTTTTAAGGACATGTAGAGCCTTAAAATGGTGGAAGTGATATACTTTTATAAGAAGAGAATTGAGAACTTTTAGAAAAACTTATCATTTTTCAAAAATTAAATGACAATATTAAAGGGTCAGTGGATAAGTAGTGGAAACAATTGGAGTGTGGGAAAAGATAACGTCTAAAATAACCTCAAAAAACTTATTTTAAAACATGTTTTTAACATGTTATGCCTATTTCCCCATACTAATATACTTCTTACCAACCTTAATTTTTACTAAGTTAATAATTTTTTAAGCTTAGAAATTGATTTTGATAACTAAAATTAAAATTAAACTCTCTACATTATTAGAAATAAATAATTTTAAATTTATTATTCATTTTATCATATAAGTTTTCTAAATGTCTGAAAAGTAAAATTAAAAATTAAAAAAAAAATTATTCACCCAAAAATAGTTTTTAGAAAATTAGTTTTTCTCAACTATAAATTTATATATATATAATAAAATTATAAATATTGTTTATTTAATGACAAAAATTGAATTATTAAAAAAATGAAGGATATGAGATTTTAATGGAATGACACAACTAAATCACATCGTTAAAATTCATCATAAATAAGGAATATTGAAAAAAAATATTAGACTAATATTTTTATTTAGTACAAAAATGTTGGACATGGTATTTAGAAGATCTAATAAAATATTAAAATTCATTATATTATTCCTCAAATATATATTTTATTATATAAATTTTTTATAAAATTCTAGGATATGCTTAAATGGTGATAAAATCATAAAAATTATAATTTTCCCAAAAAAATATATTTTCAAATAAAAATAAATCTATTTATAATTTTATCAAGATCAAATAACTCATCAAACTCTTTCCCAACTGCTAAAAATTCTACTGGTACTTTTTTATCCACACGAAATTCTTTCCCTTTTGATTCAAAGATATCATGGGTTCTGATATCTGGGAGAAATCATATTGGAATCTCTGGTAATAACCTACTAGCCTGAGGAAGGTCCACACCTTCGTCACATTCTTAGGTGGCACCCACACTAACACTTCCTCGACCTTGGTCGGGTCTACTGCCACCCAATCCATTGAGATAACATGTCCTAGAAAATGGAACACCTTAATCCAAATCTAGAACTTAGAGATTTTATCATAGAGATGGTGCTCTCAGATTATGTCTAGAACAATCCTTAAGTGCCTTTTGTGCTCCTCCTCAAACACTGAGTATATAAGGATATAATCAATGAAGGATACCATAAACCAGTCTTGTTTAGGAAGAAATATTTTGTTCATGAGTCATATCAACACTGGTATGGTGTTTTTCATACCAAATGGAATCACCAAGTACTCATAATGACTGTATTGACATCTGAAGGTCATTTTCGGTATATCCTCATCTTGTAATCGTATCTGGTGATATCCTGATCTGAGATCAACCTTTGAGAACTATTGTTCCCCTTTAAGTTGATCCAAGAGTTCATCGATCCTTTGTAATGGATACTTATTCTTAATAGTCACCTAGTTCAAGTGCTGATTGTGCATACACAACCTCAAGCTCCCATCATCATTTATGGAAAAGATTAATGGGGCTGCCCATAGTGAAATAATATGTGTCACAAATCCCATTCTCAAAAATTCCTCCAAGTGTACCCTCATCTAGATAAGCTCTGTGGGATCATTTCGATAAGCTGGTATAGATATCAGTTCCATCCCTGGGTGTAAATCAATTAAAAAGTCTCTTTCTCGATGGGGAGTTAATACTAAAACATCTTTACGATAGACATCCTCACACACCACCACCACTAATGGAAACTGGAAGATCATAACATCTTCTAAACTATGGGTTATTCTATCCAACTAATGAGTAATTAACTGGACGCTCCTATGTAGGAGTCCATATTTTCCTTCATAGGTTTCCTTTTCACCGAAAAAGTCAAACTTCATTCCACCACTTCAAACACACGAAACCCTTCACCTAAAATAGTCAATCTAGGCATGGACTTTAGATAACTGATCCATAATAAGAATGATGTTGTAAGGCCTCAACTCATCCACCAATAGGTTCCAACCAAAACTCTCAACTCCAAGGGTAAGGTCACACTATTGGCATTAGTGTGTGGTCATTGATTCTCCTCCATTAGGGATCTCCAAGAATAAGGGTCAATTCAATGATTCAACCGGAATATCTAGGTATTAAACAATATATGTGGAGAGAAAGGAATGATCATCACTTATGTCTATCGGTACTATTGCTAAAGTAGAAAACATAGAGATAATACCTAAAATAATTTCTGGAGACCTTTGGTTATAATCCTCGATCACATGTAGTGGTCCCCACCCTTATCCCCCAAATCACTGATCCTAGTGAGGACCCCATAGGGGTGGTTGTGGTTTCATGTCGAAACATCAAACACCTCATATTGCTCTCCCATATCCAGTACCACATTTACCACCCTATAATCTTGACTTTTCTTACCATTGTATCTACCTTGGTGATTCATACACAATATTTATGTCAGTAGTACGACAGGTTAGGCAATCTCAAACGAGATGTCCCCTACAATCACATGAATATCACCATCTATCTCTAGGTTGACTGGACCCACCCAGTGATCCCTGAACTGTATATCCTATTACCTGTGACATCTTCTTGAAATATCTCCCACATCTAGGTCTCTGAGACTGACATCGGCTCCCTACTACCATGATCTTTACTCCTACTCATCCACTAGTAACTATCAGTGGTTTCATTTGCTCAATGAGGGAGCTTCTAACCACCACATCCTGCTCAATCACTCAAACACATGTATGAATTCACACAGGGATAAAATTGTATTCAATTTCTCTATGTATACCTCACACAAAAGTCAGATCCCTAAAGTACTACTACCTAACCATATTGATTGAGTTCTTAGAAATTTTGGTAAACCTATATTAACAATAATCCACAATCATATTTCCATTATAGAGCTCAAGAATCTCCTTTATACGCATATCTCTCATCATAGGTACTGAGAACTGCTCTCAAAATAGGTTCTCTAACTTTGTCTATGAAAGAGTTGACTCATCCTGAGTCTGGAGATCCAAACTCCATCATCTCCCCCACTGAGTTGTGTAGAAGGCTCGCCGACCTGACCACCATATGACTTAATAGTGTCCTGACTAGATGTACAACTTGATTCACTACCTCAATCCAGTCCTTAA
Source organism: Viscum album (assembly GCA_963277665.1). Lineage (NCBI taxonomy): Eukaryota > Viridiplantae > Streptophyta > Magnoliopsida > Santalales > Viscaceae > Viscum > Viscum album. The sequence continues at coordinate 255,642,111 of OY728128.1, read as the reverse complement.
CTGCATAAGGGTCGGGATCACCTCAGAACCTGAGTGGTCTATATCAATTATACTCATGATGCATGCTCAGCATTCACTCCTCATCCACTGGTACTGTGGGTACCACGTGGTTCTATACAAGTGGTGGTATAGATGGTGCACCACATAGAGGTAACATATGGGAAATTGGTCCATGTATCAAAGCATCGTAACTAAGGGGGGTCATCATTGTGATTAGGCTGCTGAATCCTAGCTGGTATGCATTGTATATGCATCCTGTAATAAAAAAAAGATGTACCATTGATAATGATTATATCTGGAGGGATGAATCAAGAAGGACATGAAAACTAAAACCCACTTATATATGATGTGTGTACCATTATATTCCATTTATCCATTGTTTTAATGTACAATGTTGAAAAGCAGGTTATTAAGGTATTGGTGAATGGATATGTCGGCCACCTCACCAACCCTGGAGTCCCTAGCCCAAAATCATAACTCTAAACTATTAACATTGTTTCCCCAAACCAATATCAAAAACTCCATGTCCATTTGTATAACCAACCACCTATGATACCACACTGTCCCAACCTATCAATGAGGTGAAAAGCCGCAACTCCCTAAGCCTATCTCCAATAGGTTGTGGGATGTGGACTAGCTCTAAGAAGGTATATCACTAACATGAGAGGCACAAATTATATACTTGTATCCATAGACACATCTAAAAACCCAAAAAAATGTTGAAATTTAAAAACTAATATGTAAAAAATGAATACATACCTCTGATACCACTCTGTCATGACCATTTCAAGTTAGACCTGTGTCATGACTCCCCGGGCCTGCCTCCAATAGGCCATGGGTTGGTGTCTAGCACTGAGTAGGAATATCAATAACATGGGAGAAATTGCCTATATACTATTTCCCGCACATATATCTCCAACGCAGCCTAATTCTGAAATGTAAAAAACAATTGAGTATACAATGCATGCATGTCACTATATCCCAAAAACAGAGTTCGATGGAATGTATAGTAAAAAAATCGGGCTAGAATAAAATCTAACAAAAAATAGTCTGTAACCTCAAATCCAACTTGTATGAAAAAGGTATTGGGACAGCTGTCTGAAGCTGTAAGAATATACCTCGGTCTGTTCAGTCTCCCAATTCACCATCTGTTCCTGGTCCACCTAGGAATCCATCAAAGGTTCAATCTTCTACACAATACATGACAAGTGCGGTAAATCCCTTGCATGGGTGAGTATAACAAGACTCACTATGACACCCCAAAACAAATATGAAATGTAAAAATAGAATGAATAGTCATATCAACACATGTATATGTCTACATCACATATAACAGGACTATTCAGATATACTCAATAAAGACACACAAACTAGAGGTAAGTCACAACTACTACATACCAACCCTAGGAATTCAGCTCAAAGATTACATGAATGACTCATCCTAGGGAACACACTCCTCGGTCTGATAGCATTGATGGAATCCTTCTGAGAGGTTAAACTCGTCAGTACATTCCATGATAAGGATTCATTGATATATCTGAATAGAGATACGTAAAATATATGAGGATCATAGCTAGGGCCATGCAGTGATACTGAAAACTCAATCTGAATTAACCCTCTATATAAAGGATTGATTCCCTCTTAGTTTTGTTCACGTAGATACTGAGAACTCCACCTGGGGAATTAATAATGAATAGAGTATCCCGCTCTGGGCCTCTTAGGAGATTCCAATAACTCTATCCAAGAAGTGCTATTGAAGGGATCATAGTCTTATGAGAAGGAAATGATTTGATCCTACCTTTAGGGAAATGATAAAGGTAATGGACCCAAACAAAACTTGTCACACATTGACCTATCTATTATTTTTATTTTATTATTTTCTTGGGTTTTAAAAATTTTTGTCGAGGGTCGGGTTGAATCTTGAACAAGATTTTTGAGTTTTATCAAAAAAACATGTTTTTTTGAGTTGACGTCGATGAGCGCCCGGGTGGAGCGTGTTTAAGATACCCCACGCGGCTTGGCCCGTGAAATGGAACAGTCCTTCTATCTTTGTAAAGATAAAATGAATATTTTTGTCATTTTTATTTTAATCATTATTATTATTATTATTCTGCCCGGTGCGTATGGATCGTACAATTAGAAAAGGTCGTGCGGTCAGCCCGGACACTCATGCGACTGCTTCTGGATCAGAAAGAAGCTATCGCACGGTCCACACAAGAGCGCTTGAGTTGTGCACAGGCCGCAAGGTTGTTTTATCCAATTAATAAAACTATGTATGGAAAAATGAGGTAAAATTAAAATGAGGTGTATAATAATACTATCACTGAATTTTTCTATTACTATTATTATTATTATTAAAATTATTATTATCTTTATTATTATCGTTATAAATAATAATATTATTGATATCGTTATTTTTTTATGTGGTAGTTGTAGTTATTATTATTATTATTATTGTTATCATTATTGTAAAAGTTATTAATTATTATTACAATTAAGAAGTTTAATTATTATTAGTGTTATTATTATTATAGTTTAAATTTATTATTATTATTATTATTATTATTATTATTATTATTATTATTATTTTCCTTTTTTTTGTTTTCCCTACCTTACCCTGTGCCCCACCCCTTTCCCCCTACCAAATTTGAGAACCTTCCCTCTCCTAATATGGTCTACGTGCAGCACCCACAGATCCCCTCCCCTCCCCTCGTCGGCGAGCTGCTCCACGGTCGGCTGCCTCCAGATGATGCATGCCCTCCACCTCCCTCGCTCACTGTTTAGTCAGCCTCACTCCCCTTGTTGCGCGCAACTCCTCCGGGAAACCCCTTCTTTCCAGCCTCACCCCTTCGTTTCCCTCCTTCCCCGGCGTGAGCAGGTCGTGCCACCCTCGGCCATCCTCCCACAATGTCGGTCGCACCTCCCGCACATCCCCAGCATGATCCACACACTCCTCCACCCACCGCCGACCTCTGCTCCGCCTCAATCTTACCAACCGGCGAAGCTCCCTCCTCTCGTACCTTTTTTTACTTCTTCCCCCTTGGTATAGGATTTCCATAAAGAGTATGATATTTTGTCAAAACATTAAATGCTAGGGGTTGTTCTATTGAGTAAATCCCTCAATTTAGGGTCAGTTTTGATGGTGCAGGGTTTGTTTAAGCTTCTGAAGCATGCGGCTGAGGTGTGAATGAGATCGTACACCAGTCTCGAGCATTCTTTTTTTCATTGGAATTAAGGTATGAACCCTTTGCGCGTCACCTTTAAATTTATGATTTCACTGAATTCTTATTTTATCACTACATTTAGTTGTTAATTAGTGATTTAGTGTTTTTTTCTTAGTCATTCTTTGTGATATCTGGTGTTTTGGTTCAGTTTCATTAATCTTTTGAAGTGAATTGTTAAGTATTGCACTCTGTTTTAATTTAATAATTCACTGGTTAGTTTTGAAAGCGATTGGTGATTCTTCTTTTTTTGAAACATGTTTTGGTCTTAGAAGTATAAACATGATGTTGAACATGGAAATTGAACTTCCTTGACCGGACCTTTGGGTTACAGTTTCTAAAGCGACGTTTATATAGTTGTAAAATGGATTTTTGACGTATGATGTATTTTTATTAGGTTCTGCAATTTGTTTATTTGACGGTTCAAGTCCTGTGTTTTATGTTCGGGTATGTTGGGGATCTTTGGTTGGTCATAAAATAGGTTTCGAAGGTGGTTTTTGGGTGTGTAAAGTTGTGAGATACCTTTTGAAGATTGTGTTATAAATTTTAAATTGGTTTAGTAAATAGTGTCAATGGTGCAAGTTGTGATTTGAAAATATGTTGAGGTGGTTATTTCGCATTGGTTTCTAGTTTTGAATGTTTTAAGTCCATGTTTGTGTGATTTTAGTTGTTTTTCATTTGTTGCAGTGCATTTTCAAGGTAACCCAATTATATTGCGGTCATCAGCTTGCGCTTGCTTGTACGCATGCGTGAGGTGTGTCACACCATTGTGTTTAGACTGCGAGCTAAGGTAGGTCCCCCACTACACTCACCTTTAATTTCAGAATTTATTATTTTCTAGATATTTTATTAATTTTATTAAGTGGGAAATAATATAAGATAACAAATTTTTAAACGATTATTTGGTGTAAAAAGAGCTATTTATTTTATACACAACACTTGAAATATTTTCCTGATAAATGGACAATCAGTAGTGAAAGAATTATTGTATTTCCATTAATCATAATTTATGGAATTTCAAATGTAGTTCTGGTTTATTAATAAATGATTTATTTTAATTTATGAACAATTGTTTTGGTTCTCTTGAGAAATGAGGATTTTGTTTTAAAATTTGCGAAGGCCCGTTTGGCAATTTAATAAGATAAATTATTTTGGAAAACTCTCTTTGGGGTGACTCAGGGGTGATCATTGGTGTTTGTTGACTGCATGAGTTGTGTGTGATGTTTGTGCTACTTGATTGACATTTTTGAGTCACCCCTTTCCTTTTTATTACATGTGTTGACATGCGAACCTGGAATAGTAAGTAAATTTTCTGAGAACGATTGCTGCACTAGTTTAGATTACGCACCAACTAGTGTCCCTTAGTACGAATTACACTCTGCTAGGGGATTGGGCCCCTCGGTTAGGCCATGTAGGGAAACACCAGGTATTAGGGAATTATGACATCATCGAGAGTAGGCATGCCTTCAGGATTAGTCACAAGTATGGTACGTTCTGGATTGTTCACGAGCTCCTAGGTTCGACCCATGTTTTCTTTAGTGTCTATTTGTATATGGAAGATGATTGAGAGGTCTAGTTCAGTTTCTAGCCCTGTTTTCCACTTTTTCCATTTCCCTTACTGTGTTACTTGTGTTGTGTGTGGTTTTCCTTTTTACTAATGACAAAATTTTGTGTTTCTAAATTGTTCGCAAAAGAAATGTTTTCAAAATCAATGCACTTGTTCCTTTCAAACAATAAATTTTTTTAAATTAAAAAGGGAAATGGACTATTACTTGTTTTTGAAATGAATGTGTGTGTGTAGAAACCCATATTTTATATAATTTAGTTCAAAACTAGAATTAGTAAATTATTTATTTAAAGGTAGTGCATTGGGAATAGTTTTTGGGCACGCCTATTGAGTTTTAATACTCACACCTATAGTGTTTTCCTTTTTTTAGTTTCCGTTGCAGGCTTGACTCGAGATTTCTTGCAGTGGGAAAGAGTTTGTTGTGGATTGACGATAGACTCTCGAAGTCACACGAAGTTTTGGTCGTGCTCAGGTTATTTTGCATTATTCTACTTTTTATACTGATTTACTTTTTTACGTATTTTTATTGGGGTGAAATCATTCCCAATTATCCTCTATTGATGCTCTGGCACTTCTCGCCAGCCTTGGAGTATTGGGAATGCCTCTCGGGCCTTGCCACGAGCCGACTCGGGTGACCGGTTCAGGGTTGGCCCGGGTTGGTTCGTGACAAAATGGTATCAGAGCAGGTTGGATCTTGAGAATACCTTGCTTTTCAGAGCACCCATTGATATTTGGGGTTGTCATGGTAGAAGGAGAAGAATTTTTGGGACTGGAGGCATGCATACTAGAAGTACGTCATAAAACCATGCTCGTTCCGAGCCTAGGGTTACCATGGGATATTCGGGTTTGTCGAAGTCTTTTGATTCTTATGGTTTTTTTATTATTGAGAAATGAAATGGGAGCCGGGAAAGTGACCTCTGTGATCTCGCATGCTCGGAAAAGCCATGTGGAGATGGGAAAATTACCCTAGAGTGCTCCTTGTGACAGTGGTTTGATTGGATTACGGCCGCCAACCATATGTCTGACTCACCCATCGACACTAGTTTCTCCTTGTGGTTTGTCTGGGTCTTCTCTACTTTTAATAATTGTTTTGCTAAGTTTAATTTTGGAAATTGTGAAAAGTTGAAATGAAAATGGAAATGACCATGTTTTGATTATGTTCCATGTTTTCTTATTCCTTAGTGTTCACCCCCACGAATGTTCGATGGATGCCCAAGGTGCAGCTTCAGGTGGTGAATTCTTAGAAAATCATCCAGTTGATAAGCCTATAGACTATGTTCTGGAATTCCAGAAGATGAACCCTTCCCTGTTTTATGGACAAGCAGATCCACTTCAGGCAGAGAAGTGGTTACAGCAGATTGAGAGGAAGTTCAGTTTTAATGGGTTTCATGAGTCGTTAAAGGTGAAGTTGGCTACCTTTATGCTTGAAGGTCCAACCTGGAAAAGGTGGAAGTCTGTGTCTCGGAATAAACCTCAGAAAGATCTAACATGGTGTTTTTTCAAGTCATCATTCATCCAAAAATACTTCTCTGAGTTGATGAAGCTGAGGAAGAGGATGGAGTTTTGTTTTCTTCTGTAGGGTGCTAAATCAGTACTATAATTCTATCGACCTTTCTCAGACCTAGTTATGTACGACCAATGGTTTGTTGCAAACAATCCCGGTAAGGCTCGGCAATTTGAGTATGGACTCCGACCTGAACTACGATCCAAAGTGGAATATCCCAACCTAACCACCTTCTCATATGTTGTGGGGAAATCCTTTCTTGCTGAAGGTGAGCTAGAAGGAGGACTTGAGGTGGTGAATCCTTCCCCAACCTCAGGAGGCAGTGAAGAAAATGACGATAAGAAGAATGGGATGTGACATGATGCCGGTGGCTCTAATAGAGGAATCAAGACGCCCTCAGACCTTCAGTATTCTTCTTCAGAGTGCAATGTCGTGATCTGTCACCAGTGTGGTAGGCAGGGTCAGAAGAGGGCGACGTGCATGAGTGCTCTGACACCCTTCCGCACCTGTGGATGACTGGGTCACTTACAGCGATTCTGCCGTGGTGTTTCCAAGAAGCCCGATGTTTTTAGACCTGGCTCATCGAAGCTCGCCTCATCCCTTTAGTAGGAGTAAGGCGATGTTTGGGGACCAGTTTGAGGTTTTTTCTTTATAGTGTTTCTTGGGTGTAGTAATCGTCTCTTGTATAATTTTGTGGTGTTTCTTTTATTTCATTTGAAAGAATGGTTGTGGTTGAACCTCTTTGAATCTATTATTTTATTGGAAGTGTGTTTTGTAAAATTCTGTTTTGTGTGTTATGTTTTGGAATTTTTGAAGCCTGACTGCGAGGCAGGAGAAGCTTCAATCATCCGTGCTCCAACCATAGGTCCCGGAGTGAAGCTAGTGCATAGTCAAGAGAACCCCAACGATGAAAAAAAGCACTTGATTTAATGTTGGTACTTAGTGTGACGTGGTTTATGTTCTTTTGAGGGTGTGATGTCGTTGAGCAAGCGGTGATGGTAGTTTTGATATTCAATTGGTCGGGTCCTTCCCTCCCCTACCCTTTTGGTGGGGATTTTGGTCCATGGGGAAAGTTTTCAAGTTCGGTTAATCTTGCTAGTTCTTCTGGTGGGGAGACCCATAGTGGGTCTCACAGAGTCAAACTAGAAGTGATTTAGTGTTATCCTGATCCTTATGGTGGGGAGTCCGTTCGGGCCTCCTCATGTGAGTATCAGATTTTCATTTCTTGTTTCATTTTGGGTGTTGTTGTGTTCGTATTTTGAGGATAAGTTGCATGTCATGGGAGTCAGATGTTCATTTGTATCGATCAATTTGAGGCACTTAAACTTTTGGGGGTGAATGACACGTAAGGAGTTTCATCATTTGGTCTTGATCTTGTCATGGCTTTCTAAGGGAGGAAAGCATTAGGGTGGGGAGAATTGTCACAACCCGACCTGTCTATTATTTTTATTGTATCTTTTTCATGGGTTTCAAAAATTTTCATCAAAGGTTGGGTTGAATCCCAAAAAGATTTTTGAGTTTTGTCAAAAAAGCACGCGTTTTTGAGTTGACGTCACTGAGCGCCCAGGCGGAGCACATTTTGGATACCCTATGTGGCTTCACCCATGCAACGACATAGTCTTCCTATCTTCAGAAAGTTAAAATGAATATTTTTATCATTTTTATTTTTATCATTATTATTATTATTATTTCGGTCGGTGCGGGGGCACAACACAATTAGAAAAGCCCATGTTGTCAGCCCGGACACCCGTGCGACTACTTCTGGATCAGACAAAAGCTACCGCATGGTCCGCACAAGAGCTCTTGAGTTATGAACGGGCCATGAGGTTGTGGTATCCAATTAATAAGACTAAGTAAAGAAAAATGAGGTAAAATTAAAATGAGTTGGATAATAATACTATTACTGAATTTTTCTATTTCTATTATTATTATTATTAAAATTATTATTATCCTTATTATTATTATTATCATTATAAATAATAATATTATTGATATCGTTATTTTTTTATGTTATAGTTGTTATTATTTTTATTATTAATATCATTATTGTAAAAGTTATTAATTATTATTACAATTAAGAAGATTAATTATTATTAGTTTTATTATTAATAAAGTTTAAATTTATTATTATTATTATTATTATTATTTTCCTTTTTTTGTTTTCCCTAACTTACCCGACGCCCCACCACTTTCCCCCCTACCTACTGCGTGAACCCTCCCTCTCTTATTCTGGTCTGCGCGCAGCACCCACAGATCCCCTCCCCTCCCCTTGCTGGCGAGTTTCTCCATGGTTGGCCACCTCCCAATACAGCATGCCCTCCGCCTCATTCTCTCACTGTATAGTCAGCCTCACTACCCTTGCTGCGGGAAACTCCTTTGGGCGACCTCATCTTTCCATCCTCGCCCCTCCATTTCTCCCCTTCCCCATCACAAGTAGGTTGCACCACCCTTGGCCATCCTCCCTCGACACCGGATGTGCCTCCCACACCTCTCCATCATAATCCACACTCTCCTCCACCCGCTGCTAACCTCTGCTCCGCCTCAAGATTACCATCTGGCGAAGCTCCCTCCTCCTGTGCCTTTTTTTCCTTCTTCCCCCTTGGTAGAGGATTTCCATAATGAGTATGATATTTTTTCAAAACCTTAAATACAAGGGGTTGTTTAATTGAGTGGATCCCTCAATTTAGGGTTTGTTTTTATGGTGCATGGTTTGTTTAAGCTTCTTAAGAATGCAGCTGAGGTGGGAATGAGATCGCGCACTGGTCTCAGGCATGCGTTTTTATTTTATATTGGAATTTATGTCTAAACCCTTTGCGCGTCACTTTTAAATTTAGGATTTCAAAGAAGTATTATTTTATCTCTACCTTTAGTTTTGAATTTGTGATTTAGTTTTTTTCATTGTCATTCTTTGTGATATGTGGTGTTTTGGTTCAGTTTATTTAATATTTTGGTGTGAATTGTTAGGTAGTGCACTCTGTTTTTATTTAATAATTCGCTGGTTGGTTTTGCAAGCGATAGGTGATTCTGTTTTTTTAAACATGTTTTGGTATTAGAAGTATAAACATGATTCTGAACATGGTAATTTAACATCCTCGAGTGTATCTCTGGGTTATGGTTTCTAAAGCGATGTGTATATGGTTTCAAAATGGATTTTTTACATATGATGTATTTTAATTAGGTTGTACAATTATTTTATTCGACTGTGCAAGTCGTGTGTTTTATGTTCGGGTATGTTGGGGATCTGTGGTTGGTCATAAAACAGGTTTTGAAGGGGGTTTTTGGGTGTGTTAAGCTATGAGATACCTTTTATAAATTGTTTTATAAATTTTAATGTGGTTTAGTAAATAGTGTCAATGGTGCAAGTTGTGATTTGAAAACAAGTAGAGGTGGTTCTTTCATGTTGTTTTCCTGTTTGGATTGTTTTAAGTCCGTGTTTGTGTGATTTTAGTTATTTTTCATTTATTAAAGTTCATTTTCAAGGTAACCCCATGATATTACGGTCATTAGCTTGTTCTTGTTTTTACACCTGCATGAGGCGTGTTGTGCCATTGTGTTTGGACTGCGAGCTGAGGTAGGTCCCCCACTGCACTCACCTTTAAATTTAGAATTTATTAATTTCATGATATTGTATTAGTTTTATTAAGTGGGAAATAATATAAGATAATAAATTTTTAATTGATTATTTGGTGTAAAAAGAGCCGTTTATTTTATACATGACACTTGAAATATTTCCTTGATGAACGGACACTCAGAAGTGAAAGAATTCATGTTTATAATTTAAACATAATTTATGGAATTTCGATTGTAGTTCTGGTTTATTGTTAAATTATTGATTTTTTATCATGAACAGTTTTTTTGGTTCTCTTAAGAAATGAGGATTTTGTTTTAAAACTGGTGAAGACCCATGTGGCACTTTATTAAAATAAATTATTTTGGAAAACACCCATTGGGGTGACTTAGGGGTGATATTTGGTGTACGTTGACTGCTTGAGTTGTGTGTGATGTTTCTGCTACTTGATTGACATTGTTGACTCACCCCTTTCCTTTTTATTACATGTGTTAACATGAGAACCTGGCATAGTAAGTGAAACTTCTAAGAAAAATTTCTGCACTAGTTTATATTACTCACTAGCTGGTGGCCCTTAGTGTGGATTACACTCTGCGAGGGGATTGGGGCCCTTGGTTAGGTCATGTAGGGAAACACCGGGCGTTGGGGCATTATGACGTCATCGAGAGTATCCATGCCTTCTGGATGAGTCACATGTTTGGTACGTTATGTATTGTTCACGAGCTCTTAGGATCGACCCATGTTTTCTTTAGTGTTTATTTGTATGTGACGGTTGATTGAGAGTTCTAGTTCGGTTGTTGGCCCTATGTTACACTTTTACCATTTCCCTTAGTGTGTGTTGTGTGTTGTGTGTGGTTTTCATTTTTACTAACAACAAAAAATTTTGTTTCTAAATTTTTCACACCAAAAATGTTTTCAAACGCAATGCACATGTTCCTTTCAAACATTAGAGTTGTTTTTAAATTTAAAAGGGAAACAGACTATTACTTGTTTTTGAAATGAAAGTGTGTGTGTAGAAACCCATATTTTATATAATTTAGTTCAAACCTATAATTAGTAAATTCTTTATTTAAAGGTAGTGCATTGAGAATAGTTTGTTGGGCCCACCTACTGAGTTTTAATACTCATGCCTATAGTGTTTTCCAGATTTTAGTTTATGTTGCAGGCTTGACTCGAGATTTCATACCGTGGGAAGGAGTTGGGTGTGGATTGACAAAAAAACTCTCGAAGTCTGGTCGTGGTTAGGTTATTTTTCATCATTCTAATTTTTTTACTTCATTACTTTTTTACTTATTTTTACAGGGGGAAAATCGCTTCCAATTTTCCTCTATTGATGCCCTGGCGCTTGTCGCCAGCCTCGAAGGATTGGGAACGACTCTTGGGCCTTGCCGCTAGACAAATCAGGTGACCAGTTTAGGTTCGACATGGGTAGGTTCATGACAAAACATGTCCAAGATACAGAGGACAAGGGAATCAATCCATGTATAAAGGGGTATATGTCATGTAGTAGGGTCACACATTGTGTCCCTTGACCTTGTACTACCCCTATAAAATAACATGTGTCATTCAATAATGCGACGTGTAAAATATGGTTACACAACATGTAGTAAGGGTTACATGTCATGTCTTTCCAATCGAGGTCTAAAAAACTACTACAGTTATGTTCCAATACATGACATCATCCCGTGTATGAGTTCTATTATACTAGTACATTGGTATTCCATTGAACCGGTTCTGGATATTCCATGTTGTAGAGTACACACAATATAGGCAACCTGTGTACTCTAACCCGTATCTGTGTACCTCCCAACGTACACACAATGTTACCCCGGAGAGGTCACACACCGTGTGATGCAGTCACATCCCGTGTGATCCATAACATTCTCTTGAAACCCTAGCCACCACAAGGGGGACCCAAATGATGTGTAATCCAAATTACACGTCGTCTAGATTTTGATTTTATAGAATCACTCTATCTTCTCCCATATGCCTCCTCTATTTTCGGACATTGATCTGTTGATCAATTCTCAATAATACTAAAGATACAGGCTTGTCGAGTCATTCCATCACCCCAACTATGTGTTTCCTCTTCTGATCCGGTTGCAAAATAGATTAAAAAGCACATTCTTAATTTCATTGAAGAATAATTATTTGGGGATCCACTATCATATAATTTTCACTATATCCATCATTACACTTCCATCATGTTGTTCCAGTCCTTGATCCTCAATTCTGGATCATTACACCAAGAATCGTGTGGGGAGTAATTGATTGATCATGATGATTCATGTCACAAGCCAATAGAAAAACACCAATGACGAATGATGAATGAGGGATAAAAGCACAAAAATAAAAAAGATAAATGAACCTTGATCTATGTCCATGTCGATATTGATCCATTTTTTATATAATGAAAATCTAATAAATAAAATAATCAAAAGATGAATCTCTTATCAAATCCAACAAATATCATCCCATTTCGTAAGTGAGGTCAATATGTAGTCTACTACGTTTGTAGATTAGTTCACCTTCATTATAGGAATCGAATGATGGAAAAACAATCAAAATAAAACATCCTATAGGGATTTGAATCACTCTTTGATGAATAATTGTCATCACATCATTGTTGTTAATGAGATCTTCAAATAACAACATTAATCGATCTTTGATACAAAGTTCCATCATCACCTGATTAGAATATACTCCATATCTCTCTCTCGAGGTCCTCTAGAGGATTAAAGTGTTATGAGACTAACACTGGATCTCTGCCAAGGTTTTTATTTAAAATAAAGCTTTAAGTGCTCCACTGAGTCGATGAAATAAAAATAAAATAAAATTTTACCAATTTATTTTATTCATTTAAAATGCCCCTGATAAATTTCTACAACCGACCCGCTCTGACCAATGATAGGTCATTCCTAGGGTAAAGTTTTTATTTTAAATGCAAAGGTGTCATTGTATTTTTGATCTGAGAACCTATTTAAAACCTATTCCACTTTTTCAAGAAAACATCATGTGCACTCTTTAATATTTTTAATAATTTTAATACAATTTTTTAAAGAACATCGAGACTCATAATTGAACACCATATTAGTACCTGGCATCAAATTTAATCCTTATAATATTTAATAATTAATACACAGAAAATATAAAAAATTATAGGACATGTGTTTTGAACGAAAATGTCAGTGTTAATAAAATATTTACTCTCATTCATACTGACCACATAGTGTATTTTATTGAGATGAGTTTAATTCTTCAATATAAAAAATAAATTATCAAAATTTTTACTAAATTATCATGAAAATTTGAGAATTGTTTCATGTTTTTGATTATGTGACATGTGATTTGATGTAAATTTTCACTCTTAATTCAAAAAAAACTTTTAGTCATAATAAACAAAATGTGTATTGAATTGTAGTGACACATGTTTTCTCAAATGAGTTTTAGTTCTGTTTGGAGTTTTAGATCCTTGAGACATACCCCAAGGGTGAAAATATAAATTTACCTTTGAATATTACATCTGAAAATTTTCTAGTGGTTTCATTGATCATGGGATGTTGTGCTTACCCTAGGATAATTTTTGATGAATTTTTTTTCATATAGTTTTTTATCGTGTTTTTACTATTTTTTACTAAAATAAATATTAAACATATAAATAAAACGGTGATACGGAGATACTAGTTTTTTTGTGTTTTTTCCTTGGTATATTTGTAGTATATTTTTTTGATTGAATGATGAGTAGATGTGAAATTACAAGAATGAAAGTGAATCAAATACATCTTATCTATAAAAAATGACGTATGTAACAAAACATATAATGGAAAACGAATCAGTTAATACCCAAAATAATGATACTACTAAAATATTATTAATAAATAAATATTAGAATATCATATATGATATCATATTTATATATGTGGTTCTTTCATAATTTAACAAAGGTTTGGGATATTTAAACCATGTTTTCCCTAATTATAGGGATACAAAAATAGACCATATAATGAAAGGAATAATAATTAGTGGTGATAAATTGGAAGTGGTCATGTATCGACTCCTGGTTTTTTGAGAAACTATTATTAAACCACAACACAAGTAATAGATTAAAGTGTGAATATTTTTTTATAGAGGAAAATATTATTATTTTGAATTTTATATTCTTTTTTTAAAACCATTATATATTTTTGTACTTTTTTTTAAATAACACTATATTTGATAGCCTACACCACAAGCAAGCTCAAGCTTAAACGAACCGTGAAATAAAATTATTTAGACAAAACAGTTATAACATAGTCGTTGGGTTGGATGATATTGAGAGGACAAGTTTTAGATATACCTAACACTGAGAGCGGGTGAATCAATGTTTGAGACTTTTTAAACCAATTATAACTTTTTATTCATGTACCTCATGACTATTTTGGATCTTGATTCTCTTATTCTCTTTTACCTATCGCATGAAATAATATAATGTAGTAAAAATATGAACATGATATTTTTACAAGGTTTGCTTCTCAATAAGATCATCTACATCCTTTCCATGTATGCTGATGACCAATACATGGATTCTCCACAATAATGTGATAATTGTTATAGTGGTTTGGATAATGAAATTATCCTTTGAATAGTGTGGGTCCCTATATGTTAGAGGGGGTAAAAAAATAATCCTTCCCAGTGTGACTCCCTAAAATTTGGAGTGAAAAGGGAAACAATCTATTCCTGAACTAGTGATGACCAAGTTCAACATGAAACTTATTTATAGTTACTTTATACATCCTATGGAGACAGTCCTTTTCCTTCTTCAAAAGGAAGGTTCTTATCTTGATCATCTCTAGTGCTCTTCACTTGGTTATTTTCAAATATGTAGGCAGGTAAATATATTCTTCTTCTACCTTCATATTTAATGCAAAACCAACTCCACTAAAAACTTCTTCTTCCTTCTTCTTATTTAATGTAAATACCAAATGCAGTAGAAATTATTCCTCCTTATTCATGTCTAGAATCACAAACACATTTTTGATTGTTTAAACATAGAGGATCATCTCACGGGTCATCATCAGAATCAATTATCCTTTCTTATTTTCATATCTGAATGATATCATGTATGTATAAATTTTGTTGAACTCTGCTCTCCCTCGTCGACTTATTTACACCCATGGACACACTATTTTGATTCATTCATTTATGTGTCTTCACTTGTTCATGTCCATGCAAGAGTTCATGAACTGTCCTCTTATTCTCTCTTGTGTGAAAACCCTAATGGGTATAAATATTTTTACATACACACAACCTCTTCCCTTCTTCCCTTTCTATTCTTCTCTTTTCAATTGATTAGAAAGTATGCATATACATATATCCCATCATAGTTCATGATCTTCCTTCTTTAAAAAAGAACCCCTAAAATTTTGTATATAATTCATTTATATATGAGGTCGTTTACCTTTGTGAAGTCCATGTAATCATGTTTATTATTTCTGTCTGGAGTGCATGGCTTGAAATCATCTCCAAACATAGTGAGGGTGAAACTCGACCAATGGCTCATGGTTAGAAGCCATTAGAAAAGCACAATGAGGGTTTTAAAGAACCAGTCATGTGTTTGTGGTAACCTCCGTGAAAACAAATGGTTAACATATCTTCCTCTTATCGAGGAACCGAAAGAGTGCATTTCACTTGTTGAAGGTTTACATATCTTCTCTTTTTTGAGCCATAGGGCTCACAATTCCTTTTCATTCCCTTTGCAATGAAAAAGTACATAGATGCTCTATTGTTCAAGAAAAATGAAATCACTTCAAATATATGAGCTGTAAACTTCTTATCGACTCACTGAAACTCCTTTTATAGGTGAATATCATAGCCTTTGCCATGTTTAAGTTCTATGAGATATGCCATATCTAGGACCCATTGAACACCCGAGGAACTTATCATCAAATATTTCCAAATACTTGTAAAAGATATTCCAATTGTGGTGTCATGTTTTTTTCAAATGAGAGAAAAAATCACTTCATGCATGCATTTAAGATCGCATGTATCTCTTTTTAAATCCATGCTCAAATCTGTGTGGCCCATGACAACTTAATTTGGCTCGGCCTTCTTCGAACATAACCATTTCATTGGATGCATGAAAGTGAAATTTTAGGAATGATCTCGACTCGATCCAGTGACCAACAAGATCTTCATATGATATCATGTGCTCATCCATGGTGATTGGGTCATATTCACAAGCTCTAGCGAGCAATAGTGGAACTAGCATGCAGTGGCACAAGGAAGACAATGACGTGGTTAAACCGAAAATTGTGGGAGCATCGAACAGCTCGTGTTCAAACGCGTGAGTTGAATATTGATTGGATTGAGGTGATTTGATCATGGTAAGTGGATGGGATAGACAGTGAGGATCACTCTCGTGTTTTTTAAGTGATTAACAGTACCCATGTGTTTTTTCCGATATCGAAATGGCGATGTATGTGGCATAAAGTATAATAATCAAAGAACACCACACTTCACCCAGATTACTTCCTCTCCTTCCATGATACCTCCCAATACTATGTTCTTTATGAGCGCAATCTGTGCCCACCCTCTGCACCCACCATCTATGGGTTTCGACCCAAATCATTACAAGCATTCTTTGTGCCCAGTCATTGCAGCTTACGAGCTGTCATGGGCGAATTCCCCCTGGGCATGGTTGACTCTTATCCCACATGAGCCTCGAGTTGATGCTGACCAGCTAGCTCAAGGCTTGGCCCACTTTTTTAAGTAATCCCAAAAAAAACAGTGTTAATATAAATGTTATCCTGAAATGAAATTCATGGCCACCTACTAAATAAAAGTCCATTTATGGCCTCCCTTCTTCATTGTTGTAAACTTTGAATCAAACATGATACAATTATTTGAACATAGGACCAGTGAATTAATTGTTTTATTTAACATTCTAAATCAAAATTCACATAAGAGATATCCTTCTTCATATTGTTCATCATTGAAAGCCTCATTGACATCTTAGAAAACAAATACAACTCAATACATTAAATTGGCCCCAAAATATATTAATAGGAATTTCCAAAATATAAAATATATTTAGAAATAATTTCATTAATAAAAATATTTAATTCTATAATTAATGTTTATACTCATGTAATGTATGTTATTATTCAAATAATAAAAATAAATTCATTTATGCTTTAAAAATATTTTTCTTCTAAAATTGGATTTAGGGTTTTTATATATGTGTAATTATAATTTTCATGTCTTAGTTTTATAAATTTTATAACAAAAAATGAACTTAATTCTTTAAATCAGTATGTCAAATTTATCAAAGGTTTAAATTTTAGTGTTTTTGAACAGGTTGATTTTTGGGTGAATAGTGAAAAAACCCCAATTTTGAAAATAGTGTCACTTTTATGACTTTATCATGATATAATAATAACTTGAAATATTATAAAACTGTGTTGATATATAAAATTTATTTTTTATCAGTATTGGAAGGTATTTAAAAGTATTAATTTTAAATTAGAAATATATGTTCCTCATTTTTTATATCTAAGAATTATTTTTTATTTTAATAAAAGAACATTATGAATCCATCTCTTTATATATGTATTTTAATGGATAATTTAATTTTTATTGGTTTTAAAGACATATTAATCTCATTTTATCCTACATAACTCAATTAATTCCATTTTAATAATTATTATACATGATTTTAGTATAAAAATAAAATTATACATTAAAAACCATTTTTCTAGAAATCATTTTTCATTACTTGATGTGTATTAATTTTAAATGTAATTTTTAAAACCTTTGTAAATTTAATATTTTAAAATGGATTGTATATTTTGATTCACTATTCTCCAATTTTTTAAACAGTTATTTTTCAATTTTATTCATAATTATTAGTTACCATGGTAAAAGTTTATCCCCGCCGTAATCGGAAAAAAGAGTTAATTAAGGATAAAACAAGGGATACGATCTCAAAATAAGATCCAAACATTCGTTTAATTTATAGTATGAGTTTAATTTTTCCACATCCATACTATATTAAAAATTATGTCATTTTGGTTCAAATTTAATTTCATTACGGCCTTCATACTATTTTAAGTCAATGATAATTACAAAATGTAACTTTCTATCACATATTATGTTTTCATAAAATGGATATAGATAAAAATGACATATTTATGAATATATATGATAAAACTTTTATGTATTAAACTATATTTATGAGATTAATTAACTTTTTATTTTCATTAATTTTATAATTACCCTGAATGATTATGCAACGATGATGTTCTGCTTGTGCAAGTAGCAGATATATCTAGTAAATGATTCTAAAATAATAAAGGTAATACGTTGTGGAAGAATTATCTTTACCCTTGATTTAATTAGATAATCGTTTTTTATAATTTATTTTTAATGATATTATATTTTAATTACAATGTTATCTTGATACCTTTAAAGTGAATACATGTGAATAGTCCATAAAATGAACTTAAATGGTATTTAATGTTAAACAATTATTAATAAATATTTATAAAATTATAAAAAAAACTTATAGTGACTCAATTAGATGATAAAATTTCTATCCTAACATTCACTATTCATGTACATTCCACGTTAATTTTTTAAAAGTAATTTCAAGACCCATAATATCTAAACAATTTGTTAACACAATCGAGGTTAAATGGGTTTAATGAAGTTCTTAATAAAAAATATAAGGTTTAAAATTTCACTTAAACCTATATAAATTATTTTATTGGAACATATTTTGACCTTAAACTCTTTATGTTTTATTATATGGTACTTTGGATCCAATTTACATGAGTTAGACTCATATTAAATATTAATATTTCATGTATTTACAAGATTTCCACCCACATCACTTATAAAAGGGAAACCCCTATCAACTCCTATTCAAAATCATTGGGCCAATTAAATTATAAAATAATTAAAAATAAATAATTCCCTAGAGTTATTAATCACATACTATAGACTATGTTATTTCCATAACACCATCTTAAGATGGATTAATGAATAAGACAGAGGATAATTTCCGAAGAAGAGGTATAAATCACAATCGAATTCATTCATTTTTTCCCTTCTTCTACCTCCTTATATTTAATCCAACCCATCATAATATAATAAAATCATTATAATAAATATAATAAAATTTTTATATTTTTATGTCACAACCCGTATTCATCTTCTTTTCCATCCAATGGAAGATGAAAGCATCGTTCGTACATTTGGATAGACTACCATCTCCATAGAGTGGTGTGGTTAATTTTCCATCACTGCCTCTCATTGATTGATATAATGATGGATTGATCAAATATATATGATATTTATTAAATTAATATTATTTTAAGAAGATTTTATATTACATATCTGGTTACCCTTCCATCTTTTGGAAGATGATAACGTTGTTATTACATATGTGTAAACTATCATCTCCACGAAGCGATGTGATTTTTATTTCATTTCCAATTTATTAGAATGGTAATAAGGATAGATTAAGTGGATATGTATTAAATTTATGATATAATAATTAATATTTAAATGTGAATTTTTAATTAAATTTCTTTCATTCTATCCATTGAAAAGTGGAAACATCATTAGTGTGTATGTATGTACTTTCATCTCCATAATGTTATGTAATTAATTTTTCAAAACCACATTATGGGGATGGTTATAATAGTTTATATAAAGACTAAATATGATAATTATAATATTATTAACATTCATTATATAATTAATCCATGACCAAATAGCACGGTCTGGAACCATCAAACCCAAATAGTCATGGGTAACAGACCAGATTTCAACCTAAAGATGCTTTTAATGAAGAATTGATCATTAACTGGTGATGAGATGATATAATTAAATAATACATAGTATGATAAGTATGAATATGGTTTTTTATATAAGTATAAAAAAATATAATTTCATTATATAAGAGGATAAGAGTGAAAATGTTGAAAGTTGGACTTTAGGTATAGGTTTATGTCACAATCTCATTTCTTTTCGGGATTGTTTATCTTAAATTTACATTGAGAAAAATTATATGATATTCAACCACTATACCCATTTTATTTTCACCTAATTTAGTTTTTCATATAATATTTATGTATTATTACCATTTAAATCTCTTTATACCTTAATAATATCAGGAATTATTTTAATTAAAAATTGATCATATTTCCTCTTTGGTTGATGAACTTTTTATTCTATGTCAAGGTTTTTTAAAATGTTTTCAATAATTTTATTTTATTTGGTGAAATTTTTATTTAAAATAATTTTATAAAATATATTACATTACTTTACAAAATTTTTAAATTATTTTTTTTCAATGTTATGGATAGAGGTTATTTATGAATTTTTATAAAAACTGTAAAATGAATCTTTGTTTTTAATGTTTATGAAATGAATGGATTTTTAGGCCCTAATGATAATTATAAATATTAATTTGATATTTTAAAGGGTTATTTTAAAATAAAATAAATTTTTTAATATTCTAGGAATTTTTATTTAAAATGTTATCAAAAGAAAAAATTATTATTTTCTTGAAGGAATGAAAAGAATTTAGAATCTGATTTATAACTTCTTTTTTACACCATGTTACAAGGAAGATAGTTTTAATGTTTTTCTTATATTTTATTTTCTATTTATAAAAGACTTAATTTTTCTAAAAACATTCATTTTATATGACTTGATGTTCATATTTTATCGTTTACAAATTTATGGTTTTGTGGTAATTAAATTTATTGTGATTACATTACCCATCATTATCCATCATTTCATTCGACATTATTTCATATTCCATGTCCATAGTTTATGTATAATGGATTTATATATTATCATTTGCACCAATTTGAATTTGTATTAACCACATATTATTTCTATATACAATATTAGTTGAAGGAGGTTTATTAAGAAAATATTTTCATCTACTGTAAAATATTTATGTTTCATATTATCGAATAAATATATATAATTTTTGATTTATAAGAAATTTTGAGCGTGAATTATATTGATCATTGAATATATTATGAATTCATAGAATGTGAAAGTGACTGTTAGAGATCAGTTATAGATTCCCCTCAATTCATCAATGGGCCTTATGAGAAAAAAAATAACATGATTTATAGATCATGGAATACAATCATGGAATAATAGTTTCATAATAGGTGTATACATACCCATTTAATGTTGGTATTTTTTCTAAGGCCTTTACTATAATATTTAAGATTTCTTGGTCAACACCTTGATGATAATGACTTGAATTTATGATTTATGAATTTCCTTTATTTATAATTTAGTTTTCATTATCAATGTGATTTCTATGTTGATATTAACCATAGATGTACATTGAGCACAAGCTTTTATATGAATGAAATGTGTTTTGATTATCCACTCCACCATATTTATTAGGGTTTATTTAATCATGATATCTTATACTGTACTAAATCATTACTAACCATTTGAGCTCACCCTTTTTTGATTTCCTTCCCCAAGGATATGAAAAATGAATCTTTTATTGATTTTCAAGTATGAAATAATGTGTTTTATGTAATTTTTTTTACATTGTAATATGGAAATAAAGTATGTATTTAGTCTCTCAATTTTTCTAAGTGGATTGATCCTCTATGGGTTGATCCTTCGTATCTTATACCAATATAATATGTAATCACTAGCTCTTGGATTCTGTATTTTGGGATGTTTCAATATACTTCATTGTTATTATTAATTTTTTAAAGTTGTATCCTATTAATTATTGTTTAAACACTTCATTTGGGTGATTAAATCCTTGTCTAGATAGAAAATTTGACATATGGGGTTATATTTTCTATTTTACCATCCCCTTTTTCTTATTCATGGGATACCTAATAAATATTGCTCCTATGGTTGAATAGAAAATATGAAGCCATTGAGGGCACATGTTTTGAGAAAATGGAGTAGTGAGGGAAGATTAAAATCTCTAGAGTGTCTATCCTATCTCTGTAGTAGTATCAATGAAAAAACGGTTTAGGAAGAAGGGTATCATTTGAATGGATCACAAAAAAATTATGAAAAATAGTTTGAGGCAATTTGGTTGTAGTGTCAACGTGTAGAACAATGGTGGGTGGATTCCCACAGGGGTTTCCAGTAATGAAAATGTAGTAGTGACTACATTGAATACCAATTCAAGAATATCATAAATGAAGGAGGGGTTCTTGAGTCCCCAAAAAACCATGCGATTAAAAAATAATCAAACTAATTAAAAAAAGATGAATGGGGTGTGTGCTATGTGAATAAGGGAATATTTCCTTTCCCTAATGATATAATATTAAATTTTAATAATACTAGTACTCGCTCGTGCTATTGCATGACTTATTCGATTAATGGGTTTTATTTTAATCAGAGATTAATATTAATAAAAGTTGAGAAGAAATGGTAATGTTGACTAAATTTTAATTAGAAAGTCGCATCTTATGATAATGGACTAAGATTGAATAGAATCTGATGAAACCATTCAAATAGTTGACAAAGAAAAAGGATATAGTAAAAGTATATGAATTTTTAAATTTTGAAGAATATTTTAAATCATTTTCAATTTCAATCACAGTAACTATATTCCAGGAACTGAAATTAAAAGTGAAATAGAAATCAAAGATAAGACAATAGTTGTAATAAAAAAAAGAGAAATGTGAAAAGAAATAAATATTAATAAATTGAATGATTGGGATGTCAATGAAAAAAGAAATGATGATTGAAACTATTCATCATGTATATAGAAAAATAAGGAAAAAGGGAAGTAGATATCAGAGACAAAGATGAAACAAAATATACAATTGAGTAAAATCAATATATGAAGATAGAGAGTCGACAAACACTACATGATACATGAAATCATGAAATTTAATACAAAAAATAGATAAAGGAAAATTGATGTATTGTATGCAATTTTAATTCATAAAATTATTAAAGAAATTTTAATATTTCAAGATGTATTGCATGCAATTTGAATGTAATTTCAAAGAATATATAAACATTCATGACTATAAAATACATCATGTATATACATGTCACCACAAATTAATGAGACAAAGTGATTTTATACATACAAATTTTTATCATATAATATGAATAAACATGAATTTATGTATAAAGTAAATTATCATAATATTTGATCATAAAAAATATTGTTTTATACTATAGAAATATTTAAATTAAAGAATATTGAAACACCTTCATATTGCAGACTCTAAATTGAAGTCTTATTCATAATGTTATTAATATTAAGAGTGAAGTCTTATGCATAAAGTAATTAATATGAAGAGTGAAGTCAAATAGTTGAAAAAAAAGTCCAAATAGAAAAAATAGCAAACAGTCTCATATATAAAAATGCATAAGACTTCAATCATATATACAAATACATAATACAAATGCAATTAATTTGAAAGGGTCAGTCTCTCATATATAAAAATTCATTAACTAAAATGTATTCTTGCAATAGAAAAATATCCATAGAGTGGTAACGCCCAATGAATAAACTTTCTTAGTGTAAATGTTGGATTTTATAAAATGAATTCCTACAATATACAAACTGTTGCAGTTAAATAGTTCGAAAATAAGATATAAATACAAAATAATTTATTTACATAATGTTTCAATGTCAAATAGATGGATCCAAAGACCATGTCGGAAACATTTGTGCTTGACATTGGAGTGTCATCAGCATCTCCACAGTATTGCAAATATGGCCTAGAATTTGTCTCCCTCCTATAATCTTAGAAATAGGACCTCAAGAAGTAATGTTGTTCCTGCAAAAACAAATTTAAATCCCTCCCATTTGTCTCACTACTGCGAAGTATATTTCCACCCCATATATTAATTACATCACTCATAGATCCATCAACTGAGATCAAAATAATGACAACGTCAAGATATATAAATCGCAAGAGGATTGGAAATAGGTAGATGAAATCACTCAATACAACTTCAGAGATGGAAAGATTTATAATACTTAAATAGATTCAATCACACTAGTGTAAGTGATTCGAAAGGACTGCCAACAAATTCACCAACACGATACATAAAAAACCAAAAGATAATTAGGTTAAATAATCATAATAGTTTGATATAACTCTCCGATAAAAAAACATTCACAAATAATGATTTAAACCTGTTTAATTTAGAAAGTGTTAAACGAATAGGATGTATCAATTTGAACTCCTTATTAACCCAAAACAATAAAAACTGAAGAAAAAAAATCACAAAATCCATACCTTAAAACAAACTTACCACAAGCATCTTGAATGGATCTTCATCAAAAGGTAG
Organism: Viscum album; assembly: GCA_963277665.1. Lineage (NCBI taxonomy): Eukaryota > Viridiplantae > Streptophyta > Magnoliopsida > Santalales > Viscaceae > Viscum > Viscum album. The sequence continues at coordinate 255,617,944 of OY728128.1, read as the reverse complement.
CTACGACTGATGAGAAAAGAAAACTTATTATTAAAATAGAATAAATCAATCCAGTTTTACATGAAAAAGAATATGTTAACTAAAATAAAATAGAATATGTTGATCAATTCATACGTGAAAATGAATAATCATTTCTGCTCACATTCATCAATATGACATTGAAATCACTTGTCAAATGGTACCTGAAAATGCAGAATCATATATTCTCAAAACAACTGCCACATGCATAGAGTAATGGACTAAAAAATAAAGGAAAGGTATGATTGTGACTTGTTCTGACCTGAAAGCTGTAATGTTTTGATTCAACCGAACATCATCTTTACCACAAATATTCATACTCGAAATATTTTCCATCAGGTCAAATTCCCAGATATCACCTACAAGAACAGGAACATCGATATATAATATTTTCATTTTATTGGACCCAAACAACTATATAATTAGAGTAACTATAACTAAATTACTAATTTTCTTATAGAAAACACATTCTTTATCATTTACAATGACATGATAGAAAAAATGGATCCTACTGTGCTGATAATTTCCTTTTCTTAAAGGATGTAAGGAAATTCATAACCTGTAAGTAGTAGTATACCACATGTCATCCTTGTTTCAATATAGGTCAGTGGAATTTCCTTAAGAAGAAAAAATAGCAGCATCACCAGTTTCCTTCTAAACAGAAGATATATATTCATTAATATACCAATATTTATATATACCAAACATTAACTAAAACATATATGTACATATATATGTGTGAAAGGGTCAGCATTTAGAATCATTGTTGTTGTAGAAGTATAAAGTTAATGCCATAAAAAAATAGAAAAGTCTTACCCCATTATGAAATACCTTACCATGCCATAACCAAGATACTTCTTGCCTCTGATGTGAGAATGAGTTCTCTCAGTATCATACACTACTGGAAATGGGATTTTTTCCAACACTTGTATACCAACGGTTTAAAGAACTGTTGGTATATGTTGTCTTTCCCAACGGTTTATATAAACTATTGGTAAAGACCTTGAACAACTGACTTTTCCCAACAGTTTCATAAAACCATTAGGAAAAGTGGGGAAAAACTTAGTTTTCCCAATGGTTTTATGAAACCGTTGGGAAAGATTGGGTTTTCCAAATGTTTTTTATTAACTTTTGGGAAAAAATCCCCAAATACCCAAATGCAGGAAGCGGCCTCCCCACGATTTCAGAAGCATTCTTCTCGTCTCTAGATGCGATTCCTTGGCAGAAGCAGTTCTCAATCCCCACATCTTCCATCGGATCAGTAGCTACCAGGTTAGAATCCTTCTATATTTTATCAAGGATATAGTTCCAACTCTTATAAATCATATCCTTCTATTCTCAACGATTTCTTTATTCCCAATTTTTAGGGTTTTTATAAAATTTTATGATTGTTCCACGAATTTTGTACTCAAATCCCTATATCGGTATATGTCCAATTAATGTTTTCATTACACATTTACATTTATAAGGTCATGGTGTCTCTTTATTGTGTTCTAATTTTGAAGATTCATGGTTTTTTTAATCTGGTTAAAATATTATAAGTTCATGTATATGAACTAATAAGAAATTGTTTGTAATTTTTATTGATATTATTTCATGAAAATCTCTCTTTCATTAAGATCATGCCAAACATGAAGATCTTTTTCATCTTAATTTTTGTACACTATGTGTATTACATAAAAAGTATATATCATGATTCTATCAAAATCTATATATATATAAAATGACACACTGTTCACTTATCCTTTTCACAATAGAACATATGGAGTATCTTATTGAACTTTTCCAAATTGTATGTGGTCCCTAATTAGTACTTCTTCCTTCTTCATGAAACTAATTCATAGAATGTCAAATTTGCAATATTAGTGAATATTAGTTTTTCTAATATAACCATTAATCATTCTACCTTCGACATCATACATGTGTTATTCAATCACATTATTAAAACACAATGACCATTTTCACTAATTTGGGGTTCCTCAAAATGCTTGGGAAAATCAGAAAAATGCATTTATTGAATCGTGTTTCTCATATGGTTTCATGGATACAAGTTCATCTCGAAAATCATGACTGCGTGGTTCAAATATCATGAGGACCATGAGATTATAATTCTTTACACAAATGAAGTTTTTCTCTACAACTATGTGTTTTTGTTTTCACTTTTGATTTGGCCTAAAAGGGAGCTTTGTGGTCATTAATCATGGTTGTGGGTGGTCATTTATGATGTAAGATAGTATGAGTTCATTTTACTTGATATATCCTATATTATTATTGATTTATGTTCAATTTTTTTATCTTTAATAAGTGATGTTATTTAATAAGTTGTTATTAATGGTTGTAATAATGATGATATGGTATAAGGGTTCATATGGTGTGAATAAGGGTTCACATGGTGTGTATAATGGTTGACATGGTATCAGTGAACTCAAGTCATTAATTTAAGTCTTCATTCTCACTAGCATGTAAGAAATTTAATGATGTAAACCCATCCTCACATGATTTCTTACCTTAGATAGTGTCCAACATATGCAATATGAGCTTTTGAATTCATCAGTTAACCAGGATCATATATTCCATTTCCCCCAAGATGACTGTACTAATATAAATTTAGGGTCAACTAAATATGGTTCTCATTGTACGTTGTATATTATGTGTCCTTGGCCAATACTCACTTGTATAAGGGTGGGGTGCTTTTCACTACATCGACTAGAAACTACTTCCTTTATTGTTTACTTAAATATATTTTCTATTAATGTTCAATCCTATTGAATTGTTTATGAAAAAATGACTTATATAAATTCTTTTTACAGAATGGACAGAAGTTGGATGTATGAAACTGATCGGATCTCGAGCGACTTTCAAAACAATTTGGAGAGCTTTATAGATTTTTCATTTCACAATGCTTCAGATAGTGGTCGCTTACACTTCCCATGTTCCAATTGTGTTGGTAGACCTTGGTTGAGCCGTGAAGAAGTCAGCTACCACATAACCAAAAATGGTTTTCAAGAAAACTACTTTGTGTGGTATCACAATGGGGAGAAAATGAAATCTCAAATTGGTGATGATCGAAATGAAAAGACTGGAATGGAGAATTTTTTAGATTATCAGTTTCCATTTATTCGTCATCATGAAAAAGAAAGGATTTCGACTCAAGAAGACTTCGATATGAGCATAGCTGATGTATCTAGTGAAAATGATGATATTGATAGGGTGAAAAAATTGAATGATTCTGCCATGACTCCAGTATATCGACAATGTGATAAAATGAAAAAGCTGGAATTTTTAATCCGATTGTTTCATAGGAAAACTATGTATGGGATTTCTAATGCAGCAATCGATTATATTCTTACCCTCTTGAAGGATTTACTTCCAGATGATGCAGATATTCCCTCGAACCACTATATGTCATGGAATTTATTTGGGGAACTTGGATTTTCAAGAAACAAAATTCATGCTTGCCCGAAAGATTTCAGTTTATTCTGGGAGGAAACCGCTGAACGAAATGATTGTATTAAATGTGGAACATCCTACTGGAAGTCAAAATCTGATGGAACACCATCCCACGTTCCACATAAAGTAATTTGGAACTTTCCATTGATCCCCAGACTCTAGAATCATTATATGTCTGATGACATATCAATAAAAATGAGATGTCATGATACCGAGAGAATGAAGACTAATGATGAGTTCGTTCATCTTGTAGATGGATTTGCATGGCAAAGATTTGATGCTCGACATCCTGATTTTGAAGCTGACGTGCGTAATGTGAGGATGGGTCTTTCATGCGATGGTTTTAATCCTTTTGGGAAGATTCTTACTTCGCACAACACATGGATAGTTTTTATGAACATTTATAATCTTCCCCCATGGTTGTGTATGAAAAAAACCATTCACTTTCATGAGTATACTCATATCTAGTCCTTATATTCCCGGCATTGATATTGATGTCTACATGTAACCTTTAATAAAAGAGTTGAAACTTCTTTGGGATGTGGGTGTGTGCACATACGATGCATGTACGAAAGACATATTTCAGATGCGTGTTGCGCTTATGTGGAAGATCAATGATTTTCCAGCTTATGCAATGATGTTTGGATGGAGCACGAAGGGAAAATTGTCATGTCTAGTTTGTATGAAGAATACCCGATCCAGAAGACTGAAACATCGTTTTAGTTTCAGTTTTATGGGACATTGACGATTCTTGCCAAAGGATCATCCATATAGAATGAATCGTCGAAGATTTGATAATACCATAGAGACTGATGATCCCCCTCAGCGTACGTCTAGAACTAAAGTTCTTAATGAATTGAAAGATTTCAGTTTTTCGTTCGGGAAGGGTCAAATGAAATTTGGAAAGAGAAAGAATGTTTCCACTGAAACCAGTTACAATTGGAGGAAGAGGAGTATCTTTTTTTATTTGCCTTATTGGTCAACCAGTTTGTTACGTCATTGCTTAGATGTAATGCATGTTGAAAAGAATATATGTGAAATGTTGCTTTCGGTTCTTCTAAACGGCAAGGGGAAGACAAAAGATGATTTACGATCTCGGCGTGACTTGGTGGATTGGGGCATCAGACCATAATTACATCTTGTGCGTATCAGTGAAAATAAATGACAACTTCCATGTTCTTTTTATGTGATGACACCTACGGAAAAAAAACAATTTCTTGAATTATTAGAGACTATTAGAGTTCCTGATGGCTATTCAAGCAACATATCTAAATGGGTCAACAGAAGAGAGTTGAAGCTAAAATATTTGAAGACACGTGATTATCACGTTCTACTGCATGAGTTGCTTCTAATATCAATCCGTCATCTTTTTTCCAATAATGTAAGGGTGGCTATTATTCGGTTGTGCCATTTTTTTAGAGATCTTTGTTCTAAGAAGTTGTCCAAGTCTTTCTTGCAAAACATTTTGACAGATGCCCCATTAATTTTGTGAGTTGGAGAAAATATTTCCTCCATCATTTTTCACATGCATGTTGCATCTGACTATCCATATTCCCACTGAAATACCCCTCATATGACCTGTTTCTTTTCGTTGGATGTATCCAACTGAAAGAAATATGTTCACATTAAAGTCTTATGTCCGAAACAGAAATCATCCCGAAGGTTTTATCGTGAGCGGTTACTTGGCTCAATAATGTATGGATTTCTGCTCGATGTATTTGTCCGATCTTACTACAAGATTGAACAGACCAATGAGAAATGAAGAAGAATAGTATGAGCAAATTGAACCCAGTTTTCCATCACTTCTTCAAACAGGAGGAATTCCAGGATCATATACATTGAAGACATTAATCCATGAAGAGCGGGAGATGGCACATCGCATAGTTTTGTTCAACTATGATTTGTTCGATGACTATATCAGGTAACTAAATTGATTATGTATATCATAGATATATATTTGTTGAACTATTCATATTTTTTATCTACGGGGAAAATAAAACAATGATAAATAGGAAGCATCGTTCTTTATCTTTGAGAAGGAGATAGACCTTGCATAGCAAAGAATTTTCTTCATGGTCAAAATTGGAGGTATAAAAAAATTAATGTTTAAAATAATAATATCAATATTTAATTAAGTTTAATAGTCACCTATATTGCAGGTATTGAGTTTGTCTACTGACTCTGTCTCTAAGGAAATAAGAGCTTTGGCTTTTGGTCCTAATACCGTGGTTCATGACTGTAAATCAATAGTTATCAATGGGTACAAATTTATTGTCACGGAATGAGCAAAGAACATGAGAACACAACATGATGGTGTTATGGTTACTGCCACAACATATTGTTATGCCAGTGCATCAGATAGTATACCGCAATTTGAAAATGTGGGTTATTATGGATTTGTTGAGAAAAAAATAATATTGGATTATTACTCTCATGGAAGAGTCACAATGATGAAATGCCATTGGTTTGATTCGATGACGAGACATGGCATATTTATTGATGATTGTGGATTTCGAGAAATTAATATGACTCACACTCTTTCTACCGAAGAACCATATGTGTTGGCATCAATGGCTAAACAATTTTTTTATGTCAAAGACCAACTTCGACCTGAATTTGGTGTCATAGTTGAAGTAATTCCAAGAAATATTTTTAATTATGGTGATGATGGAATTGACATTGTCCCTAGTGCCATTGGAACCAATCCATTTATTTCTTTTGATGACTCAAATAGCTCAATTGTCAGAGTTGATTGTGAACCTGAAGTTGTGGTTGAAAATATATAGAATCATTCATCCATGTTCTCAATTCTTTTGGTTTACCTTGAGTTGGGTTGTTAAGGTTGGTAATATTCAAATTGATTTAGTATTTATCACAAATATGTTTTAGCTGACTTGAAAGTTATATGAATTTTCAATGTTTATTGGTTGTAGTTTTATTTGACTTGCATTTTCTAATTTGTAATTGAATCGTATTCAAACATAGTCAAACAATATTTCTAACTTGGTGAACATTACAACTTGTATGATTTATTAAATCCATTCATGCTCTTCTAAAATAATTGATAGCTGACTTGACCTTTATGTGAATTTTCAATGTTTATTGGTTGCAGTTTTATTTGAATTGCATTTTCTAATTTGGAATTGAACTATATTCAAACATAGTTAAACAATATTTCTAACTTGGTGAACATTAAAACTTGTATGATTTATTAAATCCATTCAATATCTTCTAAAACAATTGATAGTTAAATTACTAATGAATCCACCTATTCCCTCATATATTTAGTTTTCTGGGTTACACATTAGTTTTCTTTTTCTAATTAATTACATATTTGTTTTCAAAAGCAGGAAATGAATCCAATTGAAGAGAGAAGAAGGAAAAAAATGATGGATAACAATCGTCAAATGATGGAGTTTGGAATTCCATCATTAGTGCCTGTAGTGAGTACTTTATTTCAAATTGATATATTTAAAGAATATATAATGTCATGTGACTAATTTTTTTGTAAACATTTTTGTAGGATCCACCTATATGTCGACAGTTATTTGACGAGTAGCCTAGTACTGGTTCTAGTACTCAGGCCGGTGGTACGAGGAGGGTTCGTACTAGAGGTGGACGAGCAGCTGCGCGTACCCGACTAGACCCTGCCCCTCCCATTGACATTTCATCCTTCCCACATTTTGATCCTGGTGTGTCGTTAGGGACACACGGGATATTTAGGCCTCCCATGTTTTCTCTACCTTCTTCATCTTCTGGCCCATCATTTTCACATCCCATGATGATTCTCACTCCCCAGTCAGCATCCGGTCAGACAATTGTCCCATCTTTTTTTCCTTCTAATTCTGTCTCTCTGAGCTTCTATATTCCATCATCTTCAACTCCTGTTCCACCACAGGGTGTTCCATCAGTTTCTGTGGATCCAGAGGCGCTAAGAGATCAGACCAGCACATGTAAATTTATAGAACCCTAAAAAAAATTTATAGCAATATTTAGTTTCATTATAACATGTTTTGATAAAATATTTGTTTTTCTTTCATGAAAGATACATCTACTAACAGGAGGCGTGAGCGGGGGTGTACATGTATGTGTTCGGTGTGGAACCGCTGCACACAGGTTATGGTGGATTATAATGAAGACAACCAAATGGTTGAGAAAACAGGGCAGCAATGTTGAATTTTTTTGGCGATGCTTGACAAATACTCTGACATCATTCTCGTCTGCCCGCTATCATGGAGACATTTTCCACATGAGTTCAAGGATAGAGCTTGGGCAGATATATGGGTAAAAAAATCTGTTCTATTTAATGCCATGAATTATTTTTCTATTTATATGAATTAATATTTTGATTTCAACTTCGATTTAATTTTCCCGATGGTGAGGGTGCACGACCAGAATGTCTAAAGGATTTAGGTGAGCTTTAGATAGCCTACAAGAATGAGTTGTATATTGGCTGGGTTTCTAGAGTTGGCACTGAGTTAGAGGTGGTACCAGTGGTGGATGATTGTCCTATAGAGCAGTATAGTCAGATGATTACCCATTGGAGGAGTACCCAATTTAAGGTATTAATAACATTTGAGGTATTTAAATAATAACTTTCATGTTTTGCATTAATACTATCTGTTTAATCTTCGAATTTTATTTAGGAATCATCTTGAAAAAAAAAAGAACATTGATGCAAAAAAATACCTCCACACACTGGGACGCACTATGATGCCTGATCATGAGAGGAAGCAGGTATCACAATTGTTTATAAGTTTTCTTTACGCCTTAGACTTTCTTTTGTTTCCTCAATTATTTAATAGTTTGCTAAAGTTTTCATATAACTTTAGTTTTCAATGTCATTGTAGATACAAATACAAAATATTGAAGGATGTGTGCCTCGAGCAAAACTGTTTTGCTCGAGTAGACAGAAAAAGGATGGAAGTGCCGTCAACGAAGTGACTCAGCAGTAGATTGTATGTTTTAATCTATTGAATTTATATTTTAATGTCTATTTTGTAACTTAATGATATATTTATATTTGTAACAGGCTACTTTAGATGTCATCAATGCCCCATAACCAGACAATTTTGGTCCAATAGATCACTTACATCAGGTCTTGGGAGAGGAGCATTCCGGCAGAGTATGCTGCCAACCTAGGATAGCCTTGACGAGGTATTGGCTATCCTCAGGTATGAGCTGTAGTGCCACCGAGCTGTAGAAAGTTAGGGCACAGGCTGAGAAAAGGGCCTCAGAGACGGAAGAACAGTCTGCTAGGGAAAACAGTGAATTTATGAAATTTATTGAAGTTCTACGTCCTACACTTCCAGCAGAGGCCAACCCAGCTTTTGATGAGTATATGTCATCGATACGTTCTATATGTGGCACACCATGTGGAATTTCTAGTGGTGGTCAGGATGATGTCCAGCTTGACGATAATGATGGCAAGGAGTCTGAAGTGGAAGAGGAGGGAGAGGAGGAGGGTGAGGCGGGTGGCGAGGAGGAGGAGGAGGGCGAGGAAGAGGAGGAGGGAGAGGGCGAGGAGAGCGAGGATGATGATGGGGACAAGGATGAGGGTGATGATGATGGTGATGATGGTGATGGTGATGTGGGACAAGTTGATCCATTACATTTTTCACAGATATTACTGAGATTTGATATTTAATCTATTCTAGTTGTTGGTTTTATATAGACTCTTAGTATAGTATTGGAGTTGAGTTATTTTTATATATTATTTGTTTTTATGGATGTTATTGTCTTTTAGTGGTTGTGTGTTTGGGAACCCCCCTCCTTCCTGGACCATGGACAACCCCCCACCCTCCTCCCTGGACCCCTGACAGCCCCGCCGGACATCCCCCCAGACATCCCCCCGGACTGCCCCCCCCCCCCCCCACTCTTCCTTGGACCCCGGACAACCCTTCGAACACCCCCCAGACAGCCCCTGGACAGCCCCCCAAATAGCCCCCTGGATAGCCACCCCCCCCCCCACCCTCCTCCCTGGACCCCGGACAGCCCCCCCCCCCCCCCACACCCTCTTCCTTGGACCCCAGACAACCCCCCGAACACCCCCAGACAGCCCCCGGACAGCCCCCCGAACAGCCCCCCCCCCCCCCCAGACAGCCCCCCCCCCACCCTCCTCCCTGGACCCCAGACAACCCCCCTGGACTTCCCCCCAGATAGCCCCCGGACAGCCCCCCCCCCCCCCCCACCATCTTCCTTGGACCCCGGACAACCCCCCCCCCCCCGAACACCCACGAACATCCCCTGGAAAGCCCCCCACCCTCCTCCCTGGACCCCGTACAACCCCCCGAACATCCCCCCAGACACCCCCCCCCCCCCCCACCCTCTTCCTTAGACCGCGTACAACCCCCCGAACACCCCCGGACAGCCCCCGGACAGTCCCCTGAACAGCCACTCGGACAGCCCCCCCCCCCCCCACCCTCCTCCCTGGACCCCAGACAGCCCCCCGGACAGCCCCCCCTCCCCACCCTCCTCCTTGGACCCTAGACAACCCTTCGAACACCACCCGGAGAGCCCCCCGGACTGCCCCCCAGACAGCCCCCCGGACAGCACCCCCCCCCCCCCCACCCTCTTCCTTGGACCTCGGACAACCCCCCGCACACCCCCCACCCTCCTCCTTGGTCCCCGGACACCCACCGGACATCCCCCCAGATAGCCCCCCCACCCTCCTTGATTTAATTTAATACTAGAAAATCTATAATATATATTTTATTTATTTTCATCATGATAATCAATGTAAATCACATTTAAACATCTAATCAATATCATAGATTCTTGGTATGTTATAAAAGATATGTATTCATTGGGCATGACATTGTTAGCTCCGAAATGTTTCATAGAATTATAAACTAAAATCTAATCCATACTAAGAATGATATAAAAATATTTTATATAAATATCCACAAGATTTTAAGTAAATACCATTCCACTAATAGACACACGAGGATTCTCATAAAATGAACAACATTTGAAGTACATGGGGAAAACTGACCAAATGCATTGGGTTTCTATTGAAACTTTAGGAGAATGATCCATGGGTCATATGTGACGTGTACGAATCAACCCCGCCTCAATCTGAGGCACAGTGTGGCCGGCACCACTCAAAGTATCTGCCTTTTGTTTCAAAAGGACGTCATTTTAATTGAAAAACATCAACTGGCATACGGAAAACAGACCTAATGCATTCGGATTATGTCGATGCTTTAGAACAATGATCCATGGGTCATATGTGACGTGTACGAGTCAACCCCACCTCAATCCGAGGTGCGGTGTGGCCACCATCACTCAAAGTGTCTGTCATTTGTTTCAAAAGGACGTCATTTTAAGTGAAAAATATCAACTGTCATACGAAAAAGTGACCAAACGCATTCAGATTGTGTCGATACATTAGCACAACAATCCATGGGTCAAATGTGATGCGTAAAAGTCAACCCCATCTTAATCGGAGGCACGGTGTGGCCTAAATCACTCTAAGTGTCTCTCTTTTGTTTAAAATGGACAACATTTTAAGTACATACGGAAAACTGCCCAAATGCATTTGGTTTCTGCTGAAATTTTATCAAAATGATCCATGGGTCATATGTGACGTGTATGAGTCAAACCCTCCTCAATCTGAGGTGCGGTGTGGCCGGTACCACTCAAAGTGTCTGCCTTTTGTTTCAAAAGGACGTAATTTTAATTGAAAAACATCAACTGGCATACGGAAAAGCGACCAAACGCATTCGGATTGTGTCGATAATTTAGCACAACAATCCATGGGTCATATGTGACGTGTAAGAGTCAACCCCGCCTCAATCCGAGGCACAGTGTGGCCGCCACCACTCAAAGTTTCTGCCTTTTGTTTCAAAAGGACGTCATTTTAATTGAAAAACATCAAATGGCATACGGAAAAGTGACCAAACGCATTCGGATAGTGTCGATACTTTAGAAAAACGATCCATGGGTCAAATGTGACATTTACGTGTCATCCCCGTCTTAATCGGAGGCACGGTGTGTCCAGAATCACTCTAAGTGTCTCTCTTTTGTTTAAAATGGACAACATTTTAAGTACATACGGAAAACCGACCAAACGCATTCGGTTTCCTTTGAAACTTTAGGAGAACAATCAATGGGTCATGTGTGACGTGTAAGAGTCAACCCCACCTCAATCCGAGGCGCGGTGTGGCCGGAACCACTCAATGTGTCTACCTTTTGTTTCAAAAGGACGTCATTTTAATTGAAAAACATGACCTGGCATACGGAAAAGCGACCAAACGCACTCGGATTGTGTCGATACATTAGAACAACGATCCATGGGTCATATGTGACATGTACGAGTCAACCCTACCTCAATCCAAGGAACGGTGTGGCCTACACCACTCAAAGTGTCTTCCTTTTGTTTTAAAAAGACGTCATTTTAATTGAAAAACATCAACTGACATACGGAAAAGCGACCAAATGCTTTTAGATTGTGTTGATACTTTAGCACAACAATCCATGGGTCAAATGTGACGTGTACGAGTCAAACCCCTCTTAATCGGAGGCACGGTGTGGCCGGAATCACTCTAAGTGACTCTCTTTTATTTAAAATGGACAACATTTTAAGTACATACGGAAAACCAACCAAACGCATTCGGTTTCCGTTGAAACTTTAGGTGAACGATTCATGGGTCATATGTAACGTGTACGAGTCAACCTCGGCTCAATCCGAGGCGTGGTGTGGCCTCCACCACTCAAAGTGTTTGCCTTTTGTTTCAAAATGAGGTCATTTTAATTGAAAAACATCAACTGGCATATGGAAAACCGAAAAACGAATTTGGATTGTGTTGGTACTTTAGCACAATAATCCATGGGTCATATGTGATGTGTACGACTCAACCCCGCCTCAATCCGAGGTGCAGTGTGGCCACCACCACTCAAAGTGTCTGCCTTTTGTTTCAAAAAGATGTCATTTTAATTGAAAAACATCAACTGGAATACGGAAAACCAACAAACGCATTCGGATTGTGTCGATACTTCAGAAAAACGATCCATGGGTCATATTTGATGTGTACGAGTCAACCACGCCTCAATCTGAGGCACGGTGTGGCCGCCACCACTCTAAGTGGCTCTCTTTTGTTTCAAAAGGACGTCATTTTAAGTGAAAAACCTCAACCAGAATACGGAAAACTGACCAAACGCATTTGGATTGTGTCGATAGATTAGCACAACGATCCATGGGTCATATGTGACGTGTACGAGTTAACCCCGCCTTAATCAGGGGTATGGTGTAGCCAGAATCACTCTAAGTGGCTCTCTTTTGTTTAAAATGGACAACATTTTAAGTACATATAGAAATCTGACCAAACGCATTCGATTTCCGTTGAAACTTTAGGAGAACTATCCATGGGTCATATGTGACATGTAAGAATCAACCCCGCCTCAATTTGAGGCACGGTGTGGCCGAAACCACTCAAAGTGTCTGCCTTTTGTTTCAAAAGGACGTCATTTTAATTGAAAAACATCAACTGGCATACGGAAAACTGACCAAACACATTCAGATTGTGTCGATACTTTAGCACAACGATCCGTGGGTCATATGTGACATGTACGAGTCAACCCCGCCTCAATCCGAGGCGTGGTGTGGCCACCACCACTCAAAGTGTCTGCCTTTTTTTTCAAAAGGACGTCATTTTAATTGAAAAACATGAACTGGCATACGGAAAAGCGACCAAACGCATTCGGATTGTGTCGATACTTCATCACAATGATCCATGGATCAAATGTGACGTGTAAGAGTAAACCCCGTCTTAATCAAGGGTACATTGTGGCCAGAATCACTCTAAGTGGCTCTCTTTTGTTTAAAATGGACAACATTTTAAGTACATACGGAAAATCGACCAAACGCTTTCAGTTTCCATTGAAACTTTATGAGAACGATTCATGGGTCATATGTGAAGTGTACGAGTCAACCCCACCTCAATATGAGGCGCGGTGTGTCCGAAACCACTCACTGTGTCTGCCTTTTGTTTCAAAAGACGTCATTTTAATTTAAAAACATCAACTGGCATACGGAAAACTGACCAAACGCATTCGGTTTCTGTTGAAACTTTAGGAGAACGATCCATGGGTCATATGTGACGTGTACGAGTCAACCCTGCCTCAATCCGAGGTGTGGTGTGGCCAGTAGCACTCCAAGTGTATGTATTTTTTTTAAAATGGACATCATTTCGGGTAAAAATATATGGTATACAAAAAACCTATCAAATTATGAATTGACTTTCGGATTCCACATATAATTGTCATCTAAATTTTAAATTGAATTCTAAATGAATTGTGTATGTTTATAATTACGTTATGAATTTTAATTTAATTATGGATGTGTATAGTTCCAGCATTATATGTTAAATGTGTGAATTTTTTCTCTATATGTATGTGTTAGTTTGTTATTGCAGGTACAATAATTATATATGTATGTTAGTTTATTTCAGGTATAATAATTGGATTGAAAATGAGGGTGAACCCACAAAATGAGACCTGGTGGGAAAATTGGAGAGATATTGGGCAAATTCTAGAGCTACTGTTCAATTTGCCCAGCATAGGCTATGCCAATGGTTTTAAACCTTTGGCATAGAATTCTGTGTTCTGTTTTACCAAAGGTTCATGGAACCATTGGGAAAGAGGAGATCTTGGGTTTTTCCCAACGGTTTGGCGAAACCATTGGGAAAAACCTGGTAATTTTCAGCACATTATCCCAACGGTTTTCCAAAACCGTTGGGATAGGGTAATTTTTCTCCACCCTATCCCAACGGTTCACTGTAAACCATTGGGAAAATCTTTCCCAACGGATTACTTCCCTACGGTTTGCAGAACCGTTGGATAACATACACCAACGGTTCTGTATCCTTTCCCAATGGTTCTAAACCGTTGGGAAATCCTCTATTTCCAGTAGTGGTAATTTCCCACAAGAAAAGATCCACATATCTCACAAAGAGCCATAATTTTATCTAGAGAAAGCACTAACCCATTGTCAGTCTAAGGCTGTTGAATTAGCAGTGTTTTCCCAGAATTAAGTACCTACACATTTCTTTTGAGTGGCTATGCTACATCCACTTTTCCGGCTTCACAAAGTTCCTCTACTTGTTCCAGAGTGTTATTGATTTTTTCCTCTAGCACAGATTGTTGTCCTGCCTTTTCAGCTAAAGATTTAAGGGGGATGCCACTTCAACTTCCTGAGCAAGGATTTATCACCCATGCCTAACTCTTCTTCCAAGAATCCGATAAGAATAATATTTATGAACCTATTATAGAGAGTATAAAAAGAAAATAGTTTCAGTTTACTACTGATTCATACTAATAAAAACTGTGGTCAAATAAGAAATGAAACTCGATATTGAAATATCACCTATTGTTTACTAAAGGGTGGAAGGTTTTTTTGACTCTGGATTTGAATGTAATTGAACCGTAAAAGTTTAATAGTGAACATTGATATTGAATTTATTTATGTCACAGACAATTGGTAAATATTATTGAAATTATGATTTCAAGCTCATTGACGTGTTGAAAAACTGTTGTGGGTTGTTCTACTGCAGTAGAACATGTGACATGATCATTTCCAACATCCTTTAATAAATTCAAATTTTCAATGCCCTTTCTAGGATAAATATCCTAGGAATTCATAGAATTAATTAATGGAGGATAATCTATGTAGAGGGCTTGTGCACTATTAGAATCTGCTGCATTTTATAGATCCAATGAGCATGATGCAGTAGAAGCCACAATAATAATATACAAGTTAACTGGAGAAGCAGATTCACTATAGATGATGTTCTGATTAGTAGGGAAATTCCTATCTACAGATTTAAGTAAAGGATTATCAAGATCAGGTCCAATCTCACACTGCTCAGAGAGAATCCTTATGCTTTCAATGATGTGCTCATTACAATCCAGCGTTTCAGACACATTCTGAATTTTACAGCATGCAAGCACAGGTACATCATTATTTGATATCATATTTTATGCTGTTGATTTCAAAACAATAGTGGATTCTATACATCCAACAACTATGTAATCATCAGAGACATTATATGAAATAGAAGAGATAATATTTAGAATATCCTGGGAAAGTTCAAATACCAAATGATCTTCTTCAATCTTGTGCTCTTCTTCTTCCACAATAATTTCCAAGGAGTTATTTAATCCATGATTTACAGGGGGATGTTTCTTCTTGACCCATTTAGTTTCCTACTTTTTTGAGGGTTCCCATTTTTCAATTTCCTTGCCTTAACCATCATATTTCTAACCACATCAGTCTATGTATAAGGATCAGGAGTTGGTTTCATCTATTTTTGAAGAAACCTGCAATTGGAAAAATAATGCCCAACAATTTTACAGAAATCGCAAAAAGGAGGCTTGTACTCATACTCAATCTTTACCTCAATATTGTGACAATTATAGAAAAATTAATGACATTTGGGAGATTCTAATCCAAGTTAGCCTCAACTTGAATCCTGGCATAAAGACCCAGCTCACCAATTAGCATGTGTTGAGGGGTACCAACACATGAGGCAATCCATGACCTCACCTGCCCTCCGCCCTCCCGTCCACCCCCCCCCCCCCCTGTCCACCCCCCCCCCCCCCCGTCTAGCCCCTCCCTGCATTGCAGCCCTTACCTATTCATCTTATCCCCCCCCCCAGCCCAGCACCTCCCTAGATTCTAGCCCTCACCTCTCCATATTCCCCCCCCCCCCCGGCCCAGCCCCTCAACCCTATCTAGCCACTCCCCCATGCCAAGCCTGCCCAGCCCCTCCCTGCATTCCAACCCTCACCTCTCCATCTTCCCCCCCCCCCGGCCCAGACCCTCCCCTCAACCCACAGAAAACATATAAGTCTCCTATAGTTGAAACACTAATAATCAGAAGGCAATAGTTTAAGGTCCCTGGATCCCTCATAAAAACAGTGTTTTGTTGGTCACTAAACCCAAGAAAACTGGGTTTATTTTCATTTTCCTGGTTTTCTATTCAGGATAATCTATAACATACACAAGTTAATTCAATTCACAAAGAGATACATATATCATTGTTTCCTAACCTAGAGAAAAAAAGAAGCTGTAGGAAATATGTGAAGGAAAAAACTATAGAAGACAATGTATTATAGAACAAACTGATTTCTGAAATATATTTGACAGAAATGATCCAATTCTCAGAAAATAGGACTTTTCTCAAATGAAATTTAATGAATTGGGGAAAAACACAACAATAATGAATTAATACCTATCAAATCTAAAATATGAATAACGAAAAACCTAGATAGTTATGAATTTAAAAAGATAAATGATTTCATTAACATGATTAAAAACCGGAATATTCGGGCTTACCAAACATTTTTAGCTTGTTCTTTTTATAACAGAATATGTATAATTAAAAGAATAATAAGAAATAGAATAAATAAATTAAAATAATAAAAAATTTAATGACAGTAAAAGTACCTGCAACTGAAATCTGCTTTGACATAAACAGATATAACCACATACATGGATGTGGGAAAATGAAATAGTTAAGATATACCTGCATGATAAGAGTCAGCATCACTGTGAGGGTGGAGGACGACCGAGAGTATGGTCTGAACCTGTTCGAGTCCAGTGTAGGCAGTTGTGTGGAGTGGTTATACATGAAGGACCCTGCCTCAGTGGTGTACATTATTTTCAACAGCCTGGTGAAGCATGGGTAGGAGCAGATGGAGGAGTTGTCATTGGGGAAATCCAGTCGGTTCAGAATTTTATTCCTAATACTAAGTAAAAAAACACAAAAAATAATAAAAAGCATTAATTTCACAATATCTCCTAAATAATATTACTGAAATACGTTCAATTTGACATTGTACTAAAACTGAACAATCCTAGTATAATTCTTAGCATATTAAAATAATGTAACCTCAAACCTTTGTACAAAATTCAGCTTCCTACTACCCACTTTATCAATAGAAACTGGATTTTTAAACATCATTATGACAGAGGTATTGTGATAAAAAAAATTAAGCAGCTCCTCCTTGAATAATGCCACAGAAATCATGAACTAAATGCCACAAATTCAGCTTATAGGATAAATATTGTTTTAAAGGACTATTTCTCTCCAGTTTATAGTATTTAATCACTTGCCCTTTGAAGAAAAATAAAGGGATTAGAATAATTAAAGTGGACAGTACTAAAAGGGTGATAATACTCTTCCATTGTTTTTAATGACTAAAATTGAACACAGTTTTAACATAAAAAATAACCAAATGCTTTAATTCATCATGGTCCCTATCATAATTACTATGTAAAACCAAACAGTTATGGACTTTCTCCTTTATTGTAAAATAAAACATAATTTATTTTGGAGGGAGGAATGAATAATTTATGTTGAAGTGCAAGCATGGATAGGTGACACGTAAGAAGAAGCCATCCATATTTACTATATGTAATTGAAATTAATGTCAATTATATTTTTAAAAACAATTATCATAATTGATAAATATGTTAAATGTTTCTTTACGTTTCATAAAAAAATGGATGTTTTCAAACCTGATTAGAAATATAAAGGCATTCTACACAAATAGAAGTAATACTGAAACAATTTCATTCAATTTAATGGACAACTTATGTTCCAGTAGGATATGCTGAAGAAAATCATATAACTTCAGCAAAACAAAGTAGTAGGAAATGTACCCAAATAATTTCTTAGCCTTGCTAAAATAGTTCCAGAATACATCCACAGAATTCATGAAGCCCCTCCAAGATACATAGCCTAGAATATTAATCATAATCATGAATGACATAAGGATAATTGTGCTCTAGATATGCTTATGAAAAACGTGTACAACAAAAGGCATTAATAAAGAAACATGAAACATTAACAAAATCATTACAGTAGTCAATTTTTCTATAGTGGGAACATGGTCACATGCATGATAAGAATGCGGTAGTTCAAAATATACTTCTATCAGTGAAAAGAATAAAATATTTCTATTTTATAAAATCAAAATTGCAACATAAGAAAATGAGTAAGTGTGAGAAAGGGTTTTTATTAGGGGATTCAACCATTTCATGTTCCGCTCTAAATAATTTCATGACATACATAAATTAAAAAATTAAAAAATAGTTGAAGAGAGAAAATTTATAAAAAAATATGAAAAACATAATTACTCTCTCTACCAATATTAATCAACAGGTTGAACATATGACATGTTCATTAGAATAATACAATAGAACACATGTGATAATCAATCAAAGGTGTAAAAAATATTCCCTGTATTTACAATAGGAGATTCAGAAAGGAGCAGACCGATTAAGCATTGTTCTAAAATAAAGGAAACATGCCCGGAATAGTCCTATACAATGCTCACTCTAATCTCCCGACCTCTTAAATCTTGCACAATAATTCCAATTATAAAATTGTCAACCAAACTAAGCATTGCGAAGTGTTCTCGATGCAACCTCAAATTAAAAAATGACAATCGTATCACTTAGTTCAAGAAGGCCTCTAGACCTCACATACCTAATAAGACACAAAGTATGATCAGTATGTCCAACATTGTAAAGACCATAGATATATATATATAACCTATGTTACTATAGTAGGTTTCCTTACAGTTCATTCCAATTATTTCTAAATCTCAGAAGATAGTGCATGATCAATTTCACACTACCCTATTTTCCACTTACAATAAAATTCCATCATACTACTGTAGGTGTAATAATTCAAGTATGTTTCAGACATATTTATATCGTATGTATTTAGTCTCTCAATTTTTCTAAATGGATTGATCCTCTATGGTTTGATCCTTCGTATCTTATACCAATGTAATAAGTAATCACTAGCTCTTAGATTCTAGATTTTGGGATGTTTCAATATTCTCCATTGTTATTATTAATTTTTTAAAGTTTTATCCTATTAATTATTTTTTAACCACTTATTTTGGGTGATTAAATCCTTGTCTGGATAGAAAATTAGACATATGGGATTATATTTTCTATTTTACCTTCCATTTTTTCATATTCATGGGATAACTAATAAACATTGGTCCTAGGGTTTAATAGAAAATATGAAACCATTGAGGGCTCATGTTTTGAGAAAATGGAGTAGTGAGGAAAGAATAAAAGCTCGAGAGTGTCTATCCTATCTATGTAGTGGTATCAATGAAAAAAATCGCTTAGGAAGAAGGGTATCATGTGAATGGATCACAACAAAATGATGAAAAATAGTTTTAGTTGTTGTAGTGTCAACGTGTAGAAAAATGGTGGGTGGATTCCCACAGGGGTTTCCAGTAATGGGAATTTAGTAGTGACTACATTTAGTACCAATTCATGGATATCATAAATGAAGGAGGGGTTCTTGAGTCCACAAAAAACCATGAGATTAAAAAATAATCAAATTAATTAAAAAAAAGATGAATGGGGTGTGTGATATGTGAATAAGGGAATATTTCTTTCCCCTAATGATATAATATTAAAATTTAATAATATTATTAATATATATTTTTATTATAAATTACTAATTTTTTTGTATATTTTTTTTAAGTCTAATTGACTATCCATATGTATGATCACAACTATAATATCAATATGAAATATTCAATAATAATATGTGATACCAAAATTGTTACTTGTGATATGATCCATGGGCTTTTTCAAATAAAGACTCTCATCTATAATATAATGTAACACACATTTGTCATATAATGTACATTTTAAATAAATAAATACCTTATCTTAAGTATTTTTCCATGTAGATTATAATGACATGGTTTATTTGGACATCATAGTCCATTTACAAGGAAATATAAGATATTTATTGATTTATCTCCATATATTCAGTGACTGAGTTTGAGCATGATGAATGATGTGTTCCATGGGTCACTACTACCTTGAAAACATTTTTTTCTAGGGTGACGATCCCTTTAATAAATTCTTCATAGAGTTCGGTATACACCAACATTTTTGGGGGTGGGTCCTCCAATTCACCTTGGGTCTACACTCCCCCAGTGCCAATGAGGTGTAGGCCCCCACACAATATATATAGGGTTTTATACTCCCGTGGATGTGGTGTATTATGGAAGGGAATGATTCCTATATCCATAGAAGTATTACTCCCTCAAAATAGGATTATCTGAGCATGGTGTAGGTCCACCATAGCAATTCCGAAGAGGTTACATGGAATGAATGTTTTGAAAAGATTTTATTGTTAGAGATCCTTTTTGATTTATAATTTAGTTCGTATGTTTATAGTGGGACTCTATCCTATTCGTTGGATTCCCTATTTTATATCATACTTGAGTGTGTATGATATATAGGGTATATTACTCCCTTAATTGATATCTATATCTGGTCAAGGTGTGGGTTACCCATGGGTTACATGTATTATGACATAGTATCAATTGATGTAGTTGATAGGATGTGGTACTCCCTTCACTGACTTACAGTATTCAATAAAGAGATGGTCCTTCTATATAATTGCATATGGAGATATTAATGTTTGAGAGGTTCAAAAGATAATTTCTCCTTGGTATGTGACTCCTCATACACCTCAATGATGCCTTTGATATGTTACATAAAAATAGGCTATTAACATAAGACTTTGTTGTATTTCCATTACATTGGTAATCCATAATCTCTTATAAGGTTTTAACCTTCCTGGGTAAAAATTGAGATAACTGGGACATCATTATTTCCATGAGACTTCTAGCTATGGATAATATATAAATCCCTTATTTTATTTATCTTTGTTACTCTCTAGTATCGAGGGTTTTTATCTAACCAGTTTCTTTTCTACCCATTTGGGTTTTGAGGTATCGTAATGAGTATGATTATACTCACACCTTCATGATATTTTTTTCCACATGTGTTGTGTTGGTGGGGAAGAAGTAGATCAATGATGGTCTTGGAAGATGTGTAGTTGGCATTGATATTTAAATATGATGCACGAATGAATCCTTGGTGGATGTGGGGATATAAGAGTTTAGTTTTCTCATGAGTTGATGGTAGTGGGTGAAATTTGTGATTGGATTCAACTTTCTATAATTAGCTCTTCATCCCTATTTCTTATGATGGTCTTCCATTTTGGTCTTTGGCCTAGTATTATTATTCTTATTCATTATAAAATATATACCATCTATATATATGGATCTTATTGATTTTATCATTCATGTATTGTATACAATTTTGATTTCATATATATATGTTTATATATATATTTAATGTTGATATAGGTTAAGGCATCATGTATTTTGAGTTATGGTTACTCTATACTAGCCACCACCCCCTTGCCTATTTGAGGTGAGACTGTGGTGGCACACATTGCTTATTACCAGCCAAGGTGGGGATCCTATGGGTCATGATATTAATTAAGGTTTTCTGTATAGAAGGAGTTTGGATTTGGATGTCTTGTGATGACTAGTTTGAGAATTTAGGATAATGATGTTTATGGGGCCTTAGTTCGATTATCAATCCTTGGAGACTAGTGTCGGTGTGGTATATGATGTATCCTTTCATCAAGAATTGGATAACTTATTAGTTAACCCATTTTTCTTAGAAATTATTGAAAGGTATAGTAAAGTGGTAACATGTGTCATATAGTGGTCAATTATAAACATTTATGTCCTTCCAATTTCATCTCATCCTGGTATTCTATAATTATTTAGGATTAATCCTATAAATTTAAGTTATATACCCAAACATAGCTTGGTTTTTTATAAAAGAAAGGTCTCGATGGGTCTATTCCTATAGTGGAGCCTCTCAGGGTTTGTTAGTGAGTGATGAGTAATTGTATCTAAGTCTTGGTTGATAGATATTATTAACTCAAAAAGTTTGAGGACCAGCTCTGTCTAGTCCTAAAAAAAATTAAAGAAAAATAAAGGCAACAGAGTCAATCATTATAATGACAATTTCAAAGGTGGGAGTTCATAACACCTCACATATCAGAATTAGTAAGAGAAATACAATTTTCAAGAGTAACAAAGGACCATGTCGAGCTCATCTATAGAATTTCCTTTTTTTAAATCACACCTGCCACTTGATTGGACTCCCTGAATGCATGGGAGACCATAACGCTGAGATTTTTAAAATCATGAAGAGATAAAATCTTGTGTGGAAGTACCCTCCATGGTACACTCCTTGTTCTTTTCCTCATATATAACATGGAATGAGTAGAGTCTGAATCAATCCATATGTCATCCCATCCTACAAAGGCAGCATGATTGATATCATGGATCATGTCCCAACGATAATCCTCATAATCAATTCCAATTACAATATAATTAGTGAAACATAACTTGATAAAACTACAATTCATGCATAATAAACCCCCATACCTCGATGCTCCTAGTGCACCAGAGGCCTCACCATTAACATTAACTTTGATTCATGGAGAAATTAGAGGGATCCATTGGATTTATTTAACCATCAACGGACTCCTTTCCATTTCACTTACATCAAGAAGCTGAAGGGTGTTAAGATCCATGAAGGTATTTTTAATACTACCTATTTGATTTCTGGAAGCATTAAATACATTCCAATGAACATCATAGATTCCAGCATGTTGGATCATAATATAGATGTAAATTTATATGAGATGGCACAATACAAGAGGGGGTAAATTGTAGGTTATAAAAACTTTTTATTTAAACACCTAAGAATGAACTTATTTTAAGAGGTCTTAAACTAAAACAATTTGCAACCAATAAAAAGAACCTTATGGGTATTAGAACTGATGCATATGATATGATGTAATACCATAAGTAATGAAAAAAATTGAATTAAAATTGAATACCATGATCAGAGTAATACAAATGTAAATGATTATACCATACATCATATAGAATTTATTAATAAAATAATTAATGAATGAATTTTAATTGAAATAATTACAATAGTGAATGAAAATGAATAGAAATAAGAAAGAAATTAATTCCCTTTTTATTACAAGTTATAGTGGAAATGAAAGAGTATTACAACTATTTTATCCCAAAGGGTATGGTATAGTTTAACCTTAGATAAAAAGTTTGTCTTACCACGAACTTGGTAATCCCTTGTTATGATGATCGGCATAACTACCTTCCTATCCCCAGAATCCCTTAATTAAAAAGTTAATCAGCACCTTTTTATTTCAAACACTTTAAATCCCTCGATATAATGATCAGCATCACGTCTTCCTATCCCTGGGATCCTTCAATCGTTATCAAAATGATTGGATACAAAAAGAATAAACAAAAGACCTTATTAAAATACAAGAACTTGGAAAAGGTTGTTCAATTACTGTATCTTCAATTCTTTTACATGAAGCAAAAGAGAAGTTGCACTATCTCTCTCTAGAACTTCATAGAAGAAAATTTTGTTCTGTTTGGTTTGAATGACCTCCTATTTATAGGCCTCAAGTTCCAACGGTCATATTTCCTCCCACAGTCATATGTCTCCAAAAAATTTGTAGGTACATGGAAACCTTGCATTAAAACGGTCAAAAAAATAGAATATACCACATTGTTTTTTTAGTTTATTACTAACCTAATGACATCTTTTTAGTTAGAAAATAGTAAGTTAAAAAGTAGGAAACAATAAACATGAGAAACATGTAACTGGTATTGAAGTTAAGAAATGAATTCAATACATTACATGAGTACAATTGATAATATAGTCACAATTATTGTCATGATTATGATTCATATAATGGTTATGATACAAAGAACAGTTATGATGCTTTACCTGAAAAATGCATATCGAGGTTATGGTTTATATCATGGTTTCGATGCATGATATGATTACGATTTATATCCTAGTTAATATATATGTGGTTACTATGCATGATTATGATAAAACACATAACCTAGTTAGGATACATTTTTACGATGCCAGTTATGATTATGATACGTATCTTGGTTACGATACATGACCTTATTACAATACATGATAACAATACATAAAATGTGGTTATGATTATAAAACATTTTATGTGGTTATGATGAAAAACAATATATGTGATTACAATTGAAAGACAAACATCACAACATTACACTATAGATCAATAGCATGTGTGGTTATGATCGAAATAAATCTATGATTATGATTGTAAGTGACTCGGATATATGTAATTGTGATGATAATACAACATATAAAATTATTCAAACAACAAACATGATTATGATAAGAATAAATCATATATGAAAAACAATTTATGTGATTATGGTTGTAAAACAACATTCATGATAAACAACATATGTGATTGTGATATGTGGGACTTGTTATTTCCAAAACAAATGATCAATGGGAAAGTCGAAACAGGTTTTGACTCAATAATCTCCCCCTCATTGGAAAGAACAAAACAAATCAAACAAAAAGAACATATCTCCACCTAAGTTTAATAACTCTTTTCAAAGTAATAGTGAATACGACTAATTCCACCCTATGATTTATCCAATCTTTAAGGATCGTATTCTCTTTTAATTTTACTTGTGAGTTCTCCCCCTTAATAAGGTATTAATCAATTTATTCTTTTCCAAACTATTATAACCCTTTGTTATTTTCAAAATGAATAAGGTAAAGTACTCATTTCTAGAAAATGGTTAGAGAAACAGGATACAAAACAATAGTTCTTACTAGGAATGAAACAAAGTTATATTACAACAATAGTTCTAGAAATCTTTTCCCCATTTTGTTTTTCCAAAATATTTTAATTTTTTGCTTCATTTTCTTAAAATATTTCATATCATCCATCAGCTGGTCAAGAGTATCTTGCTGAGCCTTCATCTTGAAATCTTGATTAGCAATAACTATTTATTACTTCTAGAGCCTTTGTTCTAGAAGTTGATCGATTTATTCTAGAGATTTAAAATTTACTTCATGAGAGTTGATATCATCCAATCTGAGTATGTAGGCCTTCTCTATGATTACAACTCATAGTAAAACAACCATATTACTTTTATTCTACAATTTTTCCTTTAGAAAAAAAAATCTATTAAGAGGTTATTCCTTGTGAGGTATAAGGTCATTTAAAGACATCAAGGTTTTCATTCAAATCAGCATCCATCTTTTGATACATATAATTGAGAACATTTATCCGATGTACTAATTCATCCTACTTGTCTAGATGATTCTTTAGAATATCATCAACACTGTACAACCACTTCACAACCTTATTACAAGCCTTACTATGTGCAGCAGCACATTCCATAAAAATCATGAAATATTCTTCAAGACATAGAAACCTATCCATCAAAACCATGAAAGAGTATATTCTATCATTATGTTTATTTGAGTGGATTTATAACCAATTTTCAATCATTTTAATGAATGGTATAATATTCTCCAATCTTGTTAAATATTATTCGATTTACTGAATTCCCTTTAAAGTAATTGTTCTTTCAGAATCTGTATCTTTAGTGTATTATGGGAAATCACCCAAATGAGTTTTAGTACCAATAAATTGAGCTGGTTGATTACGATCCTTATCAGATTCTTCCTCTTATTATTCTTTTTATGAAATCTGAATAACTTTCTTGGAGGAAATTCTTTGAGATACTTATTTGGAATTTTAAGGATCCAGAGATGGAAATTTGAAGGATGGAACTTCTGAGGATTCAGCTAAAAGGGTTTTCTTGTTGGAATACTCATCCTTACCTACCATTTCTTCTTCTTTCCCTCCTTATTTTTCCCCTTGTTGTTATTATCCTTGTTCTTATCCTACATATTCTTATTCTTCTTCAAGTTCTTCAAAGAGACTATGTGTGGATGATTGTTCAGAAGCTAGTTTTTCATTGACTTTTTCTACTAGATCTGATTGATTCTGAAATAGTAGCTCCCTTATTACAATATAGTTTTTCGCTTTATCATCTATTTTGAGAAGAGTATCAATGTCTATAGCTTGGTAATTTCTCTTCTTCATTCTTTTATTCTTTTATTATTATTTTAAAGTCTCTTCGAATCTAATTTTCAGAGCCAATGCTTCATCTAGATCCAAACCAAATTGAAGATCCCCTTCTTTCCTTTCTTCCTTATTCTTTCTCCACTTGGTATCAACCTCATAGGATATAGCCTTTTGTTTCATTTATGGATTTGGAGTTGTATTCTTAACTACGTTTCTTTTTCTCAAACTTTTCTTGTATGGATTAGAAGGTTCACCACTTCCTTCAACAATTTTTTTTTATTTCTCAGAATCTAAATCTTTCTCAAACATTTTTTATTTAGGATTGACTCATAAAATGAGCCACCTTATTGTATCCTTACTGATTATGGGCTCATTGATGGATGTCAGATCTGACTTGATTGCAACATTACACAAGATCAAGCATTCATTCATAAATTTCTGATAATAGTGGTAAACACGTCTAGCTGTGATATTATGGCATAGGATTGGAGCTTTTTAATTGCCAAGAAAATTAATCCCATTAGATGTAACTTCCTCATGATTACTAAATAATCAATCACATAAACACTTGAAACATTTAAAGTTCCATTTCACCTTTTCTCGGCACTAAAAACCCTTTCAACCAATGGGAAAAAAGTTGATTATCCCTGATAAATGACTCACTTTTATCTTTTCCTTACAAATATCAAAAAGCGATTATGTAGATTTACACTTATCAAATGTTCCATGAGATTATAGTAATTTATGAGAAGGACAAAGGGCTTCACCGTCAACTGGTACTCCTAGAAATGTAGAA
The DNA here is from genome assembly GCA_963277665.1 of Viscum album. NCBI lineage: Eukaryota > Viridiplantae > Streptophyta > Magnoliopsida > Santalales > Viscaceae > Viscum > Viscum album. Next base: position 255,590,830 of record OY728128.1, on the reverse strand, counting down.
TCTTGTTTTATGGATGATCTATATATCTTTTCCTATATAATAAAAGAGATCATAATTACCTTGTCTATTTCAAGTAATTTATATAATTGTAACACCTCATCATGATACACTTAATCCATATCAGAATTTGGTCTTTTAACACAAACAGATTCCCACCCTTAGAAGATTATTATCCTTTTCAAAGATGAATCAAACATCTCATAAATATATCGAGGGACTAACCTTTCACCTCAAAAGGTCATAGAAGAGAATTATTTTTGGAAACATTTTATTTGGAGATGATGTAGTTGTCTCAGTCATGAAAGACTAACATGAACCATAAATATTTTCAAGATTATGAAAGGTGAGTAGATATCTGATTACGAAAACTAAGGTAACTCTGATTATGAACCTTAATGAATATTTATAGAGAATTGGGTATTTAGAGAAAAAAATAAGAGTTCAATGTGTGATAGGTTAGGAGGGGTTCCTTAAAAAAGAAATTGATAGCCAAGATTAGATCTAGAAGATCCAATGGCCGGTAATGATTTCAAACTCTTGAGGTTTTCATTAAAATAAAATCGTATTTTGAGTGAAACTGATTAGAAGTTAAAGAAGGAATTCTGAAACAACTATTTGATCAAACAAAATTTTGTTTCAGAGATTGTACCTGTAGACGTAATAAGATATATGTATTGAATTCAGTTTATTTTTCTTATTAAAATAATTAAAACAAGAATTTAAAACTGATAAGAATTATAAAACTCATAAAATCAAATAATATGGTGCTGATAATCTAGTACTGATAATGTAATCCAATACCGACAGTCTAGTGCCGATAAAGTGATCAAATACCAATAGTTTAGTACTGATAATTATGAACCCACAACATGAGACATAAAAAAACATGAAACTGATAAATGTTAAACAGATTAATTCAAAACCGATAAATGTCAAAAAAATAAGTGAAACTAATAATGTTAAAACTAATAAATGAAACTGATAAACAATGTAAAACTAATAAATTTGAAACTGATTATAGTGAAACCTATTACAGTGGAACTAATTATAGTGAAACTGATTATAGTGAAACTGATTATAGTGAAACCAATTATAGTGAAACCGGTATTCATATAGAACTGATAAATGAAAAACTGATAAATGAAAAACTAATTCATTTAAAAATGTAAAACCAAAATGTGTAATACTAATTAACATAAAACTGAAGTGTGAAACCAATAAAATTATGAATAATTCCCCTTTTAAAAGGAGTAACATAATGTAAGGAGATGGATTACACAAGAAATAAATGTGAATGATTACATTATAGGGATCATTCCTAGTTTCTATTTAATATATTCAAATCTATAGGATGATAATGTTTTTGTGAAAATGCCAGCATGTTGTTATTGTGTTCCGATTTATTATAAAATAATATCTCCTTTTTGTGTGTGATCCCTAAGAAATTGATGCTTAATATCTACATTTTTTTCATGTGAGTGATTTGGAGTATTTTTACTAAGAGAAATGGAACTAGTATTATCACATAGTATTTCAGTTTTGAAAAATCTCATGCCATAGTCAGTGAGTGTGTGGTACATACACAACACCTCAGCACAACAACTTCCAACTGCTACATATTCAGCTTTAGTAGTGGAAAGTGATACTTAGTGTTGTTTTTTGCATGACCAAGAAACTAATGAATCTCCTAAGAAATGAAATGTTATGGATGTACTCTTCCTATCCATTCTACAACTTCTAAAGTCGTCATCTTAAAAACATTTCAAAACAAAATAATTTCTAGAAGAATACAATAGTCCTATGTCCATAGTTCTCATTTAATAGGGAAAAAATATTTTCACTTCTTTTAAATGAGATTCTTTTGGATTATATTGATATATTGCAGATAAGAATACTAAAAAAATTAATTATGGATGACTAGATATTAAGTATAAAAAACTTCCTATCATGTATCTAAAAGTTTTTTAATAAAATAGTTTCCCATTTGAATCAATATCTACTGTATTTGAGGTACCGATTGGAGTGCTTATGCTTTTTGTGTTGTAATATCCATACTTTCTGAGTAAGACATTGATATACTTATGCTGGGATATATAGGTTCCTTCTAGTTTTTGTGATATTTCAAAACCTAAAAATAATATTAACTCACACATCATACTCATTTCTAACTCTGATTTCATTAGATTCTCAAAATAATTATTTAGAGATTGTTGAGTTGATCAAAATATAATGTCGTCAACATATATTTGAAAAATACAGATGTTTTGGTTGTCCATTTTTATAAAATGATTTGGGTCTTTAGTACCTTTTTCATAATTTTTTTGTAAAATAAATCATGTGAGTCTATCATTCCAAGCTCTAGGTGCTTGTTTAATGCCACATAATGCTTTGGAATGTATAAAAACATGATCTGGATGTTTTGGATCTACAAAACCTGGAGGTTGTTCTACAAAAACTTCTTGTACAAAACCATTAAGAAAAGCACATTTTACATCCATTTCGAAAAGTTTTAAATTATAGAATGCTGCAAAAGTTAATAGAATACAAATATATTCAAGTATAGCTACCAGAGCATAGGTTTCTTCATAGTTTATTCCCTCTTGGTGATTATAGCCCTTAACAACAAGTCTGGCTTTCTTTATTATGATGATTCCATTTTCATCACATTTGTTTCTGAACACCCATTTTACTCCAATTATAGTTGTTTCTTTAGGTTTCTCATCTAAGGTCCAAACATGATTCCTTTCAAACTCAATTATTTCATCTTGCATTGCTTTAATCCATTATTCATTGCCTAAGGCCTCATTTAAAGTTTTAGGTTCAAATTGAGGTATAAAATCAAGATGTTCTATTTCATTTCTCAAGGAATTTCTAGTCCTTACCGGTTGATTTATACCACTAATGATATTATAACTGGGAATGTTCCTATGAAACAATTGATTTGGGTTTTGTAAACCATATTCATCAACATACAGAAGAATTTCTTCCTAGGTAAATTTTTCATAAACATTTTCTTGATTATTTCCCTTTTTAGAAGACTTTTCAATCAAGGGATGATAATAAATTAATGAAAACGCAATTGACCATGTTGGTAAGTATTTTTTAAAAACCAAGGGTTAGTTTCATCAAATGTAACATGCACTATTTTCTCAACAGTATAAGAGTTTTTTTTAAACTATACCATCTTTATAAGATGTTGAATAACCTAGAAAAATTAATTCATCGTATTTGGGTGAGAATTTATGTAAATTATCTTTAGTATTCAATATGAATACTTTTCATCCAAAAACTCTGAAGTAAGAGACATTAATTTTTTATCTTGTACACAATTCATAAGGTTTTTTTTAAGAAAACGTTTATTTATAACTCAATTTATAGTATAACATGCAATACTAATAGACTCATCCCATAAATGCTTAGAAATTGAGTATTCAGTCAGCATGGTTCTTTTCATTTCTAGAATGATATAGTTTCTTCTTTTAACAACACCATTTTTCTAAGGGGTTCTTGGAGCTAAAAAGTTGTGAGTAATATCTTTCTTACTAAAAAAAGTTTCCAAATCAAAATTTGGAAATTCACCACCATGATCACTATGAATTTCTATCAGTGGTAGGTTTTTCTCATTTTTTACTTGGGATTTAAAATATTTGAAATAGAAAAGGGATTTATATTACTTTTCTAGAAAGTAGACCCATGTAAATCTAGTCTAGTCATTAACTAAAAAAATACATAGTAATTTCCTCCAATACTACTAGTTTGTGTAGGACTGAATAGATCTTTGTGAACTAACATTAATTCATTATATGTTGAAGCTTCATTAATTGATTTAGAGATAGTTTTATGTTACTTTCAATATTGAAAAGGGTCAAAAACTTTTTAAGAATGATACCTTATATCTGGTAGATCCTTAACAAGTCTTTTTTTTTGAGAGTTTAAAAGGGTTACTAAGGTTATAGTGTCCTAAATATCTATTACATAACCAATATTGGTCATACATTGCACTTAATCAAGGTATATCTTGGATCCTAATGCCTTCTAAGTTATGTTTGTAAACATTCTCATGACTATGGGAAGGAAGAATGAATTCATCCTTGGAATTTTGAACTAAACAATTATCATTACTAAAATTCAAAATTTAACCTTCATCACATAATTCACTTATTCTTATAAGGTTGTGATTAAGGCCTTTAACAATCAAAGAATTTGAAATTAAAAAATTTCTTAAAAGAACATTATTACCTATTACAATGATAGTTCCCTAAGAATTATCTCTGAAGGTCACTTTTCCCCCTTTCATTTCAATAATCTTTTCAAATAAATCTTTGTTTCTAGTCATATTTCAAGATCAAACACTATCCATGTACCAAATATTATTATTGTTGGTACACTTTTTGTTTTCATAAAAAAGAAACAATTAGTTTTTCATAACCCAAACTTGTTTGGTTCTAAAAATATTAGATACAAGAATTTTTGGTAATCCACATTTGTTTTGAAAAATGAGATTTATGAAATCCTAGATATTAAGTTTAATTAAGAGATAATTTTGTTCCAAATGTCCACCACATTTACATTTCATGCATAATTCAGCATTTTGGGGAACCAAATAATTATTACTAAAAATTAGTTTTGAATGAGTATAACTAATTCTAGAACATTTCCATAGAGAATGAAGTTATGAATACATTTTATCAAATTAATTCATATAGTAGTTAAATTTGATAAAATACTCTTAAGAGAGAAGATTTATGATTTTAGTTTAACAACTAAATTATCATTCTCACAAGAAATTGTTTTGGAATTGTTTTTAGTTTCAAAAACATTTTTCATTAAAACAATTTTTTCAAATTCTTTAGAATGTTTATCCTTCTGAGAATATACTTCCATAAGGTTTTTTGAAATATTTTAAAAATAAATAGTTTTCTTATGATGATATTTTTAATGATCTAATATGTATTTGCTAAGAATTGATATCCTTTAATTTACCTAATCAAGATTTTCTTCAGTTTATAATTCTCAATCTAAATTAATTTGGAAAATCTGGATACTTCTTCAAAAGAAGTTAAATTTTCATCTACTGAGGAAGATTATTCATCTGAAGAGTAACAATATTTCTCATCAAGATAATTTTAATTTAATGATAAATTTTTAAGAGATTATTAATTTTTTACCTTATCCATGAGACTTTGATTTCTAATATGTAGTTTGGCTATGAGCCCTATATTATTTTGGACAGAAGATTCATATTCTGGAGATTCATCTGATGAATCTCCACCACTAGAAATCCTAGTGGAATTAGATTCTAGTACATTCTTTTTATTATACTTGTAATAATTTTTCATGTTTCATTCATACTGTTTATCCTTCGTCTCTTTTCTTTTTTGTAAAGGAAAATTTGGTCCGATATGACCTGCTCTTTTACATTCATAACATGTTACTTCTGAGTCTTTCATGTCCTTTATATCTTTCTTTTTGAATATTTACTAAAATTATTTATTCCAAACAACCTTGTTCATATTTCAATAAATATTAGCTAATTATTTATCTGAGTTATCACTTTCACTTTATTCTGATATAACAACATCTTTCTTAGCATTAAATATTGTTACCCTTTCTGGTGTCTTGGATTTATATGTAATAGTAAAAGATACACTTCCATTACCATTATTTTTCTTTTTGAAATTAGTATCTCGTTTCATTATTGTCTCATGCTGTAAGAGAGTACCAAATAATTCATCAAGAGTGATTTGAGTAACTTTCAAATTCCCAAAAATAGAATTTCTTTTTTATTCCAACTCATTTAGCATTATATCGATTGTGTTCTCCACAAGAACTTCATCATAAAGACCCTTCTCTCCCATAGATTGAATATTTTTGACAATGGTCATAAATCATTGTTGAATCTTACATAATGGTTCTCCATAAGGAAAAACAAAACCATGATATTCGACTCAGAGCATGGCTTTTCTTGATTCTATAAATTTAAATGTACCAAAGTGTGTGACTTCTTATTTCTTCCAAATCCAATTCGATACTTCGTATAAATATATATGACTATATATTTTCCTTGTCATAGAACACAAAAATGTATTTCTTACCTTGTAATTCAGTGGATATTTTAGTTTTTCTTGGTTGGTGAAGGTTATGACCTCCTTGTATGGTATTTTTTAATCTCCAGTAAGCATGAAAAAGTTATCCACTCCAGTATTAATATAAAAAGTCTTCATATGATCTCTCTAATACTCCTAATCATTTCTATCAATAATAGGCGGTCTATTTTGATTCACATTGTTAATTGATCCAATACTCATTCCTACCATTACAAAAAAAATACTTTTCCACTCCACATGTTAGTGTAGTAAGTATTTATAAAAAAGGATTTGTAATTGAAATACAATTGTCTTACATATAGAAATAATTAAAGTTATAAAGAATAGATGACACCTGCTCTGATACCAGTTGTTGGTTCGTAATATAGATGTAAATGTATATGAGATGGACCAATACAATAGGGGGTGAATTGTTGGTTAAAAAATTGTATTTAAACACTTAAGAATGAATATAGTTTAAGAGGTAATAAACTAATACAATTAACAACCAATACAAATGACCTCATGGGTCTTCGATCTGGTGGATATGATATGATGTAATACCACAAGTAATGAAAAACAATTGTATTCATATTACATACAATGATTAGAGTAATACAAATGTAAATTATTATACCATACAGTGTATAGAATCAACTAATACAATATGTAATGAACGAATCATAATTTAATCAAATAAAATAGTGAAATAATATGAATAGAAAGAAGAAACAAAGTGATTTCCTTTATATTAAAAGTTTCAGCAGAAATGAAAAGGTATTATAATTCTTTTATCCCAATGATTAGGGTATCCTTTCACCTAGGATAAAAGGTTTGTCTTACCACCACCTTAGTAATCCCTCGATATGATGATTGGCACGACTTGCTTACTATACCTGAAATCCCATAATTAAGAAGTTAATTAGAACCTCTGTATTTAAAACACTTGAAAGACCATGAAACGATGATTGGCAGCATGTCTTCTTATCCCCAGCAGCCCTCAGTCATTATCATAATGATCGGACACAAAAAAAAGAAACAAAGAATTTATAAAAATATAAGAACTTGAAACAAGTCATTCACTTCTTTTATCTTCAAGGATTTCACACAAAGAGTGTGAGAAGTCGCACTATCTATCTCTAGATCATTATAGACAGAAAATTTGTTCGTTTTGGGTTGAATGACATCATATTTATAGGCCACAGGTTCAAACGGTCATATTTCCTCCAACGGTCATATTTCTCTAAAAAAATCGGAGGGACTTGGACACCAAGCATTACAATGGTAAAAATAAATTAAATACACTACATCATTTTTTATAGTGTATTGCTTACTCTAAGACGTCGTTTTAGTTATAAAATAGTAAGTACAAAGGTATGAAACAATGAGTATGAGAAATATGTAATCTGTGTTGAAGTTAAGACACAAATTCAATACATTACAAGAGTACAATTAATAATATGGTCACAATGCTTCCCATGATTAAGATGCATATAATAGTTATGATAAAATAATAGTTACAATGATTTACATGAAAAAAATTAATATTATGGTTATGGTTTATATCATGGTTTTCATGCACAATATGATTACGATGTATATCCTATTTACGATATATGTTGTTATGATGCATGATTATTATACAACACTTAACCTGGATACAATACATGGTTACGATGCATATTATGATTACGATACATATCCTAGTTATGATACATGACCTTGTTACGATACTTGATAATGATACATAATATGTAGTTAAGATTAAAAAATAGTTTATGTGGTTACGATGAAAAACAATATTTGTCATTACGATAGAAAGACGAAAATCTTAATATGAAATTGTAGATCAACAACAAGTATGGTTACGATGTAAAAACAATTTGTTATTATGATTATAAGTGACTAAGATATATGTAATTGAAATGAGAATTAAACAAACAAAACGATGTCAACAACATAAAACATTATGATAATAATACAACATATATGAAAAAAAAAGTATGTCATTATGATTGTAAAACAACATCCATGATAAAATATATATGTGATTACGATATGTTTGATTTTTGATTTCTAAAAAATGATCAATGGGAATGTTGAAACTCATTTTGACTCAATAGATAATGCATGGTGGGTGTCTTATTATCAATGGTAATCTTATTTCTAGATCTCCATGTGAAGGCAATAGAAATAGTAGCCGCTTATTCGAGAAGATTGATAATTTTAATAAGGGATTTCATGGAAATGATGGTGCAAAATAATTCACTAATTTCATTTCCCCTATAAAGAGAGAATCAAAAAACATCATGTAGATATTTCCATAGTGTAAAGATAAAACCACACAATAGGAAAATGTTATGAGGATTTTTAGACTCTTTTTTGAGAGAGTGAAAACCAAATCAAGGTGAAATCCATCATTATACAAATTATCAAGCATAGGAAGTCTATTTCTACTATTTTTTCAGATTAGTAGAAATATTTATGGTTGAATAAACGAAATATGAATATCAGAAAACCAACAGAGAATCTGAATAGTGAGATAACACTTTGATCTGAAAAAAAAATCTTTTATATTGAATTATCTAGATCACATTGTAGTATGAGATATGTATCCATATCCATGAATCTATACCCTTGTAGTTAAGTAGATATGTGTGAAAGGAGATGCAGTTCATGCCTTGGTTCAATTGCACAAAATACTCAATGGATAGATTCTTCCTAATTGGAGGAATGTATATGAATTCATAAGAGGGACCCAAGCCAAGGGGAGCTCCAAATATTATGCTTGGAATTCATGTATACATTACATCTTGACTATGAATAAGACCATTATTAGTATTCTTGATTGTAGAAAAAGTGGAAGAGGAAAGATAATAAGAAAGACCATTAAGAATTTTTATGTTAAATCTGTGGGAAATAAATTCAATAGTGGGATCATTAGAGGATAAAATTTCCATGTAATTTTGGTAATGAGAGAATCATTAAAAAGTCTGTGATATTTGATTCCATGTCCCCCCATGTTAGTAGGTTTGATGTAGTCCTTCCACAAAAAAGTTAATATTTTATTTTCGTGGACAGAACAAGTCTATAATAAATTTTTAATCAAGCATTACAGATTATTAATCATGTTTTTGGTCCATCTATATAAATAGAGGGCATAGAAAAACATAGAAGTGATAACCGAGTTAGCCAAACACGCTCTTCTAACATGTGACATGGATTTTCCTTTTTATTTTTTCAATTGATTTATGATGACATAAAAAAGGTCTTCCAGATGGATTCTCCTAACCTTATCCCAAAAAAGTGGGATGGTAAGATATATGAATGGAAGATTCCTTTTTCTGACAACTAGATCCCTTGAAATTCTATTTTCCCTTGAAATGGAAGTTCCATATCCAAAGAAGATGGAATAATTTTTACAACCAATTGATTTCCTATCCACATCATCATAATGTTTAAAAATAGATTTGATTATAGACATGGTCTTATTATAGGATTTCTCGAGTAATAGGATGTCGTCAACATAAAAGAGATGAGTGGGAACATAAAATACCCTTCCTTCATTAATACAATCATAATTTTTAGTATTAGGAAAGTCATTGATATATTTACAAAAATATTCTTCCACAATATCAAAGAGAAGACCTGATAGGGGACATCCTTGATAGACACCCTTCAAACAATGAAATAATCCCCTGCGTGTACCATTGCTAATAATGGACAACCTTTTAGAGTTAAAAATGATGGTAATTAGATTAATGAAACTATTAGATAATTCATATATCTTTAGTAAAGTAATAATGAAGGACCATTTGAGATTATAAAAAACATTAGATATATCAATTTTATGAGCAAAGATACCACTCTTGGAATTCCTCTTCATAAGGTCGAATCCTTCTGAACCATTCAAGAGGCATTTTTTCTTCCATATAGAACAAAACCATACTAATTTGAGGAATGATATCTGTAACGAGAAAACCTATTCTAGTCTCAATAATAATTATAATGATTTTAGGTAGATAATTTCCAGTTGAAATTGGCCTAAAATCCATGATATCAAGGTTATTTTCTTTATTGGGAATTAGAAAAAGAAAATTGGAGTTTAGTCCAGAGAGAATATAGGCATGGGAAAAAATACCCCACAGTATGAGTCACATCATCATGTAGAATAAACTACTAAATCATGATGATTTTGTTTGTTAAACCATCAGGTGCCGAAGTATTATCAATTTTGATGAAAAATTCATTTTCATACTTCTTCCTCATAAGTGGTAAGAATAATACCTTGATTTTGATGAGCCTCAATACAAATTGAAATGCTATCAACCATCATGTTAGTATTTTCATTACCATAATTAAGTAAAATCCTTGTATGTAATAAACTAGTACCTTATAAATACCATCCTTAGTGGTGTAGATATTTCTATTAATGCATAGATAATTAATGCCTCCCTTGAGTCTTTTCTACTTTTGAAGATAACGAAAAATAATTGTGTTCCAATCCCCATATTATAACCATCTCGCGTTAAATTTACATATGTCCAGCCTCTCCAAGATGGCCAAAAGATCACCAAAGTTTGCAATGGATTGAACTTCATCCCTAGAGGGAACAAATTAAGTTGAAATATGATTTTGAAGATAGTAAAGATAGTCATAAACAGATATAAAATCACAATCAATCTTGGAGAACGATTTATTACTCTAATCCTAAATAATATTATTAATACTTTTTAGATTTCATTCTAAATTTTGATGACGGCTACCTCTATAACTTAATTCCTATGCCTCTAGAATAATTTCACGACACCCAGGTGAAACAAGACAGGCATTATTAAACATGAAGGGTAAAGGGACTGATCTATTCAAATACATATGAATTATAATCGTGTTGGGATTGTGGTCGGAGTGGAATTTTGGAAGGGTGTGACCATAAACACTTGTAGCATAACCCATTTCATAAACTTAAATAAAGAATCTATCCAGTTTACATCCATTTTTTCCATTAATGGTAAATCTTCTCTAGGTGAACTCAACCTCAGATAGTGGATCTTCCACAAGATTGCACTGATCATTTTAGAGAGAGAAATCATTGAAATAAATCCTACAAAAATTGGAGCTATTTTTCTCATCAAGACTAATAGCCATATTAAATTCACTAATAATAACCAACATATTTTTTATACTATTAGATATAGGACACGAATCCCACCATAGTTCCCTTATTTTGATATAGGTTGTGGAGGAATAAATTAATTATTAGTGGATTGGGAGCCCAAAAGAGAGAAGGGAACTGAAATATTCAGCTGCCCAATACTTTTAAAGGACGCCTAAAGACTATCTTTCATAATCATTCATATGTGGTACATGTCACTACAGTGAAAATTATGAGAAATAAAGTAGTATCCCATAGAGTCCCACTTAAATCCAACACATTTGGAAAAAAGAATCATTGGTTTAACAATCACAATTAAAATAGGTTTGTTTGTCACTAAAAAATCCCAGGGATAGGACTATAGGGGTGTTCCTGAGCCCTTGACAGTTCTAGAGAAGGATCTTCATTATCTAAGAGATTTTCCACTGGTTTGTGTCCCTCCCTGATGTGAAATAATCATTTTCCCTTTATTATTTCCTTTTTACATTTTTTCGTTCCCCTTAGGAGTAAAATAACGAACTACCATGGGAGTTTCATCATAAGTCTTAGACACCTCCTAAACACCATCATCTAATTGGACATCCTTAGAGTCATCAGACAAGAAGATAAAATTTAGTTGAGTGAACTTATTTCATGATTCCACTAGTTCATTGAGATCATCCTGCACACTCTTCATTTTGTAAGCCTTGGAAGATGACACCTAGAGAAAAGGGGTCTCAAGTGTTGCTCACTCCTCACATTGAGCAGAGTGTGATGTATCCTTTCTACCATCCAAATAATCTAGCATAGGGATATATTGTGAGGTTTCTACCAAAATAGTATATTAATGATTAAGTCATGCATACCTAGGATTAATATTGATTAATAAATCTCCAATATTGGAGATCATATCAGCATCAGTAGTTACCTTTTTTTCTAGTCAATGAAGTAATAGTTAGCACTGACTGATCAAGCGGTCTGGACACCATAAGAGAAATGCATGTCTGTAAAGTAGAAATCACAGTTTCCTTTATAGATTTTATAATATAATCTTGTGAAGAAACATACACCATATGAATATATGAAATAGATAATTCCCCCATAGGATTATGGTTTATTGATATATCACCAATAGTTTATGTCAGTGCATTGGGAGTTATAATCTCATTTCCATTCAATGAAACATCAATAAGTGTTGGATGATCAAGGATAAGGGTGTAATTCATAGAGGAAGGTCTTATATTTCTATCCTCATCCAAATATAAATCAACAACTAGATTAGTACCATATTGATACCTCCTCCAATTGAATGATCTCAATGAGAGTTAAGATCTCATTTTCCATGAAAACCATGTAATCATTAGGAAACGTTTTATAAGTATTCTGATTACCATCAGGGGGACTATAAAAATTATAGCAGATAGGGGGGGTCATTTGTAGCATTGGAGGGAATTTAAAAGACAAAATTCAATTTCCTTCTATGATAGGTGACCTCCAAATTCCCTTTCATTTTGAAAAAGTTACAAACCATGTCTCCATTACATTCAACTGAAAGGTGATAGGTCATTCTGTAATTAAATAAAAAATTTGGCCTTATTTAATACTAAATTTGGTGGTTAAAACTATCATTATGATTTGTTAAAACCACATCCTCAATAAGAGTGGTGGATAGGTCAACATCAACCAATACTCTGGCATAATGGCCAAAACATGGGTTCTGAGTTTGCCTTTCGAAATGTATGGGATTACCAACATAAGATGACATATACCAATGAATTTTTGGATTCTAGTACAACTAGTTGAGTTTAAAAATAGTAATCCACAATTTCACAAGATTTTTCTTTAAATTATCTAGACCAAAATTAATATCCCATTTTTTGAATTTGAAGGAATCTAGCATTTAAGGGAATATAACCAAATCTCCAAGATCTCATCTTATTCTCATGAGAGGGGAATAAAATTTGATATTATCCATATCCTATAGTTGTTAACTTCAATTCAAGGAAACCCCTGATCTATCCATTTCTTCAACAAAGATCATTGAATTTCTAGAGCATCTCTCCCTTAGGAGTAATTACAGGAGCGATAATGGAAAATTTTAAAAAGTTGATCCTTTCATAAATTCTATATTTATTATATAAAAATGGGCAATGTATCCTTTTCCAATAACCCTACCAAGGGAAGGAATGTAAAAAACATCAAAGGGAGAAGCATATTTAATGAAATCAACAAAAAAAATTCAAGTAGATGGGGTTCGATGAATCTTCCTAGCACGATTGAGGCACACACAAGATTGTAAGATTTCTTTGTGTCCAAAAACATCATATTTTGATAAAATAGAATTTGATTCAACATGAATTGAAGGATTTTTTTACGAAGTTGAAGCATCCTTCTCGCTTGGTTTCCCTCCACTCACATCCATATTGATATATATTGTTACCACTTTTTATGAGACAATATTTTTCTCCACCATGCTTTGAGAAGTTATTTATTATAGGGAGTATGGTAGTTTCCACTGAGTTTTATAGGATGACTTGTTGGAAAGTTTTTCTATGTATATTTGTCAACATAGGCCTCATAAGTTGGTGAGGAAACTCTGGTCCTCAAGAAAAAGAGTTTTAACTGGAGTCTGAAACTCGTGTTTCTATCTTTCTATAAATTTTACTGACTAGATATTGATTCTTTTAATCATCATCAATGACATGGTGATAAATTGATGGGTGATATTCTTGAGTTCATTATGGTACTACACGACCATAGTTTGAGTTTGAGATATTTGTTGGGATAAAGTATTGTCAAGAATGTTGAACCCTCCATGGGGTGGTTAAATAATATTTGAGTATGCCTTAAGGTAAATGGATGTTATGAGGTGTTCTATGGACATGTTTCATGGTGGAATTTCATAAAATATTTGGTTTAATAAGAGACTCAAGATTAATAGATTTCAATTTGTGTTTATGTTTCCCTGAAATATCTTTTATGTCACCCCCCCCCAATGAGCATTGGAATATTAAGGCATATTTGAGAGATGTACCTTTTAATTAGTAGTAGGCCATAATTATTCTGGAAGATAGTCATAGTGGTGTCATAGACAGACCTTGGCATGGATATATTGTTGATATTATAAAAATCTACATAGTTATCTTAGTTACCTACTAGGAATCTATTAGATGGAAGAGTCAGTGGTGTCAGAGTAGTAAGAGGTGGATGATGCATCAATCCACCCCCATCAACTCTACCTTTATACGTTTTTTATCTAGTGTAAGGTGATGATAGTTAGAGTTTTGGAAATATTATCATGATGTATTGATATGGTGAGGAATCATTTGGTGTACTTTAGAGTATTGTTTTCTTCCTATCTTTATAGACCCTTGTATTGTATGATGAAACCACAAGTAATTTTACCCACCTATGATGTTTGAGAGTTTGAAATATAAGTGGAACCTAAGGAATGGATTTGGATACATAGAGAGTTATTTCAACTGGAATCCATAATTCACTCACGCCCATTTTGTAGAGTTATGTTATCGATAGTAGAGAAAGGGGTCTTTAAATGAACTCCTTCATAGTAGGGATTAGATCTAGTAGAACCAACATTAGTATGGATTGGGTACTAGTGCTAGTATTGTATGTAGATGTACCATTGTACATGTTATGTAACGATCGCCACTAACATTGAATTTTTTAGTGAAATGGATATTTTTTTTACCTTTATATGTAGTGGTGGCCCCACACTCTTCCCCCATATGAGAGAGTCCTACAGTTTTAGTCTCTAATTAGTGAGATTATGTGACTAGATGTTCGTAAGAGATGGGTGGGGATAATTTTTATGAAGGCATGGGGCACATAATCCAATTTAATGGGAGGATGATGGTTTTAATAGGTTTTAATTCAAAGAAATGGTTTTTAAATCCTAGGTGGAGACCACCCTAGTGAAGCATAGCGCTCATTGTGCTGAGGATAGTGGACCATTATGGGTGTTCCAATTGCATGGAAACTCTTACTATGCAGTGATGGTAGAGGTTTTCTTTCAATTTTGAGGAATTTGGTCTCTTGGGAAAGTGTTATCTTGGGGTTTGGATATAGTATAGAAGGATCATCTAAACAATAAAGGCCATCAACATTGGATTTTGGAATATTCTGTCACCCAATGGGTAGTAGTATGATGACGGAATGTTTGATGAGTTTAGTGTTATTCCCAAATGTTCTCATAGGTAGGTTTCAAGGAGGACTAGTTATAATGAAACTAGACTATCTTTGATGGGTGGTGAAGACCTTTTGGAGATTGTGATACATATAGAGGATTTCTATAGATGTTATATATTGGGAATGAATTCCACTAATTCCAATGTGGTTGAAGACTGCATCATTAGTGTCTACACCTTACTTGATGGAGATTACATAGAAACTAAAATTGGACTAGAAGAGATTACTACATCGAAACTATTTCAGTTTTAGTAGAAAATCATTATAAGGAACTCAGTGTTGTAGTATGTAGTGGATAGGTTTTCCTTAGGAAATAACCATATAGAGTAGTCTTTAAATGTAGATATTGTGGTCCTCCAACTAGTTATAACCTCATAAATGATCCATTAAAAGTGGGATGTTAGTGATTCATGGATTTATTTCATCCTATGTTGTAGGAAAACCATTAGATAATGTTGTGTTTTTTGGTGAATAGGATTGGAAGGAACCTCCTTAAGCTCAGACATGTTCCTTCATAGTTTTTCATTATTATTAGATATAGTTGATATATTTTATGATGAAATATGTTGTTCCCTTCTTGGGTAAGGTTATATTGAATTAAATTAGATATTAGACCTTAGAATATCAATTATGTTCATGAGATGGTGGGTTTTTTGAATGATTTTTTTATGTGAGCTTCTATTTTAATGGACTTAGTTGTTTGTTTCAAGGATGAAAATGGTTTTAAGGTATAGATAAGGTAGTGAACCTGTTTTTTCATAGACTATAGCTAGCTCAAAAAATAGTTTTAGAGTCCATAGATATCCTCATGGGTTAATGGAAAATTGTTCTTAGAAGATGGCCACAAATATTGCTTTGATAGTTTCATTGATCTTAGGATGCAATGGTTTCCCCTTTGATAACATTTGATGAATTTTTAAGCATTTTTAGTTTCATGAGATTTTTAATATTTATTATTTTAAAAAATATTATTCCTTGAGCTTGGTTATTAATATACAGACCCTTTTTTCCTTTAAACTCTGTTTTTTTATATTCTAGATAAGAACACTTTCTAACTAGTTTTAATAGGAACCCTTTCATTGCCTGAAATCCCTATGATAGATTCATAAAGACCATAATGTTAATGGATTGAAGGTCCAAAGGAAACAAAAAAATTTCAATAGTAGTCCCTTTTGTCATCAAGTCATCTACCAACCCTTTTCAATGGTTTATTGCATTTGGAATTTTGTAAATATATATACTATATTTTGGATAAAATTAAGAGTTGGTGTAAAATTTCAGACATGATAAAGCCTCCATAATAATATTCTTATTATAAAAATTTTGTTTTTATCTCGTACATGGGGTTTTATGGAAGATATACTTTTACTTAAAAAAGGACACTAAAATGGGAAATTTGAGAATTCAATTGAGTATAAAATTTTAGGTTTACCCTAGAAGAACCATAAGTTTAGTTTTCTTCAAAAGTACTAAAGAAAAAACTCATTGATAGGAATTATATGTATACTATTAATCCCATGATTTTCTCAATTTAAACCACCTTTCCTAAAACTATAGGGTTAATTACAGAAACCCTAGAATTAAAATAGGAAGGAGGAATGACATTGGGCATGTATCAACACCATGTTTTAGTGGTGATGATGTAAAACCATGGTAGTGATAATGGATTCAGGTATCAATGTTTCACCATTGAGGTCGGGCTAGTTATTTTTGAAATTTATAATTTTTTTAGGGAATCAGTCCCCTATATTCATTCATCCTAGAGTACAACACTCCACTATACAGGGGCATCATTCCTCTAGATCAACACGGGGTCGGTACTCCCTTAGCAGTAATATGGTGTGGGTCCCCAACACACTGGAGATAGTGTTCTATAATTCATCTATTGAGTCATCTTCCTGTGAGGTGTAGTTCCTCCACCATAGTTCCAGATAGGTTACATGGGTTTCTAGTTTGGAGAATATCATTTTCTTGGATCATCATGTCGATTTATCCTATAGTCGGGTTGTGTAAAGTTTCACTCTATTTTATTCATTAGGTTCTATCCTCTATAACATAACAAGATTATTATGGTAATTAGGGTTCATTACTCCATTGAAAATTTTCAATGTATTTTTATGGTGTTGGATCTCCAAGTGTTACTAGTATAATGAGATGGTATCAGTTATTGAAGATGAAAGGATGTGGTACCCCCTTGTAAGGTGTGCATAATTAAGTAATCATTTAGTCCTTATTTATGGTTTCCAATAGAAAAATAAAATTTTTATAGGTTGAGAAGACCGGTTTCATGGACCATGCTAATCCATCCATCCCTTAGAAGCCCAAACCGATTCGCATCATACCCAATGGGTCTTCCCAATCCCCATGAGCTACAGATAAGTTCCATTACATCATATATAATTAATGGGAAGGATTTTTCCCTTAAATAAGAGTTAAATGAAAATTTTATTACTCTCAAAAACTCATCGTGAATCATCAATAATTCGGATATCCATTTCAAAATTA
The DNA here is from genome assembly GCA_963277665.1 of Viscum album. Taxonomy (NCBI): domain Eukaryota; kingdom Viridiplantae; phylum Streptophyta; class Magnoliopsida; order Santalales; family Viscaceae; genus Viscum; species Viscum album. The sequence continues at coordinate 255,572,899 of OY728128.1, read as the reverse complement.
GATAAGTATAAAATGATAAAAATGTAGGAAGATATAAAAATTTAAACAATTTAAAGTAAATTAAATATAAACAGAGAAATACATCATCTCACCCCTAACCCGATATATTGAAATAGATGCCTCCAGTATCCTTAGTCTCCCATATAAATAGTAAAATACTCCAATAACCATAACTAAGACCATTAAAGTCCTGATTAGTCGATAAAATGAAACCAAATAAAAAACAAAGTACTAACCTCAAATATCCACTGGTCCCAAACTGACCTTTATTCCAGGCTTTCCCCTAAGATATAACAAGAACTAAAAATAATTTCTAAAAATTAGACGTGAAAATATATATGTGAGTATAAAAAATTCTAAGTATGTTATCCCTCGCCTCACCACATGCCAAAATTTTAATTAAATATCCATTTAAGGTTTGTTGGAAATAAAATTTAATATGTATATGTTAAATTCAAATTTTCAAAAAAATTCAAATTTACATTCATTATTTATTTAAAAATATTCATTTTATATTCTTTAAATGTAAAAAATAATTCATTGGGCCTACATATCATTATAATCAAAATTAAAATTTCAAATATTTTTTCATGGTTACATTAAAAATAAACTATTTATTAATCTTTAAAAAAATTAAATGCACCCAGCTAAATTAAGAGAAAATAATAAATAAACACCCATACAAAAAATACATAAGTAATTAATGAAGTGTGATTACCTTAGCGTCAATCAAAAAAGGGAACGCCATTAATAAATATTCCATAATGATACTAGTCATGTAGGAATAGGATATTCCTAAACACCTCATGATGTGACCCTATATATACATGGATTGGAACAATCTGTAAGCATGTCAACAATGTTTCCATCTCTATGACCTACTTGTTAACTCTTAACAAGTCTCACTCATGGAACATCCCCTATGGTTAACATCATCATACAAGATCTATTCCTTCTCATAGATAGTAGATTAAAACACCATTTATCCCTCACTACGAAACCTAGTATCTGCATGCATTTCAATAAATAAAAGGTGAGAAAACAAATGTAACAATATAATAAAAAATATTAAACCTTATCTCAACTCCTAAATCTCATAAGAAATATAACCTTTCACATTTCAATAACAATATACAATATTCCTCTTAGGACACATCTCATATCAAATCAATAATTAATATCCCTCATCAGGTTCACAATTTAATATGGATCTCAGGTGGGTCTGAAACTCACACACACACACTATATAGAAATCATTTCATGGTGTTAAATGGTTTATTATAAAAAGGGGCTCAGAATTCCATGCCTTTTTTTAAATAGTTTGAATTCCCATTTTAACCCACTAATTGAAATATGACATTTGATGTTCATTTCTAATACATTTATACAAAACACACTGTGAATATTTTAAAATTATCCAACAAAACCAATTTTAAATTAAACTCATTTCCCATTAAATCCTTTAAAATATAAATACCACTTTTAAAATTTTTTGAAACCCAAAATGGGGTCAAACACTTCAAACATCAGAATTTAGATAAAAAATTGTTTATATAATTTATCCATTAATTAAAATTCAATTACCACATTAAATTATATGAAAAAAATCATTTAAAATACAATTTAAAAACCCCAACATATTATTATTAATTCAATGTTAATTTTTTATAATATAAATATGTGATGTTGAAAGACCAACCAGTAATTTAACATTAATAAAATCTAATTTTCAACATGTTTTAAATTTTGTAAACACTCTATATTGAAGTAAAAAAATTACTACTTGATTTTCACTTCAAATAATACTTAAATATATTAAATAGTATAATTTGGGGATTTAAAAACAAATTTAAACACACAAAATAAATGGTTCTAAAATGAATAGTGTTGGAAAAAGGTGAACCGTTTAAGAATCAATGCTGATCAAGAAAAAATATGTCACCTTTGATAGGGAAGGAACCCACAAGTAAGATAATACTTGCACAAGGCCTAAAATTAAGATATATAATAAAAATTGGATTCAAAAACTACCTTGGGTTGGAAAACTAATGTTTTATAAGAGGGAGGAAGAAAAAAAACATAAAATGGAATAGAATTTGAGAGTAGACCATACTGAATAGTTCTTAATATGAAACCACAATGAAACTGCCCATATATAGGGATGTCTTGAGAAGGGAGTTCATGTGAATGAGGGGCTCATATAGGAGGGGTTTGAATGATGTGTTAGGGGAGAAGGAGAATATATATTTAGGAGGAAACCTACATGATTTAACATCATGATTTACCAAACCATGCAGCGATCATGAGGCCCACACTGGACATCCCAAATATTCTTCACACAGTTAATCCTAGGATCCCTACATGATTTGTGTAGTCATTATCTAACCCTATGAAATGAAATTTTTATTTAAGGAAAACCCTCTGGCATAGTCAATACATGGTTTACCAAATGATGATCATTAACTGTGAATCCCTTAAATCCTTTTTTTACTCATGCCTAAAACTCCAAAAATATTATAATGACTCAAAATAGTAATATATAATATTAAAGAACTAAATGAATAAAACATGGAGTCTTAAAATATCCCCATTTTACTGATTACTTCCCCAAAAAATCCCCTGATAAAGGATGGAAGACAATAGGAACATAAAACTCTAACACCTTAAGAAAAAGGGGGAAGATACATAAAACTAGAGAAAATACTAATAGGAAAAACACCAAAGAGAAAGAATTCCTCAATGTCAAAGTAACACATCCAAATACACATACAATATTTCAATGTATATTTCAACCAAATAAAATGTGACACAAGGCCTCATGATTACTGAAACCTATCAATATATCTTTACCACTTATAATTTTTCTAAAAAAAAATTCAACAATGGGAACACTCATCAAAATACACAAAGTTAGGAAATATATTCTTCCATAAAATTCTCAAAGAAACTAAAATTAATTGATAAATCATACCAAGGATCCAAAAAGGAAAGATCAACACACCTCAAAGATCAAATACCATAAAGGAAAAAAAGTAGAAGACCTTTGGGAAATTTCATCCCATATGATAATATCAAGAGAAAAGAAACTAGTAAAAAACCTTACTATGATAAACATGGGTCTTAGAACAAAGTCACCATTCTTCACATAGACAAATTTGACATTAACCACATTCATAACATCTCATAATTACCACAAAATAATCTTTACACTCAGTTTATCACCAAAATATATATTAGTCCTAGACACCTGAGCATGAATCCCCCCCTCTCACATGTTCAACCCACTAAGAAATTGAAATCCTTATGCACCATATTTGAAACAAAAACCTAAAGAAACACGATCACTACCATGGTATAAGAACCAAAAAACCACAAAAATATTATAATAATCCATAAGGAATAACCAAAATCATAACTACATCAAATAAACATAAAAACTCTCACAAACCATAAAACATTGAAACGAAACCACCACAACTGAGAGTCATCCTAAGAACAAATTCCTGAAACATACACAATTACTGACTAGGTTCATCCAAGACACTTATGATGAACATAGATCACTCCATAAAGAGGAACACTATATATTCAAGTAATAATTAATCAAATCATATAGTAAGAGAGTTGTTGCAATTTCCACTTGATTTTAAGTCAATATAGGGCCACCAACTATAGGAACCACACCTCGGCGATAAATTGATTCTCCGAAAGGTCCATCCCATGAAAAAAAAAGATCAAAATTTTATACAAATCATCTAGGAAGAAAATTTAAATATCATGAGGAATGAACTTAACTAGTTCACATCTCAATCATCAAACCATAGAGTCTCGTCATAACTATGGGATGAATCTAAAAAAATAAATCTAATAAAACACAAAAGATCATTCACACATCACAAAAATTATAATTTATTTAAAAATTACCATGTTTATATTAAAATTATTTATGAACAAATTTTACCAAAATCATATAGTTAAAATCGAATTCAATAAAACACTACATTTTGTTTTTCACAACCACCCCAAAATCCACATAACTAACCACCTCTTATCAAAACATTTTGTCAAATCCCCTTTTAGAATAACCTAATCTTTTAAACCCAACATGATAAAAAGTGAACCATTCATTTTGAATAATATCTAGAATTATTTTTAAAAGCCAACATTTTAGTAAATCTTTTTCTTTGAAAGAAATCATGTTTTTTAAAACATACACAAGTGAAGGCATATCAAAAATACAAACCACATCATCAAAAAATCACAAAACTATCATGAATTCAAACCAATCACAGGGTTCTACAAAATGTTGGTATAAATATCAAAACCAAAATGGGATTTGGAACCATGCATAACTAGACCACAAGGTTTGAGGTACCATTGCCAAACCACACAAAAATTACAATGAATTTAGAAGATAGGGAATTTAGTCATTGCTTATGTAACAAGCTGAGTTTTTATGAACTTTTTTTAGACTGAATTAAATTTACTTGATGTATTAAATTTTAATATTCACAAATTTATACTTTTTTATATGATTCAACAAGTTATGCTTGTTCTACAAGAAACATTGACTTAGTTTTCTTTACACGCAACATTGAGTTTCTTCTAAAGAACATTTTATTATTATAATTATGTAAATGTTATAGTTATTACATTGCCCTTAAACATAGAAATATGAATAGTAAAAAATATTTCTTAAATATTTTTTAAATATTTTTTATAATGGTTTTATATAAATAAAACCTATTTATTATAAAAAATATAAATTTTGGTATAGACTTTATATGTTCGAAAATATTATTTTCTCAAATGAACTGATTTTTAGGTCCTTCTGGGAGCAATAATAAAATTAATTTTGTGAACATTTAGAAATTTTATTTTATCAATTTAATTTAATTTTTTAATTCATAACTTCCAAATTATATTACGGTTATTTTTTGGTATTTTTCTGAAAAAAAATCACTTTTGGATCAATAGTGAAAAATATTGAATTTTAATTCACATAAAAACCCCCACTCTATCGACATGTCTGCGAGATTAATTTTAAAATAATTTCTTCCACTTATGGGATTAGTATTTAGAAAAATGGACTCAATATTTGGAATTATAATAATTTATAATATCTATTTAGGTATTTTTTTTTGACCAAATTGATTAGTGAATGTACTTAAAATTAATTACAATGATTATGGTAAAAATAGGATTACTTGGTAGTTGAACTTTAATATAAGGGTTGAAATATCCTTGAAACATGCAAAAAATCCATTTTATGTAAATATTTCAAAAAAAAATCCATATTTTATTGAAAATGGATAATTATTGGAGAAAAATGTTGTAATAGTGACCTCTCAATAGTTTTTTCATTTTTATATTTTCAAGAATTTCACTCCTCCTCTACTGAAAAAGTGCACTCACCCCCCCCCCCCCCCCCACCCCAATTCATCACACCTCTCAATCCCTTTGTATCTACCCAAATATCATCCAAAATTAAATCCATTCATCAAATAATCATCTCTTTTTCCATAAATCCAACCAATGATTCCCTTTGGTGAAAACGAAAATGAGTTAGCGAAAGAAGAGGTAACATCATTCCACAAAATTGTTTGATTTATTTTAATTCTCCACTCCATAAATTATTATTATTATCAAATAATTATTTAATAACCTAATTATACAAAATATAATGATATTTTTTTTTAGGAGTTACACATACACTCACACCCCCTTCAATCAAATGGGATATGCAATCGTCATTCATGTGTTTGGAGGAATACTTCCTCATAAATTGATATCATTCATTCTTCCATTTACAAATTTAAATGATGAAAATAATGTTAAAATTTATATTTTAATATGATATATAAGACATTTATGATCTATTTATGATATATTTATGATTATTTAATCATTATAATACACATAACTTCATGATTTTTATTTTGTGGAAAAATGATAACTATATTTGTGGATGTGTGGACTACGGCCTCCTCAAAGCGATGTGATTCATTCTCACTTTAAATGGAATGTATTAAGTATGGGTTTAGTGAATTTATGTGATATATATGATATAATAATTATACTATAATTATATTATATGTATATACTACTTTATTTCAATCAATACAACAAGAAAATAGAGAAAACATTCATTTATGCATACGTTCTACCGTCTCCATTAACGGTGTATTTAATTTTCTATTTATATATTTTATAAATTACTATGAAAAAATTTATACAGAATAGATAGGATGTTTAATTCATGTTTATCATTTTGGATATGATTATATTTTGATATAATTAAGAGGACGCAAAATATAAAAAATCAAAACACATGCGAAAAAAAAAGAAATTATTACCTACAACATAACTTCAGCATGGATGTTTTAATAAGTTGGTAATAAAAGGCCATAATAAAATCATATATGGTATTATATAAATGAATATTGTTTTTTATATATGTATAATAATTTTATATTTATTATATATGAGTTTTAATTAGTAAAATAATAGTAAATATATAAGGTAAGAGGATTTCTAGTCTCACATATATTTTTTTTGTGATGATGTTGTTTTGGTCTAAGACTGAAACAGTAATTTTATTAGAGAAAAAAATTACATGAAAAATTTACGTGAGTCTAAAGACAAGATTTTTTTGTAGTCTCTATCATAAAGAGACTATAAATAAAATGGGAGATCATTACTCCAGGTAATGGAATGGTTGACTACCAAGTTAGCAAGGCCATCTAAAATCTTGTTCGCTTCTCGATAGGTGTAAATGACAATAAAGCTGGTGTTCATGAGGGAGTGAAGGCAGCCATCCAATGTGAATTAAGAGTCCATGAAAGGTGAAAAAATCCATTCTAAATGGATTTCACAAAGGTCATCAAATCTCTCTCGGTCTAAATATTGTTCCAGCCATAAGGTTTAGAAAAAGAGATATCATGAATCACACTCATCATTTCAGCTTCTAGGGAAGAGGCAACACCATACCTTCCATAGAAGCATCCAAGAATATTACCATATTGGTTTCTATAGATAGCACCACATCATGATGGTCCCAAGTTTCCTTTAGAAGTTCCATCAATATTGAAGTTGATTCATCCTTGATGAGGAGCTTTCTAGAATACTTCAATAGTACATCTAGGCTAGGGGTAAATGCCATTCTCCTTAAGCCATCAGAGAATACCAAGGTCTATAACATAATTTCTACAAATATCCCTTTTAATCAAGGTGTCTTCCCAAATAGAAATAAATATTCTCATTTTTCATTTATTTAGACTAAATGAGTAATTTTTATGAATATAATCATTTATATCATACTTGATCACATGAATAAGCTCAGTTATAGCTCTTAGAAAGAGATTCTTGATTTCTTGGGATTTGTTCACATCCACATAATTTTATAGTTAAGGGTTGATAAAGTCATAATGTAACCATGTTCACTAAAAAAGATCAAATACATAGTTCCAAAGGGTAGTTTCTATATCATAAGATAGAAACAAGTGATTAATTTCTTCCTCGTGTTGATTACAATAATGGAATTTAGAGAAATGATGAATCCAAAAATATTGAAGGATAGTGTCAGTTGGGATCCTTTTGTTCACAATATGCCAAGAAAGAGAGAATATCAAGGTCTTTAATCATAAATTATTAAAAAAAAGTATCCAACTCAATCTATTGTAAGAGTTATTAAATGGATGATTATAAAAAAAATTGAGTCAACAATGCCATTATGAGCAGTTTCCCAAATGAAAAATTCATCAGTGGTGGTAAATAGATAATTGTCAATAACCTGATTAACATCCTCAGGTATGTTAGCATTTTGAGGGCTTAACATATCTTTTATGGTATAATTAGAATGTTAAAGATATTGAGTGGTAGAAACACTTGAAATGAGAGGATCATCGGTCCAGTTTGCAATCTAGAAATTCAAGGTATATTCATTCCTCACCATCAATATTGAGTAAGAAATTGTGTTTGGAAAAGTGTTCCCAATAGAGGGCCAGATGGATGATCCCTAATAATTTATATCTACTTTCTTTAATTTATCAAGGAAATAGTTTTTCTGGAAATCAATAGAGGATAATTTTTTATAAAGTAGATTCCAAGTGAGACTCGCTTTTAAGACATCATTGAAAAAATTGAGATTTTTTATGCCCATCCCACCTTTGTTTGATGCCTTGAAATAGGTAGACCGGGGGATAGTTACTTTCTTCCAATCAAGAGTACTCCCACCCCACACATGGTTTCTTATGGAAACATTTATGCTCCTTAAGAGACCAGTAGGACATTAATATACCATCAGGGAATAGACCATTTTGGAAAAATTGTAGACTTGACAAGATATATTTTTTCTTCCATGGAGAGGGATTTATCATTCCACGAGGAGAGATATCAAAAAATTTGGTTAACAATGGTGGAAGAAAATTATATATCAGTATGAACCAAAAAATGGAAACACCAACATAGGTAAATGGGAGGAACCCTTCCTTAATTCATAAAGCATTGATAATATTTGTTTTTATATTAGAAGTAAATATTTTTTCAAAAATGATGTATGATTTTCTTCAACTAATAGATTTCCCAGAAACATATTCATAGTGAAAAAGGGGACTTTTCAGGTTATTGATATTTCTCTTATCACCTTGTAAAAATAAGTTGATGTCATCAGCATACAAGATATGGGTGGGGGAATTCAAATTCTTGGAGGCATGAATCATTTTATGATTGTATCGATCCACTAGATAAGTAAGTAATCTTCTCATATAGTCCTTAGTAACTGATAAAAGAATAGTGGAGAGGGGGGTAACCTGACTAACTCCTTTAGATCATTTAATTATAGTCTCACCTATATTTCTGTGAGACTTATGCCATAATCACGACTCATTTATTTTTTTTGGTGTATATACCACCCCTGAATGAATTATATAATCATTAAAATTAAATTTATGGGTATTTATATATCCATTTTATGATCTCTATTTAATGGGGTTTTATCGTTAAAAATTTACCAAATCAGTAAGGTAGTTTTGTCTCAATTTTCCTTCTTTGAGATAGGTATTTTGTTATGAACCTATATTCTTTTACAAGTACATAATTACATTTAATATGATATATAATTAATCTACTCATTTTCATGATAATTTAGTCTTTATGTAATTTAATCTTCTTACATGTGGATTTTGATTTAAATCTACCAAATTTGTAAGTGTTTATTTCCACAATCTCATCATTTTCCTGGATTGATTACGATTATTCTTCCATAGATGAAATAACATGATCCATATCTCAATAACTGTAAGAACTCGGTTCTTATTTTACAGTACATGTTTCTTCCTTTCTCTTTTCCTTAAGTGTTTTTGATAAAATAATGAAAATGGGGGAAAATCCTAAATTTTGGGAATACACGCCATGTACTTTTTCCACACGCCGTGTACTTTTGGCCTTGTGGGATGAGTACATAGGGAGTGTATCCATGTTGGTGATGAAAGTGTAAAAACTGACTACACGCCGTGTAGTAGGTATTTACACGTCGTGTAGTCAGTCGGTAGGGGAAACAATAAGGCGGTGGAAGCCGCCGCCAGCTGGGCGACAGTACACACCATGTAGTCAGGAATACACATCGTGTACTCATGTCGACGGATCAATATTTTGGTTGTGCCACTAGGGGAACAGTTAAATGAGGGAAGTAGACACCGTATACTTTGTTTTTTTCGCTTAAAATGGGTAGAATCCAACCCTGTTCACAAGATTTTCTTAGAACCGGATGGGAGCTCAGGAGAGGACGACCGGACCTTCATGGATCTCCGGATCGAGCGTCGGGAATTCGTTTCTGCTTCCGTCGATCGCGTTGGAACCGTATGGGTAATCCCTCCCATATACATGTGTAGTTATTTCCAATTCTTCCTCTAATGGATGTTATTTGAGTTTGAAAGAGTTTTCTTTTACCTCAGATCTATGATGTTCCTTGACGTTTCAGAAGGCGTCATTCGGGTATATCGATCACGGGTGATCAAGGTAGGTGGCTTGGAGTTTAATTTTCCAACTGGTGTGCGTTTTGTGTACCGTTTTGATACGCGCCCATGAATGGGGTGTCTTATGGCTGAGGCTGTGTTGAATTAAATACCTAGAATTGTTTAGGTAATTTAAATGTGATAATAAACTGTTTTTTGGGATCGCTGCTTGGATCCAGGACCACCCCAGGGGTGCGTTCCACTGTTTAGCCATTTGGCCCTGATACCCGAGGGTATGCCATGTTTATTTTATGCATTATTTTTTCCTTGAGAGGAATTGTATGATTATTGCTTGTTTATATGTTGTTCATGGCCCGATTACTTTATAGCATGAGGGAAGTGATATATTATCCTGAGGGCAGTGGTTATTTCGGCCTAAGGGAAACTTATTTTGTGCCTGTGGGAAATAGTCTCTGTGCTTGAGGGTGACACTTTGTACGCCTGAGGGCAATATCTGTTATGCCTAGGGGAAATTACCACCGGGTTGGATTTTGATTACCTGAGGATAAGGGTTTGCGTGTCTGAGGACACTGACAGTTTACATAGAAATTCACTATGGTGGTTTCTTAAATAATAATTAATGAAATGAATATTGAAATTGAAATAACTGGTAATGTTTGTTACTTTTAAGTGCTGCTTAGTTTATTTCATTTACTTTTGTACACTTTTGTTTCATGTTTACACACAGTTGATCACGGGCCTTTGGTGGGTGCCTACTGGGATTTATTTCTCACACCCTGTTTGGGTCATGTCTTCAGCCCAAACAGATTACATTTCTAAAGGTGTGGATAATGGCAAGGTCCCCTATACAGGTATTTGATTGCTGCTGAGGAGTAGGGTAGCATGGGACCGGGATTAGGCTCACAATGCTACTGGCAGTTTTGTTTTGTTTTGATGTACTCTGTATTATTTTGTATTGTGTTATTGTGTAACATGTTCTGGATGTTTTTGTAGAACTTGAGACATGTTGCATCATTATCTATATAATTGTTGGTCATATTTTACTGCAGTTGTTTATTTTAAATGTGTATAGTTTACTGCTTTCTCTGTTGTTGTATGCTTTTTATTATCCATTGTGCTACAAATTGACAAAGGAGGGAATAGTTTTCCCACTATCAGACCTGGGTCCTCACTGCTTGTTGGCAGCCTCTGGAATTTGGGGAAATGTGCTTGAGGTCATGTGGAAAACTGGGTTCGGGGCACCCATTAAGTGGCACCCGGATCCGGGATGTTACAAAGTGGTATAAGAGGGGTTATTTTCTTTGAATTACTATTTGGAGCCTTAGTCAGGGATAGGATTGGAATGGTAGTTGGTAATAAGTTGTTCATGGGCGTATCTAACCCGTGTACAAGGAAAATCCAATTTACCTCATGTTGCAATTTTTTCTGATTTTGCAATTTTTATAATTGAATTGATTTTCATCGAAGGGTGATTCACCTGTATTGTGCTTTTTATATTTTATTCATGGGTTATATTTAGTTTCAACCTGATGAGATAAGGGTATGCCATCTCATGCATCATTTAGGCACATGCTAGAAATCACATGCCATGTATAGTTTCAATGCCATGTAGGTGCATTAGAAATTGAATGTTGTTGTGATAGATGTTGTTCTAGTAAAAGCATGCTTTTGTAGTAGTTGCTTTGATAGATACCTACTATTTGATAGGGTATTATTGTGTGAGCCTGCTTTTAGAATGGACGTCGAACATTTATTTTTGGGGAGTATGGGCCCTCATTGACCGAAATTTGGTGGATCATTGGCTGTTTATCCGGTTATAACACATAAGAGGCCAAACATTGATTCGCGGGGAGTATGGGCCCTCACAGATTGGAATTTGGGACTTAGGTGTTTTTTTCCAGTATTTTCTAGGATCAAGATAAGTTTTTGAGGCATACTATCTTGAAACCCAGTATACATAGCAAGTAGTACCTTAAACACACCGTGTATGTTCTTCTGTTCGGGAAGAAAAGAAAACCTTTTGAGTACATGCCGTGTACCCTAAGTACACGGCGTGTAGTCTCTTCTCATATCATGGACCGTGTGGGTGGGGACACGGGGAAGGGAAACCCTTGGGAAGAACATGTCGTGTACCGGATGTACACGCCGTGTAGTGTTGACCTGGATTCTGCCCGTGTAACTAACAGACACAGACGGAGAAGACCTTAAGACATACACGCCATGTCCACTATGGAACACACCGTGTAGTCTGACCTGGGATCTGTCCGTGTAACTAACAACATGGGTCGGTGTAATCCTTTCATGTAAACACCGTGTGTATTTTTAACACAACTTGTAGTTGAGCTGTGTATCCGGCCGTGTAACTAACAACACAGTTCGGCGAATCTCTTCTAGAACACGTTGTGTACCTTCTGGGACACGCCGTGTAGTCTTGTCCGAGGACAGATCATGTGTACTTAGTTGTGTGTCTGGGAAACAGGGTAGTGTACATGCTGTGTGTGGGTGTAACAGGCCGTGTAGTTCAAGCCGAGTAGTCGGTTGTGGCACAAATTACACAGGCAGTTGGAAAATTACACCATACACATCATGTAGATTATATACACGCCGTGTAGTTTTTTTCAATGGGAGTCGTGTGGCTTGGCTGTGTAAAAGGACCCGGGAAGGGAAGAGAATTCAAGTACACGCCATGTAGTCAGTATACATGTCGTGTAGTCATGTTTTGAAAATCTTGAAATCCTTCTTCCTCCTGTTCCCTTTTTGTTCCTTCATTTTCAGACTGTGATGATATTGATCTAAGGTGTGTGTTTGACCTTGTAGAGTCATGTCGTCGAGAAATTCACGCGTTGTTCGCCAGGAGAGCGGTAATGACTATACTCTAGAAATGGTGGGCCATGGGCTACCAGTGGATCCTCCAGCAGAGCCAGATGCAGCGCCAGCCATTATACTAGACACAGGTGCGGAGGCGCAGTTCCATGAAGGCTTTATGCGGTTCATGCAGACCTTTCAGGGAGCACCGTCGGCTGCCACATCTATGGTCGACCTGACTCGTATATTCCAGCAGCAGCATCCACCTACATTCTCAGGGGATGGCGGACCACAGGCTGCGAAGTCTTGGATGGGGTCTATGCATACTATTTTTGAGCACCTAGAGATGCCTCCCGGGTGGAGGGTCAAGCTCATGACTTATATGCTGCGTGATTCCACCAAGATGTGGTGGGATGTTACCACACAATCAGAGCATCACAGAGACATGGTGTGGGAAGATTTCCAGAGAGCCCTCTATTCTTTTTTCTTCCCAAAGACACTGAGGGCAGATCGAGCTTGAGATTTCATCAATCTGCAGCAGGTCGCTATGTTGGTGATGGATTATTCTGCTCATTTCACTGAGCTTCTACATTTTCCACCCATTTTGGTGGGCGATGAGACGCTGAGAGACAGACGCTTTGGGGATGGACTTCGTTATGACATCCGAGCACTGGTTAATGTTTTCAGATTTCCTTCAGTACATGCTATTGTGAACCAAGCGCTGATTATAGAGAAGAACCTGCAGGAATCTAGTGGTGTGGGCTAGGGCGGTTCAACACTATTTTCTGGTACTATTTCCACTGGTAAGAGGAAGAGACAGATGGACTTCTCTCAGGGTTGCAGTGGCAGCCAGAAGAATGTTTCAGGTGGCCAGATCTTATGCTACCAGTGTGGTAAGAAGGGGAACAAGAGACCTCAGTGTCCATGTGACCCAGTGGAGTTCCGATCTTGTGGCAAGATGGGTCATCTGCAGCGCTTTTGCTGGGTGTTTCCATCAGTGTCTAGTGAGAGGGGTTCTGGGCAGACTCCGCATGCGGGGGGAGGACCAGCAGCTTCTTACCAGTCGGGAAACTGGAATACCTCAGGGCGTGCAGGCAGGGACGGTGGCCGTGTCCGTGGTAGCCAGACACCAGGACCTCAGAGGCAGTAGGGCAGGGCAGCTCAGGGTAGCTAGGTTGTGTCGTAGGGTCGCGGCACTCGGAAGACATATGCAGTGCAACAGACCCAGCAGGAGCAGGATCACATACCATCTACAGTCAGAGGTATTATTCTAATAGTTTCTGTTTTATCTTCATAACTTTTTGATACAGGTGTTATACATAGCTTCATATCTGTGCCCGTTGTGGAGAGCCTTGGGCTCTGTGTTTCTTCTTCTTCTTCTGTTATTACGCTAGACACTCTGTTGGGGACTAGAATGGCTGGTGTGCGTCAGCGCAAGGAGTTCCCCCTTGATGTTGGTGAGTGTCACTTCTTTTGGGACCTCTATGTCTTAGAGATGATGAGATATGATATCATTCTCGGGATGGACTGGTTGGTTCCTTTTAGAGCCTTTGTGGATTGCTATCATTGTAGGGTGAGTTTCACATCACCAAAGGGCGGAGAGACTCTATACAAGGGAGATTGGGATGTTCAGGCGAGTTGAGCTAGACCAGGTCATCTTGGGCGAGGTGGTATCACAGCCCAGATTTAGAGATTATATCTGGATGACCAGGGGACTTTTCAGAAGTATTTCCCTCCAGTGGTTGATCGTTTTAGGGATGTCTTCCCGAACGACTTTTCAGGTCTTCCTCCGGAGTGTCAGGTGGATTTCTCTATTGAGCTTGTGCAAGGAGCAGCACCGGTGTCCATTCCTCCTTATAGGATGGCTACACCAGATTTGCAGGAGCTCAAGAGACAGTTAGAGGAGTTACAATCAAAAGGTTTCATCCGACCCAGTACTTCTCCTTGGGGTTCGCTGGTCCTCTTTGCGAAGAAGGCGAATGGTACTCTCAGACTCTGTGTGGATTATCGGAAGCTGAACCAGTTGAAGGTTAAGAACCGATATCCCTTGCCAAGGATTGATGATCTTTTTGATCAACTTTGTAGAGAACAAGTGTTCTCGAAGATTGAATTGAGATCAGGATATCATCAATTGCGTGTTAGACCATCTGATATACCTCTCACAGCTTTCAGGAGCAGGTATGGTCTATACGAGTATATAGTTATGTCGTTCAGACTCACGAACGTTCCTGCAGTTTTCATGGATCTGATGAGTCAGGCATTCCATCCCTATCTGGATTCTTTTATGGTAGTATTCATGGAAGATATCTTGTTGTACTCTCACACTTGACACGACCATGCCACCCATCTTGAGATGGTATTGAGTAAACTGAGAGAGAATTGGCTATATGCTAATCTATCAAAGTGCCACTTTTGGATGGACCAAATTCACTTCATGGGTCATATCATCTCGGAGTTAGGAGTTGCAGCAGACCCAGATAAGGTGAGATAAGTAGTTTCTTGGGAGTAGCCTAAGAACGTGTTTGAGATATGGAGTTTCTTGGGTCTGTCTGGTTACTACAGACGCTTCATATAGGACTTCTCCCGCTTAGCAGTGTTGTTGACGGGTTTGACTAAGAAGGGGGTGAAGTTCGTTTGGTCAGAAGCTTGCGAGACAACCTTTTAGGATCTGAAGGGAAATTTTACATCATCACCGATCCTGATACTACAAGAGTAGGGGAAGAGATATACAGTTTATTGTGATGCATCAGGTATTGGTCTAGGAGCTGTGTTAATGCAGGGCGATCGAGTAGTTGCATACGAGTCTCAGCAGTTGAGGCCACATGAGAGGAATTACCCGACACATGATCTCGAGTTTGCTGAAGTTGTTTATGTGTTGCGTTGTTGCAGACATTATCTCTTGGGAGAAAATTTTGTGGTGTTCATGGACCACAAAAGTCTCAAGTACGTCTTTACCCAGTGTGACTTGAACCTGAGACAGCGAAGGTGGGTTGAATACCTTCAGTCCTTTGATTTTGAGCTTGCCTATACACCTGGTACGGGTAATGCAGTAGCTGATGCACTGAGCAGGAAGACTCAGATACAGGCAGTGTAGGAGGCCAGTGGTGAATGGTATCTTATGGATTTGTTCTCTGAGATGCATTTCAGGGTGCACGACAGTCAAGGACAGACCTATATTTCATCTTTAGCTGTGACTTCTACCCTCCTGGATAGAGTGAGGATGAGACAGCTATCTGATTCAGAAGGCCTAGTTCTACGGGAGTCGGTGGAAAATGAGGACCCTCCTCCTGGGTGGACGATAGCCGATGATGAAGTTTTCTGTTTCCATGGACGAGTGTGGGTTCTAGGGGATATATGCTAGGAGTTGGTGCGGGAGTTTCATGCTTCAGTCTGGGACATTCATCTCGGAGTTACCAAGATGTACCATGACTTCAGATGTCAATGCTAGTTTTCGGGTATAAAGAGAGAAATAGATGGGTTTTTTATGAGATGTTCCACCTGTCAGTAGGTGAAAGCAGAGCATCAGAGGCCAGCCGGACTGTTACAGCAGTTACCCATCCCGGAGTGGAAATGGGATGATGTTGTGATGGACTTCATGACTGGGTTTCTGAGGTCACCTCGAGCCAATGATGTCGTGTGGGTTGTTGTGGACATACTCAAAAAGGTAGCTCACTTATTGCCGATCAAGGAGACCTTCAGTGTTGATGAGCTCGGGAAGTTGTATATCTGAGAGGTCGTACGTCTTCACGGGTTCCCTCGTTAAATCATTTCAGATAGGGACGCCCATTTTACGTCTCATTTCTAGCAGAGTTTTTAAAGGGAACTGGGTACACTGGTGCTTCTGAGCATAGCTTACCACCCTCAGACTGATGGTCAGTCAGAGCGTACGATACAGGTGCTTGAGGACATACTGTGTTCACGCATCCTAGACTTTGGGGGCTCTTTGGAGAAGCATATACCCCTATTCTATTTTGCCTATAATAATAGTTTTCAGGAAACTATTGAGACGGAACCTTACGAGGATTTATATGGTAGGCCATGTTGATCACCATTGTGCTGGTTAGAGGTAGGTGAGGCAGCTTTACTAGGACCACGTCTCATGCAAGAAACTTCTAAGCAGGTCCAGTTGATTCAGAAATGGATGGCTACTGCAGAGTCTTGTCAGAAATCTTATGTTTATCGCCGCAGATGACCCTTGGAGTTCATGGTCGCGGATCCGGTTTTCTTGTGTGTTTCACCGAGGTTGGGACACAGGTGGAACAGGAGATTGTGTAAACTTTCACCGAGGTATGTGGTGCCATTTGAGATTCTAGATAGAGTCGGGCTGGTTGCCTATCAGTTGTAGTTACCATAGAGGTGTCAAGCCATGCATGAAGTCTTCCATGTATCTCAGTTGCACCGTTATCATTGAGACTTGTCTCATGTTTTTTAGCCCGAGGACGTTGAGCTTGAGTTAGATTCGTCCATTGAGGAGCATCTGATTCGTATCGTTGATAGGATCACGAAGGTTCTCTGAGGCCGTTCAGTTCCTCTCGTACGGGTGATATGGCAGCATGGTCGAGTGCAGGATGAAACCTGGGAGTGGGAGACTGATGTACATTCTCAGTGGATAGAGTTGTTCATGGCTATATCTTCACCACCCTTGGAAGGGAAATTTGGGGACAAATTGCTTTAAGGGTGAAGTTTGTAATAACCTGGTTCTTATTTTGCGGTACGGGTTTCTTCCTTTCTCTTTTCCTTAATTGTTTTTGAGAAAATAAGGAAAATGGGGAAAAATCCTAAATTTTGGGACTACACGTCGTGTACTTTTTCCACACACCGTGTAATTTTGGCTGTGTGGGATGAGTACACAAAGCGTGTAGCCATGTCGGCGATGAAAGTGTAAAAACCGACTACACACCGTGTAGTCCGTAGGCAGGGGAAACAGTAAGGTGGTGGAAGTCGCCACTAGCTGGGAGACAGTACACGCCGTGAAGTCAGAAATACACGTCATGTACTCATGTCGACGGATGAACAGTTTGGCGGTGCCGCCAGGGGAACAGTTAAATGAGGGAAGTACATGCCATGTAGTCAAAAGTACACACCGTGTTCTTGGTTTTTTCATTTAAAATGGGAAGTAGCCAACTCTTTTCATAGTATTGGCTTATAACCGGATGGGAGCTCAGGAGAGGATGGTCGAACCTTCGTGGATCTCCAGATCGAGCATTGGGAATCTGTTTCTGCTTTCGTCGATCACGTTGGAACCGCACATGTAATCCCTTCCGTCTCCTTGCGCAGTTCTTTCCAATTCTTCCTCTAATGGAAGTTATTTTAGTTTTAATGAGATTTCTTTTACCTCAGATATACGACTTTCTTGGATGTTTCAGAAGGCGTCGTTCGGGTATATCAGTCACAGGTGATCGAGGTAGGTGGCTTGGTGTTTAATTTTCCAACTTATGTGTGTTTTGTGTACCGTTGTGATACGCACCCATGAATGGGGTGTCGTATGGCTGATGTCATGTTGAATTAAATAAATAGAATTTTTTAGGTAATTTAAATGTGATAATAAACTATTCATTGGGATCGTTGTTTGGATACAGGACCACCCCGGGGGTGCATTCCTCTGTTTAGCTGTTTCGCCAGGATACCCAAGGGTATTCCATGTTTATTTTACACATTAATTTTTCCTTGAGAGTAATTTTATGAGTATTTCTTGTTTATAGGTTTGGAATGGCCTGGTTACTTTATAGCCTGAGGGTAGTGATATATTAGCCTGAGGGAAGTGGTTATTTCAGCCTGATGGAAACTTTTTCCGTGCCTGTGGGCAATAGACTCTGTGCATGAGGGTGACACTTTGTATGCCTGAGGGAATTATCTGTTATGCCTGTGGGCAATTACCTGTAGGTTGGATTCTGATTACCTGAGGGTAAGGGTTTGCGGGTCTAAGGACACTGACGGTTTACATAGAAATTCACTTTGGTGGTTTCTTAAATAATAAATAATGAAATGGATATTAAAATGGCAATAACTTGTAATGTATGTTACTTTTAAGTGCTTCTTAGTTTATTGCATTTACTTTTGTACATTGTTGTTGCATGTTTACACTACAGTTGAGCACGGGCATTTGGTGGGTGCCTATTGGGATTTATTTCTCACACCCTATTTGGGTCATGTCTTTGGTCCAAACAGATTACATTTCTACAGGTGTGTATAAGGGAAAGGGTCCCTATATAGGTACTTGATTGCTGCTGAGGAGTAAGGGAGCATGGGACTAGGCTTAGGCTCGTGATGCTACCGGCAGTTTTGTTTTGTTTTTCTATACTCTGTATTGTTTTTTACTATATTGTTGTGTAACATATTCTGGCTGTTTTCTTAGAACTTGAGATATGTTGCATCATTATCTATATAACTGTTGGATATCTTTTACTACAGTTGATTATTTTAAATGTGTATAGTTTACTGCTTTTTCTGTTGTTGTATGCTTTTTATTATTCTTCTACGCTACACTTTGACAAATGAGTGCATAGTTTCCCCACTATCAGACTTGTGCCCTCACTGCTAGTCGGCAGCCTCTGGCTTTTGGGGGAATGTGCTTGAGGTCATGTGGCGAACTGGGTTTCAGGGCACCCATTGAGTGGCACCCAGATCTGGGACATTACAATAACAATCACGTATTTTATTCACATATGGTTATTAAAGGTATATTATGGTATTATTGTGATTTTATACTCTTTGGTACTTAATGTAATTAAAGTAAACAATTTAAGAAAATCTGGCCTTATTTCTCACTTTGGTAAAAATATCTTCATTTCAAAAAATCATGTTTTCAAAAATTCATTAAAAAATGTTTTTAAAATTGACTTATTATGATAATTTTCACTGATAAAGAATTTTAAAATTTATTTATCGTTTTCAATTATTACATTATAATTTTTTAAATGAATTTTCATTGAAAAAGGTTTGTAAAAATGTTTTATCTTTTAAAATGAATTTCTCAAAAAATAAAGGATATTTTCCTTAATAAATGTTTTTAAAAGATCTATCCAAATTATTTTCCATAAAATATGAATTAAAATAATATTACCCATGTATTTATCCGAAATTATTTCATGTATCCATTCATATTATTTCTCCTAATGTCTTATATTTTTATGCCATGATTTTTATGAAAACATTTCTCCTTCACATGTTATATGCTTATGAAACTCTCTTATTTTCATGGGTTATGATTTGATAAAATGATTATGAAACCTATATATTTTCCAAATTTTATGATATGATTACATTTTTATGATGCCCACTTCATTTCATGTGTTATGATAAGATTAATGTTTATTATCTAGTGTAACACATTTGTTTGAGTTCATTATTAGATGGGTGAGACCTATATCTCCCTCCAATGAATTTTTTAAAGATATATATCTCATGAGATAGTCATGGTTGGAAAATGGAAGGAACTCGATTCAGTAAAAGACTATGTTGACTAAGATGGTATTGGGAGTGAAACTTGACTACTATAATGATTTAGGGAGTGATCCAATTCCACTATCATGGAATTCATAGTGATGCATTAACTAATATAGAAATAATTTTATATTCTAATGTGTCTACAACAAGTCCATGTATTCTTCAGATATTATTATTTCATGGAATATTCTTTTAATTAAATTATGATTCAAGTCTTATGAACTGGTAATCATTATTCCCTGATTCTTGTTTATGATCTTAGATATGTAGGGTATGATCCTCTAATGTTATGATCACATTATCATACCATTATGTTCATTTTTATTCTTACATATATCTTTTTTTACGATTACTGGGCCTCTTAGGTCACCCATTTTTATGTTTCCATTCCCGAAGTTATGAAGATGTATATTATGAATGATTTCTCTAAGACGGTTTCTAGTCATGAAGAACCTAGTGGGATATAATATAGCTCAGTTATGTATAAGTGTTTATGTTTCCATATATCCATAGACACTAAACTAATATGATCTTTGGGAATATATTAGTTTAATTTATTAATTATTATGGAAAATTAATGTAATGTTAATGTATATTAAGTTAGGATATTTGTAGTTGGTATCAGAGTAAATGTTCAGTTAAACATTTTGAAACTGGGATGAGAAAACCATAGTGAGACCCCTAAGGACATTTCAATAAGGATAAGTCTAAGGATGAGTCAAAGTATAGGAAAATTACCTAGAATTTATTAAAATATATAGTGATTGGTTTCCTATAAATTCATCCTTTTCTAGATACTACATGTTTATGTGGCTTTGGAATAGATTTATATAAGGGTAACAACCCCGAAAATAATGTATTGAGCTTTAATCGATTGGGAACTAGTGCATGACAATGATCCTTTCTACACACCTAGTTTTACACTCCTAGGGGGTGGTCTTTGGAAATTCAAAAACATTTCATGAACCATAATGAAAGATTAAAATAGATTTTTGCTATGAATAACCTAGGATAAACCTAAGGTTCTATATATTAAAGAAGTTGTCATAATTTAGACATCCTATGAGTGGTTTTTCATGATTATGTGGTTCCCCACTATGATAATTGTTTCTTGCTCTATGATGTTTTGTTTTGTTTAATTGATGGAACCCAAAGGAACCACATAAATTTTGAGTGTTATGGGAAATGAAATGAATGCTCTATTAAGAATCCAGATTTTATGGGAGCTGCAAAGAAAAATATCATTGCTATGCTCACCCAACATTCTCATGATATGAATCATGTTGGAAATCCAATTGAGAAAAGGAGGGAACAAAATTTTGTTGATTCTTTAACGAGAAAACATACACCTCCTTTCAGAGGTTCTTAGGTTATACTTCTTTCTAAACAATGTATCGTTACCACTGAACAGATATTATCTATTCTCTAGGGTTCATAAAATGACTAAAAATTCTATTTTTGTATTTTCAAAATAACTGATTTAGGGTTGATAGGTAACGAAAAACATTAGGTGTTATTCTTAATTTTAAATAACTAGTTTTGAAATTTTAAATTCAAAAAAAAAACCAATGCATCAATCCATGAGTCGCCTGTGTCAACTAGTGTCACATCACCTTCTATCAACCATCATCATCATGGATACTCCATCATCCACGTCACCATCTATCACTACCAATGTCCATGACTAGAACTATCAAAATGAATAATATCCCCTTAAACTATTAATAATACCATTTACATTCACCATCATTTAATTAATTTCATCACCATGGAACTCCATCATTTTTTTTATAAATGCATCATAATAGAATCATAATTGAACATATCAGACACATAACCTCACTGATGAGATAAAGGGAAATTTTAGTCACCCTCTTAGTCGAATACTTCATCGAACAACCACAAATAGATTGATCACTCATATAAAAAAATAAACCTTCATCGATTACTTTGAGGAGGAAATATCAAAAAATATTTTCAAAAAAAAATATCTCCATTTACATTGTCATTTCCACCTCTAAAAGTATCATTGTCGAATAGGAAGAGAACCATACCATCTTATTGGAGAAAATCAACTAATGTCATTCAAGGAACACTTTTGGCTTAAAAATCCCATATCCTATAACCTATTAGTTACCACCAATCCAGATCTGACTGGGAGAGGAGTAGAGGGACTTGAGGTTAGAGAAATGATTTTAACATCTGAGGTCTTCACATGATGGAATCAATAGTGAGACTGAAACCAAAATCCAAAAAAAGAGAAATCTGGCCATGGAGTGCTTGGAAAACTATTGACCTCCAAAACACTTAACCCAAAACAACTTTATTTCCCTCGTTCTAGATCCAACATGCATAGGAATGAAGGAACGTTAGGTCATATTAGTTTTATAGTGGCCTGGGGCTTCAACAATAAGCAACCTTTATCAGGACCATTATTATATCCATGTGTGTCTTTCACCCTAAAGAATGAAACCCCCGTGAAAGTAGACAATGAACCAATCCACAAAGCACTAACAAGAAAGAAACTGTGGTGAGAATTCCTAAACTCATTTATTTTCAAGACAAGAGGAAAATTAGAAGAGGAGACATATATAATGGTGGAAGTGGGGAAGGCATTTGTGAGGACCCAATAAATCACCCCCCCCCCCAACTCACTGTCATGGAAAACCCAGGAATGGGGGGGGTAACAGACTTATTCCACTTATAGGCTCACCCACCTCAAACATGTCACCCTGAAATGTATTCTAATGGGTTTGGATCATGAGAATGTTATCCCAGTTTTTTATCTATTAAAAGGAGAAGTAGACATGTGGTGGACACTAATCAAGAATATCATATAACAAAAAGAAATTGAATCCATGGATTGGGATGAGTTTAAAAACATATTTTTCAATAATTAATTTTCTCTTATTCTTAAAGTAAATATGGGTAAATAGTTCCTTGAGTTAAATAAAAGGTTTGATGAATTTTTTGGTACCTATAAGGATAATTCCACAAGACTTTCTAGGTATGCTTCTTTTATTATCATCCATCCCAAAAGTAAATTTGATATGTTCTTCATTAGTTTAATTCCAATTATTATAAGGGAGTTATCCATAAGAGACATTAGCAGCTACTAATATATTTTTTATTGTGCCTTCAAGGATGAAATGGGGGTTGGAGTTACGTATCAATATCAAAAATTTTATAAGCAAAGGAATATGGATTTCAAAGGATAATAAAAAACATGGAGAGTAGAAGATGGAATTTTTTTTATTCTCTATGTGTGGGAAGAATAATGGATTAAATTTTATTAAGTGGATAATAAATTTTTTAACTGATGATGTTTAGGTTATCAGTAATTAAATTTCTTAAGTTATGGGACATAGTTATCTAAAATTGTGAACAGAGAGAAAGCTGCACAAAGTGCACCTCCCTCGCTTCAGTGCTACTAGTGTAAAGAGAATGGGTTTTATGTTAACGAGTGTCCATACAAAAATTTTAATGTTGATGATCAACTTCAAAAACCAATTAAACTAAGGGAAAAGGGGAAATTTCATGCGTTTTTTATTTCTGATGGGGGGTGCGATAATCATATGGTCAAATATACACTTACAATACACTCCAAAACATAAAATAAATCATTTGATTCTGTATCAACCTACTCATTCATATATAAAGAATTTTCTATGGGTATTATGATTCCACCAAAATAATTATATGTGTAATTATAAGTGAAAACCCCTAATTGTACAATGGTTTCATCTTAAGTGTATAATTCTTCTCAGGTTGATGTTTGTGGGATGTGCTTCTTGAAAATCATATCATTCTTAATCTTGTTGAATTTGATGTTATCTTATGCAAGGATTGGATTTATCTTCATAAATCCCTCATCAATTTTTAAGGAAGTTAAGTTACTTTTGACATTACAAACCAACCTATGATCTTATATCAATGTGAAAATAATTTTGAACTTCCTATGGAGATTACATCTGGGGTATAGGTCTGTATTCCCTTTCATAAGGCATGTTTATCATAAATGGATGGCAATAAAATCAACATTGATGATATTCCTATTATTCATGAATTTATGGATGTATTTCTAGAAGTGTTTCCTTGCCCTCAAAAAAAAATTTATGTTGGGTTCTTGATAGAACTCATACGTGGTTCCACACCAATTTCAAAGACTCCCTATAGAATGACCCAAGTTGAGTTATAGAAATTGAAGAAGAAACTCCAAGAAAACATTTATAATGGATTCATCCAACCAATCATGTCACATTGGGGTTCACATATTCTTTTTATAAAAAATAATGGTGGATCAATGTGACTCTTCATTGATTATCAGGAGTTGAACAAGATCACAATCAATAACAAGTATCATCTTCTTTATATTGATGACTTGTTTGATCAACTACATGGAGCTCAATAATTTTCCATGATTGACCTTCCTTATGGATATCATCAATTGAGGTTTAATAATGAGGATATTCCAAATATTTAATTCCATAAAAGGTATGGAAACTATGAATATATATCAATGCATTTGGTCTTTCTAATACCCATGTTATCTTCATGGATTTAATGAATACAGTCTTTATAGATTACCTTGATTAGTTTGCGGTAGTATTTATTGATGATATTATTATCTATTCAAAGGGAAAGTAAGATCATGAAGACCACATGAGAATTTTATTAATGATCCTAAGTAAAGAGAAACTAGGTGAAAAAATTTCATAGTGTGAATTTCAGATTCAAAACATTTCATTTTTGGGTCATATAATCTCAAGAGAGTTTATTGCATAAGATCTATGAAACATGAAATCTATTAAATGTGGGTATATTCCAACTATGGTGACAGAGATATATAGTTTTCATTATTTAACTAGATATTATTGAATATTTGTGGATAATTTACCATGACTATCCAATCCTCTAACCATGTTAACTCGAAAGGGTGTCAAGTTCCTCTGGATAGAAGAATATGAGGAAACATTCAAGGAACTGAACAGATGGTTAGTCAACACACCAGTTCATACATTATCCTATAGTGGAGAAGTGTTTTTAATCTATATCGATGCATCTAATAAGTTATTGGGATATTTTATTTTGTATAATAATATGGTTATATCATATGCCTCACAATAATTGATGATTCATGAGAAAAATTATCCAACTCATAATTTGGAGTTAGTTGTAGTAATTTTTTCAATAAATATATGGATGAATTATATTTATGGAGAAAATAGTGATATAAATATAGATCATAAAATTATAAAATATATATTTAAACAAAATGAGATGAACATTCACTAGAGAAGATGGTTAGAGTTGATAAAGGATTATGACTTCTCAGTAACTTAACACACTGGGAAAGAAAACATTGTGTTTGATGGTTACAGTTGAAAGGATCATGCTAGCTCATCCATGATGAGGATCAAAAAAGATCCAATATTTCTAGATTGGAAAAGTATAGATCTATAAATCTTAAAGTAAGGGAAAATTATAATCTTACTCAACTGAATGTTTAACCATCTTTCCTAGTAAAGATTAAAGTGGCACATAAGGAATATGATGAGTTACAGAAGAAGGTCAGAAATTTTCATGATTTTATCCATGATTTGGATGTAAGGATATGGTTTAGGAAGCATGTATATGTAACATCCATACCAAATTTGAAGAAGGATCTATTAGAGGAAGTTCATAGTTCGTCATTATATATTCATCTTAGAAGTATTAAGATGTATTGAGACATGAAATAATTCTTCTGGTGTGATGTCATGAAGAGGTATATTTCATAGTTTGTATCTCATGGTTTTTATTCCAAAAATTCAAGGCTAAAATACAAAAATCTAAGGGAATGTTGCATTCATTTACCATACTAGAAGGGAAAAGGGATAATATCATTATGGTTTTTTTCGTTTGAATAACCAAAAACTCTAAAGGGTTTAATTCTATATAGGTGGTATTAGATCACCTTACTAAGTCATCACACTTCATTTATATCATAAAATACTTCTCTCTAGATCATAATTGTCAGTATATACATTAAGGATGTTGTAAGGTTTCATGGAGTACCCTACTAGGTTGTATTTGATCTGGATCGGAGGTTTGCCTCAAAGTTATGGTGACGTCTTCCTAAACTACTTGATAGAAAATTGAGTTTCATCATTTTTTATCATTCAAATATGGATGGTCAGTATAAAATAACAATTAAACCCCTGGAGGATATATTGAGGTCTTGTTCTTTGGATTTCAAAGGTAGTTGGGATCAACACTTTAATTAGTTGATTTTTCTTATAATAATAGAATTCACTCAAGAATTCATATGTCTCCTTATGAAGATCTCTATTAAAGAAATTTAGAGCTCCAACATACTAGAATGAAGTTCGAGAAAGAATATTTTTTGGACTTGAAATTGGTGAAGAAATGGAAGTGATGGTTAAAAACATTCAGCAACATATCAAGGTAGATCAAAGTTAGAAGAAATGGTATACTAATAACCATTTGTGTGATCTAGAATATGAAGTTGGTGAGAATGTGTTTTTGTGAATCTCTACCTAGAATAAGGTTATGTGATTTTTGAAAAAATTGAAACAAATCCATAGATATATAGGTCCCCTTTAAATTATTGATCGTATCGGGATAGTATCATATCACTTGGAACTTCCTCTAAATCTCTATCATTCCTATGATGTGTTCCATGCATCTCTCCTATGAAATTACAAACCAAACCCTTCACATGTATAGAACTCAATGTTGATACTGATGGATTATGATCTTTCTTACAAGGAAAAACCAGTTGAAATTATGCATCATACAGAGAAAGATATACAAAACTAAACCACTCACTAGGTCAATTTTTTTGTAGAAATAATTAGTTTTAAAAATCTATGTGGTTAATTTATGATATCATGTGTTATAATTATCCTCATTTTTTGTATCATAATGGAAAATTTTGATGGTTATTCATTTTAAGAGGGTAGAATGTAACACCCCGTGTTTTTGTGAAACTTTTTTCTAATTTATTAAATTTATTTGATGTCTTGAATTGTATAATACAACATGTTAATATTTATTTATAATCTAAAATAATTTAATCTTTCACTATATGCAACATTTTCTTACTTTTTGTTACAAGAAACACTGGGTTTCTACGAAAGAATATTTTATTATTTTAAATATTTAAATGAGATAGTTATAACATAACAATTAATCTTAGTAATATGAATAGTAATAAATAATTTTTAAATATTATTTTTTATGGTTTCATATAATTAAAAAATATTGATAATAAAACATATAATTTTTTGGTAATGTCTTTATAATTTTAAAAATACTCTTTTCTCAAATAAACTGCTATTAATATGTTTTTGTGAACAATAATAAAATTAATTATATAAACTTTTATAAAGTTAATTTAAAAAAAATTAAAAGTCATTTTTGAATTAATAATGTCAGAATCAGTTTATTTTGAATTTTTGTGATTTTTCTGAATAAAACATTTTTAGATGAATAATGAAAAATACTGAATTTTAATTCAAAAAGTCTTTATTTTCTAATTTATTTATACTGATAAATTATATTTTATTTTTTTCTTAAAGTTTAATTAGATCAGATTAATATAAATTAATAAAATTTATTTCATTCAAACCTATTTCACATTGAAATTGAATATACAAACTTTTCAAACTTTTAAACATTTTAGCTTAAAAAACACACTAGCACGACATGTATGCAAGATTGATTTTAAATTAATTTATGCCTCTTATGTGATTATAATTTGGAAAAATGGATTTCATATTTTTAATCATAATAATTTATAATTTATAATATATTCAACTTATTTTTCTACCAAAAATATTAGTGAAAGTAATTAAAATTAATTACAGATATTTAGGGAAAAACAATATCACTGGGTGGTTAATCATTAATTTAAGGTTTCAAATAACCAAGAAACATGTACAAAATCAATTGTAAGAAAATATTTCGACCAATTATCCTATTTTATCTAAAATTTAAAATTATTGGAAATAGATTATTTAAAGGAGACAACTCAAAAGTGTTAACCTTTTTATATTTATAAGAATGTCACTCATCATCTACTACAAAAGAGTACTCACCCCCCTCACTTCATCACAACTCTCAATAAAAATGTCTTGGAAAACATATACCCACATTTCCTCCCTTCATAATATAATCCTACCATTGGGAATAAATCTATCCCTGGAATTGCTTTGCTGAAACCAAAAGGAGTTACCGAAAAAAGAGGTAACATCCGTTCACAAGCTCTTTTATTTTATCTTCATTCTCCTCCAATAAATTATTATAATAAAATGATTTTATAATAACCTATGTATCATAAATATACTAATATTTTTTATTTTAAGGGTTCTACCTACACTCAAACATAATTCCATGAAATGGGATACAAAATCCCTATTCATTTGTATGATGGACTACCACCTCACGAACTGATGCCACTCTTTCTTTCATGGCCACCATTAAAGGTTTGAAATAATGATTTAAATTATTTTTTTTATATTTTATATATGATATTTATGTTTTATTTATTCTTATTTAATTTTTATACAACACATTCCATCATGCTTTGTTTTTTTGAAAATATGATAACTTTGTTGGTGGATGTCTGGACTACCGCCTCCTGAAAGTGATGTGATTCAGTCACACTTTACATGGAATTTATTAAGGATGGGATTGGTTAATTTATATTATATATTTGAAATAATAAGTCTACTTGAATTATAATATATTTATCATTTACTTTTTTTCCTTCAATATGACTTGAAAATGGAAACAACGTCCATGCGTACATACATCCTACCATCTCCATAAAAGTGCATTTCATTTTATATTTATATATTTTATAAATAAATATGAATAAATTTATGATGAAAATAAATTATATTTATTTCAGGTTTATAATTATTGGTATTATTAAATCATGGTCTAATTACAAGGACCAAAAATATAACAAAACAAAACATATGCGAAAAAAAATCGGTTATTACCCAAAACCTAACATATATATGGAAGTCTTAATAAACTGGTAAAAAAAGACATAAGAAAATAATATATTATATTATATAAAATAATATGGTTCAATTATTGATTTATAGTTAAATTATATTTATAATGCCCAATTTTTTAACGAGTAAGAAGTGAGTTAATAAATAAGGTAAGGGGATTTCTAGTCTCACTTATATTTCTATCAGACTTATGGCATATTCACAATTAATTTATTTTTGGGGTTTATATACTTTCCATGAATGAATTATATGATACTTAATCGTAAATTTTTTTTTATTTTTATATCAATTTTTTATCTCTATTCAATGGGGTTTTACGGTTGAAAAGTTGCCAAATCAGTATGTTAGTTTCTTCACAACTAGTATTCTTTGAGACACATGTTTTATTATGAACCTATATTCTTTTACATGGTGTATATAATAAAATTTAAAATTAAATATCATGAATATAATTGTTTTAATGATATTTTAGGTTTCATTTAATTTTATTTTCTTACATGGGTAGTTTGATTCAAAGTTACGAAATTGGTAAGAGTTTATTAAAGAAATCTCATCATTCACTCGGATTGGTTATGATTGTGCTTCCATTGGTGAAATATTTTGATTCTCCTCTAAATAAAACTCATTGATTTTCTTCTCCTCAGGTAATTAAATGTATATTCATGTATTAATAACATTTTTCCACTCTTTGGAACTTTATATAATTAATAAAATGTTTTTATAAAAATTTTACTTTATTTCTCTCTTCTATCGAAAATCTGTTTTATTCAAAAAAACACCTTTTCAAAAATGTTTTAAAAAATGTTATTAAAATGATAAATTAAGATAATTATCATGGAAACGGTATTTTAAATTTTTTTTATTGTTTTTAATGATTTCTTTATGTGTTTTTAAATATATTTTCAAATAAAAATGTTTTCAAAAATGTTTTATGTTTTAAAAAGTATTTTTCAAAGACAAAAAGATATTTTAAATAAGAAATTTTATTAGAAGATATTTCCAAATTAATTTCCATCTATGATGACATCTATTTATGTTACCCATTCCTTTCTCAATAATTATCTAATGTTTCCATTGATATTATTTCTCTGAAGAGTTTATGTATTGATGGCATGATGTTTATGAAACCCATTTCTCTTTCAAGGGTTAAATTAATATGTAACCAACTTATTTTCATGGGTTATGATTTTATGAAGTTATTATGAAACTTATATCATTTACAATGGTTATGATATGATTACATGATTAGGAAACCCATTTCATTTCGTTGGTTATGACATGATGAATTTTTACGATCAAGTGGAACACATATGTATGATTTCATTTTTGATATGGGTGGGAGGTATGTCTACCTACAATGCATTGGTTATAGATTTATACCTCATGATATAGGAATGGTTGGAATGGGGAGTAAAATCAGTTTTGTAAAGGACTATGTTCAGTAATATGGTCATGTGAGTTATCCTTTACTACAAAAATGGGTTCGGAGGGAACCCATTCAACTAAGATAGCATTGGATGTGATTCCTTGGCTACTATGGAATTAATTTTATATTTTTATGTGTCTATAAAAAATTCCATTTCTTATTCTAATGTTATGATTTCATATATTATTCTCTTAATTCACTTATGATTCATGTTTTATGAATTTTAAATATTTAACACATTATTCATTTTTAAGATCTTTGAAATGTATGGTATGATATTATAATGTTATGATCACACAGGCATACCCTTATACACTTGTTTAAGCTTACATGTCTCTATTTTTTACCCTTACTGAGCATCTGATCTCACCCGTTTTTGTGCTTCATTTCCAACGGTTATGAATATATGTATTATTTATGATGAATTTAAGAAAGTTTCTAGTCATGTAGAGCCTAGTGGGAGATAATGTTTCTCAATTATATACAAGTTTTTATGTTTCCATGTTTTCAAATGAAAAAAACTAATATGGAATTTGGGAATATATTTCTTTAATTTATTAAATATATTCTAAAAATGATGTAATTTTAATTTATGTTAAGCGAGGGTTGCTAAATCCTTGTTTCTGAAAACGTAAAACCCAACATCACTCCAACAATATCATTTTATTTTTTCCCATAAAATCCATTATAACCCCTATAACCCCCCAATATTTTATGAGATTTATTATTTTTAATTTCATTCATATCTTCTGTTGTACGCTACACCAAGATTATCTTGCATTATATGCAACACCGTATTAGCTTGCAATATATGCAACACTATTCTTGGATCGTGTTACACACAATTTCAAGTTTGTTTGATAGTTGTTATTCTACGCAACATTAAGTGTACATATATATATATATATATTAAATATTAAATGAAATATGGTTTTATTTTGTTATACGCAACAACAAAGAAGTCTTGCACTATACACAACCCCGACTTGGCTTGCATTACACGCAATCGCGACCTTCCTCGATAGCGTGTGTTTTACACAATACCAGGTTTCACTAAACGATGATATATTGTTATAATATTATTATAAACTAGATGTTATAAATATTAGTATCTACATTTAAAATTTCATAACATTATAATTCATCTTACACATTTTATAGAACATGGTATGATAACAAAATAAATTTTTCGGGTAAAATATGTATTTTCCAAAAATTGCATTTTTGCGGCCTTTTGATGTCGCACCCACATTAAATTTAGTTTTTGACATGTTTATAAGTTCAATTTGAAAAAATAAAATTCTTCTTTTGAATCAGGATATAAAAATTTACTTTGGATAAATTTTTGATATTTTGCCGATAAGTTTCTTATTTTGATGAATAGTAAAAATACACTAAATTTATTTACAAACAACTTTTTTCATCGAGATAATTTATATGGTTAAATTATAATATTTAATGGTTTTAAAGTATAAATATAATATATTTTTACCATTTAATATAATTTAATTCATTAGCATTAATTTTACACTGAATTCATAAGTAAAAACATTTCAATATTTGGAAATGTTTTAACTTTTAAAACCCATTTTCTTAACGACGGGATTAATTTTAAATTAATTACTGCAACTTCTATGTTTTGAATTTTGAAAAATGGATTCCATATTTTAATTCATGGGGTCCAAATTATGTTAATAGTTTTCTTTTATTTTTTTGATATTATGAATAGTAACTATGGTAATTTTTATTTACTATAGTTAAAGGTAAATCTGGTAATTAAGAGTAAAAATAAGATTATAAAATTACCCTAACACCAGAAAAAATTCTATTTTATAAATAAAAGTAGACCCATATCATCTAAGGGTCGGAATAGATTCATTTTATAGACTTTTGACCAGGAAAATAATTTAATTATTATTAAAACCAAACAAAGTGACAACATGTCACTTTCTTAAATCTTATAATTTTAATAATTTTAATTTAGTGATAAACTTCATGAAACTTCAAACCTGAATAGTCTCCAGAAATAAAATAAAATTATCTACATCATGTGAATTTATTTATAATTTTTAGGGAATAAATAACAATCATTAAAGGTGACACAATAGTGATGTTGAAATTATTTTATTGATTGAAATATCAAATAAATGGTTTTAAAAATATTAAAATAAATATTATATGAACTATTTAATGTGATCCACTAATTTTATAGATATATATGACATGATATAAATCTATTAAATCTTTTATTTCAAACATATCTTCCGTGTGGATTTTATTTAAATTCAAATAAATGAATAGTTTCAAAATTGACACTGTTGTTATTTTATAAAAATAACATAATATAAATTTTTTTTTAAATCATAAAAATATTTAATAATTATAAATTAAAATCTATATGGTCTAAAATTTCATAAATTATTTATTTATGGACAATTCACAACACATAAGTAATTATTTATAAAAATACAAAATTTAGAATCTTATTACCACAAATAAATTTAAATAGATTAAATAAGGATAAATCAAGTTGATAATCTTTAAAATAAATTCCCAACATGTCTAAATTTTATTGGTTTATTATATTAAAACCCTATATCATATAAGATTTTGATTTGAGTCATTTTGGAAGTTTTTATGTGGGGTAAAAATTTATTATAATTTAATATTTTTGAGGATTCCAAAGGTGCCCCTCTCCTCCCTTATAAAAGGGAACCTCCTCCCTCTCCTCTTCAAAACACTTTGAGCCTTCAAGATCGTCCAAATCCTATCTATTTATGTTCTCCACTTCCCTATAAACATTTTTGAGGTATTGGTCTTCTCAAAAGGCCAACTCTAGTCCCATAAGAGGAAGCTTAAAGGAGGTACATCGAAGAAGAGGTAATCTCTTCTACCGATTATTTCAAGTTTCGTTCTTCTACAACTTCTTCTTATTTAGTTGTTTCATTATAAAGTAATAAAAAAGTATCACTAATATACTGATAATTTATTATAAATATTAAACAACCCCATTTCATCTCTTATCCATCCTATGGAAAACAAAATCACCGCGCGTGCGTACGTACAAAATATCGTCTCCACATCATGGTGTAATCAGTTTTTCCACCACCACCTTACCTGGATGGGTATAATGGTTTAAGAATAACTATATATAGTGATTATAACATCATAATGATTCATAGATATTATATCATCCACTCTAATTCAATTCAATAATTATGGGAATGATATCATCGCTCGTGCGTACGTACGGATTATCGTCTCCACGACGTGATGAGATTCATTCTCCATGTTAACCATTCAAGAATGATTATAAAGTATATATAATGAATAATAATGAAATATATGACATGATATATCTAATGGATTTATGTATATATATATATATAGATTTCATCTACTTACTTCCATTCAATTCAATAAGGAATGGAAAACAACGTTCATGTGTATGTACGACCTACCGTCTCCATGAACGGTGTGTTTCATTTCATTTATCTATCAATTATATATATATATATATACAGAATATATATGGTATATAAGTCATGTATTTCATTCTGTAAGTAATTAAATCATGATATAAGTAATAATAATATCAAGAACAAAAAGTCAAAACACGTACGATAAATGAAATGATTTTACACAAAATGCTACTTTAACATGAATTTACAAAATAACAGCTAATATAAAGTCATAAGTGAACCATATATGATATCATAACAATTAATATGATTCTATAATAAGTCAATGACATTATTTAAATCATTATATAGGAGGTTCTGATACATACAAAGAATATCAGACATAATGTAAGGGATAACTTTTCCAATCTCATTTTTATCCGAGATTGTTTATTTGTAAGTATTTACGGGGGTTATATTTATCATATGTGTCCCTGTTTTCTAAAAATTATTTCATGTATATTTAAAGTCATTTTTAATCATTTTTTACTATTACTACATGGTATGTAAGGAATCATTCTTTTTTTACCATACGAGGTACTTTTTGACTTTTCCGGCAAAAGTACGAGAAGAATGTTTTATTTAACTTATACGGCGTGAATGGATTTTTACGGTTTCATATCACCTAATTTTCAGGAATATTACTCTAAAATATTTCATTATTATTTTCAAAAAAATCCTTTTCTTTTAAAATCGCATGGCATTTTGTGAAAATAAAATTATTTTGAAGAAAAACAGATATTTCCCTCAAGAATTCATTTCAAGTGTTTTATCTAAACCATTTTCCATCTAATATGAAATTATTTCATATGTGTATGTTTCAATTATAATGTATCTATGATTTTCATGGTTTCAATTTTCTTATGATGAAATGATATCCATTTGTTTTATATGGATTATTTTATGATGGGATGATGTTTATGAAACCCATTTTATTATTTGGGTTATGATGATTGATATATGTGTATGTTGTGGAACACATATGAATGATTTCAGTATGAGATGGGTGGGACCTATATCTCCCTCCAATGCATTGGGTAATGATTTATATCTCGTGAGATAGAGACGCATGGAATGGAAAGTTAATCCGGTTCAGTGATGCAGGACTGGATCAAGGAGTGAACTCGATTCAGAAAGGGACTTTGTCCACTGAGATGGTCTTGGTAGCAATGCCTTGGCTACTATGGAAATAATATCATGTGCATAATGGTTTTCCAGAATTACATGTTTTATTCCCATGCTATTTTATCATGATTTAAATTCCTTTATGATATATTCCTTACATACTTCCAAGATTTATGTCTTTGCTCAAGATTTTGATGTTTAGATTTTATGTTCAAGTTTTTTCATTCAAATGTTTATGGATAGTTTTATGTTCTCTATGTTTACCCTAAATGAGAATTTGAGCTCACCATTTTTATGTTTTGTTTTCCCCAGGATATAAATAATGTTTTTACGTAAGAAAATGGGAAGATCTTTATGGGAGATGTTGAAGATATTTCACCAAGATTAGAAGATTATATTTCATGTTTCCAAAGACACTAAACTATTACGGTCCTTTGGTGTCTGTTTTTTTATGTATTAGGTATTCTGAAAAAGTAATGTAATGTCCATGTATTTCAAGATTGGGTCTCTACAGTTGTTATCATAGGAAAGGATTAGTTAACCTTTGGAAACTAGGATGCAAAAATTTTAGTGAAATCCCTAGAGATATTTCTAAGGTATGTCTAGGAATGTCCCTAAGGTTAAGTATTAGTATAGGTTATAGTCCTAGAATTACGGAAATGACATTATAATTAAACCTAAGATGTTAGATTTTGAAGGTAATACCCCTTGACTATGATTTTTGCATCTCACAATATTCTTTTTGGGTTTTAGAAAATGGCTGGAAATAGAAAGATTCATGATAATGGAGATATGATGGACAATGGAATGATATTCTTCATGAGGAACCAAATTAATTTAGATATGGAAGTCCACATATCGTTATTAGGCCTAATCATAAATCTCATAATATGATCAATAATCTCAACTTTGGTAAGTATCCCGACTCAGCTAATAAGAGAAAGATAGAGTTCAATGATGATCATATAGGAAAGAAAGTTCAATTCCCCTCATGTAAATCATATGGGAAGAGGATTTAGGGAGAATGTTTCAAAGGAATTGGAAGATGATTTGGGTTTGAAAAAGAAGGACATAAAGCTAGTAATTACAAAGGAAAAGGTTCAGTTAACACCATGGATAAGGATAATGTTATTTCTAAGACATCAACAACGGTTAAATGTTTTAAATGTGGAATGTATGGGCATTATGCAAACCAATTCCCTAAGGGAAAATATCATGAAGAGAATCAGCATGGTCATATAGGTAGTATTTATGTGGATGATGATGAAGAGACTACAAATGATATGTGAGATGAAAGATATGACGAATCTCAGTTGTTGGTTTAAGAAGGTAGTGGAATGATTGTATGTATATCAAGAATAATGTATGTTACTATGGAATAAATAAAAATATAAGGATTGTTACACTGTTGTATTTCCTTGAGTTTTTGAAAATATATGATGAATGGTACCAGTAACCATGAAAGGTTATTCAAATATTTTTGGAAGGTTGATTATATTTTCATAATGAAAGGATAAGGAGAAAATGAAATGTCTGATAGTATTCATGAGCTCATGACTGATATAAGGAAAAAGTGATATCATGGTTTGAGTATATAGAAAATTTGGGATTTTGGGATGTTGATAGAGTTAACTTTTGACAGAATTCATGTTTTAACTAAGGTTCTATGGTAATTAATGTTTCAAAAGAATACATGATTAAGGTATTCACATGGTTTTAATGTGACTAACAAGATATATCTTATGATATATGGGGGATAAATGATGGTATTCACATTCTTTTTATGTGACCTTTCCTGTAATAATTTTCTTTATACTATGATATTAGACCGAAGAATTTTGTATAATTTTAAATATTTTAAATGGATTATGTTGGAAATAAGATAATATGGATTAAGGATAGAACCTTTTTTTCAATATTATTTCTGTAATGTTATAGTAGTGTAGATTTAGAAAAAGGACAACCTGCAGGACGGGTGAAAACCCGTCACGTCGGACAAGGTTGCGGGAATCGAACCCACAACTGAAGTACGACATGCCGTTATCGCCTACCACTAGCCTATAGGAAGTCCCTGGTTAGTAGAAATTAGTTTTATTATATTAAGTGGTATGATATATGAAGTATAATTCCATTTTTGGAATCATATAAGATTAATCTCACCATAGATGGACTTATGTATATTTGATAACTTTTTTTAACCTTTTGTTTGAGACAGATGGAATGATCCATCATTCTATCACATGATCTGATAACACTTCAAGAATGACAAATTCAACTTCATTTCTTTAAGAGATGATGTGAAAAAATTTCATGGCACAAACAAGAGTGATATTGTACCAAAATCAGGTAATTGTTTATTTTAATTATTCTTCAACTTTAGGGAAATGATATTGAAAACCAAAAATGTTGTCCTATTGCCCTCATATCCGATGAATCAGATGGTACCTTAGATCATCACAAATTTATGGCTTTGTGATTTTTGGATATTTCATAGCCATGTTCTCTACCACTCTCCATCAGAACATTATGGTTATATTTCTCTTCCATATCCATATTTTCACCTATGTTCTCCTATGTGGAAACCCAGTGATTAGATAATTTGGGTAACCATTATGTTTCGTAATTTAGTTTTTAAAGTTTAGTTTTGGTATTCCTTTTTACGATGTGGGTTTCTATTAAAGAAACATTCAAGTATTAAACCATTTATAACCCCGATGAATTTCGAGGGCAAAATTAATTTTAAGGGGGGTAGAATGTAACACCCCGAGATTTTATGAGATATATTCTTTTTAATTTCATTCATATGTTCTGTTTTACGCTACACCAAGATTATCTTGTGTTATACGCAACACTGTATTAGCTTGCAGTATATGCAACACTATTCTTGGATCGTGTTACACACAATTTCAAGTTTGTTTGATAGTTGTTATTCTATGCAACATTGAGTGTATATATATATATATTCAATGTATAAATGAAATATGATTGTATTTTGTTATAATAAACAACAAAAGAGTCTTGCACTACACGCAACCCTGACTTGGCTTGCATTACACGCAATCGCGACCTTCTTCGGTAGCATGTGTTGTACACAATACCAGGTTTCACTAAACGATGATATATTGTTATAATATTATTATGAACTAGATGTTATGAATAGTAGTATCAAAATTTTTAATTTTAAAACATTATAATTCATCCTACACCTTTTATAGAACATGGTATGAGAACAAAATAAATTTTTCGGGTAAAATATGTATTTTTCAAAAATTGTAGATTTGCCGCCTTTTGAGGGTGCACCCACGTTAAATTTTGTGTTTGACATGTTTATAAGTTAAATTTGAAAAAATAAAATTCTTATGTTGAATCAGGATATAAAAATTTACTTTGGATAAATTTTTGATATTTTTCTGATAAGTTTCTTATTTTGATGAATAGTAAAAATACACTAAATTTTAATTAAAAACATCTTTTTTCAATGAGATAATTTATATGGTTAAATTATAATATTTAATTGTTTTAAAGTATAAATAGAATATATTTTTTCCATTTAATTTAATGTAATTAATTAGCATTAATTTTACACAGAATTCCTAAGTAAAAACATTT
Organism: Viscum album; assembly: GCA_963277665.1. Classification (NCBI taxonomy): domain Eukaryota; kingdom Viridiplantae; phylum Streptophyta; class Magnoliopsida; order Santalales; family Viscaceae; genus Viscum; species Viscum album. Next base: position 255,534,024 of record OY728128.1, on the reverse strand, counting down.
CAATCTTTGGCAATGTTTTAACTTTTAAAACCTGTTTTTTTAACAACAGGATTAATTTGAAATTAATTACTGCAACTTCTGTGTTTTGAATTTTGAAAAAATGGATTCCATATTTTAATTTATTGGGTCCAAATTATGTTAATAGGTTACTTTTATTTTATTTTTTTATGAATGGTAACTACGGTAATTTTTATTTACTATAGTTAAAGGTAAATCGGGTAATTAAGAGTAAATATAAGATTATAAAATTACCCTAACACCTGCCAAAATTCTATTTGATGACTAAAGGTCAACCCATATCACCTAAGGGTCGGAATAGATTAATTTTATAGACTTTTTAGCATGAAAATAATTTAATTATTATTAAAACCAAAAAAAGTGACAACATGTCACTCTTTTAAATCTTATAAGTATAATAATTTTAATTTAGTGATAAACTTCATGAAACATATAGCCTGAATAGTCTCCAGAATTATAATAAAATTATCTACATCATGTGAATTTATTTATAATTTTTAAGGATTAAATAATAATCATTAATGGTGACACAATATTGATGTTGAAATTATTTTATTGATTGAAATATCAAATAAATGGTTTTAACAATATTAAAATAAATATTATATAAACTATTTAATCTGATCCACTAATTTTATTGATAAATATGATATGTTATGAATCTATTAAATCTTTTAGTTTGAACATATCTCTTGTGTGGATTTTATTTAAATTCAAATAAATTAATAGTGTCAAAATTGACACTATTGTTATTTTATAAAAATAACATAATATAAAATTATTTAAAAATAAAAAAAATTATAAATTATAAATTTAAATTTAAATTTTCTAAAATGTCATAAATTATCCAATTATGTAAAATTCACAACACATAAGTAATTATTTTAACAATTTAAAATTTATAATCTTATTACCACAAATAAAATTAAATTGATTAAATAAGGATAAATTGAGTTGATAATGTTTAAAATAAATTCCCAACATGTCTAAATTTTATTGGTTGATTTGATTACAACCCTCTCTCATATAAGCTTCGGATGTGAGTCATTTTCTATGGTTTTAAGTGGGGTTTGAATTTATTATAAATTAATATTTTTGAGGTTTCCAAAGGTGGCCCTCTCCTCCCTTATAAAAGGGCACCTCCTCCCTCTCCTCTTCACAACACTTTGAGCCTTCAATATCGGCCAACCTCTACCCATTTATCTTCTACACTTCCCTAGAAACATTCTGGAGGTTTTTTTCTTCTCAAAATACCAACTCTAGTCCCTTAAGAGGAAGCTTAAAAGAGGTACATCGAAGAAGAGGAAATCTCTTCTACCGATTCCTTCAAGTTTATTTGTTCTTCAACTTATTCTTCTTTAGTTTTTTCATTATAAAGTAACAAAATCAGTATCACTAATATACTAATATGTCATTATAAATATGAAACAACTCCATTTCATTTTCTATCCATCCTACAGAAAAAGAAATCACCGCGTGTGCGTACATACGGAATACCGTTTCCACGGTGTGGTGTAATCTTTTTTCCACCACCACCTTACCTGGATGGGTATAATGGTGTAAAGGATAACTATATATAGTTATTATAACATCATACTGATTCTGAGATATTATATCATCCAATCCAATACAATTAAATAATTATGGGAACGATATCATCACTTGTGCGTACATACGGATTACCGTCTCCACGACGCGATGAGATTCATTCTCCATGTTAACCATTCAAGAATGATTATAAAGTATATATAATGTATAATAATGAAATATATGACATGATAAATCTACTGTATTTATGTATATATATATATATATATGTAATCTACTTACTTCCATTAAAGTAAATAAGGAAAGGAAAACAGTGTTCATGCGTACGTATGGCCTACCGTCTCCTTGAACAGTGTGTTTCATTTCATTTATCTATCTATTATATATATATATACTGAATATATATGTTATATAAATCATGTTTTACATCCTGGTAGTAAGTAAATCATGATATAATAAATAATAATATCAAGAATACCATGTCCAAACACGTACGATAAAGGAAACGATTTTACACAAAATGTTACTTTATCATGAATATACAAAAGAACGGGTAATATAATGTCATAAGTGAACTATATATGATATCATAACAATGAATATGATTCATTAATAAGTCAATGACATTATTTAAATCATTATACAGGAGGTTCGGATACATACGAAAAATATCTGACATAAGGTAAGGGATAACTTTTCCAATATTGTTTTTTTCCGAGATTGTTTATTCATCAGTATTTACTGGGGTTATATTATTCATCCATGTCCCTATTTTATAAAAATTATTTCATGTATTTTTAAAGTCCTTTTTACCCATTTTTGACTTTTACTACATGTTATTTAAGGAATATTTCTTTTTTTTACCATACAAGGTACTTTTTGACTTTTCCAGCAAAAGTATGAGAAGAATGTTTTATTAACTTATACGGCGTGAATAGATTTTTACAGTTTCATAATGCCTAATTTTCATGAAGATTCCTCTTCAATATTTCATTATTATTTTCAACAAAATCCTTTTCTTTTAAAATCGTATGGAATTTTTTGAAAAGAAAATGATTTTGAAGAAGAAAGGATATTTTCCTCAAGAATTCATTTCAAGTGTTTTATCTAAACCATTTTCCATCGAAGATGACATTATTTCATATGTGTATGATTCAAGTATAATGTATCTATGATTTCCATGGTTTCACTTTTCTTATGATAAAATGATATCCATTTGTTTTATATGGATTATGTTATGATGGGATGATGTTTATGAAACCCATTTTATTCATTGGGTTATGATGAATGATTTATGTTTATCTTGTGGCACACATATGAATGGTTTCAATATGAGATGGGTGGGACCTATATCTCCCTCCAATGCATTGGGTAAAGATTTATATCTCATTATATAGACATGGCTGGAATAGTAAGTTAATCTGGTTCAGTGATACAGGATTGGAATGAGGAGTGAACTCGATTCAGAAAGGGACTTTTTCCACTAAGATGGAATTGGCAGCAATGCCTTGGATATAGTGGAAATCATATCATGTTCTTAATGGTTTTCCACAATTACATGTTTTATTCCCATGCTATTTTATCATGATTGATGTTCCTTTATGATATGTTCCTTACATACTTCCATGATTTATGTCTTTTCTCAAGATTTTGATGTTTAGATTTTATGTTCATGTTTCTGCATTCAAATGATTATGTATTGTTTTATGTTCTCTATGTTTACCCTTAATGAGAATTTGAGCTCACCCTTTTTATGTTTTCTTTTCCCCAGGATAAAAAAGAAAGGTTTTAGGTAAGAAAATGGGAAGATCATTATGGGAGATGTTGAAGATATTTCACCAATATTAGAAGATTATATTCCTAGTTTCTAAAGACACTAAACTATTATGGTCCATTGGTGTCTGTTTTTGTTATGTATTAGGTATTCTACAAAAGTAATTTAAAGTCCATGTATTTCAGGATTGGGTCTCTACAACCCCCAAGGAACTCATCGTGTTAATGATGATAAATAGATCATCAAAAATAATCAAAACAATTCTCAAATTAAAAATTCAAATCCCACTTCTCCAAGGAACTTGAGGCATGGTGAGGGTGAGAGAAATATTGAATCTCTCTGCACCTAACACTTGAGTCCTGATAACGAACTCTAACTCAATCTTAAAATTAAACCCCAAAAACCCAAAGTGATAATTATGTACCTAATCTCTCAATGAATATCCTAGGTATTTGATACCACTTTTTATAGAATATCTTAATACAACCATCACTTTGATTCTAGGACCAACATGAAACATAATCAATGTGTGTTCTCAATCCTCACAGGGCTAGTGACAAGAACTAGAGAATTTGATATAATTAATGGTGATGATTTCACCCTTAAATAATAGTTAATAAATATTGGATTTTATCTTAAAAATATATCATGAATCATATATAACTCATACATCTACACCAAAATAAAATAAGTATAAATATATAAGTTAATTGGAAGATATAAAATTTTAAATAATTGAAATTTAATTAAATATACAGAGATAATTCCATCAGCTCACACTAAATTACCACTATAGAGTAAATAAACTCTAACGTCCCTAGTAACATACATATAAAGTAAAATCCACCAATATATATAACTAAAAGAAGTAATGGACTACACGGAAAATGGAAGGAAACTAAATATAACCAAAAAACAACTAACCAAAAATCCACACTGTTCACTAACAAGAATTGATGTTGAGAATGCCTCCAAGTGTGAAACAAACTGAATCAAAGGATTGAAACTGAGATTTCATAAAATGAAAATTAGTATTGAAGATACAAAGTATGCCGCCACACACCTTGAAACATTAAAAGATTTTCATTAAAAGTCATTTTAATGATATTTTGAAATATATTCTTGTAAATAGGTTTTATATTACATTTTTTCTAAAATAAAACATAACATTAATAAATTAGTCACACCCATTTCATTTAATGTTTTTTAATGAAAACAGTCACTTGAAAAAAATTTATTAGGAATACACCCATTTATAATAAAAATAGAAATTTTACATCAATTTTAAAGGTTACATTACAAATACTATTTTTAAAATATTTTTAATTTTTTTAAGGAAAAAAGAAAAATTTATAAGAAATAATAATTAAACACACAAGCACTACAATAATGAAATATTATTCACTAAATGTCAATCGAATGACTGAACAAAAAAACTAAATGTTTCCTAATGATAATAGTCATGTATTCATAGTAAATTTCAAAATATCTCATGATTTTACCCTTGAAGAACTATATTCATAACTATATTCATGACTTTTGATGAATTTCCTAAGTATATGGCCTACCAGGTTTCTCTAAACTAGTCTCACCTATGGTACACCCCTTATAGTCTTCGACACCATAGGGGCTCTAGTCTCTCTCATTATGGCTAGGTAGAAACATATCTCATCTCTCAATACCTAATATCCCCATGAATATTAATAAATAAGATGGGAGAACCCACAAGAAACAATATAATAAAAAGAAATAAATATCATCTCACCTTATACACCCTTAAAAGAAATATCCCATTTCGTATTTCAATCCAAATATACAATATTATCCTTAATATGAAATCCATATCAAATAAATAATCAATATCCCACCTTAGGTACATAATTCTATAAGGGTATCACATGTACACACACTAGTTAGAAATAATTTATAGGTTCCATACGAGCAATTATAAAAAAAGGATTGGAATGTTATTCCTTTTTTAAAAAGGATTGAAATCCCATTTCAAACCATTTTTTAAATTCTAACATGTGATGTTAATTTCTAAAAAAAATTACAAAACAACTTACCAAATCCATTTTAAAATAGACTCAAACAACCATTATAATAAATTACCACATTTCCCATTAAAACCATTACATGTTGAAACACAACTTTCCAAATTGGTTCATGAACCAAAAAAGGTCAAAACACTTTTCAAATATCAAAATTTTTATAAAATAAATTTTAAATAAATTATCAATACTTGTAATTTCAATAAAAAATTATAATGATATGTAAAATAATTTAAAATTAAACTTAAAAACCTCAAACCATTTTTAATACATTGGTATTTTTTTCAAAAAAATCATTCAGTCAAGTAGAAAACCAACCAATGAACACAGTTTAACAAAAAATGATTTCAATTTTTTTGAACTATGGAAACCCACAAAACTGAAGTGTAATTCATGTAAAACATGATTTTATATTCTTTTGATACTAAAATATATTAAATAATATCATTGTGAAATTAAAACATAATAAATTCAAGGATATAATATTAAAATAGTTTTGCATGGTAAAACACACTGGGAATCGATAGCGATCAATATGAAATGCATTTACATCAATGGAAAAGGATCCCAAAAGGAATAGAATACCCAAAAGAGCCCTATAATAAATAACTAGAATAAATATCATGATAATGACCTACCATTGGTTTAGAAAAATCATGTTCTATAGTAGGGGAGGAAAAAACAATGGTAAAAGGGAAAGGAGGTAGAGATGAGACCTTATCAAGGTGGAGTGACTGTGAATCACTGAGAAATTATGATGAAAATTCTCGAAGGGAGGTAAATTAGGATAGGGGAAGTTACGAAAGGGAGGGACTTGGCTAGTAAGGGGTCCTATAAAGTGTGTAGGGGGTACAGGCAGGGGAAATAGATTTAGGTTACTTTTTTAAAAAAATAAAATAAAATATTAATTTTTTTTTGAAATATGTATAGTTTACCAATACATTTTATGAAACTACATGGTAACAATACAACCATAATTGGAAACCCAAAACATGATTCAAATGGTTAATATTAGTATGCCCACATAGTACTCATATACAAGTGTTAACTGTTACAAACTAAATTTTCCCAAGATAGACCCTCACGCATGGTCACTGCATGGTTTACCAAGCCGTGATAACTAACTATGCAGCCCTGAAAAATATTTTTAATTTTTTTTTAATATTACCACCTGAAACTCTTGGAATATAATTAAAAATTAAATTAATAATAATGAACATAAAATTAATAAATAAATAAATAATGTATTGTTATAGCCTCCAATAAAAAATTCTTTCTTCCCCCAAAAATAAATTGATAGAAGATAGAAGATAATGATCGTTTAAAACACCAACACAATAAGAAAAGGTTGTAGATATGGGAGAATATAACATATCCTAATGGGAAAACACCAATAAAAAACATTCATTATAGACAATATAAAAAAGTTCATACACATCCCACATGTTTAATTATAATTCAACCAACTATCAAGGCATACAAGGCCTCAAGAATACCAAAACCTAGTCAAGTCTCCCCAATATTAATGATTCATAAAAAACTTGTTTCAACATCGTAGAAATTATTTAAAATACATTGTACTTGGAAAGAAAAACTTCCATCAAACACTCATGGAAACCAAAATTCATCAACCAGTTATACTAACCATCCAAAAATAATATATGGACACACATTAAATATTAATGATCATAAAGGAACCAATTTAGTTTCCCCAAGAGAAAAACCATATCACAATCCATTATCAAAGGAAAATAAACCTTCAAGAAAAGCATACCAAAAAATCAACTTGGTTCTTAGAACTAGATCACCAAGTTACATATGGACAACTACTACCACAAACACATGAGAACCATCTCATGGAAACCCTCAAAATAATCAAAAGTCTCATGTGATCACTGAAATCAATTATGGTCCTAGACACAAGATCACAAATCCCTATGTCTCACATGTTAAATCCATAATGAAACTGAAATCCAAAATCACTAGCTCAGAAACACAAACCACTAGAAACATGATCACCACAAATTCTTAAAAACCCTAAAACAATCAAAACCTCATATTCAACCATATAGAATCAACCAAATCACAATCATATTAAAGACACCTCAAATTTCTCACTGACATTGAAAAACCAAATGGAAAACACCACAACTGAGAGTCTTCCTAAGAACCAATTCAAAAATATTCCATAATGCCAGAAAAGGTTCTTTTGAGACACCTATTATGAACATAGATTAACACACAAGGGGTGAGACTAATGAATCAAGGAACCCAAAACAATATCTATGAGAAATATAGATTCCATACTTACCTCTAGATTCTAAGTGTCAGTAGGGAAAAAACAAGAGAAACCAAACCTAGGTTATGAATAGTGTCTTCTTAAGGATCATCCCTTGTAATAGATGATCCATAATTTACATAAATCTTCTGAAAGTAATAATTTAAATAACATGATACATGAACTCAAATAGTTCATGTATCATCTATCAAATCAAAGTGTTCCACCATAACTAGGGGAAAAAATATAATAATATATCTAAAAAAATACGACACACCAATCACACATTGAAAAAATTAAATTTTATTTTAAAATTAAAAAATTCCTATAAAATTAATTTTAAAACACCTTTTACCATAAAAATATAGTTAAAATAATCATCAATAAAATAACTGATTTCTTTTTTGACCCCCCCCCCCCCACCCCCTCCTAATCCACAAACTAAACTCACACGTATAAAAAAACAATTACCAGTCCCCCTTTCAAAATAAATCACTTTTATTAAATACCTCATACTAAAAAGTGAAATATTATTTTTGAATAATCTCTGAGAAATAATTTAAAATCTCGCAATTTATGAAATCCCCTATTCATCCTAATTTTTTTCACAAAATGTACGCAAGAGAAGAAAAAACCAAAAATCAAACTAGATTGTCAATATTTGACAAGACTCTCCTGAATTCAACCCCATCACAAAGTACTAGTAAATGAATCTCTTGATATTAAAAAAAATGGGTTGTGGAACTATGATTTACTAGAATTCATGGTTAGAGGGACTATAGGACAACCACACAGAAATTCCTATGATTTCTAAAGATCAAGAATTTTATCATCTCTTGATTTCTCATGCCATGAAAACCAACATCATTATACTGATCACATTTTCATTTTCAACCAAAAATAAAAATAATACCCCAAGGAAACTCATCATACTAATGAGGATCAGTACATCATAAACAATAATTAAAAAAATCCAATATTCAATATTCAAATCCCACTTCCCCATGAAACTCGAGGCTCAACGTCGGTAAGAGCTAGCTAGGATCTCCCTTCACTTGCCTCTATAGTCCCTATGAAACTTTTTTAATTTATAATATAATGAAACCCTAGATATGAAAAGTTATACTTGTGTAAATAGTCACCCATAGAAAAACCTAGGGATTTGATACAATGTTTCATATACTGGGTTGAACAGTTTATCCCTTGGATGATCGAAGCGGTTTTAAACATACTCGAGGGGAATTATTGATCCTAATGGGATATTAATAACATCCATGGAATCATATGTAAGTAATGGTAAAAATGTATCCCTTAAATCATAGGTAAATATCAATGGAATTTCCCCTAAAAATATAGCATTCGCCAACCATAATTCAGACATTCATGCCAAACTATGACAAGATGAAACTTATTAATATATAGGAAGATATGAAAATTTAAATGAATTTAAGTATATTAAATATATATGTGTAGTCCATAAACTCACCCTGAAATCCTTTTATATAAAATTCCACCACTAGTATCCCTAGTATGTAATATACAAAGTACAATCCACCAATAACCAGATCTAAAAGCATTGAATTCCTACTTGGAAGATGGAAGGAAACTAAATAATATAAAACAAACTACCAACATAGATTCCTCATCGATCCCCAACCATAAATGATGTTAGGAACACCCCCAATATCAAATAAGAACTAGATCAAAGTCTATAAACTAAGATGTGATAATATAGGCATGAGTATAAAAATACTCAGTAGGCCCTCACCAACCTTGACACATGATAAATATGTAATTATAGAACCATTAAAATATAGTATGAAATATAATTTAAGAATTAGGTATTGAAGTTTATTTTTTTCAAAATATGAAATAACATTCATCAATTATTTTAAAACATTCTTTTTTATTTTCTTAAAATGAAAACAATCACTTAAAAATCATTTATTGGGACTATGCACCTTCTGATAAAAATGAGAATTGAAAATATATTTTCATAGTTATATTACTAAAAACTTTTTAAAATAAATTTTCAAAAAAAAATATAAATAAAACATGATAAATTAATAAACAATAAAAAATAAAAAACTAGTATTTTCATAAAGAAGTAATAAACTAAGTATAATACACTAAGTGTAAATCGAATGAGGGAATATAAAGAATGAACATTCCCTAATTAGAACTATAATTAATAATAGGAATCTATAGAAAATACCATGGTGATACCCTATATATACTTGGTTCAGATGTATTTATATACATATCGATGATGTTCCCAAGTCTATGACCAATTCGTTCACTCTGAACTAGTCTCGCTAGCGGCACACGCCTTATGGTATCTGAAACCATATGGTATCTAGTATGTATCACCATAACTTGATATAAACGTCTTTAATACCTCACTAATATTACTTATATCTCCATGAATGTCAATAAATAGAAGATGATAAATCACAAGCTATAATATAATAAAAATAGTAAATCTCATCTCCCCGCCTATGCACTATAAACAAAATAGTGGTTTTCACATTTCAATCAAAATATAAAACATGAACCGTGATCCACAATCCATATCAAAATAATAATCATTATCCCCCTCAGGTTCACAAAGAATCATGAGTCTTGAGAGGGTCTCACATGTACACATACAAGTTATAAATCATTTACAAGTGACAAATGGGCCTTTATAAAAATCGGTTTAGAATTCAAATCCACTTTATAAATGGTTTTAAATAAATTTTGAAAACCTTTTTTATAAATTTAACCTTTCATGTTCATTTATAAAAAATGTATAAAAAAGTTACCAAACCCATTTCAAAATCCACTAAAAACCAATTTAAACTAAACACATTTACCATTAATAACATTAATTGTTGAAATATAACTTTCCAAATTTTTTTCATGATCCAAATGATGTCAAAACACTTTTCAATCATCATAATTTATGTAAAATAATTATTTACACAATTAATAATTATGAATTATTTCATTTACCACATTAAATAACATATAAAATCATTAAAGAGTCGATTTGAAGACACAAAACCATTTTTATAACATTAATTTAATTTTAAAAAAAATATTTGAGAAATTATAACACCCAATAGTGAATTAAATTTAATAAAATAAGGTTTTCAACAAGTTCTAAAATTATTATATCCTTAATAATAAAGTAAAAAACAAGTAGAAATAGATTTTCCTTCTAGAAAATCACTAAATATATTAAATAATATCATCTGGAAATTAAAACATAAATTAATACCCAACCAATTAAATTTTTTAAAATAAGAAGATTTGAATATGGGTTAACTTACTGTGAATTGATGGTGAATGAGTTGGAATGAATCATAATCTATTTAGAGGATCCCACATGAAAGAGAAGACCCGAAAAATCCATAGAGTCAGGAATTGAAAAAACATTATACCAAAACCCTACATAGGATTACTAAAAATCATGGATTAAATGAGAGGAGTAATAAAATAGGTTAAAGGGAATGGAATGGGAGAGTAGAGCTTACAGTGGAGGGGAGACTATGAATCCCCAAGATACCCTGATGAAACCATCCAATGAGAGTGAGATCTGGAGAGGGGGAATCCACATTGGGGAGAGTTATATCTAGATGGGGTCAGACAATGTAGGTATTGGGGAGAATAAGGGGAAAATGGATTTAGTGGTTTTAAAATATAAATAAAATAAACTATTAATTTTCTGGGAAACCATCGTGGTTTAACCACATGGTGTTACCATACAAACCACACGAAAAACCAAAAATATGTTTTTCATGGTTACTCCAAGGAGCTCTACATAGTACACCAAGTAATGTGATAACTGTTCCAAACAGGACTATCCTATGATATACCCTCCCACATGGTTACTGCATGCTTTACTAAATTGTTCTATCTATCCTTACATCCCTGTAATGTTTTTAATTTTTTTTGAAAATTTTAGCATAAATCTCCGGAAATCTCCCGAAGACCAAAAATAATAATAAACATAATTGAATAAATAAATAAATAAAACATTATTTGTTACAAATTTTACTTTTCAGTGTTCATCTCATCAAGATCCCCTAGGACACCTTCATGATGTGATGTACAACTAGGATACCGACTCAAGACATTATAGGATTTTCAAAACAATGAGAATCCCTATCTGATCTTGATATTCAAACCTTCTATGGTGAATATGAGATGACTAATAATATTTTGTGTACTTTATATTTTTATAGGTGGATCATATCTATATCCCTTCTTGTCTACCTCGAGGATACTCTATAGTAAAAGGGGTTTTGAAATGGTCATTTTCTTTTCTTTTTTTTCTTTTCTTTTATATTTAAGGAATCCTACTGAGTATCTTTATACTCAACCCTATATGATATTTTTACTCAAACATGTTGTTTTAGTTACATGTTTAAGTATTCCTTTTTTCTTGTATCTTTCCCCATTTTCATTATGGTCTGCATTTTGGTTATCTATGAGAATATTTTAAATTGTCTCATGCATTTGATATATATTATTTGGTATTCATATATATAATACTAATTATTTTTATGAATTGAATTTATGTATTTGTTATAATATGATAGTGTCTAATACCTCCCATATTATGAGTTATTTATACTCACTTATAGTCACTAGCTCTTACAGTATTGCATGTGGGTTTACGGTGGCATAGTTGGATTACTACTATACCAGGTGGGGACCCAGTGGGTTGGGTCATATTAGAGATTCATTTATGGTTAATTACAATATGTCAAAAATGGATAAGAAATAATTTTCCTAATGTATCAAATAAATTTGAGTGAATTATCTCAATTTTGAATAAGCGATGTGTGTTTTGAAGTAAATTGTCTCTTTAAATTTGAAAACATTAACTTTTTGGTATATTGGTCACACAATTATTCAGAATGATGTGCAGTTAATTTCGACATGTCACAAATGAAGAGCAAATCATTTTACTAAAGTATCATGGAAATTATAGTGTATTGACTCATTTTATATTATTTGATATGTTTTTTAAACTAATTTCTACTTTTAAATCAAAAAACCCACTTTTAGTTATACATACCACAATGTGTGTCAGCTAGTTGTGAGGATAATTCCAACGCATTAGAAATGAATTATTGATATTTTTACAAAATTATTATGAAAATAAATGTGTATTTTTTCGATTTTTAGTATGATACATGTGTTTTGAACTAAAATGATACTTTAAAATGGAAACACACACTTTTAGTCACACCATATACACTGCGTGTCGGATTGATGCATAGTTAATTTATACATGTCACAAACTAATTTTTTATCCTTTTCAAAAAGTATCAATACAATATGAATACCTTTTCATGAATTTTAGTATGTAAAGATGTTTTTGAAATACAATGTCACTTTTAAATTGAAAACATAAATATTCAATTTTATCAGCCAAAACATGTGTCAAATTGATTTGAGATAAATATATACATCTCACAAATTAATTATTTATATTTTTTATAAAGTATCATGATTATAAGATAATTTTTTTTGATTTTTATTATGTGAAATTTATCTTGAACTAAAATGTATCTTTTAAAATAAAAACATGAAATTCAAATAATAACTATCACTCTTTGTGTTGTATTATTGTGAGGGTAATTCCAATTCATCAAACATGAATCATAGATTTTTTTACAAATGTAGAAAAATAATGTGATCATTTTTTATTAGTTTTGACTATGTGGAACATGTTTTGAACTAAAATATCATTTTATTTCAACCTCTACTCCCTTAAATAAATGAATTTCTCATTAATATTTCCAAATAAATGAGTGAATCCCTATGTATTCTACTAACATGTGAATACCATCTTAATTTATTCTCATTCATCTTCTCACTAATCAAAACCACTCTAATTTTATCTTGAACACATTAATTTATAATATTATCCATTTTAGTATTCCCAAATATCCATATAAACATTTTTTCTACCCATATTTTTTGTTAATGGTGTCCCATCAATGAACAATACTCAGTACTTTATAGAATATGTGGTTTGATAATAGTTTTATAGAATTTTCTGTTCAATTTCAATATAGTTTTATTATTAAAAATCACCCAATAAACATTTCACCATTTTATCTATTTAGTATGAATAATATGAAATAAAACTATGTAAATATCTATTTCACATTGTGGAACTGAGCCTAATTATAAAAAATAATTAAATTTTAAATTAATATGGGCTCTAAATATAACATCTGTAATATTGCTATAAAATTATTTATTAAAAATAATTTCCATATATTTGGTTGTATACCTACTAAAATAGAAACCTTTATACTCAAAATTATCTTTCCATAACTCTAACATTAAATGATAAAAAAATTAACTATGTAGTAGATAAACCAACTCTTAAATATCATAATGAAAAGAAAATCACAAGCTGGATAGAAAATAACCTCTTCGTGGTTTATATAAACATTATTACATCATGTAGGTTTCCCACTCATTCAGAAACAAATTAACTAAATTATTTGAATATATATATTTTCAATATCCCTTTTAGTACTTGAAAAGTATATATAAATAATGTGTGGATAAATTTTATAATTGAAATTATAATTACATTCAAAAATACCTCTTTGGGGTGTTAATCTATCAATGGAATATAATATATTTCATAAAAATAATAATTTAATTTCCATAATTGATGAAATTATATTATTTCAAATACTGTAGAGACATTGGGTAAAATAAGTAATTTGTTTTGATATGTTTTTTATAATGAAATGTTATTATATATACCCAAATACTTATCTAGTTGTAGAAATATATAGGCCTCTTGTTCAAATTGGATGTTCTCATAACATGGTTTTGATAAAACAAATATCACCATATCATAAAAATAATTGATTGCTAAAATAAAACAAATATATATATATATTTAAAGTTAATTACATCTTCCACCACTGAACAAAACACAAGGAGAGAAATTTCAGAAAATAAATAGACCTGGGGACTTGACCCCGCGACCTGCCCCTCGCCCTAAGCCCTTACCACCCCGCCACGAATGATGGGTCATATAAAACATATAATTTTATTTTTATTTGTAAAATTATGATTATAGTGTATTAAAAATACTTAAGGGACACCATATTTGGTCTTTTTGTTGGATATCCATGCATTGGATCCAAACAAAATATCTTTTGAGCATACAAATTGATCCCCATAATCATCTAGTTATTACTATAAAACAAAAAGGAAAAATTAATAGAAGAAAATGAGGGTTTATTTTATATGATTTGACCAGGTATTTTTACACCTACATTTGAAGATAATATCTTCTATTATTTTTTTTTTAAACGTTCTAGCTACATTGTGTGCTCTTACTAATTTTTAATCATTCTCCAATGATGTTTTCAATGTAAACATGAAACGTGGACAAATAAATCCAAAAATTTCATCGAAGAGTATTACCATTAAATTTTAATGATATATATTAGTGTTTAAAATAATAATATTATTAAACTATAAGAAATTTAGTAGATCAATTATTGGACCACTAGATTATGAAAATTTACCACATTTATATATTCAAAATCATTTCTAGAAGCCATTAATACTAGATAATTTCATTTACATAATCAAGACGAATCATGTTAGTAATCGACTTTACATACATTCTTTTTACTATTGAATTTTTGATATATTTTTATCTTCAAATATTTTATCTACATTAAATTTCATCATTAATAAATGAAATCATGAAATTATTGGGTAAAGGACCTCTTAGAGGATCTTTTCCATATATTATTAAATACTTTATATTTTCTTTAATTGACCTTATATTTCCCCATGTATTTCTCCTCCTATAATAACATTATCTTGTTTAAACCCTTTTTAATAAATTTAAAAGGTTCTTTATATATAATAAATTGTAAAATTTACACCTCATTATCATCATGTATCTTTATAAGATTAAATATAAATTCTATGAATGTTTCAATAAAAATTTTGATCACATTAACATCAGATCATCAAGGGGAATAGGTAGATATACACTTGGTTCATGGGATATTTGAATCCCTACTCTCACATTATATTTTGGAAGTTTTTTATTTTATATAATATCACCTTGGATATTATACAGTATAAATATTACAAAAAGTTGTTATGTGGGTGATGATATATATAAATCAAATTCAATTTAACCCAATAAACTTTCATTACAAGAAATGTATTAATAGTTTCTTGATTTACATATATAAAAATCTGTTATGAAAAAATTTATTACCTTTGGTAAAGAATTCTTTTATGGGAAATATATAGCCTTTTATTCAGGGGTGGATATTTTTGTTACGATTACTAATGTTTTAATTCTTCTCACTGATCCTTTCAAAGAAACCAGTTTATCACATCATTCTTCCAACTTAATTTTTCTATTAGCTAATCTATCAATTCCTACAAGGTATTCATTTTCTCTTATATATCCCCCTATGACTTGAATTTATCAAAGTATTCTAGAAATGAGACTCCCAAAATTTCACTTATAATATGGCCTTACATTTCTAAATTCTTCAAATACATTGAACGTAATTATTTATTAGGTATGGTAGATGAAAATTTATGTGTCTAGACCAGATAAACAGTATAGAAAAATATTTAATCATTATTATTTAATACTATTTTAAAGCATAAAAATTTTATATAATTTCACACTTAAACATGATTCATATACATTCTATTTGTTCTCATATACTATTTTTTTCATTTTTATATATATGATCCTCTTCTGTAACACATGATGTAGGACGAAACTGGCTTGAGATCCAGTTTCATCAATATTCATATAAAAAATTAAACATAATTTTTTTTTCTTTCAAATCATAGAAAACATTTACTATAAATTTAAAATACATACCTTTTTTTCAAATAAGACATACCCAATATTTTATTTTAGTAGGGTTTCATTGGATTAAATGTATGATATTTTTTTATACACTTTATTAATATTCAAAAAAAAATCTTGAATCAAGGAGATTAATATAATAAATATCAAATAAAATAATACCAATTACAATGTACATTAAATTATTCAACCTTAAATTGACCAAAAAAATCATCATATGTTGTTTTGTTTATGATTTCTTGATATATGGATAGTGGGTGGGGTTTTACTTCCTTCTCAAAATCCCTTATATAATGATTTGTAATATGTTTCTAAAATGATCTATAAGATTTTATAGGGACCAATAGTAGGAATTTCATCTCAAATTTATCAAATTTAAATGTACTCAGTAAGGGATTTTTAAGATTAAATCAATATTTCAATATTTTATTTTTAATTAAAATTGTGAATTTATATTATAACGTAACCGTAGTTTCTTTCTAAATTATTACCTTTAAATTTGAAATTACATCATGCCACATATTTATATCATCCAACACATGTAATTGAGTACAAACCCCAATGTAAGTAATGAAAATGGAATTTTATGGTTAATAGGTAATCCATGTGCATTCAATCCAACCATTAATTTTAGACATTTACTTCTCACCATAATAATTGTTTCTAACATTATCATATTATGTCACGCATGTCTTTTTTTAACCATATATTCTTCACCGTATAGAATTTTCTCAATTTCAATATCAACAATATATTTTTTCTCAACATTGGTAGCATTAGTGGGTGGAGAAGCCATTATAAACACTATTTGTTAAATATTTAATTTGAATTACATAAAATCTAATCAGAGATATTTGACATATTCATTGAACTTTACTTTTTTATTTAATAGTTTAAGAGATTTCCCCCTCTATTGAGTATTTTAATCCCATAATTGTGGCTCAATATAACATATAATACACAATATAAATTCAGACCACCATGAAATTATTATGACATCCCAATAAAAGGTTCATTATCAATAGAATTTTCATTTGACCCTATAACTATTTAATTAAAGAAAAGAACTACTGAAAAAAATTATAGTTCAAGATCCGAGGAATGAATTAAATATGCTTCCTATGGTGAAATTATTAATGGTTTATCCCTATACCCTTATGATCGCCCATTAGGATTCATTGTTTCCCCATGTGTAAACCTTGGAAATTTATAAATCATGACACACAAAACACTCAAGCTACTGAGATGTAGTATAAGAATGTGAATACTCAAACCCAAAAAAATGATTTTGAAAACTCTATTACTCAATAATTAATATGATATATCTAATTGAAAATAAAACTACATATATTTTGGAAGATTAAATAATAATGAATTGTAGTAGGAAATTTAAAATATAGATTCATAAATTAATGAAGAACATAATAAATAATTAATATCCAAGAAGTAATTGATGTTAGGTCAAAGTGAATCCATTAGTTAGGGAAGACACTCTCAAATCACTAAAATTTTCTTCTCTCATGGTTAGGAACTATATATTACTTAGATATTGGATAACCCAAACTATGTTTTAATATATCTAATAACTAACACAATAAACAGGGTGGAAAATATTTCCTAGTATTTTCATTTAAAGTAATTCTCTCACTCAAAAGAAATGGTCGTGCTCAAATAAATGAGAGAGATATTTAAGGGAAAGAATAACTATAAAAACACAATATTAAATATAGGAAAATAATAAAATAGTGTCAATTACTCAACCACCCATCATTAGAAAAAATCAACACAAAGGCTTCCCTCACATTCTTGTGATGTGAGAGATAAAACAAAATAATAGAAGACAATACCAGGAAGACTCCCTCGGAATCCTCTATAAGGGTGCACCTAGGGTTTGATTCTTTAATGAAACTACCTAATTTTTTTTTTTTTATCCATCCTTGTTTTTTATTAAATTATTTTTCAATTTATACAACCATATATATCTATATATATCTTATATCACCTTTGTAAGAACTCCAACTCCATTGATACTTTTCAAAATATGAATGGTATCATCCGGGAATCTATTATAAACAAATATCCATAAAATAATACTTAATGAAGAATGGCCTATATTTTTATATATAATGAAATAGACACCTCCTTTTGTTATAGTGTACTCATATCCTGAACCAGATACTTTGCTAAAATTATTCCTTTATTCACTGTATATACTCACCACATACATTTATTATCACAAGATGAACTAAATTCCATAAAAATATATTTCATATGTCCAAATGGACGTGACTCACAGAAATACCTTTTGTTGATAACTATACTAACATTTGAATCTTTGTGAATAGCCTTATTTAATATCATATCACAAGTCTCCAATCATAATAGTTTCATTCATGTGGACCGTAATCTCTCCAATTCCAACATTAATATGGAAACGAAACTCCCAATCTTCATAGAGGTTTGATTATTAGATAACATATGCATTCATATCCTCTTTATCCTTTATAGAGGAAAATTTGAGCTTACCCTTCCTCGACTTTGGCATATCCATGACTGAAAAAACTCATAAAAGGATTATGGGATTGCGATTGAGATTCACTAGTGGTAATGGGGTTCTTCACAGCTCCTGGAAACTAGGTGTTTCATAAAACATATTCTCAATGCGAACATTAGTGAAAGAATGAGACACTCAATATAGTTTTGTTTCAATAATTGGAGAGTGCCCAAATATAGAACTAAATCCCACATCGGCCTTTAGATTTTGAGGCCTTTCATATATCAAATAATATTTCCCATGGTTGGATGTTTCCTCCACATGGTATATCCATGAACAACATCCACCCTTTGATATATCCCCACACCATCTCTCACTCTACATGTGTCAGCGTCGTCACATACTAGATTAGTGTGCACCTCCTTCTTGTTCATTCATGTGTCTTATTTGAGTTCAGTATGATACCTCACTATGATTAGCCTAAACTTCTATAGTTATGGCTATGGCATC
This sequence comes from Viscum album, assembly GCA_963277665.1. NCBI lineage: Eukaryota > Viridiplantae > Streptophyta > Magnoliopsida > Santalales > Viscaceae > Viscum > Viscum album. The sequence goes on along the minus strand of OY728128.1, from coordinate 255,514,464 downwards.
CCACCTTTTTCATTACATAAACTTTTCCCTACATTATACAAAACCGATGATCTTTAAGGTTTAGTGTCTTGGAAACCATGAACTTAATACATGAAGACATAAAACATTATTCTTAAACACTTTAAATGCTTATTCATTGTTTATACTAAGTTCATTACAGCATCTCATAACCTAGGAGAATACATCAAAGTAAAGGGTGATAAGAAGTCCCAGTAAGGGAAACAAGAGAAACATTTTACATGTGAACTTGAGATACATCAAAAAATCCATGATAAATAACTTTAAGGCATTAGAAAGAGATCATGAGGCATATCATAATAAAAATAACGTGTTTCATAACTTGAAGATGTGGCTAAAACATTTAACTTAGACAATCATTTCCATATCACCAAGTTCCATCCTCAAGGTGTTATTAAAAATTTACCAAGGTTATTCACCAAGGTATCGTTAAAATGGTCATCTCTAGAGATTAAGTCTTTACCCAATGCATTGGAGCGATATCTGGGCACACCCATAATTTGACTTTATTATCATGTGAGAAACATATATCATCATAAATCATTTCATAAATAACCCATATAGCATAAAATAAATGGGTTTCATTTCGTAGTCATAACATTTTAAGAACTACTTTAAAGACGTGGTCTTTATGTCACTTTAAACCCACAAAAAAGGAAAGTGGGTCTCTTGTATATAAATCCCAGAATTTGAAATAGAAAATTTGGATATATATGTGAATAAAAATTTAGTACAAAGAGTTTTGAGTATTAACTTAATAAAATAAAAGAATTTTAGAAAAAGAGAGAGACATTTTTAGATGAAAATTCCGCAGCATAACGGCTATGTTGTAGGGTTTTAGAAAACATTGAAAAGAGAGGGGAAAATGGTCACACACTCATAAATGATACATAGAATTGTAGGAATATAGAATATAAATGATCTAAGAAAATGTTAATAAAATTTTAAGGACATACCATATGAAATGAGAAACTTAAAAGGAAGACAAAAATAAGATTTCTCTTATGAAAATTTCAGCAGCCTAACGGCATCACTTAAAACTTCAAAAAAATGAATTAATGATATTAAATAGGGTATCTCATAATTTTAACATAAAAGGACAGTATTATTAATATAGATATCATACCCAAACATGTAAAAAGGAACTTTAAAGACTTGACATGAAAGTAGAACTTTGAAAATGCGAAAAGAGAAAGAATCCCTTACATTAAAACGTAAGTCCTAAAACTCAAAGGTCGGGACCTTGGAGGCTTGATGGAGCCTTGGGAGGAATAATTAGGAGGTAATAAGACCATAAATTTGTTGAGGTGGATTTTGGAATGGAAAGTATGAGAGAATGTCTTGGTATTTATAGGGGAAGTGAGGGACAAGGCATTAATGGCCAAGGGACACCTCATTGGTGGTATTGGAAAAACCATGGGCTTTCCCATGGTATTTTTTCATGGTATTGGCCACTTGAGACACCTCATACCTTATATTACTATTCATAAGTGGACCAGAATTATTACATGATTATTACATCGTTAATGATGTCATTAAACACACGAAACTCTAAACAGAAAATTCATTATTCACCGAAAATTCAACTTTTTCAGAAAAAAGCCCAAAAATTCACCTTAACATAATATCGATGCTCTGAATTCAAAAAATAACTCCATTTTATAAAAATATCTTTATAAATATTTTTAATTTAATTTATAAATAAAACAACTATTCACCCAAAAAAACTAATACTTAACTAATAATTTTGGAAACAGTTATTTACCTATTTTTTTGAATCACATTACTTAATCAAGGTGCCTAAATTATATTAATACTTTATTTAAGTGATATTACTAATCCATTTGGTCACATTACTAATCCTAAGTGAAAAATCACTATTCATAATTTACTATTCACCAAAAATTAAGCTGGTCTTATTAGACTCTAAATTTCTTGCTGAACACATTTGCAGAAGACCATTTTTTGAAGATCCATCACATCATTAATTATTTAGGGTTTACATAAATATTTTAAAATATCCTTTTTTTCAAAATTCATCCATAAGATACATCCTATTTTTATTCGGACATCTGAAAATTCACAAACTTCTCCATAGGAAGAAATCACAATTTTATTTATCTCAAAGGATTACACAAAGTAGCTACGGTCTCATTACATAGCCCCTTATAACTCCAGCATATGACCTAAGTGTAAGGTGTGCTAAGGTGAGAGAATCTGAGGGAGGCTCGACCAACATTGCCCGAGTAGTGATTTCTATAAACTTGAACTTCTCCTGAAGGTGATTCCGTTCCAGCTTCACACAGTTAATTTCAGCTTGGGTTTGGTCTAGAGAAAAACCCAATAGTGCTACCTTCTTCCCCAGTTCCGTCAGATGGGCTTCGATCGTCCTGAGACTACTGGATGACGCCATCGTATCTTCTTTCTCTATTAATTTACCATGGTCACGTGTTTTTTATAGAAAAAAATGCAACATTAAGAGTTTAGTTTCCAATGGTCATATTGACCAATGGTCATATAACAATCGAAACCCAATGGTCTCATTTTATTTATACTCATTTCATTAAATGAAATATTTTCGTTGAGTATAAAATAAAATAACACACAAACAAAGGAAACATAAATTATTAAAAGTTCGGGTCGTTACATTCTTCCCCCCTTAAGAAATTTTGTCCTTGAAATTTTAACTCAAACCCACAAAAAAAGAAAAGGTGTGGGTACTTCTTCCTCATAGACTCCTCTGGTTCCCATGTGGATTCTTCATATTTGTGGTTCCTCCACAACACCTTAACAAGTTGGGTAGTCTTGTTACGTAGAACCTTGTCTCTACGATCCAAGATCTCCATTGTCTGCTCCTCATAAGAGAGGTCATGTTCCAGTTGTACCACCTCTGGGTTCAGTACATGTGAAGGGTCAGGTATGTACCTCCTCAAGAGGGATACGTGGAATACATCATGAACTTGTGCTATATTTGGAGGAAGTGTGTGATGATAGGCCACTGATCCCACATGATCAAGGATTTCATAGGGGCCAATGTACCTAGGGCTGAGCTTCCCTTTCTTCACAAACCTCATGACTCTCTTCCAAGGTGAAATTCAAAGAAATACCTAATCACCGACATCAAACTCCATGTCCCATCAATGTTTGTTAACATAGATCTTCTGCCGACTCTGAGTAGCCTTTATGTGTTGTTGGATGGCATGAACCTTTTCTATCATCTCTTGCACAAGATCAGGCCCAAGAATCTTTCTCTCACCAGCTTCATCCCAACAAGTAAGAGTTTTACATCTCTTTCAATACAGATCTTCATAGGGTTCCATCTGAATACTCGAATGGATGTTTTTTTTGCATGAGAACTCAACTAATGGGAGGTGTTGATCTCATCCGCCATTAAATTCTATTGAGCATAATCTAAGCATTTCCTCTAGTGTCTGAATAGTCCTTTCATATTGGCTATCAGTTTGAGGATTATAGGCCATAATAAATTCAATTCAGTATTCAGAGCATGTTGAAGACTTCTCCAGAATTTTGATGTGAATCTTGGATCATGATTAGATACGATGGATAGTGGTACCCCATGTAGCCTTACCACATCCTTTACGTATATCTTGGAAAGTTGATCTAGAGATAAATCTTCCCGAAAAGAGATAAAATGGGCGGTTTTGGTGAGATGGTCAACAATAACCCATATCGCATTGTTCCCTTTGGATATTTTGAAGAGACTAGTGACAAAGTCCATAGTGATATTATCCGACTTCCATGCTGGTATGGGTAGCGGTTATAATACTCCCTTAGGAAGTTGTCGTTCTTCCTTTACTTTTTGACACACCAGGAACCTTGTAGTGTAATCAGCAATCTCCCTCTTCATTTTATCCCACCAATAATGATCACTAAGGTCTATATACTTTTTAGTGCTTCCCGGATATATAGAGAAAGTATAGCTATGAGCTTCATCCATCAGTTCTTTCTTTATCTCCGGAATAGATGGAACACATAGTCTTGTATGAAATTTCAATACACCTTCTTGATCAATGTTGAAATCAGGAAACTTCCCATCCTTTACAGCCTCAAACTTCTCCTTCAACAAAAGATCTTCTTTTTGAGCCTTCTTGATCTTCTCTAGTAATGAAGGTTGAGAAATCATTTTGGGATAGGGTTGATGATGTCCTTTATCTTACAATTCCCATGTCTAGATTTACTAGATCCTTAATCAATGGATCTCCTAGGATCCTCATTGTTTCCAGAACAACAGGGTCTTTCCTGCTTAATGCATCCGAGAATTTTTTTTTCTCTTCCAGGGTGATAATTAATTGAAAAATCATAGTCTTTAATAATCTCCAACCATCTCCTTTGTCTCATGTTCAATTATTTCTACATGAAAATATACTTTAAACTTTGGTGGTCAGTGTATATATCACATTTCTCTCCATAAATATAGTGCCTCCATATATTTAGAGTAAAAACTACTGCCTCTAACTCTAGATCATGCGTAGGATAATTTTTCTCATGTTGCTTCAGCTGACGAGATGCATAAGCAATTACCTTGTCATTTTCCATGAGGACGCACCCAAGCCCTTTCAGAGATGAATCTCTAAAAACAACGAATCCTTCTCTGATAGAGGGTAGTGTTAACAAAGGTGCAGTAACCAATCTCTTCTTCAGATCTTGGAAACTTTCCTCACATTCCTTTGTCCAGAAGAACTTAACCCCTTTTCGAGTCAACTTGGTTAGTGGATTAAAAATACATGAAAAGTTTTTCACAAACCTCCTATAATATCTTGATAAACCAAGGAAACTATGAATCTCAATTATTGTTGTGGGTTGAGGCCACTCCTCAACAACCATTGTCTTTGCAGGGTCAACCGAGATTCCTTCATTGGTTATGATATTCCCCAAGAAAGCCACTTGTTGTAACCAAAACTCAAAATTTCTGAACTTTCCAAAGAGCCTATCCTTCCATAGAGTTTTCAAAATAACCCTTAGATGATCTTCATGCTCCTCGTGACTTTTTGAATATATCAAAATATCATCAATAAAACTACAAAAAAGTTATCAAGGTAGTCCTTAAAGACTCTATTCATAAAATACATGAAAATAGCAGCAGCATTAGTCAAGCTGAAGGGCATAATAGTAAACTCATAATTCACATATCTTGAGTGGAAGGCAGTCTTTGGAATATATTCCTTATTCACCCTCAGTAGATAATAACCAGATCGAAGATCAATATTAGAGAAAAATTGAGCCCCATGAAGTTGGTCAAATAAATCATCAATTCTTGGAATAGGATATTTTTTCTTCACAGTGATCCCGTTCAGTTCTCAATAATCAATCATAGCCGCATTGATCCATCCATCTTCTTCACAAAGAGAACTAGTGGTCCCCAAGGAGACACACTCGGACGAATAAAACCCTTCTTGAACAAGTCATGGAGTTGTTTCTTTAACTCCTCTAGCTCCACATTTTCCATTCTATATGGGGTCTTTGATATCGGTTGAGATCCAGGTACGAGTTCAATGGAGAGCTCTACCTCTCTTTCTAGGGGAGGTCCAGGTAACTCCTCAAGAAATACGTCCATGTATTCCTGAACAATCAGAACATATTCTATTTGTATACTCCCTTTTTTTATTCATCCTCACCGATTAACTCCTTAAAGAAGGACATAAGAGGTGCCTCTTGACATAGATCTGGTCGGGAAATCTCTCCTCGGAAGATAATTGTAGGTTGTTCATTTAAGACTACTAATATTTCCTTACTTCTGCATTTGATCTTAGCATTATATATTGAGAGCCAGTCCATCCCTTGTATAACATCGAATTGCATCATGGGAATGACTACTAGATTTGTGATAAGATTGTGCTCACTAAAGTAAACACTAGAGTCTCTAAACACTGTTGATGCATGGATAATCCCACTTGGAGTCTTGACTGACAAATCTACCTCTAGAAGTTTGGGGATTGATTCTATATTCTTTGAAAACTTGGAGGAAATAAAGGAATTCATAGAACCAGAATCAAACAAAGTACATTCTAGTTTTGAGAGGACAACAAGAGTACCTTCTACCACGTCATTCGGAGCTTCAAGTTCAGTTTTTGTGATAGAAAAAGCACGACCATGATCCCTTGGCCTTTGCTGAAGTTGATGGTGATTCCCCTCCACTACCCTCGGATTTGGACAGTGATTAGCAAAGTGACCAAGATGTCCACACTTGAAACATTGTACTTCGGGTAGGGCCAGAACCATCTTTCCTCTATCGTTAGTGTTGGGGAGTTGAGGATTCACCTCACTACGACAATTCCGAGAAATATGGCCTTCTCTTCCACACTTGTAGCACTTTCCACTTCCGATCAAGTAGTTCCCTGAATGCTTCTTCCCGCATTTATTGCATGTGGAATGTTGCATTTTCTTTCTACCTCTTTCTTGATCAAAGCCTCTTCCTAGGCTTGGTTCTAGATCTCTCTTCTTTTCATAAGATTTGTGAGACCAATGTGTCTCACCAAACTCCAGTTTGACTTTAATAAGACTTTGAAATATTGCTTTGTAGCTATCATAGTCCATGTTGTCTAGATTATTCCATATATGAGGTCATAGTCCACCAAAGAATCTATCAACCTTCACGTTAGAGTCCATGACAAAGCTTGAGGTATAACAGGAAAGCCTTGTGAATTTAATCTCATAGATTCCAACAGATTCGTTCTCCTTCTGCTTCAGCTCGAGAAATTCTTTCTCTATTCTCGTTCTCATCGAACGAGGGAAATACTTATTGAAGAATAATCCCCTGAACTCTTCCCACTCCATAGCTTCCATATCTCATCCTGGATTTGTGTTTTTGATCAGTGACCACCACTGATCAGCTTCTCCCTCTAGGCGGTAAACAGCAAGGGTGACTTTTTCTTATTCCAAACAATGAAGTATAGAAAAGATCTTGTCTATAGAGCTAATCCATTGCTCAGAAATCAATGGGGCAGTCAATCCACTGAAGGTTGGTGGTCGTTGGCACATAATGGAGTCAACAAAATGTTCTTCCCATCATGGTGAGATTGTACTCTCAGCTTGATTCAAGTTATTACTCATAACTTGAGTCAATTGGTTCATCATTCGCATGAATGTTTCTATTCTGACTTCCATTGGAGGGTCGTCAGCACATGGTCTACTACGGTCACCATTTGCACGGTTCCTCCTATTGCCCGCCATTTTCTAAAAGAATAAAATCTTATTGAGAAACTTGTTTCATTTACGAATATTTTAACTATAAAGGATTCTACATCCTAAAACTTCAGGCCAAAACAATTATATTTCTATATAATCCCTTCATAATGATTCATAAAAATCTTGCAATTAACCAAACTTATCCCCAAGGAGTGTCATAACCAAGAGTGCAGCAAGGCCCGTTGTCGTGCACCAGTTCCCGTTCGAGTCTAGTTCAAAGCGGTGTTTTTAGGTTTTACCCCAATGTACATCTGTGCCAGAGCCGCCTCTACATACTTGTATCCAAACAGGGATGTATTTTTTTGATAAACCACTTACTCAATACTCACCAAAATACCATGAAGTTTTCCGTATATTTAAACTTTTCTATAGGGTTTTCCCTAAAGTTTTCATAGCCTAATTTCCATAAATAACTAAACCATCCTTTGATACCAACAATGTCATCCTTTCTTTTTCATTACATAATCTTTTCGCAATATTATACAAAACTGGGGATCTTTAAGGTTTAGTGTCTTGGAAACTAGGAACTTAATACATGACGACATAAAACATTCTTCTTAAACACTTGAAAGGTTTATTCATTGTTCATCCTATGTTCATTACAGTATCTCATAACCTGGGAGCATACATCAAAGGAAAGGGTGATCAGAAGGCCTAGTAAGGGAAATGAGAGAAACATTTTACATGTGAACTTGAGATACATCAAAAAAGTCATGATAAATAACGTTAAGGCATGATCAAGAGATTATGAGGAATATCATAATACAAATAATGTATTTCATAACTTGAAGATGTGGCTAAAAAATTTAACTTAGACAATCATTTATGTATCACCAAGGTCCATCCCCAAGGTGTCATTAAAGATTTACCAAGGTTATTCACCAAGGTATCGTTAAAATGGTCTTCTCTAGAGATTAAGTCTGTACCCAGTGCATTGGAGCGCTATCAGGGTGCACACTTAATTTGTATTTATTATAATGTGATCCAAATATATCATCATAAATCATTTCATAAATAACCCATATATCATAAAAGAAATGGGTTTCATTTCATAGTCATATCATTTTAAAAACTGCATTAAAGATGTGATCTTTATGTAACTTTAAACCCACGGAAAAGGAATGAGGGTCTCATGTATGTAAATACCAGAATTTAAAATAGATCATTTTGATATATATGTTAATACCCCTTTAGAATAAATATTTTTGAGTATTCACTTAATAAAATAAAGTAATTTGAGAAAAAGATAGAGACATGTTGAGATGAAAATTCGGCAGCATAACAGCTATGTTGCGGGGTTTTAGAAAACACTGAAAAGAGAGGGGACATGGGTCACCCACACATAAATAATACATAAACTAGTAGGGGGACATAATATAAAAGATATAAGAACATGGTTATGAAATCTGAATGACATACCATTTGAAATGAAAAACTTGAAAGAAAGACAAAAATAAGATCTCTCGAATGAAAAATTCAGCAACCTAACGACATCACTTAAAACTTAAAAAAATAAATTGATGAGATTAAATAGGGTATCTCATAATGTGAACATAAAAGTACTATATGATGAATATAGAGTTTGTAACCCAACATTGATAAAAGAACTTGAAAGATGTTTCATGAAAGTGGAACTTTGAAAATGGGAAGAGTGAAAGAATCTCTTACCTTAAAACGTAAGTCCTAAAACTCAATGGTCAGGACCTTGGAGGCTTAGGGGCACCTTGGGAGGACTCATTGGGAGGTAATTAAAACATAACTTGGTTTAGGAGGATCTTGGAATAGAAATTATAATATAATGGCTTGGTATTTATAGGGGAAGTGAGGGGACAAGGCATTAATGGCCAAGGGACACCTCATTGGTGGTATTGGAAAACCCATGGGCTTGCCCATGATATTTGCCCATGGTATTGGCCAAATGGTACACCTCATACCTTATCATACTATTCATAAGTGGACCAGAATTATTACATAATTATTACATTCTTAATGATTTCATTAAACATTCGAAACTCTAAACTGAAAATTCACTATTCACCGATAATAAAACTTTTTCAGAATAAAACCCCAAAATTATCTTTAACATAATATCGATGATCTAAATTCAAAAATGAACTCCATTTTATAAAAATAATTTTCTAAATATTTTTAATTTAATTTTTAAATGAAAAACACTTTTCACCCGAAAAAACTAATACTTAACTAATAATTTCTGAAATCGTTATTTACCTATTTTATTGAATCGCATTACTTAATAAAGGTGCCTAAATTATATTAATACTTTATTTAAGTTAGATTACTAATCCATTTGGTCACACTACTAATCCTAAGTCAAAAATCACTATTCATAATTTACTATTCACCAAAAATTAAGTTGATCTTATTATACTCTAAATTTCTTACGGAACACATTTGAAGAAGACCATTTTTGAAGATCCTTCACATCATTAATTATTTAAGGTTTACAGAAATATTTTAAAATATCCTATTTTTTCAAAATTCATCCATAAGATACATCCTATTTTTATCCGGACATCTGAAAATTCACAAACTTCACCATTGGAAGAAATCACAATTTTATTTATCTCAAAGGATTACACAAAGTAGCTACGGTCTCGTTACATAGCCCCTTATAACACAAGTATATAACCTAAGTGTAATTTGTGCTAATGTGATAGAATTTGAGGGAGGATCGGCCAACATTTCCCGAGTAGTAATCTCTATAAGTTTGAGCTTCTCCCGAAGGTGATTCTGTTCCAGCTTCACACGGTGAAGTTCAGCTTGGGTTTGGTCTAGAGAAAAACCCAGTGGTGCTACCTCCTCCCCAGTTCCGTCATATGGGCTTCGATCGGCCCAAGACTACTGGATGAGGCCATCGTATCTTCTTTCTATATTAATTAACCAAGGTCACTTGTTTTTTTATAGAAAAAAATGCAACCTTAAGAGTTTAGTTTCCAATGGTCATATTGAACAACTGTGATATAGCAGTCAAAACCCAACGGTCTCATTTTATTTATACTCATTTCATTAAATTAAATAGTTTTGTATAGTATAAAATAAAATAACACACAAACAAAGAAAACATAAATTATTAAAAGTTCGGGTCGTTACAATGGTTGGCCTAAAATATTTTTTTAAACTTCCTCATTATTCACTTCTCTAAATATTGTCCCAAACCCATAATTATTTATTTATTCGTATTTTATTATATTTCATTGAAAATACACCAAACTGTTCTTTTTCCTTATAATGGATAAAAACAATGAATATTAGTAAATAATAATTCATTAGATAATTAAAATCAATATATTTAATATTACAAATATTTGCATGAAATATAAATATCATATATCCACACACATAAACTCTTTCTTATACTCTAGTATAAAATCTCCACATAGTGAGAAAGGCTACCCATCCTTCTAAGGTTCAAATATCACAATCATTAAAATCATTTAATTTTCAATAAGGAACAATTTTTCAAGTGTTACATAAGATATATCACTTCAAATCATTATTCTTCATGAAAACTAATCAACCATATAATTTATTCTCCAAATTTGAAATTATTATAAATTTATTTGACTCCATTCATATATTTCAAATTTTTATTATAATGCGTTAAACTTTTTGATATTCCTCATTGTGTTAAAATTTTCTCTAATCACTCAAGGTAAAAATTTACTAGAGTTATGATCATACCTAACACATAAAAATATATGCATGGAATGTAGATATTAAATACACCAACAGTAAAACTATTACTTTTACTCAAGAATAAAATATTGACATATTCACAAAGGTAACTCATTCTCCCGAGGTTAAAATATCATGATTAATAATGTCATATATTTTTTATCAAAGAAGAAAATTTTAAGTATCACATCTGATATATCTCTTAAAATATTTATTCACCAAGGTAAATAATTGACCATTTAGTTTGATCATCCCTTAAAAAATTACGGTATCTTTCTTAGTCCTGACTCACATATTTCAATTTCTTATTATCATTATAGACACTTTTTGATCTACCTCACTAGGAAAAATGTTTCTCTCATCACTAATGAATAAAATTTCTCGTGTTATTCCCATACCTCAAGTACATGCATCATTTCCCTATTATTTAAATGAATCTAAAATATCTAACTTATAGATATAAATATTATTATTAATCATTAAGACCTCGTAGTATAGTTCAAATGTATTTAAGAATATGGGTTTGTATGTGATTGTTGTGAAAAATTATAAACTCAAAAATGACGTCATGCTCTAAAGAACATTGCATGATGAAAAATAGAATATATGATTAAAAAATTGATACTCTATATATGATATCAACCACACTACCCATCTCATTTAAAGTATCTAAAATAAAAACATGTCTCATAATTGTACATATGCCCTTTTTATATTTTATTAAATCATTTTTAATTTTTTTTCAGTAATGAATTTTTTATTTTTCTTACATTAGAAATGTTTTTTAATTTTTTTAATGTGTAAAAATAACACATAATAAAACATAAATTAATAAAACATTCTGTAACACCTGATGATAGTACCTCACATCAATTATCCATTCAAAAAAATACCCTTTAAATCATGAATAACCTATTTCCCCACTCTTAATTGATTGTATATAATGAAAAATAACATGAGTATGGTAGGAAGGATAAAATTATCATGTGATGTCTCTTCCCCATCAAGATCATTCATGGTTTCTATAGCCTCAAAATAAATATAAAGATATAATTATGGGACTCAGGAAATATAATGGATAAAAAAATTACTCAATCATATTAATGTTATTTTTCTTTCACAAAATTGAGAATATTTCAATGAAAGTTATATTACGTCTATATTCCCCTAGTATCTCTTAAGAAATGGTTAAAAAATAATATGAAAATTTTGGTTTAAAATCATCCTAGAAATGGATAATATATGATATTTATCACAATCAATCATTATTGTATAAAAATAACAATCTAATACCAATATATTTCATAAAATAAAAGAAAAAATGTGTTGGAGGAATTTCATCTATATATATAAACTAGTCCCTCCATGTCATGATTCATAAAATTAATACCCTCACGTTTATCTCTTCTAATTTATCCCCTATGATACTTATCTAATATTATCAATAATGATATGTATATCATGTAATGATATTATTCCTAAGAATCATTTTTTTATCCAAAATAAAAAATATATTAAAAAACTATAACTATGGTATGAAAATTACCTTCAAAATCCAGAAATCATGTTATTAATAAAATAAAGAAGAAAATTAAAAAATGAATTTCCAAATATTACCCCATATCCATGATTTTTTTTCATTTCTTCTTTCAATATCATTTTGTTCCTTCCTTCATCATGGACCTATAATATAAAAAACATGTGAACGTTCATGTTCGGTGCTCAAATTAATCTCCAAAATTAATGGTAATTGAGTACATTTTAATTGAATTACTAAATTAATTCATAATAATTGTTTCTTAAAGTTCCTATAAAGAAATTAAAATATGTATATTTATTCTTGTAAAGTAATTTCTTTCATGTATTTTATATAGACACTTCCTCTTTATCACACAATAAGTGTATACTAAGATGCTTCCCTATATTAATTTAACCATGAATGACTTCATTGTGCATCCAATGTATCTCTTATCATCCTCCTAAGTAAAATAATCTTCAATATCTATTAATTATAAAACTATAATATGGATAAAATTAATTTTTTGACATGTTACACTAGTGCTTTCCAAACCTAGAAACACTCTTCCTTGTTATCTTCTTACTACTCATACAAAAATTTTTAACATTACATCATGCCTAAACAACATTCAACTATTATTCGTTATTTTCCTATTTATTTTTAGATTATTATTCTTTTTATTTCTATTATGAACCAATATTGGTGAGGTTTATTCCATATAAACTTCACATTCAGCCTCATCCTTAGAAGTTACTTCTGATTCAGCATCAAATTCAACATCACTATAAGATTTCACCATATTATTTTTCTCAGTTTTAGCTTCCTTATGGGGTACTTCCATTGATTCATTAACTTCTATTACATGTATCTTAAAATATCAACACACATCAATGAATACATTTCATAGTTCATAGAGGAGCGGTTCATCATCCCATAGGTATAGTTGTGAGCCACATCCTTTTTCTCATATATTCTCCTTGATCTGAAAAATTTGGTGAGAATAATCTAATATTTGAATAGAAAATTGGATGCATTCACTCACTATAAAATCCATTCCTACTATACTTATAAGAAAATTCCCAATGAATCAAAAAAATATTTAGTAAAATCTGAAAACATAAAATTGGTGAGAAAAAAATTTCCTTTCTATTGAATTTAATGTATTGTAGGTCTTTAGTAACAATGGTAATAACTTGGTTAACTTTGAGATGCTATTAGTTCCCTATAGGTAAATCAGTTTATAATTCTTTATGTCACAACACACAAAACATTGAAACAACAAAGATATATCATATGAATGCATGTACTTCGGTTGAACCCATATAGATGAGGTTGAAAACTCTCTAAAAAAATAGTTATAAATAATTAAATGATATAAATGAAAATTTCTTTTATCTTTAAATATAATAGAATGATGAAAGTTATATGAAAATGAATATATCGTTTCATTAAGTAATGAATATTATAATAAATTTTGAATATTCAAAAAGTTATCAAAATTAAGTCTAATAAAATCACTCGGTCTGAGTAGACACTCTTGAATCACTCTTCATTCATTTTTTATGGTACAAAATACACACTAGTAACTTCACTAAAAGGAACTCTCTCACTCAAAGGAAATAGACATGGTAAAATAAATGAGATAGATACTTATGGGATATGATATGTGAAAAAAATCAAACTTAAATATCACAACTAAATATAGATACATAAACTAATGACTCCCTCTTTATTGAAAAACATATCTTAAATTATACCCTATCATTCTATTAATGAGATAGATAAAAGAAAATAAAAGAATAAAAACCCTAGAAGACTAAAAAAACTACAATATAATGATGGAATCTAAAGACATTTATAAGATTCAATACCTGAATGTAGCATCCTTATATTCCTTATATAGACAATAACCCTCACTTTGTATTACATTTTATATGAATATGTATCACTATCTAGGTATATCCATATCTTATCCCACATTGACTTGAACCCCAAATCCTTAGATATGTATAAAAATATATAGAGCACTATGCCTACATATCCATCATAATATATCCTCAAAATTATATAGATAAGAAAGTGATCAAACTTGTTATATCCACATATATATCTATCATGTGACACGATTGTGTGCTCATAATGCAAACTAATTTCCTAACAAAAACTATTCCTGTATACACTATATGGTCTCCCTGAATACATTTATCATTATGATGAAAACCAACATCACTATAAATGTATCTCTTATTTTTGTATGGATATAGTTAGTAGATAAACCACTTGGTGAAAATCATCCTTATATTCCAAACTTAATTAAAATACTTTATCAAGATTTTCGCATTAGTCTTCCTTCATATTATCATTATGCATATCGACCTTAAAATCCATATTTCCCTTCATCTATGGGTCACTATGACTTCCAATATTCATAGAGGTTTAGTGATTGGATACCATCTATATGTATGTCATATTCATCCTTCATAGAGTTGGATTTTATTTCTCCATTTATTACTTATGGCATCTCCATACTTGTAAAAACTCATAGAATGGAGATATACTTGCACTTGAGCTTTCGTATTTGTAATAGTGCACATCATGGTCTAAGTAAACTAGGTGTGGAATGGAACATATCCATGGTACGAACTATAGTGTGTGAAGGAGGCACTCCAAATGACACCATATTAGAATGTTTAGAGATCCCATATAAAAAAATTGAAATCAATATTCAGTTTGGTAGGTTTCTCATATATCAAAAAATATATCCCTTAGTTGGGTATTTCCTCTCCATAGCACCACCCCATTCAAGAGAAACCTATATCTGCTTCCCTGCATCTCGTCTCACTCTAAACAATCTTGTGTCTCCACTCATTAGCTCACTACACTCTTATGTGTCACTCAACCATGTTTCTATGTTAAAGTTAATTGGTTGTCTCATGGTGGCCATCATAAACTCATGTGGTGCTGGAAAAGATGGAACATTTTTTAAACTATTATTTATTATTTCATTTTCCAAATATTATCCTCGATCTAAAATTCCATCTTCCTTTATATTTTCTTATATTTCCTCTAAAATACACCAAAGTGATACTTTTTCTTTGAAATACATAAAAATTAAAATTAATTAATAATATTTAATTAATTATTTAAAATTAATGAATTTGATATTAAAAATATATACATGAAATATAAAAACTACCTTCCAAATTGAAATTCAATTTCATACATCCCAATTCATTGATTTTTACAATACTCATGTTATCATCCCATTTCCATCACAAATTCCACACCTGGAATGTCCTATAATCTATCTCTCATATTTAAATGGTGACAAAGTATTTCATATTCACATAAATTGGATTTCTATCCTTGGAAAAAGATACATGTATCACTGCCACTAAAAGTGTAACTCCATAATATATCATTATACTACATTCATCTGGTTCCTCTAAATATAACATATAATTATTGATAATAAAATCATTATAAGATAATACATGTACACTTAATCCTCCGGTTATCTATTAAAGTGGATCTAAAGTTGAATTCATATTTATATATGACTCATTAAAAATATAGTCTCATAACCATCCTATAGACCATTGATTATACGTATTTGATATACATATTTTATCCCTTAATGGATTTAAATACCTATGAATTACATTAGCTGTTTCATCATATGTAACAACCTATATGTTATAATGTAAAACAAAAAGTTGATCCTTCTCCCACTCTGTAATGGTAATTTTACCAAATATCTTTCTAAAATTTCTTCACCCACAAGGTTCCCACTTTGATAAGATTTTATGAGACCTATGCTACCCATATCAGATAGGTATTCACTACATAATTCTATGTCTTACTCAACCACCTAGCACTATACCATGAAACCTTCTAAGCAACATTACTTTTTGACATACACTTTTAAAATAATTATATATGATTCAATGGTGTGCATTCATATGTAATGTAAAAACCATATCGTTATATCTCTATAGCATAGTTAACTATTATATCAAAAAATTATTATAGAAAGAACATGTCCATTTCATATAATATTAAAATATTATCCTAGTTAATACATGTCAAATATTTCTTGGTATAATATAAAATAATTACATGGGCACTTAACCTTACATAAAAACCTGAAATACATTTGATTTTAATACTAACTTTAAATCATTCGTCATCATTATATTATTCTTATTTTATGAATACCCCTCTAGATCCTTTAAACCATTTGGAAATTTTTTTACCTTAAATATCTCTTCTCTAGAAAGAGATTAATCCACTGGAGGAAAAAAATCTCTTTCATCCTTCACTGGCATCAAATCTCCCCTTATCCATATATAAATCATTTCCAACCTATCATAAATTCCATATTAATTATGTGCATTTGTTAACATTTCAATGAAACTATCACATACATTTTTTCCATGTTCATGACATCAATAAATTTTACGACATATAAATAATTCAACATGGAAATATAAAAAAAAATTGAACACTTTTTTAGCCCATTTTCATAAGGTTATTTGAAAAGGGTTTACCAAAAATGATGATAATATCTTTTACTTTCTCAAACCATTAATCACCTATTAATAGAGATAGTTTTTTTATTCTATTAAATCTCTACTAAATTATATTTTCCAAGTTTGGTGTTTATATCAATAGAGTATAATTTCAAAACATACAAGAAATGATGTATTCATGGAATGTTTCAACCTAACTGATTGTATAACTTATATACAAATAGAAAACCATAAAATTACATTAAAGTTATATCCTAAAAAATATAGATATTCTGGATTTTTATTTATCATCTTGAACAATATAGCTCTCAATGGGAACTCATCATTTCTATGAGCATCATATAATGTGACACTTGAGTCTCGCATCAATTTTTTATCTTTGATCAATTGAGTAAAATAAATATCAATATCATTACCAAGTTGTTTTGGTCTTGATATAAGAAAATGAAATTTAATTTATTTTTTCTTCATTCATAACCATGGTGTCAAGTTATAATTTTCCAAAAAAACCACCCATGTAATTTGAGTGTAGCTTTCCATACCAAAAGGATTCATTCCATCTATAGGTTGTTAAAAATGTGGATTCTTATCTCATTTCTAAATTCAAAAAATTAATGATTAATTTTCTTTCATGGAGGAGACCTTGGAAAGTGATGAAGTTCCCCTTGTTTAATTCTTTTATCTACATGCCATATCAATTACCTTGTAGTCTATACACATCCATATATATTTATAAATCTTGTAATTATTGGAATGTACCATAAATCTTTCGACGGTCTTGATTTATCTTTATTTTTCAATATAAACCACACTTTGGGAATTTTTTATTGATTCATGGTCCTTAAGATAAAATATATGGTCATTTTTAAATGTATGTATACTTTCAAATTTCATACCCATTAGACCTAAAATTCATTTAGAATAATATGTTTTATAAGAAATTTCATTGTATTTTGGTATCAGGTAATTCAAGAGAGAATGCATCTCAATAAATCTGGTATCACTTAATTAATTTCTAGATTTAAAATTAAATAGATTCAGTATAGAAGGAAGTGTTTTATATTTATTACAGCTAGTATAAAATGATATCTTTTGAAATCTCTTAACCTTATCAAATATATTTGTATAGTCAAGAAGGGATATTCAATCATCATTTCTATTTACTCAATAATATATCTACTATCATTTATAGTTTCACTTATACCTGATGATCCATAAACATAGTGTTATTATTGTCATTAGATACATTACGTTTCTCCTCATTTTTAGTCCAACATTTATAACTTCAATCTATTCTATGACAAACCATTTGTTCTTACAACTCATATGGGAAAATTAGTCTTTGAAAGGAAAAATGTAAACATTGATAAATGATTTGAGAAGGGTAATTTTCATGCTCTAATGAAAACATGGTGAAATTTTTATCTCCATCATCATACACTTTTGTTATATTATTGGAATTAATCCATTTTTTTCAAACTCATCCTACTTGGATCAACGATATTCATATTTAATAAAAAAATACAAAAAGGTATGCATATAATGTTTTGTTTTTTAAAATTGTAAATTATTTAAAATATAATTTTTAAAAATATAAAATAATAATAATATTTACCAATATCATATACTTTTTATTCACTACTCAATTTAAATAAATAATGGGATTTTAATTGTTCATTTTTTCGAATTATTTTGATACTTCAAGATAGTGGTTTTAAATTGAATTTTACATGATCCAATGTGAATGGTTTTTATTTATACATTATTTTTTAAAATACTTTATTTAATACCTTTGGAAAAGTTTTTTTGATAAGCTTTATATTGTTTATGTTAATGATTCATTTTAATAAGAGAATTATTCAACAATATAATTTTTTGTTTTTATTTATTTATTATTATTTTCGTGCATGTTCTTATAGATTTAATAAATTTTTAAATGTATTATTAAATTGTATACATTATGTGTTTATTCATGGTTTCATTTCTAAGTGCCATTAACCATGATTTCTTATTTTAATATTTTGTATTTGATGAACTCAACGCATGGTTTGGTGTTCTTTAATTTCTCACATGAATCCATTTGTATATTTTAATGCTAACAAATGTTGTAAATTTCCAAATTGTTTTAAGATCCATAAAGGAATATTTTCTTCACATAGTTTGATTATGTCCCTTGAATTTAATTTGATTAAGTAAAACAAATTTTTAAATGTACTAGGAATTAGGTCATTAAAGGAAACAAATATTTCATTCATAATAATTTTTATTTATCTTGAGTCCTTTTATTATACTTTAGTTCAGTTTATAAATATAGAATTTAAGTGTTATGAATATAACTTAGTTAAACATTATTTTTAAACATTTTTATTTATTAAAAATTTATATATATTTTTCACTAAAACCTGAATAAATTATAAGTCACCAAAAAAATACTTGACCTTAATTGTGAATTGAAAATATGATAAGATAAAGAAAAGGGTTTACCAAGAGAAAAGGGTTGATATGGATCTCAAAGCAATTAGGTTTTGTTAACTATGTTATTTTCCCAAATTAAACATAAATGTTTTTAAATAATAATGATTTTTATTAACCTAAAGTGTTGAGTACTTAATTTTTTTTAAAAAAATTATTTAAAGTTTATTTTTTTTTCTATTCGGTAATACATAACATTGGGTTATTTATTTCCTTAAAATGTTCTATTTAAAACTAATTTCCCACCTCAAAATAGATTTAATTTATATAGTAATGATATAAAGTGTAAATATTTATTATATTTAAATATAGGAAACATTGGTGTGCCTTAACATTATTTGTAAACTTTTCTTTTGTAAATATTTTTTTCATTTCCAAAATAAGTTTCAAATGTAGAAAACATTTTTAGATATGGAACATTTTATTTTATATGTCTATGTCATAAATGGTGTTAATGTTATATATTATCCATTATATATATTGTTAATAGTATTCAATGGTTATGACCAATTTCATATTAAATACCTTTCTTGGATCACTATTATTATGAAAACATTATTAAAACAAAAACCAATATACATATTTCAACAAATTACACATGGTTCAAACATAAATTACATGTTTTGGATGCATGTGAAACTCAAATATCCATATAACCCTCCAACATAATAATTTTTTACAATAATCACTTCTATGAAATACATACTATGTCAACAAATCCCAGATTACAAAATGTGTTCTAAATCAGTTAAGTAGAACCAGAATTCATCTATAACCCATATTTCACAACTTAAGAAATTCATTACGAAGATAACTAACTTTTGAGTTAAATTTAAAATAAAAACAAGCCTTAAACACTCAAAATATACTTCCTATCATCAAAACTAAATAATCATTAATAACAATTTTAGTATAAAACTATACATTCTAAATATATATATCTTTTTGGAAACACACTAAAACCAAACATGGTCTTATCCTATAAAAATATTTCCCCTTCAAAAACATGTATACAATAAACTCAAAACAAAATTCCATTTTCAATCATTCCTAATGAATCCAAAAGTTTTTTTAACAAAATATTTTTAAATGGTTTCATTTGAAACAACTCTTCCCAAACACCAACCATCATGGGATTTAAATTATAAATTTGTATCCAATTCACTCTATGATTCATTTCACATAAAATTTAAAACAAAAAACCCCTAAAACAAAAAATTAAAAAAAATTATCCTTAAGGGATGAGATCAGGTTTTGAATTGTTTTCCATGAAGATAAATACACAAAAATCACTAAAAACACATCATAGTGTGATGAGATTGTATACATTTGTTTTTAGAAGTGGAATAACTCACAAAATGATGTGATGGGGTACAAAAAAGAACATCTTACAAAATTTATTAATATATAGGCATATTCATAGGTGTAGTTGTAGTTATTTTATAATAATGGTAGTGGTTTGTCAATGTTTATAGAAAATTGATGATAATTGAGGATTTTATCATTACTAAAATCATATGTGCTGATAAAAGCTTGATAAGTAAGGGTTGAACTTTATTTTTTAGGTTTATATCAGCTCAAACACTATCATTGATATAGGTAGATTTAGAATTGATTAATGTTTGATGTGTAAGGGTAGACATGTGCATATCAGGTTTATATCAATATTAACTTTAGCGCTGATCTTGGTATCTTTATCATAATAATGTTAGTGCTGAAAAAGGTAAAAAAAATAATTATTAATATCAATGAATATTTATTTTTTAAAGTATATCATTAATTATATAAATTATAATAATATTCACAAATAATTACATATATTCATACAAATGAAAAAATAATATTACTTATATAAATTAAAAATATATTAAAAAATAATAAATATTTAAAAATAAATTTAAATACAAACAGTTTATAATAAATTACTTATTAAAAATTAATAAATAATTATTATATAAAGATATAAACATGAAAAATATTAAAATAAAAATGAATAAATCGTAATTATAGAAATTATAGACATTAAAAATTTTAGAATTTTGTAAATAAAAATTTATAAATTAATATTAAAAAATTAATAGATTGCAAAAATATTAAATTATTAAATATTAAAGATAAATAAATTAAAAATACATTATAAATGAATAAATAAAAACTAATACAGGAAATAAATATTTTCAAAAGGAATTAAAAACATTAACTATAATATTAAATATATATTAAAAATGATAAATTATTAATATTAAAATGAATAAATATAGAAAATATAAATTAAAATACAAAATATATGAAATAAATCACTAATTATATGAATCCATATCATATTAACTATATATAATATATATTTAATTATATATATAATATTTTTCAACAAAGAGTTGATTGTACCAACTATTTATAAAAATTATATATGTAATATTAATAATAATTGTATTAAAATATTTTTAATAATATTTAAAAAAATATTAATTTTATAAGTAAGTAATTGTTTAATATTATCAAAATGTATACATATATATATTAAAAAATATTAATAACTATGTTTTAATTTTTAAAGGATTACTTTCAAAATGTTACGAATTAATAATAAATTTACTATAAACAATGTTTAAAATAATAAAAAATTATTAATATTTTAGAAAAATATATAAATTAATTATATAATAATTTTTCATTGTATACATGAAAAATATATCTGAATAAATATTTTTTACAATATATTATTAATTTTAAAACTATAAAATTGAAAGTAAGATTTATAATAATTATATTTAAAGTGATTTATAATTTCTAATATATAGATATAATATTATTACTAACTAAATATGCATATATCGTATTGATTTTATGAAAAATGTATAACTAATTATTAATTGGGTTCAAATGGTTATGGGTTGAGATCTTATTTCTCTAGTTATTTATGGTAATTAGAGCAATAACTTGAGCCACTGAGCCCGTACTCGAGTGGTAAGGGCTCCTGCTTGGCATCCAAGAAACTCTGGTTCAAAACCAGGTGGAGGAGAATTTCTGGGGGGTACTGTAGCAGTACTGTAGCAGTTACTATTTGGTACTGTAGAAGCCAGAACTATTTACCCGATTTGGGCCTTCGGGCCACCGGTTTGGGCCTACGGGTCTCCAGGGCCTTCAGGTCATCAAAGGCCTTCGGACCACAAGGAATTCGAGTCACATAGACCATGGAGTAGACCAGTTCACACATAACAGGCCTGAGAAGAGGATCAGAGCTTCCGGAGTAGCAGCCACCAGATATAGAGCTAACCGGATTGGAAGAATGAAAGGGTACGACAGCCGCCATCGGGACCAGGCACCATTCCGCTTTGTATAGGGCAATGTTAGCCGATCAGCAATTCAAGGTGGAGAGCTAAGGCGATCAATGATGCAAGACTCTGGGGAGGGGCAGTTCTAGTGGGCTGGGCCTACGGGTCATGTATGGGTATGGTATGCCTATGGGCCTTCGGGTTATGTATTACGGGTCATGTCGGGCCTTGTTCCTTGGGCCTACGGGTCATGTGCAAGTTCCCCTTCAACCCTTAAAAGGGATATTATCTATAATAAAATAAAAAATAAGGCCTTCGGGCCATTCGGAGGAGAGAAACAACTCGATGTCTTTCACCCCAAATTGTTACTAAAATCCTCAAGATGTATTCATTTTTTCATTGAAGAAGATGGATGTTATAGATCTCACCAGTAATGTAGTTAGTTGAGATATTCTTTTTGATTTTAAGGTCCCTATTGACTTGGGAAATTAATTTCAAATGTCCTCGAATGGTAAATTTGAGAGTGTCAAATTCTTCTATGATTTGTTTTCAATAGTGTTTCCAAAAACAGTTTATTTGACTTCATTAAGAATGATCCTATAATTTTGGAGGAATGAATTAGGACTTATAAGCATTCCATTTCTACTTATTTAATGATTCAACAATGAGATAATAATTTAAGGGTTGAAAACTAAATTCCTTATTGTTATTAGAAAATTTGGTGGATGTGGCCTGATTTCCATTGTGAATGGTTTATTTCATCTCGTTTTATATTTGGATGAATTAAAATCTAGGGTATGGGTATTTTGATTTATTTAACATCAGGTGATGTTTCTTAAGTTATAGTACTGGGACCATATTTTTGACCTATCAATGATTAAAAACATGATTTCATAATCATGGATTCAAATCATTAGACATAGATGGTTTTTTTAGCATCACCAGAATCTTTTTGATATTTCCTTGATGGTGGGAATCTCCATTAAAGTTTGTAAATAAATATAAATAGTAAGGTATGGTCATTTTTAGGGTCTAGGTTAAATTTTATCTTCTTTTTTCTTTTATTGTAAATTGTTACTTTAATTTCCAATGAGCATAGAATTTAAATTTCTATTGAGTTTTATAAGATACCTAATATTTTCACAAATTGTGGAAATATCAGTTAGTGAACTAATTCTTTTCATAAAGGATTATTTTTTACTAACTTTATGAAGCATGAACATCTATTATATAATTTTAAATTAAAAAATCATGTGGTTGAGAATTCATGTGTTATCTTGGTGGGGACTTCTAGTACTGAAGTTTTGGACTCTAACAAATTGAAAATGATAAATAATTTTGTTCATTTTAAGAAATAAAATGTAAGGGATATAGTTGGCCATCAATATAGTTCTATCACTATGTAGACAAGGGTGTTTCTTAATGATATATCTAAATTTATGGGTAGTTAATCATCAAAGTGAATTTTGGGGAAATTCCAACCAATGGGTAAGGCCTTTAATGACCTAAATCGTGTTGGTCAATTGGGGTTTTAGTATTTGATATTCAGGGGGTGTACTTCCTTTACTATGGTTAGGGATAATTATATGTAACCTTGAATGTTTTAAAATATCATATTATGGAATTCATCTAGATCAGATTTAAAGGAAAATAACCTAAATGAGGATTCTATTAAGGATGGTGATAATAAGTCCTTGTCAATGATTCTAAACTTATTTAATAGGATCTGATCTATTGAGAAGGGGGTTTATTAAGAAGAAATTTTTGTGGAATTGGAATATCACATTATGATAGAGGAAGTCCATATATGACCGGATAATGTTGGAAAGTCTAAGAAGGAGGACTATTAGTCCTCAGAGTGTGATGATGTAATGAAATAATATTATCTATTGGCTAAGGAATTATTTAATTCTAGTTGTAATATGGTTAAAAAGAGCATTTCAATTTTAATCTCACCTATATAATTTATGATGAAGAAAAACTATTATAGTCATGAAACAACTAGTGTACCAAATTCTCACAAGGTTATGCAAGAATCTCAATTGACTGTGTTGGGGAAAACACTAAACATATGACCCCAGAAAATAGACAAAATATATATATTTACATTTTTATTTAATATTTTATTAGAATTAGGATGATATTTGTTGTTATAATGATTTCAATTATAAACATAAAGGATAAAGTGGTGGATTAAGATGAGATTGAATTGAATAAATTAAACAAAAACCATATTTTATTCAAGAAAGAGTAACAAAAACAAAAGTAATAAAAAATTAATGGTTTACTACATGGTTTTATGTTATTTAGTCTATTTGGGGAATACATGCGTGGTAGAAACACAACCTAAATAAACACATATTTTTTTAAATTAATGAAAATGAATTAAAGATACAGTTCAGAGAAAAAGAACCAAGAATGAAACCTAAAAAAAGTAACTTTGAAGTTAAATGAAAATAACAATCAGAAATCTTGTAAGGTCATAGATAATAGATCTCTTGTAAGACTTATATCTTCACTCTCTACCATATTGTCTTTTAAACATTCAAATGAAACTCCTTTATACATAGGGTCTCTGATAAAAGGGTTTGTGCCACTTTTGAAAACCTCTGGATTAAGAAACAAGGACACATATGTTTTAGGAATTAATGTCATCTAGGTTATATGCCATAAATGATTCATGGTTGGTAGTCCATGAGGGCTAAAACCCAAAATAATCGATCTCATAAAGTATAATCTATAGTTGGATCTAGGGGTTTTCCATATCAGAGTAAGTGTCAAGGACCATAGTGAATGTGTGTGTCTCTAAGGGACTGTACCCCTATATGGGTGACCAATTCCTCTAATAGAGAGTAGAGCCTCAAAACTGCCTGACCAACCAGTAAGATCAACTGAGAAACTCTAAAAAGAAATGAAGAAAACCCATAAAACACGGTTAAATAGGTTCACATCATAGATCTAATATGCAAATAATGTAATTGAAAACCATGAATCAAGGCCTCTATGGATCGTCGACTTGGCTAGTTCAATCTGAAGGAATACATAAGATGAATACATAGACTCATATCAATGTCCCATGAGACATCCCATTATCCTAGTAAAAAATAACATATAAAAATAATAATAATGCTAAATAAATGATTCTTTCATTCATGTAATGTAATATATATAAATGGATAGATAAAAATAATAATAAATTTCAATATGAAAAAACTAAATTCAAAAATCTCGAATATTTTCATTTTATATTCTCAATGTCCTTTAACCTAAGGTTATTGAATGTGAACTAAATTCAATCTATCTAGAAAATATTTAAATTTGGATAATACCACATCTTTAGTCAAACTATCAGTCATATTATTATCAGTATGTATCTTATTGACACATAGGTTCAAGTTTTAAAAACATCTATAAAAAATGTAATCAAATATCTAATTGTTTGGATTTACTATGGAATACTAGAATCTTGTATAAATTCATAGAATATTGGTTATCACTATATACTATAATAACATAATCATAAAGCTTAGGTTTATAATCCAAACCCCAAAACCATAAGGCATCCTTGATAGCCTTGTTCAATGAAACATATTAAGATTCTATGGTTTAAAGAGAAACAACAAATTTCATGTTACATTTATTGGATATAGTTCCTCTACAAGAAGTGAAAACATAAATATTTAATGATTTTATGGTGTCAATATTACCTGTATAATCAACATATTTATATCCAAAAATCAATTCAGAAATATACACATTTTTAGAAAAACACAAAGATGCATTTGATGTGTGTGATATGTACCAAAGAACCCACATTAGGTAATTCCATTTTTGCTTCCCTAAGTTTCACATAATTTTACTAAGGGTGAAGATTGTAAAGGCTCTGTCAATATTGGTGAATATCATGGAGTAAGTAACGCATCCAACAATGTTGACATAGGTTATTTGAGACCTATACTCTACATCAGTAGAAATAGTGAGAGATTTAGTCAAAGAACTCTTAAAATGGCATAAAAATGATACATTTACTGGTTTTAATGATTCAAACAAATACTCTTTTAATAACTTTTATAAAATAATCATGCTTGTAATGATACAAAAATTTAACTGTTCTATTCATAACAATTTATCTACCGAATTTTTTTATGCCCCTAAATCCGTCATTTCAAAAATAGCTTTAATTGATTTTAATAGAAATAATGAGCTTCAGGGTATCACATATAACCAATACGTCATCTATATATAATAAAACATAAAACATACTATTTTTATAGATTTTAAATAATCACTAGAATCATATGGGCTTCTTGAAAAATTATTATTAATCGTAAAAGAATTAAATTTTCTATACCAATAAATTAAGGATCATTTTAAACCACATAGTGATTTATTTAAAAGGAAGAATGTTTTAGGTTTAAATTCTTTTGAACAGCCATCAAGAAGCTACATAAACAGTTACTCATTATAGTTACCCTAATTGAAGGATGTTTTTATATATCACTATCCAATGTGAAAGTCAAAATAGGCAGTAAAATAATGCAGTGGCCTTATATAAAAATGATTTACAATTGTTGAAAATATTTCAGAATATTATGTTATCTCTCTTTGAATAAATCCATTAGAGACTATTCTAGAATTAAAATTCACTATCCTATTAGTATTATTCTCTTCCATGTGTTTGTGAATCCACTTACAAGAAATAAATTAAACATTGAATGGTTTTTCAATGATATAACAAGTGTTATATTTATTTAAGGAGGTCATATAATCATTTAAGGTATAGATCCACTTATTAGAATCACTGTCATCAAAATCATTGTTATAATATTGAGGAATATAATCTAGAATATCATGAGAAACCTGAAAGTAAAATGAATCTATATCATACCAATTACACCATCCTGGAGGACTATGGAACCTTCTACCTCTATCATGGGGAGACTTCTAATCATTATTGTTATTAGGAGATTCATTATTAGAATATGAATTAGAATTTTCACTAGATTCATCACATTCCATAAGCTGATGATCAAGTGGATAATGTTGTGAAAAAGTCTCAAACTAGATTTACAGTTCAGCATCAATGACCCCTCAATGTCTGTATCATCATTATCTTGTGTGACAACTTCGGAATTGGGAGAACAAGATTCCTGAAACACTAAATCTCTCGAAATTATACATTTCAAGTATTTTGGAATATTATCCCAAAAAATATAACCATTAACACCTTCATGATTCCTAGTAAAAATAGTATTTATATTTTGAGGTTCAAGATTATCAGTCTTAACCTAGAAAAATGTAGTACACACAAAGACTCTTAGTTAATTATAAGAGGGAGGGTTGTCATTCCAAAGTTCATCTTGGGATTTAAACAGATTAATAGAGAACGCGGTTTTATTTATAAGGTACACTAGCATGGTGGAACCAACTATGCATAATGCTTTTACCATGACTAAACAAGTAAGCATGCTTCAGACATTCTTAATGGAATTTCAATTCAAATGTTCAGAAATTTTATTCTGTTGGGGTATCCCAAATAGTATAATGACATAAAATTTTGTCGAATTGGTAGAACATAATTAAATTAATAGAGATTTATTTTAATCCATTATTAGTTCTCAAATTTCTGATTTTCATTCCTACCTAATATTTAAATAGGATATTCTACATTTTAAAGGTTCTAAAAATTATATTTTTTCATGAGTATGTACATCAAAACCATTCTAGAGAATTCATCCATAATGTTTAAAAAATAATAACCTTCTCCCTGGGAGGTAGTCTAAACTTGTCCCCATAAATCAGAATAAATGTATTCTAAAGAGAAACTAGATTTAAAGGTAGACCTATTGAATCTGACTATCATAAATTTACCAATTAAAAATATTCACAAAAAGGAAGGTTACCTAGGGTAGTTTTAGTTGAGATCCTTTGTTTATTATGTTCCTGAGGACCCTTGGATCTAACATGTCCAAATATCATATGCCATAACAATGCATTATCAGTATTATATACATATTCACTATCTATCTATCTATAATGGGTCTTCCGATTATAGAAATACATCCCCTTTGCATGGTAACCCTCAATGACAGTTCTAGATCCTTTGAATATTTTGAAGAAACTTTGTTCCAACCTAAAATTGAAGCCCTTTGGGTCTTGAATTCCCAAATATATCATATTTTTTTAGATTTTAGGAATGCACCAAACATCTAATAAAGTAATGATAGACTGTTCATCTAGTTATTTCAAAACATAACATCTTCCCATGACTTGAAACAACCTATTATTTGATAAAATAATATGTCCTTCTAACCTTTCTACCAAATTTAGGATAGACTCCCTAGAAGGAAGCTTATGTAATTCGTAGAAAAAATCTAGAACCCCTCTTGGGTGAGTGCATGGATAAAAACATTCAACATGTCAGTAGTTTCATAGCTAGAATCCAATAAAAGCAATTGGTTAGTAGGTTCTTCAGTATCATGATTTTTTTTAGCTTTCTACACTTGATTATACTTTTCTCATGCTTACCATAGTGGAAGAAAACAATTTTTCTATACTTAAAATTTGATTTAAACTTGGTTGGTTTATTGATCTTTATTTTACCTTTACTATAATATTTCTTCTTACCCTTAGTTTGTAACCTACCACTTTTGAAAAGACTCTCTACCTCACCCTTAATTCTAGTCTTATAATATAATTCCTTATAGAGAATGACATATTTAACATATTATAGTGTCATAGATTCATGACCATACATCATTGTCTCCACTAGTGTTCTATAGAAATTGCCTAAGTACATTTAAATATTCATGGCTTGATATTCATCATCAAAAATAAAATTTATATTGGTTAAATCAAGCATGATTTTATTGAATTCATCAAAGTGGGATTTAATTGAAATATCATATTTCATTTTAAATGTAATCATATGATATTTCTTATAAATTATACCAACAAGTGAAGCTTCCATGTATAATTTCTATAAGTTTATCCATTTACCAGTATTTTTTATTTCAAAATAAACTTATCTAATAACCATTCCACTTAAAGAAAGAAGAATATAAGTATAGGCCTTAATAAAAATATCAAAAGATATAGCTTGATAAATAGTAAAGGTCTTCCCATCAGTTTACTAGGTAACAATGGGTTTCCTAGAAAAAATATTAGTCATTATTTAACCCCTTCTAAACACACAGGGATCTCATCTTAATCTGCCATAAATTTAAGCTATTATCACTATCAAATTTTTTAATTTCAAACCTAGTTAAAGCCATGATTATCTGAGTGATCTAATACCAGTTTATTGGGGGAAAAATTAACCATACACCCCTAAAAAATATCTCAATATCAATATATATAAATGTGTATAATTGAAAAGATATTTATAGTTATGATGATTTCAATTATAAATATAAATGAGAAAGAGGTGGATTAAGATGATATTGAATTTTTTAAATAAAAAAATTGATACAATTAAAGAAATAGATTGAAAAATAAAATTAATAAAGAAGTAATGATTGAACACATATATTAACCTACATTAATCTCTTTGGGTACTAAACGCATGGTAGGAATATTTCCCACACAAGTATGTATTTTAATCATCTAAAATAAAATGAATGAAATATATAGTTCTGATAAAAACAATTAATATAGAAAACTACAAAATGATTACCTATGAACATAAAAGAGAATTTGAATTAGAAAGAATACAAGGCTAGAGATAATAGATTTGTGAAAAGATTGATATGTTCATTCCCTACCATAGGGTCTCCTAGACATGAAGAAAAAAAGTGTATGTATGCTACATCTATGATGAAAAGGTTTACACATATTTTTTAACCCTATGGATCAAGGAACAAGGCCACACATTTTCTAGAAACGTATTTCATCAATGATACCCACCATAAATGGATCACAATAGATAGATAATGAGGAAAACTGGCTAAAAACTTATCTTAGGAAGCACACTCACCAAAAGGTTCTCGGATCATTAGATACAAGAATGATGGATGGGGAACAAAGGGAATACGAGTCTCTCTAAGGGAGTACGCCTTTCTAGGGGTGGTCAATTCCTTTAAAAGTGTATAGAGCCTCAATGCCACCCAACTAATCAGTAGGTTCCAATGAGAAATAATGAATAGAAATAAAGTGGTTCCATAAAAGTAGTCTAAATAGGTGGAAAACATAAATTAAGTAAGGGAGAAAGTAATCAATGGCCATGAATCTAGGCCTACAAAGATCATTAATTTATCAAGTTCAAGAAGAAATAAAACATAGGTTGAATATAATATCCCAGATCAAAGGCCCATGTGACTCCCTATTAGCCAATAAAACCATAATTGATAAGAATAATAATAAATCTAAATAAATCATTTTTTCATGAATGAAATATAATATAGATAAGTTTATGTTTAAGATAATAGGTTATTTCAATATGGAAAAATTAAATTTCCATATTGGTAGTTCCAATGGTTATACCAAAGATGGATATGATATATCTATCCATTTGAGTGCTTTATCTTGGAATTTTGGAGCATTTATCTCTAAAGGAATTGTTCATTTCACTGGGGATTCACTGGAACTCCCTATAAATTTGGATTGTGGTTTTTAGTAAAGGGATAATATTGGGGTTAGTGACCAGGTTGGGAAACCAGCTTTTCATTCAAGGAATAACATGAAGTAGAGATTTAGCAGCATTATAACTCTCAAGGTTATTTAGTTTTGAGGAATATCTAAGATGCGAATGGGTTCTTATAAATCCCATTATGATGATTTTATAAGAAAATGTCCTTATCCAAAAACACTTGATGTGGTGGCCTCCAATGGGTTTTCCATATATGAGTTATGTAAGATCTCATACCACCCACGTTTTTATAAATTAATGGTAACAATTTATAAAAGCTTGATAAAGTCCTCAAATGATGAATATGAGGAGGAAAAAAAACTCCAACTTTCCCCAGAGGAGTTTTTGAAAGAGAGGATACCATAGGGACTCAGTGATGTTTGTGTAAAGGGGTTTAACACATAATATTAGTATATATATTATAAAATGAAACATGGTTTCTTCAAATATACAGAATACCTCGTAGTATTGGGTTTTATTTTCTTATAAATTGAATATAATATAAGATCTAACCCATATAGTAAATCTAGGACCTGTCATGGAAATACAGTGTCCAAAAAATCCAGACATAAATCGTGAAACCATCATGGTAGTGGATATAGTCTTTAAAGTGAAGGATCTGATATTCTAAGGGATTTTGAAATCTGTGTGGTAGGGGCAGGCCACAAAACATGGGTAAAAGGTAAACTAATTATGTAGGATACTCATTCTTGGATGTCACTTAGAGGGTTTTCTCACTATGTCTTATTTAATTTATTGGTTTGGTGTATTTACTGGTCCTTTATGTCACATAATTTGACATCATAACCACTTGAAATGGTTTTTTTCTTGAATAAATGAAGCACGAACAAGGTAATCTAGTTTCATGGTTTTGGATATTCTTGAATGATTAATTATTAATTATAATTATAAAATATTATTTATATAAATGTGTAAATTTTTTAAAAATATAACATTAATTATATAAATTTAATCTAATATTGATAAATAATTATATTTGTACATATAAAAATATAATAAAATGTAAAACACCAAATTTTAAATATTAATTTATAATTTTAGTACTATATATATAATTTTATAAATTATATAATTACTAAAATTCTAAATATAATATCATCTTAAAAAAATTAATGATTTAAAGTTTTTTTTTTCAATTAATAATTTATATGTTTGATATTTTTTATTTCTATATATATATGATTTTCAATGTTTGTGGGCGTATCTAAAGAACCCAAGAATATGTGTATAGGTGAACTCAACACATACATATGTATATCAAACTATATAAAATTTGTAAAATATTAATTTTATTTCAATTTCTGTACAAAATAATCTAAAATTAAAAATAGATATATAAAAATTTCTTATATTAAATAATATTGTTATATAAATATAAATACTTACTAATTATATACATATAGATAATATTATTAGTATTTTACATTAAAACAATTCACATGTAAATTTGTGTGTGTTTATGTTTGATGAATCTAAGAAAGTGTGTGTGTGTGTGTGTGTGTTTGTAATAGATAATCTATACACATGTGTGTATATCTATCTATATATAATGCATATAATATGAATTTTGTTGTAATTTGTATATAAAATAAACTAGAAGTAATTACTAATATATAAAAATTCTTATATTGATTAATATTATTTTATAAATATTTCTAATTGCTAACTATATAAATGTATTTAATATCGATATTATACATAATAAAAAATATATTAACACTTTTCAATTGTAATTAAATATAATTAATTATATTTTCAAAAACATGTTGTTAATTATATAAATGAATAAATATTTTATATTAAATAAAAATGTATAGTTATATTTCTTAATACTGTAACTATATTGTATTTGTATAAAAAATATAATCAATTACATTTTACTAATTAAAAGAGGGGAATTCTTTGGGCCTTTAGGTCACTCGGTCATTTTGACCATGTATGAGCTTTTGGGTCATGTCACGGGTATGCACGCCTCTGGGCCTATATGCCTTGTATTAGGTTCCCCCTTAACCAATATTAAAAGGGGTTTATATTCTTGTTTTAATAAAAGTGGTTTAGACTCACAGACTTTTGAAAATAGTAATAAAAAAAAATTAAAAAAACTATAAATTACACACACCCATACACACATACAAACATACATATATACATACATATATACTGACACACACACACATTGATACATACATACATACAAGCATATATACATACATACATATATATATACATAAACACACACAGACACACTGATATATATATATATATATTCAATTGGGGTCATAACCAAGTGTTAAAACAATCTGTATAATACTGCACCAACTAGGGTTCAAACAATTGCTTCCCCATTGAGTGGTGATTTATTGATCCATTTATGTAAAAATAACCATTCCCACTCTATGGTCATGCATAGAAGTAGGCAACATACATGATGGCAGAGACCAGATCGATGAAGCAGTGAAATAGGTTGGTGATGCAACATGAAAACAAAGAGGTATCATTGGTTTGGTGGCTTGAAAGAGAGATTCGTATGTTAAAACCTTTTAACTAACCAATTACCCACCAATATGTTTTATCTTGGAAGGAAGTGTAACTTTTCATATGATGATCAATAGAGTTGAAAAGGTCAAATGTTGTGGTGTGACTTAGTAGGTGGTGTAGTGGGGCTCCATGTAGTCGTCGTGGGGTGGGAATCTCAAAAGAACGATGAGTGTATTGAAACCAATCAATTAGACATCCATTGGAACAAACTCTCAATGCAGGATGGAAAGGTTTCTTACCTTATTGTCTAGAGGATAATACAACATCCAATCTAGAGAATAGTTTAATTATTTATAATAGGTGGAGTAGCGTTTTTGAAGATCAGTTTCATGGTTTGTTGTTGGTTTCTTGTTTGAGCCTTCTGGTCATCTCCTCTATGGGCCTTCAAGCCACTTTTGGCTTGTCCTTTGGGCCACTCAATGTAATAAAAAAGGTCTGTTGGGTCCTTTTCAGTATTTATGGAGGGCGATGAACCTTGAACACTCAGGTTCCTGATTGTGTCTATTGTTTGAGGATTATAATCCATATATATATATATAATTCAATTAATTATATTTTAAAAATATTAATTTTTTACAGTATAAATGATGTAAAATATAGTAATAATATTAATAATATATTAAAATATGAAAAATTTATATATAATTAATTAGTTATAAATAATGTACAATTTTTTAAATCATTTTACTAAATTCATGATATTATTTTCATTTAAGTATATATATATATCTTGAGAATTATATGTATTATAACTATATATAGAGTGAATATATATTATTTTTTGAGGCCTAAATGTGTGTGATTATCTGTATGTTTATGTATATATAAATATAAATATGATCATATACAACAATGATATATGTGAAATTGAAAATCCAAATGAATTTTCCTGTTATATAATGATATATTCATATGTGTGTGTCTGTGTCATGAACTATATTTGATGAAAATATATATGTATATAAATTATAAATTATAGAATATTAATGTAATTATATAGGAGGATTAGAGGTCTATGGGAGAACTACTACCGATATATCATTTAACATCTTTCAAAAAGTATTTTAACAACACCAAAAAAGAATTGTTATCCTCAAATATATTAAAGGGGGCCTTTATTAGTGCTATAAATAGTGATAATAAAGGCCCAACCTACTGTATTATACTATTTTTATAATAGCACACTAAAAAAACCTATAGCCTATACAAAAAAATTATAATTTAATTGAAATAAATTTTACTTCATGAAAACAAAAAAACACTATTATAAAAATTTCAAGAAAGGTTTGGTTTAATTAAATTTACAACTACTATCCACAAACATTTAAAAAAATAATGTTCTGTAATCTTTGGAGCCTATGATCCCCTCCCAAAAAATTCCACCCATGGTATCAGTTGTGGAACAAATCACCTCAAAATAAGAAAAATAATACACCTATATGACAAAACTAATCTTATGTTTTAATATTATAATGAAATAAATTTAACAATAGTATCAATGAATACATTAATAAAATTTAAACTTTAAATAAAAAGATGACCTTTGAGTTATACCATTCACACCATGAATTGTATAAAGGTTTTTTTGAATCAAACAGGTCACAAATTAGTGATGGATCTTTTTTCTAAAGTATAAAAAACAATATGAATGTGGTTTTGTGGTTTTGAGTTTTTCTATTGTTCGTTTTAATGAATTTAATTTCAGTTTTAAATAAAGACATGCATGGAGTTATACCAGTCCCACCATTCATGGGATTGAGGTGTCGATGATTCCTAAACATCACAAATTACTTATTGATCATTTTCCTAACGTATCAAATTGATCCAAATGTGTTTTTCTAGTTTTTATTATGTCACTTGTTTTTTTATTAAATTTTCATTTTAAACTGGAAACATGCACTTGGAGTTATTTAGATCACATAGTTTATCACTTTGATGTAATAATTATTCCCATAAATTAAAATGACTTATGAATCACTTTCCTAAATTATCAAGACAATCAGAGCACATTTTCTTGGTTTTCAGTGAGTGACACACATTTTGAACTAAAATATCAATTTTAAACAGATAACAAACTCTTAGAGTCATACTAGACACATCGTGATTCGGATTGAGGTGGGGTGATTCTTACATGTCACAAATGACTCAGGGATCATTTCCTTAAAGTAAAAAAATAATATGAATTCATTTGATAAGTTTTCAATATGTCACTTGTTATTTTTGCTAAAATTAAGATCAATTTAAAATAAAAAGACACACATTGAGTGATATCGGTCACACTATGCATTAGATTAAATTAAAGTTGATTCCTACACATCAAAAATGAATATTAGATTTTTTTCCTAAATAATCAAAAAAATATGAATGTTTTATCTCAGATTTTAATATTTCACTAGTTCTTTTTGCTAAAATTAATGTCAATTTTAAATAAAAATACACACATGGAGTCATACAGGTCACACCATGAAGTGAATTGATGTGTGGTTAACTCATGTACATCAATAATGATACATGGATTATTCTAATAATGTAAAAAAAATGATCCAAATTCATTTTATCATTTTTCTATATGTCTATTTTCCTTTTTTCTAAAATTAATGACAATTTTAAAAAAAAAATAAACTTTGGGTCATACCTATCACGTTGAGGGTTATAATGAGGTTAGGGTGATTTAGACAAGTCAGAAGTTACTAATGGATTATTTTCCCAATGTTTCAAAACAATACAAATGAATTTTTCTCATTTTTCAGTATGTATCTTCTCTTTTTAAGAAAAATAATGTCAATTTTAAATAAAAACACACATTTATATGTATTCCAGTCACACAATACATCATATTGTGGTTTGGTTGATTCGTACATTTTCGAAATGATATATGAATTGTTTTCCAAAAATTTCAAAATAATATGAATGTGTTTCCTCATTTTTGAGTATGTACCTTATTCTTTTTACTAAAATTAATGTCAATTTTAAATAAATAGGCACACATAGAATTATACCGGTCATACCGTACATAGTATCAAGTTGAGTATGATTCCTAAAAATAAAAAATGATATATTTATTATTTTCATAAAGTATCAAAATATTCCAAATGTTTTTTCTCATTTTTTTGTAAGCCACTTTTTTTTATGAAAATGTCATTTGAAAGTGGAAATTTATACTCTGAGTCATACTGATCACATCATATTTTAGTTTTATGTGATAATTCTTCTTCCACATAAAAATTAAATTATGAAAAAAAAATACTAAATTATCAAGACAATTAGAGTGTGTTTTCCTGGTTTTCAATGAGTGAAAAAATTTGAACTAAAATGTCAATTTTAAACTGATAAGAGACAATATGATTTAAACTAGGAAAATAATGTAACATATTAAGGATTGTATGAATCATACACATCAAATATGACTTTTTTATCATTTTACTAAAGTATCAAAACAGTCTGAATGTTTTTTCACTGTTTTGATTTTGTCATTTTTTTACTATAATTAATGACAATTTTAAATAAAAAGACACACTTAGAGTTATACCAGTCACATGGTGCATTAGAGTGAGGTATTACTAACTCCTACATGTCTAAAATGAATTTTGTATAATTTTAATAAAGTATCAAAACAATTAAAATTCATTTTCGTAGTTTTTAGTACGTCACTTGTCTTTTTTACTAAAATGACATTTTAAAATAGAAAACATGCACTCTGAGTCATATCAGTCACATCAACTATTGGTTGTATATGATACTGATTCCAATATATAACAAATTAATTATATAACAATTTCCTAAATTATCAAGAAAATACATGTGTGTTTTCTCCGTTGTCAATGAGTGATAGTTTTTGAACTAAAATGTCTTTTTAAACTGATGATGGGAGCCTTAATTGATATTAGTCAAATCATGTATCATATTGAGGTGAAGATGATTCTTATACATCAAAAATTAAATCTATATCATTTTCCTAATGTATAAATAAATTTGAATGTGTTTTCTTTCTTTTGTGTATGTCACTTGTCATTTTAACTAAAATTACTGTCAATTTTAAATAAAAATACACATTTAGAGTCATATCGGTCACACCATGAATTAGATTAAGGTGTGGATAATTCCTACATGTATCAAATTAATTATGGATCACTTTATTAATGTATCAAAACATCACAAATTTATTTCTTGGTTTCATGGAGACACTTCTCTTTTTTACTAAAATGTCATTTTAAACTAGAAACACACACTTTGAGTAATATTGACCACATCGTTGGTTGGATTGATGCAAGGAAAATTCATACATATCAAAAATGAATTATGAATATTTTTTACAAATTATAAATACAATCAAATTGTATTTTCTCATTTTTTATTGTGTGAAAGGTTTTGAACTAAAATGTTAATTTTAAACTGATAATAGACACTTTGAGTCATACTAGGAAAATCATGCATCAGATTGAGTTGTGGTTAATTAATACACTTTAAAAATGAGTTATATATAATTTTATTAAATTATCAAAACAATAATATAGTCTTTTCTTAGTTTTGAGTATGTGAGTTTTATTTTTTACTACAATTTATGTCTGTTTTAAATAAAAAGACACATGGGGATTCATATCGATCACACTATGCATTAGATTGATGTGTGGATAATTCCTACAGGTCCTAAATGACACATGGATCATTTTAATGAATTATAAAAATAGTCTATAAGTGTTTTTATAGTTTTGAGTATGTTTTTTTATGAAAATTAATGTCCATTTTAAATAAAAAGATGCACTCTGAGTCATACTAGTCACACCGTGTGTCGGATTGAAGTTTCACTAATTCCTATACATCTAAAATAACTTTTGGATCACCTTATTCATGTATTCAAATAATAATAATGTCTTATTTTACCAGTATTTCCATTTCCTTTATTTGTAAAACTGATAATAATGCATATTTTTTTATGTTCTTAACCGGAAAACCTTCCCCTAATATTCTAGTTTTCAAGAATTAGAATATATTTTTCGGTAAGAACATCAAACCAATATGTAGTTTTGGTTGCTCGATAAAGAAAATAAATAGAAAAAAAAAGGTAAATTGGTAAAAAGTAAAATGTTATCTCTTTTTTGGGTTATTTAAAATAGTTAAAAGAAAAATATAACTTCCCAAAATATCTCTAAAAAACTAAATAAGTACTAGGTAAAAATGATAAGGAAAATAAATTATAAATAGTATATAAAAATATAACAAAATTATTTGAATAAGTAGTATAAATTGACATTTTCATTATGATTGTACACATTCTTGACACATTTCCTTATTTTCATTACCTCGGTTTTAGCCTCGATGTCCAATATCTCACGAGTGTGAGTATCTTCAAACAAACCACCCAAAATCGAACAAAGGAATCCAACTGTATAAAAAATAAATTCTTATGTGATTGATACTAAAATTAAATAAATAAAATATAAATATGAATCAATCAATTACTTCTATGGAAGTCACATATTCATTCTATTGGTGTACAATATTTAATCAGGAATGTTGTCGATTTGTTTCTAATAAAATATAAATCATCTTGTAAATATAATTATTTTTAACAATCACAATAGTAGTATAAAAATATAAATAAAAAAAGGATTAATAAATATTTTAAATTAAATAGAAATTATCTTTGAAAATACCTTTTTGGGGATTCTAGTTTGTCGATTGAATATAATATATCACATAAAATTACAATCATAATAACCATAATATTTTACATTTTTTGGTTCAAACACTTAAAAAGCCTTGAGAAAAATAATTAATTTTTTATATGTGTTTTTATAGTGAAATATTATTATATATACCCTGATACTTGTCTAATTTTAGAACTCATTAGGCTCCTAATTCTTAATATATGTGCTCATTCTGTGAATTTCACTTTATTTAAATAACAATCTATCATAATAGAATTCTTACTAAATCATAATATAAATTATATAACTTAAATTTTAGTTCTAAAACATTGGAATCAATTTGTTACAAATTGAAAAATTCCATCATGTGTGGTCTGTTTTTTTGGAATATAAGTAGTGAATCCAAGAAATAAATCTTTGGAGTATCAAAATTGACTATAATGAGAACCCACTATTTCAAAAAAAATACAAAATAGAATAAGTAATTAAATAAATAAAAATATATTTGATATGATTAAAATGTATATTATTACCCATGTATCATTAGTATTAAAAAGATTGTGTCATCGTTAAGTTTTATTTTATTCGATTTGGCTACTGTTGGAACTATTTCATTAATTTTTATTGAATCTATTTCAGGTTGTTATGTTTCAGTGACATGAGTACTAATGAGTCTAAATATGTGTCTATGTGGAAATCCCTTCAATAGGTATTTATATATACACCTATAAAAAATATGAAATTTATTTAGTCATAAATATCATAGTATATGATATTTTTGAAAAACATACCACATGTAGACATTTACAAATGATCCTCTTAGCCATTCATAGTTAAGGATTTCATTTACATTATCAAGATAAATGTAGTCTGTAACTTCATCTTCATACATTTATTCTTCAAAAATACTATATTATTACTACCGTTTTTTAACTTTTTATCTGCAATAACCTGCAATGTTAGTAAATGAGAATATTCAAGAGGTGCATAAAGGTTCGTTTGGGAGATCGTTTTGATCATTTGGTTAATCCTTTAGATGTTTTTGAGTCAACATTTCATTTCACCCCTTCCCTTGGTCTCTCTATAATAAAATTCATTAGTTCAAACATTTTGTATTAATTGTTAAGGGTTTATCCTGAAAAATAAATTAGAAATGAATACCACCTTGTTGACTTGGGTCTTTATAAGATCTTATGGCCATGTAATGAATGTTCCAAAAGTTAGGTCAACTATATTAATATCTTCTTCATCAAGTGCAAATCGTAGATCAGTTCTCATCCCATGATCTATGTAATTTCCACTCGCACGTGACATGTTGGGAGTGGTCTGTTTTGTGGATGGTCATCTTGGATATTGAACAACATATCCCTAACTTCAAAGATGTGATTGGGTGTTGGTAGATATAAATCAAAATCATTTTCTCCCTATATAATATCAGTATAGGAAATGTATCATTCTCTATCTAATTCACTTATCATGGAAACAATTATTATAATACTTATTACCTCAATTAAGAAAGCTCTTTGAGAGTAATGTATTTCCACAAATCTGGTGAGGTGGGGTGGGATCTTTACATAATTTTTATTCTTGAAATGTTTCTTCTCTTTTCTTCCACCAATAATATTTTCTAGAAACTCTGTTTTCCAAGAAATATTTCATCAAGGGTAGATAATATTTCTTTCATCTCTTCCATTTAATTATCTTTATCCATTGGTTGTTAATTTCTCAAAGTATGTTTGTGGTGTCACCCCAAAACCCACACCTATGATATAGCCATACTATTTTGGATGCTTAAAGGACACTAATAGTAGTAGTTCATCTATTACAGGTTTTGATGATTCTTATGACTATGTCCGATACAAAATATTAGAAAATAAGTAATCATTTTTCTTTAACAACTATTTAATGAAAAAAAATATTATGTCATACATACACATGTTTCCCAAAAATTTTGAGTTTTTTTATGTATTAGTATCCCATTTTTATTTACGTGGGCCTCCTTCCATGTCACATGATGTGGGATGGAAGTTTATTTCAATTTGGATTCATCAATGTAAATATAAATAGTGGAACATAATTATTTTGTTTTTTCATGTCACATAAAATTATTATGATTGATTTAAAATTTGTACCATTTTTTCAAGTGAAGTGCCCCCCATCCATTCTTTACTGTATCGGTACGTTGGTTTTTCTTCTCATACCTTAT
Organism: Viscum album; assembly: GCA_963277665.1. NCBI lineage: Eukaryota > Viridiplantae > Streptophyta > Magnoliopsida > Santalales > Viscaceae > Viscum > Viscum album. The sequence goes on along the minus strand of OY728128.1, from coordinate 255,472,707 downwards.
TTTCATCACTTTGTTGTTATTTTATAAATAATAAATTATCAATCAAAGTGATGAATACACATATTTTCAAACAATGTATTACCATCCACAATGTACCTAAATATACATCTCTAAACAACAGGCAGTGAACCCATCCCACACTTTTTTAGCTTATTGTCTATGCATACATAAGAGGTGGGTGCATGTTTATTTTCCCTTTAGTATCATTACGATGAATTCTTTTTGGAATTTTTCCAAATCATATATGAATCCTTCCAACAAGCATTAATACATATTCCATGTGGGATTCATCCGCTACAAATGAACTCTATAAGGGATGAAGAAGAGTAAGTCAATGGTTCATTATTTTATTTTTTTTGTAAAATAAATAAAGGATGTCATAATGTTATTGTAATATCATCCAAAATCAATTCCTTAAGCATGGGAACAACCTAGAGCCAATAATCTACAACAATCGGCATGTTTTTCTAAATAATAATTCTAATTAATCTACTGAACATGGCGTTATTGGGGTTAACATGCTGGTCATGTTCATTCCAATTGAATGTGAATTTGATGCCTTTTCATTTCTCCCTAAATTTTTTTTCTAACACTGTCACACTATGGTGCTCCTATTTTTCTGCATCATCGATCATTCGTCCCCTACCATTTCCTCATATTCAACATCTTCAAAATTTTGTTCTTGTGGAATAGTAGCATCAGCATGTTCATAATTTCATTGTACCTCTACACTAGGAGATAAAGTAGGATGAGAAACCTATAGTTCCTCGGGATTGGGAGCACCAACATGTGTAGAAGTTCATTCTTCCTTTACACTGGAAGTAGCAACAGGTTGAGAGACCTATTTTTCCTTAGGGTTAGGAGAACCTAGATGTGCAGAAGTCATTATATATAGAATAAGTATAATATTTAATTTATATTACATAAATATATAATTTAATAGATAATAACCTGAGCAAACACAATATATATAAAATATATATATCTTGATTATTGAACTCAATTTTTTAAAAGGATAAAGGGATTTCAACCCTCAATAGAGTATCCAAATACCTTTATTATGGTCTGTTATGACATTAAAAACATTTCTACATTGGTACCTCTACTAAATGGTTGTGATTTTATAGTGAGGAGTTAGAAAAATAATAGATATATCATAGAATTTATGGAAGTTATAAATGATAGAATAGACACAGGGAAAAAGAGAATGTTGCTAGTGAATGGGGTAGCACTATGTTTTATAGATCATCTGATATGATTATAAGTGTGGAAAATTAAGAAGACTATATCACAGATCTGATTATAACTATGAATGATGATGAAGACAAAATTGATGAAATGACAATAATAGTTGTATATTAACTTCATGATTGTCCAAAATTGATTGAAAAGTTAAAAAGTAGTGAAAAGACACCACTATATGTTGGTTTCACTAAATATAAATCATTTCTAGTCATACTGAAGCATTATAATTTGAAATTAGGTAATGGATGGAGTAAGCCATTTTTACTCAACTATTTTCTCTCTTTAATGATATTCTTCTGAAATATAATGATCTCCCTAACTAAATATTCAACACTAATTGAATTATACTTTAGATGGGTATTATCTCTAAAAGAATACATGTCTTTCTAAATGACTATATTCTATTTCACAAGGACCCTAAATAACTTAACGAATTCCCCATGTTTGGTTCTTCTCCGTACAAGAAAGATGAATTGGGTCTTATAAAATTTGTATGGTAATTTCTAATCATTCCAAGGTTTAGGAACCTATATAGATTTGAGGATACTATAATGAAATTGACATGGAATATAGATACAAGTAATAAATATGGGAAAATTTGTCTCCCGATAGACTATTCTCAGTGGAAGATAATTCATCATGAGTATTGTGAATTTTGAAATGAGTTGAGAAACCTTTTTCTTACATTATCTACAAATAGAGTAAATTATTTTGGTTTTCAAAGATGAACTCACAATACATGGATTATTATGTTGGTAAATTATATCATTCCTCCCTAGTTAAGAATGAAAAGAAAATTCAACCTATTATCTATGCATATATAAGAACCAAAACAACCACATAATGATATCGATGTTAATTTAGATCTATTTATGGAAGATTTGAAATTATTACGGGATTCATTTTTTACAATGCATGGTGATTACGGAAGTGAATATTTCACATTGAGTGTCATGTTGTATGGGATGAAAAATTACTTTCCTACTAATGTAAATTTTTTTGAATTTGGAATTAAAGGAATGCAAGGGTATCCCATTTGTGAACAAGGTACACAGTTAATTTGGCTGAAACATTCATCAAAGAAAATGTTTCTAGGACCTCACATATTTATACCCTGATGACATAAGTTCTGATCTTGAACGATATCATTATATAGAAGTTAAAAAGAACATAAAACACTATTTCCAATAATAGGTGATCAAATCCTTGATAATGTAAAATATGTGGGAATTGCTTTTAGTAAACCATTTCTGAAAAACATTATGAAAAATGGCTTTAAAAATAAATCATTTTTTTAATTAACATATTGAAATATTCTATACATCCAAAATTTTCTTGATGTTATGAATGTTGAAAAAAAATGTATGTGATTGTGTAATGGGAACATTACTAAATGAACTTGAAAAAAAGGATTTAATTATGGCTAGGTTGGACATAGTTGACATGGTAATATTATAAGATTTGGGTCTAGTGAAGTGTGAAAAACAAATTTTCCTTCCACCAGCTACATACACTCTTTCTAGGAAATAGAGATATCAGTTTTTCAACTTCTTGAATGATGTAAAGGTTCCATAAGGGTATTCATCGAATATCAATAATATCATGTCAATGTCTAAATTAAAGTTAAAGGGTTTGAAATCACATGAATGTCTTGTTTTGATGAAATATCCAATTCTTTATAGACCCAGTGAAATTAATGATTGTGGAAAAGTGAATTATCATCATATTAAGTGAATTAGAAATGTTATTCCAACAAAAATTCTTTTATATGATGGGTCACTTGATGCTTCACTTGGTAAAAGAAATTCGACTATGTGGCCTTGTACACTATAGATGTATATACCCCATTGAATGGTATATGATGATTTTGAAATGGTATGTAAAAAATACTAGTCGTCCAGGCAGTTCTATTGTAGAGAGATATATTTTTGAGGAATCCATTGAATTCTAAATCGAATACCTATAAGGTGTGTAAAGTATTGGTCTACCAAAATCTCCTCACATGGGGCATCATCTGGGTGATTGAATTTTTGGAAGAGATGTTGTCACAATCAATATTAAAAATCAATAGTAAGCCCAACATTACATTTTCCATAACATTCTGGAGGTTTCCTAATATGTTGAAACCAAAAAATAAATTATTAGTCATTTGAATCCATCAAGGGACAAAATATTGATATAAAATACACATAATAATCAAATTATAGGATGGTTTCAAGACTATATTTTAAAGAATTTAGTTGAAAATAAAGATTCAATTTCAGAATGACATTGATGGATATCTAGAGGACTAAATGTGTATGTATTGTCTTACAATCATTATGTAATTAGTGTTTATACATTCTATAAAAATGATTATGATGAATTTATACCATGAAAAATAGTGAAGTTAAACTTTTGGTTCCAGCGATGAAAGTTTCTGATACTAAGGACAGAAATTTAATTATTCAGATATTTCATGGTTTGGCATCATCAAACAAATATGGGTGTTGGATTATAAAATATTCAAAGTGCCAATTTTTTAATGCAAGTGGGTATATAGTAGGAGTGAGGTTAAAATAAAATAATTTGGATTTTTGAAATTTTATTTCAGTATGGAAGGGTATAAATATGAACCAATTATAATGGCATCATAGGAAGAATAATTATTTTATGTTCCAAATCCATCAATCAAAAAGTGCTCAATTATTATGTTATCGACTAAAATCACAAAAGGATCATATGAAAATTCAAATAAGTAAATCCATTTCATTTGGATGTCATAATCATTTCACATCAGTCCCAATGTAGAAGGGGTTTTTTATGTTAGAGGATCCTATAATGAAGTAAATTGGATACTAGGTAGAGGGGTAAAAACCTTCATCCTTTAAAAAAAGAGATTTCAATAATAATGTTATATTATTTTTAATATACATCGAGTTACCTCATGTTATTATATGTTCGTTTCAGAATTTTTTTAATCCAAATTAAATGTTAAAACAGTTCTACAGATAATGACTTCTTGACATATTGGTTTTCCTAATCTTAAGGAACAACAGGTCTCTCAACCTAGTGTTTCTCCCAATGAATAAGAACAACAATGTTCTACATGTACTAGTGCTCCCAATACTGGGGAACAATAGTTTTTCCAACATTTTTCTACTCCTAGTGTAGAGGTACAATGACCTTCTACACATATTGATGTTACTGTTCCATAGGAACAAATATATTGATGATGCGGAATCTGAGGAAACTGTAGGTGATGAAGGACAGATGATGTAGAAAAAATATGATAATTTTAGTGTGAAGATGCTTGAAAAAAACAATAAGTCAAAAATCAAAGGCATTAAATTCAAGATTGGTTGAAATTCAGGAAACCAACATATTAACCCCAAAAATGCCATGTTCATCCATTAAATTTGGATTATCAACCGGAAATGAGTTCTGATTGAAGTAGATTCATGGCACCATGTTTTTACTATGATTAAGACACTGATTTGAGATTATATTATGGTAACATTATGATATCCTTTATTTATTTTACTAAAAAATAAAATAATGAAACATTTAGTCACTTGTCATCATCTTTTATAGTGTGAATTTATAGTAGATCACTCCCATAATAAATACTTATTAATTATTTCTAGAAGGACTCACAATTGATTTTTCCCAATTCTAACGAGATTGCATCTTAAATATACTGATGGGAAAATAAAATTGTACCCACCACTTATTTATGCACATATAATAAGATAATATGTTTAGGATGAGTTTACTGGTTATTGTGCAGATATTTCTTTCTATGGGCATTGTGGCTAGTAATACATTGTTTGAAAATACGTGTATTCATAACTTTTATTGAGAATTTTATATTTATGAAACAACAACTAAGTGATAAAAATAAAGAATATGCATCCAAAAAACATACTTCTACTGTAAAGAAAGGATGGGGTACGCTTCACTTAAAAAAATGTTACATATTTTAAATCTACCTTATGACTTTTATATTACATGAAACAACACCATAATTATGTTCCATTTTTTATATTCATATTGATGAATCCAAATCAAAAACAACTTTCATCCCAAGTCATGTTCTATGGAAGGAGGAACATGTAAAAAGATATGGGATGATAAAAGATGAAAATACAAAAAAGTGTGGGAAACATGTGTAAGTATGAAATAATTAAAAAAATCATTAAATTGCTATTACATAAAAACGATTACTTATTTTTATTATTTTCTATCTAACATGGTCATATGAATCATTGATGTTATTCATTTATTAATATCATTTTACATACTCCCTCTACTGATTTTCAATTAAATGCGCATAACTTATGTGAAATACTCATGCTTTAATATTAAATATTATTTTGGAGTATTGTTTCGAATAATACAGATTCATGTCTGTTTAGTATTTTAAATATAACTCTCCCCCTACTAATCCAAATTGTGTTATTCTTGTCTTGTAGGGTTATAAATTCAATTTCCTACAAATCACTCAACTGGAGCATTGGCTAATTCCGCCATTTCAAGGGCCATATGGACCACACAAGATGACCCACCGGATCTGCCTAATTTCTGGACCAGCCTTGAAGATTTCATTACTGGGCTCAATTTCCCAGCCCAAATGAGTGGATATTATTTTTCAAGCTCTGGAATTTCCAAAGGAGTCATGGATAAAAATTTAAAGGCCCAAATCTACCATTTTGGGGCCCAATGGATCCATTGAAATCAAGCCCACCATTCTGTCCGGGATTTTAAATCAGCCCACAATTATTGACTTTTAAACTTATCCACTTGTCCAAAGAAGCTCATAGTTTGTGGTGTGAAAGCTAAGATATGGAGGATCAACTTTCCAGAAGAAATGGTTCGTATTTGAAGGCATCTACATAGCCATAAATACATTCACATTTAGGCCATGGAAACTTTCTGGATAAAATTGGACAGTAGAAAGGGTTTTAGTAATCCGGCCATAACGTTGGCCAAAAAAATCCAATGACAGCCAAATGTTGAGGGTGACTATTCCACATCCGTATCTACAATATTGAAGAAGGATATATCTCGAGATTCAGCTGTCTGAAAGGTCATATTGGCGGGCCAACTTGAGGGGCAGTTTGGGAATGAAAACAGTCCACTACCTTTGGCTATAAATTCACTCCCCTCTTCTCCTTGCAGGAGGTTGGCATTTCAGAAGAGAGGATATCATATTGGAACGAACAAAGCCTTGCCAAAGGCTTGGGAGGACCTGCCATACTCAATTTTTCACTTGAGATACCTTTCCTCCTCTCTTTGTTTTCACTTACTTTTGTGTTCTTCATTTTTGTAATCTTGTAATTCTCTTTCTTTGTAATTCTGTTTTAATGCAAATTACTTATTCAATATCTATTATTCTCATCCACCTTCTGTATTTTAATATTTATGTTCCTAAAATAGTTTAAATTCAGTTGAATCCCCTTCCCTTCTTTTGCTTCCTCATTCAATCGAAAATCCGTTTTTAATTATCATCATCGTTCGTGTGTGTGTGTCAACGTACCACTCTTTTCTAATCCCTTTCTTTTTCTTCTATTCTTAATTTATCATCATAATTATTTTAACCAGAATATTAAACATCCAAATGTCTGAGTAAATCTCTCATTGGGGTGAGTTATAATTCAGGGATGTTAAGTGATTGAGAGTTTTGCTCGATGAGTATTCTTTAAATTAATATTGTGTGTGTTAAACTTAATATGTCATGGATTAATGATATGTTTTGTTTAACGAGTGGTTTACATGGATTATTGGAACCATAAATACACTACCATAAATAAGTTTTGATTTAGATTAGAACCCTAAGTTAAGTTAAGGCTTGGATTAAAGCCTTCACACTTAGGAATTCCAATCAACGTCAACTTATGACATGGGTGTTAATTTAATGCAATACAAAGTAAGGCTCAAGGATATCACATGCTTAACTCCCCAATAATGAACTCACCCCAATCTTTATCAATTTGGTAAATCAAACATCATCCATAAATCATTTCAATTAAGCTCTGCAAACAAACCCCCCTAATCAAAATACAATCAACTAAAAACAAATGACTATCACAAAGTGTTATCGCCGAGGATTCGACCCGAGTGCTGCTATACACATTAGCAGAGCACCGGAACCTTGAACGGTTGATAGGAGACAATCGTCCGCACTTTCAAATGGAGCTGTTGCTGGGGATGGTGCTTTAAGTAGTCATTCGTTTCTGTTTATTGTCAGAAAAACCAAAAAAAAACAAAATTTTAAAAAAAAATTGAAAAAAAAAACACAAAGAAAAACCCGTCTTCCTCTTAAAAATCATAAACTGAAAAAAAAAACGGTCTTCCTCTTTCTTCCAAAATATCTCTGAATGCCCCGTAGCCTTCCAAACAATCCCTTGGATTTGTTTGACCCTGAAATTGAGCGAACACTTCACCAACTTAGGAGGAACATAAGAGATACTCAAATAAATCAAGAACCAGTCCTCATCCAACCAATTGAAATTGAAATGACCAATCCTAGGGAACAAACCCTAAAAGAACTCGCTGCCCCTGATATGAATTACCAACCTCTTGGTATTCAATATCCAAACATAGAGGTTGAATTCGAACTCAAGTCGGTTTTGATTCATTTTCTTCCTCATTTCCATGGTCTAGCTGGTGAGGATCCTCATCTTCACCTCAAAGAGTTCCAAGTGGTCTGCTCAACCATGAAACCTCAAGGGGTTTCTGAAGAACAAATCAAGCTTAGAGCTTTCCCCTTTTCCCTAGCGGATTCTGCCATGTCTTGGCTCTACTACCTCCCACCTGGTTCCATAAACTCATGGGTTGACATGAAGAGACTTTTCCTTGAGAAGTTCTTTCCCGCTTCTCGAATAGCTTCTATCCGAAAGGAAATAAGCGGCATCCGTCAATTCCCTAATGAATCACTCCATGAGTATTGGGAGAGGTTCAAAAAGCTTGTGGCAACTTGTCCACACCATCAAATATCTGACCAACTCCTGATCCAATACTTCTATGAGGGGTTATTGGCTATGGAGAGAACTCTCATTGATGCCGCAAGTGGCGGTGCTCTTGTTGACAAAACTCCTGCAGCTGCATGAGAACTCATAAGCAACATGGCTGCAAACACGCAGCAATTCCATACTCGAGCACATGCTCAAGTGAAACAAGCCCAAGAGAATCAATCCATAGAGCCCAACAAGATGACTGAGTGGATGAGTGAACTTACAGGTCTTGTGCGTCAACTAGCGGTGGCTACCAAAGCCCCAACCTCATCTTCTCCACAGTCACTATTCCCTGGACCTATCAAGAATTGTGGAATCTGCAACTCTCCATCTCATCCGACTGACACATGTCCACAACTTCAAGATGATACATCTGATTCATCTAGTCCAATGGAGCTCAATGCGGCATATGCTCAGCGAAACTTCAACCCTCAACAATCAGGTCAGTTTGTTAGAAACTTCAACCAACCCCACTCTGAGCCCTTCTCTTCTACCTTTAACCCACCTCTGAGGTATGGTAATCCCATTTCTCATCCTCCTCAGTTCCCTCATCAAAACCCAAACCAGTTCCAATATGGTCAAGGTGGTGGTAACTTCCATCAACCTTATCATTTTACTCCTCAACCTCAAAGGAACAATCCTCCTCCTGGATTCCATTATCCTAGTGAGCCTTCCCAATTCCAAAACCAATACAATCGATTTCCCAAGAACCAAAATCAAGGCAATCCCAACCAGGGACAAGCCTCTTCTTCCAAGAAACCATGGGAAAGTGAAGTGGAAGATCTTACCTCCTTCACCCGTTCTAGCCTTAAAAACATTGAAACTCAAATAGGTCAACTTGCATCCCACCTGAGCCAGCAACAACAATAAAATTCTTCCCAACTCCCAGCTCAACCATTACCCAACCCTAAGGGTAATGTAAGTGAAATTGCACTTAGATCGAGAAAGAAAATTGTTATTCCCCATGCTGATTTCTCTACCTCCCCTTTCGATGTTGATCTAGAAAATGAAAAGAACAAAAAGCTGGAAAAGGAACTTGAATCCACTCCTTCACCTCCTTCCATTCCTCTAAGGAACCCAATTCATTTTCCTCAAGACATCTCCAAGCCTAAGAAGTCCTTTGAACCTGATCCTGAAATGCTTGACATGTTTAGACGTGTTGAAGTGAACATCCCCCTCTTAGATGCCATCAAACAAATCCCTATGTATGCCAAGTTTCTTAAGGAATTGTGCACCCATAAGAGGCAACTTAGGAACATTGAAAATGTTTCAACCCAACTGTCCATTCCCATGAAGTGCAAAGATCCAGGGACATTCACGGTTCCATGTCAAATAGGGAGTTCCAACTTTGATGATGCACTCATAGACCTTGGAGCCTCAATAAATGTCATACCCAAATCCATTTTCTCCAACCTTGGTCTAGGTCCCTTTCACCCAACGGGTGTTGTCATTCAGTTATCCAATCGAAGCACAACCAGCCGTGAGGGAATAATTGAGGATGTTCTTGTTCGGGTCAATGATCTTATCTTCCCAGCTGATTTCTATGTCCTTGACATGGAAGGTGAGATGACCTCTTCTCGATCTCCCCTAATTCTAGGAAGACCATTCCTCATGACTGCTAGAACCAAGATCGATGTCCATTCTGGCATCTTATCCATGGAATTTGGTGACCAAGTGGTCAAGTTCAACATTTTTCAAGCCATGCGATACCCATCAGAGAATCACTCTGCATTCTCTATTCATGCATCTGATGACACTTCTAAGAGTCAACTCACCTCCATTTCTTCATGCTCATCATGTTATAATGATAGTGGAGACTGTGAAATCTGCTCAATGATTAACCAAGTTATAAATGGAGAAGTGGATGTTGACCTTTCTTTCTTAGACTCCATCAATCAAAGTGAACTTGAAAACTCTCTTGAATCCCACATCAACTCTGATCTCTACTGCTCCACCTTGGAAAGTGTTGAGTAAAATGATCCAAACCCATCTGGAATCCCTTCTCCTGCTCCTAACTTGTCTAGATCTCAAATCAAGGTTGAAACTGATCTAAAACCACTTCCTTCACACCTCAAGTATGCATTCCTTTTCCATGATCCCTTCTACCCTGTCATTATCTCTGCTTCACTTTCTGAAACTGAGGAGTCCCAACTTGTTAAAGTGTTAGAGGAAAACAAAAATGCCTTAGGCTGGACCCTAGAGGATATTCCAGGAATCAACCCTGCCCTTTGCATGCATCACATCCATCTAGAGGAATCTTCCAAACCAATTAGGCAACCTCAAAGAAGACTCAATCCACTCATACATGAGGTAGTTAGGGAAGAGATTACCAAGCTTCTTCAAGCTGGTATTATCTACCCAATTTCTGATAGTGAATGGGTTAGTCCAATTCAAGTCGTTCCTAAGAAGGGCGGGATAACAGTTGTCACAAATGAACATGGAGAAGTGGTCACAACTCGAGTGAAAAACAAATGGCGTGTGTGCATCGATTATCGCAAATTGAATGCTGAAACATGAAAAGATCACTACCCACTTCCTTTCCTTGACAAAATGCTTGAGATATTGGCTAGAAAGTCACACTATTTCTTTCTTGATGGTTACACCAGCTACTTCCAAATTCCATTCGCACCTCAAGACCAAGAAAAGACCACATTCACTTGCCCCTTTGGAACCTATTCCTATAGGTGAATGCCTTTTGGCCTTTGTAATGCTCCTGCAACATTCCAGCGGTGTATGATGAGTATCTTTTCTGAATTCATTGAGAATTGCATGGAGGTCTTCATGGATGAATTTACCATTTATGGCAAGTCATTTGAATCTTGCTTACATTCACTCTCTTTGGTCCTTCAAAAGTGTGTCAAGTGCAACCTTGTGCTGAATTTTGAAAAATGTCACTTCATGGTTTCAAATGGGATTGTTCTAGGGAACATAATTTCTCAAGAGGGTATCCAAGTTGATCCAGCCAAAATTGAGGTGATCCAATCACTTCCTGAACCCAAATTAGTTTGATACATTCGGTCCTTACTTGGTCATGCCGGTTTCTATCGGTGATTCATTCAGAACTTCAGCAAGATTTCCCTCCCACTCACTCGTTTACTTCAAAATGATGTCACATTCAATTTTGATGAGTCTTACAAGAGATCCTTCATTGAACTCAAATCTGCTCTCACATCTGCTCCAATAATCCAACCCCCAGATTGGTCCTTACTATTTGAATTGACGTGTGATGCTTCTGATAGGGCCATTGGGGCTGTTCTTGGTCAAAGAAGAGAAAACATTCCTCATGTCATCTTTTATGCCTCAAAAACATTGGATGAAACTCAATCACACAACACTGTGACTAAAAAAGAACTTTTATCTGTGGTTTTTACCTTGGATAAATTTCGGCCCTATCTCTTAGGTGCCAAAATCATCATCTTCACAGACCACTCAGCATTAAAGTTCTTACTTAAGAAAAGTGATTCCAAACCAAGGCTAATAAGATGGATTTTAATGCTCCAAGAGTTTGACCTTATGATAAAAGATAAACCTGGAAAAGAAAACCCTATGGCTGACCACCTGAGTAGAATTTCTAATTCTTCTCATTCTGAAATAATTGATCCTGAATTTCCAACTGAACACCTCTCATCTCCCACTCCAAAGTTACCATGGTATGCCCCAATTGTCAATTACTTGGTTTCTGGTGTTTTCCCTGAATATTTTTCAAAAGAACAAAAAGAAAAGATGAAAAGTGATTCAAAGCATTATTTTTGGGAAGATAATAAACTTTGGAAAACTGGGGATGACATGGTAATTAGGAGATGTGTTGATGAAACTGAACAATCCTCTATCTTGGAATTCTGCCACTCAATGCCTGGAGGGGGCCACTTTGGACCACAAAGGACTTCTCAAAAGGTCCTAGATTCTGGATTCTTTTGGCCTTCACTCTTCAAGGACTCACACGAGTTCTGTCAATCATGTCCCACTTTCCAAAAGTTTTGCACAATTTCCAAAAGAAACAAAATGCCTCAAAAGCCATTAATCTTCTGTGAGCTTTTCAATGTTTGGGGCATCGATTTCATGGGACCTTTCCCCTTTCCAATAGATTATCCTACATTCTCCTTGCCATTGACTATGTTTCTAGGTGGGTCGAGGCCAAACCCACTAGGAAAGATGATGCTCAAACTGTGAGTGAGTTCCTCAAAACCCATATCTTCCATCGATTCGGAACACCACGTGCTTTGATAAGTGACTTAGGAACTCATTTCTGTAATAGAACCATGGAGTCACTTTTGAAAAAGAATGGGGTTGTATATAAAACATCCACTGCATATCACCCTCAAACAAATGGAATGGATGAACTTTCTAACAGAGAAGTGAAAAGAGTGCTTGAAAGAATTGTTAAGACCACAAGAAAAGACTGGACTGATAGACTTGGTGAAGCACTTTGGGCCTATCGAACAGCCTATAAGACACCCATTGGGATGTCTCCATTTAGGCTAGTTTTTGGTAAATCCTGTCATTTACCAGTTGAAATCCAACATAAGTCATTTTTGACTGTCAAAACATGTAATTTTGATTGTGAAAAATCTGGTGAAGAAAGATTGTTGCAGTTGACTGAATTGGAGGAGCTTCAACTCGATTCGTATGAGAACTTCATTCTCTACAAAGAAAAGGAAAATTCACTCCATTATAAGCACATTCTTCGAAAGGTATTTCATGAAGGTGAAAAGTTAATGGTCTTCAATTCTCGATTTCGACTTCACCCAGGTAAGCTCAATTCTTGTTGGTATGGACCTTTTATTATTACTAATGTTTACCCATTTGGTGCAGTACAAGTCCAACAACCTTCTTCAAAAAGAACATTCACGGTAAATGGACACCGGTTAAAGCATCACCATGAGAGGCCATTCACTTCAGGTTCCACATCGACTTCCATTGACCCACCACTAGATGGAAACGGCGACCCACCAAATCCAAACCAGGGGGCACCTCTTTCCCTTTAACTCTCTCTCTCCTCAATCTCTCTTCCCTATCTTCTTCTCTTTATTTCTTCTTCTTCCTCTCTCCCTCTCATTTTTTTACAACATTCTTCCACAACCTTTTTTCTATTTTCTCTTTTGTGTGGATGTGTCATTAAAAATAAAAAAAAATAAAAAAAAATTAATTAAAAAAAATGAAAATTAAAAAAAAGGGGTGTCATAATTACTCATTATCCAATATTGAAATTCTGTCCAACCATTTTGTGGAGTCAAAAGGCTTGTTTTAAACTCAAATATATTGAATTTTTATCTCAAACTTGGGTAAACAATTTTGTGTCAATAACAAACATTTTGAATGAACAATTTTTGGTGGAAAATGATTCTCCCCTACCGTGAGGAATAACATTAGCCTTCATGCCAAGGTCATCTATGGCCATCTTTTTCATTGTGTGTCTTCACCACTGATTTTGAGTCTTGAGTTTGTGGACCTTCGAGCTGAATTTCCATCTTTTGTGTGCATTAATATGATATAGGCATTTTCTAAGCCACATGAGAATCAGAATAGCCAAATAGCCTCCCGTTACCCTTACATTGATCCTACTTTTGAAAGCCCATTTGAGCCTATGAAAACCTTTCTTTTGATTGCCACATTACAAGCCTAATACCTTGTCCCACCCAACATCTTCATGGATTTTCATGGTACAATTTATTGAAATTTAAGTGTGGGGGGAATGGACTTCATTTTTTGGCGTACTTTCATTGATTTCCAATGTGTCATCATATGCTTGAGGGAAAGCATCCATTCAAGTGTGGGGGAGAGTTTGTAATTCTATGAGCTTTGGGGTGTATATGTGTAATTTTCATTTGTACAAAAGTCATTGAAAAGTGTTCAAAAAAATGAAAAAAAAATTATATTAAAAAAAATGAAAAAAAAATAAAAAAATGGAATGGGTTGTGTCTTGGGTGGGTCAAAAATCATTCATCATCAACCTTTGATCTTGTTATAACTACTAAAATTAGTTCCATGAGGAGATCAAGCATGGGTTGGGAGATGACTGTGAGACTTGTTTCAATCACAACTTTCGAAAAAAAACGCAAAAAGAGAGGGAAAAAAAAAGAACACTTGATTCATCTTGTATTGTGTCATTATTGGAAGTCTTCCATGTTGTACATATTCCATCATCTCACCCTATTCCATTTTATATCTCCCTCACTTTTCATTCATCACACATTCATTCCCTTGTAAATATGTTTTTCTATTTCCTTTCAAATCAAATTTGAAAAAAAATGTGCATTGATTTTTCCATGTTGGTGTTGTTAACCCCTCTTTTCCTTTGGACATTATATACCTACCGTCCCATAGCCGCTGAAAAACCCCTTAAAATACCTCTTGATTCTTTTACACATTATATTTGGGAATGGAAGCTGAGAGCTCTTACAAACTCTTGATTTTCACTTTTTGTTGGTGAATGAGTGAACCTCCTAAAATACATTTTTATCATCTTGAGAGGAGTAAGTTTTGAGTGTCTACATTTTCCAATTCAAACCTTGAACATGAAAAAATGAATTGTTTCTGATGAATTATTGTGAACCAAATTTGTGATGGAATTCAATATGGATGAGTGAAATAGTCTAAACCTCCCTTGATTGGTGAAAAAAAATTTAATATTTGTTGGTGAATGAATATGGTTTTGTTTTGATTTTCTTTTGTGTTTGTTGCACATGAGGACATGCACAATATTAAGTGTGGGGGAGTTGATGTTATTCATTTATTAATATCATTTTATATACTCCCTCTACTTATTTTCAATTAAATGCGCATAACTTATGTGAAATACTCATGCTTTAATATTAAATATTATTTTGGAGTATTGTTTCGAATAATACAGATTCATGTCTGTTTAGTATTTTAAATATAACTCTCACCCTACTAATCCAAATTGTTTGATTCTTGTCTTGTAGGGTTCTACATTCAATTTCCTACAAATCACTCAACTGGAGCATTGGCTAATTCCGCCATTTGAAGGGCCATATGGACCACACAAGATGACCCACCGGATCTGCCTAATTTCTGGACCAGCCTTGAAGATTTCATTACTGGGCTCAATTTCCCAGCCCAAATGAGTGGATATTATTTTTCAAGCTCTTTAATTTCCTAAGGAGTCATGGATAAAAATTTAAAGGCCCAAATCTACCATTTTGGGGCCCAATGGATCCATTTAAATCAAGCCCATCATTCTGTCCGGGATTTTAAATAAGCCCACAATTATTGACTTTTCAACTTATACACTTGTCTAAAGAAGCTCATAGTTTGTGGTGTGAAAGCTAAGATATGGAGGATCAACTTTCCATAATAAATGGTTCGGATTTGAAGGCATCTACATAGCCATAAATGCATTCACATTTAGGCCATGGAAACTTTCTGGATAAAATTGGACAGTAGAAAGGGTTTTAATAATCCGGCCATAACTTTGGCCAAAAAAATCCAATGACAGCCAAATGTTGAGGGTGACTAGTTCACATCCATATATACAATATTGAAAAATGATATCTCTCTAGATTCAGCTTTCTGAAAGGTCATATTGGCGGGACAACTTGAGGGGCATTTTGGGAATGAAAACAGTCCACTACCTTTGGCTATAAATTCACTCCCCTCTTCTCCTTGCAGGAGGTTGGCATTTCAAAAGAGAGGATATCATATTGGCACGACCAAAGCCTTGAAAAAGGCTTGGGAGGACCTTCCATACTCAATTTTTCACTTGAGAGACCTTTCCTCCTCTCTTTGTTTTCACTTACTTTTGTGTTCTTCATTTTTGTAATCTTGTAATTCTCTTTCTTTGTAATTCTGTTTTAATGAAAGTTACTTATTAAATATCTCTTATTCTCATCCACCTTTTGTAGTTTAATATTTATGTTCCTAAAATAGTTTAAATTCAGTTGAATCCCCTTCTCTTCTTTTTCTTCCTCATTCAATCGAAAATCCGTTTTTAATTATCATCATCGTTCGTGTGTGCGTGTCAACGTACCACTCTTTTCTAATCCCTTTATTTTTCTTCTATTCTTAATTTAGCATCATAATTATTTTAACCAGAATATTAAACATCCAAATGGCTGAGTAAATCTCTCATTGGGGTGAGTAATAATTCGGGGATGTTAAGTGATTGAGAGTTTTGCTCGATCAGTATTCTTTAAATTAATATTGTGTATGTTAAACTTAATATGTCATGGATTAATGATATGTTTTGTTTAACGAGTGGTTTCCATGGATTATTGGAACCATAAATACACTACCATAAATAAGTTTTGATTTAGATTACAACCCTAAGTTAAGTTAAGGCTTGGATTAAATCCTTCACACTTAGGAATTCTAATCAACGTCAACTTATGACATGGGTGTTAATTTAATGCAATACAAAGTAAGGCTCAAGGATATCACATGCTTAACTCCCCAATAATGAACTCACCCCAATCTTTATCAATTTGGTAAATCAAACATCATCCATAAATCATTTCAATTAATCTCTTCAAACAAACCCCCCTAATCAAAATACAATCAACTAAAAACAAACGACTATCACAAAGTGTCATCGCCGAGGATTCGACCCGAGTGCTGCTATACACATTAGCAGAGCACCAGAACCTTGAACGGTCGATAGGCGACAATCGGCCGCACTTTCAATCATCAACACCTATACTAGATAAACATATACTATTAGTGTCATTGAAGCGGCTAGAACAGTATTCTCTTGTAAGAGGTGTGTGTTTTGGGGTGAAACCATAAACATATTTTGAGAAAAAAACAACCTGAGTATAAAGATAAATTAATTGTAGATATTAAAGAAAGATTATATACCCTAGAAGAATAATTTCAATAGTATGCTGAGTTTCTATAAAATGTTATGGGGGAAGAAAAGAGATGAAAATACTCATGAAAACCCATTGCGTAATGGTCATGCCCCCACCCCCCCACCACCACCATCTTTGAGGAGAGTCATTCCACTCGAATATCTGTCTTAGTTGACTTAATCAATCTTCAAATAATTGTTTCTATGAATTTTGAATTAGGAAGACACTAATACATTTCCTATACTGATATTCTAATGGGTGAAAATTACAATGATTTAAATCTATCAACACCCACTCATCGCCTTATAGTGAGGGATAAAGTGTTCAATATCAATGATGGTCATCTATACAATAGATAACTTCCAACATGTTATATAATATTGATGACTAGTGTAGCTTGTGATATGAGAATAGAGTTACCTATTCCAATTGATTATAAAGATATTCATATGGTCAACCAACCTATTAAAACATTAATTTCATGGCCTAAAGATCTTGTAAAGACACATGTCGACAAGGAGGTATTCATTTAAAATTTATTTTTTTATGATAAACCATTAATTATCAATAAAAAAAGTTCTGAACTAGTGAATGTTATTAAAAAAGGACAAAGGGAAAGGGGTGAAAAAAGGTTGAGTCAAAAACATATAAAGGATCAATCAAATGATTGAAATGATATTATGAAATCTCATTTACCCCTCATGTTCTATATTTTTATTTACTAACATTTATAGTTCATGCGAATGAAAAGCTAAAAATGGTAGTAATCACATAGTTGGTTTTGAAGAACATATGTATAATGATGGAGTTACAGACTACATTACTCTGGAGAATGTAAATGGAATCATCAACTATGAATGGATAGGAGGATCAATTTTGAATGTATTCATGCATTATGTTTTCATGATTTGGTTTTCCAAAAGTTGATATACTTTGTTAATTATGACAAAATTCATTTAATATTGTTTACATGCATATATATCAATACCAATTGAAGGTATTAAACAATGAACATAAATTTGGACTCATTATTTGTAATGACCCGAATCTTAAACCAAGGTACGGGTCGTTATTTTTTGTTTTTGGATATCTTAAATGGTTCTAATGAAGTCTACTAATCAAGATAAAGAGGTTACAGGAGTGTTTGGGGAACTTCCAGAGCCCAAAGCTCCAAAACAAGGAAAGTAGGTTGGGTTGCACGGTTTGTCTATAACTATTCAATCGAAGCACACAACCCTTAGGTTATTGTACTGGGGGTCTAGAGTCCATCTGCACGGTCTATGCATGGTTGGAAAAACCATGGACAAAGGTTGTGTGGTGTGCCTAGTGAAGTAGTGAGTTGTGCACGGTGTGCGTACGGTTTGGCCAAACCATGTGTAGTAACCATGTGCACCCAATTTTGAGGCAAATGACCATTTATCCCTCTCACCTCTTATTTTCTTTTCCCATTTTTTCTTCTATTTCATGTGGAAAAAACCCTCATTCCTTACCTTTGAAGCCCAAACCCTTCCCCTCCTTGTATCGCTTTCCACTCCTCCGTCCATTGACCGATTATTCATCTTAGAGAAACATCGAATAGGAAAAGGAAAGGCTAAACCTATATACTACTCCCTCCTCGCTAAATTTCTCCATATATTGCACTATTTAGATGCAGTCTTATTCACCATATTTTTAGTGCATTAGATAGAATGTCAGATATACTCCATCCTACACCAAATCTGAGGTCGATACTCGGTGAGTTGACATCTATGGCCCTAAGGTTGGTGGTCACATAGTTTTCCACTTGAGTTTTGGACATTCTCAATTTAATCTCATTATTTCGTGAGCCTTCCTTTATTAAGATCCCATGTTTTGTTGATTCCTTCATGTCTAATTTACCCTAGCATGATGAAATAGGTTATATGAATCATATTTAGGGGTTTAGAGAAAACTCTTGCTTCATATGGACTCTGATGGCATGTTCCACCCAAATTTTTCATTTTAGGCCAATTTTAAAAAATGTTTATTTATTTTTTGTAGCTCCCAGCATGGTCTTTAATTGATTTTTACACTTTCCTATGTTTGTATGGAGTGTACGAAGGTGCATCAATTGTGATTAGACCCTTTTGGTTAATAATTTTCCAAATGGGTCTATGAGTATTTAACTTCGACATTTGGACCTTGACACCTTGACCTGAAATGGATTTTCCATGTTAGGAAAATTGGACTGTAGGATTTTTAATTTGGCTTGAGTGAGTTGGCATAAACCATAAAAATGTTTTATCTCAAATAGAATGCTTTCAATGGATTGAATGACTTTCCCTTGTCTTGATTTATTAATAAAATCATTTCATAATTGGTTTTCTTATTTTATTGTAAATGATGTAAGATGGTTTGCCTTACATTCTATAAGGTCAATGATTATGAAATTACTATGACTGTGACTTAGAATGTGAATGTGTGGATGGTAGGAATTCATACCCTAAGACACTTACGAAATGTATGGGTGGGAGGCATGTTTACCCCACACCATTGATAGCCCCTTTTTATATATATGGGTGGGATGAATTCTAACATCGTGCTAGTTATAACCTCTCTATGGATGGGAGGAATTTTTACCCCATGCGAGTATCTTCAATGGGTGTGATGAATTCATACCCCCCCCCCCCCACCCCA
This sequence comes from Viscum album, assembly GCA_963277665.1. Classification (NCBI taxonomy): domain Eukaryota; kingdom Viridiplantae; phylum Streptophyta; class Magnoliopsida; order Santalales; family Viscaceae; genus Viscum; species Viscum album. The sequence continues at coordinate 255,453,005 of OY728128.1, read as the reverse complement.
GCTACATTATACATGTATGGACAAGAGGCATTCTTACCTCATGCCAGTGATAACCTGTATATATATACCTAGTGACTTATTCAAACATACCAACATAGAGATAAAGTAGGTAGATCTGCCAAGTTTCCTTTGGGAACTATGAAAGGAGGTAAATTTTTTATTCATTATTTATTTACTTTTAGGTTGTTACCAACACAGTGTTTACATACAAGTGCCACTCGGATTACATGTAAACACTGTTGATGTTGGCCTACTGAGATCTATCTAACACCCTACTCAGGACACCCTTGGCACCTGAGCAGACTGTTTTCCTATAGGAATGGATAGGGGAAAACACCACTCATCTAGCTATTTACTCTTTTTCTTAGATAGAGCTTAGGGGAAGAAGATCAGGCATACAATCAGGATGCTATGGAGAATTTTTTTGATTTTATTTACTTTTGTACCTTGTATTAGTATGCCTGCTTCTTGTTTCATTTTCCCATTCTGTACTGGCATGTCAAGAACGCATGTCTTTATTAGGCACTATCATGAGGCTTTTGTTATATTATTTGGTCATCCATTGTTCACTTCATCTAAATGTATGTTTATTTTTCTTATATTTTATGTTTTTGTTACATTAATTGTGTGCTCTATCATAGGGGTATAGTCTCCCCATAGATTTACCTTCACACCCCTACAGTTATTTGGTACCCCTTGATTAAGGGGAGACACACCAGGGGTTGTGTGGCCAATAGGGCTTGGGGAATGGGTTATGTGGTAGTTGGGTCTGGGATGTCCCAAAGTGGTATTAGAGGAGGTTTCCTTTCTTTCATTACTATTTGGAGACAATATATTAATGATGGGGAATGTTTTGGACTTGGTCACAAGCCATTCTTCGGAATCACAAACCCATGTATGGGGTAAGAACCAAGTTTCATGAATTATTATTGTTATTAATTCCGTATTACTATGGATATCATTTCACTGTAGGGTTTTTCACATGAATTGATATGTTATTGATATTATTGATATTGGAATTGTGATTTCATTTCTCAACCAAATAAAATGAGGGTGATGTATAGAACATGAATCCCAATAGGAAAAGTATGAATAAGGCATGCATTTTTCCATGTCACATTTAAATTTCTAGCAAGAATTACCTATTTCATATTATTATTCCTTATTTTAAATATATGGAATTTTTCTGACACGTTTCTGTAGGATTTGGATCATTCTCAGGTGTGAGTTTAGCGGGTTCTACTATTTGGTTCATATGATGTATGGGTCCTTATGTATTAGAAAATGGAATTCTGACTATTTCAACCTTTTTAGGAATGATATAATCACACCGATAATCACAATTTAAATGAAAATGATATCCAAGTGAGTGTCATATTTTGACTCATAAGGTATATGGGCCCTTATAGGCCGAAATATGATATATCGTGGGATTAAACTATTTGAATGACTTATATGGGCCCTTAAACATTCCTAACTTATAAGTTTGACCTGAACTCAACCTTATTAGCTGGTAGTGGGTGTTCTTCATTCTTATGTCATGTTATAGTCTGTTATAACATCTAGTCCTAGATATTGAAGCAGTCATAAAGGCTTGTTCGTTCATATTGGAAGGTTATGGTACCTATCCAAGTTTCTTGAATACAAACCCCTAAAATGTTTAAATATATTTGGAGACATTTGAGTGGAATTTTATCATTATTCTACCATGACATCCTTATTCCATGCGCCATGAAGGTGGAGACTTTCATGTTATAGAGGTGGCGGGCCAAGAGCCACAAGTCCTTCTTCCAGTCGAGCCACATGTGGCTCATCCTCCTATACTAGAGTTGGGTGTTGATGCCCAGTTTTAAGAGGTATTCTTGTGTATGATGAAGAATATACTAGATGGATTTTGACCTACCTTGAGCATGGTAGAGTTGAATCATGAGTTTCAGCAGCAGCATCCTCCTAATTTCCCGAGAGATTGTGGACCACTTGATGTGGAGTCTTGGATCGAGGTGAACCATTATATCATCGAACATCCAGAGATGCCTCTAGGGAGGAGATTCATAATTGATACTTACATTATAGGAAACTCATACAATATCTGGTGGTATTTCATCACCCAGGCAGGAAAACATAGAAAGATGGTTTTGGCTAAATTCCAGGATATCTTCTATGACTACTTCATTCCCACACTTAGAGGGCTGATGGAGCTAAAGAGTTCCCAAATCTATAGTAGGGGACTATTTCAATAATGGAATACTCATCTTGTTATATGTAGATACATCCTTTATATCCTTATATACCTACTGATGAGCTTATGGATACTAGGCGATTTGAGGATGTGTTATGTTATGCCATTCATTCACAAGTAATGTTTTTTGGTTGATAACTATTTTTGAAATTTTCAATCATTCCCTAATTATAGAGAAGAATATGAGAGATGGTGTGGGTGAATTCTAGGGTGGTTCGGCACCTAACTCTTCTAATGGATATTCTTCTAGGAAAAAGCGACATTTCATAGAGTCTCGTGGGAGTAGCAGTTTCCAGGATTCTTTCACGAGTGGTTCTCCTATCTTTCACTGGTGTAGAGAACTATGGAATTACAAGACCTAGATTATGTGAAATCTAGTAGAGTATAGACGCTATGAAAGGATGGGTCATCTCAATCATTTCTACATAACATTCCTTAAAGTTCCTAGTGAGTAGGGATTTTTACCTACTCCTTGGGTGGGATTGGGATTAGCAGGATCAAGACAATCGGGCAGTTGGAATGTCATCGGTCGATCAGTCCGAGGTAGTGGTTGAGGAATAGACAAACAGGCTTATGATTCTTAGTACTATAGTGAAATCCTGCTTAGGGAAGTTAGGAAGTGACTCATGGTCATAGTATAGGCTAGTTATATGTAGTCCAGTCTACACTACAAGAGCATATCTCCAGACCATCTACTATATGAGGTACTAATGTAGTATCTTCCACTTTAGTCTCTCCTTTTTTATACAGGCGTTTCTCACTCATTCATATCTGAGGAATCTGTGGGAATTTTGGGCCTCGACATTGAGTAATATCCTCATTTTATGATGCCATATGCACCCTTAGGTATCCGTTCAGAGAGTGTTTTCCGCCGTCAGAGTTTCCCCCTTGAGGTATGCAGTTACCATTTCAAATGGAACCCTTACATTCTCAGCATGATGAGTTTTGATTTATTACATGGGATATAATGGTTTTTCCCTATAGAGACCATGTTGACTGATATCATCATAGGGTGACATTTACTTCAACAGAGGGCATTAAGTATATGAAGAAGGGAGAATTGGATGTTTGTGTGACACAAGCAGGACCCAAGAAGCAGAGGTTGGGTAGTGTTAAGGAATATTTTTCTAGTCATTACCTTGATAACAAATGATTGAAATTCATTTTTAACTCCTATAGTAGAGCTTTTGAAAGACATTTTTCATGATGACTTTTATGGTCTACCTCTAGTGTGAGAGGTAGAGTTTACTATTTAACTTCTGTCAGGAGCACCTACTATGACCATTCTTCCTTATCTGATGGCACCTAAGGATCTTCTGGAACTCAAGAATTAGTTGGAGGATTTGGAGGTGAAAGTTTTTATACACCCCAATACTTCTCCGTGGGGTCTACTTGTCATATTTTCCAAGAAATTGATTGGTACCCTTTGTCTTTGCATGGATTATTGTCAGTTAAATTAACTGACTGTCAAAAATTGATATCTATTACCTATAATAAAAGACCTCATTGACCAAATTCTAGGAGAAAAGGTTTCTTAAAAAATAGATCTACGATTGGGATATCATCATGTGCATTTTAGGACATTATAAATAAATCGTATAGCATTTCGGAGCAAGTATGGCATCTATGAGTACCTGGTTATGCAGTTTGGACTCACGAACACACCTGTTGTATTCATGCCTTTTATGAATTGGGTTTTCCACCCATATTTGGATTCATTTGTGGTTGTCTCCATTGAATATATCTTATTATATTATGATTATATATACAACCATGAAATCCATCTTGGGATCATTCGGAATAAGCTGAGAGAGAATCAACTCAATTCAATGCTCAGAAAATGCCATTTATGGATCGATAAAGTCCACTTTTTGGGTCATTTCATCTTGGAGTCAAGAGTTTCAGCTGAACCATATAAATTGAGGGTTTTGGTTTCTTTGGAACATCCCAATATCATATTTTATATTCAATTTTTCTTGTTTCTTATTGGAAACTACAGATTCTTTAGTAAATATTTATCACACCTTGCAATGCTGTTAATGGTCATGACAATGTAGGGTGTGAAATTCGAATGCTATGAAACTTGTGAAGTTGACTATCAGGAGTGGAAGTGAAGACTGAATTCATAACTGATACTAATTCTTCCATATCTAGGAAGGGATTATATATTCTATAGTAAAGTATCAGGCTTGGAGTTGTTCTAATGCAGAATGAGTGGGTCATTGCATATAGTTCTCGTCAGTTAAGGCCTCACGAGAAGAATTACCCAACACACGACCTAGAGCTCACTTCTATTGTTCATGACACACTCTTTAGAAGACACTATTTATTAGGAGAGAATTTTTTGGTGTTCATAGAGCATAAAATTCTCAAATACATCTTCACTCAATGGTATCTAAATCTTAGGCAATGTAGGTTGGTCGAGTACCTACAATCTTTTGATTTTGAACTTCTCCACACTCCAAGAAAATAGAATTCAGTAGCCAATGAAACGAGCCAAAAGATTCATACACAAGAAGTTCAGGAGTCTAATAATGAATGGAAGCATATGTCCCTATTATTTGAGATGTATGTTGAGGTTCCGGAGGACCATGGTTGGACTATTCTCTCAGCCTTAGCGATGACATATACTCTTCTGGAATGAGTAATTTTGAGATACCTATCTGATCCTAAAGGCCTTCTCTTATGGTAAAGAGTCTCATATAATGATGTAGAATCTGGTTGGACTGTCGATGGGGATGATATTCTCTTGTTTCGTGGGCATATATGGGTCACTGCAGCCATTTGGGAGGAGCTGATGAGGGATTTCTAGGCCTCGACATGTGCATTTCACCCTGGTATCACCAAAATGTATCAAGATCTATGTGGTCAATATTGGTGGCCCATTATGAAGCATGAGATATACAGCTTCATCACTCAGTGTTCCACCTGTCAGTAGGTGAAGGCAGAACATTGGTGTCTGGTAGGGCTTCTTCAGTTGTTGTTCATTTCGGAGTGGAAATGGGATAATGTTTCAATGCACTTCATGACTGGTTTACCCAGATCACCTCATGGAAATGATGAAGTGTGGGTTTTCATTGACCATATAATGAAGGTATCACACTTCTTACCTATGCGAGAGACCTTTTCTGTAGATGAGTTAGGAGGACTGTACTTCAAAGAGGTGGTACGTCTAGATGGATCACCTTGTTCTATTTTTTCTGATATAGAAGCCCATTTCACATCTCAATTTTGGAAAGGGGTTTAGAAGGCCTTGGGTAAACACATGTACTTTTGATCACAACCTATCACCCATAGACTGATAGACAGACAGAGCATACAATTAAAGTGCTATAGGTTATTCTTCGTGCATTCATTCTCGACATTGGGGTTCCTAAGAAAAACATATTCCCCTCTTCGAGTTAGCTTATAAATATTGATTTCAAGCTACCATTGAGATGGATCCCTATGAAGACTTTTATTTTAGGAATTTTCTCTCACCTCTATGCTGGATAGAGGTCGGGGAAGCAGCTATGCTAGGGCTTTGTCTCATATAAAAGACTTTAGAGAAATTCCACCTGATTTGAAAATGTATGTTGATAGATCGGTATAGACATCAGTCATATTCCAAAAAACACATGTAACCTATTTATTTGGAGGTTGGAGATCGGGTTTTCTTGAGATTCTCACCCAGGTTGGGGAATAGATGTATTCGAAATCAGGGTAATTTGTCACCTAGATTTGTTTCCCACTTTGAGGTTTTGAAGCGGATCATACCAGGGGATTAATATTTATCACTTACTCATAGATAATGGTCTTTTTATAATTTATTTTAGGTATCTCATATTCATTTATATTATCCATAACAATATCACAACTTTTATCCTAATGAGGTTGAGTTGGATATAGATGCTTCCTTTTAGGAGTATTCAGTTCTTATTGTTGATCGGAGTATGAAGACACTCGGAGTCTGGTCCATTCCTCGTGTATAGGTTATATGGTACCACGGTCAGGTAAAACATGATTCCTAGGAGTGGGAAGCTGATATATGATCACAGGGGCCAGAACAATATACTAACAGTACCTATTTACCCTTAGAAGGGAAACTTGGGGATGAGTTTATATAAGGGAGGGAGGTTGTAACAACCCCACACATGCACCAAGGTATGGATCAATATTTTTTCTTTTTTGAAATCTTAAATGGTACTCATGATGTATTATAATCATTTTAATGAGTTTATGTGATTTTTTGGGGTACTTACAGTGCTTAGAGCTCTAAAAAAGGGAAAGTAGGCTGGGTCGCACGGTTTGTCTACAACCGTGTGACCCAGGTGCACAGCCTTGAAGCTACTACAGTGGGGGTCCAAATCCCATCTTCACAGTCTATGAATGGTTAGAGAAACTATTTCTAGAGGCCATGTGGTGTTCTCAATGAAGCTGCAAGCTATTCATGGTATGCAAATGGTTTGGGAAAAATGTGCACAGTAATTGTGCACGCCCAGTTTTGTGGGAAAATGACTATTTCCCCCCTCTCCCCTATTAAGTTATTTTTTCCTTTTTTTCTTCTATTTATTTAGGATAGAACCCTCATTATTTCCTTCCAAATCTCAAACCCTTCTCCTCTAGGGGTCACTTTCCACTCCTCCATCTGGTGACCGATTCTTGATCCGAGAGAAGCATATAATGGGACAAGGTTAGTCTAACCCTGTGTAATCCTACCTTCTAGCTAAGTTTCACCATTTTTTGGGCTATTTGGATGTAGTCTCTTTCACTGTATTTTTTGGGAGTTGGATAGAAACTCAGATCTACTCCAACCTACTCTGAATCTATGGTTGATACTCAGTGATTCATCATCAATGGCACTGAGGTAGGTGGCCATGTAATTTTCCATTTGAGTTATGGTCATTTCATATTTAATCTCATTGTGTCGTGATCTTGCCTTTGTCAAGATCCCATATCATGCCGATTTATTCTTTTATAATTGACCCTAGAATTATGAAATAGTTTAAAGAAATATTTTTTAGATGTTTAGAGAAAACCCTTACTTCATATAGACACCCAAGGTGTGTGCCACCCAAATTGGCCATTTTAGGCCAATTTTTCTAAATGTTTAATTATGGTTTCTAGAACTTGTATTGGTTTCTAATTGAATTGACCATTGTCCCATGTGTATTTGATGTGTACCAAGGTGATTTAATGGTTCCTAGACCCTTTTGGTAAAGAATTATCCAAATGGGTATGTAAGTATTTGACTTTAACATTTGGAACTTAACACACTGACTTGAAATTGATTTTCCATGTTAGAAAAATTGGATGGTTGGTTTTGTAGTTTGGCTAGGATGAGTTAGTCTAAACCATAAAAATTATTTGGCTTAAATAGAATGGTTTAAAGGGGTGGCCTGACTTTCCATTATCTTGATTTATTATTAAATTCATTGCATAATTGGTTTGCTTGTTTCATTTGAATTGAGGTAAGATGGTTTTCCTTAAATTGTATAAGGTGAAATATTATGAAATTACTATGATTATGACATAAAATGTGAATGTGTGGATGGGAGGTATTCATACCCCATTCCACTTAAAAAATGTTTTCGTGGGAGGCATGTTTACCTCATACTGTTGATAACCTCTATGTATATATCTGGGCGAGAGGCATTCTTACCCCATTCTAGTAATAACCTTAGTATGGATGGGAGGCATTCTTACCTAATTCTAGTATATTCTATGGGTTATAGGCATTGTTACCCCATTGTTTCTACTGTATACATGTATGGATGAGAGGAATTCTTACCTCATGCCATTACTAACATATATCTATATATATATACCTAGTGACTTATTAAAATATTCCGGTATTGAGATGAAGTAGGAAGACCTACCGAGTGTCCTTTGGGAACCTGAGCAAGAGGTAAATTGTCTATTCAGTATTTCTTTACTTTACTATTATTCGTTGTACACTATTTACATATGAGCACCACTCAGAATACACATAGACACCATTGTTGGGGGCCTATTGATATTTTTCTCACACCCTACTCAGGCCGCCCTTGGCACTTGAATAGACTATTTCCCTATAGGTATGGATAGGGGAAAACACCACTCATATGGATGTAGACTATTTTTCATAGATGAAGCTTAGGAGCAGAGGGTTGGGCTTAGACTCGAGATGTTATGGATCAGTTTTTTGGATTCTGTTTACAATTGTACTATGTAGTAGTATGCCTGCATCTTGTTTCCTATTACAATTTTTTACTCACATGTAATGCACGCATATCTATATCAAACACTTCCATGAGGATTTTATTATATTATTTAGTCTTCAACTTTTTACTACATCTGTCTATATGTTTATGTTTCTACTATTGTATGTTGTTGTTACATCCATTGTGTACTCTAACTTGTTGGTATATTATCCCCGTTGATTTACCTTTACACCCACAAAACTATTTAGCAGCTCATAGATTAAGGGGAGATGCAGCAAGGGTCATGTGGCCTACCAGTCTCGAGGCATGGGTTATGCGGTAGCTGGGTCTGGGATGTCACATTATTCCCCATGTCACCTATACAAAAATGATTAAAATATATTAAATAAGAATGAATGAAATAGTGAAAAACAAGAAAAATAATTTGAAATATAAAATACGATTGACAGACACTTTAATACCTACAATGAAAGGGGTAAAATAAACAATTTAATAATATCAAATATATTTTCATTAAATTTATTACATTTTCCTTTTTATTTTTTTAAGAAACATTGGATGCTCATTACGGTCAATTTGGATACTCCAAATATATATTTCCGGGATTCATTGCATGGATACACAATTAACTGACCAAACATGGAGGTCTTTTTAAATTTGCAATACACTAAATCAATGGTTTTATAACTAAACTTCAGGTTACATAATTTAAATTATTTTTTAATGATAATTCTATTATGATAGGGTGGTGTTTAAATATCATGAAATTCATGGCATGATAATGTGATTTAAGCATAATGAGCCTAAAAAACTTTCCAATTTGACAAGTATCAGGGCATATATAATAATATTTCACTAACCAAACACATATCAAAACAAAATACTTATTTTTATCAATTTTTTTGTAGTTTTCAAAACAAATAAATTGAAAATATTATGGTTCTTATGTTTTTAAATTTATGAGAGAGATTATATTCCATCAAATAACTAGAAACCCCAAAGAGGTATTTTCGAAGATAATTACTATTTATTTTAAAATATTTTTTAATACTTTGTATATTTATATTTCTTTAGTACTAATATGATTGTTGAAAGTACTCATTTTCACAATACATTGTATATTTTCTTATAAACAAATCGGAATCATGCCTTATGAAAAAATATTCACAAATTCCATTAATATGTCACTTCCATAGAAGTATTGGATTGTTTCATATTTATGTTTAATTTATTTATTTTTAGTATTAATTACATAATTATGGTTTTATTATATAAGAAGATTCCTTTGTTCATGTTGGGGTGGTTTGTTCAAATCTACTCATGCTTGTGAGAGATTAGACTCCAAGGTTGCAAGTGCGATAATAAAAACAACGAACTGTGTAAAGAATGTATAAACCCATCATGAAAAGGTGAATTAATATTAATTATTTAGTTAATTTTTCCATAATTTCATCTACTATTTGAATGTTCTTTTAGTTATCATTTTTATCAAATACTTATTTAATTTTATTCACATATATTTTGGGAATTCATATTTTTCATTGAACTATCTACAACAAGACACAAAATATATAACATGTTCATTTCTACTAATGTTACCATGCTTTCCATTTATTTTATTTGTAAACCCTCCAAAACTGCATATTATGTTGATGTTCTTAGCCAAAAATTAATTCTTATTGTTGAAAACCGTAAGAGTATAGGAATTTTTTTCAGCTAACAATATCAATTCAAATTGTAGTGTTGGTAGTTAAAAATCAAAGTAAATGGAATGTATGCAAAAATTGGACATTTATATTGTTTTTATACTTGATGAAATTGATCCAAAATTCATTTGGGATTTGAAGGAATTGAAAACACATTAATTAGACACATGGTGTGACAGGTATGACACTATATGCATCTTTTTATTAAAAATTAATATTAATTTTAGAAAAAAAGATAACTAACATACTTAAAACAAAAAAAACATTCTTATTGTATTAATACTTTAAGAAAATGAACCATAAGTCATTTAGGATGTGTAGGAATTAGACTTAGCTAAATCTAACACATGGTATGACTAGTATGACCCTATGTGTGTCTTTTTATTTAAAAGTGACATTAATTTTAGGGAAAAATAAAACTCACATACTCAAAAATGATAAAAACACATTTATATTGTTTTTATAATTTAAGACAATAATCTAGAAGTCATTTTTTATGTGTATTAATAAACCTAAACTAAAATTGATACATGATGTTGTCGATATGATTCAAAGTGTATGTTATATGTTTAAAATTTATATTTTAGGTCAAAAAGTTTCACTGACTAAAAATAGATCAAATACACTATGATTGTCTTGATAATTTATTTTAAAAACTTATAAGTCATTTTTTATTTTTATGAATCATTCTCACATCAAACTGCAGCATGATGTGACTGATATGACTCAAAATGTGTGTTTCCAGTTTAAAATGACATTTTTGTTAAAAATATAAGTGACATACTGAAAACTAAAAAATAGAATTTGGATTGATTTTCTACATTACCAAATCATCTATATGTCATTTTAGACATGTAGGAAATAGTATCATTTATTCCAATGCATGGTGTGACTAGTATGACTCTCAATGTGTCTTTTTATTCAAAATTGACATTAATTTTAGAAAAAAAGGGAACTAAAATACTCAAAACCAATAAAACACATTTGGATTATTTTGATAATTTATAAAAAAAATACATATTTCATTTTTTACATATATGAATTATCTTAACCTCAATATGATACACAATGTGTCTGGTATGACTCAAATCACTCGTTATCAATTGAAAATTGATATTTTAGTTCAAAAAATGACACTCCATGAAAACAAATAAAATGCACTCAGATCAACTTGATAATTTAGTAAAATGATTCATAAATCACTTTTGACATGTGTAAATCAATCTTAAGTCAAACTGACATATGATATGACTGGTGTGACTCAAAGTATGTGTTTCTGGTTTAAAATTAAATTTTAGAAAAAAAGTGAAGTGACATACTGAAAACTAATAAAATTCATTAGGATTGTTTTCATACTTTAGTAAAATGATCCATATGTCATTTGGGATGTTTAGTAATAAGTGTCACCAAAATCAAATGCATGGTGTGACCAGTATGACACTAAGTGATTCTTTTTATTTAAAATTGACATTAATTTATGTAAAAAACATCTGACATAATCAAAACTGATAAAACACATTCAAGTTGTTTTTATACATTAGGAAAACAATACATAAATCATTTTTTGCATGTAGGAAATATCTACATCTCAATTTGATAAATGATATTACCAATATGACTCAATGTTTTTTCATTTATTTAAAATTGTTATTTTAGTTCAAAAAGCAACACTCACTGAAAACCAAGAAAAAATGATCATATTTTCTTGATAATTTAGGAAAATGATTCATTAGTTATGTTTGATGTATAGGATGTATTCTCACATCAAACCAACACATGATGTGATTGGTATGAATCAATGTCCATGTTTATAGTTTCAGAAAACATTTTAATAAAAATACAAGTGACATACTAAAAATGCATAAAATGATTAGGATTGTTTTATAATTTATGAAATGATCCATAAGTCATCTTTTATGTGTCGGAATCAGTCACACATCAATATAATGCATGGTGTGACCGGTATAATTCCCATTGCATTTATTTATTTAAAATTGGCATTAATTTTAGTAAAAAAAACAAGTGACATTCCTAAAACCAAGAAAATGCATTTGTATTTTTTCTTAATTTAGGTAAATGATTATAAAATAATTTATAATATGTAGTAATAAACCCCCAATTAATCTGATTTGTGGTGTGACCTGTATAAATCTAAGTGTTTCTTTTTATTTAAAATTGACATTAATTTTAGTAAAAGAACAAGTGAACTACTAAAAATCTTGAAAATGTATTCATATTGTTTTGATACAATAAAAAGATGATCCATAAATCATGTTTTATATTTATGAATCACCATCACCTCAATCAGATGCATGGTGTGACCAGTATGACTGCAAGTGTGTGTTTTTATTTAAAATTCAAAATAATTTTAGTAAAAAGTACAAGCGACATACTAAAAATTTAGAAAATTCATTCATATTGTTTTGATACTTTAGAAAAATGATCCATGAGTCATTTTTGATGTATAGAAATCAACCATACCCCAATATGACACACGATGTGATTTTTATGACTCCATGTGTATATTTTAATTTTAAATTGACATTAATTTTAGTAAAAAGAACAAGTGACATACTAAAAACCCAGCTAATGCATTAAGATTATTTTTAATCTTTATGAAAACTATCCATGAGTCATTTTGAATTTGTATGAATCAACCCACCATAATTTGATGCATGGTGTGACCAATATGACTCCCAATGTGTCTTTTTTTTAAATTGACATTAAGTTTAGAAAAAATAACAATTGACACAATGAAAACTAATAAAATCCATTCTTATTGTTTTAATACTTCATAAAAATGATCTATGATTCGTTTTTTATGTGTATAAATCGCATTCACCTCAATCAGATGCATGGTGTGATTTGTATGACTCAAAGTGTTCATTTACAGTTTAAAATTGACATTTTAGTTCAAAATGTGTGGCACTCACTGAAACCCAAGAAAATTCACTCTTATTTTATTGATAATTATGGAAAATGATTCATAAGTCGTTTTTGATGTATCTGATGTACATTCACTTCAAACAACCACATGATGTGATCGGTATGACTCAAAGTTTCTTTTTCCATTTTGAAATGAAATTTTAGTAAAAAACACAAGTTACATAATAAAAACTAATAAAACACCTTTATATTGTTTTGATACTTTAGTAATCTGATCCATAGGTAATTTGTGACATGTAGGAATCATCTTCATCACAATCCAATACATGTAATGATTGGTATAACTCCATGTGTGTCTTTATGTAAAACTGACAATAATTTCATTAAAAAGATCAATTGAAATACTCAAAACCGAGAAAACACATTTTTATTGTTTTTATACTTTAGGACAATGATGCATAAGTCATTTTTGACATTTTAGAATCAACCATACTCAATATGATGCATGGTGTGACCAGTATAACTCCAAGTGTGTATTTTTATTTAAATTTGACATTTTATTAATGTATTCATTCATATTAATGTTTAATTTATTTCTTTATAATTACTAATAACATAATATTTCTTCATATATACGTGTATTTTTTTCTCAGGATGAGGTGATTCTTTCAGCAAATTATAGCATGAGTGAAATTTGTTTAGAGGTGATCACGGGTGGCTAAGATTCTAGAACATTAAAGTTTTTGATTGTTTGTGGATAGTAATTATAAATGTTATTATACAAAACATTGTTTGAAATGTATATAGTACTGTTTTTTATATATTCGTGATATAAATTTTATTTTAATTATATTATATTTTTATATTGGTTACTAGTTGTTGTAGTGATATTTTATAAAACATCGCAATACAGCAAGTGGAACCTTTATGAGTACTATAAATAGCATTGATAAAGGGGACCCCCCCCAATAGTGTTGAGGATAACAATGCATTTTTAGTGCTGTTAAAATATGTTTTACGTGTTGTTAAGGAGAATATATATAGTAGTGTTAGCTTATCAACATCTTGTTGCGGAGTAGTTGATTTCTTCTAGAGATCGAAAAAGGAAAGAAAACAATTAATACAAAATCATCTAGTAAGATAAAAAATTTAAAGGTTTAGGTGATGCAGTTGGAACATGGGAAAGGTTCTTTTAGTATTTCATTTGTATTAGAGGCTGAATGTGCTTCTTTGGAGGCTGGATCTTACTAGAGTATGCAGTCATGGACCCCAATACAAGAATCACTTAACGTTGTTAGAAAAAATCAGGTGACTATTTAGAACTCTTATGAAGTACTTGATTCTAATAATGAAGTCAAGGATGGTGAAGCTCGGGTTGATAAGGTAAGGATATGACCAGAAAAGGATATTGAAGAAACACCCAAGAAGGATAAGTCTCAAGCAGCTATTGAAAGAGCCGACTTAGAGGACATGGACATTGAAGTGCTTTCATAGAAAGTAAGAACTTGGAGGATGGAGAATCATCCTAGAAATCGAGGCTGTGGGCATGGGTGTGTCAATTGGAATATCAATTTTGGTTAAGAACATGAGCTTAGAGCTAATATTAGGGAACAACTAGGTCTTGATTGAGTTTGATGTGGGCAGTTAGTCATGTATGACCCCATCCTCTGGTTTTTTTGTATTGGCTTCTTTCTTTTAATAAAAGGGATCTTCTCTTACCTTTAAAGAAATAAATATAAATATATAAATTTAAATATGAACTATATTTATATATAGTTCATAATATTAGATTTAATTTATTTATATAGTCTTTTGTGTTGTTAATATCACTATATTTTATTTTTTATATATAGGTGTACTTATATTTATAAATATAAATATAAATATGTATTTTTAAATGATTAAAAATAAATATAAATAATTAAAAATGTGTGTATATATATTGTATTATATGAATATGTATATATATAACTCAATATTAGTGCTAAAAATGATAATAAAATGTGTACTCTTATCGGATATTAAAAGAGTGTAGATAAAAAGTCACTAAGAAAAGTTTCGACAAGGAGTCTTTTATCAATGTTTTTTAGCATAGATAAATATTATATTTATCAATTTTTTTCATAATTATGATAAAAGTGTGTCCTTTATCAATTTTTTTAAAAAAACTTGATTTACATAAATTTGTACTAATGGGTGTCACTTGAGCCAACCACTGGTCCACCCTTCTTATAGCCAAGTCCAACCCCAATATACACCAACCTTACACCATCCTCTGGTGATCCGATGAACACCTACCCAGCCTCCCCTCCCAGTTCTATCTCATTGTAACCAATATCTAGTGAAAAATATCATTGCAACTCACCACCATCCTCTACTTGGTGGTGGTTCATAGCCATATTCTATAGCATCACCTGATTCACACCCACCACAGTCTCCTACAATCACTAAGTGGATGCAAGATACCTCGAACCCCCTCTCCTACAAGCTCCCTCAACTATATGGTTTACCCATCCACTATCATCTGTGAAACACCAGGCTTCCCTCCTGGTTGAAACCTCCTATGTGCCACCTCAAGAAAGACCCTCATCCCCACACCCAAGAAACATTGTTAACCATATCTAACATCCTTCGCACAGACTGAACCTCATAGGGGTGTTTCCACCACCTTTCATGTATGCACCTAAAATATCCACACTAGAAATACCAACCCACACGTCCACTCCATCCTCTGGCCTATTTGCATCATAACCAGGCACTGTGTCACCACCCTTTCCTAGAACCTTACAGCAACCATCCTCTATTGTTAATCACATATGCACAATAGTGTGTGTGGCCATCTCTTTAGCAGTGAATTTCTCTTATATGTTTTTCGAAAAAAAAAAATTAAATAATTTTAGGTTATAATTTTTCAGAAAAAAATATCAAAAAGGAAGAAGATTCTTTCCCGCATTTGATATAAATTAAAAGGAGGGATCACTCCTACCACATTTTCCACTCATTAACACATATTAATGAAACGGAAGAGGAAGTGTGGGCCTAACTTTTTCCTAACGTAAAGAAAAAGTCAGGTACTTCGCTACCTCCTTTCACATAATGTAAATATGAAAGGAAGAAGCGGTGTTACCACCTTTTTTTGATGTCCCTATAAAATGGAATCCCCCATCCTCGCTCCAAATATTCTTATTCTCTCTAACATTCACTCTCTCTCTCTATAATAAGTCTAGGGGTTCTTCCTTTGTGTGTGGTTGTTTTAGTGGCCTAAAAGGAGTGACAATTTTTTCAAACCATCATTTATATGTATTTTTTCAAATTAATTTAAAAGTTGTTTCTTTATTTAATTTATATTTTAGTTAGTTCTAAATATTGTATTTATTTACTAGTTTAGCAGTCAGATATATTTTAAAAAAAATAGTTATTATTAGTAATGATAGAGTGTAAATTAACTAATGAATATGTTAGGATTAAAGAATGATTACATAATGATTACCTAATAATAATTAACTAATGAATATCATATGATTATGTAATGATTAAAACATAATTAATTAAGGATTATATAATGATTAACTAATCATTAGATAATGAATAATGAATGATTAACTAATTATTGAAGAATGTTTAACTAATGATTGAAGAATGATTATGTAGTGATTAAAAATTGATTTACAAATGCTTAAAGAATGATTAACTAATGATTAAAGAATTATTAACTAATGATTAAATAATGATTAAGGAATGATTAAATAATTGATTAAATAATTATTAAATAATTATTAAATCATGATTAAAGAATGATTAGCTTATGATTAAAAAATGATTAACTCATGGTTAAAGAATTTTTAACTAATTATTACAAAATTATTAAAGAATGATTAACTAATTATTAAACAATTATTAAAGAATTATTAAAATAATGATAAATGATTGATTACTGACTGACTAAAAATTAACTTTTCTTTATTATAAAAACACTTTTTAGGAGAAAGTGAGAAACCAAAAAATCTATCATTACAACCAAAAACCATTAAAACCATAAAACAAATCAAGGCTATAGAATCTGCTCCTCCTTTGAAATTACACCTTGTGAACCATCACAATACCATTTGGCTAGCAGTCCCATGCAGAATTGCACAGGCTCGGAACCGATGGCAGAGCCATACCATCTCGAACTTCCATATCAAAATGGAATGTGCAGGGGGAAGCTTTTTTGCTCTGAACCTCATCTGGAGTAGATACATGTAGAAATCTACTTGCAAGCACATCAGAACTTCATAGCGGATTCGAGCAGGATTCATCCACAAACAGATCACCAACATCGGAGAAAAAAACCCACCAAAACATTACACACTGATTTTCAATAAATTCACATCCTCCACGAGATTAAAAAAAATAAAAAACAAATGCACTCCCAAAAACCAGTTCACTGCTAGCAGAAAATCCAGACCGAAGTCTCTCAAACCTTTACTACCTCCATAGTCTTTAATAAATCCATAAAAACAGAGCAAACCCAAATTCCAGAAACAACCGCAACAACAAAACCACAGCAACTCCAGATCCAAAACCACAGAACACCCCAAAACCAAATCCCGAACCTCAAAATTTATGCCCCTCAAACAGAAATTACCGAAGAAAAACACAGAAAATGAAGCATAATAATCCTAACAACAATCCATGTTAAAAAGTCCAGAAGAAGAAATCCATCACCAGAACGTGAGAAAATCGAGCACCAAAGTCGTCGAAAAATCACCCTACCGCAAGCCAGAACCGGTGTCCCACTGCCGCCATCCAAAAAACCCTCGGAGACCAAAACATACCACCCAACGAACCCACAGAAGACAATATTTCAAGCCTCAGTTGCAGAACCTGGATCTCAGCCGCAGACCATCTTCATACTGCCAGAAGAAACCCTATCCAGTTTAAATTGGAGTGAGGCGAGAGTAGGCCAGCGATGAAGATAAAGGTTGTCCTGGCCAACTCCATGAGGTCGCTGATGCCTCCGCGAAAGATGAAATGCCGCCACAGTCATGCCGAGGAAACGTTAAGGAGGAGAGCCAAGATGCGTCGAGGTAGATGGAGGCAGTAGCGGAGTGAAACCCTAGTGGAATCGCCCCTTATGGGCCCATCCCCCTAAAATGATTGAATAAAGAATTATTAAATAATTATTAAAGAATGATTATATAAATATTAACTACTAATTAACTAATGATTAAATAATTATTAACTAGTGAGTAAAGAATGATTAAGTAATGATTAATGAATGATTAGCTAATTATTAAAGACTTATTAACTAATGATTAAATAATTATTAACTAATGATTAACTAATTCTTAAATAATGATTAACTAATGATTCAAGAATGATTACCTAATGATTAACTAAGGATTACCTAATGACTAATTAATGATTAATGAATGATTAAATAATGAGTAAAAATGATTAAATATTGATTAACTAATCGTTGGCTAATTATTAACTAATTATTAAATATTGATTAACTAATGATTAATGATTGCTTAATGAATGATAAAATATTGATTAACTAATGATTAAATATTGATTAACTACTGATTAACTAATGATTAACTAATGGTTAATGAATGATTAAAGAATCATTAAGTGATTATTAAATAATGGTTAAAGAGTGATTAAGTAATTATTAATTAATGACTAAAAAATGATTAACTAATGATTAACTAATGATTAAGTAATTATTAAGTAATTATTAACTAATGATTAACTAATTATTAGCTAATGATTAACTAATAATTAACTAATGACTAAATAATGATCAATAAATGGTTAACTAATGATTAATTAATGATTAAGTAATGATTAACTGATGAATAAATAATAATTATAGAATGATTAACTAATTATTAAATTTTGATTTACTAATGATTAAACAATGTTTAATAAATGATTAATGAATAATTAATGAATAATTAATGAATTATTAAAGAATTATTATCTAATGATTAATGAATGATTAGATAATGATTAACTAATCATTAAATAATTATTAACTAATGACTAAATAATGATTAACTAATAATTAATTAATGATTAACTAATAATTAAATAATAATTATATATAAAGTAACTATTTTCTATAAATTAATGATTTAATTATTAAATAATTATTAATGATTTATTAATGTATAATTAATTAAGGTTTAATTAGTGATTAAAGAATGATTACCTAACGATTAATTAATGATTAGGTATGGATTAACATTGGATTATCAAAGAGTAAACATATGATGAAAGATAACAAATTTTATGATAAAGAGGATTAACTGCACACATAATTTATTACTACTATGATTTAGATGTCTCATGCTTTATTTCAAGCCTCGTTTGTTACTCTCAATGGATATATTTTAGATAAATCATATTCTCTTTATAAACAATTGAACATATCATTGGGAAAGATAAAAGTTGTTCTAAAAAACAATAGTGTCATCTTTTAGAATATAAGAAAATGTTCTAAATTTTTTTTATCATAAATATTACGTTGTTATCTATAAAATCAAATCCCTATCATGTATCATTCCCATGTGTATATCTTACAGATCATTGGAAAGAAATTGTTTGTGGATAACATATGTATGCATGTAACCATGATATATCTGGGCCTACGAATGGATTTTAATGAGGTTAAGTGATATAGTTTGGTATTGGAATTCTTTCCATACACATAGAGAGCCTTATGCATGACATGCCACTCTAATCACACTGATCTCAATGGATTAGTCAGCCTTATTTAGATGTGGTAATGGGAGCACATCCCTCCCCTACCACCAATGTTTTTGGTCTTGAAATACATACAGTTGTGTTTTGTGATTCTCTACATGGACGCTACTTTGATCACTCATATCTATTGGTTTCTACTACTAGAAAGAGTTATTGAATTTAATTTCTTATTATTTTTCACATTCAATGTTTTAATTTACATGTAGCGTCAGGCACACCACTTCAACAGTTATCCAAGTCACAATTATTGAGTTGCATTGGCCTAATAGAGTCATGCTCCAGTTTTAATGTTTTCAGGGTATCCCATTTCCACCGAGACAGTCACCATCACTTCATTCCATGAAGCTGACAGGGAGGCAGGATGTCAACTAGCATCGACGACATGCCGAGAATCTCAACTTCTGAGATAGATGAGCATAATTTCATATCTATGGTTTCTATATGATGTTATTCCTTCTATTAGAGATGCTCGAGTATGATCTCTGGTATGTGTTGAAGTCTATATTGTATCTTACTCCACATGGAAGTGGGATCTAGGATCTGGTAAGTCGATAAATTTCTATTAGTTTGTTTATTGTAGTATTTCATAATTAATTTTGAATATATTTATAGCATACTTGACTAAAGTATATTATCTTCAGATATTATTCATAGGAGGAGGAGGTTTCTAGCCTAGTAGTGATCTGTACTATATTGTAGGGAATGATTCCAGATTATAGTGTGTTTCTTGATAGTATCTTTGATTTTATACCCTAGGGAGATGACGTTCCAACCTTGGGAGTGGAGGTTTCTTCTCAGGAACATCCTCAGCCAGCTCCTGATGTCAAGGAGACACAAGGATGATGATGTATACCATGTCATGTTTCATGTGAGGCCTCACCTTTTACATAGGTGAAGGTTATCCCTCTATTAGTCCAGCCTCATTTGAATGTGGATATACATCCAGAGGCAAGGGATCTATTCATGATTTCATAATATCAACATTTTTTATAAGATATATCTCATTCGAGCATCTATTATAGGTCATGGTCCTTCTACTAGCCTTCTGGGAGAAGGATTGGGTTCACATGATGACATCCAGTTGACACCTCCTCCCATTGAGACATAGGCATAACATCAAACAATCAAGGTTCCAGTGCCCAAGAATTAACCCTCTATAGGTCATCATACTCCACCCCATCATAGAGTTTAGTGATGTCTATAAAGGTGTCCCATTCAGACACCAGAATTTGGGATGGGAGCTCACCATAGAGAGTAACTATACTCATTCATGTGTATTTTTTCTGTTGACTTAAAAGATTTGAATCAAAAATGTATTCTATCCTCTATATGATTGTATGTCTATTAGAATGAAGAAATTATTTCTACTACCAACCTTTTTTACATGTTTTTCCACTATTTCAATTGTCATTTATATTTTCTCTACAGTTTATATTTTATAATCTTTCAAAGTCGACTACATGAAACCTAGAAAAACATATTAAATTTAAACTAGGTAACTTTAAAATATATATAAATTATAAACTATAAAAACAATCAATATAAAACATAAAAACACTTAATTATCTAAAAAAATTTTGAAAATAAAAAAATTCATAAATATAGTAAATAATTGAAAATAACAGAAATATAAAAAAGATATTATAAATAAAATTGTAATGGTTTAAAACAAAAATATATTGCTCCCATAAAATTATATTTCATTAATTGTTTTTTTGAAATTCTTATTATATTTAATTATTTTTTATGTTCATTAAGTGTGTCATATTTTATTTTGATCTTATTTCTACTTTATTATTTATAAAAATTCAAATACACCAAATTCAAACATTTTTATGTTTCATGTAGGTGAATTTAAAATCACATAACTTATAAAATATAAATATAATCCAATTTATATTGGAAAATGTGAATCAACATATAAAAAAAAATTAAAATAATTACAATAAAAAATATAATAAGGAAAATATAATTTACAAGCCACAAAATTTATTTCATAAAAAAATAACATTTTCACTCTCAAATATTAATGGAAATAATTATAAACAAAATAATATATATATATATAGACAGAAATATTTTTAAATATAAAAAATGTATTATTAAAATAAGCTTTTGGCTGAAAGGTAGCATCGTTGATGCTACCTTTCTGCATTAATTTTCAAACACTTTACAACCTAGACTTATTTAAATTTTTTTCAAAAAACATATAAAAATTCATTGGGAAGTAGTTTTTATGTGTGACAGGGCCATGAAAGTTTGTGTGTGGGAGTGTGAGGGGTGTAGCTAATCCAAACAAAAAATATCTCCCCCAATGGGGATGCTAATAGAAAAAAGGTGACATAAAACTGATTTGGGAAGAAGAGAAAAAAACAAATAGAATTAATTCCATGGAATCAAGAACACATACAATGGTAAAAAATGTGAAAAGTTAATGAAGAGATTATTTATGTGTTTTAGACCTTGTATGTCCTATTTACACAACATCTACACCATCATCCAAATTAATTATTATGTAAAACAAAAGAAAAATAATTAAGAATACAAATAGAAAATATGTAAAAGAGATAATTGTATGGGGACTATGAAATTAGGTGTTTCATATCGAAATTATTTTTTGTTTTATTATAGAATTAATTGTGTGATATCAATGTATTCAAGATTAGAGGAATTATTTTATATGGTAAAATTTAATGTGTTCAATATGAACTATTCTACTAGGAACTCTATTTTTTTCTTAGGACATTGTAATGGGGCACTAGATTTGGCCCACTTTTTTCTCCTACAGCCAGTGATATCCAGTGGATTTCCATGTCATCCATCTAGTATGCGTGAGCTTCTGTATATAGATTATCCTACAACATCGTTAATCTTGAGCATCCATGTACCCAAGGATTTAGGTGCTTATTTATGGAGGCAGTTTCATCCCAATATGCCTGGCATTTCTTAGTTGGTAGGAATGTTTTGAAGTGTATGAAGTGTAATGGAAATTGGTGACCCCTACACCTATCTTTCGACATATCAAATAACTCATTCTACTCACAAATATTTTTCCCCAACTCCCATTCAAGAAACCCTGGATTTGGTATGTTTGATTTCCTTAGAGATCAATCTATGTGCTTTATGTTCTCCTATGTAAACCATTGGTGTTCTACTTATAGGAGAGTTCTGATGGCATCCTTTGTTGATAAAGATGTGTGGCTTAGTTCTTGAGTGATGAATTCCTATCTTATATACCAGGTGAGTCTTTCAACCTCAAAAGAACAAAGATTTTCATTCGCTTCCCAAATATGACTTGAAGAGAATAGGACTTACAGTCTTGAGTATCCGACATTATATGTTTCACATCCCAACATCTAATTTTTTTTATTTTTTTTTCTTTAAATATTTTTCATTTTTTCATTGGTTTTTAATCTTGAATTATGTTAATTTTTTTCTTTTGAGATTAATAAAACATATTTCTGTGTGATTGGTGTTATTGTTATGCACATATACCCTAACGGGATATAAGAACATTAAATCCTAGCATTACATTTGATTCTTTCCTCTTTCTTTCATCTTGAATGTTTTTCTTCTTTTTTATTCAAATATTTTGAACAAATCACCTAGTCAGTCATTTTAGGTTCATGAAAACTATATACTTATACCTTACCAAAGAAATGGGAATTAGAGCCTCATTGGGTTCTCTTTTCTTTTTGAATATGTTTCATGTTTTAATATATATTCTTTTTTTAATTTCTACTTATCAAAATTATCTAAATTCACCATTTTCCTTTTCTCTTTTATAATTGGAGTTTATGTAACCTAAATAGTTTTTTTCAATTATAAAACCTAATTTGATAATCATTCATAACTATTGATATTGTCTTGTTATTAAGGGTGCACGCATATTATTATCTGCAATAACTCATTATTTAATCATTCAGGTAAACATATTATCAACTGTGTTTGAGATAAAAAAAATGATGGTGATAATGAATTTAATTTGTGGTGGATTAAGATGAGATCCTTACTACTTCGGGGATAACTAATTGATTCCATGTTCATGCCTAAGAAACCTATTGTTAATAACTCTAAAACTGGACATACCACTTCTATTTATCAAGATGTAACCATTTAAGTTCATTTTAAGGAACACAGTTCTCTACATATTTCATTAGGTGAAAAGTTATTATAGAAGTTTATTCTAACACCACTATTGTTGGTATGTGGATCATGTTAGAGAAAATATATATGAAATTTTCACTTGTAGATAGGATTTATAAGAAAGACCATGCATTTATATTTAAAATGAGACATGGTATTTTAATTAAATCCACATAGATGAATTCAATAAATTCATGTTAGATCTATCCAACAAAAATGTGACTATTGATGATGAAGATCAAGAAATGATTCTTTTAATTTCTTCAGTTAATTCCTATAGAACATTAGTTTAAAATGAAGTATGGTCATGACTCTTAAAACCTATAAGAGGTTAAATTTTACCTTCTCTCTAAGTAATTATAGTACAACCATAGAGTAAAAGGTGAGGTAGATAGTCATTTCCAAAGAGTTAGACCACAATTTAGGGGTAAAAACAATGATTATAATAAAGATAAATGTAAGAATAATAAACAACCAAATTATAGGTCAGATTCTTGGGAAATTAAATTTTTTTTATTCCACTATGGTTATCTTGGGGACACTAAACTCGAGTGTAGAAATCTTAAACAAGACCTTGATACTAAACAACCTATTCACTAGTCCCTTCAAGTGGATTCTTGTTATGACAATACTAAAGTGTTGAATGTGTTAGTCTATTCACTCACACATGAGTGGGTCTTAAATTTAGGATACTCATTCCATATGTTTTCTTTTAGTATTTCCTTTATTTGGCAGAAATAGTATAATGATATGTTTTTAGGGAATAGTTGGAGTTTTCAAGTGAAAGTAAGAGGTTCTATTTTAATTTAACTTTATGACCACTCTATTATTACTTTTCAATATTTTATGTGGGTTCCTGAACTAAATAGAAATTTGATATCCTTAAGAGTTCGAGACCCAAATAGATTCACTTTTAGGTTTGAATTAGGTTTCCAAAAACTCTCCAATGGCTCAAGAACTATCATTAAGGGTTCCCTTGTTAATGAGTTGTTTTCTTGAAAGGAAAACCTTATTCAATATAGTTGGGATATGTGTATACTACGAACACTGATAACACACTATTATTAAATAAGATATTAGGGAATGTAATCTTAATGGTTATAAAGGATCTTAATAAACAAGGGATGTTGAATGACATTACACCAATTAACCTTCCCTTTGATTGTGTATTTGGTGAAGCTAAGAGAGTTAGTTTCAATAGAATTAGGTTTAAGGCTAATTTCCAATTAGAATATATATATATATATATATATTGATTTATAAGGTCCATCTAAAATAACCTCCTATGAAGGAGGCTCCTATTTTGTTACCTTTATTGATGAATTCTCTAAAATAAAATTGGATTTACATTCTCATGAACAAATCTAATTTTTTTTTAAACTTTTAAAATATAGGAAATCCCTATACAAAATATCGATAGAAATAAAATTATAACAATGAGAATAGAAAATTTCTTAGAATACCTCTAAAATAAATTTATAAAATTTTGAGAATATGAGGGAATTATAATAAAAAAGGATTTTATAGAACCCCTAAACAAAATGAACTTACTGAAATAATAAATATAATTATTCTTGAGAGATTCTGAAGTACGTCAGCATGATCAGGTCACCCAAAATCCTTCTAGGTATAGGATTACACTATGTATATCTATCTAATTAATATATGTCCATCCTATGATGATCATTTTAAATCCCTAGAAGAAATTTGAAATAAAAAACCACCCACTTATAATCACCTTTGAATTTTTTGATGCATTTCATATTCACATTTCAATACTGATAAGTTTGAATGTATATATATTAAGTGAATTTTTATGGGATATCATGAGGGTGTTAAAGTTTATATACTATGGGTTGATAAACCCATTTACCAAAAATGTATAATTAGTAGAGATTTGGTGTTTTATCAGTATTTTTATCCAAAATAAAAATCTATAACATCTAAATGTGATGAAATAACCATTGGTGGGGTTGTTGAAACAGAACCATGAACCCAATTTGAGGATAATATATATCTCACCCACCTGATCCATATCCTATGATCCATGCTAAATTAAAATCTAGTTCCGATTCAAGTTTATATAATGAACCTCCTAACAATTATACTAATTACCAATTGACGTATGATAGAGTTTGGATGGTCCCTAGACCTCCTACTTAGTATATCCAATATGACATGGTTTCTTATGATTATCATGTTTCCTAGGATCTTGTTGAGGATGATCCTCAGAATTATGAGAAATTAATCAATTAAAAATATTCAAAATAGTGGTTCATTCCCATGGATAAAGAACTAAACTCCTTAAATAAAAATCAGACTTTCTCTATCACTGAGAAACCACCCAATGAAAAATTAATTATTTGAAAGTATATTTATAAACCAAATGAGGATAACACTATTGAAGAGAAAATAAATTTTAAATCCAAACTATTTGTGAAGGGTTTCCCTAAAGAGAAGGTATAGACTATTCTAAAAAATCATCAAATTTTTAGTTCTCTTCAATAAAGATATTTCATGATTTTGCTTCCAATAATGAACTTCACATTGAACAACTAGATGTGAAAACCACCATCCTTCATGATGAAATTACTGAGAAGTTATACATGAATATTTTTGATGGTTACTCTATGGAATTAAAATCTAACCATGTTTTCCATTTAAATAAATCATTTTATTGTTTAAAATTATCCTCAATGAAATAGTATGAAATGTTTGATTGTTTTATTATTAATAACCATTTCTGAAGATCCAATATGTTACTTGTGTTTATTTCAATTACATAAAAAATATAATTATTACCCTCTATTATATTTTTATTATATTCTTATTATATGATATAAAAATAATCTTATTACTGATGTTAAATATTAATTAAAATATGTTTTTGAAAATAAGGACATAAGGAAATATTAGAATATTTTTTATGTACAAATAATTAGGGATAGCCCAAATAAAATGTTATATATCTCACAAAATTATCAAGTTATAAAAGTTCTAAAAAGATACATGTTTGAATCTCTCAAACCTGTTAGAAAACCTTTTGGAAAAATAATTAATCATTCATTGATATTGTCAAACACTAATTCTATTTATGAATAGTTTATATAAATAATTCCCTATTCCAAAAATTTTGGAAGTGTCATTTATTCATCGATTTTAACTTGACCTGATATAGATTTTTCAATATATACCCTTATAAGATTTATTACAAATATAGGGAGGACAAATTGAAATGCTATGAAGTGGTTGTTGTGGTATTTTTCATGTACATCTAATTTATCTTTTTGTTATGGTAAAAATTTTAATACTAATGAAATAATTTTTGGATATGTATATATAGACTCTACATCACATATTGATTCTATAAAACCATTAACTCTATATATTTTCACTACTTTTAGAGGCCCTATATCCTAGAAATGGAATATATAGTCTATGTTTTCTCTTTTGACAACAAAATTATAATATACGTCTATAAAAAAGGATGTTATATAATCCTTATGGATCATGGATTTTTTTGATAAACATAAAATTTATGATTATTTTATTATTATTTATAGTGATATTCAATATTATTTGTATTTATTAAAAAAATTATACCTTTTAAAATCTAAACACATGAATATAAGAAAACATTTAATTAGACATGTTATTGATTCGAGAAATGTATGTGTCAATAAAACACATACAAATAATTACAAAGAAAATAGTTTGACTAATGTTTCTATACAATCTAAATTTAAATCTTTTTTAGATAAAATGAATTTGGTAACTATTCAATAACCTTAAGTGAAATAACATCTCCAATTTCAATTAAAAATGGTGTAGATTTATGAAATTAGGTATTTCATATTTTTTCATATTAAATTTACCTTCTTTATTAATCTTCCATTAATTGTGTAATATTCATGCATAAAAAATTGGTTGAATTATTTTATATGCTAAAATTATATATAATGGATATGAATTTTTCAATTATGCAGTTAATTTTTTCCTTGGTTCAGTATGATAGGACAATGGGTATGGACCTCTTGTTTCTATTGTGGCCTATGACATCTTTTAGAATGCCATGTCATCCATTCAGATCATGTGATCTTATGGTGGTTGATTATCCTACTAACCCTTTAATTATATGAATCCATATACCCATAGTTTTAGGCCCTTATTTTTGTAGGTTGTTTCATATTCATATGTGTATCATTTACTTGATACATGGATGGTTTGATGTTGTGGGAGGTGTTAGGGAAATTATTGACCCATGTACCTATCCTTTGTAATATTAAATCACTCATTCTTATCACCAATTTTTTTGCTCACCCTCTCATTTTTAAAACCATATCTTTTTTGTGTTTGGTTCTGTCAAAGATAAATCTCTATGATTTCCATCCTCTAGTATACATAGCTAGTGTGATACTTCTATTTAAGTTTATATGGTATCCATCATTTATGAATATGTGTGATTGGGTTTCTAATTAAATAACATCCAACTTCAATATTT
Organism: Viscum album; assembly: GCA_963277665.1. Taxonomy (NCBI): domain Eukaryota; kingdom Viridiplantae; phylum Streptophyta; class Magnoliopsida; order Santalales; family Viscaceae; genus Viscum; species Viscum album. Next base: position 255,424,589 of record OY728128.1, on the reverse strand, counting down.
GGGGAGTCTTACAACCTCTTATGAAATAATTATTTTCATTCACTTCTTGATGAATACCTAAAGAGAATAAGACAGACAGACCCAAGCATTTGATGTTGTAAGTTTCACATCCCATGATTCTCATTTTTGTAGTATTGGTTCTTTAAAACATATTTTATTGTTTTCTTGGTTTATAATAATGAATGAAGAATATCTAGTTCTTTTATCTTAATAAAACTCTGGTGTGCATGGGTGGTGTTATTTCCATGAATGTAGGCCCCAAAGGGACCTAGGTATATTAAATCCATATGTTCCTTTAACAAATTTATTCTTTATTTAATCTTGAATGCTTCAATTCCATTATATTCAAATATTGTGAAAAAAATCACATAATCCGAACTTATGGGTTCATGTAAAGATATTTGGGGAAGATATTTGTTTGAGATAATATTTCTTCTGATATATGTTTGGTAGTGAAATCTTATAGAATGTTTATCATTTGAAGTGCCACATCTTCACCAAAAAAGGGGTGTGTATAAGTCAAAGATGAGATTCGGAGGTATTATCTCCCTCTCTCTATATCTATACCTCTCTCATGTGCTCTCTTATCTATATAATGAAAAATTATAAAGACTTACTTGACTCACAAATGATGTTAAATATTTAGGAGAGGAAGTAGTGAATCAATAATGAGTAGGTAAGTGGAGCAGTCATGACATCATATGAGGTAGTAGAGGTGGGATAGGTAGATGTCTGAGGTCACTTTGGAAGACTGGAATAGAAAGACGGTATCACAAACTTATATGTGTGGTATAAGAAGAGTGGAAGGGTGGTGAGGCATGAAGATAACTTTTGAATTATTCTATGAGAAAACACACTGAGAAGAAAGAAATCTAGTAACACAGAGTCATCCAATCATCAACCAATAATAACCAGGATAGATCAACAAAGGGAAAACATAAATAAAACATTGGATAAAATAGCCCATCCCAACAAACATCCACAAGAATGAAAGGCCAACATAATAAGGCCAAATAATCCATGCCCACACTGAAGTAGAAAATAAGATCCCAACAAACCAGCAAGTGATGGCCTAAGAAAAAGATCCCACATGGATTGTAAAACATGATCATCCCATAAAAAATTAATTTTAAAAATAATAATAATGAAAAAAAATTCATGAAAATAAAACCAAAAAACAAAACATTTTATTTTGAAATCAAAACACCTGATTTCAAAAAACTTCACTATTTCAAATAAAATGAAAACATAATTGGAGATTTTCATTCAAAACCTAACCTATCAATTTTTCTAGGTATATTTCTATAAAAATAAAACCTACATATAAAAATATTTACCTAACACAAATTCCACTTATCATGTGTCATAAATAGTGCATGTTCTACCCATACCAATGCATATACTACTATCATACTACCACACATGCTCAAAAGTTAAATTAGACCAATCAATGAAATTAAAATTAAATATCACCTATATTAACTAAGTTTACACTAAAGCCAATATAGATAAAAAGAATACTTGGACACCTAGAAAACTAAAATCATCCTTCCTTATGGTTAAATGTAGTGAATCATGAAAACCCAACAAATCCCAAATAATACCATAGTAAGAGGTAGTAGAGACACATAAAACCCAAAAAAAACTAGAATCCTGCATGATACTAATACTAAATTTGATCCAAAAAACTTATACCTGACCTAACATACCCTCTCTTAAAATTGATATCCCTTGTAAAATGAAATCAGATCCAGTTCTAAGATCATGGAAGAGAGAACACCTAGAGACTACACCTAACTATAACAAAGGTATTAAAAACATATAAAAAATAATAACTATAGTGTTAAAATAGATACATATCATATTAGACTGTGCCATATTGTACCTTGTTTTTAAATTAGGATACTATCTTTTAATATGGAAGACTTTACCACACTCAAAATATCAAATGTTCTAAATCATGTTCTTATCATTCCACTCTTTATTGTATTTTTGAAACTGACCCCTAACATGAATTAACTACGGTTCATTATTTAATCCACTAAACTCCTCATTTAATTAATGTGATAGAATATCACAAGACAAAAAAACTTTCTTAACAACTTCTATAATAATATACTCTCTAGCATACATCATGGAATACTTTAAGGTATTAAATTAATCATCAAGAGAATTATATAGAATAAATTCATTATCCTTATCATTAATAGTAGCATCAATATTAGATAATTCAATAAGAACCTTATTAAAATCATCAAGAAGATCAAGAATATAAGAATTAGGGGTCGTATTAAATTTTAATGCCATATATTACTATACATATAACCGAGTAAGGAATTAGACATATGAATATCTTAATGTTTAATACATATGTCCTAAGTATTGGTTTCATGAATGAATTAATGTAATAAATTATACCATATGGTTAATATGATAATACAATAGGCCTTTTCATGAATTTTGGGGATGACATCAACATAGGTGGTGGAAGACCGTCATTCAGTGGAGATAACCTATCAAGACCCAAACCACTGAGGCTCACTTGGATAATGGTAAGAAAATAATAACACTACATGTTTTCCACTAATAGGTTGGGGTGTGATGACTAGAAATGACTATTAATATCACCCACATGGGAGGACTTAGCCTAAAGTAACTCTACACACACACTCGTGTCCATATACCATCATAATAAAGAAAAGATAATAAAATGATACTATTGATTCCTGAAAAGAAACTATCTCACATCAGAGTATAATAAGTAATGTAACAAAATCAAAAATGTTTCAAAATAAGACCACTAAAACTACAAAAAGAAACTATCTTATTGATAGAAAGGGGGATGCTACCCAAAAGAAACTCATGGAACCATATGTGGTCTTTCTATCATAACTAAGATCCACCAGCTCATGGTACTCCTAGTAATCCATCTAAAATACTATAATTTACATAATATGTGACATGTGTGGTAAGATCCCATGTTGGGGAGAGTATATGTATACTCAGTAAGACTCCATAAAATCACCAAACACAAAACATCATAGAGAGAGTAGTTAGTTCGTCACCAAAAAGACATTTCATTCAGAATATGAGAAAATAACCATAATAATAACATATAAATTCTTAAATGTGGACATAAAGTCTCAATGTGAGGTCATAAACTCATTACTAGCATAGAATTCTACTAGGGCCTAAACGGTAGCATCTTCACTAGAGAACTCACTCTAAGGATCTCACTATACTAATAAAACTCAATCGATACTATATAATCATTTGGTATTTATATGAAGAATCACTAAGGAAACTGATATAGCACATCTATGGTACTCAATTTATTGGAATAAAACTTTTTGGATGATAGAATATTTCGATACATGGATAGAGGATCACACCTAGTGCCAATGGGAAATGCCTGACCCTAAATGGAATAATCCTCTAGGCAAGGGATTGAACACCACGGTATGTTGGTCACATGATTCCTAACCCTACCTAAGGAATAAATTTTGGGGAATGAGTATATATCCCCTGGGCCTCATGGAGGGATTATTAATCTAATTCTCTAAGGGGATCTTCTATCCAATGATCGGGACAGTCAGAGTTGGTGCCCTCGAACCAATTAATTTTTTACTAAATATTGCATGTATAATAAAAGATGTGAATATTAATTTAAATATATTATCACATATTGATTATTATTATACATAACATTGATGTTATAATTTTATAGAGTTTTTGTGACATTGAAATTGTTATAGAAGTTCCCCTCTATGATGATAACCTTTAAGTGCAATGAAGATATTCATAAAACTAGTTATATGTTCAGAGAACATATTATGAGAGTCTATATAGTACATTGACTGTTAGTTGTGAGTACTCATAAATGGTTGAGTCTTCTTATCATGGGGTTTGTACTTGGTAATCTCCAAGATATATGACTATGAGAACATACCCATCAGTAGGAATTCCACATGTTTTGGTGTCATCTGATAATCCTATATATGAGCAGGTATAATGTTCTTTAGACTTTAATATTATCATTATTGCAAGACAAGGAACCCACACTTAGATTTACTAATAAAAACCATAACACCATAAGTTGGAGGGAAGTTGGGTACATTGGGTGTGTCATGAATGAAATTTTATTAATGGATATATAGAGGAAGGATTTTTCCCTTTCATCTTTATGGATGCTGATATATCATCCCTTTGATTGAAATATAATTATCACATTAAATTCCATGGCCTTGGTGTTATGAAGATTATTTCATATAGTCAAAAAAATATGTATCAAGCATACAGGTTGATTGAATAGATGTGAAATATTCATCATGAGATATCAAGACAAATGTATTATATTACATAGTGAGTTTTCATATGTGTTTGTCAACATTATGACATAAAGTTATTTCTCTTGGGTTCCTTGACCCATTTCTAGATAATAACACTAGATTTTAGGCATACCTACCTAATTACAAATAGAAATAATCCTAGAGGGTCACACACTAATTTTTTCCCTTAATCTTAATTAAATTATATTTTAATTTAATAATTTGAAGAAACATTATTCTTGTGAGAGAAGAACAATTTTTTTTGTTTTATTGATTGAAAATATTCAAAAGTCTATCAATATTAATTTATTCATAAAATAAATAATTTATTTAATTATGTGAAATTTTAATAAATATTTAGTCACTAGATTGTGGATAAATTATTTATTTTATTTAATGAATATTTAATAAATATTTATTCCTAGTTTTGTGAATAAAATATTCATTTATGTTAATAAAATATTTATTCAGGTATTCATTAAATATTGAAGAGTTTGAGAATACCAAGATCATTTTCAATGATAAATATTAATTTATAAGCCATTACAATAATATCTATCATTATGCAAGTTAGGGAATTCCATAAATTATTATTATTATTATTATTATTATTATTGTATTTCATGTGTTTTATTAAAGATTATAATATTATTTAAGACTTGGTGTGCAATTAAATAATTCCTTAACCATAACCTAAACTTTATAAATATATGGTTACGTATATTATATATAGTTAATCTAAAGCTAAGGATATAGAATTCTTATGAACAATAGACTTCTCTCACTCTCTCCCAAATTCATCCTCTTCCTCTTGAGAAAAATAAGAACTCCTCTAACCTTGAAGGATCATAGAGAAATTAATAAAAACAAAAAAAGACATTTGATTCACCATACTAGTACCCAGAAATAAATTGGTGTTTTTGGAGATCAAAGAGAACATCTGGATCACCAGTATAGGGATTCTAAACATGTATCCTTATAGTACAATGAAGGTAATCCAAAAGGACTTTTTTTAAATATCATCAATGTCATCCAAAAAAGGATCCTAAGAAAATGAAATAATTTCTTCCAAATATTAATACAATATTTATAAATTTAATTTGAAAGACCCTCTCCTGGGGTTTCAGGAAACTCTAATTTAAAATAAATTTTAATTCAACTCCCACCAAAGGTGCTTCCATTTCAACCTATACTTACAATGGGTGTCCGAGTGGTCATGTTCTAAATTTATAATTATTTATTTTATTTTTGATCAATATGCACATTTGCAGTTGAATATTTCATTTCATATTATTCATTATTTAATATTATTTTAATTAAATAAATGGAAATTTTAATTCCTTAATTCATGATTCAAAATTTATTAAGTTAAATAAAAGATAAAGAACAATCAGAGATTCCATCGAGAAGTGTTGAGGAATCTAGCGAGATAGCATGGGATTACAAAATGTGTAGTCAGAGTACACATCATTGAACAAAGATTATTATACCTGGTCGTGTCATATGATACATGATGCACTAGGATATAATTACACAAGGTGCATTTATTTCACATCATTTATTAACCAGGCCAACCTAGCACATGGGATATTTGATTACATAGTGTGTTACAGGAATAAATGTTGTGTAGTCTACAGGGGTTAGTAGTGAAATTTGCGCATTCAATATGATAATTATACACAGTCAAACCACATGATACTGAAAACTTTATGAATTAATGATATAAATGATTATGAAGTGTAAATGATATGTATTTCATCATTTCCCCACATCAAAAATACACACAAATCCATTCAGTGGGTTATGTAGACACATGACATGAGTGAGACACAACATATAGTTGGTCTGTAAATGTTGTATAGTTGTGACTAATTAACACACTGAGTTATTCATTGGGTTGTGTTGACGCATTACAAGAGTTATATGTTACATCTATCTATCTTGTACACACCATGTAGTCGAGATGAGGTACACAACCTAATCCCCATGCATATAACTCTAGTACACGATAACCGAGGTATGTGGTGAGTTGATCAAAGAACATGTCATGTAGTCTCAAAATATAAGGAATAATTAAATTACATTGAACATAAAATTTTAGCATTAAAAAATTATTTTATTAACATGAATTCCTATTTTGATTAAAAAATTAATAATGGTTTTAAATAATTTTAAACTCCCAATTAATTTATTTTAATAAATCTATTATTATTAGGTTCTACCATTTATATTCCTTGAATTCAATTAATTATGGGTATCTCCAAATGAATTTAGTTTTTATTTAGGATGAAAGTGAATTAATTAGTTAGTTAATTAATTAAATCACACTTATCTAAATAATAAATAATTAATAGAAATGAATGTTCATCAGTTCAATTTTTCATAGATGTTTCTTGAATGGTCGTTCATGGGCTTGACCAAGACCAATGTACATGTTGGTTATTTTAATTTAATTTATTACATGGTTTTTCAATTATTTATTATTAAATTAAATTTTATGGTCACTGTTTTATCCCTCCCTCCATTATTATGTATGAATTGTGTATCCATGGTTATTTATGTAATCCCCATTAACCAATCCTTTGGTTCCTCTCACCTACATTTGAGTTATAAATACTTGTAATTAATGAAGTACCCTAATACATGTTAAGGTAGTTAAAGTTTAAACCATAATGATTCCAACTCAGGTGATACATAGGTGCATGGGTGGAATGTTGTAAATCATTCCAAGACAGACACAAGAAATTTATCCTAGGTCAAACGTTGATTTAATTTCCCCTATATGAGTCATCTATTAGATAAAATCATGATCAAGTCATTAATTTATTATTTATTTCTTTTTTATGAATTATTTATTTTATGGAACGAAGACTAATATCACATAAATAAATGAATTAATGTGAAAAGATTAAATTTAAATAAATGGATTCTGCATAAATGTTTTATTGGTCATGGTTAATTATTAAAGAAAAATCCACTTAATATTTAACAAGACATGTAAAGGATAAAACAAAATAAAATTTATGAATATTAAATTATAATCCCTAAAATATATATTAATTTAGTCTTGGAATTCCATTACTTTATTAGGAACTAAAATCTTAGAACTATGTGTTTGACTAACCATTATTGGGACACTTAATTTTAATGTGGAGTTCTTATAAGTTTTATGGGTTGATTTAACCATCACACATCAAGAGATGTATCCCTTGCAGGACTTCATGTAACTTAGAAATAAGGTTTGAGAATATCCATGTCAATATTTTAGGATTGAGGATTCTACTCAATAGATCAATGAGATTCAAGTCTATATTTAGCAAAAACTTTTATACCTAAATACCTTCAAGAATCTTGAACAAACCTTATTGGGATTATAAGATGGTGAATATGGATCCCTGCCACTAGAATGACCTATAAACTAGACATTTTGAAATCAATGGTGAGGGATTTTGGGACATGATAAAATAGGTTGAGATTTATTAAAATTAATTATTTTCATTTCCCACATAATTTTTTAATTTAGAAAAGTAATAATCGTCTGTTTTAAACATTATAAAAATTGAAGGTAAAACCATCAAACTACTATGATCATTCTTTACCTTAGGATATGTCATTAAGAATAAAAATTATTGCATATGGTATAATAATTTATATGATTCATTGTAATCATAAATTTTGTATTATGTTTTGTCAATCCCTTATTCATGTTCTTCCAACCCATCAGGTATGTGAAGGTGAAAAAAATGCATATTAGAGACATGTTAAGGATTCTTACTATTTACATTGTATTATATTATCAATTATGTTTAAAGAGTTGATGATACAACATAAATACATGGATTCATACGCTATAATATACCTTCTCTATTCTCTTGAGAAAGAGGGTGAAAGGATAGAAATAAATAAGATTTCCAATGTACTATATCAGTGTAAACTATAAGTATGAAATATATATATATGGATAATGATTTCAAAATTTTGGAGTTATATTGACCAGTTAGAGAAATTGGGATTCACCTAAGAAGATAAATTATTCATTAATTTTATTTTATTATCCATACCAGTAAGGTTATTCTTATTTTTTTAGTTTTAGATAAATGAAATGGATAAGCCACTCAGGAAATATTTTTGCGTACTTTACCAGGAAGATAAGAAGCGGTTAAACCCTATTTATCCACCCCTTATGGTGAAAATATTAAAAGATAAGGATTAATATCCTATGTATAATATATAGCCAAAATATTCTTAATGACATCCATTAAAGAGAAAAAATATTCAAATGTAGAAGAATAAATAGGAGGATATTTTTTTCTTATGTTAAAATAATTGACACTAAAGAATATATTTCAATGAATTGAAGAAGAAAGTAGTCACATCCAATATAGTTATATTTATCATGTTTATATTCTCATATTGTGAATTAAATATAGTATACCTAAAAAATACATGTAATTAAATACAATAAATGGTCAAAATAGAAAGGTTATAGAGTGAACTCAAAAGGAGATGAGAATGAGTGATTCCTTTATTAGTTAAGGTGAGACCACTAGTTCCCATTACCAGATAAGATTGATTCATATTTTTAATAACTGTGATAAAAATTTATTTTATTTTCTGTGTTGTTTCAATGATACATTATTTTATTTTTAGAAAAAAAATATTTTTTATGGTACTAAAATGATAAACAAAGGGTTCCTTAAATCTTGAATAAAAAATATTCATTACATTGAATGATGAATAAAAAAATATAAGAATCTTACCTGAATTTATAAATATAAATATTTTTCAAATAAAACTAAAATTAGTTGACCTTTATATAACCATAAAATTGTTTTAATATAGATTAACCAAAGATACTGGATATATAAACAAACTAATTTCCATTTTTTAGATAAATAAACCTTTATAAACAAAGCTATGTCACAAAACATTTATAGTTAGTACAACAATTCCATGTTAACTATTCTAAACCTAAAGGTAAATTCATATAATTTATAATATTTCATTTAAGAAATTTTAGAAATGCTCTTTGAAGTAAATGAGTGCATTTGTTAATGATTAAGGAACCTTTGATCTAGCTTATCGGAGAAACTATTATCCAAGTATTCACTAATAATATATTTAAAGTAAAGTTAATCCTAAACTCACATTTAATTATACACATAATTATAATAATGGTATTAAAATTAAGATCAATGGTGAGTCTTATATATTTTACCAATCATCCATTATTTCTTCCAAGATATATTTTTTAAATATAATTGCAATAACTGAACCATTTTCCAACTAAATTTTCTAATGGATATCATTTTAAATGTGATGTTATGGGAATATATTAGTACACTAGTAAAAGTATTTGTTGAAAAAAAAATTATAAAATATCCTTAGATACAAATGAATATAAAAAATCTATAGAGGATCCGAGTTAATTGCCACGGAGGTTATTTACATCTATTCAAGATCGACTAGATTTCTATAAAGGAATATTATATCTTTAAAGAAAGTGGTAGTGGAATTTAATTATAGGAATTAAGGCACAATATGTACATGAGATGGAAAAGGAATACTAGAAACTAAAAAACATTGTGGGAGGAGTAGTTCCATAGACATATACTGCGTTAGAATATATAGCTAAATATGTAACACCCCGAGCTTCCACAATACGCTTCTCATTAAATAATGCAATAGCTTGCATTGTACGCAACTTCGAGTTCTAAAACACCGCGACTAATCATAGTAGCCGTTATGAATAGTAATAACAACTTTTTAAAATTATAGAAATTTTATATTTCAAAATGGACTTCATTTTTCGATTTGGAATATCGAAATTATCCTATGTTGAATTTTTGGTATTTTTCTGAGAACTTCTAATTTTTTATGAATAGTGAAAAATACTTAAAAACAACTTTTTTAATCAAAATAATTTATAGTGATAAATTATACTATTTAGTGGTTTTAAAGTATAATTAGAATATATTTTTACAATTTTATCCAATGGTGTTCATTAGAATTAATTTAACATTGAAATTGGACATAAACAATTGCCAATCTTTTGATATAAATTGTTTCTTAAAAACACGCTATTTGTTGTGACAGCGGGAATTAATTATAAAATTATTTTAATGCAACTTATATTTTTGGAATTTTGTAAAATAGACATTATTTTTGAATTCGGAATATCAATTATAGCTTAGGGTGAAATTTTGGCATTGTTCTGAAAAACTTCAATTTTTGATGAATAGTGAAACCACTAAGTGATAGTTAAATAACTGATTTTTCGTTTAAATGAAATATTACCACTTATGTGATTTGATTTTCAAAAATCCGACATACATGGTTGTCATTAAGAATTAAAATTTGGTTCAATGAGATTAAAATAATTTTTGGTGAATAGTAACTTTTAAGTTCTTAATCGCGATTAGAGGTAATTAGTGTAGTTTAAGGTAAAAATAATGTTTTAATAATATGAGATGAGCTTGAAACATGTCCTACCCTCATTGGATGTTCCATGGCCGACCAAGACAATCCATGGGTCAAATTGGGGACCCCATGGAGCCACTTTAGTTGGAAAATGACATAAATAACTTTTATTTAATGTTAAAGTAAAAAAAATGACACAAACATGTAATGTTTTACTAAAACAATTTTTACATGGGGTTATACAAGTCATATTTTTGACTATAAATAGTAATTGGAAAGATAAAAAGATTTCCTACATCAGAGTATTTTTTTTATAATTTTTAGACATTAAATAAATTAAATTATTTATGACATCATTATGATGCAGCGATGACCTCATTATTTAACAATTTTAATAAATTGAAAAGATAATGTACAATACAAGGCTTAAACTTGTCCAAAGACTATTGGATGGGTATATTTAGAACCCTTATCACCTTATCCACGAATTAAATACGTGTGGGAACTTTAGAATCCGAAAAGCATTGTATAATAATGTAAACTTTCCTTACTTTCCAAGAGTGCCCCTCCTCTCCTCTTATAAAAGGCCCCCACCTCTACCACCTCATTCACACTTTCAAACCATTTGGCTCAGCCAAAATATGCCCAAATACTCTCCCAAATTTCCTCCCTTACTCCTAGAAGCCTCACTTTGGGCAGAACTCTTCCCAAGGAATCCTTTGGCTCAAATCAAAAAGAGTTACCCGATTTTAAGGTAATGTCTTCTCTAATGTTGTTTTGTTTTATTTTGCTTCTCCAACCCCTTAAATTCTTTTTATTACATTATTTTGTAACAACACCAGTATATACAATATAATAGGATGTTTTTATGATAAGGATTTGGTTTACACTTACACACACCTTCGTCTAATGGTTAAAGAACATACTGTTTCTGTGGGTGGCAAAATACTGCCTCACGAAACGATGATTGTTCAATATTCCTTTAACACCTCTAATCGTGGCCATTTTGATGACACTATTTTCATATATGATATATATATTATTTTTATGTCTTCCTTATGCTTCTGTATTTATCATTTATGGCATACTTTATGATTTCCATTATGGGTAAATGCGATAATTTCATTTTAGGAAGTGCGGACTGCCGCCCCCTCAAAGTGATTTGAATCGTTAATGCCATAAGTGGGATGTATAAAGGATGGAGTAAATGGTATTATATATTATATTATACTGGAATTATATTATAACTTTATAAAATTATAACATCATTCCATTAAATGCGAAATAGAAATGAAAGTAGCGTTCATGCGTACGTACGGCTTACCGTCTCCATGAACGGTGCATTTCATTTCTTACCTCTAAATGTTATGTAATATTATAATGCATGTATATAATGAATATATATGTTATATATGATAACTACATCATGAATATAATTTTGTATATAATGGATATTTCACCACATGAACAACTTGTAATTATAAGAAGTTTATTGTTGACTCAAGTACCAAAGATCGACAAAACGACCGTTATTAACTTAAATAATTAAATAATGTTCATAACATTGTAATAAGTGATATAAAAAGGATAATGGAATTGAAAATGGTAGATATTAACTCTAGTTTATTATTCAGGAGGTTAAAGAACGGTCGAATCAAGTCAGACACAAGGTAAGGGAACTTCTTAACCCAATTTCCATTCTTTGGGTTAATCTCATACTTTCAAATTATGTCATGATATTATTATGTCTTATTTTGTATTTTTACTTTCTTTATGTGTAACTATAGTGAATACACATAATATATATATTTTATTTTAAAAATGATCTTTGTAAGGACTTCGTCTCAATCTCCTTTCATTGAGGCATATTTGGTTTTATACACAAATTTCTTTTATATGGTGTATAAACCACTTTGACTTTTACGTTTATTCAAAAGGAATCTTTTTTATACGAAGCGTTTACTAAATGAAAAAAGGGAATGTTTTTGTCGTACGTATGCGGCGACAACGACTTCTCCGCCGCCGTGACCACTATTTGAGTTTCGGCTTCCTCTACAATCCATACCCTTTTTTTAATGAAAAATAAATACCATGTTATACTTTTCTTTTATTTTGGTATTGAAAATGTTTTTGAGAGCATTTTTATTATATCAATGTGTTGTATTGATATCTTGTGATTGAAATGTGGAAATTTTATGTTTCCTTTATGCATGTTTTATGTGATACGATTATGTTATGGTTTATGAGATGTTTAATCATGTTCATATGAGGAATGTATTGGACTTAATAAGTGACGGGTGGAGCCCGCTATAGCTCCTCGATGCATCGGTAGGTCTCATAAGACAACTAGACGTGTAATTGGCCGAGGCCCTTTCCCAATTTGATTTATGGTTTTGGCCGAGGCCTTAATCATTTTAGACGTCTTGGCCGAGTCCTTGACAAAATGTTTCAGAATGTCTGGCATTATACATTCCCTCATTATGAAAGTGGTTATTGATCTTTCATGTGATTTTTCATCTAGTAGAATATCCATGTGATTAAGTAAGTGGAATTAATTGATTTTACTTTTTCCATATTATGCTGAAGTTCAAGTTTAATAAGGCTTTTGTTTAGTTATACATTTCCTTAATTGTTAATTTTTATTTATGAAAGCTTCCGCAATATTGTTATCCTTACTGAGCATCTGAGCTCACCCCTTTCAATGTTTTAATATTTTTCAGGATGTGAAGAAGTATTTTATGAATGACCAGTAGGGATAGTCAGAAGAGGATATGAGTGTGGACTATGAAGACTTTGTTATTATTTTTTCACTTTATGATGTAATATAAGACTTATGAATGTATCTAGTGTTTCCAAGGCTACTAAACTAATCGGTCTTTCTAGACTTGATCTTTTGTGATCATGCCAATGTTTCGAAGTAATGCACCGACTCTGGGTAGCTGGGGTCGGGGTGCTACAGTTGGTATCATAGGAAGTTTAGTACTAACCTTTGAAGCTAGATTTAGATAAACTCTGATTAGAGCACATAGCCCGAAGATAGACTTTGAGGATTAGTATAGAAGAACTTCCTAGAATTTTGGTATTGTAGAGATGCTGTGAGTTTTCCGAGAAATACATCCATGTCTGGATACAAGCAGGTAGAGGCGGCTCTGGCACAGATGTACCTAGGGGTAAAACCTGAAAACACCACTTTGAGCTAGACTCGAACGGGAACTGGTGCACGACAATGGGCCTTGCTACACTCTTGGTTACGACACTCCCGGGGGATATGATTAGGATAATTCCCATTTTCTTTACAAACCACTATGAAGGGTTATGAGTATATACTTCCTCAAAGAAAACATTTTTATAATTATGGATTATATCCATAATTAGTTCAATTTATCTTAAGTGTTTTACAAGTATGGAATTATTTATTTTGATTCATAAACTAATCTAGTTTATGCCATTATTTAGAAATGGCGCCTAGTGGAAGGAATGGAAACCGTATCAATGCACGCACTCTGTGTAGGGATTGCCCTCCTGCTTAAGATAATTATGGTGGAGCTAGTGATACAACTGGTGCTGATCAGCTTCTCACCGTACTGGGACAACTCACGCAAGTTATGAATACCAACCTTACTCGAATGGAGCACCCTGATCCGCAACGTGAAGGATCAATGCTAGACCGTTTCATGAGGCAACAACCACCAACCTTCAATGGGAGTACAAATCCTATTGTAGCTGAGAAATGGATAAATTCCTTAGAAAAAATATTCCATGCCTTGGGGAGTAGTGAAAGGGAGAATGTTGTCATGGCAGTTTGCCGCCTCACTGGAGATGCCGATCAATGGTGGTCACTAATTCAAAACACAAAGAAAGATGATGAATTAACAAACATGGAATGGAAGGAGTTAAAAGAGCTGTTCTTAGAAAAATAATTTCCTCGAGACCATCGAGCGGATATGGAAAGGCAATTTCTGAGTCTGAGGCAGAAGGAGGATGAGAATGTCGCAAAGTATGAGGATAACTTTACAAGGTTAGCAAGGTATGCTGCAGATTACATACGTAACCCAAGAAGTAAGACTGGTCGTTCCTTTGATGGGTTAAAACCATTTCTCCGTCGAGCTTTAGTATCACAATCCTTCTCATCATACGAAGATATTGTCTCATGTGCTATCAAGACAAAAAAGGAATTCTCTAAGTCTTATGACAACAAAGTAAATAAAGAGAAGAAGTGAACGGTGGAACAAGAGACAGATAAAGGGAAAAAGGGAAAGAAGGATTTTCCATTATGTGATAATTGTGGGAAGAATCACCCTGGTACTTGCCTAAAAGGAATGGGAGTTTGTTATAAATGTGGAGAAAAGGGTCACCAGGCTCGTGATTGCAAGGGAAAGAAAGAGGCTATCAAAGTTGAATGCTACAATTGTAGAGAAATGGGTCATTATGAAAATGAATGTCCTAAGCGTCAGGGAAACTTACCTCAGAAAAGGCCATGGGATCAAGGACAATCTTATGCTGTTACTACAGTTGAAGAAGAATAACTAATGTATTGGTGCTTTTGGACTCATGGATTATATTCTGGTTATTAGAATAATGTGATATATATATAAGGATTGTACTGCAGAACTTGTTGATTTCAGTAAGGTTTTAATATGATTAGTATGTGACAATAAGAGAAACTTTACTTTGTTTGGGGAATCTGATAAATTGATTTTGGAATTAGGAGACCTTTTAGAGAACGTCTGGACAGAGGTATTTTGGATAACTATAAAGGTTAGAGTGGATTAAGTTGATCTTTGGATAGTATTGTTTAAGGTTAAAAAATTTATGAAGATTATTTTTGGAATATTATAATACTATAGTTTTAGGAAAATGACAACCTGCAGGGTGGGGCATAACCCGTCGCGTCAGACAAAGCTGCAGGAATCGAACCCACAATCATAGTGCGACATGCCTTTATTTCCTACCACTAGCCTACAGGAAGTCCCCGGTTATTAAAAAATAATTTTACTAATCTAAATGGTATGTGTTAACATTTGGAACCTTATACAATTAGGATAAGTATAATATTTTTGAGTTCTATTATCTTTTTGAGTGAAATATGAGTTGAAGGTTGAAACTCTAATTTTCAAGCATAAATATATATATACCTATCTCTTATTCAATGAATAAATTAATTATTAAACTTTAGTAAAGGGATATTAAAACAAAAAAATGTGTTATCCTAATACCTTATGTCTTGTTGAACTGATGATATTTTAAATCAATATAGATTGAAGGCTTTGAGGCCCTCAATTTGACAGTTGATTGTGATTGATGACCTCAATCACTCCCTACAAATATTTATGTTTTCCTCCAATTATATGTCTCTAATTGCCACCAATGTTCTCCTAATCGAGATCATAATTGGGTGGTGACTTTTTCATTTCCCTTTCCCTCTTATTAAGGCTAAATTTTATTAATCTTATTTCCGTTGTGGGTTTTCCACAAAGGTATTTTCTATTTTCAGCCTTTTATTTTCCAAGAAAAATTTCAAATTGTGAGGACGGAATTTATTGAAGGAGGGGAGAATGTAACACCTCGAGCTTCCACAATACGCTTCTCATTAAATAATGCAATAGCTTGCATTGTATGCAACTTCGAGTTCTAAAACACCGCGACTAATCATAGTAGCTGTTATGAATAGTAATAACCACTTTTTAAAATTATAGAAATTTTATATTTCAAAATGGACTTCATTTTTCGATTCGGAATATCGAAATTAGCCTATGTTGAATTTTTGGTATTTTTCTGAGAACTAATTTTTTATTAATAGTGAAAAATACTTAAAAACAACTTTTTTAATCAAAATAATTTATAGTGATAAATTATACTATTTAGTGGTTTTAAAGTATAATTAGAATATATTTTTACAATTTTATCCAATGGTGGTCATTAAAATTAATTTAACATTGAAATTGGACATAAACAATTGCCAATCTTTTGATATAAATTGTTTCTTAAAAACACGCTATTTGTTGTGACAGTGAGAATTAATTATAAAATTAATTAATGCAACTTATATGTTTGGAATTTTTTAAAATAGACATCATTTTTGAATTCGGAATATCAATTATAGCTTAGGGTGAAATTTTGGCATTGTTCTGAAAAACTTCAATTTTTGATGAATAGTGAAACCACTAAGTGGTAGTTGAATAACTGATTTTTCGTTTAAATGAAATATTACCACTTCTGTGATTTGATTTTCAAAAATCCGACATACATGGTTGTAATTAAGAAGTAAAATGTGGTTCAATGAGATTAAAATAATTTTTGGTGAATAGTAACTTTTAAGTTCTTAATCGCGATTAGAGGTAATTAGTGTAGTTTAAGGTAAAAATAATGTTTTAATAATATGAGATGAGCTTGACACATGTCCTACCCTCATTGGATGTGCCATGGCCGACCAAGAAAATCCATGGGTCAACTTGGGAACCCCATGGAGCCACTTTAGTTGGAAAATGACATAAATAACTTTTATTTAATGTTAAAGTAAAAAAATGACAGAAACATGAAATGTTTTACTAAAACAATTTTTACATGGGGTTATACAAGTCATAGTTTTGACTATAAATAGTCATTGGAAAGCTAAAAAGATTTCCTACATCATAGTATTTTTTTATAATTTTTAGACATTAAATAAATTAAATTATTTATGACATCATTATGATGCAGCGATGACCTCATTATTTAATGATTTTAATAAAATGAAAAGATAATGTACAATACAAGGCTTAAACTTGTCCAAAGACTATTTTATGGGTAAATTTCAAACCCTTATCAGCTTATCCACGAATTATATAAGTGTGAGACCTTTATAATCTGAAAAGCATTTTATAATAATGTAAACTTTCCTTACTTTCCAAGAGTGCCCCTCCTCTCCTCTTATAAAAGGCCCCCACCTCTACCACCTCATTCACACTTTCAAACCATTTGGCTCGGCCAAACTCTGCCCAAATACTCTCCCAAATTTCCTCCCTTACTCCTAGAAGCCTCAATTTGGGCAGAACTCTTCCCAAGGAAGCCTTTGGGTCAAATCAAAAAGAGTTACCC
Source organism: Viscum album (assembly GCA_963277665.1). NCBI lineage: Eukaryota > Viridiplantae > Streptophyta > Magnoliopsida > Santalales > Viscaceae > Viscum > Viscum album. The sequence continues at coordinate 255,406,764 of OY728128.1, read as the reverse complement.
GATTTTAAGGTAATGTCTTCTCTAATGTTGTTTTGTTTTATTTTGCTTCTCCAACCCCTTAAATTATTTTTATTCCATTATTTTGTAACAACACCAGTATCTACAATATACTAGGATGTTGTTATGATAAGTATTTGTTTTACACTTACACACACCTTCGTCTAATGGTTAAAGAACATACTGTTTCTGTGGGTGGCAAAATACTGCCTCCCGAAACGATGATTGTTCAATATTCCTTTAACACCTCTAATGGTGGCCATTTTGATGACACTATTTTCATATATGATATATATATTATTTTTATGTCTTCTTTATGCTTCTGTATTTCTCATTTATGGCATACTTTATGATTTCCATTATGGGTAAATGCGATAATTTCATTTTAGGAAGTGCGGACTACCGCCCCCTCAAAGTGATTTGAATCGTTAATGCCATAAGTGGGATGTATAAAGGATGGAGTAAATGGTATTATATATTATATTATACTGGAATTATATTATAACTTTATACAATTATAACATCATTCCATTAAATGCGAAATAGAAATGAAAGTAGCGTTCATGCGTACGTACGGCTTACCGTCTCCATGAACGGTGCATTTCATTTCTTACCTCTAAATGTTATGTAATATTATAATGCATGTATATACTAAATATATATGTTATATATGATAACTACATCATGAATATAAATCTGGATATAATGGATATTTCACCACATGAACAACTTGTAATTATAAGAAGTTTATTGTTGACTCAAGTACCAAAGATCGACAAAACGACCGTTATTAACTTAAATAATTACATAATGTTCATAACATTGTAATAAGTGATATAAAAAGGATAATGAAATTGAAAATGGTAGATATTAACTCTAGTTTATTATTCAGGAGGTTAAAGAATGGTCGAATCAAGTCGGACACAAGGTAAGAGACTTCTTAACCCAATTTCCATTCTTTGGGTTAATCTCCTACTTTCAAATTATGTCATGATATTATTATGTCCTATTTTGTATTTTTACTTTCTTTATGTGTACCTATAGTGAATACACATAATATATATATTTTATTTTAAAAATGATCTTTGTAAGGACTTCGTCTCAATCTCCTTTCATTGAGGCATATTTGGTTTTATACAAAAATTTCTTTTATATGGTGTATAAACCACTTTGAATTTTACGTTTATTCAAAAGGAATATTTTTTATACAAAGAGTTTACTAAACGACAAAAGGGAATGTTTTTGTCGTACGTATGCGGCGACAACGACTTCTCCGCCGCCGTGACCACTATTTTAGTTTCGGCTTCCTCTACAAGCCATACCCTTTTTTAATGAAAAATAAATACCATGTTATACTTTTCTTTTATTTTGGTATTGAAAATGGTTTTGAGAGCGTTTTTATTATATCAATGTGTTTTATTGATATCTTGTGATTGAAATGTGGAAATGTTATGTTTTCTTTATGCATGTTTTATGTGATACGATTATGTTATGGTTTATGAGATGTTTAAACCTGTTCATATGAGGAATGTATTGGACTTAATAAGTGACGGGTGGAGCCCGCTATAGCTCCTCGATGCATCGGTAGGTCTCATGAGACAACTAGAAGTGGAATTGGCCGAGGCCCTTTCCCAATTTTATTTATGGTTTTGTCCGTGGCCTTAATCATTTTAGACGTCTTGGCCGAGGCCTTGACAAAATGTTTCAGAATGTCTGGCATTTTACATTCCCTCATTATGAAAGTGGTTATTGATCTTTCATGTGATTATTTGTCTAGTAGAATATCCATGTGTGTAAGTAAGTGGCATTATTTGATTTTACTTTTTCCATATTATGATGAAGTTCAAGTTTAATAAGGCTTTTGTTTAGTTATACATTGCCTTAATTGTTAATTTTTATTTATGAAAGCTTCCTCAATATTGTTATCCTTACTGAGCATCTGAGCTCACCCCTTTCAATGTTTTAATATTTTCCAGGATGTGAAGAAGTATTTTATGAATGACCAGCAAGGATAGTCAGAAGAGGATATGAGTGTGTACTATGAAGACTTTGTTATTAGTTTTTCACTTTATGATGTAATGTAAGACTTATAAATGTATCTAGTGTTTCCAAGTCTACTAAACTAATCGGTCTTTCGAGACTTGATCTTTTGTGATCATGCCAATGTTACGAAGTAATGCACCGACTCTCGATAGCTAGGGTCGGGGCGCTACAAAAGAGGTTGTTTATGTTCACCATTCTAGGTAATACCTGTATTATTCTTTCATAATAAATATTCCTAAAAATTAGCAGTAAAGGATAATATGATAAGTTTTTCATGTATGTATAAATTCAAGTAATGGACTACATGTATCAAGATTTTGGGGCTCCATATTTAGAAAGATTCTCAGGCTTGATACTTATGGTGAGTATTCATGATAAACTATATATGGATGGTATAAGATTGTACCAATAAATCATGATTGATTTTAAAAATTTCTACTCTATGAAAAACCTATAAAACAATCATCATGAATAAAATCCTTCCAGAATACTACTTTTTCAAAGCATATTTATATGATCATCATATTGGGATATTGATTGTAAAGGTGGACTCACTTAGAAGAAAAATTATGGTATATTTCAATATAACATGACCAACAAGATACTATATGGTATATGTCTACTTGGCATAACATAAAAGGGTCCTTGAAATCAATAAATTCAAATAGGATATGTAGAATACATAAATTAACATATGAGTAATCATTCGTAGATATCATATAATAATTATATGGAAACAAATTAGTGACTTGTTCCACTGTATAGATAGTGGGAGAACTATAAGTTTTCACGATAGATACGATGATAACATATGGAATAAAATGTTGTATCAGAACAGTTTTTTAAGAGCAGGGAATGAAATTTCACCAAGTAAGACTTAAAGAATAAAATGTGTTTTAGGAACAAGATCCTTAAAACCGATACATGAGTTTTCTCAATATATTCATAGTATATATATTAACTAAATAATGAAAAATATGATTTATAACAATTCAAGACCAAATTTTTGTTGGAATATAATTATTCCATGGAACATGCATAGGAATAGGAAGAGATTATTGAGATTAATATAATTCCAAAAATTATGTACGGGAATTATCTCATGTTTCATGATATTTACTGATGTTTTATTTTTCTAATGCATGATTAATGTTATGAAAACATAAAACAAATCCAACATAAATTCCTCAACTTATAGATAGAACTATATGATAGTCTTTGAAAAATAGAAATGGATGAGTTATTGGTGTCTGGGGAAGTGGGAATACTAGTGATTAAGTGAATTGAAATTTTTTCTTCATTTAGTTTAATTTATTATAGTGTCTTATAAAAGTATAAGGTAATATGAAATAAAACCTTATTACAACTAGTGGTACCTATATATACAATATCTGAGTACATTGCGACTTTTAATGTATCTTAAGGAGTTTTCTAGAAACATCATGTTCTAATTTTGGTTTATACCAAAAGAAAGAGTATAATCATTGTAATGATAGTCATTGACTATGGATTTAGTCAGGGTTTCAATAATTTGACATGGGAACAATATGTGCATACTCCGTTATATCACTACATGAGTAATTTTATCAATATATTAATGTTTTAGTAAATGTATGCTCCACAAGTACATGTGGATTATTACAACCCTATCCAGGAAAATATGATAGACCAAGAGGTTTTAACCATACAAAAAAATATGGTTTCTACATGTAATAATTAATTTGTCGTTAGCAGTTTGATTTAGATCAAGTGAAAGTTTTTCAAAGTTGGTTCCCTGGAACCTACTATTTTTTACATAAGATTAAATGTATTTTAAAATATGTGAATATTAATTTAAATATATTATCGAATTTTAATTTTTCTTCTTCATAACATTGATGTGATAATTTTCTAGAGTATCTGTTGCATTGATTAGGGCATAAAAGTTTCCCACTATAATGATAACCTTGAAATGCTATGATAGTATTCTTAAAACTAGTTCTATAGTTGGGTAACATACTATGTAAGGACATATAGTACCTAGAATATCAAGTGAAATTACTCATTAGAAGAATAGTTTTCTTCTTATGAATTTGTATTTGGTAATCTCCAAAATATAATATTATGAGAATAGACCTTCTAATGGGAATTTCACATATTTTTGTGTCATTAGATATTCCTATTTATAAGCTTGTTTAATGGTCCTTAGAACATAATACTATCTTTAATACATTTCATGACTCGTACACTTAGATTTACTGATATAAAACATCATTTTATATGTTGTTATGATGTAGGGTATGTTGGGTGCACCATGAATGACATGTTATTAACGGATAAGTTGAATAATGATTTTTCTTTTCAATATTTATGAAAGTTGGTATCTAGTCACTTTGAATAAAATAAAACTATCATATTAAATTCCATGACCATGGTGTAATGTTTTTTATTTAAAATATTCAAAGTAATATGTATAAATTATATAGGTCAATGGCCCATTTGTGAAACCTTCTTGTTAAGTTATTGAGATAAAGGAATTATATTACAAATTCTACGATCATATATGGTTTTCAATGTTGCATCGTTAATTTTATTCTCTTGGTATCCATAACCCATTACAAGATAGTAATCTTGTACATTAGGTGTACCTACCAAATTTCACTGAGAAAGAATCCATTAGGTTCACACACTAAGTGTTTTCATTGATCATGATTAAATTATATTTGAATTTATTAATTAGAATATATATTACCCACATGAACGAGGAATAATTATTTTCAATATTTATTGATTAATAATATTCATAAGGTGATAATAAATTATTTATTCACTAAATAAAAAAATTATTTAATTACATAAAATTTTAACAAATTTTTATTCATTGTATTGTAGATAAAATATTAATTTTATTTGTTGAATATTTCATTAATATTTATTTGCTGGATTGTCAATAAAATATTTATTTAATTGAATGATATATTTATTTGGGTATTCAACAAATAATAAGGATTTTGAGAAGACGAATATCACATTCTTTATTAATTATTAATTTTTAAGCCAATAACATAATATTTATTATCATACAAATTATCACATACTATAAAATAATTGAATTAAAATTTTTATTATATGATATGGGGTTTGTTAAAGATTATAATATTATTTAAGGGTAGGTACAAAATTAAATATTATTCTAACCTGAACCTAAGGTCTCTAAATAGATGGATATGTATATTATAGAGAGTTAATTGAAAATTGAGGATATAGAATTTTTTCACACAACAGATTTCTATCTCTCTCTCTCTCTAAAATTACTCTTATCATCCTCTCAATATTGAGAATAACTCCTTCAAGACTAAAGGATATTTGAGTGATTAGGATGAACAATTCAATACATTTAATTCACTGTAATATCACTTAGAAATTTGTTGGTGTTTCTCAAAGTTAAAAGGGGCATGTGTGGATCACCACTAGAGGAAATATATACTTGAATCCTTATAGTTCAATGATGGTAATGTGACTGTGTAATTAAAAGATCAAAAAAATCATAAAATAAAGGATCCTAAGATGAGGTAATCATTTCTTCTTAATCTAAATAAAATAATTATAAATTTAACATGAAATTTCATCCCTTGGGGTAATCTATATGAATATACATACACTAGTATAATTCCAAAAAGAAAATTAAATGATACCATATATTCATGCCTAAAAAATATCGCACATCAGAGTATAAAAAAAAGTACAAAAAAATAGAAAATTTGGGACAAATATAAGCCCCACAAAACTACAAAATAATCCAACCTTCATATAATAAGGGGCAGCTACACAAAATTAACTCCTGGAACCATTTGTGGTAAATATAGAATAACTAATCTCCACCAACTCATTGTCCTTCTAGTACTCCAGAGAATGAAATTTCTTATACATAAGACCCGGCATGTGGGAAGATCCCATTTTGGGGTGAGTATAAACATACCTAGTATGACACCCTAAAATCACCAAACACAAAACATCAAAGAGAGATTAGTAATATCTTCGCTGCAAAGGCATGTCAATCAAAATATGAGACAATAACCTTAATAATAACTCAGATATTCTCAACTTTAGGCATGAAGACTCAAGGTGAGTTCATGACCTCTCTACCAACCAAGGATTCTACTATAGGCTCCTAGATAACATCCTTCTTGAAGGACTCTCTCATCGGGTCTCTCTATACTGATGAAACTTATCTGAGAGGACATAATCATCGGGTATATCCATTCATAATGTCTAAATAAATTAAGAGGAATCATCTAAGAAACTCAATCGATCAAAATAAAACTTTCCAAAATATAGAATATTTCCACACACATATAAGGGACTAAACCTATGGCCAATGGGGGATGCCAGAACCTAAATGGAATAATACTCTAGGTAGGGGATCAAACACCTTATTATGTTTGTCATGTGATTACTAAACCTTCATGGGGAATAATATGATGTGAATGAGGTTCTAACCCCAAGCCTCGTGGAGGTATTTGTACTCTAATACATTGAGGAGATCTTATTTTCAGATCTATGGAAAGGACTCCAGAAAAAATTCTTATGGAGTGGGACTATGAAAACTCACTATAGAATAATAAAATGAGGGAACACACCCATAATTTTATTATTTAATAAAATATACCAAAACTCATTAAATAACTGGCTTATGAAGATCAATGGATTCTAATTACCCTTTAGGAGTATAGGATGTTTCCAATGGTGTACATGATGTGTCTCTCTGAGTCTGGAACTACCTATATCTTTCTATTTAACACATTATATCTTTCTAAACACATGAAATGTCTATTATTGTAGATGAGATGTAGATGTTGTGTCAGCACTCAACATGTGTCATCACATAAAACCTATGTAATCTATACTGTGCTCGTGTACACTAGTTGTACACATGTATAATGGCCATGTTTGGGTACCTTTAAAAGTACATGGGGTGTACCCAACATCACACAACATGTAGGGGCCACATGGACTCTAGTTCATGAACTCCCTATACACGTTGATCCATTCCTTAAGGGTTACATGATTTGCGAGTAAACCACATGATGTGTTCTGCTACATGGTCTGCAAGGATTTACTCACAATACAAGCCTAGTGGTCCTACTAGGGGTCACATGTAATGTGAGTAAATCACATGATGTATGATATTTATATCAATATATAAAACCTAGCCACCACATAGAGGTATCAGTATGTCATTTGTTCCTCAAAACTACACAGTTTGTAGTTAGGAATTTCATTGAAATTCTAGTTCATCATGCATATTCATCCACAATCTTTTACAAACATTGGGACCACCAGGAATAAATCCACAATAATTGGATCTCGGTTAAACAACCTCCACCACCAGAAAAAAGTCATATTTTGGTCTTTCTTCATCAGATAATCCATATTTGGTTTCAATCACATATATCCACGTAGTCTAGAACATAGAGACACCATTATCTACACCAACACCAGATTTCCATAATCATCAGTGTCCAGATTCCAGCAACCCATTTTTCCGAAAAACCTGTAATTTCTCCTCTATAGATATCCATTCTTCCTGGATCATTGATCCAACATTACCTACACCATTTTCTGATTCTCTTCATTGCCACCACACCATTGTTTCAACTCCCAAAACCCAACGCCAAACCCATGCCCATGATTCATTATTATAAATAATATACACATAATGATCTATCCTCTTGGGTGTCATCTAATTAATGACAAGTTAGAATTACATTATTTACTATCAATGAATGGAGGGAGAAATTCAAAAAACAAAAAGTGGGCATCTATCGATAGATGGTTTTATTTGGTCAGCATCATCATAATCCAAATAATGGTTTATTTTAAAATAAATAAAATCAATGGGAAAAAATTTCAGAAATTATTAGATCTTAGAAGAAAAATAATAAATTCCAAAAAACAACATAGATCTATCAGTGAATTAATTTTAAATGAATTAATTCATGTTAATCCTAATCCATAAATAGTGATGAAACCATAGAAATAAAATTCCCTACCTCAAGTTTTGATCAATCCCTAATGAAAAATTTTTCTTCTTTATTTTCTTTGATGATATCTTAGAACTCCACCAATGATGATGATCCTCATTGTACTTCAATCCATGGTCCTCGATCCAACAACCATCCTATAATGAACTCTTCATTATAGTTCACACCATCCCATAAATATATCTTGGGTTATGTGCCTAACCCTATGGTATTCTCCATAGATGAGATACTAATGTGGGTTATTTTTGGTGTTTTTTGATAAATGACAATTAAATTGATTAATTCATTAAATTACTTGAATTCTCCCATGATAGGAATCAATCCAATAACCAAATTATGACATGACTTATGTCTTGAATAGGGTAAAACCAATGCCCTAGAATTAATGTTTGACTCATTTTTCCCATCTGAGACACCATTTAAAAGATATTTTTCTATTTTTGAAAAACTATGCACATGTGATATATTATATTTAATATTTCTAATATATATGCATTGTGTAACTAAAGGTCCTATAATTCCATATGGAATCTATACCCAACTCTATTAATATTCTATAAAATATTTCAAAGTGTTGCATAGATGTTTTAGAGTGGATACATTCTCCCAACCTACATGATTATTCATTCTAAAAACTCCCAATCACAATTTATGTTATTGAACTAAAAACTGGATCTCATACTCCCAAAATGTCTCATAGAAGTTCCCATGATACCGACAATCACAAAAATAAGGAAAATATTTTCCTATGAAAGGTATTCTCTCATTGATTCTCAAACTCCACCAGGATCCTCTAAAAGGTAATTTCACCCTCAACTTCCATCTCACCACGGTCGATATTGTGCAACAGTTCCTACATATATCTCATCAGCTATGAAATTTTGACTACATTGTGTTCCTATTCTAACTACAATGGTAGGTCTATGTACTATGCCACCATTATAACCCTTCATAGTATCTTGGAAGGGCCAATTAATGATAGGGATAACTTGTCACCAAAGAAAAATCTCTACAACCCTCACCAATGTGAGGATCTCTGAAACATGTGGTCTCCCTATTCAAACTCAAAAGGCCTCTATCATCTCTCTATATATGACTCCAAATGTCTTTTTAAAGACATCATCTTCCCATATATTAATAGAACACTCAGTATTATCACTCGCACCAACTTTAGACCTTTAAATAGTGTTCCCCTAACACTTACCACAATAACAGTGACATATAGGATCTTCCTTACATAGCGTTGAATAGTTATACACTGATGGTGGTGTAGTAACTATCATTATAATCAAACTCCAAAAATCTTATATGATCCTACCTATTATAGCCAAAACTAACATGAAAATTTGATTTATGTTTTCTTTAACCATAATGGACCACTTTTCCTAGTCATTATTCAGGGGTAGAAGCCCTATGATCAACTGAAACTAAGTCCCAAATGAATCTTTCAACCACTCCATAATCATGACATGAATCGAGTATCATGGTTTGAAATAATCATTGATGGGTCTCCATGAAGCTAGAATAACTATTGCACTAATATTCATCCCAAACAGTCCACTAAGATCATCTCTCAGATGGATAAGGAGTATATAGACTTGGTGAGTTATCCTATAATCACCTAGGTGGTGTCATAACATCACGCTGATCATAGAAGTCCCATAATTTAATCCATAAAGATACCATACCTTTTCCATATCTATTCAAGCTCATCAATCTTCACCTATTAGAATGTGAGTCATTGAGATATAAACTTAACAACACACTACTACATCTTTTTCCACCAAAACAATTCCAAATTTTCTTTTTCCACCCTCATCTATTCAAGATTTATAGCTAATTAAATGTAATAAAACTCTATTTAACCGCCTCTCTTAGTGTGACTAGTGTCATCTCCCATCCTCAAAAAAGGATGAAATTCTCCCCACCTTCATAAAATCACTCCTGAACATGTCCAAGGGATATTTATCCCAGAAAGATATCATAATATATATCCCTATGTTATGACTCCCCAACAGGTTGAAGAAGTGTAGTGGAAAAAACTATTAACTGATGTGTGTTTCACCATCCTCTTCATTAAGGATCATCCATAAAGAGGTAAAATACTTCATTACCTCGCTCATATAGTGAATTGAAATCATTGTTGTGAGAATATAATATTATGATCATTCTCTTTAGTGGCTCCCAAGATAGAACTAATTCAACCTTTACTTGGTTCCTTGTCACTCCTAGTCTGAAAATACATATCCCATGAAGTGGAACTCCTAAATTCAAAGACTAAACATAAATAGCTTCCCCTACATATGGTACTATCTAAGAATGTCTAGAAATATCCTTAGGTGTCTCACATGCTCCCCCTCAAATACTGAGTCCACAAGGATGTCATCAATGATGAAAAATATAGACCGATCCAAGAAGTGTGGAAAGATCAATTCCATAATTCCCACAAACATTGTTGGGGATTTCAACACACCGAAGGGTATCAAAAATAATTCAAATAAACCCTATCGACTTTAGGAATCCACCATTGGTATATCCTCCTCTCACATCCAGAGCTAGTGATAACTTATCCTGAGGTCAAACTTCGAGGACCACTTCATCCCTAACCACTAGTCTCAGTAGTCATTAATTCTTAAGGGATGATAATCCTTCGTGACATACACCTAGTTTAGGTGAAGTTAATATATTACAATCCTCAATATCTCAACCGCATTCTAGGAGAACAACATTAGGATTACCCAAGGAACAAACTGGTTCTAAAAATGAAATTTTCTATAGATTATCCTACCACACCTTTAGCTCTCATAGTTACATGGGGATATCCGATATGTTGGAACAAATATCATGTTTTCTCTGGGTGAATATCTAAGAAGAATTAAAATGTTTGATATGGAGGTAATCTTAGAAAATCCTTAGGAAGGATTCCTTATACTCCCCCACCATTACATGAAATTAAATTACCATATAATTTGTTACTCTAAGGGTTAAACTATCCAATAGATGAAATTAGTTTTATCCTCTTGCACATGATCTCAACCTGCTATATCTATGATTAATTCTCAACAAAGAAAGAAAATTATATCTTACTAACATTGGTTCAATATAAACCCATTGGTAATGATCAAATGATCATGAATGGTAGGAAACCAGACTATACTAATGGAAATATCATAGAGTCAAATCTCCACTATGGAAATATTCCATGTGAGCCTCTCTCTCTCTCTCCTCATAGAGTTAGGTCACATTGTCATTAGAAGTGTGTGATCATTGAACCATCTCTTTTAGAGCCTCAAAATATAAGGGTAAATAAAAAAATTCCCCACTTTCATTGCTAAATCTCGATTAGGGTAGATGTTCAAGGAAATGTGGAATATGAATCAATACTAAAACTATTTCTGATGTAGGGAAGACACGTGTTTTACCTCAAAGAACAATCGAAGCCTCTAGGTCACAAGCACTTACTACCTAAAGTTATATTTCCCTTTCCCACATATTTCCCGCAATCCAGGATCACTCTGAAACCATCCTACATTAAAATGACCTCATACATGAAAATCAAATGAACTCATATACCAAATATTTACACAGTCTTATTTGGATGGAACAGACTAGCCCAAATGGTTTTTAATTGTGTCATAATAATTAATCTTGGTGGGGGATATGTACCTCTTACTTGCATGCTTTAATCCAAATCAAACATCACCAACATAGGGATTTACTGATTCACTGTGTCTCCTTGGAGAATTCTCACCACCTTAACCACCATCAAGAGGGGTCTTAACCAAGTGTAGCCCTCAAACCATAGGTTCAGGCCAATCCTCTGCCACATGAGAAAGGGACTAGATCCCCATAAAAACTAGAAAATCACTATCTCTAAAACTTTTAATGTACACTCAATATAGTTGAATCATATTTAGGTACCATCATAACCAACTAATTGTCAATCTAATGGAGATAATACACCTAAAACACTATAGGTGGGTCAGTATGAAACTCAATTGGTGGAGACATTTCTTAATATCCACCAGGAGAAACCTCCTCCAGCATAGGTCCATAAACTGAATCCTCATTTCTATGAAGTTTGTAACCATGATACCTTTATGGAATCCTATATGGATATCATTTTGGAAGAATATATTAATAGCCTAGATGCACCATGGTGAAAATAGAATATTTGGGGAGATGACTTAATAAGTACATGGAAACCATAGCCCAAACCTATATGATGTATGAGCCAATGTTTTCCCTTTAACTAGTAACTACATGTTCTGAGGTAAAAATCATGTTATGAGAGTCCTGGTGAATGGATACATCATCCAGTATACCAACATTGAGTTCTATGTCCTGAGAGAAAAAAACTACACTTTAACGATGTTATCATAGTTCCAAAACCAATCCTATCATCTTGAAAATATCTAAACTCCCATCCTAATATGACCTCCTCTAATATGAATATATTAAGACCTAGACCATTAGGGCCCCCTTGGTAACTAATAATTTGAGAATGACACCTCAATATCACCACTAATAGGCCAGGGGTTGAACACTAGAGCAAAGTAGGCCCATCCCATGCATGGGATGCCTTAGCCTAAAGTATTGGTACACACACACATATCCATACACTAGTATAATTAAATAAGAAAAATAACTGATACTATATATTCATGCAAAAAAACTACCCCACGTCAAAGTATAATAATTAGTATAGTAAAAGTATAAAATGATAAATAAAGGCCCACCAAAATAGAAAATAAAAACCAAACCCACAGATGATAAGGGGGAAGCTATCACGACCCGTCCTCGGGGTCCGCTCCATGACTACCCCATGCCCACCTTCCATAGGCCAAGGGCTGGCGACTACCACCAAAGGCATAAATCCCGATAAAAGGGAAGGCATTGCCTTTATAAAAGTAAACAAACACAATAGAGAACACAACTGAAGTAAGCACTAATTAAACTGTGTACAAAAGTAAGTGATGTAAAGTAAATGGGCCAGTATACAAACCCAACTGAAAGTAAAGTACAACTGAAGAGAAAGTACAATAGCAGTAAAGTAAAGCCGCAACCACCGAGTCGTCCTCTGGATATCCCACATTATGGGTGGGTACAGATGGTCTCCTCATCTCCTCGGGTCCGGCCTCCCGCTCCGTGTACATCTCGTCTAGTGGTCCACCTCCGGGTACCATCCAGCTCCACATGCCTCCACCTCGATCAGTGTTGTCCGTCGTCTGCATCCAACACAATGTAGTGCGGTTATAGCCAGTGCAGGGGTGAGTATAAGATACTCAGTAGGGACCCCAAGACCCCCGAAGGTCTCCCAGAATCTACAAAGGATAAATCAAAAAGTAAAGATACAATCACGAAGTATCAACTGACTCTACTTAGGTATATGACCATACATATACCTAAGTCATCAATTCTAGTTCGGATCCAACTCTTGAGCCCATGCACATCCCAGTCCACACAGGAAAGAATTCAATCACACCAATGGTAATGATTGAATAGTCAAGACTCAGCTCACACATGTATACTACTCATGAAGAAGAGTGGAGATGATTAGATGTAGCCTCTGAATCATCTCCTCTGCCGAACCCACGTTGGATCCAAGTACAGAAGTCATCGCTGATGAACCCACTGAGGATCCAAGTACAGTAACCATCACTGCCGAACCCACATAGGATCCAATTACAGTCGTCATCCCCACCGAACCCATGGAGGATCCAAGTAAATTCGTCCTCGCAGCCGAACCCACATAGGATACAAGTACAGTCATCATCGTCGTCAAACCCACGGAGGATCCCAGCATAGTAGTCGTCACAGTCGCAGCCAGCTCTAGGGTTCCTGCACAAAGCACGCTTGATTTCAGGAGGGTCTGCTCCTCGTGCCAAGGGGTTCGATACATCAACAATCACAAAGTCCATAGTTGATGTATCCCAAATTTTCATCTCGTTAATAAAAACTCAATGAGATAGACAACCTTTCAATCAGACGCCCGGTCTGAGAGATATTGGTTTTTCCGTTCCAGGGGCCCGGTTAAAAATACGCTCTTTTCTAACCCGACCATTTCCCAAAGTCATCAAACACTCACTTAGATTATCACAAAAGTACAGCCTCATCACAAGGGTCCCAGTGCCGCAGACAGCATGTCGATCGGACACACAGTCTTTAAGTTATTCACATTTAAGTGAAAATGGGCCCGACCCATTAATCCCACTGGGCCGACGGGTCGGGTTAACCCAGTTTTGGTGGGTCCAACCCAGCAGGGGTGTTGGACTGGCCCGATTATATATGTGGCACGACCCGAGGGGCGCGGCCTGGCCCAAAGGGGCATGGCTCGGCCCGAGGGTGTAGAGACCCGAATACTGATGTACATGGACATTAAATTACTTTTGCGGAATACTTAGTACATAACAAAAACACACACACAAGGATCGTAATAGTTAAGTGTCTTTGTAAACTCGGAATATAATCTTCTAATCGTGGTGAAAGATCTTCAACATCTCCCATAAAGTTCTTCCTTTTTTTTACCTAAAACCTTTCTTTATATCTTGGGGAAAAGAAAACATAAAATTGTTATCTCAAATGCTCAGTAAGGGTAAACAAAAGAAATATCAATCACATCATAAGAATATAACATTTTGGAAATCTTAACCTGCAAAAGAGAGCATAATTTCATAACATGGGATAAATCATAGTAGTGAAATGAAATCCCAATAATCATAAATTAAATAATGAAACTTTGTGTCATACACACATAATCATAGAGAATCATTTCTTATTAGTGAAGACTCATTTCCAAGACTATCTTAGTGGACAAAGTCCCTTTTTGAACCGAGTTCGCTCCTCGTTTCAGTCCTGTTTCACTGAACCAGTATAACCTACCATTCCAGCCATGTCTATCTCATGAGATATAAATTCTTTACCCAATGCATTGGAGGGAGATATAGGTCCCACCCATCTCATAATGATACCATTCTTATGTGTGCCACAAAATCATAAATCATACATCATTGCATAACCCATTTAATAAAAATGGGAATCTTAAACATCGTGACATCATAAAACAATTCATATAAGATAAAAGAATTCATAAAAATATTTCCATCACAACATAATCAAATCCATGTAATAATAGGGATAGAAATAAAACCCTTTATTATCTTAGATGGAAAATAATTTTGATAAAACACTTGAACTCCATTCTTGAGGAAAATATCCTTTCTACTTCAAAAACACTTTTCCTTTCTTAACATGTCATACAATTCTAAACTAAAAGAAGTTGATTAAAAATAAAACTGAAAACATTTAAAGTAAGATTCTTGGAAATAATGTTTTAAAAATCCATTCATGCCGTATAAGTTAAAAAAAACATTCTTCTCGTACTTTTGTCAGAAAAGTCAAAAAGTACCTCGTGAGAAAAACGACAAAAGATTCCTTTCATGTCTTTTACTAAAAACTCACCAAAGAGTAAAAATGGATTTAAAAAATTGTATGTGGATGGAAATAATATTACATATTGAGGAAACATGGATGTGGATGATAAAATACACCCCAGTAAATACCAAAGTATAAACAATCTCGGATAAAAATGAGATTGTGACATTTCCCTTACCTTAGGTCTGATTTGCTTTGTATGTGTCCGAACCTCCTGTATAATGATTTAAATAATGTCATTGACTTATTCCAGAATCATAATCATTGTTATGATATCATATATGGTTCACTTATGGCTTTATATTAACTTTTTTTTGTAAATTCCATGTTAAAGAGCGTTTTGGGTAAAATCGTTTCATTTGTCGTCCGTGTTTTGACTTGTAATTATTCATATGACTACTTAGATCATGATTACTTAATTCCAGAATATAAAACATGATTTATATATAATATATATTCATAATATACATATATATAATAAATCAGTAAATGGAAATAAATACACCGTTCATGGAGACGGTAGACCGTACGTACGCATGAATGCTGTTTTATTTTCCTTATTGAGTTGAATGGAATTAAGTAGATGACATACATATATATACACATAAATCCAGAATCATTATTATGTCATACATTTCATTATTAATTATTATGTATACTTTATAATCATTCATGAATGGTTAATGTGGAGAATTAATCTCATCGCGTCGTGGAGATGGTAGTCCGTACGTACGCATGAGCGATGATATCGTTCTCATGATCTTGGAATTGTATTGGAGTGTATGTATACTATTTCAGAATCAATATCACTTTAAAATAATCATATATAGTTATTATTTACACCATTATACCCATCCAAGTAAGGTGGTGGTGGAAAATAGATTACACCACGGCGTGGAGACGGTATTCCGTACGTACGCACGCGTGGTGATTTCGTTTTCCGTAGGATGGATAGATGGTGAAAAAAGGTTGTTTCATAATTATAATAATATTTCAGTATATAAGTGATACTGATTTTATTACTTCATAATGAAACAACCTAAGAAGAAGAAGTGGAAGAAGAAATAAAAATGAAAGAATCGGTAATGGACATTACTTCTTCTTTGAAGCGCCTCTTTGAGATATCTTTTTAGGGAAATAAAATTGGTCTTTGAGGAAGACCAGAACCTCTAGGATGTTTCTAGGGAAGTGGAGAAGGGAATGTGGCAGGCTCTGGCCGAGCTTTAAGGCTCAAAGTGGTGTGAGGAAGAGAGGGAGGAGGTGCCCTTTTATAAGGGAGGAGAGGGGTACCTTTGGAATAACAAAAACTATTATTTTATTATAAATCCAAATTTGGTTTTAAATAGCTCCAAATTGATTTATTTCGAAGATAAGGTGGGGATGGGTCGAACTCCTCTCATCGAATAGAATTTAGACAAGTTTAGGTTCCTATTTTAACCTTATCATTTAGATTTAACATTAAGTTAAATAATTTTACTTTTACCGTGTCTTCTTGTGTTCTTATACTACAAGGTTAGTAAACATACAATAAGAAGCCAAACGAACCCCCAAGTTGTTTAATATTAATATATATAACCTTATATAAGTCATTTGTCCGAACCTTAGATTTTTAGGAATAAAATAACAATTAATAATATAATATTTGTTTTAAAAACTATTTTTTTGTCAATTTTGACACTATTTAGTAATTGATTTTTGTGAAATTCATAACAAAATTATTAGTTCGAAAAAAATTAATTAAATCAATAATAACATGTTATATTAACCTATAAAATTATATTAATTCATAAAAAGTTTTAAATTACATTTATTTGGGTATTTATAACATCAATTATGTCAATATTTCATTAATAAGATAATTACTGCATCATCTTTGTGTCATAATAAATGATAATTATTTAATCCCTAAAAATTCTAAATAAATTCCTATGATGTAGATAATTGTATTAGATTTCTGTAGACTATTAATTTTTTATGTTTCATGAATTTTATCACTAAATTAAAATTATTATACGTATAATATTTAAGAATGTGACATGTTGTCACATTCTTTGGTTTTAATAATAATTAAATTATTTTCATGAAACAAAGCCCATTAAATGAATATAATCCGACCCTTAGGTGATATTGGTCTACTTTTAGTCTTCCAATAGGATTTTGACATGTGTTAGGGTAATTTTATAATATTATATTTATCCTTAATTACCCGATTTAACTTTAACTATGGTAAATAAAATTTACCGTAGTTACTATTCATAATTCCCAAAAATAAAAAAGTAGCTTATTAACATAATTTCTATCCACTGATTCCAAATATGGAATCCATTTTCCAAAATTCAATACAAAAAAGTTGCAGAAATTAAATTAAAATTAATCCCGTTGTCGAAAGAAAACGGGTTTTTCTTTAAAACATTGCAAAAGATTGAATTGATTTATCCTACGAATTCAAGGTAGAATCAATGCTAATGACATACATTAAATGGTAAAAATATATTATATTTATACTTTAAAACCATTAAATATTATAATTTAACCATATGAATTATTGTGATAAAAAAGTTGTTTTTAATTAAAATATAGCGTGTTTTTACTATTCATCAAAATATGAAAGTTACCAGAATAATATGAAAAATTTATCCAAAGTAATTTTTTATTTCATGATTCCAAAGGATAATTTTATTTTGTCAAATTGAACTTATAAACATGTCAAAAACTATATTTAAAGTGGGTGCGCCATCAAAAGGCGGCAAAACTGCATTTTTTGAAAAATATTTATTTTACCCGAAAAATTTATTTTGTTCTTATACCATGTTCTAGAAAATGTGTAAGATGAATAATAATGTTATAAAATTCAAAATTTAGTTAATATTATTCATAAAATCTAGTTCATAATAATATTATAATAATATATCGTTGTTTAGTAAAACCTGATATTGCGTACAACACACGCTATCGAGGAAGGTCGTGATTGCGTGTAATGCAAGCCAAGTCAGGGTTGCGTGTTGTGCAAAAATCCTTCATTGTTTCGTATAACATAATCCAACCATATTTCATCTATACATTGAATATATATATATATAGATACTCAATGTTGCGTAGAATAACTATTATCAAAATTGTGTGTAACATGATCAAAGAATAGTGTTGCGTATACTGCAAGCTAATATGGTTTTGCGTATAGCGCAAGGTAATCTTGTTGTAGCATACAACACAAGACATTAATGAAATTAAAAGAATATTTTTCATAAAATCTCGAGGTGTTACATTCTACCCCCCTTAAAATGAATATCACCCTCGAAATTCGTCGGGGTTATAAATGGTTTTCTACTCGAAAGTTTGTTTAATAGAAACCCACATCGTAAAAAGGAATACCAAAACATGGCTTTAAAAACTAAAGTATGAAATGTAATGGTTACCCACATTAACTCATCATTGGGTTTCCACGTAGGATAACATAGGTGAAAATATGGATATGGAAGAAAAATCTATCCATCATGTTCTGATGGAGAGTGGTAGAGAACATGGCTATGGAAAATCCAGCAATCACAAAGCCATAAATTTGTGATGATCTAGGGTACCATCTGATTCCTCAGATATAAGGGAACTAGGACAACATTTTTCTGGTTTTCAAGATCATTTCCCTAAAGCTGAAGATTTTGAATTAGAATAAATACTTACTTTATTTTGGTACAATCTCACTGTTGTTCATGCTTTGAACAATTTCCACTTCATCTCTTAAAGAAATGAAGTTGAATTTGTTGTTCATGAAGTTTTAATAGATCATGTGATAGAATGATGGGTCATTCCATCTGTTTCAAACAAAAGGTTAAAAAAGTTATCAAAAATACATAAGACCATCTATGGTGAGGTTAATCGTATACGATTCCAAAAATGAAGTTATACTTCATATATCATACCGCATAATAAAATAAAACAAGTTTCTACTAACCAGGGACTTCCTGTAGGCCGGTGGTAGGCGATAAAGGCCAGTCGCACTTTGGTTGTGGGTTCAATTCCCACATCCTTGTCCGACGCGATGGGCTGTCATCCGTCCTGCAGGTTTTCCTTTTTCTAAAACTACATTACTATAACATCCCATCAATAATATCAAAAAAAAATTCATCCTTAAACAATACTAACTTATGTCCAACATAATCCATTCCAATCTTTAGGCTTATCTAAAATACATCGGTCCAAGCTCATAGTATAAAGAAAACGATTACTTGAAATGTCATCAACCAAGCATGTGAATACCATCATTTATCCCCCATATATCTTGTTGGTCACATTCCAATCATGTGAATACCTTATTCATGTATTCACTTGAAAAATGAATACCCATTAACCCTTAGTGAAAACATGAATGCTGTCAAAAGTTTACTCTTTCCACATACCAAAATCCAAAAATTCTATATACTCAAACCATGATATAACCTTCTCCTTATATCAGTCATGAGCTCATGAATACTATCAAACATTTAATTTTCTCCTTATCCCTTCATTATGCGCATGTCCTCTATATTCCAAAAATATCTGAATAACCTTTCATGGATACTGGTAGCATTAATCATACACTTTCAAAACTCAAGGAAAGAAAACAATGTAACGATCCTTAGATGTCTCTTTATTCTATTGCACCATGAGATTACTTATACAACATTACACTTCATAAACATGTAATCAATCCACTACCTTTTTAAACCATTGACTGAGCTTCAATAATTCTTTCATCTCACATATCATTTGTAGTCTCTTCATCATCATCAACATAAATACTACCCATACGACCATACTGATTCCCTTCATGAGACTTTCCATTAGGGAATTGGTTTGCATAATGCCCGTACATTCCACATTTAAAACATTTAACCATTGTTGATGTCCTAGAAATACCATTATCCTCATCCATGGTGTTAACTGAACCTTTTCCTTTGCACTTATTGGCTTTATGTCATTCTTTTCCACACCCAAAGCATCTTTCAGTTCCTTTGAAACATTCTCGCTGATGCCTCTTCCCACATGACTTACATAGGGGAAATTGAACTTTCTTTCCTCTATGATCATCATGAAACTCCATCTTTCTCTTATTAGCCGAGTCAGGAAACTTACAAAATTAGAGTTTATTGATCATATTATGAGATTTCTAATTCGGAATAATAATGATGTTTGGACTTCCAAATCCAGTTTCATTTGGTTGCTCATGAAGAATATCATTCCATTGTCTGTTATATCCGCCATTATCATGAATCTTCCCATTTCCAGCCATTTTCTAAAACCCAAAAAAAATAGCGTGAGAGGCAAAAATCATGCTAGGGAAAACAACATAGTAAAGGGGGAGTACCCTCAATATCTAACATCTTAGGTTAAATTCTATGATCATTACTGTAGTTCTAGGACTATATCCTATACGTATACTTATCCTTAGGGACATCCCTAGACATACGTTAGAAATATCTCTAGGGATCTCACTAAAGTTTTCGCATCCTAGTTTCCAAAGGTTGACTAAACCTTTCCTATGATACCAACTGTAGAGACCCGAAGCCTGACGTACATGGACATTACATTACTTTTACAGAATACTTAGTACATAACAAAAACACACAAACAAGGATCGTAATAGTTTAGTGTCTTTGGAAACTCAGAATATAATATTCTAATCGTGGTGAAAGATCATCAACATCTCCCATAAAGATCTTCCTTTTTTTACCTAAAACCTTTCTTTATATCCTGGGGAAAATAAAACATAAAAGGGTGAGCTCAAATTCTTAGTAAGGGTAAACAAAAGAAATATCAATCACATCATAAGAACATAACATTTTGTAAATCTTAACCTGCAAAAGAGAGCATAATTTCATAACATGGGATAAATCATAGTAGTGAAATGAAATCCCAATAATCATAAAATAAATCATGAAACTTTGTTTCATACACACATAATCATAGAGAATCATTTCTTATTAGTCAAGACTCATTTCCAACACTATCTTAGTGGACAAAGTCCCTTTCTGAACCGAGTTCACTCCTCGTTTCAGTCCTGTTTCACTAAACCGGTATAACCTACCGTTCCAGCCATGTCTATCTCATGAGATATAAAATCTTTTCCCAATGCATTGGAGGGAGATATAGGTCCCACCCATCTCATAATGATACCATTCTTATGTGTGCCACTAAATCATAAATCATACATCATTGCATAACCCATGTAATAAAAATGGGAATATTAAACATCGTGACATCATAAAAAAATTCATATAATATAAAAGAATTCATAAAAATATTTCCATAACAACGTAATAAAATCCATGTAATAATAGGGATAGAAATAAAACCCTTGTTATCTTAGATGGAAAATAATTTTGATAAAACACTTGAACTCAATTCTTGAGGAAAATATCCTTTCTACTTCAAAAACACTTTTCCTTTCTTAACATGTCATACAATTATAAACTAAAAGAAGTTGATTAAAAATAAACTTGAAAACATGTAAAGGATGATTCTTGGAAATAATGTTTTAAAAATCCATTCATGTTGTATAAGTTAAAAAAAACATTTTTCTCGTACTTTTGTCGGAAAAGACAAAAAGTACCTCGTACGAAAAACGACAAAAGATTCCTTTCATGTCTTTTACTAAAAACTCATAAAAGGGTAAAAATGGATTTAAACAATTGTAGGTGGATGGAAATAATATTACATATTGAGTAAACATGGATGTGGATGATAAAATACACCCTAGTAAATTCCAAAGTATAAACAATCTCAGATAAAAATGAGATTGTGACATTTCCCTTACCTTAGGTCCGATTTTCTTCGTATGTGTCCGAACCTCCTGTATAATGATTTAAATAATGTCATTTACTTATTCTATAATCATACTCATTGTTATGATATCATATATGGTTCACTTATGGCTTTATATTACCCGTTCTTTTGTAAATTCCATGTTAAAGAGCGTTTTGGGTAAAATCGTTTCATTTGTCGTCCATGTTTGGACTTGTAATTATTCATATGATTACTTAGATCATGATTACTTAATTACAGAATATAAAACATGATTTATATATAATATATATTCATAATATACATATATATAATAAATCATTAAATGGAAAGAAATACACCGTTCATGGAGACGGTAGACCATACGTACGCATGAACGCTGTTTTCTTTTCCTTATTGAGTTGAATGGAATTAAGTAGATGACATACATATATATACACATAAATACAGAATCATTATTATTTCATATATTTCATTATTAATTATTATATATACTTTATAATCATTCATGAATGGTTAATGTGGAGAATGAATCTCATCGCGTCGTGGAGACGGTAGTCCGTACGTACGCACAAGCGATGATATCATTCTCATGATCTTGGAATTGTATTGGAGTGTATGTATACTATTTCAGAATCAATATAACTTTACAATAATCATATATAGTTATTATTTACACCATTATACCCATCCAAGTAAGGTGGTGGTGGAAAATAGATTACACCACGGCGTGGAGATGGTATTCCGTACGTACGCACGCGCGGTGATTTCGTTTTCCGTAGGATGGAAAGATGGTGAAATAAGGTTGTTTCATAATTATAATAACATATCAGTATATAAGTGATACTGATGTTATTACTTAATAATGAAACAACCTAAGAAGAAGAAGTGGAAGAAGAAATAAAGATGAAAGAATCGGTAACGGACATTACCTCTTCTTTGAAGCGCCTCTTTGAGATCTCCTTTTAGGGAACTAAAATTGGCCTTTGAGGAAGACCATAACCTCTAGGATGTTTCTAGGGAATTGGAGAAGGTAATTTTTCAGGTTTTGGCTGAGCTTGAAGGCTCAAAGTGGTGTGAGGAAGAGAGGGAGGAGGTGCCCTTTTATAAGGGAGGAGAGGGGTACCTTTGGAATAACTAAAACTATTATTTTATTATAAATCCAAATTCAGTTTTAAATATCTCCAAATTGATTTATTTCTAAGATAAGGTGGGGATGGGTCGAAATAATCTCATACAATAGAATTTAGACAAGTTTATGTTCCTATTTTAACCTTATCATTTAGATTTAACATTAAATTAAATAATTTTACTTTTACCGTGTCTTCTTGTGTTCTTATACTATAAGGTTAATAAACTTACTATAATAAGCCAAACGAACCCCCAAGTTGTTTAATATTAATATATATAACCTTATCTAAGTCATTTGGCCGAACCTTTGATTTTTAGGAATAAAAGAACAATTAATAATATAATATTTGTTTTAAAAACTATTTTTTGTCAATTTTGACACTATTTAGTAATTGATTTTTTTGAAAATCATAACAGAATTATTAGTTCAAAAAAAATTAATTAAATCAATAATAACATGTCATATTAACCTATAAAATTATTTTAATTCATAAAAAGTCTTAAATTACATTTATTTGGGTATTTATGACATCAATTATGTCAATATTTCATTAATAAGATAATTATTGCATCATCTTTGTGTCATAATAAATGATAATTATTTAATCCCTAAAAATTCTAAATAAATTCCTATGATTTATATAATTGTATTATATTTCTTTATAATATTTATGTTTGAAGTTTCATGAAGTTTATCACTAAATTAAAATTATTATACTTATAAGATTTAAGAAAGTGGCATGTTGTCACATTCGTTGGTTTTAATAATAATTAAATTATTTTCATGAAAAAAAGTCTATTAAATGAATCTAATCCGACCCTTAGGTGATATGGGTCTTCTTTTAGTCATAAAATAGGATTTTGACATTTGTTAGGGTAATTTTATAATGTTATATTTACCATGAATTACCCGATTTACCTTTAACTATGGTAAATAAAATTTATTGTAGTTACTATTCATAATTCCCAAAAATAAAAAGTAGCTTATTAACATAATTTGGATCCAATTATTCCAAATATGGAATCCATTTTTCCAAATTCAATACACAAAAGTTGCAAAAATTAAATTAAAATTAATCTCGTTGTCGAAAGAAAACAGGTTTTTCTTTAAAACATTGCAAAAGATTGAATTGATTTATCCTACGAATTCAAGGTAGAATCAATGATAATGACATACATTAAATGGTAAAAATATATTCTATTTATAATTTGAAACCATTCAATATTATAATTTAACCATATAAATTATTGCGATAAAAAAAGTTTTTTTTAATTAAAATATAGGGTATTTTTACTATTCATCAAAATATGAAAGTTACCAGAATAATATGAAAATTTTATCCAAAGTAAATTTTTATTTCATGATTCCAAAGAAGAATTTTATTTTGTCAAATTGAACTTATAAACATGACAAAAACTATATTTAAAGTGGGTGCACCATCAAAAGGCGGAAAAACTACATTTTTTGAAAAATACTTATTTTACCCGAAAAATTTATTTTGTTCTTATACGATGTTCTAGAAAATGTGTAAGATTAATAATAATGTTATAAAATTCAAAATTTAGTTAATACTATTCATAACGGCTAGTTTATAATAATATTATAATAATATATCGTTGTTTAGTAAAACACGGTATTGCGTACAACACACGCTATCGAGGAAGGTCGTGATTGCGTGTAATGCAAGCCAAGTCAGGGTTGCGTGTTGTGCAAGAATCCTTCGTTGTTTCGTATAACATAATCCAACCATATTTCATCTATACATTAAATATATATATATATACTCAATGTTGCGTAGAATAACTATTATCAAAATTGTGTGTAACATGATCCAAGAATAGTGTTGCGTATACTGAAAGCAAATACGGTGTTGCGTATAGCGCAAGGTAATCTTGGCGTAACATACAACACAAGATATTAATGAAATTAAAAGAATATTTTTCATAAAATCATGGGGTGTTACAGAGGGGGTGCGGTCTGGCCCGGAGAGGCACGACCCAGCCCGGCGGGGCACGACCCAGCCCGACGTGGTACGGTCCAGGCCGGTAGGGCGTGACCCCGCCGTGGCTCGGCCGGCTAGCTGAGCAGCTCAGCTCGAGGGGGGTCGAGCAGTCCGAGGCGGGGGGCGCGGCCCCCCGACTACCCGAACCGGCGACGCCCCACTCCCTAACCGGTCGACCGAAGCCAGCTGGCCTTCTTGGTGCAAGAGGCCCGCTCGGGTGGGCCGTGGTTCATCCGGCGATGCGCCCTCCTGGCGCCGCGACTCTCCTCCACCTGGTCGGCCGACAAGCCGGGTGGTTCTTCCTCCGAAACGGCCCACGGAACGGGGGCCGCGGTCTTCCGCTGCGGGGCTCCGTGAGGCGCCGCGGTTCCTCCCTTCTTCCTAGCCGACTATGGTCGGTCGGTTCTTTATTGGTCGAGTGGCCCGTGGTTGCAGGCCACAATCCTTCCGCATGCGGCCGGCGCACAGCCGCCACTCTAGTTCATCACCACCTTCTCATCATGATTTCCATCGCAATCAAAAGTGACTACGGAGGGTTGTCGGGTCGTGTGTGTTCGGCCCGCGCCCTCCGTGTTTGGTGGTAGCAATTGGCTGAAAATAAACAATGATTTTCAACAAAGAACAGGGTATGAGATAAACACATCAAAATGAAAAAACCCCTACCGTGAATATGGTTTGTTAACCGTAGATGCAGAAAGCGATGTCGCTACGTCAACATCAGAGGAAGAACCGTCATCGTTGACAAGTTCCCTGCGGCGAAGTCTTCTCCCTTAACGCGGATAAATAAGAGGATTGGATAATCGTGGAATGTTCTTCGCCGAGTCGTTTTTCGTTGAAGGTTGGTGTTCTTAATCGAAGAAGAACACTATTCTCTGTTTCTCAAGATCTCTTTCCCTGAACACAATGAAATCCCCAAAATAAAATAATAGGCTAAAGATATTATTTTATAAACCCATGAAATTCAAAATTCAAACCACTTAATTTTATTAATTGAAGAGTTAGAATTCATTTATTAGCATGTGTTGGAAAACATTAAGGAGGGAGAGAGGAAGAGGAAGAGTCATCATAATTAAGGGGGTTTGTAATGAATTAAACATGGGAGTTTAAAAGGGAGTTTGAAAAGAGTTATGGGAGGTGAAAGTTTGAGGCTCGTGTGGGCCCCACCTTTCAATTATCCACACATGATATGTTGGGTGGGTGTGGGTCCCACCCTCAACTCCCCTTTGTAGGGTATAACTACCATAGATATCAATAAAATTGTGTACCCAATTTTATTTATTTTATTCTAAATTCCCAATTATGAACTTTCAACCCGCATAAAACGCAACTGCGGTAAAGGTCCCCTTAAGAGAATACTTGCATTGTGAGTTCATCGATGCCCTCGGATTTCAATTTCGAACATCGGTTCAAAATATAGAAAAACCCGCTCATTCGTTCACTGAACGTACCCAAGCTAAACTTAAGAAATTTATTTCAGGCACACTGGGCCTCGGAATCAGGTTCCGTCAGAAACTGCATACTCATAAAATTCCAAGAATTTAAGATAAAAAATTCCTTGAAATTTCCATGTATTTACCGAAGATACCTAAAATAAACTCCTAGAACCATCGGTGGTCCATCTAACATAACTACTCTCCACCTGATCCTAGTCTTCTTAATACTCCATTGAATATATTGTCACCTATATAAGATACAACATGTATGGGAAGAGCCCGGGAAGGGGTGAGCATAAACATACCCTGTAGAACCCCCCAATATCATCAAACTCAAAGAATCAATGTGAGAGTAGTCAGATAATCACCAAAAAGGAATTTCAATTAGAATATGAGACAATAACCATAATAATAACCATGATATACTAAAAGGTAGACACTAATTCTCAAGGTGAGGTCACAACCTAACTACCATCCTAGGATTCTACTAGATGCTCAAAGGTAACATCGTTATGAGGGAACTCACTCATTGGATCAATCTATACTGATATAAATCATCAGAGAGGACATGCTCATTGGGTATTTTCATGAAGAAGCACCCAGGAAACCGAGAGTCCTTATTTGAGATACTCAGTCAATCAGACTATACCTTTCTAAAGGATATTAAATGTTAATACACAAATATGGGATAATAACATGGTCTAATAGGGGGTTCCTGACCCTAACTAGAATAACCCACTATGTAGTGGATAGAATTCCCCAATATGTTATTCATGTGATAAATAACCCAACCTATGGAAGAAGATTATGGGAATTATGATCTAAACCATGGTCCTCGGGGATAAATTCATGCTCTAATCCACTGAGGGGATCTTATGTTCAATACTACGAAAAATATGCATCACTAAACCCTCATAGAGGAGAACTGAGAAAAAAAATCTAGAACAATATAAGTAGGGAACACACCCATAATAATATTGTTTAAGGGAACACACTCAAGCTCATACCATAGTTGTTCTCTAAAGATCATGGGATCTAACATTCCTTTTAAAGAGAACATGATGTGTACCATGGTGTATATGGAGAATCTCTATGAGTCTAAAACATCCCATGACTCATCATTTCACAAAACATATCTTTCTCCAAATATAAGGTGTGTCTACTAGGTTACATGAAATTATAGGTTTAGATAACACTTAGTGTGTGACGTATGTTCAAACCCATGGACTCAAGCTTCTAACCATAGAAAATGGTTTTTCCTATGTACACTAGTTATATATAAGGACATTATAAAGTACATGGGGTTTAATCCATATCAAACAGCATGTAGGGGACATATGAACTAATAGTCATGTACTCATTTTATACGTTAAGATATTATCTATGTGTTACATGACATGTGAATAAACTATAGGGTGTGTTGGGCTGTATGGATTATTGGGCATGTACTCCCTGTACATGTAAAATGGTCAGCTAAGGGTCACATGATGTTTGAGTAAATAAAATGGTGTTTGTTATTTTACTCAATGCGTAAACCCTAGATTCGATACAGAGGGTTCTATAGTGTGTGATTTCCTCTAAAATACACATTGCTCAGTTCATAATTTCAAATAAATTTGATCTCATCAGATGTATTCACCCATATACTTCCACTACCTTTATGACCTCTAGGAGTAATTTTATGACACCCAAATATGGATTGAATCCATTCCACAACTGGAAAAAAGATGGATTACATATGTTCTTCACTAGAGAATCCATATCTATCATTGTCTCGAAGCTCCATATTGATAAGATTATGAGAACACCACTGTCCAAACTAACACTTGATCACCATAATTATCTGTCATTAGATTCAAACCACCCTTTTCTTGGAAACACCATCATTTCTACTCCATATAGTACCACTCATCCCAAATTACAGATCCACCAATACTAAAACCATTTTTAGATTCTCATTGTTGCCACCATTCCTCTATCGCATCTCCCAAAATCCAAAGATAAACAAGTGACCACAATCTATTTTTCCAAATAATGAACACATAATGATTATTCCTCCTAGGTATCATTGAATTTTCAGCCAATTGAAATGTCATTGATAAACATTAATGAATAGAGGGATAAATGTACAAAACACAACATAAGCATCGATTGATGTCTTCAATTGGACATCATCATAAAAATGCAAAGAATGGTGGATTATCAAATAAAAAATAATCAATGGGAAAATAAATATCAAATTACTATATCTAGGAAGAGAAATAATTTTTTGTAAAAACCAATAGAGATTAATCTATGGATTAATTTTTAATCAATTGATTCACATTATTCTAAATCCATAAATGGGGATGAAATCATAGAAATAAAATTCCCTACACTAAGTTAGTAATTTTCACTAATAAATAACATTTTTTCTTCATTGATTTTTCATGATACAAGAAAGCTATTGATGATGAATATCCTCGTGGTACTATGATCCTTGATCCCTGATCTCGTGACCATCTCGAAACACACTCACCACCGGAGTTTTCTCCATTCTCTCAATCCCTCTTGGGTTACATAGATAACCCTTGGGGATTCTCCATAGAGTAAACTAAAAAGGGGGATATATTATGTATTTTTCAATAAATGAAAATTTAATTAATTAACTAATTTAATTTATTTAATTTAATTAATTCCCTCACAATATTAATCTATCCAAGAACCCGATGTTGACATGACTTATATCATACCTAGTGTAAAAACCATGCTTTTTATTTAATGGAGGACTTGTATTTACCATCCAAAAAAATATTCAACATATATTCCGTTATTTCTAAAATAATAATCACCCATGATATATTATATTTTATATTTCTAATATATCCATAGTAGGGATCTCTAGGCTCTAGAATTTGGTATTGACTCCCTTCCCAACTCTCAAAATAATCTT
This sequence comes from Viscum album, assembly GCA_963277665.1. NCBI lineage: Eukaryota > Viridiplantae > Streptophyta > Magnoliopsida > Santalales > Viscaceae > Viscum > Viscum album. Next base: position 255,376,991 of record OY728128.1, on the reverse strand, counting down.
TAAAATATTCCAAAGTGTTTCACAAAAATTTTGGAGTCACCAAATAACCATTATTGGATTTTTGGGACCTAAGAGATTGATTATGAGTCCATTGAGGAATCGAATGTCCCTCGTATTAACTCTTTATTGATTAAATTCATTTTCACTATCAAACATCTCAACCTATAACTTAATCCAGTAATTTTTTACCTGGATACCATTGATATAATACAAATTGTGAGGGGTTATTCTAGTCTGAATGACATATAATTATCCTAAAAGGAATATGAAAGGAATTATATAGAAAGAAAATTGATTTAGGAAGAAGAGACATACAAGAAATATTAGTAAACTCATAGAAAGATGATCACACAAAACATTAAGAAAGTATGAAAAGATAAATCGCATAGAGTATTTATATGATTTAGACATTGTTGGTTCTTAATGAATCACAAGAAAATAACCATCATGATTTATTATTATGAAGAAAAAGTATAAAAACATAGAATATATAATAGAGAGAGGTGCATGAGGACCACAAAATATATCCAGAGGTCAAGTCCTTAAAGGTCTAGGAATTTTGATGAAACTGATATGAGGATATGACATACACAATCAACCTAAATAGACACATTCACACAACCCCACAAATACTAAAAAATGAATAAAGTATAATGCATAACTAAAAAATTAAATCAGATAGGATGACAACATCGGGTCTACAAAAATAATCTAGAGGAATTTTTGGGGAAGAAGTGGTGCTTCCATGGATAATTTTTTTGAAGATGTCACAATATAGACAGATCTCATAGGAACTGAGCACTCCATCAAAGATCATCAGTAAAGAAGGGTCATGTTGAAGCCAAAGATGCGAGCTAAAGATCCCCTCCCTCTATTTCTATTTTCTCTCTAAAATGAAATTTTTTAAAGATACACTCACCTCATGAATGATGTGAACACCTCATGAGAGGATGTAGTATAGAAATAATGTTAATTTAGGTAGAGAAGGACCGACATCAGAAAATGTATCCAAGGTGGGATATGTTTAAGGATGAGGGAACATGGAAAGGTAGGCATGGAGGATGGAGTAACAAACATCAAATGACATTGAGGATACCTAAAGGAAGTAGATTGGAAGGGTAAAAAATATATCACATTTCCTAAGATTTATTATTTTAGAAAAAACATGGAGAATGAAAAAATATTCCCAATAATATCCATACAATTTACCTAAATCAATATCTAAGATAGATTAACAAAGGGTGATGTGGATAACACCACTGATAAGATAACCCAACATAATGAATGTCCACCAATCCTAAAAGACCATCACAATAAGGCACAAAAAGAGGCCCACATGCAAGCATAAAATAAGATCCCAATGAACTAGTATGTATATAATTTGAAATGGAAAGAATAATAGAAGAAATCCATAAATAATTAGTCAATTTACATGATAATAAAAATGAAACAAAATTTCATGGAAAATCAAAATAAAAAACGAAAAATATTTTGAAGAAAAACACCTGATTTCCTAAATATCAACCATTTAAATAAAATGAAAACATTATTGGTGATTTTCTGTCAAAACAAAATATATCAGTTGGTTTTAGTATATTTCAATAAACAAAAAAAACTAAGACCAAAAAATTCACTCTAAACAAATGTCATGTAACAAGTGATGTAATTACCACATGTTCTAACCTTACCAACACATTAACTACTATTAAATTTTTAAACACCCAAAAAATTAAATTAGACAAGGAAACAACACTAAAAACAAATCTCATTGAAAATTTTAAACTCTCTACCAAATCCAATATCAAAGAAAATAATACCCTAACACCTATACAACTAAAAGAATCCTTCCTTAGGGTTAAAAGTGTTGAATCATAAAAATATAGTAAATATCAAATAATGAAATAGTAAGAAGCATTTGAAACACATGTAAGATTTTAAATCAGCAAGCTAGTATGAGACTAATTCTCCACCTGAGCTCAAATGACTCAAACAATCCCAACCCGACCATCTCTTCCAACCAAGGTCCACTGGAAAACATATGCATGTCTAGTCTAGAGATAGTAGAATATAAAATTCTTAGATTCTATGAAAAACTATAACTAAGGGATAATAAATATAAATTAGATAACATCCACAATGTCGAAATTGATGCATCCCATATCAGGATGGGCCATAATATCCTTAGTTTCTAAATTTGGAATATATATTTAAATATGGTTAGTTTTAAAACACTAAAAAATCAGAAGTTTTTATACCAGTTATTATATTTTTTATTTACTGTTATTTTTAAATTAAACCCTAAGATATAATAATTTGTTTTTGTTCTTCACCCCATTAAGATCCACCTTCAAAACATGCATTTGATGATCACGAGACACCACAACTACCTTATGATTTTCTATAGTAATAAAATCTTCACAGCACATTATATAATCCATCAAGGTATTGAAGGAATCATCAAGAAAAATAAATAAAATGATTCCTTGATCCTAATCATTAATATTCATGTCTATATTAGATAAGATAAAAATAACCTCAATAGAATCATCAAGAAGATCATGAAAAAACGAACCATTGGTCGGATTAAAGGTATAAAGCCACATATTTTTATATAAATGATCAAGTGAGGACTAAGACATATAATTATGTTAATGATTAATCCATTTGACCCTAAAAGTGGTTTCATGAATGAATTACAATAAGAATTTATCCTCTAAGGTTAGCATATGCATATAATGGACATTTTCAAGATTGTTAGGTTCAACATAAACATTGGTGGTGTAAGACTTTCCTTTCAATAAATAACTATTACAGACTTCATGAGACCTAATAGAGCATCTACAATTCCATTGTGGAAAATAATCACCCTCATCTTAACTCTCCATAGTTTAAAGTCATTTTGACTATCAAACTTTTCAAATTTTAACTTAATATAAGACATTTCAAACTTGATATAATGGCTCTAATATCAATTTTTAGGGGTGAATATAGTCTATATGAGAAAAAATTCCCACAAAAGGAACATGGAAATAATATTGGGAAAGAAAAGTGATTAGGTTATAAGTGAAAAACAAAATAAATAATCAATATAATAGAAATTAGAGAGAATACAATGATAAGAATATGTGGTAAGTTAAAGAGAACATGGTATTTATGTGCTTTAGAACAAGTTTGTCCTACATGAACAATAAGAATGCACCTACCATGATTTATAATACTGAAAAATAGAATAAAAACAAGCATAAAATTATAGAAGAGATAACATAGATAAATATAGGTGAACCACATAATATATTCATAGAAATATTTCTTGTTTTCAACATAATTTTAATGAAACTAAGATGAGGATAAGACATACACAAGAATCCTAAATAGACTCACTCATGAAACCCCACACAGAATGAAAATAAGAAATAGATTATAATACAACTTCAAAGATAAGTAAAGAAGACAGGATTAGAACACTCATCCTACACCAAGATCCTATAGAACTTGTTGAGGAAGAGATGTAATTTACACAGATGAATTTTATGGAAGATATCACATTATAGAGAGATATTGAAATTTATAATATCTCCATTGAAGATTGTCACTAGATATAGGGAGTGATGAAGTTGATTATAGTATATGGAGGTCCTCACTCTTTCTTTCTCTCTCACTCTCCCAAGAACTCTTATCACTATAATGAAATATTTTGAACATTAACTCACCTCATGAATTAATTTTATGCCTTATGAGAGGAAGTGGTGAGGAAATAAGGAGGAGATAGGTAGACCAAGAGAAACATTAGAATTGGTAGATGAGGTGGGATAGGTGGGAGGATGAGGGAACTTAGGAGGATGGCATGGAAGGTTGTTGTAACGAACATCGAACAACATTGGAAAAACATGGAAAAAGTAGAGTGTATAGGAGGAGAGGAAAGAAGATCATATGAGATTCTTTTTGCGAAAAAAACACAATGAATGAAAAATCCTAAAAATAAAATCTGTTTTATTAGACTCCATCAATGACTTTGAGATATCACTAATAGGTGACATAGATAACTATATAGAGGCAATGACCTAAAATTATGAAATTCCAATAATCGTGAAATTCAATTTCATCAAGGCCTAAGAAATAAATCACTAATGTAATAAGTAAAAAAGATCCCAAAAAACTAGTAAATGGATGGCCAAGTATAATAGAACACATAGAAAGTAAAATGGGGGCATTCCATAAAAAATAAATTTGTATAATAATAAAAATGATAAACAATTTTTCATGGAAAATCAAAAACCAAAAAACCTAGTATTTTATTTTAAAAATAAAATATCTAATTTCATAAATATGCACCTTTATAAATATCTTGAAAATATATCTAGATAAGTTCTTAAAAACCTAACTTATCAATTGGTTTGGGTATATCTTTATGAGTATAAAACCTAAGACTATAAAAAATTTCTCAGTAAGAATTCCACTTATATTTTTTTTCAAGTGGAACATGTTCTTCCCATACCAAAACATTCACTACTATCATACTACTAAATATGATCAAAAATTATATCATAATAATCAATGAAATTAAAACCAAATCATACCCATATTACATAAGTATCCAGTAAATCTAATATAGATGAAATGAATAACTAGACACCTACACCACTAGAAGTATAAATCCTTAGGCTAAAATGTAGTGAATCATGAAAACCCAAAAAAGATAAAATAATTCAAGCATAAAATGTAGTTGAGAAACATGAAAAATAAAAAAATAGGAATCCAAAATGGGATTTATTATCCACTAATGCTTGAATGAATTAAGGAATCCCTACCGTATCCCCTTTTTCAATCATGGTATTATATACAACACAAGTAAGACTAGTCCTAGAATTATATAATAGATACTACATAGAGTCTACGCACAACTCTAATTAAGAGATACTAAATAGAAATAAATGAAAATCCACAATGTAAAAACTAGGTAATACCATTTTAAAATGGTTTATTCTATCCCTAGTTTTTAATTAAGGGTAGTATCTTTTAATATGTCTAGTTTTTTCACACCGAAAACATAAAAATATATAAAATCAATTATTATCATTTTTTTATTTAACTTTTTTTTATTGAAACGGATCCCTAACATTTATAAATTGGAGTTCATTTTAAACCCACTAATCTCCTCCTTCAAACCATGTTTTTGAAGATCATAGTGAAAAAACTACATTAACCTATTCCCGAGTAATAGAATCGCCCCCACACATCATGGAATCCATTAATGTTTTAAAGTAATCATAATGATAAATCAATAAAATTATGTCCTGATAATTTTCATTAATAGTCACATATATATTAGCTATGTCAGGAAAACTCTTATTAAAATCATCAAGAAGGGAAAAATAAATGAACCATGGGTCATTTTAAAGGTAAAAGGTCACATATTCTTATACAGAAAACCATGTAAGGACTAAAAATATAAATATGTTCATGTTTAACCCATAGGGCATAAAAAATAGTTTCATAAATGACTCTAAATATTAATTTATCCCCTTTGGTTAATAGGATCAAACCATGGGCCTTTTCAAGAATGTTAGGGCCAACATTTTTCATGTCACCTCCCTCTAAATATACCCCTCCTAGGAAGACAATGAAGGAAGAGACATAATTACTCTTGAGTATCACCTCTAATGTGACTTGGGTATGAGTAAATCACTAAGGTTATAATAATATAACAAATGGTATTCATTAACCTCTATATCAATTAGGATCGTGATATAGAGTAAGAAATCACCCAGAAACTTACGCATATAAAATAAATGAAAACCCAAAAAACAACCCACAATTCATGTACAATGTAAAAATGCATAATGAAAGTATTAATATAAATACCAAAAGACAATTCCTATAGAAATAAGTCAATAAAAACTCCAAATCCTAAGCTAGTAATGTCTAGACTGGTCCTAAAAGTCAACCTGGAAACTGTAAAAATAGTTTATGTATATTGGGAGAGAATACAAGCATACTTAGTAGGATCATACCTAAGGTCTCAGTAGAACATGTGAAAAAAAATATTAATTATTTAGTGAAAAAAATAGAACCAAAAAACCAAAATAGGTTAACTAACCAATCTCAACCTCACCATGGCTTGCTCGACAAATCACACATCCATTATAGTAGTATACTATCATTAACATAACAATGTGCCCCACTACTATTTCCCCACTATTTTTTCTCTAATTTCCTAACATAAAATATCCTCTAATACCATCCCTTGCATACATATCACATCACAATAGATTATATATGGTGTGGGTAGGTACACATTCCTACCTACTTCACCCTTTCAAGGTCTAGAATTTTGTGCTAGCATCAGTCATCATCACATCACAGCAAACCTGAAGAAACTTGGGATGTCACATATTATCTCATCATATAAATAGATTAGTAGGGTATCAGGAATATTAAAGAAATCAACCTCATTCTCTCTTACTACCATGAATGACCCCCACCACATATCACATCACATTACATATCGCCTAAATAAACATACTCCATGACACCATATCTCACCTGGAGACACCTATGTCATCACACCACATCTCACCCAAAGAAACATAGGCCATGAAATCGCATCACAACTGGGTAATATCCAAAAACAACATGTTTCATCACTTGTAAATAAAGAGAAAGGAAGAGGGTGTATCTTAGGTAATCTCCAACACCAAACCATATTATCATTGCTAAAGGAAAAGCGGGGAATAGGGGGTATTTATCCATCTGTATCACCACCATCCTGGATGTTGGGGAAATCACCCAAAACCCAAAACTATTAGGAATTTTAACGGTTATCCAATTTGGGTGGCTGTGTATATAAATAACATAAACTATATGATAAATAAATAGAACAGAATACCCAACCTATGGGTTCACAATAACTGCACTATTATTCAACACCATACCTCCATTGCACCAAACATAAATTGTAACAACTTCTTCCCTCACTATATGAAACACACCACACATTTTGCATAAAAATTGAAAAATTACCACATTCAATGACTAGTTCCACCATTTCTAGATTTAATGATTTCCCACTAACTCACATTTACCAATCCATTACCTTCCAAATTTTACACAATGCATCCATTTGTAAGAAATGTATTTAATATATTTACCACATATCAATTTATATCCCATTATTTATTCATTTACCATCAGTTCACTTTAATTCAACCAAATCAATAATTTACATGGATATTCAAGAAACTAACACAACCACACCACAGAACAACTCATCCATCCCACGTCAATCATCTCCACAACACCACATTAACCCATCCATATCACTACTACAAGAATGCACCTCAACTACCGCATACCACCAACTCCTCAAATCACAACCTCTTCATACATCACCACTAAAAAAAACTCACACATAACAAATATCACAACCACATAACACTACCACATCACAATCACCACCCCAAAACACATCCACATTTAACAAATACCCATAGTGCATCCCATTCCAACCAACAATCAAACATCAAACCCCTTTTTATTTCCACAGCCTAGTTGTTCATTACACAAAAAAACAATATCCCACAATACATAAGGTAAAAGATCTATAAAAACCACACAAAACAACATATTTTGGTTGTAATAAATTAATTTCATTAGCATTTGTAACACCCCAGTATTTCATAGTACGTTATCTCTTTAAAGTAATTCAATAGCATGTGCTACACGCAACATCGAGTTCGAGCGCACCCCGACTTATTAAACTAGCCGTTAAAAAAGTATTTATGAATATTATTAACTAAATTTTGAATTTTATATACTCCATATAATTTTAGAATCCATATTATGTGTTTTTTAGACATAATATAAGAACAAATTCATTTTTTCAGATAAAAGAAATATTTTTCAAAAAATGAAATTTTACCGCCATTTAAAGGAGAAACCTTTTTAAATCCAATGTTTCACAATTTTATATATTAAATTTGATGAAAGTAAATTCTTATTTAGAATTGGGACATAAAAATTTATTTGGATAAATTTTTGGTACTTCTATGATAACTTTAATATTTTGATTAATAGTGAAAAATACTAAATTTTTATTGAAAACAACTTTTTTAGTTGATATAATTTATTGTGTTAAATTATTAATTTGAGTGGTTTTAAATTATAATTAGATTATATTTTTATCATTTAATATAATTTAGTCCCTTGGATGTAAATTCATATTTTATTTGTACATAAACACATGTCAATCTTTTGATAGTTTTTACTTCTTAAAAACATTCTTTTTTGGTTTTGACAATGGGAATTAATTTTAAATTAATTAATGAATCTAATATATTTTTAATTTGGTAAAATATAAATAATTTTAGGATTTTTAATATCAAAATTATCTTAGGGTGAATTTTTGGTATTTTTCTGAAACCATTCAATTTTTGATAAATAGTGAAAACACTACATTATTATTTAAAAACGACTTTTATTTAAAATATTATTATTTTTATTTAAATTTATTTTAAAATAAAAATATATACATAATACCAATATTGTTTCAATGTAATTCATTGGAGTCATTTTATAATAAGATTAGATGTATAAAATTTTATTGAATTTTTTAACGTCTTTTACCCACCTTCTAGGCACATTTGCAAATTTGCATAAAACGTAATTTTACCACTTCTATGAATTTAATTTAAAAAATCTGAGAGACATGGTTGACATCAATAAGAAAAAAAAAATCAATAGGATGAAAATAATTTTTGGTGAATAGTAACTTTTGAATTTTGTTTACCACGGTTAAAAGTAAATAGGGTGATTAAAGGTAAAAATGAAATTATAATTACCCTAACACGTTTCATAATTTCATTGGATAAGTTTATTTAGACCAAATTCAACCTTTGGAATAATATATGATCCTTTTCTTCCACTTGGATTAGATGTGGACATTTATTATTATTTAAAGAAGAGTTAAAAGTGTTAAATTCAAAGTTTAATAACTAAACCATTCTTAATATAGGGTTATACATAAGATAAATTAGAATATAAATATTAATTATAAAGATAAAAAATTTCCTACATCATGGTATTTTTTTATAATTTTTAGACATTAAATAATTAAATTTATTTATGACACTATGATGATGCAGTAATTACCTTCTTAATGAAATATTAAAATAACTGGTATTATAAATATCAAATTAAATGTAAATTGAGACTTTTTATGAATTTCATGAATTTTCTAGGCTAATATGACATGTTAGGATTGATTTAATGTATTTTTTTCAAAGTAATCATGTTTTGCTGACTTTCACGGAAACCAAATACTTAATAGTGTCAAAATCGAAATAAATGAGTTTTTAAAATAAATACTATATTATTAAATGATATAATATTCCTAAAAATCTAAGGTTTGGCCCAAGGACTTATATAATGATATATATGTCCTTAATGAGAAACTTGAGGATATATTGGCATTTTATAGTAAGTTTATTAACCCTATAATATAAAATTACAAGACGACATTGTAAAAGTTAAACAATTTAACTAAGAGTTAAATCTAAAAGTTAAGGATAATATGGTGACATAACCAAGTCTAAAACCAATTATTTGAGATGATTCCGACCCATCCCCACCTTAGAATCTAAATAAATCCATTTTGAGATATTATAAACTGAAAATGACTTTATAATAAAATAATATTTTAAGTTTTTCCTAAAGTGACCCTCACCTCTCTTATAAAAGGGTACTTCCCATTATCTCAAAATCACACCTACAATGCCATTTGGATCGGCCAACCCCTGCTCAAATATGCTCAAAAATACCCTCACTTAAACCTAGATTCCTTAAATTGATAAAAATCCAACCTAAGGATCCCTTTTGGTCAAATCAAAAGGAAAAACCCGAAGAAGAGGTAATTACTTCATCACCTCTTTCAAAGTTCTTTACTTATTCCACTTCCTCTTTCTTTGATTTATTCCATACTAAAATAATAAATCATGTTCCTTATATATACTGATATGTTATAAAAAATATGGTACAATAATATTCATTATTCTATCCATCCTATTAATGAAAAAGTCACCATATGTGTGTACGTTTGGCTTACCGTCTCCACATTGTGGTGTAGTTTGTTATTCAACACTTCATTATTTGGATAGGTATAATAATGAGTATAATTTATATAAATAATAAATATTATATTTTAATGATTATTTATATATAATATAACATCCAATTACATACTATTTCACCAACAATATAATGATATCATCGCTCGTGTGTACATACAGCGTACTGTCTCCACGATGCGATGAGTTTCATTTCCACGTTCACCATTCAACAATGATTATAAAAATATATATTATTAATAAGTATGTAATATATAAAATAATATTACTAATGTAAATATATATATATGTATTTACATATAACTCATTCACATACATCTGTTCAATATGATATGAAAATGGAAACAACGTTTATGCGTACGTACGGCCTATCATCTCCATAAATGGTGTTTTCCATTTCATATATCCATCTATTATACATATTTATATTATGAATATATATTATAAATAAATAATGTTTCATATTCTTGAAGTAATTAAATCATGATATAAGTGATACGATCAAGAATAACAATTTAAAACATGTACAATAGAGAAAGCGGTTATTACCCTAAATATTATTTTAAAATAGAAATTATTATCAATTAGGTTGTATAAAGCCATAAATGAATAAAGTCTGATATCATAAATATGAATATGGTTTTGATATAATTTAATAACATGATATGGTCATTATATAGGAGTTTAAACATACCCTCGACCAAAGTAAAGTACAATATAAGGGGTTTTCATCTCACTTCTTATTCTAGTGAGATTCATGCTATATTGCCACTATTTCCTTTTGTGTGGTGTATATACTGCCCATGATTGTATTCTTTGTGTAATATAAATTAATTTATAGGTATTTAAATCTTCATTGTATTATCCTTCTTTCATGGGATGTATGTTTCTTATGTTACCAAATTGGTAAGGGAATTTCAAATTTCGATTTCCACTCATTGGGTTCTACGCAAACATCATTGATTATTTTACTCCAAGATTATGTGTGAAATAACTATTTATTTATTTATGTAGTAATTTCCACTCCCCTTTGTGTGGATATACTTTTGATACACATAATCAATCCATTTATAAATTCTCAAGTCATCGATATGAACTTGATGAGAGTAATCTTAAATCAATTTCCATTCATTGAGTTAAACATCCAAGTCATTTGTGTTGTTTTTACAAGAATATGTGTGAATGTCCTATGATTGATTTGAACTGAATATCCAATCATATTGAGTGTATTTATATTCTTCACACATAATTATGTCCTTGATTTATCTTTAACCTAAGGATGCAGTCTTTATAAGGGATTTCATCTCAATTTACATTCCATTGAGACTTCTTTGTTGTTATGCGCCAATTCACATTTATATGGTGTACATAGTGTACTTTGACATTTTATACTATGAATCCATTTATTCTCATGATATTATAATGTTTTTATTACCTCAATTATTTTTATTCAGGCATCTCTCGTTTTGTTAGGAACTCTAACTAAAATATCATTTTAAATGTTTTAAATATTTATTCCACTAAATATTTCTCATTAATGTCTATGTTTTAAAAATGGTGTTAGGGATTTATTTATATAGACATAAATGTTTTAAAATTAAAATTACTTTTAAAATTTTCAAAGGGGTATGGGATTCTTTGAATCAAAAATCTATTTTTAACGGCTTCTTGATAAATAGTGAGACTTTTAAAAGTTTTCATGAAAAAGGGGATATTTATCTCAAATAATTTCACTGATTATTTTCATCTATATAAATATCCTTCATTATTCTTAATTTTGGTTGATTTATTATAATACAATCTTCTATGTTGTATTTAATGAGTTATGTTTGACTGTGGATGTACTATTTGTATACCATTCATGGGTTGTAGTTAAAATATTGACATTTCGTATGCTAGTTTTAATATAAATGTTTAGATTATGTTTCAACCATTTAATATGAGTAATGAATTGGAAATAGTAAGTGATGGGTGGATACATCTATAGCTTCTCGATGCATCGGTAGGTCTCATGAGAGAAACTACTGTCTTGGCACAAGGCCTTGAAAAAAACATTATTTGTAGTCTTGGCACGAGGCCTTGACTATGTGGTTATGATGTCTGGCATTATACATTCCATCATTATGAAATTTTTTATTGATATTACAGATGATTATTCTACTAGAATAATATCTATGTGAATAATTAAATAGCATTATTTTATTTATCTTTTCAATATTATGATGATGTTTAAGTTTAAATCGTTTTTGTTTTAGTCTTATACATTTCCTTAGATTTTTATGCTTATTTATGATAGTTTCTGCTATATTGTTATCCTTACTAAGCCTCTGAGCTCACCCCTTTCTTGTGTTTTATTTTTTCCATGATGTGAAGAAGTGTATTATGATTGATATACATGTTCAATCTAGTGGAATAATGGCTTTCTAAAAGGATTATTTTTGTTGTGTTTTATTTTAAAAAGTGTAATGTAATGTTCATATATGTAATCTATTTTCCAAGACTTCTAAACTGATCGGTCATTCGGGATATGATTCCTTGTAATCATGCCAATGTATTAAAATAATGCACTGACTCTAGGTAACTGGTGTTGGGGTGCTACAATATTAATCATTTAACTTTATTATTCATCATGGGTATTATTACATAAACCATATTTCATTGGGAAACCAATTATTAACCATATATATTCATTTACCTTTTATTAAGGGTGAAATATAATAAAAACTTATCAAGGGTCTCACAAAATTCCGCTACAAACCAAACAAGGATCCAAGAAACCATGATTTTTAGCATTGGAAATAAGTATATGAACTCCAAAAAACAATATCATCAAAGATGTAGAAACATGTGATTACTCCCCATTCCTATCAATTTAAATTTTTCAAATTCATTATCATTGTTAATATTAACCTTACTATCCACCCAGAGGGAGGAAAAGGCATGGAATTCCTACACATAGCACTTAAATAGGGAGAGATAAAATATCCCCTGACTCAAAGAATCTTTTTGAGTTTCTATAAACCATAGGGAAAATAAAAAACTACCTAAAAACTACAAACACACTAGGAAACCCTAGATCAAAATAAACCACATCATGAGATAATTAAAAATGCAGCCCAAGAAGACCCTCAGTCAAATAAACATCAATAATGGGAATCCTTGGGGATGGAATGAAATAAAACATGGGGATAAAGAGAATAGATACCTCTGATCACCAAAGATAAATAGCCAGAAACAAATAATGAAGGAAAGAAGGATTAGGTCTAAGTGATACTCCAAATTTGTTATGGTTCACCCACAATACAAGAAGAAAAGATAGTTTATTAAAGGAATTTGGAAAACCCATCTCATTATAAATGGGTTTCAACTCACCTGATTCATGTTGTGACTTTCATATTCATGATGTGAATTCCATGGGGTCCATGAAATACATGCCATGAAACCCATTTAGGGAATGAATTTTTCATATATATGACTTATAAAAAGTTAATGGTTCATCAATCTGAATAGAATCACATTATGAATTCCACATTCACATCCTGAATTAACTTAACATATTTCAACACCACCAAATATAATTAAGGAACCACTAGTCTCAAAAGATGTAAAACAAAAACTCATGATGTGAATCCCTATTCCACTTTATGAATTTACTACTATAGTTCGTTTGTAGCTGCAGACTCCACAAAAATTCCACAAGCCTCCTCTAAAACACACTGAACTCGCACACTCATAATGTAACAAGATGATAAGGAACAAACCCTTACATAAGATTCCTCTAAAACGTTTCTCTCCCTCATGAATGAAAACCTAAATGAAAGAAAATAAAGGGTTCAAACAACAATCTTGTGAGACGCCTATCAGGGGTCTTTTTACACCTCAAATTGTACCAATAACCAATAAAATAAACCAAACCACCCACAAAACACCCCATACAACCACATAACCATCCCTCATCAGGTACAACACCACATCATCTTGACCAAGACAAAAGATACCTTATTTCCACATAACCATCTTAAAAACCTCCTAAACCTCCAAAAACCCCAAGCTAATGTCCACCACAACCAACATACATCACTACCCTAAGAACAAAATCATGTAATTCCATCAATAATATCATGATATTATCCTCTTTGGGCAGCACTAACTCACCCTCATGGTTTTAAACGTGTCATATTATAACATGTCTTAATTAATAATCAGGTATTCTACTATTTAAATTGTGGAATATTTATTGTGCATCACATCTTCAAGGAAGCATTACATATCCTAAAATAAAAATATCAAAACATAAAATCCTCAAGAAAAACAAAACAAAGAAATTATCAGAATAATTCTAGGTACTAGTCATGCATCTACATCTCTCACTACCAATTAATCTCCTCCAAGACATCAGGCCTCCACCACACTTAAACCAAGGGAATGATTCATCCCCGCGGTACCTTCTCTTGATGATCTTGAATATCTATTAGTTTCTCCATGAACATACCATGACCCTCAATATCCAACTATCCCTAGTTAATGAAATGAGATTTATCATTAAGATATCAATGAATCTGGGACACATAAAAGATATCATGGATCCTATTCAGTCCCAGTAGAAGTGCCAACCAATATTCTACTATAAAAACACACATTAATGCCTTAAAAGGCCAAATGAATTAGGATGAAATCTTACTCCTCCGATCAAACCTCCATGGTACAAATAAAGGAGAAAACCCTAATTACATGTGTTCTCCAACCTCAAAATCTAGTTGTTATACCCATGATCAACATAGGACCTCTGATATTGTTTTTCCGCCCCCATAATCTCTCAAACCTATTGGATCCTCTCTATAATTCTATGAATCACATCAGGACCATGAACAGCTGACTCCATGTCCATCGTAATAGAACATAACCCCCCCCCCCCATTCCATTCCTCAAATGGATCCATTGCAATGTATGAGTGGATTATATTGTTTTACAAAACTCAACTATAGGTAGGTTCTTTACCCAAAATTATACAAAGTCTAGGACACAAGCTTGTAACCTATCCTCTAGCATTTGGATGGTACAATCCATCTTTTTTCTATCTAAGGGTGGAAAGCAACTCTAAGGTACAATTTGGATAAAAAAACCACGCTATAATCCTCTACATACTCACAAGGTAAAATGAAAATCTTTATTAGATATGATGATCCTCAGTACCCCATGAATCCTAACCACATCATCCACATAATGCCTCACTAAGACATCCATGACACTAGACAGATGGATTACCAAAAAAATGATTTGACATAATTTTTTGGTCCCATATCACTCAAAATGCATAAAAAACTCCCTATTATCAGGGTAACCATTGAAGAAATCCATCTATATGTCCTCCCATTTCCACTTAGGAACATCCAAGGAATATAACAATCCTTTGGGAACTTGGTGTCCCATTTTTACCAATTGGAAAACCAGAACTTAGACTCAAACCTTACCACTGACCTTTTCATCCTATGCTACCAAAATGTCTCCTCAATCCCTGATACATATTTTTTACACCAGGATGTACCACTAAAGTTGATCTATAGAACTCATGGAGAACTTACTCATGCACTTCCAACAGAAAAAACAACATCCCCCAAAATAATACATAGTTCTAACCAACCTCAAACCATCCCTTGAAGCATCACCATAGCCAATATGGCCATGAATAACCTCTTCCTCTATGTCTCTCCCCTGAGACTCTTCCACCTTCCACATCAAGAAAGACCCCACAATAATTTGATGAAGACAACCTCAACTTCTACTCACTCAAACATCAAGATGAATCTCTCCAAGATCCTACATCCCTTCCAAACATCAGTAGACTTCGAAACTGCCTCTAATCAAGAATTATAATATAGTGCATAAACAAAAAAAATCCCCATTACTAGGGAGTAAGAGATATCAAAATTGTAATCCTAAAAAAACTCTATCCACTTCCACTGGAATAGATTCAAATCCTAATTGGGGAGACATATTTCAGGCCCTTGTGTTCCATAAATACTATAAAGTAATCACTGGTGAGGTGATTTCATCATGTTATTAGCGTAAACAAAACTTCTAGAAACATCATATCATGGGTGGTATTGTTAAGCTCATTGGGACATATCTTACTAGACCCATAAGAGATCACTTCCCACTGTTGCATCAAGACACGTCCAAATCCCAAATAGTAATCATCATAGAAAAACTCAAACATCACACCCTCCTCGGGATACAAATGAACTAGGGAACTAACAAAATTATCCTTCAAACAACTCAATGCTTCTTGGAACTAATTATTACACACAAACAAGGCTCAAAAAAATCAAATAAAATACATAAAAGGCTCCCAAATGCCATTATTTTCATCATTGGAAACAATAATAAATAATTTCAATAGTAATATCAACAAAAAATTAAAAACATTTGATCACTCCTCATGCCCATCAATTTCATATTTTCAAATTCATTATTATTTTTAAGATGACCCTTACTATCCAGCCAAAGGGAGGGAAAATAATGAAATCCCCACACCTAGAATATATATATAGATAGAATGAAGACCCCAACCTCAAACGAGTTTTTTGATTTACAGCATACCATAAGATGAAGAAGAAAAATACCAAAAACAAAAAAAACCCACAACAGGAAACCCTAAATCAGCCAAATCTACCCCAAAATATCATTAAAAATGTAGCCCAACAACACCCCAAACCAAAGAAACATCACTGTTGTAGAACCCCTATGGCAAGAACATATGAAAAAATGTGATAAAGAGAAGTTCTTTCCTCCAATAACTAATAATAATCCATAAAAACCTAGGAATAAATTCATGAAGAATTATGTTTGAGATATCCTCAAAAAGAACTAGGGTTCTTACCTATGCTAAGAGAAAAATATTTCTAAATAAAAGAATTTGGTTGACCCCTGAATTTATAAATAGGAAGCAAATTGCCCGATTCACACCATGAATTTCATATTCCTGACATAAGTTCCATAAGGCATATGAAATTAAATTAGTGAAACCCATTTAGGGCATGAATTTCCCATATCTTGATCTTCCACTAAAATTCATGGTTCCTCAATCTGAAAAAACTCATTTTGTGAATTCTAATTTCATGTTGTGAATTAATTTCTCTCACTAGTCCACCACCATATACAAGACATGAACTATTATCCTCACAATTTTTAAAATATAAACTCATGATGTGAATCCAAATTTTATTTCATGAATTTACTGATGTAGTTATTATATTGCTCCAACCTTTGTAGAACATCTTCAATCCTCCTTAAAAAACACCAAATTCCAAAACAAACTATGTAATTGGATAAGAAGGTGAATATCTTTAAAAAATCATCATATGTGTTGGAAGAATGTATTTCCAAATATATAACTATTATTTGATTCCTAGGACATTAGAGAGCGTATAAAATTCCATTATGGACAAGTAGGGTCCTCATATTAAATCTCTATAGATTCAAGTCATTTTCACCATCAAACTTATCAACAATAATTAAACATAATACATTAATAACATGATATAGTGGATCTAATAATAATTTGTAGGGGTGAATATAGTTTAGAAGACAAATAAATACCTTAAAATGAATAAAAAAATAATTAATTATTGAGAATGTTAAGTGATTCAAGAAGAATCTACAAACAAGAAACACACGAAAAATGATAGAAATGATATAAATAATAACACATACAATGATAAAAAAATTTGGAATGATAAAGAACACAAAGTATTTATATAATTCAAACCTTGATGGTCCTACGTGCATGAAAATACAACAAACACCAAGATTAAATTTTATGAACAAAAAGAACAAAAAGTGTACAAATAGAGAGTAGATAACAAAGATAAATGCACGTGGGCCATAGAATCTATCCAGGGATAAATTATTCACAACATCAAGTATTATGATGAAGGAAATGATAGGATAAAACTTACACAAGAATTTCATATGAACTTAATCATGAAACCCCACACATACGAAGAAAAAGGAAGAGGTTACAATGAATAATCGAAGAAAAAAATAGACATTCTTAAAACAATGACCCTACACTAAGAACCCATAGAATATATCAAAGGAGAAGAAATGATGCTAAGGTTAAACATTATAAAATATTTTTTAGTCTAGAAAAATCAGGAAAAAACCGAGATCTACAACAAAGATCAAAACTAGAGGGAAATATAGAAAATAGAAATGGGTGATGGAGGTCCTCTCTCTCTCTTTTCATCTCTATCATCTCTAGAATCAAAAATGTAAAAGAGTCTCTCACCTCAGGAATTATGTTAACACCGTGAGTGAGTAAGTATTTTGGTAATAATGAAGAGGTAGTACAAGAAGTCATGGTGTTAGATAAGGAAGCTAGAGTGGGACTGGTGGATGGTAGAGGGAATGCATGAAGGCTGGCATGGAAGAACAAGATAAGAAACAACTAAAGACATTGGGAACACATGGAACAAGGTGAGTTGAATGGTAGTGAGGGACCCAGACCTCCTGATATTAAATATTAGTGAAAACACATGGAGTTTAAAGAATCCTAAAAATAATATCTATATGATTTGTGTCTATCAATAGCCAAGAGAGATCAACAAAGGGTGACACATATAAGGAAATTGAGAAAATGGCCCAGTACAAAAAAGGTCCCCCAAGCCTGAAATTCTTACATAGTACGTCTTAAAAACCATGCCTACTTGGAAGTAGAAAACAAGATCTAAATAGACTAAAAATTGAAATAAAAATTAGATGATCCCATATGAAAAGGAAACATAGAGAATCCCACAAAAAACAATTTTCTTAATAAAATAAATGAAAAAATGAGGGAAAATAAAAAAAAAATTTATGTTGAAAACAAAACAATGAATTTCCTAGTTAGGATAGTTGGTGTTTGGTGATTGGTTTCTCTAGTGAGACAATGAAGTTCAAGATGGTGGTTCATTCTTCTTGGGTGGTTGATGATATAGTGTTTTTCGTTTTTCAAAAAAATGAAAAAGTTTCAGAGTAAAAAATTCCACAATATGAACACTAGGATACCAATGACTTACATTATTCATCGTTTTTTCACTATGAATTAATGGTTTTATAATTTGTTAAGATTAGTTTTTTGTCATGTCTTTATTTAATATTCATATTTGATTGTTTGTTAATTATTTTAAATTTTATTTTTTATTTATTTAAGTATATATATGTTTGATTTATTTTATAATGAAATTAATACATAATTTATCGCTCACCCATGTGATACCTAGAATGTAATCATGAGCGATATACACATAAGAGAGTTTATATTATTTCATAGCACACATGCAAATGTGAGAACTAATAAGTAACCATGTGTGTGTGAAACACACACACAATGGTATCTCACTACAAAATATGTAATTAGTTTGGTTAATTTAGTCATGTTTTATTATAATTTTGTTAATTTTTCAGAATTTTTAAATTGGGGGAAAATTATATTTTACTGTGTTTTTTAAAATATGGCCTGTTCTTATATTATACCTATTTTAAAATGTGGCTGAAAAAATAAAATATTTAATGTTATTTACGTAATATGTATAATATATATTGTTAAATTTTAGAATTTAATAAACAAAATATAATTTATAATATATAAAATCCTAATAAAATTAGATATAAATTTTAATTTTAATTTTAATTCCCATATGTGTGTGCGTGTTTGCATGCTTATAAACTACTATAAATCAAAAAAAATAGTGAGGTGTGTGTTTTTATATGGTTGTAGGGTTTTTATAATTAGGTTAATAGGGTAGTGGAGTGTCTATTCAACTGGTGTTACCCAAAAGCACTAGTTGAACTGTTATTCTTTATGACTTTTGCAAAACACCACTTAAGGTTGCATTTTTCACTAATCCCTCCACACACCCATTTCATATAAATAAGTATATGTATATATATATATTAATAATTATATATAAATATATATATAATTGTAAATAAATAAATAAATATAAATAAATTAATATTTATAAATAAATATTTATTTAAAATTCTTTAATATAAATATAATTATAAATAATTTAGTATTTTAAATATATATGTATAGACAAATATATATATATATATATATCAAAATTAAATTAAAAATTATTATGTGTGTAAATTTAAATTAAGTTAAATAATTATAAATATATTTTAAATATATATATATATAAACATTTTAATAATTATATAATTATAAATATATTTATATTCATATAATGATATATATTTATTTATAAATATAGATTTATGATTATATAATTATTAATATATGTATAATTATAATTATTAAAGTATATTAACAAATAAATTTAAAATATATTTATTTAAATATAAAAATGTATTTTAATTTATCTAAATAATATAATTAATAATTAATAATAATATAAGTATTTAATAATATAATTACTGTAATTAAAAATTTGAAATAAATAAATAAATGTATACAATTATAAATAAATAGAAATGTATATAATTATAAATTAGTATTTATATAATTATAACTATATTTACGGAATTGAAAATATGTATTTATAAATTTAATTATAAATAAATATATGCATATATAATTATAAATAAAGACTTATTTGTATACTTATAAGTATATAATTATTAATATATGATTATAAATATATAATTATATATATAATTATATATATAATTATAAATATAATAAATATTTGTATTATTTAAATATATTTATTATAATTTTATAATGATGTAAATATATAAATTTTTATTTCTATTCGTATAAATATTTTTTAAATAAATTATGAATATTTATGTATAACTATAAATATATAATTATATATATATATATATATAAAATGATAACATTCCATAATAATAACATAATTAATAATATTTCATAATAATTCAATTAATAACATAATACTTAACTACAAATTTGCACATAAATTATGTAAACTATAAATGTAATGTTTTTAAACATTTTAGTTTGTGTCATGTAAAATAATTTCTTTTTACTATTTGTTTGAGTTTCTTTTCAGTTTTCAATAATTCATTATATGTTTATTCATTGTGAAAAAAATCATTTATATTGTATTTAGACATTATAATTTGTACACTTTTGAAGCCACGTGAATGAAACATAATAATTTTACAAGTATGTGACTTTGAAAATATATAAATTATAAAGAATAAATATAATTTAAATGAAATTTGTCATGATGACTAGACATATAATAAATTATTGAAAAATTAAATTAAATTTTTAATGAAATTTAATGAAAATTAACTTTAATGGAACAAACTATCATTCATTCAAAACATAACAGTTGTGCATAATTTTTTCTAAAATTCCATTTATTCAAAATGAGATCTATAGAAATTGAATAAATCAACATTGAAGGCATAGATCCCTTTTCTAGTCATTAAAAGAATGTCATAATAATTTATAAGTACAAATTTTTTGTTACATGGAAACTTATAAGATATAAACTATAAGTAAAATCTATGTGAAACTTCAAAAAATTTGGAGTTTGTAGTTATTTATTAATAGTTCATATAAATTAGTTTTTCCTTACTATATTTTTGAATTTATTTTGATTTTTATAAAAAAATTAATTATCTCAATAAATAAGGTTTTTAATATATACAATGTGACATTTGAATTTATCATCATCAATGCCCCCTCAGTAACACAACCAAGTGTATTAGACTCACTCCCACTCTGTGTTGGATGTCTTTGTTACTCCTTTGTCCTAGATATAGGCATAGGTTCCTCATATTACGGTGTTGCAGGTGCCTCCTCCTGGTTATTTGTAGAGTACTGGCTGAAATCATATTTATCGGATGACCCAAAAGAATATGTGGTGCCATATGGCCCCAGAGGTCCTAAAAATGGTGTAAATGTGATATCAAAGAAGTCGTCACCAACATGAGTGGGGGGCACCATAAGCATTGTTACCACACCCATCTTGTAGTCCATCAAAGTTATTGGAGATGAAATATGAGGCACATAAGCATCTACCGACTATGCAAGATCCTCATTCGGCTTTGCGGGATCCTCTCTTTGTGGTGAAGTAGCATCTGAAAGAGCCTCTATTAGATGTCTATGTTCTCACCTCTTCCCTAGCTAGTATCCTCATCTTTCTCTTCCAACAGGTGGTGGTGGTGGTAGTCCATCATCCTCAATAGGAATAGTAGGGACATCATCATCCCCAGGAGCCTCATTCGGGGCATATGAATCGAGATATAATTGTGTCACCTCATCATAGACCCTCTCATGTATGAAATTAAGAGTATCTCTGAGAGCCACCTCATTTGGGTGAACTACATACTACCTAATAAATTCCTCCTCATGAGGATCTGTGATATGTGCAAGATGAGAAATGATTTCTAACTGAAAATAAAATATCATTCAAATTAATATGAAACATGAGATAAATAAATATAATAAATCTTAGTAAACATACCAACTACCGAATTCCAATCCACTAATGCGTACAATACATGATGGTGTGTCATCAGCTAATATCATCATAATCCCCCTGATCATTTAACCTATATCTTATTGTTGGATATCTAAGCTGAAAGATACCATATTGGGAACGCATGACCCAATACTCAATATAACATGGATGAAACTACCACTAGTCTGTCGTTTATCTACCAGTAGGCATAATGGAACGTAACCCATCAGGCTGTCATGGTTCCATGAGGATATGTCGTATATAGAAAAACTAGTGCATGACCCAGTCTTGATGGTGCCACTCAATAATGTGGAAGTGGATGAGTGGAACCACTCCACCATGATCTCTGATCATAGTTGTGCAGTATGGTTGAAGCAATGCATAGACAAAACCTGTATACGGGGAATATAAAACCTGAAATGTAAACTCAAAAAAGAAATCATAAATTAGTAAAATAATGTTAGTAATATAACATTGAAATAAATTAAAAAAATTGATAAAATATTAATTTTTCATCAAAAAAAAATTAATGTTTAACTTACATCAGTTGGCTATATTGCGTCCAATATATATCGAAATCTATGTACACTATGTTTTTAAGTATGTACATAACACTAATTCTGAGTCCACCTAGTTAAAAAGAAGTAATATATAGAAAATTTATAAAATAAATTAATAAATGTACTAAATAACTCAAAGTAATGATGTAAACATACCAACATCCTCGAGGACTGTCCCAAAATAGATATAGGGGAATTGGTGCAATAAGTCTTGGAGAATTCTGTGGAAACTGATCCTAGACCCACATTTGTACCAAATCCATATATCCTGCAATCTAATGCACATCAGCCCAAAAACTGATATAGAGATAACTATATAGATGTGATAATATAGTAGACCCCAAACTTTATATAGTCTTCTGGTTAAGATCCTAGTATAATAGTAGGTACATCATGTGTACCGAGTAGGTGGAGTAACTGACACACAACATGCCTCTGATCAGTTTCATAATATATACATGTGTGTGACGAATAATC
The DNA here is from genome assembly GCA_963277665.1 of Viscum album. Taxonomy (NCBI): domain Eukaryota; kingdom Viridiplantae; phylum Streptophyta; class Magnoliopsida; order Santalales; family Viscaceae; genus Viscum; species Viscum album. Next base: position 255,353,381 of record OY728128.1, on the reverse strand, counting down.
ATCTCTTTGTCTTTATCATCATGAATGATGGAGAAATGCTCTTCAAGCCACCCCATGTTCAAGATGGAACCCTGGATGACATGTGGTATGACGACGACTTCAAAACCTGGTAGATAATGTAAAAACACACACTAGTCACCAACAGTGTCACCCATAACTGCCTTTCTGTGGATGGGTAGATAGAGAATGTAGGTGATTTCATCTAAAGTAATGGTCATCTCCCCCTCAGGGAGATGAAATGTTTGTGTCTTTCTCTTTCATCTCTCAGTCAATGCAGCAATCAAGCGGTGAACAAAGGTCTTGAATTCGCACATGGAGAATCAATAAAATCTATCATGTCTAAGTTATGGAAAAATGGATATCAGGGGTGCATCGTAGTGATGATGATGTTCTCTCTAAACAGAAAAAAGTCTAACAGGTCCTCGCGCCGACACATTGGGCGACACGTGCGACTGTTAGGAATATAACAAAGGCTATTCCATATGAATGTAAAAATATTAGAACATTAATTTCAATATGTATTTAACTCAAACATGTTTTTATTATTTGGTATAAATTATATTTTAACATTCTTTTTTTTTGTAATGATGAATTATGTTCTTTTAAGTGACCGCATACGTTAAGTTTTTTCAATTTTAGTTTTGAAGCACACAACATTTCCTTTGTGAAATAATTTTTTTATACTATGAAATGAGTATAAACATACACATGATATATTAAACATGAATTTTCTACAAATAAATAATTTTTAATTATTAAATGTAACTTTTTCATTATAGAACAATTTTTCTCTAAACTTTTTCATCATTTAACGTATGAAATTTCATAAAATTGAATTCCCCTGTAATAATTGAATATATGTTATGTATTTTTATTTATGATTATTTATTCTAGAATAATGAAAAAACATTCATAAAATGTTTATTATTTTTGAAAATATTTTCAATTTAACATAAAACAAATGTGATTTGAAAATTTAAATATATCTTTTTTGGAAATAATTTTGTTATATTTTAATTATGTTTATAGTTTTATTAAATATATATAAACATTATATTTAAGAGTGTAATATAAAATATTGTCTTGGTATCTATTATTTTATATATTATATATATGTTTGTATTATAACACATAAGTGGATTTTTTTAAAGTTATACTATATACAAATAATACAAATATGATTAAAAATGGTGATAATGAAATAAAGGGCTACATGTACAAACATTTAAATTAAATTATAGAGTACATTTATCATTTTAAAAATTATATTATTTCCCTATGAGTCTAGGGAAATGTGTCGTCGTTTGACCTTATTTGTGGCATATGTTTCACTCCATTGAGGTGTTCATTCCCTGGTCCAATCCATCTTATTTTGAATATGATTCAACATTGGCCTCCCTTTTAGTTGAATCGTAGTCATGTTTGATAAAAGTGTGGGTGTTCCATCATACAACCAAAAATTATGATATTCCCCAATTGGAATCCATGGATTACTGTATCCTTCACTGATAATCTCTAGTCGATAAACTGAATCAATAAACTACTCCCATGATAAGTGTATGTAAGCACATGATTCAATCACATGGTCATAAGGATATCAAAATTCTTGAAAGTTTCAACATTCACAATAACTCGTATCTAGTAAAACAACTCACACATGAGTACTACTACAATCCATAGCATTATCGGGCCTAGTGACCTCAAATAATTGTTCGCGTTGATAAAATGAAGTGACATAAAATGTTGTAGCCTCCTAAATAACTCTATCTTGCTCACCCAGGAAATGGTGACCATAGTGCATCCCTCTGTTCAGACCCTCTTTAGTCTACTATCCTCATTCCACAATGTAATTTACACTACAATAGATGGTATCTTCTATGTAACCTATAATTTAGATTTAAAACATTATACTAGTATTATATTATAATTTTAGTTATTCTACTTAACATGTAATCAAATATTCATAGTTACTATTGATTGGTAATTTCTAAAATCCCTTAAAAACACTATTTATACATTCAATGAAGTTTGTCATGAGATGTTCATATCTCATTCTATAATCATATTCAAAAAACCATTTATTCATTGGAATTTTTATCATGTAATCATAAACTTTTGGATTATCTATGTGAATATCTCCAAGACCCTCCTCCATCCTTTTTTATTGAGGCTCGTCTGCTAACAAACAAGAACTAATATGAAAAAATATGACAATAACTATGTTAATTATTTTTTAATCAAAAATGTTATTCTTATAAATTTTTATAATTTATTTCTCCATGGAATCATCCTTGAACATATTTCACACATTGTTGGAAATGTGTCAAATATTGTATCAATAATGGGCCTAGAGTGGTCTCCATGATAGACCCATAGACTAAACTACCTCCTTGATTGCACGATGATGATTTGAAATAAGAAAAATCCCTTATGTTCCCATTACAAACTCTCTAAGGAATAATAGTAACCAGATCTATGATGTGAAGTTCTCTTTATTTTCAATAGAAAATTTAAATGGTAGATGGGCTTGATTACCATCCTGTGTGGTGAAAATCAATAAATTTTATGTATACTTTCCATAAAGAAATGTCCCATAAATCTATATAAATTTCATGAAATATCTAAAATCATCCAAACATGGTAAAAATATTCAAAATAATCTATCAAACACAAAAATTCAACTAATCAACTTATTTTTTATGGTAAATATATTCAGTAGTATGTAACTGATAGATTACTGGATTTTTGTGGTGTAAAATCTCCATAATTTATGGTAAAACTCGAAAAGATTCATATTGAACACTATACACTTTCACAATGGCCTTATTTCATGCTTCCCATGACTTATAGTAAGATATTTGATACCCAAAAATCTTTCTGATTCTCTCCATAACAAGAATGATAGGAATGTATGGACATGATCTTATCATTTCCACAATAATAGTTGAAACAAACTAGGATTCTAATGAATATTGTTCATGTGAAAATATTGGGTTCACACATGTGTGTGGATTAAATCTAGTGATGTTCCAAATGTGATAATTTTAATCAATTATAGATCACAAATGCATATGAGAGTGTGAATCATATTTTTCACACCGGATCACATAATAAGATCTCTTTGAATCTTCTATAACATAATTATAATATCATTCAATGTGATGTAGTTTTTTCACATTTTTCAGTTATTCTTTTTCTCTAAAATTCTATTACAATATACATAACACCTTCATCTGACACACTATTTCTGAAACCAATAATTCTCAGAAATTATGTACTAGTTGTAATAACTAGCCAATCATATTATATAAAGTGACTCCTACCTTTGGTCGACCATGATTCCAATAGTGGAGGATGGTTAAATGGTCAGTTGAACCTCACGTGAGTGGGAAAAGACTACTCTTCGGCATGCTCTTCTTCTTCAACTTCCTCATCATATTTTTTTTCAAAATTTTCATAATACTCAAAATTATCGACCATCGCATCTAACATATGTGGAGGACTATCCATCGAAATATAATTCCTCTATGAGATATCGCAACTCAAATATATGAAACTGTGGCCTAAGGATAAGATGAATCAACTACCATTTTTTATGGAACGTCTTTAGGTTTTATAGTTGGAGGATGTGACATTGTATCATGAAATTTTGATGGACATACTTCCAATGTTGATATAAACACCATTATAACTATAGTGATATACAACTCCATCATTTGATTCTCATGTTGATACTTAACTAATGAAAGTATGTGTTCCCATTATTCATCATCAGTTACAATATAGGCTACATTCCACACCATATATTTAAATTGAAAATTTCTATATATGACGGACTCTATAACATAATTTTCCATTAGTTTTACTTTCGATGAATTTTTCTTTGAACATATTCCAAAGTAGCACAGCCTCCAAGAAACACAACTCCTTATATCTGTATATTATAACTACATCATTATTCAGTCTCAATTATTTTACTAATGTAAAAAATATAGGAAGACATCTTTTTTGTCTAAAATAAACCATCATTATTAATTGAATCTGATCAAAGAAACAATTTCTATATGCATTCTTTAAGTAAATTAGGTTTTAATCATATTCCCTCCACCAAATCAATATGTTCAACCCATATTTTTGTGTTACTCTTTACACATCCCATGAGTTTGTGATACATACCCAAAAATAGAAGTCAAAATTATTCATATATATCCATATGCATCATATTCAAGAGGTAAAAAATGTGTCATGTAAAATCAAAGAGTTAGATGAGATTGAAAAAAAATTTATGAGTAAGCCTTGAACAATAGATATCCAACCTCATTCACTTTCCTAGACAAGGTATGTGGTCTGACCCAAAGCCCCTATACCTAGGGATACATACTCAATAGATAATTCAATTCATGACAACTCTAACACTTAATATGCACAAAATATATTCAAAAACTAAATTCATGTTTATAACTTCAATTACAAAATTAGGTGAAGGTAGATGGAAGCCTAAATATATTATCATACCTAAAATCTAACACAATGTTCTAATTACAGTTAACTAAGTACTAATTATAATTAATTAATTTCTAATTACAGTAATTTATTTACTAATTAAAATTAACTAATTATAGTTAATTAATAATAAATTAATTAATAATTAAAATTAATTAATTAAAAATTAAAAATAATTACATAAACTAATTCAAATTAATTAAGTAACAATTAAAATTAATTAATTAATAATTACATTAATTTAATTACTAATTACAATTTAATAATTCAAAATTAAAGTTAATTAAACATAAATTAATTACTAATTACAATTATATAATTACTAAGTATAGTTTACTAATTACTAATTAAAATTAATTACTTAAACTAATTACAATTAAAAAATTATTAATTATAATAAATTAATTTCTACTTACTTTAATTTATTTACGAATTAAAATTAACTAATTTATAATTACAATTAATTAATTACTAATTATACCTAGTTGATTAATTAATTTATCTCCAATTACAAAAAAGTCATGGGGGAAGAGTTGGAGGCCATGGAGTGGAAGACTAGCGCAATGAAAAAACCTACCGTGAAGTGACTCTCTCACAGTTGGTGGTGATTGGAGATGGGACAGGGGATGATAGAGAAGCTACGGAGCACCTTCTACAAAGAATAACCCTAGCAGAGCGAATCCCCAATAGACGATGGAAGTTGGGAACCTCTCCAGTCCCCGACGATGGAGATGGTGAAGCCACTACCTGTGGGGAGAGGTTAGGTGGACAATCCCCATACCCTCATTCTCTTTAGATATGGAACATCCTTTTCCCACCACTGTCTCTTCTTTAGTTCTTCTATGATTTTTTATCCCCCTGATTCCAATCTCACATAAGGGATAGTCTTTGTTCATGATCTCCCTAGCAGTTTGTCTTTCCATAACCAAGTTTTAGGATGTTTTCACCTTCCATTCCAAAGTGCTTGTGGCCAGATTTGGTGTAGATTGACCTTTTCTAGAATTATTTAATGGTTTCATCAACTCATTATGGAGAATTTATTTCCAGGTGGATGTTGGGTTTCTAGATTGTTATCACCTAAGCATTCACCTATTTTATGACAATGATTTCACCGATTCAAGGTCATTAGACTCAGAACCTTTTGATAATATATTCTTCCTTATCTTTGGTTGGATAGTCAATTTTGATCATGGTTAGGACTGTAAGATTTTGGTAGTGTGGATTTGACTTCCACATCTTCCACTTTCCTTTTAGAACCCATCCCTTATCAAAATTAATAGGTGAAAAAATTAGTTGTTTTCTCCAGATTGATGATCATAATGCTTTCCTGTATCAACTCAGCTTTTCTTGGATATGCATCGAGATCAACCTCTCGGAGCCTCTCCTACAACGTCATTATCTCCAGGTGGAAGGTATGTCTATTTTTTGGAAACACATTCATTATGAAGAAACCATTGGCTATTGTTCGATTAGTTATTGACAAGGCCACTGGACTTCATTCAATTCTCAATGTGGAAGGAGAGGTCGTGAGGGATTAGTGGGATAGCCTACTAACACCCTTTCTCCCAAAGTGCCAAAGGTTGCTATTGGAATTCCTCCCTCTAGTATCGGGATGAGTCCACATCTGGTTAGTCATCACTCTCCTCCTAGAATACAATGGTATCCAGCCATGTTGAGCCCTGTAAAACCATCATCACCTTCTTCTGGTCTTCCAGGCTCATCCACTCATGCTCCCCCTTTGTTTTGATGGCGTGGAGTGGTGAAAAAAGGGTAAGGTCATCATTATTGTGGTTTTGGGGGGTGATGGACCTTCCTATTCTAATGTTGTGGGTGGTGTGGTGGATGACCCCACTCGGAAAATGGATGCCCCAACATTACAGTGTTCTCCCATAGTCAATGGAGACAAAGGGAACATCACAACTGTTCATGGTTCACCTAGGTAAAATATAGCAGTTGTAGGAACTTTTCCCCGCTCTATATCTGAGGTTGCACTGATCAGTGGCGTGAGGGTTTAAGATAAATCAATTGCACTGATGGTTACCAATAACCACCATGGGGGAAACAATCAGACAATATGAAATTCAAAAAAGAGAGGGTATGCAAGACAGTTGGACAACCTTTGTGTTTCCTTAAAGGTATTTGGTAGGCAAGAGGTGGTAGGTCAACAGGACAATATGCGCACTCACTCCATCATCCAAAAATCTAGTCTCATCTTTGAGGATTATTTTCTCGATTCTTAGAGGGGGAATGATTTAATCTAAGGTATCTATGAGGATTATTTTTAGGTGTAACTTTTGTTTATGTGAAAATTTCCGCATTTATCACTCAACCAAAATGTGATTTATAAAGATTTAAAAAAATAGACTAATTATAATTAACTAGGTACTAATTAATTTCTAATTACAGTAAATTAATTACTATTTACAATTATTTACTTAATTAATTAATAACTAATTACGATTAACTAAGTACTAATTTCAATTAACTATGTACTAATTACAATTAAATATTTTCTAATTACATTAATTTATTTACAAATTACAATTAAGTGATTAAAGTTATTTAATAATAAATTAATCACTAATTACAATTATGCGACACATGGCGGTAGTCGGAGATTCTTTCAGGTGGTCAAGCAAGTCTACATCAACAATGATTGCTTTAGGGGAGACTTTGGGTGCTGGATGGTGGCGTCCATGTGGGGTGACAATCGTATTATTAGGGTGTATAAAGACTTTGGGACTACCTTGGGAAGTGACCCGCACAAGCTGGCTTCTGGATGACATTGATGAAGGGATTATGTGACACACAATATGGGCTCTTTGGGCCTATTTTCATGGGCCCATTGGTCATGTTTTGGGGGTCTATTGGGTTTTTGGAATGGTTGGGATTTTGTTCCATTTTTATTTAATCATTGTTTCTATAGTGGGGCTTCGGCCCAATTTTCAGGAAGGGCATCATGCTGGTTTTGTTGGGGTTGTGCATTAATGGGGGTTGTCTCATTTTTTATTAGTCTTTTGTTGGAAACTTCTATGTTTGAGGGAAATTGGATTGATTAATTATTTTTTGTTATGTATTTCACTTTTATTTAATAAAATTTTGAAACCATAAACTCATGGTCACTACCGTTTGGAGTAATAATAAATTAGTTAAAAATTATAATTATTTAATTTTAATTAAAATTATTTAATTTCTATTAACAATTAATTAATTTTTAAATACAATTAATTATGTAATTATTTAATTACTAGTTTCATTAATTTATTTATTAATTTCAATTCACTAATATCAAATTAAATTTAATAGATAAAAATTTATAAACTAATTATTAAAAAATTAATTTAATTAATTAAAATATTAAAAAAATTCAACAAATTCAACAAACTAAAATATAAATTCAATTTACTCAATATAAAATGGCATCATCTAAACAAGAGGGAGGAGGGGCTTCTAAGCGAAAGATTGTTATCACAGAGCTTCATAGTGGAGGATGTACCACCACAGAGCTTTGCAAATGGGGTGGCGGAGTGCATTGGAATGAAGGGAGGGGAGGGGGTGAGTCCCTTTTATAGGGGTAAAAAAAATGTTCCACTTAAAGTGTCACCCAAAATTTCTTAATTTTAATTAAGAGAGCTAATTAATGTGGTGCTCTTAATTCAAAAAAAAAATCCAATTAGTCCCACTACAAGTGGATCTTTGGGAATATTCCCATAAAGCACCACATAAAGTGGCACTTCCCACTTCAGAACTCCAAAGTCCCATTTGAACTGGAGCATTGGGCTTTCCCCCCAAAAAACTAGTTGAACTCACACTTGAGTACCCCATTTCCAAAAAAATAAAACCCTTTAACCTTTTAATTATATAAAAAAACCCATCCACCTATTTTTCCACTAACAATTACATGATATTAAGTGGTGACCATTATCAGTGTTAAAAAAATCACAGATAAAATTTCAACCATTATCAGGGCCAAAAATGCTAGTAGAATTTAAACCTTTATAATAATTTTTTTTAGAATTGATAAAGGTTGACCTTTATGATAATTTTTTTGCACTGATAAAATCATATCCTTTATTAGCATTAAAATCACTAATAAAATGTACCCTGGATAATATGATTTTTATATTCATATTAATATATTAATAAATATGTTTATATGATAATATATATATATATATATATATTAAATAAATTATATATATATATTTAATCATTTATACGTATTTATAATTATATATATAATTATATATATATATATATTAAAACATATTTTTAGGAACTATATAAATCAATATATAAATTCTATAAATATAGTTTGTATCTAAATTTGTTATATATTTATACTGATTTCATTAAATTTATAATATACATATATATTTACAGTATACATATATTTATAATTATAAATTGGTATTTACTTATATAAATATATGAATATATATATATATATATTAAAATATTAACATAATAAATATATATTAAAAAATATATATCATATTAAAATAAAAATTTATCATCAATATTACTTTCATAATTTATATATAAAAAATTATCAAATTTATATTAATCAATAAATATTTTTAATAAATATTTTTATATACATTTAAAATGTATATACAAATGAAATATATATAAAAAATTAAAAAATTAAATAAATATATAAGTAAATATATATTTATTTATGTATATTTATTTAACTATATTTATATATGATATATGTAAATAAATATAAATATATTTGTTAACATATATTGGTGTTTTGATGTGAATCCTTATATAGCATGAAAAACTCATAGTTAACCAAAAGAAAAAAAATTAAAAAATAGGGGATTAATACATGTATGTATGTAAAATATGTATGTAGTTATGTTTGTATATATGTATTAATGTGTGTGTGTCAGTGAATATATGTATTTATATGTGTATGTGTTTTTATGTGTATGTATGTATATGAATTAATGTGTATGTACATGTGTGTGTGTGTGTGTGTGAAATAATGTCTGTGTATGTGTGTATGTGTATGTGTATGCATGTGTATGTGTGTATATGTATGTTTACGTGTATGTATGTGTATGTCTATCTGTATGTATGTGTATGCTTGTACGTGTATGTGGATGTATGTGTATGTGTATGTGTATGTGCATGTGCATGTATGTGTATGTGTGTGTGGGTGTGTGTGTGTGTTTGTATTTATGTGTATGTGTATGTATGTGTATGTGTTTGTATGTGGATGTATGTATATGTGTGTATGTGTATGTGTATATGTGTATGTGTATATGTGTATGTGTATATGTATGTATGTGTATGTATGTGTATGTATGTGTATGTATGTGTGGGAATTTGTATGTATTTGTGTATGTATGTGTATGTGTATGTGTATGCATGTGTCTGTGTATATATGTCTATGTATATGTGTGTGTATAACTGTATATACAGAGGTATGTGTTGGGTCCACCAATATCTCACACACACACACACTCGCACACACACACACACACGCACATGTCCTTGGAATCTTCAGACACCCCCCACAAATTTATATTTGAATAAATGGTCTTATATACATATAAATCATAAATTGAAAAAAAACAAAACATCAAATTTTTAAAGAAATATTGAATTATAAAATGAACTTATGTTTTGAATTTTAGTAATCTTAGAAATTATTAATTTATATTATTATAATAATAAAATGATTAATTAATATTTACATTTATGTTATTAGGAATGTACATTTTAAATATTTTTTGGTGCATACATATAAAATATATTTATATAATTATATAAATAATAATATTTTTAATAATAATTAAAAAATTTAAATGTATATAATAATTAATAAACTTTTGTATATGCATCTAATATAACATATACATCAGTATAATTAATTATTACTAATAATATATCTATATATTATCAATTATAAATTTATTTAAATATAATTATAAAAAATATTACTTTTAATTTTATAGTTTTATAATTAATAATGTATTGTGAGAAACTTTTATACATAATATTACTATTTAAACATTAATTAAAAAAATATTTTAAAAAATTATTCAATTATATAAATAAAAATATTTTTAATTGTTTTTTAAAATTGTAAATGTGCTTTATGATAAATTTTATTTATACACAATAAAAAAAATATTTACATTTATATATTTAATAATTAATAATATATATATATATATATGCAATTGTAATTCCATTTAAACATAATTATTAAAATTCTTTCATTTAATTTAATAGTTTCATAATCAATTATATATTTTCAAAAAATGATACATAATATTAATATTTATACATTTATCATCATTTTTATTTATACATATATACATAATATTAATACATTTATTATTTTGTGTATTACTACTTACACATTTATTATGATATTGATAATATATTTATCATAAAATTAAAACATTTATTAAAACATTTTTTATAATGCATATATTAAAATTTTAAAACAGTTATTAGTATATTATCACAAAATTAATATATTTATTAATAAATTTATCAAAATATCAATGCATTCATTAATACATTTATTATAATTAATTTTGTTTATTCATTTTTAATGTTCTTTTAATTTTTTATTTTTTAATATTTATTCATTTTTATTAAAATGTAAATTTGAATTTTGTTTAATATATTATATTATTAATTTATTTATTCATAACATTTATTGTTACAGTCTTCATGGTGTGCAATAGTGGTGTTCGAAAACATGCCAAATGTATAATCTCGAGGTTTAGAAGTGTGATTCATGACGCCTGGTGCTTCTTAACCATTTACGATTAAGGGATTTTACATTGGGTTCACCATTTTGATACTATCATCTTTCCAACCCGTGAAAGTTTTTTGTTAGTAGTAGACCCACTTTCAAAAAGGTAGGTAGTCACTGGGGAATACTGGTGACACTTTTGAATGTGTGTTGGTTGAGAGGATGGGTGGTTGGGCTTATCTCACACTTTGGAGAGAGGGTTATTTCTTTCTCTGATACATTATTGTAGATTTATGATATGTTCGTGAATTCTTTCCAAATCCAAGTATGAGACTGGTTACTATTATAAATTTTTCAGTGCAACTGACGATAGTCAAATTTGTAGAAGAATAGAAAAAATGAGAAAAACAAAAAAGAAAAAGAGAAGATCAGAAGACATAATATTTAAATGGTTTAGGAATAATCCCCATGCCCATGGATAGGCAGAATCGTTTCACTATTTCTTGAGAAAATTACATGGTGAATCTCAAATTACATAAATCCTAGATCGAGGGGAGATCATAAATTAATGCAATGTTTTATTAAATCAAATTTCTATAGTGAAAACTTCACAGTAAATCCCCAGTGTTTTAGTTTTAGTGGTAGGAAGTCTGTAGAGTTATACTACCCACCTGGTCTTTCCAGTCTCATGTTGCTAAAATACTATATTGAATTTCACCCTAATATAGTATTTTTTTTAGCTATTCTATAGTCACTCAACATTGATACGGTGCTCCAAATTTTAGTCCAAGGGCCTTCCGCACCATGACCCCTAAGTAGGGGCATGCTACCCCCTACAACCCATAGTGACCTCACTTCGTAGGTTGAATTTCAAGAGTTTCGGTTTGGTGTATTTTATGGATTGTTATAAGTTGGCTCTACTTCATCCAATGGATCAGTCTACACCATTACAATAGTTAACACCATTCAAATTATTTATTAAGACCATGTGTCATTGTAAACATTAATATATTTATATATATATATATATATCAAAGGTTCTCTATCTTCCTTTTATTGGTTTGTTATACTATAATTTAAAGTAGAATAGTTGGGTACTCTGGAATTTTTGACTATCTAGGGAGGTGGTTGGTGTTCTGATTTTGGGACCAGGTTAGGGATAGTAGCTTGTTACATATCCCTTTAGAGGGAATCATACCCCACATAGTTTGGTTCCCCTTAATGTGATATGTCCTACCTTTTAAGGTTGTGTGATAAGGACCCTTTATCCTTATAAGGTTGTGTGTCCATAACAAGGTGAAATTCCTTTTAAGATCATGTGTCCTAGACATATAGATATAGGTATAAATCCACAAGGAGGAATCCTACAAATAAAGATTAACATGTATCAAATATCACATGGTTAAATTTTTAAAGTTTAAGGTCATGAGACAAGACCATGTCATACAGTTTAATGTAATCTTATAAGGAGGTCAAGGTGAGTGGTGTTAGGATTGGCTATGAAAATCATTTTCTTGAAAAATTAATTAATCTATTATGGGGAGAAATCGTAAAGGACTAATTTTTTATGGTTTGTATGGTGATGGTGGAGTGACAACAAGAAAGGTCCCTGATTCCTAGATATTGAGAAAACTCATTTTACACAGACCTAGAGGATGGACGATTCCATCAGAAGATGCATTTAAATGATTGTATAATCATATATATTATGTATTTGGGAAATGTAAGAGGATGACACAACTAGAAGGTTTAGTTATATATTACCCTTGATCACTCATGGTAGAGGATGTGTGGGAAAATTAAATTCTTGTAGAAATCATTCTGTGAGATATTTGAAACATGTAAAGTAGACCCGCTAAAGGAATTGAGGTGTCAGAAGTCCTTGATTAAATGGAGGATATTTTTCATAGATATTATCATTGGTGGACTTCATCATTGAAAGATAATAAGGTGGAAACTGCTATAAACACCAGTTTAATAGTACTATATTTTGTAGGGTGGGTCATTGGTGATCGATATGTGAAAAATATTGTAAAAAACATTCATTTACCAAAATATAAGAGTTTTAGTGTTTCCCCATGTATTATGATGCAATTTTTAAATACATAAACTTATGTTTTCTTTTTCTTTACATTATTTCATTGAAATAAAATATTTTTTTCTATGTGTGTATGGAGGTTTTTCATTGAATTGTGGTGATTTGGGTGCATATTATTATATGTTTTATACATCATAGCATGGGCTCATTTCCAATAATTTTTTCCATCTTTAGAATGTTTCGTTGTATACTTTCTAGTTGGATCACCTGATGATATACATGATCCCAACTAGTGGTATCAGTTTTCTTCCTATGGATTTTTAGACAATCAAACCATCATGAAGGTGTTTCAGAGCTCAATTTAGTATCATCATTCGACTCTTTGAATTATGGGAGAATATCGATAAAAATTTCCTTGTATCTAATTTATTTTGAATGGTCATTTGAAGGAGTTCACAATATCTAGAGGGATGACTTCTGAAGAGGGAAATTTATGAGTGTATAAGTTCTTGGGAACAAATTTTGGGTTATGAAAAATGATGGTGATGGATTGTATATTGTATAAGGACCTTAATATTCCACTGATGAGTACCAAGATGGAAGTGATGGAAAATAAAAAAATGTGTGATTTTGGACAAGAAATCATTAGGGATGATGTAGATTTCATTAGCTCAGAACATGGATTTTAAAATCTGAGAAGTTAATACTACAATACAACATATGAATACCCCCAATGACATGTATTAGAATATTGTAATGGTGAACAAAGTGTTCTTACTATAAAGAATGTTTAACAAGAGGATGTTATAAGGATGGTATACATATAATCATATTAATGACTACGACATGATAATAAATTAGTTAGAGTTACTGAAATTAAAATTTAGAGATCTTTAATGGGTGCCAATGTTACTCTCATCACTCCCAGAATCTTAGGATGTGATGGTCATCGTTGTGAGTAACCAGAGTGGAAAAATGACCTTTTATCTATAAATATTTTGATCCATATCATTAATGATGAGATTTCCCTAAAGGATATCCAATAATCTTCTCTTAATTCCTATAGTGCAGAATGAAGAGGTTATCCTGGAACATTGAAGGGTCATAAGAATAGTAAAGGAAGAAAAATTCAAAGCAATATAAGCTTGAAAAAATTTGGACTCTTGTGTTGGTATTACTGAAAGAAATGTCACCTTGAAAAGGATTTTAATGAGTGTATATTCAAATCTGGAAGATAAACCTTCATAAGAGGATCCATTATAAATCCTATGTTAGAAGATAAGATTGGGTTTCCCCTGAGTTCTGCTAGCTCACATTTGTCTTGGGTGAAAGAATATGGATCTTCTTTTCACTCAATGTTTGATAGAGGAATTATGAAGAAATATATTTCCAAAATATTTAATAGGGTGCACCAAGAATGTGATAAATCTCTTTAGATAGTTGGCATGAGAGATGGTTTTTTTCAGACATGTAGTGTAAGATTGTTTAATTTTTAAGGAGTGTGGTATATCTAGTGTTAATCCTAAGTTTCACATGGCTTCATGGTTATAGCTAAGGGTGTGAATGATGAGATTCTATACCAAATAGGAGTATCAAATTTTTTACTGAATTATTTAAAAGTAACTTTCAGGATGTTATGGAATGAATTTCTTCGTCACCATAGTGAGAAGATAATGAAATTACTATATGCTAAAGGGGTGCTAATGGCTGGAATCATTGACTATGAAACTAGTAAGGAATGAAATATGGGAGGATAGTGGAAGGTTTACCTCCAAATTGAAGGTAAAATATCAAAGAATAAAAAGTTAGTGTCGGTATATATAGATGTATGGAGAACATTAGTATTTCGTTCTCATGTAGCACCACTCTACAACATAACATTCATCAACAATGTAACTGAAAAAAGTTTGATGTTCTTTTTCAATCACAAGTCTAAGGTTTTTTAAATAATCATCAAATGAACAACCATAGTGGAGAATGATACCAGATACAAAGTGTAATTTTCAAGGTCTAAGAATAGTAGGGAGCATGGAAGAAAAAAAATCAAAAGTTTTTCTAGTATAAAGGCATTCAATTTGAGAAGACAGTATCAAGAACTCTAGAATATAACAGATTTGTGGAAATAAATAACCACAAGTTGGTTGAAATGAAAATGTGTATTATAATTCACATGGGATTCCTTGATGTGTTTTGGGTGGAATCAGTGAATTACACTATATAATTAATCAAACTAATTACTTAGTATCTATTAGGGAAGGAACTTCCAAAATATTATTAGACCAAAAGTAATGTTTACTTCCCCCATCCCAATGTATTCAGTTCTATCTCTTATGTCCACACTGATTCGAAGGAGAGGGAAAATATTGATAGTAATACTAAGTGCTTTATATAATGGGATATGGTGATGAAGAGTTTGGTTTTTGACTCTGGGACAACGACCTTTGGAAGGTGATCAAAATATAAAATGTGATCTTCAATGAAGAAATTCAATGGTTGGATTAGAATTTAGTGGGGAATTTTTCTGAGATAAAATCATCGTTAAATGATAATGTTTGACTAAATGGACATATAAACATTAAAAATGTTATTGAGAATTGAATAAGCATGTCAGTAGTAGAAACACTATATTTTCCAAAGTATTTTCCTGAAGGTAGTCAAGTTCTGATTGTGTTTCTGTGGTCTGAAGTACCCAAAATCATAAGTAATGAAAAATCTCAAGCAAAAGATCTGAATGATAAAACATTGTATGCTAGAGTAATAGAAGGATAACAATAATAGGGAAAACCAAAAAGATCTACTATGGAGAGGTGACCAGTGTAAAGATATGGTAGTGATATGCACTACTTTCTTCTCATGGATGATGTTGATCCTTAGAGCTCCGAAGAGGCAACAAGTTTGTAAGACTCGAATTAGTGGGAGCTATCCATGGGGGATGTGATTGATTCCCTCCATGTTTCTAAAACATATGAGTTGATGGAGAGACCTTATGGGAAGATAATTCTTTAAAACAAATGGGTGAAATGGCTAAAGGAATATGTATATGGTAGATGGAGGTATAAGGCTATGTTAGTCAAAAAATGGTTTCAACAAATAAAAGGTGTGGATTTCTGAAATAAATTTTCATTACTAGTTAAATATATGGCTATTTGGATGGATTTTGGAATGCTTTCAATAGAAGTACTTCATCTGGAAAATTTGGACATGAAAAAAAATTCCTCCCCATAAACTTATAAGATGAAATATACATGGAGTATCCGGTAGGTTTTAAGTAGTGTTAGAATCCTGATTTTGTGTGAAATACCAACCTAAGCCTTTACGGTTTAAACCATCAACCATGGAATTTGAATTATAATTTTATCAACTTCATGAAGGATAAGAAGTTCATCCTGAGTAATTTTATCCATTGATATTATAAAAATGTGTTTTATGATAATAGTTTCATCATCTAACTTATCTATGTTGATGAAATACTTATTATAGGTCTGATAAAATGAATAATCAATGGATTGAAGGATAAATTGTCCAGAATCTATGATGTGAAGGATTTTAATAAGGGAAAAAAGATTTTGGGGATACAAAAGTGAGTTAATTAAGTTCCAGTACTTCATACCTAATCCAATTTAATTATGTCTAGAAAGTGTTGGAGTGCATCATCATGGGTGAAGCAAAATTAGTGACTGCATCCCAGTTTTGACATTTTAAGCTATGTAAATACAAGGCACTCTTGTTTAAATATAAGATTGACTATAGGGTGAATATTCCATATGAATCACCAATCATATGTTTGATGTACACCATGGTTTATAATCATATAGACATTGTAAAATTAGTGAGAGTTGTCAGTAGATACATGTTGAATCCTATAAGAGAACATTTAGAGGATGTAAACTATACTCTCTAGTAATAAAGGGGTTATATAAGTAAGATACATTGATTTATAATAGATGAACCTTTTCAAGGTCATACTAACTCTATCTTTGGTCGAGATGAATACACTCATAATATCACTCACAAATATGTGTTCAATTTCAAAGGAATGATATTTAGTTTGTTATAGAAGCCTTAACTAGTACATGAACTATCAAAAATGGATGCAAAGTAAATCACATAGATTAAAGTAGGAAAGGTATTAACCAGGATAAAGGGGTTAATGGAGGATCTTATATAGAAGAAAAATGATGGGATGTTTTTTCTTATTCATGAAGCATGATTCAATTAATAAAAATATGAAATTCCATTTAAGGATAAGTCATATTTCGTTTAAGTATCAATTCATATAGAATTTGTTAGACGACAGAGTCTTGAATCTATGAAACATATAAGGGGTTCAAAATATTGTTCACATATTGAAAATTTTAATAGTCTAGGATATTATATGGTGATTTTGTGCCTCAATTGGGATAGGATGACCATAAGGCATGATGGGAAACCATGCTTGCTACAATGAAATTTATAATAATGGAATTAAGTCTCCAAAATATTATGGAATACTTAGTTATATATTATTGAAAAATGATTATCAAGTTAGTGACTATTGTTCTTTTATGTGAAAACTATTCTCCATCCAACTAAATTATTCTACCAGTGGAAAAAAATAGGCACCTTATTTCCAATGTTTTGGATGGCCATGGTGGAATAGTAGCAAGTAGGGTCTTAGGTGCTCGGATGTTGGGAAACCATAAGTTACACAGACCTAAAAGATTAATAATCCCATCATATAATAAAATTAGATAATGGTATATTTGGATGATGTAGTAAGATGATTCAAGATGACAAAAAATCTATAATGCATAGTTAGATGTTATACATGATCATTCATGATAGGGTATGTTTGAAAAAAGAAAACTCACATAGAATTCATTATATGAGATATTTGGAACATGAATATTAGATTTTCTCTAGGAGTTAAGGTGGTAGTGGTATTTTATCAAATAGATATTTCTTACATATAGATTGGATCATGTATAATTTATACCATAGTGATAGGGAGGTGGAAACAACTAGATTCACTTACTAGACTCTACAATATTTTTTGTAGTTCCTTATTTTGGATTGACCATAGAGGTTTGAATCCACGATTTTATTTTATAAATTATTTATCTTTTAATTAAACCTATTAATCAAGTTAATGTTCTCAATTCAGTCAATATTATCTCACAATATCGCCTCATGTTTTGTATTAATAATAGAGAGAGAAGCACATAAGAGTTATAATGTTTGGTATAATATTCTACTCCTTTCCATGTGGGTCAGATTCCCCAACAAGGACTCTCCACTAAAAACCTAATTGATTAAAATATTAGTTCATTACAAAACCTAATTAAGATCCTCTAGTAACTAGTTATACACCCTAACAAAAAATATCCCCATCAATAATCAGTTTGGAACCCCAATTGAAAACTCTTCTTCAGTTACAGGTTAGATACCCCAACAAAAATTCTCGTTCAAAATTCTCTCCATGATGGAAAGGTATCCTTATTATTAATGTATTATTCTATGAAACTTGATAATGATCTTCATCCACAAGGAGAATAAGATCTAGTTCACCTGTGTGTAAAACCTTAAAGAACATCAGTAGGAAATAATGGTGATAATCATTACTGGTCTCAAAACACTTTCTCTAAATCTTGAATGATTTGATCCCTTCACCCTATTTGAAATATTATAGATGCATTGTTGGATTGGTGTAGCCTGATCCGGTTGGTCTGAATGCTTGTGGCATACAACTTTTATGGGTCGAGCTCCACGGTGAGCTCGTTGGTGGTTGGAGAGGGAAACTCACTGCTGCTCTGGGGGTCTGGGGGCTAAAGGCCCGCAGCCCAATTTCTCGGCGACTATAGAATCTCTGGACACTATAGCAGAGCTTACTGACCGACACTGATATGGCACTATAGTAGTGCGGACTTTGGAGTCAAAATTACTATAACCTTTTGGACTTCTGGCCGACATCCACTATAACACTTTTGACTTGGGTGGTTGTCTTTCACTATAGTGATGTGGACTTCTGGTGTGGAATAGTGGATCGCCTTCCTCCTTTTGTAGCCCATTTTAGGCTAGGATCTGTGTTAGAAAATTTTGTATTCTGTGCTCCCGATTCATAGTGAAATTATTCCTCTCTGTGGATAAACGAATTATTTCTGAACCACATAAATTTTTGTGTTTTGGGTGTTTTAATTTCTTTTGCATTTTCTTTCCATATCTCATTTCTATTTTTGACACTCTCAACGCTTCTGAAACATGCATATGTTCTTATTTAAAAGGAAATTTCTTAGCTTCAGAATCTTCTTCTCTATCTTTGATACATATGTGTATTGAGCTCTTAGTTTTTATGAATTCTCACACATTGTGTGTATGATTTCTCCCAATTAGATTCTATTTTTTTTCTTACATGAATTAATATATATTCAGAAAGAGAATACATAAATATTATCTTCCATATTCTAATTATGGAAACCCTATAATCCTTTAATGTTGATAAACATTTCATTTAAACTAGTTAATGAAGTTATGATTTATCTCCTAATTTAAACTCCTTATAATCCATTTCAATCATTCAATTTAAATCTCTATAAGATTCATTACCATTCCATTTTTTAATTTTACATGAAATTCACTTCCATTAAACCATTTGAAATATCCACATATGTATGTATATTCAAATTCATTGATCTGTAATGTAGAAAATGCATTTTTTGGTGTGGAACTCACAACATATAAATTACAATCTCTCCCAAATTCCAAAATGATCACTGATAAAATACTGTAACATGGTCAACTTCTATCCATTACTCTCTACAATGTAGTATCCACTTATATAGCGTGGATCTTTGTAGAATTCATCAATGTAAGTCATAACATGTATGAAGATAATAAATAACACATACTCAATTTTAAATGACACTCATGTTGTTTTGGATAACACCTATATAGACCAATTTTACAAGAAGCTACAGTAAAATCAAACATTCACTGGCCATCTATTTTTGGATTTCAATGTCCAATGACAGAAATGCAACTATACATTTTCTGAAATTTAGTCACAGTCATGAAATTCCAAAACATCCCCACATTGAATAAAATCCTCCATAAACAATCTATATCCCTTATCAATAAACTCTAAACCCCTTCCAAAATGTTGTAGACAATGTCTCTATATCAACTAGCACTTTTCTTTAGTTTCCTCGAAGATAGTTAAATCAATAATAATATTTATTTTTAGGATGTTATACATAATAATCTTCTAGGAATCACTAATACTTGAATTAAACACATATTGACACATCAGTAACAAATAAAATTCCTCCAATTGTCACATCAATATCCCCATTAGATTTTATTTTCAATATCTCAACGCACTCTACAAGTCAATATGTGTGATTTTCTTTCTCAATCATATTGATAATGAATGAAAAAGATGGTTTTGAGGGATTATCATCTTGTTTACATATTTTTAAATCATTCTATTCTCCCTTTATAAAAGTGTGATCAAAATATTGTCCCACCTTTGAGGAGTTTGATTCCACATAACTACCTTAACAAAGATCCTTTAGTATGACAACTCTAAGTCTATGTGGAAAAACACTTCATAGAAAACAAGAGTGTCAAAACAAACTGATCATTGTTTTCCATAAATAAATTAACATATAATACCATGCATGAAAACACATTCAAGGGGGTTCTTAAATAGATTTATTAAGAAATACATTGTGTCCTACACACATATGAAAAAACAAATCAAAATGTTCAAGTAATAAGAATACAACTCCCCCTTTGTCTCATATTATCATCAACTAACACAACCATTTCTATTCATATTTTATATAAGAAAAAATAAGGGTTTTAGATGTGATAGGAAAACACTATTCTCTATATTTCATGGGGTTATCCCTAAATTCCAGATTCACACAACTTTTGATTTTCGGCATATCTACCTCAAATTCCTCATAAAGGGATGCACTAATTTATCCATATTTATATTAGTTTGGATATACCATGAATAAAACCATTATTTATATAAAATGTATAAAATACACAAAAACCCATTTAATTACCTTCATGTTAGATTGAATAAAAAGAATTATAGGGAATATAGAGTGACCACTTTGTTCCTCAAAAGTAACACTGAGAGTAAGAGTTTCATCTCTACCCATTCAACTATTTCTTTCTATTATTAAAATCTCTTTTTATATCAATAGTTTTATTTGGATTCTTAATCATCCTCTCCTCTTGAACATATTTTTTAGAACCAGTTTTCTTCACCTCAAATGTCAAGGAAATTTCATTGTCTTATTCTTGCATAATATTTCTAATTACATCTTCTTAGGATGGTATGTTTATCATAAAATTTTTTGTTCCATGCCTAGAAAACAACTTTCACGTTATTTTTATTGATCTTTCAAAAATGTATTTGTGGATAGCATATCATGAATGCTAAATTCTTCATGTGTAGATAATTTTTTCCATCATCATTTGGATCCATATATTATTTCTCCATTCTCTTAGATATATCAAACTTGTTTGGATAGACATCTCATAATTATTTATACTTCTCACATATCATCATAAAAGCCTTAATATTTCATAACTCCTTTTTGGCATTCTAAATTTTCTTATGTTTATCATCATATAGAATCTCTTATGGTAGTATAGTCGTGAAATCCTCATCTATGTGACCTTAATTTCAACATATCCTACACACATCTTTTAAACAAAAAAAATATATTTTTATTGGATAGATTTTGTACAGATTTGGTCACAAATTTATTCCTCAAAGTTGTTTTCTTCCTTTACTCTCCAAACCACCCTCAGTCCTTTCCTCTTACTTGTAAAATACATATCATACCAACATATGAAATAGTTGTGTATGTACCCTGTAAAACACCAGTAGAACCCTTGAAACATTGATCTTCCATAATGATTCCAGGTCTACTTTGAATTATATTATTGTTTCCTACAATAATATAAGGCCTATTTTTACTAGGGTGTGGTGATATTTTTTACTCATTTATTTCTTCCTTTGGTGTGTATGATTTTATATTATCCTCCTTCTCAGTCTAACAATTATCAGCCTTGTTTTTGAAGCCTATACAATTAGATATATGAAATATTTTTTGAGATAGTTTGGGTAAAAAATCAACTTCATTATTATAAGACTTCTTCTCATTGGTATAAAAAGATCTAGTTTTAACCACATTAGTCTTGGTGAATTCTTATCAACTCTTATTCACATCATTTTAAACTAAATGACACATAGATTGTGTCTCTAACCACTCATCCTCCTTCTGAAACATGTTTTCCTCAAGATTATAAGTTCAACCACATTCAATATATTATATTTTACATTCATATGCAGGGGTTTTTTCTTTTCAATCATAATATTCCTTCTCAATGGATAACTTTTTTTCTCATCACTGCATAGTAAATGAAACCCTTTTTCAATATAAGCACATAAATTTACCACATCATATGAAAAGATACTTGATGATGAATTGGATTTCTCATGCTTTCTCATCAAATTCATTTTCCATCTACTTGAATGATTATTCTTCTTCTAATCCATTTTATGTTTTGAATTTTCTCATACACCTCATCGTATTTTGATTAAATATTCTTCTTATTTAAAAAAATTACAGTCAAAGTGTCCAATGTTATCACAATTCTATAAATTTTTTGATCACTTTCCTTTTACATTCAATTTTCCTTTTCTGAAAATCTTTTAAAGAAGAGAAACATTCTTATTAAAGCATTCATAATGATACATATCCTCATAAACACTTAGTTATATAACTTCATCTTCTTTGACTCTTACTTTTCTTAGGGACTCAAAATCCATTTCATCTTTTTTTTCTTCTTGAAAGATAAATTTTTCCTCATCTCATAAGATTTTAGTAAGTTGTGTAACTCATCTAGTGTCAAATATTCAATTTCTTCAAGGGATTATATTTTTGAATAAAACTAATCTGGAAAATTCCTCATAATTTTTTTTAAATTATGCAATCTTTTAGCTTCTCACTAAAACCACTGATATTTCTTACAATCACATTGACCCTTATAAAGTATTCATCAATGATCTCACCATTATCTATTTTTAGGTATTCTAATTTTCTCCTCTAAACATGTAGCATATATTATTTGAATTTTGTATTTCCTTAAAAACAACTCTATAATTTTTCCATGATCTATTTTTTATTTTTAAGACCCATGACATTGGTATATAACTTTTTGATAGAGAAATTATGATGACATTTTGATCCTTTATATCAAGTTGAATATTTATATTATTAGTTTTAGTTATAGTATCACCTTTATCAATGGGTGGAAAACCCACTATTGAAGCATCTCTCACTTCTATAACAAGTTATATGAGATATATAAGCATCATTTTCCTTCAGTTATGAAAATTATTACCATATAATTTTATAACACCCCTACTATTATTAGAATTGATATTTTCCATTTCTATGAAACCACATTTATTATTTAGAGATAAGCTTAACTCTGATATAAACTTTAGTGCCCTAGGCTTTATTTAAAATAGAAGGGGGTGTAAATCAGTGGTCCTCTTTTAATAATTATTTTATTTATTCAATTAAACATATTTAACTTGTTAATGTTCTCAGTCTAATCAATATTATCTGACAACCTCACCACGTGTGCAGTAGTAATAGAAAAGAAAGATAAAATAGGATTTATAATATTTGTTATAAAATTCTACTCCTTTTCATGTTGGTTAGACAACCCAATATGTATTTTCCACTATAGATATAATTGGTTAAAATATTATTTCTCCATACACCCAAACTAAAATCCTATAAAAACTATTTAGACACCATGGTCAAAAATATCTCCTTTAATAATTGATTAGACACCCCAATGGAAAACTCCTCTTCAGCAACTGGTAAGACACCCCAATCACAATTATACTTTTGCATTGAACCAATTATATAATAACCTAGTTATTCAAGGATTCATATTTTCAACTTGATAATGATCTTTCACCATATATGAACATGACTTAGTTCACCAATGTAAAAAAACCTTAAGAAATTCAGCAGGTAGCAATGGTGATCATCACTAATGGTCTCAAAAATCTCTCTATATGTCCTGAATAATTCATGTCCTTCTCACACTTTTGAATAATCAGGTATTAGATCGTCTTATTTAAAAAGATATTTCCTTTCATCAATCTCCTCTCTCTCTCTCTCTCCCTCTCTTCAATACAGATGTACATCAGACTCTCAGTTCTTTAAAATTCTTATGCTAAGTTTCTATGAGTTCTCTCAATTATTATCTATATTTTCTTCTTCTTACCCACATAAACATATATTCACATTGAAAAAAAATTAAATATCACTTTCAATATTATAAATATGTAAACTCCATAATATTTGCATATAGGCAATTTTCTAATTTAAATCAGTCAATTAATTTCAAATTTATCTTCTCATTTAAACTCCTTTGATTCTTGGTAATTATTTACTTTTAAATATAGAGAAGACATGGGCTAATTACATATTTTTATTCTACATAAAATATAATTCTTTTATACCATTTAAAATCTCAATGTATATATGAATAATCAAATTCATGGATCTATGATGGGTAAACATACTACTAGAGAAAGTAACACATCATAGGTATATCATAATCTAACCATAATTTCCAAAAACCCACTGATAATATACTACAATGTTACCGACGTTAATATATATCTCTCTATGGTTTATTATATACTTCTATAATATAGAGCCCCTCCGAATTCATCTAAGCATGGATATACAATTATGTAGAAAACATATGACACATAAAAAACTTTGAATTATACTTATATTAGTTTGGATGACACCTATATAGATCAATTTCACACATATGCATACAAAAATCATACATATGTTGGTTTTCCTTTTCCAAATTTTAGTGTCTTATACACACCCAAATCTGTGATAAAATTAATCTTTAGTATAGAAATTACATTATTTATCCACTTCGAATCAGGGCCTCCTCAAATGATTTACATCCCTTCTCAATTAAATCAAAACCCCTTTTAAAAAGTTTTAGATAGTTTCTCTACATCAACCAAAACACATTCCTTTTGTTTTTTTAATTATTATCACATTAATCATCATATTTATTTTGAAGATGTAATCCAAAACAATTCTTCAAGATTATGAAATTATAGTATCGTACACATATTGACACATTGAAAATAAATACATTTAATCCAATGGGAATTATATTTAGTAGGGTGTATCACTGTGATTGATATGAAAAAAAATTATAATCAACTTCTATTTACTTGAATAGAAGAGTTTTAGTGTTCCTCTATAGATTAGGATTCAAGTCTAAACCTTGTAAACTTGTGTTGTTCTTTTGAATTTATTTCTTTCACCATTATTCATTGTTTATTATATATGTGTGTTAGGGGGTTTTGAATTGCAACATGGTGATTTCTATGTGTATTCTTCCACGTTATAGACACACTATCATGTGATCATTGGTAGTAATTTGTTTCTATATTTAATAGGTTTTGGTGAATATTATATGGTGGTTTTGTTTGGAAGCAGTCATGAGCCCAAAAAAGGTGACTATATAAGGTTGTTATGGGAATTGCTTGTGGAAAACCCTTTCTAATTATTCTTATTTTATGGAAACTAAATAATAGAAGGTATGTTCAGGCTAATCGGGAATATATCCCTTTCAGGTAGAATGTATCGTAAGGGATATGATTCTTTGAGGAGGATGACTTATAGGAATAATGTCCCTTTGATAAGGATGAATCGCATGGAATATATCCATTTGAGGATGATAGATCAAAGGGTGTATAGTTTATTTACGATGGTAACTCATAGTGAATAAATCCCTTTGAAGATGGTCTCATAGGGAATATTTCCTTGGGAGAATGAGTTAGGTCTTATGCATGGAAGGCTAGAAGGTGAGAACTTCCACCATATATATGTGGGTAACAATAACAGGAAGGAAGTTTAGAATCATGGAGAATATGGAACCATGAGAAATATTTCAGGGATTACACATGAGTTTCATGTCTTTTTATTTATATAAACATGCATAAATGATGCATGGAGATTCCTGACATGATAGGTGAGTCGGGTGAAGATGATTTTTGGAGTATTACAGCTGGTAAGAGGCCCTTTCTCTCGCATTAAATTATTGAGTGGATAAAAGAAGTCCACCAGATTCTCAGGTTTACTATATTCCAGATATTGGTTTTCAAAGATGGGTAGCATGATCCAAGTGAGGTCTCATTGGTATCATTTTGATAGGGACCCTCATTACCATGTAATTACCTGATTGTGACTACCCTAAAGGTCCTATCGATCGAGGATGATTTCTTGAGATATTCCTTTTATCTAGGGAATACAAGATAGATTGGGTGAATGCTATTATACACATCCTGGTCATTCATTTCTATAGTCTATAAAGGAGTCCTAATGGAAAAGGAACAAAAGTAGGAGACATGGGAATATGTGGTTCATAGGTAGCTGACTTAGGTAAGATCACACTCAACCATGGGACTAGGGTAGGTTATGTACCCAAGTATAGGGATCAGGGGGGAGGAAAGTTTTAGGGGATTCCCAAGGTGAATGTTTTCTCTATTATTGGCCTTGTAGAATATGGTTCCCTGGTATGAGGTGTATAGAAAAGTTCTTTCTTTGTGGTGTAGACAATAAAGTGTCTCCCTAGTAATTAGGTAGGGTGAATTTGGTGCCTTTATGGTTGGACTAAGAGAAACCTTCTCTACGGGGTTTCTATGGTGTTTTTTTATAAAGTCATACTAAATTTTATTATAACACCACCTAAAATTTTTCATTTCCAATATATAACTTTTCATACTCTCTCATTCAAAACAATTTATGTGTTCCTCTTCAATCCGGATAATAGTTTTGTTGATTATTCATTTTAAGATTTAATCATGGTATTTATTCTCATCATTTAGTTTCTTTATTTTTTGTTTTATTCATTGAAATACATTTTAATGTTTTATTTTTTCATGATGATTTAGATTTATTCTGATCGATTTATGAAGATAAATATTCTGCATAAGAATTACCAGACATAGTTTTAAATTTCCAATTAACCACAATTTTGGATTTTACATGAGTTCTTCCGTAAAGAGAATAGGACTATCTAATAAATTATTTGAATGAAACCACTAGAAAAAATGAAATTAAATTGAATATTTTAGTTTATTTTAATTATTTATTTGGTTTCTATAATTTTTATGTTCATATTTATTTTTATTTCCGCTATGTATTTTTCATTGAGATTTAACAAAAAAATATTATACCTTCCACATCAATTATCAAAATTACCGATGTGGAACATAATTTTGATGCTTATTATCCCGAAAAACCAATGTCAAATGTTTAATTTTTTTACTTTTGATGTCGGTTATTTTGTTAACTAATTTTAAAAGACATGAAAAATATTATACTTTTCATGGAGGTTATTTTGATAATGGATGTGGAATTTGATTTCGGTTATGGTTGAAAAAAAAAACAACATCAAAGGCTTAATTTTTTTACTTTTTTTGGTTATTCAAATAAATGATGAAAAATCCCCCAAAAAACGTTTTACCATCAGTTAAATAAATGAAATTAAAAATAGAACATACAACGTCATATATATTGACATCAGATAGAAAAATGACGTTGATCGTAAAAAAACCGATGTGAAATCTATTATTTATTCTATTTTAGGTGAGGATTTTCCCTAGTAATCAGGTTAGGGAAAAGGGTCAACCAAGCATGGAGGGATCAAGTGACTTGGGAACATGGTGCCTCAATGAGGATTCTCTTAGATGGTCTAAGAACATGGATCCCTAGTGAAGTAGAGTATCTCATGCTAACCTAGGTGCATGGAACTCTAGTGCATCATCAGAGATGTGTTCCTTCACCCTAGTCCATAAAGATCAAATAAAAAGTGTTCTTTTGTGAAGGTTTAAATTTTTACCAACTTTAGATGACCTAATGACCTGTAATTTTGGTTAATTCCATTAGGTTTGGACTTAATTAACTACCTAATGGGAGTCGGGCAGAGATGGGCATGTAAAGAAGAATCCATAGTTCATTCAAGTCTCTCTTATTCATATTTTTTTTCAAAATGAGGTCTCTTGGGGTCAATTTAGGAAGATATAGGCAGCATGGTGCGTGAAGGTTGGGCTTAAAAGATAGTTTGCACACGTGAGTTGTGTGAAGCAAGCTGTGTGAAAGAGGAGGGTGTGTTAATTCACTCACACATGTATGTTATGTAAAGGGGGTGGGTGTGCTAGTGGACTTTCATAAGAAGAACCAAATGTGGTCAATAGGGCATGAAAAGAGACATGGGTGAACTGACCTTAGTATGTGCTCGGGGGACTGGGTGAAGTGACTTGGGTGCATGCCCAATGTCCAGAGTGAAGTGATAGTTCTCTTATATGAGACATTTCGTTCTTTACCATACCAAGGTTTCTATATTTTTCTAGAAATGTGTTCCAAAAAAATTCCCCCTTGTAATTGAATCTTATTGGCATGAAGTGGATCAAATTCTGAGGCAAACGAAACATTGGTGTGAACAACTACTTTAAGGATGGTATTTGTGCTCATGTTCAGGGCTAGTGTGCCTTCTGTGCTATTACCTAGGTGAGATACATGTGCTAACATCTAGGATAATAAAAAAACACTGGCCCCTACACACAGTATATTATTTACCATATAACTAGTGGGGGACACTTCATCTATGTTCACTCATATAACTCAAGAAAACTGTGACATTTCTCACTATTGTTTCACTCAAGTCTTTCATGATAACCAAGTAAAGCATGAAACCCATAATAATTTTCAAAATTCCAAATATGATTATGTTGAGAAAATGTGTGCTCCATGTTTCTCCTCCACATTTTAAAAAGTTACGTAAGTGAATGGGATGGGGGAAGACACTTGGGTGGATCAACCTAGGTGAAGTGACCTGGGGGAAAATTTTCACTTTGTCAAATTTTTTCCTAGATATTTTCATGATATTCTTGTCACTACGTCAATATTTTCCATATTTTTTACTTAATTAGTTTACTGGTCTTGTTGAATATTTCAATTAAGGAACTAGTCACCTCACACTTCAAACCCCACTTTAGACATTAAAGCTTCTACATGCATCGACTTTTTAGTTTATGAATCTGGAAAGGATATGTTTGAGAGTGAAAACCACACATGTCTTATCTTGCAAAAGTTATGTTGTAAAATCACTAGAAATATCTAATTTCAAACATTATTTCATTTCATTATCATTTATTTCGGATGAATGTGGTGCTTCTAGGGCCTGATTCTAACCTACTGGGAAAATAGTTCATAGAATACGCTTTCTTGGAGAGAACTAACATATTTTCCCAAGGAGAAATAATTGATGAAGGTTAGGCCATATGTCATACTTAAATACTGAATTCATCATTCCAAATCCACCCTAGATAATTACACCAAAATAATTGGACCTTAGATGCACTGCTATTGTTTCTATTTTCCATCCACCTTCCATAAACCAACTCAATGGCTGGGAAAAGGACTGGAACTTGGGCCTTCGTGGCAGTTCCAAGATTGAGTATATGTGGAAATACTGGATCATTGGAAACATTCCAAGTTTGAGAAACAAATAAATTTTATGGAAATCTATTTTATATCAGAAATATGTTTCTACAATAAGGATGCCCTGATCCCAGAATTGTTGAGTTATTGAATCCCACAAATGAACACATTCCATCTGACACATGATGTAGTGATCATCAGTTTGTGG
Source organism: Viscum album (assembly GCA_963277665.1). NCBI lineage: Eukaryota > Viridiplantae > Streptophyta > Magnoliopsida > Santalales > Viscaceae > Viscum > Viscum album. The sequence continues at coordinate 255,323,334 of OY728128.1, read as the reverse complement.
GAAATCTAGAAGGTCTATGGGAACACTATCTAGGATTATTTTATTACCCCCCCAAAGGCCACCTAGGGAGATCATATCTAAACTTCATCATTGATTTAGGCTCTATTGACATAAGTCATCACCTCCATGAGAAAGGTGACCCACCACATATGAACATCATATTTGTGACATGGATAAACATTTTCCTGGTTCTACATGTCAACAAGCCAACCTATAAACATCCAATGGGATTCCACTCAATGAAAAAAAACAAGAATCCTATGTTGTGGAAAATTTCAAGATAAATGAAGCGAAACAAAGATCATAGAAGAGTAAAAGGGAAAATAGAATAATGAGAACAATAAGATTTAAGTGGTTCAAGAATAATCATTATGTCCATAGAGAGGCAGACGTTTCACTATGATTTGGTAGCACAAATTACAAGATATCTCCCAAAGTTTCAAACAAGGAACCCTAGCCTAAAATAGGCTACAAAAGAAGGAAGATGATCCACTGTTCCACCAATCTCAGAATGGAGTATGACCAAATACCTTTATGGTAGTGACATAGTTAGAGGATGTGAATCCCTTTGGGCTAACATTACCAATGTATGAATGGATCCACCATGGTAATTAAATGGGATATCCTGCTATACATTTATAAGGATATGGATCCATTTTACATCCCAGGGACAGTCCAGGGATTATAGGGATGAATAGTTTCACACTTTAATGCATACAAGATCCTTGGTTATTTACAGATCACAAAATATAGTTTTCATCCATTCATTCAGTCTGTATCTAGTATTAGGCTATAGTCACTGAATGATGATAACAATTTGAATCTCTTAAGTCTTTATTAAGAGTTCAAGTTATTTTCTTACAATTCTTCTCTGACTAGAAGAATCATGGACGGTGGTAATGATGACTATAAGTTATGGTCATATAGGATCATCATGAGGTATTTCATTCTGGTGGGAATGATTGTCTTCAATTTCATCTATGAGTATATTACACCTCATTTATTTGTACATCAATTTAGGTGCATTAAGAATTATGTAGTGTTTCTACTGATAGACATTGGAAGAATGACACATCTGGTGGTGGCCATATAACTATAGGTCATGATGTCATAAGAAAACAGTTGGTATGCTATTAGACTTCCCTCCCATGATGCCTTCATCGATCTAACTCTAGGGTATACCAGAGATTGGAAATTTTCATATCCTAACGAGATATTGGTGATATGAATCCCTTAAGGTACAATATCCATAGCCTTGGAAAGAGGGAATAGGGCCACCATTAAGCCCCAAAAGAAATGGGAAACTATAAAATCCTATAGATCCACTAAACAACCATTCCCACAATATTTTTCCTAAATTCATATTGAAGTGCCACCTCATCAAGAATATGATCCACAATAGTAGAGATGATGAAACTAGAGTGATGAGATTCTAGAAGATGAGAGGATTGGTAGATTACGGGAGTTAAGGATCCAAATCCTTCTTCAACACCTGAAAGTTATCCAGATGATTCCTCCTAAAACATTGTATATCTTTAGGATGGTCACTTTTGGGAAAACTGGACCATTTCTATAGACCTTATGAGCTTATAGACTGCACTTAAATGTGGAATTCATCTCCCTAATCTAGGAAATATGAAGGTTCCTCAAGACATCAACCTCCAGAAAAACACTATAAAGGTTAGAAAATTCCTTTGGGAGCTTGATATGATGGTATTTTCTAATTATGATGCGGTCCCAATCATAAAGAAGGTGTAGGACATGAAAAATCCTGGCACTACCAAAGGGGTCATCAATTGATCCCTTGATGAGGAATGGAATGAATTCCTCAACCTTGAGTATGTATGTAAATGGTTCCTATTTTAAATGATTGTCTTTAACCAACAAACCACTTATAAAAATATCTAATTTGACTTACCTATAGAGAATAGGAATGCGAAATATACCCATGTAAACTCTAGAGTACATCGTGGGTGGCCACCCAATAGGTGTTTTAGGATTGACCACCCCAGAAAAAGAGGATTTTTCAAATTGTTATAGGTAGATGAAGGAAGCGGAGGTGACTTTTCTCCTTCCCACCTATAGGACCCTCTCCCCTAAAGACAAGGTCGAACACCCCTTTTCACATGATCAAACATTGGAAAAATTCCAATATATTGGTGAAACATATCTGGTCTTCGAAAGAGTTTAATCATTGATATTTTCCTCTGATAATAGATTATTCACATATATATATATATATACTTCCATGTATTGAAATTTTGATTCTTTAGTAATAATATCACTTCTAAGAGGGATCCCTTTAAGGTGATCATAGAGGATATCGAAGTGTAAGGTTAGGATGAAATACAACCTCATGTTACAGAAGTAGTTTCCCCTTCGATTGATTGAACCTCATAGGATACCACTCTAACTAACATTTATAGTGGAGGTGAAGATGACTTAGGTATATCCATTTAATGAAAAGAGTGCACTTTTTATCACCTTGTCAAATTTTTATTCCCTAAAAGGGATGATCATGCTCGCCAAAGCATCAAACACAGCGGAATATCCCCAATCAACCATAGATTTTTTCACCTTCCTCGATGAAATATAAGACTTATTCAAGGTTCTTGATAGATGTAAGTCTCCCTTGGTTATTTGATTATTTCCCTACATGATATTACAAAATTGAACTTTTAGATCATACAACTTTGTCTATAGAAAAAATATCTACATTGATCCACTAATGAGAGATTATAACCATGCCACCTCTTGGTTTAAAGAAATCAATGGATTGAGAACTAGGAAGGGTGAACCATCTAATCTACCCAAAGCAGTCCATGAGCATCCCCTAAAGGTTCACCTCGCCCAGACACCCCTGTCCAATAAATAATATTAGAGGATTTCATGGAAAGGGGTCAGGATCTAATTCTAAATCTAGCTTTACCAAGAGAAAACGATGTCATAGAAAGATTATATGAAAAGATAGTGATAACAACCAAGACTCCTGCCATGAATGGCAAGGAAACACCAGTTGAGGAAGAAGTTTAGGTGCTTTACCAGTAGAGGCAGAAACTATTGAATAAGTTCATGCTCTGGAGGTAGTGGGTGAGTAATTATAATACATATGGTTGACTATTGAATTCACTAACTAATGTATAAGTTTTTATTTCACCTGTAGCATTTCTATCTCAAATGGAGTAATATATCAAGAGGGACATTATTCCAACATCTCGATTTCTAGAGTGTTCGAAAACTGAGATTGTTTCAAGAAATACATGCCCAAATGGTGACGTATAGACAACCCCCCCACCCTTAGTGAGCGAGTTATAGAGTATATTTTAGTATCTAAAAGTGAATCTAAGAAAGGCATAGAATCCATCTAAGTCTGATGAACTTCCAAACAACATACATGGAAGAGAATTTGTAAACAAATTTCCAAGGATCATGTGTAGGGCATGCATACAAAGTTACAATTTGTTCTTCATATATTCATAGACCTCGGATATTAAAAGTTTGATTACTAGACTACATATACAACTATAAAATGGGACCTCCACATGTGGGAGTAGGACAAACTCATTCATCCTTCTCTCTCTAGGGAAGAATCAACAACATGCACTATTGACCTTCGAGTTGTATAACTTCAAGAAAGAGCTCACTATGCGAAGACTGCACTTCAGAAATGGTATTTATCTGATGAAAATGAAACTCTTGTGGGTCACATTTGACATGAACTAAATATTTTTGAAGGATAAATAGAAGAACACGAAAAGATAATTAAGATTGTCTAGACTAAATAGTCATATTTTGCTACTAAGGTGGGGTGATTAAGCCCAGATGGGGAGGCCAAAGCTGAGATGGAAGGGATTCAATGAAATATTAATGAATCGAGGTTGTTAATTAATCAACTCAATGCCTATAAAGTGGAAAACTTGTGGATATATCATGTCATTATTTTATGATGAAATATCCCAACTTTTGGATGTTCCTCCTTCAAGTGAATGAAATAGAAATTTTCTTCTTCGAACCCTTACTGAGATTTTTACTTTCTTATTGCCTCATATATCAACTTATGATAACTTTCCATTATCATGAAGAGTAATATCATGAAAATTGAATCCATATAATCATTTAATGAGGATGGATCAAGAAAATCATAACCTCCAGTTTCTTGAGTCTTTGATGAAAGATGAATCATTCAGTTATCCCACAAAATATGCACCATCGAATAGATAACGGTCATCTGGATATGGTGGTTCATGTACGATCACCATAAGCTAGGAGGATTATTGTGAGATAAATGATCATGGAGTTTAATCTCCTCTAGGGTGTGTACACTTAGATGGATGTAGGTAATCTAGATTTAATGGCATATATACCATCACCATCACCTATGGTTAGCTTATTTGGATACAGGATATGATTTCCTCCTAGATGTATGCTCTTCGAGGGGTATAGGAGAGCTAGATTTATTTTTATATGTACCATCACTATACTCTAAATTTAGTCCACCTGGATATGGGAGATGAGTGACTCCACAAGATGAAAATCATTAAGGGGGAATTTGGAATGAGGATTCCAACATCTAATAGGGCTCAAGTGCCCTAAGATTACACCACCACACATTTCACATACACCATTTGAACCAATATATCGGAGGAACAAAAGATTTCTCTAGTTTTTTCAAGGTCTGGGGTCCTAGTGAGCATGGATCATCATTTTCTTGGGTCACATTGTGGAGCCTACAAAATTTATGCTTTTCCCTTTATCCCTAAATTTTCCTTATGACTTGGATGGGGGGCTTAGCAAGCTTGAACTTTGATTTTTATCAGGATACCTTTTATGGGTTTTCAATACACTTAGTAATAGAGCTCAGGATAACCAAGACATGTGGAAGGTTTATACACGAAGGGGGAAGAAGGTTCCACAAGGTGGTGCGCCTAGTAGTTAGTGAATAAGTAAGAAAGAATGGTGAGTGGGGGAGGTATCTCTTTTTTTGTAAGAATCTTAGCGAGTGCTTGGGCAGGAAGGAAGGGAGTCCACATCTCATGTATTTTATTCTCTTTCAGCATTCATCCCCTCCCTCTTCTTATTTCTACTCGAATACTGACATGACATAGGATTATATAAATATACCGATTGTTCTTCTCCAGGTGTTCTAACACTTTTGTTCTGACCTACCATTGCCACTTACCTCACCAAGGCACTTTTCCAGCACCTTTGGTGGTTTCAAATGACCGTGACACTCCATCGACAATGGTTACCGAAACTCGTTTATAGTCTTGACGGGATGGTATGGATCAGCTGATGGAACACCTAGAGTCCACAGTTACATGCCTCACGACTACCATAGACACCTTCAAACAAGAGGTATCAGATTAGGCTAATCTTCGGAATTCCATGGCTCAGCTGGTGCCTCGATTGGAGAAGTTTGCCATGATATCGGAGCTTCCTCCTGATTTAATTTCCAATTCTACGACATGCACTACTGGACTCGTGGGATAGATCCACGCAGACGCTAGCTTCCGTCCCCCAGTTTCTCCTTTGGACACTCAACCTGATGCTATTTTTTCTGTACGACGCATTGAATTTCTAGTGTTAGATGGTTTGGATCCCCACGGTTGGATCAAGTGTGCTGATCTCTACTCCTAGATTAATCACACTCGGAATGATGGGAAGATCACATTAGCCTAGGTTAGTATTGAGGATGTCGCGATACATTGGTTTAAAATTTTGCAGGAAGTTCATCCAAATTTATCTTGGCACCCAATCCAAAGAGGAATTAGTGAAGCGATTCAATGGAATTGAAGTGAAGAATCCTTATGAGGAATTAGTCGCACTACGTCGGTAGGGAACTATTCAAGACTTCATTGAACAGTTAGAGTACCTTGTGGATTTGATTCCCCGCCAACCAGAAATGCAGTATGTCGGATATTTTCTCCATGGTCTTTAGGATGAAATCCACAGTTGGATTCGAATTCATAGTCCGTAGAAATGTTTGCAGGCCACGCGGTTTTCTTTCCTTGATTAGTTGTCCATTCACAAGGGAATTGGAGCATAACCTCCACGAGGTACCTCTTGTTTCTCTAGTCATGCTTCTGGGCAGACCACCCTCCGCACAAAACCATCACCTCCTTCCAGCTACCCCCCGCATCCATTTTAGCAGTTTGATGACCCATTGTGGGTGTCCTCCAGAGACCTGCACAAAACAAACCCAGCGAGTGCTGAAACAGTTCGGCACCTCACTACAAAAGAGTGGGAAGATCGTCGCAGGAAGGGTTTATGTTTCCGATGCGGCTTCCCCTATAGTCCTCTCCACAAGTGTGTTGATCCCACACTACGAGTGTTATTGTTTTGCGATGGTGAAACCTCCACTGACGACATGGCACTGGAAGAAGAAGAGGTATCTGATCCACCGCTTGAGCTTGAACAGACTATCGAAAGTCAGATGGCCGATTTACTGGGTTTTGGATCTTCTTCCAACAACGACACTTGCCACTGCACTCAAATGAAATCCATGAAGTTTGAGGCTAGATTGGAGGGTGTTATCGTTCTGATGGTTTAAGATAGCAAGGCCTCTCATAATTTTATAGCTTTGAAGTTGGTACAAAGGTTGATCTTACATCTTTCTAATTCTCGCAGTCTAATGGTCAAATTGGGGGATGTGCATCGCATTTGGTCAATAGGGAATTCCCCCATGTCACTCTCTCAATCAAAACCTATACTTATATCATTGCAGCTCGGATTCTGGACATTGGGGAAATTGATCTGATTTTAGGAGTTTCTTGGATTCGCACTCTTGGAAACGTTGAATTAAATTGACAAACCATGCAAATGAAGTTTGCTCCCCACGAATGCCAGTTCACTTTATGTGGAACCAGTTCGAACAGCTATACTGCCACTTCATGGGATATTCATTCATCTGCATAGGATCCTACAGGTTGTTATAGGTTCTTAGTGGGGGAAAGATGGTCTAGGATCCTACACCATCGTCTAGGGATGTAATGGCCTGAATCTCCCTAACCCATTAATTTGTCAAAATTCAATGTTTGGGGTGTTAAAAGAGGCAACGATTTCTCATTTCAATAGTTATCCAGAATTATAGTTTTTCCAGTGGTAGGACGCATCAGTGACTCGGTGTCAGTGGCTCAGTGTCAGTGGCTCAGCGTCAGTACGTCATGGAATCAGTAAGTTAGGGAGTCAGTGGGTTAGGGCGTCGATAGGTTAGGGTGTCGGTCGATCAGGGCATCTGTAGGTCAGTGACTCGATGTCAGTGGCTCAGTGTCAGTGGCTCAGCGTCAGTAAGTCATGGAATCGGTAAGTTAGGGAGTCAGTGGGTTAGGGCGTCGATAGGTTAGGGTGTCGGTCGATCAGGGCATCGGTAGGTCAGGGTGTCGGTAGGTCAGGTCATTGGTAGGTTAGGGAGTCAATAGGTTAGGGCGTCAGTAGGTCAGAGCATCAGTAGGTTGGGTGTCAGTAGGTCGGGACGTCGGTAGGTCAGGGTGTCGGTTGGTCGGGGTCTCAGTAGGTTGTGGCGTTTGTAGGTCGAGCATCGGTAGGTCAAGCATCGGTGATTGGCGTTAGCGACTCGATATCGGTGGGTCACGTCGGTGACTCGCATCAGTGAGTCAGGAATTCGTGACTCACTGGCGATGACTCATGTCAGTGACTCACCCATCGGTGAGTCATTTCCAGTTTTTCTAGTTTCGCTCCTTCATGTTTTATTTGATGTTAAATGAGTTACCTATCTTTTTTGAGCATTTATAAAGGTGTTTCAAAGGAAATTAATTATATCTTTAATATCCTAATTCTCTCAGGACTTTGAAATAGTGAAACCATGTGGTCGTGACCACGATCCGACTTTAATTTCCCTTGAAACCAATTCCTTTTATTGGTATAGGATCTGGCTCTTCTAAGGCAAAATCTTCTCTTCTCCGTGTGTTTTTGTTTTCTCTTCACGTGAATAGACTGTTTCTTCTAAGAGGCGTGGAATCTGTGTTGCAGCCATGGATCCAATTTTCCTTGGAGTCTTTCCTGCTACTTGTGCACCCCCTAATTTTGGCACGGGGAGGAATTGTTGATCATTTATTCTTCCAGGTAGGAATTCCTTAGTACCTATTTTAATTGTGTATCATGCAGGGTGGGTAAACTCGTGACTCCTTGATAATATAGTTGAATAAAAATCTAAATTAAGGGTATTGTGAAGATGAACAGACTTCTTGCATTAACGGGTTTGTCTACCTTAGTAATAAATAAGGGGCAGGGAAGATGATGATGACTCTTGTGTTGTTTTACCTTTTATATTTGATCCATGTTGTGAATTGTATGATTTGTATCCTTCTGAAAATCATGGTTGTTGGTGGTCTCTGTTTGCGCACCATTATGGCTTGTGAATCACTGCTGTAAATTTGGAAATTTGGTTAATCACGTATACCTGATTAAATAAATGGATGCCCCATGATTAAACTTATTCTGCGATCAACCTTAAATAATGAAAGTGGAATTAAAGAACAAGGGTTTATAAATCATAATACACCTTGTTGTTTGGTGTGCCTGTGTAGAATGTATGGTTTTGTTTGACCTTGTGTTTATTACTGGGTGTGGTGTTGTTATACAGTGGGGTTGCCGAGTGTGGATGCGATGAGGTGTGTTGGGGGTTTTCTTGTTGAGAGGAAGGGAAGGTTGACATGACATTGAAGAATGATGGTGGCAGTGGTTGGACAAGTGAACAAGAAATGGGAGTGTGCAGTGGGATGATAATCTAGTTGAGTTTTGTTGTTTTTTTGGATGCAGATCTTTTCAGGTTGTGGGGATGTCGAGGATGGTTTGGGAGGGATAATTTTGAAGAAGGATGGTGTTACCTTGCATGGAACATTTTCCTGGAGTTTCCTGGGACATGGTGAAGTGTGTGTGGGTTATGATGTTACTTGTGGTGTGTTGTGTTTGGTATTTTCTCATGTAGGGATGGAATAATTAAATAAATTAATTGGTTGAATGAATTGGATGTGGTTATGAATTACGTCTGTGGCTGGTTGTGTGGTTATGCATAAGAGGTGGAAGTAAGGGCAGTTTTGTGTGGGATGGTTGTTTGTTTTGAAAACTCATAGGTTGAGATGAGTGTTTGGTACCTACATATATATACATGTAGTTACTTGGGATTTATATATGCACCCCACCTGTGTTGAGCACTATGTGCTGAACACCGCCACTGTTATGGGGGACGGTGTCCTTTCCTAACATCCCGATGGGAGAATGGATGGCTGGTTATTGGCTCTTCTCGGCTCCCTCTTCTATACATTGGTATCCCTAGACTCTTTGGGTAGGTTGTGGTGCGGTTGTGAGGCCCAGACATTTGTAGACGAGGTGTGCTTCCCATGTGTCTTCAGGATGAGATACATTGTAGTTTCACAGGTGTCTTCGGGATGAGATTGTGGTTTTGTGGCCCATTTTTCTATGGGTCCGATGTGATGTGTTTGTGGCCCAGGTGTTTGCGGGCGGGATATGGTATGTGTCCCAGGTGTGTGTGGGAAGGTTGTGATAGTGGGGCTTGTGGAAGAGCATGGTGGTATCATGGCGTTCATCATTAGGGATGATCAGTTAAACATTGGGATGTGGTGTGGGGTACCCTATCATCAATGTACATATTATATTACTTTACTTTACTTGTGTTATTTGGGTGAATCTTCTTTGGTGAGGTTGGGTGGATAGTATACCTTATTAGGTGCTTTTGAGTTTCTGTTGTTTTTCTCACAGGGGCATTAGTATTCTTCTCCCACTTGTGCTTGAGAGACTTTGGATTTTCCTACTGAGAATACTTGTATGCTCACCCTATATATATAAAACTATTTTTAGGTTTCCAGGGAGATTTTGTAGACCGCGTTCGACCTTACTAGCTCAGGTGTCGGGATATTTGATGTTTCGTTGCTTGGATTTGTTCTTTTGGTATTTACTTTGGAGTTTTTCATTTACTTTCTAGTAGTTTTACTTTGAACATGCATGTGGGATGGATTTTGGCTTCTTCTATATATACATCATGGAGTTGTTTTGAGGTTGATACATCTTATCTCCTGATCTTGGATACTTTAAAAAAGGTAATGTCTCCCAGGTTGTGATATTTCTATACCCTTGCTGTTGGTCTCCACCCCGGGGCCTACTGGAGGTAGGACTCGGGGGTCATTATCTCTCTTTCTCCATTGCTAGCTCAGGAGGGGAATCTTTGGAGGGAGGGGTCCTAATAGAATGGTATCAGAGGCTTATGGTTGAGTGATATGATGAAGTTTGGAGTTAGGCATAGTGGTGATTGCTTGGGATGTTAGGTTAATAGTGTTAGTTGATCTTGGCGCATGACATAGGCCAGGGAGCACTAGCTAGGACATGGGATTTTGGGGCCCCCCATGATCCAAAGCAAGGACTCCGAGCTTATCGAATGACCATGTGAGGCTACACTATTTACGGGTTAGATACCCTAGGAAAGGTACATGCATCATGATGACCTGTGATCTTGTTTTTTTGGAAATTTTTGGGAAATTAAAATAAAAAATGTGTTAAAAATAATATTATAAAATTACATACTACTCGGTCTTATGAGTTTCTTGTTTACCTTTCATTTATGGCACCTGGTCATTGTCCATGAGTGGCTTAGGTAGTGGGGGCTCAGTAGGCCAATCCTATTGATTGGGGGAGGGTTGATCTGAAAGAGGAGGAAAAATTGAGGTAGAAGATGCTTCATGGTTTCAAGCAGCAGAATCTGGGAAAGTACGACTGCAGTGTCTTGGACATGGACATAGAGAGCTGGATCTAGGAGCTTGAGATCACCTTCAACCTAATCTAGGATACAATGGAGTACTAGGTTCCATTGGCATTTATTCAGATAAGGGGATTTGTGAGTCAGTAGTGGATGCTGTATTTGGGGGAGAGGAAGGAGACTGATGTTCTATGGGTCGATTTTGAGAATGAGTTCTGGGAGGAATTCCATTCGTCGACCATAAAGTCCAAGAAGGGGCAAGAGTTACTCTCCCTCTAGCAAGGGAGTATGCCAATACGAGAGCTATGGATCATGTTCAAGGATCTTCATCACTTTGCCCCATATTATTTTCCGAATGAGGAGTCTAGGTCGAGACACTTAGAGGAAGCACTCTATCCTTCCCTCAAGTACACAGTTACTCCCTTCACCTTTCCGACATACCTAGTGGTCCGGAAGAAGGTGGAAGTGGTTGACAGGCTGCACTCACAAGGATTTATACCATTATAGGGGATCCATAAGGGTTCTACGAAGGTAAATCTTGTTAGTAGTAGGTCTCAGGCCTTAGGGCCTTCAAGGTTTTTCCAACGTGGAGTCAACCTCAGCATATTCAGTTTCATCCTTCTAGTCCTCGTTCTTTTCCCACAGTCTTGGGATTGAGGTTTTTTTTCTTTTATAGGTTGTGGGAACCTTTAGATTCATTTAACATTTCAATCTTAGTGTGGTGGAGGTGGGAAGGTTCAGTGCCCACCTCAGCAGATGTTTTTGGCTAGACCATTAAAGCAGCATAGACAGCAAGCCCCTGCTCCATTGAGGGGAGACGGAGTAGGAAGAGATTACCTCAGGGAATTCCTTATGGGCCTCGACTTGGATGTGGTTTAGGAGGCGGTCAAAAATATAGGGGTATAGGATTTGGGTGTTTTCAGTTTCACCGTAGAGGTTACAGTTCTAGTAGGCCGAGAGATCGTTTGAGGTTCGATCGGTGTGTCCAGTACTCTTGCTTGTGCTATGTTTAATTCAGCATCTTCAAACTCCTTTATTGCACCCAGTCTAGCCCATCCTCTGGAACTAGATATAGAGATACTTTTTATGCCCCTGGTGTTGAGTACACCAGTGGGAGGTCAGACCAGCTTGATTGATGTGTGTTAGGGATGTAAACTAATGATGGGACTGCATCAGTACTATGGGGATCATTTCCTATTGCAGATAAATCCATATGATTTCATCCATGGCATCGACTAGTTTTACACTATGCATGATGTTATCGACTACTTCTGGAGATGAGTTGTGATCTTATACATTGATGGACAATGTGTGGCTTTCGTTGGAGAGAGGAGTTGTCTAACGGGCAGTCGGCATGTGGAGCCCCCTTTTTTCCTTATTAGGAGAGATGTTTGTTGAATCAGTGGATATTGAGATGATGTGGGTTCCCATATTTGTTGGGGAGTTCTTGAATTTTTTTCCCAAGGAGGTTGTGACTCAACCCCCTCGAAGTGATGTAGAGTTCAGGATAAACATGCAGCCTGATGCTTCTCTGATTTCGATGGATCCTTATCATATGGAACCTTCCAAGTTGTATGAGCTATGGATTCAGGTCGATGAATTGATGATGAATAGCTTTATCCATCCTAGTGTTTCTTCATGGGGTGCTCAGGTATGGTTCTCAAATAAGTCAAATGGTAGTCTTAGTCTATGCATAGACTACCAGATGTTGAATTAGGTGACAGTCAAGAACTGTTACTCTCTCCCAAGGATAGACAATCTTTTCAACCATCTAAGAGGATCAAGTTGGTTTCCAGGATTGATATGTATTTTGGGTATCACCAGTTGAGGATAATGGAGGGTGACATCCTGAAGACTACTTTCAGGTGTAGGTATGGGAACTATGAGTTCGTGGTTATGTCGTTTGATGTTACGAATGCACCGACTGTGATTAAGGGACATATGAACTCCATATTTCATGAGTTCCTAGACCGGTTCATTGTCGTTTTCATCAATGAAATTATGATCTAATCGAAATCAGAGGAGTATACTAAGTATCTTAGGACTGTCCGAGAGGTCCTTTGACGCCACCAACTCTATAGAAAGTTTTCGAAGTGAATTTTTTGGACAAGTTAGGTCCAATTCCTTGGACATGTGGTGTTTCATTAGGGTGTAGCAGTGGACCCATTGAAGGTCTAGGTAGCTGTTTCATTAAAATAACCCAAGAATGTGGTAGGGGTTTTCAGTTTTCTCATTCTAATAGGATATTACTGGAGGTTTGTACCCAATTTCTCTTTAGTAGCAGCTCCATTAATGGCTATGACCAGAAATGACCAGGACTCTATGTAGAGTAATCTGTGTCAAGTAGTTTTCAGCAATTTAAAGGGGAATTTGGCCAGTGCTCTTGTGCTCATATTTTTAGAGGAAGGGGTGATGTTTGAGGTGTTTTGTGATGCTTCCCATTTAGGCTTGGTATGTGTGCTAATATTGTAGAAAGGAGTGATATCATATGGTGTTATTCAGTTAAATCCACATGAATGTAAATATTAAACCCTTGATATAGAGCTAGGAACGGTCATGTTTGTGCAAATGTTTTGGTGGCACTACCTCATTAGAGAGTTCTTTGTGGTCTTCACGGATCACAAGAGCTTGAGGTATATATTTTCCTAGTGATACTAGAACTTGTGAAAGTGTAGGTGGATGGATTTTATCCAAAAATATGACTTTGAGATCTCTTACACCTTAGGAAAGGAGAATTTTTGGGCTGATGCCTTGAGCAGGAAGTCGTATAAGGAGGTAGTTTGAGAATATACGAATGATTGGATGGTGATGGGGGAGTTGGCTTACTTTCACATAGATGTAGGAATGGATTGAGGTAGAGGTTTTCCATTTCATATGATGGTGCAGTCATCTATGAGGTAAAAGGTGGAGGAGTCTCAATGGAGAGACTCAAAGGTAGAGGTGATGCGTGATCGCATTAACAAGGGTGATACTCCGGATGGATGGTCGGAGGATGGTCATTATCAGATTTTTTTCTGTTAGAAGTTGTTTGTTTCAGTGGATATGTGCGAGGGAGTTCTCTATGAGTTTCATAGCTCACCCCTAGTGGTACGCCTGGGAGTTTCCAAGATATACCATGGCTTGAGGGAATAGTTTTGGTGGCCCCAGATGAAGTGGGATGTGGTGGAGTTTGTGGAAAAGTTCCTAGTGTGCCAACAGGTGAAGGCTGAGCACTATGTTCCCAGTAGTTTTTTACATCCCCTAGATGTCCCCGAGTGGAAGTGGAATGACATATTGATAGATTTCATCACAGTATTACCCAAAACATAGGGAGGATGCGTTGCAATCTGGGTAGTGGTGGACCGACTAATAAAATTGGATCACTTATTAAAAATTAAGGAGTTGTGCACAATGGATGCCTTGGTGAGAAGTTATGTGGATGAGGTGGTACGACCGCATGGAGTTTCGAGATCCATTATCTCGGATCAGGATATAAGTTTTACCTTGCGAGTCTAGAGGGTATTGCAGTGTGCTTTTGGAACTTAGTTACGCCTCAACATTGTGTTCCACTCTCAGATAGATGGGCAGATAGAGAAGACCATCCAGACGTTCAAGGAAATACTGTTAGCATGCATCTTGGTTTTTGGTGGGTCTTGGGTGTGGTATTTTTCATTGGTATGGTTTTCATTGTTGCAATATCTATCATTATATCATTATAATGTCTCCATTAGAATCTTTACATGGAAGGTCGTGTCATTCACCTTTTGTACTTGATAGAAGATGGGGAAACAACTGTTATTGGACCTGATGTGGTATAGATCATGGCAGAGAAGGTGTAGCGTGTTCGTGAGAGGATGAAAGAAGCACTGGACCGACATAGGTCGTATACTGATCTCCAGAGAAGTACCTTGGATTTTGAGGTTGGGGACCATGTGTTCTTGAGGGTTTCCCCTCGACGTGGGAAGTGGAGGTTTGGCAGAGGGAGTAGGCTTTCTCCCAGGTTCAACAAACCCTTCGAGGTGTTGGAGTGAGTTGGTGAGGTGGTATACTAGTTGGTGTTGCTTACACAGTTGGTGAGGATCCACGATGTCTTTCATGTCTCCTATCTTTTTCAGTATTATCATGATGACTCCCATGTCATTGACTGGGGAGATTTGGATATCGTGGACAACGCAATGTTCATAGAGTGACCAGTAGAGATACAAGATCATCGGGAGAAGGTGATGCATGGACAGAGCATTCCTTTGGTTTTAGTGTTGTAGAGGCATGGTGTTCAGGAGGAGAGTTCTTGGGAATGTGATACATAGATGTGTCCATGGTAACTGGAGTTGTTTTGAGTTTTTCTTGTGTTTTTTTATTTATGATGTGGTGGTTGAACCTTGTTTTCTATAATATGATTTTCTTCCTTATTCCATAGTGTGTGATGAAGTACTAACATGTGAAATTGGGGAGGACCAATTCTTAATCAAGATTCATTAATTGAGATGCGATTAAACTCGTATGGGAGAGTCAGTGATGCCCAGAGTGGATAATTTCTTGACATGGAGGAAGGAATTCCCTAATTCTTGTGTCCGGGCAGTTGGTGCTTGTGTGGGGAATCTTGAATATGACTATTTTTTTATGAAAGAAGGATTATATTAATGGTGAATATTAGTAGCCATACATAAGCAGATCCAAGAGGGAAAATTGTCCAGCCATAGTTGGATGACATCAAAGGGGCCTGAGGCCGCCAGCTAATGGGATGCATTGTTTCCTTCCCTTTTGGTAAAGGAGAATGTGCAACAAGAGAAGTCATGGCATAGCGAGCGGATTCTTCTAACGATAAGGCCAAAGTCCTGGAGTCCGGCGTCACTGTGGTTAATAGCATTGATAACCAAAAGGCAGTCAGACTCGATGATGATATCGGCCCATCCGCGTTCCACAGCGAGCATCATCCCTGCAAGTATAGCAAGGGCCTCAGCAACAACCGGTTCCCAGAAGGCATAATGTGGTTCATATTTTGCTGCAATGATCTGCCCCAGATGATTTCGAGTCAGGAGGCCGAGAGCAGAAAGCCCATACTTGGGGAGAGAGGCATCCACGTTAATCTTAAGACTCCCTTCATTTGGGGGGATCCAGTGAGGGGACCGGGAGGGGGCAGTGCCTGGAAGAAAGTGTCCTTCGCAGTCCTTCCATCCCTCAATCCAGGAAGTGGCTCGTTCCATCCAGAACTCGGGAGGCTGGTGGACATGATGGAAAAACGAATCATTACACCAGACCCAAATAGGTTTGTTTATCCTTTTGAGTTATCTTACGGGGTGGTTGTTTGGACCCCTCTTTCTTCAGGGTTTGGTTTCAAATTTTCGAGGGAGAGAATAGTTTGATAGGTATCTAATGTTATTGCATGGACCTCCTCAGTCCATTACTCTTTCAAAATCAAGTGTTTAGGGGGTTCTAGGAGGAAATGGTTTCTTATTTTAAAAGTTTTCCAAAATTCTAGTTTTTTCATCGGTAGGATGCGTCGATGACTCGGTGTTGGTGGATCAACATTGGCAGTTCAGGTCATCAGTTGGTCATGGGGTCGGTAGGTTATGGAATTGGTAGGTCAGGGCATTAGTAGGTGAGTACTTCGGTAGGTCAGGGTGTCTATAGGTTGGGTGTTGGTAGGTCTGGGTGTCGGTAGGTCAGGGCCTCGATAGGTCAGGGGATCAGTAGCTCTGGTTTTTGGTAGGTCTGGGTGTCGGTAGGTCGGGCGTATGTAGGCCAGCCATTGGTGAATGGAATCATTGAGTAACATCGGTGACTCATTGTCGGTGGGTCATGTCAGTGACTCATGTCGGTGAGTCAGGCATCGTTGACTCACTGTCAGTGACTCGTGTCGGTGACTCACCCATCAGTGAGTCAATCATGTTTTTCCAGTTTCGTCCCTTTATGTTTAATTTGATGTTAAATGAGTTACTTATCTTGTTTGAGAATTTCTAAACGAATTTCAAAGGAAATTAATTATATATTTAATATCCTAATGATCCTAAGACTTTTAAATAATCAAACCATGTGGACATCACCACGATCCAACTTTAATGGACCTTGAAACTATTTCCCTCCATTGATATAGGATATGGCTCTTCTCGGCCAAGATCTTATCTTCCTCGTGTGTTTCTGTTTTCTCTTTGTGTGGACAGAACCTTTCTTCCCAGAGTAGTGGCTTCTATTCTATAGCCTTGGATCCTTTTTTCTTTGGAGTCTTTCCTACTACTTGTTCACCCCCTGTTTTTGGTGTAAGGGGGAATTGTTGATCATCTGTTGTTCAATGTAGGAATTCCTTCATCCCACTTTTAATTTTATATCATGCAGGATGGGTAAACTCATGTTTCATTGAGAATACGGTTGAATCCAAATTTAAATTAAGGTTATTGTTAAGATGAACAGTCATGTTACAATAATGGGTTTGGATACCTTAGTAATAAATAAAGTAAGGGGAATATGATGATGATTCTTGTGTGGTTTTACATGTTATCTTTGATCCATGTTGTGAATTTAATGGGTTGTATACTTTTGAAAATCATGGCCATTGGTGTTCTATGTTTGTGCACATGTATGGCTTGTGAATCACTGCTATAAATTTGGAAATCTGGTTAATCACGTATACCTAGTTTAATAAATGGAAGCCCCAGGATTGAACTTGTTCTGTGACCACCCCTAAATAATGAAAGTGTAATTAAATAATGAGGTTTGCTAAATCCGAATACACCTTATTTTTTGGTGTAGTTGTGTGTTGTGTGTGGTTCTGTTCGACATTGTGTTTGTTACTGGGTGTGGTGTTGTTATGCATTGGGGCTGGTGATTGTGGTTGTGATGATCTATGTTGGGGGTTTTCCTATTGAGAGGAAGGTTATAGAGACACGACTTTGAAGAACTATGGTGGTATAGGTTGGATCGGTGTTCAAGAAAGGGGAGTGTGCAATGGGATGACAATCTGGTTGAGTTTTTTTTGTTTTTATGGATGTGGTGATTTTCATGTAGGAGGGCTATTGAGGATAGTTTTGGAGAGATAATTTTGAAGAAGGATGGTGTTACCTTGCGTGGTCCTTTCACTCGGTGTTTCCAAGAAATTGGTGAAGTGTATGTGTGTTATGATGTTACTTGTGGTGTGTTTTGTTCGGTAGTTTCCTAGGTAGGGATGGAAGTAATAAATAAATTAATTGGTTGAATTAATTGTCTTGGGTTATGAATTAAGTCTATGGTTGGCTATGTGGTTATGAATTGGAGGTGGCAACAAGGGTAGTTTTGTGTGGGCTGGTTTTTTGTTTTGAAAACCCATAGGTTGGGATGAGTTTTTGGTACCTATATATATATGTAGTTCCTTGTTATTTATATATGCACTGAACCTGTGTTGAGAACTACATTACGAACACCCCCATTTTTATGGGGGAGGGTGTCCCTTCCCAACATCCCGATGGGAGGATAAATGGGTGGTTATTGTCTCTTCTCTGCTCCCTCTTCTAGACATTGGTGTCCCTAGACTCCTCGGGCAAGTTGTGGTGTGGTTGTGAGGCCTAGGTGTTTGTGGGTGAGGTGTGCTTCCCATGTGTCTTTAGGATGAGATATGTTGTTGTCACGACCCATACCCCATGGCCCACGCTGTGACTACCCCGAGCCCGCCTTCCATAGGCCAGGGGCTAGCGACAAGCACCGAAAGGCGTATTCCCTAAAACAGGATGGTGTTGCCATTATAAACTGTAAACTCACAAAAACCAAGAACACAACAAGATACAAGTACAAAGTAAAATATATAGTAAATAGGGTGTGTACAAAAAGTAAAGGGGCCAGAATACAAGCCCAATAAGAAAGTAAAAGAAACAAATGGAAAATATAAGTAAATTTGAGAACAACTCTTGTGAACACCTGCCAACGATCAGACCTGAAGGGTATGTACAGATCTCTAATGATCATATCTATGGATCACCTCATAAAAGGTCCACCTATGAGTAGTCTCTAGTCCAGGTACCCTCAACCTCAGTCAGCGTTGTCCATCGTCTGCACCAGACATAATAAGGTGCGGGCGTAGCCCGTGTAGGGGTGAGTATAACAATACTTAGTAGGGACCCCGAGACCCTCGAAGGTCTCTAAAATCAAAAAATTATAAACAACAAAATATAGAAACAAAAGTCAACCCTACTTAGGTATATGACCATACATATACCTAAGTTATCAGAATATACCCACCTCACATATGAGGGAAGAATACCACACATGTAATACCACGAAGATAAAGTACCAAACAGGTACACCATGAAGATATAATACTCAACTCAAACCTGGTATACAACTCTGAGAAACATGATTAGGATGTTGACCCACACAAATCGTTATGAAAGTTGATAGCCAGCCATAAGATTCTCGACGAATAATAACAAGTAACATCCCTACCCACAACATCATTCACCTCAGATGCTGGAGAACTCCTCCTCTATGGAGTACAGTGGGACTGCCATGTCACACAGAGGCACTTCCCACTAACGTTGTACTACTAAGGTACTCCTCCTGTCGAGTATCGTGGGTCTACTGTGTCACACAGAGGCGCTCCCCACCATGGGTCTATCGCGTCACACAGAGGTGCTCCCCTTCTTGTCCTGCTGAGGTACTCCTCCTATCAAGTACTATGGGTCTGCTGCATCACACAGAGGCATTCCCCACGATGGGTATATCACGTCACACAGAGGCGCTCCCCACTGGGCTTGTTGAGTCACTCTTAGTCGAAACAGTCAGCAGTCGTCAAGTCTCAGCCAGTCACAGGGTTCCATACATAGCATGCTTGGGAGAACAACTTCCCAAGTCATAAGTCATGCCTAAACCACCACTAAGTCCCATTAGGAAGTATCCCAATGGTATGTCTTGTCATAAGGGACCCATGAAACAGACACCACGTCAATCGGACGCCCGGTCTCAAAGTTATTAGCGTTTCTACTCCGAAGGCCCGGTAGGATTCGGGGTCTGATCCAACCCGTCCATACTCCAACCTTATCCATAAATCAAGTGGAGTATACCAAAAGTATAGTCTCTATCGAAGCATTCTGGTTCCGCAGATGGTTAATCAAATTGATGCTCGGTTCTCAAGTTACAACCAAAAATGCAAAACTGGGTCCGGATGGGCCCGGGTCTGGCCCGGATGGCCTAGGCCTTGGCGGGTCAAACCCGGCCTATATAGGGGAAGCTCATCCCAATCCGTGCTAGGAGATGCCCACTGGTGTGGCCCAGTGGCGCAGTCCGCCCGAGCCGGTGCCGAAGGGGGAGTGTCCCCCTTCTGTTCGGAATGGCAATGGACAACACCTTTAGGCACTGCCAAGTCACTGCGAGACATGAGCGGGTCCCTATGAACCGCAATGACCAGCCAGTGTTCCATATGGTCCTCCTCCTAGCAGCGTGGTCACGTGCCACAGCTCCACCACGGCTAGCACGGCCCGCCGCTCTTCGGCCTCTGCCACGACCAAGCGGTCGTAACCTCCTGATTCATCGATGGTGCGAACGTGCACCTCCACTCCTCCACATGGAAAACCAGATGCCATCCACCACCTTGCCCTGCCACGGCTGACGGGCCACATCTTCCTCATCATCCGGCAGTGCGGACGCATGTCGCCCTTCCTTCCTCACAGTCGTCTGGGTGTCAGTCGCCTCCTTCTTCCGCGATCCATCACGGCTTTGTTCAAAGCCCAAAAAATATGTCGTTCACATATTCAAGATCCTCGTGTTGAGGGCTTCACATCCATATGGAACACTCATAAAAACATGGTGTTTTCAGCGTCATTAAATATTTGGTGTTGATGAACGCATGATGAACGTGTGAAGAACAAAAGAAAAAGGGGAAATGTTTAAGTGTGGGATGATGGCCATGTCAGTTTTGCCATTATCATGGTGAAACCAGAATATGAAGAATAAATAAAAATAGATTTATTCATAATCAAATTAGAACCCCTACCTCGATTTTCCATTATAGGTGGCATGAGGAAGAAGACAAAATTGTTGAAGATTGACGTCGGCGTTCGTCACTCCCACAAGTGGCTCCAAGGTCGGTTCCTCATTCTTCGATTCAGAAAGTCATTCATTGTTAGAGGACCTCCTTTATTGGAGAATGATCTTCCCAACCCTCCAAATCTCTCCCCTCCTTTTCCAATCCTTTTCCCTTGAGAGGTGAGGTGAAAAATCAATAAGCTTAAGTTTATTAATTAAATAAAATGAGTTGGAAAATTAATTTGAGGGAAAACAAGAGTTTCCTCCCATTAAAAGAGGGGTTTGGGTGGTCCCCACCACTATTAATTCAATTGGGATGTTTCCAAGGGTCTCCCACTTTAAATAAGAGAGTTCGGGTGGTCCCCACCACCTTGAATTCAATTGGGGGGGGGGGGTTTCATTAAAATAAAATAAAACTTGTTTGTTTTATTTTATTATTTTTTTTAACTCTCCCATGAAAAACATGAAAACTAACTATCACACTTGACCTACTATGGTCGAGGTGAAGCTATCCTTAAGTGAATATCGGCGCTGCAAGTTCAATGGTGTCCCCAGATTTCAATTCCGAGAACTGGTTAAAAAGTTACAAAAACCCGCTCTCACGTTTACTGAACGTACCTGAAAAAAAAAGTTCAAAAATAAATTCTAGGCACACCGGGCCTTAGAATCATGTGCCATAAATTTTTTTAGACTCTTAATATTTCCATTCAATTAAAAAAATTACATGGAAAAATTTGGTTCTTTACATTCTCCCAACCTCAGGGCTTTGTGTCCCCGATAGCCACAACACAAACAAGGGAAAAAAGTGGGGGTAATGAACATGAATCTGAGCCTCCCGCTCCCATGTGCTCTCCTGGAGGTTCACATGCTGCCAACAAATGCACACTAGTGGTATCAACCACCCACAAAGGACCCACTCCTATTGATCCTCAATCTCTACTGGAACCTCAAAAACTTCGCCCCATCATCGATGTCCAGCTCACCCCAGTCAATGATGTGCGAAGGATCATGTACGTATATTCTCAGTTGGGTACGTGGAAAACGTCATGCACCCTATGCAACTGAGGTGGAATAGCTAAGCAGAAATACACCTCGCCAACTCTGCTGAGTACCTGAAAGGGTCCGATGAACCTCAGAGATAACTTGAAGCCACAACCAAATCTCTACAAACCTCATCGAGGTAAGACTCGTGGAAAGAAATGGTCTCCATCCTCAAACACCAGAGGTCTCTGTCTCCTATAAGCATAGGACTTCTGTCGGCCCTGTGCAGTCTTCATCCGCTCCTCGATGATCTGCACCTTCTTCGTGGTAGCATGTACCATCTTTGGTCCCAAAAGTGCTGACTCCCCTAGGTCAGTCCAGCAAAGTGGTGATCTGCATGGTCGCTTGTAAAACACCTCGAATGGTGCCATACCAATAGTGGATTGACATCTTTTGTTGTAAGAAAACTCCACAAAATGCAAGTGATCCTCCCAGTTGAGGCCAAAATCAAGGATGCAAGCACATAGTGTGTCCTTGAGGGTCTGAATGGTCCACTGTGTCTGACCATCTGTCTGAGGATGGAAAGCGGTGTTCAACTAAATTTGCATCTTGAATGCCTCCTTCAACCCCTTCCATAGCCAGGAATTGAAACGTGCATCACGATCGGAGTCAATCATATATGAAACTCCATGAAGCCGTACAATCTTCTGCATGTAGACGCATCCCATGCTCTCTACTGATCCTTGATCTCTAATAGGTAGAAAGTGGGCCGACTTGGTGAGTCGGTCAATGATCACCCAGATAGAATCATGACCCATAGAAATGTGTGGAAGTACTATAAAAAATTCCATGTAAATTCCATCCCACTTCCACTCTGGCGCCTCTAGTGGATGAAGTAAGCCCGCTGGAACCTGATGCTCTTCCTTCACTTGCTGACAAGTGATGCACCATGAAACAAGCTCTACTACAACTTTCTTCATTCCCGGCCACAAGTGCTGACGCTGAAGGTCATGGTACATCTTTTCTACTCCTGGATGTACCGCTAGAGGGGGAGTATGGAAATCCTTCAACACTTCCTCTCATAGCACCATCGATACCATAGTACACTCTCTGAATAGGATAATGTGCTCTCCACCTTCAGAAAATCCATCAGGTGCATGTCCTGGGGATATCTGAGCACGTCAAGCCTCAAAGACATTGTCCCCAAGCTATGCCTCCCTGAATTGCTGAAAAAGTGGGGGAGTGAATATCAGAGACTGAAGATAAGATGCTCCATCTCGATCCATGTAGGATATCTGCAAAGCAGATAGCTGCTTTGTCGTCTCACTCAGTAACTGTATACCAGATCTCCTGCTGAGTGCATCTTCTACTACGTTCCCCTTCCCAGGAGTATAGACTATCTTGAAGTCATAGTCCTGGAGGAACTCAGGCCAACGCCGATGTCTTAGGTTTAGGTCATTCTCAGAGAAGATATACCTGAGACTCTTGTGATCAGAGTAGACTGTAAAACATTCACCCATCAAGTAATGTCACCAAATCTTCAAGCTAAAAACCACTGCTACTAACTCTAGGTCATGGGTAGTGTAGTTCTTCTCATGCTATCTTAGCTGTCGAGAACCATATGTGATCACTGCTCTATCCTGCATTAGGACACATCCAAGCCTAGTCCCTGATGTGTCATAGTATACTACGTACCCAACACCCTCCTCCAGTAGCCTCAAGATAGGGGCACTCGTTAGTCTCTGCCTTAGCTCCTGGAAACTCCACTGGAATCTCTCGGACCACACAAAGGGTTTCCCCTTATTCATCAACGCTGATAATGGTGTCGCATCTCTGGAAGAGTAAGACACAAACCTCCAGTAGTAACCGACCACTCCCAAAAAACTCTGCACCACCATCACACTCCTGGGTGGCTCCCAAGCAAGCACAACCTCAATATTTGTTAGATCCACCACAACTCTAGCCTCTGAGATAACAAGTCCCAGAATTTGGTCCTCTCGTATCCAGAACTGGAACTTCGAGAGCTTACCATAAATATAGTGCTCTCAGAGTGTGTCCAGAACTATCTATAGATGATAGGCATGCTCCTCCTCTGTCGCTGAGTATATCAAGATGTCTTCGATGAAGAATACTACAAAGAGATCGAGGTATGACTAGAAGATCCTATTCACGAGTCCCATGAACACTACTGAAGCGTTGGTAACATCGAATGACATAACCAAGAACTCATAGTGGCCATACCGACATCTGAAGGCCATATTCTGCACATCCTCACCTCATACCCTGAGCTGGTGATAGCCTGATCTGAGGTCTATCTTTGAAAACCATCACCCTCCCTTTATCTAATCAAATAGATCATCAATCCTCGGTAGTGGGTACATGTTCTTTACGATCACCTGTTTTAGGCACGGATAGTCCACACAGAGTCTCAAACTCCCATCCAACTTCATGGAAAACAAAATCAGGGCTGCCCAAGGGAAAACCCTGGGCCTATTGAACCCCTTGCTCTGAAAGTCCTCTAGCTATACCCACAACTCTCAAAGCTCCATGAGAGCCATTCGATATGTTGTTGTAGATATCGGTGTTGTCCTGGGCTACAATTCAATGTAAAAGTCCACCTCTCTGCGAGGAGTTAGACCTTGAACATCATCAGGAAAAACATAAGCATACTGGTCAACCACTACAGGATAGCTTGGACTCTCAACATCAACCGCTCTACGGGTAAGGCTATCCAATAGATGTGTGATCGTCTACACCCTCCTCCAGGTAAGTCCATCCTACTCTTCAAAGGTTCCCTTCTCACCGGTGAGGGAAAACTTGGTCCCATCCGTGCGGACACACCACACTTTTCACCTAATACCATCAATCTGAGCATGGATTTTGGATAAATTTCCCATACCCAAGATGACATAATAAGGCCTCGATGCCGGTACTAGTAGATCCCAACCAAATCTCTCGCCTTCTAGAGTAATATAACACTACCAACACTAGTGTATAGTCATCGAATCTACTCCCGTAGGAGTCTCTAGCTATAAGGATCGAGCCAACAGCTCAACTGGTATCTCCAAGATATGAATGAGGGTCGTGGAAATGAAAAAGTGACCGAAACCTATGTCTATAAGTACTGCAGCTAGGGTGGAGTAGACACAGATCGTACCTTGTATCATCTCTAGAGCACCATAGTTATAGGCCTCAGCTTCCTAGAGCAGAGTTCATCCCTGTCCACCTTCTCCCTGTGGTTGGGGTAGTCCTCCTGGTGGTGGTGGCGGTTGAACCTTAATCTCCGCCCACCACCTGTTGCATGGCCTGCTCCTCTGCCACATCCGCCTCCTACCTGCAGACCTCCTCGATCAAATATTTTCCTCTACCTAGGTTTTCCTTCGACCGTCTGTTGGTCATCTTTACCGCAGGTCGGGCAGTCGCGAGCCATGTGACCCTGCCTGCCGCATGAGTAACACTGCATAATCCTCGCCTGTCCTACTCTCCCTCGAGATCCCCACACCACCAACCCTATATCTTACAGTTGTACACCTGTAGGTCTAGTCCACTTGGACCTCTGTTTCATCTGTCTACTGCCAGTTGTTGATGACTCTACTATGTGTCGTCTGGTGGTGGGTCTCGCTGCTGGTGACTAATCAGCAAGGAAACTCTACACTAAGAGCGCTCGCTCTGACATCCCCTCCAGCGTTAGGATGCAGAGAGAAACCATCGAAGCTCTAATATCCTGTTTGAGCCCCTACACAATGTTCTAGGCCCAGAAAAAGGGTCCCTAATTATATCAATAGAGTAGCGTGAGAGTTCGGTGAACTTTGTTGAATACTAAGCTACAGTCATGCTACCCTGCATCAAGTGGAGAAGCTCTTGTATACGCACTGAGCGTAGGGTCTCTGGGATGAAATCTGCCCTAAAAAGGCTCTAGAAGTCTTCCAGATGAGAGTCACCTCGTTGTGAACCTGGAGCATAAAGCTCTTCCATCTTCCCGCTACTAACTGAAGAAGATTGGCGGCAAGGATCCTCATGAGATCAACTGGTGTCCCTATTAGTCGGAAAAATCTAACCATGGCCTCCAGCCAGTCCTCAGCTGCGAATGGATCTGTCTCGCCCCAGAAACTTAGTGGCCTCTGGTGCTGGAACTCATAAAACACGCTCAAGTAGCATGAACCCTCTACTGCTAGGGCTGGTGGCATCGGCTTCCCAACGGGTAGTGGTGCTGCTGGTACACCACCCAATGGTAAAACTGCCATAAGGGGGACCTACACAGAATCCTCGTTGCTCGATGGGCTGTTATCACGTACTCTAACTAGATTCTGGGCTAGCTATCTGTGTGGAGGAATCCTGAAAAGAAACAGGTGTGCCACACTCATTAAGTTTATACCTGGTGAGCTGAATCAAATAGATCCCAAGGAAAACTTTTCAAAAACACATACACAATCAGTTTTTTAATGCACCAAGTCATAAATCAGAATTCAGGGTCCTGGTGTATGGATACGTTGGCCGCCGCACCAACACTGGACTCCCCGAACTGAAAACCACACTCATAACACTTAACACTATTGCCTCATAGAAAGATCAGATTTTTAGTTCTTCGGTAGAACCAAACTCCTCTGATTCCAATTTTTCATGACATGTCCCTTGGGGCCCGTGTCGTGACTACCCCAAGTCTACCTTCCATAGGCCAGGGGCTGGCGACAAGCAACGAAAGGCATATTCCCTAAAACGGGAAAGCATTACCTTTATAAACTGTAAACTCACAGAAACCAAGAACACTTCCAGATACAAGATAAAAGTAAACTATATAGTAAAAATGGTGTGTACATAATGTAAAGGGGCCAGAATACAAGCCCATCTGGGAAGTACAAGAAAAACTAAAAAGTAAAAGTAAAACGGAGTACAGTTCCTTTGAACACCCGCCAAGGATCCTACCTGAAGGGTAGGTACAGCTCTTGAATGATCATCTCTGTGGATCACCTCGTGAAAGGTCCACCTATAAGAAGTCTCCAGTCCAGGTACCCTCATCCTCAGTCAGTGTTGTCCGTCATCTGCACCAGACATAATAAGGTGCAGGCGTAGCCCATGCAGGGGTGAGTATAAAAATACTTAGTAGGGACCCTGAGACCCCCGAAGGTCTCTCAAAAACCCAAAGGATAAACCAAAAAACATAGAAACAATAGTCAACCCTACTTAGGTATATTCTCATATATGTACCTAAGTTATCAGAATATACCCACCTCACACAGGAGGGAAGAATACCACATAGGTAATACCACAAATATAAAGTACCATATAGGTACACCATGAAGATATAAGACTCAGCTCAAACCTGGTATACAACTCTGAGAAACAGGATTATGATGCCGACCCACACAGATCACTATTAAACCTGATATCCAGCCACATGATTCTCTAGGGATAAAAAAAAGTAACATCCCTAGTCACAACGTCGAACACCTTAGCTACTAGAGAACTCCCCCTCTATAGAGTACAGTGGGCCTACTATGTCACACAAATGCGCTTCCCACTAACCTTGGGCTACTAAGTTACACCTCCTATTGAGTATCGTGAGTATGTCACGTCACATAGAGGCGCTCCCCACTGTAGGTCTGCTGCATCACACAGAGGCACTCCCCCTCATGGCCTGTTGAAGTACTCCTCTTGTTGAGTACCGTGGGTCTGTCGCATCACACAGAGGCTCTCCCCACTGTGGGTCGTCCGTGTTACCCAGAGGTGCTCCCCACTGGTCCTGTCGAGTCACTCTGAGTCAAAACGGTCTACAGTCGTCAAGTCTTAGCCAGTCGCAGTGTTTCATACATAGCGTGCTTGGGAGAAATGATACCCAAGACATCAGTCATACCTCAACCACCCCAAATTCCTACGAGGAAGTATCGCAAAGGTCTGTCACGTCATAAGGGACCCAACACAACAGATGACGCGTCAATCGGATGCCCAGTCTGTAAGTTATTAGCATTTCCACTCTGAGGCCCCGGTTGGATGCATGGTCTGATCCATCCCGGCTATACTCCAACATTATCAAAAACTCAAGTGGAGTATACCAAAAGGACTATCTCTATCCAAGGATTCTGTTTCTACAAATGGTTCCTCAAACGAACGTCTGGTTCTCAAGTTACAGCCAAAAAGGAAAAACTGGGTCCGGTTGGGCCCAGGTCCGGTCCGACCCAGTCGGACTGACTTGGTCTGGGCCGACCCAACCTGGGTCTAGCATGGATGGTCTGGGCCTTGGTGGGCCCAGTCTGCATAGTGGGCGGCCCGGCCCGGCCCGCGTTGGGTGCGGCCCGGTGGCGCGGTCTGCTCGAGCTGGCGTCGAAGGGGGAGCACCCCCTTCCATTTGGAAGGACAATGGGCAGCACCTTTAGGCACTACCAAGTCACTGTGGGACCCAAGTGGGTCCTGCCGAACTGAAACGGCCAGCCGGTCCTCCTCCCAGGGGTGCGGTCATGCACCGCTGCTCCACCACGACCGGCACGACCGGCCGCTCTTTGGCCTCCACCGTAGCCAAGCAGTCGCGGATTCCTGCTCCACCAACAGCGCGCATGTGTTCTGCCACTCCGCCACGCGGCCGACCGGATGCTAGCCGCCACCCCGCACCACTGCAGCCAACAGGTCGCAACTTTTTCATCATCTGGCGGCACGAATGTGGGCTGCCCTTCCTTCCTCGCGGTCGGCCAGGTGTCAGCCACCTCCTTCTTCCACGAGCCATTGTGGCTTTGTTCCAAGCCAGAAAAATATGTCTTCTACATATTCACGATCCTCATGTCGATGGCTCCGTGTCCATATGTCACGCACACCAAAACTTAGTGTTTCCAGAATCCTTAAATATTGGGCATTGATGAAAGCACTAATAATTCGTGAAGAACACAAGAAAAAGGGGCATGGTTTATGTGTGGGACGATGGCTATGTTAGTTTTTCAATTTTCATTATGAAACTATAATATGAATAATCAATAAAAATATATTTAATTATAATCAATTTAAAACCCCTACCTCGATTTTCCATTGGATGTGGCGCGAGAAAGAAGACGAAATTGTTGAAGATTGACAAGGACATTCGTCACTCCCGTAAGACACTCCAAGGTTGGTTCCTCGTTCTTTGATTCTGGAATCTGTTCTTCATTGGAGGACCTATTTTTTTAGAGAATGATCTTCCCAACTCTCCAAACCTCTCCCCTCCTTTGTCAATCCTTTTCCCACGAGAGGTGAGGTTCCAAATAAATAAGTTTAAGTTTATTAATTAAACAAAAGGAGTTGGCACATTAATTTGAGGGAAACCAAGAGTTTCCTCCCATTAAAAGAGAGGTTTGGGTGGTCCCCATCACCATAAATTCAATTGGGAGTTTTTAAGGGTCTCCCACATTAAAGAAGAGAGTTCGAGTGGTACCCACCAACATGAATTCAATTGGGAGGTTTTAATAAAATAAAATAAAACTTGTTTGTTTTATTATTTTATTATTTTTTTAAACTCCCCCATAAGAAACATGAAAACTAACTTTCACCCTTGACCTATTGCGGTCGAGGTGAAGGTATCCTTAAGCAAATATTGGCGCTTCGAGTTCAACTGTGTCCTCAGATTTCAATTCTGAGCATCAATTAAAAAGTTACAAAAACCTGCTCGCACGTTTACTGAACGTACCCAAAAAAAAGTTTTGAAATTCATTCCGGGCATACCCGGCCTCAGAATCACATGCTATGAATCTTTGTGGATTCATAATATTTTCATTTAATTAAAAAAATACATGGAAAAATTTGGGTCTTTACAGTTGTACTTTCCTAGCTATCTTTCGGATGAGGTTGTGGTATTGTGGCATGGGTTTCTATAAGCGATATGTCTTGTGGTTGTGGCCTAGATGTTTGTAGGTGGGATATGGTATGTGGACTAGGTTTGTATAGGTAGGTTGTGATAGTGGGGCTTATGGAAGAGCATGGTATCATTAGGATGTTCTCTGTTAGGGATGAGCAGTTAACCAGTGGGAAGTGGTGTAGGGAACCCTATCATCGATGTGCTTATTATATTACTTTAACTCACTTGCATTATTTGGGTGAGAGTGCCTTGGTGAGCTTGGTGTGTATAGTTTCCCTTATTAAGTTTTTTTGAGTTTCTTATATTTTTCTTAGAGGGGAATTAGTATGATTCTCCCACTTGTGCATGAGCGACTTTGTCTTTTCCTACTGAGTATACTTGTATGCTCACCCTATATATATACTAATTTTTAGGTTTCCAAAGAGATTACATGGATCGTGATAGACTTTACTAGCTCGGGTGTTGGGATGGTTGTTATGTCACTACTTAGCATTGTTCTTTTGATATTTACTTCAATGTTTTTAATTTTATTTTTAGCAATTTTACTTTGATCATGCATGTGTGGTGGATTTTGGATTCTTCTATATATAGGTATTGGAGTTTTTTGAGGTTTATACATCTTATCTCCCGATCATGGTTACTATAAAAAGGGTAATTCCTCCCATGTTGTGATATTTCTATACCCATGGTGTTGGTCAACACCATAGGGCCTACTGGAGGTGGAGCTCATGGGTCATTATATCACTTCCTCCATTTCCAGATTAGGAGGGGAATCTTTTGAAGGAGGGTTCATGAAAGAGGAATACTCCTAGGATTTACAGAAACTTCTACATACTTTCAGTAGAATATTTAATGCTCCAACGGGGCTCCCACCCCATCGAAATTAGGCTCTCTCTATCACCCTTCAACCTGGTCAAGATCTGTTAATGGTGCATCCCTTTCGTTACCCTCATTTTCAAAAGGAATAAATTGAAAATCAGGTCCCTGAAATGATATCCCATGTAATTATTCAGGCTAGTTCCAGTTCCCAATCCATCCCAATTTTTCTTGTTAAGAAAAAGGACAGAACTTGGAGACTTTGTGTTGATTACCATGCTTTGAATAGAGAAACTACTCCAAATAAATTTCTCATTCTGGTTATCAAATAAGTTCTTGAAGAACTAGACGATGCCACTTATTTTTCTAAGTTGGACCTAAAGGTGATCTATCACTAGATCAGAATGTGACATGATGATACTGAAAAAATGGATTTTCATACTCAGAATGGACATTATGATTTTTTTTAATTCTATTTGGTCTAACAAATGTTCCATACACTTTCCAAGTGGTTATGAATGAGTTCTTCCATCCTGTCATTTTTCAAATTGTTCTAATTTTTTATGACATTTTGATTTACAACACCACATGGGAGACACATCTTCAACACTTTAAAGACAATATTTCTAACCCTTCACATCAAGAAATTCTTCACCAACAAAAAAATGTATTTTTGGACATCTTGAGGTGGAATATTTGGGACACATCATTTCTTCGGTGGGAGTTTCCATGGACCCTTCTAAAATCTCTACCATGTTGCATTGGCCGACACCCAAGTCTTCCAAAGGGGTTCATAGTTTTCTTAGACTCACTGGTTAAAATAGATAGTTTATCAAGGACTATAGAAAATTCACATTGCCAGTCATTATCCTCACTTGAAAGGAAGACTTTTCATGGTCTTTGATATCCCAACAAGTGTTTGATGACTTAAAAAAACTCATGACTAAGGATTTGGTATTGGATTTACCCCATTTTTTTCAACCTTTTGAGGTTTAATGTGATGCTTCTGGGAAGGGGGTGTGGGTCCTCTTGTAAGATGGGGGACCCATTTCTTATTTTAGTTCCGCATTTTCTGTGAATAACATGGGCAAATATACCTATTAAAAAGAGATCATGGCTTTGGTGATTAGAATCTAGTAGTGGCAGCCTTATTTATTTAATCACCCCTTCACAATTTTTTCTAATCACTAAATCCATAAATACCTATTTCAGTAGCAGATAACCATAACTGACAAGTCAGCATGGATCACCATGTTATTAGGATATCAATTTGAGGTGTTTTATAAGCTCAGCAAAGCAAATCGGGTTACAAACGCTCTATATTGTCTGGTGGATCCCATTATTTAAGATTCTTTCATTTGATCCCCATGTGGTTTGATGGACTTATTTTGACAAAGGGTGTGCCTATGGACCCTTATCTCAGAATGGTACTGTAGGTTTTCCATGTAGACAACATGGTGCCTCCTGGTTTCTCCTACTCTAATGAATCTCTTCTCTTTAAGGGGATTAAGGCTATTCCTATAGCATCTCTTTGGATTCCTAAATTGCTCCATGAATTCAATTCTTCTACTTAAGGAGGAAATTATAGTTATTATCATATCTTCAAAGAATTTTCTTCCAATTTATATTGGTTTGGCATGAAGACTGAGGTCTGGGAATTTGTTCAAAGTTGTGATGTTTCCAATTGATTTATGTAGTCCACTCTCTCCCTAGTCGGGCTGCTTTATCCACTAGAAATTACCACAACAATTTGGTCAGAAAAATCCAACGAATTTATCTCCGGGTTGCTGAAATCCAAAGGGAATAATATTATTTTAGTTGTAGATGATCAGCCTTCCAAATATATGCATTTTATGCTGTTAAAACACCCATATACGGCACACACTATGGTAGATTCATTTCTCTGTGAGGTGGTCTTCTTGCATGGGGTGCCAACATCCATTATCAGTGATCATGATCCTGTTTTCCTCAGCACCTTCGGGACTGACCTGCTTCATTTACAAGGGACTCACCTCAAAATCAAATTCACCTACCACCCTCAAACGAATGGCCAAACGAAAGTAGTTAATCGATGAATTAAAACTTACATTGTTTTGCAGGTGACCAACAAGATGACTGGTCATACTAGATTCCTTGGGTAGAATTGAGTTATAATTCTACTTATCATATCTCCATCAACTCTACACTATTTTAGGTGGTCAATGACCACAAACCACCATCCATTTTTGGTTTTCAGCCTTCTGAAACTCATGTGGAATCTATATCAATGGCCTTAGAGGATTGTAGTGGGGCCTTATAGAATCTCCACAACCACCTCACCTTCTCCCAACATTATATGAAGACTCTAGACAGAACACACCATCGCACAATTATGGTTTAGGTGGGTAATTGGCTTTATTTGATGTTCTGCCCATATAGGCATCAGTCTGTCACCCAGAAGTTACATCAGAAGCTCGCAGCCTGTTACTACATACCCTTTAAAATCATCAAATAATTAGGATCAGTCACCTATCATCTGAATATACTATAATCTTCCCAAATCCACCCTATATTTCATGATTCTCAATTAAAATAGGTAGTGGGTTTCCACGCGATGCAACCTACCCTCCCAAGAGAACATTTTAGTGATACTTATAATTTTCCATCCCCCAAGTTGTTTTATCCCATTGTCTTCAGCTGCAAAATGACTTCCCTCAATCCCAATACCTCATTAAATGTATGGTTTATCTGGTGTAAGAGGCATCTTGGGAGGATAAATTTGTTCTCTGAAACTAGTTTCCTTCTTTCATCCCCATGGAAAAGGTTTATTTTCAAGACATGACAAGTAATATAGCCCAAGATAACCCAGACATGTATTAGGTGTATACACAAAGGAGGGATAGTGGTCCATTTGGTGGTTCACCTAGTGGTTAGTGATTATTGGAAAAGCAGAGTGAGTGGGGGAGGTATCTCTTTTTCTGTTAGAATCTCATTGAGTGTTTGGGTGGGAAAGAAAAGATTCCTCCTCTCATGTATTGTATTTTCTCTTTCAGAATTCATCTCCTCCATCTTATTGTTTCTACTGGAATAATCACACAACATCGGATTGTAGAAATATACCGATTATTCTTCTCCTAGTGTTCTAACACCAAGAAAGGAGATACTTTACTTTTTCTCAGGTTTATCGTTTTTATTTTTCAACCTAGTGAGTGTTATGTCTCTTTCTTTGGGATATTTAAGGTTTTTCATGTTGTTCCATAGATTTATAGGTTTTAAGGTCACACATCATTGAAAAAATGAGATATAATCTATCCATTGAAAGGGAGAGATAAACTGGAAATGAATATGTACCCAATACTAGTATAGCCTATCTCATGGTAGGATTAATATAGTTTATGGTCATGGTTCCTAGACAATCATGTCTTGAAGTTTAGGGTCATATGAAAAAAACCACCAAAGGATTGAGGATCCGATGTAATACACTATATTTAAAAATAGGTACAATTCATAAGTGTGTAACATTTACGGTATTTGAATCCACGTGAATATATGGGTTATGGATTTTTTTTTAATCAAACTCATGACATTTGAATTTGGAAATGACGTGATTAAAGTACATTAAGAATTATCACTAAGAAAATTTGAATAATGTCTTTCACTATGATTTTTTTGGGGTGCATGGGGATTAGAAGGAATTCTCCTCAGGACTAAATATACCTTTGTTTGGTAGTTATGAATGTCAAGGCATGAACATTACCAAAAAGAGGTGTCCTTAGGAGATTAATACACTCATTATTTATAGCTAGGAATGGTTGTCCTAATTTTCTAATACCTAGTAAGGGTTTGTGGAGACTCAATCAATTGATAGATATAGTAGTTTTAGAGATGAAAAAGTACTCAAGATGGCTTAGAGCACCCTAAATTTCACATTGTTGTGTATTGATCACATTCTCAAGTGAAGGGATATAACATGAAATTATTTAATCATTCATGTTGGGGGAGAAGTATGAAAATATAGTTTAACAATTTCATGGAATAATGGGTCTATCGATAATATCCTAGCTTCAAATAGGGTTATATGGTGGTCCCTACAATATTTGTTTCTTATACTATTCATACTCCAACTTTTTATAAATTCATTAAAAGAGATGGATTATAAAGTAGAGAATTGACTTTCCTAAGATTACCCTTTGTGGTTTTTCAATATTTTTAGCCTTTGTGTCTCTTTTATTATCAATTTAAGGTCATTCAATTTGGAAATTGAGGGCTGAAGTTTAAGTTCATAGAACTATCGAACAAATGTTTCTGGGGTTTAATTCCATGCATCTTTGACCAGATGTTGTTATGTTTTATATTAATTCAGCTTTGACCAAATGTTTCTACGGTTAAAAGACATAAAAAATTGACAAAAGGGTGATATTATCCATATATAAAGGGGAGAAAAACTTGACATGAATAGAGAAACCCATGATGGTATTGAAGCCCTCAAAGAGAGATGAACATAGTTCAACGTCGTGGTACTTAGAGAAAGAGAAAGTGGGATAGTATCTATAAGGTGGGTGAGGAAAACATTGATGTGGATTGATATAAAATGACACTATAGATTATCTCAAAGAAGAGTATACATTATTTAAATTAATAGTAATCAGACTGAGGATAAGGATGTGATATGAAAACCCAGATGTGACTTGAGATCTAAGTGTATTCCAATAACATTGAAATAGGAAGTGATGATGATTTAAATCATGACTTGTGTTATTTGAATTAGGAAATGATGAGAATGGATAATTATGTTGAGGATGAGCAATAACAAATATTCAAATAATGGATTCTATGTAAATGATTTCAAGGGATAGAAATAAAAAATGATCAGCTCTTTGAGATAAAAATATGCATATGATTGATAGTTATAAAACCCAATCCCAGAATACCCATCTCTATCGAAGGGCTATGTGGCCTCCAATGCACATCCCCATACACCCAAGTCTACCAACTAGTGGTGAGGGACACATCCATATAGTGTGTTGGGGGGGGGATATTCCCTCAAATTAGATTCATGAAATAATGTAAAAATAACAAAAACATACAAAATATATAACCAAATTATGCATAACAAATTAAACACAATTCTATAACACTTAAAATGAAGCATACACACACATTCATACAAAACATACAATGTTCACCCATTGGTTTATCCCATATACAAAAGAAAGAAAAGAAACCAAATACACACATCAACCATACTACCATACTTGGTCTCCTGTATCTATATCTATAAATACTCATAAATATTCCTCAACCTAATCCACTACACACCCTATTCCATATCTAAAAGTAAACATAAGGTCTTCATGCACACTAGGGTTACCATGTATGGTGTAAGAAATACATCTAATTAGGTTATCATAAGGTTCCCCTAGTATATGTCATCATATGTGTGCATTAATGCCTAAAATAAACATTTCACACAATCACATTGTACGTGAAGTGGTATCCATGCAACCACAACTCCCTATGTGTCAAGTCGTCCAATGTTAAATAGGCTAGCATGACACTTAATTATACATGCTTCAATTCCATGAAGAAATTCATTTTTCACCTCATCTCGTTCCATGTCACCCATAACCCAACACACACACTCAAGGACATAGGGTAGTCATTAACCATTTCCTCAACCCACTATATGAAGAAATATGGTATAGTCTCATGTCTAAATCATAACCCACTACATTAGCACTCAAGATAGGGTCTCTCATTCTTGCCGCATGTCATGTCACAACCTATCCCTCTCAATAAATGAATTCCAATATCATGATCCTATACTAATCAAGGTTAGATCTAGTACCATGACCCAAGACTCTCAAGTTAGGTTCCATATGATGCACAAAAGGACTCCATCTCTTCCACAACAGTCTATCGAGTTCCATATCACTCGTGGTGGGGCCAAGCCACTAGATCCCTCCCCCCAAAAGTTATATCACCTATCAAAAGAACAAGAAACACATGTATCTAACAAACCCAATCAAGCCATTGCACCATCTCATCAGCACAACCCTAGACACACACCTTGAAGCATATCTCATATTGCCTATTAGGTCATCTACTGGGTCCCCTAGACCCATCATGGTCTTTTCTCATTGATGCCATCTCACATCAGTCACCCATAAATGACACTATTTACCACAAGATCCTATGACCCAAACATAAAGTTCTGATACAACCTCATCAAATCCCCTTATCACTCATGGTCATATTACCCAGGGACCATCCAAAGATATCTTACACTAAACCCCATGGAAACTTGATTCCATGTCCTGGAAAATGTTTCCAACCAACATTTGTGTCTCATCTCATATATCACAAGGGAGATCCCTCAAATCATAACCTAAAGAGAAATACACTTTATTACAACTTATCTCATCCTGAAGTACTTGTTTTTGTCATAGATCTGTCCAATACTCAACCCACCCACAAGAGGGTGTCACTCACCAAGAATGGGATGTACATTCATCTCCCGAATCTTCCTAGTATGCTCTATATTATTATGAATTATTTTCTAGACCTAGGGAAACAATCAAAAGATACTCATTTCACACATCACATCTCGATACCACTCGATGTTTCTTTTCAAATCCATCTGCACCCTCACCTCTTAGGGATATAGTCTCTAGGAAATACCAAAACATTAAAAGTGCTAAAGAGAACTAATATTTGACCTAGGATGCCCAATTTGATCATATTGTTTTTACCTAATTCACTTTTTATCCCTATAAATCTATCATATCCCATGTAACATGCATGTAGTTAATAAATCATGCATAAATAGGAATATAATCTTTTATTAAGGGACCACCTACCTCCAAAATAGAGTTTCCACCAATGTCATGCTTTTCACTCCCTCGACCAAGCCTATCCACATCTCGACAAAGCTCATACCACCAACCTAGATATTATCTCACCCTATAAATAAAAAATGATCAATTATAAAATTTTATGATTAATTATTTCAATTAAACCATAGAGGTGTAATCATCATAAATCTAACTAGGCATTACTTTCACATCAATACTGAACCCAACAACATGAGATCAACCTCTTAAGATATCTTATATCTAACACACTTTAAAACTCCATCATCTTATCCCAATACCACCATGATTTGGTAAAATCATACCCAATACCATAGCCAAAATCACCCAACTTTGCGACTAGTGAATTGAAACCAAAACAGAAGGAGAGGAGAGGGGAAATGTACCCAAAATCAATGTAGAATCACATAAAGAACATACCTAAGAATGGGGGATTTATGGGATGAAGGGAGATGGTAGAGGTAGTTATAATAGGGATATCTTGATACCCATGGTTCCCAACAAGAAATGGGGGAAAATACAAATGGTATAATTCCCCCCACTGAAAAAAAAACAACCCGAGGCCTCGATCATGTTATGATGAAGATGGTCATGGTGAAAATCTCCCTTGGTGGAGGTCTTGAACTTCGGTTGAAAACCATCATGGAATTAAATAAGGTTTATAGAATTACTGGATTCTCAAGACATCCTAGGTCCCTTCATAAGATTTTAGTCACACCATTACACCCTTTTCGTGATGCAACCCTCATTTCATAAAACTTTTCCCTTAGCTAAAATCCAAGAAACGTATCACATTATGAAGAATTCTGTTGTGGCATGACATAAAAGCTATGATACCACTTTAAAACACCTAGAACCAGAACACCCATCTAAGATGGAGGGTTATGTGGCCTCATACATGGATCCTTATATGATAGAAGCTACCGACTAGCGATGTGGGACTAATACATACAATGGGTATTCTATACCCAAAAATAAAATTTAAAAAATAATGGAAAAAATAACTAAAATATACCTAAAATATAATTAGAGCATTCATAATGAAATAATGAAAATTTTACAACACATGGAATACAACATACCGACACATGAATACAAAAAACATAAAATTATCACCCACTGGGATAATCTTGTATACAAAAGAAATAAAAAAAATACAAACATCAACCCTACTACCATCCCTCGTCCCTAATAACCCTATCTCCAACTGACCATTGATCTTCCTCAACTCAATACATTTCATGTACTATCCTCAACCTAAAAGTAAACATAAGGTATTTATGTGCACTAAGTTTTCTATGTATGTTGTGAGAAATACATCTTATAGGGGCCTCACCATGTTACCCTAGTATACTCTATCATATGCATGTATGCATAATGAAAATAAACATTTCACACAAGTGTGATGGATGTAATGTTCTCACCAGATCCCCATGAATCCTTGCACATTAAGTGACTATGTACAAACCAATCCACCCTAAAACTTGATCATGAATTCTTTTAATCCATGTAATAATTCCATCTTCACCTCATCTTGTTCCATCTCACATGTAACCTGTCCAATGCCCAAAGACTCAGTGTTGGAATAATCCAAGTCCTTGACCAGATACCCGAAGGAACATGGTGAAATATCATGTCTAAATCCTGACCCTCTACCTTATCACTCAAGGTAGGGTCTATCATCTACACCTTGTGTCACTTTATAAATTGTCCCTCTTTCTCAGGGCAGTCCACTATCATGAAACAATCGTAATCAAGGAAAGTTTGAGTATCATGACTCAAGACTCTTAATGAATGTTTTATATCAAGTACAGGATGACTCTATCTCTCCCAGGAAAATACATCTATCACCATGTCACTAATGGTGGGGCCGATCCTTGGGATACCTCTCCCTTACCTGGTTCATCTCTTATCACAAGAACATGTAACATATGTTAGGCATAGAGACCATCTCAAAATCTCACTAGCTCATCACTTGGCTGCTAATAACTTTTCCTATCCCTACAACTCAAAGAATAATTAATATTTCTCATTTGAGAATCTACTATTTACCCTAGACCAATCTCAGTATCTATGCATCGATACCATCTCACGTCCATCACCCATTAGTGCAAAAATTCCCATAGGATCGGCTATCCCAGACTAAAAAGCATACTCCAACCTCATTAAAACCCATCATCCCTCCTGTACCCACTAACTAGAGATAATACAAACAAATCTATCTCAAAAACCCTTGGAAACATGATGGAAGGTTTTGAAAAATTTCTTTGGCCCATACTTGTTTTAGGTATTATATCTTCTAAGGGAGATCCCTTAACTCACAAGCTAGAGAAAACCCCTTCTTCCACACCATTTCTCATCCAAAATGACTTGTCCCACTTAAATCAAATTTCAAGACTTAACACCAGATCAATAGGTTTCCACTCACCAAACCTGCAACATGCACTCATCTCACATGTCTTCCCACTCTAACAAAGCCCACCATGCCTACTCGATTAGCCCTATGGAAGGAAACCAAGGCTCCTTACATCTTTTATCACATCTCAACACCACTTTAATTCTCCCTTTAAATCTATTGACACCCTCTACCATTGAAAACATTATCACATAGTGATCTTGAAATAGTCAAAGTGCTAAATAGAACTTATCATGATCCTTAGAGCCCCAACACTATCCTATTTATTCCACCCAAGGCACTTCAGGTCCCTATCCATCTACCTGATCCCATGAAATATTCATGCATGAAATCATTAATGTATAAAAAGGCATATGAATTTATATTAAATGGACCACCTACTAATAAAATGATGTTACCACCCAATCCATTCTCCTCACACTCTTAACCAAGTAGATTTATGCCTTGTCCAAAACATGACAAAAATTTCCCTTTTTCACAGTTCTAAAACAAAAAAATGTATATCAATTCCAAATAACATTTTTTCATATCATCTTTCACAAGAATCAACATGAATTTCAAGGCTAAAACTGTACAAATCCATGAAATAGAAAAAAACAATAGTAACAAAACAACCATCATAATACCAAGGAATACAACTATTCAAGCAACAAACTACTCATACCCAAAATCTATGAACAATGCATTGTGGTTCCTGAATCTAATTATGTACACTTGAGGACTAGGGAGACACCCTATAAAGTAAAACTCCAACATCATATACGTACCTAGATATAATAATCTACACTATAGGATAAGAGGAACACCCCAAAAAGTGAACTGCCACATTGGATGATGGGCTCAAGCTAAACCTTGCACCTAGTACCCAAGGTAACCCATGTGCTCATTTTTACAAACATCTCATTGTTTCAAAAATCATTTCAAAACCATTTCAAAAATTCATTTAAATACATTGAAAATACCATTTTTATTTCCATTTATTATCAATCAGGTGAAACCCATTTTTCATTAAAACCCTTTTCAACACATGCAAATAAAACATTCTAATTACTTGTATAAATCAATTTATAAAGCATGAATAATAAGGTTCATCAACATAGGCTAGAGATGGAACCACCTTCCTCAAAACTTGGGTCACACATTCAAACAATGAGATCCACCAACAAAAAAAACCCAACGACATCTACTAAGGCCCTAAAATCAAATCTGCATCATAAGACTGGTCCAATATATAAAATAAAGTGGTCAGTAGAATAGGGGTAACCAACATACCTGAAGAAAAAATGCCTACCGCCCCATGAGCAATAAAGTAATGGCCTCTAGAACAAGATCACACAACCGATCTAAAAGAATACAAAAAGAAAAAAACCAACATAGACCAATAGATCCAATAATAAAACCCAAGGGTGCTACCATGATCAAAAAAACAAAGAAGTGAAAAGATCACTTACCCGGAGAGACGCACCACAACCACAATGGAGATTGAACAGTGATAGGATCATTCTAGAATGAGGGGAGTCTCCTAAAATCGCCTGGGAATTTTCCTAGGTCAAGAGAAAGATATTCTGAAGAAATAATATAAACAAAACATCCACACACTTGTTTAAATACTATATGTGGGCCATTACACAACATGTAACCCGGTTACATGATGTGTAACTATCAAAGTCCCACATATGCCAGAAAACCCATTGCCTCAAATTAAAATCCATTTTTTAAAACAACCATGATGTGAAAGATCTACTCACATCGTGTAACCTTTCACAATGTGAAGACATTCATGACTTGCATCCATCAACTCTTACACAACATGAAACCTAGTTACACGATGTGAAATCCTCCTACAGCTTGCCGAAACATATAGTTAAACCTAAGAGTCCAAAAAATCTATAACTTCACCATTTTAGTCATAATCTTAATTCCTTATCATACCTATAAAGACAATGAGAAAAGGAAAATTTCAACAAGTCTAAAGACATACCTGATAGCTCGGTAACGAGATGTTATAAAATCCCCACCATAATGTCTTTCTCTCCCCGGGAAGTAATGCATAAGATGTAGGCTCCAGAAAAGGATGATGTCACTTCTTCCTCATCATCCACTCATGTTCCCAAGTATCATGAGAATATAATTCATGTTTCCATAGTACTCTGACCAACACAATAAAATTACCATGCAATACTTTCACTTGAGAGTTGATGATCTCAACCGGTTTCTCTAATATAGAAACATCTGGCTCTAACTCAATTTCTTCCTAACTAAAAATTTGAGCAGAATTAAGATGGTCATTTCTAAGCTATGATATGTGGAAAACGTTATGAATACCTGTCAATTGAACTGACAATTCCAAATGATAAGAAACTTTCCGAAGCCTCTTGATATCCTCAAATGATCCAACATATCACGGAGCCGATTTTTTCTATTTTCCAAGCCAATGGGGACCCAACCGAGGAGAAAGTTTCATTAAAACCCAGTCACCAATGGAACACTCCAAAGGATGATGCTGCTGATCTACATATGATTTACGTCGACTCTAGTATGTGACCAAATTTCGATGCACCTCCTGAATCTTTTCCGAAATCTCATGGACCAAACTTAGTCCAACTAAATATACTTCTCCCACCTCCACCCAAAAAGAGGTGATCTGCACGAGCAACCATAAAATTACTCTAAGGGATTCATTATTATCAATGAATAATATATATTTTTGTAAAAGGAACTCAAAAATTCTCATATGGTTATCCCATGATTCACTGAAATCAAAGACACATGCATGAAGCATATCCTCTAGGATCTGAATCACAAGCTCCATCTGACTGTGTGTCTTTGGATGGTATGTTATGCTCAACTTGACCTAAGTTCCCATTGTCTCTTGGAGACTCCTATAGAACTTCTAGGTAAAACTAGGACCCCTATATGAAACAATGGTATAAGGGATCTCATGTAACCTCACAATCTCTTGCATAAACAATTTACCCAATTATTCAACCTTAGTGGTATCCCTGATCAGAATGAAATGAGCAGGCTTCATCAACCAATAAAAAACCACCCATATAGAATTACCCACTTTAGGAGTGCGTGGTAATCCAAAAAAAAATATCCATGGATACCCTGTCCCATTTATAGACCGGTACCAAAAGAGGTTGAAGAAAACCAGAGGGTTTCAAGTGCACTACTTTTATCTGTTGGCAGGTGTAACAACTGGACACATAATTTTCAATGTCACACTTCATACTCGACCACCATAATCATGGTCTCATGTCATAATACTCCTTTTTAGTTCTTGGATGGATGACCCACAAAGAGATATTACAATTAAAAAAGACTAAACTCCTCAGAGATACTCGGAGGAAAACCTACTTCCCAAAGTGGAATATGCCATCTGAAGAGAGCGACCAACCAGAAATGGTCTCCATACCATAAAGTATTTCTCAAACATAACTAAACTGAACATCTTGTTTATGAATCTTAAAGATAGATTCCAAGAGAGATGATGATAACTGAACAGCGGTCATAATAATACATGAAAAATCATCCTGAGCATCTACGTGCAGCTGAGTGAAAATCCCAATTATCTTCCACTCCTCCATCGATTCTAGAAAATCCTACAATGGTAATTTCCTAATAAGAGTGTATGAAATGAAATTCCTCTTTTCCAGGGTGTGGGTGATATCGAAGTCAATCGTATGAAGGTATTTTATCCATTGTCTCTATCTGAGACACAAGTATTTTTGAGAAAACATATAACTCAAACTCTTATAATCATAGAATACTGTGAACCACTCCACAAAAAGATAGTGCCACCAACATTTAAGTTCATGCATAACTATAGTAAGCTCTAAATCATGAGTGGGGTAATTCTTACCATTCAGTCAAAGATTATGAGAGTCATAAGCTACCACATGATCATCATGCCTAAGAACACATCCCAAACTAGCACCAAAAGCATCACTAAATACCACATAGCCATTACCGAACTCAGGTAATATAATAATAAGAGCCTTTGTCAGAATTAATTTCAATTCATCAGAAGAAGATTGACACTTCTCATACTAAGTGAATTGCACTGCCTTCCTAGAAAGAGAATTAAAGTTTCATTCCAACTTAGAGAAATCCTTAAAAAACATTCAGTAGAATAAAACAAGACCAAGGAAGCTCCGAATTTCAAATAAATT
This sequence comes from Viscum album, assembly GCA_963277665.1. Lineage (NCBI taxonomy): Eukaryota > Viridiplantae > Streptophyta > Magnoliopsida > Santalales > Viscaceae > Viscum > Viscum album. The sequence goes on along the minus strand of OY728128.1, from coordinate 255,279,587 downwards.
TTGTGGTTACTTCCATGAAAAAACAACCTTCACCTTTTTTAGATCAAATGATAATCCATGTTCAGAAATTTTGATCCCTAATAACATCACATCTTGAATCCAGAAACTACATTTCGAATTTTTTTTTGTACAAATGGTAACTTGTCAGCATTTCAAGTACCAAACATAGATAGTGATCATGATCACAATAATATTTTGAATAAACAAATATATCATCCACAAAAATTACAACAAAAGTTTCATGATAATGGAAGAATATTCTATTCATTGAATCCATAAATATTTCATGAGTTTTAGTTAGGCCAAAAGGCATCACAAGAAATTCATAATGGTCATACATACTCCTGAAAGATGCCTTTGTTACATCAGAATCCCGAACTCTGAGATGATGATAACCTAACTGAATATCAATAATTAAGAACCACTTTCCCCACTTTGACTGATCAAACAAATCATCCACGTGAAGAAAAAGATATTTTTCTTAACTGTTACCCATTTCAAATTCCTATTGTCAACACACAACTATAGTGAACCATATTTTTTATTGGAAAAGAGTGCAAGGGTTTCCTAGGGAGAAACACTAGGGTGAATGAAACCTTTTTTGAGCAGGTTTTCCAACTGAATTTTGAGATAATTTAGATATGTTGGTTCCATATGATAAGAAGGCATCGATATCGATTTTGCACCTATAATCTTGTCAGTCATAAACTCTACCTATATCTCTAGAGTAAGACCATATAATTCATCTGAAAAAACATTAATAAAGTATCAAAAAATAATGTGAAGGTCAATAGTAAGAGAAAATTCATCGGTCTCAAATACATTAGCATAAAATAAGCTCATGAGATCTAGGTGGAAAGGCTATGCACGTCCGGATATTGGGTCTCACTCCTCTTGAAACACGTGAGAGCTCTCATCGATAGTAAGAAATGATATATGATGATGATAAAAATCAACCACATCTCAATGAGACATAATCCAATCCATACTGCTGATGGCATCAAAAAAATCTAGAACAAGAATGAAAAAATCCCATACCAACTCCATATCAGCAACTGTTAACAAACAAGAGGGATATTAAACCCTCTTCTCCATCATCCTTCCCATAGGTGTTGCTAACTCCATTATAAATGACATATGTTCCATTATAATTTTAAGCATTTAAACAAAATGTGTAGATATAAAAGAGAGAGAAGAATCAATATCCAGTAAAGAAATTGCTACTGATGATGTAATAAGGATAATACCTCTCACTATTGGCAGACCTGCATCTATTTCCACTAGAAAATCATCTACTGCATGAAAGTGTTTCACTATAAAGGCATGTGGCTGGATCCCTATAGACTTTGAATCTTTTGACTGAACTGAATTAGCCTTCGAAGCCGACGATCACTGACAATAATGAGGCATATGTATTGCCTAACAGTAGCGTTGTATATGACTAACAAGTACAAAACTATTGCACATATTTGCAGGATTAGGACAAAAACATCTTCTGTGTCCAACCCTGCCACACTGATAGCAAGCCAGAGGCACACTACAAGTTGTAGTAGATTGTGTGGAGGAGGGTCGTTAATTAGACCTAGCACCACCACTTCTGTGATTATATTTCCACTTCCTCTTTTTTCCCATGCACGCCACTTAAATTGTCACTAGATAGAAAAGAAGTGTTTTGAAATCCAAACTTGTCTTCCATATCCAAATTTTGAAAAATATATTTGTCTACTGTTCTCGGATATGTATAAAGTTTCAACATAAATACGTGCGATCAGATATCTGGTCGAAAACCCTACAGGTACTTCTGAGCCTTTAGCTGATCATTATTCACCCCATCTGGCAAAAAATAGGCATGATTAGAAAACAGATTAGTGTACACCGACACTGAATGATCTATCTGCTACAAATACATGAACTCTAGATACTTTTCCAACATTAGTGACTCTGTAATGAACTACAATAAGAACATATTTTTGGAACCCATACAATCCTAGTCCACGTGTCCATCTGTATGGACTATAGAATCCCACTATTGCTTTCCAGAAACCAAGAGCCTGAATGATGCACATTTTACCCATATATTCTTAGGTGTCTCCAGGATGTCGAAGATTTAATCGATCCTATACGGCTATTCCTCTGCCTCTTGAGGTTCATTCATTCCTTTAAAGGATGGTGGCTTCTCGCGCAAGAATTCACGTGACAAATCTCTCTCACCTCTATCTCCTAGATGTACCTCAAAAACCACATTCTAAACTCATGGTGCATATTGATCAACATAATGAACTGATCGTATGATAGTTTCGATGAGATTGTGATACACTAGAATATTTCCTTGTGGAGCATCTATTACACCTTCCTGATGAACTCATAGAAGACGTATTAGAGGCATATTGATGCACACCAAAATATAAGGAATGATTAGCAACAGAGTAAATATGGGATTAAACCAAAAAAACCATAAGAAAAAACTGATATTAAAAAAACCCAACACTAGAGATTCATATCCCAACATCCCATGGTAACTTGAGTCTCATCGTGACAAGATCCGGTCAGACACTTATCGTAAAATACATCTCAAGTACTGGAAATCCTATCTCAAGTCTAACAGACATCCGAAGATAAGGAATCTAAAGGATAGACCACCTCAGATACCAAATTTTAACAAACCAACCTAGGTTTCCCTCAAACTTGGCACCTGACCCGATCCATCACATACCCAAAGGACATTACCGATCCCCTTGTACTAGAAAAAAGCACTCGGGCATCAAATAAAAAAACATAAGGAATGATTTCTCCCAACCAAAAAAACACATGGAATATACATACACAAATTTAGAAGAAAAATTAGAAATGCAACAGATATATTACATAAATATGAGAAAGTTAGTGTAAACAAATGATTGAAAAAGTATCCAAAACTCCAAGATACAAGCCCAACTACAAAGGTCCCAAACCAAACAGTTACTCCATGTGATAGTGTGGAAAAAATCCCACCATCTCACCACTAGCTACCCAAGTAAATTGATATGAATCCTCTCCATCTCACTATGGTGCATTTCTTTTACCTGCAATAGAAGACATACAAAGGTTTATGCCCCATCAGAGAGCTTCATGGGGTGTACTGAAAAGAGTTTTTAAAGAAAATTTATTTTTCTTGAATTGATGATAAATTGAAAGAAAAAGGGTAATTTTAATGAATGTAAATAGATTTTTGAAAAGTTTTTGAACTGATTTTGAAAACATTGAGATGTTTGTGAAAACGATCACATGGGTTACCTTGGTTACTAGGTGAAACGTTTAGCTTGAGTCCATCATCTATCGTGGGGGATCATTTTTTGGGGTGTTCCTCTTGTCCTAGAATGTAGATTATTGGATTTATGTATGTATATGTTGTTGGGGTTTTACATTTTGGGTTGTCTCCTTAGTCCTGGAGTGTAGATAATTGGCTTCAATCACCACAGTTCATTGTTCTTAGATTTATGGGTAGGAGTAGTCTATTATCTAACTTGTTGTATTCCTTGGTATTGTGATTCATGTGATTCTACATATTTTTATTTCTTGTAATTTTACTATTTTATCCTTGAAATTCTTGTTTATTCTTATGAATGATGATATGGAAAAATGTTTTTTGAAATTGATATACCTATTTTTGTTTTATAATGGTGAAAAAGGGAAATATTTACCATGTTTTCTATAAAAATTCATTACTAATTATCATGTCATGTTTTTTAAATGTGCATACATAGTTTTCTATATAGAGACTTTCTATGGAACAGTTGGGTGGGATCCTATTGTGCCTGTTAGCTCACACCCTAAGCACCTCTTTGATGGTGTGTAGACCTTTGTATGTCTTCCAATGCAGGGAAAGGAAAGGCATTGCAGTAAGGCGGTGAGGTTTCATGTTAGCTGATTTGGGAAGCTGGTGGTGATATGGTTAGAGTTTGTCCACACCATCACATGAAGTAGCTATTTGGTTTTGGACAATTGTAGTTGGGATTGTCTCTTAGAATTTTGTCTACTTTTATAGTTATTTTTTCGGTTTCCCTTCTCATATTTATGGCATATATCTATTTTATTCTTGCTATTTCTTCGTGATTTGTGTATATATATGCCAAGTCTTTTTTTCTGGTTGGGAAAAATCATTCCCTATTGGTTGTCATTTGATGTCCTTGTGCTTGTCGCCAGCCCATGGGGATCGAGAATTCCCTTCGGGTATGTGATGGATCGGGTCGTATGCTAGGTTTGAGGGAAACCTGGGTTAGTTCGTTACAGAAAGGGTGGACCATACATTAATCAATTTAATTTCATATGACAATTAATCATGTTACATGGAGTTTAAGGTTATATGTTGGGGCTAATTCCAAGCAGTTTAGAGTCATGCAGAGTGGACTTAGTTTTTCTGTAGTGTTTGTTCATATGATGAGGAAATTTATGTAGGGGGGTTTGTGTAGACCTAACTCATAAGGAAAATGAGATGGCTTTTTCTCAAAATAATATCCATTGAGGGAAACCTGACACGTATGTAGGGACCTATACAATGATTCAAGGGTTTTTTTCTTGAATTTACTTATGGGTTTAGGACTTGAGATCATAGCATCACTATATATCATGGGGAAACATGATTCAATATAACCATATTTTTTGGTCATATATCCTCTCTTTATTATTATGGATCATTAATAGGATAACATGAGAAATATATGGGTTCCTTGGTGAGATAATGATGAAAACTCGATGTGACTTAGGAAAGGCCTCATTACCATACAAGAACCCAATACAGAAATGAAATCCATTGTTTGGCCTAGGATGGAGAATCCAAGAATCACTACATATCATATGTTGGTAAGAATCAATCCATATCTTATTCTCATATATATAAGGGAATTATTTTTGTATATGGGCTAGGTGATTCACAACACCCAGGCAGGAAAACAAAACCATAGCCATAACATCTCTGATGAAAGAGAGCTATCAAATGGATTGAGATCTGGTATATGAGGAATTTTCATTTAGAATATGTTAATAAATAATCAACCATATGTCAAGGGATATTATATAGATATAGATCATACATAAGGGAGATGGTCACATTAGATGGACCACTCAAAGAGGTGGAGGGTTATGTTTAGTAGACCATATTTTATACACTTTAAGAAAACTTGACAAGGACTCAAAGCCCGTTCAGTTTATGATCATATGATATGGAACTCTTCTAGGAATTTTAGATTCTTGTAGAGTGGACTTAGGCATTAAATAGTTTTTCGATATACGAAGAGGTCCGTTATATAAGGATATTTTGAACAATTTTGGATCATGTGAAAAATGAGATCACCTTGCCTTAGTTCTAATTGTTCGTGATATGATTTATACACCAAGAAAATGTAGGGTATAAATTTAAATTTTTTATCTTGTCCTGATATAGGAGATCTAAGAATCCATATATGTCACGAACCATCCTCCAGGGCCTGTGTCATGACTATCCCAAGCTCACCTTCTGAAGGCCAGGTACTGGTGACTAGCGCCTAAGGTGTCAACCTAAAAGTGGGAGGAATTTTCCTGAGTACCTGTATGCACACACATGCCCAACCACATCCCAACTCACTGAAAGGGGAAAAAAGTACCACTAAAACAAGGATGAGTGCAAGTACAACTAAAATTAAGTGGGCTAGAATAGAAACCCAACAAGGAACTAAAAACAATAAGTACAAAAAGGAAACTATGATGGCCATCTGCAGAAAACCCTTGCCTTATCATGAGAGTAGTGAAGCTACTGGGAGCCGAAGTAGTATGTCATGTTTTCTAGGTCCTACTAGGCCCCACTTGGTCCTAGACCACCAAGTCCCGTATCACAATGTCCATTAGTCCCATCCTTCTGAGAACCCCTATCTAAACATCAGTCGTATACACCAGACACAACACGTTCGAGCGAAGCCCGTGCAGGGGTGAGTAACATAGTACTCAATAGGGACCCCAAACCAAAAAAGGAAAGACCACACAACAATTAATCAAATTAAATCATTAAACACAAGAAAGATCACACCATATATATATTCTAGGGTAGCAAGAGTAGCATCATTAGTTACACCATCGAACACCTTGGCTGCTGGAGAACTCCTCCTCCATCTAGTACTGTGGGCCTACCAAGTCATGAAGAAGTGATTCCCACTAACCTTAGAATGCTTAGGTACTCCTCCAGATCGCGTACCATGGGCTTGAAAAGTCATAGAGAGGTGCTTACCACTAGTCATGGACTATTAAGTTACTCCTCCTCCTCACGTACCATGGGCCTAAAAATTCACAGAGAGGTGCTTCCCACCGCAGGCCTGAAAAGTCACAAAGAGGTGCTTCCCACTGGGCCAAAAGTCTGCAATCTTCATGTCTCAGCCAGTCGTAGGGTTCAGTATGTAGTGTTCTTGGGAGAACCACTCCTCAAGCCCTTCATCACATCTCAAAATCCACTAAATTCACCATAGATCATTCCAAAATATCCTCCTTGTAGAGAGGGTCTCAACGCCACAAACGACTCATCAATCAGATGTACGGTCTGCAAGATATTGTCGTTTTAATGACCAGGGGGCCGGTTGCGACGAGGCCCGGTCCGACCCGGTCTGACCAACCCAACCAAACCAGCCCAGGGGTCCCACACACTCCAGTTCATTTAGATGGATTCTACCTAACCTGGTGTGGGTGGAGGTCAGTCTGGTACGGCCTAGCCAGTGGGCCATGCTCAAAAGCCCTCGCTGGACCTGGCCCGGTTGGTCGAGGGTCCTAACCGCCTGGTCACCCGGTGACCCGGTCTAGTCCAGTTCGGCTCAAAGGGGGCACGCATTTGGCCAACCGGTGCAGGTCCGGCCGACTAGGTGTGGGTCCGAACCATTGGTGCGGGTCCGGCCCGTCGTCGTGGATTCGGCCCTCCGATGAGGTCTGATCCGCTGGGCAGTGGGACCGGCCCGACCCGCTGGGGCCTCAGCTCGCCAATTGGGGACCAGATTCCCTATGTGGCATGTGGTTCCAACCAGCTGAGACGTGATCTGGCTGCCACATCCTGATCCCCCTGGCCCCACAGGCGTGGGGCCCTTCCACTAGCCGTGGTCGACGGACCGCGGCTTGGACAGTCGTCCGGATGGACCAAATGCGGGTCGTCCCTCCACCCGGTGCCACGCCTGGCACCACATCCTCCAGTTAATCACTATAGAAGACTAGTTGTGGCTTCCCATTCAACGCGGTCTACCGGGGTGGGCCGCCGGCACGTCGAAAGGGAGTTTATCGGACGCGCTCTGGTGGTCCGTTCTTCGAGTTGTTTGCGTCTGTGGCCTTCAGGGAGTGTCCTCTTCACCACAAGGATTCCAAACCTTCCTTTCCATCATTAAAGCAGTAAAAACACCAATAACTTACATGAGGAGGCACTCCTTCCATGTTTGTGTCACCCTGATGCCTTCGTGTTCGAGTTTTAAAGACGGGGAAGGTTCGAGTAGTTTTCGTTCAATCATTCCATGCCAAGATTTGGACCCCAAATAAAATGACCCCATGAATAAATCACCCTCCCAAATAACGCACGAATTGTGGATCAAACTATTCATGGGTTGATCTGTGTTCTTTATTTTTAGAAACGGATGGGGAAGAACATCAAATTAAAAACCCCTACCTCTAATGATTTCTAATGTTGCGGTGTTCATCCTCGAGGGATTAAGACTTCAACGTCACTTCCCGGCTTTAATCATTGAATGGTGTCAAAGATAATGAAGTTCCACTGGAATTCTTCATTCTTTATTGGGGTGGAAGTCTGTCAGAGGTTCTCCAGAAAATCCTCCAAGATTTTAATCCTTATTTACCCAGCATTCTGAACTATAAATAGGAGCATATCACAACGTTTCCATTATGAAGCGATGTCACATCATTATTATGTTTTATTTATGAAATAGTTTCACTGTTACGTGAAATTAAAGCATCGTTACACTATAAGTTAATGAGCCATTAATGAGCCTAATTAATTCATATCGTCGTCGCCTCATCACTTCCCCACAATGTCACCATATGTCACTCAACTATCAAAAGGAAAAGAAAATAATTCTTTTAAATTATTTTATTATTTTTCTCAAAAAGTCTAAAAATAAATTTTCTGATCAACCCTTTTCGGTAAAATTTAATTCATTTATAGGTGAATCCTAGAATTCTAAATTCAACGATACCATCAGATTTTTAATCTAAGCACCAGTTCAAAAGATTGAAAATCATGCTCGCACGTTTACTGAACGTACCTTAAAAAAAGTTCAAATACTCACTTCGGGTTCTTGGGACCTCGGAATCATGTTTCGTAAAATTTCACAGTCTCTAAATAATTCCATATAATTAAAAAAATACACAGAAATTATGAGATGTTACATTCTCCCCACCTTAGGGATTTACATCCATGAAATCCAAAACTACAACTAATCAAAAATATGGGGGTACTGAGCACGAATCAGAGCCTCTAGCTCCCATGTTCTCTCCTGGAGATTCTTGTGATGTCATCACATGTGCACTAGCGTAATAGACCGCCCGCATAGGACCCACTCTTATGGATCCTCTATATCCACTTGGAACTCTGCAAACATCACCCCATCATCAATTTCCAACTCGCCCTAGTCGATGACGTGTGATGGATTAGGAACGTACCTCCTCAGCTGTGACATATAGAAAACATCATGCACCTGGTGAATTTGTGGGGGTAGATCTAGGCAGTACACCACCTTTCCAACTCTGCTTAGGATTTGAAAAGGTTTTATGAACCTCAAATATAGCTTGTTTCACTGGCCAAATCTCTACAATCCTCATCGGGGTGAGACCCCAAGGAATACATGATCTCCCTCCTCATACTCCAAGGGTCTCTATCTCATTTCGTTATAATACTTCTACCTACTCTGTGTAGTCCTCAACCGCTCCTGGATGATCTGCACCTTCTCAGTTGTAGCTTGTACCAACTCCGGACCCATGAGTACCAACTCACCTGGGTCTATCTAGCATATGGATGATCTGCAAGGTCGCCCGTACAAGGCCTAAAATGGCGCCATGCCAATTGTGGATAGATAAGTATTTTTGTATGAAAAATACACTATAGGCAGGCGGTCATCCCATGTATGATCAAAGTCTAGGACACGTGAACGTAATATGCCCTCCAGGGTCTGTATGGTCTGCTCTGTCAGACCATCCGTCAGGGGATGAAAAGCTATGCTCAAATGCAGTTGCGTCCCGAACACCTCCTATAATCCCTTCTACAACTAGGATGCAAAGTGGATGGCATGATCTGAGATGATCATCGAAGGCTCCCCATGAAGCCACACTATCTCCTGGATGTAGAGGTGTCATAATCCCTCTACCAGTCCCAGCTCCTGTATGGGTAGGAAGTGAGCCGACTTGGTGAGTCCGTCAATGATCACCCAAATATAGTCATGACCTCTAGACATAAATGGTCACCCCATCACAAATTTCATCGAGATACTGTCCCATTTACACTTCGGTACCTCGAGTGGCTGAGTCAAGCCTAATGGAACATGGTTCTTGGCCGTCACTTGTTGGAAAGTGAGGCATCATGAAATGAACTCGACCACTACTTTCTTCATCCCTGTCCACTAGTACTAATGTTAGAGGTCCTGGAAGATCTTTTCCACACTAGGATGTACCACTAGAGGGGAAGTATGGAACTCCATCAATGCCTCCTCCCTTAATGTCACTGACACTATGGTGCACCCTCTAAAAATGATGGTGTTCTCCCCACCTATCAAAAATCCATTAGGAAACCGTCCTGAGGATATCTGAGCATGTTGGGTCTCACAGTCAAAATCCCCCATCTGTGCCTCCCTGACTCATTGTAAGAGTGTGGGAGTAATAATCATCGAATGCAGGTAAGCAGCTTCACCATCATTCATGAAAGATATCTGCATTGCGGCTAACTTATTTGTGGCCTCACTCAACAACTGCAACCCGGTCCTCCTATTGAGCGCGTCTGCCACCACGTTCCCCTTTCTAGGTATATAGAATATCTCAAAATCATAGTCCTGGAGAAACTCTATCCATCGTCGTTGTCTCATGTTCAGGTCCTTCTGGGAGAAGATATACCTAAGACTCTTGTGGTTTGAGTAAATGGTGAACCGCCCACCAAACAAGTAGTATCACCACATATTCAAGGCAAAGACCACTACTACTAACTCTAGGTCATGTGTCGCGTAGTTATGCTCATGTTGCCTCAACTACCATGTACCGTAGGCGATCACCACTCGCTCTTTCATTAGGACACAACCAAACTCGTTCCCTAATGCATCTTAGTAAACTATATACCCAACTCCCTCCTCTAGTAGTCTCATGATGGGGGCACTAGTCAGTCTACGCCTCATCTCCTGGAAACTCTAATGGCATTTCTCTAACCACACGAAGGGTTGTACCTTCCGTGTGAATGCCGATAAGGGTATTTTTACCCTAGAAATGTCATGCATGAACCTCCAATAGTAACCAGACAACCCCATGAAGCTCTTCACCTCAGTCACACTCCTTGGTGGCTCCCAAGCAAGCAATACTTTTATCTTCACTGGATCTACTGCAACTCCATACTCTGAGATGATGTTTCCTAGGAAATGGACCTCCCAAATCACAAAACTAGAACTTTGAGATATTACCATAAATTTGGTGCTCTCGGAGTGTATCTAGGACTATCCTTAGGTGTAAAGCATACTCCTCCTCCATCACTGAGTACATCAAGATGTCATCGATGAAGACCAAGATGAAACGGTTGAGTTAGGGCTGGAAAATCCTGTTCATGAGGCCCATGAACACTAATGGGGAATTTTTCTTGCCAAAAGGAATCACCAAGAACTGATAGTGTCCATACCGGCACCTGAAGGCTATCTTTAGTACATCCTCATCCTATACCCAGAGCTGGTGATAGCCTGATCTGAGGTCTATCTTTGAGAACCACTTCGCTCCCTTTAGCTGGTCGAAGAGGTCATAAATTCTCGGCAGTGGGTACTTGTTCTTCACGGTCTCCTGGTTCAGGTGTCGGAAGTCCATGTACAACCTCAAACTCCCATATAACTTATTAGAAAAAAGAACCAGGGCTTCCCATGGTGAAATGATGGGCCTTACGAACCCCTTCTCCTACAAGTCCTCCAGTTGTACCATCAGCCCGCGAAGCTCTGTGGGAGATATTCAATATTCCATTGTGGATATCAGTGTCATCCAAGGGTATAATTCTATACATAAGTTTACCTCTCTACGAGGAGGTATCCCTATAGCCTCATCAGGAAAAACATCCTCGTACTTGTCCACCACTACAGGGAAGATTGGACTCCTCTCCTCTACTGTACAGAGGGTGAGGCTAGCCAACTTGTGAGTGGTCGGATGCACCCTTCTCCGAGAGACTATATCCTACACTGCAAGGGTTTCCTTCTTGTCAGTGAAGGAAAATTATGTTCCATATCCATGGACACACTTCACTGTATGATAAAAATAGTTGATCTAAGCATGGACTATGGATAACTAGTCCATACCCAAGATGACGTCGTAAGGCCTTGATGCTGCTAATAGAAGATCCCAGTTGAAGCTCTCACCTCCTATAGTAATCTCACACTACTGGAACTAGTGTGTAATCATCGGATCCCCTCTTGTAAGAGTCTCTAGCCATAAGGTTCAACCCAATAGCTCCAACAGAATCTCTAAGACCCGAACACGAGTCGTGGAAAGAAAGGAGTGACTAGAACTTCTGTCTATAAGTACTGCAACTAGGGTAGAGAAGACATAGATCGTACCTCAGATCATCTATAGAGCACCGTGGCCATAAGCCTCTCCTGCCTGGAGTGGATCTCGCCCCTGTCCCCCTGATCCATGAGGTTGAGGTGGACCACCTTGGGGTGGTGGCGATAACACCTCAAACCATCACCCACAACCTTCTGCTTGGCATCCTCCCCTAACATGTTATCCACCCTGCAGAACTCTTGGACTGAACTATTGATGCTTCCTCAGTGGCCCCTCGATCGTCTGTTGGTCATCTGTATGGCAGTTCGGGCAGTCACGTGCCATGTTTTCATGCCCTAAGAATGAGTAGCAAAGCCTGTCCCCTCTCTAACTCCCTCTGGCCTGGGATCCTCGCACTGTTGACCCTAAGTCTTGGGGTCGACCTCGGAAAGACCTGGCCCACTTAGGCTCACGCGTCTGATGTCTACTTCCTACCAAAGACTACCGCTTGGGGTCTTTTGGTAGCTCTAGCTTCAGGCGCCTACTCTGCCAAGAAGCTCTCTATCATAAGGGATCACTCCAACACCCCAGCCTGGGTAGGGATGTTGAGAGACACCACCAGAGCCCCAATCTCCCGCCTGAGTCCCTACTCTAAGGCTAGATCCCTGAAAAAAGGATCTCAAACCATATCTGTGGAGTAGTGAGAAGGCTCCGTGAACCTTTCCGAGTACTCAGCCACTGTCATGTTTTCCTAATGTAGGTGAAGCTACTCTTAGATACGCACAATTTGTAAGGTCATGGGAAAAAATCATCCCATAAAGGCCTCTTGAAGTAAAACCAAGTGACAGTCGTCTCATCGTTAGTTTGGATGGTCAAACTCCACCATCATCATACTGAGCCCTCCAGACGTCTCACTACCAAGATCACCATCTGGTCAGGCGGTGTCCCCACTAAGCGGAAGACCCGCGTCACTACCTTCATCCAGTCCTTAGAGACCTGAGGATCCATCTCTCCCTTGAACCTGGGAGGTCTCTGTCACTGAAACTCATGTAGGGAACTGGGCATATGAACATCCTCTACCGAAACTGTCGATAGTATATGCTGATCACCAAGGGTGGTAGCACTGGTGCACCACCCAGTGGGGCCATCTCTAGAACTATTCCATGTACGGATGCCTCTTTTCTAGGAGGCCTTTCCTCATGACCTTGTATCAAGATCCTGGCTAGTCATCCATGTGGAGGAATCCTGAAATAGATCAATATTTACCATGGTAAGAAGGTTATACCTGGTAAGCTAACTCTTATTCAAAATAAGGAGACACTTATGCAACCTATTTTTTCATGTATTGAGTCGAAAACATAATTCAAGGTCCTGGTGTATGGATACGTCGGCCACCGCACAAACACTGGACTCCCTGAATCTAAAATTCGAACTTGAAACACTTATCATTTTTTCCCCAAAACAAAACATCAGACTCCCAGTATTTGTGTTAGGAATGACTACCCTCTGATACCACTTTGTGACAACCCGTCCCCCAGGGCCTGTGCAATGACTACCCCAAGCCTGCCTCTTGAAGTCTAGGGATTGGCGACTAGCGCTGAAGGCGTTAAACTGCAAGTGGGAGTCATTTTCTTAAGTACCTGTATGCACACACATTACCAACCACATCCCAACAGACTAAAAGGGGGAAAATGTACCACTAAAACAAGGCCGAGTGCAAGTACAACTGAATGTAAGTGGGCCAGAATACAAACCCAACAAGGAACTGAAATAGAAAGTACAAAAAGGAAACTTTGATGGCCATCCATGGAAAACCCCACCTGATCGTGCGAGTAGTGAATCTATTTGGATCATAAAAACATGGGATAAACATGGGATCATAAAAACATGGGATAAAATAATCATGGGATCATATAAGCATGAGATTATATAAGCATAGTTTCATAGATAGGTGGCAGAAACTTTAAACAAGACTTTAGTACGGGTCAAGGCTAACCGCCAATCTCGTTTCCCATTATAGCACGAGCCAAGGCTAACTGCCCCGACCGTTTTCCCATAATCTAATCATGATACATTAACTTTACCCAATGCATTGGAGCGTTATCTGGGCGCACCCATCTAAGCTTATTCATGTATATTCTTGCCACATAAATAACCTCAATCATACATAAACATAAGAGTAACCAAGGAAAGAAATGGGCACACAATCAAGTCATGAAGCATAATAAAAAGGGGTGTAACATACAAGAGTCCATTAAAGAAAGGAATTAAATCATAAATAGATGTTAATAATGTATAAAGGCATAAATCATGACAATATATAATAGACCTAAGTGATAACGTGTAAAAATAGTTTTTAGGAATCATTGAGTCAAAACATTTTAGTGCGGTTTAAGAAAACATCGAATATCTCTTAAAATGAAAGGAGGCATAATATTTTTTATAAAACCAGAAGTAAAACAGTAGGATATTAATAATAAAGAGGATGATTTTATAAGGGAAAAGGTGACTTAAAACAGAGAATATAGTACACTTGATAATAGGAAATAATTCAGAAAGTTCCCTTAAAACAGGTTCATTTATCAGGAAGTAATGAGGAGAGAATCACTTAAAATCATGCATACCCCTGGAAGAAAGTGATGAAAGAGTCTTGATAAATATACTTCGAAAATTTACAAAACATTTAGAGTATTCACAAGAAAATATAAGATAACATCATTTTGGTAGAAAGGTAGATAAGACAACCCGAAGGAATAAAAGAGGTTTGGGTAGAATTCTTTACGGATTTTCGGCATGGTATCGGGAGTACTTGAGGGGGCTTAGTGAGAGAGGAAAGGGAATCATAATCACTTATACATAAATAGGTACTTATGGGGGAGGTGAAAAATCATACCCCATAATTAATAATTACACACAACATGTCTTAACATAGTGAACAATCTTGAATAAGAGTGAAATTGAGAGGATTCCTTACCTTAGGCCCGTTGGTGTTCTCCACATGATATTAATGACCTGAATATCCAAATTAGGTTTATTAATCAATAGTTCCAGAATGATATCTAAAATTAAAATATTTATTATAACCTTTTTAAGTTCATTTATACCCATCTTGGTTGATTACGAGGTTCAATTTCATTGTTCGGGTCCGTTTGTTTCATTTGTTTTAATGATCGGTTCAATTGTATTTAGGTTCAAATAAATTGGTAGATGAAAGTGGTTGTCTGGAATTGAAGTTATAAAATTACTGGAAATCCATTAGGTTATATGGTTACAAAATTCATTTGGTTAATTAGTGTGAAAGAGAACCTTTAAATCAAACATTAATGATAAACACTTGAATTAAGTTTAACAATTTTTCCCATAATTGACTTGTTTTGTATTATTGTTTTATATCATGAGTGGATAAAGATTACAGAACCTTAAATAGGACATATAACATATATAATAATCTAGTTCAACCATAACATAAATGGTTTCATGACTAGAATCAAAATGATAAGAGAATTTGAAAACACATTATCCATGATGTTGGTAATTTGACCCATCACAGACGATGTTTAATTCTAGAACGTGAGGGAGTGGAGGAGAAGTATGATGCATGAAATTTTCCATACACATGATTATCATCCAAAATATATGAGATTATAGAGCTTTCATTCCATTTGGATAAGGGAAGGGGAAGAGGGTATAAGGAAAGAAAGAAAATAAAAACAGAACACTTGAAAACAAAAGAGGGTTCTTACCCTTTGATCTCCTCTCTTTGAGACTCCTCTCAGGGGCTTTGGTTTTGGTCTTTTTGAAAGACCAGAAAGCCTTGGACGTGGGGAAGGATCTTGGGATGGTATTTGGGCAGAAATATGGCTAGGAACAAGGCTTGAGAGGTGTGAGGGAAAGAGGTAAGGCGAGAGGGTATTTATAGTGGAGGAGAGAGGGGTTTCCTTAATATAAAATTCATTAGTTTATTATATCCCCAAAATACAAGGAATAGGGAGTCTTGCATTTCCAAGTATATTAATTTTATAATTTAATCCCAAAACAAGTGGGCTTACATCATCCGAACATCACACATGACTCTATAATTAGCTTATTTAGCTTCTTTTTGTAAATTACGGTATTTCACTATTCATCAAAAATTAAAGTATTTCCGAAAAATCCCAAAAAATTTACCCCAACCATTTTTCAACATTTAGAATCCAAAATTAAAGTCCATTTTTTAAAAATAATTTTCTAAATATGAATATTTTAATATTTAAATAAAATAATAATTTATTATCAAAACCAACTTTAAAGCATTCATTAACTCATTCTAAACTATAGGTATATCAAACTTCCAACATGAATATTATTTTTATACCACCATAGGTAAGATTTCAATTCATTAGGGTATATCACTATTCATAAGGGTAAGTTACTATTCACCAAAAAATTTATTTTTTTATTAGACTCCAAAAAACATCTTGAACACAACCGTGTATGCCAGATTTTCGAGATTCCAAACACAGAAGTGACAAACTTATGTTTAAAGGTCACATATCACTTATTAGTTCATTATTATGTGATTTTATAGAATATTTATAAGAAGGTAATTTCCATTAAAAACATTGGGTCGTTACATTCTTCCCCCCTTAAGAAATTTCTCCCTCGAAATTTCATTTTACATTCTAGGCCAAAAACAGATGTGGGTACTTTTCCTTCATTGATTACTCTAGCTCCCATGTTGCTTACTCAAACTTATATTTCCTCCACAACACTTTGACAAGATGGGTTGTCCTGTTCCGTATAACCTTATCTCTCTAATCCAGAATCTTTACTGGCTTCTCCTCATAAGAGAGATCATCTTCCAACCGCACCACCTCTGAGTTTAGTACATGTGAGGGATCAGGTATGTACTTCCTCAAGAGTGATACATGAAAAACATCATGAACTCGAGCAATATTTGGTGGAAGTGCAAGCCAATAGGCCATAGATTCTATGTGGTCAAGGATTTCAAAGGGGCCAATATACCTTGGTCTTAGCTTCCCTTTCTTCTTGAATCGCCTGACTCTCTTCCATGGAGATATTCGAAGGAAGACTTTATCTCCAACATCGAACTCCAAATCCCTTCGAAGGTTGTCAGCATATCTCTTTTTCCAACTTTGAGAAGTTTTGATGTGTTTCTGGTTCACTTGAACCTTCTCTGCCATCTCTTGAACAAGATCGGGTCCAAGTAGATTTCTTTCTCCAACTTCATCCCAATAGGCTGGAGTTCTACATCGCTTTCCATACAGAGCTTCATATGGAGCCATCTGAATACTTGAGTGGAAACTATTGTTGTATGAGAACTCAACCAATGGGATATGTGAATACCATCCACCTTTTGATTCTAGATAGAAATCTCTAATCATATCTTCAAGCGTCTGAATAGTTCTTTCAGACTGGCCATCAGTTTGGGGGTGATAGGTCATGCTGAAATTTAATTCAGTACCCAAAACATGTTGAAGACTCTTCTAAAATGTAGATGTGAACCTTGGATGACGGTCAGAGACAATTGAGAGTGGAACACCATGAAGTCTCACCACTTCCTTCATATATATCTTTGCAAGTTTTTCAAGTGAGAGATCTTCCCGAAAAGCAATGAAATGGGATGTCTTGGTGAGTCGGTCAACCACAGCCCATATCGCATTATTTCCCTTCGACATCTTCAGGAGACCTGTGAAAAAGTCCATAGTAACATTTTCCCATTTCCACATGGGTATAAGAAATGGGTGAATCATAACTTTGGACTTTTTTCACTCAGCATTAACTTGCTGACATACCAAGCACCTTGATATATGTTCCGCAATCTCCCTCTTCATGTTATCCCACCAGAAGTGTTCTCGAAGATCACGATACATTTTGGTACTCCCAGGATGGATAGAGAAGTTCGAGCTATGTGCATCATTCAATAGATCTTTCATTATCTATGGATCAGATGGTACATATAATCATGTCCCAAATCATACAACTCCTTCCTCATCAATTTTGAAATCAGAGGATTTCCCATTTTTAACAGCTTCCACCCTTTTCTGAATTTCCACATCCTTTCTTTGAGAAACCTTTATTTTCTCCAAGGAATGGTTGAGCAATCATTTGAGAAAGGATTGATGATGTTATTCCCTTAATTATTCCCATTTCCATCCTTTTAAAATCTAAAAAGATCGGATCCTTTTCAATTCTCATCATTGATAAAGATGCAGGATCCTTTCTACTTAGAGCATCTGCCACCTTGTTTGCCTTACCAGGATGGTAGTGGATTGAGAATTCATAATCCTTGATGAGCTCTATCCATCTTCTTTGGTTCATATTAATCTCTTTTTGTGTGAATATATACTTGAGACTCTTGTGGTCAGTATATTTCTCACATTTCTCCCCATAGAGATAATGCCGCCAGATTTTCAAGGCAAAGATCACAGCCGCTAACTCCAGATCATGCGTTGGATAGTTTTTCTAATAGATTTTTATCTTCCTTGAGGATTAGGCTATAACTTTATCATTTTTCATCAGCACATAGCCTAATCCCTTCTTATAAGCATCACTATACACCACAAAGAGTTCCCCACTGGTAGGGAGTGTGAGTAATGGCGTAGTGATAAACCTCGTTTTCAACTCCTTGAAACAGTCTTCACACTCCCATGTCAGGAAAAACTTTACTCCATTCCATGTTAGCTTGGTCATTTGGTTTGACAATCGTGAAAATTTCTTCAAGAATCATTGATAAAACCCAGCTGGACTCAAAAATCTGCAGATCTCTGTTCCAGAAGTTGGTCTGGGCCACTCTTTAATTGCCTTCATCTTGGATGGTTCCACAGATATCCCTTTACTGGTGATAACATGCCCCAAGAATGATACTTCCTCCATCCATAACTCACATTTACTATACTTTTCATACAACTTCTCCATTCGCAAAGTCTTTAACACAGTTTCCAAATGCTCCTCATGTTCCTCCCTGCTCTTGGAGTATATCAGAATATCATCAATAAACACTACCACAAATTTGTCGAGGTAATCTCTAAAGACTCTATTAATTATATCCATGAAAATTGCTGGATCATTAGTGAGTCCGAAGGGCATCTCTATGAACTCATAGTGTCCATACCTTGTTTGAAAGGTAGTCTTGGGAATATATTCCTTCCTCACCTTTAGTTGGTGGTATCCTGATCGAAGGTCCGCCGTAGAGAAATAACTAGCCCCACGTAGCTGATCGAACAATTCATCTATCCATGGAAGGGGATACTTGTTTTTTATTGTGATTTTATTGAGCTCATGATAATCAATGCAGAGGCGCATTGATTTATCCTTATTATTGATGAAGAGGACTAGAGCACCCCATGGTGAAGCACTCGGGCGTATAAAACCCTTCTCTATATTCTCCTGTAACAGCTTCTTCAGCTCTTCTAGCTCTACGGTGGCCATTCTGTAAGGTTCCTTTGAGATTGGAAAAGATCCAGGGATAAGTTCAATTGAGAACTCAACCTCTCAGTCAGGAGGAGTACCAGGAAACTCGTCGGGGAATACATCAGTGTAATCCCTCATGATGGGCATGTCTTCAAGCATTATTCTCTCCTTTGTCTCAATCATTTGAGCTAGATATACATGCTCATAAGGAAGAAATATCCAAAATTAAGATAAAGATTCTAAAAGAAACTCATATTCATCCTTTCACTTGAAAAGAATCGGAGGATGCTTCAGGATGTGAAGGGTAATCTCCCTTTCCTGGTAGTTGATGTTGTCCTTGTACAAAGATAGCCAATCCATTCCCAAGATAGTGTCAATTTACACTAAAGGAAGTATGACAAGATTTGCTGGGAGGTTCATTCCACAAACATTAACCGGGGAGGATTTATAAACCATGGATTCAATAATTTCCCCATTAGTTGTTCTCACAGAAAACTTTTCCTCCAAATTTTGAGGTGGTGTTTAAATAGTTATACTAAACTTGCAAGATATGAAAGAATGCATAGAACCAGAATCAAATATTACGTTCGCTATTCTTGAATGAATAACAAGCGTACCTGTCACCACATCGTTTTCCGGCTCCACCTAAGTAGTAGTGATAGCATAAGCCCTTCCATGTTTTCTTGGAGGTTGTTGCTATTTGCCTCCGACAACCCTCGGCTTAGAGAAATTGTTCGCATAATTCCCAAGCTCCCTGTAGTTATAACACTGCACTGCAGGCTGAGTGTTGATCTGAACCTTCCTTTCTTCTTTAACATTAGCGGGATTTTTCATATCCCTTCGGCAGTTCTTAGCCAGATGACCAAACTTTCCACATTTTAATCAATTCTTGGTTTCCTTCAGACAGTTACCAGAATGCTTCATCCCACAATTTTGGCAAAGGGGAAAGATTGGATTCTTCCCATCATGGGATTTGTTTGATGAACCACCCATGTTGTTTTCGATCTTCCGCTTCTTGTCACTGGGCCCATGAGACCACTGAGAGTCTCCAATATCCATTTCAACTTTGAGGGCACAACGGACAATCTCCTCATAGCTGTCGAAGTCTCGAATCGCCAACACGTTTCGTAGACTCAGCTTTAGTCCGCTAAAAAAGTGATCCACCTTGCTTTTAGTGTTCATGACAAAGCCAAAGGAATACCTTTGAAGCCTTGTAAAGTTTGCTTCATACGCCCTGATGGACTCATCTTCCTTCTTCTTGAGTCCGGGTAATTCTCTTTCCATCTTGAGACAGAGGGTTCGAGGAAAATATTTTTTGAAAAACATCCTCTTGAATTCCTCTCAATCTATGGATTTGATTTACTCTTGGGACTTTGTATTCTTTATCAGTTTCCACCACTGATTAGCTTCCTCATCAAAACGATATACTGCCAGTACCACCTTCTCTTCTTCCGAGCACTAGAGGACGGTGAATATCTTTTCAATGGAGTTAATCCATTGTTCCGCAAGGAGGGGATTCGAAAATCAGCTAAACATGGGAGGCCTTTTCCACATGAAAGATTCTACATCAACATGCTCTTTCCTTGGAGGAGGGGGACTTTCCACCTGATTCAAGTTATTATTCATAACTCGTGCCAGCTGAGCAAGTATTGCCATGAATTTTTGAGCACCTGCTTCTGTCACATCAGGCATGTCATTAGAGAAATAATCACATTTCCTATCACGTTGGTTGTTGGAATGTGTTCTTCTATTTCCCACCATTAACTAAGAAAAAGAACGTATAATTAGAGGTCTTGAATACTTTGCTATTGAGCATAGAAAGGGAACTTTGAACATAAAAGGATAAACTTATAAATAATAAGTACATCCTGACTTGTGATTCCTTAGGTTTATATCTAGGTTCTCCTCAATCTATTTCTTAACTTATATTCTTATGGTCTTTTTCCCCTAATAATGGTTTGTACTAATCTTGTGAATCTTCCAAAGCATATGCCCCAGGAGTGTCGTAACCAAGAGTGCCGCAAGGCCCATTTCCGTGCACCAGTTCCCGTTCGAGTCTAGCTCAAAGCGGTGTTTTCGGGTTTTACCCCTAGGATACATTTGTTCCAGAGCCGCCTCTACCTCCTCATATCTAGATAGGGATGTATTTTCTTGATAAACCACTTAATCAATTCTCACCAAAATTTGGGAATATTTTCTAATACTTAGTCTCATCCTTAAGGTTCTCACTAAGGTGATCTATTCCTAATCTCCAAAAATAACTATACCATAATTTAATACCAACTATAGTGACTCTATCCTTTTACAAATAACATTTCATGATTTTAAACATAATTCATCATCAGAGTACAAGACAATGACCATTAAGTCTAGTGTCTTGGAATAATAGGTACATATAACATAAAACATGGGCTAAAAACACTTCTTTATTTAATCGTCATAATGAGCTCCTAACTTCCTTTGATCCCTTAGATCTGCATAGGGTACCCTGGGAGACACATGAACAGAGGGATGAGCTAAAAATCCCAGTAAGGGAAAGAACATAAGAATAAACTTTAAGAACATGAGTTAGGAGGCCTGACATAATGATATTGGAAGCATGGAACATATGTAATCATAACATATAAACATGGGATCATAAAAACATGGGATAAAATAATAATGGGATCATATAAGCGTGAGATTATATAAGCATAGTTTCATAGAGAGGTGGAATCAACTTTAAACAAGACTTTAGTACGAGTCAAGGCAAACCACCAATCTCTTTTCCCATAGTAGCACGAGCCAAGGCTAACTGCCTCGACCATTTTCCCATAATCTTCTCACGAGACATTAACTTACCCAATGCATTGGAGAACTATTTGGGTTCACCTGTCTAAGATTATTCATGTATATTCTTTCCACATAAAGAACCTCAATCATACATAAACATAAGAGTACCCAAGGAAAGAAATGGGCACACAATCACGTCATGAAGCATAATAAAAAGGGGCGTAACAAACAAACATCCATGAAATAAAGGAATTAAATCATAACTAGATGTTAATAACTTATAAATGCATAAATCATGACAAGATATAACAAAATGAAGTGATAACATGTAAAAATAGTTTTTTGGAATCTTTGAGTCAAAACATTTTAGTGCGATTTAAGAAAACATTGAATATCTCTTAAAATGAAAGGCATCATAATATTTTTTATTAATCCAGAAGTAAACCACGAGGGTTTTCATAATAAAAAATTCAGATTTTATAAGGACAAAGGTGACTTAAAACAGAGGATAGAGTACACTTGATAATAGGAATGAATTCCGAAAGTTCCCTTAAAAGGGGTTCACTTATTGGGAAGTAATGAGGAGAGAATCACATAAAATCATGCATATCCCCGAAATATAGTGAAGATAGAGTCTTGATAAATATACATGTAACATGTACACAACATTTATAGTATGCAAAATAAAAGATAAGATAACATCATTTTGGTAGAAAGGTAGATAAGAAATCCCGAAGGAATAAAAGAGGTTCGGGTAGAATTCTTTACGGATTGTCGGCATGGTATCAGGAGTACTTGAGGGGGATTAATGAGAGAGGAAATGTAATTCTCATCACTTATTCATAAATAGGGAAGTATGGGGGAGGTGAGAAATCATACCCCATAATTAATAATTACACACAACATGTCTTAACATAGTGAACAATCTTGAATAAGAGTGAAATTGAGAGGATCCCTTACCTTAGGCCCATTGGTGTTCTCCACTTGATATTATTGACATGAATAGTAAAATTAGGTTTATTAATCAATAGTTCCATAACCATATATAAAAGTAAACGATTAAGTATAACCTTTTTAAGTTCATTTATACCCATCTTGGTTGATTACGAGGATCAATTTCATTGTTCAGGTCCGTTTGTTTCATTTGTTTTAATGATCGGTTCAATTGTATTTAGGTTAAAATAAGTTTTAAGATGAAATTGGTTGTCCAGAATTGAAGTTATAACATTAGTGGACTTATATTATGTTACATTGTTACAAAATTTATTTGGTTAATTAGGGTGAAAGAGAACCTTTACATTAAACATTAATGATAAACACTTGAATTAGTTTTAACGGGTTTTCCCTTAATTGACTTGTTTTGTATTATTGTTTTATATCATGAGTGGATGAAGATTACAGAACCTTAAATAGGACATATAACATATATAATAATCTAGTTCAACCATAACATAAATGGTTTCATGACCAGAATCAAAAATGATAAGAGAATTTGAAAACACATTATCCATGATGTCGGTAATTTGACCCGTCACGGATGATGTTTAATTCTAGAACATGAGGGAGAGGAGGAGAAGTACGATGTTTGAAATTTTCCATAAACATGATTAGAATCTAGAATATATGATATTCTGGATCTTTCATTCCTTTTGGATAAGGGAGGGGGAAGAGGGTATAAGAAAAGAAAGAAAATGAAAACAAAACACTTGAAAACAAAAGAGGGTTCTTACCCTTTGATTTCCTATCTTTGAGACTCCTCTTAGGGGATTTGGTTTTGGTCTTTTGGAAAGAACAGAAAGACTTGGACGTGGGGAAGGAGCTTGGGAGGGTATTTGGGCAGAAATTTGGCTAGTCACAAGGCTTGAGAGGTGTGAGGGAAAGAGGTAAGGAGAGAGATTATTTATAGTGGAGGAGAGAGGGGTTTCCTTAATATAAAATTCATTAGATTATTATTTCCCCACAAGACAAGGAATAGTGAGTCTTGAATGACCAAGTATATTAATTTTATAATGTAATCCCGAACCAAGTGGGATTACATCAGCATAACATCACAGATGACTCTATAATTAGCTTATTTAGCTTATTTTTTGTAAATTACGGTATTTCACTATTCATAAAAAATTCAAGTATTTCAGAAAATTCCCAAAAATTTACCCCCACCATTTTTTGATGTGTAGAATACAAAAATGAAGTCCATTTTTAAAAAATAATTTTTTAAATATGATTATTTTAATATTTAAATAAAATAATAATTTATTATCAAAACCATCTTTAAAGTATTCATTAACTCATTTTAAACTATAGGTATATCGTACTTCCAACATGAATATTTTCTTTATACCACCATAGGTACAGTTACAATTCATTAGGGTATATCACTATTCATAAGGGTATGTTACTATTCATTAGGGTAGGTTACTATTCACCAAAAATTATTATTTTTTATTAGACTCCAAAAAACATCTTGAACACAACCGTGTACGCTGGATTTTTGAAATTCCAAACACAGAAGTGACAAACTTATGTTTTAAGGTCACTTATCACTTAGTAGTTCATTATTATCTGATTTTATGGAATATTTATAAGAAAGAAATTTCCATTAAAAACATTGGGTCGTTACAATATTAGTATTCATGAAGTGATGATAGCATTTGATACATCCTCTTTGAGGGACATAATCTTATCCTGCATGAAGAAAATGTTTGTGGTAGTAAGGATGTACATTAATTTCCTAGTTATTGATGGGGGATATGTCCCCAAGATATCTATTACTCATATGGAAAAAATATATGAGTATTTGTTAGTGGTCAAAAAATCATTGGGTTGATGGATGAAATTGACATGTATCTGACAATCATGAACCTTCTTTATGAACTCTATGTAGCCATGTATCATTCATGGCCAAAAGTATCCCAGTGTCTTAATTTTATTAAAAATCTTGTATCCTAACAGGTGAGTGATGTAGGTACCAGAAAAGACTTCTTGTATAATGATGAGAGTTCCCCCTCCTTTGATACATCTGAGGAGGAATCCCTCAAAGCCTAACATGTAGAGAAATTTTCATGAAATCATTTCATCATGGAGGAAGAAATTTTATTACCATCCCAAGATCTATTACATTATTGGTGATCCAAAAGGATAATTCAACATTAGAGCTAGTCTACTATGGGATGTATCCATCCAATTGTATCATTGGTTGGGGATAATATGTGGTCACCTTTATCTAGATAATTATTAGCCTTATTTATCTCTTCCACATCACTATATATTAATAGTGAGACCACTCTATGCTACACGATGAAAATGAATATTTCATCCTGATATAGCTCAACCGAGGCTATGGATGCATTATTCAATATATTTTATTGGGTTTTCTATGAACACAGTATGTGAGGTAGTGTTGGAACTTATGGGAATTCATATATCAACCCTCATATATAATCAAGAAACAGGATCAATTCTGCATTCTTGAAGGAATATTCACTATTGATCTATATGATCACTAAATATAAATCCCCTTTAATATTTAATCAGGATACTGATATCTATAAGACGAATTCTATTGTGTCAATAAGGTTCATGTACTCTTCCTAATTGTTGGTTCATCCTTCTGATAGTAAGAAGAAACATGATAGGACTGCCTTTCTATAGAGAAGGGCATGATCTCATGACCAATCCTGTTGAGCTTTGGTTGTTCCATCATTCTTCATGTTGGGTTCCTAAAATATATATCAAAGTATATCTCCCATGTTCATGGAGTGTCATGGATAGAGAATTCATTTTCACCAATGAGTTCTTTATTCTACAAAAACTTCTTTAAAATGGATCGTTCCATTAGGAAATATTCAAATGCCTTACCATTGACCACTATTCAAGTCATGAACTAGATATCAAACTACAATCGGATGAATTCCCACAACTCCAAATGATAATTTAACTTTGAAAGACTAAGGATATATTTGAGAGGGTCAATATGAGGTATGAGGTGGACCTCATGGTGCTATAGGTAGTGCCTCATTTTTTTCTCTATGAATATTAACTTAAGATTGTTCTTTTCGACATCAGAGTATCATGTCATAATATCCAACATAGTTTTGCGGAGTTAATTGCAGATGATCTCCTTTACCACACCATTTTAAAAAATAAGGGAATCGTAAAAATATTCCAATTTTTCCACATATAGAATGTGATACCTTCCTTCAACAAGAAGAATAAACACTAGTGGATGTAGAAGATACTACTTGAGGCTATAGAAAGCTCTTTGAAAATATGCATCCCATTAATAGTTGATTCCCTTATTCATCAAATTTGTAAAGGGAAAATATTTACCAGTTAGATTCACTGTTAAGAATCTAACATAGACCTGATTCCCTTAGACTCCCCAAATCTCAATAAGATTTTGACGTCACGACATATCAATGATTTATCTAGTATTATTGGGATTGTGTTTCATAGGAAAATGGTGTTCTGAGAAGCTATGAAATATTCATGATGGTTACCCTAAAATAATATTTCTAAGGGATTCATCAAAAATATGTGTTATCATAGTTTTTTATAAACTATTTTAGGATAATCAAGATTATCATTGAATTGTTGAGACGTGGACACAATATCATTAACATATCATTCTAAAATCTTCTCTAGAAGGTGTTTTATGATATGTTTCTTGGTTTATTTATAAGTGGAACTAGAGATATTCAAGCTTAAGGGTGTCACTTGATAGTAATATACCCTTTTGGGTTCCCTAAATGATGTGGCCTCCTCATCATTTAGGGTCATTCAATTATGGTTATAGCCTGAATACCCATCCATAAAATGGAGGGATTCGAATTCGATGGTTGGATTGATGAGTAATTCCAAGATTGGGACCAGGAAATCATCTTTTGGATAATGTCCTTTGAGATCCCTAAAATTTATTAAGTCTCATATTTACCCATTCTTTTTCTCAATGAGAACAATATTTGGAAACCATTTGGGGTATTAGACTTCCAAAATGATATTGGATTTGATGATATTTTCATCTTCGAATTCTACCTTGTTATCATGGGATATATTCATTCTCCTCACCTCCTGCTTAAAACCACAATAGTTGTTCAAAAAACCCATGTGATGGGTAGCCACATCAAAATTCCAACTCGATCATTCATATAATGTTCGAGGAAAATATAAAATGACATTTTTTATGGAAGTAGATATACATCTCATTCTCTTTAGGTGTCATGATGAAACTAATCAACATAGGTTATGGGTCTTCCTTTGTACCCATATTAAATATTCTGAGTTTATTGATGGTGGTGGAGACACCTTCCTCATATATAGGAGTAGAATCTCTAAGATCATCTAAATCCTTTTCTTCTACCTTTCTATTGTCAAAACTAGAAGGTGGGTGGTCATTTTGAGATGTAGTGGAGGATATGAGGGCATCTTTAAAACCTAAAGATGATATAGAGTCATTTTATCCCCATAAAAGGACATATTTTCTCTAAATATGTTAGAACTACCCCCATTGGGATCCCCTCCTAGGCATGCAATGAAGACAAGAGTGACCCCCGAGGCATGCCTCAAATAGACCCTGAGTTTGAGACAAGTACCAAGGGTATAAAACATAAAAATGAGATCCATTACCCTTATATAACCAATAAATAAAAAATTAAACCACTAATAATCCCCATAATATAAAAAAATAAAGGACCATAATAATCCCACAATACATTTATAATGTCAGATAAAATAATAAAAACCCAAAAAGAATACTAAGATGGTTCTAGGAAGTGAATCTATAGAAAAACCCAAGCTCCAGGTTAGCGATTCCTTGATCGATCACAAAAAATTCCTTAGAATTCTGATAAATTGTTTATATATATAGGGGTTCACCAGACATGTATACTTAATAGGATTATGTTAGGGCCAAAAGGGGCCAAGATTGTCACGACCCATCCCTTAGGGCCCGTGTCGTGACTACCCCAATCCCGCCTTCCACAGGCCATGGGCTAGTGACTAGCACATGAAAGGTGTATTCCTATAACGGGAAGGAATTTCCTTTAAACCTGTATAAACTCACATACTAGAATTCAAAAAGATGCAACCATGAAGTAAAATTCTATAGTAAAAGAGTGATGAAAGTAAAGGGGGTGGAATACAATCCCAACTGAAAGGTACAAGTACAACTGAAAGGTACAATACAACGGAAAAAGGTAAAAAAACATCTGGGTCATCCTCCAAGGATCCTACCTAAAGGGTAGGTATAGATCTCCTCCTAATCACTCCACATACTCCCATATCGTCCGTGTACCGCCTAGTCCTGACTCCCTCAAACCCCATCCCAGCTGCCCGTCGTCGGCACATGACACAACATGGTGCGGGCGAAGCCTGTGCAGGGGTGAGTATAAAAATATTCAGTAGGGACCCCAAGACCCCTGATGGTCTTTCATAATTCCACAAAGTAAAACCACAAAGCATGATCTCAATCACAAAGCACAAAGAAATATACATAGCTCAAATAAAGTCTCATCTCAAACTAGGTTTTTAGTGAAGTATAGAAGTAAAAATGATTAGTTGCGAAGCAAGATCATCTTATTCATTCAAGAGGCACTACTGATGACCATACGGAGTCTGAACCACATAAGATTGATAGGTACTAACCCCCACAATAACCCACATAGGATCTGACCGACACAAGATCAGTATGCGCTGACCCACATAGGATCGTTGAGCGCTGACCCACACAGGATCTGACCTACACAAGATCGGTGTGCATTGACCCACACAGGATAGTTGAGTGCTGACTCACACAAGATCTGACCCACATAGGATTGGTGATGACCCACACAGGATCGCTCGATACTAACCTTTGTATGATCTATCTCCAACCTCTGCTTCACTACCAGCCACTGGATTTCTTGCACCCAGTGCGCTCAAGTTCTGTAGTATATTCCCCTTGAGATATCGGTCATAACTCAACCATCACAAAACTCCAAAAAGTTATAAACCAATGTACCTCCATGTCTTAAGGGTTCCAACATGATAGACAGTGCATCAATCAGACGCTCGGTCTGTGACTTATAAGCCTTTTAGTTCTGGGGGCCTGGTTGGATTCAGGTTCAATCCTACCCAACCATACTCCAACCATCTCCAAAACTCAAGATAAGTATACCAAAAGGACATTCTCAATCCAAGTATCCCAACGTCATAGAAGGTTTGTCAAACAGACGTTCGGTTATCATGATATTCCCTTTTAAGTGTTTCTGGGCCCGGTGGGGGCCCGGGTTCAGTTCGACCCGATCGGACCGACCCGACCCGACCCGGTCTGAGCTGGGACCACTGGACTAAGGTCTGGCCCGACCCAGAGGGGGGGAGGTCCTCAATGGGGCCCCCACAAAAGGTGGCCCACAAGGGAGGCCCACAAAGGGCAGACCGACCCGCAAGTGGGGCGGCCCAGCCATGTAGGGCGCAGCCCGCAAAGGGGCAGCCTAGCCACGTAGGGCGCCACTCGTAAGGGGGCGGCCTGGCCCCGTAGGGCATGGACCACAAGGGGGCATCTCGGCCGTTGTACGCCTGAGCTGGCGTGGGGGGGAGGATGTGACCCCCGATCTGCCGAACTCCCCAATGGCCCGTAGGCCATTCGGTTTGTGAAGAGGCGGTGCCACGTGGGCACCACCTGGTCACCGTGAAACCCACCAAAGTCACAGGTTCTGCCTCCGCCATGGCTTCAGCCATGAATTCTTCTCACCGGCGGCACACTGTTCATGATGCCTCCCCTCTCATCAGTGGCACGCTGGTCACGATTCCTCTCCTTTCGTGGCAGGCCGATGTGCCGACCACCTCCTCCAATTGCCGCAGCTAACGAGTAGCGACCCCTTGCTTACCAGTAGCGCGCGATGGCACACCGAACCTCCTTCGTAGCTAGCCGGTGTCAGCTGTTCTGATGATCATCACGGCTTTGTTCTGCGGCCTCCTCTTACTACATGCATCATCGCACGCCTTCTTCATAGTCGGTCGGTGTCGTCGCGCTGGAGGTATTCCATAGAGAACGCAAGGGTGTAGCAAAGAAGTGGATGGTCCGGGTCAGGTTCGTTTGGCCCACACCCTCCGCGTTAGCTTGTAACATGATGGGGGATAATGGGTTAAATAAATTAACTTGAAATAAATCAGAATCAAAACCCCTACCTCGTAAACCCATTGGAGAATGTCCGCACTTGAAGGTGGATTAGTGATCTTTGTTCCCGCCACAGGCTTCCAACGATGTCGCTTTCACATCATCCTTCGGTTCAATGTTTTGGTGTCGCTTGTAACCACTCACTGGAACTGGATCATTCCTCCAAGGTCTTGGCATCTCGACACTCCTTCGGCACTTCATTTCTTGGCGAAGCTGTACTGATACCTCTCCCCAAGCTCTATATAAATAGAAGAGTCGGAGGGGAAGTAACGACATGGGGAATTAATGGGGGATCAATAATTTGGAACCTTTATAATTCCCAATGACTTCATTACTTAAGAATGATAGGTCAATCCATTTATTGTCTTAACACGTCACTTGTCCAACCTCTACTAGTCTATTGAAGTATAAGTTAGAAATAAATAAAAATAAAAAGTTATTTTATTTCTTTCTTTTAAAAAGTCACAAAACATAACTTTTTCTCTAGACCTACTATGTTCAATGTAAAGTATCCTTTAAGAGAATCCCGGCAATACAGATTCAACGGTGCCCTCAAATTTTTAATCCTGGCACCGGTTAAAAAGTTAGAAAATGGTGCTCGTGCGTTTACTGAGTGTAAATTAAAAAGAAGTTCAGAAATTCATTTTGGGCACACCAAGCCTCTGAATCCTGCACCGTCAAATTTTGGAGACTCATAATAATTACATATAATTTAAAAAAATTACATGGAAAGTTTGGGTCTTTAAATTCCCCCCACCTTATGGATTTTTGTCCTCGAAAGTCAGAACATAGACTAAGGGGAAAAATATGGGTATTAAGCACGAATCAGATCCTCCCACTCCCAGGTGCTCTCCTGGAGGTTCCAATGCTTCCAGAAAACATGAAATAGATGTATCGACCACCCACAAAGGACTCACTCTTGTCGATCCTCAATCTCCACTAGAACCTCTAAAAACGTTGCACCATCATCAATGTCTAGCTCGATGTGGTCGATGATGTGAGATGGATCATACATGTATCTCCTCAGCTAGGATACGTGGAAGATTTCATGCATCCTCTTCAACTACGGTGGAAGAGATAAGTGGTATGTCACCTCACCAATCCTCCGAAGTATCTGAAAAGGACCGATAAACCTCATTGATAACTTGTTGCCTTGGCCAAATCTCTATAGTCCTCGTAGAGGAAAGACTCACAAGAATATGTGGTCCCCCTCCTGGAACTCCAAAGTTCTCTATCTCCTTTCATCACAAGAATTTTTTCTTCTATGTGCAGTCTTCATCTGCTCTTGGATGACCTGCACCTTCTCAGTGGTATCTCGTACCAACTCTGGACCCATAAGTGCTGATTCCCCTAGGTTTGCCCAGCATAGAGGTGATCTACAAGGTCGACCATATAGGTCCTCAAATGGTGTCATACCGATGGTGGAATGATAACTATTGTTGTATGTGAACTAAAAAAAAGAAAAGTGATCCTCCCAACTATGGCCAAAATCTAGGACACATGCACAAAGCATGTCCTGTAGCGTCTGAATAGTCTGCTCCATCTGACCATCCATCTGAGGATGAAAGGCAGTGCTCAAACGTAGCTGAGTCCCAAATGCCTCCTATAATACCTTCCACAACTGGGATGTAAAACATGTGTCATAGTCTGAGATTATCATCGATGGCACCCCATGAAGTCGTACAATCTCCTGGACGTAGAGGTGTCACAATCCCTCTACTGATCCCTACTTTCGGATAGGTAAGAAGTGGGAAAACATGGTGAGTCGGTCAAAGATCACCCAGATGGAATCATGTCCTCAAGACGTACGTGGAAGAACTGTCACAAATTCCCCGGAGATCCCATCCCACTTCCACTCCGGCACCTCTAGTGGTTGTGCTAAGCCTACTGGTACCCGAGGCTCGGCCTTCACTAGCTGACAAGTAAGTCATCGAGAAACAAACTACACCACATCCTTCTTCATCCTTGGCCACCAGTGCTGATACCGGAGGTCCTGGTACATCTTCTCCACACCTAGATGTACCACCATAGAATACATATGGAACTCCCTCAACACCTCCTCCCATAGATGAACTGGTACAATGGTACGTCCTCTGAAGAGGATGAAATTCTCCCCACCTTCAGAAAATCCATCAGGTGCCAATCCTGAGGATATCTGAGAACGTCGATCCTCACAGTCAATGTCCCCAAGCTACGTCTCCCTGACTCTCTAAAGGGGTGGGGGAGTTACTGTCATCGACTGTAGGTAAGATGCTCTTTCTCTATCCATGAAATATGTCTGTAATGTGGCTAACTACTCTATCGCCTCACTTAGAAACTATAGACCAGACCTCCTGCTGAGTGCATCTGCTACCATGTTCCCCTTCTCAGGAGTATAGACTATCTAAAATTCATAGTCAAGGAGGAACTCTAACCATCACCGATATCTCAGGTTCAGGTCCTTCTGAGAGAATATATACTTGATACTATTTTGATCAGAGTAGAATGTAAAACGTTCACTCATCAAGTAATGTCACCACACCTTCAAGGTGAATACCACTACTGTTAACTCCAGGTCATGGGTAGTGTAGTTCTGCTCATGGTACCTCAGCTATCGTGCACCATAGGCAATAACTGTTCGCTCTTGCATAAGGACACACCCAAGTCTAGTCACTGATGCGTCGTAGTAGACTACATACCCAATGCCCTCTTCTTGTAGCCTCAAGATGGGGGCACTTGCCAGTATCTGCATCATCTTCTTAAAACTATGATGGAATATCTTCTTTCATAATAAGGGATGTCCCTTATTTTTCAATGCTGAAAAGTGTGATGTAATTCTGTAAAAGTCAGGCACGAACCTCCGGTAGTATCCAGCCAACCCCAGGAAACTCTGCACCTCAGTCACACTCCTGGGTGTCTCTCAAGTAAGCACAACCTCTCTCTTCGCTTGATCCACTTGAAATTCAGACTCCAAGATAATGTTTCCTAGAAAGTGGACCTCTCGTATCCAGAACTGGAACTTCGAGAGCTTACCATAAATTTGGTGCTCTCAGAGTGTATCCAGAACTATCTATAGAGAGATAGGTATGCTCCTCCTCTATCGTTGAGTATATCAATATGTCATCGATGAAAACCACCACAAAGCGATTGAGGTATGACTGAAAGATCTTGTTCATGAGTCCCATGAACACTTCTGGGAAATTTGGTTATGCCGAACATCATAACCAAGACCTCATAGTGGCTATACTGACATCTGAAGGCTGTATTCTGCACATCCTCATCTTGTACCCTAAGCTGATGATAGCCTGATCTGAGGTCTATCTTCAAAAACCATCGAGCTCCCTTCAACTAATTTAAATGATCATCAATTTTCAAAAGTGAATATTTGTTCTTCATGGTCACCTGGTTCAGGCACCGATAATCCACACAAATCCTCAAACTTCCATATGCCTTCTTAGAGAACAAAATTGGGGCTACCCACGGAGAAACGTTGGGCCTTATGAACCCCTTTCTATATAAGTCCACCAACTGTACCCGTAACTCAGGAAGCTCCATGGGAGCTATCTGATATTATGGTTTACATATCGATGTAATCCTAGGGTACATGTCGATTTAAAATTCTACCTCCTTGCATGGTGGTAGCCCTGAAACATCATCAGGAAAGACATCAGCATGTTGGTCCACCACTATAGGGTAACTTGGACTCTCAACATCTACTACTCTGAGGGTAAGGCTAGAAAACTGATGTGTAATCGGTATCACCCTCCTCTGGGTAAGCCCATCCTTTGCTGCAAAGGTTCCCTTCTCACTGGTGAAGGAAAACTTGCTCCCGTCTACGCGGACACACCACACTTTATGCCTAATACAGTTAATCTGAACATGGACTGTGGATAACCATTCCATACCTAAGATGAAGTCATAAGGACTCGATGTCACTACTAAGAGATCACAGCTGAAGCTATTATCTCCTAGAGTAAGCTCACACTACCGGCACTAGTGTGTAATTGTCGAATCTTCTCTTATAAGAGCCTCTAGCCGTAAGGATCGATCTAACGAATCCACTAGAATCTCTGAGCTCTGAATGAGGGTCATGGAAACAAAAAAGTGACTAGAACCTATGTATATAAGTACAAAAACTGAGGTGGAGTAGAAATAAATCATTCCTCTAATCATCTATAGAGTGCTATGGTCCTAGGCCTCAGCTTCATGGAGCTGTGATTGTCCCAAACCACCTGATCCCTATGGTCAGGGTGGGAAACCTGTTGGTGGTGGAAGTAGAATCACGAATCGCCGCCAACCACCTGCTGCACGGCTAGCTCCCCTTCCACGTACACCTGTCTGCGAACCTCCTCGCTCATACCTCTACCTCTTCCTCGACGGTCCCTCGACCGTCTTCTGGTTGTCCATATGGTGGGTCGGGCAATTGCAAGCCGTGTGACCCTTACCGCTGCACGTGAAGCACTGCATGTCCCTCATCTGACCTCATATGGCTCCTGATCCCCACACCTCTGACCTTTCATCCCAAGTCCATCTACTAGAAGGTATGGTCCTCTTGGACCTCTGTGTCATCTGTCTGCTACCAGCCGTAGATGACTCTGCTACATGTCGCCTGGTGGTGGCTCTCACTGTCGGTGCCTACTCAGCTAGGAACCTCTCCACCAAAAGTGCTCTCTATAGCACCCCAGCCTGCATCGGAAATCCTAAGCAATATCATCGATTCTCTGATCTCCCATCAGAATCCCTGGTCAAAGGTCCGTTACCTAGATAAAGAGACTCATACCATGTCAGTGGAGTTGTTGGAGAGATCAGGGAACCTCATCGAGTACTAGGCCACAACCATGCTACCCTGCTATAGGTGCAGCAACTCCTGTATACGCACAGAGCGTAAGGTCGCTGGGATGAACTCTTCCCTAAAAAGGCTCTCGAAGTCCACCCAGATGAGGTTCAACTCATTCTGTATCTGGAGCATCCAACTCCACCACCTCTCTGCTACTTCTTGGAAGAGGCTGGCCGCTAGGATCACCATATGGTCAGCCAGTGTCCCAGCCAAGCAGAAAACTCTAACTACAGCCTCCATCCAGTCCTCAGCCGCCTGTGGGTATGTATCACCTCAGAACCTCATAGGCCACTACCGTTGAAACTCATGCAATGCACTCAGTCGGTGTACACCCTCTGCTGGTGAGGCTGGTGGAAACAGCTTCCCAACGGGTAGTGGTGCTGTTGTTACACCACCCAAAGGTGCAAACGCTGTAAGAGGGACCTGCACCGAGGCCTCATCGCTTGGTGGCCTTTCATCGTGTACTCTGTCAAGAACCATAATTAGTTGTCTATGTGGTGGTATCCTGAAAGAATACAGGTGTTCCACGGTCAATAAGTTTTACCTGATGAGATGACTCAAAGAAATCATAAGAAAAACTCTTAAAAAACACACACACAATTAGTGCTTCTATGTACGAAGTTAGAAATCAAAATTTAGGGTCCTGGTCTATGGATATGTCGACCCTCACACCAACATTGGACTCCCCAAATTGAAAACCACACTAATAAAACTTAACACTATTGCTACATTGAAAAGATCAGTGTCCTAGTTCTTCGGTAGAACTGACTCCTCTGATACCACTTTGTCACGACCGGTCCCCCAGGGTTCATGTCGTGACTACCCCAAGCCCGCCTTCCATAGGCTAGGGGCTGACGAATAGCACCAGAAAGGCATATTCCTATAATGGGAAGACATTTCCTTTAAACCTGTACAAACAAACAAACTATAACACAACAAGATGAAACAACGAAGTAAACTTCTATAGTAAAAGAGTGACGAAAGTAAAGGGGCCAGAATATAAGCCCAAATGAAAGGTACAAAACAAATAAAAAGGGGAAAATAGCTCCTATTCCATTCTATGAGGATCCTACATGAAGGTTAGGTATAGATTCCCTCCTCAACACTCCACGTAAACCCGTCTCCTCCATGTATCGCCTAGTCCTAGCTCCCTCAAACCTCAGCCCAACTGCATGTCGTCTTCACAAGACACAACGTGGTGTGGGCGAAGCCCATGTAAGGGTGAGTATAACAATACCCATTAGGGACCCCAAGACCCCTGAAGATATCTTATAATTACACAAAGGAAAACAACAAACCATGATCTCAATCACAAAGCACAAACCAATAGACACAACTCAAATAGAGTCTCAGCTTAAACCAGGTTTTCAGTGAAGTGTAGAAGTACAGATGATTAGTTGCAAAGATAGATCATCTTATTCTATCAAGAGACACTACTAAGGACCATATGGAGTCTGAACCACATAGGATCAATAGTTACTAACCTCTGCAATGAACCATATATGATCTGACCCACACATGATTGATATGTGGTGACCCACATATGATCGATATGCGGTGACCCACATAGGATCACTGAGCGCTGACCCACATAGGATCTGACCCACACAGGATCGGTATGCATTGACCCACACAGGATCGCTGAGCGCTAACCCACACAGGATCGATGCTGACCCACACAGGATCGATCGGTACTAACCTCCATATAATCTGTCTCCAACCTTCACCTCACTACCAGCCACTGGATTCCTCACACCCGGGGTGCTCGAGTTCTGTATTATCAGCCCCTTGAGATATTGGTCATACCTAGACCACTACAAATCTCCAAAAAGGTGTAACCCAAAGGACCAACATGTCGTAAGGGTTCTAATGCGACAGACGATGTGTCAATCGGATACCCAGTCTTTAAGTTATAAGCCTTTTAGTTTTGGGGGCCCGGTTGGATTCGGGTTCGATCCAACCCGATCGTACTCCAACTGTCTCCAAAACTGAATAGGAGTATACCAAAAGGGCCACCTCAATCCAAGGATCCCAATTCCATAGATGGTTCAACAAATGGGTGTCCGGTTCTCAAGATATGCCCCTTTAAGTGTTTCTGGGCCTGGTTGGGCCAGTGTCTGGTCCGACCCGGTCGAAACGACTCAGCCCGACCCAGTCTGGGCTGGGCAGCGGCGGGCTTGGCCTGGCCCTCAAGGGGGGCCCGCGAAGGCGGCCCGCAAGGGTAGCCCAACCAACATTGGGTGTCCTGCAAAGGGAAGCCCACAAGTCGGCCCGACCCACACAGGGGAGGCCCACGAAGGGAGGCCCGACCAGTGTAGGGCATGACCCACGAGGGGGGAGGCCCAACCAAGTAGGGAGGGGCCACTAGGGGTGGCCTGACTGCATAGGGAGCGACCTGTAAGGAGGCGGCCCGGCCGCTGTCCGCCCGATCTGGCGAGGGGCGGTGTGACCCCCGGTTTCCCGAAATCTCAAACGGCCCAAAGGTCGTTCAGTTTGTGAAGCGGCGGAGCCATGTGGGTTCCACTCAGTCATCGCAGAACCCACCAGAGGCATGGGTTCTTCCACTACTGTGGCTTCGTCCATGACTTCTTCTCACCGACGGAACACTGTTCGTGCAACCTCCCTGCTCGCTGGCAGCAAATTGGTCGCACCGCCTCTCCATTCGCGGCCAACCGAAGTGCCAGCTGCCTTTTCTGATTGCCGCGACTGACAAGCCAAAACCCCTTCCTCAACGGTGGTACACGACGGCACGCCGCACCTCCTCCGTAGCGGGGCGGTTCTGGTCGTTCCGATGACCACTACGTCTTTGTGTCAAGGCCTCCACTTGAGGTGTGCGTCAACGCATGCCTTCTTCATAGCCATTCGGTGTCATTGCATTGGTAATATTCCACAGAGAACTCAAGGGTGAAGCAAAGTAGCGGAGGGTGTAGGCTGGGTTTGTTAGGCTCGTTCCCTCTGCATTAGCTTGTAACATGAAGGTGGATAAAGGGTTCAATAAATTCCTTTGAAATAAACGATAATAAAAAACCCTACCTCATAAACCCATTAGAGAACATCTGCGCTTGAAGGTGGATCAGTGATCTTCGTTACTTCCACAAGCTTCCAACGTCACTACTTTCATGTCATACTTCAATTTGGGGTTTCAGTGTCTCTTGTCACCGCTTGCCAGAACCGGCTCCGTCCTCCAAGGGTTTGGCGTTTCAGCACTCCTTCAACACTTCATTGCTTGGTAAAGCAGTGCCGACACCTCTCCCCAAGCTCCATATAAATAGGAGAGGTGAGGGTAAGTAACGACTTGGGGAATTAATGGGGGCTCATTAATTAGGAACCATCCTAAATCCCCAATGACGTCATTACTTAAGATTGATAGGTCAAGCCATTTATTGGCTTGACACGTCGCTGGTCCCACCTGCACTTGTCCGTTGGAGGATAAGTTTGAAACAAATAAAATAAAAAAGTTATTTTATTTATTTATTTTAAAAAGTCACAAAACATAACTTTTTCTCCAGACCTACTGCGGTCAAAGTAAAGTCTCCCTTATGTGAATCTCGACTTTTCTGATTCAACGGAGCCCTCATATTTTTAATCCGAGCACCAGTTCAAAATTTAGAAAATGATATATGCGTGTTTACTAAACAAACCTTAAAAAAAGTTCATAAATAAATTTCGGGCACACTGGGTCTCAGAATCAAAAGCCTTCAAATTTCGTAGAATCATAATAATTCAATATAATTTTAAAAAAAATTACATGGAAAATCCATGTCTTTACATAGTTACCCTGGGAGGGGTGGGGGTGAATTAGGGAATGAATATTATTTTCCAACTTATTCTTCCTGCCCCACTAGATCTTTACCTCTTTATTATAAGGCTCACCTTATTCACGCTTATGTGTTGGAACTGATCTTATTATTCCCTTATTAATATGATTATGATTCTTTGAATGTGATGCAGGAATGCAAGTAGGAAAACACATCGATTTTTACTTGGTTCATCCTCACTAAGAAATGTCCATGGAGAATACAATGACGATGTGTTGATGTAACAAATCCCCTAAAGCTCACTGGAAATATAAAATGTTTTGGCAGGATCAATTTTATTCCCAGAATCACTGCCTTCCCAATGTTTAGGGTCAACACACTACTTTCCCAAGGTTCACTCCCTGTTTCTCTCTCTCTCTGGCTCACTACCGGTAGAAAGAATAAACTTTTTGCTCTTTCTTTGTTCACTACTCTAAAAAGGATCCACTCACAGTTTATGGACTTGTATGTCCTTTCATTATCACAAATGAGTGCATCCTCTACAGTATGTAGATGCTCTGTTGAAGTAAAAATTTCATCCACTGATGAATACCCCTTTTCCACTGAACACTGGGCAATAACCTTGGAACCACTTTTGCAAAGATCAGAACTTCGCAAAGCTCACCATTTTGCTAATCCCAAACTAGCCTTTACAAAGCTCCATTGTGAAGTTCTATTGTGAAGATTTGTTGTGAAGCTCTGTTGTGAAGCTCCGTTGTGAAGCTCTGTTTCGAAGTTATGTTTCGAAGATCCCTCGAAAGGTTCCCAATTTCAAAAAGCTCAAAAAAGACGATTCAAATCTCCCTCATGAAGCTCCCAATTTCTATAAGCTCAAACAAGCCACTGTTAAGATCCTTCATGAAGCTCCTTATCAAAAATTCATTGAAAATATCCTTAGAGAAGATCCTTTGTGAACATCGTTCACAATTCAAAAGAATTAATATTTTTCATGAAAAACTCTCTACTCTTCTCAAGGGGGTTGAGGCCTATTTATAGGTGATTCCACTGACCCTTTAACCTTCTATGCGAAGTAAATGCCACATAATCCCATATAGAAAAGCTATGAAATTTTTGGATCATGAATCTCTTTAGCCTCTTCCTTTTCTCACTACTCTAGAAAGGATCCACTCACAGTTTATAGACTTGTACATCCTTTTATTATCATAAATGAATGCATCCTCCACTACATGTAGATTCTCTGTTGAAGTCAAAATTTCATCCACTGATGAATACCCCTTTGCCACTAAATACTGGGAAATAACCTTGGAAACACCTTTTCAAATCTCACTAATTCTAAAATCTCTCCATTTTTTGAATCCCAAACCATCCTTGGCAATACTTCATTGTGAAGATCTATTGAGAAGCTCTGCTGCGAAGCTATGTTGCAAAGCTCTATTGTGAAGATCTATTGTGAAGCTCCGTTGCGAAGCTCTGCTGCAAAGCTCCCAATTTCGAAAAGCTCAAACAAAACACTAAGAAGCTCCCAATTTCGTAGAGCTCAAATAAGCCTCTTCGAATCTCCCTCATGAAGCTCCCAATTTCATAGAACTTGAACAAGCCCCTACAATGATCCTTCACGAAGCTCCTTAGCGAAGCTCCTTCGTGAAGCTCCTTAGAGAAGCTCCTTTGCGATCTCCCTTTGTGATTCAAGAGACTTAATATTTTTCATGAAAAACTATATACTCTTCTAAAGGGGGTCATGGCCTATTTATAGGTGATTCCAACGACCCTTGAACCTTCCAAATGAAGTCAACACCACATCATCCCATTTGGAAAAGCTCTGAAATTTTTAAATCATGGATCTCTTTAGAGAAGCTAATCGTAATTCCAGAGCTCACTGTCAACATTCTTTATGTCTTTTCCAAAACCACTTCATGAAGACCATCATCACGAAATTTATCCTTTTTCCATATTTTTATGAGATCTTCAAAGAAATAAACTTTTCATAAATCTCACCTCTTCCGTTCGCGAATCTCGTTGTTATTATAGAGTTCTCTGTCAACATTCTTCATGTCTTTTCCAAATCCACTTTATGGATCCCATATTTGAGAGATTTAGGAATTTGACATAATTTGATGAGATCTTCAAGGAAGTACACTTTTCTCAAATCGCACCAAACATAAAATTTTGGTCCCCAAAAATTTAGCGAACACTGGAAACGGGCGCCACCTTGTATATATTAATTTTGTACCACCTTCAGAGCTTCCATTCCTTGAGATCCTGCCTTGTCAACAAACACAAACAACCCAACAATGATTCAATGTTACCTTGAGAGATTTTTCACTACAATATCCCCCTTTTGTTTGTTGAAAACTCTTCTCATAAAAATTATATGCACTTTTATGCCTCACTAAATCTCCTTCCATCATCTACCACAATTCACCTCTTGTGATTTGTATAGCAAATAGAGATTCACTCACCACATACTCTAAGCCCACATGAGAAATGCTCTACGTGAGAAAAAATATTAGTATGAAAAGTTCATCAATGAATCACTTCATTTAAAACACCAATTGTTGATACCATACTTATAACAATAAACTAAATTCATCATGAACCTCAGTTGTCATGATATCTGATCTTTGATCAATCACTTCAAGCATCATCAGATTTTGTACTCTCCCACTATCTCATTGCTCCTCCTATCTTGTTTCTCCACCTGTCAGCTTCTTCCCATGTATTAACTAAGACATTTTATCCCCCTAAAATAACCACACATTCTACCTCTTTTTCAATAAACCTAAAGGTCACTACTTTTTGGTCTGAAACATTGGAAAGAAAATAGATTAACACATTAGAGAAAGACACATGATACCTCTGGGAGTGGGGGTCCCACATCCAAACTTTTTCAAGTTTGAGGAGTCAACTGGACTTCCAGAGCTATTTTATACCTCTGAAATGCTTATTTGGGTACGACCTTTGTCATAATATCAGCAACTTGTAGCTATGTAGGCACATACTCCAACTTCACTAGCCATTTCTCTACCTCCCCTTGATAAAATGATATTTGATTTAAATATACATTTTCCTTGAGTGATGGAATTTATTTTTTCTAAGATTTATAACACTTAAATTATCACACAGGATTATGATCGGAGGATTCACTCTAACTCCCATATCATCAAGCTACTGCATCATCCACAATAATTGTGTGAATTCATGAGTGACAGCAATATACTCAGCTTCTATGGTGCTCAATGAAATAAAATCTTGTTTCTTGATTATTCAAGAAATACACAATCCTCCAAGATAGAATTCACCACCTGATGTTGATTTTCTATCATCTACTGATCTGACCCAATCTATATATGTATATCCCAATAACTCTTGACGATATTCTTCATTTTACAAAAAACCAAAATCCACAGTACCCTTGATATACCAAAGTATTCTTTTCACTATAAGCATGTGAATTTCCATGATATTGCTTTGATATCGCGTGGCATGGCATGTGTCAAAGACAATATCAGGCCTTATTGTTGTCAAGTACAATAATCATCCAATGATTTTTCTATACACTAGGATGTTAGCTTCCATACCTTTATCAATCCATGATAGCTTCATCTGGGTATCCACTAGAGTCTTCATTTCCTCTTAATTTCAATTCCAATCCTTGTCAACACCTCCCTAGAATATTTATATTTAGAAATCAATGTTTTATTCTTTCCAGGTGATCTCCCATATTAGAGTTTTTTCAATTTTTTCAATTTATTCATTCATTTGTTGAACACATTTTTCATCTCTAGATTCTTCCTCCTACTCATCAAAAATACCTTCATATGAATCAAAATTTTACACATTTACTCGCCTGATTTTCTCACCTTCTCATTGTTTCCATAAGGAAAATGTTCATTGTTCTGTTAAAGATTCGATTCATTATATATTACAGTGACATCATTTCTTTCAAATAATTTCTCAGCCTCATGTTGAAACATTGTTTCCATTCTCTTGTAGTATCTTCGTATCCTGAAAACAGTTAGCTGACACCATATTGTTTGAGAAAAATAGATAATCATGAATTACATGAACTTTTCTACTTCTCCCCCAATTGGGATTCTTGATGTTAGATAGCATAAACTTTCATACTTTATATCCCATTGAGATCTTTCATATGATTAGGATATAGAGATCTCACCCTTTTTTGTGCAACTTTACCTATTGTTGGGAACAATGTTTTGACCCAAAATCATTCTCCTTCTCCTGCATCCTTTATTTTCATGTTGCACTTTGGAACGAGTCACCAACAAAACCTCTAATCCTACCAAGTCAAACTCAGTGTAGGAAAGAGGAGATAAATTTAATAACACAATTATTGTCTATTTCGATCAATTACTTCCACCTATCTCTTATAGCCATATAAAATCAACTCCTTTTGTGGAATAATTCCATATTCTTTCATTAGATCTGGTAACTAATTTGAATCATTTGACATTATGGATAACATCACATCACTACTTTGCATCTTTTTATGCCACTTCCCCTTGGATAGTATATCCCCTTGAACCTGAAACAAATGGACATCAATTAATAGGATTTATGCACATAGGGAGAGGGGAACATTTGGAATCCTCAAGATGAGGATTTTTGTAGATCCTGATGGGTCAACCCTTTGATTCTTTCTTATAGAGCATCACACCCCTTCCTTGCCTACTCCAATAGATTGGCCGACTTCAATTATTCTGGCCATATTACTATTCATTCATTTCCCACATGCTGAGTCTTTTTCTGATATGCATATTCTATAGGCATGGCCTTTCTCACACATTTGGGGTTTAAACCCACTGGTAGACATATCCTTCTTTGATGTTCTAGCAATATGCCACTTCTCTTGATTCCTTCTCTGAGTAAGAATCTCCCCACTTGTCTTCACTTCTCAGTATGTGGCATGAGATGTGGATTTTATAATACATTCATTATTCATTTTTATTTTATCATTTTTTTGAATCATGCCACCCTTTCTTGTTGGGGTTTAATTTTCCACTGATTTTACATTCTTCTTACTCACAACTAGAGTATATCCCCCATTTTTATTTATCTCTTTTTTCTTGCTACAATTTCTTTCCAAATTCCCATGATCAGAACATATAAAACATTTCCATTAAACGCATACCCCATTTCATCATTTTCTCAATCGAGATGTTGACGCAGCTTGAGTTCTTCTTCTAATATTGAGCTCTTGAGCTTTTGGAAACATGCTCATATTGTATCCCATTCTTCCACAGGAATAACATCTAATGAATGCTTTCTTCTGAGAGGTGTTCCTTTCAAAATTTTCCTGATGCTTCTTCTTATTCTCAGATTTAGTAAATTTTATATCTTCATAGTATGAAATGTATTCCTGAGCCTCTAAACAAAAAATTTATGTTTGACCATGAATCTCATAGAAATGGTACATGCTATCATTACTTCCTCTAACATCATTTTTAGGTATATC
Organism: Viscum album; assembly: GCA_963277665.1. Classification (NCBI taxonomy): domain Eukaryota; kingdom Viridiplantae; phylum Streptophyta; class Magnoliopsida; order Santalales; family Viscaceae; genus Viscum; species Viscum album. The sequence continues at coordinate 255,235,500 of OY728128.1, read as the reverse complement.
TCCAGCACCTACAAAGTTTTTCTTATCTCTGGAACTATTCACTTCTCTCTTCCAATAATTAATAGGAAGGGGATCATCATATTCAATTATAGACATTCCTATACTATGTGTTCTTTGAGATGAGAAAATATGTTCTTTATTCTCCTTAGAAATAACATACTTTATTTTCATTTTATCATTACATGCCGAAGGACAATCGAATAGTAAGTGCAGTGCATCCCTCAACTCAGTCTTTCCTTTTTCATTTGTTTTCTCTATTTCTTTCTTGACTGATTCTATCTCTTCCTCCAGTTGTTAAATCTTCTTATCTCTTAATTCAAGTTGGGCATTGAGTTATCTTCTGAGATTCATCCTGAAACTCATATCATCTTCCAATTCTCATGTGATATTATCTACCATTTCACTTTTCACCTTTATTTTCAATTTTTCTTGAGAAAAAAAATCATAGAAGGATACATTCTCTTGTTGTATCCATTGATTCTTCTGAATTAGTTCAAATAGATGTGTAGGAAGATCACCATTTCTAGCTTTCAAATTCTAAATTTCTTCTAAGTTCATATTCATTCCCTTAACATCAGCTTTCATATTTTCTCTCTTTATGTAAAACTTTTTATGTTCTTCAGCTTAGGAGTCATTCTTCTCACTCAAATCAGTATCCACATCATTAAGCCTTTGATTTAAGACTCTTAGATTGTTGACATCAATTTCTAGTACCTGGATTTGGATATATTTACATTTAATGTATTAATCCAATTGATGATCCAATTACTTTATATCATGGACAACTTCCACTTTTAGACTTCTTGGAGTTTTTTCATCATCAGCATCTCTAACATCACTTGGAAGATCAGGTTCTTCACTCATTCCTTCAGCATCATTGAATGAGTAAGTATTTTCATTGTATGATCCATCCAAAACATTCTTCTGTTCACTACATGATTCCTTTAACTGAATCACACTCATTCTGTTGACACTTCCACACTGGGAAATTTCACAAGACTTCTACCTATTTTTTGAAGTTATTCCCTTTTCCATGTCACACTAAGATAAGAATAGACTGAATCTTTAACTTGAGAAATCAACTGAACCAAGTCATAGAAAAAAAATTTGATAAAAGAAACCTTCCATCTAATACAAATTTTTAGCTCCAAAAGGGGCCTAGATACCCTAAGAGGGGGGAGGGTGAGTTAGGGTATGGATATTATTTTCCAACTTCTTCTTCCTACCCCACTAGATCTTGACCTCTATATTATAATAATCACTTTTTTCGCACTTAAGTGTTGGAACTGATCTTTTTCTTCCTTACTTAATATGATGATGATGCTTTGAATGTGATGTAGGAATGCAAGCAAGAATACACATAGATTTTTACATGGATCATTCTCACTGGGCTATGTCCAAGGAGCATACAAAAATTATGTGATGATATACCAAATCCACTAAAGATCACTTCCAATTTACAATGTTAGGTCTAGATCACTTCTATACCTAGGCTCACTGCCTTCACAAAGTTTAGGTTCATCGCACTGCTTTCCCAAGGTTCACTCCCTGTTTCTCTCTCTCTGGATCACTATTGGTAGAAAGGATAACCTTCTTCATCATCCTTTTCTCACTACTCTGGAAAGGATCCAATCACACCACCACTATACGAACAATATATTTTATTAATAATGAAAGTGGGACATCCAAAAGAAAACCAGAAACCAAAACAATGTAGGTGGTAAAAACCATGGAAACAAGGAGGGGCCTGGCTCAAGGGGCATATAAAAGTGGAGTCCAAGTGTGTCACCTAGGAAAAAGCTGGTTCACTCTGGAGGCAAGGATCCCAAGCTAGAGAAATAAATAAGATTGTCATCATGGGTGAACCGAGAATCCAGGAAGTCTGCTACCTTGTTTCCCCCACACCATGTATGTAATAGTTTTGTGCCCCTAACAATGAGTTTCCTACATCGCTAGATATGGTATGATATATTCCACAGATTGGCCCAATTATCAGCAAGATCATCATAGATAATTTTGGAATCGGTTTAAATCTTTGTTAGAGGGATGTGAGAAGAAACCCATAGCTGGATCCCTTTGAGTATAGCCCAGGCCTCCACCTGAAGAGAGTCTCCTCTGCCAAACCTTGCACTGAAATCAGTGACCACATTTCCCCCAGGATTACTAATAACCCCTCCGCCTCTCATGATACCCATAGCCCAAGACCCATCTAAGTTTAATTTCATCCCTTCAGAAGGGGGTCTCCTGTAGACCCATCGACCCTTAAACACCAAAATGTTACCTGAATGGGAAGCGAATCTCTATTGATGTACCTGTTGCAATGATGGAGCCTCCACAAATTTTTTTAGAAGCACACCCAGATCAGCGATCAGCCACTTCATTCTAGAAACCATACCCGACTTAGTGAACGCCACACCTTCGAACCATGATCTGTTCCTCATCTCCCATCTACACCAACAACCAGCCAAGATAAGAATTTCCCTAGACTTATTATATGTTTAGTTATTTCCCATGACCTGGAACCACCCTAGCAGAAATGAGTCGCCTAGACAAATAGGAGACAATAGACCAGTGAAATCCCCCACTGCATCCCAAACTGTGCATTCCCAATCACTCTCAAAAAATAGATGATTGGTAGACTCGATGCTGGGGAGCATGCAACATGAGCATTTAGAGACAATGAAAATCCCTTTCCGGCATATCTCCTCATCCATATAAATGGAATGATGAAGTATCCTCCAGATGAGAGAATTGAACTTCGGAGAAATCTCCTTGCACCAAAGGATCTGTCCCCATGTATCATGATTGTGAGGATTTATGAAAATTGACCTATAGGCATTAACAGAAAAGGAGGTAGTGGAAGTGTCCTTGAACACGCACATGTCCGGTTCTTCCAAGACCTTAATAAGATGGAACATGTTGATCATCTCTTTGTTAAAATTACATGAATAAAGGTTGGATGCTCACTAGCCCATTTGAAAGTAATGTTAGTAGTCGGGCAACCAAGAAAGCCTAAAAAATATCCCAACCAATTGTCATGCCAAAATTTATTGTCACCACATCCAATGATCCGTCTCTACTGATTACAAAGACAGAGAATATGGATTTGAATAGTGCTACAAAGATAAGAATATTGCTGCTCAAACTCTCCAAGATATTTTTATACTTTTCCTCGATGACCCTTTCCCATAGAGTTTCACCTTCCACTAACTCCCAAGCCAGCCTCCCGTGGAGTCAGTTCATCATGACATTAACACTACAGAGTCCAATACCACCTTCATCTGTGGGAAGATCCATTCTATTCTAAGAGGACCAATGACAACTTCCCTCCAAGTGTGAGTCCCAAACAAATTAGTTCATGATCTTCTCAATAATTTTTAAGATTAACTTTGGGATCTTGAGAACCAAGAGGACTTGCATTGGGGTCGTGAAGATCCCAATTTTTCAGAGCTTAAACAAGACACTGCGAAGCTCCCTCATGAAGTTCCCAATTTTGCAGAGCTCAAACAAGACATTGTGGAGCTCCTTCATGAACTTCCTTAGCGATTCGAGAGAATTAATATTTTTCGTGAAAAACTCTCTACTCTTCTCAAGGGAGTTGAAGCCTATTTTTAGGTGATTCCACTGACCCTTAAACCTTCTGTGCAAAGTCAACATCACGTCATCCTCTTTGGAAAAGATCTTAAATTTTTGAATTGTGAAGCTCTTTAGCGTAGCTCATCCTACTGGTAGAAATCATCATCAAAATTATTTATGTATTTTCCAAAACCACTTCATGAAGCCCATATTTTTTAAATTTATCCCTTTTCCATATTTTGATGAGATCATCAAGGAAATCCACATTTCGAAAATCTCACCTCTTCCATTCACAAAGAATGTCATTATCGTAGAGCTCTCTGTCAACATTCTTCATGTCTTTTTCCAAATCCACTTCTTGAAGCCCATATTCGCAAAATTCTGGCATTTTCCATATTTTTATAAGATCTTCAAGGAAATACACATTTCTCAACGCTCACCAAACTTCAAATTTTGGACCTAAATTTTTTGGCAAACACTAGAAACTGGCACCCCCTTGTATCTGTTCTTTTTGTACCACCTTCAGATCTTACATTCTTTGAGCTCTTGCCTTGTCAACAAACACAAAAAACACAAAAATGTTGCAATGTTACCTTGATGGATTTTTTCCCAATAGATTATACCAAAGACCTCTCATAACAATTTGGAAGAATAATACAAATTTCCTAATGGATAAACAATAAAAACAACCAACACCTACTTAGTAAACTACCACTCAACCTCACCAAGGATCTCTCACTAAGTATTGTATCCAAGTATAATAACATAATATCAAGATTATGATAATAGACACCCCACAACCACTTCTTCATTGATTTTACACTCTCATACCCCAATGTAAATTGTCTTGTGCTCACTCTATCCAATATCTGATGTTGGTAAGGTTGCAAACCTACCAACCCTAACCTTCCTTAGAGTTCAACAACATGTTCTGGAATCACTACAACCATGCATTGACCACAACCATACCACAACCCACAACCACATCATTATTATCATTCCATATCCACTACTACATCTTATCTCATCAACACATAATATATCCAATGTAGTATGGTATCATGAAAATGAAGGACATCAACTCCATGTCCTCCTCCTTCCAGTACAACCCCCACTATATCTTATCTCACCATCATCATAGCCAATCCACTATACCACATATGGTAGGGAGAGAATAGAAGAGGGTGTATTGGGCCATTTGTCCTTACCAACATGAATGTTGAATAAAGCACCCTAAACCCAAAACATTTAAGTGTTTGTAAGGTTATGTGACTTGAGAGGGGTGTGTAAGAAAATAACAAGGATATACATCATATATACATATACCACACATAATCCTAGCCTAGAGGGTCCATACTAACATAACCCCAACAAAATCCATAACCATCACTACACTGTCATCAACACACACCACTATCATTGACATTTATAATGCCAACCAGCCCCAAAAAGATCTACATGAAACAAAAAAAATAAGATTCCTAGATTCCCATTTCAACTTAGAATTTATCCATTATAGACTTACTGATTACCATCCACTTTATATTCATCATGCTGTTCATTTTACATATTCAATTAAAACCCACCCAATTTTTCACCCATATTATTTCTAGTCATTAATTATTCATTTCAACATTAATCATTTCATGTGCATCATAAGTTAATTCCTTTATAACCCCTTCCCTATTGTGGTTTTCTGACTACTAAGATAGAAAAATAGAGGGAGAAACCAGCCTTTATTTCAACAAGAACAAAGAATTTAAAAAAACTCCCTCACTGCACCTCTCCTCTCACATATGGAGATCTCCCGGCTCTCTTGAAAGGAATGATATACAAGCTCTCTTGGCTCTCTAATCTGATGGAAGGAAGAACCCCAAAGACTCCTTAAATAGCCATGCTGGGAGATGTCATGTTTTACACAACTCCCACCAATCCTTCACCTACCATGGACTTCTCCCATGGTTACAAAAAAACAGATACTGCATGTGCAACAACCATGTTTTAAGTCCTTAGTTGGTGAGGTAGGTGCACCAGCCACCAACCATGCAGCTGAAAATTTCTCCATCAATTTTCCCCCTCTAGATGAAATTAATTGAGGCATCTGAAAAGGTATATATTATCCCGAGAAACCACTTTTTCAACACATCCTATGAGTTCTCCTTCAAGTGGATTTTCACAAGTCGTAGCAGCTGTTGATCCAACACTTCACGTATCCAATGATAGCGAATGTCTATGTGCTTTGTCCGGGAATGGTACATGGAGTTATTTCCCAAGTCCAAAGCACTTAGACTATCAAAATGAACCATATAATCCTTCTGGATGAATCTGAGCTCCTGGATATAACAATTTAGCCACAACATCTCCTTTCCATCTTCCAAAGCAGCAATGTACTCTACTTCCATCGTGTATAAAGAGACACACTTCTACAACCTTGACTGGCATGATACAACTCCTCCTTCAAAAGTATAGATGTATCTTGATGTAGACATCCTTCTGTCAGGATATCTGGCCATATCTGCATCTTTATAGCCCTCAAAGATAGGTTCATCTCCCACATAGCACAATGATAACTTTGAAGTACCTTTAAGATACCTTATAATCCACTTGACTGCATCCCAGTCCTGCTTCCCGTGATTAAAGAGAAACTGACTGATGATTTCCACTGCATGGGAAATGTTAGGTCTCATACTCACCATAGAGTAAATCAAGCTTCCAACTACTTAGGAGTATTGTATTATCTCCATCACCTCGGTTTCTTCCTTGGAAGACGGGAATGCACTCTTGCTCAACTTCTAATGGCCGGGAAGAGGAATGCTCAATGTTTTGTATTTTTCCATTTTGAAACATTTTAGAACATGTTCAACATACCTCTCCTAAAATATCCAAAATGACTTCCTATTTCTATCATGAATGATATGCATCCCCCAATTTTTTTGAGCTGCTCCCAAGTCCTTCATATCAAAAGACTTGGATAACTCCTTCTTCAACTAGCTAATCTTAGTTGCATCCTCCCCAATGATCAACATGTCATCAAAATAAAGTATAAGGGAAAAAATTAGCATCCTAAAATCTCTGGATGTAGACACACTGATCCGGTTGTGTCTTATTGTAGCCATGTCTCACCATGAATGAGTCAAACTTCTTATACCACTTCTTGGGAGCCTCTTTCGGTCCATACAAGCTCTTCTTCAATTTGTAGTTGAGGTTTTATTTTCTAGAAACCTCAAATCCTTCAGGATGCTTCATATAGATATCCTCATAGAGTTAACCGCGAAGAAAATTTATCTTCACGCCCATCTGTTGAAGCTCCAATTCCAAGCTAGCCACTAATACGAAAATGACTCGAATTAAATCCATCTTCAGCACGGGTGAAAAAATCTCATCAAAGTCAACTCATTTATTCTGAAGGAAACCCTTGACAACTAATCGAGCTTTGTGCTTGACCTCCCTTTTGCTTCTATCCTTCTTCAACCTTAACACCCATTTATTCATTAGTGTCTTCTTACCTTTATGAAATTCCACTAAATCGTATATTTGGTTCTTCATCAAAGCCTCCATATCATCCTCCATTGCATGTAGCCACTTGAGTTTTTTCGGGATGAGACACTACTTCCTGGTATCCTTTTGGCTCTCCATCGTCAGTCAGCAATATGTAATCTCACTCAAAATATTTTGTTGATGAAATCCTTCCTCGTGAAGATCTTCAAACCTGTTAAATGTTAGGTTCAGGAGGCTCAATATCACATAGCTCCTATGATGGTTCTGCAACTTCTTGTGGAGAGGATTGAGTCTCCACCTACTCAATATCCTCCTCCTCCACCTCTTGGTCTACTACCGTTGAGTCTTATTGCACCTCCTCCTCTTCAGTGACAGGTGGTGCTGGTATAGGTATTGGATCGTGAATCAAGTCCTTGACACTTTCCCTTTGAGGCAATCTAGTATTTTGAATGTCCTCTATGGTCTGGTTCTCATGGAACACGACATCTCTACTTCTAATCACCTTATTCTCCTTAGGGTCCCAAAGCTTGTACTGAACTCCTCATCTCCATAGCTGATGAAGATGCCTGGAGTAGATCTCCCTTCTATCATTTTCCTAAGCTCCTTAGATACATGTGCAAATTCCAAACATCCAAATACACATAAATGAGAGTAAGAGAGATGTTTACCAGATCATCTTTTCTGTGGAATCTCAGTATTCAGTTGAACTGACAGTGATCAGTTGATAAGGTAGCATGAAACCTAAACAGCTTCTCCCCAAAATGGCTTTGGGAGATTAGCCAAACTCATCATGCTTCTGACATTTTCCATGATGGTTCTGTTCATCCTTTCTGCAATTCCATTGTGTTGTGGGGTGCGAGGGACGATCCTCTCATGTCAGATTCCCTGATGCCTGTAGTATGCATCAAATTCCCTGGATGTGTACTCTCCTCCATTGTTTGAATGGATTCACTTTAACTTCATTCTAGTCTCACGCTCTACTATGGCGTGTAACATCTAAAAGTAGTCCAATACTTGGTCCTCTGTCCGCAAGAAGAACACCCACACCCTTCGAGATGTATCATCGATAAAGGATATAAAATATTTTTTTACCTCCAAGTGAATCCACCTTTATGGATCTACATACATTATAGTGCACCAGATCCAGCAACTCTGATATATGTGATGAAGTAGTATTGAATGAGATTCTACGCTGATTCCCATAAAAGCAATATTTACAAGGATCAAGTGATGCATCCTTGTCAATACTGATGTACTTCTTCTTCGTTGTGGTAGATGGCCCGTTTTCACTCTTGTGGCTGAGTCTCCTAAGTCACATATTGGATGACGTCTCTCTTTCCACTGTGTTGAGGCTGTCTGCACATATCTTCACATGAGTTTTGTACAACGTACCACATATGTGTCCTCAGGTGATGATGATGGATCCTTTTGTCAACTTCCATGCTCCATTGCTAAAGATGTTGTCATAGCCTTGTCGATCAAAGATTATACCTAATAACAGGTTGAGTCGAAGACTTAGAACATGCCGAACATCCTTTAGAGTGAACTACTACAAATACAGCTTTTATTAGTGCTAAAAATGGCCTTTAATAGTGCTAGAAAAGCGCTATTAATGCCAGCGATGTTAGGGGGTCGCCATTATTAGCGCTCCAAAAAACGCTGATAAAGACACCTTTTATCAGCGCTAAAACAAAGCACTGATAAAAGGGTCCTTTATCAGCGCTTTATTTTTAGCGGTGACAAAATACCCCTTTTATCAGCGCTTTTTTAAAGTGATGATAAATGTTAAAAAAATAAAAAATAAAAAAATTTAAAAAATCCTGCCAATCGGGGGGCTTTTATAGCACTTGAGCCCCCTTTTACATCGCTTTTCCACCCCCTCCAGCGCCCGCACACACTCCTCCACCCTTTATCAGCGCTAGCCCCAGATTCACCCATGCGCGCATGTCCCTGCCTCCACCCAGATTTGATCTTGAGACCTCCCCCCTGCGCGCCTGAAGCCTTTGTCACTCCCCTATATTGATTTGTACTCCTATTAGTGATATATCTATTTATTTATATATATATTTAGTTATATTTATTCGTATAGTAATATATATTTATATTAATATATATATATAGTTATATTAATATAAATATATAGTTATATGAATATAAATATATAGTTATATTAATATATATATATATTTATAGTTATATTAATATATATATTTATAGTTATATTAATATATATATGTAGTTATATTAATATATATATAGTTAGATTAATATATAGGTATATAAATATTCATATATTTGTATTTTAAATAAAATGGATATTATTTATTATTTAGATAAAGCTAATATATTTTATATGTAAATATATTTTATTATTTGTATTTATAATTAAATTTTTATGTGTGAATATATAAAAAATATGTAGATATTGTTACATATTTGATTATAAATAGTAGTGAATTATAAAAAATGATAAAATTTCGAAGACATAATATCAATATGAATGTAATACCTTGGAATAAATTCAGTCTCCACCAAAAAATCCAATAATACCCCCTTAAACGAGGCTGAAAATCCAAAAAATGTTAAACAATCGGGGTACCCCGACTAAAGCTCAGTTTTAGAGGCCTTCTGACCCTATTTTGGCCTCGAGAAAACCTTGATCGGGGTTCCCCTAAGTCACAGGAACGTAGAGCTCATTGCAGGCTTTGATTTGTTATGTGGTAGAGCTCAAACAGACTCCCGGATCAAAAGTTATGGCCGTTTGAAGTTCGAGTTGCGTTTTCAACAAATTTTGGATCTTTTTTCATTTTTTTATTTTTTTAGTCTTCAAATTGTTATTAAATGAATATTACTCCATAATAATTAGCAAATTATTAATTAAAAATATTTTTTTAATTTTTTTATAAGTCATTTTCACTAAATATTTTATATATTAAGTGTAACTATATATTTATACTTATCTAAAATATATTTAAAATTATATTTAAAAAATATAATTTATATTTATATCAATATAACTATATATATATATATTTAAATATTAATATATATTTTTTAATGATTTTTTTTGGAAGTAGACCCTTTATAAGCGCTTTTTTTAAAAGAGCTGATAAAGACCCCCCTTTATCAGCGCTACTAAAAAAAGCGCTGATAAAGGGGTACCCTTTAATAGCGCTAAAAAAGCGATGTTAAAGGGGGTACCTTTATCAGTGCTAAAAAACGCTGATAAAGGGGTACCTTTATCAGTGCTATTTTTAGCGCTGATAAAGGTACCCCCTTTATCAGCACTTTTTCGTTAGCGCTGATAAAGGTTGGCGCCGGGAATGCCAAGTTTTTTGGCAGTGGTGGTTGTGTATCCAATGTTCGTCTTGACTTAGATATTACCCGTACCAACAATCTCCGCCAAACTAGTATTCCCTATCTTAATTTCACCAAAGTCATCAGCTTGATAAGTCAAGAAATACTCACGATGCGGCGTGACATGGTACGATGCTGCAGTATCGACCACACATTCTGTGTCTTGCCCTGATGTATGAAAGCATGCCACTTCTTTGTCTTTGGAGCTAAGAATAACTTCTTCGGTGACACTCACACATGTGTCTTCATTTCTTCTTTGTTGGTCGCTACTTTGACCCTTTTCTTGTAACAACTTTTAGTAGTTCTTCTTCATGTGTCCCTTCATGCCATAGTGGTAGCATTTGTATATTGGCCTCCTTCCACCTGTGGAACTTCCTCTGTTCTTGCTTCGAACTCTAGTTCCTGCCCCATGACCACCTCCTTGTTGTCTCCCTCGTTTCCCCAGAACAAGAGTTTGCGTCTGGTTGTAACTCGCATCCTTCCTTCAAGCCTGCTCATTGAGCAATGCATCCTTTACCATCCCCATGGTAAGTTTGCCTCCAGGAACTGAGTTGCTAAGTGAGACGACAAGCGTATCCGAACTATTGGGAAGTGTGCCGAGTAACTGGTTCGCCAGATCTTCATCATTTAGTTTCTTACCGGCAGCCACCAACTGGTTCACTCGGCTTTGGAACTCGCTGGTGTGTTCGGCTATAGAGATTCCACTCTGTAGTTGAAGATTCATCAACCGCTTCAACAAGTGGATCTTGTTTTGAGTGGTCATTGACTGGTACGTATTTTCCATCTCTGTCCAAAGTTTGTACGCACCAGTCTCTTGAGCAACATAATGGTAAACACTGTGATCGATCCATTGGCGAATTTTTCTGATTGTCTTCTTATTCAGCTTCTTCCACTCCTCTTCTTTGGTGGCATCAGGGTTAACTCCCTCATTCTCAATGGGGTCAAAAATGTCCTTAGCATTGAGGAGATCTTCCATTCGATACTTTAAAGTGGAGTAGTTTGAAGAAGTCAACATGATCATCCCTCCAGTGGATGATCCCTCCATTGGATTTCAATTTAGTTAAAATTGTTGCATAATCTAGAAATATGGAGCTCACCGTTGCATCCGGAATAGTTGAAATGGTGGTATCGACTCCTAGATCGTCGAAATCAGATACCGATTGATCGAGTTTTGATCGAAACAGTATCAACGACCGAGATCGTCCGATGACGTGGCGATGCCGTGGCAGTTAGAGCAGTTGCCAGAAATTTGCTGGAAAAGTCAACGATGCCAGAATAGTACTTTCTTCTCCGGCAAGGGGGTACTGTAGCACCCGAATTTTGACCAAACTTTGACCGGGCATAAAAGGCTCGTTTTAGCTCCGTTTTTATGCTGTTTGCGCCGTTGGAATCGTCTCGACACAGGCTTTGAAAATATGCCTTCAAAACTCGATTCCGGCAACTTGAATTTTCCGGTCACCGGAAAATTTCCACTGCCCGTCACCATTTTCCCGGAACCCCCATTGATACCACTTGTCGTTGTTCGCTGACCACGAAGAGAAAAATAGAGGGAGAAACCAACCTTTATTTCATAAAAAACAAATCATTTACAAGAACTCCCTCACTACACCTCCCCTCTCACACATTGGGCTCTCCCAGCTCTCTTGAAATTAAGGATATACAAGCTCTCTTGACTCTCTAATCTGCTGGAAAGAAGCACCCTAAGCCCTCCTTAAATAGCCATGGTGGAAGGAGTCAAGTTTGACACAATTTCCACCCATCCTCCACCTACCATGGACTTCTCTCCCATGATTGCCAAAAAAACAGAGATTGCATGTGCACCAGCAATGTTTGAAGTCTTTGGTTGGTGAGGTAGATGCACCGACCACCTACCATGTGGAAATTTCTCCCTCATTTCCTATTCCGCGTTCAACAAATATGAACCACATTCCATAGATACCAAGAATCAATAACATCAACCCTCCAACACACAACTAACCGAACCCATCAATCTCTATACCTCTCATGTCATTAGAAAAACAACAATCTAACCATCACACATCAACAATCATCACATCCCATCTGTCCCAATAAAACAACTCAACCCTTTTTCCAACAAATATCACTTTAAAAACCAACAAGAAAAACACGTCCCTCTGATTTTCAAAAGCCACACAAATACAACAACCAATAGAACCAACAGCTCCAAAAACATTCAAATTATAGCAACAACACATTCACTGGAGCCGAATTCCAAGCTAATGATCTTGGCTTGTTGGTTGAGAATACCACGGTTGACCAACTCGGGATTGCAAGGAAAATTACGATAACCAAGGACTGGACGACGATAATTGCTGATACAGCGACGAAGGATGAGATACAGGCCAGAATCACGCAGATTAAACGGGAGCTGGCAGAGGCGGATTCTGTTTATGATTCAGAGAAACTGGCAGAGAGGATTGCCAAATTTTCAGGAGGGGCGGCGGTGATAAAGGTCGGGGCTGCAACGGAGACAATAGAGGAAGGGATTGTTCCGGGCGGGGGAGCTGTTTATGCGCAGCAGTCAATCCTTGTGCCTGTGATTAGGGATTAACTCAACGCTGATGAGCAGCTGGGCGCTGATATTGTGCAGAAGGGACTGGAGGCGCCGGCGGTTCTGATAGCGCATAACGCGGGGGTGGAAGAGGAGAACCTGGTAGGGGCCGGGGCGATGGACCCTGCCAAGGTGGCGAGGTGGGCACTGCAAAATGCGGTGTCGGTTGCGGGGATGGTGCTCACCACGCAGGCAATCGTGGTGGAGAAGCCCAACCCCAAGGGCTCGCCCTGAGGTGCGTCCCCACAAGGCCTGGCTGTGTGATATTAATATGCCCCTGTTGATCATGTGTTGAGAGAGAAGAAGGCCATCTTGCTGCAAACTAGCATTGTGGTAGTGTTTTTGGTTTTGTGTTGTTTTATGTGATAATAGTTGAGATTGTACAATTATTATCACAAATGAAATGTGTTAATATTATTTCCATATAAAGAATTATTTTGAGAAAGTGTTGGTTAAAGATGTATAGGAGCATCTAGTATACTGTCATCCAATGACTGATGTTGAAATAGAAGCATGAATTTGAAATTTAAATTTGATGATGTTATATTCAATTAACATCACCTACATGAGAAACAACAAAACACTTTTATCTACTCACATTCAATGCACTGTCATCTTTAACTGATTAATTATTTTACGAAAAGCTTATTTTAACAGCTCAATTTCAACAAGAAATAAGTTAAACATTAAAATAATCATAATTTCTCAAAAAGGAAACATCCATTCATAATCTTGAAGAAAAACAAAAGGAACTTAGTAAAGCACTTGTGAATTACTCTCATCCCATTTCAATTTATTTTCTTTTGGTTTCTTATCTTCCATTAAGCCGATTCTTACTATTGACACCAAGAAAACATTTGCATGCAACTTATGAAATTTACACAAATAACCGAGATTTCTTGAATCACTTACCTCGATATGAATCATTCAAGGAATCACCACACATGAATGGAGGAAATGAGGTTCTATTACAACTTAACACAAACCAAACTTCTCTGGGACATAACCACAAAAAAAAAACTATCAATCCATGCTTGAACCTCAAAAAAAGAATGAAGAAACTTAGTACGTAGCACGTCCATAAGGAGAAAGAAAAATAGAGGGAAGAAAAAGAGGAAGAGTGTTACCTCAATCCAAGAGGGTTTGATCCCAACGAATCAAGAGGTTTATACCCTCAAGAGAGATGGCCAGAGAGAAATGAGAGGACCTAAGGTAAGATAGGATTTTAGGGAAGAGAGTGTAAAACTAAAGGAATTCCAAACCCTTTGTTTCTAGAGGAAGTCAGAATGGCCTCCGTTGTGACGTGGAGACATCCAAATTGCATGTAGTACTCCTAGTAAAAAAGAAATCTAATGTTCCTAGAGTCCAAAATACCTTGCCCTCCAAACATGACATACATTTTGAAACTACATTTAATAACCTTGATTGGCACCACATTTTGCTCTATAGCTTAGATGATATTGTTTCATCTCTTTAGAAGGCCACCACTCCCTTTAACATGGTGCTGGGAAAACCCCCTCACCATTTCACCTCACTAATCCCAAGGATATTGCATGGTGAGGTTCAACATTCCATTTTATTACTCCCTCACATAGCCCGATGCCTCCTCAACTATGTGCCACTACACCCATGACCATGGTGTGGAGATAGTCCCCATTTCTCATAGGAAAATGCTTCAAACAAAGCACCACAAGTGTTTTAGAACTCGTGGTGTTCCCATAATCCAAAATAACCATCCTCTATGGACAAGGCACCAAAGATGGAAGAAAATCAACTTCTGCCTCAAGAACACCTCCAAACTCCCTCTCAACACCTCTAACACCCAAAGCATACAATGGAACAAGTCGGGAAGGTCTTGGCCATTGCATGCCACTCAAAAAATTTTCATCCACAAGAATTAGATCCTACACTAAGATGAAGACCACATACACCACTATCCAAGAAATCCATGGGAGATACCACTCAAATGTGATGAGACCATAACTAGGGCACAACAACACAAAAAATTCAACTCTAGAAAAACAATCCAAGGAAAACATTTCATTCAATAAAAAATCATCTTCTTAAACTCCACAACAACACAAATCTCAAAACAACTCCGGATACTATGCATGCATCAATGAATCATGTTATAATATAATCTCTTCCATACCACCATGCCTCTACAATACTTGAACCAAGGGAATGGGTCTCCCACCGAGAACCTTCTCTCGAAGATCCTGAATCTCAACTAGATGCTCTATGAACATCTCATTGTCCACGATATCCATCTCTACCCAATTTAAGAAATGAGAATCATCATGAAGTTATCATTAGATCCATGAAAATGGAAGAAATCATTGATCGTGGTCAACTATAGAGGATGTTCCAACGCTACCTCACCAACATGCTTCAACACCTTGAAAGGACTGATAAACCAAAGAGAGGCTTACTCCCCCTACCAAAACTTTGTTTCTCATGATAATGTGAAACCCTCAAGAGAACACAGTCTATGAAATCAAAACCCAAAGGTCTCCTACATCCATAAAAATATGACTTAATATGGTCTTTCACCACCTTTATCCAATTCTAAACTATATAAATTGTCTCTATCTTACTCTTCCCCACATCTAGACTATGGACCACTTTCTCCCCAGCCTTAGTCTTGCACAATAGGTAATGAAATGTTTTTCGTATAGTGCCTCAAAAAAATCCATACGAATGTGGGAGTAGAATATTTTGTTATAATAAAACTCAACCAAGATAAAATAATTCAACCACTATCTAATAAAAAACAAAAAACAATCCCGTAATGTATCCTCTAGTGACTAGATTGTTTGCTCCTTCTACCCATCTGTTTGAGAGTGGAAAGTGGTTCTAAAGCACAAATGTGAGTCAAAATCATGTTATAATATTATCTAGACTTGTGTGGTAAAATGAGGATCCTTATTAGAGATGATGGTTCTCAATACCCCATGAAACCACATCACCTCATCCACAAATATACCTATCAAGAATTCCACAACACTCAAATCCTTAATCGATAAGAAGTGGTCGGATTTTATCTATTGATCCATGATCACCCAAATAGAATCACTTCCAACTTGGGATTGTTATAGACCAATGAAGGAATATATAGAGATTTCTTCCCATTTTCGCTTTGGGATATCCTATGGCTACAACAAACCTCTAGAAACATGGTACATTTACTTCAATCGTTGATAGGAGAAGAACCAAAATATGAAATAAACCATTGAATACCTCATTACAGTGTCATCTTGTATTTCAGATTCATACATCATGAGAGTCTCAATTAATTCTTTAATATTTAATATTTAATCGGTGTGAACTGTCTGATAGAAGCAGAAATTTCATTCTACTTATTTGAAAAAATTCTAAGTACCTTCAAGGCCTGATTAGATTCTAGAATTGATGTTCCTAAAGCACTGACATAATTTAATAACTCATTTAATCTTGCAATCATTTGTGTGATATTTTACTTTTTAAATATCCTGAAAGTTTCAGACTTAATATTTATAGAATTGTATCTCAGTTTTTTGACATTATCAGTTCCTTCATAAGAAACTGTAATAGTCTCCAACATGTCATAAGTATTTGAGCATTGAGAAACACAGTTGAACTCATATGGACTAAGGAAAAAAATAATCACATTCATAGCATTGGAATTTAAATCATACTCAACTTCATCAACAATAATAAACTTCTCAGCCTCTATATCAAATATTTTATAATTCTTCAATGATTTTTGATAAAATTTTAAATAATGGTTCTTCAAATATGTAATCATCCTAGATTTCTAGAAAACTATAATTTTCACTGTTAAAATAACGAGAACAGGTCATAGACATAGTTTATTTAAGATCATCCCTTAAAAACTATCTTCATTAAATGATCTTCCCCTAAAGATTATTAAGGAAAAAAAATATTTAAGAATATCCAAATGAGAGTCAACATTGGTATGAAATGTTTGTTTTAGGTATAAATAACAATATATCTTTAAAGTTATCTAGAAATAAATACACTTCTCTACTGAATTATTGGCATTTGAAAATAGAAAAATCAGTATTTAAGAATCATGAAAGATAAATTCGAATATTTTCAAAAGATCACAAGATCTAACACTAATTTTTATCCCATAGATGAGTAGTTTAACATTTACGAGGGGGGGGGGGAGTAAATGAGTCCTTTAAAAAAATATTACAGATTTAAATACACCTCTTGATTTAATAAATCCACCCTTACCTTTAATCAGATTATTCATGGAAAATATAAAGAAAATAAATCACATAACACGATGATGTATAGTGGTACTAGGAAAAAAATTCCATTAGTATACTCCATCGACAATCTACTCCATGAGTTTGGTGATTTTACTAGTACCTGTACATTTCCTAGGGACTGACCAACTTGGGTGAAAGTAGCCATCAATTATTACAAGGGTTTTACTAGGTCTTTAGGTTCGCATATTGGGAACCTTGAATTCTTAATACAAAAATATGACACTTCAAAGACCAGGATTGAGTATAAGAAGTTGACATTCAACATAAATTAGATGAGATATGAAAAGGTTGTATAAATTAAGTACATAGTTGCACCAACAACTGATATATATAAATATATCTTAAATATAGAACATTCATAGAAAATTATCTCCAGGAATAAAATGGATTTCTTATTCATTAAATATTATTTGATACAACGATGTAGCTTAGGCCACTTCCTTTAAAAAACAGTAGCAACAAAATGATATTATTCTTCACATGGGATGTAGTCTTCTTCTTCATGTAGCAGAATATAAGATTAATAAAGTATCTAAATTCCTACTTCAATTTTTTTGAACAGTAGTTATAAAGATCAACATGATATAACTAATCCATTTTTATTATATATATATATATATATATATATTTCCTTCTTTAAACCTTCTAGAGAAAATATGTTGAAATATATTTCCAATTCGTTTAAGATTTTTTCTCTCATCGATATTACCAAAACAAAGGGAAAATAAGGATCCTTTAATTCCTTAATGAATATCATGTCTTTTTTACATAGAAAGAACCTCAGAAAAAATAACATGCAAAAGCATTGAATATTTAATCTATAAATATATCCACAAATCATACAATGTCGGAAGCATTATTCTTTCATGGAAATACACCATTAATATGTATGGGTTTCCTTAAAACCAGTAGCTTCAAAGGTCTCCTCCATTTCCATATTTAAAATACCCAGACTCTAATATTGATGAAGCTGTTGAATCCTTCTCATAAAAATGGGACAATATACTCCATTGAATATTGATACATTCTAATTTATTGACTTTTAATATGATTCAATCATGTACATAAATTAATTTTATCTAAAATATTTGAAACCTAATTACATAGTTTTATGAGAATATAATCATGAATAAAAAACTGATAAAATTGAAATAATAAACCACCTACAATTTTAGTAGATAAAAATCTAAAAATCATAGAAAAATAGAGTCTGGTAACCTTGATATTGAAGTCATATCTTCCCACTTATTAATTAATGAATAATATAAATTGTATGTGATAATGTAACTCAAAATATAATCATAAATCTTATGCTATAATTTTCATATGATGTGTGTAACTTCCATATGCAGTTATCTTAGTGAAGAGAAATGTTTGTTTTCATTGAGATTTAGTGAGTTCCTACACGTTGTGTCTTTCTATAAGTCAGGATATAGATTTAAAACCAGATTTATGTAAAGGCATGTTTTCCTGGAAACTACATGTTGTAGGTCATATTATCCCTATACAAATCAATAATAAATCCTTCATGTAGTATTCCAAGTTCTTTATATGGAGCATAAAGTGCAAGAATTGATGAAGGTATATTCATCTTGTTGTATATGAGAGTCACAATATACTCTGTTCACGATGCATATTGTGCATATGAGTTCGTAATAGGTATGCCAGTTTGGATATAATATAACTCTTCATCCTGAAGAATTAATCTAAAATGGATTCATCTGTTGGATAATATACTTGTATTTAGTTGGATAGTGCCAACCATCTACTACTGCAATGGAGGCTAGGAAACATCAAACATTTCTACTAGAGATGTTGGGAACTAGAGGATTGGGGGAAACCTATTGAAACCAATATTTTTAGTTGTTATTTTTCTCCATTTCCTTCATTTATTATTTTGTTTGGTTGTATCCATATAAATAGTGTTTTTTGAAGGCATTGTAATATCATCTTAGAGAAGAAATAAACCTGGTTTCCTACTGCAGCCATTTTTCTTCTACAATCACCTCTAGTGATCTCCATCTGCTTCCACATGAGTTTGTGTTAGTTATTTCAAAATCAAAATTCAGTTTTATTAGAGGGATTTGAAAATGGGTTTATATCTATCTGTGAATTTTGTCAGATGTTCTATTGAACTATCTTAGTAGGAGGAGGAAGATATTGAATAGTTAAGATTATTCCAAAACTAAACATGATATTGCCACCAATCTTGATTTCCATGCCTTTTGCATATTCCAATTTTCAAAAGAAGTAATTTTTTTTATTCCACATGTCCACTCTCTCCAATTTGAATATCCTTTTGTGTCTCCTATTTCAATTAAATTAAAATTTCCTTCTTTTTCTTATTATTGGACTTCATTTCTTTTTTTACCTCCAATTTATTCCTTGCATTTATGACCCCTCTATTTCCTTGTGTTATTCCAAAACAAAATCAGAAGGATTTTTATCTTTTTATACCACATCCTCTCTTTTCTATAAATACAGAAATATTATTTCCTCCCATCACCACACCTATATTACATTTTGATAGGAAACAATATATATAGTAGTCTGTAAATTTGAAAAAAATTGGAAATCTACACTACTAAAATAAATAATTAAATATTAAGTAGTTTTCAACTAGAAAAAAACACTCTTCCCTTTTAGATATTTTAATGTCATTGTCCAATAAAAAAATTTTCTACATGGAAAATGCAATTGCACAAGAAGTGATCTCTAAGTTGATGAAAAAAATACACTAATTGGTGCATCAAAATTTGAGCACTTCTCGACACCCATGACATTTTGGACATCATGGAGGATTGATACACTGAGCTAGAATCCAAATCAGTGGAGGTTTCTCTCTTATATGTTCAAAAGGCCACTCCTTAGGTGGAATGGAAGCATGACTGCATGGCCAAATTCATCGTCTATCAAGTCCTTGATGAAGTGGATTTTGAAATAATCACTTCATATAAATCATCAAATGAGATTTGGGAAACCCATCCTAAAGAATTCAAAGGCACCAAAAAAGTGAAGTGGATACGACTTCAATCTTTACAAGGTGACTTTGAATCCTTGTTTACAAAATCTTCTAAAAACCTTATCGAGTATCATAATCATGTAATGGTTATGGTCAAAGAAATATGAAGAAATGGAGATAATATTTCCGACATGAGAGTATGTGAGAATATATTGTGATCCATAGATCCAAAATTTTATTATATAGTTGTCTCCAAAGAAGAAACTGAATACTTGGAGATGATTTCTGTTAAAGAACTCATGGGATCTCTACAATCCCATGAATTGATGGTGAACCACCATAGTGAAACGAATGGAGTGGAGCATTCCCCATAATCAATGTTTTATCTCAAAAACATTGAAAAGTAGCAAAGGGGTAAGGATATTGAGGTTTATTTGGATTCATTGATCGAAGATTTGAAATTATTGTGGGATTCAGATGTTACGTTGTACGATTCATACAAAAATTAAGATTTCACATTGTGATCCTTGTTGTACGAGATGATAAATAACATTCCTTCTTATGGAAATTTGTTAAGATATATAATTAAAGGAACTCAAGGGTTTTCTATTTGTGAACAAGGTACATAGTAAATTAGGTTAAAACATTAATCGAATACTATGTTTTTCAGACATCACAGATTTATACCCTGATGACATATGTACCGATCTTGCACAACATTATTTGATGTAAGTTCAAAAGAATGTATAACAAAGTCTCCACTAACAGGTGACCAACCGGTTGAGAAAGTAAAAGATGTGGAAACTACTTTTTGTAAACCATTTCTGAAAAAACATTACGAAAACCTATTGGAAAAGAGATCATTTTTTTGAATTACCATACTAGAATTGTCTATATGTAATACATTTTATTGATGTCTTGCATGTTGAAAAAATGTAGGTGATAGTGTCATTTGTACATTACTAAATTCATTTGGAAAAAATGTATGGAATTAAGGCTAGGTTAGACTTGGTTGAAAAGTAATATGTAAAGAGTTGGCCACTATAAAGGGTGACAAATGAACTTTTCTTCCTCCAGCTGCTTAGAATATTTCCAGGATGGAGAGATATCTTTTTTTCAGCTTCTTAAAAGATATAAACGTTCCATAGAGGTATTAATTGAATGTCAATAATATCATGTTAATGGCTAATTTAATGTTAAAGTGTCTAAAATCACATGACTATCATGTTTTGATGCAAGATATAATTCTTGTCGATTTACATTTCATTTCATTCCAATAATGTCTATTATACATTAACCAAGATCTCTTTCTTTTTCAAATCTATATGCAACAACATTATAGATTTAGTGAAATTTCCGACTATGGAAAGGGAAATTGATATCATATTATGTTAATTGGAAATATTATTTCAAAAAAAATTCATTAAAATGATGGTTAACTTAGTGAGAGATATTTGACTATGTGGTCCTATACACTATAGATGGATGTACCCCATTTAATGGTATATGAAGATTTTGGAATGGTATGTCAAAAATTGAAGTCAGACAGGGGATTGTATTGCAGAGTGATGTATTTTTTAGAAAGCCATTGAATATGTACTAACTACCTATCTAGTGTGGAATTCATTGGTCTATTGAAATCTCATCACACTGGGAAACTTGTGTGTGAAGGAACTTCTAGAATATATGTGGCTCCAATTACAGATTAGGATTAGGCACACCTTTAGGGTTTTCATAACAGTTTAGAGGTTTCTCCATATGTTGAAACCCAGAAATAAATTATTAGGTATTTGAATCCATCAAGGGATGAAATATCACTACTGGAAATATAATATTTCCCAACAGTTCACAACCGTTGGGAAAGACCCTATAACCGTTGGTATATGATATACCAACGGTTCTGATAACCGTGAGGAAGTAAGCCGTTGGGAAAAGGTTTTCCCAACGGTTTACTGGAAACCGTTGGTATAGGCTCACAAAAGCCACCCTATCCCAACGGTTCTGCCAAACCGTTGGGATAGGTTTTCCCAACGGTTTGGGAGAACCGTTGGGAAATATCAGTTTTGGGATAGTTTTCCCAACGGTTCTCTCCAAACCGTTGGGATATCCCCATGGATGAACTCTTTCCCAATGGTTTAGAACCGTTGGGAAAAGAGATATTTACCAACGGTTCAATGAACCGTTGGTAAAAGCTTCTTTAGGATTATATGCCAACAGTTTTAAACTGTTGGCATATCCTATGCTGCAAATTGCAGCAGCCTGCAATTTGCACAGCCCCTGTCCATCAGGCCCCTCTCCATAAGGCCTCATTTTGACCTTATTTTCAATCCAATTATTGTACCTGCAATAAAATAAATCATACATATACAATTACGAACAAATTCATACACATTTAACATATAATGGATCCTGAAACTATACACATCCATAATTAAATTAGAATTCATAATGTAATTATAAACGTACATAATTCATATAGAATTCAATTTAAAATTTAGATGACAATTATATGTGGAATCCGAAATTCAATTCATAATTTGATCGGTTTTTTCTATACCATATATTTTTACCTCAAATGATGTCCATTTTAAACAAAATACATACACCTGAAGTGATACTGGCCACACCGCACCTCATATTGAGGCGGGGTTGACTCGTACACGTCACATTTGACCCATGGATCGTTGTGCTAAAGTATCGACACAATCCGAATGCATTTGGCCGGTTTTCCGTATGCCAGTTGATGTTTTTCACTTAAAATGACGTCCTTTTGAAACAAAAGATGGAAACTATGAGTGGTGCCGACCACACCGCGTCTCCAATTGAGGCGGGGTTGATTCGTACACGTCACATATGACCCATGGGTCATTCTCCTAAAGTTTAAATGTAAACCGAATGCGTTTGGTCGGTTTTTCGTATGTACTTAAAATGTTGTCCATTTTAAACAAAAAAGTGACACTTAGACTAATCCTGACCACACCGCGACTCAGATTCATCCTGGGTTGGCTCGTACATGTCACATATGACCCATGGATCATTGTGATAAATTATCAAAAGATTCCGAATGCGTTTGGTCGGTTTTGCGTATGCCAGTTGTTCTTTTCATTTATAATCATGTCCATTTTAAACAAAAGAGACAGAGTTAGAGCGGTGTCGGCCACACCGCGTCTCGGATTAAGACGGGGTTGACTTATACACGTCACATATGACTCATGGATTGTTTTTCTAAATTATTGATAGAATCTGAATGTGTTTGGTCGTTCTTCCGTATGTCAGTTGATGCCTTTCACTTAAAATGACGTCCTTTTGAAACAAAAGACGGACACTTTGAGTGGTGTCAGCCGCACCGCATGTCGGATTGAAGAGGGGATGATTCTTACACGTCATATATGACCCATGGATCGTTCTCCTAAAGTTTCAATGAAAACCGAATCCGTTTGGTCGTTTTCCCGTATGTACTTAAAATGGTGTCCATTTTAAACAAAAGAGAGCCACTTAGACTTATGCTGGACACACCGCGACTCGGATTCATCCCGGGTTGGCTCGTACACGTCACATATGACCCATGGATTGTTGGGATAAATTATCAACAGATTCGGAATGCGTTTGGTCAGTTTTCCGTATGTCAGTTGATGCTTTTCACTTAAAATGACGTCCTTTTGAAACAAAAGACAGACACTTTGAGTGGTGCCGACCACACCACATCTCCGGATTGAGCTGAAACCACCTTGAAACATTCTAATTATTATTCTTGACGTGTATGCGTAGACGACACATCAATCGGACGTGCGGTTTGCGCGGTACGACTCAATATTCGTGTTTTAAGTGATGCATGCGCTTCGTAAACGCGCGTGAGGGGGGTCCAAATGGGCCGAAAGAAGTCAGAATGGACTGAAATCAGACGACAAATACGGGAGAGTGATTTATGAAGTGGTCGAGTAGACGGCACATCAATCAGACGTGCCGTGTGCCCGTGGTGACCGACAAAGCAGTTCTGGTGTCATAAACGACCAAAACGGGTGTCCAACGGTCAAATTCATAGCGGACAACCTCAGATTGAGCTGAAACCACCGTGAAACATTCTAATTATTATTCGTGATGTGTACGCGCAGACGGAACATCAATCGGACGTGCGGTTTGCGCGGTACGACTCAATATTCGTATTTTAAGTGATGTGCGCGCTTCGTAAACGCGCGTGAGGGGGGTCCAAATGGGCCGAACAAAGTCGGAATGACCTGAAATCAGACGACTAATACGGGTGAGTGATTTCTGAAGTGGTCGAGTAGACTACACATCAATTGGACGTGCCATGTGCCCGCGGTGACCGACAACGCAGTTCTGGTGTCATAAACGGCCAAAACGGGCGTCAAACGGTCAAATTCATAGCGGACGACCTCGGATTGAGCTGAAACCACCGTGAAACATTCTAATTATTATTCGTGACGTGTACGCATAGACGGAACGTCAATCGGACGTGCGGTATGCGCGGTACGGCTCAATATTCGTGTTTTAAGTGATGCGCGCGCTTCGTAAACGCGCGTGAGGGTGGTCCAAACGGGCCGAAAGATTTCGGAATGGCCTGAAATCAGACGAAAAATAAGGGTGAGTGATTTATGAAGTGGTCGAGCAGACGACATGTCAATTGGACGTGCCGTGTGCCTGCGGTGACCGACAACGCAGTTCTGGTGTCATAAACGGCCAAAACGGGCGTCAAACGGTCAAATTCATAGCGGACAACCTCGGATTGACCTGAAACCACCGTGAAACATTTTAATTATTATTCTTGACGTGTACGAGTAGACGTCACATCAATCGGACGTGCGGTTTGCGCGGTACGGCTCAATATTCGTGTTTTAAGTGATGCGTGCGCTTCGTAAACGCGCGTGAGGGGGGTCCAAACAAGCCGAACGAAGTCGGAATGGCCTAAAATCAGATGAAAAATACGGGAGAGTGATTTATGAAGTGGTCGAGCAGAGGGCACGTCAATCGGACGTGCCGTGTGCCCGCGGTGACCGACAACGCAGTTCTGGTGTCATAAACGGCCAAAACGGGCGTCCAACAGTCAAATTCATAGAGGACGACCTCAGATTGAGCTGAAACCACCGTGAAACATTCTAATTATTATTCGTGACGTGTACGCGCAGACGGCACGTCAATCAGACGTGCGGTTTGCACGGTACGGCTCAATATTCGTATTTTAAGTGATGCAAGCGCTTCGTAAACGCGCGTGAGGGGGGTCCAAACGGGCCGAACGAAGTCGGAATGGCCTTAAATCAGACGAAAAATACGGGTGAGTGATTTCTGAAGTGGTCGAGCAGACGGCACATCAATGGGACGTGCCATGTGCCCGCGGTGACCGACAACACAGTTCTGGTGTCATAAACGGCCAAAACGGGCGTCAAACGGTCAAATTCGTTGTGGACGACCTCAGATTGCGCTTAAACCACCGTGAAACATTCTAATTATTATTCGTGATGTGTACGCGCAGACGGCACATCAATCGGACATGAGGTTTGCGCGGTACGGCTCAATATTCGTGTTTTAAGTGATGCGCGCGCTTCGTAAATGCACGTGAGGGTGGTCCAAACGGGCCGAACGATTTCGGAATGGCCTGAAATCAGACAAAAAATACAGGTGAGTGATTTGTGAAGTGGTCGAGCAGACGACACGTCAATCGGACGTACCGTGTGCCCGCGGTGACCGACAACGCAGTTCTGGTGTCATAAACGGCCAAAACGGGCGTCAAACGGTCAAATTCATAGCGGACGACCTCAGATTGAGCTAAAACCACCGTGCAACATTCTAATTATTATTCGTGACGTGTAAGCGCAGACGACACGTCAATCGGACGTGCGTTTTGTGCGGTACGACTCAATATTCGTGTTTTAAATGATGCGCGCGCTTCGTAAACGCGCGTGAGGGGGGTCCAAACGGGCCGAACGAAGTCAGAATGGCCTGAAATCAGACGAAAAATACGGGAGAGTGATTTCTGAAGTGGTCGAGCAGACAGAACGTCAATCGGACGTGCCATGTGCCCGCGGTGACTGACAACGCAGTTCTGGTGTCATAAACGGCCAAAACGGGCGTCAAACGGTGAAATTCATAGCGGACGACCTCGGATTGAGCTGAAACCATCGTGAAACATTCTAATTATTATTCGTGATGTGCACGCGCAGACGTCACATCAATCGGACGTGCGGTTTGCGCGGTACGGCTCAATATTCGTGTTTTAAGTGATGCGAGCGGTTCGTAAACGCGCGTGAGGGGGGTCCAAACGGGCCGAACGAAGTCAGAATGACCTGAAATCAGACGAAAAATATGGGAGAGTGATTTGTGAAGTGTTCGAGCAGAAGGAACGTCAATTGGACGTGCCGTGTGAACGCGGTGACCGACAACGCAGTTCTGGTGTCATAAACGGCCAAAACGGGCATCAAACGGTCAAATTCATAGCGGACGACCTCGGATTGAGCTGAAACCACCGTGAAACATTCTAATTATTATTCGTGACATGTATGCATAGAGGGAATTTCAATCGGACGTGCGGTTTGCGCGGTACGGCTCAATATTCGTGTTTTAAGTGATGCGCGCGCTTCGTAAACACGCGTGAGGGGGGTCCAAACGGACCGAACGAAGTCAAAATGGCCGGAAATCAAACGACAAATACGGGAGAGTGATTTCTGAAGTGGTCGAGCAGATGACACATCAATCGGACGTGCCGTGTGCCCGCGGTGACCGACAATGCAGTTCTGGTGTCATAAACGGCCAAAACGGGCGTCAAACGGTCAAATTCATAGCGGACGACCTCAGATTGAGCTGAAACCATCATGAAACATTCTAATTATTATTCGTGACGTGTAAGCGTAGACGGCACGTCAATCGGACGTGCGGTTTGCACGGTACGGCTCAATATTTGTGTTTAAAGTGATGCGCGCGCTTCGTAAACACGCGTGAGGGGGGTCCAAATGGGCCAAATGAAGTCGGAATGACCTGAAATCAGACGACAAATACGGGAGAGGGATTTATGAAGTGGTCGAGTAGACGGCACGTCAATCGGACGTGCCGTGTGCCCGAGGTGACCGACAACGCAGTTCTGGTGTCATAAACGGCCAAAACAGGCGTCCAACGGTCAAATTCATAGCGGACGACCTCATATTGAGTTGAAACCACCGTGCAACATTTTAATTATTATTCGTTATGTGTACGCGCAGACGGAACGTCAATCGGACGTGCGGTTTGCGCGGTACGACTCAATATTCGTATTTTAAGTGATGCACGCGCTTCGTAAACGCGCGTGAGGGGGGTCCAAACGGGACGAACGAAGTCGGAATGGCCTGAAATCAGACGACAAATACGGGTGAGTGATTTCTGAAGTGGTCGAGCAGACGACACGTCAATCGGACATGCCGTGTGCCCGCGGTGACCGACAACGTAGTTCTGGTGTCATAAACGGCCAAAACAGGCGTCAAACGGTCAAATTCATAGCGGACGACCTCGGATTGAGCTCAAACCACCGTGCAACATTCTAATTATTATTCTTGACGTGTACGAATAGACGACACGTCAATAGGACGTGCGGTTTGCGCGGTACGGCTCAATATTCGTGTTTTAAGTGATGCGCGCGCTTCGTAAACGCGCGTGAGGGGGGTCCAAATGGGCCGAACGAAGTCAGAATGGCCTGAAATCAGACGAAAAATACGGGAGGGTGATTTCTGAAGTGGTCGAGTAGACGGTACGTCAATCGGACGTGCTGTGTGCCTGCGGTGACCGACAACGCAGTTCTGGTGTCATAAACGGCCAAAACGGGCGTCCAACGGTCAAATTCATAGCGGACAACCTCAGATTGAGCTGAAACCACCGTGAAAAATTCTAATTATTATTCATGACGTGTACGCGCAGACGACACATCAATCGGGCGTGCGGTTTGCGCGGTACGTCTCAATATTCGTGTTTTAAGTGATGTGCGCGCTTCGTAAACGCGCGTGAGGGTGGTCCAAAGGGGCCGAACGATTTCGGAATGGCCTGAAATCAGACGAAAAATATGGGTGAGTGATTTATGAAGTGGTCGAGTAGACAGCATGTCAATCGGACGTGCCGTGTGCCCGCGGTGACCGACAACGCAGTTCTGGTGTCATAAACGGCCAAAACGGGCGTCAAATGGTCAAATTCATAGCGGACGACCTCGGATTGACTTGAAACCACCGTACAACATTCTAATTATTATTCGTGACGTGTAGGCGCAGACAACACGTCAATCGGACGTGCGGTTTGCGCGGTACGGCTCAATATTCGTGTTTTAAGTGATGCGCGCGCTTCGTAAACGCGCGTTAGTGTGGTCCAAACGGGCCGAACGATTTCTGAATGGCCTGAAATCAGACAAAAAATATGGGTGAGTGATTTATGAAGTGTTCGAGCAGACTGCACGTCAATCGGACGTGCCGTGTGCCCGCGGTGACCGACAACGCAGTTCTGGTGTCACAAACGGCCAAAACGGGCGTCAAACGGTCAAATTCATAGCGAACGACCTCAGATTGACCTGAAACCACCGTGAAACATTATAATTATTATTCGTGACGTGTACGCACCGACGGAACGTCAATCGGACGTGCGGTTTGCGCGGTACGGCTCAATATTCGTGTTTTAAGTGATGCGCGCGCTTCGTAAATGCGCGTGAGGGTGGTCTCGACCACACCGCATCTCGGATTTAGGCGTGGTTGACTCGTACACGTCTCAAATGACCCATTGATCGTTGTCTTAAAGTATCAACACAATCCGAATGCGTTTTGCTGGTATACCGTATGCCAGTTGATGTTTTTCACTTAAAATGATGTCCTTTTGAAACAAAAGACATACACTTTGAGTTGTTCCGACCACACCGCGCTTCGGATTGAGGCGGGGTTGATTCGTACACGTCACATATGACCCATGGATCGTTGTCCTAAAGCATCAACACATTTCGAATGCGTTTGGTCAGTTTTTCGTATGTCACTTTTTGTTTTCACTTAAAATCTTATGGAAATTCATATAGAATATTTTTATATCATATTTAGTGTGGATTAGATTTTAGTTGATCGTGCTATGAAACATTTCAGAGCTAATGAAATTAAGGAAGGTGGATGGGCTGTCTGGGGGGCTGTCCGAGGGGGCTGTCCGGTGGGTGTCCGGGGGGCTGTCCGGGGACCAAGGAGGAGGGTGGGGGGGCTGTGCGGGGTCTGTCCGGGGGGTGTTTGGGGGTTGTTCAGGTGGTTGTCCGGGGTTGTTCAGGGGGCTGTCTGGGGGTTGTTCAGGGGGTTGTTCAGGGGTTGTTCAGGGGTTGTTCAGGGGTTGTTCAGGGGGTTGTCCGGGGTTGTTCAGGGGGCTGTCCGGGGGGTGTTTGGGGGGTTGTTCGGGGTCCAAGGGGGAGGGTGGGGGGGTTGTCCGGGGGGGTTGTCCGGGGGGCTATCCGGGGTCCAGGGTGGAGGGTGGGGGGTTGTACGGGGGGCTGTCTAGGGGGATGTCCGCGGGGCTGTTCGGGGGGTGTTTGGGGGGTGTTCGGGGTCCAAGGGGGAGGGGGGGGGGGGGGGTTGTCCAGGGTCCAAGAATGAGGGGGGTTGTCCAGGGAGTTCTCAAACACACAACCACTAAAAGACAACAACATCCATAAAAACAGACAATATATAAAAATAACTCAACTCCAATACTATACTATGAGTCTAGATAAAACCAACAACTAGAATAGATTAAACATCAAATCTCAGTAATATAAGTAAAAAATGTAACAGATCAATATGTCCCACATCAGCATCAGCATCACCATCATCATCATCATCATCACCCTCGTCATCGTCCTCCTCATCGTCCTCACCCTCCACAGCGCCCTCCTCCTCGCTTTCTCCCTCCTCCTCGCCCTCCTCATCTCCCTCCTCTTCCGCATTAGACTCCTCGCCATCATCATCTTCAAGCTGGACATCAGCCTGACCACCACTGGAACTGCCACCTGGTGCACCATATATAGAATGTATCGACGACATGTATTCATCAATCGCTGGGCTGGCCTCTGCTGGATGTGTGGGACGTAGAACTTCAATAAATTTCATACATGAACTGTTTGCCCTAGCAGACTGTTCTTCCATCTCTGTGGCCCTTTTCTCAGCCTGT
Source organism: Viscum album (assembly GCA_963277665.1). Lineage (NCBI taxonomy): Eukaryota > Viridiplantae > Streptophyta > Magnoliopsida > Santalales > Viscaceae > Viscum > Viscum album. Next base: position 255,205,121 of record OY728128.1, on the reverse strand, counting down.
GCCCTAACTTGTTGCAACTCGGTGGCACTATAACTCGTACCTGAGGCAGGCCAATACCTCATCGGGGCTATCCTAGGTCGGCAGCGTACTCTGCCAGAATGATCATCTACCAACACCTGATGTAAGTGATCAGATGGCCCAAAATTGTCTGCTTCTTGGGCATCGAGGGCCTTTAAAGCATCCTGTTACAAATATAAATATATTATTAAGTTACAAAATAGATATTAAAATATAAAAACAACAGATTAAAACTTACAATCTGCTGCTGAGTCGCTTCGTTGACAGCACTTCCATCCTTTTTCCGTCTACTCGAGCAAAACAGTTTTGCTCGAGGCACACATCCTTCAATATTTTGTACTTGCCTCTACAATGACATTGAAAACAAAAGTTATATAAAAAATTTAGCAAATGATTAAATAATTGAGGAAACAAAAGAAAATGTAAGTCGTAAAGAAAACTTATAAACAATTGTCATACCTGCTGCCTCTCATGATCCGACATCGTCGTGCGTCCTAGTGTATGGAGGTATTTTTTTGCATCAATGTTTTTTTTCCAGATGATTCCTAAATAAAATTCGATAATGAAAAGGATAAAATTAATGAAAAACTTGAAAGTTATTATTTAAATACCTCAAATGTAATTCATACCTTAAACTGGGTACTCGTCCAATGAGTAATCATCTGACGATACTGCTCTATAGGACAATCATCCACGATTGGTACCACCTCTAACTCAGTGCCAACTCTAGCACGCCAGCCAATATACAGCTCATGCTTGTAGGCTCTCCAAAGATCGCCTAAATCCTTTAGACGTTCCAGTCGTGCACCCTCACCATCAGGAAAATTAAATCGAAGCTGAAATCAAAATATTAATTCATATAAATACAAAAATAATTCATGGCATTAAATACAACAGATTTTTTACCCGTATCTCTGCCCAAGCTCTATCTTTGACCTCATGTGGCAAATTTCTCCACAACAGCGGGCTGACAGGAATGATGTCGGAGTATTTGGCAAGCGTCGCCAGAAAACTCCGACATTGCTGCCCTGTTTTCTCAACCATCTAATTGTCTTCATTATATTCCACCATAACCTGTGTGCGACGGTTCCACACCGAACGAATGCGTGTACGACCCTGCCCCCGCCTCCTGTCAGTAGATGTATCTGTCATGAAAGAAAAACAAATATTTTATCAAAACATGTTATAATGAAAATAAATATTGCTATAAAAATTTGTTAGGGTTTTATAAATATACCTACACTAGTCTGATCAATGAGTGGCGCCGGATCCACAGAACCTGATGGAACACCCTCTGGTGGAACATGAGTCGAAGACGATGGAATATAAAAGCTCGGAGAGACAGAAGTAGAAGGAAAAGAAGATGGAACAGCTGTATGACCTGATGCTGACTGGGGAGTGGGAATCCTCATGGGATGTGAAAATGATGGGGTAGAAGATGCAGAAGGTAGCGAAAACATGGGAGGCCTAAATACCCCGTGTGTCCCTAACGACACACCGGGATCAGAATGTGGGAAGGCTGAAATGTCAGTGGGAGGGGCAGGGTCTAGTCGGGCACGCACAGCTCTACGTCCACCTCTGGTACGAACCCTCCTCGTACCACCAGCCTAAGTACTAGGACCAGTACTAGGCTCCTCGTCGAATAACTGTCGACGTAACGGTGGATCCTACAAAAAAGTTTACAAAAAAATTAATCACATGACATTATATATTCTGTAAATATATATATATATATATATATATATATATATATATATATATTTGAAATAAAGTACTCACTGTAGGCACTAATGGTGGAATGCCCATCTCCTCCATCCGACGATTGTTCTCCGCCATTTTTTTCTTCGTCTCTTTCAATTGGCTGCATTTCCTGCATTTGAAAAAAAATATGTAATTAATTAGAAAAAGAAAATTAATGTGTAAACCAAAAAACTAAATATATGAGGGAATGAGGGGATTCATTGGTAATTTAGCTATCAATTGTTTTAGAAGATCTTGAATGAATTTAATAAAACATACAAGTTGTAATGTTCACCAAGTTAGAAATATTGTTTGATTTGGTTTGAATACAGTTCAATTCCAAATTAGAAAATGCAATTCAAATAAAACAGCAACCAATAAACATTGAAAATTCACATAACGGTCAAGTTAGCTAAAACATATTTGTGATCAATACTAAATAAATATGAATATTACCAACCTTAACAACCCAACTCGAGGTAAACCAAAAGAATTGAGAACATGGATGAATGATTCTATATATTTCCAACCACAACTTCAGGTTCACAATCAACTCTGACAATTGATCTATTGGAGTCATCAAAAGAAATAAATGGATTGGTTCCAATGGAAATAGGGACAATGTCAATTCCATCATCAGCATCATCAAAAATATGTCTTGGAATTAATTCAACTATGAAACCAAATTCAGGTTGAAGTTGATCTTTGACATAAAAAACATGTTTAGCCATTGATGCCAACACATATGGTTCTTCGGTAGCAAGAGTTCGGGTCATATTAATTACTCAAAATCCACAATCACCAATAAATGTGCCATGTCTCGTCATCGAATCAAACCAATGGAATTTCATCATTGTGACTCGTCCATGAGAGTAATAATCCAATATTATTATTTTCTCAGCGACTCCATAATAACCCACATTTTCAAGTCACGGTCTACTATCTGATGCACTGGCATAACAATCTGTTGTGGCAGTAACCATAATACCATAATGTTGTGTTCTCATGTTTTTGGCTCGTTCAGTGACAATAAATCTGTACCCATTGATAACAATTGATTTACAGTCACGAACCACGGTATTAGGACCAAAAGCCAAAGCTCTTATTTCCTCAGAGACAGATTCAGCAGACAAACTCAATTCCTGCAATATAAATGACAGTTAAACTTAAGTAAATATTGAAATAATTAATTTAAACAGTAATATTTTTACCTTCAATTTTAACCAAGCAGAAAACTCTTTGCTATGCAAAGTCTCTCTCCTTCTCAAAGTTAAAGAATGATGCTTCCTATTTATCATTGTTTTATGTTCACTGTAGATAAAAAATATGAATATTTTAACAGATATATATGTAAGATATACATATTCAATTTTGTTACCTGATATAGTCATCGAACAAATCACAGTTGAACAAAACTGTGCGATGTGCCATCTCCCGCTCTTCATGGCTTAATGTATTCAATGTATATGATCCAGGAATTCCTCCTGTTTGAGGAAGTGATGGAAAATTGGGTTCAATTTTCTCATATTGTTCTTCTTCATTTCTCATTGGTCTGTTCATTCTTGTAGTAAGATCAGACAAATACATTGAACAGAAATCCATACATTCTTGAGCTAAGTAACCGTTCACGATATAACCTTCGGGATGATTCTTGTTTCGAACATAAGACTTTAATGTGAACATATTTCTTTCAGTTGGATACATCCAACGAAAATAAACAGGTCCTCCAAGAAGTATTTCAGTTGGAATATGGACAGTCAGATGCAGCATGCATGTGAAAAATGATGGGGGAAATATTTTCTCCAACTCACACAAAATTAATGGGGCATCTATCAACATTTTTTGCAAGAAAGACTTGGACAAATTCTTAGAACAAATATCTCTAAACAAATGGCACAACCGAATAACACCAACACTTACATTATTGGACAAAAGATGACGGATTGCTATTGGAAGCAACTCATGCTGTAGAACGTGATAATCATGAGTCTTCAAAGATTTTAGCTTCAACTCTCTTCTGTTGACCCGTTTAGATATGTTGCTTGAATAGCCATCGAGAACTCTAATAGTCTCTAATACTTCCAAAAATTGTTTTTTTTCAGTAGGTGTCATCACATAAGAAGCACATGGAAGTTGCCATTTATTTTCACTGATACGCACAGGATGCAATTCTGGTCTGATGCCCCAATCCAACAAGTCACGTCGAGATCGTAAATCATCTTTTGTCTTCCCCTTGACATTTAGAAGAACTGAAAGCAACATTTCACATATATTCTTTTCAATATGCATTACGTCTAAGCAATGACGTAGAAAATTGGTTGACCAATAAGGCAAATCAAAAAAGATACTCCTCTTCCTCCAATTGTAACAGGTTTCTGTGGAAACATTATTTCTCTTTCCAGATTTCATTTGACCCTTCCCGAACGAAAAACTGAAATCTTTCAATTCATTAAGCACATCAGTTCCAGACATATGCTGAGGTGGATCATCGGTCTCTATAGTATTATCAAATCTTTGACGATTCATTCTATATGGATGATCCTTTGGCAAAAATCGTCGATGTCCCATAAAATTGAAACTACAACGATGTTTCAGTCTTCTGGATCGTGTATTCTTCATACAAACTGGACATGACATTTTTCCCTTCGTGCTCCATCCAGACATCATTGCATAAGCCAGAAAATCATTGATCGTCCACATAAGCGCAACACACATCTGAAATATGTCTTTCGAACATGCATCGTATGTGCGCACACCCACATCCCAAAGAAGTTTCAACTCTTTTATTAAAGGTTGCATGTATACATCAATATCAATGCCGGGATCAGAAGGACCATATATGAGTATACTCATGAATGTGAAAGATTTTTTCATACACAACCATGAGGGAAGATTATAAATGTGTATAAAAACTGGCCATGTGCTGTGCGAAGTAAGCATCTTCCCAAACGGATTAAAACCGTCGCATGAAAGACCTAGCCTCACATTACGCACGTCAGCTGCAAAATCAGGATGTCGAGCATCAAATCACTGCCATGCAAATCCATCTGCAGGATGAACCAACTCATCATTAGTCTTCTTTCTCTCGGTATCATGCCATCTCATTTTTATTGATATGTCATCAGACATAAAAAGATTCTGGAGTCTGGGGATCAATGGAAAGTGCCACATTACTTTCTGTGGAACGCGGGATGGTGTTCCATCAGATTTTGACTTCCAGCGGGATGTGCCACATTTTATACATTCATTTCGTTCAGTGATTTCTTCCCAGAATAAACTGCAATATTTCGGGCAAGCATGAATTTTGTTTCTGGAAAATCCAAGTTCTTTAACTAACTTCCATGCCATATAGTGGTTTGAGGGAATATCTGCATCATCTGGAAGTAAATTCTTCAAGAGGGTAAGAATGTAATCGATTGCTGTATTAGAAATCCCATACATAGTTTTTCCATGAAACAATCGGATTAAAAATTCCAGCCTTTTCATTTTATTGCATTGTCGATATACTAGAGTCGTGGTAGCATCCTTCAATTTTTTCACACTATCAATATCATCATTTTCACTAGATGCATCAGTTGTCCTCATATCGACGTCTTCTTGAGTCGAAATCCTTTCTTTTTCATGATGACAAATAAACGGAAACCGATCATCTAACAAATTCTCCATTCCAGTCCTTTCATTTTGATCATCACCAATTTGAGATTTCATTTTCTCCCCATTGTGATACCACACAAAGTAGTTTGCTTGAAAACCATTTTTGGTTATGTGGTAGCTGACTTCTTCACGACTCAACCAAGGTCTACCAACACAATTCGAACATGGGCAGTGTATGTGACCACTGTCTGAAACATTGTGAAATGAAAAATCTATAAAGCTCTCCAAATTGTTTTGAAAATCGCTTGAGATACGATCGGTTTCATACATCCAACTTCTGTCCATTCTTTAAAAAGAATTCATATAAGTCATTTTGTCATAAACAATTCAATAGGATTGAACTTTAATAGAAAATACATTTAAGTAAATGATAAAGGAAGAAAATAATCATGGTATCAACTACACATGTGAAAAAAACATACTAATGTGTTATTGAAAAATGTAAAACCAACAAGAACTTAATGTGTTATCACATCAGAGCATGCCTCATCCCATAACCATATTAGTAGGGTACCCTCATGGACAGCCCCGCCCACCCCCATGGACAACCCACCCACCCCCGTGGACACCCCCTACCCCCTAGACAACCCAACCACCCCTGTGGACAGCCCACCCACCCCCCTCGACACCCCTTCTCCCTATGGACAACCCCCCACCCCCTTGGATAGCCCGACCACCCCCCTAGATACCCCTACCCCTGTGGCCAGCCCACCCACCCCCCTGGACAGCCCGCCCACCCCTCCTTGACTGCCCGACCACCCCCGTGGACAGCCCGTCCACCCTTGTGGATAGCCCGCCCACCCCCGTACCCCCCTGGACACCCCGTACCCCCCCGGGATAGCCCCGGCCACCCTCCCAAACAGCCCACACCCCTCCCCTGCAACCCCACCACCACCACCTAGACATACCAACCCCCCTGGACGCCCCACACACCCCTCCCCCACCAGGACACCCCACCGAGACCCCCAGGACAGCCCACACCCCCTGGACAGCCCCTCCCACCCCCGTGGACAGCCTTTCCCACCCCCGTGGACAGCCCCGCCCACCCCCGTGGACAACCCACCCACCCCCGTGGACGCCCCTACCCCCTAGACAGCCCAACCACCCCCGTGGACAGCCCACCCCCCTCGACACCCCTTCTCCATATGGACAGCCCCCACCCCCTTAGATAGCCCTCCCACCCCCCTGGACACCCCTACCCCCTGTGGCCAGCCCACCCACCCCCCCTGGACAGCCCGCCCACCCCTCCTTGACAGCCCGGCCACCCCCGTGGACAGCCTGTCCACCCTTGTGGACAGCCCGCCCACCCCCGTACCCCCCTGGACACCCCGTACCCCCCCTGGATAGCCCCGCCCACACTCCCAAACAGCCCACACCCCCTTCCCTGCAACCCCACCACCACCACCTAGACATACCACCCCACCTGAACACCCCACACACCCCTCCCCCACCAGGACACCCCACCTAGACCCCCAGGACAGCCCACACCCCCTGGACAGCCCCGCCCACCCCCGTGGACACCCCTTACCCCCTAGACAGCCCAACCACCCCCTTGGACAGCCCACCCACCCCCCTCGACACCCCTTCTCCCTATGGACAGCCCCCACCCCCTTGGATAGCCCGCCCACCCCCCTGGACACCCCTTCCCCCCGTGGCCAGCCCACCCACCCCCCCTGGACAGCCCGCCCACCCCTCATTGACAGCCCGACCACCCCCGTGGACAGCCCGTCCACCCTTGTGGACAACCCGCCCACCCCCGTACCCCCCTAGACACCCCGTTCCCCCCTGGATAGCCCCGCCCACCCTCCCAAAAAGCCCACACCCCCTCCCCTACAACCCCACCACCACCACCTAGACATACCACCCCCCTGGACACCCCACACACCCCTCCCCCACCAGGACACCCCACCCAGACCCCTAGGACAGCCCACACCCCCTAGACAGCCCTGCCCACCCCCGTGGACAGCCTTTCCCACCCCCGTGGACACCCCGCCCACCCCCGTGGACAACCCACCCACCCCTGTGGACACCCCCTACCCCCACAATCCATTATCCAAAACATATCAAATTGGATTGAACACAATCCATAATTCCCACAATCCATTATCCAAAACATGTAAACGTTCATGATAGCCTCTCCCAACTCTGATTTAAATGTTTTGAACACTCTCCTTCCAAACATAGAATACAAAAACATTAAAGAAGTCTTCACAAACACAAATAATATCCTATTTAGATATTAATTTCAATAATCAATTAAACCACCAACACCTGGAAAAAATCTATTCATTAAAACAACTACAACAATATGGTTGAGATCAAATTTTACCTATTTGTATGGGGGTGTACCTGTTGGGATGGGGGGTTCTGGTGTTCGGATTCGCGAGAGCAGTGGATTCGGATGGGGTTCGCTAGAGCAGCGGAGCGAATAGATTAGGGCTCTGTCCGAATGGGGAGAGGAGATCGCGATCTGGAATTTGGGGGAAACCTTTGCCAACGGTTTATAAAAACCGTTGGCAAAGGCCCACATTTCGCAACGGTTTCAGTGAACTGTTGGGAAAATGTGTGAGTTTAGCACCCCTTTCCCAACGGTTCCAGTGAACCGTTGGGAAGGGTCCACCGAAATTCCCTTTGCCAACGGTTTTGTTAAACCGTTGGCAAAGGCTCACTATACCAACAGTTTAAGTAAACCGTTGGTATACTACCATTGGGAAAAGACCAAATTCCAGTAGTGTATGAATATCAAATACACATAATAAATAGATTATAGGATGGTTTCAGAACCATATTTTTAAGGAATCAGATGAAAATATGGAATCAATCTCAGAATGTATTTGATGGCTAGCCATATGATAAAATATACATGTATTATATTAAAATGGTTATGAAATTAATGGCTATATGTTTTATAAAAATGAAAATGATGAAGGAAGTACCATGAAAAATAGTTGAGGTACACTTATAGCTGAATCGATGCATGTTTTTGGTACTAAGAAAATAAATACAATTTACATGAATATGTTATAATTTGGAATCATCAAATAAATATGGGATTTTGATTATACAACATTCCAAGTGCCTATTTTTCAATATTTTTTTTATTATTAGAATACTGTTAACATAAATGAATTGGGATTCATGAAAGTGTATTTTAGTATAGAAGTGTGTAAAGAAAAACCATTTATAATGGAAAATATCTTAAACTAGAAGTGTTCAATTATTCTATTCTCAACCAATAACCATTGAATGTTTGATAAAAATTCAACTAAGGATAAACGTTTCATTGGGATGTCCCAATCATTTCATATTGGACCCAATTTAGATGGAATTTTGTATGTCATAGGAGACCACAATGAATGGATTTAGATACTCGATAGAGGGGTCAAATCACTTCAACATTTTAAAAAAGAGAGTTCAAAAATCAGGTCATATTTTTTATGTAATATAAATTGCATTCCATCATGTTATTTTATATTTGCTACTGCATTTATGTAATCTAAATTAAATGTTAAACAACTTATGTAGATAATAAATTTTCTATCTGCTGTTGCTCTCAATCCTAAGGAATAATAGGGTTCTAAACCTGCTACATCTCCCAGTGTAGAGGAACAATGGGTCTCTCTACCTGATATTTCTCATAGCGTAGAGAAAAAATAACCTTCTGCTAATCATGATGCTACCAATTCATAGGAAGAACATATTGATGATACTGAATATGAGGAAATGGTAGGTGATGAAGAATCGATGTTTTAAAAAGAAACATGATCACCATAATGCGATGGTGTTAGAAAAAATTATTTTAGTGAAAATAAAATCCATCAAATACAAGGTCGGATGGAATATGAATAGCCAACATGTTAACCCATACAAGGCCATGTTCAGTAGTTAAATTGGCCTCATCACAAGAAAATGTCTTCTAATTGATGTAGATTCATAGAACCATGTCATGCCCATGATTATTACACTTATTTGGGAATATATTATGGAAACATTATGATATCATTTTATTTTATTTTATTAAAAAATAAATTATGAAACATTGACTTAGTTTTCATCATCCCTTGTACAGTGTATTTATATTATATAACACCCACAAGAAATATGTATTAATTCTTTCTAGAATGATTCACAAAGGATTTTATACAATTATAAAAATATTTCATCTTAAAGATGCTGAAGAGAAAATCATATCAAGCCCACTTCTTATGTATGCACACATGATAACCTATGAAGCATGGGATGTGTTGGCTGGCCATCATGTAGATATTTATTTTTAGGTGCATTTTGGCTAGTAATACATTGTTTGAATATAAATGTATTCATCGCTTTGATTCAGAATTTTTTGTTTATGAAACAAGAAATCTTTGTTGAAAATATGGAAAAGTAAGAAAAACAAACATAACCCTACCATAAAGAAAGGATGAGGTATTATTCACTGGAAAAAATTAGTACATATTTTAAATTTACCACAATACTTTTATGTGACATGAAACAACAAAATAATTATGTTCTTATGTTTATATGCAGATTGATGAATCTAAATCCAAATCCACTTCCATACCATATCGCGTGCAATAAAAGGTGTCATGTGTAAATAAATATGGGATAATAATAGATAAAAAACAAAAAAGTGTGGGAAACATGTGTATATATGACATGATAAAAACTGTTTTTGCATTAAATAACTATTTCATAACAATTATTACTTATTTTCCAATGTTTTATGTCCAACATAATCACATGAATCATCGACAGCTGCACCAGATGAACACCTACTATCAGTGGCCTTGAGGTGGGGAAAACAGTGTGGCTGCATTATAGGTGAGGGTTTTTGGGTGAAACCCCAAACCAATTTTGAGAAAAAAAAACAATTGGATGATAATGATAAATAAATGGAAGAGATGACAACAAAATTGGATTCCCTTGAATAAAAAGTTAATTATAATATTGAGTTTATAGAAAATGTTATCGGGGGGGGGGGGATCAAAGAGAATAGACAACTCAAGAAGAAACATTTCATGCAGATCCCACCCAACCCACACCAGCTTTCAAGCAATCCATTCCCTTCAAAGTGCTGTCTTTGTTATGGTAATCAATATTCTAATAATTTTTCTTATGAAATGTGAATCAGACAGACACTGATACATTTTATATACTGATATTCTACAAGGTGAAAATGAATGTGATTTATAAATATCAACACCCACCAATCAACTTCTAGTAAGGACTATAGTGTTTGATATCTAAGATGACCATCTACACAAAAGACCACTTCTAACAGGTCATGTGAGAGTGGAGATTAACATAGCTCATGAGCCGAGTACCGAGCTAACTATATCATTGTTTGATAGAGATAATTATATGATCGAACAATCTATCAAAACATTCATCACACAGTCATCAAATCTTGTAAAAACACATTTTAGAAATGAGGTATTCATTTTCAATTTATTTTCCATGATAAAACATCAATAATTAATGAAAAAAGGTCCGAACCAATAAATGTTATTACTGATGAAAAAAGGGATTGGGTGAAACGAAAGGTCCACTAAAAAATATATAAAAGATAAAGAAATCAATCAAAAATATCTTATGAAATCACCTTTACCCCACTTGTTCAAAATCTATACTTACTAACATTGACGGTTCATGCAGATACAAAGTTACAAAATAGTAGTAGTCACATAGTTTATTTTGAAGAAAAAATGTATGGATAGGAATTTATAGATTAAATTTCTTTTAAAAATTTAAATTAAATCCTCATCCATGAATGGATAAGAGCCTCGGTTGTAAATGTATACCTGAGGTATGTTTTATTGATTTGTTTATCCAAAAAGCTAATATACTATGTTAATTATGACTCAATACATTTCATATTTTTTTTTCAAGTGTATATATCGATACCAATTGATGATACTACCCCATGAAAATAAATTTGGACTCATTAGTCCTCACATCACTTATATAGAAAAAAACAATATATTTAAAAAAATTTAATGAAATAGTGGAAGACCTGGCCAAATTATTTGAAAGAAAACTTATGGATGATAGAATCTTCTTAATAAAAATGATATAGGGATAAAAATATACAATTTAATCATATTAAATATATTTTAATTTATTTCATTACTTATTCATGTTTATTTTTTAGGAAACATTGGATGCTCATTGTGTTCAATTTGGATACTCCAATGAATTATTTCCTGGATTCAATGCATGGATACCAAAAAATCTGACCACAGATGATAAATTTTTTCAATTTTTTTAGACAATACATCCAATATTTTAGAACTAAAATTCAAGTTATATATTTTATATTTTGTTGTAATGAGATTTGTTTATGATATGGTAGTGTTTAAATACCATGAAAATCATGGCATGAGGACAATTCATGTACACAAGGAGCTTTCCATGATCTACAACTAGACAAGTACCAATATATATAATAAGAGTTCACTATCTAGAAACAACTCAAAAAATTACTTATTTTTCTCAGTTTTTCTACAGTTTATGAAATAAAAAAAGGGAAAAGATTACGGTTATTATGTTTGTAAACTTATGATAGAGATCATATTCCATCAACAAACTAGTATCTCCGAAGAGGTATTTTTGAATATAATTACTATTTCATTTAAAATATTTATTAATTCATTGTGTATTTATATTTTTCAATTGAAACTATGCTAGTAAAAAATACCCATATTCACAAGAAGATATTTTTTTTCTTAGAAAATAATGGACTATATACCTAATCATAGAATGTACACAAATATCATGAAGATGTGACTTCCATAGAAGTAATGGATTGTTTCATATTTAGGTTTAATTTATTTGTTTTTAGTATTACTCACATAATAATTATTTTCTTATAAATTTGGATTCATTTGTTTGATTTGGGGTGGTTTTTTCGAAGCCACTCATGATCGTGAGATATTAGAATTCAAGGATACAAATGAGATAATGAAAAAAAGAAACACGTTAAGAATATATGAAACCATCATGAAAAGGTGAATTACTATGAATTATTTAATTATTTTTTTCATCATTTAATCTAGTATTTTAAGGTTATTTTCCCCATCATTTTTATATAATACTTATTTAGATATGTTTACAAATATTTTGGGAAGTCATATTTTTCTTTGAACAATATACAACAGCCACAAAATAGATAACATGTTTCTTTCTGCCAACATTACCATGCTTTCCATTTCATTTCATTGTTGAGATGCCAAAACTACATATTGAGTCTATATTCTTATCTAAAAAACCATTATAAATGTTGAAAACCATTTGTTTAGAGGAAGGTTTTTTAGCTGGGAACAACAACTCAATATGAAGTGTTGGCAGTTATACAAAAAAATACAATGGAAATCATGGTAACTTTGGCAGTTTGGATTGTTTTGAAACTAGAATAAAATGACCCAAAAGTCATTTGGAACATGTAAGAATCTGTGTCACCTCAATCTGACACATGGTGTGATTGGAATGGCTCCAGGTGAATCTATTTTATTTAAAATTGACATTAATTTAGGAAAAAAAGAAAATAGACATAATCAAAATTGAAAAATTCATTTGTATTGTTTTGGTACATTAAAAAAATGATCTATACGTAATTTAGGACATGTTGGAATTAGCTGATCCTCAATATGATGCATGGTGTGACTGATATGACTCCAAGTGTGTCTTTTTATTTAAAATTCAAATTAATTATAACAAAAAAAGACTACTCACATACTCAAAATCAAGAAGACAAATTTGAATTATTTTGATACTTTAAGAAAATGACCCAAAAGTCATTTTTTATGTTTAGGAATCCCCCAAACCTCAATCTGATACACGATGTGCCCGGTATGACTCAAAGTGTCCGTTATCAATTTAAAATTGAAAATTTAGTTTAAAAAGTATTACTCACTGAAAACTGAGAAAAAATTCTCTAATTTACTTGATAAATTAGTAAAATAATTTATAATTAATTATTGACTTGTAGGAACCGGTCTTGAATAAAAATGAAACATGATGTGACTGATATGACTCAAAGTGTGTGTTTCTAGTTAAAAATTATATTTTAGTAAAAAATACAAGTGACATACTAAAAAATAATAAAACAAATTCATATTGTTTTTTTTACTTTACAAAAATTATCCATATGTCTTTTAAGACACGTAGAAATCATTCTCGTCTCAATCCAATGCACAGTGTGATTGGTATGTCTCCAAGTGTGTCTTTTTATTTAAAATTCACATTAATTTTATTAAATAGGAAAACTGACATACTAAAAACAAAAAAATCACATTCAGGTTATTTTTATAATTTATAAAAAACATCCATAAGTAATTTTTGACGTGTAGGAATCAACATCACCTAAATCCAAGAAACAATGTGCCTGATATGACTCAAAGAGCCTGTTATTATTTTAAAATTGAAATTTTAGTTAAAAAAGTGTCACTCACTGAAAAATATGAAAATAAACTCATATTTTCTTGATAATTCATGAGAATGATTGATATGTTTTTTTAAAAAGTTTGGGGCCGAAGCCTCATTTATTATTTAAAGCAAAGAAAAGGCATCTTTTAACTTGGTAGAGGGAGACCCATTACATAGCCCGAAGGCCCAGGGAGAATTTAGATCATTACTTGGCCCATAGGCCCAAAATTTTGGCCCAAGGACCATTCTATGAATAGTACTACTACAGTACTCTGCCTGCTATAGTAATGCATAGTATCCGCTGCTTCTACTATACCCTGCCGCCGCTAGAGTGACCCGCCGCCGCTATAGTGCCCGCCATTGCTACAGTACCGCTGTTGCTACAGTACGCTACAATACTACTATAATACCTGTACTCAATGGGTTTTGAACTCCCATTTTTCATGTAGGATTATAGGGTTCTTACCACTAAGCCAAACCCCAACTACAAAAAATTATTGATAAGTAATTTTTGATTTGTAGGAATTAGTGTCACGTCAAACCGACACATGATTTTACTGGCATGGCTCAAAGTGCATGTTTACAGTTTAAAATGTAATTTTAGTAGAAAAGACATGTGATGTACCCAAAACTGAGAAAAAATATGGATTATTTTGATACATTAGGAAAATGATCCATATTTCATTTGGGATGTTTAAGAAGCAGTCTCATATCACTATGATGCACAGTATGACCACGATGACTCCAAGTGTGTATTTTTTTTATTTGAAGTTGACATTAATTTTATTAAAAAAGACAAATGACATAATCTGAACTGAGTAAAAACATTCAATTTTTTTTATACTTTAGAAAAATGATCCATAAGTCATTTTTTTACATGTAGGAATCAACCACACCTCAATTTGATACATTATTTTCCTAGTATGACTCAAAGTGTCTGTTATGAGTTTAAAAATGACATTTTAGTTCAAAAAGTGTCACTGACTAAAATCTAAGAAAACAGACTCAGATTTTCTTGATAATTTAGAAAAAAGATTCATAATTAATTTTTATAATTTAGGAAGTAGTCTCATATTTAACTGATATATGATGTGATTGGTGTAAATCAAAGTGTATGTTTCTAGTTTCGAATGATATTTTATTAAAAAATAAATGTGACATACTAAAAACCAAGAAAACACATTCATATTATTCTGATACTTTATAAAAATAAGACATAAGTCATTTTTGATGTGTAAGAACCATCCACACATCAATCTGATGCACAATGTGATAGGTATAATTCAAAGTGTACCTATTTATTTAAATTTGAAACTAATTTTAGTAAAAAAAAGTGACATACCAAAAATAAATAAAACACATCCGAATTGTTTTGATAATTTAAGAAAATGATTAATAAGTCATTTATAACTTGTAAGAATCAACCCCAACTCCAGCTGAAACATGGTGTGACTTGTATAACTCTATGTATGTGTTTTTATTGAAAATTGACATTAATTTTTGTAAAAAGAACAAGTGACATGATGAAAAATGAGAAAACACATTCAAATTATTTTGATACTTTAGGAAAATGATCCATATGTCATTTTTTATGTGTAGAAATCATTATTACCTCAATATGACACATGGTGTTACCATCATTACTCCAAATGTGTCTTTTTGTTTAAATTTGACTATAATTTTAGTAAAAAGAAAAAGTTACATAAAAAAATTGATAAAATGCCTTTAGATTGTTTTGATACTTTAGAAAAAGGATCCATTAGTCACTTGTGATGTGTAGGAATCAGCCAAACCTTAATTTGATACATGGTGTGACTAGTTCGAATAAAGGTGTATATTTTTTTTAAATTGACATTAATTTTAGGAAAACGAATGAGTGACATATTTAAAACTGATAAAAAACATCTAAATTGTTTTGATACTTTTTGAAATATGATCCATGATTCATTTTTGACTGTACAAATCAACTACACCTCAATATGACACATGTTGTGATCAATATGACTCAAAGTGTGTCTTTTTATTTTAAATTGACATTAATTTCAGAAAAAGAAAAAGTGACCTACTGAAAACTAAGAAAACACATTCTGATTGTTTTGATACTTCAAGACAACATTACATGAGACATTTTTGATGTGTATAAATTACCTAAACCTTAATCCAATACATGATGTCACTAGTATGACACAAAGTGTTTTTTATGAGTTTAAAATTGACATTTTAGTTCAAAACACGTGTCACTCATTGAAAACCATGAAAATTCACTCTGATTTTCAAGATAATTTAGGATAGTGATTCATAAGTCATTTTTGTCATGTTAGAAGTAGTATCATATCAAACTGATACATGGTGGGACCAGTATAACTCCACTTGTCCTTTTATTCAAAGATGAAATTTTGTTAATTTATTCTTTTATATTAATGTTTAATTTAATTATTCTTAATATTACTAACATAATATTTTCTTTCTTATATAGGTGGATTATTTTTTTGGGTTGAGGTGATTTATTTAGAAACTGATACCATGGGAGGAATTTTTTGATATGGTATCACGATCACCAAAGATAATGAAAAATTAATGTTTTTAAATGCTTTTGGATAATAATTGTAAAGGTAATCATACAAACCATTGTTTTAAATATATACAGTAGTTTTTTTTGTATTTGTGATATAATAATTATTTCATTTAAATTATTTATTTTGTTTATTGGTTATAGGTTTCTTTAGTGTGCTATTATTAAAATATAACTCTACAGCAAGAGGGGCCTTTATCATCATTTTTTAGCACCGATAAAGTCACCCCTTTATTTTCACTTTTTAGTGCTGTTAAAGGGGTCCCCCCTATAATATCATTGAGGATAACAACACATTTTTATCACTTCTAAAATAATTTTTTTGTTCTGTTAAAGAGAATATCTGTAGTAGTGGTATCACTAAATAACATAAGAAAACATAATATGGAAAATTATTATAGGTTAAAAAATGTTTTAGAACTTCGGTCAATTTTGAGAGAATCCAAATGTATGATTCACACTTCATTATATATGAATAACATTTATATTAACTTTTAATATTTCTAACACAATAATAAATGTTCAAGTATGATATTTTTATGGTGAGTTATCACTGGAAAATAGAAGCATGTATATTCTGGGAAACTGTTGAGCTATAGAAAAATTACAGAACTTTGATGAATTTTTATAGAATCTAAAAACCCCCAATCAGACTTCATTCTAGTTGAATGAAACATTGATAATTATATTAGTTATCTATCTTAATTAGTTTCACTCAATTAAGATAAATTTATCCTAATATATAATTAAAAAACTAAAGCAATTGTAATTTGAAAATCTGTTGTATGACTGAACACTTGTAGTAACTTCAGGAAAAAAATGTAAATGTTGAGAGACTGATTAAAAATTTTTCATAGTTGAAGAAAATATAGATAATATTATGTTATATTTAACAGAAAATTATTTGTGAAATTTTGATAAATGTATCTCTAGATATAATCAATATTCATAGAGTTAGTGGAATTGATTTCCGGTTTTCTGATTTCTAGGTTTCTTTTCACCTAAAAGATTCTATTCTTTTCAAAATTTCTCAAAAAAAGTGATAAGTTCAATAATCACTATAGAATAATATAATAACAAATATAAACAATTAATAACATGTAATAACATATATTAGAGTAGTTAATATATATAAATATATTTAATAGATGAATAAATCATGATAAAATAAAATAAAACAAAGAGATGATGATTTAATTATGAAAACCCACTGATAATGAAAAAGTGCCTCTCAACATTCAATCCCTTTTTGATAAATACAAAACATGAACTCAATCTCTCCCATTTTGTAAGGATAAAAATGTTAAGAGAGTGAAGATTAGAGCATAAAAAAATAACACGACATATTCTATCTTATTAAGGCCACTACGAAATAAGTAACAAGGTTTCTCTATGAAAATTTTTAATGCGAGTATACACACTTCTTTCAAATAATTAAAAAGAATAGTAAGATATTTTTTTATTGAATAAAATATATAGAAAACATGATTCACCATAATATAAATTCTTCCCCTTTAATAATGATAATAGACAAGATAAAAATTCCTAAAAGGAACTAGCATTATCTTCCTTAAAATACTAAGAAGTCAAGATTATTCAATAAATTATAGATTTAACTTGCTCAACCATAAATCAAAATCTTCTTGAAAAATAATAATCTTTTAAACACAATGATTAAAATATCTTCCATTAAACAATAAATCAATCAGTTTTCTAATGTTAAAATTGATTTTACTTGCTTCATCAATTTAAAATGAATAGAATACATATCACACTATAGAATTTTTTTGAACGATCAAAAAATTATATGAAAATAAAGTAATAAAATCATTTAAAACATGGTACCTTTTAAAAGGATAAATTAGTTAAACATATCCATTATGAAAACATAATTACACCTATTAAATAAAATTAAAAATATATTCTAAATATTAGTCCTCCCTTAAATTAAATATCACGAAAATTTCAAGGAATTAATGGAAAAATAGTTTTAACATAAACCCTATAATGATTCATGATATTTAAAAAATCATCCTCAAATAATTTATAATTAATTAAATAATAACTAAATAATTCCCCTCTTAATAGATATTTATCCTCTTTTAAATGATTTAACAATGAATGCTTACTCTCATAAAAAGATAGTTTAGTGAGAATTTTTCATCAAGGTAAACCCACCATGTGTAAAATATTGAACTATAATGATCCACAAAGAAAATTAATGATATTCAAAGAATATCATAACAAGTTTTATAATTTTCAATACAACAATATAAGAAATAATTAAAATAGTTTCATTCATAATGTAACATGATATTAAAATTAATGCAAGTGAGCAAAAAAATATAGCATTAAACATATACTTACTAACATGATAAAAAGTTATCGATCAACACTTTCCAACATACAATTGGATACAAAATTATGATATATGCATGCTTTCAATACAATGGGAAAATAAAATACAGAAAACAGTTTAAATTTTTTTGTTAATATATGCATATGAAAGTACAAAAGATAGAAGAATAAAGTTTAAAACAATTAAGGTTTTTCCAACCTACATAAAATAGCTAATGTATATAAACCAAACATTAATATTAAAATATAAATGGAAAAAGTTCTAGATTTTAACAGTTCTAGCTCCATGGATTTTTTCCTTTTAACTATCTTTACTAATTAATTAGACACTTCAAGATCATACATTAAATCCCAGGGCCATAGACATGTAAAAAATAAAACAAAAGGGTCTTTTGTAACACATATACTTTTAGGTCTGGTAGTGTTAGAATGAAGTGATTTAGGTAACCAAATATTTTTATTTCATATAGAAATTACATATTTTAGGTTAGATTAATTTTTAAAAACAAAAACATTTTTAACAGCATAAAATTGAATAATTTTAAAGTAGAAATCATTCTCATAAATAATTGGAATAACATAATGAAACATTCAACCATTGGCATGCATGTACTCTTATAACAAGACACAAAACAGTTTCTATATAGTGTTTGGTTATATACCACTACTAAAAATTAAAAGTTTTCCTATATTAGCATTATTATTTATATGGATTTGATTTAAATAATTTTATCTCTTAGTAAAAATTCCATCATCTATCTTCAAGGATTATATTTCATCAGTAAATTATTAGTTTTTTTATCATGGAAAGGATAACTTTTTTTTTATAAAAATTCAACCTTAAATCATAATTTTTGTTAGATAAGTATTTTTTTTCAATAAAAACATCATCATAATATTTCATTATAAATTAATATAATTTTTTTAAAAGGATAAAATATTTTCAATCAGTAAAAAATATTCATTAATATCATTAAATGATAAATTTTAAAAATTACAATTTCATAAATAAAAAGATGACTGTACCACCTATGTTTTATCTATAAGATATAGATTATTCTTTAAGTTTCTTATGCTTAATTTTGGAGTTGGAAGTAACACTACTACTAGAGTACTCAAAGGAACTCCATGTAGCCTTCATAGCTCTTTTCCCATTTCTCTTATACTCAACTTTCATTTGAGATATTATTTTAGGGAAGTCTAGTCTTAAGTGACCTTTTTTACACGTACCATATGAACTATTTTTCCCTAATTCTTCTTAAATTTATCCTTTAATTTTATATAATCCTTGCTAAAATTTCAATTAATTTTAGAAAATTTATAATTTGAATGTAAACTAATTGAATCATAGTATTCATCCACTAAAACATTGAGATCATTAGTCTTTTTTTAAGAAATATGATTTCCATTCTCAGCTAGAATTTTAAATTAATACTTCATGAGAGTCTAAATTAATTATTTAATATTTAATAATTAATCAGTGTGTACTATCAAATAGAAGTATGAATTCCATTCTTCTTAGTTGAAAAAAATTCTAAGTACCTTCAAGGACTCATAAGATTCTAGAATTGATGTTCCTAAAGCAGTGACATAATTTAGTAACTCAATGAATCTTCCAACCATCTGAGTGATACTTTCTTCTTAAAATATCCTAAATGTGTAAAACTTAATCTTTATATTATTGTATCTTAGTTTTTCTAAATTACCAATTCCTTCATAAGAAACTCTAATAGTTTCCCACATTTCACAAGTAGTTGAAAACTGAGAAACATAGTTGAACTCATATGGACCAAGACCACAAATAAGTGCATTCATATATTTATTATTTAAATCATACTCAACTTCATCAATAACAATAAACTTCTCAGTATCTACATTTGATATATTATAATTAATGAAATCTTTTATATATAGTTTTAAATAATGATTCTTCAAAAATATAATCATCTTAGATTTCCAAAAACCATAATTTTCACCATTAAAATATGGAGAATATATCATAGACATACTTTAATTAATATCATCCATTAAAAATAGTCTTCATCAAATGATCTTCCCCTAAATATTATTAAGTCCAAAAGAAATCTGCAAGAATTTCTAAATGAGAGTCAATTTTGATATCAAATGTTTGTGTTATGTAGAAATAATAGTATATCTTTAATGTTATCCAGAAATAAATAAACTCATCTGTTATGAATTATTGTCATTTAAAAATAGAAAAACCAGTATTTAAGAAACTTCAAATTTCAATTCCATGATTTCCAAAAGATCTCAAGCTATAACCCTAATTTTTATCCCATAGATGAGTAGATGAACTCTCAGGGGGGGGGGGGGTGAATCGAGTCCTTTAAAAAAAATATTACTGATTTAAAGACAACTCTTGATTTCTTAAATCCATCCTTACCTTTAATCAGATTATTTAATGAAAATATTAAGAAAATAAAGTACATAACACAATGATGAATAATGGTACCAGGAAAAAAATTCATTTATTATACTCTATCAAAAATATACTCCATGATTATGGTGATTTTACTAGTACGAGTCCTTTTTGTAGGGACTGAACAACTTGGGTGAAAATAGCCATTAATTATTACAAGTGTTTTACTAGGTATTTAAGTTATTTTATCAGGAACCTTGAAAGATTAATACAAGAATCAAACACTTCAAACACCACGATTGATTACAAGCATTTGAAACTCAATAAAATTTAGAAGAGATAGGAAAAGGTTTCATGAATTAAGCACATATTTGCATCAATAACTGATATTTAGAAATAGATATCAAATATAGTTCTTTCATAGAAAATTATCTTTAGGAATAATATGGATTTCTTCTTAATTAATTATTATTAGATACAATGTTTTAGCTTAAGACTCTTCCTTTAAAAAATAATAGCAACTAAATAATATTATTCTTCACACGAGCTTTCTTCTTCTTCTTCATGTAGAAAAATATAATATAAACAAATTATTTCAATTCCCAATTCAAAAATGTCGAACAATAGTTATAAAGATCAAAATGATACAACTCATCCATTTTTATTTATTTTTATATATATTTATATATTTTTTTAAACCTGCTATAGAAAATATATAGAAATATATTTCGTATCCATTAAAGATTTTTTATCTCAACAATATTTCCAAAATAAAGGGAAAACAAGATTACTATAATTCCTTCATGAATATCACATCTTCTATCTTATAAATAATCACGGGGAAATAACATGAAAAATCATTGAATATTTAATCCATAAATATATCCTCAAAACTTAAAAAATTGGAAACATTCTTCTTTCATGAAAATATTGCATTGATATGGATGGGTTTCCTCAAAACCAGTAGCTTAAAACTTCTCCGCCATTTCCATATTTAAAATACCCAGAATTTTATATATTTGAATCTATAGAATCTTTCTCATAATAAAGGAACACTAAAACTCCATTGAATGTTGAAACATTATAATTCAGTGACTTTAAGAGGATTCGATCATGTACATAAATTAATATTATCTAAAATGATTTGAATCCTCATTGAAAAGATTATTAATAATTTAATCATGAATATACAACTAATAATATTTATAGAATAAACCACATACCATTGTAGTAGATATAAATCTAAAAATTATAGAAAAACATTGTGTGGTAACCTTGATATTGATGTCCTATCTTCTCACTGCTTCATTAATGAATAATGTAAATTATATGTGATGACATAAATCAAGATAGAATAATAGATATTATGCTATAATTTTCATATTATGTGTGTAACTTCCTTATGTAGTCATCTTTGTGAAGAGAAATCTTGGTTTTCATTTAGCTTCAACGACTTCCTACAAATTGTGGCTTTCTGCATGTCGAGACGTAGATTTAAAACCTGATTTATGTGAAGGCATGTGTTCACATAAACCACATGTTTTAGGTTATATTATCCATGTACAAATCAATAATACATCCTTTATTTAGAATCAAAAGTGATATATATGGAGCAGAATGTGGAAGCATCGACGAAGGTATATTCATCATGTTGTATATGAGAATCAAAATATACTTTGTTCATGATGCATGATGCGCATATGAGTTCGTAATAGGAATGCTATTTTGGATATAAAATCACCTATAATCATGAAAAATTAATCATAAATGGAGTATTGTGTCAGTTAATAAACTCATATTTCTTTGGACAGTTCCAACCTTCTACTACTTCAATGGAGGCCATGAAACATAAAACATGGCTACTTGGAATGTGGGAAGTAGAGGATTGGGGGAAAACTACTACGACCAATATTTGTACTTTTTATTTTTCTCTGTTTCCTTTATTTATTATTATTTTTTGTTCTATCCCTATATATAGGGTTTTTTGTAGGAATTATAATATCATATGAGAGAATAAATAAACCTGGTTTCCTACTGCTTCTATTTTTCGTCTATAATCACTTCCAGTGATCTTCATCTGCTTCTATGTTCATTTGTGTTAGCTATTCAAAAATTGAAATTCAGTGGTATCATAGGGATTTGAAAATGGTTCTATCTCTATGTGTGAGTTTTTTCAGATTTTTTACTGAACTATAGTAGGAGGAGGAAGATGGTGAATAGTTAATACTATTCCAAAATTGAACAATATATTTCCATCAATCATGATTTCCATGCCATTTTCATTTTCAAAATTTCCAAAGGAATATTTTTTTATTCCATATTTCCTCTCTCTCTAATTTTCTCTCCTTTTGTGTCTCCCATTTCAATTAAATTAAAATATTCCCTTTTTCTTATTGTTGAAATTCATGTCATTTTTACCTCCCATTTCTTCATTGCATTCACATCCCCTCTGTTGGCTTATTTTATTCCAAAAAAATCACAAGTATTTTTATATTTTTTATACCACATCCTATATTTACTAAAAATACAAAAATATTAGTTCCTCCCATCACCACACCACTCTTACATTATAATACAAAAAATATATATAACAGTATGAAAATATGAAAAAAATCATAAATCTGCATTGCTAAAATTAATATATATATATATAGTATTTTGAAACCATGAAAAAAAACAATCTACCTTCTAGATATATGAAAATATCATTTTCCTATAAAAAAATTTCTCCATGGAAAATGCAATTGCACAAGTGGCGATCTTGAAGCTGAAGAAAAATAATTATGCCAATTAGTGCATCCAAATTCAATCACTTATTGACACCCATGATGTCGTGGACATCATTGAATATGGATACACTAATATAGAATCCAATGAACTAGAGGAGACTCTTACAAAAGCTCAAAAGGCCACTCTTTAGGTGGAATGGAAGCAGGACTGCTAGGAAAAATCCATCATCTATCAAGGCCTTGAAAAAGTGAATTTCGAAATAATCGCTTCATCGAAATCATTAAATGAGATATGGGAAAACCATCCCAAATAATTCAAAGGCACTGAAAATTGAAGTGGATATGAATTCATTCTTTTTTAGGTGACTTTGGATTATTTTTGACAGAATCTTCGGAAACCCTTGCCGAGTATCATACTCTTGTAATAGTTGTGGTCAAATAACTATGAAGAAATGGAGATAATATTGCCGAAATAAAAGTATGTGAGAAACTTTTGTGATCCATAGATCCAAAATTTGATTATGTAGTTGTCTCCATAGAAGAAAATAAATACCTAGAGATTACTTCTATTTAAGAACTCATGCATATTATAATCCCATGAATTTAGGGTCAACTACTAGAGTGAAATGATTAGGGTGGAGCATGCCCCATAATCAATGCTGTATCTCAGAACATTAAAAAGGAGAAAGGGGTAAATCTAAAAAAACCTGAGGTAGAGGATTATATATAAAATCATTTAATCCCAGAAGAGGAGGATTTTGTGGAAGAAGCCCAAAACAAGGAGGGCATGGATATCAAAACTTTACTCCTTGAGAACGAGGACAAGAAAGAAGGTGGGGGGGGGGATTCAAAAATAACCAACCAGAAAAAATAAATATCCAATGGTATAGTTATATAAAATATATAAATTATAGAAATGAATTTTTGAGAAAGAAACCTATGGATAATGATATCGAGGAGGCACACATCATCAAATAAGAAGACACTTTTGGAGAGTCCCATGTGTTGATGACACAAACATTATTACAAAATCAAGGTATATGGAATCTTGAATCTTGATATAGAAAACACATGATAGGAAAGAACAATTATTTATGAACCTAGATGAGAAGGTTCAAGGAGATATTTCATTTGGATGTTTCACAATAAGATTTGTTTATGGAAGAGAAGATATTCTGATCATGAAAAAAGACAATAATCCTGATTTCATCTCTAATTTATACTATATACCTCACATAAAGAACAACATATTGAGTCTCCATATTTTGGGGGAAAGATGATTTATAAGCCTAAAAAATAAACCAATGGTGATTAGTGATGAAAAGGTACAACTGGTCATAAAAGTACCGATGGAGAAGAACCACATGTTTCTACTTATGATCCAACTAGATTTACCACAGTGTTTGAAGATAGTACATGATGATAAAGAGTGATTATGGATTCCCAGGTTCATGAATATAAACATTTAAAGATTAATATTAGAAGAAATAAATAATATGGTGAATGTGATTCCTATCATTCGACACCCAAATAAAATTTGTGAAAACTTTTTTTAAGAAAAAAACATAGAAACAACTTTGTAATGAAGGACATACAGAAAGATACTATTCCACTAGAGCTAGTTCACACCAATGTGTGTGGTCCAATAAATCCAAAATCAATGGAAAGAAGAGGTATTTTCTGACATTTATCGATGATTATACCAGGAAAACATGGATATATTTCCTCAAAATGAAGTTGGAAGTGTTTGAAGTCTTCAAAGAATTCAAGGTGATGGTGGAAAATCAAAGCAAACATCGCATACAAACTTTGTGTTCTAATCGAGGTGTAGTTTATAACTCTAATTTTTTTCAAGAGTACCTAAAGCAGTATAGAATTCAGTATCATCTGACATCATATTACACACTACAACTCAATGGAGCATCCAAATGGAAACATTGAAATATTCTCAACATGGTAAGAGACATGTTGAATGAAAAAAGAGTTCCAATTACTTTTTAGGCTGAAGTAGATTCATGTAAAGTGTATTTACTCAATAGATGACCAACTAAAAATCTTGATGGAAAGACACCACATGAAGAATGTACTACTCACAAACCATGTGTAATCCATCTTAGAGTTTTTGGTTCAATTCCCTCTGTCAGGATCGAGGAGGCCAAAAAAATTATCAAGGAAAAAGGAGCAATGTGAGTCTTTATGGGATACAAAGACTGAGAAATGGGATATCACTTGTATGATCCCATCAACTACAAGATTATATTCAGAAAAGATGTTATCTTCATTGAAAAGGAGACATGGAAATGAAATCAACATGATGCTTCAAGAGAGGTATGACTCACTCTACAAGATGGAGAAATAGTTAAAGAAGTACCATTAAAGGAATGAGGAATTTAAGAAACACATATCCCATCACGAAATAATCCTACATATGAAGACATTGAATGAGAGATTTCTCATATAAATCCCCAAAACGTTTGAAGCATTACACACACACACACACACACACAGATATATATATATATATATATATATATGAGATAATGAAACCATTGGAGGAGTTTGTAAATTTGTATTGTCTCTTGGTGACATCCAATCTAATTAGATTCAAGGAATATAAAATAGAGAAAATATAGAGGAATGTAACAGATAAAGAAATCCATTACTTATATTCCACTAAAGGCTACAAGAAAATGGAAGGCATTGTCTATGGGGTAGTTATTGCACCCATTGTTTATCCACATGGGTATGATTCATATTCATGAATCACAAGGAATACAAGTTTAAGGGTGAATTTTAGATAATAAAACTGTATTTATTTGGACGATTCCAACATTATACTGCTACAATGGAGGTCTAGAAACTTCAAACATGGATAATTAATGTGTTGGGAAATGGAGTATTGGGAGAAACCTACTGAAACCAAGCTTTGGACTTTTATTTTTCTCTATTTTCTTATTTTATTTGTTGTGTGGTTGTATCCCAATAAATAGATTTGCTGTAGGAATTTTAAAATAATAAGAGATAATAAATAAACCTAGTTTCCTAATTTTGTCATTTTTCTTTTGAAATCACCTCTAGTAATCTGCACATTATTCTGCATGAATTTATGTTAGATTCTACACAATCTAACTTCATCATAAAATCACATCATGGGTAGATTCCTGCGGTGCTTCTGAGTTATCTACATCTTGATTTCTTCAATTTTTAGCATTCACGGTGAATAATACATTATTAAATTGAGTTTTTTAGTGTTAGGTCCTACATGATTTGCAATGTTCTGTCTTCTTCAAGATATGTGAAACAAGGCATTCGAAACCTACTTAAAATATCTATATGAAATAAGTTCATTAAATTCCCAGAAATGTATACATTTATTTTATGCCACTATAAATAGTTAAATTTTAAATTCATCTAAGTTTTCCCATTTTTGTTTATTTTACACCACTGAATTATATGGGATTCTTTAGTTATTATTTTTTTGGGAACTATTCACATGGACGTTTTTTCTTCTCCTACATACTTGTTAACTTTACTCTATAGCGTTCTGAATTTAGATCATTGATTATGGATGATCCAATGTTGGATACTTCTTACAGCTGTTCTTGTTTGACTCGACCTTGATATGAGTCACTTCCTCTGTGACAAATGGAATTATTCCATTTTTCCCACCATCCATTCTTTATTCGTTTATGTGAATCTCCCATTTCATATTGGTTGTCTATGCGGCTCGCATCCAGTGGTTCTGACCACACCACCTGACGACCTGTTGACAATCCATTATGACTCCACTGCACTATGATTCAAGAATTCAATTCATTCTAGGATGTTTTGGTTCATTGTTTCTCATTTGGTTCATATAGAGAGATCTCAGAGAGAAATTCCCTTATTGCGCATGGAGGATCTTGAAGTAGAATAAAAAAAGGGTTTCCCTGACATCAGAACTACCCTCAGTCTTGTCTCTACCACTTCCTACAAAAGAATTACTAATCCAGTGGAGATTCAGTGGATATAGACTAAACATTGGGTCTAGGGTGACTATGCACCATAGGGGGTTCTAGATATCAACTTCTATTCATAATAACCATGTTTTGATTTATGGTTCTTGGATCTGTATGAAATTTTTATTTTCTAACATGATTGGAACTGTATCTTTCTTGGGTGTGTGTGTGAGTCCATCCAGGAGTGGATGATGTTGACTCTACATGAAGGGTTTCATCAACACCACATAGGCAACAAGTCTGGCCTCATTGGATAGTTTACTTGGTTATATTCTTTACACTTATAGTTTGAATTTCATTCTTTCTTTTTCTTAGTAAAAAAACTTCTTTGGGTGGTGTCCTCTCTATGCACATAGGATCATACAGATCTATAGCACGCTATATCTAGATTTCTCTACTATTATTTACTTTTTGTCTTTCTATTCTTGTGATTAAATCGATTCACTTCTTAACAAACATTCAGCTGTATGATCCTCCTTATGAGATTATTGGCCGGAAATTAATTTCACATAATTTATTTAGTATTCCACTTTTTCCTCTTATGTGAACAGTTAAAATTGAAAAATGATCTAATATTGTATTTATAGGTGACTCAGAAAAGAATGAGTGGGTAACTTGAAAAATTTCCACACTTGCTCATTTTCAAACACTTCAAAAACCACTCAAATTTAAAATTCAACTTTGACATCAAAAAACATTCTCAAATTTATTCAAGATTTATGAAAAATTGAATTTCAGGTTTGACCTCTTCAAATATTAATAAAACTTCTGGAATCTTCTTTTTGAGTCTTCATCATAATCATCTCATTATGATATGTTTCTTTCTCATCTCATTGCGATTTGTTTCTTTCTCAACAAATTACTATCTATTTCCTTACCAGCTCATATGATTTCCATTTCTTTATTATCTCATTACGATTTTTGTTTCTTTCTTAGAGTTAGTCTAATTTAATTCCCTTCTTAGGGTTAGTATGATGGAACCCTAATTATGATGAAATCCCCATTAATATGGAATTCTCATTATGATGGATTTTCCATAATGATAGAAAATATTCAATGATGAATCCCTTTATAAACATTGAAATTATTTAAATTTAATCATCTTCAAACATTATAACTTCTAGACTTGATCTTCTATGATTGGACCTTCAATATCTAATTAAAACATTATCTTGATCAATAGAACTGATTCAATCGATACAATTCCTACTTTTCAAGAAAAGTTTTTTCTTGACAGTTTTCATGATTTTTTGAGAACCCCATGATAAAAAAATCATCTTATGATTTAGTTTAGAAACTATGAAAACATTATAACTTATGAATTCAAAATCTTGTTTCAAAACTCTTAAGCAATAATATGAATTCTTCAAAAAATAACATTGGACTTTCTAAATCAGAAATTTCTTTCTTTCTCAGGTTACGACGATGGAAAACTTCAATAAAAAAATTTATACCTCTGATTCTTTTTGATTGGATGATCTAAATCTAATTAAAATGGATACAATACACTGAGGCTGTTACTTATTAGTTCGATCCTATGATTCCAAAAAACTACATTCTTAAAAATATTTATCACAAAGCTCATTTTGATGGAAAAGATCCAATTCCTAAATAACAAAAACATTGTTATACAAAATGTTATTTGTCAAAAAATACAGAAAATTTATTAAAACAATTTGTCAAAAAAGGTGCTTTAATCTCCACCTTTATATTTTTTTGGAAACCCTTGTTAACAACTTTTACAACTCTCAGTTTTTTTTAAAACTCATATTTTTTAATCAAATCACATTTTTTTTTAATTTTATCAAATCATTTCATTTTTTCAAATTCAATTTCTTGGCACCACACTACAAGATAAAGTAATGTTTTTGAAGAAATTCCATACCTTGGTGAATTTTTTTTCCATTTAAATAAAAAACCCTCTCACTTTTATATTTTTCTATCACTTTACTTTTTATCTCACAATTTTATGATAATGATAGTTTCTAATTCATTAAATAAAGATAATTAAAAACTTCTTACAATATAGCAAGTTTTTACTTTCTCTCCCCCTTTGTCAACACAATGAAAAGCTTGGTGGGGGACCTTTATTACGAGGTTTAAGAAGTCATGGGAGGAGGATGAATATGAAGTTACATCCTCAATACCACAAACCTTTCTTTCAACATTGCTTTTGTAATGATATCAGCAGTTTGATACTTTAATGAAATGTATTCCAAAAAATATCTCCAACAAGTACTTTATCTTTTATGAAGTGACAATTTATATCAATATGTTTTGATCTTGAATATTTGATAGGATTTTTAGAAAGATCAATTGAACTTTAATTATCACAAATTATATTTAATTGATTAGAAACAACTACTTTCAAATATTCTAGCTGATCTTTCATCCAAAATATTTGAGTACATGCCATAATAGATACAATATATTCCTATTTAGCTATTCTCAAAGTTACTAATCTTAGTTTCTTACTATTAAAACTCACACAACATTAACTAATGAAAAATTTTCCCCCTAATATTTAGTTTCTATCATTAGAATCTCTAGCCCAATCGGCATAAGTATAACAATGAAACTTTATATCACTATTTCTTTTTTATAACAACCCTTATGAAGCTTTTCCTTTAACATATCTCAAAATTATTCTTTCTTCCAAAATATGCAATTATTTTTTATTAATTTTATACACGTTACACAAAGTCATAGGATAAATAATATAATTCCTTGAGGTTATAAGATAATGTAGGATTCTTATAATGTTTTGAATGTATTTTTTATTTACAATTTTTCTAGATTAATCTTTACTCAACTTTGTGATCATAGGTATAGGAGAAGAAAATTAACTGGATTATTCCATCCCAAAATTCATTAACATTTCCTTAGAATAATTTTCTTGAGATAAGAAAATGTATTTTCCCTTTTGTTGAAATTTCAAGAAAAAAAAGAATGTTAATTTTCCCAGTATTGACATTTCAAAATTCATCTTCATTTCATCAGAAATTTTTTTACTTAATTTTTCTTCATCCCAATAAAAAAATATGTCTTCCACATAAAAAATTACAATTAGAGTTCCAGAGTCAAAATATTTCATATATATGTTCATATTAAATTTTCCTTTAGAAAGATTTAACATTATCATACAATTTTCATGCTTTGAATACTAAGCATTTGGATCTTATTTCAGAACATAAAAAAGATTTATTTACTTTAAAACATTATTTTAATCATCACAATTTATAAACCCACATGTTTTTTCAATGTAAAATTCTTTCTCAATATCACCATTCAAGAAACATGAATTTACATCCATATGGTAAACATTGTATTTCCAATGTGGGGACATTGAAAGAAATATTCTAACAGTTTATAATCTTGAAACTGAGGAAAACGTTTCTTCAAAATCTACAACATACAAATATGCATATCCTTTACAAACAAGCCTAACATTGTTTCTTGAAACTTCTCCTTGTTCATTTAACTTTTTTCTTTAAACCCACTTGGTTCCAATTTATTTTTTTTCTGGACATAAAATTGTTTCCCAGGTTTTATTCTTCTCAATCTAATACAGATTAAAATTCACAACATCTAAACATTCCTTTTTATTAACAAATTATAGAACTGATTTCAGTTCAAATTTTGAGATAAGTGACGTCTGATTTTCTAACCTTAACTTTATTCTTATATAAAATGGAGCCTTATGATTTCCAAAACTTTTTAAGGACTCCTGATTTTTTTTGTAATGTAGGAAATTTTAATTTTCTTTCCCAGCTAAAATTTCCTCAACAAATTATTTTTTTGAATCTTGAAAAGAATTTTTTGACATACTTTCATTATTTTGGGAAATGACTAGTTTATCCTCCTTTGCACTCTCAACAACTTTTTTAAGGAATTTTTATTTTTAATTAATTTCCCATTATTTTATTCCACCAACTTTTGAAAAAATTTTCTCCAAATTTTTTAGCCTATTCCATTTGGTGAATAACTTATAAATTTTACTTCCTTAGCATTCTCATCAAACTTTTTGTAATCTGGATTTTTGATTTTTAGAAAACATAGAATTTAAAAAACTTTGAAGTATTATAATGAAGGGTTTTTAATACCACATTTCATAAGGAGTCATACTGGTTTCTGGTCTCAACGAAAAATTTATTTTGATCATGTATTAAATTACTAACAACTTCACTGAAATAGAACTTTTAAAGTTTGTATTCTGCTATCATATTTCTTCCCATTTCCACTAATCTTCTATTATTTCTTTACACAAATCCATTTTTTTATGGAGTAGATAGAGAACTATACTGATGTTTGATACCATATTTTATCAGATATGTTTGATAATTATTGTTTGTGAATTTGGTACCATTATATATTCTCATCTTCTTTATGGAAACCTCAATTTATTTCTCAACATCTTTTATAAGGAATTTTATCATTTCAATGGACTCTTCCTTGTGATTAGTAAACATGATTTTTTTTCATCTGAGTGAAATTATAAATAAAAGTGATAAAGTGTAAATCTATTTTTTTTATTTTTTTCTCATCGTTCCATAAAAATTGGAATGAATAAGCTGAAGTGGTCTATTAGATTGAATCTTAACTATTTTATTACTTTTTTAGTAATCTCCCCCCATTGAAAATTTATAAAAAAATATTCTTATCTTCAATTAAATTATGGAATGTTTCCAAAAAATAAACTTCAGAAATTTTGTTCATATTTTTATCTATAAGGTTTCCAAGTCTTCATTGCAATAATTTATTTTCAGCTTCATCACTCAAGTAACATTATTTGTTGAATTAACCTATTTAGAAAAGATTCACACTGGTTCTTTCTCCCTTTGTAATAACTTTTCCATCTTTCACACTTTTGATGATAAAAACTTATTTTCTAAAAAAAACTTATTTTACATCATCACAATGTTGACTTTCACAATGTAATTTATCTTTTAGCCCATCAAAAAATAAAACATTCTTTGATTTTAACTTCTCCATTTCAATATTATCCATTCCAATTCCTCTAATTTTTAAGGAACTATCATTAAAAAGGTAACTTCTCCTCCATCATGAATTTCAGAATGTTTCAATATTTTTATATCACCTTTCATATGGGAAGAAAAATAATTATAAAGTATCCATGGTCTATTCCTTTTACTTTATTTCAATGCTATCTCAATAAAAAATTCTCTTCCCACACTTTTTTCTTTTCATCTATTTTTTTTTATTTTCTATCATAAGAAACTTGTTTTAGAGGGAGTTTCATATATATTTAGGAACAATGAATATCCTGGTAACATCTTCAACAAACATATTCTATAAATTCAAATTTAGTTTTTGTTGGAAAGTTTCTAACAACTTGAGAATTCACCTTTTCAACTTTCTATAAGTTAGGAAAACCAGTCATTTTACTTTCATTATTTCTTCAACATTACTCAAACCTTCTTCCGGGTAGAGATATGTTGTGCCAAAAATTATAATCTCCATGCACAAGATTCCAAAAAATCAGTAATATGCATAAAATTTTGATTTTATATTTAAGGAAGATCTTTATTTGTAGAAACCTTATTGAGCTTGGTAACTTCTTTCAGTTCTAACATACTCATGATATGGAGAATAATTTCTTTTGAGTGAGTTTTCTACTTTTATAGAATTGATTGGTTTAACACATCATTTCTACAACCAAGCTATCCCAACATATTTTCCTAAACCTAAAAAGTTAAAATAATCAGATAAAAAATTATTTTTGGTTAGTGAAGATTTCACTTGATTATCATATTAATCCTTCTCAGAAACATTAGAAGTCTCATCTTTTAATTCAAAATATTTTAATAAAGTTTTTATTAATCTTAATCAAGGTAATTTCAGACTCAATAAGTTTTTTTTAAAACCTATTAACTTATTCTTCCTTAACTCTCAGTTTCTTATTGATATATTCAACAATATTAACATTTTCAGTAATTTTAATTTTGTAACTTAAAATCTCATGAATTTATTCATCCTCCCTCTTGAAAACATATTTTATTCATTCAGTAACTCCTTAAAAATATTTAATTTTTATCTTAATTTATTTCTAAAGAGATTTGTTTTTCTCAATAAATGAATGACGTTCTATTTGGAGATTATAATCTCTAAAAGATTCTTCACCCCATTATTCTTCAATATTTGAGGAGTCTTTAACTTTCTCAACTTTTTCAATGAAGGTTATGAATTTTTCTTAACATCCAACATTAGAATAATTTTTTATAGTTGAGTTCAATTCAAATTTCTAACTCAATATACTAATTTTGTTTCTAGTATAATTATTTTTTTTATTGGATATATTTTATTTTTTATCATTTCGGTTCCATTTCTTCCATTGAGGGTTTTCATCAGAAGCATATAGATATTCACCAAATTTCTTCCAAGGGAAATTCATAGACAAGTGTCCAAGTCCACCACACTCATAAAATTTGATAGGAAGTTTACCTCCATAATATTCTCTTCCTATTCAATAGTTATTGGACATAAGATTCATGATTTTATCATTCAACTCATCATCCTCTTTACCATTAATGTCACAAGGATCAACATCTTCAACATCTTGAAGTTTCAACTTTCTCATAGATTCAAAAGACATTTCATCTTTCATATTATTTTTAAACATTGGAGCTTTTATCATTTCATAAGAAACAGGAAAGTTATTCAATTAATCAAGATATAAATCATTCATATCTTATAAAGTTGAAAATTTAGAATCAATCATGTCTAGGAAGTTTCACATAAGTTTCTTCAAAATTTTAGAATCTTACAAGATATCTCTAAATCCTCTGATGCTACAAACAATTTCATTTACTCTAGTGAAGTATTCATCAATATTTTATTCATATCTCATTCTAATGTCTTCATACTTACTATACTAGATTTATATCTTTTCTTCCTTCACTTTAGAATTACCGTCGAAAAACATTTCCATTATGCACCACATGGTTTTTTAAGTATTGAGACCCATCACCTTCTGATAAAAATTATCTAATAAAGACATAAGGATTGTATTTATAGCCTTTATATGAAGATCTATATTTCTCTTATCAGAAAATATCATAGGATAATATTTCTCAATAGGTGGTTAACCAATAGTAGAAGCATCAAAAACTTCCACGAAAAGAGATAAGAGACAAGTAATCATCCAATTTTTATTATCTATAATATTTATTTTCCATCAAATATAAGATTTCCCCTACTTTTGACAGAATTGATATTATTAATGATAAGGATTAAATAAGTAAACCTTCCCCTATAATACCAATTGAATTTATAAAGGATAGAATAAAAATTTAGAAGGGGGGGGGGAATTGAATAATTGGTTTACTTTTATATGTTTCAATACATTTTAAAACTTAACCCCTATAAGATATTAAGATATGTTTCATTATCATATTTTTATAAATACTCATGCATAAAAAATTAGGAAACCAAGTAATGCACATATGATTTATATGGTTATAGATTAGTGTGATAACCTACATACATTCCATAGCCACTCCTGTGGGTCTATTGAAATTCACTATTATGACGAAGTGATTACAAATTATGACAAATCTCGTTATATAACTACTGTCTCCTGATAAGAAATATTATACTGAATCCCATTAGTTTACAATGTTTTATTTTAAAAAAATTTATGCAAACAAAATAATAAACATTTTATTGAAACTTATACACAATTGCTCAGTCTTAACACTTAATTAATTTTGGACGGATCAAATTATCTCAATCTGATGATGTGAATACGAGTCTCTCTTGCTCAATATACAATTCTAAAACTATGCTCAACACTCAGTCTGATCTTCCTCAATATGATGACTCAATATGATGGACTCAATATGATGAATCCATTATCAATTTGAAAAATTCAAACTCTACTCAATTGATTAATATGATGTTCTCAATACGATCTTTCTCAATTCTATAAAAAGCATTCAGTTGTTTGATCCTCCTTATGAGATCTCTGGTCAAAAATGAAATTCACTTAATTTCTTCAATGATCCTATTTTTCTAATTATATGAAAAGTAAATAATGAATAAAGGATCTAAGAAAGTATTTATAGGAAACTCCGAAAAAAATATTAGGAAACTTGAAAACTTTCACTGCTTCCTTATATTTTAAAAGCATTGGAAATCACTAAAGTTTGAACTTCAAATTTAAATCTTTCAAACCTTCTCAAATTTATTTTATATTTATAAAAAAATTAAATATCAAGTTTGACCACTTAAAATATTCATAAAACTTTTTGAATCTTATTTTATCATATTCTTTATAATAATCTCATTACGATTTGTTTCCTTCTTAGGTCATTACAATCTATTTCATTCTCTGCTCATTAAGATTTGTTTCCTTCTTAGCTCATTATGATTTCTGCTTCTTTCTTATATCATTAAGATTTATATTTCCTTCTAATCTCATTATTATTTCTATTTCATTATCATCTAATTATGTTTTTTTCTTCTTTCTCTAAGTTTTTATGATTGACATTTTTTCTCAGAGTCATTATGATGGAACCCTCTTTATGATGGAATTCCCATTACGATTAAATTATCATTATAATGGATTTTTATAACAATAGAAAGTATTCAATAATTATTACATTTACAAACTTTTAAATTCCTTAAATTTCATTAGCCTCATATAGTTTTACATATGGATTTGATCTTCTATGTCTGGTAATTATGGATCTGATGATAATATTTTCTTGATCACCAGAACTAATTCAGTCAATACGATTTGTCTATTTTTTCATAATATTTTATCATGATAGTTTTCAGGATTTTTAATAACCCCATGATAAAAAAATCATCATCTAATTTAGTTTAAAAAACATGAAAAAATCTAACTAATGACATCACAATATTATTTCAAAACTCTTTAGTAATAGTACAACTTATTAAAACAAAACATATGACTTTCTAACTCAACAAATTCTTCTTCTCTCTGATTATGTCAAAGGAAAAATTATAGGAAACAAAAATTTATTACTCTAATTAGTTTGTATATGTAATCTGAATATGATGCTGATGGATCCAATACTCTATGTTTGAGGCTTCTCAGTCTTGTCCTTTGATTTCAGAAAATATTTTTTTAAACAAATTCTTAAAAAACTCATTACGACGGGCTGGATCAGATTCTTGAATAAAAAATACATTCTTATACAAAAATTTTAGTTTTCTGAAAATAAAATAATTCTATTAAAACAATTTATCACGAATGTTATTCATATTTCAAATATTAAACCATAAAAAATTTACTTTACTAGTATTTTAAAGTAGTAGGAAAAATTATGTTTCTGATGTTTTTCAAGAGAAACTACTATAATATTTGGAAACTATTTCTTGATATGATCATCATATAATATAAAAATAAAATAATATTAATTTTTTTTTAAAATTAAATAATATGTAGTATTATAATTCCCTATACAAATTGTACCATTTTCTCATAGTTGAGAAGAATATATGTATGAGATCTTTGATATTCATCATCAGAAATCCATCATTCATGAACTCCACCAAATCAATGCCCAAGATTATTAAAAACTGATAATTGAATGTTAATTGAAACATAAAAATTTCCCTCATTTTGGACCATTTGTTTATTTTTTGAAGGATGTTCAGGTAGGAAATATTGGGAGTATAAAAAAGAGTTTTACACTTCAAAATAAGCTTCTAAAATTGACCGTTCCACAGATACTTTTTTACATACCATATTCTGAAATTTCTATAAACATATATCATATGGATAAATCCATCAAAACTGTACCAGACCTACACATTTTGATTCATGTAGAAAATAAAATATCAAATGTTCAACTGAATCAAGGAAAGGCGATGAAATTTTTTGAGCTTATAAAGAAAAATAAGGATATAAATGGTAAACATTATTCCATAAATCACCATTATAAGGATGATTTAAGCTTTTACTAGTTGAAATATTGGATTTGTTCTATGAAATCAATAACACTGTGATTTTGAGATATAAATAAGCAATGGAATTTGGGTGTAAGTGGGAAATACCTAAAATGTTTAATATGAACCAATCCTGATATTCCTTGTTCATCCTCCTTGTATATTGATTTTACACATATAGGAAAACTAACTAAAGAACCATTTTCACCATAATATAAGATTCAATAATTCGAACATGAATGTATCTTCTAATAACCAATACCCAAATTATATATCAACATGTTTCCCTTATAAAAATAGGCAGGAAACACACATTTCCATTAGGTAACAATTATTTAACCAAATAGAATATCTTATCAAAATAGCTATTTTCAATTCCATTATCTGATTTATTAGAAATAAATTTTATAACCAATTCAAATTTTATTATCTTGAAACTAGGGTATAAGGTATCTTCAACAAACTCCAAAAAATTATAAAATTGATATGGTTCTAATGAGAGAGTTAAATCAATATCATTTTGAGTTTCTATTTTTTGAAAATATGGACCAACAACATTATGTACTAATGTTTTAAACTATGATGGATATAGAACCAAATAATTAGTATCAACTTCCAAACTATATTCACCATGTTGATAAAAAAAGTAATCTTTTTGAAAATCAAAACACAATAGATGACCGATAAGTTTTAAAATGTTTAAAATATATATAGATAAAATTTATTATGTGGACACTTAATTTTCCCTTCTAAAACAAATTCTAGTTCAGATGATGAAAATTATAAAAAATATTTATCTCCCTCAATATATAAAATATTTATACCACAAGCATTTGGATTGTTGCGATGATTTATCCAATCAAAATCTTGTAATAATTATTGTTTTTTAATTATTTGTCCCTTATTTTTCTAAAAAGTATAAAATAAAAATATTAGTTATAATTATTCTAATATAAGGAAGTGACTATCTGAAAAAATTAACAATTCAAAAAATTACAAATTATTCATAAATATTATCAATTCTCTCTAATTACTGCTAATTTTCTCTAATTCTGCAAATGAATGATAAGTTTTTCTAATTAAAATTTTTTTTTTATAATTATCATTAACTATAATTAAGGTAAATAGAATTCTAGTCTAAGGGAATGAGGGAAGCATGGACTATAAAGGATGAAGGTAATGAGAGAGTGAAAGAATTCCCATGTTACTGCGTTCAAACCATCAGGAGGAGAGATAGTCAGGGGTAAACCTATGATTTTACCCATAACTACCTCTCCTCTAAATTGTGTGAGCATATGGGAAATAGAATTAATTAACTCCTTATTCACCTTCATCCCCTCCACTATATGCTTCCCTTATGGGGAGCATGGAGTAGAGGTGGTGGAGGTGACCACAGAGAAATAATATTCGCACTAGAATTATTTTACTCTGCCATCCCCTTCACCCCCTCATCTATGCTTCCCTCACACCCCTTGGTCTACCTTACTTTACTAATTATGGTTAATTATGTTTAATTGTGGTATTTTAGACTAATTATCTCTCATTAGCGGTGTTTATTTACTAAAAAAGCCCATTTCCGGCATTTGTTTTACTAAATAATACTCATTTTTAGTAGTTTTTTTACTAAATACACCTCATTTTTGGTTTGTTTCACTATTTAATGCTCATTGCTGATATATTTTTACTATTTTCCGCTCATTACCTATATTTTTTACTAAATAACACCCATTCTTGGCTTTTTTCTAAATAACACGCATTGTAGGTATTTTCTACTAAATAAAACTCATTGACAATATTTTTTACTAAAAAACACTCATTTCTAGTATTTTTTAATAAATAAATATCATTGTATATATTTTTTACTAAATACCACTCATTGATGAATTTTTTTTACTAAATACCACTCATTCCTAGTATTTTTTACTATTTAATTCTCATTACTGATTTTTTACTAATTACTATTGATCACTGGTATCTTTTACTAAATACTGCTAATTGCCATAATTTTTTGCTAAATGTATCTCATTCCATGTATTAATTAGTAAATACTTCTCACTGTGTGTATTTTTTACTAATTAAAGATCATTGCCATTAGGTTTTACTAAATAAGGCTCATTATCAGCACTTTTTTACTAATTAATGCTCATTGCTGGTATTTGTTTACTAATTAACACTCATTGCTGGTATTTTTTACAAATTACTGCTCGATTTTGGTATTTTTTACTAATTAACACTCATTTAAATTGTTCTTTTACTAGCTAACACTAATTTCCAGAATTTTTTTACTAGCTACCACTAATTGCCAGTATTTTTTTACTAATCACTGCTCATTGCCGCTAATTTTCACTAATTGACACCCATTGCCACTATTTTAACTAATTAATTCTCATTGTCAATATTTTTTTATAAATTCTCACTCATTACCAATATTTTTTTACTAATTAATGATCATTACAGGTATTTTTCAGTAAATACCACTAATTGATGATATTTTTTTACTTAATACCACTCATTGATATTATTTTTTATTAAATACATCTCATTGATATTTTTTTACTAATTATTTCACATTGATGGTAATTTGAACTAAATAATGTTCATTACTAGTATTGTTTAATAATTAACCCTCATTTCCAATTTTTTAGTAATTATCACTCATTAACGGTATTTTTTTATTATATATCACCCTTTTCTAGTATTTATTACTAAATACTACTCATTTTTATTATTTTTTACTAAAAACATCCATTGCCAGTATTTTTACTAAGATGTTCCCAAAAAGGGCTCTACGATAGGGTTTCTCCCCCAGCCACCACCTTCCTCTTCTCTGTAGCAGATCAGCCGAGCTCCTCTCCTCACTTCTTCAGTTCGGTGCGATTGTGGCTTGCGTTATCCCTTTATTTGGCTTCGTGGGCTTGATCTTGTCATACCTCATCCTTTTCCAGCCTTTGCATGGCGGTGCAGTGAGGGCTCAAGGTTCAGTTTTCCACGCTGCGGTGAAGGTTGCTTCTTCATGGTTGACTCGGGTAGGGGTGTGTTGGGAAGATCTGGTTGCTGGGTGAGGTCTCGAAGGTAGCGATGAGATCTCTTCTTCCTCCTCACAGGTTCGGATCCATAGGTGTTTGTGGTTAAGGGTTTTTTCTTTTTTTCTTTGATATTCGATAGTGATTTAGATTTTTGCGGCGTCGCTCGTGGGAGGATCCCCACTCCACCTTTCCACTTCCCGTGCGAGATTCGGACTCCAGTGTGGCTCCTCGACCCTCAGGCATCTGCGGATGGTTGGGGTTGGGATGGAGGTGGGGTCCTGGCTTCATTTCCTGCAACCGGCGATGGTCCCATGGTGAATGGGTTCTTGATGAGGGTGTATTGGTCTGTAACCATGTTCATCATTATTTTCTTCGGTAATTGGCTCCGATATGATGGCATTGGGACTTCTCCTGATGTGTGTGAACATGGATCGTGATTTCTTTGGGTTTCATGTCTGGTTTTGGATGTTTTTTTCCTTTTGATTTCTGTATTCTGGCATCCTATGTTTTTCTGTTCTCTCCGGCGATGTGGAGATAATGAACGTCTGTTAGAGCGCGCGATAGACAATAATTTTTTGATGGTTACCTCTGGAATTTTGGTATGGTGCTTTGATCATTGATGACGACGATACCAGTGTAACGACGACATCGAGTGGTGAGGATGACGCAGATAGTTGTGTTAGTGATGATGACAATGTTGGTTTTGAGGCTAATGTTGGTTTCAAGGGTGCCTCATGATGAGATGGGTGATAGTTTTTGAAATTTGAATTATGTTGTTTTGAAAGGTAGTAATGGCGTTCTTTGATTAGGAGTGTTGTTTGATTTGAATTTTGAATTCTGAATCTGGTGTTTTTTGGTAAGGGTTCACACTTACCTCTTAAGAGTGTCATTAGAAAATACAAAAAAAATTATGGATTGAGGATTATTTTTACTAAATAATGCTCATTGCTGATAGTTTTTACTATTTAACACACACTTCCAGTAATTTTAACTAATTACCACTCATTGCGGATATTTTCTACTAATTATTTCTCATTGCCTTTTTTTACTAAATACCGCTCATTGCATGCATTTTATACTAAATACTGCTCATGTAGGAATTTTTTAATAAATAATGCTCATTACTAATATTTTTTACTAACTAAGAATGATTACTGGTATTTTTTACTAATTAACTCTCAATATTGGTGTATTTAACTAAATAACATTAATTTTCAGGTATTTTTTACTAAATACTTCTCACTACCTGTATTTTTACTAAATACCGCTCATTATAGATAATTTTTAGTAAATACCATTAATTGTCAAGTTCCTTTACTAATTAACATTCATTGCGGTATTTTTTACATGTTACCACTCATTGTTGGATTTTTTTACTGAATACCACTCATTACCAGTATTTTTTTACTAAATACCATTCATTGTTGGAATTTTTTACTAATTAATGAAAATTTTTAGTATTTTTAATAATTTTCATTCATTGCCAGTATTTTTTTTAACAATTATTGCTCATTGCATGTATTTTTTACTAATTACGGATCATTGCCATTAATTTTAGCTAATTAATTCTAATTCCAACTTATTTTAACTAATTAACACTCATTAACGATAATTTTTCATAATTATCTCTCATTACCATTAATTTTTAATAATTACTACTCATTTCTGATATTTTTTACTAATTAATTCTCATTTTCAATTATTGTTTACTAATTAATGCTTATTTTCATAGATCTTTACTAATTAACTCTCATTTCTACTATTTTTAATAAATATTTCTTATTACATGAATTTTCTATAAATTACTACTCATTGCTATTAATTTTTAATAATTAACACTCATTTTAGCTAATTTTAATAATTACTATTCATTTCTACTAATTTTTATTAATTCCCGCTCATTACCGGAAATTTTTAATAATTAACTCTCATTTCTGCTAATTTTAACTAATTAATTCTCATTTGTGAAAATTTTAACTAATTAAGGATCATTACCAGAATGTTTTAATAATTCTCTCATTAACATAAATTTTTAATTATTCTCTCATTACTGGTATTTTTTAATAATTATCACCCATTTCTACTAATTTTTATTATTTTTTGTTCATTTCGCTAATTTTTACTAACTACCACTCAATTTTTTCTAATTTTTCCTAATTACCACTCTTTTCTGCTAATTTATACTAATTAATGAAAATTTATAATAATTACGACTAATTTTTTGAAATACCCTCTAATTTTACTAATTACTGCTAATTTTATTAATTTCCGCTAATTTGGACTGATTACCGCTAATTTTTAATAATTATTTTTTAATGATTAATATTTTGCATTATTTTTTTAAAAAACAGTGTTAACTAGCACTAATTACTTTTAATTATTAGAAATTGCAATAAATTAATATTAATTATTACAAAGATCTAATTTTTTTACCAAGTTCTGTTAATTAATAATATTTATTTATCAATTATAAGTAATTCCTATTAACCACAACTACTTACTGAAAATTAAAATTAATTACTGAAAATTTAAATAAATTACTAATAATATTAAATAATTAATTTTAATTAAAATTAAATATTTCAAATTAAAAATAATTATTGCTAATTAATATTATTTACTTCCAATTAATGGTAATTAATTATAATTAGGGATACTAATTTCCGATATAAAATAAAATACACAAATTAAAATTTAAAAATATTAAATAAATGCATCAAAATTGAAGCTTTTATCAGATGAAAATCTGAAAATTTGCTCCCTTGAAAAAATTTAATATTTTAAACAAAGAAATGAAGAAGAGAGGACAAGAGAAGAGGGGATAAAATTTCTTATAAAGTGTAAATGACAAAAAATTAGAGGGGGGGGGGGGTCTATATATGTTAGATGAGTAATGTAATGACTATTTGTG
Source organism: Viscum album (assembly GCA_963277665.1). NCBI lineage: Eukaryota > Viridiplantae > Streptophyta > Magnoliopsida > Santalales > Viscaceae > Viscum > Viscum album. Next base: position 255,161,375 of record OY728128.1, on the reverse strand, counting down.
ACTAGATTCCCATCGAAAATAGTCCTAATTGCGATAAGGCACGTCATAATTAATACCCACCATAAATAATAATGTCACTGATTAAAAAAATATTTGCAAGGATCTCATCATAAATACTGGTCTGCTGACACATTATTTGTGATGGGTTATAAATTCCCATCGCAAATAACATTAATAAAAAAAAGTATTTTCAACAGGAGTAAATACCCATTGCAAATAGCATATCCTGTGGTTTGACATGAAGGCACACCAAAGGTATTTGAGATGGAAATGTTTTCCCATTGTAAATAATGATTTATTTAGTATTATTTGTGAGGTGAAATGTATCCAGTTGCAAATAGTACCATGGAACAGACTATTTGTGATGGGCAACGAGCCCGTCACAAATAGCCTGTCGCAAAAAGCCCCCTTTCCCATAGTGTCCTTGAAATGTTTTATTAAGAGAAAGATACACAGTATATATATCAAAGAAAATTTAATTTTTCATGGTTTTAATGAAAATTATTGTTATTGGATTTATCATTTTGAAATTGGGATGGATTGAAGATCTTATAATGATAATGGTTTTCGAAACAAAATTTTTGATAAAATTGAAGAAATGATTCGTGATATTGAAGTAGAGATAATTGAGAAAACACCGTCAATTGATCACTTATATTGTAATAGTGAAAACCCATTGTTTCTAGGTTATAAAAAATTCACAGTTTCTTCAATAATGTTACGATTGATGAACTTGAATGCCTTAAATAAATGTAGTGGCAAGAGTTTTACATAATTTCTATCGCTATTGAATGACATACTTTCATAAGACAATGATCTTCAGGATTCAAATTGTAATGTAATTTTTTTGATTAATGTGATTGGGGTACAAAAAGATACATGCCTTCGCCAATGACTTTGTGTTATATTAGAAGTAATATGAAGGTCTTTAAATGTGTCATAAATGTGGGGCATCAAGATATAAATTGAATGAAAACCAAAACATGATTCATATATTATTCAATATACCAAAACACATACTAAGGAAATTTTGTATCTTCCTATAATTCTCCATCTGAAATTATTATATGAAAATTTAAATGATGAAAAAATATTAATATAGCATGTTGATGATCATACATAGCTAACGGAAAATTACATCATCTATCTGATTTTCCATAATAGAATAAAATTGATAAATAATTTTCATGATTTTTAAATGAAGTTATAAATCTCATAAATGGATTTTTCACAGATAGAATAAATCCATATTGGAGCCTTAAAATACAACATTTTTCAAGGTAAATTTAATTTGAAATTTACAACTTATGTACAATATTTTGTATGATGCAAAAATATATCATGTTGAGTTTAATGATCTGTAGACCAAAACAAAATGTGAATGAAATTATTATTTACTTGTAATTACTAATTAATGATTTTAAACACTTTTGGGAGGAAGTCATAAATTTTTATGATTATTATAAAAAATAATGTTTCTAATTGAATTAAATGAATATGTTTGCTATAAATTAATTCCCTATATATGGAAACTATTCTGGACACAATGTCTTGGGATATAGATCTTATCTAATTTTTGCAGAAGGTAGTTCATTTTATGAACTACAACATGGGATAAAAATATTATACAAGGGCCATAAAGGGTTTTTTATATATGAATAAAACTTATTAAGGATTAGAAAAATTAATTCAATGACATATAAGAAATTAATATCAATCCAAACCATTTTTCAATGAATCATTATAATGAGAGAGTGAAAATATTAATGTTACATTTTGAACGATAGAAAAAATGGCACCGAAAAAAATATATGGAGGAAACAATCAATATGTTTTGAGCATCCATATTGGAGATCTCTTGATATCAAGCATAACATAAATGTGATTCATGTTGAGAATAATATCTATGATAATTTTATTGGAGCATTTTTATATATTAAAGGAAAGATAATGGATGGTGTAAATGTAAGATTGGATTTAATGTCAATGGAAATATGTTTGGAGTTAACTACAACTCCTAAATGAAAATGTACATACCTATCTCCCACTTATCATACATTATCCAAGAGTAAGAAAATGATTTTTTCAGCACCTCCATGGTATCAATGTACCACAGGGTTATTCTTTAAATATAAAAAAGATTGTGTCAATGAAATATTTTATGTTAATTGGAAATAAATCTCAATATTTTCATGTTATGATAAAATAACACTTACCAATTTCATTGCATGGAATAATTCCCATCCATTTTAGAATGATAATCATGAATGTCTGTTTATTTTCAATCCCATTTATAACAAAGTGATGGATATGAATTCATTGAAAAAGATAGATAATGATTCATTATATATCCTTTTTCAACTTGAAATGTATTTTCTGCCATATTTTTTTGATATAATGGTGAATTTAATTTTTTATTTGGCATGGGAAATTATGATTTGTGGTTAGGTATATCTATATTGTAAGTATCATTTTGAAAGGTATATGGAGATATTACAGGGGTATGTTAAGAATCCATAACAACTACAAGCTTCTATTATTGAGAAGTATATTTAGGATGAGGTTTCAGATTAAAAAAATTCTTATCTATAATGGAGAATGTTAGTTTTTACATCTCTCACTATAATGGAGTAAATTTGGTGCTATAGGGGATCCATGGATTAAAAATTAAATCATTTATAGGTGAAAAAAATAAAGTAAGAACATTTATAAATATTTAATTACAAAGATTATGCTCAACCATATATAAAATTTCATATTAATGTGTTAAAACAACTTTTATGTAGAATAATGATATGTGGGTACTGAATGAGAACATTTTTTTACCATATTTGAAGATACCATTCTTGGTAGATCAATTGTGTCAAAAACATTGAAATGGTTAGGGGTCAAAATTGTTTAAATGCAATAACCTATTCATGGTATGAAATTAATGACTATACATTTTCTACCAAATACCTAGAAGACAAAATTGTTGCTCAGAATAATAGTGTTTTATTGTTCACCGAAGCAACACATTTTTCTAGTGAAGAAGAAAAAAACCAAATATTCACTTGAAGGTAATATTGTGGATTTATTGAATAAATATTACATATTTATTAACATAAATTTAAAGTTCCCATGTTTTATTATAAATGGGGTTTTGTTAACAACAATGTTAAACACAATGAATTCTGTATGACATTGTTAAATGTGTATAAGTTAGAATACATAGATGAACCTTTTATAATGAAAAAACATGTGAAAAAATTTATATGTTCATGTTTCCTCAAATTCCCAGTAACTTATCATTTTTATAGGAAGAAAATAGTCTTTTAGTGATGATAAACATGGTTATTATGTTGAATTATATGATATCCCATCTTATATGGATATATTACAGAGGATATTTTTGATGATGTTGAAGCCATGGTTTGTTCTATATAGAAATATCAGGAGGAAAGAATTTGGGAAAACAATTATTTAGTAATCTTTTGATATTTCATGTAACAAATATTTATGACTTGTTTTACTTTTAAAATTATTCAAAATATTAGATAGAATATTTCTAATTTTTTTACTTAAGTCATATAAATTTTTGTATATAATTTTAGTTAACCATAAATTAAAAATATAGTAAGACTTCATAAATATTATATTTGATAAAAATTATTTTTTAATCATTAATATTATTTTTTAACTGTCTAATAAGTGTAATGTGAATAAACATTTTTTCACGTGGATTTTTTTTCTTTCAAGAAAATAATGGATAATTATCTTATAGATGGGAGATTCTTTATCGCATTTTAGAGTTTTTGTATTGTTTGTTTCCCTTATTCAAAATGAATTATAATATTTTTATTTAATTATATTTTATTATATGTCATTAATGTTATTAATTTTATTTATAATTTACTTTATTGATAAATTAATTATTTTAGTTTCTTATAAAACCTATATCAAGTTTTTAAATTATTTCTAAAAACATTACATATCTTTATGCTTGTCTATAAATTTAATTTTATCTATACTTAAATTTGTTTTATCCTTGATTATCTTTTTTCCCCATTACATAAATTTGTTTTACCATTACTTAAGTTTAGTTTTACCAAAACATCACTTTATTTTATCCTTACTTAACTTTGATTTACTTATAATTAACTTCACTTTACCCTTACTTAACTTTGATTTTCCTTCTAATAAGTTTGTTTTACCCTTACATAACCTATAAAAATTTCTATTTATCCTTACATAACATGTAAAAATTTATGTTTACCCATACTTAACCGTTAAAATTTCGTAACTACCATCACTCAGACTATATAAATTTCATCTTACCTTTCTTTAACTTATAAAAAACTCATATCAACTTTCCATAGCTAAATATTCTTAGCATTACTTAGACATTATTATTAGAAGTGTATTATTATTTATTTTATGCATTAAAATAAAACATGAATTTGAATTTTTTAACAGATTTCTTGGATGTTCTGAGCTTCTATAATATTTAAGGATGTTTAGGAAATGTTCGGAAGAGGATACAAATATACACAATGATATACTACTTTTCTGTTTTATGAACCATCATTTTTTTCAAGTGATGGGCAAGTTTGTGATCTCTTTTGACCAATTATTCATCTATTGGATGATATCTCAAGAAGAAATACCAATTTTTTTTACTTATACTACTTTGATGAGAAATGTTAATATAATACTCATGGAACAATATATATGCATCTCTTAAAAAATATGACTAATGGATTTATAACTAGTGATATATGAATTAATGACATAATAATAACCTGGATCATTTTAGTACTATTTATTATTGAGCTAAAATGAGTTAGAAACTATTGAAACTTTTTTAATTTATATTTATCTTATAAACTATTTAGATTAATTTAATATTTGTTGGTTATTTTTTTAATTTTTATTTATATTTATATGTAATTGTGGGATTGTTTTAATAATTCTTTGTTAATTTGATTTATAGGATAATGTAGGGTCATACTCTTGATTCACCTTTGAATTCCAGTGAGAATCCTACACATACCACTAATTATGGTCCTCATTCTATAGAACATGTGAATTATAGGGACAAAGAAGTATTCAACAGTAGGTAAGCATGGTTGTACATGTTTAAATAAATTTTTAGTTTCTTAAAGCTAGGAATAGAGGATATCTACTCAGTTGGATGATAATACTAATCCCATAGGTCAAAATTTGACTTAATTGAGATGTTTTATTGAAATAAAGCCTTGAAAAAAAATCATCATTTTGACTTCTGATTGGAGAAATTTCCCCACATAGAAACTAGTTCAGATATTACAACCAATTTTGTTAACTTCATTCATTATTGTATTACTTATTATTATATGTTTTTAATAATATATTTTATTTTTTCTTCTTTTCATTAGATGAAACATGATATAACTAACAATAAAAAATCCAAGAAGTGATGTCTATCTATTACTACTAGTAATTGAAGGGATTATAAATCAACCTTAAAATGTGAATTAGTTTTTTTGTACTAGACACAATGGAAATCCATTTCATATATATCCCATTCAAGAGAATGATACATGGAAGAAATTTATTGAAATCAGATGGAAAGATTCATTTTTGGTAAATGAAATGTCAATTTTTTGATGATTTTTGTATCACAATAATGATCATATTAATGTTTTAATTTTCCGTAACTAATATGAATTTATAATATCTCATTATGAGATCCAAACAAAAAATGTATACCCTCATAATTTATCTCATGAATAGTATATTTTACTGGAAGATAAAATGATGACTAAAAATATTCAAAAATTGAGAGCGAAATTATCAATATTGGTACATATTAACCCACATTCACCACCACCTAGACATGAAAAATAAAAAATTTATTAAATGAATAAAATGGGGACATATCCTACTAAAGAATATATGGTTTTAGTATAGATTATTATAAAGTTTTATTTATGATATATATGTTATTAAATTTATGAATAAGTTTTTTATAATTTTTAACTCACTAATAAATCATTAAAATATTCTATACATGAATCCCATAATGATAAAACAACACATGGTTCCCTCCTACCTAAGGGTAGAAAGAATATTTTAGCCGCTACATTGGGAAAGGATGAACAACCAGACCTCACTTGAGGATATTTGGTGGGTTTTTTAATTTAAAAAGTTTTTGGTCATTCTTTGTTGAGGATTTATGTAAAGGAAAAACTGATTCTTTAGAATTTCAGGCATAGAAGGTGGGTCAGAATATGGTGGAGAGGATCATTGATTCAGTAGAGTTGATATTTTCTGACATATAGAGTCAATTTTAGGATGTATATCCCACTATACCACTGGATGAAGATCTAGATCCTCTACCAATAACTCTATACCCCACACCTCTATCCCTTCCAGCAGATCCCACTCTTCTTCCTTTTCATGTAGAACCCACTTTTACTACTTATCCTCATCTTCCAATCCACTGTGAGTTATATGTTGAGGATCTGTGATATTATATTATATCATATGAGATGATATGTTATATTGGGGATATTTTACACCAAAAGAAGATAAATATGAATCATATAATGGAAACGGTACTAGATATTATAGATGCATAAACTAGAGTACCATTCCCTTTAGGTGATGTTTTGATAGTTGGAAAAATTTTTGGAATTTTTTTATCATGTCCATCTTGACTTATTTGAAAATTTACCCCTGAGGTATTCATATATTATAAAATTTATTTCATATTGGTGTTAAATGTATTTTAATATATACACATACTAGAATACATCAAAGGTAAATAAATATTGTATGGAAAGTGAAAAGATGTTGCGAAAACATCTACTTTAGATACAACTACACTTTTTAAATTATAAATAAATGAATCTCAGTCATTAGATGAGTAAGATTTCAAAATATAAATAAATATTTGGGTAAAATAATATTATAATGATTGGTAAGAGTGATATTATTGATATTATCACTTCATATATGTTTGGTGGCACAACGCTATTAGTGTTTTTTCATGTAAGTCAACAATAATATTTCATATAGTTTTATTTATTTGATTCATCTAACATAATATTTGTTTATTATTTGGTATATTTATTCAATTTTCCTTAAAAATGATATGGAATAAGTGTACGATTTCTTAGACACCAAATTTATTACTCTATAGGCGAGGATAATGAATTAAAGAACCTCTGTAATAATGTTTTCCCCATGTTTTTGTATTTGTTGACAACTAATTTTTTTACATAAGAATATTTTCGGTTAATATGGATTAGACCCAGTCCAACGTAATGTTTTTTGTAAGAAATATTAAATTTTAATAAAGTTTCAACCCAAACATATAGGGAGAGAAAAGTTTTGTTTTAATAAAGTTTTTTTCCAGACTCTCCGGATGATACTGTGAAGTACCAGACACAAAGTATCCAATGGGGAAACATCAACCACCAATGTGGCCTGAAAGATGATGTTTGTTAATCATTGCACCATCGGTCTCAAGTCTATCATTATTCAGTTCTATATCCATTAGAGTTAACATTTTATATAATTTCACAAGTTTTTGAGTGAATAATTTGTAACGTTATTGAAAGGTTTCTAAAATAACTGAGTGAAATAAGGAGTTATAAAATTTTAATGCTTTATAAACAAGCCAAATGATACTTTTCTAGTCATGAGGTTTTCATAAATAATTAAAAATACTCATCATAAAATATTTTTATGAAATGGTTGCATTTTAATGATTGAAATGGTTCCAGAGATCAAGACAAGTTTTTCATCGGATCCCGAAGTACTAGACATTGATGTAGTTAGAATTCTGAATGATTTATCTCTAATAAGGATTAATGAAACTAAATGTTTCTAAGTGGATTAACCACTGAATAATTTACATTATTATGGAAAAATAACCATAATGGGATTTCCATTGTAATGGGAAAATCCATCGTAATTGGAAAATCCATTGTGATGGAAATTACATCATATTGAGAATTCCATATTTATAAGGATTCCATCATTCTGGATTCAAAAAGGAAAGTTAACATGTCTGTCTCTACAGAGGAAATTCAATCTTACTAACTCTAATGAGGATAGTAATATTGTAATGTGCTACGAAGGAAAAGTAGATCGTAATAAGGAAATGAAGGTAATGCTGAGGAAATTTCATCATAATTATTTGAAGAGGTTTCATCATTTTGAATAAAAGATTGGAAGTCTAAGAAGGTAAATTAAGGAGATGAAATGTAAATAGTTGAAGTGGTAAAACTTGATATTCAATTTAGTATAAATCTTGGATCATTATTTAGAAGGTTTGAATAAGTTAAAGTGGATGTTTAAATGAATTCTTTTTTCAGAGTTTTGAAATCTGATTAAGATGGTAATGCTTTTTATTTTTGCTACCTTTTCCATTATGAGTTTCCTATAAATACTTTCTTAGACCATTAATTCATTTTGTAACTTTTACGTAAGTTGAAAAGGAGTGAAGAAGAAATAAATTGAGATGATAACCTAGGATGAGATTGTAGAAGAAGATTGGACTACTAAATGTTTTGTTTACCAGACTGAGGAATAATTTATTGATAATTTGAGAAGAGAATGAGTTTTTCATATTAAGAAGATCGTATTGAGTCGATCGGACTAAGGAAGATCCGACTATGTTTTTTTAGAAGAGTTTGAGAATTTAATATTGATAAAGGACATATTGTATTGATTCGATCATATTGATTTAATAAGATTGAGTGTATTAGACTGAAGGCTATAATATTCAGGGTTATCATACCCATGAAAATTTGTGGAGAAAAATGAATAATGTCTATTTAATTTTTTTGGGATCAATTATTTTATAAGAAAACCATATAAAATAACAAGAGTCTGTATAATCTTTCCTTTTAGGACATAGAAAGTGTATAATATAATTTAGCGCATCTTGTATTCACATCTTTATAATAGTGAATTTTTATAGACCCATGAGAGTTGTTATGGAAAGGATGTAGGTTCTCACACTGAGTTTGAACCTTTTAAATCTTGTGTTCTTTAGTTTCTTTCCAACATTTTCATGCATGAGTATTTACTAAAATATATTAATGAAATTAATCTTAATAGGTTGTAGTGGTTAAGATTCTAAAAGTATTAAAACTCATAAAATGTGAACAAATGATATAAAACCACCCATCTAAGTTGTTTTTCAATCCTTTGGAACTTCAATTTGTATCAGAGGGTAAGGTTCCATTTTTTAATCCTTATAATTGATAATATTAATTATTTCAATAGTCTATAAATTCCTACATTTGATGGAAAAAATAATCATGGATGGAAAAATAGGAGGATTCCTTATCTCATATCTCTTGGCATGAAGGTTTTTGATAATGCTACAGTTTGTTGTCCACCTATTGATAAGGATGCTCATATGAATTTTTCTAATAATAGAAATATCAATTTTTATGGAATATCTATAAATACTATCATTATGTACTTATTATAAAAATTTTATATAAAGGTAATGGGTCTCAAAAACTTCAAAGAGTATGTGGTACAAGATGGAAAGTATTTTTGAGGCGAATGATAAAGTGAAAGAAGCAAAGATAAAAATTTAGAATAGTAAGTATGAAGACATCAAAACAAGAGATGAAGAATCTATTTATGAACACTTTACCAGAGTAAATGAAATTTTTTTAAACATCAAAGGATTCAGATATGTCCTATAATATTCTACAATTGTGAAAAAACTTATGAGAAACTTTATGGATAGGTATGATTCCCAAATATTCTCTATAGAAGATAAGGACGATTTATGTGTTGATTAATTTCATAAATTTCTTACTGCTTATGAAATTAAGAAATCTCCAATGATCAAAAAGAATATGAAATATGAAATTGATTTTAATTCCATGAGAAAAATGAAAAGACAAGAAGTTGAATACGTTTATCCTTGTGTCTCTGATGATAATCCTAATGATGAATTTAATGAAAACAATTACATATCGTATATCCAAGAACCATCTAATAGGAAGAGTAAAGTGTGGAGGTAAACTTCCTCTCAAATGGTTCGAGTTTTGTGGAATCATAAACATTGATATGGATTTTCCCAAGAATACTATTGGAGAATATTGAGATGATTATATTAAAAAGACTTGATGGAAAAAGTAGAAAAGGTGTTATAAAGAAGAAAAGTCATCCAAAAAATATAAGAAGTTTACATGAGTCAATATAAGAATTTTGAGTAAGAAAATTGAATCAGACTCAACTGAAAAAAACTCTTCAGAAGATGAATGTTTAGAAAATTTCATAACCTTTATTGAAAAAGTTGATAAAATAAAAGATTCATTAAATAATGAAGATGGTGGTAAGAATCATATGGAGAGTATCAACTATGAAATGAAATCGTTGTTTATCTTTATAAAAACAGAACTCTTAAGAAAGAAATCAGACTAATGAAGAAATATTGGGAAGGATTTTCTTAGTGATTAAAATATTTCATCAAGGAGGAATAATACATTATGAATCTCATAAGTTGCAAACATAGAATTGATGAACATGTAAAGATAAATTATGATCTCAGTAATAAATTTGAATCTACAGAATAATAAGTTAACAAGTTTCAATCAGAACTTCTTGATTATTAATGTACATTGAGGATTATTAATGAAAACTTTTAAAAATATTTGGAAGTAAAAATTAGAGACTTCTAAAGATGCTGAGAATGGTTGAATCAAGAATCAGGTGAAATTCATACCCACCAAAAAATAATGTTTCATATATTTTTTCTAAGATTTTATGTTTCAGATAAAGTGATAAGAAATTTAGGTTGGAAGATTTATGTGGGAAAACTATCACATATAAAAAAATGAAAACCCACTCAAAAGAAATAATTTTTCATGTACTGAGTATGATAGAGCATAAAAAAGTTATTGACCTCAACAAAGTTTCGACAAAGAAGTATCTTCCTTCAGAAGAAAATCAAGATTTGATAGATGTTATGGGTGTTATGGAATATTTGGGAATAAAGATTATAGTTTTTGGAATGTCTTTTCACTTCCCAGAATAAGGTTTGAATAAGGAGAAATAAATGGTGGAATAAGGATGAGTAACTTTTCTAACCCAAAAGAATATAGAAAAGAAAAAACTCAAGATGTTAAAAACATTCCATTTAAAAATCAATTTGAATGTTTGGAATTTTTTTTGGAATATGTGATTAGGAAGGTAATTATTTAAAAAGAATAATTAGAATCTTTCTAGAACTAGTTTCTTATGGGAGAAAAGAAAAGGAAGCTGGAATGAACAATGTTTAATAAAGATCATTTTTTAGACTTCCTTAAAAGAAATAAAAAAATAAAAAACCATGGATACTTGATAGTGGTTGGTATTCACACATGAGATTTTATTTAAAAATATCAAAACATTTTGATAATCATGATGGAGGTATTGTCACATTTCTAAATGATAGTTCCTTAAAAATCGTAGGAATCAGAATTGATGCGATTGAATCAAAAAATTGAAATCTAAGGAAATTTTATTTTTTATGGAATAAAACATAATTTAAATTGTATAAGTCAACTTTGTGATAATATAAAATAATTAATATTTATAAAATATTATTGTGTTATTAAAAGTGTCAAAAATGAAAAATTTATTAAAAAAAGGAGAAAAAACCATTAGGAATATCTTCCAAATAAGATATTTCAACAAATATAGTTACTTAAGTGATGAAGATTAGAATAAGTTGTGGTAATTAATACTTGGTCACCACGGGTAGAAAAACATGAACATACTTTCCAATATTGATTCTATTTGAAACTTTCTAGAATTGAATGTAACAGATTAATATGTTTGTGTTACTTATCAAAAGGTAATGATGACTAAAAAAAGATATAATGGAGTTTAGATTCAATCTACAAGACTTATTGAGATTATTCATTCCGATTTATATAGGCACACGAGACATTAATAAAAAAAGAATATTTATAAATTATCACTTGTATTGATGATTTCCCTCAGATGAAAAATATCATATTTATGAAACACATGTCAGAGGCTATTGAAATGTTTATATTATTTTTAATAATGTTGATAAAGAAATGGGGGTTGATATAAAGAAGCTAAGAACAAATAATAGAATAGAGGAAGAAATTTTTATTTTTTATTCACCAAATGGAAAAATTTTAAAATGTTTGAAAAAATGATTATAAATTTTGGTGGAATCATATGATGTGAAATTTTTTGAAAATGAAAATTACTTAACAAAAGTTATTGAGAATGCTAAGGATGATAAACTGGAGAATTCCAATGATAGTGAAAGTATTTCAAAACATACTTACCAAGATTTAAAATAATTGTTTGATGAGAAAAGTTCATCTAGAAGAGAAACTTTTAAATTTACTACATTACACAAATATTTTGATTCTAAAAACATTATTTGATGTTAGAAGGCTCTAGTTTAGAGTAGAAGAAATATGAGATATGAAAATAAAACATTTATTATGTCAAAAGTTGTAACCGAATTATTTTTAGAAGCTATTAAACATAAAGAATGTATGGATTCTATCAATGAAGAGTTGGAACAGATTGAGAAAAATAAATCAATTGAACTTTTTTACATGATAAAAATATCAAAATGTCATCTGAATAATGTGGGTTTATAGACAGAAGTTGAATATACATGGAGAAGTTTCCAGAACAATTCCAAACTTGTTTGTAAAGGCTATTCACAGGTTCATGTGTGTATTTTGAAGAAACTTTTGAACCAATTGTAATATTAGAAACTATTAAAATTTTTCTATCAATGGACACACATTAGAAATACAATGTTTTTCAAATAGATGGAAATTCATCTTTCTTAAAAGGTGATATTTATGAAGAATTTTATGTCGAAAAACCTTTTGGGTTTCTACTTGAAGTGGATGATTTTTTTTTTATAAAATTAAGAAAGCTTTGTATGGGATGAAACAATATCCACATTCATGGTATTGAAAACTTGAAAATTCTTTGAGAATGTTGAATTTTTCTGAAGGAAAAGTTGATAGTTACTTTTTTGTGAATGAATTTAACTGAAAAATAATTATTTCAATTATGTTTGTGGATGATATAATTTTTCCAAGTGATGAATAAAAAGTTTATACCGATTGTTTTAGTAAATGAAGAAGAATTTCAAAATGTTAATTCTGGGAGAATTAACTTTTTTCCTTGGATTACAAGTTCAACAAAAATGAAAATACATTTTATTATCTCAAGAAAAGTTTGGCAGGGAATTGTTACTAATGTTTTGCATGGAAGAATATGAAGAATTTCTATGATAACAAAGTTGAGTAAATATGAGTAAAATATGTGTGAATCAGAAATACTTTTGGAAGCTGGTAAAAATTATACATTACCTTACAACCTCAAGACCTGGTATGTTTTATACTATGTATTTGTGTTCCAAGTATCAAATTAATCTAAAATAATTTCATATGTTTGAAGAAAATATAATTATGAGATATTTAAAAGGTAAAACTTTGCATGGGTAATTATATAAAATAAATTTTGAGGTGAAGTTTCAGGGTTATACTAATTCCAATTGGGTTGGAGATTGTAATGATATAAAATAAACCTTTTGAGGAACATTTTTCTTGGGTGAATGTTGTGTGGGTTGGTATAGTAAGAAAAAATGTTCAGTAAAATTAAGCATAGTTGAATCTGAATATGTTGCAGTTACTCTGGATTTTACTCAAATGTTGTGGATATAAATTCAAATAGAATAATTGAATGTAAAATATTTAAAACCATTGAAGATATTTTTTTTCATCAGAGTACACTAGATATTTCAAAAAATATTATTCATCATTCAAGATCAAAACACATTAATATAATGTTTCACTTTATAAAAGAGAATATTTTTGATGGAGATGTTTCTATGTAAAATTTCCCAACAAATTATCAAATAGATGATATCTTCTAAAAGGAAATGCAAAAAAATATTTTTTGAGTTGAGGATACAACTTCATATTTAGTCTCCATCATGTACTTCCTAATCCTTATAAGGTTGTCTCCCACAATTGTTTGGATTATATAGACAAAGGGAGATAGAAAGTAATAACTTTATACATTGTAAGAGGTTTTTAATTATCTTTATTTTATGAAAATTAAGCTTTGGTAATCATAAAATGGGGGATAGAAAAGAAAATTTAGAAAAGATAAAACTATGGGGGATTTAATGTAAACATGGATGTAAAATTTTCTTTCCACTAATGGATGGAATTCATTAAAAAACATCACATTATCAAGTATTGTGTTGTTAGACACTCACTTTTTAGAAAGGTTGTGTTTTGGTAAAAATAAAAAAATTGAGTTCTCTATAAAATTTTTGTTGTTGAAAATTCCGAAAAGTTGAAAAAGTTGTTAATGAGGATTGTCAACAAATCCAAATGGGGATATTATAGAACCTTAGGGATAATTTTTTTAAATTTTTGTTTTTCTTTTTGGACAACTAATCCATTTTTATAAGAATGTTTTTCTTATTTAGGATCTAACCCAGTCCATCGTAATAATATTTGTAAGAAACATTAAAGTTTATAAATATTTTAACTCAAGCATAAAGGGAGAGAAAAGTTTTGTTTTTAATTTTTTTATATATAGTTAATGGGACTATGAAAAACTAGATTGAGAGTATAAAACTGGAAAACATCAAATGTAGAAGTGGTTGTAATGATGAAGTGTTTTGATCAGATGCACCATTGGCCTCAATTCCATTGGTATAAAGTTCAAGATCCATCAGACTCATAATTTATTAGAAAGTTAGAAGTTGATAAGTGAAGAAGTTGTAATGTTGCTAAATGGTTTCTGAAATAAGTGAGTAAAATAAAGAGATAGAAAATATTCATGCTTTCTTAAAAAGTCATATGATGATTTTTTGATCATAAGGTTCTCATAATTCATAAAACATACTCATGAAAAAGTATTTTGAATAAATTGAGAAATAATAATGATTAAAATAGTTCCAGAGATCGAGATGAGGTTTGTATCAGATCCATAAGTTCCGTATACAGAAGTAGTCAGAAGCCTACATGAGTTATAGCTAAAAAGTTTTAATGAATATCAAATTGGATAAGTGGAGTCACTATTGAATACTTTCTATCATTATTATAAAATAATCATATTGGGATTTCTATTGTAATGGGAAAATCCATTATAATGTGAATTCTATCATAATGATAATTCTTTAACTATGAGGATTCAATTAGTCTGGCTTTGAGAAGGAAAGTTAATTAGAGTAAATTTGAGGAGGAAAGTCAATAAAAATAACTATGATGAGGATAGTCAGATCATAATGTGCTGAGAAAGAAAGGCATATCATAATGACCAGAGGAAGATAAACCTAAGGAAGTTTCATCATAATGAATTAAGGAGGTTCCTCCATACTGAAGAAAATATAGGAAGTCCTAGAAGGATGATTACAAAGAATAAATGTGAAGAGTTGAAGTTGTCAAACATGATATTCAATTTAGCGTAAATATCATAATATTCTTGAGATGGTTTGAAGAAGTCAAAGTGGAAGTTTAAATGTGAGAGTATTTCTAGGTTTATAAATTTTATTAAGCGGGGAAATTTTTTAGGTATCCAAAATTTTCAATTCTAGGTTTCATATAAATAGTTGTCCAGATCATTCATTCATTTTGTAAATTTTATATAAGAGTAAAAGGTGGAGTGCTG
The DNA here is from genome assembly GCA_963277665.1 of Viscum album. NCBI lineage: Eukaryota > Viridiplantae > Streptophyta > Magnoliopsida > Santalales > Viscaceae > Viscum > Viscum album. The sequence goes on along the minus strand of OY728128.1, from coordinate 255,145,700 downwards.
AAGAAATCAAGTGAGAAGTTACTTCCATACTAATATATCAGAAGAAGGTCGAACTATTGATCTTTTTTTAATGGACTCAGGAATGTTATATTTAAAATTTGAGTAGAGATTTAGTTTTTCATATTGAGAATAAATTATTGATTCAATCATACTAAGGAAGATCAGAATGATTTTTTGAGTAGAGTTTGAGAAGTGAAGATTGTGAAAGGTAATATCATATTGAGTTGATCATATTGAGTCAATCAAACTTAGTTCATTGGAATAAATGAAATTTGATTTAGGGTCATTGAACCCAACAATATTTGTAGAGAAAATTGAATAAAGTATTTTTACTTTTTTTTTTGGCTAATTTTTTTATAAGAAAACCTTGTTAACAGATTAGAGTCAGTATAATCATTTATATCCAGAGATAAAATGTGTATAATTAGAGTTGGAACATGTTGTATTCACTTATTCATAATATTGAATTTCCCTAGACCCACATGAGTGTATATGGAAAGGATGTAGGTTCTAAAACTATGGTCAAACCCTATGAATATGGGGTGCTTTACTTACTTTCCTACTTTTGAATTCATGGGTATTTTCTAAAAGATAAAAAGGAAATTATCTTAACAGGGTGTAGGTGGTTAGGTTTCTAAATGTATGGAAACTCATAAAAAGTGAACAACTGATTCAACCCCCCTTATCAATTGTTTTTCGATACTTTGGAACTTTGTTGATGATGATAAATGAAACTCATATATTTTTGAATGATTAAATAATGATGTAATTCATTGTTGGATGTTTCCTTATCTTGATATGTGTGAAACATATATTTAATTTTTACCTTTAATTTAAAATTCACTTACATAATCATTTTTTTGTATATTAGTGGCCATTGGATGTTGGGTACTGTTTTTAAAAAATTGAATACACTTTATTGGTTACGATCCATACATGATTATGTGTGAGAAAACTTGAAAGAATTTTTGAAGATGTAAATTTTATTATATTTTTAATTATTTTTTATAATGACTTTCATATATATTTTATACAAATCATTTTCAAAGAAAGAATGAGTTTAATATAGATTATAAATAAAAAGGAGGAAAATAAAGATAAGATATGTGTATAAAAAGGTAAATACATTTATGATTATTTTTTTTTCACATATACATCAAATGATATTTTCAATTGAAAAATTCTTGTCAAAAATAATTTTCACTATCAAAAAGTAGTAATAGAATGTGGAATTATTTTTTGAGATATACATTTAAAATAATTTTAGACAACACAGTTCCAAAATTCCTAATGGATAAATTTTCTTATAAACTTTTATATTTATCCAATAATTACATAGAAAATTCATATTAAATATAAATTCAATAATTTTTTTAATATTTTAAATGACCTCTGTGATTATAATAAAAAAGAGTAGAATGATGTTCAAGAAATATTGAAGGAATATTTTGGGGGTTTGATTCTATTTTATATTGTGATATAGATTTTTAAGTTTAAGTTCAAAGCGTAAAATTGTTATAATTTGAATAAATTTTTAAAGCCAATACATTATATTGGTCTAGATACTGTTATCCTAATAGTACTATTTTTTATTTTAGCTCCTACATATTGATGTGTGTGATTCATTTCATGTAATTTTTTTAAATTTTTTTCAATGTCAGCTATTTAATCATTGGTGTGGAAAATGATTTTCAACATTTATTATGATAAATATGTTGAAAATCCGTTATCCATTAATAAAATTAATATCTTTTTAACATATTTTATTAAAAGAAAATATGTTAAAAACCAATTTCAATATCGATGAAAATAATTGAAGTGGAAAAATTATTTACAACATCACATTTTAAGATATTGCTTTTAACTGATGTTAAAACTTAAAAACCAGATGTTAAAAACCCATTTATGCACTAGTTTCAAATGATTATCATCCTTGAATATAAAAAAACTGATAGAAATGAATCAAAATATAAATTAATAAATAAGGGATATAGAATACCACATAAAATTAAACTCAAATTATCCATAACTAGAGGAGCCAAACAGACATGGGATGAGAAAAAACATGAAACATAACAACCATGGAGATATACCTCTCAAAATCGACGGACTCACTATTAGAACTTTCATGAAATTGGATACACTATACCAAACCATATATAACTAACCACCATAGATTGAGAAGCATGGTGATGTATAAAGAAGGAATAATGGTGATGTCCCAAGGCATTATAATGGAAACTGATAAAATTACCCAACATAGGACACCTAAATCCACTCAACCTAAGAGTGATAATCTGTAGCATATCTCTAGAAAATCGCCTCCCTATCTAATTTTGTGAACTATGATATACTCAATATAGTGAATTCATATCAACCTTCCCAACCACTTGGGAGGGGACTTCACTGGAACCCTCTATCACCGATAATTCTATTACTAAATCTCCAATAAATATCTCACCTCTTCTCATGACGTTAGCTGGAGAGTCATGGAATATTGTTAAATATTTATTGTCATAAAAAAAATAATGTCCCTTATTTTTCATCAAGAAAAAAACAAGGAAACTATCTAACCAAATCAATGAATCAAATACCAAATATACCTACAATCTCAACCCATATGGAATCATCCAAATATCTATGATATGATTACAAATCTATACTTGGGAGAATAAATCCTTCTTGAGTATTTCAATAAATCCCCCAGAATAATTTTTTTGGCCACCATGATTCAACAAACACTAACATTGAGATGAAATATAAAACAATTCAATCATCAAATAACTCTAAATAGATTTTGAGTCTTCACCAACCCAAAGGAAATCTCAACTTCCTCCAATAAATCATTGACATTAGGGCTAGTGGTTCCATTGAAAAATTTTTGTAGTTCTTTCCGCTAAAATTTTAGCAAGGCTCTATCCTATGATTTATTTTCCCCTGCCCATTCCCAAAATCTTGATGGTGTTATAATTATATGAATTTAGACAATTTTTTTTAGAATAATCTACACAATAACATAAATCATTAATGAGGATAATAACATTTCACAGAGACACATAACCTCACAAACTACCAATTCTGATTAGGCCATCCACGAAATATACTATATTTGAACATCACAGCACCCATAAAACACAACATAATACTACCTCTATTCCATCACCAAAATATCCTCATGATAACCAAGATAACAAAAAATAAGGGTTAACACCCATTGCTGCTCGAACCACCCCATAAAACTACAAAACCATCCCATCATTCACGTAATGAACTATAACCCCATTTCAAACTTAATGAAATTCATTATACCAACTACCAAAATATCCAAAAAACACTTACTCATCCCACACAACTAGAAAAACCCTCACTAAAACCTCAAAACCGAAAACCTCCCATGAGTATTATAGAATCCAACTACAATCCCACATAATAACTCATCCGAACATAAAAATCATCCATATAAATCACCATAATAATTAAATAGCTTACCATATAAAAACACAACAATTAGTCACTTATCATCAATCTTTCATATGAATTTATTGTGAAAAAACATAATTATTGAATTTTTTGTTTTTCATAAAACTATTTTATTACCATCTTAAAGTGTTTAACCTTTTATAAGAGGTGATATAATCACAAAAACAATATAAAAATAATCTTATGTAATTATATAGAATAAATAAATTTTCACTAACCTTCTAAAAACAACTAAGTATTATTAGGAAAAATGGTTTTAAGAAACAATTTTTGTTAACTGATGTTTAACATGCTGGTTCATAGTTTTGGAAAAATGAATTTCCTAAAAATCATAACAACATTTCAAAGCATTTAATCATCAAGGATCATTACTCTAATGAAACTATATTTCAACAATATAAATTTCAATAAATTCATCAAGATTTAGATGATAATAAAAAATATTCACATGGTGAGTTCCTATATACTATGCTTGACATGACAACGAAATATTCCTTTAAACATTTTACCACACAAGAAACAATATTTCATATTAAAAAATGATACTTTATATGTTCTTATATGTTACTTCATGTGGGTTACACTTAAATAAAATATTTCCTTTTTCATTTCATTACTAATGAAACACATTTTCAAGGAAAATAAAATAAAATGTATTTTCGTATAAGATGCTCAACCAAAATAGATTTAAGTGAATACATAGTTAGGTTTATAATATTAACCACCCAAACATATTAAGACTTATAAATTATTATCATGATTAAAAAACCTATACTATAACCTTACACATGAAAATTTACATTTAAAAAATTATACATTTCATGGAAAAATGATTTAATTCATTAGACATAAATAATTTAGCATAAAAAACTATATCCATGCTTGAAAAGAAGTGAAAAGTTTTATTTATGTTAAAATTATCTTTTATTTTTAATGGTTTTATCACTAATAATTCTTTCCATATTCCAAGAATTACAAAATAGATAATAAAAATTCATCTATTTAATAAATTTGTAATGCATGCATGCTACATATAAGGTTTATAAAGTTACATATGACATACCAAATTGTAGATAATTTTAAACACATATTCCCATGGATCTAAAACCTTTCATTTTAAAAACCTCAAATATAATCTGATAAGGAGAAACATGGTTTATAATGGTTCTAAAAATCATATTTTTCATACAATAAGAACTTTTTGAGAAAAATTTAATGAAAACTCTAAACATCATGGAAATATATTCTTACGAACCAAGATTGAAGTACATGGACATTACATTTATTTTTAGGAATACTTGATACATCACACAAATATATTACCAAGGAAAATATTAGTTTAGTGTCTTTGGAAACTCAGAACACATTACTCTAGATTTGTGTGAAATCATAAACATCTCCCATAAATATATTCCCTCTTAGATTTCCTATCTAAAACATTTCATTAGATCCTGTTGAAAAGAAAACATATGAAAAGGGCGATCTCAAATTATAAGTATGAGTAATCATAGAAAACATCATACAGAACAAAAACATAATAATGTAAAAACATGAACATAACTTTTGAATATCAAAATATTGAGTTATGAAATAAATATTGGTAGTACATAAAGAATAAATCAAAAAGTAACATTAATCATGATAACACAACAATGGAATAAAACATGAACTTATTGAATTCACATAAGCATAGAAAATCATTTCATATTAGCCAAGACTCACAACCAAGACCATCATCACAGACAAAGTCCATTAATGAATCAAGTTTACATTCCATTCCAGCCCTGTATTACTACACAAGACTTACTTTCTATTCCAGTCATGTCTATATCATGAGATATAAATTTTTACCCAATGAATTTAAAGGTGATATAGGTCCCACCCATCTCATAATGAAATAATTCTTACACGTGCCATAAAAACAAAAACCATTCATCATAACATAACCCAAGGAACAAAAAATGGGTTTCTTAAACATCATTCTATAATAATCCATATAAAATAAATTGATTTAATAAAAATAACCCCACAATAAACACAATCAAATCAAAGTAATAATATGGATCGAAACATTACCCTATTTCATCTTATATGGAATGTAATATTGATAAAATACATAAAATTAATTCTTGAGGAAAATATCCTTTCTTCTTTCAAAACATATTATTTTTCTCAAAATCCCACAAAATTTTAAAAGAAAATAATTTAATTTAAAATAAAAATTAAATTTTGAAAAGGAACCTTCATGTAAATAAGGCATTATGAAATTGTAAGAATCTATTCATACTGTATAAGTTAAAAAAACATTCTCTTTTTACTTTTTCCAGAGAAGTCAAAAAGTACCTCATACGATAAACGAAAGAAGGATTCCTTCCAAAAATTGAAGTAAAAGTAAAAAATGGGTAAAAATTACTTTAAAAATATATATAATAATAGTAAATATTTTATGATTTATTTGAAAACATAGTTATGAATGATAAATATACCACAAAAAATATTTTCATATAAACAATCTTGGATAATAATGAGATTAAAAAATCAATCCTACCTTAGGTCACATATCATTCGTATATATCCAAACCTCTTGTATAATGATTTAAATAATGTTATTGAATTATTCCAGAATCGTAATAATTTTTATTATATCATATATGATTATATTATCATTTTGTTTGTTAGTATCCTTTCATTGTCACTCGTTATTCAGAGATTAACTTCTTTATGTTATTATAAAAGTTTTTTCAAATAAGTAAATGTTAAAATTAATAGGTTATAGTTATATCATTTATATATTGATATTTTCATAATATATATAATATTTATTCATTCCATTCATGAATATAATCATGGTTTAATGAATATTATGTAGAATGAATCACATCCCATCATGGTGATGGTAGGCCGTACGTACGCATGAGCGACAATATCATTCAATTAACGGTTAAACAATATAGAATTGAATGGTGTATTTATTATAAATAATAATTAACATGTTATATTAATTATTTACATCTATTATACTAATAATTATACCAATCAAAATTATGTATTGTTGAATAACAAATTACAGCATTTTTTGGAGACAGTAAGCCGTACGTATGCACACATGGTAATATTTTTATTCATAGGTTGAATAAAAGGAGTTATAAGGTTTTAAAAAAGTTATAATAAAATATTATCATATAGAATATACTGGATTTATTAATTAATTATAAAAACAACATAAGAAGAGGAAGTGTAAGAAGAAAATAATTTTGAAATAGGTGATAAAACAATTACCTCTTTTTCGAGTATCTCATTTTGATTTTCACAAAAGGTCTCCATAGGATGAATATATGCACAATGTGTGGTATTTGGGAGGAATAGATTAATTTTGGGATCTTATTTGAAAAGTATTTGGGCAAGACAAGGGGCTTGAGATGTGTGAGTAAGCGGGTAGAGGTGGTGGCCTTTTATAAGAGGGAGGAGGGGTACTTTAGGAATGTCTTGAAATATTATTTTATTGTAAACTGATTTCAAATTATAATAGCTCCTAAGTGATATATTTAGAGGATAAGATGAGTATGGGTCGAAATAATCTAAAAAATAGGTTTTATAAAACATTAGGTCACAGATAAAACTTTATCTTTTGGCTTTAACCCTTAGTTAAATAATTTAACTCTTACCATGTCTTCTTGTATTTTTACACTATATAGTCAATATCGTTACTATAAAATGACAAGAGAACCTCAAGTGGATAAATAATTACATTTTTAACATTATCTCAGTCCAATTTTTAAATCTCATATTTTTATGACTAATATATCATTTAATAAACTAGTATTTTTCTAAAACTGATTTATATCAATTTTGACACTATTTATTTATTGATTATTATTAAAGATATAACAACTTGATTGAGTAGAAAAAACTAAATTAAATAAAATATATAATGTCATAATAATCCAGCAGTTTTCTTATGGTATTAGAATTTTCAAATTATATTTATTTTAATATTTATAGTATCATTTATTTGAAACCCTCATTAATAAGGTAATCACTACAACATCATTGCATCATAAATAAATTTATTTATTTAATGCCTAAAAATTAGAAATAAAATACCATGATGTAGGAAATGTTATTATATTTATAATAATTATTTATATCCAAATATATCAGTTATATAAATCCACCTTAATATTTAATTAGTAAAAATATTCATGTTTATGTTATATTTCCCCTTACTTTAAATTAATTATTATAACTTTTCATTTTCACACCCAAGTGGATCCGAAAAACCAAAAGTTAGTCATACAGATTTTTTGGTCTCCCATGAATCATAATATAAGATTAGAACACATTTTAGGGTAGTTTTATATTTTTATAATATTATTTTTAGTCTTATTTACCGAATTTACCCTTTAACTGCTGTAAATAAAAATAATTTTTGAAGTTATAAATCATAATGTTAAAAAATAAAAGGTATATATTTACATAATATGGATGTTATGATTCCAAATATGGAATAAATATTTCCAAATTAAAAACATATAATTTTCATTAATTAATTTAAAATTAATTCCCATTGTCAAAACCAGGAAGCAGGTTTTTAAGAAGTAAAAACTATCAAAAGATTCACATGTGTTTATGTCTAACTTAAATGTGAAAATAATTACAATGAACAACATTGGATAAAATGATAAAAAAATAATCAAATTACACTTTAAATCAAATTTAAAAAACAATATAACTATATAAATAAAATAGATGAAATGATAGTTTTGAATTAAAACACAATATTTATCACTATTCATTAAGATATGAATTTCGTCATAAAAATAGAAACATTTAAACCAAGGTAACTTTTTTATGACTAAGTTCAAAATATATAGTTTATTATATCAAATATAACTTATAAAAGTGTAAAAAAACTATATTTAAAATGGGTTCCCCATCAAAAGGTGGTAAAATTTCATTTTTAGAAAAACACTCATTTTATCCGAAAAATTGAATTTGTTCTTATATCATGTTTAAAAAACATATAAGATTCATTTTAAACATTATATTTAATAAATAAAATATATATTTCACTAATAAAATCCATAAATATTTATTTTATAATTTTATAGACTCACTTATTTCAATTTAAATATTCTTTTTAGAAAAATGTTTATACCATTCATACCCACCATTATAGTGACTGGGTTCTAATTTTAGTTATCACATATAATTGGTATTGAATTAAATTAATTCTATGAAAATAATATGACATTTTTTGTAACACAATACATGAATAGTGTTGTGTATACTACAAGCTAATACAATATTTTGTATAGCGCAAGCTAATCTTATTATAGCGTACAACAAAAAAAATCAATGAAATTAAAAAGAATCTATCTCATAAAATCATGGGATGTTACATTCTACCCCCACTAAAATTAATTTCTCCCTAGAAATTCGTTGGGGTTATAAAAGGTTTACTACACTAAATTTTCTTTCATAGAAATCAACATCATAAAAAGGAATAATAAAAATTCATTTTAAAATGGAATGTTAGAAACATAATGGTTACCCAAAGTGACTCATAATTGTGTTTCCACATATTAGAAAATAGGTGGTAAGTGAAAACATGGATAGAGAAGAAAAATCTAACCATATGCTTCTGATGGATAGTGATAGAGAACAAGGTTTGTATAATTTTAACAGCCAGAAACCCGTAAATATGCGATGATTTAAGGGACCATCTGATTAATCAGATAATAAGGGTCTAAGATGAGATTTGTTGTTTTCAAGATCCATTCCCTAAATTTGAATAACATGAGAAAAAAAATACTTACTCGATTTCAGTATATTCTCATTGTTGGTTGTTCCTTGAAAAATTTCCACTTCATCTCCAATACAAAGAAATGAAGTTGAATTTGTCATTCTTGAAGTGTTAGAAGATCATGCAATCAATAAATAGAATGATATTTGATTACATCTGTCTAAAAAAAGGTTATCACATGTTATAAAACAAGAATAAGTACTTATATAGTGAGATAATAATTTATTGTAACAAACTTCATTAGATGCTTAACATAAACTTTCCAAAATTTTGATAACCTTCAATCCTTATAAAAAATCAAAAATCCAAAACTATAGAAAAAGGTTCACAAAATCAGATTAACGTTTATCACTCATATATCATATGGTATCTCTGGTTGGTCACTTTCCCAAAATGTGAACACCTTCCTCATGTATTCCCTTGAGTTATGATAAAAACCTTAATTATCAGATATCCTTATTAAAAATATGCATGTTTCCTTGCTACAAAATAGTGGATTATTCCTTAAGTACCAAATATTTTAATACTTCATCCATGATATCATAACCATCTTCTCAATAACTCCATAATTAGTTCCCAAGAAATAATCATCATCCAATATATTTATTGAAATCCAACATATCTTTATCCAAACATCATTATCTTAACATAAGGGATATATTAAAGGTTATATTTCCCTTAATCATGTTTTCTAAAATTATATATCCTTACCCTTAAATAATTTTTTTCCCCTTAGAACTATTCAACTAATAATTTACAATAATTAATTAAAAGCATATACTAAAAAAACTTCTATATTTATTGATTCATATAACATAATCACTGAATTATGAAACATATACACCTAAATCATACAACTTTATTCTTAAACCATTACTTAGGATCTAGAAGATCCATCATCATTGTCTTTCCTAAAATATGAATCATGTCTTAAGGTTTCTCAACATCAAACTTCTTATGTTTAATGTAAACAATACTGGAAGAACATCAGATACCTTTCACATTTCATTCACAATCTCTTTATCCTCAGCAGTATGAACAATACTCATACCATCGTCATGATTCTCTTCATTATGTTTCCACATAGGAAATCGCTCTTCATAATTCCCATACTTTTCATATATAAAACATTCAATGGTTAATAGTGTTCTATGTAGTTCTGGATGTTGACTGAGACTTGAATGAAAAGTGTGAGAAATACATATCATAGATTAGAAACACATAAGTAAGGTAAATTACATATAATATATCAATCTATGATATATTTTGTTTAAACCTATGTTAGTCATGATTATCAAAAAATACCTCTTATTTTAACCTATACTTAGAATTATCCTTAAGAAATACCTAGACACATCCTTAGAAATATCTCTTGGGATGTCCCTAAATTTTCGCATCCATGTTTCCAATGGATTACTAAACCTTCGCTCTGATACCAACTCTAATGAGACAATATTGACACACATGTAAATTACATTTCATTAATATAATACTTAATATATTACATGAATATATGACCAAGGACAGTATTATTTTAGCGTCTTTGGATACTCAGAACACATTCTTCTAGCTTGATGAATGATCATCAACATCTCTCATAAAGATCTTCCCCATTAGTTTTCCTATCTAAAAACATTATTTATAACCTGGGGAAAAGAAAACATATGAAAATTTTTATCTCAAATTCTCGGTGAGGGTATTCATGGAAAGCATAATACAAAACATAAACACAATAATTTAGAAACATGAATATAAATTCTGAATATCAAAATATTGAGTTATGAAATAAATCATGGCAGTACATAAGGCATAAATCATAAATAAACATTAATCATGATAACATAGAATTGGCATAAAAAATGAACTTGTGGCTATCTCATAAACATAGAGAATCTTTTCTATATTATCCAATGCTCATATCCAAGACCATCATAGTAGACAAAATTCATTATTGAACTGGGTTTACTTACTGTTACAACCCTGTATTACTAAACCTAATTTACATTCCATTCCAGTAATGTATATCTCATGAGATATAATTATTTACCCAATGCATTGAAGGGGGATATATGTACCACCCATCACATAATGACATAACTCTTACATGTTCCATAAGAATATAAACCATTCATCAGAGAATAACCTGAGGAACATAAAATGGGTTTCTCAAACATCATTCCATCATAATATATATAAAATAAATGGATTTCATAATAAAAATTGCATCATAAAAACAATAAAATCAAAGTAATTGTTGGGATAGAAACATAACCCCATATCATCTTACATGGAAAGAAATTTCGATAGAATACTTGAAATTAATTCTTGATCAAAATATCCTTTCTTCTCCCTAAACATTTTCATTTCCGAAAAATGCCACACAATTTTAAAAGAAAATAATTTAATTGAAAATACACTTGAAATCTTGTAAATTAAGCTTCATGTAAATAATTCATCATGAAATCATAAGAATCCATTCATTCCATATAAGTTTAAAAAACATTCTCCTCATACTCTTGATGGATAAGTCAAAAAGTATCTTGTATGGTAAACGAAAAACGATTCCTTCCAAACCATGTAGTAAAATTCATACAAGGGTAAAAATGACTTTAAACATACATAGAATAATAGTGAACATTTTAAGAAATAATTTTTAGAAAACACTTAATGGATGATAAATATACCCCAGTAAATATTTATTTATAAATAATCTTAGATAATAATGAGATTAAAAAATTAACCCTTACCTTTGGTCTGATATCCATCGTATGTATCTCAACCTCCTATATAATGATTTTAATGATTTTTTTGACTTAATAGATAATAATAATAATTTTTATGACATCATATATTGTTATATTATCATTCGTTTGTTTGTAACATTTCATTTTAACAAGTTATTCAGATATTAACTACTTTATGTTATTCTGCATGTTTTGTCAGATAAGTTCATGTTACAATTATTAGGTTATAGTTATATAATTTATATAATGATATTATTATAATATATATCATATTTATTTATTCCATTCATGTATATAATCATGGTTTAATGAATATCATGTAGAATGAATCACATCACATTATGGAGACGCTAGGTCGTATGTACGCATGAACGACGATATCATTCACTTAATGGTTAAACGGTATGGAATTTAATGGTATATTAATTATAAAGAATAATTATCATGTGATATTTAGTATTTACATAAATTATATACATCATTATACCCATCCAAATTAATAATTTTTGCATATAAAATTACACCACAACTTAGAGACGGTAAGCCATAGGCACGTACACATGGTGATATTGTTATTATAGGATGGATAAAAAGAAGTGTAAGGTTTTACCATAGTTATAATAACAAATCATCATGTATAGGATACTAGATTTATTACTTTTTTATGGAAAAAACTTAATAAGAGGAAGTGGAAGAAGAAAATAATTTGGAAATTTGTGATAAAACAATTACCACTTTTCCGAGTATCTCTTTTTGATTTTATCAAAAGGTCTCGTTAGGAGGCATTTCTACCCAAAGTTTGGTATCTAGGAGGAATGGAGGAATTTTTGGAGGTTATTTGAGCATAATTTGGGTGAGAAAAGGGGCTTGGTTGGTGTATGTGGGTAGATTTGGTATCCTTTTATATGACGGAGGGGGACACCTTAGGAATGTCTGGAAATATTATTATATTATAAATTTATTTTTGAATTATAATAGCTAAAAAGTGATATATTTATATGATTAGATTATTATGGGTATAAATCCTCTCAAGAAATAGGTTTTAGATAAGTTTAGGTCACAAACGTAACCTTATCTTTTGGCTTTAACCCTTAGTTAAATAAATTAACTCTCACCAGGTCTTCTTGTATTTTTACACTATATGGTCAATATAGTTACTATAAAATGAAAAGAGTAAATACAGTGGATCATTAATGAAATTTTAACATTATATAAGTAATTTGGATGACTATTATATTTTTATGACTATTATATCATTTAATAAAACAATATTTTTTTAAACTCATGTATGTCAATTTTGACACTATTTAGTAATTGTTTTTTTGTTAAAGCTATATAAACTTTATTAATTAGAAAAAACTACATTAACTCAAAGGTAAAATTTTATAATCATCCAAAAAATTTGTTAATGGCATAAAAATTTTCAAATTACATTTATATTAATATTTATAATATCATTTATCTGAATCTTTCATTAATAAGGTAATCATTTCTTCCTCATTGCATCATAAATAAATATATTTATTTAATGTATAAAAATTATAAATAAAATCCCATGATATATGAAATATTTTCAGCTTTATAATAACTATTTCCATTCTAAGAGATCAATGATATAACCCCACATTAAAAATGTTTTAGTAGACAGATACATGTTTATGATATATTTCTCTTTACTTTAAATTAATTGTTATAACAGATCATTTTCACACCCAAGTGGCTCCAAAATACTAAAAATTTAGAATAAGGATTTTTTTGGTCACCAATGACTCATTACATAATATTAGGGCATGTGTTAGGGTAGTTTTATATTATTATAATATTATTTTTACCTTTATTTCCCTAATTTACCCTTTAACCATGGTAAATAAAAATAATTCATGGAGATACTATTCATAATTTTCAAAAATAAATGGTGAATATTTAAATAATTTGTAAATTCTGATACCAAATATGAAATATATTTTTCCAAATTCAAAACACACAATTTTAGTTAATTAATTTTAAATTAAATCTCACTGTCAAAAACAGAAAACAGGTTTTTTAGAAGTAAAAACAATCAAAAGATTGACATGTGATTATGTCCAATTTAAATGTGAAATTACATATAATGAAAAAATTGTATTAAATGATAAAAAAATAATCCAATTAAACTTTAAAACTTATTAAACTTATAATATATCTATTTAAATAAGTTAGAGGAGATTTAGTTTTGAATTACAATGTAGTATTCTTCACTGTTCATTAAAATATGAATTTCATCAATAAAATACCAAAATTTCACCCAAGGTAAATTTTTATGTCCCTCTTTCAATGAATAATTTTATTATGTCAAATAGAACTTATTAAAGTTTAAAAAACTAGATTTAAAATGGGTTCAACATCAAAAGGTGGTAAAACTACATTTTTAGAAAACCATTCGTTTTATCCAAAAAATTGAATTCATTCTTATATAATGACTAGAAAACATATAAGATGAATTTTAAACATTATATTGAATATATAATATATATATTTTTCCAATAAAATCCGTAAATGTTATTTTATTATTTTATAGAGTGACTTATTTTCATTTAAATAGTTTTTAGAAAAAAGTTAATACCATTCATACCCACCATTATAATGACGAGGTTATAATATTTAGTTATCACATATAATTGGTCTTGAATGAAATTAATTCTATCAAAATAACTTAAAATTTCTTGTAACACAATCCAGGAATAGTGTTGTGTATACTGCAAGCTAATACAGTATTGTGTATCACACAAGCTAGTCTTGGGTTAGCGTACAACACAAGAAATAAAAGAAATTAAAAAAAATCTATCTCATAAAATCTCAGGGTTTTACATATATAAACGTATTAAAAACTTAAAAAAAGTAAATGAAAAAAAATTTAAGGTAAATCTGGTTATAGAAATCATGGTGGGAACACCTAATAATTCAATAAAGGTCCTAATGTTGTAGTATATCCCATTTATTTATCATTTGACTATTTCCATTATGGTCATGGAATAAACTATATACGTGAAATAAAAATAATCAAAAAAATGGTATTTTAATAATAAAATCACACATAAGATCTAGAAAAGAATTCCAATGCAGCAGATGGCAATTATTTATGCACCTCCTTATACTTTTTAACCCACAATGGCTTTGATTAAACCTAAATTTATTTAGTAAATTATAAAATTACTTTTGTTATATCATGGGGGGGGGTCCCAAATATCCATTTCCTACCTTGTATCATTGGTCAACAAATAATTTTAGGCATGAGTTTCACTGCTTCCCTAACAACCTCATGTATTTCTCACATATTCCTAACTCCAATCTCTACTCAATCTTTGAGCCACCATTTCCGATACCACTCTATCAGGATCCCCTCCTCTCTCACCCCTTAAATAATGGAAATAAAGAGAATGAGTGAACCTTTAATTTATTCTCTAATAGGACATGGGTCGGAAACTAGTAGTGAGGGTATAAAACATGTAACGAGAGGCATCAACCTCAATAATTAATTTATGGACAAGTGGTAAGAGGAGATCTGCCAAATTACCCTAACAAATTTACATTCCATAAATAAATTCCCACAACATGAAGTGACTTATATATCAAATAAATTTCATCAATAAGATATATGAAAGAGGAACCCTAAACTCTAAGTCATCTACCAACACCATTTGAGATACTAGAATATAAATTAAAATATCCATTAGATTATCATGAAAACACTTAAAAAATATGGGGGGGGGGTGAGAAAATTGGAGTACTTAGTAGGATAATCCTTCTAAAACAAATCAATATCCTTGTGCAATAAATATTCACGAGTAAACAAGTGTGAATCCAAAAAAATACAATCAAATCACAATACAAGAAGGCACATAACAATATAATAGTAAGAATCATAAGACAATAATCTCTTTCTGATTCCTCAACATACTCTACCAAGCCCCCAAAATCAATGGAATATACCAAATTCTGTTTTTAGAAACCAAACCAATCCATGATTCTGTAACCATTACCACAACAATTCCTTCTCTAGGCCCAAACATATCTTCTTATATCTTACATGTTAGTTCAGGGTTTTCTCCAACTCAAAATAGTATAAAACGAGTACAAGAAATACTCATTAAATGATTAAGGCCCATATAAAATTAAAAAACTAATAAAACATTATGAATAAAAATATCTTCCATAACAAACCATGAATCACATATCCAAACAAAAAAACATATATTACCACATGAAACTATTTCCAAGACATAACCATCATTCTATCACCACATCCAAAATTTCTGCATAGATATAACCACATTGTCACATATCATCATCAAATATCCACTTCACAACCACATATCTATTGGGTAACGTAAACATAAAGGATATCGACTTTGTGCCCTCCTCATTCCATGTACTTCCTCCACATACGTACCATCACCAAAATATATTTCTACCAATTGTATATCACCATTAAGTATCTCCCCAGTATCATACTAGATTTTAAGGTACTTTATTTGGATGTTTAAGAGTGTAATTTTAGGGTATAGTGGGCATAAAATTCATTTTTTGAATTTGTATAGGCATCTGTGTTTGTAATTCCTGTGGGATGCATTTACACCATAAATTTTTCGATTACAACATAAATATGATATATGTCACCAGCCACTAAAATAGTTTATGTCATAAAACCTACTAGTATGTAAAACTATTTTTTACCATAAAGATCATTCTTATGATGTAAAATCATCACTCAAGATAGTTTAACCCAAGGTTATAAGATTTTCAACATACATGGATTAATGGGAATTTACAGCATAAAAATATGGATTCTAACTTAGACCCATTAGGAAAATTTGGTTTTATCAAATATTTTCATAACTTCATCAGTCATTCATCATTATTATGTTATCCTTCTATCATATCTCATAGCTAGGTAATTTTGGGAGTTTCCAATCCTTTTGGGTTCCTTAATTCAGTGCTCGATATCCATGGTGGTTGCACTGCATCTCTCTCAGTGAGTGAAATTTATGATTCTTCATTTCCATTGGTTGTGGAAAATGGATTGGGATGCATTAACAGGATCTATTGATCGTGAGTTGATTCTTTTTTTATTCTTATATATCCACCGATCAACCTTCTTCTAGAGGTAAACCCTTGTTTCGGTTGTGGTGCAACATGTGAGGTTCTCAAGGAATGTGTGATCTAACCTCTTATATGACTCTTTTTGTTTATGTTATGTGATTGTATGGTCTTGGAATTGATTCGAGGTCCTCTGTTTGTTATTCGACATTCCTTTTGGTGTTAGTGGATACCATTGTTGGGATGTTTGTGACCTAACTTAAAGGTAGGTGGTTCCCTCTCTGGACTATGCTGTGTGAATCATTTAATGATATTATTTTGTTGAATGGTTTTAAGAATTTTTTTATTGATATTTTATTGATTGATTCGGGCAAGTGAAATGTGTTTTTAAAGAAAATATTATTTTTACATAATTTTGGTAAAAGAAATATTATTTTAAAAGCATTGTGAAATGCATAGAGAAAGGGGTTTTAAAATAAGTTTTGATGGGAAAAGGTTGTTTGAAATTGTATTGTGACATGTGTAAGACATTTTAAATGATTATATATGAAACACATGTGATCCCTGGGTACATAGGTGATATTTTTAGTATTGGGGATCATATTTTGATTTTGGTAAGAAGGTTCGTTTTCTGAGGTGTACTTATGATCTTAGATCATGATTCATTTGGATCTAGGAATTTACTTGATAATGATGGAGGGTTCACTTTATGGGGAATCAACTATTCCATAAACCTTGATGCATGGGTACTTGGGAGTTTCAGTGTTCACTAGTCATGAATGATTTATGAGTGACCTATCGAACCAAACAATTAGTTATCCCTATCATTTTATCCTTTGTATGTTGTATTTTTACATCTATGAATTGATATAATTTTTTTGGATGAAATAAAAATTGTTTACTTGATTTATTACTTGAAAAAATTTGACATAGATTTTTTAGGGCTACAGAAAAGGGGAACTGTTTACCTTGATTTTGATATAAAACCGCTTCACTGTTTATTATTCCATGTGTTATAAATTGATTATATGAGGTTATTGTATAATTAATTGACATAGAAAACCTAGGTTGGATCCTACTGTTCCTTTTTAGATCACATACTATAAACCCCTTTAGTGGCATGTAGACTATGTATTTTCTTTTTATATTGTAAAGGGAAAGGTGTTGTTGTGAGGTAGTGAGGTTTAAGTTATCTTGGTATGTGAAGCTAGTTGTAAGATGGTGGAACTTTTACAACATTATCACCTAGAGTAGTTGGTTCTTATTTTAGATATACTTTTCTATTGTACATTCACCTTTGGATTATTTAATTTTTTTGAGTTTCACCTCAGATTCATTTGGTTATGGATTATATCTCTTTTAGTTTCCATCAACTATATATTTCCACTCACTATATATATGACATTTAGTTTATTTTAGGTTAGGAGAAATTGTTCCCAACATTATTGTTTGATACACGGGTTCTAATAGCCAGCTAATGGGGATTGAGAATCCTCTTCAGGTTTTTGATAGACTAGTTTTGGATCCAGTTTTTGTGGGAAACCTAGTTCATATTATTAAAAATTGGTATTAAAGGATTTTTATTTATTAGTCATTGTCTTAGGATGTTTAATAGACTGGAGATATGATTGTTGGGACTTGATAGTTAGGATTAGGTGAGTTCTTGGATAAATATTTCTTTGAAAAGACTTATGTTACCATGAAATGTTGGGATTTGTATCTCATTTGTTGATTTTTAACCTTGATATCAGATTCTAATTTTGTTTTTCTAGTTTAATTTGTGGGTTTTTTTGAAAAGTTGTCTGATCATTTTCTTCTTTTTTTAGTGTGTAGCTATATGCCTCTAATACAACTTCCATGGTTTCCTTAGGAGGGTGAAATGAGAGATAATCATTAATGGAATCTACATTTGGATCATAATAATATAGATGATATCATTCAGGTAGTTCATATTGTGGAATAGAATGTACCATGAGTTTTGGACAGAATTGTTGAGGTGTAACCGTGAGTTGAGAATGATAGAGACAAATCACTATAGTTGCTACATTAAAAGGCACCATCCATAAAGGGTTTGAATGAACCTAAAGAGATATATTAATTTCAATATAAGATCAATCTGGTATTCAACACCCTAGATATACCTGAGGCTATCAAATTAAAGTGCGCAATGTTCAGGCTTGATGGTCCTAGTAAGTGGTGCTGAGATTCCATTGTACAAGAAAATCATCATGTGATTTTTTATTGGGTTGGTTTTAATACTGACTTCATTCAATAGTTATTTCTAGAATCTCTGATGATATTGAAGTCTCTAGAGTTCCTATCTTTTAAATAAGGAGAGAGTTTGTCGTCAGAGTACATCGATTGATTTCTGAATCTTGTATATTTTTCCCCAGAGGTGGTGATGAATGACAAGTTAAAAGCTAGGAAATACCTAGAGAGTTTGAAAAAGGATATTTACTTTTAGGTATATATGATGAATCTTCCCATCTATAGTGAGATGGAATCCATGAAAATTATGGAAGAGATGGATATGACATATAAGATTGGTTATTCTACAACTTATCTTTCACCTAGTGACATCTTCACAGGAATTATGGAAATACGAGGTAGTGGAATGATCATTGAAGGGGTGGAGAAAATAGATTATAACCACATTCTTCCTCTACACTATTATATGCATCTATTAGTGTTCTCTTTACTATTAGTGTGTTATGGTAGGGAACAACTGGTGTAATTCTATTACACTCACCAAGATATGCATCACTTGTGGCCACCTGGGCCACCTACAGAGGTACTTCTAGGATATCCCTATGCCTCATTATAGTTAGGGGACATCAATTCCAAAGGTTTATATGGTGAATTCAGACGATTCAATGTCTATAAGTCTCTAACTACATTCCTCAGTAGTGAAAAAAAAATCATGTAGTAGATAAGTTTCTGTTGGAGGTTGATTATAGACCAATGATAGTGAGTGGTACCATTTTCAGTACATATTCTTTAGAAATTGTTTAATTTGATACTAGTGCCTCCTACTCATTTGTATCTTCCTGTTTTAATGATCTATTAAAAATTAAAATGGATCTTATGTACTTTATTATGGTGTTGGCGAAACATATTGGAATGAGGAAAGATACTGGTCTTCGGTGTACATAATGTTCACTATTGGTATATGATATAGAGTTAGTGTGGTATTTTCAATCATTCCATATAGATATGTTTGATTTAATTTTTGAGATAGATTTTATAGTTTCAAACCATGCTGATATTTATTATTATCATAAGTGTGTTTAATTCCATTTTGCAGACGGGAGCTCTCAACTATTTCAGGGAAAGCGGGATCCGAGGGCTGGTCATATTAGACATCCCTACCTAGACCACTGATGTTTTTTTTATGTTTTTATAGTTAAGACTAATTATTTTTTCTCTTTTTATGATATTCCTATGGTTGATTCAGACATTATTGATGTCATCCAATAATAATTATTTGGTGTTCTTACATAGAATGAGGTATATTTTATAATTGATCTGGTTTCAGGCATGGAGCCTATTTCGATACCCTCATATAATATAGAAGCTAGTGACCTAAAGGATCCCATGATTTAGTTGCATGATCTGATAAAGAAATGATTCATTCTCTTGATATTTCACTATGGACATCCCATATACTCTTTTCTAAGAAGGAATATGGTTTAATTCATTTGTGTTTTCACTATAGTAATATGAATCGAGTGGTAGTTAAGAATTAGTACACCTTTCACCATGTTGATGACTTTTCTGATATGTTTAAAAGGGAGATGTGGTTTTTTAAGGTCGAGTTATCATCTGATCATTGTTCTATAGTCTAATATACCAAAGATGAATTTCAAGAGTAGGTATGACCATTATGAATATCTTGTGATGCATTTTTTCTAGCTAACGATCCTACAATTTTTAAGGATTTATTGAATTGGATAGACTAATAATATTTCATTAGAATTGTCATTTTTTCCCGTATGATATATTGGTTTATTAAAGATCTGATATTGAGAACAAGCACAATCTATATCTAGTTTTGGAAATTTTGTGAAAACACAGACTTTTTTAAAATATTTTGAAATTAAATGTATGGATCCAATAAGTCATGTTCTTGGTACAAGTCATTTTTGAACGTGGACTATAATTCAATATTGATAAGGTAAATATTTTCCTCTTATGAGATGATCCATAAAATGTCTTCAAGATTTAGAGTTTCATAGGTATTCATGGATATTATCTATGGATTTTCAAGGATTTATCGAAGCTAGAATCACCATTTAATTCTCTTACCATAAAAGGGGTGAGATTCACAAGGGATTTTAAATTCATAGCATTATTCGATGAGTTGAAATGAATTATAACATTGACACCTATTTTAATCTTACCCGAGTCTGGTAAGGTGTAGGTGGTATAATATGTTTCTACAAGTGTTGTTATAAGTTATGCACTTACATTGGACAATCATGTTGGGGTATGTGGTTCTCATTATGTTTTGTAACATGGGAAAAATTACACAGCACATGACTTGGAGCTTTCCACTATTATGCATTCACATAGTCATTGGTGGAATTATCTTTTTGGGGATAGGTTCATAATATTTTCTAATCATAGGAGTCTAAGTTATATATTTTTTTAGAAGAAATAAAATCTCAGAAAAATGTGGTGGGTGGAGTACCTTCTGATATTTATTTTGATATCACATATACCTTATGGAAGGGATATGTCATCACAGATTCTCTTAGTAGGAAAATAACACTACAAGAAATCATGGAATTAAAAGAAGAGTGTAACCATATACGATTATTTACTTAGTTTCATCTATATTATCATAATGATGATTTAGGTATGGTTCTGACCCAGATTTAAAAATCATCATCTCTCCTTGAGTCTATTCTGTAGGGTGAGCAACAAGATGATAAGTTTATAGGGATTAGGGAAACCCTTTATTACAGGGAGACTATTTTTGGTTGGTATCTCCCTTCTAATAGTATTATCTACTTTGTGGATTAGTTTTTCATCCTAGAAGCTATATGTAGTTATTTTTTTACTATCACAACTCTTTAAAATATTTTCATCTTGGTTCTATGAATAATTATTAAGATATGAGATGGAATTTCGGGTGGCCATGTATGAAGTCCATCATTTCCAATTTGTATCCTCATATTTCCCCTACTAATAGATAAAGGCATATAATATGAAACCATCTTGTTTTCCCCAAAATCTTCCAATAGTAATTTTAAAATGGGATAATTTTTATATGGAATTTGTTTTGGACATGCATGGAATCCCCTAAAGGAACATTTCTATCTTGGTGGTGATTGATCGGTTGATGAAATCATTCAATTTTATTCTGATTAGGGATACCACCAATTATGAATATATGGGTATGATTTATTTATAAATGAGCATGAGGATACATGGGGTTACTTATTACATTATTTAGGATAGGGATCCCAATTTTACATATAAATTATGGAGGAGTCTCTAAGAGGTGATAGAGACTAAGGTTAGGTTGAGGAAAACATAACATCTATAGACATACAATTAGAAAGGTTATGCTATTCTGATCATAGAGGATATAAATCATGCACGTGTCCTAGATATTGGTGGATCATAGGATCAAAATCTTGTATTGGTCAATGTTTCTTATAATAGTATTTACTAGTCATCGATCAGAATGGTACCCTTTGAGACTTTGTATGGTCACCCATGGAGGTAACCTCTTGGTTGGGAAGAGGTGGGTGAGGCCTCTGTTGTGGGATATAGTATCATTCATGATACATCAATAAGGATTCAAGATATACATCAACATATGGTTACAATGTTGATTCTCAATAAATTTTATGCAGATCACCTACATCATCCTTGAGAGTTTTCTATAGTTGACCAGGGCTTCTTGAAGGTTTCTCCTCGATTAGCACACCATCAAATTTGAAAATAAGGGAAGAAGGATTTGAGATTTGTTGGAAAATTTAAAGTGATCAAGTGGCTTGGGAAATTTGGTTATCCGTTGAAATTGTAGGCTTAGTTGACTGGTGTACATGATGTTTTCCATATATCACATCTCAAGAAATATCATCACGATCCGTTTCACATTACGAGTTGGGAAGATATCGAGTTGGGGACACAAGTTTTAGTTGTGGATAAACCAATGGAGATCATCGACTCTTATGTGAAAGAAATACATGGTAAGTCTAAACTATTGTTCAATGTGGTATGGTGACCTAGATCAAGCTCCCACGATACTTGGGAGCACGAATCGTCAGTGAGGGAGCAGTTCCCTCACCTCTTTCTAGAGCACCCTTCTTATACATGACTTCATGGGGTTGAAATGTACCATGGTCAGGATATTATAACATACGATTTTTAAGGTATTCTCTTTTTTATGTTTAAGAGTGTGTTTTTCTTGTTCAAAGGGTATAAGAATCATTTTTGGAATTTTTGTAGGGGTATTTGTTTAGTACAATTTTCAAGAGGATTTGAACTATAAATTTTTTCCATACAATGTAAATATGTCATAAGAAAAAATCCATTGAAACAGTTCAGGCCATAAAACCATCTAGGTCATTATAATGTTTTACATCATAAAACCCAATATTATAACATATAATCATCACTCAAGACAATTTAACCCGAGATGATGTGATTTTTAGCATACATGAATTATGGGGGATTTATGCCATAAACCATAGGTTTCTGACAAAACACTCTTTCCCATTAGGTTTTATCTAAAATTTATTAACACCTTTGTTTTTTCATTATTCAACCCTTCTTCTTTGATTATAGAACTTTTCTAGGTATTTTTTGGGTTTTTCTCTCCTTCTAGATTCATTCATTTAATGGTCAATCTCTATGGTGGTTTCACTTCATTTCTTGACAAGAAAAATTTATTATTCTTCATTTTAATTAGTTATGGATGTGTCATTGGGAAATGTTTATAAAATTCACTGATCATGTGATGATACATAATTTATTCTTCAAGATCCATTGTGAGATCTACTTACAATGTCCTACTCTCATGTTTGTTGTGATGAGGTATGTGAGAATCTTAAGGTATGTGTGATCTAACATCTTCATTGTCTCTTTTTATTTTTGTTATGTAATTATAAGATGTTGGAATCAATTATATGACCTATTTTTATTTTTCTTCATTCCTTTTAGTGTTAGTGGAATATGTTTATAATATGTTTGTGACCCAATTTTGAGGTGGTTGGTTCTTTCTCTAGCATATATTATTTGAATAATTGATTTATCATATGTTGTTAAACGGTCTAATAAACTATTTGTATGATGATATATTGATTGATTCATGTTTTTTAAATTATTTTCATTAAAAATATGGGTTTCGCTTCATTTTGATAGAATAAAGATAATTTTTAAAGAATTATGAAATTGACTGTGAAATGGGTTTTCAACCTAGGTTTTTATAAAAAAAGGGTGTTTAAAATTGTGTTTTGAAATGTGAAAGACCATTGAAATGATTTGATATTCCATACATTAGATCCATGGGAACTTAAGTTGGAGGTGTAGTATTTGGTATCATCTTTTGATATTGTTTTTATGGTTCACATTCTTGGGTTTTCATCCATTTCTTTATTGATATGCATTTTGAACTAGGAATTGAGTTAATATTGTAGGAGGGTTCACATTCTGAGGGGTTCCTCTATATCCTAGACCTTGGTGCATGGGTATTTGGGACATGTAGTATTCACTATTCATTACTGATGTACGAGTGACCAAGATGACCTGACCATGGGTTATTCCTAACGTGTTTATCATTTTTTGGTGAGATTTATATTTCCTTGACTTGATATACAAATTTATGATGAAATAAAATAGTTTTTTAGAATTATTCTTTGAAATTTTATTACCAGGATTTGTTTTTAAATAATGGAAAATAGGTACTTCTTAACATGGTTATGATATAAAACTTATTTACTTATTATAATTTATTATTATATAAATTGAGTATATGGGGTTGTTTTATATATACATGATATGAAACACCGAGGTGGGATCCTACTAAGAATTTTTTTCTCACACCATACACACCCCTTAAATGGTGTGTTGTCCTAATTTCACATTTTGATATAAGAAAGGGAAATTCACCTCAAAAATGGGGATAGGTTTTTGTCAGCTAGGTACTGGTAGCTAGAAGTGAGATGGAGGGATGTTCCCAAAATTTTCACATGGATTTGTTGGTTCTTATATTAGTTGTACTTTGTTTTTGGACTTTATCATTTAGTTTGTTCAATTTTTTTTAGTTACACCATGGTTTTCTTTGGTTATGCAATATATCTATTTTATTTTCATTCTTATATATCTTTTAGATATATATATATATATATATATATTCTGTATAGTTTGTTTTAGGTTGGGAGAAATAATTCCCTATGTTGTTGTTTGATGCTCGGGTGCTAGTCGCTAGCATGTGAGGACTAATAATGCCCTTTAAGTATGTTTCATATTGGTTTTGGTGCAAATTTTTTAATGTAACAAAATTTGGTTATTTATAACTCTTAATTATACCATAATCACTATATCATAGCCATCACAATTGGGAATCTGGAACATATAAAGATTCAAATATATTTCCTCCCTATAACATGTACGACCCCCATAATGAAACATCATCATCTCCCCAAAACCACTCCCATAATTCCATACATAACATACCAAACATATATCAAGAATCATGTTGTAAAATAAATAAAAAACATCAATGGAACAACCAATGCTTTAGGAAAATACACCACAACACAACAATTTCACACCTACAAATTACCTCTATCCCCAACATTTACCAATTTATATCCTCATTAGATTTATTATTCATTCATTCAATCCAAACTCATTCATAAATTATTAAAAAATAATGGATCATTATAATTCAACCCTTATATCATTATATTCCAATGAAACACACTGTTCATATATAACCCATATTTATAATCACAAATATGGGAAACCCATTTATCCATAGATTCAACATTAAAAACTATTTATTCATTATTAACCATATATTACAACTATGATAAATTCACTTATAATTTATCAGTGGCATATCAAAACCCACTAACCCATCATATAGTAATCATGAAAAATTTATATTATCTATTACACCCTCATTCATTACTCATAAACCACCACTTCTTTCATACACTTAGATTCATGAGCCACTAAACATTAATGTTTACCAGTAAAAACATATATTTTCAAAATTTACAATTTACATTTACATAAACCATCCCATCATATTATTCACATTAATTTACCCATTAAACATGTAACTAGTTTATCAATATTCAAGATAAATCTTAGAAGAATAAAATAATAATCACCCACCCCCTATCATTTTCATCATAGGATTATCATATCATATTTATCATTAATCCCACATACTATTCTATTTTTCCATTCTTTACTACTATTTCTACTTCATAAACCAGTTTAAGACCAAATAAAAAATGACATAATAAGACTCAACATCACTATAAGACTATTCAAGGAAATGATAACTGACAACAATAACTACATTAAGAAAAAACAATTTTCAACAAGAAAATTTTCATTATAGGATTATCATATCATATTAAATCTAGTTTTTGAAATTTTTATAAGTTTAATTTGAAAAAATAAAATTCTTCTTTGGAATCAGGAAAAAAAAATTTACTTTGGATAAAACTTTCATATTATTCTGGTAACTTTCATATTTTAATGAATAGTAAAAACACGCTATATTTTAATTAAAAACAACTTTTTTCATCATAATAAATTATGTGGTTAAATTATAATATTTAATGGTTTTAAAGTATAAACAGAATATATTTTTACCATTTAATATAATGTATATCGTTAGCATTGATTTTACCTTGAATTCAAAGGTTAAATCAATTCAATCTTTTGCAATGTTTTAAAGAAAAACCCGTTTTCTTTCGACAACAGGATTAATTTTAATTTAATTTCTGCAAATTTTGTGTATTGAATTTGGAAAAATTGATTCCATATTTGGAATCAGTGGGTCAAAATTATGTTAATAAGATACTTTTTATTTCTGGGCATTATGAATAGTAACTACGGTAAATTTTATTTACCATAGTTAAAGGTAAATCGGGTAATTAAGGGTAAATATAAGATTATAAAATTACCCTAGCAACTGCCAAAATTCTATTGTATGGCTAAAGGTCGACCCATATCACCTAAGGGTCGGATTAGATTCATTTTATGGACTTTTTACAATAAAAATAGTTTAATTATTATTAAAACCAAAGAAAGTGACAACATGTCACTCTCTTAAATCTTATAAGTATATTAATATTAATTTAGTGATAAAATTCATGAAACTTATAACATTAATTGTCTACAAGAAATCTAATAAAATTCTCTACATCATATAAATTTATTTATAATTTTTAGGGATTAAATAAATATCATTAATTGTGACACAATAGTGATGCAGAAATTGTTTATCTAGTGAAAAATCAAGAATATAGTTTTCATTAAACTAATAGTGACCATAAAAGGCACAAAACCTTGAAAAAAACTTATTGTTCATGTAAATATAAACCATAATCATCCAATGGTCGAATATTTGAACATTTGGATCCTTATAAAAGTGATTATGACACATATATTATTTTATTGTAAATGATGCCAAAGTTGTCACCTTCATAATTTAATAAATATAACAATTTAAATATTGTGATTTTAAGATGATAAATTAGAGTAAAAGTATTATTGTGAAAGTTAATAGATTTATCTTCATCATAAGATTTTATTTTTAATTATTATGCAACAAATAAGTATATTAAATAATTATACAAAAATGTTGTAGCAATTATTTTATTAAGAGATAAACCAAATAAATGGTTTTAAAAATAATAAAATAAATAATATATGAACTATTTAATGTTCTCCACTAATTTTCTAGATACATATGACCTTTTATGAATCTATTAAATCTTTTAGTTCGAACATATCTTCTTTATATATTTTATTTAATTTCAAATAAATGAATAGTGTCAAAATTGACACTATTGTTATTTTATAAAAATAACATATTATACAATTGTATAAAAATCACAAAAATATTTACAAATTATAAATTTAAATTTATATGGTCTAGAATCTTATAAATTAACCAATTATGGACAATTCAAAACAAATAAGTAATTATTTGTTATAATTTAAAATTTAGAATGTTATTACCACAAATAAAATTATATTGATTAAATAAGGATAAATCAAGTTGATAATGTTTAAAATAATTTCCTAACATGTCTAAATTTTATTGGTTGATGAAATTACAACCCTATATCATATAATATTCGAATATGAGTCATTTTTGGAGGTTTTTATGTGGGGTTGGATTTATTATAAATTAATATTTTTAAGATTTCCAAAGGTGCCCCTCTCCTCCCTTATAAAAGGGAACCTCCCCCCTCTCATCTTTACACAACTTTGACCCTTAAAGCTCGGAAACCCCCTGCCAATTTCACTTATCCACTTCCCTAGAAACATCCTAGAGGTTCTGGTTTTATTCAAAGATCAATATTAGTTCGCAAAGAGGAGGTTTCAAAAAGGCGTGTCGAAAGAAGAGGTAATATCCGTTACCGATTCTTTCAACTTGATTTCTTCTTCTACTTCTTCTTCTTTAGTTGTTTCATTATGAAGTAATAACATCAGTATTAATAATATACTGATATGTTATTAGATGTATGAATCAACCCTATTTCACCATCTATCCATCCTATGGAAAACGAAATCACCGCGCGTGCGTACATATGGAATACCGTCTCCACATCGTGGTGTAATATATTTTACACCATCACCTTACTTGGATGGGTATAATGGTGTAAATAATGACGATATATTATTATTGTAAATTTATATTGATTCTGAAATAGTATACATACACTCCAATACAATTCCATGATCATGGGAATGATATCATCGCTCGTGCGTACGTACGGACTACCGTCTTCACGAACGCGATGAGATTCATTTTCCATGATTAACCATTCAAGTATGATTATAAAGTATATATAACGTATAATAATGAAATATATAGCATAATAATGCTACTGGATTTATGTATATATATATATATGTCATCTATTTAATTTCATTCAATTCAATAAGGAAACGAAAACAACGTTCATGCATACGTACGACCTACCGTCTCCATGAAAGGTGTATTTCATTCCTTTTATTGATCTATAATATATATGTATATGATGAATATATAATATATATAAATCATGTTTTACATTTTGGAATTATTTAAATCAGGATATAAGTAATAATATCAAGAACGACAAGTCAAAACATATATGATAAATGAAATGATTTTACCCAAAACACTGCTTTTACATGGAATTTACAAAAGAACGTGTAATATAAAGTCATAATGAAACATATATGATATCATAACAATGAATATGATTATGTAATTAGTCAATGACATTATTTAAATCATTATACAGGAGGTTTGGATACGTACGAAGCATATCAGACCTAAGGTAAGGGATAATTTTGCAAATCTCATTTTTATCCGAGATTTCTTATTCGTAAGTATTTACTGGGGTTATTTCTATCATCCATTTCCATGTTTTATAAAAGTTTTTTCATGTATGTTTAAAGTCATTTTTACGCATTTTTGACTTTTAATACATGGTAAGTATGGGATCTTTCTTTTGTTTACGTCACGAGGTACTTTTTTGATTTTTCTGGAAAAAGTATGAGAAGAATGTTTTTTACTTATACGGCATGAACGGATTTTTACGGTTTTATAAAGCCTTATTTTTATGAAGCTTAATCCAAAATATTTCATGACTATTTTCAACAAAATCCTTTTATTTTAACATTTTATGACATTTTGTGAAAATAAAATGATTTTGATGAAGAAAGGATATTTTCCTCAAGAATTCATTTCAACTGTTTTATTAAAACCATTTTCCATCTAAGATGACATTACTTCATATGTGTATGTTTCCAGTATAATGTATCTATTATTTAAATGGTTTCCCTTTTCTTATTATGAAATGATATCCATTTCTTTTATATGGATTATTTGATGATGGAATGATTTTTGTGAAACCCATTTTATTCTTTGGGTTATGATGAATGATTTATGTTTATGTTGTGGAACAAGTAAGAATGATTTCATTATGAGATGGGTAAGACCTATATCTCCCTCCAATGCATTGGGTAAAGATTTATATATAATTAGATAGACATGGATAGAATGGTAAGTTAATATGGTTCAGTGTTACAGGACTAAAACGAGGAGTGAACTCGATTCAGAAAGGGACTTTGTCCACTAAGTTGGTCTTGCCAGCAATGCCTTGGCTACTATGGAAATCATGACATGTGCTGAATGGTCTCCACAATTAAATGTTTTATTCCCATTATATTTTATCATGGTTGATGTTCCATTATGATATATTCCTTATGTACTTCCACGATTTATGTCTTTGCTGAAGATTTTGATGTTTAAATTTCATGTTCAAGTTTTTGCTTTCAAATGGTTATGGATTGTTTTATGTTCTCTATGATTGCCCTTACTGAGCATTTGAGCTCACCCTTTTTCTGTTTTATTTTCCCCTAGGATTAAAAGAAAGATTTTAGGTATGTAAACAAAAATGGGAAGATCTTTATGGGAGATGTTGAAGATCTTTCACCACGATTAGAAGATTATGTTCAATGTTTCCAAAACCACTAAACTATTACGGTCCTTGTGTGTCTGTTTTTGATATGTACTAAGTATTCCACAAAAGTAATTTATTGTCTATGTACATCAAGATTTGGGTCTCTATAGTTGGTATCAGAGGAAAGGTATAGTCAACCTTTGGAAACTTGGATGCGAAAACGTTAGTGAGATCCCTAGAGATATTTTTAAGTTATGTCTAGGGATGTCCCTAAGGTTAAGTATACGTATAGATTATAGTCCTAGAATTGATCTAACGATCTTATAATTAATCCTAAGATGTTAGATGTCGAAGGTACTCCCCCTTGATTATGTTATTTTCCTTGTATGATTTTTCCTCTCACAGAATTCTTTTTGTGTTTTAGTCAATGGAGGGAACCAGAAGGAATTCAGTCCACATTGAATCCAATGGACAAATTGGTGACTATGAGCGACAAAATTTCATAATGCATAGAGAGAAATATATTGTGATTATGCCGAATCAGTAATCGCGATATATGATTAACAAGGTGAAATTTAGTGGTATGCCTAATTCATCAAATAAGAGGAAGATAGATTTTTATGGATGTTCGCATGTTGAGGAGCATAAAGAAAAAAAGATTGAGATTTCTAAAGAAGGGAAGAAGAACCTTAAGGAATACCTCAAATGGAGGGACATATGTTATCTATGTGGAGAAAAGGGTCATAGAGTGACAGACTGTTATGGAGTTCAATGTCTTATTTTTGGATAACATGGGCATTACCCAACTCAATGCCCTGACCTAAAAAGTTACTTCTAAATCAAGGAAGGACTTATTCCAGGACAATCATTGAAGAGGATGTATTAAAGTGTTTATGTATTGGTATTCAAGAATAATGTTGTTGAGGTACTTATATGGTGTATTAGAATATTTTTGTATTAGTCTATTATGGTTTTGGAAAATTTTATGGTACCAGTAACCATCAAAAAGTGATTCAAATATTTTTGGAAAGAAGATGAAATGTGCATATGGAAGGGATAAGGAGAAAATAATATGATAGTAATCATGAGATCATGAATAAAATAAGGAAAAATTGATATCATGGTTTGAGTATATAGAAATTTTGGGATTCTGGTATGTGGAAAGAGTTAACTTTTGACAGCATTAATGTTTTCACTAAGGTTAAATGTGTATTCATTTTTCAAGAGAATACATGATTAAGGTATTCACATGTTTGTAATTTAACCAACAAGATATATCTTATGATATATGGGGGATAAACGATGGCATTCACGTGATTATTATCTGACATTTCAAGTAATCATTTTCTTTATACTATGATCTTGGACCAAAGTATTTTAGATAAGCCTAAAGATTGGAATGGATTATGTTGGGCATAAGTTAGTATTGTTTAAGGATATAACTTTTTTTGATATTATTGATGGGATGTTATAGTAATGTTGTTTTAGAAAAAGGAAAACCTGCAGGACTGGAGACAACCCATCGCGTCGGACAAGACTGTGGGAACCGAACCCACAACCGAAGTGTGACTGGCCTTTATCGCCTACCACTGGCCTACAGGAAGTCCCTAGTTAGTAGAAACTAGTTTTATTTTCTTAAGCGGTATGATATATGAAGTATAAGTTCATTTTTGGAACCATATACGATTAATGTAACCATATGATGGACTTATAACTTTTACTAACCTTTTGTTTGAAACAAATGGAATGACCCATCATTCTATCACATGATCTGCTAACACATCACGAATAACAAATTCAACTTCATTTCTTTAAGGGATGAAGTGGAAATTGTTCAATTCATGAACAATAGTGAGATTCTACCAAAATCATGTAAGTATTTCTTTTAATTCATCAAATTTAGGGAAATGATCTTCAAAACCAAAAATGTTGTTCTAGTTCCCTCATATCCGATGAATCAGATGGTACCTTAGATCATCAAAAATATATGGCTTTGTGATTGTTGGATTTTTCATAGCCATGTTCTCTACCACTCTCTATCAGAACATGATGGTTAGATTTCTCTTCCATATCCATATTTTCACCTATGTTCTTCTATGTGGAAACCTAGTGATGAGTTAATTTGGGTAACCATTACGTTTCATACTTTAGTTTTTAAAGATAAGTTTTGGTATTCCTTTTTACGATGTGGGTTTCAATTAAAGAAACTTTCAAGTAGAAAACCATTTATAACCCTGACAAATTTTGAGGGAGAAATTAAATTTAAGGGGGGTAGAATGTAATAACCTGATATTTTATAAGATATATTATTTTTAATTTCTTTCATATCTTCTGTTGTATGATACACCAAGATTATATTGCGTTATACGCAACACCGTATTAGCTTGCAGTATACACAACACTAATCCTGGATCATGTTATACACAATTTCATGTTTGTTTGATAGTAGTTATTCTACGAAAAATTGAGTATATATATATATTCAATGTATTTTTTTATATGCAGCAACAAAGGAGTCATTCATTACACACAACCTTGACTTGGCTTGCATTATACGCAATCACGACCTTCCTCGATAGCGTGTGTTGTACACAATACCGAGTTTTACTAAACAAAGATATATTATTATAATATTATTATGAAGTAGCCGTTATGAATAGTATTAACTAAAATTTGAATTTTATAACATTATTATTCATCTTACACATTTTATAGAACAAGGTATAAGAACAAAATAAATTTTTCGGGTAAAACAAGTATTTTTCAAAAAATGCAGTTTTGCCGCCTTTTGATGGTGCACCCACTTTAAATCTTGTTTTTGACTTGTTTATAAGTTAAATTTGAAAAAATAAAATTATTCTTTAGAATAAGGAAATAAAAATTTACTTTGGATAAATTTTTCATATTATTCTGGTAACTTTCATATTTTAATGAATAGTAAAAACACGCTATATTTTAATTAAAAACAACTTTTTTCATCGTAATAACTTATGTGGTTAAATTCTAATATTGAATGGTTTTAAAGTATAAATAGAATATATTTTTACCATTTAATATAATTTATGTCATTAGAATTGATTTTACCTTGAATTTGTAGGTTAAATCAATTCAATCTTTTGCAATGTTTTAAAGAAAAACCCGTTCTCTTTCGACAACGAGATTAATTTTAATTTAATTTATGCAACTTTTGTGTATTGAATTTGAAAAAATGGATTCCATATTTGGAATCATTGGGTCCAAATTATGTTAATAAGATACTTTATATTTTTGAGCATTATGAATAGTAACTACGGTAAATTTTATTTACCATAGTTAAAGGTAAATCAGGTAATTAAGGGTAAATATAAGATTATAAAATTATCGTAAAACCAGCCAAAATTCTATTGGATGGATAAAAGTCGACCCATATCACCTAAGGGGCGGATTAGATTCATTTTATGGACTTTTTACAATAAAAATAGTTTAATTATTATTAAAACCAATGAAAGTGACAACATGTCACTCTCTTAAATCTTATAAGTATATTAATTTTAATTTAGTGATAAAATTCATGTTTATTAGAAAATGAATAGTGTCAAAAATTATAATAAAATTATCTACATCATATGAATTCATTTATAATTTTTAGGTATTAAATAATTATCA
The DNA here is from genome assembly GCA_963277665.1 of Viscum album. NCBI lineage: Eukaryota > Viridiplantae > Streptophyta > Magnoliopsida > Santalales > Viscaceae > Viscum > Viscum album. Next base: position 255,111,285 of record OY728128.1, on the reverse strand, counting down.
TTAATTGTGACACAATAGTGATACAAAAATTGTTTATCTAGTAAAAAATCAAGAATATAGTTTTTATTAAACTAATAGTGACCATAAAAGGCACAAAAACATGACCAAAACTTATTGGTCATGTAAATATAAACCATAATAATCCAATGGTCGAATATTTGACCATTTGGAGCCTTATAAAAGCGATTATGACACTTATGTTATTTTATTTTAAATGATGCCAAAGTTGTCACCTTGATAATTTAATAAATATAACAATTTAAATATTGTGATTTTAAGATTATAAATTCGAGTAAAAGTATTATTGTGAAAGTTAATAGATTTATATTAATTATAAGATTTTATTTTTAATTTTTATGCAACAAATAAGTATATTAAATAATTATACAAAAATGCTGTAGTAATTATTTTTTTAAGAGATAAACCAAATAAATGGTTTTAAAAATAATAAAATAAATATTATATGAACTATTTAATGTGCTACACTAATTTTATAGATACATATGACATTTTATGAATCTATTAAAGCTTTTATTTTGAACATATATTATGTATATATTTTATTTAAATTCAAATAAATGAATAGTGTCAAAATTGACAGTATTGTTATTTTATAAAAATAACATATTATAAAATTGTTTAAAAATCACAAAAATATTTAAAAATTTTAAATTTAAATTTATATGGTCTAGAATGTTATAATGTAACCAATTATGGAAAATTGACAACAAATAAGTAATTATTTGTTATAATTTAAAATTTAGAATGTTATTACCACAAATAAAATTATATTGTTTAAATAAGGATAAATCAAGTTGATAATGTTTAAAATAATTTCCTAACATGTCTAAATTTTATTTTTTGATGATATTACAACCCTATCTCATCTAATATTCTAATATGATTCATTTTTGGAGGTTTTTAAGTGGGGTTAGATTTATTATAAATTAATATTTTAAGATTTCCAAAGGTGCCCCTCTCCTCCCTTATAAAAGGGCACCTCCCCCCTCCCATCATTACACAACATTGAGCATTAAAGCTCTGCCAAACCCTACCTATTGCACTTCTAAACTTCCCTAGAAACATCCTAGAGGTTTTGGTCTTCTTCAAAGATCCATATTAGTTCCCTAAGAGGAAGTTTCAAAAAGGCGTGTCGAAAGAAGAGGTAATATCCGTTACCGATTCTTTCAGCTTTATTTCATCTTATACTTATTCTTCTTTAGTTGTTTCATTATGAAGTAATAACATAAGTATCAATAATATACTTATATGTTATTAGAAGTATGAAACAACCCTATTTCACCATCTATCCATCCTACAGAAAACGAAATCACCGCGCGTGCGTACATACGGAATACCGTCTCCATGCCGTGGTGTAATCTATTTTCCACCATCATCTTACTTGGATGTGTATAATGGTGTAAATAATGACTTTATATGATTATTGTAAAGTGATACTTATTATTAAATAGTATACATACACTCCAATACAATTCCATGATCATGGGAATGATATCATCGCTCGTGTGTACGTACGGACTACCGTCTCCACGAACGTGATGAGATTCATTTTCCATGATTAACCATTCAAGAATGATTATAAAGTATATATAATGAATAATAATGAAATATATAGAATAATAATGCTACTGGATTTATGTATATATATATATATATTTCATCTATTTAATTTCATTCAATTCAATAAGGAAAAGAAAATAGCGTTAATGCGTACGTATGGCCTACCGTCTCCATGAACGGTGTATTTCATTCCTTTTATCGATCTATAATATATATGTATATGATGAATATATAATATATATAAATAATGTTTTAAATTCTGGAATTATTTAAATCAGGATATAAGTAATAATATCAAGAATGACAAGTCGAAACATATACGATAAATGAAATGATTTTACCCAAAACGCTGCATTTACATGGAATTTACAAAAGAACGGGTAATATAAAGTCATAAGTGAAACATATATGATATCATAACAATGAATATTATTTTTTAATGAGTCAATGACATTATTTAAATCATTATACAGGAGGTTTGGATACGTACGAAGCATATCAGACCTAAGGTAACAGATAATTTTGCAAATATCATTTTTATCTGAGATTGCTTATTCGTAAGTATTTACTGGGGTTATTTCTATCATCCATGTCCACGTTTTATAAAAGTGTTTTCATGTATGTTTGAAGTACTTTTTACCCATTTTTTACTTTTACTATATGGTATGTAAGGAATCTTTCTTTTTTTTACGTCACGAGGTACTTTTTTTGATTTTTCTGGCAAAAGTACGAGAAGAATGTTTTTTACTTATATGGCACGAACAACTTTTTACGGTTTTATAAAGCCTTATTTTCATGAAGATTTCTCCAAAATATTTCATGAATATTTTCAACAAAATCCTTTTCTTTTAAAATTGCATGACATTTTGTGAAAAGAAAATGATTTTGAGGAATAAAGGATATTTTCTTCAAGAATTCATTTCAATTGTTTTATTAAAACCATTTTCCATCTAAGATGACATTATTTCATATGTGTATGTTTCAAGTATAATGTCTCTATTATTTAAATGGTTTCAATTTTCTTATTATGAAATGATATCCGTTTCTTTTATATAGATTATGTGATGATGAAATGATGTTTATAAAACCCATTTTATTCTTTGGGTTATGATGAATGATTTATGTTTATGTTGTGGAACAAGTAAGAATGATTTCATTATGAGATGGGTGGGACCTATGTCTCCCTCAAATTAATTGGGTAAAGATTTATATCCCATGAGATATACATGGCTGGAATGGTAAGTTAATCTGGTTCAGTGTTATAGGACTGAAACGAGGAGTGAACTCGATTCAGAAAGGGACTTTGTCCACTAAGATGGTCTTGGCATCAATGCCTTGGCTACTATGGAAATCATGACTTATGCTAAATGGTTGCCACAATTACATGTTTTATTCCCATTATATTTTATCACGGTTGATGTTCCATTATGATATATGCCTTACATACTTCCACGATTTATGTCTTTGCTCAAGATTTTGATGTTCAAATTTCATGTTCAAGTTTTTGCTTTCAAATGTCTATGGATTGTTTTATGTTCTATATGATTGACCTTACTGAGCATTTGAGCTCACCATTTTTATGTTTTCTTTTCCCTAAGGATTAAAAGAAAGATTTTAGGTAAGGAAACAAAAATAGGAAGATCTTTATGGGAGATGTTGAAGATCTTTCACCACGATTAGAAGATTACATTCCAAGTTTCCAAAGACACTAAACTATTACGGTCCTTGTCTGTCTATTTTTGTTATGTACTAAGTATTCCGAAAAAGTAATGTAATGTCTATGTACTTCAAGCTTCGTGCTTCTACATTCATCTTTAAGTCTTGTGCAAAACTTTTCAAAATATTGGGATGATCATAAAAACTTCAATAAGGGTTAAAAAATAAAGAAAGAAAACATTAGACTATCAATACATACATAAAATAATCTCTTTAACATACCTCATAAAATCATTAGATTTATGAAATACAAATAGAAATCATAAATCATAAAGGTAACTTGTGGCATACATAACATACTTACGTTGTATATTTCACAACTACACAGGGAGTTACATTTGGAATACTGATAATAGTATATTACCTAAATATCTTAGGAGAAACATTCACGTTTACCACTATCACATTACCCAATGAATTGGAGAGCTATCTCAGGTTCACCCACCCTAGTATTATCACAGAACCACCTGTATACGTAACAATTCCCAAGAACCATAACATTTTAATAGTACATAAAACAAATATAAAGGAAAGATACCATTTCCACATTTAAATAAAAATATATCATTTAAATATATTGACATAAAAGATCAATTATAAAAACCATTTTCAATACCAAAATATGTAAAAGAGTATGTGGTATTTATTTTCCTTTTAAAAACATTACGACTTATTAAGGAAGCCAAAGATCAAATAATACTCACGGTGGAGAAAAACTCATTGTCACCACATACATTGAAAAGAAACATTATTTTTTGTCATTTAGTAAAACTCTTAGTAGATAAAATATTACTTTTGAATAAAAGTTAAAGTCAAAGGGATTTATAAACTGTATAAAAGAAAGTTGTGTACAAAACAAAATATGCCTCAATGAAAGGAGATTGAGGCGAAGTCCATTACCTTGTGTCTGACTTGACTCGATCATTCTTTAATCTCCTGAATAATAAACTAAAGTAAATTTATAATTTATTAAGAACCTTTTCCATGTTTATTATTCCTTTTATATCAATTATTACCTTTCTATAACAATTAGTTAATTATTTGAGTTCATATCGGACATTTTGTCGATGTTCGAAAATTTAGTTAAAAATGAACTTGTTATAATAATAAATTGTCCATGTGGTTGATATTACATTACCTCTATAATGATATTCATGATTTAGATATCATATATATCATATATATCCATTATATATATGTATTTATAATAGTACATAAAATTTTGAGATAAGAAATGAAATGCATTTTTTATGGAGACGGTAAGACTTACGTACGCATGAACGTTGCTTTCATTTCTATTTCATATTTAATGTAATAAAAACATAATGATAAATAGTTATATTATAATTATAGTATAATATAATATATAATATTATTAAATCAATCCTTTATATGTTCCACATATGGCACGAATGAGTCATATCACTTTAAGGGTCGGTAGTCCGCACTTCCTCAAATGAAATTATCATATTTAACCACTATAGAAACCATAAAGGTATCCTATAAATGAAAAATAAAGAAGCATATAAATAATATAAATTAATATATATCAAATATATATATAGTTCCATCTTAATGTACACCATTAGAGATTGTAAGAAAATATTGAACAATCATCATTTCGTGAGGCATTAGTTTCCTGTCCACAGAAACAGTATGTTCTCTACCAATTAGATGGAGGTGTGTGTAAGTGTAGTTTGAATCCTTCTCATAAAAACAAACTATTATATTGAGGACACTTGTTTTTTTATAAAATATAGGAATAAAAATAGTTTAGGGGGTTGTATAAGGAAAATAAAACATAAGAACGTAAGAGAAGATGTTACCTTTAAATCGGGCATCTCCCTTTGGTTTGAACCAAAAGGTTTGCTTTAATTGCCTAATTATAAGGGGAAGGCTTATAGGAGGAGTAGAGAGATTTAGGGAGATTAATTGGATAGATCTTGGATGATCCAAGGGGCTTGAGAAGTGTGAGGAATTAGTTATAAGTGAAGGCTTTTTATAAGGTGGAGGAGGGGCTCTTTAGGAAAGTGTGAAAATATTATTTTATTATATAATGATTTTCGGTTTCTAAAGGTAAAAACACTTTAATGTAGAAGATAAGATGACTCATGTTCTAAATAAAGTCAACCAATAATAATTTTACTAGTTTTGGATATTGTTTTAATCCTTATAATCTTATTTATTTAAATCATTCATTAATGAGGTAAACACTACATCATTATTGTGTCACAAATAATTTTATGTATTTTATTTTTAAAAATTATAAAAAAATATCATGATGTTGGAAATATTTTTAGATTTCAAATAAATATTTATAGTCAAATATATAACTTATATAACCCCATGTAAGAATTGATTTACTAAAATATATATGTTTAAGTCATTTTTGTCTTTACATTAAATTAATTAATATAAAGTGTCATTATCACTGCCAAGTGGCTCCATGGGGTCCCTAAATTAACCAAAGGATGCCCATGGTCGGAAATGTATCAACCAATAGGATTAGGACACATTTTTTGGTAATTTAATATTATTATAAATTTATTTTTTTACCCTTATTTACCAAATTTACCCTTTATCCATGGTAAAAAAATTTATTTACCGAAGTAAATATTCATAATGTCTAAAAATAAAATTTACCTATTTAAACAATTTAGAACTCCTGATTCCAAATATGGAATACATTTTTAAAAATTCAAAATACATAAGTGGCAGAAATTAATTTAAAATTAATCCCGCTATCAAAACAAAACGCCTGTTTTTAAGAAATTGTAACTATCAAAAGATTCACACTTGTTTATGTCCAATTTCAATGTGAAATGACTTACAACGACAAAAATTGGATTAAATGGTAAAAAAATATTTAAATTAAACTTTAAAAGCAATTAAAAAGACAATCTATGCTTAAAAAATTATATTAAAAGGCAGTTTTGAATTAAAATACAATATTTTTCACTATTCCTTAAAAATGAACATTATCATAAAAATACCAAAATTTCATCCAAAGTAAATTTTGATGTCCCGATTCTACAGAAGAATTTTATTTTGTCAAATATAACATATAAATGTGACCAAAACATTATTTAAAGAGGGTTCTCCATCAAAAGGCGGTAAATCGATCTTTTAAAGAATATTAGAGTATTTATGCTTAAAATTAGATTCATTCACATTTTAAGCCTCTAAATTTTATTTGATAAATATAAAAACATTTAACAAACATGTATATTCATATTTTTGTTAGTTCTGTCCATTCCTTCCAATACAATGACTAGGAATTAACTACCATTTATAATAATATTATATTTTTTATTATTTAGTATGACCCAACGTTGTGTGCAATGTAAGATTTCAAATTAACCCATTGTCACATATCATGTATGCCATTGAACATAGAATTCCATTTAAAGTAACATTAATATTTAATTCAAAAATATTAATAAATTTGAAAATGTTATATTCTTTATTTACCTGGGATGCTACAACCTTCCCCATTTTGGGAATTGTGTCCTCGAAATTTTATTCACTTAAATAAATGGGGGTATTTATCCCTCATAGCATTTTCTGATTCCCATGTTTCCACTTCAACCAAATGGGTTTTCCACAAAACCTTTACCTGATTAATTAACTTATTCCACAAAACTTACTCTCTTCGGTCAAGAATCTGGACTAGTTGTTCCTCATAGGAGAGATTCTCTTCCAACTGAACTAACTCTGGGATCAAAACATGATATGAATCTGGAATATAATTTATCAAAATTAAAACACGAAAACATTGTGTACCTGGGATAAAATTGGTGGTAAATCCACTATGTAGGCCACTGATCCAACTTTGTCCAGGATTTCATAGGGTCCACTGAACCTCAGACTCAACTTTCCCTTCTTAACAAAACGCATCACACTTTTCCATGGAGAAACGTTGAGAAAGACATGATCACCTACCAAAAAAATGATAACTCCTCTGGTTATCTGCATAACTTTTCTACTTGCTCTGAGCTATTGTCATGTGCTACTTAATCAACTAAACCTTTTCTACCATCTCTTCTACCAATTCTAGTCCCATCAGTTTCCTTTCACCAACATCATCCCAAAAATCTGGAGTTTGACACCGCTTCCCATATAATGCCTCAAATGGAGCCATCTGTAAACTAGAATGAAAATTGTTATTATAAGAAAATTCAACCAAAGAAATATGTTGGTCCTAACTTCCCTGGAAATCCATCGATCAAGCACATATCACATCCTCCAAGGTCTGAATTGTTCATTTTGACTACCCACTTGATTGAGGATGAAAAGATGAAATAAAATCTAATTCAGTACCCAACAACCTTTGAAGGCCTTTCCAAAAGTTATAAGTAAACCTATGATCACGATCAGATACAATAGAGAGGGGAACACCATTCAACCTGACTATCTCTTTAACATACAACCGATAAAGTTGATCTAGAGAAAAAGTATCTCAAATAGGAAGGAAATGAGCAGATTTAGTCAATCAATCAACAATAACACATATTGCATTATTACCTCGAGATGTATTTGGTAATCCCACAATGAAGTCCATGAATATATTTTCCCATTTTCACTCTGGAACCAGTAAAGTTTGAAGCATCCCTTTCGGTAACTCCTGATCTGCTTTAACCTGTTGAAAAGTCAAACACTTCACAACAAAATCAACAATATCTCTTTTCATTACATCCCACCAGTAATACTCCCAAATATCTCTGCACATCTTAGTACTACCAGGATGAACTGAAAACAGAGAACTATGAGTTTAACATAACAACTCATTCATTAACTATGAATCAGAATGTATACATAATATCTTCCTAAACCACAAACAGAATAATTTTCAATGTTAAAATTAGGAAACATACCCGTCTGAACCAACTCCACCTTTTTATGCAACTCACTGTCTTCCTTCTGCGCTTTCTTAATTCTATCTGATAGAAATGATTTCACAGACACCTGAAACAAAATAGATGAATTTATTGCACCAATAACTTTTATGAAAAATTTCAGCAAATCAAAAACCAAATTATCACATTCCAAACATAACATGGATAATGAAGTATTAATTTTACAACTCAAAGCATCAGCCACTTTATTTTCTATTCCCGGATGGTAATGGATCGTGAAATTATAATCCTTGATTAATTCCAACCATCTTCTCTATCTCATGTTTAATTCTTTCCGAGTGAATATACACTTCAAAATTTTGTGGTCAGTATATATTTCACATTTTAGTCCATAAAGACGATGCCTCCAATTTTTTAAAGCAAAAACAATAGCAGATAATTAAAAATCATGTTTAGGGTAATTAAACTCATGAGTTTCAACTGACGTGAGGCATAAGAAATTACCTGATCATTCTTCATTAGGACACAACCAAGTCCATTCAACAAAGCATCACTATAGATAACAAACTCACCATTTCTGGAAGGCAGTGCCAAAACCGGAGCATTACCCAATCTTCTTTTAAATTCCTGAAAAAAAATCATCACATTCTTTTTTCCAAATGAACTTAACACGTTTTTGAGTTAACTTAGTCATTGGGAAAGATAACAGTGAAATTTTTTCAATAAACCTGTGGTAATAACCTGCAAAACCAAGAAAACTATGAATCTCAGTTAGATTTGTGGGTCATGACCATTCTTGAACAAATTTTTTAGTAGGATCAACAATTATTCCATTTTTTGAAACAATGTGACCAAAGAAGGAATTTTTTTAACCAAAACTCACACTTGTTTAATTTCCCATATAGTTTCTTTTCTTTTAAAGTTTTCATGAAATCACTTAAATGACATTCATGTTCATCTTTACTTTTGGAAGAAACCAAAATATCATTAATGTAGCACCCCCAACATTTTATGGTATGTTTCTCTTAAATAAGTTATATTCATCACTATGTTCCTTTGAAACAACACTATGTTATTTAGGATATAGTCAAAACCTAGCCATTAAATATATATTTTCCACTTCTATGTTTTGAATTCCAAAAAATGGTCATCTAGAGTTGTGATTAGTAAGTCATTTGGAGTCTGATAGAACAAACTTGATTTTTAGTGAATAGTAACATACCCTTGTGAATAGTAATATGAACCTTGTGAATAGTAAATAATAATAATATTTTATTTTCTTAAGGCAATAAGATAATGAGATATTAATTAGTATTTCAATGAGAAATAAAACTAATTGAACCTTTAAGATTGTTATTTTTCGAATTAACTATGACATTATTTTCAAATTAAATTAATAATATTTATAAAACTAATTTTGAAAAATGGAGTTCATTTTTGAATTATTGTCGTTGAAAAATGGTTATGGTAAATTTTTCAGATTTTTCTGAACTTCTAGATTTTTTTATGAATAGTGAAATACGATAAAATACCGTATATACAAATTATAAGTTAAATACACTATTTATGACATCATAAGTGATGTAAGGCCACTTGGTTCGAACTCACATGCACTTATTACTATTAAGGGTCACATGAAAAAACACTATGGTTTTCTTGAGGGAAATAATAAAATAATGAATAAAATATTGAAAATTTACCCCTCTCCTCCACTATAAAACCCCTCACCACTCCCTCTTCTATTCAATTGTATAAGCCTTGACTCTCATCAATGTTATTTGAAAATACCCTTCCATAGTCACTCCCCATGACCAAGAAGCTCTTGGTCATCCCAAAAGACCCAAATACCTTCCCCTAAAGAGGTTCTTGAGGAAGTAATTTCAAGAGGTAAAACACCTTTTTTTTTTCTTTTAGTTCCATTTGAATTTTTATTCATTTGTTATCCTCTCCTCACCTCCTCTTTCCAAATGATCATGATAACTCCATTATTATCTTTATACTGGATTTATATCATGTGAATGGAAGAACCATCATCAATATTCTTACTCCCTCCCTTTTATTTTTATAAATGAAATCAACGTCCATTAGGTTCCAATTTATAACTTTCGTGGATGATGAAGTTTCGTTCGTCAATCATTCAATCATTACTGGTCATGAAACCAAATTTATGGTTGAACCTGGTCTTAATATATGTATTTTATATTGATTAATGTTCTGGAATATTTACACATACATAATATGGAATAATAATACAAAACAAGTTTATTGAGCATAAAACTGCCAAGCCAAATTCAAGCATTTATTTTTAACTCATCAAATGAGTCATCCTCATGGTATATAACCAGAATCATTATAAGATCATTTATATCTCTTCAATTTCACTAATAATGTATATTAAAAATTCTGTATGTTTAACCATATTTCAAACCAACTTCCATTCATGAATACAAGTAAACAAATCATGAACCAAGTAAGAAAATGCTTCTAAAACAATAAAATTGAATCACTTAAACCCATAAAAATTCCATTAATGAACTTAATAAGGTTCTACCATATCAATTACATGTTTATTAGGTTAGTTAATTAATAATTAATTAATCTAAAATTTATTATTCAGGTTGTTAAGAACAATCATGAACACCTTTGAGCATAAGGTAAGAGATCCTCTCTCTCACTTTTGTTCAAGAATATCCCCTACATTGTGCTCTTTTATTTTTAATACCTAGTGAAGGGGTATGTTTTCTCACCTGACCCATACATTCATTATGATATATAAATAATTGGATAACCTTTTACCTCTTATTAATCCCTCTCAATAACACTTGTTACCATTCCGAAATGTTTGTAAGGGGTTTCTCATCTCACTTTCATTTCTGTGAGATTTTCATTGTTCGCCACTTATTTCTTCTATGTGGAATATATTTACTGACATTTGATATATAAAAACTGTATTCTATTTATATTCATGTTATTCAATGATTCATTTATGGTTTATTATGTTCTGGTCATATGATTCGGCCGATTACCTTGTGCTAAGAGTCTTTGGCTCAACTACTATTTTGTTGTGACTAACTTTGTATTGTGCACCTAATAATCCTTATGTGGTGTACCTACTGCCCATTTGAGATCACCTTTCATTTGAAAATAATATTTATATTAAATATCCACAATCCCATATAATGGATATTTTTTTTGTCTAAACTGTTTACCATTTTTATATATGGTGTTTATTTGGAAAGTTAATTTAATATTGATGAATCCGTATACTCTACTCTATACGGATGTTGAAAAGGCATATTGATATTGTATTGAATCAATGTATAAATAATGATTTGGACATGTAGAGGCATGTGAGGCCTGCTATAGCCCCTCGATGCATCGGTAGGTCTCATGAGACAAATCAGTTTGGTGACAAACCCTTCAAGTTTGTTTCAAAAAATCAGACTGGTTTCTACCCATAGAACTAAACCGTTTATATGGTATTATGGTTTCATGTGCCAGATATATGACATCCAATTAATAGGAATTATATTTATTCATTATCAGTTATTATTTTTATCCATGAGGTTTTCACTATGACAAAATCTATGGATGTAGTTTCATTCTCAGTTTATTAATGGCATTAGTAATTCATTTATTCACTATGCCATATTGATTATGTCAGGTTGATTGTGATTCAGTTATTATTGTAAACATGCTTCTGCTATTTGTAACCCTTACTGAGAATTTGATCTAACCCCTTTCATTGTTTATTTTCAACAGGTTACAAAGAGGAGATCGTCTATTGAGTACGTGTGGATGCATTTTTTAGTTTCGTTATGCATTTCATTTTGTAAACTTTTCCAATGTAATTTGAGTAACATCTATTTATATAGTTTTTTCAAGACTACTAAACTGATCATTCCTTCTAGATTTTCATTCCTTCTAACCATGCCAATATCACAAGTAATGCACTGGCTTCATCCAAGAGGGGTCAGGGTGTTACAGTTGGTATCAAAGGAAGTTTAGTTGAAAACAAGGAAACTAGAGTAGGGAATGTATAGTAGGGAACAAAGCCCTAAGGTTATATTTGAAGATAAACATACATGAACATCCTGGTATTTTGGTAAGGAATAGATTATGTTGATATTTTAAGCAATACGTTCCAATCTGGATACGAGCAGGTAGAGGCGGATCTGGAGCAGATGTATCTAGGGGTAAAACCCGAAAACACCACTTTGAGCTAGACTCGAACGGGAACTGGTGCACGACAACGGGCCTTACTGCACTCTTGGTTATGACACTCCCGAGGGATATTCTTAGGATAATTCAAATTTTCTTTAAAATACATTATGAAGGATTTTAATCTAATTTTTTCCTCAGAGAAATCATGTTTATAAGATTAGCTATGCATTGAATTTCAATCGATGTTGAGTGCTTTTCTATTTGAGATTCATAAAAAATTCTGGAGTATCCCATTATATAGAAATGGCGTGTAACAGAAGAAGGGGAATCAATACTCATGTGAAAGGTAGGGATCTCCCTACTGAGAAAGTCAACACAGTCAATGTTGGACCAGATCAGATCATGTCCATATTGGGATAACTTACTCAAGTTATAACGAATAACCATTCCACACCTATTTTGGATCATTTTATGTAGCAGAAGCCCCCATTTTTAGCGGGACTACTAACCCAGTGGTTGTTGAGCAATTGATAAAGTCTCTTTAAAAGATATTCATGGCGTTAAGATGAAATGAAAATGAAAAGGTAGTACTGGCGGTATATTGTCTCAAGGAAGACGTTGATCAATGGTGGTCCCTGATTTAAAATACCACGAAGGAAGAATAAATAGAAGATATGGAATGGAGGGATTTTAAGGAAATATTCTTCAAAAAATATTTCCCTTGTGAGCATTGAACTGAAATGAAGAGGAAATTCCTTAGCTTAAAACAAGTGGAAGAAGATAGTGTTGCAGAGTATGAGACTACTTTCACAAGGCTGGATAGGTATGCCGTAGATTACGTATGTGACTCAGCAAACAAGATTGATCATTTCATTAATGGTCTTAAGCCAAGTCTTCGAAGGGAACTGTCTTCTCAATAATTTTCATCATATGATGAAATTGTATCAAGTTCCATCAAAACAGAGAGGGAATTTTCTAGATCAAATATTTTCAAAGGAATCCAAGATAAGAAGCAGCACTCTAATAACAATGGAAAAGGTGAATCACTAAATAAGATCAAGGGAAAAAATCTATTCCCATTATGTGAGAACTATGGAAAGAATCATCTCGAGAAATACTTGAAAGGCATGGGAGTCTGCTATAACTACAGAGAAAAGGGTCATCGATCAGATGAATGCAAGGGGAAGAAACAATTCAATGATATTCAATGCTACAATTGCAGAGAGATGAGACACTATGAAAGTGAGTGTCCTAACTGTCAAGGAAACGCGACTCAGAAAAGGCCAAGAGAGCAAGGGAGAGCCTTTGCGATTACAACTGTGGAGGTTGAAGTTCCTAATGATGTGGTGGCAGGTACTTTAATTGTTTCCTAAACTTACCCAACACTTTATTTGATTCTATATCATCACATTAATTTATATCTTCCTAGTTTTCCCTGAAAATTATATATGTCTAATTTGATATAATAAAGGATTTGTTAGTCAAAACTCCTAGGGGATGTATCATTACAACCAAGGCATGACGAAAAGCCCCCCTCCAGACACCAAATGTGCTCTATTTTCTAACCTTAGCATCATACCAATGATAGAATTTGATATAATTCTTGGTATGGCTTGAATCTAAAATTATGATGCGAAGATTTATTGTAAGAAGAATGATGTTACAACTTTTGAAAATGGTATAGAATCCCTTGTCTTTAGCGCAGAAACTTCACAACCTAATTCTTATCTAGAACCACCCCCAATAGATATATTGAATGAAATACTTGGAGAGGAAGACAAACCAATATCTATGGGATAGGAAAGAAATATTCAAATTGAAGATGTGCACATAGTGAAAGTGTACATTGATGTATTTCTAGAGGATTTACCTGGACATCCTTCAGAGTGGGAAGTTATGTTCTCTATTGATTTAATTCCTGATGCAAGACCTATATCAAATACTCCCTATAGAATGGACACTATGGAATTTATAGAGATAAATAAACAACTAGAGGATTTGAGTGAAAAAGAATTTATTCGACCTATTGTTTCTCCATAGGGAGCCCCTGTCCTCTTTGTCAAGAAGAATGATGTATCCATGAGGCTTTGCATTGATTACAGGGAAATCAATGCTATTAAAATAATGAATAAGTATCATATGCCCCATATTGATGATTTATTTGACCAACTTCATGGAGATCAATAACTTTCTAAGATTGATCTTTGATCTGGATATCATCAGTTGCGTGTGAGTAATGAAGATATTACTAAGATAGAATTTTAGACTAGGTATGGGCATTATGAGTTTACAGTAATGCCTTCTGGACTAAAAAATGCACTCCCTATTTTCATGGATGTAATGAATAGAGATTGCAAGGAATATCTTGATAACGTTTTTGTGGTATTCATTGATTATATCCTCATATACTCAAAAATCTATGAAGACCATGAGAATAATTTACAGGTCATTCTGCAAACTCTTAGAAGTAATAAATTATATGGGAAGTCTAGAAAATGCGAATTCTGACTTCAATCAGTTTCTATTCTAGGATATATTGTCTATAAGGATGATATCCTAGCTGATCCTGTGAAGACAAAGGCAATCAAAGATTGGCCCACACCGACAAACATAACTGAGGTATGCAGTTTTATTGGATTAGCAGGTTATTATCAACGTTTAGTTCAGAATTTTGCCCGACTGGATAACCCGCTAACCAAGCTCACACGTAATGGAGTTACGTTTGTGTGGAAAAAATAATGTACATAATGATTCGATGAATTGAAAAGAAGATTGGTCAATGCTCCATTTTTGACTCTTCCAACTGGAAGTGATGGATTTTTAATATACAGTGATGCATAAAATAATGGACTGGGTTGCGTCCTTATGAAAAATGATAAAGTTATTGCTTATGCATCAAGACAGTTGAAGACTCATGGGAAAAATTATCCAACTCATGACCTTGAGTTAGCAGCCGTAATATTTTCTCTGAATATATGGAGGCATTCTCTCTATGGAGAGAGATATTAGATTTATATAGACCACAAGAGTTTGAAATATATTTTCACAAAAAAAAACTCAACATGAGGCAAAGAAGATGGCTCAAGTTACTCAAAGATTATGATTGTTCAATACACTACCCCCAGTAAAGGCGAATATGGTGGAAGATGCATTAAGAAGTAAAGATCTTGGATTTCTGACTCAAATGAGGATTAAAAGAGATCCAATGTTCATGGATCTACTAAAGATGGATATGGGATTTGTTAAGGAAGGGGAAACATATATCCTCTTTCAAATGATTGCTAAACCATCTTTACCGGAGAAGATAAAAATTTCTTAATATGATGATGAGAATTTAAACTTGAAAATTAATGTAGTTAAGGATGTGAGACTGGCTGACTTCATGTATGAAGAAGGAGTTCTGATGTTTTGGAAGAGGTTATGTGTTCCATCAGTACCTGAGCTAAAAAGGGAACTATTAGACGATTCTCATAGCTAAAATTTCTCAATATACCCGGGTAGCACCAAGATGTATAGAGATATGAAGGAATATTTTTGGTAGGAAAATATGAAGCGAGAAATTGCTGACTACGTGTCAAGGTGTATAGTTTGTCAACAAGTGAAGGTGGAGAGACAACATCCCAAAGGAGTGATGAAACCTCCACCTATTATTATATGTAAGTGGGATAGCATTACGATGGATTTTGTCACTAGAATATCAAGGACACCTAGAAGAAATGATGTAATATGGGTAATTGTTGATCGGCTCACAAAATCAGCACATTTTCTTTTTATAAGAGATGATTTTCCACTTGAGCGTTTGGAAAGAATTTATATTAATGAAGTTTTAAGACTTCATGGTGCACCTCTATCAATTTTCTCTGATCGAGATCGTCAGCTTACATCAAAATTATGGAAAAGTCTCCAGAAGGATTTGAATACTGAGCTTTATATGAGTACAACAGATCACCCCCAAACCGACAGACAATCTGAAAGGACTATTCAAACTCTAGAATATATGCTGAGGTAATGTTCTCTTGACTTCCAAGGTATGTGGGATCAATACTTTCCTTTGGAGGAATTTTCATACAACAATAGTTTCCATTCTAGAATTCAAATGGATCCATATGAAACATTATATGGAAAGAGATGTCGAACTTCAACTTGTTGGGATAAAGTTGGTGAGAGGAAACTTATAGGCCCAAAAATTATTAAAGAGACCACGACAAAGGTGGAAAAAATACAATCCCATATTAAAGTAGCCCAAAGTAGGCAGAAGAGTTATGCTGGCAACTGGAGGAAGGACTTGGAATTCCAAGTGGTGGATCATGTATTTCTGAAAGTATCTCCATGGAAGGGTGTCTTAAGGTTTAGTAAGAAAGGGAAACTGATCCCCAGGTACATCAGACCATTTGAAATTCATGAAAGAATCAGAGCTGTAGCTTACCGTTTAGAGATGTGGCCAAATCTCCCCAAATTTCATGATGTGTTCCACGTATCATTTTTAAAGAAGTACATGCCAGACCCAATGCATGTACTCACATATAAAGAATTAAAATTGGAACTTGATTTTTCATACTTTGAAAAGCCTATCAGGATTATTGACACAAAAGACCATGTATTGAGAAATCAGACAACTCGTATAGTAAAGGTTCTTTGGATAAACCAGAATATGGAGGAAGAAACATGGGGACCTGAGGATGTTTTGAAAATGAATCACCCACATCTTTTTTGGGGACTTTATACATAAAATTTGGAGGAAGATATTTCCAAAGGAGAGAATAATGTAGCACCACAAACATTTTATGGTATGATTCTCTTAAATACGTTCTATTCATCACTATGTTCCTTTGAAACAACACTAGGTTATTTAGGAGATAGCCAAAACCTATCCATTAAATATAAATTTTCCACTTCTATGTTTTGAATTTCAAAAAATGGTCATCTAGACTTGTGATCAGTACGTAATTTGGAGTCTCATTGAACAAACTTGATTTTTGGTGAATAGTAACATACCCTTATGAATAGTGATATGAATAGTAATATGAACCTTATGAATAGTAAATAATAATATTATTTTATTTTCTTAAGGAAATAGATAATGAGATCTTAATTAGTTTTTCAATGAGAAATATAACTAATTGCACCATTAAGATTGTTATTTTTCAAATTAACTATGAATTTATATAAAAATTAAATTAATAATATTTAGAAAATTAATTTTGAAAAAAAGATTTCATTTTTGAATTCTACATGTTAGAAAATGGTTAGGGTAAATTTTTTAGGATTTTTTGGAAATTCCAGATTTTTTGATGAATAGTGAAGTACGATAAAATCTCGTATATACAAATTATAAGTTAAATACACTATTTATGATATCATAAGTGATGTAAGGCCACTTGGTTCGAAATCACATGAACTTATTACTTTTAGGGGTCACATGAAAAACCACTATTGGTTGTCTTGAGGGACATAATAAAATAATGAATTAAATATTCAAAATTTACTCCTCTCATCCACTATAAAAACCCCTCACCACTCCCTCTTCTCTTTGATCCTCTAAACCTTGAAGCTCCAAAACTTTCTGCCCAAATACCCTTCCCTAGTCACTCCCCATGACCAGGATGATCTTGGCCTTTCCAAAGGACCAAAATCCCTTCCCTTGAAGAGGTTCTCAAGGAGGTAATTTCAAGAGGTAAAACACCTTTCTTTTTCTATTAGTTCCATTTGAATTTATCTTCATTTGTTATCCTCTCCTCACCTCCTCTATCTTGATGATCATGATAACTCCATTATAATCTATATACTGGGATTATATCATGTGAATGTAAGAACCATCATCAATATTCTTACTCCCTCCCTTTTATTTTTATAAATGAAATCAACGTCCATGTGGTTCCAATTTATAACCTTCGTGGATGATGAAGTTTCGTTCTTCAATAGTTCATTTATTACTGGTCATGAAATCATATTTATGGTTGATGAAGATCAAAATATATGTATTTTATATTGTTTAATGTTCTGGAATCTTTACACGTACATAATATAGAATAATAATACAAAACAAGTTTATTGAGCACAAAACTGCCAAGCCAAATTCAATTGTTTATTTTTAACTCATTGAATGAGTCATCCTCATGGTATATAACCATAATAATTATAAGATCATTTATATATATTTAATTTCAATAATAATTTATATTAATAATTATGTATGTTTAACCATATTTCAAACCAACATCCATTCATGAATACAGGTAATCAAATCATGAACCAAGTAAGAAAATGCTTGCAAAACAGTAAAATTAAATCTCTTAAACCCATCAAAAAGGCCATTAATGAACTTAATAAGGTTATAAAATATCAATTAAATGTTTATTAGGTTCTGTAATTTTTAATTAATGAATATAAATTTTATTATTCAGGTCATTAAGAACAATCAAGGAAACCTTCGAGCAGAAGGTAAGGGATCCCCTCTCTCACTTTTGTTCAAGAATCACCCCTATGTTGTGCTATTTTATTTTTAATACCTAATGACGAGGTATGTTTTCTCACCTGAACCATACTTAACTTATGATATATAAATAATGGGATAACCTTTTTATATCTCATTAATCCCTCATAAGAACACTTGTTACCATGCTGAAATGTTTGCAAGGGGTTTCTCATCTCACTTTCATTTCTGTGATATTTTCATTGTTCGCCACTTATTTCTTGTATGTTGTATATTTTTACTGACATTTGATATATAATAACATTATTATCTTTATATTCATGTTATTCAATGATTCATTTGAGGTTTATTAAGTTTTGGTCATATGATTCGGCCGATTACATAGTGGTAAGAGTCTTTGTCTCAACTACTATTTTGTTGTGACTAACTTTGTTTTGTGCACCTAATGATCCCTATGTGGTGTACCTACAACCCATTTGAGATCACCTTTAATTTGAAAATTATATTTATATTAAATATCCAAAATTACATACATGGATATGTTTTTGTCGAAACCGTATACCATTTTTACATATGGTGTTTATTTAGAAAGTTAATTTAATATTGATGAATTTTTATACTCTACTCTATACAGATGTTGAAAAGGCATATTGATATTTTATTGAATCAATGTATAAAGAATTATTTGGACATGTAGAGGCCGGTGGGTCCCGCTAAAGCCCATCGATGCATCGGTAGGTCTAATGAGGCAAATCCGAATGGCGACAAACCCATCGAGTTTGTTTCCAAAAATTAGACGGGTTTACACCCATATAACTAAATCATTTTTACGGTATTATGGTTTCATGTGCCAGATAAATGACATCCAATTAATAATAATTATCTTTATTAATTATCAGTTATTATTATTTTCCATGCGGTTTTCACTGTGACAAAATCTATGGATGCAGTTTCATTCTCAGTTTATTAATGGGATTAGTTATTCATTTATTATTGTACACATGATTCTGATATTTGTAACCATTAATGATCATTTTATCTCACCCGTTTAATTGCTTATTTTCAACAGGTGACAAAGAGGATATCATTTATTGAGCACATGTGGATGCAGTTTTTAGTTTCATTATGTGTTGTATTTTGTAAACTTTTCCAATGTAATTTGAGTAACATCTATGTATCAAGTTTTTCAGGACTACTAAACTAATATTTCCTTTAGGATTATCATTCCTTATAACCATGCCAATATCATAAGTAATGCACCAGCTCTATCCTAGAGGGGTCGGGGTGTTACAATCAATGAACACAACCACAAACATATCAAGGAACTCATGGAAAATTATATTCATAAGATCCATGAATACAAAAGTTGCATTGGTTAACCCAAAAGGCATAACTAAAAATTCATAATGGCCATATATAGTATGAAACACCATTTTCAAAATGTTGTATTCCTTTACATTCAACTGATGGTTCCCCGAACTCAAGTCAAACTTCAAAAAATACTGAGCTCCCTGGAGCTGATCAAACAAATCATCAATATGAGGCAAAGGATACTTGTTCTTAATAGTGATGTTATTCAATGCTCTATAATCAATGAAAAGTCTCATTGAACCATATATATTTTTAACAAACAAGAAATGGTCACCCCATGGTGATGTTCTAGTTCGAATGAAACCATTATCTAATAACTTCTGTAATTGCTTCTTTTACTCTAAAAGTTCAATTTGAGCCATTCGATAAGTGGGTTTTGAAATTGTCTTAGTATTAGGAACTAAGTCAACTGTAAATTAAACTTCCTGATCAAGTATAATATCTGAAAACTCATCAAGAAAAACATCAAGATACTCATTTACAACTGGCACAACATTAATATGAATAGTTCCTTTGTTTCCAACAATATGTGAAAGGTAACATTCATTTCCATATTTTACTAGTTTCTCAGCTTCCTGATATGTTATCAAAATTATGGGCTCATTCTTGTACAAAAATTGAAAATATTTCTGAAAAGAAACCTCTTTAGCACTAAATTCAATCATATTATGATAAACAGAAAGACAATGCATACCCAAAATAACATCAAAATCTACTAGAGGAAAAAATAAGGTTTTTAGGTAGATTTTTTCTGCACAAAAGTACAGGAAGGTTCTTCTGTTTTCTATTTGTCTCAACATTTCCCCTGGTGTTTTTACAATAAGTTCAAGATTCATATCTTGAGATGGAATTCCAATTTTACTAGAAAACTTCACAGAAATGAACGAATGTGTAATCCCTGAATCAAACAACACATTGGCATAATATGAACAAAAAAATAGTATACTTGATACTACTTCATTTGATGGCCCAACATCTGTTGAACTAATTAAAAAAGATTTCACCAACCCTTTCTGCTTGTAGTCTGGCTACTTTTTTTCAGTTGAGTTCTTCGTTGGACACTCATTTTCATAATGACACATTTAATTACACTTAAAACATTTTACTAAATATAAATCAGATTTTTTATTACCATTACTGTAATGGCCCGGACCTCTCTGGTCCATTGCATTGTGAAAATCTTGTGTATGAGGTGTTTTGGGAGGTCAAAGTGATTTATCCCCAACACTTTTCCAGATCTCATGTTATGTGAATAGTGAAATAGTAACCTTAAGTGAATAGTGCAACAATTACCTTATGTGAAAAGTGTCATCGGTGACCTTATATGAATAGTGTCATCAGTAGCCTTATGTAAACAGTTCAATGGTGACCTTATGTGAACAGTGTCATCGGTAACCATATAATAATAGTGTCAACGGTAACCTTATGTGAACAGTGTCATCTATAGGGTTATGTGAATAGTGAAACTGTGTGGTCCAATGATAGCCTCTTTCCTTTGACAAATTTTGTGTTCATGAATAGTGTTTCTAGAATGGTGAGGTTCCAATGGTGACCTCTTTCATTTGCCAAATTTTGAGTTCAAGAACTGTGTTTCCAGAACGGTGAGGTTTCAATAGTGACATCTTTCCTTTTTCAAATTTTGAGTTCATGAACATTATTTCCAGAATGGTGAGGTTCCAATGGTGACCTCTTTCATTTGCCAATTTTTTAGTTCATGAATAGTGTTCCAGAACGGTGAGGTTCCAACAGTGACCTCTTACCTTTGCCAAATTTTGAGTTCATGAACAATGTTTCCAGAATGGTGAGGATCCAATGATGACATCTTTCCTTTTGAAAATTTTGAGTCCATGAATAATGCTTCAATAATGATGAAGTTCCATTGGTAACTCTATTTCTTTTTCCAAAATTTTGAGTTCCTGAATAGTGTTTATAGAACGGCGAGGTCCCATTGTTAACCTCTATTTCCTTTTCCAAATTTCATGTTCATGAACAGCGTTTCTAGCTTCTTACAGTTTCACCCCTTCGACGATTCATTTGACTTAAAATGAATTTAAAGCCACATTTTAAGGACTCTAAGGCTGATATAAAGGCCATAAACCCTATATTAATTATTCGTAATGCTTAGGATGCTTTTACTTGGTCAAATATCATGGGTTAATGTGATCCGCTTTTAATGGAAAAATCCATCGTATCCTAAACCACTGCTCCTTAAATCTTCTAAAGGGATGAGATATCTTCCTCCATTGTTCTACCTTCTTATTCCCTGGTGAAAGATGCTTGAATCTTTCATTCTTACCATAGGAGTGGTTTGATCGAACTTTAATCCATGAATCATTTCCCCTTGAAGTTTCTTACTGCTGCAAGTGCACCCCCTATTTTGGTGCAAGCACCAAGTATCGATCAATCTTCGATATAAGGCATGATCTATCATCATTATTTTGGGTTCATCTATTTCTATTTCTCCTTGACATTTTATAGAATGCTATCCTTATATTCCTAATGGTATTTTCTTGGGGGTTGACCGGTGTGGTGGTGTCTCTACATCCTTGTGTGGATACAATTGTTATGCGGGGAGGGGATCGTAACCCATTTTTTGGATCGTTCTCAGATAAAGTACATCAAGAAACATTTGAGGTAGGTGATTCATTGCTTCTATTTTATTTTACGTGAAACTGTATAATTATCATGTTTTATCCCACAAGATCACAATGGAATTGACATAATAAATATTTGAATTAGATAAATATATTGATATTGATCTTATGTTATTGCCTCTTGTTTTGAAAGATATTATGATATCTATGCTTGCTTTGTTTAACCTTTCGTTCTTGATTAAAATTGGTAAAGAAAATAAAGTCGGAATTAATTGATAATTGTTTAGATAAAGATAAAGAGGTATGTAAATGAATCCGGTTCTTCTTGTTGTAATTTGATGTTAAACAAATCGGTGTAGTTAGCATGTTTAATTATTTATGATAGCTTACTGGTTTGGTTTTCTGAATAAAGAACCTACGAATAATAAATATGTTAATCAAAGATGGATTAAAGAACTGGTTTTTCAATAAAAGATAATTCCTTGTAGGGTTATAAGTTACCCTCTTAATTGTTTAAGGGACTAGAGCCCAATTGATATGATTTTTTGTTTCCTACTTCTTGTGTTGTGATGTGAGCTTGAGTGGTTGTTTTGAAATGTGAGGGCATGGAGGCCTATTGGTTGTTGCAACAGTTGATACCTAGAGTGAAGAGATGCATCAGGTTATGCATTTGGGTGTTCAGGAGGACACCAAGGATGATGAAATGTGTTGTATGTGAATGTTTGGAATCATACTGATTCTTATTGGTTGTTTATCTGCTTTACTTTCCTCACTGCTCAAGGTAGCTGGTCTTGCATACCCTTCTTTCGAAAGGGGAGAAGATGCATGGGGCATGCCACGTGCTTTCCATGTTTATCTTCTCAATGGAGTATAGGTCTACACTCTTTCTATAGGTGGAAAATACTCTAAGGGTAGTTCATTTACTCACCATGTTGAGACCCCTTGTGTTTAATATCTTAGAATGTTTTTTTAGAATGCCTGGGAATATGGGAAGGTAATGCTGTAAATAAATAATTGAATAAATGATGTCAACCCATGGCATTGGAGCTTGCTGGGGCGCAATGCTGAGGTTGTAATTTTAAGGGATGGTGGACTTTGGGTGGGATGATAATGAAATTTAATGTGGAATTATTGATGGTTAATTAATGTTTAAAGGATTAATTAACGTAAAGTGAAACTGAGAAAGGGAATGAAGTAATGTAAATAATCTATTTAAATGGTTGTGTTATTATAGGATACCCTGTCATAAAAGTGGTATCCAAGAGTCTGATAGACGTTATCTCTAGTGGTGTCTAATACTAGGTTATACCCATAGTGTGGTTTTGAGCTATAGTAAATTCTGTACTTTTTGTGTTTGTATATGATACTCCACCCTTTCAGTTAGGGAAACTGAAACCCCGGTGATTCTGTGCCTTGGGGGGGGGGGGGGTTCCAACATTCTAGTGGAAGGATGGATGTCTGACTACACCCTTTGGCCCCACTCTCTTCTCTTGGTAGTTACTTTTGATGGTTGGAACATCGTTTAGTTTTCCCCATATATGTGTGTAGAGGGCTGTAATGGCTTGTGGTTATTCACACACATATATTCTAGATATAGTTTTCCATGGACTACTATAGGTGTAACCTGTATAGGATGTGATGGCTTGAGGATCCTTTCTTAGTGTATGTGCTATAATGGCTTTAGGTATAATACCTGATATATGATACACATTATATGAGCTGTGGTGGTCCCAGAAACTACCTGGTTACTTTGTAAATGTGTACCTGGTGATTTTTTTGCATGAGGTGCAAGTTGTGGCGCATCGCCTAGGTGTCTACAAGAATGCCTTTTTGGAGAGCGATTCTTAGGATGTGAGACATTGGGGAAAAGAGGAAAACCAGTGGGGAAGTAGTAGTGGGGTACCCAAGTTATTATTTATTATATTATATAATCTTTTATGTGTTACTTTGTGAGAGTTTCCATGGTGAGACCAGGAAATTATTATACCTGTTTAGGTGATGAGTTTGTTTCACTTGTTGTTCACTATGATTTAGCATGCTTTCTATAATTTTTCATGAGAGGATTTAGAGAGGATAATTTTGAGTATACTATAATACTCACCCTATGTACATATAAACCATTTTTTAGGTCACTTGGATCTGGTTGGAGATCAAGCTGGTTTTTACTAGTCTAGGGTTGCAGGGGCTATTTGGCCTTGTGGTTGCGGCTGTTTTTACTTTATATTGGGTATTTTCAGTTTTTCACCTTCTAGTTGTAGTATTTTTGCATGAAATTACATATGTGTACTTGGGTATTCTTTTATATTTCAGTCTCAGTTGGAGTTGGTTGGTGTCTATCTTATCTCTCTTTTTTGGCATGTGTTTCTCTTAGAGGGTAATTCCTCTCATTTGTTTGTTACTATACCCTCAGTGATTGTCGCCAACCAGGGGCCTATTGGAGGTGGGACTTAGGGGTCATTATCAACCTTCTCACATTTTTGGACTAGGAGGGGTACACTTTGTGGGGAGGGGGCCATGACAGAGTAGTATCAAAGAGAGGTTGAGGGATACAATAGAGTTTGGAGTTAGGCATAGATGGGGTTTCATGGGTTGGTAGGGAAAAAATATCTGTCATGTTTAGCAAGTGATATAAACACTAGAGAACCACCAAGAAATAAAAATTTAGGGCCCCCTTTGATCTGATGTACAAACCATTAAGTTTACAATGGATACTAAATGAGGTGATACTAGTTTCAGGGTAGAGACCTAAGAAAGGATCATACATTATTCTTCTTTGTGCCTCTGTTTGAATGGGTAAACTTTGGGATATGTTAACATAAAATGAATAAAAGAAAAATAATAATTAATTAATGATTATTCTTCCATATTAGAGGTTTAAGAGCTCTAAATATTTGATATTTTTTAGGTATGGATTCAGGTCATTATCCTCGTTAGGATCACAAAGAAGATGACTAGTAGACTATGTAAATAGATCACTGCATTGTAGTGGTTGACGATGAAGACACTTAGAGGAGGGAACTCTGAGAGTTTCAACGCCAGATTTAGAAAAAGTACGAGGGATCCATTTTAGATACAATCACAAAAGACTGGTTGGAGGAGGTTGAGATAGGATTCAGTTCGATCCATGCTCAGACGGAGAACTGGGTGTCCTTGGTTGTGACGATGCTACCTGGAGTAGCGAGGAAGTGGTGGTTCTTGTTTCTCATGGATTGCGAGGAGTCAAGATCTCATGGGAGGAGTTCCAAGACATGTTTAGAGTCATGTTTCTTTCATCGACCGTGATGGATTCCAGTCACCAGGATCTTCTTACCCTTTGATAGGGGAGCTCCAGTGTGCAGTAGTTTGGAATCCATTTTAGGAACCTTTTACAATATTATTTGTACTTGTTTCCATATGAAGAGGCCAAGTCAAGTCATTTCAAGGAGGATTTGCATCCAGGGATCCAACGCTAGGTCACAAAATTTATGCTGAAGACATATCTTGAGGTGCTGGCGAGGGAAAAGGTCGTCAAGAGTACATTGGCCAGAACCAGATCATCACGAGAGGGGAGTCATCATGGTTCCTCCTGAAGCAGAGTTGGGGTCTGGGGTTCTTAGTTTTCAGGGATTAAGAGTTTCCGTTTAGTCGGGGGTAGGTCCCAAACCACCACATCTCATTTCTCCAGGGGAAGTAGTTCTCAGGCCTTTACCAAGGGATCAGGTGCTTGTTTTTCTTGTGGGGGTTGAGGTCATCAATAGGGAGAGTGCCTGATATTTCATAGCAGTCATCGTGCACCTGGTGCTCTGCTCCAGGTTCCTCTATTGAGGAAGTTATAGCCGAGGAAGCAGTAGAAGGTTTCACCAGCATTGGATTAGTAGAGGGTAGATGGGGCAGGTAGAGGGAAGCCCCGTGATGCTGCCCGTCCTCATAGAGCAGAGCGTGGTCGTGGTGGTGGTCGTCGTCAGAGTCAGAGAGGCTGTGGAGGAGGTCGTGGTCAGCTTCATGCTTTAGCATTTCTAACTCCAACAAGCCAAACATCATTCGAGGAACCCTTTTCGTTCTTTATACCTTTCTGTATGCCTTTTTTGATTCAGGAGCGACACACTCCTTCAGATCACCTACCCTTGTCTATGCTTTGGGACTTGAGGTAGAGAGGATTCCAGTGCCTTTGGCACTGACTACGCTAGTTGGAGGACGAGCTAACTTGTTTGAAGTATGTAGTGACTATGACCTAGTGTTGGGGAAGCACCGCTCTTGGGGAGATTTTCTATGTTTACGAATACAACAATATGATATCATCCCTGGCAAGTATTTTTTATATTCAGTGCAGGCTATCGTGGATTTCTTCAAGAGGTATGTTTTGTTCTTTTATGCGGATAGAGAGCCAGTGATGTTCATTGGCAAGTGAGACCCTCAGATGGGTCAGAGGATTGTTCTGTCTTTATCATCCATGATGGATGAGCTGATGCTGAGTTCTTCCGAGGTTCATCAGTTGGCATTTTATATGGTTGTATTAGAGTACCCCGATGTCTTTCTAGAAGAGGTTTTAGCATTACCCGTTCGACGAGAGATCGAGTTTGGGATAGAGCTAGAACCAGGAGAGTCTTATATCTCTATTTATCCATATAGGATGAACCTTTTTGAGTTACAAGAGCTTCGTATACAGCTTTATGGTCTTTTACAATTCGGTTTTGTTCAGACGAGTGTGTCACCGTGGGGTACACCGGTTTTGTTCGTGAATAAGGCTAACGACAGTTTGCGGTTGTCTGTCAATTACCATCACTTGAAAAAAGTAACAATAAAGAATCAATATCTTCTTCCATGGATTGATGATTTATTTGATCAAATGAAGGGTTCATTTTGGTTCTCAAAGATAGACTTGCTGTCAAGATATCATCACATGCATGTGAAGGATGAGGATATCCTGAAGACTGCTTTATGTTTTCGTCATTGGAATTATGAGTTTGTTGTAATGCTGTTCGGTATAATGAATTCTCTAGCTATGTTCATGTGATTGATGAAATTTGTGTTCCATGATTTCCTAGAAAAGTTCATGGTGGGTTTCATCGACTACATCCTTGTGTACTCCACATCTGAGGAGGAGCATGCAGTGCATCTACACGCCATTTTGGGAGTTCTTCGTCAACATCAACTATTTGAGAAGTTGTCGAAGTGTGAGTTTTGGGTTTGAGAAGTCCATTTCCTGGGGCATGTTGTTTCCCAATAGGGAGTATATGTGGATCCATCGAAGATAGAAGTAGTTGTCTCATGGGCCTCCCCCAAGACAGTGTCAGAGGTGCGAAGTATCCTTGGTCTCGCAGGTTACTACAAGAGGTTCGTAGCTGATTTCTCTTGATTTGTGACTCCTCTGACAGCTTTTAACAAGAAGGATCAAGTGTTCATATGGATTGATCAGTGTCAGGTAGCTTTTGAGTATCTAAAGGAGAAGTTAGTATGTTCTACAATTCTTTGTCTTTCGATTGCGGGAGTTATGTCTGATGTTTTCTGCGATGCTTCGCATCTGGGGTTAGGCTGTGTTCTGATAAAGAAAATATTAGTTGTTTCTTATGGGTGTCGGTAGTTGCATCCTCATGAACTTAACTATGCCACCCATGATCTTGAGTTTATATCCGTGGTGTTTTCCCTGAAGTTGTGGAGACATTACCTCATTGGTAAGTGCTTTATGGTTTTCACCAATCATAAGAGCCTGAAGTATGTTTTCTCCCAACATGACTTGAACTTACAATACTGTTGGTTGATGGAGTTCTTACATGAATACAAATTCAAAATATCATTTACACTTGGAAAGGGGAATGTTTTAGCTGATGTGTTGATTCGAAAGTCACGTATTGATGTAGTGCATGAATCTGTTGAATTAAGAAAAGTAATGGAAGAACTATCATCATTACATCTAGACATGGGAGAAGTTGGGGGAAAAGGTTGTACTTTTCAGAGGACTATGCAGTCATCTCTGATGCACCAGGTGGAAGTTTCACAATTTGGGGATCTTGAGGTGGATGTCTGGAGAAACTGAGTTGTTTGTGGAGAGGCCCCTAATGGTTTGTTTGATGATGAACAACACCGAGTGTTGTATCAAGGAAGGATTTTTGGTCCTTTGGTGATGCACGAGACAGTTCTCAGAGAGTTCCATAGTTCACCTTTAGCGGTGTATCCTGGCATGACAGAGATTTACAAAGCCTTGAGGAGTCATTTTTGGTGGCCTAGGATGAAGCATGCAGTTTCAGAGTTTGTGTCTCGATGTTTGGTCTGCCAGATGGTGAAGGCCGAACACTATGTTCTTGGGGGTTTTGTCCAGCCATTAGATATTCCTCAGTGGAATTGGTACGGCAACTCAATGGAATTTGTTACTGGTTTTCCTCAATCTAAGGGAGGACATGATTCTATTTGGGTGGCAGTGGACCGTTTAACGAAATCATCCCACTTTATAGCAATCAAGGTGTCGAGATCAGTGGAATCTTTGTCGAGGCAGTATCTGGAGGAGGTGGTGAGACTTCATGGAGTCCCAAGGAAAATCATTTCTGATTAAGATCCTCGTTTTACCTCCAGGGTGTGGAGAGGTCTCGAACAAGCTTTCTGTTCTTAGCTATGCCTTAACACTGATTTTCATCCACAAACAAACAGTCAGATAGAGCGAACCATCCAAAGTCTGGAAGACATGTTATGCTCTTGTGTCCTTGATTTTTGAGGATCATGGATGAGGAACTTAACCTTAGTGTAGTTTTCTTACAACAATAGTTTTCACTCCACCATCGGTATGACACTATTTTAAGACTTTTATGGATGGCCTTCCTGTTCTCCATTGTGCTGGATTGGGGTTGGAGAGTTAGAAATTCTCGGACCGGAACTAGTGTAGAATACAATAGAGATTGTTCTTTTGATTCATGAGAGGATGAAGACAGTGTAGGATCATTAGAATTCATATTCCGATCAATGGAGGAGACCCTTAGAGTTTTATGTTGGGGATAACATGTTTCTGAAGGTGACTTCCCGTCATGGGTAGTGAAGTTTTGGTCATGGAAGTAGTATTTCCCCCCCATTTGTTGGGACATTCTAGGTGTTAGTTCATGTTGGAGCTATGGTGTATCGAGTTACACTTCCCTTGTAGATGATCCAGATACACAATTATTTCATGTATCACAGCTCTGTCGTTATCTTCTTGATGAATCTCATGTCACCTATTGGGGAGAGATCGATGTTGTTGATGATGTGAACTTTTAGGAGTGACCTATGGAGATCCAAGACTGCAAAGAGAAGGTGTTGCATGGGAATTCTATCCCCTTGGTTCGCGTCTTGTGGTGACATGATGGCGTGGAGGAGAGTACCTGGGAACGCGAGTCGCTGATATGTGCTCAGTACCCATATTTTTTTGATGTTTAACTCTTTTCATGTAATGACTTTCACTTTGTGGTTATAGACCTTTTGTGTTTATAACATGTCTTTATGTGGGATACTACCAGTGGATTCCTCTCTTTTGATAGGTATCTCGATGGGTGGTTGTTCAGACTTCTTTTCTGTTTCCTTTAAAGCTGGTTTTGAATTCTCTAGGATGAGAATGTTTTGAGAGGTATCTATTATAATGGCCCAAACCTCTCTGGTTCATTCCTTTGTGAAAATCTTGTGTCTCAGGTGTTCTGGGTGGTCAAATTGACTTATCCCCAACACGTTTCCAAATTTCCAGTTCTATAAATAGTGAAATGGTAACCTAAAGTGAACAGTTCACCAGTGACCTTATGTGAACAATGTCATCAGTGACCTTATGTGAACATTGCCATCAGTAGCCTTTTGTGAATAGTGTAATGGTGACCTTATGTGAACATTGTCATCGACAACATTATGTGAATAGTGTCAATGGTAACCTAATGTGAACAGTGTCATCGGTAGGCTTATGTGAATAGTGAAATGGTGAGTTCCAATGGTAGCCTTCTTCCATTGCCACATTTTGGGTTCATGAACAGTGTTTCTAGAACAGTGACGTTCCAATATTGACCTCTTTCCATTGCCAAATTTTGATTTCCTGAATATTTTATCCAAAATGGTGAGGTTCCAACAGTGACCTCTTTCCATTACCAAATTTTGAGTTCATGAACAGTTTTCCCAGAATGGTAAGGTCCCAACAGAGACCGCTTTCCTTTTCCAAATTTTGAGTTCATGAACAGTGTTTCTAGAATAGTGAGGTTCCAATGGTGACCTCTTTCCTTTGAAAATTTTTGAGTTTAGGAACAATATTTCTATAATGGTGTGGTTCCAACGGTGACATCTTTCCTTTTCCAAATTTGGAGTTCATGAACAGTGTTTCCAGAACGGTGAGGTTCCATCGGTAACCAAAATTTCCTTTTCTAAATTTTGATTTTTTAAATAGTGTTTCTAGAATAGTGAGTTTCCATTGGTAACCGCTATTTCCTTTTCCAAATTTCAAGTTCGTAAACAATGTTTCCAGCTTCTTACAGTTTCACCCCTTTGATGATTCCATTGATGTAAAATTCATTTAAAGCCTCATTTGAAGGAATCTGATTCCTATTCAAAGGCCATAAATCCTATATTAGTTATTCCTAAGGTTCAAGATGCCTTTACATGGTCAAACCTCATGGGTTAATGTGATCCTATTTTAATGGAAAAATCCATCGTATCTTAAACCACTGCTCCGTTAAATTTTCTAAAGGGATGAGATATATTACTCCCTTATTATAACTTCGTGTTCCTTATTGAGAGATTCTTGAACCTTTCCTTCTTCCCATAGGAGTGGTGTGATCAAAACTTAATCCATGAATTATTTCCCCACGAAGTTTCTTACTGCTGCATGCGCACCCCCCCAATTTTGGTGCAAGCACTAAGTGTCGATCAATCCTCGATATAAGGTATGATATATCATCATTATTTTGGGTTCATCTCTTTCTGTTTCTCTCTAAACTTTTATAGAATGATATCTCTATATTCCTAATGGGATTTTCTTGGGGGTTGACCAGTGTGGTGGTGTCTCTGCATCCTCGGGTGGATACAATTGTCACGGGGGGAGGAGATCGTAACTCGTTATGTGGATTGTTCTCATATAAATAATGTCATGTACCGTTTGATGTAGGGGATTCATTGATTCTATTTTATTTTATGTGAAACTATATAATTATCATATTTTATCCCACTAGATCACAATGTAATCGACATAATCAATATTTGAACTAGATAAATAAATTAATATCGATCGTATATTATTACCTCTCATTTTTCTAGATAGTGTGATATCTATGCTTTCTTCATTTATCCTTTTGTTCTTTATGGAAATTGGTAAGGAACGTAAAGGTAGAATTTATTAATAATTGTTTGGATAAAGATATAGAGGCATGTAAATGAATATAGTTCTTGTTGTTATAATTTAATGTTAATCAAATTAGTGAAGTAAGAATGATTAATTATTTGTGAAAGCTTACTGGTTAGGTTTTCCGAATTTGGAACCTACAAATAATAAATTTATTAATCCAAGATGGATTAAAGAACAGGTTGTTCAATAAAAGATAAATCCTTGTAGGGTTTTGAGTTACCCTCTTGATTGTTTAAGGGATAAGATCCCAATTGATATGTTATTTGTTTTCCTGCTACTTGTGCTGTGATGTGATCCTGGATTGTTATTGTGATGTGTGGGGGCATGGAGGCCTACTAGTTGTGGTAGCAGTTGACTCCAAGAGTAGAGAGATGCATCAGGTTATGCATGTGGGTGTTGGGGAGGACACCAGGGATGATGAAATGGGTTTTATGTGAATGTTTGGATTCTTATGAAATCTTATTAGTTGTTTATCTTCTTTACTTTCACCACTGCACAAGGCAGTTGGTATTGCTTACCCTTATTTTGAAAGGGGAAA
Organism: Viscum album; assembly: GCA_963277665.1. Lineage (NCBI taxonomy): Eukaryota > Viridiplantae > Streptophyta > Magnoliopsida > Santalales > Viscaceae > Viscum > Viscum album. Next base: position 255,078,719 of record OY728128.1, on the reverse strand, counting down.
AGATGCACAGGGTATGCCACATGCTTTTCGTATTTAGCTTCTCAAGGGGGGATGCGTTTACGCTATTTCTATAGGTGGCAAAGACTGTATGGGTAGTTCATCTACTCACCATGTTGAGCCCCCTTGTTTTTAGTAGCTTAGAATGTTTTTCTAGAATGCCTTGGAGTATTTGAATGTAATGCTGTAAATAAATAATTAAATAAATTATGTTAACCCATGGGGTTGGATCTTGATGGGGTGAGATTCTGAGGTATAATTTGAAGGAACAGTGGTCTTTGGACATGATGATCACGAAATTTAATGTTGAATTAGTGATGGTTAATTAATTTTTAAAGGATTAATTAATACAATTCGCAATTGGAAAAGGGAATGAAGTGATGTAACAAATATCTTTAAATGGTTGTGCTCTTATAAGATACCTAGTATAAGAAGTTGTAGCCGAGAGTCCGAGAGATGTTAGCTGCAGTTGTGTCTAACACTAGGTTATTCCCATAGTGTGGTTGTGAGATAATGTATATTTTGTAATTTTTGTGTTTCTATACTTTACTCCACCCCATCAGTTAGGAAAACTGAAACCCTGGGGATTATGAGCCCTGGGGTGGGGGGGTGTTTTTCCCAACATTCCGGTGGGAGGATGGATGGCTGACTACCCCCTTTGGCCTGACTCTCTTCTCTTGGTAGTTACTTGGTCTAGTTGGCACATCAGTTAGTTTTCCCCATATATGTGTGTAGAGGGATGTAACAGCTTGTGGTTATTCACACACATATATTCTGGATATAGTTTCCCATGGACTACTATACATGTAACGTGTATAGGCTGTGATGGATTGAGGATACTTACCCGGTGTATGGGCTGTAATGGCTTGAGGTATAATACCGGACGTATGATACACATTATACGAGCTATGGTGGCTCCCATAAACTACCTAGTTACTTTGCTTATGTGTACGTGGTGGTTTTTTTGCATGAGGTGCATGTTGTGGTGCTTTTCCCAGGTGTCTGCAGGTATTCCTTTTTGGAGAGGGAAGCTTAGGACGTGCGACGTTGGGGTAAAGCGGCAAACCAGTGGGGAAGTAGTAGCAGGGTACCCTTTATATTCTTTATTATATTATATACTCTTGTATGCGTTACTTTGTGAGAGTACCATGGTGAGGCTGGGAACTTAATATACCTTTTTAGGTGATGAGTTAGTTTCACTTGTTGTTCACTGTACTTTATCATTATTTCTATAATTTTTTATGAGAGGCTTCAGGGAGGATCCTACTGAGTATAATGTTATACTCACCCTATGTATTTATAAACTATTTTTCAGGTAAGTTGCACTAGGTTGGAGATTAAGCTACTTTATACTAGCATGGGGTTACAAGAGATTTTTTGGCTTGTGGTTTCTGCTATTTTAACTTTCTTTTGGGTTTTTGAAGTTTTCTCCTTTTAGTTGTAGTAGTTTTGCATGACATTACATATGTGTACTTTGGTTTTCTTTTATATTTCAATCTGATCTAGAGTTGGTAGGTTTATATCTTATCTCTTTATTTCTCATGTTTTTCTCTTAGAGGGTAATTCCTCTCATTAGTGTGTTACTATACCCTCGGTGCTAGTCGCCAACCTGAGGCCTACTAGAGGAGGGACTCAAGGGTCATATCTCTCTTCTCACATTTCCGGCCAAGGAGGGGTATAGTTTGTGGGGATAGGGCCATGATAATTACCCTAATCTTTTTCAGCGCAATTAAAAGCCTTATGTCCCATTTTACCACATTAGTATCACTTACCAGAATTCAAAAGACATTCCCCATCATGATTTTTAGTACAATTTTCACAAACTATAAACTTAAGTTTATTACCATCAGACTTTTTTGAAGAGTTCCTCCCTTTTGTATTCCACCTCGACCTCTAATTCTGTTGTTTTTCAAAGAGCACCTGATCATTGGAAAACTCCATTTCCACCTTCTCTGCACAATGAAAAAGTTTTTCATAACTTTTGAACTCACGAGAAGCTAAATCCGTTCGATAATTTGTCTTTAATGTTGACGAAAAATTGTGGATTTTACTATCAATATCTCGTATGAAATTTGGAGCATACTTTTCTAGTCAAGTTAATTTTTCTTCATAAGTATCCACTGAGTCATCCTCCTACCTCAATTCCAGGAATTTTTTCCCATCCTATGATGAACCACCTTAGGAAAATATCTCTCAAGAAACATACCTTTGAATTAATCCCAATCATGAGCATACATTTCCTCACTATCCCAAATATTTGTTTTACCATCGACCACTACTGATCGGCTTCACCATGAAAATGGTAAACAACGAGACTAACCTTTTGATGTTATGAACACCCCATGACATCAAAAATCTTCTCTAGTGCCTTAATCCACCCTTCAACTAGAACAGGGTCTGATGATCCTCTAAATGATGGGAGATGCTACCTCATGGAATGCTCTACTATTGAAATGTTCCTCTGTGGTTAATCTGGATGATCTCATGCATGGATACCACCACCATTTATAGCATGAGTCAACTGTGACATCACTACAACAAACTATTCAGTTCCGATTCTGACCATCTCAGGTTGCTGATCTGGAAGGATGTCTTCCTCCGGATGTCATCCCATCATAGTTTCCCTGTTTCCTCTATCTAAAACCATTATGAACACAGAAATATCTTTGGAGAAGAAACATGGTAATCTATAAATGCTATATCATTTCAATCATAAATTAAACTAAAAATAATTTATGGATATTAATTTAACAATATGAAAACACCTAAAGTTGTCTAAAATGACCTTGGATACAAACTATAATGACCCGACCTTAAAACATTAAATAATATTGGATTAAATGAATAATTCACATTGAGGATATTTTCAGGTTTTTATTTTTAGGGAATTTACCATAACTATTACATTACATATCAAAAATTACTATGTATACAATTCTACTCAGTTTCCATTTTTTTCATAAAATAAAAACACTTGAAAAAAAGAGTCATGTCTAGTTTCATGTTTTAGATGGCATGACTTTTCCTTGATCCAATCCTTGACCCTATACATCTTTATGTCCTGTGAAAAACATTTCAAAAACTTGGGATGCACATAAAAATCACAATAATGGTTATAAAACAAATAAAGAAAACATTAGATCATCAATACATAAATAACATAAGCTCTTTAATAGACATCATAAAATCATACGATTTCTGAAATACATATAGAAATCATAAATCATAAAGGTAACTTGTGGAATACATAACATACTTACGTTGTAGCTTTCATAGCTACGTAGGGAGTTACATTCGGAATACCCATCATAGTATATTCCCAAAATATCTTAGGAGAAACATTCATGTTTACCTCTGTCACATTACACAATGCATTAGAGATCTATCTCGGGCTCACCCGCCCTAGGATTATCATAGAACCACCCATATACGTAACAATTACCAAGAACCGTAACATATTCATAACACATAAAACAAATATAAATGAAAGATAACATTTAGACATTTGAATTACAATATATCATTTAAATATATTGATAAAAAAATCCATTATCAAAACCATTTTCAATACCAAAATATGTAAAAGTGTATGTGGTATTTATCTTCCTTTTAAAAACATTAAATCTTGTTAAGAAAGCTGATGATAAAATAATACTCACAGTGGAGGAAAGGTCACTTTCGCTTAGTATGTTAAAAGAAACATTAAACTTTTTCATTAAGAAAAACCCCTTTTAGAGAAAAGAATAATTTTGAATAAAATTAAAATTCAAAGGGGTTTATACACCATATAAAATAATGTTGTGTATAAAACAAAATATTCCACAATGAATGGAGATTGAAACAGGAGGCTGAGACGAAGTCCCTTACCTCATGTCCGACTTGACTCGATCGTTCATTATTCTATTGAATAATAATCTAAAGTTAATTTATACTTGATTATGAACCTTTTTCAAGTTTATTATTATTTTTATATCAATTATTACCTTTCTATAATAATTATTTAATTATTTGAGTTCATATCGGAAATTTTGTCGATGTTCGGGACTTGAGTTAAAAATGAACATGTTATAATTATAAATTTTCCATGTGGTTGAAATTACATTAACTCCAGAATTATATTCATGATTTAGATATCATATATATCATATATATCCATTATATATATGTATTTATAGTAGTGTATAACATTTTTAGATAATAAATGAAATGCACCGTTCGTGGAGAAGGTAAGCCGTACGTACGCATGAACAATACTTTAATTTATATTTCATATTTAATGGAATAAAAACATAACGATAAATAGTTATATTATAATTCCAGTATAATATCATATATAATTTCATTAATTCAATCCTTTATACATTCCATGTATGACATGAACGAGTCATATCACTTTGATGGGGTGGTAGTCCGCACTTCCTCAAATGAAATTATCATATTTACCCACTACGGAAACCATAAATGTATTCTATAAATTAAAAATAGCGAAGAATATAAACAATATAAATATAATATATATGACATATAATTATATTTATATCTTAATGGCCACCGTAAGAGGTGGTAGGAAAATATTGAACATTCATCATTTCGTGAGGCATTGGTTTGTCGTCTACAGAAATAGTATGTTCATTACCCATTAGATGAAGGTGTGTGTAAGTTTAGATCGAATGCTTCTCAAAAAAAAATCCTAGTATATTGAGGATACTGGTGGTTTTATAAAATAAAGTAATATAAAATGTTTAGGGGGTTGTATAAGGAAAATAAAACAAAAGAACTTAATCGAAGACGTTACCTTTAAACCAGGTATCTCCCTTTGGATTGAAACAAAAGGTTAACTGGAATTGGCTTATGCCTTGGGGAAGGCTTCGAGGAGGAGGATATGGATGTAGAAAGATTAATTGGGTAGAGTTTGGATGAGTTAAGGGGCTTTATAAGTGTGTGTAATGGGTTATAAGTGATGGATTTTTATAAGGGGGGTGGAGGGGCTCTTTAGGAAAATGTGAAAATATTATTTAATTATATATTTATTTTAGGTTTCTAAAGGTCCAAAACTCACTAAAGTATAGGTTAAGAAGAATAATGTTCAAAATAAAATCATATAATGAGAATTGGACCAGTGTTGGATATTGTTTTAGTGTTTATAATGTTTTTTACTTAAATCATTCATTAATGTGGTAAACACTTCATCATTATTGTGTCATAAATAATTTTACGTATTTGACGTCTAAAAATTATAAAAAATATATCATGATGTTGGAAATTTTTTATATTTTAAATTAATATTTATATTCAAATATATAACTTATTTAACCCCATGTAAGAATTTATATACTAAAAGATATATGATTAAGTTATTTTTTTCTTTACTTTAAATTAGTTAATATAAAGTGTCATTATCACTCCCATGTGACTCCATGGGGTCCCAAAATCAACCCAAGGATGCCCAAGGTCGGAAATGTATCAACCAATAGGATTAGGAAAAATTTTAGGGTAATTTAATATTAATATTATATTATATTTTTACCCTTATTTACCACATTTACCTATTAAATATGATAAATAAAGTTTTTACTGAAGTAAATATTCATAATGTCTAAAAAAAGATAACTATTTACACAATTTGGACCTCATGATTCCAAATATTTAATCCATTTTCCAAATTAAAAACACATAAGTGGTAAAAATTAATTTAAAATTAATTCCCACTATCCAAACACAAATCATGTTTTTATGAAATAATAATTATTAAAAGATTGAAACTTGTTTATGTCCAATTTCAAAGTGAAATTACATACAATGACAAAAATTGGATTAAATGGTAAAAAATATTTTAATTACACTTCAAAACAAATTAAAAAGATAATCTAACCTGATAAATAAATTAGATTAAAAGGTAGTTTTGAATTAAAATACATTATTTTTCACTGTTCATTAAAAAATGAACATTATCAGAAAAATACCAAAATTTCATCTAAAGTAAATTTTGATGTCACAATTCTAAATAATAATTTTATTTTGTCAAATAAAACATATTAATGTTAACAAAACTATATTTAATGTGGGTTATACATCAAAAGGTGGTAAATCAGCCTTTTAAAGAATATTAGAGTATTTATGCTAAAAATTAGATTAATTCACATTTTCAGCCTCTAACATTTATTTGATAAATATAAAAGCATTTAACAAACACATATATATTCATATTTTAGTTAGTTCTATCTATTCTCGCCAATATAATGACTAGGCGTTAATAACCATTTAAAATAATATAATATTATTATTTTTCAGTATGACCCAATGTTATGTGCAACGTAAGATTTCAAAGAAACCCATTATTGCGTATCAGGTACGCCATCAAACATAGAACCCCCTTTAAAGTAAAATTAATATTTAATTCACAAATATTAATAAATTTGAAAATGTTATTTTATTTATTTACCTGGGATGTTATAGGAATGAGAAGGATACCTAAAATCAAGATAGGATCCAGTCACAATGAATCAAGAGGTCTTGGATCCATAAAAGGGTGGCTAATAAAATATTAGATAGACCCTTGGTTTATTCATTGATCAAGAGGAAGATAAAAATTCAATCACAGATAAATTATTAACCCTATTTTTATATGGGAACAAAAATAACCTCTACCTCATCATAGAAACTTCGACTATAGCTGTTGTGGACTTAATAAAAAATGATATCCAAGATCATCATATTCAGAATAGCCAAATCCCACTTCTTCTTGATGGTTTTTTCTCTTGTTTAATGAAGGTTTGAATTCCAATATAGGCCTCTCCATGACAACGGTGTATTTACCTCACCATTTTTATGCCTAGATAAGAAAAATGTTGTCCACCACATCACTATAATAATTCCCTTATCATTTTCCTTATCTATCACAAAACCTATCTTATGCTCAACTTCCTTTCAATGAAGGAACCCCATGACCACCACCTCACCATTTCATAATTCACATTTCTTATTGGAAAGATCTCCAAACTCAACCATACACCATTCCTTCCAAAATGGATACCCCTATGTCCTGATGGTCCTTAGTTACATCCAATGGAGGCCTATAGAGGAAATATAAAACATCATAGCACAATGAACATCCTCCATTTGACATAGTGAAATATATCATGAAAATCCCTTCACCACATCTGTTTTACTACTTATAGTGAACTAAGAACCCAAATATTAAGATCCTACCCAAACCTAAAAATCATTCAAGTTTCAATATAGAAAGATTTGGAAAACACCGTGTACTTTGTAATGGTGCCCTTAACAAAGATACTTTAATGCATTACGCCTTTAACCAGGTATTTTGATGTCCATGTTTTACATAGGGGAGATTCACGATGAAAAACTCCTTCCCCCATGGGAATTTCATACCCCATAGTGTACCATCCTCTAAATAAAATTACAAACCACTATATATAACTCAAAAATTCCCATTAACTATAACCATATATATAATCATGCATAACAATAACTTGCACCATGCCTACCACCACATTTTGGTGGATCTCAAAGTGGAAAGAACACTTCAATGCATCCTTGTAATGTGACTACCCATAATTTAATACACCATAATTCTTGATTTATTATATTAAGATACACTTATAAAACCCCAAAAGATCTCGGGGCCTAGTGTGTTTGGATAGTTAAGTACATAGCATAACAATGGAAAAAAATACTAATACATAAAATAAATGAATATAACATTCCCTTAAAATTCCTCATCTATTTTAAAACTTCACGGGATAACCTGGGGACACACATAAGAAAGGGGTGATCTATAAAGCCTAGTAAGAGAATAAATAGAGTATAGAATATGTTAAAGTAGTACATGTGATCCATGAGGTATTTTTAGGGAACATAAGAGTTGTGAGAATCAAAAAATTTAACATTGAAGCATATATAAGATTATAACATAAGGGAAAAATAAAATGTGGAAATAAAATAAAAAATGACATCATAAGAATAGTCAAGTCTAAAAATTGGGAAATCATAACATATATTACTTTGGATAACCTCACTTTAACCATACATGGAATATTATGAGATAAAAAAATTAACCAATTTATGGGAGGGATATATAATTCTGGGCCCATCCATCATATTCATATTATGTGTATGCATAAGTGTGCCACATAGATCATTCAACCTAGGATCAAATTTCATAAAATTTAATCAAATTATTTATTAGTTTAGGTTACATACATGGAGTTACAAAATCAATGAAGGATAGGTACATTGGGGTAAATACCATTGAGTGGAATTGGGGATGGGTATTCACTACACCAATATTTGGCCTGAAAAAATCATAGGATAATTTTTGCAGCATAATGGGTGTATATAAAGATTCATAAAAGGGTTTATTGAGAGAGAAATGGGCATCTAATCACTTGGAACTCATAAATTACAAAAGTGGGATGTGTAAAAACATGTAACCATATGAAAAATTGGGAATCAAAAGGCATAATATAAAGAAGGTTCTTGAATAAAAAGGGAAAAGAGAGGATCCCTCACCTTGAGAGGGTACTTTGTAAATCCTGGGAGGATCTTATTAAGAGATTAGGGGAACCGTGTGAGAGAAAATAGAGGTAAAGGTAGATAAAATTCATGATACAATTGTTTTTAGTGAAGAATGGGGGGTTGGGTGGGATTTATATCAAATGAGAGTGGAATACTTTATTAATTTCCAAACATTGGTTTTGACTCTATATGAAAATTAGTCCAAACTACAAACCATCACATGGGTTTTCCCATGGTATTGATCAAAGTGGATTGATTTTCATTATTTAATATGCATACAAACTAAATAACATAAAATAATACTATTGGTTATGTGTAATTGAGTCATGTTTAAAATGAAATGATTTTAAAAACATAAAATATAATTTTGGTTTTAGAGAGTTCATTAAGGATTTATAAAATTCATGAAATAAAATGAAAAATAAACTATTTTAATAGAGATTGTTTTGGTAATATCCACATTTTATTTCACATATTACATCAATTTTGGGTCATTATAATTTCATAATGCATACTATATATTTAAACCATATTTAATTTTTACCCAAAAATTCATTCATATAACAAAATTATGAAAAATTAACCATTGAATAATTTCAACAAGATTTTTGAAAAATACTATTTATTATTATTAAATTAATTATATAAATTTTATAATTTAATCTTTTAAATCAAAATCCACATTTATTAAAAAATACATGTTTTTTGACAAAAATAGTTTTTCTTACTCATATAAAAATTACATTTTACACTGAAAAATTGTATTATCATTTATATTTAATAAATATTATCTAATAAAAATATTTTATTAAAAAATAATTTATTTAAAAATTTATTTAATTCATTAAAAAGAGGTTTTTGATTAACACTATACAAAACCATAAAATAAAATTTATGTTTCATCATATGAAAAGAGAATTTTTATCAAACTTATTGTTTAATAATTAAATGATAAATACAATTAAAAAATTATATAAAAATAGAAAAATTAATAATATTAGGGTCTAGATAAATAGTATTTCATTACACCAGTGAATATTTTAACGGTAAAGTTTGTGATGGTGAGATTTTCTTGGGGAGCATTGGCCAACATAGTTTAGTTCATGATCATGATGATCTTTAAGTTCTCCCATAAATGGTTTCTCTCTTCCTTCGGTTATTGAATCTCAAAATGGGATTCATCAATGGAAGATCCTAGTGATACTATCTCCCTTAGAAGATATGATAAATGGGATTCATAGGGTATGATCCAACTAGTTGAGGCCAACCCATCTTCTATCTATGTCAATTGAACTTTATCATAACCCTTAGAATATAATAATCACAATGGTCATTGTACAATAGATATATTATCAATAGTTATGATTCATAATGGCATTTCAATCCTGACATGATAAAAATTATAATGATCCATAATAACCAATGTAGTGAATTTATTTTCTATAATTTCATTTCTTAATAAGTTATTCAGTCATTTAAAATGGGTATTTTATTTGTAAATGTTTTCTTCATGAAATTATGACCCCAAATAAAATTGACCATAGAAATTTCATTTCTATACTCAAATAGATGAGGGTACTTTGGTTTCATTACCTCTTTTGGTTATCCAAGAAGATTCCAAAAATGTGTGGTTTTATAAAACTTTGACTAGGAGAGTTGACTTATTTTGTAGAACCATGTATCTATAATATAATATATTCACTGGACCATCCTCATATGAAATATAATTGTCCAATGGAACCTAATATGAATTAAATAAATGTGAGGGATCTGGTATGTACAACCTTAATATGGATACATGGAACACATAATGTACTAAAGATAGGTTAGTTGGGAGTTTTAATCGATAGACTATTGAAACAATGTGATCAGGTATCACAAAAGGACCAATGAATCATTGAATAAACTTTCCCTTCATTAAAAGACTCATAAATTTATCTGATTTTGATATATGAAGGAACACTATATCTCTTACCTAAAACTATAGGTCTCATCAAATATTGTAAGCATTGATTTTATGTATAATTTGAGTGGTTTCCAAGTGGCATTGAATGGATTGAAAATTCTATGACATCTGGTGGACAAGATCAGGTCCCATAATCCTCCACTATCCAACTTCATCCCATCATGTTTGATTCTCATGTATCTTACCTTATAGAGCCTCATAAGCATCCATTTTAATGATAGAATGGAAACTAGTTTTATATGAGAACTACACCAATGGAAGGTAAATATCTAAACATCATTGTAAATTCATTAAAAAATATATGAGCATACTCTATAGAGTTTTAATTCTTATATCAGACTGACCATACATATGAGGGTGATAAGTAGTGATAAATATTGTTTTCTTATCCAATGCTTTCCAAACTATTCTCCAAAACCCTGAGGTAAATCTTAGATATTGGTAAAATATAATAGAGAGTAGAACTCCATGAAGTCTTACAATCTTCCTTATGTATATCATGTAAAATTTGTCAAGATATAAATATTACATGACTGTAATTTAATGTGTTGACTTGGTAAGGATATAGACTACCAACAAGATGGAATTATTTCATTTATTTGTCATGGGAATTACTATGATGAAATCCATTGTTATGGTTTCTCATTTCTATACTGGTATGGGCAGTGTTAGAATCAAACCCTTATAAATATTTCATTAATCCTTCACTTTTTGTCATATCAAGAATCATGAAAAAAATTATGAAATCTCCAAATTCATGTTATAGAACCCTAATTTTTTGATTCAATAATATATACATCTTAGTGATTCCTGGATAAATATTTAATGATTACCTATGAATATCATCTAAATGATCCCTCTTCAGTTCTGGTTTTTATGAGATGTATATCCATGGTCCAAAACATGTAACTCCAATTTTAGAAAAGTTTAACTCGAGAATATTATATACCTTTTCCTATAGAACCTCATCATATTTCTATGCCCCTTTAATCCTATAAATAATGGATAGTTGAGTATTTATTCGATAAATGTTGTATGAAGATCCTTTGATTACTCACCAATCCATCCTTTTCATGTCCATGAACATTGGATCCCTTGAAATCCTCATCATGGACAGGGTTGATGGATCCTTTCTACTTAGACCATCTACCACTTTGTTCACCTTCCAAGGATGGTAATGGATTAAACAATCATAATACATTATCAACTATAAAAACCTTATTTGTTATATTTTAAGCCTCATATGTGTGAACATTTACTTTAGGGTTTTATAATTATTATATATGTAACACTTCTACCCATATTGATAATGTTGCAAATAATTCAATATGTATATCACTAAAACTAATTATAAAGAATGTTTCGGTAGTTCTATTCATGAATCCTAAATTAGAGAGAGAGGTATAAGCTATCATTTTTTCATCTTTCATGAGTATACAACAAAATCCCCCTTTCGATTCATCATTGTAGATCACAAATCCTTCCCAAATTCTGGGTAAGTTAAGCATAGGTGTAGTGATTATCCTCTTATCAACTCATTAAATATTTTTTTTCATTCATCATTATTGATAAACATCACCCCCATATGGGTAAAAATGGTTTTTGGGATTGAAAATCATGATAATTTTCTCAAAAATCGATGATATACCTAGATAATGCAAGGAAACTACATATTTACATCCTTGAGGTTGGTATGGGCTATCATTCAATTTCCCATGTTTTTTGAAGAATCTATATATATCCCTTTACTGGTGATAACATTCCTCAGGAAGGTTACTTTCTTCATCCAAAACTCACATTTATTATAGATCACAAATACATTTTCATTTCTTAAAGTTTTTACTTCATCAATTTTGGAGAAGATTAGAATTAAATATATAAATACTACCAAAAATTGGTCGAGTTAATCCCTTAAGACTCTATTAATCATGTCCACGAATATTGCTAGAGTATTAGTGAGTCCAAAATGAATAACTATGGACTCATATTTCCTATAACTTGTACGAAAAGTAGTCTTGGGTATATCCTCCATCACCTTTACTTTATAATATCCCAAATTAATGTAGAGACCCAAGATTTTAATAACTATATTTCATATATTAATTGATAAATATTAATTTCATAACATAAGGATCAATTCCATAATCATATAGGTCTAGTGAATTTAAAAATATAGAAACATGAAAATCTGGTTCATAAAATATCAACATCATCTCCCACTTATTTCTTGATAACTGTCAGACTTAGTAGAAAAATAATACTAAATACCATTGTTCATAACCTAGGGAAATGAGATATAATGAAAGGGTTATGTCAGATGCTCCGTAAGGTTAAAAAAGGGAGATAACCTTGACCATATAAGAATAACATAAAAAGGGGTATGATAACTTGAGATTAACATTTGAAAACCATACCCTGCATAACATATATCATAATATTGAGTAATGGAATAAATATTGGTAGTTTATAAGACATGAACCAAAATGGAAGAAATGAACATGATCCATGAGATTATCACATTGAAACAAGACATGGAATTGTGGAATACACATAAGAATATAAAATCATTTCATTGGTAGTAAATTCTCATTTACATGGCTATAAAAGTTGAATGGGTTCACTCCCTAAATCATAATAGTTGTTAAGGTCTACTCATAAGACTGTCATAGTGGATAGAGTCCCTTACTAAACTGGTTTCACTCCCCATTCTAGTCCATTTAATCTCATGAGATATAAACCTTTACCTAATAAATTGGAAAGATACATAGGCCCAACCCATCAAATAATGAAAATAATAAATATTTGTTCCATAATATCCTCTTTCATAATTCATATTATAACCCATTAAAAGAATTATTTTTCAAAAATATTTCATTATGGAATAACCCGTAAAAAATTAATGGGTTTTATAAACAATTCATCATTTCATCATAGCATAACCCTTTAAAAATAAAATCGTTTCATGAAATTTATTCATAATATTCTTAAACCATAAAAATAAATAATAAGTATGGTATCCTTAGATCATATCCCTAGTAAATAATATTTGAAATCAAAGATTATGTCTTTTATTAATAGTATAACCATTAAAATACCAAACATTCTTAAAGAAAATTACCTTTAAGTTATGAAAAAGTCTATTTAAAAAATATATAAATTCAAATAGGAAAATTATCTATAAAAATAACCACATAAAAATTAAAATTAATACTAAAATAAAAAATTATTCATGACAGGGGGAAATCTTTTCATGTCGTATAAGTTAAACAAACAATCCTTATATACTTTTTTTTAAAAAGTCAAAAATAACCTCGTATAGAAAATAAAAAAAGATTCATTTAAAATAATTTTTGAAAAATAAAAACATGGGTAATAAATAACATAATAAATTTAAGGATAATATTTAAAACCACGTTTAAAACATTTTTATAAAACATTAATATGAAAGAAAAATATTTTTTCAGCTGAAGAGAGAAATGAAGTCGAATTTGATTAAAAATATATTTTTATTATATTGAGTAAAAAATGTGTGAAAACTGAAAGGAAAAAATTATTTTCATTAAATAAATTCTGGACAATAAAATTTAAATTTTTCATGAAGGGTGATCATAAATTTTCATCATCAGAAACTTAATCATAAATAATCCCGATAAACAATGAGATTATAACATAAAAGTGTTACCACTTTGGTTACATTTGGATCATAAGCCCCATCCGAAAATAACCTTATATGGATATAAATAATCAAAAATTTCATGATAAGATTCAAAAAATAAATTCATGGGAATTATATACATTATTCAAAAGAAAAAATTGGTGTATAAGGCATATGTCCCAAAGAAATAAAAGTGAGATGATAATCCCTTACCTTAAGTATGAATTCTTTTGTACACATTGAAAACTCTTATAAAATAAATATATAATAATTATAAATATATTATATAACCATAATAATATATTTCACTCTATATATTATTTTCTTCTAACCTTTTATCAACTATTTGTTAACGCATCTTTATTAAAATTTCAGTTTTGGGTGATATCTGATTCATTTTTCAGGTATGATATAGTTTGGTAGTTTTGGTCGATGTATTTTGATCATGGTTCAATCAGATAATATTTTAATTAATTTGATAAATATAATACATGTTCATTTTATGTATTTTCTGCGTGGTTCATAATATTAGATATAGAAAAATGAATTACACTATTCATGGAGGAGGCAGGCCATACATACAGTTGAATGATGTGTTCATATTTCAAGGAATAGAATGAAAGAAATGCAAAGATTAATTAACATTTATAATACCATTATTATATTATATATATCATGTATTTCAATAAAATTATATTTTATTACAATCCAAATAAAATATAAATGAAAAATTAGTCACATCACTTCGTGGAGGTTTTAGTCTGTACATACGGATGAACTACGATATCATTTCCTAAAGGATTGAATGGTAAGAAGTTATATATGATAATATAATTAAATAAGCATAATTATGTCATAAATATCAAATATAAATATTAAACCAATCATAACACACTTCCATAAATTACGGTGAGGAATAATTATTTGTATTGCTACATGGAGATGGTAAACCGTACGTACATAGAAGTGATAGTTTCACATCTCATTTGATGGGAAATAAGGAGTATAATATTGATTTAATAATGAAAATAATAAAATTTATGAATATTTAGGATTATTAAGCTATTATTTTATTATAAATACCGTATATTTAGGGGATATAATGAAGATTATAAAAGAAGGTGATTAGTTAAGGTGATTACCACTTCTTTAAAATGACTCTAGATATCCTCTAAAGGGCTTTAGAGTTAGTATTTTCAGAATAAAAGAACATATATAATATGGATAGGTATGTTTAAAATAGAAATTATAAGTGTTTTGTCTAATTAAAAGGCTTAATGTGGTGTTAATAATTGATGGAGGTGATTCCCTTTTATAATTGAACTGATAGACACTTTTGGAATTTTTTAAAAAGTTGAAATTATAAATAATTTATTCTATATACATATTATTTAAAATGATCATGGATTCAAAGATAAGTTATTATAGGGTTTAAATCCCATTAAAAAATATAATTTTGATATGTTTTGGTGTCATTTTAAATTTTATGATTTTCATTGACCATTATTTAACCATTTTTTAATTATAAGTAAGGTAACAAATTTTTCAATATTAAAGAGATGTAATTTTTACTTTTAAGGTTAAATTAGACCATAAATGGAAAAGTTATGAAATTTTAGACCATTTAACATTTTTTTTATGTTTTAATGATTTAATAATATATTATTTTGTTAAAATATCATTTTGGTAAAATTTTACACTATTCAGTTACATTGAAATAAGGGATAGGTTTACAAAGTTTTAATTAAAATATAATCTTTTAACAAAAAATAATATTTTATATACACCTATAAAATTTTTGTCACACAATAAATGACTCAAACTATATAACTGTTAATATTTTCAAAGTCATTTATTTTATTTTTCTGTTAATTGCATAAATATAGTTTTGGCAATGTGTAAGTATTTTTGGTAATTATATAATACCTAGAAATTAGAAATTAATTTTCATAATGAATAAAATTTCATTATTCACAAAATTAATATTAATATTATTTATTATCTAATTTTTTCTCTATGGGAACACATAATATATATTTAAAACTATGATAGTGACATTTTGTAACTTTCTTTGATATAAATAATACGTAAGTCTTTTTTAGGGAAAATATTCCATTGAAATTATAAAATTTGAGACTAAGGTGATAAGGGTAAAATTAAATCCATCAAATAATTATTAGTATGAAAAATTATGGCCTTATAATTGTTTTATTGTAGATTAAATTGATTTTCCCTTTACCGAGCCGTTACGTGTTACAATACTTACTATTCATATTGACAAAAAATAAAAGGGTACTTATTTCCAAATTTGAATCTCATGATTAAAAATTTATAATTAATATTATACATTTCCATACATATAAATTTAAGAATTTAATTTTAATGTAAGTGAACAATATGCGATAAAAACTGTTTTTTAGAAAAATACATTTTTATGCATAAAGTTTATTTTTTATTATTAAATTCATAGAAAAATAATTTTTGAATGTTTAAAAAATTTAATCAATAAAATATTATATATATTTAATTATAATTATTCACCATTATATATTAATTTATTTTATAATATGAAAATACATTATGTGCATAAAAATAATTTCTTAGAAAAAATGCCTTTTTACGTCTAGAAATATTTTTACACAAAATTCAAACAAACAATTTTTTACAATGATTCAAAATGAATTATTTAATATATAATATATACAATTTTCCATTAAAATAATTTTTAAAAAAATTATACATTTTAAATTCTTTAAAAAAATATAGTTTTAAATAAAAAAATCAGTATTCTTCACCATTCATTAGAAAATGAATATTTTTAGAGAAATACTATAAATTCATCCAAAGGTGATAATTATATTTTGATTTTTTAAAAATTAGTTAGTTTTATTAAATATTTTTTTTAAAAGTTTCAAAATTAAATATAATACTTTCTCAGAAAAAATAAAAAACATTTTTAAGGAATTCTACTTTATATGAATAATATTACTTTGATAAAAATTGAACTCTTATTTCATAAGAATTAGATAACAAATTTATAATTATTAAGAAATTTTTATATATCTAGTAAATTATTTAATCTGATTTACACCCACCGATTTAACAGCAAGGATATATAATAAAATTTTCATAATATATTGTGATTCTTTTAAAGTCATTATTGAGTGTAACACATGATTTTATAGAAATAAAATTAATAAATGTGAAATATTTTCAAAAATATTAGGGTGTCAGATTCTCTCCCATTTAATATGTTGCATCCTCACATTTTTAACTTGAACTTGGTAATCAAATGTTTTATATTTTAAAAGTCTTTTTTTTGAAAACCCATAGCATAAAAAGGGATAATTAAACATCCATTAGAAATAGGGAAAGGGAGGTTTCAATGTCACCACCAAAATAGGTTTAAAAATAAGTTAACATCAATGGGAAGTGAAAAATTGGACATAAAATAGAAAAATAACTCCCAAATACAAATAAATAGTGATATAAAGCATGATCATGCAAATGTTAACAACCACGAAACCATAAACAAGTGAGGGGTTCAAAGACCATAAATTCATCGAAATTGAGGGTTATAAGACAAAATTATCATCTTGAGATCCTTAATTAAAGAGTATGGGGATTAATTAAACATATAAAATATGAAAAAAAGTAACATTATTAATTTAAATGTATAATTTCTTCCTTTAATGAATATCCACCAAAATATAATATGTTTCCCCAAATGATGAGTATTAGAGATGAATTTTTCATTCCTAAATAACCAAAATCAACATCTAACGGATTGAAAAAGTATATCAATATATTATTCCTACCTTTAGGAATTAACCAAAATAAAAAAATTGTTAGCAAATTAAGAAAATGAATAAATCATTATATAATGAAATAAAGCCTTAATGTTTAAAACCATAATTACCTCAACAACCTCAAAAATAAGAAATGTTTTAATCTAAAAGGCTATATCATACCCATCTTTTTATATATTTTAAAAATTTAATTAAATTATTCCAAAATAATATTTCATGTTAAGTAATTTTGTCAGACCATATGGTTACATATACCTAAACCTAATGAACATCTCCAAAATATCATTAATCACCATGATAAATTACAATATAATCCTATAAAATAGTTAAATTCACTAAAATATCGTGAAAAAATTTAGATGTTAACCTAAAAGGTAATACTTAAGTTTAACATAAATATTTTTGAAAATATCACCTTGTTATTGAATCAATTTTCAACCATAAAGATTATCTATATTCCACTATCAAATAATCTATAATTAACTTATCATAAAATCATATATCAACCCCAAATGGTATTTAAACCCCAGTAGAGTGTCAAAATCTGATCATTGAAAACATTAAAAATAGGGGTTTGATTACTTTTAGCTTACAATAGAACTTAACTTATAAACCCATGATATTATCTATAACATTTAAGTTAACAGCACTTGAAAACATATATTCTCCCAAAATTAACACAATCCATACCCCTTAAATATGTTCACAACTATGGAATATTTTCCATAAATCATGAAATACCATAAAATTCAAAAAATATGACCTAAATAAATTTTTATCAAATCAAAATCCAATTTCAAGGTTACTAATATCATCAATGTAAATAATATCTTTATACAAACTAAAAATTATATTCTCAACATCATACATATATTAAGTTTTATCTTTCTCTAAATATGTGTTTCCCAAAAATATCACCATACCACTAAATCATATTTCTTGGTTATTAGTTCCATTAAAAACTTGTTTCCAAATCCTTAAATAAAAAATAATACATAATAATCCTTAGATTCATGATTTTTTAATAGAAGATCACTAGTATAAAACTTAAAAAACATAATTCCTTAATCCAAATTCATAAACACTTGAAACATATCACTTGTTAAAAAATTAACGTGGATTCATTATCTTACTCCGAAATAATTTTTTCCTACAATATGAAATATGAATCATGTCTTAAGATTCATCATCTTCAATTTAATCATGATTTTCACCTTTAACATACGAAATAATATTAAAACAACCCATACCATTCATATGTTCTTCATAGTCTCTTTATCATCAACTTTAAAACCATTACTCATAAAACCATGATGATATTATTATAGATAATTTACCCTAGGACATAAATTTAAATAAGTCCCATTATTTACACATTTAAAACATTCAACTATCAAGGGTACCTTTGGGATACCACTATTCTCATTAATTACATTAACCAAACTCTTTATTTGTACTCAGTAATTAATTACTTTGTTATATTCTCTTACACATTCAAAACATGTGCTCATTACTTTGATACATTCATTTGAATTCTTCTTCCCACATTCTAGACATGTTGGAAGTTAAATATTACTTACTCTATGGTCGTTATAAAACTACATATTTATCTTATTAGTTATTTCAACAATGTTGATATTGTTAATCATATAACATGATTTATGATTAGGCATAATCACAATGTTCTCTTTTACATATCCTATTTCATTTGGTTTCTTAGGAGGACAATCATTTCATTATCTTTCAGCATTAACATGAATCCTTATGAATCCATCGATTGAATAAAACCAAAAATTATACTATGAAAAATAATAGTTATAGAGAGGAATCAGAAAATATAATTAAGTAGATGTACCAATAATGAAACATCCTTTTAAATATATGACACTTAGATCTAACATATGTTATCAATGATTTGTACCAAAATGTTTGTATGTTATCCTTTAATTAGAAATTTCCCTAGGGTTATCACTAACTTTTTCTTATCATATTTTCCAAATTTTTACTAAATCCTAATTTGATACTATGTATAGTGACCCATTCATTTTATACATAGAGATCACATCTTAATAAATGAATATTCATTTTGTATCATAATTTTCCAAGAAATAATCATACATGTATAGTTATTTTGGAAACATGGAATCATAAAAATATTTTTCATAAAATATCTACACCATATCCCACTTATTTTTCATAACTTGCACCCTTTTTATACTTATCATACTTAATATCTTTCTTTATAACCTTGGGAAAAGAAAAATAAGAAAAAGGCGAGCTTAGTTGCTTAGTATGGGTAAACAAGGGAGATAATTACAATCATATAATCACAACATGAATAAATTGGTATGAGAACATGAACTTAATAGTTTAAAACACTTCCCAACATGTCATAAATCATAATCTTGAGTCATGGAATGAATAATTATATTTTATAGGACCTGAATCATAATGTAATCAAAGAACATTATCCACGATAGAATAACATTGGTATAAGATGTGGAATTGTGGAAAACACATAAATAGAGAAAATTATTTCCTTAGTAGTCAAGGATCATTTTCAAGGTTATCATAGTGTAATTTATTCACTCTCTAAACCATCATAGTAGTCAAGGTTCACCCCGAAGACTATTATAGTGGAAAAATTACCTTACTAAACTTGGTTCACTCCCCACTCTAGTCTTGTTTATCTCAAGATATATCAATATTGACCCAATGCATTAGTGGGAGATATAGGTCCCACACATCACATAATACAAATATTAAATATGTTTTCCACATGATCATTAATAATTCATCATATAATAGCCCATAAAAAGTTGGTTTCATAAACATTATATCATAACATAACCCATGGAAAAGAAATGTGTTTCAAAAAAATTTCATCATTTCAACATAGCATAACTAATGAAAAAAAAGGTATGCTAAAAATGATTTCATCATATTCATAAACCTTATAGAGAGATAATTAGGATGGTATCCTTGGATGATATTCTAAGAAAATAATAGGTGAAACCAAGGGCTGTTGTCTTTGATGAACAGTAATATCATTAAAATATCATTAATACATTCTTGAGGAAAATAACTATTTGATTTTAAAAACATTTTTTAAAAAAACTACAAAAATATGAAGGGAAAAAACTATTTTAAAATAACCTTGTAAAATTATAAAGGAATATTAAATGAAAAAATTTTCCATGATGGTGGGAAAATCTGTCAATGCCTTATAAGTTAAAAAAAATTCCTTCCATACCTTTGTTTGAAAAGTAAAAAAAGTACCAAATTTGAAAAAAACAAAAAGATTAATTTATAATCATTTTAATTGTAATGAATGGTTAAAAATGAATTTAAAAAATCATATTATAATAGTAACAACATTCTTTGACACATGTTTAGAAAATACAGGTATGTGAGAATTTTTTTCAACTGAAGAGAGAAATGAAATTGAATTTCCTCAAAAAAATATTTTTATTATATTGAGTGAAAAAGGTAATGAAAATTAAATAAGAACAAGTATGTTTATAAAATTACTAAATTATAAGAAAATTCATAAATTTCATTAAATAAATATCATAATTTTTCACCGTTAGAAACTTAATCATAAACAATCTCGATAAATAATGAGATTATAACATAAAACCCTTACTAATTTTGTAGAATTTGAATTATAAGACACATGAATGAAATAAACTTATATTTATATGTATATCTCATAATTTTAATGGAAAAAAAATCCAAAAATTAATGTATGGGTATTATATACATGATAGAAAAGAAACAAATGGTTTATAAAGCATTTGTCCAAAATAAATAAAAGTGAGATGATAATCCCTTACCTTATGTATGAATTCCTTAGTAAGGATTAGAAAATAATTTATAAAAAATGTATGTTTATTATAAATCTATTAAATATCCATAATAATATATATCAGACAATATATTATTTACTTATAACCTTTTATCAATAGTTTTTAACACTTCTTTATTAAAATCAGTGTTTCAGGTGATACAGACTTTGTTTTTCATGTATGTTATGGTTTGGTAGTTTTGTTCATTGTATCTTTTTCATGGTTCCATAAGCTCTATAAATTAATCATTTTAAAAATATCATAGATATTCATTTTATACATTTTTAGATTGATTCATAAAAATTGAAAGAGAAAAACGAATTACACTGTTCATGGAGATGATATGCCATTGGTACGCATGAACATTGTTTTTATTTTTTGAATGATGGTATAAAATAAAGGTAAATATTAATTTAAATTTATAGGATCTTTATTATGTCATATATATCATAAATATCCATCAAATTCTTTCTCATTATCATCTATGTAAATTATAATTGAAAAATGAATCACATCTCTTCATGGAGGTGGTAGTCCATACGTACACACAAATGACATTATAATTTCCCAAAGAAATAAATGGTAAGTAGGTAGATGTAATATTATAATTAAATAAGTATTATTATTCAAAAAATATTATATATAAACATTAAAACCATCATTATACCCATCCATAAATGATGGTGATGAAAAACGAATTGCATCACTATACAGAGATGATAAGCCATACGTATGCACGACCAGTAATATCAAAAATCATTTGATAATAAAGAGGGTTTATAAAATTGTTTTCATAATAATAATTACATTTAATCATATTTATGATACTTAATTTTTATAATTTTTCTTATAAATATCATATATTTAGAGGAGGTAAATAAGAGTTGAAAAATAACCTGTTAAGGCGATTACCCCTTCTTTGAAACAACTCCTTTAGATCACTTCTAAAGGGTTACATGGTCGGTATTTTGGAAAAAATAAAACATATATAATGTAGTTATAGAATTTTATTGGATAATTTTTTAGAGTTATGTTGATCTATAACATTCAATATGGTGTAGATAAGTGAGAGATGAGGTGCCCTTTTATAATTGAGGTGAGGAGATGTCACGAACCAGCCCAGGTACCATGGTAACCCGATAACCAAGCTTCCCATAACATGGCCTAAAAGGCATTACTGATCCCCATGGGTTGGAAACTAGCACTCGACATCATAAAACCTGCAAGTGGGAACAAATTTTCCACAAAACATAGAAAAAGTAAAATATATAAGACAATATGCATAACAGAAGGAAGCTCCACTGGGAGTGAAGTACCAAAATACAACAAGGAATAAAAATCCAAAATTACTATAATCCAAGTTCTAAAATAAGAAAATTGTCCCAATGTCCCTAAGGACACAATTCACCAATTCCAAATCTCAACAGCTAAATCCACCTCTATGAGATCCCTTCCATTTACTCGAAGTTAGAAGATGAAAGTCTATAAAAACCCTAAGGAAAAAGTAGGGTGTGAGACTAAGCCCAGCAGGATACCACCAATGATTCTATAACCGATTCCAAATATATATTATCCAAAGAAAACCTTTTAATTTAAAAAAATGGCTTTGTAAATTCAAAAGTATATTTAAACAAAACATTCTATACATTTTCAAAATGATGGAGAAATACCTTCCAAGCATAGACATTACTTTATAATATATGGAGTATTTCTAAAAAAATGGATTAAATAAAATAGTTACCTAATGTAATTTATTTAAATCTAGAAATTTAATTTAAACCAGTATTACAAAATTATCATACATTTATATCTCAAATATAAATAAATTAGTGAGCAACATGGTCCTATTCCAAGTTAGTATGATAGTATTAACTATCTA
Organism: Viscum album; assembly: GCA_963277665.1. Lineage (NCBI taxonomy): Eukaryota > Viridiplantae > Streptophyta > Magnoliopsida > Santalales > Viscaceae > Viscum > Viscum album. Next base: position 255,055,027 of record OY728128.1, on the reverse strand, counting down.
TAGGATTCTACAATCTCTAAGTGATCACAGAAAAATGTGTATACTCACATCCTCCCAGAAACAGGATAGAGGCGACTCATCACCCTCCCATTGGGAATCTGACCTGCCACATGTATGTTTTAGAACATTGTAATAGCGTAGAGTGTATCCAAATAACTCAGACACTTCCTAGGGATTATATGCGCTATTACATTATTAGAAATATATTTTAAGGATTCTTAAAATAAAGTAAATCCCATTATTACATTTCAAAAATTCCAATTTTAATCCAATTAAAGAAAAAATAGGTTTTAATAAAAAATTCCTTTTAGACAATATAAATCCAATGGGTTTCTCTAAAATCATTTTAGGCCATTTTCATAAGTTTGAAATCCATTCAAAACCAATTCAATCTTTTTAACAATTCACATCCTCAATTAATTTCAATAATATAATTGAAAAATTTTCTATCAAATCCATAATTTAAATTTAAAAATTTGAATTTTTTAATTTCCTTTAACTTTCCCTTATAAAATAGAATTGGGGTTTTCCAAATTTCTATGCCAAAACTATTTCAAATATTCTTGTTCACTAGAATTGGCGTTTATTAATTTAGTTGAAATGAAATTTAAGCAATTGAATTTTAACCAACAATTGAAATAAATCAGGAAATACAGGGATAATCAATTGGGCTAATCACTATGGAAGCACCTACCTCATGGACTTCAATGTCATCATAAAATATAAACCACCTTGTGTGGTTCAATATACCTCTTCACGGACTTATTATCGTAAGCATCCACACAACAATTGTCGACATTTGTTAGTGGTTCCTAGAACCAAAAAAACTATTATATTTTACAAGGAAATGAAATATTACATGAGATTACATTTTCTATCTCATATATAATCTATGGATTATCATTTTATGTTAACACATGCTATCACAAGAAATATCAACAAGAATAATTATAGACCTTGTTTGATAATTATATCCCTAAATAATTTGAGAATAAAGGTGGTATTCTGTATAATTATTATTCATATATATATAATTATGTATATATATTTATATATTAAAATATCCTTTGATAATTTAATTATCATTTAATGAAACTTTTCATTTATTTAGTGATTTTTTATTCAACAACTGCACTATTGTAATTTCACAAAAATCATTGAATGATTTTTTTATATATTTCCAAAAAAATCAATGTTTTATCCATTAATAAATATAATAAATTATCTTTGATAAATAATTGAAATTATAATCTAATAATTATACTAATTATCCTTTAATAAATCACCTAATTAACCCATGAAATTTTTTCAATTATTTTTGAATAATATTATTTAAAAATTATCAATTTATAATTAATATAATTATCCTTTGATAATTTCTATTAAATTATCTTCGATAATTTCATTAAAATTATTCAATGATAATTTGTTGAAATTATCAATAAATATTTCAAAACAATAATCTTTTGAGAAATTCAATAATTTATCATTTGATAATTTCTTAATATATTTTATCCTCAGAATGAATTAGCAATGTAATTATCCTTTATAAAATTCTGAAAATTTATACATCAGACAAACCGAGCGATTATATTTTGATAATCTAGTATTTATTTTTTTTTCGAATATTTCCTTTTATAATTATGATTAATTTTTGTTTGAAACATTTTATATGAAGTAATAAATAAAAAATAAAAAATAAAAGACAAACGTGGTAATTTTTAATAGTAATATGTGCTGCACAAAGAAATTGGGAAGACCCATGTTATGCATGGATCGAAAAATTGCTCATATCGATCGCACCCACACATGAAAAATGGATGGAAGGATCACTCAAAACTGCTTGAATAATTGACCAGGAAGAATAGATTGGTTTGGATATTTAAAAACCCAAAAATGTGAAAACATTTGGTAAAACCAAAATGCACAATTTAATACCCGATTAAACTTAAAATTTATAGCGGGGTCATTATTTTTACACATTTAATGTGTTGTTGACTAAAATGGGTGAAATGGGCTTGAATCGAAGCTCTTTATAATCACAACCCATCAACAATTGAGGTTCCACATATTGAGAGGAATAATGAATGTAAATAAAACGTTTTTGATAATTAAAATCAGATTTATTATTAATGGAAATTAAATATATAATATAAAAATTAAATAAAATAAAATGTCCATTTTTCATAAAAAAAATATACCCTATATAGGTAAAACACCCCTTTCTAGACCCAACTATGGTTGTATTTTTTATATATAATAAACTATTCAGGAGATATTGAATTTTTTTTAATAAAATGTGTGTGCTTAATATATTATATTTAATATTTTTTAGTCTTCACTTAGACTTTCTAGGTCTCGGAATATGACATTAACTCAATGTCGAACTCTAAAAATATTTAATTGAACATTCCATGATGATAACATGTATTTAATGTCATTAACACTTTTTTAAATTTTTTTCTCATAAATCATATTTTACCACTTATGATATTAACAATTTAACACAAGTGAGTATAGGAATACCTAAAATAGTAATGGGATGTTACAACCTCCCAACCATAAAAACGTTTTATCCCTAGAAATCCTATTAAGAAGCCTCCACATCAATATGATGAGGGAACTACTCTCTTATTAGTTCCTCCCACTCCCTTGCCTCATGAGAATTTGAAACAAACTTTCATTGAAGATGGACCAGAGGTATTGTCCTCCCATGAAGTACCTTGATCTCAAAATTAGAAACCCTTATTGGCTGTTAAGTAACAGATAAATTTGATTTAATATCAATTTCACTCCAGCTTAAAATGTGAGATGGATCATAGAGATACTTTTTCAACTAGATACATGGAACATGTTATGTATCGATGTTTGATATAGTGGTAGTGATAAATAGTAAGGAACTTTCCCCACATGGTCAACAACTGTGAAAGGTCCCACAAAATGAAGAGAAAGATTCCCTTTCCTCCCAAGCCATCGATGACCCAACCTCGGTGAAACCTTCCAGAATAACTGGTCAACAACTGAAAATTACAAAGGACTACAATGAAAATTAGTGTAAGACATTTAAAAGCATTGTTCTATCAACATTCATTGAGAAATCAACTAAATATTAGTAGGTATATCTTATACAAAAGTCGGTCCAACCAAGAAACTTTCACCAATCTATAAACAACAAAAACGTGATTTACAAGGAAAGCCATACAAGGACTCAAAAGGAGAAATTATATTTATGGTCTGGTAATTGTTGTTATAATAAATATAAAATACCCCAAAATTATCATCCCAAGACCCACCAAGATGAGAACACAAGTGCAAATCATATTCTCATGAAGATCATCCAACTTGTACTTCAGCTCTTTCAATTCAGCTGGTTCCATACGGTATGAGGGAATTGAAATTTGTCAAGTACCATGCATCAATTCAATGGAAAAATCAATCTATCCAACCAATAGTAAAATAGAAAAGTCAAATGGAAAAATGATGGGAACTTGACTACAAGTGGAAGGAGATCACCACTCATTGAATCTCACTTAAGATCAAAAGAAACCCTAATATCTCTTTCCCTAAGTCCATATAAAACAATTTAGTTTTTCACTACCTTGGGTCACATTCTCCTTAAAAGACAAGAGGCACACCACTAGGTGTTACAAGGAAGACTAATCGATGATAATAATCAATCCAGGATTTATTGGAAATGATCTAATTCATTATGAATATGACATCAAGATATTTTATTTCGAGTACCAAAAAATATCATGTAAACTCAACATCTAAGAGGGAGAAGAAACAAACCAGATTATGGAGACCCAACTCTCTCTTCATTCCACGAGGTGTATTAATATCCATCTTATAAGATATTATCTCCAAAGGAAGATAAATAGGATTAACAATATGGGTTAAAATAAAGGAGTGAGATGCAATGATATTAAATAGAGTACTCACAAATGATGAAATTCTAGAAATGGAACCTCTCTCAATCGTTGGGCCATATCCGCTTCCTCTAGAGACTCTTCCACTGCATGAAGAAGCTTCATTACTGATGCCTATGGATAGAACCCTTTTAAACGTGATTGATTTGATTTCCCTACAGTTTTAGGAGGAGTTAATGATTATGTTCAACTATGTGGAGTGGAAAAGTTGTGGAAGAACTTCTATAAGTTCCCTAAATGTCCATAAGAGACACAGTTCTTCAGTGCCTTAGTGAAAACCCTCTTGAAATTTCATGATTTTCCACACTATTAAAAATCAAATAACTTACTCCTAGAAAAGTAGGTGGTATGGAATAACCCTATCGTTGATATCTACCATGAGAATCATCATGGTTCCATTTCACCTTGATGGAACTCATGCTGCAACTAGGAGAAGAAAGAACTCCCATTAACCCTAACATCTTAACCAGGTCCGTCTCAACCATCATTTACCTATCTAGAACATCCACATAAGTGGGATGATTTAGAAAGAACGACTGAGAATAATCATCTGATCAAATCCCTAACTCGAACTGCCAAGACTTTATCCTATCATTAGACATAATCCCAGGTGTAAACAACACCAACCCATCAAAGAGATTTGAATATTTAATCACAATTCTGTCAGCCTAATCAAGCTTGAAAAAATACATAGCCTTATCCAACGCCATTGAATTTTGGTAGTATTGATCATTGAAAATAACCTTTAGGTATATCTATGCAATGCCTCTCCATGCTAAGACTTCGTGTTTATTTTCCGTCACCATCGTTCCCCACCATCTCCTGCTCGGCCCCTCTAGAACAAAGGTGGTACACTTTACTTTGATCTCTTCTGGGGTATCCAAGAAAAAAAACATACATTCTATCCTACCGACCCATTCCTTTTCATGTTGAGGATCAATGGAGCCTTTGATAATTGATTGTTTTTAGTGAAGGAACTATAGAGAATGACTTTTAAGAACATCCCTTTGATGTTCCATAGCAGGAGACTAAATGAGGACTAGTGGCGGTGCCCGCCCCAAATCGTGGAAATTACACATGATCACCTCAACCAGATTTGGATCAACAACATGATTTTCTTGCTGGGGTTCAACATTAGCCTCCTCCTAGATCCATTTATCACTTATTCTCGAAGAAATGATGTTACAAATCATCTATATATAACATTGAGGACCATATGTAATGCTCAGAAATATCAAGGAGGGAAATTACTCCTAATGGAAAGAAAAAAATTTATTTGTATTTCACATTATACAAATAAAAATAGAAAAAATATTAAAACTAATCCATAATATTTCTTTCCATAACCAGAACTATAAAATTAAGGTTCAGTATAGTGAGAGCTCTCTAGGAAGTCAATTGAAAATACCTCCTAATTCCCAACAAGATTTCATAAATTCATACTAACTTTACGACAAAGTCTACACCTACCATTGTAAAAATTTTGTCACGAACTAGCCTGGGTACCCTGGTAACCCAATAAATGAGATGACCCACACATGTCCTGAAGGGCATTCCCAATCCCCATGGGTTGGAAACTAGCACATGACATCATACAGCATGCAAGTGGGAAATAAATTTAACACAAAACATAGTAGAAGTAAAAGATATAAGATAGGAAAAATTATGAAAGGTATCTCCATTAGGAGTAAAGTATAAAAAACAAGTCATAAAAAACCAAATTACAATAACCTATGTACTAAAATAGGAAAATATCCCCAAGGTTCCTAAGGAAACAACTCATCTAGTCTAAAGCTCAATAGTTAGATCCACCTCCAAGAGATCCCTTCCCTTTTCTCGAATCTAGAAGAAGAATGTCTACAAACACTCGAAAGAAAATGTATGGTGTGAGCCTTAGCCCAGAAGGATACCACCAAAGATTCCATAACATATTCCAAATATATATTATCCCAATAAAAGCTTTCAATTTTCAAAATTATTTTATAAATTCCATATAATATTTAATCAAAACATGCTATATATTTTTGAAATGATGGAAAAATACTTTTAAAGCACATGATTTATTTTAAAATAGATTAAATTTTTATAAAAAAATTGCTTAAATAAAACAATTATTTAAGTTGGTTTATGTAAATCTATAAAATTCATGTGATGTAGTGTTAAAATATTGGTATTCATTTATATATTAAATATATATAAACAATCGAAAAAATGGTCATATTCAAATTAGGTACAAAAGTATTATCCAAAAATAGTATTCTTCACACTCTAGGTGATCACATCAAAATGAGTATACTCACCTCACCATGACACTAGGTAGAAGTGACTCTTCACCATCCCATTGGGGATTTGATCCTCCACTGGTATGTTTTAGAATGCTGTAATAGTGTAGAGTGTATCTGAATTACTCTCTAACTACCTAAGGATTGAATGTGCTCTTACATGATGGGAAAATTATTTTAGGACTGGTTAAAATACAATAAATCCCATTATTTATTTTATAAAATTCCATTTTCATTCCACTTAAAACCCATTTTTTTAATAACAAACATTCCATTTCGATATGATAAAACCACTGGGTTTCTATCAAATTATTTTAATCCATTATCGCAAGTTTTAAATCCATTAAAAACAAATTCTATATTTTTCACAATTCATTTACAAAATTATAATCAATAAATTAATTGAAAAAGTTTCCATAAACTCAAAAATTTATATTAATCAATATAAATTTTGAAATTTCCATAAACATTTCTGACTTCAATGGAATTAGTGTTTTCGAAATTTCTAGGCCAAAACCATTTCAAGTCTCTCAGTTTAATAAAATTCGGTTTTATTAAATTAATTGAAAGAAAATTTGAGCAATTTAATTCAAATAATCAATTGAAATAAATCAAGCAATAAATGGAAAATAAATTTAGCTAATCAGAAAGAAACCAACTACCTCAAGGTCATCGATGTCAATGTCAACAAAAAACCACCTTGCGTGGTTCAATAATCCTCCTCACCAGCTTATTATCGCAAGTATCAACACAGCAATGGTCGGCATACATAAAGGGTTCCCAGAACCAAAACATCTAATTTATTTCACAAGAAAATAAAATATTAAATTTGATTACATTTTCTATCTTCTAGATAATCCATGGATTATCATTTTATGTTAACGCATGAAATTGCATGAAATATCCACAAGAATAATTATAAACCTCGTTCGATGATTATATTGCAAAAATAATTTGAGAAAAATGGTGGAATTATGCATAATTATTATTTATATTTATATATATATCAATATATCCTTTGATAATCAAATTATTGTGTAATAAAACATTGCATTAATTTAATGATTATTTCTTCAACAACTATGCTATTTTAATTTCACCAAAATCATCAAATGATAATATTATTTATATATCACACAATAAAATTCAATATTTTATCCATTAATGAATCTAATCAATTAGCCTTTGAAATTTAATTTCAATTTTCATCTAATAATTATAAAAATTATCCTTTGATAAGGAAACATAATTATCCCATGATAATTGTAAAATTATTTTCTAATAATTTCTTTTACAAAATATCCATTTATAATGAATAGAATTATCCTTTGATAATTTATATAAAATTATCTTCGATAATTTCATTAATATTATTCTTTGATAATTTTTTGCAATTGTTATTCATAATTAATAAAAATTACCTTTAGAAAAATAAAAAAATTAGTCTTTTGGTAATTTCATTATAGATTTTATCATTAGAAAAAATTACCAGTGTAATTATTATTTATAAAATTCTGAAAATTTATCTATCAAACAAACCAAGAGATCATATTTTGATAATCCAGTAATTTGTTTTTGATGATTTTCCATAATATTACTGTTTAATTTTTTTTGAAACATTTGGGATGAATAAATAAAACAAAAAGGGAAAAATAAAAGACAAACCTGTTAACCTTTAATAGGAATATGCCTTGTACAATGAAATTGGGAAGAACAATGCCATTCATGGATCTGTAAATTGCTCGGATCCATAGCACCAATGCAAGAAAAATGGATAGTAGGATCACTCAAAAATTAATTGATGAATCAATTAGGAATAACCGATTGGTTTAGATATTTTAAAGCCCCAAAATGTGAAAACATTTGGTAAAACCAAAATACAAAATTTAATACCCAATTGAACTAAACATTTATAGTGGAGTCATTATTTTGACCCATTTAATGTGTTGCTAACTGGAATAGGTGAAAAATGATTGAAATAAAATATTTTAGAGTCATACCGCATAAAAAATGGTGGGTCTACACATTGGGAGGAATAAGTAAAGTAAATAAAATGTATAGGATTATTGAAATATGATTTAATTATTAAATTAAATTAGTTGTTTAATATAAAAGTTAAATATCATCAAATTCCCACTACGCATAAAACAATATACCATACCTAGGTAAAACACCCCATTTAGAACCAAATAGTGGTTTCAGATAATTCATACGATGCACCATTTATGACATATTAAATTATTTTTAATAAAAATCATTCTCTTAATATATAATATATTATATTTTTATTCAACATTCACTATGAATTTTCAGATCTCTGAATATCAAATTAACTCAGTATCGAACTCCAAAAATTTTTAATTGAGCATTCCATGATGTTAAATGGTATTTAAGGTCTTTAAAAATACTATAAAAATTTCACTGGTTAATCATCTTTTTTCACTTAAGATATTAATAATTTAACAGAATAGGGTTTAGGAATACCTGAAACCATAATGGGATGTAAAAGGAGAAATTATGGAATTTCATAAAGATTAAATCATAATAAATTCATTCTAAATAAAAATAGCTCCAAATAACCTGATATTTTAAGATTAGTATGGATAGGGTCGTAATAACATCAACCAAAATAATATACACCTGTTTTGGTGTTATTTTAACCCTTATAATTTTTATTAATCCCTCGTTAACATATTTTAATTTTAACACTGTTTACAAATTTTTCAATATTAAAGGATAGTAATTTTTACTTATAAGGTGAAAATTAGACCATAAATGGAAAATTTATAATATTTTATACCATATTATGTCTAAATAGTCTTATTTCAATATTTTTATGATTTTTAAATAATTTAACGAAATATTATTTTGATAACATGACATTATTTTCAATTTTGAAAACATTCACTTAATTGGAATTAAAAGACATAAAAATGTTTTATATTAATATAATATTTTAACATGAAACTATTTTTTCATATCCACCTATAAAATTAATTGAACACTCTAAATTACTCAAATTATATCACTATTATTGTTTAAAAAATCATTTATTTTTATTTTTCCATTAATTGAATAAATACAATTTTGGATTTTTGTAAGAATTTAATGTTATTATATAATACCTAAAAATTATATATAAATTACCATCAAGAATATTATTTCATTATGCAAAAAATTAATATTAATATTTTTAAATAGTTTTTCCTCTATATGAACACATAAACGATATTTAAAACTCGAAGAGTGATATTTTGTAACATTCTATTATTTAAATAATATATATGTCATTTTCATGGGGAATTGTCCATTAAACTAATACAATCAGAGATTAAGGTTATAAGGGTCAAATTACCTTCCTCTAATATGATTCATTATGAAAAATTATTATTTTATCACTTATTTTTAATATAGATTAACTTGATTTACCATTTCCTTAGGAGTTAAATTTTACCATAGTTAATATTCATATTGAAAAAAATAAAGTGGTCTATTTAAATAATTTGATCCTTAATTATAAATATATAATTCATTTTATTTAATTAAAAAGAAAAAACTAAAGAAATTAATTTATATGTAAGAGTGAAAATTTAAGAAAGAACATTTTATTTAAAAAAAGTACATTTTAAGAGAAAAACTAGATTTATTATCATCATATGAATTGAATAATATTTTTCGAATATTTAAAACATTAAATAGATTAAGTATTATATAATTTTTTATAATAATTATATAATATGGATTAATTTAATTTATTTATATAGCAATATATTGCGTATAGAAAAACAACTTTTTAGAGAAATACTTTTTTACATATAACTTTTTTCCTGGAAATTCAAATTGGAAATTGATTCTTGTGAACTTAATTGAATTATTTAAAATATTTGAGATATAATTTTATTTTTAAACCATTTTTTTAAAAATATAACTTTTTATATGATTGAAACAAAAATATATTTTTAAATACAAAATAATATTTTTCACTTTTCACTGGAAAACATATCCTTTCAGAAAAATTCTAGAAATTCCCATTGGTTATTTTTGGTAAATTATGATTTAAAAGATTTAGTTTGTTTTTAGAAATAAAAAATTTAAAATATTCAAAAATAAAATGTAATATTATCTCACAAAAAAATGCATTTTGTTGGAAATCTATTATTAAGAATAATATAAATTTACAAAAAATTGAATGATTATTTAAAAATAATTCATAAATACATTAATATTGAGTAGGATATTTTTATGTATCTAATAAACTATTTAATCCTATTTGTACCCTACAATTTAATAGAGAGGTTATATAATAATGTTTTAATAATATATCAAGGTTCATTTAAACTCCATGTTGCATATAACCGAATATTTATATGAAATAAAATTCAATAAAGAGAAATATTTTCCATAATATTCTAGTGTTACAAGGATGATACAACATAGAGGAGTACCGAGATCCATATAGCTAATTGAAAAAATCATTAATTCATCGTATAAGATACTTGTTCCTTATCTTGGTCCTTTTGAGCTCACAATAAACATTATTGGGGCACATTAGCCCAAAATTCTTAATTAAAAAGAGGATTGGTGAACCCTAGGGTAAAGCATTTGGGACTATAGACTATTTATAAACATTAACCTATAGTTTCTTCTTAAACTCCTCAAGTTAATCAATATACATTATATATAGAGTCTTTGATATTGGAAATGATATGGGTATAAGATTGAATGAGAACATAACCTCATAAACAGAAGGTTGACTATGGAACTCTATGGGAAACACACTAGAAAATTCCATTAACTTAGGGATACTCTAAAGGATTATCTTTTCCTTAGTCTCATTCAATTGAGATAGATATTCTTTCTCTAAAAGAAATAATATCCATTCTTTTGATGATGAATTCAAATAAGATTGACCCCCCTCCTTACACTTGTATAGAACAGGGGACAATTTAGAATATAAAAGGTTATTTCATTTAATGGAAATTCTTGTTGGATCTATATAAATAAAGACAATCCATACCCTGAATAACATCAAATTAAACAAATTGTACTACCATTAAGTTTTATAGGAAATTTAGATAAACAATTTTGGAAGAGGGGGATTTATATAATTTGGATGCAATAATTTATTCATTTCCCATTTTCATCAACTCCTCTACTTCTATGTCTTGTAGTGGTATTTTAATAGTTCAACTAATCTTTTGTGTAATGTTCAAATGAACACAAACATGGATAATGTGACTACCTTTCACTATTTTATTTTTTTTATAATCATTTATTTCATCTAAATTAGGATTATGGATGAGAAATTTTAAACTATTAAAGACACACATTGGAATCCAAGATGATTAAAGAGAAAAATCATCAATTGAATATATTATTTAACCTATAAATTTATAGATTTTAATATATGTTATCCATGATGTATTTCAAAGTATAAAAAATTATATTAAATTTTCTCTCTTTATAATGGTTCTTAAATAGATTGTGAATTTACCAAAGAATATAACCAGTTGTGCCAAACCAAGTGTGTAGAATGGATCACTATTATGAACTAGGTGAAAATCAAGTCATACTCAATGCACCCGTTTTAGGGTTATTACCCCTAGGTATAACTATGCAAGAGCCAAATCAACTTTTTGTTTCCAGATAGAGATTTCTTTTCACTGAAACAACTTATTATATATTACACCAAAATTTAGGGATGTTTTTCTATGTTTATTCTTATCGCTAATCCTTTCACTGGGGTTTTATAATCCTAATACCAAAAAACCCAGACTATTCTCTGATACCAACTATGAAAAACAATATTTTAATACACTATAATTCATGATATATTACCTAATGATTCACTTAATATAACCCAATAATACTATGAGTCCTTGAGAATTTGGGTAATTAGGTACAAGGCATAAAAAATTTCAACAAAAATAAAAATACATAAAATAAAACTCAATAAAATGCACTTAAAATTCTTCTTCACTTCTAAAAATGTATTGGATAACCTGGGGATTTAAATAAGAAATGGGTGTGCTATAAATCATAGTATGTGAATAGAAAAATCACAGCATAAGGTAAATTAGTACATGTGATCCGCGATTTATATCAAGGTAACATACGAGGGGTGAGAATCATAAACATGAACATTGAAGCATGATATAAGATGATAACATAAGGGAAACTTGGGAATGTGATGACAATATAATACATAAAATCATAAGAAAATTCATGTATAACAGTCGAGACATCATTACATATCATGATTAGGATAACCAAAATTTCTCTATACATGGAATTTAATGAGATTAAAACATTTTCCAATGAATTGGAGGGCTATATAATTTCATCCCCACCCATCACATTCATATATTGTTTATTCATAATTGTGCCACATAAATCATTCAATATTGGATCATACATTATCACATTTAATCGCATTATTAAGGAGTGTGGGTCACATAAATGTTATTACATGATAAATTAAGGATATTTACAACTATGTGAATACCATCGAGTGGCAATTTGGATGGGTAGTCACTATATAAATATTTATCATTGAAAAATCATAGGATAATTTTTATAACATAGCGAGGGTGCATAAAGATTTATTGAAGGGTTTAATGAGAGTGAAGAAGGATCTATTATCATTTTGAAATTATAAGTAAATTAATATGTATGTTTAAAAACATATCCCAAAATGGAAAATTGATAATATATAGGAATAGTATAAATAAGGTACATGAATAACATGGAGAAGGAGATGATCCCTTACCATGAGAGGGAAATTCTTAAAGCATGGGGGTAGCTTCTTAAGAGCATTGGGGAAACATGGGAGGGATCTAGAGAGGGAACAAGAATGTATTTTTTTATCCAATAGTTTTTAATTAAGTTGAATGGGAGGTTGAGTGGGATTTTAAACGAAAAGATAGGGGAATTCATTATTAATTTATAAACATAGGTTCTTGGAAAATATAATACAATAATTATAACCAAAAAACAACCCATGGGTTTTCCAATGTTTTTAAAAAAAAATTTAGTTTATTTAATTATTATATAAAGGTATGAACCAAAAATAATTTAAATAATAACCTTGGTGACGTGGAAGGGAGTCATGATTATAAAGAATTGGTTATAAATCATTAAAATATAATATCTGTTTTTTATGATTCATTAAGTTTTTATAAAATTAATAAAATAACTTCAAAAACAAATTATTATAAATGGGAAACAAATTTTTGGTAGATAATACCTTTTATGGAATATATTATTCCACTTTTGAGTCATTATGATTTCATAATACATACAATTTATTATTACAACCAAAAACAATCTGTTTTCTCAGAAAATTATTAGAATATAACTGTTTGATAATTTCAGCATGTTTATTTCAAAATTAATATTTATTTTATCAAAATAATTATATACATATGAGAATTTACACTTTTAAATCAAAATAGTTATTTATTAAAAAATACTGGTTTCTTAATAATAACATTTTTTCTGACTCATATAAAAATTACATTTGAATTCAAAAAATTATATTATCATTTATATTAAATTAATATTATTTAATAATAATATTTAAATAAAATAAAATTTATTTTAAATTTTCACAAATTCATAATGTGAGTGTCTTGATTGAAACTATATAATCCAAAAAATACAAGTTTTGTTTCTTCATATCAAAATCACAATTTTAAAAAAAAATTATTTAATATTTAAAATATCAATATAATCATTAATTTTTATAAAGATATAAAAAATTATACTATTTGGGTTATGATATATATACTTTTATTACACCAATGAATGCACTAAGGGTAAGGTGTGTAATGGTGAGATTTTCTTGGGGTGATTTGGTGAAAACGATTTGGGTTGTGATATCGATGATATTTAACTTCTCCTATAAATTGTTGCACTCATGATTTAGTTACTGAATCATGGATTGAGATTATTGTAGAGAGAATCCCAGTGATGGTATCTCCCTCAAAAGCTCTAATAAATGTGGTTCATAGTGTAAAATCATATTGGTTGAGGCCATTGCTTTATCCGTAAGTATCAATTAGAACTTATCATAAACATTAATATATTCTAATCATAACAGTCATTTACAAAAGATATATTATCAATGAATATTATTCTTAAAATCCTTTTAAATCAAATATGATATAACTAAAAATGATCCAAAATAACCAATTTAGTGCATGTGTTTTTTATAGTTTCATTTCATAATAAATAATTCACTCATTTAGAAATATAATTTCATTTATAAATGTTCTGATAGTTACATGAAACACAAAAAACTAACTATTTATTAATCCTATAATTAAAACCAAAATGTAATAAAACCATGAGGTTTGTGTCATCATAATAACTATAACTTCCTTCTCTTTTTGATGAAGAATCAACAAATTCTTGAGTCATTATGAAAAGTTTTTGAAGGGCATCAATAATTACGTCATTGATTAGGGAAAGAATATGAGTTTATTCTTGGGTTATATGATTACCTTCTCAAGAACATTTGGATCTTCATAGCCAATCTACTACGGTCCGAACCTTGATCAGGTCAGGATTCATGTAATGTGGGAAATAACCTATATTCATAGAAACCCTCCTAGATGACCCTCTTTCATTCATCAAAATATAATGATGAATTTATTGAATGAATTCTGTAGAATACTAGTGATCTTCACAAGTATTGGTGGGAATAGAGATATGAGTTTTATATTTTCCTTCTCCCAAATGAGTGCCACTAGGATATACTAATGGGATTGAAACACATATGTAAAAATATAACACTTAACCTATTATTCCACCAATAGAAGATATTGAACTTATTTTATAGGGTAAGGGATATGAGATTATTCATGAATTATTTTAAGGATATACTAATAAAATAAAATATTAGGGGTAGGGATCTAACCGTATCTTTGAGTGATGGTGGGATATTCTAATGAACCCATATAGGAAGGGGAATATAATCCATCTAATGGTTTTCATTCCTTATGAGGATGTTATTACAATCCACATGAATTAGAGTAGGGATATATGCCTAGTATTGAGTAGTTATCATGATATTTCAATGAGATCCCTTGATATTGGCGGGATCATGAATATGGGTTTGGCTCCAGCTTCCCATCGAAATATATCTATAGGCATCTTCTGTTATTTCTAGGATATGATGGCATGGTCAGAAGTGATGAGTAGGGATATATTCCAACTATTTATGAATCAAGAATATTTTAAAGGGGTTCTTAAATGAAAATAAAAATATGGCCCTATTATAGGGTTTAATTATTCCCTTGGAGAGACCCTCTTTTGGGTGATGTTGTTGGAGAGATCTGATCTAGGATCTCTGGGGAAGTCTCCTTATCATGTTAATAAGAAGATGAGGTCATTTAGAATTGGTGGAAACAATGATCGATAATATCCCTCTTAGGTGGATGTAGGATATTTTGTGGAGATTTATCTTCAAAATATTTTCCTATACTGATACAAAGGTGTGAATGAAATTATTGAAGTGATATTACCAAACTATTTCATCCATCACCTATCATTGCAATTGTTGGGATGGTTCAAATGTCCTCTTAGGTTACAAGGCCAGAGCCTTCATTATGGATGATGCATACATTTATACAGTGTATTGGACACTTGAAATTTTATATGTCAATGGTTCCATTTGGATTAAATGTTTCTTAAGTAAGGTTTCTGAAGGTTACAAATCTAATAACCAAAATCAATAAACAATCCATTATATCATCACAATAAAGAGAATGGTTGATAAAATGATCTTATGGGAAAATTATTCATGTATGGAGAAATATTTTATCCACAAAATGAAATAATGGTATTTATAAACATGATTGACATGTAATCATGGTTTTAAAAATGTGATCCCAATACATAATGATACTCCACCCTTTTTGTTTTAGTGATTTCACATTGGGTTCGCCATATTTTTCCTATAATATTAAGAAACCATTGATGTTTTGTGTTAGTTTCAGACCCTCTTTCTAAATTAAGGCAGTCATTGGGAAACCACAATGAAACTTTAAAATGTACAATGTTTGAGATGATGAGATATCGATCTCATCAAACCCTTTTTGGGATAATTATTTCATATCCCAAGTCCCTATTATTGATTGAAGTTTTATTTTTGAATCCTTCAGAAATCCCGTCAAAAAAATAGTTACCAATATGAAAATTATTGATCTAAACCATGTGATAGGTGATTGATATTTACCCCGAGCAGGGAATCATAACTTTTACATTTTATTTCCATAAAAAAGTCATGTTGTACCTTTTATCATCACATGAAAAAAACTAATATAGTTTCTTTTTAGGTCATGCAACCATGAACAAGTACATTTCCATAAAATATCATTTATCAAAGAGCTATAAATATTGTGATTGAACCTCAGAGAGGAATCCTATGAATGCTAGTTTATTAGAATCAAAGACCATATATTTTAGGATGCACAATTTAATATCATGTGATAGGACCCTACCAAGTAGTTTTATTCCATGAAATATGAACATCTAGTAAAAAGATTCCAAGATTAGGTTTTCATAGGAATTTCATGTCGATGGACCTTTATAGTTTATCCTATTAATTGGTAACTAAATAAGAAAATATATGGTAATAATCATTGGTAATAAAACCCTTTTAAGTAGAATAGATTACAATGGATATTTCCCTTTTAAGAAGATGAATCACAGGAAATATGTCCCTTTCAGGAGGATGACTCATAAATAATATGTATTTTTGTGGAGCCTAACCTACATGGAATATGGAACTTGGAGCAGGATACGTCTCATGGAATATGACTTTTTGAGGATGGTTTCACGAGGAATATGGGCTTGCTAGAATGAGTTTGGGCTTACACATGGGTGACCTGTAGGTGCAGACATCCATATATCATATATTGATAATAAGAACAGGAAGGATGGTTTGAATCATTTGGAATATGGATTTTTCAAAAAAGAGTTAGGGGATTACACATGAGTTTCCCAATCTATGATTAGGATAATCAGTCATGGATTCCACCCAAAGATGGACTAACCGATGGGTGAGTTAGGCAAAGGAGGGTTTTCTGAGCTTACATTAGAAATGTGGATTTATCTCTCCTGGAATCATTGAGTTGGTAAACTAGTTCAACCAAAATCGTGGGCCAATGATATACTATATATGGATATCTAAGATGGGAGGAATGATTTAAGGGATATATCATCCGTATCTTTATGATTGATACCGTCAATCTCACAGGAGTGCATGATTTGGAATACAATAATGGTCCAATCTTTTGGGGAGTATTTCCTTGTAGATAACTTTTACCATCAGAATACATGATTTATGGGGTGAATTTTTATGTACATATCCTAATAATTATCTTTTTAAGGCCACGAAGGAGGCTTAAATGGATATATGCTCAGGTTGGAGACATGGGAGAAGGTGGAACCTAGTTATGTGACCCATGTGAGGGCACACTTTTCAATGGGTATTTCGGTTGTTCCACATAAAAATATAGGTACTAGGTTGAAGGAACACTATTGTGGAGGACCTATGAGAAGTTTCACTAATGAATGGGACGAGAAGAATATGGAACCCTTGTATTAGGTACATGGAGAAGTGTATCCCTTGTGGGTTGGAGGGTGAAGTGTCATCCTATTTATAGTGTATGAGAAATGTGGTGATATGATGGAAGGACATGGTGATTTTTCACCCAGATTATGGGATAATGTAAGGGGATTTCCTAATGTGAATTCTAGGGTGATGGTTGGTCCTAATGATATAGGTAACGAGAACAATCCGCATAGTATTTTTGGTTTGGGTAACTTGGGAGCTCATTCCACAAAAAGGAATATCTAATATGGTTTATCTTCATAGAGATTTGGTAATCCCGAGTACCCAAAGCTGACCTAGGCACATGAGATTCTAATTTATCATCTAGGATGGGGTCTTTTACCCTAGTTCTTAAGGATCATAGTGGAAGTGGGGGTTCTTGAATGTTTAAGTTATTAACATATTTGGATGATCCAATTTCCACCAATACCTATAAATTCACTTATATATAGATTAATACGCTTCTTAAATAGAGATAGGGGTACCTGGGTGTGTGGAGTGTCATTCTTGGATCGTACAGGTCTCTATTTTCAATATTTTTTTAAATAATTCCTCCTTAGGGACTATTAATAAGTAAATATGTGGAGAAGGGTGTGTAAAGGCTGGGCACAGAAGGAGGTTCAGACATGTGAGTCACATGGAACAAGCCTTGCGGAAGAGGATAGTGTGATGTTGCACAACCATATGTGATTTTCATGAAGGTGGAAGGTTCAATAGTGCTCTCATGTAAGTAGTCTTGAGTGTAGTTAGTAGGGCATGATAGTAGACCCCAGTGAACAGACTTGGGTACATTCATGGGATCCTAGAAGAAGTGACAAATATATTATCTAGGATTTTTTTTCCTTTACTATACAATGGTTTCCATCCCTTTTCAAAAAGGAGTACTAATAAATTTTAATACATTTACTAAAAAAGTTTCAAATAAAAATTATTATATTAATATATTTATCATAATATTAATACATTTTATATAATATTGTTATACTAATAA
The DNA here is from genome assembly GCA_963277665.1 of Viscum album. NCBI lineage: Eukaryota > Viridiplantae > Streptophyta > Magnoliopsida > Santalales > Viscaceae > Viscum > Viscum album. The sequence goes on along the minus strand of OY728128.1, from coordinate 255,036,205 downwards.
TTTTTTTAAAATATTAATAAATTTATTATAATATTGATTCATTTATTAATAAATTTATCATAATATTAATACATTTATTAATACATCTTATTATATTAATTAATTTTTATTAAAAAATTTATTTTTTTAATTTTTAATATTCATTTTTATACACTTTGTAATTTGTTATAATTTTTTAATATAGTATTAAAATTATAATATTCACAAGTGTTGATCAATGAAAGATTTAGTGATGATCAATAAATACTTTATCAGTGATAAAATTAGCACTGATTAATGACTACCTATCAATGCTTATAATTCATCATTGATAATGAAATATTTTTATTATCCCTTTTTTAGAAATTATAAATCCGAAACATTATCAGTGCTAAATTTAGTGTTGATAAAATATTTCTTTATCAACACCATTTATTTTAGCAATGATAAATGTCACATTTATCAATTATTTTTCTATCGTATTGATAAAACCCATTTCATATTTTTAAAATAAACCTAGGTTTCATGATACTCCTCACACTAAACTGGTTTTTTGGACCCTAAGCTTGCTACTACATTTGATTATTTTTTTGTATGAATCAACCCTGAAAACCGAAGGTATGTTATTTGTCACTTTTTTTATTGATCCCTCAATGATCCTGTATTGTTTTTAATGATATTTGGTTATTCTTTTCATATATATTGTGATCCATGTAAATTTGTACATATGTCTTTATATATAAATATATATATAAAATAAGATTGATTTGATCCCTGTTTTTGTTATTATTCACATAATTTCTTGTGTATATATACGAACACACACACACACACATATATATGTTTGCGTTTCATCTATTTTTATAAGTATATGTATATATGTATATATTTTTTATGAGTATTCCTATTTTTATATATTTACGTGTCTATCTATGTGTGTTTGTATATATATATAAATTTATATATATATATACTAATATTAGTTTATATTATATCTAAAATTTATTTTTTATTAATATTTATATATATAATAGACTAAATTTATATATATTTAAAAAATTATTTTAGTATTTATATTATATAATATATAATATTTTCTATATAAATATAAAAATAATAACAAAATATAAAAAATAAAATGATGGGGTTTGATGGTTACTTTTAAAATTAGTTTTGAGTACTTCAAAAAAGTATAATTTTTTTATATTTCATTAAATTCATAGAATGAGTTACACATCACAACAAAATCCCAATTCCATTCCAAATATCCATAATTTCCATAATATTTAAGAAATCCACAAACCAAGTAGTATAACCCATCATGTTACATACCCTTGGAATCTCAAAAATTTATGTACTTAACAAAAGGCCTAGCCAACCCAATAGATATCATATTAATATGCTATGACTCAACCTAAAAAAATCCTCTAAATTAAGAGAAAAAACTCAAGAAACATTTCAAAATAAAAATTATTTAGTGTAATGAATAGGAGACATAAAATTATTTTCTAAAAAACACATCATCATTCTACCCCAAGTCATACAATAAGAATACTACATCATGTTTTTCAAAAACTCATGAAAAAATCCTTTAATTAATATTATAATTATACACTTCATTATTCAATTTTTAATAAGAGTAATTCATATAAAAATATCTATTTTAAAGCACTATAAAGATTTCTTTAATAAAAATATCATGAAGAAATTATTTCCCGATACATTATCACATTTCCTTATTAAAAATATAATTTCCAGAATGAAATATTAACATTAAATATATATATTTCCATGATAAAAATAATCATAAACTTATAGATAATGTGTTATGTTTATTGGATTTCCATTGACCTTATACACTTGTAGTTCTTCTAAATTTTATATTTATTTCAATACCTAATCGAAACCAATACACACAAACCATTAATAAATTAAACAATAAAAAATCATTTAAAATTATTTCACCAATAGAATTATTTTATGTAGTAGTGATTAAAACTTTAACATATAAAATTAGAATGAAAAAATTTCATCCCTCACTTAATTTATTACACCAGTAATGATTGCATCAAATTCAAATGTAACTTGATCTTTTTCCTCATTATGGAATCCAATAACACATTATTTTCTATAATTTTAGTGCTAATTCAAATACAAAAACTTTCACTTGTAATGAACCTACCCAAGTTGACAATAAATTTCACCACATCTGATTCTCCATAAGGCCTTAAGTGCTCATCCTTATTCACCAATGGCTAATGACTAGAGGTTTGTGTAAAATAGGATACAATGGCGAGTCAATAACATTTAGATTGAGTACATTAAAAGTGAACATAACTAAAAACATAAAAATGTGTAAACATAAATGTATATATAATAAATAAACAAACCATAAACATGATATAATATGTAAATGTGGAAACATCCATATAGATTCATAATAACTCTGATAATAACTGATCACCCAATAGGATGATCACAGGGCATGTCATTCAGAAAACTCATGTCATGTGTTCTTTCTTTCAGATGAGGTAGAAAATATGGGAATACATGCCCTGTTGTGATCATGGAAACAACATGTAGATATGTGGCTCAGGGTGTGTATACATACTCAAACAGACACCCTGTGTTGGGGGAAAATGACTGTTTAGGGTACGTGGCTAAACCCCGTGTGCTATACACAAACAGAGGTAATGTAGGGTACTTTGTCTGACCCCATGTTGGGTGAATGGAATGGTACCCTATGTGACATACACACACTTTTGTTTTGGTACATGAAATATAGTTAGGGCATGTTCCCAGTGAGTGGGTTGTGGAAAACCTCCAAGGAGGCTGAAAAGAGGTATACACTATATGCACGTGGTACATGCTCTTTACCACCTCCCTGAACGTGTCTTTCCAATTTTATCAACTTGGAGTTACAATTGGACCCATGAGAATCCATTATAAGTGTTCTTATGCATAGAAAATGATGGAGAGATCGGTTTAGTGTTTACATGTAATCTATGTAGTTTTTCATACAGGGTGAGAATTTGTGGTTGGATTTCTTTATTGTCCTAATTTAGAGTCCTATTATGTTTACTATTTTTGATGTGAGGCCCATGTGTGGGTCGCAATGTTGTTGAAAAACATGGTTTATAGACAATTTTTTTATTTGATTATGTTTCTATCAAAAAGATCCTATAATGTGGGATCCAGTTGTACTTATGAGGAGATCTTAGATGGATCTTGAATGATAAGACTAGTTACTCTAGGTTATATTAGATTATTTTTAGGTCCCATGTTTGAAGATTGGATATGTTGGAGCCTTTATAATGGGTCAAAATCTTGGGATGGTGGGTACAACCAGGTTCAATTGAGTAGATTTTTTGGATAGTCAGAATGAATCTAAAGGAAACCCTTATGGGAATGTGTCTAAATAGTATTAATTGGACTCCATAGTCAGCTGTTGAGAATTCCATTTTGGCAATAATAACTTTTGGATTCCCTAAGAAGTGTATTGTCGATAAATGATTAGTGGTTGGAAATTTAGGAATATATAGAGATATACCTTATAGTAGGATTGGAATAAGGTTTTTTATGTTATAGAGGATCACCACAAGGAATCCTATTTCCAGTTTGGTCTTAGGGATTAATTAGAGTACCCTTATTGGATGTTTTCTAATCAGAGATCAATTAGGTTTTTTTGGTGCCCCTTGAGGACTTTTATGATAATAATGGCTTGAGATCTTGTATATGAAAGAGGATAACCTTATAGGGTGTTCTATTTGATGATGTGGTAGTGAGGACCATGGGAGCCCCGTGTTATGTTTGACTCTTTTTGAGGGATGATACTTTCCAATGGTGGTTATTGGAGGATGTTGTGATATATGGAATAGTTGTATGCATGAGATTTATGGACAAAGAGATTGTCACTGTTGAGTTTCAATTAAATGTTTGATGGGATTGATAGTTTATCAACTCGCTCTTTGATGGTCCATGGTAGATGATGTTAAGGCAGTTTAAACTCAAGTATTGGATGTAGGAGGAGAGATTTGGGATATTTCTAGATTATAAATTTTCCTTTAGATTTATCTGGATCTCTCCTCCATTGTCTGGATTTGGTTATACGGGTCTAAGTAGCTGGTGGATGATATGAAGGAGTGCATCCCTCCACAGTCTAATTTATTTGTATCCATAATGGGGCTTGGTGTCCATGGTACTGATGTTTTGAAGGAGATCGATATTAAGGTGAGACCTTCCCCAATGATATTTATTTTTTATTTGGTTATTTATGAAAAATATCATTATTAGGATAGTTTTCTTAGTGTTATTATAGTTCCATATGGTAGTTTAGATTATTCCATTGATGTCTTAGAGTCTGTTAGTGATGGATGTTATGGTTTTTAATTCTTAGTATGGGATCCTAGGGTTGAACATTTATTCATGTTCTTATGTAGAACTTGTTTATTATTCCTTCTTGATTTAGTAGATGCACCTAATTTTATGTATTTATACTAGTCACATGCTATAAGTCTTATGTCAAGGGACAGATAAGGGGTCATTTACCATGAGGGTTAGGATAAAAATCAAGTTTGGATATGTTTTATTACTTGTTTTAAAACTCTTTATTTATATAGTTGTTTATTTTATAACAATTATCATTTATTTTACACTATGATGGGTATTTAATGTGTGCATAAACTTGTTATTATAGTATATTATATGTTCAGCATTGGGAGTTTCTTAATTAAAATTATTTATCAGCCAAAACATTCACATTGCTATGAATTCAACACTTTGGATTGCTTTTATGTTAATAATATGGTGCACAATGGATAACGAGGAGCTCCATTGTTTCAATATTAAGTGAATCCACTCATGTGGATTCTCATATTGTGTTAGCGAAGCTCTACAATTACAAAGATCAGGTATGTCGTATGGCTTATAACTGGTTATGGATCTTTTTTATTTTATTTTTAGTTTTATTTATTCTGTATAGGTGATCGGCCCACTGATAAAAAATTGTTATTCTATAGCATTCCCGTGAGTCTCTATGCCACTTTTCATTTATTATATCGTGATTATTTTTATTTTTATTTATTTCATACTCTAATTTTAATATTTTTAAATGTTTTGGTTATTTTCAATTTTTTTACCATTTGATTGTTGGCATAGTCTCCCCACTTTAACTTTTAGACCCTCATCGCTAGTCAATACCCACTGACATCTAGGGAGCCATACTTAATGCCTTTTGGTTAAATAAATCATGTGATATTTCATGTTTACCTGAGATGGTTCATTATAAAACATCAAATAACAATTCATTAAAAGTTATTCTCTAATATTAAAACTATTGATTTTGTCACTTAACTCAAATTAACAATTGAATAATTAATTTAACACACAATTCATATCAAATAATTCAATTAAATATGGATAGATGTAGTAAGCTACCTACCTCACACTAGGAATATAATCTACACTGAGAGAGAATATGAAATTCATTATAAAATAAAAGGAATTAAAAATCTCACCAAAATAGAATCAAAAAAGAAAAATTATAACACAAAAATGAAAAAAACATGGTTCGTTTTCATAAAAGGATACGTTTATCAATTCTCCAACTGAGATGAATCCATCACTAACAATTGATCACAATTTCACCAATAAATATTGGATAAAACACCACATGAATATTGAGGGAGAAAGTTGGACAATAGATATGATAAAATTCATAGGAACCTCCCATAAAAATTGGGCATCCATGATAATGTATATAGTGACATGAAGTAATTGAAATACAACCCATGAAAGCTAATAAGTTTTTTATGACCATATATACCATGATACAATTGGGGAGAAGTGAAAAAAGGATAAGTGTAGATAATTTGACCAGTGGTTATTAAACCCCTGGAACCAGGATCTTTAATCCACTAGATATTCATCCTTCAGATTTCATGCCCATAGAACACGCCAAACCTCCCAAAACATGATCTATAAAATATAGTAAGTTTTAATTCACCAAATAACACCATGCAAATAGTGTTCTGAAAAACACATACACATGCATACAAACATGAAATGAAAAGTGAAATAGTAATAAAGACTTTATATTTATGGGTTTCAAACATTTATCCTATATACATGGGAGAAAAATAAAAAAGTATATTTATTTGAAATTAAAACATTAGAACAAGTGACTTTTCAGACATGTGGTCAACTCGTAGAAAGTAATCGCATTAAATATCTATAGGTGGTACACCCTATGTAAATTTTGGGGTCCAACCAGTCACATTGTTACACCGAACACCTAATTTTATGTGCCTCCAACAATTTGAAATGTTGACTACCAATTTATATTAAAAATAACTAACATGAATGGATTAAAAATAAAAACCTTTATTGTCATCATATTTCAAAACATTGACATTATTAAATGATCCACCTTCCACTAAAATAGAAATACAATTAGAACTCCATACTGACCAACATGTAACTTCTAAAGTCTCACCACCAATTCCTCCTTCTAGTGAAATAAATTTGAATCCTTAGTGTGGCTTCACAATAAGAAAATATCCCACTTGAAGACTTCTTCAAGGACACATAAACAATCTTAATCACCTAGATAGATTAAAACTATCATCCCCTTCTGTATATATGTAGTTACCTCCACCACATTTAGGATACCCCAATCCCACTAAGGTACTATATTTACTCAAAATTAGATGGACCAAAACCTTAGTGCCCATGTTAGATGGATTTTTCCTTCTATAAATTATCCATAACTCTAATTCCCAATCTTCAAGAACATCTGAATTTAGTGTTTTTTCAAGTCAATATTTTTTATCCACTAAAAAAACATCATATTATTAACAAAGTGAATTTCACTTTGACTATAATAGTTATAGAATACCAACCCTATCCATTATCATGGAAATAACTAATGCCCCACTATCCTTAGGTGATGTCACAGAGACACTAAAGGTAGTCTAAAAAGTTAAAGGTATTAATAAATAATTGTGGAATTATTTTCCCATTATACATACTCTACCATTCAAGAAAATAAAAAAACAAATAAATACTATATGATGCATGAAATATAAAAAATAGAACGGAAAATAAAAAAATAAATAATATTGGAGTAGTAGAAAAATGGGAACATGACACTCAACTTGAAAAAAATAAATATTGATACATAAGCAGTGATGTGGAATCACTCCAACTAATCCATATAATCAAATACAAACTCCAAACGTTATCTCAAGAAAGTAGCCACATGATGCTCCATTATATAAAGAAGATAATATTCTGTTACCTATCTCATGATAATTTTTTTTCATTTACACTGAGTAGAATATACAAGGGTTAGTATAAAAACCCACTAAGAAATCCACTAAATTATTACCACACATTCCATTAAGATAAGAACAAGTTCACCTATATTTTAAAATATAATTAAAAAATGAGAGAAAATACAATACATTTTACCATATTAACTCAATTAAACTTAAGAAGAGATAATATATCATCCATTTAGTCAACATTGTATACCCATTACACATTCACACAGATACTGACACTTATTCCTACCATGAAAGTCCCAACACTCAAGAGTCATAACTCATCCTTCCACTAAGATAGTTATTGGTGGTAATCATTTGTGTGTCCCATGTGGAACCAACCATTTTTCTTAACATAAAAATGATTTTTCCAAATAAATATTAACTCACACTAATCAATTATTCCAAGTCCTCATATAAAAAATTATATTATTTTACCAAACAAACCTTTTTATCATTTAATCAAACACCATGTGGGAATCACACATGATTCATCGTTTAAAAATAAAATAAATATTATTTTTCAAGAATAATTTAATTATATTTTCCCCATAGAATTTCATGATTTTTGTTGAAATACAAGAATTAATTTTTAGATGGAGTGGAGAGAATTTGAGAATCCACATAACTCACAATGGATCTCATACAATGTGATGAATAAAGACAAAATATAGACGATCTAGACTCCTGTTCTCATTCATTCCACAAATGTGAAAAGGGCTTGTAAAAAAATGATCTATCCAATGGATGTAGGCATAAAATACCCCATCTATGATTTTTTTACAAATTAAAATGATTGGATCTAGGAAGGAAATGTAATAAATGGGGAATTAGGATATTACCTTCAATATCTTAGATCAAACACACATTAATACATTGATATCATGATCAAGAGGGACTATTATTACCAAAATATCTTAACAAAAAGATGAGAGTCAAGAGAAGAGGCCAATGAAGAAATATACAGAGTTTTTAGAAAACTTATTATGGTTAAAACCAAAATCTTGGATATAATTATTGATGTCACATGTTTAAGACATATAGTTTACCTAAACAATCACCAACCGTGTCTTCACCACTATCTTTATACCCACCATGTCAGAAGATTTATAAGTAAATCCACATAGTTTACCCTAACTATGTGCTAACTATGTGTATCCTCATCGAATATCTCTCTAGATGTTTCAGGGTTACCTAGGGAATTCGTATAATTTACCCTAACCATTTTAAAACCATGAATCCTATTAAATCCACCCAAAAAATTTCAAAAAGAAACTAGAAACTCTTTAAGACTAATATATTCAAATAAAATCACAAAGAAACAAAAAATAACAGTACATACCTCACATCAGTATTTTTAAAATAGTAATTTAAACCATTTTCTAGATTTCTTTCATGTTCTATCAATAAACCCCTTATCCAACCAAACTCCTTTGTTTCTTATATTATAAGAATATATTATACATTCGTATTAGAGAGTGAAACTATTTATTTCATCATAGACATCCAACTAGTATTCGTCCCTCCAAAAGTGAACAAAAATACCACATTACACTTGTGAGTATTTTAATCCACCCTAAAAATATTTTAACATAAACTTGAAATAGATTGGATAAAATAAAATATATGGATTCATATTTTGTATCTTTTGGATTTTTGTTGATCTATTTCAAATCTTTCTAGTGTTTTTCCCAAAATTGAAAAATTAGTTGATAATTACTAAATCATATGAAATTTTAGGGCATGTTAAGAGCATCACATAAATGAAACTTATAACTACTAAAGATTAATAATAACCTTGTAACACCCCGCCCCTACCTCATTGGTTTGAGGATGCGGTGAGGGTTACTTGGCCTTAATCGATGTTCCCAAGGTGCCAAAGGCTGGCAATAAATGCTGAGGGATTCAAGGAAAAGTGGGGAATGATTTTCCCTTTTGGAGATAACCCAACTCAACCTACAAAAAACTAAAGATGCATGAACTATCAAACCCAACCATGTGATACTAACAATACCATCACATACCCCAAAATTGTTCAACTAGACATGTCCAAAAATCATCAGAGTACAAAGCGGAAACTCAACAACAAAACACCATGAGCCATGACACCATCACAGCTCCACACCAAGCCCCGAATCCAAGATCCACCAAAACATCACAAGAATCACCAAAAACCACTAGCAATGAGATGCCTTACCTTTACATGTATCCCGGTACACGACATCTGCAAAGACCCCAAAGTTCCAAAGCAGGGGGTGAGTACAACTACTCAGTAGGTTTTCCCCAAATGACTTCCCTACACATGCCAATTGGATAAAACAGTTAGCAAGTTTATATAAAGAAGTTTATATAAAATAATCACAAGTGCATCCATTACCATAATCCAAACACACCCTTACCAAGATATCTTTCCTAAACCCAGTAATCCCAGGGAAAACCAAATAATCATGCCATGAGACAAACATGTTACACAAGGAAACCCAATCAACCATGCCAAGCAAGGAATCCAATTAAACCATTTCACATTTCTGCAACAAATTCCATCTATGCTAAGAAACACACAATAATGAAACTATAAAGGTGGGACTTTCTGCCCAACTCATTCACCCCATCTTCAGATAGAAGGACTTCCCACCCACTACCTAACAACCCAATACGGTGAGACTTCCCAACCATACCATTCACCTTTTATAGTTAGACTTCCAACCCACTTCCACACAACTAACACAAGCCATAACCAAGCACGTAACCCACCAAGGACACAACAATACGCAATTCACCATTTCCATTACATCTCAATCCACTTCAATAAATCAAACAATTATTGAAAAAACCCTTTAATCAATTTTCATACCAAACCACATTTCTATAAGACAACCTTTTTTTATTGAAATCCATTTTCTCAAATCATCTTAATCAAACCAACAAAACACTCATTTTAAAATCCAATTTTAATATCACATCAAGAGAATTTATCCCCAATCCCTTTTTCCCGAAAATCCCCAAACCATCCCCAAAGGGATTTCCATTCCAATTTCCCGCATCAAAAACAAAATTAATTTTAAGCAGCACAAATTAATTGCAACCAAAACCACTAGTTCTAACCAAGTGGAGTCGAGAGAGAAGCCACCTAAATTTTTGGTTTCCGAGAAATTGACCCACGAGAAATCACTCCTCCAAACAGGCGAACACACCACCGGAACCTCTCTAGATCCCCTTCCCTAACATTCAAAAGGATTAAAATCATCATCTAAGGAAACCAAAACCCTATATCTACACAAAAAAATAGTAGATCTAGAAAAACATGAAAGAGAGGGATGTAGATCAAGAGGAAAACACAAAGGAAATAGGAGGAGAGATTTAACCAGGAGAAACCACCTTCAATCCACAATGAAACCTCTTCAAAAAGCTTCCAAAACGAGTTGGAGAGCCCCTTAAACCCTTGAAAACCAAAGAACCCAAGTGAGGCTCAAGAGGGAGGATGTTTGTAGAGGAATGCGTCAAGCTCGAGTGAGCCTGGGTTTTAAACCCTAATTTTATGTGGCCACTCGGTTAGCCCACACGGTTAGGAAAACCATGCGCTAACCGTTCACAAGCTACTATCTCGGGAGAAAGGGTACACACAGTTTCCTTTCATGGTTTGACAAACCATGCGTAGGATGTATGAAGCCTACTGTCTTCCCCTACATGGTTTCCTAGAGAATCCACACAGTTTCCACTAACCTTGCTCAAACCGTGCTCCCTATGAAAAGCCTCCAAACTCATTCAAAACCCTTACAAACTCTCCCAACCCATTCCCAAAACATCTCATGAACTTTAAAAACATAAAAATTAATAAAATATTCCCACATACCTCAAACCGGGGTTACTACATTCTCCCCACCATTGGTCTTTCCTTCCTCACAAAGTAGTAAACCGAACCTTTGCCGAAAGCGCTCGGGCCATTTCTCGACCATATCTTTCTCCCTCCCCCAAGTATCCTCTTGAATCTGACCATGTTTCCAAAAAACACGAACTAAACTGATTCTTTTACAACACAAAACGTTCTATTGCCTATCCAAAACCCGCACTAGAACATGCACAAACGAAGCATCTGGTTCTAGCTCAACATGATCCCATCGAATCACATGGTCACAATACAGATGATACATTTTCAAATACGAAACATGAAACACATTGTGCACCACACTGAACCTAGGTGGAAAAACCAAATGATAAGCCACCTCACCAAACCGACGAAGAATCTCAAAAGGTCCAATATACCTTGGGGATAACTTTACCTGCTTCCCAAACCGACAATGTCCCAACCGAGGAGAGATCTTCAAGAAAAAATGATGACTCACCTCAAACGACAACGACCATCGAAGATGATCCACATACGATTTTTGAAAACTCTAAGCCATCTCCATTATCTTCCTAGTCAACTTGATCTTCTCCGTAGTCTCCTGGACAAGGCTTGGTCCATCTATCGAGGACTCACTCATTTCCACCCAAAATAGTGGAGAACGACACAACCACCCATACAACGCTTCAAATCGATCCATCTGTATGGATGCCTGATAATTGTTATTGTATGAGAACTAAACCAACGATAAGTGCACCTCCCATGAGACACCAAAATCTATGACATGGACCTGCAAAATATCCTCCAAAGATTGTATCATCCTCTCGGATTGACCATCTATCTGAGGGTGATACACCATGCTCATATTCAACTGTGTCCCAAGGGCTTTCTACAAGGATTTCCAAAAATGAGATGTAAACCTCAGATCTCTATCTGATTCAATCAAAATTAGAACACCATGCCTCTTTACCACCTCTTGGATATAGATTTTGGACAGATCCTCCACTGTATGAGATTTAAAAATCAGGATGAAATGGGCTGACATCGTTAGCCGATCCACTATCTCCCAAATGGAATCATTCTTCCTGACCATTCTTGGGAGATCTGTGACAAAATCCATCATTATTTTCTCCCACTTCCAAACAGGGATTGGTAAGGACTGTAACAATCCCGCTGGCCTCTAATGCTCTGCCTTGACCTGCTGGAAAGTCAAGAATCTCGAAACAAACTTGACCACTATTCTTTTCATACCACCCCAATAGAATTGTGCTTTCAATGATTTATACATTTTCTATATTCTAGGATGAAAAGACCACCTGGAATGATGATACGCCTTGAGAAGATCCTTTTGAAAAGCAACTGGTAAAACCATCCATTTCCGAAAACACAAAACTGAATCTCCATTCAGTTTTCAACCCTCAATGGTCTCCCCACCATTGAGTTTAGACCTCATGGTCACACACTCAAAATCAGATATTTGTGCCTCTTTAACCAGGACAACCAAGTCAGGAATCAAAAAACCCGGAAAAAAGACCGCTCTATCACCCTGGTCCTCACATTCCAACCGCATGTCAGCTATAACTGACATCAACTACAACTATTCTGATGCCTGTTTCATTACCTGAGCAAATGATTTTCTACTTAATGCATCTTCCACTGAATTTCCCTTATTCACTGTGTACATAAATTAAAAATCAAACATCTAGAGATATTCCATCCATCTCCTATGCCTCAAGTTCAAATACCTTTGTGAGAAAATGTGCTTCAATATATTATGATCTTTATATACTATGAATTTCTTACTGAAGAGATAATGACTCCACACTTTCAATGCATGGACCACTGCTGCCAATTCGAAATCATGAGTTGGGTAGTTATTCTCATGTACCCTCAACTACCATGATCCATACGCAACCACATGATTCCCTTGCATGAGAACACACCCCAACCCTGATCCCAATCCATCACAATACAACACGTATAGTTTTCCTAGTTCTGGAAAAACCAAGATTGGTACTGATGTAAGGAGACCCTTTATCTCTTCAAAACACGGATGACACTGTTCATTCCAGTGGTATGGAACATTATTTCTGTTCAAATCTATCATCGGTGAAGCCAAACGGGAAAAATCATGAAACAAATGCCAATAATACCCAGCTAGACCAAGGAAACTCCGTACCTCAAACACATTCTTTGGCAGTTTCCATGAGATAACATCCTCTATCTTTTCCAAATCCACTGAAATTCCCCTTTCAGAAATCATATGGCCAAGAAAAAGGACTTCCTATATCCAAAAGTCACACTTTGACAATTTTTCATACAACCGATGATCCCTCAATATCCCCAACACTATCGCAAAGTGCTGCTCATGCTGCACCCTTGTCTTTGAATACACCAGAATATCATCTACAAACACCACCACAAATGAATCCAGATATATCTGAAATATCTGATTTTTCAATACCATAAATACCACTGGCAGATTCATTAGACCAAAGGGCATAACCACATATTCATAATGACCATATCTACTTATGAAAGCTGTTTTAGGAATATCGTCCTTCCTCACCTACAACTGATGATATCTCGACCTCAGGTCGATCTTGGAGAACCACTGGGATCCCCACAACTGGTCGAAAAAATCATCAACTCGTGTAAGTGGATATATTTTCTTTATCGTAAGTTGGTTATGTCGACGATAATTAACACAGATCCTCAAAGTTCCATCCCCCTTTTTCACAAAAAACACTGATGTTACCCACAGAGATGTGATAGGCCGGATAAAACATTTTTTCCTAACTCTTCCAACCAGAATTTCAATTCCCGCAATTCAGTAGGTTCCATCTGGTAAGACAGATGTGAGATAGGATTGGTCTCCTGAAGGAGATCAATCGTAAACTCCACTTCTCTTACGTGAGGTAACCCAGAGAATTCATTTGAAAAAACATCCATGAACTGATCCACCACTTCTAGAAGAACACTCTTCTCAACACCCTCTACCAATTCCAATGACAACACCACTAACTGATATGAAGATGTGCCCACTTCTGGTGCCAATAAACCCGTTGCACCTTGCCTTTCCATCCTCTCTCCTCTAAAGATATTTATAACTCCATCGTGTGTCATAAAAGTCACTATCCGCGCATTACAATCGATGTGGACCTTAAATGATACTAGACGATCCATTCCCAGGATTACATCATACCCATCCATTTCAAGCTTTGAGAAATTCTAGGTTATCTCAACCTCGCCCACAAAAATACCACATGCTCTACACAAGAAGGCTCGACACTCTCTTCAAACCAGTGGAGTTTGATGTTTCAAAACCAAAAGCTTCATTTCTACCCTTAAACCTTGCAAATAAACCACACATGAAACAATAAATGAGTGTGAAGAACCTGTATCAAACAACACTTGCATCAAGGTAGAATTTAAAAGAATAATAACTCGCACCGTGGATGGTCCCGACTGATCATCCACCACAACATGCTCAGTTCCGAACAACGCTTTTGTTGCCAAAATATGCTATTTATTGAATTTTTGAGGCATCATGGTATTCTGAGAATCTCCATGACCCACTTTACTCTACTGATGAGGGGTGTGCTGTTGCCCCGTCCCGTCGAATAATATGACGTCTGCGATCCCTTTGGAGTGTCACATGCACCTGACCTTGGATCAATCCGACAATAACACTGTAGATTCCCCATGTACTTACAATTATGACATGATCGAGGTTGTTCCGTACAATCCCACTTGATGTGGCTTGTAGAACCACACTGAAAACATCCCAGCTTGCTCTGGTGCCTCAGAGGAAGATTCACCAATCCTACCATCAGATTATGTGCCATACCCCTGCCCTCGGAATAAGTGTCCCTCCTCATCTTGAACCCAGCATTAGAGTTCCAACAATTCCTCATGGTTACCACTATGATTCCTATACCCGGAGCTCCTAATAGATCCCGCTCATCCACCGATGCTCGATTCACCATCTCTGTGTAATCACCAATACACCACACTAATATTTTTGAATGGATCTCTTTTCTTAACCCCACTTTGAAGATCCTTGCCTTCAACGACATGCTACCCACTACCTCGAGTTCAAACCATACTAAGCTCATAAAATTAGATACATATTCCATCACAGTCATATGATCTTTCTTTAGAATTTAGAAATAAGTTGTGTGCTGAATTCTGAACGTATGTGGTAGAATTGTTTATTAAAAAAATTCCTCAAAGCCTTCCCACATCATTCCTCTTCCGTTCCTGCTTGGACTACCAACTCCCACCACTGAAGAGAAAGATCCTCTAGCTTATACGTTTCTAGACTTACTTTTATCTCTACCGGAATCCCAAAGAATTCGAAAATTCTATTCTTTCTGGACAGCCACGCCTCTGCCCTTTCTGGGTCCAAATCACCCCTAAAGATGGGTGGATCCTGCCTTTGAAACTGAGCTGCATAATCAACTTGCTTTGGATATTACACTCTATTCACACTTCCCACCACTTGGAAAGCTTGCACTATGATCTGGACTAACTGCTGGTTCACCTGGGGATCTGGTGCAACCATGTTCTCATCGACCACTTCATGTTGGTGTCTACAATGCCTACCCAGTGCCATTTGTAGAAACAGAAAACAAACAACCATGAGTCTCACTTCTGTAGACATCACGAAATCTCATTTCAGATCACATTACACAATACTATCAAAAAGAGGCTTTCCACATTTCCCCACTTTCCTTGCTGCACCATTTTTTAAAATCAAACAATTTTAAAAATACCAAATTTATTCACATTACAATTTCACAAATTTGAAAAACCACCACTTCTCAATTAATCCCATAAATCATTATACCCAATGAAATATGAATCCTAGTGGGAAGTCATTTCTACCATGCATTCCATGATCATCTCATTGGATACACCCACGACAATGAGATATCCAATGCCTATAAGTGTCTCCAAAACACTTATGTACCCAACTCCCTGGTAACATGAAGTTCAACGAAAGAGGGTTAGCTATGTCCTTTTATTCTATACATTCAAAGTTCCGACATTCCTATGCCTTGCTACCATCACGACTCAAGGAATATACCACAAATAATTTCAACACCAAAACCAAGAATCAACTCCAAATGACCGAACAAGATGATACCACTTATAACACCCCACCCCTACCTCATTGGTTTGAGGAGGCGGTGAGGGTTACTTAGCCTTAAGCGATGTTCCCAAGGTGCTTAAGGCAGGAAATAAATGTTGAGGGATTCAAGGAATAGTGGGGAATGATTTTCCCTTCAGAAGATAACCCAACTCAACAAAACAACAACTAAAGATGAAAGAACTATCAAACCCACCCATGTGATACTAACAATTCCATCACATACCCCAAAACCGTTCAACTAGACATGTCCTCAAATCATCAGTGTACAAAGTGGAAACTCAAAAACCAAATACCACGAGCGATGAGACCATCACAACTCCACACCAAGATCTAGCTCCAAGATCCACCAAAATATCACAAGCATCACCACGAACCACTAGAAATGAGATGCCTTACCTTTACCTGTATCCTGATACACGACATCTACAAATAAACCAAAGTTCCAAAGCAGGGGGTGAGTACAACTACTCATTAGGTTTTCCCCAAATGAATTACCTACACATGACACTAGGATAAAACTGTTATCACATTTATATAAAGTAGTTTATATAAAATAAATACAATTTCATCCATTACCATAATCCAAACACACCCTTACAAAGCCATCTTTCCTAAACCAAGTAAACCCATGGAAAGCCAAAAAATCATGCCATGAGACAAACATGACACACTAGGAATCCCAATCAACCATGCCACGCAAGGAAGCCAATTAAACTAGTTCACATTTCCACAAAAAATTCCATCTATGAAAAGAAACACACAACAGATAAACCATAACGGTGGGACTTCCCGCCCAACTCGTTCACCCCATTTTCAGCTAGCAGGACATCCTGCCCACTACCTGACAACCCAAAACGGTTGGAATTACCGACCATCCCCTTCAACTTTTATAGTGAGACTTCCCTCCCACTTCCACACAACCAGTACAAGCCATAACCAAGTATGTAACCCACACAACAATACGCAATTCACCATTTCCCTTACAGGTCAATCTGCTTTAATAAATCAAAAATTTATTGAAAACACCCTTAAATCATTTTCCATACCAAACCACATTTAAATAAAACAACCCTTTTTATTGAAAACCATTTTATCAAATAATCTTAATCAAACAAACAAAACACTCATTTTGAAATCCCATTTTAAAATAACATCAAGAGCATTTGGCCACAAGCCCTTTTCCCAAAAATAACCAAACCATCCCCAAAGGGATTTCCATCCAATTTCCCACATTATCAACACAATTAATTTTAATCAAAATAAATTAATTTCAACCAAAACCAGTAGTTCTGACCATGTGGAGTCAAGAGAGAATCCACCTACCTTTAGGGTTCCTGAGAAATCGAACCACGAGTAATTGCTCCTCCAAACCGGTGAACGCACCACTGAAACATCTATAGATCCCCTTACATAACATTCACAAGCCTTAAAATCATCATCCAAGGAAACCACAACCCTATATATACACAAAAAAAGTGTAAATATAGAAAACCACGAAAGAGAGGGATGTAGATCTAGAGGAAAACACAAGGGAACCAAGAGTAGAGACTTACTCGGGAGAAACCATATTCAATCCACCAATAAACCTCTTAAAAAAGATTCCAAAACAAGTGGGAGATCCCCTACAACCCTTGAAAATTGAAGAACCCGAGTGAGGCTCGAGTGGGAGGATGTTTGGAGAGGAATGAGGCAAGCCCGAGTGAGCCCAGGTTTGAAACCCTATTTTTAAGTGGCCACATGCTTAGCCCGCACGGTTTGGAAAACCATGATCTAACCATGTGCACACTACTATCTTGAGATCAAGGGTCTGCATGATTTCCTTGCATGGTTTGAAAAACCATGCGTAGGCCATGTGAAGGCTACTATCTCTCCATGCACAGTTTCCTAAAGAATCCTCACGGTTTCCACAAACCGTGCTCAAACCCTGCTCCCTATGAAAAGCCTCCAAACTCATTTAAAACTATTAAAAACTCTCCCAACCTATTCCAAACTCATCCCATGCACTTTAAACACATAAAAATGTATAAAAAAAGTCCACATACCTCAAACTGGGGGTACTACAAACCTTTTCCATTTATATTGAATAATCCTATAATATTTTTGATTTAACCTTTTATAGTTTAAAGTGATCATCCATATTAGTTTAAATTGAATTATTTATATTAATTCAAAACCACTCAATAACATCGGGAGATACTCCATTTGGGATATAACTAGATTTATAGATATCATTTCCATATCTATTATCTACTAAAAATAATAATTGAAAAACTGATATCCTTCATTTCAAATGTTATGGAAACACATAGTTCAATTTTTTTGGAACAATTAATGCCATGACCCACTAGAAGCATATCATCAATATAAAGAAGTAAGATGATGTATAATTATCTATAAACAAATTTGGATAGTAATAGTGATATTAATTTATTCATATGAAACCCATTTCAACCATGAATGTTTCAAATTTATGGTTTCATTCCCTTGGTTATTGTTTAAAGATATTGATACCACATTTCATCTTACACATCATGTCCCTATTCTGATAAACCTCTAAAATATTTGGTTTCTTTTTTTGAACATATTCTCCTAAATCACCATACTTGAAAAATGTTATTTCATCCATCTTTTTTCTAAACAAAAATAATTGGTATAAAACTAGATTAAGACCATAAATATGGTATTATGTTTTACTACCGATGATTTTTTTTAGAGAAATCCACTCCCTCTTAGTATTGAAATCCTTTCAAAACTAGCCTAGATTTATACATCCATCTTTTATATATTTCATATTTCAACTAGAAAAACCATTTATTCTCAAGTAAATTATTTATTCATAGTAAATCTATTATCACCCATGTCTTATTGAAATATAACGATCCATTTCCAATTCCAATCTTAGATCCACTTTCTATAATCACTAAGAGATACCACTTCTTTATGTATCTCATGATCTCCACAATTTGTTAGAAGTAGTGCATGATATGAAAAAATATATGAACTGGTCTTCTCAAACTAGAAAATATTAATAATTCTTCTTGTGATTATTCTCTTTCTAGTACTTCATATTATAGTACCATTACTTCTTATGTTTATACTCCTAGAATTATTCTTCGTACCTCTAAAACCCAGGATCATGAAGGTACATCTTTCAATAGCCAATATTTTGAGCTACTTATTCCAACCATTAAACATATTGGAACTAGTAAACTATTATACTTCTATCTACAACAACTTTAACTCGACCTATTGATTCATTGAACTCAACATTAGCCTCTTCCATGTTTGGGTCTTTGTATAAAATAATGAATTTAAAGAGAACATTTTTAGATTTGACTATTTTCTGACTATTATCAATCTCTAAAGGAAAAAATTTCTTATCCCAATATCCCATAAATAAAAAACCCAATATTTATCCTTAATCATATCCTCCATTTATCTTTAATGTTAAAATCTGAAAAAATTTAAAAACTTTAATAATATGAATTTACATTATTTTACTGGATGATAACTTCTTGGAATCTATTGACCCAAAAGTTCAAACAGACATTAGTTAACTAGGTACACTATTTAATTTAGTGATTTCACCCAAAATTATTTAGACATAATAGAGTGTAACCTCATTTTATGTGCCTTATCATTAAATTTTTTCTTTCTTTTAGCAACACCATTTTGTTTTTGTGTTCCTTGTATTGTTTTATCATACGTGATTTATTTCTTCCAGTAGTAATGATTAAAGAATTTTCCACTATATTCACCACTAATATATAACCTAATGAATTTAATTATACATATGGTCTCCCTTATAATGATGGACTTATATTGAATGAAAACTCCAAACACTTCTAGATTGAACTTTATAAAATATACCCACACATTTCTTTTTACATCATTAATAAAAATAACAATGTTAAGGAACCTTAATGATAATGGGATGGGGACATCCCATAATCATTGGAATGAAAATGTTCAATATTTTGATATTGAGGTCTCCCTCTATTAAAATTAAATGAAACATTCCTCTATTTACCAAGTATAAAACTCTCATAAATTCTTACATTGGTATGATGGAGCATTAGTACACACTTTTTTTGTTGAAACAATCATATTTTTCTCGTTGAGAAGACTTATTCAGTAATTTCATAACTCTAGAATTATATATCTTTTTATTTTGTTCATCATTCATACATAAAATAATTTTCTCTTATATGAGATCCCATATTTATCTCCCCTTTCCAAAATTATTGAACCTAAATTAAATTTCCATAAATCATTAAAGAAGGTTGTTTCATATCCTTAATCATCTAGTAATCTCAAGAAAATTATATTTTTTCATAAACCTAGGACGTTTCTAACTCCATTCATTCCAATAAAGTTATCACATGGTATATGGATATTCACATAACCATTTCCAATAATTTTAAAAACCTTGTCATCAACCAAGTGTACCTTTCCAAATAATCTATATTAATAATTTGAAATGCACACCTAATCTAATGTGTAATGGAATTATGGTTTAGAATAAAAAACCCAATATTTCCACCAAAACATTGACACATAATAATAGATATCTAATTTATTCCATGTAATTTATTGAACAAAACCTTCCATAAGCTATACATAAACAACTCACTCTTTCATCTGTTAAATATTTCATGATATGACCCATATTTCCATAATTCTAGAATATAGTTATGAATATGGTAAAATTATTCCTTTATATATATACTTACTTTCTTTAATCTAACTCAACTTCATGTGAGAGACCATCCTCTACCTTTTGTATTCAATGCATTTATGGTAGGTTATTGGACTACCTTTACCTGAGATCATAATTTTATTTTATGTTCCTAACATCCTAAAGCTATGTTATATTTTCTATTGTAACTACTGAAAATATTAACCATCACCTCCCAACACCTCGATAGTTATAACAATAAAATCGATGTTCAAATATCATCCATTAAGGTGACTTTCACTAACTTGATCTATCTTTAGATCATTTAAAAATTGTTATCATGGTCTTCATATGGTCCTCCTTTTGATAATAACATGCCAAAAAAACTATGCATCATTACAACTTCATTTAAAGTAGTTAAATTTACATTAATGTATGTTAGGGATATTATCAATTCTTCTATTGTTTTAATCTCTTGGATATTGAAATCAACATTCCATTCTATTTATATATAAATAAATAAGAGTTCTATAAGATATTGTCAATACCATTATACTTTATACATATTCTAATTATTGAATCCAATAAATGGAACATCCATATCTTTTTGGATGTGATAATACTCCATCTGTATCCTCTAGAATCCAAATCCTTTTACATAAATCATATCAGTCCCAATCTTACCTTCTTATAATGCAGTTGCAGCAAATATAGTAAATCCCCCAAATCAAATAATGTTAATGAATAAGTGAAACACATATAATTGAGTATTATAATTATTTATTGAACCAATATTTAATAAAACTTGTCGGGGACAATATGAAAAACCACATAGGGGGAAAAATCATGAAACCACTAACTATTAATCCCTCAGATCCAGGATCTTGGATCCATTGAATATTTAACCTCCAAATGTCACACCTAGAGGAAAAACCAAACCTCTAAAACTAGGAACCACAAAAAATCTGAACTATATCTTTCAAAAAATACATACACATGTATAGAAACAATAAAATTATATTTAAAAAGTAATGAATATTTTGGATCTACTTGGTTTAGATTTTCTTCTTTCATCCATGAGAGAACAATATAAGAGTATATTTCTCTAGAAGAACCAAGATTAAAATATATGAATTTCAACCAGGTGGATATCTCTTAATATGTAATTGAATTGAACATTAATAGGTTGTCCCAACCCAAATAAATAGTGGGGTTTTACTAGTTACTTAGTGGCACCAACCTTCCACTTCAGTGAGATTACATTTATTTGTAATTGTGGCCACCAATCTACTATATTAATCTTCAACATAGTTGTATATAATTGTTAGACAATGTGAATCACCATAGTTTAGAAAATTTATATCACCATGTTATCCACCTTATAGTTAACTAACAATCACATCAGAACATTCTACTGATCAACCTACCACTATTAAAGTCTCAATTTAATTTCCTCTTCCGGTGAACAAAATCCAAATCATTGAAGAGGGTTCATAATCCTAATAGATAAAGTATAATTAAATCCAAATATAATATTTTTCAATGTATTATAAAACACATTCTTTATAAACTTACATGAAAATATGTCTACACACACAAAATAATATATTTACACAAAAATATTTAATTTATAAATATATATATGTATGTGTATATATATTATATAAAACTATAATTATTTATAGTAATTTTTTTTATATTTATATATTTTAAAATATATTATAAACATAGTCTCTATATATATTCTTTTTAATAATTTATATATAGGTATATTATAGTTTATGATTATATTTTTATAAGTTATACATTATATAATTTATGCATATTAAAAATGTCACATTATATGCATAACTTTTTTGTATATATTTAAATTTTTAAATAATAAAATTATTTAAAAAATATGACAAATATGAATAAAAATTGGATGTATTCTAAATTTATATAAAATAACAATGAGTATGGGGTTAAAGGTTTTATCATGTTTGCAACATAGTATAAAAATAACCCTTTTCAAATCATTTTCCCATATTTACATTGTTTTTATTTAAGAAAATGTTTTCCAGATGAGTTGGATGAATAGATGAATTTTCACATAATAGATCAAAATTACAAATTATATGATGAACATGTGGAATAACTAAATGTAGATATCCACTGGTATAAATCTAAAGTTTATGGATCATTTGATATGATAAAAAATTTAAATGAATTTGAGAAAAGTATTGAGGAAATAAAAACGATTGTTAAAGTAGAAATTTTCAATTTTCCAAACATGTTTGAGAATATAAAGTTATATTAAGAGATTACATTTTATTCCAGTTGTACTAAATGTAAAATATTTCTTGTCATAGTGAAGTTATATTATTTTAAAGATGGAAACATATGGAGAAACATAGGATTTATAGTACCACTTTATATCTTGAATTATAAAAAACAAGAAGACAATAAGCTTACTTGTTGAACATATGAAACTATAAAAATGTTATGTTCAATGGGTTTGATCTATAATAGGAAAAAATGTTGTTAAAATTAATTTATATTATTTCTAAAATTATACAAATAACTTAAAAAATGATGTTAGTGGGGTTCACATTATCAAAATAAAGTCAAATAAAGTGATACAAATGTTGAATGACACTTTCCAATCATTATAAGGATTAGATGATTATATGTATGTTAGTATATCTCATGAAAATTGATGTGGTATGTAAATAAAATAATTCAATATAGGATCCTTCATTATCCAAAAGACTCTAAATAGTTTATAAAATTGATCATGAGTATCATAAATTTTAAAATGAGTCGAGGAACCTCATCCTTGCACTGTACAAAAATGTAATGAGTCTTTTTGGTGTATAAATTAGTAATCATATTACATGGATGGATATTATGGTAAATTATAACTCTCAACCATTTTTATTCATGAAGCAAAATCCCATAATATTTTCATTTCTTATATTAGGACCGAAAATATCTAGTAATGATATTGATCTATATTTGGAACCATTGATCAATGATCCAAAATTTATAGGGGAAAGGGATGTTACATTGTATGATGCTCATAGAAGTGAAGATTTTCCATTAAGAAATATGTTATTCAAGACGATATAAAAATTTTAGTCTTATTGAAAATTTTAAGGATACTGAATTAAAGGAATGTTAAGGTGTCTCATTCCTAAATAAATTAAACACTCAATTAGGTTGAAACATTCCTTGAATATGGTGTCTCTAGGATACCAAAAAGTTTTACCCAAACAACATAAATACCGATTAGGGAAAATACCATGTGATGGGAATTCAGAATAGGGAAAAAAACCATATCTATGAGAAATTTAGGAATGTTAAGGATATTTTCACCATTTATGGTAACACCTTTTCAAATAACCTTATGAAAATTAGTTGGAAAAAGAGATCATTTTTTTTGAATTATTATATTGGAGTTGTTTTTACACCAATAACTTACTTAAGGAAATGCGAATAAAAAAATGTGATAGTGTTTTTAGGAAATTTGTAAATTCAAATGAAAAAGAATGATAAAATTAAGGATAGGTTGTACATGATATACATGAGGATAAGGGAAGAGTTAGATCCAGTGAAGGGTGAAAGATGGAATTTTCATCCTTAATTAGCTTAAAATATTTCTAAAAAAGATCTATTTTAGTTTTGAAACATTTTGAATTGTGAAAATATTCTTGATGGGTATTTATCAAAATATTAAAAATATCATTTTAATGAATGATTTAAAGTAAAAGTTTATAAAATTATATGATTGAAATATTTTGATGCAAAATTTAATGTCTATGGCTTTAGTATTCTCTCTTTCAAAAAATGTATGTCACACATTAATGAGGATTTAGTTATTTTTAAGTTATATATGTAGTAAGGTTATAGACTTGAAGAAATTTTCAAATATAAAAATGAATTTTTTTTCATTTAAAGATAATTAGACATATTCCTCCTACCATCATTTTTTGATATAATTGTTTACTTGGTTTGAGAGATCCAACTCTATGGTCATCTACATTACAGATGGATGTACCCCATTGAATGGAATATGTATAATTTTAAATAGTACATAAATAATTGAATTCATGCAGAAGGTTATGTTTTTGAGTGAAATATTAATGAAGAATCCCTCGATCTCTATACTAACTACCTATCTTATTTGGATAATAGTGGTCTCCCAAAATTTCATCATAGTAGGAACCATGTGGGTGAAATAATTTATAAAAATGATATTAGTTAAATTAATATTAAAGACAAATATAAATCTAATCTTTAAATTTTATGTAATAGTATAGAGGTTTCACCATATTTTGAAACTCACAAATAAATTCTTATGAATTTTAATCCATCATGAGATGATAGTTTGATATGTAAAACACATAATCAATTATTTAAATGAAGGTTTCAAGAATAAGATTTTAAGGTGTTTTAAGAAAATACCTCTTCATTTTAAAAATTACTTCCATGGATATATAATGGACCAAGTATGCATGTATTATCTCAAAATGGTTATATAATTAATAGTTATATGTTTTATATATAGGAATATGATGAATGCAACACGATGAAAAATAACGGTGGTGGTATTTTGGTCTAAGTGATGTATGAATTTAGTACCATGGGAAGAAATTCAATTTATGTGAATAAGTTATAATTTGGAATCATTTAAAAAATATGCGTGTTTGATTATACAACAATACAAGTGCTAATTTTTCGATGCAACTGGGATATCATATAAGAGTATTTAAAATAGATGAATTATTATTTGTGAAAGTGAATTTTAGTAAGGTAGCATGCAAGGATAAACCAATCATAATAGAATCATAGGTAGTGAATGTATTTTATAACCCAAATCCTATAAAAAAATTGGAGAAATGTTTTTTTGACTACAAAAACTACACAATCAAATGAAAATTCCATTGAGGTTGACCATTTGGGAGATAGAAATCAATTTATAGTCGTCCAAATATAAGTAATGTCTCATATGTTAGAGGGGAATATAGGGATGAGTTTTTTATACTCTATAGAGAATCCAAATACCTTTAAAACTCAATGAAAAGAAAATATGATCAATGAACATGTCAAATGGCTCAGATTTGTTTTTTATATACAATGTGTTTCCTCGTAGTATTATGTGTTCAATACTAAATTTATATAATATAAATTAAATTATTAACTAATGTTGTAGATAATTTATTCTCAACTCACTAGTGGTAAAAATTCCAATAATCAATATAATGATGTTGCTTAAATTTAAAAAATATTTTAATGTGAATAACAACTAGTTAAAAAATATAGGAGTGGTGTAGAATGGTAGTTTTAGAAAATATTATTTAGGTCAGAAGTAAAGGTATAAAATTCGAGGTTCTAGGGAATGCACATAGCTAACCTGTTGACCCTAAAAGTCCATTTTCATTATTTACATTAGGGTAAATAGTTGAATTCATGTTCCAAGTAATGTAGATACATGGATCGATGCTTTTAAAACATTTAATATACTCATTTATGAAGAAATAGGGGTAACATTATGAGAAAAATTATCAATCTTACCAAAAAAATAAATAATGAAACCTTGATATACTCTTCATAAAACCTTAAAAACTACATTTATATTAGATGTTTGTTAGATTTAATTCAAATTAATGTACATTATAATTTATAACAGATCATTTTATAATCCCCTTATGAAAAATATTCTTAATGATACTTAGAATAATGTAAACTCCCACCCACCAGCTATACCCACACACATGATAAACCAAGAAACAAGTGATTCTTTTATTTTTTGGTGACTTGAGGAAGCATATAATGTAGATTAAATTGGAAAAATTTTATTTTATATTTTATTTATTAATTAATTTTATTCAATGTTATTAATTTATGAAACATAAGGGAGTGTATAAAATAAGGAGGATGAATTGAAAATAATGTACCCCTACCGTAAAGATAAGAAAATATATGTTTCACATAAAAAATAGATTGTATTTCAAACTATTGTAAAACTTTTATGTGATAAGTGGTAAAAATAAAATTTTTATCTTTTATTTATATGAATATTGATTAATCAAAATCTAAATTCACTTACATCCCATTTCATGTGATATGGATGGAGGCTTGTGTGAATATAAAGGAAAAAATAGAATACTAAAAACACAAAAAGTATGAGAATCATGTAAACGTTTGACATAATAGATTTTTTTATTCATTAATATATTATTACTTAATAATGAAAACATAATTTCCATTATTCCTTCTTGGACTTAGAGACAAGAATTATCATTGACTCTATATGAGGAACAAGTTTCAGTGAATTGAAATTGTATATAATGGTATAACCATATTTGAGGTGAAGGTTTTGGAGTGTCACCTGAGTATACATTTAGAAAGAAAAGAAAGATGAGGATACAAATTAATATATGAAAAACATAAAAGCACTAATATATTCTCTGAGTGAAAAATCTCATTAGGAGTATGATGTGATAGATTGGACTCTTTTAGGGGCCAATGAGAAGAAATAACCAAACAATTTAAAAACCACCAAGATACACACTTCCTTAGCTTTGAGTCTATAAATTCCCCTCAAAGTCCTACCTCACCAAAGATAATCAATTTTTTTTATCATTGTTTCTACTAAATTTGAATCACATAACTATTGATAAAATTTTTTGTATGAAAATTTTGTATGGTGAAATTTATTTTGATTTATTTATATTAACACTCAATCATTAACATATTGAGATAAGTACCATATACAATATCCATGTTTTTTTTCAAATAATAAAAAAATTCATTAAATTAATAGAGAGTTTGGATTTATGTAGCTTACGAGTTGATTATTTAGGCACATGTTCCCCTTATTGATCATAATGTTCACATGGTTGAACATGCAATTGGAACATCAATATAGTGGTTGTTTAATCTTATAAATATACATGATGATAAATAAGTAAGTCCTTTATAAATTATTTTATATGAAATACCATTAAAAATTAATTAAAACAAATAATTAATAGGGTCATGTTATTACAGAATGACAAACAAAAAGGGAAAAAAGGTCAAGGAAATATAGAGGACAAACTAATATATTAACATGGCCTTTTGAGAGTATCTTCATTCCACCAATTTCATTTATACATTTATTATAATTACAAGTTCAAGAAGATATAAAATTATGAGATAAAAATACATTCTATATTTAATTAGAATAAAAAATATATTGAGAGGCCATTACTGACATGATTGGACTTGAGGTTTTTTATGAAATTATCATGCATGGAGCCTTGGTTTTGAATATATATATGATTTAAATTTTCATAATAATTTTTCCAATAATTGAACTACTATGTTAATTAAATTTTAATACAATGAAAATTTTATTTTGGTTTATATGTTACTAAAATGTAAAAGGAAAACCATGTGAAGAGAATTTCGGATTCATTAGTCTATATGAACATATATAGAAAAAATATAAATACATGAAGATAATATTTTATTAAGTGAAATACATGGTTATGCAAAATTAAACAATAAAATTATAGAAGAAAGTATCTCCTTAATACCTATAATATAGAGGTAAAACATTACATTCTTATAAGATAAAATATATATTCATTTTTTTCAATTACTTCTCCTTTTTTTTTTGGAATCAAAAAATTGTCATTATAATCAATTTAGATACTCTAAAGTTATATTTTTTTTGGATCCAGATCTTTAAAATTTAAAAAATTGACCACACATGATGTATATTCTGATTTTTTAACAAAACACATTCAAAATGATATAAATAAAAAAAAATTGTATGTTTAATATTATATTTCACCAATATTTTTTTAATGATATGGATGTATTTATTTATCATCAATGTAATGCTCTGAAGAAAACCAGTGTATAAAAACAATATAGATTACATCAACTAGATAAGTATTAAGTTAACATAATAATATTTCAATATCAAAAAATATATAAAAAATATATATTTTTCTTAATGATTCCATACCATCCAAAACAATTTAATGAAAATTATTAGGGTTATTATATTTTTAAATTTCTAAATGATATTACATTACTTCCAAAAACTAGAATACTATAAGAGGTATTTATGATGTTAATTAAAATTTCATTTGGATATTTTTTAAAAATTTGTTTCTCTATAGTTTTCTAGTACTACTAGATTCTTTGAGAGTCTATATATTGGAAAAAGTAACTATATTTTTTTTAGTAATGAGTAGGTATCTTAAATGGAGTCTGAATGTTTTCAAAATTCCTAAATAGGTGATTTCCTTTCACATTTCTATTTTTTTATTTATGAGAGATAATGAAGAGTTGGATTATCTATAAATTTATTTATTATTATTATTATTTTATGTTAGATTTATAGTGTGAGACTTTACAATTGATATCTCTTTATATAAGTAGGAATAATATGGAATACATGGAGTTCCATTTTTGGGAAAAAATTATATATAAATATTATGGATATGAGATTGAGAGCCCTTGTTATTTCAGAAGTTGATCAATTTTGATATTTAGGCTCATTTATAAAATGTGATAGAGATATTAACATAGGCGTCTCTCAAAAAATTAGAAATCGATATGTAAAATGAATAAAGGATCCTGAATCATTTGTAATCCAATCTATTAAATGTTTTGATAGATATGACTCAAAATTAATGTTTTTAGTTTAAACGTAACATTTTATTTCAAATGTGTGTCATATAGTAAAAAATTAGAAAATATACTTGGATTAACATAATAATTTATGTCAAATATTGATAATTAAATTTTGATGTGTAGTATTAATGTCACATAAATATGATTCAATTTCTGTCAAGATTAACTGAAATTCCTATTATTTATTTGAAAAGTGACATTTTATGTCAAAACATGCATCAAATACTCAAAACAAGAAAAAAACTTTATTTTATATTGACAATTTAAGAAAACGATTCATGTTTTATTTTTTACTGGCAAGGATCAACCACACATCAATATGATACATGGTGTGTATAATATTACTTATTATTCATATTTTCATTTAAAATTTAAATTTTAGTTTAGGATGAATGTCACATACTCAGAACTAAGAAAAAGAACATGTACTTTATTAATAATTTATGGAAAATATTGGTGATTAATTTTTGATATGTTGGAATCAACCACATATCAATATTACAAAGGGTGTGGTTGGGATGAATGAAATATTTTATTTCCATTTAAAATTTTAGTTTTTCATGAAAAATAAAGTCACATATGAAAAAATGAACAAACATTCCTAGATTGTCTTCATACCATAGAAACATTATTCATGATTTGTTTGTGACATATTAGAATCAATCAAATTTCGATGTAACAAACAATATGGTCGGTATAGCTCAACGTCTAGGGATTTAATTTAAAAGTTACATTTGATTTTAAAATTCACATTGGATACTCAAAACCATGAAAACATTCTTGGATATTCTTTATATTTTTGGAAAATTAATTTTGATTCATTTGTGATGAATAAAAAATAACTAAACACCAACCTATAACCCAATGTGGACATATTGACCTAGAGATCATGATTTCAATTTAGAATTGTCATTTTAGTCCAAAACGTGCATCACGTTATCAAAACTAAGCCAACTTTCTTAGAATACCTTATATAATGAATATACCCAGGTCAACTAGACACATCATTTGAGTTAGCCAGTGAAAAGGCTCGAAGAGAATTCTTAATCCCAAAAAATTAGAAACTATTGTATAAGAATCAAGAATACACATCTGGGAAGTGTTTAACCCCTAGATAGCAGTAATAAGGAGTATAAGGTTATTGATATTTCTAAATGGTATGTATATACATTGGATTTACATGTATAAAAGTAATCATTTGTAAATAAAAAACCAAAAAATCATGTCATAAGAAGAAAACAATCCAAACATTTCAAAGTAAATAAATGTGATTACTCATATCCAGTAATATATAAAATAATAAAAACAAAAAAAAACTTTTATAACATACAATGGAAGAAAATAAAAATTGGAAATTGAATGAAGAACACACCAAGAAGAGTTGGTTGATACAAAAATGGCTGAAAAATAAATAAGCAACTCATTCCATTACTCAATCATCAACACATGACCTGTGGTCACCCAATATATCCAAATCATTCATCAACGTACAATATGAACAAATTATAATATAAGATTGAGTCTTGGGAACCATAATAAAAACGTGAAAACTATACAGACACACTCATATGTGTATGAAGGGTGTTAGATAAATATTCATAATAACATTTCACTAAAGTGTCTATGTAATTATTTCTAGAATACATTTTATAAATTCTTGATTGAACTATCATTATAAAATATATTTTTCCCATGAGAAAGTGTTATGAAAAAATTAGTATTCACACTTCCATTTTTTGAAAACATCCACCCTTTTTATAAAAACATTTGCAGAAACATGACTTTGAAATTAAAATATTTAGATCCTTAAAATAAGAACTTTATAATTTATGAAAACAAAACCAAGACTTTTAATTATTTATAACCTTTTCTAAAAAATAACATACATATAAAAAGAATTTCTATTTCATTAAAATCACTCCTTTTAATCCATATTTGAAAACCCATTTATAAAATAAAGCAAATCACATTATATTAAATTATTATATTAAAAGGAACTATAACATTAGTGAAGAATGGAAAGAAAAAGAGACCAAAATCAAACAATAGTTCTATATTAACAATAATGAACTAGAGAATTCAATAAGGTATGATATGGGGATCCCTTCTATGTAATCATCAACTATATCTTGGAATCATGGGAAACTCACTTGGTCAGAAGGAGAGGAAATCCTATTGAATACCCAATGGAACCATATATCAACCTATAATTCATTCCTAATCACATAAACACCCGACTCATTCTATCTATCCATATTATAGGAACTAACTAATCTAGGGTGTAGCATAATACTTGGGGAAACTAGTCAATATATAATCTAAAATAGTGTGGTAAGAATATAGAACTCCTCCTTAGCCTATGTTTCCTATAAAATAAATCAAGTGGAGGTGATAAAAGAGGGTCACCATCACATAATCAAGTATATAGATAAAAAATAAAAATAGAAAAACCTCTCATCACCTCCAAAACCCTCATAATAAATAACCCATTTTTCATATAATCCACGAATCACATAGAAATTAAATTCATCCCATAATTTGGGAAATGACTGTAGAAGACAAAATATAAATATAGGGGCTTATGATAAGGGTATCATAAAACATAAAGTAATACTATTTTTGAAAAACACAAAATGATGCCATAAAACCAACTTGTAATTATTGGTTCCTTTACCCTCCTCTGAATCTTCCTTTTTAAAACACTTAGAAAACCACATATTCCTTTGAATCATAAAAAAAAAATAACAAACTCTTTCAAATGTAATAAATTTTCTCTACGGAAGAATTTTGGGAATCCAAAACAGAAAATTAATGAAATATTACCTTGAAACCATAAATTTACCCTTTATAATAAAATATAGCATCCAAAAAATATTTATAATTGAAATTTATTTTCAAAGATACACCAATAAATTTACACAAACACTCAACATATAGAAGAATGATGTTTAAAAAAAAGAGTCGGAAAATATACATAAATCCCTTTAAGATAAGTGTATAATTCCTCAAAATCATTTTATAATCCCATAAAGGGAATCAAATATCGATTTTTTTTGATAAAATAATGATTTTAGAAACTTAATAATTTTATAACATGTCCAAAAAATGACCTCTAGAAAAATAGTTACATCAATCCTAGTAAAAATGAGTCACCCTAAATGGAATAATAAAATCCAAGGATGACATGACTCTATTTAAACCATGAATAAACAAAACCCTAAGGATAGATCAAACCAAACCCTAAATCCATCTTTCCCAAGTATTAGTATTCTTGGTAGGAAATATAACCTAGTGGGATTGGATGAAGGAAGAATGGTAGAAAAATAATGAGGGATTCACCTCAATGAACTACTTGAAATTCAAGGAGTATGATATTAGAAGAAATAAGGGAGAATAAAATGTTCTTAGGTGATCTCCACTTGTTTAGATATGTTATAGGTTTGAGAAAAGTGGGCCAGTGCCCCTTAAAAATTAATGGGGAGTATAACCAAAAAATTTAAAAATTTAAAACTCAATGTAGAAAATCATGATACAAAGCACATTTCCATGACATGACATGACTTACCCATGGAGGAACAACATGATGGGATCACTACCCAGGTTGTGTTATTGTGTTACCACCTCATGGGAAGGATTTAGTGGTGTGGAACCCTCTATTATGATGAAATTAACCCACACTAATTCCATAAAAAATCACAACCAACATGCCAGGGTCACATCGTGGTTGGACTTATCAAGGTCATAGGGTGACCCACTATTGTCTAGAAATGTGAGTTATCCAAAAAAAATCAAGGTATGACCACCTTATGTCACATAATGACCCACCTTCTTCAAGATGTGAATATTTAATAACAAAAAACTATAGGACTAAAAAAACTATAGAAGATCTGAAAAAAATAAAAGTAATCCAAAATTATACTAAATTAATCACTACAGTGGCATGGGGGTGTCACAATTTTCACCACCATAACATTTCCTACATCCCAAAGGGTACTGTCAAAATTATGAGAAATATGAAATGAAAAATCTCAACACCTATTATATGATGTGGTAGGGTCAGGAAAAAATTCAATTTATCCAGCAGGAAAAGAGAACTTAACAACAACATAACTTCCAAAATAAAACAAAACAAAAATTAAAAATTTTCAAAAATATCTTATCTTTATTCAATCCACTATCAAAATACACAAATAAAAAAGATCTATAATAGGTATATCCACCACATATAATTCATCATAAATATTATTACTATGGATAAAAACTAATACTATAAGGATATAACCAAAGAAAGCACATCTCCTCAAACCACACAATGGAAAAAATAATCCTCTATCAGCCACAAATAACTATTGAAAAAATGAATTAAAATAATAAAAGGGAGTATTAAACAAATAAATATTTTAATAATAAAAAATAAGGTCAACTATCCATAATTATCCCTTGAAATAGGAATGAAAGTGGTCCCTCATCCCAGAAAACACCTTAAAATAGAAAAACACAAGCTTCACCCTTGAGTCGTGATGCTAAAGGAAACTACCATGGGACTTGGCACATGGACCACCCTCTCATCATGAGCCTTGATGAATCCCATGAAAGGAATAATATAAAACTAGGAACTATCCAAATCATATTAATATAGGAATAACACTCATCCATGTTTTCCTATAATTTACCTAGGGATAACAAGAACAATTGATAAAAAGGACAAGTCTAACCACAATGTTAAAGTCACAAATAATCCTCATGATACACTAGGAAAAAATGACGTATGAGAATAGGAAGGAAATAATAAATACCTATGAAAATAAAAGTGAAGAAAAATCACAATAGTAAAATAATAAATAAGTATCTCAATATCTTAATCAGATATAATCTCATTAAGAATCAATAAAAAAAGAATTATAATTAGATTCCCGAAAAGACCCAAGACTCGCTCTCAATTACATTCTAATATGATTCTAGGATAAATTCACAATTACTAGTATGAGTGTTATATGGATAACTTTATCAATTAAAAATCTCCTAAGGGTCATCTATAAATATCTCAAAAGGAAAGAGCACTAACTCTAAGAAATGATCGACATAATCCTTCAGTATTCACTCACCCCAATGAATGATTCTAAAATTATTAAATTTTAAAATTAATGTAACAAGGGTCAGAATGGAATTTTTATACCTAAATTATCTCTAGACCATTTATCTCCAAAAAAATTAGTCCCCATATAGAGTATATTTCAAATTACTCAAGGATACCAAGTATGCAGAGTGTTCTCATTATACTACTCTATTTAGAGACCGGGAAAAGTCAACAAATGAAAGAGTTACATTTAAATGAAAGAAATTATCACCATAGGGTTCATAGTTATAAATATAATATATATATACTCCATTAATACCTTTCGTATATGAATATGTAAATAACCCAAAATATATATCCAACCCAATCATTATTTGTAACACAAATCAAACAATCCATACCTACCCAAGAGATTAATCCAAAAGCACAATTCACTAAATTAAGTCACACTTAAAACCCCATTTATATAAAATGACCACTAGTTAATAAATTATACAACAAAAAATTTAAAAAAATAACTGATGATTTAGAAATATTGTTCTTTATTTTGAAAAAACTCATGATACTGCGTTTCATTAATTATAATCCAAACTTCCCAAAATTGTATTTTTTATAAAAAATCAACAGTTTTTAAGACTGTGAACTTATTTAAATAATAATTCGATAAAAAATTCATAAAGTAATATATAATTTTAAAAATAATCTATCAATTTCATCAAAAAATAAAATCCTTTCATGAATTTTAATTTTGTTTTAAAACATTACTATAATGATCCTCATTCTTTTGAAAACATTTTCTGAATCCCATAATTAAATCCAACACATTCCATAAAAAATCACGAGGGTGAAAATAATTTATAAATAAAAAACATGTTTTAAAAATAAAAACATTTCATGAAATTATCTTTTCAAATAAACCACCAAAAATTGGTTTCAAAACACAAATATTTTATGAAATCAATATTTTCACAAAAATAATGATTTTAAAAAAAATTCCGAATACATTAAAAAATCACTAAACCATATTCAATCTTTTAAAAAAAATTAAAATCATTAAAATAGAAATTATAATTAAAAAATGGTCAAAAAAAGAATCTAAAGGGGATATAATGCTATAAATGTTATAGATAAATTATTTTTTAAACCACAAGAAACTATGTGATAACCTTTGAGAAGATATAAAAACTATATTCATGAGCTCTATATGGTTTTAAAAGTCTTGTGATATAACTATAAAACATCAATTATTATTATTTTATAACCCAAAACTAAAAAATACCATAAAAACATATGTTATAACTAAAAGAAAATCAAAACACTATGAAAAAAATTCTAAGCCAGAAAAAGAAATAAAGAATAAAATGTTGTTGTCCCATGGTGACTTATGTTTCATCATGTAAGGTGGTGATCAAATAACTAATCATAGACTAACTCCATATTTTTGACATTACTATCTTTAATCAACCATGATACACTCAAATAAGAATAGGTAACTCTAATACTATTTTTCATGGAATGACCTGGGTTGTCCTGACATGTCACATGGTTTACCCAGCAACATGGCCCAAAGAGCATTTCTAAAACCTATGGTCATTCATCTAGTACCTGATAATGAAAATTAAACACTTAATAATGGTTTCCCTGTAATATATCAATATGAACAGTAGGAACTAACTAAAATATTACATGGTATATCTATATATTGGATTACATTAATTTCAAGACATCAATTCTAAACAAACAAACAAAGAAAACATAGAGTAAGGAATAATAAACTTCTAAATGAAAAAAAATCAATAAAATAAATTAATCACCACAAGTAATTTATAGAATAGTAAAGATCAATAATTATTTTAAAACATATATTGTATGTAAATACAAATGATAACCATAATACAAAACAAACCTGGTCGAGTTGGCCGATCCCCTAACGCTAAAAAGAATAATAAAAATCATGTTTCATTTCTATAACATCTCCATGTGAACCATTATAAATAACCATATCTCCAATATCCATTAATATAATAAATTAATAAAATCTAAATAGAGATCAATATATAATAACCAATATAAATGCATGAAATCTATACACACACAGGTGTGTATATAAGGTGTGATATAAACATGCCTAGTAGGATTTCACCATACAGTCTATGAAATTCCTTTCATAATAAATTTTCAAAATTCTATTTTGAAAAGTAATTATATAATATTTATTTCCCATGATAATGTTTGAAAAAAAAGTATCATACTCTTTTCCATTTTTATAAAACAACCACCCTTTTTATAAAAACATGGGTGAAAACATAACTTATAAAATCTAATCCTTAAAACCGTGAAATAAGAAAATTATAATTTAAGATACTAAAAAATACATTTTTATTATTTCATATCATTTATAAAAAATTCTAATTTATATAAATACATTACTTTTATTTCAAATGACTACTTTCAAACGACATTTTAAATCCCATTTAGAAAACAATCCATATTATAATGACAGAAAATACAACACAGACATGTACAATATTTTCACTGATGCATAAAAAGATAAAAAATTACACAATGGTTCCAAATATCAAATGAAGAAGTAGAATAAAAAATTATGGTATGGGAATATACTATTTTGAATAATCAATAATAGATACGAATCATGAGAAACTTGTTAAGTGCAAATAGGCAATCCTATAAAATATTAAATGGAACCAACTTCCATAATTTTTTGTATTCAAAATCACATAACCACTCAACATAATCCCACTAGATTCATCAAGGTTAGTCCCTTATCTAGGATGTAGCACAAAACTATGGAAAACTAGAAATTTTATAATATAAACTAGTGTTTTCTGAATATAAACCTCTCCCTAATTTAAAGGCTCCCACGAAATAAATAGAGTAGAGGTGAGAAAAAAGTGCCTCATCAAATTAACAAATATATCAATAATAATTTAAAATATATAAACCTCACATCACCTATAAATACATTATAAAAAATATTCCATTTTACACAACATCAAAGCATCATATGGCTATTCAGTTGATCCCATAACTAAGAAAATTTCGATAAAATAAAAAATATAAATCAAGGGGAATAAACTATGGGTACCATAACACAACAAGTAAAACTATTTTATAAAATTCCAAATGATCCAATGAAACCAAATTCAAATTCCATATCCTTTTACCCTCATTTTAAACTCACTTTTTAAATATCCTTTATAAATCATTTATAAGAAAAACATTCTTGTAAAACATTTAATCCATAATATAGTCTTTTGAAATTAGGAACTCCCTATAAGGAAGTATTAATGGAATCTGAATCACCCTTATCATGATATATTTCCTTTAAAATATTATTTTCTTATTTAAAAACAAAACAGTTTCAAACAACTATTTCAAATTCACATTCATTTTCTAACTTAATATAACCCAATTACACAAACAGTTGACATGTATAAGAAAATAGTTTCAAAAATAAATAATGGAAAATATATAGAAATCATTTTGATCCAAGTATATATGTTTGGGAAAATAATTTATAATCCCATTAAGGTCATCACATATTGGTATAATTTAATGAAGTAATTATTTCTAGAATTATAGATTCTTATAAAATTTTCAATAAATGAGATGCATTGAAACACAAACCTCAATCAATGTATAATCAAGTAGCCTTTGAAGGTGAAATATATTACAAGGAAGAAATCAGTCTCTATAAAACCTAAACAACATAAATAATAATGTTTGATAAACTGAAATCCTAAATCCATCATTCAAATTTATTATGGTACACGGGAGGAAAGAAAACCTAGGGGATATGGAGGAAGAGAGATGAGGAGAATAATAAAGAGGGATTTATATCTAAGAGCCACTTGAAATAGAAACAATGAGATATTGTAAGACAAGAGGATGAAGAATTAATATCCAATGGGATCTCCTCTTTTTTAGTCACATGAGAGGGGGAGAAAAAAGGCTAAGTGAACATAAAATCGAATAGGTGTAGAACCAAAAAATAAAAAGATATAAATTTGAGCACAACACATCATGACATGACCACCTTTATCTAATCATAACATAACTTCCATAAATAGAAACATAATCATGTTCTCATTTCTTAGGTTTTTGGTAATCCACCTCATGGATAGGACTTTATGATATGATAGGACCGATATTAGCTGTGGTGTGACCCAATACAACCTTGAACTAAAGTTCCCTAAAACAACTACGCTGACATCACCCACCTATATTGTTATGTGAATGTTCAACCATTAAAAACCATAGATCCATAAAAAACCAAAATATATCAAAATATTTAAAATAAAACCAAATTATACAATATTAAATACCATTATGACATGATCATGTCACTATTCTTTCATCTATATATTTTTTAATCCCCAAAAAGTCATGGCCAAAGTAGAATGAATGGGAAATAAAACCTCAACACCCAATATAATATGTGTTTGGGATAGGAAAAAACTAAAGAGGTCCAGTTAGAAAAGATAAAAAGGAAACATAACTTCTCAAATACAAATTAAAAAAAATCCTCAACATCATCAAACATTTTCAAACATTATCTAGACCCCTATCAAAATACATAATGCTCAATAATCCAAGATACTGAAAATTGGTCTTTCCTCCATTTAGAATTCATCTAAAAAGGGAAGAATTGGTATAAAAACTCCAATCCAAAGTATATGACCAAGACATAAACATCTTCTAAAATTACGTAATGTAATGAATAATCCCCTTTCAATCACAAAAGAATGTAAAGAAATGATTCCAAATAGTAAAAGGGAATACTAACCAAGGAATATCGAAATGTAAAAAATATAAGGTCAACCATCAATTTTATTCCCATGAAATGGGAATGGACAAGATCTCTAAATATTGAAACATGAATCAACACAAAACAACATAGGATATATATAGCCATGGGTCCTAAAAAAAATTAAAATAATATGAGACCCAACTCACAGAACACCGTCTCAAGGAGAAATAGATAGAATCCCAATCACGGTATAAAATCATTCTGGGTACCATCCATAGCGCTATATATACAGGTATAATACCCATACCAATTACCCAAGTAGATGACTAATAATTACCATGAACAATTTATAAAAAGTTCATGTCTCCCCATATGGATAAAATAATATATAAACCAATATATATATATATATAACAAGGGATTAGTTTAACAAAAATTAAAAAGATATATCCCAAATAAGTTTGGAAGAAAAACCTAATGAATACATCAATAAATAATTATCTCAATTTATTATTCTACTCAAAACTCATTGAAAATAAATCCCCAAAAATATGATCATTTGATTCTGAAACATGCTCAAGGCACCCTCTCAAACAATTTATTATATTATACTAGCCAATCATCTATATAAATTATTTGAGACTTGAATGAATATATCTCTCCAAAAACAAACTCTCAAAGAGTATTTGACACCTATTTATATGAAAAGAACACTTACGTTGATAAATAATCAGTACAACCCTTCCCCATTCACTCACCCATATGAAGGATGCTAAAACCATTCCATTTAAAAAATAAATTTCCAAAGGTTTATAATTCTTTTTAATCTCCCTTAATTATCTATAGATTCATTATTGTCTAAAATGAACCTTAATAACCATAGATTTAGGATGTTAAATTACTCAATAAATATATTAATGTATATGATTCGGATTCTAACACTATATTCATAGTCCATAAACTGTTAGTAATCAGATGAGTTAATTCTAATTGAGAAGAGGAATCATCCTACTGATCATATTTGTTTTTCACAATCCATCAAGGAAATCATGGGAGGCATATCTAAAGAACTAAAAACATTATCCTAAACCATTAATAATTCATAATTAAATTTAAACAATTTGTACATATCATATGGATTAAACTAAAATTATAAATCACCAAACTAGAACACACAAAAAATAATGTCTTTAAAATAACCATTGTTTAGTAGAGTTTGAAAGCTCATTTGAAAAAACTATTGATGATCTAAAATTATTCCGCATTATTTAAAAAACTCATGTGGATCCATTTAACAACATAAAATCCCAACTTCCCTATATTGTAATTTTGTATAAATTCATTGGTTTCAAATACCAATATCATTTTTAAATATTAAACCCGCTCAGAAATAATTAATTTATTCTTTATTTCCAAAATTTTCTATGAATTTCATCTTTAAACCAGATCTTTCCATGAAATTAAATTTTATTTCAAAACATTTCTATAAGGATCCCATTTCCTTTCAATTTTTTTATAATTCCATATTGAAATCAACCAATTTTAAAAAACACTCCATGTAAGTGAAAATAATTTATAAGTATACCAACAAACCATGTTTTAGAAATGTTTTTTCTTCATAAAATTACATTTAAAAAAAATCCTCTAATAATTTTTTTTAAACAAATTTATATAATCAATGTTTTCACACAAAACTATCTTTTGAACACAAATACAAGCACAACATGACGTCTCAAAAACCTATTCAATCAATCTAAAATAAACAAAAACAAATCTAGTAGAAATTATAAATAAAACGTGGTCTAGATAATGGATCTAGAAGGTATGCAGAGTCTTTCATGGTATGAACCCACGATTTGACAACCGGTGTTCCAATATCATGACATAGTGTTAGAAAATATTATATCTATCTACAAAATCTCCACATAGATTGACATGCTTTTTTGGAAACTCATGAAACTATGGTTGTTAATACATTTAATTTTAAAAATCAAAGAGTCCCAAAAAGTATCTGATATAACTCCATGGGGATTAAATTTTTTTCAAATATATTAAGAATGAAACAAATATTCAAGACTCAAATATTTATGTCCCATGGTTAATCATCTTTATTACTTAAAGATAGTGATTAGGAACCTACTCATGAACTACCTCTAGAGTTTTGAAAGTTCTATTATCAATTAACCATGAAGAAACCCAATAGAAATCTTATTCTATGATACACTTTTTGTTTTGAAATAACTTGGTTTGTCCAGACATGCCACCTGGGTTAGGACCTACCAAGGCCCAAAGGGTGTTATCAGTACCAAAGGTCTAGAAACTAGTTCATTTTTATCAAGAATACACACTTGGGAGTGATTTCACCTTTAGATTACTATAATATGTAGTGGTAAAAACCAAAAAATATGTTATGGTATGTCCTTACAATGGAATTCCAAGCCTATGGAAAATAATTCTAAATAAACAACCAGAATAAACATAGCAAAATAAAAAATAAATATACAAAATATCCATAAACAATAAAAGTGATTATTCTAATTTATAAATATATAGAACAAAAAACATCCTACATGATATTAGAATATAAAAACAAAGGAAATAAAAATTATAACTATATTAAACAACACAGTTGGATGAGTTGGCCGAAATAGAAACATCCAAAAATAATTAAAAAACCAAAACTATAGCTCAAACATCTCCATGTGGCACATGTTCACTCACTATATTAACAAAATACATAATAAAAATATATGAAAATTATCTAAACTAAGATCATGATATGGGGACCTATATAAAAACATTAATGTTCCACACACACACAAACCCACACATGGTTGTATACAGAGTGTAAGCTAAATAGGCTTAATTGTATTTCACCATAGATTCTATGAAATTATTTTCATAATCCATTTTATAAATTTGTTTTTTTGACTATAATTATAAAATACATTTTTCTCCTGATAATTTAAAAAGAAAAAATTAACAATATCCTTTACCCATTTTATTGAAATTATCCACCCTTTTCATAAAATCATTTATGGAAACATCACCTATAAAATCAAAGCATTAAAAACATGAAATTAGAACGTTTCAATTTTGGATAATAGTACCAATCATTTTTTGATTTTTTTTAAAAAAATCACATATATAGGTTGATAGTTTTTTTGAAAGCATACCTTTTTATCCATTTTTGAGAAATTATTTAGAGGAGAAAAACAAACCATAAGTGATTAAAATATAACATAAACAAGTATTATATCATTAGTGAATCATGGGAATAAAAAAACCATAATCATACAATGGTTCCTAATAAATAAAAATCACTTTGTGATGAAATTAGGTATAAAATAGGAACCCCCTATATGGGATCATCAATAAGACCTACAAATTATGTACAATTCATTATGTCCAAATGTTAGACGATCCAAGAAAATATTTAATGAAACCAGATCCCATCCTATGTTGATTTCTTGAAGAAAGAACCACCTGACTTACTCTCAATAGGCTCATCTTGGAAACTACCCTAGCTAGGTAGTAGCATAAAACAAGAGTACACTAATCAGTTCACAATCTAAACATGTGTATCATAAATATTGGCCTTTACCTTATCCTATAGTTCTCATAATATCATTTGGGTGGAAGTGAAAAAACATGTTTTTAATCAAATCCACATGATTATCAATTATATATCAATACAAATAAACCTCTCTTCACTACCAACACCCTTACAAGGAAAAACACATTTACATATAATCTAAGCATCATGAAGAAATTTAATTAGTCGCATAACTCATAAAAAGTCTAAAAAAGACATAATATAAATAAAAGGGCTCAAACTGATGGTATCACAACACATTAAGTAAAAATGTTTTATAAAGTTCAAAACTGGCCCTTGAAATCAACTTCAAATGCTAATTATTCTTATCTCCCATATATTTTCACTATTGAAACTCCATTTAAAAATAACTTTTTCAACAAAACATTCCTTTAAAACATCATAAAGAATAATACAACCTTTTGAAATCAATAACTCCCATATATAGAAGCCTTTATATAAATTAAAGAATCCCTTTTGTGAAATTTTTCATTGAAACAATGATTTTAAAATTTAAAAGTAAATGTTTTCATA
Source organism: Viscum album (assembly GCA_963277665.1). Taxonomy (NCBI): domain Eukaryota; kingdom Viridiplantae; phylum Streptophyta; class Magnoliopsida; order Santalales; family Viscaceae; genus Viscum; species Viscum album. The sequence goes on along the minus strand of OY728128.1, from coordinate 254,992,571 downwards.
AACCTCTTTTAAATTGAAATTAATTTTCAAATATCCTACAATAAATTTAAATAACCATTAAACATACTTAATAAACTTGTTTCAAAAATAAATATTTGGAAGACCTATGGGAATCCCATTATGAAATGTAAATAATTATTGGAAATAATTCTATAATCCCATGATGGAAAAAATAGGTATAATTTGATAAAATAATTAATTTAGAAACCAAATAATCATCTAATTTGATTAATAAAGAAGTGTAAAAAAACACCAACGTAAATCCAAGAGAAAAATAGAACCTTTAATGAAAAATCCAAACTGTGGAGGAGATCACTCTCTAGGAAGGCAAAACAACCAACACACTAATCGTAGGTAATCCAAAAAACTAAATTCCATTTCATAGTGATTATGGTTTATGTTATTGAGGAAAACCTATGTGAAATGGAGAAATATAGTATATGAGAATAATGAAGAGTTATTTCCCAAAAAAACCTCTTGAAATCAAAGGAGGACCTTATAATAAAGGAGGAATAATAAGACAACTCCTAGGGGTTATAATCTAGTTTTTTAATGTGATACGGAGGATAAAAGAGAGTTAATTCCCCATAAATATAATTAGGGTAGAACTGAAAAATCACAAAATTAAAAACTGCACAAAACATGCTCTAGCATGACCTTCCCTATTATGGCACGACATGAATTCCTTGAAGATGCAAAAAATTATGGGACCATTTGAAAGGTATCATTGTGGGGTTTCCTATAATCTTTATATTTATACCACTATGAGCATAATCCAACCATGTAATAAATCCTTCATGAAGGCATGAATCACTCTCCCTAAATAAAGACATAATGATGATCATTTTTCAAGGGCCACATCATAGTGTGACCTATCTTGGTTGATTCTCAAACGTTATAGTATAAAAACATTGGTCATCAAAAAATCTACTCACAAAATTACCCACCTATGCTGTATCATGGCAGTTCTGTTATCCAAAATAGCATAACTAGAAGATAACCAAAAGATCCCAATATTTTAAATTAACATAAAATCATACTATAATAATAGATTAATGAAATATTGGTGTCATATATTGATAATTTTTGAAATCTAATAAATATTTATTTTTGACTTATAGGATTTAACCTCACATTAATCTGACACATTGTGTGGTTGGTATTACTGAATGAACATTTTTTAATTTAAAATTCAAATTTATGTTTGAAACACAATCATATACTCAAAATGGAGAAAATGTTCTTGGATTTTCCATATCTTTTATGAAACGTATTCATGAATCATTTTGGATGTGTAATAATTAACCACATGTCATTATGAGAAATGATGTGACCATTATTATGGAAAGTGAATGTTTTCATTTAAAAACAATATTTAAGTTCAAAATGAATATAACATACTAAAAAACTAGCGAAAACAATCATATTATGTTGATAATTTTATAAAATGATCCATTATTCATTTATGATTCATAGGAATCAACCACATATCAATTAATCAAATTGTGTGTCTAGTATAAATGAAGGATAATTTTTTCATTTAAAAGTGAAATTTAATTTCAAAACACACATTACATACTTAAAAATGAGAAAAAACATAGATTGTCTTGATAATTTTTTAAAATAATATCATTCAATTTTTAAATGTTGCAATTAAGTTCATGTTAATATTATATATGGTGTAACTATTATGATTAAAAGTGTCTAATTTCATTTCAAAATTACCTTTATGTTTAAATCAAGTGTCACATACTGAAAAATATGAATGTATAATCATATTTCATTGATACTTTAGGGAAATGATCCTTGAATCATTTTTTATGTATGATATAATTAATATGAAGTTCTACACCAACGGTTCCATAAAACCATTGGTATATGTAATTCAAAAAATAATCATTCAGTTGGTTTTGATCCCAGCATCTCCCATTTGTGATTGAAAGACCTAACCACTAACCTAACTTTCTTTTGTAAACATAATTTCATAAATATATATATGTATTATCATAAGTATTTTAAATTTTGATTTATTTAATGTCCTATATAAGAATATTCCATTAAAAATACATATACCTATACCAACGGTTCTCAAAACCTTTTGTATAGACCTATACAAACAGTTTTGAGAACCATTGGTATATGTTCTTTGATTTTGGTACCTATACCAATGGTTGTGGACAAACCGTTGGTATAGGTCCATATAAATGACTTATACCAACGGTTTTGGCCAAACCATTGCTATAGGTCCAAATTATTGAACTATACCAATGGTTTGGCCAAAACCATTAGTATAGATCATATTTCTAGTAGCGTTTAGCTGATAACTCTTATCTCATAATCAAATCAAGTGAAACCTTCTTAGAATATTTTAATACATTAGGAAAATGATTTCGTATTCATTTTTATGTGTAATAATTAACTTCATAAAAAACTAAAAAATAGTATTTCTGAATTGACTCGAAGTGCATGTTTTTATATTAAAAGTATCATTTTTGTCGAAAGGAAACGTAACATACTCAAAACTAAGAAAATTCACATGGATTTTCTTGATACTTTAGGAAAATTATCCATGATTCATTTTTTATGTTTAGTAATTAATATCATCTTAATCTGACACATGTAAAGATCAATATGACTTAAATCATATGTATTCATTTAAAATTTACATTTTATTTAAAAATGTGTTTTATATACTCAAAATCAATAAAACACACTCAATTTCTCATGATTTTTATGAAATTAATCAGTAATTAATTTTTGATATTTAATAATTAACCTCATCCGAATCCGAAACATGATGTGGCTAGTATGACTAAAAATCCTTGATTTGAATTTAATATTGTTCAAAACATATGTTACATACTCAAAAAGGAGAACACATGTTCATATTTTCTTGATTCATTATGATAAAAACAATTATTTATTTTTCACATTTAATAACTAATCTCACATCATGTAAAGACCCGGATATTTCAGGGAAATTTTTTTCATAATTTCATTGTAATTTTACGAGTCTGTTCCTTCTGATGGCACTAGATTCCGAGGCCCAGTGTGCCCGGAATCAATATCCAAAGTTTAGCTCGGGTACATTCCGTGAATGAACAAGCAGGTTTTTATGTCTTTTGAACCGGTGCTCGGAATTGAAATCCGAGGGCACCGATGAAATCACAACAACAGTATTTTCTTAACGGAACCTTTATCGTGGTTGCGTTTTCACGGGAGGAGAAGTTAAAATTTGTGGTTTAAATGAGAAGTGAATAAAATTATGGAACAATTTTATTTTTATATCTATGGTCGTTTTATCCTTCATGGGGGAGTTGGGGTGGGATCCACAAGCAACTAACTACCCATGTGAGGATATTTGTGAGGTGGGGACCACACGAGCCCCAACCTTTCACATTCCATTAACTCACATTTAACTCTCATAAACTCCTCCCATAATCACCCCTTGTATTAATTTGCAACTCTTCTTCATTTATGTAACCTTTCCACTTCCTCCCCTCTCACTCCTTTTGATTTTCCAGCCTATCAAAATTAATGAAAAAAACTCTTTAATTAATAGATTAAAGAGTTTTAATTATTTTGAATACCTGGCATGCCTATTAATGTTGACAAAGTCTCATCTTAATATGGGTTGGGCAAATATTATCGTGGAACCTCTGGATGAGAAGAGAGCATTATCCATGATTCAAGAACATCTTCTTACTGCAAAGAATGATGCCTCTTCGTCGAAGAATACCGAGGTTCCATCTTCTCCAAAAAGACACCGATGAATGAGCAGGGATCGGTAGCGTGTTGCGGGCGCAAAGAACTACATTGACTCCGACGTCTTCCTCACATCGGATCCGACGAACGACGAACAACACGTGGTAGGGGTTGTTATGTTCAGGTTTTAATACCGTTCTTCAAGGTTCTCTAATTATTTGGTTTCGTTTGGCCGTTTGATATCATCTTGACAAGTAAGGGCTTGGACCGCATGAACACGGTCTGAACCTTCCCCCCTCATTCGTTGTTTGTGGACGATGGAGGCATTTGCGAAGAACTGTCCGGCGATGGGCCGACCACGAACGGTTTGTCAGAACATGATTGTTGGGTCGTCACAAAGGTGTGGCACCATCGCGACGCATGGAGTTGAGCCGGACCGTGGCCTAGCCGAGCCGCAGCAGAGGGGTGCGGTGCCGTCGAGCCGCGTTAGAGCTACAGGAGTCGCGCAAGGGGCGGGCCGCGATGGGGGTACGCGGCGCCCTCGGAGCTGAAACGCTCATAACATATGGATCAGACGTCCGATTGACATATCTTCGACTATTTTGGATTCCTTCTAATGAGAAGGATCTTTTGGAATACTTAACCGGAGGTTTGGACGCAGTTAGAGTACGATCGGGTTGGATTTAGCTTAGAAACCAACCGGGCCCCTGGAACGGGAAAGCCGATAACTTTCAGACCAGACGTCCGTTTGACGAACCGTCAGCGGCGTTGGTAATCTAGTTGAGAAACGGTACCTTTGAGTATACCCTATTAGTGTTTGGGGTATATTTGAGATATGTCCAGGTTGGTTCATACACGAAACCAACCGGGCCCCCGGGACGAAAAGGCTAATAACTCAAAGACCGGGCGCCCGATTGGCATGCCGTCTATTGCGTTGAGACCCCTGTGATGAGGAGGTACTTTTTGATACTTCATTGTTGGACTTTGTGATACTTGGAGTATCGACCAGTAGCTCGTGGAGCGGATCCTCCTGGAGACGAGCGTACCGAGTGCATAGACCTAGTAGCTATGGACCTAACGATTGCTTGACCGATTCGACTTAAAGTGAGTCGACTAGACCAGTGGACGGAGCACCCAGAATTTGGCGGCAGAACCATGACAGATGGAGCGCCTGGTAGTTGGTAGCATACCCTTGGTACTCAATATGAGGAGTAGCTCTATAGGTGGTTATGGGAACCACTACTGTGTTTGGGCGACAGACCACTGGCGGGGAGCACTACTGTGCTTGGGTGCGGACCCTCAGTACTTGACAGGAGGAGTACCTCAGTAGTCTATGGTTAGTGAGTAGCACCTAAAAGTCGTGACAGGGCCACTGTACTCGATAGAGTAGGAGTTCTTCAGCAGTTGTGGTTTCGATAATGAAAATCCTGGTTTGAGCTGAGTCAATGACTTTTGTGTTTTCCACATGATTGACATGGGTTACATGATAACTTAGGTATATGTATGGGAATATACTTAAGAAGTGGTTATCCGTTGATTTCATAACCTTTGTGTTTCCTCATGATTGATATGGGTTACTTGATAACTTAGGTATAAGTATGGGCTTATACCTAATTAAGGGTTATCTGTTGAGATCCGTCTTGTGGTTATCCTTGTTGGATTTAGTGAGACCCTGAGGGTCTCAGGGTCCCTACTGAGTATCTTTATACTCACCCCTGCACAAGCTATTCCCACACCTCGTTGTGTTGGATGCAGACGACGAACAACGCTGATAGAGACCGAGTGTACGAGGACTGGATGGTACCCAGAGGTGGACCTCATTACAAGTCAGTACCCAGATTTTGACTTCACGACGAGATGGTACTCGGTGGAGGTTGGCGGGAGAGAGCATTGAGGAGGCTATCTTTACCTACCCTTCAGGTAGGATCCGAGGTGTACTTCACGACGAGACGGTACTCGGAGGAGGTTGGTGGCGAGAGCGTTGAGGAGGCTATCTGTACCTACCCTTCAGGTAGGATCCGAGGTGGACGACCCAGGAGCTGCTTCTATCTTCCAGCTATTTGTCTTTTCTGTTGTACTTTCGTTCAGTTGTAGCAGTATCTTTTCAGTTGGGTTTGTATTCTGGCCCATTTCCCTTTCAGCACTATCTTTTTTTACTTAGTGTATTGCATCTGCTTGTACTCTGGTTGGATGTGTTTATGTTTTATAAAGGCAATGCCTTCCCAGTTATCAGGATTTACGCCATTAGTGCTTATTGCCAGCCCCTAGCCCATGGAAGGCGGACTTGGGGTAGTCATGACACGGGCCTCGAGGATGGGTCTTAACACATCAATTGGACACATGTTTTGGTTAGTATTACTAAAATTTCATGTTTTTAGTTTATAATTGACATTTTAGTTAAAAAAAGAATTAAAAAATAAAAATCAAGAAAAAACACTCATATTTCCATGATTATTTATAATTAAAAACAATTATACATTTTTGACATATATAAAGTAAACAAATATATTTCTAATTGAAATTTATCATAGATAATATATCATTTCAATTATTTTTTGTTTACAATTACCAAAATAATTTCTTTTACTATAGGCACATGCTTTTTTTGTATGTGGTTGGGATGAGTTTTGAAGAATGTCTACTATGTGAGTTATAATTTTTTTCATTGGTTGTAATTATTTTTGTTTCTAAGTGAATTTTACATGATTTTAATTTTACTGTACATGAATTTTTTTATTGTAATAATTTTACTATAAAGATAGTGAATGTAAATTGAAAGGTTTTCTAGTTTTATGTAATATGTTTTATAATAATTTTTTTATTGATGTTTTTATCAGCTAATGTAGAGTGTTATTTATATAATTTCTTGCACAACATGAAAGCACCTAACTTTAAACATTACATAATTTTATGTTTAGTTAGGAATTTTACTTTATCTAACATTAAAGATATTTTCAATTTTGGAGTTTTAGAAAATTAGGCCATAACTCACACATAACAAAACTATAAAAATACTAAGTGGACACTTTAATCAGTATCCAATTTTCTAATAATATAATGAATTTAAAATAAAGAATAAATTATTTTCATGTAAAATTTCAACGGACTTCAACATGAATTCTTACTTTAACTTACCCATTCCGAAACCTTGTAAATTCTTTTTAAAAACATGGGATGATAAAAAATCTCAGTAATGGATATCAAAATAAATGAAATTTCCATTTCACTAAAAACATGAAAACTCATATAAAATTTAACTTTATCCTAATTGTTCTTTTAGAATATGAAAAATAAAATTTCATATAAAATATAAACACCCAATTTGCTCAAAAAAATAATTAAAACCAGTATTATGAAATAGAAACTCCTTTATGTGACTTAAAAAATCATATTCATTAAATCCATTCAAAACAATTTTAATGGGAATAACTATACGATAGAATTTGAAACATATCAATGTTACAAATTAAATAATCATATAGTCCACTTCCATACCCAATGAATTGGTGAGATATCATGGAACCACCCATACTTTAATCTATAATGGGCCCACATGGTGCTATTTGGTCCACCAAATATATAATCTATAATTATCTAACCCAATGATATATTGGTTAACCCATGTATAAGATGTAATGGTATCACCTGAAATTATCTGGGACACCCCATTTAAAAGTTATATTGGACTCATCCATTTCATATAATTCTAAAGTAAAATTTAATTAAATAAAAAAATTTCACCATAAAATTAATAGAAACAGTCATTATTAATTTATAAAAATATAAAAAAGGGTTTAATGTCAATCTCTTGGAAACATGTTTAACCTGTGGAAAAAATGGATTCTATAACAATATATTAGAAACAATATTAATACATATATTGAAATAATGAAGATGGTATAAATAAAACAATATCACCAATTTATGATAATCAATAATATGTTTTTTAATATTTGTGATAGTAAATTCCATTAAAACATCATGAAGAACATTCTTACAGAAGATAATCCTTAAATATTCCACAGTGTCTCACAATACATTAAAGAATTTTAATGCTAATCCCCATGAAGGAATAACATTAAACATAACATTAAATAACATGAGAATAAATAAATTAAACATATGATAAGTCAAATGGGTTAAATATACACCTAAAAAATAAGGTGGGTGTATAACATAAAAAAATTCCTTAATGAAAGGAAATTGAGATGAAGTCCATTTTCTTGAGTCAGACTTGTCATGTGTGTATTTATCTACCAAAATAATACAAATAATTTAATTATTAAATTTCTTCATAATATTTTTCATGTTTATGATTATTTTTATTTCACTATTATAATGTTTAACACAACTACTTAAAAAATTATGTCTACATCGGGTGGTTTGATGTTATTTGGTTTTTGTGTCAAAACAACAATGTTTGGTTAAATATGGTCAAAGTGGTACATATATAAACATATAAAGAAAAATAATCATGAAATAATTATCACATTTATACATAATTAATACATTTAAAACCAATAATAAATTTTGGTTATGAAAAATGAACCAACGTTAAAATCATGGAGATGGTAGGATGTATGTACGCATGAGTAACATTCCTATTTTTCAATTATCATTATGGAAAGAAGGTAAGAAATATTTATATTTCAAGAATGATAATTATATCATATATAATATATTATTTAATCATATATACTTCTATATATATATTATATAAAAATAATCTTATTTCTTCGAGGAGGCAATAATTCATATGTCTATGAATGACGTTATCACTTTTTCAGTGTGTCAAAATGTAATAATAGAAATGATATATTATATTTACATAAAGGTAATTATCTCATTAATATAATATATTTTCCATTTATGTGACATATTCATTAATTAAACCCATCCTTAATACATTCCATGTAATGTGTGAACATATCACATTGCTTTGAGGAGGTGATAGTCAACACTTCTACTAAAAATGTTACTGTATTCCTAAAAAATAAAATAATGAACCTACGTGATATATAAAAATTACATTATTATAAATAAAACATTAATATAACATATATCATATAAAAATATTTTGGCCATCACAACTCGCAATCATGAGAGGTGGTAAAGGAAAAATAAATGACATCATTTTGCGAAGTGGTAGTCCTCCATATACACATATATTAGTTTAATTAACCATTTTATGGAAGTGTGTGTATGTGTAGTAAGAAAAAACACCATAAAAATATCATAGTATATTTTTTATTTTGAGGTTATTTTATATAAATTTATTAATTTTAATTGAAGTGGGTTGGAAAAGAAATAAAAAATAAATGCACGTTGAAGAATATTACCTCTTTTTCGAGTAACTCCTTTTGGTTTTCACCAAATGGATTCTTTGGATGAATTTATTACAAAATTTTGGATTTTAATATGATAGAGGGGATTTCAGTAGTTTATTTGGGCAGGGTTTGGATGATCCATATTGTTTTATAGGTTTGAATAGAAGAGAATATAGAATGAATGTTTATAGTGGAGAAACAATGGAATTCTTATAAATTCCAAAAGGTAGACACTGTTGGGAGGTCTCACATACCACATATTCTTATAAAATGAAAAATAATGGAGTAAATGGTAGGTATAGTAGAGAAAATCTCACACTAAACAAAAAAATGATTTTTTATCATTTTTCCCTTAGAATTTCATTTTCCTTCCTTTTTTCATTTTGGGTTTTCATTTAGGTAACGAGTTTTCTAACATTCTTAAATAATCTATTAATAATAAATTAAAGTAATATTTTTTAGAAAATATAGATTTAATTACTATAAAATAATAAATCTAATTTATAAATTAAAAATTCCATATGTTTTGGAAATTTATTTTAACAGAAACACATGTAACGCATAAAAACACTACATTAGCTATTACTATGCTAAGAAAGTTTTCACTATTTATGGGTCGATATTTACATATAAAAGATAAATTGAACCTTTAATGGACCATATTTAATATTTATTGACACTTAAAAATCACGTTTCTTAAGATAATATTTTTTTAATTTTAAATTATTTAATAAAATATCATTTATTTTACTTAATTATTAACTAAATAATCCTTGAATTGGAATTTATTAAGAATTTAATGTAATTATATCATCTCTAATAAATATAATATCAATTATTATGACAAAAAAACTAATTTATTGTCTAAAATATTTTTATTACCTAATCTATGTAGCTTCTTCCCTACCCCAAAGCATTATAAGTGTTAAAGGTTAGGAAAGTTTACATTTTCCTTACATAACATATTATATAAGTAAATTTCATGGAATAATATCCCGATAGCCTATAAAAATTTATAATAAGGTGTTTAGGCTCTATATATTTCCATATAATGCGTTTTGGATAAGTTTTGGGTCATTTATACACCTTATATTATAATTTTAATCATTAAGTAAGCTTTTTATTACCTTAATCGGTGTAATTAATTTTAATTCATTTACTTAATATTTTTGATTAAAAAACAATTTTACATTATTATACATTATAAATTTTTATTATTCAAATATGGAATCCATTTTTCTAAATTCCAATCACAGAAGCAGCATAAATTAATTTAAAATTAATCCCATAGATGGGATGAGAAAGAAGGGTTTTAAAGTGAATATGTTCAAAAGGTTACTATGTTTTTATAACTAACTTCCATATAAAAATGATCTCAATGATCTAAATTGTATTAATATATTTTAAAGTACACTAATTATACTTTAAATCAAATTCTAAACATAATTTAAATATATAAATAAATTATATGAAAATACAGTTTTAAATTAAAATTTAGTATTGTTCACTATTCATCAAAATTTGAATGTTCTCAAAAAAATAAAAATATCACCCAAAGTAAATTTTTATAACACTATTTCAAAAAAGAATTTATTTATTCATATATAAATTATAAATTTTTCAAAATTTAATTTTAAAATAGGTGCATTATTAAAAAACTACAAAACGACCTTTTAGAAAAATAATGCTTTTATTCTTAAAATTGGATTTCTTCTTATCCTAAGCCCATAAAACATGTTTCATGAATTATAAATAATTTTATTAGATATATAACATACATATTTCATTAATATATTTCAATAATAGTGCTTAATTTAATTTATTAAGATTAAACACTATTCGGGTCATAAAAATAGTTATTCATAAAAATGCATCCTTTATATTCAATTGGTATTTAATTTTATTTATAAATAATCAGTAGTAAATAAATTAATTTTATAGACATGTGGAAACTATAATTTCATAATTTAGTTAAAATTATTTATTCCCACCATTCTTAATTCTAGGTAACAACTATCGTATAAAATGCGTATATTAATATTCTATCATTTTGTGGTAAGAGTCAGACATGAGTGTAAACTAAGACATCAAAGGAATAAATTGTTTAGTGCAATGAAAGAAACAATTTGTACTGTGTTTGATGAAATATAATCTATGTAGTTAATTTAATAATATCCATTAATGAATTAAAATTAATTTTAAAGAATATATTTCATAAAATATCAGGACGTTACACAATAACCAGAAAAAGCCTTTATCAGGACCAAGAGTAGTGATACTAAAGGGTCTTTTTATCATCTCTTATATTATCATCGATAATATAGGAATTTATTATAAAAATTAAAATAATATATTAATTCATCCTTTATCAGTGATATAAAAGTGCTGATAAAAGTACATAGCTTTTATAATCATTCAAAACATGATCACTTTTTTTAGTATTAATAGAATTGGTTTGTACCTCAAATAACAACCTTAATGAACTAATATAGCTGCAACACTATACCCCATCTCTTTCCAATTCCCTCACCACCTAGTATATGCATCCATTATAGGTCACACAACACTGACCTTCCCTCTTGGTTCAAACACCTTGTGTGCCACCGTAGGCCAAATCCTCATCCCCTTACATGACCTCCTCAATAAGGCAACTTCGTTACCAAAATAGTTTTATCGCTTCACCCAACCGGTACAATACATGGGGGTTTCTACCAACATTACTTTTTATACCTTTATCATCCATACTAATAGTGCTTACCCACACTTCCAATTCATCCTTTTTCCTCTTTTCATTATAACTGTGAACACACCGTGACCTATACGTGGAACAATACAAACACCTGCCTATATTTTCAATGAAATATCCACAATAGTGTTTATGGTCATCTATATAGTTTATATTTGTGATGAGACTAAAACATTTTTTATATGGAAAGTATAGTTAGTATTTGGTGATCAATGTCCATAGTGCATCAACAATGTTTACAATGGTGGTGTGTTATTCTTTGGTGATCGATGATTTAATGTTTTTAATTTAATATTACATGAAAATATTTTATAGTAATGGTATGATAACATGAACATGGTGATATCAATGTCCTACATTATTTATCATGTTTTCACACACTAATATAATAATAGGATTTTGCAGATGGGGAAACAAAGACCTCAATCGACAGTCTCTAATACCAAAATGAAATGTGTGAGATTTTTCTACCCCCCATCACTGTTTTCTGTAATTATGACGCTGAAAATCGCATCAACACCCCTATCACCATTCCACCCCCAGTCACTCCCTTCTCCACCCCCATTATCTCTTGTTTCCCTTACCACCCCCGCCACCGAAGCCATCAGCCCCCTGATGTTCGACTACCTGCCCTAAACCCCTCAATATCGCACTTAACCCTCTCTATGAACATAGTAGATTAGACATGGTTGGTATCCAAAAATTTAGGTCCATCTCACCCCATCCCTTCTCCCACCACGTCCCTTCTCACACCTAGTGCACTATTGACACAAAAAACTATACAGGATTTTAAGTGACCTCAAGGGGAAGAGAATATTGATCCACATCGACTAAGAAACTACGACTGCTGGAAGAGGTTCCATAGAGGTCTATAAAGGAAATTAAATACCACTTTTTGAGGGCTCAAAAGGCTACATTTCTAGTAGTTATAGTGATTTGTATGGTTGGATTCTTTTTCAGTGTTATAGTTTTGAAAAACATGGTTGTGATTGCATTACTTTATATAATTTTCGTATTTGATTTCCTGTTAATTCAGGTAATGTGGATTTTTATTTATTTAATTATATATGTGTTTGATTTATATAATGAGGAAATTAATGAATCATCAATTTCATTCCCATGTGATACCTAATATGTAATCACATGTGTGATACACATTAGAGAGTTTGTTTTTTATCTTTAAACACCTTGATAGGTGATATCTAACAAGTACTCAATTGTTGGTTAAAAAAATATAGTTATCTAACTATAAAAACCTCATTTATCCCCATTTTTTGTCATTTTATCTTATAATATGCCCAATTTTTCCATGTTTTTAAAATGAGGAAAATTAAAAATATCTATATTTTAGCCATATTTTTAAAACATGGATTTTTTTTCATTTAATCCACTTTTTTGGATGAAGTTAAAAAAAAATTGTTTATGTAATATATATATCTTTTTATTTCATTTAATTTTTTTATAAAAGCTAATTAAAATATATAAAATCGTAATAAATTAAAATTTAAATTTAAAGTGTCTGTTCCTTCCGCATTGAGAGGAGCCCACTTGGTGGGTGATAGGATGGGGTGGGTGATAGTGTTTTAGGCAGATGTGTAGGTGATTAGTTCCATTGATGGTGATTGGTTGTGTCATTGGTGAGGAGTGGTGTGAGGCATAAGTTATGAATTGGACACAAAACTGGGTGATAGAGGTGAGGGAATTCACTGGCCTCTGAGGGAATAGATAAGTTGGTGATAGAGAGAAGCATGATAATGATCTGTTTATGACGTGGGATGGTGAGGATGGAGATAACGTTAGTGGGGGATGGGGTGAAACATAAACTTGATGGACGAGGGGCTCTTTCACTAGCGGATAGAGATGGTGATACAGGTACCATGAATGCTCACACATGTGGCATTGATGGAGGTGGTGGGGACTCCCATTGGTGATGATGACCTACTGGTGTTGGTCAGAGTGGGACATGTATTAGGACTTAATTCTTAATGACTCTTTGAACCATGTATAAGGCTTTAATCTCACTAGGGTGTCCTATAAAGTCGTGTAATGGGATCTCTCTGCCCTGAAAAAAATAGGGGGATATTTTTTCAACAAAAAGGGGGCTTCCCCCCAAAATTATATATATATATATACATATTAGTGTGTGTGTACATGGTTATATATCTATTTTTATAAATTCATATATTAATATTAATAAATATGGGAATATGTATAATAATATTCCCTATTTAAAATTATGTGTGTGTGTTTTAATATATACAATTAATTATATATTTATATAATCCTTGAGGTTCTAATGAAAAATATAAATCATCCTTTTTTTGAAGCTATCCCGCATCATAGATCGTTAGAAACAAAGTTTACCTTTATCAATAAATTTATGTATCTCTTCCATAAAATCAATAAATCTACCCAACCACACTATTCCTCTCTACATATTTAGCATGTCAACTTCATTGTATTATTCAAGGAAGGTTTTCATGTTAGCGTTTCTAGGTGAGTCTGTTTTTATTCCTGATGGCCTATAGGGACACACTAGAAGAGGTGAAGGGAGTAGTATTTACAAAAATTTTAAATGGTGGCCAATTTACCAACACATAATTTTTCTTTTTTAAAAATAAATAATAACATTGAAAACATGGGAAAATGAATTTTCTTACAGTGTATTGACTATGTAAGAAAATGGTTTTGGTATTTTGCCAATTGATTTTGTCATAAACAAATGTGAGAATTATTCATCATACCAAAGGTTGAGATGTTAAATGATTTTAAGAGAAATAATAGTATTATCCAACATAAAGGAATATAACATGATAATATTATATCAAAATTATGAATTAGTGATAATTAAAAAAATAATTATTTAAATATAGAATTAAAATACTTGGAATTATAAAATTATAAATTTGGAATGTCTAAAAAACATATGATAGATCCCCATATTTTTCTATTAACCAAATAGATCCACCAATTCCTTGCTAATGAGGAATTTAATATCAACTGTTATGAAATTAACTCCCTTCTGGATTTTGATGCAATATGGAAGGAATGTTAGTGAAGACTACTTCACCATTATATTTGAATATGTATCATAATCATCATTATTACAAAATGTTAAATTAGTATTGTTACTATAAAATTTTATACTAATCTAAATCATTCCATACTTATATTCCTTAGGTTTCCCAATATATATATATATATTTATATGTTTAAACATATAATTGAATTTAATATTTATAACATAATTACTATATTATTTTATATTAAAAATATTTGTTTCTATATGAGTCGTATTCCATATTCTTAAGATCTTTATATATCCTTGCTGTACCCCACATCCACTTCACTAATATGATGGCATGATCCACTCAAAACCCATGTTCCAAATCCCACCAAGACCGACATACTCTACAGTAATCGAATGCTCATGTGAAACATTTTAGGCTATGTTCCATTGAAAATTTGGATCCTTATTCCATGTTACAGTAAAACATTAGATTGAACCCAAATTTTAAATTGAACTTCCCCTAAAAAACTCCACTATATAATCTAGTTACTAGAGATAGATGTCCCCCCAATCCAATGTCACATGGCCTAATCAATAACCAACTTCATTTGAACTTCCATCTTCCTTATGTCCCATATACGATAAGAACAACTATTCTAAAAAAACCATGAAAATATCCCTTATATTTTCTATCTCTATGCCTCCCACATAAATCAGCCATTATGATAACGTCTTACTCCCTTCATTGACCATTTCCACATTATCTTCAAAATAGATCCAAATAATACCTCCAACACAATTATTATATCCATGTAGAAACCAACTTCTTGTCAGCCTCAAAGTGATTTATATTATTTAAATGTTTATTTATTTTTACAACATCACTAGTAAGTATGCATTTCATTAAATTTTATAAATTATTTTTATTTCAAGAATTTTAGATTATTTTTCATAATGTAAGGCCATAATGAACAACTGAAGAGACCATGTAAGATGACTATGTAGATTTTAAAATTTTTACCAATATAAAAATCACAATCTAGTGTATAGTATTAGAAACTATGTGGAAGGGTTGTACATTTTTCCATTAAGTGGATTTTTGATTTATTAATATTTTGAATCTTGATATTAAACCCTTATTTTTTACTTTATGGTCTTAAGGAGTTATCCTAGGGTGTTCTCCAACCGAGTTATCCTTTCCTCCAACCATCATTAATGAATTATTTTTAGTGAATGGGTGGTTATTGGTAGAAATCAATGGTCACAGTCTCAATCAACCTTCCTTTCTCTTCTTTATATATTTTTATTTCCGTATTTTAACATAAACACCCATAGTGGATGAATCCAAGGCTATATATTGATAAATAATTAGGTATTTTGATGTTTTGAGTGTGTGGATCCCCGTATAATAATTTATTATCTATTAGAATGAATTATATTAATTAATATTATTTAATGAAGGAGATTCTATCCATTTATCTTCTTTATAATATCATCTCATTATTGGGGGGGGAGGGTTATAAATCCATTAACATTATTTTTAAACTTTCATTTGATAATTTTCTGTTGGTTTCTATGATTATATATTTTATTATCAATATGTATGTGTTATTGACAAAAAAAACTTTTTGTTTTTATGGAATTTATACTAATGATGGTTTTAAATGTTATAAATTGATCAATTAGACATCATACATGTTATTACCATGTAATTTTATTATGATTCTATTATTTATATTTTTGATTATAATTTTTTTATAAAGACAACTATTCATTATTAAGGATAAAATGATTTTTTTACATAGATAGGGTTATAAATAGTGGTATAATAAATTATATTGTTGAAGTGTAGATTTATATTAGTCGTTGGTTGATTTATCATGGAATACGTAGGTGTCTAGTTTGTGAAATTATTAGGATAGATCATTCTAGTAATGATTTTTATTTGACTAGAATAATTAGTTATGATTTTATCTGAAAAATAGGAACCACTAGTTATTATTTCTCTCTAGGAAGTGGGGGGGGGGGGTATTCAATAATGATTTGATTAGGAAGATCAACATTCTGGTTTGTAACACTAATAGAAGAATCAATGCACTAAATATGTCTAAAAAATGAGTTATTATTAGAGCCTAAAATCCACTCAAAAATGTGTTTATTTACATGTGATGTGATTGACGGAGTTTGTGGATCCTAAAAACTTCTCTTGAATTTATCAAATCATTAATTCTATTATTTAAATTTTAATCTTTAATTTATGAATCTATTAATATACCACAATCCTCTCATAAATGCATTTTTATGTTGTCTAATTTATGGTTTTTAGAAATTCATGTGCAGTTTAGTTTTTAATATAATTATATAGAATTATTGGATGTATCATTTTACTAATATCAACTGTAAAAACTGATTTTTTTGTAAGTCAAAAAATATTTTGGAAGGATGGATTTCAAAATTTGAATACAGAACCATATAGTGGTCAGGGAAACAAAACTGGGGTCTAAAAATGGATATAGGATTAATAAAAACACTCTGGGAGAATTTCTATGAGTTTGGAAGGACAAGTTTAAGATGCAGTCACTATTTATGGATGAAATGGTAAATTAAACACATCTATTAGTCATCTAATGGTTTCATTTATCAATCTATGGATGAAGTTGATGATTATATAGTGGTGGAACTGATGGAATCAGATAAATACTACGATAGTTATCTATATATATATGTATTGGATGAGTTGTTAGATATATTAGAACTATTATGAAGTATTATTATTTTGTTTTAGGGTATAATTTCAAAATTTGGGCACTTTTAACTTAGTATTTCCTTGGTTTATAGTAGTACTAATTAATTTATAGTGTTTATTCCAACGAGTTGAGTTATTATTGAACTATTTAAATTATTATATTTTCATTTTTCTTTTTGGGTTGTCTTGTGGGGCATTGAATTTTTTTAGAATTGCATCTTGAAATAGGGTTCTATGTGTAAATGTACCATAATGAATTTTTTGACATTAAAATTAGTTTTTTTGGTCTATTATTGAACTAAAATTTTGATTAATTTTGGGCATAAAATTAAGTTTTTTTGAAAATAAAATTATAACTAATGATTACATTTTTAATGACATTATTTTCCAATAATAGTAATGATCATAATTGATGGATTTTAAATTTTTTTGAATAAAATTAACAGAATGGGGATGAAATATAATAAATTATAGATCAATTGATGATGGATGGTTCAAAGAATGAATCTAGTGGGGAATATCATGATACCACCCATTACTCTACACTATAGGATTCCATTATGGGGTGAGAGTTGCGAAATATGATGAAAAATACAACACCATGATGAAGAACACAGTTCTATAAATAATTTAACTAATAGTCAAAAAATTATATAAATACAATTTTTTTAATGATAAGTATCCAATTTCGATGAGGTAGCTAGGTGTGTTCAACCAGGACAAATTTGAGTGAAACATACGTGCATTGAAAGCTAGCACGGGGTGACAGTAGCCCATAAATGAGGGAAACTTTTATGGGGTGACACTAAGGAATGAAGAGGACCCAAATTCATGGTATGTTGAAGTATCATGAGATTTCAACTATAGTTTTATGGAGTGTCCACATATAAGAATAATTTATTTAAGAAAGGAAAGTCTGATGTGGGACTATTAAAGCAGTTTACTCGACATAAATGAGATAAATGTGAACCAAGGATGGATATTGTTCTATATTTTATCCCATACATCACAACTAGGGATATGCATGATGTTAAAATTTTACATTTGATTAATAATGAACATCCTCACTAAATTATACCAACATTATGTGGAGAGTTGCACAATGAAAATTCCTTCGGATTTGGGTTCTTCTATTTCAACATCACAAAACCTTCCCTTGCACTGTGATTTGTTAAATGATATTTGTAAGACATTAAAACCATGGATGAAAAAATCCTAATGTTTGGTTCATAATATTCAAATAATTTAAATTAATAATAATATTAGTTTCTCTAAATCACATCTATATGATCACACCGTGGATATAATCAAACTATCAGTGATAGATATGGGTTTTTAATGATTGATATTGAAACCCTTCATGTTGACCCATAATGTTGACTAACTAGTTTAGGATGAATTTATCCAAATTTAAAAGGCATCCAAAATATGAAACCAAAAAAAATAGGAGATAAACCGAAGGGTAAATCTTTTATGATGGATACATTCCAATGGGAAATCCAAACATTATTATTAGACATTGATGTGTTGATTCATGATTGTGTAGATTGATATTAGGATTTTCATTTAAGTACATTTATTATTTTTTCATTATAAGATTTTTTTTTTCATCCATTGATAATTTATATTCTATCCCTTGAGTAAAAAATTTCAATTGTGTTGAATAACCAATTTATCCCAAGTAAAAAGTCACATAAGGGATGGTCTATCAATAATAGGGGATAATGATTTAACTTTTTATGATAATATTATTTTTGAATAAATTTTTAAGATTAATATTAGATTGGTTATTTTTTAATCATATTAACTAATCACCTATAGATAGTGATGGTGGATATGTAATGAACACTAATGTTGTATACGAGATTTGGAGAGGGAGGGTCGTCTTTTACTCAACTTTTTTCCATTGGAGATTGATCCTAAGGCATCTAGGAATTTATAGGTTACCATGGACAAATGAAACAAATATAATTATCTTGTTCAAATTTATACAACCTGATTGGATTTTGTTTTCCAATAATCCCCATAACTAATCACCACTTTTGATTCATAAAATGAATTAATCATATGTCTTTTGAAAACAATGTATGGAATTAGTCCACAATCAATTTTTTTCATATGATAGTTAGTCAAAAAAAGTTCAATATATACTATAATAGAATTTTTTATTAATTAAAATATCTTAACCATATTAATTCTAACCAGTTAGAGTTCTTTTATTCTTTTGAAATAAAAACTGAGAATGATTACTAGGCAATGATATACTATTTTCTATGTGGATTAAACTTAGGACTCTAAATTCATATATAATGATTTTTTTTGTTTTAGATTTTGCGTTTATATGTTTAAATTCAAAAAAACTACCATTTAACCCAAGAGTTAATTAAAACAAGTGACACATTACATTTTTAGATCTATTTATAGGGATAATGACATAAACTAGACAAAATATTAATGTGATGATCGATTGGTTTAATGTTTTATTTTCCTTCTACTTTTGGTTCTTTTTTTACATGAATGGGTCATTTATATTTGTCTAGGTATATGTAATAGGTTAATTATACCCATGATATGCATGATATCATGGATTTATGGTTTTTTGGATCTTGTGAATTCCACAAAAAAATAAAACATTTTATTTTACATAGTTTTAGAGAATAACTGATGAACAACTAATGAGAATATGGTGCATAGTAGGAGTTAGATCAAATAGTATATGGAGGATAATCTACATGAGAAATTAAACACATGGGCTATAGTATTACTTATATAGAAGGTGATACTTCAAGTATTGTTCGACTACCTATTCAATCCCACAATTTAAATCTACATCTGAGCATCTTGTAAATGATTTACAATGACGATCAATTTAGTGGAATATATAATGATGGACATCACGGACACCATTCCAACAACATGAATATTTGTAATAAATTTATGAATAATATAATATATGATGATTATACCCTTATTCAATCAATACCAGTTTCACTAATGGGGTATAAAAATCAGTGGTTGAAGTCACAACCTCATGGCTTCATTATGACTTACGAAGAGAAACCTAGATGTAATCATGGGAAATAATTTCCACCAACCAAGAAAAATAATATTAGGAGTGATATAAAAAATTTATAATATAAATATGATGATTCAACATATGAGTGTTGGGATAGATTCAAATAGATTCTATAGAGGTTACGATATCATGGAGTAACCTTGTGTATGTAGCTACCGTCCTTCAATGTTGAGCTGCAAAACAATTCAACGGACATATTTGTTTTTTTTCATATTAGTATGATTATTGAGGATGACCCCCTAAAATACCAATCCACATTGAATTATTTATATGATAATATTTGAAAATAGAAATTTGGGAGAGGTATGATCAATTGATTTGTGAATTAGGTTGATGAGACGAAAAAAATAGTTGCTTAAATTGATCATATGTCTAAGAAGACATAAAATATACTATATATTTATAATAACAGAGGAACCTTTGAACCAACCAATTTGTTTTATGTGAAATGTTTTGAGTCCCCCCACTTTTTCATATATTATCAGGATAGATAAGAATTCACCTAGATGGGTGATGTGAATTTCATAAATTATAGTCGGCCTCATCCATTCTAACAAAATTATTATTGAAAACCAGTGGGGTTAGTTTGAAAAAATCTAGTATGGAGAGTTTTTTGGGGGATGAATACTAATTTTTCTAAACATACTTCATGATTTACCAAAGTAAAAATATAATTGAGACCCACCAGCTAGTAATTTCAGAATATCCAACCACCATTTCTATAATAAAAACAATATCCATCGCAATAGTAAGTATCCTAGCTCTATTTAGAGGAGTTGGTCACAAAATTCAATTATCAAAATTACCATTTATTCTTCCAATATGAATACACCTATTAAAAAATTAATAATTATTTTTTAATCCTCAATGATTAATACAGAATATAGTAACACATAAGGGATGACATTCTAAAAAGATAACTGAGAACCCTTGGTTTTTTCGGTAACACCAAGTCTCAAGATAATAAGATAATTAAATAACATTGTAAATTGGTAAATGGATATAAGATAATGTTGATTCAAATGAATAAGATTGGATAATTAAGTAATAAGGAGATGAAATTGAATGAACAAAACTAGTAAAAGATAAAAAATAGAGTCAATTTAATCAAGAAGAAAATATGGTGATGAAAAATGAAGTACACTAACATTTTTACCCTATCAATTTCCTAGAGAGGTTGAAATACATGAAAATGGGTGGTCAATAAAATATTTTTTAGATATTATCAAGATGATACATAATAATATAACATTTTACATGAAAATCACATCAATTATTTCCTATGAAAAGTATCGGATGGAGTTTCATTATAAT
The DNA here is from genome assembly GCA_963277665.1 of Viscum album. Classification (NCBI taxonomy): domain Eukaryota; kingdom Viridiplantae; phylum Streptophyta; class Magnoliopsida; order Santalales; family Viscaceae; genus Viscum; species Viscum album. The sequence goes on along the minus strand of OY728128.1, from coordinate 254,970,647 downwards.
AAAATGTGATTATAATTTTTGGGCATGATATACATTATTGAATAAAATTCAAAAGTTTTATAATGTAAGTTTCCTCCAAAAATCCATGACTCATGAATATTTTTAAACTTCACACCTTTTGTTCATTCACATTTGGAAAATCCATTTTTGATATGAGATATAGTGTAAAAATAATGTTCTTGAATTTATTAAATAAGTTCATATTGAGTAATACAAAACCCATGAGAGTAAAATTAAAATTTTAATACAAATAAATGAAATATTCCTATAGAATACATGACGAAATACATGTTAAAATATGAAACCTTATCCTTTTTATGATTTTTTTGTATAAATGGAATAATAATGTGAGGTATTGATCCTTCGTGATCACCCTTTCCTTTATATTGGGAAGATATCATTGAAATGAATCAGTGATGCCTGATTTTCTTGGTGGGAGATGAGAATTAACAATTTTAAAACAAAAGTGCAGTGAAATATGACGATGAACAAGAATATTTTTTATATAATACTTAAAATTTATATATCTATTGGTTTCTAGAGGCAAAGGTTGAAAAATAATAATATTTGGATGAATAAAAAGTTGGAAATGAAGATAATGATAATGAAATACAAAAAGTAAAATAAGTACTATAGGGTGTAGAACATATTTTCAAGGAAACTTTTCTAGAGTCAATCACCCCTTTGTAAAGGAACATAATTTTTAATTAAAGAAACCTATAAGTAATATAAATCACCTTTTTATAGGGTAATGTGAGGTGATTCTAGTTATTTTAAATGAATATGCATTTAAATATAAATAGGATCAATTAATAACTATTTTAAAATAATATATAAAGGGGATAACTTGGAGCATCACATATATTGAAGGTATCATCCCATTCATACACATCCACCAGGGAAGACTAGAAGAAGGGATAAATAAAAACAACAACACCAGAGAATATTTTCCCCTCCAATGAAGGAATTTTGGTTAACATAAGTGTAAAATTTATTGGATACTGATTTCTTATACTCAATTTTAAAAAAGTTATAAGTGATCCAACTTCAATTTATATTAAAGAAAGTGGGCCTAAAAAATATGAAGAAAAGTGGTGAGATGATCTATAACCATATAGTGATGAGGTGTATAGTTTGTGTGTATTACAAAAAAATGAATGAAGAAACAAAATATAATATTTTCCACCTCTATTAATTGATTAAATACTTGAGATAGTGGTTAGGAAAGATTAATATTGTTTCTTGGATAACTATTCAAGGTAAAATCATATTTCTATAGAACCAAAATATCAGTAAAAAACATATTCACTAGTCATTACAGATCAACCACATTAATATTCATATTTTTTGACATGATTAATTCACCTACCACTACTTATTAGCGCATAAAACATCTCTTTTATGGGATTGAATATGAGTTCCTCTTGGTATTTATGGAATAATTTTTAGTATAATGGTTATAATTTTAAGTATGCCTTAATATTTTTAATTTTATTGTCAGAAGATGTCTATATAAATTCCTCATATATAAATGGGATAATTTATATTACATGGTGATAGGTGGAATTGTGATTTTTCACCACATCAATTATAATGGGGTTAAAGTTGAAAAAAAACAATGTGATTTAGGAGTTATAAGAACTCAAATTAGTATGTAAGAACATGTGTTTTATATGCCATGATATATTTTATAAAAGGTTGTTAAATATGTTTTGATGATAACATGACTATTTACTAACCTTTTAACAATGTATATGGACTTCATATTTTCTAATGATTGTTGGGAAGATTTTAAGGAAATAAGGAAAAGGTTGATCACTGATCCCCAAATAAATTTTCTAACATTAGAAGAAGCCATGGATTTATTGTGTTATTCTAATGAAGTGGGATAATTTCTTATCTAAATGAGAAATAATGATTTCCAACCGATTTACAATGAAATAAAGACATTGATAGGGGTTATCTAAATTACACCACCATAAATAAATAATTACTTTTAGAAGTACTTTATTTTAAAAAATTCAGACTATACCCTATATTCTCTAGAGAGGTGGTCCATACTAATAATGAAGCATTAAAATAATTTTTTAGAAATATGTATTCATAAATGTGATTGATTAGGTGAATTATGTTTTCTAACAATTCATCATTGAATTTTTGGACAAGAAAGGTTCATAAAATATTATTTTCGACCATCTCTGAGGGATGTATTTTCAAAATCTATGTCGATAATAAGAAGAGGAGATAAGATATGGATTCCATGATGAATTTTTTTTTCACATTTTACCTCATAACATGATAATGGTTGAATGATATTTTAATCTACTTAGGAACTACAACTATTTACCAATAATTCTATATCCAACAAGATAAGAGATACCTAGATTATGTGCATAACTATTTCTAAGAGGATCCACCACTATTAAATAAATTTGGTGATGGGATGAAATTAAGATGAATTCTTGAAAGTGAAATTCAAATTCAGTTATAGTTCTACCACTAATTTCCATATTATGTCCATCGAGGACCTAAGACAACTACAGATAAGATTTTATAAAATAGTTTTTTCTATCCAACATTGGGTCAAAATGTTATAAGTTTTTTGGTTCCATATGATCATTATAAAAATTAACAAAAGATAAAAAAGTATAGGAATCGTTTTAACACGAAATTTTAAAAGTTGAATTCTTGAATGGTTTAGAATTGACTTTATGCACTTCCATTTATTTATTTAGACATTCTTACATCTTACTGTGTGTCGAATATGTCTCAAAATATGTCATAGATGAGACTAACACATCCAGACAAGAAAATATATTCACTAAATTTTGGATAAATAACATATTATATAATTTTTGGGAACTAATGATGTTAATCTTCAATAAAAAACACACTTTTATAATCACATCTTGCTGGGGTTCTATTAAAATACAAGGTCTGTTACAACACGATAACCATATAACATCTTCAAAACGGTAGGTAAGTAGAGCTATATAATAAATACATGAATGAGATTCATGATAAGATCATGTATTGAAATCAAAATGAATAGTTGGGGAAACTCGATGAGGCTTTTGGGGATTAATGAATAGCCAATAATGCAACATTGGGAATCTATCCATTCCAGATGATCTATGGGAAACCATGTCACATAATGGAGGAAATCACCTACCAATAATTTTCAGTGATCAAGGTTTTCCACTAGAGTAAAGATACAATCGAAAGAATGTGGATCCTAGAATTCGATGAGATTGAAGAGATAATGATGGAGGCTTATGCCAATGTATAAATTTACCAATATAATATATGAAAGAGACATGATGAAAACATAAAAAGGAAAGAGCTTAAACCATGAGATAATGTATTATTAGTTAACTCTATTTTATAGTTTCATATGGGAAATCTATTTCAAATATTTTGGGAGCATTCATATTCATACATGTGTTCCCTCATGGGGTAGTGGAAATTAAGAATAATTAGGAACCACCTTTAAATGTTAATGGACATCATCTCAAGACTTACATTGATAACACTAAAGGGGAGTGTGTCCTTTATTTTTATTTTAAATGATAACCAACATAGGATAATATTTTAAAAATAAAAAAATCCGAATTGAGAGGTATCCCATATATGCATCCTTTTTTTATTACATTTTTATATGAACAAAAAATTTCATGTTGTATTTTCCATAAAAAATATTATGTTAACAAGTTTTTCTACAAATAAAATTGAACTAAAATGATCCATGACATATTAAATGAATATTTTAAGGAAATTGAAGTATAATAAGATATATAGTGATGCAAAATATATAATGAATTATAAATTAATAAAAAATATGATTTAAAACACTTAAAGTTTTAGAATTGATTTTTTAGGAAAAATAGTATTTCTTTATATATTATATTTTCATCTAAATGATAAATTTACATATTATATAATTTTAAATTTGATAAAAGAATTTAATTTTTTAGTTTATAATAAAAAATTATCTAAAGATGTTTTTAGGGAATAATTTATTTTTTTGTGTATAGTGAAAAATATAGTTTTTAACAAATTGTTATTTTTATGAATTTATTTATATTTTAGAAAGGAATATATACTTATAAAAATCATAAATTTATTGATGAATTATTTATGGGAAAAAACTAATTACTTGGAAATGTAATTTCTAAATTAAAAAACAAATATTTAGTTTTTAGAACATAAGTGAGACTTAATTATAATCTAAAAATAGATTTTTTTATATATTATAATAATAAATATTATGTATATTATTCTGTTTTAGAATACATTGGGTCTAAATAACTATTAAATGTTTTATAACAAACCAATTTATTTCACTAAATTCGAATTCATTGATACATTTATACTACACAAATAAATTTTAATAGTAAAATCACTATTTTTTCTAAAAATGGTTTTTCTGCTTTATGTGAACTAATTTTAAAATTAACTTTTAAAAATTTTATAGAATATTTTTGAATTTTTATTTTCATATTTCATATCAACATGTTTATATTTTGTAATAAGTTTAAATTTATTTTATGGTGTAGAATTAGATTACAAATGTTAATATTAGTTACCTTGGTAAAAGGTTTTTTTTAATGCAATGATACTTTTCTAAATATTGTGTAATTTTGAATTAAATGGTTTTATTTTTAATTAACACTCTTATATGATGTTTAAACATATATAAAAATTAATTTAAACTCATTTAATTGGTAATTAATGTGAAATATATTTAATAAAAATTTATGATTAAAATAGAAATTATTTCTAATAAATTGTTTTTCAACGTTTTATATTTTTTACTTTTAATGTAAATTTCATCATATTTAGAAATAGATTTATATTAAATGGACTAAAAATTAAGATTAATCTGGTTTAATATTTTCTTGAAGGGCCATATTTCATTTTTATTGTAAAAATAAATTCCTTAATTAATATATAATCAAGTTTAATATGTGTTGACATGGGTTATCTAAAGTGGTGTGAATTTAATTAAATCAATTTGAAACTTATAACCTCTAGAAAACCTTTTTTAGGATGGAAATCCATACCTACATGTATAAGAATCTTCTCCCCACAGAACTCATCTTACTGTAATTAAATTATATTGCTAACACTTTCCTAACATTCTTTTAAAAATATTTTCCCCTCTTTTCAGCTATAAAATGATTTCATTTTTACGAATTTTAATCCACACCTCTAGATTGATATTCCCAAGAAACTTTACCCAATTTACTTCTTATGGATCCCATATACATGTTTTGTAACCTATATCCTAAATTATGTTTTTAATGCACATAATTTATAACCATATACATGTAATTAAATCTATATAAATAGTATAATGAAATTTTATTATATTTATGGTATAACCATTATATATACCCCTAAAATTCAATAGAAAAAAATGAGAATGTTTCTCACACATGTTTGAAGAATCTTATCTCCATAAAAGACATATTTATTTTTTCATAACAACATTTACAAGCTATTCATATTAATGGGTTTAGTGAATATATATCTTTTTATACCGTTATTTACATTATATATATATAAATAAGGAATTATATAAGTAATAATATTATTAAGTGATCATTATAAAACTTACCACCAAAATTGAACAAACTAAGAAGAAAAGTGATTTATTTAGAAGTTATTTTTCCATCTAAATTATTCTTTTAATTCTTTTCAATCCAAATTCTTCACCTTAATAAAAAATAAAAAATATTATTATAATTTTTTGAGAGCGATATTATGAAAATATAATATCTTCTATACCCATATTCACATAAAGATTGCGGCAAGTTCCCGCTGAGTTGGTTTATCCACCCATATGAAAAATAATATAAATTTATATAAAGGATGGATTTTGAAAAATAATATTGGATATTACTATAATAATAATTATTTTAATGTTATTTATTAGTAATATAAAAAATCAACTAATTAATTAAAGTAATATTGTTCATTCTTTATAAATTACCAAAAACAATCTCAATATCAAATTCATCACTAAGGATAATAATTAAAAAAATTATAAAATTAAATTAAAGAATTATAAATAATTACATAACATCAATTCTAGTACATAGTATTGTCTTTGAATGATAAAATTTGGTATATGATCAAGGAACAACATCAATTTTAGTAAACTAGTTTAAAACTACAAATATTACTCACACCTGATATTGAAAATAGATAATAAATAACTATTTTTCAAGTATAGAATAATTAGAAATTATGTTTATAAATAATTATAGATATGAATGTAGTTTTAAAATATAATATTAAGATATATATATATATATATGTTATACAGGAGCATAGAGCGCATTCTACTAAGAGGGGAAATAATGTAAGGGGTTATTTATCTCAAATTTAATTTCTTGAGACATATTTATTATTATGAACCATGAAATATTTAATATAGAATGATTTAATCGTAATGAATTTAATTTAACATACTCATTTCATTCATGTGGTTTGATGATCTAGATCCTTTTCTCTCTTTAAATTACTTTTGATTCAAAAGACACTAATGTTTTAAGTGTTTTTGTTTAGTTAACTTCCTTTATTGATTTATAATTATTATTCTTGAAATTATTCTTCCAAGATAGGTTTCTTCAACCCTATGATTTAATTTCATGTTATATAATCTTATAATCTTGTAAAAATTAATTTTTTCCAATTATTTTACAGTGATTAATTTATTTTTAAAAAGTATATCACTATCAAGGATAATTATCATCTTGATTAATGATGGTTTCCAATCCATTTCTATATTTCCCTTTCTCTAAAATATTATACTTTTTATGGAAACAAAATTATTTATTTTCTCATGATACATTCATACCCCCTTCTACTCTTTTAAAAACAATGTTTTGTCACTATTTTTATAATATCAGTTTTCAACAAAGGTATTTAAAATTTTAAAAATATTTTCCATCAACTAAAAATTTCATATTTTATTTTCCACTATATAATTATATTTTTCAACCTTTATATATTTTTCAGCATTCCACTCTTGAATAATTTTTTTAAAATTAAATGTTTTCAAAAAAAGTTCACTTATACTTTCCTAAAAATTTGAGTCACTTTCAAGGTTTCATTACAGATATTTCATTTTGAATAATGATTTTGAAAATAACCATCTATAAATTTAATAAAATATAAATTTACAAAAATATCATTTCAAAATGAAAAATAACTTATTATTTCATGAAAATCTTTTATTAGGTTTAAAAAAACTATTTTATGGTTTGAATTATATTTTACTCTTTATCTCTAAAGGATTTATTTTCAATGAAGTTATTTTTCATGAAACACCTTCTAAGAGTTATAATGAAATACTATTTTGGGTTGATTAAATCATTGGGATTCAAAATTTTACATTCTTGATGTCAATTTTGGTGATAATATCTTGAAATTTTGTGAATCCTATTTTACTTTATATGTGATATTTATGATATAATGAATTATTGGTTTTATGTGGAATATATATGTATGGATTGTTGATATCTCTATAAAATTATTTGGTTGAGGTTTTATATTTTGGTAGATGATGATTTTTTGGGTGGGTAAAATAGTGGTTTATCAATGATCACATAGTTGTGATTGGGTATAATTACTATTAAGCTATACTCACAAGGTTTGGTGTGGGTAAAATTATGGTTACAAAATAACCAGAAAGTTTCTGAAGGGAATAATTGTGGTTAATCTATGTTCACAAGGTTATGAATGGTTATAATTATAGATAAGTTAATCCACCAAGGTTTTGCATGAATATAATTTCAGTTATGTTATGCTCACAAGACTATGCATGGAATTAATTATGGTTAATCTATGTTCAAAAAATATATTTTATTATACTTATGATTATTTTAAACTTTTATTCATATTATAATGCCAATGTTATGTTATATAGGCGCATGTTAATGATTAATGTTTCCACAATATTTTTATTAACATCTTTTGTTATGTTGTGCCTTAGGACATGACACATGATTTGTGATCTATGATCTGTTAGTAATGTTTTTATGTATATTGACTATACAAATTTCTCATATTATTCTTAATTATTGTATCTTATTTTTTCTCTTACTGATTAACATAGATTTTACCTTCTTATTTTCTACCCTCAGGTTATAAAGATGAGTGTAAATTATGAGAATTCTAGAATAAAGTCTAGAATGGTTTTATTATTGATAAATGTTCACAAGTTGTATAAATTAAGTCTCCTATATAACTGGTATTAATAGGCACAAAATCCCCAATTCTGGGGATTTTTTTATCACTTGTGAGTTGTAATGTTGAAATTATGGAATTGATTTTAAATAAAAGGATCTTCATCTTGGGTCATACTATTTAGTATCATAGAAGGGTTTAGTTATATTTGAGGATAATTTATTTTTTATTTTTGGGGATTAGAATTATATAACATTTGTTCTAACCATAGGGTTTTGTTTAAGTATTTGATAATATAATATTTTTTTTGTAAATCATAGATCATGTGGTTTTCATAGAATTAAAATTCCAGTTAGGATATTATAAGTGGATGCATGTTTTGGAATATATGGATTAAAGGGGTAATAACCTGAAAACAGGAATTTTGGGTATTAAGTCAATCATAAAATAGTGCAAAATAAAATGGTCTAAATCACACGTAGTCTGACATTCCTAAGGTATACTCCTTGGATAATCATATTAACTTTTAAAATCATTATGTAAGATTAATTTTTCTGATTAATTAGGTTAATGAATATGAGAGAACCCAATCGAAAGAAACCAATATAGAATAAAGATAGATTTAGGTTGAACTGAAGGCTAGGTGATGGTTTCAAAGTGCAACACATTTCTATTTTTTTAACTTTCATAATCACCTTATGATTTAAATATTGATCACCTATGATTAAATCTTTTGGTTTTATAAATTGTAGGAGAAGGAGAAGCCTTATGAATAATGGAAACGATGCACAATGAATTGATTATCCAAAAAAGAAACCAATTAGATAAAAAATGGTGTCAAAACCTTTTTAAAAATGATATAATAGTTCATGAGTAATAAGAAGAACCATATGGATCTCCCAAATCGAATAGGAAATGAGAAATTTCTATCAAGTCACTCATGTGACAAATTCTACCATCCATAAGCAGCTCATCTAATCCACATATTTCTAAAAAATTGATAAATGTGGTGGAAAATATAATTTTTTCACTAAATCTCAGAGCATGATAAGCTTGTTTTAAATATTTATCATCTAGAATGTGGTGATAAGAAAGAGGGGACTGTCCTTAAAAATAAAAAAATAAAGGAAGAATATTCGCATAAGGAATGGGGGTAGTTAAAAAATATATTCTTTAGTAAATATTTCCATTATAATCATCACAGAAAAAGGAAGATTGAATTCCTAGAGTTGAAACAAAAGGATAATGAATCAATGAGTGCTTATGAATAAAAATTCATGAGACTCAAAAGGTACACCTTTAGATTTATTATTTGACCATGAGTGTATGATCGAATTGGTATATATGGGATTAAAACCATGTCTTAAAAAGGAATAATCTATAAGAGGATTTTGTAGATAGAAAGAGGATGCATGATATTAAAATAATGTTGAAATGTATGTTAGATATTCTATAGATAAAAAAAATAAAGATGGAGTTTCAAGAAAACATTTAAGAAAAACCTCAACAAGAAAGGTATGTTTAACTACCTATATGTAAAAAATGATTAAGGTAGCACATCGGAACCTATTAAAAAGGAACAAGAGAATGATTTAAAATTAAAAGGATTGGATACTAAGCTCATGATTTCATAGGAGATATAAATTAGAGAACCAATAAAGTGGGGGAGAATAATTTTCAATGATTCAAATGAAAATAGTTTTGGTATTAATAAAAATAGTTCCCTAACCTAAGGAATAATAATGAAAATGACTGTGAACTGCCATATAAGCTTAGGGAATCGGGGAAAGCCTATGAAATCACACCTTCTAAAGTAGGAAATTAAAATGAAGGAAGAAGGAAAGACTCATCAACAAATAAAAAAATTCAAATTTAATATTTGGTTTGTGTCTTACCAACTTTATTATATAAAGAAAATTATAATGATTAGATATCCAGTTATCAATAGAAACTACTTTTGGTATGACAATTATATCCCTTGTAAATAACCCTTCACTAATAGATGTTTATGGAAATATATTTCCTATAAATATTGTTTCCATTCCTTTATAATTTTTTTTTGAAATTATATAAATGGGTTTGTATCTCCATACAAGACTATAAATTACTTACTAAAATAAGGTAATATATCTCAAATAATTAGATAGAAACTCAAACCTAGGTTTATGCCTAATATTATGGAAAATTTATTCTTTATTGTCTTGCCTATGACAGTGAGGTTGACACTATATATTGAGCCTTGATTACGCTACGTATACCCTTATCCATTTTCAATGATGATTAATAATTAAACATTTGAGGACATAATTTATTTAAGGGGGAGAATGTAATGACCCAAAATATCATAATTTATTTTCCTTAAATAAATACTATGTTAATATATTTTTATACATATAGAACTAAACTAAAATGAGCCACAACATATTATAAGGATATTATAAATAAAATTTTAGAATTTAAAAACATATAGTTAATAAAAATATTTTAATCGATTAAAAATTCATTTAAAATGTGATTGAGAACAACTGAATTTGGAAAAGGGAATTCGTTAACAAAACATGTTTTTATTTATACATAATAATTTAATCTAAAAGATAAATTTTTAAATTATAGAATTTTAATTTTTTCTAAAAATTTTATTTTTAAATATATAATATCAAAATTATCATAAGATGAAATTTTGGTATTTTCGAAAATAATTTGTTTTTATGTGAATAGTAAATAATACAGTTTTTTACCACATTTGTAAATTTTTGAATTTATCAGTATATAAGAAAGGACTAAAAGTTTGTTAAACCATTTAATTGATTAAAACTTTATTCATGGATTATATCTATGTAGTTTAAAAAATTATTTTGATCTTCAAAAACAAGTGTTCAACATTTTAGTACTTAAGTAAAATTTAATTCTAATTTAAAAACAATTTTACTTTTTCCATTCTTTTAAAAATGTATGATTGTAATAACAGTTTTTGGGTTGATATTAATTCAAAAAATCACTAATTTATTTTATAAAAAAACAAAAATATATCATTAACGTAAATGGCATTGATAAAGTAAAACTACATGTAAATGTTAAGCTTAAAAACAAATTTTTATCAATTTTTTTATGTATTATGTGGAAAAACATTATAATACAGTTTTCAAATTTTTGGAATTTTTTCTAATAAAATTATTTTAATAATTTAGATAAGGATGTTCATATTATGTAATAATTTAAATTTCATTTTTAGGTTTAAAAAATGTTACCAAGGTAAATATTAGTTACTATGGTAAGTTAATTATTTTTTTAATGAATGAAGGTTATAAATATTTTTTATTTATAAATTAAATGGATATATTTTAAATTTATACTCAAATATGATGTTTAAAATTAAGAACAATTAATTATTAGTAATTGAATTTGTAAATAATGTTAAATAATAAAAAATACCAAATGATTAAAATGAAAAATTTTCTATAAATTTTTTTTTCAACACATTATACGATTTAATTTAATAGTTTATTTTAAGATATTTAGTAATTAAATTATATTAAATGGATTAAAAATTTCAATTAATAATGTATAATTTTTGTAAGAAGTCTATTATTCTATTTTTAGAGATAAAATAATAACCTTGATTAATATTTACTGAATATAAATAACTGTTTAAATGGATAATCCAATTTAGATTACATTTTACTAAAATTATTTGACATATAGATATTATAGAATAAATTTTTTAGGTTAAAATTCATACCTACATGTATCACCAACATTTCCCCACCAAAATCTCACAACTCTCATGAAATTCCCCACATACACTCACGATTCGTTTTTCTAATGATTTTTTATACTTTCTACCTATAAAATGAGCATACTTTCAACCATTTAAAGACACACTTATAGTTTGAAATTTCCAAGAGAATATTAATAATATACTTCTTAAAACCCCCTATACCCATTTTGAATCCTCTTTCCTCAAAAAATTTCCTCAATTACTTCATTTCAAAAGGGTGCTAGAAGAGAATATCTAAAATATCAACGCACGTATTACTTATCCTTTCAATTCCTTAGATTATCCATATCAGAAACCCTCCTACAAACCTATTATAACCATATGTATATAATTAAATAATTATAAATAATATGTTTAAATTTTATTATATTAATTTTATAATCATTATCTATTCTCCTTCCCTTCTATCGAAAAAATAAAATCATTTTCGTGTGTGTGTATAGACTAACATCTCCATGAATAAAGCATTTTTTTTTCACCACGATTAAAGTATGTATTTAAAAATGGGTTTAGTGAATAGATATTTTATTTATGCCATTATTTATATAATATAATTATAAATTTCTCATTCAATAATTAATATTATAAATAAGATATCATTGTGTAACAAACGGCCTAAAAAAGATATACCAAGAAGAAAAATGATTTATTTAGAAGTGAGAAAATATTTTTCATTTACCTTATTATTATAAAAATTCACAACTATGATTCATTGATATAATAATATCTATTTAATTTTAATATAACTTATTTAGTGATATTTTTTTAAAAAATATCTTCTATATCAGTACTCATACAATGATAGTAGCATGTTCTTGTTTGGAAAATTTAACCACATAAATGATAAAAGTTATATATTTATAAAAAATATGACTTTAGAAACATAATTATTGATATAAATAAGTATATAATTATTTTTTCCTTTATTACTAATATAATAATTTAACTTTTAAATTATGAAAACACTATTCTTTTGTTATAAGTTACCAAAACAAGGTCTCTATTGACTCATCATCATTGATAATAACTCAAATTATTATGAAATGAAATAATTTAATTATAAAAAATTAAACAAATTTAGTATCTATTATGATATTGTAATAATGATATTTTGGAGAAGAATGAGTAATAACTCCCTTTTTTTGAAACCAGTTCCAAAAGATCCAGATTACTCCCATTCAACAATGAAAATAGATAATAACCAACTTATATAAATGTAGAGAATAATTATATATGAAGATTATAAATATTTATAGATATGTATATAGTTTTGAAATATAACCTTATGATATCTATTTTTGTTATATGACATTTTTGAGTGCATTCAAATAAACGGGGTAATAAGGTTAGAGGTTCTTTACTCAAATTTAATTTCTTGAGAAATATTTATTATTGTCCACCATAATATCTTCAATATGGTGGAATAAATTCCTAGTGAGTATATTTTATCAATTTTATTTTATAATAGGTTTTTAGTGGCATATCATTTTATTTATTTAAATGCCCTTGTATTCAAATAATACCAATGTTTCAAGGGTTCTTGTCAACACGACGACATTTGTTGAGTTATAATGTTTATTCATTAACTTATATTACAAGAATGATTTCTTAAAACATAATATTTTATTTCATTACAATATATATTCCACTCTATGAAGAATAACTTTTTATCTCAATTATTTTAACTTTATTATTTTCTTCCTCAAAAATCATATCATTGTTGAGAATAACCCAAATCCTATTTAATGGATGTTTCCCCTACTTATTTATATATTCATTCCACATAAATGTTATACTTTATATTTATAAACCAAATTAAGTGTTTTATTATGTGTCTTTCACATTTCCCTTCTAATATTTTAAAAAAGATATTTTTTACTCTTTTTATATTGTAGTTCTTGAATAAAGGTATTTCAAAATATTAATTTTTTTTCCATCATTTCAAAATCAAAATTTTCATCATAAACTAAAATTTTCGATTTTATAACTTTAATGAAAATTTAAAATCTATATTATTGAAGTTTTTTTTAAAATAACACATTTTCCAAAATAATAAAAATTATTATTTTTGAAACCTTTATGACTCATTTAAGGATTCATTATTAATATTTACTTCTGAATAGTTATTTTAAAAATGTATTCTCTTTAATTTTACAAAATTCAAATTTTTTAAAATGACATTTATAAATAACCCATTACTTATCCTTGTAAGGAAATGATAAAAACATTTTCTATGAAATATATTATAGTTTCACTTCCTTTTTCATATTTATCTATAGGAGAGTTATTTCTATTCATGTGATTTTTCAAAAACCGCCTCTTAAAAATTCTTATGAAATACTATTTTTGGCTGATTGATTTTTTTTGCTATTAACCATGTTGATTTTTTTGGTCAATTTTGGTGATACACTCAGGAAATATTATAAAGCTCAATTTTCTATCAATATATTCTTTAAGACATAATGAATTCTTGTGGGTTCCTATATCACCGTCCAATTAATTAGTTAAGGTTTAATTTCTCCTAAGATATGGTTTTTGTGCATGGGTATAATTATGGTTTAACTGTGCTCAAAAGGTCTTTTGTGGGTATAACTGTTGTTAATCCATTATAAAAAGGTTTTTGTTTTGTATAACTATGGTTAAGATATGATTAAAAGGTTTTTTTGTGGGTATAAGTTTTTGTAATCTATACTCACAAAGTTTTTCATGGCTATAATTGCATTTATGCTATACCAATAAGGTTTTTAATTAGTATAAAAGAGGATATGTTATTATTATAATACCCTTTTCAGACATAATTGTTGTTAAGATATGCTTAAAAAGATATATTTTATTTTGAAAATTTTTATGACTTACTCTTATTCATGTTATTCTGCCTTTGTATTGATATATATGATAATGTTTATTGAATAATGTTTCCAAACTATTTGGAACAAGTATTATGTAATGCTATGATTTATACCATGACTCTTGATTTTAGATCTATGATTTTTCATGTTTTAATATATATATATATATATTGTACTCATATTCTCGTATTATTATCACTTGTGATCTTTAATTGTTACCTATTATGTTTAAACTTATAGAGCATCTATGCTAACCCTCTTTTTTATGTTTCCATACCATGGTTCTGATGATGAGTGTAACATATGATAAGTCTATATGAGGGTCTTGTGTGCTTAGATTATGTGGAAATGATCAAAATTCATATAAAATAGTTTTCATCTGTAATTAGTTCTCATAGACACTAAAACATTCATTATTGATATTTTGTTATTATTTGTAATATGTAATGTTTGGATAATGGAAATTATTTAAAATAAATATATTTTTATATTTAGTTGTTTTAATTTTGTTAGTTGTTCATTTCTTTTAGAAAATATCTTTGAGGTCATAGATTAGTTCTTGAGGATCCAAATTTTTATCCCATGAATCCCAATTTTATTTGTTAAACATTATAAAAGTAATAGAAATAAATTAATAGGTGTGGATCATAATTTTTCTAGGGAAATGTGGCTTAAACTAAAATATTTGGTCCATGTTGCAATAAAGGGACAATTTTGGGTGATCTTTAATTATTCGTTGAAATTATGAGGTGATTATTATATAGGCTACTAAATCACACTACGGATCCCTTTATTACTTAAGAAGATTATTTTTTACATGATTGAGTTTTTGGAATCACCACGCAATAAACCGTGGGACACACTGTAATATATGATCCGTTGAAGTATGAATAAGTGGTTGATCCCTATATCATGGTATAATGTATATTTTCAGAACATAGATTATTGATGAGAGGCATTAGAGAACTTCAGCTTCACTTGAATTTTTGGAACCCCACACCACAATAGGCTCTTCCATGATGAAATGAATATTGGAGATAAAATTATATAAATATATGGTAGGACACAATGCCACAATACATATGGTAACACTTCAGTGAGTGACACGAATAGAAAAATACTGATGAAAACCTAAATTCATGTTGCAGTACCCCCCACCTTGCATCTTTCCTCTAAAATCTCCTAACACATAGTGATCTGAGAATCTTCCAAACATTAATTTAAACTAGGGTTAGTAACTTTTTTTCTTAATTGATTATATTTACACAATCACCTGAAGGATTTCATCCCCATTAACATTTTTATTTTCACAAACCATATCATTTCCCTTAATCTCCCAATTGTATCCACATTTTTGGAATAAAAAAAATATTAGGCATCCATAAAATATTATTTCATATCCTTCCCCTCCATTAACATACCTCTATATGGTTCCCCTAAAGTGTTATAACTAATATAACTCTAATGGAACTTCTAATTTTTCCTCAAAACCACTCAAATTTTAGAAACCTATGTATTTTCATCTTCTCGACACCTTATTGCTTCTCTATTGAAATTGAAAACCATATCATCCAACTCAAAAAATAAGAACCCTTGGAAATTATTGATAACATATAAATTCATATCACCCCCACTCTAGAGACCTACATACCATGATAGAATAACACTACCCCTAAACCCTCAATGATAATTTCATAAGGTTATTAAAATCACAAAAGAAACCATTGTTAATGAATAAAATATTTAATTTAAAGGTACCATGATAGATCGAGTTCAAAGAAAATGTTTAAGAGGACCTTGAGGAACTGAATATTGAGTATATTATTGAGTTTGGGAGTATTCCTTTAGGGAAATATTATTGGAGTTCCTCACCAAATTGTATCCAAAAATAGAGAATATTTCCTTTTTATTCAGTGGAACAATGTAGAAAATGACTTTGGATGAGTTCAATTTCATCCTTGAGATTTATAAAACTATATTTTTCATCAATATAACTCATTCATAATTAGATCCTAAGATGAGTTGGGATCAAGTGTAGTAGATGTGGATATGTTTGTTAGGTGTTCCAACAATTCACCATGATGCTACAAAAACCAAGAGTACTTAGCAAAAATACAACTTCTCGAAATTATCCATCACACTATTATCCATTCTTGGCTAGACAGGGTAGAATCCCTATGATTAGTTATAACACCCCCAAAATTATAATATTCAATTAAATTTAAATAATATAATATGTCTAATAGATTTATCCACATGAAACATCCTACCTTTCTCATAACCCCCATAACACGCCACAAATAAAAAATTACCCAATGGAAATTTTTTCTGTTCGGGGTTTGAAACATGGACCTTCTAGATATTAAGGTGTGTTGAGTACCAGTAAATATCACCCATTTCCATGCACTGAGTGAATAAAATAAAAGATTTAATTTTTTTCAAAGGAATAATATATGAAATTATTTAATAATATTATGAATTTTGAGATAATATTTTTACATAGAAAACATATTCTAATGATTTCTAAAAATAAATTAAAAGGGTAATTTATTATAAAAATTATTTTTTAGTATTCTATTTAAATAATTTATTTCCAAGGTGAGGTTAGTTTTTGGCATTCCATTAAAGCTACATAAATTTTATATTATTTATAATAAATCAATTTATTTCAAAAGAATCAATATGTAAAATTATTCTATCTTATATATAAATTTAATACTTAAAAATTTTATTTCTCTACAAACTATTATTACAAGACAAAGTTTATTTAATTTAAAATTATATTTTCACACCTTTATAAATTGTATATGAAAAAATTAATTTAAAATTTTCTATTATAAGTATCAAAAAATGAAAAAAATTTAATCATAATGTTTTTAATTATAATTATTTATTATGATTAAAAATTAATTACTAAGGTAAAAGTAAAATAGGGTAAAAGAGGATAAATTAAAACAAAAATCCCTAAAATAGTCAATTTGTCCAAAAAGAAGTGGATGAGGTGATTTTATATTAAAAATTATTTTCTCCTACCCTTTCTTCCTTTTTATGACCATTTCAATCTGAATAGTAAGCTTATATTAATGAAAATGTAAGGGTAACTCCCAAAACTACCATTCCCTTCACTTATAAAAGGGAAACATATTCACCACTTAAAGACTGACCTATAATTAAAATTTACTCTTCAAAGTTTTTTCATTTTTTCCTCCAAAAGTCCTTTCCCATGTTAAATTTTTTTGTTCAGCATTAGTAAACATAACGCCTTCAATTTAAATGATACTTCCAAGGAAATTTCATGTCCATGATGTGAGTTTTATGAAAAACTTATTTCCTTATTCTAAATTAAATTATTTATAATTTATTCTAACCAAACCAATATATTAATATTAGTATCATTAAAATAATTTAATATTTTTATATATTTGTAATTATCATTTTCTATTTATATACCTCATCCATTAAGAAAAAACTGTTGTCCTTGTGATGTGAATTTTCACCTCCACAATGTAATGTGTTTCGTTTTTTACCTTAAAGGGATGGATACAAGATTGATATTAAATAAAAAATATGATTTTTTTAATTTCATTAATGTTATTTTATAAATATAATATTACCAGTTAATGACATGTTCAATAAAAGTTCATCATTAATTTAATAATTTAAATTTGGAATAGTAAGAGGATAACCTCTTATTCAAATTGTGTAATATTTTCATATACATTACGAATTATTTAAATTAATTTTATTTATGATTTATAAAATTAAAAATAACTAAATATTTTAATTATTATTATTTTATAATTACTCTATAATAAAAAAACCTCAGAATCATTCATAAAATTAGGGTATGTTATTTTTTGGGTGTATTTAACAACCTAATTGAAAAATAAAATCAATTTATATCATTAATCAATATGTGAACATAATTAGTCTAATAATATGATGTAAATATGTAAATAATTATTTTTTTGGTTAAATATATGTTATATTAGTATTCAATTTAGGATTAATAAAACACACATCAATCATTAGGATTCTTTGAAACATTCCTGTTATCTAGAATCATTTTTATAGTGTATATAATTCCTAATTTAGATATCATGTGATGAATTATATTTTTAAATTTTTATTTTAATATCAATTAAATTCCCTCTCATTCAATGGGTTTTGGTAAAAGTGTTACTCATTCCACAGTAGTTTAATTAGTCTCAATTATAATTATTTGATTCATAATACATTTTTTTGAAATATATTTCTTTTATATGGTATATTTAATAACCATGGATATATTTTTTCATAATCTTTATTTTTAATGGAATTTAATATCCAAATCAGTTTCTATTATTCAAGTGGATATTGATTCATTTTATCCCTATTAGTAAGATTTTTGATACCTCAATTTCCATTCATTATGTTATGATCAATCCATCGAAATTATTACACATAAGTTTGGTACATTATGCCCCTTCATTTTATTATGTGGTATAATATTTTTTTCATGGGATATATGTTCCCACCACATAAACTATTGGATAAATATTTATCTTTTCTTGGGTACTTTTCTTTTAATATAATATTCCTTCATTTTCGTGAATTATTATGATCATGTTATTAAAGTATTAGCATAACTATATATTCATTTCTCTATAAGTTTTGAACATATAATTTTACATATTTCATATTGGTTGATGATCCCGAAGAAATACTTTTATTCTTCTTACATAGGTAAATGTAATGGAATTTTATATGTTGTGATTGTTATATAGATGATTGTTGGAAATTTGACTATGTATTTTTTAACCATTCACCCCTTTCCCCCAAATGTATTATTATTATGTTGTCTATTTCACTAAAATGGTAAAAGTAATTATAATTGTGTATATTAATATTCTAATATGTAATGTTATTGGTATGTTGACTGTTCATTGTTTGACCATCGACCTTCAATATATGGATGGGTTAGAATAATGTTATCCCCTTAATTAAGATTCTATAAAATATTGAATTCATAATGATTATTGACAGATAACTCATGTTGATTATGTATTTGATTTTAGTTTTCCTCATTATAGGGAAATCCATGTTTTATTTAGTAAGATTTTCCTCAGGGTATGTTATGAAATGTCAGGAAAAATATTATGGGGAATGAATTAGACATAATCAGGTGAATGGATAGGTCTATAATTATGTATCCCCTCAATTAATTGATAATTATCCAAAAAGAAAATGGATTTGGCAATTTTTTATGCCTTCCCAATTCAGAAATATGTCTTGACATTGGTCTGGATGGAAATTAAAATTTCTTGTAACAAGGCCTTGACAGTAGGGTTTTGATGTTCGACATTATTCTTTCTATCAATATGATATCAGTATTATTGATATCCATGTAATAATTTATTAACATGTATAACACATTCTCTCAGTTTCAAGTTGACTATGGCTTCATGTTATTCATATATTCATTCCATAATATTTTTTTTCACTTTTATGCCATGATTTCTTCAGTTATATGTTTTATTTACAGAGTACTTGATAGAAACCATTATTATGTTTATATTTCCACATATTATGATGAAAAGTAGTACACAAGAAATTTTTATAAGGATAACAAGAATGAATTAATTTGTGGGAGTCATGTAAAGCTCATTAATGATTAATTAGTATAATATTTAATAGGAAATTTCCCTATTTGAGACAAAGATCATGAGATTAATTAGTTTATTTTTAGATTAATTTTGTAAAGATATAAACCTTAAATGATATTCCAGATGTAAGATTTTATATATTAATTATTAATTTATAATTATAATGGTTATGTCTAGGATTTTACAGATTGCATCAATGTGAGCATGTAATTATGTGTTCATGAGCCTCAGATCTTGGAGTGCGGGTCCCATGCATTATAGTTGGTATCAAAAGAAATGTTTAGACAACATTTAATTTTAGAATATTTGTTGTGGATAAGTTAAGGGTTGATAGGTAAGGATTTTTCCTAGGTTGAAATATGTAGATAATAATTTTGGATAAGTATATAATTGAATGTTAATGTAATAATGAACATTTTATTTAGGGATAAGAGGAATTTTAAGAAAATTCAAGGAATATGTATAAGGATTGGATAAAATCATAATGTTTTGGCGAAGTTTATATTAAGTGGGTTTTCAAAAAATACATTCATTTATTGATAATGTAATATGGATATGGATGCAACATGTGACATCCCAAGTAAGTAATGAATAATAGATATTTTTATCTATGTCTATTAATGAATTAGATAGTGTTTTAGAGGGTTAAAATGAAAATAAATCAAATCTTAAGCATGAAATACACTAATTGTTTTACAACCTTTTAATGGAAAACCATTTTTTAAATCTATCTTGTGACAATTTTATAAGCTATGTTTGTTAAAATAAACTTATTCTTTATGACTGGGACATCAAAATTTACTTTGTGTGAATTTTTGGTATTTTTCTGACAATGTTCATTTTTTAATGAATAGTGAAAAATACAGCATTTTAAATCAAAACTGATTTTTAATCAAATTTATTTATATGATTAGATTATCTTTTGAATTGGTTTTAAAGTTAAATTATAATATATTTTTATCATTTAATCCAATGGTAGTCATTAGGATTAATTTCACCTTGGAATTGGGCATAAACTAATGCTAAACTTTTCATAGATATTGTTTCAAAAAAACCTGCTATTTGTTTTGACAACGGGAATAATTTTTAAATCAATTATTGCAATTTCTGTGATTGGAATTTGGTAAAATGGATTAAATATTTGGAATCATAAGGTCCAAATTATGTAATCAAGACTCTTTTTTTGAAATTATGAATAGTAACGACGATAATTATCTTTAATTATCTTGATTAATGAGTAATCGGGTAGTTACGGATAATAAAATAATATAATAATAATAACAAAATGACACCAAAATGTGTCCTAATTATTATGTTTGTCTCATGACCGACAATGGGATGCCTTGTGCCAAACTTGGGGACCCCATGGAATCACTTTTGTGGAAAGTGACTTGTTATCTTTTTATTTTTTTTAAAGAAAGTAAATATAATAAGAATGTATCACCTGATTAAAACATTTTTAATTTTGTCCACATAGATGATATTTTAGACTATAAATATTCATTGGAAATATAAAAAGATTTAATACATCATAGTGTATTTTTTATAATTTTTAGACATTAAATGTATTAAATTATTTATGACATCATAATGATGCAGTGATGACCTCATTATTTGATGATTTAAATAAAATGGAAAGATAATGTAAAATTTAAGACCTACACATGTCCAAAACCTATTGGGTGGGTATATTTTGAACCCTTATCACCTCAGTCTCGAATTATATCAATGTGGTACCTTTAAAATCCGAAACCCATTTGAAAATAAAGTTACACTTCTTTACTTTCTAAGAGTGCCCCTCCTCTCCTCTTATAAAAGGCCCCCACCTCTACCTGCTTACCCACACTTCCAAAGCCTTTGGCTCGGCCAAAACCTGCTCATTTTGTCTCTACACTTCCCTCTCTTACTCCTTGAAGCCTCACTTTGGGAAGAAGTCTTCCCAAGGAAGCCTTTGAGCTCAAACCAAAGGGAGTTGCCCGATTTTAAGGTAATGTCTTCACTTGAGTCCTTTTATTTTATTTTGCTTCTCCAACCCCCTAAACTATTTTTATTCATTTCTTTTGTAAAAAATCCAGTATATTCAATATACTATGATGTTTTATAAGAAGTATTAGAGCAACACTTACACACACCTACATCTAATGGTTCAAGGACATACTGTTTCCGTGGATGGTGAATTTATGCCTCCCGAAAGGATGATTGTTCTACATTCTTTTAACACCTTAAAAGGTGGCCATTAAGATGTCACTATATTTATATATGATATATAATATGTTTATTTTTTCCTTAAGCTTCTGTATTTTTCATTTTGGGCATACCTTTATGGTTTCCATTATGGGTAAACGCGATATCTTCATTTAAGGAAGTGGGGACTACCGCCCCTCAAAGTGATTTGATTCGTTAAATACCATATGTGGGATGTATAAAGGATGGAACTATGATATTATATATGATATTATAATGGAATTATAATATATCTTTATATCATTATGATTCCATTCTATAGAATACAAAATAGAAATGAATGTAGCGTTCATGCTTACGTACGGCTTACCGTCTCGATGAACGGTGCATTTCATTTCTTACCTCTAAATGATTATGTAATATTATAAATGAATGTATATACTAGATATATATGATATATAAATCATGATTATAATTCTGGATATAATGGATACATGAACAACATGTAATTATAAAGAGTTTATTTTTGACTCAAGTACCAATGATCGTTAAAACGACTGTTATTAACTTAAATAATTACATAGTGTTCATGACATGGAAATAAGTGATATAAAAGAAATAATGAACTTAAAAAAGGTTCTTAAGCAAGTAGAAATTAAATAAAGTTTATTATTCAGGACATTAAAGAACGACCGAGTCAAGTCGGATCCGAGGTATGGGACTTCGTCTCAATCTCCTTTCATTGAGGCATATTTTGTTTTATACACAAACTTATATTATACAGTGTATAAACCCCTTTGACTTTATGTTTATCCAAAAGGAATTTTTTTATATGAAGCGTTTTACTAAACGAAAAAAGTGAATGTTTTGTCGTACGTATGCGGCGACAACGACTTCTCCGCCGGAGTGACCATTATTTGAGTTTCGGCTTCCTCTACAAGCCATACCTTCTTTTTAAAAGAAAAATAAATACCACATTTTACTTTTCTTTTATTTTGGTATTGAAAATGGTTTTCATAATGTTTTTATATCAAGGTGTTGTATTGATATCTTGTGATTGAAAGGTGGAAATGTTATGTTTCCTTTATGCATGTTTTATATGATATGATTATGTTGAGGTTCTTGGGCATTATTATGAAGACGGGTGGTTCTGTGATAAACTAAGGGTGGGTGAGCCCGATATAGCTCTCCAATGCATTGGGTAACGCGAAGGAGTGAAATGTTAAGGTTTCTCCCAAGAGATTTAGGGAATATACTGGGATGGGTATTCCAAACGTAACCAAGAGGGTTACTCCCTACGTAAGAATGTTATGAATTTCTCAAGTTACCTTTATGTCTTATGATTTCTATGATTTATTCATGATTTGATGAGGTATGTTTTATGGGTAAAGTATGATTTCGTTCTTATGTATATATGAACTCATGTTTCCTTTCCATATTTTTTTATATAACCCATATTGATCTTTTTATGATCATCCCAAGTCTTTTTTGAAATTTTTTTCACAGGTCAAGGGAAAGGTACATGATATGATGATAGTGTCAAGGAAGTGTCAAGAAAGAATCCATGTTTTATTTTAAATATGTTCCATTGATGGGAAAAAATGAATACTATCATTATGTAACCACTCTGTTTAAATGTGGAATGTAATGAAAGTTTTATGATCTAATTCTGTAAAACTCTAAACCTGAAAAGATCCTCAATGTGTAATCTTGTAATAACTCAAGATTAAGTAAGGTTTAAGGCTGGGGCCTTATAGTTGGTATCAAAGGTCGGTTTAGATAAATTTAGGAGTTAGAATTCTATTAAATGATTATCCAAAAATATATTTTTTTATGGTCAAATTGAAATGATACAACATTTGAAGATTACCATGTTGCTTCATCTAAGACATGTTTGTTCAGAATGGTTTTCCGCAGAGGAAACAGGGAAGCATTGCTATGAAGGAATACAGAAGTAAATAACCTTCTGAATCAGCATCCTGAGATGGTCGGAATTGGAACTGAACAGTTTTTTGCAGTAATGACGTAGTTGACTCAAGCGATAAATGGTGGTGGTATCCATGCACGAGATCAGCCATATCAACCGCAGAGGAACATGTCAATGGTGGAACATTTCATGAGGTAACATCCCCCATCATTCAGAGGATCATCTGACCCTATGCTAGCTAAAGGGTGGATTAAAGCACTAGATAATATTTTCGATGTCATGGGGTGTTCAGAAAATCAAAAGGTTAGTCTTGCTATTTACCGTTTGGAGGGTGGGGCAGATCAGTGGTGGTCTATGGTTAAAAATATCAGGGATACTGATGATATTGATGCTCTTGACTGGGATGAATTCAAAGGTATGTTTCTTGAGATGTATTTTCCTAAGGCTGTTCGACTTAGGATGGAAAAACAATTCTTGGAATTGAGGCAAGAGGAAGAGTCAGTGGCTGCCTATGAAGAGAGGTTCACTCGATTGGCAAGGTATGCTCCAAATTTTATCTGAGACCTTGATAGTAAAATTAATCATTTTTACTTAGGATTAAAGACAAAATATCGAAGGGAATTGGCTTATCGTGAGTTTAAAATCTATGAAAAGCTTGTTCGATGTGCTGAGAAGGTGGAAATGGAGTTTTCCGATGATCAAGTGTTCTATAACAACCAACAGAAGAAGTGACCGACGTGGCAGGAGAAAGGTAAGAATTATTCAAAAAATTCTGATGGTAAGAAAACTAAGTTTCCAGTTTGTGATAAATGTGGCAAAAGGCATGCTGGGGAATGCCTTCTGAATTCTGGAAAGTGCTACCGATGTGGTAAGATGGGACATAAGGCTCGTGATTGCACTGAAAAAGATCAAGGTGAAGGTAAGACCAAATTTGATTTACAGAAAGTGAATTTTTTTAAGTACAATGAGATGGGTCACTATGCAAACGATTGTCTGACAAAGAGCATGAGTGATGGGAAGCAGTTAGACTACAAGCAGAAAGGGGTGGTGAAATCCTTTGCAACTACTTCAGCAGATGTTGGGCCATCAAATGAAGTTGTATCAGGTACTTTGTTTTTTTTTCAGATTATGCCAGTGTGTTGTTTGATTCGGGGTCTACACATTCTTTCAACTCTGAAACATTTTCTAGTAAAATGGGAATACCATCTCAATAAATGACTCTTGAACTTGTGGTAAAAACACCTGGGGGAAATGTTGAGGCAAAAAGAATTTATAAGAATCTTCCTATCCTTATATGTGGAAAGAACCTACTTGCAAACCTTATTGTTCTACCTATAGTAGAGTTTGATGTTATCCTGGGTATGGATTGGATCTCTATTTACCACGCTAAGATTTACTGTAGAGCTAAAGAAGTTTCTTTTCAGAAAGACTTTCAGTTTTTGTACAAGAATGAACCCTTACTGTTGATAACATATCAAAAGTCTGAGAAACTTGTAAAAGATGGAAATGAATGTTACCTTGCACACATCATTTAAAATAAAGGAACTATTCAGATTAATGATGTGCCAGTGGTAAATGAGTATCCTGATGTTTTTCCTGATGAGTTTCCTGGAATAATAGTAGATCGAGAAGTTGAGTTTACTGTTGACTTAGTTCCTGATGCTAAGCCAATTTCAAAACCCCCTTATTGAATGTCTCAAGTTGAACTTTTAGAGTTAAAGAAAAATTGCAGGAGTTATTAGATAAAGGTTTCATTCGACCTAGAACATCACCATGGGATGCTCCTGTTTTATTTGTTAAAAAGAAAGATGGTTTGATGAGACTTTTCATTGATTATAGAGCCTTGAATAATACCACTATTAAGAAAAAGTATCCTTTGCCTCATATAGATGATTTGTTTGATCAGCTCCAGGGAGCTCAGTATTTGTCAAAGATTGAACTAAGATCGGGGTACCATCAGCTGAAGGTAAAGGAAGCAAATGTTATGAAGGCTGCGTTTCATACAAGATATGGCCATTATGAATTTTTAGTAATGCCTTTTGGGCTAACCAATGCACCTGCTGTATTCATGCAATTAATGAATAAAATTTTCCATGAGTTCTTGGATAAGTTTGTGGTGGTTTTCATTGATGATATTTTGGTTTTTTCTAATAGTAAAGAGGAGTATGAAAGACATTTAAGGGTTATCTTGAAAGCCTTAAAAGAAAAAAAACTGTATGGAAAATTCAGCAAGTGTGAGTTTTGGTTGCAACAAATTTCTTTCCTTGGTCACATTGTTTCTAAAGATGGGATAACCGTTGATCCTGAAAAAACAAAGGTTGTTGAAGAATGGACAAGACCCACAAATGTAATAGAGATTCGTAGTTTCCTTGGTTTGGCAGGCTATTACCGAAGGTTTGTTAGAAATTTTTCATGGTTATCTAGTCCAATGACTAAGCTAACTTGGAAGGGTGTTAAGTTTATCTGGACAAAAGAATGTGATGATTGTTTTCAGGAATTGAAAAGAATATAGGTGAATACTCCAGTTTTGGCACTACCTTCTAGGAATGGTGAGTTTGTTATATACAGTGATGATTCATTGAAAGGAATTTGTTGTGTCCTAATGCAGAATGATCAGGTAATTGCTTATGATTCAAGTCAGTTGAAAACTCATGAGGTAAATTACCCTACACATGATTTGGAATTAGCTGCTGTTGTTTTTGCTTTAAAAATTTGGAGGCATCATTTGTATGGAGTGAAGTGTGAAATATATACTGATCACAAATGTTTAAAGTATATATTCAATCAGAAATAATTGAACATGAGATAAAGGAGATGGACTGAATTAATCAAGGATTATGATTGTACAATTCATTACCATCCAGGAAAATCAAATAAAGTGGCTGATGCTTTGAGTCGAAAAAGTAATGCTTCATTAGCAATGTTTCGTTTGGAACGTGATCCTTTGGTTAAAGATTTGATGAACTTTGGCATAGAAGTTGTTGGTGCAGGAAGTTCTTCTATTTTGTTTCAGGTATCAGTGAGATCATCTCTATCAGATAGAATCAAGCAAGCACAGATGCAAGACAGTGAGTTGCAGAAAAAGGTAGAGTTGGTTCAGAAAGGTAAGTTTCCTGAATTCAACATTGATAATGATTGCGTTTTGAGATTTGGGAAGAGAATGTGTGTGACTTGTGATTCACAGTTGAAGAGAGAGTTGTTATGTGAAGCTCATAGTTCTCTGTTTTCAGTTCATCCTGGCAGTACTAAGATGTACAAAGATCTGCGGGAGTATTACTGGTGGGATGGAATGAAAAGAGATATTGCTGATTTCACTGTAAAGTGTTTGACTTGTCGGCAGATTAAAATAGAGAGACAATTACCGAAAGGGATGCTTCAGCCTTTACCAGTGCCAGAGTGGAAATGGGATAATATATACATGGACTTTGTTGTGGGATTACCGAAGACATCTCGAGGCAATAATGCAATCTCGGTTATTGTTGATCGCTTGACCAAATATGCTCATTTCCTTGTGATACGAGATACTTTTTCCCTAGATCAACTTTCCCATTTGTATCTTAAAGAGATAGTCAGGTTACATGGAGTTCCTCTCTCCATTGTATCTGACCGTGATCCCAGGTTCACTTCTAACTTTTGGAAAGCCCTTCAGAAGTCATTGGGTTCTGAATTAAATTTTAGTACAGCTTTTCATCCTCAATCAGATGGGTAGTCGGAACGAAAAATTCAGACCTTGGAGGATATGCTATGAGCTTGTTCGATGGATTATTAGGGAAGTTGGGACCAACATCTTTCTTTGGTTGAATTTTCATATAATAATAGTTTTCGTTCCAGTATACAGATGGAACCATTTCAGGAATTATATGGGAAGCGGTGTCGAAATCCAGCTTTTTGGGATGAAGTGGGTGAAAGGAAGTTGATGGGACCAGAATTGGTATAATATTTGGCAGAAAAAGTTCAGCTGATACAGAAACACATGAGAACAGCTCAGAGTAGGCATAAGAGTTATGCGGACAACAAGAGGAAGGATCTCTCTTTTGAGGTAGGTGATCATGTTTTTCTCAAAGTATCACCATGGAAAAGTGTGATGCGATTTGGTAAGAAAGGAAAGCTGAGTCCAAGGTTCATTAGACCATATGAAATTCTGGAGAGAGTTGGATCAGTTGCATATTGGGTGGATTTTCCTCCGAGTTTATCTTAGGTACATAATGTTTTTCATGTTTCGATGTTGAGAAAGTATATGCCAGATTCATCTCATGTTTTGAGTCCAGAGGTAGTTCAGCTGGAAGAGAACCTATCTTATGAGGGACAACCGGTACAGATTCTTGACCACAGGGAGAAAGTGTTACGGAATAAGGTGATTAATCAGGTAAAGGTTTTTTGGAAAAACCACATGATGGAAGAGGCAACATGGGAATCTGAAAATGCAATGAGGGATAAGTACCCCCATTTATTTGATAAGTAAATAAATTACAGAGATGCAATTTTCTAAAGGGGGGAAGGATGTAACATCCCAAGTATGTAATGAATAATAGATATTTTTATCTATGTCTATTAATTAATTAGATAGTGTTTTAGAGGCTTAAAATGAAAATAAATCGAATCTTAAGCATGGAATACACTAATTGTTTTACTCCCTTTTGATGGCAAACCATTTTTTAAATATATCTTTTGACAATTTTATAAGCTATGTTTGTCAAAATAATCTTATTCATTATGATTTGGACATCTAAATTTACTTTTTGTGAATTTTTGGTATTTTTCTGACAATGTTCATTTTTTAATGAATAGTGAAAAATACTGCATTTTACATCAAAACTGCTTTTAATCTAATTTATTTATATGATTATATTAACTTTTGAATTGGTTTTAATGTTAAATTAGAATATATTTTTACCATTTAATCCAATGGTTGTCATTAGGATTAATTTCACTTTGGAATTGGGCATAAACTAATGTCAAACTTTTCATAGATATTGTTTCAAAAAAACCCGCTATTTGTTTTGACAACGAGAATTATTTTTAAATCAATTATTGCAATTTATGTGTTTGGAATTAGGTAAAATGGATTACATATTTGGAATCATAAGGTCCAAATTATATAATCATGACTCTTTTGTTTTTGGACAATATGAACAATAATGACGGTAATTATCTTTAATTATCTTGATTAATGAGTAATCAGGTAGTTAAGGATAATAAAATAATTTCATAATAATAAAAAAATGACACCAACATGTGTCCTAATTCTACTTGTTGTCTCATGGCCGACCATGGGATGCCTTGTGCCAAACTTGTGGACCCCATGGAATCACTTTTGTGGAAAGTGACTTGTTATCTTTTTATTTTTCTTAAAGAAAGTAAATATAACAAGAATGTATCACCTAATTAAAACATTTTTAATTCTGTCTACATAGATGATATTTTAGACTATAAATATTCATTGGAAATCTAAAAAGATTTCCTACATCATAGTATTTTTTTATAATTTTTATACATTAAATTTATTAAATTAGTAATGACATCATAATGATGTAGCGATGACCTCATTATTTGACGATTTAAATAAAATGGAAAGATAATGTAAAACTAAGACCTACACATGTAAAAAACCTATTGGGTGGGTATATTTCGAACCCTTATCACCTCATCATCTAATTATATCAATGTGGGACCTTTAAAATCCGAAACCCATTTGAAAATAAAGTAACATCTCTTTACATTCCAAGAGTGCCCCTCCTCTCCTCTTATAAAAGGCCCCCACCTCTACCTCCTTACCCACACTTCCAAAGCCTTTGGCTCGGAAAAACCCTGCTCATTTTGTCTCTAAACTTACCTCTATTACTCCTTGAAGCCTCACTTTGGGCACAATTCTTCCCAAGGAAGCCTTTGAGCTCAAACCAAAGGGAGTTACCTGATTTTAAGGTAATGTCTTCACTTGAGTCCTTTTGTTTTATATTGCTTCTCCAACCCCCTAAACTCTTTTTATTCATTTCTTTTGTAACAAATACAGTATATTAAATATACTAGGATGTTGTTATAATAAGTATTTTAGCAACACTTACACACACATACATATAATGGTTAAAGGACATACTGTTTCCGTGGGTGGTGAATTTATGCCTCCAGAAACGATGCTTGTTCATCATTATTTTAAAAACATAAATGGTGGCCATTAAGATGTCACTATATTAATATGTGATATATAATATGTTTATTTTTTCCTTAAGCTTCTGTATTTTTCATTTTGGGCATACCTTTATGGTTTCCATTATGGGTAAACACGATATCTTCATTTAAGGAAGTGCGGACTACCGCCCCCTTAAAGTGATTTGATTCGTTAAATACCATATGTGGGACGTATAAAGGATGGAACTATGATATTATATATGATATTATACTGGAATTATAATATACCTTTATATAATTATGATTCCATTCTATAAAATACGAAATAGAAATGAACGTAGCGTTCATGCGTACGTACGACTTACCATCTCCATGAACGGTGCATTTTAATTTCTTACCTCTAAATGATTATGTAATATTATAAACGATTGTATATACTGGATATATATGATATATAAATCATGATTATAATTCTAGATATAATGGATACATGAAAAACATGTAATTATAAAGGGTTTATTTTTGACTCAAGTACCAATGATCGTTAAAACGACCGTTATTAACTTAAATAATTACATAGTGTTCATGACATGGAAATAAGTGATATAAAAGGAATAATGAAATTAAAAAAGGTTCTTAAGCAAGTAGAAATTATCTCAAGTTTATTATTTAGGACATTAAAGAACGACCGAGTCAAGTCTGACCTGAAGTATGGGACTTCTTCTCAATCTCCTTTCATTGAGGCATATTTTGTTTTATACACAACCTTCTTTTATACGGTGTATAAACCCCTTTGACTTTTACATTTATACAAAGGAATCTTTTTTATATGAAGCATTTTACTAAACTAAAAAAGGGAATTTTTTGTCGTACGTATGCAGCGACAATGACTTCTCCGCCGCCGTGACCATTATTTGAGTTTCAGCTTCCTCTACAAGTCATACCTTCTTTTTAAAAGAAAAATAAATACCATGTTTTACTTTTATTTTATTTTGGTATTGAAAATGGTTTTCATAATGTTTTTATATCAAGGTGTTGTATTGATATCTTGTTATTGAAAGGTGGAAATGTTAGGTTTCTTTTATGTATGTTTTATGTGATACGATTATGTTGAGGTTCTTGGGAATTATTATAAAGACGGGTGGTTCCGTGATAAACTAAGGGCGGGTGAGCCCGATATTGCTCTCCAATGCATTGGGTAACACGAAGGAGTGAAACGTTAAGGTTTCTCCGAAGAGATTTTGGGAATATACTGTGATGGGTATTCCAAACGTAACCAAGAGGGTTACTCCCTACGTAAGAATGTTATGAATGCCTCAAGTTACCATTATGTCTTACGATTTCTATGATTTATTCCTGATTTGATGAGGTATGTTTTATGGGTAAAGTATGATTTCATTCTTATGTATATATGAACTCATGTTTCCTTTCCATATTTTTTTTATATAACCCATACTGAGCTTTTTATGATCATCCCAAGTCTTTTTTGAAATGTTTTTCACAGGTCAAGGGAATGGTACATGATATGATGATAGTGTCAAGGAAGTGTCAAGAAAGAATACATGTTTTATTTTAACTATGTTCCATTGATGGAAAAAAATAAATACAATCTTTATGTAACCACTTTGTTTAAATATGGAATGTAATGCAAGTTTTATGATCTAATTCTCTAAAACTATAAACCTAAAAAGATCCTCAATGTGTAATCTTGTAATAACTCAAGATTAAGTAAGGTTTAAGGCTGGGGCCTTATACAACACATATGCACCTATGGGTAATAACCCTAGAAAGGGTTGGTTGAGAATTGAATCAGCCATCACTCATATAAATGATTACTGGGACTAAGCCCCACACCAAATTATACCCTATTGGGGGATATGATTTGGTTAATCAAATTATCTTTCTAAACTATTATGAAGGATTTAAAATTTTTGTCAAATAGTTTTGTTAGGGAACCCTAGGAAATATTATCACGAGTAATCAAGTATTGAACAAATGGGTACTAGGTTTATCCAAAAGTATCATATGTTTAAAATAAATGGTTCCTAAGTAATGGACTATTTATATTAGTGTTTTTATATACATATTTTATATTTTATCATAACCAATTTGGTTTTAGTATTTTGTTGAAAATGAATCATGAAGATGAATCCAAGAATGGTATTTATTTGAAAATAATTATGTCTTATAAACAAGTAAGTATGAATAAATACATGATTTAGAATATTAGTATATACCTATTATGATGGAAAATGTGAGTTTTATAGTCTTACTTATGGTAATGAGGATGATATATTCATAGAAATTAATTTTTATACTCATAGCTATTTCAGTGAGCGATATTTGTCAATGATATTATTATATATTCTAAATGTTATAAGGATTTGAAACATATAAGGATTATTCTTCTTTAGATTTACTTTAATTGTTTGTAAAAAGATTTAAAATTGTAATGATAACATTGAAAAGTGTTTTTATGATAATTTTATATTTTGGGGACAATTATTGAAAAACACATGATGAGGTATAGATAAATATAAAGCTTAATATACACATTCTAATGGGTTAATAAAGGGTGATTTAAATTTGAATAAGTAAGTAAGATAATAATTGGAAACCTTTGGATGGAAAATTAATTAATAAAATTACTGGATAAGTTCATCTCTTTTTTGAAATAACGATATACTGTGACTAATTGTTTAACAATAAAATTTAGTTGCTAAAACCATTAGAGGTTTAATCATATAGTATTTTTTTGGAGTATTATATAAACTCATTATGGATTAATTTCATAGAGATTTAAATAGGTTTTGGAAAATATATGTAATTTAGATTATATAATTATGGTACAGAAATACTTGGTTATCTGATTTTAATAATGATTCATGTTGTCTTAGGAAGGATATTTTTTATCTTATGAGCATATAATTCAATGATTATTTGGTTTAGAATATCTTATAAAATTTAATTGTTATTTGGGACCCCTATTATAAATGTTAGGTTAGTAAGTGTCAGTGAACACAACTAAATGTAACCTATGTTGAACCAAGAATGAAAATGTTAAAATAATACATGAGGTTAAATTATATAAGTGAAGAGATTAAGGTAACTATACTAGAAACTGTGTGGTAAATGGAGAAGCTATAGAAATATGTTACTTCAGTAACATGATTATTGGTCATTATGAAACTCGATGTACAAATCCAAGGGTTAGAAAGTGATAAAATCAACAAAAAACATATGAATATAGAAAATAATATTCAAATACTAATAATTTATCAAAAAGTGATTTTTTATCTAAATTTTCTTGATTCCTAGGTCATTTAATTTTTCCCAACTATTAGACATTTATAGGTTTGATTATCATATAATTCATTTTTACGGTTTGTGGAAAGTTATTCCTTATGGATATAGATCTAAATAACATGGTATAATTTTATGTGATGTTAATAATGGGTTAGATTTCTTTATAAATAACATATAAGTATTTTTCATATAGATAAATATCATTCTATATCCTAAATAAACCCATGATCATTTAGTGGTGAATGGTTAATTATGAAATCATAGTAAAAATTACATAGTTAATTTGATTAGAATTACTAGGATTTAATTTAATTATAGTAGGAATAGAGCACCAAGATGTTTTAAAATATGATTACCTTTAAATAAGTCACTGTGTTCAATATATTTCCTTACACACAACACCAAACATAAATGAAATTTTGATATATTTACATAAAATATAACTATATAAGTATGACCATAAAAAACATACCCATTGAACTATAGGGAATGAATATTAGTAATTTTTTAGGAATTATAATGGTTACTTTTAAAATGAATTAAATTCAATTAGTCTATGTAAATAAAAAATAAGATCATTTATTAATTAGAACAAGTATTTTATAAAAAATTTACACTAATATGATATGAATTTATATTTCATGAATCTTATAATTACTGATAAATAATGTTTTATTTTAATTGTTCGTTATCACTAAGTTAGTTATTAAATGACATGAAATAACAATAATTACATTTAACACTTGAAATTGTAATTTTACAATTAAAATGGATTTTCATTATATTTTATGATATTTTTAAAAAACTGAATTTATATATTTTGGAATTATAAATTAATAAAAATTAAACTAACTTTTTAATTTATCATATAAATATTTACTTATAATTTTTTTTTGCTTTTTCCAAAAAAGTTGATTTCTATTAAAATTCATAATTTGTGAAAACATTAATTTCCATGATTTTTTCACTATGTAATTATAACCTATAATATTTAAAACCCATTAAAGAAATAAAATATTGAATTAAGAAATATTTAGAACTAATGTAAAATGCTAATTTAATATAAAAATTGTTTTGTATTCGCTTTAAAAAAGTATTTTTAAAATGATACATGGTTTTTCTTATCCATGGAATAATCATACCTTTTCTTAAATTTATAATATATTTTTTAAAATTAATATCTTTAAAAAAAATATTTAATCATATATATACAATTAAAGGTTTAAAACATTATTTCATTAAATATAGTTTTCACACAATTAATATATTTTTATTTAAAAATAAACTTTTCACAAATTAATATGTATTATTTGACAAAATTATATTAATTTTATTAATTATAAGTATTAAATTAAGTTTAAATTCAATCATAAAATTTTCAATATAATTAATTACTATGTTTATAAATTAAATACCATAGTAAAAGTAAATTAGGGTAAAATTTAAAAAGTTATGAATACCTAAAACCCTATTTTTCTCAATAAAGATAATTTTAGTTACTTTTAAGACAAGACTAATTTTACTATCCTCATTTATAAATTTTTTGGCCTCATTCAGATGAATAATGATCTTATATTATTGAAAGTGGAATGGTTACTCCAAAAACATACAATCCCTCGTTTATAAAATGGTTACATGTTCACCACCTAAAGACTCATATCTCATTTTAATTTATCATTTAAAATATTATATTTTTAACCTACTATAACCATCTATAACCTTTAAAGTATTGTTTCCAACATTATTTAGCATAAGACCTTCATTTCTAAGGAGAGTTCTAAGAAAAATTCCACTCCCTGATGTGAGTATTATAAACTGTATTTTTATTATTTTTAATTATATTCTTTAAAATTAATTATAAATACAGAAATATAATTAAATTAGAATCATTTATATACTCTAATTTTATTATATTGTGGTTATTAAATTTTTTTATTCATTTACCTAATCTATTAAGGAAAACAAAACTATTGTTCTTGTATTTTGAGGACTACCACATCCATGATTCAACATGATTCATTTTCATTCACCACATTAGATGGATGGAGATAGGGATTATATTAGCATATAAATATTAGGGTAATAATATCATAATGGTAATGTTATTTGAAATTATTTAACTTATTAATGATATGATCAATAAAGTATCATCATTAGTTAAATCATTTAGAATAAGCGTACTAAGAGGTAGCTTTTTTTAAATTGTGTAATATTTTATTATCCATTAATTCTTCTTATAATACCATATAATTTTTAAATATAACACTAATATACACTGAATAATTATATTATTCTTATATTATAATTATATTAAAACAAAACCACCTCATAATCATTCATTAAATCATGGAACCATCAAGTTGAAAAATACAATGAATTTGTATCATAAATGAATATAAGAACGTAATTAATGTTTTAATATTATATAAATGTTAAAATATGTATTTTTTTGTATTTTAGAGATGTTATATAAATATTTATTTCATTAATTAATAAAATACACTTCAATCGTCAAGAATCTCAGGACATTCCTGTTATCGATTTCATCTTCATGGATAATTAATAAAACACTCATAAAATAGGTTTTAAACATATTAAATAATTGTAAATAATACCTTAAATAAACAATATTGATATAATAATTATGAAATTTGGAATAAAAATTAATATGAAAACCACTTTCACAAAACGAGTACAAACAATCAAGACTATAAACATCCGTCATGGAAAATCAAAAGAATTCATGAAGATAATGATTATTTAAAAATAATATGAAAGAAAATAAATATGAAAAAGGTTAGGAATTAAGTTATTAAGATGGTTATTTTTTGGTGTAATAGGTTATTGTACGTTCGTAGATTTCCAGACAAGATGTATGGGATTTAGTCTCAAATTTCCCCCTTTGAGACATTTTTGTTATTATACATAGTTTTTTATTATTGTGGTGTGTATAATTTTTAATTTTTATATAATATAATGAATTATCGTTAAATCATGATATTTTATGTTAAATTACAATCCCTATCATTACGGGGGTTTTGATTAAAGTCTTACTCAAGTCACAAAGGTATTCTTGTTGTCAATTACGATTCTTTGAGACATAATTCTATTTGTGCATCATGTTTTATTTGTATGGTGTATTCAATGAACACATATATATTTATATTACAACAATTTTATTTAATTGTATTTACTAAAAAAATTAATGTAATCTTATCCAAGTTTCTATTAATTTAGTTGTTTCCCCACTGATAAGAGTTTTTAGTAAGTCAATTTTATTTCATAAAGTTATGATCATTCCGTTGAAAATATTACAAATAAGTTAGGTATATTAAACCATTTTATTTTATTATGTGGTATTATATATTTATTTTCTTTGGAAATAAATTCCTACCACATAATCCATTTGAAAAGTATTTCTCACTTATTAGGTTATGTTATTTTTTAACTATCTATATTCCTTAACTGGATGGTTTATGATCATGTTATTCAATTATTGAAATAGACTTATACTAATTACACTATATGGTGTGAACATATCATTTAAATAATTCATATTTTAATATGTTCACCAAGAATGATTTTTATTATATTGACATTAGGAAATTATTAACTTGACGTATATTGGAATTCTATCCAGGCCACCATTTGAATTCCCTTGTGGGAACCCATTCACTTTCCATTATGTGTATGATTGAGTTGATCGATCTACCTATTTTTTCTATAAGGGTATGACTAATAAAGAATGAGGATTGTTGTGTATATTCCGATGATTATACTATTTATTCTTCCACTATTGAAGAAGATGAAAATTTCATTCATTGAACCTTTTGACATAGATATCCTCCTCTATGATCAATCATAGATTGGGATTTTCTATCTACCAGGTAAATTCAATAGGGGGAGTGGAATAAATTATATGGTGGGGACTTACATCTTGTATTCACCTCACCAGACTACATATGGGAGTAGATGGGATTAGATTTTTATGAGAAACCATTTCCACCCAGAACCCCCTACCCAACACCCCTAAACCCTGGTCGACCTATTTCATTGAAACTAACATTATTCCAACCTCATAATTTTAAATATCCTATAGATATATACATTACATTCATAGGATTGCAAAAACCATGTTCTTTGAGAATAATTTTAGATGACCCCTCATAGTTCCACACAACATATAGACCTAGAGTTTTACATAGATTCAAATACCCATTGTTATTTGGAATTAAAACCTCATAGGATGGGTAAGAAGAATATGTTCAATAAACCCATAAATAAACAATTTATTAATAATTTTTTAATGTCTCGGAATATCCATGTAATTTTTTTAATTATATAGAATTGTTTCGAGACAACATGATTCAACATCACGCGATTCTAAGGCCCAATGATCCCACAATAAAATTTTGAATACTATTTTAATATCACTCAAGTGAATGTGTTGGAGGGTTTTCTATCTTTTGAACCGGTGATGGGATTTGAAATATGAGGGCACCAGTGAACTCGTAGTACTAGGATTTTCTAAGGAAACACCTAAGTTTGACCAGAAATAGTAGGACAGAAAAGTTAATTTTATAACATTTTAAAGAAAATAGTAAAATAAATTTTCCTAAGTTATTTTATTTTTTACACCCTTAGCGTCTTATGGTGATTAAACAATGCAATGACGAGGATCATTAAAAGAGGGTCATTTATGGCTTGTTTGTAACCGTGATGCTTTTATCTTAATGGTTGACTAATGGATCAATAAAAGTAGGTCATTAATGAGCGTCATTAATGAGAAAAACGTCTCTATCCATGTTTCTTTTTTAATAATTTTTTTTTGGAGTTTTGGGATTAATAAATGTGGGGAATGTCTAACTAACAGTGGGCGGAATCCCTCTCCAATGAAGACTGATGAATGAAACAATGAATGTTGGAGGATCGGATCTGGAGGTCGATGTGCGGTGGAGAATGCTAAAGATCATAGATTGATGATGACTCAGAACTCTTCCTTTGTCCTCATTGGATCCAAATTATCCACATAGAGGTCTATGCATTCCCTGTATTTGGTAATGATTTCTTCAATCTTGAAATTAACAACAAACATGGATCAACTGACTAATGGGTTGATCCACGATTTATTCATTTTTGTGGGAGGTTCTACTGGTGGGATTTTAATTGGGGTTTTACATTTTCATTGTGGTTAATAATTTTACCCATGCCTAAACTCTATCACAGAGGGAGTGGAAAGACATGAACGAGGCCCGAAACCTCCACCCTAGTTGTCTATTGTGCGTTCTTCATGGACGAATGATCAAGTTTTTAGTAACGCAATTCCGTGGAATTAAAAGTGAAGAAGGCATCCTATGGAGGACTTAGGCTCCGGAGAATCAAGAAACAGACCACCAAAATAGCTCCGGTAGCCCGTGGTAGCGACCACGTGTAGAGGGTAGTGGCGCACCCATTGGAGATGTGTTGAAGATCAGCCTGCCCTTTCTGCTCGGGTGAGTTGGAGGCACGCGGATGATAGTATGCATGTGCGTGTAATTGCCGGTCGCCTGCCGACCATGCTAGGAAAAGGGGTGAAGCCAGCTGGTGCCACTGAGAGGAAACCGAATGCGCCCCCGTTTGGGCTAGCGAACATGCCTGTACCCTACGGGTCAGGCTTCTTCTTGTCAACTGCGCCACAACATACGTGTCAGGCTACCTGTGGGCTAGACTTGTGGTTCAGTAGGCCGGACTCACGCCGCCAGGTCGGACCTATCCCATCAGGCCGGAGTCATAGGCCCAATAGGACGGTTGGGCCATACCCATTCCAGAACAATGTCAAACCCCCAGACCAGGTTAGGTCGGGTCAGTCTAATCAGGTCGCCCTGTACTTAGACCCGATCGTTCCCGTTTCACTAAGAAGCCCATATCTCCCAAACCGGGCATTCGATTGACACACCATCAGTGGAGTTGGGACCCTTGAAACAATGTTATCCTTCTAAGATACTCCTCATGAGTTTTGGAAGAATTTTTCACATGACCAGGTTGGATCGGAATTTAATACAACCAGGACCTTTTTACAAAAATTCCCATATCTTACAGACTGGGCGTCCTTTCGACGCGCCATCTATTATGTTGGGACCCTTATGACGAGAAAATCTTTTGGGGTTACTCTATATTGGACTTTGTGGTGACTGGGTTACGACTAAGGGCTTATGGAACAGATCCTCCCAAAATCAAGCGTACTATGTGCAACAATCCATTGGCTAGCAGTGACTTGATGAACGAATAGCGATACTGTGTTGGTCATCCCCTAGCGATCCTGTGTGGGTGAGAACAAAGAGATTCTGTGTGGGTTAGCTCCTAGTGATCCTGCATGGGTCTGTACCTAGCGACCATGTATGGTTCAACACATTGCGACCCTGTGTGGGTCAGTATCTAGCAACCCTGTGTTTATTAGTAGTATATCCTCTCTATAGAATAAGATACTATAGCTTTACGACTAGTCATCTTTACCTATGTACTTAATTTATACCTAGTGTGAGCTGCATCTTTTACTTTGTGTTATGTGTTTGATATCTTTCTTGGTGTTATTACCACTGTGATATTTCCTTTGTGGTGTTATCATTCATGGATTACTGAGAGATATTCGGGTGCCTCAGGGTCCCAAGTGAGTATTATTATACTCACCCTTGCACGAGCTTCTCCCACACATGTTGGGTATTGTGAAGATGATAGTATGCTTTAACTGAGAATTTATGGGATCCAGGGTTAGACGGTGAATTGAAGTGGATCGATAGACATGGTGTGCTGTACCGATATCCGACGGAGAGCTGGACCTACCCTTCTGGTAAGATCCTTAGTGAATCACCTCTGGAGATTGTACATTTTTTGCTGTACTTTCCATTCAATTTGTCTTTTATTCTGGCCCCTTAACATTTATATTACACACTTTAATCTTAGAGGTGGTATTTAGTTGTGTTTTTATTACTTTTATTTACTTTGTGGTTAGCTTTGTGCAGTTTTCCATGTCTGGTTGTGTACAGGTTCAGAGGTAATGCTTTTGCTTTTTGGGATATGACTTTTTGGTGCTAGTCACCAGCCCATGGCCTATGGAAGGTGGGAATTGGGTAGTCATATAATGGGCCTAGGGGACGGATCATGAAAAAGTTTTATCAATGAGGTGGTCAGTTCTAGTAGAAGAAATAAGAGTCTATATTTTCAATGGGGGGTAATAGTATTGACTGTATTGAGTTCATATTTCAGTCTAGTGAGTCCAATGTTGGTGCAGAAGATGCTGTATCCATACACCAGGAATGTGAGTTCTATTTTCCAACATAGTACACAAAAATTCTAGTTACATGTGTTTTGGAAATGTTTTTCTCTTGACCACTTTTGAGTCATCTCATCATGCATATCATACTAAACTTAGAACATCTTTTTCTCTACCAGATGCCTCCACGAAGATAGCCAACTGAGATTCTAGTGAGAGATCATGATGATAGTCTACTGAGATATTAGGCATCGGTGTAGGGACCACTTATAGAGATATCACCTTCAGGTGGTGTACCAACGGCCCGACCACCCGGAGAGAAGAAGTTGCTACAAACCCCACTAGCAGACAATGTATGGAATCTGAGCATGGTGCCTGAGTTCCAGAGATAGAGGCCTCTAATGTTTCAATGTGAGATAGATCCTTAGGCAGCTGAGGATTGAATGGATGTAGTTACTTGAGTTTTTCTCCTGGTGGAGACACCTATAGAATAGATGGTAGTTCTAGCTGCTATCCTTTTTCAGGGCATGGTATAGATATGGTGGAGCTTGATTCGCTAGACACATGAGGAGGCGACCCTTTTCTGGTCAGATATTGAGATCCTCTTCAGGGAAGAGTTCGTACCAGCAACACTAAGCTCAGTGCATATTCATGAGTTAGTGAACCTACAGTAGGGAAGCCTGACTGTGGCCCAGTACATAGTGAGGATTACCAACCTCTCCCGCCACTGCACCGACATGGTAAGAGATCCTTTCTTCAGGGCCTGAACCTTTGAGTAGGGGATCCTATAGGATATTAGAGAGTTTATGATTTAAATAATCTTCTTTATCTAGGGTGGAGTGCTAGAGGAAGACCTACTAGTGGAGAGAATCCTAGCCAGGAATTTAGCGATAGTGAGAGCCACCATCAAGAGATAGAAGGTCATGTCATCTACCAAAGGTAGTATAAATATGTTGTCGAGGCCAAAATAGTCCAAACCATCTAGCGGATGACCCTAGGATGCAGTGCCAGAGTTGCAAATATCATGAGGTAGATGAGGTCATATGAGGGATACAGTTTGTAACTCTTGCATCATACAGGGGAACATTTATCGTGATTGTCTGACTCCCCACACAGATGACAAGAAGGTGGTCGAGGGACTTCCAAGACAATGAAAGAGGTTCGAGTGATGTGGTCCTCAGGGTGGTAGACGTGGAAGGTGAGTAGGAAGAGCGGGAACTGGTGGATGATAGTTCAAGGTTCTACCACCAAAACCCCCATGAGGTCCACCATGATCTCTGGGGGTAGGTGGACGAGGGTGGAGCAAACTTCATGTGATAATGGCCAATGACCACTGTTCTCTAGAGATTATTAGATGTAAGATTTGTGTATACTGTAACATAGCTGCAGTTCTTATAGACACAGGTACCAATAAATCATTCCTTTGTATGGATCTCATTATTGGCTCAGAGATTCTAGTAGAGCTGTTGGATCGATCCTTATGATTAGAGACTCTTGCAGGAGGGGATTCAATGATTACACATGAGTTTTGGATG
Organism: Viscum album; assembly: GCA_963277665.1. Classification (NCBI taxonomy): domain Eukaryota; kingdom Viridiplantae; phylum Streptophyta; class Magnoliopsida; order Santalales; family Viscaceae; genus Viscum; species Viscum album. The sequence goes on along the minus strand of OY728128.1, from coordinate 254,927,852 downwards.
TGTGAGCTTAATCTAGGAGGCGAGAGCTTCGGCTGGGATCTCCTAGTAGAATAATAGGGGCCTTATGATGTCATATTGGGTATGGAATGGTTATCCAAAATCCATGCTCAGATCAATTATTTTAGGTGAAAAGTGTGGTGTGTCTGTGAGGATGGGACCAGGTTTTCCTTCAAAGAAAAGAAGGGAACCTTTGTAGCATAAGATATACTTTCTCAGAGGGGGGTGCAGCCGATCACTCACCAGTTTTCTAGCCTCACCCTCGGTGTGGTAGACGAGAGGAGTTTGTGGTTTCCTGTAATGGCAGATGAGTATGAGGATGTATTTTAAAATGATTTCCTAGGACTACCTCTGTGTAGAGAGGTAGACATATGAATTGAATTTTACCCAAGGTCGACCTCGAAATATAAAAAAACATATCATATGGCTCGCATATAACTTTGTATGTTGAGGGTAAAACTAGAGAAATTGAAGATGAAGGGGTATGTATGGCCCAATGTTTCTCCATGGGCATCCTCGATATTGTTTTCCAAGAAGGAAGACAGAAGATTGATGCAATTCATAGAATTACAATTCCTAAAATAGGTGACTATGATGAACAGGTATCCACTTCTGGGGTTTGATGATCTCTTCGATCAATTGAAGGGAGCGAGGAGGTTATCAAAGATCGACCGCAGACCAGGCTATCATAAGCTTCAGTTAAGGGATGAGGACATACCAATGATAGACTTTAGATGCTATTATGACCATTATGAGTTTTTGGTGAAGGATTTTGGGGTGAGCAATTCCCATAAAGTTTCCATGAGACTCAAGAATATGATATTCCATACTTACCTTGATCGCTTCACGGTAGTCTTTATTGATGACATCTTGGTGCACTTAGAATCATAGGAGGAACACACCACACACTTGAGGATATTCATAGATTCACCCAAAGAGAACTAGATTCATGGTAATCTCTCAAAGTAGCAGATTTGGATTCAGGAGGTCCTCTTTCTGGGATACATCATCTTGGAAGCTGGAGTTGCAGTGGATCCGGTGACGGTAGAGGCGGTGCTTGCTTCAGAGCCAACCAGAAGCGTCACTAAGGTGCATAGTTTATTGGGATTTTCCAAATACAACTAAATGTTCCTTCTCAACTTCTCCAGAGTATAATCACCTATCAATGATTTGATGAATAAGGGAAAACCCTTCATTTAGATATAGAAGTTCTAACAGAGCTTCCAACAGCTAAGGTAGATCATGAACAGTGATCCCATCTCGAGGTTTCCAGAGGAGGGCATCGAATACGTGGTATACTGTGATGCATCAAGGACAAGACTGGGTTGTGTCCTAATGCAAGATGAAGTAGTGATCACAAAAGTCTCACTATATTTGAAGAACCATGAGCATAATTATGAGACCCATGACCTGAAGTTAGCAGTAGTGTGGTTTTCCTTGAATATGTGGCGACACAACTTGATGGGTGAACTATTTAACATCTGCTACAACCACAAGAGTCTCTGGTATACATTCTCATAGTAGGACATGAAATTGAGACAATGGTGATGGATGGAGTTCTTATAGGACTATGAATTTGAGATAGTCTATACTCTTTGGAAGGGGAACGTGGTGGCAGACGCTCTCAGTAGGAGTTCTGGTTTACAACTGCTGAGTGAGGTGACAAAGCTTTTAGCCATGATGTAGGTATCCTTTGTGTATAGTGATGGGGAAGGTTACGAAAAATCTATGACTGTCAATCCCTCACTCATACAGTGAGTTAGGGAGGGATATCTTGTGGATGTTGGCTGTGAGACCTGACATGCTCAGATATCCTCAATACATTCCCTTGATGGATTTTTCATAGGTGGGGTGCAATTCATCCTTTTAAAAGACGCACTGTAGTACTAGTGATGTTACTAGAGGAGGTGTTGAAGGAGTTACATACATCCCATTCGGTGGTACATCCTATTGTGGTGAAGATTTACCAGGACCTCCGACATCAATACCAGTGGCCAAGGATGAATAAAGAAGTGGTAGAGTTCGTTTCATGATACCTCACTTGTTAGAAAGTGAAGGATGGGCCTCGGGTCCCAACATGCTTGACACAACAACATGAGGTATCAGAGTAGTGGTGGGACACTATCTCCCTGGACTTTGTGATGGGGTTATCATGCACATCTAGGGGCCTCGATTCTATATGGGTGACTGTGGACCGACTCCCCATGTCGAATCACTTCCTACCCATCCAGAAGTAGGGATCGATAGAGGGATTTGGGCGCCTCTATGTCCATGAGATAATTTAGCTTCATGGGGTTCCTTCAATTACCGTCTCATACCATGATGCATGCTTTACATCCAATTTTTATAAGGGGTTATCAGAGGTGTTCGAGACTTAGCTACACTTAAGCACAACTTTTCACCCTCAGAAAAGTGGTCAGACAGAGCAGACAATATAGTCCTTAGAGGACATGATTCATTCTTGTGTCCTAGATTTTGGTCATAGTTTGGAGGACCACATACCATTGGTGAAGTTTGTGTACAACAAAAGCTATCACACCACCACTGGTATGGCACCATTTGAGGTCCTGTATAGGTGGACATAAAGATCATCTCTATTCTATACAGACCTAGGGGAGTCAACACTCATGGGTCCAGAGTTGGTATGGGCTACCAATAAAAAGGCGAATATCATCCAGGAGTGGATGAGGATTGCACAGAGCAGGTAGAAGTCATATTTTTATAGGTTATAGAGACCCTTGGAGCTCGAGGAGGGAGTCCATGTTTTCCTTTGGGTATCTCCATGATTTGGATTGCAGAGATTTGGCATGGTAGGCATGTTATCTCCTAGGTTTATCATACATTTATAGATCCTCATCAGAGTTGGTGAGGTGGCGTACTTCCTAAATCTTCCCCAATAGATGAACTGGGAGCACGGTGTTTTTTATGTGTTGCAGCTGAGGAGGTATGTGCATGATCCATCGAACATCATTAACTAGGGTGAGATGGACATTGAGGATGGGGCGATGTTTGTGGAGTTCATGGTGGAGTTAGAGGATCGATAGGAGTGGGTCATTCGTGGACAATGGATTCATCTGTTGTACGTTTAGTGGAAACACAAGAACCTCTAGGAGATAACATGGGATTGAGAGGCTCAAATACATGCTCAGTACCCCCACTTGTTCGATTATTCCTTACTTTGGATTTTGGGGACATAAATCTATAAGGTGAAGAAAATTTAATGGATGAGAACTTCTGTGTAATTTTTTTAATTATATATAATTGTTTAAAGACCGAAAAATTCGATGAAATGTGATTCCAAATGCAGATGATCCTAAAAAATAATTTTGAACTTTCTTTTATGTTTACATAAGTGAACATGTGGGAGGGTTTTCTATCTTTTAAATCGGTGGTCAAATTTGAAATCTGAGGGCACTATTGAACTCTCTGCACGAGGATTCTCTTAGGTGAAGATTATGTTCGACCGGAAAAGGTCAGATAGAAAAGATAATTTTTTGACTATTTAAAGAAAATAATAAAATAACTTTTCCAAAATTATTTTATTTTTCACACCATTGAGCTTTGGACGATGATGCATCAATGCAATGATGAGGATCATTAATGGAGGGTAATTAATGGATCCTTTGTAACCGCAACACTGTTATCTTATTGGTTCATTAATAAATCATTAAATTTGGTTCACTAATGAGAATAATTAATGAGAGAAACATCTCTACTCATGTTTCTTTTATTAATCGAACAAGTTGGATTTTGGGGATTAATTAATGTGGGAATATCTGATGAACCGCGGGCTGGATCCATCTCCAATGATTAATAAATAATGAATCAATGAGCATTGGAGGATCATATCTTGAGGTTAAATAGAAGCGGAGAATGCCAAAGATCACATATTGTAGATGATGTGGAACTCTTCCTTCTAATTAAGCAGATCCAACATCTCAATGTAGGGGTTTATGCATTCTTTGTAATTGATAACTCATTCCTCATTCGTGAAATTAATAATGAATGCGGATCAACCGACTCATAGGTTGATCCATGATTTGTTATTTTTTATGGGATATTTTAATTGGGGGATTTGAATTGGGGTTTTACTTTTTTTGTGTGATTAATACTTTTCCCCATGCTTAAACTTTAACGCAGAGGGTGCGAGCTAACACGAACAAGGCCCAGACCCTCCACCATAGTTGATTATTGTGCATTATTTGAGGCCAAATATTCATTTTGATATCAATGAAATTATGAGGACTTATCAATGAATATGGCATCCTACGAAGGCCTTAGGTGCAAGCAAATCAAGAAATGGACCACCAAAGTAGCTCTGGTGGCCCGCAGATGGCGCTTCCAGCAGTGGCCCGCTGTAGCGGACGTGGGCGAATGGTTATGGTGCACCACTGTGGCAGGAGGCCACGATTGGAGGTTGGTGACATTCCCATTAGCGTGTAATGTTGGAAGGAGGCCGTGGGGGTGAGTAGGCATGGTGCCGTGTGGAGGAGCAGTTTTCTAGAGCTGCTCGGGTGAGTTGGTGGCACGCTGACGATGGTTCGCGTGCATGTGTAACGACCGACCACTTGCTGGCAATGCTGAGTGAAGGAGAAGCACTAGCTGGAACTACTGATTGGAAACTGGACATGCCCACGTCCAGGTTGGAAACCGGCTCGCACCATGGGTGCCGAGCTTATTCTGGTGGGTCACGCCCCACCATGTAGGTCGGGCCACCCACGGTCCGAACCCATACCGTCAGGCCGAACCCTTCACCTTGGTGGACCCATCCTACCAGGCCAGACCCGCTGGCCCAATGGGCCAACTAGGCCAAACCCATACAGGACCCACAACGCACCACTAGACTAGGTCGGGTCTGGTAGGTCCAATTAGGTCGGGCGAGACCCAGACCCGATCGACCCCACATAACTAAAATGTCTGTATCTCTTGAACCGGGTGTCCGAATGATGCGTCATCAGTATCACTGGGATGCTTGCGATAAGACGTTCCTTCTGAGATACTCTACAAGCTGTTTGAAAGAAGATGGAGTATGACCAGGTTGGATCAGGATCAAATCTAACTAGGCCCTTTTTACAAAAAAGCCCATATTTTAAAAACCAGGCATCCGTTCAATGTGCCATCTATTTTATTGAGACTCTTACGACCAGAAATTATATTGGGGTTACTCTATGTGGTAAATCGTGGAGGTTAACCTATAATAGATGTATTGATAAGAGGATCCTCTCAGATTCAAGCTCGCTTAGTGCAGGAATCATGCAGCTGGTTGTGACGTGAAGAACGAATAGTGATCTTGTCTGGGTCAGCACCTAGAGATCCTGTATGGGTCAGAACATAGCAATCCAATGTTGGTCATCACCTAGAGATACTGTTTGGGTCAAAACCTAGTGATCTTGTGTGGGTCAGCACCTAGCGACCTAGTGTGGATCATCATCCTAGCCTCTCAATAGAATAAGATGAACTAGATTTATGACTAATCATATTTATTTCTATACTTAAGTTATATCTGGTGTGAGCTTTGCCTTTTAACCTATGCTATGTGTTTATGATTTTTCTTGTTGGTATTAACTCTCTAGAATTTTTTTTGTGGTGTTTTCCTTCGTTGAATACTGAGAGACCTTCAGCGGTCTCAGGGTCCCTATTGAGTAATGTTATACTCTCTTCTGCATGGGCTTCGCTTGCACCTGTTGTGTCTTTTGCAGACAACAATGATCTTTGACCAATAATTTGGGGATCCAGGACTAGACGGTTCTCAGAGGTGGATCGATAGATATTTTGTGTTGCAACGACATCCTATAGAGATCTATACATACCCTTCAGGTATGATCCTTGGAGGATGACCTCTAGAGCTTATACTTCTTTTTCTATACATTAATTTCAGTTCGTCATGTATTCTGGCCCCTTTACAATAAGTTCACACACTTTACTCTCAGTGTTGGTACTTTTTGGTGGTTGTATTACTTTTCATTCCTTCGTGTTTAGCTTTTTAAAGTTTTCCCCTTTTGTGTGTGTACAGGTTTAAAGGTAATGCCGTCATTTTTAAGGATATGCCTTTCCGGTGCGAGTTAGTAGCCCCTGGCCTATGGAAGGTGGGCTTGGGGTAGTCATGGAATGGGACCCAAGGGATGAGTCATGACATTTTTTATCATTATTTTAACTAACACTCCATCTAGGTGATACTAATAGTTTCTGAGAACAAGCCTAGTATTGAGACCCAAACTATAGTAGCCAGTTTTAAGCATGCTACGAGCACATCATAAGAGACAACCAAGACTCTTCCATAGATGGAAATCATTACAACTTATCATTTTATATAGATTCAAGGAAAAAAATGGGGAATCTTGGTAGAACACCAGAGTGTCAAATGATATTCTCACCCCCATGTATTTTTTCCAGTTTGGTTATTATTTTTGTTTTTACTCATGTTTTTTGGTGTCCCAGTACTATTTTTTCTGATTGTCAATTCATCTTATATTTCATTAAAATATATACATGGAAATATATTTTTTGATCAGAAATACAAATTATCTAATTATTTTGCTTTATCAATTTTTAGGAAACTATGTTTTAATATATAATCTAGAGCACCTACACTATATAATTTAAATATTAATAGATTTTATTACCCAAAACTTAATTTGAAATCAAGACTCTAAAATACTTTTTTTTTGGGATACATTAAATTCCTTAATTTAATTTTTTCCTTTTTCTTTTATTCTTCTTACTATTACTATAGAGAACCATTTCTACTGTATTTTTCATGTTGAGAACAATGTACAATTCAATTATGGCGGAGGGGAAAGTGGCACATTTTAATTTTTCCCCTAATTGATCGTGGAGACATAGTTAATTAAGGTAAATATTTTAACTTGTGTAATAATTTTATTAATTAGGATAATAAATAATAATTCCATATTCGGTAAATTTTTCCACTTTTATGCTAAAGAATATGAAATTTTTACATTTGCCCATATTTGTGAATAAAATATTAATATAACATTAAAGGGGACGCTATGCTCGATGACTTACCCAATACGCAACAATGAGTTTCTTGGGAATCTTACGTTGCACTCTAATAATAAAATAATATTATTTTAAATTGTAGTTAACGCCTAACCGTTGTAATGGAGGGAATGAAAAGAACTAACTAAAAAATGATTATATATGTTTGTAAAATATTTATAATTTTTACAATAAATGTTAAAGGATTAAAAATGTGAATGAATCCAGTTTTAAGCATAAACATTCTAATATTCTTTAAAAGGTCGATTAACCGCCTTTTGATGACGAACCTCTTTTAAATCCACTTTTGACAATTTTATGTGTTATATTTGACAAAATAAAATACTTCTTTAGAATCGAGACATCAAAATTTACTTTGTTTAATTTTTTGGTATTTTTCCGATAAAGTACATTTTTTAAAGAATAGTGAAAAATGTTGTATTTTAATTCAAAACCACTTTTTAATCTAATGTATTTATATGATTAGATTATCTTTTGAATTTGTTTTAAAGTGAAATTAGAATATATTTTTACCATTTAATTCAATAGTGGTCATTGGAATTAATTTCATCTTGAAATTGGACTTAAACTAGTGTCAATCTTTTGATACTTATTGTATCTTAAAAACACGCTATTTGCTCTGACAACGGGAATTAATTATTAAATTAATTAATGTAACTTATATGTTTTGAATTTTGTAAAATAGACATCATTTTTGAATTTGAAATATCAAATATAGCTTAGGGTGAATTTTTGGTATTTTTCTGGAAAACTTCAATTTTTGATGAATAGTGAAACCACTAAGTGGTACTTAAAAAACCAATTTTTCGTTTAAATGAAAATTTACCAACTCTGTGTATTGAATTTTAAAAATTAGACATACATGGTTTTCATTATGAAGTAAAATGTGGTTCAATGGGATTAAAATAATTTTTTTGGTGAATAGAAACTTTTAAGTTTTAATCGCGATTAGAGGTAATTGGTGTAGTTTAAGGTAAAAATAATGTTTTAATAATATGAAATGACCTAGACACATATCCTACCCTCATTGTATGAGTCATTTCCGACCAAGAAAATCCATGGGTAAACTTGGGGACCCCATGGAGCCACTTTTCTTGGAAAATGACATTAATACCTTTTTATTTAAAGTTAAAATTAAAATGTCACAAACATGTGTTGTTTTACTAAAACAATTTTTAGATGGGGTCATAAAAGTCATATTTTTGACTATAAATATTCATTAGAAATATAAAAAGATTTACTACATCATGATAGTTTGTTTATAATTTTTAGATATGAAATAAATTAATTTATTTATGAAACCGTGATGATGCAGCGATTAGCTCATAAATGAACGATTCAAATAAAATGATAAAATAGGGTGATATATAAGTCTGAAACTTATCACAAACCTATTTTATTGGTGGATTTAGAATACTTATCACCTGAACCTATAAAGATATCCTTTTGGGACCTTCTAAATCCGAAAATAATTTTATAATAATGTAATATTTTATAACTTTCCAAGAGTGCCCCTCCTCTCCTCTTATAAAAGGCCCCCACATCTACCACCTTACACACACCTCTCAAGCCTTTGGATCGTCCAACCACTGCCCATTTCATCTATCCACATACCTCTATTCATCATTGAAGCCTCACTTTGGGCAGAATACTTTCCAAGGAATCCTTTGAGCTCAAATCAAATAGAGTTACCCGATTTAAAGGTAATGTCTTCCCTTGTGTTCTTTGGTTTTATTTTTCCTCTCCAAACCCCTAAACTCTTTTTATTACATTTTATATGTAACAAAAACAGTATCTTAAATATACTAGGATGTTTTTATAAGAAGTATTCAAGCTACACTTTCACACACCTCCATCTAATGGTTAAAGAATATACTCTTTCTGTGGATGGTGAATTACTGCCTCACGAAACGATGATTGTTAAATATTATTTTAACACCTTAAAAGGTGTCCATTAAGATGTCACTATATTTATATATGATATATAATATGTTTATGATTTCCTTAAGTTTCTGTATTTTTCATTTATGGAATACCTTTATGGTTTCCATTATGGGTAAACGCGATATCTTCATTTTAGGAAGTGCAGTCTACCGCCCCTCAAAGTGATTTTATTCGTTAATGCCATATGTGGGACGTATAAAGGATTAACATAATGGTATTACATATGATATCCGATTGGAATTATAATATACCATTATATCATTATTATTTAATTCCATTGAATACATAAAAAAGAAATGAAAGTAGTGTTCATGCGTACATACGGCTTACCGTCTCCATGAACGATACATTTCATTTCTTATCTCCAAATGTTATGTACTATTATAAGTACATAAATAATGGATATATATGTAATATATTACATCTAAATGATCAATATCTTTATCTAATTATAATATATATATCTCTCATTTTGTTTTAATTCCATTAATATGACAAAAAATGAAAGTAGTGCTCATGCGTACGTACGGCCTACCGTCTCCATGGACGGTGCTTTTAATTTTTTTTATCTCCAAATGATATGGAATAGTATAAAATGAATATATACTGGATATATAGGATATTTAAAACATAAATACTATTCTAGATATGATGTACCTATAACTACATGGAAAATTCTTTTCCAACAAGTTCGATTTTTACTCATGTACCGAACATCGACAAAAAACGTATGATATGAACTCACTTTATTAACCAATTATTATAAAATTATAATATGTGGTATTAACTGAATAATAATCTTTAAAGTATGTCCTTAAGAAATTATAAATTGACCAAATTTTATTATTCATGAGATTAAAGAACGATCGAGTCATGTCGGACACGAGGAATGGGATCCTACCCCTCTCTTTCTTTTTAAGTACACTCTTTTATGTCATTATTTTTAAGCTCATCTTTATTATGATTGGGATGTTATTTTATATTAATACTACTGTAACTTTTATGTTCATATGATGAGAGACCCTATTTTCTCTCATCAATCCATTTTGGAAGTTTTGAGTGGTGCCGTTAGGCTGCAGAATTTTCGTAAGAGATCTAACCTCTCTCTTTCTTTTTAATTACTCTCCTTTATGTCACTTCTTTTAAGCTCCTCTTTGTTATGATGTGGGATGTTATTTTATATTCTTATTTCTGTAAATTTTATTGTAATATGATGAGAGAACCTATTTTATCTCATCAATCCATTTTTGGAAGTTTTAAGTGGCGCCGTTAGGCTGTTGAGTTTTCGTAAGGGATTTTTCATCCCACTTTTAGTCCTGTGAGATTTATGCTACATTTTACACAATTTCCTTTGAGTGGTGTATATAATTCCCATTATTATAATCTTTGTGTAATATAATTTCCTTTATGGGTATTTACATATTCATTGTATGACACTTCTTCAATGGGGTGTACGTTTCGAAAGTTACCCAAGTCGGTAAGGGAACCTTTCACCCTCCTCTTTTTAAAAGACTTCTTTTGTTATTTCTTTTAATTCACATACTATTATGTTGGGATATATTCGTCTATATCCTTATTGATGTAAATTTTTTGTCCAAGTGATGAGATACCCTTTTTATCTCTCATCAACTCTTTTTATGAATTATGAAGTGACGCCGTTAGGCTGTCAAATTTTTGCAAGGGAACTTCTTAACCCAATTTTGATTCTTTGGGATAAACTTGTACTCCTTGAATAAGTCGTTCTCTGAATATGTGTGAATTTCCTATGATTGTTTAACAATTAATATCCACTTATATTTGGTGTATTCATTTGTCACACATAATTATGTAATTGATTTATCCTTAATACAAGGATACGGTCTTTGTAAGGGAATTCATCTCAATTTCGTTCATTGAGAAATATTTTGTTCTATACACAACTTTCTTTTATAGAGTGTATAAAACCCTTTGAATTTTACATTTATTCAAAAAGAATATTTTCTATACGAAGCATTTTACTAAATGAAAAAAGGAATGTTTTTTTCTTACGTAAGCGCGACAATGACTTCTCCACCGTCGTGACCATTATTTGAGTTTTGGATTCCTCTACAAGGCATACTTTTTTTAAATGAATAATAAATACCATGTTTTACTTTTCTTTTATTTTGGAATTGAAAATGGTTTTCATAATGTTTTTATTATATCAATGTGTTGTATTGATATCTTGTGATTGAAATGTGGAAATGTTATGTTTCCTTTATGCAACTTTTATGTGATACGATTATGTTATGGTTCTTGGGAATTATTATGAAGATGGGTGGTTCCGTGATAAACTAAGGGCGGGTGAGCCCGATATAGCTCTCCAATGCATTGGGTAACACGAAGGAGTTAAACGTTATGGTTTCTCCAAAGAGATTTACGGAATATACTGTGATGGGTATTCCAAACGTAACCAAGAGGGTTACTCCCTACGTAAGAATGTTATGAATGCCTCAGGTTACCTTTATGCATTATGATTTCTATGATTTATTCATTATTTTATGAGGTATGTTAAAATTATTATGTTTTATGAGTAAAGTATGATTTCATACATGGACTAATGTTTTCTTTTCATACTTTTATATACCTTACTGTGATTTTTATGCTCATCCCAAGTTTTTGAAATGTTTTTCACAGGTCAAGGGAAAGGTGCATGGTATTTTTATAGTGTCAAGGAAGTGTTAAGAAAGAATCCATGTTTTATTTTAAATATGTTTCCATTTATGGGAAAAAACGAATACTATCTTTTATGTAATCACTTTGTTTAAATGTGGAATGTAATTCATAATTTATGATCTAATTCTCTAAAACTCTAAACCTGAAAAGATCCTCAATGTTAATTATTCATTTAATTCAATATTAAGTAAGGTTTAAGGTCAGGGCCTTATAATCAAATTATTGATTTAAAATATTAATAATTTAATTAAGTCAAATTTTTTTATCATTTCATGAACCTTTTGACCAATATATATTGTTTATTATTCCCAAGTGGTTATAATAATTTCTGAAATCATCTTTATTAATCTATTTATTAAGATATTTTTGGATTTTCCTAGCTTATAGAACATGATTGTTTTTCTATCAATGGTGGAAATTTTTAAACTAAATATAATTATTGAGTCCATATGTTGATATATTTTTATCCCATATAATATTGAGACCATTGCTATGTATAATCCGTTTTGAAAACCTTATATACCATAGAATACCTTAATCTTAAGACACATTAAAATATTATTTATCCTTCAAAAAATTATTATTTTATTTAAATTTAATGACTATTTTATTGAGATATAATAAGGGATTGGAGTGTTTTATAGTTCCATCAGGTAAGAGTTACATGAATAATTTTGGGGAATTTATCTCTTGATTAATTTAATAATTAGGGGGGGGGGGTTCATAACAATTATTTTACAGATTTTTTTTTAAATATATACATTTAAAAATAAAATAAAATGAATGATATAGTGGTAAAATAGGATACTATGGATTGAACTTCATCTACCCATGATACCCCCATTCTTATTCTCGTTATTCCCGTCAGTTTTAGTATTTCATGGGCGGTAGAGATAAAGGTTCTTGTTGGTTTGAGTTACAAGTGTGTGGAACTATTCCCACACATATTCCATTGAAAAAATAAGAGACAGAAATATTATGAGAGAAAAAGGGGAGTTTCATAACTATTTTTAATTTCAGTATTGAAAACCTAATGTTTAGAGGGAAAGGTGAGTGGTAATGTTATCATTTTAATGAGATTTTAAATGGTAATATTTTTCATCGAGGAAAAAATTTTGTATCATGTATTTTAAATAAAAATTTACCCATTATTTTTCATCTTTATGAGTTTTGTTTTTTAATCATTATCAACCCATCCTTATTATCATAGTCATTAGAACCTTAATTCAATATACTAATTATTTTTATGGTTTGATTTTATAGTTGATATTGTGATAAATTTAAATCCTTTTCATAAAATTCATATACTTGAGATTGTGAATAACTATAATCACATTTTATTTAGTGATAAATAATGTTAATTTCTAGTGGCATAGATCATAATTGTAATGGATATTAATGAAATGTTCAATGTTGTGGATTAAGGAGAAAAGTAATCTTGATGGAAATTATGTATGAGACATTATTGAAACACGTTGTAATGTTAAGAGTTATATGATTTTATAATCCTCATGAATGAAATATGATTAAGATCATGTTTAAATGAATTATTCCCCTATTATAGTGTGGTTACTTTTTGTTTTCAGGTTGATATTTTTATTAGGGATATAAAATGTTAATGTGTAGGAGAGTTTTATTGAAAAAAATTACATATACCTTTTGGAAAAAAATAATATTCTTTTTATAGTAAAATATTTCATAATGAATGTGTATTTGAATGAATTTGAGTCAAACGTTAGTGTCAAAGGGAATTTATGGATTTTGATTTTTTTAGTGAAGTGTCCAAATTGAACCATATAATAAGAAATGACAACATGATTGAATATTATAGATTTTGATATGGAATATAGCGGTCAAAATAATAGTGAAAACCATTAATCTTTGTGTAAGGAATCCCTTATTTAGAGAGAGTTAGGAAATATAATGAACTAGACAAAAACATTTTGATGAACACAGTTCCCAAAATAATATAACCAAGAATTTAAAAAATATGGGAATCCCTTGGGCTTCCACTAGGATATAAAACCACTATAAGATAACCAAATGAACTCAAATACAAATAGTTTGGGCTGTAGAGATTAATATTGATAGATATAACGGGTAGAACTAGTTTTTGAAGGAAGGAACCTGACATGATATAGTGCAACTTAATTTAGAAGATTAATGATTAGGGTATAAAATAGTGACATATTATTTCAATGGTAGTTGAATGAAGTGGCCACATATTAGTAGAAGTACCCAATGAATGAAATTTATGATGTATGACTACTGATGTGGGGAACTACACGTAAATGAGATACATGGAAAACATGGATAAATCTGGCACTGTAACTTGATCATTATAATGATACTAAGGATATAAAAGCTATTTTAATTTTTTTTATTTTAAATTGAAAGAGAATTCATGGAATCAGATACCACCGCAACATGGGTGGATTAAAATTGGTTGTTCCATGTGATTTAGTCTCACAGAACTTCACACTACACCACCATCCACTTCTCCCTAATATGTTTAACTATATATTTAATCTATTCAATCCAAGGAAGAAGAATATAGAATCAATTCATTGTGATTTTTGATTAATCATGATTTAAAAATAGATTTATTTTATCCATAAAATACAAATATTTTTACACTATTTATATATTTAAAAAGTTAATGATATGTCTATGTTTTTAAGGATCAATGTTGAAATGAAAATGGTAGCGCTGTGGTTCATATTGACCTATATAAGTTACAAGAAGCCGATGTTAGAATTGATCTAAAATTTAATACCAAGGAAAAGAGTATAGTGAATAGAGGAAAAATAATAAGAAATTACATTTTTAATATATAAATAAAATCATTATTTTGGTGAATTTGATGTGTTGATTCATTCATATACATATTTACAATATATTTTTCTTGGTTTTAAATTTAAATTGTTTTCTATAAATTATTTATTTTCTCCTTTCCATCCAAAACGTGTATTACATAATTGGATTTAACTATTTCAATTGTTATGGACAAAAAATCTTCAATAGTGAGTAGTCAGTTAATGGAAAGTGGATCGAGAGTATGAGGTTAATGATTTAACTTTAAATGATAGTTTAAATTTTGAATCAAATTTTTTGATTATTATTACATATATCCTCTTATAATCATATTCTTTAATCACATAGAAATATTTATGATGATTAGGTAAGGGAACCCAATGTGGTATATGGGTGCATGAGAGGGAGAGATAGCCTTAACTCCACATTTTTCCCATTATATTGAACCTGGTGCGTCTCGGTCTTACTAGTTTACCTCAAATAAAGGAATCAATTAGACATATATAGTTTTTATAGTAAGAAACCAAGTGGATTTATTATCCCAGGAATTCCCACAGTTAATCACCTTTTTTGATTCATAAAACCAACTAATAATATATATATTGTAAAAAATACTCCAGAATCTGTCCACCGTCAATGATTCTAATAATGGTTATAGTAAACATTAGTTTGATCTAATCTCTAGTATATTTCCATTAGTTCATTATCAATTTTTATTGATATTATATATTCTAGTGGGTTTGTGTTCATTCATTATTCTAAACCAAAATTCAACAATGATAATAAGGTTTGGATCCAATATATTAGTTGTGGCTCAAAATCATGAATAAAAATACTTATACTATATTTACGTGTATTTTTGTTATTATCATTATAAATTTTAATTTCTAACATCTAAACAATTATCCTGGTAGTTGAAAATTCCTATGCACAAATCATTTTTAAATGAAATAAAGTTTCATATATTCCTTCACTTTAAAACGTGGTTTTATGGATTACTTTAAAAAAGATTTTTTCTTTTCATAATGTGTTTCTTATTGTCGTTGATTTCATTAAATAAATTTTATATTTTTATATTAAAGTAAATATATTGGAAAAATCATGTTCTATAATTAAATATACAGATTATTTTTAAAATAAATACAGAATTTAAAAATTTCATAAGGGATTATTATTTTTTATATTCTAATGGTTTTAAAATATTGTGTAAATGTTTTGAAAAATTACTTTGTAGGTATGTAAATTTTTTATGTTTCGAAATTTATTTTCTATAGTTTTATGAATGGAATGAGATGTTTTCAAATGGTGTTTTCTTTTATAAAATTAGTTTTTTGACTATTATAAAATATTGTTGATTTAAATGAAATAAATTTCATTGTAATTTTTCCCTTTAGTGAATTTTTATTTTAAATTAAATTTTTACTTATATGTTATTATCTAATTTAGTTATGAAGGATGATTGGTATAGGTTAATTTTTAGGCTATCTAAAATAGAACAATTAGAAATATCATGATAGAACCTGGAAAAGATTCTTTCAGTGATGAAACTAAGGGTGATTCATCTTTTTTTTGTGTATTTATTCTAGTTCTTAACACTAGTTTGACTATAAATATAGTGTCAATAAAAAATATTATAAGCATTTGGAAATATAAAACCATTATCTATCTAATTTATGGGGTGGTAATGGTTCACCTTTGGTGACAGGGTGGTTTGAGAGAACTAAGGGAAATTTTATTTCTTTAGAAACCATTGGAAAATCAAAGAATATGTCCATTGAGTTTATGATCCTGCCTTGAGGTGATAAATAAAAAATTAAAATCCAATATTTTTTTAGACATGTAAATATTTTCTTCCAATATAGTCACAAATGAATTTTATATTAATAATTTTATCGATGGAGAACTTTTAATGGACCTAGGATCAGTTCTATTTGAATCAATCATAATTTTTTATTAGGAGGTTTTTGAGGGAGAGCCTCTAACATTGAAATGACTCAGGTTATTATCTATTTTGTTATTAATTCTCATCAATTTTAGGGTATTTTAATTCGTTTTAGTTTATTTTAGATATATGTGTTCTTTGGGTTTTCCTCCATCCTTATATTGGGAGGTATTGATTATTTTTGATTATTCTCATGCCATATTGATTTTTAGTTCCTATTGTGATTTTTATTTGGTGTGAGAAAAATTTTTAGACTTGTATGTTGATGATATGGTCATGGGAATACTTGGGTGACTAGGAAAATGAATACACCAATTTATATTATACTATAAATAGTACATAGTTTTAGATTCTGATAGGTTCACCATAGTACAATTTTCTGTGAGTGAGTTCCCATGTCATTTCCCTTTATCCTAATGATATGAGGTTATAGACATTGTTTTTATTAGGGGTTCATTTCCATCTTTGTGTTATAGAATGTTGATGGCTTGTTTGACCTTGATTATGGCTCTTTTGGTTATTTTCATTGGGTTATGTTTACATTATTGGATGGATGTTTGTTGTTGATATAAAATTACTATTTCAATTTTTTTATTTAGAAGAAATATTATTTTTGTGGGGATATCAATATTATAAAAGTTTTTATTTATTTCCTCACCAGTTTAAATGAATTCTAACTTAAGAGGAGTATTTTTAAATGTATATATGAAATTTAAAATTAATGAATCTTGGATAGTGGTTTAGATTATGGATAGAGAAGCTTGGTAATATTGAGAATTTTCTTTCATTATTTAAGAGGAATTATGTGTTTTCCAATTCAATTTTCTATGAGGACTTCTTGATTTTTTCCTTAACCCTCCCACCACTTTTTCATGGTTTTGAGGTTTTAAATTCTCATTACATATAATCTTTAATTAAATGTTTTTGGGGATGAAAATATAATGTTTTGGAGAATTATTACTACCATAGGTCACTATGAAATTCATTATTATATTATTTTTGGAAAATTTATTTTTTTGGTGAATTTTAAAATATTGGGAATTTTTAGTGTTTTAGAGTTCCATAATTAAATATTATAGTAGGTCAAACTATAATATAGGTGGGTCACACCATGATGGTTTATTGATATGATATTCAGTTCTATCATATGTGGCTCAAAACATGACATAGGTGGGTAGTTCCATTATTATTTTTTGTGTGTTTTTGATTTTGAAGTGAGGAATTATGTCACAATATGACTAGTGAACATAAGATACGATGTATCAGAAGATGATTATAGTTTATTATTCCTAGATTAATGAAGTATGATTTCAAACATGAGTATATAGGTAATTCAAGATACAATGTTACAAGGAAAGTGAGCTTGCGGTTCTGTGCCACTTTTAGGGAGACACGCCACATAGTGACATGAGAGGTTTCACCATGACACATATATGTCCATTTTTATTTTTGGTGATTTTACATCTCTATTGAAATTTAATTTTAAAGGTATTTTACCCATTTTCATCCCATATCATTTTATCAATGCCTAAGATATCTCAAGGGATCTCCCCATATGATCTTATTAAATTTTATCACCTCCATTGAATTAATCTGAATCTTCAAGGTAACCCCACCCCTATTGTATTCTCTTCTACCTTCATCCATTTCCCATTAATTTTCATTTCTACCTAAAATTTTACTAATCATGTGGGTCAAATTTAGGGTTTAGGATGGGTAAAATCATGTTTGTCTCATTTTTTAGGGTTAATAGATTTAATTTCCTTTTGAGATTGTGCATATGACGTATAAGATTAGTTGTTTCCTCTTGAAAGAGTTAGATGTTTTTGTGAAATTTAATCATTTATAAATATTAAGAAATTTTGGGTTTCTCTAAAATTATTTTTTATAATTTCATATCCAAATTTATTTCTAATAAATAGTTCATAAAATTTTATTAATTTATTTTAAAAATTTTATAACAGACTATCAATAGAACATTAGTGATTTACTTTGGACTAAATTGTCTATATTTGAAGTGTTTGAGAAAATTTATATGAGGTTATTTTGAAATAATATTGATGATAAATGAAGGGTTTTATCTTGGTTTTAATTTATAAAATATGTATACCTTTTTTAAACTATTTTTTTTGAAATTGCTGGTGTGTATTTCATTTTATGTGGATCCAAAGGTAAGAAATAGGGGTTTAAAATTATTTATTCTTGTTACATTAATAAATAATGTTTATAATATGGTTTTATTTTTGTTCTTAAAATCCCATTTGGTACTTAATTAAAATGGATTCCATTATGTATGTGCACAGAAATTACTTTTATTTATTTTCCATAAAGGAAAATTTTAAATTCTTAATTATAAATTTATAAACTGAGTTTTTGATGATTGTTTAGCCTCATTGTGATCCCTTAGTTTTTTTTTCTATTATATAATTTTACACTAATTTATTGAATGTGGATTTAGTTATTATAATTATGCTTATAAATGGATGTGAGAGGGTATTTTTCATGTGATAGTTTGGGAGGATAGTTTGTGTTTATTCCTCATTTGTTATTATTTATCTATATTATGATAATGTTCTTATTGTTTTCTAATATCTACATTGATTTTGTAATGGGGAACGAGGGTATCTATGTGATAGATTCAGTGTATTCTATACTAAATATATTTGAACATTTTCTAGTAACCCTTAGTGTTTATTTTATCCATCATAGAAATGGTGGCTTGATGAGTTTGTGGAATATAATTCAATGAAGTACATAGAAATTTTGTGGGTTATTAGAGAAAGATAGTTATATTTGAGTATGTATAAGGTGGTATTAGAATATAACCTAATGAATTTATCATTACACATATTTTTTTTATTATGGTATTACCATAGGGATTATAAATATTTACTTTATATGAGCCTCCTTATGTTACTTTTGAATAATGGAACCACAAATTTTTTTTTGTTTCACTATTCCTATTTATATGATGTTTCCTTATTTTTATTGGACATCAATACTTATGATGAATTTTAAATTTCAAATATTTTTTCAAAATAAGTGCTGATGAATGATTTTTAAAGAATGAAAATGATTTTTTATTGATTATATAAATTTAGAAGTCCACCCTCTTGAATATTTAAAGTGTTTGGCCATTTTAAATATTTGACTATACCCCTTCGATGATAAAAAACGTTTTAAATGAAAAATATTTTTATAGTAATGTTTATTTTTTTGGTTTAAAATCATTGTTTATAAAGAAGAAAGAGTTTTATTTTCCATATTGATTTATCCCTATGGTTTTGGAAGAGGTTAATATGTGATACATGTTTCCTTCATTATTAACAATTAGAAGATTCTATTTTATAAATTATTTTAAAACTAGTATTTATGATATGTTTTTATAAAAATAATTTCATATAATTATTGAATAAATCCTATTAGGATGTTGTATATCACACCCTATATAAAAAAGTCCAATGTTTTGTGTTTTTAATACCTCATGTTTTCACTTAGGATCCCATATGGTGACCCTAGATTAGATAACATTAGTTTTCCAATTGACAGAAATTGTGGATATGTTGTGTGATTATAGCCAACATATAAATATTTAGTTTGTGGATCAGGTTGTATATTTTTTAGATGTTTACAAAATATCTAATTTATGTAGGTGTATTCTATCTTTTTATCCTCATTTTGTTATTCCTTAAATTATATATTTTAAAATAATGTTGGATATTTATTTTTGTGTGTGGTCCTGGAAAAGAGTAATCACTTTTATTGATTATATATCTTTAGAAGTATATTAGTTTATGTAAAATTTGAATTGTTTATTTATTTGTATATTCATATTTTATATTCTTGAAATTATAATGTAAGGATGTATAATGTTGGATTCTTGGTTAGTTTCTGCTTCTTATTATTGTTATATGTAGGTGAAACTATTCCCCAGTGTGTATTCTTGAAGCCCATACACATATTTTTGACCTGTCGGGATTAGTAATTACCTTTGGGACCTATGGTAGATGGTATAGGGTAAATAATTTGATTGAATCACCCATTTTAATTATATTTTAGAAGTAAAAAGATGATAAGGTTTGGAGGGATGGTTATAGAAGTGGAAAATAACCATATTATTCTAATATTTCTATTTAATTTGCATATAAACCATTTTAATGTAATTAGTAATGGAAGAAAATAAATACAATTCTTTATTTTTTAAGAAACCACAAGGTCATTCCATCGATGTCAATGATTGGGTAACACATAATGTATTTACAAGAATCCTATTTATATGGGAAATGTGTACTGTTTGTCTTCATCGAATGGTTCTCAATTATAGTTCAATGTAATTATATAAGAAATAGTTTATTCATTGATAAATAAAGTATGAAAGATACCTCCAATGGGAAATTTTTAGACACATATAGGCTAACAACCTAGAGTGACATCACAAATTTATCTCAATTATTTTTTATTATATTATTTTATATAAGAACCAATATAATAACAATCCATTATAGTAAAAGTTTTATGTATTGTTCTTATTTCTTGTTCAATGGTTCTAGATTTATGTGAAACAAGTTCCTCCAATTATTTTATATCTCCAAAATTGTTTTATTAGTAGAATTTTTGAGGGGAACATATTCCTTTATTTGTGAATATATCAACTACTTTGGATAGGTAAGAGCAATAGGGGTTCAGTTTTCATTCCTATCACATTGTAATATATAATATAAATATTTTTTGGGAATTATTTGGATTTCATTAATATTATACAATGAATGAGTTGGAGGATCAATTTAAAATACAACAATTATTATTATAATTAAAAGGTATCTATCATATAAAATAATGGGAACACAACGCCATTCATGGTGAGTGGTATCCAATATATTGTAGGGAGGGGCCTATTATTTAGGATAAACGGGCCATATATTATCAGTTTTTAATAGGGATTATGGATATTAAGGAGGAAACTTTATAGAACGATATTACTCTAGTGTTGAATAGATCTTTAGAGGTCTTTTCTAATGATTTCTATCTATTTTCACTAAAGAGGAAAGTTGATTTATCTATTTATTTTATTCTATAGTCTGGGTCCATTTATATAAAATCTTATTAGATTTATATTGTGAAGACAAAGGAGTTAAAAATTTTACATGAGGATCTAAAATCAAATTATTTTATTTAGTTACGTGTGTCCATGTTGGTGGATACAATTTTTTTAGAAAATTTGAATAATGAGACATATAATTTATATTTATTATTAGATTCAAAATTTGAGAAATAAAATGAATAATATTCTTTTTACTCAGACCAGTCTTTTTGATTAACTCAAAGGTGAGGGATAGTTTTCTAAAATTGACATAGAAATAATATATCAACAGTTGAGGGTGAAAGAGTCTGGTATTCCAAAAACCATTTTGAGGATTAAATATTGTAATTAAGAATAATTGGTGATTATATACAGTCTTTTGAATGATGGAATGTTTTTCTTGAATTTTGTAAAATTTATCCTTTATAGACACCTCAAAACAGTTGTTTGTGTATTCATGGAAACTATTCTGGTTTATTATAATTTAAAATTTCACCATAAGTATTATCTTGAAATTGGGATGAGGATTATGAAAAAAATTCATTTGTAGGGAAATATAATTAAATTATAGTAATATATCTACTTTGCTAAATACCTTAGTCCTACTCTACCCAAGAAAGGTATATTAGTGGAACCTAATAAGGTTCAAGCTATGATTTTGTTGTAGAACCACATAAATGTTTTTGAAATTATATATTAGTTGGGAATAGACAAATACAATAATAAATTAATTATTTAATTTTCATAGTTCTTATATTCACTATATACTTTGACATGAAATGTTCGAGGCTTTAAAAGAGTGATAAATTCCACAAATACATTGATTACATAAAAGAGAGATCAAATTTCATGGATGTATTTATTCTTATTGAGTGAGGTGATGCTTTATTTTTGTGTTTTATATGTTTTATTATGAAACATGATCATTTTTTAGTATTCTATTTTATCCGTATTCACCTCATAAAAATAATTATCACACCCATGGTCTCTATTTGTTTATGGTAACACATGCCTCAAATAATTGGAATCATTATTTATTTTGGGGGAATCTAATTATTTGTACTGATCATAAAATTATGATGTATATTTTATATTAAAATGATATAAAAATATATAATATATTATGAGTCTAATACTTGTAGATATTTTTATATGATATGGATTAAACCACTAGAAAAATAAACATGGTCACTGGTGCTCTTAGTTTAAAATTTTAAATTTATTCAATGAAATAATATCTGGATTAATGGTATGTAATAACCCATTTAAAATTATTTTACTTGGTTACAAATGAAGTGAAAATTCATGAATTACCTTTTAGTGTGAAAAACACACCTCCTTTCATTGATTAAATTCATCAACCTGAGGTATTGAATTTCAGATGTCAGTGAATAAGTGGAATTTTAAATATTTGTAGACTAATAGAGAATAATATCAATATTTGATATAACACTATATTTTAAGAATATGCTGGTTATTATTATTATCTTGATATGGATGTTGGGAAATATATTCAATATTTTAGTTATGATTCTAACCTATAGGATAACATAATGTTTTATGATATGATGGGTTAGTTTTAGTGTCCTGAAATGAGGTTTTAAACCATTGGGTTTGTGTCTCATTACCTCACTTGTCAAAAAGTGAAGTTACATGGTCAAAATATAATTGTTTTTTACAACCCCTTACCATTATTACATTGAAGTGGGGTGATGTATACATATACCTTATGATTGTATTTTAAAGATCTTCACTTAAAAGAAATTAAATTTTGGATTTTATTGACCCACTATCTAAATTGGATTATTTCCTAATCATAAAACATAGTTTCAAATTGGAAGATCACATACAAATTTATACACATGAAATTAAAAAATTATATAGAGTTCATTATTAACATTACTTATAGAAAGACCCTATATTTTCCCCTATACTATAGAAGAGTATTTAAGAGGGTATGATCACTAAAATAATGTGTAACACAATATATAATCCAAAAAAATATTTTTAAATGAATTAGTATATTTAGATTCTTGAATATATGGTATGTTATTAGGTTCTTAAATATGGATGTTTAGGAGAGAGTAATTTAAAATTGATTGCTTTCTTTTATAAAAATTGTTATCAACCACCAATAAAACAGGATTCTTTTAAATATCATTATGTTAGTACATTCTGGACTCAAATGTTATGGGTTGAAGTGGGAGGAAGGTTACTATAATCATGAATATTTTTAGAGAAGAAGATAAGGAAAATGTATTTCATATGATTTTTTTTGTTATGGATCAATATTGGTAGATACCATATAATGATAATTTTCATTGAAATTTGTGGTTTTAGGATAATTATGGATGATTATCAATGATTCTTCTTAACTAGTATATTGAATATTAGTAGCTTATGAGAAGGTATTCCATATTATTTGAGATCTTGGTATTTATTAGGGAAGTGGAACACCAGATAGATTTTACTATTTGATTAAGTATAATTCATAATGGTTTCTATTTATTCAAGTTTTAGAAGTTTCATCATGACACTTATCATGTTATTTATTAGAATGATCAGAAATTAGAGTAGGAAATTATATTTATAGATATTCCTATTCTAAATCTTAATTTTAATTTAAATAATTTTGTGGAAAATTAATATCCCTATATTGAGTTCTCTATAAGAACAATAATGATATTCATGAGATTTAGGATGTATAATTAAGGATTGAAGAGAATTGACCTCATCTGTATTTTCTTAAGTAAGAATAATGAGTTTTTAGGGGAAAAGTGACATGGTGGGGTGAACTATGACCTTCACACTGTAACTCGTACACACTTATTTTATTTATTTTTTATTTCATGGAGTTTTATGGAATTTATTTAAATATTTAAAATTTAATTTTTTTTCTATAAATAATGGTCTGTGTGAATGGACAATGGAAAATTCTGAATAAATCATACAGGTTATAAAAATAAAAGTTGTAGGGAATTCATGGTCATGTGTTTGGTCCCAAATTTCTTATAGTTGGGTAATTCATTATTATATACATCGAATATTTTTATTTTAAAAATATAATTCTATATGTATGTCTATATATTATCTTTTTTGTAATTAATGATTTACACTATGGTATTCTAAAGTTTTGTTCTCTCTCCTACACTCCATATTTAATGGATTCTATGTGATTCTGTGGTGTTTCATTGTGGAAATAAATGGATTGGGTTCTCTCTCTTGCTTTATTTCTCTACTTTCTCTATTTTTATTTCTCTTTATTTCCCTAACTATTCATGTCGGTTAAATACATGGTTAGAATATTTTTAAATATTTGGGGTTTGATAATTAGATTGTGAAGACTTCCCTCTCAATCCACAATTCAATCTTATTTAAAGAAAATGTATTGATCGAGTTTGTTTAATGTAAATGACTCTACATATTTTGGTTATTTACCAAATATTCCCCTGATTAGGGGACTCTATAAATTAATTTAACCTATATGTAAAATTTACTTTGGTAATTTTATATTCGCTAGCTGAAGTATTCATTTTGATTATATAGATATATATGTTTCAAACAATAACATTGGGGTTTTTTTAAATTGCCACTGTAAATTATTTTAAACTCAGCAAAGTGTTCAATTTGATTTCATGCGTGGTTTTGTTATTCAATGTTGTTATGAACTTTTAAGGTTATGTTTACTATGGGTTTTCATAGAATTAATTATTTATTATTGATTACAATGGGAATTTTGTCATTGTGAGGTTGTTAATGGGTGATATTAGTTTTTCTATTATTGATATATGAACCTATATTAGTCATGATATGACTTACATTATTTTCCATAAGTTTTTTGTTTTTTAATTTTTTATGACAGATATTTTTAGTAATGATATATTTCTAACAAGAATAATTAGTTACAATTTATCACTAAATAATGAGTTCACTTATATATGAATAAGTCATCAGTTATTATTAAATCCTAGTAATCACATCCTAATTTGTTGATTTTCATGAGATATTCTTATGTGTGAATTTTTATTTTAAATTATGATAGGAAATTTATTAATGATTAAAAACATTATATTAAAGTTTAATATCTAAAGGATATTTTTTTTGGATTTCAAAATCTGCTTTCATAATGATATATATGTGTTTTAATAGATAAATTTCAATCATTCCTTTGGTGTTTTATTTTTTTAAAGGATTTTTATTGGTCTCCTGGTAGAATAAGACAATGTTTTATCTTCATACCCTACTTACACAGTTTTAGGTGTGTGTAGATTTTTTAAACATGATTAAAGAAAAGATAAAACACCACTTTGACTTAGTTTATATTCATACTATTGGTTAGGTTTTTGAGGAGGTAAAGTGTGAATGATGATCAATTGTAACCCGAGGATGAGTGTTTATAGATTTGTATTTCCTTATTATTTTGGAATATTTACTTGGAATTATCTATCGTCTATCACTTTTGGTCCTTTTTATCTTATCATTTTAAATATTATATATTTAAAATCATTATTTCTGGTATATGTGATTGATTAATCTTATAAATATATGGGTTTACCTTTTATTATTAATTCCACCTTAGTTTGGATATTATGAATTTCTTGGATAAATCTAATTTCAAAAGATTATTTTAATTTATCGTAGTAAATAAAATATATGGACGATTCATTCCTAATTTTCTGTCAAAAAATATATATTTTTTATTCATGTTAGTAAGGACGAAATCTTACAATGAGTAAAAGTTAAGAATCTTGACCTTTTTTAGATTATGGTGATCAGGAACATGGTTTAGGCTTTATGGGGTACTCTATTTGGAATTGGGATAAGATATTCTTGTCAAAATGATATATCCTCCCTTGTTTTCTACATTCGGTATTCTACTCAGATCCATCAAGCTCTTCCATACCTAGATCCTTACAATTCAAGAAACCAATCGTTTTCATAAAACTAGATCCAAAACAATCCTCCACTTCTATCTTTATAGTTTTTCAACAACCATATCTTATTAATACTCATACTGAAACCTCAAATCTATTTAATTTAAACATCACCATCTAACACCACCCCACCCCACCCTCTCACATAGATGACAATTAGAGTAACCTTACTTCATTATATTTTAAACGCTGGTCATCAAAATTTCCTTAACTTTCTAAATCGCTAATCTATCAGTTATAAGATTATTGTTCCCACCAACATCACCAAGTTTCCTTCAAAACCCTATAGTGGTACACCTCTATTATTGTTATTATCCTGGAATAATCTCACTACAATCACTTTCTCTTTATAAATAGGGTCCTACAATAAACTAACACATCATCTGTAACGACCAAATTTTTTTCAATGGAAATTCCCTTCTTATAAATAGGTCATAAAATAACATGAAAACACAAAAAAATGAACTACTAAGTGATAAGTAACCTTTAAACATATGTTTGTCACTTCTATGTTTGGAATTTTGAAAATCTGAGATTCACAGTTGTGTTCAAGATGTTTTTTGGAGTCTAATGAAACAAAAATAATTTTTAGTAAATAGTAACATACCCTTATAAATAGTAACCAACCCTTATGAATACTAATATGACCCTTATGAATAGTAAATAAGAGTAACATTACCTATGAATAATAAAATAAAATTTAGACATCTTAGAAAGTGACAATTTGACCTTAGTAAACGTTTTTGGTATTTTATAAGTCATAAATAAATAATTATAATTAATTAATTAATTTAAAAGAATATTTCTTTCTCTGAAATGTATTCATAAATTATTTAATCAATGTCTAATAGTTTTTCGATAATGTTATGAGACCCTATGTAATTTTTGAAAGAACTATAAAATCAGTTTTAATCTTAAAAACTGTTTTTAGGGTAAATTATGATTTTAATTGAATATTAAATTAATAATATTTAGAAAATTATTTTTGAAAAATGGACTTCATTTTTGGATTCTACATGTCTAAAAATGGTTGGGGTAAATTTTGGGTATTTTTTTGAGATACTTGAATTTTTGATGAATAGTTCAATCTGATAATTCACAATAAATGCTAAATAATGTATTAATTGAGTCTTCGACGATGTTCTGCTGATGTAAGCCCACTTGGTTCAGTATTAGATTATTATATTACTATTGTTGGTCATTAAAGACTCACTATTCCTTGTATTAGGTGAAATTAAAAAACTAATCAATTTTATATTAAGGAAACCCCTCTCCCCTCCACTATAAAAGCCACCCTTCACTCCCTCTATTCCTCACACCTCTCAAGCTCCAAGCTTCTCTAAACTCTTCCAAAACATCTTCCCTAGAACCTCCCCCACGTCCAAAATCTTCTGGTCTCATCAAAAGACCAAGACTAGCTTCCTTAAGGAGGATCTCACGAGGAAGATTTAAGAGGCAATTTCTCTCCCTCTTCTCCTTTAATTTCCTTTAATGTTCAAGTTCCTTTCTTGATCTCTCCCCACATATATTCATAGAAATTGTTTTTTAACTCCATTATTATACATATACTGTAATTTGATTATTATAATGGGATATTTTATCACCCCACACCCTTTTCCTCTTCCTTTTATTTCATTAGAGAGAACGTTGTTCATGAGGTGTTAATTTATCACCTTCAAAAACCACATGCTCTCTTCTTCCATTTCTACCTTCAGATCTGGTCATGAAACCATTATTATGGTTGAACCAGAATATGTTATATGTATTATGTTATATTTTAAGTTTTGGAAATAACCTATGGCCATATTATTGTGTGAAAAGTTAAAACAAGTTCGTTGCAATCCAAAAACCACTCAAATTAACCCAAATAATCATCATTTAATTCTTATCTAATGATTCATCCACATGGATATAATGTGGTTCATTATAAGATCATTAAAACTCCTGTAATATCATTAATAACATTTAATATCATTTCTGGATGTCTACTCATGTTCTACCAAAACTTCAATTTAAGAATACAAGTGAACCACCCAAGAAAAACCATAAAAACGAACATCCCCAAACAATGTTTTTAAACTCTATAAGTCATCCAAAGGAACATAATATGACATAAAGAAACCATAATGAACCCTATTAATGTAAAAATGGTTCTGGATTTCTAATTAATGAATATAATGTCATTATACAAGATATTAAAGAAAAGGAAGCATTCGGGTACATGGTAAGGGGAAATCTCGAACCCAATTTTCTTCCTTCGGGGTCTACCTTTTTCACTCCATTTTTGATATCTTCACTACTTAAAGATCATTTGTTCATCATTTTATTTCCTTTTCTGGGATATAAGTGTTTTATAATGATGTTTATGTCAATCCAAATGTTTTCCGAAAGAACTCTTCTCTTATGAACTCAACTTTTACCTCTCATTCAAGGTTGATGATTCTTGTATCAAGTATGTTGTTCCCTATTTATTTTGGGAACCCAATGTTTATGAATGTGTTATTATGAGATGAAACCCATTAATTTTCATGGGTTTTTTATGCTGATTTATGTTATATGTTCATTGTGGCATGCATGATAAATGATAATGTTATGATGTGATGGGTGTGCCCACAATTATATAGCACAATTTGAATGTTTAAATGTGACAGGTGCACCCAGAATTATACAGTTCTCCAATGAATTGGGTAAAGTGATTAATCTCATGAGTAAATGTGAAATTATGTGTGAACAAGATTCTAGCTTGGTTCTTAAGTATGTTTGGTAGTTAACCACTAAGACATGATGTTTCATTTTTATGCATTGGCACATTTCAAGTCTTTTATTTATGCTCCTCTCATGTTCAAGATCTTTTTCCTATGTTATGATTATTCTCACACCATGCTATATTGTTCTTATCTATCCTCTTACTAGGATTCTATCTCACCCCTTTTTTATGTATATCCTCAGGTGGCTACATGTACTATGGAGAGGAAAAGTTCCACTAAGAATCTAGTGAAGAAGAAATTAAACAAATGTTTATGGTTGATGTTGTATTTGTTATGTATGGTCCTAGTTTTCCAAAGACACTAAAGCTTTGGATCCTCTATGTGTAATACTATTATGTTGTTTTTATTTGAAATGATTTAATAGTAATGTAAGAAAAGGCAGGGTCGCTATAGTTGGTATCAGAGGAGAGGTTTATTTAATTTGGGGATTAGGATTAGTGAACCCTAGAGAAAACCTAAAACATGAGACTAAGTACAAATATACACACAAGGATATTTACCTAGGGATCCCATATGTTATGTTTTTGGTATAATTTTTTAAATGAATAAGCTATTCCTGACTTGTTTACTTATGTTTTGTTCTAACCTTTTCTATTTTAGAAAATGGCAGGAACTAGGATAAATCAGGCCAACAACTCATCCGAGGGACAATGCAATGATTGCCCGAACGACATCCCTAATGATTTGGGAGGTGGAGTTGAAAACATCATGGTGATGCTTACCCAATTAACTCAGGTTATGAATAATAACCATAATAATGGTGAACTTCCTCCTTCACCGAAGAGGGAACAACTAGATATTGAATGTCTTATGTGGCAACGACCACCTAAGTTTCGTGGATCTTCCGATCCACTAGTTGCAGAACAATGGGTCAAATCTATGGAGAAGAGATTTTCGGTGCTTCACTGTTCTGAGATGGAGAAGGTGACTCTAGCCATCTATCGTCTAGATGGAGAAGCTGATCAATGGTGGGCTTTGATTAAGAACACCAAGTCAAGGGAGGAAATTGAAGAGATGGAATGGGAAGACATTAAGATAATGTTTCTTAACAATTATTTCCCAACAACTCTTCACACGAAGATGGAGAGAGAATTCATAGAGCTCACGAAAAAAGAAGGAGAATCTGTCACAACCTATGAAGCGAATTTCACAAGGCTTTCAAGGTACGCTTCTGGTTTTGTTATCAACAATGATTGAAAAATTGATAGATTATTTAGTGGATTAAAACCACACCTTCAAAAGGGTCTTGCAATTCGAGACTTTGGGAGTTATGAAGAAGTTGTTCGGTGTGCTCTAAAAGTAGAAATGGAGTTTGGAGAATGGTCCCATGGCTATGGAAATAAGAAAAGAAAGATGGATTTTCAAGATAGTGGATCTAATGACAATGGTGGGAAGAAAAATCAATGACCCACATGCCAAAAATGTGGGAAGTTGCACATTGGGAACTGCCTCAAAGGGATGTGGAAGTGCTTCAAGTGTGGGAAAGAAGGAAACCATGCTAAAGTGTGTCGAAAAGACATGAAAAGGAAGGAGAATGTTGCCGATGAAAGGAGAGAACCACCCATGGTTCAATGCTACAACTGTAGGGAGCTAGGGAACTTTGCAAAGTAGTGCACTAAACATCGAGCTATCGAGGGTAATCAACGTCAACAGCCACCGAAGACAAAGGAACAAGGGAAGGCTTTTCTATCACTACTGTGGAGGTGGAGCATGATACTGAAGTCGTACAAGGTACACTTCCAATTCACTCAGGAATGGAAAAAGTCTTATTTGATTCTGGTTCTACGCATTCCTTTATATCTTGCATGTTTGCTAGAACTATAGAATCGAAGACCCGAAACCTTGAAGTAGAGATATATGTAAAAACACCAAGTGGTGAATTCATTGTATCCCAAGTGTTTGAATCTTATCCTATTGATGTATGTGGGAAGATTCTTCCGGAAAATCTCATAATACTCCCCTTGGTAGAATTCGATGATATACTGGGAATGGACTGGCTCTCATTATATAGCACACATATCAACTGTCGGGAAAAGGAAATATCTTTTCATATTCCGAACCATACCATGCTCCTCTAGAAATTCAAGGAAGATCATGAATCTCCTTTGAAAAATTCATCAATGGTTTGGGTGTTGATTAACTAGGAAGAAGCATAACTCTCCCAAATGGTTGAGTTGAAGGAAAGTTCCAACCTTGAAGAAATGCCCATCGTGAGGGAATACGACAGTGTATTTCCCGAAGAGTTACCCGGAATACGCCGGATCGTGAGGTAGAGTTCTCAATTGAACTCATACCTGGAGCTACTTCTATCTCAAAGTGCCCCTATAGGATGGCTCCTATCGAACTGGAGGAGTTCAAGAAGAAGCTACAAGAGCATCTGGACAATGGGTTCATACGCCCTAGTGCATCACCTTGGGGTGTGCCAGTGCTCTTTGTGAAGAAGGATGGAACCATGAGGCCGTGTATCGATTATTGGGAACTCAACAAGATCACCATAAAGAACAAGTATCCTCTCCCAAGGATTGATGACTTGTTTGATCAGTTAAGAGGATCTCAATACTTCTCAAAGGTGGATCTTCATTCTGGATATCATCAAGTAAAGCTGAAGAAGGAAAATATTCAAAAGACTGCCTTCCGTACAAGGTATGGGCACTATGTGTTTTTGGTGATCCCCTTTGGACTTACTAATTCCCCTAAAATCTTCATGGATTTAATGAATAGAGTCTTTAGACATTACCTCAACAAATTTGTGGTAGTGTTTATCTATGATATTCTCATCTACTCCAAGAGTAAGTAGGAACATGAAGAACATATAAGACTTGTGTTGGCGATATTGAGAAAGGAGAAGTTGTACGCCAAGTTCAGCAAGTGTGACTTTTGGATGAATCAAGTCACGTTCTTGGGACATGTGATCACAAGTGAGGGAATTTCTGTGGATCCTTCAAAGACAAAGGATATTGAGGAATGGCCTAGGCCCTCTAGTGTCACATAAATCCACAGTTTTCTTGGATTAGCTGGGTAATACCGACGTTTTGTGAGAAAATTCTCATGATTGTCAAGCCCGCTAACTAAGTTAACAAGGAAAGGGGTAAAGTATGTCTGGACGGAATAATGTGAGGCAAGCTTCAAGGAGCTAAAGATAATGCTGATCACTACATGTGTACTCACACTACCGAAAAGTGGAGAAAGTTTTATGAAATACAGTGATGCTTCAAAGAAAGGCTTGAGTTGTGTACTCATGAAAAATGATAATGTGATAGCCTACGCCTCACGACAGTTGAAGATCCATGAGCAGAACTACCCGACAAATGATCTAGAGCTGGAAGCCTTGATTTTTGCCTTGAAAATATGGCGGCACTACCTTTATGGCGAGAAATGTGACATATACACTGACCACAAGAGCCTGAAGTATATATTCACACAAAAGGAGCTCAACATGCAACAAAGGAGATGGTTAGAGCTAATCAAGGATTATGATTTCCCTATTCACTATCATCCTGGAAAGTTGAACAAGGTAGTTGATGCTCTGAGTATAAAAGAACCTGCTACTCTATCCATGTTGAGGATTGAGAAAGACCCTATCTTCATGGATGTGAAAAGGATGGATTTGGGAATCATAAGGACAGGGGATACAAACTACCTTTCCCAAATGATTGCACAACCATCCATTCAAAACAAGATTAAGGAAGCACAAAGGGATGATGTAGATATACAAAAGAAGTTGAATGAAGTAAAGGAAGGGAAGCTGCAAGAGTTCCATATCAACAATGATGGTGTGATTCGGTTTGGAATGCGGCTTTGTGTGCCTTCATCACCTGGGATACAGAAGGAGCTATTGGATAATGCACATAACTCAACTTCCACTATCCATCAAGGGAGTACCAAGATGTACTGTGATCTCCGAGAACACTTCTGGTGGGATAACATGAAGAAGGAGATTGCAGAATATATATCAAGGTGCTTGGTATGTCAGCAAGTTGAATCTAAGAAACAAAAGTCTAAGGGTATGATGCAGCCATTGACTATACCTATGTGGAAATGGGAAAATGTTACTATGGACTTTGTCACGGGTCTCCCGAAGATGTCAAAGGGAAATAATGCAATATGTGTTGTGGTTGATCGACTCACCACGACTTCCCATTTTATCGATATTCAGGAAGACCTCTCGCTTGAACAACATGCAAGGATATATATGAAGGAAGTGGTGAGACTGCACAGTGTTCCACTCTCAATTGTCTTCGACCGTGACCCAAGGATCACATCTAAATTATAGGGGATCCTTCAACATGCTTTGAGTACTTAATTGAATTTCAGCACGACCTATCACCCCTGAACTGATGGCCAGTCTGAAAAGACTATTCAGACACTTGACGATATTCTAAGAGCCTTCTCTCTTGAATTAAAAGGTGGTTGGGATCCACATATCCCATTGGATGAGTTCTCATACAACAATATCTTCCACTCGAGTATTCAGATGGCTCCGTATGAAGCTCTTTATGTGAAGCGATGAAGAAACTCCAACATGTTGGGATGAAGTTGGAGAAAGAAAGCTACTTGGACCCGATCTTGTTCAGGAGATGACAGAGAAGGTTCATGTCATCCAGAAACACATCAAGGCTGCTCAAAGTCAGAAAAAGAGCTATGCTGAAAATTGTCGAAGGGACTTGGAGATCGATGTTGGAGATAAAGTCCTCCTTCGAATATCTCCATGGAAGAGAGTCATGCGATTCTGGAAGAAAGGGAAGCTAAGACCAAGGTACATTGGCCCCTTTGAAATCCTTGACCGCATAGGAGCCGTGGCCTATCGTCTTGCACTGCCACCGAATATGGCTCAATTTCATGATGTGTTTCATGTATCACTACTGAGTAAGTACATACCAGACCCCTCACATGTACTAAACTCAGAGGTGGTGCAGCTGGAAGATGATCTCTCCTATGAGGAGCAGCCGGTAAAGATTTTGGTCTGAAGTGATAAGGTTTTATGCAACAAGACAACCCATCTTGTCAAAATGTTGTGGAGGACCATAAGTTTGAGGAAGCAACTTGGGAACCAGAAGAGGTAATGAAGGAGAAGTACCCTCACCGGTTTGTGTAAAGTGAAATTTCGGGGGCGAAATTTCTTAAGGGGGGAAGAATGTAACGACTTAATGTTTTTAAATGGAAATTCCCTTCTCATAAATATGTCATAAAATAACATGAAAACACAAAAAATGAACTACTAAGTGATAAGTAACCTTTAAACATATGTTTGTCACTTCTGTGTTTGAAATTTTGAAAATCTGACATTCACGGTTGTGTTCAAGATGATTTTTGTAGTCTAATGAAACAAAAATATTTTTTAGTGAATAGTAACATACCATTATGAATAGTAACCTACCCTTATGAATAGTAATATGACCCTTAAAAATAGAAAATAAGAGTAACATTACCTATGAATAATAAAATAAAATTTAGACATCTTAGAAAGTGACAATTTGACCATAGTAAACGTTTTTGGTATTTTATAAGTCATAAATAATTAATTATAAATAATTAATTAATTTAAAAGAATATTTATTTCCCTGAAATGTATTCATAAATTATTTAATCAGTGTCTAAAAGTTTTTAGATAATGTTATGAGACCCTATGTAATTTTTGAAAGAACTATAAAATCAGTTTTAATCTTAAAAACTATTTTTAGAGTAAATTGTGATATTAATTGAATATTAAATTAATAATATTTAGAAAATTATTTTTGAAAAATGGAATTCATTTTTGGATTCTACACGTCGAAAAATGGTTGGGGTAAATTTTTGGGATTTTTATGAGATACTTAAATTTTTTATGAATAGTTGAATATGATAATTCACAATAAATGCTAAATAATGTATTAATTGAGTCATTGATGATGTTATGCTGATGTAAGCCCACTTGTTTGGGGATTACATTATAAAATTACTATTAATGGTCTTTCAATACTCACTATTTCTCTTCTTAGGTGAAATTAATAAACTAATCAATTTTATATTAAGGAAGCCCCTCTCCCCTCCACTATAAAAGCCACCCTTCACTCCCTCAATTCCTCACACCTCTAAAGCTCCAAGCCTTTTCTAAAATCTGCCCAAAATTCTTCCCTAGAACCTACCCCACGTCAAAAGCTTCTGGTCACATCAAATGACCAAGACTAGCTTCCTTAAGGAGGTTCTCAAGAGGAAGATTTAAGAGGCAATTTCTCTCCCTCTTCTCCTTTAATTTCCTTTCATGTTCAAGTTCCTTTCTTTATCTCTCCCCAACTATATTAATCCTAATTGTTTTTTAACTCCCGTATTATAAATATACTGTAATTTTATGATTCTAATGGGATTTTATATCACCCCAAACCCTTTCCCTCTTCCTTTTATTTCATTAAAGAGAACGTTGTTCATGAGGTGTTAATTTATCACCTTCAAAAACGACATGCTCTCTTCTTCCATTTCTACCTTCAGATCTATTCATGAAACCATTTTTATGGTTGAACCAGAATATTTTATATGTATTATGTTCTATTTTATGTTATGTAAATAACCTATGTCCATATTACTATGTGAAATGTTAAAACAAGTTCGTTGTGATCAAAAAACCGCTCAAATTAACCCAAATAATCTTCTTTTAATTCTTATCTAATGATTCATCCACATGGATATAATTTGGTTCATTATAAGAACATTTAAACTCCTATAATATCATTAATAACATGTAATACTTGTTCTGGATGTCTACTCATGTTCTACCCAAACTTCAATTTAAGAATACAAGTGAACCACCCAAGAAAAACCATAAAAACAAACATCCCCGGACAATGTTTTTAACCACTATAAGTCATCCAAAGGAACATAAATGACATAATGAAACCATAATGAACCCTATTAACGTAAACATGGTTCTAGATTTCTAATTAATGAATATAATGTCATTATACATGACATTAAAGAGAATGAAGCATTCGGGTACAAGGTAAGGGGAAATCTCGAACCCAATTTTCGTCCTTCAGGTTCTACCTCTTTCACTCTATTTTTGATATGGTAACACTTTAAAGATCATTTTTTCATCCTTGTCTTTCCTTTTTTGGGATATACATTTTTTATAATGAAGTTTATGTCAATCCAAATGTTTTCCGAAAGAACTCTTCTCTTATGAACTCAACTTTTACCTCTCATTCAATGTTGATGATTCTTGTATCAGGTATGTTGTTCCCTCTTTATTTAGGGAACCCCAAGTTTATGAATGTGTTCTTACGAGATAAAACCCATTACTTTTCATGGGTTCGTTATGTTGATTTATGTTATATGTTCATTGTGGCATGCATGATAAATGATAATGTTATGATGTGACTGGTGCGCCCATAATTATATAGCGCAATATGAATGTTTAAATGTGATGGGTGTGCCCGGAATTACACAGTGCTCCAATGCATTGGGTAAAGTGATGAATCTCATGAGTAAATGTGAAATGATGTTTGAACAAGATTCTAGCTTGGTTCACAAGTATTTGTGGTAGTTAACCATTAAGACATGATGTTTCATTTTTATGAATTGCCACATTTCAAGTCTTTTATTTATGCTCCTCTCATGTTCATGATCTTTTGCCTATGTTATGATTACGCTCACCCCATGCTATATTGTTCTTATCTATCCTCTTAATGTGCTTCTAGCTCACCCCTTTTTGATGTATATCCTCAGGTGGCTTCATGTACTAAGGAGAGGACAAGTGACACTAATAAGCTAGTGAAGAAGAAATTAAATAAATGTTTATGGTTGATGTTGTATTTGTTATTTATTGTCCTAGTATTCCCAAGACACTAAACCTTTAGATCCTCTATGTGTAATACTATTATGTTGTTTATCTTTGAAATTATGTAATAGTAATGTAAGAAAAGGTGGGGTCGCTATATGTTTCCTCCATCACTAATTATTACACTATTATTTAACTATATTTTTAAGAACCAACCTATATGGTTTACTTATTTTTTATCACACATAGATAACTATACAAGTATTAATTTTATTCCTTTATTTAGTTGTAACTTATAAGTCATAGATTTGGATAGAAGAGAACTATGATATTGTGGTAGAGGGTGATAATTGGTTGGATCTCATGAAATGAATAAAATTCATGATTAAAAAATTAATTATCTCTTTAATTATATTTTAAAAAATCAATTTAATATGAATTTATAGAAATTTTTAATTTCATAAAATTTCATAAAATAAAATATCTCAAATTCTATTAATTAGAGGCATGTTGTGGATAATTGATGAATGAGTTTCAATAATATAACTTGGAGGGGGATCTCTATCACATTCTCTTATCCTACTATAATCTTACTATATAAAAATAGAAATAATGAGGTTAATTGGGGGATACATATTTGTTATTGAACATTTGAAAATGGTGCCATGTCAGGCCCAAAAGTTGACAGAAATTAAATTAACATAAATAATTTTTTACCCTACATATCATAGTATAAATAAAATCTCAATAGGAGATATATTTTTGGAGAGAATTAAATAAACATGCTAGAATATAATTAATTAATTAATTAAAATTAAAAAATAAAAAGATATTCGAGTTCTGCTAAATCACATAAGGCTTGTAATATTTGGTAAGCACCACAACTTAGGATCAATAGTATGGTTAGAAAATATTTAAAGAATTATTTTCCATGAAAAAACAAATTTTAATTAAAATTATAAAAATTACATGCATTTTTTTAATAATTAATAATATTATTATTAAGGAAACTATAATTCAAAACACTTTTGATAAATTCTAAACTTTAACCCAACGGAAGTTCTATATTTTGAGATAAAAAAATCATTAAAAAACTTCTGGTTCATTTATTAGGTTAAATCCCCATTTTCCCCAAGGGTGATAAAATAAAAAATTTCCATTGAAAATTCAAAAAATCTAAAACTAAATTTTACAGATTTTGTAACATTTCACACATAATGAATATAAATATCCGTATATAATTTTATATATGTTATTATTTTTCATTATAAATTATTTATTAGGGAAAAAACTTATTTTAAACATCATTATAATGAACATGATATCATTGTATGGTTTTTATAAGACATATCAATGCCTAAACTCAATAGAAATCATAAACCAAACTCATTCCACAAGATTAAATAAGATATTTTATAAGAATAACATAAAATAATTAAGAAAGTATTTTTATGCTGATGAAGATGAAAGTCCTCATTTATAGTTAAAGAGGATGCCTTAGTTATATAATGTATCTTTTCACTTTTAAAGGTATCCACATGAAGTATGAATCACTAAGAAATCATTTTGGTAGGTTTTCATGTTTAATTATTGAATTTTTAGAAGATTAAATTATAGGATATGAAAAAGGAATAGATAAATTATACAACATAATGAATAATTATGTGTGTAAAAACACTTTATAAATCCATATTTATATATGAATAATTTGTATTCTCTAATTTTTGAACAAATTCCTTAATCATTTCATAAAAACACTTATCATTACAACTTTTTTAGTTCCTCATATTAATTAATAAAAATAGATTAATACGTCTATCCATTAAACATCTATCATATTCCCAAAAAATATCCTGAACTGATATTAAACAATCATTTATTAAATTTCTACTTGTAAGTATAGAGATATGGTATGTGATGTAAAATATCTCACAAAAATCTAAAATAATGATGTGAAACTATAACTATTAATAATGAAACAATATTTTATACCAATTCCATAAATCTTATAACATTATAGATTTAACCCCACAAGCATAATAATTCTAATAATTTAATATCATTTAATAATTTATTCATTTTATTTAATGAATAGATATCTAAAAAAATATTTATAAAAAATTAAATAATATCCCTTAATTAACACATTGAACCAAAACTCATTCCCCTATATGTGTTACATCATAACGTATCATGAAGTGGACTCCCTTGATCCACCTTTTATTGGTTGGTGGATATTGACTAGTGATAAGATATCTACTCGTAAATGGTTTGAATTAACTCAAAAACTTTTCTTTTTTCCATACATCATTTTCTATAGTACCATATATATACATATATATATAAAATATAAATAACCATTGTAAATATAAGAAAATGTAATTATGAAATCTATGAGACTCCCATAAATAAATCATCTATAAAATGTTCTCATCCAAAACAAATACATTATTTAAATAAATAATCTATACCATAAGATCACCACATGAAATAACTTATGATCCAATCCTCTATAATCTTCTAAAATACACAATAACCTCTAATATTATCTTTATAGTAATGATGGAAAGAATGAAAATTTCATATGTTTATATACTGATGTGAAAAATAATAATCAATGTGGGTTTCCTAAAAAATGTCATGACTATTAAAAGTGTATAAAAGTGTGTGAATCATACTTCTGTAATAATAAATAAATTTTAGTAAAAAGTTTATATTCAACCCTTATTTCATTTATACCATTAAATTTTTTCACAATTTAACTATCACCAAATAAAAATTTCCTTAATGGGAGTATATTATTACATAATATTATTAATGTTAGAATAAATTCCAAGTATTCATACATTGAGGCAACTAGAAACCTAGGATCTCATCACCACTACGATATAATTTATACCTTGATATCCAAAATAAGATTAAAAATACCCAGGATCTAAGACCAATTTGACTGCAATCCACCCTTTGATTTTCCCAAACATGAATAATAGTACTTACACTCTAGACACCCAATGAATCACAAAACTTCCACTTATGGATGTTAAAATTCATCCACCTGACATGCAGATGGTATTAATAATATAAAATAATTTATATCCTAAAAATAATATTACATATCACATTATATCATGTTTTTTCCTATACAATGACCCACGATGCACTATAGTGTAATGTTATAGAAAAAAATATTACTAATCTTAGAATAGATTCACAACTATACACCTGGTTTGAAACAAACCCAATATTATGGGTGATAAAAGAATAAATAATTTATTTCATTTTTATTTCCCATGAACCTAAGGTCGTGGGAAAGAAATGAGTAAATACTTAGGTGAAAATTCATTAATATCAACCCCAATAAGTGGGTGCATCAACAGTAGCATTTGAACTATAGTTGTGATTAAAATAGAATACATTCCCATTTATCAGGATTTATTAATGAACCAATATGGTTGTGAGAAATAAATATATCCACATCTACATCATCATCATCTTAATATTTCAGTCAAAATATATAAGACACACAATATTAAACAACACACACATGGTAAAATCAGAAAATATAGTTCACAAATTCAACACCATAACCTGATTTATTACATTGTGACTCAACTTGTTATGATTTTTATAGTTATAATAAATAGTAATATTATTTACCTGTACATGAAATTAAATACTCACAATAACAAATTCACATATGAAAAGTGTGGTACAAATTTAACCAATGATTCCACTTCTACACTCTTGAAATACCAACACTTTAACATAAATAATTAATAGGTCATATTTAATAATAATTTTCTACTACGTATCCATGTAACCAATATCAGAGATTCTAGAGAGTGATCGTTATCCATGTGCATTAATAAAAAATCCATAATATATTACTTTGATTTTAATTAAATGAGGTATAAAATAATTCTGGTTGAAAAATTAGTGACAAACATTAGACAATAAAGATTTGATGTCTCCAATAATGTTAGTATCATAATAATCATAGATATTTGTGTTGTTTAAATGATATACCCATTGAAATTTAATTCATGATTAGAATAAAAATAGGCTCAGAAGTCAATTTTGAAAATAGAATTGTCAATTTGATGATTAATTTTTCTCCAAAACTTTCTAAACAGAATACTATTAGGTTAATAATAATGAAAGGAGTCTAACAGAATTTATGATTTTGAAAAAAAACCTTCCATACACACCCAAATACCTCATGTGTTTTCTAAATCACTAGGGGTTACACATAGAGACCATATTCCATGATCCAAAAAAATTACTTCCCCTAAATCATGTTATTGTGTTAGAAGTCCTAATGTGGTCATGTATGATGTTGTCTTCTTCATAGTCCTACATTCCCATGAAAGATGTTGTTTGATCAAATCGACCAGAAAACCCTAAGTGAACATAGTCCCTCACTCTACATAGAAACATGGAAATGAAGATTTCTATTCAATCAGTGTGATCAAATGAACCTTAAAGTTATCATCACTATGTTATGTTGTGTTAGTTTTGAATAATGTGTAATCTTACTTTTAATATTATCATTTGATTGAACAACACTCATTCAACATTACTTCTCTTCCATGTTATAGGATTCATCACCATCCAACACCACCATGTCTAAAAACCTATATTTTGAAACTATTTAATGGATGCTAAATTATTATTATATAATTTTTCTCATCAATATGATTAAATAAATATAAATTTTATGCCATTAATCAAACAAAAAAGCCTCAAATAATTTTTGGGAAGATAAAAATATATAAAATATTACTTTATAAAAACATTATATTCATATGTTTTATCCCTAGTTTTTATTGGATTATTTTTAATATTATCTTCAAAAATATATATTACTTTTTGGACTATTCTTCAAAGATTTATTTAATTCATAAAATTATTAAAAAGGGAATAAAAATTTCCCTTTAAGATGTCACTAAAACCATAAATACAAATTTTTTAAATATTATATCAATATAATTATTTGTGGATAAGGATTCAAGATAAAATATTTTTTTTGAAAATTAGATTTAATACATAAAAAACTAGAGAGAAGATTAAGGGTGTCACACTTTTCTATAATATTAAACATAATCCAATTATCTAATTTAGGTCATTATATTTCCATAATTATTATAATTTTTATAGAATAACTTAATTTAATTTCAATGGATAAAATTACGGATATGTAAGTTGAATAAGTGTTAGTATTTTAATTATTAGATAGTAAAATAAAACTGTGTCAATCCAATGAACCATCCCTTTTTTCATTGACGATTCCATAAACTATTAAATTTTAGAATTTTTTTGGACATTATATTTTATCATTTGGGTTTTTGAGGTATGAATATGAGTATTAATAAGTGTTAGGGTGAGTTTATGTTTATTTATTGGGTATTAGCAAGAATCCTAGGGTGATCATTGGGTGTGGAATCATGATGAATTGTTTAGTAGAGATGAGAAGTTGTGGTCTGGTTTGTTTATTCATAATGTGTTCATATGTTTTAGATGGGTTTTGTTTCATTGTGGGAGAGAATATTTCAATGCCACATTATCTTATATCAAAGTCTAGTTTTATAATAGTGGGAATTGGCTTTTTCATGATATCCATTGGGATAATATTATCTATGGTATGATCTAGAGTGGGTTGTTATGCAATATACTGGGGAGGTTTGGGTTTTTTTTGTAGTTTCTAAAAAATTATGGATATTGTTATTTGACTATGATAGCTATATCATGGAAGCCTTGGTGGTTTATTTTCATGGTTAATCTATTCTGGCAATTTGTGTCATGGTGGGTTAGGCTTCACTATGGTGGGAATCTGGGGTGTTTTCAAGTTTAATGATTAGGACATGGTCACTACCTAATTCTATATTTACTTTTAGAGCTAGTATAATTTCATGTGAATAGAGGGGGATCCTTCACATTTTATGGGTCATTTGGTTCAACCCATCGATGCACTAGGGAGAAGGGATTCTATTGGAGATCATTAAGGTATATTCATCAAACCATAATGATTAAAACTTCAAAAGAGACTGAAATTGTTAAATG
The DNA here is from genome assembly GCA_963277665.1 of Viscum album. NCBI lineage: Eukaryota > Viridiplantae > Streptophyta > Magnoliopsida > Santalales > Viscaceae > Viscum > Viscum album. Next base: position 254,884,849 of record OY728128.1, on the reverse strand, counting down.
TACATATTTTTTAGTATCCCGTCATTAGTTCCATATATCAGTTCCCCGATCTAGTTTGTTACATGACCTCACTCTCAACTCCCTATATACCAGATGATGCCAACTAGTAGAAAGGGTCTAATATGTTACATGGGGATAATATAACCTCTATATCAAAGTAGGCCACAATTTAAATCAATATAAAAATAGAAAAAATAGGAAAAATGACCAAAAAAGACAAATCATCACATGAATAATCCAAAAAATGGGGAAGATAACCATAAACAAACATAGTTGATATGTAATTCCATATATGTTTCAAGTGTTGATTAAACACCCAAAATAAATAAAATATAAAAACTCCTAATCGGGTATCAACATAATTTATGGTTCCCTCATCCATACTCTATTCTATATCCAAACTCACCAATATATAATAGAGCCACATTAGTTATCCAGACTTGAAAACAAGAAGTTTACTCTGGTAATAATCCATGACCCAAGTAGGGTCTGAGTACAAATCAGTAGGCCACCACTAATGGCGTCTAAATTAAATTACAATCTATATCAGCATTTAAACATGTATAATGGATAATAAATAGGTCAACAAAAGTAAAAGGGATCAAAATTTAATAATATTTTATTATCCCCATTGGGCCTTGGTTCCATGACGAAACATGATCCAATCATACTTTCCTTGGCCCATGCTAGAGTCTAAACCAACTCTTATTTGATAAAAACTTTAATTCAAATGGGTTTTCATTCAATTCAATTACAATTTCTTTTTGGTACATTGGAGCATCAGTCAAGGTACCTGTCATATATTCTTGGAGAAATAGTCAAACATCATTATCTATAGTACTTGGACCATTAATTGAGCACCAATATCATGGGAACATAGATCATTAATATTAATGAAAAATATCATGTGTGTAACGGGGCCTACAGTGTCAATTTGGAACCCAAAGACAAGGAAATTTCTTCCAAAACCCATATCTCATTTTTCACATATATATTTATCATTGTTCAACATTAATAACCCTTTTATCAACCATTATCAACACGGTGAATCATTTTATTTGTCAATAAAAATCATTTAACATCATTTAACCCTTTAATGTTTGACCCAATTATCAGGAATAATCTCTTAACTCTTTAACCGTTCAGGGTTAAGCTGCATAATCTTGACAAAAAGTTAACATCCCAAAACATTCAAAATAAGTTTAATTTCATGATCCCTCAAATTTCTCTATTATATTACGTGATTATCATTTTATGGAAATTTGGAACACCAATTAGGCTACCATCATGTCATGTCTCTTAATCTCCAATGAATCCAATGATATCCGAGAAGGGCCTCTCAAATTCAAGTGGATTCAATTAAATTTTCAAATTTAAAATCAATTTCATAACATTGAAACATAATGAAACAAATAAAAACACTATATCATTAAGAAGATTAAGGGAGTTAGCATATAGGCCTCCAAACTTTGGGATGTTGACAGATGATCACTCATCATTAGCCCTTAATTCTATATGGAACTACCGATATCATAATGGAATGGATGATCTAGGATCAATACCTAGGCTAAATATCCAATGAAATAAGATTCATTAGAACCTAGATATATACAATGTATAATAGAATAATTTAACCCTCTCTAAAGGGGGAGAAATATGGGAGAGATATGAAACCAATCAAGGAGGAGATCACATAATAGAGAGAGGATGACTTCATCCACCTAATATTTGATTAAAAAAGGATGGAGTTTTATGATCCATTTAATCCAATATAGATCCTCGAAAAGACAAGAAAACTATATTATGAAATATGGAGGTTATTAAGAAAAAATACCAAGGGTCTGGGAAATTTTAATTACTATTTATCATGTTTAAATGTTCTCACACATGCTTTCCAAGGAAATCCATACTCTTAGAGAAACCATGTTCCCTAAATGTGTGACCTTATTATCTAGGGGTGAAAGGATAGCAATGGGTAGCTACAATGTTTGGAAAACAGTGTTCCAATTGTCAAAACCCACTCTATCCAAAGGTGAACAGTGTGGGGGTAGCATGGTTTGGATAAACCATTCACCCATCCTAGTGTATCATTATAGGTTACATTGGTTTATGGGGAAATCATAAAGTTTCCCTAACCATGTGCCAATCGTGCATAGATATATAGGATTAAAAAATTCCCTAAATTCACCAAAAATGACCACAAAGAGGGATCTAACCAATGTATGACCAAAACAGGGATCAAAGATACTTTAAAATGAGTAACGAGTAGTTTGGAGGGCAGTTAGGATCTTACAATCTCACCTCCTTGTAACAACTCATTTTTTAGAAACACTCCCAAGAACTACTACGATTTAAAGGTAAAAAAATAAATCTATTGGGATATTATATATTCTTATCACTACCATTTTTATTCCAAAAAATATCCATTCTACCATAACACCTGGAATAAACACATAGTATTTCCTCACAAAAAATTTCTCACAATTATCCACAACAAGAATCAAATACTCCTGAAAGTATGCATCAACCACATGCTCAACATCATCAATATCTATCACAGAATAAGGGTAGGGGTGATAATTCTAATGATGAGAGATAAGAAAATGATCATCCATAGTGATACACCTCCATGTAGGAAAAAATTGATATGCCACTAGTATGATCCTCTTTACAATATGAAACAGACTGAAAAAACACTCCTCCAACATGCTATGCTTTTGAATCGGATTCTAACCCAATTTCTGTGCCACTTAAAGGAATATAGAATCACCCTCTATAAAATCAATTGATTGATGATGTAAATCTGGATAAGAATTATTTCTACTTTGTGTCATATCCATACACTTCTGAATCATCCAAACATATTTTTATATCTATTTCATGAGACTTAGTCCCAACAAATCTAATTCAACCACATCCAACCAACATAAATATGATCAATATATACTACCTTAACAAAAATCATAAGTTCCATCTAAATTTTTTCCCAATAATTTTTGTTTTAGGTGAACTCAAAAAGTTCAAGGTGCGTCTCCCAAGAGCCACCAAATTCTAGGACACATGCTCTATGGCTTTCCTCCTATACATAATAGTAAATGTTTTATTATCCATATGAATATGGGCGAAAATATGTAATTAGAAACCACTAAGATCCCTATCATTTTTCTAGTCTTTATGAAGCATGATGTAAAACATGATCCATGATATGATACTATACTTAAAAGAACCCCATCAAAAAAATTACTATCTCTCAACAAAACATATCATCAAATTAATAAACTGTGAGTGTCTCCCTAATTGTCTGTAAGTGGGATACTTCATCAAACAATCCACAATTGAAAATATCTCATCATTCTTTTATGGACCACTCAAAATATCCACCATAATATTCATGGAAATATTATCCAACATCCATTCAAGGATGGGAAATATCTATAATAGACATGTAGTGAATTGATTCTTATCAAATACCTGTTGAAAGGTGTATCATAGTTTGACAAAATCTGCGATATATTTTATCATTCTTGGACCCCAAATATTTTCTATAAAATTCATGATACATTTTGGTCTATTCAGTATTCAATACAAACTAATAGCCATGGAAATCATGCATAATCTCCTCCCTTATACCAGTATGAACAATAACATGACCCAAAACAGATATTATATGATCATCATAGATAATCTAATATAATGGTATCCCCCACCATCCCAAACTACCTCTTAATGACAGAAACTCAAGGTCCTCATACTAAATATCCTTTGTTCGGATAATATGTTCGTTCTCAATTGATAAGAATACAAGGGAAATAATCCCTTTTCCCTACAAAACCTATATATGCATCTCTAAAAACACAACCATCATCTTTAACTCAAAGTTAGACTATTGGACTTCATGTGCCTATATATTCTAAATAAAAGAGTCAGTTGCATTGTTCCCCTTTCTCAGTGTATAGGATAGCTCAAAGTCAAATGTCTACAAGTATTCAACACATATTATCTTGTAGATATTTAAATCTCCTTATGAAAAGATTTACTTTCTACTTTTATAGTTAGTATAAACAATAAAACCACTACCCAATAGGTATTTTCTCCTACACATTAATGAATAAACAACCATTGCCCACTCGAGATCATGCATAGGGAAATTCCCTTAATCATTCCTAAAATATCATGATCCAAACTCCATGAACCAATATCCCTGCATCAACACTTCCCCCTATCTGATTCTTGATGCATTATAAAACAAGGTATACTTATAAATTGGCTCCTCTAGGATCAAAATTTTTGCAGTAATCAATCCCTTCTTCAACTTCGGAAAGCATTCTTTATATTCTCGAGACCATTCAAACTCGGTACCCTTATTTTTAATTCTAGAAATTGGTTATTCCAAATGGGAAAATTCCATGACAAATACCTGAAAATAAACCACCAAACCCAGAAATATTTTGAAATAAAATGTTTCTTGGTTTCTCAAAATAAAAAAAATACTTAGACCTTTCCCTGATCCATTAACACGACATCCTCTGAGATGATATGACCCAATTATTGTACCTTGTCGATCTATAATAGGCACTTAGATAGATTTTCATAAAGTTGATGATCTCTCAGTGCTCTTAGGATGATGTAAAGATATTAGACATGGTCATCATGAGTCATGGAGTACACCAAGATTTAATTCATAAAAATAATTACAAACTGATCTAGGTATGGGTAAAATATTTAGTTAATCAATTAGATTAACATAGATAGAGTGTTCATTATTTTTTTTGACGTCATGAAAAGCAGCTATAGGTTATACCTACTTTAAAATGCAGTACAAGGTATATAAAATGGTCTCATTTTTAGTTGGTGGTACCCTATCCATAAGTTGATCTTGGAGAATACACAAGCACCTATCAACTAGTCAATGTTATTTTTGATACATGGAATTCAATACCAATTTTAACTGTCACCTCATTTAACTTATATTAATCAACATATAAACAAAGCATCCCATCATCATTGATAGTAAAAAAATAAGAGATCTCTATGGTGTCATACTTAGATGAATAAGTGCATTATTTCTTAAATCCTCCAGCACATTTTTTAGTTCTTGAAGCTCCACTGGTGAAATTATTTTAGGGGGAATAAAATATATTTAAACTATAGGAATTATCTCAGTTATAAAATGAACATATGTATTAGGTGATAGACCTAAGAAGTACATAGGAAACACATCATGAAAATGATCCACTATGGGAGGAAAGACCTCATGCTCTACACCCCCATCATAAAATAAAAATCACAACCTGGTTAGTGAGCTCTCCCAGTTTCCGATGAACTGTCCCCACATAACCTTCTTGAATATCCAATTATCCATGATGGGAATATCAATCACCCTCCATAGAGGTGATGTTTACTATCATATGGTAACAATTGATGTGGTCCTGGTATGATACCACAAATCTATACCAAGAATAAAGTCAAAACCCAACATCTAAAGGATGTATAGATCCCAAAGGAAATGATAATCACAATCCTTGAGAGCACACCCCTTTCAGAGAATTTTTTTATTCAATTATTCTCCCAATAAAGTGTGCATTTTCATAAACCCATAAAAAACTCCACTTTCATACCCAAACAATTCACAAATCATAAATATATAAAATAATTATAGGCTCTTTTATAAAATAATGTTATAGAAATCATAGATGTTATAATAATTCTACCTCTGATTATTGATGTCCCAAAATTTCTAATAATAAATATAGGCTAAAATGCTTGCATTGGACCTATCCCTATACTCTTTTGTCTAGTACGCGTCACAATTGTTAAACTACTCTAATTATATGGATTATTTTTCGTTGAAGTACCACATCCATCACCTTGACCTGAATGACCTGTAGTACTCCCACTACCTAACTAGTACATTGTATTAGACACCTTATAATGCTTATTAATTTCCCAGGTCCTCCAAAATTTATCACCATCCAAGGGTTTCAAAAAAACCTCTATAGATTGCCCATATTGTTTAATGATTAACAATCCATTGGTTTTTGGGGAAACTGGCTATTAATGTGACCTAGCCTACAACAATGATGAAAGAACACTCGATCACTTCCACTATAGAGAAAATTCTCAAAATTCCGCATCCTACCCTCAAAATATGAACATCCCAGTCATCCTCCTGAAGCCACCTATCCTACACTAGAAGCATACTTTATGTCCCCCTAAAAAATGAGAACCTTATTCACTACATTAAAAAAAATTCTTCAACAAGAAGATATTAAATTGGGACTTAATCTCACACATAAGTCAATCTAGAAAATTTCTCCCCAAAGCTGCCACATCTCCTACCAATGCTGGGAAAAAGAGATAAAAGTTGGTGAGGTAGACAATATAGTACATCACCAACATTCTGACCTAAGTAAACTAAATAAACACTTTTGACCTCAACTATATGAATGTATCTAAGAAATTTTTTTCTTAAAACCTCTCAAGAGAGTTCTTCTATTCCATGACCTCCAACTTCTCATCTGAGCCAAAATATCGCACCAGCACTTCTCTGGTGCTCATAATATTTAGGCTACTAATTTTAATTTTTTCTTAATTGGAGTCCCTTAATGTTCTAGGATTGTTTGTGTAGACTCAATCTAGAACCCAAATACCTCAGGTTCACCCTCTCTAGTGAATGTCATAGGATGATGCTGATAGAACACCTTGGTCAGCTAAAAAATACATATAGTAGCCCGCCCTAGGACCCATTCCAAAAGTTTTATAAAATTAGATTTTTTCAGGGATATTACCTTCTTCCCTCCCTACTATAACTATTGGGTCCTCTTATCAAACTAGTAAAGGTTCATTACTAATGGTTTCATCCTGTCACCCTACAAAAAATGTCACTGTGGAGGAATGTCTTAAAATTTTCAAACACCCATCTCAGGACACATAAAAAATAATTTAGACATTTAAAAATTTACATAAGAGAGATTAATATAAATTCATAATAAATAATCTCGTATAAACTGACCCATTATCATAACTATATAACTATCACTACCATCAACCATCCCTACCATGGGTTCATAACCAACAACATTTTACACCATTTAAGATTACCACGTTTAAAATATTTTAACAATAATACTTTCATAATATAAAATAATTTCATATAAATTACCCATGTAAATAAAATCCTTTTCTTGTCCACTTATCAATATTAACCCACTCCTACTTGTGTGGATAAATGATAAAAGTCACATAAATTCTCAAGTTACTAGAATTATGCATGCATACTCAACTCTTGTTATATTCCATCCCACGAGTAAAATATCCTTAAAATAATAAGATCACACAACTAGTGAATCAACCACGGTGAAATAACATCCATCAGTAACAGGAAAATATCACAAATTTTTATCCCACCCTAGGAACATGGGGTTTCCCTCATATATTGGTTTGTTAAAACCATGAAATAGCTCATTACAATGCCTCAAAACATCTTATTCTCTTTTATAACTTTCCTAAAATAGTAACATAATATAATGTAAATATATTTGATTCAATATTGTAACATATTAACCAAAATGACACATATTGTTCCCCTAAGCTAGTTCATTACAAGGCCTCATGTACCCCACCCTATCTTTCAGAGGCTAACGAATTACAATGAGGGTCTAATATTGTATGTTGGGAGACTATACCCTCTTTATCAAAGAAATACACTACTGATATAAATATTCCATTACCCAAAAACCAATAAAGACTAATAATCACATTAAAAATCCTAGAACTGGGAAAATAAAAATAAACAAAATAAGTAGATATTCTATTCCATATACGTGACATGTGTCTATTTGAAACCCAAAATACATATAGATGAACAACTACTAATTGGGTCTCAACATCATGTTCGGTTCTCCCATCCATGTTCCATCCCGAATCCTAACTTAATTATCTAAAATAGTTCATTTTCCATTATCCACACCTATAAACATAAAGTCTACTCGGGTACCTATTTTAATCCACAATAGTGTGTGAGTAAAACTTAGTAGGACACCATCAATAATACATAAATTATTATCATGTATATATTTGTATATGCAGTTGTATTGGGGGTAAATAAATAAGTCAAAAAGTAAACATGGATCATATTTTAAAAATATTTAATTAACCACTTTGGCCCTCAGGCTTATAGTGAATCCCAAGAAAGTCACACCAATTTTGGCATGTTACAAAGTATGCAACATCTCCCATTATTTTTACACTTTAGTTCAAATGGGTTTTCAGTTCCATTTAATTCTATTTTCATTTAATTCCAATTTCATTTTGGTACCTTGGAGTGTATGTCTTGGTACAATGCCATATATTCTTGGAGAATTATTCTAATATCATTATCTCGGGTCCTTAGTTATTTAGTACAATACCTATATCACATGAACTTAGAGCGACAGTCAAGTAAAAAAATATTAACCAAGTAATGTGGCATAGATCACCAATCTATCACCCATGAATGAAGAGCACCAGTCAAACAAACATATCTCATTTTTCACTTACACATATCAACTTTCAACAAAAGAAACCCTTTTATAAACCATTCAAAACACGACTAACCATTTAATTTATTAATAAAAAACCATTAACATCATTTCCACCCTTAACCATTTAACCCAATTAAAATGATTAAACTCTTACTCAATAACCATTTCAGGTTTATAAAATCAATATTTATAACAAGTTAAAATGAAAATACATCCAAAATTGGTGTAATTTCATAAAACCTCTAATTAATCATTTGCATAACATATTTATAATATGAAGGAAAATTTGAATACCCCATGGGTTTCCATCATTCTCGGTCTCATAATCTCGAATGGATCCATTGGGATCCTAGAGGGGTCTCTCAAATTAATAAGGATTAAATTCACATTTCTTATTTAAAAGAAATTTTAAAACATATAAATGAAATGATAAAACTAAAAATATAGGATCCTTATCAATACGACAATAGTTAGTATATAGATGACCTTTCTTAGGGGTTTTGATGAATTCAAAAAAACTATAGCCCTTAACTGAATGTAGAACAACAAAATTCATAATGGGATAGAAGACCTAGGATCAAGACCTTGCATGAAGATCTGGTGAAAAAAGATATGTTAGAAACATGGTCTATTCCATCAAAAATAGAATAATTAATTCATCTCTAAAGGGAGAGAATAACCAGATAGAGTGGAACCTAATCAAATAAATTATCACATCCTAGAGAGATTTCTAATTATTCCACTATATATTTTATTCATAAAGAAAGGAGTTTGAGAATCCATTTTATCCTATGTTGATCCTAAAAATGAAAAGGAAAACATATTAGGACGAGTGGGGGTGAGTTGGAAATAATATTAGGGGTCTTAAATTTTTAATTTAACTTTTAGAGGTTTAATATATCAAATGCATAATTTCCTAGACGTGCTGCACTATTAGAAAAACCGTGATCGATAACTGTGGACCCCTACTATCATCGGGTGAATGATTAGAGGGGGGTTCATGGTTTGTAAAAACCACACACCCCACCCAGTGGCTCATCATGGGGTGGACTATTTTCTATAGTAAATTATATGGGTTTCCCTAATGACGAGCCAACCGTGCACAGACCCATGGGCAGAAATTTTTTTCCTAAGTCACTTGAAATGAACCTAAGGAAATATAGATCCAACATATGATAAAAAAAGGATAAAATATACATAAAAATGTGTAGTGATAACTATTCAGAAATTAGTTATTTTAGATAGTTGCTTCATTTTATGTTTATACATGGTTTTAATTTCATGTATATGTGATCTTGGGAAGAAGGTTTATAATTTTTAAAGGCACCGTGACTGAGTGTCATAAGATCATTTGAAATTAATTAGTAGTATTTGGCTAAATGTATACGATTTTATTAATTTCTAGGAGCTCTCATTCTTGAATGGTGATGAAGTGTTACTATATACTCTAGAGTTCCATTGTTGGTGTAATGAGTCTCAAAACCCAAAGAGTTCAAGAAATGAAGTACATTGATAGGTTTAAATGTAATTCAATTAAGATTTTTTCACATAATATATTTGATCTCACCATTAGTGGTGTCATAGATTCACCAAACTCTATGATTCATGAATTTTAGTTTTAAATTTAAGAATTTTTATAGAATATTGATGTTGAATGGATTGTTATAAAATACGATTTATATATATCTTATGGAATCTCTTCAGTTATATGATATTTTTAGACATTATTAAATTGAAACATATGATATAGATTATCAGAACCAGTAACATAGGTTAATCCCTTTGGTTTCAACATATTTTAGTATATGATATATCACATCATAGCTAATAGTAACCCCAAATTACAATATATCAACGCTACAAAACAATGGATAATGTTGTAATTATGATATAAAAGATATCTTATTAGACAAAACCTCTCCACAAAAAGGGTTCTCTCATGTAGAATTTTATTGAATTATGTGATATATATTTATTTCGGGTTAATCCCAAGAAAGTTCCCATAAACATTACTATTAATACACATGGTAATTTTGTAAGCCAAGGTCACCAAGTGCTTAGTTAATGTGTATATTGATAAACTAAATGATTTAAAGTTACACATGTATGAAATTTATGAGACTAGAGTTTCCATCATATGGTATAACTGATAGTTTTTAACACCAAGACTTTTCAATAATGGATTAAAATATTTGACATATCCTTAAAAATTCTATAATGTATTTTTCTTTATTTTTTTGAATTATAAATTAGGAATTGAATTAAATAATTTATAAATAGTTTATATAGTATAAAAAAACAATGTCGGGATATTTAATTATTAATAAATGTTTCTATGAATTTATTAATTATAAAATGATTACAATTAATTAATTAATTTTTTATGAAGAATTTACTAAATAAATATAAGATGATATTAATTATTAATATTAACATAAACTTTTCAAATTATATGGATTTAATTATAATTTATATATTTAATGTTTATATGAAAAATAAAAGTGTAATTTATTATTTTATCATAAAATAAATAATAATTTAAAAATTCAAAATAAGATTATAATTAATATTATGATTATTTAAATAATATTTAATTTTAAATATTTAAAATAAAATAACATATTTGAGTATTTATTTAAATCATTTAAAAAGGTGTTTTTATAATTTCTATGATCATGATTTAAATAATTAATAAATGATGATTTGTGTGTCAATATAACATGTATGAATAATTTATATATTTAAAATTAATATTTTTTATATCATAAATTTTTTAGTAAATCCCATATACAAGATAATATGAAGGAGTTAATATTAGATATAAATATGAGGTGTAAATATTTATTTATCAATGGGGTTTCTATAATTTGTTTCTAAACAATATTGTGTTTATCATCATATTGATTTATGAATTGTTCATAAATAGTTTATATAATGTTTATATATATATAATTTATTTATTTACCTTGTTCCCTCTTATATTCATGACTAATAATTATTTATATCACGAATAGTTATATTATTAGTTTAAATTTTTATACCTCTTATATAAATATTTATAAATTCTTCTATCGAATTATTGGCAAGGTATGATAAATGATTTACATTTTTTACCTTCACTTTGGATTGTATTAAGATTAAAATTTGAATTAAGTTATTAATTATTAACTATATATATTATGTGTTAGAATTTTAGTGGAATTGAAGTATCTATTGAGTAATGTATCCATGGATAGAAGAACATTATGTTAGACTACTCATTGACCCAATGGATGGTACATTTTCTAGAAAACTGGTTGTTAGTGGTACATCACGCCAAGCTTTCTCTTATAGAAATTATTGATTTTATATGATTCTAGGAATTTAAATGAAAGGGTTTAATATACATTCCTTATGTGATGCATTGGGATATGAATAAATGAAGGTGGATTTTAATATGGTTTGGTAACAGAAGCTATAAATCTTATAAATAATTATAAATCAATATGGTTTGTTCATATTGATTTTGTGGAAGAAATAAGAATTCATAGAAGAAATAAAAAGAAACATGAATACATGTTAAAGAAATATATTAGATATTATGATCAGATGAAATAAAGTTTAATTTACTATTTGTTTAATTACTTCCAATTAAAACACTTTTGAAGACCTTGATCATATAATTAGGTAGATCATGCAAAAATTGGGTGCCCTGGATTATCTAGTGTAAGGAATACAACTAACATGTGATCACAAAAAGAATAGGTTCCCATTTTTGTAATTTTATTTTGTTTAATCATATTTTTGATACACTAATAAGATTAGGTTACAAGGAAAATTGATTCGATTATATCAATATGATGGATTGGAAAAATATTTTTCTACTCAACTATCTAGGATCTATATTCGATATCATTATAATGTTGGTCTACCTAAATATACATGTGAGGGAAAAAATTATAAATAAAATTCATATATTAGTGAAATATATATCTTCTTAAACTAATGGATATGATTCATACTAAAAGGGGTTATCATTTTAGTGGGATAAAATTTATTAAAAGTTCTTATTAAATGTATGTGAAACATGACACTAATTTGATAAAATATTCAGATATTGATATTAATAGAATCATTACCATTATTGATTACTTTGATACAATCCTTATAGAAAGTAAAATGTTAACGTAAGAAACTTATTTTAAAGGTATAAAAACATAATAATGTACTTAAATATGAAAATTCTACATGTTAGAAAAATCCCTTATAAAGTAACAAAATGTTGAAGATGTTTAATAGGTAGATCCAATAGATTTTTATGAGAAGAAAAGATACATTCCCTTAGTATTAGTACTAATTAATAAAAAATGACAAAATTAACATTATTCTAAACACATAAACTCAATATGATTATATGTGTTAATAAATTTGTGTGACTATTGATATCCTCTAAGGCTCGATATGGTCAAGGAATTGATTATGTGACCATTATTTGAATTATTCCAACAATTTGAGTTTTATAATAACTCATGATAAAAAAAATTATATTGATTCAATGTTTTAGGCAATAAATATCAAAAATATTTTCAAGACTCGAGCAATTAAAGGATTTGTGTCTTTGGGGACTAGTTACATTGGAATTTTTTTATAATACATGTGAACATTTCTACCTTAACAAACCACACAAGATTCATATTATAATTCTCAATTGATACAATCATATTAATAACATAGGGGATAGAAACATAAGAAAGGGTTGAGATCAAATAATCAATATGGGAAAACATAGCTAATAATAATCAAAGTTCCTAAGTGAGCATAATATGAGAATATTGGTATAATTAATAGAAAAAATAAAATCACACCAAAAATATCATAGAACATAAATAATGAGTCATGTAATAAGGAATGAATGAAAAGAGTGTGAAAAAATTAGTCAACAAACATGATACTTGAGATAATATAATATTTATAAGAATATACATAATAGTATTGAATAAACATGCCATCTTGAACATTTTTTAATCAGAATTATGTCAACGTATAAACTTGTGAGCTTATATTAACCACCATTATATCCGTGAACAAACATATGTGCATATATTAACTAAAACTGAACCCATAAATGACCATGTTAGCATAGATAAACCAAAATTATACTCATAAAAACCCTAAGATCATTGTTAGAACATAATTATACTCATGAACAACATTATGAGCATTACTTAATTATAATTAGACCCCATATATAAACAAAAATTATACCGACACACAAAATAAATCTCAAATGAGATATAAAACTTTAAAAAATTAACTAGAGAGTGATATAAGGACCCCCCATTTATCATTCATATACCTGTGTGCCTGTTGAAAATAATCATTAATCACATCATAATGAACCAATGGAATGGTAAATTGGATTTTGAAAATTTCACGATTGTATCACAAAAATTTAACTCGAAATGAAAATAGTTTATATTCATAACAACCCCCCAAATTATTATTACATAAGAAAATTTATCTGGTGATTCAACACAAAAATTTGAAAGAAATAAATCCATTATAAAAATATATTATAAATTATAGTGAAATTGAAGATGTTTTTTTAGAAAATATTATTATCATTATAATAAAATAATAAGTTATAATCACAATGAATGGTATTTTTTTAAATGTGAGCTAAAAAACATTAAATATATATTTTTTTAAAAGGAACATTCAATAGTGGATCCTTGAAAAATACATAATAAAGGTTTTAAAAAGATGAATTGAAAACACACTGAATTATTTTACTTTTAAAAAGAATTTTCCATAATAGAGCATTGAAAATACATAAAGGTTATCTGAATGTAATCTAATGTGGAAGGTAAAAATTTAAATTTGGAAATGATGGAAATCCTTTTTATAAGTTTGAAATAACATTATTAGAGACCCATATTAGAAAGGAGTAACCAAAAATTCCTTTTAAAAAAATTAGAATGGAAATATAAAGGTCACATGAGAAAACACATAGTTGTATCTCCAATTATAAAGGATAACATTAGAGGGAAAGAAAAATATGTAAAAGGAAGTGAAACTATAATTATTGGAGAAAATAAAAATTATTAACATAGTGGGATTTTTAATACTGAATATAACTCATGAATATGGAATATTTGAATAAAAACTGATCTCCAAAGTTAGTAATTGGGTATAGAATATTAAATTAAATATAATTCTAAAGAGAAAAAATCATAAATCATGAATAATATTGAGTTGTGAAAAAACATTATATTCTAGGGATGATATCCATCATATCCTACAACAAGGAAGTGATTGAATGTAAGTGAATATTATGAGTTCAAAAACAATTTATTATTTTATAAGTTATGTGGGTAGTAGTTACAAAATAAAAATGAAGATTTATTTATAGTATAAACTCATGTTAAAATATGGGTGATTGAGATAGAAACCCTTTCCTTGTTTTCCTAATTAGTCAAATGCACCTTATAATCCTATATAAAAAACATAAATATCATAGGAACCTATTTCATAATGTTTTTCTTATCCATAACATTTTGGAAACATCACTTATACGGGTACCCATGAATTGTATTAGAGTTATGAATTCACAAATTTCAAAGTCAAAATCAAGGAATGATTTCAGCTGCATGATCAGCATGTAAAAGGACTATGGAATGGGTACAATAATATCGATTGATAATCTATCATAATTAGGGAATAATTTCAATAATAATGGATTGATAATTAACACATGAAATCATAATCATAAAAAAATCAAATTTGTTTTAATAAATGAAGTGACTTAATTGAAAGGAGGATGGAGATAATCAAGGATTTACTTTGATAACATGATGATTGTAAAAATGGATTATAAAATAGGTTTATTAGAGAGACGAGTTATCAATCAAAGTCAGGGAACCATTTGGATATAAAATTATTGATTATGGACACATGAAAGCATAATCATATTGAAATAAAAAGTTATTATAACAAAATAGAATTACTTGAATAAAAAAAGAGGGGTAGAACCCTTAACTTTCTATGTATCATCATAAATAATGGGAAGACTCCTAAGAACACTTGAAAATCATTAGTAGGTATTTGGAGAGGGTGATGAAAGAGAATATCATTATCAATTTATTTATGGTGGAAATTGTAACACACCAGGGTCTTAAAATTTAATTAAAATCCATGAAATGTTGATTCTCTACATAATGGAACTTTGTTTTAAGGATATAATTATAAACTAGAATTAAACTTAATTTTACTACTTTTATAATTTGAATTTTGAAACGATTGTGATGAGAAAGTTATTTAGAGTCTGGTAGAACCAACTTGATTTTTTGGTGAATAGTAAAATACCCTTATGGATAGTAATATGAATAGTAATACAAACCTTTTGAATTTTAAATCTTACTATTATTTTATTTTCTTATGTTTATAAGATAATGAGATCTTGATTAATTTTTCAAGGTGATATAAAATCATTTATAGTTTTAAAATTGTTATTATTGGAATAAAACATGATTTCATATTAAAATTCAATTAATCATATATTGAAAATTAATTTCAAAAAATGGAGGTAACTTTTGAAATCTACTCATTGAAAAATGGTTGGGGTGATTTTTTTTGTATTTTTCTGAAATTCTTGAAATTTTGATGAATTGTAAAATACTGTAGTATACCATATATATAAAATATAAATAAAATAGACTATTACCAGATTCATGGATGATTTAATCACCCTTGGTTTGAACTCTCATGAAATTATAACTATTTTGGGTCACATGAATCCAGACTCTTCATATTCTGGAGAAAAAATATTAAACTAATGACTAAAATAATGTAAAACACTTCCTCTCCTCCACTATAAATACCACCCTCGCCCCTCTTCCACTAAAATATTTCATAATTTTTTAATTATATATTTTTAACCCAATACCCCTCCTAATTATCATCCCCACGTCCATGACCTTCTTGTCTCACCAAAAGTCCAAAACCAAAGGCCTTAAAGAGGATTTCAAGGAGAAGAGATCAAGAGGTAAGAATCCTCTTTCAATTTTTATCTTTTCTTTACAATTCCTTTTCTTTTCATATACCCTCTCCCCTAACCATATCCAAGAGGAATTAAATATCAATAATATTATATATTATTTATTTTATTATTTTTGCATTAAAATTTTATCATTATTATTCCTCTCCTGTTCATCTTATTCCAAAAATAAAAACTCTTTCCATGATGTGTCGATTTACCAAAACCGTGGATGATGTGTTTTCAATTTCCATCAATACAATAAAAAATGGTTATAAAACCATTTTAATGGTTGAACCAGATTTTAATTTTTATTATATATCCACTTTCATGTTACATAGTTTACATATGTATGTAATACTGTGTTATATAATGTAACTAGTTTGTGATTATCAATGAATCCCCAGAATGATCTATACATATATCACTAAAGTGTGTTCCAATGATCATCTTCGTACCATATAACCAAAATTTTTAATGGAATAATTTAATATTATGGAAACATATAAATACTATTTCATAACATTTCTTGAATTTCATTTCCAACGATAAGGAAATTAAATAAAAAACCGGCCATTGAAACCATGTAAAGAATGCACCAGAAACAACAGAATGAACAAAATACTAATAGTTAAAGCATGAATTGATGTTATGAAATGATCATATAAGATGTCATAAAAATTAATATTTTTATTTAAGATATTAATAACACTCTTTTAAACATTATAAATAAAGTTTAATCATGTTTTAATTAAGACAAACCCAAGGTAAGGGAATTCTCATCCTAATTTCCATTCTTTGGGTTAACCATATACTTCACAAATTATGCGGTATTAAAATTATTTATTTGATTAATTTTGTTTATATTATGTTTAATTATGTTTATTTATAGTGTATATAAATATTAAATCCACTATATTATGTCTCACTTCAATTATAGGATATTTATATGGTGATTTTGTTTTAAAATCCTCTTTTAAAATTCTATTTTACAAAATTCAAAAGAAATGTTTTTATACAGTTATTTATATTGTAGGATTATGTTATGGTTCTTGGGAATTTTTATGATGAATTTTGAGATCCATATCTCCATCTAATGTATTGGGTATGTGTAAGTTGTAGGTCGACCACATAGTTACTCCATGTGTTAGAGTGATGGTTACTCAATAAAGTAGTCGTGATGGTAACATTGTAAGGTATCCATGAGGGTTTCTACTCAAAAGGTCTTTGAGAGGGTTATAATATTATGTATGTAATTCCAAAAGATACCACTATGTTTCTAGTAATGTTCATTATGTTTTTTTGGAAATATCATGGAAATATCATGTTTCACAAAGTAATTATATAAGGGTGTCAAGAATGTATTTCTGAAAATGATTTCTTACATTTACAATTATTCATGGACTAATAATTTCATTCTGTTTTTTATATCCCTTAATAAAATTTCCGTGTTCATACTAAGTTTTTGAATGATTTTCACTTGTTATAAGGATGTGTAAGAGAAAAAATGAAGTCAAGTTAAATGTTATGAAGAGTTTTAAACGAAATCATGCTATATTTTTGTGTTTAAATTTTTTTGTTTTATAATGGGTGCTATTTTAATGGTAACCAATTACTATGATTTTGGATTGATATGTTTGATTTATTTACCAACTATCTAAATAAATAAACCAAAAAGATATTTTGGATTTTAAATATGTGAAATATAGTTGAAATAACTAGAATATGTATTGTTTAAGGATGTGAACTTATAGTTGGTATCAGAGAAAAGGATAGATAACATTAGGAGTTAGTATGATGTTGATTAAATACCATAAATAAATTTTAATTTATTTATTATGTTGAAGTGGTATATCATTTTAATATTACCACCTTGGTTCATATAAGATATGTTTGTTCAGAATGGATTTCCATAGAAGATACAGGGAAGCTGAAGTTGGAAGGAACCAAGAGGCTAACATCGTTCCAAATCCACAACTGGAAATTATGGGAATTGGAACTGAGAATTTTTTGAGGGTAATGGATCAACTGAAGCAGTAAATAAATGGTTTTTTCGTGAATTCATGACAATAACCAGATCTTCCACAAACAAATATGAAAATAGTGGAACATTTTATGAGGTAACCAATTATCAGCCAAATAATGGATTAAAGTTCTTAAAAAGATATTTTATGTTATGGAATGTTCAGATAATCAAAATTTAAGTCTCTATATATATCATTTTTAAGGTTTACTTGATCAGTGGTGGACAATGATCAATAATATCTGGGATAGAGAGGAGAATTATGGCATAGATTTAGATGAATTTAAAAGTAATTTCATTGAAAAATATTTTCCAAAGGAGGTTGAAATTTGATTGGAGAATAAATTCATTGAATTTAGAATAAATGGGGAATATTTAGAGGTTGTGTAAGAAAAAAACTTCACCCAAATGTCTTGGTATGATTCAAAATCTTATTCAGGATCATGTTAGAAAAATCGACCATTTTTTTCTGAAGATTGATTCCATGATATTGAAGTGAATTAGCTTATCGAGAGTTCAAAACATATGAGAAACGTTTCTGTTGTGATGAGGGTAGAAATGGGGTTTGCTGATAATCACGTGTAGTTAGAGAACATAGAGAAGAAGATGTATATATTGAAAACAGTGGGTAAGAGTTAACCAAGAAAATCTAATGATAATAATGTTTAGTTTCCCATTTGCGAAAATTGTGGAAAAAATAACCCCGGGGAATGACTTATAAAAACTGGGAAGGGTTTTTGATGTGGTATGTTATGACATATGTAAAGAGATTATAATGAATGTATTATAAGATTAATCCTGATATGAAAACTATAAATTATTTGAAATGTGGTGAGAAGGGTCATTATGAAAATGCATTCCCCAAGAAAGATCTGAATGATGGGAAGTAGGTAGAATATAAGCAGAATGGTGTAGTGATATCATTTTATACTACGTAAATAGATGTCATTCCAAACAATGAAGTGGTATCATGTATTTTTTTTATTTACATAGTTTTTTCTAGTTTATTGTTTGATACGGGGTCATCACATTCCATTATTTATGAGAAATGTTCCGGTAAATTGGATAAATTTCCTCAACAAATGAGCCCCAAACATATTGTTTAAACCCTAGGGGAAATGTTAAAACCAAAATTCATTTTACGAATCTTCTTACTGTTATTTTTGGAAGGACATTACATTCAAAACTATTTTTTTACCTTAGTATAGTCTGATTGCATTCTGGGTATGGATTTGATTTTTGTTTATCATGATATGATTGATTATTCAGATAAAGAAGGCTTTTATAGAAAGTTCTTTAGTTTGTATACAATAATGAACCCATACAATTGATAACATGTAAGGAACTTGAGAAACTATTTATAGATGGAAATGAATGTTATCATTCTCATATTGTTGAAAATAAGGTAACTATTCAGATTAATGATTTTCTAGTGGTAAATGAATATCTTGATGTTTTTTCTAATGAGTTACTTAGTGTATACTTGATAGGGAAGTTTAATTCACAATTTACTCAGTTCCTAATGAAAATGTAATTTGAAACCCCCCTATCGAATGGATAAAATGGAAATTCTTGAATTGAAAAATTGGTTAAAGGAGTTTCTTGATAAAGGCTTCATTCATCATAGAACTTCACCATGGTGTGCCCATATTTTGTTCATTAAAAATAATGTTGGTTCCATGATACTTTTCATTGATTGTAGAGACTATAATAACATCAATGTTAAAAAAATATCATTTTCCTTATATTGATTACTTGTTTGATTAGCTCTAGGGAGCATAGTATTTTTTGAAGGTTGACCTATGGTTGGGGTACCATTAGTTGAAATTAAAGGAAGAAGACATCCTCAATACTATGTTTTTTACTAGATATGAGAATTATGAATTTTTTATGCTTTTTAGTTTAACTAATTAACCTAATATATTCATAGATATTTTAAATATAATATTTCACGAGTTCTTGGATAAGTTTGTAATTGTGTTTACTGATTAAATTCTATTATTTTCTAAAAGTAAAGAGGATCCTAAAAAAATCTAAAGGTTTTTTTAAAACCACAAATGATAAGAAACAACATGGGAAATTCCAAAAGTGTGAATTTTGGTTGCAACCAATTTATTTTCTGGGGAATACTATAAATAATGATTGAATAATAGTTGATCCTTCAAAAAAAGTTCTTGATGAATTGAAAAGACCTAAAAATGTTATGTAGATTCATATTTTTCTTGGACAAGTAAGTTATTACAAATAGTTTTTAAGAACATTCATGGTTATGCAGCCTACTAACTAGGTTAACATGAAAAGGGGTTAAATTTGTTTGTATAGAATAATGTGATATTTATTTTGAGGAAGTGAAAAGGATATTTGTAAATGCTCTAGTTTTGGACCTTCCATCCCAAAATGGTATGTTTTTCATATTAAATGATGTTTAATTGAAGGGGCTTGGTTTTTTTCTGATGCATAATGATCATGTAATTTCTTATGTTTTCAGAAAACTAAATCCTTATGAGTTAAATAATCCCACACACAATTTGGAATTAGAAGATGAAGTATTTCTTTGAAAATTTGTAGGCATTATTTATACATAGATAAATGTGAAATATACACTGACCATGAATGTTTGAAGTTTATATTCACTCCAAAGGAAATAATCATGAAGTAAAGAATATGGATTGAATTAATAAAGGATTATGATTTAAATATCAATTAGCATATAGGAAAATCAAAAAAAGTGACAGATGCCATGAGAGTAAAAAACAACATGCATCATTAACCATGGTACATTTGGAATATGAACACTTAATTAATGATTTGATGAATTTTTTCTTGAAAGTTGATGGTGTAGGAAATTTCTTTGTTTTGTTTCAGGTTTTACTGTAGTCATCATTGTCAAATACAATTAAGAAAGTCTAGAAGGTAGACATGGAGCTACAGAAAAAGGTATAATTTGTTAAAATGGGTGTGTTTCCAGAATTTAACATTGTTAAAAATTATGTGTTCCTTGAGATTATCATCCGAATAAAGATTTGTTCTGTGAAGCTCATAGTTCTCCATTTTTAGTTCATCCAGGGAGCACAATGATGTACAGAGACCATTGGTTAATTACTGGTGGGATGGAATGAAAATGGATATTGTATATTTTACTGTGAAATGATTGACATGTGAACAGGTTAAAGAAGAGCATATGTTACCAATGGGGATGCTCCAGCTATTACCAATTCCAAAGCAGAAGTGGGAAAATATATCCACAGAAATCATTGTGGGACTACCTGAGACTTGTTGAGGTTACACTTAAATATTTATTATTGTTGATCAAAAGACTAAATCTAGTCATTTCCTTCATATTAAAGACACTATGTCTCTGGACCATCATTCTCCAGTGTACCTCGAAGTGATTATTAGGTTACATGGAGTTACCCATTCTATTGTATCTGACTGTGATCCCAGATTCACTTTTAACTTTAGGAATGGCTGTCAGAAGTTATTGGGAATAACATTATATTTTAGTATAGATTTTCATCCTTAATAAAATAGAAATTCAGAAAGGATGATTCAGACATTGATGGATATTCTTCGAGTTTTTTCAATGGACTACCATTGATGTTCGGATAAAATTTTTTTAGTTTAATTTTCATCTAATAAAAGTTTTCATTCCTCTATACAGATGGAACCTTTTGAGGTATTATGTTGGAAGCAGTGTCAAACTCTAGAATCTTTGGAAGAAGTCAGAGAAAAGAACTTGATGGGAAAAAATAAGTAGAGGATGTGGCTGAGGAATTGAAAATGATCCAACAACACATGTGGAAAGCTCAGATAAGGAAAAAAATTTATATAGATAATAGGGGGAATGAATTTTCTTCTGAGTTAGGTGATCATGTTTTTCATAGAATCTCACAATGTAAAAGTGTCATCCATTATGGTAAGAAAGGGGAGATAGGAAGTTGGACTAGTTTCCCATCGGGTAGATTTTACTCTGAGTTTATCTCAAGTACACAATTTCATTCATGTTTTGATGTTGAGAATGTTTGTTCCAAATTGATCTCATGTTTTGAGCCCAGAAGTAGTTCAGATGGAAGAGAATATTTTTTTTAAATAGAATCATGATCAAATTCTTGATTTTTGAGAACAAGTATTGAGGAATAAGGTAATACACTAGGTAAAGGTTTTTTTGAAGAAACCACATGGTTGAAGAAAAAAGAGGGGAAACTGGAAATTGAAGGAGGCAAAGGTACCCTAATTAGTTTAATAAGTAAATAATATTATGAGGATGTAGACTCTTGAAGGTGGGGAGAATGTAACACACCATGGTATTAAAAATAAATTGAAATGGATGAAATGTTGATTCTCTATACAATGAAACTTTTTTAAAGGAGGTAGTTGTAGACTCGCGGTTAAACATAATTTTTTTGCTTCTATGATTGGAATTTCGAAAAAAGGAAATCTACGATTGGGATCAGTAAGTTATTTCGAGTCTGAAAGAACCAACATGATTTTTTGGTTAATATTAATATACCCTTATGAATTTTAATATGACCCTTATGAATTGTTAATATTATTATTATTTTATTTTCTTAAGGTTATAATTTAATGTGATCTTACTTAATTTTTAAGGTTATATAAATATAGTTACACTAAAATTTTTTTATTTGTTGAATAAAGTAATATTTTAATTAGAAATTAAATTAATCAAATTTATGAAATTATTTTCAAAAAATAGAGAACATTTTTGAATTTTACACATTGAAAAATGGTTGGGGTGAATTTTTGTGATTTTCCTATAATTCATGAATTTTTAATGAATAGTAAAATACAAAAAATACCGTATATAAACATTTTCAGTAAAATACACTATTCTTAGGGTCATGGTTAATGTAATAATACTTATTTATAACTCACATGCCCTTATTACTGTTTTGGGTCACATGAATAAAGACTATTCATAGTCCTGAGAAAAATATTAAACTAATTATTAAAATATGCATGGACTAATGTTTTCTTTCCTTGTTTTTATATCCCTTACCATGTTTTTAAATGATTTTCACAGGTAATGAGGATGATAATGAGAAATAAGTAAGTTAAGTAAAATTTTATAATGATATTTCCAAATTTCATTCTGTTGTTTTATTTTTAAAATTTTATGTTTTGGATGAAAGGGATACTATTTAAATAGTACACACTTTTTATGATTCTAGGTTTATATGTATTAGTTATGTACAAATTTTGTAAA
The DNA here is from genome assembly GCA_963277665.1 of Viscum album. Taxonomy (NCBI): domain Eukaryota; kingdom Viridiplantae; phylum Streptophyta; class Magnoliopsida; order Santalales; family Viscaceae; genus Viscum; species Viscum album. The sequence goes on along the minus strand of OY728128.1, from coordinate 254,861,066 downwards.
ACTATAAACCAGAAAGACAATTGGGAATGTATATATGTGAAATCTAGTTGAAACAACTAGAATAAGTAATTTTTAAGGATTTGAACTAATATATAGTCATGAGTAAATGGGTGGGAGTGATATCGTATTATAGTTGAAAAAGAGGGGATTTTCCAGGGAAAAGGTTAAGTAAAGGGTATGAATGGTATCAAATGGGGGTTTGGTGAGTTTAATGAATTAAGTGGGAAAATGGAATATGAGGTAGATGGGTTTGAATTTAATACTGAATAAGGATTTCTAGAAAATGTTAGTTAATTTATAACAATAACATATTTTACACCCTTCATTTACCAATTTTAAGAATTATTAATCTTGATTATGATTTAACAATGGTAATTATTTTACCACTAAAAATATAATATGACCTTTATTACACAAATTTTACATGATTAATTTGAATTTGGACTCATTTTTTTACAAATTGAATATAAAAATATGATAAAATTCACTATTATATTAAAACATAAATGTGTCGAAAAACTATTTTTCACAAAAACTATTATTTTAATATATAAGTGTTATCAATATTATTTAACATTTTTACAAAATAAATTAGTGTCAATCTATTTTTATATATGGTTAAAAAGTATATTACAGAATTAATATTTTGGAAAACTATTTTTTTAAATATAATTTTTTTGAATATTATCATTCTATGAAAAATATTATTTTTACCATGAAAAATAATATTTACCCTGGTAACTTAATTTTATTCCAAAAAATGTAATTTAAATTACAAAATAATTAGAAAATATAGATAAAAAATATGAAAACAAAATTCAAAATAAAATATTTATTATTTTATAAAAGTTAATTTTAATATCACCTCATATAACACATAAAAACAATTGTTTGAAAATGGTCATTTCTAAACCTAAATATCATATGTATTATGAATTTATCAATGTCATTGAAATTAATGATACAAATTGGTTTATTATTAAGAAATAAGTGTTATGTAGATTAAAAATCAAACCAAAACATAATATTATTATAATAATATTTAATTAAAAAAATAATTAAAATTGTTTTTAAATAAGAGTAAATTGTTACTTATGTTCTAAAATGTTGAACATAGGTTTTCAATGTTCAATTTTTTTTAAATCAATATTTATAAATAATTAATAAAGTAAATGTTTTATAAAATTCCAGGTATTGGTAAAATATTTAAAATTTCATTAAAATGTACAATTTTATTAGAAGCTATAATTTTCACAATTCACCAAAAAATCAAGTATTTTATAAAAATTAATAAAATTAATATTAGGATTCTTTTTATATGATAAATTCCAAAATTAAATTCAATTAAAAAAATTTTATATTCTAAAATTTATAATTTTAGCTTCTATATGAAAATGACGCACATAAATAAAAACTAATTTTATTTTAAAGTGATCTTTTAAAATATTAGGCATTCTAAATACTATTTAGTATGCCCTTATTTTTGATTAAAATATTTTTATTAACTAGAGTTTTATTTGTCTTAATTTTTATTAAAAATATTTTTCTAATATGTCTTGGATCTTTCTAGTTTAGTGTTTCATAAAAAATATGCTATTGATATTATATTTATTTGATGGAAAAAATATTTTAAAATATTTAGGTATTATATTCTCCCAATATAAATAAATTTTAATCTCAAAATTTTAATTACCAGTTACTAATGAAATAGTATAGTGTGTAGTTAATATAAATCTCACTTTGTATTTGATTTCTAATGTGGAATCAAATATAATATTTTGTGTGGGTATAAGAAAAGAATATATTCCTCATAACAGACATATCACAACATATGGATTATTTATAACCATTTAAACTAAATACTCCACATGATTGGGGTTATAAACTATAAGGGTATCAATTTTTCATAGAGAGTTAATTATTAACCTTTTAGTGATACATAATCATAATATTATTTGGGTTATAAAATATGATCTTTAAAATTTGTTAATATGGAATCAAAATGAAGATAGTGAATCCATTTCCAAAATCACAACAAATTTGGTAATAGAGAAAAGGATGTGTATGATGGATATTGCTATAAACCTATATTAGGGAAGGATTTTCAACAAGGTATGTAAATATCATACAAATTGGATTTTTTTATAATTTGATATCTCGTCATTATATTTTTATAGATATAATTTATTAGGTATCACTTAAACCAAATCGGAGACTTGATGTTTTGAGTTGATGATGAGTGCATCCTTAATTATGGATTTTAATTCTATCTTTGGAAGTAGTAATTGAAAAGTCCTTCAATTGTTCCCTTAGATTAGAAGGATAATTACATTAATTATCCTTACTGTTCATTGTTTAGGGAACATATTTTCATGATAAAAAAAACTCTTTTACTTTCAAGAATTGGAAATTATTCCCCTCTATTTCATTGGTTTTACTATTTATATATCCTTTATAATCATGAGTTAGATGGAAAATATTAACACACAAAAAACACACTCAAGTTCCTTTTCAGAAATTTATTTAATGCTTCCTTACACATTTTGACATGTATTTTGTAGAAATATTATTCCACCATGTGGGTTTCCATCCATGTTTCCCCAAAAATCATTCTTTATTTTCTTATATATAGAGTCCTAAAAAACCATTTACACCTCATGTGAACATATCATAACATCTTCATGGATATCAAAGTTTTTTATATATAATTTCTTTTTAATAGTTTTTTTAGGAAGAAAAATAACTATTTGATCTTACAGTCAAGGTAAATAATAAAACTAGAGGTGTACCATATGAGTCTCATAAATTTCACTTTTTAGGTACTAAGTGTTTCATCATAATTTTTTCATCTCTTATAATTATCTATTTATTTTAATTTGATTATTTTGAGAGAAATATTTTATGAAAAATACATTTTTGAATTCCTCTAATTCCATAGAGTCAACATCTTCCTTATTTTTCATATTCTTAATGAGATTCCACCATTGGAAAGACTCGAATTATATGTGATAAATATCTATAATGACCTTATCATTCTCTAAGAATTAGATAATGTAAAATTTCCTTTCAATATCATTGATAAATTGATTAGTAATAAGTGGTTTATATAATCCAATAAATGATGATGGATGCTATCACATGAAATAATCTACAAGAAGTTATTCATTAATTAGTGCATCCATGAGATCAAAATATTTTTTGTTATTTCTCATAAACTAATATTACATGGTAGATACTGTTTGGAATCCATTTTTTTCCCATTCGACATCTCTCTAGGAAAAGTTTTGCATTGACCATCAAATCCATTGTTGACTTTTTTTATCCTCTAGGATTAAACAATTACTCAAACCAAAATAGAATAACATGTGTGATAAATAATTTTAATCACATTATAATTATCATTAATGTTCCCATAAAACTAAACATAAAAATTAATCACTCGTGATAACCCTCACATTAAATTTCAGTTCAACCTAATTTTCATTGGTTCAATATAGGTTTATTTAGTTTGTGTTATCCAATGTTTTTATCCCAATTAATTAATATGATAAATCATTTTTAATGGTTTTCAATGTGAATTTAATTTACCATAGAAAATCCTCGAGGAGGATCAAATCATGTGTGTAGTTAGGGATATTTTCATGCATTGAGAAATGATTGAGTAAATACTCAACACATCCTTTTTAGTTTTATTACCCTTACGTACATCTATTTTAGAGCCTACATCGACATGTGGTATACAGAATGGGATTCAATTTCTTAGAAAACATATAATTCTCTACATAAAAATTATAGTCTGTTATATAATATATACACTTATCCCCAGTGTCTTTAACTGATATTATCTAATTCAAATCTACCAAAAATAACTTATCTAATGAAAAAATAACATAACTGTCCTTTGATACAAACTATAGAGACCTAAGATAAAGATTACATTAATATTACAATGATTCCATATTTTATATAATACATTAGATAAATAGTCCCACGACATTTGGGATGAATGGTTTAGTGACTTTGAGGACCAACTACATAGGCAACAAATTTTACAGAACTTGTAAATGATTATCCATAATCAAACCACAATAACTCCCTTATATGATACTCATAAGTTTAGATCATCATTATATAATGGGTGATGGAATCATAAGAAAGGGTTGAACTCATATTATTTTCAAGGAATGAATCAAAATATTATGGAATAATTATTCAATAAACATGATCCATGAGATCATAACATAGACTTAACAATATATATTAGAGAATGGCACAAATATATCATTTTTAAACTAGATTAACCATAAATATGTCATGAAATATTATTTTTGGAATAGGTTAACCATAATTATACTCATGAACAATATTTTGAGCATATAATAATTATAGTTATACCTATACACAATTGTTAACAAATATAAACCACAATTATACTCTTATAAAACCATATGATCATTGATAAAATACAATTAAACTCATTTAAATCACTGTGAGAACATATTAAATAAAATTATAACCATAAAAAACCTTGTGAGAATATTTAAACCACAATTATACACATGAAAAATCATTATCTCATGAGATATGAAACAAAAACCATATAATTTTTATAAGGCCCCAGCCTTAAACCTTACTTAAAATTGAATTAAATGAATAATTCACATTGAGGATCTTTTCAGGTTTAGAGTTTTAGAGAATTAGGACATAACTATTACATCTCAACAGATTACAAAGTACTCTCTTCTACTAAATTTCCATAAAATAAAAATTCTTAAAAAGAAACATGTCTAGTTTCATGTTTTAGGTAGCATGACTTTCCCTTGATCCCATCCTTGACCCTATTCCATGCTAAGTCCTGTGAAAAACATTTCAAAAACTTGGGATGAGCATAAAAACTCAGTAAGGGATACACAAAGAATAAAAACTGTTAGTTTATCAAAAGTAAACCATGTATACTTTATCAAGGTAATACTTTTCACCTTTATGAAGTAGTAAAAACTATTCATGAATTATATATCATTACTTAACTTTTTGTAACCAAAGTATTACCATAAAACCCATATAAAGAACACATAACATATATAAAGGTAACTTGGGACATAAACATACTTAAGTGGAATAACCATACGGTCGACTCCCACACATATCACTTAATGGAATAGCCATACGGCCAATTTCCATACATACTTAATGGAATAGTCATACGGCCGACTTCCATACCCAATGAATTGGAGGTTATAACGTAACCACCCGTCATGGTATTCACGGCACCACCCGTCATATGGTTTATAACGTAACCACCCGTTAAAATGTCCAAGTACCAGTATAAAATCATAAAACATAAAACCAATATAAAGGAATGATAACATTTCCACATTTCAATCACAATATATCATAAATATATTGACATAATAGAATCCTTTTTCAAAACCATTTTCAATACCAAAATAAAAGAAAAGTAAAACATGGTATTTATTTTTCTTTTAAAAAGAAGGTATGGCTTGTAGAGGAAGCCGAAATTCAAATAACGGTCACGACGGCGGAGAAGTCGTTGTCGCCACATACGTACGATAAAAACATTCCCTTTTGTCGTTTAGTAAACGCTTCGTATAAAAAAGATTCCTTTGGAATAAACGTAAAAGTCAAAGGGGTTTATACACCGTATAAAAGAAAGTTGTGTATAAAACAAAATATGCCTCAATGAAAGGAGATTGAGACGAAGTCCCTTACCTCGGGTCCGACTTGACTCGATCGTTCTTTAACGTCCTGAATAATAAACTTGAGTTAATTTCTACTTGATTAAGAACCTTTTTAGAGTTCATTATTCCTTTTATATCACTTATTTCCATGTTATAAACATTATGTAACTAGTTAAGTTAATAATGTTTGTTTTGTCGATATTTGGTTCTTAAGTCGAAAGTGGACTTCTTACAATCACATGTTGTTCGTGTGGTCAAAGGTTCTTTATATCCAGAATGACATTCCTGATTTGGATATCATATATATCATATATATCCATCATATACATGTATTTATAAGATTACATAATCATTTAGAGGTAAGAAATGAAATGCACCGTTCATGGAGACGGTAAGCCGTACGTACGCATGAACGCTACTTTCATTTCTTTCTCATATTAATGGAATTAAAATTAAATGAGAGGTATGTATATTTTAATTACAGAATTATATTCATCATTTATATGTATCATTCATTATATATATCCATTATATACATATACTTTTAATAGTACATTACATTTGGGGATAAGAAATGAAATGCACCGTTCATGGAGACGGTAAGCCGTACGTACGCATGAACGCTACTTTCATTTCTATCTCATAATTTAATGGAAGGAAATAATAATGATATAGAGTTATATTATAATTCCAGTATAACATCATATATAATAACTTTAAATCCATCCTTTACACGTCCCACATATGGTATTAACGAATCACATCACTTTGAGGGGGCGGTAGTCCGCACTTCCTTAAATGAAGATATCGTGTTCACCCACAATGGAAACCATAAAGGTATTCCCAAAATGAAAAATACAGAAGATTAAAGAAAAAAATAAACATATTATAAATCATATATAAAAATAGTGTCATCATAACGGCCACCTTTGAAGGTGTTAAATGAGTATTGAACAATCATCGTTTCGGGAGGCAGAATTTCGCCATCCACGGAAACCGTATGTTCTATAACCATTTGATGTAGTTTTGTGAGAGTGTAGCTCGAATAAATCTTATAACAACGTCCTAGTATATTGAAGATACTGGTGTTGTTACAAAAGAAGTAAATAAAAATAGTTTAGGGGGTTGGAGAAACAAAATAAAACAAATGAACAAGAGAGAATGAATTACCTTTAAAAGTGTAACTCCTTTTGATTTGAGTCTAAATGATTCCTTTGAAAGGATTATGCCCATAGGGAATCCTCTAGGATGAGGAGAGGGATGTGGAGAGAGTAAATGGGCAGGGGTTGGCCGAGCCAAAGGCTTGAGGAGTGTGTGAAATGAGGTAGAGGTGGGGGCCTTTTATAAGAGGAGAGGAGGGGCACTTTTGGAAAGTAAAGAAATATTACTTTATTTGAAAATGTTTTTCGGTTTTAAAAGGTCCCACATTGATAGAATTCGTTTATAAGGTGATAAGGGTTCGAAATCCACTCATCCAATTGGTTTTTTACATGTGTAGTTCATAGATTTTACATTATCGTTTCATTTTATTTAAATCGTCAAATAATAATGTCATCGCTGCATCATTATTATGTCATAAATAATTTAATTTATTTAATGTCTAAAAATTATAATAAAACTACTATGATGTAGGAAATCTTTTTATCTTTCCAATTACTATTTATAATCAAAAATCTGATCTCTATATCTCCATATAAAAATTGTTTTCGTAAAACATATTATGTTTGTGTCATTTTTACTTAAACATTTAATAAAAAGTTATTTATGTCATTTCACAACCAAAGTGTCTCCATGGGGTCCCCAAGTTGACCCATGGATTGTCTTGGTCGGCCATGACACAACCAATAATGTTGGGACATGTGTATAGGTCATTTCATATTATTAAAGCATTATTTTTACCTTAAACTACACTAATTACCACTAATCGCGATTAAGAACTTAATAAGTTACTATTCACCAAAAAATTATTATAATCTCATTGAACCAAATTATACTTCTTAATGACAACCATGTATGTCGGATTTTTTAAATTCAAAACACAATGATGTCAAAATTTCATTTAAACGGAAAAATCAGTTTTTATAAGTACCACTTAGTGGTTTCACTATTCATCAAAAATTGAAGTTTTTCAGAAAATTACCAAAAATTCACCCTGAGCTATATTTGATATTACAAATTCAAAAATGAAGTCTATTTTACAAAATTCAAAACATATAAGTCACATTAATTAATTTAATAATTAATTCCCGCTCTCAGAACAAATAGCGTGTTTTTACAAAAAAATAAGTATCAAAAGATTGACACCAGTTTAAGTCTAATTTCAAAGTGAAATTGATTCCAATGACCACCATTGGATAAAATGGTAAAAATATATTCTAATTTCACATTAAAACCAATTCAAAAGATAATTTAATCATATAAATAAATTATATTAAAAAGTGGTTTTGAATTAAAATACAACATTTTATACTATTCATTAAAAATGAACTTTATCAGAAAAATACCCAAAAATTTACACAAAGTAAAATTTAATGTCCCGATTCTAAAGAAGAGTTTTATTTGGTCCAAAATAATGTATAAGAGTGATCAAAACTATATTTAATGACAGTACGCCATCAAAAGGCGATAAGTGAACCTTTAGTGAAAACTAGGGCATATACGCCTAAAATTGAATTCTTTCTGTATTTTAAGCCTTTATATTTTATTGGATAAATGTAAAAACATTTAAAAACATATATAATCATATTTTAGTTATTTATATCCATTCCCGCCAATAAAACGGCTACATGTTAACTACCATTTAAAATAATACTATTTTTTTATTAGAGTGCAATGTAAGATTCCCAAGAAACTCGTTGTTGCGTGTTGGGTAGCCATCGAGCATAGAATCCCCTTTAAAGTAATATTAATATTTGATTCACAAATTTGGATAAATATAAAGATGAAATATTCTTTATTTACCTGGGCTGTTACATCCTTCCCCCCTTTTGGGAATTGCGTCCTCGCAATTTTAAAATTGGGCTTGGAAACATCCTTGAAAGTCCCACATCAGAACAAGGATCGATAAAACAATCACTTTAAAATAAAGAAAGATAAGTGCAAAGGTCACCCGAGTTAACCTATACTAGGATTCCAAGTATGAAAACATGGACATGGAGGAGAAAACTTAGGGTCATGTTCTGATGGAGAGTGATAGAAAACATGGTTAGGAGAAAGTTAACCATGAGAGAATCACAAACTTGTGATGGGTTAAACGGTATTCGATTCCCTAGTAGGAAAAGTTAATAGACAACATTTTTGTTTTATGTTACTTTTTATTGAGGAATTTATTCATAAGGAAACATAATCACTTATCATGTTGACTCTCAACTTTTATTAGATTCCTTACACAAACTCATATTTTCTCCAAAAGGCGAGTATTTAGGAAGACTTGTTCAAATTAAGAGTACTATAATCAACTTCTAGAGAATCACCTAATCCACAAAAGAGAACTATATACTTCCCATATCTTTAGACCTTAACCATAACCAAAACCAAAAAGGTTAGTACAAGGTTAGATAATCTAGAAAAGGATAACCATTTATAAAAAGAAAATCTATTCTTAATCTCTAAAATTTGTCCAACAAAATCCAAAGTTCAATGAGGACCATCCGATAAACAAATTTGTCCATAAAAATTCCTCAAAGTAAACCAATCTAAGATTGAAACCCAAAAATTTTAAGGATTTAGTCACATAGTCTTCCAAGTTAAATCGTAACATTTATCTCCAAACAACATCAGTTGCTCCTAAAGTCCTGTATTGAAAAGTAATTAACCTAATCACATATCCTCCATGATAGGTTAATCATTTTCATAAATAACCCAAAATCATCTTACTCTTAATTCATAAAATCATATAACCAGAAAGAATCAGTCAAACTAACCAGGGACTTCACGTAGTCCAGTGGTAGGCAATAAATACCAGTCGCACTTTGGTTGTGGGTTCGATTCCCACAGCTTTGTCCGACGCGACGGGTTGTCACACGGTCTGCATGTTGTCCTTTTTTCAAAACTATATAATTCTTAAATCATTCCCCAAAAGGGATAAAATCATCAAAAATAACCATAACATAATTTATCCTCAATTTTATCTCATGCCTTTCACTTCAATCATAACATATATTAACCCATAATTACCTCAAAAGTTAGGATCATATAAACCCAAATGGTTCTTTATAACTATGTCCACAAAAGAAGAGATAACTATTCCTTGAATAAAATTTCATATATTAAACATCAGGGATACACATAATATAAAAAGTCTTCTAATGTAACCCCATCATCAAAAGAGACTTAATACTCTTAAGAATTTCACCATAACTCTTGAAGCCCTTATATGTTGACATCTTACTCATTCAACATTCTTCATGATCCATTAACCATTCCTTTCCAACTTATTCTGAAATACCTCTTTCCTACAAACAAAATCATGAATCATATCCTATGATTCCAAAATAGGGAAACAATATTCATGAAATAATACATTCCTTTGATTGGTCATTGTCAGTTTCTTCATCCTCAATCGGAATGGCATTAGGTAGTGGTAAACAAAAATTTGTACGCTCTTGGTGACCCCATTCACGAAACTTCTTCATAGGACATGTGTTTGCATAATGACCATGCACACCACATTTAAAACATTCAATTGATCCCTCAGAAAGAACTTCTTTCCCTTTCCTCGAGTCAACTGGATGCTTCCTTTTTCCATGGCAGGTTCTTGCTTTATGACATTCATTTCCACATCTATAGCATATTTCTGTCCCTTTGAAACATTTTCCTAGGTGTTTCTTTCCACATCTTTGACACATAGGTTTTTGAACACACATACCTTTATGATTATTACTTGTAGTTCCGTAGGGATTTTTTTCTCGCATACATGATGCCGTATAGGAATCACCAAGGTTTAGGTGGTCAATCATAACTCCAGATAGTTGGTTGAGGATAAACACAAGAGTTCTCATTACAGCTCCCATATCATTCAGTTGCTCGCTCAAAAAACTGTCACAGTTTCCTTCACATCCACCGTTACCTTGGTGCCTACTAGATCCAGCCATTTACTAAAACCAAAAAGGGTCAGTGTGAGTATAACAACAAAACCATCATGTACTAATGACGAAGATAAACAGTAAGATATTCTTACTCATTCACTTTATCTAAAACTAGTACTCTATCTGAAATCCCAACCATTATGGTAATGTCACTTATGCTTAAAGAATACCCTAACCTCTAAAGTTATCTAAACCGACCTCTGATACCAACTATATGGCCCCAGCCTTAAACCTTACTTAAAATTGAATTAAATGAATAATTCACATTGAGGATCTTTTTAGGTTTAGAGTTTTAGAGAATTAGGACATAACTATTACATCTCAACAGATTACAAAGTAGTCTCTTCTACTAAATTTCCATAAAATAAAAATTCTGATAAAGAAACATGTCTAGTTTCATGTTTTAGGTAGCATGACTTTCCCTTGATCCCATCCTTGACCCTATTCCATGCTAAGTCCTGTGAAAAACATTTCACAAACTTGGGATGAGCATAAAAACTCAGTAAGGGATACACAAAGAATAAAAACTGTTAGTTTATCAAAAGTAAACCATGTATACTTTATCAAGGTAATACTTTTCACCTTTATGAAGTATTAAAAACTATTCATGAATTATATATCATTACTTACCTTTTTGTAACCAAAGTATTACCATAAAACCCATATAAAGAACACATAACATATATAAAGGTAACTTGGGACATAAACATACTTACGTGGAATAACCATACGGTCGACTCCCACACATATCACTTAATGGAATAGCCATTCGGCCAATTTCCATACATACTTAATGGAATAGCCATACGGCCGACTTCCATACCCAATGCATTGGAGGTTATAACGTAACCACCCGTCATATGGTTTATAACGTAACCACCCGTTAAAATGTCCAAGTACCAGTATAAAATCATAAAACATAAAACCAATATAAAGGAATGATAATATTTCCACATTTCAATCATAATATATCATAAATATATTGACATAATAGAATACTTTTTTAAAACCATTTTCAATACCAAAATAAAAGAAAAGTAAAACATGGTATTTATTTTTCTTTTAAAAAGAAGGTTTGGCTTGTGGAGGAAGCCGAAACTCAAATAACGGTCACAACGGCGGAGAAGTCGTTGTCGCCGCATACGTACGACAAAAACATCCCCTTTTGTTGTTTAGTAAATGCTTCGTATAAAAAAGATTCCTTTTGAATAAACATAAAAGTCAAAGGGGTTTATACACTGTATAAAAGAAAGTTGTGTATAAAAAAAATATGCCTCAATGAAAGGAGATTGAGACGAAGTCCCTTACCTCGGGTCCGACTTGACTCGATCGTTCTTTAACGTCCTGAATAATAAACTTGAGTTAATTTCTACTTGATTAAGAACATTTTTAGAGTTCATTATTCCTTTTATATCACTTATTTCCATGTTATAAACATTATGTAACCAGTTAAGTTAATAATGTTTGTTTTGTCGATATTTGGTTCTTAAGTCGAAAGTGGACTTCTTACAATCAATGTTGTTCGTGTGGTCAAAGGTTATTTATATCCAGAATGTCATTCCTGATTTGGATATCATATATATCATATATATCCAGCATATACATGTATTTATAATATTACATAATCATTTAGAGGTAAGAAATGAAATGCACCGTTCATGGAGACGGTAAGCCGTACGTACGCATGAACGCTACTTTCATTTCTTTCTCATATTAATGGAATTAAAATTAAATGAGAGGTATGTATATTTTAATTCCAGAATTATATTCATCATTTAGATGTATCATTCATTATATATATCCATTATATACATATACATTTAATAGTACATTACATTTGGGGATAAGAAATGAAATGCACCGTTCATGGAGATGGTAAGCCGTACGTACGCATGAACGCTACTTTCATTTCTATCTCATACTTTAATGGAAGGAAATAATAATGATATAGAGGTATATTATAATTCCAGTATAACATCATATATAATAACTTTAAATCCATCCTTTACACGTCCCACATATGGTATTAACGAATCACATCACTTTGAGGGGGCGGTAGTCCGCACTTCCTTAAATGAAGATATCGTGTTTACCCCAATGGAAACCATAAAGGTATTCCGAAAATTAAAAATACAGAAGCTTAAAGAAAAATAATAATATTATACATCATATATTAAAATATTGACATCATAATGGCCACCTTTGAAGGTGTTAAATGAGTATTGAACAATCATCATTTCGGGAGGCAGAATTTCGCCATCCACGGAAACCGTATGTTCTTTAACCATTTGATGTAGTTGTGTGAGAGTGTAGCTCGAATAAATATTATAACAACATTCTAGTATATTGAAGATACTGGTGTTGTTACAAAAGAAGTAAATAAAAATAGTTTATGGGGTTGGAGAAACAAAATAAAACAAATGAACAAGAGAGAATGAATTACCTTTAAAAGTGTAACTCCTTTTTATTTGAGTCTAAAGGCTTCCTTTGAAAGGATTATTCCCAAAGGGAATCCTCTAGGATGAGTAGAGGGATGTGGAGAGAGTAAATGGGCAGGGGTTGGCCGAGCCAAAGGCTTGAGGAGTGTGTGAAATGAGGTAGAGGTGGGGACCTTTTATCAGAGGAGAGGAGGGGCACTTTTGGAAAGTAAAGAAATATTACTTTATTTCAAAATGTGTTTCGGTTTTAAAAGGACCCACATTGATATAATTCGTGGATAAGGTGATAAGGGTTAGAAATACACTCATCCAATTGGTTTTTGACATGTGTAGTTCATAGATTTTACATTATCTTTCTATTTTATTTAAATCGTCAAATAATGATGTCATCACTGCATCATTATTATGTCATAAATAATTTAATTTATTTAATGTCTAAAAATTATAAAAAAACTACTATGATGTAGGAAATCTTTTTATCTTTCCAATTACTATTTATAATCAAAAATATGATCTTTATTACCCCATATAAAAATTGTTTTCGTAAAACATATTATGTTTGTGTCATTTTTACTTTAACATTTAATAAAAAGTTATTTATGTCATTTCCCTACCAAAGTGTCTCCATGGGGTCCCCAAGTTGCCCATGGCTTATCTTGGTCTGCCATGACACAAATAATATGGTTGGGACATGTGTCTAGGTCATTTCGTATTATTAAAGCATTATTTTTACCTTAAACTACACTAATTACCACTAAACGCGATTAAGAACTTAATAAGTTACTATTCACCAAAAAATTATTATAATCTCATTGAACCACATTTTACTTCTTAATGATGACCATGTATGTCGGATTTTTGAAATTCAAAACACAATGATGGCAAAATTTCATTTAAACGGAAAAATCGGTTTTTATAAGTACCACTTAGTGGTTTCACTATTCATCAAAAATTGAAGTTTTTCAGAAAATTACCAAAAATTCACCCTAAGCTATATTTGATATTACAAATTAAAAAATGAAGTCTATTTTACAAAATTCAAAACATATAAGTCACATTAATTAATTTAATAATTAATTACCACTGTCAGAGAAAATAGCGTGTTTTTACAAAACAATAAGTATCAAAAGATTGACACCAGTTTAAGTCTAATTTCAAAGTGAAATTGATTCCAATGACCACCATTGGATAAAATGGTAAAAATATATTCTAATTTCACATTAAAACCAATTCAAAAGATAATATAATCATATAAATAAATTATATTAAAAAGAGGTTTTGAATTAAAATACAACATTTTACACTATTCATTAAAAAATGAACTTTATCAGTAAAATACCCAAAAATTTACACAAAGTAAAATTTAATGTCCTGATTCTAAAGAAGATTTTTATTTGGTCCAAAAGAATGTATAAGAGTGATAAAAACTATATTTAATGACAGTACGCCATCAAAAGGCGATAAGTGAACCTTTATTGAAAACTAGGGCATATACGCCTAAAATTGAATTCTTTCTGTATTTTAAGCCTTTATATTTTACTGGATAAATTTAAAAACATTTAAAAACATATATAATCATATCTTAGTTATTTATATCCATTCCCGCCAATACAAGGGCTACATGTTAACTACCATTTAAAATAATATTATTTTATTATTAGAGTGCAACGTAAGATTCCCAAGAAACTCGTTGTTGCGTGTTGGGTACGCCATCGAGCATAACATCCCCTTTAAAGTAATATTAATATTTGATTCACAAATATGGATAAATATAAAGATGACATATTCTTTATTTACCTGGGGTGTTACAATTTTTGGGTGTTATATGACCCTACACATCGTTATACATAAATATGTGTGACACATCAAAATAATAATCAATCACATTGTAAATGACCCATATAATTAAAAATGGATTTCAAAACATTTTAATATGGTATCAACAAAATTGAACTCATGAATTTAAATAGTAGATACACACAACATAAACACAAAAAATTTAATTTCGTAATAACACATTGAGTGAAATTAATAATAAATAATTCCCATGTTAATGATTTTGTAGGATATAAAGAGTTAAATTGTTTCAAAATTACAAAATAGTTTTTTGAAAAAACATTTATCCTTAGTATAAAATATGATGATACAATTATATTGAATGGTTTTTAAAAGTTAAAGGGAGAAATATGGAAATAAATATACTTTTTTGAATGGAACTTCCAATAGAGTAGCTTTGAAAAATCAATAAATTCTTCAAAAACATGATGTCAAAACACATTAAAAAAATTTACATTAAAAAATAATAATCAATAATAGATCATTGAATATATATATATATATATTTTATATAAAAATAATTTGGAGTGGAAGATAAAAAATTTGAGTTTGAAAGCGTAGAAAATCTTTTTAACATTTTGAAATTACTTAAAAAAACTAAAAATTAAAAATTAAAAAAAAATTCATTTTTAGAAGAGGATAATTGAAATATAAAGTTCACATGTGAAAATAAATTGTTTTATCTCCAAAAATAAAGGATAAAATTGGTGGGAAAAGAAAAAATTGAAAATGAGGGGAATCCATCATTAAGGAGGATGATAATTATTATTAACATAATTTCATATTCATGATTGAAAATTACTTTTCAAATATTATTATTTTAATAAAACTAAATGCATAATGATTAATATATGTTATACTATATTAATGGATATATATATTTCAAGAAAAAATTATAAATCAAGAAGATTAACGAGCTATAAAAATCCATTACATTCAGGGAAGATATCAATCACATCTTACAATAAGGAATATCATGAGTGGAAGTGAAGATTCCATTTCAATAATAATTTAGGATCTTATATGATAAGGGGGAATTATTTTTAAAAAAAATTGAATATTGATGCATAATATCAAAGAATTCCTCAATGAAGGGGGTTGAGATTGAAACTGTTACATTGTTTCCATGATCAGTCAAATTTTCCAAAGGATTCTACATAAATAACATTAATATCTTAATAAAATATTTTAGATCTTCTTTTTATCCATAAAATTTTGAAAAAATAATTTATATTGGTAACCATGAATGATATTACATGTGGTAATTCACATCATGGATCTAGGAAATCAATAAATGATTTTAGTAACATGGTTTGTATATAAAAGGATCATGGAATGGGTTTAATGAGTGAAAAGGATAATATTTAATCATTATGAAATAAATTTAAATGAAATGGTTTTATTATTAAAATATAAATTGATAATCATATGGATATAAAAAGCCTTATAATAAAGTAAGCACTGGAATTGAAAATTGAATGGAGAGAATGAAGGTGTTATTTTGATAGTATGGAAGCTATATAAAATGGATTATAAAATGAGTATAATGAGAGAGAAGATAAATATATAATAATTATGTCTTCATTTTGATAGTAAATGATTAATTATGAAATCATGGATGCCTAATCATATGAAAATAAAAAATGGATTGTTAAAAAAATAATGTATTTGTGTCATAAGGAGGAGGAGAACCCTTACATAACTAAGTAGCATATTAAACCTTAATAGGACTTCTAATAACATCATAAAATCATTTATATGAATTTATATAGTTATAGGTAAGGTAAAATAGTGATTAATTCCACATTTTCTAATAGCGATGAGAAAATATTTCAGAGTGAGCTCTCTTTCTAGTTGGAAAAAGGTATTTTCCAAGGAAACTAAAGTTATGTAAAGGGTAAGAGTGGTATCACATGGGATTTAGGTTTGTTTTATGAGTGATGTGAATTAGGTTGTGAAATGGAAGATAATACATGTGGGAACTTATTTTATACCTAAAAATACATTCTAGAAGGTGTAAGTGACCTTTTCATTGTTTGAAAATTGATATATTTATTTTACCAATTTTAAATGTTATTAATCAGGATATTGATTTTATCATGGTAATTATTTTACCAATATAAAAATAAAATGAAACTTATTAAAATATTTTGACTTTATAAATCATAATATATAATCCTTTAATTCATACTCCATTTCTAAATATAATAAAATTCACATATAAATTAAAAACTCTTATGTATCCAAAAACTATTTCTAGACAAATGTAGTGTTAATCATTATGTTTTTTAATCGTATTTAAAACTAATTAAAAATTAAATGAGTTTTAATATATATATATATATATATATATTATATTTTTATAAAAATTTAAAATATATCAATATAATTGTTTAAAAATTACAAAACCTTTATCAAAGCATCTGTTATTGAAAACAACTATTTACCAATGAAACTAATATTAACCTAGATAACATAATTTTATGATGCAAAATGAAATTTACCCTGTTAAATAATATTAACTCATTTATCTAAAATATGAAAATATTTTTTCAAATAAAATATCTTAATTTTATGAATGAAAATTTTAATATTATCACCCATAACACATAAAAATTGCTTTTAGAAAGATGTATGTTTTATGAATAAAATACAGGCATAGAAAAAATTTATCATTTCAATTACATTCATGATATGAGTTAGTTTATTATAAAAATAATGAGACTTATTTGGTCTCCAAATAAATCCAAAACTGAATATTACCATTAAAATGATTAATTTTTTAAAAATTAAAATAGTTTATATATGAGAATGAAATATTACTTTTGATCATCAATGTAGAACAGTGGTTTTATAAGTTCAAAATGATATTTTCAAATACCTATTTATAAACTTTTAATCAATTTAATTTTTTATAAAAATATACGTGTTTTTTATATATTGATAGTGTAATGAAATTGACAACTTTGATTTAAACTCTAATTTTCATGATTCACATAAAAATCAAATATTTTTAAAATATCAAAAAAAATTAATCTTACGATGTTTTTTATTTTATAAATTCAAAAATTAAGTTAATTATATAAATTTTTAATTCTAAAATTTATATATTTATCTTTTAGAAGAAAATATAATATATAAAGAAAAGATGCTTTTATTAAAAAATGAATGATTAAAACATTTGGTGTTATTAATCCTATTTTTTTGATTTATAATTGATTACAATATTTTTATTTACAATTGGTTTTATTATTCTTAAATTTTCTTAATAATATTCATCATATATGTCATGAATCATTTTAAATCAAATTTGTTCATGAAATAATTTATTGCTATAATGCTTATTTAAATGAAAATATATTTATAAATCATAGGGTGTTACAAGAATATTCAATATATGTTTACCTTATATTCTCAGATTATTAAGAATAAATAAAATCGTAGTGTGATGTTTATATCCTCGTAATATGTATATATTACAATTGGGTAAAGGTTTATGATTGAAAGAGAAGACTGAATTTCCCTAACAGTTACCCATGGTTATTAAAACCAAATTGTAAAATCTAGATGTAAGAAAATTGTGAGTATATAATGAAATTTTATGGTATATATTAAGTGGTTTGTGAAAATACATAGAAATTAAATGTTAATTTTTTGTTTTTATAAATTAATTATTTCATTTTCAATGGTATATTTTACCAGCTTTATATTTTACAAATGTTGTATGTATGGAGGAGTTGAATATCACAGAAAAAATTGGAAAAGGTTTTTGTCTTCATACAAATAATTAAATAATGGTTTGATAAACCAATGGAATGGATGTAAATGAAAATTTTTAGATCACAATTATCTATAAATAATAATGATTATTTTTATTTTATTTTTTTATATTATAATGAAATGTTGTTTGTTAATAAAAATTTGTCATGAATACTATGCAATGATGGTTTTAAAAGACTCAGTTCATGATTAATCAAAGTATATAACATACATGAGAATAAAATGTTAATAAGAATATATTATCTAGGATAAAATAGTTTATATATATTTCTGGTAAAATATTATAAAATTATTCCCCACCATACATCAGTGGAATATTTAAATGAATAAATTATTTTTTGTAGAATAATTCTCAAAACAAAATATAATTCTATTCATGATGTGGTGGTTAAGATTTTATTAGATAAATATTACTAATAATAGAAAATATGTATTATTTCTAAACATAAACGAGTGTAGCCTGTATTTTTCGGTACTTTAGCAGCTGAACTTATTCACCTTCAGGCCACCCATTTGATCTTGGAGTCCTTTAGGCCTTCAGGACACCAAAGGCCTTCGGGCCAGGTAAAGATTTCGGGTCACCATAAGGACTTCGGGCCACCAAAATCAAACTTAGTAGTGCAGATACAACCAGACTGACCAAAGGAACTGGCTCTAGAAGAGGACTCAGAGCAGGTAATTTTACCAGAACAAAGCTATACAGATATGGAAGAATTAGAGAGTATGGAAATTTTAATTAGAACCATACATATGCACCTCATCATATGTATTGCTAGATAAACAAGGAATGTAATTGTGGGAAGATAAATTCACGTTATAGATGTTGGGGAGCGTCATTTACATGTAGTCATGTCTGGGTTGAATTCCTCTATGGCCTTTGGGTTATGTAACCCACTAATCCGACGAGCATTTTAAGGGTTCCCCCTCATCTCTTGAAAGGTGGGTTACCAAAAATAAATACAAAATATGTCCTTCGATCAATTTTGGGAAATTTGATAGTCAATAGTATTTTATATTATGAGACATTAACTTTTGTATGGGCTTTTAAAAATTCATAAACCAATTTAAGAATATAAATTGAATTATTTTATATAATAAGGTTGTCTCTACATTATCATTCTTTCATGTTGGTTGAATATTCTCATGAAATTAAATGCTAATGGGTATCTCAATGTATTAATTTGACTTATCCAAAAGCAATATACTCTGTGGAGTATTATATGTACTGTGGAAATTTTAAGGTCAGCATGAGTTTAAATCATGACACATGATATGTTTTTTTCAAATGAAAAAAATGAATTCTCTGTAGGGGATAAACCACATAGTATAGCACCTAGAGTTTAATACACAATTTTTATGGTATAATAGGGGTCCATGGTTAATATTTTATGTTTTATATACACGAGGTTAGTGAGATACAGTGAATGATAAAATTTATACTTTGGAAACATTATTAAAAAGGCCATAGATTTTAATAAATAAGGTGTTGGTTAGGTATATTATTGTTAAATTCATTATTTATAGCTTATATAGGACGTTATTTTTCCACTCAAATGGAAATTATGACATCTAGGAACTAAATTGAGATAGACTAAAGAACTTTATCACTATACCAAGATAAGATATGCGATTTAATTGTCTATCTTATAAGGGGAGTGTGATGTGATGTAAGATCCCAAAATTTTATAGGGACATATCTGGAATTTTTATATATATGATTTTTCCTTATTTTGAGTAATTTTTGTTTTCGTTTTACCTTGGGATGTGTTTGGGTGAAAATTTATAATTTTGGAAGGAAGAGGGAAAGTGCACGATTGGTTCCCAATTTTCCCAAACCATGTACCCCACCACAGAAAATTGTGTAAACCAAATGAGTGTGGATTCGCATGGATACTGATTTTTTTTTTGAAACCATGTAACCTCTTATGAAAATAAAACTACCTAGAAGAGGCACATGATTAGGAAAACCGTTCACCCCTACTTAACAAACTATGCACATGATTTTAATTATCCTAAAAATTAGTTTTTGAAATAACCAAACCCTCATACCCTAAATAAAAACAACTTGAACATTTATGATTCCTATTACTATTTGAGGCTCTTATAAGGATTAATATGGCTCATGAACTCTTTTATTTATGATCGAAGCTCGAATTAATGATTTTGAACCACCTGAAGTATGTGGTTTCTTCTAAATTAGATCCTTATATCTCTCCCACTCCTATTTCTAGATAAAAGATGGATGTTTTATACAATGTTTGAAAGGGTTTATATAATGATATAGGTTTGATGGATAACAATACTTTTGATATAGTTTTTAGGATTTGAATTGAGATCTCATTACACATTGTGTTCATGATTGTTCCGCTTAAATTTTTGATTTCCATGACATGCATTTTTCAATGAATTATGGTAGTTGGTCTGTTATTAAAATCCCAAAGTCTTGATTTCAATTATCTGTATGTAATTATAGAATTGACATTTCATGATTAGAAATTCAGTTCCAAAATTGAATTAATTAATTTGGTAGATTAATTAATTTATTGATTGTGAAATTGGGAATATCGGGGTTGTGAATTTTTATTCATTAATTGATGAATTAATTAATGTTAATTGTTGGGATTATAAAATTGATTGATTAAGAATGATTAATTATTGAATTAATTATGGTGATATTGAGATTATTGAAATGAAATAATTAATTGTTTAATTAATTATTGATACATAGGGAATATTTTTATTGGATTTAATTAATTATTGAATTAATTATATAGAGATTTTTGTGATCATGGAATTCATTGAGATGATTAAATAATTGTTTAATAAATTAATAGAGTTGTTGTGATTAATTGATTGGTGAATTAATTAATGCGATTTCTATTAAAAATTAATTGAGGAATTATTAATGAATTTGATGTGGTTAATTAATTTATGAATTAATTAATGGAATAATATGATTATCTAATTATTGAATTTGGTTAATTAATTGGTAAATTAATTAACATGATAATGTGATATTTGTAATATTGTAATACTGTGATATATGTGATACTATAATATTTTTATATATGTGAATTGAGACAATGAATGATAATAATGGAATTCATAGGTGAATTTAAAAAATGAACGGTAATAATAGAATTTATATGTGAATTGAGAAAATAAATGGTAATAATGGAATTCATATTTTAATTGAGATAATGAAAGTTAATAATGGAATTAATATTGAAATTAATAAAATGGATGGAAATAATGGAATTCATATTTGAATTGACACAATGAATCTTAATAATGGCACTCATATGTGAATTGGGAAAATGAATGGTAAATAAAATATTCATATGTGAATTGAGGTATTGAATGGTAATTGTGGCATTCATTTTAGATTTGAGACAAAGAATAGTAAAATTTGAATTCATTTGTGAATTGAGATAATGAATGGTAACCCTAGTATTCATATGTTAATTTAGATAATGAATGATAAAAATAGAATTGAGAAATGAATTGAGGTGATGAATGGTAACAATTTAATTCAAGCAAATGATATACCGTGTGGATTGTTCAGACATCAGCATGGTCCTAAGTAGGTACTGGGAGATCGGGTGTTCCTAGGAACCCAAGGGTTTATGTGGTTTAATAAATAATAGTTGATAATGTGATAATTATTTAATTATGAATTGTACTTAGTTATTTATACAACTATATACATAGAAACTGACATAATATTGTTTGAGATTCCCTTGGTGGTGTCCCACTGAGTTGTACTCACACCCTTCTCAGGCTACCTGATCAGTACCAGAAAAAAGTTCAAGGTTTTTGGATATGATAAGGGAAAATTTCCTATGTTAGATGGATGATTTTGGATGGATCTTGGATGAGGGAAATAGACATGGTCAGGACATTCTTGAGAGTTATCAGGGTCTTTAATTTTGAATTTTCAATCTGACACTTGTCTTGTACTTTGGAATGGAATATCTACTCTTCAGGTTTGGTATTGTATTTCCAATTTTAGTCAGCATGTGATATTGGTGTCATTAGGGTTATGGTTATATCACTTGGTTATTATTTATTATTTACTTACATTGGTTTATTACTCAGATAAATATGTAATAATATCCCAATGATTGACATTGGACCTTTACTGCTAGATGGAAACCTCTGGCCTACGGGAAGGCATGCATAAAGTCATGTGACTAAATGGCTTGAGGAACCAGTGTGTGACACCCGGGTTAGGATGTTATAAAGTGATATCAAAGGCCAATTTTCTTTTTTTTTTCTTTTTTTTCTCACTATTTGGGAATGTTATAGTGGATAATATGATTAGTAAGGCCTTGGTTAAGAGATCATGCATGGGATTATCTAACATATGTGCGAGGTTATAATCCAAGTACCCAGGGTGGGATTTTTGTTATTGATGTGTATAGTTACAGGTGATGTTATTTCACCTCGAGTGATGAACTTAATTTTCGGTGCGATTATTTTTTATAATATATTTTTTGATCTTGGACTCATGGGCCATAATGGAATGAGATATTTGTCTACATGCAACATTTTAGGTACCTAAGATTATTTTGTGACTTTCATTATTTTAGGCACACATGATAAAATGGGGTTTGGGTAATTTTTTGAACATGAATTGTTTTCTTTCTTGTGAAATTGAACTAAAAATGGTTTTTAAGATGAAAAAGAGAAATTTAAAATGATAAAAAAATATAAAAATGTGTGTTTGGTGAGACATGAAAATGGAAATGATTATACCCTTTGTTAACCATAACCTAGGTGTAGGATGGTTAAGGGTAGTGATGGTGCCACAAATTTGATTATGTGGTGGGGTTTTGGAAAAAATACTTGTTGTGCATTATTGTGTTTTACTATTACCTAAATTTGAAAAATTCTGTTATGTGTCTTGAGACATCTATTTGGAATTTTAGATCTGTGCCTCCATTATGACTCTTATTGAGAGAAAGATAATATGATATGGATGGAGATGATCTGTCAATAGGGGAACCTAAGGCACCGATAGTGTCAGGTGAGGAAGTAGGGGATAAGATTCAAGGAAAAATTCCTCTCTTCCCGCAGTTTACAGAAATATTCCCAAAGTGGGTTGTGGAGAGTATGTATGACTTGAAGATGGATTTTCAGTTGTAGTACCCTATGACTTTTACAAGAGATAGTGGACCTGTAGTGGTCGAGTTCTAGATTGAGACTATCCGGAAAATGATTTACCAATTTGAGACTCCTACACAAAAGAGTGTCTTGTTTGATTCCTATATTCAATGAGGAAAATTTAAGAACTACTAGAAAATTTAGGTTCGGAAACAACTAAAAAATATTCCTTTAACAATGCAACAAATTGACTTTATCACTACTAGAAAATCACTAACTACATGAGAAAGGTTAAAAGCCCGGGTCTTTTATCAGTGCTTTTTGGAACACTGATAAATTATTCATTTCCAATTTATTATAAAATAATTGATAATGTAAATTTTATTAGTTTTCATAGAAGTTCTAATAAATAATACATTTATCATTGATTTTAAAAGTGCTGATAAAGGGACATATTACAGTGTGCTATAACAGCACCATATATCATCACTAAAATGTGAAGCAACAACACACCATAGTACTAGAATCACAATAGTTAACATTAAAACAAGTCCCAATATAGGATTTAAATTAAATTAAATTTACAACACAATGAATAGAGAAAAATAGTATATTATAGAAATTTCAATCATTGGTTTATAAAATTACATAAATATAAATTATTATATAGAATCAAAAACATCAATAATAGTTTGTCTTTTAATCCTAACCCGACTCATGATATTGATGAAAATACAACCCTGATTTAGAGAAAGAAGGAACATATAAATGGAAACAATTATTATGTTAGTAATAATATAAAGAATAAAATTTACAGAAAGTGTTAATTTTACTAAAAATAATGTTAATGTTGAATAAAAAGATGTACTATGTGTCATACCCATCACACCATGCATCAAATTGAGGTGAGGATGATTCCAAAATCACCTAAACAACATGTGAAAAGTAACAAAATAATCTTAATTTTTTTCATTAGTTTGGGTACGTTAGTTGTCTTTTTTTAAGAATATTTTATTTTAATCTAGAAACACAAAATATTGACTCATTCTAATCAAAATGTGTATCTGTTTTATGTGAAATAGATTTCTAAATTTCAAAAATTACATACAAATCATTATCCAAAATTATCAAGAAAATATGAGTTTTATGACCCTTTTTTACTTGAGTAACACTTTTTGAACTAAAATGTCGATTTTAAACTAATAACGAACACATTGAGTCATACTGAGCACATCATGTATCAGATTGAGGTGAAGCTCATTCCTAAAAATAAAAAAATATCTTATTTATCACTGTTATAATGTATAAAAACAATAATACTGTGTTTTTTTTTGGTTCTGAGTAGGATAGTAGTCCATTTTACTAAAATTGAGGACAATTTTAAATAAAAAGGATGCAGTTTGTGTCATAACCTTCACAACGTACGATCTATTGAGGTGAGGCTAATTCTTACACATAATAAATTACTTATGGATCGTTCTGCTAAAATATCAAAAGAATATGTATGTTTTTGATCCTTTTTGAGTAAGCCACTTTTTTGTTTTACTAAAATTTCATTTTAAATAGAAACCAGACACTTTTGACTCATTCCGATCACATCTTGTATCTGTTTGACATGAAAAAATTTCATACACATAAAAAATAACTGGCTAATAATTTTAAAAATTACCAAGAAAATATGATTTTGGTTGATTTTTTTTTTCATTGAGTGAATGTTTTTGAACTAAAATATATATTTTTAAATGATAACAAACACTTTCAATCATACTGTGTACATCGTGAATCAGAATGAAGATATTCTAATTTCTACATGTCAAAAATGACTTATGGATTGTTTTAATAAAGTATAAAAATATGATTAATGTTTTTTCTTATTTCATAATAGGATAGTTGTCTATTTTACTAAAATAGATGAAAATTTTAAATAAAAATACACTTTTTTCCGTCATACCAATCACACTACGCATCAGATTGAGGTGTAGATGATTCCTACACATCCCAAATGACTTATAGTTATTTTTTTCAAAGAATCAAAAATATATGAATGTTTTTTATCAGATTTGAGTATTTCACATATCTTTTTTACTAAATTATCAATTTAAGAATGAAACACGCACTATGACCCATACTGATCACATTATGCATCTGATTTAGGCATGGCTAGTTGATACAGATAAAAAATAACATATCAATTGTTTTAATAAAGTATTTAAATAATTTGAAAGTGTTTTCTTATTTTTTGTGTAGGTTAGTTGGCCTTTTACTAAAATTGATGTCAATTTTAAATAAAAACATGAACTTGGAGTCATATCGATCACAAAATTTGTAAGATTTAGGTGTGTCTAATCCATGAACATCTCAAATAACTTATGGATTGTTGTAATAAAGTATCAAAAAAATATGAATGTTTTTTCAGTTTTGAGTAATTCAGTTAGTTTTTTTACTAAAATTAATGCTAGTTTAAATAAAGACGGACTTAGAGTCATGTCAATGACACCATGCATCAGATTAAGGTAAAACTAATTCATTAATGTTCCAAATAACTTAGGGATTGTTTTCCTATAGTATCAAAAAAATCTGAGTTAATTTTATTTTTTAAGTACATCACTTGAATTTTTAACTAAAATGTCATTTTAAACTTGAAACACACATTTTTACTCATATGAATCATATCAGGCATTGGATTGACATGAGACCAATTCATACCTGTAAAAAATGAGTTAGAAATTGATTCCCTAAATTATCAAGAAAATAAGATAAGTTTTTCTTATTTTTTATTGAGTGACACTTTTTAAAATCAAATGTAGATTTAAAATAGATAATGGAAACATTGAGTCATATCGAGAACATCATGTATCGAATTGAGTTGAGACTGACTATTATAAATAAAAATTGTCTTATGGATCATTTTTTAATATATAATACCAAATTTAAAATTTTTCCCAGGGTTCAGTATGTCATTTGTCTTTTTTACTATGATTAATGTCAATTTTAAATAGAAAGAAGTATATTGAGTCATACATGTCACATCGTGTTTTAGTTTGAGGTGCATATGATTCCTACAAGTCACAAAATCTAAATAAAATAATAAATGTTAATGTTACCATTATTTATATTGAGTTTATTTGTTTAACTTCCGAAACTACATGAGAATATTCGAACAAACCAAATCAACTCAAAAAAAATAATCCACCAGTATAAGAAAAAAACTTACTACGAGTAATACAAAAAAGAAATAAATTAAACTGAAATATGGAATAATAAATTAATTTTATTGAAAATTATTTTAATGTGAATATATCAATATTACATATGTGATTGATTAAAAGAGGTATCTTGATTAATGTGATATACTACAATACTATAGTGGTGTAGTGTTTTGAGGGAGAAAAAGTCTTTAGAAGTTTTAGTGAAAAAGGCATGAAAGATGGACAGATCACCCTGACTCAAATAGAAGAATCTACTTTATTTATAAAAAAATTATTATGTGATTAATACTAAAAATAATTAAATTACACATAAATATGAAAGAATACATTAATTATAAGGATAATGATTTTACTGTGTAAACACCAATATTACCTCTCTAATAAAGCAGAGGTAGTTTTGTTTCTCTTCTTACAAAGGAAGTAAATATAAATTGAAAAAATGTGATAAATGTAATACTAAAGGGGTGAAAAGGTTTTCAGGGAGAATAATTCTATGGATGCTTTCCAGTAGAAATGAATAAAACATGGATAAACCACTCAAACTCGATCAAAAGAATCCACTTGTATAAGAAAAAATTATTATGTGATCAATACTAAAAAGAAATAAATTAAAAATAAATATTAATCAATACATTAATTCTATTGAAAATGATTTTACTGTGAAAACATAAAGACTACCTTTATAATTTTCAATATGCATATTCTTTTATCTTCCTAAAAATGTATTGGAGATAACATGAATGAAAGTGATAAATGAAACCCTATATGGTGGAAAAGGTTTTGTGGGAGAAGATGTTTGAGGATGTTTTGGTGTAGAAAGACATAAAATATTATAAACCACCCCAACTCGAAAAAAATAATCCACCTATATATGAAAACAATTATTTTGTGAGTAATACTAAAAGGAAAATAATTAAACATAAATATGAAACAATTTATTAATTCTTTGAATAATTATTTTACTATGAAACCCTCCTGACTACCTCTACTATAGGGTTGAGACAGTTTTGTTTCTCTTCTTGAAAAGTAATGAACTACGGAGATAAAAATTCTAAAATAAAGGAACTCTGTATGGAATAATGAAAATTAAATCAATGTTTCATTATATAATTTTTCAGTAAAATAGAGAAAGTATATCATAACCTTACCATTAAATATTTACAAAAGGTTTCCTTCATTATAGTTTGTTCTTATGAGGTATTGGTAACATCATCTGTATAAAAGAAATTATTTTCATGAGTAGTCTAACAATTAATTTCAATTATTTTAATGATGTAGAGAACATATACTATTACAATGAAAAACATAATATATTAAAAATCCATCTACCTTCTCATTTAACTCTATTTTTTAAAGGTATCAATGATTTAGTTCCTCTATTGAGAATCTAAATCCCCTCTTTATGGTCCCCTCTAATATAGAAGGCACTTTATACATTACGACCGACATGAACTGATTTCGTTGGCCCAATGAAAGTGTTATCCTCTATTAAATGTTCATCTTACTCTATAGTTTTTTAATCACCATAAGTAAGATAAACAAATTTTTTTTATTTGAGACATAAAATACTTGCACTACTTTTGATTCCATTATAAATGGCTCATCATTTACTATATCATCACTAAAATTAACCTTCACAACTCCTCATTTCATAAAATTTCACTCCATTGATATTTAAAACCCATTTTCAATGGAAAAGAGACACATGATATGTTTTATAATCCAAATTTTAAATCAGTTAGGTAATTAAAAAATATGACATATTTGCATAAATTTTATTATTATCCTTGGTAGAAGATATGTGAATCACTTCATCCATAAATTTAACACCAGTCTATTTCATCGTACTGAAGTCATCATGTTATTTTTTTAGAATAGAGAACCATTCTTTACTATATTAGTGTAAGATATAACATTTTAATTCGGTCTCCAGAATGTCCATTGAATTTATTCAAAAATTGAATTCATATTTTTATACATCTATTTATAAATTTGAACTCTAAACCATCCTATAAAATCTTTATTATACATATTTAATATCCATCCTTCATCCTTTGATGGATTAAAAATCTATAAGAATATATTTGTGGTATTGACTGTATGGATAAAAATTATCACTAATATTTAATATGTAAAGGTGTGCTTGATCTTTCTCTTTCAAGTAAATTGTAACAACATATCTTCCACAAATCCCTTCACCCAGAAGGAATTTTCTATGATGAAAATTTTAGAGACTGATACATTCAACATATAATAGTAAATCCTTAAATAATTCAGTATCTTATTCAACAAGATATAGTTCTAGAATGAATTCTTGTGGACAACTTCGAGTACTGAAATAACCTTTCAAAATATTAATATACCATTCAATGGAATACATCGATCTATAATGGATAGGAACACATAGTTTAACCACTCTAGCTACGTGAACCATCAAATATGCCATTATATCAACGAATGATGGTGTTAAGATCATCTCTAATTCATATAATATGACTGAAATATTCTTATTCATGAGGGGAAACTTCTTCGAGTCTACCAATTTACTGCATATGGATTTGAAAAATAAGAAGAGTGTAGTTAATATATGTCATAAATTCTGAGGTAGAAAGAAATAGAACAAAACGAACATTAAATATTTCATCAAAATACTATATTAATGTTATTTTAGTCCTTTAAACTTCAAATTATTCGTTGATAATAAATTCTTGATATTTAATAAATACCCTTTTTGAACTTCTACACTAGTAAGGAAATGGAAATATTTCTTTTTTTCCCTTCTAGATAGAGTGTAAGCTGCTGGAGGAAGAACTTTCCACCTTTTACCCTCCACCACTTTCAAATCTTCCATTATCCCTATTTCAATAATGTCCCACCAAACCTAGATTCCAACATTTGTTTTTCCAAGAACATTTAGTAATGTACCAATAACACAATAAAATACAATTTATTTCCACATTCATGACAACAAGAAAATGTGTCAGATATATACAATTACACTACAAATATTCAATGAAAACTGTTCTCTTTATCCAACCTGATTTTATAATGTTTTTCAAAAATAGTTTCCCAAAAACATTACTAATATTTTGAACTTTATGGTACAGTTGATCGCCTGTTACTGGAGGTGATTTTGTACCTTGTTTGATATTCCCATTGAATTATATGGTCCATGATTGATATAAATGTCATCGAGGAAAAAATTTATGATGTACTAAAAACATAGTCTTGAAATAATGTTTCAACCGAACTATGTATGTGTGATTTTAAAAAATGGGATACCACAACATTCATTTAATATTATATCATGATAAATTTACATAAATGGGGAATTCATTTAATATTTCACAAAACATGGTCTTGAATGTGTTTTCATAACTTCTATAAGCATCATACATTATAACACCAGTAACCCAGATCAATTTTAGATCCCTGATCAATGGAGACAAATAGTCATCAATATCATTACCTGGTTTCTTTGGTCCATATATAAGTAGAGAAAACCAAATGTATTTTCACTTCATGAATAATAATGGGGAAAGTTAAAATTTACCAACATGATGGGATATGTACTATGAGTACTACTCTGTACAAAAAATTGATTTTTCCATCTATAGATAACATAAGACCCATGTTTCTCAACACATTCCAAATTCAGGAAACTGGTAATCAATATTCTTCCACTAAGGAGATTTTTCTAGATGACATAGGTTCCCATATTTAATTGTTATATCTACATGAAATGTTTATTTTCTCATGGTTTCATGATATACATATAGTCTTATAATTTGTGGAATGATGGGAAAGTACCTTGAATGTTTTGATAGGATTTGATTCATTTTTCTTGTTTTGAACAATGCTACACATAGAAAATTTTATGGGTGATTCATGGTCCTTGAAAAAAAATATTAAATCTTTTATACAATCTTTTATTTTTATAGATCATGAAAATTTAATTTAATATTTATTTAGCAATGTAGTTTTAACATGGTAGTTCAATTATTATGGTAGTATATCATTGAAGATACCAAGTAGTTCTATAAAACTAGTGTCAATCCATCCACTTCCAGATTTCAAATTATATAACATCAATACAGCTGACAATGATGTGTATTTTGGTCAAATGGTATAAAATGGTATCTTTGAATAGTTATTTAACTCTTAAAATAGCTTTGGACAACCATGAAGGTCATCTTCAATTTCAATTTTCAATGTTTCTATTTGATCTCTATCATTATTTTAAAAGGTATTCGTTTGAAATGATTCATAAACAATAGTATCATTCCAATCGATGTTTGTATAATGTTTTTTCCATGTTTAGTCCAACAATTATAACTTTGATCTATTCTGTGAAATATCAAATGTTTTTTCAACTCTTTTGGACAAATCATTCTTGAATAACAACAACGTAAGCACGGACATCAGATTTTAGATGGGCCATATCTATTCTCTCTTGAAAACTTGTTGAACTCTTTAACTCCATCTTTATATTCATTTGTCAAATTATTAGCGTTCATCAGTTTTTGATTCATATCCATCCTATTAGGTTCACAAAAGACTAATTTTTTACAATATTTGAATAAATACACCTAATATATACATTATCAAAGGTGAATGTTATAGACAATTATAATAAGGGAAACTGAACATTTGATTATTTCAAATAATTTTAGTATTTTGAAGAAAATGGGTAATTGTATTAAGAAAATAATTACCCCACTATGGAAGGTGTTATCCATTGAATTCATTCAATGGTGAATTATATAGTCAACTCATATTCATTTCATTTTCAATGATGCATACCCTCCCTTAATATTTATATGTAATTCACAAAACATTTATATTATTTCATTACAATGGATCTACAAGAGATTAATATTTTTATTTATCACACATTAAGGAATGTGTATTTGAGAAAATGGCTCTCCTTATCAATTATATATGAAACCCTCCACACCCTTTCATAAAAAAACTAAAATTTTGAAACCTCAATTTAAGATAAAAAAATATTTTTAATTTTCACCCATTACACTTTTTATAGGTCTTAGGCTCAATAGGATGTCCTAAAATATTAAATACAATGAAATATTTCAATAGAAGATATGATTTCAATTATATAATTAACAAATTTGTAATATTCTTTTCCATTTAGCTTCTTCAACTACCTATTCTTAATACAAATATACTACTTTAATAATGTCAAAATAAAAAAATTAAACATCTCCAATAAATATATTACAATATTATTAACGTCATATTTATTATCATCAATTGATTATTACATGCTATTTTTGGGTCAATTTAACCACTAACATGAAGGACGATATAAAATGATATCATGGATTATTATGAAAACATATATAATTTTTTATTTTATATTTAAAATGAAGGATTTTTTTTTATATTCCAATAAATGTAACATGAAAATTTAACCCATTCTTATTAAATCACCTTATGTTTTTCAAAAAAAAAATTAAAACAATAATCTTATAGATTTTATATTGGGTTACCATAACTAAAAAATCCATGGAATGAACATGGAACTTATTAATTCCCAATGGAAATGCAATTAAAATACCTTTAGTATTATGAAGAAGATGAAATATTGAATAGGGATCAATGAAAAAGTTCTCTATATAGAACTAAATAAGAAATAATTAGAACTATTATCAGCCAATGATCAATATTAAATAAAAAATTGGAATTAAGAATAAAGAGAATGATGAGGCATAGATGTATATAGTGAAATAGTATACAAGGAATGGACCATAAATAAATCATGACATCGTCAAATAAGAAATCCAAAATGAAACGAAAAATATGAAAAGAAAATCACATGTCCAACCAAAATAGGTTCATGAATATACACTTTGGAAACCCTAACTATAATCGAACACCTGATGTCTAATGTTGTTCAAGAAACTGGAGGAAATCAAGTGGTGTGATTTGAGCGTCGGTTAACCAAGGAGGAGCACTGATAGTGGGTGGATTCCATGGAAATATTATTATATCGTGATAGTTTCAGACATTGTTAGAGTTTTTTGAAATATACCAAGACACATTTATCAGCACTTAAAAATAAGTTCTGATAAAGAGTCCATTTATAAGTGCTTAATTGAAAAGCACTGATAAATCCTAATCTTTATCACTGTGAAATAAGTACTGATAATGACCTAACTTTGTTAGGGTTTATTACTCAGGTGATGATAAAGGATTTATAATTATAATTAATAATAAAAATTGTAAATATTTTTATATATATATATATACAAATATACTTAATATATATATATATATGTATTAAATATATTCCTCTTTAGATAAATTTATTATTATTTTATAATTATATATTTATAATTATATATATATTTCTGAAAAATAA
Source organism: Viscum album (assembly GCA_963277665.1). Lineage (NCBI taxonomy): Eukaryota > Viridiplantae > Streptophyta > Magnoliopsida > Santalales > Viscaceae > Viscum > Viscum album. The sequence goes on along the minus strand of OY728128.1, from coordinate 254,827,529 downwards.
TATTTTATCTACTTTTATGTGAATGCACATTCATATATGTTAAAAATGAGTTAAATTGAATAAGTGAAAAATAATTACACATTAAAAATATTGAAAAAATGGATAATCTCTGTGTGTTTTTATTATATATAAAAAATAAATAATTACATATATGTGAAATCAATATAACACACATTTTATCTATGTTAAATTTGATAAATCACATGGAACATTCAATTATATATCCATTACAATATAAAATTAGTTAGTATTTTTAATTCATATATATTTTTAAATATAAATAATTAGTCACTAAATAGATGTCTATTTAATGTAAATATCATAAATATATTTTTATACATAAGTCATATTTATATATGTTATTATATATCTATATATTTAATTTTTAAAATTTATTGACATTAATTGTCATAAATATATAATTAATAAAATTTGTAATATTTTTTTAATATATGCTTATTTTTTTAATTATTTCATTTTATTTATATGGACCGTTATCAGTGCTAAAAAATTACTGATGAATGTTCAATTTATCAGTAATAAAAAAAGTGATGATAAAAGGTTAAATTTATCTTCACTTTCTTTAGTACTGATAAAGATACCATTTATTAGTGCTTTTTTAGTAGCACTGATAAATACCAGCATTGTTAAACTCCAGTTTTTTAGTAGTGGTACTAGACAGGATGATGGTATGTTATGGAAGGGATTGTTAGAGAAATTCCTGGACCACTTCTACCTAGAGACGATGAAGAATAAGAGAGATTTTGATTTCATGAGGTTTACTCAAGGGAGCATGTCTGTGATTCACTATGTTGGACACTTTGTAGGTCTTCAATTATTTTATCTAGTAATGGAAGGGGATGAGATTGATATACCATGTTGTTTCAAGGAGGGAGTTAAATGTGAGATTATTTCCCAAGATAACCTCTTCTAGATAAAGACGTTTTCTTATGGGGTGGATTAGGCCCTTATACCGAAGGGGAACATAAAATAGGATTCCAGTATTGGAAAGATGATTTTTGATGGATGATCAGGAGGTATGAATTCTAAGAGTAGGAATCGTTTCTATGAGAATTCTATAAAGGTGGATAGTTGGACGTGTTCCAAGAAGGAAAGATCAGTTACTCAGGATCAGACCTAGATTATTTCTCACCAGTGTAGTAGGCTCGTTCACTATCGTAGACATTATTCACGACCAACAGTAGAGTTTCGATCTTGTTGTAGGATGATACATCTACAAATGTTATATAGGGACCCAGGACACATGGTTAATGATGGAGCTTCTATAAAGAAACATAGAGTAGTAAGAGGATATTATACACCATATTAGGATTAATGATAATGTTATACTCGTCATGGCAGTGTTACTAGTGGATGTGGTGCTTCTGGTAAATAGTTCCCATATTATTATAGTGGTGTACCTATCAGAGCTCAGACTGTATCATAGGGAAGATGGGAAAGACATTTTTTAACTGGCATCCAACACTTGTGGATAGCGAGGCTAGATCTTCAATAGCGAGAGATACTATTCTGTTAGTTTCTACATTATATAATTCCTTATTTTATATTGGTGCCTATTAATCGTATATTTATTCAATCCTTTTGAATGGTTTGATCATGATGGTGGTGTTTTTGAGCAGTGTGTTAATGATATATACACCATTGAGAGTATGTTCTAGAGACATATTCTTGTGAAAGGGGTGTTCTATTGAGCATCAGGAGTATCGTTTCAGTTGGGATCTTTACATTCCTAACATGACATGATTTTTCTTAATTATGGGTATAGGATGGCTAATATCATTCCAAGACCACATAGATTTTTACCAAAGGAAAGTGGGGTTTATGTCTCATGGGGGTGAAAAGTAAATTCAATGTGGAGAATGGGCTGAGTAGGGAAAATTAACTAGAAACAAGAGGAGATTACCACTCATGTTTCTAGTTTGTTGTTGGATAATGGAGGTGTGAAATAATATTTTTTTCCACTCATAATGGACCTATATTAGGATGTGTTTTCTGAAGATTTTTTAGGGATTCCACTTGAGAGATATGTGGAAAAAACTATTGAGCTAATGTTAGGGGATTATATAGTTCTAATTCCACCATAAAAAATGGAATCAGAAGAGATTACAGATATTAATACTCAGCTATAGGATATGAAGGATTAGAAGTTTATCCATTTGAGTTCTTCTCCTTGGTGTTCTACAATGTTGTTTTTTAAGAAGGTTGGCGAGACTCTAAGCTTGGGTTTTGACTACTGAATGTTGAACCAGATGACTGTGAAGAACTGTTATCCACTTCCAAACATTGCCAATCCATTTTACTAGTTGAGGGGAGCTTGTGTTTTCTTAATGATTGAATTGAGATCAGGGTATCATCAATTGAGAGTTTGAAATTATAATATACCTCATACTTCTCTCAGAATTAGGTTTGTCATTTATTAGTTTGTCATAATTCTGTTTGGGTTGAAAACATTACCATCATTTTTTATGTCCTTAATGAAACAAAATTTCCATCTGTACTTGGACTAAATTTTTGTAGTGTTCATGGATGACCTCTTGGTATACTTAAATAATCATGATGATAATTCAAAACATATTTAATTAATCCTGATCATGATGAGAAATATGCGACTATACTCCATGATATCTATTTTTTAGTTTTATATTGACAAAAAACATCTACTAGGGAACATCATCTGAGAAGGTGTTTTAGTGGACCTAGAAAAAGTACATGATGTTTTTTCTTTGGAGAATCTCAAGAATGTTTTCAATATCTATAGATTTTAGGGGTTTTAGGGATATTATTAGAGATTCATCTAGGACATCTACCAATTTTAATCACCTCTTCCCAGAGGGGGTATTGATTGAATGGTCTGGAGATTGTGAAAATTCCTTCCAGGAGTTCAAGATGTGTTTGACTGCAACTCCATTCTTGATCTTACTAAATCCAAGTGAGTAGTATACTATGTTTTTTGATGCTTCTAGCAATAAAATTGGAGAAATTTTGATGAAAGAATATCAATTTATGGAATATTTTTCTTGGAAGTTGAGTCCACATGAACATAACTACCCTATGCCTAACATCAAATTAGTTTTAGTGGTTTAAGCTTTGAACTATTGGTGGAATTATTTGTTGGGTGAAAAATTTACTATGTATAATAATAACAAGAGCTTAAATTATATATTATCAAAATGATATTTTAATCTCTAATAGTGTATATTGGTTGAATATATGTATTAATTCAATTTTGGTCTACCATATACACCCAAAAAGGGAAACAATGTTGCTGATGATTCGAATAGGATGACCCAGAGTCACGAAGTTTAGGAGTCTAGTGTTGACTGGAGGATGATGACTCTACTAGCTGAGATCCACATAGTCATTCTGGAGTGGGAATAGAATATAACTATCGTATAACTTTTAGTTGATTTTACACTTTTGGGATGGACAAGGGACAAAAAATATAAGGATATAAAATTCTTGATCTTCAGGGAAAGCCTTGGAGGGTGGTGGGATACCTTCATATTGGAGCATATATGAGGATGAGGTCATCTATGTCAGGAATCGGGTTGTTGTAAATACAAGTATACGAGCTGTGATAATCTGTGAGTTTTATACCTTGATGTGGGTATTGAATATGAGTACGACCAAAATTTACCATTAACTATGTTTATAGTTTTTATTTATAGGAATTAAAAGGAGCTAATATGGTTTCTGACAGAAGGCTACACCTTTCTATAGGTGAAAGTCGAGCATCAATGATCAGGATGGTTTAGACAACCATATTCTATAATGTAATAGAAGTGGGATGAATTTAATTTGGAGTTTGTGGTTGGTATCCCAAAGACTCCACATAAGAATAAATCTGTTTGTGTGATTGTGGACCGTTTTAAAAAGATAGTGAATTTCCTACCTACACCTGAGATTTTCTCAGTGAATTATTTGTGAGCATTTTATGATTGAGAGATAATCCGTTTTCACAAGGTGTCGGGTAATATTGTTTAGGACTATGACTCGTGCTTTACTTTGTGCTTCTGGAAGGGCTTGCAAAAGGTTCTTGGTTCACAATTTTTTTTATTACATATTTTTACCCCTAGAAATATGGGATGTCAGACCATACATTATAGGTTCTTGAGGATATGTAGTGATCATGTGTTCTAGACATAAGTGGGTCTTTGTAGAATTACCTAGCACTCATGAAATTTTTTTATAACAACAGTTATTAGGAAAACACAATGATGGTACCATACAAGGATCTTTATTAGAGGCTATGAAAATCACCACAATTCCTGATAGAGGCATGTGAGTTAAGTTGTTGGTTCCAATTTTTTTCCTCAATATTCCAGAGTAGGTTTATTTGATTCAAAATCATATGGATACCTCTCAGAGTATATATAATCAAAATGCTAATCTACATTGATGAACCTGATAATTTATAGTGGGTGACTGTGTATTCATTAAGATGATTCCTAGATTGGGTGACCTAAGGATATCAAGACAGGTCATGTTGGAGCATAAGTTTTTTAGACCATTTTGTTTTATTGAGATAATTGAACTAGAGGTGAATCTATGGACTCTTCCAAAAAGATACTATGCTATGAATGATTTTTTTCATCTATAATAGCTTTAGTAGTATCACCCGGAACCTTCTCATGTGATCTAGGTGGATGATGTTGAGATTATTACAGATGCGTCCTTGGATGATCATCTAATACATGTGTTTGGTCATAGTGAGAATGTGTTTCATGGAAAGACTATGTTGATAGATCATGTATTATGGAAACATGGATGTGTTCAGGAGAAAACATGGGGGCGAGAAACATATATGAGGGCTCAATGGACCAATTTTTTTAGAATGAATATTAGAGATTCATAGGAGTAAAGATTGATGATGGGATGTTATAAGGTGGGGAGATTATAAGATCCCGAACATTTCTGGAGATATCTTAGTCAGTTTACTAGTACACTTTTTCTGTATGTTTATTTTTTTTTTGGGTTTTACCTTAGGGTTTATTGGGGTGAAATTTCAGAATTTTTGAAGGAAGAGAGAAAGTGAATGTTTGGTTCATGGTTTTCCTAAAGCATGAACCCCAGCCCAACAAATTGTGAGAACCCAAAAAGGGGATTCACACAACCATCACATAGTTTGTAAAACTATAGGACCTCTTAAGAGAAACCATTACCCCATAGAAGAGGTGCATGGTTGAGGTACACAATTTGGAGAACCATCTGCCCTTGCCCAGTAATTCGTGTGAATGGATTGAAAAACCATCCAAACCCAAATTTTAAACCCATACTGAAAATATTTCATTCCTACCATTTTTTGAGGCTCCCAAATGGATTCATAGGGCTCCCATCCACTTTTCTTCACGCTTTGAATCCCATATTGAAGATATGCACCATCATAAGTTTGTGGTTTCTTCCTGATTATGTATCTCTCTCCCTCCCATCCCTTTACATATAAATGATTTTGGTTTTATCTATTATTTAAAAGGGTTTATATATAGATATTAGTTTGATGGATATTGATATGTTTGATATTCGTTCCAGGATTTGAATCAAGATCTCATTATTCATTATGGTTTTTATTGTTCCAATCAAATTGGGTACAGTTTTCTGGAAGTGTTTATCAATGAATCTTGGTAGTTGGTTTATTATTCAAATCCAAATGTATTGATTTAAATTACATGTATATAATTATAGAATTTATATTGGTTTATTATTAATTGATTTCTTAAATTGAATTAATTAATATCATATTTTAATTAACATAATGATTGCGAAATTGGGAATATTCAGATTTTGGATTTTGGTTAATTAATCGTTAAATTAATTAATGGGAAATATTGGGATTATGAAATTTAATGAATATGAATAATTAATTGTTCGATCAATTATGGAGATATTGGGATTATTTAAATGAAATAATTAATTTTTTAATTAATTATGGGTTTATAGGAAAGTGTTGAATTGGATTTAATTTATTGTTGGATTAATTAAATAGATATTGTTATTATCATGGAATTGATTGAGATGATTAATTAATTGTATAATTATTTAATAGATACAAATTGATTAACAAATTTATGAATTAATTAATTGGATTGATGTGATTAATTAATTGGTGAATTAATTAATGTGATTGATGTGATAAACTATTTGTTGAATTAATAATTAAATTTATTTGGTTAGTTAATTTGGGAAAAATAAATGTAATGATGTGAATATAAATTTTTTGAATTTGGTTAATTAATTAGTGAATTAATTAATGTCATATTTTGATATATGTAATATTTTGATATTGTGGTATATGTAATATTTTAATATCCTAATACATGTGAATTGAGACAATGAATGGTAACAATGACATTCAGAAGTGAATTTCATAAATGAATGATAATAATGGAAATCATATGTGAATTAAGATGATGAAGGTTAATAATGGAATTTTTATGTGAATTGAGATAATTAATGGTAACAATGAAAATAATATGTCAATTAATATAATTAATAGTAACAATGGAATTCATATGTGAATTGAGATAATGAATTCTAATAAGGGAATTCATATATGAATTGAGATAATGAATGGTAACAATGGAATTCATATGTGAATGAAGACAATAAATGGTAATAATGAAATTAACATATGAATTGAGACAATGAATGATAATAGTGGAATTCATATGTGAATTAATCTAATGAATGGTAATAAAGGAACTAATATGTGAATTGAGGAAATTAATAGTAACAATGTAATTCATAAATGAATTGAGACAATGAAAGGTAACAATAGAATTTATATGTGAATTCAAACAATAAATGGTAATAATGGAATTCATATGTGAATTAAAATGATGAATTATAATAATGGAATTTATATGTTAACTGATATAATGAATTGTAATAATTAAATTAAGATATAAATTGATATTATTAATTTTAATAATGGAATTCATATATATGATACCCATTGGGTATTTTTCAGACTCCGGCATGGGATGAAGCAGGTATTGTGAGTTCATGTATCCTCGAGAACCTGAGGGTTTAGGTTGTTAAATAAATTATAGCTGATAATGTGATAACTATTTACTTATGCATTATAATTATTTATTTATATAACTTGATACACTATTATGGACTATATATTTGTTTAGACTCTATTGTTGGTGGCCTATTGGGTTGTACTGACACCTAACTTGGGTCGTATGATCAGTACCCGAAAAGATTACATTGTTGTAGGAAAAGATAATGGAAAAGGCATTGTGTTATATGAATGATTTGGGATGGAGCATGGATGAGGGAACCAGATGTTGTTTGTGACCTTCTTGGGAGTTGTCATTTTCTTTAATTTTGAATTTTATTCGACACTTGGCACATAATGAGGAATGAAATATCTACTATTCAATCTTGATATTGTATTTCCTATTTTAGTCAGAATGTGATATTGGAATCATTCTAGTTATGGTTTTATCACATGGTTATTATTAATTATTTATTTATGATAGTGTATTAATCTTATAAAGAGGTTACAATCTCTCCATGATCGATATTTGACCCTTTCTACAAGTTAGACGCCTCTATAATATGGGGGGGACAAGCCTTAGGTCATGTGACTGGCCAGCTTAGGGCACCAGTCTATGGAACACAGGCTGAGAAATTACATTTTTTTCATCTATAAGAGTGAAAGAAATTCCATGTATTCATCAATTGGATTTTTCTATACTAAGATAGTGTTTAACTTATCAGTATTAATATAGAATTTACATACTTCATGTCATGTTATTACTCGTTGACTTAGACAATGATATCATATGAAATCAAATTCATGTATATAATCTATCTGGTGGATATATGTATAGATATACTTGTGTTTGATAGAGATCACCCCAAATCCATTTAAATATTGATTAGGACTAGTGATTTTATTGAGGTTAGTATTTATTTACGTATATTAGGGCATGTATTCATATTTGTTTTCAATGTAATAAAGGACCATGAGATCATAATTAGTGGTTTAATAAATGGGTATTTAGTATTATGTGACTAAAAAATCAATGATAAAAGTGTTTTAGAGTTTATCAAAAAGGAATTTTGAATGGATATTTATATATTTTTTCATATGATGTAATAAAAATTTAATTTAATGATATATCTAAACATTGTTTTGGAATATATCAAAAATAAGTTTGGGATGATTTTTTATAAGTTATCATATATGATATAATATAATTTTAAATAGAGAACATCCTACTCGGATTTTATTTATGTGAGATATTTAAGGATATATGACCTCAATCCCATATATAATAGTTTATGATATGTACATGTACGGAAGAACATGAATAGATATAAGGCATATCATATTCTTTGTTTCACTCTATTATAACGCAATATACCTGATTATATGATATATTATGCATCCTATTTAAGAATTTAATGATATAATTTATTATTCCCAGATTATTCATAGTTTTTTATCATAATTAAAAACATTTATTAAGATGAAACATTTGGGATATCAAAAAAACATAAATATTATGTGCATGATATAACATTTACAAAATTTCAATTATATGTCATTAATCTATGTTATATTGAATTTGGGTAAATTATATACAATAATTAAGAATTATATAGGGGTTATATAAAGTGGAAATTTCCATAGAGATGGTGTGTTATATTATATAGACACTACCTAAAATATCTCTCACTTTATATATCTTCGCCTCGATAGTAACTAAGTTTTCATTGGAATAAAATTAGTTTTTTACATTTTATGGGTGATCCAATTCATCCCTTGGATATAAAATGGAGGAGGTATTAAATTGGTTGGATATATGATATCATTAGAAAAAACATGGATAAATGATATTATAGAGGCTCGACTAGTGAAAGGTATAAAATTTCTTCAGTTTATGTTCATACAAGCTTTAAATTTCATACATGGTATATCTTCGGAATTTGATTTCTATTTTCATTCACTTCCTTGAAAGGGAGTTAATTAATCCATAGAAACCCATTTATTAGGTATTTTGTTGGATCCCTTAATTTTTTGTGGGGTTTTATTGATGGTTACTTCTTGTTCTTACACTATATTGGTTAAATAACTGATTTAGGAAGAGGATTATGAATTTCCATTATATTATGATGTGTAAATATTTATTATGCAGTTTTTTTCTTATTGGGTGAATAAAATGATCTATCCTATTAAAGACTACAAACATACTATGAAATTAGAATGGGAAAAGTAGTAATTCACATGCGATTTCTTATTCTTATGTATGATTTTGTATTGTTTTCTTATTCAGTGGATTTTTTTTATTTTTGTAGACCTTGTGTTTCACTATAAGAATAACTATGTCCCCTTTCATAAAAAAATAGAAACTAATCTATTTTTTTTAGAATATCTAATTTAAAATATTATATTTATCTAATATGTATTCAACTAATGGGAATGAATAATTAATAATTTGATGTTAAACTTATATTGTTTCTATATCAATAATTGAAAAATTGTGCAGCCTGAAAGGGGAAACTTTATGACCCTCCTTTGGATATGTGCATGGTCTGAAAAACTATGTGAGAGGGGGTGCACAACCATGAAAGTAATTATATATATTTTTAGTAAAGTCTCATGAATGGGTTTTCTGTGTTTTCAAAAACTATGTAGGACAACCATTCTTGGTGTGTTTCTTAGATAGTGGGTTTCACACAGTTGACACTTGGTTATCCAAACTATACAACCAAACCATTTGGTTCACATAATGTGGGGAAATATCCCAAATTAATTTGTCTCTATTTATGTATATTCTCTCATTTTTCTTTCTCCACCCATGTTCACAATAAATTAGAGAAATTTTATTCTTCCACCATAGGATTTGAGCCAAATATCTCATCTGATCTCCAAATCAATCACTATTGGTCTCATTTTAACTACATCGGTAAGGGAATTGATCCTCCTACTTGTTTTCAACTTTTATCTCTCTATATGGTGCACTAAATCCATGTGATCCATATTTACCTATTTTCATGGAGTTACCCTAAATAATCACTTTCTTTTGAATTGGATCGAGTTATAGGTTGATATAAAATGAGAAACCATCTACCAATAAAACGTAGGTTGTTCCTCGCTTTATCATTGTTTTTCTCATGTATTTTGGGTGTGTTATAAGGCGTGCTGTTAGGGTGACTCATAGAAAACCAATAAAATTAATTATTCTATTTTTATTAATAAATTAATCACATGAGATGCCTATGATAATACCCATCCTTTACTATTAATGGATATTGCCTAGTGTAATGATTCATTTCACTTGGGTAGGTTAAGATGAGTGGGTCATTTGATTTAATGTAAGATAAATTGTTTATAATAAATGTGATGAGTTCCTTATAAACATGACATGGATGGGCCAAGGACATAAATATCAGCGACCATATGGATGAGGGAACATTTTTTTTAGGCTGGGGTGAGGCCTGGAATCCATTAGTGATGTTGATCATAGTTTGGGAAATGAGGTCATTGGATTGAGGCCACATTGTCATTATGTTGCGAGCATGGCCCATGTAATATTGGATGGTATTGAACATTGAGATGAGAGATATGGTTGCAGGGTAATGTGGTGCCAGGATGATGTGGATTAGGTACTTTGTTGGTGATTTACACTCACAGTGATTATTTGATGCTTTTTTGGATTCATTTTCACACAGAAAAGACTCAGATGATAATGTGGTATTTACCACTCATGTGGGTCGACTCCTCCATTAAATGTAGATCAGGATGTTGTTGGACACTTTTGATCATGGAGATCCTTTCCATAGAAATAAATGGGGATGTTGGGGATCCCTCAATTAATGGTGTTGAGATCATCAGTTGAGTGTTGAGGCTCGTTGCATGTTGAGGACGTTGGGATAGGATTACATAGGAGGATGGAAATTTGTGTTCCTCAGGATGTTGTTTATTTAGCTGATGGTGATTATTAATTAGAGTATAGACTCCGTTGTACCTTAGTATATTTTTCTTGAGCGGAAGATAGTTTTTGCACACGGGATTGAGGGACCAAAAACTTATTATTTGTGGATGGATTTTTGGATGTCGGTATAATATTGATGGAATGATGATCCAGGTGAAACTTTTAGTGGTTGAACCTTAGAGTTCAACTAGGATGATTTTCTTCTGGGTATTAAATGGGATTTTATATCAGGACCCTCTCCAAAACCGTTGTACTGGCAATGGTGGAAGCATGCATATTTTTCCTTTTCATTTCTATGTACAAGGGGATGTAGGATATTTGTAACATATTAATGTTCCATTTTAATAATTTTTATTATACACATAACTTATCATTGATTTAAGTTAGTAACACATTTGTGGTAGCCTACTGAGATTAATTCTAACACCCTACGTAGGACCTTTGGGATGTGTGTGAAATATTTGAATGTTTGATTAGGTAAGGGTTCATGATCCAGAGTTGGCCCTTAGTAATATTTTCATATTGCTTATCGTGGGATGTATGGAAAGGACCTTGGGTACTTTCATCAGTTAGAGTTACTTTTGAGATTTGTTTTGTATCGACTTGCTTATATATGTATGTATTGAGGTCATCCATCAGAAAGCAATTTTATTATTTTCTTTTAAGAACTATCTTGAATGAATGCTTTTATAAATCATATAATGAGATTATTATTCTACAAATGGTTTATTTATTTTATATATTATAGCTTTTAATTTCTTTTTATTCTTTAACTATTTCATCTTTTTGCATCCGCTTTGATGGGTTACTAGTTTAGGGTTTTATAGTATTTCTTATGTTATGTTATAAACATATATACCATTACTATTATCATCAAAAGAGTGTATAGTCTCCCCAATATCACAACGTTACACCCATGCTACTAGTTGGTGTCCTTTTTCATATTGGGAGGCACTCCTATGGCCCAATGGTGAACTAGCCTAGAGCACTATTCGGGTGGAAACACGGTTCAGTGCAGTAAAGATATCCTTATTAGATAATATAAATTATGCTGATTCCAAACATGGACTTCATTTTTACAAATTGAATTCATTTAAGTGTCAATATTTAACTTAAAATTAATCTCACAAACGTGATCAGTTTCAAAGGGAAAATTTTCAAAATTATAGAAAGATTTTATATAAAAATTCTACATGAAAATGAATAAAATGAAATAAATTGCAGTAATAAATTTATAATTGAAATAATTTGTTTTTTAAAGTGATATGTATTTTTTTAATGTTTTTAAATTATATATAATAACTGAAAATTCGTAATAAAAAAAACATTTTCAATCTTTATCAAAAAATTGATCTTAGAAAATTATCAAAAACATATAATAATATAATTTCGATACGATTATTTAAAAAATGAAAATTATTTTTTAATATAATTTTTTTGTAATGTGTCAACATTATTTTTGAAATAATTTTACAAAAAGTGGTAAAATTGATTTTTGAAAAGTACTATTTTAAGAATAAAATTGGATTAATTTTCATCTCTTATTTAGAAAAAATATATGATGAATATTAAAAATTTAATTTAACATATCATAAATACATTTAATGAAAACCACTCTCCAAAAGAGTTTTTTTATAATTTATTATCGTAAAATGTATTTTATTGCAAAAAATTTGTTTTTTTAGAAAAATATATCCTTTAATTTCAAATAGTTTCTATTTTAATTCTAATTAATTTTTCACAAAATAATTTATTTTATATAAATGAGTATCCCATATATTTTGATAATTTAGTTAATCATATTAATAATCACTATTTTAATGTCTAGGTGATAATTATCAAATAAAATAATTATATTTTAATGGTATGTCATTTCTTTTTTTAATCACAGTGTTATGTTTAATGAAAAATATCAAAATATTATATTTTGCAGAAAAACAAATTTCACAAAATCTAGAGTTTTTAAAATTTTCCCCTTTAAATAATTTTTTTCTTCATAATTTGAACTTATTCCCTCTTTGAATGGGTTTATCATTTGAAAATCCCATTGGGGGAAACCGAAAATGTAAAATGGGTTAATCAGACTTCCTCTTGAAAAGAGATAAAGGGTTGTGTAAAGGTCATTTGAAATAAAACATAATCAAATTTTAAATAGGATAATCCATGTGGTAAGTTAAACCTATAAGGCCCCACCCTTAAACCTTACATAATCTTGAGTTATTACATGATTACACATTGAGGATCTTTTCAAGTTTAGAGTTTTAGAGAATTAGATCATAAAACCTGCATTACATTCCACATTTAAACAAAGTGGTTACATAAAAGATAGTATTAGTTTTTCCCGTCAACTGAAACATATTTAAAATAAAACATGGATTCTTTCTTGACAATTCCTTGAAACTATCATCATATAACGTACCCTTCCCTTGACCTGTGAAAAACATTTCAAAAACTTGGGATGAGCATAAAAAGCTTAGTAAGTGATATAAAGATATGGAGAGGAAACATGAGTACATGTATACACAAGAATCAATGAAATCATACTCTACTCATAAAACATAATCACTTTAACATACCTCATCAAATCATGAAAAAATCATACAAATCATAAGTCATAAAGGTAACTTGAGGCATTCATAACATTTTTACGGAGGGAGTAACCCTCTTGGTTACGTTTGGAATACCCATCAAAGTATATTCCCTAAATATCTTCGGAGAAACCTTAATGTTTAACTCCTTCGCGTTACCCAATGCATTAGAGAGCTATATCGGGCTCACCCGCCCTTAGTTTATCACAGAACCACCCATCTTCAAAATAATTCCCAAGAACCATAACATAATCGTATCACATAAAAGATGCATAAAGGAAACATAACATTCCCACTTTTCAATCACAAGATATCAATAAAACACATTGATATAAAAACATTATTAAAACTATTTTCAATACAAAAATAAAATAAAAGTAAAACATGGTATTTATTTTTCATAAAAAAAGGTATGGATTGTAGAGGAAGCCAAAACTCAAATAATTGTCACGGCGGCAGAGAAGTGGTTGTCGCCGCATACGTACGACAAAAACATTCCCATTTGTCATTTAGTAAAACACTTCGTATAAAAATATTCCTTTTGGATAAACGTAAAAGTCAAAGGGGTTTATACACCGTATAAAATATGGTTTTGTATAAAATAAAATATGCCTCAATGAAAGGAGGTTGAGACGAAGTCCCATACAAAGATCAGCTTTTAAATAAAATAGATCTATTATGTGTATTCACTATAAGCAAACATTATGAAAGTAAAAATACAATATAGGACATAATAATATCATGACATAATTTTAAAGTAGGATATTAACCCAAAGAATGGAAATTGGGTTAAGAAGTTCCCTTACCTCCTATCCGACTTGACTCGATCATTCTTTAAAGTCCTTTAAAAGGGGTAACTCTTTTTGATTTGAGATCAAAGGCTTCCTTGGGAAGACTTATGCCCAATGTGAGGCTTCAAGGAGTAAGAAAGGGATGTGGAGAGACAAAATGGATAGGGGTTGGCCGAGACAAAGGCTTTGGATGTGTGGGTAAGGTGGTAGAGGTGGGGGCCTTTTATAAGAGGAGAGGAGGGGCACTCTTGGAAGGTTATAAAAGGTTACTTTATTATAAAATTCTTTTCGGATATAAAAGGTCCCAAAATTATATATTTCGAGGATAAGGTGATAATAGTTCGAAATCCTCACATACAATAGGTTTTTGACATGTATAGGTCTTAGATTTTACATTATCTTTTAATTTTATTTAAATCGTTAAATAATGAGGTCATCGCTGCATCATCATGATGTCATAAATAATTTTATTTATTTAATGTATAAATATTATAAAAAATATATCATGATGTAGTAAATCTTTTTATCTCTATAATGAATATTTATAGTAAAAAATATCACTTGTATAACCCCATTTAAAAATTGGGTTATTAAAACAACTCATGTTTGTGACATTTTTACTTTAACATTAAATATAAAGATATTAATGTCATTTTGCTTCCAAAGTGGCTCAATGGGGTCCCCAAGTTGACCCATGGATTTTATTGGTCGGACATGACACATAAAATAAGGGTAGGACATGTGTCATGTTCATTTCATATTATGAAAACATTATTCTTACCTTAAATTACACTAATTACCTCTAATCACGATTAAAAACTGAAAAGTTACTATTCACCAAAAAAATTATTTTAATCCCATTGAACCACATTTTACTTCCTAATGACAACCATGTTTGTTAGATTTTTGAAATTCAAAACACAGAGGTGGTAAAATCTCATTTAAACAAAAAATCAGTTTTTTAAGTACCACTTAGTGGTTTCACTATTCATCAAAAATTGAAGTTTTTCAGAAAAATACCAAAACTTCACCCTAAGATATATATGATATTCCGAATTAAGAAATGATGTCTATTTTAAAAATTTCAAAACATATAAGTTACATTAATTAATTTAATAATTAATTCCCGATGTCAGAGAAAATGGGGTGTTTTTATGAAATAATAAGTATCAAAAGATTGACACTAGTTTAAGTTCAATTTCAAAGTGAAATTAATTCCAACGACCACTATTGGATTAAATGGTAAAAATGTATTCTAATTTAACTTTAAAACCAATTCAAAAGGTAATCTAATCATATAAATAAATTATATTAAAGAGAGGTTTTGAATTAAAATACAACATTTTTCACTATTCATTAAAAAAATGAACTTTATCAGAAAAATATCAAAAATTTACCTAAAGTAAATTTCCATGTCCCAATAATAAAGATTAAGTTTATTTCGACAAATAAAGCTTATAAAATTGTCAAAAGTTTGATTTAAAAATGGTTTGCCATCGAAAAGGCAGTAAAACAATCTTTTAAAAATATTAGTGTATTCCATGGTTAAGATTGGATTTGTTCTCATTTTATGCCTATAAAACACTATCTAATTCATTAATAGACATAGATAAAAATATATATTATTCATTACTTACTTGCGATGTTACATCCTTCCCCCCTTTAGAAAATTGCGTCCCCGCAATTTATTTACGTATCGAATAAGTGGGGGTATTTAGACCTCATTGCATTTTCAGATTCCCATGTTGCCTCTTCAATCATGTGGTTTTTCCACAAAACCTTTACCTGATGAATCAACTTATTTCGTAACACTTTCTCCCTATTGTCACGAATCCGGACCGGTTGATCCTCAAAAGATAGGTTCTCTTCCAGCTGAACTACCTCTGGACTCAAAACATGAGATGGATCGGGCATGTACTTCCTTAACATTGAAACCTGAAAAACAGTGTGTACCTGAGATAAACTCGGAGGTAAAGCCACTCGGTAAGCAACTGATCCAAATCTCTCCAGAATTTGATATGGTCCAATGAACCTTGGACACAAATTTCCTTTCTTACTAAATCGCATCACACTTTTCCACGGTGAAACTTTTACAAAAACATCATCACCTACCTCGAAATATAGATCCTTCCTCCTGTTGTCTGCATTACTTTTCTGTCTGCTCTGAGCTGTTCTCATGTGTTTCTGAATCTAATGAACTTTTTTTCCCATCTCTTTTACCAATTCTGGTCCCATCAATTTCCTTTCACCCACTTCATCACAGAAAGCTGGAGTTCGACACCGCTTCCCATATAACGCCTCAAATAGTGCCATCTGTATACTGAATGATGACTATTTTTACATGAAAACCCAACAAAAGAAAGATGTTGGTCCCAACTTCCCTGATAATCCATCGAACAAGCACGTGGCATATCCTCCAAAGTATGAATTGTTTGTTCTGACTGCCCATCTGATTGAGTATGAAAAGATGTACTAAAATTTAATTCAGTACCCAACGACTTTTGAAGGCCTTTCCAAAAGTTAGAAGTAAACTGGGATCACGATCAGATACAATGGAGAGAGGAACTCCATGTTACCTGATTATCTCTTTAAGATACAAATGCGAAAGTTGATCTTGGGAAAAAGTATCTCGTATGGAAAAAAATGAGCAGATTTAGTCAAGCGATCAATAATAACCCAGATTGAATTATTACCTCGAGGTGTCTTCAGCAATCCCACAACGAAGTCCATGGATATATTATCCCATTTCCACTCTGTCACTAGTAAAGGCTGAAGCATCCCTTTTGGTAACTTCCGCTCTGCTTTAACCTATTGACATGTCAAAAAGGTCACAGTAAAATCAGCAATATCCCTTTTTATTCCGTCCCACCAATAATACTCCTGAAGATCTCTATACATCTTAGTACTGCCAGGATTAACTGAAAACGGAGAACTATGAGATTCACATAACAACTCTATCTTCAACTGTGAATCACAAGGCCCACAAAATCTCTTCCCAAATCTCAAAACACAATCATTATCAATGTTGAATTTAGGAAACTTACCATTCTGAACCAGCTCTACCTTTTTCTGCAACTCACTGTCTTGCTTCTGTGCTTGCATCATTATGTCTGATAGAGAATATTTCACTGATACCTGAAACAAAATAGAAGGACATCATACACCAACAACTTCTATGCCAAAGTTCATCAAATCCTTAACCAAAGGATCACGTTCCAAAACCAACATTGTTAATGAAGCATTACTTTTTCGACTCAACGCATCAGTCACTTTATGTGCTTTTCTCAGATGGTAATGAATTGTGCAATCATAATCCTTGATTAATTCTAGACATCTCCCCTATCTCATTTTAAATTCTTTCAGAGTGAATATATACTTTAAACTTTTGTGATCAGTATATATTTCACACTTTACTCGATACAAAAGATGCCTCCAAATTTTTAAAGCGAAAACAACAACAGCTAATTC
Organism: Viscum album; assembly: GCA_963277665.1. Classification (NCBI taxonomy): domain Eukaryota; kingdom Viridiplantae; phylum Streptophyta; class Magnoliopsida; order Santalales; family Viscaceae; genus Viscum; species Viscum album. The sequence goes on along the minus strand of OY728128.1, from coordinate 254,809,709 downwards.
CAAATCACATGTAGGATAATTTACCTCATGAGTTTTCAACTGTCGTGAAGCATAAGAAATTATCTGATCATTCTGCATTAGGACACATCCAAGTCCTTTCAATCAATCATCACTGTAGATAACAAACTCACCATTCTTAAAAGGTAGTGCCAAAACTGGAGCATTCACCAATCTTCTTTTCAGTTCCTGAAAACAATAATCACATTCTTTTGTCTAGATAAACTTAACACCCTTCTGAGTTAGCTTATTCATTGGACTAGATAACCGTGAAAAATTTCTATCAAACCTTCGGTAGTAGCCTGCAAAACCAAGGAAGCTACGAATCTCAGTTACATTTGTGGGTCTTGGCCATTCTTCCGGAACCTTTGTTTTTGCCGGATCAACATTTATCCCATCTTTAGAAACAATGTGACCAAGGAAATAAATTTGTTGCAACCAAAACTCACACTTTCTGAATTTCCCATACAATTTATTTTCTTTTACGGTTTGCAAAATAACCCTTAAATGTCTTTCATTATCCACTGTACATTTAGAAAACACCAAAATATCATAAATCTCATCACTATCCCTGATATTTTTCACCATCGACCACCACTGATCAGCTGCACCTTCAAAATTGTAAATACCAAGACTAACCTTTTGATATTCTGAACACCCCATGACATCAAAAATATTCTCCAGTGCTTTAATCCACCCTTCAGCAAGCACAGGGTCAGATGATCCAATGAATGATGGGGGATGTTGCCTCATGAAATGTTCCACCACTGACATGTTCCTCTGCATTTTATCTGGCTGATATCGTGCATGGATACCACCACCATTTATCGCTTGAGTCAACTACGCCATTACTGCAACAAACTGTTTAGTTCTGATTCTGACCGTCTCAGGATACTGATTTGAAAGGTCATTTCCCTCTATATGCCTTCCCAGAAAATCTGTTCTGTTTCCTCTATGAAAAACCATTCTTAACACAGAAATATCTTAGGAGAAGAAACATGGTAATCTTCAAATGATATATCATTTCAATCATACCATAAAAAAATATTTTTGGATAATCATTTAATAAAATTCAAACTCCTAAAGTTATCTAAACCAACCTGTGATACCAACTATAAGGCCCAGCCTTAAACCTTACTTAATCTAGATTTATTACAAGATTACACATTGAGGATCTTTTTAGGTTTAGAGTTTTAGAGAATTAGATCACAAAACTTTCATTACATTCCACATTTAAAAAAAGTGGTTACATAAAAGATAGTATTCATTTTTTCCATCCACGGAAACATAATGAAAATAAAACATGGATTCTTTCATGACACTTCCTTGACTCTATCATCATATCATGTACCCTTCGCTTGTCCTGTGAAAAACATTTCAAAAACTTGGGATGAGCATAAAAAGCTCAGTAAGGGATATAAAAATATGGAAAGGAAACATGAGTATGTGTATACAAAAGAATTAGTGAAATAATACTCTACTCATAAAACATAACCAGTTTATCATACCTCATCAAATCATGATTAAATCATAGAAATCATAAGACATAAAGGTAACTTGAAGCATTCATAACATTCTTACGTAGGGAGTAACCCTCTTGGTTACATTTGGAATACCCATCATAGTATATTCCCTAAATTTCTTCAGAGAAAACATAATGTTTAACTCCTTCGCATTACCCAATGCATTAGAGATCTATATCATGCTCACCTACCCTTAGTTTATCACGAAAACACCTGTCTTCATAATAATTCCAAAGAACCATAACATAATCATATCACATAAAACATGCATAAAGTAAAGATAACATTTCCACTTTTCAATCACAAGATATCAATACAACACATTGATATAAAAACATTATAAAAACCATTTTCAATACCAAAATAAAATAAAAGAAAAACATTGTATTTATTTTTCATTTAAAAGAAGGTATGGCTTGTAGAGGAAGCCAAAACTCAAATAATAGTCACGGCGGCAGAGAAGTTGTTGTCGCCGCATACGTATGACAAAAACATTCCCATTTGTCGTTTAGTAAAATGATTCATATAAAGAGATTACTTTTGGATAAACGTAAAAGTAAAAGGGGTTATTCACCGTATAAAATAAGGATGTGTATAAAACAAAATATGCCTCAATGAAAGGAGGTTGAGACGAAGTCCCATACAAAGATCATTTTTTTAAATAAAATAGATCTATTGTGTGTATTCACTATAAGTAGACATAAAGAAAGTACAAATACAAGATAAGACATTATAATATCATGACATAATTTGAAAGTAGGAGATTAACCCAAATAATGGAAATTGGGTTAATAAGTTCCCTTACATCGTGTTCGACTTGACTCGATTGTTCATTAACGTCCTTTAAAATGGGTAACTCTTTTTGATTTGAGATCAAAGGCTTCCTTGGGAAAAATTCTTCCCAAAGTGAGGATTCAAGGAGTAAGATAGGGATGTGGAGAGACAAAATGGATAGGTGTTGGCCGAACCAAAGGCATTGGAAGTGTGGATAAGGTGGTAGAGGTGGAGCCTTTTATAAGAGGAGAGGAGGGGCACTCTTGGAAAGTTATAAAAGGTTACATTATTATAAAATGATTTTCGGATTTAAAAGGTCCCAAAATTATATACTTCTAGTATAAGGTGATAATTGTTCTAAATCCACCCATAAAATAGGTTTTTGACATGTGTAGGTCTTAGATTTTACATTATCTTTTCATATTATTTAAATCGTTAAATAATGAGGTCATCACTACATCATCATGGTGTGATAATAATTTAATTTATTTAATGTCTAAATATTATAAAAACTATATCATGATGTAGGAAATCTTTTTATCTTACTAAAGAATATTTATAGTAAAATATATGGCTTGTATAAGCCCATTTAAATTCTTTTTTAGTAAAACAACTCATGTTTGTGACATTTTTACTTTAACATTAAATAAAAATATATTAATGTCATTTTCCTTTCAAAGTGGCTCCATGGGGTCCCCAAGTTGACAAATGGATTGTCTTGGTCGGCCATGACACATCCAATAAGGGTAGGACATGGTTCAAGTTCATTTCATAATATTAAAACATTATTTTTACCTTAAATTACACTAATTACCTCTAATCGCGATTAAAAACTTAAAAGTTAGTATTCACCAAAAAAATTATTTGAATCCCATTGAACCACATTTTACTTCCTAATGACAACCATGTATGTCGTATTTTTTAAATTCAAACCACAGAGGTGGTAAAATTTCATTTAAACGAAAAATCAGTTTTTTAAGTACCACTTAGTGGTTTCACTATTCATCAAAAATTGATGTTTTTCAGAAAAATACCAAAAATTTACTCAAATCTATATTTGATATTCCGAATTCAAAAATGATGTCTATTTTAAAAATTTCAAAATATATAAGTTACATTAATTAATTTAATAATTAATTCCTGCTGTCAGAGAAAATAGCATGTTTTTTTGAAACAATAAGTATCAAAAGATTGACACTAGTTTAAGTCCAATTTCAAAGTGAAATTAATTCCAATGAACACTATTGGATTAAATGGTAAAAATATATTTTAATTTAACTTTAAAAGCAATTCAAAAGATAATATAATAATATAAATAAATTAGATTAAAAAAAGGTTTTGTTTTAAAATACAACATTTTTCACTATTCATTAAAAATTTAACTTTATCAGAAAAATATCAAAAATTTACCCAAAGTAAATTTCAATGTCTCAATCCTAAAGAATAATTTTATTTTGACTAATAGAGCATATAAAATTTTCAAAAGATTGATTTGAAAATGGTTTTCCATCAAAAGGTAGTAAAACAATCTTTTAAAAATATTAGTGTATTCCATGCTTAAGATTGAATTTATTCTCTTTTTAAGAATCTAAAACACTATCTAATTCACTAATAGACATAGATAAAAATATCTATTATTCATTGCTTACTTGGGATGTTACAAAACCATTATCATAGAAGAGAAAAATAACACCCAAATATGAATGGAGAGTGATAGAGAACATGATCATGACAATGTTCATGACTAAAAATTCATAAACAAAAGATGTTTGAAAATGTTTTTTGATATCATTGAAAATGATGAAAATAGGACAATATTTTTTTATAAAATCAGTTTCTTAATATTTCATAATTTTTATGATAAGATATACTTACTTGATTTTAGTCCATTTTATTAGAAAAATCTCATCCTTTGGTTGTTCCTTGATCAATATCCACTTCATTTCATAATCTTAGAGATAAATTATTCTTGTAACAAACACTAAAAAAGAACAAAAAATAATGATATATCATTCCTTATATATATACTTATTATAAATAACAAAATGGTTAACACATTTAATTCATATATCTTTATATAGTTAAATAGTACATTAATCTCGAAAATGTCATCCAAAATTCTACATAAACAAGTTCAAAAATAGTTAACCATATAACCCTTCCAATAAGAAAAAATTATAAAGTAGTTCACTATATTTCTCAATATAAACTTATCATTAATCTGCTAAACAACATGAAGTAGCTCTTATTGTCACATTAAAATTATTTGAATAAATTGATCATATATTATCTTAAAACAAGATTGAAAATATACCAACTTTCAAAAATTGACTCTTTAACCACTCCATAAATAAAATAAAATAATACTGAATATATTTTATAAATAATAAAATGTTTTAAACTCCATTAATTATAACAAAAAAAATCATCAATAAATTTTTTATTTAAAAGGTAATAAATACTTTCCAAGTTACTTTACCAATATATATCATCTATTTATCCTAAATAAATTCCACTTCCTTAACATCTAGAATATATTAACGAAAATCTTCCCTTAATAAAAATAGCAACATGACTTTAAATAACATTTCTAGTTAATTTGAACAATTCAACATATTTTGGAAAATCATTAATGAATAACTTATACATAAATTTTTTTATATATTTCATTATTAATATAGCATAATTCTTTAATTATAATAAATAAAAAATTCAAAATGCCACATACATTTAAAACCATTAGCCATGCTTCATCATCCTATTCCTTAATTACAATTTTCTATAATATGAAACATTAATCATGTCTTAATAGAAATTACACTCAATTTGGTATTGCATATAAAATTTAACAAAAACAGTACTATTAGAACAACCCACACCTTTCATATTTTATTTATAGTCTCCTCATCACTAGAAGTATAACCATTACTCATGCAACCATACTGATTCACTTCAATATTTTTCCCTTAAGAAATAGATTTTCATGACTCCCATAATATCTACATTTGAAACATTAAATATTCTATCATATCTTATATAGACCATTATTCTTATACATTGTGTTAACCAAAAATTTCATTTTTACTATAAAATTACAATATTTGGACCCTTACTTTCCACACTCAAAACATATTCCAATTCTTCTAAGTCATCCACTTGGGATCTTGTTCCCAAATTCTTGATATATAATAAATTTAATCTTCTTTCCTATATGATATCTACTACATGAAATATCAAAAAACACTATCATTGTGTTATTTTGTGGGTATGAGAGTTGGTTATAGTGATTTTTTTAATCATATAGCGTGATAACTAATTATTAATAATCAAAATATCCTTCACTCTAGTTTTCATCCCATAAGGGTTTTCACAAAAAAATTGTCTTTACAATTCATCATTGATCTAGTTCCATCACGTTCATACCATTAAATAAAATAAGAAATCATGGTGTGATTAACAATAATCACAGTGAAAAACAAAATAATCAATAAAAATAACATACAAGATGTCTAAATCATGAAAAAGTTTTTTTAATATATGAAACCATAGGTTTATCCTTAGTATTAATTGGTAATTATTTAAATCATTCATGATGGTTCATAATGATTTTTTGAATATCCAATGAATATACCCTAGAAGTGTCATACTATGTGTATAATAATGACCATTGTATTGAACTAGGTGACGTTAGAGTCCAAATAAATTTACCTTTTCAAAGTTATTAAATATAGGTAAACTGTTTCCATATCCATCTCTACATGTAGTATCTAGATAGGGATGTAATTTCTCTAAAAACACATTATCATTCCCTCACCAAGATTCCAGGTCATTTTACTATACACTGAATCATACTTGACTTAACATATGATAAATCCCTTGAATGATACTTTGAAATACCTCTAGGTATTTCATTAAATTTTTTATATCCTATATTCCAATGGTTAACTAAACATTTAATCGTATACCAAATATAGCGACCTAGGATTTTTATATATAAATGTCACATATTTTTATATGAATATTCAACACATTTTTTAAGACAATCCCAATGACTATAATAGTTTAGTTTCATTAGATATTATAAATGAAGGATTCTTATTTTAGGAATTTTCATAAACTTACCCCACAATTATCTTCTCCAATAGAAATCCATTTGAGTATACCATACACAAAACATTCATCATAACATGGGGATGTGAACATAAGAAAGGGAGAGATTAGATTCCATGTATGGGTAAATATAGGAGATTTTAATTTAGGATCATAAGAATGAATATGTGATCATGAAAATAACATAAAAATATCCTACCCAACCTTTCATAGATCATAAAAAAGTGTCTCATCATAAAACTGTATCTTTTTATAAAACATGGGCCATATAAGTGATAAATCATAATAAATCAACAATTACTCACAAAATAATGTCATAAATTTGTGTTAATAATATAAATATAGAAAAACATTTCATATATCAATTATAACTACCAAGACCATCAACATAGTGGATCTTGACTTATAACATATTTTCTATAGTATATCAGGATACACATGTTTCCTATAGTGGACTAGGAGACACATATTTCCTATAGTGTATAATGAATTGATACTTTTTTTCCATTTTTATTTCATTGGATATAAATCATTACATAATGAATTGGAGGGATATATATGTCACTACCATCTCATAATGAAAACCATACTTATGCATGGAATAATAACCTAAAACATTAATCATAACATCAAATCATATCCCATGTGAATAAAATGAGTTTTATATACATTTTAAAAATTAACCATAGCATAACCCTTGGAAAATAAACAAGTTTCATAAAAAATTCATGAAAATAATCATTAACTATCCAGAAAAAGAAAAAAGATGATATCATTTAATATTATCCCCAGTAATAAATATGTATCATAAAAGGATGTCATATTAGAAGAAAAGTGATTTAAATATATCAGTTAAAAATATTATTGATGAAAAAATCATTTATAGTTTGGTAAAAATTGAAAAAAACAAAAAAAATAATATTCTTTAAAAATAAACGTGGAAACTTATAAGGGGTACTTTAAAAATCATTTAAACATTTAATGTGGAAAATATCTTTTTCGATATAAAAAATAATTTTTTAAAAATAAAATTTTTTGAAAATTCTTTTAGTTGAAAATAAACCATAAATTTTATAAAATAAGATTAATTTAATGTAATATTCCTTAAAATGGAAAATTCTATTCATATAGTACATTTAAATAAAAATAATACTTGTACATTTTCAATAAAATACAAACATGCATTTTTTTGGAAAATGAAATAAAGATTCTATTTAATTTTTTGTAAAAAGTAAAACATGGGTAAAAATGTATTTATAAAATCATTTGAATAATGTCAAAAATATTTCAAAACATTTTTAGGAAATATGGTTTGGGGAGAAAATGTTTTTTGAACGAAGATTGAAATAAAGATGTTTTTTCATAAAAGAAATATTTTAAAATCATGAGTACTTAAAGAGAAGAAAATAATGTGAAACCTTATATGCTAATGAATTAGATATGTTAGAATAAAATTAATTAATTTCAGGATATATGGATCATATGATTTTATCATCAGAAACAGATTCATAAACAATCAGGATAAATGATGAGATTACACCATAAACCCAATACCACTTCGGTAACATTGAATCCTAATCCCTAGGGAAGAATAAAATTATATTAAACTAAAAAAGTAATTATAATTATTTAATTATTAATATTACATTCCAATGTGTAGGTATATACATCTCATTTAGTAATATAGGTTCATAACATAACATATGTCCCAAAGAATGAAATTTCATACAAAAATCCAATTCAAATTTCAATACATTTAACTAAAGAACACATGAAATAGGGATAATAAAATGGATATGTAAATACGAAAATATATATTAATAACAATCATAAAATATATTCATGGTCAGTATATACACCTCAAAAAACAATCATTTGGTTAATATGACATGTGTCTCATAGAAAAATAAATGTGGGACAGAAATCCCTTACCATAATATCAACATCCACAGTACACATTCTTAGATCTTTTATAATAAATATATTTTTATTATAAAACTTATACAGAACTATAAATATATATATCATGCAATATATGATTTACTTATGTCCTTTTAATGCCCATAATTTAACAATTCTATGTGAAAGTCACGTCTCATGCCATAACTGCTTTGTTTTTCATGTATTTTGTGATTTTTTTGTCCTCATAATTTTATAATAGATAATTAATCTAAAAAACTTCCAAAATTATATAAATATAATATATATTCATTATGTATGTTAATATAGTGATTATTAAAAGTTATAGACAAAAAATTAAATAAACTATTCATTGAGATGGTAGGTCATATGTACTCAGGAAAAATGTTTTCATTTTCCCAAAGGAAAGAAAGAAAGAAAGTTAAATTGTGTATTACCACTAATTAAGAGTTTTTATTTTATAAATATCATATATTTTCATTAAAATCGTCCTTTTTACCTTCCATGTAAAGCGTGAACAAATCAGATCACTTCACGAGGTGGTAGTCTATTGTACACACTAATGATGTTATCGTATTACCATATAATGTAAAGTAATAAGGAACATGTTATATAATTATTACATAAGAATAATATCATAAATAACATATATTAACAATAAATAAATTATAATATCCATCTGTGAGAGGTGGTGATGGAAAAGGATTTACATCTGTTAGTGAGGCGATAGTCTACCGTACACACTACTAGTGATTTTGTATCCCATTTGATTGAAGTGGATAATGATTTTGGCAATTACATTTACATAATAAAATATAATTATAATTAATGAAATTATATTATTATTTAATAATGTTTTAATAATAATTTAAGGATTTTGATGAAAAAATAAAATAAAATGCTCAGTTAGAGACATTACCACTTCTTTGGAAAAAACCTTTTGGTTTTCACTAATAGAATTCCTAGGGTGGATGTATGAAAAAAATATAGATTTCATTATTGGAGGAGGGAATTAAGGAAATTATTTGTGTAGGTATTTTTAAAAACAAACTATTTCTGATGTGTGAAGAGGATAGGATAATGGGTGGCCATTCATAAGTGTGGTGAGTCACAAAAATGTAATTTTTGAAAAAAAGGTGTGGCCACATTTTCCACACAACTAAAGGCTAAAAAATGACATTTTCTAAATTATAAGATATAAGGTTGAAATATTTCCATAAAATGTATTTCATATTTTTGTTTTCATTTTTATCCGTTATGTTTTTAGTTTAACACCCTTTGAACTCATTTTTAAAATAATCAAATTCTATATATATATTTTAATTTTTTAATATACATTGTGGTGAAAAAATTAGTTGAAATTATTAGATAATATAAATTATTCTAATTCCCAATGTTCCATCCATTTTTTTCAAATTCTATTTACATAAGTGGGAAAATATAATTTAAAATTAATCTCAAAGACACAATGAGAAAGTTGGTTTTTATTGTGAAAATGCTCCAAAGATTCAAAATCAATTATATAAAAATTCAATATATATTTATAAAATGATAGAAATTATATTAATAGATCTCTTATTTTTATAATTTTTATTTTAAATCCATATTAAAACATTTTTTTGTGTATTTAAAATAGTTAAAATAATTGAAAAGTCTTATTAAAATCATGTACATTACACTATTCATCGAAAAATATATTTGGATTGAAAATTGTAAAAAATTCATTCGAAGATAATTTTGAAATTAAGATTTTAAAAATTAAATTCATTTTTTCCAAATATATTTTAATTTTTTAAAAAAATAAGTTTTAATATAAGTATGGAAAGAGTGACAAAATTGTTTTTTAGAAAAATTCAATTTTAAATGGTAATTTCTTATTTTTATATTATATTGTCTAGAAAACTCATAAGATGAATGTAGAAAATTTGATTGAATATATAATATATAAATTTCAATATTTTCTTTACCAAAATAGTTATTTATATAATTGTGGTTAAATTTGTTTTATATGGGAATAATTTTTCAAAAAAAAGATATCCTTTAATTAAAATTATTTTTAATTTGCTTTCTAATTAATTGGTCACTAAATAATTAATTTTACAAACTTGTGTAAAAAAATAGTATCATAATTTATTTAAAACTATTCATTCTTAAAATTACAATGACTAGGTAGAAACCATCAAATTGAATAACAATATTCTAATAGTATGTTATGTATAGTTTGAACTTGTTTTTTACGTGTAACAAAAAATATCTAAAAGTTTAAATTCATTTGAAAAAATAATACAAAAAATATCAGGGGGGTACATTATTCATTGATTATTGATGGAATAAGCATGTGATGGTCAAGAAACATTAACGCTCTCAAATATGAATGATATTTTCTATAATTTTAGATGACAAAGTTTGTTTTTAATGATTTTTCTATTATCTATATATCATAAGATGAGGGTAAAAGAGAAATATATAGTAATTATTTCATTCCAATTTCATAATAGAAACTTTCAATTCATGTTTATTTTATTTGGGGTTAGGAATTCCACAACTATTATCATAGGATCAATGAACATTGTATTTATTGACATCCTAGATTAGTTCATGATAGTGTTCATCGGTGACATATTCTTGGACTTAAAGTAATATGAGGATCATGGTGAGTATATATGAAATGTTTTTCATGTCATTACACACTATTATATATATTGTAATCTATCAAATTGTGAGTTCTATAACCACAATATGAATTTCCTTAGAAATGTGGTGGCTCTAAAAAGAGTAGCTATGGATCCCTTAATGATTTATGTAGATGTTTCTTGAATAGAACCCAAGAATACGTATAGGTCAACAATTTTAATCGTATTATTGGACATTATCAATGGTTTGTGTCTAATTTATCTAATATTTTGGAACATTTTCATCATTTACTGGGATGTATCATTCATTTTTTTGGAATGATTAGTGTTCGAAATTTTTTTTACTACCATAATGGAATGAATTTCAATACTTTTTCCAGTGATTATTAGTGGTGGGATTCCTGGAAAGAATTATTTTGTGACATTTATCACCATGATTTGGGTAATGTATTGATATTTTAGAGGGTGGTTATATCCAAAGGGTGCCAATATTTATCCCCCATTACTATTAATATATCACTAATGATCTATACTTGACTACTGAGGTATTTTCCATGTTGTTTTGGGGACATTAGCTCATTATTGAACTTTTTATGTTTTCATAGATTATAAAATCATGAGGTACAACTTCTCTCATTGGGGTATAAATTACATCATGGATGGTGGATGGTGTTATTAAAATACCATGTCAATCATATATATTATATACGCATGAAATAAAATTTTTATGTTGTTGTGTTGAGTAGAAATTTATAGAAAGATGTCGTTTATGAGTCTGGATATGAATATGGAGTAATAATGGAGCTTGCTTCATTATATCCTGATGATGAGTAAATTTACAGTAATGGGTTTTTGAATCATTTTACTAAGAAATATTTCCTACTATATTATGTGGAGGAGTTTCAATGGGGAAACTTATTGGTAAAGGTGTTCCAAGATCACGATTTACATGGATATTATCCAATTAGATGGTTAGAGGTTGATCAACATAAGATGTTGTTTCTTTTTCATTTTATTCCATTAGAAATTTTTCAGTGGGTTCTAAAATAGTTTCTAAGCTCACCAATGGATGTGAATCTTGACGTGTCTAATATTTAGCATTCCTAGAGTAATTTTTTAGGTTAAAGAATGAAATGGTTAGTGATAGAGTTTATATAATTATATTAGTTCTATATGCGGGTAAAGGTTGATAATTATGTTATCAGAGAGTTTTTTGTTTGATTAATTTTCAGTGAGTAGAAGTGGGAGTACATATTGATGGATTTATTCACATGTTTTATCCATGTATAAGGAAAATTGGATTTTATTTGGGTGATCGTGGATAGTTTCAAAAATATGAATTATATCCTGGAGATTAAGGTTTCATGTGTTGTTGATGCCTTGGTAGTGTGTTATGTGGATAATATTGTTAAACGTCCTGGGTTTATTATGGATATGTTCTCTAATTGAGATCCAAATTTTAACTTACTAGTATTTAGTGGTCTTCAACATTCTTTTTTCACCCATTTACACTTTAACACTACTTTTCATCCATAGTCATAGGTTATAATAACCATGCGATTCAGATTATAGAGGGTATGTTTCCTACATGTGTTTTATATTTTATTTATTTTTGGGTAAATCAATTTCCATAGGATTAGTAATCATATAAATATATTTATCAATATTCTATTATAATGGCTATGTGTCAGGAAGTTTATGATAGAATATGAGGATCTCCATTATGTTGGACTGAGATTTTGGAGTTATTGATCCATGGATGAGATTTGGTAAAATGAATGACTAAGAAAGTGAAAATGATTCTTGAGTAGATAAAGGTAAAAAATTTTAACTATGTTATGTTTATTAATGGTGGAGGCCTCAAGTTTTAAAGGATGTAAATGATGTGTTTTTAAATTTTTGTACTCATAAGGTTCAGCAGATGTCTGGTTTATGGGGTAATCTTTCCCATTGTTTTATTGATCCAATTGATGTGTTAGGTTATGTCAGTGAAGTAGTGTATATACTATATCTTCATATAAGAGTTGATAATATCTGTGGTTTTTTATATCTATTATAGATTCTTCAATTTTATCATGATTATTTTAACATCACTCATTGTGGTAGATCAAATATTTATTAAGAAACAACATTTATGAAGAAGATAATAAATATTTGGGATTATCAAAATATGTTAATTTTTGTGTGCACCATTACATTGGTTTGTGTGTTGTATAGGTATGGTGTCTTAGGGGAGTGTATGTAGGAACACATGTCACAAATTTACACATAGTATCCTATTTTATTTTTAACCTTGTATCTATTTAATTTTTAGATGTTTTATTTTGTTCTAATTTTATTGAGATTATTTCCCCTTGTGCGTGGTTGTTTTGGTGAGTGTTTTATTTTTGTTTAAGTGGAATATTCCAGCTATATTTAGGTTTTATAATTATTTCCCTCATTTATAAGTTAATTTTAAAAACAAAATATTAAAATTATATTATAGGTAAATTATGTAATTTCATAAAATTCACCAAACTATTTTATTGCATATTTTGGGTATTAGAGGATTCATGGGGAGGTTTAGTGAGAGATAGAGGGAGTTTAAGCTAATTTTATTTCATTAAACTCATATCAATGTATGGTGATTTGAAACTACTTCAGGATCTATTTTTATGTGAAGCGGATTTGATTTGGTATTGTTTATTTCACCATGAGGAGTTGAGTTACTGTGTAAGGTATGTTTTGTGGTAGGCAGGACAATCCCTGATAATTTAGTGTCAATTTTCATCAAAGGGGGAGGATGGCTATAGAATTATGTTTGTTAATTATGTCTTAAATCCCCATGGGTTAGTATTACAAATGTTATAATGTTCTTGTGGTTTATTGTGATAATTCAAGGATATTTTTTATATATTTTAAGATTAATAATACATGAGTTCTATTATGGAATGACTTTTCGCTCAATGATGTGGGGTGTTGGGTGGTCTATTTTTACGGTTCTAATATTCTGGGGGGTATTTCATTATTGTGTAATGTGTTACACCATGGTTCATGTTTGGGGAGTTATAAAATTTTAGTATTGGTCGACGATTTATTAAATGAACTTCGGGTATATAAAATGGTTGAATAGACACCTTGGGAACATTTTAATATTTATTACACGAATCATTCCAAATTATTTTTACCCTCATTATTTAGGGAATATCATACTATAATTTATGGACTGGGTAAGAATTGTAGAATTATTCCCTATGTCACATTATGATCAAGTGTTATACAATTATTATTATATATTCAGCTAATATTTCATATTCCTCAGAATCATATGGATCATATTGAGTGAAATTTGGTCATATTTTGATGTCTATTTGTTCCATGGATTGGTATAATTGACATCCTCTATGAGAAGTTCTATTTTTATCCATCTTTCCCATTTTTTATTCATTCTTTATCTCTATTCATGCTTCTATGAGGATAAAACAGTATTATTCATTATAATTGATGATTTTTTGTCAATTTTTAATGGGAGATTGATTTATATTGGTCTTCTGTTAGATCCCTTGATGTATTGAAGGCCATTATCATTAGTTCTTTCTCATTCTTGTACCGTACTGGTCAAATACCTAGTTGAGGTAGGGGATTAAAATAATCTCTTCTATTATCATATGTAAAGTTGATAGTCATTTTTTCACCCTTTCTAGGTTAATTGTATGGATGAATATAAGAACTACAGTAAGAATAATAACAAATTACAATGGAAAAAGGGGTGATTCACATATGGTTATATGTTTGTATATTATTGATGTATTATTTCTTAGTAATTTGATGTTAATCGTTCTGATAAACCATGTTTCCTATAGTTGGATTAAATGTTTATACTTTTTGGAATGTTTGATCACTTTAACTTTTAATTAATCATTTCTATACAATTATATAATTATATATATGTTGTTTTTACAAGATGTATTGAAATAATTTTGTTTAATGATTTCTAATGGAGTATTTATACTATTTTCTATTATATTTTTTATTGTTTGATACTGTTTTTTGTGTCCATTATTTATGTTTTTATAATGGAATTATCTAGTTGAGGTGTCTAGTTAAGATAAGGGGGAGTGGCTATTAATGGGCATCAATTTATGAAATTTTTCGTGGTTATGGTAGCAGTGTCATGGATGCTTGTATAGAAAAAGGATGGTTTTCTAGATTTCATGTTTTTTATTAGTATCAGTAATTTATATATTATTAAGGTGGTGTGTTTGGTTATCATCAGATCATATAATCAAATATTGGTGGCATGGATCATGGTTGGAATTAATGAAACTAGTAATATAAAATGGTCATTAATTGAATGAATTGTTGTTGAAAAAATATAGATGGATGTAAATTTGGATTATGATGAATAAATGATTTCACATTATGTATGGATAAATTAATGTAAACTGGTATGTGAATGGAAAATCTAGATACTAAAAATGATATGGTAAAATCAATTTCATTTATGCCATGAAGTTGTTTTGTTTCATTAAGGTTGCTCGGTATGATTGGCTTGTTATGAAATTAGTTATTATTGTGTGATGTCTAGAATGAATTTTTATTTATAGGTAACATTGACAGGGATGTTGAAGGTGTGGTTTTACACTTCCACTAGTATTATTGTTGATATATATACATTATATTTTCAAGGTATATTATATACAACAACACCTACATTGGCTAAACTTTCTAACAAAAATATGAGGTCATGGGATCCATGTGTTTTCCATAATATATAGATGTTTTACTATACTAGGGTTTTTTGATAAAATAATGGTTTTCATAGAGGAATCAGTTTGAGTTTTTTTCAGAAACATTCAAAAAAATTTCTCAATTACATTTTTAGCTGGTGAAAAATATAATTTAAAATAAAGGTATTCATTGGTATTTTATAAGTGACACCTTAGAATGTATATTGGTTTAGAGGTTGGTAGGTTTGGATCATCCACACCACTTGAGGGATTTTTTTCGTACTCCATAAATCTCACATTTAATTGATATATATATATATATATATTTGTGAATCTCTAAAAAATATTAGTGTAGGAATGGTTACCATACACAAACGATTGATCGACAATATGGATTAATGTGATCATTTATATCTACTAGAGATTTTCCATCTTTTTTCTTCATAAATCAGTGATGATAAAATTTATTGTGTTATATTTTAAATCCATTTTTTTGAGTTCTTGATTTTATTACTATGTAGAGAGGGAACATGTGTTTATAGTGTTATGATAACAATAATAAAAAGGAACCCTTTATATCCACATAAAAGGAATCTGACCCCATGTAGTTTAAAGCCACTTAAGAGAATATGTCATACCTTTTAAAGTTCTCTAACATGGAAGAATTAAAATTTGTTTGATGTTTTACAGTGTTGAATATTATGTAAAATATTTATAGGGATGGTTGGTGAGGGTAATATAGATTATTAACCCTTTATATTTCACCTCAAAGGGAATATGGGTCAATAAGGTTAAGTTGTTTTCATAAGAAATGTGTCCCTATGGGAAGTAGGGTTTTTTGGCTGATAAGAAAATGGATCACTAAAAAAATATGATATATTTAGAAATATATTATAAATAAGGAAATGTAACACCCTATTAATTTAGAATATATTTATCCCAAAATAAATTTAATTTTATGTATGCTTCATTACATGCAATAGTGAGTTTAAATAAACCATGATATATTTTAAAATATTTATATATAAATGTGACCAAATTTAAAAAGCCATTAAATTCGTGGGTATGATTATTATTACGTAAATATTTAAATATTTATTAATTTATTTATGAATATAAATTTATTTAAAAATTCATAATAAATAAGCACTCAACTTTAATATAGATGATTTATTATAGAAAAAATATTTTTCCTCAATTTTTTTTATTTATATTGTGAGAAATTATAATAGTTAGATTTTGTAAATTTTTAAAAAATTTATTATATAAAATTATTCTAATTTTTTAAATCTACATATATATATTAAATTAGTTTTATATTTTGTGATTTTTAAGAAATATTAAATTTTCAGTGAATAGTGAAAATACTACTTTTTATCACTTTTTTATTTTTTTAATAAAATAAGTATCATTATTATTTTAGTTATATTTAAAATTAAAATATGTATTATTTAGTTTTATTAAATCTAATTAATTTCATTTATATTAAAATTAAATTGGATTTCAGTTAATGTTTATTCTTTTTTTTTAAAATTAATTTTTTCTTCAAAGAAACTATTTTGATGTGCATAATGTTCCCCTAATTTTAACTAATTAACATAATAATTAATAAGTAATGATTTAAATAAAATTAATATATTATATATCTAAAATAAGAATTTAAATTAATTTAATTATGATTTATTTCCATATAGTTATTATAAGATCACCATATACTTGAATAATGGATTTATGGAAAATAGTTTTTTTACACCAGTATCGGTTTAATTGTAAATTAGTCAATGTATCTTCAGGGTGTTAAATATGAAAAAATGGATTCCATATTGGAATAATTATAATTTATATTATCTATTAATTTCAACATAATTTTTCACCCTAATTCTTAGTAAAAACATTAAAACATAATTACCACGGTTCGGGTAAACACTGGATTACCACGTGTTAGACTAAAAATATAATTGTTAAAAATGATCAAAAACATGTCTAGTTCATTTTGTATGGTAATATTTCTACATTATATATTATAATGTTCTAAAATGGTTTATTCAAGATCCTTTTTTCATGATAGAAACATTTTATTTCATTCGTCCCTTTCCAAAATTCTAAATGTGTCCTCTCCCCTACTTATAAAAGGCCACTCCATATCCTCTCCCATTAGACCTCCCAAAAAACATTTGGATCAGAAACTTCAACCCAAGATAACTTAATTATCTCCCTATATTCATCGATTAATCCAATTTTTCATTTTAAATTCAACCTAAGAAGTCTTTTGGAGAAAACGTATAGATGTTATTCAAAGAATATGTTACATTCGTAACCCAACATTTTATTTTGTTTTTTCTTCCATCTCATTCGAATATTTATAAAACATGTTTATATAATAAACATAGTATATTAAATATTATAATATTTTTGTTTTTTTATGGGAATTACATAAAACTATTTCCTCCTTCCTCAAATAAGAATATGTACTGTTGATCATGCATATACAGGATTATCGCCTCACAAACCGACCAAAATTTTTTTCCATCACCAATTCTAATGAATAGATATAATGAATTATATAACTATAATATATTAAATTTATGATATAATTATACTTCTTTAAATATAATATCACTTATACGTTCATAATATAAATTCTATAGGGAATATGATAACACTGCTCTTGTGTTTGGTGGACTACCGCATCAAGAAGCTATGTGATTCGTTTTTACATATGATTTACATGGATGGTAATAAAGATTAATATGATGTTTAAATATTATATTAATGAAATATTAATCATTATGGGAAATAATTATATCATATAATTTCATACCTTACAATCCATTAAATAAACGATATAGTTGTTCTTGTGTATGAAGGACTACCGCCTTATGAAGCGATGTGATTTATTTTTTTCCGCATCACATGGATTCTATGTGTAAGAGTATTAATGGAAATAATTTTATATTTAATATATAATTATCAACCTATAATTATAAAATAACTCTTATCATTTTTCCAACATGATCGTCGAAAAATGGAAACGTTACCCCAATGTACTTATAACATACCATATGTTTGATTTTAATGTATAAATTCTTAAAAACATTATGTCATGGTTGGTTTTAAAATAATATTTATTAATAAATATGATTATTATTTTCTTATTACTAATCTAGATATGGTAAATTATAATCTATTTTACCTTAGTTAACATTCCAATGTGAATTTTGATGTATGGGCTATTTGTCTATAAAATGTTCAATATGAAATGAATTTGTTAAGTAAATGAATAATACATTGTACAAATAAAATAAAATTAATAATAAAAATCTATACATTTTATAATAAATTATATAATTAAAATAAGTTTATCATTCATGAATATATGGAGAACAAATGACGATTCAGGCCTCAGGTAAGGGTTAAATTTCAAACTTCATTCTTGGAGACACTTGTTCTATTATGCACCTAATTTTAGTAATAGTGTATATATATAAACATTACATTTTATATCATTAATAATTCATATATAATTATATTTTAAGTTAATATTTTTCTAATTCACTAATTTCATTTATGATAAAAAATCATCCAATGTAGCAAGGATTTATGCCCCTATATCATTTTATTCGAGATTTTGTATACAGGAATATCAAATGTAGTAAATATTATATTAATGTTTTAATAAAACTATATAAATTTATTATCCTATGGTTATTCATGAAATTTTCAATCAATTGTAAAATTTTCCTCACTTTTTTACTTAAAATTATTGGGAAAATGTATTTAAGAAAATATTACATCATTTCACTCTTAGGAAGAAAATATTTTTCGTCCATATCCATGTTTTCTAAATAAAATTTCAAAAACGTTTTTAATATTATCCTATTATTATTCAAATTCATTTTTACTATGTTTACGTATTAAAAAAATGGTTTAAAAATAATTCTTCTATTTTTTCTTGAATAATTTTGTTTTTATCTTTTACTAAAGAGGTGAAAAGAATATTTGTTTTAATATTTTAAAAATTAATGTTATTTTCCACCACCATGACCAATATTTTCCATGAATAATTATTTATAATTTTCTAATGACATTTTCAATGAAAATGATTATAACTATAATTTTATTAATTCTAGTTTTTTCATATTTTTTAAAGTGGAATGGTTATTTTCCTCTACGATATTATTAATATTTTAAAGGTATTTCTATTCATCAATAAAAACAACCCTTAGTGTTGGTAATTATTTTAAATTATTTGTATATATCCCCCACATTTATTGATATATTACTCTTACTTCCAATAATAATGTAATTTATCCTTATGTTCATTTACCAAATGACATCATTATGAAATTTATTTTGATTATGATATGAAAAAATATTTTAGAAATCATTTTATTTCACCAGAAAATTATTATATTAGGATTTATTATTGAGTTACCTTATCTGGAACTCATATATCATGAACTTGTTATTATTCATGCACCTAGATGACACTCTAATGAATTGGGTAATGTTATATTCTCACTATATTACATGTATGAGATTAGGGAGTAATCATAATCCATTATGGGGCTCTAACCACCAAGTGATATTTCCTAGGTAGTATCCCTTAACAATGTTTATGTCACGTGATATGTTTTTACCAAATTTCCTATGTTTCCGTAATCTTATGATACCATGGTATTTTTTATACTTATATGTGATTAACCATGTGACTTATCTTTTGGGATATAATTATATATATTTGGATCTCATGTTATATATCCTTATAATGTTTATTCTTTTACTATTATTTTTATATATACCCTTTGTTTTATGTATTAACCATGTTATATTATGTTGTTTTAGGAGTTCAAATGGATTTAGGAACTCACTATGGAAAATAAAAAAGGTATTCCTTGTTTTAGTTTCCTTTTATCTAATATAATCATAGTTTTTGATAGACACTAGGCCTCATGATCTTTGAGGGTGTACTTGTTAGAAATTTATGTTTAAAAATCATGTAATAATATTGGAAAAAGTCTTGGGTCACTAAAGATGATATTATAGAAATGGTACATATAAACATTATAAACTAGGATAATAATTTTTTTAGATAACCCTATGTATATATCTAAGGAGTAGTCAATTTCTTAGCAAATATATCAGCAAATCTTCATGAAGTATGGAGTGAGTGGTTCTGGAAAAATTACATCACTATATTGATACTTAATGTGGATGTGGTTATAGAATAGATATTCCTTGGGTTAATAAATAATAAAATGGCACATTGATATAAAATAGAGTGTTACATGGTAGACATTAATATGACTTAATTCACACCAGGGTTGACACTCTATGGGGAAATTCTTTAGAAAATCAAAAAAAAATATGAACCATTATGATAGACTAGAATGCATATTTAGGTTAGAAAACCTTATAAAAGTCATTACAATGGATAATTCAGAATGAAACCTAGAGGTTCATATGTTAGGACATAATTATCATTAATAAGTTATTCCTTCTAGGTTTTTAAGTTAACCTTTGGCATGATAATAATGTCTCTTCTTGTTTGGTTTAATATCTTTAGTCAATGGTGTGAAATATGAGAAAAAATAATGAAAACCAATGTGATGGAAAATGTAATGATTTCATTAACAATATGTTTGTGATAATGAATGAAAAATTGAGATATATTGTGATAATGAAAAATGAGTGTTGTCTAATTATGATAAACGATATCAATATAGTTTAATTTCCAAAAACATTAATGTAGATGAGGATTGTTTCTCATGGATGTTCATGTGGTAAATATAAAAAAGAAAAGAAGTTTCCATTTCTAATATTTCAAAAATGTGGGAATACACACCATGTAAAATTACTTACATGGTGTGGAAGATGATTTATGTGAGGAAAAAGTGAGAAAAAATAACTAATTTCTAAAAAATGTACATTATTGTTATGAATATAAATAGATATAATGTCTATCCTACGACACCAATAACGATTCATAAATTTGGTGAAATTTTTCATTATCCAAGTAAAATAAATAATTAAAATACTAATTCATAAGGTCATATGTTATTACAACCATTGAATTGGAATTATTGAATTGTTTAGGTGTTTCAACACAAGAATAATGTTGTTGAATTATTTTTATGAATGGTATTCAGGTTAAAGAATCATAAAACTAGTATGTATTGTTCTGTAATAGTTCTCTTTAATGATTTGAAATAATATGTTTAACAGTACTAATTTCCAATAATTTTGATTTAATGAAATGGTGATATTTTATGGAATAACATATAATTGAGGAAAATATAATCTTTTACCTGTACTTGATGTTTAGGTAATTATTAGAAATTGAGATTATTTAATTTTTTGGAAACAAATAATCTTTATAGAATAAATTTGTTGTTAAAAAATTATTGAATGATTAATGTTATTTTAAGGGATTTCATTATATATTTGGAAATATTTTATTTATTTTAGAGGTATATAACATGGAGGTTTAATGTTAATGATTATTTTGGAGGAATGATATTATGTTTTTTCAGATATTAGTTGAAGGTTGTTATATAACCTTTTATGTTAAAAAAATCTTTTATATTGAATTTATTGAGGTTATTTTGGATATATGATTACTTATTTATGGAGTTATCAACATTAACACTTTGGATTTATGGTTCAATTTTAGAGATTAATATATTAATATTAATTTTGGGTATCATCATATTTTATGAAGACTTTTGGTTTTAATAAATATATAAGGAGTATATCTTTACTATTTTATGAATATTATCTATTAATATTTAGTTATATCATTTTATGAAGAAAATAATCATATTGGATATTCATTTTACATATTAATAGGTGATGTGAAAATTGATTGAAACATAATGAAAGTAGGAAATTGAGTCTATGAAATAATATTTTATCAATTAATTATATTTTTATTTTATATATATTTATAGAAAATGAATCCCTCAATTATAGTAATTATATGTTGAAATAAAATTGTTATCATATTACCCACAAATTCGACAAATCAATGGTCTTTTAATTGTACATTGATTTTGGTTCTGTGGATATTAAATTTATCTTCATCATTTACTTTATTTTATCAAATGAATATTTTCTATCCCTATAAATATTTATGTTTATATATAAGTCAATATTTTCACATCCCCCAATGTTTACTTATAAAAAACCAAGATATGTGATGAACTCTATATTTACCAATCTTTCTTTTTAAAATGAATTTTTAACATCTTCTACAATGTGGGTTTTCCATAAAGTAATTTTCAAATGTCCAACCCTTGGTTACTGGGCACAATTTATAATTGAGAGGAAAATATTTATTTGAGGGGGAAGAATATAACGCCATAATATTTAATATATAATTATCATTAAATAAATTATGTTTCTCTGATAACAAGTGTTACATATAAAAGTTTGTTGAAACGAACTGTGATATAATATTAAAAAATAAATATTTAAACATGTAATATTTATCATATCCATAAAATTTCACGTTATGAATAATAATGAATACTTTTTGATATATTTATAATCATTATAATGAATATAAATTTATTTCAAAATTCTAAATAAATTAGTACTCAACTATATTAAAGATATTTTATTCTACAAAAATAGCATTTCTTTTAAAAAATGATTTTTTATGAGAAAATATTATAATTAATTTTTGTACATTTTAGATATATAATTTTATAAAATTAATATTATTTTTTAAATTAAAATATTTATATCGACATAGGGTAAAATATTGGTATTTCTTAGAAACTATTAATTTTTCATTGAATAGTAAAAATCAATTTCTTTATAAAATTATTGTTTTTAAATAAACTATTTCCAATTATTATATTTATTTTATTGAAAATTAACATAAGTAATATTTAGTTTTTCTAAATACAAATAATTATATTTAAATGAATTTAATATTTGATTTTAGTATAGTTTTATTCCTAGGATTACAAATGTTTCATCTTGAAAAACTATTTTAATGTGCGTAATGTTCCTCAAGTTTAATTAATTAAAATAAAACCAAATAAGTAATTATTTAAATGATATATATATCTATAAATATTAATTTAAATTTATTTAATTATTTTTACTTTTCATATAGTAATTAGAATATCATCTTATGCATGAAAAATGCATTTCCTAAGAAAATATTTTTTATATATATCTATGTTTCCAATTTTAAATTATCTTCTTCCAAAACAATGAGTTGAGTTTTTCAAAATCTATTAAAAATATGTAATAATCATAATTTATAATATCTAATAAGGTAATCTCAATTTATGACCATATTTAATTGTAAAAACATCATAAATTAATTACCGTGGCTAAGGAATTTTTTTACCAGGGGTTAAAATAAATAGATATGGGTTAAATATGAACCAAAAATTGAATAATTAATATTTAACTATAATATTTATACCATATATCTTTTACGGTTTCAAATTTTAACCTTTTAAGTTGTTTTTAATGAGTAAAACATGGGTGTAATTATTTTTTTTATGAAATTTTAAATATATCCTATCCACCAATTATAGAAGGCCACCCCCACCTCTCATTCAAGCACTACAAAAAATTGGATAATAAAATAACTACAGAAATAAATTTATGAATTACCTACCCTTGTTCTAGATACATTTTTTGTCAAAAATCAAACTAAGGAGGGTTTTTGGTGTATACATAAAAAAGTTGTATGAAGAAGAGGTAACATCATTTAACAGGTGTTTTATTTTATTTATTCTTCAACGATGTTAAAATATTATTAATCGATTAAGATATAATAAAACATTTATATTACATATAATTATATTTTTTTCTGGTGAGGTAATTACATATAACCATCTCCACCTCCCTCAAATGGTAAAGAGAACTGTTGGTCATGTGTATGGTAGAATAAAACCTCCCGAACTAATGTAATTGTTTTTCCATCACTAATTATTATTGATGGATGTATTTAATTATATAATTACTATATATTATAATTATGAAATAAATATATTTTTAATAACAATTTCCCTTATACCTTTTTACTTTCCATTCTGTTTAGAATATGATCACTTTGCTCGTGTGTATGGGAGACTACCATCTTACAATGATTTTCGATTCGTTATCTATTACACATTACATTAAAGGTAATAAGGATTAATTATCCATATATTATATTCATGAAATATCATATTTTTTAAAATTTAAATATATCATATAACTTCTTACCATACTATCCATTGAATAAATGATAATGTAATTCTGGTGTACGATAGACTACCACCTGATAGAGAGATGTGATTTTTTTATTACCACATCATATTGATGCTATATTGAAGGGTATAAAAATAAATAATATGATATTTATATTATAATTATCATAATATAATTATAAAAAACACTTAACTTACTTCTACAGTGAACCTCAAAAATGGAAACATTACTCATGTATTTATACGACCCACCAGCTCCAAGATTATAATGTAGTTCAATTTTTGCAACCATATTTAATGGTTGGTCTTAAAATTATAATTAATTTATAAAAATTAATATAATGATATTATTAACATTTTCATATTATTATATAATAATCTATTTGACAACATTATACTTACCAATTTGATTTCGAACTAATGAGTTGTTGATCGTTAAAACATCTGACAAGAGTTTGATTAGTTAAGTAATTGAATGTGAAAAAAAAATTAAATATGGGGAATAATATATATGAATTTTTTTTGAGAAATTAAATAATTAATAAAATTTTTCCATTTAGAAATATAACTCACTTACATGATGATTCAAGATCTACATAAGAGTTTTAACTGAAAACTTCTTTCTTTGAGACGCATGTTCATTTATGCATCTAATTTATTTTTAATTGTGTATACACTATATAATTAAATATTAATTAACGAATCCTTAAAAAATAATGATATTCTATGTTATAATTCCAATATTTCATCCAATATTTTTATGATTCAAAATTTTCTTAATAAGTAAGTGTTTGTATTTCAATATCATTTTATATGAGATTGTTATTCCTAAATTTTTATTATTGGAAATTAGTTGATCATTGTATAATAAAACACAATAATTTTGTTTCCCAGTGGTTATTTGAGAAATTTTTAATACATATTACTATTTCAGTCACATTAATAATTAAAATTATTGATAAATTGTTTTTAGGAAATGATGACTTCATTTCTCTATTTGGTCAAAAATCCATTTTCATCAACATTTATGTTTTTAAAAATGTTTTTGAAAATTTTTATTCTAATTGTCCAATGATTATGTATGGTCATTTTTAACAAATTTTTACTAAAAAAAATGGTTTAAAAATAATTTCCTATCATTTTATAAGCATGGTATCCTTTCATCTTTTGTCAAAAATGAAAATGGAATCTTGGTTTTAACCTGTATGTCATGAACACTTTTTTACACCAACATAACAATTATTTTATGTGAAGTTACATTCATACATTTCAATAGTAAATTTCAAATTAAATTATTACCATAATATTTTTTCATATATAGTATTTTCATTTGTTATTTTCAAAGGGGAAACGTTATTTTCATCAAGAATGTTTTTCCTTTTTTAAGGTATTCAAATTCATCAATGAAAATAACGTTTAATGTCATGGAATAAATATAAATTCCATATATATTTCCCCCAAATATATTAATCTCTTACCCTTCCTTCCTTTTATATGTTTATACTTTCCTTATGTTCATTTTCCAAATGCCTTCTCTATTAAATATACATTGATTAGGACAAGAGACAAGATTATGAAACCAATTTCCGTTCCATGGTAAATTCTTGTGTTATGATTTAATTATATTATGTGGAACACATTGACCATGAAAATTTTATGATGGGTGATCCCAAATTTCACTCAGATTAGTTGGGTAATGTTATAGTCTCATGAGATGTCATGTATGAGATTAGGGATTAAACCTAATCCATTATGAGACATTGTGAACCATGTGAAATCTTCTTGGAAGTTATCCTCGGTTTATGTTTATTTAATGTTATATATTGCTAACACATTTAATATTTATGTTACCATGATCTTTGTTAACATTTTATTTATTTTATTCTTTATTGTGATTACTCATGTTACCTATCTTTTATTATATCATGCTATATATTTTACTCAAATTTTAGGTTCCCAAATAATATTTATTCCCTTATTTTAAATTTTTACTCACTCCTTTATTTTATGTATTCCCATGGTTATCGTATATAGTTTTAGGAGATTAAATATATTTAAAATATCACTTTGGAAAATAAAAAAATGATTCCATGTTTTAGTTTGATTTGGTGTGTTATGATCGCAGTTTTCTAAATACACTTGGGAACATTATCTTTGGGATTTTACTTATTTGAAATTTAGGTTTCAAACATATGTAATAATATTTTAAAAAATATTGGCATCCTATTAGAAATATGGTGATGTATTCCACCACATGAATGATGGTTTCATGAGGAATATTCCCCAAGAACGAGAGTTCCAACAGAATATAGTCATAGAAAAGGGGTTTCCAATCTCATGGGAAATATAGCCTATTATAGAAGGATATAAATAGATTTATGGGGTATATGGAACCATGATGATGAAAAAATATGAATTGGTTATGTCTAGTTTGAACCTATGGGATCTATATTATGTATCCTGTTTTTCTGGGAATCAAAGTCTATATTTTTCTAGGGTCATAACACAAGATCATGTGGAAAGACTGTACCTTATTTTTTAAAATTATATTGTATGGAAAATAACAACATTTTAAAGGTAATTTTTTGATGAAATTCAAGTTGTAAAAGGTTAAACAATTAAGAATTAAGTTGATCATAAACACATGGGGCTTCCCTATAATTCCAAAAAACTAGTGGGTTTGGTTATGGAATATGGAGTTGGGGAATACACATATAAATAGGCCCATTGATAGTATTAATCAATTGGTGAAAAAACAATCCTTCATTGAGTCGTAAGATTTCACACTATTATACTTTTAATTAGATTCCTAATTGTCAATAGAATACATGATTAAATATATCCAATGTTCCTTATCATTTAGGGAGGAAAAAATGTATTTTCCTTTTATCAATGGAATACAATTTTGAAGGGGTCCACATATATGTGCATTCCCTGATCATATACATCATGTGGATATTGAGGAACCTTTTTATGTGAAATTTCGTGTTTTTATCCTAGAGGATGAAATAATATTAGCTATTATGGGTCTCTTTCATCTAAATATATATCTTGGATAAGTATTATGACAACAAGTAGATATACCACCCCATTATAGAGACGGTTGATTAAAACAATATAGATTTTTGTTCTTAATCATGAGCACATGGTCTATAAGTAGTGACTAATTTGAATGCTATTTGGACACGTAGTGTATTTAACCTAGTTCCATACATATAATACACAAACATGTTTCATTTTAGATAGTAAATATTAATAAATTAATATGGATGGAAAGAGGCAGGTGCAGTGACCGTGTAGTGAATTTGCCACATAGTAAAGTCCTATTAGTGATTTTCTCATGGAGAAAATTTACTAATGTGCATATCCTAGTGCTGTTCACCATGAAATATTTCATAACATCATTTATTAGTATTGATACCTACAATCATGACCATACATATAGATTACCAATAAATCTCTCACAAGGGATTAAATGAAGAAATCTTCACCTTTACACCCTCTCCCTTATCCTCGTCTGATGTATTATATAAAAACTTTAGTACATTTATTTTTAAGAAATGATTGGGTATCTTCCCCCCAATTTTGGAAGAAACATAATTTATTATACGGTGGCCATGAGGTGTGACATCCCAACATCTCTTATAATGAATCCTGCATAGGAATTCCTAGGAAATCATGTAGGCCTCACTTATAAAGGACTCATTGAAAATATATGGGGGTTAAGAAAATTAGGTGTAAGTATTTACCTGCATTGATTAGGTGGCCTATCCCACGTTTACTAAGGGGTCTTTTGGAGGAGGAAGAATGTCATTTTTATCAAAAGTTTGACAGGGTGAGGGTGTATAGTGCCTTCATGTAGGACATGTAGGAGTTCAATATCTTAGCAGGAGTAATCCATCATCATTATGTGAATGTCATCAACATGACATGATTTTCCAGACAAGAATTCATAGTGATGTTATTGGTTGACCATAATGTTGATGGGATATATGATAGAATTATGTATTGATGATTTCACATTGGGATTCATCATTGTTTCTCATTCCATGGTCTAATCATGTAGTCTCCTTAGTGTGACCACGTGGTGCCATCATAAAGACTCTGGGTGCATTATTTGGTTTTCCTGCAAGTGGTTACATGGATATCATTTATTAGGAAATCATACATGGTATCTTAATACTAAAATGTATTGTATATTATAATGTAAATAATTTTTTATCAGTATGTTTTTTTCAACTCCATTCGTATTAAAATTGAATAATGCAAAGAAAACTACATCCTTGGCTATATGGATCCACAATAGAATAAATTTTATAATTTAAAAAATTTATAGAGACACTAAAAATCCTTTTTTCGGGTATTGAAACCATTTTATCATAAATAGATTAAATACATGGCCCACTCCCAATGTGAGGTTCTCATCACGACACCACTCGATCAATATACATTTTTGAGGAATCTCTATCCCTTATTGTATGAGGAATCATATAGTACATATTGATAAAATTTTATTCTTGTTCATAGATAGAGAAAATCTACTTCTAAAACACTAAATTAATTATTTAAATTAGTGTCGTGTTATGGATTCTATGTCAATGATCATTGAAAAGAAATATAAAATACTCTTAAAAATTTACAATTATCATAGAAATAAAAAATTATCAAAATTTAACGAAAAATAATAAACTAATGTCCCATATTCAAATATAATGATTATTTTAAATTTTTATGATTTGATAAATAATAAAATAACTATATTAAACTTTTTACAAGTTAAATATTTAAATCCAAAAACCATTACTTCAATGATCATTATAAATATTAATTAAACCATTTTAATCCTTTTTATTTTCTTATAAAACACCAAAAAACCTCAATGAACCAACTTAATTACTCCTCGTAATAGTATGATAATGTACTTATAAAATTTAATCCCATGATAATACATCCTCCCAACTTTTTAAATTTCCATCCTTGAAAATAAATATTCATATAAAAAGAAGTATCATTTATATTCTAACCTCAAGAGAAAATATGGGGTCATAGACCCAATATATGATTCTATATTTCCTGGGATCTCTTGTTTTCCTAACTATGATTCCATATCACCCTAAATAAAGAACTCATATATCCCCTTAGTACATGTTAATGGTGTTCTAATATTCCTATATGATTTTGAAAACAGTGGAATCCTCCCCTAAATGAATGTCTCTTTAATATATAATATATGTTGGATCATTAAGACACTTAAATAAGTGTCTAACATGTATTACATTATGTACCTACTTGTGATGATGTAGTAATTCTAAATGATGTATCACCTCCCCAACTCTCTTTAATATCATAAATGGTCTGATAAAAATTAGGGACTATTTTTTTCTCTTCCAAAAACATTATATTACATTTTATAAATGAAATTTCAAGGACACATAGTATCATAACTACAACTCTAATTCTCTTCTTTTATGATTGAGATAATATATTTCAAGATTAAGAAGTCATCCAATACTCATGAATCAATTGAAATTTCACTACCATACTCTATGATAATTTGATAGAAAAACTAGATTACTCTACCACCTCTATGGAAAAAATAAAATATATAGAATTCTATATATACTAAGCCTAAATATGTTTCATTCCAATAGTGGAATGATTGTTATAAAAATATTAAAATTACATTAAGGGAAATTAATCAGACCATAAGACTTAAAAATATATAACCCGTGATTTATATATATCCTTTATTATCTAAATTGTAATATCCATAAATCCATCTATTTGGGGATAAAATTTTTTACTATAAAAATAGAGTGTAAAAAATTTATACTATAACCCATGGAAAATTCTCAAAGTGAAGCTTGCATAATGACTAGATAACAGGATAAATGAAACTCCATATAGACTTATTATAAAATTTGTATATGGATTCAATAAATGATCCATTAAATTATTCTCTTGATTTGGAAACTAATGCGTAGAATTCATTAGACTATCAAAAATTAGAAATATGATGACAAATAATTTTTTTATACAAGGAAGACCAGTCAAAAAAGTTAAATTTATCATTCAACTTACATTATCGAATAATAAGTGGTTGTATAGAAAAATATGTAACAAGATATTCCATATTAATTTACTAACAAGTGAAGAACGATACTATGAAAACCACCATATCATTCTTTACAATTTTCCAGTAGAAATGAATCTTGAGAATTTGATATATCTTCCCTTTATTTGGATAAAATGAAGGATTACAATTCTAAAAATGTCATAATGCCTCCTTCCTAAAAACCTGTGGAACAAAAATCTTCCACTAATTTTTTTTGAAACTCTCCATGTTTAGATAACCCTATAGTTACCCTCGATGAATGATAATATCAAATCATAATTCACCCATAACTTCACCAAAATTAACATTATTTACCTTCTTAATAAGGTAATATGCCTACAAATACAAGAAAATAAATACTTATATATAAAATTTCGGAATATCTATATTCAAAAAATTTATAATTCCCCTACATATTTCCACTTATCTTGGGCCTGCCCAACCATCTGATGATAATTATTCTTACTCAGAGACTTTTCAATTCCCTTACCCTTCATTATACTATATGATATCATATAATTTTTTCCAAAATAAATTTCACTTATTAAAATTACTAAAAACTAATTTCTCAATAAGATAATATACATATTATTCTCTTATGTTCAGTGATTAATATACATCATTCTCAAAGAAATCAATCCTCTATAACATTAGGGTAAAACAACTATTTCCAACTCCAAATATTCTATGGAATAATTATGTTCACAAGTCTATAAATTTATTGAGACAAAATAAATAATAAAATGAACCAGCATTAATACACATCTATGTCTTTTATGAAAATAATTACAATAAACACCAAAATGAAGTTAGTTTTTTAGAAGTCAAAAAACCAGTGCACCAGGTAAATTATCATATAGAGGATTGGAGGTTGTTTGTAATTACTCTTTCTAGATGAATTATTTCTCCATAGTTTTTATATTGAATAAAAAATTATCTATCCATGAAATTTCTTGTATAACATGATGATTATAACTATCCAAACATAGAAAACATCAATTCTCAAATATGGAATGAGGTGGATACCCTGAAAATACAAACTTCAACCTCACCAGGTCAACTAAAACATCATCATAGAGTATAAAATGTCCTATAAAATGAAATTATAAAAAACCAAAGTAACACTTCGATATCATTAAATACAATAAATGTTCCCTTAATTTCTCCAACACCACTTTATAGTTATTTGAGAATTTCTCATCAAATATAGAATAAATCAATATTTAATAAATTAATACAACTAAAAATCTATCTAGGTGGGAATGTAATAGTTCTTCATGAACTTTAGGAACATGACTAGGTATTAATCATCCCTAATAGAATAACAATGAACTTATAAATACCATACTTACACTATAAAATTTCATTCTAGATATAATCCCCTCACAATCATGTTTAATGATACTCAAGCTAAAAAAAACATATTGAACACTAAGACCCTTAAATCTGATCAAATAAGTCCTTTATACATAGTATTAGGTACTTATTCATCATAGTAACATAATTTAATAATCTATAATCAATATAAATGCATATGTTTTACTCCATTATTTAAAAATAAGAAATCTTATATCTAAGGTGAAACAATATGATATATAAAACATATCTTAATAAAACCATCTATTTTCACCCTAAACTGTTACACATTAGAAATTTTTATGTAATGGTACTCCATAAAGATGTGAAATACTCTCAGAATAAGATAAATGCTAAACTAAATCTTTAACTAAGTTTATAAACTAACTACCTAATCAGAAAATGAATCTCCATACTCACTCACTATTGTTGGATGCTCTCAAAAAACCATATCTAAAGAGAATAATACTATACACAACAATTTAGTTGTAATGTTTTATCTACCATAGTCTATAATTCCAAATTATTGTTCCAAATATCTTGTAAATGGTTTTCTCTCTACACTAGAGCTGGTCTAGGTAACTCATTGTCAGAAATAATCCACTAAATATGAAAGGAATACTAAATAATAAATGATAAATATGAAGTCATACAGTTACATTTATATCTACATGATACATCATTACATCTTATCATTTCCAATATCTAGGAAACAATATCAATAAACTTCTGTTATGATGTCGCTCTCACCAGCTATAGTCAACACAATCTAGGGGCTTTATAGTATCATAAAAAAATTAGTCATCCTAAGAAACTCATGAAAAAAAATTATATTAGTTCTATGTATTAATTATGAATGAAAATATAGTAGAGAAAAAATTAATGGAACCTATGAAAATATTATATCCCACTCACTTATCTACCTCTACTATCACTACAGTATGAAATTTTACATTGTCTACCTTACTTCTATCCTACCTGCTCGATAGAAAACATTATTAAACTCTATATTTTCATACTCTCTATTATTTTCATATAATATGTATTTATAATAATACATGCTTTCAATGTATTTTTCATTTAATTAATGGGGTTTTGAATCAAAATGTCCTTCAAATGATAGATTAATGAATTTAGATAATTTATATTGAAATTGTACTAAATTAAATTTTTGAATGAAAAGAGGTTTTTTTAATCTTAAATATATAATTATTACTAATTATAATTTTCTATTTATTTTAGATTAAAATTATTATAATTTTTTACGAGAAAATTAAATGAAATATATATTTTTTTGTGATACGAAATAGTCATTATTTTTGGAATTATTTTTATCCAAAATCCATGTTTTTCATATTCTAAATATCATTTATTTGAATATCTTTTAATTATTTCAGAGTTATATAATTTTTTCTTTTAAAAATAATTTTTGAAATTTATCTTTCAATATGAATTAATTATTTTCACAAACACTTTATTTATATGTATAGAGTCTATGAGTAATGGTAAAAATGGAATGATAGAACTTGTGGAATGATCACACAAACCTATGTAAGAGTATTACCCCATTTAATGGCCTACCTTACGTCACATGATAACTCTTTTATGGGTCATATAGTTCTTAAACACACATATATAATAGTGAATATTTCAAATATAATTTCATAGACTTCATCTTGAAACCTATATAATGGTCAACCTACACTTCAATAGATATGTACGAAGGTCAGTTATCACCTATGTAAGGTCAATTTTAACTGTTTTTATGTGTTTCAAAATCAAGTGTATAAACATCAATTCAATGACCAATTCATAATGGAAATTCATATCAACATAATTTTTATACACCTAGGATTTGTAAGGGTTATTTTCTTTTAGATAAGGGTAATTCATAATAATGTAAATGTGAACCAAATTTTTGTAAAGTTAATTTAACCATTTTTTAATCAATTAGATCTCAACCAATTTTAATGATTAAATAATGATTAATAACTCATGTTTATAAGGAGAAAATGTGATGAAATTATGGGACTAATATTGTTACCTATTTTTTGTAAAGCATTGACAAAACATGTTGAAGAATAATTTCTCAATGCTGGTGTAATAATGGGAATGATGAATCAATGTATGAGATCGAGACGTATAAAAAAAATCAAAATAAAGAAATATAATCCTATCCATGTTGGAAATATAAATAAAGGTTTTGGTTTCACCATTGAAGCCACCTAAAAATAATTGTAGAGGATGAACGACTATGTGTATTTGAAGTAAGGTTCCATCATCTAATTCAGATTACATTGGAGACCTATAGTCATGTTGAAGAGTATGCATTCAATTATAGAATTTTGATTTTAATGTTACTGAGACATGGTTAATGGAAACTAATTTTCTCGAATGATATGTTTGTCTTACCAGATAAGGTTTCATATAATGTGTCCAAAAATTTTCATAAAAAAGGTTATAATCACATAATGTTTTTTTACCAGTGCAACAAATAATAGTAGAGATTTTTTACTAAATCAAAGTTTAATGAATAAGATTATATGATGAATGAAAATTTAAAATTAATGAATACCAAAATAGTGTTTATATTCCTATTGAACAAGATTCATGTGAAAAAAATTTCATTTTTATAGGTGGAAAATTATTTTTATGACCCTTTCAGAGGAAAGGGTTTTGAAAGTAGAAGTAGGTTCTACCACATGTGAATCTAAGGAAAAATAAATATCACCTCGGAATTGTATTTTATTTATATTCATCATGTGATTAATTTGAGTTGAAAACGTATTCCAAGAGTTAACATTAGAAGATATCATGATATTTATTTGAAATAATTTGTAGGAGCTTTAATAATGAGGAGAGATTTGAAAAAACCTTGAGGAGAGATAAAATTCTACTTGATGGAGAAAATTTTCAATTTATCCTTTGAATTTTTTCCTTATTCATCTCAATTAATTTTTACCATGAAACTTCTGGCAATAAAAAACATGTGTTCTAATTTATTTTCTTAGGGGATATATATTATGTTGTTTTGTCGATGAATTTTATATTCTAGAATATTTTTTTCTTAACTAAAATACTTTATTTATGGATATTTATTTTCCAATTCAAATATTGATTTTGGGTGATGTATTTATTGATGAAAACAATGTCTAAACTAATTGAATCAATAAACCACAATAATATATAAATAGATAGAGTTGTAAGAATTTTAAGATTTAGTATTCATCATAACCTAATTGTTTTGTCTGTAGTGTCCTTAGAATCAATTAATTTTTCACTTTTATGTGAATGAGAATTATTGAAATAGATCTTAATTTAATTTAGTTGTGGGTACAACTATTGATAGATATTGCAAACACTTTTAGTAATCTAGTTTTCTAGTGGAGTTGGCCATCCTTTCCTTGAGCATCAAATCTTATACTTTTGGACTCAATTGGCCATCCCTTAATACATATTCTCAAATTCATTATATGTTTTAAAAACTTAGTTATAATAATATTAACACACAACTTCCATTTGATGCATTATTATACAAAATAATGTTTTTAAATTATGAATTTCACCTATTTTTAGTACAATTGGTTTTAAATAATCCCTTCGACCACTCAACATACTTCCCTTGGGTTTAACCCTACATAATACTATGCTAGTATAAAAACAAAATTATAAATGACTTTTTGATTACAATCAGGGATGTCAATCCACATCAAAATTTGGAGTTATTTTTTGGGAAGGATAGAGTGTGGTGTGTTCGGGATAGGAAATAAAAAAATCAAAGACATAAAATAGAAAAACAACTTTGTTGTTTTTTGAAATGGAGTTCTTTAAAATTCTACTAAAATTATTTTTATTATGTAATTTTCATATATTGTTTTTACATTATTTATATCCTTGATTTTTTTTAAAATATGCATAGAATACCCAGTTTAGTACTTAATAATTTTAGGTTTTTAATCATAATTTTATCAATGGAAATAATGTTTTTTATGCATTTGATAGATTTAATGACCTTATAATTAAATTTACGGATCATTATTTTTCTTTAATATTTATATTAATTTTTTTCATGATGTTTTTAATTATGATTAGAAGGGTTCAATAAAAAATCTTATAAATTGATTCCAAATGTATCACAATGATGATAAATTATAAGAAATATTTTTTGAATTAGAATGAGAGGACATGTATAACTATAAATTTGGAATTTAAAATTATCATCTTTGGTTTCCTTAGATGAAATAATATTAGAAATGTTTATCAGTAAAGAGAATATTTTTTTTTTAATTTATCAAAAATGAAATATCTAAATTTATATAAATTCTGTGTAACATGGAGCTATTGTCTATAAATTCTGATCAAATAATTATTGTTTTTAGAACATAAATAAAAAAAATTCATTAATAATATTAAATTGAACTCAAATAATTTTTTAAAAAAATGTACAGTTGGTTTATCAAAATGAAATTAAGTTGGTTCTGATAAGTGATGTTATATGAGAATAGAAAACCATACTTCTTGGAATGAAATATGTTGTTTGTGATCAATTTTTTGTGGATTATATTTTAATACAAGTAGAAATTTAATTATTTAACCATTTTTTAATAAAAACCTTTCAATTAAATAATATATTTGATAAAAATTTGATATAACATGATTTTTAGGATAAGATAAATATAGAACGGGGATTACAATTAGTATCAAATAAACTAAAACATTTTTTAAAAAATAATTAATAAACAACTTTTTTAATATTATTTTCAAGACACATTTTTGTTGACCTATATTTATATTTATTTTCATGGTGTTTTGTTTAGGAAATATTGAGTGTTTTACCACTTCGATGGATGAACCTTATAAAATTACCTCACATAAAAATAATTTCGACTAGATAAACTCTATTCTAGAATTTTGGGTTTATAGTAAAATTGTTTTTTCTAAAAATATTGATAGGATACTCTTTAACAATATTAAAGGTGTATCGTAGGGTTTGATATTTGGTTTATGTAGGTTTAGTGTTTCTTGAACTATTTAAGAGATTATATTTATGAAATTTCACCAATGCAAATATATTAAACACACATAGGCTGGTTACTATATAGGAAACAAAAGACATTGTGGGACTATAGTTATATATTTTGGGAATACTGGCTGAGATCATTAAAAATAATTCTATATGAGAGTAAACCCATGGTTCAATATTTTTCTATAGATTATTTTTCTCATGAATTAAAATATATCACCTTTTTCTCATTACAATCAAGTTCTTATATTATCCCATTTTATCCCTATATTCAAACTGAACAATTAATAAACTAGATCTTCAATTCCACACCCAATAACATTCTCTGAGTTTAATTTTATTAATTTTAATGGCCAATTATAATATTGAATTGTTTTATTTTTGTAGGTTCTTAAATGTGTGATTCTAAGGTGGAACTTGAATTTTCTTTAAGAGAGTGATGTTTAGGATAAATAATAAATAAATATCAACTAAATGAGAGAGGATATATTATTAATTTCTCTAAATCATTTATACATTTAAACTGTTTGAAATAACTTTATTACTTAAATTAATATGAAAATTTAGTGAAGATATTCTTAAAATTTACTCATGGTTGAAGTCAAGTTTGTGGGGGGGGGGGTATTGGCATGCATAAGATATGTCTTCATGTTGAACCTAAATGAAATGTTTTTAATAACAAGAATTAATGAATTTAATTAATTTAATATTATTTAGATCTAGTTTTTAAATATTTTATATGACCATAAAAACTGCATTAGTATATTTGGTAATTATAGATACTATTTCAAACTACTAAGGTTTCTTGAAAAATAATGCTAAGCATGAATTTTCTATTTGAATTGAAAACCCTTTTAATATTCCCAAAAAATAATATACATTATAAAATATAATTTTAAATAAAAATATATATTATGTTTTTAACAAACACTATATTTTTAAATTTATTTTAATCCCCAAAATATGATTTCTCGTAACTAAATTGGAAAAATATTGGAATATCTTTTTATATTTTTCTACCATCTTGAGAGTAATATTTTTGGAAAATCATGAATTTTAAGTTAGTGTGTGTGTTGGGGGGGATTTAACTTTGATGAACTTTATTTAAATAAATACAAATAAAAACTTGTTAATTGTTTTAATTTTCTATTTTCAAGATTCAGTTTTTATTTTCTAGGGTAACATTATTTTATGAAGTTTTTAACTATTTTCATCATAGAGTAATCCACTCTTTTTGTTCAACCATAAATTATGTCTTGTAAAATAATTTATATTTCACAATATTTAAAAATATTTTTTATCAATATTTGGGTGAAATATCTAAAAACCTTATTCATTTTTAACTTATATATAAGAATTAAACTGATAATATTTTTATTTAAATGGTCTATGAAATGAACTCATAAACCATAAGAATTTTTTTTCTTTTTTATTTCAAAAATATTGAATGAGTTATTTATATTTTTTAGTTCATTATTAAAATTTATTTAACAAATTAGTTGTGTCAAATTATGAAGAGTTATTATTTATGCAAGTCTATTAACATCATAGAAAAATGGATGTTTGGAAAAACATTTAAATAAAAAAGTGAATTTATTTAATTATATTTTTTTAAATAAAATTAAATCATTATTTTTAAAACTATAAACAAATTTTTTCCAATGGATTTATTTTTTAGATAATAACTCTTACTTTCTAACTTTAGCGATTCCATGGGTAATTTTGTTTTAAAAATATATCTTTTTAATTATTTTTTCCTCAAATTAGTAGGTTGGATAAGGTTTCATTAAATATGACTATTTTATTTTTTGAGGAAAATAAATTATTATGTTTGGGATAATTTTATGGGTATTTATTTTGTTACATTTTTTCCATATTTATTTTAATATATTTGTACTGTTTTCTGTATAAAATACTATTTAAATGGGAGACTGATGAATCTACATCATTTTCTATTAATATATAAATTAATTAGGATTTTTAAAAAATATGAGTTTTTTTTGATACCTAACATCTTAATTATTCATTGATATATTATTTTTATAGTTTTGGAGAAAATAATTTTAAGGATTTTAGTGGAATGTAAAATGTGATGTATATTTTTATGTAATTTTAAAATGCACTTGGATTTGATATTATTTATTTGTAAATTACTTTTTTGAAATATTTAATATCATTTATTGTAATATCATTTATTTATTTTATAAATTCATTAATTTTTTTCGTTTATTCTATTTATGACATATGTTTATAATTTTGAATATATAATTTTCACAAAATATTTGATTCTTGGTGTAGTTGGTTCATCCATAAGGGTATCATTTTTGCGATGAAGCATATATACAAGTCATTAAAACCTAAATACGGTTTTAACCCCCCCTAAAGGAGTATCATAAGGGATTGGAAAAAATCATTTATAGGAAATACAGTGCTAGAACTCACATGTGTAAAGGTGAATCAATGATATAGAATCACATAATGGTTATCAAGAAGTCAATATAAAGGTTAGTATATAATTAATCAAGCCTATGTGAAGGTCAACAGTCCCCTTTATAAGGGTCTTTTTACAAATCTATGTAAGAATAAAATTCTAGTGTGCATGAATGAATTCAATTCCATGTTCAAAAAGATACTTCATATCAATTTAAAGGACATTTTTATGCTAATTAAGAGTGTTTTAATTTCTTATAACGCTTACTCATTGAAAAATGTGGCTGAATACTATTTTTATATAGGATAGTCATATAAATGTTTTTATGATTATAATTTCTATAAGGGTTATTAGACCATATGATTAAACTATGATACCTCAAACTGATCTAAAGAAAAACTAAATACTGATACCTCTCGACTACAAGGGGGAACTTTTATGATGTGAAGGGATTCATATACATCTCAACATTTTTCAAATCTCTGAAACATTAATTCAAAGATTAATCTATCGTGTATCGTGTAATATTTGGCATGATTAATCAGATTTTGACACTGAGAAACTTAAAAAAAATGAAATCTCATCTATGAAAGATAATCCTAATCAAGATAAAAAGGTATATTATGTTTTGGGTTGCATAATTGAAGCCGACCATGATCTTAGAATAAGGAGATCAATTATGTGAAATTTATGTAAGGGGTCACTAACTTATTCCACTAGTTTTAGAGTTATATTATTTAGTCATCATATTTTTTTACTAGTTGTTGCATACCTATAGGATTAAAGAAAAATGGATAACAGAAACATATGATTTTGAGTGTTGTGCTTTTGTAACATGAGAAGCATTCATATAATGTGTTCAAACATTTTCTTAACCGAGGTTGAATTCATATGTTTGATTTTTTATTATTGAGATATCATTGAATAGGGGTCATTATTGATAGAATCAATGTTACTAAACTGAAAATTTCTGATGAATGAAAGGTTATGCTAAATGAGGACACATAGGGTGTCCATATTTCTACTCATTTGTATGCACATTAAAATATTTATTCTTTACATAGATAAAATTATTTTTTTAAGCTTTTCAAATGAAAGAGATATGAATATAGAATGATGTGATTCCACTTAGACTG
This sequence comes from Viscum album, assembly GCA_963277665.1. NCBI lineage: Eukaryota > Viridiplantae > Streptophyta > Magnoliopsida > Santalales > Viscaceae > Viscum > Viscum album. Next base: position 254,768,764 of record OY728128.1, on the reverse strand, counting down.
AGTGACTTTGATGAAAATTCTAGATCACTAGGAAATTAAATATTGATTATATTCATTATTAGAATAATTCGATACACGAACCAATTTTGGGAATGAACCTCATAAGAGAGCATTATATTTATTCAAGGGCATAAGAGGGAGATTGAACATAGGGGAGAGAGTTAAAGATGAAGATAAGATAGATGAACTTTGACATGACCAATATGTTTTTTATTTATCCTTAATTGTAATTATTCTACATATAAATTTATTGTACTTGTGAAACTACTTGTAATAACAAAATGTGATAAAATTAATTTTATTTGGGTTAATCAATCATGTTTGTTGGTAAAAAATTATTATTCCTAATTATTTACTTCTTTACTGCAATTTTATCTTCATAGATATTTGTTTTTCAATTTTGTTCTCCATTTTTTTAGACATATAGATAGATGAAAATCAATACAGAAACTTTTTCAATCATTAAATCACTATAATATATTGATATGTAAATCTGTATGAATTTGAAGATTGATCATTCATTAAAAAATTATAGTTTCATTACGTGAATGAAATTGTGATAACTTTATTTATAATTGTTGTTTGGAAACACTATCTTGAAAAAGATTATGATTAAATTTTATATTGACTATAAATATCAATATATTTTGTAGAAATTTTTAGTGATCCTGTTTTCTAGTAGAATTGAATATCATTTCCAAGAACATCATAATTTCTATACACTAATTCAAACGATATTAACTTGATATTTTTTCATTGCTCATTCCCCTTAACATTTCATATACATAAGACTATTAACACCTCATTCTCATTTCACGCCTCATATTTCACACTCATGAGTTCATATATCATATTTTCACTAACATCAGTGGTATTGGAATTAAATAACACCTTTGACTTGTGACCCTACTTCTATTGGTGATGAACCTTCATTCCACTATACTACTCTACAAATGAGATTGTAAATGAAATTTTGAATGTTGTGATGAATTAAGACCTGTATCAGCCACATAATTCTAATGGTATATGAGGAGCTCCATAATGTTTCCATTAAAACAAGAACACACTTTTCATAAAGTAATATTAGGTCCTTTGGTACTCACCATATTATATTACGTTGAGAAGTGTTGATTATTCTTTATAGCACTATATTTTGTAATTTTCTTCTATTATATCTATTGACATATAAATGTTTTAGGATGCCCACAATTCATATAAACCTTACACCCATATGAGAAAAACTCATATTTTATTTTGAAAATCGTAATGGGTGAAAAATGAATACCCATGATACTCATGATAGTGTAATATAGGTAACCTAAGAATACTATAAACCTCATAACATATTATATCATGTTTATTTCTATAAGTAATTCCTTCTACCTCTAATACATAGTTATATGTAACAATATCTATCATTCAAATATCTTTAATCACTTCTAATAAGTTCTGATGCCTAATTAAGAACTATATTATTCACTAATTACCACTCCCTTTATTATGAATAAGTTTGTTTGTATAATATATATTTCAAGGACAAAATATAATTTTATAATTCCACCAAAATGTAATTTGTTATTAGATCAACATTCATAATTTTATCAAGAGAAAATAAAACTTATCGTGTGAATTAAGTAAATAATTACAATATGGTAAAATATCTTTGATGAGTCATTAAAATATATTAATATCTCTTATTATATATTATTATAAATTGATATATCTATTGAAAAAGAGAATAAAAATACTCTAATGTATAATTTATCTCATATTGATATCCACATTAAATTATCCACTGATTAAAAAATATATCTTATATTAAACTGGTGTCCAGGTTCACAAGGAACTATGGTGATAATCGTGCCAGATGAAAATCAATCTCTAACTCCACTAGCTAGTTATAATATCATAATATCAAAAATAGAATCTCATGATTAATTTAATTTAAATTTATATATTTTCTATATCCCATTATCTCAAATAATCAATTACAAACAAATTTATTAGTCTATTATACCCAAATAACATGGGTATTATTGCAATAATAGACCTAAAACACCATGTGCTGAATTAGGGTGTTAATTTATTATCATTAAATAGATATTATTCTCACAAATTATATAATTTCACAAACCTATAAATCATAAATCCTAATTAATGGAATCAAAATATGATTGATTAATGTGGTTTAATTATGGTTTTATTTGGTTTATCACAAAGATAAACTTCCGAGGAGCATACACACAATGATGGGTTTATGTATGAAAAATAACAAAGGACTTTAAGTGATTTTAGGATTTAGGTAATTACTATTTCAAAACCAATGATATATCCATTTAATTATTTATCCACACACTAATTAAAGAGATTGAATCAATGAATAATTTAAAATCATTCCTGTTACAATAAATATTAAATGTGAGAATCAACATACCATATATTTTTATTTTTTTCACATTAAAACCCCCTTCCTCAAGAAAAATACCATAGAAGTCATTTACCACCAATATATATACTACGAAGAAAAATCCTATTTATATAAAAACAATTTAACAAAATGATAATTTCATACTTATTTCCCATTCATAAAAATAATGTAAATATGTCAACATCAGAAATTTTTTAACACATTTCCTTGGTATCCTTAATCACCATATTTTTATATCCATATTTCACTACCATGACTAGACACTCTTCTATATAACATGTTTCGATCGATGTTTCCACTATTCAATGATATTCACCATGGGTTAGTTTAGAATCTCATGAAATACAGGGATTTTGAAAATATTCCTTCATAATACCCACCTCCACCAAGCATGTTGTTTACACGCCTCACCTAGGTTCATCAAATAATGACATAGTCGACTCTATTAATTTTTTTTTTCAGTTTGATTAAGATCCTCTTCAAACCTTTATAATTTAACTCCATAAATATTGAAGATTTTAAAAATACCATATATCATCCTTATACATCAATTACAAACATTGAAAAAACCTACCATTTGTTAAAATACAATTCTATAAAATCAATTTGAGTTAAATTAGTAAAAATATTCTCTTCTTTGTTATTATAGATTTTAATATTCTTCCACTTTGGAAATAAAACTCACTAATTCCTCTCACTCTAGAAAAAGCAGAATATTTATATTATATTATCACTCTATATATACATAAGTAATGATGAATATTAATAAAAATTTAAAAATAGATTACCCTCTACCTTAATATATACCTCAACACTTTTTATTTTTCCCACCATTTTATATCCACTAGTTCCAAACAAATCCACCTTTTTCATTCATCCTTATTTATATTCCCTACATATTATATCTAATAATTAATTATCAAAGAAAAAAAATCCCTAAAAGAGTATATTTGTCTACTTATAGATATTTAAGATCTAATTCCACTTATTGAACTCATCTTTAATAAAAAATTTCTAATTATTTACCAATCCAATGTTCCCACCATTCAATTTCCTTTTTGTGCATCCAAATTATATGATTTTAATATTTCTATTAAATTAATAATAAAACAAAATGGTGACATTCTAACAATCATAATAAACATAATTAATGATTAAACTAATTTTTGGAGAGGGGATTTTGAAAACCTCTTTAAGCAGTAAGAGGAATTTGTACACCAAGATATAACCATTGTTTGTTAAATTTTAGTTTGGATATTTTTTTTATTATGTTAACCATTAATTAATGCGTTTTAAAAACTTTTGACATGATAATTCATTTATTTAATTCATATTTGATAAAATGGTATAAAATATTAGTGTGTTTTTGAGAGTGTATTACTGGTTCCTTTTTACACATGACTTCACTTATGTCTTCATACAATATTACTATAGGAACTTTCAGTTTTTGATAAGATCTTATACATATTTTCTCATCCCTAATAGTTGATTAAAATACACCATCAATGAAATATATTACACTTAAATTTTATTGATTGAAATACCCTCTTTCTTCTTTATAAAACAATAATTAATTAATTATTACAAATAATATCCCTCCAATTATAGATTTCCTATAAAAAATATCTCCAATCGATCCCTCATATAAATATTAAATCAATTATTGGTTTTTTCTACACCAAAAATCCATATGAAATCAATAGTAACTTGGATGTACCACAATATTAATTCAACTGTTATAAGATATTCATTATATTGATTAATTTAAAACCACAATTCGAAAAAAAGATACATAAACAATGTTTTTTGTTTCTATATAGAGTAAATGAATTCAAATAATTCTTGAAAAAAAAAATTATAACATAACACCTTTACATATTCCTTCCACTTGGGATTAGTTCCAATCATTGTTTGTGTTGAAACTAGATTCGAATCATACATATCAAAAAAATTACAACTCCCTCAAAAAAAATTTAGAGAAATAAATGCATACTCACCCCTTTTATTGATTTTCAGAAACAATAAAATTAATATGGACTCCTATCATAAACATATCAGAAACCATATATATCAATCAAGAAAACTCTTATGATGAATTTATCATGACTACATCTAAGATTATATGGTAAAAATAGACGAATACCATAAACTTATCTTCCTTTGATTATTTCAGAGTAATTATGATCAAAAACACCTCTCATGAATTATATATTCCACAAATACATTCCCAAATGAGCATAATACGCACATGGAAATTATTTTAATCCATATATTCATTTTTAATGGACTTTGGTTACCTCATCATTACGAATTTTAAATATCATTGGATGTTCAATGAATACATTATCTTTAATTAGTCCATTAAATAATTTAATATTCTCACCCATTTGATATATGTTTAAGTTCCTTAAAATAAAAATTTTAATAAATTTCAAATTAAATCATGACTTTGCACTTGTGTGAATGTCTCTTATATGTATATGAATTAAATTTATGCATAAAATTTATACAGTGTACTATATTTATTCAAAATAAAATTCCCATGTTTATCAGATATATTTATAAACACAAACTTCATTTTAATGATTTTTTTATCATCCTTATTTTTAACCAGATCCTATGTTTTAATTTATATTATCTAATCCATATTTTTTAATTTAATTAACTAATGATTCATCCTTAATAATTTATTCATATGATGTAATATCCAAATATGAAAGTAGAGTATAACTCTAAATATTACATGACATTTAGGTTTATATTGGAGTGGATTTATTACTAATAATATTGTATTAGTAAATATTATATAATATTTCCAATAATCGAGTATGTGGATGAATATCTTTATCCCTTATATCACACATAAATTCAACCTTGAAAAAATAATCATGTGTTTGATTACATAAGACATTTTAATTTGGATCATTATCATGGTAATCTCAACATATTTACTTTAAATATTAATTTCCAATATTGTTTCTAGATTTCACATTAATCATATTTACATCATTAACTTACATAATTTTATTTAGTTTTTGTCAAAAATATTATTGGCCTTACTTTTTATTAAAATCCTAAATAGGTCATATATCGATACATTCCATGAATTCATTCCCTTTTCTATACATATCATTTTCTTCTGAAAAAACTAATGTTTTTTCAGTACTAGTTTCCTTCTATACCACACTACATATGTGATTCTATCCTCTATAAGTCTTAAAAAGTCCTATTTTGAGTATATACCACAAATTACACATCATCGTTACAATAGAGTCTTCGAATACTTGTGAAAATAAGTAGTGTCATTATTATATTGGTAGCCATTCAATTGTTCTATTCAATAGATATATTTTATTACATAGACTAAATCAGTGATACCTTATATTTTATACAATAATTCTTAACATAATAATTAACCTCAGTAGACATATACTTTGAGATATTATTTTATTTAAGTATCTTGATTGATCTTCTAATTCTATTTTTATCTCACCTCTAAAATCATATAACACAATCCATTTCTTATTTATTTGGTTTCATAAACATAATAAAACTAATCATATATTAATAATCCAAAAACAATTTTAAATATCTTTCTATATGAGTTATGCTTTGTTTTATTGGACCGTAAACATGAGTATAAATAAAATCGGGAAAATGATAGTACCATTTCATTGTTATAGGAATTTCCCAATATCTTACCTCCAAAAGAATCATTTCATGTCTTCTCTTTGTTTTTCATTTATATAGAATGAATCAATAAAAACCTTATTAATTGAGATATTTTTGTGAATTTTGTGTTGTATATGTTCAAGTATCATATTAAAAAACCTATTCTCCTATTCCGTCATGATAGTACATGTGTTTCTATTAATATTAACTTACTACAAAATTTCATTTTTTTCACTATCATTTTAATAGTGAATTCTTATGATTGAATTTCATTAGCTAGATTATAAAATTTATAATAAATTTGAGTCTTGATTCATATAATTTACATGAACATAAGATATTTTTTAATGTACATCTACACAAATAATATTTTTATTGTTTTTCTAATTTTCTATAAATCATGTTTTACCACTATAGTTTTCATAAAGCTATCTCATTTATAAAACAAGTTTCATTATCTTAATGGCCCTTAAATTGAAAAAAAAACTCATTTTTTAGCTGTGTGGGATGAGAAAACATTATACCTAATCCATGTACTAATATTATTTTTTAACTGTAGAGAAATTTTTCAAGGATATTATTATATTTCTTCTTATTTTTATTTTAATATATATTGAGTTATAATAAGGCATGTTTATCCATCGTATCAAATTTTCTTCATAAGTAGTGATTAATTAATCCCACCATTCTTAATACATTGTGTTTTTTTCTCTTAATAAAACCGAGTTCATTATAAACCACTCAATTTTACATTAATCCCTAATGAAGTTATTCCCATTCCTCTATTTCATTTAATAAAAAAATTATGACCTAAGTGAAAATAATAAAAAATATCACACATTTAAGAACCTACAAAAATAAAACAATTCAATATCAACTAAATGAGAGAGGATATATTATTACTTTCTCTAAATCATTTATACATTTAAACTATTTGAAATAACTTTATTACTTAAATTAATATGAAAATTTAGTGAAGATATTCTTAAAATTTACTCATGGTTGAAGTCAAGTTTGTGGGGGGGGGGGTATTGGCATGCATATGATATGTCTTCATGTTGAACCTAAATGAAATGTTTTTAATAAAAAGAATTAATGAATTTAATGAATTTAATATTATTTAGATCTAGTTTTTAAATATTTTATATGACCATAAAAACTGCATTAGTATATTTGGTAATTATAGATACTATTTCAAACTACTAAGGTTTCTTGAAAAATAATGCTAAGCATGAATTTTTTATATGAAATGAAAACCCTTTTAATATTCCCAAAAAATAATATACATTATAAAATATAATTTTAAATAAAAATATATATTATGTTTTTAACAAACATTATATTTTTAAATTTATTTTAATCCCCAAAATATGATTTCTCGTAACTAAATTGGAAAAATATTGGAATATCTTTTTATATTTTTCTACCATCTTGAGAGTAATAATTTTGGAAAATCATGAATTTTAAGTTAGTGTGTGTGTTGGGGGGGATTTAACTTTGATGAACTTTATTTAAATAAATACAAATAAAAACTTGTTAATTGTTTTAATTTTCTATTTTCAAGATTCAGTTTTTATTTTCTAGGGTAACATTATTTTATGAAGTTTTTAACTATTTTCATCATAGAGTAATCCACTCTTTTTGTTCAACCATAAATTATGTCTTGTAAAATAATTTATATTTCACAATATTTAAAAATAATTTTTATCAATATTTGGGTGAAATATCTAAAAACCTTATTCATTGTTAACTTATATATAAGAATTAAACTGATAATATTTTTATTTAAATGGTCTATGAAATGAACTCATAAACCATAAGAATTTTTTTTCTTTTTTATTTCAAAAATATTGAATGAGTTATTTATATTTTTTAGTTCATTATTAAAATTTATTTAACAAATTAGTTGTGTCAAATTATGAAGAGTTATTATTTATGCAAGTCTATTAACATCATAGAAAAATGGATGTTTGGAAAAACATTTAAATAAAAAAGTGAATTTATTTAATTATATTTTTTTAAATAAAATTAAATCATTATTTTTAAAACTATAAACAAATTTTTTCCAATGGATTTATTTTTTAGATAATAAATCTTACTTTCTAACTTTAGAGATTCCTTGGGTAATTTTGTTTTAAAAATATATCTTTTTAATTATTTTTTTCCTCAAATTCGTAGGTTGGATAAGGTTTCATTAAATATGACTATTTTATTTTTTGAGGAAAATAAATTATTATGTTTGGGATAATTTTATGGGTATTTATTTTGTTACATTTTTTCCATATTTATTTTAATATATTTGTACTATTTTCTGTATAAAATACTATTTAAATGGGAGACTGATGAATCTACATCATTTTCTATTAATATATAAATTAATTAGGATTTTTAAAAAATATGAGTTTTTTTTGATACCTAACATCTTAATTATTCATTGATATATTATTTTTATAGTTTTGGAGAAAATAAGTTTAAGGATTTTAGTGGAATGTAAAATGTGATGTATATTTTTATGTAATTTTAAAATGCACTTGGATTTGATATTATTTATTTGTATTTTACTTTTTTGAAATATTTAATATCATTTATTGTAATATCATTTATTTATTTTATAAATTCATTAATTTTTTTCGTTTATTCTATTTATGACATATGTTTATAATTTTGAATATATAATTTTCACAAAATATTTGATTCTTGGTGTAGTTGGTTCATCCATAAGGGTATCATTTTTGTGATGAAGCATATATACAGGTCATTAAAACCTAAATACGGTTTTAACCCCCCCTAAAGGAGTATCATAAGGGATTGGAAAAAATCATTTATAGGAAATACAGTGCTAGAACTCACATGTGTAAAGGTGAATCAATGATATAGAATCACATAATGGTTATCAAGAAGTCAATATAAAGGTTAGTATATAATTAATCAAGCCTGTGTGAAGGTCAACGGTCCCCTTTATAAGGGTCTTTTTACAAATCTATGTAAGAATAAAATTCTAGTGTGCATGAATGAATTCAATTCCATGTTCAAGAAGATACTTCATATCAATTTAAAGGACATTTTTATGCTAATTAAGAGTGTTTTAATTTCTTATAATGCTTACTCATTGAAAAATGTGGCTGAATACTGTTTTTATATAGGATAGTCATATAAATGTTTTTGTGATTATAATTTCTATAAGGGTTATTAGACCATATGATTAAACTATGATACCTCAAACTGATCTAAAGAAAAACTAAATACTGATACCTCTCGACTACAAGGGGAAACTTTTATGATGTGAAGGGATTCATATACATCTCAACATTTTTCAAATCTCTGAAACATTAATTCAAAGATTAATCTATCGTGTATCGTGTAATATTTGGCATGATTAATCAGATTTTGACACTGAGAAACTTAAAAAAAATGAAATCTCATCTATGAAAGATAATCCTAATCAAGATGAAAAGATATTTTATGTTTTGGGTTGCATAATTGAAGCCGACCATGATCTTAGAATAAGGAGATTAATTATGTGAAATTTATGTAAGGGGTCACTAACTTATTCCACTAGTTTTAGAGTTATATTATTTAGTCATCATATTTTTTTACTAGTTGTTGCATACCTATAGGATTAAAGAAAAATGGATAACAGAAACATATGATTTTGAGTGTTGTGCTTTTGTAACTTGAGAAGCATTCATATAATGTGTTCAAACATTTTCTTAACAGAGGTTGAATTCATATGTTTGATTTTTTATTATTGAGATATCATTGAATAGGGGTCATTCTTGATAGAATCAATGTTACTAAACTGAAAATTTCTGATGAATGAAAGGTTATGCTAAATGAGGACACATATGGTGTCCATATTTCTACTCATTTGTATGCACATGAAAATATTTATTCTTTACATAGATAAAATTATTTTTTTAAGCTTTTCAAATGAAAGGGATATGAATATAGAATGATGTGATTCCACTTAGACTGAGTGACTTTGATGAAAATTCTAGATCACTAGGAAATTAAATATTGATTATATTCATTATTAGAATAATTCGATACACGAACCAATTTTGGGAATGAACCTCATAAGAGAGCATTATATTTATTCAAGGGCATAAGAGGGAGATTGAACATATGGGATAGAGTTAAAGATGAAGATACGACAGATGAACTTTGACAAGACCAATATGTTTTTTATTTATCCTTAATTGTAATTATTCTACATATAAATTTATTGTACTTGTGAAACTACTTGTAATAACAAAATGTGATAAAATTAATTTTATTTGGGTTAATCAATCATATTTGTTTGTAAAAAATTATTATTCCTAATTATTTACTTCTTTACTGCAATTTTATCTTCCTAGATATTTGTTTTTCAATTTTGTTCTCCATTTTTTTAGACATATAGATAGATGAAAATCAATACAGAAACTTTTTCAATCATTAAATCACTATAATATATTGATATGTAAATCTGTATGAATTTGAAGATTGATCATTCATTAAAAAATTATAGTTTCATTACGTGAATGAAATTGTGATAACTTTATTTATAATTGTTGTTTGGAAACACTATCTTGAAAAAGATTATGATTAAATTTTATATTGACTATAAATATCAATATATATTGTAGAAATTTTTAGTGATCCTGTTTTCTAGTAGAATTGAATATCATTTCCAAGAACATCATAATTTCTATACACTAATTCAAACGATATTAACTTGATATTTTTTTCATTGCTCATTCCCCTTAACATTTCATATACATAAGACTATTAACACCTCATTCTCATTTCACGCCTCATATTTCACACTCATGAGTTCATATAACATATTTTCACTAACATCAGTGGTATTAGAATTAAATAACACCTTTGACTTGTGACCCTACATCTATTGGTGATGACCCTTCATTCCACTATACTACTCTACAAATGAGATTGTAAATGAAATTTTGAATGTTGTGATGAATTAAGACCTGTATCAGCCACATAATTCTAATGGTATTTGAGGAGCTCCATAATGTGTCCATTAAAACAAGAACACTCTTTTCATAAAGTAATATTAGGTCCTTTGGTACTCACCATATTATATTACGTTGAGAAGTGTTGATTATTCTTTATAGCACTATATTTTGTAATTTACCTCTATTCTATCTATTGACATATAAATGTTTTAGGATGCCCACAATTCATATAAACCTTACACCCATATGAGAAAAACTCATATTTTATTTTGAAAATCGTAATGGGTGAAAAATGAATACCCATGATACTCATGATAGTGTAATATAGGTAACCTAAGAATACTATAAACCTCATAACACATTATATCATGTTTATTTCTATAAGTAATTCCTTCTACCTCTAATACATAGTTATATGTAACAATATCTATCATTCAAATATCTTTAATCACTTTTAATAAGTTCTGATGCCTAATTAAGAACTATATTATTCACTAATTACCCCTCCCTTTATTATGAATAAGTTTGTTTGTATAATATATATTTCAAGGACAAAATATAATTTTATAAGTCCACCAAAATGTAATTTGTCATTAGATCAACATTCATAATTTTATCAAGAGAAAATAAAACTTATCATGTGAATTAAGTAAATAATTACAATATGGTAAAATATCTTTGATGAGTCATTAAAATATATTAATATCTCTTATTATATATTATTATAAATTGATATATCTATTGAAAAAGAGAATAAAAATACTCTAATGTATAATTTATCTCATACTGATATCCACATTAAATTATCCACTGATTAAAAAATATATCTTATATTAAACTGGTGTCCAGGTTCACAAGGAACTATGGTGATAATCATGCCAGATGAAAATCAATCTCTAACTCCACTAGCTAGTTATAATATCATAATATCAAAAATAGAATCTCATGATTAATTTAATTTAAATTTATATATTTTCTATATCCCATTATCTCAAATGATCAATTACAAACAAATTTATTAGTCTATTATACCCAAATAACATGGGTATTATTGCAATAATAGACCTAAAACACCATGCGCTGAATTAGGGTGTTAATTTTTTATCATTAAATAGATATTATTCTCACAAATTATATAATTTCACAAACTTATAAATCATAAATCATAATTAATGGAATCAAAATATGATTGATTAATGTGGTTTAATTATGGATTTATTTGGTTTATCACAAAGATAAACTTCCGAGGAGCATACACACAATGATGGGTTTATGTATGAAAAATAACAATGGACTTTAAGTGATTTTAGGATTTAGGTAATTACTATTTCAAAACCAATGATATATCCATTTAATTATTTATCCACACACTAATTAAAGAGATTGAATCAATGAATAATTTAAAATCATTCCTGTTACAATAAATATTAAATGTGAGAATCAACATACCATATATTTTTATTTTTTTCACATTAAAACCCCCTTCCTCAAGAAAAATACCATAGAAGTCATTTACCACCAATATGTATAATACGAAGAAAAATCCTATTTATATAAAAACAATTTAACAAAATGATAATTTCATACTTATTTCCCATTCATAAAAATAATGTAAATAGGTCAACATCAGAAATTTTTTAACACATTTCCTTGGTATCCTTAATCACCATATTTTTATATCCATATTTCACTACCATGACTAGACACTCTTCTATATAACATGTTTCGATCGATGTTTCCACTATTCAATGATATTTACCATGGGTTAGTTTAGAATCTCATGAAATACAGGGATTTTGAAAATATTCCTTCATAATACCCACCTCCACCAAGCATGTTTTTTACACGCCTCACCTGGGTTCATCAAATAATGACATAGTCGACTCTATTAATTTTTTTTTCAGTTTGATTAAGATCCTCTTTAAACCTTTATAATTTAACTCCATAAATATTGAAGATTTTAAAAATACCATATATCATCCTTATACATCAATTACAAACATTGAAAAAACCTACCATTTGTTAAAATACAATTCTATAAAATCAATTTGAGTTAAATTAGTAAAAATATTCTCTTCTTTGTTATTATAGATTTTAATATTCTTCCACTTTGGAAATAAAACCCACTAATTCCTCTCACTCTAGAAAAAGCAGAATATTTATATTATATTATCACTCTATATATACATAAGTAATGATGAATATTAATAAAAATTTAAAAATAGATTACCCTCTACCTTAATATATACCTCAACACTTTATATTTGTCCCACCATTTTATATCCACTAGTTCCAAACAAATCCACCTTTTTCATTCATCCTTATTTCTATTCCCTACATATTATATCTAATAATTAATTATCAAAGAAAAAAAATCCCTAAAAGAGTATATTTGTCTACTTATAGATATTTAAGATCTAATTCCACTTATTGAACTCATCTTTAATAAAAAATTTCTAATTATTTACCAATCCAATGTTCCCACCATTCAATTTCCTTTTTGTGCATCCAAATTATCTGATTTTAATATTTCTATTAAATTAACAATAAAACAAAATGGTGACATTCTAACAATCATAATAAACATAATTAATGATTAAACTAATTTTTGGAGAGGGGATTTTGAAAACCTATTTAAGCTGTAAGAGGAATTTGTACACCATGATATAACCATTGTTTGTTAAATTTTAGTTTGGATATTTTTTTTATTATATTAACCATTAATTAATGTGTTTTAAAAACTTTTGACATGATAATTCATTTATTTAATTCATATTTGATAAAATGGTATAAAATATTAGTGTGTTTTTGAGAGTGTATTACTGGTTCCTTTTTACACATTACTTCACTTATGTCTTCATACAATATTACTATAGGAACTTTCAGTTTTTGATACGATCCTATACATATTTTCTCATCCCAAATAGTTGATTAAAATACACCATCAATGAAATATATTACACTTAAATTTTATTGATTGAAATACCCTCTTTCTTCATTATAAAACAACAATTAATTAATTATTACAAATAATATCGCTCCAATTATATATTTCCTATAAAAAATATCTCCAATCGATCCCTCATATAAATATTAAATCAATTATTGGTTTTTTCTACACCAAAAATCCATATGAAATCAATAGTAACTTGGATGTACCACAATATTAATTTAACTGTTATAAGATATTCATTATATTGATTAATTTAAAACCACAATTCGAAAAAAAGATACATAAACAATGTTTGTTGTTTCTATATAGAGTAAATGACTTCAAATAATTCTTGAAAAAAAAAATTATAACATAACACCTTTACATATTCCTTCCACTTGGGATTAGTTCCAATCATTGTTTGTGTTGAAACTAGATTCGAATCATACATATCAAAAAAATTACAACTCCCTCAAAAAACATTTTAGAGAAATAAATGCATACTCACCCCTTTTATTGATTTTCAGAAACAATAAAATTAATATGGACTCCTATCATAAACATATCAGAAACCAGATATATCAATCAAGAAAACTCTTATGATGAATTTATCATGACTACATCTAATATTATATGGTAAAAATAGGCGAATACCATAAACTTATATTCCTTTGATTATTTCAGAGTAATTATGATCAAAAACACCTCTCATGAATTATATATTCCACAAATACATTCCCAAATGAGCATAATACGCACATGGAAATTATTTTAATCCATATATTCATTTTTAATGGACTTTGGTTACCTCATCATTACGAATTTTAAATATCATTGGATGTTCAATGAATACATTCTCTTTAATTAGTCCATTAAATAATTTAATATTCTCAACCATTTGATATATGTTTAAGTTCCTTAAAATCAAAATTTTAATAAATTTCAAATTAAATCATGACTTTGCACTTGTGTGAATGTCTGTTATATGTATATGAATTAAATTTATGCATAAAATTTATACAGTGTACTATATTTATTCAAAATAACATTCCCATGTTTATCATATATATTTATAAACACAAACTTCGTTTTAATGATTTTTTTATCATCCTTATTTTTAACCAGATCCTATGTTTTAATTTATATTATCTGATCCATATTTTTTAATGTAATTAACTAATGATTCATCCTTAATAATTTATTCATATGATGTAATATCCAAATATGAAAGTAGAGTATAACTCTAAATATTACATGACATTTAGGTTTATATTGGAGTGGATTTATTACTAATAATATTGTATTAGTAAATATTATATAATATTTCCAATAATCGAGTATGTGGATGAATCTCTTTATCCCTTATATCACACATTAATTCAACCTTGAAAAAATAATCATGTGTTTGATTACATAAGACATTTTAATTTGGATCATTATCATGGTAATCTCAACATATTTACTTTAAATATTAATTTCCAATATTGTTTCTAGATTTCACATTAATCATATTTACATCATTAACTTACATAATTTTATTTAGTTTTTGTCAAAAATATTATTGGCCTTACTTTTTATTAAAATCCTAAATAGGTCATATATCGATACATTCCATGAATTCATTCCCTTTTCTATACATATCATTTTCTTCTGAAAAAACTAATGTTTTTTCAGTACTAGTTTCCTTCTATACCACACTACATATGTGATTCTCTCCTCTATAAGTCTTAAAAAGTCCTATTTTGAGTATATACCACAAATTACACATCACCGTTACAATAGAGTCTTCGAATACTTGTGAAAATAAGTAGTGTCATTATTATATTGGTAGCCGTTCAATTGTTCTATTCAATAGATATATTTGATTACATAGACTAAATCAGTGATACCTTATATTTTATACAATAATTCTTAACATAATAATTAACCTCAGTAGACATATACTTTGAGATATTATTTTATTTAAGTATCTTGATTGATCTTCTAATTCTATTTTTATCTCACCTCTAAAATCATATAACACAATCCATTTCTTATTTATTGGGTTTCATAAACATAATAAAACTAATCATATATTAATAATCCAAAAAAAAATTTAAATATCTTTCTATATGAGTTCTGCTTTGTTTTATTGGACCGTAAACATCAGTATAAATAAAATCGGGAAAAATGATAGTACCATTTCATTGTTATAGGAATTTCCCAATATCTTACCTCCAAAAGAATCATTTTATGTCTTCTCTTGGTTTTTCATTTATATAGAATGAATCAATAAAAACCTTATTAATTGAGATATTTTTGTGAATTTTGTGTTGTATATGTTCAAGTATCATATTAAAAAACATATTCTCCTATTCCGTCATGATAGTACATGTGTTTCTATTAATATTAACTTACTACAAAATTTCATTTTTTTCACTATCATTTTAATAGTGAATTCTTATGATTGAATTTCATTAGCTAGATTATATAATTTATAATAAATTTGAGTCTTGATTCATATAATTTACATGAACATAAGATATTTTTTAATGTACATCTACACAAATAATATTTTTATTGTTTTTCTAATTTTCTATAAGTCATGTTTTACCACTATTGTTTTCATAAAGCTATCTCATTTATAAAACAAGTTTCATTATCTTAATGGCCCTTAAATTGAAAAAAACTCATTTTTTAGCTGTGTGGGGTGAGAAAACATTATACCTAATCCATGTACTAATATTATTTTTTAACTGTAGAGAAATTTTTCAAGGATATTATTATATTTCTTCTTATTTTTATTTTAATATATATTGAGTTATAATAAGGCATGTTTATCCATCGTATCAAATTTTCTTCATAAGTAGTGATTAATTAATCCCACCATTCTTCATACATTGTGTTTTTTTCTCTTAATAAAACCGAGTTCATTATAAACCACTCAATTTTACATTAATCCCTAATGAAGTTATTCCCATTCCTCTATTTCATTTAATAAAAAAATTATGACCTAAGTGAAAATAATAAAAAATATCACACATTTAAGAACCTAAAAAAATAAAACAATTCAATATCAACTAAATGAGAGAGGATATATTATTACTTTCTCTAAATCATTTATACATTTAAACTATTTGAAATAACTTTATTACTTAAATTAATATGAAAATTTAGTGAAGATATTCTTAAAATTTACTCATGGTTGAAGTCAAGTTTGTGGGGGGGGGGGTATTGGCATGCATAAGATATGTATTCATGTTGAACCTAAATGAAATGTTTTTAATAACAAGAATTAATGAATTTAATTAATTTAATATTATTTAGATATAGTTTTTAAATATTTTATATGACCATAAAAACTGCATTAGTATATTTGGTAATTATAGATACTATTTCAAACTACTAAGGTTTCTTGAAAAATAATGCTAAGCATGAATTTTTTATATGAAATGAAAACCCTTTTAATATTCCCAAAAAATAATATACATTATAAAATATAATTTTAAATAAAAATATATATTATGTTTTTAACAAACACTATATTTTTAAATTTATTTTAACCCCCAAAATATGATTTCTCGTAACTAAATTGGAAAAATATTGGAATATCTTTTTATATTTTTCTACCATCTTGAGAGTAATAATTTTGGAAAATCATGAATTTTAAGTTAGTGTGTGTGTTGGGGGGGATTTAACTTTGATGAACTTTATTTAAATAAATACAAATAAAAACTTGTTAATTATTTTAATTTTCTATTTTCAAGATTCAGATTTTATTTTCTAGGGTAACATTATTTTATGATGTTTTTAACTATTTTCATCATAGAGTAATCCACTCTTTTTGTTCAACCATAAATTATGTCTTGTAAAATAATTTATATTTCACAATATTTAAAAATAATTTTTATCAATATTAGGGTGAAATATCTAAAAACCTTATTCATTGTTAACATATATATAAGAATTAAACTGATAATATTTTTATTTAAATGGTCTATGAAATGAACTCATAAACCATAAGAATTTTTTTTCTTTTTTATTTCAAAAATATTGAATGAGTTATTTATATTTTTTAGTTCATTATTAAAATTTATTTAACAAATTAGTTATGTCAAATTATGAAGAGTTATTATTTATACAAGTCTATTAACATCATAGAAAAATGGATGTTTGGAAAAACATTTAAATAAAAAAGTGAATTTATTTAATTATATTTTTTTAAATAAAATTAAATCATTATTTTTAAAACTATAAACAAATTTTTTCCAATGGATTTATTTTTTAGATAATAACTCTTACTTTCTAACTTTAGAGATTCCATGGGTAATTTTGTTTTAAAAATATATCTTTTTAATTATTTTTTCCTCAAATTCGTAGGTTGGATAAGGTTTCATTAAATATGACTATTTTATTTTTTGAGGAAAATAAATTATTATGTTTGGGATAATTTTATGGGTATTTATTTTGTTACATTTTTTCCATATTTATTTTAATATATTTGTACTGTTTTCTGTATAAAATACTATTTAAATGAGAGACTGATGAATCTACATCATTTTCTATTAATATAAAAATTAATTAGGATTTTTAAAAAATATGAGTTTTTTTGATACCTAACATCTTAATTATTCATTGATATATTATTTTTATAGTTTTGGAGAAAATAATTTTAAGGATTTTAGTGGAATGTAAAATGTGATGTATATTTTTATGTAATTTTAAAATGCACATGGATTTGATATTATTTATTTGTAAATTACTTTTTTGAAATATTTAATATCATTTATTGTAATATCATTTTTTTATTTTATAAATTCATTAATTTTTTTCGTTTATTTTATTTATGACATATGTTTATAATTTTGAATATATAATTTTCACAAAATATTTGATTCTTGGTGTAGTTGGTTCATCCATAAGGGTATCATTTTTGCGATGAAGCATATATACAGGTCATTAAAACCTAAATACGGTTTTAACCCCCCCTAAAAGAGTATCATAAAGGATTGGAAAAAATTATTTATAGGAAATACAGTGCTCGAACTCACATGTGTAAAGGTGAATCAATGATATAGAATCACATAATGGTTATCAAGAAGTCAATATAAAGGTTAGTATATAATTAATCAAGCCTGTGTGAAGGTCAACGATCCCCTTTATAAGGGTCTTTTTACAAATCTATGTAAGAATAAAATTCTAGTGTGCATGAATTAATTCAATTCCATGTTCAAAAAGATACTTCACATCAATTTAAAGGACATTTTTATGCTAATTAAGAGTGTTTTAATTTCTTATAACGCTTACTCATTGAAAAATGTGGCTGAATACTGTTTTTATATAGGATAGTCATATAAATGTTTTTGTGATTATAATTTCTATAAGGGTTATTAGACCATTTGATTAAACTATGATACCTCAAACTGATCTAAAGAAAAACTAAATACTGATACCTCTCGACTACAAGGGGAAACTTTTATGATGTGAAGGGATTCATATACATCTCAACATTTTTCAAATCTCTGAAACATTAATTCAAAGATTAATCTATCGTGTATCGTGTAATATTTGGCATGATTAATCAGATTTTGACACTGAGAAACTTAAAAAAAATGAAATCTCATCTATGAAAGATAATCCTAATCAAGATGAAAAGATATTTTATGTTTTGGGTTGCATAATTGAAGCTGAACATGATCTTAGAATAAGGAGATCAATTATGTGAAATTTATGTAAGGGGTCACTAACTTATTCCACTAGTTTTAGAGTTATATTATTTAGTCATCATATTTTTTTTACTAGTTGTTTCATACCTATAGGATTAATGAAAAATGGATAACAGAAACATTTGATTTTGGGTGTTGTGCTTTTGTAACTTGAGAAGCATTCATATAAAGTGTTCAAACATTTTCTTAACAGAGGTTGAATTCATATGTTTGATTTTTTATTATTGAGATATAATTGAATAGAGGTCATTCTTGATAGAATCAATGTTACTAAACTGAAAATTTCTGATGAATGAAAGGTTATGCTAAATGAGGACACATAGGGTGTCCATATTTATACTCATTTGTATGCACATGAAAATAATTATTCTTTACATAGACTGAGTGACTTTGATGAAAATTCTAGATCACTAGGAAATTAAATATTGATTATATTCATTATTAGAATAATTCGATACACGAACCAATTTTGGGAATGAACCTCATAAGAGAGCATTATATTTATTCAAGGGCATAAGAGGGAGATTGAACATAGGGGAGAGAGTTAAAGATGAAGATACGATAGATGAACTTTGACAAGACCAATATGTTTTTTATTTATCCTTAATTGTAATTATTCTACATATAAATTTATTGTACTTGTGAAACTACTTGTAATAAAAAAATGTGATAAAATTAATTTTATTTGGGTTAATCAATCATGTTTGTTTGTAAAAAATTATTATTCCTAATTATTTACTTCTTTACTGCAATTTTATCTTCCTAGATATTTGTTTTTCAATTTTGTTCTCCATTTTTTTAGACATATAGATAGATGATAATCAATAAAGAAACTTTTTCAATCATTAAATCACTATAATATATTGATATGTAAATCTGTATGAATTTGAAGATTGATCATTCATTAAAAAATTATAGTTTCATTACGTGAATGAAATTGTAATAACTTTATTTATAATTGTTGTTTGGAATCACTATCGTGAAAAAGATTATGATTAAATTTTATATTGACTATAAATATCAATATATATTGTAGAAATTTTTAGTGATCCTGTTTTCTAGTAGAATTGAATATCATTTCCAAGAACATCATAATTTCTATACACTAATTCAAACGATATTAACTTGATATTTTTTTCATTGCTCATTCCCATTAACATTTCATATACATAAGACTATTAACACCTCATTCTCATTTCCCGCCTCATATTTCACACTCATGAGTTCATATAACATATTTTCACTAACATCAGTGGTATTAGAATTAAATAACACCTTTGACTTGTGACCCTACTTCTATTGGTGATGACCCTTCATTCCACTATACTACTCGACAAATGAGATTGTAAATGAAATTTTGAATGTTGTGATGAATTAAGACCTGTATCAGCCACATAATTCTAATTGTATATGAGGAGCACCATAATGTGTCCATTAAAACAAGAACACTCTTTTCATAAAGTAATATTAGGTCCTTTGGTACTCACCATATTATATTACGTTGAGAAGTGTTGATTATTCTTTATAGCACTATATTTTGTAATTTTCCTCTATTCTATCTATTGACATATAAATGTTTAAGGATGCCCACAATTCATATAAACCTTACACCCATATGAGAAAAACTCATATTTTATTTTGAAAATCGTAATGGGTGAAAAATGAATACCCATGATACTCATGATAGTGTAATATAGGTAACCTAAGAATACTATAAACCTCATAACACATTATATCATGTTTATTTCTATAAGTAATTCCTTCTACCTCTAATACATAGTTATATGTAACAATATATATCATTCAAATATCTTTAATCACTTCTAATAAGTTCTGATGCCTAATTAAGAACTATATTATTCACTAATTACCACTCCCTGTATTATGAATAAGTTTGTTTGTATAATATATATTTCAAGGACAAAATATAATTTTATAAGTCCACCAAAATGTAATTTGTTATTAGATCAACATTCATAATTTTATCAAGAGAAAATAAAACTTATCGTGTGAATTAAGTAAATAATTACAATATGGTAAAATATCTTTTATGAGTCATTAAAATATATTAATATCTCTTATTATATATTATTATAAATTGATATATCTATTGAAAAAGAGAATAAAAATACTCTAATGTATAATTTATCTCATATTGATATCCACATTAAATTATCCACTGATTAAAAAATATATCGTATATTAAACTGGTGTCCAGGTTCACAAGGAACTATGGTGATAATCGTGCCAGATGAAAATCAATCTCTAACTCCACTAGCTAGTTATAATATCATAATATCAAAAATAGAATCTCATGATTAATTTAATTTAAATTTATATATTTTCTATATCCCATTATCTCAAATAATCAATTACAAACAAATTTATTAGTCTATTATACCCAAATAACATGGGTATTATTGCAATAATAGACCTAAAACACCATGTGCTGAATTAGGGTGTTAATTTATTATCATTAAATAGATATTATTCTCACAAATTATATAATTTCACAAACCTATAAATCATAAATCATAATTAATGGAATCAAAATATGATTGATTAATGTGGTTTAATTATGGTTTTATTTGGTTTATCACAAAGATAAACTTCCGAGGAGCATACACACAATGATGGGTTTATGTATGAAAAATAACAATGGACTTTAAGTGATTTTAGGATTTAGGTAATTACCATTTCAAAACCAATGATATATCCATTTAATTATTTATCCACACACTAATTAAAGAGATTGAATCAATGAATAATTTAAAATAATTCCTGTTACAATAAATATTAAATGTGAGAATCAACATACCATATATTTTTATTTTTTTCACATTAAAACCCCCTTCCTCAAGAAAAATACCATAGAAGTCATTTACCACCAATATGTATACTACGAAGAAAAATCCTATTTATATAAAAACAATTTAACAAAATGATAATTTCATACTTATTTCCCATTCATAAAAATAAGGTAAATATGTCAACATCAGAAATTTTTTAACACATTTCCTTGGTATCCTTAATCACCATATTTTTATATCCAAATTTCACTACCATGACTAGACACTCTTCTATATAACATGTTTCGATCGATGTTTCCACTATTCAATGATATTTACCATGGGTTAGTTTAGAATCTAATGAAATACAGGGATTTTGAAAATATTCCTTCATAATACCCACCTCCACCAAGCATGTTTTTTACACGCCTCACCTGGGTTCATAAAATAATGACATAGTCGACTCTATTAATTTTTTTTCAGTTTGATTAAGATCCTCTTCAAACCTTTATAATTTAACTCCATAAATATTGAAGATTTTAAAAATACCATATATCATCCTTATACATCAATTACAAACATTGAAAAAACCTACCATTTGTTAAAATACAATTCTATAAAATCAATTTGAGTTAAATTAGTAAAAATATTCTCTTCTTTGTTATTATAGATTTTAATATTCTTCCACTTTGGAAATAAAACCCACTAATTCCTCTCACTCTAGAAAAAGCAGAATATTTATATTATATTATCACTCTATATATACATAAGTAATGATGAATATTAATAAAAATTTAAAAATAGATTACCCTCTACCTTAATATATACCTCAACACTTTATATTTGTCCCACCATTTTATATCCACTAGTTCCAAACAAATCCACCTTTTTCATTCATCCTTATTTCTATTCCCTACATATTATATCTAATAATTAATTATCAAAGAAAAAAAATCCCTAAAAGAGTATATTTGTCTACTTATAGATATTTAAGATCTAATTCCACTTATTGAACTCATCTTTAATAAAAAATTTCTAATTATTTACCAATCCAATGTTCCCACCATTCAATTTCCTTTTTGTGCATCCAAATTATCTGATTTTAATATTTCTATTAAATTAACAATAAAACAAAATGGTGACATTCTAACAATCATAATAAACATAATTAATGATTAAACTAATTTTTGGAGAGGGGATTTTGAAAACCTATTTAAGCTGTAAGAGGAATTTGTACACCATGATATAACCATTGTTTGTTAAATTTTAGTTTGGATATTTTTTTTATTATATTAACCATTAATTAATGTGTTTTAAAAACTTTTGACATGATAATTCATTTATTTAATTCATATTTGATAAAATGGTATAAAATATTAGTGTGTTTTTGAGAGTGTATTACTGGTTCCTTTTTACACATTACTTCACTTATGTCTTCATACAATATTAATATAGGAACTTTCAGTTTTTGATACGATCCTATACATATTTTCTCATCCCAAATAGTTGATTAAAATACACCATCAATGAAATATATTACACTTAAATTTTATTGATTGAAATGCCCTCTTTCTTCATTATAAAACAAAAATTAATTAATTATTACAAATAATATCGCTCCAATTATAGATTTCCTATAAAAAATATCTCCAATCGATCCCTCATATAAATATTAAATCAATTATTGGTTTTTTCTACACCAAAAATCCATATGAAATCAATAGTAACTTGGATGTACCACAATATTAATTTAACTGTTATAAGATATTCATTATATTGATTAATTTAAAACCACAATTCGAAAAAAAGATACATAAACAATGTTTGTTGTTTCTATATAGAGTAAATGACTTCAAATAATTCTTGAAAAAAAAATTATAACATAACACCTTTACATATTCCTTCCACTTGGGATTAGTTCCAATCATTGTTTGTGTTGAAACTAGATTCGAATCATACATATCAAAAAAATTACAACTCCCTCAAAAAACATTTTAGAGAAATAAATGCATACTCACCCCTTTTATTGATTTTCAGAAACAATAAAATTAATATGGACTCCTATCATAAACATATCAGAAACCAGATATATCAATCAAGAAAACTCTTATGATGAATTTATCATGACTACATCTAATATTATATGGTAAAAATAGACGAATACCATAAACTTATCTTCCTTTGATTATTTCAGAGTAATTATGATCAAAAACACCTCTCATGAATTATATATTCCACAAATACATTCCCAAATGAGCATAATACG
The DNA here is from genome assembly GCA_963277665.1 of Viscum album. Lineage (NCBI taxonomy): Eukaryota > Viridiplantae > Streptophyta > Magnoliopsida > Santalales > Viscaceae > Viscum > Viscum album. Next base: position 254,744,011 of record OY728128.1, on the reverse strand, counting down.
CACATGGAAATTATTTTAATCCATATATTCATTTTTAATGGAATTTGGTTACCTCATCATTACGAATTTTAAATATCATTGGATGTTCAATGAATACATTCTCTTTAATTAGTCCATTAAATAATTTAATATTCTCAACCATTTGATATATGTTTAAGTTCCTTAAAATCAAAATTTTAATAAATTTCAAATTAAATCATGACTTTGCACTTGTGTGAATGCCTTTTATATGTATATGAATTAAATTTATGCATAAAATTTATACAGTGTACTATATTTATTCAAAATAACATTCCCATGTTTATCATATATATTTATAAACACAAACATCGTTTTAATGATTTTTTTATCATCCTTATTTTTAACCAGATCCTATGTTTTAATTTATATTATCTGATCTATATTTTTTAATGTAATTAACTAATGATTCATCTTTAATAATTTATTCATATGATGTAATATCCAAATATGAAAGTAGAGTATAACTCTAAATATTACATGACATTTAGGTTTATATTGGAGTGGATTTATTACTAATAATATTGTATTAGTAAATATTATATAATATTTCCAATAATCGAGTATGTGGATGAATCTCTTTATCCCTTATATCACACATTAATTCAACCTTGAAAAAATAATCATGTGTTTGATTACATAAGACATTTTAATTTTGATCATTATCATGGTAATCTCAACATATTTCCTTTAAATATTAATTTCCAATATTGTTTCTAGATTTCACATTAATCATATTTACATCATTAACTTACATAATTTTATTTAGTTTTTGTCAAAAATATTATTGGCCTTACTTTTTATTAAAATCCTAAATAGGTCATATATCGATACATTCCATGAATTCATTCCCTTTTCTATACATATCATTTTCTTCTGAAAAAACTAATGTTTTTTCAGTACTAGTTTCCTTCTATACCACACTACATATGTGATTCTCTCCTCTATAAGTCTTAAAAAGTCCTATTTTGAGTATATACCACAAATTACACATCATCGTTACAATAGAGTCTTCGAATACTTGTGAAAATAAGTAGTGTCATTATTATATTGGTATCCGTTCAATTGTTCTATTCAATAGATATATTTTATTACATAGATTAAATCAGTGATACCTTATATTTTATACAATAATTCTTAACATAATAATTAACCTCAGTAGACATATACTTTGAGATATTATTTTATTTAAGTATCTTGATTGATCTTCTAATTCTATTTTTATCTCACCTCTAAAATCATATAACACAATCAATTTCTTATTTATTGGGTTTCATAAACATAATAAAACTAATCATATAGTAATAATCCAAAAACAATTTTAAATATCTTTCTATATGAGTTCTGCTATGTTTTATTGGACCGTAAACATCAGTATAAATAAAATCGAAAAAAATGATAGTACCATTTCATTGTTATAGGAATTTCCCAATATCTTACCTCCAAAAGAATCATTTTATGTCTTCTCTTTGTTTTTCATTTATATAGAATGAATCAATAAAAACCTTATTAATTGAGATATTTTTGTGAATTTTGTGTTGTATATGTTCAAGTATCATATTAAAAAACATATTCTCCTATTCCGTCATGATAGTACATGTGTTTCTATTAATATTAAATTACTACAAAATTTCATTTTTTTCACTATCATTTTAATAGTGAATTCTTCTGATTTAATTTCATTAGCTAGATTATAAAATTTATAATAAATTTGAGTCTTGATTCATATAATTTACATGAACATAAGATATTTTTTAATGTACATCTACACAAATAATATTTTTATTGTTTTTCTAATTTTCTATAAATCATGTTTTACCACTATAGTTTTCATAAAGCTATCTCATTTATAAAACATGTTTCATTATCTTAATGGCCCTTAATTTGAAAAAAAACTCATTTTTTAGCTGTGTGGGATGAGAAAACATTATACCTAATCCATGTACTAATATTATTTTTTAACTGTAGAGAAATTTTTCAAGGATATTATTATATTTCTTCTTATTTTTATTTTAATATATATTGAGTTATAATAAGGCATGTTTATCCATCGTATCAAATTTTCTTCATAAGTAGTGATTAATTATTCCCACCATTCTTCTTACATTGTGTTTTTTTCTCTTAATAAAACCGAGTTCATTATAAACCACTCAATTTTACATTAATCCCTAATGAAGTTATTCCCATTCCTCTATTTCATTTAATAAAAAAATTATGACCTAAGTGAAAATAATAAAAAATACACGAAATAGGATTTTATTCATTGTGGTGAAGAAAATATTATTATTATCCCTTTTTTATTCTCTATGACTATCATTTTTCATAAATTCTCCCTTCCTCCCAATAGGTCATATTATAGACCATGTATATATTATATCAGTGTTACATTAAAGTTAAATCATGAAAATTCACACTATATTTTTTCTTATTTTGAATATACTTTTGGTTTTTGAATATCCTTTAATGGTTTAGAGTTATATCCAACTCATTTATTTTAATTGACCCCATGAGCTGATATCCCAACATTGAATGATTTCCCCATAAATCTAATTCTAAATTTTTACAATGTTATTTGTTTTTTATAATTCAAAACCCCTTCCAAAATTCCCATTCCTCTTAAAATCATTATTTCTTTTATTAATTGAAGATATTTACAAATAAATTATTCTTTTTGATGCTATTTAATTTTATTTTAGAATAAATGTCCATCTTTAAGGTAACCAAATCCAATTCCAGTGATTCAAAACAAATTTGGAATTCCATGACATAAGTATTAAGGTAATTTATTAACTTATCAATCTCCATAATATTCAAATTGAAATTAAAAAAATTCTTCAAATATTTCTAAATTAGTGACAATTTTCTCTATAGTCCTGTAAAAATATTTTATTTCAATTTCAGTTTGGTCAAAATAATCTAAATAATCATTCTATAATCAAAGAAATTTTCAATTACGTTTCTTTATATATCATACTTTTCAAGAAAATATTAATGTTTTACATTGCTATCCAAAACTCCACCCAATTTATATTTTTGTTATATTTTATAATTTTCTATAAATTTTTTTTCCATTATAAAATCATATAATTATAAATTAAACTATATTTGAAAAAATGAAACATTAACAACATTATCTTTTTTATTTGTATGGTTTTCCATTAAAACATTATTTCCGAAGTGTTTCATTAATTAATGTTTCATTTTAGGGGTAATTTACATTATTTATTATAGAGTAATCAAACTCGCTATCATCACCATAAAGACACTTTGAACCCCATGTAGCTTTTTTGTTGACCATTATACTCATAAATCAATACAATAGTTTCTTTACCTCTTATATTCATTTTCCTAATTAAAATTTTCTATAATTGAGTTAAATAAATTCTTAAATAATATGTACTTATAAAATATAAAATAGAATTATATAAAATTTATATATTTATCTTACTTTCACATCATTTTATTAATTACTTTTGAACACTTTTTACTTCCCCTGCAACTCATATTCAACCAAATTACTTTATAATTATTCTACTGATATCGCTAAAAATTATATTCTTGAACCTCTAAAACCATTCAATTATAAAATATTGGAATTATCCAAAAAGATTTCTAAATCATATTAATATAATTTATCTCATCTCTAAGACCAAAAATGTATCTAACCTCCTAAATTATTTGGATAAAAAACTTCAATTTTTTTATTTGAATGAAACATCAAATCAACAAACATACTATGTAGTACTTTTAAAATTTACTACATAAAGTTTCAGACAACATTATGTATACTGGATAGATTTTCCCAAATGTATTTTCTGTAAATACATATTATAACATTATAATATATTTTATTATAAAAATCTATATAGATGATGTTTTATTTCTTTCCATCAGTTTTAAGAAACTCTTTATCCATTTCTGCCAAAGTCAACATCGTGGGATCATAAAAATGTATTTTATAGATAGAAATTGATTAAACATCATATAAAATAGTTATGAAATGACATATAATTTAATTATTCAAAATTTTATATCTTCTTGTATCGAAGTAATGATCTCCTTTCACATTAACCAGAATTTATTTGTCTAAAATCATTATAAGAAATATTCAAATAAAAACCCACCTTTAAGCATTAAAGACACTCCATGAAAATATGAGTTATAAGGAACCAAAGTGTTCATATATAAATATTACATCTTTTTAGAAGAATGTTAAGAATAATTCGCAAATAAATTCTCAAAGATCCTATAGAATTAGTGTCTCTGTAGACGTGATAAACAATATTATTATTTCATTAATGATATTCAACATCCCATAAAATATATATCTATATCAAGTACAATTCCTACTTAAAACCTATATCACCCAAAAATTTTATGAAATATATATTTTTCCTAATAAATTTAATTTCTTTGATAGCTTTAATTATACATGACACTAAATTTATATGACCCATGATATACTTTTAAATTATTGTTATCAATGAGCCATTATAATGATGAGTATGAATAGGACTAACTATATTATGAAACATTTATTGTTAGATATGTATAAATGAATACTTTAGGAAAAAATTAATTATAAAATAAATTAAAAATCATTTAAATGTAAATAATATATTTTTTTAGAAAAACTGTATTTATGCACACAATGTATTTTTATCTTAATAAATTAAATTACTAACTATTGGTTAATGTTTTTAAATATATTTTTATATTTTATATTAAATAAAATTTCTATCATTAGTTTAATAATAATTCATTGAATTAGATAGAAATATAAAAATTTTATGCATAAAAATATATTTTTCTAAAAAGATATTTTCATCACGTGTTGCATACTTATTGATTATATTAATTTATACAACTTATATAAATTGAAATATGATAAAATTTGTCATATATTTTAATTATATAGGTTCAAATTTGGTAAATAGGTCCCTTTTTTAGTCAATATGACTAGTAACCATGATACAAATTTTTTACTTCGATAAAGGGTAAATAAAGTTAATTTCGGATAAAAATAAGTTATAAGGACAAATGTTTTCATAAAAATTATTATTGTAGGAATTTAATTTAACAATTATCATCATAGGATTTAAAATGAGTTATTTAATTGAAACTTTATCCTCAAAATGACCTATATAATATTTTAGGAAAAGAAAGTTACAAAATATCACACTCATATTATTGAATATATTTTATGTATTCACATAGGGACTATAAAAGTTATGAATGAATAATGAAGATAATTTTTTGTATAATGAAATATTATTCATGATTTTAATTTATATATTTATTATTGTGATAAAATATTTATATTAAATCCTTATGAAACATAGATGGTTCATTTCTCTAATTAAAAAAATAAATGTGAAAAATGATTTAAAAAATTAAAAGTAATATAATTTTATTGTGTTCATATATGAATTTTTTTAGATTAATATGAAATATTAGTGTCATTTTAAAGGATTATATTATAATTAAAACATTATTAATTTATTTTAAGTTGATTTAAATGAATATTTTTTGAATTGATGATAATGATATTTTATGAAAATAATATTTTAATAAATTATATAAAATTATTATAGACAACAAAATAGGATATTGGGAATATTATATTGTATAAAATATCATTCATGATCCGTTTATATATCATCTGGATCAATTTTTATAAAGAATGACTTTAATATATTTAAATCCTTTAGGAAATTCTAAGAGTTCCTCTTCACTCAATTATAAATGGGCTCCCAACAATTTTCATCTTCATACTGAAACAAGCCTTCTATAACAACCATGTTCTTCAGTATAATGCACCGCCCACATTAAAGTGGTTTATTTCTTTACAAATTACCAACCCTAGATCCCTTTAGAGGAGATCCAAACGAGTTATTAAAAATAAGAGGTAATCGCTTTAATCGATCAATTTCATTCTAATTATAATTTTACCAAATATATATTTTTTTAATTTTTAATAAAATATTAAAAATCAGTATTCTAAATATAACTAAATTTTATTATGATTATGAAATGACCTTTATTCACGATATTTTTGTTAAATGGGAGCTGAAAACATCCATAATGCATTGGAATGGCTTGTTGTCTCCACGTAGAGATACAATTAATTTCTCATCACCATAATCATTTGATGGGTATTATGAAGGGTTTAATGTTCATATATTATAATTATAAAATTATTTTACTTATTTATTTATAGCATTATATGTACATTACTACATTCCAAAAAAAATTAAAATGATAACATCAATCGTGTATACATGTAGACTCCCACCTCCACCAAGCGATGTGATTTGTTTTTAATTTCTCTTTTACATTGATGATAACTAGGATATTTATTGAATATATTTTATCTATATTTTATATTAATGATTATCTTAATGTCATTTATTATTCAATATTATTTCATTCCATACAAAAACAAATGAAAACACCGCTCATGCATATGTACAACCTACCTTCTCCATGAATGGTGTATTTCATTGTATATATATAATTTTATGAGTGACTCTAGAAATGTATATAATGGTTATGTTTGATATTTATAAGATTAATCAAATTAAATACTTTACGGAAGAAAGAACCAAATATAAGGATATAATATACCAAACTAATATATATGAAAAGAAGAAGCATTTATCTAATTAAAAAGTGATTTTTATAACCAAAAGTAAATAAATGGGTAATAAAAGGTTATAATTAAATAATATATGGTTATATATATATGTATATTATGGTTATTTAATAGATTTATAATAAATACATATTAATTACATAGGATATTCAAATGCATATAAATGAATTTGTACCTATAGTAATGGATTTTCAACTAATTATTTTTTCGCGGGACACATGCCATATTCATAATTTGTTTCATTTTTTATGGTGAATATACTACATGTGAATTTATTTTATGATTATTAATTATAAAAATTATGGTATATAAATATCCATCTATGATTATTTTCTATCATGGGGATTTTGACTCAAAAGTTACTAAAATGGTAATAGTTTTAGGCTTCAATATCATTATTTATCAGGATTATTTATGATAAAGTTTCTGATGATGAAATATTATGATTTACCACTAAATAAATTTATTAGTAATATTATCATCTAGATATTTATTCAATATACATTTTTTCCTTTTATTTTTTCACCTTATGTTCTCATGACACAAAATATTTGATTCTATGTAAAATCACCTTAACTTCTATCTTCGGTTAAAAAATTTTTTTCTTCCATATCCATTTTTTCTAAAATAGATTTAAATTAGGTTTTTAATATTATAAAATGAATTTAAAAGTAATTTTTCCTATGATTTAATTTCTACTAAAATGTTCAAGATTAATCTTTTGGTCATTTTCTGAACACATTATTAGTTGTTTTACAAAAGTGTAAAAGGACTGTTTTCTTTTAATATATACGGCAAGAAGAAAATTTATAACTTTCATGAATACTCCATTACATTAAAATTAATTTATATATTTACATAGTTATTTTAAAAGAAAGATTTTTCCATAATATTTTTGAAATTTTTAGATTTTAAATAAGTGAATTAAAAAATACAATAAATATTTTCCACAGGAATTTTTTAATGATATATTAAGGGTATTTTCATTCACAAAAAATAAAAACATTTGATTTAACTTATAATTTATTAGGTATATAGTACAAGGATTGATTATTCTTATGATTTCAATATTTCCATGAATGTTTTTCCATTTCCATGTGTTATACTATAATGAAATGATGAAATATTTATGAAACATATTTATTTTCCTTGGTTTTTGATATAACGATACATGAATACTAAGGAAATTTTATACAATGTTAATGTGTATTCCATAAACATATGACTTATGCCAATGTTATTTTTTCAATGATCAGGTTCTTTAATTCCATTAAGAATCATTTTCTATAAACTACCATGTTCTATTCATCAACATAGGATTATGATCCATGATATGCATGGTTTGACTTAAAAATGTAATGCCCATTTTTTTTCATATATGTATGTTCATGTTATTCTCACGTGATCATTCATATCTCCCGTTTTTACCCTTACTAATCATATGAGCTCATCTTATTATTTGTTTCCATACCCTATGTTATGAAGAAAGGTACAATGTATGATATGTATAAGATATGTGGTAATAATGAAGAACATTGTGGGATAATATGCAGATATTTTATAAATTAGTTATTTATGTTTATTTGTTTCTAAAGGCACTCAGCCTGAATGATATTAGAATGGATCATTATGTTATGTAATGAATATTCATATATCATGTTGTGATATCTATGTATAAAATGAATGGGTCTCTGTAAAACCTTTCATTAAATAAATGGGAAAAATAAATAAGAAAGGGTGATCCAATATTCTCTAAAAGGGTGGGGAAGGGTGATATTAGTGATCAATTAATCATAAGAAGCGAATATGGGTACGTGAACTTGATCATAACAATTAAAAACCATACCCTGCAAAGCATTGATCTTAATCCCATGTCATGGCCTAATTCTTGGCAGTTCATATGATATGAATCAAAAAGTAAATTTTTTATTGTGATCCATGATAGAATAAAATTAATATTAGAATGGGTGAAATATATAATATTACAACATTGTGAACATATATTAATAGAAATAGGTTCACTAATTATGTTAAGGACATGAAACCAGGCCATCATATAAATTTAAGAACACAAAAACAAGTTCCATGCATAATATTTTGGACATGAAACCAGTTCTATAAATAACCTTATGGACAAGAGTACAAGTGTGCACATAAATTCGTAGACATGAAATCAGGTTCACATATAAAAATGTGAGTATGAAATCAGGTTCAGGAAAAACATTTTTAACATGAAATCAGGTTTATGGATAATATAATTAAATTATGTGTTATCAATATTTACCCAATGTATTTTATGTATATATATTTATAGTGTATCCATAAAAAGACTAAAATCATAAAAACATGTGGGAAAATATCATTTAAAATTCATAATATCATATCCCATGAAATGTAAATTGTTTTCATAAACATTTCATCACATTATACCCTATTAGAAAGAAATGGGTTGGATTGACATTCTGAAATTTCATAATATCATTACGTCGGGAAAAGAAATGAGTTTCAAAAATATATTATCATAGTAAAAATATACCAAGTGTCGAATTAATAAGGATGATACAATTCAATCATATTTCTAATAAAACATAATCAACACCAAAGTATGTTATCTTTGATGAATCAAAATTACATAAAAATAACCAAAAATCATTCTGGAAAAATATATATTTTCCATTTTGAAATCAATACATTAAAATAAAAAACATTATGAAATATTATAAAAAATTTATTTAAAAGTATCCTTGAAAAATTATAAGGATAGATTTAAATCATATATTTTTTATGATAATGAGAAATATGTTTCATGCCCGTTCACGTTAAAACAAAGATTCCACTCTCTTTTCTATTTAAAAAGAACAAATTAACCCATTTTAGAAAGCATAAAGACAGTTCATTTTGAACAAATTTTTTAATCCTATGAAAAAATGACTGTATACATAATAAATTAATAGTAAAATAATTTTTGAATATATTTTATGAAAATATGAATATGGATAGGAAAGGATTGTCAACTAAAGGGAAAAATAAAGTGTATTTTACATAACTATGTTATTTTGGTCTCTTTAGTTAATAGAGGGAGAAAAATTATTTGAAAATATGTATTATATATAGATAACCTAAGGAGAAGTGAATACATGATTTTATTGAGAAATAGATCCTAAAATCTCCTCAATAGAAGCATAATCATAAACAATACTTATAAACAAAGAGATTATAACATAAAACCCACACCACTATGGTATCCTTTGAATCATAGGGCTTTGAAAAGAAATAAAATTATACAGATATTGTAAATAGAAATTAATTAGAGTAAAATTATTATAAATTACATTAATAGTCATTAGATACACCACAAAAAGTAAATAATTGGTGAATATTTCATATGTCCCATGAAAATAAAACTGAGATGAACATACCTTACCTCATGTGTTGATTTCCATTGGGCACATTTAAAAATATTACACAATTAATGTAGGTTTATTATAACTAATTTACAGAATAATAATAATAAATTTTATAACATATAGTATTTAATTATAATATTTTACCATATTTTTATTAATAATTCTTTGTTAAATTAACTGTTCCATGTGATAACTGCTTCATTTTTTTACTTATGTTTTGTTTCGGTAGTTTTGGAACATGAAATTTTATTTATAGTTACATCATTTAAAAATTATTAATCACCATATAATTATCATATATAATAATTATAAATACATATATGGTCATCCAATTATGTTCGAGATAGAAAAATTTACTAAACGATTTATGGAGATTATAGGCTGTTGGTATGCATGAACGCTATTTGCATCTCCTCAATAGCTGGAATGAGAGATATTAAATTATTAATTATACATTATATATTAATTTTTATATCATATATATCATATATGTTCATTTAATCTATTATTATTACCATATGTATTAGAATAAATTAAAACTAAATTACAATGCATCATGGAGGTAGTTGTCCACTTGTACACACAAGCGAATTTATAAATTTCTAATGAAATGGAGGGTAATAAGCTAGATGTTATATTATAATTTAAAGAGTATTATAATTTAATATATATATATATATATATATATTATAATTTTAATCCATATTTTTTTCCATTTGTGAGTGGTGGTGATGGAAAATGAATTACATTGGTTCATGAGGCGGTAGTCCACCGCACACACAATCAATGGTTTTATTTCCCATATGATGAAATATGAGATGGAAATATGTGATCACGTCAATATAATAACATCTCAATATATGTTTTGTATTTTTTAATATAATTTAATTGTTACATAATTTAATTAATGAGGTGAGAGGAGAAGTAAAAAAGAAATATATTTGTGAAGATAACGAAATTTTCATAGAAAAAGCTCTTCTAGATCGCTTATTAAGTACTCTAGTGTTTGATTTTTTGGAGTAAAAAGAGCTCTATAATTCGTATAATTTTTTTGAGGATATATTATGGAAGGTATTGGTTTAACAAAATGGCTAATGAGCTGTGAATACATGCAGGGAGGATGTTCCCTTTTAAAAAAAGGGAGGGTCATTTTTAGAAAAACCCAAATCAAATCAATAATGGGAAGTCACTCTCTACACAAGTGCCTCCAAAAATTAAAAATAATAATGTAGGGGAAAGATAAATTCTATAGAATCCATAAACTAAAAAACACATGTTTTATGATTTTTCCCTTAACCTCCATGTTTATATACATTTTCTATTTTTGTAATCACCATGTTAACAAGTGTATATATTTATTAAGCAAAACATGTTATCTATTAAGACTAAAAATAAATTGTGATTTTTGATAATTTGGACCCAAATATAATAATTAAGAAATATAATTTATCAAAAAAAATTACTAAGTCTGTTAAAAAATAATTTTAAACACATGTAAATGCGACACACTGAACAATTTATTATCCATAACAATTGTAATAAATTTATACTATTCTTACTATTTAGTATAAAAAAAATTAAGTTAACCATATTTAATAATATGAATTTTTATTATTACAGATATTTACTATATTTTAACAAATTAAATTCACCTACTTGGTAGAATATAATTTTAAATAAAACTAGAAACCATGATGAAAATGTTGTTTTCCACAGTCAAGGTTTTCTTAAGTATAATTTTTTTAACATCATAATTGATCATAAAATTAATAACAATAAAATAAATTGAAATAATAATAATTTAATTGAACTAAATTTACTTTTATTTTTTTAAATGTAACTTTTTTAAATTCACTAATATAAAATTTTGTTTTAAGTAAAAATAATTATTTTTTACTCCAAAATTAAAAATTATTGTTTTTAGAATATTTTATTAAATTTACCCTATGATAATTTTAAGAAATTTGATTCAAAACAATATTTTTATTTTATCTAATTATTTTTATTAAAGTGTAATTTTTTAATATTAATATACATATTGAAAATGTGATGAAACCACTTAAAACAATTTTTAATCATAAGACCATATATATTTTTACCCAATTCCTAAAGAAAATTTTAAATGAATGATAATTTTTTTATTAATTATATAATATATATATATATATTTAATTAAAACAATTCACAACAATTTATTAATTTAATATATAATGATAAAAACACAAGATGCGCATAAAAACACGCTTTCCAAAAAACATTTCATTTACTTTGAAATGATTATTTTAATTTTCATTTTTATTATATTGATAACTAATGAACTTATTTTATTCATTTTAAATCCATATAATTTTCATAAGATTTTTTAATCATATTCAAACCATATATTTTAATTTCTATATTTTTATAATATTTTACCAAGATTCATTTTAACTCAGTGTTGTGTGTAATGTAAGCTATTTAATAAATTAAATTTATTATAAAAAAATATTTTATAAAATCTAAAGGTGTTAAATTATCCCCTTTTCATAAATTTCTTCCTTAAAATTAGACATTTTTCTTTGTAATCAATGGTTTAACATTTGAAAATCCAATTTTGGAAAAATCAAAACATAAAAAACGAATAATAAAACATCCTCTTGAAAAGAGGGAATGCTAAATTTGATAGTCATCTGAAAAAACACACAATTAGGTTTCAATACAAGAGAAATATTGTGTGAAGTGAAAATATAAACATAGAAGAAAATAGTAACACCTAAATATTAATAGAGACTGTTAGAGCACATGGTCAATATAATATTAACTACTACCAAACCATATATCATCGGAGAGTTAAAATACCAATGATTCCTAAAAAATGAATATAAGAGGATAACATTTTTCTCTCTATATCATTTTCCTATAGATGAGATATCTTTTCAAATATCAATAAAGAGAATATGAGAGGATATATTTATTTTGTTTCATTCCATTACATTATAACAATATCATTCTTTGGATAAGCTTCAATCAATTTCCACATTATCTTTTACTCCATGAAATAAAGTTGATTTTTTTCTTTCCTAACGTACTAAAAATAAATTCTAACATATCCTATGATCTACAAAATAATTACATGTAATTACTTCTACCTTTAGTTATCATAAAAAATATAATTGTTTTCACATGATATCTAATATGGATAAATCTTCCTATGATGAAATAATACGTTAATTTCATAGACATCATCAAGTATTAAACATAAAAAATTAAATAAATAGATAACATTAATAACCCTCCATGATAAAAATTTTATAAATAAAGTCACTAAATATCCAAAATCCACATAACATTAATCCACCAAACATCATTACGTAGATTTTAACTTTCAGATAACAAATATGTGAATACATTGGTCAGAAATTTTTCGAAAAAATGGTAATAAAAAGAATTACCATAAATCACTAATGAAAACATCCATGATATATCATTCTATAAATAAAACCATAGAGTATTGAATATAATTTATAAATACAAAACTATTTAAAACTCTGTATATAATAACATAAACCACTTTTCTATCAAATTATTAATATGTTCCGAGCTCATCAATACTATCCAATGTATATTATCTATATCAATCATCTATTTATCCAAACTAAACACCACTATTTCAACATTAGGAACATATTAGGGGTTATCAATCCCTTAATAATGTTTTTTCATAAAATATCACCTTTTTATTAAATCATTTTTCATGGTCATCAATTTCATTCGAAATATTCTTGAAAATCAATAAATAAAAATTTATATAGAAGAATACTTATAAATTCAATGATTCATATATCGTAATTCATGATTTATAAAACTAAAATAATTTAATAATCCCACTTAATTCTTAAAAAATTAAATAGGATTCATCATTTTATTGCTTAATACCTCATTCCTTTTAAATTTATTTAATAGTATCTTCATCATTAATAAAAAAACCATTACTCATATAACCTTTTTGATCCTCGTCATGGGATTCCCCCTTAGGATAGTGATTTTTCTTCTAATATTGTGGACATATAGAAAATTGGATATTATATCATCCATGGGGTCCCTACCTGAAATCTCATAAAAATATATCCTTCTATTTTATGTGGAGTTTAGAGTTGGTTAAAGAGATATATTTAAACCATATATCATGATAATTGATTAGGCATAATCAAAATATCATTTACACCTGTTATCATCCCATTTGTTTTCTTATTAATGATTTTTCTATCACATTGAATGTTAACCTAGTTCATCATGGTTCCCTACTTTTTCTAAAACCAAATATAATATTTTGAGAAATAATATTCATAGTGGGAAATGACACAATTCTATACATTTGTTTATATGATGTACAAATTTGGTCACATTATTTTCTGTCTAAGATGCCTTATGTTTATCATATGTTGTAACACCCACGTATTTTTTTTAATTTTTTTTCAAATAAATTTAATATTTTTGGTGTTTTTCATTACATGCTACATTGTGTTAAGATTTCATTACAAAAAAAATATGTTTACCATGCACTAGATAAAACATTTAATTTAAATTAAATGAGATATACTGTTAATATATTATTATTTAATATGATAGATATCATCTAGCCATTAAAATAGAGGGTATGAAAAAGATTAGCTAAATAATAAAACTATATGGTCTACAGATTAATATAAAATTAATTCTTTGGCGACCAACTAATTTGAATTGATAATAGAATCTATTTAAAAAAGGAACTCTTTTCTAACAGACTATTTTTATGCATAAAAATGCATTTAACCTCAATAAATTAAAAAATAACTTTTGGAGAATGATTTTAATCATATTTATAAATTATATATTAAATAAAATGTTTAATATTAGTATTGATTGTTTTCTATATAGGAGAGAGTAATTAATCCTATTTTTCTCTTCTAAAGGTTATTTTTCTAAAAATACATTTTGTCAGCATTTGTGAAATTATTTAAAACTTAATTCCATAATATTTTAGAACAATTATTGGAAAAAATAAACATAATTATTTAATACATCATATAAAAATTATTTTATGATGAAGTTTTGATTCTTTCATAAGGTAATTTTTTTTGATGAATAGTTAAACATAATGGTTTTTATTAAAATTATCATTTCATTTAATGAATTTAAAAACATAAAAAACGTTTTAAGATGAGATTAAGGTAAAATTATTTCAATAATAAATATATTAATATAATTTAGGAAATTGGAATCAAATTAATAATTAATTTTTTTAAAACTTTTTCATCTTTTGAACATTTTTTCCTTGGAAAACCACTTTCTCATCATGTCTTTGTGATTAATTTTAAAATAAAATATTCCACATATAAGAAATATTTTTTTTTAAAATTTCATTTTTTATTTTTAATAATAATAATTTATATTATATAATGACTTTAAAACAATTAATTAATATAATAAAAATATAAAAGAAGTAAAAAATATTTTTGTAGTTAAGGTGAAAATGTGTTTAGAGGAGTTAAACTAAAAAGATAATGGTAAAAAAAACAAAAAAATATCCAAAAAATATTAATTGGAAATAAATTTACATTATCTATTATTGGATATGTAATGTTCCATTTTGATTCATATTTCATGTTATAAGGGGGGCAATGCCATTATCTTTTCAAAAAGGCCAATTGTGCCACTCACCTCACTTATAAAACCCCACCCCTCTCTTTTCCTTAAAAAAAATAAAAACCCATTGGAATGGGAAATACCTTCCAAAATAACATACTTTAAACAATAATTGAAGCCTAGAATCCTTATTTTTGTGATACATCCAACCTAATAATCCCTTTCGTACAAACCAAAAGAGGTTGTCCGAAGAAGAGATAATATCCATAATCGAGCAATTTATTTATTTTTTCTTGAATGTCCTTCAATTATTTTTTAAAAAATATGAAATGAATCACTAATAATAATAAATATAATAATATTTTATTAATATAATATGATAACCTAAATCCTTATCCTCTTCTATCAAGTTGGTAAAAAATCATTATTCATTTATATGGCGGATTACAGCCTCGCAAACCAATGTTATTTATTTATCATCACCACCCCTCATTGATGTATATAATGATGTATTTATA
Organism: Viscum album; assembly: GCA_963277665.1. NCBI lineage: Eukaryota > Viridiplantae > Streptophyta > Magnoliopsida > Santalales > Viscaceae > Viscum > Viscum album. The sequence continues at coordinate 254,727,809 of OY728128.1, read as the reverse complement.
ATTTTATATATTATATATATTATATTAAAATTATTATTGAATCATTGTGTCACATTATACTTCTTAGTTTTCATTCTATGATAAAATTATGAAGTCATTAATGTGTACAATTGACTACTACCTTGTGTAGTGACATGATTTATTCATGTATTACATGTAAGGTAAAAATAATGGTTTTAATATAAATATGGGATATATATGATACAAAATTGATTCTATAAAGTTAATATATTATTTACCATTATTTATTTTATCCCATTGAGAAAATGGAATAAATGTTCATGTGTACATACGACCTACCATCTTAATGAATTATGTAATTAAATTTTTATGTTTATATTTTATATATTTACCTATATATATATAAAATTAATATATATTATAATTTTAGTTATTAAAATTATGGATTTATTGTATCAATTATCAAATTAATAAGAACAAAAAAAATTAAATAATATGTAAAAAAATGCAGTTATTACCCGAAACATGATTTTAACAAGGAATTATCGATAAATGGGAAATAAATGGTCACAAGTAAATCATTTATGTTATGATATTTATGTTTATGGTTATATAATATATATATAATAATCATATATTTATCTGAATGAGGTTTTAATTTCTACAATGTAAGTTGAGACTTAAGTTAAGGGATATTCATCCCACTTTTATTTTCTATGAGACACACACCATATTCAAAATGTGATTCTTTTATATTGTTAATATAGTTTAAATGAATATATTTTTTTATTTTTATCATTAATATAATATAAATTTACATATCTATTTGATCATATATGTTCCATGGGGTTTACGATTCAAAATTTACAAAAGCATTAAAGAAATTTTATCTCAAATTTCTTTCTTGGGGATCTATGTTATGTTATGTACCAATAATATTACATTAGGTGTATATACGACCACTTTGATATTTTATATCATAAATAATTTTTTTAATTATCTATATATATTATATTTAATGTAATTATCTCATGGTTATTATGATTCAGTGTTTCTAATGTGTTAAGAGTTTTACGTTACAATCTCATCATTTATCAAGACTGTTTATTTTTATGAATCCTATAACAAAATAATGTTATCTATATCTCAATAACCATTTTAATTTTATTATACTATCATTATTTAATGATAAAACTTATTTTCATTTAATTTTAATATATTTATGTACTGAAGATCTCAAAATATTTGTTTTATGAGAAATAATTTCTTTATTTCTTCGATTGAAAAAACCATTTCTTAAGAAACCATGTCTAAAAAAAATTCTTTAATAATGTTTTGAAAATTATTAAGATTATTTATTAAAGATACTTTTACCTATTTTTTAATTTTTTAAAAATTATTTTAAAGAAAAGTTCATTATTTTTTCAAATAATTCCTTACTATCTTTTACTTATAATTTTTATGTAATATTTATTTAAAATAAACAACATTAATGTAATTTATGAGGTTATGAACATACTTTTCATTTAATATTTACTTAAATTTTTCATAGTTATTGGAAAATAAAATTATATTGAAAAAATATTTATATTTTAATTTTTTTAATGAAGTAAGGTTGTTTTCTTCAATAAATGTTAGAAATGAATTTTAAATACAAATTTATAATTTTCAATCTTTATTTAACCACAAATGGACTTAAAAATGTTTAATGGATTTTTAATTTTAAATCTCTATTTTAAATGAATAGTCACTTTCTTAAATAAGTGTTCCAAGTGTCTATTAAAAAAACATTCAATCTTATATGACATCCTTTCATGATAGTTTTGATTTACTAGTGATTTGATCAAAAGATACAATTATTATTATTTATTTTAAAAGGATATGATTCTGATGAAAATATGTTTAATAAAACCATTTAATCCATGGGTTTTACCATGATAAAATGATTATGAAACCCACTTATTTTTCCACAGTCAATTCTTTGATGTATTGATGAAATAATTAAGAAACATATTTCTATTCTATAGGTTATGTTATGTTGAAATGTTTATGAGATAAGATTAATTTTTTATGATATTGTGGAACACATATATATTATGTTCATTATGTGATGGGTGGGACATATATCTCTCTCTCTAATTCATTGAGTGAAACATATTATCTCACAAGATAACAGTATGAAAAAAGTAGGTGGGATAGATTCACTATGGGAAACCGATGAGTCCTGATCCACTATAGGAAATATGTGACTACTGATCCATTAAGGAAAATAGGCACATCCTGATCCACAATGGGAAAAAGGTGTGTCTCAATCCAAAATAAGAAAAGTGATGATTCTTGACTTACTATGTTGGTGGTCTTGGTATTTAACCCTGATATAAAATTCAGTTTTAAATTTATGATGGTTCCCAAATTTTATAACAAGAGGTTATTGTTTATGATTGATTTATATTGATATATCACACTTATGTGACATGTTGTACAAAATTTTAATGTTTTATTTGATGATCCATGATTATGATTTATAAAAATTTTGGCATGAATTTCATCAGTTATGTTTAGGATCACATCCACTTATGTATATAATATGATTTCATAGGACCATAGATTTATATATCTTTAATTTACACTTACTGATCATCTGATCTCACCCTTTCTTATGTTTCCTTCCCAGGTTCTGAAAAAAATATTTAGGTAGTGTATTCCTAAGATGAGTAATATTTGAGAACTTTTTTTGGCTTATGTTGAAGCTCATAACTAAAATATGATTAATATTTCATATTAAAATAAAAAATGTCAATTTTATATAAAAATAAATTGCCCATATATTTTAGGTTTTCATATAAAGGTTATAATTTTTATATTTAGAATTTAAATTAATTAAAATCAAGTTTATATTTTTAATAAACTTGTTGAAATTAGGTATTAAGTTCAATTTCACATTTAGGCATAAAAATAAATTACTAGGGTGAAATGTGTGTGATATCGGTATATTTTAAAAACTATATGACATATAATATGTTTAAAACAATGTATAAAACTTATAAAAATAAGAATAAAATATTATAATTGATATGATTTCAAGGCTCCATAATTTTCCAACTTATGACACCAATTATCCATTAAATATGACATTTCATAACCATTAATTAATGAGAAATTTAAAAATTTTCAGTAAAACCCACATATAAAAAGTCCTCTTTAACACAAATTTTATAAGTCGTACCATTTAGTTGTCTCTTAAATTACAAAAAATTGGCCCTCTATTAATTTATTCTTAGATGTTTCTTTTTTCATTTCCCAAGAAGGATGTCCTAATCTTTCATTCTAAAGGAACCCATTTTGAGAAGGATTTATTCAGTCAATGTATCTAGTTATTCACCACCTTTTCCAATTTTCTTTTCATCAAAAATATTTTTTGTTGGTCAGAGAGAATATCTTAAGAGGGGATAATTTGAGTACCCAAAAATTGTTTTATCTGAAATAGATTATTCTGAAATCCCCCAAATTTTTAAATACAGCCTAGATTATCAAAATAAGTAATGTGACATATATCTCAGTATTTCTAAATATTTCTATAAAAAAGGATTGGGTATCCGATGAATTGTATACAATATTGTAATATCCATTGAAATCAATTTAATTTATCAAAATACTATATGAACACAAATAAAGATAAATTATCAAAGTGTATTTGTTTTTTGTAGTTATTTTTCTGTTTTAAAGAAAAAATAAATTAAAACCAAATTAAATAACGCATCATATATTTTTAATATAATAGTTTCAATATCAAGTATTCAATTATTCCTCTATACTTGGTGATAACCCACCCCCCAAAATTTCATATATAACAAAAAAGACAATCCACAACTAGGATCTGGTTTTACATGAATTTACAAACTATACATGTCACACATGATATCTTCCACAGTTATGCATGGGAGAAAAAATAAACAGAACAAACAAGTACCTCAACCAATATTATACTTAGGATACAAAATATGAAAATGTTTGAGAATATATCAAGTATCTTCTAGTTTATAATAGGAGAATAAATTTTGTGTTTGATAAAATAGAGTATGCACATAGACTTCTCAAAATGTAATAAATACAAACAAAATAAATCTATATAAAATATAGAGTTTATAAATTCTCATCCTCATGTAAATTATCTTATGACTCATTGTTTGATACAGTAGTGAATCAAGAGTTGGGTTATCTTGAAATCTTTAGAAAAAAGTTAGTTACATAGACTTGTGTTGTTGATAAGGGGAAAGCATTAAAATGTGAATGTGTAGTTCAACTTCTAGTCCAATGGTTTCAATAAGGGAGACCTCATTGTATTCAATCAGGTTCAACTCTGTGTATGTTCAGTAATAATTATCCCTCTATTTTTATTGGTACAATTTTCCACTATAAAAATTTGTATATTTTTAATGAGTGAGTGTGCTACACATATATCAGTAGCAACAATAGGAGAAAGAATATCCAGATCAGGTTCTTCCTCATACTATATGTTCTGACACTCACTTCAATGCTTTCTATTGATCATTTAGGATAAAATAATTAAATTTGTTAATGTAATAAAAATTAACACATATAGATGTTATAAATGATTCAGAATATGTTAATTTAGATTATTGGTAACATCATATTTTTCTGGCGATGTGTTTTTATGGAAGCATCAATCTAGAGGTATGAAAATGGTGGTATGAAACTGGTGATGTCTTATAGTTATCTAAATTTCCACTACACTAAATCATCTCAACCAACTATGTCTGTTCCAGTGGTGTTCCATCTGAAAACATCTTAGACATAGCCAAAATTATTTATTGGTAGCATGACATTAAAAGTGTAATCATCTGGTAGTATCTTGTACTTATCTAAATTTCAGTTATGGTGGCTTGACAAGAAGATGGTATTTCAAATGATGGTGTATCATAAATTGTCAAATTTTTAGTCATATGATACAACATTCTAGTGGTGTGATAACCTTACATTATCTCATGCAAGGCGAAATGTTTATGCTGGCCGAAATTCAGGGATAATAGTGTCTCGAATTGTTAGGGACAATCTCAATGGTGTCTCATTCTTAGATAATTTTATCACCTATATCAGAATATATATTTCTTATAGTGAAACATTAAATTCATTAATATCAATAGAATCATGATTTTGTTATCATTAAAACTAGGATATCAAAAATCTCCCATTTTGATGATCACAAATCATTGGATCAAAGAATATTATAAATGTAAAAACAATTCATCAAAGGGATTAAAAATGAATAAATGTGATATACAAGGTAGTATAATCTATAACATATATTTCCTTGTATGTTTAGATGGTATGAAATAAATAATATGAAAAGAGTAATTATAAAAAGAAAGTATCATGAATATAAATATTAAAAACATATAGTATCAAAGATAACATTGAAAAAATACTGTAACAAATCCAAATAATGTTTTCCAATATGACATAAGAATTTCCCCCCATTTGGGATTATCTAAAATGTAGGGAATATTAAAATAAATATAGTAAATTTATTACATGTAAACAATCAAAATAATAGTTAATAAAGACATTAAACTGGATTGTGTAAAAGTAATTTTTATCCATGTCTAATCAAAGACATTCAATCTACGCCAAAAAAATGTAAAATTTGTTAGATTTGGAATATGGGTCCATTAGTTATTTTCCTTTAGACTTGGATTTATCTTTCCCTTTATCTAAGGTAGCATTATCAAATCAAGGTAAAATATCAGGAATAATAGAAGGGTGTCTAGCTATAGTTTTGGGGTGAGCATTTACTATAACTACTGGTCATCGGTGTATGAAATCTTAATTAAGTGAAATTGGAAATAGAAGGAATTGGGAACAAAAATGTGCTAGAGGATCCTGATCAGCTCTTTGTCTGAGAGAAAATTGAGGATTAGTTGAAACTGATTCATAAGAAAAAACTACTTGTTTTCAAACATTTTAAACGTTTTAACAATTTTTCCTAGGAAAACCACTTTCTCAACACGTTTGTGTGATTAATTTTAAATTAAAATTTTCAAAATATAAGAATTATTATTTTTTAATTGTATTTTTTTTAATAATAATAATTTATATTATATAATGAGTTTAACATAATTGTTTACAATAATAAAATGTAAAAAAGTAGAAATTATTTTTAGTAGTTAATGTGAAAATGGGTTTAAAAGAGTTAATCTGAAAAGATAATGGTTAAAAATTAACCAAAACATTTCAAAAAAATTTAATTGGACATAAATTTACATTCTCTATTTTAGGATATGTAATGTTCCATTTTGATTCATATTTCAAGTGAGATGGGTCTCCAAGCCTTTATCTTTTCAAAAATGACAATTGCACCTGTCACCTCAATTTTAAAATCTCACCCCTATCTTTTGTTGTTAAAAAATAAAAACCCATGGGAATGGAAAATACATTCCAAAATAACATAATTTACACAATAACTAAATCCTAGATGCCTTATTTTGGTGATACATTCAACCTAATAATCCCTTTTGTACAAACCAAAAGTGGTTGTCCGAAGAAGATATAACTTCAACAATCGAGAAATTTATATACTTTTTCCTAAAAGTCCTTCAATTATTTTTTAAAAAATATTACATCAAAACCCTTATAATAGTAAATATAAGAATGATATATTAATTTAATATGATAACCTAAATAATAATCCTCTTCTATAAAATTGTTAAAAAAATCATCATTCATTTATAAGGTGGATTTCAGAATCGTCAAACGATGTTATTTATTTATCATCACCACAACTCATGGATTTATATAATGATGAATTTTTTTATTTATGATATATATTATATTAAAATTAGTATGGAATCATTTTATCACATTATCCTTCTTAATTTTCATTCTATGAGGTAATTATGAAGTCATTAATGTTTATAGTGGACTACTGCCTCGTGAAGTGACAAGATTTATTCATGTCTTACATGGAATTAAACAAGTATGGTTTTAATAAAAATATGGTATATATATGATATATAAATGTTTCTATAATGTTTATATATTATTTACCATTATTTATTTCAACCCATTGAGATAATGGAAAAAATGTCCATGTGTATATACAACCTACCATCTTCATGAATGATGTAATTAATTTCTGATCTCTATATTTTATATATTTACATATATATATAATAAATGAATATATGTTATATTTTTTGAATTATTAAAATTCTGTATTTCAGGTATCAATTATCAAATTTAGAAGAACAAAATAAAAAATCAAAACATATGTAAAAAATAATGTAGTTATTACCCGAAACTTGATTTTAACAAGGAATTGTTGAAAATGGGTAATAAAATGTCATAAGTAAATAATTTATGGTATGAAAAATATGTATATAGTTATATAATATATGTATAATAATAATATATTTATCATACACGAGGTTTAAATTTGTACATAGTAATTTGAGACTTATGGTAAGGGATTTTCATCCCACTTTTATTTTTTATGAGACACGTACCACATTCACAATGTGTTTCTTTTATGTGGTTAATATAGTTTAAGTGAATAAATTTTTTTATTATTATCATTAATATAATATAAATTTACATATATATTTTATTATATATGTTTCATGGGGTTTACGTTTCAAAATTTACCAAATCATTAAGGAAATTTTATCTGAAATAGCCTTCTTGGGGATCTATGTTTTGTTACGCACCTAAAATACTCAATTTGGTGTATATATGAACAATTTGATATTTTATATCATGAATAATTTTTTTCATTATATTATATATTCTATTTAATGTAATTATTTCATGGTTAGTATGATTATGTGTTTCTAATGTGGTAAGAGTTCTCTGTTATAATCTCATCGTTTATCGGGCATGTTTATCATTATGCAAACAATAACAAAATAATGTTATTGATATCTCAATAATCAATTTAATTTTATTATCCTATCTTTGTTTAATGATAATAGATGTCTTCAATTAATTTTAATATATTTATGTATGTATGATCTCAAAATAACGGGTTTATGAGAAATCATATTTTTTTTATTTCTTCAATTGAAAAAAACATTTTTTATAAAACATGTTTTAAAAAAATTATTTTAAATTGTTTTCAAAATTATTATGATTAATAATTAAAGAAATGTTTTCCCATTTTTTTAAGAAAATTATTTTAAATGAAACATCATTCTTTTTTCAAATAACTACTTATTATCTTTTACCGATAGTTTGTAAGTAATATTTATTTAACACAATCAACATCAATGGAATTTATGAGGTTATGAAAAAACTTTTCATTGAATAATTCCTTATATTTTTCATGGTTATTTAAAAAAATTATTTTTAAAAAATCGTTATTTTTTAATTTTTTTTAATAAATAAAGGTTATTTTCTTCAAGAAATATTTTTAAATAAATTTTAAATCCAAATTTATAATTTTGAATCTTTATTTTACCAAAAATGTATTTAAAAAATGATTTATGGATTTTGAATTTTCAAAATATATTTTAAATGAATAGTTATTTTCCTAAATAAATGTTCCAAGTGTCTATTCAAAAAAACTTTCAATATTAGATGACATCCTTTCATGCTAGTTTGGATTTACTAGTGATTTGATCAAAGGATACAATTCTTGTTATTTATTTGAAAAGTTTATGATTTTGATGAAAATATGTTTAATAAAACCATTTCAATTCCATGGGGTTTGACATGATAAAATGATTATGAAACCCATTTTTTTTCTACAGTCAATGCTTTGATGAGAATATGTAAGAATTAGGAAACATATTTCATTTCTACAAGTTATGTTCTGATGAAATATTTATGAGATAAGATTATTTTTTTATGATCATGTGAAACACATATATATGATGTTAATTATGTGATGGGTGGGACATATATATCTATTTAATTCATTGGGTGAATCATTTTATCTCACCAGATAACACTAGGAAAAAATTGGTGGGACAGATTCACTATGGTAAATTGATTAGTCCGGATGCACTATAGGAAATAGGTGAGTACTGATCCATTAAGGGAAATAGGCACATCCTGATCCTCTATGGGACAAGGGGTGTCTTAATCAAAAATAAAAAATAAGTGATGAGTCTTGATCTACTTTGATGGTGGTCTTTGTATTTTACCTTGACATATAATTTCGTTTTAAATTTATGATGGTTCATAAATTTTATAACTAGAGGTTATTGATTATGAATGATTTATAATGATTTATCACTCTTAAGTGACATGTTCTCCAAAATTTTAATATTTTATTTAATGTCCCATGATTATGATTTATGAAATTTTTTGCATGAATTTCATCAGTTATGTTTAGGATCATATACCCTTATGTCTATATTATGATTTCATATGACCACAAATTTATATCTCTTCTATTTACACTTACTGATCATCTGATCTCACCCTTTCTTATATTTCCTTCCTAGGTTCTGAAAAAAAGATTTAGGTAGGGTATTATTAATTGTAGTAATATGTGAGAAGATGTTTTTTTGTATATGTTCAATCTCATTACTAAAATATAATGAATAATTTATATTTAAGTTTAAAAAGCCAATTTTATATAAAAATAATATTTCACTATATTTTTTGTTTTCATATAACGAATACAATTTTTATATTTAGAATTTAAATTAATTAAAATCAAGTTTATATTTTTAATACACAAAATGAAATTAAGTAATTTGTTCAATTTGACATTTAGGTGTAAAATCACATTAATGGGGTGAATTGTGTGTGATATCGGTAAATTGTAAAAACAATAAAACATAGAATATGTTTAAAGAAATGTATAAAACATAGAAAAATCAAAATAAAATATTATAATTGATATAATTTCAAGACTCCATAACTTTCCCATTTATGGGACAAATTATCCATTAAATATGACTTTTTCTAACCATTAAGTAATGAGAAATTTCAAAATTGTCAATAAAACCCACATATAGAAGTACCTCTTCAGCACGCCTTTTAAAAATCACAGCATTCAATTGCCACTTAAATTACCAAAAATTGATCCTTTATTAATTTATTCTTATATGTTTTTTTCATTACCTTTGAAGGAGGTCCAAATATTTCATTATGAAGGAACCCATTTTGAGAAGGAGCTATTCAATCAATTTATTCAGTTATTCACCACCTTTCTTAATTATCATTTCATCTAAAATAATTATTGTTGGTCAAAGTGTGTATATTAAGAGGGGGTAAATTGAGTACCAAAAAATTATTTTATCTATGATTGACTGGGTATCCGATGAATAGTATAAAATATTGTTATATCCATTGAAATCAATTTACTTTTTCAAAATACATTATGATAAAAAATGAAGATAATTTATCCAAGTGTATTTATTATTTATAGATATTCATATACTTTAAAGAAAAAAAATTAAAAAAAATTTATGAACACATCATATACTTTTAATATAATAGGATCAATATCAACTAGTCAATTATTCCCTTACACTAGGTGATAACCCGCCACCAAGATGTTCATATATAATAAAAAGATGATCCACAACTAGGGTATGGTTTTACAAAAGATCACATAATATACAAGTCATACATGATATCTTCCACTGTTATACATGGGAGAAAAAATAAACAGACCGTAGAAGTACCTCTAACACTATTATACCTGCGATAAAAAATATGATAAGAGTTTGAAAAGATATAAAGTATCTTCCAATTTATAATAATAGAATAAATTGTGTGTTTTATAAAATGGAGTACACACACAGAATTATCAAAATGTAATAAATACAGACAAAATAAAGCAATATAAAATATAGAGTTTATAAATTCTCAGTCTGGTAGAAAGTATCTTATGACTCATAGTTTGATAAAATAGTAAATTATGAGTTGGGTTCTCTTGAAATCTTTTGAAATAATTGAGTTATATAGACTTGTGTTCCTGATAAGTGGAAATCATTAAAATGCGAATGTGTAGGTCATCATCTAGTCCAACGTTTTCAATAAGGGAGAACTCATTGTTTTTAATTAGGTTCATCTCTGTGTATGTTCATTAATAATGATCTCTATTTTTTTATTGGTCCACTTTTACACTATCAAAACTCTTATATTGTTAATGAGGGAGTGTGCTACACATATATCAGTAGCAAGAGTAGGAGGAAGAATATCCTGATCAGGTTCTTCCTCATACTGTACATTCTGAAACTCTCTTCAATGCTTTCTGTCGAGCATTTAAGATACAATAATTATAGTAGTAAATGTAATAAACTTTAATAAATATAAATGATAGAAATGATTCAGAATAAATTAATTATGAATATTATTAGCATCATATTTTTATGTCGATGTGTTTTTATGGAAGCATCAACCTACAGGTATAAAAATGGTGGTATGAAAATGGTGGTATGAAAATGGTGATGTCTTATATTTATCTAAATTTCAACTATACCGGAAGCTTCTCAACCAACTGTGTTTGTTCAAGCGGTGTTTCATCTGGAAGCATCTTAGACTTAGCCAAAATTTTGTATTGTCAGTATGACATTGACAGTGTCAACATCTGGTAGTATATTGTACTTAACAAAATTTGAGTTATCGTGGCATTACATAAAGATAGAATTTCAACACACGGTGTCTGAGACAATGTCAAATTTTTAGTCAAGCGATACGACATTCTGGTGGTGTGATAACATTAAAATATCTCATACTTAGAGAAATTTTATGGTGAAAGAATGTCATGGAAAATAGTGTCTCAAATTGTTAGGGACAATCTCAATGGTGTCTCATACTTATACTATTTTATCACCTATATCAGAATATATATTTCTTGCAGAGAAACATAAAATTCATTAATATGAATAGAGTCATGATATTGTGATCATTAAAAGTGGATGCAAAAAATCTCCCATTTTTATGATCACAAATCAATGGATCAAAGAATATTATAAATGTAAAAACAATTCATCAAAGGTATTAAAAAATTTTAAATGTGATATCCAAGGTAGTATAATTCATTACATAGATTTCCTAGTATGTTCAGATGGTATGAAATAATGAATATAATAATAGAAATTATATAAATAAAGAATCATGAATAGAAATATTAAAAACATATAATATCCAAGATAACATTGAAACATTACTCTAACAAATCCAAATAATTTTTTCCAATATGACATAACAATTCTCCCCCTTTTGGCGTTATAAAAAATGTATGGATTATCATAATAAAGATAGTAAGTGTATTACATGTAATCAATCAAAATAAGAGTTAAGAAAGACATTATACTTTATTGGGAAAATGATATTTTAATCCATGTATATTCAAAGACATTTAATCTACGCCAAAAAAATGAAAAATTTGATTGATTAGGAATCATGGTCCAATAGGTATTTTCCTTTAGCCTTGGATTTATCTTTCTATTTATCTGAGGTATCATGATAAACTCTTGGTAAAATATCATGAACAATAGAAGACTGTCCATCTATAGTTTTGGGATGATCTTTTACTATAACTACTAGTCATATGTGTCTCAAATCTTGAGTAAGGGACATTGGAAATGGAAGGAATTGGGAATAAAAAGGTTCTAGTGGATCTTGAACAACTCTTGGTCTGAGAGACAATTGAGGAGTAGTTGGAACTGCTTCCTAGGAAACAACTGATTATTTATAAACATGAAGAAATAGAATCATGAGATTTATAAAATCCATTATGATTTTCCACCTCTTTCCATTGTACTGAAGAAATTATATTTCTCTTCCGTAAACTAGCTCAAAACTGGGGTCATATCCTTGAGCAATATTACTTGTTTTTGGGCAGCCCAAGGCACATGAGGAATCTTAAAACTTTCAGACATGAATTTGAAATTATAATCATTTGCAAGTTTGGTATAAATCTTTGATAGAGATAAAACTATGGACTTAGTTATATTTACCATATTAGCATTAGTATCAAGAGCATAACTGGAAGCTAACTGGAGAACACAATCAAAATTACAAAGAATTCTTCTTAGGGTCTCTTGAGATAGATCAGTGAAACTTTTTGAAGCATTGGATAATGTAACTCATAGATCATATTTAAAAAAATGTAATTATCTAATCAACATGAAACACCGAAGGAGTAATAGTTGCAACAGTTGTATCTGAATACATATCCTCAATAATATTTAGGATTCCAGTCAGGGAATCATTAAAATCCAAACTCATTTCTTCAATTAGATACCTGAGGGATTACAATTTATCACTTATGAACATATTATAAATCATTATTGCATTAATATGATGCATCATATTTGGTCTTTTGTGGGAAAAAACCAACTCAAACAGATTATGGGAATAGTTTTAACATAACTTAGTCTAGAGAGGTGATTGATTCATCCAACACTTATGAAATTATAATACAGGTTTCTCACTAAAAAAATTCATGTCTTCTAGAGTAACCACATCCAATGGAATAATATGAGTAGCTAGAGTAACTCGATCAGGTGAATGACTTCTAAAAAAAATCTCCCAATATTCAATCAAAATCTACATGAGCTGTCAAGTATCCCTTATGATCTCCTTCACATTGATCCTTTGGTTCACCACGATTTGATGGGATCATTAAAATAGTAGATCATTTTTCCCATTATTCATTCATGGGATCAATCCCTCTCCCATAAACTTCAGAAACTATTGGATATGTGGTAGGAGGGACCACCACCGTAGGTTCATCCATTGTTGTATTAACACTTTTAAGAACATCTGAACTCTATCTAACTACAAAATGTACAATAGATGTAGGGATATCATTCATATTTTGAGCATTTTAACATTATGAAAATGAATTGGACGACTCATCTTCTATCTATGTACCAATTTTAGACTCATCTATCATTTGAACGTCCTTTCTTCAAACACCATTAGTGGATTAATCTTCCAGATTCTCATCCATATGAGGCTTATGAACATTTAAATAAACTAACTATTCATTCCCAAAATTCTTCTTCAATAAGGACCCTTTTCTATTATTCAACTACATGATATTCTATATCAGTTATAACTATAATCTACTAAGATGTACCATAATCAAAAACATATTGACTTGTATAAATAAATATAGCTTCAAAATAATTGACAACTACTGCATCATAATATATTTTAATAGATGGGGATTTCTTCCCCTCAATAATGGAAGCCTGATTTTCCAGAGCCATCTCCACTTATTTCCTCTTAATTAATCCACTAGATCATTTAGGGTAAAAATCATATCGATCATAAATTCATATATTTTCTTCATCTATTTCATTCCAATTATCAATTTCACCATTTTTATTTTCATCTTATTCTTCATTTTCTACATCCTCCTCCTCTGCATCATCATCATTTTATTCAGTTGATTTGTAACTATTTTATTTCTCCTCTTTAGATTCCTCGGTCTCTTATTCATCACTTTTAACCAATTTATTTCTTTTTTTAAGATTCATAGGTTGTCTAGGATCTCCAGATGTAATGATATAAGATTTGGGAGAAAAGTTAGTGTTGCTCACTATATCAATTTTTTTTCCATTTCTTCTTCTGTATTGAATGATTCTTCTTTATCCGAATAAAAAAATTAAACTAATTCATTAGGCTCCAAAGATGGATAAACAACATCCCATGGTCTAGTAGGATGATTGATCAGATAATACTTAGAATATAATTTCATATAATTTCCAACCCACTGTTTGTTATAGGGGTTCAATCTAATATCTATTCTTGAAAATCAGCAATTGTAAGACAGAAACCACCACAGTCCATTCTAGACTCTTCATCCTAAGATACTAATCCCTTATCCTTCAACATTGACAAAATCATCTTTGAGTAAATAAATTTATTAGATACTGAGGATGGATGGGTCATCTCAGACATATGTACTGTGATATATCAACAAAGATTGATTTTGTGACATATTTTCAAAAGAGATAAAAAATAAAACTCATTGAAACTTGAGGCTGCGAGATCACCCTTTCTCAGAAACAACATATTTTGAAAAAACATAAAGAGAAACATATAATATCTTTACAAATATGAGGAAAAACATTGTCTTGTTATTCCATCTCCTGTCAGCACATCAAGATAATGCTCATCTATAAACAAATCACTGGATTCTAGAATGCTGCCTTGGTAGTCATCATAAACTCCATCCTGAGGTACAACTAAACACTTTTCCCATTTCTTTGATGAAAAATAAAATTTATTTCACATGACTTATTACTCAATATTCACCATGTTCATCAAGTATAAAATATACATAATGATATAAATCATAAAAAATTGTGGGTAGAAATGTCTTTTGTTTAACAAGAACCATTCTTACAACCCTTGGTCCTATAGAATATTGAGTACTAGGGACTTTCTAAACAATAACTACCTTGATTCAACTTTGTTTTCCACTACAATAATCCTTTTGAAAATATCAGTATTAACTGGTGAAACAAAATAAAGTGAACTTGAATATTTATTCAAATTCTTAGATGATCTAGACTTAGAAGGTGTAGAGTTGAAATTTCACTTCATTCTTAGAATTTAGATCAGTTCAGAAAGGTTAGCTAAGGGTTGGGATAAGGTTTGGAAGGAAGTAATAAAAGGGTTGAACTTGTATTGAGAGATAAAGATATAGGAGTATCACACGAGGCTCATGGTATGTTCCTAATATAAATTATGAAATTTTTATATCATTTCAGATATTGGGTATTCTAAAATCCAAACAATACATGAAATCAAATTCAAAATTCAGTAACAACAGGCATGAGGTTACAAGAAATAACCTAAACCTATAAATAAACCAGTGGTTCAAAATATCATGAAACAAATAAATTTGTAATGAAACGAAACAAAATGGAATGAAAATCCCACAATGTGATAAGTAAATGGTGTGAAAAGACAACTGTGTGAAAATAAAAATTTTATGTCACTATAACAGTGTGTCATTCACAAGGGTATGTCACCACAATGGTGTGTCAATCACAATAGTATATCCCCACAATGGCATGTCAACCACAACAAAATGTATCTAAAAATTATACTTAACCAAAATAAATTATTTAAAATTCATTTTTGATATTATTCACTCTATAAAAATTCAAATTCCTAGTAAATATATCAACTTATTTATGTTTTGTTCAAGTAAATTCATGAATGATATCATCTTTTTCAAAATGGTTTCTCAAAAAGTGATTTCTTTTATCAATATGATTTGTCCTAGAATTTTTCACTAGATTTTTAGAGATGGTTATTGCACTTGTATTGTCACTTTTTATGGGTACATGTAAAATCTTATATCTTTATTATATTAAAGTATATTTAATTATCAAAATTTGTGTATAATAACTACATTCATCTAAATACACATATTCAGTAGTGGGATGTGTTTAATTTTTTTTCTAACTACACTGTGAAACTAGAGTCTTTACAAAAAGGTGAAATGTTGTAGATGTTATTTTTCTATAAAAATTGAATCATCACAAATCAGTATCATAATAACTTACAAAATCCAATGCATGTGCACTATGTTAGAGAAATAGTTAGTTAGTTGTATACTTGAGCTATTTCAAAATTCTTTTAAGAGAAACATGGGGTGGTTGTTTTGAGTTTTCATAGAAATTAACACACATACACACAATAAACATAATATCTAACTAGAAAGCAGTCAAGTAGAAAATAAATCCAATCATACCTCTATATCTAGTTCAATCAATTGGTTTCCTATCTTTAACAATATCAATTTTATAGGTATTAATCTTAGGAGTATCACTACTCTTAGTGCTATTGAAGATAAGAATTTTAGAATATATTTCATATATTTAATTTTTTATAAAATAATTCATTCTTTGTTTTTAAAGATTAGAAATGCATCAATGAATTTGAGGTCACCCATTAAAATTATTTCAAACACATTTTGCTTCATTTTAGAAAAATCAGTACAAATATTTTTTTGATGATACAAAAATAATATCATCAACATATATTTGTTCCACTAATACACCTTTTGAAATTTGTTTTGTGTAAAGTGTATGATTATCAATTCCTTTTGAAAATACATTTGAAATAAAAAAATCTATTGATCATATCATACAAAGCTCTAAGATCTTATTTTAAATCATATAATGATTTGGGTAATTTAGAAACATGATTTAGAAAATGAGGATTCTGAAAACATGGGGGTTTTTCAACAAAAACATCCTTAAATATTTTACCATAGAATAATGAAAACATGACATCCATTTAATCATGATTTAATTCAAAATGTTCTTCATAAGAATGAAGCATTCTTATGGACTCATGTTTGGATCGAGTTTCAAATGTTTTCTCATAGTCTATCCCTTCTTCTTGACTATAATTTTATGTAACAAACATATCATGGTTTATTATTATAGTTCATGACCCATTATCATTATTTCAAAATATAAATTCAGTTCCCAGAGTGAAGGTTTCCTTGTGTCTATCTAAAATTTCCCACACTTTGTTTATATTAAATTGGTTTAATTCTTCTTGCATTGCTATTACCCATAATTATTCATTAATAACCTCATTGATGTTTGTATATTCATGATGAGATAAGATATATTAATGATAAAACTAATATAAATAGAAGCTATAGTAGGTGTTCCTCTATTTATATCACCTACAACAATATCTAGGGGATGATACATGATGGTCCTAACAGAATTTTAGAGAGAGGGACTGGTCACTTTTGGATTCTTATGTCAATGTTCTAGAATTTCTATAAATTATTCAAGGCTGGATGATTTTTATGCTTGATTAATTTTATATTCTAAAGGTTTATAATTTAAATTCAGAAAAGATATCTCATACATAAGGATTTATACAGAGGTCTTAGACACATGTGGATCAATTTCATCGAATTTTATATTTATCGATTCATCCACAATTTTTGACTTCTAATTGAAAACTCTATAATATTTTCTTTAGATTGAATAACCATTGAAATTACATCATCACTATTGGAAGAAAATATTTTAAATATGATCCTTAGTTTTAATAATAAATACTTTTCAAGTAAAAAAATATAACATAATTAAACTTATGTTTACTATTATTCCATTGATCATAACGGGTCATCATAAGGATAGGTCTGATAAAAACACTATTGATGATATAATTGGTTGTACTAATTGTTTCTGACAAATAATAGATAGGCTGGTCATAATTATTAAACATGGTTTCAACTATCTATTTTATGGTTCTAATTATTCTTTCAAAAACTCTATTATTATGGGGTTATATAGGTACAGAAAAGTTTTGAGTGTAGCCATTTCATGAGAAAAAAGATTGAAATTCTTGATTTTAAAAATTGTACCTAGGATAAAATTTTAAGGTTTCAATTATAAGTCCACGATGATATTATATAGGATTAGAATACTTGATAATGTATAAGAAGACTTCACTTTTCTGAGCTACAATATATACCCATGTATAGCTATAATAGTTATCTACTGGAACATAGATAGTGCTTCCCAAGAAGACATGATACATTAGAAGGTCCAAATAAGTCCATGTAAACCAACTTAAGGGGTTGGGAAGTTGGAACATAATTATTTAATTTAAAAGAATATATATGTTTTTAACTATTTTAAAATGGTTTACAAACATTATTGTTTGTGAAGATGAGATTAGGTAGATCCCAAACTAACCTTTTCATGGTTATCTTTCTAAGTGGGTGAATGTTATAATGGACTAGTATCCTTTTCCAAATCCATGAATATTTGTGAAGGGAACTTAAGAGTGAAACATTTATAGAGATCAATGAATTTAAATATACACCATAAACATGGTCATTTCGAAATGCAGTAAAAAATATGATATTTTTAGAATCAGAAACATTGGAAGCATCATTCTAAAATATAACATAAAAACCATAATCACATAACGGAGAAAATATTATAATATTATACTTTAAACCATCCACATTGACAACTTTATTAATTAAAACTCATTTTTTATCAACCTGGAAAAGGTTGATGATTTTTCTTTTTTACATTATCACCAAAGGTGAAATGTACAACATAAAACATTATGAGGCACATGAAGAATAAATAATCTCATTTTATATGTCTTAAACAACCATTATCCATGTACTATAGACTGTTATTGGAGGTATTGAAGTATTTTCTCTATAATATAGATTTTATGAAAATAATTATTTTGGTATCCAAATAAATTTGGTCCATAAATGTTAGAAATTAGTGTTATATGAACCCAAAAATTCTATCATTGTATTCTTATAAGCATACTATAGTCTTTTAGAAACAAAAAATAAGTTAGGTCCTTTTGAAAAGTTATGGTATGTAGAACATTCAGGTATAGATTTAGGAACAAAAGTACTTATAGATATTCTCCACTATCCAGGATCATATCCTGTTACACTAAAATACTTGGGTGAAACATGATTTCCAAATTTTTTTGTTAGTTTAACTCTACTATTTGTAAAATTTTTAAGATAATTGTTTAATTTCTTGTTCGAAAATTTATGTTCTGGGTTTTCATTGAAGAGTTTAGCCTTTTCCCATTTTCTATAGGTAGATCAGATATTCAATTTATAGATAATTATTTTTTTCATTTATGAATTTTATACTAATCTTTTAATTCATTAAAGATATCATCTAGAATTTAGTATTTAGCTAATTATTCATTTGAAATATTATAATTGTGTTTTCAATTGTCAATATCATCAGAATTATAAATAGGAAAATAATTTGTAATAGTAGGTAAATTATATCCCTCACTTAATTTAGTCATGAAACACATATTGGATATGTTTTTATTTACTTCAGGTGATATATCATTGTAACTATAAGTATCCTCTAAAGAACTCAAGGATTCCTAATTGGAATTTTTACAATTCTATCCTTATCCTCATATTTATTTTTGTACTTTAACGTTGGAAAGTCTGACTTTATAAGTCCTTTCCTTTTATATCCATAGTAGACAACATCCATTGGATCATTATCTTTCTTCTATTATTTATTAAAATTTACACTTTTTTCATAATTTCCATTATAATAATATTTTATAATAAAAATGTATTCCTATATAACTCCTTAAATCTTTTAACTAGGTGATCCATCACCTCATCATTGTTAAAAAGAGATTCACTATCACTTGAATATATACCATGGACTTTCTCTTTCTGATTTTCCATCTGTTTTCTAAGGGAAGTAGTTCTAAAGATTCTAAATTTCATTTAGGATACTCATATTCTAAATTTTTTACCTCTAATTCCCCTTCATACATCATATGTTTTATAGTTAAATCTTTCATGGGTTGTTCAATTAGGTCTCATGATTATTTTATTTAAACTCACGTGACTCTTTAAATTTGTAGTATACCTATTATAAATCTCATAATTTGATCCTTGCCTAATTAAGGTTTCCCATGAGATATCATTGTGTTCACAATATCCTTAGAAAATAGATACCTGATATAAATGGGTTCATTAGGAATCATTTTGAAATTATCATATTAAAAATTATAAGTATTGAGCCTCATCACATTAACATTTGAGGTTACCTCCTGGGAAATGGTCAATGTTTCCAAATTATCAAAAGATGTTTTATAGGAATATATTTAATTATGCTATTCAGATACTAAATCACAATAAATAGCATTCATAGCATTACAATTATTATCATATGTTGCTTTAGTACGTTTAACCCAAGTAGCTATACCAGTAGAAGACAACTCATATTTATCTTCTATAGTCGTCCATATATCAAATCTCACACTTTCTATATAAATTTTCATTTTAATATTTAATTGTCAATAATTGGTACCATTAATGCAAGGAGGTCTGTTAGTATCAAATCGTTCTTGAAAATTCTTTATTTAAAAATCTAAATTTAGGAATCTTATGAATTTGAGATCATTAAAGTAAAAAAAATCACCGTTGAATAGAATTTGAAAGAATTACTACCAATGGTTTAAATTAGACTGATACCAATTTTTGGTCAGAGATATTATATCAAGTGCGGGGTGAATTGGGTACCCACGACAAATTTCTATCTAAAATTAAATATTATGAAATCCTTCAAATATTGAAATATAGGTCTATTTATCAAAATAAGAATATTGGCATAAATCATAATATTTTTGAATATTTATATAAATATTTGTTTGGTCTTAGATTAATAATATAAATTATTATTTGATTCTTAAAAATTTTATTACTTGATAAAATTACAATATGAACAAAAATTAAGATAAACCATTAAAGAATATATTTTTTATAGTTAAAAAGATTTTCATTTTTAATGAAAAAATAAAGGAAAACAAAATTATGTAACAAATTTGAATGATTGAATACAAATGGGTCATTCTCAAGTTGATACATAGTCCTATCCTTTTTCATATAACCTTCCACCATTCAATTTTTAAAAAATAAACAACATTATCCACCACCTGGATCATGTTTTATAGTAGTTTACAAACAGCCCAGGTTTCACCCAACCTCATTTAATGTTATACTTGAGACAAAAAATTAATATTCCACACAAGAACCAATTACACTATTATCTATGAGAGAAAAAAATATGAGAGGTTTTTGAGAGGATATCTGGTATCTTCGAGTTTAGAATAAGAGATAGTGTGTGTGTGAAAAAATATCGTATACACATATACTACTCAAAATGTAACAAATTGAAAGAGAATAAATCTATCTAATAGTGTATAGTTTAAAATTACTCGGTCTCTTCCAATGAAGCTTGTGACTATTGGTTTAATTCTACATTGAATATTTAATTGGCTTCTCTTGAAAACATCAGAAAAAACATAGTTTCATAGACTCGTGTAGCGGATTGGAGGAATGTAGTAAAATGTGAATGGGTAGTTCAGTTTCTTGTCAAATGTTTTGAGTAGGATATCTCTTCTTCTTTAATATCATATTCATCTCTATGTATATTTAGTATTATAAAGATCTCTATTTTCTATCAGTACACTTTTCCCACTGTTATATCTCATATATTTTTCATGAGGTAGTCTGATAAACTTTTATTATTGTAGAAGTAGTAGGAAGAATATCCGGATTATTTGCTTCCTCATATAACACATTCTAAAACTCTCTTTAATACTTTCTCATGGTAATTTAAAAGGCAATAATTAATACAGTAAATTGTATTAATTTCCATAAATATACCCATTAAATAAGATTCAAAATATATAATTTAATAAAATTAGCAGTACTGTCTTAGTTTGGAGTTGTATTGTTCTGGAGGTATCACATTGGAAGTTTGACATGAGATGTGTCATAGAATTATATGAATATTTACAATTCCATCATCATCTCAACTTGATGCATCTAGTCTAGTGGTGTCTTAGACCAAGACATAATTATGTATTGGATGTATGAAATTGGTGGTGTCATCATCTTCTGTTATCTCTTACATATCAAAATTTATGTTCTGGTGGAATGAAATCCTGATTCTATGTCAGCTGAAAGTGTCTCATACATTTATATTTTTTAGTCGAGTGATATGAATTTATGGAAGTGAAATAACATGTAAATATCTTATAAATAGTGACATTTTTATGATAGTAGTGATTCAGGGACAAAATTGTCTCAAATCGGCCGTTTCAATCTCAATGGTGTCTCATCCTTAGAAAATATTGTCACTAGTCTCAAAATACTTAATTCTTTTAGATAAAAATGAAAATCATTAATGTCAATAAAATTATGATTCTGTGATCACTAAAAATTGGAATTCAACATTTATAAATTTTATTATTTACATTAATTATGTTATATTTACATAATTATGATTCTAAAAAAATTATATTATAATTATATAACTCTAAACTATTATTCATCCATTTTTATAACATGTTTTTATTTGGGTCTGTTACATCACCTACATGAACATTTTTATATGAAAAAAATAATTTTCATTATGAATAAGTATCAAGACATTAATAAGACTAATATTATACATTAAGGATTAATTTAAATTTTAATATAGTTCTCTAATGGTGACAAAAATTAAGTCATTGTAATGTGACTTGTTGTTATTAGTATTAACTGAAACATGAACATTGTAGATTTAATTCTCATGAAATGTATCTATAAATTTTTTAAAATTAATTTCTGAATAAATCTATAATTAAAAAATTTATTCCACTACATTGAAATATCTTAGAACGATGAACATGCTAACGATGACCCAGTATTGACATAACTATTGTGAAGCTTGTACAAACCAAAAAAAATTTACTAACACCCGATGATAGAAATAAATAATAACTAATATATGTGAAATTGTTGAATATAATTGAAGAACATAAAAGTTAATATATATTAATAAGGATATTAAATAATTTATTGAGGAGGTTATTTTTTTACCAAAGGTTAAAGAACCTTCATTGTAGTTTGGAATAAAATTAATCCTTTCTCATATCAATTTTCTTTTATTGAGATATTCTTTATATTCACCAATTATTTTTTGTATGATGCATAAAATTGATATGGATGAATTTCTATCTTATTTATCATGTAATTTAATGGATTCCAAAATTGATTCGAGGTATTATCATTGACGGTATTTTGAATCAAAATAACCGAAGATGTAAGTTTTGTTTCTCCAATATCTATTTGAAATCATGATTGATTAAGGTTAAATTCCCATTGAGAGAAATTTTATGTTATTTATCTATAAAACCCCATATATTTTATTCTAATTTTGATCTTTTTATGGTTTACATTTATTCATTTCATTTCACATCCCTTTGTTTCATAATTAATTTTTTTCCTATAGGTGGAGTTGATCGTATCTCACCATAATAGTATTAAATAATTCTACTCTATCTCTATATTCTATATTTTTCATTATAAATTTATTTTGGTATAATTTTATTATTTTATAAGTTATTTTTATATTAGCCACAACTTCTAATAAAAAATCATAAAATTAAACAATTTTAACATTCTCTATTGTAATAATTTTTAATTTACTTTGAAATTATTTACACAATATTGAAAGAAATCCTTTTTAACATTTTTAGATGATCATAATTTCCAACCCCTGCCTTTAGTTTTATTTAAGAGTCTTAAATTACATGTTATCATGTGTTTGAAATTTAAATTTCAATCAAATTATTTTTAAAATTATTTCATTTTAAAATAATATTAATAAAATAGTAAATGTTGTTTCAACATTTTTTAAGGAAATTTTCTAATGATTTTATAATGTGTATTTCGTACATTTGAATATAATTTAATATTACTTATGATTTACTAGATATATTATTGAAGGATACTATATACCCTTTATTTATTTATTTATTATTATAATTTATTATGGAAATATTCATGAAACCTATTTCATTCTCACAGGCTAATTAAGTTGTGATGCAATTATGAATGTTTTCAAATTTATATCACTCATAGATGTATGTTTTTAATTATGTGATGTGGGACCTATAATTATCGTTCCCTTAAATTATTTTATTTATTATTAATATCTTATTATATTATATATTTTTTAATGGGGAGTAAACCCAACCCATTATGGCGCTATGTCAACATTGTTTATTAGATTGAGTAGTGATGCCAATTCATGAAGGCACATTATCCACCATTTGATGATGGTCTTGGATGTTAGCCTAGACATAAGAAATAAATTTGTATTCTTATTTATGTGTGACATTATTATTCTGTAACTCTATATAATGCAACATTTCTACATTAAATTTTAATGGGTTATGATTATTGACTATGGTTTCCATAATCCTTTTACTCATGTGTTATGTTATGCCAAAAGACATATGTCATATTAGATGATGTTTTATAAATGTTTTATCAGGAATGATTTTCTTATTCTTTGAAAAAATCTGTCTATCATGACTTTTGATTTATAATCTTGGTTTTTATGACATATTATTTTCATAACATATGTTGAATCAGCTAGATTTTGTTCTCATACACAAATGTTCATCTTATTCTCACTTATGGTTCCTAATCTTTATCTCTTATGTTTACCCTTATTGAGCATATGAGCACAACCATTTCCTATGTATATGTTACCTATGTAATTGATAAGAGTATTAAATAAAATATGTAAAAAACGATATCTCATGTATAAAATTTCATGGAATATGTTGAAGAATTATTGTAAAATGAGAATTTCATGTTGCTAATCACTAAAGACATAACAACTATATGTTTCAATTGAGCGATTTATTGTGATATGTAATGAATATTCAAAAATATATAAGAAATATTTATGTATTTTAGGAATTTTTTACCTCTTTCAAGGATGTATTATATACCATACATTTATGAATAATTAAATGGTGGGGTATATGATAACTATGGTCTTAAATAGTTTTAAAAAATCATTTCATAAATTTAAATTCATGATTTAGTTTCCATTCAATTGGCCCTATACAATTATTAGGATAACTCTCTGTGATTATTATAGAATGTGGGAGTAAACCTAGTGATTTATTTACAAATTCTTCTTGAACTAAAAGAGATATGATATTCAAATACTTAATCTGTTGTACGAAATTAAAATTTGATATTTAGATATTTATGTTACCATACATTTTGAAATATTTATCTGAAAAAAACAATGGTGTTACCTTGTAGTTTCCTTGTCCAAGTATCTATAGCCACTAGCTCAAATGGAATCTGAGAAAATTTGAATATCTTATAAACCATAGTATAGAAAGATATGGGATTATTCCCACTATTAAAATGGGGTAATTTAATAATGATATTTGGGATGATTCACAGATTTAACATTACAAGGTATGCTCTAACACACAACACAATCCAATGGAATCCTCCCTAAGAAAGGGAAAAAACTTACATATAAGAGAGGGGGATAAGAGCTTCATAGAGGTCAATGCATGGATGAATGAAAATTAAATCATGATCCTCCAATAATTTATGTATTAATTTTGGAGATAAAATGAAAAAAGTTTTTTTAAAATGGGTTGCACCCATGAATATACAAGATACATTGCACAAAGTCACTATGAACCTAACGTTTCATGAAAGCATCTCATACACCCCAGTATCCCCATCAGTCACCATGTACTAATATATCTAGTGTCTAATGATAAATACACCTCAAACCCTTCCCCTTTTTCTTATAACTCCTATTAAAACTAGTTAGTTTACCTTTTTAACTCCAAATAAAATTACAAAATGAGTAAAATGGAAAATAATTAAAAAATAATATTTATGAGATGGAGGTATTTAGATCCTGAGTATTGATAGCCATGTTATAGTGTCAAATTGTTAGATCCTAAACTTTTATATAGTTATCTGAGGCTTGAATTCATGTACAAATTTTTTATTATTTGAAAAAATTGGGTTTCTTTATAACTTAGGGTGTGTTGGGTGGAATATTGTGATAAATAAAAGAAAAATAGGCAGTTCATAGTTAGAGTAAGGTTAATGAAAACAACGTTCCCCAACACAATAAACCATGTACCTGAATAAATTTAACCAAAATATTAATTCATTAATTCAATTAACCCTTGAAACTCACATCTTTTAAACCCCATTCAAACGAAGGATGTCTTTCTCATTTTTTTTAGATCTCTAGATAAATTAAAATCCCTCTCGACCTCTTTTCTTTGTGATTCAATTCCGAAATCGACGATCTGCACCTCTCTTGGGAAGTGAATCCTATCCCGGTTATTTTTCCAATCTTCTCCAATTCTCCCTCCTTTATTACAGAAAAACAATCCTCTTTTTGGTTCAGATGTAAATCTATTTAGTGATATCTAGATCTATGATTCTATATATAGATCCAAAATTACAATATCCTGATTTACATTAATTTTGAATTAGGGATTTCAGATAAGGATCTCATTCTATGTCGTTATGCCACCAAACTATTGGGGATCTTCTCTTGGGAAATTTTTTATGAATGAATTTAGGTAGGTTTTCTAATTTTTAATTCCCATAGTAATGATTTTGATTACGAGTATAAACATTATATAATTTCTAGAGTTATTTAGAGATTTATGTTCTTGAAGTAGTGTATTAACTAATTAATTTTAGTGAATTAATTAATAATTGAATTGGGAAAATGGGGGATTCAAGAATAATTAATTGTAGAACTAATTATAAGATATTGATATAATAAATTGGGGATTTTTTATTTTTGAATTAATTTTCTGATATGGATATCCTAAATTGTGTGTAATTAATATTAAAATTAATTATGTGATATAGAAATATTGAAATGATATAATAAATGGTGGATTTAATTATGTGATATTGATATATTGAAATTACATATTAAATGGTGGAATTAATTGTGTGATATAGATATATATAAATGAGATAATTAATGGTGGAATTAATTATGTGATATCGATATATTTAATTAAGATAATTAAGGGTGTAATTAGTTATGTGATATAGTTATCTTGAATGAAGATAATTATTGGAGGAATTAATTATGGGATAATGATATCTTGAAATGAGATAATTAATATCGGAGTTAATTGTGTGATATATACACATTAAATTGAGATAATTAATGATGTAATTAATTACGTGACATAGATATATTTAATTGAGATAATTAATGATGGAATTAATTTTGGGATATATATATATATATATCTTGATTTGAATAATTAATGGTGGACTTAATTATGTGATATAGATATCATAAATTGAGATAATTAATGGGGGGATTAATTATGTGATATAGTTATCCCAAGTTATGATAATTAATGGTGGAATTAATTATTGGAAAATTATAGCTTGAATTGATATTATTAATGGTTGAATTTATTAAGGGGTAATGATATGTTGAATTGAGATAATTAGTTGTGAAATTAATTACAGGTTTATTGAACTGATGGAGTTGGAACAATTAATCGAGGAATTAATTATGGATAATTAATCAATTTTTTTGAACAATTAATTAACGAATTAATTGGGAATATTATTTTGTTTAGTTGAAATAATTAATTGAAAAATTATTTATTGGGACATTGGGATTATGAAAGATATTAATTAATTGTACAATTAATTAATATAATTGAATTATATTAAATAATTATTGATTTAATTAATGGAATTGATTGATTAATTAATTAATTAATTAATTAATGGAATGGGAAGAGATTAATTAATTGAGGAATAAATTTATTGAATTGATGATATTTTTGAATTGATAAATTAATTAATGGAATTAATGTGATTTTTTATTTCTTGAATTAAATAATGGGATTAATATGATTAATTAATTAATGAGTTAATTAATGTATGTAAAATGAATATTTAACTATTGAATTAAATAATGAGATTAATGCAATTAATTAATTAATTAGTTAGTTCATGGATGTATTGAGATTAGTTAATTGTGAATTAATTATCGAAATTGACATTGAAAATTAGTTAGTGAATTAATAGAAGATTAGTTGATGTGTTTAGTTAACTTTTGAATTAACAAATTTAATAGAATTGATTAATTAATTATTGAATTAAGTTATTTATTTGACGTGATTAATTAATTTTTGAATTAATTAATATCATTGATGTGATTAGATAATTGTTTAATTAAATAGGGTAACTGATGTGTTGTGTTAATTTTCAAATTGAATAATTGAATTGAAGTCATTAATTATTTATTAAATTAATTATTATTTTTGATGTGATTAGTTAATTATTGAGTTAAATAGTATAATTTTTGTGATTAATTATTTTTTGAAATAAATTATATTATTGTTATGATTAATTAATTTTGAATTAACTAGATTAATTGATGTGATTAATTAAATGTATAATTAATTAATGTTATTGATGTGATTAGTTAATTATTTAATTACATTTGGGAATTGATGAGATTAATTTATTTTTTATTAAATTAATGTTAATTTTCTGGTTATTTAATTGTTGAGTTAACTAACCGAATTTTGGGGCCTAACTAATTTTTGAAATAGTAATGGAATTATTGTTGTTAATTAATTATATAAATAATTATGTGTTGCTAAATGGTAACATGGTCATTAGATTATGATTCTTTGAATGGTAACATGGTCATTTAGTTATGAAATAATGAATGAGAACATGGTCATTCAACTATGTGATGTATGATTTGAAACATGAGAATTCGTGTATGAATTAAAGAATGAGAACAAAATCATTCTACTGTGTGATGTATGAATGGTAACTAGAGAATTTTACTATTAATTAATGAATGGGAACATGGTATTTAATTATGTGAATTATTAATGGTAACATGAGAAATAAAGTATGAATTAAGGAATAGATATAATGTTATTTCAAGATATAACCTCACTTGGGAATACATTGGCCTTCAGAATGAGCAGATGTTATTTTTGAGATATTTCATCACCTGGGAATACATCAGGCTCTAGTATGAGTTTAAGCAGCTAAATAGATACGATATCACTTGGGAATACATCAGGCTCTGACATGAGATGAAGAAGGCATTGAGGTATATGTGTCTAAGGGATCCTTGGGGGTTTATATTAATAAATAAAGATTTATTGATAATGTGAAAACTATTTACTTATGCATTTTAATTATTTATTTGTTCACCTAAATACACATTTTATTTAATAGATATTATTTTAGACTCCATTGGTGGTGGCCTATGTTGTTTTACTCACACCCTACATAGGATTCTTGATCAGTACATGAATAATAATTATGTTTTTAGACAGTTTAAGAGAAAATTCCCTATGTTAGATGAAAAATATGGGAAGGAGCATGGATGTAGAAACCATATGTAGTTTAGGACCCACTTGGTAGTTATAAGTGTCTTTAATTTTGAGTTTTATTTTGACACATAGGACGTATATTAGCATAAAATATATGTTGTCCTATTTTATATTGTACCTCAAGTTCTGGTCCTTATGTGTTATTAGTATGTTTGGTTCTCATTATATATTATTGGTTATTATTAACTTATTTACACTAGTGAATTACTCTGATGAAAAAATAGGGTGTAGTCTCTCCATGAGCAATAATTGATCCTTTCGACTAGGTGGCAGCCTCAGAAATACGTGGAGGCATGCCTAAGGTCATGTGACCGACCATCTTAGGGTAACAATGTGTGGCCACTAGGTGGGTATGTTACAAAGTAGTATTATAGGCTTGTTTTATTTT
Source organism: Viscum album (assembly GCA_963277665.1). NCBI lineage: Eukaryota > Viridiplantae > Streptophyta > Magnoliopsida > Santalales > Viscaceae > Viscum > Viscum album. The sequence goes on along the minus strand of OY728128.1, from coordinate 254,697,709 downwards.
CTTTTTCTTTTTTATTACTATTTAGGAAAAGAAGAAATAAGAACAGGGTGAGTCTAATCATTCTTATGTGCTCAGGTAAGGGATTAATTAACCCATATATATGGGAGAACCCAATTACCTATTGTGGGATTGATGTTATTTTTGGTTTTTTACAATTGAATATATTTCACCTTGGGTGACACACTTTTAGTGTGCTAGGATTATTGATGATGAAATTTCCTGATACTGGACTCATGGCTCAGTATACCATGATAGCTTCATTTTCATGAATAATTCTAGGAACTTAGTGTTATTTTGGCATGCATAATTTTAGGAATGAATGAGAAAAGGAGTATTGTTTTAGTCCTTGAACATGAACTATTATTTATTCTTGTGAAATTTAAATAAAAATGGTTACCAAGAAGAAATTTATAAATATTTTAAAATGATTTAAGAAGATAAGAAATGGTTTCCTAATTGAGAAAATTTAATAATTCAAATGTTTTTACACTTTTTAACCATGACCTAGATATATGATGGTTATGAGTGGAGATAGTGCCCTAGTTTTGACCCTGTGGCTATAAAATAGGGGGATGAATTTTTGTGGTTTGTTATCAATCACTATTGTTAACTATGTTAATGTTGTTAATTAAGAATCCTTTTTATAATTTGGACCATGATGTGGGATGGATGGGTAGTGAGAATGGCCTAGGTTTTTAACTCAGTAGCGATTTTTCCAAAGGACTATCTGGTATTGGATCAATGTGGTGGGATGTTGGTTGGTAGGGAAGCCCGAGACTTTCATTGGGTTAAGTTGTTTATATATTAGGGAGATAACATCAATAATGGGGGATTCTTTTGCTATACATTGTTGAATTATTACTACACTTTTATTTAGTAACGATCGTGTCCCTTATTTTGACATTATCCTGGGTATGCTGAGAAAGCATTAACATTACCTCTAGTTACATAAATATTATTTGGTGGGATATGGGACCTAAATAAGGATTCTCTTAAGAAGCATTAAATGAGGATATGGATGGTGGAAGGGTGCTATCGATAGTTTATAAATGAGGTTCATATGATAGAATAGAGGTTGATGAATCCCATGATGGCTGATTTTCTTGACAAAGTGGTGTTAACAAAGCTCCAATGGTGGGTAGAGATGTGTCAAAAATAGGTTCGTGGAGAAATACTAAGGGATAGAAGTGGTGGAATAATAATGCCAATAATGAACATATATAGTGAGTTTTTTATTATTCAGGGAATGGACATGCGATTCTTAGAGGTGGTGGATGTACATCCTTTCTAGGAAATTTTTTATGGAAATTCTATGTGCCACTATTGTATGTTGTTGTTGTGGTTGTTGGGAATGATGGGTTGGGAAATGTATTCGGTATATTGGGAATATTGATCATGGGTCAGATGAATCCTTTTAAGAGCATCTGATATGTGTGCCTGATTATAGTGAGAATGTTTTTCAGGGAAGGACATTGCTTGATTATTCATGTATTGCGGAAACAAGGGTGTGTGCAGGGGGAAATAACTGAAATTGAAGTAGATATGCAGGCTTAGTGGCTAGATAGTTTTGTCTCAGAATCATAGATATTCTTAGATGTGAAGCTCAGAGATGAGCTATTATTAGGTGTGTAGATTGTTAGATATTGAGATTTTCTGGAGTTCTCTTTGGCTTTATTTCACGTACAATTATGTCCCTATTCGAGCACATTTTTTGGTTATAACATGTGTTGTATTTTGTTGGTTTTTATTAAAAAATGTAATAAAAAGCGACAGCGCATGTTTGGGACATTGTTAGGGAAAAACATGTCTCCCAACCAATAAAATCATGTGTGGAAATTAAAATAACTGTAAAATTAATTATTTAATTATACGACCCCCTCAAACTCACGTATTTTGACACCCATTCAACAATATGAGGTCTTTCACATTTTTCGATATCTTTGGAAAGCTAACAAGACCTTTATTCCTCTGTTATTTGTTATTCAAATCTTATATCGGAGATCTACACCTCTCCTATTAAGAAAATCCATTCTAATATTGTTTCTCATTCTTCACTCGTTATTTCATCATTTTTTCAAAAAAGTAATAGTCTTTTTCGGTTTGATTTGAATCTATTTAGTGAGATATATATCTATGATTCTAGATATAAATATAGATTTACAATAAATATATTTTCATTAACCTTTAATTTGGGCTTTGAGATATATATTTCCCATTTTAAGTTGTAGTGCTGCTCAATTTCTCCAGATTTTCTATGGGGTGATTTTTCATCAAAAAATTTATTTATTTGGTCTAATATTTAATTAAAATAGTTGTGGTTTTGATTTAGTGTATGAAAAATTTATAATTTATAGAGTTATTTAGAAATCGTTTTTTTTATGTTCTTGATTAATTAATTAATTTGGGTGAATTAAATAATGGTGAACCAATGAAATTATGGGATTCAAGAAAAAATAATTATAGGACATTGATATAATAAATTAGGGATAATTAATTGTAGAATTAATTATGAGATATGGATATCATATATTCAGGAGAACAAATTATTGAATTAATTATGTGATATAGATATCCTGATATTAGATAATTAATGGTGGAGTAAATTATGTGACAATGATATCTTGAATTCATATATTTAATTATGAAATTAAAAATGTGATACAGATAAATTAAATTGAGATAATTAATGGTTGACTTAATTATGTGATATAAATTTCTTTAATTGAGATAAATAATGGTAGAATTAATTATTTAACATAAATATTTTCAATAGAGACAATTCATTAAGGAATTAGTTATGGGATAATGATATCTGGAATTGAGATAATAATTTGTTGAGCTAATTATGTGATATATATATCTTGTATTGAGAAAATTAATGGTGGAATTAATTAGGTGATATAGATATATTGAATTGAGATAATTAAAAATGAAATTAATTATCTGATATAGATATCTTGAATTGACATAATTAATGGTGTAATTAATTATGTGATATAGATATTTTGAATTGGGATAACTATTGGTGGAATTAGTTATGTGATATTGATATCTTGAATGCAAATAATCTACTAGGGAATTAATTATGGGGTAATGATTTCTTTAATTGAGATAATTAATGGTGGAATTAGTTATGAGATAATGATATCTCAATTAATATAATTAATACTGAAAATAATTATTGGGATATTTAATTGATTGAGTTAGAATAATTAATTGACATATAAATTGGTGATAATGAATTGATTGAGTTAGAGAAATTAATTTATGGATTAATCTGTAATTTTATTAGTTGAAATAATTAATTGATTAATTAATTAAGGGGTTCCAAGGATTTTGAAAGAGATTATTTATTTATTGAATTAATGAATGGAATTGAATGAGATTAATTAAATATAGAATTAATTAAAGGAATCAATAGATTAATTAATTATTTAATTAATAAATGGAATGGAAAGATAATAATTAATTATGGAAGTAATTAATTGAATGATGAGATTAATAAATTTAAAAATCAATTTGTTTAAGTAATGTGATTATTTGAATTTTGAATTGAATAATAGGATTTGTGTGATTAATTAATTTATTAAATAATCAAGGGATACAATACTATTATTTAATGGTTGAATTAAATAATGGGATAATCAGATAAATTAAAAGATGAATTAATTAATATAACTATTGTGATTAGTAAATTGTAAATTAAATAATGCAATTAACATGGAAAAATAATTTTTGAATTAATTGAAGATTATTTTATGTGTTTCGTTAATTGTTGAATTGACTAATAGAATTTAAGTGATTAACTGATTCTGGATTTAATTAATGTATTTTATGAGATTAATTAATTACAAAATTAATTAATACTATTGATGTGAGTAGTTAATTGAGTAATTAGCTGGGTTAATTGATGTGTTAAGTTAATTGTTGAATTAACTAAGATAATTGATGTGATTAATTAATTTTTTAATTAATTAATATTTTGGATGATATTAGTTAATTTTTTAATTAAATATATGTGTTTATTTGATTAATTAATTGCTAAATTAATTAATATTATTGTTGTGATAAGTTAATTTTTTAATTAACTAGATAAACTGATTTTATTAAATAATTATTGAATTAATTAATAATATTAATGTGATAATTCTATAGTCGAATTAACTAGAGGAATTGATTTGACAAATTAATTGTTGAATTAAATTTTATTATTGATTTTATTAGTTAATTTCCCTGTTTACTATTTGAATATTCATGTATAATTAATTATTGAATTAGTAAGGACATTGGTGTGGATTATTTATTATTTAATTAATTAATTGTCGATCAATGGTAACATGAATATTTTATTGTGAAGTTATAAATGGAGATATGTTCATTTAGCATTGTAAAAGATAATTGGGGCCTAGTTATTCTATTTTCTGAAGTATGAATAAAAACATTGGTATTCAAGAATGAATTAAAGAATGCGAACATGGTAATTCTATTTTGTGATGTGTGATTGGTAACATGGGAATTCAGGTATGAATTAAATATTATGAACATGATCCTTTGATTTTGTGAAGTTTGAATGGTGACATGGGTATTCAAGTATGAATAAAATAATGGTAACACTGTAATTTTGATATATGAAGTCAATTTGGAATACATTAGGTTCTGAAAAGAGAGAAAGCATTTGTTGAGATGTGATATCACCTCGGAATACTTAGGGATATAGAAAGAGTTGACAAAAGTATTGAGATATATTATCACCTGGGAATACATCATGCTTACATGAAGCGAAGGGAACATGGGGGGATTTTGTTTTTAAATAACAATTAATTGTTAATATGATAACTATTTAATTATGCATTGTAATTGTTTATTTATACAACTTCATACACTTTATAATGGTTGAATAATGTTTTAGAAACTATTTGTAGTGTATTACATTTTTGTACTCACTCAATAATTGGGCTTCCTAATCGGTACCCATATAGACTAGGTTTTTTGGACTTGTTAAGTTCAAAGGACCTATGTTAGATGGTTGATATGCGATGAAGTGCATATGAGGGAAAAAGACATGATTTGGGACGCATTTGGTATCCATTAGTTTCTTTACTTCTAAAATTCATTTTGACACTTGGAATGTACATTAGAAAGACATATTTATTGTTTAGTTTGATAGTGTACCTCCAGTTTTCATCATCATGTGAAATTGTTATCATTCTGGTGATGGTTATATGTTATTGGCTATTATTTATTTATATCCAATGGTGTATTACTATTATAGTGAAAGAGGGTATAGTCTACCCAAGATTGATAATAGACCCTCGCTACTAGGTAGAATCCTCTAGTATATGGGGAGGCTCTCTTTAAGTAATGTGACCAACTGGATCGAGGCACCTGTGTGCGGCACCCTGGTCGGGATGTTACACATATGATTTGAAATATTTAACTCCTGGACATTTTATGTAGTGTATAATATTTTCTAGATAAAATATTAATGATTTAAATTTTCCTTCAGTTTTTCATAAATAAGAATTGAAAATAAAGGACAGTGGAATAATCAATAAATTCATAGTGTTTGGATACTATTGAATGTTGTTTTAAATTATCAAATTAAATTATTATAGAGGGGTATCAATTACATTATTTAACCATATGTGGGTAAATTTTTATAAGGTTATAGTGAAGTATTTGTTATATATTACACATGTAAACAGATTTTAGTCGATAAATACTAGTAAATGAAAAAACTAGATCTACATATTTTAGATTTATAAGACATAACGGTACACTATATGGATGAAAGCATCAGTGAAGGGTAGAGTGTTGTAGATTATGTTAAAAAGTGACTTCGATGTTATAGATTAAATAGTTTTTAGATTTTTTTAACAAAGTGATCCCCCTAAATAAAAACAAAATGATCTATTTTATAAAATTTTATCTAAATAATCAATCTTCCAAGGGATTGTGTTGATGATGAAATAATGATAACAGTGGAGGATGATAATAATATTCTTAGTTATATATAAATAAAACATATATAAACACAAAATTTAACTTATTTATTAATATATGTTAGTATTGAATCAAGAATACATAAATTCAATTAACGTAAATTATTATTTTTAGTAAAATTGATTGATCTATATAAAATTTTATATTAAAACTATTTTCACAATGTTGCTTAATATTGGAAATATGATATTGAAATGATTTAAAGATATCAGTCAATATTATAAATATAATATACAGTCAAATGATCCATCTTAAAAAATCCAACATATATCATGTAACCCCTGAGGATTTTTAAGAATACTATGAAAAATAATTGATAATAAAGATAACAACTAGTTTAAATGAACCATGAGATAATATATAAAAATTATTATTTAAATATGACTATAACAACCTATCTATTGGATTGGTGTGTATGAATAAGAGTAACATCATTATAATATATATATATATATATTCATAATAATAATATATTAATTAGTTACTAGGAAAAAATTAATGAATTTCTAATGATGCAATCATATAAAGATATGTACTCTTATAGTTAAAAGGATAATTTATCTAGGATGTGGTTTTTGTTGTAAATTTTTTATTTCTATTTACAGGAGAAATTACAAAAAATAAAACAAATATTAATAAAAAGGATTCCATTTTTTTCTCATTTCAAAATTGTCTTTGTTGAATTTTTTAATATTTTACGAAAATAGTTTATTATTTTAAAATGTTTATGGGGAATCCATGTAAGGCCCCAACCTTAAACCTTACTTAATATTGAGTTATTACAAGATTACACATTGAGGATCTGTTCAGGTTTAGAGTTTTAGATAATTAGATCATAAAACTTGCATTACATTCCACATTTAAACAAAGTGGTAACATAAAAGACAATATTCATTCTTCCCATCAACGGAAACATATTGAAACTAAAACGTGGATTCTTTCCTGACACATCCTTGACACTATCATCACATCATGTACCTTTCCCTTGACCTATGAAAAACATTTCAAAAACTTGGGATGAGCATAAAAAGCTCAGTAAGGGTTATAGAAATATGGAAAGGAAAAATGAGATCATATATACATAAGAATGAAATCATACTTTACCCATAAAACATAGGCACTTTAACATACCTCATCAAACCATGAATAAATCATAGAAATCATAAGACATAAAAGTAACTTGAGGTATTCATAACATTCTTACGTAGGGAGTAACCCTCTTGGTTACGTTTGGAAAACCCATCACAGTATATTCCCTAAATCTCTTTGGAGAAACCTTAACGTCCTTCGCGTTACCCAATGCATTGGAGAGCTATATCGGGCTCACCCGCCCTTAGTTTATCACAGAACCACCCGTTTTCATAACAATTCCAAAGAACCATAACATAAACGTATCACATAAAACATGCATAAAGGAATCAAAACATTTCCTCATTTCAATCACAATATAACTTTTTAGTATTTTGAAATAATGAATCCATACCAAAAGAAACCATTTCCAAAACTATTTTAAACATATAATAAGGAGAATTTTGAATCAACGTGTCCCATACCACCTTGAAGCTTTTAACATTTTAAACCATTAATTTCCTTATAAATAAATCCTTAAAACCATTTTGAAAACATGGATATTAATAAGAACAAGTCATTAAAACATTTAAAGCGATATTTTGGTCAAAGGGTTTTTACCAAAATTAGAGACACTTGAATACATTAATCGAGGAATAACATTTAATAAGAACTTTATAATATCATGAGAATAAATGGATTCATGATATAATATTCCAAAGGACAGTATATACACCATATAAGAGTGAATTGGTGAATAACAACAATGATGTCTCAATAGGGATATAAAATGTGATGAAATCCCTTATAAAGAAGGTATCATTAAATTAAGGATAAATCAATCTCAAAATTATGTGTGAAAAATATAAATACACCCAATATAATTGGATATTAAGTGTAAAACAATAAAAGGTCATTCACACATATTCAAAGGATGACATATTCAATAACTACATGTTGAACCCAAAGGAATCGAAATTGGGTTAAAACGTTCCCTTGGTAAAATTCGACAACCAAACGGCGTCACTTCAAAAATTCAGAAAATGATTTGATGAGAGTTAAAAAGGGAATATCATCACTTTGACCTAAAATTTACATCAATCAGGATATATAAGAACATATCCCAACATAATGGTATGTGAATTAAAAGACATAACAAACGAAGTCTTTTAAAATGAGGAGGGTGAAAGGTTCCCTTGAAAAGTACACCCCATTGAAGAAGTGTCATAAAATGAATATGTAAATACCCATAACTGGAATTATATTAAAAAAGTAGTGTAATAATGGTATGTACATAAACCACTCAAATGAAATTGTGGAAAATGTAGCATAAATCTCATAGGAATAAAAGTGAGATGAAAAATCCCTTACGAAAACTCGGTAGCTTAACGGCGCCACATAAAACTTCCAAAATGGATTGATGAGAGGAAATAAGGTCTCTCATCAGATGAACATAATAAGTACAGTGGGAGTAATATAAAATAACATCCCAATCATAAGAAAGATGAGCTTAAAAGGAATGACATAAAATAGTGTACTTAAAAAGAAAAAGAGGTGTAGGATCCCTTACCTCGTATCCGACTGGACTCGATTGTTCTTTAATCTCCTTTAAAAGTGTATCTCCTTTTGATTTGATCCTAAAGGATTCCATTGAAAGGATTCTGCCCAAAGGGAATCATCTAGGATGAGGAGAGGGATTTGGAGAGAGTAAATGGGCAGGGTATGGCCAAGCCAAAGGCTTGAGGAGTGTGTGAAATGGGGTAGAGGTGGGGGCCTTTTATAAGAGGAGAGGAGGGGCACTTTTGGAAATAATGAAACTATTATTTTATTTTCAAAAGTGTTTCGAATTTATAGGGTCCCACATTCATATATTTCTAAGATAAGATGATAAGGCTTCGAAATATTCTCATCCAATAGTTTTTGTAAAAGTGTAGGTTTTAGATATTACATTATCTTTCCATTTTATTTAAATCATTAAATAATGAGGTCATCATTGCATCATCATGATGTCATAATTAAATTAATTTATTTAATATCTAAAAATTATAAAAAGATACTATGATGTAGGAAATATTTTTATCTTTCTAATGAATATTTATTGTCAAATTTGGACTTGTGTAACCCCACTTAAAAACTGTTTTAGTAAAACAACTCATGTTTGTGTCAATTTAATTTTAACATTAAATAAATATATATAAATGTCATTTTCCAACAAAAGTGGCTCCATGGGGTCCCCAAGTTGACCCATGGGTTGTCTTGGTCGGCCATGACTCATACAATAGGAGTAGGACAAGTGTCATGGTGTTTTCATATTTTTATAATATCATTTTTACCTAAAATTATACTAATTACCTCTAATCGCGATTAATGAAAAAAAGTTACTAATCACCAAAAAATTATTTTCATCCCATTGAACCACATTTTACATACTAATGACAACCATGTATGTCGGATTTTCAAAATTCAATACACATTAGTGGTAAACTTTCATTTAACTGAAAAATCAGTTTGCTTGATTACCACTTAGTGGTTTCACTATTCATCAAAAATTGGAGTTTTTCAGAAAATTACCAAAAACTCACCCTAAGCTATATTTGATATTCCAAATTCAAAAATGGTGTTTATATTACATAATTCAAAGAATATAAGTATAATTAATTAATTTAATAATTAACTCCCGCTGTCAAAACAAATAGTGTGTTTTTAAGAAACAATAAGTATCAAAAGATTGATACTAGTTTAAGTCCGATTTAAAAGTGAAATTAATTCCAACGACCACTATTGGATTTAATGGTAAAAATATATTCTAATTTAACTTTAAAACCAATTCAAATGATATTCTAATCATATCAATAAATTATATTAAAAAGTGGTTTTGAATTAAAATACAACATTTTACACTATTCATTAAAAAACAAACTTTATCGGAAAGATACCAAAAATTTACACAAAGTAAATTTTGATGACCTGATTCTAAAGAAGAATTTTATTTTGTCAAAAATAACACATAAAATTGTAAAAAAGTGGATTTAAAAGAGGTTCACCATCAAAAGGCGGTTAATCGACCTTTCAAAGAATATTAGAATGTTTACGCTTAAAATTGGATTCATTCGCATTTTTAATCCTCTAACATATATTGTAAAAAGTAAAAATATTTGACAAACATATATAATAATTTGGTAGTTAGTTCTTTTCATTCCCTCCATTACAACGACTAGGCGTTAACTACCTTTTAAAATAATGTTATTTTATTTTTAGAGTGCAACGTAAGATTCCCAAGAAACTCGTTGTTGTGTATTGGGTACGCCATCGAGCATAGAATCCCCTTTAAAGTAATATTAATATTTGATTCACAAATATGGATAAATATAAAGATGTTATATTCTTTATTTACCCGGGGTGTTACATCCTTCCCCCCTTTTGGGAATTGCGTCCTCGCAATTTTAAAATTGAGCTTGGAAACATCCTTGAATGTCCCACATCGGAACAAGAGTCGGTAAAACAATCACTTTGAAATAAAGAAAGATAAGTACAAAGGTCACCCGAGTTAACCCATAATAGGATTCCGTGTAGGAAAACATGGACATAGAAGAAAAAGCAAAGGGTCTTGTTCTGATGGAGAGTGATAGAAAACATGTTTAGGAGAAAGTTAACCATGAGAAAATCACAAACTTGTGATGGGTTAAACGGTATTCGATTCCCCAGTAGGAAAAGTTAATAGACAACATTATTGTTTTAAGTTACATTTTATTGAGGAATTTATTCATAAGGAAACATTATCACTTATCATGTTGACTTTCAACTTTTATTATATTCCTTACACAAACTCATATTTTCTCCAAAAGGCGAGTATTTAGGAAGACTTGTTCACATTAACAGTACTATAATCAACTTTTAGAGAATCACCTAATCCACAAAAGAGAACTATATACTTCCCATGTCTTTAGACTTTAACCAAAACCAAAACCAAAAAGGCTAGTACAAGATCAGATAATCTAGAAAAGGATAACCCTTTATAAAAAGAAAATCTAGGCTTAATCTCCAAAATTTGTCCAACAAAACCCAAGGTTCAACAAGGACCATCCGATAAACAATTTGTCCATAAAATTCTTCAAAGTAAACCAAACTATGGTTGAAACCCAAATATTTGATGGATTTAGTCACCTAGTCTTCCAAGTTAAATCTTTACATTTATCTCCAAACAACATCAGTTACCCCCACAGTCTCGTATTGAAAAGTAATTAACCTAATCACATATCCTCCATGATAGGTTAATCATTTTCATAAATAACCCAAAATCAACTTACTCTTAATTCATAAAATCATCTAACTAAAAAGAATCAATCAAACTAACCCAGGACCTCACTTAGTCTAGTGGTAGGAGATAAATACCAGTCGCACTTTGGTTGTGGGTTCGATTCCCGCAGCTTTGTCCGATGCGACGGGTTGTCACACGGTCTGCATGTAGTCCTTTTTCCAAAACTATATAATTCTTAAAACATTCCCCAAAATGAGATAAAAACATAATTTAACCTTAATTTTATCTCATGCCTTTCACTTCAATCATAACATATACTAACCCGTAATTACCTCAAAATTAAGGATCATATAAACCCAAATGGTTCTTTATAACTATGTTCACAAAAGAAAGATAAATATTCCTTGAATAAAATTTTCTATATTAAACATCAGGGTTACACATAATATAAAAAGTCTTCTAATGTAACCCCATCATCAAAAGAGACTTAATACTCTGAAGAATTTCACCATAACTCTTAAAGCCCTTATATGTTGACATCTTACTCATTCAACATTCTTCATGACCCATTAACCATTCCTTTCCAACATATTCCAAAATACCTCTTTCTTACAAACAAAATCATGAATCATATCCTAAGATTCCAAAATAGGAAAACAATAGTCATGAAATAATACATACCTTTGATTGGTCATTGTCAGTTTCTTCATCCTCAATCGGAATGGCATTAGGTATTGGTAAATGAACATTTGTACGCTATTGGTGATCCCATTCACGAAACTTCTTCATAGGACATGGGTTTGCCTAATGACCATTCACACCACATTTAAAACATTCAATTGATCCCTCAGAAAGAACTTCTTTCCCTTTCCACGGGTCAACTGGATGCTTCCTTTTTGCATGGCAGGTTCTTGCTTTATGACCTTCATTTCCACAACAATAGCATATTTATGTCCCATTGAAACATTTTCCTAGGTGTTTCTTTCCACATCTTTGACACATAGGTTTTTGAACACACTTACCTTTATGATTATTACCTCTACTTCCGTAGGGATTTCTTTCTCACATATATGATGCCTTAGAGAAATCACCAAGGTTTAGGTGGTCAATAATGACTCCAGATAGTTGATTGAGAATAATCACAAGAGTTCTCATTGAAGCTCCCATATAATTCAGTTGCTTGCTCAAAAAACTGTCACAGTTTCCTTCACATCCACGGTTACCTTGGTGCCTTCTTGATCCATCCATTTACTAAAACCAAAAAGGTCAGTGTGAGTATATAAAAAAACCATCATGTACTAATGAGGAAGATAAACACTAATATATACTTACTCATTCACTTTATCTAAAACTATGACTCTTTCTGAAATCCTAACCATTATGGTAATGCCACTTATGCTTAAAGAATACCCTAACATCTAAAGTTATCTAAACCGACCTTTGATACCAACTGTAAGGCCCCATCCTTAAACCTTACTTAATCTTGAGTTATTACAAGATTACACATTGAGGATATTTTCAGGTTTAGAGTTTTAGAGAATTAGATCATGAAACATGCATTACATTCCACATTTAAACAAAGTGGTTACATAAAAGACAGTATTCATTCTTCCCATCAACGGTAACATATTGAAAATAAAACGTGGATTATTTCTTGACACATCCTTGACACTATCATCAAATCGTGTACCTTTCCCTTGACCTGTGAAAAACATTTCAAAAACTTGGGATGAGCATAAAAAGCTCAGTAAGGGTTATAAAAATATGGAAAGGAAACATGAGATCATATATGCATAAGAATGAAATCATACTTTACCCATAAAACATAGGCACTTTAACATACCTCATCAAACCATGAATAAATCATAGAAATCATAAGACATAAAGGTAACTTGAGGCGTTCAGAACATTATTACCTAGGTAGTAACCCTCTTGGTAACGTTTGAAATACCCATCACAATATATTCCCTAAATCTCTTCGGAGAAACCTTAACGTTTCACTCCTTCGCGTTACCCAATGCATTGGAGATCTATATCGGGCTCACCCGCCCTTAGTTTATCACGGAACCACCCATTTTCATAACAATGCCCAAGAACCATAACATAAACGTATCACAAAAAACATGCATAAAGGAAACAAAACATTTCCACATTTCAATCACAATATAATATTTTCGTATTAAAAAAATAATGAATCCATACAAAAAGAAACCATTTCCAAAACCATTTAAAACATTTAATAAGGAGAATTTTGAATCAAAGTGTCCCATACCACCATGAAGCTTTTAATATTATAAACCACTAATATCCATATAAAAAAATCCTTAAAACCATTTTTAAAAAATGTATATTAATAAGAACAAGTCATTAAATCATTTAAAGCGATATTTTAGTCAAAGGGTTTTTACCAAAATTAGAGACACTTGAATACAATAATTGAGGAATAACATTTAATCAGAACATTATAATATCATGAGAATAAATGGATTCATGATATAATATTCCAAAGGACAGTATATACACCATATAAGAGTGAATTGTTGCATAACAACAATGAAGTATCAATAGGGATGTAAAATGTGATGAAATCCCTTATAAAGAAGGTATCCTTAAATTAAGGATAAATCAATCTCAAAATTATGTGTGACAAATATAAATACACCCAATATAATTGGATATTATGTGTAAAACAATAAAAGGTCATTCACACATATTCAAAGGATGTCATATTCAATAACTACATGTTGAACCCAAAGGAATCGAAATTGGGTTAAAACGTTCCCTTGGTAAAATTCGACAGCCTAACGGCGTCACTTCAAAAATTCAGAAAATGATTTGATGAGAGATAAAAAGGGAATCTCATCACTTGGAAATAAAATTTACATAAATAAGGATACAGAAGAACATATCCCAACATAATGGTATGTGAATTAAAAGACATAACAAACGAAGTCTTTTAAAATGAGGAGGGTGAAAGGTTCCCTTGAAAAGTACACCCCATTGAAGAAGTGTCATAAAATGAATATGTAAATACCCATTAATTGAATTATATTACAAAAGGAGTGTAATAATGGGCAGTACATAAACCACTAAAATGAAATTTTGGCAAATGGAGCATAAATCTCACAGGAATAAAAGTGAGATGAAAAATCCCTCACGAAAACTCGGTAGCCTAACGACGCCACTTAAAACTTCCAAAATGGATTGATGAGAGGAAATAAGGTCTCTAATCATATAAACATAATAATTACAGTGGGAGTAATATAAAATAACATCCCAATAATAAGAAATATGATCTTAAATGGAATGACATAAAAGAGTGTACATAAAAAAGAAAGAGAGGTGTAGGATCCCTTACCTCGTATCCGACTTGACCCGACCGTTCTTTAATCTCCTTTAAAAGTGTAACTCCTTTTGATTTGATCCTAAAGGCTTCCTTTGAAAGGATTCTGCCCAAAGGGAATCATCTAGGATGAGTAGAGGGATGTGGATAGAGTAAATGGGCAGGGTATAGCTGAGCCAAAGGCTTGAGGAGTGTGTGAAATGAGGTAGAGGTGGGGGCCTTTTATAAGAGGAGAGGAGGGGCACTTTTGGAAATCATGAAACTATTATTTTATTTTCAAAAGTGTTTCAAATTTCAAAGGTCCCACATTGATATATATCAAAGATAAGATGATAAGGCTTCGAAATATTCCCATCCAATTGTTTTTGGACAAGTGTAGGTTTTAGATATTACATTATCATTCCATTTTAGTTGAATCGTTAAATAATGAGGTCATCGTTACATCATCAAGATGTCATAATTAAATTAATTTATTTAATATCTCAAAATTATAAAAAAATACTATGATTTAGGAAATCTTTTTATCTTTCTAATGAATATTTATAGTCAAAATTTGGACTTGTGTAACCCCACTTAAAAACTGTTTTAGTAAAACAACTGATGTTTGTGTCAATTTAATTTTAACATTAAATAAATATATATTAATGTCATTTTCCAACCAAAGTGGCTCCATGGGGTCCCCAAGTTGACCCATGGGTTTTCTTGGTCGGCCATGAATCATCCAATAGGAGTAGGACAAGTGTCATGGTGTTTTCATATTTTTATAATATCATTTTTACCTTAAATTACACTAATTACCTCTAATCGCGATGAATGAAAAAAAGTTACTATTCACCCAAAAATTATTTTCATCCCATTGAACCACATTTTACATACTAATGACAACCATGTATGTCGGATTTTCAAAATTCAATACACAATAGTGGTAAACTTTCATTTAACTGAAAAATCAGTTTGCTTGATTACCACTTAGTGGTTTCACTATTCATAAAAAATTGGAGTTTTTCAGAAAATTACCAAAAATTCACCCTAAGATATATTTGATATTCCGAATTCAAAAATGATGTTTATATTACTTAATTCATATAATATAAGTAGAATTAATTAATTTAATAATTAACTCCCGCTGTCAAAACAAATAGCGTGTTTTTAAGAAACAATAAGTATCAAAAGATTGGTACTAGTTTAAGTCCGATTTAAAAGTGAAATTAATTCCAACGACCACTATTGGATTTAATGGTAAAAATATATTATAATTTCACTTTAAAACCAATTCTAAATATAATCTATTCATATAAATAAATTAGATTAAAAAGTGGTTTTGAATTAAAATACAACATTTTATACTATTCATTAAAAATGAACTTTATTGGAAAGATACCAAAAATTTACACAATGTAAATTTTGATGTCCCGATTCTAAAGAAGAATTTTATTTTGTCAAATATAACACATAAAATTGTCAAAAAGTGGATTTAAAATAGGTTCGCCATCAAAAGGCGGTTAATCGACCTTTTAAATAATATTAGAATGTTTACGCTTAAAATTGGATTCATTCGAATTTTTAATCCTCTAACATATATTGTAAAAAGTAAAAATATTTGACAAACATATATAATCATTTGGTAGTTAGTTCTGTTCATTCCCTCCATTACAACGACTAGGCGTTAACTACCTTTTAAAATAATATTATTTTATTTTTAGAGTGCAACATAAGATTCCCAAGAAACTCGTTATTGCGTATTGGGTACGCCATCGAGCATAGCATCCCCTTTAAAGTAATATTAATAGTTGATTCACAAATATGGATAAATATAAAGATGTTATATTCTTTATTTACCCGGGGTGTTACAATCCACCCCTTCTAATTGTAACTGGAAACATATATTCTTTTTTTTTTCTAGGATTGAGGGATCCCATTACTTGTTTTAATGTCACACAGGAGAAAAATACATAGAAACATAGAACAAAGGCCCTAGTGTTAGAACACGCTTGAAAAGATCCTCCAAAACATGCCTACCTAATTCTAGACCCATGGTATCCATCCACCCCACTCACTGATAATCAATTTCTAACATCATGTCAGTCATCTATCCTCCCTGCTCATTGGTTGTCAACATTAATACGCATACAAAAACTTATCCATCATATATGCAGTGATTGTTTCACTCTACTTATCAATGGACCACCAATACCTATTCTATACCTATCATATCCGTCATCAGCATATACCCTAGAAATAGAGCAATTAAAACTACATCAACGACCCACTAATGTAACCCGGTGTAGAGATGAATTAGACCTCCTACCTCATGAAAACTATCAACACCTAGTCAAACCGTGTACTTTCATGAAGAAAAACAATTCTCCCAAATATATATTTGATAAATAATATTTGTTATTCAAAATTATAATTTTTATATTATAAATCTATGTCTATCATTTTAGAAATATATGTGATGTTTTTTTTAAAAAAATATTTTTTGGTGTTCTATTTTAATCATATTTCCAAATTGTTACGTTCTATTTTGATTTTGATTTTGATTTAAATTATAATTAATCTCCTTTTAATTAATATATAATAATTAATTCCATGTTAATCAATATAATTTATGATTTTGTTGTAAAATTGATTTTATGATTAAGAAGGATATTTTTCAAAAAATGGTTTCTATTTCTTTTTGTGAACCTATATTTAAAGTAATTTTTACCATATATAGAAATTTAATCTTAAAAATGGGTTCTATATTTGAATCATAACAATTAATAATAGTTAATAAGGTTTACTTATTTTGTTTTCAATCTTAATAGTAACCACTGTAAGATTTTATCATCATGGTAAACAATAAAATGAGATAAGTGGGGTTTAAACTATGAGATAAGTCCTTAAAATCTCTCCAAAAATTAATTTATTTCATTTTATTAGTTTATTTAATATATCCTCATTGTTTCATAAAACATATGTCAATTTGGTGTCAATTTACCATGATAATGACTTTTATCATATATGATGTAAAGGATAATAAAATAAAAACACCCTCCCCCTTTTAAAATGTCAAATATATAATAATAGATATAAAATTAGTTACAAATTATTATATATGTTTATTTCGAATATGAATAAATTATTATATAATAATGATTTAATTTAATTTTTTTTATTTTTATAATTAAGTTGAACTCTCACACAACGCTGATGCAACTGTTATAGAATTAGTAGAAAAATAATGTAAATTATTTTAAAAACATTTAAATTAATATATTTTATATTAATTATGATGTTCAATGAATTTATTGGATATATATATATAATGTATAATTGATCTTGAAATTTATTATATTCTAATTACGTTGTTTTCATAATATTTTTAATGAATGTTTTTTTGAATTGTCCAGAGAAATATTATAAATGGCCTTTAATGATTAAAAATAATTGTTAATATATTTTAAATTTTAAAAAAATTATATTGAGCCAAGTGGACGGAAACATTTCAATAATATAATTCATGGATCACAAATGTCCAACTATTCAATTTTTAAAATTACCTTAATGATCCTTAACATTGAAAAATCATTACAATACAATTTATTCGTTCTAAAAATGGAACTCAATCCATGCCTTCAAAAGGTACGTATGAGTTTAGTTTTCTCTCAAATAACTACACAACTTCATATCTAAATTTCTATTATTATTTCCCCAAAACCCTGAATATTCCATAAAACTATCCTATAAAGGCCTTAAGATCAATTTAAAAAAGGGATATCAAAAGAGGTAGAGGATATAATGCATTTGACCAAGTTGGAATCCAAAGTAAGTGATTTGTATCTAAATTATACTCTACTGAGATATGATATATGTTATGAACCTAATTTTTTATATTGTGTGTATACTAACCCATTGAGATATTATTTAATGAATTACATTTTCTTCATAGTACACATATATTCAATTCATGTTTTCTATTTTAATGGGTTTTCATTCAAATGTTTTTATATCTATAATAGGTTGGTTTACAATCGACTATTATAAAGAAATATTCATGATTGAATTTATGATATATAAATTATAATATATTTTTCCTCTTAAAAACCTTATATCTTCTTATCCACTAGTAATTTATAATATTTCCTTGTTTTTTCCATATTTCATCTCCTTGGTACTCAAATACTGAATTATTTTATTCATAAAGACCATATTTATTTCCTTTTTTATGTCATTAATATTTTTTTTTCATATCTATATTTCTTTAGAATAGTTTCAAGGATGATTTTTTGAACATTGTTTTTTGGAAATTTCTTTTCTACTACCTTTTACTATCTAACCAATGTTTTAAAAGAATATTTTTAATGTTTTCAAATCTTGTTATTTTTGAAATTTTAAACATTTGTGAAAGGAATGTATTTTTAAATTTATATGATGTGAATGAATATATTCACCTCCCTGAACATTATTCACTATTTAGAATAATCTATAATTTTCCATGTATTTTAAAAGAAAATACATTTCCTATTTTCCTATAAATATATAGTTTCTATATTAAAATAAAAGGGTATTATTTTCATAAAGGATTAAAAAGACACTTCCTTTTACTCAAATGTATTTTATCTTCTACTAAAAATATGTCATATATTCATAGTATCATTTCATGATTATATTATTTTGAAAATCATATTCTATAATTCTAAATAAAACCTTATAACAATTATTTTGAAATTATTTTCAACTTTTTTAGAACAATTTAAAAATTCGTTATATTATTTTATTTCATAAAAATTTTATACCAATTTCCTCTATAATAATAAAAAAAACCATTATGTCAAAAATTCAATTCTAATGGAATAATTACCTTTTGTCATCCTTTATAGATTTATGTTTTTTATTTTTTTCTTAGGAATAATAGCATTTTCATGAAGACATGATCACTATCATTCTATGTCCCAATACTGACTGAACAATGTAGTCACTATTATATACAGAAATAACAGAATGATGTTTAATAAGAATGTTATTTAATTTATTTGTTAATATTGTTGTTTCATATTATTTATTCAATACTAATCTTTTTTATTGGATAAAGTATAATTATTTTATATTATATTATCGGTAAAATATATGAAAAACATGTGGGACATATACATGTTATGGGTTGGGCCTAGTTATAGATAACCCCTTAATTCATCAATATGTCTCATGAGATAAAAAATAATGGCTATTAATCATTATATATCATCCCCTGAAATAAAAATCTACATCTATACGACCTAGATGGTATGTTAGATATCTTGGTATAGGGCCTTAATGGTATTATTCCATATATCTTGGAACACGAATTTAATGATAAGACCTGGAATGTCTTATATTATGTATTTATTTTATTCATTGGCAATTAATTATTATATATGTGGTAATTTTGTTGATATTATCTATGTATGTATTTTGAAAAAAAAATATTAATTAAATGGCATGTGTTTTTATTATCCACTATATGATATTGATTATTCCTTATTTAATCATGATATATTTCTCAGTATGCTACCGTTATTTAACACCCAAACTCACAATTTATTTTTCTTTTATTTCCCTAGGATATGAAGGCAAGATCATTGAATTAGTTTCTTGTTTATAGAATTGTTTTTCATTCTACTATTTTATCTTCCAATGTAATATTAAAGTCATGTTTTTATCAAGTTTTTAGACTATAAAATAGATTAATAATTTATGGATTGATCCCATGTATTATTTATGAAAGAAATAAAGTATACACTAGAAATGTCTTACTAGAGGAGACGTAGCTAAATTTGGTATCAAAGAATGTTTAGTAGTACCAAGGAAAACCATATTTTAGAATAAAATAGTTATTACATGAATTATAAAAATCCATTAAAATATTTTAGAAATATTAGTTTTTATGAATTTTTCTTCCATTTTTCAATATTTATATTGTTTATGAGATGAATATTTGTGTGAATTGGATTTATATGGATCGTTGAGAGAAGATAAACTATATCAACACCTTTGGTCAATGAAGATATTTCCACCATATCAAGTCAATTTGGGTGGTGATGTAGCAAAACATATTATGAATATGTTAGGGATGTTGTATCATGTTATTACCCTCCAATATAAAATTATCTATTTCTTCTTGGCATAGTATAATAATAATAGGATTCTTGTTGTTGTATAATCCTCTATCAATCAACAAAATCTTTTAATCTATTAGGAGTTGAGTTATGGATTATGTCCCTTGAAAAGATATATATGAATGTTTGAATTAATTAAATTTGAATGGTTATTATATGAGTATAAAGGTTATTATAGTGGAATATTTTTTAAAAGGAGATGCATATCAGTAATGGTTATTTATTTAGAATACTAAGAAGGAAGATGCGATAAAAATAATTGATGGGAGAAATTTTAAGTTGATATTATTTGATAAATATTGCCTTGAGAATTTGTAGATAATATATAATGGAAAATTTTGAATTTAAAGAATAAGAATGGGGAAAGTGTTTTTGAGTATGAAGATAACATTAACAGATTAACAAGTCTTGCTGCATACTACACACATAATATATAAGATTGATAATTTAATGGATGGTAATATAACAAACCATATAAGGTCCTTAGTTTCAAAATAATTTCATCATATAATGATATTTTATTTTTTTACATTAAGATATAAAAATTAATCTATATATATTATAATATTAATGGAAATCAAGAAAATAAAGGGATGAATGGAAACCTTGAAAAAGTAAAAATAAGAAATAAGGGGAACGGAATAATAGATATTAAAAATTAAAAAAATTATCTAAATAAAAATCCTAAAAAATTAGTAAATAGAATTGGAGTCTATTATAAATTAGGGGAAAAATAAAATGTGGCCTATAAATGTAATGTAAATAATGAAGACACTAAAATATAGTTCTTAAACTATAAATAGATGAGGCACTATTCAAATTAATTCCCCAAGGGTCATTTATTTCCATGTTAATGTTATTGTGGTATTTTTGGCACACTATAATGGGAGAAGAGGACTAGAATCACTACTGAATCATTCTTAGCACTCTTAAAGATAACATGTTATTTGAGAAATTTAGCATATGTGAATTTTTTTAATTTGTAGCTTTTCTTTTCATGGAAAAATACTCTTTAATAATGGAATAATGTTTTATGATTCCATGATAAGGTATACCCTTTCCATTTTATATAAAAATTAGGGATAATATGTGTTCTGAATTAAGGGTAATCATACTAATTTATTAAAATATATGATTATTATGAATTTTAATTTCATTAAAAATTTTATAAAGTGTTTTATGGTTTAATGATTAATATTAATCCTTGGGTAGGTTTTGGAGAAATTACTCCTTCATTTTAATTTTTACTTTATTGAGTATTATTTGTAACTATGCTAACTATTTTTTTCTTGTTTTAGTAAAATTCTAGAAATAAAAAGAATCACCGACCAAAAATCGTTCATAAAATTAATGAAAATATATTTAATCGATTTAATGATCAAATAAGAGATACTTTTTAGGGATTTATTGATGGAAAATACATATTTATACAACTCATTTTAAAATTGAAATAAATCGATGGTAAAAAATTCATCAAAACACACTATGTGGTAAAATTAAACTTATAGAGTTGATCAAAATCAAGTAATTATATTTTCTTATAATTCCTATATCAAAACTAAATATATATTAATATATTATGTTTTTTTGGAGTGTATCACTTAATTTTTAAGGAAATATTCTTGGAATAACATTCACAAGTGTGGATCTCTTAAATTTACAGATATATTTTTATTTATGAAATAATAAGTTCCCTAGTCGTAACCTTGAATATAATATTCATGATAAAATCTATTAATATGTTATGATATGTTGAAAATTAATAAAAATTACAATGTTGAAATTTATTTAAGGTGGGGATAATGTGACACCCCAATATTTTATATTTATTACTAAAATTAGAAATATTTAGTGATACCAACAACATTAAGCTTAAACTAACTATGATATACTATAGAAATTATATTATTTAAATATGATTATTATAAACTAATTATTGAGAATTTTAGTATAAAGAAGAGTAAAAAAACTATAAAAAATATATATAAAAAATTCTTAATAAAAATTTATTGACTAGTGACTTTGAGATAACTACACAATTTTGAAGGATAAACTCATATAATTATGTGAACCGTTAAAGTTAAATGGGTCATTTTTTCAAAATCGGTGTTATTGAATATTTTTTTTATCATTATATGATAATAATTTTTATAATGTGGACTTAATTTATTATTTAGTTCTATAAAATTTATATTAGGGTGAGGTTTTCGGATTTCACAGAAATAGTATCTTTATTAGTGAAAAGTAAAAAATATAGATTTGACAAATACTTTCACATTAAAAAATTATCAGGATGACCTGATTTTTTTTAAAAAAAAATTCTAGAAAGAAATTATATTTTAAAGGTAATATATTTCAATTAAAAAAATAATTTTAAACATAGAAATACAGTTTTAACATTTTTGTAATCTTATTTGTGTTATTATTAAAAAAATTATTTTTTCTTCACTTTTAATCAATATTTCTAATGGTTTCTATCAATTAATTTCTGGTTTTAAAGATAAATAAAGATATTTTTATTTTTGATAATTCAATTAATTTAATTCTAATAATAATTATATATTTATTTGGTGTAAATAATTTTTATGTATAAGAAGGGAATTTTTCTAAAAATGGACTTCATTGCATTTTGAGAAAATATATAAGTAATAATTACCACTTATAAAAATTTAATATCTTTTAAAATGGGCTTAATGTATGAAATCATAACAATTCATATTATTTAATAAGGCCAACATAATTTTTAATCATAATGAATAATAAAAATTTTAAAAGTTTATCACCATTATAAAGGTTTAAATGGGTTGTACATGGTTTAAACTATTGGATATGGCCTAAAAATATATCAAATAATTTCATTATTTAATAATATGATTTTATTTTGATCTCACCCATTTAATATTAGAAGTTAGAAAATGTGGGATTCATTTCCCAATAATTATAACCATTATATTATTTTAAGTAATGGAAACTTTCCAAATGACACACTTTTTTAATCAAATCTCTAATATGTTATAATATAGATAAACATAATTGATAAATGATGATAAATTGTTATTTTTCATATTAATAAAATATTTTTTTTATATAAATTTATTATTATTTTTTAGTAATGCTATAACTACCTCAAAGCTTACGCAAAGTTGATGCAATGTTTGTACAAGCCCTAGAAAAATAAAATCATTTTTTAAAAAAACATTAAAATTAAAATATTTTTATGAATTATGATTATACATGATTTCAATGAATAATTAAAAAATATAAGTTATGGATAATGTGTTTAAATTTAAAATTAATTGTTGTATTGATATTTTCAATGTCAAAATTTTTGAAGAATCTCGAAAATGAACTAAAATCATATCTGTTTTTAAAAAATTATTTTTTAATAATTAGAAAATAATAATGAAACAATATTGACTCATGGGGATGGAAATTTTTTTATCATATCACAAAAGGATCATTTATATTCCTCCTGTAATTTTTAAAAGTACTTTCTTGACCCATAAAAATTGAAAATATATTAACATTACATTGAGTTTTTCTTATAAAATGGGACTCAATCCATGATTTACAAAGGAAAATTTGAGTTCAATTTTTTCTTAAATATCAAACCAAGATACTCTCTAAATATCCTATATCATGTCCCTAAACACCTCGAGTTACTTTAATCCTCTATGGTAAAGGCCTTAGGCTCAATCTAAAGGAGGATCTCAAAATAAGAGGATGATATAATGCATCTGACAAAACATCAATCCAAGGAATGAGTTTTCCGCTAAAATTCTACTCCATTAAGGAATATTTTATATTGAATTATTAATTTTTTATATGATTTTTACAAACTCTTGTACATTTTATATCATTATTTCCACTTTATTAATGATATTTAAATTTTTATTTGATTTTTTATCTTTCAAGATGATTCGATTCAATAAAATGTATAACAATAAATGTATACTTGGAAATATAACTCTAATTTAGAACTATTCATGATTAAATTTATCTTGGATAAAATCTATGCTCTTTATCTTCTTAACCACATCAATGTTCTTTTCCAGTAGTTATTTCTTGGGTTTCTATATTTTCTTCTATCTTTTACTCTCTTCGGTACTCAAATATTGAGATAATGTACTTAAAATAAACCTTATTTCCAAATTTTTGATAGGAATTATTTTCATAAATATAATTATTTTTTAAATTGTTTTATTGATTTTTTATATCATATTTTAAATTATTTTTAATTTTTTTACTGCCTTTAAAAATCAATACAAATCTTAATATGGAATCATTTTAACGTCTTCTAAATAAGTCATCATTGAATTTTTAAAAAATGATTTGTCCAAATTTGATTTTAATCATATGAGGTGTTATTTATTTTTCCCACCTATAAGTCAATTACTAACTATTTATCTTCTTCTAAAAGTTTTCATGGTTTTTTGAAATAATTTCTTTTTCCAATATTATGTGATTTTTTTAAATTAAAATAAGAGGGTAATATTTTTATAATGTATTTAAAACAAAATTTATTACATGAATTTATTTTAATATCCAAACCATATTTATTTTAAACACATTGTATATATTTTTTATATTACTTTTAAGGTTTATTTTATGTATTTTTTAAACCGCTTCAAAATAAATTTGAAATTATTATAACATAATTTATATAAAAAAGTTGAAATCATTTAATATAATTTAAAATTTTTAAACCATTTTTCGATTTAATTAATAAATTAATTTACATCAATCTTTTATTTTTGATGAATTCATGGTCTTATATCATCCTTATCTGATTTATGCTTTATAAGTCATTTTTAAACAAGGAATAATATCAGTTTCCTTAATATATGTTATCTATAATTAATTTTCTCAATGATGACTAAACCATATACTCATTATTATATATGATGTGAACTAAAGTATATTTTCTTTGAATGTTATTTCATTTACTAGGGAATGTTTTGATGATATGTAATCATTTTTCTACATATAGATTTATTGAATCATAATTCAAAATGGCTTAGTATTAAATTATATATATAATATATAATTTTATTTCTATTTATTTATGATAGAGTGGTTCTTAGTTATAAATATCCCCCCAATGCATAGATATGTATTCTGACATTAAAAATATTGGTTATTACTCAGTTTATTTTCACATAAACAATGAAAATATATTTCCAGAAGGCCTTGATGATATGTAAAATTTATTGGAATAAATCCCTAAGGGTTAGATTCATGATTTCCTTACAGGGGTATTTGACAACGTGATCATGAAAATATGATATTATTCATTTTATTAATTATGAATTCAGTTATTATTATCCTCATTATTACTATTTTTATATTTTTTTGTAGATTTATTTTGATTCAAGTCATTAATTAAATGTAATTTGTTTTTATTTTCTCTCCTTTAATAATTTTTATTCCTTATTTTCTCATGATATCTTATGATTTATTCATATATTATTTATAATATCTACTCTCCCATTTTTTTATTTTCAATTCCTCATGATATGAAGCTAGAATATTTTAATTATTCTGAAGGTTGTAATTTTTTATTCTATGTTTTTATCATCCAATGTAATATTGAAGTAATATATCTATCTAAATTTTCAAGGATTTCTAAACTGATCATTATTTTATGGTGTGAGACCATGTATCCTTTACTAATGTAATAAAGTAAAGAAAATCTCTAGGTTTCTGGATTCAAGGAAACTTTGTGTCAATTATGCTCACTCATTTTGGTGTCATTAAATTTTATTTAGTGATTTCATTTTACATTTATGAGGATAATAAGTACCACTCTATGAGATTATATGAGAATATATTGGGGTTTTTTGTATGACAGTTGATATGGACAGCTCAAGTTAAATAGATTATAGTATTGAGAAGTATTGTAGCCAGAATATTTCGTAGAATTATAGGGACGATTCCTATAGAAATTTCATTATCAATATTCAATATTTATCTGATATTGAATTTTTTACATTTGTTCAAATATTTTTACATTTATATGGAAATTTTTTCAAATATATTTTATGTATTAAATATTTAATCTCTTCATGAGTCACTTGTAACGTACTTGAAAATTAGGACATGCACGGGCTTTCATTATTGAGGGAAAATTATCTGACTAATTAGTATAGGGGTGTTGGTCGGTCAGGTAAGTTTTATTTATATCCTCCACTATGAGGTAAAACATGAATGTTGACTTATTGGAATTGAAATAAATAATATATTTATATTTTTTAATTATTATTTTAAACTGGAGTATAGTGATAGTGGTTTTACCTATTTGTTTTATTCCGTAGATGTATAAAATTATGCATGTTGTTATATTTTAATATTTGGTTTTTATATTTCAAAAAGAAACATATTATGTATCCCTGTTCTGGATTTATGAATTATATATATATATTAGTTTTGGATTAATCTGACATCAATTAACATGACTACCTATAGTAAATTATTAGATTAAAAATGACTTAAACATCCCACACCTATAATAAAGCTACCACTATTTACTAATATAACGTCTCCATAAAATTTATGATTGATTTAATTTCTTATAATTTACTCTAGGAAAATTCATTTTCTCTAAAACCACAGCTATAAAGAATTTGGTTCTTATAACTACCACAATTTTACATTAAAAGTGGAATTTGAAAAAATAGAAGATATGATGTGGAAGTTAAAAAACAAATGTCAATTAGTGATATTTATAAATTTTCATAAAATAATCATGCATTAAAAAGATTTTTTGAAATTAATAAGCTAATAAAATATCTATTGTGTTTTTTTAAACCACCATAACATAACATTCAGTGGTAAAACCACAATATTTTGATGAAACCCCACAATGAATATCTTTTTTGATTTATCGTATCATCATATTAAAAGATAATAAGGATAAAAAAATTGACCTAAATCCTATAAATGGATTATATGTAATCATAGAGAGAAGTTATAACAAACTAATATTCTCACAAAATATTGTTTCCTTAAATATAAAATTCATGAATATCGACATTCATATTTTTAAAACATGTCTTAAAATTGGTTTATGGATATAAATTTTATATGATATTGATATTTTTTTAGTTATATCATATGAAGAAGTTTTTATACCATTTTTCATAATTTCTAGAAAAAATAAATCCTTGGAGAAAAAGTATCCAAGTAATATTTTTGTGTGTGTAGATAATGTTTTAAAAAAATCCAAAAAAACCAAAAATGTGATGATCCAACATTAAGATTAATATTTATTATAGTGATATGTTTTATAGATATTGATGTTCACTCTAACTTTTAGAAGAATATTCATTTTATTTTGTATAAAAAATTTATACTTCTGTGATACTCATTATAAGAATAAGCTACAATTAAAATTTAATATGAGAGATTTTAACACATTTGGTTTTATGCTATTTTTTGCGGTACATGAATCAAATATGATACCTGATGATAAATTATGGCCATATGATCATATTATTATATAGTATATGAGATACCACATTAACTCTAATTTATTAAATGTGGAATGGTGATGGGGACATAACAGTTCCATTCAATTGCATCAATCTAATGGTGATTTGTGCAGCCACATTACCACATTGAGTTGATAACCCTGTTCAGTTAGGCATGTCTGATTAGTTTGATCTGATTTCTTCATGTGTGTCCACGTTAGATTACACTCATCTAAATTTGATCCAAAAAACTAAGGTAATCCAATAAATTTTTAAATTCATATGGGATTCCAATATAGTATCTTGACATGGGGAAGTAGGTACATGGGATGGTGCACATGGGGGGTTCCATGTGGCACAACTTGTATTGTTAAAAAAATGTTGTTCATGTAAGGGTTCATGGAATTATACTTTTTACATTGATAATTTTATTTGACTCTTTCATCATCTCAAACTTATGTATATTTTACTTTTTTTTAATTTCATAGAAGCTTAACATGTATATATTACATCAAAAAAGACTTGTGAGATTTAGTTCCTTATAATCACATCTAAAGTATCAATTAGGGACGTCTTTTTATTAATATATACAATAATTATAATTGGTATATATAATTTAGTGGAAAAATATATTCATTATTTTCTCTGGTTTATAACTAAATTTATTTGTGGAATAATTTAATTTATATTTATTTCATATCAGACACATATATTTTATGTTTTTTATTAATATATGAGAAAAAAACACATTTTTGGGAGATCTAGATTTCATGACATAGTTTCCTGGTCGATAAATGTTATTAAATAAATATTATGGTTTATTGGTATTGAATTTTTTTCAAGAGTGTAGTAGTGAATTTACTAGTTGTATATATCCCACTTTATTATTATTTTTTCATTAAATTAAGTATGTAATTTCATTAATGTAAAATCAATGAGATTATTTTTTTAGAAATATATTAATCATTATGAGTTCGGTTATAGTGTAATACCTCTTTTTATGATATGAAATTTACTATTGATATTTTTGAGCTTACCTTATGTGTGTTATTTCACATTGTGTATGATGTAAATTTTGATTGTGGAAAAAATAAGGATAATGAAATTCATGACTATGTTTGGTACTTGTTAGTTTCATAGGGTTAGTAACATAAGATGATATATGAGAAAAAATTCAATTTTAACCACTACTCTTGGATATAGTCTATTAATGAAAAACCAATAATTTTGTTGTCATTTATAATTTATCACCCCAGTTTTTACTCTATTTATCTACCCAACCATGGGTTCATGGTAAAAAATGTTTCATAGAGTTATTTATTCATTTATCACAAAAAATATTGGGTTTTGTAATTCTAAAATTATGTAGATTATTTTGGAATGATATTAGTTATTGATGTGTTTCTCTGAGATTACATGAAAATTAATTATATGTGAACCAATTAGAGGGAAACATATGGGGGATATGAGTATTAAAATTAAAATTTTTATATTTATTATTTTATTTTTTCCGCTATCCACATTTGTGGTGGAATATTTCAAAAATACATAGAGGGAGGTGTGGTGCTTCATTGAGTTGTTGTAGCTCTATGAATAATATTTAATGATGGATAAACTTATAAAAATTCATTTAATTTCAATGATAAACCACCATTTTTGTAAATTAAATGGGAACTAAACAAATTTTCAATAATTTATAAAAAATGAAATTTAATAATAAAATTAATTGAAAATGTGAATCTAACTGATTTATTCTTTTTCAAAAATTATATTAGAATATTAGAATATTTATTTTATTTTTGGTTTTTATTAGTTTTATGTTGATGAAGCTATCTTGTCAAATAAAAAAAGTTGAAAAATAATTATTGAATAAAAATTGACTCAACCATAGAATTCTAAACCATGAAAATAGATATACACTCATAATGGAAATTAACATATGACCATGTAAATGTATGAGGGAGAAAGTGAAGGTCGAGTAAAATGGGATGACCCATGAAATATGTGAAATGTTTTTTGTAGACATGGTTCCATAATAAAGTAACAAAACCCCAAACAGAAATCCATATAATAAATTTCCATGAATGGAGTGGTATTCCCAAATAGATGAATCAAATCATCTTTTCATGTGAAATTGATATGTCTAATGGTGTATTTTTTTATTGAATTATTCACACTATGTGGCCAATGATTTCATATCTCTAACATGTTACTAATTTAATTATATGAAGTGTCTTTGATCCCTATTGTCAAGTCTATCTTTCGTCACCATAAAATCCATTCCCATATAAAAATCATTCAAATAAATAAAATTTACACATAACCACTTAACATATTCTAGTCAATCCTCAAAATCAACCATCCACACCATAAAAAAATATATTTTAATTACCTAACATGTATTTATGTTCCCTTTTATGTTAAATATAAACCTCATTTTTCCTTTCATTAATGAGATAAAAAGTATTAAAAACCACCCAAAAATCATATATTAATATTAATGAATCTCACGTATAGAAATAATATTGATCAAACCTCCACATAGTGAGAATCCAAACTAAGATACAATGTAAAATATGTGGACAAACTTGAGATGTGGGGGTGAATTAGTTTTTGTCCTAATTTTACCTAGAAAACCAATTCATCTTTCTAATAATAACCCCTCTAGTATTTTAACCCTAGATATATATTAGGATAGACATGGATATTTTATTTTTTACTAAACTAGATACCCACCACATGCAATGACGGTAGGTTAAAAATGAAAAACCAATAATATTTTTACATGGTTCATATCCGATGTAGAAAACCTACACCTTTTTGTTTCAACATAAATTGAGTAACATATTATCCAACATAATTGAATCATTAATAATATTGGGTGTCTACGGATCATCCTTAACCATATTCCACAATATTATATTTGGGGATTTAAAATATTAAATAGTTATCATGGATCCACTATATTATATATGTTAAGGTCCCTTTATACTCCATTCAATAATTTATAGCTTCCATTGGTTTTCTTATTTCCAACCTCCATCTAAAGTAGATCTTCGAAAAAATTCGAAGGTTGTCATTATACATACAAAAAAGATTTGATTCATTGAATCAATGTGGATTTGACTACTAGATTTAATTTAAATAGAACCCATACAAATTAGCCTCAGAAACAATATACAACATCCACTTCATCACAAAATCTATTTCTTGACACTCAACAAAAATTATTTCTTTTTATTTAAATCCTAATTGTGTTTATATGCTCAAAAAATATCTTTATTGTTATAAAAATATTATTATTCTACTTATTCTTCTATGTTATAGGTTGTGGGGACTTTTAGTTATTCTCTCTCAAGAGGACTAGTTCTCTCTGTTTCTCTATAATTCACTACCTATCACATGTAGCAATGATATCTAATATGTTTTTGAATGTATTCAAGGGATATTTTTCTCTACTCTTCTCAAAAACCACACTAATAACACGCAATAGTGGAGCATTAAATACACTATTCCATTTCATAATATCATAAATGGTGTATTGTGTAGAAAAATACCTAGAAGTGAAAGTCACTATAATTGAATACCCATTTTATACATCAATGATTTATTAGGAATTAATATATCAAATAAATTTTTATTCCTTGAATAGAATTATATATTTCACCTCCTTTCATGGTTTTTGGTTGAACGAGATATTATTTTATTATTCTACATTATATCTTCTTCTTGTCATTCTTCTCAAATATATCTAATCAAATATAATCTTTCATTATACATAGTAATATAACAAAAAAAATATATAGATTTGTGATGGAACTAACATTTCATTTCAATATTTATGGAATATAAAAGACATCTCATTTTCGAGTCCTAAAATAATTAGAAGATATCCATTTTAGTTCATCTCAATCATTCAATTATCCTTATATCTGAAAGGATTAATCACTAGTTAACTTCTTGTGTTTTGATGGTTTTTTTGTGTGTATCATAAATCACACAGAAAAAACTAGAGCTCCTAAAAAATGAGTATGTATCACTGGAACATCCTCGTCATTATTTTAGAAAACCATATAAATCCTTCTCATATATCAAATAAAATATGTAGTTATACGTACCCATCACTCTTATTTAATTCAAGCATGTATCATAGATTGTCTAATATTTTTTTCTGTTTTAATAAAAAAATATCATTGAAATCATAAAATTTTACATGCATTAGAATTAATAAATTATATAAACTTGTTTTTTCCCTTATATAGGTCCAGTTAAACATTATATAGTAGCTCATTTATACTTCAATTGATCTTACCTTTCCCCTGATTAAGATCATATGTTATCTTTATTATCAATAACGTATCACACATTAATTTAGGTTTTTTAATGATTATACTGTAATCAAATACAATTAGAATCATCCAATTATATTTCATCTTCATTGTATTTGAAATCAAGAAACTCAATTTTTCATTTCGAAGAACTGTAATATTCCCCATGTGTTGATGAAATATGCTAGGGAAATTAAAGAAAAAAGTTTTATAAGTAATATGATGAAGCCACATATTCTACTATTAATATTTCATTTTCATCCTGTAACTTTTTTATAATTTCTCTAATTATCGAATCCTTACTCAAGGAACATCAAAGGACTGTGAACAATAAGGCTATGGATAGAGGCTTAAAAATGGTTTAATAAGAATTTTGTAGAAGTAAAAAATATATTAAAAAGAATAAATCTATAGTTGAAGTATTATAATCATCATATTGTATGTTTTTAGAGAAATATAATGTTATATAAAGGGAAATGAATCTATACTATAATGTCTTATAGTTGGAAAAGATATACGATCAGAAAATAATGCACAAAGTCTTATGGTAACCAAAATATATCATTTTTTACACCCAAATACTTACATTTGTAGATAATTTATATATTATTGATGTTAAAGTATTATGATCAAGACTAACCATTTTTCATTTAACTTTAAAATTATTGATTTATGTACATGAAATTGAATGGACATGAAGTGGTTCCTATAATTCTAAAAACACCTTAAATTATCATGGAACATTTTCAGATGATTATTATAATTAATATATTAATTCCCCACTCCGTAAAACCCATATATAATGTATAACAACAGTTGAAATACTCAGTGAGAGAGTATTCTTACAAATGCATTTTCCATATCAGGTGTAGCTATTCTTAAATGAATTAGAATCCATATCTAATCATGTAAAAATTATTTTGGCTTTCATATATCTAAAAAAGGTAAAAACAATATATAATATGTCTTTTTACAGACCTCTAGTATTGGTTTCATGTTTATTTATTTTCATTTGTTCAAATTTGGATGAGACTATTTTTGATGTTAGAAGCACAACCTTGAATCTATCCAAGTAGATATGCATTTGAAATAGTAGATTTCAATTTATTTGGGTAGGATAATTATTCTTTTTTTCATAACATAATGTATTAAATTTTTATTCTCATTTAATGGCCTAAATTGATAATAAATTCAAATTGAAAATATATTCCGTAATATTGAGATAACAGGGTCGAGGTTTTGGTTTTTTGTTCACCTTCAATACTTGATACAACATAGATACAACATATAGAAACCCATATCTTTTATATATAGATATCAAATCTTATTTTATTAATATTCTTTACATAACATAACAATATCTGCTAGAATCATATTAGAATATTGAATTTTGTAATTTGGACACCTAAAAAACTGGTCCACAAATGACCCACACCATCTCTCACAATGTTCTTCATAAATACATCACTCTATTAACATATCATTTATAAAAATTTCTTTATAAAATTGGAAAATTAAACATAATAAAGGGTGATATTTTATTCTTATTAAGGGTAAATACTGGGGACATCAATGATCACATAAGTATAACATGGGTAAAATGGTTTGACAATATGATCTTAACATTTGAAATCCACACCTTGTATATCGTAGATCTTAATCTCGAGTCATGGAATAAGTCTTAGAAGTTCATGATACATAGAATAATAAAATAATTAAAGAACAATCACCATTATAGAATAAAATTTTATTAAGTCATTGAATTGTGGAGTAAACATAGAATCATAACTTTTTGAACAATTATAAATTGAAACATGTTTATTCATTAATTATGGAAATGAAATAAGCCCCTGACACATACATATGGATGTGAAACCAAGTACATTATTGCTATTATGAACCTCAAATGTAGGTCCTAACATAAACTAATTGTAAATAAAACCAGTCCCATGAATAATTTTATTGAAAGGAAAGGAAGGACCATGTATAAAATAATTGATATGAAAACCAAGTCTATCCATAATTTTATGGACATGATTTCTTGGTCTATACATAAAATTAAGATCATGAGACATGTTCCACACATACTGTAAAGACCCAGAAATTCCATGGATTTTTTTTTCATAAAGACATGGGAATTGTTTGTCTTTGCGAAAATTTACGGTGCATGATTCCGAGGCCCGGTGTGCCTGGAATCAATTTCTGAAATTTTGTTCTGGTACGCTCAGTAACCGTACGAGCGGGATTTTATAACGTTTGAACCAGTGGTTGGAACTGAAATCCGAGGGTACCATTGAATTAGCAGCACCAATATTCTCTTAAGAGGACTATAACCTCTATGGCAATCGGTCGAGAATGAAAGTCAGTTTTTGAGTTTTTAAGGAAAAAGATAAATACAAATAAGTGTTAGCTTATTTTTATTTTTGAGGTAGTTAAAACCTCCAAGTGGTGGTTAGGGGTTTTGAACAACACACTATAACCTCCCATGAGAGGTTATAGAGGTGGGGCCCACCCGAGGTTTAAACATCTCTTGACAGTTAATGTGGTGGGGACCACCTGGAGATGAAACCCTTAGACCCCCCCATTTATGTGGGATAAAACCCTTGACCTTCCCCACTAATCAATAAATCCAAATCCACACAATAATTAAGTGAGTTATCTCATTTAATTAATTGATCATTTGTTTTTTTTGAATATTTTGTCCAACAAATTAAATAATGGGTTCGCTTAACCATTTATTTTTGGGTTGGAAATTCTATTGGTGGAACGTTGAGAGTGGAGTTTGTGGGATATGGAGAAACTAATTCTCCAATGAAGATCGATCTTCAATCTTGACAAAAGAGAAGGAGACGATCGTGAAAGACGCCATTCTTGACATTGTCACCTCCGAACGCTCATCCTCCAACGATAGATATCCTCTCCCTTTTCTAGCATTGATGAATCTACGCCGTATTTCTGCGACTTCATCAACGGTTGTCGATACGAGGTAGGGTATTGGGTTGAATTTGTTCATGTTCTACGTCGTTCAATTTTTTGGAATATGTTATGCAGATTGATATCAACATAAAGTGGAGGGATCAGACCACATGAACATGGCCCAACCCTCCCGATTTGATTGTTCTCATTTGTTGATGATGGCGGCGACGCAATGACACCGCCAGAAGAGTGGACCACTGCGGAGCAATGTGACCGGCATCGGGCTGACCGTGAAGAAACCGACAGCGTAAGGCCGCTGGGTCACCGGAAGAGCATAGCACCATTGTTCCATGTGTAGGAGAAGGGGGACTCGGCTAGGCCAGGATGTGAATGAAGGGCAAAACTTCATCACACCACATGAAGGGGAAGTGGCCCGCAGCCAGGGTGGGCCGTGGTAGAGGAGCTGGAGCGGCTGGCAGATTGGCCAGCCGGGAGGATCAAGACCCATCGGGTTCCGCGTGAGCTGGACCGGCCCCACCTGGCACTGGTTTGGTTCAACCCAAATGGTTTAACCATTTGGTAATCTAGGGGGGCCTGCACCTCGCCACTAGATGTGGCTAGGGAAGGCCGCCAGGCTGCTAGCCAATCGGGCCGCTAGGACACCATCCAGCCGGGCCACGCAGGCCGTCGGGCTAGGCCTCCCCCTCGGGCCAGGCCGCCCACTCAGGCCAGTCCGCCCCCTTGGGCTAGGCTGGACACTTGGGACGGGTCGTACCCATGGACCGGGTCGGATACTGGTTCATTCCTGGGTCAGTCTGACTAGGTCGGACCAGACCAGGACCTGTTTGACCCAATTACACCTTTGCACACACATCTTGGGTTACAGGTGTCCGATTGACAAACCTCCTACGGTGATGGAAATCATGGAGCAAGAAAGTTGTTTTTGAATACCCCACATGATTTTTTAACATAGTTGGGGTATGTTCGAGTTGGTTTGAACCTAAAATCCAATAGGGCCCCTGGAACGGAAATTCCAATAACTCACAGACCAGACGTCCAATTGACGCGTCGTCTATTGCGTTGAGACCCCTATGACGAGACAGACCTTTTAGATACTCTTAATTGGGACTTCATGATAGTTGGAGTGTCAGACTGTAGCTCTTGTTGTGTATCCTCCCAGAGAAGAGAGATCAGAGTACAAAGACTTAGTAGCTGGCTGAGACCTGACGACTGATGTCCTTTTGACTCAGAGTGGTTTGACTAGTCCAGTGGGGAGAGCCTCTATGTGATGCGGCAGAACCACAGTGGGGAGTGCCTATGTGTGATGTAGGAGACACACATTACTCAACATGAGGAGTACCTCAACAGGCTGCGAGGGGGAGCGTCTCTATGTGAGCGCGGCAGAACCACAGTGGGGAGCACCTCTGTGTGAGCGTAGTAGACCCACGGTACTCAACAGGAGGAGTATCAAAACATTCGAGGAAGGTGGAAATTGCCTCTGTGTAAGGTGAAATAACCACTATACTCGATAGAGGAGGAGTACACCATCAACCGTGTTTCAGACTGTTTGAATGTGGGTATTACCTGCTGCTTCCCCTAGAATAAAATTCTGGTTTGAGATGAATAGATGACTTTTGTGTTTTCCTCTTGATTGAGATGTGTTACTAGAGAACTTAGGTATACGTATGGGAATATACCTATGTAATGGTTATTCTTTGATTTCATACTTTTGGTTTATCCTTGTTGGATTTAGTGAGACCTTGAGGGTCTCAGGGTCCTTATTGAATATCCTTATACTCATCCCTGCATGGGCTATTCCCGCACCTCGTTCTGTTGGATTAGATGATAGATTGTTCTGACCGAGGAGGAGAGATTATCAAGACTAGATGGTACACATAGGTGGACCACATGGCATGACAGTAAACAGAGGAGCCGAATAGATTTAGAGTGCTGAGGAGGCTATCTGAACCTACTCTTCTGGTAGGGTTTTTCGGTGGACGATCCAGCAGTTATTTACTTTCTTTCAGTTTTACTTTTACATTTCTGTTTCCTTTTACTTTACTGTTGGTATTGTATTTTTGGCCCCTTTACTTTTCATTACTCTATTGAATATATCTTTGTTTAGTGTTTTACTTCCAGCGTACTCTATTGTGTGTGTTTCAGTTTATAAAGGCAATGCCTTCCCAGTATAGGGATTTACACCTTTGTTGCTAGTCTCCAGCCCTTGTGTAAAGACCCAGAAATTTCAAGGAATTTTTTTTTTCAATTTCTTTTGAATTTTACGTGTATGTGGTTTCTAACGGCACATGATTCCGAGGCCCAGTGTTCCCAGAATCTATTCCCGATGTTTCGATCGGGTACGTTCAGTGAACGAATGAGCGGGTTTTTCTAACTTATGAACTGGTGATCGGAATTGAAATCCGAGGGCACCGATGGAATCACAGGGCCAGTTTTCTCTTAAGAGTACTTTCACCTCGAGGGCAGATGATCAGGTTTGATAGTTGGTTTTTGGGTTTCATGTGGGTTAATAAAATAAAATATGTGACAACTTATTTTATCATTGTTGAACCGACACCATGTCGATAGTGTTGGTTAAGAGCTCCACATGGGAGTTGGTGGTGGAACCGCCACACCCTAACCTCCCATGGGAGGATAATTAGTGTGGGGACTACCCGAGCAGCATAACCTCCCATGAGAGGTTATGACATGGGTTCCATACGGGGCATAACCCCCCATTTAATGAGAGGAGAGGAAATCTCTCACTACTCCCCCATTAATGAGGGAGAGCCTCTTGGACTCTAACTCCCCTCTTAATGGAGTAGAATAAAACATCCTCAACACCCCCCCCATTTAATGGGAGGAAACTCCTTGACTCTCTCCTTGTTAATTAGGTGGGGACCACCAAGGCCCCTAAACCCCCTCAAAACTCCCCAAATTAATTATTTCATACACTTGGGAAATTAATTTGGTGGAGCCTCTCCACCTTTTGAATTTTGAATTGTGCCAACCATCGTGAACTTAATTAAGTGGGGCCCACTTAATTAATTTCTTCCACCAAGAATAATAGATTATATTCTATTATTTTGGGCATGTTCTTGCACATTTGGTGGAGAGCTTGAGAGAACTTCCTTCTCCGGCAAAGAACGCGAAGAACGCTAGCGACGCTTCTTCCACCTCCATATTTGGCCTTCTTCCTCGAAGCCCCCCCTTTCTGACGTGGTGCTTCTCCGACGACCCTGCTTCCTACCTCCTCCTCATAAACACACCAACACATGAACTCGAAAGAGGAAGAGTGCGGCGAGAGATGCCATCCTCAGAGATCGACGACGCGACACCATGTACCGCGACGCCGGCGATTCTGTTCTCCGGGACTCCGTCGACGCTTACAGATTATTCTACCATGAAGTTCTTTTCCACGACGAACCTTTGTTCAATGACACCTTGAGGTAGGGGTTAATTATTTTGTGTTCGTGAATACATTCTTCGCCGTTCACCATTTCCTAAATTGGGCCGCCTGTTATTCCAATAACGAGAGGAGGTTGGGCCGCACCAACACGGCTGACTCTCCTCCCCCCTTGATGTTTGAATTTGTTGCGGTACGAGCAAAGGTAGCGCGATGCCGTTGCACCATGCGGAAATAATGAATAATGGGGGAAGAAGTGTGGCGCCATCACACCGCGCCGTTGAGGTCGAAAAAGCAGCGGTGTTGTCGCGCCACGCTAGAGAACCTTGAAGAGGCCACGGCCTATGGATGCGGTGGTGCGGGAAGCGGCGGCCGGAACCGCTGGCCGCCGGAGTTGGAGGGCGGGACCGCGAGGGTCCCGCGGCGGTAGCAACCGGCCGGTCGGACCGGGACGGCCGTTTCAGGGGGAGACAGGGGGTTCGTAACCCCTGGAAGGAAGGAGAGCGCCCCCCCATGTGGAGGGGGGGGGGTGTCAAATAGGGGGCAGCGCGCCCCCCTTCCGCTCGGCCATTTCGGCCGAGCCGCCTGGTGACGCGGGCGCCATCCGAGCGCAAGGCTAGCCTGGTCGAGCGACACCGTTAGGGCCAGGATGCGCCCTAAAGGGCCAAACTCGGACCTGGTTCAGGTCGACCCGGTTAGGGCCAACCAAGGGGGGTATCGGGCCGGGTTGGACCGGGCCCGAACCCCCCATTTTTTGCAGGTTTCGTTCAAACACACATAACTTCGGCTACAGAGCTCCGATTGAGTCAAAGTCAGTTGAGATGCTATCCTTGGATCAATAAGGTCATTTCAGTATAATACACTCAATGTTTCGGAGAACTTTGGGTTTTTCTGGGTTGGTTTGAACCTGAAATCCAACCGGGCCCCTGGAACGAAAAATCTGATAACTTTCAGACCAGATGTCCGTTTGGAGAACCGTTAGCAGCGGTGGTGATCACATCGAGAAAATGTCCCTATGAGTATAACAAATGTGAGTTCGGGGTACATTTGAGATACGGTCGGGTTGGTTCGTACACGAAACCAACCGGGCCCCTGGGACGAAAAGGCTAATAACTCACAGACCGGGTGTCCGATTGATGTGTCGTCTGTTGCGTTGAGACCCCTATGACGAGGTTGTCCTTTGAGATACTTCTTCATGGGACATGAGATACTTGGAGTATCGACCTGTAGCTCGTGGAGAGGACCCTCCTGGAGACGAGCGTACGGAGTACGAAGACCATGTAGCTGGCTTAAACCTGATTACTGCTTGTCCGATTCGATTCAGAGTGACTTGCATAGCTCAGTGGGGAGCACTACTTTGTGAGGTGGCAGACCCATGGCAGAGGGGCACTACTTTGTGAGGTGGCAGACCCACTGTACTCGACAGGAGGAGTACCTCTGTAGGCTATGAGGGGGAGCACTGCTGTGTGAGGTGGTAGACCCATGGAGGAGGAGTACTACTTTGTGAGGTAGTAGACCCGCGGTACTCGACAGGAGGAGTACCCATCAGTCTTATGTTTGTGAGAAGTACCTCGGAGTTGTGACAGGATCACTGTACTCTCTAGAGACGAAGCTCTTCAGTAGTTACGGTCTCGATAAATGAAAATCCTGGTTTGAGCTGAGTCTATGACCTTTGTCTTTACCTCATGATTGAGATGGGTCACTTGATAACTTATGTATATGTATGGGCATATACCTTGGCATTGGTTATCCATTTATTTCATAACCATTCTGTTTCCTCATGATTGAGATGGATTACTTGCTAACTTAGGTATAAGTATGGGCTTATATCTATGTAAGGGTTATCTGTTGAGATCCTTATTTGTGGTTATCCTTGATGGATTTAGTGAGACCTTGAGGGTCTCGGGTTCCCTACTGAGTATCGTATACTCACCCCTGCACGGGATAATCCCGCACCTCATTGTGTTGGTTGCAGACGATGGGCAGCGCTAACAGAGGCCGAGTGTTTGAGGACTGGACGTTACCCGGAGGTGGACATCATAACGAGTCAGTATCCGGAGGTGGACTTCACGGCGAGACAATACTCGGAGGAGGTAGACGGGAAAGAGCACTGTGGAGGCTATCTTTACCTACCCTTTAGGTAGGATCCATGGTGGACGATCCAGGAGCTGCACTATCTGTACGTACCCTTTAGGTAGGATCCGAGGTGGACGACCCATGCACTGCTTCTTTTCTCCCAGATATTTGACTTTTCTATTATACTTTAGTTCAGTTGTAGCTGTACTTTTAGTTGGGATTGTATTCTGGCACACTTAAATTTCAGCAATTATTTTGTACTTAGTGTATTACTTCCGCTTGTACTCTGTGGTGTTTTTTTTACTTTTATAAAGGCAATTCCTTCCCAGTTATCGGGATTTACGCCTTTGGTGCTAGTCGCCTGCCCCTGGCCTATGGAAGGCGGGCTTGGGGAAGTCACGACACGGGCCCCAAGGATGGGTTGTGACAAATTGGTATCAGAGGATGTCGGTTCTACCAAAGAACTTATAACTCTGATATTACTTTCTGTGATGAAATAATGTTAAGGGTACCGAGTGTGGTATTCATTTCCGGGAGTCTAGTGTTGGTGAGGGCGACCGACGTATCCATACACTAGAACCCTGACTTCTGATTTTCGATGCAGTGCACGAAAACACTAATTTAGTGTGTGTTTTCAAAGGTTTTCCATTAAAATAGCTCAAACAAGGTCATCTCACCAGGTATAAATCGTTTGACTGTGTCATGTTTGTTTCTTTCAGGATACCTCCCCATGGATGACTAGCGAGATCCCTGAGAGTTGTACGTACTGACAGCCCACCGAGCGACATGGCCTCCGTACAGGGCCATATCCCAGTTGAGGCACCAGTGGTACTACCACCCGTTGGGCCACCGATACCACCATCTCCAGCAGCAGAGAGTGCACGTCGCTTGAGCGCACTGCACGATTTCCAGCGCTAGAGGCTACCTTGGTTCAGGGGAGAGACAAACCCGCAGGTGGCTAAGGATTGGATGGAGGCTGTGGTGAGAGTCTTCAGGCTAGTAGGGACACCAGCAGGCTTTATGGTGATCCTTGCTGCCAGCCTCCTTCAGGGAGCAGCATGAATATGGTGGAGCCTGATGCTCCAGATGCATGACGAGGCAACACTTATGTGGGTAGACTTCGAGAGCCTGTTCTGGGCAGAGTTTGTACCAGCCACCCTTCGAGTAGTGCATATACAGGAGCTGCTGCATCTACAGAATGGTAGTATGATAGTGGCGCAGTACTCAGGGAGGTTCACAGACCTCTAGCACTACTCCATAGATATGGTATGAGACCCTTTCTTTAGGGCCCAAACCATCGATCAGGGGCTCAGGCGAGAGATTAGAGCTTCTGTTGTTTCTCACAGCATCTCGACGCAGACATGGGTGTTAGAACGAGCCCTCTTAGTGGAGAGTTTCCTTGCTGAATAGTCTCCAGTACCAGGACCCACCACTAGCCGGCATACGGTAGAGTCTTCTGCAGCGGGCAGTAGATAGATGATGCAGAGGTCCAAAAGGACCAGACCTACAGGTGGTCGACCGCATGACTTAGGGTCAGTAGTTAGAGGAACCAAGGAGAATGACAGATCCAGACATGCCATGAAGTGTTACACGTGCGGCGGACAAGGTCACATGGCTCGTGACTGTCTGACCCACCGCTTAGATGACCTGCAGATTAACGAAGGACCTCCCAGGTAGAGGCAGAGGTTCGATCGAGGCAGACCACAAGGAAAAGGAGACCGAGACAGGGGAGCTGGTCGTGCACCTGGAGGTGGACGACGCTTCGAGGTGTTTCCACCAACCCCACCTGGAGGACCACCCCGACCGCAGGGAACAGGTAGACATGGGAGATCTCAGCTTCAGGCATCAGAAGCATACGACTATGGTGCTCCGGAAGCAGATGGACAGGAGCGGGACTAGCTCCAGACATGGAGAATTTTGTTCATGTTTCTTCTTGTTTTGTTGATGTTTGTTTGTATATGCTTTGTGTCTATGTACATTGAGCTTCAGTAATAAAAGAAACCTTTCTTTGTGGCATTTACATTCCTGTCCTCTCTTTTTCTTGTTACTAAGAGGTTCCAGTTTAAAAAACCCATTGACTTGACCCTCAATTTTGAGATACCTACTGGAGGAGACCCAGTTACCACACACTGATGCCGACAGTGTGAGTCAACCCTTGGAGGTGAGAGTAATGGTTGGATCTCTTGGTAGTAGCTTCGAGGCCTTACGATGTCATCCTTGGTATGGATTAGTATCATCCATGTCGGGATTGATTGTATTAGGCAAAGAACGTGGTTCATCCAGGGGATGAGACCGGATTTCTCTTATCAGCAAAGAAGAAATCTTAGAATCTCTTGTAGGACCAGAAAATGTCCAAGTCACCCAGGAGTGGATGAGGACAGCTCAGAGCCAACAAAAGACATATGGTGACAGAAGGTGGAGACCACTAGAGTTCGAGGATGGTGACCACGTTTTCCAATGGGTCTCACCTCGACGTGAGTTACAGAAATTTGGTTGGGGCGGAAAGTTATCTCTGCACTTCATCGGACCTTTATAGGTCCTTAGCAGGGTAGGCGTGGTGGTTTACCACTTGTCCCATCCACCTCAGTTGCACCAGGTGCATGATGTCATCCACGTATCTCAGCTGAGGAGATATGTGCATGATCCTTCACACATAATCGACCTCGGGAAGTAGGACGTCGATGGCAGGGCGACATTCACGGAGGTTCTAGTGGGGATCGAGGATCGACAGGAGCAGATCCTACGTAGATGGTCAATTCCTCGGGTGCATTTCCACTTGTAGTACGAGATCCTCCACTAGAGCACGTGGGAGCGGAAGGATCAGATGTCTTTTCAGTACCACTTTTGTTTCCTTAGTTTGTGTTATAGCTTTACGGGGATGTAAATCCCTGAGGTGGGAGTAATGTAAAGACCTGGAAATTTCAAGGAATTTTATTTGTTAATTTCTGTGGAATTTTACAGGTATGAGGTTTCTGACGGCACTAGATTCCAAGGCCCAGTGTGCCCAGAATCAATTCAAGAAGTTTAGCTCGGGTACATTCAGTGAATGAAAGAGTGGGTTTTTCTAACTTTTGAAGCGGTTCTCGAAATTGAAATCTGAGGGCACCGATGGAATCGCAGTGCCGGTTTTCTCTGAAGAGGACATTCACTTCGATGGCAGATGATCGGGTTTGAGAGTTGGTTTTTGGGTTTCACATGGGTTAATAAAATAAAATACGTGACAACTTATTTTATCTTTATTGAGCCCACGCCTTGTGGATAGTGTTGTTTAAGATCTCCCCATGGGAGTTGGTGGTGGGACCGCCACACCCTAACCTCCCATGGGAGGATAATTA
This sequence comes from Viscum album, assembly GCA_963277665.1. Taxonomy (NCBI): domain Eukaryota; kingdom Viridiplantae; phylum Streptophyta; class Magnoliopsida; order Santalales; family Viscaceae; genus Viscum; species Viscum album. The sequence goes on along the minus strand of OY728128.1, from coordinate 254,653,370 downwards.
GGGTGGGGACCACCCGAGAAGCATAACCTCCCAAGAGAGGTTATGACATGGGGTCCATACGGGGCTTAACCCCCCATTTAATGGGAGGGGAGGAAATCTCTCACTACTCCCCCATTAATGAGGGAGAGCCTCTTGGACTCTAACTCCCCTCTTAATGGAGGAGAATAAAACCTCCTCAAAACCCCCCACATAAGAGGAGGAAAATCCTTGACCCTCTCCTTGTTAATTAGGTGGGGACCACCCAGGCCCCAAAACCCCCTCGAAACTCCCCAAATTAATATTTTCATCCACTCGGGCAATTAATTTGGCAGAGCCTCTCCACTTTTTGAATTTTGAATTGTGCCAACCATCGTGAACTTAATTAAGTGGGGCCCACTTAATTAATTTCCTTCACCAAGAATAATAGTTGATATTATATTATTTTGGGCAATTTTTTGCGCATTTGGTGGAGAGCTTGAGAGAACTTCCTTCTCCGGCGAAGAACGTGAAGAACGCCGACGACACTTCTTCCCCGACCTTCTTTGTCCTTCTACCTCGAAGCCCCCCCTTTCTGACGTGGTGTTTCTCTGACGACCCTCCTTCCTCCCCCCTCCTCGTCAACACACCAACACATGAACTCGGAAGAGGAAGTGTGCAGTGAGAGATTCCATCCTCGGAGATCGACGACACGACGCCGTGTAACGCGATGCCGACGATTCTCTTCTCCGGGGCGCCGTCAACACTTACAGATTCTTCTTCCGCGATGTTATTTTATGCGACAGACCTTCGTTCAACGACACCATGAGGTAGGGGTTAATGGTTTTGTGTTTGTGATTACTTTATTCGTCGTTCCTCATTTCCCAAATTGGGCCGCCTGTTATCGTAATAAAGGGAGGAGGTCGAGCCGCATGAACACGGCCGACTCTCATCCCACCTTGATGTTTGAATTTGTTGCGGCACGAGCAAAGGCAGTGCGGTGTCGTTGCTCCTCATGGAAAGAATGAAGAATGGGAGAAGAAGTGCAGCGCGGTTGAGGTCGAACAAGCCGCGACATCGTCGTGCCGCGCCAGAGAACCTCAAAGAGGCTGCGGCCGGAGTGGGGCCATGGCAGAGGGGCGCAGCGCCGTCGCGCCGCGCCGATCGGACAAGGTCGTGACCTATGGCCACGGTGGTGCGGGAGTGGCGGCCGGAACCGCCAGTTACTGGAGTAGGAGGGCGAGACAGCGGTGGTCTCGCAGCCGTAGCAACCGGACGACCGTTTCAGGGGGAGACCAGGGGTTCGGAGCCCTCGACTTGAAGGTGAGCGGCCCCCATGTGCGGGGGGGGGGGGTGTTCAAACAGGGGGCAGCGGCCCCCCCTTCCGCTCGGCTATTTCAGTGAGCTATCTGGTGACGCAGGCGCCACCCTAGTGCCAGGCCAGCCAGGCCGCGCCCTATTGGGCAGTACCTGGACCCGGTTCAGGTCGACCTGATTCGGGCCGACCCGGGGGGTATCGGGTCGGGTCAGACCGGGCCCGAACCCCCTATTTTCTGTAGGTTTTGTTCAAACGCCCATAACATGGGCTACGGACCTCCGATCGATGCACCTTCAGTTGTGATGCAATACTTGGATCGAGATGGTCGTTTCAGTGTAATACAATCAATGTTTTGGAGAACTTTGGGTATGTCTGAGTTGGTTTGAAACCGAAATCCAACCAGGCCCCTAGAGCGGAAAAGATGATAACTTTCCGACCAGAGGTCCGTTTGACGAACCGTTTGTGGTGTTGGTGATCACGTCGAGAAACGGGCTGTATGAGTATACCCTATGTGAGTTCGGGGTAATGTTGTGATATGGTCAGGTTGGTTCGTACACGAAACCAACCGGGCCCCTGGGACGAAAATGCTACTAACTCAGAGACCGGGCGTCCGATTGACGCGTCGTCTGTTGCGTTGAGACCCTTATGATGAGGAGGTCCTTTGAGATACTTCTTCGTGGGACTTGTGATACTTGGTGTTTCCTCCAGTAGGTCGTGGAGAGGACCCTCCCGGAGACGAGCATACGGAGTACGAAGACCATGTAGATTACTGAGACCTGATGACTACTTGTCCGATTCGATTTTGAGTGACTTGCGTAGCCCAGTGGGGAGCACTAATTCATGTGGTGGCAGAACCATGGCAGAGGAGCACTACATTGTGAAGTGGCAGACCCGTGGTACTCGGAAGGAGGAGTACCTCTGTAGGCTATGAGGGGGAGTACTACTATGTGAGGTGGCAGACCCATGGAGGAGGAGCACTACTTTGTGAGGTGGAAGGCCCGCGATACTTGAAAGGAGGAGTACCTCATGAGTCTTAGGTTACTGAGAAGTAACTCGGAGTCATGAAAGGATCATTGTACTCTCCAGAGACGGTGCACTTCAGCAGTTATGGTCTTGATAAATGAAAACTGGTTTGAGCTGAGTCTATGACCTTTGTGTTTACCTCATGATTGAGATGGGTAACTTGATAACTTCGGTATATGTATGGGCATATACCTTGGTAGTGGTTATCCGTTGATTTCATAACCTTTTTTATTACTCATGATTGAGATGGGTTACTTGATAACTTAGGTATAAGTATGGGTTTATACCTATGTAAGGGTTATCTGTTGAGATCCTTCTTTGTGGTTATCCTGGTTGGATTTAGTGAGACCTTGAGGGTCTCAGGGTCCCTACTGAGTATCTTATTCTCACCCCTACATGGTATATTCCTGCACCTCATTGTGTTAGTTGAAGATGACGGGGAGCACTGACAGAGGCCGAGTGTTCTAGGAATGGATGATACTCGGAGGTGGACCTCACGACGAGTCTATATCCAGAGGTGAAATTCAAGGAGAGACGATACTCAGAGGAGGTCGACGAGTGAGAGCGTTTTGGAGGCTATCTATACCTACCCTTTAGGTTGGATCCGTGGTGGACGATCCAAGAGCGGCACTATCTATATGTACCCTTCAGGTAGGATCCGAGGTGGATGACCCAGGAGCTACTTCTTTTCTTCCAGCTGTTTGTCTTTTATGTTGTACATTCGTTCAGTTGTAGATGTACTTTCAGTTGGGTTTGTATTCTAGCCCACTTACTTTTTAGCACATTCTTTTTTTTACTTAGTGTATTACTTCTGATTAACTCTGTGGTGTTTTTTTACTTTTTTAAAGGCAATTCCTTCCTAGTTATCGGGATTTACGCCTTTGGTGCTAGTCGCCTGCCCCTGGCCTATGGAAGGCGGGCATTGGGTAGTCACGACATGGGCCTCGAGGACGGGTCGTGACACCCTAGACTATGGAAGGGGGGCTTGGGGTAGTCATGATACGGACCCTGGGGGACGGTTTGTGACAAATTGTTATCAGAGGAGTAAGTTCTACCACATAACTTAGGACTCTGATCATTCTTTTCTGTGAATCAATAGTGTTAAGGGTACTTACTGTGGTTTTTTGTTCAGGGAGTCCAGTGTTGGTGCGGGCGGATGACTTATCCATACACTAGGACCCTGACTACTGATTTTAGACTTAGTGCATGAAAACACTTATTGTGTGGATGTCTTTAAAAGTTTTCTTAAGTCAACTCAACCAGGTCAGTGCACGAGGTAAAATCTTTTGACCGTGTCACATCTGTTTCTTTCATGATACCTCCCCGTAGAGCCCTAAGAGTCATTCGCTCTGACATCCCACTGAGTGATGTGGCCTCGGTGCAGGTCCCTTTACTAGTGGAGGCACCAGCGGTACCACTTCCTGTTGGGCCACCGATTCCACCAACCCCAGCAACAGACGATGCACAACTCTTGAGCACGTTGCATGAGTTTCAGCGCCAGAGGCCACCCAGGATGTGGAGAGAGATGGACCCACAGGAGGTTGATGATTGGATGGAGGCTATTGTGAGATTCTTAAGGCGGATTGGGACACCTGTAGACATCATGGTGATCCTTTCTACGAGACTCCTTAAGGCAGCAGCATGCAGATGGTGGAGCCTAATGCTTCAGGTGCATAATGAGGCGACACTACTCTGGACAGATTTCAAGAGCCTATTCCGGACAGAGTTTTTACTAGCCATCCATCGTGAAGTGTGGATACACGAGCTACTGCATCTATAGCAGGGTAGCATGATAGTAGCACAATACTCAGTGAGGTTCACTGATATCTTGTGCTTCTCCACAGATATAGAATGAGACTCATTATTCAGTTCTCGGACCTTCGAGCAGGGGATTAGGTGAGAGATCATGGCATCTATGATATCCTCCAACATCCCGACATAGGAGGGGGTGTTAGTGAGAGCCCTCCTATTGAAGATTTTCCCTGTTGAGAAGTCTTTGGTAGTTAGACCCACCACTAGTTGACATGAATCGTAGTCTTCAATAGCTGGCAGTAGACAGATGACGCAGAGGTCCGAGAGGACCGGACGCACGGGTGGATGACTGCAAGACTCAGGATCTGCTGTGGGGGGCACCCAAGGTAGTGACATACCTACCAGGAGGAGGCAGTGTTACTCAAGCGGTGGGTAGGGTCACATGGATCGTTATTATCTGACCCGCCATTCAGATGATCAGCAGACAGTTGAAGACCCTCCTAGGAAGAGGCAGTGGTTCGATTGAGGCGGTCCACAGGGAGGAGGCAGACGTGGCAGAGGAACTGGATGTGCAGCTGGTGGTGGACAATGTTTCGAGGTGTTGCCACCACCACCACTAGAAGGTACACCCTGACCGTAGGGAGCGAGTGGAGAGGGATGATATTAGCTTCAGGCAGCTGAATCATATGATCAGAGTGCTCCAGAGATGATTCGAGGTATGATCTGTGGTTGCTCCACCTTAGTTACAGTTCTTATAGAACCAGGTGCCAGTAACTCTTTCATTTCCACTTCCCTCGTTCAGAGCTCGGAGATTCTGATAGAGCCTTTGGGTCGATCCATACGGCTAGAGACTCCTACGGGAGTAGACTCGATGATTACCCACTAGTTCCAGTAGTGTGAGCTTACTCTAGGAGACAAGATCTTCGGCTGGGATCTCCTCATAGTGACATTGAGGCCTTATGATGTCATCTTTTTTATGAACCAGTTATCTACATTCCATGGTCAAATTAACTGTATTAGGCATAATGTGTGGTGTGTCCTCACGAATGGGACTAGGTTCACCTTCACATGCGATAAGGGAGACCTTGCAGCACATGACAGACTTACTCGGAGGAGGGTGCAACCGATCACTCACCAGTAGGATTTTCTTACCCACAGAGTAGTAGATGTGGAGAGTCTGACTTATCCTGTAGTGGTGGACTAGTACGCAGGTGTTTTCCCTGACAATGTTTTTGGACTACCTCCTCGTAGAGATGTGGACTTCTACATTGACATGTACCCTGGGACGACACCGATATCTACTCTATAATTTCAGATGGCTCCTTCTAAGCATTGCGAACTGATGGTACAGCTATAGGACTTGCATGGTAAGGGATTCATCTGGCCCAGTGTTTCTCCCTAGGCAGCCCCGATTCTATTCGCTATGAAGGTAGATAGGAGCTTGAGGCTCTGTGTCGACTACTGTCGCTTGAACCTGGAGACCGTGAATACAAATTACCCTCTACTGAGGATTGACAAACTCTTTGATCATCTTAGGTGAGCATGGTGGTTCTCAAATATAGACATCAGACCAGGCTATCAACAGCTCAGAGTTCAAGACGAGGATGTTAAGATGACGACTTTCAGGTGTCGGTATGACCACTACAAGTTCTTGGTTATGCCATTCGGTGTAACCAATGCTCCAGTAGTGTTCATGTGTCTCATCAACTAGATCTTCCATCCTTACCTCGATCGGTTTGTCGTGGTATTCATCGATGACATTTTGATCTACTCTACTACTGAGGCGGTGCATGACTACCATTTGTAGGTAGTACTGGATACACTTCGAGAGAACCACTTTATGGTATGATCTCTAAGTTCCAATTTTGGATTAGAGAGGATCACTTCATGGGACATGTCATCTCAGAGGCTAGAGTTTTAGTATATCCAGTGAAGATTGAGGTGGTACTTGATTGGGAGCCACCCAGGAGCATGACAGAGGTACAGAGTTTCCTGGGCTTGGCTGGATACTACCATAGGTTTGTTCCAGACTTTTCCAGAGATCCAGCACCACTATCATCCTTGACAGAGAAGGGGAAACTCGTCGTGTGGTCGGAGAGATGCCATCAGAGCCTTCAAGAGAAGAGGCAAAGGCTGAGTAGTTCCCCTATGTTGGGACTTCTAGAGGAAGGTGTAGGGTACATAGTCTACTACGACGCATCAGGGACTAGACTCGAGTGTGTCAGGATGCAGGAGAGAGAAATGATCTTGTAAGGTTCTCTGCAGTTGAGACATCATGAGCAGAACAACGCTACCCATGACCTGAAGTTAGAAGCAGTGGTCTTCGCCACGAAGATGTGGCGACACTATCTAATGGGGGAACGTTTAACCATGTACTCTGATCACAAAAGACTCAGGTATATATTATTTCAGATGGACCTAAACCTGAGACAGTGGCAATGGCTTGGGTTCCATGAGGACTATGACTCTGAGAGAGTATATACTCCTGGAAAGGGGAACGTTGTTGCAGATGCACTTAGTAGGAGATGTGGTATTTAGCTGCTAGGAGAGGCGCCAATGTATCTAGCTGCCTAAAAAATATTCTTCATGGTTAGGCATGGAGAAGCCTATCTATAGTCTCTTTTAGTCACTCCTACAATTCTTCAGCAATTTAGGGAGGCACAATGTGGGGACACAGACTACGAGACATGACATGATCAGATATCCATAGGGTAGGGACCTGATGGATTTTCAGAAGGTGGGGAGCATGTCAACCCCTTCAGAAAATGTACTATGGTACCAGTATAACTTCAAGAGGAAGTGTTGAGGGAGTTCCACAAATCTCCTCTAGCAGTACATCCAGGTGTGGTGAAGATGTATCAGGAACTCTGACGACAACACTGGTGGCCAGGTATGAAGAATGTAGTAGATATGTTTTTCTCACGAAGCCTCACTTGTCAAAAAGTGAATGTGGACCACTAGGTAGCAGTAGGTTTGGTTCAGACCATAGAGGTCCTAGGTTGGATGTCGGATGGGATATCCATGGACTTCGTGATAGGTCTTCCATGTTATCCAGGAGTCATGACTCGATTTGGGTGAACGTCGACCAACTCACCATGTCGACCCACTTCCTACCGATCAGAGAGCAGCGCTCAGTAGAGTGCATGGGACACCTCTATGTGTAAGAGATTGTGCATTTTCATGGAGTAACTCATTCTATTTTCTCCGACCGTGATGCCCAGTTTACTTCCCATCTATGTAAGGGGTTGCAGGAGGCTTTCGGGACACAACTTCGCTTGAGCAGTGCCTTCTATCCTCAAACAGATGGCCATACCAAGCGGACCATCCAGACCCTCAAGGATATACTCCTTGGTTATGTCCTCGACTTTGGCCGCAGTTGGGAGGATCACATAAAATTGGTAGAGTTTTCCAACAACAACAACTATCAGTCCACCATCGGTATGGAACCTTTTGAGGCCTTCTATGGTCGACCTTGCAGATCGCCACTGTGTTAGACAGAACTAGGAGAGTCAGCACTAGTGGGACCAGAGACGGTACGGGCTACCAAAAAAGAAGGTGCATATCATCCAGGAGTAGAGGAATAATGCACCGAGCAGACAAAAGTCATATGCTGACAGAAGGAGGAGAGCTTTGGGGTTTGAGGATGGCGACCACGTCTTCATACATGTCTCACCATGATGATGTCTATGAATATTTGGCCGAGGTGGAGAGTTATCTCCATGATTTATCAGACCTTTCCAGGTCCTTAGTAGAGTATGAAAGTCGGATTACCTCTTAGCTCTTCCACCTTAGTTGCACCACGTGCACGATGTCATCCACGTATCTCAGCTGAGGAGATACGTTCACTACCCATCCCACATCATCGACCACGGAGAGCTGGACATCAATGACGGGAAGACATTCACGGAGGTTCTAGTAGAGATTGAGGATCAACAAGAGTGGGTCCTTTGTGGAAAGTCGATACATTTGATGCAAAATCGCTGGTAGCACGTGAACCTCCAAGAGAGCACATGGGAGTGGGAGGATGAGATGTTTGCTCATTACCCCTATTTGTTTCCATAGTTAGAGTTGTAGCATGCGGGGATGTAAAGCCATAAGGTGGGGAGAATTTAATGTCCTAGAAATTCTGTGGAATTTTATTTCTTAAATACATGGGAATATTACAAGTCATTGAAAATTTACAGCGCATGATTCCGAGGCCCGGTGCACCCAGAATCAGTTTCTGATGTTTTGTTTGGGAATATTAATTAAACATATGAGCGGGATTTTTTAACTTTTGAACCGGTGCTCGGAATAGAAATTTGATGGCACTGTTGAACTCGCAGCACCAGTATTCTCTTAAGAGGACTTTGACCTCGGCAACATTTGGTCGAGAATGAATGTTAGTTTTTGAGTTTTTAAAGAAAAAGTAAAATAAAAATAACTGTAATCTTATTTTTATTTTTGAGGTAGTTAAAACCACCAAGAGGTGGTTAGGGGTGGGGACCACCACACCATAACCTCCCATGAGAGGTTATGGTGGTGGGGCCCACCCGAGGTTTAAGCATCTATTGACAGTTAATGAGGTGTGGACCACCAGAAGATGAAACCCTTGGAACCCCCCATTTATGTGGGATGGAACACTTGACCTTCCACACAAATCAATAGAGCCAACACCACCCATTATTTAAGTGAGTTATCTCATTTAATTAGTTCTTCATTTGATTTTTTTGAATATTTTGGACAAGAAATTAAATAGTGGGTTAGATTAACCCATTATTTTTGGGCTGAAAATTATATTTGTGGAACGTTGAGAGAGGAGTTGGAAGGATTTGGATAATGTAATACTCTAATGAAGAATGATCTTCAGCTATTCCAAAAGAGAAGGAGTTGACTGCGAAGGACACCGTTATCGACTTCGTTACCTCCGAAGGCTCATCGACCAACGACAGATATCCTATTCCTTTTCCGACAATGAAGAATCTATGTCGCCTTTCCGTGACATCGTCAATGGTCATCGATACGAGGTAGGGGTTGGAGTTGAATATGTTCTTGTTCTACATCCTTCAATTTTTTGGAATATGTTATGTCGATTGATATCAATGTAATGAGGAGGGCTCGGAACGCATGACCACATCCCGAACCTCCCCCTTTGATTTTTCTCATTTGTTGATGATGATGAAGGTGCAACAGCGCCACCAGAAGAGTGGACCATGGCGGAGCAACGCGACCGGTGTAGGTCTGGCCATGATGAAACCGGTGGTGCAAGGAGACTCGTTCGCCGAAAGAGAACAATGCCATCGCACCGCGTAGAGGAGAAGGGGGTCGCGTCCTGGACGGGCCGCGGAGGAAGGGTGAGGCGCACTCGCACCGCGTAGATGAGAAGCGGGCCGTGGCCTAGGAGGGCCATGGGGGAGGGTCACGGCAGCATCGTTCCATGTGGAGCAAGTAAGCCGCAGCTAGGGTGGGCCGCCGCGGTGGAGCTGGAGCGGCTGGCCGCTCGTCCAACCTTGAAGAGCGGGACCGGCGCCACCTGGCGCTGGTTTGGTTCCACCCGAACGATTGAACCTTTTGGGAATCCAGGGGGCATTGACCTCCCCCATTGATGTGGATTGTGTAGGCCGATGAGCCACCAGCCTGCTGGGACGCCGGGCTGTGAACCAGCTGGGCCACGCGGGCCACCGGGTCGGGCCGTCCCCTTGGGTCGGGCCGCCCACTCGGGCCGGGCCGCCCCCTCGGGCCGGGCTGCCCTCTGGTTGGGCTTCCCACTCAGGTCGGGCCACCCCCTCAGGCTGGGCCACACCCTCGGTCCGGGTCGGACCCACAGACCGGGTCGGGTCGGGTTGGTCCAACTAGGTGAGACCAAACCCGGACCCGTTTGACCCAATTACAACTTTGCACCCACATCTTTGGCTACGGGTGTCTGAATGATGAACCGCCTGTGGAGATGGAAAGATTTGCGCGAGATAGTTATTTTGGAATACTCCACTTCATATTTGGACACAATTGGGGTACGATGGGTGGGTTTGAACCTAAAATCCAACCGGGCCCAGGAACGGAAATGCCAATAACTCAAAGACTGGGTGTTCGATTGACGCGACTTCTGTTGCGTTGAGACCCCTATGACGAGGCGAACCGTTGAGATACTTTTACTTGGGACTTCATAATAGTTGGAGTGTCGATATATAGCTCGTTGAGAGGATCCTCTCAGAGACGAGCATGCGTAGTACGGAGACTTAGTGGCTGGATGAGACAAGATGACTGCTGACCTATCGAAACAACGTGTTTCAACTAGTCTAGTGGGGGAGCGCCTCTATGTGACGCGGTAAACCGAAAATAGGGAGCGCCTTTGTGTGACACGACAAACCCATGGTACTTGACAAGAAGAGTACCTTAGAAGGATATGAGGGGGAGAGCCTCTGTGTGAGCGCAGGAGAACCAAAGTGGGGAGCACCTCTATGTGAGAGCAGTAGACCCACGGTACATGACATGGTGAGTATCACAACAACCAGGACGGTGGGAAGCACCTTTGTGTGACGCGGGATGCCCACTATACTTGTTAGAGGAGGATTACACCATCAGTTGAGATTCCTAAAGTTTGACTGTGGACATTACTTTCTACTTCCCCTAGAATAAAATTCTGGTTTGAGCTGAGTCAATGACTTTTGTGTTTTCCTCACGGTTGAGATGGGTCACTAGATAACATAGGTATATGTATGGGCATGTACCTATGTAATGGTTATCCGTTGATTTCATACTTGTGGTTTATCCTTGTTGGATTCAGGGATACCATGAGGGTCTTGAGGTCCCTACTGAGTATTGTTATACTCACCCCTGCATGGGCTATGCCCGCACCACGTTGTGTTGGTTGTAGACGACAGGCAATGCTGACTCAGTTAGAGAGAGTATCTGGACTGTACGGTACACGGAGGTGGACCACATGGCTTGACGGTATACGGAGCAGCCGAACAGATGCGGATAACTGAGGAGGCTATATGTACCTACCCTTCAGGTATGGTTTTTTAGGTGGACGATCCAACAGCTATTTACTTTTTTTCAGTTGTACTGCTACATTTCAATTTCCTTGTACTTTTCGGTTGGGCTTCTATTTCTGGCCCCTTTACTTTTCTACACTCTTTTGTATACATCTTTGTTTACTGTTTTACTTCCAACGTACTCTGTTGTTTGTGTTTCAGTTTATAAAGCCAATGCCTTCCCAGTTTAGGGATTTATGCCTTTGGTGCTAGTCATTAGCCCCTGGCCTATGGAAGGCGGGCTTGGGGTAGTCACGATACGGGTCTCGGGGGACAGGTCGTGACACATACCATATTTAGCTTCTGATATATATGTATTTACCCAATTATTTAGAGATATATATAGGTCTTATCCATCATATAATGAAAATAATACATATGTGTTTTGAAGAGGTCCTTAAATAATAATCATATCATATCGAATCGAAAGAAATTTTATTCTGAACATTTCTTCATAGAATAACCCATGGAAAATAAATGCCCTTTAAAAAACATTACATCATAATCATAATATATATAGATAAAGAAATACGATGATATAAATGGGTCATATAACCAGATAAGAATAACTAAAATTTGGGGTTTCTTAATTTGATGAATAGAAATACCAATGAATTATCATTAATTTGTTTTTGATGAAAATAAACTTCACATTTCGAAATTACTTTTTTAGAATATTTTGTTTTGAAAATATTATGGAAATATTTTTATTAGAAAATATACATGAAAAAATAGAATGTATGTTTCAATACATTATGAATTTATAATGGGAGGAAATCTTGTTTATGTAGTAGATGTTAAAATAAAACATTCATTTTAGAACATTAAATAAAAATAAAAAATTAACTACATAAGAAAATGATAAGAAGATTATCTTATAATGATTTTTAATAAATTAAAAATAGGTAAAAATGGATGTTAAAAAATAATATAATAACACATACCTTATAAACACATTTCTTAAAACATTAGATATGGATGAAAAATTATTCCAAACTGATGTGAGAAATAATGTCATTTTTCATTAAAAACAATCATTTCATCTCTTTAATAATTAAAGTGAGGAAAATGAAAAGAAAATACATATTCTCAATAAATCACCTTTGGAGAATAATATTAAATTTATTTCTCTGATAAGGTTAATATAACCTTCTTAATTGAAATTCAAGTGTTAAAAATCATGATTAAAATAGGATGAAACCCTATATCCCTCACTGATTGGAAATCAATTGAATCATAAAAACCATGAATGAAAGAAAATTATATATGTATATTTAAACCCTATAAAATTAATAATATTAATTAAAAAATATATTTATGGTACATATATATACCACATAAAAGAATTAAGTAGTGAATATGGAATGTGTCTCACACAGAAAAAAATGAGACGAAAATCCATTTCTTCATGATAGACCTCCTTTAAAAGTTATTTAACCTCCAATATAATAATTTTAAATTTTTTAATCATTTAAACCATAATAATGTACATAGTATATATATCATATATATTCATTATATTTTTATATAAAATAGAGTCAACCATAATCGTAGGGATAGAAAAATGAATTACACCATTCATGTAGATGGTATGTCATATGTACACTTAAACACTACTATAATTTTTAGATTGTAGGAATGAAAGAAAGGTAAATAATAATTAACATCTCCATAATAATTACTATATCATATTTATCATATATATTAATAAATTAAAACACTATTACCATAAAATTTAAATATGAAGGAAAAAATGAATAACATCGCTTCATGGAGGTGGTAGTTTGAACATAAGGATGGTCAATGTTATTGTTTACCAATAGATTGTATGGTAAGAAGGTATATTTAATATTATCATTATAGAAGAATAATTACTTCCCAAATATCATATATAATCATTAATCTTATAACATTATTCCACCATAAAATATTTTCATGATAAAATAATATTATCTAAATGTGGGGATGTTATGTCATACGTACACACAAGAAAAATATTCACATCACATGTGATGAGAAAGAGGGTTTATAATAATGTATTAATAATCATAACAACATGTAATTATATTAATGATGTTAAATTTTTTTCTTTTACTGATAATATAATAAATTTTTCGGAGGTAAAGGAAGAATTAAAAATAAAGTGATTGGTAAAGGTGATTAAATCTTCCTTGAAGAATCTCTTTTAGAGATCCTTTTAAGGATCCTAGGGTTGGTATTTTTGGTGGAACTTCACATCTATTATATTTATAAGGTTTCTTATATGTAATTTTTGTACTATATGTTCAATATAGGAGGATAAATGTGGATTATTAATGTGGGGGAGGAGGTTTGTATTTATAATTGAGGTGAGAGGCACTTCTAGAATTTCCTTAGAGATTAAGTTTTAATAAATTAATTACCTATTATAAATGATTCCAAAACAATATGGATTTGAATAAAAGATATTATTGGGTTGTAATACCATCATATAAAAAAATTTGGTAGGACATGGTTTCATTTTACATCTTATCTTTTTGATTAAACACTAGGTTAATAAATTTTAATCATAAATATGGTTTCAAATTTATAAACATAAATGATTAATAAGTTTACATATAATGTGACAATTGAATCATAAGTGTAAAATGGGTTACATTTGCAACTATATCTTATCCTCCTTTTGTAACCACCATAGATTTTAAAAGTAGAACATCATGTTCGATATTGTAACACACTAGTTTGTTTAATAATAAATGAAAATAAAAATTTAAATTAAGTATTTTAATAATAATACTTATAAATAATTTTATCTAAAATTTGTTTAAACTAATGTTCTAAAAAACAATTATTATTTATCAGCATTATTTTTTTTTAAAATAAAAATATTTTTTTAACTCGGATAAATGTAGTGAATTTTATCCTTAATCAAATTATATTGCATTGATAGAAATAATATGTTAATTATTTCATCATAATTTGTGTTCCTTAAATAAATTATTATTTTCATGTATTATATATTGCGATCTTAAAATGTTGAACATTTTTATTATTTACATTATTTTGACTAATGATATGAAAATTTTAAGGCGATTTTAAATGTTTATGATTTATAAAATATAATTATAAGAAATATGATATTTTTGAAATTATAAATATATATAATATATAAAAAATTATTTCTTTCATATATAAAAATTTATACTTTTTGTTTTAATATATATATAAAAACATGACTTAATAAATATGTATATGTTTATAAATATTTAATATTATAATTTTCATTTTTTTATATATACATGTTTTGTGTTCTTTTTATTATATATATATAGTTATATGTTTTAAATATATATATATATAAATATTGTATTTTATTTTAATATATATATGTGTGCTTTTTTAAAAATGAAAATTTTATAACGTTTAATATATATATATAAATATATATATTTTAAAATGTTAAATATATATAAAACGATTTTATATAACGTTTTTAGTATAAAACAGTTTTTAATTTATAATGTTTTTAAATATATATTGTCTTTTTTTGTTTACTTTTTAATATATATATCATTTTTATTTATAACATTTAAAGTATATATAAAGTTTAAAACGTTTAATATATATTATAAATAAATATAAATATATATATATATATATAATGTCACGTTTTTCTAGGTATGTAATAATAAAAAAACAAACAAAAAAACAAAATAAAAACTAAATTAATATAAAACATAAATGACAAAACCTAACATGTGATGATTATATAAGAAAATAAAATATAAATTTTGTTGAATTTTCAATGTGAGAGAAGAAAAAAATTAGCGGGAAACGTGATTGGATGGAGAAATAGTGTAATCTGGCTTTAAAATATATATGAATTTTTAATAAATAATAAAACTTGTTTTTCTTATATATATATATATATATTTATATATCAAAACGTGATATAATATATTTATATAATTATATGTTTCAAAATATTATCATTTTTTATTATTTTATGTTTTATTATAAACATTTATTTACTTGATCTTTTTTAAGAACAAAATGTTTTTTAATTGTTTAAAAAAATGAAAATAATATATATAAAATCATGGAAGAGATGGAAAATAATGATGACCCGTGATTTTGGGTGTTTTTTTAGAAAACAAAATAATAAAGAAAAAGTAAGAATGATAATTCGAAATATATTATTATAATTTGAACTTTACTTTGAAATTTGAAATGATAATGAAATATATAATTTTATCATATTCATATTTATGGATTGCTCCGCAATTCTCAAAATTAATATACATATGTATGTAAAAATCATTCTTGACACCCTGAACAAATGCACTATAATCTGTATCGCTCCTCATTGAATCATGTGTGTCCAAACCGCGAACCAAAGAGTTGTTGGTTCAATTTTTTAGGTAAGGGAATTATTATTTTCAATTACATTATGTAACACTTTCATTATTTTTATAAATTAATGTTGTTTTTCAAAGATATAAATATATATATATGTATGTATATGTATATATATATGCATATATATGCACGTCTAAGTATAACTAATATTCATTATTTATTTTTATAAGTTATAAAAGTCATGTTCATCTATCAAATTAATGTTTAATGTTTATGTACCATCACCATGTTTACAAATAAATATGTTTTTTTGATAATTCTAATCATTTTATGTGAAATTCTAATTCAATCTATTATTTAATGAACATAATCCCATCTACACCCTCTGATTTTTCATGCATACATAGATATGTCCATTATCTAACTCATATGTGAAATTCAAAGCATTGCGATATCGCACACTCACTTATTTCATTTTAATGACAATTATGGTGTTATAAGAAAAATAGTAATTCATGTATGGGAATCTCCCTAAATGGTTTTATAAAAGCAACATAAAGAAAAATTTATGTCATGATATAATTAAAATTATTTTCATTAAAGGAAAATAATTATATATTTGTGATTTAAAAATGTTTTGGGTTTGAACTGAGAAGGAAAATTCATAGAAAATGTTTTTATTCAAATAGGCCCTAGTTATGATAAATGAGATGACATGGAGAGTAAACCCATAAGATTAAGAGAACTTGGTTCCACAAGAGTTATGTCTAGTGGCCATGTGTATGATTTTTAATTATGTTCTACCAAGTACCAGAGAAAAATCCACTATAAATTTATTATTTTCGAAGGAGGATTCCCAACGATATTTAAATAATAATTATTTTTTGAGAAAATAATGGTTTTAAAATATTAAATATGTTATGAAAATATAATTTTATGTGTGTATGTTTATGATTTACAACAATTTATTAACTTTTTTAAAACCTATTACTGGTTATAATTAATATTGACCCTACGTTTTAAAATCCTTTTTAAAGGTTTAGTAGATTTATCAGTGATATATTTTTTTATATGGAGGCAGTTCACTGAAGATTCTTTGTTTATTTTTTTATTTTGGATAGTTGTGATAAATTGTAATAATTGTGTCTAATTCTCCAAATCATATACCGGTAAAATATCCTGATATGTAATTTAAATGTTGTGTATTTATTCAAGTTTCTTTTATAAAAAAATACATGACATTTATAAGGGCTGAACCCAGGTTTCAAGATCGGGTTTTTCAGATATCACGTTTGACATAAAAACCCATTATTAGAATATTATATAACACTCTGATAATTTATGATATATTTCTGTAAATCCAATATCTTTGATAAATTTTTATATTCTTAATTCAGGGTTTAAACAAAACACAATACCCTATTAAAATAATATTATTTAAAAATGACCATTATAGCATAACCCTTACTGTGGTGGCTATGAATAACAGTAACTAAATTAGTAAAATTATATTTCTTAAATATGTATAAAATTAATTCAACAGTTTCTCTTTGGTTAAAATAAAATAACAACCATTTGAAAGAGAAAAAAAATTTGTAAAAGAATTAATTTTTATAAAAAATTGATTAGTTTGGCTTTGCGAAAATTATTTAAAATTATTTTTTACCAACTTTAGAATATTTAATTGAAATTATTAGCTTAAATTTTGTAATCCACATGTAAAAATTATCTTTTGTTTAATTTTTTATAATTTTCTAAAAGAATTATTTTTTGATGAATGTGGAAAAATACTAATTGTTACTAAAAACCGAGTCATCATTTAAATGATTTAAAATTTTGAAATATATTTTAAATTGGTTTTAATGTAAAAATAGTAAAATTAAATTAAAATTTAACTATTTTATTTTATCTTTAATAAATTTAATTTTGTACTCTTATATTAAAACATTCTATACATAATTGAATTATCACTTTTGAAACTAGAACTTTCACCGCATCAGTGGTTTAATTTTATATTAAATTATACAACTTCTATGAAATGTTTAAAAAAAATGGATCCCACATTTTGAATCAGAATAGTGTAAATTAAATAGTAATGTTAACGATTTTTTTATAATGAATATTGAAAACATTAAAAACTAATTAACACATTTAATGTGAAAATTGTATTTTTTGGGTTAAACTAAAAAGATATGGGTTTAAAAAACATGTCCAAAATCCATTTTATGGACATATTATTACCATATAATACATATGTCTTGAAAATTACCCTTTTAGGATTTTAAGTGGAAAAAACCTTGTTATCACTTTATTTTTTAAAAAATTCAATGTGTCATCTCTCCCACATATAAAAGGTTACCCCCTTCCATCCCCTCTTCAAAATTCCAAAACCATTTAGTTCATTAAATCTTTCACAAAATGAATTCATTTTTCCAGATCCTAAAGGCATTATTTTATTATAAATCACACCTAGGAAGGCGTTAGCAATGAACCAAAAGCGGATCTTTGAAGAACTGGTAAAATTATATACATATTTCTTCTTTTTACTAATTCCCCCACCTCCTTCAAAACTTATTCAACTAGGATTATATAATAACACTAGTTTCTCAAATATTTTATGATTATATTATTTTAATTTAATAAACCATATCCATATCTAGTTCTATAAAATAGGAAATGAAATCATCAATTGTGTGTATAGTGGACTACCACTTTATTAAGTGATACAATTTGTATCTTCCTGAATATTACATTGAAAGAATTATGTTTTAAATTAATAAATATATGTTATATTTATGAAATAATAAAATTTTTGGAAATATAATATCACATATAAATTATTTCCATCTAATCCATTGGAAAATAATAATGCCACTCATGCATATGTGGGGACAACCACTTGCACGTTGAAATGTCAAATGTTTCTCATTTTATTTTCACATGGATGTTAATAAGGATTTATTTTATTAATATAAATTATATAATTGAAATAATAATTATTCATAAAATAGGAATTAATATTTTTTTCCTTTCATTCCATCCATTAATAAAAATGGATACAACTTTTATGAATATGTACAGCCTACTCTCTCAATGAATGGTGTAATCCATTTTCAATCTCTAAAATAAAAATATGGTTATAAAAAATATTTATAATTAATATATCTAATATTTTTATCAGATTTATAATTTTTTTGTGTTTTAAAAATCATCAAAATTAAAAAACCAAAATCACAAAACTAAAACACACATGAAAATTGAATTAATTATCACCTAATATTGTGATTTTAACAAATTGGTAGTAAACGTGTTTCAAAAGTCTCTAAGTAAATCATATATGGTATGCGATATATGAGAAAGTTTATTTAATATATTTATAATAAACCTATTTTTATTATAAAACATTTTTGGACACCTTAAAATGAAGCCAAACTGGAATTAAGGGTTTCTCATCTAACATTTACATTTATGGGATGTATTCCATATTCACAACTTATTCTTTTTTGAGGGGTATATATTTCCCATTATGAAATTTTATATCATGAATATATTTCAATAAATGGTATTAAATGTTTTATTTTAATTTATTTGTGTCAAGGGATCTATGATTAAATTTTTTTCAAAGTGACAATGACTTATTTCACAATCTCTTCTTTATTTCGGATTGTTTTCCTTTACATCTGCATTAGTGGAATTATTTGTTTCTATAAAAAAAAATATTAACATATCATATACTTTTTATTTAATTTTTAAAGTAATAGTACTATTTTTCCACTCATTGGAACTTACATTATTGAGAAAATAGTTTTATTATAATCCAACATTATATATCATTTTTTTTTAAAATCCCTTTTCTTCAATATATATATTTTCTAAAAAAAATTTAAGAAATTTTTTTATCCTTTTCCAAATGATTTATTATAAATAAATTGCCCAATTGATGTTTTTTAATGTTTTTATTGGAATATTTAAGTTATTTATGAAACCAGGTGTTTTTGGGATTTACCAAAATATTTAAAGGAATAATTATTTTAATATGTATGACATGAACAAAATTTCCAAAATTCATGTAAAATCAATGATTTGAAGATTATTTTTTATATTTCAAAGGTTATTTTCATAGAAACATATTTTTAAAATATTTTTAGAAATTTTTGTTTTTTAAAAATATATTTTAAATGTGAAATGTTTATTTTTCCAATTAATTTTTTTTTAATTACATTCCTATGGTTTTTTATTAATCAACAACATAATTTTTTTATATATACGATCAAAATGAAATATATTTTATTGATATCATCCTCATTATTTATTTGGATGGTATAAGATCAATTTTATAGAGGATGTGAAATTTTATTATCGTTTAACATAATAATCTTAATGTTTTATGATTATGTTTCATTAATTGGGGTATGTATTGAAACATCAAGTGTTAGTTTATCTATATGAATGTTTATGTCGATTATGTTTCACAAAATTCATATGAATAATGAATTGTACATAGTATGTGATGGCTGGGGGGAAATTATATATATCCCATTAATGAATCGACATTCCAGTACAAATTTATTGTCCAATTTAGACAAGTTTCAACTAATATAAATAATATATATTGTGAAAGGTATTAAAATTTTATAATTATTTCATTATTAATTCCCTCGTTATGAGATCTATTATTGATTTCCAAGGGATTATTCGATTATTTAGAATATAAATATTTTTTTATTCTCTTGTGATTATTTAAATGGATTTATTTTTTCATAGTTTAGTTTTCCATTATTATGACTTATTTATTGATTAAATATAATGATTTTTTATTATATAGATTTCAATATTAATTATTATTATTTATTCATGGTAGATCCTACTATATTCATACCATTACTAAACATATGATCTCACAAGTTTCTTCTGTTTTACTTTCACCAGAATAATAGGAAGTTTTTAGTGATTGATATATAGAGAAATGTTATGGGGAATGATGGGGTTTTCAAAGAAAACACTTTGTGTATTTTATGTTTAACATTTAATTAGAATTTAGTGAATGTATCTAGTTTACCAAGACAGAAAATATTTGGACCTTTAGGATGTGATTACTCGTGTAATAGGATAATATATTAATGTAACCACTCTCTCCTTGCTACACGGATCAAGGAATTTCAGTTCATATTATGTGAATTTTAGTATAAATCATGAGAATTGGATTTTGGGAAAAAAATATTTGGGAATATAAACCTATGATAAACAATGAGGGAAATAAATAAGAAAATCCTATGTTTTTGTTAATGTCGATATTTTAGGGTTTCCCATAGAAATAAATCTCTATTTGGATACTAAAAATGGGTGTGGTTATAGAATAAATTCTTCAAGGGGTAATTAATTTGAAAAAACATGTTTTTGGTTTGACTCTAGTATTACATAGTACATGAAAAGAGGTCTTAATGCACACATGGTTTTATACTCTCGAAGGATATAATTATGATAATTCACATTTTATATACATACCAATATGAAGTATTCATAAATATATTTATGATTTAAGAGATTTCCTAAAGAAACCATGATTATCATTATGAGATTATCCATACAGAAATTTATCAATTTATGTTACATCCTCTGCTAGTTTTGGTATTGTACATTATGTTTCATAATCTTATGAAATAATCTATAATATTCAATTTTTTATAAATAGTGAACATGGGATGGAATTTGAACCAAATATATAATTGTACCACATCAAGGGATTTCCAACAAGTAAAGTATAATAAAGTTGGAGCTATAGTTGTAGCAGGAACAGAAGAAATTATTACCATATCGGGGTAGCTAAATCAGTTCATGAGTAATAAACATTATCATATGGAGCATCCTTCTGATCCAACAAATGGTAAATTTTTTTATAAAACGATATTCCTTAATAACCTCCATCATTGCATGGGACATTAAATCTAATTATAGTTTAGAAATGGATAACTTCTTTAGAGAATATATTTCTCACTTAGGGACATATTTATAGGGATATGGTGATCCTAGAAATATATTATCTCTCAAGTGATGCATATCAATGATGACCATTCATCAAAATACTAAGGATGAATATGAAATAAAAATGATTGAATTATTGGGTTTTAACGAACATTTATTGGAAACATATTTTCCTTGCAAGAAAAAAGAGGATATAGAGAGACAATTCATGAGTTTAAGTAAAAAAGAAGATGAAAATATATCAAGGTATGAAGTAAAATTTACAAGTCAATGTAGACATATTATAGACAACATATATGATCTAAAGAGTAATATAGATTATTTCTTTGATGGGTTAAATATAACCAATAGACGATAATTAATCTCCAAAATATACCTATAATATGATTACATAGTATCCTGTGATATCAAGATAGAGAAATAATTATCCATGTATTATGGATTTAAAAAATTCAAGAGAAGAATATGATAAAATTGATAAATGGATAAAAGGAAGAATTTAAAGAATTATTTTTCCACGTGTGATAATTTTGGAAGGAAACACACTGGTACTTTCCAGAAGAGAATTGTAGATTTATATGATTTTAGGTAGAAAGGCCATCATGATTGTGATTTCTAGAGAAAGAAATGAGTTTCCATTGTTAAATAATTTAACTGTAGAAATATGGGGAAACATTAGAATGAATATCCAAAGTTTTAAGAAAAAATATCTGAGAAAAATGTAAGGGTTCACCGTCAAAATTATTTAATTGGTACAGCTGAAGTGGAATGATTAATGTGCTTGGATATGGATTCATCAAAAACTTTATAGTATTATTTAATCAATGATATTGTAATTATAAGAATCATAACATGTATAATTAATTTACTATAGTACCCTTTCTCTATGGATCTATAAACAAATGGTAAATATTAATGATATCCAATAAATGCGATTTTAGTCCATGAGGACCTTTTTTGGAAAGCAAATTATTGAGGTAATATAAACCTTAATATATTTATAATTTTTAGAATATAATGATAAAGAGATGTTAATGTGATATTATTTGTGAACATAATATTGGTATGTGATTTCTGTTATTTATGATGGATTTGAGGACATGTTTGGATTTGTGGAATATATTAAAAATAATGATATTTTATTTTTGTAACAATTTAGGTTTTCATTAATTCTTTATGGTGATAAATGTATTCACATATTTCAAATTTGATAATAAGATAAATTTTATATTTTTTGGGGAATATAATGATGATTTAGTTACCTACCTTCTATTTATTTGAATTTTAATTTGGTCAGAAATATATTGGATTATTTTTATGGTGAAATTTTTATGTAGTGGATTAATTTTAACTTTGTGAGTAATTTGATAACTATTTATAACCAATTTTTTCATGGAAAATATCTTGTGATAAAAGGAATGACTTGTCATTATTTTATTGGACTATTGATATATTATATTTCAATTTTGTGGAACCCAACAATATGATTCCTACTGTATATTGATTTTATGGATTAATAAATGAATTCTTAATTTATTATTTCAAAACCAAATGATGAATTTTTCAGTATATTTTCTTTTATTTTCTATCATAATGGTACAAAATCCATCAAATTCTGAAAAATGTTCTTGAGAAAAAATATTTTTCTATTAATTTCATTTATGTTGATTCAATGGTCTTATGAAGGATATTATATTTATGGTTTTTTGGTATTTAACATTCTCATAACCATGTTCTATATCACTCTCGATTAATCCTTGGATGTTAGTATTATCTTCTATGTCAATTGTTTCATTTCCAACCAATGCTCTCCTACATAGAATCCCAGTAAAGTGTTATCCTAGATACCTATCCTACTGCACTTTATCTCTTATCAAGAAGATGTTTTATTAACCATTTTTATGATTTGGGTTTATATCAATTTCATTTTAAAATTTACAACCATTGAATTTTGGGATCTATATGTGGACACAATTTATTTAATGAGGTAGAATTTAACACCCAAAGAAAGTGTAACATAATGTTCAATTTCTTGTATGAATCCCAAAACAAAGCATATAATAGATTACACCTTGATACCTTATGATATATTTATTTAAATTGAATCTCCTTGATATCATGAGATGAATAAAATTCTAGGTTCAAATGAAACATTATAATCTCTTAAAATATTATTATTTATGCATGACCATTATAATAAAATTTATAATGATGGTGGTTATGAATAGTGATAAATTAATTATGAGAATTATGTGTTCTAAACTTGTATAAAAAAGAGTAAACGGTTATTTTTTGTTATAAATAAAATAATATCATTTTGAAAGAGAAATAAATGTATTCCTAAAAATGAATTTTTATAAAAAGAAAATTAGTCAATCTATGAACACATAATTTAAAAATAATTATTAAATTTTTTTGAATTAAATATTTTAGAAAAAAATTCATTTTTAGAATATAAATATACAAATTCTATGAATGTTAATTTTTGATAATTTTATGAAAAGATTAATTTTTTAATGAATAATGAAAAATATTGATTTTTATTAAAAAAGTACTTTTAATTTTAATCATTTATAATGTTAAATTTTATTTTAAAATTATTTTAAAGTCAAATTAGTTAAATTATCTAACAAATGGTACCAGGTGGGTTGGGGCTCGATGACCATGTTAAATATGAGGTGTTTGTGCTATAACTGAGAAATATATTTCTAATAATGGTATTTAATGTTTCATTTTAATTTATTTCTTTCACGGGTATAATTATTCAAATGTTACTAATGTGGTCTGGGTTTATTTCAGAATCTATCATTATTCAAGATTTTTTTATATAAACATCCCTTAGAAGAATTATTCTTTATGTATATCATAAAACAAATCTATTTTCCTATATAATGTTTATTCATTATTTTTTAAATTAATATTACATTTTTTTAACTATTTGTTATTTAAAATGATTGTGAAAATATTTTTAGGGAAACCCAACTTTATTGCACTTTTTGGATGAAAATCCCTTTTCATCGAAATCTATGATGTTAAAAATGTATTAATATATGTTTTCACCCTTTTAAAATTATATAATAAATATAATTTTACCCATTTTTTGATATTTTAGAATTTTTTTGAAAGGAATTGGCATGTAGTTTTTCATACAAGGCCCATTTTGTTTTACCAAAGATTTGAATGAAATATCTGTTTAAATTTTTACGGCATTAATATAATTTCTTATCATCATGGAAACTAATGATTTTAATGAATTTATTATAATTTTCAATAGTTATTTTTAAATAAAAATATTACCAAAATACTTTGAGAACTTTTAGTTTAAAAAAATTATTTCTAAAAAAAAAATTATCTTCCTCAAAAAATACAATTTCATTATAATGATATTTATATTCATAAACAACATTAAAATTTTATTTTACTTGTGTTACATTTTGGATTCATTGTCTATATATCATCCTAATTATTTCATTGGTTGTTTTAGGACCATTTGGACTAAGGGTGTACACTTTTATTACCATGTATTATATTACTCTGGATGGTTTGTGATTATGTTTATTTTATTAGGGAAGTATTAATATTTCATATGTTTTGTTCAATATAAATGTTTATGTTGATTACATTTCACCCCAATAAAATAAGGAATGAGTTATACATAATAAGTGATCGGTGGGACCTGGTTATTTATAGCCCCTCGATACATCGATTGGTCTAATGAGACAAATCAGATGGTCATATTACACAACTTTGTACACATATATTTTATTTTGTCTTGTGAAAGGTATTAACCATGTAATATTTCTGGTATTATATATTCCCTCATTATGATATCAGTTATTGATGTCCATGTGATTGTTTGATTAGTTATTATTTACCTGGATAAGGTTCAAACTCATATACTTATTCATATGGACTTATTTGATCATTATTTGCTAAGACCATATTCTGATCATTTTATTGATTAAATGTCATGTATTGTAGTTATTTAACATTCCATATTGATTAAGTTTGTTTATTAATGATATTTTTGGTTGTATATATAACCTTAATGAGCATATGAGATCAACCCCTTCTTGTGTTTTATATTCCTCAGGATACCAAGAATTGTTTTTTGATTAATATACATAGATATGATAAGGTG
This sequence comes from Viscum album, assembly GCA_963277665.1. Classification (NCBI taxonomy): domain Eukaryota; kingdom Viridiplantae; phylum Streptophyta; class Magnoliopsida; order Santalales; family Viscaceae; genus Viscum; species Viscum album. The sequence continues at coordinate 254,627,848 of OY728128.1, read as the reverse complement.
AATAATGGAGTTCTCAAAGAATTTTTTTATGTTACATTTAAAATTTAATGCGAATATCAAGAATGTATCTCATTTACAAACACTAAAAAACAATTCTATTCTAAAGGATTATATTTCTTATATCTTATTCAAATGTAATAAATTTACCACTAGAATCAGACTACTATTTTTATAACCTTTATTCCTTTCACTATCTCAATATTTTTATGATTTTTAAATAATTTAATAATATATTATTTTGATAAAATATTATTAATGTTTATTTTGTAACTATTCATTTATTTTTATTTAAAAAACATAAATAAAAAATAATAATTCAAATCTATGAATTTAAAAAAATAGTAAGATTTCATATTCCAATATATATTTTATAGTAAAAGTTAACTAAGTCTAATTATATAACTTTTAATCCTTATTTTATTTTTCTATTAATTGATAAATATAGTTTGGGAATAATGATAGTAGCTGTGGTAATTATTTAATACCTCAAAATTTGAAATTAAATACGATATAGAATATAAGTTTATTATTCTAAAAATAAAAATTTTGATTGATTCATAGATTACATTTTTCCCTATGTGGTCACATAACTATGATTGAAAACTAAGAGAGTTATTTTTTTAACTTTCATTAAATTAAATAATTTATTGGACATTTTCATAGACAAGTGTCCATTAAACCAATCAAATTTAAATATTAGGTGATGTAGGTTGAATTTAATTCATCAAATAATAAATATGATTAATAATTATAGATTTATCACTTATTTAAACCTATATTAACATGGTTTACTTTTAACGAGGTGACTAATTTTAGCACATTTACTATTCTTAATATATAAAAATAAAAGAGACTTATTTTCAAAATTTAAACATCATGATTCCAAATATAGAATCAATTTTACCCAATTCAATAATTATAAGATGTTGAAATTAATTTTAAAATAAGTATTAAAAATGTGGCAAAACGATTTGTATAGAAAAGAGAGTTTCATTGAAAAACTCCTTTCATGTATAAATTTGTTATTTTACAAAGTTAAATTATAAAATATATTACAATGAAAAAAATTCTATATTAAAAATAAACTAGAAATAATTTTAATTTTAATCCATTTTATAATAAAATGGATCTTTTTAAATACTTGAAACAAAAATAAAATTCACTACAAGAAATTATTATTTGTCAATATTTACTGGAAAATTAATATATTTAGTAAAATAAGAAACAATCATCCAAAGATAATTCTGATATGATGATTTACAAAATGATATTATTTTTATAAAATAATATTTATATAATTTCTATAAATTTATTATAATATTTTATCAAAAAAGAAATAAATTTTTGTGAGGAAAATGCATTTCTAATGTATAAAAATAACTTTACTAAAAATTTAGTACATATTTATTAATAACTAATAACAAATGTTTCATTTTCTATATCCTTTATAAATATTTCATTGTTTATTTAATACTATTAATACCCACAATTTAACAACATGGTTATGCCATTAAAATATAAATAAAAATATTTTGGGGTTTATTTGTAAATGATGTTGCATGTCTTATATTCTATCAAACATAGAGTTCTTTGAAAATATTGGGGTGTTAAATTCTTCCCTTCCCCCATAAATAAATTTCACCTGGTAAATTTGAAATAAATTTGGGTAATTAAGGGGATGAAAATTCATAATACCTTTTTGGAAAAACCATATCATAAAAAATTTAATAAAACATCATCTTAAAATGATGGAAATGTATGAATGTTATCAAAAAACTGGATTTATAAATTGGAGAACATTAGTGGGATGTGAAAATATAGATTTGGAAGTGAAATATTATGCAAAATGATTAATTGATATTTTTTTAGAAAATGTTCATGAGAACGTTAACCATCACAAAACTATATATCTATGATGGGTTAAAAGGAAATTGATTTCTCCATAAGAATTAAAACAAATAATTTTTTCGAATGTTCAATTCCTAAAGTTTAGGGATTCATTTAATATCATGATAAAGATATTGAGGAAATAAACATACATTGTTTTTTCCATGTTATTAGTATTATCTCATCTTATGGTTGTTCTTAGATCAATTTCCACCTCATTTCATATGTTATGATATAGATATTCATTTTAATATTTCATCCATGAAGAACTTTTAATGAATAAATATATCATTAAGTCATTAATCCAACCTCTAAATACATAAAAATCCAAATTTTTAGTACTAGTTAGGATAAATTATAAATTAAGAACAATAAATAATAGAAAAAGCTCCACCTAATCTATTCCATGATTAGTTAACCTTAAGACTCATCCAAATTATTACTGACCATATTCCAAAAAACATTACTTGATATAATATCATTCATTGATCAAAATAATAATAATTTTAATCACTAAAAAAATATTAATATAAAATTTATATACCATCAGCATGTACACTCTAATTTATACTTATAATTTCAAAAAAGGTAACAAAAAAATCATATATTTTTGTAAAATATAATTCACCCGTTATTATTTAAATAAGATATTATTTTAGTAAAAAATATTTATATTAGAGGTTAAATTTCATCCTTACAAAGATTTATAATCCTAGGTTGATTCAAAATATAAAATTGAATTTCATTATTCAAGAAATATATATGGTATCTGTGTTTGGAGAGCTAATAAATACTCAAAATCACATAAAATTTTAATATATGATATTATTTTCATAGGGCTAATTATTATAAACATCAACATGAAATCCCTAATTTTTGAGAAGAGGATATGTGTTCCCTAACTATCATGATCCCCTTTAAATGTTTTAGTTGTAGATTATTTCCCTTTATCCATAGAAATTATAGGGGTTTGTCGATTATTATCTTCATTATCCCTTGGATTAGGGAATTTATTCCCATAAAGACCAAAATATTTGTATTTAAAGCACTAAAGTTTGATTGGTGTATTTTTTAATGAGATCTGTCTCCATTAATTTAATTTAATAACCTCTTTACAACAGTAATATATTTTTCTTCTTGATAAACATTCTATCTGCATATGAAACATTTAATTGTTTCCTTGAGGAATTCACCGGCATTATATTTTCAACATTTTTAGAATGTGGGATGTTGAAACTTTTTCTTCCCTCTATGTGAAAACCTACTGGATCATCCATGAAGCTCCATCATACTTTTCAGACCATGAGAACATTGTGGTGTTGTATCTCCTATTTCCAATTTTTTGTATATCGAATGATTTCTTCATAGATATAAATTTCCATTATGGTTAATGAATTTTAAAGTGTTTTTTTAGAAAACTAAATTATGGATCAATTTTTATTTCTAGTATATTGATTAAACATTAATAACAACATTCATTTCATGTGAAAGGTTCCTCATAGGTATAATTGGATTCCTCATCCTACTTATTAATAGCAAATAATTCCTTCTCAATTTTGTATATATAATAAGAGGGAAGTACTTACTGAAAAATATTCCCTTAAAATCATCAAATTCCAAAGAGTCAATTTCCTTCAATTTCATAATATTATTAATATGTTTCCACTATTGATATTATTTAACATAAAAAATAAAAATATAGGATAACTATTTCATTGTGTGAGCAATAAATGACAGAAAATTATATTTCCATCGCATTGATCAATTACATTGGAATCAGTGGATCAGAAGACCAATAGAAGGATGGTGACCATTGTCACATAAATTATTCAATAATGCATTTCTACCTCTATGGTGAATTATTAATTTTAACAAGATACGTGTTAGCACCAGTAGCATCGGAGAATTGAGTGAGTATAGTCACTAGATATTTCATACCATCTCCTAATGCATTTTGTTTCTCATAAGGATGGTCATTGCATTATATGTCACATTCATTGGTCAAATTACTCAATCTGGATATTATCAATTTCTAACAAAAAATCATAGTGTGAGATATATTAATCATAGTAGATTACAACATTTTAATGAAAAATAATTCATTTAATGTCTAAATCAAGACATATTATTTTCAATATTTGAAAGCTTAGGTTAAATATAGGTTATCCATGATAATTACAAAAACAATAGGATATTATCATATATATAAGCACATCTCTATTCTTCTGTCTAATGTTTTCATATACAAGATTCTAAATTTTATCTAAATACATCTATAATACAGCCTATAGATACATATACCTTTCATACTGAGATTACACACCATATTAGGAAAATATTCAACACATAACATAACGATACTTACTTGAATAATATAAGTATAGTTCATTTGGAAATAAGGAAACATAAACAATAAGTTTATAATGTATCTACATCATCTCACACTAAGTTCATTATAACTACTACACTTCATTAACATATCATTTTAAAAATATTTCTACAAAACTTGGGGAAATGAAACAAAAGAAAGGGTGCTCTACGATTCTTAGTAAGGGTAAAAAAGGTATATATGAGGGGTCACATAAGAATAACATGTCCGTAAGGGTGTGAGAACATGTGATAAACATTTAGAATCCATGCTCAACATATCATAGAAAATAATCTATTTTTATGTAAAAAATTAGAGATGTTTATAAGACATAAATCATAAAATCATCAAAGAAAAAAATCCAGGAGAGAATAACATTGCAATATGAAATGATATTTTTGAATACACATAAAAATATAACTTTTTAAACTTGTATAAATAGAAAAATTTTCACTCATTATGTTAATTATATTAAATTAGGTCATGAAAAAAATTTATAGACATTAAAAATTTTCCTAGCTGATATTATGTACATGAAATCAAGTTCCAAAAATTAAAGTATGGACACAGAAACTATTTCAATTCATAATATTATTTTAATGAAAGCTATGTCCACATTCAATCTTACGAGCATGACAACTCGATCCATGTATAATCTTATGGTCAGGAAAATTAGGTCTACACGTGTAACTGAGATCATGAAATATGGTTCATGAAAAACATATTTACATCTGGATATATCCATATTTACCCAATGAATTGGAGGTAGATATAATTCCCCCAATAAAATAATGAAAATCATATATATTTTTTCCACAAAATATTATAAAATTCATATTATTGGAACCATAAAAAGAAATGGGTTTCATAAACATGTCATGATATCGTAACCTATGAAAAATAAAAGGGATTCCTTAAAATATCATCATAATCATAAAATATCCTAGTAAAGAATAAGGATGACATGACTCATTATTATCCCACATAAATCACAACTAAAATCAAGGGTTGTTGTCTTTAATGAATTAAAACACCATTAAAATCACATTAAAATAAATTTAAGGGAAATAAAATTTCCATTTAGACATTACAACTTTAAAATAAAAAATGTTCAATAATATAATTGACAAATAATAATAGGAAAATAACCATTGAAAAATTGAAATGAAATTTCTAATCAATGAATGGTCATAATGGTGATAAATTCCTTTCATGACGTATACATTAAAAAAACATCCCTTTCACACATACAATGAAAAGTCAAAAATACCCCATTAATAAAATGACAAAAATATTATTTTTAAATAGTTTTGTAAAAACTAAAAGTTGGTAAAAAATGAATGTAAACAGTCATAATATAATTGAAAAAAATAATGTTTTTAGAAAATATTATTTTAATATAAAGTGGATTTTATATGGAAGAGATAATGAGATTTTATTTTCCTTCAAAAGATATTCTATTCTATTAAATAATTGAAGTGAGGAAAATAAATGGAAAATATATATTCTCCAGATATAACCAGATGGGAAGTAAATGAAATAGATTCACTATATGAGTATTATATAATTTCCATAATGTAGATTCATGTATAATATATCCAGATTAAAATATTATTGAATCAAACAAAACCATAACACTTTTACAATATCTGTATCACAATACCCATGAATGAAATAATTTTATATCGATATATAAATCCCCATAACATTAAAAATAGTATTAAAAAATAAATTCATGTTCAATATATACACCACATAAAAGAAACAAGTGTTCAAAATGGCATGTGTCTCAGAGAGATAAAAATGTGATGAAAATCTCATACCTCAAGATCGACTTTCATAAAAAGTACGTTAAAATTCATTATAATAAATAAAAATATACTATAATTTTATTCTATAATCCTTCAAATTATTAGAATAACATATATATTGATTATATATATATATATATATATTTGGATTCATCCATAACATTAGAGACCAAATTTTAAATTACACCATTTATGAAGATTATAGGTCGTATATATTCTTGAACAATGTTTAGAATTTTTTAAGGATGGAATGATGGAAATATAAATAATAATGTACTATTTCCAAATTTTTATTATATAATATAAATAAGTAAATATTCATAAATTCCATACTTTTTAAAATCCATATAAGATATAAATGAAAAATGAATCATATCACTTCATAGAGGTAGTAGTCCACACATATACACGATTGACATTATCGTTTTCCAATGGTTGAGAAGTTAAGATGTTAAATATGATATTATAATTTTAAAATCATAATTAGTTAATATATATCATATATAAACATTAAACTCATAATAATAATAATCCATAAAATAATTAAATGAAAAATAAATTGTATCGCTACGTGGATACAGTAAGCCGTACTTAAGCACGAGCAAAACTTTCACTTATAATTTAATGAGAAAAGGAGTGGATAATTTGGTTTTCATAATAATAATGAAATTTAAGTATATTTAGGAAAATTAATTTATTATTTATGGATTATATTATATATTTAGAAGATGAAAATAATAATTAAAAATAAAGTGATCAGTTAATGCAATTACCTCTTCTTTCAAACCACTCAATTAGATATCCTATTAATTATATAATAGTTGGTCTTTTGGAATTAAAATCACCATGATAATGTTTATAATGATTATAAGAAAGGATATTTTTTGTAATTATTGACTTATAAGGCTTAACGTTGTGTAAAGAAGTGAGGGAGGATGCACCCATTTAATATTAAGGTGACGAGAGCTTTGAGATTTCTTAAAACAATACCATATAATAAAGTAATTATATACAATAAATTACTCCAAAATGAAAAATATTAGAATATAAAATATTATAGGGTTATAATACCATCATCTAAATAAATCTGGTCATGTTTTGGTGTAATTTTAAACATTATATTTTTTATCGTCGATTTTGTTAACCAATTTTATTCGTAATTGCGATAATGTTTTTTTCACAATAAGAGTGTTATCATTTTACAAATAAGATACCAATTAGATTATATATTTTAAAATAAATATATAATATTTAATATATTATAAAACTTTTCCATCTTTTAAAATTTCTATTATTTTTTATTATTTTAGTATAATATTATTTTGATAAAATATTATTAATGCCCATTTTGGAACTATTAATTTAATTTTACATGATGTAAATAAAGAAAAATTGTAAATGAAATATTATCCATATAAACAAAAAAAATTTCTTATTCATATATTAAATTCGTGGAACACAAAAACTAAGAAAAATTATACCCCTTTTAATATTTATTTTAGTTTTACATTAATTGAATAAATACAGTTTCAATGTTGTGTATGAATTTAAGGTAATTAATTAATAATTATAAATTAAAAATAAATAAAATAATTAAAATAACTTTTTTCATGTAAAAATATAATTCTGTATTCATTCATAACTTAATTTTTTCCCTATATGGTTGAAAAATAGATATTTAAAACTAAGAGAGTTCTAATTTGTAACATTCTTTTATTTATTTTATATATTGGTAATTTTTATGGAAAAATTTCTATTAAACAAATAAAATTCAATCCTAATGTTATACGAGACTAATTAACTTCAAAAAATAAACATTAGGTTGAATAATTATTACAAGAACCCAGAACCCACACTACTTGATCCTGCATCGAAATCTATAACATTACATTCACGGTTTTGATGCTGATAATTATGACCCAATTTTTTCATCTAAAACATAGAAAATTAAATATAAAACTTGGATCACTTTCATTATGGATGATATTTTAGCAATATAATTTTAGAGACATTGGAAAAACTTCTAAAAAACAATTTTCATGCATGTAAATGATCATTTCTCTTACTTAACAGAGCTTTTATTTTTCACAATAATCATCATCACCACCCGTATGAAATACCTTATAGTCATAACATTTTAAAAACCATTAATTAAATCTTATGGAAAATGAAACATTATATGGGTGAGTTCAAATGGTCATTAAAGGGAAACATAAGCATAAATAATTGAATATAATCAACGAGCATAAACATGGATAAAGGTATGATTACATAATCAATGTTCATAAGAGATTCATAAAATTACTCATACCCATCAATACGTAGACCATAAAATATGAAAAAAAGGAAAAAGAAAATTTTATCGTAATAAAGAATAAAAATTCATGAGAAATTATCTTGATCATTAGAAACATTATAAACTCATAACAATAAATTAAATTTTTTTTCTAACATAAAGAATAAATTTTATATGTTCAATCAATACCCTTTAAGAACAATTTAATTGAAATACCCATGTGTCCAACATCAAACATTATCATTACCCAATCCATTAGAGAGATATAATAGGTATCACCCTTCCTCTAAGCTATATCAAGCTTATTAACTCTTCATGGGATATAATGTGGAATAAACCTTCATATAAGAAACATCGATCTCACTTGTGATCTACAATAGGTATTATCCCTTTATATAAACTATATTAGGATAACATGTTTCATATAATTATCATGTACCATATCATGAATAAAATACATCAATTATAAAACTCATAGAAACTATCATTATTCATTTATATACTTAAAAACCCATTGAAAAGAAATGGTTTTAACTTCATTTATTTTGTAACACGATTTAGAGATATAAAATAAGTAGTTTCACTTACAATCTCATTGAAAAATTATTAACTTCTGGAAAAGATGCGTGTTGCATAACAATCTCTTTGAAATATTGTTAACCTGTGGAAAAGATATGTGTTCTATGTAAATATCGTTAAAACAATCATAACACATCCAAATAAAAAATTGTCAAGGTATCAATAAAAAATATCCCAAGTGGGGGATAAGTAACAATGAGGGTTGTGGATTTTGATGAATGTAAAATCCACTAAAACACAATTAAAATATTCTTGGGGAGAATAATATTAAAAAAATCAAAGTGACCCATAACACTATGAATCATTTTAATCAGAATCCACATTAGTGGAGAAAAATTAAATAAAACATTGAATGTCATTAGAATATGTATGTTCAGGATGTTACATTTTAGTAGATAAGTATATACACCTCATAAAATAAGATAGGTGTATAATATAAAAATTGTCTCATGGAAAGAAAATTGTGACAAAAATCCATTACATCGTTGGTAACATTGAAAAAATAAACCCCATTAAAGATAAATCAAAAAATAGATGTGTAAAATCCTATGAATTAATATTTATTAATAATAAAATACAATCATGGGCAGTATATACATCCCATAAGAATAATTTGGTTCATAACAAAAAACAAGTCTCAATGGAATGTAAATTGAGATAAAACGCCTTAAAACTATGTTAACAACAGAATAACTAAAATGATAAGTAATAATTATCAAATAAAAAATTTATAAACCATGAAGATAAAATAATTCATTATATAATATATAATAATTGGTAGAATATACTCTATAAAAAATAAGTAAGCAGTGAATTTGACATTTATCTCACAGATGTAAAAAGATAGATGAAAATTCTTTACTACTTGAGTAACATTTAAAACGCGAGGTCTGATAAAAAATAAAATCTATTGAAAATTTTAAAATAATTAAATAAATAAAATTAATTATATAACATATCCTATGATATAAAATACACCATTGAAAAAAATCAGGATTATAAAAGAAGAAGTGTCTCAAATAAAGGATGTTTTTAGATAGAAACCCATACAAGGATCAAATCATTAGAGTGAGAATTAATCATTGAAATAATTACGTGTTGACAAATATAAAAACAAAAAATAAAATATGAATTTAATTATAAAACAATAAAATTAATTTTAATATATACTTTCATAATATGATAACCAATTATATACATCTTTTACCCAATGAATGGAAATTAACTTAAGAAATCCCTTGCATTGAGTTTTACATGTCATGATTGTACTCCATCATCAAGTGTAACAAAATATTTTAATTATTTACTTTTTTATGAACCTTTTCCATACATATTATTACTTTTATTTAAATTATAAACATGTTATATAATATTTCTTAATAAAAAATGTTTAAGTTGGATTTTTAACCATTTTTTGCTTATGTGTTAAAACTGACATTGATAAGTCTATTATGGTAAACGAGGAAATTATTTAAAAATATATAGAATAATAAAAATTAAATTATTAATATATATTTATATCAGTTATAATTTTGAAATAATATAATAATTATTGTTATAAAAATTAAACAATGTAATGATCTTATAGACAATAGGTTGTACGTACGCATGAGTAATGTTTCTAATTTTTAATGATCATTATGGCTAGAAGGTATGTAAATTTAATAATTAAATATTGAAAATTATAAAATTATAAAATATTATATAATTAAATATAATTATACATAGATATATCATTCGTGTGATTTTGTGATGAAAAATGACGAATCACATCGTTTTGAGGAGGTCACAGTCGACAAATCCACAAATGAGATTATTACATTTTCAGTGAGTGAAATAGATATAAGAAAATTACAATTTATATGTAATGATATGTAATTAGTTCATGAGTATCATAAATATCTCATTTATATCATATATATTTATTATAATAATCCTTATTATATTCCATTTAAATTGTGAACATATCACATCGATTTGGGGAGATACTAGTGAACACGCACACAAACGATGTTATCTTATTCCCAAAAAATTAAAAACATGAAGTTATGTGTCACATAATAATTAATGAAGTATTAATAAATCATAAATATCATATTAATTGTTATCTCTATCATAATACACCATAATAGGTTTTAAAAATAAAAAATGTATTACAACATTTTGGAATATAGTAGTTCATTGTACAAACAAGTGATGATTTCATTACCCATTTGATGGAAGTGTGTGTAGTTTTTGGTGAAAAAAGTATCTTTTTATATTTATGACACTTATTTTATTATATAATTATCTAATAATAATAATTTAAGTGGTGGATATATAGATAAATCATAAATGGTCATTGAAAAATGTTATCTCTTTTTCGGGTCACTCCATTTGATTGGCACCAAAGGACATCATTGGTTGGATTTAAACCCAACATGAAGATACTCGGATTATTTTAGGGATTTTGTTATATTATTTATTCTTTTTTTGATGAGAAATTTTTCTTGATAGTTGTGAATTTGTGATAGGTGTGGGTGCCTTTTTATGGTTGAGGAGGAGTGGCATTTTGGTAAATATAGAAATCTTAACACTATTTTGTGGTATCCCATTAATCATGTGCCTCAAATAATGAAAATAATATGATAATATTGATTATACGGTATAAAATTGACATAAAATAGGTTTTTAACATGTTTATAGGTTATTTTTTCAACATGTTTTTGGTTAGTCCCTTGTGAAGCTAGTTTTTCTCATAATCATTATAATAAATTTAAATTACATTTAGTAATTTAATTTTTTATAAAATTTATCTAACATACTATAAATTATAAATTATTAAATTAATATCAGTTGATTCATTATTTCAAATTAAAATCATATAAGTGGAAAAAAATTAATTTAAATTCAATCTCAAAGATATGACGAGACAAAAAAAATTAAAGGGAAAAAATTCAACTATTTGAAAAACAATTATATCCAATTTCATTGTGAAATAAATTTGAATGAAATATATTTTTATTTATTGATTTAAAATTGATCTAATTATACTTCAAAAAAATTGGAAATATAATTTGTCAATATAAATTATCTAGACTAAAAAGCATTTTTCAATTAAAATTAAAAAATATTTATTATTTAGTAAAATATGAATGATATACTAAAAATAACAAAATTTCACCCAATGTAAATTTAGTATCCTAGTTTAAAAAATAATTTTTTTATCTAAATAAAAATTATAAAAGTGTGAAAATTTTGTTTTTAAACAAATCTGTCATTAAAAGGTGGTAAAAATTATTTCTAAAAATATATATCTTTTTATGATTAAAATTAAATTCATTCTTATCTTAATAATATCAAACTAATTGAATGAATTGAAATTTTTTATTAAATATATAACATATAAATTTAATTGACATCTTTCATTAATAATGATTAATTTAATTTTTTAATATAAAATTCCATTTTGGTCATAAAATAAGTTTGTCCTAAATAAACATCCTTTATTTTCAATTGGAATTTATTTTCATTTATAATTATCTAGTAATAAATGAATTTATTTTATAAACATGTTTAAACAAAAAATTCATAATTTAGTTAATCTCATTTATTCCCTCCATTCAAATTGCTAAGTGATAACTATCATAAGAATATTAATAGTATATTGTTGTCAAGTAGGACTCAAGATTTGGTGTAACATTAGTCCTTAAAGGAACTCAATGTTGTGTGAGATGAAGGGGAAATATGGTGTTGCATGTGATGAAAGATAATCTATGTATTTAATGTAACTCAATATATAGAAAATTTTAAATTAATTGTAAATAATATATTTCATAAAATCTCGAAATGTTACATCCAGCCCCCCATAAAATGAATTTTTCCCTCCAAATTTTTCATTTGTTATCAAATGATTAACTTTTACATACTTTCTTTATTGAAACAAACACTGTAGAAAGGTTTAATAAAAGCTCCTCTTAAAATGGAAAATTGGAAGACATAACAGTCACCAAAAGATACATGTAACTAGGATTCCACATAAGGAGAAAATATGAGTAAATGAATGAAATGAATAATTATTTATAATATGTGATTCATTGCATTAATAAAAAATAATTGAATTATCAATGAAATTTTAATCTACCTAAAAACCTAAATTTATTATGATTGAAATACCGTCATTTCAACAGAATTAATGGTATAAGGTTAATAATATTGTTTCAATATCCCTTTCCTAGAGTTAAATAATTATCTTACCCTATAGACCAAGAGAAACAAAAAATAAAAATCCTTACCTATTGAGTATAATTTTATCCATTAGTAAATTTCCACCAAAATATCACCTTTTTATCCAAACAATGAGTAATCAAGATTAATATTTAATATCTAAAGAACCAAATCATCTTTTAAATACCATATAACTATAGAAGGGATAGTAAAGATATTCGACCTATCTTTAGACATTAACCAAAACAAATATGGTTATAACATGGTAAGATAATTACTAAAATGAGTAAACCTTAAAATTATACTCTAACCATAAAATTTAACACCCTATGTTCAAACCAAATAATTCTATAATCAATTATTGTTAAATTCATTATTCATTTGCTAACTATTTAAAAAAAAATATTAGACAGATTTGATCATATATTTTTCCAAGATAAATAAAATATTATTCCTATAATAAAAAACAATATATTTTCAAAATATACATAATCTTTACCTGAATAAAAGATCATACTAACCAGGGAATCATGTATTCTAGTGGAAGGTGTAAAACTGCTATCAACCATTTTTTATGGGTTCATGCCCCACTGTGTAATGGCCCAGACCTCTCCAGCCCATTCCTTTTTCAAAAAGAAGGTGACAAAGTGTTCTGGAGGGTAAAATGGACTTTTCCCACACTTTCCAGAATTTTGAAACTACACGCTGTGTAGTATGAGTACACGTTGTGTACCCCCTCACCAGTTATACCCCGTGTTCAAGGCCGTGCCATTGTCATGTGTAATAAATGGGTACACACCATGTACCCCATACTACACGCCGTATAGTCCCTCCTCGCGTACGCGTTACCCTCAAACCGTGTGTTGACCAGTCAACAGTCATGTTCTGTGTTGGAGTCGTTTCCTTGCCGTGTGAAATAAATGGGTACACTCCGTGTACCCCATACTACATGACGTGTAGTCCCTCCCCACGTACGCGTTACCCTCAATAGTGTGTTGACCAGTCAACGGCCGCATGCCGTGTTGAAGGCTGTGTTGGAAGCCGCGTAGTGACCGTGCGAAATGGACGAGTACACACTGTGTACCATAATGTAAATGCCATGTACTTTTGTTTTTCTCGCCTATAAAAGGAGGGGTCCCCTCCTATTTTTCAAGTCACCCCTCTCCTACCCATTCCTCTGAGTAGAGCTCTCCCAAGAGACTCAAAGGCTCCTTTTCTTCCATAACTTTTTCGTTCAAGATCTGATTTATGATCCGTCTGTGGCCACAAGATCGTAACGACAAGGAGGATCATCTGAGCTAGGATCCATTGTCTTTAATTTGGCCTTTACATTCCAACTTCCACCCGAGGAGGTTTTTCTGGGACTCGATAGAAGGGACGAACGCCGAAAAACATCTTCTAAAGATGATCTGGGGGAGCGTTGTGATCAGATGCTGTTCAGGTAGGGATCTCACCTTCGTCTCTCTAATTTGTGCATCATGAGGGATGGGTTTCCTCTTGTTTCGCGAAACACAGTTGAACCGGTTTAATAAAGATAATAATTGTCTTATATAACGGGGATGGGAAGTTTGTGAAGGCAGTTACATTATTTATATCCTGTGATATTATGTTGTGATTTGAATCAGATTCTGCCTACTTAAAATCACGATTGTTAGGGGCCATTTCTTACATAATTAAATGTTGACCTATCTTTCTAGATCGTTTTTATGGACGAAAACTTCCTTAAATGTGAAAATTTGGTTAATCACGTAAATTTTGCTGATTTAAAATCTTGAACCCTTGTGTGATCAGCCCGATTGAACAAAATGGAATAATAAATGTGTGGGTGTTGGCTTTGATACGTGGCATGTGATGGGGTTTGTTTATGTGAAGGGGGTGTTTTGTGGGTTGTTGTGAATTGGGTGAGTAGTGGGATTCGGTTTTCTTTGTTGTGGGATGGTGTGAATGTTATGTTGGTAATGGGCAGTGGGGCTGCGATAAATGGTATTAAAGGGATAATGATTTATGGTTTTCAGTGTGTTTGTGGTTATGGTGGATGGCAGCGAGGCTGCAAGGATGGGTTTTAATGTGAACAAACTATGGGTTGTGAATAATAAACAAAAAGTGGAGGAGTTAATGAATGGTCGGTCATGGTAATGGAATGAGATTAATAATCAATTGGTTGGTTGGTTAATAAGAAGGAACTTGTTGTGCTGCTTGTGTTTTCCTAACATGATTTTATGATAGCAGGGATATGTTTCACGAATTATTGATATGGTTTTTTGTGGTTGGTTTCCCAGTAGATAAGGAACTAAATAAACTAATTCTGCTGAAACGTGAAAACCTAAATGGGGTTGGGGTTGTTTGTTGTATTCATGCTTCGTAGTAGCAGTGCCGAGGCACATGCTCAGTTTCTCTGTTTAAAAGCCATAGGTTGGGCTGTGTGTTTGGTATACATATATGTATCTGTATCATTTGTTTTTTATCATATCCCACCCATGTTGAGCACTTAGTGTTGAACAATCCCATTTCATGGGAGAGGGGTTTTCCCCTTAGTTACTAGCTCCTTCCTGCTCCTTCTTCCCTAGGATGTGATGGCTTGAGGCGGCCTTACACCCAAGACCCTTCAGGTAGGTTTAGATTGGGGTGGTTTTAGCTCAACACTCTTCAGAAAGGTTTTACTGTTTCCCAAAAATCTTCGGGATGAGGCCTAGGTGTGTGCGGGTGGGATACATGGTTGTGAGGCCCAGGTTTGTGGGGGTGGGATACGTAGTTGTGAGGCCCAGGTGTGTGTGGGCGTGATACGTGGTTGTGAGGCCCAGGTGTGTGCGGGCGGGGAGTGTGTGGTAGTGTTACGACGTTCGCCGTTATGAAGAGAAGCTAACTAATGGGAAATGGTGTAGGGTACCCAATAATATTGTTCATATATACTACTACTACCTCTTGTGATTGTGTTTTGGTGAGTGTGGATAGTGAGGTTGGATGGATAGATCTCCCTACTAGGTTTCTTCTGTTGTTCTCACGGGACATTTGGATGTCTCCCCTCCTGTGCACGAGAGATTTAGGTTTTACTACTGAGTATACTTGTATGCTCACCCTACGTTTACTTTTAGGTTTCCAGGAGGACTACCAGGGTCATGCCGGACCCTACTAGTCGGTACAGTTGGAGTAGTTGTAGTTGTTGTACACTTGTTTTTTTGGTATTGTACTTTTGAGCTTTCTTGTACTTGTACCTTGTTATAGAACTATTTAAACATGCATGTGGGATTGGATTGGGTTTATTTAAATACACTTGTTCTTTTCCTTTTTGGTGATTTACTTGTCCAATTTCCAGATTTTAAATAATTAAAAGTTTAATGCCTCCCATATTTGTGAAAACTCATACCCTTGGTGCTAGTCACCACCTCGGGGCCTACTGGAGGTGGGAATCAGGGGTCATTATCTCTCTTTCACCATTGCCAGCTGAGGAGGGGCATCTTTGGTGGGAAGGGGTCCTGACAGAATGGTTAAGAGCTGATGGTTGAGAGATAGGATGGAGTCTAGAGTTAGGAACAGTGAGGATTGCATGGGATGGTAGGGAAATACAGTTGGATAATCTGGGTGCGTGACATAGGCAAGGGAGGACTGGCTTGGACACGGGATTTTAGGGCCCCCCGTGATCCGATGCAAGGACTCTGAGCCTACCGAAAGACCAAGTTAGACTACATTGATTGCAGGGTAGAGACCCTAGGGAAGGTACATGCATCATCATGATTGTGCTTTACATGATTTGGGTGTTCTGGGAAAGAAATTGAAATAAAAATGATAAAATAAAACCTTGAGTAATTTCCTTACTACTTGGGCTTAGGCGATATTTGTTTACCGTACAGCTATGACACCTGGACGTCATCCCCGGGTGGCTCAGACGGCCAAGGCCCAGCTGATTCAGACGGTCGATCAGTTGAGGATTGACCAAGAGGAGAAAGATAGCCAGTGGTAGAAGACTATCTATTCATTCCAGCAATAAACCCTCATGAAGTACGAGGGTATTACTTCGGATACAGAGACAGAGGGGTGGATTGAGGAGCTAGCGATCACTTTTACCTTGATTCGTTCTCTGAGGGAGTACTAGGTTCCCCAAGCAGTCAGTCAGCTGAGAGGTGCGGCACGACAGTGGTGGAAGCCCTACCTCAGAGAGAGGATAGAGGAAGAGGTTTTGTGGGCTGACTTTGAGAAGGAATTCGACGAGGAATTCCTTTATTCCATGATCAAGGTGGTGAAGTGGCATGAGTTACTCTCCCTTCAGCAGGGGAGTATGTCAGTATGAGAGTTGGGGATCAAGTTCAAGGATCTCCTGCGCTTTTCTCCGGATCACTTTCCGGATGAGGATTCTCGGGAAAGACATTTGGAGGAGGCACTTCGTCCATCACTCTAGTATGTTGTCACCCTCTTCACCCTTCTGATGTACTTGGCAGTACAGAAGAAGGTAGATGGTGGTCTCAGGCCATGCATAGACAACCGATGGTTGAACCAGGTTACGGTCAAAAACCGTTACCCCCTTCCAACGATAAATGATCTCTTCGACCAACTGAGGGGAGAAGGTTGGTTTTCTAAGATTGATCTACGATCTGGATATCATCAGCTGAGGGTAAAGGATAGTGACATGTCGAAGACGGCTTTCAGGTGTAGGTATGGGCACTTTGAGTTTTCAGTGATGCCATTCGGAGTTATGAATGCACCAGCTATGTTCATGGGACTTATGAACATTGTCTTTCAACAGTTGCTAGACAGGTTCGTTGTTGTGTTTATCGAAGACATACTGATCTACTAATGTTCAGAGGAGGGGCACATTGAGCATCTCAGCGAAGTCTTAGAAGTCCTTCGACACCACTAGCTATATGGGAAATTGTCGAAGTGTAAGTTCTCAACACATGAAGTACACTTCCATGGGCACGTAGGGTCTCAGCATGGAATGTCAGTGGACCCATCGAAGGTGGAGGCAGTAGTTTCTTGGGCAGAACCCAAGAGTGTGGCAGATGTTTGTAGTTTCCTGGGGTTAGCAGGTTACTATTGGAAGTTTGATTCGGACTTCTCTTGAGTTGCTGCTCCACTGATAGCTTTGAATACGAAGAACCAGGTCTTCATATGGAGTGAGAAATGCCAGAAACTTTCGACTACCCGAAGGAGAAGTTGGTCAGTGCTCCCGGGCTCAGGTTTCCAGAGGAAGGGTTGTTGTGTGAGGTTTTTTTTGATGATTTTTGCCTTGGTCTGGGGTGCGTGCTGATGCGGAAGAAGGAATGATCTGTTATGGGTCTAGGTAGTTATGCCCTCACAAATGTAACTATGCCACTCATGACCTAGAGCTTGTAGTAGTAGTGTTTGCACTGATGTAGTGGCGACATTACCACTTTGGGCAGCACTTTGTGGTCTTCTCAGATCACAAGAGTCTGCGTTATATCTTCTCTCAGCGTGACCTGAACATACGTCAACGGATATGGGTTGAGTTCCTCCAAGACGATGACTTCGATATCTCTTACAATGATTGGAAGGGAAACGTTGTGGCAGATGCCATGAGCAGGAGGTCGCATAAGGAAGTGGCTCGGGAATCCACTGATGCTTGGAAAGTGATGGGATAGTTGGTCGCCTTGCATTTGGATGCAAGGGTAGAAGGTGTTAGAGGCTGTTTGTTTCAGATGAAGGTGCATTCCTCCTTGTTGTAGTAGGTGGAAGAGTCTCAGTGGGGGGGGGGGGGCTCCGAGGAGGAAGTAATGCGGGATCGTGTCGATCAGGGACACTCTCTAGAAGGATGGTTAGAGGACAGCCGACATCGGTTTCCTTTTCATGGAAGGTTGTTTGTTCCGGAGGTGATGCATGAGGGAGTTCTCCATGAGTTCCATAGATCAGCATTGGTGGTACATCCATGAGTTTCAAAAATGTACCGAGGCATGAGGGAATAGTTTTGGTTTCCCAGGGTGAAATGGGCAGTGGCGGAGTTTGTGGCTAAATGCCTAGTGTGTCAGCAAGTGATGGTTGAACACCATGTTCCCAGTGGTTTGTTGCATCCTTTAGATGTCCCCGAGTGGAAGTGGGATGACATATCAATGGACATCGTCACATGACTACCTAGAGCTCAGGGAGGTTATGATGCTATCTGGGTAGTTGTGGATCGACTGACGAAATCAGCTGACTTATTAACAATTAAGGATTCATGACCGGTGAGTACCTTAGAAAAGAGGTACGAAGACGAGGGGGTGCGTTTGCATGGAGTTACGAAGACTATCATCTCAGATCAGGATACTCGGTTTACCTCACGAGTCTGGAGGGGATTACAGCATGATTTGGGCACCCAGCTATGCCTTAGCACTACTTTCCACCCCCAGACCGATGGACAGACAGAGCGGACTATCGAGACGTTGGGGGACATGCTTTAGGCATGTGTTCTGGATTTTGGAGTATCATGGGTATGACACTTGACTTTAGTAGAGTTTTCCTACAACAAAGGCTACCACTCTACTATTGGCATGGCACCGTTTGAGTCATTGTATGGAAGACCATGTCGTTCACCCATTTGATGGGCAAAGGTTGGTGAGACAGGT
This sequence comes from Viscum album, assembly GCA_963277665.1. Classification (NCBI taxonomy): domain Eukaryota; kingdom Viridiplantae; phylum Streptophyta; class Magnoliopsida; order Santalales; family Viscaceae; genus Viscum; species Viscum album. The sequence continues at coordinate 254,608,147 of OY728128.1, read as the reverse complement.
GCTCCTGGGCCAGAGGTAGTGCAGGGAACCACAGTGAAATTCTAACTTGTATGTGAGAGGATGAAAGCGGCTCAGGACCTACAAAAGTCTTATGATGATCGTTGGAGGAGGCCCTTGGAGTTCGAGGTGGGAAATCATGTGTTTTTGAAGGTTTTCCCTCGACGGGGGTAGCAGAGGTTTGGGAAAGGGAGCAATCTATCTCCTAGGTTCATCAGACCTTTTGAGATGCTGAGGCGAGTCGGCGAGGTGGCATATCAGCTAGCCCTACAACCTCAGTTGGAGATGGTTCATGATGTCTTCCACATCTCCCAGCTACGTCGATACTTATACGACGAATCTCACATTATCGACTGGGGAGAGTTAGATTTGAGAGACGACGCAACCTTCGAGGAATGACCAGTCAGAATCGAGGATCGTCAAGAGAAGGGGCTCCGTGGACGAACCATTCCCTTGGTTCTTGTGTTTTGGAGGCATGGTGGCCTCAAGGAGAGAACATGGGAGTGGGAGGCCCAGATGCATGCTCAGTACCCAGATTTGTTTTGACTTGTGTGTTCCCTTTTTCTTCTGAGCATTGTTTTGATGTTTTACTATGTACCATTGATATATGGAATGCTTGGCTTGTCGGTTATGAGACCTTATGTTTCCTTGTTCTCTAGAAGTTTGTAACATGTTCGGATGTGTGGGGAAATGGAAACACCTGACCCTGAATCGATATGCATTAATGCGGATGCGATTGAACCCGTGTGAGCGAGTTAGTGTCGCCTAAAGTGGATAATATCCCTACATAAGAGAAGGAATTTTTCCGCAAACCACATGTTCGGGCAGTGTGTTGGTTGTGTGGTGTTGGGGGTAGTGCAAGGTGGAAAATCCTAATATATAGAAGTGGTAAGGCCCAATCCTTAATCGAGACGCATTAATGCGGATGCGATTAAACCTGTGTAGGCGAGTCAGTGCCGCCTAAAGCAGATAATATCTTTACATAGGAGAGGGAATTCTTAACACCAATGATTAGGGTTGTTGGTTGGGTTCCTGTTATAACCAGAACCCTATGATGTATCTTTTTGGGTTTCCTCTGGGTTGGTTTTTGAATTCTCGAGGATGAGAATGTTTTAAGAGGTATTTGATGTAATGGCCTGGACCTCTCTGGCCCATTCCTTTGTCAAAAAGAAGGTCACGAAGTGTTCTAGAGGGTAAAATGGACTTTTCCCACACTTTCCAAAATTTTGAACCTATATGCCGTGTAGTATGAGTACACGTTGTGTACCCCTTCACCTGCTATACCCCATGTTCAATGCCGTTTCCTTTCCGTGTGAAATAAATGGGTACACGTCGTGTACCCCATACTGCATGTTGTGTAGTCCCTCCTCGTGTACGCGTTACCCTAAAACCGTGTGGTGACCAGTCAATGGTTGTGTGCCGTGTTGGAGTTGTGTCCTTTCCGTGTGAAATAAATTGGTACATGACATGTAAACCATACTATACGCCGTGTAGTCCCTCCCCGCGTACGCGTTACCCTCAAACCATGTGTTGACCAGTCAACGGCAACGTGCCGCGTTGAAGACTCTGTTGGAAGCCACATGGTGACCGTGTGAAATGGCTGAGTACACTCCTTGTACAATAAAGTACACGCTATGTACTTTTGTTTTTATCGCTTATAAAAGGAGGGGTCCCCTCCTCCTTTTCAACTCCCCCCTCTCCTCCCCATTCCTCTGAGCAGAGCTCTCCTAAGAGACTCGAAGGATCCTTTTCTTCCATAACTTCTTCGTCTGAGCTCTGATTTATGATTCTTCAGCGGCCATGGGATCGTAACAATGAGGCGGAACTTATGATCTTGGATCCATCGTATTTCCTTCGTCCTTTCCTTTCCAACTTCTACCCGAGGTGGTTTTTCCGGGACTCAACAAAAGTGACGAACGCTGACGAACCTCTTCTAAAGTTGATCCGGGGGAGCGTTCTGATCAGGACCTGTTGAGGATGGTATCTTACCTTCGTCTCTCTAATTTGTGCATCATGCGGGGTGGGTTTCCTCTTGTTCTGTGAAACAAAGTTGAACTGGTTTAATAAAGATAATAACAGCATTATATAACGGGGATGTGAAGTTTGTGAATGGAGTTAAATTATTTATAACTTGTGATATTATGTTGTGATTTGAATCAGATTCTGCCTACTGAAAATCACAGTTGTTGGGGGACTTTTCTTACGCAATTAAATATTGCCCTATCTTTCTAGACTGTTTTTGCGGATGGAAACTTCATTGAATGTGGAAATTTGGTTAATCACATAAAGTTGGCTGATTTAAAATCTGGAACCGTTGTGTGATCACCCTGGTTGAACAAAATTGAATAATGAACATGTGGGTGTTGGCTTGGATACGTGGCATGTGAGGGGGTTTGTTTATGTGAAGGGGGTGTTTTGTGGGTTGTTGTGAATCGGGTGAGTAGTGGGCTGCGGTTGTCTTGGTTGTGGGATGGTGTGAATGTTATGTTGGTAATGGGCAGAAGGGCTGCGATAGATGGTATTAAACAGATAATGATATACGGGTTTCAGTGTGTTTGTGGTTATGGTGGATGGAAGCAGGGCTGCAGGGATGGGTTTGAATGTGAATGAACTATGGGTTGTGAATAATAAATAAAAAGTGTATGAGTTAATGAATTGTGGGTCATGGTAATAGAAAGGGATTAATAATCAATGGGTTGGTTGGTTAATAAGAAGGGACTTGTTGTGCTTCTTGTGTTTTCCTAACTTGATTTGAGGATAGCAGGGATATGTTTCACGAACGATTGATATGGTTGGTTGTAGTTGGTTGCCTAGTAGATAAGGAACTAAATAAAATAATTGTGCTGAAACGTGAAAACCTAAATTGGGTACGGGTTATTTGTTGTATGAATGCTTCGTAGTAGGAGTGTCGAGACAGAAGCTTAGTTTCTGTTTTTTGAAGCCATAGGTTGGGCTGTGTGTTTGGTATACATATATGTATCAGTATCTTTTGTGTTTTATCGCACCCCACCCATGTAGAGCACTTAGTGCTGAACACTCCCATTTCATGGGAGAGGGTGTTTTCTCCTTAGTTACTAGCTCATTCTTTCTCCTTATTCCCTATGATATGATGGCTTGAGGTGACCTTACACCTAATACCCTTCAGTAGATTTCGATTGGGGTGGTTTTAGCACAAGAATCTTCGGGCATGTTTTATTGTTTCCCAATAATCTTCAGGATGAGGCCCATGTGTGTGCGGGCGGGATACGTGGTTGTGAGGCCCAGGTGTGTGCGGGCGGGATACGTGGTTGTGATGCCCAGGTGTGTTCGGGCGCAATACGTGGTTGTGAGGCCTAGGTGTGTGCGGGCGGGGAGAGTGTGGCAGCGTCAGGACGTTCTCCATTAGGAAGAGAAGCTAACTAATGGGAAATGGTGCAGGGTACCCAATACTCTTGTTTATATATACTACTAATACCTATTCTGATTGTGTTTTGGGGAGTGTGGCTGGTGAGGTTGGGTGGATAGATTTACCTTCTGGGTTTCTTCTGTTGTTCTCAAGGGACATTAGGATGTCTTCCCACCTGTGCACGAGAGCTTTAGATTTCCCTACTGAGTATACTTGTATGATTACCTTATGTTTACATTCAGGTTTCTAGGAGGACTACCAGGGCCGTGCGGGACCATACAAGTCAGGACAGTTGGAGTTGTTGTTATTGTTGTACACTTGTTTCTTTTGGTATTTTACTTTTGAGCTTTCTCATACTTGTACCTTGTTTCATAACTATTTAGACATGCATGTGGGATTGATTTGGGATTATTTCTATACAATTGTTCTTTTCATTTTTGGTGGTTGACTTGTCCTATTTCCCGATCTTAAATAATAAAAAGGGTAATACCTCCCATATTTGTGGAAACTCATACCCTTGGTGCTAGTCACAACCCCGGGGCCTACTGGAGGCGGGACTCGGGGGTCATTATCTCCCTTTCACCATTGCCAGCTCAGGAGGGGCATCATTGGTGGGAGGGGGTCATGACACACCGCCTAGCCGGATGTTATGTGTTGTAACATATCATATAAGATGTCCTCTTTTCATTTAATTTAAAAAATAATTCCTCTTAAAAACACTTATTTCTGATACTAGGGATTAAAAATATACCAACACATAAAACCTCTCCAAAATTGTCATTAATCACATTAGGATCTCACTATTTAAAACTGCAATGGCGTGTTTAGGGCTTGATAATTTGATCATATTTAAGGTTATAGACCATAGATGGTATCCCTAACTCTTAATATAACCTCACATGAAATTATACTAATCTAAAATGATATATAAACTATCATTTCATACCAACTACAACAACCTGGAACCCACACTCTTGGATCCTACGATGTAATCCATAACATTTAATTACCATATTTTAAATAGATAATAATGTCCCAAATGATTCAAATAAAACTAACAACATAAAAAGGATAACATATATCACTTATATAATGGAAAACATTTTAGTTTTAGAGTTTTATAGAATTTGTAAAAACTCATACAAAAACAATTTACATGACATTAAATGGTCATTTCTCTTGCTAAACTCATATTTTCCTTTCAACATTAATACATAATAATCCATATGAAATATATTTGAGAAATAACTTGTTCAACATCATTCATTTAACCATGGTAAAATAATACATTAGAACGATGAGATCATATGATCAGTAAGTGTATGAATAAGAATTAACAATTAAATGGCATCAATGAGAAGAAGAGTGCGTAATTGTATAATGACCTAATCATTGTGCAAGACTGAGTGATAAAGGAACTCATACCCATTAATACCTACATAATTAACTATGAAAATATGTATAATTAAAGATTCAGTATAATTAATAATCAAAATCCATGTGATATCAATATCGACCATTATAAGAATTATATACTCAAAAAAAGATAGTAATTTTTTTTTGTAACTTGGAACATCACATTCAAAAAAACCTTTATAAAAACTTTTAATTAGAATAATCATATTCTTAACATCCAACACCATCATTACCCAATGAATTGGAGATATATAAAGTGACTTTCCCTTTGTAAAATCAATATTAGGCTCACTCATTCATTATGAACTATAATGGAGAAAACCATTCATATAAGATATATTGGGATAACCTGTGAGCTATAATGGGGATCAAACCTTTTATATGCTATAGTAGGATTAATTTTTTTATATAATGATAAAGTACCATGTAAATAATAAAACTCATTCATCATAAAACTCACAAAAAATTTCATTATTCTATTATAGCCTAATAATCCATTTGAAAATAAATGGGTTAAATGGAAATACCATTGAAACATGATTAACCCATGGAAATAAAATGGGTTCTATAACACCATTTTTGAAACATTATTTACTAGTGGAAAAGAAATGAGTTCTAAAACAATCTGTTTGAAACATGGGTAACACGTGGAAAAGAAAAATGATCCACAAAAATCACTTTGAGAAGTCATTATACATTGAAATAAATAATGTAGATGATATAAATAAAAAATATTACCAGTGGAGGACACCTAAATACCATTTTTGTTTTTGATAATGAATTCAAATACCATTGAAATATCATTAAAATCATTCTTGATCAAAATAATCCTAAAACATCCAAATTTTCCCATACCACATGGAGAAATCAGAAAAATAATATCCCTTAATTTAATAAAATAAAATGAAACATAAAATATCAGGATAATAAGTAGGTTCATTAAATATCATTTCAAAGGATATGTATATACAACTGATAGAAAAAAAAGGTTTTAAACCTAAAAAATGTCTAAATGAATAAAACCTATGACAAAAATACATTATTTCATTGGTAAATTTCAAAATATAAATCCTAGAAAATAGAAATGCTATCATGGATAGGTAAAACACTATAAATATATATATAATAATCATAAAATACATTCATCATCATTAAATACACCACATAAATATATATAGTCTAATAAAGAAAAATATATCACAATGGAATATAAATTGATAAAAAACCCCTTACAACTATGGTAACATTTGAATTATAAAAATAAAATGTAATAATAATAAAATTAAATATTTAAATAACATGAATATTATATTATTCCTGATATAATATATCAATAAGGGAAGTAGGTACACCAAAAAAATAAGTAATTGATGAAAATACATTTTTCTCATTGATGTAAAAAGAGTGATAAAAATACCGTACGACTTGATTAAATTTTGAATCATGAGTTTCCTACAAAAATAAAATAAATTTCAACATTTAATATCATGAACTAAATGAAAAATTTTAAATCAAATATCATAGGGAATTATTTACTCCATTAAAATAAATTAGGTTATTGAAAGAATAAGTGTTTCAAAGAAATATCATTTTATACAAATACCCCAAAAAGATCATATCACTGGAGAGAGAATAATTAAATGAAATAATAATTTATAACAAATATAAATCGAAAAAATAAAATTTAAAATATAGTATAAAAAAATCAAAGGTTATTTCACACATATTCTTGGAATAACATAACCAATGACATATAAATTTAACCAAATTAATGAAAATTCAGTTACGAAATCCCTTTCCCTGAGTCTGATTTTTCATGTTTTTCCTTTGTCCTCAAGAATAATAATTTTTTGTTATTTATTTACATTGGTCAGAAACTTTTTGAAGTCTATTATCACATTTATTTCACTTCCAAAAAGTTATACACAATTATATAATCAATAATATTTATGCCGGATGTTTGGACCAAATTAGTATTATGTGTCAAAAATGGAGTTGATAGGTTTACTATAATCAATGAAGTCATTGTTTAAACTTATATAAAATAGTAAACATGAAATTATTATCACATTTTTACATAAATTATACTTTTAATATTAAATATTAAATATGGTTATGAAAAATAACCAATGGTATGAGCATGGTTACATTTGGCCTCTTTGTCATGAAACATAATATTTATTAGGTTTTTAAACATTTTTTAAGGTATTGGTCATACAATATGTCATCTCATAATTAGAATCGATAGGTTTGGAGTGTGTATTTTTTAAAAAATGTACTAAAATAGGGGTTGGATTCAATTTTTTTTTGAAGAAAATAAATTTATTTAAAGAGATTAATAGTTTAAAAATGAAGGAGGTGTTCCAAAAATTATGAGAGAAGGATGTCATTAAATGTTCAATAAAAAACATGGATAGTTAATTATACTAAAATTTTTAACTAGGATAAGTGGATTCTATGGTTAAGGGTTTTCAGGATCATGATTCCCCTCTTGCCTTTTAAAATTATCCACCAAGAACCAACCCTTGATATAACAATCATGATGTCAAGGTTTGGAAATCGACCATAGAACAAGGGATACCATAGAATAATGTAATTCCATGAATGTGGATGCGAAGAAGGGTATTTGTTCTATCCATTCAGATCAAACCATGAATCACACTTTAAATCTCATCCCAATTTCTATTATGATAATAATATTATAGCTTGATTAAACCAAAAAAAGCCATTAAAAAAGAAGCTTGTTAAAATAAACTAAAATTAAATGTTTCAAACAAAAATTACACAAAACCAGTTGCATAAAAAGTGTTGTAAATCCATCCCATGTGTGTGTAACTTACATAAAATAACCATCCACCATTTAAATTGCGATAGAGAAGAGGATGAGGAGGATCAGGTATAACTTCACCTTCAAACTAGATCCCCATATGAGGATAGAGGCTTCTAGAACTTTTAGATTTTGGAGAGTACTCCTATAGGACATCAAAGTATAATCCCCATGCCTCATGGTCGACCATCCTAGTGGGTTTACCAAGTGAATATTTTAAATGAAATTTAGATTGTGGTTTTGGGAAACAATATTTCAAAAAATACATTGAGCATGTTTCAGGTTTATATAAATACTTATCTTGATTCGAAGAAAACTGAAATGTTTTTGTCCCCCCACATTATAATATCCACTGAATATTTTTCATCATTTGGATGCAGAAATATCTTGATATAGATAAAATAAATAAGATAACATTTGACTTATTATAGATTTTGTGTCATAGACATATCTGTTTTGTTGGGAAACTTAATGTAAAATTTATATGAGTTATATGTATAGGAGTTTTATCAAAAATAATTTTGGTTCATCCCACAAAATTTAATCCCAGTTGTTTGAATCTATTAGTTCTATTTTTCATTTGATTCCACTGTGGTTCTTGGAATTTTTCATTCTTTGGTCCAATTATCTTAAATATCTTCATGGGAACTCTAAATCACCTCAAAATACAATAAAAACATAAAAAAGGTGAAATTAAACTTTTTAAAAGTGATAAAAATTAAACTATTGAATAAAAAATTCCGTTAAATTTGTTACATTAATTTTAATTTAAAATAAAAAATCGGTTTAATATTGTAGTATAAAGGTGAAATAAAATAGTTATTCATCTTTTGATTACACCCCACACCTAAAAGTTTAAGCTATTAAGAAAAGTCACATTTCAAATATTTATTCTTGGAGATATGAAAAAATAATAAAGACTTTACATTGGAAATTTAATTCATGATAGAAATGTGATCAACGAAAAAAGAACACCATGGTGTTATTCTTTGTGATCATGAAAAAATGGCTCCCATAAATTTTATCTGAATTAATTTCAATGAGATTTACGATAACTATTTAATAAAACAATTAAAACTTCAACACTAATACTCAATCTCCATGTTAGTGTGAAAATCATTTCATTTTATTCTTTAAACATTATATCTAGTAAATATAGGTTATTTAAAAAAATGTTTTCTTAGTTTATTCTACCCAATGAACCTATCATACATCCATTGAAACCAAATTTTAAGACCCAATCACATATGCATTCCAAAAATTTAAACCATATACTCTCGACCTATATATAACCTTATGTTTTACCTTTCATCACCCCCATTTATTATTATTTATTTTTTCAAATGTTAGAGATTGAAGAAATCACACACTTGTCACTCAGCCCTTGTTTGATCTCATGGTGACACTAATTGTAATAGCTATTACAAGATCAATGGTAGAGTGTTGTTTGACCTAAACAAGATAAAATACTTGATTTTATGTTTAAGTTTTTGTTGTTATTGTTATTTTATTCTTAATTTTTTATTGTGTACAAAATTCATGTAACAGGTACACATGAATACCTCAATCCGGTACAGTAATGAAAATGATCAGATAAGGAACTTATGTAAGGAAAAATCATTTATAACTTTTTTAAATGTTAACCTAAAATATATTTACCTTATATTAAGTAAAAAATATCCACACTTCATTGTTTGCTGAAAAAATGTGTGGTTAAATTTAGTAGACAATTTCCCCATAAACTACTCACTCAAAGGGTACAATTCTTCCCATTTTTTTCAAAGTGATATAACAATTTGTGTCCTTGAAAACAACCATTTTTATGTAAAAATAAAAACTAAATGTTAAATTCATGATAAAACACATATTCAATTAGTGAAAAAGTTGTTAAAGAAGCTAAAAAAGAGAATTTCCTCATTCATTTTCATTTATTTAAATTATTAAGTGGGAATAATTTTCCACTATTAAGTGGCCATCATTTTCCATGATTAAGTGGGAATAGAAAATGAGTATTCCATATAAAATGTGGGGGGGGATGTAATAATAATACAGAGAATGTGAAAAAGATACGAAAGAAACAATATGTTGAAAATTATTAACTAACCCACAAGTGTTCTCCCCCCCACATAGAGTGTGAAGTAACATAACTATATGAAAAGGGAATATGGGAAGGATGGATAAATATTTTGGGGTTTTATTGGTAGTTTTCTTCTTGAAGATGGAGTTCCTCTATAGTGGACACTGAAATGGCTTCGTGAACATGCTTCAACCAGTTCCCATTGATAACGAAGGTTTCTTTTGTTTCTTCTTTCGTAACCTCAAAGACAAAAAATGGATGAAAATTAGTAATCATGTATAAGACAAACCAGAGGAAATGATGTGTAATTAGATAAAATATTATCATTTCATTTAAAATTAGGACCTTATGTCCAATGTGGAATTGATGGAGAAGGATGAAGCAGTCTTGGATTTCCTTGGTTGTCTACTTATAAACCTATGAGTTCTCAAAATATTCTCTTCTCATGTCGTATAAGTTCTAAATTTGTAAATTCCTTTGATCCCCTGCACGAGAAAGATTAGAATTTAATTTTTAATAGCCTAGTAGTCTTGGTGAACGATCTCAATAGGGAAGTAAAAAGTCTTCACCAAAACAAGATGATAAGGTAATATTATAATGGGAGACTTAAAAATATTATTTTAATACCATAATGAATCATTGAGTCTAAAAATCATATATTTTCTATTGGGATAAACCATTTTTCTGATAATATGTTTTACCTCTCTATTGGACACCTCATCTTGGCCATTAGTCTATGGGTGATATATATTTGACACTAGATTCCCAACCCCATACCGATGCAAAATTGATATCATTGTTTGGTAAAAAAATGTTCCACCTGGTCAATAATGATTAGACTAGGTAATCTGAACCTACAAAGAATTTGGGTCCTCAAAAATTACAGAAGTTTCTTGGAATTATACTTCTTCTGGACTTGTAGGATCTTTTCTACCATTATTTTTAAGAATTCTACAATTCATGTAATGAGATTACTATTTCAAAATCCTAAATGATTTTCAATCTTCCTTATTATTATCAAAGGGGGCCTAAACCTCATCCATTTAATAAAATCAGAAAAATGTACATGTTTTCAAAGGAAATGGGAAATGGATCCATAATGTCAATGAACCAAACAAAACAATGTCATGAAAGGGAATGGGTTATTATGGAATTTAATTTTTTTTAAATAAATTCTCCATTCATTTCAATTGGGTTTAAGATTTATAGAAATCCTGGAAATCCCAAAATAATTTTCACCAAAATATACAAGAATTGAGGATTTTATGAGAAGTATATTGGGGACAAAAATGGACCCCACAAGCAAGAGTATGAAAGAACCGACATACAACTTAAAACTCACTAGAGAGGACACAACACTTATGGAAATGATCACTACATGTGCACCAAAGGTATAGGTCATCCCAAATATACTAAAAAGACACATGTTTTAGAAGGAAAACATGGGTTTTATTGAAATCAACAGGAATGCAAGATTCTACCACATAAATTACTATTTCAGCATACTAAGGAATAAAATATTTTAATTGATAAAATATCTCATTGGAAAAAAATTCATTTTTGGGAATACATGGGAAAATTTAAATTTATGTGCATGGAATGATCCTACTAATAGGGTCATCCAGCACATTCTATGCTCCTATTTTAACCCTAATTTCTAAATTGAATTACTCAAGTACCCGCATCCAGTGAATGGGACATAGTTTGGCTTATGGATTCGTAAAGAGATACCCGAGGGAAATATTGTCTATGTAAACAATAACATGGGACCCTAAAAGGGATGACCTTAATATATCCTTGGAAAACACAACGAAAAGGAATACTTTTTCAGTTGTGGTGTTCTTTTCTTGGGAAATGTCTAATGAGTGTGTGACATATGCTATGAAACGTTGAGCTCTATCAAGCCATTATGATAAGACTGGCCATACTAAATAGTTATTGGTTTCACACATGAGCTCAAATCACTACCACAAAATAGTCCTTTAACAGTGTTGGTCATTATCAACACTAAAAAGTTCCTTGATAAATTGTACCTTTTATCAGTGTTTTTTTAGAATTGATAAAGGTACCCTTTATCAGTACCTTATTTTTTACACTGCTAATGGGTACCCTTTATTAGAACTTCACTTTTATCATTAATAACGGTTAAACATTATTAGACATTTTATAGCACTGATAAAGGTCCAAATAAAATGAAATAATTGAATAAATTAATAACAATAAATGAGTTTATAAAAAAATTTGAAAAAATTTATTTACTAAATAATTATTGAAAAAAATGAGTTAAGTGATTATACTATATATATATATATATTATAAATGCAAATAAAATGTATTTTTTAAATATATAGATAAATGAAAAATGAGAATTTAAAATAAGAAAATTGAGAAAATCATCAAACATTTCATTAATTAGATAATCATTGATAATGTTAATAAATAATTTATATTAAATATATAAATTTATATAAATTTACATAAATATGATTTATATTATAGAAAATATTTATGCTCTTCATTAAATTTTCATATATTTAGTAACTAGGGGTAATAATTAAAAATTAATATGAAATAAATGTACTTACTAATTGAATAGGTAATGGACATAATTGATGATGTTTGACTTGTCTATTTAACATAGATCAAACATGTGTCATATTAAATTCACATAAACAGAATTAATGAGTTTTTATATACAACACACACACACAACTTATCCATTTTTTCATTATTTTTAATGTGTACTTATTTATAATGTTTTTAATGTCACTCATTTTTAACATTCATACTCTTAAGATTACATATTCATTAATAATGTTAAAAATCTATTTGAAAAAACATATTTATGAATATATATATATATATATATTTTAAAATTATTTATAAAAAAATATATTTATAAACAGACATTTACTATAATTATACATTTATATATTTATAATTATAAATAAATAAAAATTTATTTAAATGTATTTAAATAATAATAAATAAATACTTATATATATTTAACTAATTATTAAATTTATAATCAATTTATTTAAATATTGAATTTATTTATTATATATATATTTATAATTATGTTATTAAATATATATATATATCATTATATCATTATATATAATGATATAAATGTAATTTTTTAAATATATTTGTATAATTATAAATAAATAATTATATATTAAAATAATTATAAATTATAAAAAATATATCTAAATAAAGAATATATAAACTATATATATATTTATTATATTTATATATCTATATATTTATAGTTTTCTATTTATAATTGTAATTACAAATCCATTATCAGTGATTAAGTAATAAGCATTGATAAAAGGATTATTTATAGGTACTTTTGTAGTGTTGATAATGATATATCATTTTCAGTGCTAAATAGAGACGTTAAAAAAACATTTTATCATAACTTATTACTTAAACACTAATAAAAGTGTCACGATCAATTTAAAAACCCTAAAAGTCGTGAAACTATCACGATATCTGAAGATTACTATGGAAGGAACCCACTTCCATTGCTCCTCCACAGTTAATCAAATTTCAAATAAAGGCTCAAAAAATCCAATTCTCATATTCCAGGATCAAATGATTTAAGGGTCGAATGAATCGAAGGCTCAATCGTAAGACATTCTCTACATTCTTTCGAATGTAAATCTTTCTTGACATTAAATTATGGAACTCAAGGTGTAAAACATCAATGATTCTGGCCATGGTGGTTTTTGTTTTGCAACTTCGAGCGTGTTGAGTTGGCCATATTGGGGATTTTCAATGGAGATCGTCCATATTGATGCTTTTAATTTTTAGAATGTGAAACGCCTATACTGTGAGACTTTCTAGCTTTGGTCCCATGGAAAATGAGCATCTCCTTCCATCTGAATTATAATCTTGAATTAATGTAGGGGATTTTTGAGCTGGTCATTAATTTCAGTTAAATTGTGGTTGAATCATGATTTATCTTCATTGGATAAATGTTGGAATTAAGAATATAGTATAATTCCCATCCCATTTTACATCTTCTATATAATTTTTTATATAAATTTTGATGATTAAGGTTGGGTAGCCGATGAGACTACTTCCTAATGTATTAAACAGACTATTTATTTTTCTATTTGTTTATTAAGGACATTTAATGGGGAGTTATGTTTTAATTATCTGTTAATTTTAGGATTGCACATTGATTTCTGAGTGATGTAAGGGTATTCCATAGAGAACATGTGACCTTAGGAGAGTTGTTTCATCTCGGTTGAGGCTAGTTTGTATGTGATAGATGTTGTAAGGGTTGGTGTGTTTTTATCCCTTGTTTGTGATATATCTTGTTGATGTGTATTATTTATTTATGCTAAATGCATTATGGACAACCCTTGAATATCAAGGATATAGTTCAATGTGTATTGAATGGCCTCCCTTCCTTCAGATGGGTAGAGATAATGTTAAGACCACCCTAAAATCGTTGGGAATGGTCGATGAGGTGATATGTCCTCCCAAGAGTCTTGAGATATTTTCGAATAATTGGTATACCATTAATATTAAATGTTATAATTCCATAGGTTTTATATCACATTTTTAAAAAATGAATAGAATTGAGGTTATCAAATTGTATATATTTGAAATTATTTTTAGGTATTCATCATTTTAGGTATACATGTTATGGCTCCAATAATAGTAATATTGGATTACCATCCATTTATGTGCAAAACTCGATATTTTTTAAAATGTTTTATCAATAATGTTTTATAACTTCAAGTTGATTAAATGATAGTTTATTATTCTTATTTATCATATGTTGGATTCTGATTACTCCTTAATTGTTTAAGTTGTATTTTATTTTTTTGGGGAGTTTTATGAAAGGATTCACATGCCTCAAGAAACACTTATGATTGACACTTATGGATTGGGACTCATCCCACATCACTTTCATATACAATTATAATCTTTATCATCTTCATTTTCTGAATATTTATTATTGAAATATGTTTCTTAAGAATCATCATCCATATGTAATATGTTTCTTATAATAAATTATCCATTTTTCCTCATATGGACGAAAACTTCTTAGAGTATTTCAAGCAACATAGGTGCATGTCCAAAAAAGAGATGGAGGATGTGTGTCAAACAATAAACAGAAATGATAAATGTCTGGGATATGAGATGATGAGGATGAATTTTTTCTATAACTATCACCAAGGAATGAAATAATACGATAAAAAATTCCATAGTGGAGTAATTCTTTTCTTAAATTCAATTACTCATTTTCATCATAGCATACTCAAATTTATTAAAACAACCATATGTTGGGTTTCCCTTATTAGAATTTTCTATAACATTAAAATTTTATAATTAATATCTTATGGGTATTGATTTCTTTTATTTAACAAAATAAATATTTTTTGAATCCCATAGGATGCATATGAATTGAAAATGGATTCACAAAAATCATTTTACAAAATATGATGAATATGGTGTCAAATATTTCATTAAGTTTTCATGATAGTATGCATACAACCGTTCTCAAATACGTTTTCTGTGTTTATGGTGTTTTTATTAAAGATACATTAGTTTGAATGATTTGAAATGGATAATTACATAAATAGGGAATATATTTGATCTATAAATGTTTGACTAATCAATGGGGAAAACTAAATTTGGACACCGATGGAGATGATACTACTATTTATGGATCATTTGAAATGAATACCAGTGTAAATGATGATTGATATTTCTTGGATGAAAGGAAAATGAATATCGAAGTTGAAATCTATGATTGTAAAAAAAAATTAGAAGATAAATAGATATTACAAGAAACCATTTCATACAGGTTGTACTAAATACACAACATTTTCACCTGTATGATTGTAAATAATTTGAAATCATGCTGGGGAAGAAGTGACACCAGATTTACAGAACTACTTGGTCTCTTGAATTTAGTGATACCATGATAAAATGAACTACCAAGTCAAAAATATGATTCTCAACTGATTTTATTTTCACTAGAAATTATCTCTAGAAAATTCATGCTTGTTCAAATGATTTTATATTGTTTCACATGGATCATGAATGACTTATGAAATTTCTTAAGTGTGGCATAAATCCAAACATTTAAAATGAATTAATTTCATTAAAATATATATGTTAATTTCCTATCATTAAACTGTTTATATGTCTGTATGGAAGTTAGGAAATAATGATAAAATTGACATGGGATGAATATATAATAATTAAATATGGGAACCAATGTCATACAACATATTCTCTAAAATGGAAGTAAATTGATTACAATTATTCTGAATTTTGAATGCAGCCAATAATATTTCATCTTTCTTTATTTATAGATATAATACATCCTTTTTGTGTATAGAGTAGTACTCATAGTATATAAACCATAACAATGTTAATTAATATCATACCACCATGGTTATTCAAGATGTAAAAATAAATTACATTACATATGATTATATCTGTTCGAAAACAACCCGATAATGATATTGACGTCTATTTGTCACTATTGATTGATGATTTAAAATTGATATGGAATGTAGGTGTTACAATTTATGATGCTCATTGAAGTGAAGAATTAAAATTTAGGGCCATGTTGTACGGGACAAAAAATTAATTCCATGCTAAAGGATATTTATCATGATGTAACATTAAAGGAATGTTGGGGTGCCATAAATGTTAAAAACAAACATGCTCAGTTCTGTTGGAACATTCCTCGAAGACTGTATTTTTGGGACGTCTGATATTTTTTCCACAATTATATAAATATCGATCGTGTAAAATATCATTTGATGGGAATAGTGAACAAGGTACACCACCATCTCTAGTATCGTGTGATCAACTGTATAATAACATAAATGATATGGACACTTTTATTTGCAAAACCACTTTCGAAATACTTTAAAAAATATTCTTGGAGGAAGAGATCAATATTTATTTAATTACCATATTGGAATTTTTTGTATGTCGGAACTTTTCTTGATGTCATGCATATAGAAAAAAATCAATATGATAAGTTCATTTGAACAATATTAAATAGTCATGGAAAAATGAAAGAATACATCAAGACTAAGTTGGACTTGATAGAAGTGGGGATACAGGAATAAATAGAACTAGTGATGGGTAAAAAGAAAACATTTCTTCCTCTAGTAGCTTAAACTCTATATAAAAAGGAAAATTTTAAAATTTTCCTTCTTTATAATATTGGAAAAGTTCCATAGGGGTATTCATAAAATATCAATAATGGTATGTTAGTGACTAATTTAATGTTACAAGGACTAATATTTAATGACTATCATGTTTTGATGAAAAATTTGATGCCTATTTTTTTTATTTAATTCCAACTCAAAAAATAAAACATAAATCATTATTTTTCAAAGCCATATGAAACAAAGTTATAGACCTGAGGATTTTTTCCATCATGATTAAGGAAATTGTAGTTATATTATTTGAAGTAGAGATGTTCTTCCAACCATCATTAATTCATATAATGATCCACCTGATTGTTAACTTTGATAGAGAGGCTCAACTATGTGGTTTTAACCATTAGAAATCAATATACCCCATTGAACGGTGTATGAAGATTTTGAAAGGCTATGTCAAAAATTGAAGTAGACCAGAAGGGTTTATTGGACAATGATATATTGTTAATGAAGTTATTGAATTATATATTAATTTCCTATCAAATTTTGACAACATCGGCCTCCCAAAGTCTCGTCACAATGAATACCATATGGGGGAGGGGATTTCCAGAAGATAGGTGGTCATAATTACCTTGACATTGAAGGTGAAATAACACCTTTACATTTCACATAATAGTGAATATTTTGATCCATAAATTGAATCCCACAATGAAATTATTATAGATTTTAGTCCGTTAATGGATGACAGAGGGATATCAAAAACACAAAATCAATAGTTTGTTGGATTTTTTTAATATCGGGTTTATAAGAATTTATTCTAAAATATGAATCCATTATTCAAATGAGTTAAATGTATATCCTGGGGACTAAATGGAGATGTTATCTCTTACCCTGGTTTTGTAATCAATGGTTATACGTTCTATACAAAAGAACACAATCACTATAGTATGATTCAAAAGAAGTGGTGTTTGGCTTATGGCTAAATCAATTTACATATTTGTTTCCATGTATAGAAATAAAATTTATGAAAATGTGCCCTATTTTTCTTTATCTAACATATATAAAAGTCAGATTATACAAAATTTCAAGTGTATGTTTTCTATTGAAAATGGGTTATGATTATAAATGTATTGAATGTTTATGAAATGGGATTCATGTAGGTGAATTTCAGTGTGGAAGGGGAAAAGGATGATGCATTCAAAATGGGATCACAAAAAATACAAGTATTTTATGTCTCCGATCAAAAAATAATAATTTTTTAATTTAACTATTAGTGACTAAAAAAATTTCATGTGATATGAATATTCAATCAAGGATAACCCTTTTATTGGGAGAACCCAATAAGATCATGTAGGTCCCAATGAAGATAAAGTAATTTAAATTATAGGGGAAAATAAATAGGGGATTTTGATTCTCTATAGAGGAACTAAATTCCAAATACCCTTAAAAATAAACATATTTCAATGAGAGGGTAAAATAGTTTTAAAATATAATATATTTTTATTCATAATATTATATGTTATCTACCACAATTACATATTCTAAATTAAATGTTTGACTACTCTAGAAGAAAATAACTTCTTAAAATGTCAATTTTCCTAATCCCATATATGAAAAAAAAATATAATGAAGGAACCCCTTTGGAAATATGTAAAGGTATTGTTACAATATACATTCTCAATTTTTCCAAAAAATTATATAACATTGAATTGATTTAATTTTAATTACTCTTTGTAGTTTTGCATAATTTTAGATGTTCTATTTCTATATTTCAATCCTAGAGGATAATCAATGTTATTGTCCTTGTTCAATCACAAAGTTAATCTCGATGTTTGCAAAATAAAATCATTGTCCACTAAATTAATGTAATGTTTTATATTTTCATTCAATTTATTTATTTTTATTATTACTCACATTATAAATTCTTTCATATAATGGTGTATTATTTTGTTTGAGTTGGGTTCTTCTATCTATATTTCATCCCTTTCCACACCAAAACAACCACAAACTTCGTCTCCATCAAAACCATTTCTCCCCCATATTGTTTCATTTATCACTGTCCTTTAAGTTACCTCCACTTCCATTGCAATAATTTTGTATTCACTTCCTATACTCAATTAAAGAGTCAATCATGATGTTCTTATAGAAAAATTATATATTTAATTTAGGGTATGATTTTTAAGTACAAATTAGTTGTTTTTAGTATTACTCAAAAAATAAATGTTTTCTCATACATGTGGATTATTTTGTTTGAGTTGGGGTGGTCTGTCTATCGTTCATTCCTTTCATAACAAAAACATCTAAATACTTATTCTCCTCCAAAACAATTTCAACCCTATAGTGTGGACATCTATCCCTTTCCTTTATGTTCTCACTACACTCAATCATAATGGTAATCTTGATGTTTTTATAGTAAAATATATGTCTATAGAATTAATTTATTATTTCCTAGTTAGGTTATATTTATTTATTTTTAGTATTACTCAAAAAATATTTTTTTTCATATACATGGGGATTATTTTTTCGAGTTGGTGTGGTTTTTTCGAAGCTCTCATGATCGTGAGAGAGTGGCCTTTGAGCCTGCAACTTAGATAATGAAAATAAATAAATCTGTGATGAATGCACACAACCATCATGTAAATTTGAATCCATAATACTAATTAATTAATTTTTAATCATTTAATATACTACTTTTATGTTAATTTCTATATCATTTTTATGTAATACTAATTTAATTATTTTCACATATTTTTTTGGAAGTCATATTGACTTAGTGTTCTTAGTAAGAACACTTTAATCATTGAAATACAAAAGAGTATAGGAAGATAATTTGCTCACTTTGGTAACTTTTAATGATATAATTGAAAAACGATACCCCTCTACTCTTCTATACTTCAACAATGAGAAAGGTTATTCTGATAAGAACATCGAGTCAATATATAGTGTTCGATGTTTGACAAATAAAGGTAGTGTAAATTGTTGTAATATTGAATGTTACGATTTCTTTGAGACATTGGGACTTTTAAGAATCATTCATACTTCAATATAACACATTTTGTAACTAGTGTGACTAAAAGTTCTTATTTTTATTTAATACCAATCCAAAATATTTAGATTGTTTTGATACACTAGGAAAGTGATCCATAATTCATTTGTGATTTTTATGAATCATTTTCAACAAAATTTGATACACTATATGCCAGGTATGATTCAAATTGTCTGTTATTAGTTTAAAATTGGAAATTTGGATAAATAGATATTAGTAACAGTAAACTAATCAAACATGATAGTATTTCAATAATAATTTAGTAAAAAGATTAATAAGTTATTCGTGAAGTGTTGGAATTAGTCTCACATCAAACTGATACATGATGTAATCAGTATGTGGCAAAGTTCATGATTCCAATATAAAATGAAATTTTAGTTGAAAAGATAAGTTATGTACTCGAAACTGATAATTTTTTGATAGTTTTTATACATTATGGAAATGATCTATAAGTTATTGTAGATGTGTATGAACCAGCGTCACCTAAATCCAACACCCGATGTCAATGATACGACCTCACGTGCATCCTTTTATTTAAAATTGACATAAATTTTCATAAAATGGAGTACTGACCAACTCAAAAACAATAACACACACTGGGATTTCCATGATTCATTATAAAAATGATACATTTTAAATTTTTCCAATGTAATAATAGCCACACCTCAATCTGATACATGATGTGCCTGGTATGAATCAAGGTGTCTCTTATCAGTTTAAAATCAATATTATAGATAAAAAATGGCCACTCACTAATAACTGATCAAACACACTTGGATTTCTTGATAATTTATAACAATGATAAATATGTCATTTTTGATGTGTAAGAAATAATCTCATATCTAAACAACACATTATGTGATCAAAATGAGTCGAAGATCATGTATAATGTTTAAAAATACATTTTAGTATAAAATAAATGTGAAATACTAAAAAATGATAAAGCACATTCATGTTATTTGAATACATTAGGAAGAAGATCCATATGTCATTTTAGATGTATATGAATCTTCTTCTCCTCATCTCGACACATGGTATGTCCTATATGACATCAACTATATCTTTTTTTTAAATTGACATAAATTTTAGTCAAAAGGATAAAAAACCTATGAAAAACCAAGAAAAAACATTCAGATTATTTTTATAATTTACATAAATGGTCCATAAGTATTTTTTTATAACCTAAAAACCATTCTCAACTGAATCCAATAGACTATGTGCCCGGAATTTCTAAAAGTGTCCGTTATTAGTTTAAAATCAACACTTATGTTCAAAAAATTCCCCTCACTGCAAACCAATTAAAAAAATCCATATTTTCGTGATAATTTTTGATCACTATTAATATGTTTTTTTTATGTGTGGGAATCTATCTCACATCAATCTATTACACGATGTGGTTGGTATGAGTCAAAGTGCAAGTTTCTAGTTTAAAATGAATTTTTTCTAATAAAAACAACTGACATAATAAAAACTTATAAAATGAATTGGGTTTTTTTGTACTTTAGTAAAATTACCAATAATTTGTTTAATATTTTTTTCATGTTTCCAAAACTCAATTAGACACATAGTGTGATTCTTATGACTCCATGTTCTTCTTTTAATTCAAAATTGAGATCAATTTTATTAAATTGTAAAAATGGCCTAATCAAAAACAATAAAACACATTTTTATTGTTTCAATACATTTTTAAAAATGTTCTATAATACATTATAGATTAGTAGGAATTGGTCCTCCCTCAATCTAATGCACGGTGTGACCACCGGTATGACTTCTAGTGCGTCTTTTTATAAAAAACTTACATCAATATTTATAAAATGGACACCATCCCAACATAAATCCGATCAAATGAATTAGGATTGTTTTGATAATTTATAGAAATGATCCATAAGTCATTTGATAGGTGTAATAATTTCCCACATGTCATTCTAATGTATGGCATGATCGATATGACTTCAAGAGTGCCTTTTTATTTAAAATTGACATTATTTTTAGTAAAATTGACAATTGACTAACTAAAAACCAATAGAAAAAATTCTTGATATTTTTATACATTATGAAAATGATCCATAAGTAATTTTTTAAATTTTAGAATCAGGCTCACCTCAAACTGATACATGATGTGCCCAATAAGATTCAAAGTGTTTGTAATTCACCTGAAATTGACATTTTTCGTCAAAAAATGGCAGTCACTAAAACCAGATCATGCATGCTCTAAAATTATTCATAATTTTTGGAAATTATTAATAAGTAATTTTTCATCTCTAGGAATCAGTCTCACTCCAAACAAATACATTATGAGATTGGTATGAGTTAATGTGTATGATTCATGTTTAAAATGACATTTTAGTAAAAAATACATGTGACATAATCAAAATCTAGATAACACATTAGGATTGATTCGATAATTTAGTAAAATTATCCATATATTTGGGATGTTTTGGAATTGTAAAAACCTAAATTTGGTGTATGTTTTGACCGTTATGGCTCCACATGAATATTTTTTTTAAAATTGACATCAATTTTAGTAAAAAGGAAAATGGGCTACTGAAAAAGATCAAACACATTCTGATTGGGTTCATACCTTATTAAAACAATCATTAATTCATTTTAGATGTCTAGGAATTGGATAAATCTCAAATTTCTGCATAATGTGACCAGTATGACTCTAAGAATCTCTTTTTATTTAATATTGACATCACTTTTAGTAAAATGGACAACTGGCCGACTCAAAACTAAGAAAAAACATTTACATTGTTTTGATACATTATAAAAATGATCCATATGACCTTTGTGACATGACAGAATCATCTACACCTCCATCAGATACACTATATTTTCGATATGACTCAAAGTTCCCATAATTAGTTCAAAATCAACATTTCAGTTCAGAAAGTGTCACTCATGGAACCACTAGGCTACACCGATTGGGATTTTTCTTATACATATTTTATTATTTTTCATAGAGATAGTTCTTGAATATGAATAATAAATAGTGTGATTTATAAGAATTCACCAGAACTAAAATCTGGTACACAATGTTCCTAGTATTCCAGAAAGATTAGTTTAAAATTTACACTTTCAGACAATTTATTCCTTTATATTATTACTAAAATAAGAATTTTATTCTTATACATGTGAGTTCTTTTTCAAGAGAAAAGTTTATTTTTTGGAAATATCATGATTCAGGGTCAAGGTCAAGAGATAGAGGAACATTGGTTTTTTTGAATGTATGTAATAATTTGTACATATGTCCTTATATAAAATAATGTTTGAAATGTCTATAATATAGAGTTTTCTTGTTGAAATTTTTTGTAAGTTTCATTTAATTTTAATCATCTATAAGTAAATTATTTTGTTGATATGTGTCAGTGGTTTGTTTCTATGATGTGATGTTACATCAAATTTCATTGGTGTTATATTGTGTCGTTATATCACACTAAAATATGACCCTTTATTAGTGCTTTTGAAATGGATGACATATTCATCCTTAATATGCACTTTTGAAACAATTTCTAAATGTTTCTTTTATCAGTGATTTGAAAAACACAGATAAAGGGACACTTTATTAGTGAAAAATAAAAGCACTGATACATGGGTCCTTTATCAGCCATAAAAAATTATTCATAAAGGATCCATTCATCAACGATTTTTTAGTGTAAATAGAGGATCCATTTGTCAACACTTTTTAGGATGGATAAAAGTCACGATATTTTTATATCTCTTCAGCTATTAATGCTTCTCTATCAATGATAAAGGCCATATTTAGTATTGATCAATGAATATTTCTAGTAGTGATTGAAAAATACAATTGAGGTAGTTGGATTAACATGGTTGATTTGATACTCCATTTCAATTTAATACTAGAATCCTTATATTCTATATTTAAAAATTATTTTTATTTTTATAGTAAGTGAGAGAGTGGTAGTGCATTCTTACAAAAGTCTCAAATGAAACAATGATAATATCCAACATGACTTGATAAAGAATACATATCCCACACAATTTTGGGGAATTGTAGGAAATAAATTACATCCATATTTAATTTATCTACCTAGATACCATCCACATAAATGACATGCCCAAGTTCTCTAACTTTTCACACCATGAGATGAAATTTCACATAATTTAATATAGTATTAATTTTCAATAGAGTGACATTGGATATAATTGAGACTACTAAAACACTGATCTTATAGGATCCATAAACAATGAAATCATCCATGAATATATCCAGGAAATTATCAATGTGATACTAAAAGATACTAACCATGAATCACTAGGAAGTATCTAGAGGATTTTTTGGACCAAATAACATCACCTTATATGAGAATTAGTCAAAGGGGAAAGTGAAGGTTGTCTTTTAATAATCCACAGTCTCATTATAGATATGAGTGAATCCATAATAACCCTCAAGGAAATAGTAGTGAGCCTTCCACGCTAGACTCCCTAGTATTTTTTCAATGAGCGATAACGGGAAGTAGTCATACTTAGTGTATTGGTTTGGTCGGTGGTAGTTTATTTAGAGACACAATCTTTTCACTACATGGGTTGGAACCGAGTCATTGTTCACCATTAAAATCATTTTTTAGGAACTACCTACATCAGACCGACCCATTTGATGTTAGAGATGGGGTAAATGATTTCCACAAGCAATAATTATGTTAAATGTATTTTAAAGACATCTATGAGGTTTGGGTTCTATAAATGTTGGGCTTGCCACACTATTTTAATCTCATTATTTAAAAATATATCATGCATGTAAATCAATGGAATGATACCCAGAATATTAGCATGTTTCCATCCAAAATCATGTTTATAATCCTTGAAAATTTCAAACAGTAAAAATTCATATAGCAGATAGAGTGAATTAGAAATGATGATAGAAAACATGTTTCCATT
This sequence comes from Viscum album, assembly GCA_963277665.1. Taxonomy (NCBI): domain Eukaryota; kingdom Viridiplantae; phylum Streptophyta; class Magnoliopsida; order Santalales; family Viscaceae; genus Viscum; species Viscum album. The sequence continues at coordinate 254,583,349 of OY728128.1, read as the reverse complement.
CTCTATATATGAATTTTTCAAATTTTGCAGTGGTTGGTTAAGTTCCAGTTCTAGGGTATTTTGGATTTATTGTATTGAATGTGAAATTGAGAGTTCAATGATTACATTTAACTACATAATTGTCACTTCCTCAGATGAGTAATTATACATTATATTCTTAGTTATATTATTTAGGGTAATGGGATCCTCATGGCTCAATAAATCCTAAATTAACAAACATCCTTAACATTTTTCTAAACTGGTACCAAACATAATTCATGATTCATTACATAGAATATCAATCAATGTCGAAAAAAATGGAATCAAGGGATGTAAAATATATTATTCCATGGGATGAGAGTACATAAATTAAATTAACTAATGGTGGGTAATTTTTTTCCAAGGGGTGCCTCATGGAATCAAGGCTGTCGAAGTGGCCAATGTCAACAAAAACCTCCATAGATAAGGTACCATTGTGGAAATTAATTATGTTTTTTGAGGATAACATGAAATGAAAACCCAATATAATTGAGTCATGTACATTCTTAATATCATATTACATTTTAAGAATATAAAAATCATCTGGAAAAATTAAATTTTGAACCCTCAAAAGAACAACCTCTAACACACTAGAAGGTTGAGCAGTACTATGATTTTCCAAATGTGCAAAAATTCAAATGTGCATAATTTCCCTAACTTAAAATGAGGATAAAATATACTGAGACATCAAATTAATATAATAAAACTAATCAATCATAGCATGGGGAAATAAATACTCCCCCATAGTGAATAGAGTCTAGAATGTTCCTAAATCATTGATTCTTGTGCGAAGTTATGGCTCTATAAATTCTGATATTTTCCTCCCCAATCTATTATTTTCAACACCATTAAGTCACCTTTATTGTGTACATGTCTACACACTAAAATTAGTGTATCATGGAATTTGATTTATGTAATCAATCAATTGATTGTTAACCTATAATTTTGTGAATTTTTATAATATTTCCCAATATAGATCAGTTTTTTTATTTCCTTGGTTGGGTGGTCCATTAGATAAATGGAAGTGGATTGGTTTTTCTTGGTGGTTCATAAATTAAGTTATCATTTTTTTGTAGGGATTCTTTAAATACAATGTTTTACCTAATTTGGACTATTTTCAGTGGTTTGGACGGTGGTCTCCTCAGAAGGGGATAACTATAATGGAGAGTGAATTTTAATTTTATGTTGTGTTACACTCTTAATCATTTTGGAAATAACATTTCCCATATCCCTAGGGTTTAATAGTGGTTATGATTGTAGTTTACCCAACCAATGATTTTTTATTTCCCCCATAGTGTTAGTGAGTTATCTTAATTAGGTATTTTGGTCCTATATGGATGCTTGTGTGGTTTTTTGAAATTGGATATCTTTTCAATCTATTTTATTCATCATGCCTTCTAGGATGGGATCATGTTTTGGAGGGGGTTGCAGAAAATTCCTTTATGGTGATTGAGTATTAGGGGGGTGGGTGAATACTCTTTCATGGTTTGTACCATGGTTTTGAGGTTTGTTGTAAAAACCCCATTTTCTAAAGGCCCAGTTTTCATTCCACCCAAGGTTTGACGGACAATATGGTTATTTCATAATGGGTTGGTTATATGGGAGGCCTTGAAATATTTCCTCACAGTTGTCAGAAGTTTATCTCAATTGTGGTAATTGCTCATAATAGTGGGTGTCATCCAAATAGATAACAAAATAGATTAAAGGAGGATATTGGAATTTTCCTTGGGAAATTGGTACATGTTAAGAAAGGCCACTTACCTCTACAAACATCAAGTAAAAATGATTTGTAAACTCATAAAATTTCACTTAGGGACACCTTTAATGTGTATAATATACCTCTATTATAATTTTTGAGTATTCTGTTCCATGTAATACATGATGAACGTTGAATAAATTGAGGTTTTATCAACTATCACACAACCTACAATAAATTCAATCATGATTCGATCAATTGGAATTAAAACATCATAAAAATACTATATTAAAATATGATCACTTATTTGGTGGTGTGGGAAACATGAACAAATCCTTTTAAATATTTTTTATAATTCGTGATGTGTTTCCCGAATTGATTATCTTATTCAACAAATTTCATTCCATATTATTTCATTTAGAGAGGCTAGGAAATATTTTTCCAGAAAAAGGAATTTCATGTCCGCCCAACCTCTAATTGGGGAATTAAAATAATATATCTATTTCATTGCAGGGTATTCTAATGAAAATGGGAATTCCCTAAGCATTTATTATTCTTCATACACAATATTAGGTTTTAATGTTCAATACACAATGTAATATTATTTTATGTTATTATGTGGATCATCTCCCACAAGTTTATTAAATCAGGGTAATAAGTGAATTATACTGGAGTTATGTTAAAATTAGTGTGTCTCACCATGTAATTGAATATATAAAGGTTTGAAAATAACAACAGCTGAGGTTAGTTCTTTTTGTGTTCAATTTTTTTAACCATTTTATATAAATTTTGTTCAGTTTCATGATCGGTTCTAGAAGAAGAGGGGTTAAGACAAGTATCAAGGTGTGGTGTGTCCTCCTTTAAAGGGTTCTCATGTGAGTCTCAGTGGTGATGATGTAGGATTGTGTCCAGCTTAGGATTGAATGGAGGTAAAGTTCTGTAATGTCCCGAACCTCTCCAGTCCATCACTTTGTGAAAATGTGGTGTTAGAGGCGTTTTGGGAGGTTAAGGAGACTTGGGGTGCGTTTGGGTGGACTTATAAGAAAAACTAAAGGGCTACAGCTTTCCCACTGGAGGCGCACGGTTGGTCTAAACCATGTGGCCAAACCGTGCGAGGTTGGTCTTGGACGTAGAGGATGACACACGGTTAGCGTACGATTTGTCTAACCGTGAGGCCTAACCATGCAAAGAGTGTTGACGAGGCAGTAGTGATAGCATAGTTAGCGCACAGTTTGTATAACAGTGTGAGAAAACTGTGCGGGCACATAAATTAGATCCTAAAATTTTGGATCTCAACCGTTTTTCCTCTAACTTTCCCGTTTAAGCTCCTAAGCATCCATAGCTCGGGATTACTCATCCTTGAAGATAGGATAACCTCTCCCAAGCATTTTGGAGGCGATCTGAAGGATTCTCTTGGCTAATCTAAGATGGTTTCTAGAGGTATGTGATCATTATTGTTTTGTTTCTAAGATCTATATAGATCTACTTCTCTTATTCTCTCAGTTTCTTAGATCTATGCCTGTTATGGGTAGACCTAATTGTGTCGACACAAAATATGATGACCGTTGGTCTTGATCTTTCTAGGAGAATAAATCTAAGGTAGTTTTAGGAGAATCAACCTGGATTTCTTATGCATTCTTCGTTTGATGGGGATTTCGTCAAAAACCCTTGAGTTAGGGGATTCATTGATTATATTTCTTTTACGTGCAACTGTATGATAGCATGTTTTATCCCACTGGATGGAAATGTAATTGACATAATAAATATTATGAAATGGATAAAGAAATTGTATCGATGATATGATATTGCCTCTTGTTTCGCTGGATAGTGTCATATCTAAGATTTCTTTTCTTAGCTATTGTTCTTGATGGAAATAGGTAATGAATTTAAACTAGTACTAATTGATATTTGTTTGGGAAAAGATAAAGAGTCATGAAAACGAATCTGGTACTTGTTGTAATTTTTGATTAATCAAATTATCGTAGTAAGCATGTTTAGTCATTTGTGATAGCTTGCTGGTAATGTTCCCGATTTTGGAACCAATGGATTATAAATCTGTTAATTCAAGATGGTTTAAAGATTTGATTGTTTGATAATTCTTTGAAGGGGTTTGAGCTACCCTCTTTATTGTTAAAGGGCCAAGAGCCCAATTGATGTGATGGTTGCCTTCCTGCTGCTTGTGCTGTGATGTGATCCTAGATGGTTGTTGTGATATGTGGTGGAATATAGGCCTTTTGGTTGTGGAAGCAGATGACGACTAGAGTGGCGAGATGCATCTGTTTATGCATTTGGGTGTTGGGGAGGACACCGGGGTTGATGGAATGGGATGGATGAGATTTTTGGTTTCTTGCTGGTTCTTTGGTTGTTTATCAGCTTTACTATTACCCACTGCTCAAGGAAGCTAGTCTTTCTTACCCTTCTCTTGAAAGAGGTGAAGACACGCGGGGTATGCCACGTGCTTTCAGTGTTTATCTTCTCAAGGGAGAATGGGTGTAGGCTCTTTCTATAGGTAGAAAAGACTCGACGGGTAGTATGTCTAATCACCGTGCTGATCCAATTGTGTTAGTAGCATATAAATTTTTTCTAGAATACCTGAGAATATGGGAAGGTGTTTTTGTAATAAATGTTTGATGAAATGTTCTTAACCGATGGGGATGGGGTTACTGGAACTTAATAATGAGGTTGTAATCTTTCAAAGGGACAATGGAATTTGGGTGTGATGAAAATGAAATTTAATGTGGATTTGTTCATGATTAATTAATGTTTCAAGAATTAATTAACGTATAGTGGAACTGATAAAATGGGAATGAAGTAATCTAATAAATCTATTTAAATGGTTGTGTGCTTATAGGATACCTAGTCTTAGAAGTAGCATCCCAGAGTCTGAGAGACGTTAGATGTAGTGTGTCTAAGAGTAGCTTATGCCCATAGTGTGGTTGTGAGTCATAGTATATTTTGTACGTTTTGTGTTTCTAAATTCTACTCCACCATGTCAGTAAGGGAAACAGACCCCTCAAAAATTTTGAGCCCTCGAGGGGTGTTTTCCCCCACATTTCGGTGGGAGGATTAATGGCTGACTACCCCCTTTGGCCCCACTCTCTTCTATTGGTAGATACTTGGGACGTTAGGCACAGTGGTTAGTATTCCCCATATATGTGTGTAGAAGGATATAACAGATTGTGTTATTCACACACATATTCTGGATATAGTATCTTATGGACTACTATAGGTGTAGCGTGTATAGGCTGTGATGGCTTGCGGATCCTTACTCAGTGTGTGGGCAGTAATGGCTTGAGGTATAATATCTGATGTATGATACAGGTTAAGCGAGCTGTGGTGGCTCCCAAAAACTACTTGGTTACTGTTGGTTGTGAGGATGGTGTGGTGCTTTGCCCAGGTTTCTACGCTAAGCCTTTGTGGTGCACGAGGTGCTGATTGTGGTGCTTCTCCCAGGTTCCTGTGGGAAAGCCTTTTTGGAGATATATGCTTAGGACATGCGATGTTGGGGAAAAGAGGAAAACGAGTGGGGATGTAGTAGTGGGGTACCCTTGATATTCATTACTATATGCTATATTCTTGTATGCATTACTTGGTGACAGTATCCATGGTGTGGTTGGGAACATTGTAAACATATCTAGGAAAAGTGTTAGTTTCACATGTTTTTCATTGTGCTTTAGAATGCTTTCTTTACTTTTACACGAGATTCTTCGGGGAGGATCCTACTGAGTATACTATTATACTCACCCTATGTATATATAATATGTTTTTAGGTCACTTGGAGAGGGTTGGAGATCAAGCTCATTTCTATAAGCTTTGGGTTGTAGGAGCTGTCTGGGCTTGTGGTTTCTGCCGCATTTACATTCTTTTGGGTACTTGCTGTTTTTTTTCATTTTTTTAGTAGTACTTATGCATGAAATTCCACTTTTTCACTGGGAATTCATTTATATATACTGTTATGAGTTGGAGTTTATTGGTCTCTATATTATCTCTCTCATCCTCATGTGTTCTCTTAGAGGCTAATACCTCCCATTTGTGTATTACTATACCCTCGATGCTAGTCTCCAACCCGGGGCCTACTGGAGGCCGGACTCGGGGGGTCATTATCTCCCTTCTCACATTGCCGGCCCAGGAGGGGTACACTTTGTGGGGAGGGGGTCATGATAGAGTGGTATTAGAGGTCTAGATTAGGGATAGGATGGAGTTTGTAGTTAGGCACATATGAGGTTGCATGGGTTGGTAGGGAAACGATTTCATTCATGTTTATCATGTGAGGAAAACACTAGAGACCGGCTGACACGTAGGCATTTAGGGCCCCCTATGATATGATATACTGACCATTAAGTTTACAATGGCTACTAAACAAGGTGATACTCATTTTAGGGTAGGGGCCTAGGAAAGGACCTTGCATCATTTTTCATTTGTGCCTGTGATAGAATGGGTAGACCTTGGGATAGGTTAACCTAAAGTGAATAAAAGAAAAAAATTAATTAATTAATGTTTAGTTTTCCATATTACTGATTTAGGAGATCTAATGGTTTGTTATTTTATAGGCATGGATCCAGGTCGATGTCCTTTTCAAGTTTGTGCAGAAAATGACTAGCAGGCTATTCCAGCAGATCACCGTAGGGTAGTGGTTGACAAAGACAAGACATGGAGGAAGACCCTCCGAGAGTTTCAGTGCTAGAGTCTGCAGAATTATGAGGGTTCCGTTTCAGATTCATTCATGGAAGACTGGTTGGAGGAGGTCGAGATCGGCTTCAGTTTGATTCGTGCTTAGAAAAAGAACTGGGTGTCTTTAACTATGACGTTGCTATGTGGATCAGTGAGGCAGTGGTGGTTCTTGTTCCTCAGGGATAGTGAGGAGTCAATGTTCCCTTGGGAGGAGTTATGAGAGATGTTAAGAGTCTACTTCCTTTCATCGACTGTGAAGGCCTCCAGTAAGCAGGATCTTCTTACCCTTCGACAGCGGAGATCTACTGTTTGAGATTTTGGAATCCTTTTTAGGAACATTTTACTATATGATATGGACCTGTTACCAGATGAAGAGGCCAGGGCAAGGTATTTCGAGGAGGCATTACGTCCAGGGATCCAACGCCAGGTCGCCCCATTTATACTGAAGACATATCTTGAGGTGGTGGCGAGGGCAGAGGTTTTCGAGAGGACTTTGTCCAGACCGGATCATCATGAGAGGGGGATCGTCAGGATCCCTCATGAAGCAGAGCTGTGGTATGGTCTTCTCGGTTTTTGGGGAAGAAGAGTTTCCATTCAGCCGGGGGTAGGTCCCAGCCCCTCGCATCTTGTTTCTCGAGAGGCAGAAACTCTGAGAACTATACCAAGGGATCATGAAATTGTTTTTCATGTGGTGGTCATGGCCATCAGCAGCGGGAGTGACCAACCTTTTATAGAGGTCATTGTGCATCGGGAGTTACACTTTAGGTTCCTCTGTTGAGGCAGTTCTTGCCGAGGTAGCAGCAGCCAGTTCCACCAGCTTTAGATCAACATAGGGTATATGGGGTAGGTAGAGGACGACGTCATGATGCTCCCCATCCTCAGAGAGAAAAGCGCGGCCGTGGTGGTGGTCATCATTAGGGTTAGAGAGGTCGTGGAGGAGGTCATTGTTAGCTTCCTTCTCTACTGTTTCCAGCACCAGAAAAGCCATATGTCATTCGAGGTACCCTTTGCTTGTTTTCTACATTGGTGTATGCCTTGTTTGACTCAGGAGTGACACACTCCCTCATATAACCTACCATTGTCCTTGCTTTGGGACTTGATGGAGAGAGGCATCCAGTGCACTTGGCATTGACTACGCTAGTTGGGGGTCAAGATGACTTGTTTTAAGTTAGTAGAGACTTTGAGCTAGTGTTGGGGAAACACCACTATTGGGGATATTTCCCATGTTTACGAATACAACCATATGATGTCATCCTTTTCATGGATTGGTTGTATTTGGTGCAGGCTATTGTGGATTGCTTCAAGAAGAAGGTCATTTTCCTTGGTGCGGATGGAGAGAAAGTGTTGTTTTTTGGTGAGGGACATCCTTGGATGGGGCATAGGCATGTTCTGTACTTATCTTACATGATGGTGGAGAAGATGTTGTGTTATTCGAAGGTTCAGTAGTTGGTGTTTCCTAGGGTCGTAGAGGAGTACCCTGATGTATTTCTAGAAGAGGATGTAGCATTACCCCCTCAACGAGAGATCGAGTTTAGGATCGGGATACAGCCATGAGAATCTCACATCTCTATGTCTCCATATAGGATGGCCCCTTCGGAGTTGCAAAATATACGTATGTAGCTTGATGGTCAGTTATAGTGCTGTTTTGTTCGGCCATGTGTGTCACTATGCGGTGCAACAGTTTTGTTTGTGAAGAAGGCCGATGGCAGTTTGCAGTTGTGTGTTGATTATCGTCTCTTGAACAAAGTGACAATAAAGAATCGTTATCCTCTTCTTCGGATTGATGATTTATTCGATCAACTGAAGGGTGAAAGTTTTTTATCAAATATCGAATTGCGGTCAGGATATCATCATATGAATGTGAAGGATGAGGATATCCTGAAGACTGCTTTCCGTTTTTGTCTTAGGCATTATGAGTTCTTGTTAATGCCGTTTGGCATGATGAATGATCCAGCTATATTCATGGGATTGATGAATTCTTTATTCCGTGAATTCCTGGACAAGTTTATGGTACTTTTCATCGATGACATCCTTGTATACTCCACTTCTGAAGATGAGCATGCAGAGTGTCTACGATCCGTTTAGGGTGTTCTTCACCAACATCAGCTATTCAGGAAGTTTTCAAAGTGTGAGTTTTGGGATCGAGAAGTCCGTTTCATGGGGAATGTTTTTTCCAGAAGGGAGTAGATATGGATCCATCGAAGATAGATGCAGTTGTGTCTTGGGAATCCCCCATGACAGTTTCAGAGGTGTGATGTTTCCTTGGTCTCACATGATACTACTAGAGGTTCGTAATCAATTTCTCACAAGTTGAAAATCCTATTACAACTTTGACTAGGAAGGATCATCTAATCATATGGACTCATCATTGTCAGGCAACATTTAGGTATCTAAAGGAGAAGATAGTAAGTTCTCCAGTCCTATGTCTTCCAGCTAAGGGAGTTCTGTTTGATGTTTTCTGGGATGCTTCACATCTTGGGTTAGGTTGTGTTCTCATGCAGTAGAGGTCAGCTGTTTCTTATGGGTCTCGGCTGTTGTATCCCCATGAACGCTACTATGCCACCCATGATCTTGAGTTGGCAGCCGTGGTGTTTGCTCTGAATTTGTGGAGACATTACCTCATTGGTGAGCGCTTCGTGGTTTTCATCGATTATAAGAGTTTGAGGTATGTTTTCTCCAAGAGTGACATGAACTTGTGACAACAACAGTGGATAGAGTTCTTAGAAGAATATTACTTAGAAATATCATATAAACAAGGAAAGGGGAATGTTGTAGCTAATGCACTGAGCCGAAAGTCATGTAGTGATGTTATGTGTGAATCTGGTGACTCCTGGAGAGTAATGGAAGAACTCATAGAATTACATAATGATATGGGAGAAGTTGGGGGTAGAGGCTATCTTTTTCAGATGACTGTATTATCATCCCTGATGAAGAATGTGGAAGAGTCCTAGTTGGGAGATCTAGAGGTGGAATTCTGGAGAGACCGAGTTGTTTGTGGTGAGGCCCTTGATGGTTGGAATGAAGATGGACAACACTGAGTGTTGTATCATGGAAGGCCTTTTGTCCCTTTGTTGATGTGGTAGATGGTTCTCAAAGAGTTCCATAGTTCACCCTTAGCAGAACATCCAGGAATGTCAAAGATGTACTGATCCTTGAGGAGTCAGTTTTTGTGGCCTGGGCTAAAGCATGTGGTTGCAATGTTTGTGTCTCAATGTTTAGTCTGCCCGAAGTTGAAGGCTGAACACCATGTTCCTAGTGGTCTTCTCCAGCCATTAGTGATTCCTCAGTGTAAGTGGGAGGACATCTCAATGGACTTTGTTACTAGTTTACCTCGAGCTCTGGGGGGACATGATTCTATTTGGGTGGTACTGGATCATTTAACAATATCGGCCCACTTTATAGAAATCAAGAAGTGGAGCTCAGTGGATGTTTGGTCATGGAAACATCTAGAGGAGGTGGTGAGACTTCATGGAGTCCCTAGGATGATAATTTATGATCGAGATCCTCATTTTACCTCCAGAGTGTGGAGAGGTCTCTAACATGCTTTCGGTTCTCAACTATTCCTTACCACTACTTTTCATCCTCAAAGAGATGGTCAGAAAGAGCGAACTGTCCAGACTATTGAAGACATGTTACGGTCTTGTGTTCATGATTACAAAGGTTGGTGGATGAGGCACTTACCCTTGGTGGAGTTCACTTAAAATAATAGTTTTCACTCCACCATCAATTTGAAGCCATTTGAAGCCTTTTTTGGTCGGCCTTTCCGTTCTTCGTTGTGCTGGAGTGGGGTTGGAGAGTCAACAATTCTCGGACCAGAACTAGTGCAGAATACAATAGAGATAGTTCAAGTGATTCGTGAGTGGATGAAGACAATGAAATATCATCAAAAATCATATGCCGATCAAAGAAGGAGGCCCTTATAGTTTAATGTTTGGGATCTTGTGTTTCTGATGGTGACTCCTTGTCATGGGAAGTGAAGGTTTGGTCGTGAAAGTAAGATTTCTCCCATGTTTGTTTAGCCTTTCGAGGTGTTAGCACATGTTGGAGCTGTGGCATATTGAGTAGCACTTCCCCCTTAGATGAGTCGGATACATGATGTTTTACATGTATCAAAACTCCGTCGTTATCTTCATGACGACTCTCACATCATCAATTGGGGAGAGATCGATGTTGATGATGATGAAACTTTTGAGGAGCGACCTATGGAGAACTAGGACCACAAGGATAAGTTGTTGTGAGAGCGTTCTATTCCTTTAGTTCATGTCTTGGGGAGACATGGTGGCTTGGAGGAGAGTACCTAGGAACGTGAATCATTGATGTGTGTCCAGTACCTAGATCTGTTTAAAGTTGTTGTGATGAGTTTTCCTTGATCCTTCCTTTTATGTAACTTTGATGTGATGTTATGATTATGTTTTTTGGATATGGAATATTGGTTCCCTTGCTCTCAGATGTCCTGGTTTTGTTTTAGCTTTCGAACAAATCAGGGTGGTTTTCCCCTAAGAGGTATCTTATGGGGTGGTTGTTCGATCCCCTCTTTTCTTCTGTGTTGGTTTTGAATTCTTGAAGATGAGAATGTTTTGAGAGGTATCTGATGTAATGACTTGGACGTCTCTAGTCCATTACATTGTAAAAATGTGGTGTTAGAGGTGTTGTAGGAGGTTAAGGTGACTTGGGGTGCGTTTGGGTGGACTTTTAAGAAAAACTAATGGGAAATAGCTTTCGCACGTGTGGCACACAGTTTGTCTAAACCGTGCGGCCAAACCGTGCGAGGATGGTCCTAGAGGCAGTGGCTAATGCATGGTTAGCACACAGTTTTTCTAACCATGCGGCCTAACCGTGCGAGGAGTGTTGACAAGGCAGTAGAGACCGCATGGTTAGCGCACAGTTTGTCTAACAGTTTGAGCAAACTATGCAGGCACTTAAATTAGAGCCTAAAATTATGGATCTCAACCGATTTTCCTCTTACTTGCCTTTTTAAGCTCCTAAGAGGCCATAACTCGGGATTACTCTTCCTTTAAGTTTTGAGAACCTCTCCCAAGCATTTTGGAGGTGATCCGAAGGATTCTCTTGGCGAATCGAAGCCAACTTCTTAAAGTATGTGATCGTTCTTGTTTGGTTTCATAGATCTATATAGATATACTTCTCCGCTTCACTCGGTTTCTTAGGTCTACGCCCGTTATGGGTTGATCTAAGTGTGTCGACACCAAATATTATGGCCTTTGGTCTTGATATTTATAGGAGAAGACTTCTAAGGCAGTTTTTGGAGAATTAACCCAACTTTCTTGTGCTTTCTTCATTTGTTGGGGTTTTCATAAAAAAACACTTGAGGCATGGGATTCATTGCTTCTATTTCTTTTATGTGCAACTGTATGTTAGCATGTTTTGGCCCACTCGATGGAAATGGAATTGAAATAATAAATATTTTGAACCAGATAAAAAAATTGTATCGATCGTATGATATTGCCTCTTATTTTTCTAGATAGTATGATATCTATGTTTACTTTTCATAGTTGTTGTTCATAATGGAAATTGGTAAAGAATGTTAACCAGGACTAATTGATATTTTTTTGGCCAATGATAAAGAGGCATGAAAATGAATCCATTTTTTGTTGTAATTTGTGATTAATCAAATTGGCGTAATAAGCATGTTTAATCATTTGTGATAGCTTACTAGTAAGGTTCCCGATTTTGGAACCAATGGATTATAAATATGTTAATTCAATATGGTTTAATGATTTGATTGTTTGATAATTATTTGAAGGTTTTTTAGTTACCCTCTAGATTGTTAAAGGGCCAAGAGCCCAATTGATGTGATGGTTTCCTTCCTGCTACATTTTTTGTGATGTGATCCTGGGTTGTTGTTGTGATATGTGGGGGAATATAGGCCTTTTGGTTTTGAAAGCGGATGATGCCTAGAGTAGAGAGATGCATCGGTTTATGCATTTGGGTGTCTGGGAGGACACTGGGGTTGATGGAATGGGATAGATGTGATTGTTGGTTTCTTATTGGTTCTTTTGTTGTTTATCGGCTTTACATTTCCCCAATGCTCAAGGCAGTTGGTCTTGCTTACCCTTCTCCTGAAAGAGGCAATGACACGTGGGGTATGCCACATGCCTTTTGTGTTTATATTCTTAAGAGGTAATGGGTCTACACTCTTGCTATAGGCGGCGAAGACTCGACAGGTAGTATGTATACCCACTGTATTGAGCCCCTTGTGATAGTAGCATAGAATGATTTTCTAGAATTACTAAAAATATGGGAAGGTGTTTCTGTAATAAATGTTTGATGAAATGGTGTTAACCCATGGGGATGGGGTTGCTGGAACATAATGATGAGGTTGTAATCCTTTAAAGGGACAATGGACTTTGGGTGTGATGGAAATGAAATTTAATGTGGATTTGTTCATGGTTAATTAATGTTTAAAGATTTAATTAACGTATAGTGCAACTGATAAAAATGTAATGAAGTAATCTAATAAAGATCTTTAAATGGTTGTGTGATTTTAGGATACCTAGTCTTAGAAGTAGCAGCCCAGAGTCTGAGAGATGATAGCTATAGTGTGTCTAAGACTAGGTTATGCCCATAGTGTGGTTGTGAGTCATGGTATATTTTGTACGTTTTGTGTTTCTATATGCTACTCCACCCTGTCAGTAAGGGAAACTGAAACCCCAGGGATGTTGAGCCCTGGTGGGTGTTTTCCCCAACATTCCGGTGGGAGGATGAATGGCTGACTACCCCATTTGTCCCCACTCTCTTCTCTTGGTAGATACTTGTGCCATTAAGAACAATGGTTAGTTTTCCCCACATATGTGTGTAGAGGGCTGTAATGTCTTGTGGTTATTCACACACATATTCTGGATATAGTATCCTATGGACTATTATAGGTGTAATGTGTATATGCTATGATGGCTTGCAGATCCTTACTCGGTGTATGTGCTGTAATGTATTGAGGTATAATACCCGATGTATGATACACGTTTTGTGAGCTGTGGTGGCTCCCGGAAACTACCTGGTTACTTCTAGGTTTGAGGATGGTGTTGTGCTTCACCCAAGTGTTTGCGAGTAAGCCTTTGTGGTGCATAAGGTGTAGATTGTGGCGCTTTTCCCAGGTGTCTGCAAAAAATCCTTTTTGGAGAGAGATGCTTAGGACGTGCGACGTTGGGGCAAAGAGAAAAAATAGTGGGGAATTAGTAGCGAGGTACCCTTGATATTATTTAATATATGCTATATCCTTTTATGAGTTACTTGGTTAGAGTAGTCATAGTGAGGTTAGGAACATAGAATACCTATCTAGGTGATGAGTTAGTATCACTTTTTGTTCACTGTGCTTTAGCATGTTTTCTTTACTTTATCACAAGAGGCTTCGGTGATGATCCTACTAAGTATACTTTTATACTCACCCTATGTATATATAAATGGTTTTTCAGGTCACTTGGAGTGGGTTGGAGATCAATCTGGTTTCTACTAGCTTGGGGTTGTAGGAGTTTTTCGGGCTTGTGGTTTATGCCATATTTACTTTCTTTTGGGTACTTGCAGTTTTTTTCCCGTTTTGTTGTACCACTTTTTCATGAAATTCCACTTATGCACTTGGGTTTATTTTATATTTCTAGTTCTGAGATGGAGTTGATTGGTGTCTATCTTATCGTTCTCTTCTGCATGTGTTCTCTTAGAGGATAATGCCCCCCATTTGTGTGTTAATGTAACCTCAGTGCTAGTCCCCAACCCGGGGCCTATTGAAGGCGGTACTCGGGGGGTCATTATCTCCCTTCTCATATTTTCAGGCCAGGAGGGGTACACTTTGTGGGGAGGGGGTCATGACAAGTTCCCTAAGTTAAATGTGTCATGCATAGATCCCAAATAACAAATAAATAAGAACACAATATATATATAATTCTTAAAGATAAAAAACACTAATCAATAAATTTATAAAAATATTATTAAAACTGCATTAAAAACCAAATAGATCCCATGAAATTGTGGAAAATATGATCATGTTATCATGAAATGTAGAATAGATAATTTTTTAATGTTGATTGATACTCTAGGGTATACCCTATAGAATATCTCAAGGTGCTTTGATAGTTTTAGATTGTGTATTTTTTGATAAAAGGAACTACAAATGGGTGTGGTATTTAATTTTTTTTTAGGAAAATCACTTAATTTAATGTGTTTTATAGTTGAAAAATGAAGGTGGTATTTTATGAATTATGAGAGGAGTAAATTTTAATTCCACTACACGACATTTATTTTTTATTATTTTAAAAAGTTCACATGGTTCAGAAAAATTCTTTTGTTGAGGGTTTTCAAAATTCTGATTTATGTATTTCCACTTAAAAGGATGCACAAATATCCAACCCTTGATTCAATAATCTAGTTGTCATGGTTTGGAACTTAAGAACGGAACACTAGATACCAAAGTATAATGAAATATTAACCATGAGAATGTGAAAGAGGATACTTCATTTACCATTGGATGAACCAATGACTCCCACTTGAAATGACCATGCAATCAGTGATTAGATAAAAATTGATCACATGATCAAAATAATAAATAATTTAAAGAATAAGAATGCTGAAATAAAACATAAATGATATGTTTCACAAAAAAAATTACAAAAAACCAGTAGAATAAAAACTATTGGAACTCCCTCTCGTGTCTTTTGAGATAGAATGATATGACCATGCATTGTTTACCTTGCCATCAAGAGGTGGACATGCCTTGGGTGAAACATCAAACTCAACCTTGATCCCCCTAGGAAGATAGGAGCCTAAAAAACTATTAGGATTATGATATGAATCCTCTATGATTTCTAAATAGTATCACTGTAGACGCCGGAAAAGTCCGTTGTTCCCAAACGAAGCTCCAGATGCGGAAAGAGAAGTGATATTTGGAGTCAGAGGCACGTTCCGGAGGGCCCGGAGGACTTGCGCGAAATTTCAGAGCCCCGCGCGCAAAGTTGAGTCGCGGTGCGCAATCCTTCCGGGATGCGCGCAATCGGCAGGGCCGGCGCGCAATTTTGCGCCCCCCGAGCTCCCGCGACTCCCTTGCGCGCGAGGTCCGGATTCTGCGCCCGCGATGGGAATTCCGCGCCCGCGAAGCGAATTTCGCGCCCGCCGCCGGGATTCCGCGCCCGGGGTTGCCTATAAATATAAGGCGACCCCCGACATTTTGAAGGTTTCCAGAATCCGAAGCGTCGCTCGTTCGCGCAATCCAACCCCTTCCGCGCGCAATGCCGATCTTCAGGTAACCTCCTTTCTTTCGCGCAATAGAGCCTTGGGGTTCGCCTTCGCGCGCAATCCCCTTGGCTCCTTTCGTTTGAATAATCCTTAACCCGAAGGCCTTTGCGCGCAAAAGAAGCCTCTTGCGCGCAATTGCCCCCGGGTGCGCGCAATCCAGCCCGATTGCGCGCACCCCCCATTTTCAAAGTGGCCATTCGTTAGAGAATGAGCCGTTGCCCCCGCGTGCTACCCGAAGCCCAGTGCGTGCAATCTCAATCATCCGCGCGCAAAGGGTTGGCCCGATTGCGCGCCAGCCCGCCATTTTGCGCGCCGACCTGCTGTTTTGCGCGCAAAGCTCCTCTTTTGCGCGCAATCCGCCAGGGTCGCCCCCCTTGACCCCCTGAGGGTACCCGCCTGCGTGGCACCCGATGACCCTTATCCCGGGTGCCCGCACCGTGCGTTGTCTTCCCGTGCGGCCCCCAGGCTCGCGCGAAGTGACAAGGACCCACCAGCGGCAATCCATTCGTCCCGCATGACGTTAAACTGCATTCGTCCCGCATGACATTAAACTGCATCGTCCAACACGACGTTAAACTGTATATACGTCCTGCACAATGTTAAACTGTACCTCGTCCGAGCTACAAGACGTTAAACTGTTCAGCATACGTCCAAGCTGCACGACGCTAAACTGCCTAGCCTTCATCGTCCAAGCTACAAAGACGTTAAACTGTACAGCATACGTCCAGCATGACGTTAAACTGCACATTTGTCCAGCATGACGTTAAACTGCACATTCGTCCCGCATGACGCTAAACTGCATCCATCCAACATGACGTTAAACTGTACTACGTCCAAGCTGCACGATGCTAAACTGCCTAGCCCCTATCGTCCGTGCTGTAAGACGTTAAACTGCCAAGCACCTTCGTCCTCAACACACGACGTTAAACTGTACTTCGTCCGGAAAGACGTTAAACCGTCCGCTTCATCCTCAACACACGACGTTAAACTGTACTTCGTCCGGCAAGACGTTAAACCGTCCGCTTCGTCCTCAACACACGACGTTAAACTGTACTTCGTCCGGCAAGACGTTAAACCGTCCGCCTCACCCGATCTCGTGCCTCGCACGCAGGGTCCCCCCCCGGTTTGGATGTGGCCCCCACCCGCTCGTCTCTGCAGGGATGTCGGGATTGTCCCTCTTTAGGGACGATTTAATGGGAGCGGCTTTTCCCTACGGGGGTAGGGTATTACAAACCCCCAGTTTCTTGTGGGGGGCCGCACATGTGTATCTCCATTGCACTCCCCCACTGCCGAAGCCAGTATAGGGTGTGACTGGGATCGAGGTGTCTCCTACTTTCGGTCCAAGTCCCTTCCAACTGAGTTTTACCGCCCGGGCTGCCTCAAGTGCGTAAGTCCTGACAGAATGAACTACGTGGACTTTGATCCCTGTCTTCTAAACAGGGTACGTAGGAAGCCTCCCTGAGGTTCAAGCCCACCACCTGGTCGTCCCGGTCGTATTCACGTCGGTTCGTCCATCAGTGGACCCCTCCTGGGTTCACCCTTGCGTCGATTCATCTATGAATCCGCCCCTGTGGGAGACTGCCCGTGTGTATCTCCACTGTGCCTCCCCACAGCCCCTTTTTCCATTTCTCCTTTTATCGTCCAGCATGACGTGAAACTGTGATCCACCCGGCCGTTCCATCCCCCTCTGTGCGAGGTGGTTCGGTTCAATCCTCCGCCCGGCGGCCTCGACCTCCTCGTGAGTCGTCTTGCCGACGTCCAGCATGACGTTAAACTGTATGCCCGAACTACGTTGACTTTGATCCGTGCTAACGCGCGGTACGTAGGAAGCCCCTACGGGGTCCATGCTCTTCACTCCATCATCCATCCTGATCCTTACCCAGGCCGCCACATCCCGGTGGGGTCATGCCACTTCACTCCACTCCATATCACTTGGGAAGCCGCCCATGCGCAGGCCCCAGCGTCGGAGGTTCCCCGCAAGGGGTTCTGTCATCTGATCCACTCTTCGTGTTGATCAGTCCGATGTCGTCCCCGCTGGACGTTAAACTCGCGGCATACCCCGTGTTAAACATGGGAAGCTGAGGAAAACCTCAGGGGATACAGTTCCCCGCACCCAGTGCGGGATGCCTCAGGCCATCATGCCTTCGAGAAGCCCTATTAGGGACGGAAGATAGACGTGCAGAGCCGCAGTGTTACGACACGCCCCCAGCACCCAGAGCCACCCGGCCTCCTCACCGCAGGTTGCTGCCCCGACCAGACTCCTTGGAGCGTCCGGGCGGAAGCAGCGTAATTAACCGGTGTCCATGAAGATATGGCGTCGGGAACGAGATTCACGAGCATGTCTTAAATCTATGAGGGAGACCCGGATTAGGCGACGAGTTCCGAGGAGACGTCCAAGGAAGGAGGAGCCGACATCCCATCATCTCGGTTTCGATCAAGGAGCAGACGCCCCTGAATAAGGGACGGATGTCGCCCGCCTTTGGAAAGCGGGACTGCGGGACCACAAGCCGCGCGCCCATCCCCTCGGGTTGACGGGTGCACGCGCGAACGCGTCCTGGCGGAACAGCGTAACCTGACGCACACCCACACCGGAACAGAAAAATGGTGAACCCGACGTGAATCTCTTCTCCTCGATGCGAGGACCGATGGCTTTCAGAGGTGTTGGAAGACCGGCATGTTGCCCGGCCAAGCATTCAGTCTTACCCGCCAGGGGCTGGGGAAGGGAAATCGGGCACTCCGTCTCACGACGTCGATGGCCTGGGTTCCCCCCCACAGATGGCGGGTGTTGGGTACGCTTCAGTTAATACCGTCGAGCTGGTAAATCCCTTTTCGGTTCCCGACGTTGAAGAACACCAGGTGGACCCCCCTAGTGTCCCCGGTCGTCGCCACCGTCGGAAGAACCGCAGCAGCAGGAGTCGCCGGGGCACAGCCGTTGGCACCTACAGCCAGGCCGTGCACGCCACTGAGACTAGGCAGCAGGCTCAAAACCGAGCACAACGTGCGCCGCCCCCCCATTCGGGGATGACGGATTCGCCTCCGCCGCTGTTTGTGGTGTGGGACCAGGCAGAACCGCCTCAGCCGCGTCACGACCAGCTCCGCCCTGCCACGGGTCCATCCCGGCCTCCTAACCCCAGTACGGTGACCATTTCCC
The DNA here is from genome assembly GCA_963277665.1 of Viscum album. Lineage (NCBI taxonomy): Eukaryota > Viridiplantae > Streptophyta > Magnoliopsida > Santalales > Viscaceae > Viscum > Viscum album. The sequence continues at coordinate 254,564,576 of OY728128.1, read as the reverse complement.
GGACTGCAGCCAGTGAACAGCGAGATGCGCCAAGTACCAGTCGGCCGCCGATCCAACCGGCAAGGCCCGTCATGCTTCCAACCGCAGAGCAACCTCCTGCAACCAGGGGCTCACGCTTGGCCAAAAAGTATGATGTCCTGAAGCACTTGGCCGACATCCCAGCAAGGCTCTCCATCCTTGAGGCTCTGCGCATGTCATCTGAGATGCGCGAGGCACTCGCTGAAGCCCTGAAAAGCCCCCTCCAGTTTGAGACAGAGGTTGCGGCTGCAGAGGCCTTTCACGCCGAAACGATCGAGGACGCCGAATGTCAGGCAGTTATCTCGTTCTCTGGTAAGGATGAAGACCCTCCTATACAGGGACACATTCGTCCGCTGTATGTCACTGGCCAGTTCAATGGCCTTGAAGTCCGGTGCTGTCTTGTCGACACGGGGTCTGGGATTAACCTGATTCCAACTCGGACGCTCCGTAGATTGGGGTTGTCTGAGGATGACTTGATTCCCTCCGACCTCAGGATCCAGGGGTACGACCGCACCGAGCAAACCCCGGTCGGCAAGATACGTTTGAAGACCCAGTTCGGTGACTTGGTTGCCAACACCGAATTCATGGTGGTCTCTCAGGACACTGCGTACAACGCATTGATGGGCAGGCCATGGCTCCACCTTCACGCGGCGGTTCCCTCGTCATACCACCAATGCCTCAAATACTCCCTTAATGGTCGAGTAGGCGTGATTCAAGGAGATGCCTCTCCTTTTGCCTCGTGTGAAGCCCGCTATCTGGACGCGGACTATTACAAGAGCAAGGATAAGCAGATCCTGGCAGGTGAGGTTGAGCCTGTCGCTGTTGCAAGTGATCCCTGGGCAAGTCTGGATGACGCTTACGTCCTCCCGATTCACCGGTTGGACGTCGCCATGGTCTCGACGGCCTGCGAGTCTCCTGATGAGATGGCCGCGACCGCCCGCGCCAGCACCAGTGGCCCAGCAGGATCTGGTAGCCCCAATGCAGTTTCCAACGCAGTCTCTCCCGTGGACGATCCCTCCCCGAGTGGAGAGGACGTGGAAGATGCACCCCCATCCTTTGAGGAGGGCGTCCCCGCCACGGTCGATGAGTTAATACAGGTGAACCTTGGAACCGAGGCCGATCCAAGACCCACATTGGTCAGTGCCGCCATGCCCTCTGAGGAGCGGCAGCAGTACGTGGACTTTCTCAGGCAGCACCGTGATGTGTTCGCTTGGGGCTATGACGAGATGCCAGGGCTAGATCCTCAGGTAGCCGTCCACCGCCTTGGTCTCCCGGCGAACCATCGCGGGTTCAAGCAGCCTCCCAGGAAGATGCACCCATCCCACGGTGCCATGGTTGAGGCCGAAGTTGACAAGCTTATCAAAGCCAACTTCGTGAGGGAAGTTCAGTACCCCAAATGGCTGGCCAAAATTGTGTCGGTCAGGAAGAAGAACGGGCAGATTAGAGTCTGCATCGACTTCCGCGATCTCAACCGCCACTGTCCGAAGGATGATTTTCCCCTTCCAGTGACAGAGCTGTTGATTGATGCCACGTCAGGGTTCCGAGCCCTCTCCTTCATGGATGGATACTCTGGATACAACCAAATTCGGATGGCTCCTGAGGATGAGGAGTTCACTGCTTTCAGGGCCCCCCAAGGTACCTTTTGCTACCGGGTCATGCCCTTCGGCCTGAAGAATGCAGGTGCCACCTATCAACGGGCGATGAACCGCATATTCAAGCCAATCCTCGGCACACTGGTGGAATGCTACGTCGACGACTTGGTTGTCAAATCGCGCCAGCGTCGGGACCATCTCAAAGATCTTGAGAAAGTGTTCGGCTTCCTCCGGTCTCGCTGCCTGAAGATGAACCCGTTGAAGTGTGCCTTTGGGGTCACCTCCGGAAAGTTCCTTGGATTTTTGGTGAGATACCGGGGTATTGAGATCGACCCAGAGAAAATCAGGGCGATTAGCCAGATGCCTCCCCCAGGTACCATCCGGGAACTGCAAGGGTTCCAAGGTCACTTAGCCTATATACGCCGATTCATCGTGAATCTGGCTGGCAAGTGTAAGCCCTTTTCTCGGCTCATGAAGAAAGGTGCCACCTATGTATGGGATAAAGAGTGTCAGACCGCTTTCGAGGAAATCAAGCAGTACCTGCTTCAACCTCCGGTTCTGATGCCGCCTGTATCTGGAAAGCCGCTGGTCCTCTATGTGACCGCCCTGGAACGGTCCCTTGGCGCCCTTCTCGCCCAGAAGAACAACGAGGGAACAGAGAATAGCCTCTATTACCTCAGTCGCATGCTCCTCAATGCGGAAGTTAGGTATTCCCCCATCGAGAAGAGCTGCATGGCGCTCATATTTGCCGTACAGAAATTACGACACTACTTGCAGCACCATGAGGTACAGTTGGTTTCTCGGGTAGACCCGTTGAAATATATCCTGAGCCGACCTATGTTGACTGGCCTTCTAGCGCGGTGGGCTGTGATTCTCCAGCAGTTCGACATCATGTATGTGTCTCAGAAGGCCATCAAAGGACAAGCATTGGCAGACTTTCTGGCCGCTCACCCGACCTCCGCGGATCAGCCGCTGGATCTAGGCTTTCCTGATGAGACCATTCTCTCGGTTGATCGAGCCGATCCATGCTGGCAGATGCACTTTGACGGTGCCTCCCTGAGCCCCACCGGTAGAAGACTCGATAATCCTAAGCTCAACAGAGTGGTCTTGGGCATCGTCTTCATTACCCCGGAGCGAGCCATGCTGCCATACTCTTTCCTGTTGTCAGAGGGCTGTACCAACAATGAGGCGGAATACCATGCCCTCATCACCGGCCTCGAGTTGGCTCTCGAGATCGACGTGCCCCATCTGTGCGTGAAAGGGGACTCCGAGCTGGTCGTTAAGCAGATCAATGGCGACTATGTTGTCAGGAAGCCGGAACTTGTGCCATTGCTGGAGTGCACCCTCCTTCTGATGGCCCGGTTCCCTTCTCGGCCAGAAATTGTCCATATTCCCCGGTCGCAGAACGGTCGAGCAGATGCTTTGGCCAGCCTTGCTGCGTCACTTGCGAAACCTGAACAGGACAACCTGATCGTCCGCGTGACGCGCCGCAGGCTCATCGCTCCCGTTATCCCGGAAGAAGATCGCGGCCCGTTGGTAAGTAATCTCACCACGGTTGCCCCTGTGCCCGGAGCCCCGAGTACCCCAGATACGGCAGTCGAACCAGCACCTGATTGGAGGGCGCCTTTGGTTGAGTACCTCCAACATGGCATTCTCCCATCGGATCGGGCCGAGCGCGAGCGAGTTCGACGCCGCGCATCGCAGTTTGTCCTCCAGAGCAGTCCCGGCCTAGAGCAGATCCTCTACAAACGCGGGTTTGATGGTGTTCTCCTCCGTTGCCTTCAGGGAGTTGAGATCCCACGAGTCATGCAAGAGGTTCATGCTGGTTCATGTGGCGCCCACCAGACTGGGCCGAAGCTGTCCCACCAGATTCGGAGGTTGGGATACTTCTGGCCCTCCATGATCCATGACTGCATCGAGTATGCCAGGAGGTGCCATGCGTGCCAGGTTCATGCGAACTTTGTGCATCGGCCGCCGGAGCCTCTCCATACCACTAGGTATTCCTGGCCCTTTGCAGTCTGGGGTCTGGACGTTGTGGGACCTTACCCACCGGCGACAGCTCGCCAGTGTCGGTTCATTCTGACCGCCACGGACTTCTTCTCCAAATGGGCAGAGGCGATTCCGCTCAGAGAGGTCAAATCCTGTTCGATCACTGACTTCGTGACCTCCAACATCATCTATCGATTTGGGGTGCCTCACGCTATCCTCACGGATAACGGAACCAATTTCCGAGCAGCCGAGTTGAAGAAGTTGTAGGCCAAGTATAACATTCGCTCGAACCATACATCTCGCTATCATGCGCAGGCGAATGGACAGATCGAGGCGTTTAACAAAACTCTCTCTAACATTCTGCAAAAGATGGTTGGTCAGAACAAGAAGAGTTGGCCGGACAAGCTCCCCAACGCCCTCTGGGCTTATCGGACGACGACTCGCAATTCCACCCAGATGACCCCTTATTCCCTGGTGTATGGAGCTGAGGCCGTCCTGCCCATCGAGATCCAGTTACCATCCTTGCGCACTGCGGTCTACGACCAGCAAGCGCCGGACAGAGTTGCTGAAGCCCGTCTAGTCGAGTTGGAAGCACTGGATGAGAATAGACTTCGCGCTTTGCACAACTTGGAGAGGCATCAGAGCAGAATGGCTCGAGCTTTCAATAAGAAGGTTCGCCTCCGCTCCTTCCTGCAGGGTGACCTAGTGCTAGCCCTAAGAGCACCAATGATCCCCGGCCGGAAGCCGCCCAAGTTGGAGCCCAAATGGGAGGGACCTTTTGTTGTCCACAAGGTCTATCCCAATGGCGCGTACTCCCTAGTGACTATGGATGGTGAGCGTGTCACTCCTCCCACCAACGCTAGGTTCCTCAAGCAGTACTTTGTCTGAGTGTACCAACGTCCTGCACGACGTTAAACTGCATACGTCCAAGCTGCACGACGTTAAACTGCCTAGCATATCGTCCGCGCTGCAAGACGTTAAACTGCCAAGTGTTTCGTCCAGCATGACGTTAAACTGTACTACGTCCGCGCGACAAGACGTTAAACTGCCAAGCATCATTCGTCCAAGCTACAAGACGTTAAACTGTTTAGCATACGTCCTGCACGACGTTAAACTGCATACGTCTGCGCGGCGAGACGTTAAACTGCCAAGCATCATTCGTCCAGGCTACAAGACGTTAAACTGTTCAGCATTCGTCCAGGCTACAAGACGTTAAACTGTTCAGCATTCGTCCGCGCTGCAAGACGTTAAACTGCCAAGTGCCTCGTCCTGCATGACGCTAAACTGCGCCACGTCCAAGCTGCACGACGTTAAACTGCCCAGCGTATCGTCCTGCATGACATTAAACTACACTTCAAGAACTACGTGCGGCTTGATTCCCATCCTTATGGGATACGTAGGACCGTCTGGACATTCATGTTTCAGGCCCAGCCCCATCCTTCGGGAATTTCCATCCCACCTCGGGCCTTTGGCCCAGTTGCCTCTGGGTATGTGGCGTATGGTGTGAGCGTGGAGCTATGCCCTCATCCACGTCGGTTTGCTCGCCACGCTGTACGCCCCCCACGTTTGGGGATGCCTTCTGCTCCCCCCTTCCTTTCTCATCCTGCATGACGTTAAACTGCACTTCAAGAACTACGTGCGGCTTGATTCCCATCCTTATGGGATACGTAGGACCGTCTGGACATACATGTTTCAGGCCCAGCCCCATTTCCCGGGAATCTCTATCCCGCGTTGAGCCTCTGGCCCAAGTTCCCCTCCTTTTTGTGCGAGGCGTATCGCGTGAGCGGGGGATCATGTCCTCATTCACGTCGGTCTACTGGCCGCGCCGTACGCCTCCCCCGTGTGTAGGACTACCTGACACCCCTCATCGTCCTGCATGACGTTAAACTGCCTCTCAAGAACTACGTATGGCTTGATTCCCATCCTTATGGGATACGTAGGACCGCCTGGACGCTTGTGTTTCAGGTCCAGCCCCGTCTCTTGGTTGATCACGGGGATCTGCCTTCTTTTGGTTGCTCTCAGGGTGAGTCCTCCGACCCTTCCCGGTGATCCGTTAACATGTTTTGGGTACTTCGGTCTATGACTCGTAGCGTCAGATTCAATCCCGACAAGTCCTGTGTTGCTTGTCAGGTCTCGCGCTTCCTCTTGTTCGAGCCTTCACTCAAAGGGATCCTCGTTAGCGGTTTGGGTACGATGCCTCAGTGCTCTCCTACCGCTCCGGGTCGATTTACCGGCGAGTCCGGGGCCGCAAATCGATATAAATCCTGCGATTGAGCGGTTGATGCTCGTTTGCTTGCCCCGTCTTAGGCTGACGCGATCGGATGTTGTGTTGCGAATATGGTCAGCAACGTCCTTGATCGCCATGTCGGCTCTTTCAGGCTCTGAACATTGGTTGCGCAGTCCTCATCACACTCCTCCTTTGTGCGTTGTAGTGGAATCTCGACACTCTTCATACTGACCTCCAGTACACCTCTACACGTTAGGCAGACCACCAGGGTAATGGTGCCGTTCGAGGCTCCCATGATCTGAGCACCAAGGGTATATGCGGATGTCCTCCCTAAGGGCCATGCGTAGCTGGACCCTCGTCCCCATAAGGAGGAGGGAGTCGCCCGAACAATCGCGTTCTGGGCCCAGTATATCTGGAGGCTAGCATCTCTGCCCCTCGGGTGATGGACATACGCAGACCCCTATCCCAAGACTCTTCCCCTGGAATCGTGCGTGACCGCAGGGCTGGGTATGTTCCCACCTCCGCCGTGTCCGCCGTACCGCGATAAGCGGATTCCTCCATGGTCCAAACCACACGACCTTAAACTGTGTTGTCTGGTCCTACCACACGACCGTAAAATGTGATCGTCTTGGCCGCCCGACGAGAAACGGCACTGCATCGTGATGTCCTCCTCAGGGGTCACTCATGTTGGGCGCTGGTTAATAACCACGCCATTCATCAATGCCTTCCGTGGCTTGATTATTGTGGCGACGCCAGAGATTTCTCAATCACAGGCATGTCGCCGCACAAAGAAAAACCATTCATCTTTAAGGACAAACAAGAAATATCAAATGCCGCTCCTTCTGTGTGCGAGGGTCAGACCCGCACTCTTCCCCGCGCTGGTGCCCGATTGTGTTGCGCCGCGCTTCAAGAACTACGTGTGGCTTGATTCCCATCATTATGGGATACGTAGGAACGCCCGGATGTTTGAAACTTCGGGTCCAGCCCCCCACCTCTTAGAGATTCCCCCTTCTCTGGGGAGTCCGCCGCCTTCGGGTCACCCTCAAGGCGTGTCCCTCGACCCCTTGCAGTGGTCCACCGGTGTCAAGAGTACTCTGGTTTATTGCCAGGAGGGTCAGGATCCACTTGTTCAGGTTTCCTCCGCTTTTCAGGCTTCGTGCTCCCTTTCATTCGGACCCATCGTCTACGCCCTGGGTGGAGCCCCCGTGACCGGTTCGGACACAATGCCTCAGTGCTCTCCCACCGACTCGGGCCGGTACCCCCAATGGCCTCGGGCAGCAAATCGATATGAATCCTGCGATTGAGCGGTCGATGCTCGTTTGCTGCCTCATTCCATCAACGGTTAGTGCGATATTGAGGCTGCTTTTCCGCCACGGTCGGCAGTACTCCCATGTCGTTACGCCGGTGCCCCCAGTCCTTGAGTGAATGGCCGCATGATTCACATTTTTCACCTCCCATTCTGACCAGGCGAAACCTCGACACTCTTGACACTATCCCTCAGTGCACCTTTGCATATCTAGGGGATAGGACCACGATGAGGCGTACTTTGAGGTTCTTATGGTCCGAGCTCTAAGACCTTAAACTATGATCTCTCCTTATGGTCCGAGCTCTAAGACCTTAAACTAAGATCTACCCTTATGGTCCGAGCTCTAAGACCTTAAACTAAGATCTCTCCCCATGGTCCGAGCTCTAAGACCTTAAACTAAGATCTCTCCTTATGGTTCGAGCTCTAAGACCTTAAACTAAGATCTCTCCTCATGGTCCGAGCTCTAAGACCTTAAACTAAGATCTAGCCCCATGGTCCGAGCTCTAAGACCTTAAACTAAGATCTACCCTTATGGTCCGAGCTCTAAGACCTTAAACTAAGATCTCTGCTTATGGTCCGAGCTCTAAGACCTTAAACTAAGATCTCTCCTTATGGTCCGAGCTCTAAGACCTTAAACTAAGATCTACCCTTATGGTCCGAGCTCTAAGACCTTAAACTAAGATCTCTCCCTATGGTCGGAGCTCTAAGACATTAAACTAAGATCTCTCCCCATGGTCCGAGCTCTAAGACCTTAAACTAAGATCTCTCCTTATGGTCCGAGCTCTAAGACCTTAAACTAAGATCTCCCCTCATGGTCCGAGCTCTAAGACCTTAAACTAAGATCTACCCCCATGGTCCGAGCTCTAAGACCTTAAACTAAGATCTACCCTTATGGTCCGAGCTCTAAGACCTTAAACTAAGATCTATCCTCATGGTCCGAGCTCTAAGACCTTAAACTAAGATCAAGCCCCATGGTCCGAGCTCTAAGACCTTAAACTAAGATCTACCCTTATGGTCCGAGCTCTAAGACCTTAAACTAAGATCTCTCCTTATGGTCCGAGCTCTAATACCTTAAACTAAGATCTCTCCCCATGGTCCGAGCTCTAAGACCTTAAACTAAGATCTCTCCCCATGGTCTGAGCTCTAAGACCTTAAACTAAGATCTATTCTTATGGTCCGAGCTCTAAGACCTTAAACTAAGATCTACCCCCATGGTCCGAGCTCTAAGACCTTAAACTAAGATCTCCCCTTATGGTCCGAGCTCTAAGACCTTAAACTAAGATCTCCCCAAACGGGATTCTACGTCCTGCATGACATTAAACTGCACTTTCAGAACTACGTGTGGCTTGATCTCCAGCCTGATGGATTATGTAGAAACGCCCGGGCATCTCGACTCGGGTCCAGCCTCAGGGATCTCTAAGTCCCGCCCCTCCTCATCGCCGGCCGTCTGGCCTGACTTCGGGTAGAGCGGTGCAGTTATGATACTCTCCCCGATTCAGCTCGGGATGCCCCATCGCAATGATGGGAAGCGACAATTTCCTCGTCAAAGAGGTTCTGTCTGAGAATTGGGGTGATTCACGACCAGATTAGTGCATCCGCCTAATACGCTTTCCCCACGGTGGCGCAATTTTGAGAGCGTTGGATTCTGTCCGAACAAATCGTCACTTCGCCCCACGCTTCGCATGCCCTGTTGATCTGGATTTCCACCCTTGTGTCTGAAGGAACCCCCAAAGCGGTATTCATGATGACATGTGGTCCGCCTCCTGCAATATGAATGATGACCTTCGGTCCGTCTATTGCAGTTGTTATGGTCGATCCACTGTCCGCCTACCGTCTTGGGCATTTCCTGGAAGGCCGACCGTTGTGGATGTCTGGATTCGGGGAACACGATTCACCCTTTCTCATTTCCCTATGTTCGGATAAAATCTCAACGCCCCTAGCGTTGTCCCGCTCGTGTGTTGGAACAAGTTGGGGGGATGATACATTGATTAGGCTTGAGGTCTCCTTTCCTAGGAATGACCTCCCTCTTTTCTCTAGAAATCCAGGCCCAATTGCGGATGCCTGAAGCTTGGTTAACGCTCCCGCGAGACAATTTGTGGTTGAGCATGTTAAGCCAAAAGATGCAGATAAATATATTGGTTCATACAAATGGATCGAAATATTGAGTAGCGGAAGAAAATGTTCTGGAAGTGGAAAAAACAAAGCCCCTAAGGATTAGCGTGCTGGATAAGCCTTTCTAACGCCGCTACCCTTTGGCTGGTGGCCTCCAGAGCTGCTTCTCGCTCTCTGCGTGCCTTCTCCTCGTCGGCGGTCGCAGCACGCAGTTCGTCGATTCTGGCCTGTGCGCGCTCCCGCTCGACCTGAATTGTGACCATCTGTTGGCCCGCCTCCGTCAGCTGTACCTGGGCGTCAACCAGCTGGGCTGCTAGTTGCTCCACAAGCTCGGTACACGTTGCGACGAAGGCCTCCTTCTCTGCCGCCTGCCCTTCGAGGCGCCGGACTTCCTGCTCCGCCGCGAGGAGCGCCCGCGTGCTCTCCGACATGTCCAGACTTTGTGTGACGTCGGCACGCCGGCAGCTCTCGTGCATCTTTTCGGCCATGAAATCACGGACCGTCAGATGGAGGCGTTGAGCATCAGCTCCCCCGGCACACAGGAAGCGCAGCCAGGTTTGAAGTGATCCCATGCGCCCCAGCCACTCTGATGGGTCTCGCTTGAGGAAGCGCTGGATGCACTTCCACCCCCTGCGGCGCGTTATCCGGCTCTCCTCGACCGCCTCCGCGTCCGAGTCGTCCATCTCCTCAGGGTCGGCAGGCCGGTAGGCAGGGAAGGCAGCCAGCAGGTCTGCTACAGGGTCCGCCCCTGGGAGGTCCTCATGAGGGATAGGTTCCCCAACATCTGGGCGACCTTATTCTCTCTCCCCAGCGGCGCTGACACCCTCGTCAGCCCCCGTCCTCTCTCCGATGTCAGCACCGCCGGCGTCCGCAGCCCCCTGATCAGTAGTTGGTGGGGCCGGCTCGGTTTGGGAAGTCTGTTCCGGAGCAGGCGGCATGTCCACCACTGGTCCACTCGTAGATGGCCCGGGTTCGGCAACCCGACGAGCCTCCAGTGTTGAGATCACTGTGCGGGGAATGCCATGGTTAGTCACGGATCGTCAATGGCAGGCACCAGCAGTAAAGCAAGTAGAAATAAGGAGACTTACGGGAGTTCAGAGCGTCATCTTCCGCTATCCCGGCCGCCGTAGGAACAGTTGCAGCAGGGGGCCCTTCAGCGCTTGTCAGTTCAATGCTGGGTGTCTGGCCCCCGCCTCGTCCTGCTGGCGCCTCTCTTACTCCCGCTGAGGACGCCTGACCAGCATCCGTGTGCTCCTGAGAAAGGTGGAGAAATGGGTTAGAAGCTGCATAAGAGAATGGATGAAGCAGGTTGAGTAGGGATAGAAGCGGACCTCAAGGAGCTCAGTGACATCAACGTTGTCAGAGCCGGCCACCTCGCCGCTCTCCCGTGGGCTCCCCTGATGGGATCTTCCCTCGGAGCCTTCATCCTCCCCCATTTCCTCCTCTTCCTCGGAGTCGCTGCCACTTTCGTCTTCCACAGGCGGCATCTGTTCTGGAGCGGGATCGAGACCGAGCATCACCTTCACCAGAAGGGATGGCTCCGCACGCTGACCACGTTGGCGCGCATACTCGTCCATGGCCGTCAGATACGCATACTGCCGGTTGAAGTCCACCCTGTCGGCAATATGGAGGCGCCCGACCTCTGGCAGATGGATTCCTTCTCTGAGAATCTTTCGCCAGATGGCGTCGGTCCCCAGTGACTGCCGCAGGGTCATCCAGGCCGACCACAACGCCGGGAAGACTGCATCGTGGGAGGGTTCGAGCAGACGTCTCACCTGCTTCCAGGGCCGCTCTTCGACCACTGCGCGTGCCCCCTCTCTGGGCGCCGAGGTCGTAGCGGCAGCCTGCGATGTGCCCGCCGCCGAAGTCCCTGCTCGCACCGGCTCCGCTGCTTGGCGCGCCTCCGTTCTCCCCCGTGTGGCGGCGCCTCGCCTCCTTCCTTGACACCCGGTCTCCACACGGGTAACCTCGAGCCGCCGAACTGGCTTCCGTAGAAGCCCCTCGGGGTACGCGATGGCCCAGTGTTCGGCGTACTCGGTTGCCAAGCCTACGTCAACCCCGGTAGGAGGGAGAGTGATGACGTCGCCAGAGCCGAAAGCGGCAAACATCAGCCACATCTGGTGAAGGACACCAGGGTTCGTCTCCTCCCGGACAGCAGTGAATACCCTCTTCCGCATCCGTTGAAGGCACCCGAACTGCCTGGCGAAACGGGTTGGCATGTAAGGCTCGCAGATCACCTTCCCGTCGATCCGAGCCACGAGCACCCCGCCCCGCATGTTCAGGAAGTACTCATGCTGCTCCAGCGGACCCTGCCCGTTGTCGATCATTTGGACAACGGGAGTGGGGAACGGTCTGAAGTTGAAATTGGCATGATTGCCAATCCGAATCCTCACGCCCTCCTCACTTAGGGTCATCGGAGCGACCCCCGCAATGTTCAGCAGGGAGGGTCGCAAGCCGTTGCCCGGAGGAATGATGGCGTTCGGAAACGTGTACCCACCAAGGTGAGCAGCCACCCAGCCGTGGAAGAACTGAAAGGGCCCACAGATCCTTCGTGGCGACCCCCCTCGTGAGATGCGTCCCAGGATGGCATACAGCCTCGCCAGCACTGGGACCCCGAGGTTGTATCTTTTGTTGGCGGCCATAGCGCCCGCCACCGCCAGTGTCGCCGGGCGAACGCCCATTCTCGCGTCCCGCACTGGCAGGAGCCACCCACTCAGAAATGCAGCCAGGAACGCCGCGTACCGGACGTTTGGGTCCCGGGCCTCGATGACGCGGTACACCCATGAGCGGTAGTCGCCCGTCTCCAGGACCCGCCAGTACGACCCGTTTCGGCTCCTCTGAGCTGCGGTCGGGCACCGCTTCCCCCTGCCTGGCATCTTGACCGCCGGGTCATGCTCCAAGAACTGGCCGAACCACTCCTTGTAGGCTATTTCCTTCTGGAAGTCCTTGATCCCGAGCCGCTGCGTAGCCAGGTCAAGCAGATGCCAGGTCAGAATGGGAGTCCGTGACCTGTCTTCCCAGGTGTTCTTCGGTGGCAGGAACTCATCGTACTGGTAACCCTCCAGCGGGATACCTCCGATGCAGTGGATGTCCCAGAGACCGATGCTGACCTCCCCATGGTGAAGATGGAAGGTGTTGGTATCCGGGGACCAGCGGGTGAACAGCTCCGGCCCGAGCTCGGACTGCTGGTAGAAGTGGAACTGCGACGTCCACACCGCCTCAAATAGGCCGATGTACCGCAGCTCCTCTGCGAAGTGATCGCAAGTGTGGCGTACCCAGAACGCCCAGGCCCACTCACTGGTGAAATTGCCCCCAGACCGCAAGTCCCAGTCCTTCATCCAGCCCTTGGTGTCGTCAGTGACACTCTGGAGATATGTGCTCGAGTAGAGGGCTGGAGAATTCTCCGCAGTAGGATCACCCCCGTCAATGGTTCGCGTCCTCGGGTTCAGGACATAGACGTCCAAGTGCCTGGTCTCCCTGGCAGGATGCCCATTGTTGGTGATGTTATAGCGGAGAAGCTCCTCCTCCCGAGTCACCCAGGTCCGTGGCGCATCAACCTCGAACCCTGGCACTGGAACCTCATCTAGGATGCCGAAGTTCCAGAGCGGCAGGTTGTCCGACAGCGGATATGTCTTCTGGGCCGACGTCAGCAAGTCGAACAGGGATTGATTGTTGGAAACAATCTCCTTGGCTCCGTAAACCTCCTCGTTCGTCGCCATCTCAGCTCTGCGAGTGGCGGCATCCCCCTCATTTCCACTATGCGCGGCCATCTCAGAAGTTTCGGGAGTCGTGCGGGTTAAGGGATGAAGCGTGCGGGATCGGACGAGGCTGGTAGAGAAGTTTGAAGGTTGGCGCGCAATCCAAGTGGACGGCGCGCAATTGGGAAGACTGTCGTGCAATGTTCCGGGTTTTCGTGCAAAAACAGGCGAAATCCGGATGGTTTTGCGCGCCGATCGGGCGAATTTCGCGACCGGAAGAGGAAATTTCGCGCACGAGAGCGTTGAGAGCTTATCGCGCGGAAGGCCTGTGTACGGAACGCGGATCCCCAGACCCCTATTTTATAGACGAGGTCGGGATTCCGCGCCGCGCGGAACACTCGATTGTGCGACCGCGGCTGCGAATTGCGCGCCCGGCGCCCCTTTTTGCGCGCCTAAGTCCCGCGCAGCCCAGGCATTCGGCATTCCGGCGTCTCCCTCGGAACCCGATCGTTGCGACCTCTCGCCGATCAGATTCCGAGGGGGGGCTTTTGTAGACGCCGGAAAAGTCCGTTGTTCCCAAACGAAGCTCCGGATGCGGAAAGCGAAGTGATATTTGGAGTCAGAGGCACGTTCCGGAGGGCCCGGAGGACTTGCGCGAAATTTCAGAGCCCCGCGCGCAAAGTTGAGTCGCGGCGCGCAATCCTTCCGGGATGTGCGCAATCGGCAGGGCCGGCGCGCAATTTTGCGCGCCCCGAGCTCCCGCGACTCCCTTGCGCGCGAGGTCCGGATTCTGCGCCCGCGATGGGAATTCCGCGCCCGCGAAGCGAATTTCACGCCCGCCGCCGGGATTCCGCGCCCGGGGTTGCCTATAAATATAAGGCGACCCCCGACATTTTGAAGGTTGCCAGAATCCGAAGCGTCGCTCGTTCGCGCAATCCAACCGCTTCCGCGCGCAATGCCGATCTTCAGGTAACCTCCTTTCTTTCGCGCAATAGAGCCTTGGGGTTCGCCTTCGCGCGCAATCCCCTTGGCTCCTTTCGTTTGAATAATCCTTAACCCGAAGGCCTTTGCGTGCAAAAGAAGCCTCTTGCGCGCAATTTCCCCCGGGTGCGCGCAATCCAGCCCGATTGCGCGCACCCCCCATTTTCAAAGTGGCCATTCGTTAGAGAATGAGCCGTTGCCCCCGCGTGCTACCCGAAGCCCGGTGCGCGCAATCTCAATCATCCGCGCGCAAAGGGTTGGCCCGATTGCGCGCCAGCCCGCCATTTTGCGCGCCGACCTGCTGTTTTGCGCGCAAAGCTCTTCTTTTGCGCGCAATCCGCCAGGGTCGCCCCCCTTGACCCCCTGAGGGTACCCGCCTGCATGGCACCCGATGACCCTTATCCCGGGTGCCCGCACCGTGCGTTGTCTTCCCGTGCGGCCCCCCAGGCTCGCGCAAAGTGACACGGACCCACCAGCGACAATCCATTCGTCCCGCATGACGTTAAACTGCATTCGTCCCGCATGACATTAAACTGCATCGTCCAACACGACGTTAAACTGTATATACGTCCTGCACGACGTTAAACTGTACCTCGTCCGAGCTACAAGACGTTAAACTGTTCAGCATATGTCCAAGCTGCACGACGCTAAACTGCCTAGCCTTCATCGTCCAAGCTACAAAGACGTTAAACTGTACAGCATACGTCCAGCATGACGTTAAACTGCACATACGTCCAGCATGACGTTAAACTGCACATACGTCCAGCATGACGTTAAACTGCACATTTGTCCAGCATGACGTTAAACTGCACATTCGTCCCGCATGACGCTAAACTGCATCCATCCAACATGACGTTAAACTGTACTACGTCCATGCTGCACGACGCTAAACTGCATAGCCCCTATCGTCAGTGCTGTAAGACGTTAAACTGCCAAGCACCTTCGTCCTCAACACACGACGTTAAACTGTACTTCGTCCGGCAAGACGTTAAACCGTCCGCTTCGTCCTCAACACACGACGTTAAACTGTAGTTCGTCCGGCAAGACGTTAAACCGTCCGCTTCGTCCTCAACACACGACGTTAAACTGTACTTCGTCCGGCAAGACGTTAAACCGTCCGCCTCACCCGATCCCGTGCCTCACACGTAGGGTCCCCCCACCGGTTTGGATGTGGCCCCCACCCGCTCGTCTCTGCAGGGATGTCGGGATTGTCCCTCTTTAGGGACGATTTAATGGGAGCGGCTTTTCCCTACGAGGGTAGGGTATTACAAACCCCCAGTTTCTTGTGGGGGGCCGCACATGTGTATCTCCATTGCGCTCCCCCACTGCCGAAGCCAGTAGAGGGTGTGATTGGGATCGAGGTGTCTCCTACTTTCGGTCCAAGTCCCTTCCAACTGAGTTTTTCCGCCCGGGCTGCCTCAAGTGCGTAAGTCCTGACAGAATGAACTACGTGGACTTTGATCCCAGTCTTCTAAACAGGGTACGTAGGAAGCCTCCCTGAGGTTCAAGCCCACCACCTGGTCGTCCGGGTCGTATTCACGTCGGTTCGTACATCAGTGGACCCCTCCCGGGTTCACCCTTGCGTCGATTCATCTATGAATCTGCCCCTGTGGGAGACTGCCCGTGTGTATCTCCACTGTGCCTCCCCACAGCCCCTTTTTCCATTTCTCCTTTTATCGTCCAGCATGACGTGAAACTGTGATCCACCCGGCCGTTCCATCCCCCTCTGTGCGAGGTGGTTCGGTTCAATCCTCCGCCCGGCGGCCTCGACCTCCTCGTGAGTCGGCTTGCCGACGTCCAACATGACGTTAAACTGTATGCCCGAACTACGTTGACTTTGATCCGTGCTAACGCGCGGTACATAGGAAGCCCCTACGGGGTCCAAGCTCTTCACTCCATCATCCATCCTGATCCTTACCCGGGCCGCCACATCCCGGTGGGGTCATGCCACTTCACTCCACTCCATATCACTTGGGAAGCCACCCATGCGCTGGCCCCAGCGTCGGAGGTTCCCCGCAAGGGGTTCTGTCATCTGATCCACTCTTCGTGTTGTTCAGTCCGATGCCGTCCCCGCTGGACGTTAAACTCGCGGCATACCCCGTGTTAAACATGGGAAGCTGAGGAAAACCTCAGGGGATACAGTTCCCCGCACCCAGTGCGGGATGCCTCAGGCCATCATACCTTCGAGAAGCCCTATTAGGGACGGAAGATAGACGTGCAGAGCCGCAGTGTTACGACATGCCCCCAGCACCCAGAGCCACCCGGCCTCCTCACCGCAGGTTGCTGCCCCGACCAGACTCCTTGGAGCGTCCGAGCGGAAGAGCGTAATTAACCGGTGTCCATGAAGATATGGCGCCGAGAACGAGATTCACGAGCATGTCTTAAATCTATGAGGGAGACCCGGATTAGGCGACGAGTTCCGAGGAGACGTCCAAGGAAGGAGGAGCAGACATCCCATCATCCCGGTTTCGATCAAGGAGCAGACGCCCCTGAATAAGGGACGGATGCCGCCCGCCTTTGGAAAGCGGGACTGCGGGACCACAAGCCGCGCGCCCATCCCCTCGGGTTAACGGGTGCACGCGCGAACGCGTCCTGGCGGAACAGCGTAACCTGACGCACATCCGCACCGGAACAATCACCTTTCCTCTTGGTTGAAATAACAAATGGGATTCCCAAGGTAATATATTTATATGCAATGTAGATGATGATTTTGGTAACTGAGATTTCGAGAAACCACTTATCCCATGGTTTTGAGTTGTTAGATATCTTTATATCAATTTGGATAATACTAGAAAGGTTTTTACAAACCTCTTGAATATATAAACAAATTGTTTTTCATAATATGGAGGTTGAAATTTCAAGATATAGAAAAAATATATATCGAAGTGTTTGACTTTATGAAAAATTAGTGTCTTGTATATATCAGTTCGCTTGGGTTAATTAGTTGATGACTTGGGAATGTGTGTGTTTAGAAGAGTTTTCCCCCTAAATTTTGGAAAATTTTATAAAATATCATCCCAGTTGGATATATTAATTAGATTATGATTTTATTTGTGTAAACTGGGGTGCTTGAAATCGTGCATAGTTTGTCCCATTTTTCTTCAACTTTATTCTGGACCCCCCAAATCACCTCTAACTACAATGAAAACATAAAATGTAGTGAAATTTTCCTTTTTAACAGAAATAAAAATTAATTGATAGAAGAAAAAGTGGGAGAAATTTTCTATTATAAATAGAATTTACAAAAAAAAAACATTTCCAAATAATGGTGTTATAGGGAAACAAAACATTGAATCATGATGAAATTAAGGGTAAGTTATACATAAATATGAGTAATGTCCCCATTTTGCAATGATCATTATGAAAAGGAGATAAGTATAGTTTATATTTCCAAAATGACAATTATATAATAAATACCATATTATTTAATTATATATACTTATATATACCCTTATATTTATGTGTAGATGAAAAAGAAATAATCACATCGATTCCAGGACACTGTAATCGACATATACACAAATGACATTAAAAAATTTTAAATGTGTGAAATAAAATAATGAAAATGATACATTACATGTATAGATAGATAATTATTTCTTTATTATCATCAATATATCAATTATATCATAAATTTTTATTAATCATATCCTTAATACATTCCATTTAATGTGTGATTGAATCACATCACTTTGAAGAGGTAGTAGTCCACCCATCCACAAATGATGTTATCATATTCCCACAAAATGGAAAGATTAAAGGTATTTGTTAAATAATAATTCAAGAAGTATTATTATATTATAAATATCATATATATAATATAAAAAAATTATTTCAATAATAATTTCCAACCATAATATGTGGTAATGGAAAAACAAATGACATCATTTTGTGAAGTGGTAGTTCATCGTACACACAAATCATTATTTTATTACCCATTTGATGGATGTGTGAGTAGGAGAAGGTATAAACCTTAACATATAAAGTATCATTATATTTTGGATGTTGATGTTATTTTATTATCATGTAAAATGAACAATTGAAGGGGGGGTTAAATAAATAAAATTGAAATGCACAATGAAGAACATTACCTCTTTTTCGGTAACTCCTTTTGGGTTTCACTAAAGAACCTCCATGGTTGGATTTATGACCAAATGTATAATTCTAGGATTAAGAGAGGGATATTAGAAGTTATTTTGGTATGTTATGGATGTAAAAATGGGTTTTTAGTTGTGAATATGTGGGATAAGTGATTTGTTTTTCAAAGTGGAGGAGGTGTGACATTCTTGTAAATATAAAATGGTAAACATAATTGAGAGGTCTCATTTAAATAATGACCCACTAATAATGATGAATATTATATGAACTAATGGATATGGTCGAAATATGTCCATAAAATAGTTTTTTAGTTGTATCTGGTTCATTTTTTCATTTATGTTTATGTTTTATCCCATTGTTAAACTATTTATTATCTTAATCATTATAATTAAATTTAAATTTTCTCATGAATATTTTTGATAAAAAACTGTAATGAACTTACTAGAAATTATAAATTATTTTTATTCAGAAATTTTAATTCAATTTTTCAAAATCAAATCTCACTTGTTGTAGAAATTAATTTGAAATAAATCTTATTGACGTTATAAGACAAGAAGGTTTTAAAGGAAAATTGGTCAAATGATTGAAATATTTTTATATCTAATTTCAATGGGAAATTATTGAGAAGAAAAAAAATTAATATGTTGATGTAAAATTTATCTAATTGTACTTTAATTCCAATTAAAAATATACTTTTACACTATAAATTATTTAGACATAAAAGTAGATTTCAATAAAAATTTATTATTATTTACTAAATCAAAATTTTAATGTTCATAGAAAAATATGAAAAATTCACCAAATGAGAATTTTGATATCCCAATTTAAATAATAAAGATTATTTTTTTAAAAAAGTAATAATAGTTTAATAATATAGTTTTAAAACAATTATTCCATTAAAATGCATTAAAACTACTTTTTAAAAATATTTACCCTTTTATGCTTAAAATTTAATTTATTCTTATATTAAGACTATAAAACTTATTGGATGAATTTTATAACATTTTATTAAATATATAAAATATAAATTTCATAAATATGTTTCAATAATAGTAATTAAATTAATTTGTTGAGACAAAACTCTATTCTAGTCATAAAATTATTTTTCTATAAATACACATAATTTACATTCAATTGGTCTTTATCATCATTTATAATTAATTGGTAATCTATGATTTCATTTTATAAAAATGGGTAAAATATTTTTTCATAATTTAGTTAATCTTATTTATTCTCTCCATTCAAATAGCTATGTGATAACTATAATAATAATAATAATATATTTTTTTTCCTCTATGACCTAGGATTGTTTATATCATAAGTCATCAAAGGAACTGAATGTAGTGTGCGAGACAATAAAACATGGGGTTTCATGTGATGAAGGCTAAAATATGTATTGAATGTAGAAAAATAAATTAATAAAATTAAATTAATTTAAAATAATATATTTCATAAAAACTAAATATTTTACAATTATATCCAGATCACTTATTTTTAACATATATTTAAATGATTAACCCTTTACCAAGGTGATAAATTTTTCCGGAATTACTATTCATCATGCGTATAAATAAAATATTACTTTTTAACAAATTAGAACATCCTGATTCTAATTATGGGATCCATTTTATTATATTAAATATCTATAAGTGGTAGAAATTTATTTTAATATATTTCTGAAAAATGTGACACAACCAATTTTTTAAAAAATATAGTTTTTCTAAAAAATTCATTTTATGCATCAAAATGGTTTCACACCAAATTCAATAAGAAAATTCATTCTAGTGAACCTAATTAAATACTAATAGTATAACTTAAATATTGTTACTTTTAAAAAAAAATTCATAATGTAATTGGACCTTTTATGTTCTTGATATAAAAAATATAATTTCGGATAAATGTTAATATTTTCACTATTCATTGAAATTTTTTTTTAAAAAAAATTAAAAAATTTCAGAATATATTAGTTTTGATAGTTATATATCAAAAATAAAATTAGTTTTATAATATAAATTTTTTTGATGTTCCATAAATTAATTATAATAATTAATCATGCACAACAATAAAAATAATTTTTTCAGAAAATGTGTTTCTAAAGAATAAAATTACTTTATTGAATGTTGAGTAAATATTTCCAAATAATTAATAAATTACTCTTCATTAAGTAAGAAATTTATTTACATTTCCTAATTTAGTTACGACTCTTCAAACCCACAAATTTTACATTTAGGTTATAACAGTAATATTTAAAATATAACAATTAGGGGTCTGTTTAAGCTCGGTGTCCCATGTACTATATAATATAAAAAACAGTGTTATTTTAAAATATTTTGGTATTATGCAACATCAAATTTAGGTGATTTTTATTCTTAAAATTATTATCCATTTTATGATTTCTACCTTGGATGATCTAAACAACGACTTCTATTTTCGAATAACTCATCTTATATATCTGTTCTTTCAATTACCTTTGTAATTTTAAATGCACTAACACAATGGGAGAAGGATTTTAGTAATAATCAAATATTACCAATTTTTTTCTTATATTCAAATTTATCTTAGGAATGTACCATCTAAAAATTAATAGTATTAGTATGTGTGTTAAACCTAGATATAAAATAAGATTGAAAGTTTAGAAATCATTATTATCCATTTTCATACCACATGTGGTGCCATGTTTTGACATTAATATTTTGGTGAAAAATCAATCATATTTTCATGAAATTTTAGGAACATGAACTCACTTGAATGAGTATATTAAAAAATTTTACATTCCAGTTCTTCCCTAATTAGTTAGATAGTCACTCCCCATTGATATAAACAATATATACTTGTTAAAACATGTGATAGTAGAATCAAATCATACCTCACCCATCAAATTTTTAGGGGGGTATTTATATTTTCAAATTTAATAGAAAATATAACCATTTGAAAGTGACATACATTTTTATATCTAGTCATCAATTTATACTCTCAAACCTTCATCACCTTCAATTACCATCATTATAATGTAAATATATTTTAATTGGGAATATGATGGATCATCCAAAATTCCTCCATTTTTGAAATAATAATGAGATAGATTTATCTTCACCAAAATTCATTTCAATGAAGGTATTAAATGTCAAGATGTATTCATTTTGGATTAACCTTATATTCTATAATTTATTCCCCTTTTAGAAGAATGAACATCTTATATCTTCATAAATCCTTTATAATTATAGTGGGCCTCCAAAAAATATCAAAAAATAGGACTAGATTTATTCTTAGAGAGAGATATATTTTTATCCACCTAAAAATAATTTTTAAATGTGGATAGATAACCTTTGGGAAAATTATCACTCTTGTTCATGGGTGTGGGTTACTACTTTTGAGTGGTTGTTTTACTACTGGGGATTACATGTTATTTTAATTTAGATTTCATCAAATATTCATATTAGGTCTTCCATTTTATAAATTGAAAAAAACTATTACCATAAATCTGGAACATTCCACATACCTCTACATCATCTTGGACATTCCCCGTTTTAGGATGATTTTTTACACTTCACAAGGAGTGTCAACAACTGTATCAATCCTATAATATATTTCTTATATTAACTATATTTTTCAATTTCATTTATCTCTCATCCAATTTTTATGTCAATGAAATATTATTGTGGTCTATTATAAGGAATATATTACCATAATAAAATCATTTTCTTCAAGTAAGTTTGACATTCTGATCATCTTTTTTTTTAAAACCTCTCAAGATTAGTTTTCTTCACAAACATAGAACCCAACATAGGTTTGTATTTTTATTCATCGCATAATTCCAATCCTATAATGGTTCTCTATTATATATAGAAATTAAGTGATACATGTAAATATGTTACCCACATTCATTGTTATAGTGAGCAATAATCATTCACATATAAAAAAATGTTCTAAAAGTTATCCTATTTATATCGTGTGTATGGATTCTTCTTTGTCTATGTTTTCTTTGTAATTTTAATGGGTTATCTCATTTTTTGAACTTTCCTCCGCTTTATTTATGAATAATATAGTTTTTACATAAATTTATATTATTATAGAAATCAATTTCCTTATTCCCAAATCACTAAAAAATCCAATATCATCTAACTAACCTTGTTGTTTTCCTAACAAGTGCAGTCTATCCAGATCATCATTCTTGTTGGTTATGGGTTGGAATCACATATTTTGGGATCCATTATGGGAACATTGTTTCTTATACATGATCGTCTATATTGCAATCATATTAGGGGATATCTAAAAAAGTAATCTTCCATGTTTATAAATTTTTTAATATTTTTTTAACACTTTTCATCATTATAGATGCAGTGAAATCATATTTCACTAAATGGTGGATTTTTTTTCAAGATCTTAGGGTGGAGTCATCTCCATATTATATCAAGTTATTTGATCTATAATAATGATCCTTATTTGATAATGAACTCACATCATAATGGTTTTTGGAAACACAAAATTTATAATTATATTAAAAAGTTCAATATTTATCTTTATAATGACTCGTCAGTTTGATTTTCACCTCTTGGAATTTCAGGTTGAAAATATTCTTTTCATAATTCACTAATCTCAAACTATCTTACCAATAATTCATAAACTTATCTACCAGATCCTCATTATTTTCATTTCTCTATTCTAATTCTTTTTTATTGTATTTCATGAGGTTTTAATTAATGTGTAATTAACCATCCTTGGCATCCAATTATGTTTTATTATCTGTCTCCAATAAATCAGTCATTTTCATTACAACATTATTAAAAAAACATATCCTATATAAAATTATTTTCAATTCTATGTAAATATAATATATTCTTTCATTTTAAAGTGTGAAATATTTTCATTTACTTTAAAACTATATCTGAGTTTATTATTTGAAGTCATCTTATTTTCCAATAATTCATCTATTGAATCATCCAATTATTCCAAATATGAATTTTAATTAATAAATACCATGATAGGTTTGAATATATTAGTAACCATATTAATATGGAAAGTCTTGAGATAATCTATCATCTCGGGATAGAGGCTTTTATCATATTAAATAAAATCACAATCATATATTGAACTTGTTTCACTAAAATAATGATAATAAATATATTTATGTAATAAATTATCACTAATTTGATTAAATTTATCTAATTGTCAACCCATTACTTATTAAGATAATTTATTTTAATTATTTCATGTTTTTATGTATATTTCTCAATGTATTATATGATACATACATATTCTCATAGTTATAAATTCTAGTAAATTTATCAATCTAAAGTTCATTTTAAATATCAAATATCTATACTTAATATAAATCAGATGAAAATAACTATGAAATGTCTCTTATAATTATAAGAGTGAACAATATGCTTATTATTGAAATCAATACAACACACAAGTTAAAATCATAGGGAATCTAGGCTCTAATACCAGTTGAATTGCTCGGTGGATTCTGAAGACACACCAAAGAGGGGTGAATTAGGTGTTCTCCAAATTTTATAAAAAAACAAAATTATTCCCTTAATGAAAAACTACTTTTAGCCTTTTACCCCTTCATATATATTAAAATGTAAATGGATAATTTTTTTTACTAAATAAGACACTGAATACATAGAGTACAGGTATGTGAACAAATATAAGAACATGATATTTTTATAATGTTAAACCTCGATGATGGAAACCAACTCCTTATCAGGTCAATTACCATTATTTCATGAATTATAAACTATAATAAAATCAATGATTATAATGTTTTTCCAAGGATAATCTAGAAATACAATCAATTATATTACACATTTGTGGTTACCATATTATATAGGTATCACAACTCCACTATATGAATTTAGATGTGTTATATTTATACTAAGTTTTACAATATTTTTCTCTCACTATTTCTTTACTTCCTTCCTAAATATGTTTTAGATAATCACAATATGTAAAGGGATGTTACTATACCCAAAAATAAGATCTTAATTCTAAAATAATAGTGAATCTGAATTTTAGAATTCATTCAAACAAAACACATGAAACTCAGCTTCTCAAAATGTTCATATATTTTATTTTTTTCATAGAATATGTTTCTATAAATTCTAATTAAAATAATTATTCTTATTCAAGACCTATAATGTTTCGTATAATAATTATTCTCTCAATTTGTATTCTTATATGTTACAAATTATAGTGACTATTAGTTCTTCTTTATCGAGATGTTCAATTCTCCCATCTTTCCCAAAACTAACTACCTCTCATATGCAAGGTTGATATCTCATATTTTATTATATTCACTCATGGAGCATCCATAAATTCTCTTATTTAGGTCTAGAATACTCACATATAAATATATATCATGAAAAATATATTTCCCTTTTAAAAATACCATAGAAGAATTTTTGAGTTGAAAAACAACCTCTAGTCCAAAATCACCCTTATTGAATACCTATTAAAGAATTTATTCACTTTTAATTCACTAATTTCTCAACCCAAAGAGCATTCCATGAATAATATTATTTATTTCATGCCCTTTATTCTCACATTGTTGAATGACATTTTCTTTTATTATACTCAATGCTTGTTTTTTATTATTCCTCTTCTCAAATATTCTCATAGAAATCCACACATTATTTATTCACAAATATATAATAAATACATATTATATATTTGTATAACATAGAACTCATATTTCATTCCTAGTATTTTTAAATCAGGATGAAGTCACATATTATTGTTTCGGGAAAATTTAAAGGTGTTATTCTCATTTCATATTAAATGTTTGAATGGAATCAGATCTAGATTGTTTAAATATTGGTGATCAACTTGAATTTTTATAGTTTTACTTATTTACTCTTAAATGAACATGAAAGAAATAAAGCTAAAAAAATGTTCATGATTCAATGGAATGTTATAAACATTATTCTTGATAACATAATAAATTAATTTTTTTACATTAATGAATATATGTTGTGGTACTTCATCAATATTCCTTAATATAATCTTGTATGATGGATTGAGTTAGTTTCATAATTTTTTAATCATAAAATTAAATCATTGATATCATCATATTTTAATTTCATCAGAATTAATAAAATTGGAAACTCATCATTAGACTTTCATAGGTATAGATGACCATTACATAGTAGCTCATTTTATCTAGTTTTGGGATAACTTCTAATAGATAAGGATATAAAATCATGTTTCTTAAAAATCATGGATCCAAAATCAATTTCGGTGATTTTTATTATTATAAAATGATCATAAAAGACTTTAATAATTCTATTAGGCTTCATTTCATCATATTTAAAATATGAAAACGTGATTTTTCATCTAGTAGAACATCAAATTTTTTTCTAAGTGTGGATGTTTTACAATGGGGACTTCAATTACATAAATACATATTGTTATAAGATGAAAAATTATGTTACTTTTTTGGGAACATCATTGTGATCCAATATCTTTTGAGAAATTCCTCTAGATGTAGAATCCTTATACTAGGAACATAAAAATATTATGCATGCCAAGGCATATGGTTAATAATTGAGATTGGTGGAAGAAGACTTATTTTGATGTCCTACTTAGTATTTTCAATACTGAATCTATATTTTATGTCATATAATCATTAATGTTTTTTTTATAGTAGACACCAATTCTATAAGATGGGAAGGGAAGCCATACAATGATTTATTATGGTTAAAAATGTCTTACACTGATAAAGAGTTATATGATGAAACATAAAAAAATTATAACCTCTAAGAATTGTTTTCTTCACCTAAAATATTATTCTAATAGTGATGTCACACATTATTGGGGAAAATCTTTATATTTAAGACTTATCCATTTTTCAGGGTTCTTCAAAATCCCATATTTCTACAGATGACATTAAACCAATGTTTGGTTGATCTCTGGCTTATCCAACCAGTAAAATCATCTCAAACCCATTTCAAATGATTATTTGAATTATTAAAATAATTTCTACATTATTAAATCACATATATAGGGTGATTCATCTTATAAAATACTCAACATAAGTGTATTCATATGAGACCCACCACCATAACTATTAAAACCAAAATTCTGTTAACCATGAACAATATATAGTCACAAATATTCTTCTTTATAGTCTATATTACATCAAAAACAACAATAACTATAAAAAATAAATCATGTTAATATTTTAGTGTATAAGTGTAGTGGCTAGTTCTTCTAATCTATTTGACTTTTAATGTTATTTTTGTATAACTATTACCAATATCTTAAATACATATAACTCTTTCTTCATAATAAGTAACATCTTTCACTTATTATGTGTGAATTATTTTATCATTTTCAATCACCCAAGGTATCACATTTTTATTCAAATTGAAAAAACTAATTGAAAATAAATGGAATAAAAACTCTTATGGGAATAAAACAATGTGTAATGGATCCGGTGTTATGATCATATGGTTATATACACACAACATAATTTCAGAAGTGAATTAGATGATGGATTTAGTTTTTTAGACATTTATAAGATACTAGTAATATTTATAGATTTTTTTTGGATTTATATGAATAACATTGAGAAAGAATATTTTATTCCATTTTTGAACAATATCAAGAAAAAAGGTGAGATATTATACATTATGAAGAGTTACATGAGGTTATAAATGGTTATTTAGGAATTAATTATTCTATTTTCAATGAGTTTAACCATTCAGGAATAGTATATGGTCTTTTTCCCCATTGGTTCATATTTATATAATTGTATTTCCCTTCTTAATGTAGTTTTATCAACTTCTTTATTTTAGTTATTCTATTAAATTATCTTTCACTCTCTCAACTCATATATTTATCATTTATTTTATTTTAAATTCATTTTACAAGTTTCTTCATCCTATTTCTCTGAACTCTAAGATTCACATATGGACGAATAAGAATATTTTCTAGGTCAAGGGTGAAAAATAAGTAATGTATTTTGTGTGTTTATGTGTTCCATAATTTTCTATCTTCTATAAAATCTCTAAAAAATATGGATCTTATGATAATTAATGAGTAAGCAACCCATATGTTCTCTTCCATTATTTTTTCCTCATTTACTCTTACAAAACAATTTATTCCATTAGTATCGTTTATTGAGAATCTGGGATCAAAATTAAAGAAGTTAAGGGTTTCATAGTGAAGATATCAATGAGATTCTAAATAAATTTAACAAGTGTATTACAATAAATAAAATGAATTTTAGGTAGGGTTATTTACAATTCTATAGAGAGAAGTGGGTCTAAAACTTGTGAGACATTATGTATTAAATTGAAAACGTTTTGTTTGATGAAAATTTTAAAAAAAATAGAAAAATGGTAAAGCATTTTCAATAGTACTAAATTGGATAGTATTTGATCCTAATAAAATTCCATATTTCACATCATTAATTTAATTTCATTCCTCAGATTTTCTTTATTTCCCCACTTTATCCATCACCAAAAACATATTTTTTAAATATTTTTAATTTTTATTTAAGAATAAAAAAGACACTAAATATTAAAAAATATAAATGAAATGAAGAGAACGTTATTAATAGAAAAAATACTCCTACTCAAGATAATTAACCTGAGATAAACCCTTATAATACTGATGGGACCTATAAAATTCATAATTATTTTGATGAATCTTTAACATGTATTTCACACATCACTACTCATATTTAGGGGAATTGATGTTTGGATTGTATCTAAATGAGAGTTAGAGCCTCAATATTAATACTCTCCATTAGGATCCTAAGGTTTGGATTATTGCAATATGGCGATCGGTGGATTGGTATCTAGTGGCCACTACTGAAATACTGTTTGAAATATGTGACTTATATTATTTTCATACATTTAACATGTGTAAAAAAATACTTAATATACTTTATTTTTTTATTTTGTGAGAGATAATGGATAAATGTTATTATTTTATGATTGAAATAATTGATAATTCCCATATGGATAATAAAAATTATTTATGATTTAATAAATATATTACATGAATGATTATTTACTTTTAAAAATATTAATATTTTATTAAAAATAGGTATTAAGTATCAATTATCTCCACTACAAGATATCTTATTAATTTTCACATTTTATCAATGAAACATGTTGGATTATATTAAAGGTGCATGGGGGGTTTTAGTATATTTTAAGAGGTCAGATTATAATTTGTATCATGTAAATCCCTTGTGAAATAGTTTGTATACATTATTATTGTATATGTTTTAGATAGAGACAATCCGTATGGGATTCATTTTTGTGTATTGAATTACTTCTATGATTGTATTTACAAAGGTTTTTGTACGATTAAATTAATTCATTATATATATATATATTCTACCTTTTCATATGGTGTGTAGATGGGGATATGTTATTGGGATAATTACTCCCATATATGAGTAAATTCTATTGTAAGGGCCTTTAGTCCTTGACCTATTAGAGGAGGGGCTTGGTAGTTCACTTAATAGTATGTTGAAATGTGACATAATATAATAAGAGAACTATATGGAAGATATAAATGAAATAATGTGATGTTAGGTAGGGTTAAATCAAATAATAAATTTAAATAACACCGGTTCAATTAGTAATAAAAGAGGACATAGTTTGTAATGTCTTATAATTTTGTATAATTTTTTAATTATATAGAATTATTTTGAGACTGCTAAATCTAATGGTTCGTGATTCCGATGCCTAGAGGGCCCAGAATGATTTTTTGAAGTGTTGTTAATCTTTAATTAGAGTGCGTAAGCAGTTTTCTTGAAAATGTGGAATAACTCCAAAACGGTTACCCAGATCAGAAATATGAGGGCAACATTGCTTTCAAGATGGTAGGTTTACCCTAGGAGTGACTTATGTCAAGTCAGCATTGTCCTCTGGTGAGAAAACCTGAAAATGGAATAACCGTAAATAAAATAATCAAATAATGTTTTTTTTTTATTTTCAAATGCTTATAACTCACAAATAGTAACTCAGATTAAAAATCCAACACGACCGTTGAACTCATGAGAGTATGCTCAGATATCCTTAGGACCACCTCCTAAAGGATTTTCTTACGGTGGGGAGCACGCCATCCTCTTCAAAGGATGCACCATGGGATCATTGATAATTCTGGAGGAGGTGTTGAGGGAGATCCATTCATCCCCTTTAACGGTACACCCTGAAGTGGCAAAGATGTACTAGGACCTCTGGCGTTAGTACTGATGGCCAAATATGAAGGAAGTGGTGGAATTGTTTGTATCATGAGGCCTCACTTGTTAACAAGTGAAAACTGCTCAGAGCTGGCATAAGTCACATGCTGAGAGAAGAAGAAGACCTCTATAGTTCTAGAAGGGAGACCAAATTTTCTAGCAAGTCTCTCCTCAATGGGGACAATAGAAATTTGGTTGAGGTGGAATTATTTCATTGTAGTTTATTAGTATTTTTCTAATACATCTGAGGACAGGTGAGGTGGACTACCACTGGGCACTTCCACCACATTTGGAGAAGGTGCACAAAGTCTTCCACATTTCCCAGTGGAGGACATATGTTAATGACCCATCCCACATCATCGACATTGGCAAGATAAACTACGATAATGGGGAAATTTTTATAGAGGTTCCATTAGATATTGAGGATTTCCAGGAGTGGGTCCTTCATGGGTGGTCGATACCTCTGCTGTGCGTTCCCTAGAAGCACGAGAACCTCTAGCAGAGCACATAGTTGTGGGAGGCACAGATTCATGCTTAGTACCCCCATTGGTTTATTTAGACATTGTTTTGGATTTTAGGGATATAAAGCCCTATGAGGGGGGAGAATTTAATGTCCCAAAATTGTTGTATAATTTTTTTATAATTTTTGGGAATTATTTCGATACCATAAAATCTGTCGGTGCGTGATTCCAAGGCCCGGAGTGCCTGGAATGATCCATCGATGTTTTGTTAAGCTTTAATTAGCACGCCTAAGAAGTTTTCCTAAAAATGTGGAAAAACTATTAAAAATTTACCCAAATCAGAAATCTGAGGGCACTGTTTCATTTAAGATGGCGAGTTTACCCTAGGGGTGGCATAAATCTAGTCGGCGCATGCCTCTGGCAAGAAAACCTGAAAATGGCATAACAGAAAATAAAATAATTAAATAAAGTTATTTTATATTTCAAATTCTTATAACTCAGAAATGGTAACTCAGATAAAAAATCCAAGACCATTGATGAACTAGTGAGGGTATTCTTTCATAAGGAAAACATTAATATTGGACAACGCGGGCCACTAGTGAAAGATTGTTTTTT
This sequence comes from Viscum album, assembly GCA_963277665.1. Classification (NCBI taxonomy): domain Eukaryota; kingdom Viridiplantae; phylum Streptophyta; class Magnoliopsida; order Santalales; family Viscaceae; genus Viscum; species Viscum album. The sequence continues at coordinate 254,534,273 of OY728128.1, read as the reverse complement.
GCAGTATATAAAATAATTAAGTTACAATTATTTTATTATAAAACCTATAACATTTAAATGGTAACTGGTATTGGATATCTGAGAGTACTGTTGGGTTCGTTAGGGAATAATTCACTTAGGAAGAGCCCATCCTCAACTAACATGGGTTGAGGGTGACTGTTAATAATTTTTTGAACATTTGTTTTGGAATGATTCGAAAACGCGCGTGCAGTGTTTTCTAACTTTTGAACCGGTACTCAGATTAAAAAACTTGAGGGCACCATTGAATCCAAAATTTCGGGATTCAATTAAGGGATGATTATTTTAAAATCTATATATCCAGAGAAAAATTAGTTTTTGGCGACTTTTTCAAAGAAATGAAATGAAATAATTTTGATATTTTATTTCATAACCTCTAATGGACCAATTAAAGGGTGGGGCCGACGGTGTGTCAAGCCATTAAATGGCTTGGACTTCCAACCATAGGTAATGACGATTTTGGGGAAAATTAAGAAGCTTCCAAACTAATGAGCCCCATTATTCCTCCACATCATTACTTACCCTCCCCCTCTCCTATATATATATATATAGCTAGGGAAGGGGTTTAAGATAGCTTTACCATGTAGGGAAGTGCTGAAGGGACACCGTGATACCATACCCTTAGAAGACGAAGCCGACCCAACGGGAGGTGACAGACGACACCAAACCAAAGGGAGACATGGGAGTGGCGTCTTTGGGAACAGGTCATGGGAAAGAAGAACATGATCCACCTTCAAACATGTACACTTCTCTGATGTTGCGAGGTAGGGGTTATTTCATTTATGTAATTTAAATGTTTTCCTATTACCTGTTTTGAATAATATGAACAATGCGGACCAACCAACTAATGGGTTAATAGGTGATTTATTCGTTTTTGTGGGAGGTTGTTGTGGGGTATATTTTTATGGTTTTTATTTTGGTTTAATTCAATTGATTATTAAACTCTTAATCCCCCTTATGTTTATGAGCTTACGCGGAGGGCGTGGGCCAAACGTACTCAGCCCGAACCCTCTATTATCTTGTTATCCTTGCTCCTCCATTGAACACCACTAGCATGGTGACAATGAATGACATCATTGGGAATAGCGTGTCGATGCACACCCCAAGAGAAGGCCACGACACAATGTTGCGGTAGTCATCGGAATAGTCAACACCAGCAGACTACAGAGGAAGTGTGGCACACCCGCACGCATTGCAAGAGAGAAATTTGCCACAACTCGTTATCCGTGGGGAATGAACGAGGTTGTTGGATCGTCACCCAGCTACGGATAGGGATTCGGCACAACTAGCACGCCTGCAGTGGACAAGAAGCCATGGCGGAGGCTGAACCCATGCCTTCAGCGATTGTTTTGGCAACATGGTGGTGCCCACACGCTGCCACAGGTTTGCAAACTGATTGGCCTCTAGGACGTTCAGGTGTTCTGATGTTCGGGAGACTGGGGGGTCACACCCCCCGCACTGGTTAGGGAAGACCCCATAGTGGGTCGCGCTCCCCCTCGGACCAGGACGACGCCCTACCGGGCCGCCATGCTAGCGGGTCGCCCTATACCGGCCTGAGCCGCACTTTTCAGGCTGCCCTTATGCGACACCCCTTGAATTCTGGGATAGATATGGGCCGAGTGGGACGATTCTTATGTGGCTCATCCAAGACTTGGTCGGGCCGGGTCAGTCCGACCGGGTCGGACCGGACCCGGGCCCCACCAGGCCTCGAATCACATAAAGGGCCATATCATGAGAACCAGACGTTTATTTGATGAACCGTATATGGATTTGGGATCTTTCGATCAAGAATGTACAATTGGTATACAATTCTTCAATTTTGGAGGTAGTTGGAGTATCGCATGGTTGGATCGAACCCATATCCATCCGGGCCCTCAGAGATAAAATGTTTATAACTCACAAACCAGGCATCCAATTGACACACCGTCTATCGTGTTGGAACCCTTACAACATATTTGTATTTTGGGTTACTCATTTTTGGATCTTAGTGATGGTCGATGTATGACCTATATCTCGAGGGCAGATTCTATGGAACTCTAGTGCACTGGGTGTGAGGAATCCAGTGGCTTGCAGTGAGACAGAGGATGGAGAGAGATCATACAGTGTTCAACGCTCAGCGATACTGTGTAGGTCAGAGCATACTAATCCTGTGTGGGTCAGATCCTGTGTGGGTCAGTGCACAATGATCCAATGTGGGTCAGCACATATTGATCCTTTGTGGGTTATATCCTCTGTGGGTTAGCCGTGGTTAGTTACCAATCGATTCTAGGAGGGTCAGATCCTATTAGTATCACTGCGAGGTTTAGTAACTATTGATCCTGTGTTCGTTAAACTTCGTATGGTCAGAAGCAGTGCCACTTGGCAGGATAAGATGATCTAGCTTTGTGACTAATCATCTGCACTACTATACTTCCCTGAAAACATAGTTTGAGTGGAAAATCTGTTTGAACTAAGTATTTTACATGTTTGGAACATTTATCTTTGTTGTGATGTCTTCTTGGTGATACATGTGTAGAAATTTTACCTTCATGGTGATATCATCGTAGTGATAACTATGTGGTACTATTACCTTCATGGTGATATCTTCGTAGTGTTACCAATGTGGTACTTTTACCTTCGTGGTGTTATCTTCGCGATGTTACCTATGTGGTACTTTTACTTTTGGGGTGTTACCTTCGTGGTGTAACCTTTGTGATATTCTCTCCTCATGTATGAGAGGAATATATCTTTATAAATTAGGTATATGTAATGGAATATACCTATGTAGAGTTATTGACTACTTCGTGGTTTGTGATTGAGCCCTTCATTGTGGTTTTTTCCTTCGTGGAACATTAGGACACCTATGGGGTATTGGGGTCCCTACTGAGTATCGTTATAATCACCACTACACAGGCATCGCCCACACCTAGTTGTGTCTTGTTCAGACGATGTACAATATTGATCGAGGATGATTGAGCAAGGACTGGATGGTGCTCTGAGGTGGAGAATTTGGCCTGACCTGATGCATGGACTATAGATCGTGATCTTTACCTACCCTTCAGGTACGATCTGTGGGGGATGATCCGAGAGATGCTTTTTAATTTTCATCTCTTTTGTAATTTGAAGTGGTACATCTATTTTTTTCCAGTTGGGCTTATATTCTTGCCACCTTCACATCCTACACTCTTTTACTTTAGTATTTTAATTCACAGTTACTTCTTGTTTTGTTCTAATCTGTGTGTTAATATAGGTTTAAAGGAAATTCCTTCCCATTTTTAGGGATACGCTATTTCGATGGTAGTCACCAGCCCCTGGCCTATGGAAGGAGGGATTGGGGTAGTCACGACACAGGCCTCGAGGGACAGGTCGTGACATTGTATAGGTTATGATTCACTGATACACTCTTGAGTGATACTCTTATTAGTAACAAGATACCAAGAATATATTATTGTATTAATCTTTAGTATACATAAAGGAATTTTGAATCATATATATTTAGTGCATTAATTTTTATGTTAAATTATATTTCATGAAGTGAACATCATCTTCAATCCCAATATCTCTCAGGCCCCGATTTTTCATGAAGTTCCCCGCAAAAAATAATTTTTATTGGGAGAACTATCTACATACCCTAAATATGAATTCTTCATTATCCACCTGTTATAATGTAATATGAATCTTTTTCATCACCTATGGGTCAAAAATCCTCATTTGTCACACAGAATATGTATTCTATCTGATATCATTTTTAATATCTTAAAAACCCAAAATCAAAATACTGTTCACTTTTGGAAAATGACCTTCTTAATTTTTTTAGTTATCCCACATGCTGTGTGGAAGATAATTATGTACACCTCTCTAGATTATGTATATATACCTTTCTTTATAAATCCTATTATTGATCATTACTATGAAAAACAATTCATGTGGGACAATAAGCCCAATGTAGGTAATATTATAATCATTGGTGATCTGGGATATTACACCTATGCCTAAGTTAGATATCATATACCATAATTATAAACATAATATAGTTGTTTACAACCACATATTCAAAGATATTACAATACCACCATGACGGTTGAGTTTCATTCCTAAAGAGGATGAGTAAATACTCAAAACATTAGAGAAAATACGATATGTAGATATTGAGTTGTCTTAGGTTCATTAATTTATAGTTCAATGAGTAGATATTGAGATATAGTGATAAATAAATTATAAAATGTTGGGATATAGGATTGGGAAACATATAGGGACATAACTAAATAATGATTATAATATTGAAACATTGGTTAATTTTATGTATTTTAGGGTATCATGTTTTCAAATAGTTATTATTATTAGTAATGACTAGTATCAATATTATAATAATTTCAAATGGAATTTAACCTTATTCGAGATGTATAGTATTTACTTCACTATTTTTGAATAGGACTTTGATAAAGTAGGATTAAAAAAATCAAAATAGAGTATCCCGTTTAATGGAATTATGAAAGATGATTGTGCTTCAAAACTAAAAACATATTTGAGGATAGTTTTATAAAGGATTCCTTGAAAAAACATTATAATGAAAATTATTTTAAACAATTTCATAGTTAATGTAATTTTATCATGGAAAATGAGGATATAATCATCAAATATGTAATATTTCCTAATCATGGTTATTATAACATCCCATGATTTTCACACAGAAATATCACATTTTATTTATGAATATGAAATATATTTCATAAATATACTAATGAGGACTATAATAGTTCATGGTACATGGATACTAGAAACATAATATTTTAATATTTTGAATGATCTTTAACATATCCAAGAATGATATTCTAAAATATTACTCCTATTATTCATTCCCTACTTAATTTTTTTCACAACCTGAGGAAGGAAACATGTGAATGGTTGATATTAGACTCTCAATAAGGGTAAACATAAGAGATATCAATCTATGTTCATTTGAATATATAACATAAGAATAAGGGGTTGTGATCACGAACATAACTAATTATGGTTTTCTCCAACCTATCCTTGATCATCACCAAGATTCATGATTTAAAATTTTATCATTTCAATAAACATATCCCATAAGAATGATAAATCATCATCAATCAGTCATAAAACACAACATCATTTCCTAAAACTACAGTACTATAATAAATATTTAAAATCATTTTGTATGTAAATGTTAAATACCAAGACCATAAACATAGTGAATCAGGACCTATCACCAATTTACTATTGTTAGTCATAACGCACCTATATTACAAAGTGGATTAGGACACACCTATTTCCCGTAGTTGATCAATCCATAAATATGTTTCCCTTTATTATCTCTTGATATATAATTATTTATCTAATATAATGGAGGGATAACTAGGTAACACCCATCATATAAATGAAATCATATATTTTCATGCCATATTATCATAAAACATTCATCATATTAATATTTATTAAATTAAATTTCTTTCGTAGACATTTTATCATAACATAACAAATGGAAATGAAAAAAGTTTAATAATCATTCCATTATTTCATAAAAGAATAACCCATTGAAAATGAATCATGTTTCATAATAATTTTATCATATTATAACCCATGGGAGAGAAAAATGCAGAAGAAACACCATTCTATCATAAATATAAAAAATTAAGGGAAAGAATAAGAATTATATCCTTAGATCATATCCCTAGAAAAGAAAAAATTACATCAAAATATGATATATTATTGGGAAAATGATTTTAAAAATAATATTGGAAAAATTAATTGGGAAAAATAAATATTCATTAAAAATTTCTTTTTAATAAAAAAAATCTAAAAAACATTATGGAAATCATTTTCGTTGAAAACAAACATTAAAACATAAAACCAAAAATTCAATCTTATTGAAAACATTTCTTAAGGAAAATATCCATTTCTATTTAAAAAAATGTTTGATTCGGAGAATATTTTCTAAATCTATTTATTCAAAAATAAATTTATAAATTTATAAATCAATCTTCTATGAAAATAAATGAAATGATGATATAAATTCCATTCATACCATGTATGTTAAATAATATCCCTTTCAAATTTTTAGCAAAATCCAAACATGTATTATTTGGAAAAACAATGTAACATTCCTTCTATATTTATTTAATATTAATAAATGGGTAAATATTTATTTAATAAATCATTATAATACATTAAATAATTGAAAAAAATTCAAGGAAACATATCTTTTGAAGAAAAAGGGGTTTTAAAAGAAAAATGAAATAATGATTATTCAACTATTTTTTTGAACTATTAAGTAAATTAAGAGAGTCAAATTTAGGAAAAATATTTATTCTCATGTCATAACTAGTGTAGAATAAATTTCCTGTGTTTATTGACATATAGAATATAGTATTTCATTTTTTGGAATCATATTTATAAACAATCCCAATAAACGATGAGATTGTAACAAAATGCTATTTCCACATTAGTAACTTTAAATTATAACACCCATTAATGAATTACATTAAATGAAATTTTAGTATAATTTCAATAAAAATTTCATGATATAAAATTTAAAAGGTGTATTATATACACCTCATAAAAGAAGATACCTAGGTAACATAACATGAGTACCCAAAAAGGTAATTTAAGAAACACAATCCCCTGCCACATTAGTTTATTTTGAACTATAAACCCCATGAAATAAATAAAAAATGGATATGTGAATATAAATAATTTTGATTATAATAATCATAAAATACATTTATGTTAATTTTAAAAATCACATAAAAGAAACACATGGTGAATATGGATTTTATGTCATAGAAAATAAAAGTTATATTGAAATCCCTTCCCTCAAGTCTGGACTTCCATCATATATGTTAATAAAATTATGATTAATTAATATAAGTTTAAAAAAATATTATAGAATTTTAATTATATTTATCAAAACACATATTATATTCAAATTAATTTTTATTACTATATTGTTGATAATTCGATGTTAAAATCATGTTTTGGGAAATAACCTCTTTGTCTTTGTGTGTGTTTGTATTTTTCATTTTGGGTACTATTATAATAATAATGGTTAAATAATCTATATAATTTTATCCAAGATATAATTAAAATATATATTAAATATATATGTTTTTGTAAAATCTATAAACGTTTGAAATAGAAAACAAAATACACCATTATTTGAGATAATAGTTTGTACATATAGATGAATATAGTTTCTATTTTCTTGATGGGATTAAATAAATAAAGATAAAAATATTATTAAAAATATATAATCATTTTTGTATCATTTATTACACATATTTTCATTATACCCATCCTTATAACCTTCCATGTAACACATCAATGAATCACATCGCCTCACGATGCAGTAGTCTGATATACACAGAAACGATATTATTATATTACTGGGGAATAGAAATGAAATATGGATATTTAAGATCATGATTAAAAAATCATAATAATATCACAAATATCATATATCAATAATAAATATGTCGTTATTTTATGCCATGATAGGGGGTGATGGAAAATGAATAACATTAGTTCACGAGGCGGTAGTCCGCCATACACATGAATAATGACTATGTGCCCCATTTGATGGAAGAGGAGAAGTATTTAAATTATTAAATAAACATAATAACATATCATTATGTGGTATATAATTATTTTATCATATCATCATTTTTTAATAATAATATAAGGTGTATTAGATAGAAATAAAATAAAAAACTTGATTAGGGATATGACCTCTGCTTTGGAAAAATTATTTTGGTTTCCACCAAATGGATTCTTAGGATGTATTTATGAAAATAATAATTCCAATAAAATTACATAATGGAATTAAATAAGTGAATTGGGTAGGTATGTTTCTATCCAAAATAATATGATAGTGTAAAGAGGATAAGATATGGGTGGCCTTTTATTAGAGAGGTGAGTGGTACAATTGTAATTTTTGAAAAGAAAAAATATCACCATGGTTTTTAACATTATAAAATGATAAAAAAAATTCAATTATGGATCCTTGAAAATATAGTTCTTAAATAATATCATAAAATACTTTTTGGATATTTTTTGAATCATTTTGTACCCTTATCCTTTTTGTTTAACCCCCATGTTAACCCATTTTTACCTTAACCGAGGTCAATAATTTTTTTTTGTAATATTCAATATGTTAAAATTTTAATTTTACCATATTGTATAATATAAATTATTTTTATTAAAAATACTTAATCCATTTTTCCAAATTCCATTCATATAAGTTGAAAATTCATATTTTAAATTAATCCCACACACGTGACAAGAAAGCAGTTTCTAAAAGAGAAAATGTTCATAAGTTTAAACAGTTTTATTTAAAAAATAATTATGAAATTTAATTAAATGAATAAAATGGTATTAATATATATATAATTGAACAACTGTTACTTTTAGAACCATCTTAAAATAGTTTTTTTGTTTTTAATCACATTATAAGAAATGAAAAGTCATCAAAAAAACCTTATTTTTCTAATTCATAGAAAAATTTATCTTCTCTAAAAATTCAAAAACAATTATACAAAGGTAATTTTTACATTTTTATTTATGAAATAATCCTTATTGTTTAAAATAAATTTTCAAAAATTTGGAGAAAGAAATTTTAGAATTATTTTTCAAAAGCGACAAAACTACTTTGAAGAAAAATATATTTTGTATGAGAAATATTTTATTAATTATTAAATATTATCTAGAAAGAACATAATATTAATTTGAGACATTTTATTGAATATATTATATATATATTTCGATAAAATAACTAAAGAGGTAACGTGATTAAATTAATGAGGTAAAACACATTTCTGTGCGCAAAATTTTTTTATTAGAAGATTTATTTTAATTTCAAATAGTTTTTAGTTTCATTTGTAATTAATTGGTAAACAAAAAATTAATTTTATAAAAATGTGTAAAAAAATATATTTTATATTTTAGTTAGTCCAATTTATTACTTTTATTCCATTATTTATTTGATTACTATAATATTAAATAAAAATATTTTGTAGTATTTCACATTTCATTTAAAATAAATGTTATGTTTAACACAAGATAAAATCACTGTTATGTGAAATAAAAGCTAATATCATTGTTTGTTTTATTTGAAAAAAATATAAAATATGAAATTTATTTGAAAAATATATATTTCGCAAAATACCTGGGGGTTACATTCTAACCCCTTCCAAATAAATTTCAACCTCCATTTTTTTTACAGTAGTTCCTACAAAATAGGATACTTATACCTCAATACATTCTCACATTCCAATGTAGATTCCTCAAGATTGTGGTTTCACAAAAAAAAACATTTACAAGAATAGTGGTATTATTTCATATACCAATCTCTATTCCAACAATAATCTCTTTCAGTTTTCCCAAATAAGAAAAATAATGGTCCAACGATGAAAAATCTACATTTAGTATGTGTGAGGAATCATGTATATACATCATTAGTAGAGAGAAAACGAACACATCTTAAACCAGATAGTGGTTTAGTGGATATTCCAATTGATATTATATCCTCTTGATGTGATCATGTATTCCAAAGCAACTAATATAACTAAGGATTAAGTTTCCTTTTAATCATAATGAAAATTTCATCATTTTCTTATACATCAAAAAATTTCTACTTCATATATTAGTATAAGAAATTATGTTGAATTTATTCTATTCTTGAACACTAATGTATCATAAGATCCATGATAAAATGGTAATACACTCTCCTTATGTCTAGTTATAATGAAATGGTTATCATTTTCTATCCAATATGTATAAAACATCATATTTTAAATTAATTCATTAATATATAAATACTTATTCAAAGATCAACTTAATCCATTTCCAAAATAGTTAACCTTATAGGCCTTCTAAAAGATTAAAACTCAACACGTTAGAAATAAAGAACACTAAATTTCCATTTTGAACATGTCCTTAATCCCCATAACAACTCGAAGTATCTCTTAATAGTCACATTCCAAACATGGGAATTTGTTAATCATGTATTTTCATGAAACATGGTAACAACAAAAATTACCTAAAAACACTATTAAACAAAACACATGATACATTTTTCCTTAAAAAATATATTTTATTGTATATATTCTTTAAATATAAAAATGATATGATCTCCATTAATGAAACAATAAAATACCATTTCAATAAATAATTAATCAATTAAAAGGTAATAACTACTATCAAATTTAAATTATCCTTATCAATAATATATTTATCCCAACATAATTCCCTCAACATCAGGAACATATTAAGGGTTATAATTCCCTTAATCATGTGTTTTTCATGAAATAAAACCATTATAATAAATAACTTTTCTAGATAATCCACATCATTCAACACATTCTAGAAAATTCATAATGACAAACTAATACTAAAAATTCATTATATTTTTCATATTTGTGGAATTAATATAAATAAATATGTCAATCATTATTCTTACCATTTAAACCATTTCCAAGTATTCATCATCTTATTCCTCAATACCTCATTCTTTTAAAATGTCATTTATAGTCTCATTTTCATAAAAAACAAAACATATACTTGTAAAACATTTTAAACCTCTTCTCGATCTTTCCCCATACAAAATATATTTTTATAAATCCAATTCATTCCATATTTATAACATTCAGCCATAGATGATTCCCTAGGGATACCATTATTCTCATTCATTGTGGAAAATGATCTTTTCATTTTTCCGAAAAAATAGTTACTGTATTTCATTATTATACACACCTAAAACATATTATAGTTCCTTTGAGACATTCCCCAGAGTGATTCATCTATCATTATTAACATATAGGTAGCTTAGTGTTCATTCCTCTATGATCATCACCTTCCAAAATACTAATGAACAAATTTCTTCTATTATTTGACGAGTTTGATAGATGTTTGTGCTAAATGTTTTTAATAATATATCATGATCACTAATTACAAATAATTATAATATGATTCACTCAAAAATGCATACATTTTTTTGATCGACAACATATAGTCTATAACATTATATGTTATTCAAGTACTTTCTAGTTCACTCCATTAAAAACAACAAAAAAACATTTTGTGAGTAAAAATAATCATACTATGGAAAAAAATAATCCTAAAACAATTACTTATAGTAGGTCTCAATCATTAAATAATATTTTCTATCTAATAATCCGTATGTTTAACATAAGTCATTCATGGTTATTGCCTATTTAAATCTTTCATGATGGTCCATCAAGAGTTTGTGAATTTCTGATGTATATCCCCATGGAGTGCCAAACCAGGTGTACAGTAAGGTCCAATGTCATTAAATAGGGGAAGACTAATTCCATCACAGTGATCCCTTTTCAGAGTTATTAACCCTATGAACCTATTCTCCAAATCCACATCCACTTATAGTATCCAAATAGTTATATAATTTCTTGGAAACCACTCATTATACCCTTTACCAAAATTATAAGACATTTTCCTATACTTTGACTCAACCTTAGACATATAATAAGACATATCCAAATATCATTTGAAATATCCCTAGTTACGTCACTAATTTTTTTAAATCCTAGTTTCAAATTTTAACCAATCCATTACATGGATATGAACTATAATATCCCCAGATTTCCATACATAAATATTGCCTATTTTTAGATACATATTTAATATATTTCATAAATACATGCCCATGGACAATAATAGTTCGTTGTATCTAGACACTAGAAAAACAATATTCTTATTTCAGAAATGATGTTCAACATCTACCACAATGATATTTTAACATAACACTCCTCTAATTCATAACCCAACTAAACCATTATTCATAATCATGGAAAGGGAACATAAGAATGTGTGAACTCATATGCTTAGTACGGTTAAATATAAGATATATCAATTTATGATCATATGAATGAATATGAGAAAAATAAGTGTATTTGATCGTAAACATGACCTAGAATGTTTGTAACTAACCTATCATAGATCACAAATATAATCCAAGGTGTAAAAATCTATTATTTATGAAAACATAGATCATGAGAGAGTGAAATTGTCGTAAATCAATCACGAACCATAAGCTCACATACTAAATTTAAGTAATTATAATAAAATTTGAAACCCTTTTATATGTAGTTTTTCACTAAAAAGACCACCAACAATGTGAATAATGACTCATCACCTGTTTCCCATTGTGGATCAAGACTCACCTATTTCCCATTGTTGATCAAGACACACATGTTCCCTATAGTGGATCAATCCATACATATTTACCATAGTTGATCATGCCCATTAACATGTTTCCCATTAATATACCCAGAGATACAAAACCTTACATAATATATTGGTTTGATATATATGTGACCCCTTTCACATAATGAAAATAATATATATGTGTTCCCCATAATCCTAAAAAATTCATCATATCAAACCCCATGAAATGAAATGGGTTTCATAAAAATTTCATCATTACATAACATTTGGAAAAAAGGTATTCATAATCATTTCATAATTTCATCATATCATATCCCATGGAAAAATAAGTGGTCATGATAATAATTATTTCATGGGAGATAAATAGTTTTTATACATATCTTGAGGTCATAAAAATAAACCATTTAGAGAAATAATAATAATGGTATCCTTGGATAATATCCCCAGTAATGAAAAATTAACATCAAATCAAGTAATATTGGATAAAAAATTATTTCAAAAAGATACTTGGAACATTCCTTGTGTTATATGAAATTTCATTTAATATCAATTTATAAAACTAAAAAATAATTAATCATTTTTCAAATCTTTTTAAATTAAAATATACTTTGAAACTGAAAATATGCATTAAAAGATATTTATAACCCTTCTTGAGGAAACAATTATTTCCAATTTAATAAAAAAATTTAAAATATAATATTTTTGAATATTTTATTTTAAATATCCTTAAAAAATTATAAATGAATATTCAAAAAAAATATGGCCATGATGGTATAAATTTCATTCATGCCATGCATTTTGAAACAAATATTCATTTCAAAATTTCATAAAAATTCCAATGGGTATTGTTTAGAAAATAAAATAAAGATTCCATTAAAATAATTTGGTAAAAAGAAAAAAATTGGTAAAAATTTCATTATAAAATAATATTAATAATGTTAAAAAGATTATTTAAATCATTTTTATAAAAACGTTTTTTCGAGGAAAAATCTTTTTCAACAGAATATGATAATACTGATGATTTTAAAAAAAATATATTATTTTAAACTCATTAGAACAAAAAATGATAGAAATTAAGGGAAAATGTGTATTCTAATAAGATACCATAGGAAAATAAAATTACTGTGTTTCTTGAGAGATAATTCATAATATTTCATTTTAAGAAGCTTAATCTTAAATGATATTGTTAAACTAGGTATATTTTAAACAATAAACCTTAGGAAATATAAATAAGAAGTTATATATGTAAATATAAATAATTTTTTTTATAAGAATAAATAATACATTCATGTGAATCATAAACACAAAATTAATGAAACACATGGTTAATATGGCTTGTGTCTCTTAAAAAAATTGGGATAGAAATCCCTTACATCAAGTCTCAAACTAATTATTACAAATTATAAGCAAATATATAACAAATATAAACATATTATAATTATTTTATAAAAAAATATAGTAAAATAAAACATATTATTTACTTATGACCTTTAATTAACTATTTCTCAATAATTCCATGTTAGAATCATATTCTGGGTAATAACTGCATGGTTTATCATGAATGTTTTGATTTTTTTAAGTCATATTACATTGATCTTGTTAAATCAGATCTATAATGTTACTAATTATAAAAATATCATTTATATTATGTATATATGTATTTATATAAATCTAATATGGTTAAATATAAAAACGGAAATATATCGTTCACAGAGATGGTAGATTGTATGTTCGCAAGTACATTGTTTCCATTATCTCGATGAGTTAAAATAAGAAAGGTAAAAAATATATAAGAATTATATTACAATTTTTATGTCATATATATCTCATATTATATTTATATATATCCTAATTACCTTCCATGTAAACAATGAATGAATCACATCTCTTTGTGAGGTGGTATTCCATTATACACATGAAAAACATTATTGTATTCCCATAGAATGGAATGTAACAAAAAATATGTGATGTAATTATTAAAAAATAATAATAATAACATAAAAATAATATATAATAAATTAATAAATATTTAATTCCATCTTGGATTGGTTATGATGGAAAACAATTAACATCAGTTAGTGAGACAATAGTCCCACGTACACACGAATGATTAATTTATGACGCATTTAATGGATGAGAATGAATCAAGTTTTTCCATTAACATAATAAATTAAATGTATATGGAATATAATGTTGTTATTAGATAATCATGTTTTAATAATTTTTTAATTATGGGTAGAGAGAAAAAAATAAAATGCTCGATTAGGTATGTAACCTCTTCATTGGAAATTTTTATTTAGTTTTCAAAAAACGGATTCAAAGGTTGACATTATGACCAAATAAAGACATATAGGATGATAGAAGGTAATTATGGGTGATATTATGTCTGTTCGTGGCCTAAAAATGGGTTTTAATTTTGTCAAGAGGAGGGACGAAGCATTGGCATTTTACAAGGGAGGTGGGTTACACGCTTCTAATTTTTGAACGAAAAATTTCTCAAACATTTTTTTAATTCCAAAATCCTTCAAAGTGGTATATTTTATGTAAATGAAGAGATAATTTATAAATAGGTATATCTAATGGTTGTTTTAAATGTTTTGGTTCATTTTTAACCCATATATTTTTAGTTTATACAATAGGTAAACTCAATTAAACCTTAACTATTGTATGTCATTTTATTTTTTTTTAATATTAATTAATATTAAAAATTTAGATGAACATATTAGATAATATATATTACATTGATTCTGAATAATGAATTAATTTTTAAAAATTCCATTCATAAAAGTGGTAAATTTTAATATAAATTAATTTTGTTGACATAATGAGAAATTGGTTTTCAAAACATAAAATGGTTCAGTTTAAAAAGTTTTTATATAAAAATTAGATATGAATTTTTTATAACTATAATTGTATTAATAGATATATAATTGAAATAATTTTACCTCTAAACCAATATTAAAATAATTTTTAATTTTTTTATAATTTTAAATAAATAAAAATTCATAATAAAAAATAGTATTTGTTAGTATTCATCGAAAAATTTATCTCAATAGAAAATGATACAAAACTAATTATAAGATAATTTTCACATTATTATTCAAAAATTAAGATTATCTTGTCAAATAAATTTTATATATATGAGAAAAAATTATTTTAAACTGAGTGTTAAAAAAGAGAAGAAATATATTTTTAGGAATATAAAAATTTTATATTTAAAAAATTTATTAATTATTATCTCTAGTTAAGAAAAAAATAAGATAAATATTAAAATTTTTATTGAATATATAATATTTTATTTTATTTAATATTATTCCTCAAAATTTGGCTTTTAATTTATTTAGATAAAAAAAGTGTGCATAAAAATAATTTTTCTGAAGAAGGTTTAATTTATTTTAAATGAGATTTTATATTATTATATAATTAATTATTCAACAACAAATTAATTATATATTTATGGGTAGACCATATACTTTCAAAATTTAGTTAATCTTATTCATTCCCACTATTCCAATGTCCAAGTGATGATGATTATTTTAAATAATAATATTTCAGTAGGTTGTCACATTTAATTTAGACTCCGTGTTGTTTGTAATGCATGATAAACTAAGTATTTCATGTAATGTAATCTAAACTCGATGTTCCATATAATAAAAAATTTGAAAAGACAATAAATTAATTTGAAAATAAATATTCCACAGAATCTAGGGAGGATATAGTACTCATGTTTAGTAGGAATAATTTGGAACAGATGATGATAATGTCATAGTAGTAATAATGTATTGATGATGAGAATTATGATGTTTTTTTATGAAAAATGGTAATACAGATAAAATATTAATTTTTGTAGGATGTTTTTTTGAAAAATTGAGATGTTTGTCTATGGTAAAAATCATGGAGTCAAACATTATTCATGGTAATTATTTTGATAGAATTCATAATATAAGAGAAAATATGACACAATTTTTTGTAAAGAACTATTTATTGGAAGAGATCA
The DNA here is from genome assembly GCA_963277665.1 of Viscum album. Classification (NCBI taxonomy): domain Eukaryota; kingdom Viridiplantae; phylum Streptophyta; class Magnoliopsida; order Santalales; family Viscaceae; genus Viscum; species Viscum album. Next base: position 254,518,063 of record OY728128.1, on the reverse strand, counting down.
GTTATAAATATTTAAATATGAAAGAAATTATATTTCTTCAAAATAATGAATTTAATGGATTTTTAATTCAGATACAAACATGTTGACTTGGGAAACCCTGCCCTGGTGGTTGTGACATCCTGATAGATTGGTTAAATTTTAGAGATATTAAAAATTAATTTTTTTGAATTCATGGAGAGATATGAATATTAATGGGGGAAGTTTTGGAAAATTTTAAAAGATAATGAGATGTTGAAATATTGTATTAAAGTAATTTTAAATTTTTATTATCAAATTCCAATATATTATGAACAAGTACAACATTAATTTTGATGATTAATAGAGATAGGGTAAGAGTGACATGTAAATAGATTTTTGAGAGCTTATACAGATATTAATAATGTTATTGAAGTTATAGTATTATTTTAGAACAATAATATGATGAAAAAATAAATAATTTTTTTAATTGTATATTGATATAATTTTTCGAGAAACAAGTATGCCAAACGAAATTTATTGTATATTTGGATGTAATGAGTATATATAAATAAGGAATTATGAAATCATTGTTCGATAGTGATCCTAGACTGAATCATATAATTTTATACAGTTACTAGTTATTTACGATTTAAGATACTTGGTTCCACTTGAGGCACAAATTTTTCCAATTTTAGTTAAATTCCATGGTTTTGGCCTAATTTGAATTCCTTGTGATACTGTAAAGGAAAAGGGAATTTACTAGTCTTGTTTTGACATAATAGGATGCGTTTTTATTGATGAATGTTTTGGAACACTATTAGTAGAAGATGTATCTCCTTAGATACATGGTTTGAGTAAACCTTTGATGGTGGTATAAGGATTTATCTAGGGCCACATGGTTTGATGAAACCATGTAATAAGGGAAACACACCTATGTGATCATCCTAAAGATTTTAAGAGAGAAAAGATTCATTGTTATTCCATGGATTTTAAAACCCCGTGTTGTGACCATGATATAAGGTTATTGTAAAGATAATGGTGCATATTTTTTGTATGTTTTTTTCAACCACACAGTCTTTCCATGTAACCTTGTGAATTATGTGGAAATGAACATTTTATTTTAAATTATTAAACAAATTAACCCTTGTTATCTATTCCATATTTCCTCTAGTGGAATCACACATTTCTCATTTTGAATCTCTTTTCATGCATTTAACATAGGGATTATAGGAATTCCACTTTACAACATCTGATATAAGAGTTATTCATCTTGATGGATTTTCACCAGTGAGGTATATGTTCATCTTGAATCTTTCTATGTATGTATTATGACCTGTGGGGTTCATTTAGTGTTGGATTAATGCCCAATTTTTTTGTGTGTTCATACATTATTCCGATTTATTCTAATCTGGTTCGTTTTCAGAGCTGATACGGGACAAGTGTTCTACCACATGCATACGGTAGGTGGTCTATACCTTTTCTGGAAATGTATGGTTTGTTATACCCTGTCTTTATTAAGACACACATTAGAAATTATTTTGTTTCTCCTAAAAATATTTTTACCCTTGATTTAGTTTTTTGTAATGTGATTGGTTTCCCACTTTGTACCACAAATTGTTTAAAGGTTTTTAAATATCAACCAAGACCACCCATGAGTTTTGTTTCTGAATATGTTCCATGATATACCACCTAGTGGAGTTTGTGTGAGATATCACCATATTATTGGTAGTTTTAATGAATTACATTATATATTAGGAGAGATTTTATTCCTTGTTTCCATGTGATTAAATGTTATGAAATTAGTTTAATGGTTTAAATGGAAAATGTGGAATGTGGTGGATGGACTCAGCCCTTGTGTTTTAAAATGAAATTGACTATGAAATTGGTTAAATGTTAAAGGGAATAGTTAATGAATGTCCTCATTTTATTTATACCATCAGCATGATTATGTATCGATCAATTTGGTAATGAGGACTAAATTAGATTCCACATAAATATCTACTCCATAGATGTTTAATTGTATTGAATTCCATGAACATTTTTACTCCTTGGAGTGAGGACTACATTGTGTGACATGGATATTTTTTCTCCATAAATCTAAAATTATATTGGTTATCATTGAAAGTTTTACATACTGGTTCTACATTACATGATATTTGTTATACATTATACTCTGTGGATTCACATTGGGATTGACACTAGATTACCCAATAAAGGCCATAGTGGAAGTTTCATCATGGATTATAGTAATCTCGTGTTTATGGTTTATTGCGTATAGTTAGCCATGGTATGCTGGATAGTATCACATTTACATGTATCAATCCTTCTTATTCCTTTATATTACTATTATATATTATTCACTATCCATCTTATATATATGAACTGAATTAGTTATAGACACTATTGGTGGTGGCCTTCTGAGTTTATCTCACACCTTTTTTAGGCCATCATTGGTTACCCGGACTAACTACGCGGATACTTGTAGTGACATGTGAAATCTCTCAATTTATTATTTTAGATTGATTATTATTATGAGAAGAAGAGAATATGAATGGTATATTGATCACAATTCTATCTAGAGACATTTTTTTGCGTCTTTTCACATTTGATACATGTATTTTGATGGATGATTATTTCCATGTATTTACTTCCATTTTGTATAGAAATATGACATAATCATTTTTTATGATATTTCCTTTGTCTTTATTTATTATTACTACCATCATATGGATGCTATTTTTGTGCTTCTAGCTATATGATATGATTATAATATCGAATGTTATGAATACACTACTATGATACACTATGATTATAAGAATATAGTCTTACAACTATAACACCTTTGACCATCCTTGATAAAATGAAGCCTTTTTCATACGTGGACGTACGCCTGAGTCCATATTACCCATCACCTTGGGGAATTGTTTAGTGTATCCTAGGTTAGGACTTTACAAAGTTGTATCATACTTTTTTCTTTTCCAACATTAATATTTTAGTATAATATAAATGAGATTAGGAATGAAGTTGAACTCAGTTTATATGTCATATATGGTAGTAGCTAACACATGTTTGGGGTAATTAACGAGTTTCCTAGAATAAGGAATTGTTCTTCAATATTTTTACAATTATAGTTTATTTCATTCCACCAGTGGGTGATACACATGGTATGTGATGTTATTATTTCTATCATTGAAGAATTTCATTTTATTCTTGCCCTGATATGGTGATGAATCATTGATCATGAATCATTTTAGAAACCATACCGGATTCACATGCCGTGTATATTTCATGCCTTATAGGACACATTTCTTGAATGCATGTGATTTGTTTTGTGGTACTTGGGTTATATAATTTCTATTAAATAATGTTTCTTGAAAAATATTGAGAAAAATAATTAATACTTAATGTTACATTAAAAAACTAAATAGTGTTTTCTTATATAGGTGACAATAGACACCTTATATCGTTAATTATGGCACATTGAGTCATGGACCATAGGTCGCATGTGTTGTAGTGTCTTGTGGATGGGATTAAATGGATACCAGACATCAATTTATAAGTTATATGATCCCTTATAAATTGGAAATGTAATCTATATAATCAAAATATATAAATATAATTTTAAGGAAAATTCAAATTTAAATGATTTTTAATTATGAAATGAGATGTTCTCCATAAAATAATGTTTTCAATTGCAATTGATAGTCCATATATTGGGAACAGAGCTATGAAATAGAGAGCGTTACCAGGACCCCAACATAGTAGTGGGATGTGGGTTGTGAATCTAGTGTTGTTTATGGTAGTTCATGTTACCTGTAACTGGAATTAGAAGTAGGTAGAGATGTTTGGATTGATTATAGGAAGGATTGTACTAGGCATTTGATTTTTTGGATATTTGGTTGTTACTGAATCATTTATGAGCCATGAGATTGGAAATAATAGAGATATTCTACCCTAAACACCTCCATTTATGAACCTAGTGGTTGGTGATGACCATGCTCTAGAGGTGGTGGGCTTTAAGCAACTTGCAAAACCTCTCGTAGTTCCACATGTGTCACCTCTATTTGTTCCTGATATAGTTGTTAATTCGCAATTTCGAGAGGGGTTTTTATCCTTTAAATAGATAATTTAGTAACAACAACCACCCAATGTTTTAGGGTATAGTGGACTATAGTTGGATGATATTTTTCTTGAAAATATCTTTCAAATCATTGAGAACTTGTAGACTCTTCTAGAGTCAGGAGTCAATCTCACAATGTATATGACATAGGGATCTTCTAGGAGCAAATGGGATGTTATGAAAAAGTATAATACATTTCGATACATGGTTTGGAGTGATTTAGAATATAAGTTTGTAATTAATTATTTCCTAAGAAATTGATATTTGAACACACTAGTTAGTTTATGTATCTAGAGTAGAGATTTCTGATTGTTATGGTGTATTTAAAATACCTTAAAAAACATCTGCATTTTTCAAATATCTATCTTTCTAATGATAATTCTTGAGATATACGCTTTGAATAATGTCTCAAGAATATAATTTAATAATAGCTAAATGAATTTTACTAGACAACTATAAATATGATTGTAAATCATGATCTTATTACTAAATGAATCCTTAGGAATCCTAGGGTCCGATTGTAGGGTAGTGATGCTTATAGACTCATTGGATTATGGATATCTCATAGGAAGCTCCATTTTAAGACTTCTAATGAGGGGAATACCAAAAATGGTGTGAGTGATGGTAGATATTTCATCAATTCAAAGTGTGAAAGGTTGGAAAATATGAGGATCTAGTCTGATAGGGTCCCAATCATTTGTTGATTTTGAGGCAGGATAGTCCAACAAATGTGTTTTTATTGGACCTCTCCACCAACATCTCGTAAGATGTGTTTGAAACTATCTGTAGATTTTGGATAGGGATTCATAGATCCATATCATCCTAATAACTGTAGTAATATTGATCATTCAGAATGAGGAGGTTGTTATAGTTGGGGGAGCAAGACGCTAGTTATACCTTGACAATAGAGTAGGCCTTCTCAGGCAAGATGGGTTTTTTCTCAGGGTCATAGTTCAGGATAGATCCAGTCAATACAACCTATTATTGAGGAGAAAATCACCTAGTCATCTAATGTGAGTGGTATAATATTATATTCTTTTACTATAGTTTCGTAACATTTGTTTCTTGTGATTATTCTAGAATCATATTTATTCCTTACTTTCAGATCCATAGGCTCAATTTTCAATTTTCAGATTTATTTAGAGACATGATGCTTTATTAGGAATACGATTATAGGACACACACCAATGAAAGGAATACCCCCTTAATATAGGTGGGTATAACTTTTTATAGAATCTATTTATCCTTATGTTGGTGGTCTTTGATTTCATACTCGAAAGGGATTTGTTAGTTCCTTATCATACCCATGTCTATTACTATCACTAGAAGGAATACTTTACAATACTAGAGTGTTGTAGGTATATCAACAAGGTAGAGTGGGATTTTACTTTAGGTATAACTTAATCAGAGCATCGTGGGTTCTGTGGCATAACAACCCATATTAATAGCCATTATCTGGATGATATGGGAATTGAACAGGATAAATTCCCTTCTATAGTAGAGCATTTCTTGGATGCTTTCATGGAAAAAATTTCTAGTTTACCTCCTCAGTGAGAGATCTATTTCTATTTTGATCTAGTTCTAAGAGTTACATGGGTATCTCTTCCTCCTAACATGTTGTTTTCTACAGAGTTGTAAGAGCTCAAGAGTAAACTATTGGAGATGGAAGAAATGGATTTTATACGACCCAATAATTCCTTATACAGATGAATGATCCTTTTCCATAAAATGGTAGATGGGACTTTCATGATATGTGTGGATTTCTGAATATTTAACTAGTGGACAACTAAAAATCAGTACCATTTACATCGCATTAATGACCACTTTAACCAGTATCGAGGAGATAAGTTTCTCTTGAAAATTGACTTGAGGTCAGGTAATCACCAAATATGTTTCTAGATAATGAATATAAATTTTAAAACATTCTATAGGAGGTATGTCCTATATGAGTATCTAGTTATTTTGTTGGGTCTCATGAACATTACAACAGTTTTATGGCTTCAAAGAATCTTGTTTTATACACATATTTGGATTCTTTCATAGTTTCCTTTGTAGAAGTCTTCTTGCTATATTATCAAACTGTACATGATCAGGCCAGACACCATAAAATAATTTTGAATACATGAAGAGACCTAGTTTTTATGACAAGGTCACAATATATCAGTTTTGGATATATAATGTTCACTTATTGAATTATCTAATCTTAGAGAGAAGAGTATTTATGGACCTGAGAAGGTGAGATATATTGTTTCCTAGGAGAATTCTAAGAATTTATTTGATATAGTAGTTTTCCTGGGTATATCTAGTTATTACTTTTTTTTATACAAGACATATCATAGTTTGAATAACCTATATGGGTTTGAATATGAAGAGTGTGAAGATTATGTGGTCAGAAACTTGTGAAATAGGCAATGTGGAGATGAAATGGAGACAAACATTAGTGCTGATCAAAATATTGGTCGAGATATGTAGAATATATAATGTATTATGGTATTCATCAAGTATTTGTCTTAGAGATATTTCGATGTAGGGGGAGTTATTCATGGTATATGGTTCTCTTTAGGTGAGGCCACATGAGAGGAATTACCTAGAGAATGATCTAATGTTAGCCACTGGTGTACATTCCCTGAGCTTTTGGAGTAATTATTTATGGGAAGATAATTGTTTTGTGTAGACAAACCAAAAAATTATCAAGTACATATTTACACATCCAGACGTGAATCTTAGCCAATAAAGGTGGGTTGGATACGTCAAATTATTTTGACTTCAAGCTTTCTTATATGACCAAAATGGGAAATGTAGTTGTTAATGATCTTATTAGGAGGACTCATATATAGGAATTTTAGGAGTACAATAGTGAGTTACATCATAGGGTATTACATTTAGAGATTAATTTAGGGGTTCATGGTAGTCTCGACCGGAATTTTCTCTCATCTATATAATTGAATTCTACCCTTCTAGATAGGGTGATGATGAGACCACTATTAGATTCTAATGACCTAATATTTGGTAGAGGGTAACACGTGAGAAATTACCTCCTATATGGACCATTTGAATGGATTAGATTCTATGCATACATGGTTGAGTTTGGGTTCTTGTAGAAAAACATGATTAGTTGATTCAAGAGTACCATGACTCACCTTGGACAACAAACCCCATCATAACCAAGAGGTATCTGGACTATATACTACCCGTATTGGTGGTAGATTATGAAATGAGAGGAAGTTGGTTTTTTCACAAGGTGTTCCTCCTATCATTAGGTGAAGGAAAAAATAGAGATCTGTAGGGATTCTACATTTGTTTTCCATCTCCGAGTGGAAATGGAATTATGTTGAATTGAATTACATGATCGGGTTACTGAGGTCTCTTCAAGGCTATTATGTTGTATGGGATGTTATTTAATGCCTCATAAAGGTCACCCATTTCCAACATATTAGGTTGACCTTCCTTGGAGATGAGATATATAGGTTTAATATCCATGAGATTGAGCACCTACATGGGGTTCCTCAAACCATTGTATCAGATAGTGATTCCTAATTTACATCTTGGTTTTGGAATATTTTACTGAGGGAATTTGATACTAATGTGTTTTTTATCATGACATACCACTCTTGGAGTGATGGTTTTTTGATGCATAAAATAAAAGATCTAGAGGACATTATTATAGCCTAGGTCCTTGATTTTTGAGGATATTAAGAGAGTAATATACCCCTATTTTAAGTCACTTAAATGAATATCTATCAGAAGAATATAAAGATTGAAAAATATAATGATTTTTATGGTAGTCCATTCTGATCACCTCTATACTGGTTTGAGGCCAAATAATATTCATTGCTCGAACCAAATCTCATATAGGTACATCTGATAAGGTCTATTAAATTAGAAAGAATATGGATAATTCCCAGTCTAGAATGCAATCATATGATGATCATTGCTAAAATCCTCTAGAGTATAAAGATGTGGATCAAGTAACTTTATTCATCTATTTGAATCTATTGTGCCGATAGATTTATAGATAGTTTATGTTTTCACCCCCGATATATCGATCCTTTTGAGATTTTGGAGAGAGTGGTTTGGTAGCCTATTAGTTACAGTTACCTTAGAGGTACTGATCCATGTAATATTTATTCCATGTGTCTCACCAACCTCATTTTCACTCTAAAACATCTCATAATATACATATAGATGTGGTTGAGTTACATATATATGCATCCTTTTAGGGGCATCCAAAACATATTATTTATTGTATCATGAAATATATCATCCGAAAGTTAATTCTTTTAGTTCGGGTGGTATATAATAATGGACATAAGAAGGAACAGACCATTGTGACTGAGAAAGACGTGTCTTCTCAGTAGAAAGAAATCTTTACAGATGATTTACCTTCATTAGAATGGAATCATAGGGACATGTTGTCTTAATATTGTGAGATGGAAGGATACAAGTTTTTAATTTAGGTGCAAATATTTTCAAATTCAGCAAAATTCTTTTGTTTTAGCTTAATATGAATGCCATGTGAGACTATGGAGTTAGTGTGGATGAATGAGGCTTGTTCGGTTCTTAATGTTTTTGTTTTTGTTAGAGGTAGTTGGTCCACATAGATTGTAGAAACAATGCTTCTTGGACCTCATTGTTTGATTAAATCATGTTGAGGTGGCAATCACTCGATCCAGGGCTACACAGTTTCACGAAACCACTAAAATTGGGATGCATTCCCATACAAAAAACCTACCCTTTTTTATATGAAAAATTCACATTTGGAATATGGACTATCTAACCATGCACCATGACCCTATAAGGGGTATTTTGGATAGTGAAAGTTGAATAGTTTGTGCACAAATTTTCCAATTATGTAGCAAACCCATGTGACCCAGTGTTTTAAGGGGAAATAACCATTTCCCCCCCAAAATTACTAAATGAATTAACCCTCCCCCTCTATTACATATATCCTCTAGTGGAAACCCCTTTTGTCATATTAGATCTCTTCTCAAGCATTCATCCTAGGTACTGAATAAATTCCTTTATATAGAATCTTGTTATAGAATTTTTCATCTTGTTGGATCTACACTAGTGAGTTTCTATTGTACTGTTGAATCTCTAATCAATTATCACCAGAATAGTGGAGTTATTTTAGTAGAGTCTCTTTTTCCTAATTTCTCAAGGTGTTCATAAATTATTCAATTTTCTTCTAATCTTGATCAAGTTAGGAATCAATACTGAATGAGTGTTTTACAATTGGAATAAGGCAGGATGAATAAAACTTTAATCTTAATGTCATGAAGTTTTATACTCATATTTCATTGTGTCACACGCTGAAACATATGAAGTTTCTCCTAAAATTTATTTAATTTGTTGATTAAATTACAGGAACCATGATAGGTTTCACACATAGAACTATGATAGAGTTGATTGTTTTAAGCCTCAACCCGACCATCCCACTTTTTTTAGGTATTTACAACATGATATACCACTACGATGGGTGTGTGCGATCACGATATCTTAGTGCGAGATATAATGAATTAAATGTGATAGTATGATAAGTTTATTTATTCTTTAAATATGAATAGATGTTATTAAATTTGATAAATGGTTTAAATGTAAAACATGGAATGATTTGGATAAACTCAGGGCTTGTGTATGAATATGAAATAGAATATAAAATTGGATAAATGATAGAGGCAATAGTTAATAAATGGAAATTTTTTCCTTACATGATCATTCTTAATATGGGTGGATTTTTTTGGTACACAGGATGAAATTAGATTCCATGGAAATTTCTACTCCATGGATCTAGAATAATATTGAATTCCCTGGACATTTCTAATCAATGGATTCAAGAATATATTGAATGAAATGTATATTTAGAATCCATAGATTCAATATTATATTAGATACCATGGAAAAGTTTAATCCAGGAATCCAAAATATGTGGGATTTATTTATATTACTTCTCCTTAGAACCAAATTTTTGGTTTAACACTTGATTACTCACCATGACCCATGATTGATATTTCATCATGCTTTTCAGTTAGCATGCTTTTATGGATTCCTGTTTATAGTTAGCCTCAGTAGGATAGATAGTATCAAATTTACATTTTTCAATCATACTTATTCTTTTATATTTAAATTATATATTTCACATGTTTCATCTTATATAAAAATATTGGATTATTTATAGACATCATTGAAGGTGGCCAAGTGACTGTTATGTCAAGCCATATTCAGGCCATAGTTGGGTACCCAGAAAGGCATCTTGGATATGGGTAGGGGTCAAGGATATTTACCTATTTAAAATGATTGATTTTTTTATTCATTGGAGTAAGGGAGAATAAGAATGAGAGAGGGATCATGATTCTATTTCAAGATAGTTATTTTTCTTCTTTTTCACTTTAGATACATGTATTGTGTTGTATTCATGTTTCCATGTAATTTCTACAATTTCTTATAGAGACATGAAATACAAATATTGTATATGATAAAACATTTGGATTGATTTATTATTACTTATCTATTATGGATGAAACTATACTACATACAGAATTTTGATATGCTTCTTCTATGGATTTTCCTGATCATGTTAATATATTACTCTTATTATGATAATGTAATACCCCTAATGTGCAACCTCATACACTTACACCTATTCCGAATTCTTTGGCATATGGGGTAGTGCTTTTGAGGATATGTAACACACTATCTATGGCAACCCTTAAAGGAATCCTAAGCCAGAATGACACATTCTATATTGAACACATCACTCTGTATATGCTCATTGGAGGGATTCACAAGTGTTGAACCATGAAAAATTACTATTCCGTAACATTTATCTTTTACATTTGGGTAATATAAATGTTGGTTTGGGATTGAAAATTTAAATATTATATTTTTAGAAAAATAATGATATCCATGAAAAGATTAAATTTTTTCACCCTTATCCATCCCATATGGTGGTTTTAAATCCATGTAGTAAATAGAGATTTTATGAAATATATTTGTCAAATTCATTTAGTTTCTTTGATAGATTATGATACGCAGAACATTAGGTTTAAATGAATTGTGATATACTTTTATTATAACATATATACTAAAATGGTTGGTATCAATTACAATATCAAAATTATTTAAATTTTATGGTTCATAAAAAAAATATGTTCATTGGTTTCCAAATTCATATAAATAAAAATAAAAATAAACCTTTGAATGTAAAAAAAATATTTTTATGAAAAATGCTTTTATGCATGCAAGGGGGTTTTATCTGAATAAAATTAATTGATCACCACTAGTTAAATATTTTTACTATATTTTTATATTATACATTGAATAAAATATTTTACCATTGAATGAATATTTTTTCTTTGAAATGGGATGATAATAAATCAAATTTTATGTTTAAAAACATTTTTTAAAGCGACAACTATAATTTGTGCACTTAATTTAAAATAATTTATTTCAATTATATAAAATTGATATTAAAAAATAACATTAATTTTCTCCATATTTATGTCAAAATTATCTTATAATTATATTTTTATAATTTTATGAAATGATTATTATTTCAATGAATAAGGAAAAATACAGATTTTTAATGAAACATTTCTTTTTATTTAAAACATTTAATGAACTAAATATCATTATAACTTTTTTTAAAAGTACAATTATTTCTACTAAATTAATATTATTCAAATTTATTTCATTTTAATCAATTATATGTTTAATTTTGATGTATATTTTTCATTACATATGTAAACTTTTAGTCTGGAATTGTGTTTTCATTCCATGCTTTCAAGATTAAAATCAATTAATTTCTACCAATTATGTGACTAGAATTTTGTAAGATAGATTCTATATTTGGATTAATCATAATTAAAATTATTTAATATGTTTAACCCTATATTTTCCTATAATTAATAGTATAAATTGTAATAAATAATTACAGTTGTGGAAGTGAATATAAGGTTTCTTGTGAAACATTTGCCTGTGTAAATATTGAATTTCCACCATCCTCATAAAATAATTCTGTATGATTGATTTAATGTTTGGTTAGAAATCATATAATATGTCTCATATATTTTTAGTTTTATTGGATAAATTATCTAGGTAAATAAATTTAAAACTAGTTACGTTGGTCAAAACTAAAATAGTAAAAGTAAGTAAAATAGATGTTAAGGAACAACTTGTCAATAAAATGTGTTTTTTGTGTGGTAGAGGTGGTTATCAACTATAATATTCCTTCACCCCATTATTCATCATTTTTATGACATTGGTTTGATAGTGGCTTCCTATTATTTAATAGTTTTTTGTATTTACAAATATTATACTCTTCCTTAGTTATAAAAGGGAGCCTCCTCCCATCACTTATTCACACTAGATAAGCCATTTTTTATGAATATACAATGAAAAATATCAAACTATGAACTATATACATGTTCATTATGTAAAATAATTCTCAAAGACATTATGCATATGGTCCTTAATAGAAGATATAGCTGATTTTTTTATAAATGAAGGTAATTTTTTTATTAAGTTCTTTCTTTTTTATTTTTTCTCATACCACCTTCATTCATGTATGAATAATTCCAATTTAATAAAAATAGTATGTATTATATAATGATATTTTATTATGTCAATCGAAAACCAAATATCCTTATACTCATCTATTAAATTGGAAAAAAATCATTGATCATGTTTATGGATTACAATTGTCTCACTAACCGATGTAATTCTTTCTCCATCACCAACAGAAAATAATTAATATAATAATATATATATATATATATATATTTTATTTATTAAAATTTTATTATTTTGGAATTATAATATCACATAAACCTTTTTACCTTAAAATCCATTGGAAAATGTTAACTTCTCTTTTGTATATATGTGTACTACTGTCTCTATAAAATATGTGATTCATATTTCATCTATTTTGGCTTGGATGGTCATAAGGATAGATAAAATAAATATATATGACATCTATGATGTAAAAATAATTATAAATAGTTTAATTAATATATAAATATCTCTCATTCCATTCATCTTGGAAATGGAAACAATTTTCATGTTTATTTATGAGATACTGTCTCCATGATTGGTTTAATCCATTTTTAGATTCCTAAAATTTGTTGATGAATCTATATATATAGTGAATATATATGTTTTTAAAAAAATGATTAAAATTATATTGTTTATTGAACCATGAAAAAATTATAGGGACCAAAACTATTAAACAAAAACATACATGAAATACCAATTAGTTATCACTCAAAGTAGTGATTATAACAAATAATTATTAATAAACAGGTGGTAAAAGGTTATATGTATATAATATAAGGTATTATATTTATTACTATTTTTTATGTATTTATAATAATCTAATATTTATTATTCATGAGTTTCAATCATGTATGACGAATGTCAAGACCCAAGGTAATGAATTTTTGTCTCACTTTTATTTCTATGGGACACATTCCATATTAAAAACTTTTTTATGTAGTGAATATAATAATCATGAATATATTTGGGTTATATAATATCCCAAAATTTTGTTTATCATTATTTTGATGAATTTTAATAGGATATCAATATTCATATATGTTCTTTCTTTCATGGGGATTAGGATTCAATGGTTACCAATGTGGTAATGGTTTTATGAATCAATTTCAATGTTTATTAGGATTGTTTATTATTTTTCTTCTAGTGATAAAGTATTATAATATTTCTTTCAATGAATTCATTAAAATTACCATCCAATGGTTATTTAGGGATAATACATGTTTTACATCATTTACATCCTTTTATTACTTAAATAAAATAAATTATTGTTAAGAAAAATCTACATTAGTTTTATTTTTGGTAGAAAATAATTTATATTCCATATTCATATTTTATAAAAAAATTAATTTTATTAATATTACACTATTAATTATGAAATTATTTTTACCCATGATTTAATAAATTGTATAAAAATAATATAATTTATACTTTTCAATATGAGGTACATTTGAAAAATTAATGTAAAATGTGAATGTAATGCTTGTTTTAACATGTACGCCATGTGTGGTTTTTCAGAAAATGGTTGAAAATTTTATTTATATATTTCCTTATTGTATTGAATATTTTATTCAATGAAAATTACTTCCTCGATATTTAGGAAAGTTTTATATTTTAATAAATTGTTTTTAAATTTGTATGGTTATTTTCATCATAGAAAATTAATGGAATTTTTAGGGAATTTCAATTCATCATTGACAAAAACCATTATAGTCACCTGTGTTTCAATATGGGTATGATCCAATGGTATAATACATATTCTTACTATGGTTGATATGATTTTTTTTAAATTTTTCCTGAAACCCATTTACCTTCCATGGGTTTTTTTATAATGAAATTATGGAATATTTTTGAAAAACATTTATTTTCCATGGGTTATGATTTGATAAATTTAAAATGATACCATTTAAATTTTAATGTGTTTTTATATGATTTTTGTTGATTTTTTGGTACATGATTTTCTAATTTTAATTATGTGATGTGTCGGAATATAATTATATAGACCTCTAATATAATTCCTAAATATGATTAAATCATGGTTCAATTAGGTTATTCGTAAACCTGATTTCATATGCATAATTTTATGCATAAACCTAATTTCATGTTCCTTATGTTATGATTTAACCTAGTATCATGTAAATAAGGTTATTAATGGACTTTATTTTAGGTCCATATGGTTATGTGATGACATGGTTTCATGTCAATAATTGTATTTTTTGACATAGATTCATGTCCATAAGTTGATGTATAGACCTGGTTTCATGTCCATGATATTTTGAGTGAACCAGGTTTTCCTGACCCTTTGATTATTATAGGGCGTGGTTTCTTTTCCTTGGATAAATTGGTGGACATATTTGTATTTATACATGTTCACAATGCTAAAATATTTTATTTCACATTCCAAATTCCATGTTATTATCTCAAGGATTGTGTTCATATATTTTCTTTTTCATTTATGTCCTATGACCTACCATGAATAATTCAATTGATCAGGATTATGATCTATGTTATATGATGTATGGTTTTTAAATGTTAATATAAAGTTATCATACCATTATTCCCATGTTATGATTATGTATTCATTTATATCCACCTTGATTACCCATACTTGGTATATAAGCCCACCCATTATTATGCTTTATTTTCATAGGGTTTAATAATAGTTATTAAGTATCAAGAGTAATAAAAGGGGAGATCATTGTGAGATATATTGAAGATATCTCATGAAATAAAAATATTAGTTATCTAGTATCCGAATACCCTAAACCTATATGGTTATTTGGAAGATATTTTTGGTTTTTTTTAAAATTCATCTAAAATGATATTATATCAACGTTTAAAAATCATCTATCATTATAGTTGATATCTAATAAAAGGTTGAGTCAACCCTTGTAGATTAATGTTATAAATGTTAATGAAAAAACCATGGATATGTTTAAGTATATGAATACATTCTAATGTTTTGGGAGGGAATATATTTTTAAATTTTTTATAGAAAAATATATCTATATGGATACTACATATTGATGTGTCTCTAGCATTGTTTTACATATGTGTAATAACTCTATAACGGGAACACTGAGCTTTGACTCAATATTCACCTAGTACATGGTAATCTTCTTTAATACACACATGGTTTTATATTCTAGGAGAATATTATTTTTTTAATCCACTATTTATATATGTATCCTTATGAAGGATTGGAATAGACGATGATCATGGAAGGCCTATATAACATCTTAGTAATTTAATACATAAATATACCATCTTTTTAATTTATATTCAATGAATTTCGTAAATACATGCCTAATTAATATAATTAATAAGTGTATTTGGGTACTATAAAAAATATTATTATTCAATTAACAATCTAAAATATCAATTACAAATATCAACCCAGATAGTACTCCTTTTATGCATACCCTACCTAAAATATTCATTATAACTTGGTGATATAATAATTAGAAAGAGTGATATTAGATTATTAGTAATGGTCCATACAAGTGATATCAATCTATGGTCATGTTAAAGTATAATATAAGAATAATGGTATCTGATTATAAACATAATGTACGATGTTCATACACAACCTTCAAGGAATCATAATCGTGATTTTTTGGGAAAAAATTACATATTATGAAAACATGGTTATTAGGGTGATAAATCAGAATTTATAAATATGGAAACATAATTTAATGTCATATAACTATGGCACCATCATAAATAATGAATAAAATCATATATCATGGTAAGTTACCAAGATAATCAACATGGTGAATAAGGACTCATCACAGGTTTGCCATTGTGGATCAAGAAGAAGATGTTTACCAAAGTGGATCTAGGCACACCAGTATCCATTAGATGATCTAACTCCCTAGTTTCCCATATTGGATTAAATCTCACATGTTTCCCATAGTAGATCAATCCCATCAACATTTTCCCCATTGTCATATCCTAATATATAAATATTTAACATATGCATTATAGAGATATATTGGCCCCACACATTAAATAATGAAAATCATAGATATTTTTACCATAAGATCATAAAACATTCATCATATCATAAATCATGAAATAAATGGTGTTTAATAAACCTTTAATTATAACATAACCTATGTATATGAATCATGTTTTATAATTTCATCACAAAATAACACAGGGAAAAGAAGCCCGTTTCATAATAATTTTATTATGTTATAACCCGTTGAAGATAAATGAGTTTCATAAACATCTTATCATTATATTAATAAACCCTTTAGATAAATTATAATAATTTTATCATTAGATTATTTCCCTAGTAATAAGAAATTAACACCAAATGATGTCATCTTAGATAGAAATCAATTTTGAAAAGTCACCGAGAAATATTGAGGAGGAAAATAAATTTTTTACTTAATATCAAATTTTACAATTAAAATTCTATAAATTTTTTTAAATACTTTTCATTGAAAATAATCATTTAAAAATATAATAAAATAATTAAAAATAATTAAAAATATTTCATGATGAAAATATCATTTCATATTTAAAATTTTATTAAAACATATAACATTTTTAAAATAATTTTCTTTGAAAATCACCTCGATGACATATAAGAGAATAATTAAATAAAATAATTGTTGTGATGGTTGAAATTACATTCATTCTATCCATGTTAAAACAAATATTCCTTTTACATTTTCAGTAAAATCCAAAAATGCAATGTGTGTAAAATCACATGAATAATCCTTTAAAAAAATATAAAAAATAAAAATATTGGAACAAATTCCTTAAATAAATCATATCAGTAATTTTGAAAAAAAAATTAATTTTTTATAGAAAACATGTGTTTTGAAGAAAAATTGTTTTTGACTAAAGAGAAAGATAAAGTGTTTTTTATAAAAAAACATAATTTGAAACTCAATAGTATATAAAGATAGGAAGATGATGTTAAATAATGTATTATCATAAAAAATCAAGATTGTAATAATATTCATGAGTTTCAGGAGATATATATCATAAGTTCTCATTATTGTAAGAATAATAATAAACAATACTGATAAATAATGAGATAGTAACATTAAATTATTACAAATTTAAATAAATTTATATATTATACACATAAAATATTTAAAATAAATTAAAATTATTGATTAATTAATATAATTATTTTAATTATATAACATTTTAATGGGGTAATATATACACATTATATAAGAATATTGGTTCTTGACATTACTTAGGTCGACATGAAGGAAAATTGAGACTAATATCAATTACCCCTTTAATAACT
The DNA here is from genome assembly GCA_963277665.1 of Viscum album. Lineage (NCBI taxonomy): Eukaryota > Viridiplantae > Streptophyta > Magnoliopsida > Santalales > Viscaceae > Viscum > Viscum album. The sequence goes on along the minus strand of OY728128.1, from coordinate 254,500,160 downwards.
TATCTTTTGTAAACTCATTTAAATAAAGATAGTAAAATGGATATATAAATATCCATAATTTAGAGGATATTAAATATAAAATAAATTCATTGACATTAAGTACACCCCATAAAAGAAGCACATGGTTAATATGGCTTGTGTCTAACAGAAAATAAAAGTGAGACAGAAATCCCTTACTTAATGTCTCAAATTCATTCGTAAAACATTGATAATCATATATAGAAAATTTATGTTTATTATAATTATATTATATATTCTTAATAATATTTATCATATAATAAATTATTTACCTATTTCCTTTTATTTACCTTTTATCAATAAGTCCTTTTTAAAATCATATTTCGGGTTATAAATGCCATGTATATTGCATATGTTTTGAATATTTTTTTTCAAACCTCTTACTTGGACCATGGTTAAAAAATATAAATAATTTTAACCATGATATAAATATCATAAAAATTCAGTATAGATGTATTTATAGAAATATATAAATGTTATAAATATAAAATGATATACACCATTCATTGAGATGGTAGGTCATATGTACATATAAATATTTTTTAAATTTTATAAAAGGGTTCAAATAAATAAATATGCATAATATATTACTATTAAATAATAATTTTATGTCATATATATAAAATATTTTCCTTAAAACAATAGTTATTACCTTTGATGTAAAGTAAGATCAAATAACATCACCTCGCGAGGAGATTGTCCATAGTACATAAAAACTACGTTATCATATTCCTGCAGAATAGAATGTATAAAGGAATATGTGATATATTTATTAAAAAAATCATAAAATCATAAATATCATACATAAAAAATAAATTCATAATAATATATATAAGTAAGATGTGGTTGTTGAAACAAAAATCACATCGTTTCGCTATGTGATAGTCTTCCGTACACAAGAATGATGATTTCATGACCCATTTGATTAAATAGGTGAATGATTTAGCATATTAAATTAACATAACAATATCTAATTAAATGGTATACACTGATTATATCATATTTTAATAGTTTAATAATAACTTATGGGTATTGAGTATGAAATGAAATAAAACCATAGATTAAGGATGTTACCTCTTCTCCAGCAATCATTTTTTTCATTTCACCAAAAAGCTTCATTGGATGGATTTATGATCAATGTATTGATTCTAAGATTAGATTACGGATGTAATTAAGTAACTGGTGCATTTATTTGACTAACCAATTGGGTTTGAATTTGTGAATAGGAGAAGAGATGGTGTGTCCTTTTACAAGTGAGGTTAGTGGAACAATTATAAAATTTCACAAGAAAAATGTGGTCCAATTTTTTAACATTAAACAAGGATCCAAAAAGGATCATTAAATATATAAAAATATATTATTTATAAATATTTTCATAAAATGTTTTATGTGCATTTTTGGGTCATTTTTAACCATTATCATTTTAGTTTACCCCAGGTATACCCATTTTCTCTTTAACCAGTGTTAATATTTTTTATAGTTATTACAGTTTATTATTCTAAAAACATAAGTGGAACATTTTATATAATATAAATTATTGTGATAAATAATATGGAGTCCAGTTTTCCAAATTATATTTACATAATTAGAAAATTTTAATTTAAAATTAGTCCCACATAAAGGAGGAGAAACAAATTTTCCAAAGAGAAAATGTTCAAAAGATTAAAAAGTTTTTATATCAAAATTCAATATAAATTTGATTATAATGACCCAAATTAGACTAATATATATATTTAAATGAACAAATGGTACCATAACAAAATTCTTATAATTAATTTATGTTTTAAAATTCTCTAAATTAAATGAAAATTCTTAATGACACTAGTGATTTTCACTATTATTTGAATAATTTATCTTCTCAGAAAATTAAAAAATGATTAATCGTAAGATAATTTTGAAATTATGATTTTAAAAATGAAATTTTTTTTAATAAACATTATAAAAATATAAAATGAATTTTAAAAAATATGAACTTAAGGAGAAATTTTTTTTTAGGGAAATACAGTTTTAAGTGAACATTTTTGATTCTGTGCTATCTCTTATATTGGAAACATAAAATATGGGTGTTAAAATTTTGATTAAAAATATAATTTATAAATTTCATTTAAATCATTCAAAAAATTTACTGATTTATTTTTGTTTTTAGATAAAGTGAATTTGTGTAAAAAAAAAGAGTTTTTCAGACGAAGATTTACTTTATATGAAAATAGTTTTTATTTTAAAAAAATATTAATTGGTTACCAAAGAATTAATTGTATATACATTTTGGACCATATTTTTTGTTTGGGTTAATAATATTCACTCCCTCTATTTTGAAACCTAGGTTCTTACTGTTATATTAAATAATAATATTTAAATAGAAATTCATGTTTAATTTTAATATGGTGTAATGTGTAACACAATCTAAAATTCTTGTTTCAAGTAACACATGTTAAACATAGTGTTTCATTTAGTGAAAAATATCTGAAATATTATTTTTCTGATTTTCTTTTAAAAAATCTCATTGCCATAAATTATAACCCACTTGAATTAATTACATCACCACAGTTTTAACATGTACTTGGTAAACAGGGGTTTAACATTTGAAAATCAATTTGATGGATTCCCACATCATATAAAGTGTTAATAAAAATTCCACATGAAAAGAGAGAAAATGACTTTAAAAGATCATCATTAATAACAGATATTTGTTTTTAAAATTGGATAAAAAATGTGGGAAGTTATAACATGGACATAGAATAGAAAAATAATCCCCAATTATTGATGAAAATTGATAGAGAACAATATTTATAGAGTGTTAATAACTATAATTCATTAAATCAGTGATAAGTGAAAAGACCATCATTCATAAAAAATTAAAGGTAAATTTTTTACATTTTTTAACAACATCATTATTTAACGATGAATATTTTTTCATTTAAATATATACATACTTAATTTCATTCCATTTAATAGGAACAATCTCATCCTTTGGTTGTGTCTTGATCGATTTCCACATCATATCATACTCAATGTGATAGATATTCCATGATTGAAGCAATAGTTAGTAATAATATCCCTAAAAGAATGATAATTCACTCCTTTAATCTATTGTTATTATACAAAATAAAATATTTAGAAAATGTTATTCAATATTAATATATATTAATAAAGTAAAATAAATCTATAAAACCAAGTAAAAAGTTCTACCTATACAATTCTATAAATTTTTAACCTTATGAACATTATAAAATTGAAAATTTATAATTAAGGTCCCTTAATTTCCCAAAAGTCATCTTATCATTAATCAACCAAATATCAGTATTGTAACACCTTGACCCCAGAATCCTGGAGTTGGTGCATTATATAAATACATTGGCAGTATTACAAGGAATAAACTATTAATGTACTGAGTAGTTTTTCAGTTTTGGAAAACCATATATATACATAGGTTTAACATCACAACTTGAAAATAAATGCTACATATAAGTTTTATTAGGAACAACCGCAACTCTAAGATTAACCTTTTAGTTCATTCATAATAAACATTTTCATGTCATAAAAAAATTAAACATAAGAAAAGGGCGAGCTCAAGTTCTTTGTAAGGGTAATAAAAATTTCAAAATATATCATAAACATTAGCATTAGGCATGATGAATAACTAAAAACACATGCCTTTAAAAATAAACATGAACACATTATGGTAGGAATATGATATGTGTAAATATTTTCATAACAAAACATAATAATGGGTATTCTACTAGTCAAATAACCATATGATCTCTGAATGTTTTGATTCATAATGAGGGAAATGCAAATTAAGGACATTCTAAACATACCGTTAAGGCCTCAATCAAGACGTCTAAAAATGATTAAAGTCTTGGAAAAAACCATATCTCAAAATGGGAAAGGACTCTTCCAAGTCTAAGTCTATTTATCTCATGAGACACATCGATGCATCGAGAGGCTATAGTGGGCCCCACCTGTCACATACTAAGTTCAATACATTAATCAAATTAAAGGGTTGAACATAATCAATATATAAATTCCCATTGAAACTAACATATGAAATTTAAATAACTTTCCCCAATCATTTAACATAAACACTAACCATTCAGAGTAATATGGTGAAGGGTATCAAGATAGAAATCCAGAGTCAAACTAATCAAAATCCTTTTAACAACATATTGTACATGATATCATAAGTGAAAAAACTCAATTATTTACACGATTAAACAAGGTACGTTAAGATATATGAAAATAATTTTAAATGAAACCATTTAAAAATTATTGATTAAATTACAATTCCCCATTCTAAAGTGTCTCATACCACGTTGAAACATTCAAATAGTAATGACTTATAATATCATGAGAATAAGTGGACTCTTAATATGATTTAATAAAGGTTATTACATACACCACATTAATGTTATTTATGGTGAACAAGGAATGTATTTCATAAAAGTTACTTTGAGATAATAAAAATCCTTTTTTCTTCTTGAAAGAAGAGTTATTTTTCCAAATCATATGTATTTGACATGAAATAAGATTTTAAACATGTATATACATGTAAATAAAAGTCCAAAACGTTGAATTTATATTTTTTTGGAATAAATTATGTCTCATTAATGTTAAATAATGTATAAGGAGTTCTTAAGAATCATTATAAAGAAAACATTTTAAACCATTTTAATGAAAGCATTAAAGAGAATTTTAAAGTGGAAATCTATATTTTTATTATTAAAACCATAAATGAAACAATATAATTTTTCAAGACGAAATGAGTGGTTTTATGAAAATAATTTTGGCTTAAAAAATATTCTGGTGTGCATTTTAAAACGAGCAATAATTTGAGAAGTTCCCTTGTATAAGTCCTGTATTTCAGAAATCATTTTGAAAGTTCCTTTTAAAGTGTGTAACATCTCATAAAATAAATAAGCATTCTGGTTGGTCTACATATATAGAACAATCAATTAGTTTTTATTATGAGTACATAATAATACATAAAAATGTAATTGAGTTATGTAGACAATAAAAGTAACCTGATTTAATATGGACATTCAGGTGGAGTACCCTTACCACTTTGTAACCAATCAAAAGATATGACCCAAAACTAATAATAAAAAAAAATACATTTAATACAATGAAAATAAATATATTCAGGATATGATATAGTAATGGTCAGTATACATAAACCATACACACGTAGTATTAGTGAATAAGGAATGTCTCCCTAAAATTGAAGTGAGATGAAGAAACCCATACTTTCACTTCGTTGGAGTTCTTAAATTGATCTTAGTGTCCTGGATATCAAAATTAAATCAATTAATTAATATTTCTGTAATCTAATATACATTTAATTGAGGTATTACAATCTTATTATGTGCATTCATTGTCTTATTTATGGGTTAAGAGGTTCAATTTCTTTGTTCGGGCCTGTTTGTTCCTTGATCAGTATACTTAAATAGACGAACATAGAATCATGTAAAATGTGAATGGCTATATATAATTGATGTTAATTTTTATTACATAACATACATAAGGTTATATGGTTTTATGTTTCATTTGGTTACTTGGAGTGAAGATGAATCATTATATAAATAATTTATTGATAATTTTTTGTGTTGATTGGTGTTTTTAACACAACACACTCATTTTTCTTTATAAATTAAAATGATGTGTAAAAATGATTCAAAAACCATAGATAATACAAAATTAAAATATTATAGTCTATCATAACCATATTAATGGTTTCAGGACCAGAATTGAAGATGGTAAGAGAAATTAAAAACCCATCGTCCTTGAATGTGGTAAATTAGGACATCTCATATGGAATTTCTATTGTTATTATAACAGAATATGGATTGAGAGATGATGAAGAATTATTCCTTTATCATGAAAATAATCTAATACATGTAAGGTAATGGAGTCATAAAAACATTTGGATGAAATTATGTGACTAAAGAAAAAGAAAATAATGGATCTTGAAAAGAAAAGAAAAGTTGAGAGATCCCTTATGAAAAATTCGGCAGCCTAACAACGTCGCTTATAATTTCATAAAATATTTTCATGAGAGAAAAATGGTTTTATAATAATTATTACATAATATGGAATTTAAGAGGTATATGTAATGATATATACCAACATAATCCAAATGAAATTATAATATAATATCATAATAAGAGTGCTTGAAAAAGATAGTGATTTTTAGATGAAAATTCTACAACAAAACAACTATGAAACATAGTTTTATAAAATAAAAAAATTATAGGAAAAAGGGGTCACCCATTTATAAAAGATTTATAATTTATCAGCGTAACATAATTAAAAAGTAATAATAATACGGTATGTAATCTTGAAATACATACAATATAAAATATAACTTGAATGGAAAAGAGAAGTTGAGAATTCACTTACCTTGTAGAGTAACACATTAAACATGAAGGATGGAACCTTAGGGGGTTGAGGAAACCATGAGAGGAATCCTAGAGTGGTAAATCTTCTAGGGAATCATGAATGATGAATTTTAAATGAATGAATATTATGTAATGAGTGGGTATTTATAGTAAATGAGATGGAGTTTTTTTTATTAATTTCAATGGACACATCATTAGGGATTATTGCAAACCCATGGGAATTGAAATGGTTTTTTTCCTTGGTATTTTCTATGTGTAACACCTCATATAATATTGTAATGTAAAAACATTGACCATAATTTCTTACTAATTATTTCATCATTATGATGTCGTTAAACTTACAGAAAAATCAAAACTGTATTTTTAATATTCATGACAAATTTAAGTATTTTAGAATTATCCAAAATATCACCAAACCATTTAGAATTAAAAAATGGAATACATTTTTTGAAAATAAATTTCTTAATATTTTTAATTGAAATTTTCACTAAAATCATAATTTATTCCAAAAAAACAACTTTAAAACTATAACTCAGTTTATAACACCTTGGGAAATTAATCAAGTTCCCATAAAATTATCTTATAACCATTAAACAGTAAAGTTAAAATTTAGTATTACATTATATGAAAATAAATTTCCATTTTAAAATATTAAATTAATTATAAAATTCCAATTAAAATAATTCTGACATAAAAAAATACTAATACTTATACTATGAACATTTTTTAAATTATAATATCTATAAAATGTATTTATAAGTTAATGGGTGATGTTTCTATTTTTTTGTGACAAACTATTCATTAATATTTATTACGTCATGTTATTATATATAAGGGTTCATTGCTATTCATAAAAATTTATGTTTATATTGTTAGACATTTACTGAAGAAAACTGTGTATCTCACTTTTTTGGAAATTCAAATAATAGAAGTTGAAAAATGATTAATTACAAGATAATAAAAATGTGATCTTTTGTAGAGACAAAATGATTCATGCATTAAATAATTAATATATTTATAACTATTTGGGGTGTTACATTCTCCTCTCCTTATAAAAATTTTTCCTCCAAATTTGTAGTTGAACTTTGAAAGTTAATGGTTGATACAAGAAAATTCCCTTCGGGGAAACCCCCATTAAGAATAAAGTTAATATATCCTCTTAAAAAGAGGAAATGGAAATGCATCAATTACTACAAAACACATTATTATAATTAGACAACATAGTCATGTAGGAATAATCAAACCATCATATAGTGACATTAAACACTACAACCTCATATAATTATTAACTTAAACAATTTCATAAATGGTTATAAATTCCAAAATAAAATGATTCAACACTATAGAATGAAGGCCTATTAATTTAAATGATTAATATATTATTATCCATTAATCAACATGAAGCATGTATAAATTTTCTCATTCTAATCATATAAATAACTTCATTATATATCCTCTTGAAATATGGTAATTACACGAATTACCGTAAAACCCATATTGTAAACATGCATTCTTTTGTATTCAATAAGTAAGATACATGTTATTGGATATATTCCTTAAAAATACAAATGTTTTTTAAAATCCATCGATGATATCATTGAACAATTATCTAAAAGTTAATAATCTGTTCCAAGGTAGACATTATTTATCAAATACAACCATTTATTCATCATTATCTCAACATCAGATATATATTAAAGAATGTGTTTCCCTAAATCATAAATTTTACAAAACATTTAACCTCCACTAAATATATTTTCATTGTACTATTCAACTTATGGTCTGAAATTCACAATTAAATAATATTTCATTACAATCCTCATATATTCCATAATTCTTATAACCGATACATTACAATGAAAATAATCAAATGACATGATACGTGACTCGTCATATTAATCATTCTACTTCATCTATGGAATAATCATAACATGATCATTATCTAGAATCATCATTTGGGGTATATTGCTTAAATGCGTGGGAAATTAATTCTTATGGTGTCCTAGCTCCTTTTAGTTGAGTATTTGTACATCGGAATATTTTTATTACCCTTTCAATTGTGAACATGGTTTCCCTTTTCTCCACAATTATAAAAAACACACATTCCCTTCAAAAATTTACCAGGAGGATTCTTTCCAAAGTTATCATATGTTGGAAAACACTTCTTTCACTTCTTCTCTTTATCCATATTCTTCTCTATAATCATCTTTATCTTTTTCATCCCATTAATGAAATTGGACTTGTATAATTCCTTACATACCTTGTTAACACATGATACCTTTTCTTTTTATGGTGAGGAAACATAACAGACTACCTTCCTCTGAAACAATGGATTAGGATCATGATATATATGATCTTTATTACTATATTCATCATGTGAATTGGTGATGATCTCATTCCTTCTGCATGGCGCCATTTCTAAACAATGTCACACACTAAATTAGATTATGAATCATAATGTATAATTTAAACGTAGAAAATAACTTTGTATTTATTGATATCCTATGACTAACAAATCTCATAATCATATACATAGTTTCTTTGAGGAAAAAATTACATTTAATTCATTCATAATTGTTTTTAAATAAAATGTGAATTATCCTAAACATATCCCCCAAGAGTTTCAAACCAGATGCGTAGTAAGGCCCATTGTCATGGACTATGATACCTTGAGTTAAGCCCAAAACTCCTTGTCAGAGTTGTTACTCCTAGGTACATCAGTTCCATAACCATGACCACTTGTCGTATCCATACAAGGATTTATTTTATAGAAATATCCAAATAATATATTTCTTACCAAATTTCCTAGATGTTCTTATCTGTGTATCCTCAAAGTCTATCATTGGGTTTTTTCTCTTATATGTGTTTTCTAAATCTAGTTTCCAATATTTCCACAAACCATACTTTGATACCATCTTTAATGCCTCGACACTACAAACCTGGTGGCAACACATTATTTTAATATGTCGGCAGTATTACAAGGAATAAAATCCTGAAGGACTGGGTAGTATTGTAGTTTTAGAAAATCATATACATAAATATTTTCAGAATTACAACTAGAAATTAAATAAAATATGTTTTATTTGAAATATCCAATACTATAGGTTTATCCATGTAGAACATTCATAAAAAACGTATTACTGTTCTAAGAAAATGAAACATTAGAAAAGAGTGAGATCAAATGCTGAGTAAGGGTAAGAAATTTAGAGGATGATATCATAAGCATAATTATTTTTCATGATGAATAACTAAAAATTCATGACTTTAAAAATAATCTTTAACACATTATGGAATAAATATGAGTTGTGTAATTATTTCCAAAAAAAGAAAAACCATGGGTATTATACTAGTTTAGTAACCACATGATTTTAGAATTTATAGATTAATAAAAATAAAAATGCATATTCTATACATTCTAAAATATACCATCCATGCCTCGACCAATAATTATAAAAATGACTAAGCCCTCAGCCAAAACCATATATCAAAATGGGAGAGGCCTCGTCCAAGTCAACATATATTTGTGTCATGAGACCTACCGATGTATCGAGATGTTATATTTGGCCCCACCAATAACATAATAAGTCCAATGAATTCCCCATGTAAAAGGGGTGAACATAATCAACGTATATATTCGTATTCAAACTAACATATGGAATTGAAATAACATTCCCAGATCATTTAACATAAACACTAACCATTCAGAGTAATATGGTGAAGGGTATCGAGATAGAAGATCCATAGTCAAACAAATCATAACCCTTCAAAAAAATAATTTATATAATATAATAAAATATAAACCTAAATTATGTACAATATTCAAAAAGGGATATTGAAATAGATAATGATACTTTTATATGATACCATTTAAAAATTAATGAGGAAATAATCCTTAAACATTATGATGTGTCATACCACCTTGAAACATTAAAATAATAATCCCTAAGAATATAATTAGAATATAGATACTCTTGATAGGATACACCAAATGTATGTACATACACCACAAGCATGTTATGATTGGTTAACAAGTCATGTTTTTCATAAATTTTATTGTGATATGAGAAAAAACATTTTTACTTTTTGAATGAAGAGTTATTATGAAAAATCATTTCAATTTGACATGATAACAAACTGTAAACATGTATATCCTAGAAAATAAAAGTCCATGATACTGAAATTATATTTTTAACTCATAAATTATGTCCCACTAATGTGAAATAATGTAAAAATATTTCATAAGATTATTTAGAAATAAAACATTTTAGAGCATTTTAATAAAATCATTAAAGAGAATTTTAGTTTCTAAAGGCATGTTTGTTTCCATAAAAACAGAAACGAAACAAGTAAATATTATTTATAAAATTAGTGGTTTAAAAAATAATGTTGTTTTAAAACATATTTTTGGGTTCACTTGAAAATAGAAATGCATTTTAGAAGTTCCCTTGAACCGGGCTTGTATTTTGGAATGAATATTGAACGTTCCTTTTAAAATATGAAACTCCACATAAAATAAATAATTATTCTGGTTGACCAACATATATAGAACACTGAAAATTAATTTATGTTTATTAAATAATAATATATAATAATTTCATTTATTTAAGTAGATAATAAAAGTAACTTGAATTCAAATGGAGGTTTTGCTGGAAGACCCCTACCACATTGTAATCAATCCAAACAATGATCTAGAACTAATAATCATAAAATTATACATTAATTACCATGATATTAAATATATTCATGATGTGATACATCAATGTATAGTATACATACACCATAGACATGTAATAGTAGTGAATAAGGAATGTCCTACAAAAATGAATGTGAGATGAGGAACCCCAGACCACAACTCGGATGGTGTTCTTCGCTTGTTATTAGTGTCCTGTATAACAACATAATATTCATTAATTAATATTTCCTAAACCTATTTTAAATTTAATTGATCTATTATAACATTATTAATTTCATTCATGGCCTTATTGATGTGTTAAGAGGTTCAATTCCTTTTTTTGGGTCTCTTATATTCCTGATCAGTATACTTATAAACATGAATAGAGAATCATGTAAAATGAGGATTGAAATATAGAATTGATGTTATAAGTTATTATTTAATATATAAAAGGTTTCATGGTTTAAAATTTATATTGGTCACTTGGAGTGAAGATGTATCATTATCTAAATTAACTAAGGATAACTGTTTGGGTTAATTGGTGGTTTCTGAACACAACAAACTCATTTTTCTTTATAAATCAAAACCATGTGTACAAAAAGATTCCAAAACCATAGATGATAAATAATACATATATTATATCTTGTTTCAACCACATGAATATTTTCATGACCATAATTGATGAAAATAATAGAAATTTAAAACCCATCATCCTTAAATGTGGAATGTTTGCACATCTGGGATATTGTTTCTAGTTTTTTGTACAAATGAATGGAAAAAGAGATATGATGAATAATTATTTCATTATCATGACAAAATTATAGTAAACTTTTGGTAATATAATCATCAAAATAGTTTTATGAAAGGATGCAAGTAATGAAAAATAAAATAATGGAACATGAAAATAAATGAAAAGTTGAGTGATCCCTTACGAAAATTCAGCAGCCTAACGACGCCGATGAAAATATCATAAAATATATTTATTGATTAGAGAAAAAGGATTATATCATCAGTCAAAAATAATATGAACAGTAAGGGGGTATATAATTTTATATCCCAGTATAATCTAATTGAACATGAAAGATAATTACCAAATCAGAGTTCTTGTAAAAGAGAGAGATTTTGAGACGGAAATTATGCAGCACAATGACTATAAAAGGCTATTTTATAAAACATTAAAAAGGGAGAGGAAATTGGTAATTTATTAATTAAAGGAAAATAATATATTATAGGGTAATAATAAAATGTAAATAATAACATTGTATGGAAACATGAAATATATACCACATAAAAGAGAACTTGAATGGAAAAGAGAAGTTGAGAATTACCTTACCTTGGAGAGTAACTCCTAATACATGATGCTTAGGATTTTGGTGGATTAAGAAAACCTTGGGAGGAATCCTAAGGAGGTAAAATTAATATATAATAGAGAATGTTGAATTTTGAATGAATGAAAAGGAAGGAATGGGTGGGTATTTTTAGTAAATGAGATGGAGTATTTATTAATTTGATATGACACATCATTAGTGGTTTTTCAGGACCATGGGGTTTCCCATGGTATTTTCCCGTGGTATTTGCCACTATGAACACCTAATATAATATTTTAATTTTTAGAAGTATACCATAATTTTATATTAATTATTACATCAGTATGAGGTCATTAATGTAACTGAATACTCAAAACTGTATTTTTACTATTCCCAAAAAAATTCAAGAATTCTAGAAAAATCCAAAAAATTCACCCCAACCATTTCTCAATGTTTATAATTAAAATTTGAAAAACATTTTCTGAAAATAATTTTATAAATATTTTTAATTTAAATTTTGAATAAAATCATTATTTATTCCAGAAAAAAAACAAATTTAAAACTATAATGTTTTTTATAATACATTGATAAATTTATCAAGGTCCCATAAAATAATCTTTTAACCACAAGAATATAAATTAAAAATTTATGATTACATTTTATGAAATTTATTTATATTATAAATTATAAAATTAATTATAAAATTTTAATTAAAATATTTATGACACAACAAATTCCAATAAATATACTATGATAGTTTTTTCACTTTTAAGATGTCAAAATTGTATTTATACATTCTTGTGTGAATTTTCAATTTTTTGGATGATTTACAATTCATTAATATTCATATGTGTGTATTACTACTCATTTGGGTAAGTTTCTATTCATAAGGGTATGTTACTATTCAAAAAAATATGTTTGTCTTATCAAACTATAAATATCTTACTGAACAAAACCATGTGTGTCAGTTATTTGAAATTAAAATAATAGAGGTGAAAAAATAATGTTTACTCAGTATGTTTTATAAAATTAGTGTTTTTTAGAGACTCAATGTTTCATGCATTCAATATTAAATCTATTTGAAAATACTTACGATGTTACAAGTATGTAGAACCTTTTTTTCAAATCCAAAATATATGAATCCTTAGTCATATATTTTCGTGAAATATGTTAACAACACAAAATACATAAAACCTTAATTAAAAATACATACTTCCTAATTCACTGTATATGACCACAAATTATTAAATATATCCCATAAATACAATAATTATCTATACATCATCATTGATATCATAATCCACATTGTCCAAAAATAATTAATCAAATCTATGGTCATCAATATTATCCAATATACATTTTTAATTTATTTTATATCTTTATTCCAAAATAGTTATCTGAATAATAGGATATTATTAAGGGGTTTACTCCCTTAATCATTTTTTTCTTAAAATATTACCTTTCATTATATAAAGTTTCTATGTCATCATATATATTCAATATATTATTAAAAATCCATAACAAAAAAGTATTCTGAACAACCATTATATATTTCATGATTCGTTTTCCATTATTCATGAATTCTAATACATAAACAGTATAATCATTATACATTATTCATAAGACATTAAGTATGATTATTCATTTTATTCCACAATACATATTTCCTACATTATGAAATATGAACTGTTTTTTAACATTTATCAACCTCAATTTTACCATACATATTATATTTAACATAAAAAATATTAGTATAATGTTTTATTAATTTTATATGTAATTTGTAGTCTGTTTTCTGTTAGAATTAGAACTACTACCCATACCACCATACTAATTCTCTTAACAATATTTTTTCCTCAAACATTTATTTTCATAATTACTATAATTTCCATTATAAAAACATTAATCCATTTATAATACCTCAGGGAGACGAATGTTCATATCCATTGAGTTAACTAGAGTCTACATTTTTTACTCTGCAGTCTATTAGTCAGTGTCCTTTTTATACTCACATAAAAAATATTCTTATTCATTTCAAGGATTCCCCGGATTCATTCTTCAAACATTATGGACACATATGAAACTAAATCTTCTATCCTCCATGGTCTCCACCACCCAAACATTGAATGAAGTATATCCTTATCTTCTAGGGCGACTCCCAGAGTTGTAAGTGCAAGTCGTTAATAATATATCATGAAAAATGATTAAAAATAATCATAATATAATAAAATCATGTCATAATTCCATTTTGATTATCATCAACAAATTTTCTCCCACATTCAACTTTAAACTAGTTGCTTCTGGTTCCCACCCTGGAATAAAACCAAAATCCACAGTCTAGGAAACAATATTCCTTGTGTAAGACCACGTAATCATGGAAAAACTATTAATGGATGTCTAAATCAGGAAATATTTTATTCAATATATGACACTATATGTTTAACATAGTACATTCATGGATATTCTATATTCTAATAATTTATGATGGATTATAATTAGTTTGTGAATTTCCAAATCAAATCCTTCAAGAGTGTTAAACTAGTTGTGCAGAAAGCCTTGTTTTCATACAAAAAGCGATGATTGATTCTATCTTAATACACCCTTTTAGAAGTTTTTATCTCAAGATAAACATATTATAGAGACATAACCAATTTTAGTGTCCACGTAAGGATGTAATTTCCCGGAAACTAGACACACTATAATTTACCAAAATTCCAAGACATTTTCAAATAAATTGACTCATACATAGACTTATCTATATATATATCTTTATAAATAAGTCTAGGTAACTCACTAATGTTTTATTATCCTAGTTTCCAATGGTTAACTAAACATTTACTTCGATACCAACTATAACGGCTTAATATTTTTATACATAAATATCACATGTTTTTTACATGAAAAATTAATTTTCTAAAGATTTTGAATTGAAACTTTAATTTTTTTTGGAATAACTATTTAAATGCGATACAATTAATTTATTTAGATGAAAATTCATAGGACACTGGATAAACAATTTCCTAATAAGAGTATTCATATTACTATTAAATGATTTTAATAAAATCACATTAAAATGGTTTATCATATAACCATTCAATTTTATCAATCAATTGATATAAGAGTATTTATTTTAGTTTTACAAAGACATCAAATCATTATTATTTTTCAAAATAATAGTAATAATAATATCTATTGATTTAATAAATATTTTATAATAAAATATTTTAATTATTTAATTTTATATTATTACTAAATTATTTATTATTTGTACGTTATATTAGTTTTTTTAATAGTTATTAAAAATCAACATTATACTGATTGGATAAACTTATTTACAACGTCATTATATTCAATGACCATAAGTCGAATAACCATAACTTTGTTTACTATATACCTATTTCTCATCTATATAATGTCCATATAATATTCCTCTATATATACTTACAACCATATTTAAAAATAAATCATTATATCAGTTTATATAATATATAAAATTTCAATTATAGTTATAATTGTATTCCTTTATTATATAGTTATAAATTAAGGTATTATCATCAATTTAACCCATACAAATATAAATTTCATGTTTATACTATTTTTATTTTCTTGTGGTTTTATTATAATAATACTTTTATTAATGATGTATCAAATAATATTCATTTATTTTATTAATATTTATATGATATTGTAATATTTTATCTTAATAAAATTTATCATGGTTCATTTTAGTTATGTGTTTCTTGAGAAACATGTTATTAAACAAAATATTTCTTTAACAAAGAATACATAAAAAATTCTTAGGCTGTACACTAACTTATTATACATGATTCCCTAACCCTCATGGGATGAGAAGGTTGGGACTTAAATTTATTATATGAATATATATATATATATATATATATATTTATGGGTTCATATATGTATATATATATATATATATCTATGTGTGTTTGTGTTTTTTTGTGGATTTATAGGTAGAAGAACTGCCTCCCCTTGGACGATGGAAGTGATTCATCATCTAATGTCATGAGACATTTCTCCAAGTAGGTACATAGGTATGGATAATCCTCTAAAAGAGTTTTAGATTTATAGTTCAAATAAGTATAAAAAAATTACTTATTATTCCACCATAATTTTTTTAATTCATTTAGATTTGTACTGTTGTTTTCATACACTCTAGTTTACAAAAGGTTACATGGGGTGGGATGGTGACTGCTTGCTGTTTTTTCATTCTTAGGCCCTAAACGGGAACCTTTTAGGACGTGTGAAACTGTTTTATCCCTAATTTAGGTTAATGGGTGACACTTGAATATGGGAGACAGTTTCAAATATAAATCATAGGGAATATGTGATCCTTTTGGGGTTTTGTTTTGTGGATTAACTAATATCATGTGTGTGGTCCAAGAAATTTATCCTAATATGAAACACATATTTGATTACAATTTTGGCACTTTAGGCATTATTTGGAATAAAAAAACCATGTTAATATTTTTTTCCATAATAGTCTACACAAAATACAAGGTTTTATTGTTTTCTGAACTTCTTTTTATGCTTTTTATACACATGTCTAATAATGTCATAGAGCATGGTCTAATTATTTACATGATTTAATATATGGTTTGATTCAAAATATGAATATCAAAATATTGGATAAGACATTATACCAACAAATATTAATAGTGTTTGGTTTACAACACTTCTAAACAGGGGGAGGCCACATATCATTTGTTTATTACTTTTCCCTCATCATTTATGCTTGCCAATGATGATTGAGATATGGTCCTAATGTATTATAATGATGTGGATTATGTTATATAATATTATTGTGGTCATGAAAATTAGATAATGGATGATTATCACACATTGTGGTCTCCTAGGTATGCGAATTGAGAGTATATATTAGAATAAGACTATTGGGGATTTGGATGTAACCCATAAACATGTATGGCCAATGTAGTTATCATTTAAGGGTTCTTTTGTAGAGGTAGTTTGAAAATTATTTATTTATTCTTACATTATTATGTTCAATGTTCATAGGTGTCATGAATTATATTATGTGTTAGAATATAGGCAGGAGAAAGGTATCATATGATATTTTGTGCATTATTATCTTTGTTATTAAACATTATTGGTATCGATCGAAAAATTATACAATTTGAAACGTTAAAAATAAATCAATTGTGAATTACAATTTATTTATTTTAAAATAGTACGTTAATATATTTTAACAAATTATTCACTTGGCTGAATTTTATTATATAATAAGTTATTTATTTGTAAAAAATAAATTAGCACGAATATTTGCTAATCCATGTGTGTTTAGATTCTATTGAGGTGAATAGTGTGTTGGAGTATGCTGGGAGTTATGTTTCATGGTGTTGGTCAGGGCTTGGGGATGGAATTATAAAATACCTAGGAGACATTTCTAATGTGAAGGGGACCGCATATTGGGATAGGGTTATTTGAGATTAATATTTCTATGTGCTCATTAGTTACACCACAAATGAGAGGAACTATCATATGAAAGTTAGGAGTATAAGAATAAATGTTTCTTTTTGGTTAAGGGCCACACCACAGTTAAGGGTAATTATGAAATTATGGGTTCTTCATAGGAAACAACATGAATTTCATAATATATTATTCTAGGATCACAGTGAATCACATCTGAATGCGGTATGCAGAACATTGAAGTGTGTTGACTTGAGGAGTGTTGTGCAATATTTAGGGTGATTCACTGTGAATTTAGTACAAGGTGATATGATTTAACCATGAAGATTAAGGAGACATTATTAAGTCATATATGGTAATGGAAGATCATTTTGAGGTGGGTGAATAGAATAGATTAAAAATGTTGTCCATATAAGTAAATAAATTAAATTAAATATTAATTGTATTTATTTTGGTTTATTAGAATCATAAATAAAATAAATGACACATGTATTTTTGTACTGCATTAGTCTAAAGTGGACCTAGTATATACTTATAAATCACTACTATCAAATAGATATGTCTTCATTATTCCAATTTTGGATGGGATATCATAACCCAATTACACAATCCTTTTCTAGTAAAGGGATAACTGTAAAACTAATTTTTAAGGGAAGTCACAAACAAATTACAACCAAAAGTCGTATACTAGGAGTCACAACCTGAAAAGTCCTAACTTAAAAACTCACATTCACAACCCAAAGTTAACAGAATAAATATTATTTATTTTTTGTGAAAAATAATAAATTGAAAACCGAGTGCATGTGAGAGATGGGTAGTGGTGAAACAAAATCAATAAATCATATGAAGGATAAGATAAAAAATAAATGTGTAGGTACTATTTATTGAGATTTGGATTACAAAATCGCATCATAGAAATAAATGTTAAAGCAGAAGTAATCAATCACATAATAGAATGTCTTGTTGACAAAATAGGCTATCAAAGGACTTTACAAATCTATAAATAAGGTTGGAATGTTTATAGAGTTTTTCATGAGAAAAAAAAGTATCAAATAATATGTTTTCTAGTGTAATCATTGATGTTTCCTAGAACCGTTAAATGAGATCTATAATATATAACTAAAAAACTGTCTCTAGTTAAAGAAATGCTATTTCAAAAATAATTGAATTATTTAGGGGAAATATATAATTATTTTCAGGATTAATGAAAACTGATAAAATTTGGAATTATAACGAAATACCCATTAGAATGTTTTTAACTACCTGATAAATGGTAATAATAAGTTAAATGCAATCCCATAATAATTGTATAACATTTTTAAATAAATATTAAATATATTTTAATTTATTTTATTGTGTAATTAAAAAATAATTATACTATGTATGAACGAATCATAAACCTTTCTATTATATTAAATTTCATTAAATAATAATTAATAAAAGTGTTTCTTAAATAAATTAACTAAAAATATTAAAACATACATATTCTAGAAAACAAGTTTCAAAGGTCAAATCACAATAGTGATTATATTTAATAACATTTTTATACTCATTAAACTAATATTATAACACTTCTCTTGGATTAAATATAATATAAACTAGCTTTATAAATTAATAAAAAAATTAAAAAGATTATAATATGCATGCAGTTCATCAAAATATAAAAATTTATAAAAAATAGAGCACAATGAAATCTTCACTGGTGGTAAAAAAATAAAATGGGCTTACAAGTGTCAAAAAAATTGTTCCACCATTGATAAAAAATGAGTCACCATTGAAAAAAAGTTTCACCATTGAAAAATGAGTCATGATTGAAAAAACGAGTCACTATTAAAAAATGGTACCCCATTGACAAAATGGGTCACAATTGAAAAATGAGAAACCATTGAAAAATGTAATCATTGGACAAGTAAAATGGATTATCATTGGAAAAAATAAAATATCCCACCATTGGTTTAAATGGAAAGAGACACTATTGGAATTACAAAAAGACTCACCATTAGAATAAAACATTCCACCATTGAGTAATTTAAAATGACTCATGGTTATGATATTGAAACTGAGTCACCATTGGTATGGATTAATAATACATCATTGGAAAATAAAATGAAACCACTTTTGGGAAAAAATCATCGGTCACTATACTCGATTAGAGTAAGAATACATTGTTGGGGGAAGAGAACCAAACATCAGATTGTAACCCACCATTGAATGAAGATACCCACCTTTTAGGGAAGAAAACCATTGTTGGATTAAAAGGGAACAAACATCTGCTTTTGGAATGGAAAAAACAGGATAAACCATTGTAGGGTGTCCACTCCTATAGTGTTTTTTATATATAAGTGTTTATCGGTTTTTTTAAATAATGAGAGGTTATTTTTTTATAATGAGGAAAGGAAGAATATTCACTACATGCTTTCCTTTTAATTGAAATTCCACATTTCAAATGTCACATATTCGTCTCATTATAATGGATCAAGGACCTGAAAAATACATCATGGGAGATTCTACATTTCGCCTAAAGTAAAGTGGAAGGCATCTTCTGTGATTCCAACGTTCAAAAAAATGAAGGCAGAAGGTAGAAGAGCCATTTCTACCTTCCCATGAAGTTTCAATAAAATGGATCACCCCTCATCACTAAATTTTTTTCCCATATCTATATATTTAACTCCCTCTCTCTCAATAATTATCTTTTTGGTTCATACATTGTTCATGGTGGTTTCGGTAGCCTAAAAGGAGTGTCAAATTTTACAAAGAAACATTTAGTGTTATTATTTCTTTTTTATTTGAATTAATTTATTTAATTAACTTGTTTTTAGTTAGATATAAAAATGTTATTTATTTACTTTCTTATTTATTTAGATACAGTTATAAAAATAGTTTTTATTAATAATGTTAAAGTATAGATTAAATAATTATTTTCATAGAATAAATGAAGGATTTGAAAATGATTACCAAATATTAATTAACAAATTAATACTATATGATAAACTAATGAGTAAGGAATAATTAATTATAGATTAATTAATGTTTAATTAATGATTATCAAATAAATAAAAAAACATTAACTAATAATTAAATAATTTTTAAGGAATGATCAAATAATGAATAAATAAGGACAAGATAATGATTAATGAGTGATTAATTAACGATTAAGGATTGATTTACTAATTATTAATGAATTATTAACTAATGATTAAATATTGATTAACGAATTATTAAAGAACAACTTACTAATGAATAAATAATGATTAAAAAATATTTAATTATTAATTAATGAATGATCAATGAATGATTAAATAGTGACTAAAAAATTATTAACAAATAATTAAAAAATTATTAACTAATTATTAAAGAATGATTCACTATTGATTGACTAGTGATTAAAGTGTGGTTAACTACTGATTATAGATTAATTAACTAATAATTAAATAATAATTAACTAATGAATAAAGGATGATTAAATAACGATTAAAGGGTGATTATATGTTTATTTACTAATGATTAAATAAGGATTAACTAATTCTTTACAAATTATTAAATAATTATTAAAAAATGAATAAAGATTGATTAACAATTTATTAAAGAATAATTAAGTAATGATTAATGAATGTTCTACTAAATTTTAAAGAATGATTAGATAATTATTAAACAATGTTTTATTAATCATTACATAATTATTAAATAATGATTACAAAATGAATGAATAATTATTAATGAATGAATAAAGAATGAATAACTAATTCTTAACAAATGAACAAATAATAATTAACTAATTATAAAAAATGGATTAACTATTTTTTATGTTTCATTGACAAGTGATTAAAGAATGATTAACTAATGATTAAATATTGAATAAAGAATTATTACCTATTGATTAATGAATGATTAAATGATGATTAAACAATGATTAAATAATGACGGACTAATGATGAAATAATTATTAACTAATGATTAAATAATGATTAACTAAGGAGACATATTGATTAACTAATGATTATAGAATAGCCAAGTAATTAATAATGAATGTTGAACTAGAGGTGAAAAAATGTTTAAATAGTGATTAACTAATCATTAAATAATACATAAATAAAGATTACAGAATGTTTAACTAATGACCAAATATTTATTTAATAATTGTAAACAAATGATTACACAATGATTAAATAATGTTTAACTATTTAATATATAATTAATGAAGAATTATTTACTAATGATTAAATAAATGATTAAATAAATTTTTACTAATGATTTAATAATTCTTCACTAATGAATAATGAAATACTAAAAACATATTATCTAATGATTAATACAGTTTTAACACATAATTAATATAGGGTTATCTAATGTTCAATTAATGACTAGATATTAATTAACTAATGAATAACATATTATTAACTAAGGGATAAATTGTGATTCACTAATAATTACATGATTATATACTATTAATTAACTAATAGTAAGATATAAAGTAACTACATGATATCTATTAATGAAGTAATGATTAAATAGTGATTAATGAATGATTAAAGAATAATTAACATATGATTAATTAATGAATAAATAGTGAATAACTAATAATTAATTAATAGTTAGATATTTATTTACTTTGTAATACCCTATAATTAACTTTTTTTTGAAGGATGTATAACATGATGAAAAATAGGATTATCTACATACATAATTATTTAATTCCACAATATAGATGATTCATACCTTATTTTACACTTATTTTGTAAGTCTCAATGGATATATTTTAGATGTACCACATTCTCTTTTTAAACCACAAAACATACCTTTAGTAAAATTATAAATGTTACTAAAAACATTAGTTTTACAGTTTAAGATATTATAATACATTATCGTATCATAATGATAATGTGGTTATATAATCAATCATATAAATATCTAGATACTATAATTGTATGTAGATCTAGGACAGTTGTACCTAAGGGTAAAAACAAAAAACACTGCATTGAGGAAGAATCGACCATGAATGAGTTCATGACAACATTCTTTGATGAAAATATGGATTGAAAATCATGGGGGATATGTTTTAGAGGATTATTATTTTTTTATAAAATACTAATCATTCCTTTAAGAAGATTAAATATAGTAATAAAAAACAGAATTTTCTTCTTTTATAATATAATAAATCTCTATAAAATATCAGTATCATAATGATTATTTGTTTTTCTACGAAATCATATCCCTGTATAGATACTATAATTGGATGTGGATATGGAACAAATGCACCTCGGGGAAAAACTTTAAAACACCACATTGAGATAGACTTGATTCAGAACTAGAACACGAAAAAATTCCTTGCTACACACCATGTTTAACACTACAGGGTGATATTCCTAAATGATTCATATTTTCATTATAAACTACTAAACATACCATTAAAAGGATTAAAATTTTATATATGAAACATTTGTGTTATATTTTGGGATATAAGAATAAGTTATAAAATTTTAGTATCAAAATTATTATATGTTCAAATGTTATTATCAATATTATTTGTGATATTAGAATATTGATCAATTTTATTTGATATATGGAATTTTGTTTTCCCATGTTTATATATACTATGAGGTTAATCAAACTGAGAAAGTTTCTTCTTATAGTACACAACCAAAAACAGTAGTTAGGATATCAATTTGTTTAACCCTATGTTAAATTCAGGAAATAATTAATGGTTACCTAAATATGGGACCCAATCATGATATCCAGTAATTTAGATATTGACAATTTCAATTTCAACCTACACTAGAGCATCTAGATAGTTGAGTGGTTGTTAATTAGCATCAATTATACAAAATAACTTTATTATACCAATGGTTACATGGTTCTATTATGGATTTATTTGTTAATGTTTCTATTATAAAACAACACCATCCAATGTTATGAATATGTAGACATAATAGGGTGGATGGAGAATGTATATCCAATTAAATTGACACTGTTCTCTATGATTAATAAAAGAAAAACCTGACTGATCTCTCAGATATACATGTAAATCAAACTATTGTTCATAATTTTTTATTGATATAATAGATAGAAACAATAGTACAGATGAGGATGAATATGAATAATTTTGGGAACAATTTTATTAAAATAAATTAATTGTACAAAAATGTATGCCAATAGTAAATCATCCTCCAATCTTTGAATCTTTGTCAAAACCATTAACATGTTTTCCTTAATATGTCTGGATTGCTATCACAGCTTCAACTGAGTTTTTTGGTGTTATAGAGGACAGCTATATTGAAATGGAAAAAACCATTGTATATTGGAAGGAATGTTTTTTGTAGATATGCATTTAATAATAGACTAAAATGATTTCATATTGAGAATAACTATGGATATTTTGTTTATGCATCTTACTGTAAAAAAAACATCATAATATGTGATAAATTCTGGGATGATTATAGATTCTACTTGAGTGTGATTCCTGAAATTTCATTAGGTGGTTTTATATTGTCAATGTTGAGGTATCTCATGTATGAGTAATGTCAAACATGACACCAGATCATAAATCATTGGATGCTGTGTTTTGGTTATCTATTATCATCGAGATAATTAGTACCTACGAAAATGATCCTATAGTCATTGTGAAAGAAAAGATACAACAAAATTTTGGTTAATATATTTTCTATAATAATGCATGGATGGAGAAACATAAGGCAATTGTGATGGAATATGGTGATTAGGATGACTTGTATCACGTGTTTCCACAATTGCTATAAAACTGAGATAATGACAAAAAAATATTCCATATTAATACAGAAGAACATCTTTCAAAAAGTCAATGATATGATCGATATTATTTTAAATTTTGTTAGTTTTTCTGGGCATTCTACTTCTATATTTTGGCATTTCATTTATACAAATAGTTTATACAGATTGACAGAACATTTCTATATATAAAATATAAGGCTGTATTGTTGATTTTGACAAACCAAGATGGATACCATTAACATATTCAACATTCATTTTATATTGTGAAGAAGGAAAATTATGAATCATGGAGTTGGTTTTTGACATGTATCAACAACCATTTCACCCTTATTTAGGGTGTATTTTTGATATCTGATTTTCATCACACAATCAATGAGGCAATCAATACGAATCATGATACATAAAAACCCCAAAATTCATATCATTAGTACAACATTAGACACATTTTCATAATGTGGGAAAACATTCCATGATGAACCGATGAAGAAGGTAATACTGAGGTTTGGTATTAAATATCTTTATTACTTTTTTACAATTTGAATATAATGATAAAACTAATTTATGAGAAATTTTGTCACTTATGTGAATAATATAAGCTAGAAATGTGAAGGTTTGAGAAATGTTTCGAAGAAATATGAAATTCTAATCTTGGAGTGTATGATTATATGATTCATATTATAAAATAAAAATTGAAATTGGTATACGATGGGGGAATAAGTAATTAAATATGAAAAAAAATATTTTGGAGTGCATAAATGGGGTCTTTATGGGGATTTGAATGTTACCTTAAATTTTCCTAATCATGGAGACATTTTATCGTTGTGTGAGTTAACATTTTAATAGATAATAACATGCCTTTGAAGGGATTTAGTAGGGGCTAAGGTACAAAATATTCTTTCTATGAGAGATTAAAATTATCATTGAAGAAGCCTCTACTCCTTGAGTGTAACGTTAATGTAGAGACTATTATTGATTCTTAGTGAAATATTATCCATACCCCACCAAAAATGGTAGCGGTCGAGTATTAGTTGTATTACTATAAGTGAGGTAATGTCAATGTGGATAATTCCAAGCATTAGAGTTTCCAAGTGGACACTTCATCACAACATGTTCCTTTTTGGAAATATAAATGGAAGATTTTTTTGATCTAGAGTCCCATATAGACACCATTATTAACATCCATTATGCACCATAGATACCTATTGAGGTGTTTTGATATTTCAAAATTCCAAAAAGCCAATTATTATTGATACCTAACATGAATAGGTTAGATCAATGGGGGAGACCAAAGTCCATTAGGATGAAAAATCATATGGACTAGCATCAAGAATAAGATAAATTTTTGAGATGCAACATATTTCATCAAGAAGCTCATAATAGAAAATGATTCCCTAAGATTGTTAGATTGAGTTCACACTCCTATCCATAAGGATGTATTGTCTCCAATTTGATATTTTCATCTTATCAATTACATGGTGTTAATATAAAATCCTTCATTTTTAGAATTTTATGACATTTAAAAATACATTTACTATCAAATATTAATAAGACCTTAATATTCATATTAAATAAAATATGAAAAGTACTTCTGAGGTGATAGGAATGAATAATAGAACTATTTATGAAAAAAGAATAAGTCAATAATTTAAGAAAATAATCATTAAACATAAAATCATGTGATAAACCATAAATATATTAAAGATAATAACTTTTGGGATATAACATATTAGGAAAATTAAAACTATGTTTTATTTGGGTTATAAAAATAATTTTGACTTCATTTCCTAAAATATTAGTAGAAAATAAGTTACAAAATGAGTGGGAAAGAGTGTTAAAAAGAAAATAAAACATAAAATAAATTTATTTCTCCATGATAACATGAAAATTATGATCATATAAATTGAATTGGACAAAAACAAACCCATTAATTAACACGTATAATTTTTACAATTTACAAGAAATAACTTGACATTTTTTGATAGAATAGAATTCTGTTGAGATGACCCAGAAAACAAAAGTGAAGTAAAATCTAGATTATATTCAAGTGGTAAATTAATAAAAACATTTCAAGAGATGTAATTAACATTTTAATTTTCAAAATAATTATGTCTTCTAATTAAATCATCACTGTATGGAGAGGCATGTCATTATAAGGATGAAATATATTGAAAATTAAAAAGTTATGTATATCATTTTGGAAGATGTTATTAAGATACCACTTGGAAAGAATATAGAGTTTTATTCACTTAGGATGTTTGGGTTATCTAATCTAGAATATGTTCTTTGAAAAACTTTCACGGTATTTATTGGTTGTTTTAAAGACCACATGTGTTATTTAATGTGTTTATTCTTGTCAATTTCACTTTATATGATCATAATTGACATTTTATTAGGGGGAAGTAAATTAATTTTATTATTATCTAATTGTACATCAAATTCCAAAATATTGTATAACATATTGTTTAATAAACATTGATAAAACAAAGAAAAAATGTTTATATATATAAATATATAAAACTATATCTTATAAAAAACCATTTATAAGGTAAAATCATATCTAAAACAACATTGGAAATATTATTTGAGAAAATTGGGGACATTTCCTTTTCTTTTTTTTATGAAAAAACTATTAAATAAATGGGAATAAAAATGTTTTGTATGAAATTATACGAGTAAAAATATTATTCTGACCATAATATTATATTTAAATTTTACACTGATGAATAATTATCATTTTTTATGTAGATAAAGAGGATAATACACTATTAACTGAGTAGTATAGGCATGTTTCTTGTTAAATTCATGTGGTTCGTGAGGTTTGATGAATCAGGGTACGTAGAGAACATGATTATAACCACAATCCACCTTCAACTGTTATTAAGAAATACTTTTGTCATGCTTGATTGTATGGAATTATTGTATTTGATTTAACATTCCTTCATCATCACCTCCTTGATGCGCTCACTAGGAGATAGAAACCTCAGACACACGCATTCTATGTTCCTAAGGGAGATATGACAGTCACCCTTAATGATATGGTAATTATTCAATGTCTTCTTATCTTGGGGATTCTATTATAGGAACCACCAATGGATAATGGCATGATATTGAACAAAGATTCCTAGTAATCGAGAATGTGGTGGATGATGATGCTACAGATGGTGGGTTGATATATATGTGGTGGTTTGAGATTCACCTTTCATAGTTACCCATTGACACTGACATGTTGACTATCTTGAATGACATCCATTTTTATATCTTATAGATTATTAGAGGGAAATTGTGGACTGAAAAATCTTGTATTCATGTGAACATGATGTAACCAGGGCTACTAGGGGATTTTGATCAGGTTGGGGGATACAAATGGGTACCTATTTTATTGGATTACACTTACAGAGCATTATGTGTGACATAAACATTAGACTTCATGTATCTTAGGGGATGTTTCATCATTATTTACAAGTAGTAATTGGAAAAAATCGATCCCCTATCGACTATATTTTTGGTCCGGTGATTCGTATATATGTGCTACATGATGCGTTTGTGGATGCAGGTATAACCAATCATCTTTATTTTTTCTGGTGCTACTATGAGTTACTAAATATTATTTTTATTATTTATCTCTTTATATGTTATATGTTGTAGGTGAAGTCCTAAACACCACATTGTTAGGATGATGAGGAATAACATGGGATCATATCACCTCAAATTCAATAGTCTAGTACCCACTAATATATGTATATTTAGTCTTTACATGAAAAATATATTTCATTATATTATATTTTTTAGTGTTTAGTATCATTTTAAAAAAATGTCACATTGGATTTTAGATTTCATGGTTACCATATTGGTCTCTATTACAGTAGCTACGTTCATACTACACTGATGGGATTCAAAATTCCATGAATATATTACCTCTAATTCACTTTCATATTTTTAAGTGTCACCAGCCTAGTAGATTCATGCATCAGTTTTGATTTGATCAACTTATTCAATTTCCACTGATATAGTTGATTAGCCACTAAAATAGGCTATTATTAATTTTTTATATTATAATATTCATGTGATATATTAATGAGAAACACTATTTTCAGTGAATTTTACACTTTGATCATTATTTCATATTATAATTGGAAGTCCTTATTAAAATGAACTATTTCATGGTATATTTTTGAACACCGTATAAAATAACTAATGATCATAATTTTTTTTAATTTGTAATTTTAAGGTTTCTAATTCATTAAGTAACAATTCATATTTTTGGAGAACTTTATGATTCACATTAAAGACCACCAAAGTTTGCATTGAACCAACCATATTCTGGGCAAAGTAAACTGAAAAGCCCAATAAAGGGACTACAAAGGAAAAAATACAATCCTAATAATTCTGATATATTGAACTGAAGATATAGGACATCAAGGGGAACATTTCATCCAATAGTGAAAAAGGTAATTATGAGTTTTAAAGGTATTTTCATGCTTCCCATTTTGGGGATAAAATTATGGTCTATATTCTACGGCCCATAAAATAGCCAACCAATTTACGCATATTAGGAGAACCAAATAACCATTCAGGCTGAAAATTTACAGAGACTCAGGGGAAATATTTATATTAATTTTTTTCTTCTATGTCCCACCTAATTTATGTCATCAAGATGCTCTTTTAGGAGCCTCTGTTTTGTGGATGCTAGATGGCTTAGATTGATTTCCAAGGGTGGAAAAGTCCACTCTCCTTTAACTTTCCACCAACCTTTTCCCACCACCATTAATTGAGATGACTTCCGTTGTTTTTGGAACTACCCAAGGCTTCAAAAATTCATATTTAAGGTAGTGTAGTTAAAGGTGTTTAGGATCTTTGGTTCATTGTTTAATTATAATGTTATGATGCGATTTTGTTTCCTGGAGTTTGTCTTTCTCATGTAAATTGTTCCATTCATATTAGTTTCATAATAAATGTTCTACATCTACTATTGTTCTGTTATTCTCCATATCATTTTGATACAATTTCCTCATGGTGTTAATTTATTCACACCTATCCTTGTAAAATTATTCACACAATGGTGGAGTGACATTTTCTTTTTATTGAATTTTTACTTCTTCAATTCCTCCCACATGGTTCTACATTCTACTTACATTGATTCCATAGTATCAATGGAGGGAGAACCCTATTATGGGGTGATCCAAGGGAGTAGAAAGGGGCTGTATGTGATGTTATTTATCACCCCATTAATGTCTAATCACTTACTTTTAATTGAGACTTTTATTTGATGATTTTAAAACTTCTTCGTCCATATTAAATTTTAAGGCCACAAACATCATCTGCTAATACAAACCATTACCTCATAGTGCTCATGAATTTGATCCACAAAGTGTATAGGTGATTAGTATTAGGGTGTGTAGGAATTAAAACTATAACTGTTGATGTTTTTTGATCTCCTTAAATGAACCAATATCAAATATAATAAATTGAAATAATTGAAAAAGTAATGCATCCAATCCAACTCAAGTTCTAACATATGATCCAATCATCCTTTCAAATTTAATTCACTTAAATATTTTAGTTATCACTTAGACATTATAAAATAAATCCAATTTTGTCCATGTAATAGCAAAAACCCATCAATATGATGTACTTTTCTATAGGTTTCTTCTTAGGTATTTGAGGATTCAACAACCCAAGCTAAACTACAAGCGACCACTTAAACCAAAAATCTTGGGAGAATTTCGGTGAGACCAAATTTTGGAGCAGTTTACGAGGAACCAAGTAAGTTATCTCAACACCCATTCAATTCTCCCCCATTTCATCTATTATCATCCAAATTCTCTTTTCATTTCAATTTCTCATTTTTTTTCTTTTGGCGCATATCTGCCTACACTCGTGACCAATCAAATCGTCTATTTGGGGTGGATAGTCTTGGGGTTGGGGAGTCAAGTACATCAAGGGAAAAATTTCAATTAGATTATAATCTTCCCACAAATCCAGATTCAAAAATTGATATCTTTTCAATTGATGGTCTTCAAGGAAACCAACATATAATCTAGAGTGGGAACCAAAATGGAAGTCCAAATGAGGCATCCCCAAACATAGGGAATGCAGTCAATCAAAATAGGAATGACTACCTCACACCTTCATGGACTAATTCCCCCTCATGAATTATACAAAATTCCCTATGATATTACAACTTCATCTTTAAACCTCATGCCCTAAATCTCTTTACCAAATTTCATGGAATGGAGTCTAAGATGCCCAACCTACACGTTATGGAGTTCAATGACATTGTAGAAACCATTTGTCCCCCAAATCAACTAGAATCAGCGAAGATGAGGATATTTACTTTTTCATTAAAGGATCGAGATTAAATTTGGATAAACAATTTAAAAACATCATTCATCAACTCTTGGAAACAATTACAAAGAGAATTCTACAGAATGTACTTCCCCCACCACAAAACGATTGAACATAAAAAGAGCATCCAGAATTTTATTGAAAAAGAGGGATTGTCATTCTAAGAAACTTGGGAAAGGGTCAAAGAAAACATAAACATAGTTACAAACCATGGGTTTTCTATTCCTGATGAAATTATATTTTTCTATGAAGGGTTTGTCCCGGGGAACAAACAATTCATTTACATGATATGTAATGGGACCTTTAAAAACAAAGCCCCAAATGATGCTTATGAGTGTCTTGAAATCCTTGATGATCAAAATCAAAAATGGGAAACATAACATTACTATTAAAATCCACCAAAATCTAGTGAAATTTACACAAATATGGAGGAGGAAAGCCATAGGTATAAACTCGCAACACTCACTAGGAAGGTCGAAGAGACAGACCTTAAGAAAATCCAAGAAATCCAAACTGTAAACACGGGTTGCATAATTTCTGACAAACATGAAAATCGAATTTAAAATTGATCAACCATTCCATCCCTCAAGGATGTTCTTGTAGGAGGAATAAATAATGGATTCAATGACCTAAACATCCAAAAGCCTCAATACCAAAAAAACATTCATCCAAATGTATAATGACCACCTAGGCATCCGTTGGAAAGACCACCAATAACATTGTCATCCAAAAAGGACCAAACCCCTACCCTACACAAAATTTCTATAACCATAAACAATTCCAACCACAACTAGTATAATACCAAGATCCTGTTATCCAATACCAACAACCCATACATTAACCAAAGTATCCTCCTAGGATAAACCAACTAGCATAAGCCCTTGCCCAATCTATCCCACCCCCATCCTTGAGCTGTTGTGTAAACAAATGGACAAAATGAACTCAGAATTATCTTCCTTTAAACAAGAACTTCATGCCATAAAAAATGGAATGGAACCCATTCCTACTCACAAGGTACCATCCTAAACATTAAGGGGAGATTCATGTTGATCTCAAACAACACGTTAACATCGAGAGGTTGTGATAGTTTAAAGAAGTGGGAAAACAATTTAGAAACCATAAAAATAAGTCAGAAACCATAAGAAGCTTAAAAAACTAATAAAAATTAAAATGAACCACATGATCAAACAGAGAATACTAATAACAATGTCAAAGAAACAACCCTTAAAAAAACAATCCCACGACATGTACTATTTCCTCAATGCATGAGGGGTAAAACCAAGCCTGAATTGAATGAAACATTGGGGAAACAATTCTCACAATTCAAGATGAACATTCCACTACATGATGCTTTTCAAACCATTCCTGTATACTCAAAATACTTAAATGAAATATTCACATTTAAAAGGAAATTATCACATTAGAACCAATTCCTTCTAGAAAAAAATCATAGCACAAAAATCTAAGGAACCCTTCCACCAAAGATGAAATACCCATGATTCCCTTACATCAATGAAGAACTGGTAGAGGAAAATGTTGTCAAATCCATGGGTGATCGAGGTGCCAGTGTCAATTCCATTCTCTATTTTATGTAATACCAGTTAGGCCTAGAAGAGATCCAAACCACATCTGTCACACATTAACATGATGATCATAGAATTAGGGTTCCAAAGGGGATTTTAATGGATGTTCTGTTAAAAGATGAAAACTCCATCTTCCTTTCTAGCTTCATTGTCCATGATAGTAATCTAAAATTCTTAAAAAATGGAACAAACCTCCTAAAATCCTTGGTCATCCCTTCATTTCAACAATGAACTCTATTATCTGAGTCCAAAATGGGAACATGACCATCTCCTTGGGAAACATGATTCTAGACTTGAACATCTACAATGTAAGATCAAAAATATGGGATGATGAGGATATTCATTAAGTAAACATGATAAAAACTGTTGTTAATGAATCCATAGAACATCAAGAAATATTTAGGGAATGTTTAAGTGAAGATGAGATTAATTTCTTTTATTGACATGAAGAAATTTTATATCCTTGGGTAGAATAACTTTCAGATTTCTCCTATGATGAAATATTAAGACCATCAATTAGTGAAATATTATAGGAAACCACATTCATGGAAACCACTCTAAATCCCTTCCCTAACTCTGATCAAACCAATCTAGTAACTGAAACTTCTACATGTGAGGAATAAATCCTATCAGAAGCTCTGAAAATAGAAATTAATTTTGAACCAATGTCCCAATCTTCTGTGGAAATTTTGAACCAACCTCATCTTAAATTGAATGAACATCCATCTTTAGGTAAGTATTCCTTACTAGGAGAAAGTGGAGCATATCCTACTATCATTTCTTCTTCTCTTCAATCCTATCATGATAGGATTCTTCTATATTTCCTTATGAAACACAATAAAGACATTGGATGGACCCTGTATGATATTCAAGGTATTATCCCACTTATCAGGACTCATAGGATTATTCTCGAATCTAATTCAAATCCATGTCATCAACCTCTAAGGAGAATCAATCCTATTCTCATGGAAGTAGTGATAAATGAACTTCGGAAATTATTAAATGTCGGAATTATAAATCTTATTACATAGAGTGTGTGTGTAAGCCCAATTCAAGATGTCCCAAACATGGTCAGAATCCAAGTGATAACCAATAAGGATGGAGAGATTCATCTAACTAGGGTGAGTAGTTGAGGGATATTCTACATCGACTATAGGATGATAAAATAATTTAACATGAAGAACTATTTCCCCTTACCATACTTTGACCACATCTTTGAGATATTTACAGGTCATGCCTTATACTATTTCATAGATGGGTAATCAAGGAACAATCAAATTGAGGTCTCCCTAGAGGTTCAAGGGAAAACAACATTGTCCTGTCTATCCGACACCTTTTCTTTCAAACAAATTCCCTTCGGGTTATGCAATGCCCCTGAAACCTTCCAATAGTGAATGATGGGAATCTTCTTAGACATGGTGGGGAATTTCTTAGTGGTATTCATGGAAGTCTTCTCTGTGTTTGTGGATACATATGAGTGATTTCTAAAGAATGTGGATACAGTCTTGTTGGGATGTGAAGAAAATAATCTGGTCCTAAACTAGTACAAATTCAATTTCATAGTTAAATACGGACTAGTACTTGGCCATCTAGTCTTAGGTAGGTGATTTGAAGTCTATAAAGCCATGGATGAAATCATTCATAACCTTACATCACCCAAAACTATCAAGGAAGTGATGTATTTGTTTGGAAAATCCGGTTTCTATGAAAGTTTCATTAGGAATTTCATCTCTATTTCTCGACCACTTTTTGCTCTATTAGTGAAAGATTCTCCATTTTATGGACAAGAATCTATGAGGAATCATTATCTACAGTCGAGATATCTCTTATATCTCCACCTTTCATGCAATCTCAAAATTTGAGACTTCATTTTGAGCTCATGTGTAATTCTAGTGACTTTGTAGTAGTAGCAGTATTTGGACAATAGTGGGAGAAAACTCCATGTGTCCTTTCTTATGAAAGAAAATCATTAAATTATTCAAAAATAAACTACATCACCACTGAGAAGAAGTAGATTTTTTTTGTGTTTTCCTTAGAATGTTTTAGGTCCCACCTCTTAAGATCCCCTATCACCATGTTCACTAACTATTCTGCACTAAAATACCTCTTCAAAAAATGAGATTCTAAGGGTAGACTGATTAGGTGGGTCATTCTCATACATGAATTTTACCTCATAATAAAGGATAAAAAGGGTGTTGAAAATGATGTTGTTGATCACCTCTCTAGGATTGAATACAAATAAAACTCAAATATCCTTTTTTGTGTCTGATTCATTTCCCAATGATCACCTCTATTCAGTGAGTGATTTCCCATGGTATACTTACATAGCTAGCTTCTTAGTTATAGGAGTCATTCCAAAATTCAATGAGACTCAAGATCGAAGGAAATTTTTTTTTGATGTAAGGAACTATGTGTTTGATGATCCATAGCTCTAAAAGTTCTACCCTGAAAAAGTCCTCAAAAGGTGTATCCCAGAATCAGAACAAGTGTCTATCCTTAAATTCGGTCATAGTGAGGAATGTGGATGTAACTTTTCCTCTAAGAAAACATATACTAAGGTTCTTTAGTGTGGTCTCTTCTACCCCACCCTCTCAAGGGACTCCTACTCATTTTTTCAATGTTGTACTAGGTGTCAACAAGTAGGGTCCATCACAAAATGGAATCAAATGCCACTCACTCCCATCTTAGTGATTTAAATCCTTGATTGCTGGGGAATATATTTCATAGTTCCCTTACCAAACCCCAGGAGATATATGTATATCATTTTAGCTATTGATTATTTCATGAAATTGGTTGAGGTCATTCCTAAAAAATCCAATGATCATCAAATTGTGATTTTATTTCTCAAGGAAAACAGCCTCTCTAGATTTGGAATTATTAGGGATATAATTGGTGACTATGGAACACATTTTTTCAATCGTCCATTCTCAACACATATAGAAAATTATGTAATTTATCACAATGTTTCCACTATATACCACACGCAGACCGATGGTTATGCTGAGTTAGATAAGTGTGAAATCAAACCAATTCTTGAGAAAAATGTTAATCCATCTAGGAAATATTGGTCGAGAAAACTCTTAGATTTTCATTAGGCCTATCGAACCACATATAAAATTTTTTTTTGAATGTACCCATATAGGTTTGTTTACGGTAAATAATTTCATTTTCCAGTAGAGATTGAACATTAGGCATTTTGGGTAATCAAGAAAATTAATTATGAACTCTCATTGGAAAAAAATA
This sequence comes from Viscum album, assembly GCA_963277665.1. Lineage (NCBI taxonomy): Eukaryota > Viridiplantae > Streptophyta > Magnoliopsida > Santalales > Viscaceae > Viscum > Viscum album. The sequence goes on along the minus strand of OY728128.1, from coordinate 254,464,405 downwards.
AAATTAGATATCAATAAACATGTGGAACGCTGGATGGAGGATTTTAGAAATTCATGGATCAATAAAGCTAATGTACAAGCCTTCCAATCTCAAAATCATAAAACCAACCACATTGTACTGGGTAATCTTATTATTTTTATAGTTCAAAACTTCATTTACACCTGATAAAGTAGTGGTTTAGATGATCATGCCCATATGTAGTGCATAATATGTACCCCTAGGTGGCTATAGAAGTTAATGACCCCAGAAATGGTCAAACCATTAATGTTAATGGCCAAAAGTCAATCCATTCATTGATCCATTCCAAAAAAATGAAGTTGATAAAAAATTGTGTAAACCACCCTTATATGTTGAAAATACTTAAACAATTAATGGTCTATGTCAAGCTAGAGACATTAGACCAATCCGCTGCATAAGAGGAAACTCATGGGTTTCATCATTGTGAATCATATTTATTTTAAAGTAGGATTAATAAATAAATTTTATATTTTAAACAAAATACATAACTCTTCATATGATAGTACCATAGACAGTTGACCTGTTATTCTATTATTAGTATGGATGGGTATGAAAGGAGAGTTCCATATTCATCTGTGTCATGTGGTGTGATCCTTGGAGACAAGGGAGTGAACCAACCACATACCTATGGGTTATAGTGCTTCCTTATTTTATATTTTTTTGTATATATACTTATTTTTTTTTTATTTTATATATATATATATATTGTTTCTTTTGTTTTTTTTCTCTTCCACTAAGTAACTCTATGTGTGACAAGTTATCAAGGGTTTAAATGGGTGCAACACGAACTTCATATTCAACCACCAGGTGAACTAATTCAATTATTCTCATTTTCAATTTCCATTTTGAACTTTCCTTCTATTCCTTTACCCCTTCTAAATATTATTTTCTTCAAACACTGGGGACAATGTTATTTTATGTTGGGGGATATTAAATAAAAAAATTTATTTTCAAAAATATTAAATTTACTAAAATACTAGGAATATAAAAAATTAATGGAAGGAAAAATTCCTCTAACCTTGAACATGATAATGCACATTTCATTCTTTTAAATTGAATATAAAAATAATTTTTCCTGCCTTGATTATGATATTAATGCTTGATTATGTTCATGTGCATAGATTTTCTAAAGTATGTTTTTCTAATGTGATTTTTCATCATTTATATTTTCATCCAAAAAAATCACAACACACATCCTTTGTATAGTGGGTTATTAGTTTGAGTTCATGGGGTCCCCCAAATAAATATAATAGGTTTGGTGATCATTTTATTTTTAATATGAGTATTCAAAAAATAAAAAAACAATAAATTTGGGTGTAGATCAATGAATTAACCTAATGCGTGGCGTTCAATACTTTGGGATCAAGAATCCATAATTGTTTGGACCAAAGTTATTAATTTTATCTCTATTTGTGGTAATTTGAATTTTTTTCAACTGAGTTAACTCGACATGATTCCCAATGATATGGGCTTTACTTGGTTCCCTAAGCTCTTTGAGCCTGGGAGTCATTGGGAAATTATGGCTACATGGGTTGACTCTATTGAGTGGAATTTCAATTACCATAGAAAAATTGAAAAAATAATAATAATAAAATTTATACAAAAATAAATTGAATAATCATATTAATATTTAAATGTGATTCCACCTAGATCTTCCATCATTTTCCCCATGAATAAAAATGAACCCCTGTGTCTTTTGTGACACAACACATATCATCATACATTATTGAAATTGGATGAAATTTGGAAATGAATTTGAATAAAAAGAACTTGGTTTAGATTGGGATATGCTTATGTACCTATATTTTTTTAAATTATCTTTATATATTTCATAATTTTTTGGTATGAGGTCTTTTGGTAAGCATTGTGTATTAAAATTGTTTTGAAAATAGGAATTCAAATTTGATATTTTTGAGATACAATTTGCTCAGGACTAGCAAAGATCATGTTGGGGAGTGTGATTATCTAAAGAAATAGGATAATATTAATTGATTTTATTATAATATTCATGTGAATTATTAATCAAAAACACCATTTTAGTGCATTTTACACTTTGATCATTATTTCAAAATATAATTGAAATTCCTTCTTAAAATGCACTATTACATGGTATATTTTTAAACACAATATAAAATACACAATGATATTGAATTTATTTTAATATTTTATTTTCAGTTCTACCATTATTTAAAGAACACATAATGTTATGGGTAACATGAATACTCACATTGAAAACCACCAATGTTGGTCTTGAACCAACAACATTATGAAAAGTAAGCTGGAAATTGCCCACTAAAGTGACTATACCTGTCACAATCTAAGCCCAATAATTATGAAAATGTATATGAAGATAGAGGAATGAAAGGGGAACATTTCATCAAATAGTGATAAGAGCTAATTATTAGTGGTATTTGGAGTTTCATGCGGCCCAATTTTGAGATAAAATTCTGGGGTAGATTCTACGGCCCAGAAAAACATCCCACCATTTTACACATATCTCATGAGAAAAATATCAATTCACGATGAAATTTACAACCACACAGGGGACAACTATATCTTCATTTTTTCATCTATGGCCCACCAAATTATTTCATCTAGATTCTCCTTTCAGTTCTTATGTTTAGTGGATGCATGTTGGCTCAGATTTTTTTCAAAAGTGGAAAAGTCCACTCTCCCATAACATTCCACCCACCAAGGCCCACCACCAATAATTGAGGAAACTTAAACTATTGATTTCTCAACCCAAGGCTTAAAAAATTCCTATTTATAGTAGTTTTTATGTAGGAGTTGAAGATCATCGGTTCATTGTTTAATTGTAATGTTTTGATGTGATTTTGTTGCCCTGAGTTTATCATTCTCATATAAGTTATTCAATTCATCTTAGTTTCTGAATAAACATTCTTATTATTTTATTATTATATACTTTTCAATATCACATTGAAACCTTTGCCTCATGGTATGAATTAATTTACACCAATCCTTGTTAAATTATTCACTTAATGATGGAGTGATCAATTTCTTTTTATTTTTTTTTACTAATTCAGTTCCTCCCCCATGAGTCTACTTTCCGCTACAATTGAAACCATAGTATAAATGCTGGGATAACCATATTATGTGCTTCTCAAAGGGATTATAAAGGGTCAGGATTGGATTTTATTTATCACCCCATTAATTTATATTCACTTCTTTTAATTTATATTTTTATTTGATGATTTTATTACATCTTCATCCTTGCTGAATTTTAAGGCCACATACTTCAAGTGGTAATACAAACCATTACCTTGGAGTGTTCATGAATTTTATCCTCCATGTGTATAGGTGATTATTATAAGGGTGTGTAGGAATTAAAACAGTAGGGGATGACATTGTTTGATCTCCTTAATGGAACCAATCTCAAATATAAGAAATTTAAATAATTGAAAAAGGAATGCATCCAACCCACCACAAGTGATAAACTAGGATCAAGTCATCCTTTTTAATTGAATTCACTTAAATAATTTAGTGATCACTTAAACCAATCTAAAATAAATCCAATGATGTCCACTTAATAGCCAACAATATTCCATAGAATGTACGTGTCTATAGGTTCTTCTTCGGTCTCTGAGGTTTGGATAACTGAAGATAAACTACAAGAGACCGCTTAAACCTAAAATGGTGGATAAATTTGGGCGAGACCAGTTATCAATATCACTTCATTCCTCATGTTGATAGTGAGTAATGACATCGTCTGGTGGTGATGACATGATTAATATCTAGACATCTGACACAGATGAACATCAGTTCATTTTGAGGGTATGCGTATTATGAAATTTCATCTAGTAGAGCAACTAGAGTATGAGCAATGGAATGTCCCTATGTCTATAATTTATCATACTCCACATGGAATAAGGTTCAAGTATCTAGTACATTAATAAATTTCTATTAGATCATATTTTTACTCTTTTAGAATTCATTTTGAATCTATTTACAACATACTCGACTACATCACATTATCTTCATGTGTCATCCAGAGGAGGAGGATTGTTTTTCAGGAATCTTACCATACTATAGCCTCGGGGATGATTCTAGTGTATCATGTTTTACATGATACTATATTTTATTATCTACCCCAGGGAGATTGATTCCCTAATCAGGGAGTAGGGTTTCCTTCTAGGAACCTTCTCTAGAATTTGCTGATGTTGTAGAGCCATGATGACAATGATATAGACCATGTTGTACTATTTGTGAGGCCCCACATATTCCATATGTATAGGTCGACCCTCTATTAGTCATACCTATTCTTATTGGGGATTTTCATTAGGTATAATGGGATTCATTTTCATTCTTAAGATATCCATAGTTTTCTCCTGATACAGATGATATGAGCTTCATTCAATGGTTATCTCCCATAGCTCTACCTTTCATGCTTGAGACTTCATAGGTCGTATGGTTCCCCTAGATGATGATGGTAGGTACTTATATTCCTAGAGTGGGTGAAGTATTGGGTGTAGATTATGACATCTAGTGGACACCACCTCTTGATAAATTACTACAAGAAGATCGTACGTTTGAGATTCCACAGCCAGAGGAAAATTCCTCACCATCTCATCATACACAACCCCATATGACAATGGAAAACAATCATTCTATTTTTATCTAATTCACACACCATCATGTCATATGGGACCCCATTAGATATAGAGATTATATTCATTTATATTTACGTTTCCTATTAAATTAAAATATTTAAAACAATAATGTATTTTATTCCATATTTTATTTGTTTGTTAAATTGATGAAATTAATTTTTTATGTCAAATTTAGATGGTTAGATATTGCTTTAATTTTCATTTATATGTCTCTTTTTATTTAAATTTTATAATATTTCATGGTATAGAACTTTAAGCATATGAGATCATATTATATTTCAGGTAAGTATCATTAAACTCATATTACATATAAACAATAAAAATAAAACAAATAAAACATAATACATATCCAAAAAATCTACAAAATATGTTCAAATTAAAAATATTTTCTTAAATATAATAAATAATTTAAAATTAATGGAATTTTAATAGAATTATAAATAAAAAATTAATGGTTTGGAAAAAAATATTTTGTACAACTAAATGATATTTGAAAAAAATGAATTATCATATAAAAAATAACTGTTAATAAACAAAAATATATATATAATAATTACAAGTTAATTTACATGTCAAAAAATTTATTACATAAAAAAATTTCACATCTAAATATTAATGGAAATAATTCTAAATAAAATAAAATAAACACAATATATATATATATATATATAGGAAAACATATATATTTTTAAATATACAATCATGTATATTTAAAATAAGTTTTTATTGTTGAAATATGGCATTATCGATGTTTACCTATGAATTAATGAAAAGGTTGAATCCATGATGCCACCTTTTGGAATTAGTTTTCAAAATATTTTTAACCTTTGTTAATTTAAATAAATATTTGAAAAAAATATATATTAAAAATACACACTTCTAGAAAATTGATGTTGCAATAAGATGGAAACAAATACTAGCATGATCTGCTGTTGGAGGAGAAATACATCCATTCATGAGTTAGATACTACAATGAGCAAAGATGTAGATTCCTGAGAGAATTAGTAATCTTTCATTCATAAAGTATATGAATCTTAGGGAAATTAATTGGAGAAAAGAGGCTAGAGGTAGGTGATAATGAATATTGATACATCATCTTATGTTCAAACTGAACTCATAAATATCAATGAATTTGTAAACCATCTAAATAGATTAATTATAAATTGGTCTAAAAGAAATAATTTAATATTATATCACTATATTTCTAACTAATCACGAATATTTTAGTTCCAATAAGTATTTAATGACATATGATAGCAATACTTTGAAACAAATATTTGTATATTGAAAAAACCATTGTTTCAATTCACCCATTTATTAAGATTTTAAAATGGGATTTCTAAAATTTAATATAGTTTAATTAATTGAATAAAACTGTGTAATATTTTAAAATGGACAAATTTTGAGTCATTATGATTAGAAACAAATTATATTTCAATGAAATAGAAAATATTTTCTCTTCTACAAAATTCAAAATTGTAGATTTGTCGTATGATATTCATAAAAATGAAACACCCCTTAAATAATAAAATGAGATATTATGTTATTCTTGTGAAATTAAAAAAAAATTAAATGTCTTTAAAACAGATTAAATTTCAAAACAATCCCATTAGTATTGTCGAATTGATAATTGAAATACATATGAAAACATTAAATAATTTTATATGGAAAATATTACACGAGACAAAAAACATATATCATGTTTAGATAAAAATTAAAACATGATATAGATAGAATTTTACTGTATTTTGGTTTAATAAATGTCATATAGACTTGTGATATTTAAAATGAAATAATACTTATAAAATTCTGATCATGTTTCTCACGTTATATTTAAAATTCCTAGGGGTTTTGAAATCCCTTTTAACGAAAATTGATAATTTTTTTGACATATTTAAAAACAAAAGATATCATTTAATCCAAAAATAAAAATACATACATGAACCTGAACAAATAATCAAAAGCATAAAAAATCTCCTCCTTTATTAATTAAACACTTGATATATTGAAATCAATTTATTTCCCTTTTCATAAATAAACTAAAAGTTAAAATAAACCCTCCATAAAATGAAATCATAAAATAATTAAACATATAAAATAACAAGTTCATTTTTTTTAAATTTAACAGAGTCTAATGGCTTAGATAAGATGTTTTCTAGTTTATTTTTTAATAGGAATAAATTCTAAAACAATATCACCCTTATTTACCTGATCACTAACAAAATTAAATCTATGATTTGTATGTTTTGTTCTTGAATTATATAAGTGATTTTTTGAAATTAATATTACTGAATTAGTATCATATTAAATAAAACATTTATTGTGATAAATACTAGAATCGCGTAAATTTTATTTAATCCACAAGAATTGATCAAAACTACATGCGACAGAGATACACTTAGGTTCTCCATTAAATAGAGAAACAAATATTTGGTTATTAGAAGACCAATAAATTAATATTTTTTTATAGAAAATGAACCATACCAGATGTAAATTTTATGTTAATTCTATATTCTATAAAATTAATTTCATAATAAGGAAATAAATCAATAAAATATAAATTAGATAAAATTAACTAAAACAAATAGTTCATTTTATATTTTCAATTATTATTTTCAAGACATTAATATGAATTTCCTTATGATCAACAATAAATATTGAACCTACAAAAATAATAAAAAAGGTATCGGGTCTAGATGAAGTTAAAGAAATCAAGGTAATTATAATCCCTCTATTTATATTAATATCAACATATTTTCTAGATGTATAAATATAAAATTGAAAATTAATACCTATTTGTGTTTTCATAGATTTCAAGGAATCCTGACCAAAACATGTGACCAACTCTTTAGGAGACATAAATTTATTAAGAAAAATTACATCTTTCCTTTTTAGGAAATTTTTTATAATAAGGAACATTAATTATCCCATTAAACAGATGTAAAAATCATAAGACATATATATAGAAAAATCAATAAAAATAATTTCATATGAAGAAAAAAAATATATCATCAACATAAATTTTAACAATTAAAATAAAATTGTAACTACTTTTAATAAAATATGTACGAAAAAATGTTCCTTTATTGAAACCATTATTTAATAAAAAAAAATAATGTTTTTCATAACAATCACAAGTTTCTTGATTGAGACCATAAAAAGATTTATATAATTTAGAATCATGACAAAAAACAATTCACTTCATAAACTAGGGGTTGAGAAAAACATTCTTCTTATATTATAAAATCATTTTAGAAAAAAAAATTGCATCAATTTAAAATAATTTAAAACATTAAAAATATAAAAAATACAATAAAATTCTATTAGATTCTAACATAAAAACAGGTGAAAATGAATCCTAAAAATCTATACCTTCTTCTTGAAGGTATCCTTGATTATCAATTAGGAGTTTGGTTTTTCCAATTTGTCCACATTTATCTAAATAGTCTACAAAGAGCCACTTGGATCTAATTACCTTCTTATCCTTATGTAACTATATTAATGAGAAATAATAATTTCTAGTAAACTTAATAATCTTATCTTTCATAGAATTTGTCCAATTATTATTATTTAAATCATCACTAATGTTATTAGGAACAAAATCATAACTAAATGAAAAATGGAGAAAAGTTTTAAAATAGAAATTTCTAGTTATAACTCCAGAATCAACATTTCCAATTACATTTTTAGTAGGATTATGTTTATAAATATCCCATTAATACGGTTCAATTTTATAAATATGATATTCCCTTTCAATTGATTCATCCTTGTCTCATGTTTTTTCATAAGAAAAATTTAAATCTCTAAACTCATCATCAAAATCATTAAAAACTGAATTTAATTTAATGTTAATTTTACCAAACATAAGATTAACATATTATTCAATGATAAAAGATATTTATTATAAACTATTTAATCTTTAAAATTATTTTTTTATCCAAAAAAAATGTGTTCATCACTTTTGGAATCAAATTTATACAAATTATAATTTGAATTAAAATTAAATATACTCCTAGAAAATATTTAAAAAATCATGTTTAGGATTTTTATTTTGTAATAATTCATAATGAATTTTATTTAAAAAAGGCATAATTATAATTAAATTATTAATATAACAATGAGAAAAAATTTCCTTATAAGGAATATAACTTGGTAAATTATATTCATGTAACATAGTTTGAGTGATTTCAATAAGAGTTAGATTTTTTCAATTAGAAAACAACATTTTTTTGAGGTTCTTATGGAGAGAAAAAATTATAAAAATAACCATTCATTTCAAAAAAAAGTTTAAAATCTAAAATATGGAATTTATTACTTTTATCACTATGAATAGAAATAATAATACCATCATTTTTATTTTGAACTAAAAAAGTATATATAGATAATGTAACCATTTTTTGTGAATGAAATTATACACATGTAAATATACTACAATCATAAACAATAAATAATGTATATTTCCATCCACCAAGATATGAAATATTAATAGGAAAAAATAAATGAAGATATATTAATTATAAATGTATATTGGTCCATATCCGATTAATTAGATTAAAATATATTTTAAGTTGTTTCCATTTCATGATTTTTTTAGAACATAGAGTTGATATTTCTTCAATGATGTTAATTATAACACATTCTCGTGTTCTTGGAGCTTATGTGACGTTATAAAATTAACATGACCAAAATATTGATTCCAAATAATGATTCCATTCTGTTTAGCATTCAAACCATAAATATGTTTAACATTTAGTTAAATAAATTCAGTGATATAAATATTTTATTTTTTATTAGCATAAAATAATAAATAATAATCATTAAAAACTAAAAAACCTTCATTTTGAAAATATAATTCCATTAAATCATCACAAAATTGAGATATAATAATTAAATTATTTTCTTATCTATCAACACATATAACTATATAAATAAGAGTAGAATTTCAAATACCAACATTACCAAATCCTGTTACATTGACTTTGGAATAGTCTCCCAATGTTACACTACCCTATCACATGTGTTATAAGTAGTAATAAGTATTGTGTCACTAAGCATATTCCTGTAGTATCAAATATCAATTTATCATATTTCATTTATGAGACAACTAAGGAATTTTTTCAACATAAATTTATTACATGAAAATGTTTATACCTAAGCGAATTTAGGTCCAATATGATTAGTAATAAAATTTTTAGGTACCCATATAGAGTTTAAACATGTTTATAAGGTAATATAGACATTAAAGATTTTGATATATTAATATTTTGTTAAATCCAGTAAATTTTGTCAATATAAGAGAATATTCAACTTCATAATAACCTTTCAAGCCACATTTTAAAAAAGTACCAGTATATGTAAAACCATTTATATATTTAACAGGATAGTTTTTAAATATTTGAGATAATATTCTATCATAACCAAATCCATCTATATTTTTATTTATTTCATTCAATGTCATCATCTTAAGATATTTTTTAAAACATTGAATAATTTTATTAAATCTTTTTTGAGGGTTTTCAATTTTAATTAATTTTTTTTTCATTCAAAATTGAAGTATATTTTAAATTATCATAAAATTAAAAAATAAGAAGAAGAATTATTTCTTCATTTTTCATTTTCATGATAAATTATGTTATTTTTCAAATTATGTTTCTCATTATTTTCCTTAAAATTACTATATAAATAAATACCTCTAATAATATATTTTATTAATCTTTTAGTTTGTCCACTTAATAAAAAAGTAAATTATATTTTCAGGATTATATTCTAAATTTGAATATGAAGAATAAAATATATAATCACATGTAGTGATTTAATGAAACACAATCTAGTTGTTTCTTTTTCACTTTCATATTGTTCACTGGAATTTTATTCTTCTATATAACTCCAATTGGTGTTCAATGAATTATGATCATTCATTTTGTATTTTTGTTTATTCTATAGTTTACGGCAGTTAGGATTGATATTTTGTTCTTTCCTTTAATTCTACCAAGTTACATCAGAAGTGAAATAAATTTTATAACCTATCTTATCTACCTTATGTTTATCTTTTTTAGTGTTTCTTATAAACCAGTACTTAAATACATTTTTTTCATTCAATTCTAAATCCCAGCCACAATCTGACCCATATCTTCTTTTTCAGTATACTGTAGATCATAATTAGAAGAGTCATTAGACACAATATTCAAAAATTTAAAAGCTACAAATTTTATAATTATTGCATCCTTATTAGATATGTTATTTAGTTCAAGTTCATACTTATGTAGTGATCAAAACAATTAATCTGGATTTTACTCTTTAATGTTATTAATTTCATAAATATATACCATATAACAATTCTATTTCATTGTTAATTATTATAAGACTTGTTCAATAAGTGTGGGGGTTTCCAAAGATTCTATAAGTGAATTCATCCCATTCATAATGCTTGTGAATCAGTGGAACATTTGGTTAATTGTTTAGCCTTCACCCATCATGAGGCCTTGGTACTCAACATGATGCATTCTAAGCTTAGTCCATATTAATTTTTTATATACAAGGTGAGTGACATATAGAATATTCCAAATTTTATGATATGTATTAAAATAAGACACGTGAATAAAAAACATCTATTAAAACCAATATATAAAATATAAAAAAATTATAATTTAAAATATATATAGTAGAATCGATTCTAGTAAGTCTATCTAGGTCATATTCTGTTATAGTGTACTATTTTGACATAACAGACCAGTTATCAATGATCAACTATTTAAGGTAATAATCCATACAAGAACTAAAGCATCCATAATCATTTCTATCAATATGTGGTGGATTTTGTGGGATTCACGCAACATTTGGGGTTCAATCCTTCTATCATTATGATATTTTCCTTGTACTTGGTGGTTTTGGAATTAGATATCTTAAATGAAATAAAATAAGACTCTATTGATATATTGCATAATTCCAAAAGGAGGAACCATTTATACATATGGTTTGGTATTGAGGCAGAGAATGATTCAGATAATATATTCTAAATAATTTTATCCTCTAATACCATATGTTATGTCTGATAGGGCAATGAAAGATGGTTTAGATGTTGTTAATACACTAGATTAAAAATACTATTCAAATAAATAATTTAATTATATTTATTATTGAAGACAATTATTAATCATAATTGGAATTTGAAATAAGATAAAGAATAGCTGAATTTTTATTCTAGTGTGGAACATATTGGATGTAGTCTACTATTATAGATTTTTACTCAGTGTGACACATGTGTTGCCAATAATTATTTTTGAGGGGCAATAAAAACACAACTACAGAATCCCTTTCAAGCAGAGGGATATCCATGAAACTGATTTTTTTATATGGAGTCAGAAACTCATTAAAACATATATTTAAAAACTATGAGTAATAAACTAAACAATCCTCACTTTATAATCATGGATTCACAACCTAAATATAAGAAAAAAAATTATTATGCAAAAGCATAAATAGAAAATAGATCAAATGTGATAGACAATAAATAGTTGTATTAGCTCATGAATTTATATAAAGGGGAATATAAATAATAAAAGAGTAAGTACGAGTTCTTGAGAATTATATTGGAACGTATCATCGAGTTAGTGGAAGTCAAAGAAGTAGTAATCTTACACTTGATAGAATTTCCATATGATGAAACAAGGTATCGTTGGACATTACCAAATATTATAGTAGGATAAAATGTTAAAAACATTTCTCTCGATAAAAAATATATTATTGAATATGACATTATATGGTGTAATCCATTAAGTGTCCTGGTTCCATTAAATATGATCTATAAAATATAACTAACAAAAAATAACATTGGTTAAATAAATTATAATTCCAAAATGAAGGAATTATTCATGAGTGATAGAGATTTATTATGCATAACAATCACAATAAATAAATGTTTGAATTAAAACTAAGACCAAATTAAAACTAATTTGAAAATCCCAATAAATGATAATAATAAGTCAAATTCAATCACTTAAATATCAAAATAGTTTTTGAAACAAATAAAAAATATATTTTTATTTAATTTAGTGTTTATTTGAAAAATAATTGTACTACCCTAAACACCATAAAATGTCTTTTGAATATTTTAAATGTCATTAAATAATAATTAATAAAATAGTTTCCCAAATAAATTAACATAAAATATTAAAACATACATATTCCATTATACATGTTAAAAATTTCACTTGACAATAATTAATAAAGTGAATAATGCATTAGAAAATTGTAAAATATTTTAAGAACACTTCAGTTAGCATAAATGTTAGGTATATTAGTTTTATAAACAAAAAAGCCCTTAAAATAATTATAATTTTCTTCTATTTTATCGGAATATAAAATGTTATGAGAAAAAGAGGATGAAGAAATATTCATTATAGGTAGAAAAAATACATGTCTATGAAAGTTATCTTTTAAAAAATACAACATGTTGAGGAAATAAAATGTGTCCCCACTGAAAAAAGGAGTCATTGTATAATAATGAGTCACTATTAAAAAATGAGTCATTTTTGTAAAATAATTCACCATTTAAAAAGATCTACCATTGAAAAAATAACAAGTCTTACCATTGTAATAACTGAAAATACCATTAACTGGGTTAAATGGAAAGATCTGTTGTTGGAATTACGAAATGACTCACCATTGGAATAAAAAACCCTATCATTGAGTAAATAAAAATAATTCAACAATGGGATATTTAAATTGATTCACCATTGGGATGGATAAATAATTAATGGTTTGAAAATAAAAATAACCCATTACTGGGAAATATGGAGCCACCGTTGAGTTGGAAGAAACGGGGAACCCACCACTAGATGGAAAAGAACCTAGAGATGAGGTAATCAACCCACCAATGGAATATAAGCGACCATTGAAATAATAGCTACTACTGGTTGTCCACTACTAGAAGATGGTTGTCGAAATTGGTAGGAAAAAGTAAAAATAACATGGTCTTTTATTGGAGGATAAATGAATCCATAATTGAGTTTGATACTTTAATAAAGATATTATTTTATTCTTTATAGAATTCAAAATCATTTTTGAGGACATTAGATAATATTTAGGAGCATCAATGGAGTAAAGAGGTTAGATATTAGAGATTTTGAATAGTGATTCATCATTTTATGTTCAAAATTGTCACCTGAACATCGATAAATTTCTAATACATATAAAAGACATAATTAGATGTTTTTCCATACAACTTAACTGAAAATAATTTCATTATATTTCTATCAAATAAAAAATCTATTAATTATGATATGTACTGAATGATGCATAATCATCATACTATAAATAAAATATTTTAATACTACATAAACCATTATAATAGTTATACCATTTTTTAGGTATATAAATGAAATTTTTATAATTTCATTTTTTAATGAAATAATAATAATAACTTTTTACTTTTTAAATAAAAAACATCTGAGTGATTCTCGTTAGAGAATAATGTGACATCAAATAATCAAAAAATATTTTCAATTCAGGAAAATTAAAATTGAAGACCTATTGAATGATCTTTAGAAAAAGATATCACCACTAAAAAATAAAATAATACTTTTATTTACTCTAATTAAATGATGATAAATGTGTTTTTTAAATCGAATAAAGTTTTGAAATAATTGGATCAGTAGGTTTTATTTTATAATAGAAATACATAAACAAATTAAATATGTTTATATTGTTTATATTACCCTATCATCATCATCATCATTTTTTAATTGATTAATGTTTGAAAAATTAAACAAGTAAGAAACATAGAGAATGTATTGAACTATGGGGGTCTAAAATACAGGATCCTGAGAATGTCCCCTCCCACTTGATTCACCCCCTCATGTGTCAAGGAGTTTGTGCTTAGGAAGCAGGTGACACTTATCCCTTGGACCTCCATGGAGGAATTATGGTCCACACCCTTATTAACCACAATCAAAGTATGATGTAATTGGATATATTTTTTTATAAACCCATTTCAACTTATAACAACGTTAGATATTTACTATGTGGTGGAACTTGTTCCATGGAGAGAATTTAGTAAGATAATATAGTATGTTTCCACTTATTCTTGATCAATGTTACTTTATCCATATAAATGAAGACCAGTTATCATTTCCATGGATTTGGTCTTGAGGGAGTTTCTACATGAAAATTGAATTTTGAACTCAAAAATAATAGATCCCCAAGGGTCCTGAACAACCCACCCTACACACATGTCATCCATGCTACATGTGTCATCTTTACTTAATTTGGGACCTGAAAGGTGGGGCACCATTGAAACTAGCATCCCTTATGTTATTTGAGAGTGGATTGATTTAGAGGGGCTCCCAACTATATTAGTTATATAGTGGATATTCACTATAGTCCCTAAATATTCTCTCCATGTTGATTAGTAGGTTCCTAGTTTAGATAGTGAAAGATTTACTCTTGTAGAAAACCACCTCATGTTGAGCCATATTTCTCACTTTCCATATGCACTAACATCCTATGATCATTATAGTAGATCGAGAATTATGTTCTGGCCCTGAAGATCCCACATTATAGAACCAGTGATCCAGAAACGGGACACCCAAAAATACATTGGAGGGAAAACTAGTGAAATCACCAATGAAGCTGAATATAGAATGCGCTTATTAAAAGTTGAAAAACAGATGACCCAGGCTCCCCTTTTGATGCTCCCTGCAACATAGATACCTGTAAAATATGATGATGCATGTTCTCCTGATATTTATAACTATGGGTAACATGTTATTAATGATTAAATTTAAATGTAAATTGTTATTTGTATGAAACAATTTACATCCTGGTATCTCTCCGTAGTTATAAATTTGTCCAAGGTAATTTCCTCCCTTCATAAGTCTCTCATAGACAAGGCACCTGATGTAGAGGCAGTAAATATGCACATGTTCCACTCTATGTTCATTTCAATAATATCATAGGTATCAAGATAGTTCTTTTCCACGAAATTATTGATGAATGTTAAGTGCATGAATTCTTCCCTAAAATAAATATTTAGAACTAGACATCCTAGAAAACAAATCTTAGAACCAACCTAGTTGTGGTGCCAAAATAGTATATCCCATTTTCCCAAAATCCATCAGGTAAGATATGATATATTCAAATCATAGTGGTGAATCAAGGTCTATTTTTGGTTAAATATATTTAAAAACATAAAAAAACATGTAAACAATCAAAATAAATATACATTCATGCACATACAGACAAAGTCAAATTCCCATTCAAACATCATAACATGACCTCGAGTAGTGTAGTAAGGGTTTTTGTTGGCTTGGAAGCATGTGCATCACGTTATGATCTTATGGTCCATCCCACTAGGGTTGTCTTTGAGGATTTCATTGATATGTGATCTAGGGTACAACATAATGTTTTTCATTTTGTTTATATTTTTAAAAAACATTAATTAATTATTTTTAATTAATGTTCTGTGGTAAGAATTGGAATCATTTTCATTCAGTTGATAAGGGTTCATTCCATACTCCCATCCAAATATAATTTTTTTGTTAGATGATTAATGATTAATATTGTTACTTATATTGAAATATTCAAAGGATTTTCCCTGAGCAAGGATAGATTTATTTGAGTGTTTATTTATGATATCTCTTTTTTGTTACTTCATTTTATTTCTATAGTGCACTAAATTAGGGCTTCTCAGGATTATATGATTTATTCTAATAAAATATGAGTTAGAATATGATTCTAGGTGAGTGGTTTCCTATATAATCATGTAATGTTTTTTCTAGAACACTTTTGTGTTTCTCATGTGTTTATTCTTGATATGATATTTTTTAATGGCTAGGTTTGTGTGTGTCACTGGATACAAAACTAAATTTGGTTTATGCCGTTTTTTGTTAGCTCTTGAGGGAAAGTATCATAATGTTATTGGTGGGTTTGGAATGGTATAGATAGTAAGTCATGTTTATGTGTATATTTATATTTAAGAGACTTATTTCATGTTTTTAATTTTATTATCCTTTTTATGTGAAATGGGGTAGGTTTTTTTGGAATATGATATGTGTAACCTGTTTGACTATGTAGAGATGATGGTTTATGGGATGTGTTGTAACGACACAATGTTTTTCAATGAAAATTACATTCTAATATTTATGTCATAAAATAACATGAAAACACAACATAATGAACTACTAAGCGATAAGTGACCTTTAAACATAAGTTTGTCACTTCTGTGTTTGGAATTTTGAAAACCCAACATAAATGGTTGTGCTCAAGATGATTCTTGGAGTCTAAAGAAACAAAAATAATTTTTGGTGAATAGTAACGTAACCTTAGGAATAGTAGAATACCCTTATGAATATTAATATGACCCTTATGAATATTAAATAATCCATCATAAGAGTAACCTTACTCATGAATAATTAAATTATATTTAGGCATCTTAGAAACTGACAATTTGACCATAGTAAACATTTAGGAAATTTGTAAGTAATAAACAGTTAATTATAACTAATTACATAATTTAAGTAAAAAATTATTTTCTCAAAATGCATTCATTATTTATCAAATAAATGTCTTATAGTTTTTAAATAATTTTATAATACCATGCGTAATTTTTGAAAGCACTATAAAATCAGTTTTAATCTTAAAAACAGTTTTTTTAGTAAATTATGATTTTAATTAAATATTTAATTAATAATATTTAGAATATTTTTTTGAAAAAAGGACTTCATTTTTTTCTTATACACGTCGAAAAATGTCTGGGGTTATTTTTTGGGTTTTTCTGAAATACTTGAATTTTTTATGAATAGTTGAATCTGATAATCCACAATAAATGCTAAATAACGGATTAATTTGGTCATCGATGATGTTCTGCTGATGTAAGACCACATGGTCTAGGATCCATGTAAAATTGTAATTCATAGTCATTAAATACTCACTATTCCTTGTCTTAGGGGAAATTAATAAACTAATGAATTTTATATTACAGAAACCCCTCTCCCCTCCACTATAAAAGCCACCCTTCACACCCTCATTTCCTCACACCTCTCAAGATCCAATAATTCCCTAATCTCTGACCAAACACCTTCCCTAGCCCATCCCCCATGTTAAATTGGTTCTGTTATCATCAAAAGACCAAGCTTAGGCCCTTAATGAGGTTCCCAATAGAATGATTCAATAGGTAATTTCACTCCCTCTTCTCCTTTAATTTCCTTTCAGGTTCAAGTTCATTTGTTGATCTCTCACCACCTATCTTCATCCAAATGGTATTGTAATGCTAGTATTATACATATACTATAATTTTATGATTATAATGGTATATTATATAATCCTACCCCCTTTCCCTCTTCCTTTTATTTTGTTAAATAGAACTTTGTTCGTGTGATGTAAATTTATCACCTTCAAGAACGACATGCTTTCTTCTTCCATTTCTACCTTCATATATGGTAATAATCCCATTTTAATGGTTGAACCAGAATATTTTATATTTATTATGTCCAATTTAATGTTTTGGGACCGACTTATGACCAAATTACTAAGTGATAAATTAAAACAACTTCATTGGGATAAAAAACCGCCCAAATTAACCCAAGCAATCATCATTTAATTCTTATATAATGATTCATCCAAATGGATCTAAAATAATTCATTATAAGATCATTAAATCTCATTTAATATCATTAATGAAATGTAATATTATTTCTGCATCATTACCCCTGTTCTACTGAAACATCAATTTATGAATACAAGTGAACCACCCAAGAGAACCCGTAAAAACAAACAACCCGAACACTGTTTTTTAATCTCTATAATTCATCAAATGGAACATAAAATGACATAATGAAACCTTAATGATCCCTATTAGTTTATAAAAGGTTTAATAATTTCTAATTAATTAATATAATATCATTATACAGGACATTAAAGAGAAGTAATCATTCAGATACAAGGTAAGGGGAAATCTCGAACCCAATTTTCTATCTTCGATTTCTCCCTCTTTAACTCCATTTTGATATGTTTACATCATAAAAATCATTTTTTCATCATTATATTTACTTTTTTGGGATATAGATATTTTGCACTGGTATTTATGAAAAACCAAATGTTCTCCAAACGAACTCTTCTTTCAAGAACACACATTTTACCTCTCATTAAAGATTGACAGTTCTTGTAACATGAATATTATTCCCTCATTCTTTTGGGAACCCAATGTTTATGAATGTGTTCTTATGGGATGAAACCCATTCATTTTCAGGGTTTCATTATGTTCATTTATGTTATATTATCATCGTGGCATTCATGATAAATGATAATGTTATGATGTGATGGGTGTGCCAGGATTTATATAGCGCAATATAAATGTTAAAATTTGACGTGTGCACCCGGAATTATACAAAGCTCTAATGCATTGGTTAATGTGATGAATCTCAGGATTAAATGTGAAATTATGTCTAAATAAGATTCTAGCTCGGTTCACAAGTATGTTTGGTAGTTAACCACTAAGACATTATGTTTAATTTTTATGCACTGCCACCTTTCAAGTCTTTTATTTATGCTCCTCTCATGTTCATGATCTTTTTCCTATGTTATGATGATGCTCACCCCATGCTATATTGTTCTTACATATCCTCTTATTGGGCTTCTAGATCACCCCTTCTGATGCATATCCTCAGGTGGCTACATGTACTAAGGAGAGGACAAGTGACAATAAGAAGCTAGGGAAGAAGAAATTAAATAAATGTGTATGCATGATGTTGTATTTGTTATGTATGGTCCTAGTTTTCCCAAGACACTATTCATTTGGATCCTCTATGTGTAATAATATCATTTTTTTATCTTTGAAATGATGTTATAGTAATGTAAGAAAAGTCGAGGTTTCTATAGTTGGTATAAAAGGAAAGGTTTAGTTAATTTTGGAATTTGGATTAGTGAACCCTAGAGAATACCTCTAGAATGAGATTAATTACAAATATGCACACAAGAGTATTTACATAGCGATCCCATATGTTATTATTTTAGTATAAATTGTTCAAATTAATAATTTATGTATTCATGACTTTTTTACTTATGTTTTGTTCTAACCTTTTATATTTTAGAATGTAGTGGGAACCAGGAGAAATCAATCCAACAACTCATGTGAGGGCCAACGCAACGATTGCCCGGACGACAATCCCAATCAGTTGTGAGGTGGAGTTAAAAAATTCATGGCGATGCATACCCAATTATATTAGGTCATGAGAAATAACAATAATAATTGGGAACGTCCTCCTTCACCAAAGATGGAGCAACTGTCGATAATATGTTTTATGCGACAACGACCACCAATGTTTTGTGGATCTTCTGATCCACTAGTTGCGGAACTATGGGTCAACTTCATGGAGATGATCTTTTCTATGCATCACTATTTTGAGATGGAGAAGGTGACTCTAGCCATTTATTGTCTAGATAGAGAAGCCGATCAATGTTGGGCTTTGATTAAGAACACGAAGACAAGGGAAGAAATTGAAGAGATGGAATGGGAAGAATTTAAGATAATGTTTCTCAATATTTATTTCCCATGATGTCTTCATACGGAGATGGAGAAAGAATTCATAAAGATCATTGAAAAAGGAGGATAATCTGTTAGATCCTTTTTAAGCGAATTTTACAAGTCTTGCAAGGTACGCTTTGAGTTTTGTTATCAACAACGATAGAAAAATCGATATATTATTTAGTTGGTTAAAACAACACCATCGAAAGGCTCTTGAAATTAGAGACATTAGGAGTTATGAAGAAGTCATTAAATGTGACCTCAAAGTATAGATGTATTTTGGAGAATGTTCCCATGGATATGGGGATATGAAACGAAAGATGGAGTTTCAAGATGGTGGATCTAATGATAAAGGTGGGAAGAAAACTCAATGACCCACATGCCAACAATGTGGAATGATCCACTATGGGAACTGCCTCAATGGGACGAGGAAGTTCTTAAAGTGTTGTAAAGAAGGAAACCATGCTCAATAGTGTCGAAAAGACACGAAAAGGAATGAGAATATAGCCGATGAAAGGAGAGAACCACTCAGTGTTCCATGCTACAACTGTAGGGAGCTAGGGCACTATGCAAACCAGTGCACTAAACCTCAAGTTCTCGAGGATAATCAGCATCAGCAGCCACCAAATCCAATGGAACTAGGGAAGTCTTATGCCATCACTACTGTGGAGGTAGATAATGATAATTAAGTCATACAAGGTACACATCCAATTCACTCAAGAATGGAAAATGACTTATTTGATTCTGGTTCGACACATTCCTTTATATAATTCATGTTTTCTAGAACTATAGAATCGAAGCCCCAAAACCTTGAAGTAGAAATATCTTTAAAAAACCAAGTGGTGAAATCATTTCAACCCAAGTGTTTTACACTTCTCCTATTGGAATATGTGGGAAGATTCTTCCGGAAAATCTCATAATACGTCCCTTGGTAGAATTTGTTGCTATATTGGTAATGTATTGGATCTTGTTATATAGAGAACATATCAACTGTCGGGAAAAGGAAATATATTTTCATATTCTGAACCATCCCATGCTCATCTACAAGTGCAATGAAGATCATGAATCTCCTTTTAAAAATCCTTAAATTATGTGGGTTTTTATTCCCTTTTAAGAAGCATACATCACCCAAATGGTTGAGTTAAAGGAAAGTGCCAACCTTGAGGAAATACCCATTATGAGGGAATACGACGATGTATTTCTTGAATAGTTACCTGGAATTCCCCTAGATCGTGAGGTAGATTTCTCAATTGAACTCATACCTAGAGCTACTCCTATCTCGAAGTGTCCCTATAAGATTGATCCTATCAAACTGTAGGAGTTAAAGAAGTAGCTGCAATAACATCTTGGCAAAGGGTTCATATGCCCTAGTGCATCACCTTGGTGTGCGTCAGTGCTCTTTGTGATAATGAAGGATGGAAGAATGCGGTTGTGTATCAATTATCGGGAACTCAACAAGATCACCATAAATAACAACTATTATCTCCCAAGGATTGAGGACTTGTTTGCCCATTTAAGAGGAGCGCAATACATCTCAATGGTGGATCTTCGTTCTGGATATCAACAGGTAAAGGTGAAGAAGGAAGATATTCAGAAGACTACCTTCCAAACAAGGTATGGAAACTACGAGTTTTTTGTGATACCCTTTGGACTTACTAATTCCCATGAAATCTTTAGGGATTTGATGAATATATTCTCTAGACATTACCTTGTGAAATTTGTGGTAGTGTTTATCGATGATATTCTCATCTACTCCAAGATCAAGGAGGAACATGATGAACATCTAAGACTTCTGTTGGTGACATTGAGAAAGGAGAAGTGGTATACCAAATTCAAAAAGTGTGAATTTTGGATAAATCAAGTCACATTATTGGTACATGTGATCACAAGTGAAGGAATTTTTGTGGATACATCAAAAAAAGGCCATTTAGGAACGACCCAGGCCCTCTAGTGTCACAGAAATCAGTAGTTTTTTTAGATTAGCTGGGTACTACAGATGTTTTGTGAGAAACTTCTCACGATTGTCAAGCCTGCTAACTAAGTTAACAAGGAAACGGGTAAAGTATGTCTGGACTGAATAATGTGAGGGAAGCTTCAAGGAGCTAAAGAGAAGGCCGATCACTTCACCTGTACTCACACTACCAAAAAGTGTAGAAAGGTTTGTGATATACAGTGATGCTTCAAAGAAAGTCTTGTGTTGTGTACTCATGAAAAATGACAATGTGATAGCCTAAGCCTCATGAAAATTGAAGATCCATGAGATAAACTACTCGGCGCATGATCTAGAGCTGGTAGTAGTGATTTTTGCATTTAAAATCTGGCGGAACTACCTTAATGGAGAGAAGTGTGACATATACACATACCACAAGAGCCTAAATTATATATTCACACAAAAGGAGCTCAACATGAATCAAAGGAGATGGTTAGATCTAATCAAGGATTATGATTTCTCTATTCACTATCATCCTAGAAAGGCGAACAAGGTAGATGATGCTCTAAGCAGAAAAGAACCTGCTACTCTATCCATGTTGTGGATTGAGAAAGACCCTATCTTCATGGATATGAAAAGAATAGATTTGGAAATCATAAGGGCAGGGGAAACATCTACCTTGACCAAATGATTGTGCAACCATCAATCCATAAGATGATTAAAGAAGAAAAAAGTGTTGATGTTGAGATACAAAAGAGGGTGAATGTTGTAAAGGAAGGGAAGCTGCAAGAGTTCCATATCTACGATGATGGTGTGATTCGGTTTGGAACGCGGCTTTGTGTGCCTTCATCACCCGGGTTAAAGAAGGAGCTATTGGATAATTCACATAGCTCAACTTTCTCTATCCATCCTAGGAGTACCAAGATGTATTGTGATCTCCGAGAACACTTCTGGAGGGATAACATGAAGAAGGAGATAGCAGAATATATATCAAGGTGGTTGGTATGTCATCATGTTAAAGCTGAGTGACAAAAGTCCAAAGTGATGATGCATCTATTGCCTATACCCATGTGGATATGGGAAAATGTTACTATGGACTTTGTCATGGGTCTCCCGAACACGTTAAAGGGAAATAATTAGATATGGTTTGTGGTTGAACGACACACCAAGAATTCCCATTTTATCGCTATTCGGGAAGACCTCTCGCTTGAATAACATGAAAATATATATGTGAAGGAAGGGGTGAGACTGCACGGTGTTCCACTCTATGTTGTGGCTGACTGTGATCCAAGGTTCACATCTAAATTCTGGAGGAGCCTTCAACATTCTTTGATTTCTGAATTAAATTTCAGCACGGCCTATCACCTCCAAACTAACGGCCAATCTGAAAGGACTATTCAAATGCTTGAAGAAATGTTAAGAGCATGCACTCTAGAATTCAAAGGTGGATGGGATCATAATCTCCCATTGGTTGAGTTCTCATACAAAAATAGCTTCCACTCGAGTATTCATATGGCTTTATATGAAGCTCTGTATGGAAAGAGATGTAGAACTATAAACTGTTGGGATATAGATGGAGAAAGGAAGCTACATGGACCCAATCTTGGTCAAGAGATGATAGAGAAGGTTCAAGACATCCAGAAACACATCACAGCTACTCAATGTTGGCAAGAGAGCTGTGCTGAAAAATGTTGAAGGGACTTGGAGTTCGACATTGCAGATAATTTCTAAAATCTCCATGGAAGAGAGTCATGCGATTCGGGAAGAAAGTTAAGCTAAGACCAAGGTATATTGGCCCCATTGAGATCCTTGACCATATAGGATTAGTAGCCTATCGTCTTTCAATTTCAACAAATGTGGCTCAAGTTCATGATGTGTTTCATGTGTCACTACTAAGAAAATACAAACCAGACACCTCACATGTACTAAACTCAGAGGTGGTGCAGCTAGAAGATGATCTATCCTATGAGGAGCATCCAGTAATGATTTTGGATCAGAGAGATAAGGTTCAACGCAACAAGAAAACCCATCTTGTCAAAGTGTTGTGGAGGAACCATAAGTTTTAGGAAGCAACTTGGGAACCAAAATAGGGAATTAATGGGAAGTACCCTCACCTATTTGTGTAAAGTGGAATTTTGGGGGCGAAATTTCATAAGGGGGGAAGAAAGTAATGACCCAATTTTTTTCAATGGAAATACCATTCTAATATTTATGTCATAAAATAAAATGAAAACACAACATAATGAACTACTTAGTGATAAGTTTCCTTTAAACATAAGTTTGTAACTTATGTGTTTGGAATTTTAAAAAACCGACATACACGGTTGGACTCATGATGATTTTTGGAGTATAATGGAAAAAAACATTCGGTGAATAGTAACATACCTGTAGGAATAGTAACATACCATTATGAATAGAAATATGACCCTTATGAATAGTAAATCTTCCAACAAAAGAGTAACCTTACCCATGAATAATTATATAAAATTTAGACATCTTAGAAACTGATAATTTGACCGTAGTAAACGTTTTAGAATTTTGTAAGACATAAATATTTAATTATAACTAATTAATTAATTTAAAGTAAAATGTATTTTTTAAAAATTTATGCATTATTTATCAAATAAATGTCTGATAGTTTTTAGATAATTTTATAAGACCCTACGTAATTTTGGAAAGCACTATAAAATCAGTTTTAATCTGAAAACCATTTTTTTAAATAAATAATGATTTTAATAAAATATTAAATTAATAATATATAGAAAAATATCTTTGCAAAATGGAATACATTTTTGGATTCTACACATAGAAAAATGAATGGGATAAATTTTTAGGATTTTTCTGAAATACTTGAATTTTTGATGAATAGTAGAATCCGATAATCCACAATAAATGCTAAATAATAGATTAATTGGGTCATCAATGATGTTCTACTAATGTAATCCCACTTGGTTCGGGATCACATGATAAAATTACTATTCTGGGTCATTCATTAATCACTATTCCTTGTCTTAGGGAAATTAATAAACTAATGAATTTTATATTAAGGAAACCCCCCTCCTCTCCACTATAAAAGCCATCCTACACACCCTCATTTCGTAAAACCTCTCAAGCTAGAATAATTCTCTAAAATCTTCCCAAACACCTTCCATAGACCCTCCCCCACGTCCATGAGCTTCTGGTCTCATCAAAAGACCAAGATTAGTCCCTTTATGAGGTTTTCAAGAAAAGGATTCAAGAGGTAATTTCTATCCCTCTTCTCCATTAATTTCCTTTCATGTTCAAGTTCATTTCTTGGTATCTCCCCATATATCTTCATCCAAATGGTATTGTAAATCTATTATTATACATAAAAAGTATTTTTATGATTCTAATGGGATATTATATCATCCAACCAACTTTCCCACTTCCTTTTATTTTATTAAAGAGAACGTTGTTTGTGAGGTGTTAATTTATCACCTTCAAGAACGACATGATTTCTTCTTCCATTTCTACCTTCATATCTGGTCATGAAGCCATTTTTATGGTTGAAAGAGAATAATTTATATGAATTATGTTCTATTTAATGTTCTGTAACTGGCTTATGAATATATTAATATGTGATAAATTAAACCAATCTTCATTGTGATCGAAAAATCACCCAAATTAACCCAAAAAATATTCATTTAATTATTATCTAAGGATTCATCCACATGGATGTAATAAAATTCATTATAAGATCATTAAAACTCATGTAATATCATTAATGAAATGTAATATAATTTATAGATGTTTACCCATGTTCTACCCAAACTTCAATTTATGAATACAAGTGAACCACCCAAGAAAAACCATAAAAACAAACATCCTCGAACAATGTTTTTTAACCTCTATAAGTCATCCAAAGGAACATGAAATGACACAATAAAACCATAATGAACCATATTAATGTATTAAAGGTTATGTAATTTCTAATTAATGCATATAATTTCATTATACAGGACATTAAAGAGAAGGAAGCATCCAGATACAAGGTAAGGGGAAGTCTCGAACCCAATTTTCTTCCTTTGGGTTCTCCCTATTTCACTCCATTTTGAAATGTTTACTTCTTAAAAATCATTTGTTCATAATTATCTTTACTTTTTGGGATATAAATGTATTTAAATGGTATTTCTGAGAAACCAAATGTTTTCCAAAAGAACTATTCTTTCAAGAACACACCTTTTACCTCTCATTCAAGATTTACGGTTCTTGTAACATGTATGTTATTCCCTCATTATTTTGGGAACCCAATTATTATGAATATGTTCTTATGAGATGAAACCCATTCCTTTTCATGGGTTCATTATGTTCATTTATGTTTTATGTTCATTGTGTCATGCATGATAAATGATAATGTTATGATGTGACGGGTGTGCCCAGAATTATATAGTGCAATATGATTGTTGAAATATGACTGGTGCGCCCAGAATTATACAGCGCTCCAATGCATTGGGTAAAGTGATGAATCTCATAAGTAAATGTGAAATGATGTGTGAAAAAGATTCTATCTTGGTTCACAAGTATGTGTGGTAGTTAACCACTAATACATGATGGTTCATTTTTATGCATTGCCACCTTTCAAGTTTTTTATTTATTCTCTTCTCATGTTCGTGATCTCTTTCCTATTTTATGATAATGCTCACCTGATGCTATATTGTTCTTAACTATCCTCTTAATGTCCTTCTAGATCACCCCTTTTGATGTATATCCTCATGCGGCTACATGTACTAAGGATACGACAAGTTCTAATAAGAAGATATAGAAGAAGAAATAAAATAAATGTTTATAATTGATATTGTATTTGTTATGTATGGTCCTAGTTTTCCCAAGACACTAAACCTTTGGAGCCTCTATGTGTAATACTATTATTTTTTTTATATTTGAAATGTTGTAATAGTATTGTAATAATAGGCCAGGTCACTATATGTGTTGTGGTCATAGGTTTTCTATTATTTCCACTCACCATGGTTTCTATATTTTTTAGTGTTATGTTGCTATGGGATAGGCCTCTTATTCTGGTTTTCACAATTTGTTGTTAGAGGTACCCTATATAGATTGAGAGTTTTAGGGGTATGGTGCTAACCATCCATTCCAATAAGAAATGAATCCTATGTGGACGTGTGATATTATGGATGATTGTGATATAAATTTGGGGGTAGGTTTCTAACAATATCTCTAGGATATGTTGGGATAAAGGGTTAGTCATGGTATTTGATGTGAGTCATCGTGCCTTTGGATTTATCCTACTTTTGAGTCAGAGGTTGGTAAAGGGTTTAGATGACCAGGAGACATTTGATAAGATATGGGGATGTTCCATCAATGTAACCAAGGATAATTTAAATTGTTACATAAATTATTGGTCGGTGTGTAAATTCATGGTGCAAAAAATTGGTTGGATAGTATTTGGTTCCTCTAGTTTGACATATTAATGGTATCCTATCTCACTATGACTATAGAAAAAGAACATGAAGAATCTCACTCCTGGATAGTTATGCAAGTTGTGTAGTATTGGGAATCCCAACTATAATATGATAAACTCACTTGCTAATAACATTATCAATCATAGTATGTAACCTGATGGAATCTAAAACTTGCAGAACATAGCCCCAAAACCTTCTATGATTAGGAGATACCCTAAATCATCGATGACCAAAACAATGGAAGAAATGATATGTAGTCAAAACATTCATTCATCCAACTATGATTTCTTCTTGATCACCAAATTTACATGAAGACCCTTTGTTTATAAAATATAAAAGAAAAACTCTCACATAAAGAAAAAAACAAAACATGAAAGTAAGACCTAGAAGGGATACAACAATTTGGAAGATGTGTGAAACATCTCTAGGAGAACATGAGACATATGTCATTTCATTGATAAAAGGTAAAAATATGTTAAGATTAAATATATATATCCTTCAAAATATTCAATAGATCTCAGTAATCAATTTTTTTTCTTCCAAAATACCCATTCTAATAGTTTTCCAAGTATGATAACCCATGAATGGGGGGTTGTGATCACTTTTTTATCTTGTTCTTCCACTACTACCCCTTCCATTATATGTATCATCCTAGGTTTCAACCTTAACAAATTGTACCTATGTCATCCAAACATAATCTTTTTTATTCCTTCAGTACCTATCTATTATATTGTAACACAACATTGTTCCAAATTCAATATATATGCAAAAAAACCATTGGGACATCTAGTTTCCACTTACCATCCAGTCCTCAGGAGTAGAACACAAATCTTCACTGATATACATGGTAAATAACCAACCAAATCTATCATTTCCACTAGCTTAAAGAATGTTATCTATGAAAAAATAATTTCACATCTTATATCTATCACGTTTTCATCACCTCCATTGGTAAAAAAATTCACTCATCAGAGATTACAATTCCATCTAAATCATTCCTTCATCTAATAATGTAATGGTGTCCTAGAAGTATATTCATAAAAAATTCCACCACCAAATTCCCATAAAAATAAATTATTTTAATAAAACTATTATCTTATATCTTCTAACATAAATCTTCAAAATCAACTTTATTTAATATCAAGCTATGCCTCCCACTAAATCACTCAACCATTCATGTTGAGAAAACATCTCGTGACGTAATTCCTACAACATTTACAAAAATAACTATAGTTAGTGTGATTCTATATATATTTATATTTCACAAGTGTAACATCTAGATAAATTACTATGAGTTTCATAAACAGAAAATCAATAAAATAGTTTCTATAGAAAACCAAAGAATCTCCCACATGAGAATTTTTACACTTTTTATCTCTATCATTAGCCAACACCCCACTGGTAAGCATCCATCCAGCCATCGATCACCCATATGGTTATCCAAAATGAATAATTAGATTGTCCATAATCCCATTAAGGAAAACCCACAGGGCCCAATTGAACAACAAATTCATGTGAATTATTCTATAGAAAGCCTCAAAATAAAACAACAGTTATTTTTCATCCACCGAATCTAATGAGGATCCCTAAATATTTTCTTTATTGTATCAGATTCATGGCCCCATTTTTACAGTAACTAAATTTTTTGAAGATACTTCTGTTGATAGTCTATAACATTCATGCGTTTTTTATAATTATATCAACTTATTCCATAGGAAATTGACCTCTATTAGAATCTTTATCCATTATAATGATTGATGAAATCTGGTTGAAAGACACACTCTAAACCATATATTTGTTAAACCAATGAAAAATGTCATTTTCTACTATTATATTCAAGCTAGGTTCCAAATATTTAAGAGTAATCCACTTTTCTAGAGGTCCTCCCACCACTCTATCGATCTTCAGATGATCTTTTCACCAAAATAAAGAAACCATCGATGTCCACATCACCATTATTATAATGTAAACACATCACACACTTGGGGTTTTTTATTTATATTATAAATATTATCATATAACGTTTTTATTTCTTTTCCAATGAAATAGTTACAAGCCACCAAGTTTTCATACATGATGTACCTGTCGAAGGACATGTCGGGAACGAAATCAATTTCTTCCCCACACCACCATCCAATTTTCATGATTAGCCTCTATATACTACTTTATATCACCACTAAAAGTACTTATAGATCTCCCACTGACTCTCCACCTCTCATAACATATATATCCTTCAATAACTATAATAAATCTCATGATTCCCCTTGATGTCAAAAAAAGGTTCCTCAAAACCATGCTCTTGAAGAACAATACCCACATATTCATGTTACATTTTTAAAGAAAGTTCTTTAAAGTACTAATATTACTAATGGAAAACAAAACGAAACTATTCATGCTATGTTCCAAGACTCCTACCCATTCCAAATAAATAACACCTTTAAAAAATTCTAGTAAAATACATGCAATCTCTATAGTCCCTTTAACCAGGTTCCAACATTCCTTCACTGTCCCCTAATTTTAATGATCAAGACAACACGACGTAGCTCCAAATAAATATGATATGAAAACTATTTATAATCTATTCCAACACCAATATCCATATTATGAAACTCCCTAAATATGAAAATTTCTATAAAAATAGGCTACTATCACTGAACATTCAAACTAAATTTTGAAAAATTAAGATTAGGTCACTACCCTTACAATCCTTATACAGATAGATTTGTAACATCCTTGAGTTCTCTAGAATATTCCCCTCACTCTCCCATGGATATTAATAAACAAAATCTAGACTCACATATACTAACATGAACAGTATTGGTAAATAACATGATATCATTTGACATCCACCCACATTTAGTTATGATTTGTTCGATCCCATTAGAAATTAACTTCCAAGTCCGAATATCTAGTCCCATTTGGCCTAGTGAAATATCACATTTATTTTCCCATGATATTCCATTAACATGGGAAGAGAAAATAGTTGATAACCATAAAATCTTCACTTCAATGAACCAAATAATTCATTTGAAATTTATATTATTATATTTAAACCATAATAATAATTTGGTTGATTTTATAATATTTTGGATACACCTAGTTAATATAAAGTGTCACATAATATTTAATTTAAAAGAATGTCAAATTTATTACAGTATGGTTTTTATTTAGTATATCAAATTTAATATATTGTTTTCCAGAATTTACGTTTTAAAATAAATATTATTTGTAAATATAAATATTTTTTTTAATCATGGAAATTTATTTTTAATATTTTTGGGATAAATAATTACATTAATTTATTTTACAATGATGATGCAGTAATTAATAAATTAATAGAAAAATCAAATAAATTATATTAATATTATTAGAATAAATATAACATGAGACAATTAAGATAATCCATGAATTATCTAGATAACTATTCCATGTATAAGTTATAATAAAATATATATTTTACTAATTTTAATCTTATTTTGTCATTTTTAATGTCGTATTAATGAATATAGTTAAATTTAATGATAATTATATTCTATGAATATAATATTTAATTAAATTAATTTAAAATCATAAAATAACTTATATAATAAAAATAATTGGTTTAAATGTTAATCCCCAATGATTTATAGTAATCTTGGATGTTTTTTCACCTAGAATAGCCTTATTATATTTTAATATTTTTTGAAATCCTTAAAATTCACCTCACCTTAATTATAAAAAAGAAAATCCTTCATTAACTTAATTTCCTCAACATGAGCCTTCCAGGAAGAAAAATGACTACCAAATTCTCTAATACACTTTTTAATCCAAATTCTAGAGCACTAATCTAACCAAAAGACCAATTTCAAGGTCCTTAAGTGGTCCTTCAAGGGGGTGATATTCAAAATGTAATTTTCTCAAACCATGTGTCTTAATTTATTTTCCTTATTTAATTTTCTCCTCACCTATTTCATCATTAAAGTCATAAAAAATATAATATAACATATATACAAGATTTTAATTTAACTAACTAAATATCTTATATCAACTTTTTTTCTCATTTTCTCTTGTGCAAGGAAACAAAAACAGTGTTCATAATATGGAGATTAATAGTCTATGTGGACAATGAGTTTTCATTATTCAATAATACCATATGTGATTGTCATACAACTATTATTATGGTAAAATATTATTTTAATAATTATATTATATCTTAATCAATGTTTTGGAACTAATATATAGCAATAAAATTAAATAAATTGAAATTAATTTGTGATTGTTGGAAAAACCACCATAACAAGCTAAAAAAATATCATCAATGTTATTTCAAATGATTCATCCTCATTTCAAAAATAGAAATGATATATGGGACCATTTAAACTTATATATGTTCCTTAATACCATATAATTTAACCAATATAGTACTATTCCCATTTGAAAAGTGCATCCAAATATATACTCAAATTTACCAACCATGAAACCATGAAACATACCCTCCTAGGATGGAAAAATTAACTTTTATAAATCCTTGATGTGTCTATAAAATAACATAGTAAAACTATAAAAAAGAATATATTTTTAAAAGGAATTGAATTAGGTAATTAATGAATTTAATTAGATCATCAAGAAATTAAGTGAATGTGTAGAACACATTCAAACATTATGTAAGATACTTTTATTTGAAATTTTTCATTAATGACAATATTTAAAAAATGTAAAATAATTGTTTTTAATTAGATCGAAAGTTAATATTATCCCACATTCATGATGTCTTAATGTCTCAAACCCTCCTTTATGAGATTACATGAATATCTTCTAGGAATTTTGTTTTCATTGTATATGTATAGTATTCTTTCAAAATAAATTATTTTCCTTTCAGAATGACTTTATGATTCATGTATTCATGTTTTATAATTATTTTATGGTTCATTGGAATTGTTTATGATTATTGGTATTTCCACAATAAACAAAATATAGGTGGGACTATTATTGACCTCCAATTTATTTAGTATGTTGGAAGTTGATCATAATGGTTATCCCATGTGTAACTGAGATGGTTACATTCAGGATTAACTATAAGGGGTGTTTTATGGAAGTCAAGAGGGTTACTATTCATATGGTAGTTGTGAGGGTTATAATCATATGTATTATAAGAAAATGATACCCCAATATACCTAAATGGTTTATTTATGCTTACTTTGTTTTATGGAAACCACCTTATTTAACAAAGGATGTATATGTTACTTTTACAGGTGAGAAGAAAATATTTTTTTATATTAAATAATTTTCTTATTTGTATTTATTGAATAATGTATTCCTTCATTATTTTTATGTCACACAAAAATATTTTCATTAACATTCAATGTTTTAGGAAAAAAATCACCTAGATTAGGGGAGTTTAATATTAAATAAGATGTGAAGATATTTTTTGTGAAGATTTTTCATGAAAATAATGCATGTTTTATTCTAAAATACTTTTCTATAATTGTAAAAAATGATACTATGTTGAAGATTAAAATTTTTATGTATGTATTTATGATATAAGAGTGTGTCCAATTTCTCTAAATTTTTTTACCTAAATGAAATTACGTAAAACCAAGAATGGGAATTCTAGTATAAATTCCCCATAATATGTAATATAAAAGGATGGGTCATTATAGATGATATTATCGAATGGATCATATAGCTTTATGGGTTATTATTAAGTTAATAGAATGACATAAATGATTGTTTACTTTGTGTTTAAATTTCCATCAAATAGTATTTTAAGATTACCATTGTTTTGTTTAAATTATATCTGTTCAAAATTGATTTCCATAGAAGAAACATGGATGATGGAGTAGGAATGCATCAACATGATTGTATCATTCAGAAATAAAAAACTGGAATATAGGGAATTGAAACTGAGATTTTTGTGACAATAATGGATTTGTTGATTCAGACTATAAATGGTTCTCACATAAATGCAAGAGAACATAAAGATATCACAAAAAAGGAACATGATAATAATGGAAAATTTTATTAGGAAACACCCCTACATTTAGTTATTCTTCTGAACTAGTTGTATCTTAAGGGGGATTAAAGCACCCAAAAAGATATTTGATATCATGGGGTGTTTATATAATCCAAAGGATAGTCATTATATATATCATTATGAATGTGATGTCGATCAGTGGTAATCAATGTAAACAAATATAAAGTAATGAGAAGATACCGATGCATTGGAATTGGATGAATTTAAGAATGTTTTCCTTAAACGATATTTTCCAAAGGTGGTTTGAAATAGGATAGAAAATATATTCTTGTAATTGAAAAAAGTGGAAAATTTAATTGCAATGTATGAAGAAAATATCACTCTATTGCCAAGGCACACTCCAAATATTATTCAGGATTTTCATAGTAAAATCAATCATTCTTAAACATGATTGAATCCATGATATTAATGGGAATTGTCTTTTGGAGAATTAAAATGTTATGAGATGATTTTTTGATGTGATGTGAGGTTATAAATTTATTTTTATAATGATCACATTTTCTTTGAAAACAAGAAGAAAAAATCGTCTAAATGGATGGAAATTGTAAAGAATCAATAAAATAAATATGAAGGTAATAAAATCTATTTTCCATTTTTTGTAAATTATGGTAAAAATTACTATGGGGAATACCATAAAAATTGTCATGTTATTCAAATGTATTATGATTGGACATTTGGCCCATGATTATAATGAAAATTATCTTAGTGTTGTTAATTTCAATTTTGAAAATGATAATATAAAGTGTTTTAAAAATGTTGAGATTAGGAATTATGACCATAAATACCCAATACATGATCATAATGATTTTATGAATCCATAGTATTGGTATAAAGGTGTAGTGAAATACTTTGAAACAACATCAATAGATTTCGGGCCGTCTTATGATGTGGTATTAGTTGAATTGATTTTTTACTCATATTTTTCTATTTTTTTCATACAGGTACTACACATTCATTTTTTGGAGAATTTTTTTTGTAAATTGGATGTTTCAACTCATTAAATTAAACCAAAAGTCATGGTGATAATACCAATCAGAAATATCAAGTGAAAATAGAATTATTACAGTATTCATTTTTTTGGGGAAATTAATTACAATAAATAGTTGTTGTTTTCCCCATCAAATGTTATTATGGGTAAGGATTGGCTTTCTATTTACCATGTTATGATAGATTTTAGAAATAAATATTTTTTTAGAATTAATATTAATTTATATATATGAATAAACCCATATCATTGATATTATATCTAGAAGCTGAGAAACTTTTTGATGATGGAAATGAATGTTATCTTTCACATATTGTTGAGAACAAGAAAACTATTCAAATTAATGATTTTCTAGTGGTAACTAAATACCTATATTTTTTACTAATGTGTTTCTAGTTGTTATACCAGACCAGGATGTCGAATTTACTGTTTTCTTTATTCCTGATGAAAAGACAATTTCCAAACCCCCTAATAAATATGATAAATTTGAATATCTATAATTAAAAAAATAGTTGTAGGAGTTTCTTGAAAATGATTTCATTTATCATAGCACTTCACCATTGGGTGATCTTGGTTTTTGATTAAAAATAATAATGGTTCTATGAGTATTTTCATTGATTATAGAGATTTTAAAAACATTACTATTAAGATCAAGTATCTATTTCAACATAAGAGTGTCTTTTTATCATATCCATGGATGTCATTATTTTTCCATGATTTACTTGAGATCTGGGTAGCAACAGTTAAAGGTGAAAGAGGATGAAATTCTAAAAATATAATTTTGTACCAGATATAGGCATTATTAGTTTTCGTAATGGCAACTTCCTTACAAATGACACCTTCTGTGATTATAGATCATATGCATAGATTATTCTTTAAATATTTGGATACATCTATGATTTTTTATTGATGATATTTTGGTTTATTAAAAAAGACATGAGGATCATGAAAACATATAATGATTTATCTATAACCCCTTAATGGATACATGTTATATTGAAAATTTATAAAATTTTATTTTTTGTTTCAAAAAAATTATTTCCATGGCCACATTGTCAATAATATATCATAATATATGATCTATCAAAAATAAAAGTGGATGATGAATGTTGAAGACCAAAAAATGTTAATCTGATCTGAATAGTTGTTCGATTAACAGACTATTTTCCCCAGTATTTTTTAAAATGATTCATAATTATTTAGACAACTAAAAATGTTTAATAAAAAAGGAAATACATTTATCTATAAAAGAATATTATGATGATTTTTTTGAATGAAATAAAAGATTAGGAAATGATACATTGTTTGGAATTTACCTTCCAAAATAGTGATGTTGTTATCTACATTGATGATTCATTAAAGTGACATTTTTAAATTCTGATTTTGAATGATCTGGTAGTTGATTATTATTCAGAACAACCGAATCTTCCCGAGTTAAATTATCCTACAAATGATTTGGAATTAACTGTTGTGGTTTTACATTAAAAATTTTAACAAATTATTCATATAGATACATGATTGAAATATATACTGATACATAAGATTAAATTATATATTTACTCAGAAAGAACTGAATTAGAATTAGGGAAGATGGATGGAGATTATAATAGATTATGATTACATGATCAATTTCTATCTTGGAAAAGTGAAAAAATTGACAAATGACTTGAGTCGAAAACATCATCCATAATTAACCATGTTATGTGTATAAAATGTCCCTTTGATTAATGGTTTGATGAATTTTTTACTATATGTTGTGGGTATATGAAATTTCTAGGTTTTGTCTCATGTTTTAGTGGAATCATCTATTTTAAAAATAATTATTAAGCATAATAATTAATATTTGGAATTATAGAAAATGTATAAATTGGTAATAATAGTAATTTATCATAATTTAATGTTAATAAACAATGAATATTGAGAATTTTTAAAATATTATGAGTTGATTGTGATTATCTATGGAAGAATGATTTGTTAAGTGAATCTCATAATTATTCTTTTTCAGTTCACACTAGTAGCACTAAGATGTATAGAAACCTTCAGGAGTATAAAATAAGTAATGGAATGAAAAGATATATTGTTGATTTGACCAAGAAACATTTGACATGTCAATAGGTTAATGTATAATTACAATTACTGAAGGGGATGCTTCATTCATTTCTAGGTCATTAGTGGATATGGAAAAACATATTGATGGATTTCATGGTGGGACTACCAAATACTTCATTAGGATACAATGTGATTTGGGATATTGTTTATTGACTGAGTAAATATTAACATTTCCTTCCTATTCAAGATGTAATATCCATAGATCATATTTCTTAGTCATCAGTTAAAGATAATTTCATGTAACATGGATTTCCTCTCTCTATTGTATCTAACTGTGATCTGAGGTTCACATCTCTGTTTTGGAAAGTCCTACAAATGTCAATGGGAATTGAATTTAATCTCAACACAACCTTTCATCCATAGTAGGATGAATATCCAAGGAAAAACATTTATACCATTGAATAAATTATATGATATCTATCAATAGATTACCAAGGAAGTTGGGATCAACATATTTTGTTAGATTAGTTTTCATATAATAATAGTTTTAATTCCAGTATACAAATGGATCCATTTGAGGAATTATATTTAAAGTGGGGTCGAGATACAATATTTTTGGTTGCAATGGGAGAAAGGAAGTTATACGGACAAAAATTAGCCGATGAATTGGATGGGAAAGTGAAAATGATTCAAAAACATATTATGGAATCTCAGAGTAAGTAGAAAATTTGTTTAGATAACAAGGGGAAATATATTTCTTTCGAGGTAGGTGACTAGGTTTTTGATAAAATATCTTTATAGAAAAGGGTAATGTGTTTTGTTTATATGGTAAAGTTATATACATAGATAATTTGTCCTTACAAATTTCTATATAATGTTGGACCAGTTTTCTACGGAGTAGCCTTACCTTATAGTTTATCCTAGGTTTACGACATTTTTCATGTTTTGATACGATGAAAATAACATCATGATTTATCTCATGTTTTCTTACATAAGTAATTTTAGTAGGAAGATAAAATATCATATGAGGATAAATATATTTGGAATCTATATCATAGCGATAAATTATCAAGGAAAATATTAATTCAGCATGTTAATGTTTTTTTGGAGAAATTATATTTTTGATGAAGAAACAAGAGAATGTAAAAATACTATGAGGGAAAGATATCCCAATTTTTTAATTAGTGAATAAAATTGTGAGGAAGAAATTTCTAGAAGGTTGGGTGGGAATTTAACAACCAAGGTAATGATAAAATATTTTTTTTCATATTTAATAGTTTTGTAGTATTAAATAGTAAAACTGATTATAAATATGTTATGTAATTCCTAAAAACAAAAAAGTATCCAGATTATTAAACTAATATCATAAATTTTAATTTTAAATTTATTAATTTTAAAATAATAATATTTTAATTTTACAATAAAATTTTAATTTTTTAAATCAGCATAACAAAATTTTCAAATGGCGAATTTTTTTAAATTTTCTGAAAATATGAAAAAAAATTTGAATAGTAAAAAATAATATTTTTTATAAAATATGATATATTTTGTGATATAATAAACAAATAATTATGATAAAAATATTATTAAACTTATGAAATTAATAAATTATAATATTTTAATAGAAATATTATACAAAAAATAATTAATAACGTGTAAATTAAAATTTATTTTTTGATAAATATAAAAATCATTTATACTGCCAACGAAGTGCCTATATAGTGTCGGAAAAGTTATATTTGGTTCCTTATAGAGAATAATTTAGTGATAAGAATTATTTTCATGTAATGTTTTTAATTATTATGTATAAATGATGATTCTTACTTATATCTTCTCATTTTTGATTTATATAACATGAATCTTATCCAAATGTCTCTACAATGCTTCTACAAGGAAAAAAGCTTCAAATAAAAAAACTAAATAAGTTTTCATGACATTAACATCAGTAAATATACATAATTGATGGATTTAAATAATTATGTTAAGACTAATTAATTTATATTTATTTTATTTATTCATTTTTAATTTTTATAAATGACAAAAATTAATTTTAATACTTGCAAAACACGGATGGAGTGCTTGTCCAAGGAAAAGCCACATAAATTAAATGATTTAATTAAAATTTAAGAACCCTTAAATGACCCAAAAAATAAGATAAATACTATTTTAGGACATGTTTTCTACCATATTCATCAGTGGATTCAATATAGGACCTTTTAGATCCACATGATTAATATTAAGTCACTAATAATATTTTATTTAGAAGAAATCCAAACTATTCACACTATGGTTTTTATTATTATAGCATTTTTAATCTTTGGTTTTCCAAAATAGATGTCTCATAATAAATAGTATTTTGAAATATAAAATAGTTTCCTTAATCATGGATTTTTTTAATATTTACGTAATAAATTATTACCTTAATGGATTGAATAACGATGATATAGTACTTATTAAATTAATGGAAAAAAAAATAAAATATATTAAAAATATTAAAATAAATATAAATTCATATAATTGAACTGATCCATGAATTATAAAAAACACATGAAAATTATAATATATAATAAAATATATTTTATATATTTTGAAACTTGTTTTTTAATGTCATAGTAAAAATATTGTTAAATTTGAAAATAAGGATATTTCATGAATATACTATTTTATTAAATTATATAAAGATCATAAAAATTACAAAATTAGCCAATTTGTGATAATATTTTATTTAAAATGTGATACCTTATTATTTAAAGGCCTATTGTATGTCTTTTCACCTATAATAGCCTTATTATATTATAATATTTTACAAAAATTCCTAAAATTCCCCTCAACTCAATTATAAAAAGGAATTTCATAATTAACTGAATTTAATAACATTGAGATTTATATCATGAAATGTATCTTAAAAAACTCTTCTCCACTTTCCTATACACATTCAATAGTATTAGGTCCCAAAAAAAATACCAATTCTAATGTCCTTAAGGGCTTCTTCAATGAGGTGATATCCAAGATGTAATTTTTTCAAACCACATCTATTAATATTTTCCCTCTTCTATTTTATCCCAACCTCCTTCATCTATAAAGGAATAATAACTCCATTATCATGTATACACAGTATTTGTTTTTCCTAATAATGGAACATCTCATATCGATTTATTTTCTCAATTTCTCTTATTCAATTATACAATAATAATTTCCAAATTATGGGGATTAACTACCTCTAAGGATAATAGGTAATTTTTTTCATTACCACCTTCAAGAATGGTCTTACAACTAATGTTATTGTTATATATGATTTTAATAATAAGATTATAACATATTACATGTTATGGAACTAATATATAGTAATGATATCAAATAAAATAAAATTAATTCATGATGGTTAGAAAAACCACCATAAAAATATTAACAATTATCAATAAACTTTTATAAAACAAATAATCCTCCAGTAAGAAAAAATAATGATATATGTGACCATTTAATCTTTTTTAGGTGGATTAATGTTATATAATTTCAAGTGAGATGTATTATTCCCATTTGAAGATAACATCTATAAACATATTCTACTTAACCAACCCTGAAAAAAAATACCCCCGCGATGAAATATTTGTTATATATAACTCATTTAAATGGACATAAATGATCTGAATAAATTTAAAATAAAAAAAGATATGTGAAATATGTTTTTAATTAAAGAAATAATTAATATAATTTTATTATCTTTGATATTAAATTCAAGTGCAGACTACTTTCATATATAAGGTATGGGAATTTATTTAAAAATCCTCTTTAGAATCTCTTTTTAAAATACTAAGAAGAATTTTTTTACTTATATTTATTGAGTGAATTTTAATAATTTAATGATGAATTAATTTTAAAATTCCTCATTTATAAGATTACATGGATATTTTCCAAGAAACATTTTCCATTTTTGTATACAAATTACTCTTTTAAAATAAGATATTTTCCTCATGAAATGTTTTTATGATAATGGAATTCATATTTTACTATTATTATTTGATTTTTAGGCATTGTTTATGATGAAAGTTGGATCCATCAAAATCCAAATAATGGTGGGTACGTGATATCCATCCAATGAATTGGAATTGTTGGATGTAAACCATAGTGGTTATTCTATGTATAACTACAATGGTTACATCCAAGTATACTCGTAAGGGTTATTTTATAATGGCATTGTGGGTTGAAAATCATATGATATCATTGATGGATTCAATAATAAGTAAGTATATAAATAAAATGATGCCCCAAGTGACCTAAATAGTTTATTTATGATTTCTCTATTTTATTGAAACATTACGTTTTCACAAAGTAAGTATATGTAACTATTAAGGGTGAGAAGAATGTCATTTTGAAAATAAAATAAAGTGTTTATAAGAATTCATGGAATAATGGTTTCTTCCCTTCTTTTTTTATCCCTTACTAATCTTTTAGTTCTCAATCCATGTTTTTGAACTTTTAAAATTTTTAATGAAGGGTAAGAGAAAATAAGTATCCAATATGATTATTGTGAATATTTTTCAGGAAAACCAATCATGGTAAATTTTTAAATACTGTTGTATTATGGAAAAAATGGGTACAATATAGATGATTCAACATGTAACATATGGATTTGCTATGTCATATTATGTCTGAATTCTGCAAAAATATAAATAAACTTATCATTGGTAAATCATATAATGTGGACTCTTATCTAAATTCACTAGAATATACAATAAAAACATATGTGTCATTATACTAAATCTCTCAAGATATACACATGAATACCCTCCTTCTATACACTGAAAAAATAAAATAACCTAATAAAATAAAAAGGACATAATATAATTACATGTAATTGATGAAGTTTCTTAAACCAGATTTCCTCTATCCATAAGAGAATTTGTGAAATATTTCATTTCATTTAAATATGATACTTCTGTGTTATGAGGATAAATAAATACCCTACCTGGATGAAATGTATCATAACATTCCAATTCCATCAAAAGATATGATCATTCCACTAAACCTCACATCCAAAATCACTTTTTATTAGGTGATGTGATTCTTCTGGTCCCACTTCCCTCTATTCTAATTCCTTCTACTGTTTTCCTCTTCATTGTTTTCTACCTTATTATTTTCTCCCTAAGGCTTTATTCCTTCATCATCAAATATATTTAGATCCTATAACTCATAGTGTTTTTAAATAGTTGTTGAAATTCTATATATAAAATCATTTTCTTCAAGTAACCCAATCAGTACGCAACATCTAATCATCATGACTTGAATTCATCTCCCCATTAATTAATATAGGAAACCTTCCACTCAGTTGAAGACTTCCACCTCCCCAACTGGTGCTCCCAATTAATATTAAAATATACATTACATATCTATTGAAAATTTATTGAATTTCGATAAAATGATATGTCTTTATCATAATTTACCCCCAATATTCTTTACTAATTCTTGTAAAACATAACTATTTCATGACAGTATATTCACCTAAAATTATTTTTTTCATATTACCTTACACATATTTTGATATGCCTATTTTCTTGTATCCACTGACCATAATCATTTTCATATCGTAAAACATTTACCTAATTGTTCCTTTAGATGGGTTCAATCTATTTTTCCTATTGAGAGAACATCATTTGATTACCTAAAACTAGATTACTAAAGTGTGGGTAATTATATCTCTATATAGCTTTTTTAAGTGTAACTTATATAGATATTAATTTTTTTCAACAATTAAACCAGAAAGTAGTTCTTAGAACAATCCTAATATGGAGAGGGGTTTTCCTTTTCATGGGTTCAATTTATTACACATTTTATAAACTCATATATTCATATATATTATTGATGGACATCATTGGTGGTGGACTAATGATTTCATAACAACACCATGTGTATTACCTCTTATAATATAATAGAAAATATAATCCATCAAAAATTAAAGGGTGTGGGACCATCATCAGGATCTTACGTGTTGAAGATAAAATTGTTTTAGGGGATGGATATGTTAGGTTAGAGCATGATAATATTGTTTTTTATTACCTAGTTGGGGGGTTTATATGTTTATTTTTTTGTCTAATTTTGTATGATAAAACATTTAGAGATAATTTTATGTCTTATATGATGGGTATGTTAATGTAGTTATGCATTATTCATAACTTATGACATGCCAATGTTAATTCTATGGTTTTTTTTATATTAGGCTATTTAAAATTTTCATTAAACTAGTTTTTATATTGGTTATTATTTTATTTTTATAGGGTATAATATTCCATTGAACAACACTTAGACCCTCACTACTAGTCAGTAGAATATGGTATATCAGGAGGCAATGTGAACGACAATTCATCTTGGGATTAAGTACTATTTATGAAATACTAGACGATGATACTATAATATGGTATTAGAGTTTGTAATGATTAAATGATATCGAATATGTTTTTTTTATTTATTAATTTAATATATTACTGACATGGGAAATGTGTCTAAAAATTATTAGGAATGGTGGACTTGTGACTAACATCATATTTGGAGCCTAGATAGTATATGTATAGATTAAAGTTGAATTTAACAGAGAAACGGGGATACATATTTTGGTTTTCATGGTTATAATTGAGTAATTTATTTTAGATAAATTTATTTTTTTTGATATTAAATTTTTTCTCAAACTCGTGGAGAATAGTGGAATGTGGTTGTACCCAAACACCATTATTGGAATGTAGATCTCACATGAAATGTGTGTTCCTAATTATGGTTTCTATTTTGTTACTATATATTGAATATGAATGGGATTTGACATTTATAGTGTCAATAATAATATATATAGTGTTTTCTAGACAGTTTCTTGTTTTTTTTAAACTAATCCAGACATGGATGTGGTTACTAGAGTTATCGACAGTGTTGATCTTGTATGTGTATGGGGTTTCCAGTACCAAATCCTAACACATGTCAGTATGTTTGTGATGTTGAATGGTATAGGACATATGATTAGTATGAATGTTTAGGGTGTAGTGGGTTTTACATGATAATATAATTTTTTCTATTTATGATATCTAGATTGTTTATCAATATTTATAATGGTATTTGGTTCTTAATGATATTCCACCTAGATGGCCTCTATTGGAGAATTAAGAGGGTAGAGATATGGGAATATTGAGGAATGAACAAGAGAAGGAACCTAAACAAGGAGATAATATTCTAATATAGAGAGATATTCTAGGGATGATATATTAGGAACAACAGGTGGAAGGGCTGAGGAAGTGGTTTTATGATTATATTAGTGTGAACCTCATAGGCATTATACATATAATCAATCATGAAGCTTAGGAGGCATTGAATTCCATTGAATTATGTATGTGGGAATTCCATCAACAAAATATCCATTATCTATGGGGAAATATTCACCCAATGTAGTGGATTATTTGATAAATTTATTGATGATGATTTTTTGTCTAATTAAGAAGATGTCGGGGTAGAGAGTGAAATTTTTGACATATATAGTAAGGGGAAAATGAAACCCTTGTGGTATGTGAAATAACATGCAGGTGGGTGTGAGTGGATGAATTGTAAGGATATACAACAGAGTTTATTTAATAAATTATTTTCTAAGATGATGCGGTAGGATTTAGACCAATATTTTATACTTTTCGTTTAGCGATTGACCACATAATCATGGACTATGTTCTATAGTTTGTAGGATTTTTGTGATTTATGAGTATATTGTAGGGATTGGATGTTGAAATGGTGTGGGGATTTGAGGATGGTTTATATATTGTTATTATGGATAATTAAATCATCATCAGGTTAGATTTTTTTGATG
The DNA here is from genome assembly GCA_963277665.1 of Viscum album. Classification (NCBI taxonomy): domain Eukaryota; kingdom Viridiplantae; phylum Streptophyta; class Magnoliopsida; order Santalales; family Viscaceae; genus Viscum; species Viscum album. The sequence goes on along the minus strand of OY728128.1, from coordinate 254,419,990 downwards.
AAATGAAAAAATAACAAATATTCGAGTATATTTTGAATGATGAGAGTATAGAAAACTATGAAATGATGTCTGTTGAGACATTTATTGGAAAATTAGGTCACTGTAAGTGATTATATGAGGCGAAAAAATTGGGAAGTACAATAATATGATTGATGTCTCCACTAATGAGTGGGTCATCGGTGAGGTGTTTTTAATGTGTAAACATTGTAATTTTTCATGGTCATTGTGATCAAAATCCATTGGAGTGTTTCGAATGTGACCTAGTCAGACATTTGGAGATATTTTTTTGAATGAACTTATAGTCTATTGGATGTCATGGATTGGGTCATACGTGGGATTCTGATGTAGGACCGATAGAGATATTGATATCTAGTGGTCGGTACATATATGCTTGGGTAGGTTTTAGATGTGAAATGGTTAACAAGTTGTGTAGGAAGTGGATTATAATTAGGAGGACTCCATTGGGAGTACATGTATTGAGTATTTGGGCTTCAGGTCAACTGAATATAATTGATTTGATATTTTATGAGTAATCTAGAGTTTCATTGGAAGTTATTGTTATCTCATGATTGTGTTAGTTATTATTTTTTACGATGGTGATTTGTTAATGATGTGTGTTATGTCTATGTGGGATTATTATGTTCTGGTTGAGGTGAAAGCATTAGGTAGGATACATGATAATAATGGGAATTAGTATGGTCTGGGATAATGATATAGAATGGTAGTAACATGTGTGTTCTATGATGTTAAATGAGTACGATACTATCTTTTCATTAGGTAGTTTGTTCTGATGTTAAAAGATAAGGTATTCTGATGTTGGGGAGTAACTATTGACATAATCAATTTATCTGGAATGGTTACATATCATATTTGGGAATAGAATGATATCTTCAAAATCATATCACTGTTCCGGGTGTGTTGGGAGTGGAACACTTATTTTTAGGTTTGTTATGGTTAGGGTTATATCCCAATACATCTATTTGATGAGTTTCCATATTGTTTGAGGGATGTAACAACATGTGTATCCATTATTGTTTATATAGATCAGACGTTTCACTGATCACGAGTTTTTACACTCTTTTGAGGTTTTGGGGTGTTTTAGTATGCCTTTAGATGAATTCGGGAAGATTTTGGAGGCTTAGTGTTGGAATTCTAATGTAAGTGGGAAACCACACCATAGTGTCAGGGATCATGGAATGGGAAAGGGCTATGTAATATTAATATTTTTTTGTAGTATATTGTTCATTCCATAACTAAGGGGAACCATGGTGTGAATGGTAGCTTCAATAGAATGAATTTTAGGGATACTCATGGACCATGTTATAAACAAGCACATTATAGTGTTGTGGGTGTCATCTATGAAAAACCAAGAGTTTAATAAGATTAATTTATGGTTTCTCATTAGATCATAGGAAATTGTGGTTTCTTTCTCCATGAATGGGGATGCGAAGGGAAGAACTACATTATAATTAAGGAATATAATTTTAAATTGTATTCAAAAGGATATGGTTACACCGCATAGGGTAGAATCACTCCACAAAATTACTCAAAGTACTGAATTAAGGATTATATTTGGATCTAAAATTGGTGTGAAACATTGTGAATTAAGGATCCATGTTAAGATGGTTTTCCAAAATGATGGAATTATTCTGTATGCTGGGAAGATACACTGTGATGTGACCTGTGACCTTTTATGGATTTTTTTAATTAAATGTATTTAAATAACGATTTTACTAAGGGTGTGGCCTCATTATTGGATAGTTGGAATGGAGGTCCATAGAAAGTCCCTCCAATAATTCTATAATACCTTTAGTGAGATATCAATCAATTAATTTAATTTAATCGAGTGTTCTATTGTAGGTATTGGTTGTTTGTAAGGCCAGTATACCATGGGTGATTTATTCTGATATCCCTTGTCATTTTTTAATTTTTCATCAATTGCTCCCTAAATCAATATAATTCTGGACAATATTATTCCGTTTGATCAATTATGAATCAAAATTTATTTCAATTATGGTGAAGTCCTTATAACTCTATATAAGTAGATCATATAATTTTCTAGTGCTTTACATGTGTTTATGCTTCATATTATAATTTTTCAATGGAAGGTTTGTGTAGGTAACTGAGTATATAACAACATATAGTTCCTAAAGATTGTGTGAAAAGTTTAGCAGTAGTGTTGTGAGGGTATATAATGCGTATTCTATAAATGGGTTGTATTATATTATATTACCTCTAGGGAGCTTAATGGGAATTATTCAATGTGTTGTAATGTGGCGATCCATTCAATGTGATAGTTGATGCGGTTCGTTGATAAGGTGATGAGTGTATCCCACAAATGTATATGGGAATAATGTTTTTTAAAATTTGTAATGGTAATAGTTTGTGGGGTATTTCTACTCATGATGGGGGATGTGACATGAGGGTCATGTTATCATAGTATAGTTCTCATAACGTGATTTTATGACATATTTCTAGGGGAATAATTTGTAGATTGAGTGGCTTAGGGAAATATTGATGACCATTGATTCAAAAAAGTGATACATGGAAGGTGGGACTACGGTATTATATATTATTAATATCAATAGTTTGGAGTATTATTATTATTATATATTTGGGGTGTTTTTTCTTAATGTATTAAATTGAGAAGGGATGGGTGTCACCATGCCTTGGGTTTCATCTGGTTGTTTATCAGATGTTTAGTAAAGGGTGTAAAAGTCAACAATAATTTGGATATGGAATGTGGATATTATTTTAGGGCCTCATGGTTAAAACTAGATGGTTACATTGGTTATATATTGGTGTGTGTTGTTTCATGATACAAAATTCATTGGATGATGTTGGGTACTTTGGGTATGATATGCCATGGGTATCTCATGCGACTCTAGAACTCACTGAATTGTGTAAAAGGGCCCACCCATGGTTGTAGGATCAAGGTGTAGAGTGTGATTTTGTAGGGTATGGTTTCTTTGACTATTCATAGACTCATATACATATTGATATTTTCTTATGAAACAATTGGATGCGGAATATTGAGTTTATACTCACACCCAACATGAGACTTTTAAGACACTTGTATAATTTATGTTTTGTGGATCAAAAATGTTTATCAACTCATCATTAGAATATTAGATTCAAATGATTCATCTATTTCACGATATGGATATCTGTGGTTGGAGGTACACTGAGTAGATCCACATTTACATGTTCAGGTTATATTTCACTATTTTTGGACATCTTTTGTGTGATAATCATATATGTGATTTTTTATGTCTTTTATGATTTTTATGGAATTATATATTTTGTATCTAATGTTTTATGTTAACATTTATGCTATGATTTTATATCAGGTTTGGTTTCTTAATAATTTACATTTAATATATCTATTATGTTTGTAGTTTTATTTTTATAGGATATATCCTACAAACAGCACTCTTTATACCTTCGCATCACGTTATTTGATTCTAGAATATAGGTATATATTCTTGAGGACATTGTGATACTACTTCGTTCTTTGTTCAGGTGATCTAGGGCATGGATTCTATAAATTGGTATCAAATAACATTAATGTAAAATAATACATGGAGAGTTATATTTTTTACTTTCAGTATTCATTTTGGTTATAATTATTGATTGGAATGGTTTATGGTTATTTAATGTTCCAGAAATAACCTACTTATAATTTTTAGACATTACTTTTTGGTGTAATTCAACATAAAAAATAGTTCATGTGGTGACTAGTGTTGTTTGTTATGTGGATATTTTTGGTGTATAGTGTGTACGGTACCTTACCCTAAATTGAGAACATATGTTCATAAGGCTAGTTGATATGGGACATTGGTCAAGTAGGGATTTGTATGGAATATTGGGTCTTTTTTTCTATTAAAACATTCCAAAATTGTGATATATGTCTTATTATATCAATATTGAGGATGATATTTGGTTGTTAGTTATATTCAATCTATACAATCTTTATTGGAGCTTTTAGAGGGATGAAATATGGTTCCCTCAATGCGAGCACTAGTGAAGGAACCTAAGGGTATATATGATCATTCATATAGTATTTAGGATCCATAGTAGGTAGTTCAGCCATAGAGACTATATGAGATATGTTTTTGGATTGATGAAGAGATTTGTGAGTTCATTTTATGGGTTATATGAAGTTTCATTCAAAGATATTTGGGATTTGATTCATCAATTTAATATATTATATGATATTTACAGTAAAAACATTCTTCTCTTATCTTGGGTGATGGTGGACACCATGTATATGAGTAATATATCACTTTTTTGGAATAATATTTATCAAATTGTGTCTCCAATATTGTAAAGGGTAAATGTGGTAGAATATGTTATCATGGGACTAGTGAAACTCCCATGGGATATATAGGTATTGAAATAAATTCATGATGGGATGAATTTGTTGGAATTCAAGGAGATGATCTTTTTAAAAAACATTACTGAGGTGAAAATCGTGGAATGATCCAATGAGTTCATTTTTGTGGTTAAGGAAGAGGTTTTAACAATGGAATATAATTAAATGTTTTACATATCATCTACATTTTTGGATGATGTTAGTGATGTATAATATCAATAAGCTGTAGCTATTTGATAATGGGTTATTATATTCATTCATGGTATTGGTAACATAAATTGGGATGAAAATATTTTTAAAATTAGTGATCCAAACATGAATTGTGGAGTATGATATGATCAAATAAAGTATACCTATATATGAAGTGGTGTTATGAGAGATTGGTGGTGGAGAATTTGATAGAAATAAGTGGGTAAATGAGGATACTAAACAAGTATGTCAAATAAGAGGATTAATATTTACACTATATAGAGTGTATCATCAATGATGTGTTTTCAGTATTGATATCTAGGTAATATTTATTCCCAGTCTGATCAACCAATGAAGGAGTTATCGATATTTTTCTAGGTGGGACATTTCATGTTATTCTACCAAATAACCTTACAGTCTACTAGGGGTCATAGATTTGGTCACACTCAAGAAACATATGGTGGGTCAGAATTTGATCTAGGATATTGTAGTAGGGACACACGTACATGGAAAAATTGTGGAATTATATTGAAAAAAATAGTGGTGGTAGTGGATGACAGTGTGTGTGATTCTGTAGGGAGGAAAAGAATTAGTAATTCAAGAATTATGCTACATATATATGATGTAATTCAATAATGTTGGACATTATTCGATTTTGTGAGTTACATAATGAGTTTTTTAGTTTGAATTTTGTATAAAGGGTACCAATACCTTATGTGTTATGCATAAGTGGGTAAAAATGTGCTAGTTAATGTTTGGGAATTAGGTATGATGTACGATGATAGTACGTATTAGTATGATGTAGGATTATTATATAGGATGGTAGGAACATTTGTGTTATAAGATGATGTACATGCATGAAAAAACAATCGTATTGGGTGGTTGGTTATAATGGTACCAGGTAGTTAATGGGGTGCACCCATAGAATAAATCAATGTATATAATTTAGTTAGATGATATATTTGGGAATAGTTATATTTAAATATAATTGTCTTAATTTTTAGAGTTCATTGTAGGAGAAAAAACATGGATATAGGTTGATTTTTCTTAGTTTTATAGACTGAGAAAGCTTGTGGATGAGTTTTCATATAGTGGGGAGGTTGTATCATTACATGTATTGGAGAGAGGAAATTAATGTTTGATCTTGGGTAAATCATGTGTGTTTTAACCCTGATTTGGTGTTGAGGATTTTGTCACAGGTTGAGAGTCAAATATTAGGATTTTTCTTGGGATCAAGCATAAAACTATATAGAATGATGGAAACCAAAACATGGTGTAGGGAATCACTATGTAGAAAAGGGAAGCATCATAATAAGATTTTGTTTTGGATCATTTGTCTTATTGTAGTTCAGGTGAACCATGAAATGAATGGTAGCTATGTTGGAATGAATTGTTTCGGATAGTTGAGGTCCACATCACAACCAATAGAATTGCGGTGTGGTGGGAATTGAAAAATAACAATTGAGAGTTGTGTAAGAATAAATTTTTGGCTAGTATTTTAACATGATGAAATGTTTTTTTATTTAGATAAGGGTGTCAAACAAGGTAATGTTTCACTATAGTCAAGGAATTATTTCTTGAATGGTTTCTAAAGGGAGGTAGTTTCACCATAAAGGGAAGTTTTAGGCCCCGATGAAACCCTAGGAACTATAGTTGGGGTTCTAGTTTTCTTTGAGGGAGGTGTGTTGGTATGTGTCCTAAGGGGACGTCCCATGAGTTTTGAATTGACAAAGGGAATTGTGTCATTAGCTTGGGGGTCACACCATGATCTTCCTTGAGTTCACTTCATTCTGGATATTAATTATTTTTTAAATAATGATTTATGTGCAGGTTTGACCACATCGTCACATTGTATTTATGGGGATTTCTATAATTCCATCACATCATTATCTGAATTGCATGGTAAGTAATTCATTGATTCCTATCAATTTATTTAGTGTTTCACCACAAATAGCAGGTTTTATAAATCAAAACTACTCTTGGGTGTCTATTTCCAGTATCTCTTGTAAATTTTTCACATTTCATCAGCAATTACCCAAATCATTGGTTTTTACAACTTATCAGATTTCATCCAATTCTTGTGAATCAAACTTAGATTATCAGAGAGAAGATCATTTCTAACTCTGGATAGGAATTTAATAGATCAATATAATTTAATATTTGTTTTATGCATCCTATGATAATTTAGTGTGAGTAGTGTCATGTGTGTGACTAGGTGCATAACCAATTTCAGTGTTGATACTTGTTGAGAGATGTCAAGATGTTTTGTGGGTATTTTTCAGGTTTTATGGAATGGAATTTTTTAATTGGTTGTTTCTATATATTTTATGGTAATGTTTTCATTCTTTTTAAAGTATTGATCCAAGGTATGTGATGGTGGATTTTCATCTTTGGGATCATGATTGATGTAACACATGTGACTATGCGGTGATGGTGGTTCATCATATGATTCATTGTTATAATTTATTGATGATTTATACACACAAAAAAGGATAAGATTTTTCGGGTAGTGTGCACATAGGACAATGCCCAAGTGGGTTTTTACCACCCTTTGTTATAGTTATCCTCCACAGATTTAGCAGGATAAGGGGATGGTGTTGACTATGAATTCAAAAGAAATATGTGTTTAATATGGGAATATGATCCTAGGGTATATTAGTATAACAAGTTATGAGTGGTATTATCAATATATATATATATACATATGATATGTTGGGAATGATGGGACAAAGTTGGTAATGTATGGATGTTGTCATTCTAGTCATTTCATTAGGATAATGAGATAGTGATTGGTCTAGGGTTTTAAAGACAATGTGTTTTGTGATACAATATGTTGACATAACTTTTGGGTTTAATGGCTGACTCAGGACTATTAAAATGGTAATGGGTTGACATGTAATATCACGTGACATGAAACAAGTTAGAATAATATAGATTCTTAAATAATAAAAAATGTGTGTATCTCATATCATAAAAGCGATACTAAAGTTGGTAAAGGAGCTTGTGGATAATTGAGTGTGGTGTGGAGTATGATTTTCATGTTATTCGTTGTCGTTTATTTTACTTTTTACACACATATATTTATTGATATTAAAAATGTATATCATTAGTGGTGTTCTACTTATTTCTTATTCACACCACATATGAGACCTCTAGGACTTGTGTATAAGTTATATTCATGGAATAAGAACGAGACTTGGATCGACAATAAGAGATTACTAGATGGTGGTTGGTTGTTTGATGAGATAGATTTGAGGTAGATTGAATTATTACTTTTTTATGAGTAATAGATTTTATTTTTCCATCTTATAAACATTTTTTGCATGATTAGACTATATGAACTCTTTTTATATCCTATTTTATAAGTGTGGTATTTTAGTTATTCATTCGGTGTAGATTTTTGTATGTTTCAATCTATTCTATGGATTTATATCTTGTGTAGTTGTTATTTATTTTTCTTCCACTATTTTTTTATTATTTGTGGTATTATCATTAGAGTTTATCATCTCCCCAATATCACCCCTGCCACCCTAATTGATTTCCAACAACCACTGGAATATGAGGAGGTTTTCCTAAGGCTAGTTGGTTTCCAACATGTTTGTTGTTTAGGATTCCAAGATACAGATGATATAGTTTACAGGTTTAAAAATAGGCTAGAATATTTTATGTTATATCCATATCATGATTTTAATTATTTCGAAATAATAATTTATGAATTTGAAATTGTTTAATAATGTTTTATAAAATTTATTTAAACAAAAAATGTGTCTTGGTAAATTATAGTGATAGTGTGGGAGATGAATCTTTAACTAATATATATTGTATAACTAGAGTTTTGGGGTTCTATTTTTCTAAATTGAGTTTTGTTATTTTTATAAATATCATTATAGATAATTTCCCCTAAATTATAAAGCCTTTTAATTTTTTTCCTAATATGATAATACTTGTCTATATCACTTTTATTTAGGATTTGGGTAGATACCTTCTTGGGTGAGGCTTGTGATGATTATAGTGGCATAAAATTGTTTTTGAAGGTTTTAGCCTGAAACTAGTTACACCACTACTATACCATAGGTTTTTGTGGTTTATGGTGTTTCCCTATATAGAGTAGGAAAGGAGAAATGGTCTAGGGTGGGTGTGGTCATGGGAATATAGTGCAAGGAATGGAAATATGGGCCATCGAATAATCAATCTCATCATGCCCATTTTGGAGGTTGAGGTGAGAGAAATGGATTCGGATATTAATCACACCATAAGGCACCACTCTTTCACTCTAGGTGTTTCTGAACACCGTAACAATGGTGTAGGTAATTTTTGATTCCATGGAGGTGTTTTTTTATTTTGATATGTCCAAAACAATCATAGTTCATAACAGATATCATATGTTGAAAGGGAATGTTTTGGGATCAGGAATAAGGGGTCTTTAACCCAATATGAATCAATTGATTACTCCAATAAATTAACTTAAACCACATATATTATGGATTCCATCATCTATATTATTTTAATATACACTTTGGATAGCCATGGGAATCCCTTTGTGCATTAATGTTTTTATCTTGAATAACCACATTCATCTCGACCCTATTAGATCCACATTTCATGTGAATCAAACAATGGATGATAGAGGATTTTGTCACTGATATAGACTTGTAAGTGTCTTTACACACTTTTGTGTTTATTGTTCCTTGTGTGAAATATGATCTCTCCCTTTGGTGAGACTTCGACCTACCATTGATGGAGATGGTTGTAGTCATGTAAGTTTATGTTAATCATTTCCCTTTAATTGAATCCATTATCTACCAAAATATATAATCCGTGTTATTCTATGACATAACTGCATATCAGAATTGTTTGTAATTGATCTTGTTCTTATTAGCGTGTAAACATGGTTAAGAAGATGAGGCATTAATTAATCTAAACATTGACATCAACAAGTTTGAGGTAGGATGTTCTTTACAATATAGAGTATGTGTATATGTTAGATAGCATGAATTTAAATTTTGTTCTTATTTTAATTGATTTTGTTGAATATTAATCAAAAAGGGGTTCATGTATATATTATGAAACTCATATTTGAGATTGATCACATGTGTCTATTTTTCAATTATTACCTATTCAATTATGTTATACCCCAAGATATATGTGAATAATGCGATTTCATTGTTTCTGTGTAATATTTTTTTTTGTATATTGTAGGCCAATGTTGTTTAATGAGTGGTTCCATAGTGATAGGTGGACCCATCATGGTCTAGGTGTCCTAGATGGGGAGTCTGTTCAACCACAGTAAATGACATGATGATAATACCATGTTTGAAAATTCGACATGATGGACTTGTGTGGCATGTCCTGGGGGTATATTGTTCATAGTTGGCCTGGCCTAAGTGGAAAAAGTGGTTCCTAATAGCCTTTGGTGACTTTACTCAAAACAAAATGTTGGGATATAATGATATTGTTTCCTGAACCATTTTACTATTAAAATATGATGGCATTGGGGGCCTGACCAATGAGATAAATTGGAATTAAGAGCCTTCTATGTCAACGTAATACTTGTTATCTCTATGTTTTCTATTTAGTACACAAGGATACCTTTTTTCTACACCATTTAATGACATTTATTATAACATTGGTTTGAAAATTAATCATGAATGGCCCGAAGGCATTATTTTTTATTTTTATTATAGATAATACCCCTTTTATGGGTTGAAGGGGAACCTATACATGACCCGTAGCCCCAAGGAACAAGGCCTGACATGACCCGTAATACATGACCTGAAGGCCCAGAGGCATTCCATGCCCAATACATGACCCGTAGGCCCAGCCCACTAGAACTGTCCCACCCCAGCTTCTACATCATTGAATGCCTTTAGATCCCCACCTGCATTGCTGATCGGCTAGCATTGCCCCGTACAAAGATGCATGGTTCCTGGTCCCGATGGCGGTTGCCATACCCTTTCATTCTTCCAAACCGGTTAGCTCTGCTTCTAGTGACTACTACTGGTGCTCTGATCATCATCTGAAGCCTACTCTATGTGAACTGTGGTACTTCATGGTCTTCAATGGCTTGAAGACCCTGTGTCCTGAAGGCAATTGATGGCCCAAAGGACCTGAGACACGTAGGCCCAAACCGGTGGCCTGAAAGCCCAAATCAGGTGAATGTCCGGTTGTTACAGTACAGAACAGCGCCTGTTACAATACCAGCTACAGTACTGCTACAGTACATGGAAATTTTCCTCTACCCGGTTTTGAACCTGGGTCTCTTGGATGCCAAGTAGGAGCCCTTACAACATGGGTACCAGCTCGTTGGCTTCTAACATTAAGCTACAACAGGTATAGTTGGGGGATTATTGTGGCCTGATTCGTGCAAGGATTCTCATTAAATGATATTATGCTACTACATTATTTTTATTTATTATCATTACATAAACTATTACGCATATAGAATCAAGTTAAGGACATTTTGATGGTGCCTTATTGGTTTTATACTAACACCCTATATGGGAATCTCGATTCATTTGAAATCTGATTTATTATTGATTAAGGAATGTATGATGCGCCAATGATAAATATTTGGGAGAAGGGGCATGGTAATTTGAGGTGTTACATAAATTTTATCTCGAGTTTCTCAATAGTTCTTTTACATACATGTATTTCTGAAACTTTTTAACCTACATGATTGGGTTAGTTTATTATTAACCTCTATTACATGAGATATATTCCATTCCATTTTTATCAGTGTTTTTTATTCTATTGTGTTATTTTTTATTCTTATCTTTATTGATATTTTTAGTAATGTATCCCAACTAACGACATTAAAACTACCACTACTGACACACACCTGTCATAGGGTGTGGAAAAAAATCATTTAATATGTTAATATATAGTATTGTTGTAAACCATGGTTGTTTCTTGAGAGGAGCGTACAACAATCATGTTTTTCACTTTGTTTTGGAATTGTTTTTGTTTAGAAATTGAGAGAAATGAAAAAAACGAATAAATTAAGTAAAATATTGAAAATAATTTGATATATCATGTGATTTAAAATAGTAATATAAAATTGGGTGATCAGGTTAGGGTTTGACTTCCAATTTCAATGTTATCATAGTTCGATATATTCCATTTCTCTTCTACTAATCCGATTAATGTGAGATTCCAAAATTGCTTCCTCAAAATTATTTATTCAATGGTTTTGGTGAGAGTAAGACATAACAATATCTTTTTTTCCCTACTCTCATTCATTTTTAGAATTTTTTTCAACAAATAATCTCAATTAATTGAGGCAATTCCCGATTGGGTCTTATTTATCCCAAACAATATTGAATATTCACAACAACTCTCACACGTACTAATAGTCGCCAAGTACTTCAACAATAATCTCTGATCTATTCCATCATATATATACCGAAACCTAGTGAGGGAGATAATTTTCATTAATTAAAAAATTATAACATAATATAAAATCAAATACAATCGCATAATATAATATAAACTTTTAACTCCAATTGAATCCAACGTTGTAAAATAGAGAAAACATTTTATAACTTTAAGCGCATGATCTCAAACATTAACAAATGAAAATTCTATCCATCCAAAATCAATTATATGATTTACCCAACCATGTTAATGGTAATTGATAATAATGGAGAGAAATAAGGCATTACAAAACTAAAAATAAACAAAAGAGGGAAAAATAAGAACATGAACATTTCCCCAAGAATCTGTCCACCAGAAGTTCAGATTTAGTTCATCCACCAAATGGTCAAATATGGAGGAGGTACCTTTTTATAGAAGATTAGTAATATAGTTTTACATATACCCATGATGTGTGAAGGAATTTGGATCCTTGTTGAATGAGTTAGGTCTGAATTAACAGACCTCACTTTTTTGGGCCGCCAATCACAATTTCACCAACCCTACTTTAACTAGTTGAATTTCAACATAATGATTTTATTTCTCCATCAAAATTAATGGAAAGCTTCATAGTAATGTGTCAAATCTCACCCAGCTAGAAGCACCCATTCTGGGGGTCGGTATCCAAATATATGCCTCACTGAATGATGTAAGGTCCATTCTGCTAGCCAGAATAAGTGTTCACATTAACCGTTTTTTTTTGGATTGATGGATTTTGAATTGGATATGGGGCCAGATGAATTTTATGTAAACCACAAATAAAGTCATCCTAAAAAAAGAAATTACATGAAATGGATTAATATTGTAGGATTTATTCTCTAAATAAAGAGGCAGCATAAAACTTTTAAATGTCTAGCATTAACAGATTTTTACATTTAAGCTCAAAACTCACTAAAATACATAAAATAATGTAAATAAGATCAAATTGATTAATGGTAAGGAATTAAATATTTTAATAACATATTTAGAAATATGAAAATATTATCTCTTTTCATTCCCCCACATATAGAACTTGGACTCTAGGACAAGTAAAAATAAAAATCAAATAAAATAAGATTTAAAACACAAATCCATGAGATCTAACAATTTAATACCATGAAACGAAAGATAATATGCCTCTTAAAAAAATTATTTAAAGTCCTCCATTTATATCATTCAATATAATTCCACATTATTTATCCTCCCATGCACACAAAAAACATGCCTCGCTTTCATTTTCTCTTATCACACAAATGTAAATTTTCAACAATGTTTTTCTCAACCAATACTCATGCAAGGGTAACCATAGGCTTGATAAATTCCCACATCACCATCCGATGTGATTAATGGAAATATGTTTTTTCATGAAAGAATTATATGGTTTTTTGTGGGCTTAGGTAGGTAGGATTTATATGTGAAAAATTATGAGACTGAATGAGGAGGGTTTGGATCTTTTTTAAGCAAAATTGTATTATTCTAATTTTTACTCAGATATGGTCTCCTCATCACTCCACATATTAGTAAATCAACACTATCATCCTGAAAACTCAGTGAAATTTCAAACCATTTATAATTTCAAGAACAATAGTTTCAATAATATCAAAAAAGATTTTTCTTGAAAGCTCTAGATAGACACAACTTTCTTTTTATCATTGGAAGCTCAAAAAGAAAAACTTCTCATAAATGAAAGCTCTAGATAAGTATCATCTTTCAACAGAATTATTTTTTTAGTGCAAATGAAATCTCTTCAACATTTTATTTTCCACCCAAAGTATCACCAAATTATGTAGCATAATACAAGACAACATCCCCCATAATTAAATTTAACTAGATTTTTCAATTTCACTTCAATAGCGGGTTGGATAGGGAAAATTGGTTTATGATGTTGCTAACCTAATAGGTTGTTCCTAGATTCAAAGGGATAAAAGGATTAAATTTTCATGTTATGACATAATTAAAAGGATTATTTTTATAACGAGGCTTTAAAACCAAAAAAATTCTTAATCATTTAAAAACATGAACCTCAATCCCTCAAGTTTTGATAGGAGTAAATCACTATACATTTCATGAAATTCATAATGATATGAACTTAAAACAAATTCATTTTTAGCATTCATTTAATCTTGTTTTCATTGAATAAGTTGTTTCAATCATATAAATTGGTTACCAAAATGGTGGTGATAATAATTTCCTCTAAATATTTTCAAAAACACAAAAAAATTTGAAGAAAGTACACTTTTTTTAAGACAGTAAAAAACGACATTTGAAAATACTAAATAATAATGGTTTAATCCTCCAAACATAAATTAAGGAGTTTCTACAATGAATTCAATTGGATTTAAAATGTAAGAATATTTTTAATTGAATCACAATAATCATGAATGTGATAAGGAGAGGTAAAACCTGACTTATTGAAGGTGCATTATTGAATAATGCTCTAAAGTGCCACATATATAAAATCCTACAACCAAAGGTAGATAATAATACACAATAAATTTATTGAATGAAATTAAAATATAAATTGAGTGATAAAATAATGATGGATCTTGGTTTGATCCCCCAAGTGGGCCTTGGTTTTTTAATGCCTCTAGATGGGTTGTTTCGGTTCGTTATCGCCAATCTAATTGTGGGTGATGTTTCTTTTAGATGAGCCAACATAAATTCTTCCTTCCATCATGAAATTCTTATTTTTTGAAGAGGAATTAGTGGATAAATTAAACCAAATCCACCCCCATTAAAATGATATTAAACATATATGGTGGGGGTTGGAAAAATAATGATTCCTTCTCATTCAGGGTTTCCACTTTAAAAACTTCTCCATCATTCTCTAGCGGTTCCTCATGTATGCTGCATTAAAAGAATACTCAAAGGGAAAAATATAGGTAAATTATATTTAAAAAAATTGAAACATGATGAATCAATAATGAATTATTCCCTTTCAAATTAAGCATTTTCTATCACTTTTTCCTTAATCAATCCCACGTGGATTTCATCTTGAACTCCTTTCAATGAATGATCGACATGTTCGGGGAGCTTCATATGTTCCGCATTAGGTGGATTTTATTTTTCATCCTCCTCCACCAAGTAGAGAGATGTGTTGATGAAATATAATAATTTCATGAAAGGGGAGGTGATACTCAATTTTTATTCAATAAAACTAGAACATAATGAGTTCACGAGAAGATCATCTCCCCGAGTTTGTTCATCTTCAATTGCTTCTTCAATGGAACAAACCTCTTGGAGTTGAGTAGTAGTAGATAGAGACAGGAAGTCACGGTCCTCCAATTATTGGATCTCCTTAGAAAAATTAGGGAAGACTATTGGGGGATATTCATGGACAATGAAAACTTTATGAAATTTTAGAATCTAATTGGAGAACAAAGTTTGCTCCATGGGCATTGCTTCAAAAATTTGTTTGTTCATATCCTCCCTCAGGTCATCAATGAATTCATTGAATTCCCCCTATCCATTATTTGACGTCCAAAGTAACCTCACCTTTCTAGAAATAATAGAAACACCATATTACATAGAAAAAGGTCATATACTAATTGGTTCTTTTACTTTTCGGTAATTATTCCATGAATTAATGAAATGATCATTTCGAAACCACATGGTAACCGATTTTCTAAACATATTTTTAATGCTAAATGTTTGTAATTGGATTGTTGAATTACCTCTCTAGAAAGAATGTCATGTTTTGACAGAGACTTGTCATTGGGTGTGGAATGAATTATTTTTCTAACTTAAAATATTATATAGTGGTTAACCTAGGTTTTCTAGTGAGAAGAGCGCACAACAATCTTGTTTTCACATTGTTTTTGAATTTGTTTGGTTTAGAAATAGAGAGAAATAAGAAAAGGAATAAATTAAGTATAATATCGAAAATAAATTGAAGTATCATCTGACAGAAAATAGTAATATAATATTTAGTGATCAGGTTATGGTTGTATTTCTAATTTCAATGTTATCATAGTTTGATTTTATCCATTTCTCTTATGCTAAGACGATTAATGTGAGATTCCACAATCGCTTCCACTCAATTCATTGGTCAATTGCATTGGTGAGATTAAAACATAAAAAGATATAATTTTTTTCAACAATCTTTCCTTTTTGTGATTGAGTTTAAAAAAATACGATCAATTAATTTAGGCTATTCTCGATCGGGTATTGTTTATCCCTAACAATCTTGAATATGCACTACAACTCTCACACGTACTAAAAATCTCCAAGTACGTCAACACTAATATCTAATATATTACTTATTATATATATTGTAACCTATTGTGGGAGATAATTTACATTAAACAAAGAAATAATAAAAATTGAATATAAAATTAAATACAACTGCATAAGAAAATATTAATTGTTATTACAAATTGAACCCAAATTTGTAGAATAGGGAAAACATTTTAAAACATTAACACATGAACTCAAACATTAAACAATAAAAGTTCTTACCTTCCCAAAATTACTTATAATATTTACCCCAAAATGGTATGGGTAATTTAGAATAATGGGAAGGAAGAAGGAACTACAAAACTAAAAAGAAATAAAACAGGGAAAAAGAACAACATGAACATTTTTTCTCGAATCTTTCCACAAGAAGATCAACTTCATTTCATCCTTAGTACGGTAAAATCATGAAGATTTCCCTTCTTATATAATGTTACTAATGGATTTTTCAATCTACCCACGAATTTTCAAGGCATTTTGAGTCGTGTTGAATGAGTTATAGAAGAATTTGTAGACCTAACTTTTTCTGGCCGCCAATCACTATTCCACCTACCCTAATTTGACTGGTTAAATAGAGGCTTAAATGATATTATTTCTTCATAAAAATTAATGGAAATATAACTCATACGGTTTTATATCTAACCCATATAGAAGCACCCAATATGGTGGTTGGTGTCCAATAATATCCCTTATTAAATGAGGAAAAGTCTATTATTCTGGCCAAAATAGGTGTTCAAATTAACTATTTTTTTTGGCTTATTGGAGTTAAAATTGACTCTAGTAATAGAAGACTATTATTTATCCCACTAATCATTTCATCTTAAAAAAATCATGGGAATTGGATGAAAATTGTATAATTTTTTCTCGGAATACAGAGGAAACATAAAACTGTTAAATGTCCATAATCAACAAACATTCACATTTAAGTTCAAAAATCACTAAAAACATAAAATAATGAAAATTATATTAAAATTTATTAATGGTAATGGATTAAATAATTTAGAAACATAATTATAAATATGAAAATATTATCTCTTTCAACTACTAGTTGACAACCTCTTGCCTATGGGAGGACCTTCGTGAGGAAATGAGTACTACAGATCGAACATTATGATTTAGGATGCAGTGTCCAAAAGTGGTATCAAATGAGGTTTTCCACAATTCATTTATTAATTATTATGTTTTTGGGGAAATTAGTATAGGTTTTGTGAAAATTGGGACTCAATCGGGGGAGTTTCATGTGTGATTGGCCGTTACTTTTGTAATAGACCCATGAGTACCCATTGTTTGGATTGTAATTATAGTTATGGTTGTATACTTTCATGTTAATCATTAGTATATTTAAATATTACTATTTAAGTGATTTGGGTGCATTCATGTGTCATTAAGATGCATTTAAGATTCCATTTAATATATATATATATATATATCTGATTAGTGTTGCATATAGTTCAAACAAAATTCATTAATATGTTCTATTATTTGATTATATATTTTTTTCCGAGTTTTTTTTGATATATCTATGATGTTTGTGTCTATATATATTGTTATGAATAATGTGAGGGAATTCGAAACTATTCTTTACACATAAGTAATATTAGGACTAGTCTATTTTACTGATACTAATAGCCTCTTAAGTTATGTTTTTTTCATAATCCACTATTTTTTCAATTAAAATATTATGTTTTTATCTATGTAGGATCCTATATTTGTTCTAAGAGTAGGATGTTATTTAAAAACATATTTCTCATTGGAATATTATATGACCACCCAGAAAAGCTATATAGGATTCTCCCACATGGGAAGTCATCATTGTTCTACCAATACATATTAAGGAGGAAACTTTTTCACTGACTCTAGTGGATTAGGAACTGTGGAAACTTTATCCAAGAGACATATGTATAGTGATCTTTTAAAGATGAGTTTATAAGACTATCTTCAAATATTCTTGATACATTTATCATCAACACCCTGCATTCTCCCATGTAACTAGAGGCCCTTAGGATGATGAGGATTGTATGTATATCATCAATAATATCTTATATAGAGTAGAGACACCAAAAGATCAGTGGGTAAATTTGTATTATTTTATAATTCATGGTCTTTCTAGGAGGTGGTGGGGTTCTATGAACTAGACAAGATGAAATGAACATCTGGTATTATAAAATTTTAAGAGCAATTTATTCATTGATTTTTTAGTTATGTTGAAAATGGTGAATGATTGTATTTCATTGGGATTTAAGAATATATGATGATAGTGTCTCTTTTATCAACAAATTTCAATGAGTTTCTATAGTTATCTCCTCTATTGGTTGTGAATGAGATGGGGAAGGCTAGGAAATCATAGGAAAGCCTCTTGGCAGAGTTTAAAATCTTGGTAAAGAATATAAACCTAATGACATATGTGTGTGTTCTTTCTAAGACCTAGAAGATTGATTATTGGCTATATAAGGATAGATATATTGTTTTTTTATTGTTCCTTTAGTGGAATTACTTGTGATACTTAAAATGGTAGGAAGAGAAATGAGGATGATTATGGCTAGAGAAGTTGTAAATAGATAGAGAAGTGTAGGGTTTCTTCATCACCTTCTATGGTTAATGATATTCCTAGGTGTTATAATAGTAGACATAGTGAATATAATTATAATTTTTTTCCGCATGAGTTATATAAAGTATCTTCAGTGAACCATGAAATGTAATTTATTGAATTTTTTCTTGAAGGCATCATTCAATATGTCTCGTGAAGGTACCATTCTGATGCAATCATCGATATGTGGGACAATTTGGGGTCTTTAGTAAAATGATTAGACCCTTAATATTATGATGACCTAAGAGGGTTATTTATATTAGGGACAAGGTCATTTAACTTAGGAAAGATAAGTGTACATAGTAAAGAATATTATGACTAATTGAAAATAGGGACCATTAAAATTTTTATGTATTTTATTGATCACTTATATTCTTTATAGAAGTTTTTTGATACCTATAATTCCCATTCATTTCATTGATGAAAATTGTTATTAGGATTTACTTTTTGGGAAATTTATGTTCTGAGTTTTTGAATCTCGATACCCCCTTAGGGAAGAAAGTGGATCATCTTCAAATATCTACTAGATTTCTGGTAATAGTTGTTGACTATGGACATATATGGTATTTCAATGTAATCTTCATCATGGACTACCAGACTACCAAATGGGCACACATCAACTACTAAAGGATACAAGAATACTAAACTATAGAAAAGGGGAGTTTGTTATATCAATTTAATGGGATGATGTAGTATATAAAATGGGATCACACCTAAAATTTAATAGGGGTATTTTAGAATATGATTATAGTATAATTATTATAGTTCACACCATTGTAACCACTTATTTTCGACCAATGCTGGTCCTGTATCAGGATGTTATCCCAAAAAATGGTTTAGGTCCCCCACTATAGAAAGGAAATTATATATATATATATATCATACTCATTCAGGGAGAATAAAATATATTGATCCCCCCTTAACATATGATGTCAAATTAAATAAAGAAACATAGATTATTGATCAATTATTTAGATGATAAATATTTTATTATACTAAGAGAATCTATCTAGGGTGATCCATTGTTCTCCATAAATAAATAAGATGGAAGTCATTATTTGTGGATATAAAATAGGAAGCTAAACCGTGTAACAATAATTAAATAGTACCCATTTTCTAGGATTAATCACATGCTTGAACCGTAGTGAGGATTTATATGATTCTATAAGATTGAATTAATGTCAGGATACCATCAACTTCAGGTTCGAGAGGATGATATACCCGACAACATTCATGATTAGATATAGAGTATAACAGTATGTTTTCATACATTTCAGGATGAAAAATTCCATAGTAGTGTTAATATATTTCATGAAACATATCATCCATTCATGTCATGAATCCTTTTTCATTTTTTTCAGAAAAATATCCTCATATACTCAATGTCACTAGAAATTCATTCTTGGAATCTTGAAATTGAATTGTGTACACAAATAGTGTATTAGAGTTATGAAAATCTATCATAGTTTTACATTTGGATTTAAGAGGTCAGGTTCATGGGGAATATCATTTATGATGAAAGAATTTCTATGGATCTAGAGAACGTTTAGTTGGTGGTGTATTTATTTGAACCAAAAATTCATTTGAGACTAGTTGCATCTATGGTTTAGTTTTTTACTATAGAATCCTCATACCAAAAACCTCCCATTTGGATGTTCATATAAGAAGGCTCAAAAGAAGGGGGTAATTTTTGAGTAGAAAATTTTGAGTGAGGTTGTCTTCTTGGGGATTAATAAATATGATGACAACCCTAATTCTGAAATTTCTTATTCCAAGGATTTGGGTATACAATTTATTGTGATTCCTTATGAATTTTCATGGGATTGTTACTAATAGATAGAGTTTATAAAGTAATATATGGTTCACATATACTATGTGCCTCTGAGGGGAACTACATGATTCATGACTTAATAATGGTAGTTTTGGTCCATGATATAAATTGTTATTGAAATTTTCGATTTGGTGAGATGTTTATGGATTACACAAGCCATAAGATTATAAGATGTACATTCTCTTATCAGGATATGAACTTTATGTAGAATAATTGGATGGATTATCTACATACATTTAAATTAATGATGTCTTATGCTCTAGGAAAGGGTGAGTTTACAGTACATTCTTCTAGTAATAAAACACTCGAGATAGAATAACATGAAGGTTGGCATTCATAATATAAATGATGTCTAGGGATTTTGATTGAATATTGGATTCTAGATGAATCATAATATCATGTTGTTTTGAATTTTTTTATCTTTGGTTGTCACATCATCTTTAGTATACCATCGGAAAGGGATCCACGATTCATATCATGATTTCATGGTGTTTTATGAATACTTTGAAGGAGATGATTTAGATATTTTATTTTTAATTGATGGTAATTATTTGATATACAATCAAGAGAGTTATGTAGTGCTAGATTTCATGATGAATGATCTGATGAGAGACTCTGATGCTTTCAAATTTTTCCTGTATACATGGGTAATAAAATGTACCATGAAACTAGATTTCTGTTTTTGTGGCTAGGTTTGGAGAGATACATTAGTTGTTATATTTAAAAATGAATTACATTATATAAGATAAATTCCACAAGAAAACATAATTTTTTAATTATTTTAATTAATTTATTATTTTGTATTTGTTTTTTATATTCTTGTATGATCATATTTAAATTTTATTATTTTGGTATTTTTAGCATAGGTACATGGTCAGAACACAATTACTGAATACTATTAAAAAACCATTGACGGGTGTCTGAAATCTTACAAAGCCAACCTAACGGTTGGTGCATGCTATCCATATCTATACGACCTACCCATGTGAAGACCTCAAATATCCTGGTAGAGTGTTCATGGTTGGAACATTATGTTTCCAATAGTGTGGTCGAACCGTTCCCCGTGTCTAGGTGCCAAAATTTTTTAAATTTTAATTAATAATAATGATAATAATAATTCTAATCTAATTATAATAATCATTTCCCCACCTTAACAGATTGGATGATTCCCCCTCCCCATCTCCAACTCAGTCAATACAACCCTTAAAGAGCTCTCGGTAGTTCTCATCCCCCCTCCCTTTTCCCAAATTCATTTTCAGGTTTTTCTTTTTAATCTTTGTGTAATCACATTAGGATGGGTGTCTTCCTACATTGTAATATCCTTATTCTATTTTGGTTTCACCTTTTATTCTCTCCCTTATAGTTCACACACCAAGGCCAACCCCTAATCTAATTTTTGATATTTAATTTATTAAATAATGATTTCATGGGTTCTTTCATCCATTTTATGGCCGTTATCGCTGAAGTCTTCAAAGTAAACATGTTCTCCACTGAATCTATGTTGGGTTTCATCTGTCATCAATTCTAGCCAAAGTTTTAATTAGGTATTTTATGATATATTGGTTTCTTGTGCTTTCCTAGAATTCCTTAGAGCATCTTGAGTGAAGGAAACAACATTTGAAGAAGGTTCCCATTGAAATAATTTTAATTTGTGAACTATAATTCCTTAATAGAATTTTTGGATGTTTTTATTATGTTATAAGTATGTAAATTATAGAAAATTGTATCAATGTCTGAAATTTGATTCCTCTGGGATTTATATGTTTTTCTTGTGTTTCGACCATATGATCCTTTCATAAAAATCCTTTTTAATTATTTATTGAAATTTAGAGAAAACATGATGATGGTCTGGTTTCATAACTGGTTTAAATTCTTGGGTTGGAAACGAATAATTTTTTGGCCTTTTAGACATTTTTTCCAAAAAGTCTCAATGTCATTATTGGTCCCAAAAGAGTTTGATAATGGTTTTTGATTATTTATCTTTTTTAAATATGTCAAATACAGACACATATAGACATATATATATGCACTTTAGTTACATATTCACACAAGGAATTTTGAATATATTCAGTGGATCAAGGGGTACACATATATGTTCCTTTGTGTCTATGAATGATGTTTGGTTTGAAACATGAAAGATACGGTCTGAAAATTCATTTCTAAAATGATAAATGTTTCCATTTATAATGTTAATAACGGATTAGAACATTATAAAATTTTTTAAAACAAATATATACTCAAATGGTGCAACAATTTTCATGTATTTTTTATTTTAGATTGATGTGATTGGGATTTTGGTATATTTATAAAAAATGGCTTCACAATGGTAGTGAAGGGAAGTGAGGTGTTATTATATATGTGATTTTCATTATTGTGTGATTGAGATTTGGTTTTTTACTACAACACCCAGATGTGTTCTAGTTTTCGAACATGAAATATATGATTTTTGGGTACCTTAATGGGAAAACTAGGAAAAGTAGCTAGGTGAGATGGTGTGGCCATGGCCCAGGTCTCTCTAATAGGATTATTACATAACACTGACTAAACAATGTGACAAGGATTATTATCATTTGACAATGGGTTTCTCATCTCCAATGGATTTTGAATATGATGGTATATGTTTGATCACAAAGATACTATGTACCTATGATCCCAAATGACCTAGATACTTATGAATTTACCATGGAACATTATCTTACTTACTCATGTTTCCAAGGATATTTTTGAGAAAAAAATAGCATTTTGTGTCTTATTTTTGTCTAAAATGATACAATGTATTTTTTTACATCAATCTATATCTTAAACATTGTGATATTAATTTATTTACTGTTATGATTTTTCATTAAGTATTATGCCTTATCATATTTTTCCTTTTTTCACAGACACTATTGGAAATTCTCTAATTCTTTGGGAACTTATTTAAATTAAGTGAGGAATTTTTTTTGATTATATACATGTAACATTCTTTTAAATGGAATTGGAAGTCCTTATTTTCTAAAATATTTTTATTTTAAAACTAGAATTAAATTGTTTTCACTATAAATATATGAAATAGAAAATATTTTTTTTTCGATAATTATTGTTCATTTTTATTCTCATGCCTATTTATTTATAAATTTTTAGTTGTTTGTTTTCTCATATCATTTTTTATTTCCAATTGGGTGTTATGATTATTTGATTGGACAATGGCATGTATAGTCATAAGGAGGTAGGTATGTTTGTGGTTTAATTGTTATTTTAGATGTTTTTTATAACTTTTACCACTTTATATTTTAATAGTTTTTATGAGTATAAGAAAACTAGAGTTGTTTGTGGGGGGAAGGAGAGAAATTAGAGGTAAGAATATTTTCCTTACAGAAGGGCAGTTCATAGGTTGAGAGAGGTTTTTGGTTCTCTATAATATTACATTTATTTCCTATATTATATATTAATTTATTTTTATGTTTATTTTTCCCTAGTGGGGACAACCAATGTACATAAGGGAAATGATGAAATTTTATTTACATTCAACTGAAACTGATTTAATTATTTCTGAACGAGATAAATTATTCAAAAAAGTTGATTCAAAGATTCCTAAGAACTTATTACAACCTACATGATTGGTAATGACTGTTTAAAAATATCATGGGCAAGCTTGGAATCTAAATCAGAGGTGAATAATGTTACTTCATGGAAATAAGGGCTGAGAATCAACATCATTTTCAATTTATTCAACAAATTTTGGTGCCTATATTAACGTTTGATGAAACAGAGATGGAAATTATGAAAAAGATACATAAAATCTCAGGGAATAATAATGTTTTATTGTGATAGTCTATTGGATGATGAAAGTATCTCATTTCTTATTAATCCAAGAGTCTCGGTCTATTGATGAGTTAATAGAACTCTCTATATAAGAGATTTTATGACTACATGGAGGTCCTTCAACTGTGATATTAGACATAGATGTGTTTTCGAAATCATGGTTTTGGAAAGTCTTGTATAATTACTTGGGAACATGGTTGGATAGGATTATGGTGTATGCTTCGTAGATCAATGGACAATTAGAGAGGATGATATATATCTCAAAAGGATATTAATTGGTCAAGAGTCCTCGATAGTGGTAGAGCATGGTACGAGAAAATATCATAAATACATCTTGAATTAAATAATATTATCTATATATCTATTTTGATGGTTCCTTTTGATGCTCTCTATGGATAGTCATACCTCACACCACTATGTTTTAATGAGGCAGTATTTGTTAGGATGATTATGGTGAAAGTGACCTCTAGGAGAGTGTAGTTGATAAGGAAAAAGTTATTCACCACTACTAATAACTATTAATCCTATTTTGACCAAAGGATAAAACCTAAGGATGTATCTATTTATGATAGAGCGTTCTTGTTGGGAGTCACCTTGGTTGGGGAATCTTCATGTTTGGTGGTAAGGTAAGATAACACTCTAGTTTAGGGGACAATTAATGATCACTGACTATATTGGATTTATATATGACCAATTGAACCATCCAAAGAATTATCAATGCTTTCATAATGTGTTATGTGTTTAAAATCATCGAAGGTACCTTCAAAATCTAGTGCATGTGGTTTATTGCAAGAATGTTGAGTTGATCTAGATAAATCTTTTGTGGAGTGAAGAATGTGAATCATTGTCCATTAAATGAAGGAATTGTGGGGGGGATATAGTGACACTTTTTCCTTTCTTTTTGTTGCATTAATAGATCCATGAAGAAATATGGAAGTGGTATTTAGATGTATGAATTCATTAGCCTAATTTAGCCTATAAGGACCTTCATAGATACTTCTTGGGGATGAGAATACCTAGAGTTAAAAATTTTAAATACTCGTAATTTTGTTCTTAATATGTCTAGCCTCATTTATGTCAATTTTAATTATGGTTTTGGTTGATCCATTATTTGGTGAGGCTTGTAAAGGTTTAGAGTGGTGTAAAAATGTGGTTTGGAGGTTTTGGACTAAATTTGGAAATACCATTGTTGTGGGGATTCTATGAATGGCCTTGTGTAAAATGGGTGAGGGGACACAAATGAGAATGAGTGTGGATATGATCATGGAGATATGGGGATGAAAAAATGTCCCATGGGTTGGGAAAACTTGACAGACTTGTTTTGGAGGATTGTGTAGGGAAAATGTACTAGGTGTGGAAAACACATTTTAGGGGATCATCATTTCACTCATGGTGTTGAAGAACACCATGGTCATGGTGCAGTCTTTAGTGACATCAGGACAATTATAAAATGGCCAAAACCATCACTATTCATCATAGATACCGTACATTTCGTAGGGGAAAATCATGGATCATGAATAAGGTGTCATGAATGTGTTATTAGTCAATTTATCCTATCTATTAATTAATTCATACCTCTTTTTTAGATGATCCATTGATCAAAAAAAATTATTTATGGATCTTTTATATACGTGGAAACCCTTCATGCATTGAGGTTCTCATCTTGTACATCCTCAATTTTCATGACCCTCATTGATTTAACTTTTTGGTGAATGAAAACCTGTAATATAGGTTTTTCTCATTGATTCGGGCTCGTAGGATCATTGAATATCTTCCCAATTCACTCTTTATAGAGAAATGTATTTCCTCTCCCTTTGGATGAACTTGGTCACACCATAGATGGTGTTGGTTTTCTTTGGGTGAGTTGATGTGAATCATTTCCCTTGGATTGATTCATTCCTAAACCCCATAATATAACCCATTTTATTCAATATTTTAATTAGTTGTAGGATCTGTTTCCATGTGATCTTGTTTAGATTGGGGTGTGAACATATTTTGGGAGATGATTCCTCAAAGAACCATGAATCTAAAATCAATCCACTTGAGTTTGGAAGTTAATTTTCCAATAGATGCCACATATATATTTATTATAGTCTAAAAAATTTGTGTCACTATATTTATAAACCATATTTTAGTTTGATCACATCTATGTGTGTGAGCGCAAAACCCCCGATACCCAAGTTTGAGTTTTATCAGATGTGTGTGTTTGGTTATTGTTACCTTTATTATTATGTAATTCCACCAGATATATGTGACTGAAGTGATGAAATAGTTTTCAAATATTATATTTGGTATATGATATTTATTTTATTTTTTTCATAGTAATGAAGTTACAAGGGGACTCACAATGTAACCGTCTCCTTAAAGTGGGAGTGTTTTCAGATGTTGGATGTGACATGATGAGAGGACTGAGTTGGATGACCGAGTAAGATGAAATTGTTTAAACTGAACTAGGGGCATGATTTTCATAGGTTATCTGACCTAAGAGGTGTTATTGGATCATAATTTACAATGGTTATTGACTCAAGACATGTTGTCGGGATATTATGTCCTTGTGGATTGACACGAGGTGGTGAATGAATATCATGATGTTATGGATTGACCCATGAGAGATATGGGAATTAGAAGACTTGTGGAATTAATTAAAAATCTTTAACATTGTGGGTACTATAGAGTACATGGGGTGACCTTGTGATAGAAAATAGTTCAAGTCTTCTATTATAAATATATTTATAGCATCAATCAAAATTAGGTACGGTCGAGGGGTGTTGGTATCATGGATAGAAAACAACTTCTTGATACATAAATCAATATTGACACTTGTGATTTTATTTTTTATCATGTCGTACACTCTTATAGATTTGAATTCATGTAAAGGAAACATTTGTGTTTTCATAATAAGTTTACAGTCAATCCTTATATGGGAATCATTATGAACATGACTACTTCTTGATTGGAGATACTGGAAAAGGAATGTCCCTAGTGGAAGGGAACTAGGAGATAGAGCATTGTGATTTTAGATAGTACTAGGATGGTCTTTAGAGTTATGAAATGGTATTGTATTTACACACTATTCATCATCAAACTTATTTTGAACTACCACATGTTAGATGCTCTTGGTTTATTATCACGAATGACATGAGATACATGTTATTTCACATATTTTTTCTATTATATTTGTTCTATTGTGTTATTATTTATGCTTATCTTAATTGATAATGAGGGGATAGTCTTCCCACTAAAATCATTAAAACCATGACTTCTTTTTATGATCCTTTTGTGTGTGGGGAAGAATTCAAGAGGTGATATGAAACTCTGGATCAAACCTGATGATTCGGGATTGAGAGTAAAATAAACTACCACCTCATAAAAAGCAACAATGGGAGGGTGAGAATATAGCATCATTTGGACCTCTAGTAGACCCATTGGTTATGGGGGATATTTTTCACATTATTTCAAAAGATAGATCAAAATCTCCATGATAGGAGATAAAAAAACATTAGCATAATTAGATCTTTCTTGTTTCATCATCCTTATACATTCTAGGGAGATATATATCCCAAGAAGGTTGAGAAGTTAGATAATTAACATCATAATATTTCTCAGGGTATTAAAATATCTATGAAACACAAGTTTAATCTATCCATAATTATATAACAAGGGGTGGATCATCGGTGGTGGGACATGATTTTGCAATCAATGAATGACTAGGGCCTCATATAGGATGAATATTATGATATATTGTTTATATTATGTTAACCAGGTACCCCCTATCAAGTGAAAGATAAGGATTTAATTAACATGTAGAAATGATGTATGTTAGTTGAGGAATATTTCTCTACAATTATGGATATTCATTTATTTTCTTTAAATGTAATAAGATGTTGGAAGCACAATGTGTGGAATTTTTAGATGGGATTTAATAAACCATTGAACACCCAAAGTTATTAATTTTAATATTCCAATATTCATTAAATATTTTGATAAATCAGTCCTAAAAAGTAAAGAACAAAAGGTCGATCAGGATATGGTGTTCCACTACTAGAATAAGAATAAGGTGATTCATCTTTGAGTAGTTTGATGTAACAACGACAAAAGTTGATCTAATGTGCCTCTTATTAGGGAAGACAAGGAAATTGTGATTTTTAACATCTAGGTTCAGAAGACATCATATAGAAAGTCATATGTTTGGGATTCATGTCATATTATACATAAATTCACATTTGATTCAAATAAATATATTTTTTTCAATATGGTGACACATAGAAGTTTTACTGATGTAGTTCATTATAGAGTACTGGGAAAAATCCTTAGCCTACACTAGTTTCCAATGTAAAATCATCCATATAGTCTACTAGAGGAATTAAATAACTAATAATATGATATAGTAAAGGAGTTCAATGAGGTAACCACATATAATTAAAATTAGTTTTGTCTTTTATGTTGGGATAGATTTTTCAGGGTTAGTATGAGGTTGTAGGTAGTTTGTCTATTTTAGTAAAACCTGAAGCTAATGTTAGAGTTTTACCTTCATCCATAAAGGGAATTATCCATTTATATTGTACGTTAACATGCTCTCTATTTGATATTGTAATTTCATATTATTTTATTTTTGATAAAATATAATTACTTCCTAATCTTCAAGTATAACGTATACCTTTATATATGAATCTCAGTACTCCCATGGGTAAGAGTATAAAATAGACCAGGATATTTATATATTGTATATTGGTAATTAAATTAAATAGGATTCTTTTGGATCATAGGTTTATTAACATGAATACTATTTATTTTAATCAATTAATGGTATTTTGATTCCATATTTTTGGATTTGGTGACTAAAATAAAATAAGAAGTTATTTTTCATCGCTTTTCAGTGTTCACTACACACTCAAATGAGAGTGGGGGGTTTTCTTCCCATGAGAATATCCTTGTAAGATATAGACCAATAAAAAAGTCAATGATACCTTAAATTTCCATATAAGACTATTTTTTATATTAGTATCATTATTAAGAGGGTAAGTAGTTGTTAATGAGTGTCCATGGCTCCATTGGATCCTAGAGAACCTGATTTTGGAGAGACCAGCTAAGCTGCGTAGTTAGTGAATAGTTTTCACTAACAGTGTGACTCAACCATGAACACGATGTGGTAAACTGACTGGGGAACATGGTTAGTTTTAACCATGTAACTAATGATACATGGACATGGGTGTGGTTCTTATGGGATAATAGGAATCCATGTTTTTTCCAAATAGTACCCCCAGCGATGCACCCTCAGTGCCATTTAGATACTCTATGTGAATATTTAGGTGTATGATTTGGGAAAACATGTGACCAAACCATATTACCATTTAAAATTTGGGAAAAATGTAATTCTTTTACATATCGTAATGTAAAACATAAAACCCATATTCTTCATTATTTTCCCTGGAATCTTTCTGCATGGTAACTTCTTCATTCCCCTCTCCATAGGCTCTTAGCCTGCTTCTTTTTCTGAGCTCTATTTTCATTATTACTATCACGTTGGAATAATACATATAATCAATCTAATAAATTACCTTCATTTACTAGTTTATCATTACATATTTGGTTATATCTTGGTGTTATATGTTGTTTTCATTTTTTGGGAATTTCTCTATTTCACCAATTTTATCCATGCTAATCAAAATTAAGGCATGAAAACAAACTAGAAGTGAACTAACAAGATAAGGTATCTAGTCTTTTAAATTTTCCCTAATGTCTAATCATTTTATATCATTCTATTTCATTCCACACACTATACATTATTTTAATTTCCATTAAAATATAAATTTATATATATTTTATTGATGGTAATGTTATAATTTCCCCACATACCATTAATTATATATGGGTGACGACCCCTCTCAAATAGTTCAACAACATGAGGTATGCTCATGAATTTTAGTTGAATTTTGAATGTTTATATTTCCAAACCAACTTTAAAGAAGGGTTTGATTAATGTTCAGTTGAAATGGATACTTGAATTAAATGGAATCGAAATCTGTGACCAAGCCACATGACTTATATGAAATTACTAGAGTAAGACCCGGTTAAATAAAATATAGATTAATTTAATTTATATTTCGGGTTGTATCAATAAATGATCACCCTTTATTATAATAATGTGATTAATGGGAATGGTTTCCATTATATTTTTGATACTCAGTCTAAAAATCCCCTCTATTTGGGATACTCAATTTTTGTGTCCCATTAGTATAATAACATAGAATGGTGTCCCAAATGAAACTTTATATTTGGGCATGGAATCCATAATTAAATTTCATAATCAAGCATTCTATCCCCAATGAAATGTGAGATATATGAATCAAACCCATAATTAGATGTGACAAATTGGAATAGAGTCCCATGTTTTGATAAACGGTCATGACGACCCATATGAATCATGATGCCCAAACATGAATTCCTTCGACTATCTGTGAGATGCTTATGACTATCCCTAGACACCTAAGATACACCTCATGTCATGTATAGTATTTTAATGATTATATATGGATTTAAAAATAAACATATATATAGACCAAACATATTAATATATATATATATAGTCACCTTTTCATAGGTATCCCATCTTAGAATGATGCAAGTAAATTCAGTCTGGATTCCTTTAGGAACCTGTGTCAACCTTGTTACATGTTATAATTTTTCATTATATTGTTATAGATACACACTACTAATTTTATATTCACTGAATGGATTTTAATATAGAAAAATATAATTGGACTATTGAGTATATATAACTCCTTGTTTTTGCAGTCTGTTGGTACTCAGATTGATATTATGGATATAGATAGGGGTAAAGGGAATCATCTTGCCTTGGATTCCTGATTTTATTGTACTATGAGGAGGAATGGGAGCATAGGAATGAGTATATGATAATGATGCTAGTGGATATTTTTTTTATATTTTCCTTTTTTTAAATAATGTTCTATATTCATGTGCCACTCTATCTGATTTATATCCCCTTTGATTAGAATCATGATAATATTATTATATCGTGTGTGATACTTATTATTATTTTTCCTATTTATTTTATTTGGATGTTTATGCTTATGTAATTAATTCATTATACTAATGATATTTTTCACTATTATTGATCACTACTCAACAATCTAGTCATAAGGGAATAGTCTCCCCAAAATACATTCATTGAACCTAACTACTCATCAGCAACCTCTAGCATATGTAGAGGTGTGCATGAGGGAATGTGGTAAACATTGAATAATTACTTATGAGTGAACTCGGGATAGGATGTCACAAAGTGATATTTGTGGCTTTCTCTTTTTAATTGTAGAACTACAACAACCATGAAACACTCGATTCATGTGAAAAAGAGATTTCTCTGATCATACTCCAAGGGCGGTGGTTCACATGCCACCAGAAATACCTCCAACAATAACACTTGAGGTTCCTCAAATTTTTCATACTTTTTGCCTGAACGATCAGTTATGAAATAGCTTCTTACATCTTATGTTGACTTTATGAGGACCACCACGAAATACCCTTACTATGATAGAGTTGAAATGATAATTACAGTATCATATTCCTCCTACATTCTCATTGAAAGGAAGTACCCAGGTTGATGAGTCATTGATAGATTACATGCTGTTGTTTTTAGAGAATGTTGATATTCCTCTAAAGAGGAGGGTCCACCATGGGACCAATCTGAATCCTGATTCTACCAATTGACGGAGGTACATGATTATCCTGGTTGGGAATTATCTAAGTATAGTCATGGAAGACCTCCAGATAGCTTATTAGGAATACTTATTTCAACATATTCTAATAGCATACCATTCATTGGAATTTCTGCATCTACAGATTTGTGTTATGCCTATGATGGAATATTATTTTGTTTCACCGAACATCAGTGCATTACATTGATACTTTCATGTGATATGTTGACAACATTGAGATTTTTTATGATGGTATAATATATTCTATCCCATATCTGGTGAATGTATTTTGGTTGACCCCCATTTCAAATGTATTGAATCTAGCCCTCATGAACTAGTGGAAAATATAGAGGGCTAGTATTGTAGGTCAGGGAAGTTATGTGTTGAGATAGGGAAGTGGTTCTTTAGGCTACATGAATAATAACCTAGAGTATGTATGTAGGGTTTGTATTAGTCATATGAAACCTATTGATAAATATGTGATGTCACACCAATTTTGGATGCAAGGTCATAACAAAACTGTGTATCCTAAACACATTATTTAGGGTTGAGGTTACGAAATGTTGGGGAAATAAAGCATTTTGTTAAGACCATCCAATCTGTGACTAGGGGAGAGGATCCATATCCTCTCTTCCTTCATCATCCATATTAGTAGAAACTATCCATGATTTTTTTTGGAGTACAACCAACTGTTCAAGAAGAGTATGTTTCTATGGATGAGGTATCTAAGGTTCATATATACATCTATAGTAGTGTGGACCTACCAAGGGTTGTCTGGATTTATCTCATGGTTACGGATCTTGCCATATCTATATGGTAAAGCCTACTACTAAAGTATAGAGTCCCATAATTTCTATATTTAGAGGTAATATTATAGTAGCATCCAAATTAGTATCTTCCTTAAATGAAAAAGGTGCTTCAAACTCATTATATGTATAGAAATTATAAAAATCCTAGTCTTAGAGATTGGATACTTTTGTGGTCTAAGGAATCTCGATACACCATTAAGGATCCAATCCAAGAGAGTGTGCTTATGTAATGACATCCATCTTGATATGGGTGGTTACCATTTATGTATAGAACCTCTTTGTCTCAAGATTATCAGTTTTGACATCATTTTTAAATGACCTCATTGGTATCATACCATGATCACATTGATTTCTATCACCAGAGAATGTCCTTCAAATCACATATGGGTTGTATCAACATTAACAAGGGTGAATGGGATTTATAGGAAATTCAAGATATATTTTTGAATAATGGGATAGGTTAAGTGACAACCTGCATAATTTGTATCATTATCATAGATTAAGGAATGAAACATAAGGAATTCCCCCTTGTGTGGATTGTTTTAGGGATATTTTACTTGAGTAATTATTATTATTACCTAATACCAGAGTGGTTTATTACACCATTTATCTAGTTTTTGGAGCAGAACTACTGTCCATTCCTTCTTAATGTATATCATATAAAGAGATTTGGGAGAATATTAAGAAGTTAGAGTATTGGGAATCAAAGGGTTTTATACAAACAAGTACATATCTTAGGGTAGAGCTATCCTTTTCACTAGAAAGGTGGATAAGACACTTATAAATTGTATGGATTATAGTATTTTGAACAAGATTATGGTTAATAATAAATATCAATTACCCCACTTAGATGATATCGTTGACAAGATCTAAGGACTAAGGCATTTCATAATTATTAAATTAAGGTTTGGTTGTCTTCATGTTTGAGTTTGGAATTTATATAAAAATCATACAATGTTTTGTAGTTGATATGGATTTTATTATTATTTTGTAATGTCATTTTGAATCATGAATTTCCACAGTATCATCATTGATCTAATGAATTATGATTTATACTAAAATCTAGATTATTTTTGTGGTACAATTAATGAATGATATCTTTTTGTATTCTCATAATCAACATATCCATGAAAAAAATATTGACATCATGTTTAAAATAGTAAGAGTGGAAAAGAAGTATGATAAGACAACCAAATTATACTTTTTAATCAAAAAGACACACTTCATGGTTCACATAATCTTAGAGGCAAGGATATCCATTGACCTGGAGAAGGGGAGCAGTGTAGTTTCTTGAGATAATCCCATGATAGTCATTAAAGTACACAGTTTATTGGGTTTGGATGTAAACAACATGAATTTTATTTAGGATATTTCACACCATAACTTCATCTCATAGGATTAAATAAGAATGGTTTAATGTTCATATGTTATGGATCCTATGAGGCATCCTTTTTGGAGAAGAAAGGGATACTTAATACATCACTAATCATGATTATACTACAGTTGGAAGGAAGTAATAGAGTTTAATGTGATGCATCATGATTCAAGATATTATAATTTATTATGTAAGAAGATAAATTTATGGTGTATGTGTCCTGTAATTTGGTCCACATTAGAGGGATTACCTAACATGTGATCTAGAAATGACAACTATAGTTTACACATCAAATTATAAAAGAAACTATCGTATGTGAGATAATTTTATAGCGTAACCAAAGAATAAAATCCTCATATATATATTTAAAATATGTGACTAAAATTTCATAAAATATATTTTTGTTGAATACCAACAGTCCTTCGATTTTTATCATTCATGTATTCCTAGTAAGGGCTTTGTCATTGTTGATGCAATGAGGCAAAAGAATTAGACACAATAATTGTAGGAGGATTTAAGTGAGTGGTTGTTGGTGGCCCTATATTCAATGATTCACATAAAGGTCCATGATCATAAAATGAAAACTATACATATAGATTTGGTAGTAAAATATTCTCTTTTAGAATGTGCAGATTTGTGGCATCTTTCTGATCCAAGGGTATTTTTCCTACAGGAGAGTGTTTTAGGTGAGGATCCACTGATTTGTTGTGTTATTAACATGGATTAGGTACTGTACAATCACGGAAACAATTGGGTTCCAAAATAACTTTGGTATAAGTTGATGTGAGAGAATCACACCACTATTTGGGATGTACATCACTATGTTACTGAGATGTTCCATGACTTACGTCATAAGTATTGGTGGCCAATGATTATAGATAGATAGAAGGTTTTATCACCTAGTGTTCCACCTATCAGAAGGTTAAAGAGGATCACTAATTACCACTGGGGATTTTTCAGTGGTTTCCAATTCATCAAAAGAAATGGGGTGACATTCACCACTTATTTTTGGATAGTTTTACCCACCTCACCTTGAGGTAGTGGTGCTTTATGGGTAATTTTTTGATTGGATGACCATGGTATCACGCATTATACCAATAAAGGATACCATTTTAGTGAATGTTATTGGGATTCCTTACATTTTATAGATTAAATTCTTCCATGTGGTCACCTATTATATCATATTTTATCAGGGCACTCAGTTTATTTCATCGTTTCATATGGTTTTTCCGAATGCTCTGGGTACAGAGGTTCTTATGAGAACATCCTTCCCCCCACAAACTAATGGGTAAACCAATCATATGTTGTAGATATTAAAGGATATGGCCTATTATTTTTTACATGATTTTAGATGTTCTTATGAGAAACAAATACCTCTTTTATAGTTTTCTAAAAATAACATATTTCATGAAACTATACAAATTTCCCCATATGAGGCCATATGTGGTAGGTTATTTCATTCACTATTATGAAATCTATAGGTAGGTGATAAAGTAATACTTAGACCTTATCTCATCAATGTGACATTAGACCCGGTGTAACTTATCCAGAGGCATATAGATATAATTTACTCTAGGCATAAATCTTATACCAATGTTCCCTACTGACATTTGGAGTATGATGTGGCACATCAGCTTTTTTGACGTGTTTTTTCTAGGTTAGTTCTTTGTTGTATTCTGACATAGGAATCGTTATCACTTCATTACATCATTATTTTCGATATTTGGGAGAGATTTAGGCTAGTAGCCTATTGATTATCCCAAATAGGTAATGATCCATGAACGATTTAAGCCACATATCAAATCTTCATTCATACGTTTCATACATGTCTCATACATTAGATATTGAAAATGATGAATTTGAAACTGATGATTATTTTGTGGAGTATCCTATGAGGATCCTTAATCAAATGAAAAGGCTCTTATAGGTAGGTTTTTTCTTTTGATATGGGTACTATGGACGAATAAATGTATACCAGATGTGAGGCACAAGAGAGAGAGGAAAACATTCATGCTTAATGGATAGATTATTTTTCAGATGATGATTTACCACCCTTAAAAGGGAAACATGAGGAATAGTTGTTTTATGGAGGGGACACTATAATATATCCTCATATTTAAATGGTACATATAATTTAAATTTATATTTAAACCTAATTTATTACACTTGTAATATATTTACGAGGATTAGAAGTGGTTCAATAGCATTCGGTCCTCATTCAAACAATATAACATCAGATTTTAGAGAGGCATACTTATTTTATGGTTAGAAATCACTTAGTGATAACTATGCTAATCAAATATGTGGTTGGTATAGTAAATTTAATAGGGGAACACAGATCTTCTTAACCATGAACCTCAAGAAACATGGTCATGTGAAGTGTTCCAAAGGGTAACTGATGGTTTCATGGATTTCCCAAACCATGCTCCGAGGGAAACCGCCATGGTGCCACAAAGATATTATAGGTTCATGGTTAGGTACACTATTTGGGCAAACATGTGACCAAAAAATTTTACCCCTCAAAAATTTGGAAAATGATGTTTTCTCTATTTTCTACACAAAAACATAAAACTCTATTATTTATTCTTTTTCTCCAATATATATTTATGTGGAATCTACTTCCTTCGCCTCTCCTTTGTCTTTGATCCTCACTTTTCATCCATGTTCAGTTTCCATCTCCATTTATTATGGTGAAAGAATGTTAGTAAAATATTTAATAAACTATATTCATTTCTTAGTTTATATCACCATCTTCAGTATAATTATAGTGAGATATAATATTTTTTATTTTCATGGAATATTTCTTATTAACAAATTTATTCTGTTAAAGATGAAATATTGATTGAAAAGGGATTATGATATAACTACCATTCTAAGTTATGTTCTATCATACTTTTCTATATGGATGAGTCATTCAATATCTTATGCCCTCATGAAAAATTAAAAACATTTCTCTCATTTCAAAAATTATATAAATTTCCTTCAAAAAAATTTAGACATGTTATAGTTTTCACATCTACCATAATGGTCGATGTGGGATGACCCATCTTGACTAGTTCCAACCATTGAGGTGTGATCATGAATTTACCATGACATATTTAATATTTATATGGCTGAAACACCTTCATAATGTTCTTTTATTGATGCATAATTGAAATGAGTACTAGAATTACATTTAAGTGAATGGTATAACCTTGTCACAAAACATCTATGAAATCATTGGATTACGACCTTTATTAAATAAAAAATATATGTTTGTAATTAATCAATTTCATGTATTAAATCATTACCTACCATTATTAAATATATGTGATTTTTGGGCATGGAATCTCTTAAATTTTAGATACTAAGACACAAAATATCATATATTTTCGATAATTGGGCATGAAATCCAATTACTATTATAACTGGGAAGGGATTCCATAATGAAATGTAACTTATGGGAATGGAATTTATAATTAAATTTGATAACATAACATGGATTCCCCAATGAAATGGGATAAATGGGCATGAAATCCTTAATTAAATGAGATTACCACGAATGAAATCCCATATTATAGTTCATGGTCATGGATACCCATGTGAATCATGTCTCCCACGCTTGAAGTCCCAAGAATTTCTATGAGACTCTTTTAATTATCTATTGACTCCTGAGTTTGGCCTCAATTCATGGCTAGTATTAGTATCCATAGATATATCTACAAACATCACTATGTTTATAAA
This sequence comes from Viscum album, assembly GCA_963277665.1. NCBI lineage: Eukaryota > Viridiplantae > Streptophyta > Magnoliopsida > Santalales > Viscaceae > Viscum > Viscum album. The sequence goes on along the minus strand of OY728128.1, from coordinate 254,381,960 downwards.
CCATATATATTCATACATATATATATATATATATATAATTTCACTTTATCATAGATATCTCGACATAGGAATATGATATTGTGTCATACTTGAGTCCATTAGAAACAAGATACAACTCAGATACAATTTATACCTTTTCATTGCATTGTTATCAACGCACACTACACATTTTATATGCACTAGATAGATTTTACAAAAAATAATTGGTGATCACCAAATGATTATATCACACACCATTTTTAGGCTATTAATTTGTCCAGTAACATATCTTATGTGTTCAGGTAGGGGAAAAAGTGAAGAGTCTACATTTGGATGCCTGATTTTATAATATTATGATGGGGAATGAGTGTAAATGACCAATCTTATTCTCATGATTCCAATAGAGATATTTTTTGGTCTTTTTTATTTTTATAAATAATTTTTTATATTCTCATTCCTCTATAACCCTTGTATACCTCATTTTATTAGAATCATTACATGATAATGATTTTTTTGCATGATATTGATTTTGTTTTCCCCAATTTATTTAATTTGGATATTTACTCTTCAATAGTTCATTCAATTTACTATTTATATTTCTTAATTTAATTATTTATGACTATTGAACACTACGATCATGAGGGTATAGTCTCCCCACCATTAGATTATAGATTATTACAACTATTCAGTGTCATCTAGCATACGATGGGGAGTGCATGAGGCCATGAGGCCAAATGGGATTAGTTACTTATGAGTAAATCATGTCTGGGAATCATTGTCTCAATCTGGGATAAGTGCATGTGACCACCATAAATATGGATTTTATTTTTTTCAATGTATTGGATTCTAAGAAGTATAATTTTTTTCTATTATGATGGAAACATATAATTATTTGATTCATAGAAAATTATTAGTTTTCTAACTAAATTATAAGAATAGTTGAACATCAATTTGGTTTCTAATATAAATCCAATTTCTATACATCCTTACTAGATGAATCTAATAGAATTATATAAATTAAATATTATGTAAAACTATCTATATGTTAGAGGATTTATTTGGCCGAGAAAATATCACTAGGGTAATATGGTTCTTTCCACTATGAAATCCTTTGGTAGTCTACACTTATGTGCGGAGCATCAAAAGTTTAACCTGGTCTATAAGAAGAACTGCTACCCTTTTCCAAGAATTTATGCTCTCATTGATCTATTGAAGAGGAGTATGTGAATCTAAAATATTAACCTTCTTTTGGTTACCACTAGCATCAGGTTATACTAGAGAATATTCTAAATATGGTTTCTCAAAGATGGCATGAGGATTTAGATTATTTGGAAATTAATCATGGCTTAATAAATTCCCATATTATGATTATATCCCCCATGAATATATCTTTTCATAAATTTATAGACACCTTAATAGTTTTAGTTTTATATGATATCTTTTTATATTCAAGGCCCCACGATGAGAAAGGTTGGATTACTCATATAATTTTGGATACCTTATTGGGACATCACAATTATTTCATGTTATTCAAATGTTCCTTAAAGATTTTAGGGGTCAAACACATTAGGATTTCAACATATGAAACATGTATTTTCGTTGATCATATGATAGTGGAGTCAATAATGTTCTGGATGGTCTCGATTGATATGTTCTAGTTCTAGAGCTTTCATAGGCTGATGAGATATTACCACCACTTTATTTGGGACTCTTTTAATATTTCTACTCATATGTATTCCTTAAACAATAAAGGACCTAAATTAACATGGTCAAAAAAAGATTAGTTTTATTTCAATAGTTGTTGTATCAATGGTCCTAATATTTTATTATTATTATATCTCATCTAGGTGAGGGTTTTGAGTTGAATTACGACACAAATTTTGTTGGTCTTGATAATATACTTATATAGGTTCATTATGATGATGGATATGGTAGAAAAAATTCCGTTCTCATGAATAAAATTATCATACCTATAACATATAATTATCGTATATTTTACACATGATGAAGTATAGGATGCTCCAACTATACACTGAGCATTTCAGGGTGTTGACATACCAAAAAAGCATAACATATATAAATTATCAATTTTATAGGACTCTAATGATACACTATATAATAGAATAACTCCATTTTTTAAACATATTATACTACCAGGTTAATCAAAACATTATTACTGATTCCATTAGCTAATAAGATTCCCCTTAGAATGCCATAGATATAAAGGAAGGGTATATATTTTTGTCTGTAATGAATTAAATCCACCAGGGTGTGTCCAATGATCAAACTGGGATTGATTTGTAATATATTAACCTAACATCTTCCGCAGTGGAGATGTTCAAGAAAACCACAATATATAATTCAAATTATTCCATTATTTGATAGAATCTCAATAGTGGGAAGACTCGTAATGCATGGTTCTAGTACTACACATCATCGTTTAAGCCAATCGATCTTTTGGTTTTCACAATTCAAATAAGATAATGTGTGATAAGGGAATATCATTCCTACCAATGAGCATCACACCTAGGGATCATGATGACGTATCATTATATTCATCACTAAATATGATGAACCAATAAGAAAAAGAAAATCATATGTTTAGTTTCTAGAAATCATACTTATGTAGAAGAAAATGTAGAGAAAAAATACTTATTGGAAATAATAAAGAACTGAAATTGTTAGTTTGGAAGTGGGATGTAATTATTATGGATTCTTCTAATGGCCTACAGATAACACCTAGTGGTTTAGATACCTTACATGTAACTGTGGATTTCTTGAATAAGATAAATCACTTCATACTAATCATACAATTATCTTTGGTATATGATCTATAAAATACATAAGTTAAGGATATCAAGAAACATCATTTAATGTATTCTAGTATCATCTCTAAAAAATATCCAAAATTTAAATATAAGTTCTGGAAAGGGCTACTATTTGAAATGGGTTCATATGTAAATTTGTGAGTTTTTCACCCATTAGTTAACAGTTAATTCAAGAGGGTCATTCATATTCTAAATGATATGATATGATCCTAAATTATTTATTTCATCGGACCATGGGATAATCAAATAACTATAGTGAACTTTTCCGGTAACAAAAATATACTTTTCATATATTTAATTTCTTCCCTATGATACTCTAAATGATGTCCCATGTTTTTCAATCTTGAGATGAATATATATAGGAATATCCTTTATGATCAGACCTATAATACTTATTGGAGATGACCGAGAAAGTTACGATTATATGAATGTAGATGTAAATCACTAACTTCCACCAATAATTATACATTGATTATCAAAGGCGACTTCAATTATTGAATGTTGGTTATCATGTGTCACTTCAGGTTTCACAATTGTTAGCTCATCGATGGGTTGATTAATATTTATAAATATTATCCATTTCTATCTTTTTCTTGTATATTCTAAGTTAAAGGGGAAATTTATTTGTTATGATGAAAATTTAGATGAAATGGGGAAGGTTTGAGGTTCATCTAGTACCGAGTACCTAGTGGATATATACCGATTACCGAGTGGGTATTTTCGGATTAATGCATTTTTACATCATGCACCATGTACATTGTGTCACAATACCATGTAACTGATATATTTATTTGTAAAATAACTTTTTAAAATGCAATATTTATATATTTACCCATAAATTAATTCCTATATAGTTGGGGGATTTGGACGTCAATTATATAAATCCATTTCTTAACCACTATGGATCACTCATATTTCACTCCCACTTTCATAGTGTTCCCCTACCACTTGCCAGATCCAAGTAGCTTAAATTTGGTGTCTCAGAGAACATTTATCAAGGAAGATCTTGGATAATATTGAATTTCCTTATTATTGTTTTCCTTTATAAAAATCAATATAATCCCCTTTATTCATAACCTATGGTTCCTAGGAACATCTAAATATCTTGGATTCCTTCTGTTCTTGCATCTACATAGGCTTGGAAAAGGGGAATCAAATGTAACACCATGGTTCAACTTTTTGTATCCATTTTTTAAATTTTAGTGACTTAAATATCTCATTTGTTGTGGGGGGCCATCATATTATGTTCTTTAGTATATCCTCTCTTTAGTAATCCGGAAAACCATTTAAAATAATTTGGTAGGTATATCCCATTATTTAATCATATTCACAGACAGTTAACCCAATAATAGTATGGGGATATGTGAACCCAACCTAAATATTGTGTTAAAATTTTATAATGAATTTTACTATAATATTTAATGAGTAATGTGGTTATTTATGGATCTTATTTTTATGATTAGCTTTTTTTCACTTCATATATATTTATTTATACAATTTGTATTTTGTAAATAAATTTTTATCATGCCTAAGAATTATTTATGATTAGAGGTAAATGATACATGAATATAATTATTATCATTACTATTTTTTATATTTTGTTTGGTTAACTTATATTTTTTCCTAAATATTTTTTTGGCATTTTATAGATTATTTTTTAGCCTAGTCATAATTTTTACTATATTATAACATATTTATATTGTGTTATGTATTCTAAAAGAAGGTATGTTGACCACGATGTACAAGATGTTGAGGGAACATGTTATAATATATCCCTAACAATAAATTTTTTTTATTGTCGAATAAATAATTTATATTTACTAATTTGAGTAAGATATTTATATTCATTATAAAAATAGTAAGTAAATTTTTTATAAAGATAATGGAAATAGTTATCATTAAATTATTTTTTAGAATGATTTATTTAAAAGTTTAATTTATAAATTTCATATTTTTAATTTGAAAAAACTGAATATCAATTCATAAATAAGTATATAAAAATTTACATAGGGTTTTTTGGATTTCATGGGAGAAATTGATTTTCCAATTAATAGGGTAAAATATAGATTTCTATAAATATATCACTCTATTTAATTAAATTACTTTTTTTAAAAGTGATAATATGTTTTGAATATTATTTTATGTAACATAATTACTCATTACTTTTATTTTATCCACTTAATTATTTTAAAATAAAATATATAAAAGATTTTAATATATGTTTATTTTTTTGTCTTCATGAAAATGATTTTTTTCATAAAACTATTTTAAATTTTATAATGATTGTCAATTTTATTTAATTTTAAAAAATACCTTATATGGAATGATTTCAATTAATTTTTTGATTATATATATATATAATAATTTTAATTCATATAATTATCTTTTATGGTCATATATTTTATACAAAATCAATTTTTTCTATAAATATTACCCTTCTTGAAATCCCACTTTTTTGTCATGTCTTCCAGTTTAATTTCAAGTTGAATTCTATAAATTATGTAAATTTTAATTTGGTAAAATGGATTTGATATTTTAAATAAAATTAATTTATATATTTTTTTAATTTTTTACCATGATTAATAATTAAATAATGTAAAAATTAATTGTCATTATTATGGTAAAAACATTTTTACTAAGGATTAAACTGAAATTTTAAGTGTACCAATGACCTGAAAATTTGTAAAAAAATATATTTTATGGACATATTATGACCTTATTATATCTATGGTTTAATAATTTTTTATTTTATAGGATTTTTATGTGAAACATTTTGTGACATAATTTTTTATCAAAAATAACATGTGTGCCACTCATATCACTTGTAAAATGTCACCCCCTCATATCTCATATTCACACCATTAATTCACATGGATCAGAAAACACATTCAAAATTTTATTCTTTAAATACCTACCCATTATCTATGGACAATATTTTGATCATAAATCCATCCTCTGATGCCTTTGGTGCTTACCTGAGAAGGTTTTCTAGAGAAGACGTATCATGCTTGACCAAGGTTCTCTATTTTATTTCATCCTCAATATCATTAAGATAAAATTCTAGTATGATGATATTATAACAACATTTTATTTGATATATCTATATATTATTATTTTAAATTCATAACCTAAATCTATCTCCTCTTCCCTGAAATGGGGAATAAAATCATCATTCATGTGTATGGAGGACTACCACCTTGTGAATTGATGTCATTCAATTTTCCTCATCACCAATATAAGATTGTAATAATGAGGGATTTAGAAAAAATATAATATTTTTTAAACTTTTTTTATTATATCACATATACATTCTTACATTCCATTCCATGTTTAATACAATAACATATTTTGTGTGTATAAAGGACTAACTCCATGTGATACGATGTGATTCAATTTTCACTAAAGTTCTACATAAAAGATAATAATGATAATGATATTGAATATTTAAAAAATAAATTAAATAATTAATATATTAATTACATTTTTATAATTCTAAAATGATAATATATTATTTTATTTCATTCATCTAAAAGTGATGAGATCATTCATGTGTATTTTTGGATTGTCACTTCCATGATGCGATGAATCTATTTTTTAATTTATAATTCATATAGATGATATATATGTTTATTTAAAGGAAAATATATGATTTAATATATGATGATGATTATTTATTGATAATATTTTACTTAGATTCTTTTTATAATGGTCCTTGAAAATTTTATGGTATACTCCTACGTACGTATGACCTGTGGTCTCCGTGATTATATCATATATAATTTTCCATAATAACCATTATTTAATCGTTTTAAAATTATAATTGATGTATAAAAATGATAATAATTTCGTGATTATTTTTCTAGAGGTGATGAAAAATTACACCTTTGAAAATAGTGACCCAACCAAAGTCATTTTGAAAATATATAGAAAATATCATCAAAACATCTGATGTAAACATATTTGACAACGTAATGGTATATAACATTTAAATAAATATAATAAATGGATTAATAATTATGAAAATGGATATTAATAAATAAAATATTTAACATATGTCTATTATTAAGGATGATAAATAACAAACATGACGAGTCAGACATAATGAAATAGACGTTGTATCAATTTCCTTTTGCTAAGTCATATTTTGATGTTAAGAAACAATATTTCTTCATGAGGTGTATATACAGACCATTCGACATGATCAATCCCAAATTTATCTTTTATCATGATATATATCATTTATTTTAATTTTCTTATTCCATTGAAATAAGGATTAAAATGTTTCCAAATTTGGAAGGGATATTTCTTTAAAAACAATTATTTTATATGTTTACTTATAACTCTATTTTTATTCCATTTTCATGTTTTAAAAATGATTTTATTAATGTAATCATATAGACATTAGTGTTTTAAAAATATATTTTTTATTTCTTTAATGGATTTTAAAAAAAATGGATATGTGTACATAATTTTTTACATTTTATACAAAATACTAAAGGAGTGCTCTATTTTAATGTATACATAAGTAATGATTTCTCCCATCACTGTAACTTTTAATTTATGATTGAATTAAACTATGGGATTTCATTTTTTATCCAAATAAAACACTTTTTCGGTGTTTTAGTGTTGATATTTTTTTCAAAGAAAAAAATATTTTTTTATTGAAAATTATTTTTTAAAAGAAAAGGGTATTATTTTGATGAAAATAATATTTTAGTGGAAAAGGGTATTTTCATATTGAAATTGGGGTTTTAAAAGAAATGGTTTTTTTATATCTGAAATATATTCACATATGAGTATAAATTATTTTTTAATATGTTTTATTATAAAAAAGTGATTGAATTAATTTTTTCATGATATGGAACATGATCATTGTATAAAATAAGTGAGCCTAATATAGGTTATATGATGGGTGCACCTAGATAGCGCTATGTGACATCGATGTAGATTATAATATGGGTGATCCAAAATATATTTTAAATGCATTGTGAAATGTTCAATGTCTTAAAATGAACAAAATAGGGAGTTTCTGGAGGTTTTATCCTATAGATTTAACAAGGAACATGTTATTTCTACAATTGTTGTGAAATGGGTTATTAATGTGATTCTCTATGTTTCAGAAAGGGTTTTGATTATATTTTAATGGGTTTTAAATATATTCCTTTGTAAATAAGGTTTTGTGTTTTTCACATTAAAATTATTCATTTCATTTTCTCAATGATGTTTTAGGAAAATGTATAACTTCTCATGGGTGTTCATGTTTTTCTATGGACTGGTAGGTTTTCTTTATTCCCTCATTTATATTATTTCTACTCATCCCACTTTTTGAAATTTTTTCATAGGGTATATTGATGGTTATGGGGAATGAATAAGTCGAATTAAAAGTTGTGAATGTTTTCTATTATAGAACAAAACCCACACTCCCAGATTTGGTCATAATTTCATAAACTATATATTTTCATATTTGATAAAAATTAATGTGAAAATAATTATACATCTAAAACATGAAACATCAAGAAGAAATATTGGATCAATTATATAACCCCATAACATTTAGGTTTATAGTTTAAGAGAATTAGGACCAAATCATATCAACTTTAATTCATCAAAAACAAGTACAAAGATGAAAATAATCTCTTATTATACCTATATTTTATTATTTCATATTATTTCATCAATACCATCCATATCGAGTCCCTTCTAGACACAATCTGTTTGACCAGATTTTTTATAAAGAGGGATATATGAAGTAAAATAACAGTTATGTCAAATGATCAGTAAGGTTAATAAATATTAACAATTGAATGTCACCAATGAGCATAATAATTGCATGAAGGTATGGAAAAATAATTAGAGTGTGTGAGAGAATCCTAAAATAACTTGTACCCATCAATCCCTGGATAATCGAATACTAAAACATGGGAAAGTGTAGAGTCATAAACATCAATAGTCATCATCCCTGTGATATCAATATTGATAATGATAAACATTATAAAAACATAAAAGGTAATAAATCCCCATTTTTTGTTATGTGGAGTATCATTTTCCTATAATCCTATCAATACCCTTTTAATTGGATAACCCATACAATTGAAATTCAATGCATTGTATGATTTCTTATAGAATCCATTTTATATTATATAATGGGATCTCTTGGATCTATCTGGGTCACCAAATGTTCATTATGTACCAGTATTACCCAATGTTATTTGGGCCACCCTATGTTTAAGATACATTAGGCTTATCCATCACTATATGGGCCACCCCATGTTTATAATGTCCATGATCCAAAACATGTATAAAGTAATGATTTTATAAAAAAATTATAGATCCCATTCTTATTACATTTATAACTTTATTAAGCAATTGTATATAAAAGTGTTTCATTTCAATCTCATTAAATCATGATTATCCAATGGAAAATAAATAGGTTACATAAAAATCTATTTGAAATGTGGATAACTTTGGGAAAAGAAATGGGTTTCATAACAATCCATTTGAAACTATCTTAACACATCCTAGGAAATATTTAAGATGGTATCGATACAAAATATAACCATTGGAGTAATAATGAATGGTTGTTTCATTTTGAAAATAAAATACCTTAATAATAATTAAAAATATATTTTTGAAGATAAAATCCTTTTCACTATGAAAAAAAAATTTAATTAAAACATAAAGTCTTTTGAAAATCTATTTTTGAAACATTATTTTTAAAAACAAAACAAAATTCCGAAAAAATTAGGAATATTATAACCCTATACACTTATAATGTAATCTTAAATGAAATAAAGGTGATTAAATCCATAAATAGATTACAAGTTAAAAATAACATTCAATTTTCACTATCAAATGTTTAGAATGTTATTTATTCAAAGGATGATATGAACATTCCTTTCACATTTTCATTTAAAGACAAATAAAAATTATTTTAAAAATGGAAGAAAGATTAAATTTTTTAATAATTAATTTAACAAATAATTTTTATGAGGTTAAAAACATTTTTTGAAATCATTGTTTTGTAAGAGAACAAATTTCCGATCAAAAAGAGATATAACGATAGTTTTTAATAAAATTAAATTCTCAAATACTATAAGTAAAAAAGAGTAAAAAATTTAGTATTATTTAAAAATATCATTAATAAATTGATTAGAAGAAAACTAATGTGTTTACATATATATATATTATAATATTTCACTCTATGAAGTGTAATTATAAGGAATCTCAATAGATGATGAGATTATAACGTAAGACACATACCACTTTGGTAACATTAAATCAAAATACACTTTTAATAATTTAAAAAATAAAAATTATAATATCAAATATATAATTATATTAATGATATTAAATTTCCAATTGGATATACATACCCATAATAAAATAATATATATTTATAACAGAAGAAACATCTCAAAGAAGGAAAATTGAGTCAAATGTCTATTACCTTTATGGTAAATTTGAAGTAGTAATCACCATAAAAAATTAATACTCAAATTGATATTAAAATCAATATAAATTTATGTATAAAATTAATAAAATAAATTTATGGATATTATATACACAACTTTGCAAAAATAATGACTGAGACTGACATGTGTCTCATAAAAATAAAAGTGATATGAGAAAAACCCTTACCTTGAGTATGACTTGTCAGGTGTGTCTTTATATTACTGAATAATGAACATATGTAAATTATTTAATAGGTTTGGAAAAATTATTAGGTTCATTATTACTTTTAATTCACTTATTACCATGTCAAATACATTTACTTGGTCAATTAAATTAATGTCAGATGTTTTGACCAAATTTGTTTTATGTGCCAAAAATGACATTGGTAGGTTTACTATGGTATGTGAGGAAATTATTTCATCCTAGATAGAAAAAATATATTTTAATAAATAAAATATATATATATATATATATAAATTCTTTTAAAATTAGTCATGTATGATAGTTATGATAAATTAACTACTGTTACAATCATGTAGATAGTAGGTCGTACGTACGTTTGAGGAACTTTTCCATTTTTCAATGATCGTTATAAAAAGAAAGTATGTAATATTTTATCTTTATATAATGATTACTTTATCTTAAATACCATCTCATTTACTTATATATACTTGTTATGTGGTTATCATAAAATGAAAAATCACATCACTTCTAGGATGTAGTAGTCTACATGTCCACGGACGACACTGTCACATTTTAAGGGTATTAAATGGTAAAATGATAACAAGATGTTAAATTTTAAAAAAAAATTATGTAATTAATTACATAATTATATCATTTATATAATATTTATTCATTAATATTCCCATTATTACCTTCCATGAAACAAATTTTTGAAAATCTCATAACATTGCTTCGTAATGTGGTAGTCCGACATACACAAAAGCATCATTATCGTATCATATATGGTATGAAATGTAAAAAATGGGGTGCATGATATAATTAATAAAGTGTTATAATTATGTTATAAATATCAGAAATATCACATATAAATTGTATGTCTATCATTGATCCCAACAATGATAGGTGTAAATGATGAAATGAACAACATCATTTCATGACGTGGTAGTCCAACACACACAAGAATAAGGATTTCACAACCCATTGGTCAGATGTGTGAAGGTTTCTAGCTTTTAACACAAACATTAAATAATTTAAATATATATTTTAAGACTATTCTCTTATATAATTATTTTATAAAAATAATTTAGGTTTTTGTTGAAATAAATAAAACAAAAAAGAATTTTGATGAACATTACCTCTTCTTTGGGTAACTCCTTTTGGTTTTCATCAGAGGCCTTCCTTAGTTGAATTTATTCCCAATGTAAAGATTATTGGATGATTTTATGGAATTATTAATGTTATTATTTCATTTATTATATAAGAAAAATTGATTTGGTGGTGTGAAGAGAGTTGGAGAAGGGTACTCCTTTTATAAGTGGGGTGAGTGGAAAACATGTAAATTTTTGATAGAGTAATTTCTACTAACGTTTTTTCCATTTCATGTTGCTCCAATAATGAAAAATATATAAAATATGAGGTATAGTTTCTTTATATGTCCATATAATTTGTTCTTGATATGTTTCTAGATCAATTTCCCATAATTATTAAATTATAACAAGCATAAACACTAATTTTTACCTTAATGACTATAATTAATTTTAATTAATGTCAATAAAATTTTGGAAAAAAATAAGTTCAAAATAATAGACATAATAAATTATTACAATTCCATATATTGAATCCATTTATCCAAATTAGAATTACATAAGAGGAAAATTTTATTTTAATTTTAAATGCACAAATATGGCTATATAATGGGGTTTTTAGAAGTGTATTGTTTTAGAAAAATATGATTCTATATTTACTCCATGAATAGTAATAATCAATAAACGAAAATAAAATATCTTTTGTTATATATAATCTATATTTACCATTTAAAACTACTGTCCTTATGGATTATCTTATTTAATTTTAATATGAAGCATTGTAAATTTTAAAATTGGTTTTTAGAGACACACGACATTGAAGTCAAAGAAAAATGTATACCAAAAACCAAAAAAATTATTAAAATGTAATTAAGCAGAATAAATATAAATAAATATTAATTATTTTACTTTAAAAAAACATTCAAATCATATTTGGACTCTTAAATTTCCTAATTTATTAAAAAACTGACTTTTTAAAATATATATATTATTTCACTATTCATAAAAAAACAAAATGATCCAAAAAATAAAAAATTTCACCAAATGTATATTATGATAATACTCTTCCAAAAAAAATTTATTTTTTAATTAAATTATAGAAAATTTTAAAAGATTATTTTTGTAATACGATCACCATGAAAGGGGTCAAATCTATTTTTTTAAATATGCAGTTTTAAACGTGAAATTGAAATTATTTTTATATCATCTCTAGAGAATAATATCAAATGGTAAAAAATATATTTAATATTTTATATATAAATATAATTAATATAGACCAAAAATATTGATTTATTTAATTTATTCATATAAAACACAATTGTGTTCATTAAAATAGTTTTTCAAAAACATATTTCTTTTTATTTTTAAAAGGGATTTTTATTAATTTATAATTATTTGGTCAAAAAATAATTCAATATAAATACTTTTGTAAAAACTATTTTTATAATTCTGATAATCATATCCATACCTACCATTCATATTGATATGTTATAATGGTAATATATATCATGGGTCATTTATGTTTGGTGTTGTGTGTAAAATACACTATTGAACATAGACCTTTCATGGTAATGTGAAAAAAATCATAAATAGGTGTTTTGTGTAAAGAAATATATTTATGGAACTCATTTTTTCATGTACCATATGATAAAATCAATACCATATTCCCTTTACTCTATATAGAATAATTTTCTTCTATTAAAATCTTTTACTGTCACCCCCCCTTAATAAAGTCCATACTCAAAAATTTTACATTATCTACGTAATCACTTCTTGTACATTTGAAAAAAAATTTAATACCACACTATAAAAAGGGTTAATAAAACATCATATTAGTAAGAGAGAAAAAGGATGCATGAATTCCATCTGTAATAATACATAAGAGGGTTTCCAAATAGGAGAAAACAATTCAGGCTGGAGGAAATGAGAAAATAATAATAGAGAGTGATTGTGGACATTGATGAAAAGATAGTGCGTAAAAAATTGATTGATTTGTTACAAAAATCCCTAAATCATTGATGATTTAAAATATCATTGGATTATCATAATTGAAGGTACTATGATAATAATCTATCTTCGATATTCTTTCCCAAGAGTTGAATAATTCTATTTCCATCTAGATGAAGAGAATATAAAAATATATTTTATTGATTAGTATAATTTCATCCACTAATTAATTTACACATCAATTGAATATTTTTATTAAATTCTATATATTTAAGTTGATTTTTTTCCTTCATTTAATCACAAAAAATAATAAAATTTTAAAAACCACATAACAATAAAACAGACACCATGCTTTTCCTCATTTCTTCAAGCATTAACCAAAACAAAAAACATTAGCACATGGTAATATAATTTCAAAAGTGAATAAACATTTATACATCAATCTCCAAATTTCTAAATAGTTAACTAGTGTACAAACCAAATCATACAATAAATTAATATTGTTAATTTTTTTAATCATTTCCTAACTCAGTTAGAAAACCAATTACTAGAAAGATTTTATCATATATAATTAAAAGATACATCAAACATTATTCATAATATAAAATACCATTTGTATCTAAAATAAACATAATCATTACCTATAAAAATGATTTAATAAATATGACATCATCTGGGAAAGTGTTTGGCTTTACAATGTTTTCACACTTCGGTTTTGGGATCAAGCCCTCAGCGTTGTCGGATGAAATGGGTTGTCACCCAACCTTTGAGTTTTCCATTTTTTCCTTTAGGCTTGTAAAAACAATTCGTCACATAATAAAACATCATCTTGATCATAGGGGTTACAAATACCTCCACCCAATAAAACATATCCTAATATGTCAATAAAAACATAAAAAAAAATTATACAGAAAACCCTCAAATGGAGTGTCTATGATTTTGAACATATGAGAAAACATAATATTATAGAACTATGACGGAATCCATAATTATTAAGATAACCTCACAAGAATACATCCTAATATATAATGTTATCTACGATCTAATTTAATTCCAACTATAACATCCTAGAACCAACACACCATGATCAAGTGCTGAATTCATAAACATTACATTTTCATCTTTGATAAAGAATATTTTAACACAAATATCACATATCAATTCTAGAACATACAAAATATTGGATCACATACAAAATAATTGTCATTTTTGGTTTATAATTTTATATAAATAGTACCAACTCATATCAAATTGTATTCATGAAGAACTAGTTCATAAAAATTAACATCAACTTCTGTTATACCCATATTTTCTTATTTCACATTTTGTCATCAACATTATCAATTTGAAATAAAATCTAGAAATAATTTATTCAAACTAATCCTTCATAACCTTGTATTATTAAATAATAGAAGGGTGAACTCAAATGAGTATTCTAGGTAATATTAGCATTAATCGTTTAATGTCACCAATCATCATAAAATGTGCATGAGGTAATGGTGACATAATTACAGAGCATGAGTAAATAATAAAATAAATCATACCCCTCAATACATTGATCATAAAATAAAATTTTAAAAATGATGTATTTAATATCACCAAAAATAGCCTTTATTAGCACTAGAGATGTGTTCAATACAAGAGGGAGATTAAAATACCTACTATTTTATAAATACTAAAAAGTGTAGATAAAGGGGTGTATTTTATTATACTATAATAGAACACTAAAACACTTGTGCAGTGTGCTATATCAACACACTGTAACACAAAATAAACACCATGAAATCATAAAAATCAAGTATAATACAAAATTTAAATAAAATAAAATTTTCAACACAAGAAAAAGAAAAAAACTATATTATAAACATATGAAACTCTAGTTTAGACAATTACATAAGTAA
Organism: Viscum album; assembly: GCA_963277665.1. Classification (NCBI taxonomy): domain Eukaryota; kingdom Viridiplantae; phylum Streptophyta; class Magnoliopsida; order Santalales; family Viscaceae; genus Viscum; species Viscum album. Next base: position 254,366,585 of record OY728128.1, on the reverse strand, counting down.
AAATTATTACATACATTAAAATATATAAGTTTCCCATCATTTTTATCATATTCCATTCTTGAGAAAAAAACCATTATAATAACAAAATTCTTATGTAATTAATAATATAAAGAAATAAATTAATATAAGGTGATAATTTTAATCTAAAAATCGAGTCATACCAAAAACAATTTGTTTCCGATTGAGTCCAACTAGATTCTTGTAAGTCAAACCATTAGTTGTACATCATCAGGATTTATATTTATAAAAACTAACTAAATAATTATATGATAAAAATGATAAGGAAATTAACTAATTGATAGAATAATGAATGATGAAAAAAAGTAATCTATTTTTTTAGTTTTGGTGATGTGATTTTCATTTTAAACAAAAATGACCCTTATATATTGAAAAGACACAAATAGAGTCATACTGGTAACACCATGCATAGGATTGAGCTGTGGCTAATTCATACATGTCTCCAATGACCCAAAAATAATTTTTCAAAATTATCAAAATAATTTTAATGTTTTTTCATAGTTTTGAGTTCATTGATTGTCTTCTTTACTAAAATGATCATTTTAACTAAAAAGAACTACATTGAATCATAATGGTCACATTGTGTGTCTATTTGACATGACACCAATTCCAACATGTCAAAAATTACATATGAATCAATTTCTTAAATTACCAAGATAATCTGAGAGTGTTTTCTTGGTTATTAGTGAGTGTTACTTTTTGAACTAAAATGTCCATTTTAAACTGATAACAGACACATTGAGTCATACCTGGCACATTGTGTATTAGATTAAGGTGTGGCTGATTCCTATACATAAAAAATGACTTAAGAATTGTTTTACTAAAATATCAAAAAAATATAAATTCATTTTCTTAAATTTTAAAAGGTTATATTTCCTTTAAATAAAAAATTGATTTCAATTTTTAATAAAAATGTACAGTTGTAGTCATTCTGGTAACAACATGAATCAAATTTATGTTCGTGTAATGTCTCAGAATTTCTATGTATTTTTTTTAAATTTTATAAATTTATTTTGAGACCACAGGCTCTAGAAAAACGTGATTTTGAGGCTGGTGAGCCCTGGATGGAGTTTTGAACATTTTAATGGTATGTTCAGTAAACGTGTGATCTTATTTTTATACCCTTTGAATCGGATCTTGGATCAAAATTCTAAGAGAACCGTCGAACTCAGAATGCAGAGATTCACATAGAATGGACATAACATTTTCTTTCAAGGGAAAAACAAGAAATTTAGATTAATAACATTTTGGGAAAAATAATAAAAGAACATAAAAATTTATTATATTTCGTTTCTCGATGATGAGTGATGACACAGTAACATTGTGGTGTAGTGAAAATCTAGAGATGAGACACCTTAATGGAGCTCATTAATGGCTCATTAACACACAACATATCAACACTTTAATGACAAGTAAAAACTATGTTATCTCATAAATGAAACTACGTAAGGATGCAATGTCGCAGTATAACAGAAACATTGAAATGTGTTTTCTTTTTAATAATTTAACATGTTGGTGGAATGAGGAATAAAATGTGATGATTCTCTGATGAACCTCCAATTGATTTTGCACCCCCAAAAAAACAAAGAACGCTGGTGGGACATCCTCAACATCAACTTTCCTCGAAGAATTATTAATGCCATCGACCTCTTAGTCTCTTGAGGATGAAGCACTATGGAAATGAACATCAACGAGGTAGGGGTGTGATTTTGGTTTTTATGAATTCATTGTTCTTTTTCTAAATGAAGAATGTGTTTTAACCTATTAACATGTTAATCTTCTGATCATTTTTTCTTTCTAAAGGGTGTTATTGATGGGATTTTTAATAAATATTAATATTATTATTGGTATAATGGTAGTCCCCAATCCTTCCCCTATTTTAAACCTCTAATGTGGAGGGATTGAGCTGACATGAACAAGCCTTCGGTCCCTCCACACATAAGTTCATCATGGCCAAATTCTCAAATTAGTGACAAGAAAAATCTGAGGCTATGGAATGTATTGTAGCGACCCAAGAGACACATAAGTACAGGTGGATCGAGAAATGGTCCAAAATAGAAACTTCATGGGCCCACAAAAATGACCACTAACATGCCCGTCGAGGCACCGCAGAGGCTGGCTGTAGCATCATGGAGACATGCCGTCGATTGGCGTCATGTGGAAGAGCGTCCCATGTGAAGGCCTCTTGGGAGTTCTAGGGGAATCCGTCTGTGTGCGGGAATTTTTTATGTCCATCCTGGTTGCCTGCTTCAGCACCAGGCCATGGCCATTTGACTGTGGTGGAGTAGGGGCCCCACGACGACCCGCAAGGTAGTTGGAAGTCATACTTGGCATTTGGACGTGCCCCATTCAGGTGGACGAATCGGTCTACCCATGGAGGATCGGGTAGGGTGAAGGTCACCCCATTGGGGTGGACCTGGGCTAGCCATGGAGGATTGCATACTATGGGGTCCAATTGACGTTCCATCTATGGAATGAGAACTCTTGAGATGATGAATCACTTATGAGATACCATATGGCTGTTTTGTGGTGGTTGGTGTATGTCTGGGTTGGATTAGACTCAAACCTAACCATTCAATTTTTACTAAATGTCCCTATCTTATAGACCAGGTGTCCCTTTGATGGGTCATCAACTGATTTGGAACCCTTATGATGAGATGGTCCCTTGTGTTATTCGATGTGGGATTTTGTGGAGATTGAGGTATGACTGCTGACTTGAGAAGGAGTTGTCTGGAATTTTAGTGGCCTGACAGATGAGAAATAGTCATGTGAATCCTTAGTGGCTCGACAGACTAGCAGAATCCATGTGGGTCCTTAGTGGCCCAAAAAATGAGTAGCAATTCATAAGGTATGAGTCCCTAAACATTACTAAATGTTCAACCCTATATCTGATTAACCTTATTCTTGTGCTTTAGACTTTACCTGGTGTGATTTGTCCATACATTGTTGTATAAATTTGTGGACTATGTTGGTGGTATTGCTTTGTTTTTACTTTGTGGTATTTATCCTTTGTGGACTGGGGTCCCCTAATGAGTATTGTGTTACTCACCCCACCATGGGATTCAACTACAAGTGTTGTGTCTTGTGCAGTTGATGGATGTTTCTACAATGGACATAGGGGCATAGTACTAGGAGGGGCCTACTGAGATAAGGAAAACACGATGTACTCCCACAGCTTTTAGTATCTACCCTACTCTTACCATCAAGTGGGGTTCTCAATAGGCATCTTGTTCACTATTTTTACTTATTCCCTTTAGTTTTTTGTTTTCTTTTGTTGGTTTTGTATTATAGTCCACTTATTTTCAATCGTAAATGTACTCAACACATTTTTAAACATGATTTTTCCCCATTTAGTTTTTTTGATGTGGGTGGGCATGTGTTTTCATACAGGTACTCCAAAAAATGCCTCCCACTAGTAGGTTAACGCCATAGGTTCTAGTCACCAACCTTTATCTTTGGGAGGAGGGCTTTAGGTATGTCATAGAATTGGCCCTAGGGGACACATTGTGAAGAAGTGGTATCAAGGGCTGGTTGATTCTACCTTAAAGATCAAAAGAATTTTGTTTTGTTTTTTGGGAAATTTATTTGAGTGTCTTGGGTTTGGCATTTAGATCAAAGGAGTCCACTGTTTGTTCCGCAGCCGAAGTATCCAAGGACTAGTGCCACAAATTCTTCTTTTCAACTCTAAACATGAATAAATGTTTTCATAAGTGTCTCTTAATGTTTATTTTTACAAGTATCAGATCACTAGGTATAATATATTTATCTTGGTCCATATTGATCTATTTTAGGATGCCTCCACGCAGATAGCCTCCTTGGTTCCCGATATGTGGTCATGGGGATAGTCCGCATAGTGACGAGGCATATGTTTATGGAACAGTGCTAGAGATGTCCCCATCGGGTGGTATAATAGTGTTACCACAACCTATTGATCAGCTAGCCGACCCACCTCTTGTGGATCAGGTGGTTGCAGCTTTCTAGAATGAGTCATTGATGACTCTTTTGGAACCTAGCAAAGAATAATTGTGTTAAAATAAATGTCATGGACCTCCAACGAAATGATCACCTGGTATGTAGAGTTACTAGGACCTACAGATTGAAGTTTCTCAATGTATGTTGTGGGACCATATGGTTCATTGAAGGTAATGTTCTAGTTTCTAGAAGGACAGGATTTTCTATGATTTTCATAAAAAGTAAAATCTCATGCGAGATTGTCCTCCCATTCATGTTGCAGGGAAGGAGAGGAGACAGTTACAGACTATCAACGCTTATGAACCCATGACTCCAGGGAGGAATCATGGTATGATTCACATCTTTCTACATCAGCTACAATATTTATAGAATCTTTTACTAGTGATTTCCCCTTCTGGACAATTATTCTTGTTTGAAACCTAGTGGTTCTAGTTATGATCGTAGACTTGACCCTCTTGTTTAGAGACTCTACTGGAGGAGACCCAATGACCATACACTGGCGCTGATACAGTGACTTGACTCTTGGAGGTGAGAGTATCGGTTGGGATCTATTGGTAGTAGTGTCGATTCCGTAAGACATCATTCTTTGTATAGACTTGGACCATTCATTCCATGATTGACTGTATTAGGAAAATGATGTGGTTCATCCGTGGAGATGGAACCATATTTCCCTTTATCGGCAGAGGGGAAATCCATGCAGCTCTTTATGGACTCGGGTAGAGGAGAGTGTATCCAATTCCTATTCAGTTGGAAAGTTCAACCCTCAGTACAGTGAATATATTCAGTCCTCATGTTACTTAGTAATGGTTGATTATAAAGATGTATACCTTGATGATATTCCATGTTTACCTCTCCATTGAGTGTTAAACATCTACTTTGATCTATACCCTGGGATAACAATAATATCCACAACAGCATATCGGATGGCTCTCATAGAGCTTTGAGAGTTGAGGTTATAACTAGAGGACTTGTAGGAGAATGGATTTGTGAGGCCCAGTGTTTCACCATGTGTAGCCCTAGTATTTTTTTCCAATATGACAGAAGGGAGTTCGAGGATATTCGTGGAATATGAATTCCTTAACTAGGTGATAGTGAAGATCAAGTATCAACTACCATGGATTCATGACCTCTTCGATCAACTGAAGGGAGCAAGGTGGTTCTCCAAGATAGACCTCCAATCATGATATCACCAGCTTCAAGTATATGATGAGGATATACCGAAAACAGACTCCAGGTGTCGGTATGGCCAATACGAGTTCTTTTTTATTCCATTCGGCAGGGCCAACGGCCCATCCATTTTCATGGGACTCATGAATGGGATCTTCTATCCTTACCTCGATTCATCCATGGTGTTCTTTACTGATGATATCTTCGTGTACTCAGCGTCCAAGGAAGAGCATGCTACACAACTGCGAATAGTCCTAGATACACTCTAAGAGAATCAGCATTATGGTAAACTCTCTAAGTGCCAATTCAAGATGTAGGAGACCCACTTTCTAGGGTACATCATCTCAGAGGATGAAGTTGCAGTGGAACCAGTGAATATAGAGGTAGTTCCATATTGGTAGCCACCCAAGAAGGTGACTAAGCTGTGAAGTTTCTTCGGGTTGACATGGTACTACTGGAGGTTCGTGCCCAACATTTCTAGAGTAGCATCACCCTTTTCAGCATAAAATGGAAGGGTGATTCCTTAATGTGGATTGATATATGTGAGAAGAGTTTCTAGGAGATGAGGTGGAGAATGATGAGTGCCCCCATCTTGAGCCCACTAGAGGAGGGCGTTGGATATGAAGTTTCTATGATGCATCAGGGACTAGAATGGGTTGTGTACTGATTCAAGAGTGAGTATTGATCTCCAAATACTCATGGAAGTTGAGGAAGCATGATCATAACTATGCAACCCATGACCTGGAGTTATTTTTAGTGGTCTTTTCTTTGAAGATGTGGTGAAAATAAATGATGGGTGAGTTTTTTATATTCCACTCCAACCACGAGAGTATTATGTATATATTCTCCTAGAATGACATGAAATTGACACAAAAACATTGGATAGAGTTCTTACAGGACTATAACATTTAGGTATTCTATACTCTTGGGAAGGGGAATATGGGAGAAGAAGCGCATAGTAGGAGGACTATTATTCATCTGCTAAGTGAGGCGACAGAGTAGCTAGCCGCGATGTAGATATACATTGTGGATGATGATGGAGCCACTTACCTTTAGTAGATGACTATTACTCCACCAGACTTATAGAAATTTAGGGATTCATAGCTAGAGAATTTTGACTACGAGGCCCGACATGCTTAGTTATCGTCAAGTCATTCTCCTGATGTATTTTCAAAAGGTGGGGAGAGATCATCATTTTCAAAGGTCTCACCCAAGTACCTACAGAATTGTGAGATTAGGTGTTGATGGAGATCCATACATCCTCTTTGGTGGTTTATCCTAGAGTAGAGAAGATGTACCAGGACCTTTGATGTCAATAATGGTTTCCAGTAATGAAAAAAGAAGTGGCTGAGTTCATCCCACGATGCCTCACTTGTCAAAAAGTGATGGATAGGCATCCGGTTCTGTCAGGATTATCTTAGAAACCTATGATACCAAAGTGGAAATTGGATGGTATCTCAATGTAATTCATGTTGGGGTTACCTTTTATATATGGAGGCTATGATTCTATCATGGTTATTGTTGAAGGATTCACCAATATGGCTCACTTCCTAAACTAACGAGTGAAGGGACTGATAGAGGGATTGAAACGCGTCTATGTCCAAGTTGTTGGAACCAGGTTCTTCAAAGCATGATTTGGTGTATGGTTTGTGTTTGTTGTCAATCCTTATTGGAAGTTCAGGGTGTGAACCAACAAAGCGATCATACCGTTCAGGAAGAAACAGTAGTGAAGGTGGCGCTGTTTCCCAGTGTTTGCCAATTTTTTGGGCCTGAAAATCCGTAAATAAAGTAAAGTGTTTTTGGAAAAGATACTTGCGCGCCGAGCTCTTGGAGGATGAAAGACTTGCGCGCCATATGTTTTTGAGGATCAGAAAATCACAATTTGTCTAAGGAAAGAAGGTCGCGCAAGTGTTGGTTGGGTCGCGCAAGTAACTTGCGCGACAGAGGATCTGGAGACAGGACTTGCGCGCCGTCGAGGGACTTGCGCGCCGCCGCGCAGGGGGTCCAGTTTGCCTATAAATACTGGACCACCCCTCCTCATTTCTAACGGAGTTCAAGGCCGAGAGATTGTTCGAGCTCTCGTCGTGCAGGTGGTTGACTCGCGCAGGTGGTTGTTTTGTCGCGCAAGTAGAGCTTGTGCGCCGGTGTTTGGCTGTTCTCCCAAGGCAGTTTGGAAGAGAAAGGAAGTGGATCGCGCAAGTATTTAGTTCAAGAAGGCAGTGTCGCGCAGGTGATTCAGTGATACTTGCGCGCCAGTTTTGTCTTGCGCGCCAGAGACTTGCGCGCCGCCGGGAGACTTGCGCGCCGGGCTTGAAAAGGAGACCTAGACACTATTGAAGCACGCCTGCCTTGCTGGAGCTGCACGAAAGCCGATAAACTACTCGGTTCATTCGAGGAAAAGTGATATTCTTCTTCTGGTGAGAATCAGACTTCAATAGAGCATCTACATTCAACAAAGGATGCACTCTTATGCAAATGAAGAAGAGACCTTCATGTCTATAAACTGAGTGGGACTTCACCAATGGCAGTGAGCCAGGGGGAGTCAACGGGAGTGACCCGAGGGACGCAGTGAGCTATCCCTGAACTATTGTAAAGGCAGTGAGCCTGGGACAGAGTGTCTGTACCCGAACTTTTGTATCCGCAGCTAGTGAAGCATAGTGGATTTAGGTACGACCGGCAACCTGTCGGCGTATGCTCCTTGGACGTAGCCCTTAGTGGTGAACCAAGTAAAAATGACTGTGTCTTCTCTGTGCATGTGAATGTTTTCATTTTGATCGTAATCATCATACAGGTTCAACAAGTTCCTACCAACGTGGGAACAAGATCCAACAAATTAAAAGAAAAAGTGGTCACCCTGATTCACCCCTCCCCTCTCAGGGTGTCCCGGGGTCCTTCACAAGTTATAGAGAGGATCCAAGGAGTACCTTAGACAATCATCTCATACTGTGATTCATGATTTACATCCCAGTTGTGGAAGGGATTAAAGGATTTTTCAGGAATCAACTACATTTGAGCATAACTCCTCTTCCCCAGACGAATGGTCAGAGAGAGCGGACAACACAGACCTTTGAGGAAATGCTTCGTGCTTGAGTCCTGTATTTATGTCGTAGATGGGAGGACCAACTCCCACTGGTGGAGTTTGCATACAACATTAGCTATCACTCCACCATTTACATGGTACTATTTGAGGCCTTGTATGAGATTCCTTGTAGATCATATCTATGTTGGACCAGCCTATGGGAGTCAGCACTCAGGGGTCCATAGTTGGTATGGGCTACAACTAAGAAGGATTATATCATCCATGAGAAGATGAGGACTACATAGAGTAAGCATAAGTCTTATGCATACAGAAGATGGAGAACCTTAGAGTTTGAGGAGGGAGACCCTGTTTTATATTGTGTCTCCCCCAGACATGGATTATAGATATTTTTCTAGGGTGGAAAGTTAACTCCATGGTTCATCAGACCTTTCTAGATTATCAGAAGAGTTGGTGAGGTGGCATACTGCCTATCACTTCCCCAAGAGATTCACCAGGTGCATGATGTTTTTCATGTGTCATAGCTGAGGAGATGGGTGCTTTATTCATCACACATCATCAACTAGGTCATGATAAACATTGATGATGGGGCGACGTTAGTGGATTTCCTAGTGGAGATTGAGGATCGATATGAGTGGGTCTTTTCCAAATTGTTGATTCCTCTGGTGCATGTTCGATGGCATAACGGTAACCTGTAGGAGACAACATGGGAGTGGGAGACTCAGATTCATGGTCAGTGCCCCCATTTGTTCGATTATCCCTTGTTTTGGATATCAGGGATGTAAGGCCTTAAATGAAGAGAATATAATGTCCCAGAATCTTGATGTAATTTTTTTAAAATTATATGGAACTATTTAGACATGACATGCTCTTACAGAACATGATTTAGAGGACTAGGGAGCAAAAGATGGAATTTTTAAAAAATTTAAGTTACATTCAATAAATGTTCGAGCATTGTTTTTCTAACTTCGGAACCGTTGATCAGATCGAAAATATGAGAGCACCGTTGAACTCAAAACACCTTGATTCACCTAGAAAGGACTTAATTTTTTTTGGAAAGGGCCAAACAAAAAATTTAATTTTTGGACTTTTTGAGAAAAATAAAAAAACATAAAAAGTTATTTTATTTCTTTTCTCAGCAAGGTGCTACAATACGATGATGTGTCAGCGTAGCGATGAGGTAGCGACGTGACACATTAATACACCAAATTAATGGATCTTGAACATGAAGCATAATGACCCTTTAATGACATGTAAGAGTGACACTATTTCATAAATGAAACAACAGAGTGAGGCATCATCGAAGCATAACAGAAAGATGGAACATGTATTATTTTTAATATTTTTATGTGATGGTGGAATGATGACTAAACTGTGATGATTATCTGATGAACTTATGATGGATTTTCCTCCCCAAAGAAGAATGAATAACATTGGTGGGACGTCATCAACATCGACGTACCTCGAAGAACGACACACACCATCGACCACTTGGACCCTCCTAGAAGAACCGCTATGACAAAGAACATTAATGCTGTTGGGGTTTGATTTTGGGTTTATGAATTCCCCATTTTTTTTCAAAATGACGAATGTTGATTAACCCATGAACTGGTTACTCCACAGATCGTGCATTCTTGTAGGATGGTGAAATTTCTGGGTTTTCTATTTAGGATTAATTTTATTGTTGGTAGAATTGTAATACCCAGACCTTCCCCTTTTTTATATCTCTAATGCAGAGGGTGTGTGCTGACACAAACAAAACCTGCATCCCTTTTTGTGTGCGTTATTCATGGACGTAACCTCAAATCAGTGAAAAGTAGAATCTGGGGCCTATTAAGGGATGGTGGAAACCCGAGGAACCATAAGCGTAGGTGGATCATGATGCAAACCACCGGAGAAAATCCATTTCCCCATAGAAGGAACCATCGGTGCACCGACTATAGGTGGTGGGAGGTAGTGTGGAGACGCGGTGGATACTGGCAGTGTGTGGAGGATGGGCCCACATCCTAGTCTCTTGATTGAGCCAGAGGCACGCGAAATCTTGCCATGTGCAGGAATTTTGGATGGAGAGCTTGGCCGACAGCGCCAACACCATGTTGTGGTCATTTGACTACGATGAAGAAGGGGCCCCACAGCGACCCTGCTGGGCATCAGGAGGTCAGACATGGCTTCCATGCACATCCCGGCCATGTGAATGAACCCTTCTATCCCTAGTCGACCTGGTAGTAATGGCCCACATTCTTAGGCCAGACCCTCCATACTGGACAAGGCCATCCAGGCTATACCATTCCGGACCGCGCCTGGGTCGGTCTGACCCAGCCGGACTGGACCCCGACCTCGACCACACTAGCCCTTGTTTTACTAAATCATCAATAACTCACTGAATGGGTGTCCAATTGATGTTCCGTCCATGGGATGAATAAAAATGAGATGAGGCGGTCCTTATGAAACTCTCTATGAGAGTTTTGGTGGGTTTTAGAGTATGTATGGGTTGGATCAGACTTGAATACAACCAGTCTATTTTTACTAAAATGGCTATATCTAATCGAACAGGCGTATGTTCGAAGTACAATCTGTTGAGTTGGAACCCATATGACAAGAAGGTCATTTGGGTTATTCTACTAGGACTTCATGGAGGTTGATTTATTAACAATGGCTCAAGAAGAAACCATTTTGATCCTTAGTGGCCCGACAGATGAGAAGTAGTCGTGTGGATCCTAAATGGCCCAGTAGATGAGTAGCAGCCTTGTGGATCCTTAATATCCTATAAGACGAGCAGAATCCGTGTGGATCATTAGTGGTCTATAATACAATAAGTGATTCATTAGGGACGAGTACCACAATAGTATGAAACAGTCATCACTATAGCTGCTGAACCTTATTCCTATTCTTTAGATTGTACCTTGTGTGATCGGTCAATACTTTCTGGTCTTAATTTTTGGTCTTACATCATAGCCTTACATGGTGGATTTTCATTGTGGTTTATTTTTGGTATTTATACGTAGTGGACTGGGGTCCCCTTTTGAGTACTTTGTTACTCCCCCCCTTCCTGGCTTTTCTAGCACGTGTTGGGTTTTGTGCAAATGATGGATGTTTCGACGGTGGACATGGTGGCCTAGCACTTGGTGGGGCCAACTGAGGTCAGGCAGACAGTGCGTAATCCAGCATCTTCTAGTAGCTACCCTACTCTTACCATCAGGTGGGGTTCTCAGCATCTAGCTTGTTCACAGTTTTTACCTATACTCTTCAGTTTTCAGTTTTTTTGTTGGTTTTGTATTCTGGACCAATTATACTTAGTTGAACTTTTACTCATCACTTGTTTTAGAATACATTTTTTCCCATTTAGATTTTAGGATGTGGTTGGGCATGTGTGTGTATACAGTTACTCAAGAAAATGCCTCCCAGAATAAGGTTGACGACTTCAGCGCTAGTCACCAACCCCTAGCCTTCAATAGGGGAGCATTGGTTATGTCACGACACAAGCCTCGGGGGATGGGTCGTGATAGTTCGTATGATTCCTAAAAATCAAAATTGACATGTAGATAATTTTCCAAAAATATAAAAACAATATGAATGTAATTTCTTGATTTTGAGTTGGTCAGTTGTCCTTTTTACTAAAATTGATGTCAATTTTAAATAAAAAGACAAAATTGGAGTCATACCAGTCACATTGTACATCAAATTGAGGTGATTATAATTCATTCATGTCAAAAATGACTTATGTATGGTTTTCCTAAGTAATCAAAACTATCTAATTGTTTTCCCTTAGTATTGAGTTTGGATGTTGTCCTTTTTACTAAAATTTATTCCATAGTATGTGATCCTCCATGGGGTCCAATTGTCATTCCATCTATGGTATGAGAACTCTTGAGATGATTAATTACTTATGAGATACCATATGGTAGTTTTGTGGCAGTTGGTGTATGTCTAGGTTGGATTAGACTCAAACCTAACCATTCCATTTTTACTTAATTTACCTATCTTATAGACCAGGTGTCCCTTCGATGGGCCATCAACTGATTTGGAACCCTTATGATGAGATGGTCCCTAGGGTTATTCTATGTGGGATTTTGTGGAGATTGAGGTATGACTGTTGACTTGAGAAGGAGCTGTCTGGAATCTTAGTGGCCCGGTAGATGAGCAACAGTCATGTGAATCCTTAGTGGCTCGACAGACTAGCAGAATCCAGGTGGATCCTTAGTGTCCCAATCAATGAGCAGCAATTCATCAGGTATGAGTCCCTAAACATTAATAAATGTTCAACCCTATATCTGATTAACCTTATTCTTGTGCTTTAGACTTTATCTGGTGTGATTTGTCCATACAATGGTGTATTAATTTGTGGACTAAGTTGGTGGTATTGCTTTGTGTTTACTTTGTGGTATTTATCCTTTATGGACTGGGGTCCCCTAATGAGTACTGTGTTACTCACCCCACCATGGGATTCACCGGCAAGTGTTGTGTCTTGTGCTGTTGATGTATGTTTCTACAATGGACATAGTGGCCATGTACTAGGAGGGGCCTCGGGAGATAAGGCAAACATGACATACTCCCACGGCTTTTAGTATCTACACTACTCTTACCATCAAGTGGGGTTCTCAACAGGCATCTTGTTCACTATTTTTTCTTATAACATTTAGTTTTTTGTTTTCTTTTGTTGGTTTTCTATTCTGGTCCACTTATTTTCAATCGTAAATGTACTCAACACATTTTTCAACATGCTTTTTCCCCATTCAGTTTTTGTGATGTGGGTGGGCATGTGTTTCCATACAGGTACTCCGAAAAAATTCCTCCCAATAGTAGGTTAACGCCTTAGGTGCTAGTCACGAACCATTATCTTTGGGAGCAGGGCTTGAGGTATGTAATAGAATAGGACCTATGGGACACATTGTGAAAAAGTGGTATCAAGGGTTGGTTGATTCTACCTTAAAGATCAAAAGATTGTTGTTTTGTTTTTTGGGAAATTTTTTTGAGTGTCTTGGGTTCGGCTTTTAGATCCAAGGAGTCCAATGTTTGTTCCGCAGCCGAAGTATCCAAGGACCAGTGCCACAAATTCTTCTTTTCACCTCTAAACATGAATAAATGGTTTCATAAGTGTCTCATAATTTTATTTTTTACAAGTGTCAGCTCACTAGGTATAATATATTGATATTGTTCCATATTGATCTATTTTAGGATGCCTCCACGTAGATAGCCATCTTTGTTCCCGATATGTGGTCAAGGGGATAGTCTGCATAGTGACGAGGCATATGATTATGGAACAGTGCTAGAGATGTCCCCATCGGGTGGTATAATAGTGTTACCACAACCTGTTGATCAGCTAGCCGACCCACCTCTTGTGGATCTTGTGGTTGTAGCTTTCTAGTATGAGTCATGGATGACACTTTTGGAAACTAGCAGTGAATCATTGTGTTAAAATAAATGTCATGTACCTCCAACGAAATTATCACCTGGGATGTAGAGTCAGTAGGACCTACAGATTGAAGTTTCTCAATTTAAGTTGTGGAACCATAGGGTTCATTGAAGGTAATGTTATAGTTTCTATAAGGACATGATTTTCTATGATTTTCATGAAAATGAAAATCTCATGTGAGATTGTCCTCCCATTCATGTTGCAGGGAAGGAGAGGAGATAGTTACAGACTATCATGTCTTATGACCCCATGACTCCTGGGAAGAATCAAGGTATGATTCACATCTTTCTACATCAGCTAGAATATTGATAGAATATTTTACTAGTGATTTCCCCTTCTAGACATTTATTCTTGTTTGAAACCTAGTGGTTCTAGTTATGATCGTAGACTTGACCGTCTTGTGTAGAGACTTGTAATGGAGGAGACCCAATGAGCATACACTGGTGTTGATACAATGACCTGACTCTTGGAGGTGAGAGTATCAGTTGGGATCTCTTGGTAGTAGTGTAGATTTAGTAAGACATCATTCTTGGTATGGACCCGGACCATTCAATCCATGATTGACTGTATTAGGAAAAGGATGTGGTTCATCCGTGGAGATGGAACCATATTTCCCTTTATCGGCAGAGGGGAAATCCTTGCAGCTCTTTATGGACTCAGGTAGAGGAGAGTGTATCCAATTCTTATTCAGTTGGAAAGTTCAACCGTCAGTACAGTGAATATATTCAGCCCTCATGTTACTTAGAAACGGTTTATTATAAATATGTATACCTTGATGATATTCCATGTTTACATCTCCATTGAGTGTTAAACATCTACTTTGTTCTGTACCCTGGGATGAAAATAATATCCAAAACAGCATATCGGATGGCTCTCATAGAGCTTTGAGAGTTGAGGTTATAAGGAGAGGACTTGTAGGAGAATGGATTTGTGAGTCCCAGTGTTTCACCATGGGTAGCCCCAGTATTGTTTTCCAATAAGGAAGAAGGGAGTTTGAGGATATTCGTGGACTATCAATGCCTTAACTAGGTGATAGTGAATATCATGTATCAACAACCATGAATTCATGACCTCTTCGATAAACTGAAGGGATCAATGTGGTTCTCCAAGATAGACCTCCAATCAGGCTATCATCAGCTTCAAGTATATGATGAGGATTTACCGAAAACAGACTCCAGGTGTCGGTATGGCCACTATGAGTTCTTTTTGATTCCATTCGGCAGGGCCAATGGCCCATCCATGTTCATGGGACTCATGAATGGGATCTTCTAGCCTTACCTAGATTGTTCCATGGTGTTCTTTACTGATGATATCTTCGTGTACTCAGCATCCAAGGAAGATCATGCTACACACTTGCGAATAGTGCTAGATACACTCTAAGAGAAGCAGAATTATGGTAAACTCTCTAAATGCCAATGCTGGATGTAGGAGGCCCACTTTCTATGGTACATCATCTCAGAGGATGGAGTTGCAGTGGAACTAGTGAATATAGAGGTAGTTCCAGATTGGGATCCACCCAAGAAGGTTACTAAGCTGTGAAGTTTCATCGGGTTGACATAGTACTACTGGAGGTTTGTGCCAAACATTTCTAGAGTAGCATCACCCTTTTCCTCATAGAAATGGAAGGGTGATTCCTTAATGTGGATTGATATATGTGAGAAGTGTTTCCAGGAGATGAGGTGGAGAATGATGAGTGCCCCCATCTTGAGGCTATTAGAGGAGGGCGTTGGATATGAAGTTTCTATGATGCATCAAGGACTAGAATGGGTTGTGTACTGATTCAAGAGTGAGTAGTGATCTCCAACTACTCATGGAAGTTGAGGAAGCATGATCATTACTATGCAACCCATGACCTGGAGTTATTTGTAGTGGTCTTTTCTTTGGAGATGTGGTGACAATAAATGATGGGTGAGTTGTTTATATTCCACTCCAACCACGATAGTATTAGGTATATATTCTCCTAGAAGGACATGAAATTGACACAAAAACATTGGATAGAGTTCTTACAAGACTATGAAATTGAGGTATTCTGTACTCTTGGGAAGGGGAATATGGGAGAAGAAGCGCATAGTAGGAGGACTATTATTCATCTGCTAAGTGAGGCGACAGAGCAGCTTGCCGCGATGTAGATATACTTTGTGGATGACGATGGAGCCACTTACCATTAGTAGATAACTATTACTCCACCAGAATTTTAGAAATTTTGGGATGCATAGCTAGAGAATATTGACTACGAGGCCCGACATGCTTAGTTATCGTCAAGACATTCTCCTGATGGATTTTCAAAAGGTGGGGAGTGATCATCTTTTTCAAAGGGCTAACCCAAGTACCTACAGAATTGTGAGATTAGGTGTTGATGGAGATCCATACATCCCCTTTGGTGGTTCATCATAGAGTGGAGAAGATGTACCTGGACCTTTGACGTCAATAATGGTTTCCAGTAATGAAAAAAGAAGTGGCTGAGTTCATCCCACGATGCCTCACATGTCAAAAAGTGATGGCTAGGCATCCGGTTCCGTCAGGATTATCTTAGAAACCTATGATACCAAAGTGTAAATTAGATGGTATCTCGATGGAATTCATGTTGGGGTTACCTTTTATATATGGAGGCTATGATTCTATCTTGGTTATTGTTGACTGATTCACCAATATGGCTCACTTCCAAAACATACTAGTGAAGGGACTGATAGAGGGATTGAAACACATCTATGTCCAAGTTATAGAGAGGATCCAAGGAGTGCCTTAGACAATCATCTCATACAGTGATTCATGATTTACATGCCAGTTGTGGAAGGGATTACATGAGTATTCAGGAATCAACTGCATTTGAGCATAACTCCTCATCCCCAGATGGATGGTCAGAGAGAGCGGACAACACAGACCTTGGAAGAAATGTTTCGTGCTTGAGTCCTGGATTTTTGTCGTAGATGGGAGGACCAACTCCCACTGGTGGAGTTTGCATACAACAGTAGATATCACTCCACCATTGGCATGGTACTATTTGAGGCCTTGTATGAGAGTCCTTGTAGATCATCTCCATGTTGGACCAGCCTAGGGGAGTCAGCACTCAGGGGTCCATAGTTGGTATGGGATACCACTATGAAGGATTATATAATCCATGAGAATATAAGGACTACATAGAGTAGGCATAAGTCTTATGAATAAAGAAGATGGAGAACCTTAGAGTTTGAGGAGGGAGACCTTGTTTTCCATCGGGTCTCTCCCAGATAGGGATTATAGATATTTGGCCAGGGTGGAAAGTTAACTCCATGGTTCATTAGACCTTTCTAGATTATCAGAAGAGTTGGTGAGGTGGCATACCTCCTATCACTTCCCCAAGAGATGCACCAGGTGCATGATGTTTTTCACGTGTCATAGCTGAGGAGGTGGGTGATTTATTCATCACACATCATCAACTAGGTCGAGATAAAAAATGATGATGGGGCGATATTAGTGGAGTTCCTAGTGGAGATTGAGGATCGATATGAGTGGGTCTTTTGCGGATGGTTGATTCCTCTGGTGCATGTTCGATGGAATCACGGTAACCTCCAGGAGAGCACATGGGAGCGGGAGACTCAGATTCATGATCAGCGCCCCCCATTTGTTTGATTATCCATTGTTTTGGATATCAGGGATATAAGGCCTTAAATGAAGAGAATATAATGTCATAGAATCTTGATGTAATTTTTTTTAAATTATATGCAACTATTTCGACATGACATGCTCTTACGGAACATGATTCAGAGGACTAGGGAGCACAAGATGGAATTTTGAAATTTTTTAAGGTACATTAAATAAATGTTCGAGCATGGTTTTTCTAACTTTGGAACCGTTGATCAGATCGATAATATGAGTGCACCATTGAACTAAAAACACCGTGATTCACCTAGAAAGGACATAATTTTTTTTGGAAAGGGCCAAACAGAAAATTTAATTTCTGGACCTTTTGAGAAAAATAAAAAAACATAAAAAGTTATTTTATTTCTTTTCTCACCAAGGAGCGACAACACAACAATGTGTCAGTGTAGCGATGAGGTAGAGACGAGACACATTAATACACCTAATTAATGGATCATTATCATGAAGCATAATGACCCTTTAATGACATGTATGAGTGACACTATTTCATAAATGAAACAACACAGTGAGGAATCGTCGCAGCATAACAGAAATGATGGAACATGAACTATTTTTAATATTTTTCTGTGATGGTGAAATGATGACTAAACTATTATGATTATCTGATGAACTTATGATGGAATTTCCTCCCTGAATAAGAATGAAGAACATTGGTGGGATGTCATCAACATCGACGTACCTCGAATAACGACACACACAATCGACCACTTGGACCCTCCTGGAAGAATCTCTATGACAAAGAACATTAATATTGTTGGGGTTTGATTTTGGGTTTATGAATTCCCCATTATTTTTCAAAATGTCGAATGTGGATTAACCCACGAACAGGTTAATCCACAAATCATGCATTCTTGTAGGATGGTGAAATTTCTGGGTTTTCTATTCAGGATTAATTTTATTGTTGGTAGAATTTTAATCCCCATACATTCCCCTATGTTATATCTCTAATGCAGAGGGTGTGTGCTGACACAAACAAAACCCGAATCCCTTTGTGTGTGCGTTATTCATGGTCATAACCTCAAATCAGTGAGAAGTTGAATTTGGGGCCTATTAAGGGATGGTGGAATCCCGAGGAACCATAAGTGCAGGCGGATCATGAAGCAGACCACTGGAGAAAATCCATTTTCCCAAAGAAGGAACCATCGGTGCACCGACTGTAGGTGGTGGGAGGCAGTGTGGAGACGCGGCGAAGACTGGTAGTGCGTGGAGGATTGTCCCACATCCTGGCCTCTTGATTGAGCTAGAGGCACGCGAAATCTAGCCATGTGAAGGAATTTTGGACGGAGAGCTTGGCCGACCGCACCAACACCATGCTGTGGTCATTTGACCACGGTGAAGAAGGGGCCCCGCAGCGACCCTGCTGGGCATTAGAAGGTCAGACATGGCATCTATGTGCATCCCAGCCATGTGGATGAACCCTTCTATCCCTAGTCGACCGGGTAGCAATGGCCCACCTTATTAGGCTAGACCCTCCCTACTGGACAAGGCCATCTAGGCCTGAACCATTCCGGACCGTGCCCGGGTCGGTCTAACCCAGCCGGACCGGACCCCGAACCCTACCCCACTAGCCCTTGTTTCACTAAATCATCAATAACTCACTGAATGGGTGTCTGATTGATGTTTCATCCATGGGATGAGGAAAAATGAGATGAGGTGTTCCTTATGAAACTCTCTATGAGAGTTTTGGTGGGTGTTGGAGAATGGCTGGGTTGCATCGGACTTGAATACAACCAGTCTATTTTTACTAAAATGACCATATCTAATCGAACATGCGTCTGTTTGAAGTACAGTCTGTTGAGTTGGAACCCTTAAGATAGAAAGGTCCTTTGGGTTATTATACTAGGACTTAATGGAGGTTTATTTATTAAAAATGGCTCAAGAATCAGCCATTTGGATCCTTAGTGGCCTGACAGATGAGAAGTAGTCGTGTGGATCCTAAATGGCCCAGCAGATGAGCAGCAGCCATGTGGATCCTTAATATCCTAAAAGATGAGCAGCATCTGTGTGGATCATTAGTGGTCTATAATACAATAAGTTATTCATTAGTGATGAGTACCATAATAGTATGAAACGGTCATCACTATAGTCGCTGAACCAAATTCCTATGCTTTAGATTGTACCTTGTCTGATCCATCAATACTTTCTGGTCTTAATTTTTGGTCTTACAACATAGCCTTACATGGTGGATTTTCATTGTGGTTTATTTTTGGTATTTATATGTAGTGGATTGTGGTCCCCTTTTGAGTACTTTGTTACTCCCCCCTTCCTAGCTTTGCCAGCACGTGTTGAGTTTTGTGCATACGACGGATGTTTCGACGGTGGACATGGTGGCCTAGCACTTGGTGGGTCCTACTGAGGTCAGGAAGACAGGGCGTAATCCAGCATCGTCTAGTAGCTACCCTACTCGTACCATCAGGTGGGGTTCTCTGCATCTAGCTTGTTCATAGTTTTTACCTATACTCTTCAGTTTTCAGTTTTTTTTGTTGGATTTGTATTCTGGACCAATTATTTTCAGTTGAACTTTTACTCATCACTTGTTTCAGAATAAATTTTTTCCCATTTAGATTTTAGGATTTGGTTGGGCATGTGTGTGTATACAGTTACTCAAGAAAATTCCTCCCACAATAAGGTTTCCCACTTCAGCGATAGTCACCAACCCCTCACCTTCAATAGGGGAGCATTAGTTATGTCATGACACAAGCATCGGGGTATGGGTTGTGATAGTTCGTATGATTCCTAAAAATCAAAATTCACATATAAATAATTTTCCTAAAATATAAAAACAATATGAATGTAATTTCTTGATTTTGAGTGGGTCAGTTGTCCTTTTTACTAAAATTGATGTCGATTTTAAATAAAAAGACAAACATGGAGTCATACCAGTCACACTGTACATCAAATTGAGGTGATTATAATTCATTCATGTCAAAAATGACTTATGGATGGTTTTACTATGTAATCAAAACTATCTAAATTTGTTCTCTTAGTATTGAGTTTGGATGTTGTCCTTTTTACTAAAATTTATTCCAATTTAAAAAAAGACTCACTTGATGTAACACAGGTCACATCACGTATCATATTTAGGTGAATTTAATTCCAAAACAACCAAAATGGATCATGTATCATTTTAATAATGTATTTAAAAAATACAAATTTTTTTACCTAATTTTTATATGTCACTTTCCTTTTGTTCAAAAATTCCATTCTAAACAAAAAACTCATACATTGACTCATAATATAACATCACATACCAGTTTTATGTTGCACTGATTCGAACATGTAAAAATTTATTTATGATTATAAGTACTAAATTATCAACAAAATGATAGCATTTTTTTGGTTTTCTATGAGTGCCATTTTTTGAAGTAAATTGGCGATTTTAAACAGATAAGGTTCATATTGATTTATACTAGGCACATTGTGTATCGAATTATGTTATGGTTGATTCCTACATATGAAAAATTACTTATAGATTGTTTTCTTAATGTATAAAAGAAATACGATTTTGTTTTCTCGGTATTGAGTAGGTTAGTTGTCCTTTTTAAAAATAAGAATGTTACATTTAAATAAAAAGATGCACTTAGAGTCATATCCGTCATACTATGGATCTGATTGAGGTGTGTTTGATTCTTACATATCACAAATGATTTATCAGTCATTTTCCTAATGTATCATTATAATCCTAATGAATTTCTTCCATTTTGAATACCTCACTTTTTTTACCGATATATAATTTTAAACTAAAAACACGCACATTGACTCATACTAATCACATCATGTATAATTTTTAATTGGAAATGATTTCAACATGTCAAAAAGGGATTATGAATTTATGTCCTAAAATATATGTAAAATCCATGCATGTTTAGTCTAGTTTTAGGGAGTGGCATATTTTGATCAAACTTGTCATTTTAAACTAATAACAGACTCATTAATCATAATATTCACACCGTGCATTTAATTGAGGTACAAATGATTCTTCCACATACCAAATGACTTATGGATTGTTTCCCTAATGTTTCAAAACAATTGTAATGTTTTTTCTCACTTTTTTGTATTATAGTTGTCTTATACAAAAATTAATGTCAATTTTAAATAAAAAGAATTACTTGGATATATACCATTTACACTATGGGTCGGATTTATGTGTTGATGATTATTACACGTACCAAGTTCAAAAAGATCTTAACTTACAATATTACAACATTTCTATTATCTTTAATTGTAGAACATCCAACACTACATATTTACTCGATATTCTTATCCAAAAATCCTTTCTAATTATTTAATGTTAGAAGAGAGTAGGAAGCTCATATTCCCATTATAAAATGAGAAGTCACTATAATAGTCATATGATCTTCGTCTACTATTCTATATTTCATGAATGAAATTTTTTTTCAGGATGAAAACACTGAATCCATATGCAGTGTTTTTAGTTTGAAAAACAATGCGAATGAAAATGAAAAACAACGTAACACTAGGATAATGAAACATTTTAACTCTTTTGTGGATTTTTATAGATAGTTGAGATAAAAACATGACTTCCCAAAATATCGATGAAAAAAACATAATAAGTTTCAGATAAAAATGATATGGAAATTAACATACAAATAATAAATAATATGATGAAAAAAATAATTAAATATGTGGTAGGGACTCATCTTTTCCTAATGGTTGTATTAATTTTAGACCCATTTCATTATTTTGAGTATCTCAATTGCAGTCCCAAAGTCAAATCCTTCAAGATCCTGGGTGTCTTGGAAAAAACCACCCAAACTCGGAAAACTCAATCAAATTGTACAAGAAAAATATTATAATATGAGTAAAATCAAAAAGAAATAAATTAAAAATTAATATTAACCAATAAATTAATTCAATAGAAAATGATTTTATAGTGAAATTTTTTATGACCTTAGAGATATTCTGACTGTAAAGAAAAAAATGAAAATAAAAAACACAAATAGTTATTGCCAAACAATTAATAAATGAGGTATGAGGATGGGGAGTAAATAATATATCTTGGATTTAAGCATTTAATACTCTATGATAAAGTAGATATATCATATTAGGTTCATAAATTATTAAATTTTTACAATAAAAATAAATACACACAACTTATTCATTACCAATGGTGAAAGTTATAAATAATTTTAATACGAGAAACACTACATTTTATTGTTTCAAATAAATTCAGTATGGTATGAATAAAATGGTTAATTGAACTTGAGAAAACAATAACTCCATTGTGGTAGGTGTTATCCTTTTAATTAATCTAAATGTGTAAGTTATAGAGAGTTTTTCGCCTCCTCAACCCATCTTTCAAATAGATATCATTGAATTTTGTCAGTTTGAACTCATCCTAAATCTCTTGTGGGAATGCACCTATGTTTCTTGAAATACTCAGAGTTGTAGTCATCCATATGAAGAATACATTTTAGAGTAGTTCAATAGGATTAAAATATATGGGGGATGAGTTACAAGAAACATATTAGAAGAATAACTTTTTTGGAGATAAAACCGATGAGGTCGACTGTTGTACTCCACTATGTTTTGTAAAATAGTCAATGTCTCCCATTTTTGAGAATTAAATGGATGGTAATCTGGTATTCCCAAGGGTTAAACCTAAAGAAAATATTCTTTAATGATCTATTTTTAGATGTATTATAGTTACATAGTGATTATTAGTGGTGTGATGAAAGAAATGAGGTGGATTTAAAGAAGTATTAATGAGTGGGTTATCATTTCAATGATGGATAAATTTTTACAATTGTAAAGAAAATAATTTAAACCATGTTTTTATTTGGGGTCAGTAAAAATTCATGGTAATATATTTTGAAAGATGGAAAATGATTTTTGGACTTTATAAATTTATCATATTAGATAATGAAACAATTAAATACTGAGTTAAGAAGGTTATCTTGATATTTTTTATTATGAAATGATAAAATTGAAATATATTTTTTACTAATTATATTGAGGATATTGTTAATAATTAAAATAATGATGAAACATTGGAGTTAATTAATTTTTAATTGAGTTTTATAGGGGGGAGCTAATGGTGCTGAGGTAGACTCAAAATAAGACTTTGATTGTGTGGAAAATGAAGACGGATTTTTAAATACATGAAATACATGAAATGATAAAATCAATGAATAAAATGTCATTGGTGATAAGATAGTTTTAGAGATAACTCAAAGGAGTAATAATCCAAAAAATACATCATTTTATTCCTAATTAGAGCCTCAATAATTTGGATAGGTTGAAAAGGATGACAATTTTATCAAATCATAACATGAGGTACATGATTAGAATAAGAACATTGTGATGTGGGGAATATTTCCATGGATGAATGATAAAAATATTATACGAACCAAATGGGTGTTCAGTAATAATCTCATTGTATATAGAAACATGGCTCAAAATAATGAATGTGTAGTGTTTAAGGGTAACTACAATATCAAAGGAATTTATATTTATGAAAAATTTACTCTCAAAGCCCTGTTGGAAACTATTTTAAATTTGATGGATATTTTATTGAAAATGTAGATAAAATTATACCAAATGCATGTCATATCTGTGTTCCTTAATGGGGTTCTTATGGGGGAGAAAAATTGAGAAACTAGATGTTTTTATTTTTATTGAAAATGATAGAATGGTGTTTCACATAAAGAATTAATTTTTATGTTAAATAAATCACTAAGGAACAAGTATTTAATGTTGGATCAACACCTAATGATACTTGGTTTTCAATGAAGTTGAGTTGATAACATCTTGTACATCAATAAGTAAAATTATCAAAGGATATTGGAATGAATATATATCAAATACATATTATTTCTGGGTTGGACAAAGAACAATGGAATTTGTTGTGGATCATATTATTTACGATATTGAGATGTCTATGATTTGTGGATCATTTCCCTTGGTTTATAGGCATAAAAAAGAAATCATAGCATGTTAATTTATCATTCAAAATATGAAAAAGTTGATCGTAAGTGATTTTAAATGGAATTTTCCAAACTAATGATTACACCAACCACTATATGGGTGAATTTTCCAAATTTGACGATTGAAAAGTGGTAGATGAGATGAAACATATGTATTGGGATCCTGTTATACCTCACAATAACATGACCAAACATTGGATTTCATATATTAGAAGTTTCACAGTATCAATGTTGTCCCAAGGAGATCCCCATGAAAATCAGGAAAGATGATGCATCAATATATCTAAAAATCAATGAATTTTGGGTTGTATTATTATAGGATAGTGAAACCAGAGTTGTTGAGATACACTGATATGGTATTATAAGGTTTTGTGGATAACTGAGGGAATGTAGAGATTTCAAAAAATATGGATTTCATTCATGCATTGATTTCATTCAGTGCTTGAATCATTCAAGAATTGTATTCAGGACTTTGAATATTTAGATAATTGATTCTATTCGAGATTAGAGCATGGATTTGATAATGTAGAGTGCGAATCGCAGAAGGCTTCCATAAATATCATTATACATTGAAAACTAGTACGTGATGGTTAGGGTTCATAAAATAGATTCTGAAACCTTTTTCTAAGATCTTAAAAAAATGATGATAAGTATAGATTTTTTTAGCGCCAAGTTAATAAGCACTAATAAAATGAATCTTAATAAGAGTTTTTTTTCACAGACAATTATAGATATTTATCAGTGCTAAAAAAGAGCTGATAAAAACCATCGTTATCGGTGCTAAAACATTGGTGATGATAAATATATAAAATAATATTTTTTTTAAAAAAATTATTTTTTAGAAAACATTAATTTTTGTTTATAATTATTATACTTTTAATATTACTTTTTATTAAATAATAATTTCAAAATTTATTTTAATATATAATTATTTATTTATAATTAAACAAATAATTTTTAATAAAATAACATTTATATCATTATATATATTTATATAATTATATATGTATATATATACATAATATAAATATTAATATAAATTTAGTAAATATATTAATTATTTAAAAAATATATATTAATAAATATTTTTAATTATAGAAATATATTTTTTAAAAAAATTAGTCATTTAATTATAATTATAAATGTATAAAAATGTAAATATCCATTTAAAGATATATTTATTTATAAATATTTCTTTATAAATATATTTTTAAAAAATTTAATGAATATTTAATCTTAACTGAATTCTTATTAAAAATGGGTAAAATTGAAAAATGAAAAATGATAACACTTTCATAAAAAAAATTGAATAATTGAATACATATGATAAATTCAATATAAATCATTAAAAAATAGATATATATTGAAATAAAGAATAATATATATTGAAAATACAAAAACATAGTAAATAAATGTATATGTAAAGCCCTTGAAAATTCAAGGAAATTGTTTTGATAAATTCTTTGGAATATTATGAGTCCGCAGTTTCTGACGGCGCTTGATTCGGAGGTCCGGTGTGCCAGGAATAAATTTTTGATGTTTTTTTCAGGTACGTTCAGTAAACATACGTGCATGTTTTTCTATCTTTTGAACCGGATCTCAGAATTGAAATCCGATGACACTGATGAACTCACAGCGCCGGTTTTCGCTTAAGGGGACCTTTACCACAATTGTGTTTGGTCGAGAGTAGTAGTTTTATTTTTGGGATTCATACTAAATTAAATAAAATTGTTGTGTGCACAATTTTCTTGTTAAGGTATGGTTATTTCTTCCATGGAAGAGTTTTAGGTGGGGCCCACAACCCACATAACCCCCCATAGGAGAATAATGTGTGTGGGGCCCACACGAACCCAAACCCTTCAACTCCCCTTGAAACCCCTCTCTTAAATTTTGAACTCCAACATTATGTAGAGACTTTCCACTTCCCCCTCATAATGTTTCCAAATCAAGAATAATTAATGGATTTATTAATTATTTTGAGGTTTTATGAGTTCATTTGAATTAATTGGAAATGCAAGGAAAGATTATAATTTTGGGGGAAGACTATTATTATTTTATCCTTAGAAAATATTTGTGGGGGGACTTTGTGAGAAAACTCTAGGAGGGACTTCGTTCTCATGATGAAGAACACCGTTCTTCAATGAAGAACATCTTTGAAGAAGAACACGAAAAAATTCTCCAACGACGCTTCCTCTTCGGACGTACCCCAACATCAATGGAATTGACGTCCATATTCCATGACACACGACTTCCGCAACACCATCTTCCGTGGCTCATCGACGTGCAATGATCTGGAAATAGAGTTAGGGGGTTTATGATTTATTTTTAATGAATAAAACTACATCCTCGATTCTTCGATGTTTTACTTATTCGATGGTGGCCTTTGTTATTAATTAACACTGAGGGCGCGTGCCGAACAAACAATGCCCGAAGTCCCTCCTTTGATTTATTGATTGTTTTTCAATGGAGGCGAAGTCAAGAAAGCGTGGTGTCGTCGCACCACACCGGAGGAGAACCATGGGACGAGGAAGGCGGTGGCCTTGACGACCGGAGGTAGCGGCAACCACGTTGAGGAAGACAGCGGCCCGTATCCGCGGGCCGCTCGACCAAAGAAGAACAGGGAGGTATTGCGACCGGATGGGGTGAAAGAATCGGCCCGCTAAAGGCGGCCGGGCTGGAGGACCATGGTGCATCGTTGGTGCCGCAGTGCAGGAAGATTGCGGCCCACACTCCACGGGCCGATTCGGTGGCGAACCGGCCAGCCGCCTTCCATCCGGGGTGAAGGGAGCGGCGACACCCACTGTTTCTGCTTGTAGAGAAACCGCGGCCCGCAATCCGCAGGCCGCTCGTGCCGGAGAAGACCGACTGGCTTCGGCCAGTTGGATAGGAGGGGTGGCACCGCTCGGCACTGTTGTTTCAGAAATTCGGGGGGTCGCGCCCCTTGCTCCGCTCGACCAGCTAGCCGAGCTGCGGCCCACCACATGCTAAGCCCCACCGAGCCGGGCCACACCCCACTCGGTCAGACCGACCACCACCGGGTCGGGCCGAACCCCCAGTCGAGTCGAACCCACCGAGCCAGGATGGGCCAACCAACCAGCCCACCAGGCTTGACAGGCCATGACTGTTTTGTTTAAATGCGAAAATCATCTAGACCGCGCATTCGTTGGACACCCCGTCAGAGGCACTGGGATCCTCATGACTAGATGGGTATTTTCAATACTCTACGTGAGTTTTGGATAACATTGAAATAAGTTTGGGCTTGGAATGAGCGTAATTCCAACCGGGCCCCTAGAACGGAAAAGACAATAATCTCAGACCGGGTGTCCGATTGGCGCGCCGTCTGTCATGTTGGGTTTCTTTTGATGAGACAGAACTTCGGGATACATCAACTCTAAACACCGTGATAGTTGATGTATCGACCCATTTTCTCGAGGAGCGAACTCTCCTGAAATTGGGCATGCTGTGTGAGGGAACCCTAGAGCTGGTCGCGACTGCATCTACTACAGTACTGGAATCCTCCGTGGGTTCGATAGTGATGATTGCTGTATTGGAATCCTCCATGGGTTCGACAAAAATGACTACTATACTAGAATACTATGTGGGTTCGACAGCGATTACTACTGTTCTTGTATCTTGTGTGGGTCCGACATTTTGACTTCTGTACTTGTATCCTATGTGTGTACGACAAAGTAGATCTTCATGTATCTTGTGGGGGTCTAGCAGCTTAGCAGGTCTTGTATCCTCTATGGGTCCGACAACTTATATGAATCAATGACTACTTCTGATCATCTCTATCGCTATACGAAAGATGTGTACCTGTGTGAGATGATTCTTGACTTTCAATCATTATCATCGATGTGATTGACATTACTTCCTTTGTGGATTGGGTTGTTCTTGGGATCGAGAGTTGGAGATGAACTGAAATTGATAACATAGTAATTTGTATGGGCATATACTTAAGAAGGTTTGTTTGACACTCATGATTTTATAGTTCCTTCTGTTGTTTATTCTTGGTGGATTCTGGAAGACCTTTGAGGTTCTTGGGGTTCCTAATGAGTATCGTTATACTCACCCCTGCACGGGCTATTCCCGCACCTCATTGTGTTGGATGCAGATGTCGGACAACATTGACGAAGCCCAAGAGCAATCCAGGACTGGATGGTACCCGGAGGTGGACCACACGGCGAGACGATACATGGAGCAGACTGATAGACGTAGAGTGATGAGGTGGACATATATACCTACCCTTCAGGTAGGATACTCGATGGATGTCCTAAGAGCTTCCCTTTTCTGCTGTTGTGCTTTTTTTTAGTTGTACATGTTTTCCGTTGTACCTGTACTATACTATTGAGCTTTAATTTCTATCCCCTTTTACTTTTAGTGTTACTTTTTGTTTACTGTTTTCACATAGTGATTTTCTTCCAACTTACTGTTTTGGTGTGTGTTTTACTATTATAAAGGAAATTCATTGCCAGGTTAGGGATTTGCAACTTTGGTGCTAGTTTCCATCCCCTGGCCCATGGAAGGTGGGCTTGGGGTAGTCGCGACATGGGCCTCGAGGATGGGTCGTGAAAAATTGGTATCCGAGGAGTCGGTTCTACCACAGAACTCAAGACTCTGATGATTAATTTTTGTGAAGCTAATGTTTTAAGAGTATTGATTGTGGTTTTTAGTCCACGGAGTCCAGTGTTTGTGTGGCGGCCGACGTGTCCATACACAAGGTCCCTGACCTCTGATTTCTGACTCAGTGCACGAAAACACTGATTGCATGTGTGTTTCCTTTGAAAAAGTTTTCTTTCTGATTGTTTTGTGACATATCACCAGGTATAATGTTTGACAGTGGCACACCTATTTCTTTTCAGGATGGCCACACGAATGCTGCAAGCTAGGGTTCCGAGTTACGTACGAGATGGTAGCCCACCGGGCGATGAGACCTCAGTGCAGGGCCCCATCAAAGCGGAGGCACCAGCAGTACCACCCCCCGCTGGGCCGCCATTACCACCTGCTCCAGCAGAAAAGAGTGCATGCTACTTGAGTGTGTTTCACGAGTTCCAGTGATAGAGGACACCTAGGATCCGCGAAGAGACAGACCCACAGGTAGCTGAGGATTGGCTGGAGGCTGTCGTCAAAGTTTTCAGATTGGTAGGGACACCATCCAAACTTATGGTGATCCTTACCATGAGTCTCCTGCATGTAGCAGTAGGTATATGGTGGAGCCTGATTCTCCAGGAGCATGAAGAGGCATCTTTAATCTGGATGGACTTCGTGAGTCTCTTCAACAAGGATTTTGTTTCATCCACCCTTCGTGCGGTGCAGATTCAGGAGTTAATACATCTGCAACAGGGCATCATTGTAGTAGCTCAGTACTCGGTGAGGTTTACGGACCTCTCACGCTACTCCACAGATATGGTATAGGACCCGTCTTCAGTACCCAGACCTTTTAGCAGGGACTCAAGCACGAGATCAGGTCTTCGACGATTCCCCTCAGCATCTCGATGCAGGCGGGGGTGCTGGAGTGAGCCCTTCCAGTAGAGGGATTTCTCGCTGAGCAGTCTCCAATAGCGAGACCCACCGAAGGGAGACACATAGTGGAGCCTTCTGTAGTCGGCACTAGACAGTTGACGCAGAGGTCCAAGAGGACTAGGACATCAGGTGGGAAACCTCAGGATACAGGTTCACTTGTGCGGGGCACACGAAGCAGAGCCATCCTTATGAGGAGCAATCAGTGCTACGCATACGGCGGGCAGGGACACATGGCTCCAGACTGCCCGACCCGCCATGAAGATGAGCAGAAAACGGTAGAGGGACCTCCCAGGTAGAGGCATAGGTTTGACCATGGTGGTCCACAGAGAGTAGGCGGACGAGGTAGAGGAGCTGGTCAAGCAGCGTGTTGTGGACGACGTTTCGAGGCTCTACCACCACCACCACCACTAGGAGGTCCACCCCGACTACAGGGAGTTGGCGGACAGAGGTGAGCTGAGCTCTATGATGTCGCGTCCAATGAACACGGCACACCTAATATGATTCGAGGTACTATCGGTTTCTACTACACCCTTGTTGCAGTATTTATATACACATGTGCGAGTCATTCCTTCATTGCTGATTCCCTTGTTCGGAGGTCGGAGATTATGAAGGAGCAGTTGGCTCGATCCTTATGGCTAGAGAATATTATGGGAATAGACTCGATGATTACGCACTGGTGCCAGCAGAGTAAGATTACTATTGGAGGGGATTTCTTCGGCTGAGATATTCTTGTAGCGTCTTCAAGGCCATACGACGTTATCTTGGTTTTGGACTGGTTATCCAAATTCCATGCTCAGATTGACTATATTAGGCACAAAGTGTGGTGTGTCCACATGGATGGGACCAGGTTCACCTTCACTAGCTAGAAGGGAGGCTTTGAAGCACATGATGTACTTATGCAGAGGAGAGGGCATTCGATCACACATCAGTTGGCTAGTCTCATCCTCAGAGTGGTTGATGTGCAGATTCCAAGTTTTTCATGTTGTGGTGGATTAGTATGCGGATTTTTTCCCTGATGACGTCCCGGTACTACCTCCTCATAGAGAGGTAGACTTTTACAATGACATTTACCCCCGGGAAAATGCCGATATCTACTACATCATATCAGATGGCTCTTGCCAAGCTTCGTGAGCTGCAGGTACAACTGGAGGACTTTCAGGGGAATGGATTTATCCGACCTAGTGTTTCACCCTGGGCTTCTTTGATTTTGTCTGCTATGAATTCGGATGGGAGCTTGCGACTATTTGTCGACTACTGTCACCTGAATCAGGTGACCATGAAGAAAAAGTACCCACTCCCAAGGATTGATGACCTCTTTGATCAGGTCAAGGGGGCATGATGGTTCTCAAAGAAAGACATCAGGTTATGCTATCACCATCTCAGTGTTTGAAATGAGGATATACAGAAGATGGACTTCAGGTGTCGGTATGGCCAATACGAGTTCTTGGTTATGCCCTTCGGAATAACAAATGCACCATTAGTGTTCTTGAGTCTCATGAACATGATCTTCCAGCCATACCTCAATCGATTTGTCATATTATTCATCGACGAAATACTAATTCACTCAACTACTAAGTAAGAGAACACCTACCACTTGTGGGTTGTACAACATACATTCCGAGAGCACCAACATTATGGTAATATCTCGATGTTCCAGTTTTAGATTCAAGAGGTTCACTTTCGGGGACACGTCATCTTAGAGGCTGGGGTAGCATTGGATCTAGTGAACATCGAGGCAATACTTTCTTAGGAGCCACCCAGGAGTGTGATGGAGGATCGAAGATTCCTGGGTCTAGCTGGGTACTATCAGAGATTTGTGCCAGACATCTGCAGAGTTGTAGCACCACTTTCATCTTTGACGAAGAAGGGGAAACCCATATTGTGGTCTGATAGATTCCAGCAGAGCATTCAAGAGCTAGGGAAGAGGTTCACCAATGTGCCCATATTGAGGCTATCGAAGGAGGGCGTAGGGTATGTAGTTTACTGCGATGCATCAGGGACCGGACTCGGCTGTGTCCTGATGCAGGAGTGAGTGGTGATCACGTATGGTTCACGGCAGTTGAGGAAGCACGATAAGAACTACACTACCCATGACCTAGAGTTAGAAGCAGTGGTATTCACTTGGAAGATGTGGTGGAACAATCTGATGGGTGAGCACTTTACAGTCTACTCTGACCACCAGAGTTTCAAGTACATCTTTTGGCAGAAGGTGCTGAACCTGAGACCACGGGGATGGCTCATGTTCCTCCAGGACTATGACATCGAGATACTCTATACTCCTGGTAAGGGGAAACTTTTAGAAGATTCTCTTAACAAGAGATCAGGCATTCTTCTGAAAGGAGAGGCGACAAAGAAGTTGTCCGCGTTGTAGATATCCTTTATGGATAGAGATAGAGCAACCTTTCTTTAGTCTCTTACAGTTACTCCTCCACTTCTATAGAAAGTCAGAGAGGAACCGTGTGGGGATGTTGACGGAGAGGCGTGACGTGCTCAGATATCCATAGGACATACACCTGATGGATTTTCGTAAGGTGGGGAGAATTTCATCCTCTTTAGAGGATGTACCATGGTACCGATTGCATTAAATTATGAGTTGTTGAGAGAGTTTCACACTCCCCCTCTATCAGTACATCTAGGAGTGGAAAAGATGTATCAGGACCTCAGTCGACATCACTGGTGGCTGGGTATGAAGAAGGTTATAGTAGAGTTTATCTCGTGATTCCTCACTTGTCAGTACGTGAAGGCGTAGCACTAGGTTCCATTAGGCTTGGTTCATCCCTTAGAAGTCCCAGAGTGGAAGTGGGACGAGATATCTATGGATTTGTTGATGGGACTTCGACATACATACAGAGGACATGACTCAATATCATTGATTGTAGATCGATTAACCATGTTAGCCAACTTCCTACCGATCAGAGTGCAGGGCTGAGTAGAGAGCTTGAGACACCTCTACATTCTAGAGATCGTACAGCTTCATGGTTTTCAATCGACTATCGTCTTCGATCGAGATGATCGTTTTACTTCCTAGCTATGGAAGGGATTACATGAGTCTTTTGGGACGCAGTTTCGCTTGAGCACTACTTTCCATCCTCAGACATATGGTTAGACTAAGAGGACCATTCAGACTCTCGAGGAAATTCATTGTGCATCTATCCTCAGATTTGGTCACAGTTGGGAGGATCACTTACCCTTGGGGGTGTTTTCGTAAAAAAACAACTACCACTCCACCATCAGGATGGTGCCTAACGAGGAACTGTATGGCCGACCTCGAAAATCACTTCTGTGCTGGAAAGTCCCAGGGGAGTCAGAACTTGTTGAACTTGAGATGGATCAGTCTACGATGGAGAAGGTGCAGATAATCCCGGAGTAGATGAAGACTGCACAAAGCAGACAGAAGACCTATGCTGATAGGAGATGGACACCACTAGAGTTCGAGGATGATGACCAAGTCCTCCTACAGGTCTCACCTCATTGATATCTATGGATATTTGGCCGAGGAGGAAATTTATCTCCATGTTTTATCAGGCCGTTCCAATTCCTCAGCATAGTAGGCGAGGTGGCTTACCGCCTGGCCCTTCCACCTCAGTTGCACTTAGTGCATGACGTCTTCCATGTATCTGAGGTGAGGAGATACGTTCACGACCTGACCCACATCATCGACCAAAGGAACTGGGCATCGATGATGGGGGGACTATCACGGATGTCTCGGTGGAGATCGATGATCGACAAGAGCGGGTCCTACATGGATGGTCAATTACTCTGGTGCGCATACGCTGGCAGCACGGGAACCTCCATGAGAGAACATGAGATCGGGAGGCTCAGATGCATGATCAGTACCCCCCTTCTATTTCCCTAGTGTGAATTGTAGCTTTACGGTGATGTAAAGCCCTGAGGTGGGGGTAATGTAAAGACCCTAAAATTTCAAGGAAATTCTACTCTTAAATTATTTGGAATATTAAAAGTCCTCAGTTTCAAACAGCGCCTGATTCCGAGGTCCGGTGTGCCCAAAGTCAATTTTTGAAGTTTTGTTCTTCTACGTTTAGTAAACGTACGTGCAGGTTTTTTATCTTTTGAACCGGTGCTCATAATTGTAATCTAAGGACTCCGATTAGGTCACAATGTTGGTTTTCGCTTACGGGGACCTTTAGAGCAGTTGCGTTTGGTCGAGAGAAGAAGTTTTATTTTGGGGATTCGTAATTATTTAAATAAAATTGTTGTGTACACAATTTTATTATTAAGGGGTGGTTATTTCCACCATGGATTTCTTAGAGGTTGGGCCAACAACCCACATAACCTCCCATAGAAGAATAATGTGTGTGGGGGCCACACGATCCCTAACCCTTCAACTACCCTTGAAACCCCTCTCTTATCTTTTGAACTACCACATTAAGTGGAGCCTTTCCACTCCCCCATCACAATGTTTCCAACTCAATAATAATTAATTCCTTTATTAATTATTTTGAGGTGTCATGAGTTCATTTAAATTAATATAAAATTCCTGGCCAGATTATAATTTTGGGTGAAGCCTATTATTATTTTTTACTTAGAAAATATTTGTGGGGGGACATTGGGAGAAAACTACTTGTGGGGATTCATTCTCACAATGAAGAACATTGTTTTTCAATGAAGAGAATGTCCGACAAAGAACATGAAGAAATTATCCAATGACGCTTCCTCTTTAGACATAACCCGACGTCAATGGAATTGACGTCCGTATTCCATGACGCCAGACTTCCACAACACCGTATTCCACGGCTCATCAATGTGCAATGATCTTGAAATTGAGGTAGGGGGTTTAAGATTAATTTTGAAAGAATAAAATCATATCCTTTATTTTTTGATGTTGGCTTTATTCGAGCATGGCCTTTGTTATAAATTAACACTGAGGGCGCATGATGATCAAACATGGCCTGATGTCCCTCCATTGGTTTATTGATTTTTTGTCGATGGAGGCGAAGTCAAGAAGGCATGGTGCAGTCGCACCACGCCAGATGAGAACCACGAGATGAGGAAGGCAACATCATCGATGACTGGATGTAGTGGCGGCCACACAATGGCCGCTTGGAGGAAGACCGTAGCCCGCATCCGATGGCCGCTCTGCAGAAGAAGAACCAGCCGGTTGGGCTAGAAGAACCAGCCGACTAAAGCCAGTTGGGATAGAGGACCGCGATGCCTCCTTGTTGTCGCACTGCGGGAAGACAATGGCCTAAGTTCCGCGGGCCTCTTTAGCGGTGAACTGGCAGGCCGCCTACCAATCGGGCTGAAGGGAGCCGTGACACCTACTTGTGCTGCGTGCGGAGGAACCGTGACCATCAATCCATGGGCCGCTCTCACTATAGAAGACCGACCAGCTTCGGCTCGTCGGGCAGGATGGGAGGCACACCTCAATGTTTCTGTTTCAGAAAACTGGGAGTTCGCGCCCCCCGCTCCGCTCGTCCAGCCACGGGCCAGGACACCCTTCTGTGGGATGGGCCGCCTGCTGCCAGGTCAGTCCGCGCCCCACCGGGTCGTGTCGCTCTGCACCAGGCTAGGCTGACACCCCAGCCAGGTCTGACCCACCGATCTAGGATGGGCCGACCCGCCAGCCCTCCGAGCTTGACGGTTTGGGCCCGTTTCGCTTAAATGAGAATATATTCTAGATCGTGCGTCCGTTCGAAGTACCATCTACGGAACTGAGATCCTTGTGAAGAGAAAATCCTTTTGCAATACTCTAAGGGAGTTTTGGACAACTTTGGAAAACGACAGGGTTTGGAATGAGCATAATCCTAATCAGGCCCCTAGAACGGAAAATCCAATAACTCTTAGACCAGGCGTCCGATTGATTTACTGTCTGTCACATTGGGTTCCATTTGATGAGACCGAACTTCGAGATACATCTAATATGGTCTTTGTGATAGTATATTTATCGACTCATTTGCTCGAGGATCAGAACCTCTTGGAATCGAGCGTGCTATGTACCGGAACCCTAGAGCTGGTTGCGACTGCGTCGACTACTTAACTGGAATCCTATGTGGGTTAGACAGCAACAACTACTGTACTAGAATCCTCAGTGGGTTTGACAGCAACGACTATTGTACTGGAATCCTCTGTGGGTT
The DNA here is from genome assembly GCA_963277665.1 of Viscum album. Taxonomy (NCBI): domain Eukaryota; kingdom Viridiplantae; phylum Streptophyta; class Magnoliopsida; order Santalales; family Viscaceae; genus Viscum; species Viscum album. Next base: position 254,330,774 of record OY728128.1, on the reverse strand, counting down.
CGACAGCAATGCCAACTATTCTTGTATCCTCTATGGGTTCGGCAGTTTAACCACTTGGCTTGTATCCTGTGTGGGTCCGACATAGTAGCTGGTCTTGTATCCTTTGTGGGTCCGACAACTTAGCTTGTCTTGTATCTTGTGTGGGTCTAATAGATTAGATGAATTAGTGACTACATCTGATCATATCTATCGCTATACGAATGATTCTATCTGTGTGATCTGAGTCTTGACTTTCAATCCTTATCATCAATGTGATTGTCTTTACTTCTTATGTCAACTGAGTTGTGCTAGGGATCGAGAGTTTGAGCTGAACTGAGATTGTTAACATAGTTATATATATGGAGATATACCTAATTAGGGTTATTTGATACTCATGATTGTATCTTTCCTTTTGTGGTTTATCCTTCATGGATTCTGGGAGACCATCGAGGGTCTCGGGGGTCCCTACTGAGTATCGTTATACTCACCCCTGCATGGGCTATGCTCGCACCTCGTTGTGTTGGATAGAGACATCAGACTGTGTTGACGGAGGCTGAGAGCATTCCAGGACCGGATGGTACCTGGACGTGGACCACACGACGAGACGGTACATGGAGAAGACCGATTGATGTGAAGTACTGAGGTGGACATCTATACCTACCCTTTAGGTAGGATATTTGGTGGACATCCTAGGAGGTTCCATTTTCTACTTTTGTCCTTTTTTTCAGTTGTACATGTTCTTCTTTGTACCTGTACTTTACTATTGGGCTTGTATTTCCGGACCCTTTTACTTTCAGTACTATATTTTTTATAAATTTTTCACTTAGTGCTTTGCTTCCAACTTACTCTATTGGTTTGTGTGTAACTACTCTAAAAGCAATGACTTCCCAGCTTAGGGATTTACACCTTTGGTGCTAGTCATCATCCCCTAGCCTTTGGATAGTGGGCTTGGGGTAGTCACGACATGGGCCCCAAGGATGGGTCATGACAGTATCTGGAATAAATAATAGAAATTGATTAAATTTCTAGTAAAATATTTTTGTTTGTGTGATGTATATAAAAATTCATTAATTAAGTGTATGTGAAATCAATATAACATAAGTTTGATCTGGGATAAATTCAAAAATCAAGAAACATTCAATTATGTACATTTATTAATGCAATTAGCCTATATTTTTAAATCATATTCATTATTAATTATAAACCATTACTCCCCAAATATATTAATATTTAATGTATAATTTAAATATCTTGTATTTTATAAGTAATATTTATATAAATTCATATATATAAATATATATTTAAATTAAATATATAATATTTCTAACATTATTTATATTATTTTAATTAATAAAAGTTTTAATATTTTTATCCATTTACTAATATTTTTATGTTTTTTTAATTTTCATTTCACAAATATCTATATATTTAATATATAATTTTTATGATTATTTATAATTTATTTATAGTATAATCAATTTATATGTTTTTATCAGTATTTTTTATATAAATATAATTTAATGTCTTTATTACAATAATTTTTATTTTTTTATTTAATTATTTTATTTTATTTTTACTGTTGTTAGTGATAAAAATTAGATGACAAAAGATAATTTTATGGGTGCTAAAAAGTGCTTATAATGGAAAGATCTATTTAAGGCATGTTTTCTAGTAATAATATGAAAACATGAAAATGCAATGAGTCATCAGAATCAAAAACCATAATGGTTGTGACATTGATTTTGATCATGAGAAACATTAAAAACACATAATAATAAATTAAACCTCATATTTTGTAACTTGGACCATCATTTTCATTAAATTATTTCAAAACACTTTTAATTAGAATAGCCATATAGATGAATTTTCTTATAAAAATTACCCAATGAAAAGTAGTTTTATCTAGGAATACCCATTTTATAATCTATAATAGGCTCACCTAATGTTATCTAGGGATCCCCATAATTAAACGTCAATTGTACTCTTGATGTTATTTGGGCCTCCCAATGTTTAATATGTAACATACTTAACTGACAGTATCTATTCCACCCAATGTTTATAATTTTGACGATCCACAACATGAAAAAATATATATTTCATCATAAATTCAAAGAGGAAATAATTATTCCATCTATAACATGATTAAAAAAATGGAAAATAGTGCGTTTCAGGTCAATATAATTGAAAAATTATTGGCCAATGTGAATGAAATAATTTATATAACAATCTCTTTAATATGTGGTTCACCCGAGGAAAATAAACAGGTTCCATAAGAATCTCATTGACACAATCATAATCAATCTAGAGAAATAATAAGGATAGTATCAATACAAAATATACCCATTGAAGTTAGAGGAATGGGTCGTTGCCATTCCTGAATAGAAATACATTAAAAACAACATTAATGTTTTTTGAAGAAAAAATATTTTTCATTATAAAAAAAACTTTTCTAATACATAAAAAAATTTACACTCTTTTTCTTTCAAAATAATAATTTTAAAACTAAAAAAAATACATAGTATCCATAAAATAATAACCTTACAGACATTCAAAGAAATAATCAAAGTAACTATGGTGAAGAAATCCATACGTGTTTTTCAAGATAAATAAAACAAATTATTTTTCAATATAAAAATGCTAGAATGTGGCATGTTTAAAAAAAATAATAATATTCTATTCATATTTTCATTAAAATAAAAATGGAATTTTTTTTGAAAATGAAATAACCATTCCAAATAAATTATTTTTATAAAAAATACACTAATAAATAACATTTAGTAAGTTAATAGAATTTTTAAAAATACGTTTAGAAATCAATATTTTTGAAGAAAACAAAATGGTTACCAAAGAAAAAAGTGAAGTTAGCTTTTCTTAAAAACATTTATAAAATTTATTATTTATAAAAGAGTATTAAAATTGTATAATTACATAAAAAATCATGAATATCTAGAGTATAATAAAAAATTTTCCCCTATAAAGTGATAGATCATAATATTTAATCATTTGTAGCATAATCATAAATAATCGCAACAAATGATTAGATTGTATCACATGACTCTTACAACTTTGGTAACATTGAATGAAAATACCAAACAAATAAAATCATTAAATGAAACTTATAATAAAAAATAGTAATTATATTCATGATATAAAATATTAAATATACAGTATATGCACCTCATAAAAATAGATAGGAGTCAAAAATAAGAAACATCTCAATGAATAAAAATTTAGACAAAAATTCCTTACCGCTTTGGTAACATTGATACTCCAAACCATAAGAAAAGAGATCCTTAAATGGATATGTAAATAAACATAAATGTAATCATAAGAATCATAAAAAAATTCATGGGTAGTATATACGACACCTGAAAAAAATATCTGATGAATATGCAACATATCTCAAAGAAATAAAAGTTAGATGAGAAAATTCCTTACCTTGTGCCCTAATTTTCACGTGTAAATTTATCTTAATTAATACTAAAATTATGTTAATTATTTTAATTATTGATAAGATTTTTCATGGTTATTACTAATATTATTTCAATTATTAACATTTTATATAAATTTACTTATTGAATTAATTTTATTATGGATGTTTTGACTATATTCAACTACAACATCAAAAATTACATTGGTAGTTTACTATGGTCAATGAGACTTATGTATAAATTTACTGAATAATAATAATGAAAAAATATAATATTTCTATGTAAATTTTTTTACAAAAACCAATCATGGAATATTTTAGGGAAAATTAACTAACATTATGATCATTGATATGGTATGCCATACATACGCATGAGTGCCATTTCTATTTTTCAATGATCATTATGGAATTAATTTATGTAATATTGTTTCCTTACAAAATGAAAATTATGTCATAAATATTATATTATTAAATTATATATAATTATATGTACCATTAGTGTGATTTTGTGATATGAAAACAATAATCACATTTATTTTAAGAGGAGGTAGTCCACACGTTCACAAACGACGCTATCACTTTTTATGCATTTTAAATGGCAAGATGAAAATTATATATTATATTTATAGAAATAAAATTATGTCAGGAATAAAATAATTATTTCATTTATATCATATATATTAATTATGATTACCCTTATTACCTTCAATGTAACTCATTACCAAAAAATTCTATGCGTTACATTGTGAGGTGGTAGTCCACCATACACTCGAGATACGTTGTCATATCAACTAAGATATGAAGGGTAGAAAGGGAGTATATGATATAATGAATCAAAATGTATTATTATATTATAAATATCATAAATATCATTTACAAGTAGAATTAACATCTTTAAAACAAACATGACAGGTGGTAATGGAAAAATGAAAGACATTTTTTCACAATGTGGTGGTCCTCCATACACACGAATTATGATTTCGTAACAAATTTTATGGAATTTTGTGTGTTTTTAGGAATTAACCAAAAATATAATAACATGTAATTATATTTTTTTATGATCATTTTCTTATATACTATTTTTATAATAAAAAATTGAAAGGGTAGGTAAAAGAAATAAAAAAACACATGATGATGAACATTACATCTTCTTCATATAACACCATTTGGTTTGCACCAAAGGCTTTAAATGGTTGGATTTATGAAAATAATTAAGTTATATGGGATTATAGGATGTAATTTTAGAAATTATTTGTGTAATTATTGAAATATTAAATGTTATTGGAAGGTGTGAAGAGATGAGGAGGGGAGATTCCATTTATAAGTGGGTTGAGGGAAAAACATGTAAATTTTTTAATGAGTTAATTCGATCCACATTTTTTAATTAAATTTGGATTAGAAAAATAAAAAAATATCAATAATATAATGTATATGGTCTAAATATGTACATAAAATTTGTTATTGAAAAATTTCTAGTCCATTTGGCCCCTTATTTTTAATGTTTAACCACTATGTAATCATATTTTTACCTTCATCGTTGTAATAAATGTAAATTTTCTTCCCAAATATTTTTGGTAAAAAATAATATTAACTTAAATGAAAATATAAATTATTATAAATCGATATATGTAATCAATTATTCCAAATTCTATTTATATATTTTTAAAATGTAATTTAATATTAATCCCGCAGACCCACCGAGACGACGTGTTTTTAAAAAGAGAGTTTTTTTAGAAAAAATTAATTCTATACTACCTCTATGTATAATAAAAATAAGTAAATGAAATTAAATTATAATTTATAGATATATAATATATAATTATATTTAAAAAATTTCCCATTAGTTATTATTTTAATTAATTTAAATTTAGATATATTATTAATTTTAAAATTGTTTTGAAAAAACATGAATTTAAACGTTAAAAACATTATAATAAAAAATATATAAAGTTGATTAAAAATAATTAAGTGGATTAAATATAACTACATAATACCTAGGATAATTTTAAATAAAAATAAAAATATTTGGACCTATAAAATACTTAATTTATTTTCAGTAATAACTTTCTAAAAAATATGTATTATTTTGTATTCAGTGAGAAATCATTATTTTCAAAAAAATACCATAATTTCACCCAATGTAAATTATGATATTATTATACAATAACATAAATTTTTATATAAATATATTATAAATTGGTCAAAAAATTTTTTTGAAATAATTCTTACATAAAAAGGTTCCAAAATAAGTTTTTGTTTTGAAAAACAAACAGTTTTATTAATAAAATTTGATTTATTTTTATATTATATCTATAAAATAGAAAGGGTATATTTTAAACAACCTATTAAATATATTATATATATATTTCATTAATATAAACCTATAAGTGTTATTTTTTTATTTATTTTTATAAAACATATTTGAGCACAAGAAAATTGTTTTCATAAAAAAATTTATTTTAATTTCTAAATAGTTTCATTCATTTATAATTAATTAGAAACTAATGAATTAATTATATATTCAATTTTAAAAAATATCTTCATACATATGTTAATCACTTTCATACCCTCCATTACAATAACTTGGTTATAGTTTTAATATATACCATACGTTTTTTAGGTTTGGTGTTTCATGCTGAATACACAATAAAACATAAAATCTTGGGGTTTTTTGTAACACAAGATAATGTGGTTGTTGGATGTAATGAAATATATTTTAAAAAAATTATGTTTCAAAATGTAAACTAAATGTTCTGTTCCATTTATTCTATATAATATAATATTCTTCTTCATAAATCATGAGGTCTTACAACTACAAGGAAAATAAATAATGTTTTATTGTAAAATTCGTATATTGTATAAAAAATGAATACTAATTAAAAGTTTCCAATATATATATGGGTTTTAGTGTAAATTGTATGAATTTTATCACCAAAACTCTAAACCTAAATGACCATTTGGTATTTAAGAATATGATTTCTAGTTTATAGTCGAATCAATAAATAATGTCTATGGACGAGTCTTTACAATTGCTATTAGAGAAAGGTTTAGATAAGTATGTGGGTTTGGATAATGTTAATATAATTCCACTAATTTTTTTACAGTTAAATATAAATGATATATAATTTTAACATTACCAATTTACTTCATTTGAACTATGTTTATTCAGAATGGTTTTCTATAGAGTAAATAGAGAATTTTTAGTGGTATGGATCCCAAATTAACGTATCCTTCCAAATTGGCATCCCAAGATTATTTTAATTTGAATATCACTTATTTTACAGTTATGGATCAGTTTAAAAAACATATAAATCATTTTTGTATCTATCCTATGGTGTAACAACCGAATGTTTTTATGAAATATTTTAATTAATAATTTTTTCCTCAAATTGATTTCATTGTATGTAATTATGGGTTTAAACAATGAATGAGACACCATTAGTATAAAATGACCATTATAAACTATCCATTTGTTTAGTGGGAATAAATATAACAAACTTATGAAAATTTATGTTAGATTCATTAGCAACAAATTTTTTATGAAAAATATAAATAAATTTTTTTTTTCTATTAATAAATTAAGTGAATTACAATTAGTAAACGATATTAATTAAATATATATGTTATATATATAATAATATAATTTTTATATTCATAAACAAAATATTTTTATCATAGGACATGAATAAATCCAATTTTCTGTATAAAAACCTATACTGTTCAAAATGGTAATTGTACTGCCTTTTAATAAGAAACCATTATTAAATTAAATTTTTGACACATTATTAATGCCTATATGAAAAAATGAAACTCTTATTTGGAAATGGGATTGTAAAAAATTACATAGGATGAATTTTTGATATTTTTATGATAATATTCATGTTTTGATGAATAGTAAAAATATACTAAATTATAATAAAAACAAATTTTTCATAAAAATAATTTATATGCTTAAATTATATTATTAATGGTTTTAAAGTATAAATAGAAGATATTTTTATCAGTTATTATAATTTCTATCATTGTAAATAATTTTTCATTGAATTTAGATGTATAAATATTTCAATCTTTTCCAATATTTTAACTCTTAAACCCTATTTTCTCATTCCAACAACGAGATTAATTTTAAAAAAATTAATTTGTATTATATGTTTTAAATTTAGAAAAATGGATTTAATATTTTTAATTAATGGTTCCAAATTATTTTAAGATATTACTTTTAATTTTTTTTGATATTTTTAATATTAACTACTATAATTTTTTTAACACGAAAAAAGGTAAATATGGTAGTATAGGTAAAAAGATAAGATGATCATGACAATAAAATAACCTTAACACCAGAAAGAATCATATAGGATGAGTAAACATGGACCCTGGACAACTATGGTTCATAATTGAATTATTTAATTGACTATTTATCATGAAAATGATATAAATATTATTAAAATAAAAGTGTGTGACATGAAAGTTACAAAATGTTACCCTCTTAATTATTATAAGTATAATAATTTTAATATATTGATAAATATGATATATCAATGATTATAAATATTATACATAAATATAATTATGTTATCTACATCATTGGAATTTATTTATAATTTTTATATGTTAAATAATTTCCATAAATACTCACGTAACAATAATACAACAATTATATTTTTAAATTAAATACCAATTAAATGATGTGAAAATATTAATATAAATATAATATTAATTAATTAGGGAACTCCATGATTTTTTAAGGTGAATATGACATATTATAAGTCTATTAAATTATTTTTTTTATATTTTCTCTCTTTTTGGATTTTATTGTAATTCAATGAAATGAATAGTGTCAAAATCGAAACTATTGGAATTTCTTAATCATAATATTTCATTAGATTTAAAAATAATAATAAATATAATTTAATAATAAAATGTGACTATTATAAAATCTAAAAGTTCATTATGATTGAATTTATGGGTAATTGATCCCGTAAACCTAAAATTTATAGCCTCTTAATATTTAAAATGTAGTAATGAAAATTAATAATTAAATTGAATAATTGAGGATAAAACAAAAAGATAAGGATTAAAATAAAATTAACACATGTACAGAAATTATTGGTTGATACGATATCAAACCAAAGTCATATTATCTTATACAAACAAATGTAGTCATTTTTAGTTAACAATAAATTTATATTAAATTCAAAATTAAGTAAATTCTATAAGTTCCCTTCACCTCAATTATAAATTGGCTCCTCTGCCATCACTTATTAAATTTATTTTGAACCTTATGATAAGATGACCCCTTCACATTTCCATTATCAACTTCCATATTAACATTCTATAGGTTCAGGTATTCTCCAAATACCAACCCGAGTGCTTTAAGAGGTGATCTGAAGGGAGCTCATTGAAGAAGATGTAATATCCTCTACAGATTTTTTCAAACATATTTTTCTTTTACTTCATCTTCCTGCATTATTTCCTTGTAATTTAACAAATAAAATATCAAATATATAATGAGATTATATTATGATTATATAACAATTGTATTCCACCTTTTATCCATCGTACAAAAAATTTGAGCGTGCAAGTGGCTTTCCATCTCCACAACGTGGTGTAATCTATTTTTTACCACCACCTTACGTGAATTGATATAATGAAATAAATAATAACTATATATTTTTATATTAAAATTATTTGGATACTTAATCAAAATATATATTATACACTTCCATACCATTTCACAATTATGGGAATGATATCGTTGCTCATGTGTAAGTACGGCCAATCGTCTCAATGATGCGATGAGAATCATTCTATATGATATCCATTAAAGCATGATAATATAAATGTATAGGATGAATTCATATGGTATATATTATGTAATTATATAACAATTTCCTATGAAGTAGAACCATAACTTATTCGATAAAACATGTATAAGAAAACGAATACATTAACAGTTGAATAACGAGAAGTAATGAACGGTTACTAACAAACAGAAGATAATATTATCATATATGATATCATAAAAATAAAAAAGACTCTACAATAAGTCATTTTAATTATTTAAATAACTATACAATATGTTTGGATACATATAAGGGACATTATACCTAAGTTAAGGGTTAATATTCCAATCTCAATATTATATGATATTGTTTATATGTAAATATTTACTAGGGTATATTAATCATACATTTCCACGTTTCACCATGATTTATTCCAAAATATTATTTCAATCCTTTTATACTACTTTTAATTCCATTTTACCCATTGGAGAATTTTTTTAAATGGTATGAAAGTAATCTTTTTCCATTTTTGATATGAGGTATTTTTTAACTTTTCGATAAAAGTACGAGACAAATGTTTTCTTTTATATTATATGGAATGAAATAATTTTGAAATTTTCATAACACCTTATATCCATGATGATTAAAAGTACAAAATTGAAAGATTATTTTAAAATAAATTATTTTCTTTTAAAATTTCACATCATTTCAATAAAAGGAAACATTTTTGATGAAGAAAGGATATTTTCCACAATAATTAATATCAATTGTTTTATCACGATAATTTTACATATAAGATGAAATTATTTAATAAGGATATTTTTCAGGTATATAATCCATATTATTCCATTGCTTTCATTTTTTTATGGTGGAATGTTTTATGATTTCCATTTTTCTTATATGGATTATATTATGATGGATTGATGTTTATGAAACCCATTTTATTCATTGGGTTATGAAATGATGAATGAATTATGTTTTTTTAAAATATAAGAACTATTTCATTATGATATGGGGGGACCTATATATTCATCTAATGAATTGGGTAATGATTTATATCTCTATAGATATATTGGGTTGGATGGGAAGTGATCTCAGTTCAGTAATACTGGGCTGGAATGGTGATGGTACTCATTTCAGTAATGGACTTTGTCTGCTACGAGGGTTTAGAAATAAGCCCGGACTAATATTAAATGATTTCAATTTATTATTTGTATGAAACTAAATTTCATGTCTTATTTTATTACTTTTGTTATTACATTCATTTAATCCTCATGAACTTTTATGATTTATCCAACGACATGATATCATGATCTTTTGTAAGTATTAATATATTTTCAAATGCTCTATATTATGATTATGATTTTATTTAAATCTTATTTGTTTACCCTTACTAAGAGTCTATGCTCAACCTTTCTTATGTTTATTTTCCCAAGGTAATGAAGAAGGGTTTTAATTAATATATGTCAAAAAGGGGTCTATTTATAAAGAAATAAGTGGGAGATAATATAAATGTATTATGAATCAGTTGTTTGTGTTTCCTAGTTTCTAAAGACACTAAAACTATACAGTAATTTCATGGGTTTATTTCGTTTTTTAATTAATATTTTTTAATTATAATGTAATATATTTTTATGTAATGTTCAGGTCATTATATAGGGATCAACTAGATTTACCAGAGATGAACATGTCATCTGTTGAGCCTTTGAAAAGACACCTTCCCCATCATTCAGTAGATCATCCAAACATTTGGTAATAGAATGATATATCAATAACCTTTATAAGATATTTTAAGTCATGGGATGTTGAGAATGTCAAAATTTAACTATTTCCACTTATACTTTTCAAGTTGAAGTTACTCAATTGTAATCTTTGTCTAAGAATACCAGAGAGAAATATGATCTAGATTCTATGGAATAGGACGCATTTAAAAATATTGTTTTATAAAATTATATACCCATGTTTTTTCATCATAGAATGGATAAATATTTTCTTTAATTTAATAAAAAAGGTGATGATTCTGTAAGTACATATGAAGAGAACAAAATAATAATTTATCGGTATGTTGTAGATTTCTTTTATGACACTGATGGCAATATTAATCAATTTTATATAGGATTGGAACCAATTTTAAAAAGTGAATTTTCCACATGATAATTTAAATGTTATTACAAAGGAGTTATTTTTTATGAAAAAGTTATGATATAGATTTTTGACACTTTTGTTCCTTCATATGAGAATAATAAGAAAATGTATTGGTGGTAGTCAAAAGAGAAGGCTCAAGATAAGATGTCTATAAGTTACCACCTAATATATTCTAGGATTGGTAAATGAAATTTCAAGGAATTTTTGGAAGGATGATAAAGGTGTTTTAGCATTTTTAGTTTGGTCATAAGTCTCATGACTATTACGAAAAAACAGTCGTGAACAATAAAATAATGGGGAGAATGATATCTATTTTATTGTTCGGTATTTTATATGTAATTATTTGGGTAATTTTGCTAACATGTGTCCAAATAATGTTTCATATAATTGAAATCATCATGATCAGGAATATAAAGGTGTATACATGTAATTTTCTAGCACTACAGTTGATATTGTACCATTGAAAGAAGTGGTGAATAGAACGATACTTTTTTATTTGAATTATGAAAAATCATTTTTAACAATAGATCATAAAAGTCATTTATTTCTATGTAATTTGAATGTAAAATGGGAATATCACACAAATAAAATAATATAGAACTATTAGTGATAACTCAGGGTTTAAATATTGAATAAACCAAGATTGATAGGTATCTCATGATTTTTATTAGTGAAATAGTCATTCCTAAAAAGTGTTCTAAATATACCATAGTACAGTTTAATATCATTCTTTGTATAGAATTCATTTAATTTTATCCATCTATGACATACATTAGTTCTTTGAATGTTGTGTTGAATTATTTTATTCCTTTTAAAAATTATAATGATTTTGATAAATTTATTTGAGATGTATATGGAACAAACCTTAAACATTAAATAATCTAGTTAACTCAACTAGATTCCTTTTCATTACATTCCCAATGATATTTTGATTTTATAGTTTTAGAATTCTTGTACATAAAACATACATACCAACCCAAAAACATAAAAATTGGCTCCAAGTGAAATAGTACCCATTTGTTTCATAATACAAATTTATTAATAAAACAAGAAATCCTTTTTTTGAAATGTATTCCCAGAATTCATCTAGATTCTAATTTTCTATCACCCATACTTATTCCATGCGAAAAATATTTAGATCATGGAAAGAGAAAAAATTCTCAATAAGGAATGTAAAAAGAATGAGTGAAACTGTTAGTCCATGAATACTTATAAATATCTGAAATAATTTTTCCTAAAGAAATACTTCTCACCCATAAAGAATCATATACCTTCTTTTGAATCCTGAGATTCACATAAATCATAGAAAACATAATTAGATCATATGGGTGCCTTGGGGAATTACTTACTTAATTTTTTAATCGTCACATATACCTTATGATTTGTAACCCTCGTATCATATCGTATAATGTAACCCCACCACTACCATATGGTGTTACCATAGTAGTAACACTTGGAGTGACCATATGGATGACCCCCAACATAAACATAAAAAATTCATTGGAATGAGATATAGGTCCCACCATTCATCATAAAAAATTCCAAATAACCATAAAATATTCATCAAACATGAATTCTTTCATAAAAATATTCACATTTAATTTTTCAAATCAAGATGATTAAAAGATGATTCTATACGAAAAGCCCCTTACCAATAACATATAATTGATATAGGAATCAAAAAAAGAATGTTTTATGTGTATACATTATAAATTAACATAATATTACACAATATAAACGATATTAAATAATCAAAATAATCTTCTTACCACATACTATATGAAGTAGAAGGTTAACACAATGAATTGAAATTGGGATAAAAATTCAGTTACTTAGGGTTTGTCTTAATTCAAACATATTTAAAGCTCCTGTATAATGGTAAATATTTTTATTAATATCTTAATGAAACATTATCATGTTTATAAAAACTTATATGTCTCATTTTATAACATCGTTTGACCCATTTATTGTCAATATTTTGTTGTTTTAATTGTTCTGGGTGCGTTCTTTACTTGACTTCCACAATTGGTTTTTAAAAGATTTACATTTAGAATGGAAGAAAAATATGAGAAGTTGAATTAAATGGTATTAATATGCTTCCTGAATATTTAATGTTTCCATAATTAATTTTAGTTATATGGTATGAATTTGTTTCATTGGATAAATAATTAGTTATGTCCATTTAGATCATTAGGGTGGTGCTTCAATAATCATGTACTAGTTTAATTATATAAGATAATATTATTTATATGTGTTAACTATAGAACATAAAAGATGATATATCACACAATTAAAAATACTTTTCAACATTAAAATGTTTTTATAGCTAGTTTTAAAATAATTAATGGAAATTGAAAACCCATCATCAACGATTTTGATAAATAGGCACATCAGAAATAATGAATTTATTTTTAGAAGAAGAGGAAGTGGAGAGTGAGAATGATGATGAATTCATCCATAAACATGAAAAAATATTTAATTTATATGTTTTTGGATATTTAATCCCACTTTTACAGGTTGAAAGTAATAGATTATAATAATGGAATATGAATTGAGAAGAAAACATAGGAAAATGAAAGAGGATGCATACCTCTTGATCTATTCTTCTTGATATCCTCCTTAAGGCCTTTGGTTTTTTTCATTTAGTGATATAAATAGTTTATGGATGTGGGTAAGGGAATAAAAAATTGGATTGGGTAGAATATATACCATTCTATAATATTTAATGGTGCAATAGGAAGAAGGGGATGAGTGTGTTATTTATAGTGGTGGAGATGGATGGTTTTCCATTATTTTATTCATTATTTTATTATTTTTTATAACACAATAAACATTGTTGATTACATTTAACAAATACAGTAATAAGTGCATGTGTTTTTGAGAAAATTTGATTACATCATAACCACATGAGATTTATGATATAATAATTCATGTATTTATCTTATTTTGTAAATTAACGTATTCCACTATTCGCTAAAAATTCAAGTATTTTGGAAAAATCCCAAAAAAATTACCCCATTATTTTTCTACATGTATAAATCAAAAATGAACTCCATTTATTGAAAATAATTTTCCATATATTACTGACTTATTTTTAGAAAAATCATAATTTATTCGAAAAATTTCAATTTTAAAACTATAACTAATTTTATATCACCTTGAAAATTTAATTAAGATCTCATTATCTTATAACCTTAAGAAAATAAAATTATAATAATTTTTAATATTTATAATTTCTATATTAATTTTTTATATTAATATTCATAAGGTTTTGTTACTATTAACCAAAAATTATGTTTGTTCTATTAGACTCCAAATAACAAACTGATCGCAATCGTAATTGTTTTTTCGAAATTCAAATCGTAGAACATATAAAATTATTTTTAATGTCAGGTTTAAAACTAATTCTTAAAAAAAATTTAATTCATAGAGTCTTCATTTTTCATGCATTTAATTAAATTAATTTGTAAAACCATGGGGTGTTACGTTCTCCCCACCTTCTAGAAATTAAATCCTCACAATGTTTTTACCTTATTAAACATTTGAGGGTACCTCTCCCTTATAACATTATCATATTCACATTTTTCTTATCCAACCATGTGGTTTCTCCAAAAAACATTACCTGATGGATTACCTTATTCCTCAATACTATTTCTAATCAATCAAGAATCACAATAGGTTTCTCTTCAAAAGAAAGGTTTTCTTCCAAACCAAACTGCTTTTGGGATCAAAAGATTAGATGAATCTGTCATTAATTTATCTACATAGAAACCTAAAATCCATTGTGTTGCAAAGATAAGATTATAGGAAAATCTACTTGGTATTTGACTGGTCTAATATTTGTCATGATTTTATAAGGTCCAATGAACCATGGACTATGATTTCATTTATTAACAAAAAACATAAAACTTTTCAGTGGTGAGATTTTGAGAAAAACATGTTCACCTATCACGAAAAAAACTATTTCTTCCTATTATCTATATATATTTTATGCCATGTATGAGATATCCTCATGTGTTTTGGGAATATATTCACATTCTCAGATACTTCCTCTAATAATTCATGTCACATCAACATCTTTTCCCTTAATTCATACAAAAATCTGGAGTTCGACACTGTTTCCCATACAATTCCTCAAATTGTTCAATCTATATATTATAATGTAAACTATTATTATAAGAATACTAAACTAATGAAATATGTTGATACCAACTTTCTTTGAAGTCTATTAAACAAGATCAAATCATATCCTCCAATGTCTGAATTGTTCTCTTGGTTTGTCAAAAAGATTGAGGATGAAAAGAAGTTTAAAATTTAATTCGGTTCCCAATGACTTCTAAAGGTCATTCCATAAGATAGAAGTGAACCAAGGATAACTATCAGATTAATAGAAATGGGAACTCTATGTATCCTGAAAACCACTTTAAGGTACAATTTAAAATAGTTATTCAAATATATAGTTTGTCAAATAAAAAAAATGTGAAAATTCAGTTAGCTGATCTATAATAACACCAATAGCATTATTTCCCCAAGATGTATTTGGTAGTACAACAAAAAATTCCAAGGATATGTTTTCCAACATCCATTTGGAACTAGAAAATGTTGAAGCTTCACCACCAGTAATTTTCACTCTTTTTTAACCAGTTTACATGTCAAACATTTCCTGGTAAAATCCCCAATATCTCTTTTCATTCCATACCACCAGTATTTCTCGTGAATGTCATTGTACATCTTTGTACTTCTAATATGATCTAATAATTGGGAACTAAAAGCTCTAAACAAAAAATATTTCTTCATTTGGATATCATAATGTATACATAATATATTTCCAATCCTCAGAGGACAATATTTTTCTCGCTTAAATTCAAACGACATACCCTTTTTATCCAATTATACATTTTTCTATAACTCACCATCTTTTTTCACTGATTTCTTAATTTTATCTGACAATGATGACTACAATAGATTTTGAAACAGAATAGAGGAATTTACTGCCCAAAAAAACATCGTAGCCAAAATTTGTCAAATCATTAATCAAGGACTCATGTTATACTCATTGCATGGCTAGTGATGAATGATATTTTTTACTCAAGGCATCAGTCACATTGTTTTCTTATCCCAGATGGTAGTTGATCCCGAAATCATAATCCTTTATCAATTCATTCCATATTACCTTCCTCATGATTAATTCCTTCTATGTAATTATATACATCAGACTATTATGGTCGGTATATATTTAACATTTGGCTTCCTATAAATGATGCCTCAAAATGTTTAAAGCGTACACCACTGGTGCTAATTAAAAATCGTGTGTGGGATAATTTAACACATGAGGCTTCAGGTTTCATGAAGCATAAATAATTACATGATCATTCTGCATTAGAACATAACCAATCCACTTCAATGAATCAGCATTGTAGATGTCAAACTCATCCTTTTTGGAAGGAATGGCCAAAACTAGATCCTTCACCAATCCCTACTCCAGTTCCTAAAAATAGACATCACATTCTTCATTCTAATCAAATATAACCCATTTTTTGTTAACATAGTTAGAGGGCTAGATTACCATGAAATGTTTTTAAACATTCTTAATATTTAGCTAATCACAGATAACTACAAATATTTGTATCGTTTTTAGGTCCATTCCATTCATCAACCCCTATTATTTTGGTAAGATTGATTGTCATTCCATACATATTTATAATATTCCAAAAAAGAAAAATGTTTCCACCAAAATTCACACTTTCTAAATTTTTGATACAGCTTATTTTCTTTCATGTTTTTTAAAAAACCCCTTGGATGTTTTCCATGATCCAATTTACATTTAGAATATACTATAATTTAATCAATAAACACACGCATAATCTTATCCATGAACTCATGAAATGTTGTATTCATAAGATCCTTGAATATAGTAGGTTCTTACTTAACCAAAATAGAATTAAAAAATTCATAATTCTTATATATATTACGGAAAACAATATTCTAGGTATCTTCTTCCATTACAGTCAACTAATGGTACCCCAAACTCAGGTCAGCCATATAAAAATATTGTGCTCCCGGGAGATGATTAAAAAAACCATCGATATGAGGAAAATGATAGATGTTTTTAACAATGATGTTATTCAAGGATATATAATCAATGAAATGTTTTATTGAACTATATTTCTTTCTAAAAAACAATATAGGAGCACCCCATGGAGAAGTAGTGAGTAGGATTTATGATTTATTTAATAATTCCTAAAAATTATTTGTCTACGCTAAAATATTTATTTGATCAATTAGATAAGGGGGTATTGAAATTGGGTTAGCATTAGGATGTAAGTAAATAGTAAATTTAACTTCCTGGTTTGGTATAACAAATGGAAACTCATCCAAAAAAACCTCAAGATATTCATTACCACTGGTACATCATTAATCTCCATAGTTCCACTATTTTCAAAAATATAAGCAAGATAACTTTTTTTCCATCTTTCAAACATTTCTCATATTCCTGATATGTTATCAATTGTATCAGTTTGTTCTAGTATAAAAAACGAAACTCTTTCATAAAAAACTTCATTATCTCTAAAATCAATCTTAACATGATAAACATAAATCCAATCTATACATAGAAATACATCAAAAACTACTAATAGAAAAATAACAAGGTTTGTAGGTAAAATAATTCCATTGAAAATGATAGAAATATTCGTATAATTCCTATTTACTATAATATTCCCCCTTGTGTTTTAATAATAAGTTTCAAGCTAATTTATAGAGGTGATATTTCTAATTCCCTAAAAAATATCATAGAAATAAAGGAATGTGTAGACCGGATATTAGACATCACTTTAAAAAAATATAATAGCCAAAAAAAATTCTAATACCACTTCATTGGATGGCCCGACATCACTTAATGTGGTCAAAAAGGATATCATTCCACCTTTCTACTTATAATCTGGATTGTTTTCGTCATTTAGCTATGTCCATGCGAAGGAATTTTCTAAATGACCCATATCACTATATTTGAAATACATAATATATTTCTTATCATGATTAGTCTTAAGATCATTTCATTACAATCACATGCCACATGTCCTAACATACCAAATTGAAAACACTTCCTGGTTTTTCTATGTCATTTCCCAGGGTGAATTTTACCACATTTTTCACAGACATGAAATGGGACTTTCATACAATCAGATTTCATTGATTGATTCTTTTCCATCTCTTTCCATATTCTTTTATGATACATGTGGAAATTAGAAAATGCCATTTCCAACCTCTCAACACATCAGATAGGTTTTTCATAACATTTGAACTCACAGGAATCTAATTCCCTTCGATATTATGGCTTCAATCCTAAATATACCCGATTAATGTTTCTATCAAGATATAGAGTATGATTTTGAGCATACCTTTCCAGTCAGGTGAGTCTCACTTTATACAAGACAACTAAACCTTACTCGTTTTCTTTAATTCATGTAATTGATTCAGCATCCAGTGTCTAACCATCTTAGGAAAATATATTTCAATTCATCCCATTATATGGCATAAATCCCCTCCATATCCTTGATATTCTTGAACATTGGCCACCACTGATCAAACTCACCCTCAAAATGATAAATGTAAATATATAAATTTTGATTATATAAACATTACATAACATCAAGTATCATTTTATGGGATTTAATCTATCCTTCAGTCACTACTAGGACAGAAGATCCACTGAAAACATGAGGGTTTTGTCTCAATAAATTTTCTATTATCATCATATTTCTCACTGGTAGCTTCAGTTTCCCTCTTGTAGGGATTACACATCCATTTATTTCTTATGTCAGATAAAAAATTACTATCTAAAACTTCTCAGTTCCAATTCCCACCAACCACAGTTGCGGATTCATAAAAATATCTTCCCCTCAGTTCCATCAAACTTCTGCTTTCCTTTTTCTTCTATAGAAAACCATTCTGAAAAGACATATCTTATATGATGAAACATGGTAATATTAAAATGCTATATCATTTCAGCATAATCATAAGATACATATATTTTATGGTATTATATTAAAATTATATTAACTCCCAAATTTATCTAAACCATTCTCAAATAAAAACATTAAGGACCTAACCATAAACATTACACAATCCAGTTAATTAAACTAGAATCCACTTCTTTACATTCTGAATAATTTTTTAGATTAGTGTTTTTCAATTTTAGTTCATAAATCATACATATCATCCCAAAAACATAATGATTTGGTACAAATAATACGGTATCCAATTAATTTATAATACAAAACTTTTTAATAAAACATGGAAACCTTACAATGTATGCCTCATAGCTACCTTATTGTGTAACCATCACAATTACATTTGGAGAAACCATACGGCTGAACTCTAACATACACATACCCAATGCATTTAAGGGGGATATAGGTCCAAAAATTCATACTAAATAATTCCCAATAACCAAAACATAATTATCACACACTAATACATTCATAAAAATTTTCACATTGAATTTAAAAAAAATATAATTTTAAAAGAATATTTAATAATAATTGTCCTTTAAAAATTAAATAAAATTGATATGATAATCTAATAGAATTAATGGAATAAGGGTATAATCAATAAATAAACATAATATAATGTAATATAAAAAAAATAATTACACAAAATATTCTTAGTACCACATAATTAATGAAGTAGAAGGTAAACCCAAGGAATATAAATTGGGATAGGAATTCCCTTACCTAGGGTTTGTCTTTCTTAAGATTTGTTTAAAACTCATATATAATGGTTAAAAAGTTTTATTAATGTCTTAATGAAAATATTCACGTTTATATCACCTTATATGATCATTTTAAAACATCATTTCACCCATTTATTGTTAATATTTTGTTCTTTCCATTGTTTTTGGTATGTTCTTTACATGATTTCCATGGTCAATTTGTAATGGATATCCAAGTCGAATGGAAGAAAAATTCCATAAGTAGAATGAAATGGTATTAATATTCATTTAGATTATTTAATGATGACATAAATAATTTTTTTTTAACTCTAAAACATAAAATTTCACATAACATACACCTTAAAATTTGATTCAACCATTAAAATGGTTTCCCAACCTATTTTGATGGAAGAAAAGGTAATTGAAAACACATCATCCATGATTTTGATAAATCAGCACATCACAGACGATGTTTTTATTTTTAGAATAAGAGGAAGAGGTGAGTGAGAATGATAATGAATTTTTACATAAAAATCATAAAAAAGAAATTATATAAGATTCTATATCTTTAATTATTCTTATATAGGGGTATGGGAAGAGACTATAAGAAAGGAGATTGAATTGAAAATAAAACACAATAAAATGAAAGTGGATTCTTACCTCCTTATCTCTTCCCCTTGAGATACTCTTTGTGGACTTTGGTTTTGGAGTTTTGCTGAGAGAAGCAGGTCTTGGACATAGGGAAGGGACTTGGTAATGTTCCTGGGATGAATTAGGAAATTATCATTTATTGAGAGGAGTCAGAGGAATTTGGGGTGATGGTGGTATTTATAGTGGAGGAGAGGAGGGGTATTCAATTATGTGGTTCATTATTTTATTATTTTTCCACAAGTCAAACAAAAATGATGATTCAATGGATAAATACAGTAATAATTTGTTGTGAGTTCAATATAATGGGAATACATCCGAAACACCTCTGATTTTTGACAAAATAATTCAATTATTTGTCTCATTTTGTAATATTTTGTATTTCACTACTCACTAAAAATCATGTATTTCAGTAACATCCCAAAAATTCACCCCAACCTTTTTTTCATATGTAGAATTAAAAAATTTACCCCATTATTTGAAAATAATTTTTTAAATATGATTATTAAATTTTAATTAAAATCATAATTTATTAAAAAATAACAATTTTAAAACATTAACTTTTTTATATCTCCTTAAAAAATTAATCAGGATCTCAATACCCTGTAAACTTAAGACACTAAAATATTAATATGATTAACTTTTCAGAAGGTTCATATTACAATTCCTATTAATATTCACAAGAGTATGTTATTATTCCCCAAAAATCATGTTGGTTCTATAATACATTAAATAACTTACTGGTCCCAATAGTAGTTGTTAGTTTTTGGAAATTCAAATTAATAATGTGGAAAAATTATGTTTAATGACTCATTTATAACTATCTCAATAAATCAAAATGTGTTTTCATAGTGTCTTAGTGTTTTATGAATTTCATGGAAATTATTTGTTAAAACATTGGGTGTCACAAGATGGTAGAGAATGATACATATCCCATCTTTTTTAAAAGATAGAAAATTTTCAAATTTGTGATATTTTTATTGTTATTAAATACATTGTTGTATTTATCGATGATCTTACAAAGTGTTGTTTCATATATGGAGGTTGCGATTACTATTTTACATAGTTCCTGATGCAATAAATATTTCTAAAACCCCAAATTGAATGGCTCAAGTAAATAAATTTTAATTAAAAACAAAATTACATGAGTTTTTAGATAAGGGGTTCATTCAACCTATTACTTCCCAATGGGGTGAGGCCATTTTGTTTTTTTCAAAGATATTATGATGAGACTATTATTTCAATATAAATACTTAAATATCATCAATATTAAGAAAAAAAATATCTTTTTCCTCATATCTATTATTTTATTTATTTGCTACAAATAGATCATAATTTTCGGAATATTGACAAAGGTCTCAGTACAATTATCTGATGGTGATGGTGGATGACTTTACGATGATATCAGTCTAGAATAGATATCACCATTAGGGGTTTTTTGTTATTCCCTTTGGGTTTTCTAATTCATTTGAAGTATATATTGAAATTATGAATATATTTTTCCTATGTTCTTGGATATGTTTTTTTGTGTTTATACATGACATCTCGGTACATTCAAAAATTCGAGAGAGACATGAAAGGTAACTAAGGATTATTTTTTTAACCAAAAAATCAAATAAAATATACGGAAAATTTAGTGTTTATAAACTTTTTTTGAAAAACAAATCATTTCATGGAAAAATATTTTTATCAAAATCTGGAATAACTATTAAACATGATAAAACATAAGTTGTTGATGATTAGCCAAAACCAAAAAATAGCACAATGATTTATAGATTTATTGGATTAGCGGTTTTTTTAAGTCGGATTTTTTTGTAAACAATTCATGGTTTTATAAATGGTTTACTGAGTTAATTTGAATACGAGTTAAATTCATTTATATAAAATAATTTGATCATTATTTTTATGAAATAAAATGAAGATTTATGAGTGAGCTAGTTTATTCCCTTCTATCTATAAATGTAAAACTTTCAAAAATATTAATTCTTAATTGAATGGAATTTATTGTTTTATAATGTAGAATAATCATTTATTTTCATATGCTTCATTTCATTTGAAAAGTATGGGTTAAATTACCAGAAAACATTTTAGGAATTTCTAGATTTTATTACTTTATAATTTTAGTGGAATCGTTTTTATACAGTAAAGTGTGAAATATATAGTGATAAAAAATGATTGATGTATATATTCAATTAGATATAATTGAAAATGAAATAGAAAATATGGCTAGCATATAAAAAATATTTTAATTAAATGATTCAATTCAATCCTAAAACATTAAACAAAGTAGACAAGGATTTTTGTTGGAAAGAGAATTCTACCTTAACCATGTTATATTTGAAACGTGACCATATGGTTAATGAGTTGATGAAGTTTGTTCTATAATTTGTGGATATATGGACATCCTCTATTTTATTCAGATTTTTTTTAATAAAATATTCCATAAAGAATTAATAATTCAAAGAATTGAGATTAGGGTCTATAGTAAAAGGTATAATATTTTATGATTGGTAAGATTACTATCATTAATGTTGGTGAATAAGGTTTTATTTATTTTTAGTAAAATGTTATCTTTTATTTATGATTCCCAATTGAAAAGATAATTCCTTACTAAACCTCATATTTTATTATATTCAGTTCCTTCTAAAGTATAATTTTTAATAGATAACAACAAGAGAATTACCTATGGGTTGGAATAAAAAATATATTACTAAATCAACAATGAAATATTTGACTCATTAGTATGTTAAATTAGAATGAATATTATTGAATGGAGTGAATATAAATATTCTCATTCTATAGAGTAAAATGGGAAAATATATCCCTTGATATCATGGTATGATTTCCAAAGTCATATCAATGTAACAATTTGAGTTGAATTATTATTGATCGATTAACTAAATCTTTAAATTTCCTTTCAATTCGAGATAAAATTTCCTTATATTAACATATTTTATTGTGTCTATATGTGATATTAATGTTACATAGAGTTCCACTCTATATTTTATCAGATCATTATCTAAAATTTACTTTTTTTAATTTATTGAAATGACTTCAGAAGACTTTTGGAACTCAATTAAATTCTTGTACATGTTTTTATCCTCAATCTAATGGACAGTTATAAAAAAATATGGATCATAGAATATATGATTTCATTCATATTCAATGTAAAATCATGGATATTAGAGTAAAAATATCTATATTTTTGAGTTTTCATATAACAAAAATTATCATTCTAAAATACATATTACACCTTTAGTGGAATTATATAGAATATAGTGGAAACATTATGTTTTTTGGAATGAAGTAAGAGAAATGAAGTTTATTGTAATAGATTTTTTAGAGTAAATGGATGAGGAGGGGGAAATTAATCACTAATATATGATGACATCTCAGTGCAGGTAGAAAAGTTACCTAGATAACTGAAAAAAGATCTTCCTTTTGAGGTAGGGGATCTTGTCTTTCTCAAAGTATATCCATGGAAAAGTGATGTGTGTTTTTGTAAATAGATGAATTTAATCTTGTAGTTCACTGGACCATATGAAATACTAGATAAATATTGATTATTTTTCTACTTATTGGCATTACATATTTTTTATTATCGTAGTTAAAAACATGTTTCATGTTTCAATTCTAGGGATGTATGTGTCAGATCCATCTCATGTTTTGAACCCTAATGTAGTTATTTTGGTAAAGAAACATTGTTATAAGTAATAAACTATTTATATAATTTAAAATAGAGATAATTTTATTTAGAATATGGAAATTTACAATGTAATTGTTTGATGGCAACCCATATGGTTGAAAAAAGAACATGTAAATCAAAACATGATATTAGGGAATGATATCACCAGTTATTTAATATGTGAATAAAATTATGAGGATAAAATTTCAAAAATGGGGTAGAATGAAAAAACTTATGTAATGAAAAATTAATCAATTATATTTTTATTAATATGAATTAGATAGATATATGCAGTATAAAAAATATTAATAAATTTTTTAAATAAAAATTAAAATGGTTTTAATTTAATTTTTTTATTATAACATTTTATCTGAAAGTTTAATATAAAAATAAATTAATTTTAATTTTATAAAATGAATATAATTTTTGAAGTCATCATATCATAATTTAATTAATTTAAATATTTTTTATTTTTCATAATAAAAGTTATTTTTCATTGAGTACTGAAAATGCCAATCCTTGTAAAAATGTAACATATTTTAAATTATTTAATTAATTTAAAATTACCATTACTTTTTGAATGTGATTTATATAAAAATAAATATTCATTATTTTTTTATTCCCCCTAATTTAATTTTTTTTATCTTTATCTTGGATTTTAGTATATGTTTTTTTACTCAAAAACGAGTTTTTTTTATAAAAACTAATATATTATGAAGAATTTTATTTTCTATTAATTAATTAAATAAAACTATAATTAGGAATTTATTAAATTAGATTTATATTATATATATGTGATTTTAAATTCATATAATGTCTAATTCTGGTCATCGAGTTAATATTGAATAATAATTTTCATGAAAAATACCATTATTTAAAACCAGTTTTTTTCATAGTGCATGTTGGTTTAATTTTAAATGAAATTATACCAATTTTTGTAAAGTGAATTTCATTAAATTGTTTCTTTATTTTAAATCATCATTATTTATATTATCTAATAATGTGAAATTAATTTTCATCTATCATGAATAGTGATAATAGAAAAAATTAACATCATCGGTTACGATAAAAACAAATGTATTATTGGTTAAAATAAAAAATAATAATTAAAATGACCTATGTTATTTTATATAATCTATTATATGACTATATTTAGACCTTATGATGTGTATTTATTCATAATAGTCCATTTTGGTGTCTTTTTTCAAGTGGAAATAGGGGTAGACTTTTTTAATTTCAAAATTTATAATTATTCCACTCACCTCACTCATAAATGGAAAATCTCTATAATCTATTATTCATACATAAAAACCCCATTATATTGACTAATAAAAATCCAAATATCATCCTTAATTTTTTAACCATTACCATTAACTGTTATTTCAATTATAAATCCATCCTAAGAATCCTCTTTTCATACCTAATAAGATTGTTTGAAGAAGAGGTATCATGTTTTACTAAGCATATTTGTTTTATTTCTTCTTAAAAATCATCCAAATATTATTAAATAATTCTTATTTAATAAAAAAATATATACCACATAATAATATATCCAAATGATAATGTAATATCCTAAATCTCTCCCTATATTTATAAAAACGGAATGAAGTCAGTATTCATGTGTACACCGAACTAGCAGCTCGCGAACCAATGTCATTCATTTTCAATCACCGCCTCTCATAAATTGATATAATGATGGATTTAAAATATATATGATATTTATAACACATTTAAACTTTATTTTAATTATATCACACATACATTATTATATTCCACTACATGGGATATCCTATAATGTCACTCTGGTGTACTGTAGGCTACTGCCTCAAGAAGTGATGGGATTTATTTTACAATAACTTATTACATGAATGGTAATAAGGATATAGATAATGAGTATATGAAATATAAATTCCATAATTATGATATTCATGGCATATTTATCATTCTGAAAAAATATCATTTTCTTCCCAACATTGAACTATGATGACAATGTTTGTGTGTATGTGTAGACTATAACCTCCATGAATCATTATGACTAATTTTTCATCATTGAGTGAAATAAATTATATATATAATTATATTCAATGAAATAATATTTTTTTTGATATGATAATAATTATTCAAAATAATATATTACTTATCTTGTTTCCATAACGATCATTGAAAAATGGAAATGTTGTTCATGTGTACGTACGACCATCCATCTCCATGATTGTGCCATAGTTCATTTTTCATAACCATATTTCATTATTACATTTAAATGTTTAATTTGGGGATATAAACTATAATTATTTAATTATTATTATTCATTTTTTTAAATTACCTCTTTTAACATTCTTAACCTAGGAAAATCATTTTGGACTTATATGTAAAATATCATCGAACCTTTGGACCTAAACATAATTGAATATGTAAATGTATATAACCTAGTAAAAATTAAAATAAATTAAATTATAAACATGTAAAAGTATATTAATAAACTGAATAATTTAAATAAGTTTATTATTAATGAAGATAAATAATATATGCCAAGAGTCGATCTCAAGGTAAGGGTCATTATCTCAATTACCTTTCATTGACACATATTTCCATGATATGAACCAATATTCATTATTGAAGATTATTTACAACCTATTTTGAAATTTTATATCACAAATTTCACAATTCTCTTGATATTTAATTTTTTAAATTTTATTTCTTTATGGAGCATATGATTTAATTGTTTTAAAATTGGTAAGGGACCTTTATTTTGAAATATATTCTTTTAAATATTCCCTTTTAATACCCTATTTCCTCCACATCTATGTTTTTAAAATAATTTTTACGAATTTAATATATATACATCATAGATTTATTAGGTTATTTTTTCTTCATTTCAATATTTTCCCAAAAAGAAATATTGTTATGGAATGTTTGACTTTTTTTACAAATAATAAAAAAATGTTTTATTATACCATATACGATGACAATGACTTTTTCACCTTTGTAAATTTAATTTTAAATTAGTATTTCAATAGAAGATTTCATGTTGTATTCTAATAAAAACCCATTTTTGGTATTTTGGTATAGAAAATGGGTTTTAAAAATAAAATGGCATTTTGGTGTTTAAATGCTATTTCAATAAAAAGGGTATTTTTGTTTCAAAAAGGGATTAATATATGAATATGGTCTATTTGTATTGAAAATAGGGTTTTAAAAAATGGTACATTGATATCTGGAAGATATTTACAATTTTGGTTAAAATAAATTTTAAAATGTTTTATTATGAAATTGGGAATGATTTAATTTTTTATTCAAGGTATGACATATGAGAACTATAAAAAAGTTGAGAAAGATACAAAATACATGGTTGGTGCACCATGATAGAATCAAGTGATCCTAATATAATATATATTATGGGTGCACCAAGATAGTTCCACCTATTCCCGATATAGTTTCCATTATAGTTGCACCCAGATAGAACTTTATTGCGTTGGGTAATGTTCTTTTTCATAATAGTAATAAAGCATAGAGTCAGTAGAGGATTTATATTATGGACATTACTAGGCTCCAGGTCTGACATAGATTTAAAATTATATTTGAATGTGAGTCTCAATTTTTCTAAAATTGGATTTTGATTTTCATTATTATGTTATATTGATTATCTTTGAGGAAAAAGTGTGTTTTTTAATGTAATTTTTTATATTTATTTAACATAATGGAAATTGAGATAAATTTATAATTATTAACGAGTTTTCATGTTTTCCAATAGACAGATAGTTTTTCTGTATTTTTATGTCCTTTATTGAGCTTTTTGTGCTAATACCGTGTTTAAAAATATTAGTTTTAAGGATGGGTAATTGACGTAAATAATTCAAGATTAAATTAATTATTAATTCATTGGGAAATAATAATATTTTATTATAAAATTTTTATACTATGAAAAAATGAATATTTATTAAAATTGTCCACTTTGTTTATATGTGGGTTTATTATGTAATAGTTATTACCATGCTCTTTGAAAAATTAAACCTAAAAGATCATTGACAATGTCATAAAGTGAATTATAGTTTAATGATAATATAATATATAATATTCAAGTCTAGGTCCTTACAATAACCCTTGTATGATATTGGATCATAATACCCAGAATTTTCTATCAAATTTCCCTATTACTAATGTGATGGGATGTAATATTTCTATGAGGAAGTATAGCTTAATGTATTTCCCTAAAAAGGATAGGGTATTGGTAACCTTAATGTTTCACACACACACACACAGATATATATATATATATATATGCATGTGGGGGGGGGGGGGGAATATATACACGTTTGGTTGATTTATAGGTATCATTGAATCATCCCCTAGGTAGACAGTGCCAATGCCTCATCTAAGATCCTTATTTCAGTCTATAATAAATTATTAAAATAAGGATCCTCCCCTCAGAATGAGTTACATTTCCAATTACCATAAGTATACATAATTTATAAATTTTTCAATGTTGTGTGTTTCTTTAAAATTCCTCTATCTTGGTATTATCACTGATATGCACATTAGTATATCAAAGGATGAAAAGGGTGGTTTAGATACCACTTACTGAGAGTTCACACATATACCATCAATAAACCTCTTTCATGACCTTTATAGACTCTTGTATCTATGTTCTATGGAATGTGAAGGCACCCAACTATGGGAGCTATTTATACACATAGTGTATGGAGAACAATAAACAAATTTTAAAGTATTTGGACCATTGATCAAATAATAAAATATAGGTTTTCCCTGAAATATCATTAGAGTGGATACACATATGGAATAACTAATTTAGGACTTTATTCCATGATGGAACTATACACCCATTTTACAGAGCTTTTTTCTAGTCTTTTACAGTAAAAAATTTTTCTAGATTTTTTCTAGACTTTTAATGTATGGAATTTTGCATAGAAACATTATTATGTATTATATCATGGTTCTATTAAAGTACCTACATTGGATACTGACTGATTTCACATTTTTGTATCCAAATATTGGGTATGTCATTAATCCTACAATTTTTAACCCTATTTTACATACTACACATCTTAATGAGGTACAGAATCCTACCATAATGCATTACATGAATCCAAAAATTTATGACTCCCTTATGGACCTAAGAGATGTTCCTATGGTGTTTTGATGATTTGTATTTGGTGTTGAATGGTATATGATTCACAGATTATACCATTTATCTAGAATAATGAATAGAAAATATTATTAATTGATAAAGATATTTTTATCAATATATTATGAATTTGAAATTGATTTGGATCTTAATTTATAGAAAAATAAATCAACAACATTTTTGTTAATGAATTCTGTTATGTATTTCTCTTTTTGAAACCGATTATGATGTTATCTCATTTTTTTTACTTCAATTATTCATATAATAGATATGAAATATCACAGTTTCGTTATTACATATATATGTTCTTGTATTAACTATATTTGTGTCAATTTCATTGAATATATTTTCCCAACATGAATACCAAACATCATAAACTTTTATAATTTACTATATGTGTGGAATTGATTTGAATCATTATCAACATTTCCAAATAAAATGATACATGTCTCAATTTTAAACAAATAAATTACAATAGGAGAGACCATTTTTATCTATATATCCTTCAATAATATATCCTTTTGGTTCATATTTACTTCTTATATAAGACATTAAATGATCAAGATACGTAATAATATATATATATATATATGTAAACTAATAATCACTTATGTAATTAGTTTGAAAATTTTAATATAGAATGGATGAATATGTATTATGAAAAAACCTGTCTATAGGATGCATCCAAATAAATTTTAATGGACATCTATCTTTAGCTTCCTCAATGAAATTAATAGTCAAATAAAACATAAACTAAAAATACAATAGACGATATATACCTATAAATGAAAAAATATAATTAAAATTATTTCATTAATTTTTTTAAGCTCAAAGTGATATAAATTTTTCTAATAATGTACTCTATAGGACTGGAAATTCCAAATTATTTCATTAAATATTTTGTGTGGTAAGAATATATTCTATTACAAAGGATTAAATATCTACATCAAAACCCGAGAGATGTGAATTTTAATCTCATATACATTATAATATTTTAAGATAATTAACATTGAAATTCAATACTATTAGCCATTAGGTAAATCATAATTTCCAATAATTAATGGAAATCATATTTTTATTGATTTTATACTAAAAAAATTCAAAAAGGATACTTCTTGTTTCTATTTTCCCATAAAACTTGATTTATATTCTTTCAATATATGTCCTTGTGATCATGGATATAATATTTAATTTGATGGATTTATGACGTAGATCCATACACATACTGTATATTGGAAATATCAAAAGATATTATATGATTATATCATAAGTAATTTTCTATAGAAATGAATCCTCTTTCCTAAGAAATTTGTTTGTTTTTTGGGATATGTCATATTGTAGAAATCATTATGTAATATTCACATATAATAATATTAATCAATAGGAAAATAAATATTAGGATTTATCATTCAAAAATGTTCAATTATGGCTATCACTAATTAGAATGTTTCATATGAGAAAACATATGGGAGAATCAAATTTGGAATTCAAATATTAAATGAAGCAGTCACTTAAACATAACTCATATTTTTTTAACTTATGAGTTATTTAATAAAGGTTTCAGGAATATCCTAAAAGCCTATTCAATAGTGTTTTTTATTTGTTCATATCTATCTATCAATACAATCATTCCTAAAACCCCACTTTCTCTTTATCCTTCCCACAATGAGTTAATAGAATATTGTTGTGTGACTAATAATCTCTCTTTAATGTTGGGTTGTTAAGTCAAATCATGTATAAAATACATTGGAGGGATTCCACTAGATACTTCTACGAGATATTCAATAGAACAATGTGATGGAATATTTTACTAGAAAATCAATATTGATAGGTATATGAGTTCTTCAATTTAGATTATACATGGTTTCTGTTTCTTTTATAGTTGATATTGGGTTATAGTTTCTAATTATTTTCATTTCCTTGAGTGAGTGTTTATTGATACTTATATGCCTATTAAATGAATGAATGATTAAAAATTATTCATCATTAATCTATCCTTGGTTTAGAATTAAGAAAATGTCTAATTGTATTTTTGTTTTAGTGATTATATAAAGAATCAAAATAGAATTAAAATATTTTCTAGACATTGAATATATGATAATGTATATTATGATATTATCTTCTAATATGATATGGGATATTATAATATATGATACCTTGTAATCATTTAGTTTTCAATGTATCTTAATATATGATAAATGATAATATATGGGGTGATTGGGGTTTTTATGTGATGAAAATAGATCCTTGTATTGTTAAGGATATATCCCAAAATATAATAATTTACTGTAATTATTTTGTTGAGGATTACTCTTTATTCACTGACCACGGAGTATTTTTGTTAATATTACACTATGTATATATATAATAACATATGATTGAAATATTTATATATTTATTCTATGATGATTTATTTTGTGTTAGTTTTGTTCTTAAAATAGCCTTTTGTTGGTTAAGACAGCTAGTGTGATAAGTTAGTCTCAAGAAGAAAACTCTGGAATATCAGACACCAAAATTATCATTCATAAAATATGATTGATAATTCATATTTTATTAATCATTGTGACATATCAATCATATATTATAATGTTACGGATATTTTTAAATATGATATTAAGAAAAAAATTATTTTCCTTAAATTTCAATTTTTAATTGAATATTATAAATTATAAATTATTTATATATTATAAAAAATGTATGTATGGATTTTTATTTAATTTATAACGTATTTATAAATTAATTAATTTTAATTTGTTTATAAATGATGGAAAAATGTTTTCAAAACAATTATTAAATAATAGTCCATTATATTAATTGTTAATATTAAAATTACATCATAAAAATATATTGAATGTCTTATAATTTAGATTTCAATTTTTTATAGAAATTAAAAATCTTATCTATAGTGTGTTTATGAATTAAAAAATAATGAAAAATATAAAAAAAAATTATATTTAAAAATATGTATTATCCTAAATTAATTTGGAACGATCAAATTAAAATGGCTTATCTGGAATATTATTTGTACCATAAAAATTGTGTTTTGATTATTGATAAAATAATAATTTAAATAACATTAAATACATGATACTTCGAATATGTAATTTGATACATTTTATATTTTTGAATATAAATTTTGGAGATATTATTTAATATTAAATATTTAAATGTAAATTATATAGAAAAGAATAATATGAATGTGTTCATATTATGAGTATAAATTAAAGAATCTATATTTATATAATTATTTAATTTCAATAATGAATTAATATGTTATAAAGTGTTTACAATTTTATAAATTTATACATTTTTCAAAAATGTTTTATCACATAATTATATATATTAATTTTTAATTTATTAATTTATACCCTTGATTGTTATTCATTGATATAAATTGATGATATTATGATTTTATTTATCCTTTAGTTAAAATTTTTAAAAAACATCTAAAAATATTCATATATGTATTTAAGTTGTTGCATTCTAGGAATGATAAAATATTTAGTTTTCATATAGCCTAAAATTGGTGTGTACTGTGTTAGGAGATTTAATTGAGAATATCAATATTGATTATGAAATATAGGTGTCAAAATTATGTTTTAATTAGTTATTATCTTGAGTAAATAATCTTTTTGGTAGAATGAATTATGGATATAGTGATCACAAGCATAGAAGATTATTACTTGTCTAAAAAATTATTTATTAAGTATTTGTTTCTGTAGGAGTACTTTTCGGGATTGATAGTGTCATATGATTGTATGTCTTTATATAAAATGATTTCATATAAGTTTTATCATGAGATAAATTTTGATTTGCATGAATATGGTTTTATTATAATTTTTTTGTAAACACTGGAAATGAGTTATTTAAAGAGTTACACATTGATATGGTATGAACAAAATGATTTAGAGGGAAGAAGATGGATTAAAAAAATCATCAGAAGTGTAAGTATATGCTAAGAGAATAATATGAAATATGATTATGAGATTAAATTCCCATTTATATTACTAATTTTATAATTACATTAAAAATATACTTTTTCAAACCATGATAATTGAACTAGGTAGTTTTATGTGGAATATATAGGTTCTTCTGGATTATCATACATAAGTAAATCATGCAATTATGTGTCCCTGAGATATAAGTGCTTCAATTTTTGTATTTTCTTAAGGTTACACATTGTATGGAAACTCATAGGTGGTATACAATAGTATTTTTGATGTTTTAATCCATGAATTGAATTGGGGAAAGGCATTCCCAAAGAATAATCCAAGATTCATATATGATATTATTATTATGAGGTCTTTCGTAAGTAGTTATGTTTTGAAGGTAACACAAAATTCGACTCATTTCATAATGAAATATTTATCTTTTCCCACTAAGGGATACGATTGTTTTAAAAGGGGTCATCTTTTTTTTGGAAACTAATTAATAAATTTCCTTATTAACTGATTGTAAAACATTAAACTCATATTATAAAAGAATCTATTATAAATAACAATGGAATTATCATCATTAGCCAACATAAATTTTAGTTCAATATATCAAAACATATAAATATAAATATAAATATAGGAATCTGGTTAGACTAGTATGAAAGCCTAAAAATCATTCATATATAATAAGAAAATATTATATATTAGGGTAATATATTCCCAAGTAACAAACTATTATCATTTTATAAAACATTAATAATGATTCTTTCTGAGTAGAATATAATGTTTAACTGAGGTTTCATTTGAATTAAATGCGACAATCCCAACTTACCATTATTATGCATTCAAATACAAAATGTTATTGATCGTGCTAATGACTTTGAGAGACAAAAGGTTTTACATTAATACATGATCCGTATATGGAGTGTGTTATATAATCATCATTGGAAAAGTATCAACAATATAAATTTTCTCAATAAATGTTTACACTATTTTATCATAGGGTCGACAATATCTATGTTGGTAATATGATGTCTTAGATTTTGTAATGTACTAATAGTAAAAATGGGTAAAAGATCAAATAGGAAGAATAAAATTCAGTTTTATAGTCTAAAAATGATTATTTACACTGAAAAATGTTTATTGAATCATAAAGTATGCCTTAGTAAGGATGTGTATTGTTTCCATTAGATGTAATAATTGATATTAATCAATGGAGTTTCAAAACTCCATCAATGTTCCATGTTACTAATAAGCATTAAATATATCAAATCTCTAATTTTTAAAAGGAATGTGTTACCAAATATATATTTTAAATTTTTCTGTGTACATGAGTTGATAATAATGTTAATAATTAAAATTATCTTGTAGTTTTTATTCAAATGATAAAGAAATGTGTAGTTGAAACATTAAGATAACAGTAAGGGAACATATCAAGATCAGTTGTATCTTATTAAAGGATGTTTATAATCATACAATTTCTCTTATGTGTGATAATATATTTTTCAGAATAAATAATAAATTTTACAAATAGTATGTGATGACTGATTTAATACAAAAGGGTAAAAATTCATCAGATTTTATAACACGACTGAAAAGTAAGACTACAATAAAAAATTTATCCATGGAAAACGAGTTATATAAATTCCTGTTAAAATATAAGTGACATAATCCCAAAACCATCAATGGAATATTTTAATGAATAAAATATTATTTTCAATATATTTATATAAACACATAGAATACCATATAGGATATGGATACAACAATTTATTTGTTAAAAATTCACACTAATGTGAATATGTATAATTTCATAACACAAAATAGTTTGTGTATCTTATCATCATATTTTTAAAATAATATTGTTTCAAATATTTTAGTGGGATTATAGTCAGGCTTCACAAAATTCAAGAAAAATATATCAATGACTATAAGAATCAATATATAAATTTAATTTCATTTAAAATTCTAAAATTTTTAGGATATGTTGGGAAAAATTAATATAAATATATACATTAGTTACCCAAATATTAAACCAATATTTTAATTGATAATTTCACGAATGAAGATAATGATGAAATTATAATGGGTTTTGAGAAGTGAAATAATTTTATTGACATCATAATAATAGATATTTTGAAGTAAAAGAGCTTAGATAATATGTTTGAGGAGTCGAACATTAGGAATCCGATTCTTGATTATCATCATTGTTAAAAATAGATTACATCATTTATTATAGTCACCAATGGAATTTTTTATTGTATTATGTGATGGTGAAATATCGATGTAGTAGGAATTACATAGATATTTAATGAGTTTAACAAAACCCTGAAAGCCTAGTAAACATAAGGCATATCTGGCAGACAAACATATGCAATATGTTGAGACAAATTAATTTTTTTTATTTTTGAACAGGGAATAAGGAAATGATATATATATATATATATAAATTAATAAAAATGAAACCACTGCTTTATTGTTATTTCATGTTGAATTCATATACTCATGAATTTAAATGATAATTGACCTTTGAAAGTGTTACTTCGAGTTATCTGTAACTAATGTTCATCATGGATTATTATAGGTTGTGATGAAATGTGTAGTTTACCGTGATTATGATACCTATATTAGGATATAAAATATTATCACGAGTCAAAAACCTGTTTTCATTATTGGATTTACTATGAAGTTCACCTCATGGATTTTCACTCACTATGTTTCTAGTATAATTGCGGTATAATGTTCATAATTTTGTTTTCCTATTATTCAGCTTGGAAAGATACTTATCAAGAGAACTTATATACATTGATACATTTCTAATTAACAGCTTCAGGGATAGCTAATATAGGGTTGGTTGTGTATGTTGATGATCATTTCATTAATTTGATCTAAAAAATTTTATTTTTTCCTTCATATGAGGAGTGTGAATTTGGGGCCATCGATTAAGATAAACTAATGAAATGTAAAATCATAAATAAATTATAAATGTAATGTTATTATCTATCATGATATGTGAATTCGATTCCCTCATCCTTAAATGAGAAATACATGGGATGTATTCATCAACTTAGTTAATCTATAATCATATAATTGAGAACATATGAGTACTTATATGATAATTAAATACATCATGTCTTATGGTAAGTCAATGTCTTATAAAAATGGATCATATAAAAATAATTTTTTTTATATGATGGTATTATTTGACACAGTTATAGACAAATATGAGTTTGATGGAGATCACAACAGATCCCTTTGTAGTAAGAGTATCAATGATGTTTTTATTTATGTTACTATTTTATTACATTTATGTATTCATCTAGAAATATTTATTTCGTGATATAAAGGATCATGGGGTTAAAGAATGTGGTTGACTAAATAAGCGTTGGTTTATACTCAGAAGTATGCTTGAAAATTGTTTTAGATATTTGCAAAAAATGATTTGGATTAATATTCCCAATTAATATCATATGATGTGATTCAAGGTATAAGTTAAAGATTTATTTCCAAATTCTTTTATGTATCAATTTTTTTTTTCTAATGAAATAACATGATATTTAATATGACGTAATATAATTTCAAATTGGGGAAAATCATTATGCATTTATTAAAAGCATGTGCTTGATATAGATATGCACTAATTCCTTACATAAAATTTATATTAACCATATTATAAGAGTATAGTTGAGTATATCTTTTGTTTTGATTATGAGAATTCGTGAAACAACCCTAACATAACAAAATTAATGATTGAGAATTATCCATTTTTAGGATACATAGCTTATGATTCACTTAGTGTCCTACTATTAAATTCTAAATCAAATAATATGTATTTTCATTCAATAATATTCGATGAAGTTAATAATAAATTAGAAAATTTAATATAATGAAATATATTTAAAAATATAAGGCTTAATTTAATTATTAAATTAATGATTAACTAAATCATATCACAGATGTTACATAATGTAAATATTAGTGAAATTATATTCATAGAATGTCCACATAGACAATTTTAGAAGGAAATAACAATGATATGGTTCTATGTTTAAAACATCAAAAGCCAATATTAATTATCTCATTTTAAAATATTGCTTCCTTCTCAACCATTTCCCTTTGAATGGTAATATAATACAATGTGTTTGACGGAAAATCCCACCAAAATACTAGGTGATTAAGTTATCTCATGCATACATTATGAATTAAGTATTCAATTTACTACCACCAAGGGATCATTATTAATCCAATGTGATTAAATATTTTTGTAGTTTCTCTTTAGTGAAGCGTACAGAAGATCTTCATTTTAGTTCATCCATGATTTTTGGTTTCATGTATGTTTGATCTTGGAGTGATGTTTTTAATTAATTTCAGTACTTTAAATGCTCTTTTTTTCAGTCTATAGAAACCCTTTATTGATTTTCCTTCTCATTCAGTATTATAAAAAGAATATTTTCATTATCATTATTTTTAATGTGTAGAGTGTTAATCTTTTGATATAACAACTTTTATTTACATTAAAAATGATTTAAAATAAACCATATTTCACAC
Source organism: Viscum album (assembly GCA_963277665.1). Lineage (NCBI taxonomy): Eukaryota > Viridiplantae > Streptophyta > Magnoliopsida > Santalales > Viscaceae > Viscum > Viscum album. Next base: position 254,292,765 of record OY728128.1, on the reverse strand, counting down.
ATTTTTTATTTCTATATTTATAAAATTATGTTACTTTTTCAGCAATGGAAATTGTTTTGTATTTCTTGAAATATACTTCAATAATTAATAATAAAGACAAGATATCTCAAATTGAAAATAATTTTAGTGGTAGACTAAAATAATATAATCCATCAAATTGTAATATTTAAAAGAAAAATCTATGAGAAGAATTCAATATCTTTTCATGACACATCAAACAATATTTCCTACTATCAACTAGTAATTTGGAATCTAAGTAAATGTTGAAAACCCGACATGCTTTTCTAGAATGTGTATTCCTGCCATAAAAGCATTATTTCCCTAAAATATCATTAATATACCACATTATAAAATAATTAATGTTGAATATATTTGTCATTGATACATTATATGTGTCAACACCATTATGATATAAATCAATTAACTCTTATATAAGAGGTTGGATGTGTACATCATTTTCATTTCGATGAATTTTTTTCCAACAATGATCATCAAAATAAATATATATTTTTCCTATATTGATATATAAATACTTATTTTGTGTGGGAAGAAATAACTATTTTTATTTAAAATTTTTACTTCAATTCACATTTAGGGTAAATACATTGATTTCTAATCACAAATTCACATTCCTTGTATCTGATGAAATATTTTAATAAAAATAATCAAAGTATTTACATGGTTTTGAGTCTATTAGATGATGTAAAAGACAATAATTTTTTTATTTTATAGTATGTTACTTAATTTACTCAACATTTTTAAATGATGTGAATGATCATTTTAATTTTGGATTCAATGAAAAGAAATAGAAAACCATTATATCAGTTTTATTTAACATATTCTTTTTCATAGTTGGGCCATTTATACTTTCATCACAATTCAATGATTTATATCTAGAATTAGGACAAATATTGATTTTTTTGATAAATCTTATCACGAGTAGAAAATAAAATTATTGAGGCATGTATGTATCATTTTCTGACTGATTGTAGGATACACAAAATGCATCTTCAACTAATTTTTTGGGATTCTTAACTCATTTAATGCATCAAGAATCAACTATAATTTCTTATAATTTACATAATATTATGTTACATATTAGAACAATTTGTGGTCTCACATCAATAAAACGGAAACGTTTTTATAGTTGTCACATCATTTAAATAAACCATGAATTGAATTATCTACTTAATCATGATCACTTATGATTTCTCTAGTAACTTATTTATCGTAATGGTATCATTATAATTTTGAAGTGATTCCACTAAAATTTATTTATTTTCATAATGATTTTTGGGAGTGTGGAAAGCATTGATAATTAGGTAAAGAAATTCATTCTCCCATATTGGGGTTAAAGATTGTTAATATTCACAATGGTTAGACTATCAAATTTTAGTATGGTAATATTCACTATTACAAATCCTTCACACATATTGAATGTGATGTTTTATCAATATAATGTTCCAATAAAATCTATATTTTATCCCCCATAATCTGAAATTTCAATTCAATATTGGACATTTTATTCTTCCATTTTTTACCTAAATTTAAATTGTAAAATCAAAAACCACTTTATCCCCATAACATATTGATGTTTATTATAGGATGATTTAATCCATATTTTATAATTTTATAAACTATTAATAAATATATTTACAAATAAAAAATATATATTTTTTAAATAAAATCTTGTTAAAAAATATTTAAACATGTTAAACAAAACCCAAACTACATTCCATTATTGTAATAGTATCATGATAAATAAATAGTTGGATGTCGAATAATAAAAACAAAACATAATAAATTAATATATGAAAAATAATAATTTTAAATTGAAAATAATTTAAGAATAATTTAATAATAAATCATTGATAAAAAATCTGAGTAAAAAATCATTAATAAAAAATATAATAAAAACAAAATACATAAATATATTGAACATTTTTATATATATAATTTCAAACTATAATATTAAAAACTTATAAAATCATCTAATTCTATCCATACCAAACATATATATTTGAACAAATTTAACTCACAAAATTTAGAGCCTTATTGTTTTTAAAAAATAAATTTCAAATAAATAAATTTAATAGGTATCTTAATATAATGTAGAAACACTCAAAACATGAATTAGAATCTAAAATGTGATTTTACAAATTCATAAGAAGAAAAATAATTAATTAAAACCACATTAATATATCTATTATAAAAGAATTAAAACTATAATTTATAATTTACTATTGAAGGAGGAAAAAGATATCCAAGTTCTATAAAACATTTTATTATAAATTAGTAGATGAAATAACTAATAAATAAAATGAAAATTTTTTCTTTTTAGAAATAATATATATGTATCTACAATATAATTAAAAATATAATTCATGATAATTTAAAATCAATAAAATGAAAAAATAATATAAATAACAAAACCAAATACTAATGGGGTAAAATAACATTAGTTGGTAAAGATCATTATTTCATTGTAATGAAGTGACATATTTTTTGTAATAATTTACAATATATTAATGAAGAATAATTTTAATACATATAGATGTTATTTGATAATGATAATACCTATTAATAACTGAGTGACTAAAATTTTAGATGAATTTTATGGAAAAAAAGAGGTATTACAATTGAATTGGAATAGATGGCTGGAGAAATTCTAGATAACAGTATTCACATGTGATGATTCTTATACTAGATTATAATGAATTAATTAAACTATTTTTTTGAATAGAAGAAGAAACATCTCACAATTATTTGAAAGGGGGACAATAATTCTTTATATGGTTTTCCTTATGTCCAAAAATTAAACAAATTTGTGTATTGTGATGTTAAATAATATAATTTACCTGATTCTAAAGGTTTCATTAGTGAAATAAATATCATAAATAAAATTTTTATTTAATATAAATATTTAAAAGATAATAAACTTATATTTACACCATGAAGAAAATAAAAAAACCAAAAATATAGTTGGAAATGAGATACCTATCAAATTTGGATTCTGAATATTGAGTTGTAGTCAGGCCATGGGGAGTTGGCCAAGCTATAAAACTCAGGGTGTGTGAACATGTATTCCACCATGGAAAAAATGAATTTAGATTTTATGGAGAAGAATTGGCCATGTTCATTTTTATATAACATAATGATTTATCCCAAGTATCAATGGAGATTTGAATGGTATTACATTAGATAAAAAAGGACACTATTGACGTGATTTTAAATGTCAATATATGCAACCAAAAATATATTTGGTTTCCATATTAAAATATGGAAGGATTTTTTGATGATTTTTTGTCTTTTATTAATATATTATAATAGGGAAATAATAACACTGACCAAGAAAACCCAATACAGAATTAAAAAAGAAGAATTTTTTATCAAATAAATAAGAATACAAGGACATATAAGAAGATGATAATATGCATTATGTAATAATGAAAAAGAAAAATCCTTTTATTGATATAATTGAAGAATATTTATAAGATAATGAGAACTGAAAAATTTATTAATGTGTAAATATTCTTCAAAACTATTAAAAATGAATACAACATGCATTATCATTTATCTAAAAGTGTTGGTAAATCAATGTTTCAGTTGATATAATAATGTTGAAAAGCATGTCGTGTTGTTTTTCAAACTTTCCTAGTTCAAGACCTATTAATTAAGGAAAAATATCTTATTATAGTTGATGTAATGATATAAAGATTATAAATGAAGCTCATTTCTATAATTTTATAAGTATAACCATTCATTAAATTTTGAGATAAAGTATAATTATATCTACTTCAGTTGAGAGACTGGAGATCCTTCAGGAGTAATCTACTATATTAAATATTGGATGATATGGCCCCACCTGATTGACCTTGTTACTAGTAAGAATGTAATGAAATGTATGTACCTCCACTAATGAAACATGGCTCATTCCACCCCATTGGTGGTTGTTACAGGAGTGTCTCATGTTCGCTATAGCAGATTCGTGACCCACTTAACCTTTAAAAACACCCACATCCTTAGTCTGTAGTAAGCAATGACTGGATCTATCAATTATGGATCCACGTACCTCTTAAACATTTAAAACACCTATGGACCAATTCTGTATGAGTCAATTACTGGTCTCTACAAGCTATGCATCCTCGGCCTGCTTATCATTTGAAAACACCTACAGCCCAAGTCCCTAGGAAGGAATAACTGATATTTCTAGCTAGCTAGTATGAATTCCCCTCTATAGAGGTAACCAAATCCACCTTTAAGGATATCATGACTAAGTTGGGTTGGGTAAAATGTTACTATTCCACAAACTCCCAAACTCATTGCTTCTAACACCCCAGAATGGTAAAGGGTTAAATAAATAAATGATATGACTCATGACAACAAGGTGCACCTTCCTTTTTGGGATCATACCAGATTGAACTACATAGTTAAATGTCCTTGGCATGGAGTAGTGATTAGGAAGGGTGACCTTCTGGGATGTTTCTCGAGGTGAGTGTGAGTGAGGACAAAGCACACAAGAAATGACATGTGTTGGCCTGTGGGGACCATGTGTCTGTGGGGAAACTGGTGGTACCTGGCGGGCCAGGACTCGACAACCTTGTTAAGGTGGAGTGATTGTTCTATCACCAGGACCCAGTTGATACATTCGGTATCAGAGGTGGTACCAATCCTTAAGTGTCATGCATTGCCTGGGTTGAGATATATTGCCCACAATGAGGATGATGTGCTCTAAGGGGGGGGGGGGTTGATTTTAACTCACCAAAATGATAAAGGGTTATATTAATAAATGATATGACTCATGCCAACAAGTTGCACCTTCCTGTTTGAGAGCCTACTGGATTTGAACTCCATTGCTAAGCATGCTTGGCCTGATGTAGTGATCAGGATGGATGACATTCTGGGATGTTTCCCAAGTTGTGTGTGAGTGAGGACAAAGCATAATAGAAAGGAAAAGTGTTGTCCTGTGGGGACTATCATTAGTCAGATAACACGTTCAAACATGTGGGTGGACCCTAGGGTGGGGACGACATGTCTGCGGGGCAACCGATGGTACCAGGAAGGATAGGACCCGATGACCATGTTAAGGCGGGGTGGTTGTGTTGTCACCATGACCCAGTTGTTACAATTCTCCACCTGAGTATATTGGGACCTACATTGTAATTCCATAATCTATTCACAGACAACAACATTGGCATATTAAGAAACAATAAGTAAAACCAAGATCAAAATCAAGATAAGAACAAATAAATATGTACATACATGGCTACTCACCAACTCACATGTATTTTATCACAAGAATGGGTCAGTCTAACATAAACATCACATCATGATAACATCATATTTATATGGCTCAAATTCCTTGGCCTGTTGTAGTGATCGGGATGGGTGACTTTCTAGGATGTTTCGCATGGTGTGTGTGAGTGAGGAAAAAGCACACTGGAAAGGACATGTGTTGGCCTTTAGGGACCACATGTCTGAGAAAAAAACTGGTGGTACTTGGTGAGCCAGGACCCGACAACAATGTTAAGGTGTGGTTATTGTGCTATCACCAGGACCTAGTTGATACATTTGGTATTACAGGTGGTACCCATCCTTAAGTGCCGTGCACTGCATGGGTTGAGATGTAGGTCCCACAATGAGGATTTTGTGCTCTAGGGGGGTAATGGTAACACCCCAAAAGATCAAGGGTTAAATTACTAAATGATATGACTCATGTCAACAAGGTTCACCTTCATGTTTTGGAGCCTACCGGATTAGAACTCCACAGTTAAGCGTGCTTGGCTTGGAGTAGTGATCAGGATGGGTACCCATCTGGGGAGTTTCCCAAGTTGTGTGTCAGTGAGGACAAAGCACACTAGAAAGGACAAGTGTTGTCCAGTGGGGTCTATCATTAGTCAGATGACCCGTTTAGGCATGTGGGTGGACCCTAGGGTGGGGACAATATGTCTGCGGGGCAACTGGTGGTACCTGGACGGTTAAGACCCAACGAACATGATAATGCGGGGTGGTTGTACTGACACCGGGACCCAATTGTTACAATGCTCGACCTGATTATATTGGCACCTACATCGTAATTCCATTATCTATTCACACACAACAACATTTGCGTATTAAGGAAAAATAAGTAACAAAAAGATCAAAATCAAGATAAGCACACAAAAATATGTACACACACGGCTACTCACCCACTCATATATATTTCATCACAGTAATGGGACAATCCAACATAAACATCACATCATGAAAACATCATATTTATATTGGCACCTAAATCATAATTATATAATCTATTCACACACAACAACATTAGTGTATTAAGGAAAAATAAGTAACACCAAGATCAAAATCAATATATGCACACACAAATATTTACACACATGGCCACTCACCCAATCACATATGTTTCATCACAAGAATGGGCCAGTCCAATATAAAAATCACATCATGATAACATCATATTTATATGGCCCAAATGGGACAGAACCTCCTACATTAATAGTTAGAAAAACCTCTAGTAGTTCTTCCTAACGTCATAGATGCAAGTCAAAGTCTTAGGTTTTCAGCACATTGGTTCTTTGAGGATTAGTAGAGGTTTTCATAGAATCATAAAATTTATTTTAATACCCCTAATTTGCTTAATTCTGAAAATAGGGGTTTTGTAAAAAATGACAATTTTCATGAAAACTAAAAAACCTTTATTACATAGGAATAATTTTCAAGAAAATAATAAAATGATATATATGTATATATATTTGTATGTATTGATAATCACTTGTATAAGGGACCAATATGACACTATCACACCACTTTTGTACAGGAAAACCTCAAAGAAAATTTATGCTTCATATCCACACATAGTATGAACTGTATAGTGAATGATATATTCACACAAGTTTTTAATAACATAAACTTATTAGTGGTGATCTATGTCTTTGAAATTTATCAAATCACAAAATGTTATGGGTATCTAGATTGTGATCAAACCATAAAAAATTCATTATGTCATATCATATTTTTTTAAGAATTTCATGTTGTGTTGGGTGTTGAGATTACATTAACATACCAATACATATTTACTAACATATATGAAGGAATATCAATAGGATAAAATAATAAATAATGTGATACTCATAAAAATAGATTAACATTAACCTCCCCACTCTCAATGTTCATATATAATCTATTGGGAAGATTAATTAGTATCAATGTAAAATATTTTTACTAATAATCGATCTAACATTTCATTCTAGATAATTTTATATAATATAAATGATGTAAAAAAATGATTAATAAATAATAGATCCGAAAGTAGAAAATTAATTTCTCATCCTTTTTGAAGAACAATTAGAGGTTTTATACAAAGGTTTAAAGAATGTGAAGAAAAAATAACTAAAGAAGCAAAGAGATGTCTTAATAGTAAATATGGAATTACCACCATCAGAAGGTAATAGATGTGGCGACTTGTATACTAAATCATTTGATAATGATCGTTATAATGAATCATGTCCATTTTGTGATGTGTGTGCATTTAGTGAATCACTTAGTGATTTCTATTCTAAAATTATGGATAATTTAAAAATCATTATTATTGTGACCCAGGATTCTCATACATGGATATTAAATATTTTTAGATAAATATTCATTAAATTTCACAAAAAAACACATGTGGACCTTAATAGTATGATTATATTTGAAGCAAGGAACAAACTCTAATTAATTGTTGAAATATATTAAAAGTATCCTATATTGATCTTCCCCATTATTAATACAATATGAAAACGTTTCTTCATAACCTGGGGAATGTAAACATAATAAATGGGGAGCTCAAATGCTTAGAAAGGGTAAATAAGAGAGATACATAAGCATAATATGAGCAACAGGGTATGATAACATTAACATTTGAAAAACATACCCTATATATCAAAGATCATAATATTGAGTTATGTAATAGTGATTGGTTATTCATATGACATGAATCATAAAGGAATCCATGAACATGTTCCATGAGAGAATAACATTTCCCTATTAATTATATTTTTTATATACACATAATCATAAAAAAATGATTTCCATATTTTTTATGGAACATTCAAATGATATCATACTGAAATGGGTTCACTACCTAAACCATCATAGTAATTATGGTAAACTCCCAAGACCATCATAGTGGATAAAGTCCTTCACTAAATGTAATTCCCTCCCCATTCCAGCTCTATCTTAATAAGCTAAAATCACTCCCCATTCTATTCCTTTCTTAATGAACCAGTTCTACCCCCCTTCAAGTCATGTCCTATCGAATCAGGTTCACTCACCATTTCAATGATGTAATGATGAACTAGGTTCATACATCATTCTAGTTCAATATATATCATGAGATATAAATAATTATAAAATTCATTGGTGGTAGATATAGTTCCAACTGGTGTTTAGTTATATCATATCCACCATCATTGGTTATAACATAACCATCATCCCTTGTTATATCATTGAAACCATAATATAATGAAAATCATGCATATGTGTTCCATAAGATCCTAAAAAGTTTCCCATATCATATCCCAGGAAATGAAAGGGGATTAATAAACATTTAATCATATCAAAACCATTTAAAAATAATTGCGTTTCATAATAATTATATAATGGTTTATGTGGAAGAGATATAGATTTCAGAAACAGTTTTTCATAATAACCCATTCATATAATGATTAGTAAGGGTATCCTTATTTCATATACCAAGTAAATCTTATTTAAAATTAAATAATGTAATCTTAGATGGAAAATAATTCAAAAATGTTAAGTGTGACATTTATTTTTTAAAAATAGATTTTATTAATAAATTAATTTTTAAAATATAAAAAATCTTGAAAATAATTTTCCCTATAAATAGCCACAAAACATATAAAGGAATATTTACAAAAACTTTAAAATAATACATAAATAAACTGTCATTTTATCTTACAGAAAAACATATTAAAACATTATAAATTTTCCAAATTCATTTCATTTTTAAATCATTCATTTAAAATATTCAAATTTCTAAATTTTTTTCGGAAAACATTTTCTTTTCAAATAGGTTTGATAACATTTAAGGGTGTCTTGAAATCATGGATCAGTCATAAGAGCTAGAAAAATATTTCTTATTTTGAATGTTAAAAAAAATATAATTTTAATATCTTCAATAAAAATAGGAATTGTTTTCAAAATAACATGGGAATACATTTTAAAACATTTTTAAATTAAATTTATTTGAAAAAAACATTAAAATATTTTTAAAAAATATTATGAAAATCTATTTCTTATATAAGAGATAAATAATGTAAAATTTTATTAAAAACATCTTCCTATTTGTTTTGAGAACAAAAGTGTGTAATAATTGAATTATTACTTGAAAATATCATGAATAACATATGTGTAATAAAATTTATATGTTTGTTAAGATATGGATCATACTATTTTGTCATCAGAAACACAAAAAACAACCTTAAAAAATGATGACATTATAACCCAAAATCATTACCACTTAGTTATCATTGAAACATAACCAACACGAATGAATAACAAAAAAGGGATCATAAAATTTCATGAATATTTCTAAATTCATGATATTAATATAAAATGGGTTTTTTATTCACCACATGAAAGAATATAGGTTCATATAATAAAATACGTATCAATGATGAATTTTTTATTAAAAAATCCCTTACCACCTTGATAACGTTGAAACTATAAAACCCATAAAATAGATATCATAAAATGTATATGAAAATAAAAATAGTTTTAAGTGTAATAATAATAAATTTTTTATTGGGGAACTATATAAACCACATATAAAAACTATGTTTCATATATGGAATTTGTCTCACAAAAAATAAAAGTGAGATGGAAATCTAATGTTGACTGTCTCGACATCCATTGAAATAATTAGAATATATGATATAATAAAAATAAGATTATTATACATTTATTACAAAACCATATTTATATATATATAATACCAAATATTATTTACTTTAGTCAGTTTATTACCCTTTTATTAATAGTTTAATGTAAAATTCATGTTTTGGGTAATAAGTGCTTTTTTCGTATACGTTTTATTTTGTTATTTTTGGACCTATTAGTTTAATATTGGTTCTATACCATATATAATAATATGAATTAAATTGTTATCATATTTATAAATCTACTATAATTTTAATTACAAACATGAAATATGGTTTTGAGAAAAGAAGCATGTTATGATCATGGAGAATGTAGGTCATACCTTTGACTGAGTAACACTTATATTTCTCAATGATAAATATGTAAATGAGGAAAGTAATATATTTTATTTAGAGAATAATTATAATTTCATAAAACATATACATTTATTGAATATATTTAAACATATTATAGATGTGTTCTGGTTTTGAAAAGAGACTCACAACACTTTGAGAAGGTGGTTATCCACATGTGCACGATTAAAGTTTCCATCTTTCATTAAGTGAAATGGGATGAAAGAATATTATATATATAATATTTTATGAATGAAAATATGTAAATAATAAAATAAATATTTCATTTATATCATAAATAATCATTTTTACCCACACCACCTTCCATGTAATGCGTCAACATATCAAACCACTTTGCAAGGCAGTTGTCCGCTGTAGAGATGAGTGACATTATCGTATTCCAAAAAAATATAATTAATAATGTAATGTCTAATTAAATAATAAAATATGAATAATAATATAATAAAAGTAATATATTAATAATAAATCAATAATTATGTGCAACCATTATTGGTGTTAATGGAAAAACTAATGACATCAATTCGCGAGACTGTAATTTATTGTACACATGAATGATGATTTTGTAACCCACCTGATGAAATAGGAAAAGGTTTTATTTAATGGAAATATTATTATAACATCCAAATATATTTAAGATTCTGAGTTTATATATCATCCAGTTTTATATAGAATTCTAGGGGGTGGATAAAGTAATAAAATAAAGATTCTCTTTGAATAACAATACCTCTTCTTCAGGTATTTTCCTTATATTCACACTATAGTATTCCTAAGTAAGATTTATTACGTAAATAAGGATTATAGGTTGATAGGAGTGATTTTATTAAGTGCCTTTTATAGGGATAATATTATCAAAATAGGTTTTAATGTGTGAAGAAGAGAGGAGAGGGGTGGCCTTTTTTAAGCGAGGGAGATAAAACAATTGATATTTTTCAAAATGAAATAATTGATACAATGTTTTTCATATTCCCAAACTATCAAAATTAGATCACTATAAAAACAAGTAGGTTTAATGGTAAAAATATATCCAAATAATTTTCTTTAGGCATGTTTTTATATTATTTGATACTTATATTTTTTTTAACCCATGGTAAACCCTTTTTTACTATAACCACGATAATTTATTTTTAATGAATTCATTGTTCATTTTTGAAAAAAATTTATTTGATCTTATAATAAATCATTGAATTTTTGTCTTATAAATTTGCAATAAATTTTTCCAAATTTCAATAACAAAAGTGTAAAAAATTAATTTAAAATTATTCTCAAATATGTGACATGAAAACATGTTTATAAAGAGAAAAGTTTAAATGTTTTGAATATTTTGACATAAAAAATAAATATTTAATTGATTCCAATGAACTAAATTACACTAATTATTATAAAATTCAACTAATTTTAATTTAAAAACAATTAAAATATAATTTAACTTTATATATATTTTATATTAAATATTTGTTTTCAATTAAGATTTAGTATTTTCTCTATTCATCAAAAAAATAAAAAATTCCCAAAAAATCCAAAAAAATCACCCAAAATTTTTTTATACATTATGATGATAAAATTTATTTTCATTTTATAAATTTAAAAATGAATTTTATTATAATTATACAAAAGGTGACCAATTTTTTTTAATAAAAATACAACTTTTACTTATAAAATTTGATTGAGTATTATTTAAGGTCCAAAAATAACATAAGATGAATGTTAATTAATTTTTTGAATATAATATATATATATATATATATATCATTAAAATAATGTTTCAATTAGTTATTATCTTTAGTAAAGTATCTTTTCGGTAGAAGTAATTGTGTATATAATGATCACAAGCCTAAAGGATTATTCATTGTCTAAAAAATTATATATTGAATATCTTTTTCTCAATGAGTAATTTTCAGGATTGATTGTGTCATATGATTGTAATACTTCATATAAAATATTCTCATATAATTTCTTCATGGGATGCATTTTTATTGACATTAATATGGTTTGGTTTTAATTTTAGTTAGTAAACACTAGAAATGAGTTGTGTAAATAGTTACACATTGATATCATCTGAAAAAATTAATTTATAGAAAGGAAGATAGATTCCAAAAAATCATCAGAAGTGTAAATATATGTTAGGATAATTATAATAGATATTATTGTGAGATTAAATCACTATTTATATTACTAATTTTATAATTAATTTTAAAGAAAACACTTGTTCAAACCTTGATTATTCAACTAGGAAGTTTTTTGTGGAATATATGTTCCTATATAAAATCTTACATAAGTGAATCAAGAAATTATGCGACCCTGAGATATATGTGCTACATTTTTTGTGTTTTCTTTTGGTTACACATTGTTTGGAAACTCTTAGGTAGTATTTAAGAGTATTTTCAATTTTTTAATCCCTGAAATGGATTTGGGAAAGACATTCCCATAGAATAATCCAAGTTTCATATATGATGGTATTGTTATGAGGTCCTTCCTAAGTCGTTATGTCGTAAGGGTAACACTAAATTGGATTGATTTCATAGTGAAATATTTATCTTTTCCCAATAATAGATATTATGGTTTTAAAAGGGGTCATCATTTTATTGGGATACTAATTAATAAATTTCCATATTAATTGATTGTAAATCATCTTACTCATATAATAAAATAATATATTATAAATATTAATGTAATTATCATCATCATCCAACATGAATTTTAGTTAAATATATCAAAACATATAAATATAAATACAAAATATAGGCATCTTCCTAGACTGGTAATAAATCATAAAAATCATTCATATATAAGAAGAAAATATTATATATTTGGGTAATATATTCCAATGTAACAAACTATTTATGTATTATAAAACATTAATACTGATTCTTCTGAGTAGAATAGAATGTCTAATTGAGTTTTCAATGAAATTACATGCAACAAACCTGAAGTAACATTAGTATCAAATAAAATACTAAATGTGATTGATTATTATAATGACTTTGAGACACTAACGGTTTTACATTAAGGCGTGATCTATATATGGAATATATTCAATAATCGTCATTGGAAAATTATTGAAAATATATATTTCTTTAACAAATATTTATTCTATTTTATCAAAGGGTTGGAAATATCTATGTTGGTAATATGATATCTCTGATCTGGTAATGTATTAACAGTAAATATATGTAAAAGTTAAAACTTGAAGAAGAAAATTTAGTTTGATTGTCCAAAATTGTTTATTTACATAGAAATAAATTTTTATTGAAACATAAAGGATTTTTTAGAAAGGATTCATACTGTTTCAATCTGATGTTGTAATTTATAATAATCAATCGGGTTTGGAAACTCCATCGATGATCCATGTTATGAATTAGTATTACATAAATCAAATCTATAATTTTGAATAGGCGTGTGCTAGAAATTTAATATTTTAAATTTTTCAGTATACATGAGTTCAAAATAATGTTAATAATTAAAAATATCTTGTATTTTCTACTCAAATGATGAGGCAATGGGTATTTGAAACATTAAGATACGTGTAACGGAATATATCAAGCTCATATGTATCTTGGTAAAGGATGTGCACAATCATACAATTTCTCAAATGTGTGATAATAAAATTTTCTAAATAAATAATAAGTTTTATAAATTGAATGTGACGATTGATTTAATATAAAAGTTTAAAATTCATCATATTTTATAACACATTTTAAAAGTATGATTACCATAAAAAACATTATCAAGGGAAAAACTGTTATACAAATGAATGTTAAAATATTAGTGACATGATCCCAACACCATCAGTGGCTTATCTTCATGAATAAAATATTATTTACAATATATTTATATAAACATATAGAATACCATATAGGATATGAATACAATAATTTATTTGTTAAAAATTCCCACTAATGGGAATATGTATAATTTCTTAACAAAAAATAGTTTGTGTACTGTAGAATCATATTTTGAAAATAATATTGATTCTGAGATACTAGTGGGATTGTAATACAACATAAAGAAATTAAAGAAAAATATATCAATGTTTATAATAATCTATATATAAATTTCATTTCATTTAATATTATACAATTTTAAGGATATTTTGGTAAAAATTAATATAAATATTTACATTCATTACTAAAATATTTCATGTTAAATCTTAATGGAAAATTTAAAGAATGATGAAAATGATGAAATTATAAAGGGGTTTATGAAGTGATAAAATGTTATTGACATCATAATAATAGATATTTTGAAGTAGAAGATTTTAGATACTATGTTTGAGGAGTTGATCATTGGGAATCAGATTCTAAATTAAAATGATTGTTAAAACTGGATTACTTTATATATTATAGTCACTAAGGGAGTTTGGTTTTATTATATTATTTTATGGTGAAATTGTGATGTAGTAGTAATTATATAGATATCTAATGAGTTTAACAAAAAAAATAAAAGTATAGTAAACATAATGTTGTTCTGGCAGTCAAATATATGAAATATGTTGAGAAAATGCAAATTTTTTTTATTTTTAAAATGGAATAATGTTAATATATATATATATATATATATCAATTTATGAAAATAAAACCACCATGTCATTATTATTTCATGTTGAATTCAAATAATAATGATGTGAAATGATAATTGACCTCTAAATGTGTGACTACGAGTTATTTGTAACTAATGTTCATCATTTATTATTAAAGGTTGTGATGAAATGATTATTTTACCAAGATTATGATACTTATATTAGGATATAAAATATTATCATGAGTCATGAACAAGTTTTCATTATTTGATGTACTATGAATTTCACCTCATGGAGCTTCACACACTATTTTTCTAGTATAATTGGGGTATAAAGTTCATAATTTTATATTCCCATTCATCAGGTTGGAAATATTTTTTTCAAGGGAACCTATATACAATTATAGATTTCTAATGAAAACCTAGAGGTATATCTAATATAGGGTTGGTTTGGTATTTTTATGATCATTTTATTAATTGGATCTTAAATTTTTCCCCCTAATATGAGGAGTGTGAATTTGGGACCATCGATTAAGATAAAATGAGGAAGTGTAAAATAAAAACTAAATTATAAATGTGACGATATAATCTCTCATGAAATGAAATGTTATTCCCTCATCCATAAATGAGAAATACATGTGATGTATTCATCATCTTAGTTAATCTATAATCATATAATTGAGAACATATGAGTACTTATATGGTAATTAAATACATCATGTCTTATGGTAAGTCAATGTCTTATAATAAAGGATCATATAAAAATTAATTCTTTATATATGATGATATTATTTGACATAGTTATAGATATATATGAGTTTGACAGAGATCACAACAGATCCCTTTATAGTAAGAGTATCAATGATGTTTTTTTATGTTACTATTTGATTACATTTATATATTCATGTATAAATAATAATTTAGTGATATAAAGGCGTATAGAGTTAAAGAATGTGGTTGACTAAATAGGCTTTGGTTTATACTCAGAAAGATGCTTAAAATTGTTTAAGAGATTCACAAAAAAAATATGATTAATATTTACAAGTAATATCATATGATGTGATTCAAGGTAAAAGTTGGAGATTTATTTCCAAATTCTTATATGTATCCATAATGTTTTTTTAAATGAAATAAAAAGATATTTAAGATGACATAATATAATATTAAATTGTCGAAAATCATTAAGCATTTATTGAAAGTGTGTGATTGATATAGATATGCACTAATTCCTTACATAAAATTTATATTAGCAATATTATAAGAGGATAGTTGGGTATATCATATATTTTTATTTTTATAATTCATGAAACAAAATTAACATATCAAAATTAATGATTGATAAATATCCTTTTATATGAGTCATAACGTATGATTCCCTTATTATCCTTCTATTAAATGGTAAACCAAATGATATGAATTTTCATCCAATAATATTCAATGAAGGTAATAATAAATTAGAACATTTAATATAACGAAACGTATTTAAAAATAAATGGTTTAATTTAATTTTTAAATTAATTAATAACTAAATCATATCACAGAAGTTATATAATGTATTAAATAGTGAAATAATGTTCATATAATGTCCACGTAGACTATTTTAGAACATGATCACAATGATATGGTTCTATGTTTAAAACATGAAATCCCACTATTAATTATCTCATTTTAAAATATCTCTACCTCCTCAACCATTTCCAATTGAATGGTAACATAATACAATGTTTTTGAAGGATAATCCCACCACAATACTAAGTAATTAAGTTATCTCATGGATACATTATGATGTAAGTACTCAATTTACTACCACCAAGTGATCATTATTAATCCAATGTGATTAAATATTTTTGTAGTGTCTTTTTATTGAAGGGTACGCAAGATCTTCATTTTAGTTCATTCATGATTTTTGGTTTCATTTAGGGTTGATCTTGGAGTATTGTTTTTAATTAATTTCACTACTTTGAATGATGTTTTTTTAGTCCATAGAAACCCTTTATTGATTTTCCCTCTTATCCAGTATTATAAAAATAATTTTTTCACTATCATTATTTTTAATGTTTATTGTGTTAAACTTTTGATGTATCAACTTATATTTCCATTAAAAATGTTTTAAAATAAACCATATTTCATATATTTTTTATTTATGTATATATAGAATTATGTTACTTTTTCATAAATGGATTTTTTTGTATTTCTTGAAATATTCCTCAATAATTAATAATAAAGATAAGATCTATCAAATTGAAAATAATTTTAGTGGTGGACTTAAAAAATATAATCCATTAAATTGTAACATTTAAAAGAAAAATCTATGAGAATAAATCAATATCTTTTAATGTTACATCAAACATTATTTCCTACTATAAGCTAGTAATCTGGAATCTAAGTCAATGTTAAAAACCCGAGATTCTTTTATAGTATGTGTCTTCTAGTCATAAAAGCATAATTTCCCTATAAAATCATTAATATAACAAATTATAAAATAATTAATGTTGAATATATTTTTCCTTGATACATTATATGTATCAACACCATTATGGTATAAATCAATTAACAATTCTATAAGAGGTTGGATGTGTACATCGATTTCATTTCGATGATTTTTTTTCATAAATGTTCATCAAATTAAATAAATACTTTTTCTATATTGACATATAAAAAATTATATTTTGAAGGAAACAAAATAACTATTTTTATTTAAAATTTTTACTTCAATTCAGAAATAGGGTAAATAAATTGGTTTCAAATAACAAATTCACATTCCGTGTATCTGATGAAATTTTTTAACAATAATAATCAAATGATTTAAATGGTTTTGAGTCTCTTTGATGATGTAAAAGACTATGATTTTGTTATTTTATAGTATGTTACTTCATTTACTCAACTTTTTTAAGTGATGTGATTTATCATTTTAATTTTGGATTCAAGGAAAAGAAATATAAAACCATTATAACAGTTTTATTTATCATCTTCCTTTTCATATTTGGGCCATTTCTACTTTCTTCCCAATTCAATGATTTATATCTTGAATACGAAAAAATTCTGATTTTTTTTAAATCTTGTCACCAGTAGAAAATAAAATCATTGGGGCATGTATGTTTCTTTTTCTGACAGAGAGTAGGACACACAAAATGCATCTTCAACTCAATTTTTGGGATCCTTACTTCGTTTATTGCATCCCGAATCAACTCCAATTTTTTATAATTTACATAATTTAAAATTACATATTATAACTATATGTGGTATCACATAAATAGAAAGGAAATGTTTTTATAGATGTCAATTCATTTAAATAAATTCTGAATTGAAATATCTTTTTAATCAGTATCACTTATGTTTTCTCAACTAACTTATTTATTGTAATTATATCATTATATTTAGGATGTTATTACACTAATATTTCGTTATTTTCATCATGATTTTATGGAGTTTTTAAAGAATTGATAATTAGGTTAAAAAATTCATTATGCACTATTGGGATTAATGATTGTTAATTTTCATAATGGTTATACCATCAAATTTTTGTATGGTAATATTCACTATTAAAAGTACATCACACATATAAAACATGTTTTTTATCAATATCATGTTCTAATAAAATCTATATTTTATCCCCCATCATCTGAAGTATCAATTCAATATTAGACATTTTAGTCTTCCTATTTTTACCTAAATTTAAATTATAAAATCAAAAACCACTTTTTCCCCATAACATATTGAAGTGTATTATAGGATAATTTAATCCTACTTTTATCGTTTTATATATTATTAATATAGATAATTATAATTAAAAAATTTATATTTGTTAAATAAAATCCTGATAAAAAGTATTTAAAACATGTTAAACAAAATAAAAACTACATTTCATTATTCTAAAAATATCATGCTAAATAAAAAAGATGGATTTTGAATAATAATAACAAAACAAATTCATTTAATATATGAAAAATAATAATATTAAATTTAAAATAATATAATAATAATTTAATAATAAATCATTGATAAAAAATCCCAATTGAAATTCATTATTAAAAATTCTGATAAAAACAAAATACTTAAAAACATTGAACATTTATATATATGTAATTTAAAACTATAATATTAAAAACTTATAAAATCATCTAATTCTACCCATACCAAACATATAGATTTGAAAAAATTGAAATACAAAAATTTAGAGCCTTAATGTTTTTAAAAATTCATATTAGAATAAATAAATTGAACAAGAATTTTAATTTAATGTAGAAACACTGAAAACATGAATTGGAATCTAAAATGATAATTTTATAATTCATATGAAAAAAATTAATTAAAACAACTATTATCTATGTACTAGAAATTAATTAAAACTATAATTTATAATTTATTATTGAAGGAGGAAAAATAAATCCAAGATCTATAAAACATATTATTATAAATTTGTAGATGAAATATCTGATAAATAAAATGATATTTTTTCTTTCATGAAATAATATTTATGTATCTACAATATAATTAATAATAGAATACATGATAATTTAAAATCAATCAAATGAAAAAATAATATAAATAACAAAACAAAATACACATGGGATAAAATAATAGGGTTTGGAAAATATCATTATTTCATTGTAATGATGTGATATATTTTTTGTACTAATTTACAATATATTAATGGAGAATAATTTCAATATATATTCATGTTATTTGATAAACTGAGTTTCTAAAATATTAGATGAATTTTATTGAAAAAGGATGTATTACAATTGAATTGAAATATATGGATGGATAGATTCTAGATAATAGTATTCACATGTGATGATTCTTATACTAGATTATAATTAATTAATGAAACATTTTTTTGAATAGAAGAAGACTCATCTCACTATAATTTGAGAGGGGGACAATATTTCTTTATAAGGTTTACCTTAAGCCCAAAAATTAAACTAATGCATGTATTTTGATCTTAAAAAATATAATTAAGCTAATTATTAGGGTGTTCATTAGTGAAATAAATATCACAAATAAAACTTTTATTTAATATATGTATTTAAAATATAGTAATCTTATATTTACACCAAGAAGAAAATAAAATACCAAAAATCAAGTTGGGAATGAGATACCTATCAAATTTGTCTTCTGGATATTTAGTTGTTGTTAGGCCATGGGGTTTTGTCCAAGCTACAAAACATAGTGTGTGTGAACCTGTATTCCACCATAGTCAAAATGAATTTAGATTTTCTGGAGAAGAATAGACCGAGTTCATTTTTATCTCACATAATGATTTATCCCAAGTATCAGTAGAGATTTTATTAGTGTTACATGTGATAAAAAATGAAACCATTGACAAGATTTTAAATGTGAATATATGGAACCAAAAATAAATTTGGATTCCATATTAATATATGGAAGGATTTGTTGAAGATATATTTTTCTTTTATAAATATAGTATAATAGGGAAGGAATAACACTAACCAAAAAACCCAATAAAGAATTAAAATAGAATATTTTTTTATCAAATAAATTAGAATCCAATGACATATAATAAGATGATAATATTAATTAAGTAATAAATTGAAATAAACAATCCTTATATTGATATAATAGAAGAATATTTATAAGATAATTAGAAATGAAAATTTTAATAATGTTTAAATATTCCTCAAAATTGTTGAAAATGAATTCAACAAGAATTATCCTTTATCTAAAAGTGTTGGTAATTCAATTTTTTAGTTGATACAATAATGTTGAAAAGCATGTCATGTTGTTTGTCATAGTTTCATAGTTCAAGACCTATTAATTAAGGAAAAATATCTTCTTCTAGTTGATGCAATTTAATTCATATTATAACTGAAGCTCAGTTCTATAATTTTAGAAGTATAACCATTCATTAAATTGTGAGATAATGTATAATTATATCTAATTTAGTTGAGAGACTTAAGATCCTTCATGAGTAATCTAGTATATTAAAAATTGGATGACATGGTCCCACTTGCTTTAGCTTGTTACCAATAAGAAAGTAATGAAATGTATGTACCTCCATTAATGCAACATGGCTCACTCTGCCCCATTGGTGATTGTTACAGGAGAGTCTCATGTTCTTTATAGTAGATTCCTGACCCACTAAACCTTTCATAACACCCGCGCCCTTAGTCTGTAGGAAGAAATGAATGGATATATCAGTTATGCATCCACGTCCCTCTTAACCATTTAAAACACCTATGTCCCAATTCTGTATGAATCAATGACTGGTATCTAATAGCTATGCATCATCGCCCTACCTAAAATTTTAAAACACCTATGGCCCATGTCCATAGGAATCAATAACTAGTATTTCCAGTTGGCTAGTATGCATTCCTCCTTACTGAGGTAACCACCTCCACCTTTAATGATATCATGACTATGTTGGGTTGGGTAACTTATTACTATTCTAAAAATTCCCAAACTCATTTCTTGTAACACCCCAGAATGATAAAGGGTAAAATGACTAAATGATATGAATCATGTCAATAAGGTACACCTAACTTTTCATGAGCCTACCTAATTAGAAATCCATAGTTAAGTGTCCTTGGACTGGATTAGTGACCAGGATGGGTGACCTTCTGGGATGTTTCTTATGGTTTGTCTGAGTGAGGACAATGCACACTAGAATTGACATGTGTTGGACTGTGGGGACCACGTGTCTGCGGGGAAACTGGTGGTACCTGGCAGGCTAGGACCCGACAACAATGTTAAAGCGGGGTGATTCTGCTATCACTAGGACCTAGTTGATACATTTGGTATCAGAGGTGGTATCCATCTTTAAGTGTCTTGTACTGCCTTGGTTGAGATGTAGGGCCCACAACGAGGATGTTGTTCTCTAAAGGGGGGGTGATAGTAACGCCCTATAATGATAAAGGGTTAAATGAATAAATGATATAACTCATGACAACAAGTTGCACCTTCCTGTTTGGGAGCCTATCAGAATAGAACTCCATAGTTAAGCATTCATGGGCTGGAGTAGTGAACATGATGGGTGACCTTCTAGGAAATTTCCCAAGGTGTGTGTGAGTGCGGAAAAGGCACACTGGAAAGTACAAGTGTTGGCCTATGGGGACTATCATTAGTCAATTGACCCGTTCAGTCATGTGGGTGGACCCTATGGTGGGGACAACATGTCTGCGGGGAAACAGGTGGTACCTGGAAGGCTAGGACCCGACGACCATGTTACGGTGGGGTGGTTGTACTGTCATCGGGACCCAGTTGTTACAATACTCCACCATAGTATATTGACACCTACATCATAATTCCATAATCTATTCACACACATCAACATTGGCATATTAAGGAACAATAATTAACACCATGTTCAAAATCAAGATAAGCACGCACAAATATGTGTACACGTGGCTACTCACCCACTCACATATTTTTCGTCACAAAAATGGGTCAATCCAAAATAAACATCACATCATGATAACATCATATTTATATGGCCCAAATGGGAAGGAACCTCCTACCTTAACAGATAGAAAAACCACAAGTAGTTTTTCCTAACATCATAGAGGCAGTTCGAAGTATTAGGTTGTAGGAACATTAGTTCTTTGAGGTATAGTAGAGGTTTTCCTATTATTATAACATTTATTTAAATACCCCTCATTTTCTTAATTATGAAAATAGGGTTATTGTAAAAAAATGTAACTTGTCAAGAAATCTGACAAACATTAATTGAATAGGAATAATTTTCAGGAAAATAATAAAATGATATATGTATATATGTACGTATGTATGTATGTATGTACTGATAACAACTTGTATAAGGGACTAATATGACACTATCCCACCGCTGATGTATATGAAAGTCACATAGAAAATTTATGCTTCATATCCGCATATAGTATGAGCTGTATAGTGAATGATATATTCACATAAATATTTAATAACATAAATTTATTAGTGCTGATCTATGTCTTTGAAAATTTTCAAATCACAAAAACATTTGGGTATTTATACTGTGATCAAACCTTAGAAAATTCATGATGTCATATCATATTTGTTTTAGGAATTTCATGTTGTGTTGGGTGTTGAGATTACATTAACATACCATTACATATTAACTAACTTATATGATTGAATATTAAAAGGATAAAATAATACATAATGTGATATTCATAATAATATATTAACATTGAACTCCCCACTCTCAGTATTCCTAAGTGATCTATTGGGAACTTTATTTAGTATCAAATTTAAATATTTTTACTAAGAATGGATTTAACATTTCATTATAGATAATTTTATATAATATATATGATGTAAAGAAATGATGAATAATGAATAGAGCCTAAAAAATAAAATTAATTTCTCATCCTTTTTGATGAAAAATTAGAGTTTTTATAAAATGTATTAAAGAATGTGAAAAAAATATAACTAAAGATGAAAGGAGATGTCTTAAAAGTAAAGATGGAATTACCACTATTATAAGGTAATCAATGTGGCGAGTTGTATACTAAATCATTTGATAATGATCTTTATAATGAATCAGGTTCATGTAGTGATGTGTGAGCATTTAGTGAATCACGTAATGATTTCTATTCTAAAATTATGGATAGTTTGAAATTCATTAGTATAGTGACCCATGATTCTCATACATGTATATTAAATAGTTTTAGATATATATTCATTAAATTTCACAAAAACACACCTGTGAACCATAATAGTATGGTTACAATTGAATCATGGAACACACTCTAATTAATTTTTGAAATATATTAAATGTATCCTATAATTATCTTCTCATTTATTAATCCAATATACAAAACTTTCTTCATAACATGGGGAATGTAAACATAATAAATGGTGAGATCAAATGCTTAGAAAGGGTAAATAAGAGATATACATAAGCATAATATGAGAAAAAGGGTATGATAACATTAAAATTTGGAAAACATACCCTACATATCAAAGATCATAATATTGAGTTATGTAATAGTGATTGGTTGTACATATGACATGAATCATAAAGGAATCAATGAACATGATCCATGAGAGCATAATATTTCCCTCTGAAATATAATTTTTATATACACATAATCATATAAAATCATTTCCATATTTTTCAAGGAATATTCAAATGATATCATACTGGAATGGGTTCACCGCCAAAACCATCATAGTAATCATGGTTAAATCCCAAGACCATTATAGTGGATAAATTCCTTCACTAAATGGGATTCAATCCCCATTCCAACTCTGTCTTACTAAGCTAAAATCACTCCCCATTCCAGTCCTTTCTTAATGGACTAGTTCTACTCCCACTTCAAGTCATGTCCTTTCAAATCAGGTTCACTACCCATTTCAATCAGGTAATATTGAACTATGTTCATACATCATTCTAGTTCAATCTATATCATGAGATATAAATATTTATCTAATTCATTTGTGGTAGATATAGTTCCCCCTGGTCTTTAGTTATAATGTAACATCCCAGGTAAATAAAGAATAAATAATTTTCATATTTATTAATATTTACGAATTAAATATTAATTTTATTTTAAAGGGGTTGCTATGTTCGATAGCGTACCCGATACGCAACGATGAGTTTCTTTGAAACTTACGTAGCACACTAGTAATAAAATAATATTATTTTAAATGTTAGTTAACAAGTAGCCATTGTACTGGCGGGAATGGATAGAAATAACTAAAATATGATTAGATATGTTTTTAAATGTTTATACATTTACCCAATAAAAGATAAAGGCTTAAAATATGGAAAGAGTTCAATTTTAGGGAATATATACTCTAATTTTCACTAAAGGTTCACTTATCACCTTTTAATGATGAACCGTCATTAAGTATAGTTTTGATCACTCTTATAATTTATTTTGGACCAAATATAACTCTTCTTTAGAATCGGGACATCAAAATTTACTTTGTGTAAATTTTTGGTACCTTTCTGATAAAGTTCATTTTTTTATGATTAGTGTAAAATGTTGTATTTTAATTCAAAACATCTTTTTAATATAAATTATTTATATGATTAGATTATTATTTTAATTGGTTTTAAAGTGAAATTAGAAAATATTTTTACCAGTTAATCCAATGGTGTTCATTTGAATCAATTTCACTTTGAAATTGGACTTAAACTGGTGTCAATCTTTTGATACTTATTGTTTCACAAAAACACGCTATTTCTCATGACAACGGGAATTAATTATTAAATTAATTAATTTGACTTATATGTTTTGAATTTTGTAAAATGGACTTTATTTTTGAATTCAGAATATCAAATATAGCTTAGGGTGAATTTTTGGTAACTTTCCGAAAAACTTAATTTTTTTATGAATAGTGAAACCACTAAGTGGTAATCAAGCAAACAGATTTTTCAGTTAAATGAAAGTTTACCACTAATGTGTATTTAATTTTGAAAATCCGACATACATGGTTGGTATTAAGAAGTAAAATGTGGTTCAATGAGATTATAATAATTTTTTGGTGAATAGTAACTTATTAAGTTCTTAATCGCGATTAGTGGTAATTATTGTAGTTTAAGGTATAAATATTTATTTTAATAATATGAAATGACCTAGACACATGTCATATCCTCATTTTTTGTGTAATGGCCGACCAATACAAGCCATGGGTCAACTTGGGGACCCCATGGAGACAATTTGGTTGGGAAATGACATAAATAACGTTTTATTTAATGTAAAAGTAAAAATGACACAAACATGATATGTTTTACTAAAACAATTTTTAAATGGGGTTATAAAGATCTGAATTTTGATTATAAAGTCATTGGAAAGCTAATAAAATTTCCTACATCATTGTATTCTTTTTATTATTTTTAGACATTAAATAAATTAAATTATTTATGACATAATAATGATGCAGTGATGACATCATTATTTGGCGATTTAAATAAAATGGAAAGATAATGAAAAATCTAAAACCTACACATGTCCAAAACCAAATGGATGAGTGGATTTCGAACCCTTATCACCTTATCCACGAATTCTACCAATGTGGGACCTTTTAAAACCGAAACACATTTTCAAATAAAGTAATATTTCTTTACTTTCCAAAAGTTCCCCTCCTCTCCTCTTATAAAAGGCCCCCACCTCTACCCCATTTCACACACTTCTCAAGCCTTTGGCTCGGCCAACCCCTGCCCAATTACTCTCTCCACATCCCACTACTCATCCTAGAGAATTCCCTTTGGGTAGAATCCTTTCAATGTAAGCCTTTAGGCTCAAATCAAAAGGGAGTTACACTTTTAAAGGTAATTCATTCTCTCTTGTTCATTTGTTTTATTTTGCTTCTCCAACCCTCTAAACTCTTTTTATTTACTTCTTTTGTAACAACAACAGTATCTTCAATATACTAGGATATTGTTATAATATTTATTTGAGCTACACTC
This sequence comes from Viscum album, assembly GCA_963277665.1. Lineage (NCBI taxonomy): Eukaryota > Viridiplantae > Streptophyta > Magnoliopsida > Santalales > Viscaceae > Viscum > Viscum album. The sequence goes on along the minus strand of OY728128.1, from coordinate 254,266,578 downwards.
TCACACAACTACATCAAATGGTTAAAGAACATACGGTTTCCGTGGATGGTGAAATTCTGCCTCCCGAAACGATGATTGTTCAATACTCATTTAACACCTTCAAGGGTGGCCATTATGATGTCACTATTTTTATATATGATATATAATATGTTTATGTTTTCTTTAAGCTTCTGTATTTTTCATTTTTGGAATACCTTTATGGTTTCCATTATGGGTAAACACGATATCTTCATTTAAGGAAGTGCGGACTACCGCCCCCTAAAAGTGATGTGATTCGTTAATGCCATATGTGGGACGTGTAAAGGATGGATTTAAAGTTATTATATATGATGTTATACTGGATTATAATATACCTATATATCATTATTATTTCTTTCCATTAAAGTATGAGATAGAAATGAAAGTAGCGTTCATGCGTACGTACAGCTTACCGTCTCCATGAACGGTGCATTTCATTTCTTATCCCCAAATGTAATGTACTATTAAAAGTACATGTATATAATGGATATATATAATTAATGATATATCTAAGTGATGAATATAATTCTGGAATTAAAATATACATACCTCTCATTTATTTTTAATTCCATAAATATGACAAAGAAATGAAAGTAGCGTTCATGTGTACGTACGGCTTACCGTCTCCATGAACGGTGCATTTCATTTCTTACCTCTAAATGATTATGTAATATTATAAATACATGTATATTCTGGATATATATGATACATATTATATCCAAATCAGGAATTTCATTCTGGATATAAAGAACTTTTGACCACATGAACAACATGTAATTGTAAGAAGTCAACTTTCGACATAAGAACCAAATATTGACAAAACAAACTTTATTAACTTAAATGGTTACATAATGTTTATAACATGGAAATAAGTGATATAAAAGGAATAATGAACTTTAAAAAGGTTCTTAATCAAGTATAAATTAACTCAAGTTTATTATTCAGGATGTTAAAGAACGATCGAGTCAAGTCAGACCCAAGGTAAGGGACTTCGTCTCAATCTCCTTTCATTGAGGCATATTTCGTTTTATACACAACTTTCTTTTATACGGTGTATAAACCAATTTTGACTTTTACTTTTATACAAAAGGAATATTTTTCAATAAAGCGTTTTACAAAACGACAAAAAGGAATGTTTCTTTTAACATACGCGGCGACAACGACCTTTTCCGCCGCCGCGAGTATTATTTGTTTTTTGGCTTCCTCAACAAGCCGTAATGTTTTTAGAATAAAAATAAATACCATATACTCTTTTATGTATTTTGGTATTGAAAATGGTTTTGATAAATGATTCTATTATGTCAATATATTTATGATATATTGTGATTGAAATGTGGAAATGTTATCATTCCTTTATATTGGTTTTATGTTTTATGATTTTATACTGGTACTTGGACATTTTAACGGGTGGTTATGTTATAAACCATATGACAGGTGGTGTCGTGAATACCAGGACGGGTGGTTACGTTATAACCTCCAATGCATTGGGTATGGAAGTCGGTCGTATGGCTATTCCATTAAGTATGTATGGAAATTGGCTGTATGGCTATTCCATTAAGTGATATGTGTGGAAGTCAACCGTATGGTTATTCCACTTAAGTATGTTTATGTCCCAAGTTACCTTTATATATTCTATGTGTTCTTTATATGGGTTTTATGGTAATCCTTTGGTTACAAAAAGGTAAGTAATGATACTTTATTCAGTGAAGATTTTTTTTACTACTACATGAAGGTGAAGGTATTACTTTGATATAGTATACATGGTTTACTTGATGTTTGAAAAACTAACAGTTTTCATTCTTTTTGTATCCCTTACTGAGCTTTTTATGCTCACCCCAAGTTTTTCGAAATGTTTTTCACAGGACTTAAAGTGGAATAAGGTCAAGGATGGGATCAAGGGAATTTCATGCTATCTAAAACATGGAATCTAGACATCTTTCTTTTTAAGTGTTTTTATTTTATGGAGACATAGTAGAAGTGTCTACTTTGTAATCTTTTAAGATGTAATAGTTATGTTCTAATTCACTAAAACTCTAAACCTGAAAAGATCCTCAATGTGAATTATTCATTTAATTCAATATTAAGTAAGGTTTAAGGCTGGGGCCTTATAGTTGGTATCAGAGGTCGGTTTAGACAACTTTAGGAGTTAGAAAAGTGTTAAATTATAATATTTTTGAAATGATATAGCATTTACGGATTACCATGTTGCTTCGCCTAAGATATTTCTGTGTTCAGAATGGTTTTCCGCAGAGGAAACAAAGCAGCTATGTTGGGACGACATCAGGAGGAAGATAACCTTCCAAATCAGCAACCTGAGATGGTCGGAATCGGAACTGAACAGTTTGTTGCAGTGATGGCACAGTTGACCCAAGCTATAAATGGTGGTGGTATCCATGCACGAGATCAGCCAGATCAACCGCAGAGGAACATGTCAGTGGTGGAACATTTCATGAGGCAACATCCACCATCATTCAGAGGATCATCTGACCCTGTGCAAGCTGAAGGGTGGATTAAAGCACTGGAGAAGATTTTTGATGGCATGGGGTGTTCAGAACACCAAAAGGTTAGTCTTGCTGTTTACCGTTTTGAAGGTGATGCTGATTAGTGGTGGTCGATAGTGAAAAATATAAGGGATAGTGATGAGATTGAGGATCTTCACTGGGACGAATTCAAAGGTATGTTTCTTGAGAAATATTTTCCTAAGGTGGTTCGTCTTAGGATGGAAAAACAGTTCCTATAATTGAGGCAGGAGGATGATTCCATGGCTGCTTATGAAGAAAAGTTCACTCGATTGGCAAGGTATGCTCCAAACTTCATATGAGATCTTGATAGTAAAATAAACCGTTTTTACTCATGGTTAAAGCCAAAGTATCGAAGGGCTTTAGCTTCTCTTGAGTTCAAAAGTTATGAAAAACTTGTTCGATGTGCGGAGAAGGTGGAAATGGAGTTTGTCGATGATCAGGTGTTCTATGACAAACAACAGAATAAGAGGTCTAGTTGGCAGGCAAAGGGGAAGAATTCATCAAAGAAGCAAGGAGGTAAGAAAACCAAATATCCATCCTGTGAGAAGTGTGGTAAAATGCATCCTGGAGAATGTTTATCCAAGTCTGGTAAGTGCTTTCGGTGTGGTAAGTCTGGTCATATTGCTCGTAACTGTAAGGAAGATGATCAAGCAGGAAATGAAAAGCCAACGGTAAGATGTTTTAAGTGTAATGAAATGGGTCATTATGCAAACGAGTGTCCAACGAAGAACTCAACTGGGGGAATGCAGCCAGACTACAAGCAGAAAGGGGTGGTGAAATCCATTGCAACAACTTCAGCAGATGTTGGGCCATCGAATGAAGTGGTATCAGCTCCAGGGAGCTCAGTTTTTTTCGAAGATTGACTTGAGGTCGGGGTACCATCAGTTGAAAGTGAAAGAAGCAGACATTTCGAAGACTGCGTTCCGTACTAGATATGGCCATTATGAATTTGTAGTTATGCCTTTTGGGTTAACCAATGCACCTGCTGTATTCATGGACCTTATGAATAAAATTTTCCATGAGTTCTTGGATAAGTTTGTGTTTGTGTTTTGAGGTTTGTGAAGAGGTTATGTGTGCCTTGTGATTCACAGTTGAAGAATGAGTTGTTTTTTCATCCTGGCAGTACTAAGATGTACAGAGGTCTGCGGGAGTATTACTGGTGGGATGGAATGAAAAGAGACATTGCTGATTTTACTGTGAAGTGTTTGACATGTCAACATGTTAAAGCAGAGCAGCAGTTACCGAAAGGGATGCTTCAGCCTTTACCAGTGCCAGAGTGGAAATGGGAAAACGTATCCATGGACTTTGTTTTGGGATTACCGAGGACATCTCGAGGTAATAATGAAATATGGGTTATTGTTGATCGCATGACCAAATATGCTCATTTCCTTTCTATACGAGAAACTTTCTCTCTAGATCAACTTTCTCGTTTGTATATTAAAGTGATAGTCAGGTTACAAGGAGTTCCTCTCTCCATTGTATTGGATCGCGAACCCAGGTTTACTTCTAACTTTTGGAAAGGCCTTCAGAAGTCGTTGGGTACTAAATTAAAATTTTAGTACAGCTTTTCATCCTCAATCAGATGGGCAGTCAGAACGAACAATCTAGACATTGGAGGATATGCTACGAGCTTGTTCTATGGATTATCAGGGATGTTGGGACCAACATCTTTCTTTGGTTGAGTTTTCTTATAATAACAGTTTTCATTCCAGTATACAGATTGCACCATTTGAGGAATTATATGGGAAGCGGTGTCGAACTCTAGCACTTTAGAATGTAGTGGGTGAAAGGAAGCTGATGGGACCAGAATTGGTAGAAGCGATGGCAGAAAAGTTCAGTTGATTCAGAAGCACATGAGAACAGCTCAGTGCAGGCAGAAGAGTTATGTGAATAACCAGAGGAAGGATCTATCTTTCGAGGTAGGTGATCATGTTTTTCTCAAGGTTTCACCTTGGAAAAGTGTGATGAGATTTCGTAAGAAAGGAAAGCTGAGTCCAAGGTTTATTGGACCATACGAAATTCTGGAAAGAGTTGGATCAGTTGCATACCGAGTGGCTTTAACTCTGAGTTTATCTCAGGTACACAATGTTTTTCACGTTTCGATGTTGAGAAAGTATATGCCAGATCCATCTCATTTTTGAGTCCAGAGGTAGTTTAGCTGGAAGAGAACCTATCTTATGAGGAACAACCGGTCCAGATTCTTGACCACAGGGAGCAAGTGTTACGGAATAAGGTGATTTATCAGGTAAAGGTTTTGTGGAAAAACCATGTGATTGAAGAGGCAATGTGGGAATCTGAAAATGCTATGAGGGATAAATACCCCCACTTATTTTGATAAGTGAATAAAATTGCGAGGACGCAATTCCCAAAAGGGGGGAAGGATGTAACATCCCAGGTAAATAAAGAATAAAGAATTTTCATATTTATTAATATTTACGAATTAAATATTAATTTTATTTTAAAGGGGTTGCTATGTTCGATAGCGTACCCGATACGCAATGATGAGTTTCTTTGAAACTTACGTAGCACACTAGTAATAAAAAAATATTATTTTAAATGTTAGTTAACAAGTAGCCATTGTACTGGCGGGAATGTATAGAAATAACTAAAATATGATTAGATATGTTTTTATATGTTTATACATTTACCCAATAAAAGATAAAGGCTTAAAATACGGAAAGAGTTCAATTTTAGGGCATATATACTCTAATTTTAACTAAAGGTTCACTTATCACCTTTTAATGATGAACCGTCATTAAATATAGTTTTGATCACTCTTATACTTTATTTTGGACCAAATATAACTCTTCTTTAGAATCGGGACATCAAAATTTACTTTGTGTAAATTTTTGGTACCTTTTTGATAAAGTTCATTTTTTTATGAATAGTGTAAAATGTTGTATTTTAATTCAAAACATCTTTTTAATATAAATTATTTATATGATTAGATTATTATTTTAATTGGTTTTAAAGTGAAATTAGAAAATATTTTTACCAGTTAATCCAATGGTGGTCATTGGAATCAATTTCACTTTGAAATTGGACTTAAACTGGTGTCAATCTTTTGATACTTATTGTTTCACAAAAACACGCTATTTGTCATGACAGCGGGAATTAATTATTAAATTAATTAATTTGACTTATAGGTTTTGAATTTTGTAAAATGGACTTCATTTCTGAATTCGGAATATCAAATATAGCTTAGGGTGAATTTTTGGTAATTTTCCGAAAAACTTCAATTTTTGATGAATAGTGAAACCACTAAGTGGTAATCAAGCAAACTGATTTTTCAGTTAAATGAAAGTTTACCACTAATGTGTATTTAATTTTGAAAATCTGACATAAATGGTTGGTATTAAGAAGTAAAATGTGGTTCAATGATATTGTAATAATTTTTTGGTGAATAGTAACTTATCAAGTTCTTAATCGCGATTAGTGGTAATTAGTGTAGTTTAAGGTATAAATATTGATTTAATAATATGAAATGACCTAGACACATGTCATATCCTCATTGGTTGTGTCATGGCCGACCAAGACAAGCCATGGGTCAACTTGGGGACCCCATGGAGACAATTTGGTTGGAAAAATGTCATAAATAACGTTTTATTTAATGTAAAAGTAAAAATGACACAAACATGATATGTTTTACTAAAACAATTTTTACATGGGGATATAAAGATCCGAATTTTGATTATAAATTTTCATTGGAAAGATAAAAAGATATCCTACATCATAGTATTTTTTTATAATTTTTAGACATTAAATAAATTAAATTATTTATGACATAATAATGATGCAGTGATGACATCATTATTTGGCGATTTAAATAAAATGGAAAGATAATGAAAAATCTAAAACCTACACATGTCCAAAACCAATTGGATGAGTGGATTTCGAACCCTTATCACCTTATCCACGAATTCTACCAATGTGGGACCTTTTAAAACCGAAACACATTTTCAAATAAAGTAATATTTCTTTACTTTCCAAAAGTTCCCCTCCTCTCCTCTTATAAAAGGCCCCCACATCTACCCCATTTCACACACTTCTCAAGCCTTTGGCTCTGCAAACCCCTGCCCAATTACTCTCTCCACATCCCTCTACTCATCCTAGAGGATTACCTTTGGGCAGAATCCTTTCAAAGGAAGCCTTTAGGCTCAAATCAAAAGGGAGTTACACTTTTAAAGGTAATTCATTCTCTCTTGTTCATTTGTTTTATTTTGCTTCTCCAACCCTCTAAACTCTTTTTATTTACTTCTATTGTAACAACACCAGTAACTTCAATATACTAGGATATTTTTATAGTATTTATTTGAGCTACACTCTCACACAACTACATCAAATGGTTAAAGAACATACGGTTTCCGTGGATGGCGAAATTCTGCCTCCCGAAACGATGATTGTTCAATACTCATTTAACACCTTCAAGGGTGGCCATTATGATGTCACTATTTTTATATATGATATATAATATGTTTATGTTTTCTTTAAGATTCTATATTTTTCATTTTTGGCATACCTTTATGGTTTCCATTATGGGTAAACACGATATCTTCATTTAAGGAAGTGCGGACTAACGCCCCCTAAAAGTGATGTGATTCGTTAATGCCATATGTGGGACGTGTAAAGGATGGATTTAAAGTTATTATATATGATGTTATACTGGAATTATAATATATCTCTATATCATTATTATTTCTTTCCATTAAAGTATGAGATAGAAATGAAAGTAGCGTTCATGCGTACGTACGGCTTATCGTCTCCATGAACGGTGCATTTCATTTCTTATCCCCAAATGTAATGTACTATTAAAAGTACATGTATATAATGGATATATATAATTAATGATATATCTAAGTGATGAATATAATTCTGTAATTAAAATATACATACCTCTCATTTAGTTTTAATTCCATTAATATGACAAAGAAATGAAAGTAGCGTTCATGCGTACGTACGACTTACCGTCTCCATGAACGGTGCATTTCATTTCTTACCTCTAAATGATTATGTAATATTATAAATACATGTATATGCTGGATATATATGATACATATTATATCCAAATCAGTAATTTCATCTGGATATAAAGAACTTTTGACCACATGAACAACATGTAATTGTAAGAAGTCAACTTTCGACTTAAGAACCAAATATTGACAAAACAAACTTTATTAACATAAATGGTTACATAATGTTTATAACATGGAAATAAGTGATTTAAAAGGAATAATGAACTTTAAAAAGGTACTTAATCAATTATAAATTAACTCAAGTTTATTATTCAGGACGTTAAAGAACGATCGAGTCAAGTCGGACCCAAGGTATGGGACTTCGTCTCAATCTCCTTTCATTGAGGCATATTTCGTTTTATACACAACTTTCTTTTATACGGTGTATAAACCCATTTTGACTTTTACTTTTATACAAAAGGAATCTTTTTCTATAAAGCGTTTTACAAAACTACAAAAAGGAATGTTTCTTTTAACATACGCGGCGACAACGCCCTTTTCTGCCGCCGTGAGTATTATTTGGTTTTTGGCTTCCTCAACAAGCCGTAATGTTTTTAGAATAAAAATAAATACCATATACTCTTTTATGTATTTTGGTATTGAAAATGGTTTTGATAAATGATTCTGTTATGTCAATATATTTATGATATATTGTGATTGAAATGTGGAAATGTTATCATTCCTTTATATTGGTTTTATGTTTTATGATTTTATACTGGTACTTGGACATTTTAATGGGTGGTTACGTTATAAACCATATGACGGGTGGTGCCGTGAATACCAGGACGGGTGGTTATGTTATAACCTCCAATGCATTGGGTATGGAAGTCGGTCATATGGCTATTCCATTAAGTATGTATGGAAATTGGCTGTATGGCTATTCCATTAAGTGATATGTGTGGAAGTCAACCGTATGGTTATTCAACTTAAGTATGTTTATGTCCCAAGTTACCTTTATATATTCTATGTGTTCTTTATATGGGTTTTATGGTAATACTTTGGTTACAAAAAGGTAAGTAATGATACTTTATTCAGTGAAGATTTTTTCTACTACTTCATGAAGGTGAAGGTATTACTTTGATATAGTATACATGGTTTACTTGATGTTTGAAAAACTAACAGTTTTCATTCTTTTTGTATCCCTTACTGAGGTTTTTATGCTCACCCCAAGTTTTTTGAAATGTTTTTCACAGGACTTAAAGTTGAATAAGGTCAAGGATGGGATCAAGGGAATTTCATGCTATCTAAAACATGGAATCTAGACATCTTTCATTTTAAGAGTTTTTATTTTATGGAGACTTAGTAGAAGTGTCTACTTTGTAATCTTTTAAGATGTAATAGTTATGTTCTATTTCACTAAAACTCTAAACCTGAAAAGATCCTCAATGTGAATTATTCATTTAATTAAATATTAAGTAAGGTTTAAGGCTGGGGCCTTATATATAACATATCCACCATCCTTTGTTTTAATATAACCATCATCCCTAGTTATATCCTTACAAACATCACATAAGGAAAATCTTGCATATGTGTTCCATAAGATCCTAAAACGTTTCTCATATTAAAACCTAGGAAATAAAAGGGGTTTCATAAATATTTAATAATATAAAAAATATTTAAAAATAAGTGGGTTTCGTAATAATTATATAATGGTTTCTTAGGAAGAGATATTGATTTCAAAAAAAAATTCATAATAACCGATTCATATAATGATTAGTAATGGTATCCTTGTTTCATATACCTAGTAAATTATAATTAACATTAAATAAGGTCATCTAAATGTAAAATAATTCCAAAATGTTATGTGTTACATTTATTTTGTAATAATAAATTTTATTTATAAATTAAATTTGAAAATATAAAAATTTGTGAAAATAATTTTCCTTATAAATAACCAAAAACATATAAAGGAATATTTACAAATAAGTTAAAAGACTACATAAAGAAACTATCCTTTTCTCTTAGAAAGAATTTAAAACATTATAAATTTCCCAAATGCATTTTATTTTAAAATCATTCATTTAAAATATTGAAATTTCCAAAATTTTTAGGGAAAATATTTTCTTTTCAAATAGTTTTGATTACTTGTAGGGGTATGTGGAAATCATGGATCATTTATAAGGTCGAGTAATTCTATTACTATTATGAATGTTAAAAACAAATATAATTTTTATATTTTCATAAAAAATGGGATTTTTTTCAAATAACAAGGCAATACCTTTTAAAACATTTTTAAATGAAACTTATTCGAATATAACATTAAAATATTTTGAAAACATATTATGAAAATATATTTCCTATATAAAAGAGAAATAATGTAATATTTTCCTAAAAACATCTTCCCAATTGTAATAAGAAAAAATGTGCATAAACATTGTATTATTACTTTAAAATATCATGAATAAACTATGTGTAATAAAATTTATAGGTTTCTTAAGAGATGGATCATAATATTTTTTCATCAGAAACACATAAAAACAACCATGAAAAATGATAATATTGTAATACAAAATCAATTCCACTTTTATATAATTTAACCATAAGAAACACGAATGAATAACACAGAAGTGATCATCAAATTTCAAGAGGAATTATAAATTAGTTATATTAATATCAAATGGGGTTTATATTCACCACATGAAAAAATATTGGTTTATATTATAACATACGTATCAGTGATGACAAATTTAGGAAAAAAATCACTTACCACATTGATAACATTTAAACTATAAAACCCATGAAAGAGAGATCCTAAAATGTATATGAAAATAAAAATATTTTTCAGTAAAATAATAATAAAATAAATTTTAGGGAACTATATAAACCATAAAAAAGAAACATGTTTCAGATATGGAATTTGTCTCAAAAAAATAAAAGTGAGAAAGAAATATCATGTTGAATGTCTCAACATCTTTTGAAATAATTAGAATATATTATATAATAAATATAAGTTTATTATATATTTATTACATAACCATAGTTATATATATCATATCATATATTATATACTTATGTCGGTTTATTACCCTTTTATTAATAGTTCATTGTTAAATTCATGTTTCGGGTAATAAATGCTTGGTTTTTCATATACGTTTTATATTGTTATTTTTGGACCTGTTAATTTAATCATGGTTCCATAAAATACATAATAATATGAATGAAATAGTTATCATATTTATAAATCAACAATAATTTTAATTCCCAACATGAAATATGGTTTTGAGAAAAGAAACATGTTATGATCATGGAGAACGTAGGTCGTACCTTCGACTGGGTAACACTTCTCTTTCTCAATGATAAATATGGAAATGAGGAAAGTAATATATTTTATTTAGATAATGATAATAATTTCAGAAATCCATTTAATTTATTGAATATATTTATTCATATTATACATGTGTTATGGTTATGAAAAGAGACTCACAACACTTTATGAAGGCGGTTGTCCACATGTGCACGATTGAAGTAACCATCTTTCATTAAGTGAAATTGGATGAATGAATATTATATATATCATATTTTAAGAATGAAAATATGTAAATAATAAAATAAATATTTCATTTATATAATAAATAATCATTATAATTACCCTTATCACATTCTTTGTAAAGCATCAACAAATCAAACCACTTTGTGAGGCAGTAGTCCGCTGTAGAGATGAGTGACATTATCGTATTCCCCAAAAATATAATTCATAACGTAATGTGTAATTTAATAAATAAATAATAATAATAATATAATATATTTAATATATTTATAATAAATCAATAATTATGTTCATCCTTTATTGGTTTTAATGGACAAACTAATGACATCAACTCGTGAGACGGTAGTTCACTGTACACATGAATAATGATTTTGTAACCCACTTGATGAAAGAGGATAAGGTGTCCCATAATTTTCATATTATTAAAAAATCCAAATATTTTTAATATTCTGAGTTTATATATCATCTAGTTTTCAATATAATTCCTAGAGGTGGATAAATTAATAAAATAAATATTAACATTGAATAACATTACCTCTTCTTCAGGTATTGTACTTATGTTCATACTAAATTATTTTTATGTAAGATTTATTCCCAAAATAAGGATTATAGGTTGATAGGATGGATTTTATTAAGTTCCTTTTATTGGGATAATATTATCAAAATAGGTTTGAATGTGTGAAGAAGAGAGGATAAGGGTGGAATTTTATAAGCAAGGGAGATGAAACAATTGGTATTTTTGAAATGAAATAATTTATACAATGTTTTTCATCTAATTTTAATTTAAAAACATTTATAATATATTTTAACATTATATATAATTTAATTTTAATTTTAATTTTCAATTAAAATTTAATATTTTCAGTATTCATCAAAAAATAAAAATTTCCCAAAAAATCCAAAACATTCACCCAGATATATTTTATAAATTATGATGTTCAATTTTTTTTTCATTATATCAAATTCATTTTATAAATTTTAAAAAAGGATTTTTATTTTAATTCTACAAAAGGTGAAATTTTTTTTAATAAAAATACGATTTTTACTCGTAAAATTTGATTTATTATTATTTAAGGTCCAAAAAAACATAAGATGAATGTTAAATAATTTTTTTGAATATATAATATATAGATTTGATTAAAATAATGTTTCAATTTGTTATTATCTTGAGTAAATTATCTTTATGGTAGAAATAATTATAGATATAATGATCATAATCCAAGAGGATTATTCTTGGTCTAAAAAATTATATATTGAGAATTTTTTTCTCCATGAGCACATCTCAGGATTTATGGTGTCAAATAATTGTAAGACATTATATAAAAGGTTTTCATAAAATTGCTTCATGAGATGAATTTTTATTGACATGAATATGGTTTCATTATAATTTTAGTTACTAAACACTAGAAATGAGTTGTCTATAGAGTTAAACATTGATATCGTCTGAACAAGATTAATTTATAGGAAGGAATATGGATTCAAATAAATCGTTATATGTGTAAATATATGTTAAGATAATAATACGAGATATGATTTTGAGATTAAATTCCCATTTATAATAATAGTTTTATAATAATTTTTAATTAAAACACGTGTTCAGACCATGATTATTCCACTAGGATGTTTTTTGTGGAATATATGTGCCTATAGAATATTTTACATAACTGAATCAAGTAATTATGTGGCCCTAAGATATATGTGCTACATTTTTTTTGTTTTATTTTGGTTACACATTGTTTTAAAACTCTTAGGTGGTATATAATAGTATTATCGATTTTTTAATCCATGAAATGGATTTGAGAAAGACATTACCAATGAATAATACATGTTTTATATATGATATTATTATTATGAGGTCCTTCCTAAGTAGTTATGTCATGAGGGTAACACTAAATTGGTCTCGATTCATATTGAAATATTTATCTTTTCCCACTAATGGATATGATTGTTTTAAAAGGGGTCATCATTTTATTTGAATACCAATTAATAAAATTCCATATTAATTAATTTTAAAACATGATACTAATATAATAAAATAATATATTATAAATATTAATGGAATTATCATCATAAGCCAACATGAATTTTAGTTAAATGTAACAAAACATATAAATATAGGCATCTTCTTAGAGTGGTAATAAATCATAAAAATCATTCATAGATTAGAAGATAATATTATATATTAGGTTAATATATTCCAATGAAACAAACTATTACTGTTTTATAAAACATTAATAATAACTCATCTGAGTAGAATAGAATTATTAATAGAGGTTTCAATGGAATTATATTCAACAAACCCGAAGTATCATTAGTATCCATTTAAATACAAAATGTTATTGATTATGCTAATGACCCTAATACTCTAAAGGTTTATCATTAAGTCTTGATCTGTATATGGATTATATTCTATAATCATCATTGGAGAAGTATTGATAATATAAATTTGTTTATGAAATGTTTACACTATTTTTTCAAAGGGTCTGCAATATCTATATTGGTAATATGATATCTCTGATCTGGTAATGTATTAACAGTAAATATGTGTAAATGTTCAAACTAGAAGAAGAAAATTTGGTTTGATAGTTCGAAATTGTTTCTTTACAATGAAATAAATATTTATTGAAACATAAAATAATTCTTTAGAAAGGATGTGTACTATTTCCCTTTTTGGAATTAATTTATAATAATCAATGAAGTTTGGAAACTCCATCAATGATCCATGTTACGATGTAGTATTACATATATAAAATATCTAATTTTGAAAAGGCACGTGCTACCAAATTATTATTTTAAATTTTTCAGTATACATGAGTTCAAAATAATGTTAATAATTAAAATTATCTTGTATTTCATATTCAAATGATGACTCACTGGGTAGTTGAAATATTAAGATATATGTAATGGAACATATAAATCTCAAATGTATCTTAGTGAAGGATGTGTACAATCATACAATTCCTCTTATGGGTTATAATTGAATATTCTTAATAAATAATAAATTTTAAAAATAGTATGTGATGATAGATTTAATACAAAAGGTTTAAAATTCATCAGATTTTATAACACATTTGAAAAGTAAGATTACTATAAAAAAACATTATCTAGGGAAAAAGTGTTATTCAAAGGCATGTTAAAATATAAGTGGAAGGATCCCAAAATCATCAGTGGCATATTTGAATGAAAAAAATATCATTTCAAATATATTTATATAAACACATAGAATACCATATAGAATATAGATACAACAATTTATTTGTAAAAAATTCCCATTAATTGGAATAAGTATAATTTATTAACACTGAATAGTTTGTTTATCGTAGCATCATATTTTGAAAATAATATTGTTTCTAAGATACTAGTGGGATTATAATCAAACATAAAGAAATTAAAGAAAAATATATCAATATTTATAATAATCTATATAGATATTACATTTCATTTAATATTATAAAATTTTGAGGATATGATGGTAAAAATTAATATAAACATTTACATTCATTACCAAAATATTTCATGTAAAATTCTAATAGAATATTTCAAGAAGGATGATAATGATGAAATTATAAAGGGTATTAAGAAGTGATAAACAGTTATTAATATCATAATAATAGATATTTTGAAGTAGAATATCTTAGATAATATGTTTGAGGAGGTGAGCATTAGGAATCTGATTCTTAATTATCATCATTGTTAAAACTGGATTACTTCATGTATTATAGTCACCAAAGGAGTTTAGTTTTATTATATTATGTGATGGTGACATAGTGATGTAGTAGGAATTATATAGATATGTAATGAGTTTTAAAAAACCATAAAATTATAGTAATCATAATGCTGATCTGGCAATCAAATATATGAAAAATGTTGAAAAAATTCTATTTTTTTAATTTTGAAAATGAAATAAAGATATTATATATATATATATATATCAATTTATAAAAATGAAACCACCATGTCATTATTATTTCATGATGAATTCATATAATAATGATGTGAAATAATAATTGACCTTTGAAAGTGTGACTACGAGTTATCTATAACTAATGATCATCATGTATTATTAAAGGTTGTGATGAAATTTTCAGTTTACAATTATTATGATACCTATATAGGATATAAAATATTTTCATGAGTCAAGAAATTATTTTCATTATTGTATGTTCTATGAATTTTACCTCATGGAGTTTCACTTGTTATTTTTCTATTATAATTGTGGTATAATTTTCATAATTATATATTCCCATTCTTCATGTTGGAAGGATACTTTTCAAGAGAACCTATATACATTGATACATTTCTAATGAAAACATTGGGTATCCACAAAGTGTTTTAATATGATATAATAAGATATTTAATATGACATAATATAATGTTAAATTGTGGAATATAATTAGGCATTTAGTGAAAGTGTCAGATTGATAGAGATATTCACTGATTCCTTACATAAAATTTGTATTATCCATATTATAAGAATATAGTTATGTATATCATAAGTTTCGATTATGAGAATTCATGAAACAACCATAACATATAAAAATTTATCACTGAGAAATATCCTATTTTATGAATCATAACGTATGATTCAATTATTATCCTAATATTAAATGGTAAACCAAATGATATTCATTTTCATTCAATAATATTCAATGATGTTAATAATCATTTATAATATTTAATATAACGAAACATATTTAAAAATAAAAAGTTTAATAAAATTTTAAATTAATTAATAACTAAATCATATCACATAAGTTACATAATTTATAAATTATTGAAAAATGTTCATATAATGTCCTTGTAGACTATTTTATAAGGAAATCACTATGATATGGTTATGTGTTCAAAAAATCATAAGCCACTATTAATTATATCATTTATAAAGATCTCTTCATCCACAACCCTTTCCCATGGAATGGTTATATAATACCATGCATGTTAAGGATAATCCAATAAAAATATTATGTGATTATGTTATCTCATGGATACATTATGAATTATGGATTCAATTGACTACCACCAAGGGATCTTTATTAATCCAATGTGATTAAATGTTTTAGTGGTGTCTCTTTAGTGTAGGGTATAAAATATCTTCATTTTAGTTTATACCAGATTTTTCATCTCATGTATGGTTGATCTTGGGATAACGTTTTTAATTAATTTCACTACCTTGAATGGGGTTATTTTCAATCCATAGAAACTATTTATTGATTTTCCCTCTCATTTAGTATTATAAAAAGAATTCTTTTCGTTATCATTATTTTCAATGAGTAGAGTGTTAAACTTTTGATGTAACAAATTAAATTTATATTAATTATTTTTAAAATAAACAATATTTAACAAATTTTTTATTTATATATGTATAAAATTATGTTATTTTTTCATAAATGGAAAAATTATCATATGTCATGAAATATACCTCAATAAATAATAATAAAATCTAGATCTCTCAAACTGATAATATTTTTACTCATGCACTTAAATAATATCATCCTTCAAATTGTAGAATTTAAAAAAAATCTATGAAAGTAATTCAATATTTTTTCATGACATATCAAACATTATTTCCTACTTTAATCTAGTCATCTGGACTCTATGTCAATGTTGAAAACTAGACATGCTTTTCTAGTATGAGTGTTCCATCCATTAAATCTTGATTTCTCAATATTATCATTAATATAACACATTATAAAATAATTAATGCATAATATATTTTCCATTGATAGATTATACTTATTGACACCATTATGATATAAATCAATTAACTATTACATAAGAGGTTGTATGTGTACAATGATATCATTTTGATGAATTTTATTTCCTACAATGATCATAAAATTAAATAAATATGTTTTCAATATTTACATATACAACGTTAAATTGTGTGGGATAAAAATAAATATTTGTCTTTATAATCTGTACATCAAGTCCCAAATAGGGTAAATCCATTGGATTCTAATCACATATTCACATTCCTTATATCTCAAGAAATTTTTTAATAAAAATAACAAAAGGATTTACATGGATTTGAGTCTCTTAGAAGACATAAAAGACTATCATTTTTTATTCCAAAGTATGTTACATCATTTACTCAATATTTTTAAATGATGTGAATAATCATATAAATTTTGGATTGAATGAAAAGAAATAGAAAACCTTTATAACAGTTTTATTTATCATATTCATTTTCATAGTTGGGACATTTATACTTTTTTCACAATTTAATAATTTATATATAGAATTAGGACAAATATTGATTTTTTTCTAAATCTTATCCCTAGTAGAAAATAAAATCATTGATGCATTTATGTATCTTTTTCTAACTGAGAGTAGGATACAAAAATTGCATCTTCAACTCATTTTTTGGGATCCTAACTTCAATTAATGCATCTAGCATCAAATCCGATATATTATAATTTACATATTATTCAATTTCATATTAGAACTATATGTGGTATCAAATCAATAGAAAGGAAAAATTTTTATATTTGTCACATCATTTAAATAAATCTTGAATTGAGCTATCTACTTAATCATGATCTCTTTCTATTTCTCAAGTAACTTATTTATTTCAATGATATATTTATATTTAGGATTTGATTCAACTAATATTTCATGATTTTCATCATGATTTTGTGGTGTTTTGAAAGCATTGATAATTATGTTATGATATTCGTTCTCCACTATTGGGGTTATAGATTGTTAATATTCATAATGCATATGCCATCAAATTTATATATAGTAATATTCAATTTTTGAAATCAATCCCACATATCCAACATGATGTTTCATCAATATCATTTTCTAATAAAATCCATATTTTTCCCCTATCATCTGAAATTTTGATTCAATATTGGACATTTAATTCTTCCATTTTGAATTAAATTTAAATTGAAAAATCAAAAAACACTTTGTCCGCATAACATATTGAAGTGTATTATAGGATAAGTTAATCATACATTTATAAATTTCAATTCTATTAATAAGGATATTTATAAATAAAAAATACATATTTGTTAAATAAAATAAACATAAAAAAATATTTAAAACATGTAAAATAACAGAAAAAATACATTTCATTATTTTAACAATATCATGTTAATTAAGAATATAGCTATTGAATAATAATATCCAAACACAATAAATTAATATATGAATAATAATAGTTATAAATTCTAAATAATTTAAGGATAATTTAATAATAAATCATTGACAAAAATCCCAATTGAAATTCATTAATAAAACATTTAATAAAAACATAATACATAAAAACATTGAATGTTTATATATATAAAATTTCAAACTAGGATATTAAAAACATATAAAATCATATAATTCTACCCATAAAAACATGTAGATTTGAAAAAATTTAACTCAAAAAATTTAGAGCCTTATTGTTTTTAAAATTCATTTTAGAATAAATAAATTGAATAAGTATCTTAAAAAATTAGAAACACTCAAAACATGAATTAGAATCTAAAATGATATTTTTATAATTCATATGAAAAAAAATTAATTAAATTAACTATAATTTATGTACTATAATTGAATTAAAACTATAATTTATAATTTACTATTGAAGGAGGAAAAAGAAATCCAAGATCTATAATTCATGTTATTATAAATTAGTAGTTGAAATAACTAAAAAATAAAAGGAAAAGGTTTTCTTTTTAGAAATAATATTAATGTATCTAAAATATTATTAATAATATAAGTCTTGATTTTTTAAAATCAATGATATGAAAAAATAATATAAATAACAAAACCAAATACTCATAGGGTAAAATAATAGGGGTTGGTAAAGGTAATTATTTCATTGTAATGAAATGATATATTTTTTGTATTAATTTAAATTATGTTAATGAAGAATAATTTCAATATATATTGATGTTGTTTGATAATGATAGGACAAATTAATAACTGAGTTTCAAAAAATTTAGATGAAATTTAAAGAAAAAGGAGTTATTAAAATTGAAGTATAATTGATGGCTAGATAGATTATATATAATAGTATTCACATGGGATGATTCTTATACTAGATTATAATGAAATAATGAAAAAAAATTGAGTGGAAGAAGAAACAGCTCACTATAGTTTGAAAGGGGGAAAATAATTCTTCATATAGTTTACCATGAGTCCAATAATTATACAAATGTGTGTATTGTAATTTTAAATAATTTTATTTAGCTGATTTTAAAGGTGTTATTCAATGAAATAAATACCTAAAATAAAATTTATATTTAATATATGTATTTAAAAGATAGTAATCTTATATTTTCACCATGAAGAAAATAAAAGACAACCAAAAATCTAGTTGGGAACAAATTTGGCTTCCGAATATTGAGTTGTAGTAATGCCATGGGGGTTGGCAAACCTACAAAACTCAGTGTGTGTGTGTGTGTGTGTTTGAACATTTATTACACCATAGACCAAATCAATTTAGATTTTCTGGAAAAGAATAGACCAAGTTCATTTTTATATCACATAATGATTTATCCCAAGTATCAAGGGATATTTGACTGGTATTACATGTGATAAAAGGGAACTATTGACTTGCTTTTAAATGTGAATATATAAAACCAAAAATCAATTTTGGTTTCCATATTTAAATATGGAAGGATTTGTTGAAAATATTTTTTTCTTTAATTAACATAGTATAATAGAGAAGGAATAATACTAACCACGAAAACCCAATATTAAATTCAAAAAGATGTTTTTTAATCAAATAAATAAAATATCAATAAAATCTAGGAAGTTTATAATATGAATTAACTAATAAATAAAGAGAAAAATCCTTGTTTTGATATTATAGAAGAATATTTATAATATAATGAGGACTAAAAAATTTATTACAGTGTCAATATTCCTTAAAGCTGTTAAAAATTAATACAACAAGGAGTAAACTTTTATCAAAAAGTGTTTGTTTTTCAATTTTTATGTTTATACAATAATGTTGAAAATCATGTCATGTTGTTTCTCATAATTTCATATTTCAAGACCTATTAAATAATTAAAATTATCTTATTCTAGTTTATTCAGTGAAATATGGATTATAACTGAAGCTCATTTATATAATATTAGAAGTATAAACATTCATTAAATTGTGAGATAATGTATATCTATGTCTAATTTTGTAGAGATACTTGAGATCCTTCATGAGGTATCTACTATATTCAAAATTGGATGATATTTCCCTACTTGCTTCAGCTCGTTACTAGTAAGAAAGTGAAGAAATGTAAGTACCTCCACTAATAAGACATGGATCACACAACCCCATTTGTGGTTGTTACGTGAGTCTCTCATGTTTCTTAATGTAGATTCATTACTGCATAACCTTTCAAAACACCCACATCCTTAGTCTGTAGAATGAAATGAATGGATCTATCAGCTATGCATCCACGTCCCTCATAACCTTTTAAAACGCCTATGGCCCAAGTATGTATGAATAAATAACAGCTCTCTACTAGATATGGATCCTCAGCCCGCTTAACATTTTAAAACACCTATGGCCCAAGTCCATAGGAAGAAATGACTGGTATATCCATCTAGCTAGTATAAATTCCCCTATACTGATGTAACCACCTACACTATTACGGATATCATGACTGTGTTGGGTTGGGTAACATTATATTATTCCATAGACTCCCAAACTCAATGCTCCCCCTAAGTATATTGGAACCTGCATCATAATTCCATTATATATTAACACACAACAACATGTGGCACAATAAAGAACAATATGTAACAACAAGATCAAATTAAAGATACTCACACAAAAATATTTACACACATGGATACTCACCCAATAACATTTAATTCATCATAAGAATGGGTCAGTCGAACATAAACATCACATCATGATAACATCATATATATATATATATGGCCCAAATGGGAAGGAACCACTTACTGTAATAGATAGAAAAACCTCTAGTAGTATTTCCTAACGTCATAGATGCAATTCAAAGTCGCAATTTATCGGCACATTGGTGCATTGAGGTTTAGTATAGGTTTCTCCTAGAATCATAGAATTTATTTAAATACACCACATCTTCTAACTTCTGAAAATAGTGGGTTTGAAAAAAGATGCAAATTTTCATGACAATTGATAATCCTAAATTTCATAGGAATAATTTTCAAGAAAATAATAAAATTATATATATATATTGTGTATATATAATGATAACCACTAGTTTAAGGGTCCAATATGACACTAGCCCACCACAGATGTATAAGAAAATCTCAAAGAAAATATATGTCTCATATCCACAAATTTTTTGAACTGTGTAGTGAATGATATATTCACATTAACTTTTAATAACATAAATTAATTTGTAGTGAACTATGTCTTATAACTTATTCAAAAAAAGAAAAAGGATTGGGTGTATATATTGTGAAAAAAACTTAAACAATTCATGATGTCAGATCATATTTGTTTTAAATAATTTCATGTTGGGTAAGGTGTTGAGATTACATTAACATACAAATACATATTTACTAACTTATATGTTTGAATATCAGTAGGATAAAATAAGAAATAATGTGATATTCATAAAAATATTTTAACATTGACCCCCCACTCTTATTTTTCATACATGATCTATTAGGAACATTAATTAATATCAAATATAAATATTTTTACTAACAATGGATCTGATATTTCATTCCTGATAAGTTTATTTAATATTAAGGATGTATAGAAATTATGAATAAACAATAGAGCCTCAGATAGAAAATTAGTTACTCATCCTTATTGATGAAAAAGTAGAGGTTTTATAGAATGATTTAATGAATGTGAAGATAATATAACTGAAGAAGCTAAAAGATTTGTTAAAAGTAAAGATGGAATTATCACCATTTGAAGGTGAACAATGTGGCAATTTATATACTAAATCATTTGAAAATGATCATTATAAGGAATCGTGTCCATGTTTCGATGTTTGTGCGTTTAGTGAATCACTTAGTGATTTATATTTTAAAAATAAGGATAATTTTAATATCATTACTACAGTGACCTAGGATTCTCATACATGGATATTAAATATTTTCTAGATAAATATTCATTAAATTTCACAAAAACACACCTGTGAACCTTAATATTATGGTTACCTTTGTAACAAATAACACACTCTAATTAATTTTTTAAATATATTAAATGTATCTAATATGGTATTCTCCTTTATTAATACAATATAAAAACATTTCTTCATAACCTGGGGAATGTAAACACAATAAATTGTGAGCTCAAATGCTCAGAATGGTTATGTAAGAGAGATACATTAGAATTATTTAAGCGAAATGGTATGAGAACATTAACTTTTTAAAAACATTCCCTACATATTAAATATTATTATATCAAGTTATGTAATAGTGATTGGTTTTTCATATGACATAAATAATAATGGAATCAAAGAACATGATCTATGAGGGCGTAACATTGCCCTATGAAATTGAATTTTTATATACACATAAACATATAAAATCATTTCCATATTTTTCAAGGAATATTCAAATGATATCATTATGGAGTGGGTTCACTGCCTAAACTATCAAAGTAATCATGGTTATCTCCCAAGACCATCATAGTGGATAAAATCCATCATAGAGCAGTTTCACTCCCCATTCGAGATCTGTCATTCTAAGCTAAAATCACTCCCCATTCCAATCCTTTCTTAATGAACCAGTTCTACACCCCTTCAAATAATGTCCTACTTAATCAGGTTCACTCCCAATTTCAGTCAGGTAATACTGAACTAGGTTCACACTACATTCTAGTTCAATCTATATCTTTACATATAAATCTTTATCCAATTCACTGGTGGTAGATATAGTTCCCACTAATCATTAGTTATAATATATCCACCATCGATGTCTATAATATAACCATCTCCCATGGTTATAACTTGACAACCATCACATAATAAAAATCATACATATGTGTGCCATAAGATCCTAAAACGTTTCTCATATCATATCACAGAAAATGAAAGGGGTTTCCTAAACCATTAATCATATCAAAACCATTTAAAAAGTATTGGGTTTCATAAAAAATATATAATGGTGTATGTGCTAGAGAGATACTGTTCATAATCATTTTTTCATAATAACCCATTCATATAATGATATGTAATGGTATCCTTGTTTCATATACCTAGTAAATCATATTTAATATTAAATAATGTCATATTAGATGGAAAGTAATTCCAAAATGTTACATGTGAAATATATTCAGTGAAAATAGATTATATTTATAAATTAATTTTTAAAATATAAAAATTATTGAAAATAATTTTCCCTAAAAATAGCCACAAAAATATATAAATTAATATTTACAAATACATTAAAATAATTCTTAAGTAATCTATCCTTTCCTCTTAGAAAAAAATTTCAAAATATTCTAAATTTTCCAAATGTATTTCATTTTAAAATCATTAATTTAAAATATTTCGCAAAAAAAATTCTTTTCAAATAATTTTCAAAACATGTAAGGGTCTATTTAAATCATTGATTAGTAATAAGCGCAAGAAGTACTATTCTTGTAATGCATGTTAACAAAAAATATAATTTTCATATTTTCAATAAAAAATGGATTTTTTTAATAATTACATGAGAATCATTTTTAAACATTTTTTAAATGAAATTTATTTTAAAATAACATTAAAATATTTTGAAATCATATTATGAAAATATTTTTCCAATATAAGAGAAAAATAAATTAATATTTTCTTAAAAAAAATTCCTCAAATATTTAATAACAAAATTGTGTAAAAAATTGTATTATTAATTGAAAATATCATTAATAAAATATGTGTAGTAAGATTAATAGGTTTCTTAAGATATGGATCATAATATATTTTCATTAGAAACACATAAAAAACAACCATGTAAAATGATAATATTGTAACACAAAATCATTCCCACTTTGTTATCATTGAATCATAAGCCACACAAAGGAATAACACAAAATGAATCGTCAACTTTAATACTGATTCATAAATTCATGATATTAATAACAAAGGGGTTTTATATTCACCATATGAAAAAATATAGGTTCATATCATAACATACATTTCAATGATGACAAATTTAGAAAAAAAAATCACCTACCACATTGATGACATTGAAACAATAAAACCCATGAAAGAGAGATCCTAAAATGTATATGAAAATAAAAATAGTTTTCAGTATAATAATAATAAAATAATTTTTTGTGATCTATATGAACCAAATATAATAAACATGTTTCAGATAGGGAATTTGCCTCATAAAAAATAAAAGTGAGACGAAAATATCTTATCGAATGTCTGGACATCCTTTGAAATAATTTAAATATATTATATAATAAATATATGTTTATTATAAATATATTACATAACCATATTTATATATATCATACCTTATATAATTTATGTAAGTCTGTTTATTACCCTTTTATTAATAGTTCAATGTAATATTCAAGTTTCAGGTAATAAACGCTTAGTTTTTCGTATACGTTTTGGTTTGTTATTTTTTGTCCTATTAATTTCATCATGCATCCATAACATACAGAATAATATTAATGAAATCATCATCATATTTACAAATCAACAATAATTTTAATACCAAACATGAAATATAGTTTTTAGAAAAGAAGCATGTTATGATCATGGAGAACGTAGGTCGTACGTTCGACTGAGTTACAATTATCTTTCTAAATGATCAATATGGAAATGAGGATAGTAATATATTGAATTTAAAGAATGATAATATTTTTATAAAAAATATTAATTAATAAAATATATTTATACATATTATACATGTGTTGTGGTTATGAAAGGAGACTCACAACACTTTGCGAAGGAGGATGTCCACATTTTCACGATTGAAGTTACCATCTTTCATTAAGTGAAATGGTAAGTAGAATATTTTATATTTTATATGTTAAGAATGAAAATATGTAATTAATAAAATAAATATTTCATTTATATCATAAATAATGAATATATTTACCCTTATAACCTTCCATGTAATGCGTGAACAAATCAAATCACATGGCGAGCCGGTAGTCCGCTGTAGAAATGAGTGACTTTATAGTATTCCCATAAAATATAATTCATAAATTAATGTGTAATTTAATAAATCAATATGAATAATAATATGATAAATATAATATATTAGTAATAAATCCATAATTATGTGAATCCTTTATTGGTTATACTGGAAAAACTACTTACATCAATTCGCGAGACTATAGTCCACCGTACACAAGAATGATGATTTTATAAACCATTTGATAGAAGAGGATAAGGTCATAGATAATTAACATATTATTAAAAAAATCCAAAAATATATATTATGCTGAGGTTATATATCATCCGGTTTAAAATATAATTTAGGAGGTAGATAATGTTATAAAATAAATATTCACATTTAATAACATTACCGCTTCAATAGTTATTTTCCTTAAGTTCACACAATAGTATTCCTAAGTAATATTTATTCCCAAAATAACAATTATAGGTCGATAGGAGGGATTATTTAAAGTTCCTTCTATAGGTATAAGATTATCAAAAACGGATTGAATGTGTGATCAGGATAGAAGAGGGGTGGCCTTTTATATGCGAGGGAGATGAAACAATTGGTATTTTTAAAATAAAATAATTGATACAAATTTTTTCATATACCAAAAGTGAAAAAATTTGGTCATTATTATCCTCATATATTTAATGGAAAAAATTTTCCATATAATTTTATTTAGAGAATTTTATATATCATTTTACCCTTATATTGTATGTTTATCCCACGGTAAACCCTTTTTTTACCTTCACTTTGATAATTTTTTTAATGCATTCATCGTTTATTTTGGTAAAAAATTAATATGATCATAATAAAAAATATAAAATTTGTTTCTTATAAATCTGAGATTTTTTTTTTTAAATTTAATTAACAAAAGTGTAAAAATATAATTCAAAATTAATCTCAAATATTTGACGAGAAAGAATGTTTTTAAAGAGAAAACGTTCAAAATTTGGAATATTTTTACATAAAAATCAATATTTAATTAACTCCAATGAACTAATGTATAGTAATTAGTATAAAATTCAACTAATTTTAATTTAAAAAATATTCAAATAAAATTTTACATTATATATTTTTTAAATGAAATTTTAGTTTTCTCATAAAATTTTGATTTTCCACTATTCATCAAAAAAATAAAAAATTCCCAAAAAATCCCAAACATTCACCCTAATATATTTTATAAATTAAGATGTAAAATATTTCATTCATTATATAATATTAATTTTATAAATGACTAAAAAAATAATTTTAATATAATACTACAAAATGCGATGAAACTATTTTTTAGAAAAATACAAATTTTACTCATAAAATTTGATTTATTGCTATTTTTGATCAAAAAACATAAGATAAATTTTAATTAATTATTTGAATATATAATATATATATTTCATTAAAATAAATAATGAAAAGTTTTTTTAATTTAGGTATTTAAAACATTGTTGTGTACATAAAAATAGTTTATCAAAGAAAGATTCCATTTCATTTTAAAAGTGTTTTAGTTTCTAATTAATTTTTAAATAAAGAAATAAGTTTATATAAATGTGTAAAAATTAATTTCATAACATAGTTAATATTATTCATAACCTCCATTCCATTAGCTAGGTGAAAATTATCATAAATGTTTTTTAATAATATATCACATTTCATTTGTATTTAGTGTTTTAAGTAATGTAAGATAAGCTTGATGTTGTGTATAACACAAGAAAAAATTATTGTTTCATGTAACTCAAGATAAAATTAATATTTAATATAAAGAGAAATAATTAAAATACTAAATTAATTTAAAAATATTTATATTTCAAAAATTAACAGGGTGTTACATTCTACCACCTTAAAAGATATTTCTCCCTCAAAATTCATCTATATCATCAATGGTGTATAATTTTAAAATTACATCATAGAAAGCCATCTAATATTGAATTTTAATGATAATTCCTCTTGAAAAAGAGAGTGGGAAATTTGTAAGTCATCTAGAATACCACCTAAAAGTTTTCTATATATGAGAATATAGTTGGTATGTTAAAACATAGACATAGAAGTGAAAGATAACCCCATCATACAAATGAACAGGGATAGAAAAAATTGATCAAAAGAAAGCGGGTGATGCATAGAAGGATAATGAAAATAAATATATAAACTAAAGAGGCAATAAAAAGATCATTGATATCATAAAAAAAGTAATAAGAGGAAAACATTTTATTTTAATTATCTTATAGAGAAGATACACTTTGTTGATTATTTTCTATTTCATAATAATAATATCACTCTTATGCTTTTCCTTGAAAAAATTACAATTCATCTCTTACTCTAAGAAATGAAGGTAAAATTATTATTCCAGATGCACTAATAGATGATAATATCCATAATATAATGACAAGTAATTCCTTCAATCACTAGTTAAAAAATTATAATAATTGTTTTCCAATATGGATAAATATTCATATAGTGAGGTAATGCATTAAAATTTTAAAACTAAAAAAACATTTGACATAAAAAATTTCATAAATGGTAAAACATGTTACTCTTACAAAATATAAAAATAATAAAATGTTATTACTAAATTCAAATAATAAACTTTTCTTTAATCCCCCCACACACTATAAAGTGGATCATTATTGTCAATACCAAACATTTGAATACATACACCATGTATTCTATAGAAACATTGTAACAATTAGAATTACTATAAAAAGATAATTAAAAAAAGAATTCATCATCATTCCTTGAAAACACGTAGATTATTAAATATATTCAATTGATCTAATATTTTTGTATACTACAAAAAAGATAATATAAACAATATTTTCAATAAATAACTTATTATTTCATCAGTCATAAATATTATCCAATTTACCTTATACATATCCATAATATCTTTATCTAAATTATAAACCATTTTCTCAACATCAAGAAACTATTAAGGGGATACTTCCCTTCATCAAAATACCACTTCATCATATAATCAATTTTCCTACCCATCCAAATCATCAAAAATATTACTCAAAGTCCTTAATGAAAAAAAATATGCTAATAAATCATTATATATTTTAAAATCTTGTAATTCTAATACAAAAACACTTCAATTATTAAACCACATAATTAAGAAATCAACCATGCTTCTTCATCTTGTTCCCTAATACCTAATTCCTTTCAAACATCATTAGTGGTCTCCCCATTGTTAGTAGTGTACCAATTAATCATACCACCTTTTCATTCTCTCTATGACCATTCTTGTTAGGAAATAGATTAAAATAATTCCTATAATTTACACATTGAGATATTTTATTAGTTGATGATATCATAGAGAGACCGATATTCCCATCAATTTCATTATCTAAAATTTCCATTTCCCCTATTTTAGTTACATTCTTTACGATAGTCTTTACCATAGTAAAAAAACATCTAATTCCATGTAGACAATCACTTGGGTGATTATTTATCATTCTAAGAATATAAGAAACTAAATCTTATTTCCATGAAGTTTAAAATCACTAAAACTCTTAGAAATCTATTTTCTTATCTACTTTGGTAAGTCTGAGAGTTAGTTAAGGTACAAGATATTAATCTTGTTTTGTAAAAACTGATTAGGCATAATCACCACATCCATTACTCTAGTCATCATTCCATTTGGATTCTCATCAAAAAATAAGTCATCACATTCTATGTTAATCCAGTTCCAAATAGCTTCAGAAACTCACAAATAATAGTAATAATACTGTGTGAAACAGTAATCATAAAGGAAAATCACAAAGTCTAAAAAATAGTTTGGATGTCCTAAATCAAGTAAACATCAATTTAATCTACGAAACCATAGTTTTAGCCAACATAATTCATATTCATAACCAATTTGAATACTTCATAATGGTTCATAAATATTTTGGGAATTTCAAATTTTTTTTACACTGAGAATGTAATAGTAGGTGTGTAGTAAGGTTTGTTATCATACAATAGTTCTAGATCTAGTTTATCTCATCATGGAGTTTTTAGGATTGTTACCTCTAATAAAATATGTTCTAGAGCCATATCCACTTGTAGTATCTTTACATGAATGAAATTTTAAGGATTCAACTCACACTATCCTTTACTAAAATTCTAGGGCAATTTTCTATAAATAAAATCATCCTTATATTTATAACAAGAGACATACCTAGACATATCATTAGAAATATCCCTAGATATATCAAAAATTTATAATCATACATGATTCTTAAGATAAATAATCATTTATTTTGATACCAACTATTGAGACCTAGGCTTGTCAAACATGGAAAACACATCTTTTATATGAATATTCATTACAGTACACAAACACATGGATAAGGACCATAATAGTTTAGTGCCTTTGGAAACATGAAACACGATATTTTTAATTATTGAAAAATATTCAATGTATCCCAGAAATATCATCCACTTTTTTAATGCTTATTAAAAACCATTCTTCATAACCAAGGTACATGATACATAAGAAAGGGTTTTCTCAGATGCTCAGTAAGGGTAAAAATGGGATATACATAAGCATAGCATGATTAAAGGGGACTGAGAACTTAATCATTACATTTTAATACCATACCATTCATATATAAGATCATATACACGAGTCATGGAATAATTGTTTGCTGTATATAAGACATGAATATTAAGGGAATCAAAGAAAAGGATCAAAGAGAGCATAAAATTGGCATAAGACACAGAATTTTGGCATACACATAAGAAAATAAAATAAATTCTATAGTAGTCTTGGATCATTGACAAGGATATCATATAGGAATGGTTTCCTCCCCACACCATCATAGTTTTCATGTTTCACTCCCAAGCCCATAGAAATGGGAAAATTCCATTTTTGAACCAGGTTCAATCCATGTTCTATACTTGTCTTATTAAACAATCTTCATTATCCTTTTCAAGTCATTATTACTGAACCTTGTTCACTCCCATTCAAGTTTTGTATAACAATTTTGTTTTCACAACTTATTCTATCCCTACATCACTGAACCACACTCACTAATTGTTCCAATCCTGTCTATCTCATGAGATATAAAACATTACCCAATGCATTGGTGAGAGATTGAAGTCACACCTATCTTTGGTCAAAACCTAACCACCAATAGTGGTTTTTAAATAACCATCATAATTGGTTATAATGTAACCAATATCACATAATTAAAATAATACATATGTGTTCAAAAATATCAAAAATCATTCATCATATCTTAACCCATAAAATGAAATTGATCACACAAACATTTCATTATACCATAACATATAAAAAATAAGTGGTATTTAGAACAATTATATCATGATATAACCGCTGGAATAGAGATTAGTTTAATTAAAAAAATTATAAAAAACAATTCATAGAAAGAATACTAATGGTAACCTTCATTAATATACCTAGTAAAATATTGGTTACATTAATTGATGTCATCAATGATGGAAAATAATTTTTAAAGATTATTTGGGACATTTATTAAAGGAGAATAGTTTTTATTGGAAATTAATTTTTAAAACAGAAAACATTTTATTTATAGTTTTACAAGATAATAAACATTAAATCTTAAAATGGAAGATTTTCAAACCCTTCAAATCATTTCTCGTGGAAAAAATCATTTCCCCTTTTGGAAAATAATTTAAAAAATAAAAAAAACATTAACATATTTTTCATTTTGAAATGAAAAAGTTAAAATATAAACAATTCTTGAATATTAAAGAGGAATTGTTTCATGAAAATATTTCATAAATCATTTATTATAAGTTTGAAATATTTGAGCAGCCATGATAGTAGGAAATATAGTTTATGTCATGGAAGATAAAAACAAATATTATTTTCAAATTTATGGTAAAATGAAAATGGGAATTACAAGGAAAATGAAATTACAAATCCTTTTAATTTTTTTTGAATAATTATTTATTAAAAAAAATCATTAAAACATTTTTAACAATATTTTAATAAATCCTGGTTTTTGAAGAAAACAGATTTCCTACCAAATAGATCAATAGAATCATATTTTTCAAAAATATTTTCTCATTTATTTTATGTACGAAAGAGTGGTAAAATGGTACAATTACTTGAAAATATCTTGAATAAACATAGGAGAATAAAATTGAAAATTTTATTTAGATATGTATCATAATATTATATTATCCATAACATAATAATAAGAAATACCGATAAATAATGAGATTGAAACATAAAATTATTACCAATTTCATATCATCGAATCATAATAACTAATAATAAATATCACAAAATGGAACATAAAATATCATGAATTTAAATAAATTAATTATATTACATTTCAAATTGTATTTATATAAACCCTGAGAATGAATATAGGTGCATAACAAAACATATATCTCAAAGAAGGAAAATTGAGACAAAAGTTCTTTATCTTAATGATAACATTGAGACTGTAAACCCTGTGAAAGTGAGATAATCAAGTGAATATTTAAATAACCATATTTTTTATCATATTTATCATAATATATATTATTGGGTCATATATACCCCATATAAATGAAATACTTGCTCAACACATCATTTGTATCACATAAAATAAAAGTGTGACAAAAATCCCTTATCGAAACACTTGACATCCTTAACACTCATTCAAACCACATGTAGAATAAAAATAAATTAATTATAAATTTAGTATATAAACATATTTATATATATAATAACATATCTTATTTACTTAATTATTTTTATTACACATTAATTCAAAATTATATGTTAATGACTTGTTTTGGGTAATAATCGCTAGGTTTTTTACAGGTTTTGATTTTTTATTTTCGATCCCCTAAAATTGGTCATAGTTCCATCACATCCATCATAATAATAATGAAATTATTATAATATTTATAAATTAAATATATATTTAATATTAATCTTGATAGATGGTTTTAAAAAATTATGTCTATTACGATCATGAAGACGGTAGGCTGTATGTACTAATGAGTAACATTTCCATTTATCAATAATAATTATGGAAATGTGTTAAGAAATATATTATAATTAAATAATAAACATAACATCATAAAAAATTATTTATTTAAATATATTTATACATGTCATACATGTTGTGTTGTGATTAAATGAGAGTCACATCACTTCGTGAAGGTGGTAGTCCACACGTATAGAAGCTGTGTTATAATATTTCATTTATTGAAATAGTAAGAAATAAAACGATATATAATACATTTTTATAATGATAAATATTTTATTAATGTCATAATTACCTCATATTTAAATCCTATAATAATTAAATTTAACTTTATCACCATCCATGTAATGTGGGAATGAACCACGTCACTTCGTGAGGTGATAGTCTGTCGTAAACATGAGTGAAATAATTGTATTAAAGAATCATGGAATACATGAGGGTAATTTTAATTCAATAAAAAATCATGAAAAATATAATATATATATACAAAAAATATATCATTATTTCCTACTTGTATAGGTGTTCATGGAAAGAAAATGAAATTGGTTTGTGGATTGATAATCATCGATACACACAAATGATGATTTCATAACCCATTTGATAGAAGTGGAGAAGGTTGAAGGTCATCAACTAATTATGATAACATCCTATTATATTTTATACAATAATTATAAATAATCATCGTGATTTAAAAATAATTTAAGGAGTTGGATAGAGAAATAAAATAAACATTCTCTTTGAAGAACATCTCATCTTCCTTGAGTATATTCCTTACGTTTTCACTAAATCCTTTCATGGTTCGATTTCATCCAAAATGATGGTTTATATGATGATAAAAGGGATTTTTTAAACTTTATTGGGGATTTTTTTCCAAATAAATGTGGTTTTATGGAGTGAGTATATTAGAGAGGTAGTGGCCCCTTATAAGTTGGGGAGAGGACACACTCGGTATTTTTGAAAAGAAATAAGTGCTCCCTTGTTTTTCATATGTAAAAAGTGTCCAAATTTAGAAATTAATAAAACATATAGGAATAATTGTATAAATAGGGTAATAAATTAGTTTCTTTATAATTCTATATTTCATTTTTACCACTATCTTTTTCATTTAACCCCATAATAAAACCATTTTCAAAAACCCTTAATATGTAATTTTTAATTTATTCACTATTCATTTTGGAATAAAATTAATATTATCCTGTTATAATTTATCAATTACTTTTACTACAAATATAAAATACATTTTTCAAAATTTAATTCATATAATTGGAAAAAATTTAACATAAAATTAATCTCAAAGATGTAATGGGAGAACAATATTTGAAAGTTAAAACGTTCAAATTTTTGTAATGTTTTTATATCAAAATTGAAAATGAAATTGATTAAAAAGACATATATTGGATTAATTTATATAAAATTTCAATATTTTTACATTAAAACAAATTTAAAATATACTTTACCATTATAAATAATTTTAATGAAACGGTACTTTTTTATTAAATATTAATGTATTTCATTATTCATCAAAAAATGAAACACATATAAAATACCTAAAATTAACCACTATATAATTTTAATATTATTATTTCAAAAATGTGGTTTATTTTTATAAAATTAATTTTATAATGGTGAAAAAATAATATTATTATCCTTTCATAAAAGGTGAAAAAACTACTTTATAGAACAATACAGGTTTATGTTCAAAATTGGATATACTCTTATTTCTATTACAAAAAAACACATAAGATGAGTAATAAAAATTTAGTTGAATATATAATATATAAATTTCATTAATTTAATTAACCAATATTTAATTTGTTAATTTATTGACATAAAACACATTTGTGCACATTAAAATAGTTTCCCAGATAAAGATTTACTTTTATTTTGAAAGAGGATTTATTTTTATTTTCTATGTAATTGATCACCAAATAATTATTATTGTATACCTTTTTAAAACATGTTTTCATAATTTAGTAAATTGTATTCATAAATTTATTTCCAATGGCCTTTTGACAGTTATCATAATAAAATTTTAATAATATGTCACATTTCGTTTAAACTCATTGTTGTATATAATGGAAGCTAAGCTAAATAATGCGTGTAACAGAAGATAGACTCATTTATTCAAGTAACACAAGATAAAATTAGTTTTTTATTCAATGAAAAATATTAAAAAGGTTAAATTAATTTGAATATATATATATTAGAAAATCATAAGGTGTTAAAATCCATGTTGGGTTTAATACATATATATTAGAGTTTATTACGAACTGAATATGGTCTCTATTGTTACCTGCACCAAAACCAGAACATGGTAATCCCCTAAGGGCGTTCCCTATCCCCAAAGGCTGGAACAAGTGCTCGAGTATCATTTAATACTATTTGGGAATGATTTAGGTAAGTTTAAAATCATTTAACAACAAAAAACAATCAATAAATGAAATCTGAAAATTTGTGACACAAATGCCTTAAATAATATCAATAACTGAACACATTGGTTTAAACATGACACTAGAGGTCCAAATATACATAAATATAGCAGAAAAATAACCAAAAGGGACTCTACATGACAAGGGGTTGTCACCCATAATTTGTATCCACAACACTTCCCCGATGGAAGAAACTAGAAACATGAACATCCATTACCCAAGGCATTGCCTTTACCTACGTCAAACATGATAAATTCTACTTACACATATAGAGTTTTAGTAGGGTGTGATCTGAAGACCAATACGATACCACCCAAAGGATTCTATATAGTAGGCAATACAAGATTAAAACCATGAATGTTTTTGATAAATATGAAATGGTGGTAATAACTTTTGATGAATGGTACTTTTAAAGGTAATAAATTTACAATGATAAATTTCTAAGAGTGAATGAATATAATTAAAACACATTTTATATAGTATTTTTTATCCAAACACACCCTAATTCAATGATAACTACAAAAGAGAAAAGAAGCATGAATCTTTCGAGCACCCCTAGGAACTAGTTAGTTTGGGGCCCCATGTACCTCATATCTCGGTGTAATGTGACCATTTTAATAGTTGTTCTCATGAATGAGTCACTAGTAGGTCACCTAAAAATAACCTATTGGTCCCAAAATATCATCAATATTGGTTTGTTAGTGTTTTCAATGTCTAACTTTCCCTGTGAAACTAATACAAACCGCTCTGGATCACTACTGTACAAGTACACATCTATCCACCTAGATACACGAGTTTCCCCCTTTGTGGTCAAATTAATTCCATCTGTTACCAAAATCCAATTTCACATAAATTAATTAGTTATTCTCAGCCACATTCAAAATAGTAACTACACATGCTTTTCACCACTAATATCAATCAATAAAACGTTTATAATTTCCATAAAACAACATCAAAAAATATAACAATTTTTTGCACATAAAATTCATTGAAAACAAAAATTTTAACACTATGTTCTTACAAATATTCCACCAAAATACAATTGATATTAGTAAGAAAAATAATAAAACCATTTCATCAATTAGAAAACACCCCCAAATTATCCAACATGGGATATCCATGAAAAACTGCTATCTTCACACGAAAATGTCATTTTAGAACCATTCACTTAATTAAAAAACAAAAATAGATTTTTTAGCAATGAAAACGGAATATAAACTTGAAAAAATTATAAATATAACACTTATAAATCTCCAAGAGTGCTTACACACGGAATAACCTACCACAAGTGTCAAAACACCAAATCATTGTGAGAAAGATCACATTCAACACCACGACACCACAATTGAGTTCAATAAAACCTAAAACCACAATATTCGACCAAGAAACCCAATATAAAATCCAATCTTCAAATCCCTACTTACTGGAAAATTACAACATCATGAAGAAATTGAGGAAACCCTAAGGAAATGGGAGGAGGAAGGATGGAAACCAATATACATAAGAGATCATGAAGAAATCACCCCAAATACAACAAAAGTTAAAACTACAATAAAAGAAACAAACAATTATTATTGAACGGGACTGATGAAATCAAGTGGGGAATAAATTTTTGGAAAAAGAGTGAAAATTTAATGATTTATGGATGAAAAAAATTATCTTCCCAAATATGGTTGATTTGCAAAACCCTGACCAAGTTTCTCCATAATCTGCAATGCAAATGTGCTTCAAAGAGGAAAAATAGATAATGGTAGTGAGAGAAGGGTTGTAGGATAATAGTTGGAGGTTGAATCATTGAAAAAAAATAAAACAATGAATGAGATATTAAGGAATTAAAATTTTTACAAGTAGAAAATGGGCTCACTATTTGTCTTAATGCCTAACTAAATCACCCAAATCCAAAATGATAATGTGTTTCTAAAGGGTCCAAATTGACATGGTGGTTTGAATAGGTTAGGGATGGCCAAGTGGGAAGTATAATGGGTAAAAAATGATAAAAAATAATGGAAATATAAAAGAATATTATCAGTTTTTAAATCCAGAAATGGGCACATGGTTTGGTCCAAATAATAAAGAAACACCCTTTTACAAAAAATACATGGGAAACCCCAACAAAAAAAGAAAAAATAGAAATTAAAAGGAAAATACCTTTAAAATAATTCATGGATGGAAAAATTATCACCACCATAAACACATCCTATAGTTGGAAAGTCATCCTAATGTGAGACCGGATAAAAAATGGGAAATTCTCTTCAACCGAAGACTTATGCTCCCATGTTTCATGGACATCAGTCCCATGTAACTAGAGGAATCGAACTAGAGGAATAGAGATCCCATGAATAACATTTCATGGGCATCCAAAATTCACATCGGCCACTCAAACACCAATACATAGGGCTCTATATGCAGTACTTCTCAATTCAGCACATGCGACATATTCGAGTTGTACTTTTTCAACTAGGAGAATTGGAAGACGTCATAAATGGAAGTCAAATGAGAAGGCAAGGAAAACCTATATTCCACCCCACCAATATGCTTAGTGATCTCAAAAGGTCCTACATACCAAGGTTCCATCTTCCCTTGCTTTCACAATCTTTGATGGCCTTGATGTGGGGCCACATTCAAGTATACACTATCACCCATAGAGTACTACATGTCTCAGCACCTCAGTTCAGCATAAGATTTATGACGACTCTATGATGTCAACAAGCACTACATAATAAACATGATATTTTAAGATGTCCCTTGCATAGGGCTCGGCCCAACAGTGACGTCTCACCTACCTCATCCCAACATAGGGGTTACCGACAAGGCCGAAAATTGGGCGACTCAAAAAAATCTATTCGAATCGATGATTGGAAGCTATTATTATAGGAAAATTCAACCAATCCCAAATGGCTATCCCATAATCCTCCAAGGTCCGATGTACATGCACAGAGCATGTCCTCTAGGATCTGATTCACCCACTCTCTTTGATCATCCTTTTGAGGATGGTATGTCGTTCTCATCTTAATCTATGACCCCAAGGACTTTTAAGTCCCTCCAAAAAACATATAATTTAAATGGGGGTCTTTATTTGAGACAACTTTTGATGGAAAACCATGAAGCCTTACCACACCTTAGAGATAAAAATGGCCCAAATCAACCACATTAGCTGTATCTTTGACCGTAATGAAGTTAGATTATTTGGTCAGATGATCAATCACCACCCAAATGTAAATCTAAACTCAAGGTGTGTCAGGAAATCCAACAATGAATTCCATGTCAACCTATACCCACTTCCTTGTAGGAATTGGTAATGGTTGAAAAAAAACATAGGTCCTTTGGTGCTTTGCTTTCACATGTTGACTAGTGTAGCATCTTGGAATGAAGTCATTTATGTCCCGTATCATTCCTGGCCACCTGAAATATTGTCTCACTTCATAATACCTCTTGTTCGAATCGTTATTGAAATCCCACTAAGACTAGTGGATATCCAACATCACCACCTTCTGTAGAGATGATGATAGTATTGAACAGCCCTGGAAGCACAAGATTCCCCTAGGAGATGATAACTAATTAGAAGACATCTCCCTGCCATGAAGAAACAACCTCAGCCACTTACAAATCCCATCAATGGACTATTGTCAATGAATCAACACCAAGAGAGAAGTATTCAACTAAATGTTCGTAATGAACACACCTACAATGTTCTCCTTGGCCTCTATATGCATCTGAGAAAAGTGCCAAATCAAATTCCACTCATCACTGGTCTTACTCAATGATTTCACAGGTACATTTCTACTCAAATCATCTTCCACCACATTACCCTTTACTGGGGTAGAGACAATGTAAAATTTGTCCCCCTGCAAGTAATATATCTAAAAAAACTGCCTCAGATTGCGGTCCTTCTGTGAGAAGATGTAGGAAAGTATTTTTTGATTAGAATAGACTATAATCCTCTCCCCAAATAGGTAGTGATTTGATGTCTTC
The DNA here is from genome assembly GCA_963277665.1 of Viscum album. Lineage (NCBI taxonomy): Eukaryota > Viridiplantae > Streptophyta > Magnoliopsida > Santalales > Viscaceae > Viscum > Viscum album. Next base: position 254,228,136 of record OY728128.1, on the reverse strand, counting down.
AAACCATGCATCACAGCTGCTAACTCTATGTCATGGGTAGACAATTCGTTTCATTTTTTTGGGAATGACAAGAAATATATGGCACAACACGATCACGCTACAGAAGCACACACCCAATACCCATACTTGAACCATCACATTACACAACATACCCCATTCTAAACTTTATAAAAAAAATTGAACAGTGGTGGTAGTCAACCATCACTTCAGTTCCTCGAAGGATTCCTGAAACGATAGGCCCTATACAATCTTCACCTCTTTTTAGGTGAGTGCGATCATGGGAAAATCAAGCTGAGAGAAATCCCGAACCAACTGCCTGTAGTAACCAGCCATGCTATGGAATCTTCTGATTTCAAACATGTTCTTTGGCTACTCCCAGGACATAACTGCACTGATCTTCTTGGGGTCCAACAAACCTCCCTACTCTGAGGTTCCATGCCCCTGAAACATCACCTCCCTGATCAAGAAGGTACACTTGGACAACTTTTCATAGAGTTGGTGATCCAGAAGAGTTCCCAACATGATCCACATATGATTCTCATGTTCATCCTCATATCTAGAGTAATAAAGGGTGATAGCCCCAAACACTACTATGAAGGAATCAAGATACCTGTGGAACACCCTGTACATGAGTGCCATAAAGACCATCAGAGCATTGGTCAATCCAAAGTGCATGAACAAATACTCAATGTGGTCGTACCTGCTTCAGATTGCTATCTTTGGGATATCTTCCTCTTTCACACTGTGTTTATGAAAACCCTAATGAAAGTATATTTTTTAGAACAAATTTTCCCACTTCAACTGGTCAAAAAAATAATATATTCATGGGAAAAGATATTTTTCTTGATGGTTACTTTATTCAGATCTCGGTAGTTAATACACAACTGGAGGGACCCGTTAGACATATTCTCAAAGAGAACGTGAGTGGCCTAAGGAGAGATGCTCGGGAGAATGAATCCGTTGGATTCTATGTCGTCCAGTAGAATATTTAATTACCTTAACTTGGTGGGGGCATATGATATGAGGGAAGTAATATTAGCTTTGTTATTGGCATCAAATCAATCATCAAATCCACATCCCGCTATAGAGGAAAGCTTGAAAAACCTTCTAGGAATACATCTGGAGACTCATCCACTATATGAGGTTATCCACCTTCATTAGCATGACCATATCCCTATAGCATTAATTATGATAACTAGAAGATAAAATTCCCACAATTTGGGAGTGGAGGTCCTTCGTGACCTAAATAAGGATCATATTTACCAAGAAAAACATGATGAATGCCATTTGGTGCCATGAAACTCCCCATCCTCATATAACGGTCGATGTGCGCTTAAATGTGAACCATCCCATCCTGGACAAGCATGTAGTCAAAAAGATCCATATCTACGACATAGAGGTCCCATTCCATCTCAACCTCTAACATGGAATATGCACACAATGGGAACCTGACACCATATTCCTTCTTCTTTCCTAGTGGCATCACCAAATCCATTGCCAAAGAAAACAGATTGGTTTGAAAATTCATCATGTTCAATGTATAGGCAGATATGAGTGAAACATAGGCACTAGTATCAAACTGATAATCATCTATATAAGAGGTAATCAAAATGGAACCTCGAACAGTTAATGGCCCCGCCTCTGATCCCACTAGTCCCTGATCCACTACCTGAAGATTCCTAGTCACTACATGAGAATGGATACTCACCTGTGGCTCTACACTAAAGTGTATTTTCCCATAATAATATCTTCCCTTTCCACTATGGCCACCAAACCAAGATCCCCATGTCCTCAATGGCTCCGACTGTGATGGCACTCCCCTTGAAGCCACTGATCCTGTCGACTTTGGAGTGGACGTTCCATCCATAAAAACAATCCAAGATTCCCATACCACCACACTGATTACAATTATTCATAAGAAAAGTGAATTTTGGGCATATGTGCCTTGGCCTCCCAAACTTGCGGCACATGACAGACCTCGCATCAGAAGCCACTGATAGAAAAAGTCCTAGAAGGTTGGCCTGAGCTGCCACCCCACTTCTTTTCCCAATCCTCCCACTTCCTTTTATTCCTAGAAGATTTGCCACTACACAAACCTGATATCATCCTAGATAAACCATCCCTCCCCTTTCAGTTGATCTCTACAATACACACCGGATCAACCACTACAGCATAGTTTTTCGGCTTGAATAAGATGACTTGGGAATAGATCTCTAGACGTAGACCCCTCTTAAACTTCTATGACTTCATCTACTCATTAGATACCATTTCTGGAGCATACAAGACCAACTCATAAAAATTGGTGGAACAATCCATCAAAGAATGATTCCCTTGAACATGCTCCATAAACTCATGTGATCGAGCAGCCACCAAAACATCAAGGTAGTATTGGTCATTTAAGATAACCTTGAAGTCCTTCAATATCATCTCATTGTGCTTCCAATAATGAATCACTAATTTCCACTACGTGTGGCTGGGACCCTCTAATCGGAAAGATGAACACTTTACCCAGACCTCCATAAGTGTTTCTAGGAACTAAAACATGCACTCGATCTTTTGGAGCCACTCCTACACTTCCTAGGGTTCTGTGATACCTCGGAAATCAGGAGGGATGTTTTTCAGAAACTCCATGGAATTTTCCTCACTAAGACTAGTGTCATTTTACCTATCTAGTTCTATATAAGAGACATTACCTATCCCCAAGCTTGTCCAGCCTGAATCATAGCCTCTACTAACCTCTGATCAAGCGGTGAGGGAGAACGCTCTCTGATTTCTTCCATTGGGTGCAAGAGTGATTTCTGAGGAGTCTTGTTATTACAAAAGACAACAATAAATAGAGAATAAATTAATACAAAAATTCTTAACCTTTCACCAATAACATCATATATAAATAATCCAAAATCATTAATAATATAAAAGAAAAAACTACTCCACCCCCACTAGATGACCATGTTTAGTCTGCAGCCCACATGTCTCACCTAGAAGGGAAGCCAAACAAAAAATTCCAATATCCAATGGTGACCTGAGGTCTACCATAAGTTGTACGGGCCATGCAATCTACCCACAACCAAAACTCAATTCTCCAACACTCATGGCTCTTGTCTAGGAAAAATTATACCAGAATAAAAATACAACCCAAAATCATTAACCAGCCTCTGATACAATTTTACCACAAACCAAATATGGACTCTATCATTACCAGCACTATACCCGCCCATGGAATGTCTTGAAGGGTGTTCCCTATCCCCGCGGGTGGGTACAAGTTCCCAAGTAGCATGTATTATTTTTTTGGGAATGATTTTCCAAAGTATAGAATCATTTAAAAATCAAAACCAATCAATAAAACAAATGGGAAAATTTATCCAAAAATGGCTTAAATAATATCAAGAACAGAACACATTGGTTTAAATAAGAAAAAAGAGGTCTAAAGTGAAACAAAAAAAACTTTTGTCAATGAAAATTAATCTTGATCTAATTAAATGTATTATTATGAAAAATGGTTATATAAAATATGAAATTCATTGGTATTATTTTTTTGGATTTCAAAATACCGTTAAGAATTGTTACCATTGTTAATATAGCCATTGAATAGTGATCACATGATTTTCATAAATAAAGGGCATTAACAAATCCAATTTACTCAGGAAAAGGAATTGATGGCCTCATCAAGTAGAATTTCCCCATACGAAGCCCATTTGTCGTAGCTCAGATAGAAGGTGGCGTTATTGGGCTCCGCTCTTGACCAAACCCAATCCTAGCATGAACAAGTAAATCTTGAGTGGAACTGCCTACGGGAGAAGTGGATGTTGATAAAAATTACCTCTCGAGCGATGTTATATGAGTCACCCAAGAGTGTGTCATGATCACACACCATACCCTTCGGTCTTATGCGGATGTTATAATGGTTTATTTAACCAGACCATTTCACTATGATTATGTGCATTATTTTTGTATATAAAAATGAATATACATTAATTTTATTATTGTTATGTTGTAAATTGTTTTAAATCAAAAATATTATTTTTTTTGTTAATATTAAATTATAAAATCTATTCTGATTAATTAGTGTATTTTTTATTAAATAAAATTTTAATAAAACATTATTACTAAATTAATTTTTATTAAATATAAATCATCATATATTTTTTAGGAATACAATTGTAATATTTTGTAAGATTTTAAAGTTGTTTTTGTCAAAACCCATGAATTTTTTATAAATGTATTTTTTTTATTTTAAAATAAAAAATTCTCATAATTCTAAAATTATTTAGATAAAATTAATATTATTTTTGTAATCATGATGTTGACATTATCCAATATTGAGTCTTTCTTAATTTTCAGAGATATTCGAATTTTTGGGTAAAAAATAAATACCATTTAAATATATAAGGTGTTTTATGATATCATAATGACCCAATAGTTATGTAATAAAAAACAATATATATATTTTTAGGCCAATATAATTTTTAACTGGAAAATAATGTGATTTTATATTTTTTTATTTATATTATAAATCATTAGTGGACCCTCCAAAACATACAAAACAGTCTATCTTTTTAAATTGATTTTCTTAAGAGTGTGACTCAGCGTCACATAAGAAGGACTTATATTTTAACATTTTTGGCCATTGACCATATAAAATATTGTTTTTCACTCCTGTTTGGAAAAAAACCATGGTCAAAACCATGGTCTGTTTTGTGGTTTCGATTAGTTTAATGTGTGGCGACCGATGCCTAAATAATAATGAATTTTCTCTCCTTTTATATATAAAACCACCCAATATCCCAATTTCTGTTTACTCGTTGACTTTATAATTCATCCATCCTCTTCCCTCATTTAAATAAAATCCTCCCAAGGCTCCACAAGCACTGAATAATCCTATTTAAAGCCTCTCCCAAGCCTTTTGTATCACACTTCCATGTAAGGGATTTCCTCCTTTCTCATTTTTGTCCAAATTTATGTATATTTTTATTCCCTTTTATTTCCAATTACAAATGTGGGGGTAAGTTTTCACACCTCCACTGTATATCCCTCTATATTTTTGAATAACGAGAGACTGATTTTCTCCATCATTAATGCCTCCCATGTACATCTATTACCATGTTGAAATTCTTTAAGGAATTTTTCTCTTCTCATTCAAATTCAAGAAATTGTTTGGTATTATGAGTCTAAATTCCATTAAATTTGTTGCGAATTGTATCTACCTTACCCCATTAATTTCGATTTCAGGTACATATGATGATACACTCATTTATCTCTCATCAATCTTTTTTATGAATTCTTATGTCGCGTTATTATGCTGCTGAAATTGCACCACAACATTTCCACCCAAAGCCATTGTGTAGTGAATACCATGCCAATTTCTCTATCACGGGTAGTAACCTTTATGCCCATTTACAAATTGATTATATAGTTTCATGTATTAATTACAAATTTCTTTATCGTGTAATAAATGATGATGATTGATGAATCCATGTTGTATGATATATGTGGAACACTTACACATGAAATGAAATGTTTTAGAAGGGTACTCCCTGATAGTGCTCCCATGCATTGGGTAAAGATTAGAATAATGATATATGATGTTCAATATGGGTTTACTCATTCTAATTTATGTTCAATATTGGTTTAATTATTCTCTATGTTCAATGAGCCTTGGCTTATTCTAAAACCATGTTAAGTGTTGTTTCCACATTTCTATGCTATGATAATCATGCTATATCATGACTTTATGTTCATGTTTATTTTATTCTTACTTGATATGGATGTTACCAAACTTATATTTTATTCTTCATGTTATGAATTTTTTACTCCCTTACTGGGCTTTATATCTCACCCTTTTATTATTCATATACTCAGGTTATCCAATGATATACTAAGTATGAGGGAATGTAGTGGTCATGTAAAGGATGTTTTCAATAATGATATAGTGTTTCATGGTTTATGTCACTATGTAATGTTCTTAATTCCCAAAAACACTTAACCTATCGATCTTCTATGTTGTATCAAGTGAGAATTCTATGTAATAAATCATGTTAAATTGTGTAATAAATAGAAGGGTATTATAGTTTTTATAAGAGGATTGGTTTAGGTATTTTTGGGATTAGGATTACAAAACCATAGTGAAAGCCTTAGGGATAAGTATAAGTATAACAAATAAATCACTACATTTTGGTGAGTACTGAGAAATTTTTTTTATCATGAAAATACATCCCAATCTGGATACGAGCTGGTTGAGGTAGCTCTGACACAGATATATCTTGGAGTGGAAACTCTAAAAACGAGTTTCGGGCTTGACCCTGGATATCCTAGAACATGAAAACATGCCTTTCTTCACTCTTGGATATGACACTCCTGGGGAAATTCTTTGTTAATTTCTCAATATTAGTATGAACCATTTTTAGGGTAATTAAAAAAACCCCTAAGAATATATGTTAGAATGTAGATCATGGATAACATAGATTGATGCCTATAGATTAATAAGTTAATGAAATAAAAGTTATTTATAAGTCATCTGTTTTGTCCTTGGATTACCTATAACGTGTTTCCACAAATATTACTTCTATTCCATCCAATGGCTGGTAATTGGAGGACTGAGGATAACAACTGATTTGAAGTTCAATGTGATGATTTTTCAAATGAGATGCCTAATCATATGGGAGCCAGAATCATGAACTTTGTCACGATACACTCCCAGTTTACTCAAACATTGAAATGAATCATGGGTCAAGGGGAACGTTTAAACACCCCTATGAAAGAAAAAGTTGAAATTGAGAGCTTAATGAGATAAATGCATCCTACTTTTAGTGGGTTATCCAATCCCGTATTCACCGAGAAATGGATCAACTCCATTGAAAGGATCTTCTCCATCCTTCAATGTACCAAAAAAGAGAAGGTTCTTTTGGATTGTTTTCATATGGAGTGTGAAGTCAATAAATGGTGGACATTGATCCAAAATTAGAAATCCGAGGAGAAGATCAATGAATTGGAATGGAAGGATTTTAGGAAAAAAATTCGATAAATATTTTCCATGCACCCTCTGACCTAAGATGGAAAAAGACTTCTTTTCCCTCAAGAAAAAAGATGACGATTCCATCAGAGAATACATGGAAAACATCCCAAGTAATTTATGATACCCCTCCGGATTTTTCATTACACCTGAATGAAAGGTTGAATAATTATTTAGTGGGATGAAACCGTGCCTAAAGAAAGCCCTGGCGATCCATGAATTCGATCACTATGAGGAAATTGTCTGATTTGCACTCAAAGTTGAAATAGAGATCGATGAATCTCATGGGTATCATGGGGATAATAAGTTTAAGGTGGAATTAAATTGTGGTGAACCTATGGATAAATCCATTGGTGATAAGAAAACCCAACACCCCACTTTCCAATGGTGTATAATGAAACACACTAGAAATTTCCAGAAGGGGGCGAGGACATTCTTTAAGTGTGGAGTAGAAGGGCACGTTGTTGTTAACTACCGACAAGAAAAAACCCACAACTACGAAAAAGGTGAGGAATGCTCTATTTGACTCTCAACACAATGTTCATGGATTCAACTACAAATAAACATGATACATTACAAATTGGTTCCCCAAGATAAGGGTTTTCTAAGGCAACCAACAACCTCCCAGGCAGCAAGGGTGATATGTTTCCATCACTACCATCGAAGTGAACCCTGACAACAAAGTGGTTACCGTTAGGATAGTTATTAATTCAATAATAGTTAAATTACCTTTTTATTCTAGTTAAACGCATTATTTTATATCCTTAATGATAAGTATAAAAATCCCAACACCACTACAAATCATGGAAGTGATGATGTCGGTGAGTACGGAAAATGGGTTAATCAATACATCCCATGAATATAAATTCTCCCCTATCATAATTTGGGGATTGAACATCTTTTAAAACATCATCATACTCCCTCTAGTGGAATTTGATGAAATACTCAACATGGATTGAATTTACTTATATAGATCCAACAAAAATTTTTGTGAGAGGAAAATCACTCTCCATGTTGAGAATCGACTCCCTATTCAATACCAGTGCAAGGAGGAAGATGAATATTCTTTAGCACCATTATATCAAGCGTAGATATTACTACCCTATGAGAATGTGTATCCGGCATAGAAGATTAAATACAATGAATAAACCATCCTTGAATACATTCCTATTGTGAGGGAATATGATGAAGTATTTCTCGAGGAATTTCTTGTTCTTCCTCATAGAAGATATGTTGAATTCTCAATTTACCTTGTACCTTGGGCATTTCCAATATCCAAGACACCATATAAAATGGATATTGTAGTGATTGAAGAGAAGAAGAAACAACTATAGGATACTCTGGATAAAGGTTTTATACGCCCATCTTCTTCATTGTGGGGTGCTCTATTCCTCTTCGTCCAAAATAAGTATGGGTCAACGCACCTTTGTATTGATTATCATGATCTCACAAAATCACGAAAAAGAACAAGAATCCACTACCTCAAATCAATGACTTTTTTGATCAGCTATGTGGAGAAAAATACTTCTCCAAGTTGTTTCTATGGTTGGGATACTACCATGTAAGGATGAAGAAAGAGGATATCCCCATGACTACTCTTCATACAAGGTACGGGCAATATAAAATCATTGAAATGAATTTTAGAGTCACCAATGATCGGAAAATCCTCATTGACATGATGAATAGAGTCCTTAGAGATTACCCAGAAAATTTTGCGGTAGTATTTATAGACGATATTCTTATATACTCCAAAACCAATGAGGAGTTTGAGGACCATCTAAGCACTGTACTAGAGACCTTGAGAATGGATAAGCTCTATGTGAACCACAAAAATTCCGAGTTCTGGTTAAATGAGATTCCATTCTTGAGAAATATGATGAAAAGCAATGGGATATCTATGGATCCCTCCATGACATCTACAATTGAGTGATGTAAGAGTCCAACATCAGTAAAAGATATTTGTATCTTCATTGGGTTAGCTGGATAGTATCGCAGATTTGTGAGGAATTTCTCATGATGGTTCAACCCTCTTACTATGCTAACTCGTAAGGGAGTAATGTTTATTTGGAGTGATGAATGTGAAAGGAACTTCAAGGAGTTGAAAAGGAGGCTCATTAATATGCTTGTTCTCATATTACCCACAAGTAGAGAACATTTTTTTGTATTTAGTGATCCTTAAATGAAGGGAATGGGTTGTGTGTTAATGCAGAATGACAAAGTCATTGCCTATGGTTCAAGGAAATTGAATGTTCATGAGAAAAATGATCTGACACATGATCTGGAGTTGGATGTAGTGTTCTTCACTTTAAAATTTTGGCAGCATTACAACTTTTGGGAGAAACATGAAATATATAATAAACAAAAAGGCCTCAAGTATATATTCACATAGAAAGACTTGACCATGGTCAAATGAAGATTGTTTTAGATGATCAAATACTATGACTTCTAAATCCATTACCACCCGGGGAAAGCGATCAAGGTGGTAGATTCTCTATGTAAAAAGTATTCTTCATCTTTATCAATGATGAGAATTGAAAAGGATCCAATATTCTTTGATTTTCAGAGGATGGAAATGGTAATAATTAAGGGAGGAACATCATCAATCCTTTCTCAAATGATTATTAAACCATACCTCATAGAGAAAATAAAGGATGCTCAAAGGAAGGATGTAGAAATTATAAAAAGGGTGAAAGCTATCAGAAATGGTAAAAATTCAGATTTCATGGTTGAAATGGAGGGAATTGTGAGATTTTGGTCCTCATTATATGTTCCATATAATCCCGAGATAAATAAGGAGATTCTAATTGAATCACATAGCTCAACATTCTCAATTCACCTAGGGAACACAAAAATGTATCGGGATCTCTGAGAAAACATTTATTGGGACAATATAAAATGAGAGATTGCTGAATATACATCAAAGTGCCTAAAATTTCAATAAGTGAAGGATTAGAGGAAAAATTATAAGGGGATGATGAAACCACTACCCATACCAACATGGAAGTGGAAGAAAATTACCATGGACATTGTCACTAGACATATAAGGAAATATAGAGGAAACAATGTTATATTGGTCATTGGGTATTATCTTGATAAGACATCTCACTTTGTTGTGATTCGATAATACTTCTCATTGGATCAACTTGCACGGACATACATCAATGAAGTGGTAAGGATGCATTGAGTACCGCTATCTATTGTATCTGATCATGATCTGAGATTCACCTCGATGTTATGGAAAAGTCTCCAACATGTTCAAAGTACTAGAATGAAATTCAGAATGGCCTATCATCCCCAAAATAATGTCCAATCTGAGCAAACTATTCAGACTCAAGAAGATATGTTATGATCATGTTCTATGGACTTCAGTGGAGTATTTGACCGACATCTTGCACTTGTTGAATTATCTTACAATAACATTTTCCACTCGAGCATCTGAATGGAACCATATGAAGACCTTTAAGGGAAAAGTTGCAGAACACTGGCATGTTTGGATAAAGACAGTGAGCGTAAGCTACTAGGACTATAAATGGTCAATGAAATGGTGGAGAAGGTGAAAACCATTCCACATCATATCAAGGTGTCCCAAAGTCGACCGAAGAGTTATGCAAATAACTGTCAACGATACCTTGATTTCAATATTGGAGACGTAGTATTTCTATATACATATCTATGGAATATGGTCATGAGGATTGGAAAGAAAGGGGAGTTAATTCCTAGGTACAAAGGCCCTTCTATATTCTTGATCATGTCGGGGTTGTGGTCTATCGACTAGCACTTCCACCAACCATGGCCAAAGTACATGATGTCTTTCATGTATCCCTCTTAAGTAAGTATATACCAGACCCTTCACAGTACTATATTCATAGGTAGTACAGTTAGATGATGATCTTTTATATGAAGAGAAACTAGTTAAAATCATAGATCGTAGAGAAAATTTTATATGAAATAAGAAAATTCCCATCGTTAAGGTGTTTTGGAAAAACCACATGTTTGAAGAAGTGGTGTGGGAATCAGGGGAAGTGATGAAGAAAAGTTACCAACATCTATTTTAGTGTGGGAAAAGATAATTTCTAGGGAGAAATTTCGTAAGGTGGGATGATTTTAACGACCAAAACTTTTTTCAATGAAAATTCCTCCTAACCTAACTAAAAGTCTTATTATGATAAATGGTTTTATAAAATATGCACTTCCTTGGTTTTATGTTTTTGATTTTAAAAATATATTTAAGATTTATTATCATTGAAAATATATCCATGTAACAGTGATTACATGATTAGTATAAATATAGGGCTTTATCAAATCCAATTTACTCACACAAAAGAAGCAATGGGCTCATCCAGTAGACTTACCCCATATGAAACCCATTTGTCAGAGATTGAAAAATGAGTGGCATCATTGGGATTCACTCTTGAACAATCCCAATCTAAGATTTAAGATGTTCAGCTTAAGTGGAACCACCTATGAGAGAAGTGGAAGTTGATAGATATTACTACTCGAGCAATGTTATCCATGCCACCCCAAGAGTCTGTCACCATCACACACCATACCCTTCGATCTTATGCGATTGTTATAAGGGGTTATATAACATGACTTTCTCACAATAATTATGTGTATTATTATTTTATATAATAATGAATATACATTAAATTTATTATTGATACGTTGTAAATAATATTTAATGAAAAAATAGTATTTTTAGTTATTATTCAATCATGAGATCTATTTTGATTAATTAATGTATGTTTTTAATTATATAATATTTTATTAAAATATTATTACTAAATTAGGTTTTATTAAATATAAATGATCATATAATTTTTAAGAATACAATTGTAATATTTATTTAGGTTTGAAAGTAGTTTTTGTAAAAAATCGATGAATTTTTTATAAATGTTGGTTTTTATTTTAAAAGTAAAAAATCAAAATATTTTATAAAGTATTTACATAAAATGAATATTATTTTTGGAATCAGTACGTCGACGTTATCCAATGGTGAATGTTTCATAATTTTTTGAGAGAGTCGAATTTTTGTTTAAAAATTGAATGTCTTTTAAATATATAATGTGTTTTATAACCTCATAATGACCCAATAGTGACGTAATAAAATAATATTAACATTATTTAGGGCCAATATTTTTATTTTCTATTAAAATAATGTGATTTTATGTTTTTTTATTTAGTTTACAAAGCTTTAGTGGGCCCTCCAAGACTTAAAAAACATTTTATCCTTTTAAATTGAATTTCTTGAGGGTGTGACTCACCTCCACATAAGCTTGGATAATATTTTAACAATTTAGTCCATTTAACTTATAAAATATGTTTTTTCCACTCCCCTATTTCAAAAAAACAAGGGAAAAACCAAGTGATAGTTTTTGGTTTGGATTAATTTAATTTTTGGTGACCCAAACCTACATAATAAGAATTCCCGCTCCTATCCTATATAGAACCACCCAATCTACCACTTCCTCTTCACTAAAATCCTTTCGAGTTCGTCCAATCTCTGAACTCACCTCTCTATAATCCCCCCAAGGTGCCCCATGCTCTCAATTATCCTCTCTCAAGCATCTCTCAACCCTTTGGGTTCACACTTCCATGTAAGGGATTTCCTCATTTCTCATTTTTGTCCAAATTTCATTATGTTGTTATTCCCATTTATTTTTAATTACAAATGTTGGGGTTTTATTTCAATCCTCAGAAATACTGAAATCATTTTGTTTTAAATTTGTGATACCCCTTTTTCTATCATTAATGCCTCACATGTACACCCGTTAATATGCCAAAATTCCGTATGGAATTTCTGTCTTCTCATTTACATTCAAGATTTTGTTTTGTATTATGAGTCTAAATTCAATTACTTTTGATGGGACAAGTATATATATGACTCCCCATAATATCCATTTAATTTAAATATAATGATATAACCATTTCTCTGTCATAAATGTTTTTTATGAATTCTTATATCACGTCGTTATGCTGTTGAAATTGCACTACGATATTCCAAGCCAAACACATTGTGTAGTGAATACCATAAACATTTATCTATCAAGGGTATTCACCTTTATGCACATTTACTTATTTATTATGGATTTTATTTTATTAAATACAAATTCATTTTTCATTTAATAAATGATTATGTTTTACTTATCAATGTTTTATGATCTATGTGGAACACTTATGCATGAAATTAAATGTTTACGAAGGGTGCATGCTGATAGTGCTACAATGCATTGGGAAAAGATTAGTATCATGATACATCATGTGAAATGAGAGTTTAATCATACTAATTCAAGTAAAATTAGGGTTTACTCATGCCCCATGTGCAATGAGTCTTGGATCATGCTAAAATATTGTTATGTGTTGTGGCCACATTTATAAGTTATGATAATCATACTATATTATTCCTTTATGTTCGTGTATATTTTTTGCTCCATCGATATTCCTATTTACTAATATGTATTTTATTCAACATTTTGTGCCTTGCTTACTCCCTTACTGGGCTTTAAACCTCACCCTTTTCATATGCATGTCCTCAGGTAATCTCATGCATTGGTAAGTACGAGGGAATGTAGCGGTCATGTAAAGGGACATATCAATAATGATATTATGTTTCATATTTTAAGTCGTTATGTAATTATCCTAATCCAAAAAGACACTAGACCTCTCATTCTTCAATGTTGTATCATGTGAGGATTTTATGTAATAAATAATGTTTATGATTGTAAAAAATATCATGGTTGTCATATGAAGACACATAAAATTAGCAACAAAATATACAAAAGGACTCTACACGACAAGTGGTTATCACCCACAAGCCGTCTCCACAACACAACACCAAGGTATGAAACTCGCAACATAAACTGCTATCACCCATCACCATGTCATTACCAATGTCAAACATAATCTAGTCTATGTACACCAAAGTTGTGTATGTAGGATGTACAACTAAGCCATATATGATACCTCCCAAAGGAATCTATATAATAAGAAATACATGATGAAAAGCAAGCATGTTTTTGATTAATAAGAAAAGGTGGCAATAAATTCTAAAGAATGAAACTTTTAATGGTAAAAAATATTCAAAGGGAAATTTCAAATAGTGAAAAAACTTAATTAAAAAAATTTAATCTACCTAAATATTCCTTTCAAAAACACCCAATTTCAATGATAAATACAAAATGACCAACAACCACTAATCTCAATGGCACCCCTAGGCACTATTTAGTTTCGGGCCCCATGTACCTCATCTCTCGGTGTAAAGTAACCATTGTAATATTCTATCATGTGCACAATCCACTAGTAGGTAACATACCCATAACCTATATTTTCCCATACATCATCAATATAGTTATGTTAGTGTTGTAAATTTCCAAATTACTAAGTGAAAAATGGGAAAAACCAATTCGGATCACTAGCGTACTAGTACACATCCGCCCACCTAGATACATAGGATTCCCCCTATGCGATCAAATTAATTACACATGTTACCAAAATTTAATTTCACATAAAATCATCAGTTGGGTCTCCCACTTTCAAAACCGTACCTACACATTCTATTCTCCACTTATATCTCTCAATAAAACAATTAGAATTTTTGTAAAACAACGTCAAAAAATATAACAATGTTTTGCACCAAAAATCCATTGAAAACCCAACATTGAACACCATGCACATACCCATATTTCACCAAAACATAATTTAAAGTAGTAAAAAATATATTAAAACCATTTCAAAAATTATAAATCAAACCCAAATTAACCAACATGGGAAATCCATAAAAAACACCCATTTTCACAAAAAAATGATATTTTTGCACCATTCTCTTAACAAACTCCATCAAAAATAGTTTTTGAACTAATGACCATGTGTTATTAACATGACAAAAATTATAAATCCGACAATTCTAAATCATCCAAGAGTGCATAAAAATTGAATCACCTATAACCATCGTCAAAACACCACATCCTACTGTAAAAGTTTACCCATACCACTGCCACACCAAAAAAGAGTTCAATCAAACCTAAAACCAAAAAATAAGATGAATAATCACAGGATTATTTTTTTTGAATCCCTACATTATGGAAAATATAAAATTCAAGAAGAAATGGAAGAAATGCTAAGAAAATGGGTGGAGGAATGAAGGAAACCCACTTACTTGAGAGAACTTGTTGAAATCGCCCCATATCTACCAATAAATGAAACTTAATAAAACTAAAACTAATAGGGAGACTCATGTGAAACTAAGGAGGTAATTGTGGGACATAAATTATGGTAAAAGGAGTGAAAATTGAATGATTTATGGATGAAGAAAATTACCTTCCCAAATCTGGATGATTTGAGAAACCTAGAGTTATTTTTCGCTAATAAACAATGTAAATGAGCTCCAAATAGGAAAATCGAAAATGGGGATCAGCCTAGGGTTTTTTGCATTGAGTGGGAGGTGGAATCACCAGATAAAATTAAAAAATTAATGAGATATTAAATATCTAAATGTTTTGTTAATGTAGGAAATGGGTTCATGGGTTGTCCCAATGCCAAACTAAATCACCCAAATCCAAAATGATAATCAGTTTCTATGGGGTCTAAGTAGACATTGTGGTTTTAATAGGTTATGGGAGGAAGATTTTGAAGTGTAATGGAGGAATAATGTTAAAAAATTAAGTTATTATAAAAGATTTTTTTTAAACTCAAAATGGGCTCATGGTTTGGACCAAATCATGATGAAACCGCCATTCACAAAAAATATATGGGAAATCCCCAAAAAACAAAGTAATAATAGAAATTATATAAAAAAATACCTTTAAAAGAATTCATGGATGTGAAAGAGTTTTTTAGTAGATAATTGGATAAGAGTAACTCCTATAGTTGGATTATAATGTGATGGATATGGAAATTATAGAAAAGATAGAGATTTTCAAGAATAACATCAAAGATGTGTAGTACAAAGAAGAAGATTTATAGTTATATGAATCAAATCACACCATTTATAACTAAATTTTGTAAAAATAAATTGATATTAGATGAGACAATTAAGGTATTTAATAATATGATAAATTCATTAGATTAAATCCATAGAGATATTATTTTTGTCAAGAGTTCCTAATTGGAATTTAATTAAATAATAATTAATATCATTAAAATTATTAGTAAGAATGTACTATGAAACATAAGGATATATTTGAAAAAAATGAATAGAGAATATGAAGAAATTTTAAGGTTATTGGTGAATGGTAAGAATATCCTCAACAAAGAATTCATTGAAATTGAAGTACAATTGAAAATTATGCAAACAACATAAGAATAATCATTATGTTAATATGAAAAGTGATGTTCTCCATTAAAAGTTTTTAATAAGTATACTTCTTGCAAAGGGACTCACTTTAGTGGGAAAAGGATCTTGAATTCTTCTCGTGATACACCTACCTATAAGCTTTTGGATAAATATACATGATGGTCAAATTGATTATGCTAGTACTAAATCAAATTAATCTTCTTGTTTAGGTTAAAAATATATTTTTGTGAAAATATGGTAAAATAAATGTTCTAATACATATATTTATATCATTAAGTATAGATAGTATCATGAGAAACAAATGAATATCCCTATGACTATCCCAAACAATATAGTATTTATATCACAAAATACAATGGTGTACAGTCTGGATTGACTGTTAGTGAAGTTAAAATAATAATGATTATGGGATATTTATCTTACTATTTCGAGGTTTTAGAATTGGTCTGGGGAATTTTTTCATCATATGTAAATATATATATATAAATTAATGTCTATATTAAATGGGTAGATGAAAAGTAAAAAATCTTCTGCAATGAAGAGAAAACTATAATAAAGAATAAACCTATTCTCATAAAATTTAATTGAATGTATAGAGAACATATGTAAAGATTAAAAACAATTTTTTATAGTAGTTATGAGTAAAAGTGAAAGCCTATCAAGAAAATTTCATATACAAATGGTAACAATTGACAACACTAAAGAAGGAACAAAGGAAAAAAAATAGAGATGAGTCTACCTTGGGGTATAATAATGTTAGGAAAATGAAAAAAAATTATCCCATTAATAAACAAATAGTGATGTAACACTAATTTTGTGATATTTATATTATTGTAAAAGAGGTCACAAATTGTACTATTGAAAATTATATATATATTAGTGTCAATATAAGTGTTTTATAATGAAATGAATAATAAATATAGAAGAATAATATAATTATAGACTTAATATAATAAATTCCTGAATAAAATAGAGTTTTTTCCTAAAAAGAATAACATGAAAAATACAAAACAATATTCAGAAGGTGAAAATTGACTGGTTATATGACATATAATTGAGTGAAATAGGTACTATTATAAAATTAACTGTTAAAAACTATTTTGAATAAACTAATGTCTTCTTCTAATAGAATATTTATTTTGAAAAAATATATATATATATACATAAGGCGGTGAATGTGCCTAAGGATTTCATGAATATTTATTCAATCTAATTAGAATATGTTAGGAATTTGGAGAAAGCATGATATAATTAAGGTGTATTTATTTTAATAGTGTAAGTGTATATTCCTTATAATAATAATGATGAAAAGAAATTGAAATGCATTGTTTCCAAGGATGATATTATTTTAAAATTCATGGGAGAAGATGTCATGATGTATTAACATGAATTTGGAGCTAAAACGAATTAGGGATAGGGTTTGAGATCCATGTCTCGGACCTATCTCCCATATTAAATCTTATATGAAAAAACATACCATATTTTAAAAAAAATATTATTTTTGTTTATGTGGAGAGAATTATAGGTTCTGATTAAAGGAGGGACCTCGATTATTATTGTAAATAAATTGAATTAATAGAAAATTCATCCATTATGGATATTCTAGTATATATATTATATATAAAGTTCTATGTCGTATAAATATTTTCTTGGAGTTTTTGTTAAAAGAGATCATCCATGATGGAGAGTTGGTGGAGTGAATCCCTTGAGGTGGAGTGTACACAATGAGTGAGTTTCTAAATGAAATTAATTTATATGAATCAATATTTATATAAGAACATTAGAAAAAAAAAATTTTAAGGTATGAGGAACATTTCTCCCAACAATTCCATGAATATATCAAATTTTTTTATTATGAGTGGTTGGTTGTTAATCTAAATAGTTTTTTTAAAATAGGTGAGATCTCTTTTACCTTGGAATATTTTTTTATTTTTTGTTAGAGGTTATAAACATTTTGTGATATAGATTTGAAAAATCGTTAAAAGTGAAAAAAATTGGTATCACATACTCGAATGTCTATGTATATCATAAATATCTAGATTAATAAATACTATTTTATACATTGAGAAATACCCATGTATTATTATATTTGATTTGTTAATGGATCATACAAATTAATGTTTAATGGCATCCTTCTCTAAATGTGTTGGATCAATATATAAGTTTGAATATATGGAAGAATAAAATGTTTCAAAATCATGGATAAATAATAATGATTGATGTGATATTTAACTTACACCATCACCTTTAAATTTATTATTAAAATTAAATATTAAAATATTTAAATCAAATATTAAATTTCTATTGATAAAAAATATAATGGGGAGATTAAATAGAGAAATCAGATTGTGATGAAGATATGAACTATTTATATTTGTTTTAAATATATCAATGTATGGAAAATTCAACATATATTGATGTTTGGTGATGATGATAAGCTCAATGAAGATCTACTTTTTCTCTATTATAAATGAATGGTATTATATAATTAGAAATTATTGTTTTCTAGGAATACCTATCTAGATAAATTTTATTGAGAATTATTTACATGTGATGATTGTTGATCTTGATTGTAATGAATTAATTAAAAGTTTGGTTTAATAGAAGAATTACTATCTATAATTGTTTAAAATCTAGTTTTATGGGGCTATCAACAAGGTTTCATGAATATTTTTATTTTAAAAAAAATAGATGGAATTAAATAGGTAGTGAATCTGCGTAGAAATACTCTATTTTTAGTATTTATATGGAACAAGGATTTGGAATTGAATACATAGAGTTTTAATTTTTTTTTGGAAATTTCAAAATACATTTAATGTGTTTTAAGATGTTTTTAGTGGTTAAATATTCATTGAAGTGGTTTTAATATGATCTAAATTGATATAAATGAGTACTAAAAAATGCAAAATGATGACGAAATTTATTTATGTATTTTAAGTTTAGGATTCATTTAATGTAATTAATAAAAGTCACCCTGAGTAGACATAAATATATTGGAATTTTTTGGAACACCATGTTGATTTATAAAGGCTAGATATTCAATTCAAAAGATCTATTTTAGTAGAAGAGTGGAATATTGATAATTAATGAGATGAGAGTAAGAGTTATCAACAAAATGAAATATTAATTCCATGATGTACATAATAGTCATAATAAAATGTGTGTGATTCACTTCCAAAATAATTTATGTATAAACCTACCTTAGTGATGAAGATATATAAAGGAATGTATGATTTATTTAATATTTGAGTAAAATTTATTTAGGATCAAATTTAAAAATTAATATCATCTTTAATAGATTTCAAAAGAGTTGTCATAGATTTGAAATTGAGAAAAGGTAAAAGATCACCATGTATCCATATGAATCATTCCTATAGAGAAACTATAATTGTAAAAAACTCTAAAATCATTTATGAGATCATATGAATTATTTATTGAAAGAATAATCTATGTATGAGTCACTAAATATTTGATATGAGTTGTAGTTAGAAAATTCAGAAAAATCATGGTCTCCCTCAATAGTTTTTAAAGAGATAATAATGTCTTGTAAGGGTTAACTTTAATGAAACTTTTATAAAAATGTATGTATTTTAAATTTCTATAAAATATATCTTACAGATAATTTTGTTAATGAGAATGTTGTTCTTCTCAAAAAAAGCATCACAAATGAGAATAATATTCGAACTGAGTGTTGATAATAAGGTGAACTAGTCATTTTTAAATAAATATGATGAATACAACATGAAATAGGTTGACTATGAGATATTAATCAATTATATTTTATGAGTATTGAGTTAGAGCCACAAATGGGGAGTTGGTCATGTGAGGAAGCTCTATGAATGTGAAATTTCATGACACTGTGGAACAAATGTCTCTTAATTTCATGCAGAAAATGATATCATGGTCATTTAGATATCACATGGTGAATTATCCTGTGTCTCATGGGAGATTTGATCAGGATTAAAATAAGATAAAAACTTGAGTAATATATTAAAAAATAAAATGAGAATATATATTACTATAAATCATGGAGGATAATATATTTAACGACATAATGATATATCAATGAGATTTTTTATAGGTATTAATGTAGTAAAACAATTATTGTGAATTATTCTATCCTAGATAAACTAATAATAAATTCCAAAAGAATATATCTATATTTATAAAAAAGAATAATCCCACACCATCTTGGAAGAAGACTTTTGTTTCTTGGATAAATGAAAATGGGGAAGTCTTATGAAACCCTAATATCATATAAGATAGATGGGAAGAGAATATAGTTGACAATGCTACCTCTGTGTCAAATCACATAAAGATGATTATGAAAGAACAAAGTGTAGATTATACAATTATCTAAATTCACTAATCATTTTGATTTTGAGTGGATCTAATAAGGAAAACATGCATGTCGTGTTATTAATTGTATTCTAGCAGTTGTAGGATTATATGTTATTGGAGAATATATTATATTAGTATGGTGATATATGGATTGGAATGGATGATCTTTTGAATGAGTTAATATGCATAGGCTTAAAATAATTTGAGTGATATATTGTAGTTATATCTACTATAATCAGTTGAATGAATAGAATTTTTGATGAATATACAATATTGAGAA
Organism: Viscum album; assembly: GCA_963277665.1. NCBI lineage: Eukaryota > Viridiplantae > Streptophyta > Magnoliopsida > Santalales > Viscaceae > Viscum > Viscum album. The sequence continues at coordinate 254,207,214 of OY728128.1, read as the reverse complement.
ATGTATAATACCTACCTAAAGGGTCTACAGTAATACAATGTGACCTCTTATATTTAGGTAAAACATGTTTGAATATAACTATACATTTATTACCCTTGTATGCTTTATAGATTGAATAATCCATCAAAAATATTTTTAATTATTTTAATTAAATAGTGATAATATTTTCATATAACTCACCCCAAACAAAACAAGGAATATGTTCCATCCTTCGACCCAACAATGTAAAAACCTTAGTTCCGTTTTTTACTTTCTATATCTAATGTGGTGTTATATTTTGATAGATTATTAGAAGACACATATATATTAATTAAGATAGTGGTTGATATATCAATATGGGTTAATTAATAACAAATTTGACATTTGGTAATATAGGTTAACCTTCATTCACACCACTCCCCCACTCATCAATGTTCATATATGATCCACCAGAATATTCATTTTGGAGAATGAAAAGAAGTAACAAATATGAAAAAATGGTTCCCATAGGTAAAGTGATGATGGAAAGAGGCAGAGAAATGGAAGTAGCTAACTGATGGTCTTTATATATTTTACTGGAATAATAATGTAAGGGAGAAGGTTTCATCGGTTTAGTCAACTGATATGGGAGAGGAATATATGGATAAAAAAGAATTGTACCTATAAATAGATCTTTAAATTTTAATTAGTAAATAGTTTAAATAATTTCCATAAAAAATAATTAATGAAAATAAATTTAATGGTGGAGACTTATAAAAACTATCAGTAATTTTCTATTTATTAAAATATTACGTGTGGGATTTTAAAAAAAATAACTTTAATTATTATTTATGAAGTTTTTTTCTAAAAAAACATATAATTATATTATATAAGGACTATTTTTATATAGTTTTTCATTTTCTAATGGTTTTATAAAACCATTGAAAACAAACCACATCAAAGAATTATTTTTATTTTGATATTTCAATTTTATGATTAAAAATTAAAATAAGAAGAATTAGAATATGATTTTGGATTTGAAGAATTTAATAATCAAACAGAATGGAGTTGTTCCATGGAACTATTCCTTTATTCATTGGTGATTCCTCAATTACTCTTGAAGATTATTTCATTGTTTGGCCTTCTTCTCTAGAATAAAATGTTTATCGATTCCATGTTAGTGGTATCCTCTAAAGAATGAAATTTTATAACATCTAATTATAAAATTATTTTAATGGTCATTATTATTATTACTGATTTTTATTATTATAACTCAAAATTTAAATTTCCATTATTATTTAATGATGAAGAAAAATATATAAACAACATAATTTTATGTATTCATATATGGAATCCATTTTAAATTTCAGCATTCTAAAAGTGGTGAAATTACCATTTTACCAATTTAGATTTGTGATGTTTATATTAAAATAATAATTTAAATGTAAATATTAAGTCTCATTTAGAAATTTTATTAATTCTTATTCATTCTAAAACATGAAAAATCTTCAAGAAACTAACTATAACCAAAATCATTCAATTTCATTTAAGAACATATAAAAGTAAAATCTGTGATATTACAATAATTTATTACTATGAGACATGTTGATGGAATCAAATTAATCTCATAAATATTTTCAATTGAACATATACAATGTTGGTTATTTTTATATATTTATATCCATTAAAACGAAATTCAAACAATACACTTTTGATTATAATTTCATTACCATTTGATAATTTTTATTTTAGTAAAGACTCGAACCTGTGTGATTCCCATCCTAAAAGAATCCTATTTTTAATGTAATTTACTAAGAAATATTTGTTAATGATTTCAATATATATATCAAAACAATTATTTTTTTCATAGTTTTTATGATTATAAAAGTATTTTTTTTATTTTTTATTTTTATTTTTTAAATAAAAAATTAATATATCCAGAAATGAATTCCACAAAAAAAGAATTAAAAAATTCGGAAAAATTAAATTCATTCCTATATATGTATAAATTTTTTTATAAAGCCCATTATTTAATAATTGATTAATTTATTTTAATTCTAATCTATTTGTTTGAAAATTATAGTGTACTTTTCAAGGTGAAATAATGATGTATGATTATTTTTTTATTTGAATTATTTGTGAAATTATTAAACTAAAATGATCACTTTTCAAAAAAACTAGTTTTATGAAACGATTTTTTAATAATATGTCATATTAGATTATGATATGATCACTATATTAATAGTTTTAAAATTATTATTTCACTATCTCATATTAAAAAAATACTCAAACCACTTAATAAGAGTAGACACTTTTTATTTTACTATTATTATTAAAAGTTAGTGAATTTCATTAAATAAATGTAGTAACACTTTAATTCTTAATAATTAATATATTTTTCAATTAATTTTATAAATATATAATTTAGTTTGTTTTCATGACCCATATGAGAGGGACCTATACTATGACTCTCGAAGCCCACCTTCAATAAGAGAGGGGATGGAGACTAGAACTGAGTAGGCATATAAAAAACATGGGAGTCTTATCATGATGACCTAGACAACACACATGGACACACATCTACAAGCCTATACTATGATGAAATGTAAAATAAACTAAACAAACATCCATGAAAACATCTTAATACAATATTTAGAGTATGAAATCATGTAAATAAAGTTACCATGGATAAATAAAAGACCAAAATAAAGAGTATGAAACATAAGTCCTGCATGTATTTAAGTACCATGGGATACTGTCAAAATTCTATAGGAACACACCTTGGTATGTCTAGTCTCGCTGAGCACCATCTGTTCCTAGTCCATCTAGGACTCTATCAAATATTTGATCAACTACAGATGACATGAAATTTTTGGGTAAGGCCTAAGATGTGTTGAGTATAACAATACACAATTGGACACCGTGAAAGAAAAAATAATAAAAAAGTAAACATAGTAAGCTCTACATTAGTAAATGTCTCCAGCACATACAATAATAATATACAAATATACTTAATGAGGACACACAGTGAAAAAGGTCAGTCACAACCATATTATTCAAGACTAGGATTTTAGCTCAAAGATTCCACAAATCACTCTCCCAGAAGAACAAATTCCTAATCCTGATAGCATTGATATCATTTGACTAAGTGGTAGTACTCGTCAGGTATCACCATTTTGAAATACACACTCATGGTGTGAAGTGATATGGTACACAAATAAGGATCACACCGAAGGCCATGGGGTGATACTAAAAACACAGTCTTGATTAACCCTCTATATAGAGGATCATCTCAGGCATAATGTTGGTCATGATGACACCAATAACTCCACCTAGTGCTAAATATGAATAGAGAATATCACTCTGGGGCTCACATAGGGATTCAAATGAATGTATACAATAATTTCTTCTTAATGGATTATAGTCGGGGGAGTATAATATGCTTCCATACTATCCCTAAAAGAAAATATAAGGGGAACACACCCTAATGGAATTGATCCAATAAACCAAGGATATGGGATCCAACCAATATCTGTGAAAGTACACATAGTGTAAAAGGGTTACACGTCATGTCCCTTCACCCCAGGGTATACCTATTTAAATAGCACGTGTCTCATGTTGTGTCCATGTATAAGTACACGGAGTGTTTAATGCCCATGTATTCTTCCCATGATATAGTACATAGTTCTGGCCTGTGTACATGTTCCCGTGTGCTAGAACACAAATTTTCGTATGTACTTTAGTTCAGGAAAAGTCTATGTAGCGAAGTACACAACATTCTCACCACCTGTGTTCTACAACCCATGGCCATGTACCCTCAAAAGAATATGTAGAGTCTCCAGGGAGAGACCATATTCTTTTTGAGAGGGTCACATTTTATGTCATACTAAAGTATCTCCCGAAACCCTAGCAGTCACACAGGGTGGCACATGACATGTAGATTCGGTTTACATTCCATGCAATGAAACATTTCCTTGAATTACAGATCTATATACACATGTTTGTTCCTTCATCCAATATTCTATACGATGAATTCATTTATGGGAAATCATGAAATATTCTTCAATGAACAGTTCCACCACCGAAAAACATGATTCATTAGGATATCTTGAACCGAGATAAAATAAATAGTGCCCCTGATAATGAAGAATTGGGATAGAAAATCACAAGAACAATCCATAGGAATAGGCCTTGATCTATTTATATATCAATATTTGTTCTTTTACATTAGAAGAAAACATAAGAATCAATAATCACAAATAACTATCCAGGTAAAATTTCTATAAAAACCCCATCCCACAATACACACATTCCACAAATCAACCCATTTGTCAATTAGTTTTTTTCACCATTAAAATCACTAATGGGGATGAAATTAAAATAAAAAATTCCCAACCATGATTCATATTAATTGCTTATGAAGAAAAGGGTTATTCCATGATCATTGGTGTGATCATTTAAATCTTTTTCTCATCAATCATTGATCCAAGATTCGGTCATTGTTTGTCTATGAAAAATCCTCCTACACTCTCCCCAATGGCTCTCTAAAGGTTCCAAGGTAATGAAACTAACCCAAGATTCTAAAATAGAAATAAATTTATGTACTCTCTAATCACTTCATCAATGAAAATAATTAAAATAATTTATTTAATTACATTATTAATTTCCACACCTATGGGGAATTATCCTCAAATGACCTGCCCCGACCAATGTAAAGTATCGACATAGGTAAAAACCTACTCTTAACTTAAGAGTGACCTCATATTTTTGATCTGATCACACATTTAGATATTATTTCTCTTTTTCAAGAAAACTATGTGTTTTTTCTATTTATTAAATTCAGTTTATTTTAAACATTTATTTTTGGAACACTGGGCCATATAATTGCATGTTTTGGTAGTTCTTGGTCTCAAAAATAATCCATATAATATCCAAAAATAATTCAAGGATAACCCAAGTCATTAAATCATCCCCACCATGCGTATTTATGCACCAAAATTCCAAAATAATTTATACTTAAAGAGATGTGGGTACTAAGAATGAATATGTGATTCTCGCTCCAACGTGCTCACCTAAAAATACGCGTTATTCCAACGAAAATGACCTAAAGGGGGTTCTTATACACATATTATCATCTCTTGTTGATCCTTGAGCTATATTGTTTACTCAGTAATGGTAGAACCATCCTTAATGTCCAGCTCACCCCAGTCGATAACATTTGATGGGTCATGTACATGCCACCTCACCTACGACACTTGGAAGACATCATGTACCCGGTCTAACTGTGGTGGCAGAGAAAAGTATTATACAAACTAAAAAACTCATCATAGTATCTAGAAATAGAAAATTAATCTCTTATATATATTTCCACCCCATCTAAATATCTATAATATACATCATGTGAAACCCATAGGAACACATGGTCCCCTTTCATGAACTCTAAAGACCTCTATCATCTATCACCATAAGAATTATGATTTCTCTTTATAGTATTCATATACTATTGGATGATATGATCCTTCTCATTAGTTTTTGTACCAAATCTATACTCATGATGGACAACTATCCTAAGGTTTCCCAGAAAATAGATGACCAAAATGATTGGCCATAGAAAACATATAATGTTTCTATAACGATGGTGGAATGGTTTCTGCTATTGTACACAAACTCCACTAGGGTATGGCGATCCTTCCATATATAGTAAAACTCCAACACATATGCTCACAAAATTTCCTCTAAAACTATAATGGTCTTCCAAATTTAATGGTTAATTTGGGGTAGATCATTATTCTCAGGAATAAATGAGTCCTAAAATCCTCCTATAATTTATTCGACAACCCAGATGTGAAGAAAGTATCATAGATAGAAATGATCTTTTATGAAACTTCATGGAGTCACACTATCTACTACATGTAGAGGTAACCCAATCCCTCTATTAAAATATGGTCCTATATATCTATGAATTGGGAAAACATGGTGAGTCAGTTTATGATCACCCAAAAGGAACTGTGTTCCTGGGACAAACATTGTAATCCCATCATGAAGTGGATGGATTCCTGTCCCACTTATATTATGGAACTACTAGGGGTTATGAAATAATATTTGTAACATGGTTCTCATCCTTCACTTCCTGATAATTATTGAATCAATATATATACTCTAAAAATCACTTCTTCATTCCTAGTTATCAAAAATGACCTCGGAGGTCTGAGAACTTGTTTTAAACAATTGGATGTTCCATAAAATGAAATGTAAGAAACTATCTTATAAACTCCTCATGTAACACCACTGCCACTATCATGTTTCCTCTTAAAACAATGATGTTCTCCACAACTTCATAAAATCCATCAAAGGCATGCCCAGTGGATATCTATGTAAGCTGGGTCTCAAAGTCTACATCCCCTAATTGTGCCTCCATGGATCACTACAAGAGAAATTGGGTAACATCCATTAACTAGAGGTTCGATAGAACATCTCTATCCATAAAATACAAATTTATCAAGGCCAAATATTTATATGCCTCATTCAGTAACAGAAAAAATACATCATGATGAAAGAATCTGCTACCATGCTCCCCATCCTAGAAGTATAGAAAATTACAAAAGGCATAATATTGGAAGAACAATATACATCACCTATGTCTCATGATAAGTTATTTATGAGATAAGATATACATTATACTCTTGTGATTATAATATATGATAAACCACTCACCCCTCAAGTAGTTTCACAACATAATTTGTGAGAAGAGTAGCACCACTAACTCAAGATCGTGTGTTGCATAGTTCTTCTCTTGGGGTCTTAACTAGAATGAAACATATGAAATCAACACATGTCTCTATATGAGTACACAAAAATGAATACTTCCTGATGCATCATTGAACACTATGTACTTCACACCTTTCTATGTAAATCTCAAGATGAGAGAACTCATCAAACTCTACATCAACTGATAATAAGCCTGATGACACCTCTTCATCCACAAAAGGAATCCCCTTTCAAGTCAAATATTTCATGGGTATTGATATTATAGAGATATAAAGTACGAATCTCTAGTAATATCCTACCAGCGCAAGGAATCTCTTTACCTCCATTACACTATTCAGTGGATCCCAAGCTAAGATTTCCTTCATTGTGGACATGTCCACTACCACACAATTAGATTAGAATATATGTCCCACAAAGTGTACTTCTGTAGTCGAGAACTAGAAATTATATATATTTTCATAAATATAGTTCACTTAGAGTGTTTCTAGAACTGTCTTCGATTATTTTTCATTATCCTCCTCAGATTCTAATTAAAAAATGATATTGTAGATGGGGTTGTTAGGTTATTTTCAAAGTAGACCCAAAAGTAATACTTAATGTTTATATATATATATGGATATGTGGAGACATATTTTATATTCCTGACTCATATATAGTGTAATTCCAAAAAACATCATGATTGAAAGATTGCTAGTGGATGACAATCCAGTCTGTTTGTAGGAGCTGCTAGTTGCAAATATTTATGAGTGCTTGTTGTATATATACCAAGGTTGGTCTAATTTATATTTCTTTATACCATTACAATTGTTTTGGGTAAATATATTTTTTCACTTTATAATGTATGGATTCCAAAAATCCATTCGAGATTCCATAGCATATGTATTGTTCATAAATTTTGTTCACCTCCCTAGTTTTAGAACATCCATATAAATATATAGAGATTATCAAAAGTATAATTATATCTTCAGAGTTCAATTTATTAATATAAAATGAGGTTCCAACTGTGAAAATTATCAATTATTTCTCTGAATTTTTTTAGAAGTGGTTTTAAAAAATAGTTTTTTGGTATTTTTCTTACCAATGATAATAGATTGAAATGTCATTTTTTAGATATATATATCATAATATGGTAGTGAGATAGTTTTTATAATTGATTATTTAGAATGATATATAGGTTAAAATGGAAATTCATTCCAAATAAATCGGTGTTGGACTATTTCAATGTTATACTATACATTGTAAATATTCATACATTGGTGGAATGTTGAGTGGGTGGATGGATAGTTAAACTATTCGATGGACATGGAAATAGGGAAACAAGATACAAATAGGTTGTGGTAAAAAAATATCATTTACAAAGTTAATAGTTTATCACAATCAGAAGTACCTTTAGTCTTCTCAATATCTTATAATTTTGAAGCCCACACAAAATTATCGTGGACTAATAAAAATTTTCCTAGATATAAAATAACTCACCGCTTCATTAAATACCAAGAAGAACACCCCAAATTCCACTTTAAATTATATATAATTTAAATCCCACAATTTTAAACATATTAGGATAGTGGTAAATGTTCTTGATGACCTATGTACTACATATTAACCCAACGTGTGAATTACTTACATTAGAAATCTAATAGAAGCTACTTATTTCCCCATTATAAATAATCCATGTGAGGTCCACATGATATTAATTATTTGAAAATATTAATTCATAGAAATGATGAAAAATTTCCCTACACAAAAATAATATTTAATAAAATCGATTATAGAGGGGTTAATATAGTAGATAATAGAATAATCGATGATGAATCAAAATGGCTCACTAACTATAGATATTTCTCACGAAAAAATATTCAGATAAACCATTTTATGCTTCTAACTTTGATTAAAATAATTATATTTTATCTTAATAAAGAGGACATTGGCCATAAAAATATTGGAAATCACTTCCCAATACACTATAATATGAACCATGATCTATGTTGTAGAGATATAGGGGATTCCAGTGGAAGTGATTTGATTTCTAGAGAAGATGAAAATTCTATATAAAAAAATATAGGATCCATTTCAAATTTACATTATTATAGGTTATTTTAGAAAATGAATAAAATCTAACACTATATCATATAAGTATAAACTCTATAAATGTTCTTGTAGGGTAGCTACACACATTCATACTAGAAAAGAAGGTAAACCCTTGACAAAAACTTATATATATTTATATTCTACATTAATGTACAATAATATTATGATTATATTATCTAGATACAAAGTGAAAGACTATATTATTCATCCATCAAAGATGATAAAGAAGCACGAGAGTGGAAGACATTAGGAAATGAACAATTTATCGGGTGAACTATACGTTAAACCTGGTCCACCTCTCCCGCCACACTGCCAGCCATTTACAAAATGGGATAAATATATGATTAAACACGTAAAATTAAGGAACAAAAATTGGTTTTTAACTTCAATTATCACATATCTCATCATAATTTCCACTGTATTTTTCTTTTCCCACCACAACACCAATATCTTTTAGGATATAATTCTCTTTAAATAAATTTAATTTCTTCGATATTTTGAGATACATGCTACCGTAAAACTAAATGTACTTTAATATAATATATCAATATAACCGCACCATGTAATAATATAATGAATAGTAATAACCAATTTTTTTTAAAAAAGATTATAATTAATTTAGATAAAGAAAATATAATTTTACAAATTCTAGAATATTCTTAAAAATAGAATTTTCCTCTAAAATATATTTATTGGTGACTATGTGACAATAATGAAATAAATTTATTCCAATTTTTTTTATATAAGTAACTTTGTTTTTTAAATCATCATGTAAAATTTATCCTACTTTTTTGGATAAATACCATTCATTGCGGTTTATGGTTGTAATTTAAAATTATATTTTTAAATTTTATTAAAGTGTATATTAAATAATGTATTCTAGATTTTCAATTATGAGGATTAAATTTAATAAATAGTTCCCATTTATTTTTATCAATATGAATAGTATTTGTGGTAATTTTTGTCAACTATGAACGATAAAAATGGGTAAAATATGTTTAAAACCATGGCATGAGATCTCAAAATCATCAGAAACATTAAATTATTTTATTATATGGTATTAAATCTACCATTTATATTCTAATTTCATATATTTGGCCTTTTGGTTCCATTTTCCCCTGATAATAAAATTTATATTATTTTAATTATAGAATACTCCAAAATGTCACTCTCTTGACTTTAATATCTCTAAAAAGTTCAAATATGGATAAATAGAGGATAAATTTAGTGATAAATATTTATATTTAATATTTATTAATTTTTTCATGTTTAATTATTTTTAATTTTTAGTGATGAAAACATTGACGTAAATGATTACACAATGCTGACCCATTTCCTGTGCAAGTAGTAGAAAAATCAAGTAAATAATATTAAAAATAATGAAAGTAATATTTTTTTTGTTATTCGTAGTTCCTATATATTTTAATATAATAATAAAAATCATTACATTTTTATTAACAGTTTATATTCTAATTATATTACTATCATGGGTCTTTGATGGCAAATTATATGAATCATGTGAAAAATGACATTAATGATACTTTATAAAAAATAATATTTTACTATTTTTCTAAAATATGTAAAAAAAATTAAAAGAGAAAAAATATGATGATTTTTTTTTGAAAACGTTATCCCTTGTCCATTTATGATCTATTTATTACCTTATATGTAATATTATAACCCTTTAAAATGGAAAGTGTTATTACCCCAATATTAGTTACAATTGGTTAAGAAGGGAGTTTCATAAAAAGGATAATGTTCAAAATGACACACAAACATGTATAAATTTCATTTGAGAATGATACCTCTAAAATATATCTTTTTTATTCAAATTAATTTTTGTTTTTAATTAATATAATTGTGAAATACCTAAATTATATTTAAATTTTATATGTAATTCAATGTTTATTCGTTCTCTCCCTTATAAAAAGAAACTCTTATATTTTTATTACACTAATTTTATCCTTATAGATCACCCAAAATCTACCCATTAATGTCATAAACCCATATATAAATGAATTTTATTATATAGTATTCTTAATAGAAAGTTCCATGGGTCCTTAATAAAGGATCTAATTGAGGATTACAGAATAATATATAATCATCTTACCCGAACCCTCTCAAATTATTTATTCTTATAATTCCTATGATTATTTATTATTCGTCAACAATTGATACTTATGTTTCATAAATATTTTTAAAAGTTAATATATTTAAATTATCACTTTCATTAACCATCGATTTAATCAATTCGAAAGTGAAATATCGCTTGTACGTATTTGTGGACTACCACCTCTACATAATGGAAAAATTCATTTTCCATCACCATTATTCATGGATAGTTATTATGATTAAATCAATGTTTATATATGATATTAATTATATAATTAAGAATTTATAATTATATTATAAAATATTACTAATTACCTTCACATTAGTTGAAAAATGATAATGTTGTACATGTGTTAATGTGGACCACCATCTTCATAGATAGATGTGATTTGTTTTCCATTTCAACATTACCTGGATGGTAAAAAGTAAAAATTTAATTAATATATTTTATTTTATAATTATTATATAAATATAAATTATTATTTAACTTCCTTTCATTCTATCCTTAAAAAAGTTAAAACGTGATTCATGTGTATGTATGACTTACCTTCTCCATGAATGATGAAATTCATTTTTGTATATCAACATTTTTTATGGACGATTATAAATAAATAAATTCATATTTATACATAATGTATATATATAATATTTATTTCATGATTAAAATTCTATATATTGTTTAACCACGATCAATGTATAAGGACTTTTATTTTCAAACTGAAACATGCTGAAAAATGAAGCACTTATCATATAGAAAATTGATTTTAATAAAAAATTGTTAAAAATGGGAATTGAGATGTTAAAATTAAATAATATATGGTATGATATATATATTATTATATTTTTATAGTACATTTTTAATATATATATATTTATCACATTGTAGGTTTGAACATGTATTAATAAAGATAAAAATTGAGGTAGGGGATTTATGATTCTATTGAATTTTAATCACGGTTTTTTATAATTGAATTTCCATTATAGAAAATATATGATCATTTTCATTAAAAATACAATTCATTATTATTTTCCTATGGTTATTTTTGTGATATTTTTGTTTTAGTATTATATTATTCTATTTATTATAGAAAATGGTTCATGAAATGTTTTCATGAAATGAAGGCATTAAATCTCCTATTTTGGTCAAAAATATTTTCCTATATAACCAGGATTTCTATATTGTTCTCAAGAATGATTTGAATATTAATGATTTATTAATTAAATTCATTTTTACCCACATTTTACATTGAAAAAATATTTTAGAATGTAACTTGTTGTTTCTTCCAAAATAGAGTAATTTTTACCATAGGTGTGAACAAAATATTTATTTTTTTAATGATCAAAATGTGAATGGAATTTCCTGTAATCATGAATGCTGAATTATTTTAAGCCACATCAACATCTCCATGTTTCTTTTCAAATAATTTTTTCCCTTAATATTTTGGAAAAATTAGGATTTTAAATAAATGGTTTCACAATGAAATGGTTATTTTCAATAAGAAATATTATAGTGATATTTTTATGAAATTTTTCAACTATGTTAATATCAATTGATGTTACTTATGATTTACTGCTGATACAATCCAATGAAATTGTCCTTATACTTTCTTGTGATTGTTTCTTTTTTATGATTATGATATTTTGTAGAATCACATTTCTATTTTTCATGGTTTATGCTTTGGCGAAATGATGAAAAGTTTATTAAAACCATTTTAACTAAATGGTCTATAAAATAATGATTGGATGAATGTCTTATGTTACTGTTGAACACATATGTTCTTTTTTCATTATGTGATGGCTGGTCTTGAAATTATATAGTCCCCTAATGTATTGGGTAAAAATTTATATCGCATGAGATAATTATGGGAAACGATTTGATGTGATCAATATACATTAGGAAAAAAGGTAGGGATCACCCATCCAATATGGGAAACTTGTGGTGATGAACAATAAATTATTATATGGGACATAGGTGTTGCTGCATGATACATATTATTGTATAATATTTATAGTTAATCATTAATTATGAAATGGATTATATTACAATGATGACGCTAAACTTTTTTGGACATGATTATATAATTATTATATGAATTTATATTTTACGAATAATTTATAGTAATTCAGTACTTTTATGATTCATCGTTTTTGAAATGATGATGTTTTGCTTCATGAATCATATTTATGATCTAAAAAATATAGGGTGTGAAAATTTTACTTTATGGTGATGATATGACACCCCTATACTTATCTAATGCATTAATATGATGATAAATTAATATCTATCTTATTTATCCTTATGGATCATCTGATATCAATCGTTCATTATGTTACCTTTACCCATGTTATGAAGAGTGGTTTTGAGTAGGTTCTTCCAAGAATGGTAGAAATTGTGAAGAATATTTTTAGAGATGATTTAGAATATACCTCAATAATATGTTTATGTACATATTCTATTAAAAACTGAACCTTTTTACTTCTGGTGAGGGATGTAATATTATATATTTAATATGCATCTATAATGATTTAATTATTTTAAATGAAACATTTTGGTCACCAATTCATATATCGGAGAAACGTTTAGTAAATATTTAGTGATTACATTTTGATAACGTTGTTGAAATACTTTAGGATAAGTCTTTATATAGGATATAATTATAATGTTTTGGAAATGACCATGTGAAACCGTAGATAATCCTAATGTTTCCGAAACTGAGAAAATTGTGTAATGATTTAGGCATTCTTTGAATGATATTTCTTGATTCTATAACAGCACATTATAATTTATATATCATGGTGCCTAAAAATTTCATTTGGGTTTTAGTCAATGGATATAACCATAATACATAATAAAAAAAATTAATGTGATGAAAAATTCAATGATTTTCCACCTCAGATACCAAATATACCATAAATTTAATGAGCAATCTTATTGTTGAGGTTGTCAAAATTTCACAGGTGATTAATATTGATGTATTCCAATTAATCAAATGAGGTAATAGTGTAATGTTTCATATTTCCTGAGGAAACATTGTCAAATTGTTATTGATTTTTCTGATCCAATAGTGGTTGGGTGATGGATCATCACCGTTGAAAAAATATCTTCTTTTCTCCAGTGCTCAGAAAAATAAAAAAGTATCCTAAAAAATCATCACATTGAAGGGGAATCTGGACCTTGGTAGAAAAATAAGAATAATATGAATGAGAAGGGATAAATTGAAATTATATAATAAGAACATTTTATGAGGAAATGTTTTAGTATGTACGTCCCTCGTATTCTACATTAAAAAATTGATAAGGAATTATAAACGTTAAAGGAGTAGCATGATGAATCTATTAGTGCCTATGAGGAAAATTATACAACACATTCAAGGTATTATTCTGGTTTACATCATCTCAAAAAGAAATATTTATCTATTCTTTAGTGGATTAAAACTAATTAACTCATAGTCATTAGTCATAAGTGAATTTTTTATATATTAAGAAATATTTCAATGATCTCTCATGGATGTAAAATAAATTGTATATTTTCATCATTCCCATGGTTTTAATAAGATAAGGATATTTCATTTTCATGAAGACTCGAATAAATCACAAGGTGGGAAAAATTTCTAGTAATACACATGATAGAAATGTTAGATGAACTATCTTGTAAATTTCTTGAATGGAATTGGGCAGTTCTTTAAATAATGAAATGTTACTCATATAACCCTTTAATGTCAAAAGGTGAAAAATAATCTAATTAATTTAATTGAGAGAAAGATTCCAATTAATTATCATCCACACCATAATTACTCAAATGAATGTTTTATAGGAATTACACCCACTATTGTAGGAATATGATGTTTGGTGATGATTATAGACATTAGAAACCACTAAATCTCAATGAAAAATGGAGATATTAGGTGATCACGACTATCAAGCTGGGTTGTATGATTGACACAGTAAAAGGTAAACTAATCATCCACTATATAATAGATAATTTCTTATATTATTCTACATCTTCAAAATTAATATATAAGTAATTTTCAAAAGGTATATAATTGCCACTACAATGAATGGATGTTGAATTAATAGTGAAAAATTATAATGGTATGATAGTCACATTTCATGACTTTAGTTACTCTCCAATTGATGTTTTTGGGAATGTAATTCTTGTAAATATTTTGATATTCCCTTTATTGCAATTTTATGTGATTCTATAAATATATTGGATTTAAGTATATAGTATCAATATTATTTTATGAGTAGTAGAAGCCATATTTTAAAATTCATAATGAACAATTATTTGTTTATTGATGTAAGGATGGATAAAAATTTCTAGTGGAAATTAATTCTTAATTTTTTGTTTTAAATCATATGCATGAAGGGTATCAATATTAGATAGTACAGAAAAAAAACATCATTAATGATATGATTATTTTATGGTAGATTGATCATGTCATTTCAAAAGAGTTTTTTACTCATCATCTGAATCATTATGTGGAGTTTTCAATAGAATTTAAACCATGTTATATGCATATTTTATAGAATCGATATATAGTGGACCCAATTAAAATGATAAAATTGAAGTTGAAACTCTATAATAATCGTCATATGTGATTCGTAAACCCTATCTAATCACAATGGGGTTCACCTATTATTTTTGTTAATGAGATATATGGTTCAATGTTTCATAACATTGATAATAAATAAATTATTAAGGTCACTATCAAGAAAATGTATCATATACCCCATATTGATTATTTTTTGATCAATTATGAGGATCTCAATAAATTTATAAGATGCAGAATTATTATTTATATAACCAATTTAGTGTAAAGAAGGACGATACCATCCAAATAGAATTCTCCACGAGGTAGGGAAACTATGAATTTATAATGAGGCCATTTTGACTTACTAAGGCCCCTACTATATTCTTAGATTTAACGAAAAAAATCAGCGGTTACCTTGACATATTTTTGGTGGTATTTATAGATGATATTATTATATATTCTTTCTGTAATAAAAATAATGATGATCATTTAAGAATTGTGTTAATGGCCCTGAGGTGGAGAAGTTATTTTCAAAATTTACAAATAGTAATTTTGGTCTTCAAAAAATTTCCTTCTTTGTTAATATAATATCATGTGAGGTTATATTATTGGATACATAAAATATGAATGTTATCGGGAAAAGTCTTTGAAAAAATAAAGTAACTAAAATACATTGTTTTCTTGGTTCCAATGGATAATACCAATGTTTTCTTAAATATTTCATACAACTATCAAATCAAATCACCATGTTAACTCGGAAGGTGGTTATATTTTGTGGAAAGATGATTATGATTGCAATTTCAAAGATCTAATGGGATGGTTGGTCGGTGAACCTATATACACACTACCCTATAATGGAGAATGGTTTTTATATATATTGATGAATAGAATATGGGTTTGGGATTAATCCTCATATAAAATTATTTGTTATATCATATAAATCAAAAAAAAACATTCATCAAACAATTTCCCAACATCATGATTTAGAGTTAGAAATAGTAATTCTTCATTAAATATGTAGAGGAATTATAATTATACAAAAATGTGTGAAATATATACTGATAAAAAATTAATTTATATATTCACTTAGAAATAAATGAATATTTGTAAGAGAAGACTATTAGGGTTGATTAATGATTATGAATTCTCAATACATTACCTCCCTGGGAAGGTGAAAAAGGTGGATGATGCTCTGGGTCAAAGAAAACCCATGCTAGTTTTCCCATGATGTGGAAACAAAGATTTAAAATACTTATGGATTTACTTAATATA
Organism: Viscum album; assembly: GCA_963277665.1. Taxonomy (NCBI): domain Eukaryota; kingdom Viridiplantae; phylum Streptophyta; class Magnoliopsida; order Santalales; family Viscaceae; genus Viscum; species Viscum album. Next base: position 254,190,481 of record OY728128.1, on the reverse strand, counting down.
TAACATCAAATAATATATAAATGGGATGGATCATATCTTTCTGAAATTAATTTTCATCTATTCATCCATGTGATAATGAAATAGGTGTAGAGGGAAGATGTATAAATATAGAAGAAAGCGAGGAGTGTACATTAATTATACCATGATTTTGAGGGAATGGTAATTCGTAGGAATTTATTATGTTTCCCTTTAATATGATACGCGAATGAGTTCTTTGATAAAGCTATTAGTTCATAATTTTCTATTCATCCAAGAAGTACGAAGATGTTTTAAGATAAGATGGAGTATTTCTAGTGAGACAACATGAAATTGGATATTGTACAATATGTATTTGACTGTTTTGTATTTCATAATGTTAATGCTTAGAGAAAAAATTTAAATTGGCATGTTAATAAAATTACCCATACTTGGATGAAAATTGGAGAAAATTACCATAAATTTCATAGTTGGACTCCCCACAAGTTCTAAAGGGAAAAACATTATTTTTGTTATAGTAAATCAACTTATAAAGTCATTAATCTTCATTAATACCAAATAATATTTCTACCTTTCTCATATTTCCCAAATATATTTTGATAATGTGGTAAGATAACATGGAGTAACAAATTCCATTATATCTGATTAGGTTCAATGGTTTTCGTTGATGTTCTTGAGAATTATTCAAATTGATTTGAATATAGAGTTGAATTTTTGTACAAAATATCATCTTCAACATTATTATCAATCTAAGGGTAACTTTAAGAATAAACAATGCATGTTGATAGATTTATCTATATATATTAATGATTTTTGGAATCCACACCTTCCTTTGGTAATTTTATTTATATTAATAATTTTCATTGATATATTGAAATGTATCCTTATGAATTCTTCTATGGAAATCTAGGTAGAACTCCAACATGTTTGCTGAAAGTTGGAGAAATAAATCTATTATCATTGGATATATTTAAATAAATGGTAGAGCATGTTGGATCTATTTGGAAACACATAAGGGTAACTTGGAGTAAATATAAAAATAATACTGACTATAATTGGTGATACCTAGAGTTTGAAGTTGCTGAAAATATATTCTAATGTATATATGTCAGTATGATTTTTTTTGTTTTTATAAAAAATGTAATGTTGAGGACTAGATAGATAGTACCTTCTGATATTTTGGATCTATCGGGATGGTATCTTATTATTTGACATTTCCCAAAAATCTCTCTCATGTTCACAATGTGTACCATGTATCTCTCATAAAGAAGTAAATACATAGTACATAACATGTAATAAACTCAGTGGTTTCTCCATTAGTGATGTAACTCTCTTATGATGAACAAATATGGTAGATTTAGTATTTTAAATAGAAAGTGCTGTGAAATAGGACAACTCAACATGTCAATGTTTTTTTTGGATTTACCAGAAATTAAAGAAACCTAAATGGCAACCTGATAATGTGATTAAACAGAAATATCCTTATTTTTGTGTCAATTTTATGTAATTTTAAGGGTAAAATTCATTTTGGGATGGGGGTATAATGTAACACCCTGACAAATTATGATATATTTATCATTAAATATATAAAAATTAATTGTTAACTTACCGTACATGTAACCCCAAACCAAAATCAACCATAAAATATTATACCATTATAACATAGTATTCAAATATTTATAATTAATAGTAATAAACACATTTTAAAAAATTGTATATGAATAATTTAGATTAATAAAATATGTTTTTAGTAAATTCATTATATGTTTAAAAATATAATTTCCATAAAATTGGATTTATTGATTTTGATGAAAAAGTAATATAATTATTTTCTACCAATGTATATGACATATAGAACATAATTTTTTAAATCATCCTGTCCAAATTACAAGGTGTGATTTTTTAAAAAAACTATAGAATGATTTATTTTTGGATTAATCATGATCAAGTAATTTTTTTATAGGAAATTTTATTTTTATTTAAATCATTTAAAAAGATAATATTTATATTAAAATGGTTAAAAAGATACATTATATTATTAATAATCCATTTATGTTTTTGTGGTTCATTTTATTGTGGTTTTTGGTATAACACATTTTATACTTCAGAAACCATTTTTTGGAAAACTTCTTGTCATCGCGTTTTGTGGCTATAATTTTACTGTATATTTTTCAACTTATGTGAATTAAATATTTAAAAATTTATTCCGTATTTTGAATTAGGATGTTTAAATTTACTAAATAGTTTCGTTTTATTTTTTCATTATTAATTGTAACAGTGGTAATTATTTATATATTATGTAAGTGTAAAATTGGAAAAAAATTGTTAAAAGAATGAGATAAGTTCCAAAAAACAACCAAAAACATTTATCTATTTCATTGTATTGGATTAAATTTAACATATTCATCCATAGTTTTAATATATTTAATTTTAGTGCATTTTCCCTTTGTAATGACAATTAAATTATCTCAATTAATAAAATTTTAAAAATGTCACTATCTTGATGTTAATATTTCTAAAATTTTAACGTAATAATAAATAGTTGACACGTTCAATTTTATTTTTTTATTTTTAAAATTTAAATATTTTATTTTATAAAGATTATAAATTTTTTATTTTAAAATATAGAATCTTTACCTTAAATCATTACACAACCTTGACACAATTCTACTAAAAGTAGTATAAAAATCTGGTAAATGATTTAAAAAATATAAATGTATTGTTATTTTCATGATTTATGTTTTCCTACTAATTTTATAGATTAATAAAACATATTCAGGATGTGTGAATTGATTTATTTGAATTTACATACTATATTGATGTCCTTAATGTCAAATTATTTAAAAAAAATTGAAAATGAAAATAATCTTATTTTATAGACATTAAAATTTAATAAAATTATTTAAAAATAATAAAATTATTGACATAGTAGATTTATTATCATAAATTGTCTAAAATATTTCTCCTTTCCATTTTTGAGGTAATTATTAACATATATGTAAATTTATAACCTTTTAAATTGAAAATGTTGTTACAATAATTAATGTCAAAATTTGTTAACTATAAAGACTTAGGTTTTTTTCAGTTTTATTTTTTATTAATTAATTGATAAAATTCTGATATGAGGCACTGAGACACCATGTGATTCCCAAACCCGATGCACTAGAAATATTTTCGTGAAAAAAAATGTTCATTTATGTAATAAACAGTGCAGGTGGATTTTCTTAAAACTACAATAACTCTTAAATGGGTGTATGGGTAAGAAATATGAGGGAACCGTTGCATTCAGAACAACGAAATTGCCTTAGGCAGGGGAAGATATCAACCAATGTGTATCCACCCTGAAAGTTATTTTGTATAAGTATCTTTAATACAATATTTAATGAAAATATTTTTTTTTGATGCGGTGACTGATTTTCATTATATTAGAGTTCTTCCGGAATCCAGAGTTTTAATGACCCGCTAATTATCAGTGGCTTGAGAGCTCCACGAATTATTACTATGACTTAAGTGACAACCCCAAGATGCCAAAGGCTGGAAATAAATGCCGAAGGGTTTCAAATTCATGTTGGGGGATGATTTACCCTTTATGAAAAATCCCAAAAACCATCCATGCATAACCAAACATTCCCTAAATGATGCATGGATAACGAATAACAACTAAACAACTTCATTTATTTCAAACCACATCAAGAACACAACAGTGGAATAACAAACCAATCATCAAAGTACATGGCGGATGAACCACTCAAGACTCTCAAAAGACACCACGACTTCGTGCTCCACATGCTCCATGCTCCACAACATCTCCTAAGCATCACCATGAGCAACTAGAAATAAGATGCTTTACCTTTACAAGTATCCTGGAATACGAATTCTACAAAAGCACCAACGTTCCAAACCAGGGGTTAGTATAAAACTCAGTAGGTTGTCCCTAATGACTTCCCTACACACGCAACTAGGATAGAAGAGTTAGCCACATTTATATAAAAAACTAGTTTATATAAAACATTTTCTTAAAAGAAGTTTATAACTAAATATAAACAAGTTTCCAAAACCATTCATAACTACAGTCATTCCCAGAACAATTGAATCCAAATTCCCAGCAAGTTATTTTTCCAGAAAAATAACAAAACAAGCTTAAGAACTATTTCACAAACATTCTTTTTTGGCATACCCAACCATCTCCACAAACCCATGAAACCAACCATGCATGCTACCTGGAAGAGGTGAGAATCCCTAACCATTATCCATCCCAACCATGATTGGGGAGACTTCTTACCCTTATCCAACCCAAATGCACATGAATGCTTGATGGGGGAGAGACCTAACCCCTATCCTTCCCAACACTGATGGGGGAGACCCCTAACCCGTATCCTTCCTAAATGCAATATGAATGTTTCATGGGGAAGAGGCCTAACCCTTATCCATCCCAATGATGATGGGAAAGAATCCTAACCCTTATCTATCCCACATGACCGTGAACACACAAAACCATCATGTCAAAATCCAACTGTGTTCAACCAATTCAAACCATTTTAATGCTTAACCATTTCAATTCCAAACCATTTCAATAAAACTCCCTTTTTATTGAAAACTAAATCCATCAACATCATTTCAATCTCAAACCATTTCGATAAAAAACCATTTTTATTCAAAACCAATTCTTTATCAAACCATTAACAATTTCAGAAACCATAATTTAAAATCTACATTTTAAATTCAAGAAGCCAAATCACTTTTCACAATAATTCTCTAAGATTTTACAATTTCATAAAAAAACATAAATAATCACTAAAGAATATTTATTTCATGCTTTTCACAATAAAATCCTTTCAAATAAACCAATTTGAGACTAAGAAAATCAATTATAACAATAGGAGTCGTGAGTGAATCCTCCTACCTCAAAAGTTTTGACAAAAACCCTATCAAACGGAGAACACACAAGAAAACCGAGTTGGTTCTTCAAAAACCCACCATAGATCTCTTCTCCTAGAAATATCAAGAACAAATCGCATCATATTTGGATTCAACAAAATTAGATCTACCCATAACGAGCATAGATCTACGAAACTGAGAGAAGATGAGAAGTATATCTATGTAGATCTAAGAAACTAATCAAGAACGATGAAGAACGATCACATACCTCAAGAATATGGCTTTGATTTGCCAAGATAAGCCTTCAGATCGTCTCCAGAATGATGGGAGCACCATCTACGACCTTAGGAGAAGCAATATCTCGAGTTAGGGCCGCATAGGAGGAAAAACGATCCACTTAGAGGAAAAAAACGTGTGAGATCCACCTTTATAGGATCTTGTTTAAGTATTCGCATGGTTTTCTCGCACGATTAGACAAACCATTTAAAAACCGTGTATTAGCCACTGCCTCATAAGACACTCCACTCATTGTTTGGCCCCATAGATAGACATATCTTGCACTGCCCGTGTGGAACCTACTACATCAAGGGCCAACTATGCACAGTTTGGCCGCACGGTTTAGACAACCTGTGCGCCGCCCGTGCGACTTCCCCTTTTCCTCAAAACAACATTTAATGATCTCTCGACTCTTCCATTCATCACCATTATCATTAAAACCATTAAAATAATCAAGAAAGGGTTACATACCAGAATCATAGGGTACTACATTCTCCCCACCATTTGACTTTTCGTCCTCAGAAAGTAGAAAACCTTCACACAACTGAAAGAGTTCTGTCCAGTTCTCTTTCATTTCCTTTTCACGTTCCCAAGTATCTTCCTGAATCTGACCATGCTACCATAAAACAAGAACTAGATTGATGAATTTTCCACACAAGAATTTATTTTCCCTATCCATAATATTTACCAGTATATGTATCAACGAAGCATGCATCTCTAGGTCAACGTGATCCCATCTGATCACATGGTCAGGATTAGGTTGATACTTTTTCAACTAAGATACATGGAACACATTATGCACCAAACTGAATTGTGGAGGTAATGCTAACAGATATTCCACCTCTCCAACCCAATCTAGTATCTCAAAAGGGAAAATGTATCTAGGAGATAACTTTCCTTTCTTCCCGAAGTGATGATGTCCAATTCTTGGAGAGATCCTCAAGAAGACATGATCACCCACAACGAATGACAACGGTCTTCGACAGTGATCAGCTTAAGATTTCTGATGACTTTAATCCATCTCCATTCTATTTCTAATCAACTGAATCATCTCCGTTGTTTCATGGACATGTCTCGGCCCAACTATTGAAGTTTCACCAGTTTCCACATAGCATAGTGGAGAACGACAATGACGCCCATACACTGCTTCAAACGGATCCATGTGTATCGAGGCTCGATAGCTATTATTGTATGAGAAGACCACTAATGGAATATGATCCTCCCATAGGCCACCAAAATTCATTACACAAGCCCACAACATGTCTTCCATCATTTGTATCATCCACTCGGATTGCCCATCCTCCTGATGATGATACGTCGTGCTCATAGTCAACTGAGTCCCACGGGCTTGTTGTAATGATTTCCAGAAATGAGTTGTGAACCTCAGTTCTCTATCTGAGACTATATATGCTGGTACACCATGCTTCTTTACCACTTCACATATATATATTTTTGAAAGATCTTCCACCATATGAGTTTCACGAATTGGGATGAAATGAGACGACTTGGTTAGACGATCCACTATCACCCAAATGCCATCGTGTTTCTAGATCATTCATGGATGACCTGTAACAAAATCCATTTCTATTTGATCCCATTTCCACACTAGGATAGGTAAATACTGTAACATACCATCTGGTCTCTGATACTATGCTTTAACTGGATGACAAGTCAAACACCTCAAGATGAACTCGACCACCTTTCTTTTCATGCCGCTCCACCAAAACTACATCTTCAACGACTTATACATTTTCTGTGTAACCGAATGTGTATCCCATTTTTAATGGTGGTATGCATGAAAGTGTTGTTATTGAAATACCATAGGTAAAAACATCAGATCTCTTAAACACATATCTGAACCCCCATCAAGATTCAAGCCTTCAATGTTCTCCCCACCATTGAGTTTTGAACTTATAACTAGACATTATGCATCAGATATTAGTGCTTATTTGATCATATTCACCAAATCAGAAACAAGAGTAGCTTAATGGAAAACTGCAACATCACCTCCATTTTCATATTCCACATGCATGTTGGCTAAGACCGACACCAACTACCATTCATCTAAATCCTCTTTCTCTAACTAAACATATGACTTTCTACTCAATGAAACTTCCACAAATTTCCTTTCTCATGTGTGTACATAAAGTCAAAGTCAAACAATTGGAGATACTCCATCCACCTCCATTGCCTCAGATTCAAATCTCGCTATCAGAAAATGTGTTTTATGATTTTGTGATCTTTAAACATAGTAAATTTCTCACCAATGAGATAATGTATCTGTATTCTCAATGCATAGATGATTGCAGATAACTCCAAATCATGTGTTGGGTAATTCTTCTCATGAACCCTCAACTGACTTGAACCATAATCAATAATATGATCTCTTTGCATGAGAACACAACCCAACCCATATCCTGAAGCATCACAATACACCACATACCCCTGTCCTAATTCCAGGAAGATCAAGATGGGTGACGATGTAAGACGAACCTTCAGTTCCTAGAATGACTTTTGACATTCCTCTGTCCATTGGAATGGAGAATTCCTCTTTTCAGAGCTATCATTGGTGACACTAGTCATGAAAATTCACACACAAATCATCAGTAGTGACCATATAAACAAAGAAAACATTGTATCTCGAACACATTCTTTGGTGGTTGCTAAGAGATAATGGATTATATCTTTTCAAGATCAACATAAATGCCTTTCTCTTAAATGACATGGCCATGGAAATGTACTTCCTGTATCCAAAAATCACACTTTGATAATTTGGAATACAAACGATGTTATCTCAAGATTTGTAAAACTGCTTCCAGGGGAACCTCATGATCAGCCCTTGTCTTTGAATACACTAATATATCAACTACAAAAACCACAACTAAAGAAACTAGATATCGCAGAAATTTATGATTCATCAAAGCCACGAAGTCTGCTGGTTCATTCATTAGACCAAAAGGAATGACTATATATTCATAGTGGCCAAATCTACTTCTAAAAGCTATCTTTGGAATATCCTCCTTCCAAACTAGAAAATGGTTAGATCCTGATCGCAAGTCATTCTTGGAGAACCACTGAGATCCACTTAATTGATTGAACAGATCATCAATTCATGGAAGTGGATATCTATTCTTTATCATAACATGTTTATGATTACAATAATCAACACACAGTTGAAGAGTTCTATCTACCTTCATCACGAAAAAAATCGTTGCTTCCCACAGAGATGTACTTGGTGGAATGAAACCCTTGATTTTCAACTCCTCTAACCGCACTTTAAATTCCCATAAATATATTGGTTCCATCCTATAAGGTGTAAGGGAAATAGGTCTGGTCCCCTAAAGGAGATAAATTGAAAAATCCACATCCCTTAGAGGTGGTAACCTTGAGAATTTCTTGGGGAAGACATCTCGAAACTGATCCATGATTGCTGGACATATATATCTCTCAATCTCTTCCATGGATTCCAAAGTCAACGATGTCAATTGATAAGGCATCGTCCCCACGATTTGTGCCAACAAGATTTTTGAAATGTTATTTTCCATCCACTCTCCTCTGAAGAGATGTTCGATGCCATCCTCAGCCATGAAACTAAATGTTCTCCTATAACAGTGGATGTGAACCTTAAACATTGTCAACAAATCCATACCCCAGATTACATTATAGACATCCATGTCCAACATCAAGAAGTCCCATTTTAACTCAACTCAATCGATAGTTATAGAACATTCTCTACACACAATGGCATGACATTATCTTTCACAAATAGGAGTTTTCAGTTTCAAAACACAAGGAATCATTTCCAATTTTAAACATTGCAAGTAAACATTACGAGAAGCAATGAAGGAATGTGATGCACCAATTTCAAAGATCACTTGCACAAGGGTGGAATTCAAAAGATTCATTCCTCTCACCATAGATGGTCTAGCCTGATCATCGACCATCATCTGATCAGCTCCATACAATCTCATCATCGATGCACTATTCTCCTTTTTTCCTTGATGATATTTCCCTAGTTGAGGAGTCATGGTATTTCGAGAATCACCATAGCTAGCTCTGTTATGCTGACGAGTCTAATTCTGATGTCCATGTCCTGTCGAATCATATGATGCTAGTGACTCTTGAAGAGGGTCACACACACAAGACCTCAGTGTATTCCTACAATAGCACTATATATGAAACATCTTCTTGAAATTGGGACATGCTCTAGGTTGCACCCTACAATCTCTCCTTTTGTGGTCAAGTGAACCGCATTGAAAATAACCTTTCTCTGGGGTCATGGAAGAAGGTTCACTGATCCTACTGTCTAATACTTATTTCCACTTGCACAATGGAAATAGGTGTCCCTTTTCCTCTTGTTCCCAACGGTTCAGTTCCCACTATTTCCCATAGGTATCTACATACCTCCTCCTATCGATCCTGAGATATCATGTTTAGAAACAATCGCTCTGTTCACCATTTCTATATAATTCCTTATATAGAGCACTACAATCTTCAATCAAATCTCCTTACATAGCCCTGATTCAAAGATGTGTGCCTTCAAAGACACAGTTTCCACAACCTCTGGTGAAAAACGAACTAAATTCATAAACTTATCCACATACTATGTAATAGAGAGTCTCTCCTGCTTCCAGTTGATGAAGTCTGTTGTTTTCTGGTTCGTGAATTTGTGAGGATAGAATTGTTTATTGAACAATTCTTAAAAATCCTTCCATGTAACGGATTAATCCAATTTAGCATGCACCGCTAAATCCCACCATTTATGTGAAATATCCTCAAGCATATACATCGCCAACTTGACCTTGAGCTCTGATGGTGTGCCGATGAAATCAAAGATATGATTCATCCTACATAGCCACACCTCCACCTTTTCGGGTTCAGCCGCACCCCAAATGTTATGTGGATTATGCTTCATGGACTGGATGGTATGATCCACATGCCTTGGTTCATTCTTCTGGTTCCCCGTATCCACAACATGAAAAGACTAGACAATACTCTGAACCAGCTCTTGGTTTACATGTGGTTCTGGTGCAACCACATTTTCTGCAGCTTCTTCGGGTTGGTTTTGACGACTCCAACTAGGTGGCATTTTCTAAACCAACAAAAAACTCCATCAATCTAAATATCTAGCAACTAATGGATTAGTATTCAAATTCTATCACATCATATATCAAAACATTGTTCTCAAAACAAACTTTTTCCCAAGTTCAATCATTTTTGAAAACTTTCAACATGCTTTTTGAGAATCAACCTGTTTTCAAAATACACCAAATACCATGTTTTCAAAATCATTCACTTGAAAACAATTTCTGCATTTTTCAAAAAATTTCACCTTTCACAAAATCCTTACTCATTACTTACAATGAGATATGAAATCCTAGTGGGAAGTCATTCCTCTACAATGCATGTCATGATCCTCTCATTGGCTAAACCCATGACAATGATATTTCCATCATTCTAGAAGTGTATCCAAAACACTTATGTGCACAACACCCTGGTAACAAGGAGTTCGGCATAAACGGGTTAGCTACATCCTTTTATTCTATACATTTCATGTTCTGACAATCCTACTCATGTCTAAGATTTCAACCCAAGGAATAGAAAAGAATGAATTTCAACTCCAAGACCAAGAACATCGATGACCACTTATTAAGAAAGGACCGAACATATTGATACCAATTGTAATGACCCTCCAATTATCATTGGCTTGATAGCTCAACAAGTCATTACTAGGCCTTAAGAGATATCCCCAAGATGCCCAAGGCTGGAAATAAATGATTAAGGTTTTCGAATACAAGTTGGGAGATGACCTACCCTTTAATAAATGGCCCAAAAACCAACAAAGCATAACCAAACATTCCCTAAATGATTCATGGACAAAGAATAACAAATAAACAGCTTAATTTTTGTAAAACCACATCAAGTACACAACAGCAGAAGACCAAACCATGAATCAAAGTACACGAAGGATGAACAATTCAAGACTCTCAAAAGAGACCACGACTCCGTGCTCTACAAGCTCCATGCTACAAAACATATCCCATGCATCACCACGAGCCAATAACAATAAGATGATTTAACTTTGCAAGTTTACTAGAATACAACATCTGCAAAAGGACCAACGTTCCAAAGCATGGGTGAGTATAAAACTCAGTTGGTTTTCCCCCAATGAGTTCCCTACTCACGGCACTTCGATTGAAGAGTTATCCAAATTTATAAAAAAACAGTTTATATAAAACATTTTCCTAATAGCGGTTTTTATCTAAATATGAACAAGATTCTAATACAATTCATAAGAAAAGGCATTCCAATATCAATTGAAACCAATTTTCCAGCAATTTATTTTTCCAAAAAAACAGCCAAACAAGGTTATGAACCATTTGAAAAACATTCCATTTTTTCATACCCAACCATTTCAACAAACCCATGCAACCAACCATGCATGCTACCTGGAAGAGGGGAGACTTCATACCCTTATCCAACCCAAATTCCCATGAATGGTTGATGGAGGAGATCACTGACACTTATACATCCCAACACTGATGAGGGAGACCCCTAAACCTTATCTTCTGCGAATGCAATATGAATGTTTGACAGGGGAGTGCCCTAACCCATATCCATCCCAAAACTGATGGGGGAAACTCCTAACCCTTATCCGTCCCACATGCCCATGAATAAAAAACCATCATGTCAAAAACCATCTGTGTTCAACTAATTAAAACAATTTCAATGCATAACCATTTCAATTCCAAACCATTTCAATAAAAGTCACTTTTTATTGAAAACCAAATACATAAACGTCATTTCAATATCAAACCATTTCAATAAAACACCCTTTTTATTGAAAACCCATTCTTCATAAAACCATTTAAAATTTCATCAATCATAATTTAAAATCAACATTTTAAATTCCAGAATCCAAATCACTTTGAACAACAATTCACCAAGATTTCAAAATTTCATCAAAACCATAAATCATCACTAAAGAAAATTTATTTCAGTATTTTTCCAATAAAATCCATTCAAATAAATCAATTTGATACAAAGGAAATCAATTAAAACAAGAGGAGTCGAGAGTGAAGCCTCCAACCTCAATGTTTTTGATGAAAACCCTAACAAACGAAGAACACACAGGAAATCCGAGTTGGTTCTTCAACAACCTGCCTTAGATCTCTTCTCTTAGCAAGCTCAAGATCAAATATCATCATATTTGCAATCCAAACACTTTGATATACCCATAACGGGCTCAGATCTAATAAACTGAGATAAGAGGAGAAGTATATCTAAGTAGATCTAATAAACCGATCATGAACTATGAAGAACGATCAAATACCTAAAAAACATGGCTTTGGTTTGCCAAGAGAAGCCTTCAGATCTCCTCCAGAATGATGGGACCACCTTATTTGACCTTAGTAGAAGAAAAATACTGATATAGGGCCGTTTAGGAGGGAAAATAGCCACTTAGAGGCCAAAATACGTGAGATCCACCTTTATAGGTTCTCGTTTAAGTGGTCGCATGGTTTTCTCACACGGTTAGACAAACCGTGCACCAACCGTGAATTAGCCACTACCTCGGAAGTCACTCCACAACCGGTTTGGCTTCATGGTTAGAAAAACCATGTTCTGAACATGTGGAAGCTACTACCTCAAGGGCCGACTATGCCCGGTTTGGCCGCACATTTTAGACAACCCGTGTGCCACCCGTAAAACTTCCACTTTTCCTCAAAACATCATTTAATGTTCTCCTGACTCTCCCATTCATCACCCTTAACATTAAAACAATTAAAATCTTCAAGAAAGGGGTACATACCATAAACTGGGGGAACTACAAGGGTCAACACCACTACCTTGGAATTCCTACAAGATAAGAATAAGGAAGTTATCATGTTGGAAAAGACGGCTCAGAGATAAGAAAATGGGTAAATGATCAACAGATAAACGAACACTGATAACACAACTTTACACATCATTAATGAAAAATTCAATATACAGGTATGGAATTTGATATTTTTTTTATTTATTTTCCCCCTTTCTAGATTCACCTATGAATGTGGACTAACAATTAACATATTGATCAATGGTTTGGTCGTTCTTGTAGGATGGTTAAATTGTGGGGTTTGAGAGAAGATATATATTTGTGATATCCTTATTAATTTTTATTCATAATAAGAATGAATCAGCAATGATACGAACAAAGTTGAAGATCCATTCTTTGATCATTCATGAGAATTTATACTCTCCCCTCAATCTCTCACGTTCTTTGTTTGTCCTTCTTCTTCCCCCTGTTCTTTAAAACCACAATTTGAATGATAGAAATTTTCACCCCCGATTCATGGTGCAATTATCCATGATCGATGATCAAACACTATGATAGGACAAAAGGGGTCTGATGGTAGGCGTATCACAAATTGGATGGGATAATGGTGCGTGGAGGTTTAACGCAACAGCACATGGAATCATATAGTGGTAGCTAGAGGCATCTACTATAGATGGTCCAGGAAAATGGAGATGTGGGTATAGGGGCCAATCTTGGTGGATAGAGAGCCGATAGGGTGAGGATGCTGGCAGGGCAGCCATTGGAGGCGGAACACGAAAGGGGGCCATGTCGGAGATGGTGTGGTTGATGGGCATGGACTGCTGTAGGCGGCTATGGTGTTGACCGAGGGACAAAATGAGAAGGATATATATTTGTTGCAGGTTAACGTCATGGAGTCGATGGAGATGGTGATGTTGCGGGGTAGGAGGATATAGCTGGGGTGGGCCGTGTGTGGCACATAAAAGCAGTACACATACAGCGGGCTGGACCGAATTGGCCAGCAGGCCAAGGTCCAGCAGAACCTGTGGGCTAGGCCGGTGTAGGCCGGATTGGACTTCATCGGGCCATGACAGGTTATGTCAGACCATGACTAGACCCAAGTCAATCCTTTTTACAAAAATATCCATAACATTCAAAATGTGTGTCCATTTTGTGAGTTGTTCATTGTGTTGGGACCCTTACAATGAAATTGTTAATTTGGGATACTAAAAGTGAGTTTTTGTGTATGTTGTTGTATGACCTAATGAATAATGTAGTAGGTTCTTAGTAAACGAGCATGAAATTAGCAGAATCATGTCGTTGGCTGTGATATAGAAACTATTTTACCTAGAAGATTTCTGATAATGAAGCAATGTGAATTACATAGAAAATGTGTGTCTTACATAGACAGTGTGAATTATGGAGACTATGTCTCTCACATAGACTATGTGTCTTATAAAGACTATCTGTCATTCCGAGATTATGAGTCTTATGAAGGCTATGTGTCTCATTGGGACTCTATGTCCCATTTAGATTGAGTATATCATTGCTTTCTTAGAATATATAATGTAGACATATATATGTGTGGCCTTACTATAATTAATGTATTTTTTTATTGTAATTCAAGTATTTATTTGTGGTATACCCGTGTATTTATTTGGGGTATTCCATTATCATTTTAGAGTGTCACAATGATTATTGTTTTATTGACACTAGCACGAGATTTTCCTGTATATTTCATGTATTCAAAAGACGATAAACACATTGATGGATTCCTAGGTGGACTAAAACCAGGAGGTTTGTATAAAGACTTGAAATTCGAGGTGTGCTATTGCGGCTTTAGAAAACAGTCCTTGTACCTAGCCTTCATTTAGTGTTTTTTTAGTTGAGATTTAGGAACTTATGTATTCAGTTGTACAAACATCATCTTTTGGTGGGCTTGTATTCTGGCCCTGTCCACATTCATGTTTCTACTTCCATACTCCGTGGTTGGTATCTTAGTTTATACATTCATTTTCAACTTATTGTTCTACTTTTCCATCAACTTTGTCTTATAAATGTGTCTTCATGTACTGGAACTTTTTAAAAACCTCCCATTTGAGGGATATGGCTACTTGTTTCTAGTTTCCTGTCCCTGGTCTATCGAAAGAGAGCATGGGGTAGTCAAGGAACTCGCCCCTCTTGGGATGGGTCATGAAGAAGTGGTATCAGATGGTAGTTGTTTTGGGGAAATGGTGTCCATTTTTTGAGTATGGATTTCAGGCTAGGGAATCAAGTGTTTGTGTGGTGGGCAACGTATCCATACACCAGGGCTTTGGATGACTTCTTTTCAACACAGTATATGAAAACACTAATTTTGGGTAAATTAATTGTACATGCCTCATATATGATTTGGTTGTGTTCTCATGTTATTATTGAGTAATCTCTCCAAGTGTAATCTATTGATTGTGGTACAACTTGTTTAATTTCGGGATTCCTCCACACAGATAACTATCCAGGATTCAATTGCATAATAATTATTATGATTTTCTTAGTGATGAGGCATCTGTAAAAGTACTTTTTATGGAGATAGCACCTATGGGTGGATGACCAGAGTTACCCCCACCCATCGATATGTAGTTACTAACAGTGCTACTATTAGATTATGAAAGGAAGATGAGTGATTTTAATGTGTTTCAGAGACATCTACATCCCTAGTTTTAGGTTGAGACAAACCCCCTAGTAGTTGAGGATTAGTTGGTGGTAGTTACATGTTTCTTCATCCTTATTAGGACACCTTTCTACCATATGGACGTCCTTTCCATGAGTCTTTTTCAAGTCTCTACATTGTTTTTGGGGATCTTAGTTATCTAGACACATGACGAGGCGACTCCCTCTTGTTAATACATCAACCATGATCAAGGAGGCGTTCTTTCCTGCTATGTTACGATTAGTATACATACAGAAGCACCTACGTCTACTGTAGGGGTGTCAGAATGTGGAAGAGTGCATGGATAGAGATTATGGGATCCATGATATCCCTTAGCATTACTATATATTGTGGGGTACAGAAGCGAGATCTACTAGTGGATATATTTTCTAGCGGAGCAAACATCAATAGTGGGAGATATCACTGGGAACCATGTAGATGAGTCTTTGGTAGTAGGTAGCTGAAAGTAGTTGGAGGGACCTAAGAAGTTCATGCACTCTAGGGAATGACCCCATGATATATATCAATGTTATGGGTCTCCCATGGTAGAGCGAGTTAGTTGAAGGACAAGCTATATTACTCGTGTTATAGTCGGGGATATCTGGCATAATATTGCTCGACCCATCATACAAACGATCCAGAGATGGTTGAGGGACCACTGAGGAAGATATGGACAAAGGACCAAGGTGTTCCATAGTTAGGAGGACCTGGACGTGGAGAAGGTAGGGTGGCCGGAGGTTGGTAGAGGATTGACATATTACCACCACCCCCCAAGTGGGCCACACTAGGCTAAAGGAGCTGGTGGAGAGGGACAAGGATAAATGTAGACGATTGAGGCCTATGACCCCAATCCTCCATGGACAATTGGAGGTACAATCTATGTATTTTCCACCATAGATATAGGTTTGATAGACAAGGTTCCAGCCATTCATTTTTTTCATAAACCTTATTTAGGGCTCATAGATTCTTGTAGAACCATTGACTCAAACCATATGGATAGTGAATTATAGGGGAAGGTATTAGATGATTGTATACTAGTTTATATAGTTTGAGCATACAGTTGGAGGTATGAGTTTTTGCAGGGTTCTCTTAGTAGTGTCTTCTCAGCCATACAACGGCGTTCTTTTTAAGGACTTGCTATCTACCGTCCATGAACAGATTGAATGTTTTAGGTGTATAGTGCAGTGTGTCTGTGATGATGGGACTAGGGTTTCCTTTTTGGTTAAAATTAAATTAATGCATTTAAGGATGGAATTACTCATACTAGGGTGTATCCAATTACACATCAATTGGCTAGCCTCACCCTCGGTGAATTGAATGATATCGGTTTTCAGTTTCCAACAGTGGTGGCTGAGAATGAGTCCTTCTTTATTGAGGATGGTCCTGGATACACTATGAGAGATCCAACATTATGGGAATCTCTCAAATATCAGTTTTGATTTGGGAGGTTGGATTCTAGGGACATGTCATTTTAGATGTTGGAGTTGCTCTGAATCCAACGATGATTGACGCGGTGCTTTCACGGGTGCCACGCAAGTGTGTAATCGAGGTGTGGAGAATTTTGGGCTTGGGTACTTACTATTTGAGGTTTGTACCTATCTTTTATAAAGTAATACAATCCTTGAGGTCATTGAAATGGAAGGGTTTTCCTTTCATTTGTATAGATAAGTGCCATCAGTGCTTTCAGAAGCCAAGTCCGAGGTTGACGAGCGATCCCATCTTGAGATTACCAGAGGAGGGTGTTTAGTATGTAGTGTTTTGTGATTTGTCGGGGGTCGTTATTGGTTGTGTCTTGATAAAGGGGAAAGGGTTGATTGCCTATTATTTTCTCCAATTGAGGAACCATGAGATTAACTACCTGACCCCTGATCTCGTGCTAGTATTAGTAGTCTTTGCATTAAATATGAGGTGACACTACATATTGGGTGAGCAGATTATCTTCTAGACTGAACAAAAGAGTCTCAAGTATAAATTCTCTAAGAAGGATCTGAACATGAGATAGAGGTGATCGAATGAGTTACTATATGACTATGACATTGAGATTGTCTATACTCCTAGGATGGGGAATGTGGTGGTAGACACTCTCAGCAAGATATCCATCCTTTCGTTGCTGAGTGAGGCATTGAAGCAATTGGTCATGTAGTAAAAATTTATTGTGGATGGAGATGGTACAACTTACTTAAATTCTATGGTTGTAACACCTCCACTCATATAGTGAATTGAGGATGCATAGCTTTGGGATACCGACTGCAAGTCCCTATATGGTCGGTTCTCTTAATGGCATTCTCCTGATAGATATTCAAAAGGTAGGATGCATTTCATCATTTTCATATGATGCAAAGTAGTACTAATTTTGTTGCAGGATGAGGTTTTGAGGGAGTAAAACACATCCCCTTTGGTAGTACATCCGGTTGTGGAGAAGATTTATCGGGACCTCAGACATAAGTTATGGTGGCTAGGGATAAATAAGGTTGTGGTAGTGTTCATTTCTAGATGCCTCGCTTATCAGCAAGTGAAGGATGATCAACAAGTTCCAGTGGACATGACCCAATCCCCTTAAGTTCTAGGGTGGAAGTGGGATGGGATATAGATGGAATTCATGATATGATTACCATGCCTTTCAAGGGAACATGATACCATATGGGAGATCATTGACCGACTCACCATGTTGGACCATATCCTATCTATCTGAGAGCAGAGTTCAGTAGAATGATTGGGACTCCTCTACATGTAGGAGATAATTCAGCATCATTGAGTTCCATCTGTGATTATTTAAAACCATGATGCTTGTTACACATCACGATTGTTGATGGTATTATAGGTGGAATTTTGGAATCTGTTACGATTTAGCAGGATATTGCATCCCCATTTGGATGGACAGATGGAGTGGAACATTAATTTTCTAGTTGATAAGTTGTGGGGGTAGATCATGGACTTTATTCGTAGCTAGGAGGATCACCTACCATTGGTGGAGTTTGTATATAAAAATACCTACCACTCCAAAAATTGTATGGAACTATTTGAGGCCTTTTACGGAGACCCTACAGCTCACCACTTCCCTACATGGTCATAAGAGAGTCAATAGTCATGGTCCTAGAGTTAGTGAAGGAAAATATAGAAGAGTTTCAAGTTATCCAAGAGAAGATGAATACTTTAAAGAGATATTAAAATTCTTATTCTAACTGGTGATGAGGGAATTTGGATTTTTATGTTGGAGGCCATATGTTTTATCAGGTCTCTCCTCAACAAGAGACACTACAATTTGGTCAGGGCAGTATGCTTTCTATGAAGTTCATCATCCATTTCCCGATATTACGTAGAGTTTTAGACGTAGAGTTCCACTTGTCGCTACTTCCACATTTAGATGAGGGGCACAAAATCTTTCAAGTGTCATAGATAAATAGATTTATGCATGCTCCATCTGATGTCATCAAATTGGGAGATCTGTACATCAATGATGGAATGGCTTTTCTGGGGTACCTGGTAGAGATTGAGGATCGACGTGAGTGGTTCCATCATGGATTTTCATCTTCTAGTGTGAACATTCAGTTGAAGAATGGGAATATCCAATAGAGCATATGGGAGTAGAAGGATCTAATTCCTGATCCGTAGACTCATCTTTTTTTAGTAGCTTTTTTTTTGGATTTCAGGGATGTAAATACCTAAGGTGGGGAGAATGTAATTACTTGGAATATTTTTGAGTTTTATTTTTAAAAATTAATTAGAAAAAATTTTAGGCGATTCACTAAGATGATTAGTGACTCTGAGGCACGGTGTCCCAATAGAAATCCGTTTAAAAAATGTTCAGTTTTTAATAATGTGTGTGGGAGGTTTTTCTTAAAACCTGAATAAATATTAAATGGGTGTCTGGATGAAAAACATAAGGGAACCATTTCACTTATAACATAGAATAAACCTTACATGGGTACTAATAAAGACCAGCTTTGATCAGATGTGAATTTTATTTTCTATAGGTTTTAGTAGTAAAATATTTAATAAAAATATTTTATTTTCATATAGTGAGTCATTTTTATTATATTTAGGATTCTTAGGAATCTTGGGTCATCACAAAAAACATGTGATTTTTCTGAGAAAAGATGAATGATTTTCTCTCGATGGAAATGATGGACCAAAGATGGGAACATGTCTTAATGATCATAAGATCAATGAACGATGACATGGAAATTCTCTCTTCATCAATGACAGATCCAAACTCCATGTCGGTAATATTATCCCATTGTGATTTCTTTTTCCCCTTCGTCGATTCAATAACAAACGTGGACGAACCCCTGTACATGTTGATATGTGTTTTGATCATTCTTGTAGGATGATTAAATTTGTGGCTTTGATGGGTGATATATCCTTGGGATAGTCCTTCTTTGTTTTTCCTTCTACAATAACAAATCGATGCATACATAAAAAAGGCCATGATATGTTCTTTTGGTGTTCATTTTCATTTATTATCTCCACTCAATATATCTCATCCTTTATGTGTTCTTCATCTTCTACTAACTCTTTTAAACCCTTAAGAAAATGATCAATTGTTGTTCCTCTGATTCATGGTGGAATGATCTGAGATTGATGTTCTAACCCCATGAAAAAACAATAGGGGTTCCATGGTTGTCGTGGCACAATTTGGCTGGGACAGTGGCACATGACGGTGTAAGGCAGTGGAGCAAGGTACAATCACACGAAATTAGCTAGAGGTGGAGGCTCTAGTTTTTTCAGGAGAGTAAAGGAAAGGGTCCATGGGACCTTTATATGTTAAACAAATCCAGTAGAGCAAGGCGATAGGTGCATCAGGCATCGGAGATGGAATGCATCATGGAGTTGTGTTAGATTTTATGGGGAAAGTGGGTATGGGCCGTGGTAGGAGGTTCTGGACTTGAATGAGGGGCGTGTCAAGGAGGGTTCCATGTATGTAGCAGGTCGACCAGGTGATTCCCACGACAACGTATTGTCCATAGAAAATTGGGATGTAGCTCTTTTATATTTACAAGAAGGTGGGATGAGAATAGGGTAGGCTTCATCTTGCACACAAGAGCAGCCCACATGCAGTAGGATAGAAAATGGGAGATGGACTACTCTAAAGGCCTAGAGGACTAGACCGAGTGACCTAACAGGATACAATCTAGTAGGCCCAGTGGTCTGGGCCAGGACGGGTTGGACCCGTATTGTACCCGAGTTAGACCTTTTTATATAAATACCCACAAAATTCAATTTGTGTCTCCATTTGATGCGTCGTTTGTGGCATTGGGACCCCTGTATTTAGAATGTTCTTTAACGATACACTAAGAGATTATTTTGGAATTTGGAATTCGACCTATTGGATTGTGGAGTAGGTTCTACCAGAATGTGCACCATATGAGTGGAATCTTATGGCTCGATATGACCTAGAAGATATGTGATGAAGAAGTTGTGAGGACTAGAAATTTTTTGTATTACATATATATTGTGTGTCTCATAGAGACTGTGTCTATTATGGAGATTGTGTGCCTTCCACTGGCTGTGTGTCTTACAAAGACTATGTGTCTTTCTAAGACTATGTGTCTTATAAAGGATTGTGTCTCATTGATACTTCATGTCTCATTGGATTTAGTATATCAAGACTCTCTTATAATATATGTTTTAGACATATACATGTTTATGTTTACATAATGTATTTCATTAAATTTTAGTTTGTGTATTTATTTTTGGTATACTCATGTATAACTTTTTTTTATTCCTTTGTGGTTTTCGGGTGTCCTACTGAGTATTTTTTTCCTCGCCCCTTCACAGGATTTCCCCATATGTGTCATGTCTTAGAATGATGATTGATTCTTTGATGGTGTCCTAGGTGGACCAACACTAGGAGGTGATTTGTGAGGCCAGGAAGTCAAGGTTTGCTTTTGCGATGTTAGACAAATGTCCCTATAATTACCCATTAGGTGTCGTTTTCCATATATGAGTTTCAAGAACTTGTGCATTCAATTTCATAGACTCATTCTATTAGTTCCCCTATTTTGAGGCCATGTTCACTTTCTAGTTTCCTACTTTCATACATTTTGGTTGGTATCTTAGTGTATGCATGAATTTTCTCCTTAATGTTTTAACATTTCATCATTTTGGTCTTGGAGATGTTTGAATGTGTACGGATACTAAGTAAAATTCATCCCAGTTGTGGGATATGCCTATATGGTGCATGTTTCTATCCCCTGGCCTATCAGAGGTAGGCTTGGGGTAGTCACTACATGGGACCCTCTTGGGAGAGTTTGTGACAATAACAATGGGATTAAAAATTATAATGTTTAAAGTTACACCAAAACCTACCTATATTTCATTTTATGAGGATATTTTATCCGTAGAAGCTTTTTATTTTAATTAATTATTGATTTTAATAATTATAATTGAAAAATAAATTAATATATATCTCTTTTAGGTAATTTCATGTGTGTCATTTACCACCCTTAAAAAAAGACACCCATTATCTATTCTCTTTACACCTCCAACGTCCATAGAGATTGAAAAAACCTTACCCATTTAAATTATCAACTCCCATATCCATGAATTTGACTTTATATTCTTATTAAATTTTCATTACAATAGTACATACAAAAGGATCTAAGGGAGCCCTATCGAAAAAGAGGTAATAGTCCTTCCAACCCCTTCCAAATTATTTCCTCTCACACGTCCAATAAATATTTATTATCCATAATAATATAATAACATCAGTACCCTCTATATTTTATTTTATTTATTATTATATAATCGTCATTTTCCTCCCTCTATTCCATCAAATGGGATGGGAATCTGTCACTTCTGCATACATGTGGACTACAAGCTCCAAAAATCGATACAATCTATTTTCCATACCCACAATAATAAATGGTAATTATGATGGTTTTATTGCTGGTATGTTATATTTATGATATTATTCTTATTCTTGTTTAATAATATCATATCCACCTTTTTACCTTCTCATCTATTGAAAAAATAATAACCTTGCCTGTTCGTATGTTTTGACTACCACCTCCACAAAGAAAAGGGATTCGTTTTCAATTTATGATTACTTGAGTAGTGATAATGATAGATATAATAAATATATATGATATATATGATATAATAATTACTATATAAAGGTAAAATAAAATTTACCATTCTTTTATTCAATCTGTCAAAATGATATGACATTGTTCACGGATACATTTAGTCTACTGTCTCAATGACTACTGGGGTTAATTTTTCAATCCTTATATTTTTTTATGAATAAATAAATAAATAATTAATATATATTTTATTTATATCATTATTATAATTTTAGAGATGATGTAACCATGGTTATATTAAAATGACCGAGACTTCCAAACGGAAACATGCGTAAGAAATGAAGCAGTTATCATCTGGATCAATGATTTTAATAAATGGGTGGTAAAACATTATAAGTAAATCATATATGTAATGATATATATATTTATATATATGACTATTTATATGTAATATATATATATATATATATATATTTACAGATTTATTTATTTACAATAAATCTGTATTTAATATAAAGGATGTCCAAACATGTAAAAAAATAAAACTTCAGATATGAGATTTATGTTTCAATCCCATACTATTTGGGAAATATTATACATATATATTAACTGAAAAAATAATGATATCCATATCTTAAAAAAATTAATTTATGTTATCCTTAGGTTACTTTTGAATTTTTTTATTTTTTATTACTTCAATATCCTCTTTTGTAGTCAAAATTGTTCAAAAATTTATTTTACAAAAATCCAAATTAATTTCAATTATTATGGTTAACAAAAATTCTTCAATATAAATGTTTTATAAAATGTTTTCAATTGTTATTTATTTATTATTTAATTATTATTTAAATTCATTTTTCTAATTTTTTTTTGTAAAAAAAAATTAAAAATAATCTTATTACCCTTTTCTAAATGTGGTACTTTCTACTGAAGGCATGAACAAAATCTTGTTTTTACAACCATGAAATGAATGGAATATCCTACCAATGTGACCGCACAATGCTTTGATTACACTTTTACATGTATCTGTGGTTATTTTAAAAGATTATTTTTTCATTAATAATTAATAAATATTTAATTTTAAATAAATAGTTTCAAAATAAAATATATATTTTCTTAATGAAATATTCTAGTAGCCATTTAAAGGTATATTTCATATACGTTAGCATCCTTTGATAATAGATATAATTTACCAAGAATATGATAGAATAATAAAATCCTTATTATTTATATATATTTTTTATGATTATTATGATGATATGTTTAATAAAACAATTTACATTCTATGATTTATTCATTGATTAAATAATGAATTTTTTATTAAAATTGTTTCCTTTCCATGGGTTATGTTATGTTGATAAGATGAATGTTTTATGAACTTATTGAACACATATTTAAAGTTCTAATTATATAATTGGTGGGACCATGAATTACATATTTCTCATATGAATTTGGTTAATCATTATATCATATAAGATATTTTTTTGTAAATGAGTTTATATGATCGATATACTATTAGAAATGGGTAGGGATTCCTAATCTATTATGAGAAGCAAGTAATTATTTCCAATATTCTTGGATATAGAAAATTGGTTTTCATTCTTTGTCCAAATAGATTTTATGGCCTCAGTAGTTAACGTTGACATGGGAAATGGTTTCATTTTATATGATGGTTTCACATATTTATTTACATTTTTATGATAATGATCTCATATTATGGTTTATGATTGATTTATTATTGTTCCTCATTCTTATGATTCATTACTGTTGAAATGATAACTATTAATTACATGAATCATTTTTATGATCTATATAATGTCATTTGTTGTAGTTTTATATTATTGTGTTGATCTCATAACGTTAGGTTTATCTTTTGCTTTCACATTGTCATTGATTGATATATCTCATGTTTACCTTTATTTGGAATCTAAGATCAACCTTTCTTATGTTTCATTTCCCTGGGTTATGAATACATATATTAACAAGTTTATCATAGCAGGGGTACAAATTTTAAAGAACATTATGAGATATATAGAATAATGTACCTAAATAATATTTTTATGTATCCAGTATCCAAATACTCTAAACATTTACGATTCTGGTGTGGATTGAAATGCTACATATAGTATAGTCATATAAAAATATGTAATATATTTTTATGAAATTGTTTTGTCCCTATAACCATATTTCCATATAAATCTAGTTATGACTATAAAAAAATAAAGCCTCATTGTGACCCTATTTAGTACTAGTAAATAGGATTATACCATTAAAAAAGTGATTCTAGGATCATAGGTTGAATCATCCACTACTACTGATGATGATACAATATAACAATTTAATACCCATGTAATGGTATATACATTTTTGTCCCATTACGTTTGTTGTATCTGGTGTTAGAGGTTCTGAGAGAATCCTTGGACGTGAAATCCTGGGAGTTAGGAAGAAATTTAACATACATAGAGGTGAATGTGGTCTGTAGGCTTATTTTGTGACATGGAGTATATTTTTTATTGCATGGGGAGATAGGATCTGTTTTGGATCTTAGTAAGTATAATTTTGGTTGTCATTTCTAATTCAGAATCATTATGGTGTAGTGGATAGTTTATAGCATGGATTCATCATGATCTGATTTTTGATGATTCTATTCATTTTAGGGGTGCTAATACAAAGAGTTGGGATATATTGTGACCTTACTCTTTATCATTAAAATTATATGGTATTGATATTCCCATTCACTATTTTCCTTATCTTTTTTCATCTGATATGCAACATATAACATTCAATGTTTCTCAAATATAGTTTTAACCAACCCCATTATGACATTGTCCATTCCTTTATATCATATTTTATAAATATGTCAGCACCATTTCATAATGGTATTGGTTGTTGAGTTGAGTTCCCCAAATTCCATTCCCACCTATAATTTATTGATCCCCATCAAAACCAATCATTTTTCACTATTTTCCCCAAATCTAGTTGGATCTAGGTTATTCCCATATATTTATCTCATCAAAATTTATTCATCTTTCTACCCTAACCATTATAGATATATCTTTAATGATTCTATGTGAGTTATCCCTACATTATTTTTAGTTTTATTCCCTTAATTCACCATATTAATATTTTTTTCATGGTAACATCTATTTTTAGTGATTCATTGGTCATAAAATGATTTAGGGTGATGGTTTTTAATCTTCTGATGTCTCCTTGGTGTAATTCAACTATATTAGGAATATCTTCTTCAGTTTTTCTTTTTTCCATTATGTTGGGAAGATAAAATCATCGAAGTTTATCTACGTTACCTTCTTATTTTTATGTATTAGTGATATTATAATATTTTTTATTCAAATTTTGTGAATGGTAATAATTTTCATATTGAACATAATGAAACAAATTCAAATGAAATTGAAAGGATTGGGGATATATCACAAGTGCTTTAACTATTTTCATAATTTTTTTTCAATGTATGTGAACTGATTATTCTTGGTTATGATATTTTTATACTACTCTGAATTTTTTATTTTTTTAAATTATAGTTATGTAAATAACATCACATAAATATTGTAATGCCTTTAAATATAGTGTTGAAATAGGTTGTTTGTAAATAAGGAATTATTTTGTTTATATGTTTCATAGGATTTTTATTGATGTTATAGATAATATGATTGTTTCAATTACAGGTGTAGTTTTATAATGGTGTTGTGGGGATGATTTATGATATTGAAGTGAGAGGATGATTCATGTGATGTTAATGGATCTATGTGTTGTCTGGGTAGTCTTCTAGTACCTGTGGAATAATTGAGATGGTATATTCTAGAAAATGAACTTGCATTGGAATAAACTATTTTGGGATGGAAATAAATTAATTTTAATAGATTTTAAAAAAAATATTAATTGTAAAAAGTATGAAATGCAATTAAATATGGGAAAATAATATATGAATATCAAAATGTTTGGTGGCTAATGAGTTTAAAAAGGAACTGTGAAATTGTTGTGTGATTTTGTTTTTGGTAAGTGAGACTGGATAGGTGATTAGTATTATGGTGTCAATTTTAATGTACGATAGTAGTGATGTGGATGTTATGGTAGTTAATACGTTTTGGATGAATAAACCCATATGTTAGTCTCATGTGTAACTATTATATATTGTATTTACCTTGTGATTTATAGACACAAACCACCCATGTCAGGTGTTTACACCAATCAGAAATGGTTTTAGGTTTCCTATATCTTCCTTAAATATCTAGTTTGGTAAGGATGGATGGTTGGCTACATTATATTCCACGATTTCCCTTCTAGGAGAGGTTTTTTCAATGGATGTGATAACCTGTGACAATAGTGCAGCCGAGGTAATGATTGAAAAGAGGATGGGGTATTTCAAGATGGGGGTCATGAAAGGTAGGGTGGGGGGAGGAGTTTTATCTCCATAATTTTTATGGAGCCATATTTTCTAGTTTATGTAATTGGTTAGGGGATTATGAGGATGTGATAGTTGTTTCATGGGTTTAGAGTTCCGATGTTGCTGTTATGATAAGGATTTTGAGGGAATAATTTTGATGGATAAATAATGGATGAGAGTGAAATGACATGTGATGTTGGGCAGTGAGGGTCTAGAATGAGTGGTTAAGTGGTTATGGTTACCCTTATTTAATATTATTATAATTATATTTTTAAACATGGATGTTTTGTTTTTTAGTGAGGCTTGGTGAGTTTAATAATTATTTGACCTTTAGGTTCTTTCTTAATTTTTTTGTTTTTTATTAGGGGCATTAGTATGCACTTGTCACATTTATATAAGAGTACATGGGTAATATCTTACATGGAATGAATGGTGTTCTATCCATAATATATATAAAAATTATTTATTCAGTGTTTTCAGTAGAGAGTCAGAGACTATGTTCAAGCTGTCCAGATTGGATCTTGGATTTATTTAGTTTATATCATATAAATTTGTTTTAATTATATACATGGAGAATTTTATTTTATTAATATGAATTTAATTTCGCTATGGTATATTTTTGGGTTTTTTCATTTTATTTATGTTATGGAGTTGTTTGGTAGGTGATATCCTTTCTCACAGTCCAAATAATCTATTGAGTAAAATACCTCCATTATGTGGAATTTTCATTATACAATCTATCTCACTCGCTGACCAGGGGCCAATTGGAGGTGAGTCTTAAACTTTATTATCCATATTACATCATTACTATCCCAAAAGGGGTGAAATTGGAGGTATGTGGTCATGAAAGAGTGTTATCATATTTTATTATTTGATATAGGATGTTTCATGGGCGTAGGAACAATGAGTATTTGATGGATTTGGTAGGGAAACAGTGTTCGGGAAACAAGCATGTTTAATAAGAAAGGAAAAAAATCAATGATATATAATTTTAGGGCCCCTATAATACGATTCAATGACCTTAATGTTATTGAGTGTCATAGGTTAAATGATGCTACTTTCATGGTAGAGAGCCATGAATTTTCCATACATCATATTTAATGTGATTCTTATTGAATATGATGACTTCATGAATTAAAATGGATTTAATTAAATGAACATAATACTCCATACTATTTGGATTGAGAAATCCTTGTTTCCCTTTTAAAAATGATTCATTGATATCATTTTCATGTCATTCTGGATGGTGAGTTATAGTAGGAATAAGAAGTTGAATACTTAATGGTCAATATAGAAAAGTAGGATTAGTATTGGAACAGAATATTATATGAATTTTATAGGAAGTACATGTAAAAGTATTAGGATATCATCTATGATATGAAGATAGAGTATTTGTTTTAGGATCACCAGATCACCTTCTGTTTGATTTAGGCATGGGTGAAGTATTGAGTTCCACTAGTGTTCAGTTAGATTAGGGGTGTAATGTGTAATTGGTGGACATAGTGTCTCTGGGAGTGGACAAAATAATATGCATTAAGGAAATATTTATAGAAATAGTTTTCAATGAATACCTTTCATTGATGATGATGGAAACAAATATTCAAGTGCATCTTTCTCTTCAATATGGAATTATGACTATGTGAGATCCTAGAATATTGTTTAATGGCCTTTTTCATTTTTCTACTAATCATTTTCCACAGGAGGAGTCCTACGATCAGAATATTCAGAAGATCCTCAAGCCATCAATCTAATATATATATATACTATATTTACATTTTCAATAGATTTAGAGGTAATCAAGAGGTGTGGTGATATATTTTATTCAATTATGAGGATATTTAAAATGAAAGGGAAGAAAGTGGGGTTTCTTATAAAGCACTGTTATTAGCTTAATTTATCATATATCCTAGCTCTTCAAGGTTTCAACTAGTGCGGATTCGGCCTCGGTCAGTTAGTTTTCAACTTCATGGGGCTAGTAGCTCCAATGATTTTCAAGTAAGAGGTGTACCAGTGTACTAAATTTGTAGAGTTCATGTTCATCTCTAGTATCAGTACACAGTAGTCTGTGATTCTATTTATAGTTTTTGAATTAGGGTTTAGAATAAACTATATCATTTGCTTCCAATGAGGATGTATTCACAACCAGTTCAACAAGCTTAGACACCATAAAGTGGAAATGAGGTAGGTTAAGGTTGGCCTTAGGAAACTCCATGTCATTAGAGACCTTGACATGAGTTTTTCCATGAATATTTTCAATAGTAGTGGGTAGAGGATCTGAGCATGGATAGTTACATGTTTTTAAAATTCCATCACTAGAGGTACCCAAGATCATTAAAGGCACAATTAACTTATTATCTACATTTATTTATTCTATTTGAGATCTCGGATCCTCACAATCCTTTATTAAACCTATCTTAGTCCATTCACTTGGACCAAATTTAGATAGTATTCTCATTCCCCTATAGTTTACTATTACATTTGGAGGAAATAACATGTTTTTTCATGAGTGTGATAGATACATTCTCATTATTGGGAAACATTTATCATGATGTTATTTCTTACTTCTATATATACAACCATATGATTTTACCCTCAATATAAACTGGTTGTTTTATATGAATTTTTTTATTGAGTTATTTAATAGGAGAGTCTATTTCTAAACTATGGATGGTTAGTGTCTATTTTTCATTGGGGAGTTGGGTTATTGTATGGGAAGTAGGTGTGTGGATCCCCTTCAATCACTAATGGAATAATTTTCATTGAAGTATATGGGTAGTGAGATTTTGTGGGATCCATGATTTACATGTAATTTCTAGATTTTTTTACCATGATCATTAAAACATTTCTTCCTTGATGGGACAATATGCTTTATATAGAATTACTACCAAGCATCTCTCTGATTTTACTGAGTCATTATTAGATAACCCCATCAATAGTGTGGGAGTTGATGATTTAAATTTATTATCAAATGTAGATGATTTTGACCAATATAAATTTTTTGTTATAAGTTTCTTTAGTGTAGTACTTTAAGAATAATGATGGTATTTTGTGGTTGTGAATAGACTACACAATATAGAAAACAGGGATGATGAAGATTCCCTAAACTCTTATAAGTATTAAAGATATTTTTTAAAAATTTATAGGATATGATTAGTCTTTTTAAAATCAATAAAACATTTCAGAATCATTAGATTAGGGTAAAGGAGGAAGATATTCCAACGACTACATTCCAGTGAAGATATAGACACTGTATTTTTTTATGTCATTTGGTGTCACCAAAATATCAATAGTGTTTTTAAAACTCAATAACACTCTCTTTCATTCATTCTTAGAGGATTTTATAGTTATTCTAATCGATGAAATTAATATATAATCGAGTTTGAGTTGGAACATGTTATGCATCTAAGAATAATTTTATATACTATCAAACAAAAACAAATATCTGGGAAATTTTTAACATCCTGATATAGATGTGGGAGGTGAATTTCTATGGACAAGTTATCTCTCTGTAGGGGAAGTATTTAGTCCCTTGATGGTTAAGTTGGATTTTTTGAGTAAAACCCAAGAATTTAGTTCAGGTTTGTATCTTTACTCAACATACATGTTATTATTAGAGGTTGTTATCCAACCTTTCATAGATTTCATCTTCATTAACTGCTCTGACCCAAAAGGAAATGGATTTAATTTTAATATGATTAGTGCTATGATTCTTTAGAAAAACCAAAATGTAATTTTGTCAATTCCTCAATTCACTAGTGTTTTAAGGATTGGGGGATGTTGTATGTATTCTGTGAGACTTTCTATTTAGGTTTGGTTTGTATCTTAATGATGTAGTTTGTGAGGAACTCATATGGATCCAGAATTTTTTAACCCCATGAGAATAAATATTCCTCTAACGAATTGGAATTTGTGAAATTGGTGTTTTCCTTGAGGATTTGGTGATATTACGTCATTATATTACATTTTGTGGTGTTAAATAATAAAAAGAGTTTTAGGTATGTTTTCAATTAATATATTATTAATTTGTTACAATTGATGTTGATTGAGTTTATATAAGACTGCGACATCAGGATATAATAAACCTTGGGTGAATGTTAATGTAATGATTGATAAAATTATTAGGAAACCCTAAAAACATGTTTTTTAGGATTCTAGAGATGTTTAGTGGGTTATGGATGAGTTAAAAATGATTCTCATCAATATCGTGGAGGTTAATGGTTTTGGGTTTGTTATTTTTGAGAATTTTTTAGTTTTCCTTGATACTAAATTTTATGGAGTATTGGTGGGGAGTTGAAGAAGAGGATGTAATGAAAAATCAATGTAATTATGGTGAATCCCATAAATTATGGCCATAGTATGACCAATATTATTTTATCACTTATAGGTATATTTTCTCCCTAATGAATACGTACAAGGGAGTTCATCATGAGTTTCACAATTCACTATTTTTTGTGATCCCAGGAGTATTAATGATGTACTATTGTTATAGGATGACCTTTTTATAGCATGGGATAAAACATGTAGTGGAAGAGTTCAAGGAATAGTATCCAGGTTTTCATATTTTTAAGGTATAACATCCTGATTCTATAGTATGGTGAAAATATGTGATTTTCCTAAGTGGATGTGGGAATAAATATTGATGGATTTTATAAAATGATTTCAGAGAGAGTATGTGATGTTATATGGGTTATAATGGATCATTTGTTGATGTTGGATCAGTTTTAGGAAATTAATGAGCTATGTTTCATGGAATTTTTACCATAGAGGTATGTGGATGAGTTTGTTCAGCTGCATGGGGTTCATAGTTCTGTTATTCCAGATCAGGATGTTAATATTACCATATATGTATGGAGTGGATTTTTCCAATATTTGGGAACTTTGTTACACCATAAAAAAAATTCCACACTTATAAAAATATATAGATAGAGTGGATGATATAGACAATGTAGGATATATTATGGGAATCAATCATAGATTTTAGTGGATCTTGGGTGAAGAAAATTCCCTTGTAAGAGGTTTCCTAAAATAAAAACTTTCAAACATCCAAAAGCGTGAATGTATTTATGTTATTGTATGTGATGTTGTTTCTTTAACCATTTTCTAGACCAAAGTTATAGAGTCTCCTATTCTAAACCTGGATTTCGTATAATGTTTTCTTGAGAAGCTCAATATGGTTGGTGGGAAGATGAAGGTAGCACCAGAGTAACAAAAATCAAATTCTAATCGTATTAGGATACCCTTGGGGTTTAGTGTTTGGGAATATGTGTTCATAATGGCTTCCCATCATCATGGGAAGCGGTGTTTTGGAATTGTAAGTATGTTTTCACCCTATTTTATCATTTTTATCCAGTTACAATTTCATTTTTTTGTTAGATTATCAGTTGGACATTCCTTTGTAGATGGGATGAATTCATAACATCTTCCTCATGATACAACTTCAATAATATATACAATATTTTCCTAATTAATCTAATAGGTATGTGGAGTATTGATTATGATGTGACATTTATGGAGTATACAATTCCGATTTTGGAATAATACTTTAAAATAATATGTTAAAATATAATACACTTTGTTTGAGTTTTTTGGAGGCATGTAAGCCTGTAGTAAAGAACATGGTAATGTGAGTTACATATACATGGTGTGTATCCATATTTTTTATCATTTGGTTTATGTAATGATGTTGAATGATATTGAATTTTGGTAAATTCTTATTTCTTTTTTCCCTTTTTTATTTAATGGTTTTTCTCCATTTGAGAGGTATCTTTTGGGTGAATCTTGGGTGTTCAATATATGACTTCCTTAATTGGATTTGGTTTTTATTCACAAGGATAATAATTGTTTGATAATTATCTGGGGTAAGGTTATGGACCATCTAGGACCATTACATACTATTTTATGATTTTTATAGGTATCGAGAGATGTATTGAATGTGTAAAGAGGTGATTTGGTATTATTCTTTTTTTTGTATAGGGACGATTGTGGAATGGAGGGTTTTTTTCACCTTGGAGGGTTAAATTGTTGTGTAGAGAGATTAGATATGTAATATATCCTAATATGTTAAGGTTGGGTGGTTCTTTTAGATTAAATATAATTGCATATTAGGATGGAATTTTTTTCTATGGTGTCTTGGGTAAATAAGCTTCTTTGGTTTGACCAATTTTGGGGTTGTTACGCCCATGATATAGGTTTCAGGGTAGCCTTTTCTTTAGATTTATAATAATGGGACAGAGATCATCATTTATGTAGCGTTCATTCTCATATTTTATTGGATCTATGGTGTAGGCCACACCAAGGATCTAGTTTATGATTTTTCAAAACTTGATTATAGTGTGGTCCCTTCCTTTACAACATATATTTTACTAGTTTCAACATCTTTATGATATAGTATTGAGTGTTGGGTCATGATCTTTTAATTCAAATCATGAATATAAGTTCTCCATTACCTTAAAAACCCATCAATATTATATGTTTTATCTTAGTTAATTGGTTATCTATGTTCAAAACTAGGAGGTATATTATCCCACTTTCCTCATATTTTTTCCCAAACTATGGGTGATCAATCCTTGATTATTTTAGGGGATGTTCGCCATCATTATTTTTGAGTTTTTCAATTCTACACCTAGAGAGTTAAGAATTCAAGGGAACATATGGGATTAGTGATTATTGACTTATAGAATGATATGGTATTATTTTTTATAGGGTTTTAATGTCCATTTGTTTTAGTTATAGTCTTTTAGGAATCTCTTCTTTAGTTCTGGCCTATGCATTGAGAGAGAAAGCATTAATTGTGGTATTGGATCTGATTTCTCAATATTTTTTTTGAATATGTGATATTAATATTATATTTTCCCTTTTGGGTGAATGTTAATAGTTTTTATAATGAATATAATAAATCAAATTCTAATTAAATTGAAGTTATGTGGGAGATATCATGTATTTTTTTTTTATTTTCATGATATTGCCTCCCAATATATTTTCATTGATTATTGATGTTATAAAATGTTTTTTCTTCAGTTAATTTTTTAAATTTATGAAATATAATTGTATAAATATTCTCAATTGAAAATTATAAGTCTCTTAAAGATGGAAATTAAACTATAGATTTTTAGATAAGGTATTATTGTGTTTCCCCTTTACCTATAAAGTTGATTGATATGATATTTTGTATAATGGCTAGAATTATAGGGGTGATTTATTTGTGAGTTTTTCTTGGTGACGTGTTGATGATGTGTAATGTATAATGTGTTGTTTTGATATATATGATGTCAATCGTGTTGTGTGTTTCCTTGTATGTTTCTTGGTAGTTATTGAATGATTTAGATGGTAAATTCTAGTAAATTTAGTTGGGATGAAATAAAATATTGGAGGATGGAAATAAATGAATTGGAATTGAAAGGAGTTAATGTATACCTTGTAAAGAGAATGACTTGTCATTAAATATGAATAGATAATTAAAAAATATGTAAATGGTTCATAAATAATATGGTTAAATGGGAATTGTGAAACTAATGTGTCATTGTGTGTCTAGTAAGTGGAAATGGATAAGTGGTTAGTAATATGGTATAATATTGATGTATGATAATGAAGATGTATATTTTTTTATAGTTGGGAGTGTTTGTTGTTTGAACAAAAATGTTAGTCTTATGTGTAACTATTATACATTTTATTTTACTCGTAATATCTATATGCACCCCACCCGAGTCATGTGTTTACACCATCACTAAAAGGATTTGGTTTTTAGGTGTCTTCACCAAGAACATAGGATGACGAGGGAGCACCAATGGCTACCCCCACCCCCATTCAATTCTATCTTCTATGAGATATTTTTATTCACAGGTTGTGATGTCTTATGACTATAATCATCATGAGGTGACAATTTCATATAGAATGTGGTCGTTCATGGTGTAGGACATGCACAATAGGATTGGGGGAACATGATAGATTTCCATCATGTTTATGATAAAACGCTATTCTAGTTTATGTATATGGTTATGTGTGGTTGAGGATGTGATGGTTTTGGAACTAGTTTAGAGTCATGGATTTCATGTTACGATGAGGATTATGATGGCCTGAGACTAATGGATATAGAAGAGATGAGAGTTCTAGGACATATGACATTAGGATGTGAGAGTAGAAAGTCAATAGAGAGTTGTATAGAATAACCTATTTGATAAAATTCTTCCTGTATTATTACAGTTGGTTTATATTTTTGGGGATTGCGCCTTATTGAGGCTATGAACAAGTTAGCCAATTGGTGCTTGTTTATTTTATTGTTTATTCATTAAGGAATTAGTATTCTCTTCTCACATTTTTTGAGTCTTTAGTTATGATCCTACCGAATATACCTTTTATTCTTACCCAGATATATATATATATATATACAAACTCTTTTTAGGTTATCATTAGGTAGTTAGAGACTGATATGGGAAATTCTAGATTGGATCATGGTGTTATGGAGTTTTTGTCATATGATTTTCATTAGGTACCATACTTGGTTAATTTTTATATATTTTATAAAATTACATACATTACGGAAAATTTTTGGGTTTTTACATTTAATTATGTTATATTGTTTTTTAGTGGTTTATATCCTATATCATGATCTTATATTTTTATAGAGGATAAATCCTCCCATATGTCTAACTTTCTTTATATCCTTAGATTAGTCACCAAATCTAGATATATTGGATATGGGATTTGGGGGTTCATTATATATCATCCTTCAGTTTTGGCTACGGAGGGGGACCTTTGTATAGGGGGCGTCATAACATCCAATGTTGTTGAGAATTTAGCCCTTATGTTTGAGTTGGAATCCTTGAGGATATCCCAGAAATAACCTAATGTGATGAATGATATTTTATGAGTTTAAGTGGAATCACTAACAATGGAAAAGGGGATGTCACCAATGGTTAAGCCTTATGAATATATGAATTAATTGAAAAAAATGCATCATTGATGTCTTTTGGTGATTCTTGATTGGGTTCAACACATTTTAATTTTTTTGGAGATATTTTTTATCACATTGATACATTTTTATTTTGTAACATGTGTGAATTTTGTGGAGGTATTGTTTATTAATGAGATAAGTACTTTTTAAAATCTCATTCATTAAACATATACGGTTTTTATTTTTAAGATATAATATTTATATATGTTTTTATTATTTGAATGTGATCCCACAATTGTTTTACAAATATTAGAGTAGAGATGTGTCTGATGACTTCTACTCATGGGTATGTGCTTGGCGATTAATTTTGGTATTTCACCATGATCTAATCCCCTGATAGGATGAAGGGAGTTATCACTTTTTCAGTTACATGTGAAGCACACTAACAAAGATCAAAAGAGTGACCAATGGATGTTCTAGTTGAATTAACAAAGAAATGTTGGCGAGGAAAATAGATGTTGAAGTTGTGTTAGTGGAAATGACTGTTTTGATGAATATTTTTTAATGGGATATTTTTACCATAGAGGATCTCTGAGGTAATAATGGTTTTGTTAGAAGGGAAAAATATTTTCATAGTGGATCTATAATGAAATATAATTTGATACATGGGGCTGGAATTTTAACTATGATTTTGTTCAAATAGGGTTTTCAAATGTATCGGGGTGCCATTTCACATAAATTCTTTATATTTATCCTTGTAATTAATGATTGGGAATTTATTTATTTTTTTACTCTAAGATTTATAGTATAATTTTAAGAGTTTCCTAATGGTATTTTAATCCTCTATATTAGAGTGGTTTTCCAAATTAATAAATATTGTTCCTAATTTTATTCATTCTTCATTATGTTTTTTCTTTTTTTTCATTGGATATTTTCATCAATATTCTGTGCAACAATTTTTTTTCTGGGAATTGAAATCTAACCATTAGTTTTATTAGATTTGACGGTTTGGGATATCAATTTTTTATTCAAATATTAGGTTGATTTAAAATGGATCAGAGGAGCATGGATGATGAAAAATAATGTTTGGAATATGATGTAGGTTGAGAGAGGTATTTAATTTTTTAAACTAGATTATTTTCGTCAAACAGTTACACTAGTGACAAAATAATTCAAAATTGAATATTGAGGTGATGCATTAGTTGATCAGAGGATATTGGGAATGGGGAAAAATTAATTTCTTTTTGTGATCTAAATTTTGTAATGATATCAATTTTGAGTTAACTATATATTACTATTTCAATTTATCTTCAACGAGATAGTGAAGAATCATGAGTGATGAAGAATTTAGTGATTGGATTTATTTTTTTGGTGGAGCTATGAGGTTTCTCTTAATGTTGAAAAGGGTGACATCATATTTTCTATAGATGATACGATTTTTTAAATTATCGAAATGTTATCTTTCGAAATGAGATTCTTTAGTGGTATTTCCTTCATGAATATGATAAAAAAATAGATATATAGGGTTCATCCCATTTGAATTTTTGATGATGATATTTTTAATCACACATATAATTTTTTATTTGGCTATATAAATATATTTTTGGTGGATATATTATTATATTTCTATTTGAATGATATAAGATTTTTTTAAACCCTTAACATTAATGATAAGTTATATTTTTATTTTTAAGATACAATGAATTTATTTTATCTATTTTTTAAGGTTAAACTCTAAAGGTTTTAAAAACTAGAGAGAAGATATATGGGAAACCAATTCTAATCATGGGGTGGTTCTATGTGAGTAATTTTTTCATATTTCCATGTTTTAGTCCATATATAATAGGAAGGGATCTTTTATTATTATAGTAGCATGCCAATAATTTTAAAAAATAAAATTATTGATCTAAATAGACATTGAAGTAATGTTGAAAATAGCACGTCGGTGAGCCAAAAAACATTAATGTGTTGTTGGAGATGATGTATGTTCATGTTAGTATTTATAAAGGGTCATATTGTGTCAAATTTAATCTCAAAATTAGTGATATTTTCACATAAGGATAATGTGTTATACATTGTATATAAGGACCTGGTCATAAACCTTTCTTAGTATTGAAATAAATGAATAATTCACATATAGGATCTTTTCACGGTTATAGTTTTAGAGAATTAGGACATAACTATTACATCTCAAAAGATTACAAATTAGAAACTTCTACTAAGTTTCCATAAAATAAAAACACTTTAAAGGAAACATTTCTATTTCCATGTTTTAGATAGCATGACTTTACCTTAATCCCATTATTGACCCTATTCCACATTAATTCCTATGAAAAACATTTCAAAAAAAACTTGGGGTGAGCATAAAAAGCTCATTAAGGGATACACAATGAATGAAAAATGTTAGTTATTCAAAACAACATGTAAACCATGTATACTTTATCAAAGTAATACTTTTCACCTTTATGAAGTAGTAAAAACTCTTCAATGAATAAAAGATCATTACTTACCCTTTTGTAACCAAACTATTACCATAAAACCCATATAAATATCACATAACAGATAAAGGTAACTTGGGACATAA
The DNA here is from genome assembly GCA_963277665.1 of Viscum album. NCBI lineage: Eukaryota > Viridiplantae > Streptophyta > Magnoliopsida > Santalales > Viscaceae > Viscum > Viscum album. The sequence goes on along the minus strand of OY728128.1, from coordinate 254,151,966 downwards.
ACATACTTAAATGGAATAACCATACGGTCGACTTCCACACATATCACTTAATGGAATATCCATACGGCTGACTTCCATACCCAAAGCGTTGGAGGTTATATTGTAACCACCCATCCTGGTATTCATGACACCACCTGTCATATGTTTTATCACGTAACCACCCGTCAAATGTCCAAGTAAAATTATAAAATCATAAGACATAAAACAAATATAATGGAAAGAAAACATTTCCACACATTGATCACAATATATCACATAAATATGTTGACATAAAAAATCCATTATAAAATCAATTTTCAATACCAACATAAATAAATATTATATGGTATTTATTTCATTTTAAAAACATTACGGTTTGTTGAGGAAGGAAAAGACCAAATAATACTTACGGCGGCGGAAAAGGTCGTTGTCACTGCGTACGTTAAAAGAAACATTCCTTTTTGTAGTTTAGTAAAACGCTTCGTAGAAAAAGAATACTTTTGTATAAAAGTAAAATTCAAAGGGGTTTATACACCGTATAAAATAGAGTTGTGTATAAAACGAAATATGCCTCAATGAAAGGAGATTGAGACGAAGTCCCTTACCTCGGGTCCGATTTGACTCGATCGTTCTTTAACATCCTGAATAATAAACATGAGTTAATGTCTACTTGTTTAAGAAACATTTTCAAGTTCATTATTCCTTTTATATAACTTATTGCCATGTTATAAACATTATGTAATCATTTAAGTTAATAATGTTTGTTTTGTCGATATTTGGTTCTTAAGTCGAAAGTGGACATCTTACAATTACATGGTGTTCGTGTGGTCAAAGGTTCATTATATCCAAGATGATATTCATGATTTTGATATCATATATATCATATATATTCATCATATACATGTATTTATAATATTACATAATCATTTAGAGGTAAGAAAAGAAATGCACCATTCATGGAGATAGTATGCAGTACGTACGCATGAACACTACTTTCATTTATATGTCATATTAATGGAATTAAAAATAAATGAGTGGTATGCATATATTAATTCCATAATTATATTCATCATTTATATGTAACATACATCATATATAATAACTTTAAATCCATCCTTTATATGTCCCACATATGGAATTAACGAATCAAATCACATTGAGGGGGCAGTAGTCCGCACATCCTAAGATGAAGATATCGCGTATACCCATAATGGAAGCCATAAATGTGTGCCATAAATGACAAATATAGAATCATAAGGAAGAAATAAACATATTATATATCATATATAAATATAGTGACATCTTAATGGACACCTTTGAAGGTGTTGGAAGAATATTGAACAATCATCGTTTCGTGAGGCAGAAATTCGCCATCCACGGAAACAGTATGTTCTTTAACCATTAGATGTAGGTGTGTGCCATTTTAGCTCTAATTATTATTATAACAACATCCTAGTATATTGAATATACTGTATTTGTTACAAAATAAATGAATAAAAAGAGTTTAGGGGGTTGGAGAAGAAAAATAAAACAAAAGAACACAAGTGAAGACATTACCTTAAAATCAGGTAACTCTCTTAGATTTGAGATCAAAGGATTACTTGGGAGACTTCTGCCCACATTGAGGCTTTTAAGAGTAATATAGGGATGTGTAGAGACAGAATGGGTAGAGATTGGCCGAACAAAAGGCTTGAGAGGTGTGGGTAATGTGGTAGAGTTGGGGGGCCTTTTATAAGAGGAGAGGAGGGGCCCTTTTGGTAAGTTATAAGAGTTTACAATATTATAAAATGATTTTCGGATTTTAAAGGTCCCAAATTGATATAATTAGAGGATAAGGTGATAAGGGTTCGAAATATACTCATCCAATAGGTCTTTGACAAGTGTATGTTTTATATTTTACGTTATCTTTTCATTTTATTTAAATCGTTAAATAATGAGGTAATCGCTACATCATCATGGGGTCATAAATAATTTAATTTATTTAATGTCTAAAAATTATATAACAAATATCATGATGTAGGAAATATTTTTAGCTTCCTAATGAATATTTATAGTCAAAATTCTGACTTGTATAACTCCATTTAAAAATTGTTTTAATAAAACAACTCATGTTTGTGACATTTTTATTTTAACTTTAAATAAAAAGTTATTAATGTCATTTTCCTACCAAAGTGGCTCTATGGGGTCCCCATGTTGACCCATGGATTTTATTGGTCGTCCAAGACACATCCAATAATGGTAGGACATGTTTCTAGGTCATTTCATATTATTAAAACATTATTTTTACCTTAAACTACACTAATTACCATTAATCGCGATTAATAAACTTAAAAGTTACTATTCACAAAAAAATTATTTTAATCCCATTGTACCACATTTTACTTCCTAATGACAACCATGTATGTTGGATTTTAGAAAATCAAATCACAAAATTGGTAAAATTTCATTTAAATGAAAAATCAGTTTTTTTATGTACCACTTAGTGGTTTCACTATTTATCAGAAATTGAAGTTTTTCAGAAAACCAACAAAACTTCACCCTAAGCTATATTTGATATTCCGAATTCAAAAATGATGTATATTTTAAAAAAAATCAAAACATATAAGTTGCATTAATTAATTCAATAATTAATTCCCTCTGTCAGAGCGAATAGCTTGTTTTTATGAAACAATAAGAATCAAAAGATGGACACTAGTTTAAGTCCAATTTAAAAGTGAAATTAATTCCAACGACCACTATTGGATTAAATAGTAAAAATATATTGTAATTTCACTTTAAAAAAATTAGAAATATAATCTAATCATGTAAATAAATTAGATTAAAAAGGGTTTTTGAATTAAAATACAACACTTTCATTATTCATCAAAAAATGAACTTTATCGGAAAAATACCAAAAATTTACACAAAGTAAATTTTGATATCACGATTCTAAAGTAGAATTTTATTTGGACCAATAGAATGTATAAGAGTGAAAAAAAATATATTTATAGACGGTTCTCTATCAAAAGGCGATAAGTCGTCCTTTTGTGAATGTTAGAGTATATATGCCTAAAATTGAATTCTTTTCGTATTTTAAGCCTTTATCTTTTATTGTATAAAAGTAGAATCATTTAAAAAAACATATATAATCATATTTTATTTATTTCCATTCATTCCCGCCAATACAACGACTACATGTTAACTACCATTTAAAATAATATTATTTTATTACTAGTGTGCAACGTAAGATTTCAAAGAAACTCTTTGTTGCGTATCAGGTACAATATCGAACATAGAAACCCCTTTAAAGTAAAATTAATATTAAATTTGTAAATGTTAATAAATATGAAAATGTATTATTCTTTATTTACCTGGGATGTTACATCCTTCCCCCCTTTTGGTAATTGTGTCCTCGCAATTTTAACCACTTATCAAAATAAGTGGGGGGTATTTATCCCTCATAGAATTTTCAGATTCCCACGTTACCTCTTTAACCATATGGTTTTACCAAAAAACATTTACCTAGTGAATTACTTTATTTTTCAACACTTTCTCTCTTTGGTCAAGAATCTCGACTGGTTGTTCTTCATAAGAGAGATTCTCTTCCAACTGAACTACCTCTGGGCTCAAAACATGAGATGGATCTGGCATATAATTTCTCAAAATCGAAACATGAAAAACATTGTGTACCTGAGATAAACTCAGAGGTAAAGCCACTCGGTATGCAACTGATCCCACTCTCTCCAGAATTTCATATGGTCGAATGAACCTTGGACTCGACTTTCCTTTCTTACCAAATCGCATCACACTTTTCCATGGTGAATCTTTGAGAAAAACATGATCACCTACCTCGAAAGATATATCCTTCCTCCGGTTATCCGCATTACTCTTCTTCTAGCTCTGAGCTGTTCTCATGTGTTTCTGAATCATCTGAACTTTTTCTTCCATCTCATCTTCCAATTCTGGTCCCATCAGCATCCTTTCACCAACTTCATCCCAAAAATCTGGAGTTCGACACCACTTCCCATATAATGCCTTAAACGGATCCATATGTATACTGGAATGAAAACTATTATTATATGAAAATTTAACCAAAGTAAGAAGTTGGTCCCAACTTCCCTAATAATCCATAAAGCAAACTCGTATCATATCCTCCAAGGTCTGAATTGTTCGTTCTGACTGCCCATCTGATTGCGGAAGAAAAGATATACTAAAATTTAATTCAGTACCCAATGACTTCTGAAGGCCTTTCCAGAATCTAGAAGTAATCCTAGGATCATGATCAGATACAATGGATAAGGGAACTCCATCCAACCTTACTATCTCTTTAAGATACAATCGAGAAAGTTGATCTAGAGAGAAAGTATCTCGAATAGGAAGGAAATGAGCAGATTTAGTCAAGCGATCAATAATAACCCTGATTTCATTATTACCTCGATATGTCTTCGGTAATCCCACAACAAAGTCCATGGATATATTGTCCCACTTCCACTCTGGCACTGGTAAAGGCTGAAGCATCCCTTTCGGTAACTGTCACTCTTCTTTAACCTATTGACAAGTCAAACACTTCACAGTAAAATCAACAATATCTCTTTTCATTCCATCCCACCAGTAATACTCCCACAGATCTCTGTACATCTTAGTATTGCGAGGATGAAATGAAAATGGAGAACTATGAGCTTCACATAACAAATCTCTCTTCAACTGTTAATCACAAGGCACGCACAATCTCTTCCCAAATCTCAAAACACAATCATTATCAATGTTAAATTCATGCAACTTACCCTTCTGAACCAGCTCTACCTTTTTCTACAACCCACTGTCTTTCTTCTGCGCTTTCTTAATTCTGTCTGATAGGGATGATCTCACTGATACTTTTTCGACTCAAAGCATCAACCACTTTATTTGCTTTTCCCGGATGTTAATGAATTGTACAATCATAAACCTTGATTAATTACAGCCATCTCCTCTGTCTCATGTTAAATTCTTTCTGAGTGAATATATATTTTAAACTTTTTTGATCGGTATATATTTCACACATTACTCCATACAAATGATGCCTCAAAATTTTTAAATCGAAAACAACAACAGCTAATTCCAAATCATGTGTAGGGTAATTTACCTCATGAGTTGTAAACTGTTGTGAAGCATAAGCAATTACCTAATCATTCTGCATTAGGACACAACCAAGTCCTTTCAATGAAGCATCACTTTAGATAACAAAGTCACTATTCTTTGAAGGTAGTGCCAAAACTGGAGCATTTACCAATCTTTTTTTCAGTTCCTTCAGTAATAGCCTGAGTCAACTGAGCCATCACTACAACAAACTGTTTAGTTCAGATTCTGACCATCTCAGTATGCTTATTTCGAAGGTCATTTCCCTCAGTATTCCTTCGCAAAAAAGCTTCTCTTTTTCCTCTACAAAAACCCATTCTTAACACTGAATTACCTTAGGTGAGGCAACACAGTAATCTGTAAATTCTATATCATTTCAATTTGACCATAAAAAAATGTTTTTGGATAATCATTTAATAAAATTCTAACTCCTAAATTAATCTAAACCGACCTCTGATACCATCTATAAGGCCCCGACCTTAATCCTTTCTTAATATTTAATTAAATGAATAATTCACATTGAGGATCTTTTCACGGTTTATAGTTTTAGAGAATTAGGACATAACTATTACATCTCAAAAGATTACAAAGTAGAAAATTCTACTAAGATTCAATAAAATAAATACTCTTAAAAGGAAACATGTCTAGTTCCATGTTTTAGATAGCATGACTTTCCCTTAATCCCATCCTTGACCCAATCCACATTATTTCCTATGAAAAACATTTAAGAAAACTTGGGGTGAGCATAAAAAGCTCAGTAAGGGATACACAATGAATGAAAACTGTTAGTTTTTCAAAACAACATGTAAACCATGTATACTTTATCAAAGTAATACTTTTCACCTTTATGAAGTAGTAAAAACTCTTCAATGAATAAAATATCATTACTTACCCTTTTGTAACCAAAATATTACCATAAAACCCATATAAAGGTCACATAACATATAAAGGTAACTTGGGACATAAACATACTTAAATGGAATAACCATACGGTCGACTTCCACACATATCACTTAATGGAATAGCCATATGACCGACTTCCATACCCAATGCATTGGAGGTTATAACATAACCACCCATCCTGGTATTCATGGCACCACCCGTCGTATGGTTTATCACGTAACCACCCATCAAATGACCATGTACCATTATAAAATCATCAGACATAAAACAAAATATAACGGAAAGAAATCATTTCCGCACTTTGATCACAATATATCACATAAATATGTTGAAATAACAAATCCACTATAAAAACAATTTTCAATACCAAAATACATAAAGATTATATGGTATTTATTTCATTTAAAAAACATTACAGCTTGTTGAAGAAGCCAAAGACCAAATAATACTCGCGGCGGCAGAAAAGATCGCTGTCACCGCGTACGTTAAAAGAAACATTTTGTTTTGTCGTTTAGTAAAAAGTTTCATAGAAAAAGATTCCTTTTGTATAAAAGTAAAAGTAAAAGGTGTTTATACACCGTATAAAATAAATTTGTGTATAAAACTAAATATGCCTCAATGAAAGGAGATTGAGACGAAGTCCCTTACCTCGGGTCTGATTTGACTCGATCGTTCTTTAACGTCTTGAATAATAAACTTGAGTTAATTTCTACTTGATTAAGAACATTTTTAAAGTTCATTATTACCTTTATATTACTTATTTCCATGTTATAATCATTATGTAATCATTTAAGTTAATAATTTTTGTTTTTTCGATATTTGGTTCTTATGTCGAAAGTGGACTTCATACAATTATATGTTGTTCGTGTGGTAAATGGTTCATTATATCAATAATGATATTAATGATTTTGATATCGTATGTATCATATATATCATATATATTCATCATATACATGTATTTATAATATTACATAATCATTTAGAGGTATGAAATGAAATTCACCGTTCATGGAGACGGTAAGCCGTACATACGCATGAACGCTACTTTCATTTCTATGCCATATTAATGGAATTAAAACTAAATGAGAGGTATGTATATATTAATTCCATAATTATATTCGTCATTTAGATGTAACATACATCATATATAATAACTTTAAATCTATCCTTTATAGATCCCACATATGGCATTAACGAATCAAATCACTTTGAGGGGGCGGTAGTCCGCACTTCCTAAAATGAAGATATCGCGTATACCCATAATGGAAGCCATAAAATTATGCCATAAATTAAAAATAGAGAAGATTTAGGAAGACATACTCAAATTATATATCATATATAAATACAGAGACATATTAATGGCCACCTTTGAAGGTGTTGGAAGAATATTGAACAATCATCGTTTCGTGAGGCAGAAATTCGCCATCCACGGAAACAATATGTACTTTAACCATTAGATGATAGTGTGTGTAAGTTTAGATAGAATTATTATTATAAAAACATCCTAGTAAATTGAAGATACTAGATTTTTTACAAAAGAAATGAATAAGAAGAGTTTAGGGGGTTGGAGAAGCAAAATAAAACAAAAGAACACAAGTGAAGACATTTCCTTAAAATTGGGTAACTCTCTTAGATTTGAGATCAAAGGCTTCCTTGGGAAGACTTCTGCACAAAGAGAGGATTCTAGGAGTAATATAGGGATGTTTAGAGACAAAATTGGTAGATCTTGGACGATCCAAAGGCTTTATTGGTGTGGGTATAGTGGTAGAGGTGGGGGCCTTTGATAAGAGGAGAGGAGGGGCACTCTTGGAACGTTATAAGAGTTTACTTTATTATAAAATGATTTTCGGATTTCAAAGGTCCCACAATGATATAATTCGAGGATATGGTGATAAGGGTTATAAATATACTCATCCAATAGGTCTTTGACAAGTGTAAGTCTTAGATTTTACGTTATCTTTTCATTTCATTTAAATCTTTAAATAATGAGGTAATCGATGCATTATCATGGTGTCATAAATAATTTAATTTATTTAATGTCTAAAAATTAAAAAAAATCCTGATGTAGGAAATATTTTTAGCTTTCTATTTAAAATTTATAGTCAAAATATGACTTGTATAACCCCATTTAAAAGTTGTTTTAATAAAACAACTCATGTTTGTGACATTTTTATTTTAACTTTAAATAAAAAGATATTAATGTCATTTTCCTACCAAAGTGGCTCCATGGGGTCCCCAAGATGACCCATGGATTGTCTTGGTCGTCCATGACACATCAAATATGGGTAGGACATGTGTCTAGGTCATTTCATATTATTAAAACATTATTTTTAGCTTAAACTACACTAATTACCTTGAATCGCGATTAATAAACTTAAAAGTTAATATTCACCAAAAAATTATTTTAATCCAATTGAACAACATTTTACCTCCTAATGAAAACCATTTATGTCGGATTTTTGAAAATAAAATCATAGAAGTGGTAAAATTTCATTTAAATGAAAAATCAGTTTTTTTAAGTACCACTTAGTGGTTTCACTGTTCATCAGAAATTGAAGTTTTCAGAAAAACACCAAAACATCACCCTATGCTATATTTGATATTCCGAATTCAAAAATAATGTCAATTTTTCAAAATTCAAAACATATATGTTTCATTATTTAATTCAATAATTAATTCCCGCTGTTAGAGTGAATAGCGTGTTTTTATGAAACAATAAGTATCAAAAGAATGACACTAGTTTAAGTCCAATTTCAAAGTGAAATTAATTCCAACGACCAATATTAGATTAAACGGTAAAAGTATATTCTAATTGAACATTAAAACCAATTCAAAAGTTAATCTAATCACGTATATAATTTATATTAAAAAGTGGTTTTGAATTAAAATACAACATTTTTCACTATTCATCAAAAAATGAACTTTATCGGAAAAATACCAAAAATTTACACAAAGTAAATATTGATGTCCCGATTCTAAAAAAGAAATTTTATTTGCCCAAATAGAATTTATATGAGTTACCAAAACTATATTTATAGAAGGATCACCATCAAAAGGCGATAAGTTGACCTTTTGTGAATGTTATAGTATATATGCCTAAAATTGAATTCCTTTCGTATTTTAAGCCTTTATCTTTTTTTGGATAAATGTAGAAACATTTAAAAAAACATATATAATGATATTTTAATTATTTCTATTCATTCCCGCCAATACAATGGCAACGTGTTAACTTCCAATTAAAATAATATTATTTTATTACTAGTGTGCAACGTAAGATTTAAAAGAAACTCTTTGTTGTGTATCGGGTATGCTATCGAACATAGAAACCACTTTAAAGTAAAATTAATATTTAATTCGTAAATTTTAATAAATATGAAAATGTATTATTCTTTATTTACCTGGGATGTTACATTGTAGATTCTTTTTATTGGTGTTTATGAGAGGAATGTGGAATTTTTCGTTAAGATGATTTTCTAAGAGGTGATAGTGGTGTATCGAGGTGTGGATTTCCAATAAGATTTTCTAGAAATTTATTTTAATTATTCAAAAATAATATTTTTAGATCTTTAATATCTGATTTAGAAATGAATTTTTATTTTTCTATGTGGTTTTTTAATCCTCTATATTGGATGATTTTTTCACATTAAAGAAATGTGTGTTCATTTAATTCATTATTTTTTTGGTTTCTTCTTTTGTTTTCATTTCATATTCTATAAATATTCATAATAAATATATTACATGGGATCAGGAATATCCCAAAATAATTAATCTCATCATTATAGTAGGACCTGTAGTGTTTTCAATACATAGGTGCGGAAATATGGGGTAGAAGATAGCATGGGAAAAATAACCAATTATTAATCATCTTCACAGAGTTCTATGAATTTAATGAAAAATTATAATTTTTAAATACTCCTCTATGATTATTATTTTTGTTAAATTGAAATGCAAACTAAATTGGAATAAAAAACATACCTATATATATGTATAAAAAATAATGGTATATTTTCCCTTGTGTAAGAATTTATGGATCTCATATATCTAATGATTGACTTTATAGATACCTGATGTTGGTGGTGATTCTTCTAGGCTCACCTAGGATATCCTCTAAAGGTCCTAAGGGGGATTTATAGTGGGAAAATATCTATTACATTAAATCTAATTTATTTGTGGGAATGAATAACCTTTGAAACACCAATTGATTAAATAATGTACATAGGAGACACCAACACCTCTATAAGTTAAGGTAATAAAAAATATAACATGAAAAAATCATGATATTTTAATATATTATTTCCTTTAACTAATCTAATTTGTTTTAAAGTTCTCTCCACATGAAATATAGAACTAAAATGAAACCATGATATATTTAGACAAAATATAAATAATTATGTATAAATGTTAAAACCTAGACATTTAATTAGAATGAATTAAAAAATATAACATATTCATACAATATTTATATAATGTAAATATATAATACTTTTAATATAAATGAAATTCAATTGGTGCAGCTAAAATGAAAAATAAGATCATTTTAATCATATAATGGTATCGTTCTAAAAAAATCCTTTAATTTTATATGTTTTTTTCAAAAGAAAAATAATATTGAATGATGGTGATGTATATTGATATAAATAATTGTTTAAATCTTATTATTAATTGATAATAAGAAATATTAATAATTTATTTTGTTCAAAAGATTCATTTTCCATATAAAAATATTTTTTCATTATATTTTATAATTTTATTTTAATGTTATATTTTTATTTTTTGTAATTAATATTTTAATAGTTTAAAATTATTTTTTGGAATCATAGTAATTATATTTTCATGAAATTATTTTATATTATTTTTCTGAGATGATTTAATTTAATATTATAATTTAATATAATGATTTTATAATTACCATGATTTAATGACTTTATTAGTGTGTTAGTATGTCATAAAAAATATTTAAATAATTTTTTACTAAAAATAACTATATTATATGTGAAATTATTAATCTAAAAATATTGTTTCTAGTTTACAAACTTTTATATGATATTTTATAACTTATGTAATATTTCTCTAAAAAAATTATTTTTAATACATTAAAAATATATTATTTTAAAATTAGTTCTAAAGAATTTTAATAAAATAAAATTAATTAAAAAATTTAATTAATGGTTTCATATTATGTAATAAAAATAATTGTATTATTAGAAATCAATTATAAATTAATTATATAAGAACTAGTTACCATAGTTAGTGTTAATTAGTTTAAAAAGGGTTTCACCTAGAGAAAAAGGCTAGAACATGTTGATTTTTTTCTAATATATGGTTGAGTCCTTATATCACGTTATATATTTATAATTAAATTATTTCAAAATTTTGAGCCACTCTCCTCGAGTGTGAGTTCACATTACCAACATTTTATGGGTATTTAAAAAATTTCCATCCCATGACACTTATAAAAGGTGATTCTCACCAGCCCATCAATTAATCTCCTAAAATTAGGTTTCATCCTAAAAACTACAATTTTTTCTATAATGTATAATATTATTCCTCCTACATTACCTTATATTCATGATGTATTATCTTAAATTGTTGTATAATAAGTAATTCTCTAAGGAAAACTGAAACATTTCAATGTGATGGAGAATTTTTCCTTAACATATATCATTTGTATCATACATTCACAAATATGGTTTTTAAGTACCAATGTATTGAAATAATTATTGGTAATATAAATAATTTTATTATGCTATGGGAAAATCCCTTTACTATATATCCACTTTTCTCTTAAGGTGAAAAATTACATTGGTATATGTTTATGGATTACCAGCTCTGTAAAGTTTCATGTTTTGTTTTCATTAACCAATTTGTAAGAATTTTAATAATGTTTCATTTAATAAATTAACCTGATATTTATAACATATCATATATTATTTAGGGAAAAACAAATAACACATTTCTCTCATTCTATGGAATATAAAATCATCAACCATGTGTATGTGTGGACTACTGCCCCCGTAGAACAATTGATTCTTATGTTTTATTTTATCACTACCAGAAATGGATGGTTATTAAATCATATTAAAGAATAAATATGATATCTATAATATCATTTATTTTTTATTATTAAAAATTATAGATCCTATAAATGATAAAATAAAAAAAATATCAACATTATTTCAATCATTTATGATAAGTGTACTTAACGGAAAATATTTTTATTCATATTTTGTAGTACTTTAATACCCATTACATTGACATATAATTCATTAAAATTTTTATAATCCAAACTAATAAAAAAAAAAGATCATTATGTTTCTCAAATAATTGTATTACCACTAAACCACCACATAAACATTCATTAATCGTGGCGTGTCCCTGTTTGGGATGGTTTGACCACCTACATGAGAAATGTTATGAATTTTTATCGTGGATGGATATGGGAAGTGAATATATATTATAATATGATATAAATATGTAAATTATTGAATTATTTGGGTTATTTAATTTTAAAATTATTATTAAACCCATTAAATAAGAAAACTCCTTTTATTTGTTAGATATCACTGAAACATGATCATGGATGATTTCAAATTAATGTATTTTGACAAAACATACCACAGAATGGAATTGTACATTTATTTATGTAATGTAAGATATATTCTAGTAAGTTTAATTATATAAATACGATTAAATTTTTAACAATAATTTATACCAACACCATTTTTATTAAACTAGTTCTATACATTCAAGACTACTTAATACAAATATTGCACATAAGAAATAACTATGTCGAATTAATATAGGTAATGATTATTAATGATGATTATAAAGGGAAAAAATTGATAATAATTATTAAATAATTTATTATTATTAATATTTTTTATAGGAGTTTTTATTGTTTTCATGGAATCCTTGAAAAAGGTAAGGGTTTTCTTGTTCATAATTCTAATTCATTGAGAAAAAATAAATTTTTTGCACTATTTTTTCCTTTTATGGTGTATTTACTACACATTGATTTATTTTTATAATTATTATTTTTATTTTATATTATATACTAATAAAAATAATATATCATTCTTCAAATGGATTTGTATTCAACTACTACACTAATGGTAAGGATTTTTGGAATCAAAACATTCATTCATTAACTAATGATATTTTTATTGAAATTATTTCATATATTTGGGGTATATTATAACATTGATTCTATTATGAAGTATTATACCAATTTTTGTGGATTTAAATTTCTGAAACACAAAATCTGTGGAAAATATTTCTTACAATATGGGCCATGTTCCCTGTAAGGGATATTAATGTCTCAAAAAACATTCATTTATTTATAATGTTTTATCATGAACATTGATATTACATTTATGGGTTATCTAAGAATATAATATTATATGTTATTTTATAATCATTTTTTTAAAACTTATTATTTAATACAACGGATTTTTTATTAATCTTTTTTAATTTGGTTTTCAAAAAAAGATATTTCAATGAATTAATGAATTTCCTTTAATAATTAAATGATTTATCTTTGTCTTCCAATTTACCTAATATAAAATTACATCCTTTTCAAGGATACATTATTAGATTTTATTTTTAAAATTATTATTTTTCAAAATATTTCACAATACATTTTGAAATGTTACGTTTTAATGTGACATTAAACTTTTATTTTATGTCAATATTGAAAATGAATTATAAATTTACTTTTCAGTTTTTACCTCCATTTTACCTTTTATATTCAAAAGGATTTAAACTCAGTGGATTAATGTTTTTTGATTTATTCACTAATATGTTTATATATATTAATAATTTAGGGGATTTAACTCATGTTATCCATTAATTTGATTCTCAATCCCTTCTTATTTGATTCATTCTATGCATTATTCTATGAGGATTATTTTCATCTATCTCAATATCCATCTATGCTTCCTTTGTAACACTGGGGATATTATCTAATACAACCATTCACCTTATTTCTATGGATGGACTATGAAATGTTCTTATCTTTAAAAGATATTATCCATAACCGCCTCTATCTTTCCAACTATCCACTATTAATAAAGAAACATTTCTCCTAATCCCATTACTTTATGAATACCTTGTTTTCTATTGCATTGATTGAAGAGTGTTCACCATGATTACATACATAAAATCATTGGGGAATTTTTTTTATTTATAATAAACCCTTTACACTATATGATTTTAGCTTTAGAGTTTCATAAATATAAATCTATTCTATTTCTTGACTGAGTATCTATTTAAATCCACATTTTTGTTCTGATGTAGGATTATTATAGATTACATAGGAATGCTGATTATTTATTTTTTAACTATATACTTTTTTATTTGAATAAGTTATGATCACATTTTCTCTTTTATTAACATTGTGAAAAACATTGGTCTTATGAATTTAATTATTCAAATATGGATAAATATTGTAAATCCTGATTATGTATTTTTTACTCATTTTACCATATGATGAATTCATTAAAAATAATATGTGGAAGGTGAGGATCGATTATCAATAGACCCTAAATGTAGAAATTGATCCAATGATATAAATTATCCTTTGTATTTTAGAGTATGCCTACCAATAGAAATATATTTTCTAGACACATGGCCTGTAAGGTATGTTCATTGTATATATGATCATGATGTCTTGGAAAATAGAATGTAGTTAGCAATAAGATATTATTTATTTAATTTATATTGATCCAATTATTATTGTACATGTGATTAATTTATTTTCATTATTATCAATGGATATATTATTCTCATAGTTTCATTAATTTATGTAATTATTTTTTATTATCTTCTCCAACAATTTATTTATGCTTATATTATGTTCACTTATGGTCTTATATTGTTATTTCTTAGGTTTACCCTTTCAAATTATTTGATCTCAACCATTCTTATGTTTCATTTTCCCTATTACATGACAAAAATTATTACACATCACACAGAAAACATTATATCATCTGTGGAATATTTGTAGGAGATAATAAAGTCTTACTATGTATTAATTAGTCTCTTACATAGTGGAAAAAATTTAAATTATTAGACTAATACATTGGATTAATTAGTTTATGATGGTTTCTAATTCTATTAAGTTGTAATAATAATAGGTTTTATGAATGTATATAATGTAATATAAACATTATGTCATGTAACTATGGGATTGTTATTTTGAGGAATATAAAATTGGTATATATTCAAAAATATAAAGTATCTATTTTAGAAACTAGATCTAGAATTATGGTTCTGGAGAATCAAAGTTGGTATCAAAGAAGCATTTAGATAACATTATAGATTAGGATTTTTATTGATGGTAATTTAAGGGTTGATAAGATAAGGATGATCAAAACAATAAAGGTATATATAACCATTGAGTATAGTATGTGATGGAATGTCAAGGTAATAAATAAAATTTTATTTTGGTATTAGGATATGTGAATTTATTGAAAATTCTAGGAATAAATGTACAGAATGATATCCTAATGTTATTATAAATTACTTAGTTTCTTATTTTCCAATTAATTATATCATTTTATAGATAATTTAAAATGGATGTGTCTATTGATTATATTCATCTAGGTTTGATAACAATAAAAATTTTGATTGATCATTAAATTGATCATTACTCTTGCACATGGTGAATATGATTAATACAACATAGTGGAATGGAAAATCTTAGGGATGTGGCTTGGTAAAACATTTACTCTTTACAAACCATGTTATAGTAATGAATACCAAGTTACTTTGAGCGATTAGGTTAAGGTGTATGAGAAAACCCATGAAAATAGAAACCCTAGTTTCTCCTATAATGATATAGGGTTTTCTATATATAATATATGTTGAAATAAGATTGATATAGGTTGTTATAATGTATAGTATTTTAATATTATAGTGTCATATTGTATGATATTTTGAGGATAAACATTAATAATTCTCATACGATGTTAATTATTTATCCCTTTTATTTAGAAATTTTGGAATTTTTATAGAAATGATCAAAAAAGAACCATGTATGCAATGGCTGTGAGGGAAATTTAGAGATAGTAAATTTGAAAATCCCATTTAAATTATAACATTAAAGTAAAATTTAGTGATTATTAATATCCTTATATAATTATATATTACTAACCACATTAATATAGTCTAACTCCTAAAACACCAATGAATATAAGGAATGATTCTTAAGAATGTGCCATGGATAATGATGATTAATGAAAGATGATTCAAAAATCATTAATGTTAAAGCCATAAAATTAATCATGAGTAAAATTTAATTAAAGGAATAGATATATGCTATAACTATTGATATTATTTCTATCAAACTAACATAAGGAATGGATGGAGAGAATAAAAAAATCATTGTGTTAATGGCAAGGGAGTTTCATATTAAGAGATTTAATGTCAGAATTTGAAGACTAATGAGGGAAACAGCCACCAAAAACCATTTGAAAAAGGAAAATCTAATTAAACTACTACTAATATAGAATATTTTGAGTTTTCAATAAAAAAATTCAATGAATTATGTAATTAATGATTTCACAATCTATCAAAGATTGAGTTAAAAATGAAAACATAGGGTGGTATTATTATAATTCAATCAATTTCCTGGTTTTTTAAAAGTAACTAACAATAGAACTATAACTTATTCCCATAGTAAGTTTATATGAGAAATTTGAAATGGGATATCTCCCTTTATAAAGGTATTATATGAAATATTCATATAGATAAATCTCAAATCACATTATAAATAAACCCATGACCATGTAGTAGTGCATACTTAATTATGAGTTTTATATATAAATTAATATGATATAATGATTAAAATAATGGGGAGACAGTTTATTTTTTTGGAATAATGTTACATCGCAATATTTGAATATATTATTACAATAAAATCAATCAATTTTTTTGATATATTTCTCCAAACGCAAAACTCAAAACAAGTGAAAGAATGATATATTTTGATAAAATATAAATATTTATGTATTATAATTAAAACAAAGTCATTGAATTACAATAAATTAATAAGAGTAACAAATTCATGAAATATTAATAGAAATAAAATATTCATTAAATATAAATAAAATTCAATTATAATATAAAAAATAAAAAATAAAATATTTTTTATCATAAGATAATGTCTTTTTATGAAACTTAATTTTATGTACATTGATTTGTTAATCATAAGAAACATATGATTATATTTGGTAATATATATTGATATTAATAATTTTTAATATATTATTATTATGTGATACAAAAAAAGAATAAGAATATATTTTGTTTTAAAGAGTTGTTTTCTGTATAAATTTTTTTTCATTATATTTTATAATTTTATAAATTCAGTTTTCTTAATTTTAGATTTTTAATTGAAAAAATAAATATTCTTTTTGGATTAATCATATTAATATTAACATAAGATGATTTCTTTTGGAGTTCACTGAAAATATTGATCTTAAAATGATTAATACAGTATACCATTTTTTAAAAATTCATGATTTAATGAAAATATTAGTTTTTTAAAAAGTCATATTATTTTTGAATACATTTTCTACAAAAAAAATTTTTTTTGTTATTTAAATTATAAATATAAAAATTTTGATTCTATTTTAGAACCCTATATTAAATATTTTTGAAAATCAGTAATATTTCTCATTATTATTTTGTTTCAAAAAAAATTATTTATTTTTTTAATTTAATTTTATTCACTTTACGAATTTTTATCAAATAAATTTAATTTAATTTTTTTTATTTCACCCAAATTATGTAAAAAGAAGTTTTTTATATTAATCATAAAAGATAAATCACTTAGATAAATGTAGCTACTTTGGTAAATGTACATTAGGGTTATAGGGTTTAACCTTGTGAAAAAAGGCTAAAAATTTAAATTTTTTTATAATAACTAATTTAGGACACTATGAATATTATCTCTTCCACACTACATTATTTGAAAATTTTAGATCCACTTTCAATGAGATTGGATTCCCATAATTTAAAATTTATTGGTATTTTCTAAAGTACCATCTCTCATTACTTATAATATGTGCCTCTTACCACCCCATCCATACAACACCTGAAATATAGTTTCCTTGATAAAAACTAATTTTTAACTTACCATAGAATCCTATTACACACACATGATCATTTTATCAAAACATATTATCATAGTCCCTATATTTATAAGGAATTTCCTAAGGAAACCACAATGTTCTAGATATGACTAATCAGTTTTTATTAACGTATTTCCTTTCTATCATACCCTTAAAATTATAATGATTAAATATTAACAAAATAAAATCATTATTTTTATATAATTAATTTTATTTTTAAAATTTTTTACATACTGACCACATTTCCCCTTTTCCATTATGAAAAAATAACATTGCTTCATGTGAACTGATTACTGCCTCCGTGATGTAACATGTTTATTTTTCCTTAAGCAGCAAAAAATTATTGTCCTAATGTTGAATAGAAAAAATAGTTATTATATATATATATATATATCATATTTTATATTCTTAGGTTTTAATAAATATTATCATTTTCTCTTATTCTATGGAAAACAAACTGGTCAACAATGCAGACTTATGGACTACAACCTCCACATAATAATTAATTTATATTATTTTCAAACATCCTAAAATCGATTGTTATGATAACAGTTTTAATAGATAAATATTATTTTTTATAATTATGTGAAATTTATGAAAAGTTTTTGAACCTTTTAATTATATGATTAACAAACAATCATTGTTAATTTAATCATTTAAAACAGGTGTACAAAAATAAAAAATTTATTATTCATCTTTTGTAATATTTTTATGTCCATTGTGTTTTCTTATAATTCCATAAAATTATGATATATCACACTAATAAAAAATTAATAAGTGTATTATACTTCTATTATAATTATATTATAACTAAACCACCATATAATCATCCATTACCCATGGAATGTTCATGTTTTGGTCGTTTTAACAACATATTTGAACAATGATTGATTTTATATCATGGATGGGTTTGGAAGTAACAATTAAATAAATATCCTATTTAATAGTGGAATTTATTTTGTGATAGTATATCAAACTTAATAATGTAATGGAAAGAGATAATTTACAAAAAACCATCACTTTAATTGTATGGGAGTTGTGTATTATAAGACTCGATGTCCTAATACATTATCAAATAAGGGATGTATTCACCAAATACCCTGAGAAGATGTAAAATCAAATGAATCTACTACTAATATATAATATATTTATCCTTTACTCAATATTTTATGATGTATTACATTGTTATGGATTTCACCAACTTTGGCATATTGAGTCAAAAATTAAAACACTTGGTTTAATGAGTATTGTTGAATAAATTTAATGGATTATGGGAGCATATATTTTATAGAATAACAAATTATTCTCATAGTATAATTCTTTTTAAAATTATCAATCATTTAATTATATTTATAATAGAAATATAAAATGTTTTCCTATAGATGAATCTTGTACCACATCACAAATTAACCCATGAGCATCTTAGAGTGTATGGTTAATTATGAGTTCCAAATAGAAATTAATCTAATATTATGATTCAAACTATGAGGAAAAAATTTATTTATGGGTGATGTAGCATCTATATATTTTAAATTATTATTTACTTTAAATGATTTTACTTGTTTGATAACTTTCTAAACAGGTAACACTAATGTTAAATGTAATAATTCTATATTTAAAGAAAAAATAAATATTTTTGTTTTACCACTAAAACCAATCTTTTGATTTTGAAGGACTGAATAATAGTAACCTATTTATGATATTTTTATATAATTAAAATAAAGGTTACATTGAATATAAATGAAATTCAATTTTTATAACAAAAATTAATAAGAAGATATTTTATGTGTAGAAATTATTTTTTTCTAGAAATATTACTTTTATTATATATTATTTTTTTTTCAAAAGAATTTTTTTTATTTATGTTAATATATTTTGATATTAATAATAGTGTAACAATAAATAATTAGTGATAAAAATTAATTATAATAGATTGTGTTCTAATGTTTTATTTTCCTTATAAAAATTATGTTTCATAATATATTATAATTTTATCTAAAAGTTAAATTTCTACATTTTTGAAATTTAATTTAAGAAAATGAAATATATTTTTTAATTATTTATTTTAATATTTAATTTATATGAATATTTCAGACGTTTTTAACAAGATTTATTTTAATATTATTAGTGAAATATAATTTTTTGATAAATATGATGTTTTAATGACTATATTAGTAAGTATGTCATAAACATTTATGAAAACTTTTTCTACCAAAATTATTTATTTTATAAGTGAAATTATAAATCTAAAATTAATGACTATTGTTTACAAAAATATGTCTCATATTTTAGAACATTATTATTATTTCTCTAAAAAAAATTAATACAATATATAATTATTATTTTAAAATTAATTTTTACCACTTTTATAAATTTAATAAAATAAAATGAATTTAATTTTTTTTATTGGAAAAAATTATGCAATAAATACAATTTATGTATTTATTCACAAAGAAAAAATTCTATAGGTAAAAGATAGTTACAAATATTAGAGTAAATCAAGGTTAAAGGGTTGAACCTAGTAAAAGGCTTAAACATGTTACAAAATATAAGACAATGTGTGATTCAAGAATTTATAAACCTTATCAATTACGCAATCCATTATTTCTAAATCATATAACCATATTAAATAGGGGTGAATTCATATTATTTAAAAATTATGGGTATTTAAAAAATTTCATCCCTTCTTAGTTATAAATTGATCCAAATAAGATGAAATAGTATATACCTTTTGGATTTGATTAAATAATTATTATTCATGTTTTATTTGATAATACATTAGGTAGATGATGATTTTTATAGAGTATATGTATCAAATATTCTAAAGTAAAAGCTATCAAAATAGGCCAAAAGTGGACAATACACATCATGAATCACTTACATGATGTGTAGAAATCATTCACAGCATGTCTGAAGTCAGGAATAAAGTCATTGAGATTTTAGAACTTATTAAAATTTTACATGAAGTTATCAGAAAAAACAAGTCATGTACATTTGATGACAACTTCCCACTTAATAGTTAAAATCTTGGAAAGAAGCATGTCATGAGTTCCAATTACATGTCATTAAATGTTTCAAATCTCAGAATCCAAAAGAATTGGTCCAAGATAGGTATAAAAACAAAAATATGAAAAGATTTTTTGTCTTGAAATTACACGATGTGAGAAGTTTACATGTCATGAAATGTCTCACATATTAATTTTCCAGAGTGTACACAGTAGTGAATAACAATCGGAATCGTCATTTTTTTCTCTTTCTCTCTTTTTATCTCTCTTATATATCTACCAACTCAACTATAGACAATTCCTTATACTATATTATTTCAATCCAAGTTATTTTGATTGATATACAAGCATTATTCAACTCTTTCATTTCCATTTATCATTCTAACGTTCATCATCCATTTTTCCCAATTGACAGCTATTTTCACAACTATCCTTCATTTTTACTATTTCATGTAAGTTTTTTATTGGTCAATTACTTGTTGTGATTCATAATTTCAAGATTCATGAACTATTCATTGACAAAATCATATTTCAAATAATTTTTAAATATTCCATTCATATTTGAAATTTTTTCTTAGATATGGATTATTTCTTTAATGAGAAGCTCAAATGCTTAGGGTATCTGTTGGGAGTAGGGTTGTTTGGAAAATAATGAATTTATAAATTGCTAATCGATAATAATATTATGATAAATCAGGTTACATAAAAACTATTTAGTCAATTAATTTTGGAAACCCTGACCATGTGACATTTAAATGAATGAAACTAACCTGATTGGATTATAGGAGGTTATGACTATTAGCATATGATACATTTTTCCCTTTATGCTAGGAATAATGAATCTAGGTTGTTAGTTATATCCATACCAAGGAATAGTTACTTATTAAATAGAATTAGTTGGTTTGGAAATAATAAACTCGTGGTCTTTCCATTGCTTTGTAGCATGAGCCTTAGGACTATTCCATGTTAGGACTGAGATTATCATTTTTACCTAACCCTATAATAAAACTTGATTCCTATCTTCTTTCTAAACCCCTAAACAAACTCTATAGAATTATTTTAATCCCAGACTCAACCTGATTCATATGTACTCCTACATAAAGGATTCCATATCACTGGTACCTTGTTAGACAATATTTACTTGGGGGGTTTACATCTCATTACCACTCTACTACATCATTGTTGGAAGAGTATTTTGGAAAAAACATAAACTAAAATCTTATAGTAGCCCATGTGAATTAAAAAAATTTGTGACTGCATCAAATTTTGGTGTCATTTCATTGAATTGTGACTGTTCTTAGAAACATGAACCTTTCTCATAAACATGGGATTACCATGCCCATTCTCCCTTTATCTATATATTATTTATTCTTTTTTTACACCCAAATACAATTTATTTTTTGAAACATAGTGCATGAACCAGGGACCCTTGACCCATTTATGGAACCTCACTGCTAAAGAATCACTTTCCATCATTCCAGAAAATAAAATGCTATACTCCACACATATTCATACATGTTTGGAAGACCACATCAGTCCGGTGGGTCCCAACCCAACCAACATGCAATATCTTTCACTATCACTTCATGGAGATCAACCCCTACAACTGGAGCATAACATTATGGATTATATGGTGCTATCTATTAATAGTTCCACACACTTTATTTTTTATTCTCCAATCTAGGTACATTAATTTGGAATATAACCTAGACTCATTAGTATGATCTAGAACATGGTTCAGTTTAGAAGTCATCAGAGAGAGGATGCTCATGAGCACATCTCCAGCTTTCAAGAATTCTATGATACCATTTGTAACTAGGGATGACCCTCTATATTAATCTTTTTTTTGGTATTACCATTATCCTTTAGTGATAGAACCAATTATTTTTCAAAGATTCAATCTCCCAGGTCGATCATGACATAAGAAGATCTAACCAAAATGTTCTTAGACAACAACATTCCCCTAGAACGAACATAGAAAAAATGAAATAAAATTAATAATTTCAATCTAGAAGATAGAGATTTATCATTGGAGTATTGTAGGTACTTTATGGAACACACTCATAAATTACCACATCATGTACTTGATGAGTGGATTTAGCAACAAAACTTCTACCAAGGTCAACAACTGCTGCCCAAACAGTAGTATATGTTTCCACTAATTGTAGAATAATGTTTAATACACCAACGATAAGGAATTTAATTCTAGATGTGGTGTCACACAATTTCATTATGTGGTTAAGAGAACGTGGTCCACCTTGAGGAAGAACCCACAAAGATGAAGAAAAAACATGTCAATATACATTACAATAGGCCCTAACTAGGAATATTGAATCTATTCGTCTATCTATTCCACCAACCCCTCATGCTATTATAATGGATATTCAATGATATAAAATTTTTGGTCACAGGTAGTTATATCAAGAATACATGGAAGGAGTATATGAACACAAAATCCAAGTTTATAATTACATTATTTAGAATCAATAAAACCAAAAATATGAGCAACAATAGAAGTACTACCAGCAGAGGTCGGCTCTAAAGCCTCCACAAAACAATCAAGGGTACTACCAGTAGAGAAGTAGTCAAGCCCCCCTCAGGATCCAAGGACCACATGTATATCCTCATATGAATCCTTATCCCATGCCTCCTCAACAAGTATTATATCATCATTTTCATCATAGAGACCACAAATAATTTCAACCATCTGTGAAAGGAGCACCTTAAAAATCCCCTCCAATTCCATTACATTTGTATAATCATGTCAAAAATTTTGTTCAGAAGGAAGATCAGTGGATGAAAACCCAAGAAATGAAATCAAAAATAAAAGGGATTCCATCTAAAATCTTGATCACAAAATGGAAAAAACTAAAAGACCATTTCTAATAGATTTTATGGGATACTACATAGTAATAATGAGACATACCAAATGGAAGAGGCTAGAGCATTGGAACTGCGAAGAACAAATTGACATATTTTAAGAAACCATGTGGAGGAGAAGATAAAAATACATATGAATCCAAAAAATGTGCAACATGCATCGATTAGTATTATGATGAAGGAGAGAATAAAACTAATGAAGAAAAACCCATGGATTAACACCTTCTAAAAATAAACTGGCATGAGATCAAAGTAAAGAGGAAATTTAGAGTTTACCACCAGTGTACAAATGACCTTCCCCCCTTTTTTAATGAATGGTAAAAAGAAGAATATAAGGGAAATATATAAAATATTTGGATATTTTCAATCAATTTCATATCAACAACCCATTTCCTGAAGATATTTCCCAAATTTATGCAAATGAAAATATTCATAAGGATCTTCTATATAACAATAAGAAAATGGAAGATTTGGAGTCATTTCCCAGACTAAAGAATGCTATTTAATTGTTAAACACAAGATTCCAACAAAGATGAGAAACCTTATAAGAATCATAATTCCTTTCACCATAAGAGAATAAAATTTTGAATGATCTATTCATGACATATGATACATCATTATCCTCATTAGAATTATTGTATTGTTCAATATAGTACTCGAGGAATTAAAACCAACATGAGTGGAACATAAATTAGGTATCCCTGGAATATTATTTAGTATTTTTTTATCAAAATTGTAAAATTCATTTTCTTAAGAAATATTCACATTTATTGATATGGAAGAAAAAGGATACATTCCTATTATATTAATATTTCCATTACTATCCATTGGGATGTTTCTGATTGATGTGAATCAAATGATACTTATATTCATATTTAGTGACAAACATGTTGTGTTCTGCGCAATAAATGCTACAAAACAAAAAAAATGATTATATTGATTTCCATGCTATATTTATCATTTCAGAGTGAAATGAATACATGTAAATTAAAGGTGATGGTGATAAGTGGTCTCCTAATAAAACTGATGGATAAGACTTTGAGGGAAAAACTACACATAACCTCTTATTAGGGACCCTATCCCACATTTCATACCCATGTTCATCCAACCTCCAACAGCGGAGTTGAAAAATCTTCAATGAAAACTCTAAATACATAAGAATTTGATATTCTAGGGGTAGATAATATCAATGAGATCATCCCCATTCTATACACTCAAAATATTTTATTAGATAAAATTTTAAATTCCAAATTCTAACCCCAAAATAAAAAAACCCACACCAATTAAGGAGGTAATTACGAAATATGTGATAAAACACATACATGATGGAAGTTTTTTTAAATATCTGATAGAGAGTGGGAAATTCTGCTAAAATTATCTACTAAGAAAGGATTAATCCCTATTTTAAATAATGGTTATTTTAAATTTTTCTTTAATTAAACTTTCACTGGATAGAGAGTATATGTGGACTACAAATTTGTAAATACAACATCTTAGAAAGATCATTTCCCATTTCACTTCATGGATAAAATGATGGAGAGACTGGAAAGAAAAAATTTCTACTACCTTTGGGATTGATATTCAAGATATAATGATATTACAGGTGAGCCACCAGATTACTCTAAAACAATGTTCACATGTCCAAATGGTATCTTTTCCAAGAGAAGCATTTAATTCAATATGTAAATGAACGGACAAACATCAAACGGTGTATGAAAGATATATTTCATGATATGGAAGATGAACTATTAGAAATCTTTTTGGTTATTTTTTAATTTATCAAATATCCTTCAATATGTACAAAAATAAATATTGAAATAGTCAATAAACTCTATGAATAGAAGTGTTTAGTTATAAAATTGGAAAAATACCACTCTATTGTTCAAGGTGGCCTAGTCCCCAATATAATATCTAAGGATGAAATGGAAGATGATCCTGAAATTATTAATGTGATCAAGTATATACCTGAGACCTCAAATGTTAATGGCATAAGGATATTTCTCGGCCAAAAGGATTCTATCATCGCTTCATGGAATATTTTAAAAAAATTAACCACCCTATGCCACATTTGTACATCATAGATAATCCCTTTGAGTTCACATAAGAGTGTCAGTGTCCATTCAACATTATAAATAAAATCATTTTGTCCCCACAATTTATTATATATCAAGTCTAGGACAAACACTTTGAATTGATGTGTTATTCAATGAAAATTTCTATAGGTGTTGTCTTAGGACAGTGGGTCAACCACATTTTTTGTCCCATATACTATTTCAGTCACACCCCAAATGATTCTCCCGTAAACTAAACAACTATAAAGAATGAACTTTTTCTGAGTTATATTTTCATTCAAATTGTTTCACTCCCACTTAATTTGTCAATGTTAATTTTTAACTATTTATGCAGTACTATAATATCTTATGAGTTAAAAGGATTCCAAACCATGACATAAATAGTGGATCATACATCATTAAGAATAATACTTTTTCATAAAATATATAAAGGGTATGGAGAATGGAGTTTCTGATCATATATCAAGACTCCCAGTAGCCCTACGTATGGTCTATGATAATATTTTCATTGAGGTAGAGTTATCTGATGAAAATTATTTCGCCTAATCATAAAGGGACATCCATTGGTTTTAAACAATTCAAACTATCATTCCATGTGATACCTCTACCCAGACCTATCTTACCCTAAAATGTGGATATTTTTAGTCAAAATCTCACACTAATAATGATACGAGCCACTACTATTAAAACGTTGGGATGATGGATTAATATGGTGTTGCATCCAATAGAAAGAGATCCCTAGTTTTTTATACATGTGTACCATGTCACCAACTAGAGGAGATCATGGAATTTGAAACATAGTAGAAAAATCCAAAATTGGGCACTCTTTTGGTCTATACTCCATCAATATGGACGATACATTTTCCCAAGCCTTGATCGATGCCAAAGAACTGGATGCATCGGGAAGATAAATGAAATTCCCCAAAACCCAATCATAGAAGTCATAATATTTTATTTATGTGGAGTAGATTTTATGTAACCATTACATAATTCACATATAAAATGTTATATCCTTCTTGGAGTTGATTACATCTCGAAATGGGTATAATTAGAAGCAATCATTCATGAAATAGTGAAATTAACTAATAACATTTTATAGAAAGACATATTATCTATATTTAGATTCCCTCCGTTACTCATAACTAAAAGAGGGACTAAATTTTCAAGTAATAATTTTAATAGACTACTGGGAATGTTTAAAATATGATATAACATAGGAACTCCCTACCACCTGCAAGAAAGAGGGAATTTTGAATTGTAAAATATAGAAATAAAACCAATCATTGAGAAAAATTTAAACAAAATTTAGAATAACTGGATCCTCAAGTAAGATGATGCACTCTGGGTATACCACACTTCATAAAAACACATATAGGAACCATCCATTATTATTAGTGTATAGAAATCCTTTGCATTTTCAAGTAGAACCTGGACATCATTCATATTATGTGGATAGGAAATTGGATTTGGATTCGAAAAAGGAATGAGAATTTTGAATTCTGAAACTGGATGGATCGTAAAAAATAAAAAAGTATTCCTATTAAATGAAAATATTTATAAATAAAAAATCAATAAATGGTATAGTCAACGTATAACACAATGAATAATTACACTAGGGAATAAGGCTCCATTTTTTGCGCATGATAGAATATGTTCCCTTGAAACATAAAATCTAGATGGTATGGACACTTTGTGGTCAAACGAGTATTCCCGTATGGGACCATTGATATTAATAAAGCTAGATTTCCACACAAAAAAATTTAATGGTTAATGATTGGAAATTTATTAAGAACAATCATGTTAGGGATGTTTCATCACTTTATGATTTATCTAATAGATATTGAGTCAAGATCACAATGTTAAAATAATAATAGACTAGGGTTCAACATACGATTTGTAAACATTATGATAGAATATGAAAGATTTGATTTTCGGAAATTATTGGGAATGCTAGTAGAAAATAACATCTGCCTGAGGCCATAAGTGGAAGAGAGACCAAATTGCATGATGTATATGCTTAACATCCTGGATGTTTCTAATTTTATTAAAAAACATCGCATTCTCGAAAACATTTCATGTGATTTAATTTCCATTTAGTGTTTTAAATCCTATGTTCAGGAAGCATGTCTCTCCCTCTATTTTCTCCCCTCTCTAAACGCTTCCTCCTGATCCCCCACTTCATCCAATTTCTCTCTCGTGCCTCACCCTCACCAAATATTCCCACTCCCATATCTTGAAAAAATTCCCCTTATCCTCCTCATCCTCTCATATTCTTCAAATATGAAGTGTCTCGAATGAAGACATTGTGCACTCCCAATGAATATTCTGTAACCGAGCCTGAAGAATGACATTTAACTAAATATCAAAAAGATCCTACACCTCTTTCTGCTATGTCCATGTGTCAACAGACTCCTACACCTCCCTCACATCATGATTTTTCCTCCTTAATAAACACATAGGCTTCTGTATCCCCGTTAGTAACTGGGGAATCCCACTCAACCTCTTTTGAATCATAAAATTCTTCTCACTATAAACTACAACACATCATACACCTTTATTAACCCAATCACCTGGTCACACTGGTGTGTCTGTAAGAAAATACCATATAAACTAAAAAACATTGGATTTCATTGCACACCTTAACATCATCTAGGAGGTCATGTTCCTCCATAAACCCCTTCGCATCACTCCCATCATCGACGAGTGATATGATACGTTCAGAGATCTATTCTTATAGTTCTTAGAAACATTTGAACTGGTTGTCATCAATATACCCTTTCAGCTAGGTATAAGACCACATGATCACTCCTTCTATGATTTTGGGTTCGATCATAGTCATAATACAACTAACATCGCCATATCCATGTTATTCCTAACTCTATAGGTCAAGATGAGAAATTTCGATGCAACCAAACATTGGAGGTTGATTCCCCTAGACCCTCAATGTGTCCATGATCTTTAGATTTAATAATCCACCCATATTAGAGATCCTACAGTACAGATTCATCCATTGACATTGAATCATACCAGATTCTCCCATGTTGATGCTCATAGATGGGTCATCCAGTAAGACATCTGCATCCTCATCACTACTATTGGTGGCCCTACTATAAACATTGAATCATAATTAAAATTGTTTTCCTAGAAACATGTGTATCGAATAAGATGCATGCTGATGGGTGGGATCTTCATCATATACCTTGCTCTACATTTTGGTATCTTCAACACCACCCTCTCCATCACATTTCTCAAACTAAAAGATTCTATATAATTAACAATTATTCACAAGATGATTCTGGTGAAGAAGGATTAATAGATATATAGATTAGTTGTAGGATGTATTGAGGTCGTAAAAGTGGCACCATGAGTCCATACAGCTGACCCAAAATTGGTTCCTACAAAATCAAGTCTGCCTACCACCCACAACACTCACATCTCAGCACCACCCTCCACTACAACCATTTCTACTCCCATGGCTTCCCTTTATAACACCTTACCTCACACCCAACCCTACCCAGTTCACCTATATCTCTCTAAACTATATATACTGGTGAACTGGGATATCATATTCCAAAACATGTACATCATGTTTTTTAAACCCCCATCATTCATAAACCCCACCCTCCTCCACCACCTTTCACCATAACCACTTGTCCTCCAGTATTTTCCATCCCTTTATTTTCCCCCTTTCATACCCCATCAACCACCAAAAATATTCATCCATTTGAGTTAACAATCCATGATGCAAATAAGGAGTTTTGGGAAGAGCATGAATAGAGAGGAAAGGGCCCATCCCTACCACCATTCACTAAGGTTCTATTCATTGAAAAAGATTCGAGACACATGACCATCATTCAGATTAACAACTCACCTCCACCATCATATGAGATATATGATTGTACCACGGAACCCACTACAATAGTTGATCCACCAACCCCTTCCTCAATTACAGATAGAGATCAGATTGGTCGTCTATAATAACCCTCTGTTAGGGAGTGTATTGAAGATGAGAAACATAAGAATTTATTTGATTTTTAGTATACCGATTTTCATCCCAATTTTTTATACTCCTCTTCGGTGATAAATTTTTGGAGATCTTTTGTTACATTTCTCTTTGATATATCATTGTTTTTCATATATACAAGAGAAACATATATATATTCACTTTTATTATTATTATTTTTCTTTTCATTATTTTATTACATTATCCATGTATATCTCTTATGCCTCTTCTATGATCATCAATTGGGACCATTCCATCACCATCTTCCCTCATACTATCGATGAATCTGAATCAAGATGATGTTGAGCACCATCATGAGGAGAATTAACTGGGGATCCATGCTCAGTAGTATTTAACAACATGATGGGAACATATGTCATTCCTATCGTAATAAAATCATGTACAGTGTGGTCCAATGTTGGTTAATCCCACCGTCCAAACATGTGATCTTGATTACCCATCATCTAGTTCCTATAGGAGGTAGTGAACTTCTGAGCAGATGGATGATGCTTGACTAATTCTTTTGTTTATCTATCTGGCTGATGACTTGTTAGTTGGTTTTTATGGGAGGCAACCCTTAATTAATTTTCTATTTATTTTTAGTCTTCTGCTGAGTATTTTTTTTACATTTAGTATTATATTTATCATATATCACATTGAACTTTATTATAAACATATATCAACATATATTTGAGTTTTCGTAATTTTATTTTATTTTCTTCTCCTGCCTATATTACTACATCCAAAATATTTAGCCCCTACAGACTAAATTTTAATCTACTTCATGATTTTTTTTCTAAAATGTTTTGTAGGTTGAAAAATTTTGAAATCATGATCCGCAAATTTCTAATTGGAATTACACTTATATAATGACATCTTGATTCCCTATATAAAAATTCCATTTTACATTTCATTTTCTCTATTGTATATCTTTAATACCTCTCTCAATATGCATTCTAAAATAGTTCAAACACTGTATCATTTTATGTGTGGGGTAATTTTTTTTAGATTTCTTATTGATACACTTTGATTAATGGTTGTTTTACAATATATAGGAGTCATTTTTCATATAAAATAATGATTATTAATAGAAAACTCAATACACCCATTTATATAAAAGAAACTATTTTGGTTGAAAATTTTTGAAAGCCATGTTTTTCTCTGTTTTACTTTTTTAGAATGATTTTAATGATTATTAATTTAATTAAAATTGAAATTTTTTATAATTTATTTTGATTGAATTATTACAAGGTTTCATGACCTGAGTGATTTTTTGTTTTTCTTTTTTATTCTCATTCAAGAGAATAGTCTAATACTGAATTTTCATTTTATTTTCTGAAAATATTTATTGTGAGACACTTGGGGAATGTATACCTATCATATAATGCATTGATATATTTTTGAGTTTATCACTAAACAAATACTAGTTTAATATGATTATGGAAATATTTTTTGTTCCACTTTTTCCTAATACCCACCTAAATGTATTCATATATTTAGTATATAGTTTTCATGAATGACATTTTTTGGATATAGATATTCCATGTTCAATATTTCTTCCTACCCTGATCCTGTTATTATTAATGATTATCCATTGATTAAGTGTGGTGGAATATTCAGCTCATTAACATTAGATTTATTCACTTAGGATATGTATTGGGGTAATTTTATCAGACTGATATGATATGATCTATGATTTCTTTTTTTTTGCATTATATTCCTACTATATTCAAATTTACAAAAAAATATAATGAAAAAGAATAATATTTTGTGTTTTATTTTAAGAAGGTGAAAAATCACCATTTTTAGATTGATGAACCCTTTGAGGAATCATGTGTTGTCAGGGTATGGATTTGAGTTATTCCCTAAACATGAATTATAAAGAATGAAAATAAAGAAAAAGAAAAATATAGGAATAAGGTGAATTTCCAATTCATTCTTGATATAATCATGGATCTCTTTTATATTCTTGGAAGATGGAAAATATTTAGTATAGAGGAGCAGTTACATTTCCCTATTCACATTTATCATTCATTACACATTATATATTACCATATTTTTCGATTTAATTTCACTTTCTACCCATCATTCCTCATCCTCAGAGTCATTTAAACCCTTTTTGATGTAGCCCTCGAGATTGATTTTGTTTTTGTCAATACGGTATGGAGATGGTAAATCCAATTCAAGCCTATGGCTAGGAACATTTATTGATCTTATGATAATAACTATAGTAATATTTTACCCTATGTGATGAGTGAAAACTCATTATTATGTGAATATAAATATGGCTATATAATTTTAGAAATAGTTTTGTGATTGAAATTAATATATTATTAATTTAGTGAAATTACTAAACCATGACGAGCGAACAATTTTATTTTCAAGTTTGATTCTAAAATAATGACATTTCTTCATACACATAGTTTTATTTTCATAGTTATAAATCATGTTTCCAGTTTCATAAACAATTTGGAGAGTATTTTTTCTTCAGGAAATGAAATTGTTCAAATGAGGGTGAAATTGATATGCTTAAATTGTATATGTAAATTTTGGATTTTTGTAATTAATTATTATTGATGTTTTATTCTATAATTCACTGGGTATATGTTGTATTTTCAAATTAATAGGTATCTTAGAATCCAAATAAAAACAAATCAATACTAGATAAAAGTGTACATTACACATCATGAATCACATACACGATATGTAGGAATCCTTCAAAGCATTATTGAAGTCATGAAACAAGTTGTGAAGATTTTATATGTCATGAAATGATAAAAATTTTTGAATATAAAATAATCATAATGAGTATTTGAAGATCATTTCCCTCTTAAAAGTTTGAATCATAAGATTAATCATGTTGTTATTTGAAATTACACATCAAGAGACAAGTCAAATCTCAAAATCTGGATAATTTTGTTCAACATAGTGACAAGATACAAAATATATGGAGAAAAACATGGATCAAAATTATTTGACATTATATGTTTTAAAAACATGTAATTTCAGAACTATTTTTTTCTAGAGCATAAACGATAGTGAAAAACATTTTTGGGATTCATTTTTTCTCTCATTATCACTTGTTGTTATCTCTTATTTCTCTCCCAACACATCTCTAGAAAATTCCTTTTACTTTTTGGTATAATCCAATTTTTTTGGATTGATATGAAAGAATTATTCACTTATTTCATCACCATTTACTATAATGAAATATTACATCCATTATTTTTACACTGAACAATTGCTTTGTTCTATAATCTAACTTATTTACTATTTGAATTAAGTCTTTGATTTGTCTATTACTTGTATTTTGTTATGAATTTCTATATTCTTGATCTCTCTATTGTAAAAAAATAATATTTAAACTATTTATAAATATATCAATAGTTTCCACAATTTTTTCTCTGATCATTATTATTACCATCATGAGCAGCAAAATCACATAGGTTAAGGGTCAAAAGTACGGGTTTTATAAATTTAATTAATCACTAAATAATAACTCGATAACCCTAAGGCTGGTAATTTATTTACATAAAACCCTTTTATTCAATTATTTTAGGTAACCCTTACCATGGAAAGTTTAAATGAAAAATCTTGTCCAGAATAGTTTAGAGCGGCTCTGACTAGTAGCTTGTGACGCTTTCAGACATAGAATCTAGGCATAATGAAATGTGGATGGTAACTATTTCTAGAACAAGTAATAGTTTCATAAAATATTGATCTAGTTGGTTTGAACATAATAAAATAGTTCTATATGCACCACTTCCTAGCTTGATCCCTAAGAATATTGAATGTTAGGATGGAGATTATCTTTTATTACGTAATCCATGAAATTGACCATAATCCCCATGTTCTTCATAATCCCTAAACAAACCATCATAAAAGTAGTTAAATCCCAAACTCGCCACATTAATGAGGAATAAAACATAAAGAATTTTATGTCAATTTTTTGTTATTATAAAATATTTCCTAATGGGTTTGACCCCATACTTCAATCATACAATGTCGTTGAAGCATGTTCGGTTTGGGATAAAATAAATTCTAATCTAACTACTGCCCACTCGAATTAAACGACGCATGAAGATACCTCATGGACTCTCACCAAATCTTTAATTAAACTCCAAAAATATTGTTTTCCCATGAAAAACTACCATATTTGAATTTCTTAATAATCATGTTCCTCTAACTTGAGCTTCTGGTCATAAAATATTATCTTAATCCCATCATTTTGAAGGCATTTTTCAAGAAACAGTCAATGTTCTCAATAAGTGTAACAATTTTTCATTAAAATTATCCCTTTTTATCATACCTTTACAAATGTAATTTTCAAATAGATATGTAATTAAATAATTATTGGTTATATAAAAAATTTTATTATTCTTTGGTAACATAAATTAAACACTTTTTCCATTTTCCATTATGGAAAAAAATGTCATTCGTGAACGCATGTAGATTACCACCTCCATAATGCATCACGATACATTTTCCATAACAACTATAAAAGTATGGTCGAAATTTTTAATTTTTAAAATAATTTTTATATATATTAAATATTTTATATTATTATGTGATAATATATATTATACATTTCTCTAATTTTATGAAAAGTGAACTCATCATTCATGCGTACGTGTGGACTACTGTCTCTATTGAGCAATTATTTTCAATAATTTCATCACCGCTTAGTATGGATGGCCATTAAAATGGTTTTAATGGATAAATATGATTTTCAGACATAATTAATTTTCTTCTATGAAAAATTAATGAACCTATGAATGATATGATCAACAAAAATCACCATCAATTAAATAATTTAAAACAAGAATACTAGGAAGAAAATAATTTTATTCATATTATATAATATTTCAATTTACATTAGTTATTCTTATACTTCCTTCCTATTCTAATATTTCACACTGATAATATTTTATACTGTAATTATTATTATATTATAATTATATTACAACTAAACAACCATGTAATCATCCAATAATCATTCTATACTAATGTTTGGGTCAATTTAATCACATATATGAACAATGTAATGGATTTATATTATCGTTGACTATGAGAATGGAAATAATTGTATAACATTATATATATATATGAAAAAAATAATGATATTATTATTATCATTAAGTCTATTAATTAATAAAACACATTTAATTCATTAAGAATCATATAAACATGATCATCGTCGATTTCATATTCTTGAACTATAACCAAAACTAACATGGAATGAAATAAAACCTTCAAAATTATAATGTAACATATATTCTATTAACATTATAGTTCATTGGAGAAATATAATTATAACAAGAATTAATATCAAAACAATTTTTATGGAACTGGTTCAAGAATATCAAGATTACATTCACCATATATTACAAATACGTAATACCTAATAGAATTCATATAGAGAAGAATTATAAATTATTTGTATAAATGAAAAAGATATAATTAAGGTTATTGAAACACTTTATTGCGATATAAGTGTTTCTTATGTGGGAGGTTAGATTTTGTATATGGAATCTAGGATAAAAGGTAATGTTTTTCTTGTAATTAATTTTAGTTTTTACAGTTGTAATGTATTTTGTGAATAATGTTTTCCTTTTATGGTGTATTTACTACCCATGGAAGTATTTTGTTAATAAATTTTTTATATTATGTGATATAATAATCTAAATCATAATATCTTATTCAAATGTCCATTGATATTATTATTACCCAAATATAAAAGAATATTGGTGACTCAACATTCATTCATTGATTTATGATCATCCTATTGAGATTATTTCACATATATTTGGTGTATTATACCCCTGATTGTATTAAGTTTTATTTTATAATTTTTTTTAGGGAATTAAATTTGATTCATATAAAATCCCTACAAAATATTTTATTGAATAAAGATTCTATTTATTTTGTGGGATATTGTTAGCTAAAATCTTCATTCTTTTAGTTATAATGTTTTACCATGAACCATTTCTTCAACAGTTGGATTATATCACCTTAATATATTTATATGGATTTGTAGATTCAATTATTTTTTCATATAAATAATGATTAATTACTCATGTAACCATGTGAGTTTTCAACAAAGTCATTCTAATAGTATCATAATGTTTCCTTTCAAAATAAAATCTCTATATTTGGATCCAAATTTACCATAAATTTTTTTGTCATTTTGAAGGATTTATTATGGTATATTACAATTAAAAGTACAATTTCACAAATAATTTCATTTTACATTCTGAAAAGATACTTCTAAAAGTGACATGTAATATTTTATTTTACGTCAATGTAAAAAATGTATTCTAAAATCTATTTTATTCTTTAACCTCAATTTTCTTTTTTGTGTATAAATTTATTTACAATCGTGGAATTTACGGTACTATAATTAATTATATAAATTTAAAATTTAGTGTATTTATTTAAATATATTAAATAATTTTATTCATGATCCCTTCTAGAGTGATATCCATCAATGTTGTATTTTATAAGGAATTTTTTTCATCCATTTCAATATCCTTATGATTTTCCTTTAATACACTAGGTATATAACCATTTTATACCATCCTGTTTTTTCTCTAGATTGATTAAGTATCATTTTCCTCTATCAAATATATGATCAAATGCTACCTTTTTGTCTAACTATCCACAAGGAATAGTCTTAAATTTTATTGTAATTCCTTTACATTGTGAATACCCATTTTTCTATTTCTCTGATTAAAGGATTTTCAACTAGATTTCACACATCAATTTATTGGGGAATTTTTTGAAATAAGTGTATACCAATGACTGTATATGATGTTAGTTCGAGAGATTATTATTTACAAATATATTTAATTTTTTTACTAGGGAACTATTGAAAATCTATAAATTTTTCATTCTGATACATATTTTTATTGATAAATTAATAATGTTCATTATGTATCTTTTAATAAAAAACTTATTCCTATAGATTTGTTATGATAATTCCATCAATTTTATTTACATGGGATAATTATTTGTATTTTTATTTTCTAATTCAAATATTGATGATTATTGGAAAATTTGATTATATATTTTCAATTAATTTTGTTATATGATGATTAAATTGATCTTAATCAGTGATGAGGGTGGGTAGGTTATCGATAACCACTAAATTTATTTACAGGTCAACATATACAAAATATCATTGGTATTTTTGGTTATGCATACCGAGAAATAAATATTTCTTAGACACTAATCCTTTATGATAATATTTTAATGTCTTTTATTAAGGAATGGAACCAGATGTCATGAGTTAAAAATATCATTTAAAATTACTATTTTTTGATTTCATGCAATTAATTTATTTTTATTATTATCCATGGTTATTTGATGCATTCATTTTCATTCTATAATTTCATTATTTTTAATTATCTATTCTTTTAATATTATTTATGCTCATATTGTGCTCAATTATGATCATTTATTGTTATAATTTATGTTTACCCTTACTCAGAATTTTAGATCACAACTAATTATGTTTATATTTCCCCATGTTATAAAAAAATTATACATGATATTTAATGCAAGATAGATTGTAGAGAGAATTTATGGGGGAAGCTAAAGGATTATTTTAGATTAAGTATTTTCATATATATAGGGGATAAATGTACATTTTTTGTGAAATACGTAGATATTATTAGTCCATTGTTTTTCCTAATTCAGTAAATATTTAAACATAAATTCTCTGGGGAATAAATGTATTGAAATTTTTTATTTATTTCATGTAATTTTGGGATAGTTATGTCTGGGAATATATAGTTGGTATCAAATCCAACATATAAATTATGTGTATTAGGAACTGGATCTAGAAGTTCCGGTTTGACTTTTAATAGTTGGTATCTGAGAAGTGTTTAGATACCTTTTCATATTTGTACATTTTAAAATATATTTTATAGATTGATAATTTTGTATTTCTCATTACATTAAAGGTATAGATAACTGTTTGGGATAATATATGATTTAATTTTAGGGTAATAATGACCATTTTATATTGGGATTAGGATAAGAAAACATTAGTGAAAATACATTGAATAAGAATAATTATTGGATTAAGCCCATAAAATTTGATAAGTACTTATATATATTATTTTACAAGAAATTACATCATTTTTGGATATTAGCTAGTTGATATAGTCGTTACAAAGATGCATCTATTGGTAATAACCCAAAAATGATAATTAAGAATTTACTCAATATTTAACATGGTGTATGATGAATAGGCCTAATACACACACTAGGCTAGGAACATCAATGTGATATTCTTTGGTTGGTCATGTTATTTTTAAAACACACATAAATGGATTGATACCACTTTTAGTCAAGGAATTAAATTCAAACAAAAATAAACATTAATAAGGCTAAAAATAATATTTTTTGATCTATGGATGATATAGGAGGAACTGAGACTAATATAGATTAGACTGAATGAAATGTAGGATAAAAGTATAGTGAGATGAAGAAGGATATCTTGAGTTAAAATTTTCATGATTCTATTTTGATGTTAATTATTCATTACTAATATAAACACCATTTATTAAAAATGTATGGAGCTCAAAGGAACCATGAAAATGATTGGTGTGAGGTAAATTAAGTGATGTTCTGAATGAAAAACCTATGTAAATAAAAATTGTAAAATGAAATTTAGTGATTATTCTTGTAATGCCTTAACTCGAACCATCTGGTCTAACATTGAGAGATATAAGACATCATGAACACATCAACATATGTTATAGGTTCTCAACTAATAATATGTGTATGAACAACAAAATTGGGGAGAATACACCCATAGTAATTATATCCATTGTAACACACATAATATTAGAAAATATTTATGTTTGATAGCATAAGCGACACATAACACTGAGTTGTAATAAAAATTAGTATAATATTAATATTATTATTTAAACAATAATTTAATAAATTGCCCTTCATATGTAGAGGTAAAATAGGAATTGAAATATTTTAAAAAATATATATGAAGATAAGGAAAATATATTTATTAATTTGTACTTTTTTGGTAATGTATTTATAGACTTGGAAAATACATTTTTCCCAAAAAAATTATTTTAATTTAATTTTTTGAAAAATTAATAAAATTAATTCCCACACTTTTTTAAAAGAAAATTGAAAATATGAAATTCCATTTTTTAACCCATATATCAAAATTATATTAGGATTAATTTTAAGAATTCATCTAAAAATTATAAATTTTTAAATAATAGTGAAAATATAGGTTTTTATTAAGAACTACCATTTCATTTAAATTATTTACATATTTAAATTTTGCATAATGTTAATAAAAACTAAAAATATTTATACTATGTTATTACTCATTTAATTTAATTCATTTCAATAAAGTTATTGTAAATTTTTATATGAAATATTTTTATAATTATAAAAAATTATCTTTAGAAAATCATTTCCTCATCTTAAATGTGGGTTTAATTTTAAATTAAATTACTCCTCTTCTACGAATTAAAATTAAAAAAATGGTTTCAATATTTTTTATTATCCTATTTAATGTTTTATAAAAGTTAATATTAATTTTTTTTCTTATGAATATGAAATTCATTAAAAAATAATTGAAGTAGTTTTCGTTAAAACATGTTTATAGAGGGTTTACTCTAAAAATATGAGTTATAAAATATCCTTAAACATATCAAAATAATATTTTATGTCCCTATATCTACATTTAATTATATAAGTTTTATAATAGTCTATTATGGAGGCTTTTGGGAAGTGCAAAACAATTTTCCAACTTTTTATTCCCAAATATTCCAACTCTGTCATCTCCCCCACATAAGAAAAGTAATCGACAATCCTCCCCCTTTAAACATAAAAATACCACGGGTCAATCCAATAACAACCCAAATATATTTCTTAATTCCCACCTCAAGCTGTATTTTCATTTTTTTTGTCATAAATATATTATAGGGAGAATTTAGTTATAATATTAAATAAGTACTTCGAAGAATAGGTCTTATTATTAACTATTAATATTTATTTTATTTCATTTTCCTCTCCAATAAAATATTAATCAATAAACTTGATATAAACGAAACATAATCTCCAATGTAAAAATATTCTATTATGTTAATGTAATATAATAAATTCTTTTATTCTTCTATGAAATGGGATATGAAATCATCTTTCATGTGTATGCCAAACTACAACCTCAGAAAACAATGTAATTCAATTTCAATTATCACCATTCATGGTTTTTCATGATGATGGATTTAATTTTTATATAATATTTTAATAAAATATTAATATTTATATAAAATCAATATATCTTATTATGACTTTTCTTACCATTCCATGAGAAATGCTAACATCACTCTTGTGTTCGGAAGACTACTACCTCACAAAGCGATACGGTTCGTTTTTTATTACCACATCACATATATGGTATATATAATTGTATTTAATGAAATAATATTATATGTGTGATATATTTAAATTATTCGAAAGGTAATATTACACATTCCTTATTTCCATTATGATTTTTAAAAAATATAAACTTTACACATGCGTATGTATCGCCTAACATCCCCATCATTGTAAACTTGTTCTTTTTCATAAACCCAACTCATGATTAATTTTATAATTATAATATATTTGTAAAATGATATTATTTAATTATTATTCTATATATGATTAGAAAAATAATATCTCATATCATAGTCAGTTTTCCTAGGTGATTTTATACATATTATTAGAAAATATTCGAAAATATGTAACTTGAACATAAATGATTAACTAATTGAATACAACATGATACTGAATAAAAAAATAATAAACATGAATTTTTTAAATAAACTAAATAAATTACATAATATTATTTTTATGGAACATAAAAAATGAACCTGACAAATCAGGATGGAGGCATGTGATCTCTTCAAACCACTTTTTCTTCATGTTATGACCAGTCTCTCTCTAAATCAAATTATCATTCTATTCAAAGTTAAAAATGTATTCTAAATTATTTATATATATCTCACCAATATATAAATATATTATTATCGCATCATTTTTTAGGGTAATACATTCATTATGACCATTTCCAAAATTTCATCACTATGAAATTTCCATAGATTATGATATGAGGCAAGATTATGTTACCCATTTTCTTTCTTTGGGTGATTCTTATGTTATTCTTTATAATTGATTTTTTTAGAACATTTAAATCATTAACATGTTATTATGGGTCTTTATAGATATTACTTGAATGCATTGGGTGAACCATTAGTCTCATGATATGTCTTGTATCAGATTAAGGAGATAAACTAATCCAATATGTGACTTTTTTCACCATCTAATATTTTCTTGTAAGTAATCATTGACTCTTGTTTATGCCATGTTCTATGTTACATCCAATTTTAATATTTTACCATTATCTTATGATGGAATTTTATATATGTTATACTTATATGTGGCTTCTCACATACCTTCTCTTTTACAATATCGTGTTATAATTTTGACTCAAAAATATTGATTCTTTAACATGTTTATTCAATTAGAGGAATTTTTAGATCACCCTTTCCCTTGATGTATTTCCCTAGGTTATGTTAGATAGATTTAAGAGATAAAATAGATTTAGGAGCTATTTATGAATAATTAAATAAGTACTTTGAGTTTTAATTTTCCTATTGATTCATTATTAGTGTATTCTTCCAAATATAATAGGCATCATGACCATTCAGGTTTTACATGAAAGATATTTATGTTTAAAATAAAAAAAGTATATTTAAAATGAATGGGTCTGTATCATTAGTATTATGTAATGTTGTAGTTATTTTTTTGGATTATTTCTAGAATGATTTATTAAGAACAAATGGTATATTTATAATTATTAGATTATGTTTAGGAAAATATTGTAGAATTTTTTTGAAGTATAGAGTGAGTGGGTTCCAATAAAATAAATCATTATCTAGATAGAACAAGTTTATGTGGTTCAAACACTATTGTACCCAGGGTTAAACCCCTAGAAAATGGTTTATTGATCTATACTTGTTCTTCCTATGGTGTATGAAAATATGCCTTGTTGCACACCTAGATTGACACTCACATGGCTTATGTTTTGGAAATTGTAAAACTATTTTTGAACCATACTGAAGAAATTCAAAAAATTATTAGGTTATAAAAACTAATAGGTAAATTATAATTGATTACCTAGATTTAATCTTAGAGACTCATAAGTTATGATATACATAAAGTATATATTTTATTCATACAAATATTTTATGTTTTCTATTTTTATATTAATTACATAATGTATTATAATAATATTTTTTTGATTTTAGTAAATTGAGAGAAATAAGAAAAGAAAATTCCTACATAAAACAAAATATACAATCTGATTATTTCCGCAATGATATTCCTTACCTTATATAGTGTGAGATGTGAACTCTATGGATATATAGGCTTTAATAGATCATGTAAAGAATAATTACATGAATCATGTATAATATATCCCTCCTCCTATGAAAGTTTACGTTATAGTCGAATCTTTTATGTGGAAAAGGAAAGATACCTGTAGTGAATATTATAATCCCCTCATCTAAGAAAAATGGATTGTGTCAATTTATAATATATTCTCTATCCCCCAAAGCTCAAAGAATGATAATGTTGTGTTGGTTGATTATCACATTGAGGGAGAAAATGATTAGTTTTGTGCACTGTTTAAGATCAAAAAGGCCAATGTGGATATTCATTCAATATAATAGGAAGACTTCATGAAAATATTTTTTAATATATATTTTCCATGATCTCATCAGCCTAAAATGAAGAGGGAGGTACGCAGTCTTTTGGAAAAGGAATATGAGTCTATTAGGGTGTATGTAAAAAACATGACAAGGAGTGTATAATATTCTTTCAACTATTTCACCAACACTAAATTTAAGGTTGACCCTGTATTTGGGAGATTAAATCCATATATATGAAAAAATATGGTGATTCTAGATTTTAATAGTTTTGAAGATATTGTTTATTGTCATAAAAAGTTATAGATGGAGATATGTGAATCTTATTGACCTCATGCAACTAGAGAAAAAAAATTAATGTGGAGATTTCATCATGAATGTCAATATATTAGTCTCATAAAGGCAAGAAAGCCCAACATCCAACTTATCAAAAGTGGGGGAAGAATAATCATGTAAAATTTCTGTTGGTAATTACGAGTTTTTTAAATTTGGAAAAGATGAAAATAATTTTATCTATAGCTAGAGGAAAATAAATACACCCACTAATGTATAATAATAAAAGAATATTTAGATCATAACTCAGCCATTACTGTAGTATTTAAACTAAAAGGAACAAAAGATTATGAGATCCAATTCCCTAAGCCAAGGGTTGTCA
Organism: Viscum album; assembly: GCA_963277665.1. Classification (NCBI taxonomy): domain Eukaryota; kingdom Viridiplantae; phylum Streptophyta; class Magnoliopsida; order Santalales; family Viscaceae; genus Viscum; species Viscum album. The sequence goes on along the minus strand of OY728128.1, from coordinate 254,108,504 downwards.
GGGAAAATCAATAAAAACAACCTCCATGGTCTCGAGAGTAAGGAAGATCATATGTTATCTCTAATACTAATGTGTGTAATGATAATTATGTTATGAAATTTACACTAATTGTTCATTCAATAATAGTGAAAATATTATTTCATTATATTTCTACACATTCCTTCATATCATGTATAATTAGTAAAACTATTCAAGAACCACCTCAAAACATTGGGTTTGAGCTATTTATGACAACTAAAAATGTATAAATTGTTGCATCCCATGTTCAAATATCCTCTCTTGTCAATTATTATAGACTAAATATTCCAAAAAAATATTTTCATATGTACTACAATAGATTTTGATGTTATATTGGGCATGGTTAATCAATCCATATATAATGATAACATCATCTATTGAGAGAGGGAGGCCACTCTTCACATCCTAAGTCATCCTCTTATTCTATAAATTTTTATGGTAGAGGATAAATATCCCCTTGAATCATTGGTTCAATACTATATATTTTTTCCCTTTGAGAAAGCATATATAACCTTAATTATCTAAAAAATGATAGAATCAAGCTTGAATACATGGATAATGTGAGGGTTTAAACAAATTTTTTCCGTGATGATATATATATTCTTCCCCCAGATAGATAGGTTGAGTACCCATTTGAACTTATAAATATATCTTTTTCCACATTGAAGACTCATTATAGAATGTACACTATTGATTTTGAAGAGATGAAGATGAAGTTACAAGAGAAACTGGAAACGGGTTTTATACACTTATGTGCATCATCACGGGGTGTACTTGCCCCATCCTTCATGAAGAATAATGGTTGATTTCACATATTTATTTTTTATCATGACCAAAAAATAAAAAATAAACAAACAAACCTACTCATATATTGATGACATGTTCAATCCACTATGTGGATCCCAGTTTTTCGATAAGTTGGACTCTTGATTTGGGTATAAAAATTAATAGCAAAGAGGAAAAATATTTCCAAAACATCATTTTAGATGATGTATAGACACTCTAATTTCATTTTTATACCTTTTAGATTATGTAATTAAATTAAAATATTTATGGACATAATTAATCGAGTATTTAGATATTACCATAAAAATATATTCTAGTCATTATAGATGATATTATAATTTACTCAAAAATCCAGGAGGAGGATAAGGAGGATTTGAATATTGAGATAAAGATGTTGATAAATGATAATATGTATGCAATGTACAAAAAATGTGAGTTCTGTTTTAATAAAGTATCATTATGGAGGAATATTATCACAAGAAAAATAGAAATTTTGATCCATTCTATGATAATGGAAATTGAATAATGCACTAGACCATTAATTGTAATAAAGGAATATAGTTTCTCTGGACAAGATTTGTATTACAAATGATATTTGAGAAAATTATCATGATTATAAAAACCACTAACAAAGCCATCATAGAAGGGGGTGAGGTATTTCTAAACCAGTTAATGTGAAGGAACATTAAAAGAGATTAAAGAGAGTATTAACAGGGAACCATTATTCATGATTCCCTAAATTTTTAAACATTTTTTTGGATTATAAAAATTTATAAAAGAATGGATTGAAATTTTCAATGATTAAGAATGATAATTTGATTTGTTAATCTTCATGGAAGTTAAATGTTTATGAGCATAAATATTCCTCACATGATATGGAGTTAGGTATAATGATATTTTCATTGAATATTGGGAGACATTATCTCTATTGGTAGTAGTGTGTGATATATATAGACCGAAGTGCCTAAAAAATATATTCACATAGAAGGATCTTAATATGACATAGGGAATAATGTTAAATCTGATCAAGGACTATGGCTACATATTCTATTTCAATCTGTGTAAATAAATAAAATTAGTGGATGATCTATGTGAAAATGATCTGGGGACATTATTGGTGATGATAATAGAGAAGGATATAATATTCTAACTTTTAAATTGGATGGAGATGTGAATAAAGAAATAAATAATATCATCATTACTCTCTCAATTTATTAATCAACCTTCACTTATAGGGAAGTTAAAGTATTCTCAAATACATTTTTCAGAGAAAAAAAGTAGGCAGAATCTTTAAGAAAAGGTTTATCCTAAAAAATAAAAATTGATAAAGAACGAGTTTTAACATTTTAGTTATGAATATGTGTAAAATAAAATCAAGATATAATTAATGATATTTTTAATGATGTAGATAACTCAACCTTCTCAATACACCCAGGAATCATGATGATGTTTCCAGATCTATGAGAGCACTATTTGTTGGACTATATGAAAAAATGGATCACATAATTTACATTAATGTGTCTTGAATATTAGAAAGTGAATGGTGAAAGAAAAAATTGTAATTTGAAGAAGGAACCATTACCCATACCTAAATATAAATTGGTAAACATCACCATGTAATTTTTCATTAGTCTTCACTATATATAAAGTGGAACAATATAATACGGGTTGTTGTGGATCATATTATAAATTTTTCTAACTTTATTTGAATTTTAGAGGAATTATCATTGGATAAAATTTCAAATATGTACATATGACAGGTGGTGATTTTATATAGAAATACACAATCTATTTTATTTGTTTGATATCAAAAATTTACCTCGATGTTCAGAAAGAGCCTCCAACATGATATAAATACTATATTGAACTTATGTATAGCATATATCCCCCAAAATAATAACTAATCTGATTTTACTATTGATAAAATAGTATACATGTTAAGAGCATGATTGATGGACATCAAATGGTGATGGGAATAATAGCTTCCTCTAGAAGATTTCTCATAAAATAATAGTTTCCTCTCAAACATCCTGATGGATCCTTATAAATACATTTATTGTAAAAGAGGAAAACCACCTTCAGTTTGGTATGATGTCAGTGAATGAAATATTTTAGACCTAAAAGGTTGAGAAAATGGTAGAAAAGGTAATGGCCACTAAACACCACATCAGGACGGATCAGAGTTGATAGAGGATTTATACTTATAATTATCTGTGAGACATGATGTTTGAAGTCAGGGATAAAGTGTTTCTCCACCTATCTCTATTGAAGAGATTCATGTAATTTGTAAGAATGTAATGTTATTTCCAATGTATATTCTCCCCTTTGAGATTAAATATCTCATCACAGTTGTGGTGTATTAACAGCTACTCCCACTAATCCTTTCTTATAAACATGATGATTTCCATTCACCCTTCTTGAGGATGTAAATACCAGATCCCTCATATGTAAAAAAATCAAATGAGGTATAAATTGAAAATGATCTCACTTAGGAGGAATACCTAGTGAACAACCCTGACCTTATAGATAAATTTCTATGCAACTATATGACATTACAATTTATATTATTGTCTTAGAAAAATAAATACGAAGAGGAAACTGGGCATAAATATAAATTAATGAAGTAGATGTACCATCAACTATTATCACCTTGATTTGAAATAAAAAGTTTCAATGGTGAAATTATTTAATGGTGGGGGTATATAATAACTCTAGTGTTTTAGAGAACAAGTATACATTGGGTAGCATATGCAACATGCAACACTAGGTATTAATGAACTTTAAGATACTTTTAATATTATTATTTAAAAATTACTATTATAACGTGGCTGATAAATTTTATTGTATGAATATGAATAAACATATTTTGATAATTCATTATTATGTATAAAGAAAATTATATTTATAAATATGTAATTTAATTTTTTTTTAAAAAATATTTTAAGCTTTGAAAATACATTTTTCTCAAAAAATGATTTTAAATTCATTTTTTTGAAAAAATAATAAAATAAGTTTTACACATTCTTAAAATTTAATTGAAAAAATTAACTTCATTTTTTAAATCAACATACCTAGATTATATTCAGATGATTTAATAAAAAAAATATTTTTTGATGAATAACGAAAATACTTGTTTTTATAAGAAATAATCATTTTATTTAATTCATTTTAAAAGATAAATATATTTTAAACATTGTTTAAATGTAAAATTAATTTATTTATTTTAATATTATTCCAATTTAATTTATCAAAATAAATTTCATGTTAAATATTGATATAATTTTTTTTAAACTTATGAAAATGATTTTTTTTTGAAAAATATTTTTCACTACGTCTGTGAGTTTAATTTTAAATTAAACTCTTAATATTCAGTAAATATAATTTTTAAAAAAATGAATCGAAATTTTTAATTAGAATTATTAATGTTATATAACAATATCTACATAATTTTTTATCATATTAATTTTTAAAAACCATATTTGAGGTTAAAATTGGTTTAGTTGGGGGTAAAATAAAAATATAAGTGTTAATATAACATAAAAATTGAACAGAAACCATATTTTAAATCCATATTTCTACCTTATATCTTCTATGATTAAATAGTTATCCATTTTTTTCCTTGTTTAACTTTTAAAACATGCGTATAACTTTTTCATTTCAAAATTTTGAAGTGTGTGTTCTCCCCCAATTAAGAAAGGGAACAACTATACTATCATATTTATATTTAAATGGCCTTGTCAGTTTTCCAATACCTATCCAAATACCATGATAACGTCCCTCCCCTTGTTAAAATGTCCTTTTTTGACCAGTATTCCAATATAGCGAGGAATTAGATTTAATCCTAAATAGGTTGTCTGAAAAAGAAGTAATGTTCTTAATCGAGCATATTTTTTTCATATTAAACCTCTATAATATATTAAAAAATCGTTTTTCTATTACAAAATAATTAGTTACCATATTCTAGGATCTTATTATTTAAATGGAATAACAAAAAACCATCTTAATTTCCATAAAAGGTAAAACAAAACCGTGGATTCTGTGTATGGAGGACTACCACAACCCGAATAGTTGTAATTCATTTTCTATCATCACCTAACAAGATTGTTGAAGTTGAAAAATTTAATATTTATATATTTTATTTGTGATATTTTAATCATTCTAGAATAATAATATGTGATATACCTTCTTACCACACCATCTACTAAATAATAATAAAATCATTCAGGTTTTTTGGTATTACAGCATCACATGGATGCTATATGTAAGTGTATTTAAAGAAGTGATATAATGTTTATCATATAACTATAATTTTTTAAATATAAAATAACAATAATCTTCTTTCCATTAAGATCATTGATCATTTTAAACATTTCACATGTGTACATATGACCTACCGTCTCCATGATTTTAATGTTGTTCATTCTTCTTAGCCATAACTGATTATTATTTTTAGAATCATTATTAATGGATAAAAATGATAATTATTTCAATATTATTATTCTATATATGATTAAATAAAAATAATTTTTACCATAGTTATAATTAAAAGGTGATTTTAGACATATGAGTCAAATATTGTTAAAAAAGCCAATTTGAACCTAAATGATTATATAATTTAATATTAGAAGATATTGAATAAAATAAAAGTAATAATAAACATTAAAAGTGTTCTTAATCAATTAAAAAAATTATTATTCTATATGTTAATGAACACACTTGACAACTCGACTCGAGGTAAGGGATCGAGTTAAACTATAATTTTCTTTCAGTTATGACCAATCTATCTCTAAATCAAATTCACTCTGAATATAATGTTATAAAATTATTATAAATTATTTATATATATCCAAAAAATTTATGACTATATTATTCTCCATTTTGTTGGTGGGGTAATATATGCCTTTTGTACATTTCTCAAATTCTTTCGTTATGAAATTTCCATTCTTTATGATATGGGTGATGATTATACAACCCATTTTCCATCCATAAGTATTAATTTTTTAATGAAATATGATTGATTAAATTTTTGTTTAATAAATAAACCATGAATGTTTTATTATTGCTCTTCCAGATATAGATCCAATGTATTTGGTAAATATTAATCCTCAAGAGGTATATTGTATGGGATTAGGGATTTATTATGTGACTTTTTCCACTATGTTATATTATCTAAAATTTTATCCTTTACTCATGTTTATGTCATATTAAATGTAGTTGGAACTTTTACTATGATACCGGGATCTTAGGATACGTTGTTCATTATGATATTCTTCTATGTGTTGACTCACTATAGTTGTCTTTTGTGATATCATGGCATAATTATGACACATAAGTTATTATTCCTTAAAATTTTAATTCCTTTAATAAGATTTTTAGCTCAACCTTTTTTTTAATTTCCCCATGTTATGTTATATATATTTAGTAGATTAAATACATTTAGGAGATCATTAGAGAGAATAAAATAAGGATTTCATGTTTTAATAATCATTTTGACGTATTATGAAACTAGAATTTCAAATACACTAGAACTCATGATCATTGGTGATGTACTTGTTGGTTATTAATGATTAAAAGTAATATAATAATATATGTAATACCCATGGGACTATATATCCATAAAATAAAAGTATAAAATATATAAAACATATCACAGTATGAAGATGGAAGAATATGTTTCATAAGGTAATATTTGACAACATTTTTGTTAAATAAATAAATAAATTTGGTTCCATGTATGGAAATCCATACTAAAGTATAAATGTGTAAGAAAAATAAACAATATTGAGCTATAAAAATCCCCCATATTTCATCGTGGTGTCACAACAAGGTCAACACTCTTTAATCACCAATATAACATGGGTCTGTTTCCCTTACCTTTATATGTAATCGAGATGTCTACATCTGTATTTAGATGCTAGTTAAATGTGTGAGTAATAATCCTAGGAGGACACCACCAATGCCTAATTAACATCTATACACATATAAATTTTGTTCATTACATGGATATAATAAATTTGTGAGTAATCATAAATTATCATAAACTGAGAACTCGTGTGTCAACTAAGTCATTATGAGCATCGTCCAGACCTGTGTTAGATCTATATTATAAATATATCTATAATAAATGTCTTAAGTGATAAATATTTAGCTATAAGGGTATTGAATATTTCACTCAACATCCAAAAGGAATCTATTGAAGAAGTTACAATAATGGTTCTGACCATAAGTTCACCATATCCTAAAAATACCTCGGGATAAGGCACATTGATGTCATAGCCAATCATTGTGTCTTAGGTCAAGAGATTAAAACATTAGTCACATACCCGTTGTAAGGGTCTAATGTCATCATTGTCATATGTCATGGTCATCCTCCCTCTAATGGATAATCATCAAATGATGGTCCACCTATTTTGAGTTCCAAAATAATTCCACCAAAGGCATGGTAAAACATATAACATGGTAGATCATATAATGGAAACATAGATCATGTTATCAAAAAAAGTCAGTAATATTGTACATAATCATTTTTTCATCATATAACACTTAAAATAATATAAATTAGTATACCCGTGAAATCAATCATTATAAACTAGTTTCATGGGATACACACACATACACAAATATGATAACTATAAAGAAAAACCATATAGGCTATGCCAATATAAGAATCATATCAATGAAAAAAGAGTATAAAAGGGGCCTAAATTGTATATATATTTCCACCTCAGTTTTTTGATGAAGTAAACCAATAGTAATCATTTTATAGAATCTTGAATGTCAATATTTACCCACAAATAAACTATTTCTCTTGTCAATGATGCCTTTATTGGGTTTCTGTTAATTAAAGAATAGGTTTGGGAAGGGAACATGAAGATATTTCATGCTATAATGTTTACATATACATGCACATACTCTATGGGGTCCTTTAATAACACTTTTTCAGAGTTAGGTTGATGAATATGATTCCATTTATATCAATATAAAATTTATTCAAAAATAGATCTTTAATTCATCATCAAATATAAATGTGAACATCATGTGTAGTCAACAACATTGATCCATCAAGAATATGACATTTTATTATAGGTCTAAGAATATATTAAATAATAATACGGTATAATGATGATAAATCACTAAGAATGTACCTAGAAACATTCACCAATCGCAAGACATCCATCATTGATGATGTAGATGTCATTTTCACATAGAAAATCACCTTTTTCTTGAAAATTCAAATAATTCGTTGTTACATGGAACAAGATTCCATATATTGGGAAGCATAATCCTAAATCTATGATTCATTTCATGTAAAATGTGATAGATCATTAATAAATCTGATGAACGAAGATTTTGGATCAAATAACATAATTCCTAAACAAAAAGTCACATAGACCATCCAAAATCAGCCATGGTAGGATAAGGAATTATCAAATAAGCTGATAGAAGTCTCAAGGATTGAGTGTGTTTCCTATAGAAATATCAACATGTAAAAATAGTATATTATTCAGTATTAAAATGGATTTGTTATGGTTAGTTCATACACACATGGTTTGGGTGCATGATATAGAAAAATGTGGTCCAGTAATGTGATGAATTCTTCCCCTCCTATGCTCCCACCTAGTTTGTGTGTCTAGAATGTCAAAATTTGAGTCAACTATTATGTTTCCCACTATAATGTGTTTCATATATTTTTTCGGTCCACTTTATTTATAAAACCTTGGGCCTTAATCATACAACTCCCACTATACTTCTTCTGCTAGGCACATGGATTCCTGGAGAATTAGTATGGTTTGAAAATACTATACTCAAACCATGAAACATAAAAAAGGCCTATATAAAGCACTAAATCCAATTTGAAACCCCTAATACTCATTCCAATTACACAAAATTACAAAAAAATATTATTAAAGCATAAAATTTAATCATAACACATAAATAAATTTTGATTCCACTATAATTAAAAACAAAGTATCATAAGATATAAATAATAACTTCAATGAAGTTGAAATCCTAGGCACACCAAAGAAGACAATGAAATAGACTCATTAAAGTTTTTGGAACTAATATGATGAGGTAAAGAAAATTCAATTTCTATAATTTTAAATCTACATATTGAATCATGATATAAATAGTATTAAATGGATTGATAGATTCTACATTAGTAGAGATAAAGTCTATTATAATGGTAGATCTATTAGGATGAGAGCTGATACAAAATTTAGTTACTACATTTTCAATAAAATTTTGAATTATGAAAACAAATTTCCTAAAAAATTGATAAATAGGGAAACAATTACCCATAACCATGCATAAAATTAAAATGAAATGAAACTACTATAATGTAGTGGATATTTATTTTCACTCTCACACTTCCCATGTCATATTTTCATGTATCATGTACATATCACTATAGATACACTTTATGTTAATACCACCATCCTTTTTCGATTTCCCCATCCTCATTCTTGATTACCATGGGTTTTTCCCAATCAAGTGTGATTCCCTAATGAAGGATAATTGTATTTTCTCAAGGCTTCTAACCACATAATTTGGAACCCAAAGAGAACATATAAGGGGCATGGGAATCAATGTAAGGATAGATTTCACCAAATTTATTCTACCATCAAATGATAAAAAATTATTTTCCCAGAAGATAATATGCCTAGTGATAACTTCAGAAACCATTATTAACAGGTGAATGAAAATCATACATGGGGAATTTGGGGACCCTATATATTTCATTGAAAATTGGGATTGTGGATGACTAGAATCATTTATAGGATGTCATCTAATCTATCTATGCACTGGTTAGAGAGGTACATAACACTTGTCTCTTGATATATTAGTTTACCAATAAAATGATAAGAATTCACTATAATTTTTTTGATTCCACTTTCGAAGAGCTTTATTCTACTCAGAAAATTAATCATTTCATTATAAAAAAATACAATGGTGATTCTACATTGATTATTTATGCACAGATAGTGCAGAGATCTATCTTTTAAAACTCATATTTAGATAATACATTTTAGAGTGTATTTAATGATAATAAAAATGTAGGATCCAGTGGATCACTTTTCCTGAGCCCACTCACTAATTTTATGAAGCCACAATTTTACCCCATAAAGGAGATGGAGAGAAAAATGGATTTAAAACACCATTACACAATATCATAAGAAAAGGTGAAAAAACTGAAGAGATGGAGAACTTTGAGAATAAAATTATATTTGATCCTATCATAGGATATGTCCATATCCAGATTTAAAACCACCATATATCCAATATCATTGAGATTAATCTCAATTATCAATTATTGAGACAAGACAATGAAACTCTATATTGTCCTATATGTAACAAAACCATGCTGCTTCTTTGATATCCATCATGGAAGATGAACATACAGCCTTTGATTGAGGATGGTAGTAAATTAATTATAGGTAAAGTTGCACATATTGATAGTTTGGTAATTATGGAGTGAGGATGGATCTATCACCTTAGGTATGGAACTAGGGATGTAATGTTCACCACACGTAGGAGCAGACCACCATAGAAAAATTCTTACACTACCCACACAAGGTCTCTTGTAATTGTGTCCTAATAAAACACATAGAAACAACATATAAAGCAATATACACCTCGATATATTGCAGAGTTGAGATAATAAATCACATCAAATATAACCTTCTCATCTGGTATTTCCTCAAATGGCAGGCTATCAATGGTTGACAAAATATAGTGAATAACATCAAAGATATCACCCCTCCCCTTTGATATCCTCCATGCATGTGAGATTTTTGGAAAGAAATAAGGCACTTGAAGTGAAATTCATCAATCCCACAAAACACCACACAATAATTGTTATATATGCCGTTATATAGTAGAATATTTTTCTTTATGTGTCTTCAATTTACTGTCTATTCCTTAGGAGTTTCTTTAGGTATATATTATTATTTTTTGTATTAACCTCAAATCAGTTGTAATGGTGGAGGGGGGGACTTTCTCTGGTGTAATTAAATTCCATCTAATAGTAAATTCCAGTTATGTAACATCCATAATAATGCTTCATCTACTAATGAGAAGATCAATCCTATTGGTATCATTACCATTTCCAGGTGTCATTTTTATAGTAACCACCACGAAGATTCCATCTCAAAAAAATATAGGATAATGGGAATACAATTTTGGTAAAACCATTTTTTATTTCATGGGTATCCATAAAAAGGATTTTTAGAGTGATCAATTTATTGATCTTTGATTTAAGTGGTGTAAAACTTCCACCATGAGGGGAATGAACGATTTTTTATTATAGTAGTGGGATACTTGTTCATTTGGACAACTAGAAAAAAAATATTGATATTAGGGTATTATTTCATCAAAAATAGATATCATATTTATAAGAATTATTTTGATACTAGACCATTGTTGGCACATGATAAACCTATTAAATGCATCTTATCTCTTCTTACTCACCAATAAAAGAGTTCTTAATCCCATATCACTCACTAATAAGCATGGAATATGGATCTACTTGACCACTCACAACTCGGGATTAATAGTCAAGACTAATGGCTCAACCCACATAGGTATTTAATGACACTATTAGTTTCTAATGAAGTTTGAAATTCCAATTTATATAAATAAAATTTAAAATATATGTGATATTATAAATCTAAAAAAACAATTATAGTTACAGACCAATAGCAGATATTTTAAAAAATAAGTAATATTTCATTCATGAAATTATTTCTACTACATTATACATATATTATTTTAAAATTATTTTTATCACATTATGAAAATAAATAAAATAAAATGGATTTAAAATTTTTAATTGGTAGGTATAAATTACATATTAAGGATCATTTTATTTTTTTCATGAAAGATAAACTAGCATTTTAAAAACTAGTTATCAAAGTAATAATAAATTAGGTTTCAAAGGGTTGAACATGGTGAAAATGGATAGAGCATGAAAAAAAGGTGTATCAATGTTTTTTTCTGACCATGATTGATATTATCTATTCATATCTCAATTTTAAATAAAATTTAATGATAATTGCCTTTATATTTACATCAAAATATTTAAATATTATGGGAATTTACAAAAAAAATCAACACATATCACTTATAAAAGGGTAATCCCACCATCCCATCGATACCACTCCAATAATTTGGTTTCTATGGAATAAAATGAATTTTTTCCTTTTAACCTATAATAAAATTCAACCTCCTTGAGCATATTTTCACAAGATAATAACATAAACCATCATTTTACAATAAATTCTCCAAGGAAAACTCAGTGATCCAAATGGGAGTAATCATTTTTATTTATCGTATTTCCTTCCAATATTACATTTAAAATTATAATTTCTAAATCTATGTATAATTAATCAATTATGGTTATATATTTAATTTTATTATTAAATGGAGATACACATAAACCACCTTTCCCCTTTTACATAAATAAAAAAAATTTATTCACGCATGTGTGCAGATAGCCGCCTCAACGAAGTGTCATGCTTCATTTTCCTCAAACACTTTTCACATATAGTAAATATATTTAATTTAGTAAATTATTATTATTTTTATAACATATTTTATTTTATTAATTTATAAAAAAATTAATAAATTTCTATTATTCTATGGAAAAATAACTCATCAACCATACATATGTGTGGATTACCACCTACATGGACTGTTTTATTTCTATTATTATTTTCTTCAATTCCATATATGTATGGCCGTGAGAATGGGTGAAATAGATAAATATGTATTTAATTATATCATTAAGGTTTGTTTATGAATTTTTTTAGTATCTATTAATGATATGGTCAACAAATGATCATCGTGGAATCAATCATATAAAACAAGTGTACTAAGAGAAAATTGTTATTATTCATATTATATAATATTTCCATATGAATTAATTCTCCATATGCATAAATAAAATTTTCAAATATAAAACTAATAAATAATAAATAATACCAATGTGATTATAGTATAATAATATCACAACTAAAGCACCACATATACCTCCATTGATCATTATATGTTCCTGTTTTGGACTTCTTAACAACATACTTGAAAAAATATATATTTATATCATGGATGACTGTGGGAACATACAAATAGGTATAATATAATTTAAATAAGAAAATAAAAGTTTTTCCATAATGTTGAAATTATTATTAAACTCATTATTAAGAAAAACATTTTGTTGATTAAGAATCATTAAAAGGTGATCAATATCAATTACATCTTCATTGATAGTAACTATATATTATATGAAAAGAAATTATACAATTATAAATTCCGTGTAATATCTATTTTGGTAAATTTAATGATTTTGGGATGTATATACGTACAAAAATAATTAATACCAACACTATTTTTATGAAACATGTTTAAAAACATCACGATTACTTACACACGATATTAAAAATTTGTAATAACTACCTATAATTAAAAGATAAAAATATTATAAATAATAAGTATAAAAGGGAAAAAAATTAAGGTCATGAATAAAATTATTATGATATATATGATTTTACAAAGGATCTTATATTGTTGTTATGGAATCCATGGTAAAATGCAAGGGTGTTATTGGTCTCAATTCTAATTCTTGGAGACATAATAAATTTTGTGCACCATTATTTCCATATATAGTGTATTTACATATAATGGATGTAATTTTATGAACATTTTATTTCATGGGATATTCTATTTTAAATAATATTCTGTTATTTAAATTTGAATTGCTTCATTTTTTACCCCATTATTTAGGATTATTTGTAACACATCTTTCAATCATTATGTTATGAGGATTCACTAGAAATTATTTAATATAATAAGGGTAAATTAAACCCTTTATTATAAATTTTTTTATACTAACATTATTTTTTGTGGATCTAAATTCCTACAACAAAACATTCTTGTAAAATTTTACACACCTTATTTAGTATGTTTCCCATAAGAGATATTGATAACTCAAATCACCTTTTATGGATTTATAAAATTTTATCTTCATATTTTATCTTATATTATTAGATTATTCCACCCTATATTTTATTTTTTTGTATTTTTAATACTCATTTATTAATTTTTTTTAATTCATATATGATTTAATTTTTCTTTTTGTAATTTTGTTTTTCAATAAAGGTAATTTCAAATTATTAAAAAGGTTCTTTTTTTATAATCCAATGTTTTATCATTGGAAACACAATTACCATATAATTTTTTTAATTATCTAGTATCTATTATTGAATATTATTTTCAAATATAAATATTCTCAATAAATTTCAATTTATATTTTAAAAATTTACTTTTTAATGTGCATGTATGTTTGTATGTTATTCCAATTTCAAAAAAAATTGTAAAATATACATTATGTTTTATAAAATATACTTTATGTTTTCAAATATATTTTATTTTTCATATTCTAAATAATTTACAATAATTGGATTTTTGTAACATTATTTTTCCTCTAATAAGTATATATATTTATAATTTCTGCGATTGAAATTTTGGTACCCAATAATTAAATTCTTGAACCCTTATTTTGTGAAAATTTTTAAACCATTCTTTTAAAAGGATGTTTTTTTATCTATGTCAACATGCTTCTATGTTTCCTCTGTTAAACTACATATATAATCATTCACAACCTTTCAATTTATTTATCTGTATAGATTACATATTTTTCTTTTATATAAAATATATATTACATCATTGCCATAATATTTCTAAGCTATCAACTATAAATAATTATTATTTTTACTTTTATGAATATACATTATGAATACCCTATTTTATATTTCATTGAATAAAGAATGTTCTTCTAGATTCCACACATTAATTTACTGGGGAAATAATATGAATAACAATATATATAATTTTCTCTATACAGTGGTATTTTGATTTCTATTTACATTAAAATCTATTCCATTTAATGGTTTGGGAACAATTTAAAACCATTAATTTTTTAATTCAGATAATGATGATTATTGATTACCAAGGAAAGGTAATTATATATTGTTTAATCATCCACCTTCATTATATGGATGCGTTGTAATCATGTTCTCCATTTTATTAACAACTGTAAATGAATTAGTGTTCATTATGTTTTTATTCCATTTGGGAATATTGATGGAAAATTTGATTTTGTATGGTTAATTCGTTTTATCATATGATATCTACATTGGACTAAATCAATTAATAGTGGGTCCTTGTTATTAATTTCTCCTTCATGCATCAATATGAATCACAATAGAAAAAAATCATTGTAATTTTGGTGTATTCTTTCCTAGAACAAGATATTACCCAGACACAAGCTGTTGACGGTATGATAATGATGTTTAAGATCATGTAAACCTAGAAAAGGGTTTGGAATTAGCTTTCTAGTATTATTTATTTCATATTTATGGAAACAATTATTGATATTAAATTGATCTATTTGTTTATTTTATTAACCATGGATATATTTTTATCATAGATTCATGTTATTATTTCAATAATTTTTATTGTCTTATCTTAAAAAATTTTGTGTACTCATGTTATTCTTACTTATGATCTTCCATTGTCATAATTTATATTTACCATTATGAATAATTTGATCTAACTGCTTATTATTTTTATACATCCACTAGTTATGATGAAAGGTTTTACATGATACGTCTAAGAGAATAGATTTTGTGTTGAATCATTAGAAGATGATGAATATTTATTGTGGATTAATTATCTTATTATATAATGGGAAAAAGCCATTTTTTGATATGTATATGAGATTTATTATTTGATATTATTTCCATGTTTAGTAAATAATTAAACCTAAATGGTATTTTTATTTTAGTTATTTTAATATTTTCTTTATGTCATATAATTGTGGGATATTTATTTTTATTAATCTATAGTTGGTGTTGAGGCCAATATGTAATATTTCTATTTTGGGAACCAGCTCACGAGTAAGGGCCTAGCGAGTAACATCACTCTTTATCCACATAATATTTTCTTATTAACACATGAATTTTATTGTTGGTTTTATTGAATCCAAGACAAATATTATTTAAGTAAATAAAAGTGTAATATTCTGATATCCATTCCAGTAGAAGGACCAAGGGAGGATATCACTATAAATATCTAGCTTAAAGAGAACTGTGGTCATTCTTTATTTTAGAAATTTTATTCGATAATATTTATTAATTTTATACATTTATTAAAATTCAAATGAGGATTCTATTGTTTTTTAGTGTTTTTAGTTAAAATGGGTGTATTGAGATATTTATAGGTTAATCTATGAGATCCCCCTAAAGTATTTTACTGAGAAATTGCACATGGTTGACCACATATTTATCCCTTTAAGAAAAGAGGATTAGACAACCATGAAATCGGTGATGTATTTGAAAATTTTCATTTAAAAATGGAGGAATTGGGTTCTATAACATAATCCATCCCCAATAACATGTATAACTTTTATTCTGAGAGATTAATGTTTTGGGGATGCATAAATGATCTCACTAAATTGTGGTGGAGGAAAATAAAAATTATTAAGATGATGAAGTAAAATTCTTATAATTATTTCTTTTTCAATAGATAAAAACAATTGAGAATTAATCGATTTTGAAATAAATCCTTATTAAAGAGGGAAAGATGAAAAAAAAACTCTTACAAGTGAAATGAATCTAATCCATGATAGGGACGATGAAACTATAAAATGGATAGAATTTTTATTGATATTGATATCATTAATAATTTATGATTTTTATCTATAAATCAATTTTTCATTAATTATATTTATATATTTTTTAATTTTACTATCCATCTATTTCATTAGAATTGGGGATAGAATCTAAACTATAGATGTTTCCCCCTCTTTTATTCTGTATAGGACATTATTATTTTCACTAGGAAATTTTTTTCATGATTATAGTAAGTATCAATTTATATGTCCTCAAATATTGTCTTATAATTACTAGATAATATATTAGATAAGTAATTAAAAAATATTTGGGTCTATATAAACATTGAATAATGATGGAATTCATATGTAATTATTCCAACATCATAATTAATTAATCAAAGGAAATTCGATCGATCTATTGTATATTATGGTATGTACTACAAAATTATTATAAGTGTGATGTATATGCAGTGTATTGTAATCATTTTATGTTGAGTTAAATTTCATTCACACATTAAAAAATGGGTTTGATTCCATCCAGAATATTTTCTTCATGATAGTTATATATAGGCTATATATATACATCATGTTTCGTCACCATAGTACAATGATGGTATATTCATATTTGACAGTATGAGGGTCTCGATATTAATGAAATAATAATAGGGTTTTGGTATGAATTAGTTAATGTTCAATAAAGGATTGAGTACCCTAAAATCATCACTTTATGTTCTCTACGTAAATTCTCCAAACAAATGTATATGTGAAATAAAAAGATGATATAAATTTTTCCCAATATTGAACAAATATTAAGAATAACATCACTATTCTAGGGTAAAATTTTGGTTATTAACCCATTTTTTCCATTTTAATACTCCAAAACGTTCCCAATACAAGAAAGGAAGGGCATATTGAGTATAGAATTTTTTTTTGCTCAAGGATATCTTTGAAGGTTCTAAACCAGATGAGTTTTGTTCCAATTCCAATTCCAATTTTATGCTATCATTTTATCATAATCTATTAGAGTAATAGATTATTCAGAAGAAAATAGATATTTTTTCAGGTTTACATTTTATATTTTTAAACCTGAAGATTACGTTATCTCGTTATTTTCTTGTTTAAGGAGTTATAGGTTGAACCATAATTAGTTTTCAATATATTATGGTCACATTGTTCGGATAGAAGCGATTGCAATTCATTGTCATATATATATGATCATAAATGATGTGTCCTATACAATGATAAAGTAAGTAGTTTAATGGTGTGGATTTAAATGAAACCAGTGTGAATATCCCAAAGTTAGAAAAATTTCATGATCCAAATGTAAGACTGATAACCATAAAAATTATAATAAAATTGAACAAAGGCGAGTGGATGATGTAATTTATAAGTTAAATTATTTGAAATGAGGAACGGTGGGATGATAATAGATTGGAATAGATAAATACTGAACCATTTAAATGATAGTTATGATGTCATTAAATTGGATAGATATATATTGGATGGTTACTAACCACATTGGAATGATGGATTCCACTATAATATTTTTAATGTTTTATAGAGTTAATTATTATTTTCAATATGATAAGATTATTTCCTTATCTATGAATATGTAGGTTGTATATGTATTGTATGTACCACCAATCAATCAAATTTGGTGCCTTTAGAATCATATATACTCATTAAAAATAGCCATGAATGGTTTCTGGCAATTTAAAAAATCAAGGTAGAATGTACTTCATAAAAGAATGGAATATTAAATTATAGATAGAATTTCATAACTGGATACATGAAAAAATAAATTGATCTAAAGTAAAAAAGAGAGGATGTAAATTGGTTAGATGTATTATTTGGGCCTAAGATAGGTGTTCCACGCATTTCCACATATCCAATGGGAAGATGAATATAGAAATATATAGTTTTTAAAATGGGGCCATGATGCACTAGTTAATAGATGATTGAGAAGGAATTATTAGAATTAGATAACATGTATAGTATGATATATGGGATATGGTTTGTAGGAGTGGATAGTGGATATATTTGACATAGGAGATCCAAATGTTTCTATTTTTACTATGTGGACATAAATCAAGATATAAATAGAATTTAAAAATTGGTGGTTATATACTAGTATAAGATCATGGACTAAAACCTAACATGAATGAAGATGACATAGTCTAGAAAATATTATATTTAGAGAGATATTATTTAAGTTTATTTGATTATATGTAATTGACAACTACAAAAACATTTACTGATATGTGGGATAGATTGAATGGAATGATGTTTAATTTAATTTTATGAGGGTGTTATTATTGTATTTCTATGGAATAAGATAATGTCATTAAAGATATTAAATGTAACTAAAAAACATGTTTCCTAAGATCTATAAGGCATGAAACCTAAATTATACATAAAATTGAATAACTTGTGTACCTTATACCGATGATTTCGACTTCAACTATCTTTATCCATAAAAGTGAAAACGATCCCTAAGATGTAGATAATAGACTCAATCTATTATAGCGTAGACACATGAAAAAATTGAATCACCAAATGATTAAGTGGGACTCTAATTCACCCATGATAGGCTAATACGTCTCACAATAAAAGAGATATGGTGAAGAGATCCTAGAGAAATTATCATTATTAGGAATAAATCACACGGATCAAATAAATATTATCTCATATGGAATTCCTCCATATATAGACTTTTAGGATTGTCCTGAAATGATTATACAATAAATCCTATATTATATATGATATGGTTTAATGCCTTTTATTTTTTAGGCATTCATCATTTCATTGCCCTATTTTTCCTTAATTGTGTTTCATTTTATGAAACAAAAAATGAATTATTTTTTATAATACAAATCAAATGATAACACTTATTAATTGATTTATTATCAATCATAGAGCTTATAAATATTATATTATTCGCTATCATATGACATAGCCCAATCATACATTATGATTTTTGAAGGTAGTATCATTATATCTAAAATCATTATTTATAATATATCTATATCATATAATATTATTTAGTCAATTACACATCAAAAGTGAAAGGATTTAGGAAATATCTCTATCAATATCACGCTTTCACTAAATCCTAAAAGGCATTGTACCATTTCATCATATATTATATCATCTAAAATGACTAGTAAAACTATAAGTAAAACAAATTTGACCATGCATCTCTTTGTATGTAATGCCTTGTGAATACTCAATCACAACTCCATTATAAATACAAAAACACATTTAATTTCACTCTATGAGTTTTGTAAAACTCAATCCCCATTCAATCATCTACATAGTGTGAACCCAAGAACCGCGATATCATTGAAAAAACAAATCTCAATGAATTAAATGTTATAAGAGTTTGGTATCTATATAATAATAATTTTTATTATAGAAACAAAGGGATGTTTTATTATTTATATTGGACAAATTTATTTGTATACATGGTTCCACTAGTTGTATCGTATACAACCATGTAATTTTATATGATTTAGTTGTCTAAGATATCATGTATTAATAAAAAAGTGTATTTGGATCCTTTATAGCTACTTATGAATTCATATTTCTCCGAGAATACACTAAACAGGTTGATGAATAAATCCCAATTCATTCACCTTTATATTTGATCACATAGAATTCCCCTCTTCTGATATATAAGAACCTAAAAAATATTATATTTTTATATTCAAACACACCATAAATCTATCTAAATTTAGGGACTATGTGTCATGCTCTTATAAAAGAAAAAAATAACATCTTGGTTAATCACCTACTGGAAACATGATCAACAACATACTATACTACCCCTGATTAGATAACTGCCAAGGGTCATTTAAGAAATGTTTCAATGTATTATGGTTCATATTATTTTTAACTCTATAAATGGAGTTATCAGGAATAATTAATATGAACCATACACACATAGTACACTAAGTAGATTGTGTATGAAACTATATCTGTTATAACGCAATGATTCATTATTTTCTAATATGAAAATTTCTTAATAATATATAATTATGTCATTTAGACAAGAGATATAAATAACCCCATAAAAATGTACAATATTTTTTTACTCAAACATAGAAAATTACATATGAAGTATAAATACACTCTGTAAAATTTAAAATAGTACAACATGAAAGTAAAAAAAGTTAAAATATAATTGATAAATTTGGATCATATTTGTCTCATAGAATTACAACACCATCAAAAATTTCTATAAAAAGGATAACAGTATTATTAATGTTATCATAAGTTTGAAAATAGAACCCCAAGTAGAAATCTAGTAAATGATTATTAAATATTATAAGATCTAATTATAGGATGTTCAAAGCATATATAAACTCTATAAATATAAATGATGGATGTGTAACATGACCATTAGAAAAGTACCTAACTATTATAATAGTAAAATAATTTCTAGTTATATTATGTAACAAAAATATTATAAATTTATATTATAATACAATTAAATTAAATTTATAAATATGACATACAATTATTTGTAAAAAAGAAAGAATAATTGTATTTTTTTTAAACATATGTGTTCTATTTTACAAAAAAATTACATTATAATAATAAATATATAAATATATAAATATATTTGAAAAAGTGGTTCTATAAAAACTATTTTTTTTATATATACAAATTTTATTTTCTAGTATCATTAGTAATACATTGAATGGTAAAAAATTTTACCACATCATAAAAATAGTATTTTTTAATAAATAAGGATTTTATTTTCAAACTAGTTTCTTCATATTTAAAAAACTACTTTGATAAAATATATTTATTTATTTTTGTAATCTTCAAGTTGAAATTTTGATGGGGTTATGTTTTTTTATTTTTCATAGATAATAAAATTAAACGATGAATTATAAAATACCATATAAGTACTATTTTTTTAATAATGTATATGAAATAATTTTTTAGTTTTTTAGATATTAGTTTAATATTTTAATTTCAAATTTACTATTAAATCACATTCCACTAGTTATTTGATCAAAACAAATTCACTATTTGATGATATTGTATTTTATTCAAACATTTTATTTAAAAACACCACTCTACTCCCATTTTAAATACATATTCAACAAAAAACTTTCTCCTCACATATAACGTATTCCCTAGACATATTTCTAGCAAAATTCCACTCAAAATTCTTTTATTCATGTTTTTATGTGCATGGTCATATAGGAAGATCATTCTTAAAATCCTTAAGGTGTGATCCTAAGGAGGTTATCTTAAATAGGGGAGTAAGTTACCTATCCTAAGATCTGTCAATATCAACCTCTATTATTTTTTCAACCTCTTACTATATTAAAAAAAAGTTATTGTAACATCATAAAATTTAATACATAATGATACAAAAAAATTAATTATTTCATTATATATTTCATAAGGATAGTTTTATCGTTATTTAAAAAATTAGATCAATTATCACAAGATTCAATTTTTTATATGGATTTTGTTTTAAATAACATTTTATCACATCAAAGGTATGATTTTAAAAATGGATTTAATGAAAAGGTATAATTTTATGATTAAGATAGTAATTTAGAATGATAAATTTTCCATTATGTTAATTATTTTAATAATAATTTATCATTGTAATTTTAATCACAAAAAATGATAATATATAGATAAGTTCAAAATTTAAATGTGTGTTAGAAAGTATATTAAACTATAATACATTAATGATACATGATCTATAAAGAGTCCATATCACTATAGTTTTCTATTTTTATCATATTTTAATGAAAATCCTCCATGGTCAGTAAAAATGATTGACCTTGGGAGCATGAAATAATCATAATTTTAACTGTGAACATGAAAATAATGTCTTAATATAATGATTATAATGCAATATGAAATATTAATAAAAAATTAAAGATACATGGAATGTTTTTTTAAAAAAACATTATTAAATTTAATTTGATTATTTAGGAGGATAGATACTTGTATGGAGCTAGTCTATACTTGAGGTAAGGGAACTCCCTAACAACCCTCATATCTTTTGAGTTACATTATATCTCTCGTTTCCTATATTTATCTATATATTATTCACATTTAATTATTTTATATTTTTTATATATGTTTATTATATATATAATTTTTTTTCATCCCTATAATTGTTCGGTATATATATATCATGTTTCCTTATCAATTTTTTCTTAATGAAAACTAAAATTAATGTAAATTTTTTAGTTGTTGTTTATTTTCATATATAAATATTTTAAAAATTTTAAAATTCTATGTATTATAAAAAGGACCATTATTTCATGTTAAATTATTCTTCTTTATTTTTGGATATTAGTAAAATCATAATCATTTGTTTCCTTGAAAATTTCTTTGGTAAATACATAAAATTTCATTTTAGGGATTTATTGTCACACCTAATTCTTAACCACTTTATCACGGTGATTTATTCTATTTATCATTATATTCATCATCATTATTTATTTATTTTTAAATTAATTACAAAAAATTATTATTCCCCTTTTTTGATTAGAATTATTATGACATATCATTTAATTATGCTTAAATATATGATTATGTAACTAGATCCATGTCATGGGTTCTATTATTATTTGTGTATAGTATCCTTATATGGAACACAAATTCATGAAAATATTATGATGTTATTGGATGATCTAAAATTATACATTCCTAAAAAGAAATGGTTTTATTCATATCATAAGTTACCATGTACGGTGAAAGAGAAATAAGCCCAACATAGTTTGTTACGTTTTCTAGGATATGAGACTTTATTTACCATTATAATTTCATGTTTATGTATTTAACAAATTATTATGATACATTATCTTATCATAACAACATATATATTTCATTCTTCAAATTGATTATATATAATAAATAATTTTATTATATCATGTTATGACTCTTGACTCATATGATGTACTTCATTATCATGCTTTTTCCCTTTATGGTATTATAATGATCCCCTTGTTACCTTTATGTATGTCTATGTGGTATATTGTGTAGTAATATATGTTTAGTATGAAATTGTGGAGATCAAAATAAATATTATCTCATTTATTTTTGAGTTTAATTATTATTTATCTAATCTCCCAAAGACACAAGACCTCTATATTGGGGGGGGGGGGGGGGGTTAAAAATATTTTTATTAAAAATAATACAATTAAATATATGTGTTTTGGATCATTATAGTTTGTATCATAGAAAATTATAGTCATTTTTTAGATTAAGATAATGAACCGAATAGTAAATTAATTATTAGTGAACTATATTGAATCTTATAAATTCATAAGATAATGTATACATGGAATATGTGAGATTTTTTTCAATTTCCATAGTATGAATCTTTTTATGTGAGTATTATAATGCCATGATTTTCATTATTTCAGTAATTGGATTTAAATTAGAAGAACCATGTAAAACATTATATTTGAAATGAAAATACTTCTTAAGAAATATTTCTAATATTTTTCTTGTAAGATTTGAGAACCTCTTATATGTATTTTCCCAACTAACTCAAGTTATTATTAATAACGTGAATAATCTGTAACTCCCTACATATCCCAAGATATAAATAGTTGTTCTTGAGTTATTCTTGTATCAAAAGCCTCTTATTTTTAGTGGATATTTCAATTCCATAACCTTAAAAAAATTATTAATTCAATTTATAAGATATACTTTATCCCCTAATTATCTTGTAGGAGAATGTTAAATTTATCATTTATCACTTAAAGGGTGAAGTAAATCAATGGTGAACAAAAATAATAAATATGAATCCCAAAAACGTTTCCAAATTTATCATGTGAGAATAATGAAATAAATTATTTTTTTAACAAATATTTTACACTTAATATATTCCCTAAAATGGAGTGGGTAATTCATGGACTCAATAAAATATTGGATGAATGAATCAGGTCATGTAGTGAAAAGAGTACAAGTCTTCTATGTTATACCACTCTAATTTTAGTTGACCACAAAAATAAGGATTGTTATTTCCTTAGTTGAAACAATAAAAGTCTTTAAAAGGATTTATTGATTCTATAATTTGTGGAATCCATATGAATATAATAATGTGAAATCATATTGGCATGATGAATCATGATTCTCACTGGTCTCATGGGTTAAGTGATCAAAGGGTAATAATATATTTTAATTTTGGAGGAATAATGGGAAAAACTCAAATATAGAAGATAATATATCTTCCCAAATGTCATAATTGTGAGGATAAGAATCTCAGAAACTACCTCATGGGAATTATTATATGCTTCAAGTGATGAATGGATTAGAAATATTCTTATAAATATATATGAAATAAAATGTTTTCATGTAATAAAATTGATGAAGAGAGGTTTCCAATAAATCCTTTTATAATAATTTTATGTATAAACTACTATAAATATTCACACTATCCTTGTTAGTGAAATAAGGTATGGTTCTTGAAGGATAATCAACTAAAACAATTTCCATGGTCAAGAGAGTAACAATAATATTATGTTATCTCTACTACTGAGGTGGGTCCAGAAAAAAAAAGTGGAGACACATACACTTAATATCCATTAAATAACCAATAATTTCCTGTTTTATTCATTGTCTATTCATTATTTCATATCATTCTCATTTAGTATAAATAGTAAAATTCCACCACACGACATGTAGGAAGAGTTATATGTTAGAACACAATGTAGTTAAATTATGAAATCCAAAGTATATAACTACTCTCCAATTAAAATTTTTCAGAAGAAAATATTAGAAATCATTTTTGTACTCCTTTTAGTCAAATTTGATATCATAGTAGGCATGGAATGGTTATCATTATATATATATATATATATATATCCTTTCCGGACATACCCGACCATGATAACACCTGGACTAGGCGTAGGTTGACTGTGACACCCCAAGCCTACCTCTAATAGGATTAGGGCTAGGGTCAT
Organism: Viscum album; assembly: GCA_963277665.1. Classification (NCBI taxonomy): domain Eukaryota; kingdom Viridiplantae; phylum Streptophyta; class Magnoliopsida; order Santalales; family Viscaceae; genus Viscum; species Viscum album. The sequence continues at coordinate 254,083,076 of OY728128.1, read as the reverse complement.
GCACTGAGTAGGAATAACACTGAAATCCATGGAATTTGACTAAGAACGTGTTCACAATATAGCTTTCCCCATTATACAATTTAGAGAAATAATAAAAAATGAAACATCTAGAGTGTAAAAAATGCATGAAATAGCCTCTAGTAAATCAAAAAAATTACAAAAATTTATAGTAAATTATATAAAGATAAAAAATAAATTCCCAACTAGAAATGGGTACCCAACCTAATTACAACTGAAAAAAGTGAATGGTTGAATAGTCTATGGCTCATGATCTCCAAGAATAACCACTATGCATAGCCAGTAACACCAAATAACACATTTATTTGCCAAAAATAGGTCCACAGATATAATCGTCGATCTTCTTATCATCTGTATAATACACAACATGGATGGTAAAACCCATGTACTGGTGAGTCTATACATACCCTATTGGAAACCCCCAAAAAAGAAGGGGAAGTAATAAAAATAAGATACTAAACAGAATATATTTAGAAATATTAAAAATTAACCCAATAACCAATATTATGAAATTATAACCCATGAAAAATGGGGATCTCCATATTCATATATTGTTAAGAATGAACTATTATCCTTTGGCTCCAAATGTCCAATCATTGAGGATAAACACCTCACACAACCAAATAAGATAAATATTGGAGGCTCCTCTCTTCTCTATTGTGTTACATAGATGGGGGAGCACTATCTACTACCCAATACATCTCAATTATCCACCAAAATAATAATTGGGGTGGTCATGGACCTCTCCACTACATGTGATAGTCAATGGTGAAATACTCCAATAGAGAAATAACCAATCACCAAAACTCAATGAACGGGAGTCTATAAATAAAACAGATAATAGGAGTCCACTGTAATGTTGGGGAGCTCTAACATGGCTTATATATAAGATATGGTGGAATCAATACATGAATAGATATAGGTGAGTAAAGACCTCAATAACATACTAAGGATCACACAAAAATATAGCCACCAACATTTAATCACTTAATGAATATTCCCACCTCCATAACCATGTTTATTATCTAAAATTACCTAAAAATGGTTCAGTCATGTTCTATAATGAAATAAATCAAGATTGGAAACTCATAGAAAAAAAATCCAGGTTCTAAAGATGAAGATACACATGTTAGAGGATTCCGATGGTAGTAAATGGCATATCGAGCTATGGTACATGAGGTGTCCCATAAATCCAAAACCTAGTCATTTATTCTCTTTATACACATTGTGGAAAACCAACGTACATTAAATTTATATAGTGTCACACAGTGTGTGACCTATCCCTGAAATTTATCCAAGTCCTCATCTTGAAATGGAGTGTTTAGTCATATACTATATATGGCAGGTAAATGGGGTCATAGGGTATATATCATCACCTAAGGTCCTGGTTGTATACAAATGGTAGATGGATCGACTATCCATAAACAAATAGATGATATTTAACATGGGTTACACAACATTTCTTCCACATGGGTTCTTGGACATGTTCAAATAGTATATAAATTAATTTAATTGGTTGGATCGAATGGTGTGTTATGATTAAGTGGGTCAAAACACTTGGCACCATAAAAACAAAGATACACTACATGTGTTCCTATATGATATATTGGGTGTAGTTGGATTTTCTAAATATAGTGAATCCTTTATCTACATGAATATATGATCCTCATTTCCTGCAAGAATCCTCAATGGTTGATCACCATGAGTCTATTGTAAATTAAGGAGAAGGCTCTGATCATCAATTCCCAGACCCCATTAGCTTTAAATCAAATATCCAATTACCTGATTGGTAATTTTTCACACTGTATTTCAATATACAGGGTTCCGATTCTAAATTCAATCACCAGAAATCTCCAATCATCCTTGATATATCGAAAAAACTTTAATCCAATGAAATTAAAGCATAAACCTCTAATATGGATGTCCAATAATTATTGAATCCAACCTAATAATTTTGATTCACTGACCCTATGGGTCAATGACAGATTAATCCAAGAACATTGTTAGGAAATTCACTATCACAAGGTAAGATCATCAGTGGTTGATAAGATCTTATCCAATGAATATTTATTTTTAGAAACTATTGGTGGAACAAAGAAATTAAAAAATGAATGAACTGGATTGAGGGTATTAATCTGATATATGTTCATATGAAGAATGATAAGTCATAGTACTATAAAGTTGTTTAGAAATTTCATGAATATGAAATGATTAAAAGGTTTTAATTCAAATATATAATGTTCCATACCTCAGTAATAGATCAATCATTAGTGAAGAACACATACTCTTATGATGAAGGTGATGATATTTATACATTCATCATTCATCTCAAGATTCCTCATGATTATATGCGATTGATCCACATTCCCAGGCCTTTAATTTTTACTGATCACTCCTCGACATCCTCTCAAGTATCCAAGTGTTATACAGCTAGCCCTATGGATTTCCCATAAGGTAATACTTAAAAATAAATTACTGGGTTTGGGTATTTAAATAAATTAAATTATTTAATTATTTAATTCACAAAACGCACTCGCTTATGGATTAACATAACCAAGTTCCTAACATAGTCTAACTTTGTATCACACCTTGGGTGGAACATACATTCCATAAATAACTAATATCTCAAAATTCCCATCTGAGGACCTGATCAATGTGAAAACCATTTATTGTGAAAATATGAGGGTGTGTGTGTTCTTTAGTATACACTAATAAATTTAAAATAATAATTCCAGGCACTTGCAACACCCAAACACAGTTCCATCTATGAGGGAAAACACGTAGATGTATATAGAAATATTCAACATATACTACCGATTAATCCATAGATGTTACATTCTCCCAACCTTTAAATATTGTTTCCTTCAAATTCACTAGATAAAAAAATGGTGTGGGTATTGAGTTCACATTTGACTCTTATGCTCCAACCAGTTCTCATGAACACTCCCAAGCTGCCAAAGAACTTGAACAAGAGGAATTGTTTATCCACATAGGAACAACTTCTGCCATTCCTCGATCATCATTAGGAATTATGATCTTATGGGGTTATCCTCAATATCCAAATCACCCTATCCAATATCATTTGATGGTCCATTCATGTATCTTCTATGTTATGAAACGTAGAGGAACTCGTGCCCTTAGCCTAATTTAGGGAGTGTAAGGACATGTGGTTAGAATCCTATCCAATCCCACACAAAAACTCATACGCCTCAAAGGATAACTAAAAAATATTACCCCCAAAACAAAATCTGAAATTCATATCATGGGGATACTCTTAAGAAGACATGGTACCCATGAATGAACTCCAAAGGTCTACAACCTTGGTTTGTGTACTATTTATATCGACACTAAGATATCCTCATTCTATCCCTGATCACATGAACCCTTATAAAAAGTATCATATAGAATTTATGTACAAACAAGAGGTGTCACTCTAATCTTAGTCCAACATGTGGTTTACCTAGAAGGTCTCCCTTAAAATTCTAAAAATGGTTCGAGACTGATTATGGAGTGATAAATTCTATTATAGGAAACTCCACCAATGGAACCATATCCACATAGTTTTATCCAAAAAATCAATATGAAATATCATAGCCTAGTATCCAAAGAAGATAACAGTGGTAGTTATATGTATTAGTTTTTACCAGATATAAACCCAAGAGGAAGGTATGATACTATATTTACACATCCTCATGCAATGCGACCAAAACTACCATCCCATACTTGAAAAGGATTGTGTGCTCTCCACCTTCAAAAAATCTACCTGGTGCATCTACGAAGAATATATAGTCATGCATAATTCAATAGTCGACATCTCCCATTTGATAATCTCTTAAAAAATATGGAATTGGAAGAGCCACATCAATCAAATAAATACAATTTTCACCCTTCTCTTCTACCAGGGTCAGCTATCAATGAGGCTAACTTGTCTGATTCCTCTTCAACCAATACAGAAAATAATTTCTTAATAAGGACATATTTTATAATGTATTCTTTCTATAGAGTATATGATATTTAAAATTCATAGTCTTATAGGAATTCTATTTAACACTACAACATCAATTTGAGATTTCTCAATAGGAATATATACATCAGACTCCATGGTGATCTATGAAAATAACGAAATTATTTATTGGAAGATAACATATCCTCATCTTCAAGGAGAAAATTGCCACTCCTAAATGAAATTCATATGTCAAGAAAAACTGCCCAGGGGGACACTACATTCTCAACCCAAAAGCATTCACTTCTAGTCTCTACCACAATATGAACTTGATCCCACCTCTAACGAAATTTAAAAACACTATGATCTTGATTCCTCTCTTTAGTATCACCCTTCCAATATGAGGAAACTCCTTTTATATTATAAATTATTGAATGGATTTCAAGAAATAACTGGATCAATCTTCACGGGATCCATAGTTAAATGATTCCCATAGAAGACATGCACAAGTTGTTGAACCTACCAGATTTAAAACTAGCACCTTAAAAGACTACCACAAAGATGGTTCTCCTGGAGTATTTTTGGAACATCCCCAAATTCGTTGTATGATCCTCACTATAGGTAGATTATATGATAAAGTCATTTATAAAGACAAATTGGAATCTATACATGTATGGTTGGAGGATAATGTTCATATGATCCATGAACATAACAAGGAATTTAGTTTCTCATAAAGAAGTCACAAAGAACACATAGAGTAAATAGTGAAATTTTAATGTCATTTCAAAATTTTCATCCCCATAAACACCAATCTTATTATTTTCAGACGTGAGATTGATCTTTGAAATACCACATTCACCATTAAACTATTCAAAAATGTTATCAATACATGGAAAGGGGTACATATTCTTCACAATTACCTAGTTTAGATATTGGTGAAAAATGAAAAAAAACAAACTCCAATCAATATTTTTTGTGATAAAATTTTTAGATTACTTGTGGGACACATTGGTTATAAAAGACCTCTTCTCATAGTATATAGTACTCAAAGGGTCATACTGTCCAATTAAATAGAATTTAGTTTCCTTATCTAGAATAAAATCTCAGCCTACCCATATTGATATTTTTTTCTAAAAAGGAAAAACACGGTCTATCCAATGGGACACAATTAAAAAAATCATAGGGTCTCATTATATCTATTCAAAGATCCTTAGAGAATAACACTCCTTTGAGAGTCAAGTCACACCACTAGAAGTTTAGTGATATTTATGACAATTCCAAAGTATGTGTATCTATATGATAGGATAGAGTTAAGAGCTACACCAATTATTCCATGTATGAATAAAATCAATGTTGAAATTATTGAGTGGCCTGCACTCAAGTCTACAAAAACTATAGGTAATGTAAAGAAGTCCCATGCCATACCAAAAATCACATAGATGAATTTAATTCATAATAATCCCCTATATGAATCTTTTCTTCCATTTCCCATCATTTCCCGACAACTAGGGTTCATTATAACATCCTAGGGGAACAGTGAATCCAAATACATATACATCAAAGAAACGAATCCACCACATTATGATATTATCTTCATTATGTGGAATTGACCTAAATAAATGGATTGAAATCAAAACATAAGAGAACAAAATTTTTTTGGGGAAGCATCTCTCTTACATATATATTCAAATACACATAACATATCACTAAAAAGGGATAACATAAAAAAAGTATTCGACTATAAAGTTAAATAAATAAATCAAAAGGAAAATGATACGTGTCATACACTATAATATTTCCATATTCTTCGGATCGGAATCTTCTATTATCCATCGTTCTACTCCAGCATGATAGAACAAGAAATCCTGAGAAAAAATGGAATTTCCCACTAGATGCATAGAATCACCCATGCATGTGATGTGTGAATCGTCTATAAGAATTTCATGCTAATTAGCACTTCAGATGACTAAGTCCACAAAGTGATTTCTTTGTTATAAATCCCTAAATCTGAGTTTAGTCATTATTAGGCCTCACATTCTACGACATTGACTACTGAATCCTAAAAGATAATATAAATGAATCATAACTCTGATCTCTAAAACTAAATCTAGTTCCCCATTGATCCCTTCCAAAGAAGATCTCTATTGTCTAAGCCTGAACTAGTGGACTGCTAGTGGGAGAAAGACATGGATGATGAGGCAATAAAAATCATTACAATATTGTTTTATGTCATCATATACCAATGTGTCCCAACCCTACCAACTCCTCACTTCCCAATGGAATAGTCTGGTTACATGGGTGGTCATCGATCTCAGTGTCTTTCACATAATAATGAAAACATGAACCATTGACTCTAGCCAAGACTTTGCCACATGAGGATCTATATCACCCTAGAATTTGGTTATTCCGTGATCTTGGAACTCTGGAAAAATTATCATTAAATTTTAATCATCTACAAGAATATATGGAATGAATGGATTTTCCATCATGTAGAAAATATCAAATGGATCCACTTGTAGGGATCTTCTCACTACTCAACTAGTAAAACTGCCTCACTATCTAGATCATGAATTGTATCCCAAATACTAGGTGGATAATCACAGAAACCCTATAATGGGATTTCCTCACTCTTCATATCATTGGTATTAACCTATACTGGTATCATATATAGATTTCATCATGAAAAAATCCTGAATGTTACTAAAATATATCACTGTTACAAGAGCATATTTGGGGATATAATGCAAGAAGAACATTAAATTAAAATGATCCAATCCTATATGATTCATCTTCTACTAGATTATCTATAACTAATTCCATGTTATTCCAATTCAAAATATAGGTATTAAAATTCTTGGGGTATGGACACATCTACCACTATCCCATTATTAGTTTCCTTAGCCTGAGAGAAAAACATGAAACACTCTTACATCATTTCCCAAAGATTCAAAACCAAACCTCATGAAATGTCTAAAATCAATCATTTTTTGAGGTTGAAAAACATATGATACCACTCATTCATGGACCATCTCTCAAATACCCTGCCTGGTTTGGTGGTAAGCTGAGTGTGACTCCCCATTCCTACTTCCAATAGTCTTTGGTCTTGAGAAAAGTGCTATGTAGGATTAACCCTAAAATCAGAGGACTTAGCCTACATAATTACACACAAAACAACCATATCCATGAATCAATACATATATGTAAGATAATATATAATGATCTAGAGTGAAAATAATTCCTACAAAACATATATAAAACCATCAATATAAAACAATATTAAATAAAATATTGAATGGGTAAATACATTCCCAAAAAGAAATTATATACCAATATAACAAAAAAATGAAAACATAGAGAATGAATAGAGACAAACTCATGATTCCCATAAAAACCCAATAATATTGGAAAAAATAATATGTACAACTATAGTCCTTTGAAAATATGTCCACAAATATCACCACTAATCTTCCTATTTTCTCTACAAGACACAACACATGTTGGAATATCCCATGTAGGGGTGTGTATATACATACACAGTAGAACATCCTGAAGACCAAGAATGGGATGTAATAAAAACAACAGAGTCAACCCATCCCATAAATAAAGAGGGAAAAGAATCACAAAAACATATTTTCCAAAAAATAATCCCAGTTGAAGAGAGATAGTGGATCTATAACACCATATATCACTAAGAATGAAGATTATATACATAACTACAAAGGTCCCATCATGGATGCCAAGCACCCTAAATACCATATATGATATAGAGCAGATGATTCAATCCTCACAAAACAATTTTCCAACTTGTGTAACTCTATAACCTACCAAATGCATCTCGTGTAACCTTTAAAGAATTTATAAGGAGATCTTTCACATCACCACTATGTTTCATAGCTAAAGGATTTATACTTCAATAGAAGAATTTTACATCAAAAAATTTCAATGATGAGGAGACCACTCCCAAAATAAGGGACCCTCACCCAATTTAATGTGGCGATGTTTCATATTTACTTATATATATGATATGGGTACCATCCACTTATAGAGAGAAAAGGGTGTACTGAACCTAACAAAATAATGATGATCATTCCAAAACACTACCATCGGCATAACATCAATGTAAGATGTGTATTACTCATATCACTATGTGGTGTATCTGTGAGGGTGTAGTGAATTACACAATAAAATTCTATGTGAAAAAATACAATGGGTATTCTAATTGTAGGAAGAAATCCCCAATTTGGAGATGAAAATACACAATGTAGACAATTCATATTGGATTACATGACATGTCTGAATAAGGTACTTGATGTGTGTGACAAATCTGAACACTGGCTATATCTCCTCACTATAATCAATATGTACAACGCAATAGAGCAATATCTATATTATGATACAAGACATATAACCTCCCATGTACACATGGGCTTGACCTCACTTGGACATGGTTTCTTTTTCCATGTGACTCTACCCAACATATATATGAGGTCACATGATGTGTACTTTCACTTGGGTCCTTGTCATGTAATCTGGGTTTGTAGCTCTACTAGTGATGTATATACACATGGTGTGTCCATAAGGGTACATGGTGTGTCTTCGCACATGGGATCCTGGATTTGTTCCAATAATAGGTGAATTGGCTACCTAGGTATGATCACATAGTGTGTGGCCATATTAATACAATGTGTGATATTTAACTCTACCAAATCCCCAGTTTTCATTAAAGACCAAAATACATGGCCTTTTTTCCACTTGGATACATGGCATGTAGATGGTTTTCCTATAGGAATTGACCCTTTTATTCATATAGATGAATTTTTTTTCAACATCCATACTCACCTTTTCACCACCCATAATCCACCAAAACCGATGGGAATACCTATGATCATTGATTCCTGACCTATAGTGGCTGAAAATATGAACCATAATTACTCAATCAGTATTATTTCGCACAGAAATCCACCTCATAGTGTTCTAATTCTGATAAACATCATCATCAATATGTATTATAACTTGATTCATCTAAAAAACACTGATCCCAAGGCATTTTTTCATCCTTCATGATCTTTGGGTTCGATCGCACACAAATCAGACACAAAAATATAAAATCATCGACCCCTTGGGCCTATAACGATGACCACAAAGAATGGTAGTGGGAAATTAAAAATAACGGGGTAAGATAACCATTGACCAATGTGATCCCATCCAATGATCATTAAATTGTGAAAACCCTGGGTTAAAGATATGTTCAACAAAAATAATAAGAAAGGTTAATGATATTATCAAATAAGGGCTCATGTAAGGAATGGGGAATCACATAACTATAATATAAATAAGAAAATACATTCTAATAAAAAATTAAATTCCAATAAAATCATTAAATAATTTAACATACCACAGGAATGGATGTAATGTTTTTCAAGAATGTGTCCCCTAGAGATGAAGGTGATGATCCAACTGTGTTTTTAATTTATCTCATGATTCCCTTTGATTTCCTATTCCCAATAAAAATTACCAAGTCATCGACATCGATGGAGATCTCCTCTAACTCCCCTATATTATCCTAGGGTTATGCTTCTAACCCATTATATTTTCAATAACAAAATAATTATAGAGATTGAACTTGGTTGGTAAGATATCGAGCGACTTTATATCACACATAGGGTAAACCCCGCATTCCCAAAATAACTATGGTCTTAGATTTTTTATATGAGGTGAATTTAAATAATAAAAAATCATTTTAATAATATGATCATGTTTTATTCAATATATATCATTATTTTTAATACATTAATTATGTTGTCCTACAACAACCAATAACAATATCAACTATAAGGAATAATCCAGAGATGTGTATAAAAATATCCAAAGGATTGAACCAATGAAAGTAGAGTCATTACATAGCCAATATCAAATTACCAGAGAAGTAAATTACATTCCATATACCAAATAATCATGTAGTTTAATATAAGTTCATAGAGGAGGATGAATCTGATCTAGAGACTCCTTGTAAGAAAATGATATTATTTATTTATGTTCAAGAAATCTTATTCAAGTTATTGATATAAAGGGGATAAGAATCCTTGGGATATTTCAATGGTGAATAGATATTCTAACGTATTAACGAAATAGTTATATGGATCTCTTCCTAATAGATATCCATTAGTAGATATAATGGGTATAACATCAAAATTATAATTTTTAAAATTAGTTAAATGGATATTTAAATCCATACAATGATAAATAGTATGTTTCAAATGTCAATTATCTAATACCAATGTTGACAACCACTTTCAACATTGGTTTATATAAAAATTAATGTTAAAATTATTAAATTTATTTTTATCTGTTTCTACTTCATTTTACAAAAACACTAACATTTAAAATATATTTTAGCATCAATACATGGGTATAATGGATTCAAAATATACATTCAGTGTCATTTAATAGAAAACATGTCATTTTAAATCATAAAAAGTTATTTTTTAACACTTTAAATATTGATTTTATATTAACTAGTTTTTAAAGTATGTTTATATACTTGATTACCCAAACTGATGTTAAAAACTAAAAAAATTAAAATTTTAATAGATAAATAAACCCACAACATGTCACATGAAATTTGTTACAGCAAGTATAAAAACATATTAGAACACAATAGAAACCATATTGAAAACAAGAAACAGAATACCTTTTTTAAACATTAACCATAATAAATAATAATACTTGGAAAATTAAAATATACATCTATAATTAAATCATACATATAAAATACTATTCAAATAAACATAAAAATTTGTTTAATTATTCATTTTTATATGATGTATCATAACAATAAAACTAAGAAAATGTGATTATATATATTTAATAATAGAACATATTGATGTAAAAAATTATAGTTTTAGTAGAAATAATATTATAAAAATCTATCAATATTCCAGTCATGATAGCTTAATAAATGAATTATAAAACTTCATAACCACATTATAAACCTATTTTTTTATTAGTACGCAATGATTATAAAAACATACATTGAAAATAATAAACAATATATATGTAATAAAAAAATGTATCAACTAATATGAATGATATCTACTAATAACTTTTCATATTTAATTTTACTTTATTTACTTATCTATAAGTTAACATTCTCACACCTTTCCATGACATATAATATCATATATCAATTACCAAAAAATGTTTAATAAAAATATTTAATATTAAATAACTAATTGAATAGAATTAAAGTTATGAACTCAAAAAAATTTCACATTTTTAGAAATAATTCTCATTATGGAGAATACCAAATATCTTATTCATTCATGTGTGAAGGATAAACATAACATAAATTAACTAGTATAATATATAAAGTTCAACATTAAATATGTAATAATGAATATTAATTCAAAATTATATTTTATTCTGGTTAACATTCAAGGAATAGAAGAAACCATCACCCAATATATGATTTTTTTTATTCATTCAGATAATTAATTAACTCTAAATAAACAACTTTGATATTGTATAGTAATTGAAATTTATTCATGATCCATAAAATAATTAATTAATGTTATCTAATTTTTGAAACAAAGTGGGTATAAATACCTAATTTGGTATGTAATAAATTATGTCACTATAAATTAGTTTTTTATTAGGTAATAAAAAAATAATTTTTTAGCATAATTATATTTAAAATATTTATAATACTAAAAAAGATTCATATCTCAATATTGAAAAAAATATATATTTTATCTATATCTAAACACTCTTACTTAAGGATTGGGATTTCATTATTTCTCTCCCAAAAAAAAATCATTGGTTAATTTTTATTTAAAATATATTCATTGAACTGAAATAAAATATATCCAGATATTCTTAATTTAATTTATTGTACGGAATTAAAATTTCATCCATAATTCAATATATTAAATATTAATCATGTTAAATAGATAATATTTGAATAAATAGTTAAAAATAAATTAGTTGAGATTTTTTTACCGCTTCATAATCCCATAAAATAATTTTCATTATTTTTTCAACACTCTTCCAATCATGATACAAAAGGTAAATCCATTAATGTCTCTTCATATCCTTGTCACTCCTTACCAACTTCGTAAATGGGCCAGTTTGGTTTTTGTTATCCTAAAATTCAATTGGTATCCTCTGCTCCCATTAAAAATTTTATGGTATTGGTAAATGTAAAATATCACACCTAAAAACAAATAATATCATATTCTCTAAGGAATTTGTTGAATAAATTTCCCCTTGAGGCACTCCAGTTGTCTTTTAAATTATTTGTATACACAAAATTTTAAGACAATCATATACTTTAATTTTCTAAGATATATTAATAGAAATAAGAAACACAAAGTCATATTAATGTTCCAATACCTCTATTTCCATCATTTAAATAGATTAAAGTAATGAAATTATGTGTACCTATATATTATTTGAAAAAATTATTTGTATATAAAAAAATAGGTTTTTAATTATAGTATGAAATTTATATCTATAATGTTAAATAATATAGATTAGGAAAATAGGAATATATAAAAGGAATAAAATAAATCCAATTAAAAAAATAGTTTCATTAAATGTGTAATTTTCACAAAAAAAATAATGTAAATGTGTTTATTTACAAAAAAATAAGTAAACAATATACATAATTATAAAAATTAATTCAAAAATTAAAGAAATTATCAAAATCTATATAATTAAAATTTTGAGTAAAGAAGTGTTTCTTCATGTTTATATTTCAAAAATAATGTCTTGCTTTCTCAAAAAGATAGTGTTTAACTAACACTGATGAATGTAAAATTAATAATTTATAGATTTAAAAATCCCAATTTAAAATATTTTTTTAATGTTTTTAAAATATAAAAAATTAACTAAATAATTTTGAGTGAAATAGAGTCATTTCACATGCGACTTCAACATAATATCTTTTTATATCATTTAATATTTCAATATCTTATTTACTATTATAATTATGTAGTTATGTATTAGTAAATAAACCACACATAATTCTGTTTCAAGACCCAAATCTGTAACACACAACTGAATTTTTTAGTTGGAAAATGATAGACCACTGATCAGTCAAGGGGTCAATAATATAAAATATCTATTTTTCATGCATATAAATTTTAAATGGTTTCTCTTTATAGATAAATATTTTCAAATTAGTGAGCATAAATTTTAAACCGTCATGTTTCACACCATTGTCATTGTCAAACCATTTATACATCAAAACTATTACTCAAATTTTAAACAAATAAACCTCCCATATATCCTCCAAAAATACAATATATTTTTTTAATGAATAAATTTTGTTTTTATCATTGGGACATGAAAAATGTAGTGCTTTAGTGATGATTATTTCTATACTATTTTGAATGGTACTCTTATTGTCCTGATTTTTTTATGGAAAATGTCTAACTATTAATATCAAAAAAAATAATGTGATATAATTAAAACGTAGTGCACCTAATAACCATTTACATTCATTTAGTAAAGATATATCAATGTTTAAATTATCTCTAAACCTTTAAAAATGTATTATTATGTTCATTCATCATCATCATTTCATTTCTATTCTGATTGTTTTCATTCAATTTAGCTATATGTGATGACATATATGGATTAACAACAGTAATGTTGTAAAAAATGTATATGTATTTATTCTTACATCCATACATGGAAATAACATTACCTTTAATACATGGATCCTTTTACCATCACTATCAACTATCAAATGTAGAGATATATAGAGATCAATGCACTCTAAATCATGTAAATAATTAATTTTGAACTTAATCACCTCTTCCCTTATACATTTTTTAAAAATTTATCCCTCTATTAAATTTGTATTATTAATATATCCCTTTAATATTTTCATAGTTCATTCATTAAGATACATTATACATAAATAAATAGCCCAACATAATGTAATCTGTTGAAAAAATTAAGTCATAAATTGAAAAATTCAACAAAAATGGGGTAAAATTAATATCTAGTGTGAAAAGGATGAGGAAATATTCCTTCTCCAACACATATATATTTTTGGATATTTTACATTACTGTATAAGGAATTGAAATAGTAACATAACTTGATGATAGATTTCCCAAAAAGTATCTACAATAGGCCTCCCATTGAATCTAGTATTAGATGTTTGATAAATATATGATACTGATGAGATTTAATTGTCTTTAAATTGAATTATTTTAAAGACATGAAATTTTTTATATTTTATGATAACCCAATAGATAATTTAATATCATAACCTAATATTGATAAAAATTTATCTTTTCAATCATGATTAATGAATGAAAATAAGAAGAAAATATGTCCAATTTACATTTATAATTGTAGATAACGCCAATTGTATTCAAATGTATACTATATCTAATATTACATGAAAATAATCTTTTGTATTTACTTTTATGTCTAACAAATTTATAATCAAAATATCACAGATTTTTTTTCTCAATGTGCATACTTCAATGCTACATTTTACCTCTAAAAAACTCTCATGAGGTAGGTCAAATAAAATGGATCATTAATTCCATGTATTTTTAGTTATTTAAACTTCAAAAATTAATTATATATTTATAATCACGCGATTCAAATATCTTAGATAATCCCCTTTTAATTTTGGTCAATATGAATAGTAATCATGGTAAAATTTATGACCTCAATAAAGCATAAAACAGGTTAATCACGATAAAAAATATGTAATATGGTGATAAATTTTCATAATATATATTAAATATTGAATTTAATTCAACCATAAATGCCTAAGGTTCAAAATTTAGTTATTTAATAGACACCTTTCCATGTAAAGGACTTAGATGTTATTAAAATAAAATACGTGAAAAAGCTTCACAATCTTATTTTTGGTACGTATAAATTTTTAATAGGGTGCTAACTAAAATATATGATATAATACGAATATTATTTTGAAATATAAAAGATTTATATTATATATTGTAATTTATTTATAATTTTTATAAATTAAATACGTACCCTATATGCTTACAAAGTGTAGATACAGTAATTAACCAATTAAGAGAAAAATATAATAAATGATAATAAAAATATTGAAATAAAATATATTTGAAA
This sequence comes from Viscum album, assembly GCA_963277665.1. NCBI lineage: Eukaryota > Viridiplantae > Streptophyta > Magnoliopsida > Santalales > Viscaceae > Viscum > Viscum album. The sequence continues at coordinate 254,067,996 of OY728128.1, read as the reverse complement.
TATTTAAAGTGATAAAAAAATCAATAGATTACCCAGGCATATCAGGGATATAGTGAAATCGTTTTTTCAAAATGTAAATGTTTTCTTAAATTTTTAAATGACAATGTAGTGAGTAGAATCAGAATATAAAATAAGGATATTTTACGGGATTTATAATTTATTAAATTATTCAAAAATAATAATATTTTCAAAAAAATGAATAATTATTATTATGTGGTCTGAAAGTTCATAAATTTTCTATTTATGATCAAATTAACACCATATATGTAAAAAATAATACCTTTTAAAATTATATTTTTTTTATCATAGATAAAATTAAAATAGGTTAACTATGTGTTAATCAAAATTATAATGTAACAAGTAAAACTCAAACATGTATAAAATATATAGGATTATGTTATTATAGCCATATATTATCTTATCTTTGAATAGATGTCCATTTAATGGTTTTTGAATTGAGAATTAAATTTTTATAATTTAATGTTATGAGAAATTCCAAAAGATCTTCTCAAAACAATTATAAAAGGGATCCTCTACCCTCACTTATTTACACAACACGAATCCATATAGGTCAAAATTACTCTTCCAATTTCTCCTCTCCACTTCAACAGACACATTCTATAGGTACGAGTCATCTCAAAATACCAATCATATAGCCCTTTAGAGGAGATGAAAATGAGATGTTTCGAAGAAGAGGTGATCACTCTAAAAGACGAGTTTTTCTACTCATCCTTAATTTATAAAAATATATGATGTTTAAAAAAAATTATAATAACTTAGTTATACATACTATTCTGAAGTTTTATTAAGATTATTTAATCACTAATATTCAAACCCTTTCCAATAAAACAAGAAGTGAAAATATCACTCGTGCATACATATGGCTTACAATCTCCATGTAGAGATATAATTCATTTTTTCATCACAAATAGTTTATAGATTGGTATTATAATTTTTTAATGAAAATATATTATATATAAGGTATAATAACTTTTATGTTAATATGAATTAATTTTTATATGTTTTTATTCCATAATATAAGAATTAAAATAGTATTCATGCATACGTACGGCCTACCAAATCGATGAACTCTACAAATCATTGTTATTTTTGTAAATTCAAATCATGATTATAAATATTTATATAATTATTATTTATTATATTGATACCATTATTTTAAATATTTAAATGATGAGACTCATATCAAACCATAAGGATGAAGACTTCAAAACTGAAACATTCTTGGAATGAAAACCAGTTGTCGCCCAAAATAGTGATTTTAATAATAAATTTATAATAAGTAGGTGATAAGATGTTATAAATAAAAAATTCATGATATTAAAAACATCAGGTTATGAAATTAATTTATAATAAATATTAATGTTTTATACACTAGTTTTGAATGTGAAAAAAGAATGAAAATAGTTAAAGTAAGGTATTATTTCACAATCCCATCAATATTATGGATTGTTTATAATTAAGTATCCACTGGGGAAAATTTCTCATAAATATCTATATTCTTTAAAAATTTCTTAAAAAATATTTTTAATATTCACCAATAATTATTTCATTTAATTTTTTCCATAGTTATACTTTTTAAAATACAGATTTTAACAATTATTTTTATCATTTTCCAAACATGGTACATTATTACATTTTAGAACAAATACAAAATACATGTTTTTTATCTTTTAAAGAATGAGTAGATTTTATTATCATCATGAGACATTAATTATTTCAATCTTATAATAATATTTTACATCTTTCTTTTCAAAGAAATTTTTTCCTCTATGATTGTGTGTCTTTTGAATAAAAATGTTTTCGAAATGGAAATGATATTTTCCACAATAATTATTTCAAATGATGTTTAAAAATAATTTTCCATATAATAAATCATTATTTAATGTTACATATTCATTACTAGGGATATAATCTAGAGATACCACCATTATTATTTCTATGGATGGTTTATATTTATGATGAAATTATGTTTATGAATGAAATTACTTTTACATGGGGTATGAAATGATAAAATGCTTATGAAACCCATTTAATTCCATGTTTTTTTAAATGATGAATCATTATAGTTATTGTGGAACACATATGCATGGTTCTAATTATGTGATATTTTGGACCTATATTTCCAACCAATTCATTAGGTAAAGATTTATATCTCATGATATAGATAGGACTTTAATGACGAGTGAACCTGGTTTAGTAAGATAATGCTAGAGTGGGGAGTGATCCATGTACAGTGGGAAAAGCATGGAAAGGAGAGTTATCATGGGTCAGTATAGTAATTTTCCCTCTATGATGATCTTGGATGTGATACATGACTAATATTGTATCAATTTTCTAATCTTATTTCTACACAACTATTTCGAATAAAAATAGAGTACTATGCACCCTCAGTGGCCATGAAATGATTTGGAGATAACTGAGAAGTATATCTTTTTTATATTTTGAATTATAAGTCATGATTGAATAATTTCAAATCAGTTTCGCCATATTTGTTTTGATATAAAAGAGGATAATTGAGGTGAATTCAATTTCTCCTAGTGATTGATTATGAGGGGTTTAATTTCTTTGACAATCATTGAAATAGGGTCACCATTGTCTCTCTTTATAGAAATTACTACAATTTATCTCATCAATAACTGGATACATGCCTATATTCTAATGGAAATATGTCATTGGGGTTATCATACCCAATGACACTTAGAAAGTCACATTGTTCAAAAAATTTGGGAGGATACGCGGATCACACCCTTTTGGGGGGAATTATTGCCTACTCTGGGACTCTCTTATATATTTAAGATGTATTCTTGAATCTATTCTTAATCACAATATAAGACCAGTGACCCCAAAAAAGGGATCTTTGTTTAACATATTTTATGTTTGGAATAAGGGGGTATCATTAGTGGTTCCATATGTATGTATCAAAGGTTCTTTATCTGTTTCCCAGTAATTAATAGCTTCGTATATACTGAACCTGCATTAACAATAATTTAAGAATGTGATTCCATGGAGTTAAGAGGTAAATATTCTTAGTAGGGAATTGATCCATTATAAGGGGTCCTATTTAACCAATTTATGATAGAAATTAAACCCCATTTAGTTTGTTAAAACCAATCGGTTTAACATAATATAGAGTGGAAATATGTGTGGGAACTAGGAACTAGATATTAGAGATCGAGTCTCGAGGAGTTATCCCACATAACCTGGTTATAAAAGGATTTATGTTATCATAGTTTTATCATTCACATGGGACTATCCCCATGGTATATTTCATCATTTGGGGGATATTTATATAATGACACTCATCAGGGAAGACATAATATGATTTCCCTGGTTGGTGGAGACTCAAAATGTAAATGAAATGACTATTGCACTTCCCTTAGCCCACATGATCTATGCTCGATGTAAAAAACAACTCCTAATAAGTAATCAGCCTCAAAATCATGTGGATGTGGGGATTATTTATTGAGAAAGCCCTCGAGATGTTTTAATATATATCTCGGGTCACAATGAGGTGTCCAACATATCCTGGTTATAAATGGAATTCTATTCATCGTAGTTCAGTTGACTTTTCATCCTGTTGTTGGACGAGGTGGAATGATCATCTCATTGGAATGATTTAGTCCTGATGGTTGAAATGTTGAAGACACGAGGAACTTGCCTCTCAGTGGATTCCTATTTGATCTCATGCCTTAGGATGGAGTCCCATGTATCATAGTTATAAAATGAGTTAGAGTTCACATAGTTCAATTGATAAGGTCTTATACACTTAGATCACCCTTATATTGATAACATATCATTTTATTCCTCTGATTGGGGATAACACACTAATGTTTCCTTGTATGAACGATATTATTATTAAAAATAATTAATACCATGTGATTTATTCTTATTTTATGAATGAAGAGATGTTAAATAATCAGTCTCATTACTTGTTAATGTGGGACTTATGCCCTGGGAATTCCCTTAGGTTTGTTACTATAGATCTAGGGCCTCAGAGAGGCATCCTACATATCTTATTTATACTAGGAATCAGAGTCATCATAGTTCCCTTAAGTGGGGCTTACACACATACATTTCCATTATGATATGGGATTGCCCATTTGACGTGGTTATCAAGACTTGGGTTACCCATTTGACAGGGCCATGTTGTATGCTTGGACTTATTGACTTCCTTCTTAACATTTCTTTATTTTATATCCTAACACATCGAATGGTTTTTGAAAATTTTGGGTAATATTGCAGACATGTCCAATTATTATTTTCTTATCCAGTAGAGTTATCCCATAGACATCACATAACTTCGATGGCATGTTTGATGACCATTGTATGATTAAGGATGACTTGTCTAGAGGACATTGAAAAACATGGTTGTTGATCCTGGAATGTATAACATGATCTTGACTAACATGTTTACCCTGTGTTTCATGATCTAACAGAAATACCCTGTTTCCATCATGAAAGTTGGCTACCATTCTTGGAGTGTATCATGACAGTTAATGTGGCATGTCACTAGGGTGATCCATGATCTAGTTTGAAATGTATTATGGACATCACAATATATGTATGTAGTTTATGAGGGATGTCATGAGATTCATTTGACATGCTCTTGTGCTATCACAAGACTCTATAAAATGTAATGTTTTCACCATATGATATGGGAAAATGTATAAAGGACACTACATGGTTCGTATGATGATCCCCTATGGCTTCTTAAGAATTAGGTGTCATGAAAAGGGGGGTCTGTATGACATGATTTGATATGTCCAGAGGACTTCACTGGATCCAAATAGTATACCAAACCATCATCATGAGATATGTGTGACATGTCAAAGTGATGTCTCCAGACCTGTTTGGTTCACACTTAGTGCATGAGGATTAGCGAATATGTTCTTCAGATAAGTCTCATATTTTAGTCATTGGTCCATCTGTTTATTAAAAAAGCCTTCTATTTTTCTGGATTAGATTCTATTATGTCTCATGTGATCTAAAAGATATCTCGTATTTTCATGGTGTGACTAGCCATAATTTCTTCATATGATCTATGAGTTATTATGAGAAGAGATTATGCACACTAAATGATCACTTTGTTTGTTCTCTAGATATTACCTAAAGGGAATATTTCTGGTCATGAGATCATCTACTCTGAGAAATCCTTTCTGGTTCATAGGTGGATTAGTGAAATGTTTCGAGGAAATTTATTTACACTTTTCATATCATTTTTGGGGATTTATCATCCTCTCCACCTCAATTATGTACCAAGTTTCATGACACATATCATGAATATCGAAGAAGGAGTCAGTAGAGGGATTTAAGGTAATGTGTTTCATGGGTTCCTACCATTGGTAATTTCGAGGGTTTGACTAGATTATTAGTGAATGTTATACCTTTATTGGATTATAGTAAATTAAATGGGGCATACTGAATCATTTAGACTTGTAAAGGGATTTTCATATTTTCAAGATGACATGTCCTAGTGCCTTTGAAAGATCGGGTAATCTATTGATAGACCTTTGAATCATCCTAATAAACTTTTCTCATACCCTTCACAAGACATAGATGGATACCAGGGGGCCTTCTCAAAATGAATCCATCATACAGAATGGTTTTGTGAGACTGTATTGCGGATAGCCTTGGCATGTCACGTGGGATTAACAACTGTGTGTGGTTACCATCATTTCTCTCCATATTTCCTTGTTCAATTTAAAAAATCTAGGGTTCTCTCATTTTTTTATGAGTGTTGTCGAATACAATCACTCTTCCTCTTGGTGATGCATCAAGCAACCAATAAATTGTCCAGTGGAGATGCAAATGAATTTCATGGAAATTTCCATCTTTTGTACATATAAAGCCAATGGGGGAGCATTAGGTTTCCTAGAAATGCACGAGTCCCAACACATTATTAGTATTTAATGCCAAGAGGCTTCCACAAGATGAGGAGTACATGTCTCTGGGTAATTGTAGCATCTTATGAACAACATGGGCCACATCGAATGATGTTTTATGACTGGAGGAGGCTCCTATAATTCATATATTTTGTTCATTTTATTATTTTCCAATGACTTGGAATTTTGTGATTTTTATTGAGTGTTTTTTATTTTAATAATTGTCCAAATTTTTGATGTGTATCAATATGTAAACAACTACAAGAGGCTCCCACCTTTATGATATGTTTCTCCTATTTTCAAAGGATTTTAATATAGTTTTCCAGGCTCCCATCACCTGAAAATTATTCTCACCTAGGGGAGCTTATCTGGTTTTCATCTTGTGATCACTGATTGTATAGGGAAACTTTACAACATATTAAGGACTTGTCAAAGGGGATTCTTGGTATCTCCCACAGGTTATGCGCTGCACATGACCATATGCCTAACCATCAAAAAGTCATGAGATCATGTGTCTTTAGTGATTACACAAGATCCATGTGTTCTGGGACACCTTATTCATTATTTTAATTCTACGTAAAAATAATACTTCTGTTCAGGTATTTTATCCTCTCTGAATTTTTTTTATACTCACTTGGATGGTGTCAAAAATGACCCCCTCTAGAGAAATTCCCATGGGGACAAGATCTTGGTTCTGAGGTAAATAAATGTCCTCCTGAGATTTTGGTTTTTTCCCCAATATGTGTCATTGGTGATTCTTGTTCTTCTAGGTGACATTTGGCATTCTATTGGATTCCCTATAAATAGGGTAGGAGATAGTGATTCATTCACCAGCTACTCAACCCTCTTGGGCACTTTTTCCTTGATTTCATCATGTATCCTCATCACAATACCTCTTTGCAAGAAACCATCAAAATATCTCACCACAAGACAATTTTTTGACATAGATGATTCAAAAGACATTATTTTCACAATCACCCTCTCATATATGAAATAAATATTTGAATGATAATTGATTTAACATTGGTGGTGGGGATGCATGATCAAAATTTAGGATTTGCAGGATATGATGGATTGATAGCATGTTCGTATGATGATTATGTGGATCACATGACAATGTTAATGTAATGTTATCATGAGTCTTATGAGGTGTCATGGGGTTGTGTGATGCCTTGGGGGATTAGGAGACCAGTAAGATCTTCATGATTAATGTGATCCATGAACCCTTTATGTGATATGTGAATACCATTGATGATTCATTTGGTTCATGATGCGTTCACTTTAAGCCTTTCTCATGAAAAATGTTATTGTATCTTTATAAAAAAACACCAGTTCTATTAGTTTTTATGGAATCTAGATCTTGTAATACTTCATCTTCTATGGATAATAAATGGGTAATGATTTCTAGAAACCACAATTTTAACCCTCGATACCATGCGAGTTCTAATAATTAGATTCTCAAATTTCTTATTCCATTCGATCTCTAGAATTATCCTTTATCACCCTGGATTCCCCTATATGGGTTTGGATTTCTGTAAAATGTCATCAATCCCCCTTCAGACATTAATCTTCCATCATTATGGATTCCAAATTCTCTTGACTCTATCTACATGAAAATTTACAAGGATGGTCAAACGGTCAGGGATTGATCTAATAAGTTGTCTTATATGATAGAAATGTCTTAATTGGGTTTGAAAAACTGTGAATTTACTCATCATCCCATCTCATAGAGCTATTCAATCATATTCATATATTATCTGAACAACCCTTGTACTGTCTAGAGTTTGAAGTGAGATTTGTGCCTTGGTTCCATCTTTGATGGTGAATACACATGTCTATTCTAGGTCAGGAAAATATTCTTAGAGATTGGTCCAATGTTATACACATTCAAAATTTATAAACTAGCGTGGATTTCCCAAATTATCTTTTATAATCAATATGATCTTCTCATATAATGGACTAGATGTTTCTATCTTAGAACAAACTCATTCCATTTTCCCTACATCGAGGTAGGAATCAACCTTATAGATATCTATCAACTAGGTGGTATACCCCCACATGGGGAGATGTTTGATGATCTCCTTCTTAAAAATGATTCTTGGGATGACCCTTTGAAAACTCCAATCATGGTGAGATATATTCTAATCATTTTGAGTGGAATTTTAAAAATAGATATTTCTATGTTCCCACTCATCTCATTCAAATATTCCACCACCATTTTCCTTTATCACAACAGTGCTATATCGGCTTCTATATTCCTCGATCATTATCCTTCAATGTTGGTTCATGAATTCTCTGATTCATAATGGACCATTTTGGAAGTTATGGATCAAAATTTATCCAGATACCAGTGAATCTGTAGATATCGTCCATCCTTATGCTAAGAGGCTTCGTGGCCCTGTTCCTGAATAGGTGTCTTTTCCCATCTGGGGTTGAACGTTCATGAATTTGGGTCAATAAAATACTGATAGAAACATGGCTATAAGAGGATTGGTCCATTGATATGGAAGTGTTGACCCTTTCATACCTTTACCACCTCCCGAGAAAACTTCTGGACAGAAGCATACATAATAGGATAAGTTGTTCATTCTCTTTTTAATTTGGCAGGATAGGGGTATATTTTAATTCATATGAATACTATAATACTGCAAGGATCCCTTGTGAATCATCGTTTCTAATGTTTCTGAGCATATTCGAGGTTCAGACCATGTCACCGGGTTATAATAATGTTAATAATGTATTGATTCAATCTAATATCATTGAATTTACCCATTACCTTTCACTAACATGGCCAATTGTTGATAATGGATATAGCTCTCTGGATGAAAGGTCTTGAAATATCTCCCTTCAAGATGTATTTTTTAATATAGGATGGACTATCTGAATGTCTGTGATCCACATACACATTTTCATTTTTCTCATCATTTTGTCAACACCAAAATTGTCTCCCCTCTCCTTCTATTGAAATGTGTAGAGAGTGAACCCTTGGGATCATCTAATAGTTTTGGATAATGGTGGAACATAAAGACATAGATATTGCGATAGTTCTTCCAACTTATTATTCTCCTACCATTCTTACTCAGAATTATTCCTAGGTTTTATTAGCAGCCATCATTGGTGGTGTGCTAAGACAACTATTTCTTCATGTGGATTGTTAGTTTTCCTTACAAAACCCTCATTCCATATAAACAATCGAGATAATTGAGGACTTGTGTGATATTTTGAGGAATCACCCACATCCTAGTGATGTCCATCTCGGTAGAAGGATATTATCTCTTGATGAAATCAGTCCTACGGTACGAGAAACATATGATATTCCAATTGAGATAAGTGAATGTGAGGTTTCTTCTCCTTATTTCTTTTCATATCAACTAGTTATTATTCCTCCTTTTGTACCTAATCCATTTTTCACAGATCTCAGACATAATATAGTATGAACTGAATGTAGATTCACAACCTTGTAAATAAGACTCCTCTAAAAACGTTTTACGACTAAGAGGAATTCCTTCATCAACTAATTGATGACATGGGGGTCGATGGATGAGATCATGAACCACTATATGAAATCATAAGGCAAATTATCATGATTAACTAAGATTTTTCTGCCAATTAGAGGGGATTCTATGATCTTGTAGATAAGGATCGTGTTTCCAATCAAATAAAGGATTCCTTAGAGGCATTCGAGTAGACTCCCTGGTTTATATCTGGTTTGAAATGCTAGATGAAATATCGGAACATAAGAATATAAAGACTACAGTAAATCATATCTCACATTAGGTTCGAACTCTCAAAATAAAAATCATCACTGGATCTCACATATAAAATAGTTTAGTAGCTAACTAATTTAGTCAAGACCCTCTATCATGCGGTAGAAGAAATAAGGATGAATGATTTGCACTTCAATTTTCAATTGACACTAAACGCCTTGATATTGACTACATGACCTTATTAACTGATAGAATATTATTTTATCTTGATGATTGATTTGTATTTTGTTTTTTATGAGACTTTTAGAGAGACTCCAAAATAATGAGATTCCTCTTATTGTATTCCATCAATGAATAGTTATTCTTAACATTATATGGTTTCACATAGTATTCATTAATTCATGATGGGCATGAAATCTCTATAATCTAATGTTGCATGAATGATTGAAGATACCCATCCATTTCATGATACCATGTAATTATAATTGTATTGATCTGAATATCATAAAAAATTCTTCTCATGAAGTTCTCATGAATTCCTACCGATCATGTGGATCCTCATTCGTGTATATGTGCTAGTTGTCTTGGGATTACCTGTATCAAAAAAGTACAGTTGGGTAGAATATATGTCTTGGAGGGAGATCACTATTTATTTTTCTAAATATAATAGGATTGGTGATAATAGATTTATTTTTCTAAGGTCATATTATGGGCCTTACAAGATTTTCCATTCTTACATATTAAATCACTATTATCTCTAAAGTTTAGGGTCTTTTAGCTTGAACCTTATATCATATTAGTTTGGGTTATTTAATCTCAAATAATGTATCACTGTAATTTAGTGTCATTTATCTGGGACCTTCTATCAATGTTTTCTAGGGTATTTTAACTTGAAACTTCTATCATTGTAGCTTAGGGACTTTTCGCTCAAACCATAGGATTTTATGTAGTTTAATGTCTTACTTCATGGACTTGATCGATTATCACGGAATATGGGTCATACATACCATGAATTACCCAAAACACCATAGGTTGTTGTGTTCTTCCATAGTTTTTCCATGGATCTTGATGATTATATCTCCTTTCATACAAGGAAAAGATGCCTCAAGTTACTAGGTCAACCCCCTTAAGAATTAGAAGAATTTTCATATAGAGGTGTCTCCACTCATTTACGAGGATCATTAAATATTTGTGGGGGTAATATCAGTTGAAGGTGAAATACTATGGATGCTAGTCCTATGTGGATATTTGGAATATTAGTGATTTAATTCATAATATAAAAGTTTAGGTAAGTGAATATAAAATGGGGAATACAAAAAATTTATTACCCATAACACCCTGAGATTCCAGGTTCATCCATGGTGTTTCTAGGTATCAAATGGATCAAATTTCATTTATTATAAAGATGTTATTCCATTAGTTGTTAGGTCATAGCCCTTATATATCAATACCATGGTCAATGAATGATAATATACACTTTTTTCTAAGATCCATGAATGATTCGTGAAGACACATATGACTATATGATGAGGTTGGGTATGGGAGGAAAGATATCTATAAAGTGTTCTCGAACCCTATAAAATTTTATCTCTTAAACATGAATCTCAAACACTATGCCTTGTAGTTTTGAATCATGATTTATGTGCCTTCAAAAGTTTTTGAAATGGAGTTTCACATTCCTTCATTATGAAAGGTTATAAAACATGGTCATGTAATGCCAAGGATGTTTAATTTTATTTAATATTGTTTCTATGGGATTATATAAAATCTTCTAATGTACTTAGCTCATGAGGGTAGTCTAGAAAAATCATACCAGTAGTAGCCTAGATCACACAAAGGTTCAATGTACTGCCATTGTGATGCCACAGACCACAAGGATGAAAAATCCCTTTTGAAGAGTGACACATCTGGTTGAATAGCATAGGCACATATGAAAGAGATATTGGAATACACTCATAGTCAAATAATGGGTCCCTTAAATATGGTTATAATTTTTCAAGGGCCATGGGAGATTCTGCTAACTCAAGGCACTTAAATTATGAAATGTAATTTGTGGAATTTTTAATATTCAAGAACCGTTCGAGCACCATAAAGGTTATGTCACAACATAGCAAATATGTTCTCATAGCTAGGTGATTAGATAATTCATTACTAAAACTTTTTTAAAGACCTAGTTTATAGAGAGAATAACTCCAAATATTACTAAGGATTCATAGTAGGATCAATGATTATTATTCAATATTTATTCATGCCATAATTTTTTTCATAAATTCTATATATGAAGATTTTACAATGAAAATAAATATGTTTTGCTCAAGACATTCTTTTTAGTTTTTATACCAGAAAAGTTTTGTGTATACTTAACTAGAAGTATAATATCTTTTAATTTGGACCATTATAGGCTTTATTTGAACATCATACAACTTTTACCAAATTGTAAGATTTTTAAATTCATGGCACACAAGGACATAATATGTGGGGATGTTAAAAAATCTACCAATTGGGATACCCAAGGTCTTGAGTACTGCACTATCCTATTGAGTAGGTGATGAAAATATTGTAAATTCAAGATCAAGGTTCTTAGGTCATGAGTAATGATATGGGAAGATCATATCAAGAATGGCTCTGAACCTAATGAGATATTTACTTATTCCATAGTGATGTTAGGTATCAAAAAGACTGGAAATACCTTTCTTCATTGTGAAGAATTTGGTTGATGGAAGTACATGCATGTGTAGGAGTCATATATATACATTCCTAGTAAAACAAAGGGTCCATTAAATCTAGGTATCCATTTCCAATTTTCAAATAATATTTGTGGAAACATGTGGTTCTCGAGACATGAAGTGTAATTTATGAATTTTGTTACTTAAAATATGGTCGAAGAACCTCGTACTCTGGCTGACCAGGGTAAGGCTCTCATAGTCCATTTATAAGGGCTAGTAATGGGTGATGGTATTTATAGTTTCACATCATGTAGTGGGGATGTATTTTCTCCCGTGATGTTTAATTTCATGTCGTAAATGAGTATTCATGTAGTTTATCATCTTGTAGGAAGGAACTATTAGGTGCATTTTATCATCATTTAGTAATTAATTTATATTTACCCTGTAGTTTAACATCATGTGGTAGGGATGTGGGAATCAATGTGAAAAATTGTTTGGGAAATATTATATGAACAAGCAAGACATATTATTAATTAACTTATATGTAGGAAAAATGATCATGCTTTAATTATCCCCTTTGAAGATTGGGGTTAATTTATTTCTTATCGGTTATTTTAGATTGACCTAGGATTTGGGATTCAGGCATCACTATGTACTCTATGATGGTAGGAATCAAGCCATACATTTTTTTAAATGGGAAACACTCTATACAGGTCTGTCCCATTCGTAGAGGTGGGCATTGTTTCTATTAAATTTTGTAGTTGGGAAAATTATTGAAAATATGGAAGTCAGTACATATCCTATGATGAGAGTAATCAATCCAGATATATCTCTTGAGGAATCATTTAATTTATAGTCATGTAGCCATGATATTTTCTTATCAAAGTGAAAATGGGTTTCATGGCTGCTCCCAAGGATAGATATTGGGGAATCTATATGTATTCTATAGTTATAGGATACATGTCATATGTAGTTCTTGAGGAAGGACCTTCCTACACAGGTCCAACCAATATGAAGAGAGAGGGAGTTTTTGAATATTTTCTAGATAGACCTATGATTGGATTTCCAAGAATAATTATGTATCCTGATATGTCAGATATCATGTGACACATAGTTCTTGAACGAAGGTGTGTTAGGATACCAATTACCAGCAATAGTGGCTCTATCAAGCGAGGACAATAGTAAAGTGAAGATTTATGTCTTGAAAAGGAAACGAACCATGAATTTTAACATCATTTAGTGAAGAATCATGTTATTCATTTTATTTTATTTCATTCAAGATCATGATAAACCTATCATGAGTTGTTATTAACTATTTGTGTAGGGAAACCCTTACTAAAATTTTTAAGCTCACCTGAGAAATGCTCGATGTTTTAAATAAGGAATGAAAAGGTTTACTAAAACCATGAAAAGGATATTATGCATATGAAATGGTGATTTTGTTTCTTATGGTGGCTAGACAATGATATTGAATCATGGAATCCCTACGTAAACCTTTAAAATTAGATTCATTCCATACGTAGTTCTATAAACCTAGTTATTTTAATGTTGTGCAGTGAGAAAATCATCTGTATAGTTTAATTTCATCTTTAAGGATGTAGGTCACACAATAAGAAAGGGAATTAACACTGTGGCTGAGCCCAAAAATTGTGGTTCATGCATCACTATGTTTCATTTGATTGATGGAATCAATCCACTCATAAGTTTAGACGGAGAGACTCCGTATGTGGATCTGACTTTCACACAGGGATATGGGTATTTAATTCCTCTTCTACACTGATCTAGATCATATTTGGTGAATTTTTAGTGAGAAAGTGATTCCCATGAATTTTAATTCCACGATGTAAGAAGAACTACCATGAAATTTAATGTAGGGAATTGAGGACAATCTCCATATAGTTTTAAATCATGAGGTCAGGACCGGAGATGTTTTGCATTTTAACATTTTTCTACAGAGGATAATTTTTACAATTTAACATGATGTTGTTAGGAAATAGTTTATTTAATCTTTAAATTGTTTTCATCTAGGACATGAGGCATTTTACATTTTAACATCTTGCTTCCAAGATAAATTCCACACAATTTAAATGTGTCTGATAAGATGATCTTATTCAATTAAATTTGACAAAACCACGATTAGTTCTGTATTGTTTAGAATCATGTTACCAAGAAGATGGATGCTTAATGATAGCTATGTGAAGTATTTATTGAGAAACCTCCTTTTAGTGGGTGGTGTGACACTCTCCCTATATTTTTTGGCTAGTGATTAAGATATTTTGTGATAAAACAAATGTATTGTGTACGTCACCTACCATTTAGGTTCAATCGTAGGCAGTTTATTTTTTGTATCATTGGATTCCTAGGGGGAAAAACAGTTCTCCATGGAGGAATGAACATAGGAGAAACTTTTTTTGAAGTCCCATGTTGTCTGATTCTTATAGACCCTAATGTTGTGAAATGTATTCAACATGTTCTCATCAAGATACTCCAATTTATTCATCCTCTTCTATGATTTATCATCTTCCAAGTGTCTTCCATAACTATATAATTGGATTGATGTTTGATAGAATTCTATATGTAGAAATTCTGAGGTCCCATACACTAATGAGTTTGGAAATTATTATGTAGCAGTACATGTGGTGTTACATTAGCCCCATAAAGTATAGAAAACTTTTCTAGATAGGAATTATTATCCTTAATCACCATATTCAGAATTATATTTGATATAGTTTTATTTAAGGCCTCTATATGTCCATCATTCATTGTATGACATAATGATGAGTGATTGGACTCGATATTGTATTCCTAGTACAGTTTATTCAACTCTGTAGATTAATGATTAGTGTTGATGTCCGTCAATGTTTTGTGGGGGACTCATAACCTTATGATTATATTGGTTGTTATGAATGTTTAAGATATTTTTAATCTATACATCCTTCAAAGTTAATGATTCTCCAAATTTAGAAAAGAATTTTGTAGGAGTAAGGATGTACTTGAACTACTTAGACCTGGATGTGGGATATGGTTCCACAACATCCACTCCCTGTATGGAAAATTTCCATGAATGTTATGAAATATATATAAATTTAAGAGGATAATGGATGATTTTTTCATGAAACTAGAATACATGAATATTCCTAGTGAGTTCCACATAGTCTGTTATCATGGTTTTCCAGTAGTAACCCAACCTGTTGAATTGGTGAGATATCATAGTCCCAGATTGATGAGTGCCACAAGATATTTCTAGTAATTCCTCCCTGACAAAAAAAATCTCTCTTCCTTATATTCATATGAGGAGGATTTTATTGAATCAAACATTTGGGTAGTTTTTTGATCAATTGGACCACCCTATAGTGTAAAGTTTACTACCCGACACCGAATATGTCCGCATTAATCTTGGTCTTCCTATAGAGATTCATCTTGGTGATAATAGATTCTGGGATCCATCTATATTGGAGTGGATACTAGTTTAGCGTGCTCTTTGTCGGTGTTGACACAATTGATTCCTTCCCTATCACATATGATGTATTTAGATACCATTCTTCTATGTGTGATATAGAATATTTCTTCCTCCTCATCAGGGTCGGCCAAGGCTATGGCTCCATTAGATAATGTGTTGGAGCAAGAATATTGTTACCAGGGAACATGATGCAATGTGGGATCAGAAGTGAACTATTCAAGCAAACCTCAATCATATCTAGTGAGAGGGATCATTTCATACTTTTTGACGATATATTATCCATTTATTGGATTTATCACTAGCTTCAAATATGCTTTGATATCCTGGTTGGAAATTTTTGTTGTATGAATCGTCCGAACCCAATGATGAGGAATTTTTATACTTCTTCATTATTTGTGTAGCCTTTAAATAGTGATAATGTAATGGAAAAAATACTTTCTATAGAGAGACAAGAACAATCTCTAATAAAACTCAATTAATATTTTTATTTTCCATATTTTTGCTTATAAAACATTGGGAGGCACCATCAAAATAAATATCCCATGTTTGTGGAGTGTATGGGAATA
The DNA here is from genome assembly GCA_963277665.1 of Viscum album. Taxonomy (NCBI): domain Eukaryota; kingdom Viridiplantae; phylum Streptophyta; class Magnoliopsida; order Santalales; family Viscaceae; genus Viscum; species Viscum album. The sequence continues at coordinate 254,051,694 of OY728128.1, read as the reverse complement.
GAATACCTCCTCATCTGGGAGATCTGTGTCTGATAATGGATTTTCTAGGGTAGGATGTGTCATGATGAAATTGTCTCGGGCTTTCCCTTTTACAAATTCCACTGATACTAACTATATTTCATTTTTCTGTAGAATGAATACCCATTGGGCCAAGTACCCAATAAATATAAGATTAAAAATTATGTAATTGATTGGATTAATACAAGAGTCCAGATAGACATAGTGATGATTCAAGTAATGCCTCGACCTTTTCACCGTGACGATGAGTACAATGTAGATCTTATAAACATAAGACTACCATGTCTCAATACCTATCGATATCCATCTTTGTTTATAAGATATTTTTCTTACTCACGTAATCATTTTTTATGCAAGGATGATGGCAACAAGCATTCCATGGTAGCCAGATATAAGATGAGTGGCCACCCATACATAGGAGGCATCAGAATAAGTGGGTGAAGTAAATATTTCGTGAGGCTTTCAAAGGATTATTTCTAGTTATCATCCCATTGATAGGTGATTCCCTTATTCATCATGCTGGTGAATAGGAGAGATTTTCTAGCCATTTTGGAAATGAAACACCAAATGTTGGTGATATTCCATTGGACCCCACTTAGTTATTTTATATTTCTATGGGTTTCATTGCTAAAATAGCACCATTATTTTCTATGTCAACCATAATGTAAAGACCCGTAAAATTCAAGGAAATGTTTTTGTTAATTTTCTTTGGGATTTTAAAAGAACACAACAACTGACGGCACCTGATTCTGAGGCCCAGTGTGCTCGGAATCAATTTCTGAAGTTTAGCTCGGGTACGTTCAGTAAACGAACGAGCGGGTTTTCCTACCTTTTGGACCGGTGCTCAGAATCGAATTCTGAGGGCACCGATTTAATCGCATCACCAGTTTTCGCTTAAGAGGACTTTCACCACGACGGCAGATGATCGGGTTTGAGAGTTGGTTTTTGGGTTTCAGATGGATGAATAAAATAAAATAAGTGACAACTTATTTTACCTTTGTTGAACCCACACCATGTGGATAGTGTTGGTTAAAATCTCCACATGGGAGTTGGTGGTGGGACCGCCACACCCTAACCTCCCATGGGAGGATAATTAGGGTGGGGATGACCCGAGAAGCATAACCTCCCATGAGAGGTTATGACATGGGGTCCACATGGGGCTTAACCCCCCATTTAATGGGAGGGGAGGAAATCTCTCAATACTCCCCCATTAATGAGGGAGAGCTTCTTGGACTCTAACTCCTCTCTTAACCTCTCTTAATAAAGGAGAATAAAACCTCCTCAAACCCCCCCCCCCATTTAATGGGAGGAAAATCCTTGGAACCTCTCCTTGTTAATTAGGTTGGGATCACCTGGGCCCCTAAACCCCCTCGAAACTCCCCAAATTAATTATGTCATCCACTCAGGAAATTAATTTGGCAGAGCCTCTCCACTTTTGAATTTTTGATTTTTTCCAACCATCGTGAACTTAATTAAGTGGGGCCCACTTAATTAATTTCCGCCACCAAGAATAATAGATTATATTCTATTATTTTGGTCACGTTCTTGCACCTTTTGGTGGAGATCTTGAGAGAACTTCTTTATCCAGCGAAGAACGCGAAGAACGGTGGGGACGCTTCTTCCCCGACCTTCTTCAGCCTTCATCCTTGGAGCCCCCCTTTCTGACGTGGTGCTTCTCTGACAACCCTCCTTCCTCACTCTTCATTGTCAATGCACCGACGCATGAACTCGAAAGTGGAAGCATGCGGTGAGCGACCTCATCATCTTCCCCCACGACGCCGCTTTCCGCGATGCTCTTCGAACATCTTCTCGTTATCAAGTAGGGGTTAATTGTTATTTCCGTAAATTAATACTTTTCTGTTCTTTGTCTTTATATTTGGGTCGCTTGATATCAAATTATCGGGAGGAGTTCGGACTGCATGAACACGGCCGACTCTCCCCCCCCCCCATTTTTGTTGTTGTGTTGTTGCAGTTCGAAAGAAGGCGGCGCAGTGCAATGGCACTGCGCAGAATCCTGGAGAAATGCGTCGAAGATGCGCGGCGCCGTTGTGGCGTGCCAGATAACCATGAAGACACAGAGGCCGGTGCGGGGCAGTGGTAGAGGGGCGCCGCGCCATCTTGGCATGCCGGTCGGACAAGGTCGCGGCTCGAAGCCATGGTGGTGCAAGGTCGGGTGGCTGGAAGCGCCGGCCGCCGGCACCTCGGAAGGGCGGGACCCCGGAAGTCCCGCGGCAGCAGCACCGGCTGGCCAAACCAGGCTAGCTGGCTTCCAGGAACTGGGGGTCGTAACCCCCGACCGGCCGAAGGAGTGCACCCCCCCCCCCCACATGGGGGTCGCAGTTACTCAAACCGGGAGGCAGCGCACCCCCTTCCACTCAACTCGGTGTGGCTGAACTGGCCACGCGGGTCGCGCCCAGGCTGGGCCGAGCCGCGCCCTAATGGTCCTAACCCAGACCCTATTCGGTCGACCCGGTTCGGGCTGACCCCAGGGGTCTCGGGCCAGGTCAGAGCAGGCCCGAACCCCCTATTTTCGAGCAGTTTTCGTTCAAACTCCCATACCGAGGGCTACGGACCTCCAATAGATGAACCGTTAGTTGCGATGTGATCCTTGGATAGATATGGGCGTTTCAGTATATTACACTCAAGGTTTTGGAGAAATTAGGGTTTGGCCGGGTTGGTTCGAACACAAAACCAACAGGGCCCTCGGAGCGGAAACACTTATAACTTGAGCTTCGGACATCCGATTGATGTGCCTTCGACATTGTTGGTTTCCTATTAGTGAGACAAACCTTTTGGCTTACTCCACTCGAGGTTTGGACATAGTTGGAGTGTAGTTGAGTTGGTTTTGACTTAAAAACCAACCGGGCCCCTGGAATGAAAAATCCAATAACTCTCAGACCGAGCGTCTGATTGACGAGCCGTCTATCACATTGAGTTCCTCTTGTCGAGACAGAACATTGAGATACATTAACTCTAGACTACGTGTTAGTTGATGTATCAACCCCTTGGCTCATGGTGCGGACCCTCCCGGAACGAACATACTATGTGTGGGAACCCTAGAGCTGGCTGCAACTGCGATGATGAAGACTGCACTGAAATCCTATGTGGGTTCGGCAGCGATGAAGACTTTATTGAAATCCTATGTGGGTTCGACGGTGACGAAGACTTCACTGAAATCCTATGTTGGTTCAGCAGCGATGAAGACCGTACTAAAATCCTATGTGGGTTTAACGGTGATGAAGAATGCACTGAAATCCTATGTGGGTTCGGTAGCGATGAAGACCGTACTGAAATCTTATGTCGGTTCGACGGTGATAAAGACTACACTGAAATCCTATGTGGGTTAGACAGTGATGAAGACCATACTAAAATGATATTTGAGTCCAATGGCAATGAATACTGCACTGAAATCCTATTTGGGTTCGGCAGCTTGGCTGGTTTAGTATCCTATGTGGGTCCCAGCTTAGATGAATCAGTAGCTATATCTGATCATCTCTTTTACCGAAGAAGTATACCTGTGTGAGCTGAGTCATGACTATCAATCATTATCTGCGATATGATTGACTTGCTTTCCTATGTGGATTGGTTGTGTTCTCCTTTGTGGATGTGATCCAACTTGGGCTCGGATGTTGGAGCCGAACTGCAATTGATTACTTAGGTATATGTATGGTCATATACCAAAGTAGTGTTGGATGTTACTTCGTGATTGTATCTTTCCTTTGTGGTTTATCCATTGTGGATTCTGGGAGACCTTCGTGGGTCTCGGGGTCCCTTCTGAGTATCATATACTCACCCCTGCACAGGCTATGCCCGCACTACGTTGTGTTGGATGTAGACGACGGACAGCGTTGATCGTGGTTGAGGCTAGTGGAGCAGTCGGTACCTGGAGGTGGACCACTAGGAGGGACTTACACGGAGCGGACGACTAGACCGAGGAGTTTAGGTGGCTATCTGTACCCACCCTTCAGGTGGGATTTCCATTGGATGGCATGAATTTTCTGCTGTACTTCAGTTGATGTACTTTCTTTCCAGTTGTACTTTACTTTCAGTTTGAGTTTGTATTCTGGCCCATTTACTTTCCGCACTTACATTTGTACCCAGTTTTACTTAGTGTGTACTTCTACTGGATTACTCTATGGTTTTTTTTACTTTACAAAGGCAATGCCTTCCCCTTTTTGTCAGGATTTATGCATCGGTGCTAGTCGCCAGCCTCTGGCCTATGGGAGGCGGGCTTGGGGTAGTCACGACACGGGTCCCAAGGACGGGTCGTGACAAATTGGTATCAGAGGAGTTCGGCTCTACCGTAGAACTCTGGACTCTGATCATTTTTTTATGTGAAGCAATAGTGTTAAGGGTATTGAGTGTTGTTATCAGTCCAGGGAGTCTAGTGTTGGTGTGGCAGCCGACATATCCATACACCAGGACCCTAACTTCTGATTTCCGACTCAATGAATGAAAACATTGATTGCATGTGTGTTTCGAAAGTTTTCATTGTGATTACTTTCTGTCAGCTCACCAGTTATATTGTTTCACCATGGTACACCTGTTTCTTTTCAGGATGGCCCCATGACGGCAGCCATCTAGGGTTCCGAGCGTTTTTCAAGACGATATCCCACTGAGCGACGAGGCCTCGGTGCAGGGCCCTTTGACAGCGGAGACCCTGGCGGTACCTCTACCCACCGAGCCACCGATGCTACCATCCCCAGCTGTTGATAGTGCACGTTTCCTTAGTGCACTGCACGAGTTTCAGTGTCAGAGATCGCCCAGGTTTCGTGGGGAGACAGACCCTTAGGCAGCCAAGGATTGGCTGGAGGCGGTTGTGCGAGTTTTTAGGTTAGTGGGGACACCAGCTGACCTCATGGTGATCCTCTCAGCGAGCCTCCTGAATGCAGCAGCAGGAAGATGGTGGAGCTTGATGCTCCAGGTGCATGACGAGGCATCACTCTTCTGGATGTACTTTGAGTGCCTCTTCTTCTCGGAGTTTGCCCTAGCCACCCACTGTGCGGTGCGCATCCAGGAGCTTCTACTGCTGCGGCGGGGCAGCATGACGGTCTCCCAGTACTCGACGAGATTTACCGACCTCTCGCACTATTCGACGGACATGGTACGAGACCCATTCTTTTAGGCCCAGACTTTTGAGCAGGGACTGAGGCATGAGATCAGGCCATCAATGATCTCCCTCAGAATTCGGACATAGAAATGAGTACTTGAGTGAGCTCTTCTCATAGAGAGCATTCTTTCCATGCCTACGCTAGCAACGAGACCTACCGCAGGGCGGCACATAGCAGAGTCGTCTGCAGCTGGCAGTCAATGGATGTCACAGGGGTCCAGGCGGACCAGACCATCAGGAAGATGACCTCAAGACACTGGCTCAGAGGCACGGGGAAAGGGTGTAGATCCAGCCTTCCGAGGAGCAGGCAGTGCTACGCATGCGGCGGGCAGGGCCACATGGATCGTGACTGCCCGACCCGCCGTGTAGAGGAGCATGAGGCAGTTGAGGGGCCAACTATGCAGAGGCAGAGGGTCGACCATGGCGGTCCTCCGAGACTAGGCGGATGAGCCAGGGGAGCTGGTTGAGCAGCAGGTGGTGGGCGATGCATTGAGGCTTTACCACCACCACCACCAGGAGGCCCACCTCGACCATAGGGAGCTGGCGGGCAGAGACAGGTTCATCTTCAGGCAGCGGAGGCCTACAACCACGATGCGCTAGAGATGATTCTAGGTACTATCTGTGTCTACTCCAACCTTGTTTTAGTTCTTATAGACATAGCTGCGAGTCATTATTTTATTTCTGCTTCCCTTGTTCGGAGCTCAGAGATTCCGACGGCGCCATTGGCTCGATCCTTATGGCTAGAGACTTCTATGGGAGCAGACTCGACGATTACGCACTGGTGCCGACAATGTGAGCTTACTCTAGGAGGCGATATCTTCTGTTGGGATCTTCTTCTGGCGGCGCCGAGGCCTTACGACGTCATCTTGGGCATGAATTGTTTATCTATAGTCAATGCTCAGATCGACTGTATTAGGCGCAAGGTGCGGTGTGTACGCACCGACGGGAGCAGGTTCACCTTCACCGGTGAGAAGGGAGCCTTCACAGCACAGGATGGACTCTCGCATAGGAGAGGACATCCCATCACTCATCTGTTAGCTAGCCTCATCCAAGGAGCAGTTGATGTGCAGAGTCCTAGTTTTCCTATAGTGGTGGATCAGTATGCAGACGTTTTCCCTGATGATGTTCCAGGACTACCTCCTCGTAGATAGGTATACTTTTATATTGACCCATACCCCGAGACATCCCCGATATCCACTCCAGTGTACTGGATGGCTCCCGATGAGCTTCGAGAGCTACAGGTATACCTGGAGGACTTTCAGGGCAAGGGATTCATGCGACCAAGTGTTTCACCCTGGGCTTCCCCGATATTGTTCTCCAAGAAGGCAAACCAAACCATGCGACTTTGTTTCAACTATCATCGCCTGAACCAAGTGACCGTGAGGAACAAGTATCCACTACCGAGGATTGATGACCTCTTTGATCACATCAATGGATCACGGTGGTTCTCGAAGATAGACCTCAGGTCAGGCTATCATCAGCTCAGATTTCGGGATGAGGACGTACAGAAGATAGCCTTTAGATGTCGGTATGGCCACTATGAGTTCTTGGTTATTCCATTCAGCGTAACCAACACTCCATCTATGTTCATGAGTCTCATGAATAGGATCTTTCAGCCATACCTTGATCGATTTGTCGTGGTCTTCATCGACGACATTTTGATATACTCGACCATTGAGGAGGAGCACGCCTACCACTTGCGGATTGTACTGGACGCACTCTGAGAGCACCAGCTTTATGGTAAGCTCTCGAAGTGTCAGTTCTGGTTACATGAGGTCCAATTCTTGGGACATGTCATATTTGAGCCGAGAGTTGTGGTGGATCCTACGAAGATCTAGGCAGTGCTAGATTGGGAGCCACCCAGGAGCGTAACGGAGGTACAGAGTTTCTTGGGGCTAGCTATGTACTACCGGAGATTTGTGCCAGACTTTTCCAGTGTTGCGGAACCACTCATAGCTTTGAAAAAGAAGGGGAAACCCTTCGTGTGGTCAGAAAGATGTCAGTAGAGCTTCTAGAAGCTGAGACAGAGATTGACCAGCGCACCTATCTTGAGGCTACCGGCGGAGGGAGTAGGGTACGTAGTCTACTGTGATCCATCAGGGACCGGACTCGGATGTGTCATGATGGAGGACCGGGCCATGATCGCCTATAGATCATGTCAGTTGAGGCAGCATGAGCAGAACTACTCTACCCATGACCTGGAGTTAGCAGTAGTGGTCTTCACTCTGAATATGTGGTGACACTATCTGATGGGTGAGCGCTTTACAGTCTAATCTGACCACCAGAGTCTATGGTACATCTTCTCACAGAAGGACCTGAATTTGAGACATCGGCGATGGCTTGAGTTCCTCCAGGATTATGAATTTGAGTTCGTCTATACTCCTGGAAAGGGGAACTTGGTAGCTGATGCCCTCAGCAGGAGGACGGGCATTCAGCTACTCGGGGAGGCGACGGAGCAGCCAGCCACTTTGTAGATATCCTTCGTGGATACAGATGGAGTAGCCTTTCTTCAGTCACTCACAGTCATTCCTACACTACTGCAGCGGGTCAGAGAGGCATTGCATGGGGACTCTGACTGTGAGATGCAGCATGCGCAGATATCCTCAGGACATGCACCTGATGGATTCTCCGTAGGAGGAGAGCACGATTTCCTTTTCAGAGGACGTACCATAGTACCATCTGCTTTGTAGGAGGAGGTGCTAAGAGAGTTTCACACTTCCCCTTTAGCGGTACATCCAGGAGTGGCGAAGATGTACCAGGATCTCAAACAACAGCACTGGTTTCCGGGTATGATGAAGGCTATGGCAGAGTTCGTTTCTCGATGCCTCACCTGCCAGTAGGTGAAGGTAGACCACTAGGTACCATCAGTCTTGGTGTAGACCTTGGAGGTCCTGGAGTGGAAGTGGGGCGGGATATCTATGGATTTCGTGACTAGACATCCACATAATTCTAGAGGTCACGACTCCATTTGGGTGATTGTCGACTGACTCACCAAGTCAGCCCACTTCATACCCATCAGAGAACAGGGCTCAGTAGAGAGCATGGGGTGCCTCTATGTTCAGGAGATTGTACGACTTCATGATGTGACATCATCTGTCGTCTCTGATCGAGATGCTCGCTTTACTTCCTAGATTTGGGAGGGGTTGTAGGAGGCATTCGGGACGGAGCTACGCCTGAGCACCGCCTTTCACCCTCAGACCAATGGTCAGACGGAGAGGAACATTCAGACTCTCGAGGACATGCTCCATGCATGTGTCCTTGAATTTGGTCACGGCTGGGGGGACCAACTTCTATTGGTGGAGTTCGCGTACAACAACATCTACCACTCCACCATCGGGATGGCACCATATGCGGCATTGTACAGCCGACCATGCAGATCACCTCTGCGCTGGACAGACCCTGGGGAGTCAGCACTTGTGGGACCGGAGATGGTCCAGGCCATGATAGAGAAGGTCCAGGTCATCCAGGAGTGGATGAGGACTGCTCAGAGCCAAAAGAATTCTTATGCTGATAGGAGGCGGAGGCCACTGGAGTTCGAGGATGGCGACCACATCTTCTTGCGGGTCTCACCTCGATGTGGATTACGGAGATTTGGCCGAGGCGGAATGTTAACTCTGCGCTTCATCGGACCATTCTAGGTCCTCAGCAGGATAGGCGAGGTGGCTTATCGCCTGTCTCTACCACCTCAGTTGCACCGGGTGCACGACGTCTTCCATGTATCTCAGCTGTGGAGATACGTGCATGACACGATGCATATCATCGTCCATGGGGAGCTGGACTTTGATGATGGGGAGACTTTTGTAGAGGTCCTAGTGGAGATCGAGGTTCGATAGGAGCGGGTCCTACGAGGATGGTCGATACCTCTAGTGTGCATCAGATGGCAGCACCGGAACCTCCAGGAGAGCACTTGGGAGCGGGAGGCTCAGATGCATGCACAATACCCACATTTGTTTCCCAAGTTTATGATGTATCTTTATGGGGATGTAAACCCCTGAGATGGGAGTAATGTAAAGACCCGTAAAATTCAAGGAAATTTTTTTGTTTTTTTTTCTTTGGGATTTTACAAGAATGCATTTTCTGACGGAACCTGATTCCGAGGCCCAGTGTGCCCGGAATCAATTTTCGAAGTTTAGCTCGGGTACGTTCAGTAAACGAACGAGTGGGTTTTCCTAACTTTTGGACTGGTTCTCGGAATCAAATTTCGAGGGCACCAATGGAATCGCAGTGCTGGTTTTCTTTTAAGAGGAATTTCACCTCGACGGCAGATGATCGGGTTTGAGAGTTGGTTTTTGGGTTTCACATGGAATAATAAAATAAAATAAGTGACAACTTATTTTATCTTAGTTGAACCCACGCCATGTGGATTGTGTTGGTTAAAAGCTCCACATTGGAGTTGGTTGTGGGACCACCACACCCTAACCTCCCATGAGAGGATAATTAGGGTGGGGACCACCTGAGAAGTATAACCTCCCAAAAGAGGTTATGACATGGGGTCCACATGGGGCTTAACCCCCCATTTAATGGGAGGTGAGTAAATCTATCAATACTCCCCCATTAATGAGGGAGAGCTTCTTGGACTCTAACTCCTCTATTAATGGATGAGAATAAAACCAACTCAACCCCCCCCCCCCATTTAATGGGAAGAAACTCCTTCACCCTCTCCTTGTTAATTAGGTGGGGACCACCCGAGCCCCTAAACACCCTTGAAAATCCCAAAATTAATTATGTCATCCACTCAGGCAATTAATTTGGCCGAGCCTCTCCACTTATGAATTTTTGAATTGTGCAAACCGTCATGAACTTAATTAAGTGGGGCGCACTTATTTAATTTCTGCCACCAAGAATAATTGATTATATTCTAATATTTTGGGCACGTTCTTGTGCCTTTTGGTGGAGAGCTTGAGAGAACTTCTTTCTCCAGCGAAGAACGCGAAGAACGCCGGTGATGCTTCTTCGTCGACCTTCTTCGGCCTTCTTCCTCGAATCCCTCCCTTTCTGACGTGGTGCTTCTCTGACGACCCTCCTTCCTCCCTCATCTTCGTCAACGCACCGACGCACGAACTCGGAAGTGGAAGTGTGTGGTGAGCGACGTCATCATCTTCCCCTGCGACGACGCTTTCCACGACGCTCTTCAAACATCATTTCGTTATCAAGTAGGGGTTAATTGTTTTTGCTGTAAATTTATCATTTTCTGTTCTTCATCTTTATCTTTGGGATGCTTGATATCAACTTATCGGGAGGAGGTCGGACTGCACGAATATGGCCGACTCTCCCCCCCTTTTGTTGTTGTGTTGTTGAGGTTCAAAAGAAGGCGGCGCGGTGCAATGTCACCATGCGGAATCCTGGAGAAATGCATCAAAGATGCGCGGCACCGACACGTCGTGTCGAAGAACAACGAAGACACCGCGACCGGTGTGGGGCCGTGGCGGAGGGGCGAGGCGCCATCGCGCCACACTGGTCGGACAAGGCCGCGGCTCGAAGCCGCGGCGGTGCAAGGCCGGGCGGCCAGAATCACCGGTCGTCGGCACCACAGATGGGCCGGAACCCGACGGTATCACGGCAGCAGCACCGGCCGGCCGAAGGAGCACCCCCCCACCCCCCTTCCGCTCAACTCGGCGTGGCCGAGCTGGCCACGCAGGCCGCGCACAGCGCGCCAGGCCATGCCCACCAGACCGGGCCACGCCCTAATGGGCCAGACCCAGATAATGTTCGGGTCGACCCTGTTCGGGCCGACCTAGGGGGTCTCGGGCCAGGTCGGACCGAGCCCGAACCCCCTATTTTCGAGCAGTTTTCATTCAAACGCCCATAACATGGGCTACGGACCTCCGATCGACGCAATGTCAGTTGCGATGTGATCCTTGGATCAAAAAGGTCCTTTAGGTATATTAAACTAAAGGTTTCGGAGAATGTTTTTTACATCCAGGTTGGTTTGATGACAAAACCAACCAGGCCTTCGGAGCGGAAACGCTTATAACTTGAGCCCCGGACGTCCGATTGACGTGTCATCGGATTTGTTTGATTCCTATTAGAGAGACAGACCTTTTGGATTACTCCTCTCAAGGTTTGGATGTAGTTGGATTGTGGTCGGGTTGGTTTTGACATAAAAACCAACCGGGCCCCTGGAACGAAAAAGCTAATAACTCTCTTATCGGGTGTCTGATTGAAGAGTCGTCTGTCACGTTGAGTTCCTCTTGTTGAGATGGAACATTGAGATACATCAACTCTGGACTACGTGTTAGTTGATGTATTGACCCCTTGGCTCGTGGAGAGGACCCTCCCAGAACGAGCCTTCTGTGTGCGGGAACCCTAGAGCTGGTTGCGACTGCGATGATGAAGACTGCACTGAAATCCTATATGGGTTCGGAAATGATGAAGACCGTACTGAAATCCTATGTGGGTTTGACGGTGATGAAGACTGCAATGAAATCCTATGTGGGTTCGGCAGCGACGAAGACTGTACTAAAATTCTATGTGGGTTCGGTGGTGATGAATACTGCACTGAAATCCTATGTGGGTTCGGCAGCGATGAAGACCGTACTGAAATCCTATGTGGGTTCGACGGTGATGAAGACTGCACTGAAATCCTATGTGGGTTCGTTAGCGATGAAGACCGTACTAAAATCCTATGTGGGTTCAACGGCAATGAAGACTGCACTGAAATCCAATTTGGGTTCGGCAGCTTGGCTGTTTTAGTATCCTACGTGGGTCCCAGCTTAGATGAATCAGTGGCTATATCTGACAATCTCTTTTAACGAAGAAGTATACCTGTGTGAGGTGAGTCTTGACATTCAATAACTATCTTCGATATGATTTACTGTCTTTCATATGTGGATTTTTTGTGTTCTTCGGTGTGGACGTGATCAAACTTGGGCTCGAATGTTGGAGCAGAACTACAATTGATGGCTTAGGTATCCGTATGGGCATATACCTAAGTATTGTTGGATGTTACTTTGTGATTGTAACTTTCCTTTGTGTTTTATCCTTTGTGGATTCTGGGAGGCATTCGGGGATCTCGGGGTCCCTATTGAGTAGCGTATACTCACCCCTGCACGGGCTATTCCCGCACTACGTTGTGTTGGATGCAGACGACGGACAGCGCTGATCGTGGTTGAGGCTAGTGGAGCAGTCGGTACCTGGTGGTCTACCACTAGGCGGGACTTACACGGAGCGGACGACCGGACCGAGGAGCCGAGGTGGCTATCTGTAACCACCCATCGGGTGGGATTTCTAGTGGATGGCTCGAAGTTGCTGCTTTACATTAGTTGTTGTACTTTCTTTCCAGTTGTACTTTACTTTCAGTTTTGGGTTTGTATTCTGGCCCATTTACTTTCCACACTTACTCTTGTACCCAATTTTAATTAGTGTTTACTTCTTCTATATTACTCTGTGGTGTTTTTTTACTTTATAAAGGCAATACCTTCCCCTTTTTTCGGGATTTACACCTTGGTGCTAGTCGCCAGCCCCTAGCCTATGGGAGGCGGTCTTGGGGTAGTCACGGAACGGGTCCCGAGGACGGGTCATGACACATAATCGCATAGTGGCATACCAAAATTATAAGGAACAATCCTATTGTTTTACAGAAGGCATATTCCATAGGATTCAGCTTCATACAATGATATCGTAGCTTATAGAAAAATGTTTGGATATCCGTAATGTGATCACATTGTTTTATGGATTTGACCACCATGTTTTCAATGTAACATTTATTTATTCTTCCCATGAACAGATTATGATATAATGTATTGTGTGATTATAATTGTCTATAATATTGAATAAGACACATGGAATGAGACGATATAAAATGATACCCTATGGTTATCAAAAGGTAGTGGATTCTTAATCATTAGGGTCCATCATTATTTTATTTTTAACTAAATACTTTTCCATGGATGAAGTGCCTTAGAAGCCATCAATTTCATCGATAAAAATTTTTGTGATCATCAATAGCAAATCATCCTTGGGGAAGTGCCAATTGGGGTCTATAAAATCGATGAAGACCATAATTTTTTTAATAATTTTTTTTAATGGGACTATATTGGTGATCCATATTTTGTATTTCAATTCCAAATAATGTTAGAGTGGATTAATTTGTCAATTTTTTCCTATAAATTGGTTAAATTAGAGGGGATCATCCTTCTAATAGACTGATTGAAGACTTGATGCTCATTGGGTATGCCAAGATGGTGCGTAGCTGCATCTGGATTTAGACTGGTCATTTCCGTATCGTTCATTGTGAACCAATATCAATGTTTCATTATAAATTCAATATAAATTTCTTTCACCTCTATTGATATTTAGGAACTAATTTGTGTATGTCACGAGTCTTATTTTATTCCCATATTTAACTTCTTGAGCTCATCAATAGAGGTGTATAAACCTTCCTCGAATGTGGGAGAGGCATTCATGAATCCATCATCATCATACTTTTCCACCACTGATTCTATGGAGTCGTTTTTTGAAGAATGTATAATTATGAGGGAACCTTCTTCATGTTCATGGTGAGAGTGGACATGATAAGGGGCATCATCAACCCATGTATCATGATTTTCTGTAGAGATATGCAAGAGGTGGTTGTATTTTACACCATCATCTTTATAAATATGGGGTTAAGTCTATCACCTCAACTAGATTTATGGGGATTACATAGTCGCTGTTGATCATACTCAGGGGTTTTTAGGGGTGGTAATGAAGTCATTTGTGGATGAAAATTGTATGTCATAATCTCCCATTAGTTTCTTTCCTTTACTTTAATAGAAACTGGGTTTTTCAAATATGGATTTATATGTCACAAATTGGGAACAAATTACCAGATAGTGTGTTGACCTTTCCATAGATGGTCTATTTCAGATACTAATGGAATTTTGATGGCATTGACACATGGCTATGGAGATAAGGCATTATAAATATGAAATTATATGTTGTATGTTTCTTTATAAACATAAACCTAGAGTAAGATGTGATATCCCCCAATAGAGTTGTTAGCTTGATCATACCAATAAGTCTTTTCTCACACTTATCATATCCTTTAATGTTCATCTTCGTGGGAGACGGGTTTCCTTCATTATATATAAAAAATTTAGGGTTTTAACGGGTATGAGGTTGATCTATGAACCATTATTAACTACATCCCTTCATTCATATACATAGTGAGTCTTCCCGAAATATATATGGGATTGATGTGACCTTTTATGACCACTTCCTGGTCATATTCTGTGATCATGGTAGTATTATGGAATTTGGATGGTATAATATTCCCTCGATAACCCTGGGCTAGGGAAAATCTTATCTCAAACTTCTGTGGGAACTGGTGGGCTTCAACAAGTTACTCTCATATTTATTTTTAATAATTTTGTGCATCTATGATTGAGATATTGGTTAGGAAAACCTCCAGCTATTTTAAAAGGTCATTCTATTATTACAGATGTTATATTTTCTCAAGGTGGGGCTCCTACATAACATGTGTATTAAGAGTTATGTAATTCGATGTGGATAGTCCTAGTTCATGTGAATAAGTTGAAGGATAATTATTTTCCAGTGGGTTTGGTCACACAATCCTTCCCCATTTCCTTTGCGGATCAGATAACCACACCCCCACTAGGTGGTCATATAAGAAAAAATGGAATGGGAAACTTATGGAGTGGTCTGAGATACCACCATATTTATTTTGTGAATGCTACAGTGATTTCCCATAGTTCTAGGAGCATATATGTCCCATGTAAGGACATGACAGAAATATTAGGTTTGACCACACCTGTGCTTCCCCATGTATCTTTGTTTCTTGTGCATGTAGACTCCCATTCCTCGATTATGGGAGGGAAACGGATATTATGAAGAATATTCATCATCGGATAATGGGTATACAATGTTTATCATGTGGATATAATCAAATATGATAAATTCAAATGATGAGGCTTCCATTTGGTGGGGCGGTTCCCGTGCTTCAAATGTTGTTGGGAACAAATCTATAGGTGTATAACCTTGAATTGGAGTAGAATATAAATCATACTATTTTGTTAATTCCTACATATGATGGGTGCATAAACCTTTGAGTCTAAAATGTAATGTTTCCTCCTTGGGTGATAGAGCTATTCTGGTTCTGCGCATTTGTTTTCTGAAGTTGGCATGATCTCGGTGAACTATTTTTTGACTCATTCATTTATCAAACTTCTAAGTGTGCCTACCCAAGACTATCTTCCAATTGCATTATTCATCTCATTGTGATCATTTAATTCATTCCACCTTCTATAAATAGTTATATAACTCCACCTTCATAGAATCAACCATTCTATGAAGGACATATTTAAGGATGAATTAGTTTTTTATATTAAGACCATACATTCTATTGAAAGGGTAGTAGTTGAGAGGATTTATGAGGATGACCTCCTTAGGATTCCATGATTGTGGCAGCTTCAGTAGGTTATTTTCTATGTCTTTGAGGAAATAACCTATGACTTGTTCATTTCATAAGTATTATGATTTATTCCACCATTCCTAAAATCCCAGGTGACCCTGATTTCCTTATACTTCATACCGAGGGAAATTTTGTGGTTACTTCCACTCGATAATAGGTATTGGGTGGTTAAATAGAACCCTTGGTGCTTGGAGGGGAACTAATTTTATATTGAGGGTGAAATTTTAAGAATCCACTATGCCTAACATTTTCCCATGGGCGGAGGTCATGAGTGGATATTTAGATCATCTTTGGTGAGTGGTGTCTTTGAAACACTAGTCCATTTATACTAATACATAGAACCCACCTAGGTACTTCATTGGGATTAGAGGAATCTACAACTCTTCCATGAGATTGTTACTAAAGAGTTAGAGTAGTTTATCTTGTGAGAGAGGGTTGCTGAGTTAATAGGTTAAAACTTTACATCTTTCTATGAATCCCGACACCCAAACATTTTTTTATTTCTTGATTTTTTTGGGTTGATGATTTTCATTTTCCTCATGGTGGACTTGAACGGAAAATGGAATTGAATATGATCAACTTATCATACCAAAAAAGATACCCCTCGAAGACTATTATACCAAAAAATAGTTGGCCCTACTAGAGTATGTACCAAACACCATAGATTGGTTGCCTCCTATTGATCTAGAAGGGACATAATTAGACAACAACATGATATGAAATATATGAGATGTTTTCCAGGGCCACCTACACTATCAATTATGGATAAGGTAGGATTTTTGAAATTGGTTAGGGTAAAGTTTCATCCTCCAACATGGGATAAGGCTTTCTCTTAGGCTCCATAGGTGCGTGTCACCATTCCATGATTTACATTAGAGTAGATAGGGTATTGATTCTGTTAAGTTTCTCTAAGAGAACATTTGTCTATGTTTCCTCCCATATATAGGGAGTGGGTGCGGCTCTATGAGGCAGACCCACCTTTATTTCCCCCTAATTCTTGATTCTTCCTATTACTGAATGATTTCCCTTCTGAGGGAGATTTTTTTTCTACAATAATGTGAAGTCGCAATAATTGTTGAATTCCTTATTTATAATGACATCCATCTTGTATCCAGAGACAGTATGACACTCTGATTCCACTCTAACTAAATTATTGGATTTTATAGGAGGATGAATATTTTCCAAATCATGAATATGATTCTGAGTTGGAATATTACCCCTAATTAGCTTCTCAGAGAGTTATATGAGATATTATATATCTTGTTCATATTGTGATAATTATCTATCTGTGGAAGGAATCTAAACTCATCTAAGTGGTGATTGGTATGTAGCCTCACCATTCCCTTTTTTTGGAAGTGTTCTTCCATTGAGGTGAAACTTGATATTCATTGGTTATAGGTTGTGGGGCCTCTAATGGTTCGAGTTGAGTGAATCCTCAATTGGTGTATTTTGATCACCCTCCTCTCAAGAGAGATTTCCCATGTATCAACCCACTGCATTTCAGCCTTGATCAATAGTGGATAATTTTTTGAAAGTAAAAAAACATTCACAAAGGAATATTGGACAATGCATGTTGTTCCTTTACTTTCAATACAACATGATGATTCTGCACTATCTATTTGTGGTCGTTCTTCAAGTCCATGTCCATATTGGGTCATTTTGGTTGGTCACCCCCGCGGGGTCTAATTTTCATTATCGTACATTTATCCTATCATTACTTATGAGTATTGAACTATAGGTAATTTCCAATTGTGATTTATGAACATGCATAGAATATAAGAGGTTTATCTTCTACAGGGAGGAATGGATGGGATTACAACAATTGATATTTACCTCCCAACCTGGAGAATACAGATTCTATTTATGGTGATGATGATGATAAAAATTTTGCGAGCCCTATGGGATGGGGTTTATTTAGGGAGACAATTGGTATTTAATGATCTAGTTAATGAAGATATAATTCATTTGGAAGAGGATTTAATGACTCATTTGGATGGGTACTATGATATAAATTCCCCAGCCCAGCGGGCTGGGTTTGATCTAGAATCATCATTGATTTCTCTACGATACTCTCAAGCGATGATGAACATGGTGATGGTGATTGAGATATAAATTACCAAAACCTAATTTAATGGAGTTTTTTTGTATCTAGTTCTGATATGTCTCAAATAATATTAGTAATTGATGATTCAAGGGTTGGAGGACATGGTATATATTCCCTGAACAAAGAGAGTTGGGTTTAATTTTAGATGGCTGATAAGGTAGATACTACTACATCTCATTTGAGGTGGCACAACTATGCTCATGTTTTATTTAGGTGAATTGGATGTCCATGATGGGAATTATTATTAATGAGAAAATGTTTAGTTGGTTAGAACATCAAATATTGTTTCTAAAATTCATCCTTTTTCCATCCCTCCGTTTGTGATATTTGGGCATAATTGAATTGGGGGAGTTCTATTTTAGTAACAAATTGGCTTCCATGTCACCTTTTACTATAATTTCTCCTAAGACTATGACATTATAAGAAATCATACCAAAAGGGTTATTTTGTTATGGGGATATTCTAAAGTGAAACTCCCAATATTTCACCCATCCTTAGATACACATATCTACTGATTCTCTGGATATAAGTCAGCGAAGGGTTGTGACTTGGAAACAAACACTGTGTTTGTGTTTTTAATGATATTCCACTCCTAATATCCAGTCCATGGAAAAGGCACCCATATCTAGCTAAAAATAGTATTTTGATGGGATGAAGGTGATACTCATATCTTGGATATGAGAGATCTCTATCCTTTAATCACGGATGAGTATACCACATATTTTTGCATAGATAAGTCATGCATTCGTCCTCTAGCTCATATGGGACCACATAGTCATAAGTGACAATGTAGTAACCCCGAATTCTGGTATGTAACCCTTTCTTGATGCATTTCATGGTTTTAATGTAAAGGGTGTTGAATGGGAGAGTCGGGAGAACATGGAATGATGTTTTGAGGCAAAGCGGAAGTTGAACGGTCGGTGCACGGTTTGTCTAACTGTGCAGCCAAACTGTGCCCAGGGTGTCTTGGAGGCAGCGTCTTCCGCATGGTCGGTGCACAGTTTGTCTAACCGTGCGGCCAAACCGTGCGAGAAGGGTGGCCGAGGCAGTAGCCAACGCACGGTTAGCACACGGTTTGTCAAACCGTGCGTAATAACTGTGCGGTCACTTAAAGTTAGATCCTAAAATTGTGGATATAACTCGTTTTTCCTTTAATTTCCTTGTTTAATCCTCTTAAGCAGCCCTAAATTGGGATTACTCTCCCTTGATGGTTGGAAGACTTCTCCCAAGCATTCGTAAGGCGATCTGAAGTCTTCTCTTGGCAAATCGAAGCCGGATTCTTAAGGTATGTGATTGTTCGTGATTGGTTTCATAGATCTACTTAGAAATACTTCTCATATTCTCTCATTTTCATAGATCTATGCCTGTTATGGGTAGATATAAGGGTGTGGATGAAAAATATGACATGATTTGGTATTGGTTATGTTAGGAGAAAAGATCTAAGGAGGGTTTTTGGAGTCTTGAGCTGGTGTTCTTGTGCATTCTTCGTCCGTGGATTGGTTTCACCCAATTTATTGAGGTGGGTGGCTTCACTCTCGATTCCTCTTTCTTATAACTTGATGTATTAGTTAAAATTGATTTATTTTCTTGGTTTTGGTTGTGAAATAGTGGTGAAAACATGTTATAAATCTTCTTTAGTGATGATTTATGGGTTTTGATGAAATTGTGGAAATTGAAAGAATGGTTGTGCAATGTTTTTTGTTTTCTTGATATTAAAACAGTGATTTTAAAATATGTTTTTGCTGGATTTGGAAAATGGTTTGCAGGAAAAGGGGTTTTAAATAAAACCGTAATGCTTTATTGAATGGTTTTGAACACAATTGGTTCTGGGCATGGATTGCATAGGTTGTGGTGTGGGTTCATATGAATTGGGATGGGTAAGGGTGAGAAGTCCCCCAATCAATAGGTTGGGACGGATAAGGTTGTGATGTACACCCGTCAAGGAAGTCCACTAGGTGGCGGATTAGTGGAAGGACAACTCACCACTCGAGAGTATCGGGTTTTCCAGGTTGCATGCATGGTTGGTTGTGTGGATTGGAGAAATGGAATGAATGTTCCATATGGAATTGGGAACTTTTCTTGATTTCTTTTCTTGATAAAGATGGCTTTTGTTGGAAAATTGTTTTGAATTAGAATTTGTTATATTTTGAACTATTTTGTAATTGTTTTATATAAATTTTTTTATATAAATGTGCTAACATGTTTTATCCTAGAGGGATGGGTTGGGAAGTCATCAGGGAAAACCTACTAAGTTTCATTACTCACCCCCTGCTTTGGCCCGTTGATGCTTTTACAGATGTTATGTACTGGGACGTTGAAAAAGGTAAAGTGTCACATGTCTAGATCACTATTTCGTGATACTTGGGAGGGTTCGTGATGTTGGATCTTGGATATTGTGGAGCATGGAGTTGGGTTGTTGTCTTTTAGTCTTTGATCTATCTTTTCTGCTATTTACTCTGATTTTTTAGTTTTAATTTTCGTTGTGGTACTTTTGGTTGGTTTTTGATAAAATAAATGGTTGAGTTGTCTATGTTTTTATCATGCATCATTTAGTATATTTTTTGGGTCATGGTTTTTGGTTTTGTGGAATTTTCAAAAAGGGTAATCAATCCACCACTTGTTTGAAACCCTCCAGCATTTATTTCCTCCCTTTGGCACCTTGGGGATGTCGCATAAGGCCAAGTAATGACTCATTACACTCTCAAGCCAATGAGAATTGGCGGGTCATTACAAATGGTATCATCTTTTTCTGTACTTGCCTAACAAGTAGTCATCAATGTTCTTGGTTTTCGAGTTGAAATTCCTTCTCGTCTATTCCTTGGGTGGTCATCTTTTAAATGAGTAGGATTGTCGGAACATGAAATGTATAGCATAAAATGATGTAGCTAACCCGTTTATGCTGAACTTCATGTTACCAGGGAGTTGGGTACATAAATTTTTTGGATACACTTCTAAAATGTTGGAAATCTCATTGTCATGGGTTTAGCCAATGCGATGAGCATGACATCCATTATAGAGGAAAGACTTCACACTAGGATTTCATAAATCATTCTGAGAAAAGGTTTATGGTTTGATGCAAAAGAGTGATTTTTTAAAATTTTAAGCACGTTCTCAAATGAAAGATTTTGAAAAGATAATGGTTGATTTATTTTGAAAATAGATTGATTTTCAAAATAAAGAAAAGATATGTTTTAGAAATAGCTGGAAATCGATGTTGTGATAGTGGTGTAATAGTGAATGAAATGATAAGCCTTTAGTTTCTAGGAAGTGAGACTAACGGAATGAGTCATTTGAATAGAAAATGGCACCCATTAGACATCGTAGAAACCAACCGGAAGAAGCTGCAGAGAATGTGGTTGTACCTGAAACTCGTGTGAACCAAGATCTGGTTTAGAGTATCGTTCAAGCATTCCAGATAGTGGACACGGGGAATCAGAGGGATGAGTTAAGGAATTTAGACCATTCCATCCAGTTTCAGAAGCAGAATCCACCCATCATTCGGGGTGATGCTGAACCCGAGAAGGCGGAGGTGTGTTTAAGCAGGTTGAATCGTATATTCGATTTCATCGGCACACCAGTAGAGCTGAATGTAAATCTAGAAACGTATATGCTCGAGGATCTTTCACGTCAGTGGTGGGATTTAGCGGTGCAAGCTAAATTGGATGAAGGCCTTACATGAGAGGATTTTGAATAATTGATTAACAAACAATTCTATCCTCACATGTTCAAGATCCAGAAAATGACATACTTCTTCAGCATGAAACAAGAGAGCCTCTCTATCATAGATTATGTGGCCAAGTTCATGACTTTAGACAGTTTTGAACTAGATGTTGTGGAAAGTGCTTATTTGAAGGCACTCATCTTCAAATCAGGGCTAAGGCAGGAGATTCGATCAACGATTTCGGTGCTCTGTATTACTAATTATACAGAGATGGTGAACAAAGAAACGGTTGTTGGATGAGATATCTCGGGATCGATAGGATGAATCATGATGATACCCACGGGAATGGGTGGGAACTTTAATGCTAGAAACAAGTGGAATAGGGACACCTACTTCCAAGGAGGGAGTGTGAATCAGAACAAGACAGCGGGATCAGTCAACCTTCCACCATGACCCCAAAGCAAAGCAGGTTTCTTTCAATGTGGTTCGACTGATCACATAAAGCAAGAGTGTACGACGCAACCTAGACAATGTCACAATTAAAAGAAGATGGGGCATCTATAGTGCTATTGTCGAAATACTTCGAGGTCGGGTGCACGTGACACTTCCCAGGCATCACAAGCATCATATGCTTCGACATGATGAGGACAACAGAGTCAGTCTCATTAGAATAACAGATCTTGCCATGGTGATTCCTGAAATACCACGACTCCTCAACCTGGGTAATCTCAGCAAGGAAACAAGGAGAACAATGTAGCGATGAAGTAATTGTATGGAGCTGATCAGATGATTGTTGATGATCACACTGGACCATCAACAGTAAGGGGTATGATTCTTTTGAATTATACCTTTGTGCAAATGTTGTTTGATACGGGTGCAACACATTCATTCATTGCTTCTCGTGCTATTGACATTCTATGTTTAAAACTAGAAGTGATTAATTATCTGTTGAAACTAAAAACTCCTCTTAGTGAAAGAGAATGTCATGCCTTAGTGTGTCGAGCATGTTCTATAAATGTTGATGGATATGAGATGGAATTGGACTTCTCCATGTTGGATATAAATTTCTATGATGTAATCCTGGGTATGGATTGGTTGAAAAGGTTTAAGGTTCACATCGATTGTTATAGGAGAACGGTTAGTTTCACGATTTAGGACGGCATTTACCATCTCTTTAGAGGAGAAAAGAATGTAAAGAAAGGTGCAAAGATCTTGTTGGAACCAATGGTGGGAACGATTTCATACCAATTGGTAGAATTGTATTTTTCATCATTGTAAGAGATCGCAGAAAATAGTTTTCCAGCTCTAGTGGATCAATTTTATGATATTTTTCCTCAAAAATTATCAGGGTTATAACTTGTAAGAGAAGGGGATTTTACAATTGATCTGCTTCCGGGGACCAGTCCTATCTCACTTCCATCTTATAGGATGGCACCAACAGAGTTATGAGAATTGAAAGTGTAGTTAGAGGAGCTGGAAAGAAAGGTTTTCATTCAGCTTAGCGTGTCTCAGTGGGCAGCACCAGTTTTGTTTGTAAAGAAAGAAGATGGAACTTTGAGGCTATGTGTGGATTATCATAAAATTAACCATATTACAATAATGAATATATTTCCACTTCCACGCATTGATGACCTGTTTGATCAATTGAGGGGAGCTCAGTAGTTCTCAAAAATTGACATGTGGTCAGGATATCACCAGTTGCGAGTTCAGAAGGAGGTTATTCTGAAGACAGGCTTCAGAAGCAGATATGGCCACTACGAATATGTTGTCATGCCTTTTGGTCTTACGAATGCACCAAAAGTCTTTATGGAATTGATGAATCAGAAATTTCAGTGACATCTGGATTATTTTGTTGTGGTGTTTGTGGATGACATATTGGTGTATTCAAGAACAAGAGCTGATCATTAGCAACCCTTGATGATAGAGTTGGAAATTTTGAGAGACCATCAGTTGTATTCCAAATTATCAAAGTGTGATTTTTGGATACAAGAGGTACGCATTATGGGCCATGTTGTTTCTGAGAAAGGTGTTTTAGGGGATCCAGAAAAGATATAAGCTTTTCTTTCTGGGCGACCACCGAAGATTGTCCTTGAAATACGAAGTTTTCTTGGTCTAGCTGGTTATTATCGATGCTTTGTCTGTGACTTCTCACGAATAACTTCACCTATGAGAGCATTGACAAAAAATAACAGTGCATTTCAATGGATTGAGGAATGTCAGAGATCTTTTCAAGAGTTGAATGTTCTCCTTACATAATCACCCATCTTGATTTTTCCGGAATCAGGACAGGTGTATGTGGTGTATTGTGATTCTTTGGGAACAGTTTTGGGTTGTGTTTTCATGCAAGGAGACCATGTGGTTGCTTATGGCTCAAAGCAGTTGAGGGTGCATGAGAAAAATTACCCTACACATGATTTAGAGTTAGCATCAGTTGTCCATTCCTTGAAGACTTGGATTCATTATCTCTTTGGTGAGAGGTTCACTGTGTTTACAAGTCACAAAATCTTGAAACACATTTTCTCATAGTAAGATTTGAATCTAAGGCAGTGGAGATGGATGGAGTATCTTCAAATGTTCGACTTTGACTTAATGTATACACAGGGTAAGGGAAATTTGTTGGCCGATGCATTAAGAAGAAAGTCATATGCTCAGTTGGGAGAAGAAGCTTCTGATGAGTAGCAGTTGATGTCGGTCCTAGCTGTCATGAATGTGGAATGTGAAAACTGAGGTGATTTTGCTGTTTTCTTTTTAGCTACATTTGTTCCTGATTTGTTAGAGATAGTAAGAGAGGCACAAACATCTAATTCGGAATGTCTGACAATGAGTTCAAAACACAATGGTGGGGAGACCATTGTTGGATGGAAACTGGAAGCGGGTTCAGTTTTGTGTTTTAGTGATCAGATGGTTATACCTATAGTTTTTTAGCAACAACTCCTTAATGCTTACCACCATTCAAGATAGGTTGTACATCCAGGTATATAGAAGATGTATAAGGCGCTAAAGGCATAGTTTTGGTGGAGCGACATGAAAAGGAAGGTGGCTGAGTTCGTCTCACGATGCTTAACTTCTCAGTAGGTTAAAGCAGAGCATAAGCGACCAGCTGGTATGTTAATGTCTTTACCTATCCCAGTGTGGAAATGGGAGCAGATAGCAATGGATTTTGTTACAGGTCTTCCACGAATAGTCTGGAAACATGATTCCATTTGGGTGATAGTGGATCGTCTAACCAAGTCAACCCATTTCATCCAAATTCGTGAAGCCCATACGGTGGAAGATCCTTCAAAAATCTATATCTGAGAAGTGTTAAAGAGGAATGTTGTACCTGGGTTTATTCTCTCAGATAGAGATCCAAGGTTCACATCTTGTTTCTAGAAATCATTACAGCAAGCCTTGGGGACTCAGTTGACAATGAGTATGGTGTATCATCCTCAGACAGATGGGAAATCTGATCAGATGATACAAATGTTGGAAGACATGTTGTCGGATTGTGTAATGGATTTTGGTGGCTCATGGGAGGATCATATACCCTTAGTGGAGTTCTCATACAATAAAAACTATCAAGCCTCGACACGCATGGCTCTGTTTGAAGCATTGTATGGGCGTCCTTATCGTTCTCCACTATGCTGGGTGGAAACTGGTGATACTTCTCTAGTCGGACCGATCCTTGTCCAAGAAACAATGGATAAGTTCAGTTGAATAGAATGAGGATGGAGACTGCTCAGAGTCGTCAGAAATATTATGTGGATCATCGCAGTAGACCGTTGTCATTTGTAGTGAGTGATCACGTCTTTTTGAGAATCTCTAAAAGGATTGGACAACGTCGTTTTGGAAAGCATGGAAAATTATCTCCTCGATATATAGTCCCTTTTGAGATACGGGAACAGGTTGGAGAGGTGTCATATAGGTTGGAATTTCCACCATGGTCCAGTGTAGTGCATATTGTGTTCTATGTATCTCAGTTGAAGAAGTAGCAGCCTGATCCTGACCATGTGATCAGATGGGATCACGTTGAACTTGATCCGGATGCTTCCTTGGTAAATATCCACGTGAGGATTTTGGATAGGAAGGATAAGTTCTTGTGTGGAAAAATCATTGGCCTAGTGTGGGTTTTGTGGAAACATGGTCAGATTCAGGAAGAGACTTGGGAACGCGAGAAAAAAATGAAGGAGCAGTGGCCAGAACTCTTACAGTCATGTTGTGGTTTTATACATTCCGAGGACGGAAAGGCCAATGGTGGAGAGAATGTAGTAACCCTGGTTTCTGGTATGTAACCCTTTCTTGATGATTTTCATGGTTTTAAAGTTAAGGGTGTTTAATGAGAGAGTCGGGAGAACTTGGAATGATGTTTTGAGGCAAAGGGGACGTCGCACGGTCGACGCACAGTTTGTCTAACCGTGCGGCCAAACTAGGCGCAGGGGGTCCTGGAGGAAGTGGCTTCCACATGGTAAGTGCACGATTTGTCTAACCATGTGGCCAAACCATGCGAGAAGGGTGGCAGAGGCAGTAGCCAACGCACGGTTAGCACACAGTTTGTCAAAACGTGTAGACTAATCGTGCAGTCACATAAAGTTAGATCCTAAAATTGTGGATCTAACTTTTTCTTGCCTTTAGTTTCCTTTTTTAAACTTCCTATGCGGCCCTAACTCGGGATTACTCTCCCTAGAAGGTTGGAAGACTTCTCCCAAGCATTCCATAGGTAATCCGAAGGCTTCTCTTGGCGAATCGAAGTCGAATTCTTAAGGTATGTGATTGTTCTTGATCGGTTTCTTAGATCTACATACATCTACTTCTTCTATTCCCCCGTTTTCTTAGATCTATGCCTGTTATGGGTAGATATAAGGGATTGGATTCCAAATATGACAGTATTTGGTCTTGGTTGTGTTAGGAGAAGAGATCTAAGGAGGGTTTTTGGAGTTTTGACCCGGTGTTCTTGTGCGTTCTTCGTCCGTGGATTGGTTTCTCTGTTTGTTGATGTAGGTGGCTTCACCCTCGATTCCTCTTTCTTAGAACATGAAGCCTTATTTATAATTTATTAATTTTCTTGGTTTTGGTTGTGAAATTTTGGTACATAACATGATATAAATCTTCTTTAGTGATGATTCATGGGTTTTTATGAAATTGTGGAAATTGAATGAATGGTCGTTCAAAGTGTTTTGGTTTCTTGATTTTAAAATAGAGATTTTAATATATGGACTTGCTGGATTTGGAAAATGGTTTGCAGGAAAAAGGGGTTTTCAATAAAATGGTAATGCTTTATTGAAAGGTTTTGAACACACTTTGTTCTGGGCATGGATTGCATGGGTTGTGGTGTGTGTCCATATTCATTGGGATGGATAAGGGTGAGAAGTCCCCCCATCAATAGGCTGGGACAGATAAGGTCGTGAAGTACCTCTGCCAAGGTAGTCCACTATGTGATGGCTTAGGGGAAGGATAACTCACCACTCGCGAGTATCAGGAGGTCCAGGTTGCATGCATGGTTGGTTGTGTGGATTGGTCAAATGGAACGAATGTCCCTGATAGAAATGTGAATGGAATTGGGAACATTTCTTCATTTCTTTTCTTGAAAAATATGGGTTTTGTTGGAAAATTGTTTTGACAAGGAACTTGTTGTATTGTGAACTATTTTGGAATTTTTATATATAAATTATTTTATATAAATGTGCTAACATGTTTTATCCTAGAGGCATGGGTTGGTAAGTCATCGGGGAAAACCTATTGAGTTTCATTACGCACGCCCTACTTTGGCACATTAGTGCTTTTGCAGATGTTATGTACTAGGACGTGGTCAAAGCTAACGTGTCACATGTCTAGAGAAATACTTCATGATACTTGGGCGGGTTCGTGATGTTGGAGCTTGGGGCATGTGGAGAATGGAGTTGGGTTGTTTTATTGTAGTCTTTGAGCTATATTTCCACTATTTACTCAGATGTTTTAGTGTTGGTTTCTACTGTGGTACTTTTGGTTGGTTTTTGATAAAATAAATGGTTGAGTTGTCTTAGTTTTTATCATGAATCACATAGTAGATTGGTTTGGTTATGGTTGTTGGTTTTGTGGAATGTTCAAAAATGGTAAATCATCACTCACTTATTTGAAACTCTCCAAAATTTATTACCAGCCTTTGGCACCTTGGGGATGTCGCTTAACGCCAAGTAATGACTCGTTACACTCTCAAGACAATGAGAATTGGCGGGTCATTACAGATAATGTTCCAGAAATTGGTCGGAGGATTTTTCTTGTTAACTCTATCCATATAATAATTTTATCCTTCTCTTTACCAGACATACACACCTCCATCTATTCATACCACATAATATTCTTCTTAGGGTGTCTTTATAACTAGAGTGGAGTGTTGCAAGAATATGATGGGGAAGAATATGTCAATGACCCTGATGTTTTGTCAACCTATCTATATGATGGTGAATGAGATTTTAAAAACTCTGTATTTAAGTTTCTTGGGAAATGGGGTGATTTCCTTATCCATGGGAGATATCCCCAAGGGGATTTTGACCAGGACACATTTTTTGAGTTGCCTCCTTAATATCCATGTCCACACCATGATGTGGAGGCCTATCATGGTAATGATCATATTCTTATTTGGTTGAATAGTTTATGGACAATTTTAGTGATGGTAATGTCACTCTAATTACCTCAAGAACACTAGAATTGGTCAAATTTGAGATATAGGCCTTGTTATGCATTGTGGTCAGAATACAACGACCTACATTTTGAAATTTTATTGGGATATGATCCAAATGTTTGGATTTTGATTATATTTGTTGGTAATCATCTAGTTTTGTGGTATTATAATATAGTTACTAGGAAGATACTAGAATATTCCAATAATATTCCTCATTAGTAACAAGAATATTATCCTATCCTGACACATGTTCTATTCTCAAATGGTGAGCCTTGGTCAGGATGTGAATATGAGCATTATACTATGCCTCTATAATATGTTTATTGTCAATCCTAGTAAGAATATTTTCCTTACAAAAGGTATATTCCACTCTCACATGGTTATACTCATTTGGAGTTGGAATATGTTACTATTCTAAAAATACATTCCCTGTTATAATATGCTGAAAAACATCCTGAATGGGAGAAGGGATATAAGACATCACTTGTACAACCTCAAAAGGATGCTGGAACATTCATTCATCAACATAAGTTGGAATGTGCACATTCTTCACAGATCTACTATAATATTCAAGGAAGATTCACTGATAGAAATATGATTTTATCTTGAGTCAGGTGTCATTATTACACTGTGATCTCTATCCATAATAGGGATTTAATCTATATATTGGTCATTTAGATTAGGTTTCGAGAGTTAATTGATAGTAAAAAAGATAATTTTTTGATGCATCATCCCCTATAACATGCTGATTCCCAACCATAATAGGGATATAAGCCCGATCATGGGCCTTTTGAATATGCTGCTGAACATTTATGACAGGCATGTGCTAATATCCCCGAGCAAGTTCGACTAACACTGGGTGATCTGTTGTCGGAATGGGATTATGATATCGTTCTAATGAATCATCCTTTATCATAATATGTTGATACTCCTCCTAGATAAGATAAATAATGTTCCCTTTCTCAAGAGAAACCAGTTTTTCATAATGACCAGTATAACGACCCATACTTTACATACATTTTTAATACTTCAAAATTGAAGCATACTTATTACAACATATAACAAAACCACGAAAGGACCGTATAGGTATAGTGTCTTTAGAAACTGGGAAACAAAAACAACTGGTTCATAAAGCGTCTACACTGTCTCCCATTTATTTCATCTTATCTATAGTCCCTTTTGGCATATCTTACTTAATAACAATCTTCCTGACCTGGGGAAAGAAAACATACAAAAGGGTGAGCTCAGATGCTCAGTAAGGGTAAACAAAAGAAATATCAATCACATCATATTCATAAGAACATAACTTTTGGAAATCATAACCTGCAAAAGAGAGCATAATTTCATAACTTGGGATAAATCATAGTAGTGAAATTTAATCCCAATAATCATAACATAAAACATGAATCTTTGTGGCATACACACATAATCATTGAGAATCATTTCTTATTATTTAAGACTCATTTCCAAGACTATCTTGGTGGACAAAGTTCATTTCTGAACCGATTTCACTCCCCATTTTAGTCCTGTTTCACTGAACCGGAATAACCTACAGTTCCAGCCTTGTCTATCTCATGAGATATAAAATCTTTACCCAATGCATTGGAGGGAGATATAGATCCCACCCATCTCATAATGATACCATTCTTATGTGTTCCATAAAATCATAAATCATACATCATTGCATAACCCATGTAATAAAAATGGGAATCGTAAACATCGTGACATCATCAAACAATTCATGTAAGATAAAGGAATTCATAAAAATAATTCCATCACAATAT
The DNA here is from genome assembly GCA_963277665.1 of Viscum album. Lineage (NCBI taxonomy): Eukaryota > Viridiplantae > Streptophyta > Magnoliopsida > Santalales > Viscaceae > Viscum > Viscum album. The sequence continues at coordinate 254,021,969 of OY728128.1, read as the reverse complement.
AATCAAATCAATCTAATAATAGGGATATAAACCGAACCCTATATTATCTTAGATGGAAAATAATTTTGATAAAACACTTGAACTCCATTCTTGAGGAAAATATCCTTTCAAATTCAAAAACATTTTACTTTTTTAACATGTCATACAATTTTAAACAAAATAATTTGATTAAAAATAAACTTGCAATCTTTTAAAGGAAGATTCTTGGAAATAATTTTTTAAAAATCCATTCATGCCGTATAAGTTAAAAAAAACATTATTCTCGTACTTTTTTCGGAAAAGTCAAAAACTACCTCGTACGAAAAATGACAAAAGATTCCTTTCATATATTTTACTAAAAACTCACCGAAGGGTAAAATTGGATTTAAACAGTTGTAGGTGTATGGAAATAAAATTACATATTGTGAAAACATGGATGTGGATGATAAAATACAAACCAGTAAATACCAAAGTATAAACAATCTCGGATAAAAATGAGATTGTGATATTTTCCCTTACCTTAGGTCTGATATGCTTTGTACGTGTCCGAACCTCCTGTATAATGATTTAAAAAATGTTATTTACTTATTCCAAAATCATACATATTTTTATGATATCATATATGGTCATATTCTTAGCTTCTTATTAGTAATATTTCATTATTACTTGTTATTCGGGTGTTTATTACTTTTTGTTATTATTCGTGTCTTGTCGAATAAATTCTTACTTTTCTTTTCAGTTTATAGATACCTCATTTCCATAATGGTATTAGTGTAATATATATCATATTTATTCACTCAATTCATTTATGTAATCATTATGCAATGAAAATCATGTAGAACGAGTCGCATCACATCGTGGAGACGATATTCCGTACATACGCACGAGCGATGATATCGTTCCCATGATCGTGGAATTGTATTGGAGTGTATGTAAACTATTTAAGAATCAATATAACTTTATAATAGTAATATATAGTCATTATTTACACCATTATACCCATCCAAGTAAGGTGGTGGTGGAAAATAGATTACACCATGGCGTGGAGACGGTATTCCGTAAGTACGCACGTGCGGTGATTTCTTTTTCCGTAGGATGGATAGATTGTGAAATAGGATTGTCTCATACTTATAATAACATATCAGTATATGAGTGATACTGAATTTATTACTTCATAATGAAACAACTATAGAAGAAGAAGTGGAAGAAGAAATAAAGATGAAAGAATCGGCAACAGACATTACCTCTTCTTTGAAGTGTTTCTTTGAGACCTCCTTTTAGGGCACTAAAATAGGTCTTTGAAGAAGACCAGAACCTCTAGGATGTTTCTATGGATGTTTATAGGAGAAATTTGTAGGGGTTGGCCGAGCTTGAAGGCACAACGTGGTTTGAGGAAGAGGGGGAGGAGGATCCCTTTTATAAGGAGGAGAGGGGCACCTTTGGAATAACAAAACATATTATTTTATTATAAAGTCAAATTCGGTTTTTAATAGCTTTAAATGGATATATTTTGAAGATAAGTTGGGTAGGGGTATAAATCCTCTCATATAATAGAATTTAGACAAGTTTAGGTTCCTATTTTAACCTTACCATTTAGATTTAACATTAAGTTAAATAATTTTACTTTTACCATGTCTTCTTGTGTTTTTATACTATAAGGTTAATAAACATACTATATCAAGCCAAACAAACCCCAAGTTGATTATTATTAATATATATATAACCGTATCTAAGTCATTTGGACGAACCATAGATTTTTAGGAATAAAATAACAATTAATAATATAATATTTGTTTTAAAAACTATTTTATGTCAATTTTGAAACTATTTAGTAATTGAATTTTGTGAAAATCATAACAAAATGATTAGTTCGAACCAAGTTACTTAAATCAATACTAACATGTCATATTAACTTATAAAATTATTTTAATTCATAAAAAGTCTAAATTACATTTATTTGGGTATTTATAACATCAATTATGTAAATATTTCATTAATAAGATAATTACTTCATCATCATTGTGTCATAAATAAATTACATTAATTAATGTCTAAAAATTATAGATAAAATACCATTATGTAGGAAATCGTTTTATCTTTCTAATTAATATTTATAGTCGAATTTATCTTATGTATAACCCCATATTAAAAATTATTTACTTATTAAACATTGATTTTAACTATTTTAACCCTTTTTTAAATAAATTAATAATAAATGTCCTAATCTAATCCAAGTGGGCCTAAATGGTCATATTTTATTCCTAAATTTGTTTTTGGTCGAATTACACTTGTCCAATAGAATTAGGACATGTGTTAGGGTAATAATAATATCATTTTTACCCTTAATTACTCTATTTACTTTTAACCGTGGTAAAAAACGTAAAAAGTTAATATTCACCAAAAAATTATTTTCATCTCATTGAACCACATTTTACTTACTTACATCAACTGTCTCTCTCGGATTTTCAAAATTCCACTCACAGAAGAGGTAAAATTATGTTTTATGAAAAATGCAGTTTTTTTAACTACCACTTAGTGGTTTCACTATTCATCAAAAATTTAAATTTTTCTGAAAAATTCCAAAATTTCACCCTAGGCTAATTTCGATATTCCGAATCCAAAAATGAAGTCCATTTTAAAAAATAAAATTTATAAAATTTCAAAAAGTGTTTATTACTATTCATAACGGCTAGTTTTAATAATATTTTAATAGCATATCATTGTTTAGTGAAACTCGGTATTGCGTACGACGCAAGCTATCGAGGAAGGCCGAGGTTGCGTGTAAAGCAAGCCAAGCTAGTGTTGTGTGTAGTGAAAGATTCCTTTAATGATTTATATAACATAAAAACATAATATTTCACATAAAAGTCTCGGGTGTTACGTTCTACCCCCCATAAAATGAATTTCGCCCTCGAAATTCGTCACTTTGTAACAAACAGATGATGATACCTCTCCCTCATCATATCCTCAAGATCCCATGTAGCTTCTTCTAATTGGTGATTCCACCATAAAACTCTCACCAATCGAGTGGTCTTCCTTCGTATGACTTTTTCGCTACGATCCAGAATCTCTATCGGCTGTTCTTCATAAGAAAGATTTTTCTCTAGCGGTACAACTTCTGAGCTAAGTACATGTGAAGGATCAGGTATGTACTTTCTCAAGAGAGATACATGGGACACATCGTGATCTTGAGAGATATTTGGTGGAAGCACCAATCGGTAAGCTACCTTCCTAACACAATCCAGTATTTCGAAAGGACCGATATATCTAGGGCTCAACTTCACCTTCTTTCCAAATCTCATGACTCTCTTCTAGGGAGATATTAGTAAGAACACTTTATTGTCCACTTCAAACTCTAGGTCTTTTCTTTGGTTGTCGGCATAACTTTTCTGTCGACTCTGAGCTGCTCTTAGGTTCTGTTGAATAGATCTGACATTTTCTGCCATTTCATCAACGAGATCCGGTCCTAATAGCTTTCTTTCCCCAACTTCATCCCAGCAAGTTGGAGTCCTGCATTTCTTTCCATAGAGAACTTCATAAGGAGCCATTTGAATATTGGAGTGAAAGCTATTATAATAAGAAAATTCCACCAAAGGTAGGTGTTGATCCCAACCACCTTTGAAATACATAGTGCAAGCTCTCAACATATCTTCTAGAGTTTGAATTGTTCTCTCAGACTGACCGTCTGTCTGAGGATGATAAGCAGTGCTGAAACTCAACTCTGTATCCAGAGTATGCTGAAGACTTCGCCAGAACTTCGAGGTAAATCTCGGATCCCGATCAGATATAATATAAAGTGGTACTCCATGCAATCTTGAAACTTCCTTTACATATATCCTAGCAAGCTGATCTAGAGATAAATCCTCTCTAATAGCAATGAAGTGTACAGACTTGGTAAGACGATCTACTATGACCCAGATAGCATTATTGCCTTTGGATGTTTTAGGAAGTCCTATGACAAAGTCCATAGTGATGTTTTCCCATTTCCATTCGGGTATGGGTAATGGTTGTAACATCCCCTTAGACTTCTGTCTCTCAGAATTAACTTGCTGACAAACCAAGCATCAAGAGACATATTCAGCAACATCTCTTTTCTTGCCATCCCACCCGAAGTATTCCTTCAGGTCCCTATACATCTTCGTTCTTCCAGGATGAATAGAGAATGAAGAACTATGAGCCTCATCCATCAGATCCTTCTTTAATTCCGGGATGGGAGAAACACAAACCCGATTCCAGAAATTTATTATTCCATCACAATCAAGGTTGAATTCAGGAACATTTCTCACCTTCTTTTGTAACTCGACATCTTCTTTTTGTGCCTATTTAATCTTCACATTTATATATGGTTGAACATTCATTTGAGAAAGATAATATTTTTCCCCTTCCATTATAATTCCAAGATCCATCCTTTGTAAATCCATAAATATTGGATCTTTTGTGATCCTCATTATGGATAAACTGGCACGGTCTTGTCGACTTAATGCATCTGCCACCTTGTTTTCTTTCCCAGGGTGGTAATTAATTGAGCAGTTGTAATCCTTAATCATCTCCAACCATCTTCTTTGGCGCATATTCATCTCCTTTTGTGTGAAAATATACTTTAAACTTTTATGATCAGTATAAATATCACACCTTTCACCATAAAGGTAATGCCTCCAAATATTTATTGCAAAGATTATCGTAGCTAACTCCAAATTATGAGTTGGATAATTTTGCTCATGGATTTTCAACTGTCGTGAGGCATAATCTATAACCATGTCATTTTTCATAAGAACACACCCCAATCCCTTCTTGGTTTCATCACCATATATTACAAACCTTTCTCCACTACAAGGCAGTGTGAGCACAGGTGCACTGGATAACCTTCTTTTCAACTCCTTGAAATTCTCTTCACATTCTACCATCCAAACAAACTTAAATCCTTTCTGAGTCAACTTGGTGAGTGGATTAGATAATCGTGAAAAATCATTCACAAAACGTCGATAATATCCAGCCAAACCAAGAAAAATTCAGATCTCAGTCACTTTTGTTGGTCTCGACCATCTTTCGATAACCTCTGTTTTTGCTGGATCCACAGATATCCCCTCTTTTGAGATTATGTGACCCAAAAATGAAACTTTTTGAAGCCAAAATTCACACTTGGTAAATTTGGCATAAAGCTTCTCCTTTCTCAGGGTTTTCAATATAATTCTCAAGTGATCTTCATGTTCTTCCTTGCACTTTGAATAGAAAAGAATATCGTCTATAAAGACGACCAAAAATTGATCAAGATATTCTCTAAAGACCCTATTCATCAGATCCATGAAGATAGCATGGGCATTAGTAAGACCAAATGGCATCACTAAAAATTCATAGTGTCCATACTTTGTACGGAAAGCCGTATTTGGTATATTCTCCCTTTTGACCCTTAATTGATGATACCCTGAATGAAGATCAATCTTGGAAAAGTATTGAGCTCCGCGTAGTTGGTCAAATAAGTCATCAATGCGTGGGAGAGGATATTTGTTCTTGATAGTGATCTTGTTAAGTTATTGATAATCAATGAAGAGTCTCATTGATCCATCTTTCTTCTTAACAAATAGAACAGGTGCTCCCCAAGGTGACGCAATAGGGCGTATGAATCCCATATCAAGATTATCTTGGAGTTGCTTCTTCAATTCTTGCAACTCAATTGGGGCCATTCTATAAGGTGTCTTTGAAATAGGCAAAGCACCTGGTACGAGTTCTATTGAAAACTCAACCTCACGATTTGGTGGAAGACCCGGTAATTCCTCCAGAAATACATCATCAAACTCCCGTACAATGGGAATATTCTTAATCATGACTTTCTCACAAACCATTTGAGATAAATAACCTTCATTTAGTGGAATCAATAACCATAAAATGGAAGAAATTTCCACTGGAAGGTTATGTTCATCCTTGCATCAATAAACGATCATAAATTGATCTGGAATTTGAAACATGACTTCCCTTATTTGGAAATTGATATGATCTCCATGTAGAGAAAGCCAATCCAAGCCAAGAATCACGTCAAATTCCACTATAGGAAGGATCACAAGATTTTCAGGAAGCACTTTCCCACAAACTTCAATCGGAGAAGAATTATAAACTTTTGATGCGACTGTTATGCCATTAGGTGTTGTCACAGCTAACTCAACATCTAATTGTTGAGGTAATACGGTAATACCCTTAGAAAATTCTTAAGAAATAAAAGAGTGGGTGGATCCAGAAACAAATAAAACATTTGCTACTTTAGAGTGGTTGGTAAGTGTACCTTTCACCACATCGTTATCGTTCTCCACATCGCTGATAGAAATTGCATGTGACTTTCCTTTTTCTTTAGCCATAAGAGTTTGTTGACGTCGACCATCATCATCAACACTTGGATTAGGGAATTTATTGGAATAATGTACCATCTCCTTGAACTTGAAACATTGAAGTGTAGTAGGTTTCTTCTGTGTATCCCTTCTCTTGTTTGCATCATTAGACATCTTCTTCCCATCATCGCGATATTCAAATTCCCGATGACCTTCCTTTCCACATTTGAAACATTTACATGTCCCTTTAAGACAACTCCCTCCATGTTTCTTTCCACACTTTGAGCATAAGGGAAAGCTCATCTTCTTTTCAGTGTTCTCTTTAGATTTTTCTTTGAATTCCATTTTCCTCTTCTTATCAAACCCATATGACTGATGGGTTACTCCAATCTCCATCTTGACTTTGAGAGCACATCGAACGATTTCCTCGTAGCTATTGAAGTCCCTTATGGCTAAGTCCCTTTGAATAATTGGTTTTAATCCAGTAAAGAATCGATTGATCTTACTCTCATGTTGGATAATAATACCAGAAGCGTACCTTGCAAGTCTTGTAAAATTTGCTTCATAGGTACCAACAGATTCATTATCCTTTTGCTTCAGTTCAAGAAACTATTTCTCCATCTTTGTTTAGAGAATACGAGGGAAGTACTTATTGAAAAATATGTTCTTGAACTCATCCCATTCCATGGACTAAATTTTATTCCTTTGCCTCGTGTTCTTAATAAGATTCAACCATTGATCAGCATCACCTTCCAAACGATACACTGCTAAGATGACTTTATCATGATCAAAACATTGAAGAACTGAAAATATCTTTTTATTAGTACTAATCCATAGTTCAGAAACTAATGGATCAGTAGACCCGCTGAATGAAGGTGGACACTGTCTCATGAAGGATTCAACAGAATGTTTCTCTTTCCTTTGGTCGTGTGGAAGTCATGCATGATACACAGCTTGAGAAAGTTGTGTGAGAATGGCTACAAGATTTTTCATTCCAGCTCCCATAACGTTTGGTTGCTTAGGGGGACAATCATTGCATTGCCCGTCGCATTCCGCATTAACACGATTCCTTCGGGTTCCAGCCATTGACTAAAACCAAGAAAAATAGTGTGAGCAACACTAATTATAATAGGAAAACCACATAATCAAGAATAACATTTCACACTTAAGGTCTTATCTTAGGTTATTCATGGCCATTTCTAAAACACTAAGATTGTTTTCTATGATTAAACTTATCCTTAGGGTTCTTACTAAGGCTTTCACATCCTAGTTTCCAATGGTTGACTATACCTTTCCTCTGATACCAACTATAACGACCCATACTTTACATACATTGTTAATACTTCAAAATTGAAGCATTGTTATTACAACATATAACAAAACCCCTAAAGGACCACATAGGTATAGTTTCCTTAGAAACTGGGAAACATAAACAACTGGTTCATAAAGCGTCTACATTATCTCCCATTTATTTCATCATATCTATAGTCCCTTTTGGCATATCTTACTTAATAAACTTCTTCCTATACTGGGGAAAGATAACATACAAAAGGGTGAGCTCAAATGCTAGGTAAGGGAAAAAAATAGAAATACCAATCACATCTTATTCATAAGAACATAACTTTTGAAATCGTAACCTGCAAAAGAGAGCATAATTTCATAACATGGGATAAATCATAGTAGTGAAATTTAATCCCAATAATCATAAATTAAAACATGAATATGTGTGGAATACACACATAATCATATAGAATCATTTCTTATTAGTCAAGACTCATTTCCAAGATTATCCTGGTGGGCAAAGTCCATTTCTGAACCGAGTACACTCCCCGTTTCAGTCCTGTTTCACTGAACCGGTATAACCTACCGTTCCAGCCATGTCTATCTCATGAGATATAAAATCTTTACCCAATGCATTGGAGGGAGATATAGGTCCCACCCATCTCATAATGATACCATTCTTATGTGTGCCACAAAATAATAAATCATACATCATTTCATAACCCATGTAACAAAAATGGGAATCTTAAACATCGTGACATCATCAAACAATTCATATAAGATAAAGGAATTCATAAAAATAATTCCATCAAAACATAATCAAATCAATGTAATAATAGGGATATAAACAGAACCCTATATTATCTTAGATGTAAAATAATTTTGATAAAACACTTGAACTCCATTCTTGAGGAAAATATCCTTTCAAATTCAAAAACATTTTCCTTTTTTAACATGTCATACAATTTTAAACTAAAGAAGTTGATTAAAAATAAACCTGAAAACTTTTAAAGGAATATTATTGGAAATAATGTATTCAAAATCCATTCATGCCGTATAAGTTAAAAAAACATTCTTCTCGTACTTTTGTCAGAAAATTCAAAAAGTACCACGTACGAAAAACGACAAAAGATTCCTTTCATATATTTTACTAAAAACTCACTGAAGGGTAAATTTGGATTTAAACAATTGTAGGTGTATGGAAATAAAATTAAATATTGAGAAAACATGAATGTGGATGATAAAATACACACCAGTAAATACCAAAGTATAAACAATCTCGGATAAAAATGAGATTGTGATATTTTCCCTTACCTTAGATCCGATATGCTTTGTACGTTTCCAAACCTCCTGTATAACTATTTAAATAATTTTATTGACTTATTTCAGAATCATAATTATTTTTATGATATCATATATGGTCATATTTTTAGCTTCTTATTAGTAATATTTCATTATTACTTGTTATTCGGGTGTTTATTACTTTTTGTTCTTATGCGTGTCTTGTCGAATAAATTCTTATTTTTCTTTTTAGTTTATAGATACCTCATTTCCAGAATGGTATTAGTGTAATATATATTGTATTTATTCACTCAATTCATTTATGTAATCATTATTCAATGAAAATCATGTAGAACGAGTTGCATCACATCGTGGAGACGATATTCCGTACGTACGCACAAGCGATGATATCATTTCCATGATCGTGGAATTGTATTGGAGTGTATGTATACTATTTCAGAATCAATATCACTTTATAATAGTCATATATAGTCATTATTTACACCAATAAACCCATCCAAATAAGGTGGTGGTGGAAAATAGATTACACCACAGCATGGAGACGGTATTCCGTACGTACGCACGCGCGGAGATTTCTTTTTCCATAGGATGGATAGATGGTGAAATAGGGTTGTTTAATACATATAATAAAATATCAGTATATGAGTGATACTGATGTTATTACTTCATAATGAAATAACTAAAGAAGAAGAAGTGGAAGAAGAAATAAAGATGAAAGTATCGGTAACGGACATTACTTTTCATTGAAGTGCTTCTTTGAGACCTCCTTTTAGGGCACTAAAATAGGTCTTTGAAGAATACCAGAACCTCTAGGATGTTTCTAGGGAAGTTTAGAGGATAAATTGTGAGGGTTTGGCCGATCTTGAAGCCTCAATGTGGTGTGAGGAATAGGGGGAGGAGGTGCCCTTTTATAAGGGAGGAGAGGGGCACCTTTGGAATAACTAAAAATATTATTTTATTATAAAGTAAAATTCGGTTTTTAATAGTTCCAAATTTATATATTTAGAAGCTAATGTGGGTAGGGGTCAAAATCCTCTCATCCAATAGAATTTAGACAAGTTTAGGTTCCTATTTTACCCATATCATTTAGATTTAACATTAAGTTAAATAATTTTACTTTTACCGTGTCTTCTTGTGTTCTTATACTATACGGTTAATAAACATACTATATCGAGCCAAACGAACCCCAAGTTGTTTATTATTAATATATATATAACCTTATCTAAGTAATTTGGCAGAACCATAGATTTTTAGGAATAAAATAACAATTAATAATATAATATTTGTTTTAAAAACTATTTTATGTCAATTTTGACACTATTTAGTAATTGATTTTTGTGAAAATCATAATAGAATGATTAGTTCGAACCAAGTTTCTTAAATCAATACTAACATCACATATTAACCTAGAAAATTAGTATAATTCATAAAAAGTCTCAAATTACATTTATTTGGGTATTTATAACATCAATTATGTCAATATTTCATTAATAAGATAATTACTCCATCATCATTGTGTCATAAATAAATTAAATTATATAATGTCTAAAAATTAAAAATAAAATACCATAATTTAGGAAATATTTTTATCTTTCTAATAAATATTTATAGTCAAATTTATCTTATTTATAACCCCATATTAAAAATGATTTACTTATTAAACGTTGTTTTTAACTAATTTAACGCTTCTTTAAATAAATTAATAATAAATGTCCTAATCTAATCTAAGTGGGCCTAAATGGTCATATTTTATTCCTAAGGTTGTTATTGGTCGAAATACACTTGTCCAATATAATTAGGGCATGTGTTTGGGTAATAATAATATCATTTTTACCCTTAATTACTCTATTTACTTTTAACCGTGGTAAAAAAAGTAAAAATTTACTATTCATCAAAAAATTATTTTCATCTCATTGAACCGCATTTTACTTAATGACATCAACCATGTATCTCGGATTTTCGAAATTCCACTCACAGAAGCGGTAAAATTATGTTTTATGAAAAATTCAGTTTTTTTTAACTACCACTTAGTGGTTTCACTATTCATCAAAAATTGAAATTTTTCAGAAAATACCAAAATTTCACCCTAGGATAATTTTGATATTTCGAATCCAAAAATGAAGTCCATTTTGAAAAATAAAATTTATAAAATTTCAAAAAGTGGTTATTACTATTCATAATAGCTAGTTTTAATAATATTTTAATAGCATATCATTGTTTAGTGAAACTCGGTATTGCGTACGACGCAAGCTATCGAGGAAGGCCGCAGTTGCATGTAAAGGAAGCCAAGCTAGTTTTGAGTGTAGTGAAAGATTCCTTTGATGATTTATATAACATAAAAACAAAATATTTCACATAAAAGTATCGGGTGTTACAACCAGAGTGTTGAGATATCCATGTTTTAGGTATAGGGATATTCTCCTGCCCATGTATCTATACTCGTTGGATAACATGATGGAAGAGTTATTCAACTATTTCTAAGATATATTAGCATTATATCAAAGTATCTATATGGATACAAACCTGCAAATTTTCCAACTCAACTATAAGCTAGAAGATATCGTCTATTGAAGTTGTATGTAATATCACTTATTTCCTCATTGCGTGATCAGAATATTCTAATAGAATTCACGCAAAGGGGTAGGGATATTAGTATCCCCAGTGAAAAATGTAGGAATATGACCACATACATGTCCCATACGAGATGAGATAGGATCCTTCTCACTGGTTACTACAGAAATATTTTAGTATACATCATTAGCAGTCTATGGATTATATCCCAGTCATGATTTTCCAAACCGTCCTCACTTAATTTTTCATCCTAGTTTCTCATCCATGGGGATCATCAGTGGGAGTGTTTCGGGTGTTACCCTTAACATGTGATTGATTGGTATTGATTGGTTGGTTCTAGTGTTGGATGTTGATAGGATATCTCCTTAAAGGCACCTGAACTAGAGGGGAGCTATATTTTACTCCCTGGTTCAAAGTCATAAAATACTAAAGGTAGAGATTTTCTCACTCTAGGGATATGCTCCCAAAGAGTTTTATTTGTGGAAACAAGGTCCACTATTTTAGCATTAGCATTCCTTATATGATGTGTACTCATCAATTTCAATTCATGGAAGCCCTCATGGGAATCTTAAAGTGTTATGATTATACTACATTGATTTCATTCTCAGACCATTATGTTCTACACCTGATGTTGAAGTTGTTGGGATGGTGAGATCATTTTGTGACCAACAGGGGTTGAATCCATGGATGATTTCTAGAACGGTCACTGGATGAAGACATTATCTCAGATCAAGGTGTTGTTGATAAGAACAATATATGCTGGAATGCATAAAACAAAGAATAAGTTCATCGATTAGTTCAATATCATAGGTATTATTCATGCTCAATTAGATAAACATAGTTAACACAATGGTAATTTTATTTTTAATGCATCCATTCTCCTCATGTGGACTTGTGAAATATAGGATAGAGTTATTTTATGGGAACCCTTGTTATAGAGGGTCATCTATAATATTAATTTTATGATTATCATAAATTTTTGTAAGATATTTAAAAAAAAGTGGTCTAACATATGGAAATCCACCCATCATTCTATTTTAGGTTTTTATACCAAGGATATTTTTTTCGGTAGATGATCAAAATAAAAATGGAATGACACGTGATTAACCGATATTTTTATTATTTTAAAGATTCATTTTGGGTTCATCATATTTGTTTTGATGGAAAATTGATGACATAGAACCAAAATTTGGTGAACAAAATGGTCTCATGAGAACTAGGAAGTAAATTATTTTTTATGTTTTTAATGAGTTTCCATTATTAAAAAATTTCAGATCATGTTAACCATTTTTTTTGACAAAATATAGGATGAAAGTGGTGAATTACGTTTTTCCCAGTTATTGATTATGAGGGGTTCAATTTCATTCACAATCACTTGCATCGGGTTACTATTTCTGTTCTAAATTGAAACTCTCAATGGTTCCCCATCCATAACTAGGTACAAACCTACTTTCCAACTATAGTCGGCAAGTTGGGGTTTCATAACCAATGACACTTATGGACACTCATTGGTCAAGAGGATGGGAGGTCAATATCATCAAACCCTTTTGAGGGGGGGAATTATTTCCTACTATGGGAATATCTTATAGATTTAAGATACGATAATGAATATCTTCCTAATATTGATACTATACTAGTTACACAAAAATTTATCATAGGATAACCAATATTATGGATTGAAGATGGGGTCACATTAGTGGATCCATTTTTATGTATCCTAGGTTCTTCTTCCACTTCCCATTAATGAATAGCTTCTTATATACTAAAGCCTCATAACTAGGAACTTTATAATTTTCTACCATGTTGGGAGGTGGTTAATATTCTGAGTAGGGGATTGAGACATTATGAGGCTTCCTACGTACCATATTTATTGATGGAATAAAAACCCACATATTTTTTTAAACTAGTGTAATTTAATATATTTTAGAAAGGACATATGTATGGGAACAAAGGAACTAGATGTTTGATATCTAGTCTCTTGGCGACACCTTATATATCGTATTTCTGGAAGGAATTAGAGTTATCATAGTTTTATCACACCCTTGGGACTAGACCCATTGTAGATTCTATCATATGGTGGATTTTTAAAATCATTCCACTCATTAGGGTTACATACTAATATTGCACAGGATCGTGGAGACTCAAAATGGGAATGATATGACTATTGCACCTTCCTAGGCCCATGTGACCAATTCATGATGTTAGAAACTAGGTAAGGAAAGTAATGATCTTTAGTGCATGTCGATGTTGGGCCTATGTGTTGGGACATCCATTGTGATGTTTTAATAATGATATTGGGCATTAGGGAATCAAACTATGTATTATTGATATGGAATGATCTAGATTCATTATAGTTCAGTTGGATACGTAGTCCATTGATGGATGAGATATAATGATCAGGCAATGGGAATGATTGGTTTCCGATGGTTGAAATGTTAGAGACCTGAGGACCATACCCTGAACTGGATGTGTAATTGAGGATATGACATAGGAAGGTGTCCTACATATCTTGGTTATTATTGGAATAATATTTCTCATAGTTCAATTGATCAAAGCTTACATAATGAGGCTTCCCTTATATTTATGTAAAAGAATACTATGCCTCTGATCATGACATACACACTATGTATTCACTATATGAATAATATGAATATTTCGACCCCATAATCCCATGTGAGATATGTTTGGTTTAGAAAACAAGATATGGAAAATAATTTATCTCATTACAAGTGAATGTGGTAATTATGCGATGGGGATTCCCTTTGTATGGTTATTTTAGATCTCCGACCTCAGAGAGGCATCCAATATATCATGGTAATAGCATGATTCATATTGATCGTATTTCTATTTATTTGGGAATAAACACAAATGTTTACATTTTTTGTAGGGATTACACACTGAGTATGAACAAGGTTATCATGTCTTGGGATTCCCCTTTTCCTTCTCCTAGTTAACTCCCTAACCTACATGAATTTTTTAATAAAATGCATTTATTGTCTGTCTTAACACAGAAAAGGATTCTTGGATATGTATTGTTATATTTTAGATAGTCCAAATAAAATTTTGTGATATAGTTGGATTTATCCAAGAATATTTCATATCCTATATGGCTTGTTTGAGGTCCATCATATGATCAAGGCTAAATTGTACAGAGGACATTTCAAGGTGTAGTCGGATGATCCTGGAATCCACCACATGAACCTAGATGACATGTTTAAAGGGAGTCTAATGATCTAGCTGAAATTACTTTTTGTCATCTCAAAATCTAGAAGACACGCTTGGAGGGTGTCGTGATAGTCAACACAATATTTCAGAGGGTGAAAAATGATCCACCTTAAATTTTATTAAGGATGTCATGAGATCGGGACAACATGTTTGAGGGACATCATGAGGGCTATTTGACTTTCCCAGGTGTTATCGTAAGAATAATATGACATGTACTACTTGTGCCATAAGATTTTGGAAACATATATGAAAGACACCAGAAGGTTTAAATGAAGATCACTGAGGTGTTATTGAAACATTGGTGGCATGATCGGGGTTCCATATAAAATTCTTTGACATGTAAAGAGGATATTTCATTATCCAAATAGTATACTAACGGAGCATCACAGGATATTGATGACAAGTTCTTGTGTTTTCTCATGAACTAGGTGGTTCACGTGAAGTAGATAAGGATTAGCATAAATTGTTTTCTCATAGTCTCATATTTTAGTCTCTATTCCATCCTTTTTGAAAAAAAACATTAGATTTGATCATTTATAGCATATTTTATGTCTCATGTGACCTAGCATATTTTAGGGATGTTCTATGTGTGACCTATTATAATTCATTCATTTGATCTATGAGTAGTCACATGATGTGATTATTAATTGCACCTAATTTCTATATTTTTCCAATACATCTTCCCTGATTGTATTTTTATTGTTTGTGAGATCATCCACTCCAAGAAATCTTATTTGGTGCTTGGGTGTGCTAGTGTGAGGATATAATGAAAATTCCTTCAATTTTTCATTTTGAGTAGGGTATTTATTGGCCTATCCACCGTGATTATGCGCCTCTATGTGTGGAACATATCATGAGAGCCTAGTTCAGAGTCAGATGATAGATTTTATATCTTAAATTTTGGTAGTTTCTATCATAGATCATTTTAGGGGAATCACATTATTCATAGTGACCACAATACCATCCTATCAATGCCTCATTTATTTGATTATAGCCAATTAATTGGGTCTTTAAGAATCATGATTAAAAGCCAAGTGAATTTCATATTGTCTGGATGACATGTTCAAGTGCCTTTGCGAGATCTGGGTCCCTGTCGAAAGAACCTTTGTGTGATTTCAAAAAACGTGTCTTGGAACCTTTGTGAGATAAGGATGGATTGTTATGGGGACTTCATTAAATATTTTCATCATACCATATGTTTTTTTGATATAGTTTTATGGAAAACCCAGGCACATCATGTGGGTTTTATAATAATGAGAGTCTTCCATCATTTCCCTCCATATTTATTTTTTTTATTTTATAATGTTTTTGGATCTCATGAGTTTGTATGTGTGTTGTAAAATACAATCACAGTACCACTTGGTGATGCATCATGAAACCAATTAATGGTTATATAAATATGAATAAAAATTCCTTCGAAAATTCAATATTACTTTCCTTAAGGACCCTATAGTGGATCACATAGTTTCCTATACATGTATGAGGCCCTTACTTTGATCAGGATGTCATGCTAGTTGGATTTCATTAGATGAGGTGGACATGTCGCTTGGTACCTACAGTGTATTATGAATCACTAGAGGAGTATCAAATGATTTTTGTTGACCATAAGATGCCCTTTTATTTCACCTATTTCTTTTAGTTGTTTATTTTTACAATGGAATGGTTTTTTTTTGAGTTATCTTGAGTGTTGTCAAAGATAATCATTCAACTCATCAATTATGTGTCACATGATATTTATGAATGAAAGAGGCTGCCAAATTTTCAATATTTTCTTCTTATTTTCCAACTATTTTTGGTTGGTTTTTTAGGATCCCATCTCTTAAAAATTTTCATGACTTATGGGAACTTATTCTACTATTGTTGTGTGGCCACTAATTGTCTATGGTTACTTCACTGATGAAATAAGATATTTCAATTGGGATTCACAAAATATCCAAAGGTAATGAGCTGTGTGTGTCTATACAAATGAATATTCTAAGGACATGTGATAATTTTTCTTTTGAGGGTTCACAAGATCTGTATGATCTTTTACACCTTGTTATTCTTTTCCTTTGTGGGAAAAAATAATAACCATATTCAAGTATTTCTTCCTTTCTAAATTTTTTGAATCTCATTTGGGGGAATCAAAAGTCACACATTCCATCTCTTATTCTAATTTTATGGTCTAATGGAACATTTTCATTGATATCCTTATGATTCAAGTCTTAGGGAATTTTGTGATTTATTCCATGTTTCGAGATTTTGATTTTTCATATACAGAGTATATTTTCCAAATGTTATGTTAATGTTCTTATACTTTTATTCTCATTTTATATTATGTAATCATTCATATCTCCCTTTTTTTCTAATAGGAATCTATGAAAATCCTTTCTTCTATTTATTTTCCCTATGATATGCAGAATGATATTAAGTATGACATGCCAAAAGAGGATCTAGTTATTATAAAAATAAGTGGGAGACGACGTAGATATTTTTTTAACCAGGTGTTTTTGAATCCACTTTTCCATATACTCTAGACCAATATAGTTATGGTATGTAATTTGTTATCTTATGTAATGAATATTCTTCTAAAAATATGTAATATCTAGGTATGAATATTATGGTCCATTATAGTTTGTTTCAGATAAAATTTTAATTAACCTATAGAAACTAAGAGGAGAAAACCATTGTATGAACCCTAATGATACGTCAATATATAGGTTACAATCCTATAATTTTGGTAATGATCATTAATAACCTATAATTTAACCTAACATGTCATGGATTGAAATTTCAAAATTAATTTTTCATCATTATATTATTTTCCCATCTGTTATTTTTGGTTTTAGTAAATTGATGGATCCCGAAGGAAACATGATAATTTTGAATGTGATGGGAAATACTATGTTTTTCCTATTAAGAAACTAAATATTATAAGAGAAAGAAAGAAAAATCATATCTCTATGCTCACAAAACATTTTCAATATATGAATCACGCTAGAAATCCAATTGGGGAAAGGATGTAATAATATTCTATTTAATCCTTCATGAGGTAGTGTCCAACTTATATAAGTGGGTCTTCTTATCCACTAGTGTCCTAGAAATGAATCAGCACCACTGAAAGGATATTTTTCGTTCTCCAGTGTTCATATCATGATAATGTAATTTTTGATGTATATCATTTGTGAGGTGAAGTAGATAAATAGTTGAATATTATCCAGAATATGAGGGAACATCATGAAATTGGATCTATGGAATGTGATGTGTTTAATAAATTATTTTTTAATAATTACTTTCCCTGTATTATTCATATGAAAATAGATAGGTAATTCCATGATTCAATGGAAAAGTATGATAAATCTATTGGAACATATGAAGAAAATTTTACAAGACTTGTGAGGTATGGTTATGGAATTATCATCAAACCTAAATGTATGGTTGATCAATTATTTAGTGGCTTAAAACCATTTTTCCAAAGAGAATTATAAATTAGAGACTTCAGAATATATGAATAAATCATCTTATGTTCCATCAATGAAGGAATAGATGTTGGATTTACATATTATTCTCATGGTTTTAGATGAAAGGAAATATAGAGTTTATAGAAAAATCCTAAAATCATAGAGAGAAGAATATGATCATTCCATTATTCTCAATGTGTGGGATTAAACATGGATGATATTGTCTTAATGGGAATACTAAATTCATTAAGTGTGTAATGTATGGTCATTAAGAAATTTATTTCTAAAGATATGGTATGAAGTTAGATAATAATGCAAATATTGATAAGGCTACAAATAATGTACCTCCCACACATCAGTTTTTCATGTTTATGGAAAATGGGTATTATGCTAACCAATTCCACAACATGAGGGTTAATGATTATGATCGATTCTAGAAACCTCAAAAGGCCAAATAGAAAAAGTAAAATCTCAACTAATCACTATTGGTGATGTTGAGTATGATAATTAAATGTTAAAAGGAACACATGCCGACCACTCTAAAATAGCTGATGTATTATTTGATTCTAGATCCACAAACTCTTTTATTTATAAATAATTCTATAAGGTTATCAATAAATCACCTAAAATAGTAGATATTATTTTATCTTTGAAAAATACTAATGAAATAACAATCATATCTCAAGTTTATATTTCTTCTCCGGTTGAAGTTTGTGGGAAAGTGCTTCTAAAAAATCTTTTGATTCATTATTTAGTGGAATTTGATGTCAATATAGGCATGTATTGGGGTCTTCTATATGGATATCATATCAATTTACAAGGAATGGAAGTCATTATTCCTATTTTTAAAAAACATATGATCATAAATCGATGCAAGGATGAGTTTGAAATTCTAATGAAATGTACCTCCATATTGTGGGTATTAATTCAAATAAAAAATTATTATGTATCTTAAATGGTTAGGGAGAAATGAAACATTAAGGATAAACCTAATGTATCAGATTTTTAAGATGAATTCCTATAATAATTACCAAGTCTTCAACCAAATCCTAAAGTTGAGTTTTCAATATAACTCGTACCTGATGCTCTGCCTATTTTATAGAATCCAAATATAGTTTTGCATTTAATTTTGAGTAAATGAAGAAGAAAGTCTTGGATAATAATCATAAATGAATCATATTCCCTAGTGAATCACCTTGTTGTGCACCTATATTGTTTTTTTAGAAGAAATATTGATCAATGAGATGATTTAGTGATTATCTAGAACTTAATAAGATTACAATCAAGAAATAGTATCATCTTCCCTATATAGATGAAAAAAATTATCATATACATAGAGTTCAATAATTTTTCAAGATTTATCATCATTCTGAATATTTTGAATATATGGTCAATAAAAATGATATACCTAATAAGGAATTACTTACAAGGTATGGGCACCATGTGTTTATGGTGATGAATTTTGGTCTTACTAATACCACATCTACATTCATGTATGTATTTAATAGAGTCTTTAAAGTATATCTTGATTAGTTTGTAGAATTCATTATGGATGATATTACTGTAAATTAAATGATAAAGGGATAACATGAAGATAACTTATGGATTTTACTAAAGACCCTTATAATGTAAAATATTTATGAAAAATTTATAATTTTTGAAATTTTTTCTTTAGAATGTTTCTTTTTTGGTCACATAATTTCAAGAGAGGATATATCTATGGATCCATCAATGATAGAAGTTATTTAATGTCTCCCTAGACCAAAATTGGTGACTAGGATCTAATTTTTTTCATAGATTAGATAGATATGATCGACACCCTGTATAGAATTTCTCTTCATTGTCTAATAAACTAACCATGTTAACTCATAAGGCTTCCATTTTTTGTTCGATGAGTGAATGTGATTAAAATTTTATGGAACTAAAGAGAAGGTTTTTCAATTCCCATGTGTTGAAATTATCCTTTAGTGGATAAGGGTTTGTAATTTATAGTGATATATATATTAATAGATTGGAATTGTTTATCATGATAAATGAAATTGTTATAGCTTATGCCTCACGAAAACTAAGGGATCATGAGAAAAATTACCTTACTCATGATTTCATGTAAGTGACAGTTATATTTTCATTAATGATATGGAGGAATTATCTTTATATATAATATTCTTATATACATAATGATCAAAAAATCATAAATTATATAATCACACACAATGAGTTTGATATTAACCATAGAATACAGTTATAGTTGATTAAAGAATATGACTACTCAATAAATTACCACCCAAAGAAATAAAGAAAGATGGAATATTTATTGTGTTAAGAAGACCATGGAAGCCTATATATTATGAGGATGAAAAATCCTACTATTTCTATATTTGGAAAAAATAGTTTTGGAAATATTGAAGATAGGGGAGAAATAATACCTTTCTGAAATGAATGATTAATCATATGTACAAGTGAAGATTATGGAGCCATGAAAGGAATTTGTATAGATGAAGAAGAAGGAAAGAATGTTTCATTAGTTCAAATTTGATTTTTTCTATATAATAATGTTTATGAAGCATGATTATGTCCCTTTAATACTAGAATTAATGATGGATCTATCAGATGAGGCTCATAATTTGTCATTTTATATTCATCCTAGAAGAATAAATATATATAGATACTTGAAAGTGTATTTCTAGTGGGATTGTAGGAAAAGTGATATTTCATAATATGTTTCTTGGTTCCTGAAATGATGAAAACATAAATATGAGAGACATAATCCTATGGTGATGTTATGAATATTACCCATACTAGAATTGTATTGGGAAAACATCTCCATAAATTTTTTCATCGGACTCCCCAAAACATATAATGTGTATTATGCTATATGGGTTATATTCAATTTCCATAAAAAGTCTCCAAAAATCATTAATATCATAGAATATTTTTATATTGATGAAATTTCCATAATATATATTATGGTTGTTGAAATATTTCTTGAAGTACCACCTTTCATTGTATCTTATCTGGATTGGATGTTTACCTCGGTGTTTGGGAAAATACATCAATAAAAGTTGGATACGGAGTTATATTTTAGTACTACATATCATCCAATAAAAGATGGTTATTATGAGAGAATCATTAACGCACTAGATGAGATGCCAAGACTTTTATCTATGGATTCTAAATGTGGTTGGTATCAACACCTTTTATTGGTATAATTTTTTTACAATAATAGTTTTCACATCAACATTAAGATGTATCCTTATGAAGACCTCTATAGTATGAAGTATAGAAATTAAAAATGTAAGAATTACGTTTTATAAATAATGATATTCAGACCAGATCTAGTTGAGGAAAAGGAAGAGAATTTTAGATCTATTCCACAATAATTAAGAGAATCTCAGAGTCGACAAAAAAGTTATGCTGAAAATCATTAGAATGATTTCAAGTTTGACGTGGGTGACAATTCATTCCATAGAATATCTCCTTGGAATAGAGTAATGATAATTGTAAATAAGGGAAACCTAATCCCATTGTATATTGATCCTTTTGAAATTATTTATCATTTTGGAAAGGTATCTTATTGATTAGTTGTAACTAACCGAACTTTTGAATAATTTTAGTATCCTAAAATTGTATGTTGTTTTATTTTGTACTCAAAAAAACTATATCCATTAATTAATGATGTGAGAATAATTAAAATAAGACCACTGGGTTTTGACTGTTATATGAAATTTGGTCAATATGACCATTGGAAACTAAACTCTTAACATTATGATTATCATTTATAAATACATGTTATCATGGTTAATTAATACAAAAATAGGAGTCGATGGCCTCATCTAGTAGACTCAGGCAGTACGAATCCCATCTATCAGAGCATGGGAAGGAGGTTGTGTCACTAGTCATTGCTCTAGACCAAGCCGAAGCAGAGCTTCAACATCTGGATCTTAAATGGAATTTCCTACGGTAGAATTTCATGCTGATAGAAATCACCGCTCGGGCAATGTTGTCCGAGCCGCCCCAATATTATATCACCATAGCACACCTTACTCATTGGTCTATGATGGTGTTATAAGGGGCTAAGTAACGATACCTTCATTACTTTGTACAATCCTTTTGTATAAATAAAATTGTTATTTCATCATTCCTGTTTTTGGAATAGATTTTCATAATAAAGTATTTGTCTAATTAAGATAAATTTGACAAATTGATTTTAGAAGTAAAAATTGCACTTTCAAAATATTTGTCATACATAGAAATTTATTATGCTAAAATAAAAAACATTTTTGAATTTAAAATGTCAAAATTAACATGGGTTGAATTTTTAGAAATTTTTCAAAGAATTTTAAATTTGATGAATAGTGTTTTTATGAATAGTATTTGATGAATAGTGTTTTTGATAAATAGTATAAAAATATTTTTTTATTAAACAACTTTTTCGATGTAATGATTTTTTAAAATCCATCATACATGGTTTTAATTAGGGTAAAAAATGTGGTCAAATAAGATCCAAATAATTATTTGGTGAATATTAACATAACCTAATGAATTGTAATGAATAATAAATCGGGAAAAAAACAGAAACATCACCCATTAATGTATAAATACAATTTAGACATCTTAAAATTGAAAAAAAAATCATTGTATAAGTTTTGTTTTTTTCTTTTGTATGTCATAAATATTTTATTCACAATTTTATAATTCATTTAACAATATAAAATGAAAATTTATTTTCTTAAAGTGTAATTATAAATTATTACTTTATTACCTTATGGGTATACCATAATTTTATGGGTCCTCTGTTAGTTTTTCAAAGTTTTACAAAACAAGTTATAGTTTTAGAGTTTTTTATTAAATAATGATTTTATTTAGAAGATAAATTAACAATCATTATAAAATTATTATCATAAAATGGAGTTGATTTTTGAATCCAGAACATCGAGATTATATTGGGTTTAATTTATGATATTTTTATAAAATGTTTTGTTTTTCGGTGAATAGTGATAATATAGTTTTGAGTTTTAGTGTGTTTAATGATATAATTAATGATATGATAATTATGTAATCATTCTGATCATCTTTTGAATAGTAAGATATTTTTTGTGGTGTCCCAAGTGGCCAATACCATGGGAAAATAAAATGGGTAAGCCCATGGTTTGGAAAACACCACTGATGAGGTGTCCCTTAGAAATTAATAAAATATTCCATCACTTTTGCTATAAATACCAAGTCAATCCCTCCTTCCATTAATTCCAAAAATCCTCCTCAAAAGATGTCTTGTCTTTTTAAATCCCAAGGAGTTCTCCCAAGGTTCCCTCAAGCCTGTCAAGGTCCCAACCTATGAGCATTCGATGTCAGACAACAAGGTAAGGGAACCTTTCACCCTCCTCTTATAAGTCATGACTTCCTTTATGTTATGTCTTATAGATTCCATTTTATTATGTGGGGATTTTTTCATATATTTCCCTACTACTTTAAATTTCATTTCCAATTCATGAGATACCCTTTCTGCTCTCATCAACTTGTTTTCTGAAAGTTTTTTAGACGTCATTATGCTGTTGGATTTTGGTAACAAAAATCACATGATCTCTTTTCTTTCATGTCTTCTTTTTATGTGGTATGTCATTAAAACAACCATAACATGATATTAATTAAATTTTATTCTATCCTTATACTATGTCATGAGTTATTTATGAGTGGGTAACCCTTGTACCCTATCTTTTTAATGTTCTCTAAAACCATGTTATATTGCATTTATGTTGTAGAAATTTCGTCTCGAAATCTCTCTCTTTTTTTTCAAGAAATTATCTTGTTTTATTTATGAGCATAACAAAATATATAATAATATCTAAAGTTATTCATCAACACATTTAATTTATCTATTTGATTCTATAGTTTACATAAATTAAACCCTCATTACTTTTCCAAGGGTTTAAAATTACATAACGATCTTGTTTTTAAGCAATTTTAAAATGCCGCGATTTTGAATTGAAACAAATTTATTTTACTCTATTTTAGTTATTTATTAAATTTATGGTTATCATCTATGTGGATCACATGAAAATAAATACATATTAATGGTTCACCTTGACAGAGCTCCAATTCATTGGGTAATGAATTTAATGTCATGATATGACAAGTTTCATGATACCTTGGTGAATAACCTCAGTAATTTCTTTATGAGACATCAGGGATGAACCTTGGTGATATGTTCATGAATGTATAAATTAAATGTTGTATCCACTTATCCCTGTTATGAATCATTTTTTCTATGATATTTATCTTCTTCCATTTCCCATTTCTTTATGTTTTTCTTCAAGTTCTTATGGATTTCACAAGTAAATTGATTCCCTTGCATTCCTTACTAGGCCTTCTTCCCACCCTTTCATTCGTTGTATGTCTCTAGGTTATAATATGTTGTAGTTATTTGTTGGATTATCTCTTCAACATGATTTTCAAGGGGATTTAAAAGGGTGTTTTATGTTTTCATGTATTTTTTTACTGATTTCCATGACAATAGACATTGAAGGTCCTCTTTTTGTAAAATATAATGAAAATTTTTGTAATAAAAAGGAAGGAGTCAATAGTTGGTATCAAAGGATAGTTTAGTTATTTATAGAAATTAGGCTATGTCATAATTAAGAAGAACCCTATAGAAAAATTTAAATATTGGAAAACTTCCTGTTATTTTGGTGAAATATTAAGTATGTGATTTTCAAACAAATAAATCCCTATCTGGATATGAAAAAGTGGATGTGGCTCTTGAACAGATGTACATAAGAGTAAAAAATCCCACAAGTAGTTGCGGGCTTGACCCGGGGTATCCTGGTATAGGAAAATGGGCCTTGCTGCAGTCATGGTTTGAAACTCTTGGGGGATATGTTCGGTTAATTATATGCTTTTTATGAATCATTGTTAATGATTTATAGAGAAACGTAATTGTTTACACAGGAAGTTTTATGAAATAAAATCATTTATAGTTAAAAGATTGAAACATAAAATAAACATATCACTAAGGTTTTATTCTATTTGAAAATGGAGGTCAATAGAAAGAACCGTGCAAATGGTGACCGCAATGGACCATGCACTGATGGCCCTCCAATGGAAGCCGGAATGGAAACTTTAATGAGAATGATAAACCAACCATCTCAAGATATGGAAAATAACATGAATCACGTAGAGAGACCAATCTCACCATGAAGGAAACAAAATTCAGTTGAGTCCTCTAGGCGTCAATGAACACCAACCATTACTGGATCTAGTGACCCATGTATTGCTGAATAGTTGATCAACTCAATATAGAAGATCTTTTCTGTTTTCCATTCTGTAGAGCATGTGATGGTCACCCTCCATGTTTATCACTTAGAGGGAGAAGCTGATCAGTGGTGGGAACAGATTAAAAACATGATTCCAAGAGTGGAGGTTGAATCTATGGAGTGGGAAGAGTTTAGAGATATCTTCTTCAATATGTATTTCCCTTGTTCCATGATAACAAGAACAGAGAATGAGTTTCTTGAGATGAATGAGGAAGAGAATGAATCTATGGGAAACTACATGATGAACTTTACAAGGCTATCACATTACTCCTCAAGTTTGGTCATGGATCCAAATGGTAAGGTTGATTGATTTTTTGGTGGACATAGACATCATCTGTGAACGAATCTAGCCAATCAAGACTATGATATCTATGAGGAGATAGTGATAATTGCGATGAAATTTGACTTAGAGTTTGGCGAGACGCTAGGGTATCATAAATATAATGACAAGAAAAGATTGATGGAGCTAGGATTATGGCATAATTATGATAACATAATAAGAGGAAAGCAATTGAAACGTCCAATGTGTAATAAATGTGGGAAGAAGCATTCAGAGAACAACATGATCAGGAGCAGGAAGTGAAAAAAGTGTGGAAGAGATGACCATATTGTGCGGAATTGACGTAGTGAGGAGAAGACTTAACATATCAACACTAATGACCTGGGGAAGATGGTGCAGGCCCTACCTGATATCCAATTCTATAATTTTGGAAAACTTGGTCACATTTCCAATCATTCTCCAAATCCAAGGGTAGTGGAGGGGAATCACCATCAGCTACAACAATAACTATGGGAAGAAGGTCATACATCGGCAATCAATACTGTGGAAGATAATTCACCAAATGATTTTGTGGAAGGTACTCTTGTTGTTCTCTCAAAAATATCAAGTACTTTGATTGATTTTGGTTCTAGGAATCTATTATTTCCTCCATGTTTGTAGAGAATTTAGAATCAACCCTTGATTTTCAAAAAGTATAGTTATCAGTCAAGACTCCTAGTGGGATTATCCAAGAATTTACAGTGATTAGAAACTCTTGTATTTACATTAGTTACCAAAATCTTATATCTAATATAGTAGTTATTTCCATGCTAGAATTTGACATTATACTAGGAATGGACATGATCTTAATGTATTATGTTATGATAAAATGAAGATGAAAGGAAATCAAAGTAGTCTTGAATGGAAAACCTATGGTTGTCTTCCAAGGAGAGATATCTCAACCTGATCGATGACTAGAATAACCACTTATATCCTTCTCTATAGAGTTGATCGGTGAAGAAGATGAAGGAAATGAGAATACAAGGATTGAAAATGTCCCCATCATCCAGTAATAGGTTGATGTATTTCATTAGGAGTTAGACAGACCTCCCCCATAAAGAGAGGTAGAGTTCTCCATTGAACTCGTACCTATATCTCATATGATATCACAGACCCCATATAGGATAGAAAATGTGGAGTGGGAGGAATTAAAGAAACAACTCCAAGATCTATGGGAGAAGGGTTTTTTCCGGATCGAGTGTGTCTCCTTGGGGAGAACCATTTTTTCGAAGAAGAAGGATAGATCAATTCTGTTATGTATTGATTATAGAGAACTGAACAAGATCATAGTGAAGAATAAATACCCTAATCTAAGAATTGATGACTTATTTGACCAACTTCGTCGGTCTCAATTATTCTCTAAGAATGATCTCTATTCCCATTATCATCAATTGAGGGTGAAGAAGGAAGATATTCCAAAAACTGCCTTCTGATCAATATATGGTCATTATGAGTTTGTTTTTATTTCCTTTAGACAGACTAAGGGACATGATATTTTTATAGATTTGATGAATCGAGTCTTTAAGGACTACCTTGATAAATTTGTGCTAGTTTTTATTGATGATATTTTGATATATAACAAAAGTCTTAAGAAGCATGAGGATCATATAAGGGTTATTTTACAAACTCTGCAGAAGGAGGGGCTTTTTGGAAAGTACATAAAATGTGAATTATGGTTACAACATGTTGCTCTCTTGGGGCACATTGTTTCTGAAGAAGGAATCACAATTGACCATACTAGACAAAAGTTGTAGATGTCTATCCTCAACAAACAAAAATAACTCAGATTTGTAGATTCCTTGGATTATAGGGATATTATAGGAGGTTTGTGAAAAAAATTCACAAATTTATATTCCATTAACCATTTTAACTCAAAAAGGTGTCATGTTAATTTGGAAAAATGAGTGTGAGGATTGTTTTTAAAAGCTGAAGAAGAGATTGGTTTCTACACCCATATTAACTTTGCTATCAAGTGGGGAAGGATTCGTTATTTTTAGTGATGAATCTCTGTAATAGAATGGGTGATTCCTCATGAAAATTGACAAAGACATTACTTATGTATCGCGACAGTTGAGGAATCATGAGAAAAACTACACTACACATGATCTGGAGGTGGTTGGAGTCATTTTATCACAAAAGATATGGAGACACTATCTTTTTGGGGAGAAATGTGATATATACAGAGACCATCAAATTTTTAAGTATATTTTCTAACAAAAGGAATTGAACATGAGACATAGAAGATGGTTGGATCTTCTCAAAGACTATTATTGTTAAATTCCTTATCATCTAAGAAGAGAAAACAAAGTCACTCATGCATTAAGCATGATGGCCCAGTTGTTTTTTTGATGATGAAGATTCAAAGAGATTCATTGATCAATGACCTAGTAAAGCTGGACATGAGAATTATAAGGGAAGGGACATCATCAACCCTAACCCAAATGATTTCTCAATCATCATTACTAGATAAGTTCTAGAAAGCTAAAAAAGATCATTTTTTGCAGAAGAAGTTCAAGGATATGATGTATGGAAGGTTTCTGGAGATCAATATTGATCAAGAAGGTGTACTAAAATTTCATACAAGATATTGTGTTCAATGTCTTATATATATAAAGAAGGATCTGTTGGATGAATCTCATATATCTACTTTCTCTCTATATCATGGAAGCATGAAAATTTATATGGATCGTTATTTGTGGGATAATATGATATAAAGGATTGCTGACTACACATCAAGTTGCCTGGTATTTCTTCATGTGAAAGAAGAATGACAATATACTAAAGTTGTATTGCAACCACTACCCATACCAGCATGTAAGTGGGACAATATCAGTATTTGCTTCATCACTAGTCTCCCGAGAACATCCAAAGGAAACAATGCAATATGGGTTATTGTGTACCATATCACCAAGACTTCCAATTTTATCATTATTCGGGAATATTTCACTCTTGATCAACATGCCAGGATTTACGTAAAGCAAGTGGTAAGGTTGTGTGGAGTTCCACTTTCAATCCTATCTGATCATGATCCAACGTTCACATCAAAATTATAGAGAAGTCATCAACATGATCTTAGCACTAAATTGATTTTTAGTACAACCTATCACCCCCAAACTGATGAGCAATCTGAAAGGACTATTCAAACACATGAGGAAAAGATGAGAACATGATCAATGGAATTTAAAGGTTAATGGGATCAAAATCTCCCTTTCTTGAGATCTCTTACAGCAACAGCATGCATTCTAGCATTCAAATGGAACCCTATGAAGATCTATATAGGAAGAAATGTAGAACTCCTACTTTTTGGGATGAAGCTAGTGAGAGAAAGCATCTTGGTCTTGATCTTGTGTAGGAGATGACATAAAACTTCCTTTACATCCATCAACATGTTAAGGCTTATCAGAGTTGGAAAAAGACCTATGCTGATAACCTTCAAAGGGATATGTTGTTTGATGTTGGTTGTAAGGCATTTCTTCGATTTTCACCTTGAAAGACACTCATGATGTTTGGAAAGAAATGGAGCTCATCCTTAGGAACATTGGCCCCTATAAAATCACTGATCGCATGGGAGTAGTGTCCCATCAGCTTGCACTTCCTCCAAATCTAGCACAATTTAATGATGTCTTCCACATATCCCTATTGAGGAAGTACATAAACGACCTTTCCCATATACTAAATTCAGAGGTGGTACAATTGGAACATGACCACTCATACTGAGAGAAACCGATGGAGATCTTGAATCCAATACACAAGGCTCTATGCAACAAGACTAAAAACATTTTTAAGGTGTTGTGGATGATCCAAAAATGTGATGAAGCCTTCTGGGAAGCAGGGGAGTCTATGAGGCAGAAGTACCCACACCAATTCTCTTCTGAGGGTACGAGTTAAAATTTTGAGGATGAAATATATTAAGTGGGGAAGAATGTGACAACCAGAACATTTGAATAATTTTTGTGTTCTAAAATATTGTTTTATTTTATTTTTTACCCAAAAAAACTATATCCTTTAACTAATAGAGTTTTTTAAATTAAAATAAGACCACTAGGTATTGACTTTTTTATGACTATTGGTCAATATGACTATGGGAAACTAAACTCTTAATGTTATGATTATTATTTATACATAAAAATGATCATGGTTAATTAATACAGAAAGAGGATTTGATGGCTTCTTCTAGTAGACTCAGGTCATAAGAATCCCATCAATTGGGGTTTGGGAAGTAGGATGCATCACTAGGCTTTGTTTTGGACCAAGCCCAAGATGAGCTTCAACATCTGAAGATTGAACGGAATCACCTATAGTAGAAGTTCAAGCTGATAAAAATCACAACTCTGGAAATATTGTCTAAGCCGCCCCAATATTCTATCACCATAGCACACCTTACACTTAGGTCCTACGTAGGTGATATAGGGGGCTATGTAATGAGACATTAGTTACTTTGGGTAATCCTTCTGTATAAATAAAATTGTTATTTCATCATTTCTATTATTGGAATATATTTTCATAAAAATGTATATGTTTAATTGAGATAAATTTGATAAATTGATTTTAGAAGTAAAAATTTTACATTTCCAAGATTTCTCAAACATAGAGAATTATTATGGTGAAATAAAAATCATTTTGGAATTTCAATTGAAAAAATTAACCTAGGATGAATTTTTAGAAATTTTTCTAAGAATTTTCAATTTGATTTAATGTGTTTTATAAATAGGGTTTTTTTGTTGATTATTATTTGAAGAATAGTGTTTTTTTAAAAATAGTATAAAAATATTTTATTATTAAATAAGTTTTTCTATGATATGATTTTTAAAAATCCATCAGACATGGTTTTAATCAGGGTAAAAAATGTTGTTAAATAAGATCAAATTATTTTTTTCTGAATACTAACATACCCTTATGAATAGTATTGAATAGTAAATCATCCAAAAATATAGAAACATCACCAATGAATGTATATATACAATTTAGATATCTTAAAATTTAAAAAAAAGATCATAGTATAGGTTTGGGAATTATAGTTTGTAAAAAATATTTTATTTAAAATTTTATAATGAATTTAAGAATTTAAACTAGAAAATTATATTCTTAAAATATAATAAAAAATTGTAACTTCATTTTCTTATGGTTATATGATAATTTTATGGGACCTTGATTAATTTTTCATTGTTTTACAAAACAAGTTATAGTTTCAGAGTTTTTTTAAATAAATAATGATTTTATTTACAAACTAATTAAAAAATATTTTAAAATATATTTTCAAAAAATGGAGTTCTTTTTTTAATTCAGAGAATCTGTATTAGGTTAGGATGAATTTTTGAGATTTTTATATAATGTTTTGTTTTTCAGTGAATTGTGAAAACATTGTTTTGAGTTTCTGTGTGTTTAATAACATCATTAATGATGTAATAATGATATAATCATTCTGGTATACTAGTGAATAGTAATATATGTTATGAGGTGTTCCAAGTGGCCAATACCATGGCAAAATACCATGGAAAATCCCACTGTTTTTCAAACACCACTGGTGAGGTGTCCCTTGGAAATTAATAAAATATTCCATCACTTTTTCTATAAATACCAAGTCATTACCTCATTATATCCATTCCAAAAACCCTCCTCAACGAAGCAATGGTCTTTTTACCTCCCGAGGAGTCCTCCCAAGGTCCCCCCAAGCCCCCCAATGTCCCAACCTGCGAGGTTTCAAATTTACTGTTCAATGTAAGGGATCCTTTCACCCCTCCTCTTTTAATTCATGACATCCTTTATGTTATGTCTTATTGTTTCCATTTTATTATGTAGGGGTTTGTTCTTCTACACCCCTACTACATTCCATTTCATGTCCAGCTGATGAGATACCCTTTCTGATCTCATTAACTTGTTTTCTGAATTTTTAAGAGATGATGTTAGGTTTCCAAATTTTGGTAAATAAACCGCATCATCTCTTTTCTTTAATGTTTCATTTGTTATTTGGTATTTCATTCAAACAACCATACCATGATCTTATTTAAATAGTATTATATACTTATACTATGTCATGAGTTATTTATTAGTGGGTGACTCTTTTCCCCTCGCTTTTTAATATTTTTAATACCATGTTATATAGTCGTTATGCTACAGAAATTGCATCTCAAAATATCTCTTTTTTCCAAATAAATTCTATTTTTTTATTTATAATAATAACCAAATCTATTTTATTTTCCTGAGGTATTCATCATGAAATAAAATTTATCTATTTGATTCTGGAATTTACATACATGAAACCCTTATTCCTTTTCTAAGGGTTATAAAAGACATAACAATAAGGTTTTTGAGCACTTTTAAAACGTCATGATTTTGTAGTGAAACCCATTTATTATAATCTATTTGGGTTAATTATGAAATTTATTGTTATGATATATGTGGATCACATGAAAATAAAGAAATATTATGGGTTCTCCTTGAAAACACTCAAATGCATTTGGTAAAGTATATAATATCTAGAGATGACAACTTTCACGATAACTTGGTGAATAACTTTGATAATTTTTTTATGAAACCTCAAGGATGAACCTTGGTGATATGTTAATGAATTCATAAAGTATATGTTGTATCCACATATTAATATTATTTATCATGTTCTTATATCTATGATATTCCCATTTTTACATTCCTTATATCTTTATGTTTTTCATTAAATTCTTATTGATATCCCATGTAAACTGATTCCCTTTATTTCCTTACTAGGCCATATGCTCACCATTTCCTTTGATGTATGTCATCCAGTTATGATATGAAGTAGTTGTTCATAGGATAAACATTCCAAGTGAATTATCAAGGGGATTTAAAATAGTTTTTAATTTTTCATATATTTTGTTCCGGATTTTGAAGACACTAGACTTTAAAGGTCCTCTATTTGTAAAATGTAATGAAAAGTTATGTATTATAACGGTGGGATTCCAATGTTGGTATCAAAGGATAGTTTCGTTATTTATGAAAATTAGGCTATGAACACATTAGGAAGAACAATATATAAATGTTTAATTATATGATAACATCCTCGTGTTTTTGTGAAATATTATGTAAATGATTTCTGAACAAATAAATCTCTATCTGGATACGTACAAGGGGATGTGGTTGCAGCACAGATGTACCTAGGAGTGAAAAATCTGACAAAGAGTTTCGGGATTGACCTGGGTTATCCTAGAACACAGAAATGACACTTTAATTACTCTTAGTTTGACACTCCCTGGGGATATGTTTGGATAATCATAAGCTTTTTATGAATCATTATGAAGGATTTATAGATAAATGTAATCATTTAAGCATGATGTTTTATGACATAAAATACTTTATAGTTATAAGATTGATAAATGAAATAAGATTCTCACTATGGTTTTATTATTTTAGAAAATGATATGCAATAGGAGGAACCTTTCAAATGGTGACCGCAAAGGACCATGCATTGATGACCCTCCGATAGAAGCTGGAATTGAAATGCACATGAGAATGATGAACCAACTGACTGAAGTTATGGGAAATAACATGAATCATTCTGAGAGACCGATCTGACCATGAAGGGAACAACATTCTATTGAGTCCTATATGTGTCAATTACCACTATCCATCAGTGGATCTACCGACCCATTGATTGGTGAATAGTGGATTAGCTCTATAGAAAATATCTTTTCTATGGATTGCTGTTGAGAGTAATAAAAGGTCACCCTGGCTGTTTATCGCTTTGAGGGAGATGATTATCAGTGGTAGAAACTGATTAAAAACATGAGTCCTAGAGTGGATTTTGATTCTATGGATTGGGATGAGTTTAGAAAGATCTTCTTCGACTAGTATTTCCCTCTTTCCATGAGAACAAAAATAGAGAAGGAGTTTCTCAAGTTGAAGCAGAAAGAGAATGAATCTATGGAAAGATACGAGATGAACTTCACAAGGCTATAATGTTACAAATCTATCATTTTCATGTATCTAAATGGTATGGTTGATAGATTCTCCAGTGGACTTAGACATCATCTGTGAATGAATCTAGCTAATTGAGACTTTGATAGATTTGAGGAGATCGTGCGAAGTGTGATGAAAGTCGAATAGGAGTTTGGTGAGACTCAATGGTCTCATAAATCCAATTACAATAAAAGATCAAAGGAGACATGCTTAGGGAAGAATTTTGATCAGGGGAGAGGAGGCAAGAAAGTGCAACTTTCCATGTGTAATAAATGATGGAAAATTAATTTGGGGAACTAATTTCTTGGGAGAGTGATGTTCTAAAAGATTGGAATAGAAGTACATATTACATGGAATTGTCATTGTGTGGTGAAGCCTCAACTTCCAAACACTAACGACATGGGGAAAATGGTGTAGGACCTACTCAATGTCCATTTCTGTGTGTGTGAGAAATTTGGGCACATTGCCGATCACTGTCCAAATCCGAGGGCAGTGGAGGGGAATCACTATCATCTTCAACAACATCCAAGTGAAAACGGTTGTACTTTTTCAATCACTACGGTTGAAGTTGAATTCCCAAATGATGTGCTGGAAGGTACTCTTTTTGTTCTCTCTATACTAGAAAGTACATTTTTTGATCTTGGTTCAACGCATTCATTTATTTCGTCCATGTTTGGAAAGAATTTAGAATCAACCCTCGATTTTCTAAAAGTAGAGTTATCAGTAAAGAATCCTAGTCGGATAATCAAGGAATCATCAATTTTTAGAAACTCCAGTATTTACCTTATTTAGAACAATATAATTTCAAATCTAGTAGTTATTCTCTCATTGGAATTCGACATTATACTAGGGATGGACTGGCTCTCAAAGTATAACGCTAAGATCAAATGCAGAAGCATTGAAATATTAGTAGTCTTGAATGGAAAACCTATGGTTATATTCCATGGAGAGATATCTCAACCAGATCTATGTCTAGAATAACCTCTTATATCCTTCTTTATATAGTTTATCCCTGACAAAGAGTAAGTAAATGAGAGTATAAGGATTGAAAATGTACCCATAATCTATGAATACATTGAAGTATTTCCCAAGGAGTTACTTAGACCTCCCCCTGAAAGAGAGGTAGAGTTATCCATAGAACCCCTAACTGGATGTCATCCAATATCAACGACCCTGAATATGATGGAACATTCGGAGCTAGAGGAATTAAAGAAAAAACTCCAAGATCTTTTGGAGTAGGGGTTCATCTGACCAACTGTGTCTCTTGGGGGAGAACCTCTTCTCTTTTGGAAGAAGTAGGATGGATCAATGAAGTTATTTATTGATTATAGAGAACTAAACAAGAACACATTGAATAAAAAAATACCCTCTTCCATGAATTGATGACTTATTTGACCAACTTTAATGGGCTAAATTCTTCTTTAAGACTGATATTCATTATGTTTATCATCAGTTGAGGGTGAAGAAATAATATATTCTAAAAATTTCCTTTCTATCAAGATATGGGAATTTTTAGTTTGTTGTTATGCGCATCAGACTGACTAATGCACCTGCTGTTTTTATGGATTTGATGTATAGAGTCTTTGATGACTACCTTGATAACTTTTTGGTAGTTCTTATTGATGATATTTTGATATATTCTAAATGTCGTGAGGAGCATGGGGATCATATAAGGGTTATTTTAAAATCTATACAAATGGTGACAATTTTAGGAAAGTTTAAAAAATGTGAAATCTGGTTACAACCAGTTTCTTTCTTAGGGCACAATGTTACCAATATAGGAATAACAGTTGACCCTGGAATGAAAAAAGTTGTAGAGGTATGGCCTCATCCTAAAAAAATAACTAATCTTACTAGTTTCCCTAGATTATAGGGATACTATATGAGGTTTGTGAAAAACTTTTCATGAAATTCTAATACATTAAGAAAGTTTACTTGAATGGGGGTCATGTTAATTAGGACCAAGGATTGTGAGGAAAGTTTACAAGAGCTAAAGAAGATATTGGTTACTACACCCATGTTAACTCTGCCCCCAAGTAGAGAAGGATTCTTTATTTTTAGTGATCAATCTCTAAAGAGTATTGGGTTCATCCTCATTCAAAATAAAATATTCATTGCTTATTCACTGTGATAGTTGAAGACTCATGAGAAGAACTATCCTATGCATGATCTGGATTTTATTGTGGTTTTTTTTTCTCTGAATATATGGAGGCACTATCTTTATGGGGTGAAATGTAATATATACACATACCATAATTTTTTTAAGTATATTTTCACAAAAAATAATTGGACATGATATATTGGAGATGGTTAGAACTTCTCAAAGACTATGATTGTTAAATTCATTATCATCTAAGAAGAGAAAAAAAGAAGCTGATTAATTAAGAAGAAAATACCGAGTTGTTCTTTCCATGATGAGGATTCAAAGAGATCATTTGATCAATGAGATAGTAATGTTGGAAATGGGAATTATAAGAGAAGGGACACCATCACCCCTAACCCAATTGATTTCTCAATCTTTATTACAATAGAAGATCAAGAAATCTCAGAATGAAGATCCTTTGTTGCCAAAGAAGTTTGAGGATGTGAAGGATGAAATGTTTCTTGAGTTCAATATTAATCAAGAAGGTGTATGGAAATTTCATACAAGATTATGTGTTCCATATTTTATGGAAATAAAGAAGGAACTGCTGGATGAAGCTCATAGCTCTACATTCTCTATATATCCTGGATGCACAAAACTTTATAGGGACCTTCTTGATCATTTTTGGTTAGATAATATGAAAAGATAGATTACTGGATACATATCAAGGTTCCCAGTATATCAGAAATTTAAGGCCGAATGAAAACTTCATAAAGGGGTATTGAAACCACTACCCATACCATCATGGATGTGGGAAAATATCACTATAGACATCGTCACTGGTCTCCTAAGAACATCCAAAGGAAATAATGTGATATGAGTTATTATGGACCATCTCACCAATACTTCCCATTTTATCTCTATAAGAGATGAATTATTTCTTTATCAACTAGCCATGATTTATGTGAATAATGTTGTAAGGCTCCATGGAGTTCCACTTTCTATCGTATCTAATCATAATCCGAGGTTCACATCAAAATTCTAGAGAAGTCTTCAACATTCCCTAAGAACTGAATTGAATTTCAGTACAGCCTATCACCACCAAACTGATAGCTAATATTAAATGACTATTCAATCACTCAAGGACATGCTGAGAACATGCTCAATGGAATTTAATAGTAGATGGGATCAAAATCTCCCTTTAGTTGAGTTCTCATACAACAAAAGTTTCCACTAGAGCATTCAAATTGAACAATATGAAGCACTATATGGGAATCAATGTAGAAATCCTACTTGTTGGGATGAAGCTAGTGAGAGAAAGATTCTTGGTCCGAATCTTGTGCAGGAGATGACAGAAAACGTTGATGCCCCCAGCAACACATTAAGGATACTTAGATATGGTAAAAGAGGTATACTGACAACCATCAAAGGGACTTGGAGTCTAATGTTAGTGATATGGTCATTCTTCTAATTTTACATTGGATGACATTCATGAGGATTGGAATGAAAGGTAAGCTCCACCCTACATTTATTGGACCCTATGAAACCCTTGATCACATGGTAGTAGTGGCCCATCGGGTTACACTTCCTCCAAATCTAGCATAAGTTCAAGATGTCTTCAACGTATCCCTCTTGAAGAAGTATATATCTGAACCTTTACATGTACAAAATACAGAGGTGGTACAACTAGAATATGACCTCTCATATAAGGACCAGTCAATGGAGATCTTGGATCATAGAGACAAGGTTCTATGCAACAAAAATACCCACCTTGTTAAGGTGTTGTGGAGGAACAAAAAATTTGAAGAAGCCATGGGGGTACTAGAGGAGTCAATGAGGTAGAAGTACACACACCATTTCTCTTCTGAGGTTACAAGTTCAACTTTTGGGGATGATATTTCTTAAGGGGGGAAGTATGAAATAACCCAAACTTTTGAATAATTTTTGTTTCCTAAAATTGTGTGTTATTTTATTTTGTACTCAACAACACTATATCCTTTAATTAATAATGTGAGTATAACTAAAATAGGACCACTGGGTTTTGACTGTTATTTGACTTTTGGTCAATATGACGGTTGGAATCCAAACTCTTAACGTTATGATCATTGTTTATAAATTCAAGTGATCATGGTTAATTAATATATAAAGAGGATTCGATGGACTCTTCCAGTAGACTCGGGTCGTGCGAAGCCCATCTATCGGAGCTTTAGGAAGGAGTTCTATCACTAGGATTTTCTCTGGACCAATCCCACGCTGAGCTTCAACATCTGAAGCTTGAACAGAATCACCAATAGGAGAAGTTCAAGCTGATAGAAATCACCACTCAGGCAACTTTGTCAGAGCCACCCCAAGATTATATCACCATAGAACACCTTACACATAGGTCCCATGCAGGTGTTATAAGGGGATATGAAACTAGGAATTTTTTAATTTGTGTAATAATTTTCTATAAA
The DNA here is from genome assembly GCA_963277665.1 of Viscum album. Lineage (NCBI taxonomy): Eukaryota > Viridiplantae > Streptophyta > Magnoliopsida > Santalales > Viscaceae > Viscum > Viscum album. Next base: position 253,983,757 of record OY728128.1, on the reverse strand, counting down.
TAAAATTTTTATTTCATCATTCATGTTTTTCGAATAGATTTTATTAATAAAGTATATGTTTAATTAAGATAAAGTTGATAAATTGATTTTAGAAGTAAAATTTGTACTTTTAAAAGATTTCTTATACATAGAGAATTATTGTTGTAATATAAACATCCTTTTTGAATTTCAAATGTCAATATTAACCTAGGATAATCTTTTATAAATTTTTTTTAAGAAGATTCAGTTTGATGATTACTTTTTTATGGATAGTGTTTTTTGATGAATAGTGATTTCAGATGTATAGTTTGTAAATATTTTATTGTTAAATAACCTTTTCATTGAAATGATTTTTAAAAATCCTTCATACATTGTTGTAACTAGGGTGAAAAATTTTGTTAAATAAGATCAAAATAATTTTTTGGTTAATATTAACATACACATATGAATAGTAATGAATGTTAATGAATAGTAAATTGGCCTTAAAAATAGAAACATCACCCATTAATGTATAAATACAATTTAGACATCATAAAAGTGAACAAACAATCATAGTATATGTTTTGGTATTTTTTACGTCATAAATATTTTATTTACAATTTTATAATTAATTAAATAATTTAAAATGGAAATGTTTTTTCATAAAATGTAATCATAAATTTTTACGATATTGTCTTGTGTTTATACGATATTATAAGGGACCTCACTTACTTTTTCATGGTGTTACAAAACAAGTTATAGTTTTAGTGTTGTTTTTTTTGATTAAATAATAATTTTATTTAAAAATTAAATTAAAAATAATTACAAAATTATTTTCAAAAAATGGAGTTCATTTTTGAATCCAGAGCATCAGTATTAGGTTAGGGTGAATTTATTATAATTTTATAAAATGTTTTGTTTTTAACTGAATAGTGAAAAACAGTTTTGAGTTTCGGTGTGTTTAATGACATCATTAATGGTGTAATAATGATGTAGTCATTATGGTATAATTGATAATAGGAAGATATGTTATGAGGTGTTCCAAGTGACTAATACCATGGGAAAATAACATAGCAAATACCATGGTTTTGCAAATACCACCGATGATGTGTCCCTTGGAAATTAATAAAATATTCACCTCATTTTTGCTATAAATACCAAGACATTACCTCATTCATTTCAATCCAAAATCCTCCTCAACGAATCTATGGTCTTTTTACCTCCCAAAGAGTACTAACAACGTTCCCTCAAGCACCTAAGGTCCCAACCGTCATGTTTTCGATGTCACTCTTCAATGTAAGGGAACCTTTCACCTTCCTATTTTAAGTCCAGACTTCCAATATGTTATGTCTTATAGTTTTCATTTTGTTATGTGGGGGTTTTTAATTCTATATACCTAATAATTTCCATTTAATGTTCAATATATGAGATACCCTTTCCACTCTCATCAACATATTTTCTGTATTTTTAACATACATAGTTAGGTTGTCGAATTTTGCTAAAAGAAATCACATCATCTATTTTCTTTCATGTTTCCCTTTTATGTGGTATGTCATTCGAAAATTTATTCCATGATCTTATTTAAATATTATTATATCCCTATATTGTTTCATGGGTTATTTATGAGTTGGTGACCCTTGTCCCACCTCTTTTTAATGTTTTCTAAAACCATGTTATCTAGCTGTTATGATGCAGAAATTTTGTCTCATAATCTCTCACTTTTTCTCATGAAATTCTCTTGTTTTATTTATGAGAATACCCAAATATATTTTCATTTATAGATTTATTAATCAAGAAATAATATTTATCTATTTTATTCTATAACTGACATATATGAATCCCTCAATTCTATTCCAAGGGTTATAAAAGACATAACGATCATGTTTTCATGAACTTTTAAAACACCGTGATTTTGACGTGAAACCCTTTCATTTTACTCTCTTTGGGTTATTTATGAAATGTATGGTTATTATCTATGTCGTTCACATGAAAATAAATTCATAATTATGGTTTACCCTGATAGATCTCCAATGCATTGGGTAATGAATTTAATATCTAGAGATGACAAGTTTCACGATACCATGGTGAATAACCATGGGAATTTTTTATGACACCTCGGGGATGAACCATGGTGATATGTTTATGAATGTATAAATTAACTGTTATAGCCACTTATTAATGTTAGTAATCATGCTATTTTTTGTATGATATGCCTCTTTTTATAATTCCCTTGTATTTATGTTTTTCATCTTGTTCTTATTGATATCAATAGTAAACTAATTCTCTTGCTTTCCTTACTGGGCCTTCTGGTCACCATTTCTTTGGATGTATGTCTGCATTATATGAGATTCAGTAGTAGTTCATTGGATGAAATTTTCAAGATACTTTTAAATGGTATTTAAAATAGTGTTTGATGTTTTCTTGTATTTTGCTCCTGATTTCCAAGACACTTGACTTTAAAGGTTCTCTGTTTGTAAAATGTGAGGAAAAGTTATATAATAAAAAGGCAGTATTCCATAGTTGGTATCAAAAGATTGTTTAGATATTTATGGAAATTAGGTTTTGAAACATTCAAAAAATCCCTACATAAATGTTTAAATATTGGAAAACTTCCTATTATTTTAGTGACATATTAATTAAGTGATTTCTAAAAAAATAAACCCCTGTCTGTATACGAAAAAGTGGATGTGGCTCTAGCAATGATTCAAGTAGGAGTGAAAACTCCGAAAAGGAGTTACGGGCTTGACACGGGGTATCCTGGTACATGAAAAAGGAATTGCTTCACTCCTGGACTAACACTCCTGGGGGATATGTTTGGTAAATAGTAATCTTTTTATGAAACATTGTGAATGATTTATAGAGAAATGTAATACTTTAAGCATGATGTTTTAAGACATACAATAAATTATAATTAAAATTATTAATAAACTAAATAAGCTTATCACTATGGTTTTATTATTTTATAAAATGGCGGGAAATAGTAGAAACCATGCAAACAGTGGCCGCAATGGACCATGTGCTAATGGTCCTCCAATGGAAGCCAGAATGGAAACTTTCATGAGAATGATGAACCAAATGACTCAAGTTATAGGAAATAAATTGAATCAAGCTGAGAGCCTAATCTCACTATGAACGTATCAACATTATGTTGAGTCCTCTATGTGTCAATGACCACCAACCTTCAGTGAATCTATCGACCCATTGATTATTGAACACTGGATTGGCTCTATAGAGAAGATCTTTTCTATGATCCACTATTCAAAGAAAGAGAAGGTCACCCTGGATGTCTATAACATAGAAGGATATGTTGATCACTATTGAGAAGAGCATAAAAACAAGAGTCCAAGAGTGGAGATTGAAGCTATGTAGTGGGATGAGTTCATAGGGATCTTCCTCTATAAGTATTTTTCTATTTCAATTAGAACAAGAATGGAGATGGTGTTTCTCGAGTTGAAGTATAAGGATAATGAATCTGTGGGATTCTAAGAGATAAACTTCACAAGGCTATCACGTTACACCTATAGTTTTGTCATGGATCCAAATGGTAAGGTTTATATATTCTTAGAGGGACATAGACCTCATCTATGGAAGAATATATCCAATCGAGACTGTGATATCTATAAGAAAATCATGTGAAGTGTGATGAAAGTCAAACTGTAGTTTGGTGAGATGAAAGGGTCTCATAAATCCAACGATATGAAATGATCGATGGATCCTAGCATAGGTATGACTTCTGATCATGGAATAAGGGGAAAGACCATGACACGTACCACATGTAATAAATGAGGGATGATGATTTTAGAGAACTTCCTTCTTGGGAGTGGGAAGTGCTACAAGTGTGGAAGAGATGACCATATTTTTCGAAATTTTCGTAGTGAGGTGAAGCCTCAACTTCAAAACATTAATGATAAGGGGGAAGTTGGTGCAAGACATATTTTATTTCCAATGCTATAACTATGGAAAACTTGGGTACTTTTCCAATCATTGTCCAAATCTGAGGGTAGTGGAGGGGAATTACCATCAACCTCAGCAACAACCATGGGAATAAGGTGATACTTTTTCAATTACTACGGCTGAAGTTGAAGCGCCAATGTATGTGGTGGTTTGTAATCATGTTGTTATCTCAAAGTTAGCATGTACTTTGATTGATTATGTTTCTAAGCATTCCATTATTTCCTCCAAGTTTGCAAATAATTTAGAATCAACCGCCGATTTTCTAAAGGTAGAGCTATCAGTCAAGACTCCGGATGGTATTATACAATAATCGTCAGTGTATAGAAACACTAGTATTTACTTTAGTGAGCACAATATTATTTCAAATCTATTATTTATTCCTGTGCCAGAATTTGGCATTATACTATGGAGGGACTGGCTCTCAAAGTATAATGCTAATATCAAATGTAGAAGAAAGGAAATCCCAGTAGTATTGAATGGAAACCTATAGTTATCTTCCAAGGAAAGATATCTCAACCTGATATGTGCCTATAAGAACCTCTTACATCCATATTTATGGCATTGATCAGTGGAGAAGAAGAATTAAATGATACTATAAGGATAAAAAATTTCCCCATCATCCAGGAATACATAGATGTATTTCCTAAAGAGTTACCCAGACCTCCTCCTAAAAAAGAGGTTGAGTTATCCATTTAAATCATACATATATCTCATCAGATATCAAAGAACCTATATAGGATGTACAATGTGGAGCTGGAGGAATTAAAGAATGAACTCTAGGTTCTTTTGGAGAAGGGGTTTATCCGACCGAGTGTGTCTCCTTGGAGAGCACTTGTTCTCTTTGTGCAGAAGAAGGATGGATCAATGCAGTTATGTGTTGATTATATAGAACTAAATGAGATAATACTGAAGAACAAATAACCTCTTCCAATAATTGATGAATTATTTGACTAACTTCAGGGGATGATGTTCGGTGAACCGATTTAGATTTCTATAAAAAGCATGACTACATGCCATGTAGTCTGAGGAACCCACACCATGCAGGTCCCTGGATACAGCGTTTAAGGTTTTGCTTAATTTTAAGTATCACACACAATGTGGGGACCCTACTTGCCATGTATCCTTATATTGGAGGCCTGACATATACTACATGAGTACACAGTCACAAGAATGGACAAGAACACGCCATGTGACAGGATACATGGATATGGCCATATACATGGATTAAACCCCGTTCGGAGATACACAACATATACTGAAGTACAAGTACAAGGGTATATGTACACGAGCACAACCATAGAGAATGATAACGATCCAGCATGGTCAAGGAATGTCATGTAGTCCACCTACAAGCCATATAGGACTACAGGGGAAGTGATCCGTGTACCTATAGGGACACGACCGGGTGGTGGAGAAGGACCACATTCCATGTAGTTCCCATATAATTCAATGTACCCCTTCATTCCTTTTAAAGAAACATAATCATCTCATGTCTAGTTTATTTGGACTAGAATTTTATCCCACAAATAGGAAATCCTATGTGCATTTTCATATAGAACACAATGGTGGACACTGTAGTTGTTTTTGTGATATTTTGTGATATATTATGGGTGTAACCCTTATTGAGGTGATGCTCGATAATCATAGAGATTACTGAAGATCATGAGGTATTTATAGTGGCACCCTCTTTCTAGGTAGTGACAGGTTCCTCTATCAACTTTTAGTGTGAGAGCCTTATACTGGGATAGGGAATGGGTCCTATAACTATAAATTTTTTTGAACCATCTTGCCTAAGTAGTTCATGGGTCCTTGACTATGGGAGTGGTAGCCTCTAGATGGATTGGGCATGTTTCCTCTATCTCCAATCAGAGTTTCACCCCTGTTGTATCATGGAATGAGTCCTCGATTACCAGAGTGTAATCCTCCATTTAATATTGGGCATGAGTCCACTGTAGATAGCTAGAGTAGAACCCTAAATCTAGGCAGGGTATATGTCCTCTATCGATCTAATTAGTGGAACCCTCTTATGGAGTTAGGGTATGGCTCCTCTACCATCAGCGTGGCACCCTTCAGCTTGTTTGGGAAATGATCCATTAGATATATGCTAAGTGGAACAATCCTTTTATACCAGGTCATGGTTCATCTACCAATATATTGTTTCCCCTCAATTATGTCACACATGCGTAAGGTGTGTCTTGAATTTCATGTTTTCTTTTGAATGACATATGGGAAGTTGGGCATCATTGATGGACTCCTAGAACATATAGAAGTATTTCCTAGGTTGAGCTATGAGATAGTTATCCCCATCTTTTCCATTTGGGGTTTTTTAGTTTGAAAATATATATATATACATATATATATATATATATATCAATTTTTTTGATTTTTTTTACTCTCTATGGCAGGTAGAAACGTGACATGTTGTCAACCAACACGACGTGTTAAGATCCCTTTGGTTGGATGATGTTACTTCATTGATTTATATTGAGTTTTTTAATGTCTTTATATCCATTCCTACTTTTTCCCTTACCCCACCCCCCCCCCTAATATTTTGGTAATCCTAATTGGTATGTATATGTCCAACCTTTAGTGGGATTTTCCCACACATTTCCTTTCTCATGAAGATGATAGATAGGGCAGCGGTGACGATAGATAAGCATAAATATACAAGGTGAATTTGACTGAATATGGTGGCCAGATCATAGAGTTCATGAGATTGTCTCTCAGATATCATGTTCTATCTAGTTTTTTCATTTTTAGGCATTTTTAATGTTCAGTGTGTATTTTTTCCCTCTTCTTTTAGTTTTTTGTAGTACTCTTGTAGAAACCTATACATTTTTCAGGATTGGTTTATATTTTTTATGTTTCATATTTTTATTATTATTCTTATACACTTATGCATTGATATGGTTTGTTGTGTTCATATTGGTACAATAGGTAAAGGGATACCCATGATAGAGATATACCCTAAATATTAATTTTTGTATGATACATGTTATCCAATATCATAAGGTATGATAAAGTTATATTATATTTGAAAATATCTAATAGAATATTCCCTGAATTAGAATATCATTTAAATTTATATAGATATATCACAATACAATAACATGGCCTACCATATTTTACAATATTTCTATATTTTATAGTGTGGATTGTAATGTAGAAATAATTTTAGGTGGGATAATGTTAACAGGTGAAATGATTGAATCACTTAAACTAGTTATCACTAACAAACATAACATAAGATAATACTTTAAACCGGATCACATAAATGAATTCATGGAATTAATACATAATAATCTATCCATTTACTCTTATTTTATTTAACATAAGGATAAAATTAATGATGGACTGTTTAATCCTATATAACTAGGGTACTACAATTAAGATACTTATTTCAATCATTGAAAACACTTCCATGAATTCACTCTTACAGTTCTTTTACTTGTCCTCCATTATTTATTTGATATGATAGAATATCATGGGTTGAGGAGGGTGTTACACATGATAATAGTGGTTAAGTTCCATCCTATGGATATATGAGGGAGACAATAATCTATTTTAGAGGGATAATCATCATGAAATTTAATTTATAACTTTATCAGTGTATGGTATACAAATAAGTTCTTCATTTGGTTATAGGATGGTCTCTGTATCAAACATGGTAGATCAGGGGAACAAAATTTTTAATTACATCAACTACATTGACCATGTGTTAATATATACCTATAAATCCATCACAATTCCAAAAAAAACATAGAGATATAGATTTTCAACCCTAAAGATTATTGACATGTCATAATCCTACAAACTATGGATGAGTCTAACTTATACTCCCTTTACCCAATGATAATTTACTCTATGGAGAAATAAATTACATCATAATTCTAAACCTTAATATTTAAAAACAATGTCAACCTATTTATTCTTGTCCAAAACAAAATACATTCCAAATTCAATATATAATAAAACTAAATCAATTTTTAAACCTATAATATGACTCCTGAAATGAAATTTTGACAATTTATAACATGATTTTAACTGTGTAAGTTAATTAGTGTAAAGTACACGTATATATTATTAATTTTGGTTATAGTCTGATTTTTTGTTTCATACATTTAATATCAGGGGAATAATATTTCTAATTTATTTAACTACATTGATTAAGTGTTAGTTAAACCATAGAAACACATCATAATCCCAATAATATTAATCATAGAGTGAATAATTGTAAACTTCCACTTTAATAGATATGGAATAAGCCTCCAAGATAGTGAGTATTTTGAAAAAAAATTCCCTACACCCAAGGATACTTTACCCAATACATACTTCAAATACAAAATTATTTTAACAGATAATATTTATAAACTATAATTAACTTTCTAATCAAAGATCGTAACTCCATAAATGCCAAATTAAATATAGAATAATACTAAACCAATTATCATGCCTATAATAATACTCATTAAATGAATGTGTACATATTTATAGAATAAGTTTACCAATTTAATGTAAAACATACATCCATTTAAAATATAAAAAATATATATTTATGGACAAGATAAGGAATAAATTATGTCAATGAAAGATGCATATATTTAATCATGTGGTAAAAAATTATGAAGTGATAATGAATAAATATTATATATATATTTTATAAGGAATATATAAAATGTGAGTATTATATAATAAAATAAAAATAATCCAATATTATCATTCTCACTAAAATCTCACCATGGGTGGAAGAATGCTTAGTGTTCCAGCCCAAGCCCAATCCCAACAAGTCAGGGGATGGTGACTAGAACTGTGTAAGAATATATATAGAATCCATTGCCTTTTACACATATTAATACATGATTTTTATCATAATTATCAATCAAATTCAAACCATGGATCTAAAACACTAGTGTATTTAGAATATTAGGTAAATAATATTGAATAGAAGAACTAGAATAAGACATATTTTTATTAATGTTCCATAATGAGATCCTAACATCCTTTGAGCTAATACATCTGTATGAGACAGCTTATGGAAAACATAGAAAAAAGGGATGATCTAAAAACCTAGTAAGTGAATAAACATAGGAAAAAAGTATAACACATGAGTTAAAGTGCATATGATGATGAAATAAAAAGGCCTGAAAAATGAATAAAAAATAGAATCATAACACATGGAACATGTTATCATATGATAATGGAAACATTGGAATGTGGAAACAACCTATAACATGACATAAACACGGGTTTTGGATAAATTCCAAGAGTATATAACATGGTAGACAATGTCCCTTTATGGATTAAGTTTACTACCTAATCCCACACAATAATTATTAATATACTAAAAAATACTGAATTAATTAGAGGGATATTTGGGAAAACCCATCATAACATGTTCATGAATATGTGTACCATATAAAGGATCAATCATAAAGAATAAACATAATGGTAACCCATATAAAGAAATGGGCCTCATAATCAGGTCATAATCCATAACCAATAAGAATATCATAATGGTATAAATGAAAGAATTGATTTAAATAATAATGGGTCATTGATAATGGAATATTTTTTTATATCATCAATAATTATGTCTATATAAATTGAAAACATTTAATTTTTTTTTAAGAAACATTATAAATGAGCTATTTTAGTGTGTTTTTAGGGAAAATATTAAAGAGACTTTAAAACTAACAAAGAAATAATTTTTATATAACACCAGAAATGATAGAAGATATTTTTTCTTCATAAAAATTTTCAATTTTCAAAAATAATTGTGTATTAAAATATATTTTTTAGTATAATTTATAATGGGTAAGAAATGTAGAATTTCCCTTTAATCGAGCTTTCTTATCGAGAGAAATTGAGAAGGGATCTTTTAAAAACAATTATTTATACATCAATGAATGATGATTTGATACATATAAATATTTTTGGATAATATGATAAGAATATATAATTGTTATGTAATAATAAATAACAATTACATTGGTGTAAAAGTAAATAAAGTCCAACCCAAATGAAAAATTGGAGGTTTGGAGAGATCTCTTACCTAATGTCTGAATATTTTATGGACATTCACTTAATGTCTTGGTTAATATAATTTACTTCATTAATAATTTAATTCATAACCTATTAAACATATATCAAATTTATTATCATTTTTTAAATTTCATTTATGGACTTTTCGATGAGTTATAGTGTTTAATTTCATTGTTCCGGGAGTGTTTGTTTAATGGTTTTATTGACTCTTTCCTTGAGTTAAATTATGGGATTTTTTGTCATTGGGAAGAAAAACACTAGAAGTTGAATGAAATTTTATGAATATAATTATATAAATTTAAATGGTCCCATATATCATTTTTATTATTTTAGAAAGATTCATTTGATAAAATTTTAATTATAAACATTATGTTTAGTTTGGCGGTTTTGCAGTCATCACAATCTACTTCCTTTTTTTATTAAATATTATCTGTATATATTTTCTCCAAAACATGAAAAAACCAATAATATGAAATTTAAAATCATTTTTAAACATTATAATGGTTTTATGAATATCCTTATTGGAGGTAATGGAAATCCCCAAATCATTATCCATGAAGGTGGTGAAATGACATATCATAGATGATCGTCAAATTATAAGATAATAGGGGATAAGAAGAGATTTGGCGATGGATATTCCATTAAAACTATAAAATTATAGTATATATATAATACTTTATATATCATGTTGTTTTTTTATATGGTAGGTGAGAAATAGGTAGTATAATGAAATTATTTAAAATATACTGAAGGATGATTTTACCTCTTAAATATTGTCTGCTTAGAAACCTCTTTTTATAACTGTAGTTGGGTCTTTTCTTGAGACTAGAAGATCATGTACATGGGGAAGGGTATTGATAATAAAATTAGGAATAATTTAGACAAAATAAAATTATAAAGAGGTGAGAGAAGAAAAGATAGTGAGGGGTGGTATTTCTAATGGGGGGAGATGAGTGATTTAGATTAATTTACTCATCTATTTATTATTTTAGCCCAAGACTATCAATAGTTTTGATGACTGTGACTAAATATAGTAGCTACATAATTTTAGATTGAGATAACAAACACTAAAATAATCCATAACTCAATTATGACTCAAAAATTCATCTATTATTTTATAATTTCATATACCATAAATTATCTTATTTCACTATACATAAAAAATTTAACTATTTTTTTAAAATATGAAAAATTCACCCTAACTATTTTTGTGTGTGAATATTTAAAAAATAGACACAAATTTATGAAAATAGTATTCTAAATATGATAAATTTAATTTCCATTTAAAATCACCATTTATTAAAAAAAATATAAATTTATATATTATAACTGATATTATGACACTTTGAAAAATTAATTAATGTCAAATAAAATTATCATATAATTATTATAAAAAATATTTATTGATGAATATTTTTTATGAAAAAAAATTCATTTTAAATAATTATATTAATTATAAAATTTAAATTAAACCATTTCATTTCAAAAAAATACAAACCCTTAATTTATCATTTATAAAATATTTATTTACTTATTAAATAAAATAAATATATCATATATCCATTTATAAGATACCTTAATTTTATTTATAATTTCATAGGTGGGGTTACTATAATAAAGACCTGATTACTATCCATACTAGTAACATTACATTTATAATGGCTAGGTTACTATTCCAATGGTTATATTTTAATGGTCATAAGGGTAAACTAAATTATAAAAATACCTCATATTACCTTCATCATTCACTTCTATTTTATTCCAAGGTTAAATATACATTCTTCTTCTAACTGAATATTTTATTATTAACATTGTGTTTTATTTCAAAAGCTTTATTTGTGAGTGTCTTCATTCTAGTGGATCATGTATATCTAAATTTTCCAATTCTTATTATCTGATTCTTAGTTTATGGTCCCACTAAAATATTTTGAATTAGAATTGTTTTGTTAACTGACTAATGTATCACTCTTCATTTATAACGTTTTTTTTTGTGTTCCTATGTCATGTATGATATTTATACTATATGACATGATTATATGAAGGAAAATTACGTTGATAAAATTCCAGGTCATTACATTATTCCCCCTAATGAAATGTCTCTGTTAAAATATCTTTTTTTATACTATGGTGAAAATATTTGGGGTGTATTTATCTTATATTTCTTCCTTTGGTTCCCATGTCTCCTCTTTAAATTTATGGTTCCTCTATAGTAATTTTACGAGGTGATTAGTCTTTATATAGACCTAAACCCCAGTTTCCCATAGCAGGTTCCCTAAATTATTAAATCAACATATATACAACACTAAAATCCCAAATAACTGATTATTTTAGTAGTTTTGGACCCCAGAATATAAAAAAAAAAATTCATTAAAACATAAATGAAAAAAAATCATTTAAAATCGATTAGAAACTCCCAGCACTCCAATATTACCCCCACAATTCATTCATAATATAATTATTCACATCCTGGAAAAAATAGTACATTTGAAAGGGGTTAGATCTGATGCATATTATTGGTAACCAATTTAGAATAATCTATAATAAGAAGGGATTGTGAATAAATAACAACACATGTCATTAAAATAAAATATTGAGCATAAAATTTCCGGAATAATAGTTGATTAAATAATTCTATATTAAAATATAACCATGGATATTATACTCGTATAATATCACATGGAATATAAATTAATAGTTTCATAATGAGGGAATTCATAATGACAGAGGTCATAAAAATAACATTAAGGGATCATCCAACACATCATACATAATGGTTAAAAACCCTGTCAAGTTTGTCTCAGGAGACCTATCGATGCATAAAGGGGATATAGAGGGCCCTAATAGTCCTATACTAAGTCTCATTAATTCCTCATATTAATGGATATAAACATAAACAACATATACCTATGAAATTCAGATAACATTCCTCAATATGTAAACATAATCACTAACCATTATGAGTGGTATAGTGAATGGTATCAAGATAGCACATCCACATTCAAAATGACCATAAAACATTTATTAAAATATGGTGGATGATAAAAATAAGACATCAATCTCAATAAATCATAAAATTAAATAGAGGTTTTTAAATAAATGAAAATACTCAAATAATATTTTAGAGAAATTCGTGGCAGAAATAACACTTCTACTTTGCAATGAAGAGTTATTTTGGGAAAAATCACTTGTATTTTTCATTATTGTTTGTATAAAACAAGAAATGAGAAAATATAGTATTTTATTAAAATATTAATTATTTTATAAAAATTATATATGATTAAAACATATTATATATGGTACTTTAAAATGGGTAAGAAACTTATAAGTTCCCTTAAATCGGTATTTCATATCGGTAATAATTGAGACGAGAACCTTGTAAAACAAGTATTTCCGCATAAAATAAATATGAAATGATAAGAAATATATAATTTTGAAAAATATAAATTTAATATATAATAATTAAACAAAAATATGGAAGCATTACAATTGGTTAAAGATAGAGAAAGTGTAACCCAAATGAAAAATGGAAGTGTGTGGAGAATCCCTTGCCTTATTTATGAATATTCTCTGCACCTAACCTTAATGCCAGGGATAATAAAATTTAATCAATTAGTTAATTAATAAAATTATAAACAAGTATATTATTCATTATAGTTTTATTATGTTCATTTCTGTGCATTTGTATGAGTTATAGAGTTTAATTTCATCATTATGGGCATTCATTTTATCAATTTTTGTGATCGGTTTTCTTGTTTATAAATAATTAATTCCATGTAAAATGGGTATAAATCTATAGAATTTTTATTATATGTTATTAATGAACATGAAGAATTTATATTGGACTTATATTTTTTCTTATATATGAGGATACATCATTTTATAACATGTTAATGATATTCTATTTGATTAATTTAAGCGATTTTGGATCACTACATACTCGTTTTGTTTTTTCATTGAGTATTATGTGAATATGTTAATTAAAAATCACAAATAGGGTTGTAATATATATTTTAAAATATTTTTCAATGATTACAATTGTTTCATGAATATACTTGATTATGGTGAAGGAAAATGAAAACTTGTATTCCTTGAAGGAGATGAAACAACAGTTCACAAAAAATGATTATATTTTTATAAAAAAATGAAGAGGAGATGAGGATTAATTATAGAATATTTCATTACCATAAAAATTTAAAATATAAGTAAGGTAATTTTGTTATCAATTTATTTGGTTCAATGGTTGTCAGGATAGACTAATAAAATAAAATCACTTGAAAAGAAATTAAAAGGAAAAGAAATGTGATTTTACCTCTTGAATTATCCTCCTTGAGAACTTCTTTATGTAATTTGATTTCATCTTTCAGTTAAACCAAGAGATTCTAGATGTGGGGTAGGGAATTGGGAATAGGATTTTTAAAAAAATTTACAAGGCACAAATCTTGGAAGGTGGTAGAAGAAGGGGTGGTGAGGGGTAGTATTTATTGTATAGAAGATGGCTATTTTTGGATTATTTTAACCATTAGCTTATTATTTTTCCCAAGACTATTAATAATTTTCTAATTGTCACTAAGTATATTAAAATAATTAATTATAGCTCGATATTATGGTCTTAAATCAAACATACATCATCTATGACTCAATAATTCGTAAATTTAATATTTATTGTTAATTGTAATTTTTTACTATTCACCCAAAATTTATATACTTCAGTAAAATTCCAAAAAAAATACCCTTAAAATTTTTTCTATGTGTAGAATGATATATTGAAAACCATTTTATGAATATATATATAAATATATATATGGAAAATTTAATTTTTATTTACAATCATCATTTAGTTAAAAAATATAGATATTGAATTTGTAACTGATTTTATAACACTCAAAAAAATAACTAAGGCCTCGTTAAATAATCCTATAATCATAAGAAAAAAAATATTAATTAATGAAAAAAATTTATGAACCTGAATTTTATTTTAAATAATTTTATTACTTATAAATTTCTAATTAAATATTTTTTGACTCAAAAAAATGTCAGCACTTAATTAATAATTTTCAATCCATTCATTTACTTATATTATGATATTATTTTATCATAATATCATTTATAGGATGTCTAAATTTTATTTATACTTTTATGGGTGAGTTTTTTATTCTTTTAGATGGTTCACTATTCATAAGGGTAATATAGCTATTCCAAAGGTTATGTTACTATTTCATTAGTAAATGTTTCTTAACTTCTAGAAATACACATTATTTCATTCATTCTTCATTTATATTGATTTTATTGTGTTTTATAATTGATTTTATGTGTTCTATACTATATGAAATAAAAATAAGATGGGAAATCTCATTGATAGAATTCCAGGTTGATACATTCACCCCTTCTAAAAAAATTTAACCTCAAAATATACAGATTTTCATCATATAAAAAGAGGTGGGTAGTTATTCAACATAAGCTCCTACAGTTCCCAGACGACCTATTCAATTTTATGATTTTTCCAAATTTCATGATCTTACTTAGTCATATGATTCCTCAACACCTTTTATTAAGTGTCTAGAATCCAAATAGGCCCATTACAGTAAGATAAATCATGTTCTGATTCTAATTCATCATAAGTGAGATCATGCATTGTGTCTAGAATGTACTTCCATAACAAATAATGTAACACCCTGAGCTTCCATGATACTTTTCTCTTTAAAAAATGCAATAGCTTGCATTGTACGCAAGATCGAGATTCTAACACACAGCAACCAATCAAAATAGCCATTATGAATAGTAATACCCAATTTTTGAAAATATATATATTTTATATTTCAAAATGGACTTCATTTTTGGATACGAAATATCGAAATTATCCTAAGGTGAACTTTTTGTAATTTTCTGAGAACATCCAATTTTTTATGAATAGTGAAAAATACTTAAAAACAACTTTTTTAATAGAAATAATTTATAGTGATAAATAATACTATTGAGTGTTTTTGAAGTATAATTATAATATATTTTTACCATTTTATCCAATGGTGGTCATTAGAATTAATTTCACATTTAAATTGGACATAAACAATTGTCAATCTTTTGATATATATTGTTTCTTAAAAACACGCTATTTGTTGTGACAGCGGGAATTAATTATGAAATTAATTAATGCAACATATATGTTTGGAATTTTGTAAAATAGAAATCATTTTTGAATTCGGAATATCAATTATATCTTAGGGTGAAATTTTGGCATTGTTCTGAAAAACTTCAATTTTTGATGAATAGTGAAACCACTAAGTGATAGTTAAAAAAACTGATTTTTCATTGGAATGAAATATTACCACTTTTGTGATTTGATTGTCAAAAATACTACATATATGGTTGTCATTAGGATGTAAAATGTGGTTCAACGGGATAAAAACAATTTTTTGGTGAATAGTAACTTTTAAGTTTAATTAATCGCGATTAAAGGAAATTAGTGAAATTTAAGGTTAAAATGAAATTATAAAAATATAAAAATAACTTTACACTTGTCCTAACCCTATTTGATGTTTCATGGAAGACCAAGACAATACATGGGTCATCTTGGGGACCCCATGGAGCCACTTTGGTAGGAAAATGACTTAAATAACATTTTATTTAATGTTAAAATAAAAATGTCACAAACAAGAGTTGTTTTACTAAACCAATTTTTAAATGGGGTTATACAAGTAATATTTTTGACTATAAATATTCATTAGAAAGCTAAAAAGGTTTCCTACATCATTATAGTGTTTTTTTATAATTTTTATACATTAAATAAATTAAATTATTTATGACACCATGATGATTCTGCGATTACCTCATTAATTAATGATTTAAATAAAATGAAAAGATAATGTAAAATCTATGACTTAAACTTGTCAAAAACCTATTTTATGGGTATATTTCGATCCATTATCACCTTATCCTCGAATTATATAAGTGTGGTACCTTTAAAATCCGAAAATCTTTATATAATAAGGTAACATTTCCTGACATTCCAAGAGTGCCCCTCCTCTCCTCTTATAAAAGGCCCCCACCACTACCACCTTATTCAAACCATCCAAGCCATTTGGCTCGGCCAAACTCTGCCCAAATACTCTCTCCACTTCCACCTATTACTCTTAGAAGCCTCACTTTGGGAAGAAGTCTTCCCAAGGAAGCCTTTGTCTCAAATCAAAAAGAGTTACCCGATTTTAAGGTAATGTTTTCTCTAATGTTGTTTTGTTTTATTTTTCTTCTCCAACCCATTAAACTCTTTTTATTCCATTATTTTGTAACAAAACAAGTATTTTAAAATATAATAGGAAGTTTTTATGATAAGTATTTGGTTTACACTTACACACACCTTCGTCTAATGGTTAAAGAATATACTGTTTCTGTGGGTGGCGAAATATTACCTCACGAAACGATGATTGTTCAATATTTTTTTTAACACCTCTAATAGTTGCCATTTTGATGACATTATTTTCATATGTGATATATATATTATGTTTGTGTTTTCCTTATACTTCTGTATTTCTCATTTATGGCATAATTTATGATTTCCATTATGGGTAAACGCGATAATTTCATTTTAGGAAGTGCGGACTACCGCCCCCTAATAGTGATTTGAATCGTTAATGCCATATGTGGGATGTATAAAGGATGGAGTAAATGGTATTATACATTATATTATACTGGAATTATCTTATACCTTTATATAATTATAACTTCATTCCATTAAATATGAAATGGAAATGAAAGTAGCATTCATGCCTACGTACGGCTTACCGTCTCCATGAACGGTGCATTTCATTTCTTACCTCTAAATGTTATGTAATATTATAAATGCATGTATATACTGGATATATACGATATATATGATATCTACATCATGAATATAATTCTGTATATAATGTATATTTCACCACATGAATAACTTTTAATTATAAGAATTTTATTTTTGACTCAAGTACCAAAGATCGACAAAACGACCGTTATAAACGTAAAAAATTACATAATGTTCATGACATGGTAATAAGTGAAATAAAAGGAATAATGAACTTGAAAAAGGTTCTTAAGAAGGTAGTGAATAACTCTAGTTTATCATTCAGGAGTTTAAAGAGCGGTCGAGTCAAGTCTGACATGAGGTAAGGGAAATTCTTAACCCAATTTCTATTATTTGGGTTAATCTCCTACTTTCAAATTATGTGATGATATTATTATGTCCTATCTTGTATTTGAACTTTATTTATGTGTACTTATAGTGAATACACATAATAGATCTACTTTATTTAAAAACAATTATCTTTGTAAGGGTCTTCGTCTCAATCTCCTTTCATTGAGGCATATTTTGTTTTATACACAACTTTCTTTTATATGGTGTATAAACCCCTTTGAATTTGACTTTTATTCAAAAAGGAATCTTTTTTTTACAAAGTGTTTTACTAAACAACAAAAGGAATGTTTTTGTCTTACGTATGCGGCGACAACGACTTCTCCACCGCCGTGACCATTATTTGTGTTTCAGCTTCCTCTACAAGCCATAACTTTTTTTAAAAGAAAAATATATACCATGTTTTACTTTTCTTTTATTTTGGTATTGAAAATGGTTTTGATAATGTTTTTATTATATCATTGTCTCTTATTGATATCTTGTGATTGAAGTGTGGAAATCTTATGATTCTTTTATGCATGTTATTTGTGATACGATTATTTTATGGGTTATGATATGTTTAAACCTATTAATATGAGGAATGAATTGGACTTAATAAGTGACGGGTGGATCCCGCTATAGCTCCTCGGTGCATCGGCAGGTCTCATGAGACAAACTAGTGTCTTGGCACGAGGCCTTGACAAAATCTTATTTGTGGTCTTGGCACGAGGCCTTGGCTATGTGGTTATGATAGTCTGGAATTATGCATTCCATCATTATGAGAGTGGTTATTGATATTGCATGTGATTTTTCGACCAGTAGAATATCCATGTGAATAAGTAAATGGAATTATTTAATTTTATATTTTCCATATTATACAGAAGTTCAAGTTTAAAAAGGCTTTTGTTTTAGTTATACATTGCCTTAAATGTAAGTGTTTATTTATGAATGCTTCCGCAATATTGTTATCCTTACTGAGCATCTGAGCTCACCCCTTTCTATGTTTTATTATTTTCCAGGATGTGAAGAAGTATTTTATGAATGACCTGCAGGGATAGTCAGAAGAGGATATGAGTGTGGACTATGGATACATTGTTATTGTAGTTTTTCAATTTATGATGTAATTTAACATTTATGAATATATCTAGTCTTTCCAAGGCTACTAAACTAATCGGTCTTTCGAGACTTGATCTTTTGTGATCATCCCAATGTTACAAAGTAACACACCGACTCTGGGTAGCTGGGGTCGGGGCATTACAGTTGGTATCAGTGGCAGTTTAGTACTAACCTTGGAATCTAGATTTAGATAAACTCTGATTAGAGCACATATCCCAAAGATAGACATTGAGGATTAGTATAGAAGAACTTCCTAAAATTTTGGTATTATAGAGATTTTTTGAGTTTTCCGAGAAATACATCCATGTCTAGATACGAGCTGGTAGAGGCGGATTTGGCCCAGATTTACCTAGGGGTAAAACCCGAAAACACTGCTTTGAGCTAGACACGAGCAGGAACTGGTGCACGAAAACGGGCATTGCTACAATCTTGGTTACGACACTCCCGGGGGATATGCTTAGGATAATTCTCATTTTCTTTACAAACCACTATGAAGGGTTATGAGTATATACTTCCTAAAAGAATTTTTTTTATGATTATGGATTATATCCATAAATAGTTCAATTTATGTTAGGTGTTTTCAAGTTTGTTATTATGTATTTCGATTCATAAACTATCCTAGTTTATGGAATTGTATAGAAATGGCGCCCAGTAGAAGGAATGTGAACTCCATCAATACGTATGATCCAAAGAGTAAGAAGGATCATATCTTTCATGGTATTAATCCAACATTTAGAAGGGAAATAGTCTCCCTTGTGTTATCAACATATGAAGAAATAGTATCATGTGTTAATAAGATAAGTAGAGAATTATCTGAGTCTTATGGATTTTAAGGGATGAAAGTGATGAAAAGGATGGAAGAGATAATGATGGATAAAGGGATGAGGGAAAAGAAGAATTTTCCAATATGTGATAACTGTGGGAAGAAACACCTTGGAACTTGCCTGAAGGGAATGTGAGTTTGTTATAAGTGTGGAGAAAAAGGACACCAAGTGCGTGACTTCAAGGGTAAGAAAAATGTTTCAAATGTACAAT
This sequence comes from Viscum album, assembly GCA_963277665.1. Lineage (NCBI taxonomy): Eukaryota > Viridiplantae > Streptophyta > Magnoliopsida > Santalales > Viscaceae > Viscum > Viscum album. Next base: position 253,963,512 of record OY728128.1, on the reverse strand, counting down.
GCTTCATCTGCAAGAAGTGGGGACACTATGCAAACCAATGTTCAAATCATCAGAGTATGCCCCAAATGATGTTATTGGATAACAATCAAGTTATGATACTACCACAGATAAGGAGGAATGATTAGAGTTCTTATGTTGTCATTAATTAATTTTGCCATTTGAGTGTTGTATCAATGATGTACTAGTTATAATAATTATTGAGTATATAAGGATTGTACTGCATTACTATTTCATCAAGGACTTGAGATTGTGTGGAACCATGAAAAGTGACTCCACAGCAGGTTAAATTTTTGGAAAATATATGGTTGAGAGAACGATAAACCATAATATGGTTCTGATACCGAGATAGTGATTTTGGAATAATACATGATTGATTTGGATGAATTATATTGGATATTATTAACTTCCTTGAAACTGATTAATGATTTGTATACATTTTTGGATAGAAGGAGTATATCTAGTATTCTATAAAGAATAAGGGTTCATGAATGTAATAAATAAGGATTTATGTTAATTCAGTATGTTGCATGGTTTTAAAAGAATACAAGATGAAGGTGTTCACATGTTGTTACGTGGAAAAAAGGATCTTCATTATGTTTACCTTCCTTATAAAATTTGTACTGTGAATTGGAAAGAAGTATTTTGGATAACTATAAAGGTTGGAATGGATTAAGTTGATCTTTGGATAGTATTTTTAAGGTTAAAACATTTCTGAAGATTATTTTTGGAATATTATAGTTTTAGGAAAAGGACAACCTGCAGGGTGGGGCATAACCCGCCGCGTCGGACAAAGCTGCAGGAATCGAACACACAACCATAGTGCGACAAGACTTTATTACCTACCACTAGCCTACAGGATGTCCCTGGTTATTAAAAAATAGTTTTCCTAATCTAAATTGTATGTGTTAATATTTTGAACCTTGTACGATTAGGTTGAATATAATATTTTTTTTAGTTCTATTATCTTTTTGAGTGAAAGATGAGTTTGTGGTAGAAATTAGTTGAAGGTTGAAACTCTACTTGTCAAGAATAAATATATATATACCTATCTCTTATTCTATGAATAAATTACTTCTTAAACTTTAGTAAAGGGATATTAAAACAAAAAATGTTTTATCCTAATACCTTATGTCTTGTTGAATATATAATATTTTAAATCAACATAGATTGAAGGCTTTGAGGCCCTCAATTTTACACTTGTTTGTGATTGATGACCTCAATCACTTCCTACAATTATTTATGTTTTTCCACCAGTTATATGTCTCTAATTTCCACCAATGTTCTCCTTATCGAGATCATAATTTGGTGGTGACTTTTTCATTTCCCTTTCCCTCTTATTAAGGCTAAATTTTATTAACCCTATTTCCGATGTGGGGTTTCGACAAAGGTATTTTCTATTTTAAACCATTTATTTTCAATGAAAATTGTCAAATTTCGAGGATGCAATTTATTGAAGTAGGGGAGAATGTAACACCCCGAACTTCCATGATACGTTTTTCTTTAAAAAATGCAATAGCTTGCATTGTACGCAAGTTCGAGATTCTAACACACCGCGACCAATCAAAATAGCCATTATGAATATTAATACCCAATTTTTGAAATTATATATATTTTATATTTCAAAATGGACTTTATTTTTGGATTCGAAATATCGAAATTATCCTAAGGTGAACTTTTTGTAATTTTCTGAGAACTTCCAATTTTTTATGAATAGTGAAAACTACTTAAAAAAAACTTTTTTATTAAAAATCATTTATAGTGATAAATTATACTATATAGTGGTTTTAAAGTGTAATTATAATATATTTTTACCATTTTATCCAATGGTGTTCATTAGAATTAATTTCACATTGAAATTGGACATAAACAATTGTCAATCTTTTGATACATATTGTTTCTTAAAAACACGCTATTTGTTGTGACAACGGGAATTAATTATGAAATTAATTAATTCAACGTATATGTTTGGAATTTGGAAAAATAGACATCATTTTTGAATTAGGAATATCAATTATATCTTAGGGTGAAATTTTGGCATTGTTCTGAAAAACTTCAATTTTTTATGAATAGTGAAACCACTAAGTGGTAGTTAAAAAAACTGATTTTTCGTTTTAATGAAATATTACCACTTTTGTGATTTTATTTTCAAACATCCGACATACATGGTTTTCATTAGAAAGTAAAATTTTGTTCAACTAGATATAAATAATTATTTGGTGAATAGTAACTTTTAAGATTAATTAATCGCGATTAAAGGTAATTAGTGAAATTTAAGGTTAAAATGATATTATAAAAATATTAAAATACCTTTACACTTGTCCTACCCCTATTGGATGTGTCATGGCTGACCACGAAAATCCATGGGTCAACTTGGGGACCCCATGGAGCCACTTTGGTAGGAAAATGACATAAATAACATTTTATTTAATGTTAAAATAAAAATGTCACAAACAAGAGTTGTTTTACTAAACCAATTTTTAAATGGGGTTATACAAGTCGTATTTTTTACTATAAATATTCATTAGAAATCTAAAAATATTTCCAACATCATGATATTTTTTTTATAATTTTCAGACATTAAATAAATTAAATTATTTATGACACCATGATGATGTAGCGATTACCTCATTAATTAATGATTTAAATAAAATGAAAAGTTAATGTACAATATATGACTTAAACTTGTCAAAAAACTATTGTATGGGTTGATTTCAAACCCTTATCACCTTATCCTCGAATTATATAATTGTGAGACCTTTAAAATCTGAAAATAATTATATAATAAAGTAACATTTCATGACTTTCCAAGAGTGCCCCTCCTCTCCTCTTATAAAAGACCCCCACCACTACCTCCTTATTCACACCTTCCAAGCCATTTGGCTTTGCCAAACTCTGCCCAAATACTCTCTCCACTTCCGCCTCTTACTCGTAGAAGCCTCACTTTGGTCAGAAGTCTTCCCAAGGAAGCCTTTGGCACAAATCAAAAAGAGTTACCCGATTTTAAGGTAATGTCTTATCTAATGTTGTTTTGTTTTATTTTGATTCTCCAACCCCTTAAACACTTTTTATTCCTTTCTTTTGTAACAAAAACAGTATCTAAAATATACTAGGATGTTTTTATGATAAGGATTTGGTTTACACTTACACACACCTTCGTCTAATGGTTAAAGAACATACTGTTTTTGTGGGTGGCGAAATACTGCCTCACGAAACGATGATTGTTCAACATTCTTTTAACACCTCTAATGGTGGCCATTTTGATGAAACTGTTTTCATATATGATATATATATTATGTTTATTATTTCCTTATGCTTCTGTATTTCTCATTTATGGCATACTTTAGGATTTCCATTGTGGGTAAACGCGATAATTTCATTTTAGGAAGTGCGGACTACCGCCCCCTCAACGTGATTTGAATTGTTAATGCCATATGTGGGATGAATAATGGATGGAGTAAATGGTATTATACATTATATTATACTGGAATTATATTATACCTTTATATAATTATAACTTCATTCCATTAAATATGAAATGGAAATGAAAGTAGCATTCATGCGTACGTACGGCTTACCGTCTCCGTGAACGGTGCATTTCATTTCTTACCTCTAAATGTTATGTAATATTATAAATGAATGTATATACTGGATATATATGATATATATGATATCTTCATCATGAATATAATTCTGGATATAATGTATATTTCACCACATGAACAACTTGTAATTATAAGAAGTTTATTTTGGACTCAAGTACCAAAGATCGACAAAACGACCGTTATAAACTTAAATAATTACATAATGTTAATGACATGGTAATAAGTGAAATAAATGGAATAATGAACTTGAAAAAGGTTCTTAAAAAGGTAGAGATTAACTCTAGTTTAATCTTCAGGATTTTAAAGAGTGGTCGAGTCAAGCGGGACATGAGGTAAGGGAACTTCTTAACCCAATTTCTATTCTTTGGGTTAATCTCCTACTTTCAAATTATGTCATGATATTATTATGCCCTATATTGTATTTGTACTTTATTTATGTGTACTTATAGTGAATACACATAATATATCTACTTTATTTAAAAAACTGATCTTTTTAAGGGTCTTCTTCTCAATCTCCTTTCATTGAGGCATATTTTGTTTTATACACAACTTTCTTTTATACGGTGTATAAACCCCTTTGACTTTGGCTTTTATTCAAAAAGGAATCTATTTTTACAAAGTGTTTTACTAAAAGACAAAAGGAATGTTTTTGTCTTACGTATGCGGCAACAATGAATTCTCTGTCGCCTTGACCATTATTTGTGTTTCGGCTTCCTCTACAAGCCATAACTTTTTTTTAAAAGAAAAACAAATGCCATGTTTTACTTTTCTTTTATTTTGGTATTGAAAATGGTTTTGATAAAGTTTTTATTATATCATTGTGTTGTATTGATATCTTGTGATTAAAGTGTGGAAATCTTATTATTCCTTTATGCATGTTATATGTGATACGATTATGTTATGGTTTATGATATGTTTAAACCTATTCGTATGAGGAATGCATTGGACTTAATAAATGACGGGTGGAGCCCGCTATAGCTCCTCGATGCATCGGTATGTCTCATGAGACAAACTAGTGTCTTGGCACAAGGCCTTGACAAAATCTTATTTGTGGTCTTGGCACGAGGCCTTGGCTATGTGGTTATGATAGTCTGGCATTATGCATTCCATCATTATGAGAGTGGTTATTGATATTGCATGTGATTATTCAACCAGTAGAATATCCATGTGAATAAGTAATTGGAATTATTTAATTTTATTTTTTCCATATTATGCTGAAGTTCATGTTTTAAAAGGATTTTGTTTTAGTATTACATTGCCTTAAATGTTAATGTTTATTTATAAAAGATTCTGCAATATTTTTATCCTTACTGAGCATCTGAGCTCACCCCTTTCAATGTTTTAATATTTTTCAGGATGTGAAGAAGTATTTTATGAATGACCTGCAGCGATAGTCAGAAGAGGATATGAGTGTGGACTATGGAGACTTTTTTATTGTATTTTTTCACTTTATGATGAAATGTAACATTTATGAATATATCTAGTGTTTCCAAGGCTACTAAACTAATTGGTCTATCGAGACATGATCTTTTGTGATCATGCCAATGTTACGAAGTAACACACCGACTCTGGGTAGCTGGGGTCGGGTTGTTACAAATAATATAGAACACATTTTGTACATTGGAATGTATAGGTGGTATATCCAAATTATAAGACAAAGATCCAATTCTCTCCATAATTTTAAAAGGACCAATGTATTTGGTGCTTAATTTCCCTTTCATTCAGTATATTATAACACCCATACATGGAGACACATTGATGAAAACAAGAACTGACACTAGAAATTATAAATACATCACTTGATTATCAGTATATATATTATTTATACATTGATATGCTTTGATATGGGTTTGAATAGTCTTTACCCTTTATATTGTTTCCTTCACAAGATATGGGCATATAAGCTTCCTTTCACCAACTTCATCCCAACATATTGGTGTACAACATCTCTTTATATACAATGTATCATATGGTTCCAGTTAAAGACTACAATGGAAACTATTATTGCATGAAAATTATACAAAAGTAAAATAATGATCCAAAACACCTTGAGAGTTTAGTGATCTTGGTCCCAACATATCTTCAAATATTATAATGGTACCTTCAGGCTTCCCATTAGTTGGAGGATGTTAAGCAGTACTCAAACGAAGCTCAGTATCCAACTATGTCTAAAGTGTTTTCCAGAATTGTGATTTAAATAATGGATCAGGATCCGAAACAATAGAAATAGGTTCTCCATTATTTGTAATAACAATATTAATATAGAGTCATCCAATGTACTCTAGTAGGGAAATCCACCCCTATTGTATTGAAATGTGAATATTCGTTATGTTGATCAATAACCAACCATATTACATATTTCTTTCTTGGAGGTTGTGGTAATCCAGGGACAAAATCCATAATGATTTCACCCCATTTCAATTTAGGAATATTTAGGGTATTCATGAAACCACTAGGATGTTGTCTTTAATCCTTTAGTAGTTGATATACTAAAAATCTTGATACATAATCTAAAATATCCTAATTTATATTATCTCACAAAAAATGTTCCTTTAGATCTCTATACATCTTATTTATATAAGGGTTTATAGATAAATTCAAGCTATGGGAATCATCTGAATCCATTTTTTTATTTTTTTATTGAAGTAACACATAGCCTCCACCCAAATTTCATAATTCCATCCCCACAACATGATGTTTTGAAAAAGTCCAATCATTCATAGAATTAATTTTCCTTTGAAAATCTCATCATCACGCTGAGAACATTAAATTCATTCCAACAAAAATGGTTGGAAAACTAGTTGAAAAGTTATTCATGCTTCACCTTCATGACAATTACCATTTCCATATTTACTATATCCAAGTTAAAAGTATCATTTATTATCCTCAATTTTTTCAGAAGTCCATGATGCCTCCTTCTTTAAGAATCTTCTACATTATGGTCCTTCAATGGGTGGAAGTTTATTAAACAATCATAATACTGGAGTAGATCATACCATTATCGTTTCATCATGTTGAGTTATATATGTGAGAGTATACATTTCGAGATCTTATGATCTGTATATATATATATATCACACCATTCTCCATAGAGATGGTGTCTTCATATTTTCAAAGAAGATATTATTTCATCTAACTCACGATCATGAGTTGGATCGTTCTGTTCACAAATTTTCAACTACCTTGATGCGTAGGCAATAACTCTATTATAATGTATAATGAAAAACCTGATTCCTTTCTTCAATGCATCTCCATAAATCAAAAATCTCCCATTTCCCGATAGTAGATTCAATACGGGATCATTCACTAATCTCTTATTCAATTCTTCAAAATATTATTCACATTATGTTTTCCATATAAGCTTATCCCATTCACAAGTAGTCTTGGTTAATGGGTTAGCTAATCTAGTGATGTTCAAAATGAAATGATGACAATAACCTTACAAAACAACAAAACTACGTACCTCAATTATGCTTCATGGTATAGGTCATTCATGATCATCCTTTTTTCATCATAGGATCATATATAATTCAATCCATTGAGACAATATAGCCACAAAAAGCAACTAATTGAATCCAAAATTCGCAATTTCTAAACAACCCATATAATTAATTTCTTCTATGTGTCTTTAGAAAAATAAGCATGTGATTCTCATGCTATATTTATATTTTGGAGTAAACTATGATATAATAAAAAAATATCACAAAAAAAATCATTTATATATTTATTCAACCATCTATTCATTAGATATATGAATATGGAGGGTACATTAGTCAGTTCAAATAAAATTACTATAAATTCATATTGTATATTCGGGGTTCAAAATGTTGTATTTTAAATATATTCCTTACTCACACGCAATTAATGATATCCGAATCAAGGTTCAATCATTAAAATTTGTTAAGAACCATGATGTTGATCAAATAAATGATCAATGAGAGGTAAGGGATACTTGTTATTTATTAGAATAGAATTGATTTCACAATACTCAATCCACAGACTCATGAATCCATGTTTATTCATAAAAAAGAGAACATGGGATCCCCAGTGAAAAAAACCAAGTTGAAAAAAATCCTTTTTCACTTAATTCCGCTAATTGATTCTCTAGTTCTACTAATTAATCACTGTCCATTTTATAATGAATCTTGGATATAGGTATTTCACAAGGAATTAAATCAATAGTGAACTAAACTTCCCTGTCTGGAGGATGTTTAGGTAAATCCTAAGGAAAAACATCTATATATTCATTCACAACAAGTACATATTCAATTTAATGATTTATTTCTTCATACATTGATAAAATATTATATTCCTCTCCATGTATTTCATTCAGAAGAGCTAGTAGGGGTGTCTCTAGATAAGAATTAGCTGATGAGGTTTCTTCCAAATAGATAAGGTATTTTATATCATTCTCATAAATTTATAATTTCTTCTTCTAATAACATTTTTTAGCATCATAATTTTAAATACAATCCACACTGAGGATTATGTAAATATAAATTATAGGTTTGATGGAGAGGCTTGCTACTAAAGAACATTTATGTGTTCTAATGGGGACTGACCGACACATCTTTGTTACAATGATACTTCTCTTAAGAGTTTTGACTGAAAAATCCTTAATTAAATCAAATAGTAAATGTAAAATTTTCTATTCAATCTTGGAAGAAATAAAAGAAAGAGATGATCTAGAATCAAATAAATCATTGGATAATTTTTAATAAATAATTAAGGTACCTTCCAACATATCATTAGAAACTTCAACCTTAGTAGTTTTGAGCACATAAGCTTGGCCTTTCTTCCTTGGCCTTCTTTGGTGAAAGTGTCTTTGAAGATCAGGATAATCATTTGCATAATGTCACATATCATTACAATTATAAAATTTAATATTGGTTGCTTCTTTATTTTCCATTCAATCAGGAGTTTTGTGGACTTTTCCTCCACATTTGTAATAATATCCCATTACATTCAAAAAGGTACTGCGGAGTTTCTTCAAACAATTGTCCCATTATGGAAAATAAGAACTTCCCTTCTTCCTTTTTTCTTTATTTCCTTTTTCAGAGTGTTAATCATACATATTATTCTCTTGATTTACATTGATTTCATAATAATTGTAATGACCCAGAAATTTTAAGGAAAATTTATTCTTACATACTTTAGAATTTTATGAGTATGCAGTTTCTGACGGCGCCTTATTCTGAGGCCCGGTGTGCCCGAAATCAATTTTTGAAGTTTTGTTCGGGTTTGTTCAATAAACGTACAAGTGGGTTTCTATATCATTTGAACTGATGCTCGGAATTGAAGTCCATGGACACCGATGAACTCACAATGTTGGTATTCATCTGAGGGGACCATTACCACTATTGCGTTTGGATAGGAGTATAAGTTTTATTTTGGGTTTCTTAATAATTTAAATAATTTGTTGTGTTACAAAAATTATTTTATGTGGTGGTTATTTCCTCCAACGGGAAGTTGGAGGTGGGTCCCACATCCCACATAACTTCCCTTGGGAGTATCTAACTAATGGTGGGGCCCACATGATCCCCTAGCCCATAAATTCCTTCTTTAACTCCCTTAAACCCTCTTTTAACCTATATACTTCCACTTAAATGTGGAGCCTCTCCGTATGCCTCCCATTAATGATGGAAACAAAAATGCCTTAATTAATTCAATTGTCATTTTGAATAAATTTGAAATACATGGAAATGTTATATTATCGGAGGGCCTTATTATTATTTTGGTTGGAAAATATTTGTGGGGTGAATATTGGGAGAACTAATGAGAGGAGGAGGTTTGTTCATCCAGCGAGGAATGTGAAGAACACGAAGAATGGCTTTCTCTCCATGAATAACTTCATCCCTTCTTCTTCCTCTGCATCAAGGGAGAATACATCGCCCGCGAGGAATGTCAACTATGCTCCCTCCTCAGATGCACCCAATGTCGCCTTCGAATCCTCTTTCACTGGCTCGATAATGTGCAACGTCATATACTAGGTAGGGGTTTTGTATAATTATACGTGAATAAATTATCTCGTTCATGTCGAATCTATTGGAATGTCTTCAGCCAACTGCTACCGCCTAACGTAGAGGGTGCGGGCCAAACGAACACGGATCAATGACCCTTTTATGTTTCCTGATTTTATTCGTGATGGAGGCGGTGTTGGAAGAGGTGGTGATGACCGAAGGTAGCGGCAGAAATGGCGGTTGTGCGCCAGCACAAAGATAACCGTGACACTGGGTGCTGCGTGGAATAGAGACTGAAGCCCACAACTGCAGACCGCTCAACCGAAGAAGAACCAGCAGCCTCAAGACGGCTGGGCCGAAGGGACCACGACGCCACGAGAGCGCCTCACTGTGGAGGACCACAGTTTGTGTTCTGTGGGCCGCTTCAGCGGGAAAACTAGCATGCCTGTCAGCAGGCCGAGTTGGAGGAGCCTGAGGCACCCGTAGGTGCTACGCGGGAGGACATCGGCCCGCTCTTGCGGGCCGCTCGAGTCGGGAAGACCGGATGGATTAGGTCGTCTGGACAGGAGGGTGGCGCCGCTCGGCACCGTCGGTTCGGGAAGTAACCCCCCCCCCCTTCCAGGTCTACGTTGCTCAGCCAGCTGGTTGAGCCACGACCAACAGCTGACTGGACTGTGCCCCGAGGGATAGGGCTGCGCCAGTTGGGCCGGGTCACGCCCCCCCCCCCCCCCCCCCCCCGGGACGGGCCATGCCCCACCGGTGTGGTTCGCGCCCCACTGGGCCGGGTCCCACCCCACCAGGCCAGGCTGTGGACCATCAGACCGGGCCATCCCCTTAGTCAGATCAGACCCGCCGAGTCAGGACTGGCCGACCCGCCAGCCCACCAGGCATGACGGGTCGGGCTTGTTTCGCTTAAATGCGAATTACTTCATGACCGTGCATCTGATCGACGCACTGTCTACAGAACTGGGACCCTCATGATGAAGCGGTCCTTTTGCGATAATCTTATTGAGTTTTGGATGTCTTTGGAAAATGGTCGGGTTTGGAATGAGTTTATTTCCAACCGGGCCCATGGAACAAAAATCTAATCACTCTCCGACCGAACGTCTAATTGATGCGCTGTCTCTTTCGTTAGGTTACTTTTGACGAGATGGAACTTCAGGATACATCAACTCCTGACTTTGCGATATTTGATGTATCGACCCCTTGGCTCGAGGAGCAGACCCTCCCAGAATAGAATATGCTGTGTGCGGGAACCCTAGAGCTGGCTGCGACTGTGATGACTACCGTACTGGAATCCTCCTTGGGTTCGATGATGATGGACACCATACTGGAAACCTTAGTGGGTTCAACGACAATGAAAACTATACTGGAATCCTCTGTGGGTTCGACAGTGATGACTACTATACTTGTTTCCTAAGTGGGTCCAACAGTTTGAATTTTGTACTAGTATCCTGAGTGGGTCCGACTGAGTATCTGGTCTAGTATCCTACCGGGGTCTGACAACTTAGCTGGTCTAGTATCCTACGTGGGTCTGACAACTTAGATGAATCAGTGACTACATCAGAACAACTCTATCGCTATACCAAATTTGTATACCTGTGTGAGCTGAGTCCTGACTTTCAATAATTTACATCTATGTGATCATCTTTCTTTCCAGTGTGGACTATGTAGTGCTTGGCCTCTAGATTTGGAGTCGAACTGTGATTGATAACATAAGTATATGTGTTCTCAGTATATTTAAAAGAACCTTATCTAGTACTCATTCATTGCGATTATAAAGCTCTCTCGGAACTCCTCTTCTATGGGAGTGACTCCACTATGATTCATTAGAAGAATCAAGGATAAAATACAACGTATATTATTTATTTAATTTTCCTATATCATTTTTTAATCATTTGGGTTCTGTGTTTTTCATTTTTTTCAAAATTATTTACCTTGATAAACCCTACATCTCATCTCCCCGCCACTACAAGAAAGAATCCTCTGTTCATTTTAATGGATTTTTTAAAGAACAAATATATGTAGTTTAGCTTCATGAAACTAGGATGAGAGACATTGTGCAATTTTACTTCTATTTCTTGGATGAATTTATGCAGTTTAATTTCATGTAACCAAGAAGAGATATGTTGTGAAGTTTAAAATATTTATTTTATAACGAGTTTTTATAGGTTAACTTTTTATAACCATTATGAGATATAGTGTGTTTTTTAACTCATTCCATATAGGATGAATTTTTGAAATTTAACATCATGAAAAGTGGACGAGATACACTATGTAGTGTAATGTGTTTCTTCATGGGGGAATTTGTATAGTTTTTCATCATGGAAGCTTGACAAGATAGGATTCATGACCACTATGAAATGTATTTCACATGAAATATTGTAGTATTTTTTGTTTTTACTCATTCCTAATCCATTTTGGGAAATGTACATGCTCTGTTATTTGGATCATCTTGGCATGGTTTTGTGAAATGGTTTTTGGAAGGCAGAAAAATGATTTCCAGAATTGGATTTTCAAATAAAAAGAGAGTTATTATGTTTTCAAAAGTGGCCTTAGAATAAGGTTGTTTGAAATATAAAATTAAATTGGGGTTTTTGAAGAGAAAAATATAGTTTTGTTATGAAATTTGGCTTTTGAAACTTTCTTTGGGCTCAAGATGTTCCTTTCAGTTGTGCATCAGATTGATTCTGAACCTGATTTTATAATTTTTTTGTTATTCAAAATACGCCTCTCAAAAATCTCCCAAAAGTATCTAGTGGGTCTCACACAGTTTATAGTTCTCCTCAAATTCAACTATCTTCCCTAGAAATTATGGTTCTTTAGAGGATGTGTAGTGTCTTAAGAATGTTGAGAATGTCTTCAGAGTCTTTAGTTCTACCAATTTTACTAGAGTTTGTTTTGTGAGGGTTCTTCTTGTGGTTCCATCATTTGAAAAATGGGAGTTGTTTTCCCCACCAATGATATAAGTTGTGATGATGTGGGAATATTTTAAGTCTCTCTATTTCTGAGTGTTTATACCTTTAGAGGTGAAGATTAAGAAAATGGAAGACCTCATGATTGTCCAACAAGGTCAACAGATGATGCAAGCTTATGTTGAACACTTTATAGAGCTAGATTCATTTTTTTGAGGGCTTGTAAAAGGATCTAATTAAGGATTCAATTTTCAATGGGAGTCATCATCTAGAGATCATGGAGTGAGTCCTCTTCTCCAAGAATATCTATTTTGAGATGTTGGTGTAGGAAGCATTTTTGGAAGAGTTGTTGTAAAATAGTCATAAACACATCGTCTCGGTTGTTCTCTCCCATGTTGGGGTGAAGTCATTCCGAGTTTCCTTGGTTTTTCTATTGATGTTTTAAGTTCATCTTTAATAATAAATGTCTCATGAAATTATCCTTTCATAGCTCAATTTTTTTTAATGTGAACCTTTAAATGGTTATAATATCATGAATTAGTTCCCCTCTTTATATCGTGTTTTTTAGAGATGTCTATTTTTGTGGAAATACCGTTTTTTTATTTTTGTACAGGTTCATTTATATTCCTTATTTTGTTCAATTTATTATATATTTCTACTAATTTAGTGTCTTGGAAGAATATTTATTTCTATTTAGCTCCATTTATCCTTGAATCCAAAACATGGATTGGTAGTGCATCACTCATAAATTTAATAACAAAACTATAGAATCTCTATGGACTTCACTACTATTGGATAATTCTATCTTTGCATAAAATCAAATATAAACTTCCTTCTAGGAATCTTGTGATACTCTCATCTCACAATTGCTCTCCACCATCTATATCATATCACAATTCAACATTCACTTTTCCGTTTTTTTCCATCTTCTTTTTCCTATTATCAAGAAACATCATGCATCGTGAATCTTTACAAGTATTAAATGGGTACAAGAAGACCGGTAAACAAGAATGATGAATGGAGAAATGATAGAGATTTTGGTAAGAATGTGTGTGGTGAGATCATCATGGGGACATTGGGTAGGAAGTCCCGGTCAAATGTTATGTGAATTGTTAGTTATCCAATAGTAGTGAAGTGAATATGGAATCCTTAGTTTTGTAATTAGCCTCTATATAGACCAAATAAAACCCTTATAATTATTTGAAGGTAACATCATGATATACCTTCTCCATTTAAAAAATTTATAATTAAACATTGATTTAATTTTAATTATTCCAGGCAGAGTTCATCTATTTTAAATAATTTTTGTCCATGTGTCATGCCTTTGTAGGAATAGAAAAATGAAATTGTCTCTATGAAACCCTAGATGTAATATTTATGTTTTAATAGTAAAATCATTTTCTATTGAATTAACGCATTAATTTAGATTTATGTTTAACTTATTTCATTTTAGTATTACTCACTTAAAAATTGTCTTCATATACAGGTGGGTTCTTTTGTCCGATTTGGGGTGCTCTTTCCAACTTTCAAGATTATTCTCCATCAAAAACTTTTCAACCCAATAGTGTTTCATTTATCACTTTATTTCACATTCACTCCATTGCCTTTGAAGGATGAGAAACATCACTACCTCTATTCAATTATAAAGGTAATCGTAATATTTTCCATAGTAAAAAAATTTCCATATAATTTATGTATTATTTCATATTTATGTTTTATTTATTTATTTTTAGTATTTCTCATAATAAATTTATTTCTTATACAATTGTATTCTTTTTTCGAGTTGATGTGGTTTGTTTGAAGCTATTCATGTAGTGTTGGTAGTTTGATAAATACAGTCAATGGAAATCATGGTAACATTGACAGTTATGACTTTTTTTAATATAAAAAAAATATTTATGTAATTGTATAAACTATTATTTAAAATTCTTATAATACAGTGTATTAATGGTATTTGCGTATTAAATTTTATTTCATTTAAATTTGGAATTGGGGATTATTTTTGTTGATACCTAATGTGTTTCCAGTTTGTTTTTGGTGTTTTTTTGGGTTCTTTTTTGTGCTTCTTGTGTTGCGGTGTGCTATTACATCACACTATAGTATTTACATTTTTCAATAATTTTAAATGAACTAACAATGAAAACATTTGTCATATCATTTAAAAGTTCTAATAAAAGGACACATTTATCATCACTTATAAAAGCATTGAATAATGTATAATATATCAGTGCTTCTACAGTTCTGATAAGGATTACCTTAGTGGCCCTAAAAAATATCTCTAATAAATGTCCCATTTATCCAAGAATTATTAGCCCTAATAAAATTCGCGGGATTTTAATTTATCTCATGTAGTTAAGTATTTTCAAGTGCTTATAATTTCCATTTCAAGTGATGTTTAAAGACAATTTTGTAGTAGTGTTACTTTTCAAAGAATAGTTCATTTGAAAAAATCACTTTGGTTTTTCATAATTGTTTAAATAGAACCAGTAATGAAAAAATAAATTTTTTCAGGAAAAAAATGTATTTAAAAAAAATAATAGTTTTCAATGGGATTATTTATGGTACTTTAGAATGGGTTATAAACTGATAAATTCTCTTAAATCAGTCTTTCTTATCAACAAGAATTTAGAAGAGAACCTTTTAAAAAAAGTTCCCCATAGATGAAAGCAGAACTGATTTGAATATATGAGTTTGGAATATATATAAATAAAATATATAATAGGTACTGAAAAATAATGAACCATTATATTGGGGTACAGATAGAGAAAGCATAACCTAGATAAAAAATAGATATTGGGGGAGAATCCCTTACCATATCTTCATTTGTTTCTTACTTAACCTTAATGTATTGGATAATCAAATTAAACCCATTAGTTAATTAATTCAGATCCTATATAATTTTTTTATTATAGTTTTATTGTGTTAATTTATATTCTTTTCTATGAGTTATAGAGTTTAATTTCGTCATTAATGAGTGTAAATTTTCTCAGTTTTCATGACTGGTTTACTTGTTTATAAGTAATGATGTTCTATTAAAGTGGGTATAATTCTCAAAAGTTGTAATTATATGTTATTAATGATTATAAAGAACTGTAATTGGTATTATTTATTGTTTTGTACCCAGATATTAGGATAAATCATTATATAACATGTTAATAATATTCATTTAGAATAATTAATGATGTTTTAGACCAAAACAAACTCGTTTTGTTATATAATTTAGTATTTTATAAATATGTTACCTAAAGGACATGAAAAGAATTTTATTACACATTTTATAATCTTATTAAACCATTAAAATGTTTTTATTAACATCCTTGAAGATGGTGAAGAAAAATGAAATCCTTTCTTCCTTGAAGGTGATGAAACAACACCTCACGAACAAGGTCTCCATTTTTAAAATAGAAGGGAGATGATAAGGGGATTAATGATGGATTATTAAATTATAATAACAAAATACCATTATATTTGTGTAACTATAGTTTTCATGGTATTTGGATAAATGGAGGTGAGGATAAAATAATAATATAAAATAACTAGAAAATAAATTAAATGGAAAAGGAAGAGGATTTTACCTCTAGAATTATCCTACTTGAGAACATCCTTAGAGAATTGGTTCGGTATTTTTATGTGACCATGATATCATAGACTTGGGAAAGTGTCTTTGGAGTAGGATTAGGAAGAAATTTCATAATTCAAAAATCTTGGAAGGTGTGAGATGAAACGATGGGGAGGGGTGGTATTTATTGTGGAAGAGATGGGTGTTTTTTGATTTTTTTAATCATTATTTTATCATTTTTGGTCATGACTATCAATAGATTGAGAATTATAACTAAATATATTAATATAAAGATGGATAATTACAGATTATGGGCCTATATCATCCATACATCAACTGTGATCCAATAATTCTTGTATTTAATATTTATTGTAAATTATCATATTTTACTATTCACAAAAAAAATTGTATTTTATAAAACTCCCAAAAATTCAGAAAAATAGTTTATCAACATGTAGAATTAAAAAATGAACTAAATTTTTTGGAAATAATTTTTAAAAAATATTAATTTAATTTTTACATAAAATCGTCATTTACTCTAAAAATAATGATTATGCATTTAGAACTGCTTTTTTAAGTCTCTAAAAAATTACCTAAGGTCCCATAAAATTATCCTATAATCATATGACAAAATAATATTAAATAATGAATACAATTTATGATAATTGAATTTTTCTTCAACAATTATATTAATTAGAAAATAATAATTAAATGTTTATAACTCACAAAAATTCCATCACATAATACTTTTTAAAATATTCATTTACATATACTATTATATAATTATATAATAATTTAATTTATACGATGCCTTAATTTTTTGTTATTTTCATGGGTGAGGTTACAATTCAATTGTAAAGATTACTATTCACACTGGTCATATTATTATTCATAAGATCATGTTACTATTTCATCAGTATAAGTTATTTAACATCTATAATTACATATTATTTCTTAATTATTAATTTATAATGTTTTTATTGTGTTATATAAGTGATTTTATGTTATCTATACTGTTTTAAATAAACCTAAGAAGGTAAACCTCATTCATAGAATTTTGGTTTATCACCATCTTGATCTGTTTAACTTTATCTCAATGGTCCAATAACTTCACCAGTTTCTCCTCATAATAGATATCATTTTATAGCTGTAACACCTCTGAATTTAGTAAATGTGAGGTACCAAGTTTATAATTCTTCAAAAGGAATGTGTTTAAAACATCATGTACTTCATAGATGGCTTGTGGATGTGTTATTTGATAGGCCATAGCTCTTACAGGATCACGAATCTCAGTGGGGCCGATATACATAGGACTTAGATTTACTTTCTTACCAAATCACATAACTCTCTTATAGGGAGATATGTGAAGGAATTCCATGTATCCATCTTAAATCTCTAGTTACCATTGATGATTATCTACGTATCTTTTTTTCAACTTTGGGCTATTTTGTTATGTTACTAAATGAATTTCTCTATCACGACCCGACCCAACAGGGCTCGACCCGCAACTCCCCAAGCCTGCCTCCAGTAGGCCAGGGGATGGTATCTAGAGCCGACTAGTCTATCAAACAGAAGGGAGTCATTAGCCTAAGGTACCTATACACACGCACCAACATACACCTCCATGCAACAGTGCATAGATATATAAAACTGAAAAAAATACATGCATAAATCATTCCCAAAGGAGAGTGAAACAGTATCACAAAAAGGGAAAAATAGGCGCACCAAAATAAAACTAAAAAAGGCATCTAACCTGTTCGGAAGAAGGGGTATGCCACCCATAGCACCACCAGAAATCTCCTCGACATAGCTCCGGTAAGACTCCATTGTCAGTCCTACTCACTCAGCTCCGCCTACTCTAGGACCTCCTAGGAATCCATCGAAAGGCTTGTGATCTCCAAAAGACACAAAAATGTGTGGGAAAATCCCGTGCAGGGTTGAGTATGACAATACTCTGTAGGCACCCCAAAAACCCAAAACAAAAGAGAGCAACTGAATGACAACAGTCCGCTCATCCCAACTAGAGGGAACCCAGACGAGAGAGAGAAACTCCATCTCGTGACCATCCTTGGATAAAAACAACTAGTTAGCTCAAATCAGATGTATACCCATACATATACCATGAACATCCATATATACTCATCTCACACACCAAGCCACATGAGGTACCGACCTCATCACCGCAATGGTTCACAACCAGAAGAATACACTCCATGATCGCTGTCATCCCAGATGACACTCGTCTGAGAGATACTCTCCATCGGGTTCCACACAAACATCTTAGACGCTCACCTGAGAGATCACACTTGTCATATAACGTCACTGAGGAAACCACACTGAACCAACATAAACACCAAACTCCTTAGATATTGGATCACTCCTAGGGTCCTCTAGGGGATACCAGAACCCACACCGGTATACAAATATTTCACTGATAGGGGACCACTCCTAGGGTCCACTGGGGGATACCAAAACTCGATCTGACATTCGTAGATCTCACATATAGGGGATCACTCCGAGGATCCGCTGGGGATACCACAACCCAATATGACGCTCGACAGAAACACCTCACTCTGATAGAGGATCATCACCCATGTCACGATGGTCAGGACGATACTGAAAACCCTATCTAGTACATCTCGCGATGTAGGGGATCGAACTGATGATGCCACAACCCTACAGAAACCACGCAGTGATTAGGGGATCAAATAACCAATGATATTGCAACCCTATTAAAATCCTCATGCTTGGTAGGGGATCATATACCTGACGATGCTACAACCCTACTAAGCATGACCCAATGCGTAGGGGATCATATTTCTGATGATGCCACAAACCAACGGAGTTAACCGCATAGATAGGGGATCGTCGCCCATGCATAAGCGGTCACAATGATACCAATAACCTAATCTAGGGAAACGATGCAAGAGGATCCTGCTCCGGGCCCACCAGAGGGATGCCACAAATCTATCAGATTAAACATCCCATCGAGAGGATCACCAACCTATACTAAGGTTGGGTGCCGTGTGGACCCTCATAAGAACAATCCATGTGAGTTACCTCAACTACTATTGGTCCAAACGTCACTAACTCAAGTGAACCCCAACAATTATACCTCGTGCACCTCCAAGGCCAATACCGAGGCTACCATTGTGTTCCACATAGAAAAACACGCAGGATAGGCTATTTACTCACCCGGAAAGGACAACTGGGGCAAGAGTCACTATTCACTGAATCCAGCCCATGTGGGGCCCACACTACGATACCGAAACTCATCAAGAAGATCATTCCACTGTGATCCCCTCCGAAAAACACACAGGATGGACTACCCGATCATCCCAAACGGACACCTGGTGAAAAAGTACTATTCACGACGCCAGCTCGGGTGGTGCCAATGCCTCGATCTCAGAACTCATCAAATGGATCACTCCATTGCGATCCTCTCTGAAAAACACACAAGATTGACTATTCATCTGCCAAAATTAGACTCCTGGTGAGAAAGTTGTGTTTCTCCATAAATGCCCAAACCCAACCTCGTGGAGCCCGCACTCCAAACTCAGTCCCAACACCTGAAAACCAACCAAAAATGTCCAAAGCACCATCAGTCCCTCAACGCCACTGATGACATGTCAATCGAATGCTCCAGGTAGAAGATACAACGACCCGAAGTGGAATAATAATAAAATATTATTATTTTATTCGAAGTTTCAAGCTCCCGGGCCACGATCCCGAAACATTTAAATCTGAAACCCACCTCAAAAGGTTCAAATATTCACCAGGGTGACATCTCCATAGACGACACACAATTCCAACCTCCAGGGAGCAAAATATGTGGGTTTTAAAACCGCCTGTGTACAATAAGAGGGTCGGTCCGGCCTGAACCGGCAGGCGGACCGCACTTCCGCGGTGCGGCACAACACGCATGCACAGCTGGACGGCCACACCGTGAAGGTAGATGGTGATTGGCGTCATACCACCATGGTGCGGCAGTCCCAGTTGATTCCCATGGGCCGCCGCCGGTGCCACCGCGCAAGTGCTGCGCCGACGATCCTTCTGAGGGCCGTCGGGGGCACCCCTGGGATCAAAACGCACATCGGAAGGCATATAAGCGCACCCCCGGGACATGATATAAGCATCTGTTGGCTCAAAATAGAGAAAAATCATCCAAATTGGGATCCATGATTATAAAACTCAAAATGCATACCTGTTTGCAGATCGCCGAAGCATTGGGTGCAGAACGACACCTGCGACACCCTAAGGATCAACCCGCTGACGATCGGTGATGAAAACGGATGTTTGTGACTCGAATTGATGAAGAACCAAGTAAGAGGTGGAGGTTTTCATTGCCTACATAGAGGAGATTTGGGGGGGGGGAAGTCTTGATTGATTTTCTTTTTTTAATTAAAAACATCATTTAAACTCTCCACCAACACGCCTCCTACCCGGCACCCAGCGCCGACTAAAATTATGTTTCTCCTTGGGTAAACACGACGTTATGAACGCAACATAGGACTCATATTTTCAATCTAAGACTCATTTCATATGTTATTCAAGCTGACGCTCAGAAATAGACTTTTCAATTTATTTATGAAAACACCCCTGGTGGCTTTTCTCAAAGCAGGCCCGCACCAGCAAAGTTTATACCCTGCCTAGGAGAAATGGCATGCTCCAGACACAACTGTACCCTCAGATTCCCATTCTGAGCTACCATTTCAGAGATAACACACCCCCACCACGTGAATAGTATAAAAATACTTAATATTTTTATAAATTTAATTCCGGGAACACTAGGCCTCAGAATCGCATGCCGTCTTCGCTTCTAGCTCTGGAATTATTCTTAGGAATATTCCTAAGTCTGATAGGGACAAAACCTGAGTCGATAAATCCTCCCCACCTTAGAACCATTCATCCGTGAAAATCCATAAGCAAAATGAAAGCAATTTGACTCTCAACTGGGTCTCTCACGCCAGCGAGTTCACCAACATATACCCCTTCCTGAACACATAAGTCAGAGGGACTCATCCACAACCATTGAACACTATCCTCTTTGGGTGGCAATGACTCGCCCATGCTATTTTGATCACGTCACAAAAACACATCTCAAGGGGGGGGAGGATCCCTCTTCCTCATGCATTCGAAGCATGCTGAACAACACCCACACCGGGTCATACCAACGCCATGAACAAAACTTGAGAAAGAAATGGAATGGGAAGATTACCACTAAACAGTGTCTAAAAATATACTTCAGAAAGTAGAACAAACACAAGGTGTACCTCTATCCATCCACAGATCCTCCTGGTCAATATCCTCTAGGGCATGCAGTAGTCCTTTCCCTCGGCCACCAGCTCCCTGATCTTGGCGTGGACCACATGGGGTTGGGGGTGGTGGGAACTGATACCGCCTACCACCTCCTGCCACTGCACCAGCTTTGTCGCCACGTCCGACGCCCTGCGAACTTCCTTGCTCAAGACACTATCTTTTCCATGGCGGTCTATTTACCGGCTCCCTCTCAGCAGTACGACGGGTTGGACAATCTCTAGCAAGATGTCCTCGACTGTTGCAACTGTAACACCACATCTCCTGCGGCTGACCAACATTGGTCTGTGAGCCTTGTGAGCCCTGAGCCTCAAGTCCTCTATTCTAGGGTCACCTCCTGAAACATCAGCCACGTCCAAACCCTTGTGCTTGCTACTGGATACCAGTTGTTGATGTATCACCTGCCACACGCCCAACATTGATGTGTTGAATCTGCTCACCTAGACGGCTCTCCATCACCAAGGCTCTCTCCAGTACTCCAGCATAGGTGGGTAGGCACAACAAAACCAAACTGGCCCGGATATCCCTGTGTAACCCCTACTCAAAGGTCCAAGCCATAAAGAATGGGTCACGAATCATATCTAGGGAGTAGAACGACAGTTCTGTAAACCTCGCTGAGTAATCCGACACAGTCATACCCTCCTATCGAAACTACAGAAGCATCTGAATCCACACTAACCTCAACGTCAATGGATAGAATACTTCCCTGAAGAGCTTCTCAAACACTACCCACGTGAGAAACTCCTCACCGTGTGAATACGTCACCAAACTCCACCATTTCCCTACCGAACCTTGCAGATGACTCACTGCTAGGACCACCATCTGATCTGAAGGTTTCCTCACAAGGAGGAATACTTGGGTGACTATTTCGAGCCCGTAATTAGCTACATAAGGGTCTGGATCACCCCATAACGTTATAGATCGCTACCTTTAGAACTCTTGTAGTGAACTCATCCTGCGCGCAACCTCATCCTGCACTACCGGAATAACTAGATGCTCGAGAGGTGGTGGCTCAACTGACGGACCACCTGGAGGTCCAGCATCTGATCCTACACCCCGGTACACAGCCTCTACACTGGGTGGATCATCCCCACAATCCCACAACGGAACCCTCCCTAGCTGTCGTTGTGGAGGCATCCTGAAATAAAATCAAGATTCTATATGGTCAAAGAGTATATCTGGAGAGCTAACTCAAGAAGAACAAGGGAATCCCAAAAACCCAGTCTTATATGATGTATGTACCATTATGTCCCTTCGACTAGTGTCCAAATGTCCCGAGTTGAAAGGAAGGTTATCAGAGTCCTAGTGAATTGATACGTCGGTCGTCGCACCAGCACTGGAGTCCCTTTCCTGAAATCCAAACATGAAACATCTTGAAACTACCGCTATGAAACCCAAACCAAACTCACATATAGACTAGCTACACTCTGAGATCCCAAAGGTGGAACCTCCTCTAATTCCACTCTGTCATGACCCAACCCAACAGGGCTCGAGCCGCAACTCCACAATCCCTCCTCCAATAGGCCAGGGGTAGGCGTCTAGTGCCGAGTAGGCTATCACACAGAAGGGAGGCATTAGCCTAAGGTACCTATAAACATGCACCAACATACACCTACATTCAACAGTGAAGAGGTATATAAAATTGAAAAGAAAATCCATGCATACATATATCCCAAACCAGTGTACAACAGCAGTACAAAAAAGGGAAAATAATGCCTACCAAAAGAAAACTACAATGGTGTCCAACCTGTTCAGAAGAAGGGGTATGCCACCAAAAGCACCAACAGAATTCTTCTCAGCACCGCTCCAGTAAGGCTCTATAGTCAGTCCTGCTCACTTAGATCCACCTTCTCCGGGACCTCCTAGGACACTGTCGAAAGGCCTATGGTCTGTACAAGACAAAAACCTGTGCAGGAAAATCCTGTGCAGGGATGAGTATGACAATACTCAGCAGGAACCCCCAAAAACCTAAAACAAAAGACAGCAACTGAAAGGCAACATTCCGGTCATCCTAGCCAGAGGGTACCCAAACTAGAGAGAGAAACTCCATCTCATGACCATCCTAGGCTAAAAAAAACTAGTCAGCATAAATTAGATGTATGCCCATACATATACCATGAATATCCAGATATACTCAGCTCACGCACCAAGCCACATTAGGTGCCGACCTCATCACCACAATGTTTGAAAACTAAGAGAAAACAATCCACGTTCACTGCCATCCTAGATGACGCTCGTCTAAGAGATACAATCCATTGGGTCCTACACAAACATCTCAGACGCTCACCCAAGAGATCAGGCTTGTCGGGTACTGTCACTGAGGAAACATCTCTGAAAAAATATAAACACAAAACTCTTCGGAGAGGGGATCGGTCCAAGGGTCCGCTAGAAGATACCAAAACCCACACCGATATACGAAGATCTCACAGTTAGGGGAACACTCCCAGGGTCCTCTTGGGGTTAAAACAACCCGATCTGGAATTTGTAGATCTAACAGATAGGGGATCACTCCCAGGATCTGCCAGGGGATACCACAACCTGATCTGGCGCTCGATAGAAACATGCCAATCAGATAGAGGATTGTAACATGTGTCACGACCATCAGGATGATACTGAAAACCCTACCGGGTACATCTCATTCGGTAGGGGATCGAACTAACAATGCCACAACCCTACAGAAACCACGTACTGAGTAGGGGATCATATAACCAATGATACCGCAACCCTACTAAAATCCTCATACTGGGTAGGGGATCATATAACTGATGATGCCAAGACCCTACTGAGCACGGCCTACTACATAGGGGATCATATTCTCGAAGATGCCACAAACTCTACAAAGTTAACCTGCTAGATAGGGTATCATTACCCATGGATAAGTAAGCACAACGATACCAAGAACCTGATTTAGGGAAACGATGCTAGAGGATCCCACTCCGGGCCCACCGAACGGATTCCAAAACTCTAATAGATTAAACATCCCATCGAGAGGATCACCAACCTATACTATGGTTGTGATACCGTGTGAACCCTCGTAGAACGAACCAAGGGAGTACCCTCAACCAATGCTGGTCCTAACATCGCTAACTCGAGCGACCCACTAAAATGCCACCCCGCGCACCTCGAAGGCCGATTCCAAGGCTACCATTATGATCCACATGGAAAACACTCAGGATAGGATATTTACTCATCTGGAATAGACAACCGGTAAAAAAGTCACTATTCACCGAAGCCAGCCCATGTGGAGCCCACAGTACGATCCCAACACTCATCAAGTAGATCATACCACTGCGATCCCCTTGAAAAACACACGGGATCGACTACTCGATCATCCCAAATGGACACCCGTTTAAAAAGGGATTATTCACCGATGCTATCTCATGTGGGGCCCATGCCTCAATCCCAGAACTCATCGAATGGATCACACCATTGCAATCCTCTTAGAAAAACACACAAGATCGAATATTCATCTACCAAAATCGGACTCCTTGTGAGAATGTTATGTTTCTCCGTAAATGCCCAAACCCCGCCTCAAGGGGCCCACACCCCAATCTTGGTCCCAACACCCGAAAACCAAGATGAAAAACCCACCGCACCATCAAGCCTTCAATGCCACTGACGGCATGTCAATCAGACGCTCTGGGTAGAAGATACAGTGGCCCGAAGACGAATAATAATATATTATTATTATTTTATTCAATGTTTCAAGATCCCCGGCCATGATCCCAAAACATTAATCTCACAAAACCCTTTCAAAGGGTTTTCCTTTTCACCAGGGTTGTATCGTTGTAGAAGTCACATGATTCCATCCTCCAAGGAGAAAAATATGGGGGTTTTAAAACCCCCCGTATACAAGAAGAGGGCTGGACCGGCCCGCGCCGGCCGACCCGACCACCACCGCCGCCGGCCGCTCCAGCCTGCAAACCACACTTATTTGGGGAAGCACAGTGTGCAAACACAGCTGGCCGACCCCCACCATGGAGGTCACAGGTGATTGGGGCTGGACGGCCACGATGCGACGGTCCTAGTTGATTCCCGCGGCCCGCCACCGCCGGCCGCCAGCGATCCTTCTAAGGGCAACCGGTGGCACCCCTGGGGTAAAAACGCACATCTGAAGGCATGTAAGTGCTCCAGATGCAACTGTACCCTTGGATTCCCTTTCAAAACTACCTTTTAGGAGATAACACACCCTCGCCATGTGCATAGTATAAAAATACTTAATATTTTTACAAAATTAATTCTGGGCACACTGGGCCTCAGAATCGCACGTCGTCTTCACGCCTAGCTCTGGAATTATTCATAGGAATACTCAAAAGACATATAGGGCCAAAACCCGAGTCACTACATTCTCCTTTTCTGCCATTTCATTGTCCATTTCAGTTCAATGGATCTTACCTTTTTTTGACTTCATCATCGCATAAATGTGTTATAAATCTTTCCCATAAAGAGCTTCTAATGGGGAAATTTGGATGATCATGTGGAACTATTTTTGTAATAGAACTCAAAGAGTGGAAGATACTTATCACATCATCCTTTATTTTCCACTGAGCATGTTCTCAATATGTCTTATAGTGTCTGAAAGGTCCACTCATACTGACCATAAAATTGAGAATTATTGGCCATACTATTGTTTACTCAGTGTTTAGAGCATGTTTAGTACATTTCCAAAACCTATAGGTAAATATTTGATGTCAATAAAATAAAATCAATAATGGTAGTCCCATTAGCCTCACAAAATTTCTACTATATAACCTTTCAAGATGTTCATTTAAGAACACCTGTCAAATTTCAATAATGTGGGCTATCTATGTTAGAAAATCCCCCACAACCCATATTGAGTTATTTACAACGCATGTCTTTGGGTGTCTAAAGAAAAAATCAATAGTGATTTTTTACATTTACGTGTTGGTATGGGTAACAGTTACATCATTCCCTTATATATATTACTTTCTGCCTTCACATGATAACATTCTAGGCACATGGATGTATAATTAGTCATCTACTTCTTCATATTGTCCCAGAAATTGTTCTCTTAGAGATCTCGACGCATAATTGTGCTCCCTGGGTGGATGGATAAGGTATATCTATGTGAATAATTCATAATCTATTCCTTAATCTCTGGATTGGATATTACACAAAGTTTTGATGGATATATTTTGACTCATTCCACATCAATTATTAACATTGAGGATTCCTATTTATTGATAGCTTCTACCTTCACCGGAATTTCATCATCATCTATTTGTGCATCCCTCCTCTTATCCAAAAGTGATGGTTGATCAATAATTTGAGAAAGGATTGATGATGTTCATACATAAATAATTTCCAAGTCCATCCTTTTAACATCCAATAAGGCTTTATCCATCTCAAATATCATCTTGATAAAGTTATAAGATTATTTTTACTTTGAGAATACTCATATATATTTTAATTACCATAATAGTAGTGGAAGTAGATGTCATAATCCTTTATGAGATATAACCAACTTCCCTAACATACATTAATATCCTTTAATGAAAATATATATTTTAGGCTCTTATAATCAATATATATCTCACACTTCTCCCCATATATATAATGCTGCCAAATTTTCAACTCGAAGATAACAACCACCAACTCCATATCAAATGTTGGATAGATTTACTCATTAACATTAAACTACATTGAGGATTAGTCTATGACCATAAAATTTTTCATAAGCACACAACCTAATCCCTTATTTGATGAATTGACTTATACCACAAAGAGATCCCCTCTTTTTTGATAGTGTGAGTACTGGTGTAGTGATAATCCACCTTTTCAACACTTTGAAGAAATCATCGCAATCAGTAATCTAGAAAGACCTTACTCCCTTACATGTCATATTGGTTAGTGGGTTTGAGAATAATGAGAAGTTCCTCCAAGATAACCTGTAATACTGGGATAGTATAAGGAAACTATGGATCTCTATTTTATATAATGTTCATGGAGACTCTTAAATTACCATTGTTTTAGAAGGGTCTATAGATATCCATTTTTTGGTGATAACATTCCCCTAAAATGTTATATCATTCCTATTTAAATCAAATTTACAATATTTTTGATATGTTTTCTCCCTTGAAAAATTGTTTAGTACAATATTCAAATTCTTTTCATGATACTCATTTACCTTATAGTATATTATATTATCATCTATAAAGTCTTCCACAAACTTGTTGAGGTAATATCTAATGAATCTATTCATTAAGACTATGAAAATTTATAGATAATTAGTGAGTCATTAGGGAATCACTATGAACCCATAGTTTCTATACCTAATTTGAATGTTAGTATTGTGAATATCTTTCTTCGTCACTTTTAAGTAGTTATATCCGGACCAAATATCCACATTAGAAAATATGTGGCCCCATGTAGTTAATTGAAAAAGTAATCTATTTAAGGGAGGGATTCTTTTGTTACCATGATTTTGTCGGGATCATGATAATCAATTCAGAGACACATTGATGCATCCTTCTTCATGATGATGTTTACAAGAACACCCCACAGTGAAGGACTTGAGAATAAGAAACCCATATCTAGATACTATTTTAACTAATTCTTTAGTTCCTCTAACTCAGTGGTGGCCATCATGTAAGTAGTTTATAATATTGGAATAGATCCTGGTATAAGATCAATTGAGAACCCAACCCCTTGATTAGGAGGAAGACCAGAAAAATTTCAAGGAACACATCAATATAATCCCTCCTAATGGGGATTTATTCGAGCATGATCATCTAATTGTCCTCAATAATTTTATCTAGATATTCTTTCTCATAAGGAAAATATATACACATTTGAAATTTTTATTTTGAAGGAGTTGAATACTCTTCATTAAACATCTATATATTTGAAAGAATCTTTATAATGTGAAGATTGGTCTCTGTTTCCCGGTAGTTAATGTTTTCTTTTATAATTAAATGAAATCCATGCCAAATATAGCATCAATATCCGCTAATCGAAGTAAGAAAATATTTTTTCTTAGTTTTAGTCCATAAACATTAACCAGGGAGGATGTATATACTTTATATTCAATAATTTCTCAATTATTTGTTCTCGTAGATAAATCAACCATAAAAATTTTGAGGAGGTTTTTGAATAATTCTACTAAACATACTGGATATGAAAGAATGCATTAAAAAATAACCAAACAATATGTTAACTATCCATAAATTACTAACTGATGTACTGGTAACCACATCATTGTTAGGATCCACCATTGTAGTAGTGATTGAATATTCCCTTCCTAACATCCATGGAGGTTGTTAGAGGTTGTTTCTATAAAGACTTCGAATTTTTCAATGTAATTTTTTTAATTATATGGAATTATTGGGAGTCCGCAAAAAATGACGACATATGATTCTGAGGCTCCGTGTGCCCAGAATGAATTTATGAACTTTTTTTCAGGTACGTTCAGTAAACGTGGGAGTGGTATTTTGTAACTTTTAAACTGGTGCTTGGAATTGATATCTGAGGGCACCGTTGAACTCTCAACGTTGATATTCTCTTAAGAAGATCTTCACCATGACTGCAGTAGGTTGAGGGTAGAAATTAGTTTTCAGAAATTTCGTGGGAGAAAATAAAATAAACATACATTGTTTTATTTTGAGATTGAAACCTCCCATTTTGAATTTGGTGGTGGGGACCACCCAAAACCCTATTAATATGTAGTCAAACCTTAGAATTCCACCTAGTTAATGTGCCAACATCAATTCATTAAATGTGGAAACTTTTTTCATTAATTAATAATCTTAATCTTATTAATTTGGCACCACAACTTTATTAGGAGAAATCATTGGAGAAGGAAAGGGAAGCTTGGGAGAACCATTGGATAAATATCCTCTGACAAAGAATGACTTCCAAACGAAGAACAAGGAACCGAAATCGGAAGCGTCTTGCGGGAGAGACAATCACTGTTGTCCCTTTCATCGCCTTTATCTTCTACCT
Organism: Viscum album; assembly: GCA_963277665.1. Classification (NCBI taxonomy): domain Eukaryota; kingdom Viridiplantae; phylum Streptophyta; class Magnoliopsida; order Santalales; family Viscaceae; genus Viscum; species Viscum album. The sequence goes on along the minus strand of OY728128.1, from coordinate 253,934,198 downwards.
CGAGACATCTCCAACAAACATCAAGTTAAGGGATTTATTTTGAATTATGATTGAATTTATTTGAAAATTCTTAATATTCTTGATTCACAAAAATGATGACCAAACTAACATGAACATCATTTCGCACATGTACCTTACCCATTTTTCTTTTGTTTTTCGCGCGTTATTTGTGGGTTCATCAAAGCCAAATAATTAATGATGCTGGAAACACAATGTTTTTCTAAGCGTGACGTATGGACACAGAGCCCTCAGCTATAGGATCATGTTTGTGTGAATGAAATAATATTCGGGCTTGGAACGAAGCCACAATGGCTCACGGAAGAAGGCAGAGGCTGGCACCCGGTTGGCCGTGAGGATGGAGGGCAGCGCACGTCTGTGCCTCCGGTTGAGAAGGTGGTTATGGACCATGAGAAGCAGAATATCAGGGTGCAGGCCGACATCTTTATTGCCACGTGGCTGAGCTACGACGCGTGTCTGTTCCATTGGTGGAGAAAGTTGCCGCAGCCTCTAGGCCGCGACGGATGAATTGCAGCTGACATCCAACCGGCTACCAAGGAGAGTAGATCCATCAAACCGCTGGGAGGAGGAGGACTGTCCGGCAAATTGGTCGGCCGTGGCACACTGAGCAGGACCCATTCCAGTGAGTCCCGCTTCCAAAAACTGAAAAGCCCTTTGGTTGTTGGAGTGACCTGGGAGGCGCCTCACTCCCAGACGTCGTCTTGGACTGACCCCGCCACGACTGTCCACCAGACCGCAGGCCGCACCACGGGCCTCCCAAGGAGCCACGCCACTAGTCTGCAGCCTGGTCCAACTGGGCCAGACCCAAACTGGGTTTAGTTGACCCAAACAGGGTCAGGTAGGCCCATTCTGGGTCGGTCCGGGTCGGACTGGACCTGGTCCCAATTTGACCCATATTCACCTTTAGGACCATATCCTGTCAATCAGGAATCTATTTGACGAACCATCTATGGACACCAGAATCCTGGGATAGAGACCGTCCTTTTGGTATACTACACTTGAGTGTTGAATAATGTTGGAGTATGGCCAGATTGGATCAAACTCTGAATCCAATCAGGTCCTCAGAGCAGAAATGCTAATAACCTATAGACCGAGCGTCTGATTGTCATGTCGTCTATTGTGTTGGGTCCCTTGTCAAATGAAGGACCTTTGTGATACTTCTTCATGGAACTTGTTGGAGGTTGAGGTATAACTGATGTTTTGGGGATATGATCACCCAAATGTGCTATTTGCGGGAATCCTATGGCTTGTAGTGAGGGAGAGGTCAGAAACAGATCATACAGTGGTTAATTTTCAATTGACTCTAGGTGGTTCAGACCATGTTTGGTTCATTGCGGGGGTTAGTACCTATCAATCCTATGTGGGTCAGCGCTCAGCGAGCTTGTCTGGGTAAGTGCATACCAAACTAGTGTGGGTCCGATTCTATGTTGGTCAGCGCTCAGTGGTCTTGTGTGGGTCAACACATACAGATCCTGTGTGGGTCAGATCCTATGTCGGTCAGTGCTTAGCGATCATGTGTGGGTCAGCGCATACCAATCTGGTGTGGGTCATATCCGATGTGGGTCATTATGGGGGTTAGTAACTATCGATCGTATATGGTTCAGACTCCGTATAATCAACTATAGTGCCTCTTGAACAAATAAGTTGATCTAGCTCCGCGATTGAACATCTGTACTTCTATACTTCTCATATACCAGGTGTGAGCTAAGTCTTTATCGTCGTGGTGTACCAGTGGGGAATTATATCTTTGTGGTGGTACCTATGTAGTAATCATACCTTTGGGGTGTTATATGTGTGGAAATTCTACCTTCGTGGTGTTACCATTGTGGTATTCTTCCCTCCTGTGTGAGATTATTATATCTTCATAACATAGGTACATGTATTGGAAAATACCTATATAGGGATTGACTGTTGTTTCCATGCTCTGTGGTTTATCCTTTATAGATTTCAGAGACCTTTGGGGGTCTCGGGGTCCCTACTGAGTGTTGTTATACTTGCCCCCTTCACAGGCTTTGCTCGCACCTTGTAGTGTCTTTTGAAGATGAAAAACCTCACTGACTGAGGATTAGGTTACCAGGACTAGAGACTGCTCAAAAGAGGACCTTAGATGAGGCGTACCACAGAGGTAACCATTATAAGTTCTACCTACCCTTTAGGTAGGATCCTTTGTTTGTGTTCACAGGAGCTGTTCTCAGTTTTACTTGATCGTACTAGTTTTACTTGTACTTTCTTGGTGGGCTTGTATTCAAGCCTCTTTACCCACTGTACTCACTTTATTTACTATTTAGTTTACCTTTTTCTTGTATTTTACTATGTGATTGGTTTAGGTGAGTTTACAAGTTATAAAGGAAATGTATTCCTAGATTTAGGGATATTCCATTCTAGTGCTAGTCGCCAACCCCTAGCCTATTGAAGGTGGGATTGCGGTAGTCACGGCACGTGCACCGAGGGTCGGGTCATGAGAAATTGATATCAGAGGAGTTCGGTTCTACCGAATAACAAGCACTATTATCTTCTCTGTGTGGAAATAGTGTTATGTGTGATGAGTGTGGTTTTTCATTTGGTGAATCCACTGTTGGTGCGGAGGCTGATGTCTCCATACACCAGGACCCTGACCTTTGATTTCCAACTCCGTGCATGAAAACCATGATTTAGTATGTGTTTTTGAAAAGTTTTCTTTGTGATCTCTTTGAGTTAGATCACTAGTTATAAACATAATGACTGTGGAACACCTATTTATTTTCAGGATGCCTCCTTGTAGACAGTCATCCAGGATTCTAGAATGAGTATGTAGTGATAGACCATAGAGCGATGAGGCTTTGGTGTAGTGCCCCCTTATGGAAGTTGTACCATTATGTGGTGTACCAACACCACCACAACCCGTTGGGCCACTGATGCCACCATCCCCAAAAGCAGAGGGTTCACACAACTTGAGCGTGTTTCATGAGTTCAAGTGTTAGATACCACTAAGGTTCCAGTGTGATACAGATCCACAGGGGGCTGAGGATATGCTAGAGGCCATGGTAGGAGTTTTCTGACAGGTAGGGACAGCAGCTAATATCATGGTGATCCTTACCACCAGTCTTCCTCTGGCAGCAATGAGAAGATAGTGGAGCTTGATGCTCTATTTTCATGATGACGTGACTCTCAACTAAGAGGACTTCGAGAGCCTTTTAGGGTAGATTTCATCCCAAGGACCCTATGCTCGGAGGGTATATATGTGCTTCTCCACTTGCAGTAGGGTAGAATGTTTGTGGCTCGATATTCATTAAGGTTCACAGATCTCTCGTGATACTCCATTGACATGGTTTAGGACCCTTTCATCATGGCCCGAACCTTCGATCTGGTGCTCAGATGGGAGATTAGATATTCTATGGTTTCTCTCAACATCCTGACACAGGAAGGGGTGTTAGAGCGAGCACTCTTAGTGGAGAGCTTCCTTCATTAGCAGTGACTAGTAGTGAGACCCAGCATTGGATGACATGTAGTAGATTCATCGGCTTCTAGCAGTAGAAAGATGACAGAGAGGTGTAAGAGGACTGGAACTACATGTGTAAGAATGCAGGACACATGGTCGGTGGTGCAGGGATCTATAGACAGAGAAAAATCGTCGACAAACAAGAAATGTTATTCGAGCAGCGGGTAGGGTCATATGGATCATGACTGCCTGACCCACCTTTTGGACAACTAGAAGTCAGTTCATGGACCGCCTGGGAAGAGGTGAAGATTCGATCGAGGAGGTCTGGAGGCAGTAGGTGGATATGGCAGAGGGGCAAGTTGTGCAGTAGGTAGTGGGAAGCGATTCGAAGTTCTTCCACTACCACCACCAGGAGGTCCACCCTGACCACTGGGAGCATGTAGATTGGGACAAGCTCATCCCTAGGTAGTTATGACCTAAGACCAGGACACTTCGGAGATGATACATGGTATGATATGTTTCTACTCCACACTAGATGTTGTACTTATAGAAATAGGTTCTAGTCACTCTTTTATTACCACAACTCTCGTTCAGAGATTGGATATTCTGCTGGAGCAGTTGGCTCAATCCTTGTGGATAAAGACTTCTACGGAAGTGGATTCAACAATTAAACATTGGTGCCGACATTTTGATCTTACTCTTGGGGGTCATAGAATCACCTGGGATATTCTGGTAGTGGTGTCGATGCCTTACGACGTCATCATTGGTATGAATTAGTTATCTACAGTCCATGCTCAGATTGACTATGCTAGGTGCAAATTGCGGTTTGTCCACATAGATGGGACCAGTTTTTTATTCACCATTGAGAGGGTAACCTTTGTAGTATAGGATGTACATTCCCAGAAGAGGTTGCAGTACCTCACACATCAGTTGGCTAGCCTTACCCTCGGAGTGGTTGATGTTGAGGGTCCGAGCTAACCTGTAGTGGTGGACTAGTACACTAATGTTTTCCCAGATGATGTTCTAGGTCTACCTCATCATAGATAGGTGGACATATGCATCTAATTTTACCCAAGGATGGAACCAATATCTAATCCATCATATCATATGGATCCCGTGGTGCTTCAAGTGCTACAGGTATAACTGGATGTCTTGCAGAGCAAGGGGTTCATTAGGCCTAGTGTATATCAATGGGTAGCTTTGATTTTGTTTGCCAAAAAGAAAGATGAGAGCTTGAGACTCTGTGTGGAATATCAGTGCCTAAACTAGGTGACCGTGAAGAACAAGTAAATACTCCTGAGGATTGATTATCTCTTTGATCTCCTGAAGGGAGCATATTGGTTTTCAAAGATAGACCCCAGATCAGGCTATCACTAGCTCAGAGTACGAGACGAGGATGTGCAGAAGATAGCATTCAGATGTTGGTACGACCATTAAGAGTTCTTTTTTATTCCATTCGGTGTGAAGAATGCCCCAATAGTGTTCATGATACTCATGAACATGATCTTCTATCTATACCATGATCGCTTTGTGGTAGTCTTCATTGACGACATTCTGATATACTCAGTGATAGAAGAGGAGCATGCCTATCATCTGCATATAGTTTTGGACACACTCCAAGAGTACCGAATTTATGGTAATCTCTCAAAATGCCATCTCCAGTTACGAGAGGTCCACTTTCAGTGACACATCATCTCTAACGCTAGAGTTACAATGGATCCAGTGAAGATTGAGGCTGTACTTGTTTGGGAGCCACCGAAGAGTGTGACCGAAGTACAGAGTTTCTTGGGTTTGGCTGGTACTACTGGAGGTTTTTTCATGACTTATCCAGTGTTTTTTCACCCTTTTAGCATTGAAAAATAAGGGTAAACCCTTCATGTGGTCAGAGATATTCTAATGGAGTTTCCAATAGTTGAGACAGAGACTAAGGATTTCCCCATCTAGAGGCTACCTCAGGAAGGAATTGGGTACGTAGTCTACTATGAATCATCAGGGATATGACTGGGATGTGTAATGATGAAGGAGTTAGTAGTGAACATGTATAGTTCTCAACAGTTGATACAACATTACTAGAACTACCCTACCCATGACCTGGAGTTAGAAACAGTGGTCATCCCCTTGAACATGTGGTGACATTACTTGATGGGAAATCATTTTCTAGTCTAATATGATTACAAGAGTCTCACGTATATAATCTCTCATAAGGATTGAACCTGAGATAGCAGTGTTTCCTTGAGTTCTTCTAGGACAATGACTTCAAGATAGTCTATACTCTTGGTAAGGGGAACATAGCAGTAGATGCACTCACCAAGAGATCTGGTATATTATTGCAAAGTGAGGTGATAGAGAAGCTAGCCACGTTGCTGATATCCAACATGGATCGAGATGGAGTAGGTTAACTTCAGTCTCTTTTAGTTAGTCCCCCACTAAATCAGTGATTCATGGAGACATATCTTGGGGACACTGACTGTGAGGCTCGATGTGCTCAGATATCCACAATAGAAACACTTGATTGATTTTATGAAGGTGGGGAGAACATCATCCTCTTCCAAGGGAGTACTATGGTACCGATGGCTCTCGGAGAGAAATTGATGAGGGAGTCTATACATCCCCTATATTGGTACATCCAGAAGTGGCGAAGATGTACCAGGACCATCAGCGTCAGCACTGGTGGCAGGGAATGAAGAAAGAAATGGTAGAGAGTTTATCTCAATGCCTCGATTCTTAGAAAATGAAGGTATATCATCATATTCCAGCAGGATTATTTCATCTATTATAGGTTCTAGAGTTGACGTTGGATGGAAATTTCATGGACTTTGTGACAATACTACCACGCACGACTATGGGTCATGATTCTATTTGGGAGATCACCGACTGACACACTATGTCAGCCCAATTCCTACCTATAAGAGAGCAGGGATCAGTAGAGACCATGGGATGCCTCTACGTGTAGGAGAATGCACGACTTCATGGATTTCCATATACGATTGTCTCCAATCGTGATGCACATTTCACTTCATGGCTATGGAAGGGGTTGCAGGAGGCACTTGGGACACAGATTTGGTTGAGCACCGCCTTCCATCCTCAGACGGACGATCAGACAGAGCAGACCATTCAGACCCTTGAAGACATGTTGCGTACATGTGTCTTAGATTTCATCCATAGCTTGGAGGATCACTTTACATTTGTGGAGTTTTTATAAAACAACAACTACCACTCAACCATTGGAATGGAACCATTCGAGGCATTGTACGGTCAACATTTCAGATCACCTCTGGGCTAGACTGACCCTAAGGAGTCAGCACTCGTGGGGCTAGAGATGGTATTGGCAACCACGGAAAAGGTACAGATCATCCAGGAGTGGATGAAGACTGCACAGAGCAGACAGATGTCTTATGATGATGGAATATGTCGACCTTTGTATTTCTAGGATTGTGACCATGTCATTCTATGGGTCTCACCTCAGTGAGGTTTGCAGTGATTTGGTTGGGGCAGAAAGTTATCTCTGAGGTTCGTCGAACCATTTCTAGTCCTTAGTAGATTTGGCGACGTGGCTTACTGCTATGCTCTTCCACCTCAGTTGCACCGGGTGAACGATGATTTCCATGTATCCCAGATGAGGAGATATGTATATGATCATTCCCACATCATTGACTGGGGAGAGGTGGACATTGACGATGGGGTGAAATTTTCAAATGTTTCAGTGGAGATTGAGGATAAAAAAGAGTGGGTCCTTCATGGGCGGTTGATACCTCTGGTGTGTGTTCGTTGGCAGCACGGGAACCTCCAGGAGAGCACGTGGAAGTGTGAGGCTATGATTCATGCTCTGTACCCTCAGTTTTTTCCCTAGTTTGTGTTGTGGCTTTCGGGGAAGAAAAGCCTTGTGGTGGGGAGAATATAAAGACCCATATTTTTCCATGTAATTATTTTAATTATATCGAATTATTAATAGTTTGTGAAAAATGATGGCATGTGATTCCAAGGACCGGTGTTCCCATAATGAATTTGTGAACATTTTTTTCAGGTACGTTCATTAAATGCACGAGGGTCATTTTTTAACTTTTGAACCATTTCTCCGAATTGAAATCTTAGGCCTCTGTTGAAATCGTAGCGTCGATATTCACTTGAGGAGACCTTCACCTCTACCACATTAGGTCAAGGGTGGAAATTAGTTTTCAGACTATTTGTGGGAGAAAATAAAATAAACATGCTTTAGTTTATTTTTCAGATAGAAATATCCCATTTTGAATTTGGTGGTGGGGACCACCTGAACCCCTCTTAATATTAAGTTAACCCTTAGAATTATCCCTAGTTAATGTGACATCTTAAATTCAATTATTGTTCCAACTCTTTTTTTAATTAATAAAAAGAATCTTATTAATATTAAACCACACCATTCGTGGGAGAAATTGTTGGAAAACGATAAGAGAGATTGGGGGAAGCTTTGGTGAAATATACTCTGATGAATAACGACATTCGAATGAAGAATGAGTAACCAACTACGGAAGAATCTTACAGAAGCGATGAATGCCGACATCCCTTTCGTCGACTTCATCTTCTTCCTCGTCACATCTCCAACGAAAATCAAGGTAGGGAATTTATTTTGAATTATTATTGACTTTATTTAAAAATTATTTATATTTTGGAATCAAAATTATGATGGAAAAAATAACATGGGAATATTCCCGCACATATACCTTCCTTTTTTTTTCTTCATGCATTCTTCATGTGTTCGTCAATGCCAAATAATTAATGATGCTGGAAACACAATGTTTTGTTGAGCGCGACATATGGACGCAGGTCTCATGACCCGAGGATCATGATTATGTGAATGACATAATTTTCGGGCATGTAATGAAGTCGAGATGGCTATAGAAAGATGGTTGCGGCCGGAACCCAGCCAGTCGTGAGGAAGGAGGGCGACGCGTGTCCGGACCACCGGTTGAGCCGAAGGCCGCATCCCGTTGGCCGTAGTGGAGCAGGGTGGTGGCTGGAATCTAGCTAGTGGCATGATGGAGTGGTAACGTGCAATCGCACTGCCAGTGGGGCAGGAGGACATGACCGCTAGGAAACAGCGGAGGTGAAAGGGTGGCCGGAACCCGACCGACCATAAAGGATAGCGGTGTCATCGCACCGCTGGGAGGAGGAGAACCGGCTGACGAACTTCCCGACCATGGTTCACTAAGTAGGACCCGCTCCAACGGGTCTAGATTCCAGAAAAAACAAATGCCCCTTTGGCCATTCGGGTGACCTGGGCGGTTCCTCCCTCCCTGGCATCGACTAGGGAGGACCCTGCCATGGTGGTCCACCCAACTGTGGGCCGCACTGTGGGCCACCCCCTTCGCGGGCTAGGCCTTCTGTGGCCTAGGACAACCGGGAAGGGGTGACCCGAACTAGTTTGGGTTTTCCCAAGCCGGGTCGGAATAGACTCGAGCCAAATTAGACCCAGATACGCCTTGTGGCCATATATTTAGAACTGTGTTTCCGTTTAATGAACCATCTGTGGCACTAGAATCCTAGGATCGAGACAGACCTTTTGGTATACTCTAATTGAGTTTTAGATAACATTGGAGTATGACCAGGTTGGATCGAACCCGAAATCCTACTGGGCCCTCAGAGCCGATACGCTAATATCTTACAGATCGGGCGTCTAATTGACGCGTCATCTATTACGTTGGGTCCATTGTGACATGACAGACCTTTGGGATACTTCTTTGTAAAAAATCATGGTAGTTGAGGTATGACCGATAGTTTGGGGAGAATTTCACTCAATCTTGATATTAGTGGGAATCCTATGGCTGGCAGTGAGGTAGAGGTTGGAGACAGATAATACGGAGTTTAATTACCTATCAACTCTAGGCGGGTCAGATCCGGTGTGGTTAATTGTGGGTGTTTGTACCTATCAATCATGTGTGGTTCAGTACTTGAAGATTTTGTGCGGGTTAGAACATACCAATAATGTGTGTGTCAGATCCTATGTGGGTAAGTGCTAAACAATCCTGTGTGGGTCAAGGCATACCGATCCTGTGTGGGTCACCGCTCAGCGATCCTATGTGGGTCAGCGCATACCGATCCTGTGTAGGTCAGATCATGTGTGGGTCCTTGCGGGGGTTAATACCTATCGAACATGTATGGGTCAGACTCTGTATAATCAGCACCAGTACCTCTGGATAGAATAAGATGATATAGCTTCGTTACTGGTCATCTGTACTCTTATACTTCACTTATACCTGCTGTGCGATGAGCCTTATATCTTCATGGGGTGCCTATGTTAAACTATATCTTTGTGGTGTTACTTGTGTGGTAATCATACCTTAGTGGTGTTTACAGTGCGGTACTTCTACCTTCATGTTGTTACCTTTGTTGTATTTGTCTTCCTATGTGTGATTAGTATATCTTGATAACATAGGTATATATATGGAATATACCTATGTACGGATTGACTGTTGTTTCCAGGATCTTTGGTTTACCCTTTATGGATTTGAGAGACCTTAGGGGTTACTGGGGTCCATATTGAGTATTATTATACTCACCCCTTGCACAGGCTACGCCTTCACCGTTTTGTGTCTTGTGCAGAAGATGGACAAAACTGAATGAGGACGAGGGTATCAGGACTAGAGACTGCTCAGAGGTCGACCTTAGATGAGGAATACTGCCGAGGTGACCATTGAAATTTATTCCTACCCTTTAGTTAGGATCCTTGGCGTGTGTTCAAAGGAGTTGTTCTCAATTTTCCTTGTACTTTCCATTTTTACTTGTACATTCCAGTTGGGATTGTATTCTGGTTCCTCAACTTACTATAATCACATTGTTTACTATTTAGTTTACCTTGTGGTTGTATCTAGTTGTGGGATTGTTTTGGGTGAGTTTACAGGTTATAAAGGAAATTCATTCCTAGTTTTAGGGATATACCTTTCCGATGCTAGTCGCCAGCCCCTGGCCTATGGAAGGCTGGCTTGGGGTAGTCACGGCATGGGCCCCGAGGGTCGGTCTTGTCATTTTCCTTTGACAACCCTTTGATTTGGACATTGGCCCGCATAATGGCCTTGTTAATTGTAATTGAAACAATTCACAATTGTCTATGTGTTTTTCTAAACCATACATTATTCTTACAAATTTTTGGGATTCTTCTTATCACATTAGAAATAATTATCCTAATTAACCTCTGCCCATCATTTGATTCATATTTTAGTTCACATTAGGTAAATCCCATAATGTTTCTTCACACACTTCTCACAAATGGGTTGTTGTGTTTTATTTCTATCATTGGATTTATCTATTTATCCTCCACTCATAAACTAAAATTTCCCCTTTTTTATCTCTAATCCCATGATACCACTAAGATTCTCTAATCATCTTTTCAAAGTTATGGGAAAATATAATATATTTTCATATCCTTTAAAGTCTCGAATTTCATTGTATTTTCATAAACTCTGTTATAATACAATAAAAAAGTGAAATACCTTTACATTGTTGTTCATAAAATAGTAAGAGGTGAATTGTGCTATTATTGTGTAGTTTTCCTCATACTCTCGTATAGAATCGTTGTCATTTTTCTTTAGTATGAGGAACTACCTCACTATCATACGAAGGTGGGATCATGGAAAATATTTGTTAAAAAAATCAAGAATGAATCTCATTCCATGGAATCAATTTCCATATTATACTTCCTGATATTTTTTATTTTCCAAAACTACCCTTCTTCCCAATCATTATGATAGACTTCCCACAAAAACTTCTCATCGTTTGAGCACTAAATTATAGAGAATATATTCTCATTGGAGTTAATCCATTGTTCCATAATGAGGGGATTATAATATCCACTAAATATAGGAGGACATGGATTCCTAAAATATTCAACAACAAATTTATCTTTCTTAGGAGAGGGAGGGTGTTCTTCATGATTCAAATTTTTAATAAAAAGATGATCCAGTTGTGTTATAACATTCATGAGGATATGTGATATTATTCCCATTGAATTTTTAAATTCATTATGGAAATCATTTCATTTATTATCACATTTATTGTTGGAATTAGTTATCCTATCTCCCTCAATTAACTAAAAAAACTAATATAAAATTGTTGGTCTTGTATAGTTAGCAACTACGCATATAAAAAATAGAATTTTAATACTTAATGATAAACTTGTAAATGAAAATTATATCATCAATTTTGATTCCCTATGTTTCAATATAGGTTATCCACGGTGATAGATTATCCCACGTGTTCTTACTAATTTTTTCATTTACTAATCTGAAAAATAACTAGACTATGTTATAATACCAACTATAGTGTCCCTATACTTTTACATATAATCTTACATGATTTTATATATAATTATCCAAAAAATAAAACCCAAGGGTTATAAAGTCTAGTATGTATGGATGAATAGGTACATAAAAAATAAAAAAATGTAATAGAATAATAAATATTAATATTAATAATCCATAGTGAGATCCTAAATAAAATTTATCTCTTACATCTTTATATGATATCCTAGAGAAAATATAGGAAAAAGTATGGGTTAAAAATCCGATTATGTGAATAAGCGTAGGAATAAATCATAACCCATGATTTAGAAGGAATAACATGATGACATAAAATGGTGTAGAATGTAAATAAACTTGTGGGAGATTAAAAAATGAAACATGGGATCATGTGATATTAGACAAATTGGAATTTTGTAGCAGTATATAACATGACAAAAACATGATCCATGGATAACTGCTAAAACAATATCACATGGTGTACCAAGTACCATAATTAATTAGGTTTTCTACCTAATCCCATACATGATGTCTCATGAAACTAAAACGTACCCAATCCATTAGATAACTCCTTATGTGCACCCATCATAACATGTTTACACATATGTCTAGTACAGAAATAAGTAATAATATGGAATACACATTTGTTTTACCCATGGAATGAAAAGGGTATCATAATTATGTCAAAAGGATAACCAAAAGAAGTATCATAATTATGTTAATAAAAGATTGGAATTTATTAGTTTTTAGACATTAATAGAGTAAAATATTCATACATCAGGTAAAATTATTTCAAAATTAAGTGAACACTTCCAAAAATAGTGTTTATGAAACTTTATAAATCAACGACTTCAGTGCCATTTTTGGGAAAATATTAAAGTGTCTTTAAAGAAAAAATATCCTAATTGTTTGTATAAGCCCAGAAATAAAGTGAAAAAGTTATTTTATTTTAAAATAAGTGATTTCATAAAAATAATTTTCCGCAAAGGATATTATATAATTTACTATATAATGAGTGAGAAATGGAGATGTTCCCTTTAATTAGTCATTGGCTATCAAAAAGAATTGTTAAGGAACCCATTTTAAACACGATTTTCCCCATAAAAGAAGGATGAATTGATTTGGATACATAAGTATGAAACATATAAATATAATTTATAAGAGTTATATTATAATAATTTAGAAATCCACTGGTGTAAATATATATAAACATTAACACAATACTAAATTTCGAGGTTCGGTGATATCCCTTACCTTATGTATGAATGTGTTATTCACTTGAATATAATGTACTGGATAACAAAATTGGACTAATTAATAATTTAATTCATAACCTATTCAAAATAAATTTTATTTATTATAATTTTACTAATTTCTTTTATATCCATTTTGATTAATTTTAATGATTATTTTCATTTTTTGGTAGCATTTGTTTCATTGTTTTGTGGTAGGTTCCCTTGAGTTTGATTATTTGGGATCTTGTAAAAGTAAATAAAAACCACATAAGTGGAATAAAATGTTATTAATATACTTAAATAATTTTAAATTTTCCCATATATCATTTTCTTCTAGTATGAGGATGATTCATTTGATAAAATGTTAATGATAAACGTTTAGTTATTTTACCAGTTTTTAGATCAACATGTACTATTTTTTATTATGAATATAACTTAGTTATTGAACATGAAACAACATATAATATAAATTTTAAGCTAACTATTATCCCATATTATGTGTTTTATGACCAGCATTGAATGTGGTAATGGAAACCAAAAAATCATTGTCCATGAAGGCGGTGAATCGAGACGTCACAGACCATGTATTCATTTTTATGATAAAAGGGGAAATGAATAGATTTGATGAAGGATATTACATTAAATTAATAAAATTTCAATATTTATATGTTAAATGGGTTATAATCATATTTTTTATATGGTAGATGAGGGTAATATAGAAGAAATAAAGAATTTAAAAGAGAAAAAACATGATTTAACCTCTTGAATATCATCTCCTTAAGAACCACCAAAAGGAAGAAAATATTAGTGTTTATTATACCAGATTATCCAAGACACAAGAAATATGATATATATTTTAATTGAGAATAATTTATAAAAGGTAAAAAACTTATGAGTTGTGAGGTGAACTAGTGGTGAGGGTGGTATTTATTAGGGGAGAGGAGGGGTGCTGTTGATTATTTCACTCATTTGTTTATTAATTTTTCTCAAGACTATAAATAGTGTTCATTACCAAGACTAAATACAGTAACTAGAGAATTTATGTTAAATATAATTGGAACTTACATCATCCATGACTCCACCATGAATCAAAAATTCATTTATTAGCTTATACTGATAAATATTGTAAATTAATGCATTTCACTATCCACCAAAATTGGAACTATATTAGAAAAATACAAAAAAATACCCTAACAAATTTTTGATTTGTAGATTTATAAATAAGATTATATTTTATTAATATTATTTTATAAATATGTGAATTTTAATTTTACATTAAAATCATCATTTATTCGAAAGAATATTTTTTTTATTTTTATAACTGATTTATGACACTTTGAAAAATTAATTAAGGTCTCATAAATTTTTTTGTACAATTATAATTAAACAAAATATTAATGTATTAATCAATTTTATTATAATATATTATCTTTTAAATTATTATATTTATTATAACATTTTAAACAATCATTTTTGTTTCCCAAAAATAACAACACTTAATTTAACATTTTGAAATCATTTATTTACTTATTTCATGATATAAATATATCATAATTTTATTTATAAGATACCTAAATTTTATTTATACATTCATGGGTGAGGTTACAATTCTAAGGACTGGATTATTATTCCTAATGGTAAAATTACTATTTTAACAGTTTGGTAACTATTAGAACGGTTGGATTTCTGACAGTCATAAGGGTTTACTTCATCCTATAAACACATCTTATTTCATTCGTCATTAACTTATATTTTTTCCCAGGGTTATATAAACTTGAATATTTTAAATGAATACTTCATTATTAATATTATGTTTTAATTTAATAACTTTTTTCATCAGTGTGGTCATTCTATTAGATTATGTACATCCAAAGTGTCTTATTATTATTATCATATTTTCTATTTATTGTCCCGTTGTAATATTTGGAATTATTATTGGTTTATTTACCGAATAATTTATCATTAATAATTTATAATGTTTTTTGTTTATGTATGTTACATATGAGCTTTATATTATATGAAATAATAATATGAAGGGAAATTATTTTGATAAAAATTAGGGCCATTATAGTATCACAATTAATGGATGAAATTTACCTAATGAACTGGTACAATACATATATCACCATATTGGATAGAAATAATTTAAAACAAATTAAATAACCAATCAAACTATATAATTAATGTGATAAATTATTATATATATATAAGAAAAAAATTGTAGAATCCTTAATGAAAAAATGTCCAAAATACATGCCTAAATATTTTAACAAAAAACCAACACAAGACCATTGAGGTGGAGGGATCTTTATAATGAACACACACCTAACAAGAAATTCATTTGAATTTATAACATTCTATAACCACTATGATCTAGATACAATGGGGATATGTCCCAAATGGTCACTATTGAACCGTCTTCCATCTGCGTAAGACATGACATGTGTGGGTGATACACCCATTTAGTGGTGAGTATAAACAGTCCTAGTAGGATTGTAACACCCCTAGTTTTCATGGACCCTTTTTTCTCAAATAAATTAAATTTTCATTGATATATTGAATCGAACAAAGTTAAAAATCCTTCCACACAACACTAAATTGTCATACATTACATGGAACACCGGCCTAGCTTACATTACATGCATTATCGACTTGGAGTATGTTTTACACAACACATAGTTTCAATGAAACATCTTTTTCAAATATATTATTTTAAATGAGATATGTATAACATATAAATTAAAATTATTAATATTAAAATTAATAAATTCTTTTTAAATATCATTTATAACTAGTTTTACAAATAACACATATTTATAATGTAATATATAATTATAAGAAAATTTATTATACATTTAAAAATACTATTTTCTCAAATGAATTACTTTTCATGTCCTTCTATGAAAATAATAATATTAATTTTAAACACATTTAGAGTTTTAATTTTATAAATTCAACATAATTTTTAATTTAGAATTTATAAATTATCTTAGGGTGAATTTTTATATATATTTTTTGAGAAACATAATTTTTGTAGGAATAGTAAACCATACTGAAATTTAATTCAAAACTGCATTTTCATATAATTTATTAATAAGGATAAATTATATTTGAAATTGGTTTAAAAGTATACATAGATACTATTTCTATCAATTAATCAAATTTAGGTCATTGTAAAAAATTTCGTATTGAAATTGGGTATAAAAACATATAAAACTTTTGTACATGTTTACTTTTGAACACCAAATTGTCGCGCCATTTGTGGGATTAAATTTAAATTAAATTCTGACAGTTATGTGATTGGAGTTCGGAAAAATGGATTAAATATTTGGAATCAACATAATTTATAATTCATATTAATGTAAACATGATTTTTTACCAAAAATATTAGTGAATGTGATTAAAATTCATTACAACGATTAAAAGAAAAATTAGGTTCACAAGGGAATAAACATTAAAATTAAGACCCAAAACGATATATAAACTTTTCCAAAATCCATTTTATTGACATATTTGACAGAGAAAATTTAGGTTCATATTTTTAACATAATAATAATTAATTTTTTATGCTTTTAAATGATAAAACCCTTGTATTTAAATGTTTTATTAAAATAATGTGAAATTGGGATTATAGAATAAAAATGATCTAAATTGTGAAAAGTGCTTAATTTGGGATTTGGATAGATTTTTTCATGAAGGGTATTTTGGTCATTTCCAGAAAACAATAATTCCAAATTTTCTGATTCAATTTTTTTAGAATACTTATTTCATTTAATCCATTTTTATCTTCTGGACCAGGGGCTGAATCATTCATGTAGAGGTCCTAAAATATCAATGAAATTGAAGCTTTTTACGGGCGGACAGCATGGACAACACCGCTGTAACAGACATCCATCTCGGCCTACACAACTTCAAATGATTTGATTCTACTTGGTGATGAAGGAGGACTCGAATAGGCGTTCAAACAATATATTACATGGCATTTTGAATCCATTAAGGTGTCTATTGAATGACATATTCCTAAAGGAAGCGGCCCAGATGCTTCGTCCATAATAAAAAACTGACAATGAATGAATCATAAATCCAACAACCTATTTCAAAATGAGCTGAATGTTTGAGGGTGGAAGTCCAACACAGTAATGAACAAATTTCATGAAGGGGTACAGGTATGAAGCGTCAAATTAATGGGTCACAAATGTGACAACATTCGGAGGACAGAAATATGCCTATAAAAAGTGAGGAGCTCCCTACCTCTCAAATCATTCCAATCCTTCCAAAAACCGTTCGGGGAACCAAGGAGAAGAGGCCAAGGGCCATTTATATTTTTCTTCATTATTTTAGTTTTATTTAAATTTTCTTTTTCTCATGTAATGCATTTATATTTTATATATTAATGTGTTTCCCATTTTCTTATTTCACCCATTTTTTTTTCCAATCTCAATCTCATCTTATCTCTTCCATATTTCCATCATGATATCTATGAACTTTTACATGGTAAGTGACTAACTCAAGGATTGGACCTGGGGGAGGTTTCACGATGTTCTTTATTATTGCGCTTCAATTCACAAATTTTTTATTCTATTTGTGGTGGAAGCGGGAATATTGCACGGGTTCGACGGTTATCCCCCACGACACTATCCCCAAATCCATTTCTGTTCCTTGATTAATTTATTTTTCCTCTTTTCTCTTAGGCAAACCATTATTACGGTGGATTTGGGGTTTCCATAAGTGATGAAACGGCATACGGTGGATCTGAGTCTTTTGGGATAACATTCTCGGTTGAGGTGTTACCCTATTTGACTATTGGAGGAGGTTTGGTTTGGTGTGCTAGATGCATACTAAAATCACACAGTAAATAAATCAAGGGAGTGTAATATTTTAATGAGGTTTCATAAAACAAATTATCAAATTGAATTTAAAAAGTAATTAAATAATGAATGAACCCATGTTAACAACCCTAGGACCGAGTTCTTTCTTCTCTAATTACATTCTATAATTGCATGTTAGTATAAGTTTTAACATTGAATTAGACTTTTAAATTTCATTTCATTATTAGATTAATTAGAAACATTAAAAAATTGTTATCTTAATGTGATATAGATTATGTGGGTAAACAACTGAGAAAGTGTCTCAAGTGAGACGACCCTGGTCAGCCTCTGTGCTGCATTAAAATAATAAATTTGATTTTTTTACTCTCTACGACAGGCGTGCGTCAATATTTAAACCATAAAATACTTTTTCAGGACATTTTACCATTATTGGATCCACTTGAAATGGGAAAAAAGGTATAAATTCCTTTTACAAGGATTTAAAAGAGAGCCACTCCTCCTCCATTATAAAAAGGTATCTCTCATACAACATCCTCACACCTCTAAAGACACATTGGATCAGTAATGATATTCCCAAATAGATACAAAATATTTATAAAAATAATCTACAAGCATCACATTTGGCATAAATCATTCCAAGGAACCCCTTTGGGGAAAACCAAAAGGAGTTACCCAAAGAAGAGGTAACATCCTTCTTCAAGATCCTTTATATTATTTTCCTTCTCTATCACCTTAAATATAATTATTCAGGGATTATAGAAAAATCATCATAAATATGATGATATTTTATAATTATAAGGGTTATAACTACACATAAACACACTTCCATCTAATGGGTAATGAATATACTCTTTATGTGTATGGAAAACTACCGCCTCATAAAACAATGATTGTTTGTTTTCCCATTACCACATTTCTTTTGGGAATTATGATTTAAACTATGTTTATATATAATATATATATTATTTATAATTTCATTGCATTTATCCAAATATTTTACAACATATATATTTATAATTTCAATTTTTTGTAAATAAGATAATTTAGTTTGAGAAGGATTGGACTACGGCCCCCTCCAAGTGATGTGATTCATTCACACACTACATGAAATGCATTAAGGATGGGTTTAGTGAACTTATATTATATATATATAATTTTAATTATACTTTTATAATATTAAATACATATAAAAATATATTTCATTTTCTTTATTTCTTTCAATACAACTATAAAAATTGAAACAACGTTCATGTGCATGTGTGACATAATGTCTCCATGAATGGTGTATTCCATTTCAGAATTCCTTGTTATATAGATTATTATAATACAAATAAAATTAATATACATGATATTTATATAATATTTTACATTCTATAGATCATGATATATTAATAAGGACCAAAGATATAAGAAATTAAGACTCATGGGGAAAACAAAGTGGATATTAATCGAAGTGAATCCTTGACATATAATTCATTACAAGAGGGTAATATAAATTAATAATCAAACCATATATGGTATTATATATAAGAATATAGTTTGTTGTATGATATATAATAAAATTATATTTTTTAGAGGATTTTGTTTATGAGTACGACTATAGTCAATACACAAGGTAAGGTAATTTAATATCTATTTTTATATTGGTGAGATACAATCCATGTTCACCGCTACATTATTATCTTGTGTATATAACTCCCATTAAGTTCTTATAAGATTATTATTATTATTATATTTATTTCATTTTATAAATACATTCTATGATCATTCTTTCATGGGGTTTATTTTTCAATATTTACCAAATCAGTAAGACAATTTTGTCTCAACTTTCCTTCAATGAGACACATAATTTATTATCCACCTAAATTATTTTTTTAGATGTATATAATTCAAATTCAAATTTTATATCACGAATGTAATTCTTATCATGATATTTTTTTAATTAAGAAATTTAATTTTCATACATGGAGTGTATAATTCCAAGTTACCATGTAGTAAGATTTAATTGAAAAATTATTATTGTTGATCAAGGTAGTTTATGATTATGATTGGATTGATATGATTATGTGATCCATATCATGAAGAAGCTCAGGATTTTTATTATCCTATTTTTATTCAAGATATCTTTATGTATTAGTGCCAATTTTCCTCTCTTTTTTACTTAATATAATTAATAAAATGTATTCAAAAAAATCTGATTGTATTTCTCCTGTCTATTGGTACTATATTTTATATCAATTTTTTTTCAAATGATACTTGATGCTATTTTTTATAGAAAAGTATTTTATTAAAAAAATTAAATGTTTTATTTAGAAGTATTGAAAACTATTATATAATAAAATGTTTCTAAAAATGTTACCTGTTTTAAAAGAATTATTTAAAGAAGAAAAGTTATTTTACTAAAAAATGTTCTTAAATGATCTATCAAAATTATTTCCCATATAAGATGAAACCATTGATGTTATTCATACATTTTTATTGAAATTATTCTAGGTTTCCATTCATATTTTTTCCTTGAATGGTTTATGTTTTGATGATAATTTATTTATAAAACCCATTTATCTTTCACAGGGTATATGATTTTGAAACCCACTTCTTTTCATAGGTTATTCTATTTTTGAAATTATTATGAAACCTATTTGTTTTTTTCATATGTTATATTAGTATTACATGATTATGATACCCATTTAATTTCATGTGTTCTTATGTTATTGTTTGTGATCTTTCTTCACATGTATGTTTGATTTCATTATGAGATGTGTGGGACCTATATCTCCCTCTAATGCATTGGGTAATGATTTATATCTCACAAGATTTACTAAGATGGTCATGGGTGTGAACCATGAGTACTAACATGGAAATGGGAATTAACCATTACTACCAATATGGTATGAGGAGTGAACTCATACTTCTAAGATGGCCATGTGAGTGAACATTGTCTACCATGATGGTTTAGTGAGTTAACCCATACTACAGATATGTTCTTGGTAGTGATGTCTTGGCTACTATTCAAATAATTATTACATGATTACGTTCCTTGTATTATTATAATGTTCTTATTTCATGGATTATTTTATTTGTTTATTTTTCATGACTTATAAACTACCAAGATTTATTACATGATTCATGTTTATAATCTTATGATATTCATTGTATCATCATATAATGTTTGCATCAAAACCACATACCCAAATTATCATTTTTATGCTAACATGTCTCCCTTGTTTACGCTTACATAGCATCTGAGCTCACCCCTTTTTAGGTTTCATTTCCCTAGTTCTGAAGATATTTATTTTGTTTGATATTTATAATAATGGTTCTAATCATGAATAACCTAGTGGGAGAGAATGTCTATTACATATGTACCTTGTGTTTATTTTCCTATGTTTTTAAATGAACTAGGATAATATGGTCATTGGGTGTATGTTTGAATAATGTTTTAAGTATTCTGAAAAATTTATAGAATGTTAATGTATAAAAAGATAGGTTTACTATAGTTGGTATCAAAGTAATTTTTTAGTTAACCTTTATATAACGGGATGATAAAACCATCGTGATAACCCTAAGGACATGTCCAATGATAAGTATATGTATAATGAAAAGTATATTAAAAGTTCCTAGAATTTTGTTAAAGGATATATTAATTGGATTGATAGAAATACATCCTCGTCTAGATACAACACGGGGATCTGTATTTGGAATAGATATACCTAGGATTAATAACCTCAACTAGGTGGGTAAGACTTGAATTATAGTAACCAAATATATTACAAAATTCATTGTTTCAAATGTAGTTTCACACTCCCAGGGTATATGCTTTGGGATTTTAGGGACTATTCATGAACCATTATTAAATATTTAAATAGAGGTTGGATATTAATTACATAATATAAATATACAGTGTCATAAATTAGGTAAGGATTCATAATTTAGAAATACAATATGATAATTTTCATGATTATGTGGATCATCATTTAGGACATTGTTTCTTACTCTATGCATTCAATATTATATAATGGTTATAACCCCAAGGAAACATGTTGATGATTATTTCAATGTAAAATTAAACGATTTTACTCCCAATAAAACTAATGATGGTAGAATGAATGAAAAATATCATTTCTATTCATACCAAAATATCTCATGATATGAATCGTTGTATAATTCCAAACGTGTCATGGAGGGAACATCATTCTGTTGAGTCCTTCACGAGGAAACATCCACCATTTTTCAGTAGGTCTTTTGATCCCCTGGTTGACAAAAAATTTATCAGTACTAATGAAAGGATATTATCAATTCTCGAGTGTCCTAATAATGAGAAATTCATTTTGGATATTTATTGTTTATAAGGTGAAGAAAACTAGTGTTGGATGCTAATCAACAATATGATGGAGAATTATGAGATTGAATCCATGGATTGGGATGATTTCCAGAACTTATTTTTCAATAATAACGATCACCGTATTTTTCATACTAATATGGAGAAATATTTCCCTGAGTTGAAGAAAAGTAGTTATTAATCAATTGGTACCTTTGGGGATAATTTCACAAGACATGAAAGGAATGATTTAGGTATTATTATCCAACCAGAAATTAATCTGTATAGGTTCATCATTGGGTTAAACATAAGAATCATAATGGAAATAGACATAATAAACTTTACTAGATATGATGATATTATTTTCTAGGAAATAAAATTTGAAATGGAGGTTATAGTCACATATCAATCTCATTGTTTTGATTATAAAAGTAAGTTGGATTTTAATGGAAAATATGAAAGCCATGAAGAGAAGAATATGATCATTCTTTTATGCTTTAAGTGTGGGATGATTCATTAAAGGAACTTCATTAAGGAGTATAATAAATGTTTTATGTGTGTAAGGGAAGTACATTGGTAATATTTTTCTAAAGTGATGGGAATTAGTTAGTTAATTGTGAGAATGGAGATAAAGTTACATAGAATGAACATACCATGATTTATGGATAAAAATGTTTGTATAATCGTAATTATGCTAACCACTTCCCAAACCAAATGGACGGTGATGGTGAATAATGTTAGTAACCTCATAATCCATGAGACAAGGTGAAATATCATGCAATAACTATTTCTGATAAGGATTGTAATAATGATGTGATTGAAGGTGTATATACCATCCACTATAGAAATGCTAATATCTTATTTGAATATGTTTCTTCCCACTCCAATATATCTAATGAATTTTCTAAGGGTATTAATATTCCACCAATATGATTAGATGTGGAATTTTTAGTGAAAACCCCTAATGGTGTGATGATTTCATCCAAAGTCTTTGATTCCACTCCAATTGAAATTTGTGGGAATGTGTATCATATAAATATTTTCATTCTTCATTTCGTTGAATTTTATGTCATCTTAGGAATAAATTATAATTCTCCACATAAATACCACATAAATTATCATGGAAGAGATCTTATGTTTGATATTTCAAACTGTCTTCTGATCATCCATCTATGTGATGATAATCATAAACATCCTATGGAGGTTATATCCAGTGTACGAGTCTTAATTCCGATTAAAAATGGTTGTTTATCTCAAATGGTTTGGGTGAAAAGTGACATCGATTATATTTCAATTTTGTGATCATTAATGGATGAATTTATAGAATATTTTTCTATCCTTCCAGAAAAAGTATAAGTTGAGTTATCTATTAAATTCATAAATGTTTCCACACCAATTTCAAAGACTCCCTATGAAATGGCCCCAATTGAGTTGTATTAATTGAAGAATAATCTCTTTTAAAACCTTGATAAGGGATTTATTCAACCATGTTTTCCACCTTGGTGTGCACCAATTTTTTTGATTAAGAAATATGGTTCAATGTGATACCTCATTTATTATCGGTATTTGAAAAATATCACTATAAAGAACAAGTACCTTATCCCCTATATTGATTACTTGTTTGATAAAATACACGGAGTTTAATACTTTTCAAAGTATTACACTTGTTATAGATATAATCAATTGAAGGACAAGAAGGGTGATATACCCAAGGCGGAATTCTATAAAAGGTTTGGACAATATGAATATATAATGATTCCATTTTGTATTATAAATTCCAATACAATATTCAGGATTTTGATTAATAGAGTCATTAGATATCACCACAAATTTTTTTGTTAGTCTATATATATGATATTCTAATATATTAAAATACCATGAAAGAACATAAATATCACTTGATAATTGTACTGAAGACCTTAAGGAAGGATAAACTATTTGAAAAATTACAATGTGTTAATTTTGGCTGTAAATGTTTCATTTTTGGGTCCCATAATCTCAAGAGCAGGTATATCAATAGATCCATAGAATATAGAAGTTATTTAATTTTTTCCTAGACTAAATTTGGTGAATGATATTTGTATATTTCTTGGTTTATATGGATATTATAATAATTTTTTGGATAATTTATCATGAATATTTATTCCTTTTATATAGTAAATTTATAAGGATGTAATGCTTTTATAGATATATGAATCTGAGTAAAATTTCAAGCAACTGAAAATAAGGTTAGTCTTCACACATGTTCTTACATTATACTATAGTAGAGAAGATTTTTTAACATATAGTGGTTCATCCAAGAAGGTATTGGGATATGTTATTATGTATTAAAACATGGTTATCTCTTATGTCTCGCAATAGTTGATAATTCATGAGAAAAATTTCCAAACTCTTGATTTGGAGTTTTTAGAATAAGTTTTTACATTAAATATATAGATGAAATATATTTTTGGAGAAAATTGTAATATGTATATATATATATCAAAAAAGTATGAAAAATATATTGATAAAGAAGGAGTTGAACATGATCAAGAGAAGGTGGTTATAGTTGGTAATAGGTTATGACTTCTCAATATACTACCTCCATAGGAAATTGAAAAAGTTGGCAGGTTCATAGAGTTGAAAGGATATTTCTTACATATCCCTGATGAGGATCCCAAAAGACTAAATATTTATAGAGTTTAAAAGGATGGAGATGGAAATCCTAATGGAAGGTGAAAATCATAACCTTCCAAAATTAATGTTCTACCCTCTATCCATGAGAATATTAAGTAAGTATATAAGGAAGATGTAGAGCTGCAAAAGAAAGTCAGAAATATTTATGAGTTTAACCTTGATTAGGAGGGATTGATAAGGTTCAGGAACCATGTATGTGTTCCTTCCATACCCGATTTAATAGAGGATTTGTTAGTAGAGGCACATAGTTACTTATTATATATTCATCTTGGAAGTGTGAAGAAATATTGGGACTTCAAATAATACTTCTAGTGGGAATCAATAAAGAGATATATCACAGACTTCATATCTCGGTCCTTGGTATGCGAAAATGATAAGGAAATAAATACCATACTCAAAGGGTATTCTGCATCCATAGCCCATACCAGAATGGAAATGGGAGAACATCACTATGGATTTTTTCTTCAGACTACCCAAAAACTATAAAATTCTTAATTCTATTGGTGTGTTAGTTGTTCACATTACAAATTTAGAACACTTTATCTCTATTAGTTAATACTTATCTCTGGATCATCTTCCCATGATATTAATTAAGGATGTGGTAATGTTAATAGAGTACCACATTCTATTGTATTAGATCAGGATATGAGGTTTAACACTATGTTCTAGAATTTTTTTTACCAAGAAGATGAAATAGAATTGAGTTTTGGAATGGAATATAATCCTTAGATATATAGTCAGTCTGAAAGAACAATTAAAACCATAGAGGATATGTTGAGATCTTGTACTCTGAATTTTAAAGGAGGTTTAGATCCACACATTCCCCTATTTAATTTTTCATACTATGATTACTTTCACTCATGTATTTAGATGGAACCATATGATTCCCTCAATAAGATGAAATATTTAGCTCCAACATGCTGGGATGAGTTTGGATAAAGAAACCTGTTGTTGCCCAAA
The DNA here is from genome assembly GCA_963277665.1 of Viscum album. NCBI lineage: Eukaryota > Viridiplantae > Streptophyta > Magnoliopsida > Santalales > Viscaceae > Viscum > Viscum album. The sequence goes on along the minus strand of OY728128.1, from coordinate 253,908,477 downwards.
ATGTTCAAGAAATGGTATAAAATGTTAGAGTCCTTAAGTAATATACCAAGGCTGATCAACTTAAGGAGAAATATTAAACCAATAAAGGACGGTATGATATGAAAATTTAATTTTCTAAGAAGTTATTTCTATAGGTCCCTCCCTGGATGAAGGTTATGAAGTTCGGAATGAAATGGAAACAAATCCCTATATATATCGGTCCCTTTTAGATTCGTGATCATATCGAGGTGGTAACGTATTTCTTAGAACTTCTTCCGAATCTCTCTCAAGTCCACAATGTGTTCCACGTATTTCTCTTGAGGATGTACATACGTGACCGTTCACATGTACTAAACCTAGAAGTCATACTCTTGGAGAAGGACCTTTTATATGAGGATCCAAAAATTGAAATTATGGATCATATAGAGAATGTTCTATGAAAAATACAACTCACCTGCTAAATGTTTTGTGGAGATTTCACCATTTAGAGTGTGATACGTGGGATCTTGGGGATATGATGAAGTAGAATTATCCTCTATTTTGGTTTACCCATATAAAGGATTTCAAGGGCGATATTCATTTTAAGGCTGTAGAATGTAACACCCCCAATTTTAAGGGTCATTTTTTCTTTAATAAATTAGTTTTTCATTAATATATTGCATTTAAATTAGTTAAAAATCCATTTCACATGACACATACTTGGCGTACATTATATGAAACATGAACATTCCATGCGTTACATGCAACATTGGGTTTCCATGAAACATCTTTTTTGTTATAAATATTTAAATTGTATAATTATAACCCATTAAATATAATTATATTATGAATAATAATAAATAATTTAAAAAAATTTCTATTGTGGTTTTACATAAATCAAACATATGTTTAATTAATTATATAATTTTTAGTACGACCTTTATATTTTTAAAAATATTGTTTTCTCAAATGAACAAATTTTCATGTACTTTTCTAAAATATAATAACATTAATTTTTGACACATTTATAAATTTATTTTGATAAAGTAAACGTATTTTTTGAATTTATATAGTATTAATCATCTTAGGGGGAATTTTGGGATTTTTATGAAACATTTCATTTTATTATTAATAGTGAAAAATAACAAATTTTATATCAAAACTCCCATTTTTTATAATTTATATATATGGATAAATTATAATTTAATTTCTCTCAATGTTTAGCTAGACAATATATTTTTAAATTAATAATATTTAGTTCATTTTAATAAATTTCAGTTTCAAATTGGGTATGAAAACTTAGCAAAATTTTGGACATTTTTACTTTAAAACCCCTATTTTCATCTCATCCACTAGATTAAAATAAAATTAATTTCTAAAAATTATATGAATAAAGTTTGTAAAAAAAGTTAACCAATTTTTAATAATAATAATAAATAATTTCTTTTAATTTTAAATTATTTTTTTACCAAAAAACATTAATGAAAGTGATTAAAATTAATTACAATGATTAAGAGAAAAACTCGGTCAACGAACGACTAAACCATAATCATCAGACCCAAAAATATGAATACACATGTACAAAATCCATTGGATGTAAATATTCCTATTATATTATCCATTTTCTCAACATTTTACTATTATTGGTTCCACATGACATAGGAAAAATATGGGTGTCATAGCCTTTCTAAATATTTACTAGAGGGTAAGTCCTCCTCCACTATAGAAAGGCCTCCTCTCCTATTATTTCATCACACCTCTCAAGACAAATTGGATTGGAAAAGATATACCCAAATAGATCCTGAAAATACCTCCCCTAAACCTATAATACTCACATTTTTCAGAATTCATTTTATGGATTCCCTTTGATGCAAACCCAAAGGAGTTTCTTAAAGAAGAGGTAACATCCTTCCTCAAGTTCCTCTATCTTATTTTCATTATCCACCCCTCAAATATATTTATTAAAATTTTGTAAAAAAACTCTATAATAAGTATACTGAGAGGTTTTATGATAAGGTTTATACCTACACATTCAAACACTTCAATCGGCTGGGTAACGAACATACTATTTATGAGTATGGCGAACAACAGCCTCCCGAAACGATGATTGTTCGATTTTTTTCTTTACCACCTCTCATGGTAGTAATTTTAATGGAAACTATTTTTATATTAAATTTATAATCTCTTTAATATTAATTAATTATTTTACAACACATATCATTACACTTTCAAAAAAAAATTAAATACTGTATTTTTTGAGGAAGTGTGGAAAAGAGCCTCCTAAAAGTAATGTGATTCATTCACGCACTAGATGAAATTTATTAAAGATAGATTTAGTAAAAATATATTATATATAAAACATTATAATTATACATTAATGATAGTATATACATATATACATATATTTTATTTTTTTATTTCTTTCAATATGACAATAAAAAATGGAAACAACGTTCACGCTTACGCACCACCTACCATCTCCCAGAATGGTGAATTAAATTTCTTCCATATAAGCTATATAGATTATTATAATACACATATAATTAATATAATGGATAAATATATCATGTTTTACATTCTGAAAATCATTATATATGTATAAGGACCAATGATATAACAAATTAAGAGACATGCGACGAACAAAGCAGATATTACCAAAAGTGAAACCTTAATATAGAATTGTTAACAAGAGGGAAATATTATGTCACTATAAAACAACATATGGTATTATATATAAGAATATTTTTATTTTTTCTATTTATAATAAACATATATTTTTTATATAGGAATTTTGTATATGTATGAAAAGATTTAAGACACAATGTAAGGGAATTTCATCTCACTTTTTATATCAGTGAGATACATTCCATCTTCACTAATAATTTCATTTTTGATTGGTATATACTGAAAATGGAGTTTTTATATAATATTTATTATTCAATTTATGGTTTTTTTGATATCCAATCTAGTATTTTTCTTTCATGGGGTTTATGTTTCAAGAGTTAAAAATTCAGTAAGATAGTTTTTTCTCAATTTTCCTTCTTTGTGACACATGTTTTTTTATGCAAATAAATTATTTTTTGAGATTTATACAATTTATTTTGAAGTATTATATCTTGATTATACTTTTTATAATTTTATTTTAAAATTCACGTAATTTTATTTTCTTACAGGGATTGTACCATTTCAAGTTACCATGTGGTAAGAGTTCATTGAAAAAATAACATCATTTAGAATGAATGTTTATGATTATGCTTCAATTGGTGAAATATTATGATACAACACTCCATAACAGTCCTGAGTTTATTTATCCTCCATTTATTCTGTATTTTCCCATGTATTATTATCATTTTCCACTTATTGGTACTTAATATAAATAATAAAATGTTTCTAAGAAAAATCTGACTGTATTTCTCTCTTCAGTCAAAAATTAGGTTTATCTCAATATTGTTTTCAAATGATCCATATAGATAATTTTCATGGAAAATTGATTTAAAATTAATACTATTCTCAAATCATCCATTGTAAATTTTCAATTCTATTTTAAATAAAAAAGGTTTTCAAGAGTATTTATGTTTTAATTTTTTTTTCAAAGTTGAAATGCTATTTTCATCATGAAATGTTTATAAAAGATATATAAAAATTATTTCTCATATAAGATGATATCCATTGGTTTTAATCATTCCATTATGGGTAATTGATTCAATTTTTTCCTTCATATTATTTCTCTTAATGGATTATTATTTTATTTCACAATGTTTTTGAATCCCTTTTCTCTTTTGAAAATTATATGATTTTGAAACCCACTTCTTTCCATGGACTATACTTTTGATGAAATGACTATAAAACTAGTATCTTTTTAAGAATTTTATGATATGATTATGTTTTTATGATAACCTTTTCACATCTATGGTTATGATATGATTATTAAATTTTTTTGCCACATTTATGTATGATTTTATTATGAGATGGGTGGGACCTATATCTCTCTCCAATGCGTTGAGTGAAGATTTATATCACATCTGATATACTAAGATAGTAATAGGAGAGAACCATGGCTACTAAGTTGTCCATGGGAGTTAACCATAACTACTAAGATTGTATTAGGATTGAACTCATACAAATAATATGACCTTGAGAGTGATCCATGAATACCAAGATAGTATGAGGAGTGAACCCAAACTACTATGTTGCCCTTGGATGTGAATTCTTGACTACAATGGAAATAATTTTCACATGATTATGTGTCTTCCAAAATCCCATGTATTATTCCTATGTTATTCTGTACTAGATTATTTTATTTATGTCCTTATGATTCTAGTATTATGATCTTCCAAATTAATTCCATGATTCAGTTTTATAATATTCTGATATGAAGGTTATTATATTCAAATACAATTATCACATCTTTATACTCTTATGATCATGTTTATGCTTTCATATCTCCATTCTTTACCCTTACTAAGCATCTGAACTCACCTCTTTTTATATTTCCATTCCTATGTTATGAAGAAATATATTATTTATGATGTGTCTGAGAAGGGTTCTAGTAATTTAGAAACTACTGTGTGATAATGTAGTTCACTTGTGTACCAGTTTTTATGTTTCTATGTTTCAAAAGACAGTAGATTAATATGGTATTTGGGAATCCATTTTTATAATTTTTTAAGTATTCCAAAAAATTTATGTAATCTTAATTTATGAAAAAAATGGGTCACTCTAGGGATTCTTCAAAACCATAAAAGGATAATAAAATTCCTAGTCAACTTATAATTGTAATTTAATAAGATAACATTCTTAGAGAATAAGAATATAAAAAACACAAGGCAGAGATATTATATAAAATTGTCAACTCTAGATACCATGTCCCTCTTATCAATATCCTATAATGTCAAAAAAAATAAATCATCTAGAGAAACCAAATAATCTACACTAACTAGTTAATCTAACACCATTTCATCTAATCAACAGTGTTTGGGAACCCAAGCCTTTCTATGATAAGTGTATATCGAGGGTGTAACATACCCCAAATGGAGAAACTACTACTCATAAAAAAATTTCATTGAATGGGGGAGTACCCATCTATATGAATTGTCTATTCATTCCAAGATTATCCATAGAACATTGATCGGGGAGTAAAAATACTCTTTTGACCCTGCGGATGTCCCATGCCTTCTCAGGTGTAATAGAGGGTTGTCCTTATAAGTAAACATGTATATGATTATCACATAATGAATATTTGGGATTATCAAAATCTAATACCTAATTGGGACCAATAGTTTTCCATTATCATGAGACTAGTGGAGTATCAAACCTCAATGAACACTCCACTAATCATGCTCGATCCAATTTTTCATCCATATAGAGATAAGGGTACTGAAATACCTTAACTACCATATGTCCCACCTCTAATGATAAATAGTTATTTACTATAACTTTTTAAATGAAAAAATACCCATGATATTTTATATCAACACCCCAATATGATATATAGATTAAAATAAACATAAATGACCATAAAAAACATGTTGGGTAATTTCTCTCTAGGGATTGATACTTACACAACATGATCCATACTACATTAATACAATTTCTGACCCACTAGTGTCATGACACTAAAAAATTCCTCATGTAAGAGATTGTTGTTGTTTCTATAATCACTAGGATTCAATACGCACATTCACAAAATATTCCTCACCTTAACATTGAATCAACAACCACCATAATAAAATATACTGTATGTAAGATAAATTTAGAACACTTTTCCTCTATGTTTAACCAGCATCTGTCTATAATAATGTATCATTGGGAAGGCAGTGTTGTTTAATCTTACCATGAAGGATATGAGAATTTATGAGTTCTTGAATCATGGTTTTTCATGCCTTTTCAGGGTGGAAAGGACCCTATAAAGTACCTACAATTTCTTATCATCATTTATATAATATATCATTTCATATATGATATCTGCCTTTTTTCAATTAATTGATGATTCATTCCTCCATCAGAAAGGGGATTTTTCTTGATCAAATTCTGTGAATGAATAGGGTATCCATGTGAAATATTCAGTAAGAAGTATGAAATAAAGGAAAATAATTGCTAAGGGTTACTATTCAAAAAAGGGAAATTCCCAAAGGAATTCAAACGGATTCAAAGTTTTAGCATCCCTTGGGAATAAAAAAAGTATTATAATCATCCAAAATTATAGAAGAAATGCATGGAGCATGATATGGAAAACAATCCTATTGAAATCTTGTTTGCTGATAATACAAAAATATCTACTCTATAAGCAATATTGGATCACCACATGATCATTTTCATTTCAAGGATCATCCTTGGAGAAACATGACCAAAAAAATTTACAAAAAATCCGAGATTTCAAGTGAGGAAATGAAAATATATGCTAAAGAGAGTATGACCACTATTTATAATAGAATTGTAGTTCATCCCAACCATCTTGAAATGGTAAATTATTTTCACATAATTCCTTAATGTCTGAAAAAACAATGGATCTTTTTTTCCAATCACATCACAATGAAACTTATTCATCCCATTATTCAAAAAATATTTGGGTGATAAAAAAACATTTTTATCTCACTAATGAACTTATTCAATACTATGAAATTTATGAGACTTGTCCATGTTTTAGAACAACCCATAGTGTCACAACGCAACATAAAGTGTCACAAAATAGTCCTTAAACCTTTGAAAAACATGTTTTCAATACCAATATCATTAAAATATGGGTCCTTAATAAGATAAAACTATGGAAACCATAAATATCATGCATCATGTATGCTATTATCACAAGGGACCTCATTCATTGATAAAAAAATCTTCATCACTATAACAAAAAGGTAGAATCGCAGTGAAGGCACCAGAACAACCTGGGAGGGGAGGGGTGAATCAGGGTGTCAACTTTTTATTTTGAAATTATGGATCTTGTTACCACATTTATAGGAACATGTCAATAATGTATAAAGCGGATTTGAAGAAAATAAAAACTCACTTGAAATGAAATGACCCCAAAACATTACATGGTTCACCATTAAGAGGTATGTCCATGGACCCTATGCTAACAGTGTGTTAGTCATACCAAAACCAATAACCATTACATGTTGTTGATTACAAGTGTTTTGCACAGTCACTCTATGCTAGGCTCACATCCTTTACATGGTTTTAGGATTTCACAATATGTCCCTCGGATCACTTCCACTGACTCCCCCTTGCTCATTGCGTTGGAAGAATCTTCACTCAATTTAATGACTTGAAGGTTGATTCAGTGGTTTATCATTAAATAATGTATCCTTAACTGTAAATGGATGCTCTGTTGAAGTTTGGTAATCAACCACATATTTAATTTATTTTATGGTACGCTGATATGTTATAGAAATTAATTTTACAATGATTTGGTCAATTTTCGGGTTTCCTTGGGTGTTCCGCGTACTGCTGCTATTTCCACATACATCTGATATATTTTCCTACCGTATATCTCCTCTATGTACCGTCCATCTCCTTCGTGAACTGACCATCTCTGTATACTTCCCTGCTCGGCGTGCTGCTCCACTCCTCCGCATACCATCTTTCTCCACGTACCACCTTTATTCGCGATGTACTATGAATTCTACCTATGGGAACCACTGTAACTTCTGAATACCATTTTCCTTACATGGATGATTCTTTCTACATACTATCTTTTCTATTGTGTACCACTTCGGACATCACCAAATTTCTTCCAAATGGTTAATCTCCACTTTCATCCCCCAAAAAAGAGGATTATATTTTCTTAAATAGGATCATAACTCCACAAATATCAGTAATCTAATTTACCCAAATTTTCAATGTTGGATTACTGTAGTTGTAAACTAAACTACATCTACATATTGTTAGGCTCCACCATGTACCGCTCCTATTTTGTGAACCACATAAGTCCCACCAATCTTCGAAACTCTGCATACTGCATACCTTCACTGCGTATCGTCGTTGTGAACCATTTTTCATTTTTTTCTTAAGAATTCCATGTACCGCATGCCTTCACCGCGTGCCATTGTTACAAACAATATTCAGTTTTGTGCACCACACCACGCACCTCGCCAGGCCCCAATCAGTGCACCGCTCCACATACCGCTCCCACTACCTGTAATGTGGCCATGAACCATTCCTGAAACATGGTACACATTCCATGTTCTGAGGAAAGTGGTTGCCTTAGGTTTCTAATTCATTTCATCATTTTGTATATCATTCCATGATATCTGAAAACCCTTTGTTTTCTAACACAAAAGTCCCGATTTAAATGCACAAAAAATTGTAAAACACTGGGAAATTATGCCACCATCAATATTATTTTTAGCCTAAAATATATGATCTCATTCCTTGCAAACTCCCTAGTCATCCATGATCATATTGGCAACAAACACAAACAAGTCTCTATTATTAGCAACGAACATCCTTGGTTCCAACACGTGGAACCAACAAAAATAACATTCTAAAAGGGAACTCTACAAATCAAAAATATATAAATGATTTAATATAAAAAATATTCAATTAAAACCTCCCCATCATTGATTGTTTTATCCAAAAAATCTCAAGCTACATAAAATGGTTTCCGTACAGATCCCACTTTTAACATTAGCATTTCTATTATCTCTCTTGAAGATTCTTGTTCTACAACCAAACTTGTACCAAATGTATTTACCAAACACATAGGTTTCTCTCATAGTGATCCTTAATTACCACAAAGTACTTTGAGAAGGTATCATCATCCTCAACATCCATCATTCTCCATTTTATAGAATGTAATGGATCATGAGCATAAAACCATAGCTATACTATAATAGCCCTACTCTTTATTTCATATTTAATCCCGATTTATTATATAAATTTCACTCAATAAAACTCATAGGATCATGTGGTATAGGTATATGGGTATTTGAACATTATATAACAACATAAAAAATAAAATAACATATCTTTATTGAAAACAACTTTTACATGACCACAACATTCCTTCGTACTTAACACTACATGGGATAACCTGAGGACATTTATAAGAAAAGTGTGAGATATAAAGCCTGGTAATGAAAATTAACATGGAATAACATGGAGAAGACAATACATGTTATAAAATAGGCATATCATTGTATAATAAAAGAAACATGAACAAAAAGTCATGATATAGGATTATAATCATAAAAAGGAAATGTGGCGACAATGTACAACATTATATTATCATGAGTCAAGGCTCATTGCCCATGGATTAGAATGAGTAAACCCTCATTAAACCTGAATTAGAAATAGAAAAACCTCATTTAACATGAATTATCATTAGTATAACCTCATTAAACATGACATATCATGATACTAAACATTACCAAATGCATCAGAGCACTATCTAGTTGTGCCCTTCATAACCATTTAATTTTCATGCTTAAGTGTGACACATAGATCATTCATTAAACTTCATTATATATCCCATGAACAAGGAATATGGAATACATTCATGTATGCCCCCAATTAATACGTATAGGATTATAAGGTGAGTATCCTTGATATAGAAATGGGTATTTTTTTCACTATTAAATAATTTTTTCATGGAAATAATATTGCAATTTTGGGAGCATAACGTCGTGAAAGAAAAATTCGTAAAATGGGTTGATGAAAGTGAATGGGGTATCTCATAATTTATTCCTAAAATGGAATGTATGGTGGATATGTAATAATTTTTCTAAACATAATCAATTAGAAAATTAAAGGGAATATGATAAATGATGTTCTTGATAAAAAGAGGAGAGAGAGAAATCCCTTACATAATTTTAGCATAGTAACAGCTTAGATAAGTGTCCAAATGGGGGAGGACAAATGATACCTAATTGAAATAACATAAAATTAATATTATTTTATTAATTATAAATGGATTAAAATATAACAAATTTAATCTGAAAATGAAAATTTCAAACATTGTTCTTCAATTGAAAATAAAGGAGGAATGTGATGATCCCTTACGAAATTTGTCCATCATAACGGGTTCATATAAAGGATCATAGATGGATTAATGAGAGTGAAAAGTAATTTTAAATTATTTATAAATCATATGGATAGTAATGGGGGTATTTATGAACCAGTCCCAATATATGAAAATTGAAATTAAAAGACAGATCATAAAAGGAGTGCTTGATAAAAGAGGACAGTGGATGATCCTTACTTGGATGTGTGGTACTAATTTCTTGGGAGAGGCTCCATGGGATATTTTAGGATCCTTGGGAGGACTATAGAAATTATTGATCCGAGTGTTCCCAAAAATCAACTATTTTTAGTGAATATGAATGGGAGCTTGGGTGGGATTATATAGGAATGGAGGGGGATTTCTTTATTATTTTGGTTTTGGACACAACATAATAAAATATTCAAACCCACAAACCATCCCACAGTTTTTCCCATGGTTTCTATAAAAGGTGAGTGAAATAAATTATTTTATAAGGTAAAGGGACAATGATAATAAAATATTTCCTTTTCTTAATTAGAGATGAGTCACATTCTTAAAGATATGAATTTAAAATCATAAAATATATTATTTGTCTTGGAGGATTCTTAATGGATTTATGAATTAAATAAAAAACATAAAACCACATTATTTTAAAAATAATTTATTTATTTGTAATAATATATATTATTTATTATTTATTACTTCATTATTAGGCCATTATTATGTCATAAAACAGGCAATATATTTATACGGTATTGAATTTTACCCAAAAATTTGACTTTTTTTTTTGAAAATTACGAAAAGATCACCATTGAATAATACAGACCTCATGATCCCAAAAATAATATTAATTTTGTCTAAATAATTTTCTAAATATTAGAATTATATCTTTTAAAATAAAAACTTCCATTTGTTGAAAATTGACCGGTATGAAAAAAAAACAGTTTTCATACTTTAATAACAATTACATTTTAATTTATTGAAAATAATATGACAATTTAAATTTAATAAAATTAATTTAATAATAATATTTTACTAAAATTTTAATTAATTAAAAAATTTCATTAATTAGTAAGAATATATTTCTTAATTGAATTTTAATTTTATTGAAAAACTATTTACAGAGTAACAACAATAAAAAAAATATATCCACTATTCTATAAAAACATAATGTACATATTACTTATATGAGGGTCCTGATATATATCCATATATTGCACAGGAATACACCTTATGTCCAAGGACCATGATGGTGGGGCATTCATGGTTCTATTTGATGAACATAGTCCGGGTTGTTAACTTGTTGAGCTTGAACATCTCTGGTAAATGGTTTCTCTCATGCCTAAGTTGTTTGAAATCATATTGGGCTTGGTCAAGTGTGACGCCTAGAAATTCTATACCCCTTAGAAGATCTGATAAATGGGCATCATAGGTTATGATCCTACTGGTTGAGCCTATCAATTCCTTTTTCTATGTCAAATGTTTTTGTTAAAACCCTCTATTTATACCAGTCATGTGATCATTATTCAATTGATATTTTATCAATGACAATGATACTACCGGTAATTTAAATCCAATTGGATATAATAATAAAAATAATTTCATGTTTCTTCTATATCCATAACACATTTATTTAATAAAAAATGTATTTTTATTCTTAAATGATCGGGTCATTACATATAACATGTGGATGAAATTTTTCACACATTCTATATAAAATTTTACTTCCATGTGGTAAGAAACCAATACTACATTGGGATAGATTCCGAATAATTTGATAATATAAGGGGAAATCATAAATCCCTATACAAACCTCTATAAACTATGTCACCTAAAACATTGAGGAATATTTGATCTCCCTCCTCGATCTTCAAATTCCTTCATCATAAATATGCATAGGACTTCTAATAGTTTTGAGATATCCTCATAATCCCCTTTACCATTAGAAACATTATCAACATTACCTATCAAAATTATATCCCTATATATACTTAATCTCTAATATTAGTTCAATATATGGGTTACCTATAATGTTTTCTGTAAAAGGCCATGAATGTTTCCGTGCCAGTAGTGGAGCAGTGGTGTCTTTATGAATGAACTCCACTACAGGTAAGTGACCATACTAACTTTAAAAAAATGTAATAAAACATACCTCAATATATCCAATAGAACTTGGATGGTCCACTCAGTCCTCCCTTCTATTTGAGGGTGGAATGTCGTACTGATTAGTAATTACATATTTAATTCCTATAGAAAGATACTCTATAAATGTGATTTGATTTAAATAACAATGATAAAGAAGGAAATTGAAGGAATTATATGATTAATAAATATATCATCTATATAAAAGTTTCCCAAGATATCCATTGATCATTACTCGAAAATAGGATAAATGAGAGCCAACATGGTCAGTCATCTAATCATCACACAAATCTTCTAATGAAATTTTATTGAACATAGATGTCCTTTTACAAATTCCACCAATATATCATCCCACATCATCTTTGGAAACTCTAAATTGATATTTAATCAAGAATTTTGTAGGATGTGGGAAATGGAATTATTTCCTCATATAAATATAGTTATAGTGGAAGCCTAGGTATTCTCCTAGATATGAGTTCACCCAAAAAGAAGATGTCTGTTTTTAATTAGTTAACGAAAATGATTTTTCATTATGGGTTTGTTATTTAAAAAATAAATTTAATGAAACAATTAATTATAAATATCTATTGATGATATGGTGTGCTTTTTGGGGTTGAATTCATACATTTCAATGTTATCATAATCCCAAATATATCCAATTTTCTTCGAATATGACTATTGAATGATAGATTCAACCATTTTTAGTCTCTTTACCATGTATGAATGGTGATAATAATAATAATACTATATAATATCTCACATTATTCCACCATCCTTCTTATGTGTACATGTGTTGCAGAGTGACTTTCTATTTGACTTAGGAAATTCCCAAGCTAGTATCATTATTCCAGGACAACCAAATGATCCAAATACAACCCCCAAACACACTGAAAATCATAAATAATTTCAATACCAATATCTATTCTATTAATAATATATAGAATTAAACTATTTGGAATGAGATGATGTATCATTTAACATGTAAATAAATGATAACACAAATCGTGCCAAATATGATTGCACTTGATAAAAAAACTGACAAGGGAATATTAAATCCATGTTTTCAAAAGAATAGCGAGATTTCATTTCATTAAGAACATGAAATAAAAAATAAAATATTATTTTATCCTTACCTTACCGAATTACTTAGATTTTAACCCTCCATGATATGGCTAACTGACATGATAGATTAAGAACAATGTACGAATAAGCTATTAAAATTAGAAAGAATAAAAGAAATTAAAATAAATCTCCAAAAAAAGTAGGCATACCAGGTCTAGACATTTCCCTCCAATGAGATACTTATTTATAATATAGATACATGTATTTATCATACATAACATTGGTATATCCTCAAAAATATTCTCACATTAAAATCTTAAATATCTTTCTGTTTACCAATGGGTTCTTCTGTCAAACCCTCGTTTAAAATATCATTATAAAATATATGGATTATAGTTTTATTTTCAGTTTAATTATTTTATATGTTTACATTGACACTAATTTAACTAAAAATCATCAATAAGGTTACCTAATATTTCTTTCAGGCATACTGGCATAGAATCTGAGAGTTCCATCTTAATGTGTAGTGGATTTCCATTGAGAAAATAGATAACCCATATGTGGGTCATGGAATCTCAAGGGAAACTTAATTTAGTATTGGAAACATTTTTGGACTATTAAATACGTTTTAGAGACAAATAATTTCCCTTCTTATGGCCTCTTATATTAGGAAGACCTTTACAAATATTTTTAAACATAATGATTACCCTTATATAGACTCATATCACTCTTACGTAGCATCACGAAATGTGGCAGTATCTTTATATTCCATGAGAATCACATGGATGTCATATACATTAGTCTTATGCAATAGTTTATATTCTTACATAGTATCAACACAATGTATTGACCATGAAATTGGTGATTGGACCCAGATTTATGTGTCCATGTGGTAGATCAAATGGCAATGTAGTTTACTAAAACATTCTTCATAGAACATCTTGAGTCCTTACGATCAATCATATTTCTTCGTACAATTCTATAAGGAATGCATAATTTTCCCATATGGTCAATCCATTCACAAAATTTATGATTTAAATTATTGTGGACAATGGATAAATCATATGATTGACAAGGGTATGGTATGTTGAGTTATATATTTGAATACCTGGTTATTTTTATGGTCTATTGATGAATTGTAAAATTCCTATGAAGTTCTACTGTCTACTATATTTCCTGAATTCCTATACACCATAAAACTTCTAAAATTAATTAGAAATATATTTCAATCACCTAAATTAATCACGAGAAAAAATATTATGTCCAATCCATATTCTTATAATACCCAAAGGTCAAATAATTAATTAAAACTCTTGTTTAAAAGAAATTTGTTAGTTAGACTCTAGATTTTTCTTAAAACTAAATAATGTGATATGAATATAAGATAATCCCAAAATAGTGCGACTATAAAAATTTAAACACAAGATAAAAGTTATGAAAATATAATATTTTTAATTCAACAAAATTTAATACATGGACTACTGAAAAGTTAATTCCAAAAATATTTTAGAAGATAAATTAAAATACCTATCCAATGTGATTTTATATTTTAAAAAAATATCTCCCAATATATCATTCCTATTAAATATTCATGTTACTATTTTTTCGAAATGTTAATTTAATTAATTAAAACTTCTTTTATACCCTCATACACAACTACACCTACAATCCTAAAACATTCCGCACAAAACACAAGTTTATTTTTTATAAATTGTTTTTCTCATTATACATCTACATATGTTTCATCATATGCTTGGTGAAATTTTTCATCTCCAACAAATGAATCAAGTAGTTTTTCATATCATGAAGTCTTAATCGGGGTTGTTTTGTGGTTAAATGTTTATCATAATTTTAATGTAATTTTTTTAGATTGAATGATGGGGATTAGATCAAAAATAAAAAAAATCATGATTCTAGTGCCCTCTATGAATGGATTCGCCCTAGAAATCCAATTATACTAAATCAACTGTCATCAATGAATTCGCCATGTGAAACTGACATATTTTAGCAGTACAGTGGTAGTAGATATTCATCTCTATATTTCATTTAGTATGTTTTTAAAACATAATATTTTTTAATTTTTAGATCCACTCATAAATTCAAAGGGAGACATTTAATTGTATTCGCTATTATGTGAGTTATTCTTATCCCAATATTATGAATTATTATATATTCCTGATGATCTGTTCTAGGTTATTTTATGCACAACATCAATGTTTCTCCCAATAACTTGTCAGGTGAAGACTTCATAGCCACCTTGATTTGAAAAAAATATTAGCTTCAACTTTCCATCAAAATTATTTTCAATTTCATGGAGAGTCAACCCTTATGAAAATGAGCTAAATCATCAATTTTTTCCTGCTTACCCTATTTTTCAATAGAATTATATGATATTTTTCATATCTAAATTTCAATCAAAATATTTTTTTTGGGGATTGTGAAATAATTTCCCACATTAAAGTAGTCATCCACTAATATTTCAAGCCTTATATGTAATTAAAAACATTATTTTATTCTCCACATCAAAATTTTTCAGAGAAAATAGCATCAGAAAAGTTATAGAAAATTACTATTTAAAATCAAATAGATTCTTACAAAATATTTTTTTCATAATTTTTTCTCCCTCCTCCATACCAATTAATATTTAAATCATGAAAAATATTATATATAATGGTAAATAGAGTTAAAAATAATTTAATGTGGCCTCATAACAAATCATTTCATTGTTTTTAATGGATACAACATATTAATGTATTAGTAAGCTAAATATATTGTTTTTAAAAAGTGTGCATCAAATAAAAATAATGGCTAAACCATTTAAGTACATGTACCATGATTTCTAAAAGTATTTTCTTAGAAAAGAAAATTATATTTATTCCGTAATGTATTGGTTCTCTCAAAAAATAGGCAATTGGAATGAAAATATTAAAAAATTAGAAGACTCTCAGGTAAGTCGTCACAAATTTTGGATGGTATATCATTTCGTGAGTTTCAAAAATCAACGGTTTATTCATGAAATTAATTTATTTAGAATATAAATACAATTCCATTAAAAATTATATCTAAGGTATGTTGATGGGAAAATTATTTTATCAACATTTTCTTGGATTCATTGATTTTAAGGGTATTCTAGTTTTTATCATTGGTTTTTGAAAGATACTCAAAATGAAAAATAAAAACTATATATTTGAAAAATACAAAAAGTTATAGAATTTAAAAATTCTTAAATTACGGTCCTAAAATGAAATTGTTGCCTCCCCCCTCCCCACATAATTAATTTGGATCTACTAATGTATTAATATTGTTATCATGTAATTAGTCTTTAATTGGAATGAAAAAATGAAATCAAATGTTATGTAAAGTTACAACCTGGTATGTTTTTATTGATAAATAGTTTTTTACAGTGTGATCTCATCCACTGGATCATATAGAAAATTGTCACATATTTTCTTTAAACTATTTTCATTATCAATGAATGGCCCCTTGTCTCTTTCCTTCAAAATATTCACAACACTGAATGTATACACATGAGTGAGTAGAAATAGAACTTCTCATTTATAATGAAGTATACATGGAATCAACTTGAGACTTCTGTTATATAATAGAACCTAATATCTAAGACAGATTATTTTAGTTTAATAAGAATATCATTATAAACCATTAAAATATTTTAACAGATTTCTGATCAGTCAAAATACACACTTCAATATTAATCAAACTCTTGTAGTTAGTTTCTTATTTTTTTCCTAGCTCAGTATAGGTATAGATTCACCTGCTTGATATCCTAGTATGCTATTTGTTCTATTTCAACATGAAATTGTTATATTTTACCATAAAGTTTTCTATATGGGATCATTACTAAGTGGATTTTGTAGGTTATCTTATAAGTCCATAAGGTGTCTTCCAATATTTTTCTACAGTAATTATAATTTGAATTTATTGTATTATATATATTTACAAATATTTCCATGTATGTAACATCATATTTTCCACTGTTTTCTGGATGATAATGTGTTTATGTTTGATGATTCACCACAAATATCCTCAACTAATCCTCTATTCTCACATTTCCAAAGTGAGTCCACTGATCATTGATGATAGTTACTTGTACTCCAATACTAAAAATACATTATCCTTGAATAAATAATACAAAAAATGCGCATCATCATTTTTATTGAATTTATATTCTATCCATTTTAAAATATAGTCTACCAAGAGATGAATATATGAATTTCCAAATGAAATTGGGAAGAATCCCACAAATCCTATTCCCCAAACGTCAAAAAATTAAAAAAATCAAATTGTACTTTTTTTATCTCTTTGAAATACTTATAAAAATTGATATTGTTATCCTTTTTTATAAAAGGTTCTTGCAAAAATGAACTAGGTGGTTTAATAAATTCTAGATTATAAAATATTTCAGGTTATGGTTTGATGTCCAATTGGGGATCCACAAGATATGTTGCTTTAAAACTAAAAGTAAGTTCAATATCACAATCATGAAATCATATTATTGTATTCCTATCAATGAAAATTTTCCAAAGAATTGTGTATTTCGATATTTATTATCTGGATTCATATTTTTGTTTTGAATTTTGGGGTTTTAAATGGTTTAGGTTTTGTGATATTTCCAAATAGTTTTATACGTATATATATTATGTCACGTTAGCTTTAACCAAGTAGAGTTTCTCCCATGGAATGTCGTTCGGTACTATTGTATAGTTTGGGATATCTACTTCGACTATGTTGGGTGGTCTACTAATGTGGTCAGTTACCAAGTTCTTAGCTCCATTTTTATCTTTTATTTCCTTAGAGAACACCATATGTAGTATTCTCTAACTCAGAATATTAGTCTTGACATCTTCCTTATTCATTAAATATCTAAGGGCATCAATTTTAGAAAAAACAAATTAATTCTATGAAAATATGTTCTACATTTTTTCAATATAATTTTTTTTCTAAAAAGTATTTTTTTGTGGTTGTATAGAATAATTGGATAACATATTGGGTTCTTTATGAATATTTTATGACTGTTTTAATTCCATCAATTATCAGATAAATAACATCCCACACTACTTTTTTAGAGGCATCACAATGTATATCAAATTCTTTTTTTTCAATTTCGAAGCTATACCCCTGGTTGGGGTAAAAATATCTTCAATAATTCATAAAAATAATCTCTAAACTCTTCATTAAAAAAAATAGTGTCTTTAAATAGTTATTTATAGATAATGAGAAAAATATTACGAAAATACTTAATAAAACTTTCATAGAATCCTATATATCCTAAAAATGATTTAAAATATATTACACATATTGGTTATGATAAAAAATTTGTCCAATTATTTTTTTATTTATCCAATTATATTCCATACTATGAAATTATATTCCCATGTAAAATTCATCTCTCAACCATGGAATAGAAATTTTAAAAATTCTAAACAATATTCTTTTCTATCAAAATTTTCAATACTTTTACCAATTTTTTAAATAATGTCTGAAATTGTTTTCTAGAACTATGACATCATTCAGTAATACCTCTAGAAAATCCTTAATTTTTTCTAATAATGTACATATGTTGACCCTCAAAATTTTACATAGAGATTTATATAGTTTAAATGGAATCCTCCTATAAAACAATTTTCTAATGGAGCATGTATTTGTGGTCTTTTCATAGCCCTATAGAGTAATGAGCACAAGGAATTAACCTAAAAATCCATCCAAGAAGAGACAATGATTCCCCCTTAAAATGTTTATAACACATAGCCAATGAAATAAGTAGAAAATTATATTTGTAATAAACCCGGTTTAATTTATTATAGTTTATGTGAACTCCCTATCTGTTTTAAATTCTCATTGAAATTAATCAATTTTTTCATTCCCTTGAATGGATTGGTCTATTTGATTTTAAACTACATGGATAGGGAATCCCCATTGGGAGTATGGTATCAAAATGACAATCCTTTCTTCAAAAATAGTCTCAAAATACATCTTTACTACCACCATCAAGGAGGGATTTAACATCTGATTGTTAGAGTGAGTATCTCAAGGGGGAGGGGGTGAATTGAGTACCTAATAAAAAATACTTTTAAAATTGGATTATATTTAAATCCCCTATACATTCATATAAGAACAATATTATCCTAATAAATATAACGATATATATCGTAATCTTTCTAAATATTTTTCTAAAGATTAATTAGTTCTTGAATGAATAATATACAATATTATTTAATACTTTGAAATCGATTTACATGATAAAAATACTATATTAACACGAATTAAGATATAAAATAAAAGTATGATTTATTTATTGGTAAAAATAGTTTTTATTTTATATAATAAATTATGTAAAAAGAAATGAAAAACATATTGTTGAATATTTTAATATAATAGGTTTAGTCTCAAGTAGAGACTTAGTCCTCCCCTATTGATGATCACCCACCACCAAGATGTTTATATAACATAAACTCAATGATCCACAGCCTGGATCAGGTTTTACAATAGTTCACAATCTCGAGGTAAAAAATGACATCTTCCACTGTTATTAGTGGGAGAAAAAAGAAACATGCCTCAAAAGGACCTCTGCCAATCTTATCTGTGGGAGAAAAAAAGAAATTTGTTTTGGAATATATCAAGTATCTTCCAGTTTAGCATATGAGATTGTGTGCATATATAATATAGAGTATAAAACACACTTCTCAAAAATCATAATATAAATATAAACAGAATATGGAAATCTTGGAGTTTAAAGTTTGGAGATTCTCAACCAATTTCACTGGATCTTGTGACATTTGATTTGATTCGACAATAAAGTTTGAGTCTGGTCCATTCCAAATTTTACAAAAAATAGAGTGTCATAACTCTTATATTCAAACTAACAGAAATAACCAAATTTATTGTGCTTTGGATTCCGAAGTTAAGTGTTCATAGCATGTGAGATAATTTTTTTCAATCTACTTTAGCTCTTTAGTTATCAGATATTTAGCGATTCAAGAGGTCCTTCTATCCACAAATCATCTTATATCTTCATGTAGTTCTCTATATGACTCTCTGAATACTGCATGGGGGACTGTGTTCCATATTTATCAACAGAAGCAAGAACATCCAAATCATCTTCCTCATACTGCACATTTTGACATGATTTCTGTCAAGCATTTTCGAAAAAAAATCATTAAAATAGTAAATTTAATTGTGGTCAATGAATATAGTCCTTAGAGTAATGTAATTAAAAATAAGTTAACTAATAAAAATAATGATGATTTCTTAAGACTTGGTGGTGTTGAGCTCTAGCAGTGTAAAGTTCTGGTATTGTCAACCATTATTAAGGTCTTGTTCTGGTAGAGTCAATTTTTGATGGGGTGACAATGATGGAGTCTTATACATAGTCAAATTTTTTGTATGATGGTACGGTCTCAACAAATGTTGTATGGTATGATGCTATCTCATAATTAGACAATTAGAACAATTTTTGGAAGTATGAGTCTAGTTGTGTGACATTCATGGGGACTTATAAGGACCCAACCATATAACATTTCATAATCATTAATTAAATGAATAATTCAAATAGACGATCTTTTCAGGTTTAGTGTTTTAGAGAATTAGAACATAAATATTACATCTCAAAATATCACAAATTAGACACTTCTACTAAGTTTCCATAAAACAAAAACTCTTAAAAAGAAACATGTCCAGTTCCATGTTTTAGATATCATGTCTTTCCTTGATCCCATCCTTGACCCTATTCATCTTTAAGTCCTGTGGACAACATTTCAAAAACATGGGATGAGTATAAAAATCCCAGTAAAGGATACACAAAGAAGGAAAAACTATTAGTTTTTTCAAAACAACAAGTAAACCATGAATACTTTATCAATGTAATACTTTTCAACTTTATTAAGTAGTATATATTCTTCACTAAATAAAATATCATTACATACCCTTTTGTAACCAAAAGATTACCATAAAACCCATATAAAGAACACATAACATATAAAGGTAACTTGGGACATAAACATACTTAAATGGAATAACAATACGGTCAACTTCCACACATATCACATGATGGAATAGCCAAATGGCCGACTTCCATACAGAATGCATTGGAGGTTATAACGTAACCACTCGTCCTGGTATTCACGGCACCACTCGTCATATAGTTTATCACGTAACCACCCATCAAATTTCCAAGTACCATTATAAAAATCATAGCACATATATAAACATTTCACTATTAACATTTTATTTGAAATCACAATATATCATTACAAGATATTGAAAAAATCAATGATTTATCAAACTATTTTCAAAACCATTTAATAAAGAGATTTTTGAATCAAAGGGTCCCATACCACATTGATGATTTTAAAGGAATAAAATTTAATCAAAACATAATAATATCGTGTGAATAAAGTTGTTTATGATATAATATGCTGAATGATAGTATATACACCATATAAAAGTGAATTGGAATATAACAACAATGAAGTCTTAATGGAATGTAATTTGAGACTAAATCCCTTATAAAGACGGTATCCTTTGATTAAGGATAAATCAATTACATAATTATGTGTGAGAAAAAAATACACCAAATATAAGTGGATATTATGTGTAAAACAATCAGAGTTCATTTACACATATTTATGGAACGACATATTCAAGGAGTACAAGTTTAACCCAAAGAATCAAAATTGGGTTAAGAAGTTCCCTTTCAAAAATTTGACAGCCTAACGACGTCACATAAAAATTTAGAAAATGAGTTGATGAGAGATTAAAATGGTATCTCACCACTTTTAAATTAAATTTTTATAAATATGTATATATGAGAACATATACCAACAAAAGAAGATGTATGTTATAAGACCTAATAAAAAGAAGTCTTTTAAAAAGAGGAGGGTGAAAGGTTCCCTTACCGACTTGGGTATCTTTCGAAACGTACACCCCATGAAAGAAGGGATATACAAAATTGATGTAAATAACCATAAAAATAATTATATTACAAAATTTTTACAATAATGGGTAGTACATACACCACTCAAAGGAAATGCTGGAAAATGTAGCATAAATCTCATAGGAATAAAAGTGAGATGAGAAATCCCTTACGAAAACTCGGCAGCCTAACGGTGCCACATAAACCTTCTAAAAATGGATTTATGAGATCAAATAGGGTATCTCATAATATGAACATAAAAAGTACAGAATGAGGAATATAAAAGAAAATCCCCAAACATAATAAATATGAGCTTAAAAGAAATGACATAAAAGAGAGAACTTAAAAAGAAAGAGATAGGTAGGATCCCTTACCTCAAGTCTAACTTCTCTTGTTCGTTTCATTATATTCTTTCTTAATAAACATTGGTCAATTTATAATTTCTTAAGGTCCTTCTTTAAATTTTACTACTCAATTCATGTCACATATTGTAATTTCATAACAATTGGTTAATAATGTGAGTTCATATCAGACATTTTTTTCGATGTTCGGTACATGAGTCAAAAATGAACTTGTTTGAAAATGATTGTCCATGTAGTTATAAGTAAATAATCGAAAGATTAGAATTAATGATTTATATATCATATATATCTGGTAAATATTCATATTACACTATTTTGTAACATTTGGAGATAAAAATAAATGAAATGCACCATTCATGGAGACGGTAGGTCGTACGTACACATGCACACTACATTAATTTCTTTGTCATATTAATGGAATTAAAAAAATAGAGATATATATATTATAATTCCAGTATAATATATATGTCATATAGGTCACATATGTTCATTAATTACATTATTTATACATTCCATGTATCTAATGAACGAGTCACATCAGTTGAGGGGGCGGTAGTCCACACTTCCTCGTATGAAATTATTGCATTTGCACAACATGAAAGAATAAAGGTATGTTTTAAATATAAAATACAGAAGCATATAGAAAACATTAATACCATATATATCATATACAAAATACAGTGACATCACAATGTCCACCATTAAAGGTGTTAAGAGAATATTGAACAATCATCATTTCGTGAGGTAGTAATTCGCCATCCACAGAAACAGTATGTTCTTTAACCATTAGACGAAGGTGTGTGTAATTGTAGCTCGAATATTTCATATAAAAACATCATAGTATTTTTAATATACTTGTGTTGTTACAAAATAAAGTAATAAAAAGAGTTTAGGGGGTTGGAGAAGAAAAATAAATCAAAAGAACATTAGGGAAGACTTTACCTTTAAATCGGGTAACTCCTCTTGGTTTGAACCAAAGGATTTTCTTGAAGAGCATTCTGCCAATGGGAAGGCTTCTAGGATGAGAATATGGATTTGTAGAGATAAAATGATCAGGTTTTGGTCGAGCCCAAGGCTTGAGAGGTGTGTGTAAGGGGGTAGATGTGGGGGCCTTTTATTAGAGGAGAGGAGGGGCACTCTTGGAATGTTATAAAATGTTACTTTATTATAAAATGCTTTTCGGATTCTAAAAGTCCCAAAATTATATATTTTGAGGATAAGGTGATAAGGGCTCAAAAACCACCCATACAATAGGTTTTTGACATGTGTAGGTCTTAGATTTTACATTATATTTTTATTTTATTTAAATATTTAAATAATGAGGTAATCGCTACATCATCATTGTGTCATAAATAAATAAATTTATTTAATGTCTAGAAATTTTAAAAAAACTATCAGGATTTAGGAAATATTTTATCATTCTAATGAATATTTATGGTAAAAAATATCACTTTTATAGCCCCATGTAAAATATTTTTAGTAAAACAATACATGTTTGTGAAATTTTTATTTTAACTTTAAATAAAATGTTATTAATGTCATTTTCTTACCCAAGGGGATCCATGGGGTCCCCAAGATGACCCATGGTTTTTTTATGGTTGACCATGATGTATCCAATAAGGGTAGGACATGTTTCAAGGTCATTACATGTTATTAAAACATTATTTTTACCTTAAATTACGCTAATTACCTCTAATCACGATTAATAAATCATAAAAGTTACTATTCACTAAAACATTATTTTAATCCCATTGAACCAAATTTTACATCCTATTGAAAACCATGTATGTCGGATTTTTGAAATTAAATTCACAAAAGTGGTAATTTTTAATTTAAACGAAAAATCAGTTTTTAACTACCACTTAGTGGTTTCACTATTCATCAAAAATTGATGTTTTTAGAGAAATACCAAAAATTCACCCTAATCTATATTTGATATTTCCAATTAAAAAATGATTTTGATTTTAGAAAATTCAATACATATAAGTTTCATTAATTAATTTAATAATTAATTTCCATTGTCAAAACAGATAGCGTGTTTTTATGAAACAATATATATCAAAAGATTAACTCTAGTTTAAGTCCAATTTCAAAGTGAAATTAATTCCAATGACCACCATTGGATTAAATGGTAAAAATATATTCTAATTGAACTTTAAAACCAATTAAAATGATAATATAATCATATAAATAAGTTAGATTAAAAAGTGGTTTTGGATTAAAATACAACATTTTTCACTATTCATTAAAAATGAACTTTATCAGAAAAATACCATAAAATTACACAAAGTAAATTTTGATGTCCCGATTCGAAAAAAGAACATTATTTGGTCCATATAATGTATAAGAGTGACCAAAAATATAATTAAATAGGGTTATCCATCAAAAGGTGATAAGTCGACCTTTTAGTGAATATTAGAGTATCAATGCCTAAAATTGAATTCTTTTCTTATTTTAAGACTTTATCTTTTATTGGATAAAAGTAAAAATATTTGAAAAACATATATAATAATTTTTTAGTTAGTTCTATTCATTCTCTCCATTACAATGTCTAGACATTAAATACCATTTAAAATAATATTAGTTTATTATTAGAGTGCAAAGTAAGATTTCCAAAAAAACTTGTTGTTGCGTATTGGGTATGCCATCCAACATAGCGTTACCTTGAAATTAATATTAAAATTTTACTAAAAAATATGGATAAATATAAAAATTTCATATTATTTATTTACCTGGGGTGTTACAGCATTCCCCCCTTTTGGGAATTGCATCCACACAATTTTAAAATTAGGCCTGGAAACTTCATTGAAAGTCCCACATCCGAACAAGAGTCGGTAAAACTATCACTTTAAAAGAATGAAAGAGAAGTACAGAGGTCAACCTTGTTAACCAATACTAGGATTCCATGTAGTAAAACATGGAAATGGAAGAAAAAAAAGGGTCATGTACTATGGGAGAGTGATAGAAAACATGTTTAGGAGAAAGTTAACCACTAGAAAATCACAGAATTGTGATGGGTTAAATGGTTTTTGATTCCCCAGTTGGAAAAAGTTAACATACTAAATTTTTGTTTTAAGTTACTTTTCATGAAGGAATTTATTTATGAGCTTATCTAAATCGCAAGGAAACATACTTTCTTGTGGTTTAGACTTTCATCTCTTACTAGATTTCTTACACAAACTCCTTTTTTTCCTCCAAAATATGAGTATTTAAGATGACTTGTTCACATTAAGAGCACTATAATCGACATCTAGAAAGTCACCTAATCCACAAAAGAGAACTATATATTTCCCATGTCTATATACAAAAAACCAAAACCAAAGTTGTTAGTACCAGATCAGATAATACCCAAAAAGGATAATCCTTTATAAAAAAAATCTATTCTTAATCTCCCAAATTTGTCCAACAAAACCCAAAGTTCTACAAAGACCATTAGATAAACAATTGTCCATAAAATTCTTCAAATTAAACAAATCTAATATTGATTCCTAATTCCTTGAAGTATTTAATCACATAGTCTTCCAAAGTAAAAAAAATTAACATTTATCTCCAAATAACATTAGTTGCTCTTAATGTCTCATATTGAAAAGTAATTAACCTAATCATATATCCTCCATGATAGGTCAATATTTTCCTAGATAACCCAAAATCAACTTATTCGTGATTTATAAAATTATATAACTAAAAAGGATTTTTTATACTTACTAGGGGCTTCATGTAGTCCAGTGGTAGGAGATAAATACCAGTCACACTTTGGTTATGGGTTTGATTCCCACAACTTTGTCCGACGCGATGGGTTGTCACACTGTCTGCATGTTGTCATTTTTCCAAAACTACATAATTCTCAAAACATTCCCCAAAATAGATAAAATCATGAAAAATAACCATAACATAATTTAACCTCAATTTTATCTCATGCCTTTCATTTTTCTTCATAACATATAGTATCCCATAATTACATCAAAATTAAGGATCATATAAACCCAAATGGTTCTTTATAACTATGTACACAAAATAAAATATAACTATTCCTTGAATAAAATTTTCATATATCAAACATTAGGGTTACACATACTATAAAATGTCTTCAAATGTAACCCCATCATCAAAAGAGACATAATACTATTAAGAATTTAACAATCTTAAAATCTTCTATAACTCCTAAATCCATTATATGTTGAATTCTTACTCATTCAACATTATTCATGATCCATTAACCATTCCTTTTCAACTTATTCTAAAATACTTCTTTCCTACAAACAAAATCATGAATCATATCCTAAGATTCCAAAATAGGAAAACATAAGTTAAGAAATAATCCATACCTTTGATTGGTCATTGTCAGTTTCTTCATTCTCAATCGGAATGGAATTAGGTATTGGTAAACGAATATTTGTACGATATTGGTGATCCCATTCCAGAAACATCTTTGTAGGGAATGTGTTTGCATAATGACCTTGCATACCACATCTAAAACATTCAATCGATCCCTCAGAATGAACTTCTTTCCATTTCCTCGAGGTGACTGGATGGTTCCTTTTTCCATGGAAGGTTCTCGTTTTATTACCTTCATTTCCATATCTATATCATATTTCAGTCCCTTTGAAACATTTTCCTAGGTGTTTCTTTCCACATCTTTGACACATAGGTTTTTGAAGACAATTACCTCTATTATTATTACCTGAACTTCTTTAGGGACTTTTCTCTCGCATATATGATTCCTTATCAAAATTACCAAGTTATAGGTTGTAAATCATGACTCTATATAGTTGGTTGAGGATAAACACAAGAGTTATCATTGCAGTTCCCATATAATTCAGTTTTTCACTCAGAAAACTGTCAAAGTTTCCTTCACATCCACTGTTACTTTGGTGCCTGCTAGTTCCAGCCATTTACTAAAACCAAAAAGTTCAGTGTGATCATATCAGTAAAATCATGATATAATAATGAGGAATATAAACACTAAGATATAGTTATCCATGTTATCTCAAACTCATTCTAACATTCAAAAAAACAATGACTCTATCTAATATAATAACCATTATGTTTATACAAAACCTGTCACTTATACTTAAATGACACTCTAACCTCTAACGTTATCTAAACCAACCACTAATAACAACTATAAGGCCCCGACCTTATAACATTTCATAATCATGAATTAAATGAATAATTCACATAGAGGATCTTTTCCGGATTATAGTTTTAGAGAATTAGGACATAACTATTACATCTCAACAGATCACAAAGTAGACACTTCTACTAAGTTTCCATAAAACAAAAACTCTAAAAAAGAAACATGTCTAGTTCCATGTTTTAGATATCATGACTTTCCTTGATCCCATCATTGACCCTATTCATCTTTATGTCCTGTGAAAAACATTTCAAAAACATGGGATGAGCATAAAAATCCTAGGAACAGATACACAAAGAAGGAAAACTGTTAGTTTTTTCAAAACAACAAGTAAACAATGAATACATTATCAAAGTAATACTTTTCACCTTTATGAAGTAGTAGATATTATTCATTGAATTGAAGATCATTACTTAACCTTTTGTAACCAAATGATTACCATAAAATCCATATAAAGAACACATAACATATAAAGGTAACTTGGGATATAAACATACTTAAATGGAATAACCATACAGTCGACTTCCACACATATTACTTAATGGAATAGCCATATGACCGACTTTCATACCCAATGCATTGGAGGTTATAACGTAACAACCCGTCCTGGTATTCACGGCACCCCCCATCATATGGTTTATCACGTAACCACCCGTAAAATGTCCAAGTACCATTATAAAAATCATATCAAATATATAAACATTTCAGTATTAACATTTTATTTGAAATCACAATATATCATTTCAAGATATTGACAAAATCAATGATGTATCAAACTATTTTCAAAACTATTTAATAAAGATATTTTTTAATGAAAGTGTCTCATACCAATTTGATGATTTTAAATGAATAACATTTAATAAAAACATTATAATATAATGAGAATAAATGTATTAATAATTTATTATGCTGAAGGACTGTATATACACCATATCAAAGAGAATTGGCACATAACAACAATGAAGTCTCAATGGAATGTAATTTGAGACTAAATCCCTTATAAAGACGGTATCCTTTGATTAAGGATAAATCAATGACATAAATATGTGGGAAAAAAATACACCAAATATAAGTGGATATTAAGTGTAAAACAATCAGAGTTAATTCACAGATATTCATGGAACAACATATTCAAGGAGTACAATTTTAACCCAAAGAATCGAAATAGGGTTAAGAAGTTCGCTTGCAAAAATTCGACAGCCTAACGGCGTCACTTCATAATTTAGAAAATGAGTTTATGAGAGATAAAAATGGTATCTCATCACTTTTACATTAAATTTATATCAATAAGGATATATGAGAACATATCCCAACATAAGATGTAAGTTAAAAGACCTAATAAAAAGAAGTCTTTTAAAAAGAGGGGGGTGAAAGGTTCACTTATCGACTTGGGTAACTTTCGAAACGTACACCCCATGAAAGAAGGGCTATAAAAAATTAATCTAAATACTCATAAAAAAGTTATATTACAAAAAGAGTACAATAATTGGTAGTACATACACCACTCAAAGGAAATGGTGGAAAATGTAGCATAAATCTCACATGAATAAAAGTGAGATGAAAAATCCCTTACGAAAACTCAGCAGCCTAACGGTGCCACTTAAAACTTCCAAAAATGGATTTATGAGATAAAATATGGTATCTCATAATATGAACATAAAAATTACAGAATGAGTAATATAAAATAACATCCCCAAATATAATAAAGATTATTTTAAAAGAAATTACATAAAAGAGAGTACTTAAAAAGAAAGAGATATGTAGGATCCCTTACCTCAAGTCCGACTTGTCTTGTTCGTTTCATTATCTTCTTGAATAATAAAATTTGGTCAATTTATAATTGGTTAAGGTCCTACTTTAACTTTTATTATTCAATTCATGTCACATATTATAATTTTATAATAATTGGTTAATAATGTGAGTTCATATCAGACATTTTTGTCGATGTTCGGTACATGAGTCAAAAATGAACTTGTTTAAAAATGATTATCCATGTAGTTATAAGTAAATAATCTCAAGAATAGTATTAATGATTTATATATCATATAAATCCAGTAAATATTCATTTTATACTATTCCATAACATTTGGAGATAAAATGAAATGAAATGCACCGTTCATGGAGACGGTAGGTCGTACGTACGCATGAACGCTAAATTCATTTCTTTGTCATATTAATGGAATTAAAAATAAATGAGAGACATATATATAATATAATTCCAGCATAATATATATGTTATATAGGTCACATATTTTCATTAATTTCATTCTTTATACATTCCATGTATTGAATGAATGAGTCACATCACTTGAGGGGGTGGTAGTCCACACTTCCTCGTATAAAATTATCCCATTTCCACAACATGCAAAGCATAAAGGTATGTTTTAAATATAAAATACAGAAGCATATAGAAAACATTAATACCATATATATCATATATAAAATACAGTGACATCATAATGGCCACCAAGAAAGGTGTTAAGAGAAGATTGACCAATCATCGTTTTGTGAGGTAGTAATTCACCATCCACAGAAATAGTATGTTCTTTAACCATTAGACGATGGTGTGTGTAATTGTAGCTAGAATATTTCTCATAAAAACATCCTAGTATATTTAATATACTGTTGTTGTTACAAAATAATGGAATAAAAAGAGTTTAGGGGGTTGGAGAAGCAAAATAAATCAAAAGAACAGTATGGATGACTTTACCTTTAAATCTGGTAACTCCAATTGGTTTGAACCAAAAGGGTTTCTTGAAGAGCTTTCTGCCAAAGGGAAGGCTTCTAGGATGAGGATAGGGATGTGGAGAGATAAAATAAACAGAGTTTGGTCGATCCAAACACTTGATAGGTGTGGGTAAGGGGGTAGATGTGGGGGCCTTTTATAAGAGGAGAGGAGGGGAACTCTTGGAAAGTTATAAAATGATACTTTATTATAAAATGCTTTTCGGATATTAAAGGTTCCAATATTATATATTTCGAGGCTAAGGTGATAAGGGCTCTAAATACACCCATAAAATATGTTTATGACATGTGTAGGTCTTATATTTTACATTATCTTTTCATTTTATTTAAATCTTTAAATAATGAAGTAATCACTGCATCATCATTGTGTCAAAAATTATTTAATTTATTTAATATCTAAAAATTATAAAAAAACTTTCATGATGTAGGAAATATTTTTATCTTTCTAATGAATATTTATAGTAAAACATATGACTTGTATAACCCCATTTAAAAATTGTTTTAGTAAAACCATACATGTTTGTGACATTTTTATTTTAACTTTAAAAAAAAGTTATTAATGTCATTTTCTTATACAAGGGGCTCCATGGGGTCCCCAAGATGGCCCATGGTCTTTTTTGGTCGACCATGACATGTCCAATAATGGTATGACATGTTTCAAGGTCATTTCATATTATTAAATTAATATTTTTACCTTAAATTACTCTAATTACCTCTAATCACGATTAATAAAAAATAAAAGTTACTATTCACAAAAAAAAAATTTAATCCCATTGAATCACATTTTACATCCTAATGAAAACAATTTATGTCGGATTTTTGAAATTAAATTCACAAAAGTGGTAAAGTTTAACTTAAACGAAAAATCAGTTTTTAACTACCACTTAGTGGTTTCACTATTCATCAAAAATTTATGTTTTTCAGAAAAATACCAAACATTCACCCTAAGATATATTTGATATTACGAATTCAAAAATGATTTCTATTTTAAAAAATTCAAAACATATAATTTTCATTAATAAATTTAATAATTAATTCCCATTGCCAAAACAAATAGCGTGTTTTTATGAAACAATATATATCAATAGATTGTCACTAGTCTAAGTCCAATTTCAAAGTGAAATTAATTCTAATTACCACCATTGGAATAAATTTTAAAAATATATTCTAATTTCACTTTAAAACCAATTAAAATGATAATCTAATCATATAAATAAATTATATTAAAAATAGGTTTTGGATTAAAATACAACATTTTTCACTATTCATTAAAAATGAACTTTATCGAAAAACAGCAAAAAATTACACAAAGTAAATTCTGATGTCCCGATTCTAAAAAAGAATTTTATTTGGTCCAAATAATTTATAAGAGTGACCAAAAATATAATTATTGAGGGTTCTCCATCAAAAGGCGATAAGTTGACCTTTTAGTGAATATTAGAGTATCTATGCTTAAAATTGAATTCTTTTCTTATTTTAGGCCTTTATATTTTATTGGATAAAAGTAATTATATTTGACAAACATATTTAATCATTTTGTAGTTAGTTATGTTCATTCCCGCCATTACAACGGCTAGACGTTAACTACCATTTAAAATAACATTATTTTATTATTAGAGTGCAACGTAAGATTTCCAAGAAACTCGTTGTTGCGTATTGGGTATGCCATCGAGCATAGCATTACCTTTAAATTAATATTAACATTTTACTCACAAATATAGATAAATATAAAAATGTAATTTTCTCTATTTACCTGGGGTGTTACATCCTTCCCCCCTTTTGGGAATTGCATCCTCACAATTTTAAAATTAGGCTCGGAAACTTCATTGAAAGTCCCACATCAGAACAAGAGTCGGTAAAAATATCACATTAAAAGAAAGAATGAGAAGTACAGAGGTCACCCGAGTTAACCAATACTATAATTACATGTAGGAAAACAAGGATATGGAAGAAAAAAACAAAGGGTAATGTTCTAAGGGAGAGTGATAGAAAACATGTTTTGGAGAAAGTTAACCACCAGAAAATCACAAAATTTGGATGGGTTAAATGGTATTTGATTCCCCAGTAGGAAAAAGTTAACATACAACATTTTTGTTATAAGTTACTTTTAATTGAGGAATTTATTTATGAGCTTAACTAAATCCCAAGGAATCATACTTTCTTCTCTTTTAGACTTTCATCTCTTACTAGATTTCTTACACAAACTCATTTTTTCCTCCAAAATATGAGTATTTAGGATGACTTGTTCACATTAAGAGCACAATAATCGACATCTATAGAATCACCTAATCCAAAAAAGAGAACTATATATTTCCCATGTCTTTAGACAAAAAACCAAAACCAAAGTTGTTAGTATGAGATCAGATAATACCCAAAAAGTATAATCCTTTATAAAAACAAATTCTTTTCATAATCTCCAAAATTTCTCCAACAAAACCCAACGTTTTACAAAGATGATTTGATAAACAGTTGTCCATAAAATTCTTCAAAGTAAACAAAACTAATACTGAAACCCAATTCCTTGATGGATTTAATCAAATAGACTTCCAAAGTAAAAAAATTTAACATTTATCTCCAAATAACATCAGTTGCTCTTAAAGTCTCATATTGAAAAGTAATTAACCTAATCATATATCCTCCATGATAGGTCAATATTATCCCAGATTACCCAAAATCAACTTATTCTTTATTTATAAAATTATATAACTAAAAAGGATTTTTCATTCTTACTAGGGGCTTCACATAGTCCAGTGGTAGGCAATAAATACCAGTCACACTTTGGTTGTTGGTTTGATTCCCATAGCTTTGTCCGACGCGACGGGTTGTCACTATTTATGCATGTTCTCCTTTTTCCAAAACTACATAATTCTCAAAACATTCCCGAAATGAGATAAAATCATGAAAAATAACCATAACACAATTTAACCTAAATTTTATCGCATGCCTTTCATTTTCCATATTAACATATAGTATCCCATAATTACATCAAAATTAAGGATCATATAAACCCAAATGGTTTTTTATAACTATGTCCACAAAATAACAGATAACTATTCCTTGAATAAAATTTTCATATATCAAACATCAGGGTTACACATACTATAAAAAGTCTTCTAATGTAACCCCATCATCAAAAGATACATAATACTTTTAAGAATTTAAAAATCCTAAAATCTACCATAACTCTTGAATCCCTTATATGTTGACTTCTTACTCATTCAACATTATTCATGATCCATTAACCATTCCTTTCCAACTTATTCTAAAATACTTCTTTCCTACAAACAAAATCATGAATCATATCCTATGATTCCAAAATAGGAAAACATAAGTTACGAAATAATCCATACCTTTGAATGGTCATTATCAGTTTCTTCATTCTCAATAAAAATGGAATTAGGTATTGGTAAACGAATATTTGTACGATCTTGGTGATCCCATTCCCGAAACTTCTTCGTAGGGAATGTGTTTGCATAATGCCCATGCATACTACATTTATGACATTCAATTGATCCCTCATAAAGAACTTCTTTCCCTTTCCTCGAGTCGACTGAATGCTTCCTTTTTCCATGGAAGGTTTTCACTTTATTACCTTCATTTCACATATATAACATATTTATGTCCCTTTGAAACATTTTCCTAGGTGTTTCATTCCACATCTTTGACACATATGTTTTTTTACACAATTACCTCTATGATTATTACCTGAACTTCTATAGGGATTTGTATCCCGCATATATTATTCCGTATAAAAATCACCAAGGTTTAGGTGGTAAATCATGACTCCATATAGTTGGTTGAGGACCAACACAAGATTTCTCATTGAAACTCCCATATAATTCAGTTTCTCACTCAGAAAACTGTCATAGTTTCCTTCACATCCACTGTTACTTTGGTGCCTACTAGTTCCAGCCATTTACTAAAACCAAAAAGGTTAGTGTGATCATATCAGTAAAATCATCATATAATAATGAGGAAGATAAACACTAAGATATAGTATCCATGTTATCTCAAACACATTCTAACTTTCATAAAAAACAATGACTCTATCAAATATAATAACCATTTTGGTCATACACAACCTGTCACATATGCTTAAATGACACTCTAACCTCTAAAGTTATCTAAACTGACCTTTGATACCAACTATAAGGCCTCGGCCTTATAAAATTTCATAATCATGAATTAAATTAATAATTTACAAAGAGGATCTTTTCAGGATTAGAGTTTTAGAGAATTAGGACATAACTATTACATCTCAAAAGATCACAAAGTAGACACTTCTACTACGTTTCCATAAAACAAAAAATCTTAAAAAGAAACATGTCTAGTTCAATTTTTTAGATATCATTTCTTTCCATGATCCCATTCTTGACCCTACTAATCTTTAATTCATGTGGAAAACATTTCAAAAACATGAGATGAGCATAAAAATCCCAGTAAAGGATACAGAAAGAAGGAAAACTGTTAGTTTTTTCAAAACAATAATTAAACCATGAATACATTATCAAAGTAATACATTTCACCTTTATGAAGTAGTAGATATTCTTCACTGGATAAAAGATCATTACTTAACCTTTTGTAACCAAAAGATTACCATAAAACCCATATAAAGAACACATAACAGATAAAGGTAACTTGGGACATAAACAAACTTAAATGGAATAACCATACGGTCAACTTCCACACATATCACTTAATGGAATAACCATACATCCTACTTCCATACCCAATTAATTGGAGGTTATAACGTAACAACTAGTCCTCGTATTCAGGGCACCACCCATCATATGGTTTATCACGTAACCACCAGACAAATTTCCAAGTACCATTATAAAAATAATAACAAATATACAAAAATTTCACTATTAACATTTTATTTGAAATAACAATATATCATTCCAAGATATGGACAAAATCAATGATTTATCAAACTATTTTCAAAACCATTTAATAAAGAGATTTTTGAATGAATGTGTCCCATACCACTTTGAAGATTTTAAATGAATAACATTTAATCAAAACTTTATAATATCATGAGAATAAAGGTATTCATGATATAATATGCTGAAGGATAGAATATACACCATAACAAAGTGAATTGGCACATAACAATAATAAAGTCTCAATGGAATGTAATTTCAGACTAAATCCCTTATAAAGATGGTATCATTTGATTAAGGTTGAATCAATTACATAATTATGTTTGAAAAAAATACACCAAATCAATGTGGATATTAAGTGTAAAAAAATCAGAGTTCATTCACACATATTAATGGAACAACATATTCAAGGAGTACAAGTTTAACCCAAATAATAAAAATTGGGTTAAGAAGTTCCCTTTCAAAAATTCGACAGCCTAACGGCGTCACTTAAAAATTTAGAAAATGACTTGATGAGAGATAAAAATGATATCTCATCACTTTTACATTAAATTTATGTCAATAGGGATATATGAGAACATATCCCAACATAAGAATATGTAATTTAAAAGACCTAATAAAAATATGTCTTTTAAAAAGAGGAGAGTGAAAGGTTCCCTTACCGACTTTGGAAACATTCAAAATGTACACCCCATGAAATAAGGGCTATAAAAAATTGATGTAAATACTCATAAACAAAGTAATATTACAAAAATAGTAGAATATTAGGTAGTACATACACCACTCAAAGGAAATGGTGGAAAATGTATCATAAATCTCACAGGAAAAAAAGTGAGATTAAAAATCCCTTATGAAAACTCGGCAGCCTAATGATGCCCCTTAAAACATTCAAAAATGGATTTATGATATCAAATAGGGAATCTCATAATATGAACATAAAAATTAAATAATGAGGAATATAAAATAACATCCCCAAACATAATAAATATGATCTTAAAAGAAATGACATAAATGAGAGTACTTAAAAAGAAAGTGATAGGTAGGATCCCTTACCTCAAGTCCGACTTGTCTTGTTCGTTTCATCATATTATTTAATAATAAACATTGGTCAATTTAAAATTTCTTAAGGTACTCCTTTAAATTTTATTATTCAATTCATGTCACATATTATGATTTAATAATAATTTGTTAATAATGTGATTTCATATCATATGTTTTTGTTGATGTTCGGTACATGAGTCAAAAATGAACTTGATTGAAAATTATTGTCCATGTAGTTATAAGTAAATAACCTCAAGAATAGTATTAATGATTTATATATCATATATATCCAGTAAATATTCATTTTATACTATTCCATAAAATTTGGAGAAAAAAAGAAAATGAAATGCACCGTTCATGGAGACGGTAGGCCGTACGTACGCATGAACGCTAAATTCATTTCTTTGTCATATTAATGGAATTAAAAATAAATTAGAGATATATATATTATAATTCCAGTATAATATATATGTTTTATAGGTCACATATGTTAATTAATTTCATTCCTTATACATTCCATGTATTCAATGAATGAGTCACATCACTTGAGGGGGTGGTAGTCCACACTTCCTCGTAAAAATTATCGCATTTTCACAACATGAAAAGCATAAAGAAAAGTTTTAAATATAAAATACAGAGAATATTGAAAAAATTGATACCATATATATCATATATAAAATACAGTGACATGATAATGGCCACCATGAATGGTGTTAAGGGAAGATTGAACAATCATCATTTCGTGAGGTAGTAATTCTCCATCCATAGAAACAGTATGTTCTTTAACCATTAGACGAAGGTGTGTGTAAGTGTAGCTCAAATATTTCTCATAAAAAATACCATTATATTCAATATACTATTTTTGTTACAAAATAATGGAATAAAAAGAGTTTAGGGGGTTGGCGAAGCAAAATAAACCAAAACAACATTTGGGAAGACTTTACCTTTAAATCGGGTAACTCCTCTTTGTTTGAACCAAAAGGGTTTCTTCAAGAGATTTATGCCAAAGGGGAGGCTTCTAGGATGAGGAGAGGGATGTGGAGAGATAAAAGGAGCAGAGTTTGGTTGAGCCAAAGGCTTGAGACGTGTGGTTGAGGGGGTAGATGCGGGGACCTTTTATAAGAGGAGAGGAGGGGCACTCATGGAAAGTTATAAACTTTTACTTTATTATAAAATGAATTTCGGATTTTAAAGGTCCCAAAACTACATATTTCAATGATAAGGTGATAAGGTCTTGAAATACACCCATACAATAGGTTTATGACAAGTTTAGGTCTTATATTTTACATTATCTTTTCATTTTATTTAAATCATTAAATAATGAGGTAATCGATGCATCATCATTGTGGCATAAATAATTTAATTTATATAATGTCTAAAAATTATAAAAAAATATCATGATGTAGGAAATATTTTTATCTTTATAATGAATATTTATAGTCAAAAATATGACTTGTATAACCGCATTTAAAAAATGTTTTAGTAAAACAATACATGTTTGTGACATTTTTATTTTAACTTTAAATAAAAAAATTTTAATTTCATTTTCTTAACCAAGGGGCTCCATTGGGTCCCCAAGATGACCCATGGTTTTTTTGGTCGAACATGACATATCCAATAAGGTTATGACATGTGTCAAAGTCATTTCATATTATTAAAACATTATTTTTACCTTAAATTACTCTAATTACCTCTAATTGCGATTAATAAAACTAAAAAGTTACTATTCACCAAATAACTATTTTAATCCCATTGAACCACATTTTACATACTAATGAAAACCATGTATATCGGATTTTTGAAATTAAATTCACAAAAGTGGTAAATTTTAATTTAAACGAAAAATCAGTTTTTAACTACCACTTAGTGGTTTCACTATTCATAAAAAATTGATGTTTTTTAGAAAAATACCAAAAAAGAACCCTAAGATATATTTGATATTCCAAATTCAAAAATGATATCTATTTTAAAAAATTCAAAACATATATGTTTCATTAATTAATTTAATAATTAATTCCTGTTGTCAAAACAAATAGCGTGTTTTTATGAAACAATATATATCAAAAGATTGACACTAGTTTAAGTCCAATTTCAAAATGAAATTAATTACAATGACCACCATTGGATTAAATTGTAAAAATATATTCTAATTGAACTTTAAAAAAATTTCAAATGATATTTTTGTCATATAAATAAAATATATTAAAAAGTGGTTTTGGATTAAAATACAACATTATTCACTATTCATTAAAAAATGTACTTTATCGGAAAAATAACAAAAAATTACAAAAAGTAAATTTTGATGTCCCAATTCTAAAAATGAATTTTATTTCGTCCAAATAATTTATAAGAGTGACCGAAAATATAATTTAAGAGGGTCGTCCATCAAAAGGCGATAAGTTGACCTTTTAGTGAATATTAGAGTATGTATGCCTAAAATTGAATTCTTTTCTTATTTTAAGCCTTTATATTTTATTTGATAAAAGTAATTATATTTGACAAACATATTTAATCATTTTGTAGTTAGTTCTATTCATTCCTTCCATTACAATGGCTAGACGTTAACTACTATTTAAAATAATATTATTTTATTAGTAGAGTGCAACGAAAGATTTCCACGAAACTCGTTGTAGCGTATTGGGTATGCCATCGAGCATAGAGTTACCTTTAAATTAATATTATAATTTTTCTCACAAATATGCATAAATATAAAAATTTCATATTCTCTATTTACCTGAGGTGTTACATCATTCCCCTCTTTTGCGAATTTTGTCCTCGTAATTTTAAAATTAGGCTCGGAAACATCATTGAAAGTCCCACATCGGAACAAGAGTCGGTAAAACTATCACTTTAAAAGAAGGAAAGAGAAGTACAAAGGTCATCCAAGTTAACCAATACTAGGATTACAAGTATGAAAACATGGATATGGAATAAAAAAACAAAGAGTAATGTTCTAAGGGAGAGTGATAGAAAACATGTTCAGGAGAAAGCTAACCACTAGAAAATCACAAAATTGTGATGGGTTAAATGGTATTTAATTCCCCAGTAGGAAAAAAGATAACATAGAACATTTTTTTTTTAAGTTACTTTTCTTTGAGGAATTTTTTTATGAGCTTAACTAAATTTCATGGAAACATACTTTCTTGTCGTTTAGACTTTCATCTCTTACTATATTTCTTACACAAACTCCTTTTTTTCCTCCAAAATACGAGTATTTAGGATGAATTGTTCACATCAAGAGTGCTATAATCGACATCTAGAGAATCACCTAATCCACAAAAGAGAACTGTATATTTCCCATGTATTTAGACAAAAAACCAAAACCAATGTTGTTAGTACGAGATCAGATAATACCCAAAAAGGATAATCCTTTATAAAAAGAAAATATATTCTCAATCTCCAAAATTTGTCCAACAAAACCCAATGTTCTACAAAGACCATTCGATAAACAATTGTCTATAAAATTCTTCAAAGTAAACAAAACTAATATTGAGACCCAATTCCCTGAAGGATTTAATCACATTGTCTTCCAAAGTAAAAAAAATTAACATTTATCTCCAAATCACATCAGTTGCTCCTAAAGTCTCAAATTGAAATGTAATTAACCTAATCATATATCCTCCATGATAGGTCAATATTTTCCTGGATAACCCAAAATCAACTTATTATTGATTTGTAAAATTATATAACTAAAAAGGATTTTTCATACTAACTAGGGGTTTCACGTAGTCCAGTTGTAGGCGATAAATACCAGTCACACTTTGGTTGTGGGTTCGATTCCCACAGCTTTGTCCGACACAACGGGTTGTCACACTGTCTGCATGTTGTCCTTTTTCAAAAACAATATAATTCTCAAATCATTCTGAAAAAGAGATAAAATAATGAAAAATAACATGAACATAATTTAACCTCAATTTTATCTCATTCTTTTCATTTTCCATCATAACATATAGTATCCCATAATTACCTCAAAATTAAGGATCATATAAACCCCAATGGTTCTTTATAACTATGTCCACAAAAGAAAAAATAAATATTCCTTGAATAAAATTTTCATATACCAAACATCAGGGTTACACATACTATAAAAAGTCATTTAATGTAACCCCATCATTAAAAGAGACTTAATACTTTTAAGAATTTAACAATCCTATAATCCACCATAAATCCTGAATCCCTTATATGTTGACTTCTTACTCATTCAACATTCTTCATGATCCATTAACCATTCCTTTCCATCTTATTCCGAAATACCTCTTTCCTACAAACAAAATCATGAATCATATCCAGATATTCCAAAATAGGAAAACATATGTTAAGAAATAATCCATACCTTTGATTGGTCATTGTGAGTTTCTTCATTCATAATCGGAATGGAATTAGGTATTGGTAAACGAATACTTGTACGATCTTGGTGATCCCATTCCCGGAACTTCTTCGTAGGGAATGTGTTTTCATAATGACCATGCATACCACATTTAAAACATTCAATTGATCCCTCAGAAAGAACGTATTTCCCTTTCCTCAAGTCGACTAGATGCTTCCTTTTTCCTTGGCAGGTTCTCAGTTTATGACCTTCATTTCCACATCTATAGCATATTTCTGTCCCATTGAAACAGTTTCTTAGGTGTTTATTTCCAAATCTTTGACCCATAGGTTTTTGAACACAATTACCTCTATGATTATTACCTAAAATTCTGTATGTATTTGTTTCTCGCATATATGATGCCTTATAAAAATCACCATGGTTTATGTGGTAAATCATGACTCTAGAAAGTTGGTTGAGGATAAACACAAGAGTTCTCATTGCAGCTACCATATCATTTAGTTTCTCACTCAGAAAACTGTCACAGTTTCCTTTACATCCACAATTACATTGGTGCCTTCTTGTTCCATCCATTTACTAAAACCAAAAATGTCAGCGTGATCATATTAATAAAATCATCATATAATAATGAGTAAGATAAACACTAAGATGTAGTTATCCATGTTATCTCAAACTCATTCTAACTTTCAAAAAAACAATGACTCTATCTAATATAATAACCATTGTGGTCATACACAACCTGTCACTTATGCTTAAACAACACTCTAACCTCTAAAGTTATCTAAACCGACCTCTGATACCTACTATAAGGACACGGCCTTATAACATTTCATAATCGTGAATTAAATGAATAATTCACATAGAGGATCTTTTCGGGTTTAGAGTTTTACAGAATTAGGACATAACTATTACATCTCAAAAGATCACAAAGTATACACTTCTACTAAGGTTCCATAAAATAAAAACTCTTAAAAAGAAACATGTCTAGTTCCATGTTTTAGATATCATGTCTTTCCTTGATCCCATCCTTGACCCTATTCATCTTTATGTCCTGTGGAAAACATTTCAAAAACTTGGGATGAGAATAAAAAGACCAGTAAAGGATACACAAAGAAGGAAAACTGTTAGTTTTTTAAAAACAAAAAGTAAACCATGAATACTTTATCAAAGTAATACTTTTCACCTTTATGAAGTAGTAGATATTCTTCAATGAATAAAAGATCATTACTTAACCTTTTGTAACCAAAATATTACCATTAAACCCATATAAAGAACACATAACATATAAAGGAAACATGGGACATAAACATACTTAAATGGAATAACCATACGTTCGACTTCAACACATATCACTTAATGGAATAGCCATATGGCCGACTTCCATACCCAATGCATTGGAGGTTATAACATAACAACCTGTCCTGGTATTCACGGCACAACCCGACATATGATTTATCATGTAACCACCCGTCAAATGTCCAAGTACAATTATAAAAATCATTGCAAATATATAAACATTTCACTATTAACATTTTATTTGAAATCACAATATATCATTTCAAGATATTGACAAAATCAATGATTTATCAAACTATTTTCAAAACCATTTAATAAAGAGATTTTTGAATCAAAGTGTCCCATACCACTTTGAAGATTTTAAATGAATAACATTTAATCAAAACATTATAATATCATTATAATAAAGGTATTCATGATATAATATGCCGAAGGACAATATATAGACCATATCAAAGTGAATTGGCACATAACAACAATGAAGTCTCAATGGAATGTAATTTCAGACTAAATCCCTTATATAGACGATATCCTTTGATTAAGGATAAATCAATTGCATAATTATGTGTGACAAAAAAATACACCCAATATAAGTGGATATTATTTGTTAAATAGTCAGAGTTCATTCACACATATTCATGGAATGACATATTCAAGGAGTACAAGTTTAACCCAAAGAATCAAAAATGGGTTAAGAAGTTCTCTTGCAAAAATCCGACAGCCTAACGACATCACTTCAAAATTTAGAAAATTAGTTGATGAGAGATAAAAATGGTATCTCATCTCTTTTACATTAAATTTATATCAATAAGGATATATTAGAACATATCCCAACATAAGAAGATTTAAGTTAAAAGACTTAACAAAAATAAGTCTTTTAAACAGTGGAGGGTGAAAGGTTCCCTTACCGACCTGGGTAACGTTCGAAACGTACACCCCATGAAAGAAGAGCTATAAAACATTGATATAAATACTCATAAAAAAATTATATTACAAAAAGAGTAATATTATGGGTAGTACATACACCACTCAAAGGAAATGGTGGAAAATGTAGCATAAATCTCACAGGAATAAAATTCATATGAAAAATCCCTTACGAAAACTCGGCAGCCTAACGGTGCCACATAAAACATAAAAAAATGGATTTATTATATCAAATAGGGTATCTCATAATATGAACATAAAAAGAACATAAATAGGAATATGAAAGAACATCCTGATACATAATAAAGTTGATCTTAAAAGAAATGACATAAAAGAGAGTACATAAAAAGAAAGAGATAGGTATGATCCCTTACATCAAGTTCGACAAGTCTTGTTCATTTTTTTATATTCCTAAATAATAAACTCTGGTCAATTTTTAATTTCTTAAGGTTCTCCTTTAAATTTTATTTTTCAATTCATGTCACATATTATTATTTTATAATAATTTGTTAATAATGTGAGTTCATATCAGACATTTTTGTCGATGTTCGGTACATGAGTCAAAAATTAACTTGTTCTAAAATGATTATCCATGTAGTTATAAGTAAATAATCTCTAGAATAGTATTAATGATTTATATATCATATATATCCAGTAAATATTCATTTTATACTATTCCATAACATTTGGAGATAAAAAGAAATGAAATGCACCGTTCATGGAGACGGTAGGCCGTACGTACGCATGAACGCTACTTTCATTTCTTTGTCATATTAATGGTATTAAAAATAAATGAGAGATATATATATTATAATTCCATTATAATATATATGTTATATAGGTAACATATGTTCATTAAATTCATTCTTTATACATTCCATGTATTTCATGAACGAGTCACATCACTTGAGGGGGCGGTAGTCCACACTTCCTTGTATGAAATTATCGCATTTACACAACATGAAAAGCATAACGGTGTGTTTTAAATATAAAATACAGAAGCATATAGAAAAAATAAATACCATATATATCATATATAAAATACAGTGACATCATAATGGCCACCACGAAAGGTGTTAATAGAAGATAGAACAATCATCGTTTCGTGAGGCAGTAATTCTCCATCCACAAGAACAATATGTTCTTTAACCATTAGATGAAGGTGTGTCTAAGTTTAGCTCGAATATTTCTCATAAAAACATCATAGTATATTTAATATACTATTTTTGTTACAAAATAATGGAATAAAAAGAGTTTAGGGGGTTGGAGAAGCAAAATAATCCAAAAGAACATTAGGGAAGACTTTACCTTTAAATCGGGTAACTCCTCTTGGATTGAACCAAAATGGTTTCTTGAAGAGCATTCTGCCAAAGGGAAGGCTTCTAGGATGAGGAGATGGATGTGGAGAGATAAAATGAGAAGATTTTGGTCGAGCCAAAGACTTGAGAGGTGTGGGTAAGGGGGTAGATGTGGGGGCCTTTTATAAGAGGAGAGGAGGGGCACTCTTGTAAAGTTATAAAATGTTACTTTATTATAAAATGCTTTTCAGATTTCAAAGGTCAAAAAATTATATATTTAGAGGATAAGGTGATAAGGGCTCGAAATCCATCCATCCAATAGGTTTATGACATGTTTGGTCTTATATTTTACATTATCTTTTAATTTTATTTAAATCGTTAAATAATGAGGTAATCACTGCATCATCATTGTGTCATAATTAATTTAATTTATTTAATGTCTAAAAATTATAAAAAAATATCATGATGTAGGAAATATTTTTATCTTTATAATTAATATTTATAGTAAAAAATTTGACTTTTATAACCTCATGTAAAAATTGTTTTAGTAAAATAATACATGTTTGTGACATTTTTATTTTAACATTAAATAAAAAGTTATTAATGTCATTTTCTTACCAAAGGGGCTCCATGGGGTCCCCCAGTTGACCCATGTATTGTTTGGATCGACCATGAAATATCCAATAATGGTAGGACATGTGTCAAAGTCA
Organism: Viscum album; assembly: GCA_963277665.1. Taxonomy (NCBI): domain Eukaryota; kingdom Viridiplantae; phylum Streptophyta; class Magnoliopsida; order Santalales; family Viscaceae; genus Viscum; species Viscum album. Next base: position 253,863,687 of record OY728128.1, on the reverse strand, counting down.
TTTAATGTTATTAAAACATTATTTTTACCTTAAATTACAGTAATTAACTCTAATCGCGATTAATAAAACATAAAAGTTTCTATTCAAGAAAAAATTATTTTAATCCCATTGAACCACATTTTACATTATAATGACAACCAAGTATGTTGGATTTTTGAAGTTAAATTCAAAAAAGTGGTAAAGTATAATTTAAACGAAAAATCAGTTTTTAACTGCCACTTAGTGGTTTAACTATTCATAAAAAATTGATGTTTTTCAGAAACATTCCAAAAATTCACCCTAAGCTATATTTGATATTACGAATTGAAAAATGATGTAGATTTTAAAAAATTAAAAAAATATAAGTTTCATTAATTAATTTAATAATTAATTCTTGTTGTCAAAACGAATAGCGTGTTTTTATGAAACAATATATATCGAAAGATTAACACTAGTTTAAGTCCAATTTCAAAGTGAAATTAATTCCAATTATCATAATTGGATTAAATGGTAAAAATATATTATAATTTCACTTTAAAACCAATTCAAATGATAATCTAATCAAATAAATAAATTAGATTAAAAAGAGGTTCTGGATTAAAATGCAAAATTTTTCACTATTCATTAAACACTGAACTTTATCGGAAAAATACCAAAAAATTACACTATGTAAATTTTGAGGTCCTGATTAGAAAATAGAATTTTATTTGGTCCAAAGAATGTATAAGAGTGACAAAAACTATAATTAAATATGATTCTCCCTCAAAAGGTGATAAGTTGACCTTTTAGTGAATATTAGAGTATCCATGCCTAAAATTGAATTATTTTCTTATTTTAATCCTTTATCTTAAAATGGATAAAAGTAAAAATACTTGACAAACATATATAATCATTTTGTATTTAGTTATGTTCATTTCCGCCATTACAACGACTAGACGTTAACTACCATTTAAAATAATAATATTTTTTTATTAGAGTGCAACGTAAGTTTTCCAAGAAACTCGTTGTTGCATATTGGGTATGACATTGAGCATAGCATTACCATTAAATTAATATTAACATTTCACTAAAAAGTATGGATAAATATTAAAATTTCATACTCTTTATTTACCTGGGTGGTTACAGGCCTCATCTAAAATTATTTCATAAATTTTGGCATTTTAATTTTGGAGGCATGAAATCTTGGCAGTGTGTCTATCAATGATGTCAAATAATTTGTCAATTATTCATTACAGATATATGAAAATAAAATGGTGTGATGTACTGGTAGTATCTCAAACATAGAGATTTTTTATTCTGGCAACGTGTCATAGACAACGGTGTCTCATCATTAGATGGGTTTTTCACATGATATAAAAAATCATATTTCTTACATGAAAACATGAATTTTACCAATATTTTTAGAATCTTGACTTTCTAATCATTAAAAATAAGTTGTAAAAAACATCCTTTAGGGCTTCTCAATAGGTTTATAATCACCTATAAGTACAATTTTAAATGGTTTAATTTCTGGGATTATTCATAAGATATGTTTTAAGATTCATCCTATTTTCTTTAAAATCCTTATCAAATGATCAGTAAAATATTTATCTTAGTTTTAACATATTTTATTCGAAATTAACACTGGTAACTTTTCTCCTCTCATTAAGTACACAAATTTCAATTCTATTGGATTTGTTTTTAGTTCCATATTTGGGTCTTCATAAAAATTGGAAATTAAATTAAGGTTTTGTACTCCTATAGATATGAATTCATGAACACAAGATAACTTTGTAGCTTCTTTATTATGAAATAAATCATTAGAATCACCAAAAAATTAAAAAATTGCCTCTTCTCTTATGTAGAAATCAAAAATTTTAAACTTTTAGAGATCCTCGTTTTCTAAGAGATTTTCAATCAGAAACTATTCTCCAGTGGAAAAAATTAGGTACTATATCTGAATCTTCAAATGGATCATCCAATTCAATTTTGGATCGTGTAAAAGTTTAATATTTATCTGAAGGGAGACTCATAGTGTCAAAAATATTTAGGTTGATTTTTTTTGTCTCCAAACTCCAAGGTGATTGTTCCTTCTTTTATATTCATGATATTACTAGCCATATTTATGACATGTCTCTAAAAATTATGGTGGATTTTATTAGTGATCTATTTATATAAAAGACTTTTACACATATTATAACATTATCTTAATAGATAAATACCAAATGAGTAAAACCCCAAGGATCCTGATGTCTATTGTCATTAGAAAACATGGATCTTAATAAATAAAAGGAAACTAAACCATGGATTCCCTTTTTTAATTTAAATTAGTGTGACAGGAAATCCAATTTAACTCCTAAAACATCCAAGGATAACATTGGTAATACAAAAAAAATTTGGTGAGCTAAAAATTCCATTACAGGAATAAACATGATAAGAAATCATAACATGTGAGTCCAAGATATAACATGATATCATAAAATATAAGGAACATGAGTAATAACATGGAATCATAACATAAAGAAGATTGTAATAAAATACTATAGTAATATAATAAATTTGGAAGAAACATATATGTATACAGAAACATGAATCAAAGATAACTCCCTAGACAAAATCACATGATAAAAAAAGTTCCATAATGGAATAGGATTACTCCATAATCCTGTAAATGATGTCTCATGAGACTATAACCTTACATAATTATTTGGAGTGCTATGAGGGTGAAACCGCCATAAAATGCTAAATATTTATGTGTTACACAAAAAAATAAAACATCCATAGGTCATAACATAATAATTAACCATTTAAATATAATAGTGTAAAGTAGAAACCATGAAATGTGTTCCATGAACTTTTTCAAAGAGTGAATATATGATTCTCACATAGAAAAAAAATGTCAAAAATTAGTAAATATGTTTCCATTATAAAGGAAGAAGTTGTAGCCTAGATTTCTAGGCGCTAAATTACTAATCCAAACCGATGAATATGTGAAATGATTCCCCCATCCAAGAGTAGGTAGTGGATTTCCATGATCGGTGAAGGAAATATATATTTAATACATTCTATTTGAAAAGTCACGAAGCCCAAACGGACATACAGATAAAAATTAATGACACTTAGAAGATGGATAATTGTCACAAAAGGACCTACACGGAAGACCTTTGTAGAGGACCTATGTGGAAAATGAATTTTTACACCCCTATGTGGAAGACCTGTGCAGAAGACCTCCACGGAGGACCTATGCAGAAAAATTCCCTTCGACCAGGTCCCCTCTATACCTATAAATAGGACCTTTGGGATCCCCATTTAATAGACGAATAAATTTTGAAGACATACCAAAGCTCCCTTTGTGTAGCTCTTTCGCTAAGATCCTGCTGATTTTCTCAGGTAGCTCTCTAAAACATGGGAGAAGAGAAAATTAAATGGGGACCCATGGTTCAAAGTCCCATCATAGTCTAGAACACATGGATCACCTGCGTAGTGTACCTTCGTGGAGAACCTATGCTGAGCACCTTCACAGGGCACCTACGTGATGCACCTGCATGGACCACCTATGTGCCGCAACTGCATGGAGCACCTGCGCAACACCCCAACGCGACTCACCTGGGCAGACCACCTACGCGATGCACCATGGCGGAGATCCTGCAAGGTCCTACTCGTCCATACCACGTGGGTTGTTCCCCCGCAACCCTCCTCAGCCTCAATGTTGGGCTGCGGTCCCAGCCATTTCGGCTGGTCCCTTCGCTTCAATCACAGAACCCCATGAAAAATGGAGAGTCACACCTCAAACTTCTTGGATCCAGTTGATGACATTTTCCATTGCTCCCTTTATATGGCCCAATATCCAACCTTGGAATACCATTATCTGAGACATTCCATCACACTAAAGGATGTGCCTTGGGTCGACTTAAACCTCTTGGTTCCTTTCACATGTTATGAGTTTCGACTCTATTTATGGATTCCTAGAGTACCTTGAGTAGATACAATCCTCAAGAAACTACTCAAACCTCATCACCTAACTCCTATGCCAAGTAAAACATCAAATGGGAATCCTCTTTAGGAGTAAGCCCCAACAAATCTCAAATGGGAATCCTCCTTAAGAGTAATCCCCAAACAATTTATAAAATGGCAGACATCCCGGTATAATCCCCCCACCTTCATCAATTCCTACTTACATTGGTCCCTTTTCCAATGTAAATAGAATATATGGAAGGCTCATTACCTCGCCATATTCTATGGTAGACGTGCCCTCTTCCCTCAAGAATAGGATGAAAAGTGTGATATGTCATTGTTGAATCTTTAGCATCCTCTTATTTCTCACACTTATCTTGACTCACATTTGATTAGTGGTACGTGATTGTTATAACAAGTGCACAAACACTCATTGTAAGGAACCACGAGAACTATGATTCCTGTTAAAACCAAAATATGTAGGAATCTCTTTTAGGGAACGAGATCACTTGATATACTCCTCAAGAATCCAACCCTAATTCCCCCAGTTTGGGCATCATCCTTAGGAAATAATCCCCAAATTCAAACTTCAAATAATTAAGGCATACTTTTTAGTAAGTAATCAAAAACTCATCTTTCTCAGGGAACCATACTCTCTTATGAGATTTATTGAACTACATGGACTTGGATTCTCATTAATATGGGAAATGTTGGAAGCCTCCATGAGGTTTAAAACCAACACTTCAAATTAGTCCTGTTCTCCTTGGACCATTTGGAAACTCATATCCTTTTCATGTTCTTTGAGCTGTTTCAATATAAGTCCCACATTATGTTTTGAATGAGAACATTTCTCTTAGAGGTCCTTATCACATGACCTTAAAAGGTATGATGTGTCCAATTAAGTGACATAGAACAATGAGGGTTCTATTTCCTTTCCCAAGGATACGTAAGTATCCAATTTTATAGGCATGATCCCAAGAACAAAACAAACCTTCGTCTCCCTGGATGACTATAAATTTCAGAGTGCCCCATTGAGTGTCTTAATAACTAGTATCATCATAATGACGATTAAAGGAATCTCAAAATGGTATATTTGAATATATCATTGATGGGAAAACCTAGAATACATATATATGTTTCCATTTATGAAGAACTTTGAATGCATACTGATGATTCTAAATTTTACACATTATAATAAGTGATTTTAAATTAGAAGGGATACTTATGATATACATGGTGAATTAATATGGATTCATGAAAATATCTTAAATTTACAAATAGAGTCTTGGAGTAAACAATAATTCCCCCAAAAAGGTTGTGATGAGTTTGAACTCTGATCCTCTCGAACAATGAATGTTCTTAAGGGATGTAAATTTCAAACTTAAAGAACTCCTAACATTGGAAAGTAGGTCCCCTTTGGATAATGAACTGTTGGATGTTTCTGGTTCCATGAATGATTCCAATGGAAACTGCCTAGAAATAGTAATTCTTAAAACTCGAACATATGTTTCAAGGAACAACAAAACAGTTACATAATCTTGTATCGTATCATAATGAAAAGAAATTTCATAACAAAAGTATCTGATATATTAACATATGGCATGTGTTACCCTATAAAATGAAGGTAGTGTAAGTTATTTATACATTTTATGGGAATATAAATAGAATTTAAAAGAATAATACAATATTAGAGGTTATTTTCTTTGAGTATAAAAATAAATTTAAAAATATTAAAATCTTTTTTGAGGAAAACAACCTTTCCAAATTGAATATAACTGCTAAAAAATAATATTCAAAAAATAGTGTGGAAATAAATTTCCTAAAAATTTTACATGAAAGATTATAAATTAATATTCATGCATAATATAGGAAATGAAGTTATAAAATACATTTCATGGCTTACATGTTATAATAAATATTTCATAACCATTTTTGGTAAAAGTTAAGAAGTACATTATTAAGAAAATGATAATAAAATGAATTTTGAACCTTTCTTATAAAAAAATTAAATAAGGGTAAAAATGACATTTATAAATCATAGTATTATAGTAAAAGTATTTTTAAATTATTTTTATAAAACACAGATATGGAGTAATATGGTTTTTTGGCTGAATAGATAAATGAATTCATATATTCTTAAAAACCCACAATAATTTGAAGCACCAAATAGTGTACAATGGTATTATTACATGATAATTTCATGCATAATTAGAGTGAAAAAAAAGAAAATGTTTTATTATAAAATGATCATATATTTTTCTATAATGAAAATTAAAGAATAAGAAATGTAAAATTTAATGAGATTGAAACATAAACCCTTACTGGTTTAGTTAATTTTGAATCATAGCACTAATAAATTAAGTAGATGAATTTTAAATTAAAAAATCATTAATTATCAATGATTAATTATATAATATGTAAATCCGTTGTATATACCCCATTAAAAATATATTATGTTCATAAAAAACATGTACCTCAATGAAGTATGTTTTGAGCCTAAACCCTTACATCGAGCCTGAATCATTATGTGAATTCCATTGAATCCTTAATAATAAAATTATGTTAATTATTTAATTGATTAATATCCTTATTAAAGTTTATTATTCCTTTTAATTTATTTTTTACCAGGTAAAATTAAATTAATTAACCAATGAAATTCACATTGAACATTTTAATAATAAATAAATCATATGTCCAAAATGACATTGGTATGTCGACTAAGGTAGAAGAGATTATTTTTTAATATTATTATTATTTTTAACAAATAAATAATTATAATTTTATACATAAAAAATATTTTTAAATTCAAACATGGAATATTGTTATGAGGAATTATCTATGTTACAATCAAGGAGATGATATTTCATATGTATGCATGAGAAGCCATTCCATTTTCTAAAGATCATGTTGGAAGGAATGTAAAAATATTTTTATAATTCAAGAATGATATTTATATCAAAAATAACATATTATTTCTTTTAAAACACTTAAATATATCATTCATGTGATGTAGATATTAAAAGGATTCACATTACTTTGCGAGGTGGTAGTCTATCATATACACAAAAAGTGTTATTAATTTTTCAATGTATGGTAAGGGAAGAGGCTATACGATTTATTAATGTTAAGGATTTTTTAATATGTAATTAATATCATATATACATATAAAAATAATCATTAATTACTTCTATGTTGGTCACAATTGAAAATAAATCTCATTGCTTCATGATGTGATATTTTATCAAACACATGAGAGACATAATTGTATTCCCTAAGAAATAGAATGTAAGAAGGTATATGTGATATTATAATTTCAAAAGTTTATTTTATAATATCAATAAAATATATAATCATTATATAAATCATTATATTTTTCCATGTTAAGCAGTGATGAAAAATGAATTACATTGGTTCATGTGTCGGTCGTCTGCTGTAAACATAAACAATGGTTTTGTTTCCCATTTGAGGGAGGAAGAGATAGTTATAGGACATGACCATAAAATAATGACAAATAATTATTGGGAAGATACTAAGGATATTATTTCCATAAGGTTTAATAATCTATGAATATTTGGATGATGAAAAAAAATAAAATCCTCGGTTAAGGATGTTAACTCTTCACCGGATAACTTCTTTTATTTTTCATTATAATCCATTCTAGAATATATTTTTAATGAATTAAAGTATTATATGGTAATTTTAGGGAATTAAGAAATAGATTTGGCCAGGTATTTAATGAGAATTTTTTTTGGATGTGCAACGAGAAGAGGATAGGGTGTATACTTTTATATGTTTGGGAGAGGACACATTTCAAATTTTTGAAAAGAACGATGTATACACATGTTTTTATCATTAAAAAGGCAACAACATGTTCCATTTTATATCTTTATAAGAGATACAGAATAAATGTCAATATCCAATAATAATTACTCGTGTTTTGGTTCATTTCTAATGCTTATAATTTATGTTTAACCCCAAGTAAAATATTTCTTTACCTTAACTATTATAATTAATTTTTCCTTTTTTCTATATTCATTAAGGTCAAAATTTAGGTTAAACTTATTAGATAATATATTTTTTAATGATTCCAAAAATTAATTCATTTTTTCCATATTCATATCAATAATGTGGAATAGTTTATTTTAAAGTTAAAACTAAAAGCTTTTCAAGGAAAGGATTTCGACGAAATTTATTTTTCATGAAAAAGATGATTTTATAACAACTAAATGGAAAGTAATAAAAATTAAATGAATATGAATAAAATTTAGAGATATATAATATATAAATTTAATTTATATAATTCCTCATTATGAGTTATTTTAATAAATTAAAATAGAGTAACATTATGCACTTTAAAATAGAAATTCATAAAAAAGGGTTTTAATCCTAAGAATAAATATATACTAAAATCCAGTATAAATATTATATAAATGTAATTATTTGGATTTAAAATAAATAATAATACTTCTATTAATTAAAAAAATTAAATGAATTACGGGACTTATGTTATTAAAAAAATGAGAATTTTATAAAAATATTTATTCTTAAATATTCACTGAAAATTTAATAATTCACAAACAACCAATAATATCACCGATATTATCAATATTTTTATTTAATAAATGATATTATTTTTTTAAAAATATTTTTTATAATTGTTCTAAATATTATTTATATTATTCTCTCATAATAGAAATAAAAATCATTTTTAAAGGACATATATTTTTTATAGTAAAAAATATCATTATTAAAGTTGACTTCATATTTGTCAAGAATTTTGAAAGAAATTTGCATTGATTAGGATATTAATATATATGTTTAATAATTTAGTTAATAATATTTATACCCTCCAATTTAATGTCTAGTTTAAATCAGTAATGATTAAAAAAATAATATTTTATAATTATATCATGATTCGTTTAAACACAATGCTACATGTAAAAAAATATATCGAAGAAATATATTTTATTTATGGACAAATATACTTTAAATTATCGGGATGTTACATTCTACCCCATATAATGGATTTTTTTCCATATAATTTGAACATGTTCTTTGTAATCAAGGGTAAACATTTGAGAATTCCTTTATGGAAAACACACATCATAAAAGAGTAAATTAAAAATTCTTATTAAAATGAGTGAAAGGGAAATATGACGGACATCATTTAATAGGATTCCACATATTACTACATTGGTGGGAAGTGAAAATATAGATATTGAAAAAACAATTTAATTTATTATGTATATCAATGGAGATAAAAGATCAAAATAAATTGAATTATAGAGAGAGAGTTAACCATTACAAACCCATAAATATGAGACAAATTTATAGACCATTGATTAGTCAGATATGAAGGTAATCAGATAACATTTTTTTCAATATCATTTTCTTTAAGTTGAGGGATTATTATTATAATAATCTAGAAAACATAAGAAAATATACATACTTGATATATTTTATTTCATAAACAAAATTTCATCATTTCATTATGATATGATAAATTTACACATAAAATCTTACTCTATGGAAGAAATATAAATTATGTTTTTTTATATCTGAACCACTAAAATTAACATTTAATAGACCATTATATCTATAAATTTATAACAAGTTATTCCTCCAATATTTATTAAAACCCAAACAGCTAGAATAGAGTAATATTGTAACCAAAATAAATATGAATATATGTATCCCCCAAATTTAAAAATAAAACCAAAGGATTAACATATATGATTCATTAAATAAATCACTTTATATCCCAAATATCCACAATAACCTCATGAAAAAAGGTTTTGACTTCAATGGTTATTTTATACCTATTAACGAAAATCTCCAAAAACATAACAACATTATTACCAAATTATCATTTATGTTAAACGTAAATATTATATACATATCATCCGAATTAAACATTTCCCAAAATATGATAAAAATTCCAAAAAATAACATTAATCATAAAATTAGTCTTTAACCACTAATGTATTCTATATAACTTATTTGTTTCTAGGAAATAAAATAATCTTAATTGACTATAGTTAAAATAATATAAAGTACATTTTAATGATAATCTTTTCCTCAATATTGAAATTTACATAAAGAAAAACCTTACCATTAAATAACCTTTTTAGGTAATTATTACACTTAAGCATATTCCTGATAATACCTAGAGAATTTTTTTTCATAAAAATACAAATAATTTCATTATTATTTTAACCATAACACCATTGATAAAACAACTTCAACAATATAATTCTTGAGTTACAATAATTATACACTTAAATCAACCCACTTCAATGATTTTCATGAAATAATCCATTATGAATTATTATTTGTAATAGGTAATTGATAAAATAATGGTCAAGTTCACAACATTTATGAAATTAAAACTTTAGTGGTGCCTTAGGTTTGACATAATTTACCTCCATATTCTTAACCAGACACTTTATTTTTCTTAAAAAATTACCTGACTTGTTCCATCTGTTTCAAAACATAATGCATCTTCTACTTCCATTAATGAATTTTCCATGGTTCCACATCACACATTTTTTAAATATAGGAAATTAAATCTTCATTTGTTTTTCGTATTCAGCACATGAACATCCATGAGATTTAATACATACATTTTATGATGTGTGTGGAAATTAAACTATGATCCAGTTGTTAATCAAAAAAATTGAAAGGTAATTTTTCATTATCACATGATATATAACATCATTTCTTAATTAGGGTAGGTATTTCGTAAAAAGATCCTTATATTTCACATTAAATTGGTTGTAAAAAATTAACTTTTATTCACCATCATTAACTAAAATGATTAAACAAAATAAGATCAGACTGAATTAGCATAACCAAGGGGATCTTATAATCCTAGCCGAAATAAATTATTAATGATATGTTTGTCTTGACTTTTGGGATTATAGTTTTAAATTTACATTATCCATGTTATTGATTCATTTTTGGTTTTCTAACAAAAAAATTAGTTGAAGTCCTTCTTTATTATTCATAAATATTTTTGGAATCTCAAAATCATTTCTCAATGGAGTTTCAAACATGTGCACAATTTATACCATTTGTGTGTATCAATTAAGACTTGAGTTAAGAACAATGTGCTTTTTTAGAGTTATTACCCTGATGTACATTTTTTCAGAAACCACATTCACTTGTAGCATCCAAAAATGGGATGTAAATTCTCAAAACCACTCACACTATACCTCAAAAATATTTCTAGATATATTTTTATATACTTCTGTTTATCCTTAGATACATCCCTGGGTTTATAACTATAATTCTCTCAAACTAGTTTCCAATGTATAACCAATAGTTTTTGTTGATACGAACTAAATATACCATAACCTTTTAAATATAATATAACTTGATTTTTGTAAATATAAAACTAACAAGTGAGGCCCCAAATATCTTGAGGCCTTGTATATTTATAAAACAATCAACGTAATACAGAATGGAAACCAAAACATGGATTATTTTTTTCACTTTTCATTAGTGAGATCCTAAATCCATTTGAGATCCTAAAACATCATAGGATGGACTAAATAATACATAAAAGAAATGGGTCAGCTAAAAATCTCAGTTAGGGAATAATCATTATCTAGAAACATAATTATTGAGTCACATGTATATCAATATATCATAAAAGATAAGGTACATGAGTAAACAAATAGAAGCATAACCAATATAAAATTGTATCATAATATCATGGTAACATAGTAAATGTGATAGAAATGTATTAATTGACATAAATATAAGTGATGGCTAATGTCCTAGACAATATCACATAGCAGACAAAGTCCCAAAATGAATTATATTTACTCCATAATCCCATACATGATGTTTCATGAGACTATAACATTACCAAATGCATTGGAGAACTATCTTGGTTTACCCATCATAACATGTTAATGATTTATGTGTACCAAAGAAAAGAAATCAATCATAAATAATAACAAAATAATTACCCATTGAAATAATATGGGTTTCATAATATTATCTCATATCATAATCAAATGAAATTTCTTAATGAACCCAGATAATACATGATCATAAGCCATGTATATCCCCATAAAAGGAAGGGAGAGTAAGATAGGTATACATATGGAGGAAATATATAAAAAAATAGAAACATTACATGACCTTAAAAGTTTTGTCCTTTGATGAATAGAAATATATTTAAAAATATTAAAAACATTTTTTAAGAAAACAACCTTTTCACATTAAAAACTTATTTTGAAAATGTAAACAATTTAAAGAATATTATGGAAATAAATTTCATTATAAACATATAAATAAATATTAAAAAAATAATGGTCATGATGGTGGAAAATAAAATTGATGAAGTACATTTTAGAATAAATATTCTTTTCATATTTTGAGTAAATGTTAAAAATATCTGTGTTCATAAAAAGAAAAAAAATTCCATTTAAACAGTTTTTTAAAAACTAAAACATCAGTAAAAATTAATATTTAAATTATTAAGATAATATTAAATTAATTTTTGAAAATAGTTTTATAAAAAATGGATATGGAAGAAAAATTATTTTCATCCAAATAGAGAAGTAATGTAAATTTTAATTAAAACAATTATATAATTTAGAGTTAAAATTTCAATTAAATGGTAATATTTCAATCAAAATTAAATAATAAATATAGAATAATTAAATGAGAGGGTTTTATTATACAATGATTGTGTAATTTCCTATAAAATAAATTCAAGCATAAACAATTCCAGAGAAAATTAATTTAAAACATAATACTTTACCACTTTGGTTACGATTAAATCATATCTCTAATAGATGAAGTTTTAGAATTAAAAAATTAAATAATATTAAATATGAATGATTCATGATATAATATATAAATTATTATTATATAATCCATTGAAATTAAATGAGGAGAATAAAATAACAAGTGTATACCTGAAAAATGATTTGAGATAAAACCCTTACCTCGAGCTCGAATTATCACATGTATTCCATATTTTCTTGAATAATAAATTTATATTAATTATTTAACTCATTAATAACATTTTTAAATTTTATTTTTCCTTTTATTTTATGTTTTATCATATTTTATTCAATTATTTATCCAATTAATTTAATCTCATATATTTTAATGATAAACAGCTCATATGTCCAAAATCACTGTAGTAAGTTGACTAAAGTAAAATTTATTTTTATTTAATCATATAATAATGGTCATAATAAAATAACAAACATTTTTATAAATAATTTATATTTTTAAAATCAACAATGAATTGTCGTTATGAAAAATGAACTATATAACAATCATGGAGTTGGTAGGCCGTATGTATGCCTAAGTAACATTTCCATTTTCGATGATCATGATGGAAAGAACGTAAGAGTTATATTATATTTATAGGTTTACCATTATATAATAAATATAATATTACTTACTTAAATTCCCTTAAATATACCAACCATGTCATGTGGTAAAAAATTGTGTCACGTCGCTTTTTGAGGCGATAGTCTTCCAGACACACTGATACAACATTATTATTTATTCAATGGATTCAAAAATAAGAAATTATAAGATGTATTTATTTCAAAAAATTATTAATATTTTATTAATATAATATATAAACCTATATTTTATCCTTATTACATTCCATTTAAACTATAAGAGATTATAAATCACATCACTCCCTGAGGTGGCAGTCTGTCATACACATGACCGATGTTATTATATTCCCTACAGAATAGAAAGTAAGAAGTTGTATATGATATTATAATTAATTATTTATAAATATTTCAAAAGTTTAATATATAATAATTATATACATAATTATATACATATGTGAGAATAATTAATTGAAAACGAATTATGTCAGTTTGTGAGGAGGTAGTCTACTGAATAGATGATCAACTATTTAATTTACCAATATAGGAGGGAAGATATGGTTTTAGGTCATGAAAATTGCATAAAAATCTCAATATTTAGAATATAATGAGGTTATTATATATTAATATTTTTATATGATTTTATATTTGTGGAATAATAAATAAAATAAAATGCTCGGTAAAGGATGTAACCTCTTCTTCAGACAAATTCTTTCGGTTTTCAAAAACAATAATTCCTATGTAGTATTTATGATAACCCTAAGAGAATAGGTTGAGGTTATGGAAGTAATTAAGTGATTTTGTTATGTATTTTCATACATAATATGTTTTTTAGGTGTTAGGTGGAGAGGAGAGGGGGTGGCCTTTTATAAGTGAGTAAGAGGACAAATTTTGAATTAGTATAATGAAAGAATTACATAAAAAATGTTCCCATTAAAATAAGAAAATGGTCTCTATATTAACCTTTTATGTTATATTGTTAAAAAATTACCGTAAAATAATAATAATATGTGTTTTTAGTCATTTTTAATCCATATCATTTTAGTTTAAACCCCTGGTAAACCCGTTTTTACCTTAAATACAATAATTAATTTTTTTAATTTTTCACATATAATTAAGGTAAAAAATTAATTTGAACATGTTATATATTAAAAAATATTCTCATTATAAATATGGAATCAATTTTTCAAAATTAAACTCATATAATGGGTAAAATTAAATTTAAAATTAAACCACTAGATTTGTTAGAAAAAATGGTGTCTCAAGAAATCCATTTTCAGTTATAAGATGATCATACAATAAGGATATGATAAGTAAAAAAAATGAAATTAATTTATAATAAAAAATATATATATAATATATATATATTTATGTTAATTATTTATCCACAAATGGTTATTTTAAATAAATAAAATTAATAAATATAATGCATATTAAAATCAACTTTATAAAAATGAAATTTTAAATCTAAGAATAAAAATATTCTAAAATACACTCCAAGAATATGGAAAATTTATTTTATTTAATTTAATAAAACTAAATATTTTTTATCTTAATTTTAAATCATATTTTAATAATAATGGGACTTAATTTATTAAAAAGTGGTAAATTTATAAAAATTTGTATGTTTTACTATTCATTGAAGAATTATAATTTTTCAAATAAAACCAAAATCTCACCCCATGTTAATATTGATATGCTGATTTCAAAAATTATTTTCATTTTATTGAATAAAATTCCACAAAATTAAAATTTTATTTCTTATATTTTTTTCAGAAAGTAAATAAACAATCATTTTGGGAAGAAACATATTTTTTATTGAATAAAATATATTTATTATAGTTTAGTTATTATTTATTAAACATTTTTAGATAAATTTATATTGACAAGTAGCTTTATAAATATTTCATATATTATTTAATACTATTCAAACCTTCTATGTTAATGGATAGTTTAAATTGGTGACATTTAAATAATAAAATTATTATATTTTATCATGGTTTTGTAAAACTCAATGTTGTCTATAACGAAGGAATTCATATAACAAAATTCTATTTTATGATTAAAATATTATAAATTCATTTGTTGATACATGATATATTCTCCCCCATGTTGATCACCTTGATGTTATTTCAAAATAACATATCTTAGAATGTCACAATGACATCTTCCAGAACTCATAATGGGCAAAGAGAGGGCAAGATTTCATGTTATACATCTACTCTTATGGTATTTAAATATAATATCTTTAAATATATGAACAAAAATTCATTAATAGAATTTATTAATGAACAAAGATCACATAATAAGTTTTTTAAATTAATTGAGTCATTGGGGTATGAAATAGAAAATGTATATAGTTCTTCACATTTTTCGGTAACTATGGTGTGATAAAGGCCGAGGTATTTCCTCTTAGTTGACCCTTTAATACTATTAGAACATAATCTTCATGGTGAAAGGATACATGATATATTTATCATACATGTGGATTTTGTAGAGCCTCTATAATGGGGTATAAAATATTAATTTCTATAATGTGTCCAGAATTTTTGTTTGTAGTGATTATTATGAAATCATATCAAACTATGTTACATGTGATTGGAATGGGAGTGGTATGTCCTTATTCTCCCTTTTTTGTTTTAAATCATTTCCCATGTCTCTTTTTTATTTTTATTTATCTACCTTCATATTCCATTGTTTTTACTTCTTTATTTCTCAAGGACTGCTGTCAAGGTTCTGGATCAATTCATTAATCATTCTTTTATTCCTCATTAAATTTTTAAAATTATATATGGTTTGTCTATACTTGTATATTTTTAGGTTATTAAGATACTTTTGTATCACTATTATAATTATCTTTCTCTAGATCAAGGATGGTTATTGAGTGAATATCCTTTTCAGTTTTAGTGGTCATCATTTTAACATTCTCCTTTGGGTTGTATATTGTTTACCCTAGAATCACTCTCATATTTTTATTAAGAAAATCAATAATATCAATGATATAGATTCATTTATCCCTTAAATTATTCTTATTATTCTCAAATATAGTTCTTTCAAACGATGTATTTATAATAGGTGGTTCACTGGTATATAGCTACTTATAAGATATCTTTTACTAAAAAGTGGGTAGTTCGTACTTGAGATGAATATAGGACTTCTTGTATGGTTTTTAAAAGGGTGGTGGGTGATATAATTGTTGGTTTTTTATTTAGTAAGAGTTTTTTGTAATGATTTTTGTGGGGTGGACTAATATATATCTTTTCATTGGAAAATATTTACAACAATTGGTTAATCTCTCCATATCCTTTGTTCTTTTGAATTTATTTGGCTAAAATGATACAACATAAGTCCCAATTCTATGCACATCAATGCAATAGTCATTGAAATGGTTAGGTGAGGAGCATAAAATTCAAACCATTTATTGTTCTTATTGTTTAGTTAATTGTTCTACTTACATATTTCATACTATATGTTTTATCAGATTTGTATTATTTTCAATCAAAGTTGATGAATCAATATTTCTAACCACATGAATTCCTCTAATGCAGGTTCCTCTTTTTATGAATTATTATGAGTTCTACATATTATATTCAGCCACGTCCTTTTCATTTACTTTTGAATTTTATGTGAAAGCCTCCATAGAATATGTATCTAAAATATTCATGTAACTGTCATGTGATCAATCATAAGTGAATAATAAGTAGTGATTTTCTTCTACACCTTGATATCAATTTCTAGAGCATAACTACTTGAAGCTCTACCAGTATATTTAGAGATTCTATAAAAATTAGTGTCTAATTGTACATATTTACATTATTATTATTATACTTCTAGATAAGGAGGATAATCGTTTCATGAATAACATCCTTAATTCATCACAATCATAGATTTATTCTGTTTCTAGATTGAACAAACACTCTTTTGTATCTCCTCCTAGTGATATGGAAAATTCCTTAAAAATAAATATCTCTATGTATACTACTTGATATTTCATATTCAAGTCTACATGTGTGAAGTTACATATTTGTTTTCTTTCTTCACCTACAAGACCACAGAATTTTTTGAATATTTTTTAAGATTAAAATTTTAATTCAATTTTATATTTTAACTCATGAATAAAATATAGATTATGTTTGTTGGAAGAGTATGTTTTACACTGGTCTTTGAGTGTATTTTTAGGATTTGTAGTCATTATGGTATAATTTGAGTTAATAATTGAGGATTAACTTGATATTGTAAGAGAAAAATAAATAAACTCTTATTGAAAATTTTGGTGTCTCATATTAGTCAATGAAACATCAATTTCTAGATCAAAATAATGCACTGGTTTATTAGATTTTCATTTCATGAATTTTTAAAATTAGATCTTTATGGTATTTATTCCCAATAAATTATGATATGTTTTGAAAAATATCTACTGTAGGGTGTTCCAAATGAAATTATTTCTTAGTCTAAATGTACTAATTATGGAAAACTATGTATTCTCTTAGAGAGGAGTTCAAACAAAACATTAGATTCACTATATAATTAGTTAAAGAAAATGTTTTTTTATAATGGGATGGAAATTTAAGGAACAAATAATGTCATTTAAATAGTTAATTGGAAAAAATTAATGATTATATGGTGAAAATGTATGATTTGGATCCACATATTGTAGTGTTATCCTAGACCCAAAGTTACCCAATCTTCTTCTATTAATCATGGTAAAGGATACATTACATATTCACTTCCACTCTCTCCTTTTTTTAAACTGTTATGGAGATAATAATTATAATTGAGTTGTTATCTTTTTTCCAAACACATTTCTATGTGGAAATGTTTTGATGATCAGCCTTCTATGAGACATATGAAATTTATATTCAGGTATTGGTTTTCCTAAAACACTAAAAGTTTCATCTATGTGTTATAAATATATTGTAAATCATTAATAACATTACTAAATCACACTATATTTTTATAATGTAGACCTACCAAAACTATAGAGAGGGAGACAAAGGATCAATAACCTGGAAAATATAAAAAATATCAAATGAAATGTAATCACACTTGACAATAATCACTATTGAAGGAATATTGAAACAAGATTAATAGAAGAAGATATGTATTTTATTTCATTTATCACATTAAATTATATATTAAAAATAAATTTAGACATCCCTTCCTCAATTAATCACAGTTTACCCCTCATTTATATAGTTAACTGATATGAAAGATAAAGAAGAATATATGGCTAAATAATTAAAATAAGTGCGTATAAAATAATAGAAACATAATTCTCCAGAAATTCGCACAAGGCTTTATAGGTCCACTTAACATCCTATAGAATTCCACCACCATCTATTATATAAATATTTATTTACAATTACAACACCTTTATCATTCCTTCATGAATTTACGTTTTAAAATATTTAATATTATACATTTTTATATCGTGTTATTCATTCAATTGAAAAGTTTTCATATCTCCATGAAATATGTGTATTCCTATGTTATTTTAAGATTCCTTATTTTTATTTTTTTTATCTATGATTTCATTAATCACAATAATTTTGGTAGCATCATTTTTCATAAATATATAAAAACATGGTCTCCCAGATTTGTTCTCATTGTGTAGTGGATTTCCCCAATGAAATGTGATGACCGTTATGTGCATTGTGGGATATCAGTTCTAACATTACGTAGTGATAAAAACATGTATATGTATTTTATATGGGATTAAATGATTATGAATTTACCTTTTGGAGGAATTATTCTACTTTTAAAACCATCCCATATCCTTTTAAACAAGGTGGTGACATTGAATGTGCCCCACAACACCCTTCCGTATCATCCAAAAATGTGGAAGAACAATTATGCATCTTGAGGATCACATGGATGAAATTTAAATATAACATGGATTATTAAATATAAAGTTCTGTATATTTAACTCAATTTATTGATCATGATGTAAGTTATTGAATATGTAGTCGAGTGAATATAATTCAAATCGAGTGGCCATGTGATAGATCAAATGGTTAGGCATTCAATAAATAATTTCTTATTGTTGAAACCTGAGGCCTTACAGTCCATCATATTTTTTCCTATAGATGATTTATAACTTTTTAAAATTTTATCTTGTAATTTATACATTAATATATTTTGTTAGAATCCTTCTTTTGGTTTATAGATCCGCTACAAAATTAAAATTTTGTGGTTGGTTAACATCCATGGTTAATACCGATATCATTTTTGTGGTATCATGGGGACTTTGTAAAATTCCATCCATGGTTAGTTGTCTACATCATTTCCTGAGTTCCTATATTTCATAAAACATTTCATATTCACTTAAAAGTTATTCTAATCACCTAAAATAATTATAAAACATCATTTCATAAATGTATTCTTTACTATAATAATTCCTAATGATCAAATAAACAATTAAAAACTAGGTTTTAAAACATTAATCAATTAGACATCAGATAAATCCTAAAAATAATTTGATATAAGAACATGATATTCCTAAAATTAGGGGCATAAAATATTTTAATCTCCATGTATTATGTATAAAAATATTTTATTTTAATTGGGAAAACCGAGGTGGAACATTATTCTCAACCTTCACATATTGACAGGTGTGGTGTCATGAGATAAACTGAGAAAAAATATAATTTACACTAGGGTATCAAAACTAATGACTATGGTTCTGGTATGTCTTCATCACACCTGGATATACCTCTAAGGGGTATTTATGTATATTTATCAGAAACACCTCAAGAAATATCCCTAAAACCACTACTTATCATTAAAGATGTTGGTGTTCTACACACCATTAAAAAATATATATCTTCTTCTTTTCTAGAGGATATTGAATAATGCACGACATAATAGTTAATGTCTCCAATCTAGTCCTCCCTCACGTTGTTCAGAAACAAAGGGTATGTCACCATCATTCAATAATAGCCAAATTCTCCTTCATCCACCTAGGATAAGTATATCACCACCAAATACTAAGACACCTTCTCTATCATCTGAGAATAAGATTTCATAATATGGGAATCAATAACCATATTACCTTTCCATAGATTATAGATGAACTCAAATTCATAGTTCTATAGGAACTCTTTCCATCATCTCTTTATTAAATTCACATATCTATATTTAATGATTTTTTGAAACTCTTATGGTCCATTTATATGTTAATATTCTCATTGAGAAGTTATTGTCTCTAACTATTCATGGTAAACACCAAAATGAAAAAAAAATTAAATCACGGTTTCTATATTTATTCTCATTAAGTATCATCTTTTAGGAACCATAAATAAAAAATTACTACTTTTTTCTAAACACATAGTCACACCCATCCTTAGATGCATCATAGACCACTATGTACTCAATTTCTTCCTATAGAAACCTCAAAATTAGACCCCTCATCAATTTCCGCCTTCGATACTCAGATGATATCTATTATTTCATAGATAAAACAAAGAGAAACCACTTTTGGTTATTTTTAATCATGGGAGTCTCAATCATAGAGAAATATTGCACCTATTTATGGTAGTATCTTACCAACCAATACAAAAATACACCACAAAATTAATCTTAAATGACTCCAAAGAAGAAAATTCCTATATATTCATTGGGTATATAGTTACTCCTCTGTTTTAGATGATGTCCCAGGGCATTTGGGACACTTAGATACTAACTAACACTTTGATAATTTATGGCAGAGTTGGATCTTTCTAAAAATGTACTAGAAAATACCTCGATTCTCAATATTTCTATCCATCGATACTCAATAAAAAATATGCAATTGATGAAAACCATTACAAACTGATCCTATAAATGATAAAATATCTAGTAGAGGAGTCCCATAAAAATATCGATGGAATTCATTATACTAAAGGGCATCACTAGAAACTCATAATGGTTATAGTGGTATCATAATTCTATCTTTGGCATATCCCTATAACAAATCTAAAGTGGGTGATAATATTACCTAAGATCAATCATTGAGAACCACTAAAATAATTTTTTTGGTTCAAATATCTTATCAATCCTTGATATTGGGTGTTTATTCTTCAAATTTTCCTAATTCTGTTGGTGATAGTCAATACAATGCCTCACTATCCTATCTTTATTCATAGATAACAACAGTAGATCCATCCAAATAGAAACACTAGGTCTTAAAAAATCATTTATAAGGGCCAATTGATACAATTTCATTTCTCTATAATCATTAGGATTCATCTGTTGTGATTTAGAAGATATAATAGTGGTATTTAGGTGTATATAAATAAATAAATTTATATATCAATAATTTTGAAATCCATAAAAATCCTCTAGGAATGTATATATATATATATATATCAATCAGTTAAATAATTTATCAATTAGTATTTCCAAAGTTTGTAGAGACAAACTAGCCAACATATGGGTGATTGGATATATCATCCCATATATAGCCTAATATATTCATGATCAGATGGATCACTCTACAATGAAAGAAAACCTCAGTCCATGTACTCGATAAAAACCAATCTCTGATGGTAATGGATTATATAAACATAGACTGACGATATGTATTCTTTAATTAGGTTGATGTTGTCGGGATTTTTCACTAACAAAATGAGGTTCCAGGGAATATCTCTCCAATATGTTCTTTATCATACCATCAACATTTTTGGGTGAGAATGTCATCACTTCTAGTAGGAGTCTCTATCAAATTTTGTTGGGAAAATGGCTCTACCAGGATCTTCAACTATCGAAATAGGGATGCAACAACAAAGTAATAGTTTAGATATAAATATACAAGTACTTGTGATATTGTATATTTGATATATACTGTACCTAAAATCATGGAGGGTATTGAGTAGTCATAACCCTATATCACATTCATCTGGTCTCATATTGCCACATCCCAGTCCATAAACTCTATGAGCCTAACGTAGATAGCCTATGGGGTGGTGGTGTTATAAGTTGATCATAGGTAATTTCTAATGTATCTCCTTCTCTTGGGGAACCAAAAACACTTCCTCTACAGTTTCTACCATGAGGACCACCTTGTTTTCCTTGGGGGTCCTAATTATTTCACTTCATCTGATACAGAGGTATATCTACTAGTTTACTACACATCGTTGTATGTTAGTTGGGGAAGTCACAAGCCAAGTGGCATCAATCTCTATTGGAATAGAAATTTTTATTTACATAGTATATGGATCCTCTATATGAATCATGAATGGTTGTTCCTTCAATATGGGTCCACACATGAGTATGCCTCTGATGTAGCAACCCAAACATCTAATGACTACTAACTGAAACTGATGAATCTCCTCCAAGGTAACCAATATGAGCTCTAGCTACCTTATTCTCCTCTGATAAAAATACCTAAATCACTAATTACATCTCTAAAACCCATATCATATGGGGTAATTTATGGGGGAACTAAATCAACCTGGATTTATCTTTAAAGACCACACTCAAAATTCAATTGTCAATCGAATTGACTGTGAGTCATATTAATGGGGTACCTAATGAGGAAAGTAAAACATGATTCATACTTTAAAATATTCATGTTACTATATTGTATCTAAAATATATCATTGATGTATATATGAACCTATGTGTATAGGTAATACTCCTTGTGAAAGAGGTTCTCCCATTCCCCTAAAGGGAGAGTCACCTCTCTATGGGTTTGGATGAATATGGTGCACCAAAAACTCATTCTAACATAGAGAATATCAAATGATTGCATTTCTATCATATTAGAGAGTGTCTAAAAAAGGCAGTATTCCCAAATCACTTCTACAATACGAACCTACATATCATGGGTTTCAGGATCTCCTGCTAACCTAATTGTTCGATGTTGCTAAAACTCAATCAACTTTAACATAACCAAACCCACTAAGACCCCGCCTATATTGGAAGTAATTTGAGTGTGTCACCCCATTCTAACCCATAATAGGATAGGTTATAGTTACTAGAACTGAGTAATCATATCATTCATGATGGGATTCCACATCCTAATGCACCTATACAAAAAATCATATCTACAAAACCTCAAAATAGTGAACAATGACATTAATAAAAAAATTGGACTGTATAATTCATGTTAAAAATGATAGGATCCCCTTAGTAGAACAAGTTCATAATCAATAAGATAAAAAGGGGGAAATATATTTTCGAAAACCCCAATGGAAAACTAATATAATGATATTTAGGTGGAGGAATCTTTGTAATGAACTAGCACTCGACATGAACATCATCTTTTATTGTCCCCTCTATGAACCACCCAACTCCAATTTTATTGATCTCGTGTTTGGCAAGGAAAAAACTACATAATCTATCATCCACGTATGATACATCAATGAATGGGTAAGTATATAAATACCATATAGGATTCTATAAATAGTATGTATCAATAAAAAATTATAATTCATCTCAAAACCACCGAGTTAGAAGTTAAACCACCCAGGTAAGAAGAAAACATAAAAATGAAAAACCGAGATATTGTTTAATATTGGGAAATACGGACACCAAGTATCACTTATCAACATCCCAATTAATAAAAGTAATATAGTACCTTGATCAACCAGTGAAAATAATTAACACAGATAATACAACCATGATTTTTCTTATAAAATGTGATGGGGAACCCATTCATTTATAATATATGTGTAGTTTGACGGTGTAAAAACCCCATATGACAGATCCTCTACAAATAAAAAAAATCAAAAGAAGGGAATACCTAAACCTATAAATAGAGGACTCATGAAAAGATGATCCATGTAACACTAATCCAAGAATTACTAAACACTATTGACCCTCTAAAGGGTCCACACCCTTTCTTAGGGATGGTATTAATGACTCAATGTTTATAGTTGTAGTGGACCCCACCCCATGAAATTGGAGGAGTATCAACACTGAAACACTACAGGGGACCTAAACCATGTCATCAAAAAAAATATAGAATTGTTCAAAAACCCATGGCATTCTCTACTTATTATCCATGAACCCAGTCATTGACCCTACAGAGATAGGGGTACTAAACTACCCGAACTTCCTTATATATCACCTCTAATGATGAATAAGAATGAATCATCATGATATATATGAGAAAATAATTAGGATATTTTATCTACTCTGACTAATAATATTTACAAATAAAAAGATATATAAAATTCCACAAATGTCTTTGGTTAGGTCATTTATTACTAGGTTTAAACACTATAATTGTGTGATCCATACTGCAAGATTGTATCCCTAAACACACAATTTTTATATTACAATGGAACAATTATGACAATAACTTACTAATATTATCATCCTATCTATAATATAATATATATATATATATTCATGCCACATCCCTCATTATTATATTTTAGCTATAATTTAAGAACTACGTTATTCCATACATAAAACAAATTCAGAGCACATGTCATCTATATAAGATTAAAACCATTTTTCTCTTATGTATCACTAAGAAGGTGGGTGTTCAATAAAAAATTAGGTTTTCAATATTTTCATACTACAAGAAAGGATAGGGGATATTCTCAATACCCTTAATCATGGGATGATAGGTCTTTTCATGGTGAAACATCACCCCGCACATTATAGAATTACTACTATAATCATTTTCATCAAGTACTATTTCTTCCATGTCCTTCCACCACTACTGATACACCGATTCTATATTACACCCTAGAAAAAGGGATTACCTATATCAAATCATGAGAAATAATATGGGATTCAAAATAAATATTTAGAAATATGATATCTAATAAGAGGAACTAAATATCATGGATTCATTTCGAAAGGGGGAAATTCTAAAAGTAATTAATAGGGTTTTTTAGAAGTAATATTATTAGGAATCGATGAATAATAGTCAAAATATTAAAAAATACATCATGTGATAATGAATTGTGTGAAAATAAAATAATCCTACCTCATATCTCAAACATTGATGTTTCATGAACTTATACCCTCTAAGATCCTTAGGATCATTACAAAATCGTCATTTATTGAACGATAATTCAATATTTATGTCTTGGGATCTAAAAATGCCCCAGAAAAAGCAAAGGGGTCAATGGTGGAAAAGAAAAAACTAGTGGGAGAGGGTTTGGAACTATTTATAATGAACAACCATGTTATACCAATCCTAGAAAAAAAGTAAATAGTCATGGTGAAATTCATTATAGCAAGGCCCAAACATAAGTGAAACCAATGCCATCACCCGAAATTTTCCCCCAGAAAATATAATATCTAAAAACAATGGTATGGAAAATAAACACTTCATAGCTCCCTATATATCTCAGTTAACTCTTATAAGTTCATGTCACTAAACAACATTGTGACACGACACAAAGTGTCATGTTGAAATCCTTAAACCTATGAAATAGATTTTGAATCTTATCATTACTACACAATACATCCTTTTTAAGGTCAAAATGAGGAGACCAAACTTCTTTAACCTCCTGTATGAGATTGACATGGTGAAACCACACTATTTTCTTCATAACCTTCATTGCCATGATATAAGTGGACAATCACGATGTGAATAGAAATACCACACTCTAGGAGAAATCATTAACTCCAAAATTAATATAGTTTTCAGGAGAAAAATACATGTCCATATATGAGAAGTTTATATTTTTTTCAATATGAACTATTTCATATTATATTTTATATATGAAAATTTACATTAATATTTTAAAACCCATATATAAAAAAATATATGAACTATTCATATATTATGTAAATATTAAGAATATTACAAATTTGATATTATTAAGGTAATAATCATATCAATTATCAATTCCCCACTTGATATGGATTAAATATTTTCACAAATGAATATTTTTTAATTTAAACAATTCATATTAATGATTATAAATAATTTATAATAACTAATATAAATACTTTTATAGTTTTCCATATTTTTAAATGTTAATTTCCTTTATAAATTACTCTTATAATTTCCAAATAAAATTTTTTTATCGATATTATAAGTCTTTCTGTGTAACATGTTAACATATTTTTGTATTAATAATTAATAATAGTGAATATTTATTTTTGATAATTTTTTATAATAATTTCATATTAAATTATATGAAAATTATAACTAATTAATTTACAAAGACATCTATAAATTAAATAAATAACCAAAACACCACTTTTCATAATTTATAATATATTTATAGACTATTTAATTATATTCATAAATGAAATATAAAAAAAATTATGTATCATATATAAAGTTATACTTAAATTTAAAGTCCTAGATTACAATATTATGGAGTTATCCATCATATTCCTCCATATATAATGTGTGGGTTGTGGTTCCTATGTAAGAATAATCTATAATGCATGGAATAAGAATGCATCACACATCATTTGTCCATAATGGTGTATGATCGGGTCTTTGTGATATTTTCTTTGTGATACATAATATAAACTCATCACATAGAAAATATATATTATGAAATGAGGCATATCTAATATTAAAACCTTTAGTGTCTAGGATACCATCTCTTATGATATCTATAATTTTATGTATACAATTTCATTCTTTATTTCTCTTATGTAAAGAAGAACTATCAAACTTTACAACGTCCCAATATCATACCATATAAAATATTAAGTCCCAAGGATTTACAGAATATCATCAAATATAATATCATGTATTATTCAAATTTTTCTAATAAAATCTAATGATATAATATATAAAATAATGATTCACAATGAAATTTATATATTCTATTTTATGATATTAAATATTACATCAAAAAAGATATAGATTCTTTTCATTTCTCTTCATGATTTCCAAAATCATAACGCATAATGGTGCTCTGATTCCACTTTTGGTTTCTAATAAACTAAAGACTCTTGTTTATGGATATTTAAGTAATTATAAACCATATTTTATATGATATACCATTCATAAAATTAAAATCATTTATAAGAAATTATGAACTTTATACCTTGAACTGAAGATTGAATCTACCACAACCATTATTCATATATTTGACGAAGATACATATGAGGTATACAATGGACCACACATCCATGTTGTACTAATGGGTTGAACTAAATAACCTAATTCTTCACTAGGACCCACCTTTACCTAGGGTATGAAATTACCTATCATAAAAAAAGTAAGAGGAGGGGGAGATCATTGGGAATAGAGAATAAGTGAGAATCAAGAACAAGTCTCTTAAAAAAAATATCTCACAGTTCCTACCACATTATAATTCCCTTAATAAACTCTTTCAATTATCATGAATTATCTCTTACATTACATAATGGATGAGTTAATACCTATGTTATTTGATAGAGTCATCATATGAATTATTAATTGATGCTTAAATTTATTTCATCTCATTAAACATATAATGATAGCATATGTGGAGGATATACCTAATGATATTACTTATCATTTTGTTTCCAATCAATCAAAGGGGTTCCATATGAATCATAATATTTTATTTCCTAATATAGAATATAGCCCATTTTTCATTATATATAGTTATAGTAGAATCAAAATATCTAATATCATGCCTTATGATATACCCATATCATATAATATGATATTTCCAATTACACATCAAACATGTAAGGATTTATGTTACATCTATATCACATATACCATGTAGTTTTAAAGTTATTTGGTATACACCATATGTTATGTATTTTAAATTATGGTGATGGGGTCTTTATAAGCATCGTCTGAAGCTATGTGAATTACTTCATGAGAAACCTCACCTTGGTGGGAGGCATGATATGTTTCCTATTATATGTAACTATTGAGTACGGTATATTTTAATATAACTTCTGTATGATATAACTTCCTTCACATATCTACAAAAAATTTGGATATTTCCTCCTTAGGATCATCAATATTCACAATGAAAACACAAATTCACCATGAACAATTTAGTGGAGACGAACTTTATAATTTAATTCTCATGTGTCATGATTATTATGAACTTTGAGGTTATAAAGTGCTTAAAATATATTATCATTGAGTTTTTCTAATTCAGCAAATAGAATTTGTGATAACTCATCCCTTGGAAATTTGATACAAATATATATTCAATTTAATGGTAATTTATCCATGATAAGTGAAAAAACTTCTATCTTATATAATAATTAATATACAGAATATTATGCTTGAGTGTGTTTACTGGTGTGGTAATCTCATAATGTGATGAGGATTATATCTATCGATGAATTTTAATCCTTATCCATCATATTATTTAGGATGTTTTATATTTTATTATTCAAGGAATTTACATATCCATTTATTGTTTCATAAGAAGAAAATTAATGATTATATAGAATATAGTACATTTTATACAACATCATTAACACATTTTCATTGCTTTTTTATATTGTTTTCTATAAGGACCGTGTGGGGAAATATGAATTTGGTGATGATATTGAAATTTACAAAGTTGATAACATAAATTTTCTTCATTCCAAAAAGGTTATATATTTTTCATATTTGGGAAAGAAGAAAATGGAAGCAATGGAGAATTTTAATTTCTCAAAATCCATTAAAGTGTATCGACCCATCACTTTTATTCCCCATAAAAAATATAATAAAAAAATTTTAACATGAGGAACCACTAGATGTTGGTGGATAAAATCTACAATCCCCTATAATAAAGGAAACATCTGAGTGAATTTCTAAAAATTGTGATCCATATATAGACAAATGTTCAAAAGTCTCCTAATTTTATAGGAGATCTTAGTTCATGTTTTATGTGACACACATCCAATAGTGTTGACTTCCTAGTTATGTAACACCTCGATATTTTAAAAATTGGACCAAAAAGTTCAATAGCACTTATGAAACAAAACAGAAACATTAGAACAGAAGAAAAATCCCAAGAATATATGATAAATTGCTTTTTAAATAAATTCAATCTCCAAGATATCTTTTGATGCATGCAACACCCAGTTTAAATGAAACATAGTACTATATTTAAATATGATTATTCAAACATGAACATCATAAAACAGATACTACATTGGGGGTATGAATAATACTAACTAAATTATGATTTTTTTGGTTTCATATGTATAAAATATATTTAATATCTATATACTAATTATAAATAAAATGAGAACCATTTTAATGTAAATGAAATTATATCTATAAATTTTATTTTTTTAAAGGTTATTTATTCTTTATTTTCACCCTTAATTAATAATTATATGTTTACCAAATTTATATAATTTATTTTACAAGATAATATTAATTTTATAAATTAGGATATAAAAATTATCCTACGTATAATTTTTGGGTTTTTCTATGAAATATATCAGTTTTCTAAAAATAGCGGAAAATACTTATATTTAGAAATAAACTATTTTTCATTTAAATTTTGTAAATTTTTAAATAAAATATATCTATTTTTAAAAGTAAAATTAGGTAAATTATATAAAATATAAATACATTTTAATAAAAAAATATTTACTTTTCAAATTTAAACCATTTCTACTTTTGATAATTTTCTCTTTGTAAACTATCCTTTTCACCCCGTCTATTGGTAAAATTTTAAATTGAATTATTTCAGTTATTAAAAATGAATATAGAAAATTAAATACCCTATTTTGAATCATAATAACATATATTATCTACTATGTTCATCTGAAATTTTTACCAAAACGTATAGTCAAATTAGTAAAAATTAATTACTCTGGTTATGGTACTAATGGGTTTACTATGGGGTTAAATGAAGAAGGTAATGGTTAAAATGACCTACCAACATGTAAAAAATATTATTTTATGGACATATTTCCAAATTATAAAATCTAAATTTCTAACCTAATGTTATTTAGATTCTTTTGGAATGTGATTGTCTTTATTATTTTGGTTTATTTTGTGAAATTCCTGACTATTTTCCAAGAGGGTTCCCTTTTCCCACATATAAAAGGCCACTCCCTCCCCCCACTTATTCTCACCCATAAATCCATTTGGATCAATCAATCCAAAAAATATCCCCTAAACATTTGTACACAAATTCTATAGTATATATTCTTTCTAGAATACTATCTCAATGGTCCACAAGAGCAGATCCAAAGGATGTTTCTCTTACAAAAGGTAATTATCTTAACAAATATCATTCATTTTATTTTTTATTTTTCAGAATTAAATTGTATATAAACACGTAAAATATAATATAACCATTATATAAAATATATTAATATGTTTTTATGTGAATATAATAAATTTTATCCATCTCCACTTCCCTTAAATAGGAAACAAACTCCTCAATTGTTTTCACGGCGGACTACCGCTTCCCAAATAGATTTAGTTTTTCCCCACAACCACCTTCTAAGGAAGGATATATTAATGAATTTAAAAAATGTATAATTTATTTATGATATTATTATTCCTATTTTATTTTAATATCACATATAACTTTTTCCATTTAATTCAATTTCTAAAATGATAGCATCACTCTTGAGTACATCAAACTACTGCATTGGAGGGAGATATAGGTCCCACCCATCTCATAATGATACCATTCTTATGTGTCCCACAAAATCAAAAATCATACATCATTGCATAACCCATGTAATAAAAATGGGATTTTTAAACATCGTGACATCATAAAAAAATTCATATAAGATAACATAATTCATAAAAATAATTCCAACCCAATATAATCAAATTAATTTAATGATGGGGATAGAAAAAAAACCCTATATTATCTTATATGGACAATAATTTTGATAAAACACTTGAACTCCATTCTTGAGGAAAATATCCATTCTACTTCAAAAACATTTTTCCTTTCTTAACATGTCATACAATTTTAAACTAAAAGAAGTTGATTAAAAATAACTTGAAAACTTGTAAATGAAGCTTCTTGGAAATAATGTTTTAAAAATC
The DNA here is from genome assembly GCA_963277665.1 of Viscum album. NCBI lineage: Eukaryota > Viridiplantae > Streptophyta > Magnoliopsida > Santalales > Viscaceae > Viscum > Viscum album. Next base: position 253,832,520 of record OY728128.1, on the reverse strand, counting down.
CATTCATGCCGTATATGTTAAAAAACAATATTCTCGTACTTTGGCCGGAAAAGACAAAAAGTACCTTGTACGAAAAACGACAAAAGATTCATGACATATCATTTACTAAAAACTCACCGAAGGGTAAAATTGGATTTGAACAATTTTAGGAGGATATAAATAATATTACATATTGAGTAAACATGGATGTGGATGAGAAATATTCCCCAGTAAATTCTGAAGTATAAAAAATCTCAGATAAAAATTGAGATTGCGAGATTGTCCCTTACCTTAGGTCTAATTTGCTTTGTAAGTGTCCAACCCCCCTGTATAATGATTTAAATAATGTCATTGACATATTCCATAATCATACCCATTGTTATGATATCATATATGGCCATATTATTAGCTTCTTATTACTAATATTTCATTGCTACTTGTTATTCGAGTGTTTATTACTTTTTGTTCTTATGCATGTTTTGTCGAATAAATTCTCATTATTATTTCTAGGTTATAGATACCTGATTTACATAATGTTATTAGTTTAATATATATAATATTTATTCATTCAATTCATTTATATAATCCCTATGAAATGAAGATCATGTAGGATGAGTTGCATCACATCGTGGAGATGGTATTCCATACGTACACACGAGCGATGATATCGTTCCCATGATCGTGGAATTGTATTGGATTGTATGTATACTATTTCAGAATCAATACCAATTTACAATAATTATATATATTAATTATTTACACCATTATACCCATTCAAGTAAGGCGGTGGTGTAAAATAGATTACACCACGGCGAGGAGACGGTATTCCGTACGTACGCACGCATGGTGATTTCGTTTTCCATAGGATGTATAGATGGTGAAATAGGGTTGTTTCATACTTATAATAACATATCTGTATATGAGTGATACTTATGTTATTAATTCATAATGAAAAAACTAAATAAGAAGAAATGGAAGAAGAAATAATGTTGAAAGAATCGGTAACGGACATTACCTCTTCTTTGAAGTGGCTCTTTGAGACCTCCTCTTAGGGCACTAAAATTGGTCTTTGAAGAAGACCAGGACCTCTAAGATGTTTCTAGGGAAGTGGAGAAGATACTTTTGAAGGGTTTGGACGATCATTAAGGCTCAAAGTTGTGTTAGGAAGAGAGGGAGGAGGTGCCCTTTTATAAGGGAGGAGAGGGGCACCTTTGGAAAAACTAAAAATATTATTTTATTATAAATTATTATTCGGTTTTAAATAGCTCCAAATTGATTTATTTCGAAGATAAGGTGGGGATGGGTCGAAATCCTCTCATCCAATAGTATTTAGACAAGTTTATGTCTCTATTTTTACCTTATCATTTAGATTTAACTTCAAGTTAAAGAATTTTACTTTTACCGTGTCTTCTTGTTTTCTTACACTATAAGGTTAATAAACTTACAATAACAAGTCAAACGAACCCCAAGTTGTTTATTATTAATATATATAACATTATATAAGTCATTTGGCCGAACCATAGATTTTTAGGAATAAAATAACAATTAATAATATAATATTTGTTCTAAAAACTATTTTATGTCAATTTTGACACTATTTGGTAATTGATTTTTCTGAAAATCATAACAGAATGATTAGTTAAAAAAAGTTAATTAAATCAATACTAACATGTCATATTAACATAGAAAATTATTTAAATTCATAAAAAGTCTCAAATTACATTTTTTTGGGTATGTATAACATCAATTATGTCAATATTTCAGTAATATTATAATTATTGCATCATCATTGTGTCATAAATAAATTAAATTATTTTAAGTCAAAAAATTAAAAATAAAATACCATTATGTAGGAAATATTTTTATATTTTTAATGAATATTTATAGTTGAATTTATCTTATGTATAACCCTATATTAAAAATGATTTACTTATTAAACTTTGATTTTAACTATTTTAACACTTCTTTAAATAAATTAATATTAAATGACCTTATCTAATCCAAGTGGGCCTAAATGGTCATATGTTATTCCTAAGGTTGTTTTTGGTCGAATTAAACTTATCCAATAGAATTAGGACATGTGTTAGGGTAATAATAATACCATTTTTACCCTTAATGACCGTATTTACTTTTAACCGTGATAAAAAAAGTAAAAAGATACTATTCACCAAAAATTATTTTCATCTCATTGAACCAAATTTTAGTTCTTCATATTAACCGTGTCTCTTTTATTTTCTAAATTCCACTCATAAGTGATAAAATTATGTTTTATGGGAATTTGGAAATTCTCCTAGGAGGTGGGTAAAAGACGGTGAAAATTCCAATAAAATTTTTATATATCTAAAATTATTATAAAATGACTCCAATGAATTACATTTAACTTATATAGGTGTTATGTATCAATTTTGACCTAAAATAAATTTAAATAAAATAAATAATTATTTTAATAAAAATTTGGTTTTTAAATAGTAACCTAGTGTTTTCACTAATCATCAAAAATTGAATGTTTTCAGAAAAATACCAAAATTTCACCCTAGGATAATTTCGATATTATGAATCCAAAAATGAAGTCCATTTTGAAAGATAAAATTTATAAAATTTCAAAAAGTGGGTATTAATATTCATGACGGCTAGTTTTAATAGTATTTTAATAGCATGTCGTTGTTTAGTGAAACTCAGTATTGCGTACGACACAAGCTATTGAGGAAGGCTGCAGTTGCGTGTAATGAAAGCCAAGCTAGTGTTTTGTGTAGTGAAATATCCATTTGATGATTTATATAACATAAAAACAAAATATTTCTCATAAAAGTCTCGGGCGTTACATTATACACCCCTTAAAATAAATTTCGCCCTCAAAATTTGTCACATTGTAAGAAACTGATGAGGATACCTATCCCTCATCATATCCTCAAGCTCCCATGTAGCTTTTTCTAATTGGTGGTTCCTCCATAAAACTTTCACCAAGAAAGTGGTCTTGTTCCATAGGACTTTTTCACTACGATCCAGAATCTCTATCGGATTTTCTTCATAAGAAAGATCTTGCTCCAGTGGTACAACTTCTGAGCTGAGTACATGTGAAGGATCAGGTATGTACTTTTTCAGGAGAGATACACGGAACACATCGTGAACTTGAGAGAGATTCGGTGGAAGCGCCAATCGGTATGAAACCGTCCCAATATGATCCAGTATTTCGAAAGGACCGATATACCTAGGGCTCAGCTTTCCCTTCTTTCCAAATCTCATTACTCTCTTCCATGGAGATATTCGTAAGAACACTTTATCACCCACTTCAAACTCTAGGTCTTTTCATCGGTTATCGACATAACATTTTTGTCGACTCTAATCTACTCTTATGTGTTGTTGAAGAGATCTGACCTTTTCTGCCATCGCATCAACAAGATCTGGTCATAATAGCTTTCTTTCCCCAAATTAATCACAGTAAGTTGGAGTCCTGCATTTCTTTCCATAGAGAGCTTCATAAAGATCCATCTGAATACTGGTGTGAACGTTATTATTATAATAAAATTCCACAAAAGGTATGTGTTTATCCAAACCACCTTTGAAATCCATAGAGGAAGATCTCAACATGTCTTCTAGAGTTTGAATTGTCCTCTCAGACTGACCGTCTGCCTGAGGATGGTAAGCAGTGCTGAAACTCAACTCGGTATCCAGAGTATGCTGAATACTTCGCTAGAACTTCGAGTTAAATCTCGTATCCCGATAAGATATAATATAATGTGGTACTCCATGCAATCTTACCACTTCCTTCACATATATCCTAGCAAGCTGATCTAGAGAGAAATCCTCTCTAGTAGCAATGAAGTGTACAGACTTTGTACGATGATCAACTATGACCCAGATAGCATTATTGCCTTTGGATGTTTTAGGATTTCCAGTGACAAAGTCTATAGTGATGTTTTCCCATTTCCATTCAGGTATGGTTAATGGTTGTAACATCCCCTTAGACTTCTGTCTCTCAGCTTTAACTTGCGGACAAACCAAGCATCGAGAGACATATTCAGTAACGTCTCTTTTCATGCCATCCCACCAGAAGTACTCTTTCAGGTCCCTATACATCCTTGTGCTTCAAGGATGAATAGAGAATGAAGAACTATGAGCATCATCTAGCATCTCCTTCTTTAATTAGGGGATGGGAGGAATAGAAACCTGATTCCTAAACTTTATTATCCCACCACAATCAAGGTTGAATTCAAGAACATTTCTCACCTTCTTTTGTAACTCTACATCCTCATTCTGTGCCTCTTTAATCTTCACATGTATAGACGGTTGAACATTCATTTGAGAAAGATATGATTTTTCCCCTTCCATTATAATTCCGAGATCCAACCTTTGTAAATCCATAAATATTGGATCTTTTGTGATCCTCATCATGGATAAGCTAGCATGGTCTTGTCGACTTAATGCATCTGCCACCTTGTTTACTTTCTCAAGTTGGTAATGAATTGAGAATTCAAAATCTTTAATCAGATCCAACCATCTTCTTTGGCGCATATTCAGCACCTTTTGTGTGAAAATATACTTTAAACATTTATGATGGGTATAAATATCACACCTTTCTCCATAAAGATAATGCCTCCAAATATTTAATTCAAAGATTACCGTAGCTAACTCCAAATCATGATTTGGGTAATTTCTCTCATGGATTTTCAACTATCGTGAGGAATAAGCTATCACAATATCATTTTGCATGAGAAAACACCCCAATCCCTTATTGGATGCATCACTATAGATAACAAACCTTTCTCCACTAAAAGGAAGTGTGAGTACAGGTGCACCAGATAACCTTCTATTCAATTCCTTGAAATTCTCTTCACATTCCTCCATCCAAACAAACTTAACTCCATTCCGAGTCAACTTGGTGAGTGGATTATATAATCGTGAAAAATCTTTCACAAAACGTCGATAATAACGAGCCAAAACAAGAAAACTTCAGATCTCGTTTACTGTTGTTGGTCTCGACCATCATTCGATAACCTCTATTTTTGCTAGATCCACAGATATCCCCCCTTTTGAGATTATGTGACCCAAAAATGCAACCTTTTGAAGCCAAAATTTGCACTTGGTAAATTTGGCATAAAGCTTATCCTTTCTCAAGGTATTCAATATAATTTTCAAGTGGTCTTCATGTTCTTCCTTGCTCTTTGAATATACCAGAATATCGTCTATAAAGACTACCACAAACTGATCAAGATAGTATCTAAAGACTCTATTCATCAGATCCATGAAGATAGCAGGGGAATTAGAATGACCAAATGGAATCACTATAAATTTATAGTGTCCATACCTTTTATGGAAATCCGTCTTTGGTATATCTTCCCTTTTGACCCCTAATTGATGATACCCTGAATGAAGATCAATCTGGGAAAAGTATTGATCTCCGCGTAGTTAGTTAAATAAGTCATCAACGCGCGGGAGAGGATATTTGTTCTTGATCGTGATCTTGTTAAGTTCTCGATAATCAATGCAGAGTCTCATTGATCTATCTTTCTTATTAACAAATAGAACAAGTGCTCCCCAAGGTGACACACTAGGGTGTATGAATCCTTTATCAAGATTCTCTTGGAGTTGCTTCTTCAATTCCTGCAACACAATTGGGGATATTCTATAAGGTGTCTTTGAAATAGGCAAAGCACCCAGTACGAGTTCTATTGAAAAATCAACTTCACGATTTGGTGGAAGACCCGGCAATTCCTCTGGAAAGACATCGTCAAACTCCCGTACAATGGGAATATTCTTAATTGTGTGTTTTCCACCAACCATTTGAGATAAATAACCTTCATTTAGTGAAATCAAGACCCATATGATGGATGAAATTTCCACTGAAAGGTTATGTTCATCCTTGAATAGATAGACGATCATAGATTGATCTCGAATATGAAATGTGAATTACCTTCTTTGGCAATTGATATGAGCTCCATATAATGAAAGTAAATCCATGCCCAGAATCACACCAAATTCCACTATAGGAAGGATCACAAGATTTTCCGAAAGCACTATCCCACAAACTTCTATCAGAGAATAATTATGAAATTTTGATGTGACTGTTGTGCCATTAGGGGTTGTCACAGCTAACTCAACATCTAATTGTTGAGGTAATACGATGATACCCTTAAAAAATTCTTCAGAAATAAAAGAGTGGGTGGATCCAGAATCAAATAAAACATTTGCTACTTTAGAGTGGATGGTAAGTGTACCTTTCACCACTTTGTTATCGTACTCCAAATCACTAATAGAAATTGCATGTGACTTTCCTTTGTCTTTAGCCTTATGATTTTGTTGACGTCGATCATCATTAATAACCCTTGGATTAGGGCATTGATTAGCATAATTCCCCATTTCCTTGAACTTGTAATATTGAAGTGTAGGAGGCGCACTCTGTATAGCCTTTTCTTTGTTCGCGTCACTAGACATCTTCTTCCCATAATTGCGGCATTCAAATGCCCGATGACCTTCTGTTCCACATTTGAAACATTTAATTGTCCCTTTAAGACAACTCCCTCAATGTTTATTTCCACACTTTGAGAATAAGAGAAATATCATCTTCTTTTCAGTGTGCCCTTTAGATTTTCCTTTGAATTCCATTTTCTTCTTCTTATCAAACCCATATGACTGATGGGTTACTCCAATCTCCATCTCCACCTTGAGAGCACATTGAACGATTTACTCCTAACTATTGATGTCCCTTATGGATAACGCCCTTCGAAGACATGGTTTTAAGCCACTAAAGAATCAATCGATCTTAATATTAGGTTGGATAATAATACTAGAGGTGTACCTTGCAAGTCTTGTATAATTTTCTTCATAGGTACCAACAGATTCATCATCCTTTTGCTTTAGTTCAAGAAACTCCTTCTCCATCTTTTTTCGAAGAATACGAGGGAAGTACTTATTGAAAAATATGTTCTTGAACTCACCCCATTACATGGACTCAATTTCATCCATTTTCCCCATATTCTTAATAAGATTCCACCATTGACCAGCATCTTCTTCCAAATGATACACTACTAAGATGACATTATCATGTTCGGAACATTGAAGAACTAAAAATATCTCTTTAGTGGTAATGATCCATTGTTCAGCCACTAATGGATCAGAAGACCCACTGAATGAAGGTGGACGTTGCATCATGAAGGATTCAGCAGAATTTTGCTCCTTCCTTTGATCTTTTGTAAGTCCTCCATGATTTATAGCTTGATAAAGTTGTGTGAGCATGGCTACAAGATTTTTCATTCTAGCTCCCATAACGTTTGGTTTCTCAGGGGGACAATCATTGCATTTCTCATCACGTTCCTCATTAACACGGTTCCTTCGGTTTCCATCCATTGACTAAAACCAAGAATAATAGTGTGAGCAACACTAATTATAATAGGAAAAACAAAAAATCAAGAATAAAATTTCACACGTAAGGTCTTATCATAGGTTTTTCATGGCCATTTCTAAAACACTAAGATTGTGTTCTATGCTTAGATATATCCTTAGGTTTCTTACTAAGGCTTTCACATCCTAGTTTCCAAAGGTTGACTATACCTTTCCTCTGATACCAATTATAACGACCCATACTTTACATACATTGTTAATACTTCAAAATTGAAGTACACTTACTACAAAATATAAAAAACCATGAAATGACCGTATAGGTATAGTGTCTTTAGAAAATGGGAAACATAAACAACTAGTTCATAAAGGATCTACATTGTCTCCCATTTATTTCATCATATCTAGAGTCCCTTTTGGAATATCCTACTTAATAACCTTCTTCCTGATGTAGGGAAAGATAACATTCAAAGGTTGATCTCAAATGATCAGTAAGGGTATACAAAAGAAAAACCAATCACATCATTTTCATAAGAAATAACAATTTATAAATCTTAACCTGAAAAAGAAATAATTATTTCATAACTTGGGATAAATCATAGTAGTGAAATGTAATCCCAATAATCATAAATTAAAACATGAATCTTTGTGGCATACACACATAATCATATAGAATCATTTCTTAGTAGTGAGGACTTATTTCCAAGACTATCTTAGTGGACAAAGTCTGTTTCTGAACCGAGTTCACTCCTCGTTTCAGTCCTGTTTAACTGAACCGGATTAACCTTCTGTTCCAGCGATGTCTATCTCATGAGATATAAATCTTTACCCAATGCATTGGAGGAAGATATAGGTCTCACCCATCTCATAATTATAGCATTATTATGTGTACCACAAAATCAAAAATCATACATCATTTCATAGACCATGTAATAAAAATGGGATTTTTAAACATCATGACATCATAAAACAATTTATATAAGATAAAGGAATTCATAAAAATAATTCCATCACAACATACTCAAATCAATGTAATAATAGGGATAGAAACAGAACCCTATATTATCTTAGATGGAAAATAATTTTGATAAAACACTTGAACTCCATTCTTGATGAAAATATCCTTTCTACTTCAAAAACATTTTTCCTTTCTTAACATGTCATACAATTTTAAACTAAAATAAGTTTATTAAAAATAAACTTGAAAATTTTTAAAGGAATCTTATTGGAAATAATGTTTTAAAAATCCATTCATTCCGTATAATTTAAAAAAACATTCTTCTCGTACTTTGTATGAAAAAGTCAAAAAGTACCTCGTACAAAAAACGACAAAAGATTCCTTTCTTATCTTTTACGAAAAACTCACCGAAGGGTAAAATTGGATTTAAAAAATTGAAGTATGATATAAATAATATTACATATTTAGGAAACATGGATGTGGATGATAAATATTCCCCAGTAAATTCTGACGTATAAACAATCTCAGATAAAAATTGAGATTGCGAGATTGTCTCTTACCTTAGGTCCGATTTGCTTCGTAAGTGTCTAAAACCCCTGTATAATGATTTAAATAATGTCATTGACTTATTTCATAATCCTAATCATTTATATTATATCATATATGGCAATATTATTAGCTTCTTATTAGTAATATTTCATTGCTACTTGTTATTCGAGTGTTTATTACTTTTTGTTCTTATGCGTGTTTTGTCGAATAAATTCTCATTCTTATTTATAGGTTATAGATAACTAATTTACAGAATTGTATTAGTGTAATATATATCATATTTATTCATTCAATTCATTTATATAATCATTATGCAATGAATATCATGTAGAACGAGTCACATCACATCGTGGAGACGGTATTCCGTACGTACGCACGAGCGATGATATCATTCCCATGATCGTGGAATTGTATTGGAGTGTATGTATACAATTTCCGAATAAATATCAATTTAAAATAATCATATATATTTTTTATTTACACCATTATACCCATCCAAGTAAGGTGGTGGTGGAAAATATATTACACCACAACGTGGAGACGGTATTCCGTACGTACGCACGCGCGGTGATTTCGTTTTCCATAGGATGGATAGATGGTTAAATAGGGTTGTTTCAGACATATAATAACATTTAAGTATGTTAGTGATACTTATGTTATTACTTCATAGTGAAACAACTAAAGAAGAAGAATTGGAAGAAGAAATAAAGTTGAAAGAATCGGTAACGGACATTACCTCTTCTTTGAAGTGTCTCTTTGAGACCTCCTCTTAGGTCACTAAAATTGGTCTCTGAAGAAGACCAGGACCTCTAGGATGTTTATAGGGAAGTGTAGAAGATAATTTGGAAGTTTTTGGCCGATCTTTAAGGCTCAATGTGGTGTGAGGAAGAGAGGGAGGAGGTGCCCTTTTATAAGGGAGGAGAGAGGCACCTTTAAAAAAACTAAAAAAATTATTTTATTATAAAGTCATATTCGGTTTTAAATAGCTCCAAATTGACTTATTTCGATGATAAGGTGGGGATGGGTCGAAATAATCTCATCCAATAGAATTTAGACGAGTTTATGTATCTATTTTAACCTTATCATTTAGATTTAACTTAATGTTTAATAATTTTACTTTTACCGTGTCTTCTTGTTTTCTTACACTATAAGGTTAATAATCATACAATAACAAGCCAAACGAACCTCAAGTTGTTTATTATTAATATATATAACCTTATCTAAGTCATTTGGCCGAACCTTATATTTTTTGGAATAAAATAACAATTAATAATATAATATTTGTTTTAAAAACTATTTTATGTCAATTTTGACACTATTTGGTAATTGGTTTTTGTGAAAATCATACCAGAATTATTAGTTCGAAAAAAGGTAATTAAATAAATAATAACATGTCATATTAACATATAAAATTATTCTAATTCATAAAAAGTCTCAAACTAAATTTATTTGGTTATTTATAACATCAATTATGTCAATATTTCATTAATAATTTAATTTCTGCATCATCATTGTGTCATAAATAAATTAGATTATTTTAAGTCTAAAAATTACAAATAAAATACCATTATTTATGAAATATTTTTAGATTTCTAATGAATATTTATAGTCTAATTTATCATATTTATAACCCTATATTAAAACAGACATACTTATTAAACTTGGATTTTAACTATTTTAACCCTTCTTTAAATAAATTAATATTAAATATCCTAATCTAATCCAAGTAGGCCTAAATGGTCATATGTTATTCCTAAGGCTGTTTGTGGTCGAATTACACTTATCCTATAGAATTAGGACATGTGTTAGGGTAATAATAATATCATTTTTTCCATTAGTTACCACATTTACTTTTAACCGTGGTAAAAAAAAGTAAAAAGTTACTATTCACAGAAAATTATTTTCATCTCATTGAACCAAATTTTAGTCCCTGATATTAACCGTGTCTCTCGGATATTAGAAATTCCACTCATAGAAGTGTTAAAATTATGTTTTATGTGAATTTGGAAATTCTCCTAGGAGGTGGGTAAAAGACGGTGAAAAGTTCAATAAAATTTATATATATATATAATTATTATAAAATGACTCCAATGAATTACATTGAACTTATATAGGTTTTATGTATCAATTTTTACCTAAAATAAATTTAAATAAAATAAATAATTATTTAAATAAAAAGTCTATTTTTAAATAGTAACCCAATGTCTTCACTATTCATCAAAAATTGAATGTTTTTAGAAAAATACCAAAATTTCACCCTAGGATAATTTTGATATTCCGAATATAAAAATGAAGTCCATTTTGAAAGATAAATTTTATAAAATTTCAAAAATTGGGTATTACTATTCATAACGGCTAGTATTAATAATATTTTAACAGCATATCATTGTTTAGTGAAACTCGGTATTCCGTATGACACAAGCTATCGAGGAAGGCCATGATTGCGTGTAAAGCAAGCCAATCTAGTGTTGTGTGTAGTGAAATATTCCTTTTATGATTTGTATAACATAAAAACAAATTATTTCTCATAAAAGTATTGGGTGTTACAATATTCTACTATCTTATCTGGAACTAGGAGAAGGGAATAACTCCTAGAGTCATCTTTAGTCCTTTTCAGAATTGATGTATATAGATTAGTAGTCTGATGTGAATGTTTTGTATATAAAATGGGAGGAGATGACCACATAAAAGCCATTTTTTATTCTCCCATAGCCTCGACCTCTTCCTATAAAAGAACAAGGATTTTACATTTTTCTAGATCTTCCACTTCCCCTTATTTCCCACATCTGATCATTACTCACCTAGGATTATACTTTAGCTATGATCATGACATGTTGATGATCAGATGCAAGTTTTGGTGGAGAATATTTTTGTGGATCTTCCTATGGGCATCCTTCATGGGGCCACCATAGGCTATGGTCCTCAAATCCATGTATCCAACTATCTTTGAATCCTACTAAATTGTGTAATTCTTCAAATAATTCATTAATTATCTCAAAAAAGGACACATTTCCCTATGATAAAATCATTCATAGGGTCTCTAAAGGCAAGGGTTCTCACAACTGAACTATGTGGGCTTTGATTCCCATCCAAATGGGATGTGTAGGAATCCCACATGATTTCCACACCCAAAACCCCAAAATCTACCCTAAGTATCTCTAGGAACCATTCCCAGCATGGTTATATCTTACCCAAAATCACATATCCCTTTTATGTTACTTGGGATGACTCAGTATAACTCCCACACTAAACATTTACCGATCATATTTTTCCTAGACATCATTGTTGCATGATGTTAAACTACAATGTTTGGCCCTCATCACATGACCTTAAAATGTATGATGTGTCCCATTATGTGGCATAGAAAAACGTTGTTTATGATTCCTTTCATGATGATACATAGGAAGACCATATCATGGGACTGATATCGATATTAAAAAACTCCCTTCACCCTGGATGTTGATAAACTCCAGAGTGTCCCACTACAAGGATTAAAACAAGATTCAAAATAATAAATGCTCGAAGAATCTCTAATCCACTCATAAAATGGTTACCCTTGATAGAGAACCTTTGATACATGCGTATATATCCATAGATAAAGAACATCAGGTATATACATATGATTATGTGTTCCATTCATCAAAAAAAATTATTATTAATTTATGAGTGACCTATTTCATACTTGTAAATTAATAAAGGATTCAAGAACATATCATAAATCTAAAAGAGTGTCCTAGATTATGCCAACATTCCCCCAAAAAGGGTCTAATGAGATCGAACTCGCATCTTATAAACCAATGTGAGTTCATATGTATTGTTGACCAAGTTCCACAATGAGAACCTTCCTTTGGAATGTAGGCCTATGAGTCATCACAAATATGATATCCATTGGGTGTTTCTATTTATATGAACAAAACCAATTGGAAACCACCTGGAAAAGATGTGGGTATATGTCTATGGTATAAATTTTATACAATAAACAACACAAAATACCCCTCCATTCTAATATGGTATTCAATAAATAAATAAAAATGGTGAACCTAAAGTGTGTCCTTAACCATAATGGAATTGTCACCTACATTTCAGGCCCCGTTCACTCTCAAAATAAAATAGGTCCAAACAAGAAAATATATTTTGTATGTGTTTTTTATTGAGAATTTAAATTGATGGGGTTTTATTATTTTTCTTTTCCACCTATATTTCATTGACATTCAATAAGATATACCTTCAATATAAATGGGTTTTTACCCATTATCATAGATATATACATCATCCACCACATAAGAAGCTTCCCCAACTAATAAGATGAATCTTTATTCCACTTAGAATCATTGATGTTGGTTCACTAATGAATTGATCCAAGAGTACCACCAATGTGGTACCACAACAACCATGGTGATTACCTAATAGGCCCTCCTGCTCTTGAAGTCCCACCAACCATCCACTGAAAGATAGTTTATGGTCCAATAATACGCAGTGCCAATCTCCTTCTAGAACTATTTTGGGAGCTTATCCTAGGAATATAGATATAATCATATCCCACATCCTATTGAGGTATTTCCAGAGGCCACAAACATTCTCAATAAGTAGATACATTGGTACGTTCAACAGGATCATTATTGTATCCACCATTGTCATCATCATGGATAAATAAACCCTCGTCATGGTGAGGGTGTTGTCCTCGGAAGTTAAACCATGTTCATCAAGACTACTCCTAAATGTTATCTCATTGTGGGAAGAGATTGGTCAATAGTGAACAAGGTTACACATATATCCCCTCTATATAATCTTTACAAAAAATGGGGGGAAGTAGTGAGCAAGAACAAAACACCTTATCACACCTGGATATCCCACCGTTCAAATTCAAAAGAAAACATTGACCAGGAATAGTCACCAACCCAAATCAACCAAGACTACCAGAATCATCATTGGTAGTTTTAAAATATTCCTTCCAACAAAACATAGTTGCAGACATTAATGAGGAACGAATTGCTTCCCTGACCTAGAAATCTTGCAAATTATATTTGGATGCATACCATGAGTAGGTTCACACACCTTACTACATCTATCATTCCTTCCAGTAGCCACTTTTAGAAGCACCCAGAGAATCCATATCACATGTCCAAAAAAATAGTGGGCATATCCACACCTCTACCCTCATACCTGAGTAATACAAGTATCCACTCTCAGGAAATGATGGATATGAGGATTCACACACAACTAATCTATCCATTTTATACACATGTATCTGCATTCCATAAGATGTAGTTAAAATGAAAATCTTGAAAATATTGAATGGAAGAAAAAAAAAATTCCCACATCTTAAATATTCAAAGACATAATAACAAAAGTGGAAGTGGTAGTGGGGGCGGATTCACAACTCCATCCCCCAAAATTGGGGTGACACATTAACATGTCAATCTAGAATAGACACACACCTCTAATCTTGTACAATAGTTCATTGGCCATATTACCCCACGATATATGGAAAATCATATTAGGTCCATACCCCTATTCCAAATGTTGGTTATTTCCCTATTATAATGGCCTCTCCAAGGTAGGCACAAGAACCTTCTATAATTTAAAAAGCTTATTAGAAAATTCTATAATCATAATGGGAGTGAACTAAACATTTTTTAATATATGAAAACCACTTTTCAAATAATGCATTCACAGCCTCCCACAAAAAGGCATCCAAAAGAAACCCCCTTAATAATTACTTGAAAATGAAGAGAGGATCTAAGAACTAGATCTTCTTAATGATGTAGTTCTTAAATCCCTATGATGATTATCTTTTTTATATAAAGATCCTACTCTCACATTACCAAATTATGGGAACAGTGTCATCAGTTTTGTAGGTCCACCTAAGAAACCTCACCATGGATTATTTCTTCAAGTTTAGAATCTGATCTATCTTTAGAGCCTATATCTTGATGAGATACACCTAATCCCTTTTTGTATTAGGAGGATCAATTTGTATGAAGTTTCACCCCTTTCTATCATCCGCACTAATGTTCATCCTTAGGGTATAATCTATAGGAACTCTCTACATAGTCAGATGGTAAGTCGTAAGGGTATCCCCCCAATAAAAAAATTTCACGTCATAAAGAAGTCCCCTATCCCTTATAAATTTAAGATAAAAAGCTGTTATTGATATCAACATGTGAAAATTATGTCATTCATGTAGAATTCCATTTTATTTGAAAATGAATTACATTCTTAGCAGGATGATATACAAAGGTGATAATAACTCTTCAAACAACACTTAGATCATCCTCCTTTTAATGTAAGAGAGGAATTCCCTACCAATATTGTTGTTTATGATATATAAGTAGATAATTACCCACTTTGGTCTGACCATGTAGAGGAAAATTTAGAAAAAAACTTAGAATACATGTTGAATATGAGGAAAAAATGTACTAATGTTGACATACCAAAGATTTTTTGGCCTTTATCAACTCACCAACACTACATTAAAAAGGTGTTATTGGTTGATTTTGTGCACAAAATCCACCTCAATGTATGGAAAAATATTTATAAATTAATGTTGAACGTATTACCATACAAAAAAAACTAAAACCCTTAAATAAAATGGGGTGGATACACTTCCAAATTGACTTGGAATCTCTCCTAGATACACAACATCCAAAATTAGGAAAATAAGAATGTTCCCTTCAGCATGCATGTCTTGGTGGATTAAAAGAGTTATGTCAGATAATCATAGATTCCTTATCTATTGATCATATTATAAGATGGGGTGAATATGGAGTGTTTCAATTCACTACACTCCCTAATCATAAAATACCTCAAAAAGAAACCTTGTGTAATGTCCTAGCTTTAGGAGAACATCAATGAACACACCACGTTCACAAAAGAAAATAAACTCATTAGAAGTAGGTCCTGATCAATTCACATTGACATCATTCAATAAGATAGTGATCCATCAAAATAATTTTCATCAGGCTTTAGAAAGTATTAAGTATGCCTCCTGTTTAAGGAAGATAATCTCCAGATTATGAAAATGTCACAAGTGGTATAAATGTCTTTGAAAGCAGGTCATTCAGGTGAAAACTATTTAATAATCACAACCTATGTTCAAACAAAACTTTGTATAATCAAGAAGGTAGTCATGGTAATATCATCCATGATAATACAGGAGAAACCCCAACCCATAGTCCTAGGAGATTTTTAAAAAGACACTTTGAGGACATCAAACAAATCATGAATGGTTATGGAAATGGGGCGGTAATAGCGCCCACCCTTAGGTAGGGGATGTTTTACCTTAACAACCTCATCCTCAATAGAAGATAGAATTTTATTTATTAGGAGTAATATTGAAAAATGAATCCTCACGGGGTTTTCCATCTCTTTATTTGGTATCCTCATTGGGAACAAACATGAAAAACATTTTCTTGATATTCCGTTTGGATTACCATATTCTAAAAGGCTCCAAGAGAAATATTTTATGAGATAAAAAGACTCATAGGGGATGAAACAATGGGATTCTCACAAAGATATAGATTAAATTCTTGAAATACATTATGCATCAGTTAATTTCATTAACAATACCCTTGCAGGCTCTACATATCACAAGGCCAATATATAGGATTAAGGGGAGGATTTTTGAGTTCATAATATGTTCCTCACCAAAACAATTTGATGAAGGTATGCATGCCCAAAACAAGATCCCTCTAAACTTTTTAATTCGCTAAACCACTTCATTAGCACCTCTTTAGATAACATCCACCAAATAAATAGGTAATGATAATGTTGTGCTTGACCCACCTTCCAAAGAGGTTGAACCCCTAACACTTGAGTAAATATTTTCCTAGTATGAATAAGATATGATTTAATTGTGAAGTATCAATTTTGGAATTATTTGTGGAAACATTCCTTCTAGAAATGTTCTAAAAATGGAGCCTCAACTCATATTCCCAACAAACATACCTCACCAAATATGGCCCGTTGCGATAGCCAAAATGGAGTTTTAACATTTTCTTAATGTGTGGAACATGAAAAAATATTGTGAATCTACAACAGTAGATTGGGAGTTCCCCCTTTGGTTACACAACAGAAATAGTTTCAGGAGAATCCTTATAGACCAGCCTCTACAGTTTTCCCACAGTAGATATCGACACGACTTCCATATTTGGGCCTTCCTGTTATTTTCCCTATTCAATCTCCTACTCAACCTGAATTTCTTCAAGGTACCATCAATATTATTTGTTAATAATGGATTGATTGAAAGCTCTTGAGTAGTGGTGTGAATTGGTACAGCCTGAAAAGAATCCTTACCCCGAATGGGTTAATCTGAACCCTCCACTTTTGATCATTAGAAACCCTATGTTTCTAATTTTCAATAACTCAAGCTAACAAGATAAAAATTTGAAATTTTTCATGTACATAAATGGTACATTGATGGAGATACATACCTAATAGGATACAATGAAACTTGGGTTATTTTTGTAAACACTATAGGGGTGTTCCTTTTTATGTACCCCAATTTTTCAGCAAGGTTAATTACAATATGGAAAGATCCCTGTCAAAAGTTTCTATTACAATTCATCACCAAACTAGAGATAAAAATAGTATTTTACCAGTAAAACTAAATATAGTGTGATAATAGCAGGCTTTGAGATTTCATTTCTCAGTGGAGGGGGTTGACACACTCCCTAATCCTACACATTCTTCACCAATATTTGTTGTTTATGTCTTTAGTGAATATCCATGATGAGTTACACACACAACTCATTCTTGAGAAATATAATGGAGTGTTTCATGTTCTTGAGACAATTTTTAAAATAATGGAATACACTATCTCATAACCCAAGGATCATTCTTGAGTTATTAAATTAGCTCAGGGAAAGAGAATTGGAATAGTAAAGCTTTAACTGCTTCACTTAAACTAGACCCTACACATTCTTTATCTCCAAATCCCTCACCATATCATGTGGTCCCCCTCCTATTCATAAAAAAACACCCACCTCATTAGGATGATAAAAATGAGAAGTGGAATTAAAATTTGAGGAATCGAAGAACTATTTTTATTCTTTCCTAAGTGAAAATGTCCTCACCTAATTCATCTCGGAATTAGAGGAAAACCTTATCAAGTGGTCAAAGACCAAGAATCCCAATCATTTTGTTTCCTAGATCTGCTGGATTATTTCCACTACCACTAAAAATTTGGTATGATGATCCAGGAATGATTTTTTTCAAAGACATCATGCATGAAAAGGTGGACTCTAGGCCACTAAAGATGGGAATGCCTTCCACATAGTTAGTATGCGTTTTTACATCCAATCCAGAGGAGGAAAATGAATGGAAATAAGTTAAAATTAAGTTTATAAAGAAGTTAAGTGAATTTTAGGTTAGAAATATGATCATGCATACTCATTTTATCATCCAAATATAGTTGATATATTCAAATATTCAATCATCCGCTTCTGCTATGGCACAACCAACATCATCAGCACCATAGTCTTCTATAATATAGTCTTCCACGAAATGAATTGGTCGAAAAAGTGGAAAGTAAACACATAAAGATAAATATATACTAAGGAAAAAGTTATATTTTACTCTATCAAGCTATAGGATTTCAGTACCATTATCAAGGGTTCCACACCACCAAATAGTATAACAACAGTTGACATGCTAGACGGAGTCCCCATTGGGAGATGAGTTGATCTCTAGTTAAATTAATGTTATTAACTTTAGGGATCACTTATCACATGATGATTCTGAATATGAACACAAATTACGTACATTAAATTTTAGAATTAATGGAAGAAGCCTTTGAGGATGAGTATAAATTGGAATGTGTGGTTGAAATGAAATTAAATACTTCGACCCCATATATGCTCAAACCATCTATGTATTTGAAAATTGTAGAATATCCCTTTAGTGAGAACAATATGAATAATTATATACCCCCACACATGATAAGGTTTTACATAACATGATCAAACTTGATGATCAATTAGAGGATACGCCATCAAAAAATCATCCTCGACACTTACGAAAACCTGCTCGACATAAACCCTCAAGGGCAGAAGTGGCATCAACTCATAAACCAAGTGTTGATATGCCAATATTTAGTACTTCAGTTCCTAATGTTTTGGGATAAGATAATCCACTTAATATGACGCCTAGAACATTAGCCCACATATATTAATTTTTTTGAGCAATTTTCCCCGATGAAATTATAAAATGAGCATATCTTTCCTAGAGGAATACAATGATTCTATTAAAAAAGGAAATATCAGACCATTTTATGTATCCTATAGGATAAAAGACGTTTATATATAACAATCCCATGTTGAAAATGGATCAGGAGTCAACCTCCTTCTGTTTTGAACAGTACACCAATTTGGACATAATGCATCCCAATTTTTCCCCTCCACTATAATTATATAGGGATATGAATATAGTCAAAAAAATACTCTTAGTGAAATTATTAATAGGACTACAATCATGGATCTCGTATCGGACTCATAATTATTGGTTGTTCGGCAAGATACAACCTTAAATTTTCTACTGGTAAGCCCATGGTTACATCACTCTATAGATATTCCCTCACAAAAGCATAAATACCTCAAATATTTCATTAATGGAACAATTAGGACATTTTGGGGTGATAAACCCCCATTTATATCCTACGAACCACTATACATTGATGTGGGATTCTACAAGAGGTAAGGTAAATTGACCATGATCGAAAATATTTATTGAATCAATGCCCCAAACGTCCTAGAGATGACCTGTGATTACCCCTTCAAGAAATACATTATGGAGTATGTGCTTATCAAAAATTAGATAAAATATGTGGTTTCAAATTTGGAAAAAATTTAGTGACTTCCACATAATAAGTCATAACAATAAAACCCACCAGTTCTAGAGAAATCCTTGAATCACCAAACAGTGATACTAGTCTGAGTGAAAATTACCCTATTCCATCACTCGAGCTTCATTAAATCCCTTCCCCATTAGCTGGGTAAAAATTGGTGGCAACATCACTAATATAAAATTAATATGATCATTCTATATTCTTCACCTCATCTTTAGAGCATTCTAGAGTCCCTACATCACCAGTAAAGATGAAAGTAGTTTCTTCACCCACTAAATGTCAAATTATTGACTTTTCTCCTAAATCAATGAATTTTTTCCATCATTTACTTTACCTAATAAACATTAATGGGTGTAAGAGTAAAATCAAGAGGAAGATAAAGAGAAGATAGACCTCATGGATTCCCCTCCAGTATTTGAAGAAAGTTTCTCTAACACTTTTAAAAAACATGGAGAAATAAATATGTGTATAGAAGATTATCCAAAACCCACATGGATAACTATGTCCATATATTTTGTAGATCAATAGGTATACACCGCACTTATGAAGCAACATAGGTACATGTTCACTTTTAATTATACATAGATTATATTCTGTGGTCCTGAGGTGTCCACTCATCACCTAGGCTTTCCAAATGACCATTGTTGATACAAACAAAAAACAGGAGGATAGACCCAACTCACTACTCCAAAATTGAGGTTGAAGTGGAAAATCATATCAATGATGACTTTATTCGGGATGTTCAATATCAAAAAGGATAGAAAAAAATCTTATTGTTAAAGCATAAAAATAGGAAATCAGTATTTTCATCGACTTCATAGACCTCAATAGACATTTTTTGAAATATGACCTCCCAATTCCAATCTTGGAGCTACCTAATGATGAAATAGCAAGTTATAAATTCCTCTCCTTTATTGATGGATATTTAGGGTCGAACCAAATTTGGATGTCCCTATAAGATGAGGAATCCACCACCTTCAGGGCCTCCTAAGGATTATTCTTATATCTAGTAATGTCCTTTATATTGAAGAATTTTGGAACCATATACCAACATTCCATGCATTGTATCATCAAACCCTTCCTAGGGATGTTTTGAAATGCTACGTTGATGATACTGTGTTTAATCATAGATAGCATTTTGACGACCAGGTTTTCCTTAAGTCCATATTTTACAAACGGGGATATCCTATCATGAATGTTAACCCCTTGAATTTGCTTTTGGGGAAACCATGGGAAATATTTCTTGACTTTTTCAAATTCCATCATTGCATCAAAGTCATACCCAAAAAGAAAAAGGAATACCTCAATATGTCACCATATATATGGTGATTTGTATCCAACCTCAAAGAAAATTGTTTTCCCTTACCCTGGTTGATGAAGAAGTGGTCAAATAACTCTAGATGAATGATTTTAAAGAAGAATTCGATATCCTCGTGAAATATCTTGTGATTATACCCATGATAATTCTACCCAATGAAGGGAAGCAACTGATTTTGTATGTGAAATACCTAGAGATGTATATGGGTTCATTCCTCATAAAAAATAATGACGACGAAAATGAAAAAATGTTTTATTATCTCTTTCAAACCATTATCAAAATTGAGACTCATTTTTTAGATATCAAAAAGAGATTCTAGGAATTAATCATTTCAGTTCAGAAAGTGAGGCACTACCTATAACCCCATGTGGCTTATTCGGTCTCTCTCAATAAAACTCTCAAATATATCCTCATCCATCCTATGTCAACTGTAACACCCTAAGATTTTAGGAGACATATTCTTTTTCATGTCTTGTGTTGTACGCTACACCAAGATTATCTTGCGCTATATGCAACACCATATTAGCTTGCAGTATACCCAACACTATTCTTGGATTGTGTTACACACAATTTCATGTTCATTTGATAGTTTCCATTCAATGAAACATTGGTTGTATATATATATATTCAATGTATAAATAAAATAGGGTTGGATTATATTATATGAAACAACGAATGTGTCTTGCACAACACATAACCCTAACTTGGCTTGCATTACATGCAATCACGACCTTCCTCGATAGCGTGTGTTGTACACAGTACTAGGTTTTACTAAACAATGATATATGGTTATAAGATTATTATGAACTAGCTGTTATGAATAATATCAACTACATTTTTAATTTTATAACATTAATATTAATCTTACTCATTTTCTAGAACATGGTATGAGAACAAAATAAATTTTTTGGATGAAAGAAATATTTTTCAAAAAATACAGTTTTGCCGCCTTTTGTTGGCGCACCCACATTAAATCTAGTTTTTGAAATTTTATTAAGTTCAATTTGAAAAAATAAAATTCTTCCTTGGAATCATGATATAAAATTTTAATTTGGATAAAATTTTCATATTATTCTGATAACTTTCATATTTTAAGGAATAGTAAATACACGGTATATTTTAATTAAAAACTATTTTTTTTGTCTCAATAATTTATATGGTTAGATTATCTTTTCAATTTGTTTTCAAGTGTAATTATAATAAATTTTTACCATTTAATCCAATGTTGATAATTATAATTAATTTCACTTTGAAATTGGACATAAAAAGTGTCGATCTTTCGATAGTTATTATTTCTTAAGAACGCGCTATTTGTTTTGATAACAGGAAGTAATTTTTAAAATTAATTAATGCCACTTCTATGTTTTGAATATGGAAAAATAGAAATCATTTTTGAATTCCTAATATCAAATATACCTTAGGCTGAATTTTTGGTATTTTTCTGAAAACTACAATTTTTGATTAATAGTGAAACCACTTAGTGGTAGTTAAGAAAATGACTCCTTCATTTAAATGAAATTTTACAACTTCTGTGAATTGAATTTCAAAAATATGACATACATGGTCGTTATCAAAAATTATAATTTGGTTAAATAAGATGAAAATAATTTTTGGTGAATAGTAACTTTTGACTTTTATTTTCTGCGGTTAATGGTAAATACGGTAATTCAAGGTTAAATGGATATTATAATAATTCAAAATTACCGTAACACATGTCCTAATCTTATTTAATGAGTAGTTTCCAACCATGGTCATCCTTGGGTCGATTTTTGGGCCCCATTGTGCCACTTGGTAGTGATAATAGCAATTTGGATTCATTAATTTAATGTA
This sequence comes from Viscum album, assembly GCA_963277665.1. NCBI lineage: Eukaryota > Viridiplantae > Streptophyta > Magnoliopsida > Santalales > Viscaceae > Viscum > Viscum album. The sequence continues at coordinate 253,809,708 of OY728128.1, read as the reverse complement.
AAGACTAAATTGACATTAACAAAACTCTTTTAGTAATTAATTTGTATAAGGGGTTATAGAAATTATATTTTCGACTAAAAATATTAATTGGAAAGATAAAAGGATTTCCTACATTATGGTATTTTTTTATAAATTTTAGAGATTAAAATAAATTAAATTATTTATGACACAATAATGATGCAGTATTTACCTTATTAATAAATGATTTAAATAAATAAGATTATAATGATTCAAATATTATCCAAAACATGACCAATTATGATTGGATGATTTTATTTAGACCATGGGTCATCTTACCATCATCTTTAACGATTTTGGGACCTTTTCATTCTGAATATAAGTTTATAATAAAATAATATTTTAACACTTTCCAAAGGTGCCCCTCTCCTCCCTTATAAAAGAGCACCTCCTCCCTCTCCTCTTTACACAACACTAATCCGTAATGCTTGTCCAAACCCTGCCAGTTTACCTTCTCAACTCTCCTAGAAACATTATAGAGGTTCTGGTCTCCTCAAAAGACCAACTCTAGTGCCTTAACAGGAAGCTTACAAGAGGAGTGTCGATGAAGAGGTAATCTCTTCTACCGATTATTTTATGTTTCTTTCTTCTTCAACTTCCTATTATTTAGTTTTTTCATTGTAAAGTAATACAATAAATATCAATAATATACTTATATGGTATTATAAATATGAAACAACCCCATTTCACCTTCTATCCATCCTATGGAAAATGAAATCACCGTGCGTGCGTACGTACAGAATACTGTCTCAACGCTGTGGTGTAATCTATTTTTCGACCACCACCTTACTTCGATGGATATAATGGTGTAAATAATAACTAAGTATAGTTATTATAAAATAATAATAATTGGGAGATATTATATCATCCACTCCATTTCAATTCAATAATTATGGGAACGATATCACCGCCCGTGCGTACGTACGGATTACCGTCTCCACGACGCGATGAGATTCATTCTCTATATTAACCACTCTAGAATGATTATAAAGTATATATAATGAATAATAATGAAATATATAACATTATAAAAATTCTTTATATATATATATATATATGTCATCTAATTACTTCCATTCAAGTCAATAGGGAAATGAAAACAGTGTTCATGCGTACGTACGGCCTACCATCTCCATGAATGGTGTATTTCATTTCATTTATATATATTATATATATATATATATTCTAAATATATATGATTTATTAATCATGAATTATAATATGGAATTAATTAAATCATGATATAAGTAAAAATATTATCAATAACAACAAGTCCAAACACGGATGATTAATGAAACGATTTTACCCGAAACGCTACTTTAACATGAATTTACAAAAGAATGGTTAATATAAAGTAATAACTGAACCATATATGATATCATAACAACGAATATTATTCTGTAATAATTAAATGACATTATTTAAATAATTATACTTGAGTATTGGATACATACAAAGCATATCAGACATAAGGTAAGGGATAACTTTTCCAATCACGTTTTTATCCGAGATTGTTTATTCCTAAGTATTTACTGGGGCTATATTTATCATCCATGTCCCTATTTTATATAAATTGTTTCTTGTATGTTTAAATTACTTTTTACCCATTTTTTAAATTTACTACATGGTATGTAATGAATCTTTCTTTTGTTTACCATACGAGGTACTTTTTGACTTTTCCGAAAAAAGTACGAGGAGAATGTTTTTATAACTTATATGGAATGAATGGATTTTTACGATTTCATACCACCTTATTTTCATGAAGCTTACTCTACAATATTTCATGACTATTTACAACAAAATTATTTCCATTTAAAATTACATTGAATTTTGTAAAAAGAAAATGATTTTGAAGAAGAAAGAATATTTTCTTCAAGAATTCATTTCAAGTGTTTTATCAAAACCATTTTCCATATAAGATGGCATTATTTCATTGGTGTAAGTTTCATGTATAATGTCTCTATGATTTGAATGATTTCAATTTTCTTATGATGAAATGATTTCCATTTTTTTATATGGATTATGTTATGATGGGATGATTTTTATGAAACCCATTGTATTCTTTGGGTAATGATGAATATTTTATGTTCATGTTATGGCACACATAAGAATGATTTCATTATGAGATGGGTGGGACCTATATCTCCCTCCAATGAATTGGGTAAAGATTTATATCTCATGAGAGAAACATGGATGGAATGGTAAGTAAATCCAGTTTAGTGTTATAGGACTGGAACGAGGAGTGAACTCGATTCAGAAAGGGACTTTTTGCACTAAGATGGTTTTGGCAGCAATGCCTTGGCTACTATGTAAATCATATCATGTGATTAATTATTTTCCACAATTACATGTTTTATTCCCATTCTATTTTATCATTATTGATGATCCATTATGATATATTCCTTACGTACTGCCAGGTTTTGTGTGATTGCTCCAGATTTTGATGTTTAAATATTATGTTCATGTTTTCAAGTTCAAATGTATACGGTCTGTTTTATTTTATCCATGCTTATCCTTAATGATCATTTGATCTCACCCTTTATATGTTTTATTTTCCCCAGGATATAAAGAAATGTTTAGGTAAGAAAAAAAGGAAGATATTTATGGGAGACGTTGAAGATCTTTCACCATGATTAGAAGATTATATTCTAAGTTTGCAAAGACACTAAACAATTATGGTCCATTGGTGTCTGTTTTTTTATGTATTTGGTATTTTGAAAAATTAATGTAATGTCCATGTACGTCAAGTATGGGGTCTCTACAGTTGGAATCAGAAGAATGTTTTAGTCATCCTTTGAAAACTAGGATGCGAGAACTTTAGTGAGATCCCTGGAGATATTTCAAAGGAATGTTTAGGGATGTCCCTAAGGATTAGTATAACTATAGGTCACAGTCCTATAATAATGTTGATGATCATGAATAACATAGGGTGAACCTAAGGTTTCATGGATTTATGAATGTGTGATAAGTTAGACATCCCCTAAGTATCTTTTTATGATTACATGTTTCCTCATTATTTTAACTGTTTCTTACAACATGGTTTTTGGTTTTAGTCAATGGAGGGAACCAGAAGGTATTGGGTCAACATTGAATCCAATTGAAAAATTGGGGACTATGAGAAAAGAAATTGTGTAATTCCAAGAAAGAATTATTTTGTGATTTTTCCGAATCAGTCATCGCAATCTATGATTAACAAGGTGAACATTAGTGGTATTCCCAATTCATCAAAAAAGAGGAAGATGTAATTTATGCATGTTCGCATGTTGAGGAGCATAGATAAATGAATATTGAGATTTCTAAAGAAGGGATGAAAATCCTTGATGAATACATCAAATAGAGGGGAAGATGTTATCTGTGTGGAGAGAAGGGTTAGAGAGTGACAGACTGTTATGGAGTTCAATGTCTTATCTATGGAGAACCTGAGCACTAACCAACTCAATGACCTGACCTAAGAGGTTACTTATATATCAAGGAAGGAATTATTCCATGAAAATCATTGGAGAGGATGGTTTGAAGTGTTTATGTATTTGTATTCAAGTATAATGTTTTTGAGGTACTTTTATGGTATATAGGAATACCTATATATTGGTCCATTGTGGTTTTCCATAAGAATATGGCATCAGTAACCATGAAAATTGATTGAAATATTTTTGGAAAGAATATGATATGCATATAATGTAGGGATAAAGAGAAAGTAATCTGTTTGATAGTATTCATTAGATGATGACTAATATTAGGACAAAGTGATATCATGGTTTGAGTATAAAGAATTTTGGGGATTTTGGAATGTGGAAAGAGACAACTTTTGATAGCATTCATGTTTTCAACTAAGGTTCTATAGTAATTCATGTTGCAAGAGAATACATGATTAATGTATTCACATTTTTGGAATGTGACCAACAAGATATATCGTATGATATATGGGGGATAAATGATGTTATTCACATGCTCGGTAGATGACATTTCTAGTAATTGTTTTCTTTATACTATGAGCTCGGACAAAAGTATTTTAGATAAGCGTAAAGATTGGAATGGATTATGTTGGACATAAGTTAGAATTGTTTATGGATGAGACTTTTTTCTATATTATTGATGGGATGTTATAATAATTTATTTTTAGAAAAAGGACAACCTGCAGGATGGGTGACCACCTGTCGCGTCAGAAAAGGCTGTGGGAATTGAGCCCAAAAACAATGTGTGACAGGCCTTTATCACCTACCACTGGCCAACAGGAAGTCCCTAGGTATTAGGATCTAGTTATATTATATTAAGAGTTATGATAGATGAAGTATAAGTCCATTTTTGGAATCATATATGATTAACCTCACCATAGATGGAATCCTGTATATTTGATAACTTTTTCCAACCTTTTGTCTGAGACAGATGGAATGAACTATCATTCTATCGCATAATATGATAACACTTCACAGAAGACAAATTCAACTTTATTTCTTTAGGAGATGAAGTGGAATTTTTTCGAGGCACGAGAAACGTTGATATTATACCAAAATCAAGAAAGTATTTCTTTTAATTCAAAAATTCTTCAACATTTGGGAAATGATCTTGAAAACCAAAAATGTTTTGCTAGTGCTCTCATATCTGATGAATCAGATGGTACCTTAGATCGTCAAAAATTTATGGCATTGTGATTATTGGCTTTTTCACAGCCATGCTCTCTACCACTCTCCATCAGAACATGATGGTTAGATTTCTCTTCCATATCCATATTTTTCACCTATGATCTCTTATGTGGGAACCCAAGCGATGAGATACTTTGGGTATCCATTTTGTTTCTAACTCTCATTTTTAAATGTATGTTTAGTATTCCTTTTTACTATGTGGGTTTCTATGAAAGAAACTCTCCTGTAATAAACCATTTATAACCCCAATGAATATCGAGGGCAAAATTCATTTTCAGGGGGGTAGAATGTAACACCCCGAGATTTTACGAGATATATTATTATTTTTTCATGTCTTTTGTTGTACTCTACACCAAGATTATATTGTTCTATACGCAACACTGTATTATCTTGTAGTATATGCAACAATATTTTTCGATTGTGTTACACACAATTTCAAGTTCGTTTGATAGTAGTCATTCTACGCAACATTGAGTATATATATATATATATTCAATGTATAAATAAAATATGGTTGGATTCTATTATTCGAAACAAAGAATGTGTCATTCAAAACACGCAACCCTAACTTGGCTTGCATTACACACAATCATGACCTTCCTCGATAGCGTGAGTTGTACGCAACACCAGGTTTCACTAAACAACGATATATGCTTATAATTTTATTATGAACGAGCCATTATGAATAGTATATACTACATTTCAAATTTTATAACATTATTTTTCATCTTACAAATTTTCTAGAACATGGTATGAGAACAAAAAAAATTCGGGTGAAATAAATATTTTTCAAAAAAATGCAGTTTTTCCACCTTTTGATGGTGCAACCACATTAAATCTAGTTTTTTACATGTTTATAAGTTCAATTTGAAAAAATAAAATTCTTCCATAGAATCAGGATATAAAAATATAATTTGGATAAAATTTTCATATTATTCTGATAACTTTCATATTTTAATGAATAGTAAAAACACGCTATATTTTAATTAAAAACAACATCTTTCATCAAAATAATTTATATGGTTAGATTATATTTTTAATTTTTTTTAAAGTTTAATTAGAATATATTTTTACCATTTAATCCAATGTTGGTCATTGTAATTAATTTCACTTTGAAATTCGACATAAACAAGTGTCGATCTTTTGATAATTATTGTTTCTTAAAAACATGCTATTTGTTTTGATAAAAGGAATTAATTTTAAAATTAATTAATGCTACTTCTATGTTTTGAATTTGGAAAATTATAAATCATTTTTAATACGAAATATCAAATATATCTTAGGCTGAATTTTTGGTATTTTTCTAAAAAACCTCAATTATTGATGAATAGTGAAACCACTTAGTGGTAGTTAAAAAACTGACTTTTTCTATTAAATGAAATTTTACCGCTTCTGTTAATTGAACTTCAAAAATCTAACACAGATGGTTGTTATTAATAAGTAAAATTTTGTTCAATAATATGAAAATAATTTTTGGTGAATAGTAACTTTTGACTTTTATTTACTGCAATTAAAGGTAAATAGGGTAATTCATGGGTAAAAGGATATTATAATAATTCAAGATTACCTTAACACTTGTATAAACCTTATTCGATGAGTATTGACTGACCATGGGAATCCTTGGGTCGATTTTGGGGCCCCATTGAGCCACTTGGTAGTGATAATGGCAATTTTGATTAATTAATTTAATTTTAAGACAAAATTGACATTAACAAAAATATTTTGGTAATTAATTTGTATAAGGGGTTATATAAATTATATTTTAGACTATAAATATTAATTGTAAAGCTAAAAAAATTCCTACATGATGGTAGTTTTTTTTAAATTTTTAGACATCAGATAAATTGAATTATTTATGAAACAATAATGATGCAGTATTTACCTCATTAATAAATGATTTAAATAAATAAGATTATAATGATTAAAATATTATCCAAAACATGTCCAATTATGATTGTATGATTTTATTTCGACCATGATTCATCTTATCTTCATCTTTAATGATATTGGGACCTTTTGAAACCGAAGATAAGTTTATAATAAAATAATATTTTCACACATTCCAAAGGTGCCCCTCTCCTCCCTTATAAAAGGGAACCTGCTCCCTCTCCTCTTTACACAACATTGAGAATTAAAGCTCGGAAAAACCATTCCAATATCCCTTCTCAACTTCCCTATAAATATTATCGAGGTTCTTGTATCCTCAAAATACCATCTCTAGTGCCTTAAGAGGAATCTTACAAGAGGTGCATCGAAGAAGAGGTAATCTCTTCTACCAATTCTTTAAAGATTATTTCGTATTCAACTTCCTCTTCTTTAGTTTTTTCATTGTAAATTTTTACAATCAGTATCAATAATATACTAATATGATATTATAAATACGAAACAACCCCATTTCACCTTCTATCCATCGTATAGAAAACGAAATCACCGCACGTGCGTACGTACGGAATCCCGTCCCCATGCCGTGGTGTAATCTGTTTTTCAACCACCACCTTACTTGGATGGGTATAATGGTGTAAAGAACAACAATGTAAAGTTATTATAACATAATAATAATTCTGACATATTATATCTTCCACTCCAATTCAATTCAATAATTATGGGAACGATATCATCACTCGTGCGTACGTACGGATTACAGTCTCCACGACGCGATGAGATTCATTCTCCATGTTAACCACTCATGAATGATTATAAAGTATATATAATGAATAATAATAAAATATATTACATTATAGAGATACTGGATTTATATATATATATATATATATATCATCTACTTACTTTCATTCAAGTCAATAAGGAAAGGAAAACAACGTTCTTGTGTACGTACGGCCTACCTTCTCCATGAACGGTGTATTTCTTTTCCTTTATATATATATCTATATATACTGAATATATATGATATATTAATCATGATTTATATTCTGTAATTAAGTAAATCATTATATAAGTAAAAATAATATCATGATCAACAAGTCCAAACACGGATGATAAATGAAACGATTTTACCCAAAACACTACTCTAACATGAATTTACAAAATAATGGGTAATATAAAGTCATAAGGGTACCATATATGATATAATAACAATGAATATGATTCTATAATAATTTAACGACATTATTTAAATCATTATACAGGAGGTTTGGATACATACGAAGCATATCAGACATAAGGTAAGGGATAACTTTTCCAATCTCGCTTTTATCCGAGATTGTTTATTCGTAAGTATTTACTAGGGTTATATTTATCATCCATGTCCATGTTTTATAAAAATGGTTTCATGTATGTTTAAAGTACTTTTTACCCATTTTTTACTTTTACTACATAGTATTTAATGAATCTTTCTTTTGTTTACCATACGAGGTACTTTTTGACTTTTCAGAAACAAAGTATGAGGAGAATGTTTTTTTAACTTATACGGCAGGAATAGATTTTTTACCGTTTCATAACACCTTATTTTCATGAATCTTACTCTATAATATTTCATGACTATTTTAAACAAAATCCTTTTCTTTTAAAATTGCATGGAATTTTTTAAAAATAAAATGATTTTCAAGAATAAAGAATATTTTCCTCATGAATTCATTTCAAGTGTTTTATCAAAACCATTTTCCATATAAGACTGAATTATTTCATATTTTTTATGTTTCAAGTATAATGTCTCTATGATTTACATGGTTTCAATTTTTTTATGATGAAATGATATCCATTTTTTATTTGTATTATTTTATGATGGGATGATGTTTATGAAACCCATTTTATTCTTTAGGTAATTATGAATGATTTATGTTCATGTTGTGGCACACGTAAGAATGATTTCATTATAAGATGGGTGGGACCTATATCTCCCTACAATTAATTGGGGATAGATTTATATCTCATGAGATAGACATGGCTGTAATGGTATGTTAATCTAGTTCAGTGTTACCGGACTAGAATGATGAGTGAACTCGATTCAGAAAGGGACTTTGTCCACTAAGATGGTCTTGGAAGCAATGCATTGGCTACTATGGATATCATATCATGTGCTTAATGGTTTTCCACAATTAAATGTTTTATTCCCATTCTATGTTATCGTGATTTATGTTCCATTATGATATATTCCTTACGTACTTCCGTGTTTTATGTCATTTCTCAAGATTTTGATGTTTAAATATTATGTTCATGTTTTGAAGTTCAAATGTATATGGTTTGTTTTATTTTATCCCTGCTTACCCTTACTGAGAATTTGATCTCACCCTTTATATGTTTTCTTTTCCCAAAGATATAAATAATGGTTTTAGGTAAGAAAAAAAGAAATATCTTTATGGGAGATGTTGAAGATCTTTCGCCACGATTAAAAGATTATATTCCGAGATTCCAAAGACACTAAACTATGACGGTCATTTGGTGTCTGTTTTTGTTATGTATTAATTATTCTGCAAAAGTAATGTAATGTCTATGTACATCAAGATTTGGGTCTCTACATCAAAAATACATTTGTCATGGTGGGATATTATTCTATATCAATTCGACGTATAGTTTGTTCCTAAAAAATATAGAAATTTTGAGTCTTGTTATATTTTTTATTGAAACCCCATCTATAGAAACAATATCATTAGTTATTGAATTTCTAGATTAATATATTTTTTCTCTCAATGAGTAACCCTAGATATGGGAAATATATCTTTATAGAAAATACATAATTCTAATATGGTAGAAAATAGAAGACACCAATCACAAAAATGTCAGGATAGTAGTTGTGTTTATCTCTCCAGCAAAGGAAGTATTTCCTTAATCCTTCTTATCATCAAAAATTTGTAAAAAGAATGAGTTGGAATACTAAGACCTCATTATAGGCCTATAACTAACAATTTAGATACTAGTTGTCCATGTTAAGGTGAAAGGAGATGCATAGTTGGTAATCAGGTAGATCAATAGGGATTATGACATCATAAAAGAAGAGCTATTCATCCTGATGGAATATTCCCGAGGGTTAATGGAAGAATTCCCCATAGATCCAACATTGATTTTTGTCCCAAAATCACAGAATTCCTAGGAATACACAATATAAAATGAAGTTATGACATTGGATGATCTAAATTGGGATGAAACAACCATCATCATTGTACACTACTGATTGGGGTATCCTTTTGATCGTGTTAGCATGGAATAGGTTAATGTGGTTACTCTCATTCTAGAATCTGATGGCCCCATAATAGGTTGTACGATACCCATTGCGGAAGACCTTAAGTACATGGTTTTCTCATTATACAGAGCTATAAAAGAGCATAATCAATGAAGAGAGACCAAATATACACTTTATAATGACCAAAATCATCAAAAATTCATTTATAAATTAATCTTTGATGGAGTTTTGTTAAAATGCGTTGATGGAGAAGAGAATTTTTATTTCCTGAAATAATGACATGTGGGTTAATGTGGTTCACACCAGCATGGGTATTGACCATCCAATAAAATCTAAAGTCTTGGATGTTTTTTCCCTTTAATGACATAAAATTTTATAGAATTCACCAAGAAATTTAATTCCTGCCAAGTACATTCTGACATCATCCATCACCCCCATATTTTCTACATACATCCAAATAATCATGGACATTTTATATAAGGGGAATAGAGGTTTTAGGGTCATATCTTTATGTTATGGCCATGAAGATAAAATAAACCATTACTATTATTGGCTTTTTCTACAAATGGGGTGAGTTAATTCCCATCAAACAAGTCATGGAAAAAAAATTGAACATTTCATAAAATACAACATAATTACATATTTCATGTACCTCGTATGATACTGATGGAAAATGGAACCAATTTTTATTTTGTTGAGTTATAGAATTTCTATCATGAGAATAATATCCAATCCAACCTCTTATCTCATTATAATATAGTATCTAACATATAGATAGAGGCCATCCACAAGACCATATTAGACATACTCCAAAAGATGGTGGATATATATAAAATGTGTTGGATTGAAAACCTCATTCATGCCATATGGTCCTACTAATAAACCCCACATACCACAACACAGCAAACCTCATATTCCCACATATATTGAATTTAACTAGTCCACCCCATTTTGTCCAATTTCCATCCCTCTACATTTCCTTCAATGATCATTTGTCCATTAGAAGATCAGTCCTACAAATAAATGAATGAATCAGAGGGACATGATTAGAAATTATTTTACACATTACATCACTTTTAGGTCTATCAAAGTAGGGTAGCATGGAATTTTAACACGAATTTCCACCTCCATTTTCTTATCCAAGGAGAATTGGTACTGGTCCTTGGTACTCCAAGGATACCATGGAATATGACTCCAAATCATGAGACAAAGTGGGAGGAACCTTATTCAATATTCATGTACTACTATAATGGATATTATTCCCTGGTATTTATGGATGGATAAATCATTATAACCCCCCCCCCCCAATGTGAGTTTACTCAAAAAGTACTTCATGTGTAAAAAATTTGTTATATATTAGTTGCAAGATAATAAGATGTGGTACCGGTCTTTCTAAAATAACCTAAAAAAGGATTACATGCCATCCATGTTGCAAGATGATAAATTTTATGACACTAGAATCCTTTTTATATGAAATTAAACTTCATATTATCATTGTCTTATATTCATGACCGTAAAAAACTCTATATGGTCCTAGTCATATGACTCAGAACTAAAATACATCATATTCTAGGCAATAATACATTAAACTACATATCCTAGAATCCTAATCATGAGATGTTAACCCAAATGATAACATACTTTCCAAATGACATTAAACTACATGGTTCACATACTTGTTGGATGAAGTAAAACAATGTAACATTTAAATTTATTTCTAAGCTGATCATGATCATTGCTGCTTGTATCCAACAACACTTTTCTAAGAACCATGTATGGATTGATTCAAACCATCATAGGATATGTAGTGATGCATGGGTATCAAATCCCTAGTCCATCCACCACAAAAAAATATCCCCTACCTATTTATGGGCTATACCTACACATGGAGACATTTTAAGAACTACTATAGATTTATTCTCACTCTAATGAGATAAATAGATATACCAAGATATTACATCCTGGTCCAGCTATCAAAAAAATAAAAATTTCCTTATCCTTCATTTTTTATCACCTTTTTATGGTGTACTAATCATTTTCCTATCCTTGTTTCTCACAATGAGCATAGATCATGGGTTATTTAGAGTTTTAGATAAGTATTCCCCACATTATCAAGGAATATCATGTCACATATAGGTTTCTTTGGTCTTGGGTGTGGTACCTTAAAAATAACACCATATGTCTTTTCCCCATGAATTTAAACTACATGGTTTCTTAAGAACTATTTGAAGATGGATTGTTATTCCCATGAGATATGTAGTTACTCCCATATCCTACATGTTGGTCCAACTGAAATAATGGAAATTCCCTCACTCTCCTATAGTAAGATTCATATCTATATAATAGGAACTCATATGTCCTCTCTCCCCATTCATGAGAAATTATAAAAAATCTCCCATTCTTTACACAAGAATTAAATAAATATGGTGAATAATTTCTAGAAATATATGTGGCTTGATTCTTGATCAAATGATATACGTCGTGAAACCCAAATCTTATACCCTAGTCCATCCATGATATTTCTTTTTCACATTGAGTCACCTTCAACCTTATCGCATGATGTTAAAATTTTTAGTTGATGTCTTTGACGCATGACATTAAACTACATGATTTCTTAATAACTTCAGATGGATTTATTTTCATTCCAATTATTTGCTTAGTGATGCCTATACCTCTTGTCATATTCCCAACCATGGGGTAATAAAAAATTCACCCTCTTCTACACACAAACAATGATCTATTTTGGATATCATTTTTTTATTCCCTCATTCATCGGTCCATCAAGGAAATATAAATGTAGCCTCCTATATGTAAGTTAGATATATTATTTAGACTCTACATTTGATGGATTATTTCGATCCAAATACTTCAATTTTTCTTGGTCATATTGCTTCCACACATCATACTCATTATCATAGACAATGTATGGTCTTCATAATCATTCTCTAGATCTCGGTAATAGAGTGTGTAATACCAGAGGAAACCTTTGTCTAGATGTGAAGTAAAATTCCCTAGATGGATTTGCATAATTGACCGACAAATGGGTGAGTCATCCATATAAATACATTGTTGGTGTATGTAGTAATACACCCCTATTATGTTTTCATAAAACACCCACAACATTGTCCTTTCAACCAGTGACACACTCATCCTCAAAGGAATCCTCTTATAATTATATAAGCCTTGAACACATCAATATGGAACCTGATATTTGACTAGAGTCCATAGTTATCCCTCGTATTGTTTTCATATGTCACTTCTCCCAATCTGATAACCCCATAGATTTTGGTTTAAAATTTCCTCCCTCGTGTTCTAATTATGTAGAAACAACCTCAGTCAGGAAGGACTCATATTACCCATCTTTTCCAAATACCATGGTCCTAGTCATTTGAATTAATAATATGAAAACTATATCATCATCATTTAATGATGTTAAAATTCATGAAAATTCCCAATAAAAATACATTAAATTTCATGGTTTTATAGAACTACTTATGGACTGATTTTCATTGAAATTATATTCATTGTGATGTCTGGACCATGTGCTTCTGATCCATCAAAAAATAACCCCTATATTTTCCTTAATTATCGACGGACCTACGTAGGAAGCATTTTCCATTATTCTAGTGTAATTGTTACATGAAATGATCCTTCCATGTCTAGGCACTTTCTTTTCACAAACCAAACTCTGTGTCCGCGTTAATATGAATCTCCATAAACATCCTCCGGATATCGACAATAGAATGTCAACATACTAAGGATGAATTTTTCCTGAATATTTAGTAACATGCCTCAGCTAGATTTTCATATGTCTTTCACCAAAAAAGGGTATATAATCCATAGTATATAACATTTTGACTATGTGATATTACAACATAGTTGAATTTTCTAATGTCATCTACCATAAATATTATGTTAATTAGATGTTTATTCGTTCCTTGGAGAAACCAATTCTATATATTTAATCTCCAAATATGATTTTGTCCCATATAAATTTTCAAATCCAAAGGCCCACAGATTATATTTTACAACTATCCATATTCATACTTGAAAATGATGTCACATTCTGGGATAGATGTTTCTGAAATTTAGGGTCATAAATATTTCGATCATAGATAAAGGACATTATACTATAGCCCCAAATTTCCTTTCATCATTGCATTAAACATAATATAATAAACATCCTAATCAAAATACATTAAACTTTGTAATATTTTTTTCACCGTAGGATGATAAACTACATTGTCCATGTCATGGTTTCTTGACACAAAACTGCACAATGATTGATCCCTTGTTAGAGAGGGTCTATCCCCCTAATGTTAGTCTTCTAATATAATTTTCCCTCATTCAAAAAATCCAAATTCATGTAGGTTTGGTTTCCCAATTATATCCAATGCTACTATAGATTCTCTATTTACTTTTAGACAACTTCCCTTGGCAAAACCATCCATTATGGTGTTGAGAAATCCAGATCTTCTCAAACATGACTATTTGTAATAGAATTTCAGAATTCATGAGGTTCCTATTGTGTGAATAAGATGTAATACACCCTAATTTGACTTTCATGAGTATCCCACTTAAGGTCCTTTCAGCTAGAGGATTCCACAGTTTAACAATGCAGTAATACAACCCAGTTGTTTTGGAAAAAATCACCTAAAAAGACTTTTCTATCTAGTGATATAGTCTTTATCAGGAGAGACTTCCTCTATTCCCATAATCTTTGGAAATATTGTGCTGAAAAATAATTTTTGAACATTAACCATAGTCATTCCTTTCCTTCTTTTCTTATATCATGTTTTAGAAATTGGAATCAAAAAATCATGAATCAAATTTCCCCTTGAGCTATCAAAATAATTTCATAACATTCATTACTAACAAGAATTATTTGGGTCATCATTTCATAACTCATGTTCCAAGCAATTTGAACAAAATACCAGTTCTATTAGTATAAAATTATATAATTTAAACTACCCAAAAAAATACACAGTGCTTTCCAAGTTGAAAACCCACAAAGGGAACCCTGTCTAAACGTTGACTCTCATGTCTCTAGACCAATGCTCTACATGGTTTATGAAATAATTGAGCAATTAAAGTATAATAGTAAAAATTTATTATCTGGAAAACCTAAAAATATATTCCTATGAAAAACACATGTTCATACACTATGTATTCTTCATATCAGACATAAGAAAAAATAGGTCTATGACAAAAAAACACAATGTTCATAGTGATATCTATATGACCCTATCAAAAGTCAAACTACACTCTATAAGTAAAATTTCCTAAGAAAATATTATAGAGATACCTCACCCCTAACATTTCAATTATAAAAATAACAATGATGATTGAAAAATAGGATTAGGTTATTAGAAATAAAAATAATTTTCATTTATCATCTAAAATGAAGAGGAACATCCACATGCTAGAGTCTCTCTTACAAATTTTACAGGTGTTCCTTGAAATAAGAATTTATATGTTGAACTGTATCAATCATTTTATATATATTTCCAAAATCCATCTACTTGTATGGAAATATAATATTCTATATAATGAAGATTCGTTTTCTCCTCCACCACAAAATCCTCAACTTCTGTCAAGACCCTCTTCAAGGGACATTAGATTTAGAACATCCATTCAAGTATGGTTTTAGTTATTCTTGAAGATGTATAACTTGGTGATATTTCTTTTATAGATGTAATTTATGATCCTCCACCTCTTAGGCATGATTATTCTCTACCTAAGACATAGCAACCCTAAGATCTTCAAAATGTCCTGTTAACTATGCCACATCCTACTACAACCTTCTATCCTCTTCACTTTTATTAATGATTACTGTTATTCCATGGTGGATCATTCATTCATCAATGCATCCACAAACTAATATGGAAAATATAGTTATAATTCTATGAATTTGTGATGGTAGGTCTTCAAGATCCCCCCCCCCCCAATACTATCTTCTAAATGTCTCAACAAATGTTATAACATGTAGTGCGAAGAGAAACCTATGTCAACATGCATGAATATGAGTCACTCCATAAGGGAAAAATTTATTCTATGATTATATCACTAAATGATTCACCTTATTATTCTCCATTTTAGGCATCCTCAGTTTGACTAACCAATATTGGATGAATTGGAATAGAAGATCCCCAATCAGGTTTGGCCATCAAAGTTGATTGAACATGATAGAAAATGACATAAATCATCAACATCATGATATTTAAAATTATAAAATGTACTAAAGCAATAAATGTTTTTAATAACACTCACGAATATATTTATCAACTATTGGGATTAATGTCTCCCTGGTACTCTCATCTTATTCATTTCAAGAAAGAACATCATGAGAAGTGACATCCCCTTGATTTTGTTCAAAAACTAGGATGAAGGACCTCAAGAATCTCCAGCATCGGGGTTCTTAGCTATAACTCATTCTTTAATGGGATTAGGATGGATATGGATTACTTGTTAAAATATTTCCATTGTAAAATTATTTGCAGATAAATTTTTACAGGTAGAGTTCTAATGAAATACATTAATTGAAAAGAGGTTGACTGTATTTGAAAAAATTCAAGAAAAAGCAAATTTGCCTCCACTCAATAACCTACTAAACTCTAGGAAATTCTCCAAATAGAGGAAAGTTTAATTTTTATTAACATATCCTCATGTTTTTTACTTCATCAAAAATTGCTTCATGTCTCGTAGTATCCTCACCAATATGGGTATCTGAGATGCATTACTGAAGACCTGAATTGGATCCTCTGTTGATTCTCTCTTCTGACTATTTGGAAGGAATGACATATTAGAACCTCAAATGGTCAAAATCATTACTGAATCCTTCATTAGGCCATCTATTATCCCAATAAAACCATTATATAGTGTATATAGGGATGGAGGTGGTTATCTTAGGGTGCTACAGTATATGTGATAAATCTGAAATATCACAAGGACGAAAGTCAGTAACCGTCTGATGATCCCTTATGACATACATATGACATTACCATGACACTCTCCCTTCTCTATGATAGTCGGGTAATGCATAAAAATATCTTTGTGAACTTCATCTATGAATGTGATGGATTCATTAACATGAGTCTATGCCTCCTTTGAGATTCCTCCCTCAATCATTCAAGGATCAATACAAACCCCTGAAGGGAGGAGAGCGATTAAGATCCTATAAAAGGTATTCATTGTCAAAACAAATTTTATTTTAGTCATAAGATCAAAATTATTGAAAATGGAATTACTATAATTCATACACCATTCCAACTTCTTCACCCTATTTTTTTCATCACATGAGATAATGAAGGGCTCATATCAGCCCTCTCATTAATAGGAACTAGATGTCGTAGTTGAGAACAACCTCCTTCCATTTACTCAAACATGATGCTTTAACTCGGGGATAATTATAAGGAATCAAGAGACACAATATCTTCGCCAATAGGGGGACTACGACCACATATTTTTGGGACTGAAGAGGATTTTTCGATGGTTCTTCTTTTTCTCCTCCAAACATTATGATAGACCCCGCCCAAATTCATGATGGTGGATAAAGATAAAAATGTATGGGAGGAGAGAGATACCTAATTGGTTTCGACTTAATCATCCCATTCTTCATTGGAGTGACCAGTCCACCTAATAATAGCTCAGTCCAACATGAGAGATACTCTCTTTGTGGATTGGACCTAATCTTCAGTGGCATATATCATTCTTTCCAACTACAAATCATATTTCCCCATTTTAGACAGATTATTTTCCAGATGAAGATCATATGCTGATGGGATGTCCCCCTTCTTCGTGTTGTGTGTGCTAGCCTGGACAAACAATCACATGTCTCTAATGTTGTGAGTTGTGCCCTTCCAAACCTGGATCTCTAAGGTTGACACATAACCTGCTGCTAATGCAGCTAGATGTGAGGAAGACAAAGATTCTTTTGACATTGAGACCATTTTATACCTCTCTAATCTCATAGAAGACTAGTTAACTAAAACCCAAATCATCTCCCTATGATGCCTAAAGACTACATTCCCTAAAAATATGTTTTTCGCACAACCCTTGAATACTCTATTTCCGTTACTTGAGATATATTTAATAAGTTTTATGCATTAATACCACTACCTTAAAATTTTACATTCCTTTTACGCTTAACAAAAATCGCAATTGTCATATACATAAAATGGTGAACTCATTTAATTAATTCTCTTTTGGGTATGACGAAATCCAAACACTAGAATACCATGATTCCAACCAGATCGATGCACCTGATAAAGTCAACTTGATTGAAATTTTATACATTATAACAGCCTCAACGATCCAAAATTGTATAGCCCCCAATAGGGGTTTCTCTAGATGAACATGAATGGGGGAATTATTATTTATTGTTTCAAACACTTGAATTGGAGAGTAATTTTACATGGAGAATATGAATAACATATGATATCCCTATGAATAAGGGTCACTAGTACAATGTCTCTAAATGCAATCATGTATGACCTCAAATGATCATTATCTTTTCCATTTTTAGTAAATATCTTAGTAGGAAGATCAATATATGCTGACAATATGAACTCTCATTATCTATTTAGAATCCTCATGACATTGTTTGGTGTCATGGATAAAGGATGAATACCATAAATAGACTAAATGAATGGGAGAAACTAGACTTTAGTGACTGGTAATCCACTGTGCATAGAGTAAGATATGATGTGTGCTTCAATCCACCCCCATAGAACATGAAATTTCCATAAAATTATGAATGGGTTCTTACCTATGTACACATGCAGTAAAACCGCATCCATATTCATCACGATAGGGGTATCTAACCCTATATTTATTCCTTCTGATAGTTCATCTCCTATAGAAAATTTACATAGTGTCACGTAGCTGTTGGATTAGAGAACCGTAAGTAGTTAAATAAAAAGACACATCATGAGGATTCTATCTAAATGGATCCCCTCAGAATCCTCATATATGACCTTATATCCCCCAACACATATACTATCCTTTCTCCACTATAGGCCATAATTTTACAAGAGTGATATGGTTTTATAAAGTGGGTCACCCAAAATGGGTGTTTAATGTGGGACTTTATCCTTCTATATTGAGATGGAATTTATCCATAAATCAAGATGAATATCACTCCTTGGGTGAGTGTCTCCCTTATTAATCATCCTGGCCTCCTCCAACAATTCATGGGAAAAATTCAGTGTCCTTTAAATATCATCCCACCATTCCTTTAGTGGGATAGACTCATCATACATATATATATCAGGATTAAGGCTCCAAATGTTTTTTAGAAAAACAACATGATAATTACAAATTATCCATGCATTAGATGAAATGAACTTTTATGAGTGCTTCATCATCTCTGCAGTTTAGGGATAATGTCTGGGTTTTTGTAAAAATAGGTCTTTCCCACATAAATGGCCTCATAAATGTTGAATTATTGTATTTTGGTCATCAATTCTTCACATGGTTGGCACGCCCAGTTCATTCATCTCAATTTTGGAAAGGATCCCCCTCTAGAGGGGGATTCTCAGTCCGCCTTCCAACCTTGATACTGTTTCATCTAATAAGAATCGAAGGTTGACTAATAGTAGTTAGGTTTTGACTCTTAGGTGTGAGGATTTAGATCCAGGGTACAATGTCCTTGGTGATTGACACAAGCACTAAGTACTATTCCTTCCTTTAAGTATACACTCTTAAAGAACATGTTGAATGTGGTAAAATCAGAATATTCCTTGAAACAAGGCTTCATAATGTTACTTCATTCCTTTGGGATGATTTCGCCTCATATAATTTGATGATCATACAGTGGAATATAGTCACTTTGTGGATACTCATGCTGATATATCATAAAGAGATTCACCAACTCTAGGAGAGTGGAATCACACATGTTATAGTAATTTGGTGAAACATCATTGAGAATATCATAGAAATTTTTAATAAATTGTTCATCAAAATACATTGAGGTATCCCTGGAAAATATGGATGGAGACATAAGTATTTTTTATTAAAGTTAAAATCATGATATCTGAATGTTTAGAAATCTTGGAAATATAAGGTTCTAGGTGAAGAACCCTCAACTAGGTGCCTCATGAATGACCCATAACTGGGTCCCTCAGGAAGGCCCCTAGACCAGGTCCCTTCCATAGGCCCCTTGACATGTGATCCCACAAAAACTGGTCACTCAAGTGCTTGTATCATGTACTTTCACAAGGATTTTATTCGGATTTCTATGTAGATGAATTTTTTTATGGGCGAAAATTAAGATGTGAATATAGGGATGAAATTATTGTTGGGTGGCCTTATTTAAATACATCACATGTCTGTATGTCATAACTAGATAGGTAACCTACATGGGAGACCTATGATAGTTACATGAGCACCCATCAAAATATTTTCCAACCATTACCTCAAGTCTAGACCCTCTTCTTCCCATCAGATACAATTCTAGGGGTGTTTAGAAACTCAATATATTAATAAGGGATTAAAATATTTAACGAAAAATAATTTTTACATTATAGTGGTGAGGATTCCAAACATGGATCAAGGTAACTCGCCTAAACCAACCTTTGTGCACCCATCCTATGCTCCATAAGGTTCGCACTACCCCCCCCTGTGTGAATAAAATAATAAGCCTCACCTATATGATGTATCTAAACTGGTTTCCAACATCGGGTAACTACACTAGCTACCTCCTTTAATCAGGGTCCCATATTTTCGTATAAATTGGACCTCAAGGCTCAATATTTCAGAGATTTGAAAAATAGTGGAAGACTCCAAGATATGGTTTCATAACCCCTTCCCTGAGGTCCTCCAAAATCCTTCATGTGGCTCTCAAAAATCCAAGAAAATAGGGAATTAATGGGGATGGTTGGATAAAATTATCTCTTGGATCTGAAATACAAGAAACTTGTTTGGGGGCCCCTTTTCTAACTAGTTGTTGAGAACTTGCATGAAGTTCCCTCCCCAAATTCAGGACCTACATGATACCCTTCCAAGGACACCAAAGGATACCCTTGGGTCCTATAGTAAGTCTCCACCCATGTTTTTTAGGTGTTCAATCAACCGAGGAACCTCTATCTTTTTAAGTTCATCCCCTCCGTGAAGCACATTCACCTCCTCCCAAGTAACACTACATGAAGCATCATCTGCTCGCCAAGCCTTGTCCTATGTAAGACACCATATAATCCCTCTTTCAAGCCACCAATGGAATGTATCCCATTTCTTTGGATCTATCCTCTATGATTGATCAAATTAAATCATCCACTAAATCCTTTGAACTTTCACAACCCTGGAGACACACACACCAATGTGACTCCCAATTGGTAATTCATTCTGTCGGTCATTGGTGTCCCACACTTGTACTTCCAGATGTGTAGGGTAACATGGGTGCATACTATAATGCATCCCATTAGTTACAAGGACCTCGTCCTTGATCATAGTATCAGGTATCTCCAGATATTTTACAATAGGGGGTAGGACCATGTCTTTCCCTATTTGCCTCTAAGACTAGGTTCCCCTAGTTCCAGATGGGGAGGGAGAGGATCATGATTTGTCTTCCCTATGAGTCTCAATGTTATATCCTCCCCTATTATCTGGAACATGGACAATAGATTCCCACCTAGAGTAAGTACCTGTCCTTTTATTACGGGCCATTACCATATGGGTATTCTGGTATGACTATCAAGGATACAAATTGGGGGGAGACCGACACATCAAATCCCATTCTTCTTCTTCCATAGCCCATACATCTTCCACTAGTAGAAGAAGGATTGTCTGGTTTCAGGAATCTTCAAATTCCTCTTATTTGTCACCTACGATCATGAAACAAGTGGGATTAGTTTTAATTGATGATCCTGGCATTTTTATTATCATATGCACATCTTGGAAGACAATACTTTCCCAGATCGTCCTCACAACATCCTTTATAGTTCCACCATAGGCCTGGGACCTCCCATCTAGGTATCCAACCATCATGGAATCCTCCTAAATGGTGTAATCCCAAAAATCCTTCATTATTTCTCTAAAAGGGTTACATTACCCTATGATACAAATTCTTATAGGGCCTCCAATGGCATGGGTCCTCACAAACAAACGATGTGGGCTTTGATTCCCTTATAAATGGTACATTTAGTAATCCTCCAAGATGTCCAAACCCAACACCTCAAAATGAACCCTAATTCTCTCTTGGTCACATTCCATGTAAGGCCATATCTATCATGGGATTCTGTATCCCTTATAGTTTCTTTCGGCTTCCTCGGTGTAAGTCCCACAACAAATGTTTACTGGGCATCTTTTACCTAGACATCGTTGTCGCATGACGTTAAACTAAACGGTTTGACCTTTATCATATGACCTTAAAATGTATGATGTGTCCATTAAGTGTAGCTAAATTGTTTTTTTTTAATTACATTCATGTGTATATGTATGAATACTATCTCATGGGTCTAATTCTAACATCAAAGAGACTCTTGTCTTCTAAGATAATGATAAACTCTAGAGCTCCCCACAATGCGGATTAAAACCAACAACATAATAATGAATGACCAAAAAATATCTAATACTCTAATAAAAATGGTACAATTTTAGGAGAACCATGGATGCATATAAATTTCTCAACCAATAGAGAACCTTAGATACATACAAGTGATTCTATGTTCCATGAATGATAATAATTGATTGTTAATTCAAGAGTGACCTCTAACAACCCAATATTTTATGATAAGTATTATTTTTAATTTATTTGATGTCATGTGTTTTATGCTATAACAAGATAATCTTGTTCTATACGCCACACAGTATTAGCTTGAAGTATACACAACACTATTCTTAGATTGTGTTACACACAATTTCAAGTTCGTATTACAATAGTCATTCTACGCAACATTGAGTATATATATATATATTCAATGTATAAATGAATTATGGTTGGATTCTGTTATACAAAACAACGAAGGATTCTTGCACAACATGAAACCCTGACTTGGCTTGCATTACACGCAATCACGTCTTTCCTTGATAGCGTGTGTTGTACTCAATATCAGGTTTCACTAAAAAATGATATATGGTTATAATATTATTATATCCATTATGAATAGTATTAACTAAATTTTGAATGTTATAACATTATTATTTCATGTTACAGATTTTCTAGAACATGTTATCTGAACAAAATAAATTTTTCGGGTAAAATAATTATATTTCAAAAAATGCATTTTTGCCGCCTTTTAATGGAGCATCCACATTAAATCTAGTTTCTGACATGTTTATAAGTTCAATTTTACAAAATAAACTTCTTCTATTGAATCAGTATATAAAAATTTACATTGGATAATGTTTTTATATTTTTCTGATAACTTTCATATTTTAATGAATAGTAAAAACATACTATATTTTAATTAAAAACAACTTTTTTTCATCGTAATAATTTATATGGTTAAATTAAAATATTGAATAGTTTTAATGTATAAATAGAAAATATTTTTACCATTTAATATAATTTATGTAATTATCATTGATTTTACCGTGGATTTATAGGTTAAATCAATTCCATCTTTTGCAATGTTTTAAACAAAAACCCGTTTTCTTTCGACAACGAGATTAATTTTAATTTAATTTCTGAACCTTTTTTGTATTGAATTTGGAAAAATGGATTCCTTATTTGGAATTAGTGGGTCCAAATTATGTTAATAAGCAACTTTCTATTTTTGGGCATTATGAATAGTAACTATGGTAAATTTTATTTACCATAATTAAAGGTAAATCGAGTAATTAAGGGTAAATATAAGATAATAAAATTAGACTAACTCCTTCCAAAATCCTATTGGATGACTAAAAGTCTACCCATATCACCTAAGTGTCGGATTATATTAATTTAATGGAATTTTTCCCATGAAAATAATTTAATTATTATTAAAACCAATGAAAGTGACAACATGTGACTTTCTTAAATCTTATATGTATAATAATTTTACTTTAGTGATAAACTTAATGAAACTTCGAAAATGTATTGTCTACAGAAATCTAATACAATTATCTACATCATAAAAATTTAATTATAATTTTTAGGGATTAAATAATTATCATTAATTATGACACAATAGTGATGTTGAAAGTATTTTATTAATTAAAATATCAAATAAATGGTTTTAAAAATAATAAAATAAATCTTATATGAACTATTTAGTGTGATCCACTAATTTTCTAGATACATATAACATTTTATGAATCTATTAAATATTTTATTTCGAACATATCTTCTGTATATATTTTATTTAAATTCAAATAAATGAATAGTGTCAAAATGGACACTATTGTTATTTTATAAAAATAACATATTATAAAATTGTTTAAAAATCACAAAAATATTTAAAAATTATAAATTAAAATTTATATGGTCTAAAATTTCATAAAGTGTCAAATTATTGAAAATTCACAACACATATGTAATTATTTATAGTAATCTAAAATTTAGAATATTATTACCACAAATAAAATTAAATTGATAAATAAGGATAAATCAAGTTGATAATGTTTAAAATAAATTCCTAACATGTATAAATTTTATTGGTTGATTATATTACAACCCAATTTCATCCAATCTCCTAATATTAGTAATTTTTAAAGTTTTTATGTGGGGTTGGGATTTAATATAAACTAATATTTCTTATATTTCCAAAGGTGCCCCTCTCCTCCCTTATAAAAGGGAACCTCCTCCCTCTCCTCCTCACAACAATTTGAGCCTTCAAGCTCGGCCAACCCATGCCCATTTTACATCCCCACTTCCCTAGAAACATCCTAGAGGTCCTAGTATTCTTCAAAGACCAATTTTAGTGTCCTAAGAGGAGGTCTCAAAGAGGCGCTTCAAAGAAGAAGTAATGTCTATTACCGATTCTTTCAACTTTATTTCTTCCTCCACTTCTTCTTATTTAGCTGTTTCATTATGAAGTAATAACATAAGTATCACTTGTATACTAATATGTTTTTATAAGTATGAAATAACCCTATTTCACCATCTGTCCATCATACGGAAAATGAAATCACCACGCGTGTGTACGTACAGAATACCATCTCCACGACGTGTTGTAATATGTTTTTTCACCAACACCATACATGGATAGGTATAATGGTGTAAAGAATAAATATATATGGTTATTATAACATCATAATTAATCTGATATATTATACCATCAACTCCAATTCTATTCAATAATTATGGGAACTATATCATCGCTCGTGTGTAC
Source organism: Viscum album (assembly GCA_963277665.1). Lineage (NCBI taxonomy): Eukaryota > Viridiplantae > Streptophyta > Magnoliopsida > Santalales > Viscaceae > Viscum > Viscum album. The sequence goes on along the minus strand of OY728128.1, from coordinate 253,784,665 downwards.
GTACAGATTACCGTCTCCTCGACGTGATGAGATTCATTCTCCATATTAAAAATACATGAATGATTATAAAGTTTATATAATGAATAATAATAAAATATATGAAATAATAATGCTACTGGATTTATGTATATATATGTATGTAATCTATTTAGTTTCATTCAATTCAATAAGGAAACGAAAACAGCGTTCATGCGTTCGTACGGCCTACCGTCTCCATGAACGGTGTATTTATTTCCATTTATTGATCTATTATATATATGTATATTCTGAAAATATATATTATATATACATCGTGTTTTACATTCTAGATGTAAGTAATCATGATCTAAGTAATCATATGAATAATTACAAGTTAAAACACGAACAAAAAATGAAACGATTTTACCCAAAACACTACTTTAACATGAATTTACAAAAGAATGGGTAAAATAAAGTCATAAGTGAACCATATATGATATAATAACAATGAATATGATTATGTAATAAGTCAATGACATTATTTAAATCATTATACAGGAGGTTCAGATCCATACGAAGCATATCAGACCTAAGGAAAGGGATAATTATTCCAATCTCATTCTTATCTGAGATTGTTTATTTGTATGTATTAACTGGGGTTAGGATTATTATCCATGTCCATATGTTCTCAAAATGTTTACTTTTCTTCCATGTATGTTTAAAGTCATTTTTACCATTATTACTTTTACCACATCGTGTTGAAGGAATATTTCTTCTGTTTACCATATGAGGTACTTTTTGACTTTTCCAAAAAAATGTACGAGAAGAATGTTATTTTTAACTTATAAGGCATGAAAGGTTTTTGACAGTTTTATAAAGCCTAATTTTCATGAATTTTCCTCCAAAATATTTCTTGACTATTTTAAACAAAATAAATTCATTTAAATTTGCATGACGTTTTGTGAAAAAAAATTGATTTTGAAGATGAAAGTATATTTTCTTCAAGAATTCATTTCAAGTGTTTTATCAAAACCATTTTCCATCTAAGATGACATTATTTCATATGTGAATGTTTCAACTAAAATGTCTCTATTATTTACATGGTTTCACCTTTCTTATGATGAAACGATATCCATTTGTTTTATATGGATAATGTGATGATGGGATGATGTTTATGAAACCCATTTTATTCTTTGGGTTATGATGAATGATTTATGTTTATTTTGTGGCACAAGTAAGAATGATTTCATTATGAGATGGGTGCGACCTATATCTCCCTATAATGCATTGGGTAAATATTTATATCTCCTGAGATAAACATGGATGGAACTGTAAGTTAATCCGGTTCAGTGTTACAGGACTGAAATGAGGAGTAAACTCGATTCAGAAAGGGACTTTGTCCACTAAGATGGTCTTGGCAGCAATTCCTTAGATACTATGGAAGTCACGACATGTGTTGAATGGTTTCCACAATTACATGTTTTATTCCCATTATATTTTATCATGGTTGATGTTCCATTAAGATATATGCCTTACGTACTTCCACGAATTATGTCTTCGCTCAAGATTTTGATGTTTAAATTTCATGTTCAAGTTTTTGCTTCCAAATGTTTATAGATTGTTTTATGTTATCTATGATTTCCCTTACTGAGCATTTGAGCTCACCCTTTTTATGTTTTATTTTCCCCAGTAAATAAAGAATGGTTTTATGTAAGGAAACAAAAAGGGGAAGATCGTTATGGGAGTTGTTGAAGATATTTCAACATTATTAGAAGTTTATATTCCGAGTTTCCAAAGACACTAAACTATTATGGTCCTTGTCTGTCAATTTTTGTTATGTATTAAGTATTCCGAAAAAGTAATGTATTGTCCATGTACGTTAAGCTCTGGGTCTCTACAGTTGGTATCAGAGGAAAGGTTTAGTAGACCTTTGGAAACTAGGATGCGAGAACTTTAGTGAGATCCCTAAAGATATTTCTAAGGTATGTCTAGGGATGTCCCTAAGATTAAGTATAAGTATAGGTTATAATCCTAGAATTATGGTAATGATCTTAGAATTAAACCTAAGATGTTAGATATTGAAGGTACTCCCCCTTTATTATGTTGTTTTCCCTAGCATGATTTTTTCCTCTCACACTATTCTTTTTGGGTTTTAGACGATGGTTGGAACCCGAAGGAACCGTGCTAATCAATGTAATGGATAATGCAATGATTTTCCTCCTAAACAAACCAATGTTATGGGAGATGGAGTTTAAAATCTTATTGCTATAATTACACAAGCTATGAATCATTCTGTACATCCAAATGAGCAGAGAAGGGAACAATATTCTATTGAGTCCTTCATGAGGCAACATCCACCTTCTTTCAGTGGGTCTTCTGATACAATTGTTGCTGGACAATGGATCAGTACCACTGAAAAGATATTTTCAATTCTTCAATGTTCTGAACATGATAAATTCAACTTAGCATTATATCGTTTGGAAGGTGAAGCTGGTCAATGGTGGAATCTTATCAAGAATATGAGGCCAAGAGATAAAATTGAGTCCATAGAATGGGATGAGTTCAAGAACATATTTTTCAATAAGTATTTCCCTCGTATTCTTCGAACAAAGATGGAGAAGGAGTATCTTGAACTAAAGAAAATGGATGATGAATCTGTTGGTATATACGAAGCGAATTTTACAAGGCTTTCAAGGTATGCATATGGATTTATCATCCGACCAGAAAGTAAAGTTGATCGATTCTTCAGTGGCTTAAAACCAATTCTTCAAAGGGCATTAGCTATAAGAGACATCAATAGCTATGAAGAAATTGTGTGTTGTTCTCTCAAGGTAGAAATGGAAGTTGGTGTTACATATCCATCTCATGGTTTTGATAAGAAACGAAAGATAGAGTTCACGGAGAAATCTCAGAATAACTGTGAAAAGAAGATGAATGTTTCCTTATGCTCAATGTGTGGAAAGAAGCACGGTGGATATTTTCTTAAAGGGACTAGAAAATGTTTTAAGTGTGGAAAAGATGGTCATCGAGAATTTGAGTGTCGAAGTAATGGAAAAAGGGTTACTAATGATAATGAAAATACTGCAGAGAACTCACAACCAACACTTCAACGCTTCAACTGCAATGAAATGGGGCATTATGCTAATCAATTCCCTAATCCAAGGTTTAATGATGATCTACATGAGCAACCACTTAAGGAAAAGGAAAAACAGAAGTCACATGCGATCACTATTGGTGATGTTGAACATGACAACGATGTGGTGGAATGGTTAAGTGTTTATGTAATGGGATTCCAAAATAATGTTGAATATAGTATTGTGGAAAATTGGAATATTTATGTATTGGTCCATTGTTGTTTTCTATAAGAATATGGTATTGATAACCATGAAAAGTGATTGAAATGTTTTTGGAAAGAAGATGATAAGAACATAATGAAGGGATAAAGAGAAAATTAAATGAGCTCATGACTGATATAAGGAAATAGTTATATAATGGTTTGAGTATATAGAGTTTTGGGGTTTTCGTATGTGGAAAGAGTTAAATTTTTACAGCACTCATATTTTCACTAAGGTTCAATGGGTATTCATTTTTCAAGAGAATAAATGATTAAGGCCTTCAAATGTTTTGAATGTGACCAACAAGACATATCTTATGATATATGGGGATCAACGATGGTATTAACATGCTTGTTATATGAACTCTCTGGTAATCGTTTTCAATATAATATGAGAATGGAAAGTAGTATTTTGGATAAGCCTAAAGATTAGAATAGATTATGTTGGAAATAAGTTAGTATTGTTAAAGGGTAGAACTTTTTCAATATTATTGATTGAAAGTAATAATATTTTTAGAAAAAAAGGACAACCTGCAGAATGGGTGACAACCCGTCACATTGGACAAGGCTATGGGAATCGAACCCACAACTGAAGTGCAATAGGACTTTATTTCCTACCACTGGCCTACAAGAAGTCCCTGGTTAGTAGAAAGTAGTTTTATTTTTTTAAGCGGTATGATAAATAAAGTATAAGTCCATTTTTGGAACCATATACGATTAATCTAACAATAATATGAACTTATATCTTTTGTTATCCTTCTGTTTGAAATAGATGTAATGACCCATCATTCTATCACATGATCTGTTAACGCTTCACAAATAACAAATTCAACTTCATTTCTTTAAGAGATGAGGTTTAAATTGTTCAATTCAAAAACAACAGTGAGATTGTAACAAAATCATGTAAGTATTTCTTGTAATTCCTCAACTTTAGGGAAATGATCTTGAAAACCAAAAATGTTATCCTAGTGCCCTTATATCTGATGAATCAGATGGTACCTTAGATCATCACAAATCTATGGCTTTGTGATTGTTGGATTTTTCGTAGCCATGTTATCTACCACTCTCTATCAAAACATGATGGTCAGATTTCTCTTTCATATAAATATTTTAACCTATGTTCTCCTATATAGAAACCCGGTGATGAGTTACTTTGGGTAATCGTTACGTTTCATACTTTAGTTATTAAAATTAAGTTTTATTATTCCTTTTTACATTGTGGGTTTCTATGAATAGTAAATGATTTATAGCCCCGACGAATTTCAAGGGAGAAATTAATTTTAAGGGGGGTAGAATGTAACAACCCGATATTTTATGATAAGTATTACTTTTAGTTTATTTTATGTCATGTGTTTTATGCTACAACAAGATTATCATGTGCTATATGCCACACTGTATTAGCTTGAAGTATACACAACACTATTCTTAGATTGTGTTACACACATTTTCAAGTTCATTTTATAATATTCATTCTATGCAACATTGAGTTTATATATATATTCAAGGTATAAATGAAATATGGTTGGATTCTATTATACGAAACAATGAATGATTCTTTCAAAACATGCAACCCTGACTTCGCTTGCATTACACGCAATCACGACTTTCCTCGATAGCGTGTGTTGTACGCAATATCATGTTTCACTAAACAATGATATATGGTTATAATATTATTATAGCCGTTATGAATAGTATTAACTAAAGTTTTTATTTTTTAACATTATTATTTCATCTTACACATTTTCTACAACATGGTATGTGAACAAAATAAATTTTACGGATAAAATAAGTATTTTTCAAAAAATGCAGTTTTGCCGCCTTTTAATGGAGCACCCACATTAAATCTAGTTTTTGACATGTTTATAAGTTCAATTTTACAAAATAAACTTCTTCTTTTGAATCAGGATATAAAAATTTACATAGGATAAAGTTTTGATATTTTTCTGATAACTTTCATATTTTAATGAATAGTAAAAACACGCTATATTTTAATTAAAAACAAATTTTTTTCATCGTAATAATTTATATGGTTAAATTATAATATTTAATGGTTTTAATGTATAAATAGAATATATTTTTACAATTTAATATAATTTATATCATTAGCATTTATTTTACCTTGAATTCGTAGGTTAAATCAATTCAATCCTTTGCAATGTTTTAAACAAAAACCCGTTTTCTTTCGACAACAGGATTAATTTTAATTTAATTTCTGAAAATTTTGAGTATTGAATTTGGAAAAATGGATTCCATATTTTGAATAAGAGGGTCCAAATTATGTTAATGAGATAATTTTTTTTGGGCATTATGAATAGTAACTACGGTAAATTTTATTTACCATAATTAAAGATAAATCAGGTAATTAAGGGTAAATATAAGATAATAAAATTAGGCTAACACCTTCCAAAATCCTATTGGATGACTAAAAGTCTACCTATATCACCTAAGGGTCAGATTATGTTATTTTAATGGACTTTTCTCGTGAACATAATTTAATTATTATTAAAACCAAAGAAAATGACAACATGTCACTTTCTTAAATCTTATAAGTATAATAATTTTAATTTAGTTATAAACTTAATGAAACTTCAAACATGAATAGAATAAAGAAAGATAATACAATTATCTACATCATATGAATTTATTTATAATATTTAGGGATTAAATAATTATCATTAATTATGACACAATAGTGATGTTGAAATTATTTTATTAATTAAAATATCAAATAAATGGTTTTAAAAATATTAAAATAAATATTATATGAACTATTTAGTGTTCTCCACTAATTTTCTAGATAGATATTACATTTAATTAATCTATTAAATCTTTTAGTTCGAACATATCTTCTGTATATAGTTTATTTAAATTCAAATAAATGAATAGTGTCAAAATTGACACTATTGTTATTTTATAGAAATAATATATTATAAAATTGTTTAAAAATCACAAAAATATTTAAAAATTATAAATTAAAATTTATATGATCGAAAATGTCATAATGTTTCAAAGTATGTAAAATTCACAACACATATGTAATTATTTATAATAATCTAAAATTTTGAATATTATTACCAAAAATAAAATAAAATTGATAAATACGGATAAATCAAGTTGATAATATTTAAACTAAATTTATAAAATGTATAAATTTTATTGTTTGATGATATTACAACCCTATATCATCTAATCTTTGGATATTAGTCATTTTGGACGTTTTTATGTGGGGATGGGATTTAATATAAACTAATATTTCTTATATTTCCAAAGGTGCCCCTCTCCTCCCTCTCCTCCTCGCACAAATGTGAGCCTTAAAGCTCGACCAACACCTGACCATTTCACTTCCCCAATTCCCTAGAAACATCCTAGATGTCCTGGTCTTCTTCAAAGACAAAGTTTAGTGCCCTAAGAGAAGGTCTCAAAGAGGTGCTTCAAAGAAGAGGTAATATCTGTTACCGATTCTTTCAACGTTATATCTTCTTCTACATATTCTTCTTTAGTTATTTCATTATTAAGTAATAACATAAGTATCACTCATATATTGATATGTTATTATAAGTATGAAAAAACCCTATTTCACCATCTATCCATCCTTTGGAAAATGAAATCACCACAAGTGCGTACGTACGGAATACCGTCTCTGCACCGTGGTGTAATCTGTTTTTCCACCAACACCTTACATGGATGGGTATAATGGTGTAAAGAATAACTATATATAGTTATTATAACATCATAATTATTATGAAATATTATACAATAAACTCCAATTCTTTTTAATAATTATGGGAACGATATCATCGCTCGTGCGTACGTACAGATTACCCTCTCCACGACGTGATGAGATTCATTCTCCATGTAAACCATAAATGAATGATTGTAAAGTTTATATAATGAATAATAATGAAATATATGAAATAATAATGCTACTGGATTTATTTATATATATTTATGTCATCTATTAAGTTTCATTCAATTCAATAAGGAAACAAAAATAGCGTTCATGCGTACATACGGCCTACCGTCTCCATGAACAATATATTTCTTTCTATTTATCGATCTATTATATATATTTATATTATGAATATATATTATATATAAATCATGTTTTACATTTTGTATGTATTTAACCATGATCTAAGTAATCATATGAATAATTACAAGTTAAAACGCGAACGACAAATGAAACGATTTTACCCAAAACGCTATTTTAACAAGAATTTACAAAAGAACGGGTAATATAAAGTCATAAGTGAACCATATATGATATAATAACAGTAAATATGATTATTTTATAAGTAAATGACATTATTTAAATCATTATACAGGAGGCTCAGATCCATACGAAGCATATCAGACATAAGGTAAGGGATAATTATTCAAATCTCATTCTTATCCAAGATTGTTTATTTGTATGTATTTTCTAGGGTTATGATTATTATCCATGTCCATATGTTCTCAAAATGTTTAATTTTCTTCCATGTATGTTTAAATTCATTTCTACCCTTTTGTACTTTTACCACATCGTGTTGAAGGAATCTTTCTTTTGTTTACCATAGGAGGTACTTTTTGACTTTTCCGACAAAAGTACGAGAAGAATGTTATTTTTAACATATACGGCATGAAAGGATTTCTACGGTTTCATAATGCCTTATTTTCATGAAGCTTCCTCCAAAATATTTCATGACTATTTTAAACAAAAAAATTTCTTTTAAAATTGCATGATTTTTTGTGAAAAGAAATTGATTTTGAAGAATAAATTATATTTTCCTCAAGAATTCATTTCAAGTGTTTTGTCAAAACCATTTTCCATCTATGATGACATTATTTCACATGTGAATGTTTCAAGTACAATGTCTCTATGATTTACACGGTTTCAATTTTCTTATGATGAAATTATATCCATTTGTTTTATATGAATTATGTGATGATGGGATGATGTTTATGAAACCGATTTTATTCTTTGGGTTATGATGAATGATTTATCTTTATTTTGTGGCACAAGTAAGAATGATTTCATTATGAGATGGGTGGGACCTATATCTCCCTCCAATGCATTGGGTAATGATTTATATCTCATGAGATAGACATGGATGGAATGGTAAGTTAATCCGGTTCAGTGTTACAGGACTGAAACGAGGAGTGAACTCGATTCAGAAAGGGACTTTGTCCACTAAGATGGTCTTGGCAGCAATGCCTTGGTTACTATGGAAATCATGACATGTGCTGAATGGTTTCCACAATTACATGTTTTATTCTAATTATATTTTTATCATGGTTGATGTTCCATTAAGATATATTCCTTACGTACTGCCACGATTTATGTCCTTGCTCAAGATTTTGATCTTTAAATTTCATGTTCATGTTTTTGCTTCCAAATGTTTATGGATTGTTGTATGTTATCTATGTTTTCCATTACTGAGAATTTGAGCTCACCCTTTTTATATTTTATTTTCCCCAGGAAATAAAGAAAGGTTTTAGGTAAGGAAAAAAAGGGGAAGATCGTTGTTGGAGTTGTTGTATATATTTCAACATGATTAGAAGTTTATATTCTGAGTTTCCAATGACACTAAACTATTACGGTCCTTGTGTGTCTGTTTTTGTTATTTATTAAGTATTACGAAAAAGTAATGTAAAGTCCATGTACATCAAGCTCCGGGTCTCTACATGACCTACATCACACTTGGAAATTAATAAATTATTCACAAAAATGTATGATGAATATATGAGAGTCTCATAGTATGAGACAATTCCCACAGAAAGGGTGTGATGATATTGACCTCCCATACTCTTGACCAATGTGTGGTCTTAAGAATCATTTTCCATATACCCCAAAGAGTGAATTCCTTTTGAAATAAGGTCCATGATTTATCACATATATGATTGAAATTTTATTTTTTTAGTTACATGACCAAAAACTATTATAAAACGCTCATTAAAGACATTGGTATATGTGAATTATGAAAATTTTATCCCAAAAAATATAGATAATTACATTCTATCCCCATGTGTTATCCGATAATGAAACATTGGTGTTTTACTTTTTTCAACCACTTTTGTATTTAATGTATATATGGTTGTTTTTAGTAATGTTTTATCAATGGAATAAATATGTCTCATTATGGGGAATATGTTGGTTTGGAATTAATTATAAAAGTTGAGTTATTTTGGATGGTGTTCATAATATTATTCTATAATTATATATTTTCAGAAGAAGTGTTTTTGTGGTTGTTGTTCCAAAAATTATTTAGAAGTGATGTTGTTTTGAAAGTTTATTAGTTCTAAATGTTCTTCTAGAAAAAGATATAAATATGATCAAAAAGTAATGATGGTTGTATCTTCAATAAATAACTTGGAGCTCATATAGAATCAATAAATAAACAAATATTATTTTATATATAAGATATTCCCCTTGTATACATAATAAATTATAAATGTTAATAATTTAAAAACTCGTAGAGCTCATACATTAACATGTACAATCCAATGATGATACAACATATATTTTGAATGATGTATCAATTATTTTGATGATGCATAATATCTAAAATAATTTGAAAATATGGAAAATTAAAAACACTTGAGAGAATATGTAATATATTTAATTTGATATGTAAAATCATTTGGATTTTACATAAGATCTTACATAGTGAGAAATGATTATGTACTAGAGCTCCACCATGATACCTAAGACCATTTAAAGGAAACAAAATATATTTTCTTAGATATGTCAGGTTTTTTAGGAGATTTTGAATGATTTGTATGGTTCTATAATTAGGGATAAATGAACAAAATACTAGTAAATGCATAATACATATGGGGTATTTTCATGAAATTTATTTGTAATATGTAACGGAATTTCCCTTACATAAGAAGTGGAAACAATTTTATGAAATAGTGTCATTATAACTATAATAAATATATATATATATATATACAACCTATTCAGGATGAATCTACTCTATGGAAATTAAGGCCACTTCATGAAGTGTTTTCTGAATATTTTATTCTATATGACTATTTCCATATGACCATGTCATGGATAAAGTCCATGTCATAGATATTTCTTATATGATAGTTGATATTATTGGAATATATAAGAATATTAAAGGATTAGATGAGTTTGTTTGAGGGTAATATATATATTCTCAGCATGATGTGTTTTTCATTTTATGAACTATGAAATGTGGCAGTTAATAATCACACATCGAAAAACAATGTATCTTTCCATGGAGGTGTCTGTCAGGCCAAGACGTATGCTTCATGATTTATAAAGGGAATTAGAATTCTGTAATATTTTTATTTATTAAAATATGAGTAAGTAAATTAATCATATTTCCATATAAAAATACCTTATATTTGAAAAGGTAAATATGATTATTAATGTGATGAAATTGACTCAGATTTGAAGGATGTTGTTGGTTCAGTTTTCCAAAATACTCACAGTGAATTTTTTATCAATAATTAAGTAAAACAAGTTATTTAATCTTAGAATAGAAAGAATAAAATTATATAAAAAGATATGTGTGGGGATATTAATCTCTATATAAAACTGACACTATTAGTGTGTAGAATAATAGAGTTTTTGATATATTTTTTACTCTGAGATATGCGTTCTAGAAAAAAAAGAATGATTAATAAGGGAAACATTGGAACTCATTGAATATATTTATATTATAGGAAGTTATATATTTTGTGACATCTCATAGAATATTAATTAGGATTCATGGTCATATTCATAAAAGATATTTTATGGATAGAAATGTTGTTATCAACAAGAACTTATCTTCACTTAGTGAATCAACTCAATAATGGTGATATTTTCTTGTACTGGCCTGTATGTAAAAGCTACATTCCTTTATTAAAGATGTGAGAAATGGTATAAGAGTAAGGTATTATACCCTTGTCTTCTATATAATCTCTAACTTGATTCCCACCTTGTGATGGTTTGATAAGAAGGTCATTATAGGCCCACTTTCCAAAGGAAGGTTGTTCATGGGGAAGATTACTAGTGAGACTATAGAATACATGTTAGAAGATATGGTTGTTGGTTTGGATCATCACACCTTTTTTAAATAATTATTTTCAAATCATGGTATCCCCTATAAATTTATTACTACTTTCTGAATCCTTGTATAAAACTAGTTGTCCATATGTTAATGATTTGACTAATTACATATAGAGATGTGAACACCTATGTGAGATAGAGGTTCTCTTTATTATTCATAATAAAATAAAGATGATATGGTTTTAATGTATTAAGGATAGGAAACATAGTATATATCACCATCTAGGGAGGTAGTCATTGTTTATGATCTTAGGAATAGGCCCATGAGAGTGGATTCACATATATCCCAATAATGGGAATCATAAACCAAGATGTTTTGTTCCATTTAATAGAACACACAATATCATTAATGACAATGTAAAAGGTATAACTACCAAGTAGTTTAATATCCTGAAGATTGTATGGCATGGAGAATTATTCCTGCAAATAGTTGGGGTTGGGATTTTTCATGGGACGCTCATTTTGGTTTCTTCAGTTTATTAGTAACTAAATATGGGAAGGTACGATCAAGATTAAACCTAGGGGGTATATTTTTCTTCAAAATATCATGAAATGAAGGAATCTTATTCACATAATATAAGATATTATAGATCATTTATGGATCATCTCCAAAGGAATCCTTGGTTTGTCACCAAAGTCATCCTCAATTCATCACTAGAGAGAGATGTTGCATCACAATTTCATCATTATTAATAGATCATAGTCTCATCAAGTATGGGGTCGTAGGATCATCTCCTAGTGGGTATCTAGATCATTTAATGGATTACACATAGTAGGAGTCCTTGATATTGGGAAACTAGGAGGAGTATCTCAACTCATGAAAATTTTGATGAAATCAAGAGTAGGGTGTCACACTAAGGTATACTTGAAAATTAATCCACATTATTCTGACCATATATGAGTAATGGTGGGTTTGGGAATGTTGATATTGAACCTTTTAGAATAATCCTATATTTCATAGTTAATTTAAATACAATCTCATGTAGTTTAAGGTGTAAAACTTGAGGTCATGTGATGGGGTTGATCCATGACATTTAATTATACGTGGCAATGTTATGCGCTATATAGTTTAGAGTTTAGTAGCTTGGACATCATGTTTATTCCAATTATGAATCTCAATTATGATAATAGAACAATAAATTAAACCTCCATACCTGTGTTCATTAAACTAAATATGATAAATAAGAGATTAGCTAATATAAACCATAATGCATGATAGTGCATGATTAGGGGTTGTGTGTGGCTTATGAATTGAGATGCTTGGTGGGGTTTCTATGTCATGAATGTAGAGAAAACTTGTGTTTGAGTGGGGCTTAAAAATTGGTGTTTCCCTAAGATACATGAACTCATATGTGGGTTATTTGAAGTTGTATTTTGGATCGTACACCTAGTAGGAGGACCACATGAGATGCCTATAGGAGAATATGAACTCAAGGTGATTATGGGGGGCTTACACAAGAATGTTTCCTTGAGATTACTAGACTGGTAGGGGAGTCATGTGAAGGTATGTTTTGGGGTTTAAACCTAGATGGAGGCCTATAAATTTTTGTATGTGTCATTAAATTGGTGATAATTGGATTCAGAGTCAGACATATGGATGAGCTTCCCTTTGATACCCGACCTGGCAGGCGAGTACGATGAAGGTATATTTTGGGGATTCCATCTAGAAGGAGGACCAAGAGGGAAAACCAAGACGAGTATCTAAACTCATGGTAACAATGGAATAGAGAGCAGTTTCTTAACAAAAGGTAAATATTAAGGAACCATGAGGTGTATCTCAAATGAATATAGATATGAGAAAATAAAGATGTATATCATAACTCATGTTGTTTATGGTATCAATAAGATTATCTCATCATAAGGTAAATATAGAAAATGATAGGGGTGTCTTGATGACATGTTTTTTTGGAATACATGATTAGTATATCTAATAATGTTATTCTTTTAGGATCACGATTTGTCTTATAGGTATTGAAACTTAAAATATTTCTGATCTGGACATAATTTTTTTATGTAACTCCATTTGTCTTGTGGGGCAGTGAAAAATGAGATATCACCATGATTGCAACACATCATTAATCCCAAATAGGGGTTTTGGGGTGGTTCCCCCATTGTATGAACTAATGGGATCCAATGTAAGATGTCATGAATGGCCTCATGGGATCAGAATTTATTTGATTGTCACGTTATAATAACCCTCCACATAATGGTATCGTCATGATGGTCTACATATGTAGACCTTGTGAAGGGGACTCATAGTCAGCCTTCATAAAGATTCTTCATAGGGGGATTCTATGGAATCATTTGCTTTGGTGATTTATAATTATGTAGTGAATCCATCAAGTGTTGAAGGGTTTCTCCTATTCTTGATGTCGTATTCCCATTCTACCTTGAGGTATATATGTTGTATTTATAGGAAATGGTTTTTAAAATCATTCTTTAATAGATGGATATTTATGGATAATGGGTGGGCTACATGATCATTCCACCTATATTATGTAAAATATGGTCATATCTCACTATTTTGTGAGACATATGTATTTGAGGAGGACATATCACAATTGAATTTTATGTCTTCCTCTAATATATGAATAAGAAAGGTTTATCATGGTTTTGTGATAGGAATGATAATGATATATTAATGAGCATATTTTCTCATATATTTTTTCATCAGACTATGTTTTATTTTGGGAATGATGTCGACATCATATGGATATATGAAAATTACGTGGTCTACAGTGAACATCATGTGAAAAAATTTATTTACCGAATTTCCATCATAATTAGTTGAACCCTAACATAAAACGACCATAAATTTTGATTCATAAGTCCTTTTTATCTCCCCAACTAGTTAAATAAATGTTTTTGAATAAAAATATGCCATTAAATATGAGGTATACCCACTATCATGAGGTCTTTTAGGATACAAATTTCTCATAAGCCCCTAAAAATGGGTTTTTAATATCAAAACCCTTTTCATCAGTAATTGGTAAAATTCATGGCCTTATTCTGGAGGGAGGTTCTCACCAAAACATTTCCAAATTGGGAAATATATTGGAGGTATCATTATAACTTGGTGTGTGAGATGTTTTATGACACATAGAAATACCATTTTCATTTGATTAATGTTGGGAGATATGTTTCTATTCAAACTCAAATTGTGCATACTTGGTGATGAATATTTCATGATTTGGAAGAAAAGATTTTGACATGAATTTATTAATAAAAATACTTTTTATATAGAGTAACCCTAGTCTTAGAGTGATGTCGCCTAAACCCACACACAAATAGTGAGTTTGGTGGATTTTGGTAAAAATAGTATATTATAGTTGTTTTGTACTTAGATTATCCTAGTGTAGGTTAACAAAGTAAGATTATTATGTCTTTATAGTATGCCATACTGAATTTACAGAAGATATAAAATGACGTGTGTGGGTTCAGTTTTAATTGAAAAACAGTATAAATTAAAATAATATATATATATAATGGTTATATCAATTTCAAAGTTGGAACACAATTATAACCCTGATAGTAAAGAGGTAAACATCATTTTGGAATTTGAGAGTTTGGGGATTAATTATTTATAATTTGAATGAGTTTCATACAATTATTCATGCCCCCCCCCCCACTCAGGGTATCTCCCACTAATGACCCAGATGATTATAACATATACATATGATGTGTTTTTTGAAATATTATAATGTATTATTTGATGATTGCATATTATGTTAAATAAATACGATAAAATTCATATTTTTTATATTATGGGAAATAATTTCATATGATATGTGATATCATATTACTATTTACTAAGATAACCATAGTTAAAATTTTGGGTATGTTTTAAGGTATTGTTTTGTATAGAATCATATTGATCAATTCATATAAAATATATTTTTGATTAGGATAATTAAATGTTCAATGTTAATGTTCTATTTATACACTTTGTTTACTATCATTAATACTAGATATATTTGGGAGTATAAAATGATTTTATATGATAAACTGATGTATATACTTAGTTTAGGGTTTCAAACAGCTTATAACCATTTCCATTACTCAATCATTTCCTAACATTTAAGTAAATTTAAGGAAGTCTGAAAGAGTGTACCAAAGTCCTATATAAACATTATGAATTCCATGAAAATAGAATCCCAAATAATTACCAATTCCATATTAATTATTTATCATATATTTATTAATTTTCATCATGTGATACTTCCATGTCATGGTGTGATGTAGAATCCCACCCAAATAATGGGTGATTCTAGTCAGATGGTACAAACACCATAGAGAAAGGATTCCTTTGGTTACTTTTTTGTTATCATCAAATAGTATAATGATTGAACATTATATATACATACTAATTTTATGTATGGTATACATGAGTTCATTGTTATATATTATACGTGGTTTGAGTTTCATATTGTGGATATTGTGCCCTCCAAGATCACTAGTACGTATTTATTTTGATTAATTACTTTAATAGTTTCAATTTGATATTTTTAAAGAGTCATAACTTAAATTTTTATAAAATGGGGAAAACTGGATGGGGAGAATAGTTGGAATAAGTATAGTGCAAACCATGCACCAAAACCATTCATAACAAATTGAGGATATTTGTGTAGTTTTCATAGTTGGAATAAAGTTCTCCAAACTGTGTGGCCCTCTTTTAAATATATGATGTAATGTTTTCTATGGGATGGTAAGATTTATGGTTGGTATGCATTTTCGAGAAACCATATTTAGAAACCAATGAATAAAACCATATATATGGGGGGTAAAAATGAGTATAAACTACACAATTGGTGAAAAATTTCTAAAACTATTTTTCCAAATCATGGAGATAGCAAGATTTCTTAAGATGTGTGAAATTCCCTCCATACCCTAAACAAATTATAACCCATTTCCATAATATTTTAGCACACTCATTCAACCTATGACTTATCAATGGAAGAAATATATTCCTTATAATTTCACTAAAGTATTATCTAATGTAATAATAAGTAGGAATTAAGGTGACTTTGATTTCTATCAATTTTTTCTGCCCCTCTTTTCCTTTTCTCATTTTCCACTTTATACATGTTCTACTTCCCATGTTGGCCATGGTGGATAATATTATAAAATAGGATGCGTTTCTAAAAAATATTCTTCTGGGTCTTATTCTTTTGAGGATCCCTTACTTGATTTTATTAAGATATTTGACAGTGATGATGAGTTTTTATTTTATTTAATGTTGGTTTATCTATATAATGAATCATCACATTGGAATTCCATTTAAACATGAGTTTTTTATTCTATCATTCTATTATGATTTAATTTAATTACTAAGGAATTATTTATGTTCATTCAATTTGTTTCGTAGGACTATTTTTTAAAAGGTAGGGGTATTAAATTGTTTTTATTTCAGTCCCAAATTTATGAACCAGGGTGTTTGATGCAATTATTTAAAGATATTTTGATTCAAAATAAGTTTTTAAATTATTTTTTGAAATGGAAATGTTTTAATAACAATATATCCATACTGAGTAAGACTAAGATTTAATTAAAGGATCATTTGTTATATGTTTATTAAATTTTATTTTGTTTATTGAGTTGACATACGGTGTTAGCCATTTTTTTTTGAGTTTGTATGATTATTACTTACTAGAGATTTAGAATCAATGGTACATATTTCAATTATTGGAATAATGCTTAGCTATTGAGCATTATGATGTGAATAATGTATTTTTAATGATTATGGTGTTATAAGGATTACCAACTAATGATACCAAAATGGTAAATATTGGTTGAGTTGAAGTTAGTTTCACATAGATCATCTAGTGTTCTGAATCGTGGTCCTAGATCCCCCCTCCACCTACTTCTTTATGTGTGACTAAATAATTATGGTATATCTGAAATATTATTGTGATGTGATCTTCATCATGTTCATACTTTATTATTTTATTATATATTATTTTTAATTTTTATTCTCTTTTTTTATTTCTAGAACACTGCTTTCTTTATTAAACACCAATTGTATTTTTAATGGGATCCAAAAATCTAGTTTGGAAAATTTGATCTATTTTTATAAAAAGGATTTTATCAAGATAAAGATTTCAAATAAGTATCAATGGTTTCGATGTTATATATATCATGTATAATCATGATAAAATCCAATTGGGATATTTCCTCATACCCTACATATATCCATTAGGTTTATACAAACATTGTTATTTTAAATTCAGATTAGTGTAAAGGAGTTGTGTCTTATGGTGGTGCTTCTTGATTTCTTCTCTATACTTAATGATAAGGATTTATGGTGACCATAGGTCCCATATAAGTGTATCATGTTGATGTTTTTTGGTATTGCCTAATTTTTGGTTTATTTTAAGTTTTTTTTTGTATCAAACATGCCAAACATGAAATTGTTTTGATTAATATATATATGTTATATTTTTATAAATTTTAATTTATTTTGTTTTTTAAGTGATATTAGATTTTCTTATACTAATTTTTTTGTTATAATCAATTTGGATGTTTTTTAGTATTGTTTATATTTAATCTTATTCATGGATTTCCCTGATATAGGAACCACATTCCTAATTTTTTGGTAGAATCCATGTGTTTTTATGTGTTTTAATGGATAAATCATTCTCAATGGAAATATGTGTTTCCCTCAAATCATGTCACCGGCAGTTGGGGATATTTAATCCACTTAAAGACTTATGGTGTGTTGGATCAGATTACATGTCAGGTTAGAAAAGTATGTTTTTATAGTAATATTATGTTTTGGTTTATTATTTACTTCTAGTACATGAATAATTTTTTTTACCATTTTAAAACCTTCAGTGGTATCAAAACCATACTTTAGATTTTTATTCTAGAAATATTTTCTAAAATAAATAATTTGGGTATATTGTATTTCCAAAAATAAATATGATATGAATTTTCTAAAAGAAAATGGATGTCATATTCTGTATCATTAATAATTGAATAAATTTTGAATTTTTTTTGGAATATTATTTGTGGGTATCATAAAATGTGATATTGTTTTCAATTTATAGCTTATTTCTGCTTGTGGTAATGGTAAAATACGAGATTTTTATATATTGTAAATTATTATATGGGGAATCTTATCCTATGATGGCATTTTTCTTTATCATTGTCTAACTGTTAAATAGATCCCAAAGTCGACAAGCTATTATTTGTTATATGATTAAATAAAATTCCCAATGCCTTATGGGATTTAACATCGTTCTTGTATAAGGAGTTATAAAATATTATATATCCCATGTATTAATCATATCTTATTATTAATATAACTTTAGTATTGTATCATGAGTTTTTGAATATCAATTGTACAATATGATATAATTCATGCATTTTCCTGGCTTATGATGCACAATATATCGTTAAATATGATGTAAAATAAAATTGGATTTTTTCTACTTGTATTTCAATTACGAATTAAATTAGATAATTTATAAATTATATTTATATTTTGGGAAAGGGAATTTTTGGGTGTTAACTGAATTTATAAAATAATTTTTAACTAATTATTTTTAAAGTGTTTATAAATAATTAATAAGTTTGTTTGAAACATTTATAAAATATATCCCTAATATTAAAAAAATTTATTATTAAAATACCTTTGGTTTACATGGAATGAATAATAATTTTGAAAAAAAAATTATTTAAATTATAATGTAACTTAAATATTTTTATAAATAACTAATGGAAAAAATTTTATATTGAATTGTTAATAATTCCTAATTGTTAATTTTTCATATTCACCTTAGAATAACAATTTGAGAAGTTATTTAAACCATATCAAAAGTATTTTTGATAAATTGGTATAAAAATGAATAAATTATATTAATTATGTTATATTATGATTATGTTAAGTTTTTATATTGTAGATATGAAATATAAAATATTTATAACATAAAAGTAATATATTTCTGTGTATTCCAAATAAAATATAACATGATGAAATTCATATCATAAATAAATGTTAAGTGGTTATATATATTTGATTACAAAAAATTCCATAATAAATAGAAAATTTTTAAGGTGTTTATAATTTTTAATTTATGCATTGTATATAAATGTTTATCTGACATATAAATTTATTAAATATTCATTTTTTTATTTCTCTCTTTATTATAATATATAATTTTTTAATATTATGAATAGATGTTGGTCTTTTTTATTGAGTAAAATTGCTTCAATGATTTATCATACAAACATTTAATGACATAAATGTTAAGTATGATAATTGATATTGTTTTATTTTACATTTCATTTTGATTTTCTTAAGTTATAAGATTGAATTTATAATTTAATTATAGGTTATACATATTTGGTTTTAGAATTATGATGGAATTTAAGTATCACTTGAGCAAATAAACATGGATAAAAAGATTTTTAGTTAAATTGTTCACTATATTGGGAGATTAGGATATATCTAGAAAAGTGATGTTTGATACCTATCAAAAAATTATTACACTTTTTAGGATTTTTGATTCATTTGATTTTAAAACATTACATGAAACTATTTCACGTAACTTATAAATGAGATATTTTTGGATTTTTATAAATATAGTTGGATTTTAATTAGTGTTAGAATAAAAAACCTATAGGGTGTGTAAATAGTTACCGATCAATATTGTATTCTCACATTGATTTAGTGGATGTATTAGGGTTTCAAAACAAAATCATTATAAGCATGCATACATGTAAGGGGAATAAATGAGATAAGATGGTTAAATATTTAAAACCCTTTTAAAATAATAAGTGTTGAATTCTTTCCAAAGTAAAAACGTGTCATGTCCTCCATCATCCAACCTAGTGGATGTTATAATTTGGTTCCCATGGATTTGTGTGTATAAAGAAATTAGTTTATGGGTGACCCTAATATGTTTAGGTGCATGTATCTAGTGTCATATTTGGGTTAAAAATAACTTTGAATCCTAATATGATTAAGATGCAGAGGAATAACGTTGAGGGAATCCCTATTATAAATTACAATAAAGAGTTATTCACTCAATCCTCCAAGAGTCAAATAAAATATGATTGTTTTGATTTTATACCAAAATAGATAAGTCATGGGAGAAATGATAATGAAATATAATTCCATGTGAAATATAGATCTAGGGTCATAAATGGATAAGATTTATTTAAAATGAGTTATCATTTTAGTGGGATCATGTTTAATAAATTTTTTATTAAATGAATCTAGAATATTTGATCAACCAGATTCTTCCTTAGTGGTCTAGAGGATTCTATCTTGGAATTCATAGTGTATTTTTATCATTATTGACAAATAAATTCAGGTTTTGTTTCATTCTTGGTTCGGATTACCATACTCTTTATATATCCTCACAATATATCTTATCTTATTTTCTTGTTGGAACCAAAATGGGATTTTTATGTTCAGTCTAAGAGGTTTTATATAGTATTTGTATTTTTCTTGGGGATCTTAGATCATGAGGACCCTTTCTAAAATTACATGGTCTCCATTTCTAATAGTGAATATTTGTACCTCCATTATTGTGGTATGTGTTTCTAAAAAAGATTTAATTCTATAAATTTTTTATTATTCAATTAAATATCACTAGTTTATTCATTTAATTGAATTGATTCAGGATTACAATGGATTTTTTGTAAGTAAACCAAGTTTTCAATGGGGGTTTTCTTTATAAATAGGGTTTTCACACCATTAATTTCATTAAATGATTAAATGGTTGTTGTGGTTCCAAAATGGGTTTTAAAAAACATATTGTCTTGGATTTGGAAATGTTTTATAAATTATTAGCATGGGATTTAAATCTATTTTCACAAACAAGTCACATTAGGAGCCTTAAGTGCATTAAGAAAGTAATTTCACTCGTAGTGTGTGTAATGCCACTAGAGCTTTTATCATATCGACAGACTGCAGAAGGGATGGATATTGGTTGGTACTAATGTATGAATGGTGTTGGATTATTTTATGTCTAATACATATTCCAATTGGACTAGGGCAAAATACGACATGCTTTTTCCTTTACATACTATTTATTTCATGATGGATGTTTTCATGGATTGGTGCTCACATGTTTTTCACATGGTATTTTATCACATGGTTTGACATGATTAGTTGTTTTATGGATATGTGTCCATATGATAATCTTATGGTGTGATTATAGACCTTCAGGTTTTATCAATTTTCATATTCTTTTAATTGTGAATTTGAAAGGATTTTATGAAAAATGAAAAAAATAATTTAAAATGTTTTGGATTTATGAAAAGGAACAACGAAATGAATTATTTTTAAAATATAAAACTAATAAATTATTGTTATTAGATCTTATATAGATGCTATCATGGAATCCTATTGGGCTTTTTTCTAACACCCTACTTTTTCCTTTAGATGATTGAACATATATTTTTGTTAGACCTAGGTAAATTGAAGGGAATGTTATACTATAGATTATTATATTTTTCAAATTTTCTTTCATTGGAGTATGGTTTGGAGGCGATGTTTAGTCACAAAGGCACTTTCTGGGTCTTGTCTTATCAAACTTTCAGGGTTATCATGTCAATTTTTTATTTTTTGGATCTTAGATGTATCAATTCCATCAACTTGTTTAATATAGTTGTATGATCTATTTTGTTTTATATAATACATATTTCTATAATCTTGTTTCACCACACCACCATGGTAGGTTGGATCCTATGGCTTATCTAGTTAACTCTAGTTTGTTCATTTAAGTGTTTTTACCATTTTAATTTTTTATAAGTTCATGTCTGGTGAGATTCATTATCTAACATTATATCCTACTTCATATATATATATATATATATTTGGATTATATTTAGTTTATTGAATATAATATTTATTGGAAAATTGAGGGTTTTTATATTTGGATTTAGACAATGTTGGTTAAGTATAACAAATACTTTTTGGGCCACTCAGTTTATAAAACACATTTTTTATCTCAAGAAAACATTTTGTATCTCAATATGAAATCCTACCAAAAATTTCCTTAACACATATTCACAAACATTTTATTAGGACAAACATTAATTATTTTAATGAATCTAAATCATATTTGTTGTGTTATTGATGATTTTCATGTTTTATTTCAGTAAACTATTTTTATTGAGAAAAATTATAAAAATAACCATGTCTAGAATTTAATACATGAACAAACTACATGTGTAATGTACATAAAAAATAAATAATTTGATTATAAAATGATGGTTTAGTGATTGCTTATAAACTACAACACATTGTATGAAAACTTAATACATGAACAAACTACCTACCCTAAATGGTAGACCAAGATATCAAATGAAGAAATAAATACAACTCAAAGTGACTTCATGATAAAACTACCTACCATATGAGGAACCTAGTTATCGTGTATTGATTTGTAAAATTTCTCTAGGTTTTGTAATGAATACATGTGTTATTATAAGAAACACATGAATAGAACTATTTACAATATGGATAGATGTACCTAATATGAGTAAAATAATGATAAAATACAAAGTGATGATATTAGCATGAAAATTTAAGTACCTACCACTTGAATAAGTCAAGAAACCATGATAAGAGAAGTACCTTCCATAAGAAGGAAAGTACCTAAAGTGATTTTTAGAGTACTAATCACTTGATGAAAAGTTCCTACCACATAAATGAATGTATCAAAATTTCCTAGTAACCATAAGCTAGTGTGATCGTTCCTATGTATAGGCTACCTACCATGTCTAAAATGCATGGGAGTATTTCACAAATTTCTAATGAATAATTTTCCATGAATTAATTGATGATTCAATTAAATTAAGGGCACATTGAATGTTATCCAATGGAAACAGTTATATAGAGTTATTTTTAAAAGAAATAAAGGTATTTGGATAAAGAGATACATATTATCTTAAAGATAACCAAAGAGGAACATATGTGTAAACCTATACTACATCGAGGACTCATTCAGAACAATTTACAAGACTCTGAATATTTGAACTTCTTGTGAATACTCAATTGAATCTTTATAAAGATAAATTCATGTAATTATGAATAACTAACGGTGATCGATTTGAACTGCATCTAATTTTCACATATCTCATATCTTTCTCTTTATATTTATGATTATCTTTTAGTATATGTATTATTTTACTCAATTTATATATAAACATATTCTCATATACTAAACTAGAGAGTTATTTACACTCTCTTAAATTCACATAATATATACTCCCATTTATACCTATAGAAGAGGTCATGTGTGACCGAGACCATTTTTATCGCATGAAGAACCATTTAATAGGATTTAATATAGCATGGATTGTCTTATTAAATTTTTTAGAAAAACTAAAACATAATTGTGGATAAAATTATTCTATAATAAAATGCTTGTAAGAGGGTGATTTGCATGTAGAGTGGATAACCTATCATCCTGAGACTGAACCCCTTGTATAATTTTTTGTATGATTTTATAAGTAGTTTTATTTATTTTATACCAAACTAACATATCATTTATAAATTATTTAAAAAAACATTACACTAATAGTTAAAAAATTGTTTTTTTATATAAGTTGATTGGTTCAAGTAAATTAGTTTCAAAAGTTATTGTTTTTTAAAAATTACTTTAACCATGCTATGATCGATCTTTTTTGAGATGATTCTCAAAAGTGAAAATTATATAAATCTATAGTATTCATTATCTGGAAATTTTTTATCAAATTGGTGAATTTGTGTTTTCTATATATTTATCAGAAATTCTAATTTGAAACTAAATTCACCCCCTCTGGAGTATTCTTCTAAGACAAAAAACCTATAATAATTTATTATGAAAATTAGTTAGGGATATCTCAAATTCATTGTTTGAGTGTATAATTATCATTCCATATAATGTTTCAGATGATCACAACATAATTATTTAATAATTAATAAGTAATGTATTTATAACATAATACATTTTTTTTAAAAATCCTTCAACTCCTTTAAAAATATACTGTCAAATCCATACATAAGTGATGGTCTCATATCAAATATAAGAGACTACTAGTAAATAATATGTTTGGTAAATTTTCGTTTTTTTTGAACTTGTTACTTCTTGATGTAATTATTAATGCATCTTTTTGTGTCCATTTTATAAAAACCTCAAATTAAAAATTTTTAATGGTTAAAATATATAAATAAATTCATTTTCAATAATGGAAGTATTAGGAATCACATTATGAGAGTACAATTGCATGAAATTTTGTTGAAAATTCATTAATTAAAAAAACAAAATTTTGATGTTAATAACTATTATTTTCTATGTAATTCCCAAACCATAGTTACCCATATTCATTGTTTCTATATATATACTAAAGAAGGAATTTTTCTTGTTGACGTGTCACCACCACATTCTTCCACGACACTCCTACGCATTTCTCACGATTTATTTCCTTAGTACACTAACCCCACCTCCCTGTATTTTCAATCCTTCCATGCTAGGGTTACCAACTTCCTCGCATCCGGCTACCTTCATTCTTCATCTCCGCTCCGACCTCCGGAACTCCATCTTTGTACACCGCCCTTCGGTTCCACATCTCGGGAACTCTTGTATCCCCATCTCCTTCTTCGTCTGCTCCCTATCGCCAACACTCCTCGTATCCTCATATCCACCTCCTCATCTCCATCTCTGTTCACAATCATCTGTCTCCTCGACTACAGAATTCATTCACATCACCTCAGCTCCCTATCTCTGTTAACCTTCACCTCCTTTTCCTTCCATCACCTTCGATTTACTGCTAAGAACCTACTGTGTTCCAAAACCTGATCCACTATCAACCACTGAAGATGACCTGAAACAACCTTTTAGCGAACCCCCTTTATCATCACCAGAACATATTCAAAAAATTTACAAATCTACATCTTGGCAACCAGTATGTTCTCCTAATTCTGAGGAAATTTTCACAATTATACATGACTTTATTCTTAGATCAATGTGTCATAGATTCATTGGCGACATGACTTTGTCTTTCGATGCATTCTACAACCACTATCCTTATTTTTACCTCTGGTAACCCATCAGTTCATCCGTATTTGATATTATCTAATGAAAACGATCAATTTTCCTTAATTTTATCTTCAGTTCTTCTAAGCTAATTTATATTAACCCATGTTGTGTTTTCATATGATGTGCTTCATGATTTCTTTTTCCCTATGACATATACTTTGATTTCATAACATTATATTTTAATATATCTGTAATAATATGATTCGATTCTTGTGATTTTTGATTTTTTTTATTTTGTCAACACCATTAAAAGTGGTATGTCAAAAAATAGGAACCATGTCCTTCGATAAAAAAGTAATAGATTTAAAATGAATATGGACCAATAGACTAGGAAATTTCTCCTCCTACCCATGTTTACACCAACTGACTTGCACGAACGGTTCTGGGTCTCAAAACTAGAGTCTTCAGGGTTGTGTTCGTTAAAGAAGAAGCCCACAATCCCATTTTCAGTGTTCTAGTGATTTTCTTTTCAATGAACTATGTGATTCTTTTTAACCTATTTTTGTATGTTTATTCCTTTATGTGACTGTAGATTAACTACTGTATTGGTTTTTACTACGACAACCATTCCAAAAGTAGTGGTTATAGCCCTATTTTTTGGATTTAAGCCTTCAGTTACAGAAACATTAATAATCATTCAAGTTATTGAGTAGAGGAAATATTAATATAAATTAATTTCTTTAGTTTTTTCCTTCATTTCTCATCCCATGATCCTATCCTGATATTTCAGTTTTATTAAAGGTACAATGAATGAGGTTGGGATATGCCTTTACGGCCTGCTAAAGACTTTTCAACCCAAAATAGATCAAATAAATATATGATAGAGATGATAAATAATATGAATAGAGAACAACCATCAACTGAAGTACTTTTCAGGGGAACTAATAATGTGAGCCTTTCGATGAATGCATAATTTCTCTGAAAAAACATAAACTAATGTGTTTAATATGTTTTAAAATAATTTTCAATTAATAGAATTAATTTTTTTAATCAATTAAATATGTTTTTTATAGTGTATAATTTCAATAGTTTTTATGTAATGTACATGAAAAATATAAATATTCTGCATTGTATAAGTTCAGATACATGAATTTATTTTTAGATCATGTATTAACAATTTCAATCCTTGAAAACCATCCACCTATATGCATTAATAAATTTTATTATGTATTAAACAAGTCAATGATTCAATACCATCCATCTATATGAATTTTTTTTTACAGATTTCTGAAAATAGAAACATATTTATGTATTCTAAATCATATTTTGGTGCTTAATATATTTTATTTTGTCATTAAAATCCATATGTTTCATCAAACAGACATCATTGGATCAAATGTCTTATACAATAATCATGTTGTAGGCACTTACAATGAATCTAAAAATACTTTCAAGGTAAAATCTTTCTCAATGTAGGCATATCTTCTATAGTGAAACATTGTTTTATTTATCATCCCCTTGTGGAATATATTTTTTTACTTTCTATCAGCCACTGATAGTTTATGTGTCGAAGAATTCATTCTGGTAAGACTATAATATTATTTCAATACTTTGAAGACAAGCAATCCATTTTCAATTGATATTGTCTCTTATGTACATGAAAAATACAAATATTTTTCTGTGTATAAGTTCAGGTACATGAATTTATTTTTAGATCATGTATTAACATTGTCAATGCTTGAAAACCATCCACCTATATGAATTTGTATTATATATTTTTATTAAAATAGAATCATATTTATGTGTTCTATATCATAGTTTAACTCTAAGTTCTTAACAATGAATAAACTGATTCAACAAAATAACTATAGTTTGTTTATATATTAACAACTGTAATGATTTATAATATCATAAATTTTCCAAAAAACAATGGATACAACCCTAATCTCTGGATTTGAGGCTTGAATTATAGGTACATTAATAATCATTCAAGTTATTGAGTAGGGTAAATATTAATATATATTGTTTTCATTAGTTTCTTCCTCCATTTTTCACATATTAACCATGTTAATTCTTGAAAACCATCCATCTATATGCATTTGTTTTACAGATTTCTAAAAATTGAAACACATTTATGTATTCTACATCATAGTTTGGTTCTAAATAAATTTTCTTATGTCATTAAAATACATATGTTTCTTCAAATGGGAATCATTGGTTCAAATATCTCATATTATAATAATGTTGTAGGCACTAAAAATGCATCAGAAAATAATTTCAAGGTAAACTCTCTATCAGTGTAGGCATATCATCTATACTAAAACCTAATGTTATTTAACATCCCCTTGTAGAATATATTTCTTCCTATCTATAAGCCACTGATAGTTTATGTGTGGAAGAATGCATTCTAGTAAGACTCTGGTTTTATTTCAATGCATTAAAGACAAGAAATCATTTGTTAATTGATATTGTCTCTTATATAATTTGAGTTCTATAAATTATTTCCTCTATTAAACTTCATTATGCATCAGGACTGGTGATCGTCACTTGGAATTATACCTATTTTCTATCGTTGGTGATCAAGTGGACATTTGGGATCATAATAGGTATGATCTGGGCTCTGTTTTTTTCCCTGGATGGTAAGACTGTGATTTATTTCAATTATTTTAAGACAAGAAATCCTTTTTAACAATTTATATTCTCTCACATCTAATTTGAGTGATTTTTATTATGTCCTCTATTAATATTATTTACATTTCAGGGATGCTTCTCATCACTAGGATAAATACCTCTTTGTCACTACTGTTGTTCAAGTATACATTTGGGATCACTATAGGTTTGATCTGGAATCCATTTTTTTATTTTTTTTTCTGGGTGTGGTACCAGAAATGGTATTTTTTATAATTTTATAATGAATATTTTTATAGTCTTACAAAATCGTACTTGTTGATTTTTAATGTTAAAAAACACAATATTATTTCCATAAATTTGTCTTAGCCAGTGCATAAATTTGAATGGGGAAATGAAACTATCCCATATGATCCTCAAGATCTTAATGTTTTGGAATCATTAGGAAGGTAGGCTCACTGATTTTAAACTATTATGTTTCTCCCTCACCATTTTTCTAAATGAATATATTAACATTTGGGTTTTGTTTTATTCAATTACCCTTTTATTTAAATTCCAAAAATCATTCCATGCTTGTGTTCTTTTAAATCTTCAGGCACCCTTCTATCCTAATGTTCAGGATCAGTTGCATGGATATAGCTCACTAGTGTTGGATTGAAAATATGAGTCCCTGGGACCAATCAAGAGATGTCTAGTGAAGGAGACATTGTATCTAAAGGGTATGATTGATTTATTAATGGTTATGAAGTCCCTAGCAGCACCTTCTAGAAACTTAGTGGGAATACATTCAAATTACATAAGGAAAGGATTTAATATAGCCTTATGAAATTGTTTCTTTGGAAATTCATTCTGAGAAATTAGGTCCCCTACCATGAACACAAAAAATTAGGCCCCCTTTGTAATTTCATTTTTTCTGGGTTTCTGGTATGCTTATATGTAATTTGTGTGTTAGGGGTCTGCTTATATAGAAACTATGATTTGGGGTTAATTGATGGTTTTCTCTGGTGCAGGTAGAGTTTATAACACAATAAAATATTACTAGGGGCTAGACACTATGATGGTGGAGATTGGGTGGGAATTGAAGATATAGCTCTGATTATGGAATCTATGTTTTGGGTGATCTGGTTCTCGACTCTGGTGGTGGTGCAATGTTCCTGGTATTCTTTGTTATTGGTTTTAGGTGTCTTTTCCTACAATTATTTTTCTAAATGACTTTCATCAATTCCGTCCATAATTATATGGTTTCTGATTTCTTAAGTGAGTATCCAATGGATATTTCACAGGATTATCTTATCAAATTCCCTACTAGACCCTCATCGGTGGCCTGATGGCTTTCAGGTTCCCTTTAGGTGCGCCCCATGTTGATATTTTTAAGTTTTAGGTTTGATTCTGTATTTCCTTGGATAATTTTGTACCCTTATCCATTTAAAACCATTGTAGGTTTGGTTCTGTATATTCTTAGATAATTTTGTACATTTATTAAAATATCTCATTTTATCTTTTCTCGTATTGATTATTAAAACCACTATTCTATTTTAATTGTCAACACATTTTATTTCATAGTTAAAGATCAATTTTTTGTTGAATGATTTCAGAAATGTATTATCAATCATATAATTTAATTATTTATCCCCATAATAGCTTTCAATTCCCTTAGATTTATCCTTATTTTCTTTTTGATATAATATATTAATACATTATCCACTTGTATTCTAATAATATCTACCATTTATTATATTTTTAGTCTAAAAATTATATTGTGTTCATTAACATGAAAATATGTTTTTAAATGACGCAAACTCAGCTGATTTAAAAGAAAATTGAATAGTTTAGTGCATTTTCATGGGTGGAGTACTAGTTATTATATAACATTGGCATGATCACAAGAGAACAAGTCTCGAAATTCCAATTAGTTTAGTATCCATGGAAGTACTAGATAAAAACATAAGTTTTACATTAAATCATGAAATAATAAACATTGTTTCCACTTTGAAAACACACATATCCTCTATCCTATCCTTGTAGGTTAATCATAATATACTACTTCACATCATGAGAAAAATAAAACAAAATAAAGGGATGAGATCAGATGCTCAGTAAGGATAAAAATATAGCGGAAACTATCATAAATAAGAATAAATATTTAAGGCAATGTATAAGACGAAAAAAATTCCTTTTAAACCTAACCTTTATCATGATATGGAAAAGATAAATCAAATAATTCCTTTTATTTATTCACATGGATATTATTCTAGTCAAATAATAACATATAATATCATTTGTTAATTTCATAATGATGGAATGCATAATTATAGACATCATAACCACATAGTGAAGGCCTCATTCCAACACTAAAAATAAGATTTTGTCAAGTCCTTATGCCGAGAATCTAGATTGTCTCATGAGACCTATCGATGCTTCGAAAAAAAATAACGGGCTCCGCCCATCACTTACTAATTCCAATTCATTCCTTATTTGAAAAGGTTAAAACCTGACACAAACATTCATATTAAAACTAGCATACAAAATTTTAATACTTTTACCATAAACCATGCATAATATAAAAATAAAACATCCACAATAAAACATATCAACACACCTTCAATACAATATGCATGATTGTATCATAATCGATCAACTTCAAGAAGGTGTAAATAAATCAAAGGATGTTGACATAGATGAAATCAAAACTATTTGAGGGAAATATATATTTCTATTTTGAAATAATTTAATTGTCACATAATTATAAAAAGAAAACATTTATTTTGAAAATATTCTTATAAACATAGAATGGAATATTAGATGGTGTTATAATGGAAGAAAATAGTTGCACCCACCCTATAAGTTAAAAAACCTTCATAACATAATTCGTCGAAAAGGTCAAATAATACCTTGTTTGGGAAATGAAAGAAACAATTCCACTAAAAACATATTATAAAAAGTCAAAAAAAATTGTATAAATTGAATTAAACTATATTATAGGAAATAGTAAAAATATTTTGAAAAATATTTTTATGAAACACAAATGTGTATGATAAAGAAGTCTCAGTAGATACTTTCATAAAAACAACCTCCGATAATATAGAGATTGTAAAATTAACCCTTACTAAGTACTTTTCCATGGTCGAGGGTATGTTAACCTCCTGTATAATATTTGAATAATTTTCATTAAAATATACAAGAACCAAATACGTAAATATGATATTATATATGAACCTGTTATATTGACATGTTAGTAATATTTCAGTGGTATCATTGTTTCGGGTGTTAAATGATTCATTTTACTTTATATGTTTTTTTGTGTAAGTCAAACGTTTTTGGGATAGGATGTAACTGATTAATATAAAGAATTATAGTGAGTTATTTAAAAAAAATTAATCATAAAATGAAAATTATTCTTGAATGGTTATGATGGGAAATAAATATCATCGCATTCATGGAGACGGTAATTCGTACGTACGAACGAGTGACAATATCATTTTCTTGAGGGTAAAATCATATTTAATTGGAAGTTGTATCATATATAAAAAATCATTAACATTTTATATATATTATTTACATCAATTACACTAATTATTATACCCATCAAAATAATGAGGTGTTGAATAACAAACTACACCACAACTTGGAGACGGTAAGCCGTACGTATGCATGTATGGTGGCTTTGTCATTCATAAGATGGATATAATAATGAATATGGTTATACCATATTTATAATAAAATCACAGTATGTATATGGTATTGGAGTTATTATTTTGGTTTGGAAACAACAAAGAATGGGGAAGTGGAATAAAAAAGAACTTTGAGAGAGGTGATGAAATTATTACCTCTTCTTTTGGTGCTTCCAATTTGATTTGATCAAAAGGGCTCCATAGGATGTTTTTATGACCAATATATGGCCTATGGTTTGAAGTTAGGGATGTTGAGAAGATATTTGAGAAGGGGTTGGCTGAGCCAAATGGATTTGGTGGTGTGATTTTGAGAGAAGGGGAAGTACCCTTTTATAAGAGAGGTGATAGTCACTTTAGGAAAAGCATGAAATTTTATTATAAAATTATTTTCGGTTTATAATGGATCCAAAGTGATTTATTTAGTGAAAAAGGTGGGTATGCATCTAAATCTTCTCAATAAATAGTTTTTAGACTAGTTTCGGTCACCATATTAACAATATATTTTAGATTTAACTCTTAGTTAAATAGTTTAGCTTTTACAATGTCTTCTTGTATTTTTATATTACATATTTATTAAATGTACTATAAAATTACAAGAAAACATAAATTGGTTCATTAATGACATATATAGCATTTTATAAGTCATTTTTTTGATCCTTTTTTTGGAATATTATATAATTTAATAATATAGTATTTTTTTAACCTAATTTATGTCAATTTTGACACTATTTAGTATTTGGATTTTGTGAAAGTAAAAAAAACAAGATTAATTCGAAACAAAATTATTTAATGAACCCTAACATTTCATATTAGACTATAAAATTCGTGTAATGAATTAAAAATCCCAATTTAAATTTATTTTATATTTATAATATCAATTATTTTATTCATTCATTAATAAGATAATTAATGCATTATCATTGTGTCACAAATAAATTTTAATTATTTAATGTTTAAAAATAATAAATAAAATAACTTCATGTAGGAAATATTTTTATCTTTCTAATTAATATTTATATGTTAACTTATATTATATATAACACTATATTAAAAATGTTTTAGTTATAAAAATTTGAATTTGACACTTTTAACTCTTCTTTAAATAAAATAATAATAAATGTCTTAATCTAATACATGTTGGAAAAGAGGATAATATATTATTACTAAGGTTGATTTTGGTCTAAATACATGTATCCGATAGAATTAGGACATGTTTTAGGGTAATTATAATATCATTTTGACATTTAATTACCCTATTTGCTTTTAACCGCGGTAAATAAAATTTTAAAGTTACTATTCACCAAAAATTATTTTCATCCAAATGAACCACATTTTACATACTGATGTTAATTTTTTCTCTTGTATTTTTGAAATTTAATTCATAGAAGTGGTAAAATTACATTTTCTGAAAATTTTCAAATGTGCCTAGAAGGTGGGTAAAAGACGTTATGAA
The DNA here is from genome assembly GCA_963277665.1 of Viscum album. Taxonomy (NCBI): domain Eukaryota; kingdom Viridiplantae; phylum Streptophyta; class Magnoliopsida; order Santalales; family Viscaceae; genus Viscum; species Viscum album. The sequence continues at coordinate 253,751,580 of OY728128.1, read as the reverse complement.
GTTCAATAAAATTTTATACGTCTAATTTTTTTATAAAATAAATCCAATAAATTATGTTGAACTTATATAGGTATTTTGTATCTATTTTTACTTAAAATATATTTATATAAAAAGAATAATTATTTAAATAAAAATTTGGTTTTAAACAATAATGCAGTGTATTTCACTATTCGTCAAAAAATGAATGTTTTCAAAAAAATACAAAAAATTTAACCTAATATAATTATGATATTCCAAATCCAAAAATGAAGCCCATATTAAAAAATAAAATTTATAAAATTTGAAAAATTTGGTATTAATATTCATAATGACTAGTTTGATTGGTCGTTGTGTGTGAGAATTCGAAGTTGCGTACAACCCAAGATATTGTATTATTCAAAGAGTAGTTTACTGTGGAAGATTGGGGTGTTAAATTATTACCTCCTTCAAATAATTTATTTCGCGAAATATCTAGAATATTACTACAAAAAAATATTCGGGTGCTTCTTCATCATAAGATCCTTGGGTTCCCACATTGCATCTTCCAACTTATGGATTCTCCATATAATTTTTACCAAACGAGTCATCCAGTTTCTCAACACTTGTTCTATAGTATCATGAATCCTGATAGTCTCTTAAAAATAAGATAGATCAGGTTCCAGTTCTATTTCTTCATAGGTGAGTACATGCGTTGGGTCGGTCATGTATTTTCTTTAAAGTGATACACAAAATACGTCATGAACATTAGAGAAACTTTGAGGCATTTCCAAAAAGTAAGCTACAACTATAATTCATTCTAGTATTTAAAAAGGTATGATGTACCTGGGACATAATTTACCCTTCTTATCGAATCGTATACACGCTTCCGTGGAGATACCTTCATGAAATCATGATCTCCTACATTAAATTTCAAATCCTTCCTTCAAATATCGGCATAGCTTCTTTTCTATATTTGAGATTCTTTGATGTGGGATTGGATAATATTCACCTTTTCTATTGTTTCCTCAACAAGTTCTAGGCCAATGAGTTTTCTTTCACCAACATCATCCCAACAAGTTGGTGTGCGACATCTATTTTCATATAATACTTTATATGATTCCATCTGAATAGCTGAGTGGCGGCTATTGTTATAGGAAAATTCTACCAAAGGGAAATATTTATACCATATACCATGAAAGTCAGGTGATCAATATCTCAAATTGACTTCTACGGTTTCAATCTTCCATTCTTATTGTCCATCATTTTGATGGTGGCAGTAAGTTCTTAACTGATGTTCAATATCTAGGGATTTCTGAAGACATTTCTAGAATCTTGAGGTAAAATAGGGATCACGATCAGAAATAATTGATAAGGGTTATCCTTGAAGTAATACAACTTCATTAAATATAGTCTTACTAAATGTTCAAGTTTTAAATCTACTCATATTGAAATAAAATGTGCTTACTTGGAAAGATGATCATCAATGACCCATTTTGCATCATTACTTTTAGGAGTATTTGGTAGCCCAATGAAAAAGTACATCTTAATATCATCCCATTTCCTATCTGGTATGGGAAGTTGATGCATGAATCCTCTAGGATGTTGTCTTACAGTCTTCACGTATTGAAAACCCATACATCTCTACACATAATCAGCAATCACCCTCATCATGTTGTCCCACCAAAAATGTTCCTTACAATCTCTATACATCATAGCACAACTTTGGTGTATAGTGAAATTTGAGCTATGCGTATCATCCAATAATTCCCTTTTTAGATCAGGTATGTTAAGAACACAATGTCTCTTCCAAAATTTCAAAATTTCATCTTATTATACGACGTCGATCAATATCCCATCATTTAGAGCATTAATTTTCTTTTGAAACTCCTCCTCATCAGTCTAAGAAATTTTTATCCATTCTAGTAAAGATTAATTGGTAACCATTTGAAAAAGTTTTGATGTTTCCCCCTCCATGATTATTCCCATAACCATATTTACTAGATCCATGAACATAGGATACCTTTCAACTCTCATCTTGTTCAATACTCAATGATCCTTTCTTCAAAAATAATTTTCCACCTAATTTTCCTTCCCCAAGTGGTAAGGTATAGGGAAATCATAATCCTTCAGTAGTTCGAGCCATCTCCTTTTCCTCATTTTGAGTTTTTTTGAGAATACATAATTCAATCTCTTGTGATCGGTATAAATCTCACATTTTTTCACCATAGATATAGTATCTCCATATCTTCAATAAAAATATTATAGCTTCTAACTCATGATCATGAGTGGGATAGTTTTGTTCATTAATTTTTAGTTGTCATGATGCTTAGTCAATAACTCTATCATTCTACATAAGGACACAACTAATTCCTTTCTTTGAAGAATCACTATAAATAACAACCCCATATTTTTCCAATGGTAGAGTCATGATAGGATAATTGACTAATATTCTCTTCAATTATTCAAAATATTCTTCGCACAATTTTTCCCAAAAAAAATTAACCCCTTAATGTGTGTTCTTGGTTTATGGGTTATCCAATCAGGGAAATTCTGGACGAAATGCTGATAATATCCTACTGAACCAATAAAACTGCATACCTCGGTTATACTCGTCGGTGATGTCCATTCTTGGATTGCAATTATTTTTGAAGGATCAACATAGATTCCATCCTTAGAGACAATATTTCCATGAAATTAAATCTCATGAATCCATAATTCTCACTTGATAATCATCCAATATAATTCATTTCTTCTAAGAGTATTTAGAATAGTGCGCAAGTGATTTTCATGATCATCGTAGCTTTTGGAGTATACCAATATATCATCAATAAAAACCACTACAATGTCATCAATATATTCCTTGAGAACTCTATTTATTAGATTCATGAAGACATAGGGTGCATTAATTAGTCTAAAAGGCATTACTGTAAACTCGTAAAGCCCATACCTGGTAGGAAATGCTATTTTTGGAATGTCTTCCTTCTTCACACACAACTAATGATATCCCGATCAATGCTCAATATTTGATAAATACTGATCTCCATGAAGTTGATCAAATAAATCATCAATGTGATCTATGGGATACTTTTTATTTATTGTTATAACATTGATCTCCATGTACTCAATTCACAACTTCTTAGTTCCATCTTTTTTCTTAACAAAAAGACCACGAGCTCCCCTTGACGAAACACTAGGGAGAATAAATACATTATTAAACAACTCTGCTAGTTGTTTCATTATTTCCACTAAATCACCTGTGGCCATTCTATAAGAGTTCTTCGATATGGGCCTTGAACTGGGAATTAAATCAACGGAAAACTCAATTTCTCATTCTGGAGGATGTCTTGGTAAATCCTATGGAAACACATCAACATATTCTTTAACAATAGTTAAGTACTCTATTAGAACATTACTTCCATCATCCATATCTATTTTAATCTCTTCCTCCCCAATTATTTAACTTAGTAGAGAATCTGGGGGTGGAACTAGATGAGAATCAGTTGGTGACATTTCTTTTACAAAGATAAGTTATTGCTAATCATCATTTGAAATTATAACCTACTTGTTCTTACAATAAATTTTCACATCATTGTCGGAAATCCAATCCACACCGAGGATTATATATAATTCAATCATGGTTATAATGGCGAGATCAGCAGATAATTCACTTTTATATGAACTAATGGGAACTGATTCCCAAAACATTGTTTCAATGATACTTCCCTTGGGAGTTTTCAATGACAACTCCCTTATTAAAAAAAATTGGAAATATCTAATTTTCCTATAAAACTGGGAATATACAAAATAATGTGATGATCCAAAATCAAATAAAGCATTCGCTAAATTTGATGAAACCATTAAATTACCTGCCACTACATCATTCGAAGTTTCAATATCAATAGTAGTGATCACATAAGCTTTTCCTTGCTCCATTGACCTTTCTTGAGATACGTTTCCTTGGTGCTTAGGACATGAATTTGAATAATTCCCCATTTCTCTACAATTGTAGCATTAAACATTGACAACCTCTTTATTTCCAATGAAATCATGATCTTGGTGGCCTTTTTCACCACACTTATAACAAACTCCCATTCCCTTTAGGAATGTATTGGGGTGTTTCATCCCACATTTACTGTAAGATAGAAATTCAATTTTCCTTTCTTCAACTTACTTCTATTTCCAGAGTGTTCAGTAGATATCGTCTTCTACTGCTTTTCTTTAATGATTTTAGAAGTAGAGAATTCTTTTCCTGTCTTGATAGCACGTGGGACTATATCTTCGTACGAAGAGAAAGATACTGATACTAATGCTCAACCGAGAAATGTTTTTAACCAATCAATGAAACGATCAATATTAAGCGTTGGGTTATATATATAATCGGAAACATGCCTTGATACCCTTGTAAAGTCAGCCTCATACATTGTGACATTCTCATCCTCCTTTTTCCTTAGACTCATAAATTGTCTTTTTATATCTTTTTGATGGTCACAAGGAAAGTATATTTCTATGCAAAGATCTTTAAACACCCACCATTCCATATTTTATACTCATTTATCCTTCTTTGTGTTTTGGATTAATAAAGACCATTGATCTGCTTCTCCCATAATGTGATAAACTTCCATGAAATCGTTTTCCATTTTTCTACTCCCCAAAGCATGAAATATTTTCTCTAAAGAAATTATTCATTTCTCTGATAAAAATGTATTTGTAGCCCAATTTAATGTTGGAGGTTATTTCCTCACAATGTGGTCTAACATTGATCCTCTACATTGTGGATCATGGTGCTTCATATGCATAAAGATATTATTCATAATCTGAGTGAGTTTTATTTGTATGGTTATTTGTTTTTTAGCACCAGTCGCATAAACAACTCCACTATAATTATCATGAGTATGAGGGAAATCCCTACATTGATTACATGTATTGATTCAATTTCCATTACTTCCATTAGGTTCCATTTCTAAATAATGGAAACACTAGATTATTTTATGAATCACAATACATAATTCCATACATGTAAAATAATTAACATAAATTGAATAGTTCTTGCATATAATCCATAATCATAAAAAAATGTTTTCTTTGAGAAATTATTTACTCATAAATCCTTCATAATGGTTTTTAACGAAAATGTGAATTATCCTACTCATATACCCCGGTAGTGTTGTAACAAAGTGTGTCATAAGGCCTGTTGTCGTGTACCAGGATACCCCGGGTCAAGCCCAAAATACCTTGTCAGAGTTTTCACTCATAGGTACTTCTGTTCCAGAGTTTCCTATACCTACTCGTATCCAGAGAGAAATGTATTTCTTGGGAAACTCAAAAAATATATTCATAACCAGAATTCTAGAAAGCTCTTCTATACTAATCCTCAATGTTTATCTTAGGGTAATGTTCTCTAATCAGAGTTTTTTAAATTCTAGTTTTCATGGTTTGTAAAAAAAATCCTCTGATACCAACTGTAAAACCTCGACAACTGTTACCCAAAGTCTGTGAATTATTACATAACATTGGCATGATCACAAGAGATCAAGTCTTGATAAACAGATTAGTTTATTATCCATCGATGTACTAGACACATACATACGTTTTTCATTACACCATGAAATAAGAAAACAACATTGTGTCCCCTTTGAACACACTCATATCATTTTCACTATCCTAACAAGTTAATTATAATATAATTCTTCCCATCCTAGGGAAAAGAAAACATAAGATAGGGGTGATATCAATTGCTCAGTAAGGATAACAATATAGCGAAAACTATCATAAATAAGCATCAACATTTAAGCAATGTATGAGAATAAAAATACTTTTAAAGATAAACATCTGAATAATATGGCAATGATAAATCAGATAATTCCATTTACTTATTCACATGGATATTCTAATAGTATAATAATCAAGTGTAGTATAAATAGCTAAATTCATAATTATGGAATGCATAATGTTGGACATTGTAACCATATAGTCAAGGACTTATGCCAGGACTACAAAAAAGATATTTTCAAGCCATTATTCCAAGACACTATTTTTTCTTATTAGACCTACCAATGAATTAAGGAGTTATAGTGGGATCCACCTATCACATACAAAGTCAAATTCATTCCTCATATGAAAAGGTTGAAAAATAACAAAAATATTTTTATTAAAACTAGTATAAAAAATGTTAATAATTTTACCATAAACCTTGAATGGTATAAAACTAACACATACACATTCAAACATATCCCAAAACCTTTAATACAATATGGAATGTTGTATCATAATAAATCAACTTTATGAAACTGTAAAATCCATCAATGGATGATGACAAAGATGAAATCAAAACTATTTGAGGGAAATATCTCTTTCTATTTTGAAATCAATTAAAAGTCACAAAGTTATAAAAGAAAACATTTATTTTGAAAATATTCTTATAATATTTTACGGTAATATTCAATGTTGTTATAAAGGTGAAAAATATCCACACCTGTCGTATAAGTTAAAAAACATTCTTACCTTAAATCATCGAAAAGTTCATAAAGTACCTTGTTTGGAAAGAGACAGAAATATTCCTTTAAAACACTTAATAAAAACTAAAAAAAGGTTATAAATGACTTTAACCAATATTCTAGGAAATATTAAAAATGTTTGCAAATACATTTTTAAGAAACTTGTATGTGGATGGGAAAGAAGTCCTAGTAGATACTTTTGCAAAAAAACAACCTCAGATAAAAAAGTGATTGTAAAATTATCCCTTACATTGTAATTTTCCTTGGTCGAGGGTATGTTAACCTCCTGTATAAAAGTAAAACCATTGTTATTAAATTATACAATAACCAAATACATGAATACAATATCGTATATGATCTCTTAATATTTCATTGACAATAATATTTCAATAGTATCATTGTTTCAGGTGTAAACTCATTAATTTTCCTTTATATGTTTTGTTATGAAAGTCAGGTTTACTATGGATTAGATGTTTTTTATTCATATTCAGAATGATATTAAGTTCATAGATATTATTTTTAATCATAAAATTGAAATTATTCTTGAATGGTTAAGATGGGGAATGAATCTCATCATGTTCGTGGAGACGGTATTCTGTATATACGCACAAGCGACAATATCATTATATTGATGGTAAAATCATATGTAATTGGATGGTATATAATATATAAAGAATCATAATATGTTATATTTTTTAATTACATCAATTATACTCTTTATTTTACCCATCCAAATAATGAAGTGTTTAATAACAAACTACACCACAATGTTGAGATGGTAAGTTGTACCTATACACGTATGGTGACATTTTCATTCATAGGATGGATAGAATAATGAATATTGTTTTACCATATTTATAATAACATCACAATATATAGAAGGTACTAGATTTATTATTTTGTTATGGAAACAAAAAAGAGTGAGGAAGTGGAATAATAAATGAACATTGAAAGAGGTGATGAAATTATTATCTCTTCTTTGGGTGCATCCATTTTAATTTGATCGGAAGGGATCTATAGGTTTGATTTATGATCAATGTAAGGCCTATGGATTTAATTGAGTGTATTGGGAAGATATTTGAGTAGGTTTTGGCTGATCCAAATGGTTTAGATGTGTGATTTTGAGAGAAGGGTAAGTACGCTTTTATAAGAGAGGTGAGGGTCACTTTAGGAAAAGAATGAAATTTTTTAATAAATAATTTTCAGTTTATAATGTCTCCAAATGGATTTATTTATAGGATATGGTGGGTATGGGTCGAAATAAGATCATCCAATAGTTTTTTGACATGTTTAGGTCACCATAATAAATTTATCCTATATATTTAACTCTTTGTTAAATAGTTTATCTTTTACACTGTCTTCTTGTATTTTTATATTATATTGTTGATAAACATACTATAAGATGACAAGAGAACCAAAAGTACTTTATTAATTAAATATCTATCATTATATAAGTCTTTTTTCCAATCTGTATATTTTTAGTAACATTATATCATTTAATAATACAATATTAGTAATAAAAACTCATTTATGTCAATTTTGACATTCTTTAGTATTTGGTTTTTATGAAAGTCAACAAAACATGATCACTTCGAAAAAAAATTATTTAATAAAACATAACATGTTAAATTAACCTATAAATTAGTGGAATTCATAAAAAGACTCAATTTACATTTATTTTAATATTTATAATTTCTATTATTTAAACCATTCATTAATAAGGTAATTACTGCATCATCATTGTGTCATAAATAAAGTTAATTGTTTAATGTCTAAAAATTATAAATAAAATTTCATGATGTAGGAAATTATATTAACTTTATAATTAATATTTATAGTTGAATTTATATTATGTATAACCCAATATTAATTTTTTTTTCTTTTTTAATATTTGAATTTAACACTTTTAATTCTTCTATAAATAAAATAATAATAAATGTCCTAATCTAATCCATGTGGATCAAAGAGGATACTTTTTTTCCTACGGTTGATTTTGGTCTAAATACATGTATCCTATAGAATTAGGACATGTGTTAGGGTAACTATAATATCATTTTTACATTTAATTACCCAATTTACTTTCAACTGTGGGAAAAGAAATTCAAAAGTTACTATGCACCAAACATTATTTTTATCCTATTGAACAACATTTTACTTACTGATGTCAACCATGCCTCTCGGTTTTTTGAAATTCAATTCACAGAAGTGGTAAAATTACATCTTATGAAAATTTAAAAATGTTCCTAGAAGGTGGGTAAAAGACGTCAAGAATTTAAATAAAATATTATACATCTAATTTTTTTAGAAAATAACTCTAATGAATTACATAGATTATATATATGTATTATGTATCTATTTTGACTTAAATTTTATTTAAATAAAATAAATAATTATTTAAATAAATTGTCTGCTTTAAACAATAACGCATTGTTTTTCATTATTCATCAGAAATTGAATTTTTTCTGAAAAATACCAAAAATTCACACAAACGTAATTTTCATATTCAGAATCCCAAAATTAAGTCCATTTTGAAAAATTAAATTTATAAAATTTTAAAAAGTTGGTATTACTATTCATAACGGATACTTTTATTGGTCATGGTGTGCTAGAACTCGAAGTTGTGTACAGTGAAAGCTATTGTATTATTCATAGAGAATTGTACTGTGGAAGCTTTGGGTGTCACATTCTTCTGTCATTAAAATAATTTCATCCTAGAAATTTCTAGAATATTACTCCATAAAAAGATTTAGGTGGTTCTTCATCATATGTTCCTCGGGTTCCCACGTTGCCTCTTCTACCCTATGGATTCTCCATATAACCTTTACCAAACTATTTGTCCGGTTTTTCAACACTTATTCTCTTGTAATAATAATCTTTATAATCTCTTCACAATAAGATAGACTGGGTTCCAATTCTATTTCTTCATAGGTGAGTACATGCGTTGGGCCAAAAATGTATTTTCTCAACAGTGATGTGTGGAACACATCATGAACTTTGGAGATAATTGGAGGAATTATCAAACATTAAGCCACAACTCTAATTCATTATAGTATTTAGAAAAGTCTAATGTACATGGGACATAATTTACCCTTCTTACTGAATTGTATAACACCCTTCTAGGGCGATACATTCAGGAAAACATGACGTCCTACTTCAATATCCAAATCCTTCCTTTAGTTATCTATATATTTCTTTTTCCTTCCTTGAACGGCATTGATGTGGGTTTGGATAATATTAACATTTTCTGTTGTTTCCTCAACATGTTCTAGGCCTATGAGTTTTCATTCACCAACACCATCCCAATGAGTTGGTGTGTGACATCTGTTTCCAAATAACTCTTCAAACGGTGCCATCTGAATATCTGAATGGAAGTTATTGTTATACAAAAATTATACCAGAGCTCAATATTGATCCCACATATCTTGAAAGTCATATGACCAAGATCTCAACAAGTCTTCTAAGTTTTGAATTGTTCGTTTTGATTCTCTGTTAGTTTGATGGTGGTAGGAAGTGCTTAAATGCAGTTCAACATATAGGGATTTCAGAATACTTTTCTATAATATTGATATTAAATGGGGATCATGATCAGAGACAATAGATATAGGTACAACTTGAATTCATACAAATTCATTAATATATGGTGTTTCTAAACGTTCAAGAGGTAAATCTTATCATATTGCAAGAAAATGTGCCAACATTGTAAGTCAATTAAAAATGACCCATATTGCATCAATCCTTCTTTGAGTCTTTGGTAGCCCCAAGAAAAAGGCCATCATAATATCATCTCATTTCCAATCAGGTATGGGAAGAGGCTTCATGACTCTTCTAGGATGTTGTCTTCCACCCTTCACTTGATGAAAAATGAACCAACTTGACACATAATCAACAATCTTCCTATTCATGTTGTCCCACAAAAAATGTTCCATCAATTCAATATATATCTTAGTGGTACTAGGGTGTATAGAGAAATTGGAGATATGGGCATCATCCAACTATTCCCTATATAGATCAGGTGTGTCTAGAACACATATTACCTTCCCAAATTTAAAAATTCCATCTTCATATAGGACATCGATCAATCTCCCATCGTTCACAACATTAATTTTCTTTTGAAACTCCTCATCATCTATCTGAGAACTTTTTATCCTTTCTATTAAAGATTTATTGGGAACAATTTGCAAAAGTATTGAGGTTTCACATTCCATGATTATTCCCATATCCATATTTACAACATCTATGAACATAGGATCCCTTTCAACTCTCATCTTGTTCAAAACACCATGATAATTTCTTCTCAAAGAATTTTCCACTTAATTTTCCATCCCCTAGTGGTAGTGTATAGTGAAATTATAATTTTTCAGTAGCTCAAGACATATCCTTTTCCACATGTTTAGTTCTTTTTGTGAGAAAATATACATCAAACTCTTCTGATGAGTATAAATCTCAAATTTTTCAACATAAAGATATTGTCTCTATATCTTTGAAGAAAAAATTATTGTTGCTAACTCAATATCATGAATGGGATAGTTTTTTTCATGAATTTTTAGAGTTCATGATGCATAGGGAATAACTCTATCATTATTCATAAGGACACAACCAAGTATTTTCATTAAAGAATCACTATAAATAACAAATTCATCATTCCCCGATGGTAGATTCAAGATATGATAATTGACTAATCTTCTATTCACTTATTCGAAAAATTTATCACTCGCTTTTTTCAAATCAAATTTAACCCCTTTATGTGAGATCTTTGTTAATGGGTTTTCTAATGAAGAAACATTCGGGAAAAAATGCCTATAATAACATACTAAACCAATAAAACTACGTACCTCGGTTATACTCATCGGTGATGGCCATTCTTGGATTTCCTTTACCATTTAAGGATTAACATAGATTCCATCCTTATTAATAATATATCCAATAAAAGAACTATTCTAAAGCCAAAATTCACACTTGCGAAACATCCCATTTAATTCATTTCTTCTAAGAGTATTTAGAATTGTGTGCAAGTTATTTTCATGATCTTAACAGATTTTGGAGTATACCAAGATATCATAAATAAATACCACTAAAAAGTCATCAATATATTCCGTGAAAACTCTATTCCTTAGAACCATGTAGATAGAGGGTGCATTAGTCAGTTCAAAAGGCATTATTGTAAACTCGTAATGCCTATACTTGGTACAGAATGTTGTCTTTGGAATGTCTTCCTTCTTCACATATAACTGATGATATCCTGATCGAAGTTCACTATTTTAAAAATATTGAGCTGCATTAAGTTGATCAAATAAATCATTAATGTGAGGTAGGGGTACTTTTTCTTTATTGTTATAGAATTGATTTCACTGTAGTCAATGCACAACCGCATAGATCCATCATTTTTCTTAACAAAATGAAAAGGGGCTCCCCATGGAGAAACACTAGGTAGAATAAATACTTTATTACCCAACTCTTATAGTTGTTTATTTACTTACACTAATTCCCCATTGTCTATTCTATAAGGGTTCTATGATATGTGCCTTGAACTAGGAATTAAATCAATTGAAACTCAATTTCTCATTCTGGAGGATGTCCAGGTAAATCCTCTAGAAACTCATCAACTTATTATTGAACAATATGCACATCCCCTATTTGAACATTCCTTTCTTCACTAATAGTTTTGTCACTATATTCCTCTATAATAATTGAATTTATTAGAGCTACGGGAGGTGGATCTATATGAGAATCGGATGGCGATGTTTCTCCTCTAAAGATAAGTTATTCATTTTCATAATCAAAAATTGTAATCTCCTTGTTTCTTACAATAAATATTCACATCATTGGCCTAAATCCCATTCATATTTATTATTATATCAAAATCAATCATGTTTAGGATTATGAGATCAGTAGTTAAAGCACATTTATAAGCCCTAATGGGAACCGATTCACAAAACTTTGTTGCAATGATAGTTCCCTTAGTAGTTTTTACTAACAACTCCCTTTTTAAATAAAATTGCAAAATATCTTATTTTCGTATAAAACTGGGAAGATATGAAACAATGTGATGATCCATAATCAAATAAATCATTGGCTAAATTTGAGGACACCGTTAAATTACCTTCCACCACGTCATTCATAGCTTCTACCTCTGCAGTAGTGATCGCATAAGCTTGTCCTTGATCCCTTGGCCTTTTCTGAGGTAAGATTCCTTGGCACTTAGGAAATTAATTTTTATAATTCCCTATTTCTCTACAATTGTTGCATTCAACATTGATATCCACTTTCTTTCCCTTACAATCATGATCTTGGTGGACGTTTCACCGCACTTGTAACAAACTCTCATTCCCTTCAGAAAAGGATTTGGGTGTTTCTTCACACATTTAGTACATGATAGAAATTAAACTCTTTTCCTTCATTCCCTTATTTTCATTTCTATAGTATTCAGTAGATATCTTCTTCTCTGGATTTTCTTTATAGTTGTAAGACAGAGAATTATTTTATGTCTTGATAGAACATTAGACTACATCTTCGTACAATATGAAAGATTCTGAGACTAATTATCAATGGAGAAATGGTTTTAAGAAATCAATTAATAAATCAATCTTACTCCTTGGGTTATGTATACAATTTGCAACATGTCTTGCTATCCTTGTAATGTTAGCCTCCACTTTCCAAAATTCTCATCCTTCTTTTTCCTTAGACACAGAAATTGTCTTTCCATATCTGCTCGATGGACATGAGGAAAGTATTTTTATATGAAAAGATCATTAAAATCCCTCCATTTCATATTTGATACTTCTTCATCCTCCTTTATGTTTTGAATTAATGACCACCATTGATCATCATCTCTTGTGAGGTGACAAACTGCCATGAAAACGTTTCCTTTTCGCTACTCCCCAAACAATGAAATATTTTATCTAAGGAACTTATCCATTTATAAGCTACAAATGGATTTCTAGTCCCGTTGATTGTTAGTGGTTGTTGCCTCATGAATATCCCTAACATTGAACCTCTGCATTGTGAATCAAGGTGCTCCATACGGGTAAGGTTATTATTCAAAACATAATTGAGTTGTCTCAGTTTGGTTATAAGTTTTTAGCACCCGTTGCTTCACTATCTTTAATATAATTATCTTGAGTATGAGGGAAATCCCTACATGGATTATATGCAATGATATGGTTTTTATTCCTTCCACTACACACCATTTCTAAGCAATTTCTTTCACTAGAATAGTTTACAAATCACAATACATAATTCCATACTAGTAAAATACCTAACAAAAATTGAATAGTTTATGTATATAATCCATAATCATAAAAATGATTTCTTTGAGAAATTATTTAATCATAAATATTTCATAATGGTTTGTAAATTAAATGTGAATTATTCAAAGAATATCTCATGGGAGTGTCATAACAAAGAGTGTAGCAAGGCCCAGTGTCTTGTACCAGGATACCCCGAGTCAATCAAGAAACTACTTTTCGGAGTTGTCACTCCTAGGTAATTATGTGAAAGAGTCACATATACCTACCGGTATCCATACATGGATGTATTTCTTTGAAAACACACTAAATCTCTACATTATAAAAATTTTAGGAAGTTATTCTATACTAATCCTAAATGTTTATCTTTGGGTAATGTTTTCTAATTAGAGTTTTTCTAAATGTAGTTTCAAATATTGTTCTAAAATTTATATGATACCTACTGTAACACCTGAACCCTAGTAACCTAAGGTCAGTGCATTATTACATAACATTGCCATGATCACAAGATATCAGGTATCTAAAGACAAATTATTTTAGTAGCCTTGGAATTACTAGATACATACATTGGTTTTACATTACATCATGAAATAAAAAAACCCACATTGTGTCCCCTTTGAACACACTCATATCCTTTGGACTATCCCTGCAGGTTAATCATAATATAATTCTTCACATCCAGGGAAAAATAAAACATAAGAAAGAAGTGAGTTCAATTTCATATCAAGGATAACAATATAGAAAAAACTATCATAAATAAGAATAAACATTTAAGGAAATGTATACAACTAAAAAAAGATTTTTAAACCTTAACTTCCGCATAATATGGAAAAAATAAATCAACTAATTCTATTAACTTATTTACATGGATATTCTATTAGTCGAATAATAACATGTAATATCAATAGATAATTTCATAATGATGGAATGCATAATGTCGGACATCATAACCACATATTCAAGGCCTCGTGCTAAGACTACAAATATGATTTTGTAATGGCCTCATTCAAAGCCACTATTTTGTCTCAGGTGACCTAACGATGCATCGAGGATCTACAGAATGCTCCACCCTTCACATACTAATTCCAATGCATTCCTCATTTGAAAATTTTGAAGTATAACATAAACATTCATTTTAAAAATATAATACTAAATGAAAATAATTTAACCATAAAACATTAATGGTATAAAAATAATACATCCAAAGTCAAACATATTACATTACCATCAATACAATATGGAATATTGTATCATAATAAATCAACATCAAGCAAGTGTAAAATCCATCAAAATATGTTGACATAGATGAAATCAAAACAATTTGAGAGAAATAAATCATTCAATTTTGAAATCATTTAGAAGTCACATAATTATAAAGAAAAAATTTATATTGAAAATATTCTTATAATCTAGTAAGTTATGATTCAAAGGATTTATAATGGTGGAAAATAGCCGCACCCGCTGTATAAGTCAAAAAACAATCTTACCTTAATTCATAGAAAATGTCATAAATTACATTGTTTGGAAAATGACAGAAAGATTCCTTTAAAAACATTTTATAAAAAGTCAAAAAATGGTATAAATGACAGTAAATTTTATTCTAGGAAATAGTACACCTAGTTGGAAATAAATTTTTAAGAAAAAAGGATGTGGATGAAAAATAATTCCTAGTAGATACTTTCAAAAAAAAACCTCGAATAAAAAAGTGATTGTAAAATTAACCCTTACCTTGTAAATCTCGTTGGCCAAGGGTACGTTAACCTCGTGTATAATAGCTAAATCATTGTCATTAAATTATACCAGAACCAAATACATAAATATGATATCATGTATGATCTTCTAATATTCCTTTGTTAATAATATTTCAGTAGTATCATTGTTTTGGGTTTTAACAAATTCATTTTTATTTATATGTTTTGTTACATATGTTTTGTTTGTTATGGATCGGATGTATTCGATTAATATCAAGTATAATATTATGTTCATAAAAAATTATTTTTAATCATAAAATGGAAATTATTCTGGAATGGTTGTAATGGGGAATGAATCTCATCGCGTTCGTGAAGACGACAATCTGTACATACGCACAAGTGAAAATATCATTCTATTGACGGCAAAATAATATGTAATTGGAAGTTATATAACATATAAATAATCATGAACATGTCATACTTATTATATACATCAATTATACTCATTATTATACAAATCCATATAATGAAGTGTTGAATAACAAACTACACCACAACGTGGAGACGGTAAGCTGTATGTACGCACGTATGGTGAATTCTTAATTCATAGGATGGATATAATAATGAATATGATTGTAACATATTTATAATACCATCACAGTATGTAGAAGTTACTGGAGTTATTATTTTGGTATGGAAACAACAAAGAAATTGGAAGTGGCAAAAGAAAATAACTTTTAAAGAGGTGATGAAATTTTTATCCCCTTTTCAGGGGCTTCCTTTTTGATTTGATCAAAAGGTATCCATAGGTTTGATTTATGAGAAAATTAAGGCCTCTAGGTTTAAGTGAGGGTTCCTGGGAAGATAATTGAGCAGGTTTTGGCCGATAAAAATGGCTCTGGAGGTGTGATTTTGAGAGAAGGATAAGTAATATTTTATAAGAGAAGTGAGGGTCACTTTTGGAAAAGCATGAAACTTTATTATTAAATAATTTTCGGTTATAATGGTTCCAAATGGATTTATTTTGAGAATAAGGTGGGTATGGGTCGAAAAACACTCAACCAATAAGATTTAGACATGTTTAGGTCAACATAATAAATTTAACTTATAGATTTATCTCTTTGTTAAATAGTTTAACTTTTACAATGTCTTCTTGTATTTTTCTATTACATGGTTATTAAACATTCAATAAAATTTCTAGAGAACAAAAAGTTGTTCCTTAATGAAATATTTATCATTATAGAAGTCCTTTTTCTAAACCTTATATTTTTAGTAATATTATATCATTTAATAATATAGTATTTGTTTAAAAAACTCATTTAGGTCAATTATGATTCAATTTTGTATTTGTTTTTTTAAGTAAAATAAATTCATTAATTTGAAAAAAAAATTATTTAATCAACCCTAACATGTCATATTAAAATATAAAATTCGTTTAATACATAAAAATTTTCAATTTACATTTATTTTAATATTTAAATTATAATTTTTTTAATCATTCATTAATAAGGTAATTACCACATCATCATTGTGTCATAAATAAATTTAATTATTTAATGTATAAAATTACAAATAAAATAACATGATGTATGCAATCTTTTTATAATTTGGATGAATGTTTATATTCTAATTTATCTTATGTACAACCCTATATTAAAAATTTTATAGTTATTAACATTTGAATTTCAAACTTTAAACTCTTCTTTAAATAAAATAATAATAAATGTCTTAATCTAATCCATGTCGATAAAATAATATCATATTTTATTACTATGGATGATTTTGGTCTAAATACACTTATCAAATGGAATTAGGACATGTGTTAGGGTAATAATAATATAATTTTTACCATTACATACCCTATTTGCTTGTAGTTGTTGTAAATAAAATTCAAAAGTTACTATTCACAAAAAATAAATTTCATCCTATTGAACCACATTTTACTTAATGATTTCAACCATTTCTCTCTGATTTTCATAATTCAATTTAGGGAAGCGGTAAAATTACATTTTATGAGAATTTTCAAATGTTCCTGGAAGGTGCATAAATGACATTAAAAAGTTCAATAAAATATTATACATCTAATTTGATTATAAAATGGATTAAATGAATTACATTAAAATTATATAGTTATTATGTATCTATTTAGACATAAAATAAATTTAAATAAAATAAATAATTATTTAAATAAAAAGTTTTTTAAAACAATAACGCCGTGTTTATCACTATTAATCAAATATTGAAATTTTTCATAAAACACCAAAAATTCACCCTAATCTTATTTTGATATTCTGAATCTAAAAATGATTTAAATTTTGAAAAATAAAATATATAAAATTTCAAAAAGTTGGTAGTACTATTCATAACATCACGTTTGATTTGTCGTTGTGGGATAGTACTCAAATTTGCGTATAGGGTAAGCTATTGTATTATTCAAAGATAAGTGTATCGTTGAAGCTTGGGGTGTTAAATTAAATTTATAAATTTTTATAAATTATTCATTATTATATTTTTGACATTGGCATTAAAAATATACCTTTGGGATAATAGTTGTAAAAATATATAACTATATATATTATTTTTTTAATTTTTACCCAAAGGTATATTAAGAACTAAAGTGATATCCTCTTTGAATTATATTTATATAATATTTTATTTAACACAATTAAAATTAACTATGTCCGAACATACTCCCAATAATATATTAAAACATTCTTTGAAGAATATCATGCTAATATACACAAACTCCTTTATTTCTAAGAAATAAAATTTATTTATTTTAATAAAAATATATTTAGAAAATAAACTATTAACCCCAATATATCGTAATAAATTATATGTGTTTATTAATTTTCCTAAAAATAATAATTTACTATTTAAAATAATTCAACTATGTTGGTGGGAACCCATTATTCCAAATTCTTAAAATATTTTGGAAAAAATTATCCCTAAAAAACATTTTTTCTTATATTCTCTTAAAACCATGTTAAAGAATTTAATGAATAAAAAATATGTGAATTAAAATATTATCTCATTTTATTAATACCAACTCTTTTAAAAATATAAGTTCTCTTATCATGTAACACAAATGATATTATAATACACTTCCTTTATATAGATCCGTCTAATGCTGAAATTCTCTTTTTTTCATATATTGATAATAGAATCCTTTTATACTATATTAGAATAAAAAATACATAGTCCAATAATTTTTACCTCTATTTTATAAATATATATATTTATAAAAATTTTAATTAATATATTTGTTAACTTATTCAATTTAAAATAAAAAATAATAATTTCAACAAACTAAATAATAAATGTAGACTAACAATGAAGTTTCGCAAACCCCTTAGGGTATCCCAAATTTTTCCATCATAGGGAAATATTTCCCCTCCTTTCATACATCTTTTAGGATTTAAAAACATTCACCAACTATTATAATATTATATGTGGGGAAATCCACTAGAATTTTACTTTTCATATTTTATATTTTATACATTTTTGAGGTCAATAAAAAATCATAACTACGACATGTCACACATAGTTTACTTTTCCTTAAAACATTGATAAAATAGCGTAAAACATTATTGAACTCATTAACATCATTAAAAAAATTCAAATGACTATTAAATAATTCCATAGCCAAAAAAAAATAACAAGAAATCATTAGTTTCTCCAAGACATTAACACACACAATACTATTTAGTAAATTATTAAAGACAAAAAATTAATTTTAAAGCATAATATAACTAGTATATTAATATCATAAATATATTCATCCAATTATTGAAAAAATAAAACATATGGATAGTTAGGAAGGTATATTTAAAAAAAAACAATTTTCCTAATAACAAAAGAAAAAATCTTAATTTTCCATTCCTTTCTCGAAAATTGATTATATTACAATTTTCCTTATCAAGGAATGGTGTAAATGTAATTTTTGATAGTGATTATTATATTCTAAATGTATCAAAAATATTATCATAACTATCAAAAATGACAATGACTTCAATCCAAGATAAGGAAAATTGTAATATAATCAATTTTTTAAACAGCTATAGAAACATAATATTTATTCTTATGTTATTATAAAAATTATATGTGTTAGAAAGATATATTTTTAACCATATAAATTTTTTATTTTTTAATAAGTGTTTGAATATATTTATGGAAATAATATATGAGTTATATAATTTTTTCAAAGTAATTTTTAGTCATTAATAATGTACTAAATTGGATTGCGTATGTTAATGACTTAGAGAAACTAATAATTTCCTTTTAGAGTTTTGGGATAAGGAATTATTTAATAATTTATTGAAATGTTTTAATGATTTTAATGAGTTGAATAATATTTTACCCTATTTTCTCAATGTGTTGAGGATTACTAAACTGGGAATGACGTTTCCTAGTTATGAGGTTTTATTGACCTTAGAAATGTATATAATCTCAACTAATAAAAAAACCAATTGGATCTCCCAACATCCAATATTCTAATAATTTTTTAATGTTTTTTAAACCAAAAAGATGTATTAATGGATGGGAAATATTTTCCTATGATAGAATCATTCGGGATACCCAAAGGGGTTTTAGAAACATCATTGATATTCTATATTTTGTATTAAGGTTGTAGAAATTAATTTTTTTTTATTTTAATGATGATAGGATACCAAATAAATTTATTAAAATTTCTATAAATATTTATAATTTGAAAATATAGATAAAAATTAATGGAAAATGTAGTTTTTATTCTAATATAGTAGAAAAGGATTCTATTATTGATATTTGAATGAAAAAAGAGAATTTAATGATTATATGGATCTATATAAATGAAGTATATTATAATCCCATTTGTTTATATGGTAAGAGAAGTAATTTTTTTAAAAGGAGTTGGTATGAATAAAATGAGATAATATTTTGATAAAAATATTTTTTGATTCATTAAATTCTTTATCATGGTTTTAAAATTATACAAGGAAAAAATTTTAGGGATAATTGTTTTATCCAAAATATTTTAGAAAATATGAAGGAAAGGGATCCCACCAACATCAATGACATATTTTGAAGAATAAATTCTTCTTTTTAGAATAATACACTAAAAAATAGAATATAATATTAGATACTGTGGTTAATTGTTTATTTTATATACACATAAATATTAAAGAAAATATATTTTATTTCCTATAAATAATGGAGTTTGTGTATATTAGAATGACATTATTCAAAGAATATAGTTTTTAATTCACTTTTGGGAGTATTTATGGACATAGATAATTAAAAAGAATGCAAATAATATATTACAGTAGTCTAATTCAAAGAGTATATCACTTTATATCCTAAAATATCTTTGGGTATATGGTAGAAAATACTATAAAAAGTTATATTTTGTTAGAATTATTATCTAAAAGTAAAAGTTTTAATGTAAATGTCCAAATATAATAATAATTAATTTATAAATATTTATAAATTGACAATAAATGTTATTAACATCATAGTGTTTGATTTGTTGAATTAAACAATTCTGAATAAAATTCCGACCAATGTAACTCTTATAATGTGATTCCTAATAATAAAATTATGGAAAATGGATTTATTCATATATTTTACCCATTAAAAGGTTTTAATTTGATTATTTTATAAAATGGGCACATAAAGATGCATTAATAATTACATCAAGAAATAAAAATTTTAACAAAACTAAAATTTTTCAAATATAATGTTTTCTTGTAGTCTCTCATATCTGATATAAGACCATCACTTATGTTTGGATTTTATCGTATAATATTAAATGAGTTAAAGGATGGTTTAAAAAATATTATTATGTTATAAGTAGGTTATTTTTTCTTTTTTATTGAAATATATTGGCATCATCTAAAAAAATAATTGAAATGAAAATTATCCTCTCAAACTATGAATTTGAGTTATAAATGACTAATGTTCGTAATGAATTATTATAGGTTTTTTTGTCATTTTGGAATACTCAATAAGGGGTGAACTAGGCTTCCAATTAAAATTTCTATTAAATATGATAAAAACACAAATCACCTAATTTGATAAAAATCTAGCACAAAATTAATACTATAGATTTATATAATTTTATCTTTAGAAATAAACTCACAAAGATAGATGATAACTCATTAAAAATAATTTGTAAAATACACTAAAATTTAAAAAAAATTTACTTGAATAAATAACCTTATATCAAAAACAAATTTTTGTTAACTATCAATGTAAATTTTTATTAAATAATTTAGAAAATAAATATTTTATTGGTTTTAAAAAATAATAAAAATAAAAAACAATACTTGAAATTAATCAACTGGTTTTGTCTCTATAAAATATGTAATCCCTTCTACATGGAAATCTCTCTCATCCAATCATTTTATTATAAAATAATTTTATCCACAGACATGATTGGATTTTAACAAACAATTATTCTAAAACAATGTAGGCAACATAAAATCCTTTTTCATGGTTCTTCATGGGATAAAATGGGTTTAGGTTACACATGACCTCTTCCATATTAATATAGGGGAGAAAATATTAAATTAAATGAATAGAGTGTAAATCACTATCTATATTAGTATATGATATTTTTTTGTAGATAAATTGAGAAAAATAAAACATATAGAAAACGATAACCATAAATATGAAGAGAAAGAGATGAGATATGTGAATATTAGATACAGTTCAATATGATCATCTTTGGTTGTTCAAAATTCCTTGAATTTATCATTGGAATGCTTTAGCTTTATATTAAAAAGAAATTAAAATAATCAGAGTGTTGTAAATTGTTCTGAATGATTCCTCTATATAGTATAGGTTCACATGTATGTTCCTCTTTTTGTTTTATTTAAGAGATTATTCCTCTTTTTATCCAAAACACTTATTTGTTTTAAAAATCAATATATATCAATGTATTAATTTGAGAACATTTAGTGTGGCCTTAATTTCACTAAACATTCAATTAATTCTTGGAAAATTAGTAGTTGGATATTTTATAAATACTCTCATTCATTTTATACATGAAAGGTTTATTTTACATAGGAACAGTCACTTTGTCTCATGGGTACTAGGAATGATTGATTCATACCTTAATGTGGTAGAACCTTTTCATCAAGTGATCAATACTCTACCACTCACTATAGGTACTTTCCTTTTCATGGAAGGAACTTTTCATCCCATTCTTACATGAATTTTTCATGTGGTAGGTACATAAGTTTTCATGGTAACTTCAATACTTCATTTTTTCACTTTATTTTTTGTCATGGTAGGTACATGTATCCATATGGTAGGCAGTTCACTTCATGTGTTTGTTATAATGTAACATGTATTTAGTACAAAACATATTAAAAAAATTTAAATCATCACACGCTAACTAGGTTTTCCCATGCTGTAGGTAGTTTCCTTCATTTGGTCACTTTCAGTTTTCTTCATTACTATATTCTATATCTAGATATTTAATATAGGGTAGGTAGTTTTTTTATTTGGTAAGTTTTCATACAATGTGTGCTAGTTTACACAGGGTCACTAGACCATCATTGTCTATTCAAATTCATTATTTTTTAAGTACTTAACACATGTAATATGATCACATTTTAACATCCAAGCTTATTTATTTTTATAATCTTGGTCAGAAGAACTAGTTTAGTGCAATAAAACATGAAAATTATTTTTATCACAATAAAAATGATTTGGATTAATTAAAATAATTAGGTTTTTTCTGAATCAAATAGTTGTGAATAAGGGTTAAGGATATTTTTTTTTAGGATTTCATATTGGGATAAAAAATGTTCTCATGAGACACCGAAAGTGTTTTATGTGTTGAGTTTCCAAAACAATATTTGATAAACTAAAACCCCTTGGTATAAACCCATATTTCAAAACCCACACTTTTAAAATAAATATAAAATGCTCTAAACTAAATAGAAACCAAATTTTTGTATTTATTAATTAAATAACTAGGACATAAAGTTACAAAGTGAATTTCCCCCGATGTGAACTTATATAAATAGAAAAAAACTAAAATGTAAAAAAAATTATAACAAAAAAAACATGAGTTAACTAGAAAATCCATATGAGCCATCCCACGATGGTGGTGTGGTGCAATAATATAATAGAAATATGTATCATATAAAACTAAATATTAAGTACAACTATAGTTAAAAATTTGAATAAATTGATACATAAAATATCCAAATAATCCAAAATAAACTAGATGAACTTAAAATTATGAAAAGAGAATTCCTAAAAGATTATTTGTGACTAACAATCACCCATAAACTGTCCTTATCTAAAATAAAATATTAAATGATAAGATGTTATTCTATAGGATTCCCTTAATTTTACCTAGGTCCTATAAAAAAAGTATTTATAACCCTCTAAAGGAAAGATTAGTGTTTGGAGAGAAATACCAATAGGATACCACCAGAGTGTCTATAAAATATCTAATAATGAGAATGAAGTAGTTTTATATTTCCAAACTAATTTTTTTTACTATTTATTTTCAAATATACAAAAACATATGTAAATTATTATATTTGGTTTTTATAAAATACTATCATATTCCCAATGTGAGGAATAAGAAAAGTGAAAAAATTATATTACATACCTTCACACCAGAAATCGATCAAGTGAAAACATATCCATAAAACAATCGATCATGTGAAACCATGTGATAAAATCCCATGTGAAAAACATGTGAGAATCATTCTATGAAAAAATTCATCATGCGATAAAAAAACCATAAATGACCAAGCACATATTATTGGTCCATTTTATATAAGAATATGTACTATTCATAAAATAATCCTACACTAGGAATACAATGATACCAACCAATATCCATTCTATATATAATCTATCAATTTCCAATAACAACTAGTCGCATTACGCACACTACGAGTGACATTTCTTTTCTTAATACACTCAAGGCTCCTAATATGACTTTTATTAAAATTATTTTAAAACCCATTATAACAGGTTATATAACATTTTCAAATCTAATAAAATTTGTTTAGGTTTTTGAAAACCCATTTTGGAACCACAACTACCATTCTAACATTTAATCAATCACATGGTGTGAAAAAAACATTTTTAAAGAAAAACCCCTTTAAAAAGATGATTCCATTCCAAAAAATCCATCATAATCATGACTAAATTAAATTAAATGAATAAACATGTGACATTTAATTTAATAATAAGAAATTTTTAGAATTAACTGTTTTATAGAAACACATACCACAAGAATGGAGGTAGAACTATTCACCTTTGGTAATAGTGATGAGGGAACTGTATACAGGGTCCTCATGATCCATGATCCACGCAAAATACATAAATAATATTTAAAACCACATATATCCAACCAAAAAATACCCTTTGGGTTCCAATAGGAAAATAGAATAAGATATCTTGTGAGGATCTATAAATAATATGGTAAACTAGTCCCAGAATGAATCAAACACTAAGATTATCTGTCAAGAATGATGGAAATACACTAAGAATTCCAAGAGAGAATACTCTAGAACTTTAGATAAATATTAGGTTGATCCAATATGATAATAGGGTACCATTGGAACATAAAATGGAAAAGGATTATTTTTAATAAAAAATTAAGAATAATAAAAAACAACATTTATGGTATCCTAGAGATGACGCATAGTTAGAAGCGACGATGCACCTTAACCATGCACCCTATAAAGAGATTCTTTTTATGGTGCATGTTTTATACAAACAGTTTGTTTAAATTCATTCCAACCATGAAAACACCCTCTATCCAAGGTTCTATTATTTTCATTGGGTGGCCTCATTGTTTGGAAAAACCGCAGACCCCCTTCGAGAGGCTCAAAATAGGCTGGATGGTTTACTGAAAAAAACATGTGGTTTTCCATAATTATGCTCTAACTATTAAAAGTGACTCGAGCCTCCAAAACATCCAAAATAATCCTTAAATGACTAAAAATAAATACCCAAAAAAATAATGGTCAAAATAAGGGTCATTAATTAACTATATTAATGTAATGAAATGTTACCGTCTCCCCTCCATAAATAATTTTTTTCTAGAATGTGATCAAGATTATGGACCCACAAAAAGAGAACCTCATTGATACCTCATCAATGATTACCACTCCCACATCTCATGGATATCCATTCCACACTTCCACATTACCCAAACCAGGGGATTCATTTTACCATGAAACACCTTATCCTAGAGATGGATAATCTGTAATCTTATCTGAATAATTGTGGAATCAATCTCATGATCAACATCCTTAAATGGAATCAAATGAGAAATAACAGAGTGATACCTCCAATTCATGTAAATATGAAACATGTTGAGTATAAAATTAAAATGAGACTATTAATCCAACTGATATGCCAACTTTATGAGTCACTACACAATCTCAATAGGGGAAAACTCTTGCAGCCACCTTACCGTGCTTACACAACCGATGATGTCCCAATTAAGGTAATACATGGAGAAAACTAAAATCACAAACCTCAAAATCTAGAAAATGAAAATGATATTCCATATATGATTTATGAAATATTTGTGATATAACTGTCCTCTTATAATTCAACGACACCATTTCCCTAATCTTTGGAAGGAGACTCATCCCAAACATGGAGCACTCTATGAACTCTGCCCAGCATAAGGGATAACTACATGGCCTATCACACAACACTTCAAAGGATTATATATTTATCAAATCATGGTAAATATTGTTATTTTAATATTTTATCAAAGGAAGATTCTTTTCAAATATCCACCAAAATCATTAATGTAACCCAAATCATATAGTCAAGAACCTAGATTGCTCTATCGATATTCACATTCATTTTTGGATGATAATCCATGCTCAATTTCTACTTTGAATCCATAGACTCTAAAAAA
Source organism: Viscum album (assembly GCA_963277665.1). Lineage (NCBI taxonomy): Eukaryota > Viridiplantae > Streptophyta > Magnoliopsida > Santalales > Viscaceae > Viscum > Viscum album. The sequence goes on along the minus strand of OY728128.1, from coordinate 253,725,299 downwards.
ATAGAAAATATATGTGAACCTCAAGTAACTTTTAGAAAAAACTACAAAGGTAAGCACAAGAATTCTCATAATCACTCAGACTTACAAGTCAATGATATGTTCCACTTTTTTCGTCACCTTGATAGTTAAGAAATTACCTGATTAATTAATTCGATCAGTTATCACGCAAATAATATCATCAACTTTAGTATTTATTATAATATCAATGAAAAACTCCATGGAAATTTCATCCCACTCCCATACTAGAAGGGGTACATGTTTAAGCAAACCAGAAGGTCCCTGGTAAGATTCTAAAATTTTATGACAAGTGAAGTACATTGTTAAAACGGATGAAACCACCCACCTAATCCCTGACAACCAATATAGTTGTATCAATTCATGATACATCTGGAATCACCATTATTAATGGAACAACATGACAAATGTCCAATTTTCATCAAATCCTACTTGAGAAAAGATGGAACAACCGACCCGTTAGGAGAGCATAAAGCCTCAATAGGAGACTGATCCCTCTCACCTGAGATCTCCCCCCATGAAGGATTCTAGTAAATAATTTTCACTTACTATGGGTCATTTTATTGAGATTAAATCACTCATAAAATGATGATTCATATTTCAAATAAACCATGAACACCAGTACACCATACTCTTCCACTCCCAATCTCCCCTGAGCCAAATAACTCATCAGAGACCACTCCTCAATCGATTCATTCATGGCTTGGTTCAGTAATTTTCATATCAATTCATTGGCAACCACATTCCCTTTTCGTGGGGTATATATAATACCAATATCAATAATATGAAAATAATCTACCCAATTCCTCTATCAAATTTTCATATCCCACTGAGTAAATGTATATTTTGGCCATTATGATCAGAATACACTATAAATTGCATTCCAAAGAGATAAAAATACCACATTTGGAGTTAATCCGTAACTAATACCAACTCTAGATCATGGGAAGGGTATTTCATCTCACTAGGGAATAACTAGTGACACCGATCTGCCACAAAATGTTCCCCTACATTAAGAAACTTCCCAAACACATAACAGAAGTATCACATATAACATCATAACCAAATCCAACTTTTGGAAGAGTCAAAATGGGTGATGAATTCAGCCTCACCTTTAACATCTAATAATATATCTTCCTTTGGTATTCCCTTCACATTTACACATTTATAGGTTAAAGATGACATTGATGATTTGATCTTGTAGAAATTATAACAAAAAATCTTTAGTAAACAAATGATCCAAAGAATATTCAGATCTCAAACACATTACTAAGATTATATAAGGACATAACATCCAGTATTTTCTCTGGATCCATTTAGACACCCCACTCAGATATGAATTTCTATAGAAATTTTACTTTCTGGATCCAAAATAATCATTTGGAAATATTACCATATAGACAATTCTCTTTCAAGGTTCAATTAATGATATCCATATGGTCAATATACTCCTCCTATGACTTAGAGTAGACCAAAATATACTCCATGAAAAAATTTAAAAAAAATTACATTAACCATTGAATGATTATATTCATCAAATAGATAAATTACATGGGAAGATTTTTTAGACTTAATGGCATAACCCAAAACTATTAACTCCCATACTGACTCCTAAACATTTACTTTAGTGTATCATCTTCTTAGATTTCCAACTGGTGGTAACCTGATCGAATTTCAATCATTGAACACCAACATGTCCCACTAAGATATTCTAAATGATCATCAATCCTAGGTAAAGGATATTTGTTCTTAATAGTAACCCAATTTTACCTTTGATAATCCAAACCAAATATAAGACTCCAGTCTCCCGTCCTAGTAATGTGGATAGACGAATCCCATTATGATACACTATGACAAATAAATACAAAAGAATATAGATCCGTGGTCTGACCTTTACGTTCCCCCATCTCTATAGCTTCTATTTTATAATATTTTTATAGAAATGGGAATCATACTATGGATCATTTCAATAGTAAACTCAACTGCTCTATAAGGTGGTATACTAAAAAATCACTTTGGAAAGTCCTCGGGGTACTCACACAATGCAATAAGAAGATGTTTTCCCAAATAAAGTTCAACGAAATCAGTAAAAATCTCTTAAAATTAGTATGATATTACCCCCATAATATGAAACAATAGTCCCCATCCTTCCAAATCTAGAATCTCACTCAGTAGGAAAAACATGAGTGACCCCATCAGAAGAAAAAAATTGAACCCAATGATGATCAAAGTATATCTACAATTTAACACTGATCATCCAATCCATGCGAAGTATTAGGTCTAAGATGTAAAAATCATGATATACAAAGTCCCACACTACCTATAAGTCATCCATAAACACCTAGAATGTTGTAAAATTTATTCCATGTTTATACCTCTTTCCCAATGGAATGGAAGTATCTAATAAAAAATATATAAATTCCCAAAATAATCCTAACATGTCAATAAAATTTGGTGATATAAAGGAATGATTAGAACCTATATCAGACAAATATAGCACCATGCCTATAAAGATAGTCATCCCTACTATGACTTCAACTGTCCCATATTCTATTGAATAAATGCATCCACTATTAGCAACATAAATATCACCTCTGTCCCGATGATTAGAACATATAACCTTGAATGAATTTATACAAACCTAAAAAGCCTTGGAGGGAGTGCATCCTGCCTTATTTTCTTTAGATATCCTTTCAAAAAAAAATTGGTCAGTAGATTCTCTATAATGATGACAAGGATTAGGAGCCCCTCTAAAGTAAGGATTGGTATGACCTTACCTTATATATTATTAGTATAAGAGTACATGCTACCTAAATAATACCCTAAAACTAGTCCTGGAGGAATCTAAGATCTCATGTGCTTTATTTTCATGCCATAAAATACACATAGGCTAACAACAACAAAAATCGATGCTCCACTAAAACCTATATTTCCAACTATGTTTTTTATATCCAAATATTCTTTTTAAAAGGAATTAAGAAATGTGAGAATCAAAATTGACTGAATATCCATCCATAATACCAACTCCAAAATTTGGGCCATTAGTTTCTCATTAGTGAAAATCTCCAGTGCTAGATGCCCCAACTCTGAAATATGGGTTGAATACTCCAGAACTATATGCTCTCCATGATCTATGTTTAGAAAATATTGGGTCTTCACCACATTTAACTCCTCCATTTTAAATAGAAAATTTAATATTTTCTGGAATTATGTCTACTTATGTTCTTTTTGCAAGTTAAATTGTATGATATATTACCACCATCTCCATCCTTTTCCATTAAGCATGTGTGTAGTGAAACTCACCATATAGTATTGAGGCATCCAAAAGATTTGAAGATCTTCTCAATCCTTTTAATCAAATCTTTATATTATCGAGTTTCATTATCACCATGAAATATGGGTGGATGTTTCTTATAAAGTTCTAATAAAATATCCAAAACCTGTGTCGGGATCCTGATACCCACTCGACAAAAATTATTAATTATATTGAGTACAGCTTTAACAAAAGAATAGTTCACTAAAGGATTCACCTGCATATCCTATCTCACTGCTTCCTCTATTGTATTTGGAAGATATCTACTCAAATTAATTTTCTATTAAGCCCAAGACAATGACCAATAATCCTTAGATTAAGTTCCAAAATCTTAGGACCAATTTCATTAATTTTTGTACAAGATTTAAAACATCAAGAAATTAAAGGGGTTAAAATTTATAAATATTAAAGATGAGAATTTAATAAGGAACATGGTTAATTAAATAAACTTCCCAATTCATTCATTCAAATGACCTAAAAAAACAAGTCTCTAACACAGTAAAAATTCCCCAACCAACCAAGGTAACTGATGTTTAGAAATGGATGTGAGCTGGCCTAGAACCCACCCTCACTTACTACACAAATTTTGATAGTCCTGACTCATGTCCACTGAAGACCCAGAACCACACTCATGAAGTTTTAACACACTTCCTGATGATAATCCATTTGATAAAATTCTATGATTAACCATTCTAAGTTAATAAAACAATCCGCAAAAGCTATCCCATCAAGGTGGTGCGGTGAAACTAGATAATGGAAAGATATATCTCATAAAAAAACAAAACATATAACTAGAGTAAAAAAATTAGAATAAAGAGATACATCCATGATCCAAAAAATATAAGGAATACTGGATAAACAAGAATTTATAACCAGAAACAACCAACAAGAATTCACATGACAAACTGTTACATTTAAACCAAAATTCCATGTATAAAATGATGAAATGAGATGTTGGCATGATACAATATGTCATCCCATTTACCTGGTCCCTAAAAAACAATATCTAAAACATCACAATGGAAAATTTAGGGTGTTAGAAAAATCCATGTATGCTACAACAATAAATTCTATACAAGGTCTAATAATAAGAATTCAGTAATTCTATCTTTTAAAACAAAATTATTATTACAAATAATTTCTATAAATCTAAACCCATTTATAAATCATTTCCTTCGGTTTTCATAAAATACATTCAAATTAAAAAATATAGGAATAAGGAATGATTAATTGATGAAATAGGAAATCGAATCCTCACACCATATGGCATGAAATTGAACATATATCTATGAAATAAATGATCATGATAAACCATGTGGTCTAACCACATGTCAATAACATGACAGAAAAAATCCATATTGAAACAAATAAATAATAAATGAAAATTAAATTTGTATTGGACCCTGGACTATGGGAATATTTACTATACATAAATTAAGACTAAATTAGTCATATATTTAATCCAACTTATATTGATTCCTACAACTGTTATTCTATATCATAAAACCTCTTATGGCATTACAAACACTACTAGTGACCTATTTGTTCTTGATGCACCTAAGGTTCCCAAAGTGAAAATTTTGTGAAAAAAAATTCAAAAACCATCATAAAAATATATAATACTTTTTCAAAGCCAACATAATCCTATTTGATTTTTGAAAACCCATTTTTTAACTAAAACAAGCATTTAAAGATTTTACTAAACACTTGGTGTGAAAAAACCTTCCTTAAAGTAAAAACACTTTAAAATATGATTTAATTCGATCAAATAAATTTTAAACATGAATAAATTAAATTTAATGAATAATTAAAGTAAAATTTAGGGTTATAAATATAAATTCATAGATTGTAGGATTTTTATTAAAACAACTACCTCATGAATAGATATATAAATATTATCCTTCTAGAATAGTGACTAATAAAACGTAATTAAGGTATTTAAGGTCCAAGATCCACAAGAAATATATAAATCCTCTAACAAATCAATTTTATATGGAATACATATTGACTTTGGTTTCCAACCTGATATGTGGAGAAGAGTTCCATTATGTTTCTTCATAGAAGAAGGTAAAATCATCCAAGAACACAACACACCATGAGATGATCTATAAAGAGCAATTAAAATCTTCCTTTACTTCTAAAAGAGAAACCTATAGAACATTTGGGAAGGATTATGTTAAGAAAATATGATATTAGGATTCATAAAGGGTTAAAATAGTGTCTCGTGGAATTTTAATTAAAAATTTGGAGTATTAAAACCCCACACAAAAGGATTTATGGAGAGGTAGCATAGTTAAGAGTAATTGTGTGCCTTAATTATATACCATAAACAAAGAATATGATTTGGGTACTAATTTTGGCCATATAATATTTTTAGCAGTTCACTAACCATGAAATCCCCTCTATCCAAGGTTTTAATATTTTCATTGGGTGGCCACACTGTTTGGAAAAATTGTGTTCCCTCTTCCAGTGGCTCAAAATAGGTCGTACGGTTTTCTAGGAGAAACCACATGGTTTTTTTAAACATGCAGCAATCATGCATATCCCCATGTCCCTAAAAATTATAAAAAGACTTTTTGAAATGACCCCAAAGAATGTGACAGCCAAAATTGTGAAAATGAGGGTTAAAAATAACATGAATGAATGTAATGGTACTTTAAAAACTTACAACAATTTATACAATAGATTATGTATTAACATGGTTCTAAACTATCCTTTCTCCATGGGTGGAATACTGAAACGTGTATTAATAAAATAAGTGGTGGAGGTTAAAGGAATTTTTTGATATAGGTAACCAAACAAAAATTCCACACTGAGAGAAGTAAAATTAAATATAAACCCACTATTCATGTCACCCACAATCCCTTTATTTATAGGATCTTCAAAAACATGGGCACAATTATCATCAAATTATTTTGCATTTACCTACACCATATTTTTCACTACACAACTACATCAATCAAGGAAAACTACATAATATAGTGCAATAATTAGGAAAATAACTCTAACCAATCTTTGGGACAACTTTCAGAACACTTCGATTCATATTCAAAACATTACTCTTTTTCCATGATAAGGTTTCACCAATTCTAAAATTTCTTATTTTAAAACTATCATCTAAAATCAAATTTTCTAGAAGTTAAAAAAATAACTATAAAAAATTTAAAATATATAATCTTAAAACCATCTCACCAAAATGTAATTTTAATGTTCCTTTATGAATTTATGTTCACCATATAAACATCTCTCTTCCCTCCATCCATTTCTATATTAGAAAACATAATCCTCGGATCATTACTTCTATCATCCAATCCCCATTAATGTAAAAAATATCCCTAAATGTTACCAAACTATAACTTTTGTTATACCATCCAATGGATTTTTACTCTAGAAATCTTTTATAACTCATCACTTTATCATAAAAATACTCTGGGTAAATTGATACTTCAGGGGGATGTGTTTCATCCATGAGTAAAACATTAAATTCTTGAAATTATTTCTTTAATTATTATTATCATATTATGATTTTTTTACTTTATTTCATTATGATTTCTCCAATAAATAATTTAAACATATATTATTTTTCTAAATTTCCATTATTACCACAGTATACAATTTCTTGGTACACATTACAACTACTGATTGTATTATAGTCATCATGACCACAGTTATCCTTCTACAAGTAAACATATATTTAGTGGTAATTTTAAGTGTGTATATATCTTATCTAAAGTTTTTCTATGTAAACCTGCATAATTGATCATATATTATTTAAAACAAGTATAAAATTGGGGTATCTTTGAGTGAACATAGTATCCACTCAATATCCCCTCAGTACTCCTTTCCCATATTCAACAAGAACATACTAAAAAATTGCACTACAAAATCAATGTTCATACTTGTAAAAACTGTTGAATACATCAAAATACAAACCATTGATTCATATGTGAACTTACCTAAATACTCATCCACATATTCAATTCTTGTTTCCATATTGTTTGGATGACTTGAAATATATGACCCAAGGGGTTATCACAGGCTTAGATAAATTTGTTATAAATCATTCCAGGACCTTCTGGTTTATATAGACTAAGAGGGAATCATAGTTTCCATAATTAATTAATTAAATAATTATCCTATAAATATTCATTTTGTCTCTAGGATCCTTCATCTCCAATGTTCTAGAAAATTTATCCACAAACTTCTCAATCTATATTTGGTTCGACCCTACTAGAAACCTATCATCCACGTGGAAGAGAAGTGTGATGAAAAGCTTATCGTCAAACAACATTTCATAACAATAATTATAAAAATTAAATAAAATGAACATTTTATATATCATAAAGAAATAAAACTTATGTTTCTACTTCCTAGTTTCTCACATCCACCCATAGAATATTATTTTGATCTTGTATTACATGTCATTCCTTCCAGTTTTTTTGAAACCTGCTTATTCTTCAATGAAAATTTCTTCCTACAAATCATAATGAAGAAATGATATCTTCACATATAATATTTCAATATATAGAACCCTACTCATAAAAAATCTTATCATTATCTTAATTATTGTATTATTAACAACCTGATAAAATATTTACCTAAAATATAGACCTTCTATGTATTGATAGACTTTCATAACCAACAATTTGTCGTATGGATTCCCACCATAAAATTCTTCTTTTTACTAGAATATCTATTTGTTCTATAATTCACTTTTCTATAGTGGCTATTATTTATGATCCCATAAACTGATAACATACAAGGAGTCTATCTCCTATTTTATTATCGACTCCCACTATATTGAGTCCCTCATACTCACTTCTACTTTTATGTTTCAAATTTACCACCATTCACAATGTAATTTCTTGAGAATTATCAGTATATAGTAACCATATTGGAGAACAGTGTGACCTTATGTATTCATCCCTTTACACTAGAGGCTTCTACATAGTAGTGATGGTCTAAGGGGATGTCATGGGGAGACTATACCGTATGTAATATACAATTATAATCAAGGTTGAAAAAAATAAAATCAACCATCATGATATCTAATTGAGTAAGAAAGAAAACATTGATTCTCAGCTATCCAAAATAATAAAAAACACAAAATGCTATAAGAAAATGTACTATCTATAAAGTCAGAAAGGTCAAGAAGTTACCAAAAATATATCCCTCAGAAGGGTCATATAAATCTAATTCCAAATGTAAAAAAACATAAACAATAACATAGTATGATCCCTTAGTTGGTCTCATCCTCTACCCCCATAAAATCTATCCAACTCAACAATAAAACATGATGACTTAAACCTACCTATACCTAAAATCATGTGCTATTCTAAGGTTCCAGAGTGTCATATCCTCCCAAATATGGTATGTATAAAACTCATAAAGATACCACCAATGGTATCCCTAACAAAACTATTTTATATTTTTCATGTACAATATGGTAAGATCAGAATAAACAGACAAATAGATGTTAAATTATTACCATCCATGAATATGAGTTATTCCTAATCCAAATAATTTTTACTATGAAAACACCACCCTATTCTAAGGTGTCTCTGAACAAGTCACATATAAGTACCAATTGTTGGAGAATCACCCTCCCATATTAGTAACTCAAGTCATCAATTCCAAGGTCCATAATAGTTCTCTCTCATAATACTATCTTATCTCATCACACCTTCAATAACCATTGTAAGAATATTTCCCCCTCCCAATTCTATCATGTACCGCAAACACCTCCATTCAGAATTGTACTCGCCTATAGTTCCATCACATAAATTGAACACACCGAGTATCATTGGTACCCACCTCTCATTCCATCACCCAGAATCAATAATCTTTGTAAAAATTATTCCTTCACATATACCATAACATGTAATCCGCATACAAGTTTAAATGGGATTCCACCTCAGTTTCGTCACTTAACACCAATACACTATGTCAAAAATGGTTCTCTACCTTGGTTGTATCACATAACCTCAACACACCAATTTGGGTTAGTGTCTATAAAATATTTACTCATAATGAATTTTTTACATTAGGGAAGAAGGAAATACACCCCAAGTTCTATCACATACATTTATCATATTGGGTTGGATTAGAATTTAACCCTAGTTACCCAATATAACATCATTAGAATGGGTTAGAAAAGATGCATCCCCTTATTTAACCACATAAAATCAATAAACCATGTCAGATATGAACATTAACCTGGTTCCATTTTTCTTTATCGAATCATTGATATAGAGTGGTTCCAACCATCTGTTTCATAACATATCAACACAATGGGCCCACAGTGGAACTCATCCATGATATAATTACATACCATCAATCCCCGAGGATCAGACTGAAACCCTCCCCTAATTACCATCACACATCATCAATTCTGTTGGTCGGAGTGGACACTCAAGAGGGGGGTTAATTGAGTTCCAATTAAAATTTCTGTTTTAAAAACATCGTCTTAAAAACCCCCAATTAAAATACAAAATTAAACTGTAGTGAATTTGTACAAAAGTAAAGGTTATGTTAGGTTCTCAAGGGATTTATTATTTCCCAGCTAATCAAATCAAAAGAGTTGATTACCTTTTGAAACTAACTTACTGATTTACAAATAATATAAACACTTGTGAGTTTAATTATCAATGTGACTTTAAAACAGTTTTTGTTTTAAAGTAATTAGCAGCAGAATAAAAAAGAACTTTGAATATAAATAAGCACAACAGATTTAACCAAGAGGTCCAGTCTCAAGCTGAGACTTAGTCCTTTAAAAACATTATATAAAAGTGATCCACACCCTGGATCGGGGATAAACAATAGTATACAACTGTCCAGGTCACACGACCTCTACCACTGTTATCCGTGGGAAAAAAACAACAGCAACCAGCTGTCCAGGTTACACAACCTCTACCACTATCCCAGTGGTAATTAAAATATGTAAGAGTGTTGAGTGAGGATTTACAAATCCTCTAGTTAAAGCACATGAGACAATGTGTGTGTTAAATACAGCAGATAACACACACTGCTCAATATGTAAAAAGATAAATCACAGAGCAAATATTTAGAGTTTAGGAATGGCTCTAGTGATTGTCGTGTAGTTCTGGACTCCTTTAATTGATTAGAATTCGCTCTGAGTCCTCTTCTAGTTTTTGTCTGGAAAACAGAGTATCGTCTGTTTCCTTGACTTCCAAGTTTAGAGACAGTCGATGAAGCTCTTGTGTTATGTTCTTGTTCTCAGCTCTTCACTGGTATGCAGTAATTAATGAGTTCTTCGTGTAAGTTCAGTCATCTCTTTGCATTCATGCTCAGTTGTTCTTCCTGCACACCTCGTGGTATGTAGGTCTCTATGTATCTGTTTATTCATCTCCTCTGTTTGTAGTAGCACAACCTTCCTTTATTTAAAGCACGAGCTCCGGGAAAAGATGATTTACTTCTTGCAGGTATGAGGTACGGTTCCCTGACATCCAACAACCTTCATTAAATAAATGACAGAGCATTAAAATATTCCTAATATGACCGTTGGTTAGATTAAATAAAGATAAATAAATTAAAGCAGTGTCAGGTTCTGTCTCTGGAACGGTAGCTCTTAATATCGGTAGACTTGTGTTATGGTAGGTGTCTGTATCGGTAGACTTCATTTGTAACGATAGACTTTATATCAGTAGATGCAACTGTATACTTGATCACATCAGTAGTGGTGGACTTTTAATGGTAGATGTGGCTCGGCCTTGTATCGGTAGCGGTAAGTCCCTATCGGTAGCTTCCTTGATATATCGGTAGAATTTTCATATCGGTGGACTTTAGCATATCAGTATCTCTATATCAGTAGCTGTCGACTTCGATGTAGCGGTAAACGTGAGTACCGGTGAGCTTGTAACTGTAACTCTATCGGTAGACTTGTTGTACCGTATCGGTATACTTTGATGTAGCGGTGAACTTTGAGTACCGGTGAACTTGATGTATCGGTGAACTTCGTATCGGTAGCTCTATTCGATATCGGTAGCTCTAAGTCATAACGGTAGATACTGTTCTGTATCGGTAGCTATAAACTATTTAAGCATTCTATTGGCAGAATGTGTTAGGTCAGAGTACATATATCCAAAAGACTTACATTAAGCATAATTGAAAGCAACAACATATAATAAAGCATATTTGAGATGTATCAAACATAATTAAGATATAAATAAAATATAGTTGTGATTATCAAAATATAATAAAGGAACTCAATTCCCAGAGGGTTCAACAATCTCCCCCTTTTTGATAATCACAACATATGCCAAGAAAATTGAAATTGTATCAGAGGAAAAGGTTATTTTGAACAAAAAATCCATATTCCTCCCCCTTTCAAGTCTTAGTTCCTCAAGTCTCAGTTTCTCATTCCCCCTTTGTGTGTTTCTCCCCCTTTGTTAACTCTTAGGTCTCATTGCTTATTTGCTCTCATTTTCTTATGTTAGCATTTTATCCCCCTCTATGATTAACAAAAAGAATGGTATCCGAAAAAAAAATAAAGATTACCAGTGAATAGATGACAAAGTAATAGAAACTCACTAAAGTAGAGAATGGAGAGAAATTTCATTAATACAAATGATACACTGATAAAATCAGAACAAAAATAAAATACAAGTGAATACTATCAAAAATATCTATAAATACTCAATCCTCCTCTGTTACAGGTGTCTTTCCCTCTAGATCAGCAGAGGGTTTTGGAATAGCTGAAGGCACAACTGGTGGTTCAGCTACAGAAACTGTACCGGATCTGAAACTTGAGCTCCTCTGGGTGATCATCGGTGTCAAGCTCCTGATGGCATGAACTGGAGTCAGTTGAGGAGTACTCCCAGAGGAAGAAGCAGGAAGGGCAGGAGGTATAATCACTGGTCTGGAATCCACATGTAGGAAGGTCAGCAACAGGTTTCTAAAATCCATTATAACGCTTTCTCCTCTCTCCATTGAAGACACAAAATCATCCCTATTTTCAATGAATTTTTCCAAAGAAGGAGTAAGCTCCCTGAGCTTACTAACTTGTTCTTTAAAGGCTTGGGTAACTTGAGGTAACTTCATATTCTCAATCAATTGTTTGAAATGGTTTGTCATTTGGATCTTGGTATAAACCTTTTCAAAATAAGCATCCACCTTATTCTTGATCGCCTCTTGAGAAGCAGTAGCTGCCCGAAGGTGATCACGAACAAAACTACTAACTTACCTAGTGGTAGCAAGAATCTGAGTATCTGATGCACCACTGGGACTGGCCTTAGCCAATTCTTCCTAAATAACAGTGTGGATCTGGTCAAGGTTCACACTGGAGCTGGATGAGGGAAGAGGTTTCATTGAAAAAGCCACTGTCTCCTTGAAGGATTGAGTCAGACTACTAATGACCTTCTGAACAAGTTCATCCTAGCTGTTCAAATGTTCTTTGACTGACTTTTTAAAGGCCTCAAAAACTTCCACAAACTGTTTGACCACTTCATTGATATATCGAATGTCTGAGTTTACTTGATTTTGAGAGCTATGCATGGTAGTCAGAGAAGCAATCGATTGTCTCACGGCAACTACAGCTCTCGTCCAACTCTCAATCTGTGTGTGGAACACTTTAAGTTCATCCATCATTTCATTCACAGGACTGGACACACCACATCTAATGAATAACTCAAGGAATTTCTCCATGCTTTTCATCTCTTCAACCATACTTCTCTTCATATCTTGAACTGATTCCCTTATTGCTTCTTTCAATTTAGCTTTTAAGGACTAAAGGTCCTCCATGGTTGCCACAGTTTCAGCCATAGTGGGTAGGGTAACTGATTCCTTTTGGGTTCGGTCTTCCTCATCAGAATATCCATAAGAATGTCCAAGAATAATATATCCTATATCGGATGTCCAACCTTCAATGTCATATAGAACTGATACTGAGCCAAGATTCTCCCCCTCACAAGGAACATTCTCCTGAGGTATCTCTTCCAACTATTCTTTTTGAGGTAATTCTGCAATTTCCTCTACAACTACAACAGATTCAGTAGCCATTTGTTCTGAGTCATTAATGACTCTCTCGTCAACAGGTGCTGCTGCTACATCTTCATGATCAGGCACTGTCCTGACTGTAGTGACTATTAGAGGACTCAAACTGGGCTCTTTTTCAAAATTTTCCTCATCATCTTCTTCACCATCAACCTCCTTTTCTCTATTAACATCATGATCTGATTTGGTTGCCTCATCCTCCTCAGAGGTGTCCCTGAAAACATACTGGCATGCTTCTTCTCATTCTTCTGTAGTCTCTGTATCATTGTCCTTCAAGACAGTTTCTCTCTTTGGTAGTTCTTTTGGAGGGCTAGCTGCTCCATAATAAATAACATGATGCACGGGACTAGGGGGTAAGTCTGGGTCTCCTCTTTCCTCAACTGATTTCTCTTCCTCCTCATCTTCATCATCCCTGTAGAACGGTTCTGGATCATCTGGTCCAAGATCAGTTTCCCTCACATCCTTTGGTCCAGAAGGATGATCCGCACGAGTATACTTGTCATAGATTTTTCCATCATCATTCACCCCTGATTTCTTCCAAGGATTACAACTAACTTTCATGTATTTACAGATAGTTCTTGTAATGAAAAAGTTTTCCTTAACAACTACCATCTCATCATGAGGTCCAGCAACCTCTGTCACTTTTAGCATCACAGAAATTAGCTTTGATAAAAACAATGCATTTGATTTGGACTTTGGTCTAGTCATCTCTTCCATTTTAACCATAATCAATCTGCATAGATTGATTCTCACATTGTGCTTCAGCAAATATAACAGATATATATCTTGGAATCTCAAAGTGGCAAAGTCTCCTCTTCTCGGACTAACAAAATGCCGAATAAATTTAAACAACATCTTATCTTCTCCTACCATCTCTGTAGCAATCACCTTTCTAGGGGTCCCATTCCCTATAAGCTCTAGCAAAGCATCTTCATATTGAAACACATCACTAGTTGAAGGTAGAGATTTTGAATAAAACGCATAATATTCTTCATGTGGAACTCTCAAGTTCCCAACCCATTCTACTAAAGTAAAAGAAACTTCATTTCCATTCACATAAGAAATCATTCTGCTTTCTTCCTCAGACTTTTCAAAATGAACGATTTCGTAGAACTGTTTTACTAGCCCTGGGTAATAAGGTCCATTGTTGTTCACGAAGCACTCAGTCCAACCTTGTTCTTCTAAAACATTAAGAACCAAAGACTTGCTCTCCATGAGCCATTCTGCACACACCTATTTCTCAACAACAATTTCTCGCTTTGAGAGATACAGGTTTATTGGATTCCTTTGAGCTACACTTCCACTTCTACTTCCACTGGTACTAGAGTTCGATACTTTCATTCTTTTCGCTTGCGGCTCATCACTCCCATCTGTAACCTGAGGTCTCTTGATGCGGGCTATTACAAATTCGAGGTTTAGGGTTTTGCGGCTTGAGAGGGTTAGGTTAGAGGGATTCGAACAGACGAGTTCGCGGTTAGGTTGAGTGAAATCTAGACTCGGTATAATATCATTTAGGATCCAAAAATAAAATAAATCATATATATATATATAAATTTCGATGTCCCGGCTTTATAGAAGTTAAAACAGCGCGAGATGTACTGGTAAAGTCTTCTAACGAAGAGGTTGTCCTAACGGTGAGGTCTCCCAACGGTGAGGTCTCCTAACGGTGAGAATTTTCTAACGGTGAGGTCTCCTAACTGTGAGGTCTCCTAACAGTGAGAATTTTCTAACGGTGAGAATTTTCTAACGGTGAGGTCTCCTAACGGTTTCAAGGGTAAGTTATCATTCCTAATTCATGTCTAATGAAACTTAATCTTACTGAACATAATGGATTAGTGAAAATATCAGCTAATTGAAGTTCAGTTCCTATAAACTCAAGTGTTATATCACCTCTTTGATAATGATCTCTTAAAAAGTGGTGTCTAACATCAATGTGTTTAGTTCTAGAGTGAGACACAAGATTCATTGAGATGTTAATCGCACTAGTGTTGTCACAGTTAATTGAAACATGCTTAAAATCAAATCTATAGTCCAGTAGAGTGTGTTTCATCTACAGAATCTGTGCACAACAACTACCAGCAGCTATGTATTCTGCTTCAGCAATAGATAATGCAACTGAGTTCTGTTTCTTACTAAACCATGATACTAGGGATTTTCCAAGTAAGTGACATGTTCTAGATGTGCTCTTCCTATCTAACTTATAGCCATAAAAATCAGCATCTGAATAACTTATTAAGTCAAATGATTGTCCTTTTGGATAAAACAAACCCAAATTTGTAGTGTACTTAAGATATTTAAAAATCCTTTTAACAGCAAGTAAGTGTGATTATTTATAATTAGCTTGAAATATAGCACACATACATACACTAAACATAATATCTGGTGTACTAGCAGTAAGGTAAAGTAAATTCCCAGTCATACCTCTATAATTAGTTTGATTAAAAGGTTTCCCAGATTCGTCAATATCCAATTTACAGGTGGTACTCAAAGGTATATCACTTTCCTTAATACTATCCAAGACAAATCGTTTTAACAAATCCTTAGTATATTAACTTTGTGTTAAAATAATTCCATCTTTAGTTTGAAAAATTTGAAAACCAAGAAAATACTTAAGCTCTCCCATTAAGCTCATTTCAAATTCATTTTGCATTATTTCTGAAAAATCAGTACATAAATATTTCTTAGAAGATCAAAAATAATATCATCAACATAGATTTGTACTATTAAAACATCTTTTTAAATCCTTTTTATAAAAAAAGTGGGATCAGTAATTCCTTTTGTAAATCCTTTTGAAATAAGAAAGTTTGAAAGCCTTTCATACTAAGCTCTCGGAGCTTGTTTAAAACCATATAATGCTTTAGAAAGTTTTAAGACATGATTATGAAAATGAGGATTTGAAAAACCAGGTGGTTGTTCTAAAAAAACATCTTCAACAATAAAACCATTTAAAAAAGAACTTTTCACATCCATTTGATATAACTTGAAATTCAGATGTGATGCAAAGGCATGTAAGATCCTAATTGCCTCTAATCTAGCTATAGGTACAATGGTTTCCACATAGTCAATTCCTTATTCTTGATTGTAACCTTGTGCAAATAGCTTAGCTTTATTTTTAATGATGTTACCAGATTCATCAGCTTTGTTTCTAAACACCCATTTTGTGCCTATGGTTAAAGTGTCCTTAGGTCTTTCCACTAATTTCCAGACTTTGTTTCTTTCAAATTGATTTAGTTATTCTTGCATAGCCATTACCCACAATTCATCATTAATAGCATCACCAATGTTTTTAGGTTCAAGCTATGACAAGAAGGCTTGATGTTAAACCTGATTTCTAAGAGAAGCTCTAGTCTGTGTCCCTCTATCATGATTTCCTACAACAGCATCCAAAGGATGATTCTTTAGAATTATAGTTGATCAAGTAAAGGTAGGACTAGAAATTTCAGGTTCATCCACAGGATGGGAATCAACAGAAGCAGGTTCGGGAAAATTTCCAAAACTGGATGTTTTTACTACAGGTCCACTATCCTTATCATTAAGGTTCAAAACAGATAAATCATCTTCAAGATTTTCAAGAGAAGTATTAGGCTCATGTGGATTAGTTTCATCAAATTTGTTGTGAACAGATTCTTCCACACATTTGGTTCTCTTATTGAAAACTCTATAGGCTTTACTAGTTATAGAGTATCCTAGGAAAATTCCATCATCACTCTTTGGTGAAAACTTGTCAAAATTATCTTTTGTATTTAGAATAAAGTCTTTGCAACCAAAAACTCTGAAGTAGTTAACCTTGGGTTTCCTACAGTTCCACAACTCATAAGGGGTCCTTTTAAGAACAGGTCTGATCAAGACTCTATTGATAACATAACAAGCTGTGTTTACAGCTTCAGCCCAAAAGTAAACTGGTAGGGAATACTCATTATACATAGTCCTAGAAATTTCCCGAAGGGTTCTATTTCTCCTTTCTACTACACCATTCTGTTGGGGTGTCCTAGGGGCAGAGAAATTGTGACTATAACCACTGTGTGAGCAATAAGATTCAAACTCATGATTTTCAAACACACTACTATGAACACTTCTCAGGGTTTTAATTTTAATTCCACTATGTTTCTCTATATATTTGGAGTATTTTACAAAGCAAGAACAAGCTTCACTTTTGTGACCTAGAAAATATACCCAAGTATATCTAGAAAAGTCATCTGCTAAGACATAGACATAGTGCATCCCATTTAAACTAGAAACTCTAGAAGGTCCAAATAAATCCATGTGAACCAACTCGAGAGGTTGAGAAGTTGATACTTCTTTATTTGATTTAAAAGAAACTTTATGTAGCATTCCCAATTGACAGGGATTACAAACTTTGTCTGCTGGAAATTCATGTTTGGGTAGGTCTCTAACTAAGTTTTTCCTAGCAAGTTTTCTAGGTGAATGTACATTGCAGTGTCCTAATATTCTGTTCCAAAGACAAGACTCTTTATGAAAATCATTTAAACAATTAATATTTTTCCTAGCTAAAGAATTTAAATCAACAACATAAACATTTTCATTTCTTTAAGGAGAAAACACTAAAGAATTTTTAGCATTAAAAACATTGCAAGAAACATTTTCAAATTTAACATCAAAACCATCATCACATTACTGAGAAATACTTATCAAATTATATTTAAGTCCATCAATAAATAAAACTTTAGAAATTAATATTGAGTCAGTGTCACCAATCTTGCCTAAGCCGATGATTTTTTCTTTTGAGTTATCACCAAAAGTGATAAAACCTCCATCAAATCTGACTAAGCTTTTAAAGCATGAAAAGTATCCTGACAAATTTCTTGAACATACACTATCCAAAAAACAAGTCTTTCTACTGGAGCTCTTTAAGAAGGTTCTCTACAAAACAGATTTAGATAGGAAATGATTTTGGTACCCAGATCTTCTTAGGTCCAGACAGGTTAGCCAATAAAATATTAGGTACCCAAATTTGTCAAATGGGCCTCATAAGATTTCTAGAGTCAACAGATTTTGAATGATAAACCTTATTAGATCCATAACTATAAATATAACTAGTTGAAGCATATGAAGTTTCAGAACTAGCTACATTCTATCCAGATTTATGAATGAATTTAGTTTTGGTAATTTTCCATTGTCCAGGTTGGTATCCTATACGAGTAGTGTATCTAGGTTGTATTTTCTTACCTAGCATATGAGTAAGAGTATCTTTACCATTTGTGAATTTTTCTAAGTCATTCTTAAGATTCTCATTAGATAATTTCAGTTAATTGTTTGTTTTAATCAACTGAGCATTCTTTTCCATTTCAATATCAAGATCAGATTTATGTTTAACAGTTAAAGCATACTGTTTCTTTAAACCTTTGTATTTGTCTTTCAGCTCATTACATGTTTCTTCTAACATATCGCAATATTCAAACAATTCAGATTTTTCCATGTTTTCTGAGTCAGAATCATCTCCAGAATAATATGAATTTAAAGTAGAAGTTTCAGCTGTTACCTCAGACGTGTTTGTCATAAAACACATATTTGCCTTATTTTTGAGTTTAGTTTTAGAAACTTCAAATTCACTAAAGCTATCCTCATAAGCACTCCAAGTAGCCTTCATGACATTCTTGTACTTATTATCCTTGTATTCATATTTCTTATTGTACTTTAGCTTTGGATTGTCCCCTTTTATATGTACTTTTCTTTTGCACTCATAGCAGACAAACTCATCTGTTTTTTCAGATTTCTTCCAATCCTTTTTCCAATGACCCTTGTTGTCATACTTATTTTTGTAGTTTGATTTTCTGAAAAACTTTTTCTTCCTATAAAACTTCTTAAACCTTCTGGCAATGTGAGCCATCTCAGCATCACTATCAGAAGCACTCTCACTATCTTCACATTTTGAACTCTCATTTATATCTTGAAGTTTCTCCTTATCCTTCTTCTTTGAAGTTGAATATTCGAAAGCAACAGACTTCCTTCTTGGTTCATCATCTTCTTCTTTGTTCACCTTAAGTTCTTCTTCATACATCATCAACATGTCAATTAATTCCTTGACTGTAAGTTCTCCTATATCACATGATTCTCTAATTGAGACAGAAGTTCCTCTCCATCATTCAGGTAGACATCTCAGAATTCTCAGAATTTGTTCCTTTGATGGCACATCCTTTCCTAGAGAGATCATTGTGTTGACAATTTCGTTGAACCTGACATACATGTCAGAAATGGGTTCATCTGGATTCTTCATAAAATTATCATACTTAATAGTATAAGTGTTCAATATCATTTCCTTAACATTAGTTGTTCCTTCATGGGAAACAACTAAGGTATCCCAAATTTTATAAGCAGTTTTATAAGAAGATATTCTATTAAATTCCTCATCTTCTAAAGCACAGTACAAGGCATTCATAGCTTTGCAATTATTATTATAGGCTGTCTTAGTAGCTTCATTCCAAGTAGATCTAACAGTAGTAGGTATTTTATATTCTGATTCTATAGCAGTCCAGATATCAAAACCCATGCTCTCTAAATGAATTTTCATCTTGATTTTCCACTGAACATTGTAAGTGCCATTGAAAAATGGTGTTCTATTGGTAGAAAAACCTTCAAGTCTATTATCCATGATAGCTTACTTAAAGCAAATATTCTAAAGAGATAAAAATTTAGAAATAACAGAAATTTTAAGAATATTAAAATACAACTAAAATCACAGTTGAAAAACAGAGTACAAAATATTTTAAACAATCCTCTGATACCAAATGTTGGTCAGAGTGGACACTCAAGACGGGGTGAATTGAGTTCCAATTAAAATTTCTGTTTTAAAAACTTCTTCTTAAAAACCCCCAATTAAAATACAAAATTAAACTGTAGTGAATTTATACCAAAGTAAAGGTTCTGTTAGGTTCTCAAGGGATTGATTATTTCCTAGCTAATCAAATCAGAAGAGTTGATTAAATTTTGAAACTAACTTACTGATTTACAACTAAAATAAACACTTGGATGTTTAATTATCAAAGTGACATTAAAACAGTTTTGGTTTCAAAGTAATTAGCAGCGGAATAAAAAAGAACTTTGAATATAAATAAGCACAGCAGATTTAACCAAGAGGTTCCATCTCAAGGTGAGACTTAGTCCTCTCAAAACATTAGATAAAAGTGATCCACACCCTGGATCGGGGATAAACAACAGTATTCAACTGTCCAGGTCACACGACCTCTACCACTGTTATCCGTGGGAAACAAAAACAACAGCAACCAGCTGTCCAGGTCACACGACCTCTACCACTATCCCAGTGGGAATTAAAAGATGTAAGAGTTTTGAGTGAGGATTTACAAATCCTCCAGTTAAAGAACATGAGACAGTGTGTGTGTAAAATACAGCAGATAACACACACTGCTCAATATGTAAAAATATAAATCACAGAGAAAATATTTAGAGTTTAGGAATGGCTCTAGTGATTGTCGTGCAGATCTGGACCCCTTTGATTGATCAGAATTCGCTCTGAGTCCTCTTCTGGTTTTTGTCTGGAAAACAGAGTATCGTATGTTTCCTTGACTTCCTGGTGTAGAGACATTCGATGAAGCTCTTGTGTTATGTTCTCGTTCTTAGCTCTTCACTGGTATGCAGTAATGAATGAGTTCTTCGTGTAAGTTCAGTTGTCTCTTTGCATTCACGCACAGTTGTTCTTCCATCACACCTCATGTTATGTATGTCTCTATGTATTCGTCTATTCATCTCCTCTGTTTGTAGTAGCACATCCTTCCTTTATTTAAAGCACGAGCTCTGGCGAAAGATGATTTAATTTTTTCAGGTATGAGGTACGGTTCCCTGACATCCAACAACCTTGATTAAATAAATGAAAGAGCATTAAAATATTCCTAATATGACTGTTGGTTAGATTAAATAAAGATAAAGAAATTAAAGCAGTGTTGGGTTCTGTCTCTGGAACGGTGGCTCTTGATATCGGTAGACTTGTGTTACGGTAGGTGTCTGTATCAGTAGACTTTATTTGTAACGGTATACTTTGTATCGGTAGCTGCAACTGTAGACTTGATCACATTAGTAGCGGTGGACTTGTAACGGTAGCTGTGGCTCTACCTTGTATCGGTAGCTGTAAGTCTCTATCGGTAGCTTCCTTGATATATCGGTAGACTTTGCATATCGGTGGACTTCATCATATCGGTAGCTCTGTATCGATAGCTGTCAACTTCGATGTAGCGGTAAACTTGAGTACCAGTGAGCTTGTAACTGTAACTCTATCGGTAGTCTTGTTGTACCGTATCAGTAGACTTTGATGTAGCGGTGAACTTTGAGTACTGGTGAACTTGATGTATCGGTGAACTCAGTATCGGTAGCTCTATTTGATATCGGTAGCTCTAAGTCATAACGGTAGCTACTGTTCTGTATCGGTAGCTATAAACTGTTTAAGCATTCTATTGGTAGAATGTGTTAGGTCAGAGTACATATATCCAAAAGACTTATATTAAGAATAATTGAAAGTAACAACATATAATAAATCATATTTGAGATGTATCAAACATAATTAAGATATAAATAAAATATAGTTGGGATTATCAAAATATAATAAAGAAACTCAATTACCAGAGGGTTCACCAAATTCCTATCACCAAATCCATGGTTAGGAATGGCACCCACAGTTGGTAACATCCTAATCATTAATATGGTGAGCTAGAGTAGCACCCAACCTTCTTCATCAATATAATCATTTAATTGGAAACATTAACAAGTATGAGATATCAATTATATTTCACATTTAAATCATCAAATAAAATTTATGAATCAAAAAAGGGGTAGGATACATGATTATTTTAACATTACATCTTCTTCATGGTAGCCTCTCAGGAACACAACCCATTCCTATCACCATACATATAAGAAGAAAACAATATGTAATCCACTCTTAATATAGAATTGAAAATCTATTTCTAGGATATGTTACCAACTATAACCCATTTCATATCAGATCAAATAGATATAATGCATTCTCCCAATACTATATACATTATACTAGGGCATGCCAAAATTTGAAACCACACCAAAAAGTATCTCAACCAAGGTTTGGCATAACATCTGACACACACTGAAGTCATATCTTGATGGGCCTAAACATGCCTGAACTACAACCATAAACATCACTAGGTAACCCTTTCTTAATTAATAATTATATTGATAGAGGGAAACACACACCATATCATGTTTGAACAACTAATGGTGATAAGATAATGAATAAAGTCTCTACATAAGCCACACATAGGACAATCTATCATACTCATCACATACACTACACAGAGGAGACTTAGAAACATAATACATGATCCACGATGTTTTTTTTTAAAAAATACATACCTTTATAGGTTCCATATATCATATAACAAATAATTATGTCCATGAACACATTCATTGGTAACCATGGAATCAAGCATGACTATCAAAGGGATCATTTTTTCCCGAGACATTTTATACCATTCCAATGGGCTAAGGAATAAAAATTCATATTTAATTTACTTATGGTTGATCACTCATATGTATTTATACTACATATCATATGTCAAATAGTAATATGTATTAACTAAAGGGAGAATTTTTATGGGACCCCTGCCTTAGTTTGAGTTATTTTCTCAAGTAAATCCCCATGCTCAATCAGCCATCATCCATCAATATGTGGCATTAACCACATAAAAATGATCTTAATTAACTGTAAGTAGTTATAACTAATTAATTAATCTAATCTATATTAATCGCATTATTAATTTCAAAATTGTTTTTTTAAAATAATCAAAGAATAACACATAGAGTGATCTATTTTATACTAAACCTTTAACAATAGAGTGTGAACCGTGCATGGAATCCTCATAGCCATCTAGTACCTAAAATACACTTAATATCACCTTAATAAATCCATAAATTTCACCCAAAACCAATGAAAATCCATAAATAATTCGATTATGTGAAAAATCTTAATAGGAATAGAACAATGAAAAATGTTTTTATCACCCGACACTTGAAATCCACATATACATCTAGCACATAAAATCCCAAAAACATGACCTCGAATCCACAATCAATATCTCCCAAAAAATGGATGTCTATAAATAATCCTAGGTAGGGACATACAAAAAAATTAATAGGGGTATGAAAGAGAAAATTTACAATTAATGGTGAATTAATCCACCTTAATTCAAAATTTATCAAAGACATTTCAGGAGATAAGAAAAATGGGAGAGAGGATTGGCCTCCCTTAGTGTAAACAACCAAAAAATAAAGAATATTGATGGGGGTATTTAATATAAAATCTTAAAAGTCAATACACCCCCTTAAAAAAGAAACAATTTTTGTTGTTTTGGGACCCAAGGTGTCACAACATAACACCAATCATTTAGGTTTTCACTGTAGCATGTCCCACTGGGTCGTGGTGAAAAGTCATCCTATCGTCCCCTATAATGAAATTATCTCATGCTCCATTGTGTAACCATCCACCTGTAAAGGCTAAATACTAGTACCCTCATAAAACCCTCCATAACTAAGGCCATACACTGTTGAATGATTATTCCCCCATGAGAAAACCTCACAATGTATCACCTTGGAACGTGGCATGGTCCATCCCACATTATGTCACCTCACCAAACAACCAAATAAATTTTAAACAACCTAATTCAAATAAGGATATATATTAATCCTATGTGATAAAATATTAAACAAAAACATACAGATATTATTTTAAACCAAAACTATTCATGACATGACCCTTTGGTTCTGGAGTGATACCTTCCAACACTAAAATTATAATATTACACTAAGGGAATGTGTTGCATTCACTTTATTTTATAGTGTGTGTCTCTCCCTTACTCCAAAACTTATTCTCATGTGATATAAACCACAATATAATTCCCCTTGGTTGTGTAATTATTTTTTTTCTTATAATAGATTGCTACAATAGGGCCACCTTGACCATACTCCAATGATCATTCAATCAATTAATAATTGATATAAACCTCTTCACACATCCAAAAATTCCACTTATAAATTTCCAACTCTTATAATTATAATCATAAACCCAAAAATTAAAATTTACAATAATATAAAACTAAAAATAAATATGTATTCTCATTCGTCCAACCTATTATGAAATTGATTCATTAAAAATTTACAAATTATAAAATCTCATCCCTGATAATCATCCATGTTTATCACCCATGGGCCACACTTTTCACTATGATTGGATACAATGTCTAAATAATAATCAAGAATTAGTCTTGGTAATGAAAATAGAAAACCTGAAGCATTAGAATATATAATATCCCAAACATCTCTCATCCTAGATCATCATATTTTTGGTTGCTTCTCAAAAAATGTGTTCCCTAATTAAATATTAAGTATATTTTCATGATATATTTCTCAAAAAATTCGATGAATTATTCATCATTGTGTCGAATAACTCCATCAACTCTACGATGATTCTCGACTCCTAGCAGTATTCATGAATTAATTATTATATGATTTAATATTCCAATGGTTAACATCACTGGTCTACATAATTCCACCACTCATTATTCATCATTCCCAAGTACATCCAAATCATTCTAGTTAAACCATTTATCCTCCTCCCAGGACTAATCTCATAACATGAATACTAGATTTATCCACAATTATGTCAAACATTCAAGGAGCATGACTTTCAAAGTCATAATTAACCTACAAATATATTTTCTATAATTTACTCTAGTTGGATACTAAATAAACTAACTTCACCTAATCCTCATTGATCAATACCCAAATTTTAAATTTACTATGCATTGAATAGTTTTTTCCATCCAAGAGTTGACAAATAAAATTGCACATGTATAAGGGTTTAGGCTAGCAACACATCTCCCATAAATCGTATTAGAAACATTTTTAAATTTAAAAGTATTATTCAACTATATGTATTGAACTCTCCCCTATAGGTCTTCTATTTTCACTAATAATCAACAAATAAAAATTCTTAAAATCCACCATCAACTAAATACTAACACTCATGTTGCATGCAGAAATTTCAAAAATAGGTCAAACCACAAGCCCCAATTTGCGGTCTCAAATTCCTCAGAGATTAATGAAATTGATTTATAATCCTACCAACAATCAATTTCTATAGGACCCAATAGCAACAGTTATATCTCAAAGTCCATGATATTTTCCATCGTCACACAACACTCACATTATAACCCACTACATACATTACCTTGTCATTTGAGAAACAACAAAATTATAAGGTAATCCACTCTCTGTAACTTAGCCACATTCATGATTTTTAAATTAGCACATATATCTAGTTGGCCCCTTAATTTCTTATTACTTTCAATATTCAGCATTCCATATTTTACATTTCACAAAATATCGTAGTTCATCACTAGAATGAGATGACCAAATCAACATATTATCTTTCTCATGAAACCCTAGCTATTTTATCACAAAATTACTTGGACCTGAACCCATGTAATAGTCATGCCTCAATTCACATACTCTCCTTGTTCAACACTTCTAACAATTCATTAGATAATTCCTTTTGTTGACTTGATAAAGATTCAACAACAATAAAAAGTATCCTTTTCCCATTTCCCAATTGTAAAAAGGTGTCTCATAATGTTCCATTCCAATATCATATCTAATTTACACACACATTTGATCATCTAATACTACCCACAATAATCTCAAGACACGTTCTTATGAATTTAGGAAACTAATGAGTCATAGAGAATAATATAATATACTTACACTTCCTAAGATATGAAAACCCAAAATGGTTTCAATGGAAAAAACATGGCCCATAAAAATCTATCCATACTCTAGAAATACACACAAAAAACATTGTTCATTTCCATCAATTTTCATTACCTCACCCTAGTAGTATCATTATCTACATATATCAATCTCTTTATCTCTTGTATTTTCCAAAATCCACCAATCAATAGGTCCTGCATGTAATTTTGTGTCGATCATGCTTAAACACCATTAATCTCATAGATCCCTAACTTATCATATCTTATATCAACCCACATAAATCATATGTCATGTAAAATATCACTCTATATTTTCTATGGAAGTAGAGTATTCAATGGACCCACACAACAGTGCATAACTACTACATTTATAAAATAAAATAATATCTAAGTGGGAATATATCTCAGTTCATCCCAAGCACATTAACCTACTTAAGTCATATCATGTCCTATCCCATCAATCCATGGATTGTATTCCTAAAAAAATATTTTCCGATGCTTCTCATGTATATCAGACCTACCACAATATAAGTGTAACTATTACTTTCACATTCTCAGTACTCATGGAATTCCAGTTCTATGAAGATATACAATTAAATCCCACTTGCATTTCATCTCTATAACAGGAATAATCTACACAGATTTACATCTCTAAGGGGTCTCATAAGATGGGTCTAATCGATAAGCTTGGTTTCCCTTGTATATCCCAATACATCCTAGTCAATAATTGGAAAACACCTTATTACTCAACTACAACACTCGGCTCACCAATATCATGATGTTCATCTTAATGTTACTAATCTCTCTCACCTAGACTATAAAGTATACCTTAATTGGTCATAAGTCAAAGAGAAACATTCATGCTTGCATATCAGACACTTAATGTTAATTTACATTCCAACAAAACCACTCTATCTGTCTATAAATTTATATTAGGAATCATATGTCAAAACTAAAACACCCACTTATGGTGTTAAAACTCATTGGGAATTCACTTACCAATGTAACCTCTCAGGGATTAATACGTTTCCCATGTTCATATATATAACATCTTACTATGATAATTTTGTAATAGGTATATGATAACCATCTACTTTGGTTGAGTTGAATTCCACAAAAAAAATTGAAAAACACCAAATAATTTATAATTTACAGATTAAATAACCTAAATTATTTTATTTATAAAATTAGTGTCCATATAATGAAAAAATATGATAAATTAATGTGAACATGAATGTCTAATATGATTCATAGAATCATGCCTAATACAACCCAACTCAAACTGAATAACCAAAAACCAGAAAACCTAAAACATCATTCCTAGAAAAAATCAGCTCAATGGAAACATTGAAAATCAAGAATTGAAATAAAAAATCTCTTCAAACGTGGGATTCATCTCTTAATGTTATTGGAAAAGAAAAAGATACAGTGTCCACAACTTGTTTTTACATATCATATCCCATACCTACCATATCCCAAAAATTTAACAAATAAAACAACCCTCATATTCCCTTTTGTAATAGCACAATCCACATCCCTCTATAGTTATCAATTCAGAGTTCCACATGACCCCAAGTTTATTTCTTCATAAGGTTGAGGCTACTCAGTAATAAATAGGTTCTAAGGGAACACCATGGGGATTTTATACCATAAATAATAGAAAAAAATTCAACCAGACAACACAATATCATACCAAATACAAATAAACACAACAACTATTCCATCAAAAAAATATAGCACACCACATAATTTTATAGGATGAACTATCCAAAATATCACATGATTCATGAAGAAACCAATAATATTATCCATAGGCAGTTCATAAGAAAATTAGGAAAAATGTAAATAAACCAAAACCATAACATATTCCGAAGTTTCAACCTAGTATCATCCCCTAACTCCATCCATGTTATCCATCTCAGCCATTCCACACCATGAAATATCCATAATTAAACCTGAAATTTTTATATATTTTTATGTACCAATTTTTTAAGGCATACCCTGTTGGGTGTGAGTACAACTTAGTAGGCCACTACACATGGTTTCACAAATATAACCATTATATACACTGCATACACAATGTTATGTAACCCGAATAAATAGATAAAATAATTGTAACTATAATAACCTCTATGACCATGAATTCATTTAACACCAGACGAGTGTGACCATGCCTAATTATTCCTAATACATGGTGTTTATTAATAGTATCATATAAATTCAAAGGTAATCAATAGATCACAACCATATTTCCAACCCAATTAATCTATGGGAAGTTTTAGAGTGGAAACCACCCCTAATAATGTCACATCTCATTAATTCCAACAGTTAAATTGTGTCTTCCCCTAATACCATCTCATCTCATAATACATTCAATACCATGATTCATAATTTTTTCCATTATATATTTCATCAAATAACATAAATACTTCATTTTTGAATGTAGGTATCCCCTAAATCCATTACATATAGCCAAACACTGGGATATAGAGGAATCATTTGTGGGTTCGCTCATAAATAATCTATACAACTATTTGGAAAGGCATTGGCCCCATGTTCTGTCAAATATAATAAACATATCATGTCAGATTGGAACCCACTATTGGATCTCTCATATAACGTCAATACACTGATTCAAGATGGAAAATACCCTTGATTCCGTCACACATCATCAATTCACCATGTTGTATAGGCACTGACCCCCAATTACCTCACGTATCATAAATAAAAAATGTTAGAAACAAAACTACTGCTAGTTCCATCATATATAGTCAACATACCATGTCGGATGAGCACCTTGAACTAGTTTCCACACACAAATTCAATACACTTAGTTTGAATTGATCTGTATCCCCATTCCATTAAATTACATAAATAAAATTAATCATATTTTTTCTCTCCCCAAATTACTTTTCATATCATTAACACTGCAAGTAAGAATCCCCCCATCTCATCACAACTAAACACATTAGGGTTTTAGTGTCTCCCACTTTGATTATCATACCATGCCACAAATACCCAAGGAATATAGTTTAACACTCCCTTAGTTTCCATCAAACATCGTCAATTTCATTCACTAATACCAAGGGTTGGAATGGAACCCACCATTAGTAAAATATGAATCATCAATATGATGGGTCAACGATTTCCTAAATCTATTATTAATCACATGAATTTAATAAGAAAAATGAACACGTATGAGATATAAATTCCATCTCACATTTAAATCATGAATCATGAAATATAAATCCCAATCATAAAACCAAGGGTTCCAAGGGCTAGGAAACTATCCTAATAGAATATCAAATCCTCTCTTGGGTGGCCTCTCAAACACACACTCCATTCTCATCATGGTATTTATAATTGGATGCTATTTTTTATCCTTGTATACCATACTCATTAAAAATTCATCACCATGTTGTTGTATTAACCATGCCCCATTACATTCTTTCATAACACATATACACAACATATTCACCCAATAATAAAAATATAATATTGAATAATCTATTAATTGAAACAATGATAGAAAGTATATCACAAATTTAATGGAATAACATTCAATACTCACTCAAATATTAGTTAGATGTGTGGAAACATTCGTGACATAAAACTAGAGTAATCACTGAGGAACACATACTAAATTATTAATTATAGTGAAGGTGGAATACTCCCCACACATCTTAGAACCCCAAACATTGGTTATTAGGTATTGTAAAAAAGATGTGTATAATCAATACTTTCACTAATCTATATTAGTCATCACATATTATACTCCAATGGGAATGATGAACCTACTAAAATATCCAACATGTCTTATTTATTGAATTCATATCCCTATGAAGCCCATATATCCCATAAAACATAGTTATGTTCAATACTATGACCATAAATTTCTATGGAATTATGATTTATGATCAATCAGAATTTTATGGCCCTATATATTTATAATCGCTAAAACATTTCTAGAAATAAAAAATCATTTTTAATTTATTAAAGTATAATCCCTCATAAGAAGAAATAACACATATCATATGCCACATGAAATGATATATAAACCATAGGGAGAATGTTTAGGGACCACCTACCATAATAATAGTTATTTCCTCATGTAATGTACCAATCTCAAAAAATATCATTTATCAGATACATACATCAAACATCATGAGAACCCCATTGATTAATTTTTTGAAATTATAATTAATTTTCATATATATACTGTTTTAATTTCAAAATTAACTATTTTCTATAATAAAGAAATAACTAATCAAGTGATGTTATATAGGACAAACCTTTAAAAACATGGTGTTCAACCCCTAACATCAACCCTAACCTCTATTTCAAAAAATCCCCAAAATATGATCTCATGTAATCCATCAATTTCACCGAAATAAATATAAATTCATAAATAATTCAAGGTACTGATAAATCCTAATAAAAATTGAATAATACATTATGTTTTTTTAGGATCACATATGTACAAAAAAAGTCCCCATCTCATATAGATGATTTCAAAATTCTCTAGTGGAACTGTCTCTAAATACCTATAAAATTTCGTCCAAATTAAAAATATGGTAAGAGAACTATGTGAAGGTGAAGATGAAGGAGGAACCTATACCTAAATGATGAAAAAATATAACTTCAATTCATATAGATCATTGTGGTCAAAGGGGAGAAGAGGAAGGGGGAGGGGATCGACCTCTCCATGTTAAGATATACCAAAATGAAGAACCCTGAAGGATGTGTTTAATAGAAACCAATAGAATACCATCAGGACCCTTTTAAAAATTTGAAGAGATCACTATTTTTGCATGACCCATTTGGGTTATAGAACAACACCTCTTATATGAGGTTATGTTTTTTCATAAAACATTGGTATGTGGGGAGACAATGACCCCTGATACCTTACAATGGTATAACCTTAACCTCCATAGTGTGACCAAACATATTTAGATTCCAAATGTCAATACCTCTAGAGAACACACCATGGTGTAGCCCACATTATATTATATGAGCCTCCCCCCTTGAATAACACCCATTACAAATCCTATCAGGTTTTGGTGTGGTCATTCCCCTATGATCACTACTCAAAACACAACCGAAGAATTGAATTTCAAAATATATCCCATAGAGAGAGTGTTTATTCCTACATGATAGAATAATAATCCGACATATGGAAAAGTAGTTCTAAGAGGCACCCATCAGGGAATAACCATTTGGTTGTGGAATTATATATCCCAATAACATAATTTTATTCTTATTTTGAGGGTTCATAGTAGGGTCCACTTCTTTCACTACATATCCCTCACTCTTCCTCCATAATTTAATATCATGGTACACATACCAAACTATAGTATCCTTTCATTTTTGTGTGATATGTCCTATATATTAGATTTATTATTGTAGGTTCTCCTTGACCCTACACTGATTCCTACTCAATCGGGAAAGAAGCCTCATAATCCATTGCATATATCCAAAAACTCCTCACAGAGATGACCCAACTCTATGAATTCTAATCTAAAATATATTACTCAAAACATCCCCTAATTCAGAAATAAAAAATATCAAATTTATCCAAATATTACTAACTCATACTGATGCAGGTTGTTACAAAATAGAATAAATTTTTGTACAAATGATCCAATCCTTTTCATTGATTTTATATCTCTAATAGACATCTTATACTAAACCCAAGTATATAATCCTTACATTACCACCTATTTAGGAACCTTACCATAAAATTTCATTGTCTAATAGACTCTTAATACATATATTCATGTTGTTTCATCTAGAATATGATATCCATCTAGTCCACTTAAACTATATTTTATCTATAAAACATTCACTCTCCCTAAACTAACTAAAACATTAAAAATATAATGTAGATTAACCTATAAATTCTCGAGGTACTATTTTTTATAAACTATATCCTTTTCCAGGTATTGATACATATATATGAACACCACATTAAAGATATCATTCTAGTTTCTGATGAACATCCATAGGTCATTTTCCTAAAGAAAAAAATCCAATATTTTTCTGCATTACTCATAAATAAGAATGTACAAGTAATTTATTTTGACTTGAAATTTTACTTTGGTTTTGAAAAGGATATAAGTGATGACTTCACTTGAATTAATGTATGTTATTTTTACTAAATTTTTTGTCTTTTGATCAATTATAAGAAATAGACCCAATGGTGTAAATAGTCATCTATTCATTAAATAAGTGACATAATTAAATATATCTACACAAAAATCCTTGGGAAGACCAGAGCATAGCCTCATTATTTTTGATCTCCCATTCAATTTGCTATTATCTATTCTGACACATTATTTTATGCTTCTGTAAAAGGTAATATTTTCTCAAAACTAATTCATTTCTCCTAAAAAATAATTTTTTAATTCTCTACATCTGTACTCACCCTCATTTCTAGAACATTTGTATTTTATCTTTATTCCAGAACCCTTTTAAACCATTGATCTCAATCTAATGATATTTTGAAAAAAAAATCATTTTTTTATAAATAACACCCACTCCTTCTGGGTTTCATCCTTAATGAATGAAATCACACCATCGTGTCAACACACCAGTGTTAGACCCCTTTTTAGATCTCTGGTGTCTTTCTTTGCATAGAAAATGAAACTGTCCTATAAACTCTAGGGATTCAATATTCAAATGTTTTATAATACAATTAATTGAGTTTCTATATCCCTTTCACATATAAAATTTTCATTCATTTATTACCCATATGACCATGATGATCATTCCATAACTTCATTGTTTCATAACATTATTTTTTGAATATTATTTCTCTTTCCAAACTCCTAGTTAGATAATTTTTTTGTATTAACTCTTCTACACATTACTATTGAAACCAATGTGATCTTTCATACCCCATTTTAAATTTTTTAAAGAATATTGAATTATCTAGATGAATTACTGAAATCAAGTTCTTTTTTTGAAATGGTATGTTAAAAATAGTTTACAAATTTATCAATAATAAATTTTATGTCTTAATTTTCTCATCTCTCTTTCCAAAAAAAACTAGTTATATTCATAACCTATAAAGTAAACATTTATAAAATATTTGGATACATAATTTCACACTAACCATCTCTAGGTTGTTGAGTGAAATAAATCACAAGGGTAAGGATCCAAGACACAAATAGATTGGAAAACATAGTTTCAATGTTTTCTCATCCTCATCTATAGTTTTTGAGGATTAAATTCCAAAAATACTTGTATAATTTCCACTATAGTCTTTGTAATTATTTCACTCATGGCCTTTCTTCCGGTAATGTTGGTATAGGGGTTCAAAGCAAGCTAGTATCATTTTATTTTCTTCACTCATTGATTCTAATTTGTCCTACTTTTTATATTGATTGTAATATCCTCTATATTTCAAAGTAAATTAAATTATGGTATTTTTAAAGATTTAATTTCCATATATATATCGATTTTGAATTATATATCTATATTAATCAATCAAAATTTTATTCTTACTTCTTGATTTTCTAACTGTTGATAAAATCACATCTCATTAATTGGGAAATGATGTTAAAGAATCAATACCCACACTGGACCTCTACATATAAATTCTATTGAATTGAACTATCTCTAGGCCCTATTGAAGTCTTGATCTAATCCACCACGTAATAAACATTTTCTATATTTAGGTTATTGAGTATATACATTATAAATACATTCTTATTATAGTTGTATTTTCATATATGCTAGAAATTATAAACATGAGATCAATAGTTTCTTTCATATCCTAAATTTTGAGTTCCTCATTATGTTCCAAAATCATTAAAACTGCACTAATTTACTTTGGGTTGATTTTTCCTAGTCTATTATTTTCATTTAATAATGTTTTGATACCATTAATATAAGCACACAATATATTTGATTAAGATAATATTTTATCTAAATCCTCTTGAATATGGAATCTAACTCTTCAAAATTGTTAACATAATCATTGACTTATTCTAACAACATTACTCCTTATATATGATACCGGTGAGTGTAAAGAAATAAAATATAAGACTATTTTCCCCATAATTCACCAAATAATATTTAACATGTCTGTAAACCTAAAACATTGATAATACATTTTGTAAAAAAACTCCATCGATCTAGAGCCCTCCCATAGAACTCCCACCTGTAAAAAAATATTAGAATCCCAAAACTAAATTGGATCATTATTTAAGTGTATCTAAAATAATACTAATGTAATAGAAAACAATTTAGATGATTTTAAACCATTGGTATAACATTAATAACCATTAGTATTGATTGTACCAGTGATTCCAAGAACCATTAGTATATAGATCATGGGGATACCCCTATACCAATGGTTTTTTTGAGAATTATTGGTATAGAGGGTTCACATACTGAGTTTACAAAAGGTTTACCAGAATCATTTTTATTAAGGTTATTCCAATGGTTTTAGACAAAAATAAATTTATGTCTTCAATTAGTCATATTACACATTTAATCTGATGATAATTTATAAAATAAATAGAAACACATATGTAACCAATTTCCTTCATAAACAACGGTTCAAAATGTTTTTTATAAATACAATGTAAGAAATGTAGGGTATAAATATCCCCCTCATGATAAATACTACAATCAGGTCTATCACTATCATATTCACAAACAAGAACATCCTTAATTGCATCATCACCTCTTATATCATTATCTCTATTGTCACTAGGAAAGTAATTACTTATCCCACCACTAGGAATGTCATCACCATTGTCGAGTGCATCATATATACATCTCATCATCAATAAAAATGTATCAAAATTCTCAATGGTATCTAGTGATAGTGATGGACATAAGGCTACCATAGATTTCATAAACTACTCATTATCTTTTCTACATATTTCATTCTTCTATATGGCTAATTTTCTTCCATTTTCTAACTTTGTACAAGAATATTCTACCTATTCAAAAGATTCATGTAATCCGATGCTACCAGATATATTAGAGCCACATGAAATATTCAAACACCTAGTTAGGATAATCCTCTAATCAAGTTAAAAATATAAACGTCCATGGTTCTCATCACATAATATATATCACAAATGTTCATATGGAACACAATTTTAGTCTAATTTTTCATAAAGGGCCTCAAAAAAACATTATTTACAATATAAATGAGATATTTAGTAAAAAAATATTATAAAATTTGAAATTAGTAGAATAAAATATACAAACTTTTCTTTCATCTATTCATTTACGACACATTCATTTTTCTCCATTATACATAAAAAACAATTTCTCATGAGGCATGCATACATACATGTTTAATACTACCCGGTAAAAATGAAATTTATTGATAAAAAACATTATTAAATAATATTTAATTGATGATTTAATTTACTTGTAAAAAATTATTGTAAATAATTTAATCTTATATGAATTGGGTGATTAAAAAAATTATTTAAATATTTACTTATCTATTATTAACCATTTTTCATTTTAAATTAAAAGTGTTAAAATTATAAAACATTGATCCTTAAATTATTCTATGACATAAAAAACAAAACATTTATTTTAAATAAATGATTTTACTTGATTTATTTTTTTAAAAATAATTCATTTTATTTTTTTTTAGTTATTTATATCAATTAAATGGATTTTGAAAGATATTGAGGTTTTCATGGTTGTAAATGTTTTTATTACGTTTATATGAATGATTGTTTTAATGATAATAGATTTTTTATTTCTGAGGTTTCGTTAATTTTTGATTTTATTAGTTTTCCATTATTTGATGTTTGATTGATGTGTTGGGTTTTGTTTGGCGTGATGATGAAATTTGTGAATATTTTGTTATGTTAAATAATAATTATGATTAGGAGTCTTATGTATAATATAGAGTTGGGAATTTATTATTTAGTATAATCTTTATATATAGTTTTAATTGATGGAATTATGTACAACTATTTTTTTGGGGGGTTATTTTTGATTTCTGCTTTTTGGTGGATTTTAGGGGTATAAGCACGATGGGGAAGTATCCTCATTAATGGATGATTTTTCAAAGGGTCATATAGATTTTATTATGGTAATTTAGGATTGAAATATGTTTATTTTATCTTGATTATATTATTGTAATGTTATTTAGTAGTATCGGGATGAAAATTTTGGTTTTAGGTAATGATATTGTAGGGTTTGATGGGAATTTTAAGGGGTGTTGATATTATGGTTGGCAAATCTTTAGAATATCAATCATTTTCAATTTAAATTATTTAAAAACATAACTTTCATTATTCATTGAGCTTGGAAAATATTTATTTTTATAATTAACTGACTTGTAAATATGTATTTAATTAAAACAATGTAATATTTATAGAGTTTACATGTAAACATTAATTGTTTTATGGTTTATTTTGAACATAATTAGTTCTAATTAGTTCAAGTATGTTTAGGTTAATTTATATTCATTTAGTTCATTTAAATTTTATTTTATTTCATTCTATTAAGAATAAACCAGTTTAGGTCTTCTAGGTTTGATGTGGTATGGTTCATTTTTTGTACCTATTTAAAAATAGTTATTAATGAAAAAATATGTGTTTTCTAAAATTATCTTACATATTAGTTCACCCAAATGTTTGGATATAATTTTTAGTATACTTGTTTTGTTTATTTATATTTGATGATTTAATTAAAAGAAAATCCAATAATAATAAGTGAGGTATTAATATAAATAATAATTTTTCATCAAAAAAATAATAATTTAAATAGAATCATAAACTCATCGTACTTATAAAACAATTATTTCAAGACATTATGTTAATAAAACGTCATCGAATATTTCCATAACTACTAAATCTAAGACAACTCTTCCAAACCTCCTATTATAAATCATGTGTTTATAAGTTCATCATAGCTCAACTAATCCAGTCATGCAGTCCTCATAGACTCAAAATTAGAAACATTGTTATAATGGTGATACTAAAATATTAATTTATATAAATAAAATAATAATATAAAATTGAATCTAATATATTTTCATACCCATAATTGAACCCATATAATATCATTTATTTCCTTTTAATGGTCTCTCTATGAAACTATTTTTATGGGAATTATGTCAGAGTATTTGGATATCATTTACATAAAAATAAAACATTTACATGCAATTTTACCAATAATCTGATTATATTCATTGTAGGATCGAAATAATGATGTAGATGCTCAATACACAAGAGGGGGGGTGAATTGTACACTTTAAAAATTTCCTTAGACAAGGAAAAAATATAAGTTTATAAAAGTTAAACTAAGAAAATTCACAACACCTCTAATAACCAATTGCAGAATTGGATCAAGTTATGAAGTTACAAACTTCTAGTTCTATGCACTTGCTAAAATCTAAAAATTGATTCCGAAAACAGGTTCTGGAAATATGGATCTGAAAATTGAAACTTAACTAACGTTTACAATATGAGATTCTACCTTAAAGCGTATAGAATCTAAATGAATCGAAGTATAAGTGTATGGAAATATAAGAATATTATACTTTCCTTACAGTAAAATATGCAGCAAAAAAACAAGTACTGTAACTACAAGTAAAAAATAATAACTCTTTTAACCCAAAGAGAAGGGTATCCAACAACATTGGATAATGGTCCCTCGATTTATACTTTCAAGCAAGTCTGTCTTACCCACACAAGGGAAAGCCCTCGATATGGAGATCGGTGTCTCTGTCTTGCTATCCCCACAAGTCCTCAAATTCAAGGTAGTTGGAACCTCTGTCTTCCTCAACAAGGAATCCCTCAAACTTCAACATAGTCGGAACCTCTGTCTTCCTATCCCCGGAAGTCCTCGAATGTAATCACCAATATTCGGAGTTGCACGAAGCAATCTGAATGAGCGGTTCAGTACGCACAAATCATTAAAAGCTTCTCTTTCTAGAAATCATCTTAACAGTGTGTGGTCTCTAGATCGATCAACTTCTTGTTGAGATCTTTCAAATGAGATCCTATTTATAGGCTCGGTCGGCTCCCTCTCCAATGGTCATATTTTCCTTCAAATTCGAAGGGACCAGTATACGTGTAACTCAACCAACGGTTAGTTTGAAATAGAATGGACAACATCGTTTAATAACAAACCATCTATAACTGAATGCACGACATCATTTTGTAATGGAGCATATGTAGGAAAAACCCATACTAGAATTCATAGTGCAAGAAAAATAAAAGTTCAGAGTCTAACTAAAATGAAATTCGGAATCTATAATAAGAAGATGTTCGGATTCTGTTTTATAGAAATTAGGAACCTGAGGTCTGTATAAGTCTGGAGTCTAAATTTCTAAGGAAATTCGGAGTCTGGTTTCACTATAGCTCAGAATCTGAACTTTTAGAGTTCGATGTCAAACTAGTAAAAGTTCGGAGTCGAACTTCATAAGAGTTAGAAGTTGAGCTCATGAAAGTTCGGAGTCGAACTTCTTAAGAGTTCTGAGTCGAACTAATGAATGTTCGGAGTCTAACTTTATAAGAGTTCGGAGTCTAACTCATGAAAGTTCGGAGTCAATCGTCATAAGTGTTTGGAGTAGAACTCATTAAAGTTCGGAGTTGAGCTTCATAAGAGTTCAGAGTCGAACTCAAAAAAGTTCAGAGTCGAACTTCATAAGAGTTCGGAGTCGAACTCATGAATGTTTGTATCTAGAATTCGGAGTGGAACTTCATTACAGTTCTCATCTAGAATTGGGATCCTAAAAACAGAATACTCCAAATTCTGTTATTATATGATTTTGGGTTTTGGGGTATGAATCTGGTTTTTATACCTATGAAAAATATTTCTATGTATAAGAAAATCTAGTTTAGGGTAAATTTCCTTAAATGTTAAAATTTTCATTATGGAAGTAAAATATTTATTTGTCTATGTATAAGGTGTTTTTGATTTTCAAAAACAAGAAGGAATGGAAAAAGTCATAAAGAAACCCATATTAACTCAACAATCTCCCCATTTTTGGAAAGCACAAACATCATTTTGAAAAATAATATAAGGACTTTGAAAATTTTCATTAGACTTTGAAATTAAAACTTATCTACCTTTTTTCATGGATGAAAGTGAATACAAATAACCCCCCCCCCCCCCCCTTAGGCATTGAAACTCTAAGGATTGTATTCTGAGTTTTCAGTGTGGATTTTTCATTACTATGGGAATGAAATAACTTCGTAGAGAGAAACTCCCCCTTAAATTAAGGATATTTTAAAATTTTATTTCTCCCCTTTTTAGTGGTTCTCTTTCCTTCTCCCCCGTAGGAGTAGTTCTTTTTCCTTCTCCCCCTTTCTGATTTTCAAAAATAATTGAAGGGAATTGAAAATATGGTACCTGAATGATTAGTAATAACACTACAATATACAATCATCCAAACAACATTTCATTAGAGATTTTCAAAAAAATTACAAGGAAAGACAAATACAACAATAGAATCAGAGTGATTTCATTTGTCTTCCTTTTCCTTCAGGATGAGCTTCTTTAAAAAGGTGTTGGGCTTCTTCAAGTCTCTTTAGTCTTCGTCAAATTGCCTCTACAAGGATTTTACCTTTTCTTCTTGGACTTTTAAAGCTTCTTCCTGAGCCTCCATGGATTCTTTCTGCATCATTATTAATTATTCTTGCTTTTCCAACTTCTCCTTAAACTCAATCCAAAATTATCTTTCAATTTTCTAATTATGAGATACTGAGTTAAGCTTCCCATTCAGGTCCCTGCCCTGTTGATTCCGAGCATTTTTCTCTTGGGTCAGCTTTTCATAAATATCCTTAACCCTTTTATCCTCCATGTCAAAATCATTTTGAACATCAGCCAGAAAACTTTCAAAATGCACTAAGTCTTCATCAACTCTACTAGACCACTTTGTTACCTTACTTCAGGACTTTCTATACACATCATAATCGATAAAGAAACTTTTTTCTTCAGCTTTGATCTTCACACACTTTTCCATTATCATGGATAGTGTCTCTGATTTTTGGTTTTGGCTTAGCTAAATAATTTGACATCTAGTGTCAATGGTTGGAAAGATTGGAATGACATCCACCAATTTTTTCAAAGACTCAAAAATAAAATCATAACTTTGTGCTGATGACTCCGAATCAGAAACTTTTCTTGGAGATTGATCTTCTTCAGCTTTCACTAGCTTTCTTCTGGAGGTACCACCAACCACTTTCTTCCTGATGACATCTTTTATAGGTGTCTCCGTGAGAGCTTACTTCCCCTTATCATCTCTCGGAATGGGTTGCTCCTCAGGAGATACTTCCTCGGATTCAGAAACTTGAATAATCTGGTCTTCATCTGGTTTCTCCTTTCCTTGTCCTTCCTCAAGTAAATTCCTCTCATAAGATTCATCCTCATCATACAAGACATTTTCTTATTATTATTCTTGCTGTTTCTTATCATCATTCTTACTAGCTTCCTCATCTCCCTTTCCTCCAGTTACTAACACTGTGGATTTAGCCTTATCTTTATAATCTTGTACTTGCTTGATCAGGGCATCCAAATCTTCACTCCCCACTTTTTCTTCTTATTCTTCTTCTTCAAATTCTACCTCTACTTCTTCAGAAACTTCTTTTTCAGCTTCATCAACTACTTCATTACCCTTGGATTTTTCCGGAGTGACATAGTTCTTGGCTGGAGTTTCTGGTAAAGAAGGTTCAGAACTGAATGTTTCTGGAATGGGAAGCATTCCAGAAGCTAACTCTGTAGCTTTCAGCAAAGATTGCACCACTTCAGCTTCAGACAACTTCTTTTTCATCTTCTTTTCTTTTTCCTGTTTCCTTATCTATTATGCAGCTCTTTCTTTTAAGTCCTTAGCCTCTACAGGGTCCAATCTGAACTGTGGATCCCCTTCATTCCTCTTCTCTTTATCTTCCCTCCACTTGGCTGTCAATTCATCTGTATATGTTTTCTGCTTCTTCGGTTTGGGGGGAGCAGACTGAGTTTCCTTAGCCTTGGGATATTCTTTATCAGCAACCACTTCCTTAACCTTTCTCTTCTTCCTTGTCTTTTTGGATAGTTCCGGATTTTGTGTTTCTTTCTGAGCTGCATCAACCTCTTCCACAGAGAGAGGGTAAAATTCTCCGTATTCCCTAGAAAAACCCATCTTCATCCTCTTCAAGGTACCATCATTAACCAGCATAAGCTTTCAATTCTAGAATTTTGATTTTCATGCAACCTTGAAGGATTCTAAGCACCGAACTATCAGCCTAGATAGTAAGGCAGGGTACATAATTATTTGAGCTCTCAAATTCCCTTCTTTGATGTTCTTGATCGTAATCAGGACATGCCTCATAAAATTTATCTTTCTTAGATTTACCAAGAAATCTAAGACATAGATATCACTTCTCTACAAATTATCCTTGACGCCTCTTCTTGGTATGAGAAAACCTTGTACCCATAGCTAAAGAATCTTATTGTTCGGAGTGAGATGAGATATCTTAGCGGTCTTAGCATCCTTAAGTCCAAGGCATTTTAAATCCTTCACCTTGTTGAAACTTCCTTTCTCATCTGGAAGCTTATGTGAGAAAAACTCAGCTTCCCCTTATAGGACAAACCAACCAAGCTCACGGCCTTGGTATAGGATAGCTTATAAGTCTTCCCATAATAATTTAATGAAAACCACTCTTTGTCATCTTCTATCTGGAAGGAAACAGACTCATAGAACTCGATCAACAAATCAGTATAAATCGGATCCTGTTTCTTTGACTTGAACAAGAATATATCTTCCCAACTATTCATTTTGATATTCTTAGTTATAATATAATCAAGCTTGAAGAAATCCGGATGAACTAACCTTTCCCTGAAGACTAAACACTTTGATATTGGTTTCGTAGTTGACATATCTTGAGATATAGCTTCAACATACATTCGGAGTGAAGAGTTCTGAATGATTCTGAACGGTTTTGCAAAGTTCGGAACCGGTCTTAATAAGACCAGCACGGCTTCAAGACGTGAAATCTTTGAAAACCAATGTGGGATGAGTCTATGGGTCACCATTATATAGGCGATGGAGGTGAAATTTGGTCTTCCAAGAGACATCTAACGGTTGAAAAACATTTTGATCTGATCTGATGGTTGAGAACACTCCCGCAAGGAAATCTTGATCTGATCTTTTGAGGTTTTAAGGAAAATAATCAGATTTAAGGAAAATTAGAATCCGAATTATTTTTAAAAAATAGGGAGATACCAGCAAGAAAAATATGATTATGAGAACATAAGTAAGGATATCATACCTTTCAGATTGGCTATAAATATTGTTCGTAATTGGTAATATTCTTCTTGAAAAAAAACTTATTACAAAAGTTCATTATGAAAAACTCATTACGAATGTTCCAGTATGAAAATATCATTACAAAAGTTCCAGTATGAAATTCTAATTATGAAATTTCCAGCTACCAGAAATTTCTATTCCATGAATTTTCATTCCGGAAATTCCCATTCCGGAAATTATCATTCCAGAAATTTCCATTCCAGAAATTATCATTCCGGAAAGTTTGAAAAAATGACTACGAAAATTTTTTTTAAAAAAATTTTGAAAACTAGATTACAAAAAATTTGAGTTACAGAGATTTTCAAAAACAGATTATGAAACTTTTAGTTACACTAACAATCAAATGTACTCACCC
The DNA here is from genome assembly GCA_963277665.1 of Viscum album. Classification (NCBI taxonomy): domain Eukaryota; kingdom Viridiplantae; phylum Streptophyta; class Magnoliopsida; order Santalales; family Viscaceae; genus Viscum; species Viscum album. The sequence goes on along the minus strand of OY728128.1, from coordinate 253,682,559 downwards.
GATGAAAAGGAGTTTATTACTGTTAGGAGAATTGTTCAACAAAAATTTAATGAATAATAATTACCTTATGGTTATCATTCCTAAATTTTGTTTAATATATTCAAATATATTAGAGGGTATACATTTTGTGAAAATATCATCGAGTTGATCTTGCGTTCCGATAAACTGAAGAATGATATCTCTTTTAAGTGTGTGATCCCTAAGAAAGTGATGCCTAATATCTATGTGTTTTTCATGAGAGTGATGTGCATGGTTCTTACTGACGAAAATGGCACTTGTGTTATCACACAAAATTTGAGTCTTAGTAAAACTCAGTCCATAGTCTGTGAGTGTGTGTTGCATCCACAATATTTGAGCACAACAACTTCCAGCTGCTACATATTTAGATTTAGAAGTGGAAAGTGCTACAGAATGGTGTTTCTTACATGACCAAGAAACTAGTGAATCTCCTAAAAAATGACAAGTTCCGGATGCACTCTTTCTATCCATTATACATCCACCAAAGTCAGCTTCCGAAAAACATTTTAAAACAAAATCATTTCTAGAAGTATAAAATAATCCTAGATCCATATTTCCCTTTAGGCAGCAAAAAATTATTTTTACCACCTTTATGTGAGATTCATTAGGATTGGATTGATATCTCGCACATAAGAATATAGAAAACATCAATTCTGGCCGACTAGCTATTATGTAAAGTAAATTTCCTATCATACCTGTAAAATATGTTTGATCTACTGGTTTCCCAGCTTCATCAAGATCTAAAGAGTTTGAGGTACCGATGGGAGTACTTATATTCTTAGATTTATCATAACCACACTTTTTAATAAGATATTTAATATTCTAATGTTGAGATATATAGGTTCCTTCTAGTTTTTGAGAAATTTGAAATCCAAGGAAAATTTTTAACTCACCCATCATACTCATTTCAAACTCAGATCTCATTAGACTTGCTAAATAATTAGTTAAAGATTGCAGAGTTAAACTAAATATGATGTCATCAACATAAATTTGAACAATCAAAAAAATTCTTAAATTTATTTATAAATAGAGTTGGATCTTCGTTTCCCTTAACATAGTTATTTTGAAGCAAAAATCATGTAAGTCTATCATACCAGGCTTATGGGGCTTGTTTAAGGCCATACAAGGCTTTGGTAAGTCTGTAAACATGATCAGGATATTTTGTATCTTCAATGATAGGAGGTTGTTCAACAAAAACATCCTCTTGAACATAAACATTATGAAAATCACATTTCACACCCATTTGAAAAATTTTAAAATTGAATAATGCAGCAAATTCAGGTAAAATACGAATAGATTCAAGTCCAGCTACCAGAGCATAGGTTTCTACAAAGTCTTTTCCCTCTTGCTGATTATAACCTTTAGCAACTAATCTGGCTTTATTTCTTACAATGACTCCATTTTCATAACACTTTTTTCTGAAGACCAACTTTACACCAATAACAGAAGTTTCCTTAGGTCTTTCAACCAATGTCCAGACTTTATTCCTTTCAAATTCATTTAGTTCATCGAACATGGCATTGATCCAATCATCATCACCTAAAGCTTCATCAGTGCTTTTTGGTTCTAATTGGGAAAGAAATGCTAGATGTTCTACTTCATTTCTCATGGAACTTCTAGTCCTTACAAGTTGATTTACATCACCAGTGATGCTATCACTGGGATGATTCTTAAGAAACACCTGATTTGGGTTTTGTAAAACTTGTTCATCAATATAGGGAAGAAAGTCTTCTAGGGTAAATGTTTCAGAAGTATCTTCTTGAATATTTTCCTTTTCAGAAGGATCTTCTATCAAAGTTTGATAATTGGTTTTTGAAATCACATCAAAGGATGTAGGTTGGGATGGTTTAAAAACAAAAGGATCAGATTCAACAAATTTTACACACACTGTTTCTTCAACAGTACACGTATTTTTGTTGAAAACTCTATAAGACTAAGAAGTAGTGGAGTAGCCTAAGAAAATTCCTTCATCAGATTTTGGTGAAAATTTATGTAAATTATCTTTAGTATTCAAGATGAATACCTTTCAACCAAAAACCTTGAAGTAGGAAAGTCTAGGTTTTCTGCCATTCCATAACTCATAAAGAGTTTTATTACGAAATGGTCTAATCAAAACTCGATTTATAGTATAACAAGCAGTACTTACAGCTTCAGCCCAGAAGTGTCTAGCTATAGAATATTCACTCAAAATTGTTCTAGTTATTTCTTTAATAATTCTATTTCTTCTTTCAACTACACCATTTTGTTGAGGAGTTCTAGGTGATGAAAAGTTGTGAGTAATACCTTCCTACTACAAAAGGTTTCAAAATCAGAATTTTGAAATTATCCTCATTGATCACTATGAATAGTTTACAGTGGATGATTTTTCTCATTTTTAACTTGGTCTCTAAAAATATTAAAATAAGAAAAAGCATCATACATCTTTGCTAGAAAATAGACCCATGTAAATCTAGTGTAATCATCAACTAGAACAAACACATAGTATTTGCCTCCAATGCTTCAAGTTTGTGTTGGACCAGAAATATCCCTGTGCACTAACTGTGATGCATCAGTTGTTGAGAATTCACTAATTGATTTAAAACTATATTTATGTTTCTTTCCATATTTACAAGGATAAAAAACTTTAGAAGAATCAAATCTAAGCTCCGGTAGATCCTTAACTAGTTTCTTCTTGTAATGTTTACATAAGTTCCAAAGTTTACAGTGACCTAATATTCTATGCCATAACCAAGAATGATATTCCATTTCACTTAGGCATGGTAAATCTTGGCTCCTAAGGTCTTCTATGTTCAAAGTGTAAAAATTCTCTTTCCTATTAGCTAAGAGAATAAATTCTTCCTTGGAATGGTGTACTAAGAACTTGTCATTCCTAAAATTTACAAGGTATCCTTCATCACATAACTAACATATGTTGATGAGGATGTGCTTAATACCCTTAACAAATGAAACATTTGAAATCAAATTTTTACCAAGAAGAACAATATTACCTATACCAACAACATCTCCCTGAGAATTATCTCCAAAAGTTACCTTTCCTCCTTTCGTCTTGATAATCTTTTCAAAATAACTTTTGTTACCAGTCATGTGCCGAGAACATCCAATATCCATATACCATGTATTTTTTTTGGTACTTCCTTTATTTTCCTGAAAACAAAGACAAGAATTCGATTTTCGGAATCCAAACTTGTTTGTATCCAAGATTTCCAGATAACAAATTTTTTGGCACCCACATCTTCTTAGAAAATAAGCCTTATGAAAACCTAAAGATTGGGTTTTGTTTAAAGAACAATTCTTTTCCCAGTGACCACCACATTGACACTTGGTACAAAATGTCGAACTTTTTGAAACAAAGTTGTTGTTACAAAAATTTGGTTTTTCATGGGTACAACCAAATCTAGATTTGTTTCTTAAAGGTCGTATTTGAGAATACATTTTATCAAAATTTTATTTACCATGGGAAAAGTTTGACAAACACTTCTTTAAGGAAAAAATTTCAGACTTGAGTTTTATAAACAAGTTTTTATGTTCAAAATCATTTGATTTAGAACTATATCTATGCTCTAAAACACTTTTCTTAGAAATTACTTTTTCTAACTCTTTAGATAGTCTGTTCTTCTCAAAACATACTTTTTCATGATTTTTTGAAATACATATAATATCTGCATTTTTCCTATCATGATCTTTAGAAAGATCTGATATCTCTTTTGTAAGAATAGTATTCCTAGAGTTTTCTTTATCAAGTTTTTTATTGAGTTAGGAATTCTCAATATCAAGAAGTTCAACAAACCTAGAGATTTTATCATAGGTAGGTAAAGTATTTTCTTCATCAGAATAGGATTACTCCTCTGAAGAGTTATAATACTTACTATCATTGGAATTTAAAGATACATTGGTCAGTGATTCAGCATTGCGTACCTTATCCATGAAGCAATGATTGTTAATAGGTAATCTGGCTATAAGACCAATATTCTTCCATCATAAAGATTCATAATCAGAAGATTCATCTGAAGAGTCACCACCATTGGTACACTAGGTGTCATTAGAGTTCGTAACTTTCTTAGCATTAGACTTGTAATACATATTTCTATTCCTTTCAGAATGCATTTCTTTAATTACTTTATTTTTGAGCAAAGGGAAATCTGGTCTAATATGTCCAGCTCTATTGCATTCATAACAAGTAACTTCTCTATCTTTACTATCTCTCATTTCCTTTTTCTTATACTTGGAATGGAAATTTCATTGTCCAGCTATCATGTTCATTCTTCGAGCATGATTTTCTAACTCATTTCTAAGACTTCACTTTCACTAGATTCAGATTGGATAATAACTTTCTTATACTTGGATCTAGTTACTCTCTCAGGAGTCATAGTTTTCAAATGATTTTAAGTTGTGGTAAAAGCAATAGTACCATTTCCATTCTTCTTCTTGATGTTGTTAGAATCTCTCTTCATTGTTGTCTCATGTTGGAGAAGAGTTCCAAATAGTTCATCTATGGAAATTTGAGTAAACTTATTATTCTCATCAATAGGTTTTCTTTTGGATTCCCACTCATTTGGCATAATATCCATTATCTTATCCACAAGATCTTCATCATCCAGACCTTTCTCTCCCATTGACTGAATACTATTCACTATAGTCATAAATCTGTGTTGAACTTTACAAATTGGTTCCCCATAATTAAAATTGAATCCATGGTATTCAGCTCTAAGCATAGCTCTCCTAGTTTCAATCACTTTAGAAGTGCCAAAGTTTGTAACCTCTAACTTCTTCCAGATAAAATTAGCTGCTTCACAAGATGAAATTTGGATATATATATTACTATTCATTGAACATAGTAGATTATTGCGTACCTTATAATTGAGTTGATAATATTGCTTTTCCTAGTTAGTGAAAGTTTTAACTTCCTTATCAGAAATTTTATAATCGCCAGTAAGAATAAAGAAATTATCCACTCCAGTATTGATAAAAAATGTCTTCATACAATCTCTCCAGTACTCATAATCATTACATTCAAATATTGGTGGTATTTTAGGGTTTATATTATCAATAGATCCAACATTTATTCCTATCATCTGTAAGAAAAACATTGGCAACCAAACTTGTTAGTAGGAAAAGTTCGTAACCACAATGTTCGGAACGAGAAAATTTGGAATGAACAATTAGAAATGACAATTCGGAATGAACAAAGTCTTTTTAAGAAAGGATGAAGATTAATGGAAAAAGTGAGCAAGAAAAACTTATATGTGAGTATAAGTATTTCAGATTCCTCCTCTGATACCAATTGTAGGATCTAAATACTGATGTAGATTCTCAATATACACGAGGGGGGTGAATTGTACCCTTTAAAAATTTCCTTAGACAAGGAAAAAATATAAGTTTAACAAAGTCAAACTAAGAAAATTCACAACACCTCTAATCACCAATTATATAATTGGAACAAGGTATGAAGTTACAAACTTCTAGTTCTATTCAATTTCTTAAATCTGGAAAGTGATTCCGAAAACAGGTTCTGGAAATACGGATCTAGAAATTGAAACTTAACTAAGTTTTACAATATGATATTCTACCTTAAAGTGTATAGAATCTAAATGAATCAGAGTACAATTGTAAGGAAATATAAGAAGATTATACTTTCCTTACAATAAAATATGCAGAGGAAAATCAAGTAGTACAACTACCAGTAACAAACAATAACTCTTTTAACCCAAAGAGAAGGGTATCCAACAACCTTGGATAATGGTCCCTTGATTTATAATTTCAAGAAAGTCTGTCTTACCCACACCAGGGTAAGCCCTCGATATGAAAATCGGTGTCTCTCTCTTTCTTTCCCCGCAAGTCCTCAACATCAATGTATTTGGAACCTCTGTCTTCCTCAACAAGGAATCCCTTGAACTTCAAGGTACTCGGCACCTCTATCTTCCTATCCCCGGAAGTCCTCGAATGTAATCACCATCATTCAGAGTCACAAAAAGAAATCTGAACAAATAGTTTAGTACGCACAAAGCATGAAAATCTTCTCTTTCTAGAAATCACTTTAACAGCGTGTGGTATCTAGATCGATCAACTTCTTGTTGAGCTCTTTCAAATGAGCTACTATTTATAGGCTCGGTCGGATCCCTCTCCAACGGTCATATTTTCCATAAAATTCAAAGGTACCTGTATACGTGTAACTCATCCAACAGTTAGTTTGAAACCGAATGGACGACATCGTTTAATAACAAACCATGTATAACTGAATGCATGACATCATTTTGTAATGGAGAATATGTAGGAAAACCCCATACTAGAATTCGGAGTGTGAGAAAAATAAAAGTTTAGAGTCTAACTAAAATAAAATTCGAAATCTATAATAAAGAGATATTCGGATTCTGTTTTATAGGAATTTGGAACCTGATGTTTGTAGAAGTCCAGAGTCTGAATTTCTAAGGAAATTCGGAGTTTGGTTTCACCAGAGTTCGGAATTTGAACTTGAAGAGTTCGAAGTCGAACTAGTAAAAGTTCAGAGTCGAACTTCATAAGATTTCAGAGTCTAACTCACGAAAGTTCGTATTCATACTTCTTAAGAGTACGGAGTCGAACTCATGAAAATTCAGAGTCGAACTTCATAAGAGTTCAGAGTCGAACTCATGAATGTTCGGAGTCGAACTTCATAATAGTTTGGATTTGAACTCATAAAAGTTTGGAGTTGAACTTCATAAGAGTTCAGAGTCGAACTCATGAATGTTCGAAGTCAAACTTCATAAGATTTAGGAGTTGATCTCATGAATGTTCGTATCCATAATTCAAAGTGGAACTTTATTACAGTTCTCATACAAAATTCGGATCCTAAAAAAAGAATATTCCAAAGCTTGTTATTATATAATTTCGGGGTTTTGGGTATGAATCTAGTTTTTATACTTAAGAAAAATATTGCTATATATAAGAAAATCTAGGTTAAGGTAAATTTCGTTAAGGGATAAAATTTTCTTTATGGAAGTAAAATATTGATTTGTCTATGTATAAGGTGTTTGTGATTTTCAAAAACAAGAAGGAATGTAAAAAGCCATAAGAAAAACCTTATTGACTCAACATTCATTATACTTGACCATAAAAATTTTATGGTGGTTCCACAGTTCATTCATTCATGTATATTCACTCCGCCTAAAAGTGGAAGATACGACTACGAATAAAAAATCATACTCAATTAATAGATGATACAATGAATATTGGGGTTATAAAATTTACTAGAATTTTATAAGAGTACCAAATATTGGATTATCGATTAGTTCTAATAGAAGTCTAGTATCTGAAGGATCAATAACCTTTATAATTACTTGGGGGTATAATGCATGTTCAGGATGTTCTAAAGTTATTGTAGCATATGTCAATGGAGAATGAAAATAAAATCCTCAAGATAATAGATAATTACGTATTATCACTTGTAACAATAATGTCTATGGAAAATGAAAATAGGGATGGTTAAATGGGGTTATCATCAGATAAATAAACTGATATATTAGGAGAACGATCAGATGAAAATACTATAAAAATACAGGTGGTCTAAAAATGCATGATGCCTCAAAGAAGGAAATGGGATAAGAAGCTATGGGAGATGGTATATTTATTTAAGTGTCATGAATTAATTTGGTATGAGTATTGTTGTGACTAACTCATGTACCTCACCCCTTGAATTTGAAGGATGGTCACTAGTGCCACTTATCTGGTAGGGAAATAGTTTTCTCCAAGATGGTGAAACCTAATTAAAAATTTAAAATAATTAATTATATGGAATTACATGTTATATAATATATATATATATATATATTAATTAATATACTCCAAAGGGTAACTATAGGGGGAATTCCCATATCTCGCATGCAATGGTAATTTTCAAGAATTCTCCTCCCCCATGTCTCTTTAATATTTTAAATTTCCATAACCAAAAGTGAAACACCATCATATTTTGTGAATTGAATTTTTAATATAAAGTTATTCTTTTAAATTTTTTTCATTACAATAAACACCAATTTTTTCTTTTGTTACACACAACACTGATTTTATCTTGCATTACACATAACATCAATTTTAAATGAAATGTGACATACTATTAAAATAATATTATTTAATATGATAAGTAACAATTATTTTCTTGAATAGATGGTTTGAATAGGATTAAAAAATTATAATAATATATTTTATACACAAGTATATTAAACTATTACTATTGTGACTAATTAATCAGAAATCAAAATAAAAATTATCTTCAACTAAAGGAAATCTTCTTCTATAAATCAATTTTAATGATAGAAAAAAGATTATTAACTGAATAAATTAAAAAAATCAATTTTAGTCATTTATTCAAATTAAATTTTTATATTATATATTCAATAAAAACAATAAAATTCATTTTATTTTTTTTCAAGATGACATATAATAATTCATCAATTTTTAGCTTAAAACTGTATTTTTTTAAAAACATGTTTTGTCTGTTTTTTCACACTTATTTAAAATTAATTAATTTCCACTATTAAAAAAATTATTTGGGAAAATATACATTATTTTTAATATAATAATTTCAAAATTATATTTTGGTGAATTTTTGATAATTTTGTATGATAAATGGTTTGATGAATAGGGGAAAATACATGTTTTTATGAAGAATTTCTATTTCTTTTAAAGTGTTTAAAAACATGAAAATTATTTTTAAGATATTTTTAATGTTAAAATTACTTCAATTATATGTCTATTAATCTAATTTAGGTCTTTCAATTCAATTTCATTTTTAATTTAGATATAGAAATATTTTAATCTTTTGAACATTTTCTCTTTTGAAATCCACTTCCTCATCATGTCTATGTGATTGATTATAAATTAAATTTTACCAATTATATTAATTAAATTTAGTAAAATGAATTACATATTTTTAATTATAAAAATTATATTTTAAAACAAGGTAATCATTGTTTTTTGACATAATTAATAGTAAAAAATGGGAAAAAAATACCGTAGATAAAATAAAAATGGGGTTTCATGGGGTTAAACTAAAAATATAATGGTTTAAAATGAAAAAAAACATTTCTAACACCATTGGATGTTCAAAAATTTACTTTATCTCTTATCGGTTCGATAATGGCCCATTTTTTATCTTTATTCATGTGAAAAACATGGGAACACCTTTTTATTTTAAAAAATTTAAAATGTGCCAATCACCTCATGTATAAAAGGTCACCCCCTCTCCAATCTTATTCAAACATTAAAACAAAGTGGTCCATGAAAGTTCCTTTCAAAATAAATTCCTCAATTTCCTAATCTATTCTTAGAATCTATATTTTATCTATAAATCCAACCCATGATGCATTTTCGTGAAAACCAAAACAAGTTGTCTGGAGAGGAGGTGACGTCCCTAGTTGAGTGTTTTATTTTATTTCTTCCACCAAATACTAAAATGTTAATTAAACCCTGAGAATATGATAAAATATGTATAATAAATATATGTCGATCTTTTTATGTTATTTTAATAATATAAATCATTTTCTTCTTGAATTAAATTTTTCACAACATTATCATTCGTGTGTGCGGTGGAATACTACCTCGTGAACTGATGTTATTCAATTTCAGTAAAAACCAATCATAGTAGAATATAATAGTGGATTTATTATTTATAAATTATATTTATTATATTATTATTCTCTTACAATCATTATATTACAAATTCCATCTTACCTTACATTCTTTGGGAATACATTATCTTTGTTCGTGTATAAGAAGGATTATCGCCTCACGAAGCGATGTGATTCATTCATAATTTACATGGATGATAATAAGGATAAATTTAATGAAATTATTATATATATATGTAATATAATATTATTTTTTAATTTTAATAAATTATTTTCCTTTAATTCATTCAACCCATCAAGATAATGGAAATAATGTTCATGCATAAGTACGTCCTACCATCTCCGTGAGAGGGTATTTCATTTTCTATCTCTAAATAATATAGTTTTCTATAAATAAAGATTTACTATGTACATATGATATTTATATCATTTAAAAATTTACAGATATTATTGAATCCTGATCAATTTAATATAATAAAAAAATTACAAATCAAACCATACATGAAAGATATATCAGTTATTACCCAAAATGTGATTTTAACCTAGAATTGTTGGTAAGGAGGTAATAAATTGTATTAAGTAATTCATATATGGTATTATGAATTTTATTATGGTTCCATTATAAATTTATAAAAAGAATACATTTATTATTCATGATTTTTGATTCTGTATGAAGGATTTCGAGTCCTAAGGTAAGGTATTTCCATCTCACTTATACTTTCTATGAGACAGAATTCATATCCACCACATGTTTTTTGTATGTGGTGTATAAACTATCGATGAATGTATTTTATAATTAATATTTATAAAATTATTAATATTTACAAATACATTTGTGGGTGTCTATTTAAGGTGGTTTACAATTCAAATATTACCAAATTGGTGATGGATTTTTGTCCCAAATTGGCTTCTTAGAGACCTAAGTTGTGTATTGCGCATATCTTCTTCTATGAGCTATATATACATACCCTTTTAAATGTTATATCATCAATATTATTATCATTAATATATTATATTTATAATTTAATGTAATTATTTCGTGGTAATTACAATTTAAACGTACCAAAGTGGTGAGATTGTTTTGTTAAAATATCATCATATATGGAGATTATTTATTACTATGCTTAAAATAATGATATCTAATGATTTTTCTCTCAAGAAACTAATGAATTTTTTCTCCTATGGTTATTTTATTAGATTGAATGTTTTCCTTTATTTTTTCTCTCATTATTTACTCAATATTTTAAAATTATGTTTATAATAAAAAATATATTTATTTCTCTCTTCAGTTAAAATTATTTTCATTCCAAAATCGTATTTTCTAAAGATATTTTCGAAAAATGTTTTTATCATTCTTAAAAAAATTAAATATAGTTTAATTTTTTTTTACTTTTTAAATATTATTTTAAAGAATATTTCATATCATTTTCCAATGAATTATAGTTTCAATTTTACTAAAAATGTGAATAGAATTTATGTTTGAACATGCACAACATGAACAAAATTTATTCCATCATGGAAAATATGTTATTTGAAATATAAATTATATTTTTTCAAATTTATTTTGAGGAAAATTATATTGAAAATGTATTTTTAGAATTATTTTTAAAAATTGAAAAGTATATTCTTCATAATAAATGTTTAAATTTTTTTAAATTCTTCCTTTATAAATTTCAATGTTTATTTTCCAAGAAAAAAATTTCCAAAATGATTTATGGATTTTTATTTTGTAAATGTTATTTTAAATGAAATGTTTTTTTCACAAGAAATGTTTTAAGTATATTTTCAAAATATTTTTTCAATCTAATATGACATCTTTTGATGTTAATTTTTTTTGTCTCTGGATATGATGCAAGGATACCAAGCTTGTTATTTAACTGAATATATTATATTTATAATGAAAATTTGTTTATGAAATCCATTTCTCTCCCATGGGTTGTACCTTGGTAAAATGATTGTAAACCCCACTTATTTTATAACAGGTTATGTTTTGATGAAATGATGAAATTATTATGAAACCTATTCATTTTATATAGGTTATGTTACGATGACATTCATATAAGACTCATATCATTTCAGGGGTTCTAATATATTGAATGTTTAAGGATCTTATGGAACATATATATATGATTCTCATTGTTTTATGGGTGGGACCTATATCTCCCTAAAATGTATTAGTTAAAGCTTTATATCTCATGAGACAACAAGGAGACACAAGTCTATGGGTTTGATATAATATAAGAAATTGGTTCTACAATGGGTAACAGGTGATTCTTGATCCACGGTGGGAAACAAGTGATGAATCCTGATCCACTATTATTTATGGTCTTGGTAGATATCTTTGATATAATAAATGGGTTTCAATATTTTTATGGATCCACATTTTTATAACCTGATATAATGGTTCTTGATTTATTTTTTATGATTTAAAACTCTTATGGGCCATTTTCTAGAAATGATGATATTTTATGTCATTACTCATGTTTATAATCTGTGAAAGGTTGAGTATGAACATCAAAAGTTATGTTCATGATCAAATAACCTTATACATATCTTATGTTTTCATATGATGATATATTGATATCACTTATTTTTACACTTATTGAGCATCTAAGAACACACATTCTTATGTTTCCTTCCCTAGGTTATAATGAACTGTTTAGGTAGGGTATGCTTAGGAGGAGTACTATGTAAAAAGATCATTATGGTAGATATTAAAGATCATTAATGAAATAAGAATAATTTTCTTATGATATCTAAAGGCACTAAACTATTATAGTCTTTGGTCATGTACTTATGAAATTTATTGAATATTATTTTAGAAAATATGTAGTATTTATGTATTTAAATATTAGGTCCTTATAGTTGGTATTAATGTAAATGTTTAGTTAACCTTTGGAATATTTTATGAGAAAACATTATTAATATCCCTAGTATTCTTAATAAATATATTTCTTGGGATGTGTTTAAGGATGTTTATAAGGATGATTCAACATATATAAAAAGGTATTGTATATTTGGTAAGGGATGGAGTGTGTGGTTTTCAATAAACAACATCCATGTCTATACTCTACAAGTGGATGTGGATTTATTATAAAGGTACCTTAGGAGTAACAAATTCCAAAATAGAACTTTTTTATGGACTTGATCATCACCTAGTTCATAAAAATGTGCCTTATTTCACACATAGTTAGACACTCATGGGGGATATTGTTTGGAAATTCAGAAACCCCTTATAAACCATCGTGAAGTATTTAAATAGATAGTGACCATAAAGGACTTATGTTAAGCCTAATGTTTCATATATTTAAATTAATTTTTAATGATTTAGACAAACTAAAAGTAATTTTTCATGAGTATATAGTTTCTCACAATGATTTTTATTACTCAAACTATGATTTTTGTTTTTATTAAATGGAAAAATTAGAAAGGACTAGATTAACATGTAATTTTATAGATAATATGGGGATGAGAAACCAAATGAGATGATGACTAGATTGAAGGTTATTTTAATTACACCTAATAAGTTATCATGATATGTGATTATAAATATTCACCTTGACCAACTCTCATACTCACCAAAGAAGAGGATGATAGATTTCATTGAGAGTTTGGTTGGTGGATACCATATATAAATGAAGACTCAGGTTCTTATATATAAATAATGCGGGAACAGGTACTTCATGTAATGTCTCAAAGGAATAAGAAGATGTTTTATGTGTGGAAGAGAAGTATTAAAGTAAGAACTTTCTAGAGAAAATTGAAATTTTTAGTTATCATAATGGATGAGAATTGTAATGACTCATATTTTTCTCCGATTTGTTTTAAAAAATTAATTGGGAAAATATTTATTCCGAGCACTGAGACATCTTGAAATTTGGAGACCCAATGTGACCAGAATAGATATTTGAATAAAGAACATTTTTTAAATTAAAAACTGCAAATATCTATAATTTAAATTTAATAACCTATAAATGGGTTCCCATATTAAATATATGATGTCACCATTGCATAAAAAAATATTAGTTTTACCTTAGGTGGGGCCTAACATCGACTGACGCGGGTCGAGGGTGAATGTTAACTTTGGGACATAAAAGTCCTTAAAATATTCAATAAAAATATTTTAATTTGGGGCTGTGTAGTGGCACATAATTTTTTCCTTCTTATTAAACCTTGAGGAAGGGGTCCAAGTTATAATTCACAACCATGTAATTCCCTAAGATCTTTTGAGAGAATCCTGAAGTTTGTTCCTCTCAACGGTGAATGACGATGGAGATATTAATCAGAATTGTTCTTCGAAAGATTGTCAACGATAAAGAATCCATGATATTGAACAATTTGATCCCTGTTAGGGATTATGTTTTGATTTTATTTCCTTCCTCATTCATGAATTCCTACGATGAATGTGAATCAATCGATGAACGGTTAGATTCATGAATAGTGTGTATTATTGAAGGATGGGTTTTTGATTATTGGATTTTTATCCAGAATTGAATCCAATTTAGAATTGATTTATTTTCTCTCCCTCCATTATTCAATTCTAATGTGGAAATATCAAGGCTGACATGAACAAGGCCCAGATCCATCCTCTTTGTTTGTTATTGTGTTATGAATTCCTTCCCCCAAATCTACTTCTCATTGTTCGTGGTGCAATAATCTTGACAGCCATAGTAGGACAACCCTAATGGGGTGGCAAACAACCATGGTAGGAGGTCGTGGCAAAGGGATGTGGCTCATTGGAGCTGCATTGGATGGTGGACCCACAATAAAAACATGGGTGTGAGCTGGTCATGCACACCAGTCACATGAAACACGGTCTGGCTGTGTCGTCTAGGCGGGGACGTGGTGCCCACCACATCCTGGGAGGATGAAATGGCTCCCTCAAGTGGGATGGCCTACAGTAGGTAGGCCTAACTAGTAGTAGGTTGGACCAGTAGTAGGACGAACCATAAGCGTGCTAATCCGGTGTGTTAGGTCATTCGGTCAAACCAGGTCGGCCTAGACCCAAACCCCACTATCCCCTTTTCACTAAAAGACCCATAACATTCAAACCGTAAGTCTATTTGGCAAGACATTTGTGGAGCTGGGACCCTCATGATGTGGCAATTCATTTGAGGTGGATTTTTGGGTTTTTATTGAGGATGATAGTAGGATTGAAGCATACCCTTGGTTCATTCATTTAGGGTTCGATACAACATTGAGTTTACGTCACTAGGAAGCAATCCCCTTGAGAGGATTGAGTTCTGTATAGAGTTTTAGCATCCTCCATAGGTCTGGAGTGATACTTTATCACCCCTGATAGAGTTTATTTGGTATTATAATGACCTTTGTGTGCAATAAATTAATCCTCCATCTACTGGGATGTATCGATAGGGTTCACGGTATTCTCTACAGATAATCCCTTACCTTATGAGACACATCGGTCGGGTTTGTGGTATTCTCTAAGAAGAATCCCATATGTTTTGGGGTAAAATAGATTGGGTCCATGGTATTCTCTGAGGAGAATCCCCTATATGTACATCCAAAACTCTTAAAACCATTTTCTAATTGTGCATATCCCAAATTATCATGACCCCTTGTAACAATTCCCAATGACATCACGTCTCGAGGAGTGTGTTCCCCCAGAACAAGTGTTCCTCAATCAGAATCTTGGGGCTGATGATTGGATGTGACTTATCCTATCATTGTTTGTGGTTTTATATGAGTATATCTAGATGTTCATGATATATCTATTGTCTTATAACAATGTAGAGATTATTTTTCATTCTTTTGTGGTTTTTCGTTTGAGGTTTGGAGGTTTTCTACTGATTATTATTTTACTCACCCATGCACGATATTTTCTTGAATGTCTTATGTCTTGTAAATATGAATGACACTTTGATGGAGTTCTAGTCGAAGAAGTACCTGGACCTAGATCAGATGGTTCCTTGTGAGTTATGATGGGCTGAGGTTTTCTATCATCATTCTACAACAGCTTCACTACCATTATTTTCATGTTGGACTTTGATGTTGTCATTATCTTGGTGGTCCTGTATTCTTCCCAGTTCACCTTCTTGTACTTTACATTCTTATTGTACTCTATTGTTGGTTATTAGTGTTTGTATGAATAGTGGTTGGTGTTTTATCTTTTTATATTGGTGGTATTTTAGATGTGTGCATGCATACAGGTATATTGGAAAATGCCTCCCATTTTTAAGATATTCTTACTTGGGGCTATTCTTCAGCCCCTTGCCTATTAGATGAGGGCTTGGGGTAGTCACAAAAAGGTCCACACTAGGATGGGTCATGACATGAATAATGGTTTACCTAATGAATTATCAATGGATTAATATTATAATTGAGTTACATATGGAAATTATAGAAATCTATGTCCTAGGGGGTATCACAAGAAGAGGGTCAAAATCTGGTAAAATTAATGGTTTTATTATTGATGAAGAAGAGACTAAAATTGAAAAATTAAAAGGAAATAGTTTTTAAAGTCTATGATTACAGAGTAGATTTAGTAGTTTAAGATTGAATTAGAGTTATTAAAGTGTCTATGTATCAAACTTTTAACATTTTGAAATATATAAAGATTTTTCTGTAATAGTGATTCATTAAGAATTTTAAAAAAATTGAATTTTGCCGATGATCTCGAAAAATGATTTAATAAAAAATTAATAGTTCATAAAAAACACATGATTATGGGAAATATTACACTCAATAGGTTCTTGATGTTGAGATACTAATGGGGTAATATAGATATGATTGATATGGATAATTTAAATTAGATAGTACTAATTACCATAGAACTAGATAATATTTCTTTACAATGTGTTTATACTATCATTGATGTATGTTATTGAATTTTTGTATTTAGATAATATATCCATTAATATCTATGTTATCCAATGAATAAGGAATAATTTCTATTTTCAATAAGTTTTAGGGTAATTCATGTTATTACCATGTTTCAAGAGAATACATGATGATGTAATCCACATGATTGGATAACCAATACTAAAAATTTCATTATAACTAGAGATAGAAGTAATGACATATCATTTAATTTTGGAACATGTTATCTAAATGTTCTTTTGGAATAAAAAATCATCTTCATTTATTGGATTAATTAATAAATTGTAAATTAATAAAATAAAAACCAATATATGAAATTGTTGTTATGATACCCAGGAAAGCTAATCACTAGGTATATCAACCACTATGGAATTATTAATCCTATTTAGAAGGTATATTTTTAATTGAGGATTCCACAATCCTTCTCATAGTTTCATGATGTCTTCCATGTTTTAATCCTGAGGAAGTACATACCTAATCCCTCACATGTAGAAAACTCATAGGTTATACTATTGGAGAATCATAATTCTTATGAATAACTATAGGTAGATATTATAGATTGAATAAATATATTTCTTGGAAATAATAACACTCACCTTGTCAATGTTTTATGGTTGACCCACTATCTTGAGTAAGCAATGTGGGGACTTGAGGATGTAATGAGGAATAAGTATCCCATGTTGATAGTACCACAATTAAAAATATTTAGGCTAGAATTCATTTAATGGAGGAAATTGTAACACCCCAAGATTCTACTCAATATTTTTCAAAACAATATTTAACCATTTTAAATAATTCATATTTAATTTTAATTACCTGGAACACTGAGTTTATCTTTTGTTACACCAACACAAAGTTTAAATGAGCTGTGATATATTATTAAAATTCATTAAATTTAACATGATTTTTATCACCCATTCATTAGGGTACTGGGTATGAATAGGATTAACTGATTTATGGAAATACATACGTTATAAACATGTATATAAAATTATTTTTTATTTACAATTTATTATAAATGAAAATAAGTAACATTTAAAATGAAGGAAATATTCTTTTGAAAAACTATTTTTATTCAAGAATACACATTTTTCTAAAATTAAATTAATTTTTTTTTGAATTATTGATTTTAATGTTTTTTATTTATTTTATATTCAATAAAATTTTTTAAATTCATTGTATGTCTTTTCTATACAAAGAAAAAGAATTAATCTAATTTTTCAATTAAAACTGTATTTTTCTAAAAAAATATTATTTCCTTTTGTGTACCAGTTCAAAATTTAATTTTTTTCACTGTTAAAAAATTTATTTTAAAAAATAATGTTTTTAAATCATTATGTCAAAATTAACATAGGATGAATTTTTGATAAATTTTAAAGAAGATAAATTTTTCTATAAATAGTGATAAATGCAAGTTTTCAATAAGAATTTTCATTTCTTATAAATCATTTAAATAATTATAATTTATTTTAAGATGGTTTTAGGGGTTAAATAAGTTCAATTATATATCTATTAATCCTATTTAGTTCATTTTAATAAAATTTATATTGAATTCTGATATAAAAACTTTTTAATCCTTTGAACATTTTCCCTTTAAAACTAATTTCTCATCACATCTACTAGATTAATTATAAATTTAATTTATCAAATTATATAAATATAATTTGGAAACATTGACTACACATTAGAAATCAGAATAGTTTATTTTATCTAATATGTTCAACTTAATTTTTGACCATTGATTCCAATGGAAAATCTGTTGCCCGATGATTGATTATAGGGGATTCAGTGGTCTGAAATTTTTCACATCAGAGTCACTATTTCTGAATATACTCAAATGGGTTTGTTCATGGAACTCAAAACCCCAATTGTCTTATATAAATGAAGTACATGAAATCCGGAGGTAGGCACTCATTAGGATGTTTACCCAACGATGATTAAGAACTCACATTAGACAAAAGGATGGAATGTCTAGATCTTCAAACCCTTTTAGGGGGAATTGTTTCCTACTTCGGGACTATCTTATAGATATATGATATGATCACAAATCCTTCATTAATTCCCAAGTATTATTTGTGTCACTCATTAATTAGAAATAAATTGTTTGCTAGTGTGGATCCAAGAATCATTTGTATATATATGAGGTTCTTCATCAATTGATATATATATAAATATATATATAAATATATCCAAGGTTCTCTATTGGACATATCCTTTTATATAATAAATAGATAATCTTGGGTCATTATTATGATGTTTCTAGTTGTTTAGAAACACAGTTTGGTGCTCTGGGGCGTATCATCATCCAGGGAGACAGGAGTTGTTTCGATGTTGGGATCAGGCCCATGATATTGGATTCCTATGTATCCTCGTGAAATGAATCAGAACCCACACGATTCATGGTTTATTAATGTGGAACATCATATCATTAATTTCATTTAATAAAGACCTAATCATACACATTAACTTTTTCTGGAAAGGACATCTTGATAAAATTTTTCTATTGAATGTTTAGTGTGAGACTTATGTCAAAATATTCCAAGGAACCTAGTAGGGATACGAGTTTTCATGTTGAATTAGACCCTACTAAGAATGTGGACCATATAGAATAGGATTGATTTGGTGTGTTGGGTTTGGAACTCAGGGAGGCTTCCTACATATCCAATTTGGATGGGAATCAAAACCCACATAGTTTGATCATAAGGACCTATGTCTATGGTGGACCTCTGATTTATCCCACAGGGGATTATATCCCTTTTCAAGGATTAAGTTGTTCTTTTATTTGAAGAGGATTCCCAAAGGTATTGAGGTTAGGATTGGGGATTACTCCTAAGAAGGATTCCCTTAGGTTAGATTTTCGGGCTTACTCCTGAAAAGGATGCCCGATGTGTGTTTGGGGATTACACTTTTAATGTGGACCACGGGTATAGGATCATGTAGATTTCTTCAAAATTGTCAACTTTTAACCATCATGAACATTACTCAGTGTGAGAAACAAGAGGAAATGGATGATCCATGAAACTACACCATCCCCTTTTCCCAAATATTGGACACATGACCTTGAGGACCCATGGCTATAGAAGTACACTGGAGAAAGGAAAGAGGAAGTCCTTATGGAAGATTATCTAACATGGCATGCATCTGACTGTGTGGATGTCAGGTTCATGGCTATCCCCTAATCCCACAAGTCATGATGACTCATTCTTGAATGTGAGAATGGAGAGTAAGCTGATGATTTTGAAAAAAAAATCCATTCTCCTAATCCAATAGTCTAAGAGGACTTGGTTGTGAGATGTCCCACCCATTTTCATATCGTTGACCCAAAGAAATAGATAAAGGGGATTGAAATTAATATCTCCCTCTAGTTTGGGTAATTGGGATAGATGTTGGAAGGAACGATGATGGAGAGGAACAAAAAGAATTTCATGGAGCTTAATCGAAGAGGGATCCCCTAAAATTGGTTCTAAAAGAATAGAGGAGGATCCAATTCCACGTTAAAAGGAAATTCAAGTGTCAACCTTTCTCTCACAACAATAAAATGGTGGATCTGGGTCATAGAAATGAGAAGGGAAGGAAATAGTCCTCACCCTTGTTCCTGATACATTGAACTCCCTGACATCATCCACAAGGTTGGGGTTCTCATGACCATGTAAATTCAAAACCACGATCACCCTAATGACCCTAAAAATCACGTGGGACAATTGTGGGAATCCTCTAACCATAGGAATGAAAATACAAATGGGAGACATGCTAGTGTACCCCTATTCATGGTTTTTCTACTCTAGAAGATTTGGTGGAGGTTTAAACTTGGTCCTTCTCAAATATGGGTTCTAAAATAAGAGATCCCCAACCATTTATGGCTTTGAAGAGGGCTCGATCGGAGGCTCGTGTAGGATAGAGGCTAGGGAGTGCTAGGTGATGGGATTTGCAGGTAGGATTATGAGGGATAAGGAAGGCTCGCATAGGTGTTCTTCGCTCAGGTGGACATAGGCGAGGTGATGGTACCTTTGTTGATGGACCACTTTGGTAACAAAACATGGGAGAGGCTTTGATCAATCCTTCATAGTCCTCCATATGTTTTTTGGTAAGTGGATCACATAGGTACCCAATTAGTAAAGCGGACCTCGTGCTATTATTCATCAACCATGAGGAGGGGGCTCCACGCATAGGTTTTATTTGTTCTAAACCCTGGGAGGACATTAGTTCAACTATCCCCCTTTGATTACCTATTATTTCTGTTTCATAGAAGTACCAAGATCATTTCAGAGGTCCTGGAAAAATTACTATGTTGGTCAGGGCATCAGGAGGTCTTAGGGAAGTATCATTACATAAAATAAAGACCTAATTGTCCCTTTAAAAGAAAAATATGGGACCCTAGGTGAAGGGTATAATTATATTATGTGTACATCATATGTTAACCACACTAGTTGCTTAGATAATCTGTCATACAGGCCAATGCACAGGGATGATACATAGGGATTGTACATAGGTCTGATGCATAGGGTCAATGTGCAGGGCTGATGTTTAGGGCCAATGGGCATGTCCATCATGCAGGGTCATTGTGTAGGGCCATCACATATGTTAAATTCATAGTTCTATGATGTAGGTTGATGTTCAGGTACCCTACGTGAATGTTATGTCTGGTGACACAAATTCCGTTATAAAATTTCTTTAGATTCTGAGAGACAACACGTTTTATCTGTGAGTTTTTTTATCTTTGTGACCAATGTAATTGAATATTTCAATTATATATTTACTTCTTTAAATATTTAATTCACAAAAAAATTAATGAAATGGGAAAATATCATTTTAATGCATCGACATATTTTTTTCATTGATCTTAGAAACCAATGGGATACCCCTTCAGCGATGTTCTATCCACATACCCCACATTGTGGATTAGTATTCTGGCACATTGAAATCCATCATGCATCTTATACTAACATAGAGATATATCTCTAATCAAACTGAACATTTGTTTTCTAAGTGAGTATCACATCATGAATTCTATAGAAACATGCATGAAACACATTTTTTGGTGTCAAAAAAATATCTCCTATAGAGTTAGATTCTATTGGAATGAAAAGAATATATTTTTAAGGTACCTTTAGAGCACAATTACACAGTCCAAAATGATTTTGTGGACTTTAGAGCTATCTCAATAGTGAAATGATGATAAATGTTTTTCCTAATATATGGGGTCCTAGAGAGCTTGGTTTATTTGTTGTTATCTTTTTATGGAAAACCCTAAAGAATTTGTGCCTTTTGGGTTATCTCCCTATTTTTTTCCTAAATGTAGTATATGGAAGACTCAGTGGGAGGGACTTGGATTTTTTATAGGCCTCCATTTTTGGGTTTCCAGCCTTCCAATTTTTGTGCCTATTTATTTTTATTTCTCAATTTTTCTAAAACCACATGATGTATGGGTCTAGCGAGTTAAGACTCAAACTTTTTTCCCATATTCCCTTCATGTTTTTCGGATCTACTTGGTATTATGTCAACTATTTAGGGAAGTTTAATTCCATGCGCGCTAGTATAAAGATATCGATTTTTTGTTAAAAAACTTTTACCAATGTTTTTTAAATGATGACCTAAATAAGGCTTCTTATCCAACAATGATATATCATTCATCAAACATCTGATGGGGAATCTTGAACCACAATTTTTTGGTCCCTAAATTTGAAACTTGATATTAGGGAATTGAGGAGGTCTATCCTAGTGATGAAGCTACAAATAGTTTAAAAACATTGTTTTGGGATTCATTATGCATAAAAAGTTGGGGTGTATTATTGTATAGTCAAATAGTGGCATCCTTCTATTGACAGACCTGTTTTGTGGGTGACTAATTCTCCAACAGGTTTGTGATACAACATAGTCAGGAAAAGGATTTCTCATTAATTATTTCAGTCTACAACTGATGACTATGGACGTTTTCTAGAGATTCATATTTCTCAAGATCGTGACGAGTGTTTTTGACCAAGGGAAAATGTCTGATAACGAAGAGACAATCAATACTTCCATTTCCATTGAATGGGAAGATTTTTTTAATATATTTGGATTGAGTAAAGGAGGGTATATTTTCTTAAATAATTGATGTTCTGGATATTTTCCATTCCAAATAGATGTTAAAACATCCTGCAGTTTAATTTCATGTTATCAGAAAATTGAACTTCCCATTTAACATATTATAGTAATGGTGTTGTTTTGGGAAATTTAAAGCTTCAAAGTAAGGAAATAATGATATATAGTATAAATTATTATAAAAAATAAATTATTCCATGTATTTTAAAGTCTAATTGAATGTAAATTATAATGGATATAATTCAATGTCTTTATCATTCATCGAAAAGTTTATTATTCTACCATTCTTGGTAATAATCAATAAATTGCGCTACAATATTTAGGTGTGATAAGAGAAAGTTTAAAGATTTTATTTGGAGATTCCTAGATCTAAAGAGTGGTATGAGGTGAATAGATTATGGAATTATGGGAGGTCTCCCCCAAGGGTAAATTTTCCACTAATTGAAATAACTCGTTTTGTGGGCTGTTTTATACAAAAATGTTTGGGGTGTGTTGCAAAATAGACAATAGTGCCATCATTTGGGAAAAAACAAGTTTTGTGGACCAATAATTGAAATGATAATTAAGACACACATAATTCTTGATGAAATTAAAAAGTGTATTTTCATGAGATGAGGAAATATGGTGTTCCTTTTAAGGTCATGTTTCCTGGACCAAGGTAACCTCAATTTGAATTGATATTCCTTGCTTATAAAGTGAATGATTTTACCAAAAATCCTAAATCACACTTGAGTTATTCTCAGTGTAATAAAGTAGGAGTATAAAAGGTTTCATCCAAAGAAAAAAGGAAATACAATTGAAGGATGGAGACACTTAGAATCAGTGGCGGATAGGCTAAGAGATATGATAAAAGAATATCAATGAATCTCCTTGGAATGTTAATGAATCCCTACATATTTCATTGAAATCCAAGGGAATTTAATGTCATTTAGTGATGATGAAGATAAACCGGTTTAGAATAATTGAAATTTATTGGATGGTCCTGAGGATAGAAATATTGGAATCACTACGTATCTCATATGGATGAGAATCAAGAAGAACATAGTTATCAAAATGTTCCCTATGAATGTATGACCTATACCCAGAGGAAGTAAAGGGTGTTTCTCAGGGATTGACCTTGGATTGTAGATGCATTCATCACAAAAATTATAATTGTAATGATAATCAATCCACACATAGATCTAGAAATGATTCCATATGAATGTTTAAATAAATACATAGGTAGGAAGTAAATTTTTTTAATAAACAATTTTGTTTGGAATCGGGATTAGTGACATGTGTGTCACTAAATATCTCATTGGGTTGAGAATCTGGACACTAGTAGTTCTATAAATATTCCGTAATTCATCATCATGAAATGAACACATTGGTCATCTGATGTGAATTATATTATTTCATCTGGGCCAAAAGATACTAAATGGTTGTAACTACATATCATACTAGTGAAAAATCAATCCACACATAGTTCTTGAAAATTGATTTCCACATCAATCGTGTTTTGATGTGCGGAAAGGGGGAATTTATTTTTTCCATAATGATGGTGGGCCCAAGACATTAGTTCCATGTTTCCATAATCAACTTATTGTAATTAATGAGAATATATCCATTTATTTAGGAAAATATCACTACGCAGATCAAGTTTGTACATAGAAAAATGGGGCTTTTTTGTTGCGTTTGGACCTAGGATCATAGATCTGGGTGCCCCTATGTATCCCATTCGAATGAAAATCATTCAACATATAGTTCTAGACAATTTACGCAATATATATTCACATGATGATGACATTAGTCATATAGTGTAATGTCCTATAGTAAAAACATGGTAATATTCGGGATTATGCCAATAAAGGGGCCCGAGTGCCACTATGGAGTGGAAATTATGTGAGTGTGGATTATTCATGGGAGAGGACCCTATTTTATTCCTCATGTCTGGCCAAGAGGGAATCTCATCCTGCTGGGGGTTTGATGGATGTGATTGGGAATTACACTTAATATGGAGAACCATTTTTAAGGGACAACGAGGGGTGTATCAACTCATGGTAATTTAGGGGATCATTATCATCAAATAAGGAGGATATTAACCATGCAGTTTATTGTCTTGTGGTGAGGAAGAATAGTGTATTGTAGTTTTAAACCATACAACTAGGATGATGATTCCACACAGTTTAAAGTCATGCAGTATGGATGTTATGTCATTCCTTTTAAGGTCATTCAACAAAGACCAACAACATAGATCAATATTATGAAGTTGGGATAAACATCGTGTGATTCTAAAAATTATTTCATTATTAACCTAACATTAGTTTGGGTCATAATGGTATATCAATCCATAGAGATAAAGGAATAATCTCTAACAGGTTGTACCTTATGTAAGGATTATGACACTTCTCACTTCAGTTCAATCTTTGTATACTTCATTCTAGGTATCATTGGAGTCCTAAGGACCAATACCAATTCTCCTTGGAGTAGCAAACTACGGATGACCTTCTTGTAAAATGATCGCACTATCGGATTTAGATAGACATCCATGTGATGAACATTTTGAAATATTTTTTCATCATGTCACTCCAATTCATAAAATCTATTCTAAGATTTCCCATCTATAGAGAGCAGATCATATATGTCAAAAACAGAGTGATAGAAATGGGACCTCAATGGGAAAGACCGCATCTAATTTTTACACCAATGAGTATGAGGTCGCTCATGTAGGTATATGGGTTTTTTTCTGGTTGTCCAATAAAGAATGTAAGATCTTATCTAGACAAGACATCTTATCTTTATCCACCATCTTCTAGAGTATAGTTGACATGGTCTTGATGTAGGATTATATTATCCCATTATCAGCCACAGTATAGATGGATTATTGGTTGGATTTGATACTGTATTCATGGTATAGCCTATCAACTTCAACAAAACATAAATTGGATACATTTTCTATCATTTTTGTATGAGGTACAACAAATCTAGATATTATGTTATGTTTTATGAAGTCTATGATGCTTTTGGCCACAAATTATTTGAGAGGTATTTCCCTAGTGCATTGGTAGAAAATGCTTGTAGCAGTTAGGATATATTTTAACTACATTGTCGTAGCTGGAGGGTATAACCCAAAATATCCATTCCTTATATGGTGAATTTATATGAGTTTTTTCTGTATGTAAAAACTTAGGGTTTGATGGATGAAGTTGGTAGGAAATAAATTTCTTACTAAATTTTTTGCAATCCGTTGTCATTGAAACCCATAAATATACAAGTATTTGGATTTGATTAGAATGATTGTATATTGATTGGTGGGAACAAAAAACACCCTCATGTACTTCTACCATAACATTCATAGTATCTTTTATTTCGATAGATCTGAAATGGACTCCATTATATCCTCCATTATAGAGAAAATTCTATTGATTAGGGCCATTATAAAGAGTGAATTTGACTATTCAAAATGAAATTTTCTCCTACTTAGATCTATCTAAAGGAGGTACACAATTCTGATGGTATTTCATGATAGATATCATCCATATCATGGTAGGAACATATGGATTAGATATAGGGTCGGCCACATTGATATCCTCCATTCAAATTTGAACAAAATTTGAGACCATTCAGTGAAAGAAAAAACTCATGACTATTTTTTCCTGATTTGGATCTACCAGAGTTGTAGCTTCATTTTAACAATGCATCTACTAATGATTTCTGTTATCTAGGTACATGAGTCAATTTTGGAACTATAGAAAACTCTTCCATTAACCCTTGGACATAATCATGTAGGGGGTTCAACTCTCTTTTTACAATAGAAATATCCTTATTGATCTGTTTCATTACCAAATCTCAATCACCTCTCAAATCCAAGTGGTCCACCAGTATTTGGTATGCTAGTTCTAGTCCTGCAATGAGGGATTAATATTTTTCCTCATTTTTCATATATCCTTCTTACAACTGGAATGAGTAATGTAATACTAGATATGATCTGGAAATGGGCACAATTCATAACCCAATTTTTATATCTTATAGTATTCCATCATTATCCCTATTTGGATCTATGTTGTGCTATCAAATTTCATTTCCCACATTTGGGTTCCACTTGGAATGGATACTATATCTTCATGAAAAATCGTTGTATTTAGTGATGTAGTTTTTAGAGATGGGTGTTCTGAATGGAAATCTACCATGGAATTTAATTTCACTACTTTCTGATGCATGAATTGTATATAAAATTGCTACATAATAACAACACACCATGCCAAACATCCTATCAACATGTTATGGATAAAGATATATTATAGAGGGTTATTGTGAGAGACTAATATGACCTTATGGTTTGGAAGGGTGTGCCTCAGTTTTTTATCAGTAAAGATTATCTTCAAGAAACTATTCTAAAAATCTATATAATGAGTCTCAATGTATAAAATGGATTGCCTGATATAATAATGGATATTTTCATTCCCATCATCAATATTCTATGCAATAAAGTTTCCTAGTGATCAATCTTGGTCTGTCACATATAGAATGAGTGTCTTTCCATCAAAAGTATGAATTAACATTAGCGGTATCAAGACATATTTCATGATGGTGTAAATTTATTCCTTGTAGTCATGTGGCTATATATATGTGACACATTTATTCATCTGTTTAAAGAAGGTCAAACACATTCCTACAATGTTTTCTTTGAAGCACCAGATATAGGAAAAGATCCATTGAGTTACTCTCAACTATTTATGTTTTCAAGGTGGTTAAGTACTAAGGGTAGATTTTGTTTCATCTGGTTCAACTTCAATGTCATGATGGAATACATTAAAGCCAAGAAACATCCCTGATGTAACACAAAAACAAAAAATTAAGGGGTTTATATTTAAGCTTTGTTGTCGAAGATTGATTAATATTCTCTCTAGGGGAAATAAATTTTTAGAAAATTGTTATTATTTGACCAATAAATCATCAATATAGAACTTAACAAACTTCCTCATGAAATATTTCAAGATTTTATGCATGTCACATCAGTATGTGGCACACGATTTCTTCATAAAAAATGGAATTATATGGTTGAAAATACTACCTGGGGGCCCTGAAGGCGGTCTATTATTCATCATCTATGTACAATTGAATGTTTTTGTACATTGAATAGTACACCATGAAGTAAAGGGCTTGATAACCATCAATTTCATTAATCAGGAGTTCTGTGATTGGAACTGGGAAGTCGACTTTCAGACTATGCCGGTTGAAATCACTGAAGTAGATGTAAACCCTTATTTTCAAATTTTTATTTTTATAAGGAAAATGTTAGTTATCTAATTCAGATACTACACATATTATCTGAAGTTGTATTAATGAACTTGTACATGTCAACCTCAATTTTATAGGTATACATTGGGTGGGTCACCCTGGCTAGATGTTTATACCCCTAATAGTCTTTTGGAAAACCCAAGTTCTGGGAGGCCACATCTGGTAAGAGGCCCACAATATTTTTGTAATTCTAGGGGACTGTGTCCCATTTTTGTTTTCAAATGTAAGTATACACCTCATGTTCCTCTGGATTGATTTGAACACTAAAAAAATTGGGTCATGGTTATTATTGTACAACCATATTTTACTCTTTGAAATTCTCTGGAGTACTAAGGACACGTTCCTCAAATGATGGAGGGGTATCCCTAAGGTCTTACACTTCTTCCTATCCTCATACTTTATCACTTTTTCCTCATACTGGGAAGTAGGTGATGAAAAAAGTTCCTCAGATGAAGGTGAGGAGTCTCAAATTGGACATTCAGAGGATGAGGAAACTATTTTGGGTAACTTTCTTATATGATGTATTTTTGGAGCTCTGAAGGGGTGATGGGGGATTGAGAATGAGAACCATCTTTCCCTACCATATTCAAAAGAACTTATTCTGTACTAACTGATGGAATATGGACATTTCAAATAATAGGGGATGGAATGAATATATTTTTATTCATTGTTTCGTTACTATTATGAGAGTTGACAACTTCTCCTACACTTTCAGGATCAGTTGTACTGATATTCATTATAGAAGTTGTAGAATGTGTCCTTGAATTTGAAATCATACTTCTAATTTGGTAGATGGATAGAACGTACTCCACAATATGATGTTTGAAAGAATTTTTCATAATTATCCCCATACCTTTTGTTCATTAATTTGAGTGACATTATCAGCCACATAGATATTCCCTTCCTTATAGTATGCTCTTGCGATAATGTATTTTTATTCATTGGATTTT
This sequence comes from Viscum album, assembly GCA_963277665.1. NCBI lineage: Eukaryota > Viridiplantae > Streptophyta > Magnoliopsida > Santalales > Viscaceae > Viscum > Viscum album. The sequence goes on along the minus strand of OY728128.1, from coordinate 253,653,794 downwards.
AATGGCACTTTTTCCCCATGAAATGTCTCAGTTATTCCAATGATACAATATTTCATGTATTGGTTGTGTGAATAGGTAATAAAGAAATGTTTATATTGGAATGTTATTCCTAGAATAACATTATGGTTCGTATCTTTCCAAACAACCATGAATTCTGAGTCAAGCACGAGTTCCATGAACTGATTTTTGAGTTCGATCTCACCAAGAGGATCTTAATCATTCTTTTCATAAACCTATAACAATAAGGAAGTGGGGAATTAGTTCATTCATTAAAACCTAATTGAAAAATTGTTCAAATTGGGAATATGTTTACTCTTGAACTTTTTTCAATAAAGGCCCATCGAATATCAATGTTATTTATCCTACCAGATATATACAAGGGTTTGACAATACCATGTACGATGGAATATTCATCCAAGTATATGAATGAAATATCTGTATGGAATTATGCATGATCATTCTCTACATGATACACGTAAATAGTAGAAACATCGACTTTAAATTTTTGTGGGGTTTGACAAGTTATTTCTGAGTACTTTCTAGAGGTATTTTGATAGACTCATGGAAACCATGATTGAAAACATGGCATGAACCAAGGATAATTGCATCATGAAATCATATTTCAGGTCTAAAGTTCTATTCATCCCATCATAGGGGTTTTCATTAGTGGGTTATTTGAGATTTTATTTTCCTGGTGTAGATAGATTAGTCCTTGAACTAGGAGTTAACGGTGCTTACCTTCATGGTGGATTGGGTGAGTTAGGTGTTCCTACATGCCAGGGTTGATTAGGCAGTGTTGTATCCACTAAATTATTTTCCATTAATGATCATGTTAGGGAAGACCATGTATTGTGCGGAGTAGCTTCCAGGATCCTATTGAGCTCGCTGCAGATCTTTCCAATGAGTTTCAACTGCATAGACAGTTCAATAGGGGGTATGGTTAATGTAGTGACTTTTGGCATGACTATGTTTCCCCAAAAATCCTAGAATCTGAAAGGCTCGTCCCCTAGTGTCCTAATAAAGTGTAAGGAATTTCTGTTTGTAATCTTTCTCATAATTCTTGAAGGGATCCATTAAGTGAATAACATTTTTGTAAAACGAGATAAACTACTCATCTGAGGGGGATTTCATCTGGTGGGTGGACTATTGTACCATTTTATAGAGTGGTTCCTATGCTTCTAGGACTGTAGGCCTGAAGTCCACTAAATTCAATGACAACATCATCTTTGGTATAGTCTCATCTTACTATGCTTTCTTCTCACTATGTTATCCATTTTTCTCATTGGAAGACTTGATTCTATATGAATGAGTTGTCAACGAACTTGGATACATTGTAGCAAATGCGATTGAAGGCATAAATTTCTATTTCAACTATACTCAATAGATAACATGACATTGTGTGATTATTTTTATCGTTATCAATTATCCTAAATTTCATGTACCCTTTATTTTAACTTTCTTCCATTAATTATCCTCCTCCTGATATGTAGTAGAGATATATGCTACTTGAGTAGGAAAATGTTTCTATGTCACTTTCCTGAATTACACCATATTTTGAATGATTTCATTAAAAAAACACTCATGAATATTGTTCCCCAGTTCTTGTTATAAGGGTAAATAATTTGGGAGATATTTTCCCATTGTTTTCTTTACTTCATGGGCTTTTTCAATTTGACCAAGCAGTTTTCCAATGCTAATTGGAAGTAACCAGGGACTTGATCTTTTTGAAAAGAATAGAAATTTTTTTCATATAATAAAAAAATTTATACCACTACTTTCTATAATCATCCTAAAATGGTGTTCATTATTTTTTAGTCTCGGTAGGTGGAGTCATCATACACTATGTAGGATTTAGAGAGGTATTGAGTACATGGGTATATATATATGTAACAGTTGTAGCCTCTTCTTTTTCTATTATCCTCCCCTAACTCAATGGAATTATTCAAGACCTGACTTTGGTCTCTACAATGGAGTCGTCCAATCATTGGGAGATTTTGGAAGGGTCTAAATATGCACCAATATATTTAATATGGATTAGTGGCATATACAACTCATCAAGAAGATTCTCTATAAGGATGGGAATCAACTATTCTTGGGGGAGTGGTATGTTTAAGGATTATGTCGATACTTTCCACCAACCAATGACATCTAAGAATCTCCCATTCTATATCAAATTATAGTTTGGGGGATAGAAAACTATTATCTTCTTCATCATTGAGTGAAACTAGAAGAGAAACTTCTGGTAGAGGTATTCCAACCCTGTAATTGACCAAGCCTATAAAATATTATACCAATGAAAGGATTGATCATTCAGTTATTTCATAGATCACCTGTGTTTCATGGCCTCCTTTTGGTAAGCAATCCCCATCATGGGATAATAATGATATAAAAAATGTATCAAATTCTTCTTTGGGTCTACTGAGACATTAAAAATGGTAAATTTTGTATTCTTAATGTTTCACGGGGGAGGAGTTGGATCTACCCGTTCAGGGTAAGGATTGTTTTCTAGTTTTATCAAATTTAATTTTCCTTCCATGTCTTCAAACTAAGTCATGAGTGACTCAATAAAATTCATGATCCCTCAGGTAATTTCAGGATGAGTCAGAGCTTCAACTAGTACAATGGCTGGTAGGTCCATGGGTGGCAGTATCACTGGCATCTTCTATGGGTATCCCATAATTGAAGACTAGTAAGGATTCCCTTAAATCAATTCCTTCTATGAACCCATTAGAGGGAACTCCTAATATTTGGTCACATGATACAAGTATATTGGTGGTTGGTATCCCATGTTGACCAGGTGTTTTTGGTCCACTTCAATCACTATAACGAACCATATTTACTAAGGTAATATAGTTGTGATGGAATGTTTAGGATCTTATTGCGGAGTATATGTAGTATGAAGGTTTCCTCATTGTAGTTCTGCATTGAGTCTTCTCAATTTATTCATCTCTTCCCCCTAGTGGGAAATTCTTTCCTCCAATGAATGGTGATTGACCTCTCCAGAAGGGAGGTGAGGAAAAACCTGACCTTTACACTTATCCTTTTGGAATATTTTTAATGTCTTAATGATAGATTATTAAAGGGAATTACAAAATTATGGGAAATCCTATAGTTATATGTATACACACCTCGTTCAATTTTTTCGTTGTGTGCTATATTATAAATCAGAACATCCTCAGTATCCTCCTCCTAATTGGGATCATCTTCTATATATTTTTAATGGGATATGTTGATGAAATTAATTAATTTATAATTCATTTATGGAATTATATCATTCTATTTGTTGGATTTTATCATTATATGCCCTCAACAAGGTCTTTTCCTCTCCTTTGCTGATTCTCTAATTGTTGTTTCACCGAAAGTTATCTGAAGGGAATCCCCTGATAGTTCAATTTTTCATGTCCCTAATAAGGATACTAGGTCATAGTATGGGAAAACAAGGATGATAATTTATTTGGATTTTCCCTTAATCAGGAGAATGTTGATATCCACTCAGGAGGGTTTGTGGAGGTGAAAAATCTCCCAATCCTAAGGGTTGGGGCTATTCATATTCTACTTCTGTAACTCCTCAGGCCTAATTTAATGGCCTCAAGTGTTGGGATAAAATATACCCCAGCATTGTAGGGTGGTGTTGATCCTAAACTATCATTTCTTCTACATTGTAGATTTTTCTTCTGATTCTATATTGTTTTTTTAACATGGGTTGGATTCATCATTTGGAATGCACATATATCACCCATCATTAAAAATCATAATGCAATTTCTAACATGTTTTCTATTAAATGGTTGAATTACTATAAGTGGGAGGCTTTACAAATATTTTTAAATTCATGACACAAAATTATATCAACATTCTTCACTCTTCTGGCCCAAAATCGGTGAGAGTCAGTCAGGGGGAATTATAGTTGAGAATATCTTCTATCGTGAATATGGTACATTTTTAAGAGAATAAATGTATCTAGAACATTGAAGGATATAATTGTTTTTGATTTTTAGGTTGGATATGTTAGTAAAATGTAGCACTTCGTGTGAACCCAATCCACTAATATGAACAATAGATGAGGATTTAGTGATAAACTATCATAAGTTTTTTAATGTGCTAATGCATATATGCTGAAGAGGTCCTTATTGTTTCTTAGGATTTGGATTTCATGCATCAAGGAGGGATTACAATATAATTTAGAATTTCATCGCTTTTATTAACATTATTTGGATTTTATTATCAGCATAGAGTAATACTTTCACTCTCATGTGGTGAATAGTTTTATATATGTTGAGGTGGATGTCATGCACACAATCTTCTAAAAATTACGATGGAATGCTATATTGAGGGGTGGATAAATGCTAAAGAATGATTGGTGTATCATCATTATCAAGTTATTTCCATTTGTTTATCATGTCTTCTTCATCCTTTAATATAGTTTACTCTACCTGGTCAGACTAGAGTGGTCACTTTCCTACCACATTGTCCTAAACGAATAGATTGATTGGGACTTACTCAATTATGTTGGAAGGCAGGCGATCCAAATAAGGGTTAGAGAATGGTTGTCTCCATGGTTCATCTTTTGGTTCAAAAATAATTTCACATTCTAATGAAAAGATATTAAACAAGTCTGGCCATCATTTCCCATGTTCCTCATAATAGGAGGGAATTCTCATCACTACATCTCCAAGGGGAGAACCCTTTTGATGATGTGAAATACTAATGTGAAGAGAATTTTCCAATTATATTACATCATGGGGAGGAAAAGTGTGGTAGATTAAAGTAATGGGAAGAACCTCTTTCTCCTTGACCTTCTGTTCATATGGTGGATTTTCATGGCTCTCATGAGGTGATGGTCACTCAAGATCTATCTAATTGAGATGATGAAGCAAGTCATCATGGTGATGTGCCATAGGAGGACCATCATAATTACATTTACTACGCCGATAACATTTTTATGGGATATCATTATCTTAATATACATTTTATATGAGTCTGATGGCTTCAAGGACTCCACCATTGAGTAGAATGAGATCATATTTCAGTGATTTATTTTCTAGTAGTCTTTAGTGAGGATTATTCTTGGATGATATCATGTGAGGGACTTGGAAAAAGTTTTATGGGAAGGGGTTTCTATATAGAAGGGTTTATTCCAACCTTGGAGTGGCTGTTGGGATAGGCTCATTACCTCGGATTAGAATACGTGGGTGTTCCTGATCCGATTGTCTGTATGTCACGGGGGTTTTCCCCACAACCCTCTTAGATGTGAGAAAAGTAGTGTGTCTAATATGGGGGGACATGATGATGATATACCCCATTGGTGGGAAAGGATTTGTGTATATTCCACTATGGTAATAATTTGGTAATTATAATGATGTAATGTCATGTTTGTAGGATGTGGTTAGGGATTTATGTCAACTCTTTTACCATTATCAGTATATGATTGGTTATATTAGTGGTTAGAATGGGGATATATTCCCATTATGTATCAGGATCAGGGTCATGTGCCTAATTCAATCCCAGCTTTCCTATTTTTGGATACTAACAGTAATCATTTAAGGGGGCATGGAGTTAGGCCAACCCCCTATTTATTTTTTGAACTTCCCGACTAATAACTTTGATTGCTGCATGAAAAAACTATTGGTGGGCTTGATGAATTCCTGAAGGTGTGTGTGTTCCTTCTTGTAGCTAGATTCCAAATATTTTTGGCGGGATTATTTGATTGGATTGAAATGAGTCTTCTAAAATTATTATTCAATGTAGGCATGCGTATTTTCTTACTCATTTTATGCATCCAGATTTGAATTGTGGTCGATTCTACTAGTTGAGTATTCTTTCTAGATTCTTTAAGGATGGTGGGTGTATCTTCCTACTTGTAGTTTTTAAATTGTGTATGTGGGATTATCTAGAGAGGGAAGAGGTGTGACCTTGGTCCCTGTATACTAGTTGTTTCCTCTGGTGGGCTATCTTGCATTCCTGAGACTAAAGGACCTGATCTATATGGTTGAGGATAGCTCTCTCATCATGTTGAGGGCCCACTACCGTACATAAATCGTGCTAGGGATTACAGGTATTATTCCACTAGAAGGACCCATGTGTCATCTGGATGAGGTTTTATGTTTCCACTTAATCCACCTCCCTGAAATAATGGAGAGACTTGTTGTAGTATTCTGAGGATAAACTCCTGAAACAATTGAATATGGGGATAGGTTCTACCTTTAGGATCAAAATATTAATATACATGCTCAATATTCTAGTGGAGGAGAATTTTATACTTCAAAAATTCCTTTATAACCTTCAAAGATGGTATAAAACATTCTTTTTTAACCATGAGGAAAACATTGTTTAACAATGTTAAATAAGGAAAATTTACAAGACCTCTTAGTTCTACAAACATTATAGGTTCTAGATATATGGTTCTGGAAATGAAACTTAATAAAAGTTCACAAGGAAAAATAGTATACCTTAAATCGTATAGAATCTTACTAATCAGATTATACATGTATAAGAATTTATAAGATAGTTATACATTCCATATTAATCAAAATGCAGCGGAAAGTAAACTTGATAAAATACAAGTATCAAGTATGAAATCATTTAACCCTAAGAGTAGGGTATCCAACAACCTTGGATAAAGGTCCCCAGATTTATACTTTCAAGAAAGTATGTCTTACTCACATCAGGGTAAGCCCTTAATAAGAATATCATATTTTGTCTTTCTATCCCTGCAATCCCTCGAACCTCAAGGTAGTTGGCACCTCTATCTTCCATATCAAAGAAGTCCTCTATCTTTAAGGTAGTTGGCACCTTTTTCTTCTTATCCCCAAAAGTCCTTGATTGTACACTGCAACAATCATAGTCACTTAAAGAAATACGAACAAGATGTTTACTATTCACAAAGCATGAGATTCTCTCTCTCTGTAGAAATCACATTGACATCATGTAATCTCTAGATTAATTGAGTTAGTCATTCATGAGATCATTCAAATTAGCTCTTATTTATAGACATTTCCCCAATGGTCATCTCCCTCCTCCAATAGTCATATTTTTCCTTGAATCTTGGAGGGTCCTGTACATGTGTCACTCAAAAAACATTGAATTAGAAATAGAATGTATGACATCATTTCATAACTAAAACAAGGGTAAGAAAAATATGGTTTCTTAACCATATCCATTTTTCGGAGTCTAAGGAAAAATATACTTCGATGTCTAAGTAAATAAACACTTAGAGAATATAAATCATAAATATCAAGAATTTATTTTTCAAGGAATTCAAAAATAGAAGTCTATAGATTTTGGATTCTGGATTCAAATTGATTCAGAGTTTGAATTCTAATGAATTCAGAACCTGAATTCTGGGGAATTCAGAGTCTAAATTTTAGATAATTCAGTGTCTGAATTTAAGAGAATTTGGAATCTGGAATTTGAGGAATTCAGAGTCTAAATTCAAGGAATTCGGAATCCGAATTTAGAGGAATTTGGAATACGGATTCAAAAGAATACAAAGTACAAATTCAGAGAATTTGGAATATGGATTCATAGGAATTCAAATTCTATATTTAGAGAATTAGGAATATGAATTTCAGAGAATTCGGAGTCGGAATTTAGAGAATTCAAAATCTAAATTCAGAGGAAATCGGATTCTGAATTCAAATAATTCAAAGTATGAATTCAAAGACTTAAAAATATTAATTTCAGATAATTATATGTCTAAATTCAAAGATTTCATAGGAATTCTGAGTCAGGATTCAGAGAATTCAGAGTCTGAGTTTAGAGAATTCAGAATCCGAATTCAGAGGAATTCAGAGTCTGAATTTAGAGAATTCGGAACCGGAATTCAAAACCTGAAAACAGAATACTCTATATCTAAGTATATATATGATTAAATGGTTTTTCTAAGTGAAACATAGTTTTACACTTAGGAATAAAAATATTTAGATTTAGATAAAATATAACATGAACAATGAAAACAAAGTTAAGGATAAAATTTTCTTTGGGAAGGAAAATTTTCCATATTATGATAAATATTTGGGGAAATAAAAATTTCCTTGAGATAGAGTGATTGTGATTGTCAAAACATCAATTAATGGAAAATTCATAAGGAACCCTTATTGACTCAACTATCTCCCCCTTTTTGGAAAGAACAATCATCTTTATGAAAAAGAATCTAAGGACTAAGAAATTTTATAGACTTGAAAATAAAAACTTGTCTCCCTTTACTTATGGATCTTAGTGAATATGACTAACTCCCCCTTAATATTTTAAATCCCTAAGGATCATATTCTTGATTTCCTAAATAATAATTTTCATTTCCTTTCATTCAAAAAACTTTACTGATAAGAACATTCCTCTGGATGAACTCCCCCTTAATTAGGGAAATATCTTCTTTACTTTGTATTCTTTTTATCATCACTTTCCCCCCTTTTGATTTTCAAAATGTAACAAAGGGAATGGAAAAAATTGGTACCTAAAACATTAGTTCTAAAAAAATATATATGGAGAACAACGAAAATTTCATTATATTTGACAGAATTTGTAAAATGAAGAAAATTTTAAAAAAGATCAGAATGGAATTAAATTATCATTAATTCTCATTCAGATTCATTTTCTTGATAATGGTTTTTAGCTTCTTAAGCTCCTTGTGATCCTCTTCTACATGCTTAAGCAAAAGATCTTGATCTTCACTTTTCTTATCTAAGGATTTAATTATTTATTTGTGAGCCTGAACACATTCTTCTTAATATTTCAACACTTCATCTTGCTTACCAAACATCTCTTCAATCTCAATTTTGAGATCTCTTTACCTCTTCCAATTAATGGCCACAAAAATAATCTTTCCATTTAGATCCTTAACTTCTTGCTTTCGAGTTGTCTATTAGAGGGTTAACTTTTCCTCAAAACTATTAGTAAGGTCATTGATCTTCACATCATTACTGTCAAATTCATCCCTGACATTATCATGAAATTCATCAAATATTCTCATTTATTTGATTTCCTTCTTTGACCAGCTTTTAATCCTCTTACAAGATCGTTTATGTGCCTCATAACCAATGAGAAATGATTAGAAATCTACCTCTAATTTGACACATATGTCCATAACCATGGAAACTGAATCTGATTTCTGATTTATTATATGCTGAAGCATCTGGAATCTTGAGTCTATTCTGGGAAATAATGTTATAGTACCAACCATCTTTGTGAACGACTGAACAAAAAAATCATGTACAAGGGAAGATAATTCTGAATCCGAGTGTTAAGTTGAGGAGGGTTATTTTTCTGTGTCCTCATCTTTCCTCTCTAATGAAGTACCAATATCTTTATTCTTCACCAAATATTTACTTGGTGTATCTACTGCCACCTACATTCCCTTATCTTCTCTAGTAATGATCTCTTCTACCTTGGGAGATTCATGCTCACTATCATATAACTGAACAATTTTATCTTCCGAATGAATAAATTCATAATTATTACAATCATTATCTATTGGCTTATTAACTTCTTCCTGACCCTTCTCTCCATTACCTATTGTAGCAAGTTTTGAGGATTCATCATGGGAAGTTTGGATCAACAATTTTACAGACGAGCATTCTTCTCATGGTAATCCTCCACTTGCCTTATTATATCTTCTGAATCACCATTGCCTTCTTCTTAATGTTCTTATTCTTAAACTTCTTCTTCTTATTCAACTATTTCTTCATCATGATATGATTCCGGAATCACCAATTTCTTTCCTGGAGTCTCTAGTAATGGTTCAAATAAAAAATATTCTGGTACCAGAATTTGTACAGATGGTTTCTCATCATACTTGAGAAGTGGTAGTACTATCTGATCCTCAAACATCTTCTTCTTTTTCCTTTTCTCTTTTTGTTTCTTCACAAGCTCTTTAGTGGCCTTTATTCCTAGTTATTTTTCCTCATCTAAATCCAATAAATATTTAGGCTACCCTTCCTTCATGTTCTTCTTATATTCTCTCAACATAGCCACTAATTCATCAGGGTAAGATTTTTTGCTTCTTCAGCTTCGGTGGTGATGACTGAGTTTCCTTAGCCACAAGAACTTTTTCATTCATTTCAAGCTCCATTTCCATTCTCTACTCTTCCTGGAATACTCAACCACTTCCTTTTTCTTTGAAATAACTTAGATTTTAGCTTCCTAAAAATCATAAAATTCCCCTGAAACACTAGAAAAACCATCTTTAATTCTCCTTAGAGTAGCAACACTGAGGAAAATCACTTTGATATTCCTTGGCTTATAATTGCACAGAATTTTGAATGATTGAAGGATATGAAGTATAATCATTGAAAGAATATCTAGATACAAGATAATTTGAGAATTCATATTTCCATTATTCATATTCTGAATCGTAACCATGATGTACTTGACCAGGTTAATCTTCTTGAGGTTCACCAAGAAGTCCAGAATATAGATATCACTTTTCTTTAGGGTTTCCTTATCCCCTTTTCTCGGAATGACAAAACCTTGGACCCATAACACAAGAATATGAAGGTTTTTACATAGGTTAACAATCTTTATAGTCTTCACTTATTTCAATCCAAGACACTCTATAGCCTTTTCCTTATCAAAATATCCGGATACATCTAGTAATTTGTGAGTACAGAATTTTTCTTCTCATTTGTATGAAATTCCAATCAGACTTGCTGCCTTGCTGTAAGAAAGAGAGTAGGACTTTATATAACACTAAAAAGAGAACATGTCTCTACCTTTTTTCTTGAAGAAACTATCTGTCTCATTGAACACAATCAACAAGTCTGGATATACTGGATCTTGTGCCTTTGGTTTTAAAATACAAAGGCTCTCCCAGCCATTCAAATGAATATTCTTAGTAATAATAGAGTCATATTGGTCGAGGAATTTCTGATCAACTAACCTTTCTCTATATATCTTCCATTTCGATATTTATTTAACACTCAAAATATATTTCTAAGGAGAAGCTTTAGAAGACATTCAGAACTAAGGTATCATTTGAGATTTGGATCGTCCTTAAGTACAGGGGAAGAGCTTCAGCACACAAAATCTTGAAAACCCTATGTAGTACAACCTTAAAAGGGGATTTATATAGGTAATTGAGGTGACATTTCAACATCCATGGTTCATCAAACAGTTGAAAAACATCTAATCAAATGTGATGGTTAAGATGATAACCGAATAAAGATTTTGATAGGTTCTGATCATTTGTGGTTTTTAAGAAAAAAATTAATATTTATGCAAAAGTGAATCCAAAAAATTTAAATAAAATCAAAATACCAGCAAGTAAAAATATGATAATGAAAACATAAGAAAGGAAACATACCATTCAGAATAGTTAAGGAAATTATTCGTAATGAGGATAATTCTTCTTGAAGGACTTTATATTCCGTAAAATGATTATGAAGTATTATAAATAAGAAACAAAAATTAAATTACAAAAACAGTAGATTACGAAAATTTAAACTTTTAAAAAAATTCACTATGAAAATTTAGACTACGAAAAATTTTGACTATGAAAATTTAGATTGTGAAAATTGTTTACTCCAAAAATTTAGATTTTGAAAAGATATTTTACTAACAGGAATATGTACTCCCCCCTATGAAAAGAGATTTTCTTATTGTAAGGAGATAGGTTTCACAAAAAAAAATTAATATGGAAGATTACCTTATAGTTATCATTTTTAACTTCTGTTTAATGTATTCAAATCTATCAAAGGGTAATGATTTTGTGAAAATATAAGCAATTTGATCTAGCATTCCAATAAATTGAAGATTGATATCTCCTTTTTGTGTGTGATCCCTAAGAATGTGATGCCTAATGTCTTTGTGCTTTTCATGAGAGTGTTTTGTAGGGTTTTTACTTAAGATAATGTGACTAGTATTTTCAGACATTATTTGTGTTTTTCTAAAACTCAAACCATAGTCTTTGAGTGTGTGTCGCATCCACAAAACATGAGCCCAACAACTTCCAGCAGCTACATATTCATCTTCAACAATGGAAAGTTCTACTGAGTGTTGCTTTTTTCATGACAAAGAAACTAATGAATCTCCTAAGAAATGAAAAGATCCAGATTTACTTATCCTATCTATTCTACATCCACAAAAGTCAGCATCTGAACATCTTTTTAAAATAAAATCATTTCCAGAAGTATAAAAGAATCATAAATCCATGGTTCCATTTAAGTAGAGAAAAATATTTTTCACTACCTTTAAATGAGATTCCTTAGGATTGGATTGATATCTTGTACATAAGCATACTGAAAACCTTAATTCTGGATGAAAAGTTGTCAAGTAAAGTAGACTTCTTATCAAACCCCTAAAAGATGTCTGATCTTATGGTTTCCTAGATTCATCAAGATGAAGTGAATTTGAGGTACCAATAAGAGTACTTATACTCTTAGTATTGTAATATCCATACTTTTTAAGAAGATATTTAATATACATATGTTTGGATATATAAATTCATTTTGGTTTTTGAGAAATTTCAATACCAAGGAAAAATGATAACTCAACCAACAAACTCATTTCAAAATCATATTTCCTTATATCTGCAATGGGATCAGTTAAATATTGCTTAGATGAACCAAATATAATGACATCAACATAAATTTTAACAATCCAAACATTTTTATTATCTTTCTTTATAAAAAGGGTTGGATCATCATTTACCATAACATAATTGTTTCGTAACTAAAATCTTTTAAGTCTATCATACTAGCCTCTAGGATCTTGTTTAAATCCATATAGAGCTTTGCTAAGTTTGAAAACATGTTCAGGATTCATTCAATATTCAAAACATGGTGGTTGTTCAACAAAAACATCCTCTTCAAAATAACAATTAAGGACACCACATTTAACATCCATTTGAAAAATTTTGAAGTTAAAAAATGCTACAAAGGAAAGTAAAATATGAATAGATTCAATTCTAGCTACTAGAGCATAGTTTGATTCACAGTATATTCCTTGTTGTTGATTATAGCATTTTTCAACCAATCTATCTTTATTTTATACTATGATTCCATTTTCATTACCCTTATTTCTAAAGACCCATTTTACTCCAATAACAGAATATTCCTTAGTTATTTCAACCAAGGTCTAGGCGTTATTCCTTAGAATTAATCTTGATCATCTTGCATGGCTTTTATCTAATCATCATCACCTAAATATTCATCAGTACTTTCTTGTTCTAATTTTGAAAGGAATTCTTTATGTTCTACTTCATTGCATAAGGATCTTATAGTCCTTACAGGTTGATTTACATCACCAAAAATACTTTCACTAGGATTATTCTAAATAAACTACTGATTTTGGTTTTTAAAAACATGTTCATCAATATATGTTAGGAAATATTCTGGGGTAAATGCCTCAGAAATACTTTCTTGGTCATTTTCCTTATCAGAAGGATCTTATATCAAGGGTTGATAATAAGTTTTTGAAAACACATAAGAAGATATAGGTTTAGGTTGTGTTAAAACAAAATTATTCGTTTCAACAAATTTAACATGTATTGTTTCCTCAATAGTACATGTATTTTTATTGAAAACTATATAGGCCTTAGAAGTTGTGGAGTACCCTAAGAAAACAACTTCATGAGATTTGGGTGCTAATTTATTTAAAATATCTTTATTATTCAGAATGAATACTTTTCATCCAAATACCTTGAAGTGGAAAAGTCTAGTTTTTCAACCATTTCATTACTCATAATGGTTTTCATTAAGAAAAGGCCTAATCAAAACTCGATTTATAGTATAACAAGAAGTACTTACAGCTTCATCCCAAAAATGTTTGGCTGTCATATATTCATATAACATGGTTATAGATACCTCTTGAAGAATTAGATTTCTTCTTTCAAAAACACTATTTTGATATGGGGTTCTTAGTGTTGAGAAGTTATGAGTAATTCCTTTTCTACATCAAAAAGTTTCTAAATCATAATTTTGAAATTATCCTCCATGATCACTATGAATAGTTATCAATGGTTGGTTTTTCTCATTTTTTACTTGGGATCTAATGATTTTGATATAATAAAAAACTTTAGATATCTTTGATAGAAAATAGACCCATGTAAATCTAGTGTAATTATCAACTTAGACAAATACATAATATTTTCCTCCAATATTTTCAGTTTGGGTTGGACTAAAAAAGATCCATATGCACCGACTATAGTGCATCAGTAGTTGAGACTTCACCGACTGATTTAAAACCTGATTTATGTTGCGTTCCATATTGATAAGAATGACAAACAATTTTTTTTAGAAAGTATTTAAAAACCCTTGAGGAAGTTAATTCTAAGAAGGATAAACATTTTAAGGATCCGGAAAAAGTAGTTTCTAAGAATAATATTTTAGAGACTAATTCTAGTGCTAAAACTGATGTTTTTTAGGATAAAAACCTAGTTAGGTAATGTATTATCTTCATCAGAATAATATTCTTCATCCAATGAATCATAATATTTATTATCACTATAATTAACATTCCTGGATATATTGTTTATAGATTCATCATTTTGTAACTTGGCCATTAGAAAATGATTTTCAATGGGTAACATGGAAATTAAATCAATATTCTTCTGACCAGAAGATTCATACTCTGAGGATTCATCAGAAAAGTCTCCACCACTCCCACTCTAGGTGTCATTCGCTTTCAATACATTCTAAGCTTTAACTTTGTAATTACTTCTTTCTATTCCTCTCAGAATGCTTTTCCTTTTTATCCCTTTTCATAAGCATAGGTCAATCAAGCCTTATATGCCCTGATCGTTTTCTTTCATAACAAGTGACTTTAGAGTCTTTCTTGTCTCCTATGTCTTTCATATTATATATATATTGAAAGTCGTTCTTCCAAACAATATTTTTCATCCTTCGACCAAGATTAGCTATATAATTCTCATATTTTTCACTTTCACTTGATTCGGATACAACAGTGACTTTCTTCATCTTGGATATTTTAACCATTCCAACTGTCTTCGCTTTAGTAGTAGTAAAATCTACACTTCTATTACCATTTTATTTTATTTAGATTATCATCTCTTTTCATTCTTGTCTCATGTTGAATAATAGTTCCAAAAGGATCATCAAGAGTAATCTGAGATACTTTTCTATTCTCTTCAATAGTTGTTCTCTTTAATTCCTCCTCAATGGGAACGATATCTATAATCTTATCCACAAGTTCATCATAATCTAAACCTTTTTCACCAATGGATTTTAAACTATTAACAATAGTCATAATCCATTGTTGTACCTTGCACACTGGTTCTCTATAAAGAAATAGAAATCCATGATATTCTGCTATAATAAGAGCTCTTATAGTTTCTATAACCCTGGATGTACCATAATGAGTAACCTCCAATTTCTTCCAAATATAATTTGCAGCATCACAAGAAGAAATATCTCTATATATATTCCTAGAAATGGAACACAACAATGTTTTTGGTACCTTGTAGTTTAGTTGATATTCTTACTTTTCTTGATTAGTAAAAGTTCTGACTTCCTTATCATGTAACTTGTAATCTCTAGTAAGCATAAAAAATATTTCTACTCCAGTATTAATTACAAATGTCTTCATATGATCTCTCTAATATTCATAATCATTCCCATCGAATATAGGTGGCCAAGTAGGATTAATATTGTCAATTGAACCAACATTCATTCCTACCATCTAAAATAAAATATCTTTCCGCAGAAACATGTTAATAATAAAAGTTTGTAAAGAAGGATAAAAATCATAATCAAGGAAAATATATTCAGAATAATGAAAACTTGAGTAAGAAAACTTATATGTGAATATTATTATTTACGTGACCTCCATTAATACCAATTTTTGGATCGAAATATGAATTTAGATGCTCAATATACAAGATGGGGATGAATTTTATACTTTAAAAATTACATTAGAACCATTAATGTTGGTATAAAACATTCGTTTTTAACCTTGAGGAAACCTATTTTTAACAATGTTAAACAAGGTATATTCATAAGACCTCTTAGTTATACAAACATTCTAGGTTATGGATATATGGTTCCAAAAATGAAACTTAAGAAAAGTTTACAGGAAAAAATATTCTACCTTAAAGCATATAGAATCTTACTAATCAGAGTATAAGAGTACAAGAAAGTATAAGATATTTATAATTTCCTTATTAATAAAAAGTCAGTGGAAAATAAACATGAAACAATACAAGTAACAAGTATGAAATATTTTATCCCCAAAAGTTGGTTATCCAAAACCATTGGATAAAGGTTCATTAATTTATACATTCATGAAAGTCTATTTTACCCACACCAGGGTAAGCCCTCAATAATAATATCAGAGTTTGTCTTACTATCCCTACAAGCTCTCAAATTTCAAGGTATTTTACACCTCTGTCATCCTTATCATGGAATTCCACGAACATTAAGGCAGTCAACACCTCTGCCTTCCTATTCCTGGAAGTCCTTGATTGTATACAACAACAATCGGAGTCTAACGAAGCAATCTGAACAAGATGTTTAGTATGCAAAAAGCATGAGAGTCTCTATCTCTAGAAATAACTTCAATATCATGTAATCTCTAGAGTAATCATGTCAGTCATTAATGAGATCATTAAAATGAACTCTTATTTATATGAATTTCTCCAATGGTTGGCTCCCTCCACCAAGGGTCATATTTTTCCATGAATCTCATAGGGATTTGTACACATGTCACTCAAACAATGGTTAATTAGAACCAGAATGTAATACACCATTTCCTAACTAAAACAAGGTTAATAAAAATATGGTTCCATAACCAAATCAATTTTTCAGAGTCTAAGGAAAAATAATGTTCAGCATCTATGTAAATAAACACTTGGAGACTCTAAAACATAAATATCCGAAGTATATTTTTTAAGGAATTTGGAATCATAATTCAATAGATGTTGGAGTCTAGATTCCAATGGATTCGGAGTCTAAATTCTGAGGAATTTGGAAACTGAATTCTGAGAAATTCAAAATCGGAATTCTGAGGAATTCAGAGTCTTAATTCTCTGATATTCAGACTCTGAATATCAGAGAATTAATAATTTGGATTTAGATGAATTTGAAGTCTAAATTCAGAGAATTTAGAATTTGTATTCAGAGGAATTTAGAATCTGGATTAAGAGGAATTTGGAGTCTAAATTTCAATGAATTCTGAGTCTAAATTCAGAGGAATATGGAGCTCGAATTCAGAGGAATTCTTAGTCCTAATTTAGAGAATTCAGAATATGAATATTATTGCATTTAGAGTCTAAAATTAGAGAATTCATAATATGAATTCAGAGGAATTTAGAGTCTGAATTCAAAGAACTCAGAATCTAAATTTCAAAGAATTCAGAGTCTGAATTCAGAGAATTTGGAATCTAAATTCCGAATAATTCAGAGTCGAAATTCAGAGAATTTGGAACATGAATTCAGAACCTAAAAATAGAATACTTTATATCTATGTATTTAAAGGATTCCAAATTTTATATATGTGAAACAAAATTTTATACTTGGGAATAAAATGAGTTATATTTAGAGAAACTATAACAATAACAATGAAAACAAATGTAAGGGAAAAATTTTATTTGGGATGGAAAATTTTCCATATTAAGATAAATATTCTGGGTAGTAAAATTTTCCTTAAGATATATTTTTGGTGACTCTAAAAACATAATGAAATGGGAAATTAATAAGGATCCCTTATTCACTCAACACTGCCAAACTTTTGACCAATAATTTCCATTGATTAGGATATCAGTAGGGTTTAGTGAGCTGGGGGGACTGTCAAGAAGCCTCTAGGGTCTTGATAGTATCTTTTTGATGATAATCATGTAATAATGTGTTCATGACCCAGTGTTAATAATTTTGGTATGGTGATGAAATCATTTTCATGGAAGAAGAGCCCCCCAGAACAGTAGCTGGGACATATAGTCATGGAAATGGGAAGGATTCCATTAGATCAACAAGAGTTCAGATATAAAGTTCCTGAATATTTGAAAAGAACAAGAAAACCCTATAAAATATATCATTTGAATGACCACATGAATGAATGATTATTTTGTTTTTACCTCTTTAATTTTGAGATAGAAAGGGGCCTAACATGTGGGTGATATTATCATCTTGGTTAAGGAGTCATGTTTAATTCACCATGTTTTGTTTCCAAAGGAAAATCCGTAACATAATGGTTAATTACATGGGATTGAGTTTTGTAAAATCAATCACATTGGTATCACTATATAGGAACTATTACCCACAAGATTTTTTAGGTAACTGAAAACAAATAAAGGTTCTATATCCATGAGGGACCTGCTTTCCAAACGAAGTCACTCGTGGGTAATTTTAACCAATGATTCATGTAAACTAACATTGGTTGAGAGTTTGGGAGGTCACCCTCATCACAAAATTTTGTGGGGGGGGGGTTGTTTCCACTTCCATGACTCTCTTATTGATTTATGATATGTCAATGAATCCTCCATTAATTCACATGAATGATGTTTGTCAGCCTTGAATTAACAATCAATTGTTATCATGCGTGGATCTTAGAATCATATGTACGTATTCATGGTTATTCATCAGTTCAGATATCTATATTTATCCAAGGTACACTATTGATGGTATCCTATTATAAACCAAATAGAGACTCTTGGGTTTTATTATGATGATATTGGTTTTCAAGACCCACAGTGGGGCACTATGGAATGTATCATCATCCTTGGAGACGGGAGTTGTTTTAATGTTCAGATTGGTCCTATGAGGTGGGATACCTATATATACTTATGAATGAAATCAAAACTCTTGTAGTTTGGTGAAACTTAATGGGGAACATATTACCTTTTAAGGTCATGTTATAAGGACCTACCCAAACATTTTAACGTCATGTGTCAAAGATATCTAGGTGGGAGGTTCCTGGAAAATGTTTACTTTGGGACTTATGTTGAAGTGTCCCAAGAATCCTGGAAGGGATTCGAGTTTCTATGATGAATTATACCCTATTGGGAATGTTTCCCAAAAAAACTAGTGTTTATTTGGGATATTGGGTTTGGGCATCATGTAGGCTTCTTATGTATCCCGTTTGGATTGGAATCAATGATCGTGTAGTTTGGTGATAAGGAACCACTCTTATGAAGGCCCTGGGATTTTTCTCACTGGGGTGTATGTATCTTTTAGATGACGAATTTGGGTCATACTTTATTTGAGGATTCCCAAAGGTATGGATGTTATAATTGGAGCATACTCCTGATAAGGATTCCATTAGGTTGTATTTTTGGGCTTACTCAAGAGAAGGATTGCCTATGGTTATTTGGGGATTACACTTCTAATGAGACCATATATTTGGGATCATGTTATTTTCATGTCCACAATCAATCTATAATACCATGTGAGTCATACTTAGTGTGAGAGAAAATAGGAAATAGATGTTCTTAGAAACAACACAATATACTTTCCCTCCAGATTGTATGCATGGCCTTGAGGGTCCACACCTATAGAGGTACTCTGGAGGAAGGTGAGTGGAAGATCTGAAGTAATATTATCTGCTAAAACATGCATCTAACTGTGTGAATTCAATTATCATGGGTTTCCCCTAAACCCACAAGTCATGATAATCCATTCTATAATGTAAAAAATGATAGGGATTAGAAGATCGGAGAAAACACACACTTCTCCTACATTGTAGGAAGATGCCAAGGGTATAGGAAGTCCCTCCCATTGTCATATCATAGACCTAAAGGGAAAGTGAAAGTGATTTTTAATTCCAATCCCCCCTCTCATATTGGTAACCGAGATATACAGAGGAAGGAACAAATTAGAAGAGGACCGAATTTAAAGCCTAGGGGCTTACTCTATTAAAGATTTCCTAAAATTGGTTCTACAATAAGGGATGTGGATCTAATTTTTTTTAAAAAGGAAATTAATGAATTATCCTCTCTCTCCCTAATTGGAATCATAAGTTCTATGTCTCAAAAAATAAAAGGAGATGAAAGAGTTCTCACCCTTGTGCCTGATACTAGGGACTCCCTGACATTATCCCCATTGTCAGGGTCCTCTTGATCGTGGGAATGAAAAACCAATAGTAATTTGAGGCAACTAATCATCTGGTGGTAAAAGATATGGAATTATCTTACCATAGGATTGAAAATTTAAATTGGAGACTTGTTGGTGTGACCATCTTCAATGTTTTTAAAATCTGGAGGCTTCGGTGAAGGTTTCAACTTGACCCATCTTAAAAAATAGATTCAAAACAATAGAGGCCCTTCAATGGATGTATTTGAATATGGACTAATCATAGGTTATCATAGAATAGAGGCTAGGTAGACCCAAGGGATGGATCATACATGTTGTCTTGGGATATCCAATGAAGGCTCGCATAGGTGGTTCTTTGTTAAGGCGGGTCATGGTGAGGTGATGGTACCTTGGGCGACAAACTACCTGGGTGAAAACATTTTAATGTGTATTTATCAAGACTTAAAGGGTTTCTATAGGTGTTCCAAGATGGGGTTTTTCTTGGTCCTTAATTATTAAGGGGGTCCTCACACTAGTTTTCAAAAACCATGGGGATATGGCTCCTCATTATGGTGTTATGTGTTCTAAACAATGGGAAAACAATAGTTCCACTCTCCAAATTTAATTACATCTTATTTAGGTTTTAGAGAATTACCAAAAATATTTTATATATCCTAGGTAAATGAATAGGGAGATCATAGCAACAAAAGGTATTCGGGATGTTTTTTCTGGTGAAAATGAATACCCCAATGTCCTTTTTATAGAAAAATATTGGACCCAGGTAAAAGAGATCTTTAGTTTAGGTCTTCCGCATAGGTGTTCTATGATGGTTAATTCACAAGTCGGTTTTATAGGCCAATGCATCGGAAATATTCATAGGGATGATGTAAAGGGCTGATGCATAGGTCTGATGCATAGGGATGATGTGCAGGGTCGATCCTCTTGTACATCAATTTTGTTAGACAAGGCCTTCACATAGGAATACCACATAGAGATGATATGTAGGGATGTTTGGGTTTTTTGTTCCATAAAATTAGTTATTTTGAAGAGATATACACTTCTTGATATGGAGAATTCATTAAATTTAATAATTGGGTACAACCGTGATAGCTGTAAAAGATGCAAGAAATAAAATTAAATTAAATAGCAAGCCTAGGGACTTGACCCCGCGACTTTCCCCTTACCCCCCAAACCCTTACCACCCCACCACTAACGGTGGGGTGAATTCACTAAATTTTCTTGATATGGTTAATTCACTAAATTTTATTGAATGAAACATGAAAATGTCATTTTAATGAATCAAAAAAGTTTTATAATTGATCTTAAAAATAAATTTCCTACTCTTAGAGGGAGGTTCTTTCCACATATTCCTCATTGTGGAGTTGTCTTGGGGCACATGGGAATCCAAATTGTATCTTCTAATGACTTGGAGACACATATCCACTCAAACCTGAATTTTTTTTCTACGTCATGGTCACATCATGTATTTTTTGGCTAAGGGAATTAACCTAATTTTTTGGTTTCATATAAATAATGAATAAAAATCCCATCAAAATTATTTACCATGGCGAGGGTTAAAATAGGTTTACATGGGGAGTTTAAAAAAAAATATAAGAGTTAAAAATGAACCAAAACATGTTTAACACCCATTTTATGCCTATATTTATACGTTCTATCTTCTAGTATCAATAATGGAACGTTTATTATCCATTTTGAATGTGAAAAATTTTGGCACACATTTTTATCATCAAAAAATTCCAATTGTTTCACAGACCGTACTTATAAAAGGAAACCCCTCACCTCTCCTTGTTACACTTGAAAAACATATTGGTTCAGAAAGTACCTTATCAAGTCACATCATTCCATTCCTCCTCTCCTCCAATAAGCCATATTTTGGTCAGAAATCCAAACTATGAATCCTTTTGGTGAAAACTAATAGACGTTGTTTGGATAAGAGATAACATCCCTAAACGTAAGTTTTATATTATTTTTTCCACCACCTACATACATTTTTATTAAAAAAAATTGATATGATAACCTTGGTATCTTATATATACTAATATGTTATTATGTTAACTTAATAAGCAAAAAAATTCTCCTCTTACATCAAATGGGTCAAAAACCGCTCCTTTATATGTACGGAGGACTACCTCCCCATAAACCTATGTTATTCATTTTCCATCACCATATATCAATAATTAATATAATTATTGATTCATAATTTTTATAGTATATTTATATTATTAATAAGATTTCAGAATCATGATATCACATATTCCTTCTTCCTTTACATTTTTTTGGAATATGATAATGTCGTTCATGTGTATGGTGGACTACTGCCTCATGAAGCGATGTGATTTGTTGTAGCTATAATGAATGGTAATAAGGATTTCTTAATGAAAATATGTGATATATATTACATAAAATATATTATATTATGGAAATATATTGTTTACATTTCATTATTTCAACTCTTCATGAAAATGGAAACAATGATTATGTGTACGTATTACCTGCCATCTTCCTAAATGGTGTATTTCGTTTTCTATATCTATCATTTATAGATTTATATAAAAACATATATACACAATATATTTGATATTTAAAACATTTTTTACATTCTATAGATGATGTCCCCTTGGCGAGGGTAATGGGACCAAAAATAACAAATCTAATGAAACAAAAAAATAATTTTGTTATATCCTGAAATAAGATTAGATTAAGGAATTGTTGATAACAGGGTTATAAAAGGTCATTATTAAAACAAATATGGTAGGATACAAATGATTTGTTTTATTAAATATATGTTTAATTTAATTATATTTATTATAATAGAGGTAATAATGTGTATGAAGGAAGTTGAGACATGGGACAAGGGATTTATATCTCAATTATATTTTTTGTGTGAAACAAGAAATTTTCGAATTGTGTTTCCTTTATGGGTTTTATATAAAAAAAATTAACATATTTTCTGATTATTATCCTTAATATTATGGAAGTTTACATATCCATTTGATTATATTTGTTTCATGGGTTTTTTCAGTTCAAAAGGTACCAAAATTGTAAGATATTTTTGTTTCAAATTACATTCTTGGGGAACTATGTTATGTTATACACCTATCTTATTCTATGAGATTAATATAATAATACATTTACATTTTATACAATGAATATAATTATTTTTATTGAATTTTATTTTTTTTTATTCTTTCCGGGGGATTATGATTAAATGTTATCAAAGTGGTTAGAGTTTTATGTTACAATCCCATCTTTTGTCAGGATTCTATATCATCAAATAATGAAATATTATAATCTATACCACATGAAAATCATGAGTTCTTTACCTTATGGTTATTTCATGAAAATAATCATTTCAATTCATTTTACTCTCTTTTTGTACATAAGAGTTAAAAAGAATGTTTTTAATGAAAATAAACTTTTTTACTCACTTAAATCACAAACCACTTTTATTCCAAAACCATGGTTTATAAAAAAGGATAAAAATTAGTTAACTTTATTCAAATTATTTATTAATTCCATTTTTACCCATATGTGAATTTTTAGATATAAAATGCAGAAATTAATCTTCACATCATTTTCTAAACAATACTCAATTATATTTTACTAAATATGTGTAAGGAATATTTTTTTTTAACATGAACGATATAAAAAAATTTACACCATCAGGACAATTATGTTAGTTTAAGAATAATTTATAAATTTTCAATGAAATATTCATATAAAATGACTTTGAAATTTTTTTATTTTTTAATAAGTATTTTTTCAATGTGGAAATGATATTTTCCTCAATAAAATTTTTAATATATTTTTAATTATTCCTTTATACGGATTAGAGTTTATTTTCAGATTAAATTATTTCCCAAATGATTTATGGATTTTTTTTAAACATTATTTTAAATGAAAAGTTAATTTCCTCCATAAATGCTCCAAAAATTATAGAAAATAATTATCAATAAATGATGGAATCTTTTGATGTCAATTTTGATTTACTAGTGATATGACCTAGGGATACCATTATTATTATTTCTCTAAATGATTTACATTTATGATTAAAATATGACTATGAAACTAGTTTTTCTTCTCTAGGTAATAACATGATAAAATGATTATGAACATTGCATTTTTTTACATAGGTTATGATTTGATGAAATGATGAAATGATTCTCAAACCTATTTATATTTTACAAGTTTTTTTATAATGATAATTATATGGAATCCATTTCATTTCATGGGCTCGGATATGATAAATTTTATATGATATTATAGAACACATTTTTATGAGTTTTTTATATGATCGGTGGGAAATATATCCCAATCCAATGAATTTGGAAAATCTTTATATCTCATGATATAATAATGGGAAACATGTTAATAGGATTGATCCACTATGGTAAATAGGTGAGTGATAACACACATTGGGAAATAGGTGTATCCAAATCCATAATAGGAAATAGTTGGTGGGACCAACTTTTCTATTTTGATAGTCTTAGTTGTTAACCATCACATATTAAAACAAATAAATATTTATTATGGTGTGACACTTTTATGAAATAATATTATAGGTCATTATTGATTTATAATGATGTCTCACTCTTATGGGACATGTTTTTAGAAATGATAATGTTTTATTCCTTGACTCAGTTTTGTGATCTATGAAAGGTTGGGTGGGAACATTGTAAGTTATGTTCATGGTCACATACCATTATTATTATTATATAATTTCATAATACCATAGATTGAAATTTCTTGTGTTTACAATTACTGAGAATCTGAGCTCACACTTTCTTATATTTCCTTCAACAAGTTATGAATAATGGTTTATGTAGGGTATTCCTAAGAGGAGTAATATGTGAGCAGATTATTGTGTGATATGTTGAAGATCATTAATTAAATAATATAATTGGGTTTCTAGTCTCCAATGGAACTAAACTTATTTCAATTTGTTCGTGTTTTTTATGAATTTTATTTAATATTCATCTAAAAATATGTGATATTTATTTATGAAAATCTTAGGGTCATTATAAGATGATAAATATACTTTGAATAGTGAAATTATTACTAATGGAATAACATAGACAATGAATAATAATTATCATTCTAAACATGGGTATGATATAATTTTTTTATTATATGTTAAATTATTTATACTTTTTTATGGGTCACATTATTATATATTTAGTTATTTCATCATTTTTTCATGTGTTTAGATCATTTGGTTAATTTTTTGTTAAGTCATTTGATTTATTTTTTCTGAGTTCATTTTTATCATTAATGAGTTATACAGTTTGATTCATTTTTTGGTTTGGTATTTTTTCATATTTTCTCATTTGGTCATTCAGTTATCGTATTTGGTTCATTTTTAGTTATCTAATTTTGGTTGATTGGGGTTACACCATTTTCATTACTTTTTGGTTAAGTAATTTTTTAGTTACATAATTGTTTTAATTATGTGTTATGTTGTTTTGATCATTTTGGTTCAAGTAATTTTATTTGGTCATTCTAGGTTAAGTAATTTGGTACATTTTTTGTGTATATCATTTTGAATTATGTTATTTTATTTATTTTGGGTTAATTAATTTGGTTTATTATTCTACTATTTCATTTTTGGTTAGGACATTTTTTCATATATTAATTTTATTAGTTAGGAAAATTGTTTCACATGGGGTGAGGTTTTTTTTATTCTGGTTTATGTCATTTAACTCATTCTATGTTATGTCATTTGGATAATTTTTTTATTATGCATTTTTGGTTTAATTCATTTGGTTCATTCCATTCATTTGGTCATTTGATCATTTTGGGTGAGGTTATTTAATCAATTGTTAATTTTTTTGGTTAGGTTATTTGGTTCATTTTTAGGTTAGGTCCTTTGGTTCATTTCATCCATTTGGTCATTTTTTCATTTTTTATTAGGTCACTTGATCAATGGATTATTTTTTGGTTAGGTCAATTGGTGAATTTTGACTTTGGTTTTTTGGTTTCTATCATTAGGTTATTTTATTCATTTTTTGAAATATTATTTGGTTTTTGTTAATTAATTTGGTTCATTTTTTGGTTAGGTTATTTTCTTTTAAATAAAAGGAAATAGCAACTTTTGGTTATTTTGATTCCATCCTGTTTGGTTTGGTTTATTTGAATAGACTATATTAAATTTCATGTAATCATATTTTACAATTTTCATATAAATGATTTATTGAAATTAGTTTTCATTTTATAAAATAAAACCAAAATAATGAAATTTGAATAGAACAAACCTGAAAGACTCAATTTGAGATAAAATGAATAAATTGAGAACACGCATGGTTTCTT
Source organism: Viscum album (assembly GCA_963277665.1). Classification (NCBI taxonomy): domain Eukaryota; kingdom Viridiplantae; phylum Streptophyta; class Magnoliopsida; order Santalales; family Viscaceae; genus Viscum; species Viscum album. Next base: position 253,627,517 of record OY728128.1, on the reverse strand, counting down.
ATAAATATCACCCACCAATAATAAAATATTACAATAATATTTAATTTTTATACTAATTTATTAATCATATAAAACATATATATTGAGACTAATAAGGGATGAAACAGTGTCTACTTCATCCCCACAATATTAAAAAATATTTCTTACAATTACATAAGCAATGAAAATAAATTTACATCTCAGATGTTCTTTCACAAAAAATAAATTTCTCCAAATGTATTACAAAATACGTGTGTCATCAATAGTAAATATAGGATTCATGTCAATAAGTCTAAATCCATAGTCCTCAATTAATGTTCCTTGCTGCATCATTCAATCAAACAACTTGAATTTCAGCATAGAGATTAACCATGGGAGTAATAATCCAATATTATTATTTTAAAAATAGCTCCTTAATGAGACAAATTTTCATATCAGGTTCTACAATATGATGTACTATAAAATTTATCATTGCAGTTAATAAAATTCCATAATATTTTTCCATGTTCACTCCTTGATTGGTTATAGAAAAATAATACACATTGAAGACTACTATTTTGTATTCATGAACCAAATAATCTTGAACTAAAGTTAATGCTACTATTTCTATTGAGATCGATTCAACATGTAGACATAATTTCAAAAATATAAAATAAAATAAAATTATATGTTTATTTTTTCTATTTTATTAATCTAATTCTCATACCATTAATTTCAACCAAACTGGAAACTCTTTTCTACAAAAAGACTCTATCCTTACCAAGAGAAAAAATTGATGAATTATAACTAATTTTTTGTTTCGTAAATAAAAATAAACTAGAATATTACAATATATATTGAAATACTTATTATGAGATAAAATATAAATGTTCAAATCACATACATGTTGTAGTCACTAAGAAATCACAATTAAAGAAGAAAATGTGTTGTAATATCTCCTAATCTTCAAGTCTCAATGAATTCCATATATATGATCAAATAATTCCTGAAATTTTTTAAGGTGATGTAAAAGTGGGTTCAATTTTATTATACCACACATTTCTATTTCTCATTGGTCGATCATGTATCATGCTCATTCAACCAAAAATATTAAATATTAATACATATATTCTTCATCCAAGTAACCATTCATACTGGAACCATCAGGATGATTCTATTTCCAAATAGAAGACATAATTTTGAATATATTTATTTTTGTTTGAAACATCCTATTAAAATAAATGAGTCACCCAAAGAATAATTTCAGATAAAATATGGATAGTTAGATGTCGGATACAAGTGGAAATATAAAGAGGAAAAATTGTCTCTAACCCTCATACAATTAATGGTTCAACATAAAAATTATTTCAGTAAAGATGTAGACAATTTATTAGTACATATTTCTCTATACGGGTGGCATAACCAAGTCACCATCACCCATACATTTTTGGATAATAAATGGTTTATTTTTATTGGAATTAATTAATGTTGAAGGATATGTTAGTCATAAGTTTTCATAGATGTAAATTTCAACTCTATTTCATTGAACTAATTTTGATATATTTCTTAAATATCTATCAGGAATCGTGGTAATTTCTTGCACTTATAAATATTGATTTTTTCACTAAAGGTTTCATCATATAAGAATAACATGTATCTTTCAATTTATTTTCACTCATAGTCATAAGATTTAGTTCTTGTTTGATATCCCAATCCCCAATTCCCAGAAGGTTTATATATGATCTTTACTCCCCCCAATGAAATTTAGAATAAGTGAAATAAATATTTAACATATGTTTTTTTAAATTTGTATTACATATAAACAATGACATAATTGTTTTTCAAATAAGTAAAATCCAAAAGGATACCTTTTTTCTCCCAATTTCTAATTAGATATAGTGGAAGCATTGTTCATATTTTTATATTTTTATATCATTTTTTAAGTGGAAAATTGAAACAATTCAATAATTTAAGCACATTCCTTCTAGAAAAACATTTTGGTGGCCTATCTGTCCAAACACTGTTATCAATCCTTTAATGATTATTCTTATATTATTGATCTATTGGAATGATTTAATGATGTCCTATAAAACATACAATATAAAATATTTATGTCTTTTGAATCATGAAACCTTTATACAAATGTGGAACTATATTATTACCTTCATGATCCATCCATACATCATTCCATAATCCATAAAATATTTTATTGTCCTCATAATAATAACACATATCTGGAATGTGGATTTTAGTGAACCATCATATGTGTGTACACACATATTATAAATCTTCTCAACTCTTTTATTAAATGTGGAATATAAACTTCTATGTCATTTTCTAGATCATATTTTCCATATATGAGTGGTCCTAAGACAGTGAATGGTTTTTTCACACACATCCATATACGATTATTACAAATGTGAATGAAAATTGGTCATAATATATGTGAAGTAATAATCTAAAAAATGGGTTAAAACCATCATATGGTGATCCAATCTGACATTATGCACCTCGTTTTCAAAATAACGATACCATCTATAAAATGTAATCATGTTAATCTATCTTCTGGATGAACAAACTCAGAAATATCTATAATTCCTTTTTCATCATTACGTCACATGTTTTTTGATATTTCATTATACAAGAAATGATTTTTAAGTCTTCTTATAACTATAATGTTCCTTATTACTTTCCATTTCACATAAGAAGGAGTAATATCTAACTTTTAATACCATAAATATATACTAAATTCATTACAATAATTTATCCTCATGATTTCCCCTCAGAATAAGGGTAATTATTTTGGAAAATCATGATTTTTTTGTACAAAATCCATGTTTTTAAATTAACATTGATTTCGTATAATGATTTCAGGGGGTATATTAATCTTTAGTAAGTAAGTATTTCAAAAATTAAATCAATATTCAATCATAGTATTATATATTAAATTAATGTTTTTTCAATGTTACATAAATATTAAAAATTCCAACTTTTTATTTTTTTTTACCATATTGTATCTATATATGAGTCATGTAATCATTCATCATTTTTTTCACCCTTGTAACATTATCAATTTCATTAGTTACATCATTTGTACTCATATAATTATCTAAATGAATTGTAATACTTTATTTATCATGATGTTGAATAAATGGAAACCAATAAAATATCAAATATTCTATTACACTCATTTCAATTAGTTAAGGAATTTTTACAGATTCACTTTTCCCTCCATTATGTTATCAAAATAATAGTTCGTTTTAAAAACATTAATTTTAATATTTTATCAAATTTCTTCATGAAATAACCAAAGACTACCAAGAAATTATAATAAGGGACTTTTATAAGACCTTTATCTGATTCATTGTTGAATGAATAGTCTAAAAAACATTTTAACATAATTTTAAACTTGGTTGAGATTCGATTAGTGTCACACATCCAACACTAATCAACTATTTATCTAAAAATAATTATATAATAATATCAACTTAGTTGATTATAATTAAAAAAATTCATGATAGAAAAGAGGAATATATATGTAACAAACCTATAAAAACATGGTAATGGGGAAAACTGATTTCACAATGGGAAAAGGGATCGAACGAGCTTATATAGTAACTATCTTATACCAAAAATGTTTTTTAATTTTAACTAACCATTAATTTTTTCCTATAAATATATATAGGACTTCCATGTTCAATTATCACTCTTTATAATAACATTAATAAATACAAAATGTAGTATATTGACTTAAACATCCCACTAAAACTCGGTTTTTATGGAATTAAAACATTATTTTATGAAATATTATAGAAACATGAAGTAAATATTGTTATGTTGGGCCATTTAATGTGTAGGGAATGAAAATTAAGTCAGAATGTATCATCAATTGGAAATATAACCTCTACTCAACATTAGGTACCCATACACTAGATAAAAAATCTAAATGATTAAGAGGTTACAAAATATAGCCCATATAGACACATATCAACCTTAAAAAGAATCATATATAGAGAAATAATACACCATATCATAGCATTTTTATTGAAACCATTAGAACAAAATAAATGGGATCATATATAATAGTCATAATTGTCACGACCCGCCTTCACCAAAAGGAGGGAAGGGTCAGCAGATTGCCAGGCCCTTCCTTCTTTAAGTTGAAGGAGAGATAATGACCCCCGAAACCCGCCTTCAATAGGTCCCGGAGTGGCGACTAGAACCAAGGGTATAGAAAATTCTCGCAATGGAAGGCATTACCCTTTGTATTTTATAGGATCGAAAGATAAGGAGAAGAAAACCCAAAAACACCAAGGTAGAAAGAAAAGTAAAGACAAAAGTAAACCATTCCCACATGCATGTTTCAAAAGTGGAAGCCACAAAGTGCAAAAAGGTGACTACAAGGTAAGTACCAAAAAGAAAAAGAGAAACAACTGCAACTGCTCCAAAAGTCCGAGCTAGGAAGGTCCTGCGTGATCCCCGAAGTCCTCCTGGAAACCTGAAAGCAGTTTTATATACGTAGGGTGAGTATACAAGTACACTTAGTAGGGAAAACCAAGACTCTCGTGCACAAGTAGGGGAACGTACTAATGTCCCGTGAGAAAAACAGTAAACCAAACACCTAACAAGGCAAACTATCCATCCCAGGCCTCACCAAGGATCACTCCCCAAATAACGCAAGTCAAGTAATATATGTAATAAGAGCACATCGATGTTTGGGTACCCCGCGCCACTTTTCCACTGGTTATTGAGACATCCTACGCATCAGACCAATCCCACCATTCTCACCGCAGTCCCACTGCCACACCTGCCCGCACACACCTGGGCCACAACCACACACAGTCCCACTGCCGAAATCCCTCCCGCACACACCTGGCCCTCAACTGCACGCAGTCCCACTGCTGAATCCCGCCCGCACACACCTGGGCCACAACTGTCACATGTAACCATGCCTGCAAAAACCTAGGCCAGAACAACCACCGCCACGCCCGAAGACACCTGGGCCTCATCCCGAAGACACTTGGGAAACCACCTGCCGCACACACCTGGCCAACCACCACAAAACCCCGCCCGATGGTTCTTGTGCTAATAATGGACTTCAGGCCATCACAGCCTGCCCGAAGGTACTTGGGCTATCCGGGAAAGGGAGCAGAAAAGGAGCTAATAACCAGCCACTAAGGATAGTGTTGGGAAAAACACCCTTCCCCCATAAATGGGGGTGTTCGGCACTAGGTTCTCAACTTGGGTGGGGTGCGAATAAGAAACACAAAGCTACAAGTATAGATATAGGTAAAAAACACTCACCCAAAGCTTAGGTTTTCCTAGCCAACCTATAGAACACAACACCACTGCGTCCGAGTCACAGTTCACGACCCTTGTCCACAAAACCCATTTGTCCCATTTTTGTTTCACATTCAGTTAAAATGTTCAATTGATTTTAAGCACTACTGGGCAACTACCATAAGCATAACCAAAGAAAGATTCAAAAGCATGGATCAACCAAAACAATCACACCTGGTTCTGCCAACAGAGGATCTCTCCCCAATTTGTGATAAAAACTCACAACCACCGAAACGATACCAATAGGGAATCCCATCCCCAAATTCACACAACCACTGAGAGTATAAAAGAACAGGGGATCCCATCCCCTCCCACATTTCGATCAATCGACCCGAAAGGAAAACAACCAACTACCACTACCATCACAATTCAGGGATTTTCAGATTTAAACGGCTTAACACACTCCATGATTTCAAATTCCGTGTGTTCTAGGAGTTATCACAGAAGGGTTGATCCTGGTGCTTTCAACTTATTCAGCCGGGCATACGTGATTAACCAATTTCACAGCAGGAGTTCACAATTTCAGCAACCCATTTAAAACATCACGAGGGGATTCATCAGTGCACATACAATGACCACCAACGGCCTCAATTTTCAGAAAACATGAACCAGCACAACTAAAAAGGATGATCACAAGATAAAGCATTACAACGATCACAACCCCTTCCCATTCTTTCTTTAGAACTTCGTTTATTATCTTCATTAAGGTTCGGTTCAACCAATTCCATAGGAACAAAATAACACCCACCCCGCATGATACACAATGGTGAGAGACGAGAGAAATTCCCTACTTGTTGATAGATGATCAACGTTTAGGCCGGGGGCATGGAACTTTACGGATAACGATGTGGCGGTCCCGATGCACCAGAAGAGCCACGATCGAAGAAGGGGGAAACCACGGCCTAACCCTTAATTTATAAGAGCCGGGGACGGTTGAGGTGAAAACGCGAAACCGCGTAAGACGTGGAAGTCGTGGGTTGACCACGCAGCTTGACTCATCATTAAAGGTGTTGGGTGGTTTAAACCGACTCATGAGTCGATTCAGTATCTAATTAAAACTTTTGTGCACGTTTTGGGTCTTTAAGACATTTTCTTTTCTTTTAAACGAGGAAGAATAGGGTTTAAAACCCTATTTGCGAAAAAGGAGCGTTACTGGAACACTTGGCAAGGTCGGGTGATGTCGGCCGGTTCCGCCGATCAGTCACACCGATCGGTCTCACCGATCAGCACCCCTTAAGGATCCGGATTTTGGTAAAGGAAGGGGCCAAGGGGGGTCTGGGTCATCACAATAATAATTCAGTAATTCTAATTCTCCTCTGGAATTTTTAAATATCAATGTATAATATATTATCACAATTCAAAAAAATCTAATACATGAGGAATCAAACAATGATTTATAGTGGAACCCAAATTTCATTACCAAATCCAAAAATTATTTAATGAAATGATACATGTTCATATTTGTTTAATCACTTTTAAAATAATTTAAATAATACTGAATTAAAGTCTATTTTAAATCACTAACCATTTTGATGCATAAATAAATTGACATACCTAAATAAAAAATCAAAACAAAAACAACTTATCTTTTGAGGAAAACTACAAATAGATAAAGTAAAATGCCCTTTAGAAATAATTCAATCATTATTTTCACATTAATCTATAATTCCATTATTATATACCATGAGATTACACATTACCATGTATATATTTAACTATAATATTGGAATCATTTACATCAATGAGGAATGGCTATACATAATAAAAAAGAAGAAACTATAATATAGTTAAAACATATTTTTTATTTAATAATGAGAATTTTACAGTAAAAAATTATTTATTTTCTAAATGGGCCTTTAAATACCATATATATAATAATGAAATGAAAATTCTCCATAAAATAAAACTATTAAAACTAAAATATTAATTAATGCACACCACTTCAAAAAATATCCCTTATATAAAATATGATTTCAAATAATTATGTAGATTTATAAATAACATGGTAATTACATTTTATTCTCGGTCATTCTCATTATAATGAAAATATATACTAACAAGGAAAAAAATATTATAGAAGAGTACAAGAAAACTACATTGATATTTAACATAAATTCACATTGTATTTCTTGAAACACTAATATAACATTTTAATTAATAAGTAATTTCAAAATGAAGATGATAATTTAATCTCCAAGACTAAAATAGTTTAATAAAAAATTAAAATTTATATAAACTATCAAAATTAAGTTAAGAATTTAATATATAAGAAAAACGTAGTTGACATAATTCAACCAATAATCATTTTTGAAATTAAATTCTATAAAAAGACACATACTATTATTACTTTAAGATAAATAAATAATATTACATTGATTTATATTTATAAACCATGACTATAAAAAACCAAAAATAAATTTCATATGACTTCGATCCCATGGAACCATCAAAATGTTGGGAATAAAAATGTAGAAATAAGATAATGGAAAATGAGATAATGTGTTAGTAAATAAAATACCTTAAATATTACATTCAAAAATAATTGCAAAAATCATTACGAATAGAATTATAGATAATGGAATTGAAGTGGAGGGAGTTCACTAGTGAATGTATCCAAACACACAATTGGAACATGTAGGAGGGGGGATGACATCATTGGTAATGGGGGAACCATATAGAAATAGTTTTAAAAAACAATGGTTATTCGATAACACTATACCAATGGATTAAATAAACATTGATATAGATATATTTGTATAACCATGGATTATAGTAGTGTAATGAACTAGGATTCAAATTAATGCATTGAATATTATTAGATACACATTTTCCAAAATTGAATTATAAATATAACAAAAAAAATCACACCCACTAGTACATCAACACAGGTATTAACATGATTTCGTACTAGGCCTAATCCAAGGTAAGAAGGGTGAATTTTTTTATGAAGTTATTAAGAAGATAAAACTCTCCAAAGAAATAGGTTCCCAAATAAAAACACTACATTGAGAGAAATAGTTATAAAAAACTTCCATGAGTTAAAAAATCAAATGACCATGTGACCCCCTCACACTTTTATATAATATAAATTTAAAAAACCGGCATAATTGTTGTATAGTTCTATCAATTCCATTAAAATATGATCTATCACTCCCTTACCTAATTGATCAAGGAAGAATCTAAACAGTAGTGCCATAACTATGAAAACGCCTCTAAAAATATTTAGGGACTTCTTCTACAACATATCATTTCATATTCTAGAAACCACAATTCTACCCCATGAAGGTTTCACTACATCATCTAATTCTATATCTAAAATATCCTTACATAATCACTCCTTCTGGATGTTTGGAAACATAATGATAAAATAGGTTTCGTGGATCCAAACATAATTGTATACCACATGGTGTGTAATAAACTATTACATTGTTATATTAGGTGTTTTGTATATGAGGTTCAAGAAAGTACATAGAACTATAATCTTTATACTATAATACCTTTTCCTACATAGGCCTTGTGGAAAAGATAATTAGGGTGTGGTTGGGTAGGTTGGTAATCCTGTCATTAGTTGAGTTTCATCATTGAGGGATATGTCCTCTTGTATGATGATAATGACATATAATAATTTTATTTAGATTAACTGAAGGAGTGTACATTCATAATTTTATGACATATTATTTTATTATTTATTAGATGGGGGGAATATATTTTAATAACCCATAAAAATGAATTCCATGTGATATTTTTATCCATCTAGTATGTCTATACATAGATAATTAAGAACATATGAGTATCTATATAGGATTAAAATAAATAACATACCACTGTTAAATGATGTGTTTTAAAAAGGTATCCAATGATTATAAAATCTTGTATATGATATATCTTGAGGATATAGGTATTAGGATCTATATGATTTATATAATTCACACCAGATTCATTTTTAGATTATGTAGCTCTGATTTTTTACTTAAGGATGCCCTTTTTACAATTATATATTAAATAATTTATAATTATTATCTACCATAAAAGGTATATATGGTTACATTTTTTATTTTCTTGAATGGGGATTTATCTTTACAAAACACAGATATATTCTATAAAAGTGTTTTATAATTTTGTTAAAATAATTTTTAGATATGATATTCACCAGTTATTTACTATGATATTATTTTAGGAGAATATAATGATTGATTTATAATGGTGCTTGGAAAGATATCCAAAATAATTTATGAATATTGTTTCACAATCTAAAACATATGTTATGACATATGGTGAAATGAAATTAAATTTATAAGACTTTTGTTCCAGTGGGAAAATTATAAATATATTCACTAAATTCTTTATAGATTTCATTTATCTTGGGAAAGATTATAGTGCATGATATAGTTAGGTTGTATGGTATGGAATTGATAGTATAAAAGTAATATTGTTTACATTTAGTCCTATAATTTCATATGATATAGTGATATCATATTACACTATTCTAAACTAATTGTAGTCAATGATTTATCTTTTTACCAAGGTATTTATTTGTGATTTATCATATTTTATGATACATATAACACACTATGATTGATTAAGGAAATTTAAATTTATGTGTTATCATTCTGAAACTCTTCCATGTTGGAAATCATTATGATAGTATGAATTCATATACACCTTTTTTATATTTTTATATAAATTTTAGTCATAAATAATTTATTAATAAATTGGGTTGTGGTTTTTTTATAGATTGGTAACTCAAGAATCAAAGGATTATGTTATGAAAAATAAAAAATTTGGACATTCCACCTAGTGAATATAAAGTACACGATTTTTATTCCTCAAGCAGAGCCCATATGATCCAAATTATATGCTGTAAATTAAATTTAGAACACAATAACTATGTATTAAATGTGAATTTCAATTACAAATCCTGAAATAATTTAATCTAAAACCTGATGAAGATACATGATGTGATCTCAATACATTATGACAATTTTTTGAATTGATAATCCCTCTAAAGATATAGGCTGTGAAATCTGTTATATCCATGATCTTCAGATTAATTTTCAAATATAAAGTATATAGTGTGAAAAAAAAATTACATATGATGTATGTTTCGGTGTATAATCCTCTTAAATAAGTATGTGACATTAAACATATAGATGTTGTGTAACGGTCAACACTAAAAATCTGAATTCACTATCCAAATGATAAAGGTGATGTGATTCCCGAACTTTTATCCATTTTCATCTTTGTTCCATTCTCACTTTCTTCACAAATGTTTTCTATTGATTTATTTAATTATTTTAGTAATTCTATTGTTACCACATACCAATTATGAGACTCGTTCATTATGGATTGATGTTCCAATGATTGAAATAATTTTTTTCATTCATCATTGTTGATTGATACATTCTTCATTTTTTCATCATTCAAGTTATTATTTATCTGATTTTACATAATTTCAATTATGTATTTCTTTTATTTAAGTAGGTTTTTTGTTATTGAAATCATTTTTTATATTTACGTTCTTTCATTAAACCCCATTATGCACGGTTAAAAAACATAGGGTTAGGGGGTCCTATGTAAGGGTGGATTTAAATGTAATGAATCTCAAAATCTAAACTTTGTAACCTAATAGACAGTGAATAGGTTAAAATCAATTATATTCTCATTATTTTATACTACCCTGACCATGGTAGATTTAATCGAATGAACCATACCTATTTGTAGTTTATTTATCTAGGTTAAATGGATCGTGATACTTTGTTCCTTGAAACCATCCTTACATCACCTAGGTTATTAAAAATATTTGTACCAAAGAATATTTTTAGCATAGATAGATCCAATTGGCTGTAGAAATACTAAGTAGTGACCTTTACACAACTTCGTAGCCTAATCCATAGTAAAATACAAAGATAAATTTAGGATTATATTTTACCTAAATACTGAAATTGGCCTGAACCCTACATTATATTTGAATTCAAACCAAATATAAGTAGTTCATAAAAAAGTGAAACCCAAAAGAGTTTGTGATGACTCTTTAAAACTAAGTTCATATCACTAGGTTTCTTTCCTACTTGTTTTCCTTTTGTGTTTGACCCCACAATTCCACTATTTTATTACTTTTTAGATATGTTCAGTTTTGGAAATATAAATTTTTATTTGGTCAATTTCTATGCATAATCAACTATAATGTGAGGGATGGTCAACTTTTGGTGTTGTTGTTGGGGATAATTGTACCCTAGAATAGTGACCTTTGGTATGAAACTGGGATTGTATCACCCCATTTTTCTTTTTCCTCTTTCTTTTTACAATTTTTTCATACAAACTATCATATGTGTCCTCATTTCTCTGGACTAGTGCATGCATCATGTCCGTTGGAATCTCTCAATGAGTCTTGAAGACCAAGAACCTATTTCAAATAATCCTAAATGTAAAATATCTATTTATGTATTTTGAGATTACCTCATGGATAAGAATAATAATCTCACAACACAAAACCTAAAACATCCTCAATATGTTCCACATAAACATTTGAGAAATAAAACAGTACGCTATGAATGCACCATCATGAACTACAACATTCCATCCATTAATGGTGTTGCACCCAAAATTATTCACCCTCTTATTTGAGTTCATTATTTAGAAGTTAATCCTGGATACATCCATATGATCTAGGACATGAGGAAATTTAGTGTACCTCAAATAAAATACCTCCATGAACACATATAAATTTTTATTAGAGGTATATGACACTTTTTAGAACTATGGAATATCATCTAATGACATCAAACATCATGTTTTTTACTTTCTCCTAACTTAAAAGATCCAAGCATTAGTTAAAAATCCAAGATCCCTAATATATCTCGATTGGGAATGATTTAGAAAAGATGTTTATATAAAAATATTATCCCCCAATTCGAACATAGAGGCTATAGAATGAAATCCAAAAGTTCTACCAGGAAAATAGAATATCAAATTGGGAAACCTGGGATCTCATTAAAGGAATCACATGTATGTTCCAAAATAACGTACCCAATATGTTGATATAATTGAAAACATTTTATTAGGGACTCAAACAATACACATACTTAGTTTTGGAGGTCACCGCTATTAGATGGTTCCTTCTAAAGATTCCCAAGGGTAGAAAAGAACTATTAGTTTAGATTTCCCACAATTATAGTATGTGGTAGAGAGGTGATGGATAGCCCTGATTTAGAATAAATCATGTATAATAGAATATTCACATGAAAAACTTGGTTTAAAACCATTCAATGAAGCCTAAGGCATTTTAGCTACCTACCACCCCACGACCCCCTCTGTCCCCTATTATAGAGATCCAAACTTTTGAAATGTGTAGATAAATGCAACCATATCTAGAATATACCATATGTATAAAGAGACGCTATTAAAATATTGTAATTATGTGAATTACAATAAAACAATCAGCAGTTTTAGTAACCTTAACCATACCATCATTAGTACTATCAGTAGAGACCGAATCAACAAATACAATAGCCAATTTAGGGTTATTAATAATAGATTATTGTTCAAGTACCACTATAGAATCCAAGACCACCTTGGTTCCCAACACATAATCTATATCCTTTGAAATAACAACAATTTCATGCACAACCTTTTCAAAGAGTTCATCAATTTCCACCAGATCAGCAACAACAGTTTCATCATGTTCCTCAGAGGTAGAAATAGAAATACCATCCTCTCCAATCCAATCATGAGAATGTACTCACTATATAAAAGTAAAAATAATATCAAAATATGAACACCCAAGAAACTAAAATGAATAACCATAGGAATTCCCATCACAACATTGAGCACCATGTTGGTAAAATCTCTAAAAATTTCCAGTTTGATTATCGGGAATGATTCCTGGTAATACCAAGACTCATTTGATAGTGGAGGAAAATAATGTGGTTCTTATGAGTGTAATAATTATGGAATTTAAACATCCACCCTTTTTCAAGAATCAAATCATTGAAAAGAAGAAACATGTGAAAATCATTACCAAGGATATAGTTTATTGGAAAAATAAATCTAGGTGAGAGAAAATTTTAGAATCATAACCCACCCAAAAATCGCCAGTTCAATAGCTTCCAAAAAATTAATAACTTTATGTGAAGCACCATAGTATACACACATATAATATTTTCAAATAGGACAAGACGAGGGATACAATAAGATAAATACAAAAAAAAATCTACAGATTATTAAACAACTATAGATCTATATTCCTTTTGTAGAAGTCATTTCTCAAATTACTATTTATGAAATGTTTCTAAAATAAATTATTTCAATTAAAAGGAAATTGGATGACCTATGATTCACCTACTAAAATGAAAAATTCTATGCATTTGTTTTATAAAAGCTTCTTCTAATGATACATGACCCTTGAATTTTTTTTATTCCATGAATTATAGGTACATGCTATTTCAAAAGATTCTTGTATGATCTGGGTGAATGAATCCATCGCATTCTTATTAGTTCCTTCAAAAAATTGGTTATTGTATAATTGAAACTAAAGAGAGTTTCACTTCAACTTTCCATCATCTCATGCATGTACCCTTAATGAATTATCTAGGATTTCTTAGACAATGTTTGTAAGTTCATATTTCCTGCTCATTTCCTTATCTTGGATATGGAGGAAGAGGGATGTGTTCCAATTATTTTAGGGGGAACATTTCTTGACATTGGTAAGGAATTTATTAAAGTACATCATGGATGGCTAGTATTTTGAGTTGAAAAAGAAATATTAGTTCATGACTTACTGAAGGCCTCTAAGAAAATCTGAGAGTCATTGTATTGTCAAGAAATATATTTTATTTATGAGAAATATGATTATATTACCAGGGATGAATACATAGAGATCCTTTATACTGATGAAAATAAATATAGTGATCAAAATCATGTGAATTATACTAAATATCTGTTAAGGGATATCATTTCACAGTTCATACCATATTTCATTATGAACCATTCAATTTGGAGTGTAACCTTACTATTAAATTCATCTTAATCAAATAATTTATAGATATTTACAATATACAACAAAATTAATGAGAGACATCTGAAGACAGTTTCAATATGTTAGGTTAGAGTCAAGGGAAGTTCATTAACACTAGAAATTCTTTTGAGGTGTACTAGAAATTGTTTCAAATATTAAAAATTTAAAATTTATATATCAAAAAAATAAAATAAATGTTATATAAAAAATATATGAAGTGAAATTTTAAGAGTTAGAATGAATTAAAATTTACTTTCAAAACATGTATTTGTTACATGATTGGAAAATATCTCGATGGATATATAATTTGTGAGTTGGTTTCATGTCCATCCAACCCCCACTACTCCACTTGCATGCCTCTCCCTTTCCTGGTTGATGATCTTCCTCCCCTTCCCTGTAGATCAAACCCCTCTCATGTCCTACCTTCTCCACTACAACTCAATCATATATACTAATAATTACTATTCCTAATAAATTTCCTCCTTTCTTTATGGACCATACCAAAAATGTGATGCATGAAGCCTAATGGGAGGTTGGTCCTATGTCTTCCAATAATTTGGACCTTGCATCTCTGCCCACAGATCTGACCTCCTCACTATACGCATCTAATTATGCCACCCCATCAACTTATAGAGAATCAAAATCCCCATCCATCCAGTATGTGTGTACAACGCCATGCTTGAACCATCTCCCTTTTCATCATTTTTTAGACCCTGAGCATCATATATGCTTGGTCTTTTTAAATGTTAATCTAAAGTGGTCCAACTAGACCATGTACCTGGCATTCTCCGGAATATCCATGTGCATGGAGAGTTGCTCATTATTTTGGGATGGATTCACCTCTCTAACATCATCAAAGTACATGAGGATACCTATTGATATTTTTTTCAAGATTTCTTGGCCACATTGAAGATTGACATGGTTTTTTTCACCTTCCTAATTGGTGGAATCCCTTGGGAGCTCACCATGGGAGACTTGAGCATCCATGATATACATGAGAAGAAGAGCACCCAACTACAGGGTACCACTCTATAGATTCTACACTAGCTAGTGGATCAATCCGGGTTGGCTTGAGCAGATGCTCATGGAAGCATCTTCTAGGTCGAGGTACTTATCCTAGCATCATCTATGGGTGTCCCTAAAATCAACATGGATCATTAGTTTTCATTGTATTAAGAGGCCCATGTGTGGAGGGATTGTGGTACTCTTATGATAGGAATCTTTATTTCCCACCTCACTATTCATCATAGTGTCTTTGATGATGGTTAACCTCTTCCCTCAATTGGGATTATGGAGTCAAATGTATCTCTTCATGGTCAACAAGATGGGTCTCTTCCGGAAGATTGAGGGGAGTTTCTAATGGGACCCTTAGTACATGAAAAATGTTGAGGGTCCATCTCTCCCTACACCATCCCCAATACTTACTCCTCATGAAACATCCCTTACTGACCCAACCTCATCCCCTACATCAACCTCTTCCAAACTTCCTCTCATACACAAGCTGAACCATCCCTTGCCACCATTTCTTCACCACATTACCACCTATATCATTGTATGTATTGTATAATCTCCAATGTGTACAAGATAATAAGAGATATATCTCAACCATTTATACATTACCTTTATCAATCCACCCCTCTTTACCACTCTTCCCCCTTCACCATCCTCTACATTTTTTCACCCACCACTACTTATAGACCCCACCACTACCTACACCCCCACCCCACCACCCACCCAGGTTGTCCTACCTCTAGTTATCACTAACCTTACTGACTAGAAGAATTATATAGCGGAGTAGGTATGATGGGGAAAGGGCCACACCATTCCTTCTATATCTGAGGTGATTTAGATTGATCCAACTACAAGATGTAGGACTATAGTATAGATCATCACCTCCCCATCACCTATCATGACTGAGCAAGATTACAGTACCAAAAGACCTCCCCAAACGGTATATAACCCTACCTACACCCCCATAGTTTTGATAGATATGTTGTTCTAGGTTCATAGCCCCACATTTTAGAAGGGGTTATCGGTGAGGATAACAACGATATGGAATACACTATTTAGACTTGTACACGTATACCCCTCCCCTATTATATGGTGTTATTGGTTGTTATTTTTGATTCCCCATTATATTCGTTATTCGATTATCTATAATTTATCATATCTACATATGGGACACAATTTTTACTTACCTACTTTATTACCCACTTTCATTTTTATTTACGCATTCTTTTAGCCATGTCTAGCTCACTATATCATCAATTGTCATTCTGAGTCTATAAAGCCATTATTTGGAATATTTTATGAGATCTATCAGCTTGTGGTTTACATATAGGAATTTCTTGAGTAGAAATATCTCCAATTCCATACTCATCATGAGCCCCCTCCATGTTTTTCATGGAATTCACTACTTCGACATTAGTGTTTAGGTCAACCCATTTTTGAGGTGGTTGACACCCCTAATAGCCCTAGTGAGCATGATGAAACTACCACCAATTCTTATAAGATACATATAAAATATAATATGATGGAAAAAACTGAATGGTATTTTATCTATACATCTAGATGACAACATCACTACTATATCTTTATGGGAGACAACCCATATTTTTTATTTTCCCTATTTTAATTTTTTTATTAGGTACTTTTTAATTTATATCATTTTTTACCATTGGTTATAGAAAAAATAATTGATGTTATTTAATTCATTTATCTAATATCCCTTATCATAATATTAACTATGTTCAACCATCTGTTATTATTAATACATACTGATTAACCCCTATGTATAAATGGTTAATCTAGTGCATGTATTTTGTTTCTTTTTTTTGGTAACATAATTTCCCATCACTATCAACAAATTTCCACCATGTAATGAATATCATTACAGGGATCTCTTGATAATATATTTTTTAATTCATAATTTCCATTTCAAATATATATAGTCTTCTATTAATATATCTCCCATGAAACATTCTATAATTGTGTGGAGAATGTATCATTTTATGAGTGAGAGAATCCTTATTGAGATTTATTTTCAATAAACTTGTATTTTTTCTTATTATAAATATTTTAGGAGAAATTTTTCAATAAAATCATGTTTTAACTACAAAAATAAATACACCCATATAAATAAAAGACAATATATGGTTGGATATTGAGGAAATCCATTTTTTTCATATTTATAATTCTAGATTGATTTCTAAGTTGAGTAATTTAAATATAATTATAGATTATTTCAATTTATTTTATTAACGCTTTACTAGATATTATGCCCCGATTGATTTCTAGTTATTTTATATATTCTAAATCCTAATAGGATTATAGTCCTATGATGCCATATATTTTTTATGAGAGTATTTCATGAGAGATACTTGAAAATTTTAAAACATTTAGAACTTACACTGAGGTATTATGGATGCTATGATTGAAAAAATAAACAATAAAAATTATTGAGCAAACTATTGATATAAATTTATCCAAAAACCCAACTATACATAAATCCTTATTTAATATATAGTATCTATGAATAAACTTATTAGCATGGATCCATTTCAAGACTATTATCCATTACTATCCTACTCTTAGTATAATAAATGATTTTATTTTGAACAAGGGTGGGGTATTTTTCATCTATTCCATACATGGGATGATCATTATTGAGGAGAGTATGGTGGTATTTTGACTAGATTTATATTACATGGTTCATTATTACTTTTTGAATTTTATATTCTAATCATGTTCCTATGAATATATGTATATATATATATATTCTATTACAAGTATAAAAGATCACCGTTATTGACAAATTATTCTTATTTAAGAATATATGTTATTAGTTGATGGATATGAGACATATCTGAAGCATGATTTTTAAAAAATAAATAAATAAAATGAAAATGATAAAGTAATGGGAAACATTTTTTCTAATTTTATGACATAATAATGGAATATATTTGAGATTTTTGGAGTATTGTCTTGGAGGTGTTTATTCATTGCACCGTACATTATTATCATGCACAATTCTATAGATCATACCCTCATTTTTAGGGTTGTTTTTATTATCAACCTAACTACCACCATCATCATATTATTTTGAACCTAAATTGTTACGCCCTAATGATTTCATTTGTATTGGTATTTACAGTGTAGGGATGTTAGAAATAATAAAGGCTTATTGTTAAGAACAGGTATTTCGTGTATGATCATAACTCCAATTACAATTTCCCTTGAGTGATGAGTGAAAATTTATTGTGAGGTAAATTTCAAAATGGGTAAAACTTCTAAGTAATAGTTGAAAATTGTAATTAAAAGAAGAAATATTCTAAATAAGGAACATAACTATGAGGTATGATTTATTACCTCTATAGTATTGATTTTGTAGGACTTTCTTTATAGAATCTCTTCCCAATATAAAACATTAAAAAATTATTAATTACACAAAATTACACTAAATTAAACCCAAAATATTGATAATTATAGTGTCTTTGGGAATTTGGTTCATTATATTACAACTCAAAACATGGAATAAAACATCTTTATTAAACACTTCTTCAACATGGTCACACATAAAACTCCAGGGGATAACCTAAAAAATACAAGAGACTGGGGTGACCTATAAAGACCCGTAAGGGAATCAAAATGGAATAAAGTAAAACATATTAGACAATAGGAATATAAAGGGGTATAAAAATAGTATGACTCACACATATGAATGATAAGACATGATATATCATGATAACATAAAGGAAACATGGTAAATGTGGGAAAAACATAAAACACAACATCATAGGTCTAGGCTAACTACGAAGACATCATAATGGAAAAAGTAAAATAAAGGAATCAAGTTTACTCCTTGTCCTAGCAAGATGTATCATGATACTAATCATTACCCAATGCATTGGTGCTCTAAATAATTCTAGGCACACCTATCACTTTCATTTCAATATCATGATAACGTTTTCCACATAGACCATGCAATATGGATTCATTAACCATGACAACTTATTCCATGATAAGGTAATATAGAATAAATACAATGAAGTCCAGAATAAAATAATAATAACTGTATAAAGGACAACACCATTTATAGAAAATTGGTATGGTATTCACTACACAAGTTCTTTGGAATGAAAAATCATGGGTAAATTTGGACTGTCCAACGATGTCACTTAAAATTCCTAAAAAGGGATGATGAGAATGAAAATAGTATCTCGTAATTTTTAGATACGGTGTAAAATAAAAGGGTCATTTAAATAAATATTATATCACTATGAATTAGAAATAGAAGACCTATTGTAATAAAAAAACTTGATTGAAGAATAGGAAGAAAGAACTCTTATGAAATTTTGGTATAGTAACATGTGTACTTTTGAAGGATTAATGAGATAGAAAGGGTTCTCTTATAATTTATAAATCATAAGGGTAGTATGGAGGAGGTGAAAAAATATACCTCATAATTTTTAATTAAAAATAAATGGGCATGAATTAGTGGAGATTCTTGAATAATTGGGAGAAAAAGTGGATCCCTTGCCTTAAAAGTATGACACTGAAACCGTGAAAGGGGATTCTTGAGAAATTGGGTGAATCGTGGGAGGATTATAGAGAGAGTATTATAGAGTAAGGTTGTTCTCCAATGATTTTTAGTGATGTGAAATGGGGGATTTGGTGGGTTTATATATGAAATGAGAGGGAAATTCATTAATATTTCACAAACATAGGTTTTGGACTCTATATAATAAAATATTCAATAAACAAATTTCACATGGTTTTTTCCCATGGTTTATAAAAAATGAAATTTTCCTTAAATATTTTCTTTGTTAAATTTACAAACATATAAATGTATTTCCCGTGATTATGTGGAGGTGAGACACACTTTTAATGAAATGAATTTAAAATCAGAAAATATATTATCTGTTTTGGAGGATTAATAAAGGCTTTATTAAATTAATAAAATTATATTAAAAAAATTATTATAGGGTGAAACATATATTTGTTCTAGTATACCCATTATGGTATTTAATACATCATTTTTTTTATTATGAAGTCATAAAACACACAGTATATTTATACAACATTTTATTTTTACCCGAAAATTCAACTATCTCATAAAATTAGGAAAATATCACTATTAGATAATTTCAATGTTCTAATTCCCAAAAAAATATTAATTTTATCGAAATAATTTTCTAAAAATGT
Organism: Viscum album; assembly: GCA_963277665.1. NCBI lineage: Eukaryota > Viridiplantae > Streptophyta > Magnoliopsida > Santalales > Viscaceae > Viscum > Viscum album. The sequence goes on along the minus strand of OY728128.1, from coordinate 253,607,002 downwards.
GCATTTTCACTTATAAAAAAATAATAACTGATATTTATTGAAAATGACGGTTTTTGGAAATAACAGTTTTTAAACCATAATAAAAAATTAAATTTTACTTCATAAAATGTATATGATAATTTATATTTAATATAAATAATTTAATAATTAGTTTTAATTAAAATATTATTTATTTAAAAAAATTAATCCATCAAAAAAATTCCTTAATTTAATTAAATTTTACACAAAAAAATATTATTCATGTTTTATACTATCAAGATTAAAATATATGCATTATTATTTACAAAAAAATGTACATAATAAATTTTATAGGGTCTTGATACATATCCATTTAATACACTATTATACACCAAAAGATTAAGGTGTTTGATAGTGATATTTTTATGGGGTCCTTCGGAAAACATGGTTTGGGCTGTTATTTTGATGTGCATGAGATTTCCCATGAACATTTTATATCATGCATAAGTTGTTGGATCTCATCTTGGAATTGGTCGAGGGAAAAACATAGTGATGTTATCTCCCCTATAAGATCTAATAAATTGGCTTCATAGGGTACAATTCTACTAGATGATTCCCTTACTTCCTTTGTCTATATCAATTGGATTTGTTAAAGCCTGTATTTCTACTAATCATGTGCATGTGATCACTATTCAATGAAAATATTATAAATTATTAAGATGCATAATGATTATATAAATCTGATTGGATATTAGAAAAATATGTGCATGTGTTTTCTATAACCATATTACATAATTAAACATTAAATTATGTCGTACAGAAATTATATTTAAAATAGTTTTGTTTATTACAACCTTCCCCCTTTGGAAATTTCATCATCAAAAGTTTCATTTAACCCTTTAAATAGATGAGAGTAATTTTGTTTCATCACTTCCTTCGGTTCCCACTATTTCATTGGGGTTTTGTGTCATCGAATGGGTTTCTCTTCTTGGGATACCATTGTCTCTTTTCCCAAAAACTACCAATGGTTCCTCCATATGTAGCTGGGTGCATATCTACATCCCAAAGGCTAGTTTTCATCTAGGATTTTTTCCCAATGACTCATGGGGACTCGCATTGGTCGTGAGGAAGGGAGGTTGGTCTCATCCCACCCTTTTGAATGGAATTGTATCCAACTTTGAGGCTCTCTCGTAGATTTAATATATGTTTTTGAATCTCTTCTTATCCCCAATACGGGACCGGTTACCCAAATAAAATGATTATTGGTTAAATCTCTTTTATGTTCAAAATATTTGGATCTCTTTAGCAAATCCATATATATGTATCCAAGGTTATCAATCATTTTTTTGTTTATGGGTGGATTCTAATATGCTAAATTCATATAACCAAGTACTTCAGAACATGCTACCATATAAGAAGGAAGTTAATATTCTAAGTAGGGGATTGGGCCATTATGAGGCATCCAACGTATCCTGGTTATTGTAGGAACCAAAACTCTCAATTTTCATTAAAACCATGAATCTTAAAATCATGTGGATTTGACATATGTGTGGGTAATAAGACACAAAATATTTGAGCTCAAGTCTTGAGGATATGTTATAAATGTCATTTTTATTGTAGGAATCAGATTCATCGTAGTTTTTTTTATATTGGGGATTACAAACTCAGGATTCCCAATACCATTATAAAGGTTTGTGTTGAAGGTGGCATGATGTATTCAATTCCCTAATCCCAGGTGATCCATTCTCATTGTGAGAAACAAGGGTCTACAAATGATCAATACCATTGCTTTAGATAAGTGAATTAGATGCTGATATTTCCTTGTATGATCAAAATGGAGCTCAAACCATGGGTTGAGGTAGCCTATATATCCTGAATATGGTAGGAATTAGAGTCATTGTGGTTCCCATTTTGTTGGGGCTTACACACATAGGTTTCCATGTTGATAAGGGCTTCACCACCAAAAACATACAATGTTATCATGTCCCGAGATCCCCTTTTGACCGGGTATTCTTTTTTAGAGGGTGTCAGATGACCCAGTCGACTTGTCTGTGAGAGATCACAAGATCTAGATGGTTCCCTACATAGGTTATTTCATGTGTTGGTTGACATGTATGTAGGGGGTTATGAGTCTTGACTGGCTATCACAGAGGGTGTTTCAATAATTCTCTTATCATACACATATGCATCCATGATACTAAACTAATAATATTGAATGTAATTATGTGAGTTAGGAGGAATATCCAAAGGACATTTCAAGTCTCAGATGATAGATCTAGAATATTTCATGAGACCAAAGTGGTATACACGGGAGGACCTTGTGACATTCTCTAACATGTCTAGAGAATTTTACGTGCCCCAGATATCATCTTAGTGGAGTGTTGTGAGATCAAGGAAACATGTCTTGGTGTTTATGAATATCCTTAGGTGACTCGCACAAAGAAAACCTTGTGTATAAATTATGTATTTCTCTTAATTCTTCCACTACTAATCTTGGTTCTAATCATTGCATTACGAAGGCCTTATGTTTATTTAGTACGAGTTCCATTGAGTCTCACATGATCTTGAAGTCATGTGATATGTTTTTCACAAGTCCTTCCAGATGTACTTTGTGTGACCTATGAATGATCACATGACGAACCTTATATACGAAACTTGATTGCTCTGGCAGTCTTCTGTTGTATTACCTGATTTAATGTTTCCAGTCACATGATTGGTTTCTCGGAAAAATTTATAGAGGATAAGAGTTGAATTGTCCAGAGTCTAAACATCCAGAGCCTCAGATTCCAACCCTTTCTCTATATTAGAGTGTGCAATTTATATGAATCTCCACCCTGTTTGTATGGTTATTTATGTAGTTTATCTATCATGAGTCCAATCAGATGTTGGCGAAGGGGTTTGGTTCCATGTGGCATTGCGAGTCTCTATCATGTACCACACTAAGAGAGTCACTTGATTTCCAGCAGCTGCGTGTCCCTCTCATCAACCCTCCCTTTATTGGATTACAACCAATTAATGGGGACTCTTTTGATCTTGTGGATGTGTGAAATAACATATTTATTGTCATTATTGACATGTCCAAGGGCCTTCGAAAAATCCATGTTCTTATTGAAAGACATGCATGAGATGCTTTGTGACTTGTCTGGCGATTTCCATGAAACAAGGATGATCTTTTCAGGGGTCTTGTGGGACCGCACTATATAATTCATTATCGCATCGCAATTATTTTATTACTATGGGTACCTTCACCTCCTCCCTCTTTCATTTCCTTTATTTTATTTTACAAAGTTTTGGTGTCATGCATGATTTCCTGTGTAATGTCAAGTAAAATTACTCTATTTTTTATGATGTGTCACGTGACTAATATGGGTCATAAGGGGGTGAACAAGCATTTTTTGGAAAATCCATCTTTTGTTCATAGAGTGGCATAGTGTTTCTTTGACATACCTAAGGAATTCCATGTGGTGTGGCTGATAGGACAATGGATCTTTCATGAGGTGAGTTCGACATGTCATTGGGTACTCGTGGTGTTTTATAGATCATCGTGGGGATGCCACATGCCCTTTAGAAACAACAAACTCCTCTCATATCCTCCCCTATATCTCTATTGTTTGATCCATCAAAGGATCTGGAGTCTTTTGGGTTTTATTGGATATTATCAAAGATTTTAATCCTTCTCATCGGTGATATAGAACATGATCTTTATGACCACTGGGGGCATCTACCTTTGAGTATCAACCCTCTTTATTTTGAAAACATTTTTGATGGTTTATCAGGTACTTTCTAATGAAAACCCATGTGACCTGGGGGCGCTCATTTGTTGTCACAGGGGACCCTGTTTTTCCAGACGGACTTCAAAAGAGCATTAAAATTAATCAAAGGGATCACTAAGAGACCTTTTATGGGTTATACACTATAGTTGGAGACATTTTGTGACCTTGAACTAGTTACTTGATCATGAGTCCCTTAGAGTCTCATGCGATCCATGAGTCTCGACCATCCTCTACTTCCTTTGCATCAATGGGGATAGTAATACCCATATTCAGGTGTTTCATCCTTTTTTATTTTTTCTGATTCTCATTTGGTGGGCGTCGAAACCCCCATAGCTTCTTCAAACATGTGGTTTCTTCATTTCACATTCAAAAGGTTCATTTTCTTATTTCATTAATTTTTTTCTCTTTAATTTGAGATCTTCAGAGGATTCTCCTCAAAGGAAAGATCATTCTCCAATGGTACCAAATCTGTATTGTGTACATGTTAGGGTTTAAGTATGTATTTCATTAATAGTGATATGTGGAATACATCATGATATTTATATAGGTTAGTTGGGAGTGATATTTTATAGGATGCCTCTTAGATGTGACCAAGGATCTCAAAGGGGATGATCTATCTTGAACTAAGATTTCCCTTCATCTCAAATCTCATCACATTCTTCCATGGAGATTTTTGGAGGAACACCATGTCTCCAACATCAATCGCTATGTCTCATAGATGATTTTGATCATAGATCTTTTTTTGAATCTGGGTAGAATTGATGTTTTTTCAAAGTTCTTAACATTTTCCAACATTTCGTTGAACATTTCAGGACCTTGAAATTTTCATTCCCCATCATCATCCTCGCATGTAGGTGTTCTCTCCCTCTTCCTATAATGGGCTTCCTAGGAGTACATTTGGTTGATCAAGTGTAAAATGTTGTTGTATGAGAACATTAATAGAGGAATATGTTGATTACATCCTCATTTTAAGTCAATAGAGCATGCTCTCAACATGACCCCAATTGTTTGGATAAATCTATCTAATAGCCCAATATTTTGAGGGTCAAATTTTGTTATGAAGTTAAACAGAATATTTAGATAATTATAAAGTAATTTATAGAACTTGGAGGTGAATCAAGGATCTCTATCAGATAAAATCAATAGTGGTACTCCATATATTCTAACAACTTCTCTGATGTATGTTCATGCAAGTATATTCTGTGAGAATTACTCTAATATCGTAATGAAGGGTGAATTCATTATACAAAAATCCACCAAAAACAATATAATTTTTTCCCTCCTGAAGTCTTTGAAAGACCATTGAAAAATTCAATGGTGTTTTCTCCCATTTACATGTTGGCTTGGTTAATGGTTGCATCATCCTTGTGGAGTTTCTTTATTTCTAAATCCACTCTCTAGAATATAAAACTTATTGATGTATATTCTGTGATATCCTTTTTCATATTGTCCTTCCAATAGTGTTTTCTGAGTTTATGATACATCTATGTGCTTCCTATGTGGATTGAAAAGATTGATATATGTTCTTCATCACACATCTCCTTCATTAAATCCATATTTTATGGTACACATAGTCTTGAACCAAAATCATATGACACCTTAAACATTAACATTGATCTTTGAGGATTCAACATTGCATGTAGCTTTCACTTTCTCTATAATTCCCACATCAACACTTTGATCATCCTTTAACCTATCCAAAAGAGAGAGTTGAAGAATAATTTGTGAAATGATTGATTAAATTCCGTCCTTTATGATTCCCATGACCATACATTCCAAATATAAGAAGATTAGATCCCTCACAATTCTCAACAATGAGAGAATTGTCAGATCCTTTCTACAGAGAGAATCTTCCACTATATTTGGTTTCCCAATATGGTTGTGGATTGAGTAGTCATAGTCTTTGATCAGATCTAACCATCCTTATTGAATTATATTCATCTCTTTTTTTTGAATATACACTTGATGCTTTTGTGATCCGTATATATTTCATACTTCTCTGCTAAGAGAAAATTCCACCAAATTTTCAAAGAAAATATCACTATAGCCATCTCCAGACCATGTATTGTGTAGTTATATTAGTTAATCCAAAATTTAAATGAATCATATTATTTCATAATATCATTATGCATTAACACACATCCCATACCTTTTTTGAAGCAACACTGAATACCATGAAAAGTTATCCACTTTTCAGTACTTTAAACACAAGGTTAGTGATAAGACTCCTTTTAAAATCCTTGAATCTCTCTTCACATTCATCATTCCAAGAAAACATTACTTCCTTATGAGTTATCTTTGAATGATTGTTTGATAATCACAATAAATTTCTCAGATATTGGTGATAATACCCAACTAACCTAATGAAACTATGGATATATTTCACAGATGTTGGGCTCATCCATCCTTAAATTTCTTCTGTATTTGAAGGGTCCAAACATATCCCATTAATATCAATTATATCTCTATAAATTATATTCCTTCGACCAAAACTCACATTTTCTATACTTGGAAAACATCTTCTCCTTTCGTAAGGGCTTTAGCACAGTACACAAATGATCCTCATGATCCTCTATACTTTTTGATTATATATTATAATATCAACATTAAATACTTCCAAAAAACTCAATGTAATATCTAAAGACTATATAAATCATGTTCGTAAGGATTTCTAGAGAATTTTTGAGTCTTAAAGGCATCACTATGAACTCATAGTGCCTGTACCTTGTAACAAAATAATTATTTAGTATATCCTCCTTCTTCACCATAACATTGTAATATCTTGACTATAGATCCACCTTGGGGAATTAATTCCTCCATATAAATTATCAAACAAGTCATTTACCTGAGTCATGGGATACATGTTGTTTGTTTTGTTCTTTTTCAGATCACGATAATTGATGAAAATGAACATTAACCGATCCTTTTTCATGATAAAGAAGACTAGTGAACCCCATGGTGAATCACATGGGAGTATTAAACCTTTATCTAGATTCTCTTGTAGTTGTTTCTTCAAATATTTAAATTCCAAAAAAAATCCATTATATATAGATTCTTGGATAATGGTAACACCCTAGGTATAAGATCAATTGGAAATTCAACCTATTTTAAAGGAGGAAGGCTAGGAAATTCATATGCAAACACGTCTACATATTCCCTCACAATGGGAATGTTTTCAAGGATGATCCTTTCTTTATAATCAGTCATTTGAACTAGATATTATTTCTCATAGGGAAATAATATCCATGAATGATATTCTATTTCTAAAGAAGATTCATCCTTATCCTTTAATTTTTAAAGAATCTACGGATGATTTGTAATATGGAGAGTGATTTACTTTTTAATGAAATTTATGTTTGATATATACAAGGAAATATAATCCTTGCCCAAAATTTCATCATATTCCACCAAAGGGAGTATGACAAGGTCACCTAAGAAATTTACCCCACAAAATTTGATGAGGGAGGAGTTATATACATGGGATTCAATAATTTCCCTTTCTTGTTTCTCACTGATAGCTCTATATCCATGCTTTGTGGTCGTGTTTGGATTGTTCTACAAAACAAATCATGATACGAAATAATATATAGAACTAGAATTGAAAAATAATTTCTCAATTATTGAATGAATAACTAGAATAAATGTCACCACTACATTTTTTAGAACCACTTTAATTATTGGGATGTAAAAAATCTCACCCTTTCTATCTTGGCGCTTGTTGGTTGTCGCTAAAAACCCATGGCATAGTGCATTTGTTTTCAAAGTTCTCTAGTTTCTTTTATTTGTAGCGGTGAACAATGTATTGAGGGTTGAATGGAGAATTCCTTTCCTCCATCATAATAGCATGTACCCCCTATAGAAAATCATTTTCTAGGTTCCCTTCTTTCCCATACTTAAATTATTTCCTCATATCATTTAGGAAATTTCCATGGTTCTTTTTTCTACAACATTGATAAGTGGGGTGTTTAAATTTCAGATAACTCTTATATTTTACCATTAAACCAGTAGAATTGTGGTACACATTCCACTTCTTATCCTCATGACACCCCTATGATTAGTCAATATCCATTTCTACTTTGAGGGAACATCATAAATTTTTTTCCTATATATAAAATTATTTGAAGGCCGTGTCTTTTTGTTGAATAGGATTTAGCCCACCAATGATGTGGCCAACCTTTAATTTGGGGGTAATGACAAAGTCGGAGGCATACCATTGAAGTATTATGATGTTTTCCTCATATGCCCTAATATATTCTTCGTCTTTTTTATTGAGGGAAATGAAATCCATTTCCATATTAAGATGGGGATTTTGAGTAAAATGTTTATCAAAAAACATTTTTTGGAAATCCTTCCACCCCATTACTATGATCTCTTACCCTGGCTTCATATTTTTTTTCAATGTCCCCCACTGATCAGCTTCACCTTAGATATGATAAATAGCCAGAAAAACCTTCTCTTACTGAGAACATTGAAGGATGGGTAAGATCTTTTCAATTAAGTCGATCCATTTTTCTATGATTAAGTTTTCAAATTACCCATTAAAATTCATATGCCTTTGTCACATAAAGATTTCAATTATAGATTTGTATATATTAGTGTCATTTGGATGCTCCCCCTAATCCATTTTTCTATTCAGAACCCAAGTCAACTGAGATAATATCATCAAGAAGTGTGTGATTCCTACTCGAATTGGTTTGGGTATCTCGTTATGGTACTCATCACATTGCTCTTCGCATTGACTATTTACCTGATTCCTCATATTTCTGGACATTGGCTATAATAAATAAGAAATTAGGGATGAGTATGATTAAAAATTAAACAGAAAAAGGGGTAATTAAAATTCATTAAAGGGATAACTTATTTATTACATGTATTTCCTTAATTCATGAATTTATTAACTTTAGTCTTTGTTATTGATGATCTATTTCCTAAAATATATTGTTATGGGTGTATTTTTTTACTCCTATAATAATGGTTCGGAATGAGAATATTAATTTACAAAACATATTCCCTTGGAGTGTCAAAATATGTTTTTATTAATCGAATTTGTTGTGTACCAGGGTACCCCAAGTCGAGCCCAAGACACCTTATTGGCCTTGTTACCCCAATATACATTTTTTTCAGAAGCATGTCAACTTGTAATATCCTGAATGGGATGATTTTTCATAATAAACCATATACATGATACTTTCCAAAATATAGGGGTGTTTCTTGTACTTAGTCATATCTCAAAGGCATTTTTTAGAGTTTTGTAATCCTAATCCCAAGAATAACTAAAATTTTCCCTTAATACCAACAATAACAACTCAACCCTTTATTACACATTAAAAAAATATTTGTTACATAAAATTAAACTTAATTAAACCTAAATGATTGATAATTCTAGTGTATTTTGGAATTAGGAACATTAAATTACAACTTAAAACATATAATATAACATCTTTATTGAAAACATCCTCAGAAAGATTGCACATAAAACTGCATGGAATAACCTAAGAAATACATAAGAAATGGGTGATATATAATGTGAAATAAGGGGATAATCCTGTAATAAGGTAAAACATGATAGAAAATAGGAATATAAAGGTTCCTAAAAGTGTTAGGAATCATATATACAATTGATAAGACATGATATAGGATGATAACATACACGCAACATGGAAAAAGTGGAAACTACTTAAAAAATTATATCATAGGTATAGACTAACTACCAAGACATGATAATGGAAAAATTCACAAAAAGGAATCCAGTTTTATCTATGTATCTTTATGAAATATCATTATACTAAAAATTACCCAAAGTAATTGAGCACTATATAATTTTAGATGCATTTGTCACATTCATTTCAATCTCATTCCTAAGTGTACAACATAGGTCATGAAAAATATATTATTTTATCATCAAAAATTATTAAAAGGTAGGGGATTAGGTAATAAATAAATGCAATTATGAATTAAAATAATAATAATTTTATAAATTTAAACACCAATGATATAAAATGGGTATGGTATTCACTACACGATTGGTTTGGAAAGGAAAATCATGGTGAACTTTTGGCAGCATAACACATTGATTAAAAATTTCTAAAAATGTTTGATGATAATGAAAAGGATATAGAATAACTTTGAAATAATTTGGGAAGTAATAGGTTCATTTAAAGGCATATAACATCATTAGGAATTGGAAATAGAAGTCATATCATAATAATGAAACTTAAATACTGAAGAGGAAGGAAGAACTATTACGGAATTTTGACATGGTAAGAGGTGTACATGGGAGGTATTAATTATAGATAAATTTATATATCATCTTTTAAAAATCATAATGTAAATAGAGGGGTGTGAAAACATACCCTATCATTAGAAATTAAAAATAAAATTGAAAAAAATTAGAGGGTATTCATGAATAAATGAGAGAAATATAGGATCCATTACCTTAAGAGTATGAAAAATAAAATAATAAGGTCCTTTTGAGAGATCGGGGGAACCGTAAGAGGATTATAAAGAGATTATTTAAGTGTAATGACATTCTTGAAGTATTTTTATAGAAGAAAAATTGGATCATGGGTGGGTTTATATAGGAAATAAAAGGGGAATTCATTAATATTTCACAAAAATAAGTTTTAGACTCTATATAATAAAATATTAAAAAAAACCTTCCCATGGTTTTTGCCCATGTTTTATTCCAAATAGTACTATTATCCAATATTAAACTGGGAAAAATTATTAACTAATTTAAATATTACCCTTTCTTATGTGGAGGTGGGTCACACTTTTAGAGAAATAAATATAAAATCATAAAATATATATTTTGTATTACAGAATTCATAAAGGATTTATGAAATTAATAAAATAATATTAAAATAAAACTATTTTTGGGGAAAACATATATTTGTCCAATTATAACTATTATCATATTTATTACATCATTTTTAGGTCATTATGATGTTATAAAACCAACATTATATTTATAATTTATTTTTTTACCCCAAAACTCAACTCTATTAGAAAATTTTTAAAATTTACTTTTAGGATTATTTCTATGTTATGATTCTCAAAAAATATTCATTTTATCTAAATAACATTCTAAATATGATCATTTTAACTTTTAAAAAATAATAACTGATATTTATTGAAAATGATGGGTTTTCCAATAAACTTTTTTTAACCATAAGACAACATTACATTTGACTTCATAAAAAATATATGATTATTTATATTTAATAAAAATAATTTAATTAAAATAATTAATTAAAAAAATATTTATTTAAAAAAATAAATTAATCCTTCAAAATAAAATCCTTAATTTAATTGAATATTACCCCCAAATCCTATTCATGTTTTATAATATCAATGTAAAAATAAATTCATTATTCATTACAAAATAATTTAAATGATTAATTTTTTGGTGTCTTGATACAAATCCATTTACTACACTAGTGAATGCCTTAATAGTAAGGTGTGTGATGGTGAGACATTCTTGGGGTCATTCGGAAAACATTGTTCGGGTTGTGATCTCTATGATCTTGAACTTCTCCTATAAATGGTTTCTCTCATGCTTATATTATTATATCTTAGCTTGGGATTGGTCAAGGGAAAATCCAAATGATACTATATCCCATAGAAGCACTAATAAATGGGATTCATAGGGTAAAATCCTACTGGATGAGGCCATCAATTACTTCTTCTATCTCAAATGGATTTTTAAATCCCTATATTTATACTAATAATTTGATCACCATTCAAAGTCAATATTATAAATGGTTAAGATGTTTATGGTCTTTTAAATCCAATTTGATATAATAAAAAAAATTGCATGTGTTTTTTATGACCACATTACATAATAAAATTCTAAATTAAGTCATAATGTAATTTTATTAATTATAGCTTGGGTAGTCATATGATTCTTCCACTTACACTTAGTTTTATATTCTTCACTTTCATGAAAATTTTTTGATTAAAAATGTTTCATTTAGAATTTTTATTGATATTATTTTTTCTTAAGGACAAGAAATTTTTTATGTGTGAGTGAATTTGATAAAAGGAATTAATATATATTTTTTGGATACATTTATTTAATATATAATAATATATTATTTGATAATAAAGTGGTTATTGGTTGTTTTTAATGGAATAGGAACTCAATACTCAATAGAGGACATACTATAAAAGAAACAATTTATATATTACACATCATGAATATGAAGTTCATGATGTGTATTACTCTATAATAGGACCTATGTTTTTAATTACAGACTAATAATCCAATTTATAATATGTAAACCATGCACACAATGTGAAATTATTTTACACTTCATGAAAACTTTTAATCAGAAACCTGATGAAGATACACAATGTGATCACAAAACAATACGTGAAATGTTTGAATTTAGAATACCACTGAAGTTATAGGCTATGATATCCATGATATCCATGGTCTTAAAAGGGTTTTTAAGATATTAATTACACAATAAGAAAACCATTTACAGGGATTGTAAGTGTCAAAGCATAATCCAGTTAAAGATGTACATGACATGAAATATATACACATCGTGTAATGGTCAGCTCTATAAATATGAAGCCACCCTCCAATGGAAAGGGGATCTGGGACTCCCAAACTATTTTCTATTTTCTTATATGTTCCTTTCCTATTTTACTCCCCACATATTTCTATTAATTTATTTTATTGTATTAATCATTAATTTGTAACCACTTACTAATTCCATGACTTTTTCTTTTTGTGTTATTATTTGAATTCTTGAATACAATTCTACCTTCCAATTAAAATCATCCATTTCCGTGTTATTCATTTTTTTCTTCATTCATGTAAGTATTTAATTTATTGTATATGAATTAGATTGTTTATTTACATGATTGAATTATTTTATTTTTTTATTTCAATCATTTTTCATATTTCATTCTTTTATTTAAAACCATTATGTGTGGCTAATCCAATTAGGTTTAGTGGTCAAGAGTAAGGGTAGTTTCAAATTTAATGAATCTCTAAATCAAAACTTTGTAATCCTAGGGATAGTAATTATGTTAAAAACAAATTTTTTTCTCATTTTTTTTCACAACCGTAAACATGGGAGATATAATCAGAGGACCCTGACCTTGTTAGAGTGGAGAATGATAAGACCAATTTCGTATGATACTTTCTTCCCTGAATCCTAGCCTATTGTACTTTATTTTTTAACAATCACTACAACAAATAATGGTTTTAGATTTCTTATATCTAATTGTTTAGACCAAGATCAATTAGTGATATTTTCACCACTTTGTATCCTAATCCATTGGACCATCCCATGCTTGATTTTGGATTTAAATTTTCTTAAACACTAAAATTAATCATGAACCCTTATTTTCATTTGAATTAAAACCCAAGCTATGTAGTTATTAGAAACCCCAAAAAAAGAGATCATGAGGACTCCTTCCACAAGTTTCTTACTGTTATGTTTCTTGTCTGATAGTTGTCTATGTGTGTTCAATACAACACTTCCATTAAGTTATACCTTTGTATCTGTGTTTAGTTTGAGAAATTTAAATTTAAATTTGGTAAACATCCAGGTGTAATCTGTGATTTAATTTCGGATGATCACATAAATAAATAAAACTATTTTTGAGAGACAAATTATTTTATAAAATAAATTGATGCACATTCTCATCCAAAGGATAAAATTTATTTGTAACCCTAGATATTAGTGGAATTTATTATAATGTTTAATGAAATTATATAAAGTCCTAACAAGAATCCTTACGGATTATATAGATAGTTCAAATTACATGATGATAGAATTTTTGATTCTTATCAATTATCACTACCATTTCTCTGTTATCCTTCATTTTCCTCAAATGATATTACTATATCATAGTATAAAGGAGTGTACAAACCAAACATTGGGTGATTGAGGATTTCCAATGTATACACCATAGAGGAAGGTTACCATTGATTTTTTCTTAGTAATCTTCATCAAATAGTGTCAAAGAGGGTAGGAGTTTTATCTAGCCTTGATATAAGGTACACACATACTATTTATTTTATATTATAATTGTTTTCTTTCATAACATCAATATATTATGTTATGGTTTCTTATAAAATTCTATTAAATGAATAATCAATTTTTTATCCTCATATACTCATAAAAATGATATTTCATTGTAGAAATATGTATGATTCCAAAAATAAAATGATTAGTTTTTGAATTTTCCATCATTATTTTGTTTTGAATTTGGGATGAACAATCAAATTACATATCTTATATTTGGGATACTAAGTAAAAGAGATGAATTATTCATCTATAATCATTATATCCAACGTAAATTCATCTAGGGTGGGATGTGATTCTATTAAATCATCAAACGATTTTCCTTTAGATTTCTTCTAAGAGAGAAAACAAATATCTAACTATTATATAATAGAAATACATTTTGACAATCAGCTTGTAAAAATTATATGAAAAATAATATATTTTTTTTTTATTTGAGAGGTAAAATTATTCTCATTGAGTTAAAAATAAGGATATATCCATTTAATCACAATGATAAATTCTTGAAAATAATTCTCAATTATATAATATTTGATACTATCTTATAACACTATTTGGATGTAGTAGTCAATAATGGTAACCTTACATGGATAATTTTTTCTGTAAATGAAAGTACAAATTGATTTCTATGATATATACACATAAATATGAGTGGTTTAACTTACATGTGAGGTATTAAAATATTTGACGTGATGGGAACAATTTATGTCTAATAAAAGTTCTCTATGAATTATCCTCCCATTATCAATTACACTATTATTCGTCAACATCAAGATGGCTATAAACATTCCCACAATGTTTTCAATGAAACCCATGATGTTGTAATTCCTTAATTAGATCCCTCTTGAATCCCAAATATTTCAATGAAGTGAAATATCAAGAATTTCTTTGGTTTTCTCAAGAATTACTTTGATAACATGATGGAGAACCATAAAGAATAGGAACATTCTATAAATCTCTCTGAATACACAATTTAATGGTTCATTTTTTGGTTTTCAAATAAAATATTATAGATTAATAATTCATGACTATTGATTTTTTTGTATGATAATTTGATTTAGAAACTAAATCATCCATATTTTATTATATAACCATTTAGAATGTTGAGTTAAATAAGTGATACATATCCCTTGGGAATGATTCCCTAATAATTTTGAGATAGAAATGAATCAATTTATATAAATATATTCCATGATTTTAATATAATGTAGTAACAGTCTTAAATATATGAGACATTAAAAATATGATTATAGATAAAATACCAAAACAATAATTAGAGGTATAAAAAACGTGTACATTCAGTAATCAAATATATTATTATCATGATAGAAAATTTTCCTTTAGAAAATAATATTTTTGATATATGTTGTTAATATTGACCATAATTATATTATTCATGTTCTTGATGGAGATAATTGTATCCAGTTATATAAAGTATTATACCAGATAAATGAAATTTTTCTATATCATCATATTAATATCAGATTCCACCTTCGAATCAGGAGTTGGATGAATCCTCTTCATTTTATTTTCTTTTCAAAAATAGTTTGTTGGAAATTATAAGGATAAATAGATACCCAATAATGTATTTCTATATTCTTTTTTTAATTCCTTTCAAACACATCTCAATAATTTCTGAGAAAATAAATACATTAATCTTACTCAACGAGAGTCACAATTTCAGGTATTAATATAGATTGTGGGTCTTATTCAATGTCCATATTCACTTGTTTTAACCTTTATATAGTGTAAGATCCATCTTTGTTGAATTTAGGTGGTACATCGCCGAATTAGTTTTCACTATAACCATTAATAGTGGAGGAAATATCGACCTTTTAAGTCACATATGGTTCTGTTAGACTATCATTGTCCTTGATAGAATTATTTCTATAAAACATAGATAACGAATAGTCAGGCCAAGAAGAAGAAATTTAAATTTATATGGAAGCCTTAATCTCTATGATTTCTATTATAAGTATAGTTTTAAATTATTAAAGATTCTCATCTATGTCATTTAAGTGTTAGTTTCGATTATTTTTTGATAAATTCATTCAAAGCCATGATCAATGTGAAAATGTTTCACAAGGATTATATTTTCTAAAAATAGAGGTATTTCACTAAATTTGTTTTATTCATCATAATAGAATAAGGTTATTTGAAGACCTCTACCTCCACCTATAATAATTCTATCATTTCCTAAATCCATCTTCATCGCTTCTATATGATTGATGGGGAGTATGAATATTATCATTAAATCTTTCAAAGGTATGATAAAAGAAATATGAAATATATTATGGTAAATATTCAATGTTTTTCCAATCATATATAGATTAATTCCCTCCATTTTTAAATATATTACCTAAATGTATCATCCTTTGTTGGATTCATAAGAGTAAAATCACCATAAAGAACCACGATTTTTCCATCAATTGAATACTTCAAATATTAGTGGAAAAAAGTTTTCCATAATGAATATTAATCCATGTTTTACCCCACAATTAATTAAAGGTAGTATCTTGATGAATTACCATGAAATAAGTGTTATATATGGGATCCTATAATTGGGTTTTTAGCCTAATATTTATAAAGATTTTCCATTCACTATTATCAAAACATTTAATTTTCTAGTAAAAGGGGTTAAGTTGGCTTCCTTTTATCAAATTTTATGGAGCATTTGGTTGGGTTACAATTGATCATTGATCCATTTTACACCAAATCAAGGAAAATGATAATATCATTAATATTAATAGATACCTAAAAAGATATGATGTTTCAGTTTAGGTTGTTTTCCAAAACATTTTCTAAAGGAGTTGATTTCATGGAGCTCAGTGGAACCCATCTCCGCATGATATATTTCTGAAGAAAAAACATTATTCTTAAATTCATGTAGATTTTAGAAGGCCTCAACATTGAATTATTTAATATATTTGAAAATATTAAAGGTGTATAAAACTGAGATTCATGGTATAATAGTACAGAGTTTTGTTTAACAGATCATGCGTCTAAGCTGATGGATATTATTATTTATCACATGCTTACTCTTGAGTTTGAGCCTTACGATAATATGATGGATGTGATGATAATAATCATATTCATGGGATATAATTAAGGTCATTTTTTTCAGTTTTATATTTAACTGATATTCTCTCTTTACATAATTTAATTGGTGTATTTTTAGTATCAAATAAATTCAAAAGTCTAATGGGGGTGAAATCAATCATTAAAGGGTTAAAATTAAAAATATGTACCATTGAGATGTCTAAAGTTACATTCATTCAATTTTAAAGTTGTGTATGATTTCTCCAAGAAAGAAACCTCGAATCTAAGGCATGGTTCAAGTGTGTCTTCCTCTACATTTTTGTGCTTCTTTATAATCGTTAAATAGAACAATATTTCATTTGAAACTTATATATATGTGTACAGGACTGTCAAATGGATGACATTGATAGAAATTTCCTAATACCCTTCCATAGAGGGAAGTTTTATTTTTTGGGTCAATACATATCATCCCAGTGATGGGAGTATGGAATACATTATATTCTAGATCAATTTAGCTTACCATAGGGATCCATCCTCCACTATAATTCAATGTTAATAAATAATAAACTTTATCTTAGATGGTTTTAAATCAAAATATATTATCATAATAACTATAGGGGGAATTTGTATTCTGACTAATTGACTAAGTATTTCTGTGATGATTTCATATGTGTGGTTTATCAAGATTTCAGTTATTGAATCATCATGTTTATTCTATTTTTTCTTGAACCTTGTGTCACTCCACATATTCTTTAGGTATAGTAGTGAACACATATGTCACGTGTTTCAAAGGACTTTCTAGACATGTCAAATGGGCTTCATGAGACTTGGATGAAATGTCTTGGAGGCTTTCACATGACTCTCTTGACATGTCAAAAGAGAATCGTGAGACCTTCTTGAAATGTTTTGGATTCCTTTTAATGAATCTCTTGACATGTATAGTGGGCATCAAAAAACATTCTTGACATGTCATGGGGGCATCATGGGACTTTCCCAACATTTTAGTATGGTTTCATAAGACTAGGATGACATGCCTATAGGAATTCTCAAGACTTGGTTGAAATTCTTGGAGGGATTAGAGAGACTCAGATGACATGTCATGGAACTTTATCATGATCTATATAGTTCATGTGAAGCACACTGTGCCTTCACAAGATAATCAGTGTATCTATATTCACATAATTCTTCACCTCTTCCAATCTTTATTGTATATATGCCCCCATGGTCTTTCAAGAATTAGTCTATTTAGTTTTCATATGTCATAGTCAACATATGGAAAACCATTCACATAATATGGATGACAGATAGAATGTTCTCTACATCATCTATATAGTGATCACAAAAATCACATATTCATGTCATATGATCCCTTAGGACATTCCCCAAGTTTCACCTAGTGGAAGACCTTGTGATCACATGGTCATCTACTCTAATAATTCTACTTAATCACTATAATGTAGTAGTTTTCTCCATTTATGAGTGTTTATTTTTCTGAGGGGTAGGTATTTATAGGTATATCAACCCCATTTATATTCTTCCTTATGTAGCATGTATCTTTCAAATATGATCTGGAGACAGTTGACGGATTTTTTCATCAAGTGATTTGCATGATTACATTTTAGGTCATTTGAAGAATCATATGATATTCAGTGGAGACAAAAATTCCCCAATAAACATATTTATTGTCCTTCACCATGTCAAAATGATTTCTTATAACCATGTCGACTAGTAAAGGAGCCTTCACAAGGACCATACAACAAGTCCCGGAGTCTTCACATGACTAGGACACCCATGGAAAGGCCTTTGTGTGATCAAATCTGACTTTCCTAAGGACCTTTAAGAGACAATCTCATGTTTTCAAGGGCCTCGTGACAGATTAAGAAGGCTTTTCAATGGGTCCTCTATGGGATCAGGCTGACACATCAAAGGGTCCTCAGGTCATATGAGGTACATAAACCATTTGACATGAATATCAACATATATTCCCTTTAAAAGAATATTCAACCTTTTATTATTTTATTTATCATTTTATAAGGAAGGGGGATCTTGCAACATTGTGTGAGTGTCTTTTGGACAATCACTCTACTTGTGTATGGTTCATCACATGATCAATTTTTTATCAAATGATGATGAGTGAGTTTTCTCATGGACAATCCCTCCATTTTTCGATGGAGCCAATGTGGTATCAAATAATCGAATAGACTTGTCTGAGTTCCTTCTCAGGAATAATGTGAAACACCAGCATGTTATCATGCAACAAAGTGTACATATCTCCAGGGGCTTCGCAGAATCCTTAGTGATTCCTTATAATCATTATCAGGATAGGGAGTGTTTTTTCAATGGTCCCCATGTGATCAATAAGAGATCTTGTGATTTTCATGATCCATTCACATTACATTCAAGTTCATGTGATCAATGTACTTCTAAAGGATAATAAATATTCATGATTCATCCAAATTTTCTTCCTTTTTTAGGAGAAAACACACCTATTATTCAGGTATTTCTTCAATTATATAATTTTCTATGCTCACTTGGTGGGCATAAAAAGTATGATTTGAGTAGGTGAAGACCAATGCACTCACTGAGTCACCTATAAACTATAGTGTACCATTTATTATTCAATCAAAATATTTATTACGTACAAGGAATGATTTTTGGTGCATGAATTTTATTTAAGGAAGATTTATTCCAATCATTCAAATTATTAGATAATTTCAAAAGGGATTGAGAATAGCTGGTTTCCCCCATCCATCAACTTCTTGTATGTATCCATTGATTCCCACTGCAACCTCTATGCTAATTCCATGTTTCAACATCATTTCTTACACCATAATTAATGCGTAGTGAACATAACACCCTCACCTTATTCCATACTTAATAAATCATGGCACCCATGGTAGTTAGAAACTGTAATTTCAGAAATCAGCTGCACTTGCATATATAAGAACAACTCCGACTCCTATTTAAGGGGAAGAGATATCTTAGAAACATCTAAGAACTCAATTTACACACCCAACCCATCTAACATTCCTATTTGGGTGACTTCTAAATCCAAATTTAAGAGAATATTTTGTAAATCCATGGAATTTATGTCCAATAATTATTTTGATCATTATAAGAGATAAACTCACCAATATCATGACCAAAACCAAAGTGAAGGACAATTCTTGATATATTATCCATTAAAATTTTAGATCATTATTCAGCTAACCAATTTTAAAAAAAATGATCACAGCCATATTCATTGAAGGATATACACTCTATTATAATGGATTATCCAACTGAGATAACATTCTCTTAGGACACTAATATTAAGTGATATTCAACCTTTGGTACCCTATCAATATGGTTATGAGGTTTTCACTACTAGAATCAAGAACAGTTCATTTATTTGTGTTCAAATTCACTCATCCTACACTATCAGGAGCATGCTCACCTACCTATCCAAACAAGTAACCCACCATCGAGGTCTCTTATATTGTTCCATGACCAATTTCAAATTTCCCCCCAATATATGACACTCTTGAGATCATAAAAAAATTAGTTAATTTAATTGGATTAAAATAATTTACCAAGGTACTTTACCAAAAATCTTTATTCTAAACTAATCTTCTACTAAGTCCCTTCCACAAAGGACTCCTCCAAGTCCTCCTAAACTACATGAATTGGTTATGTACGCCAGTGTTTTCCATTTTTATTCATGTATTCTTTTGATAATGGATATGAAAAAATCTATAAATATAAAAATTTATTTTTCTCCTTAATTGATAAGGTATTTAGGATACAATCGATCACATATTCCATTAATAACAAAGTCTCTTTCTTTTAAAGGACCATTGGAGACTTATCTTAAAAAAAGTTTCTTTAGTTTGACTTGGATGTTCTAAATTATAATTATATACATCTTACACCAATTCAGTCCTCTAATTATTCTCCCAAGACAATTCAATGATCCATGAGCACCATGTTTCTACTATTAAGTGTAATCCCCAACCATTTCCTCATTGATGTTATTCTCCCTATATCCAATCAATGATCCATAAACACCTTTCGCATCCCCGTAGGTGCATTCCCTAACTAAAACCACTATTTTTTAGTTACTAAGAGATAGGATTAATTATAAAGGGTCACTCATGATTAATTCGCACACCAAATACTACATGGTTTATTTCAACTAGTAATCAATTTATCATGAATTTAAACTAATTGGAATTTTTCCTAGTTTTATGACCTTAAACTATATGAATCCATGGTCCATGTTTAATATCCCTAAAAGGAACTTCATTGGTTCTAGATGCATTCCCCAAAAAGTCACTCCATAATTCATGGATTCACTACCTTAAAAGGCACCACATTAGTCTTTATTACACTACCTTAAAAGTTATTGTGTTCCATATAATGTGGTGTTTAACTACATGAATTCTAATTCAATTTATAAGGATATGTAAGAATCCCCTACCATGGGATAGATCCTAACTCTATAACACCTATTTCCTCTTTGGATGGTTAAAATCTCTAGGGTTCATGTAAATTACTTATGTCGGTCACATATATTCATAATGATTGTAACATATATTGTTACTTGGAAGGATTTCTTGAATATGTATTAAATATATATATGAGATTCATTTTATATTCAAGATAACCTTTCATGGGATGATCTAACCTCCTATAATCTCAACTACAAACTGAAATTTAAAGTCTCGTTAGATCACACTACTGACCAAAAATCATTAGAAAGAAGTTATGTTTATAAACATAAAATATGGGAATGAAATTTAAAAGGGGAACAAAATGTCAAACCAAATACCAAATCCTTTTCCCAGGAAAGAGATAGATTTCCCATGAACTTGTACTTATAAGGTTTCATTAATGGGTTTATTTTTTTTAATTTTCACCATTATGTTTACACTTCAATATAAATGGAATCATATATACATGTTATTTTCATTATAACATTACCTTTATAAACTACTTGAAATGGATGATCAACTTGAGTGTCTATGCACCACAAACAAGTGGAACATTAAATATATGTCTTGGCTTCAATTAATGATGTTTCCCCAGAGTATAGACACACGTTTTCACCAATCCAAAAACCTACTTTTATAGGTTTTAATGCCTTATTTTGTTATTAATACCTTAGCATTTCCATCTATTCCTTCTAGGAAGCTCACGATAGCCTCCATAAACTAAATCCTTATAGTTCTACACATCAATGATAAGTTTGCATATGGCAATTAGAACATTTCACTATATGTAACTACTTCGAAATTCCCTCATTGTAGTAATGAAACTCCCATCTAAATTATCATAAGTAAGTACATGAATACATTTGATTTTTCCTTAAAGTCAACAATGATACATCTTGGGAGGTTCCCAAAAACCATGGTTATCACAATATCCACTCATACAAGATTTATCAGGAGGTAATAGCGGAATTTATTACCACATTTATCAATCCAATCATCCATACTAGATCACGATGGAGAGAGGATCACAAAGGTATGCCTAATATCGCTTCCTAGAATGAACTTCTTATTCTTTTTTTGCCATTAAGGTTCCTATACCAGGTAGGATTATTCCTAAGGTATCTAGAAGATGATTTTGGATTTCCAACAACAATAAACCTTAAACCATTCTACGGAAATAACTGATGGATTGTTTATAATTCCCCTATCTTACTAGTTACGCCAAAAATTGTTCTTTATGTCTACCATATAGTACCCATCACGAAGAACCTCCAAAAAAAAGTTGAAACATTAATCATAGATCTCCTCCCTATAAATTTCATCAACAGCTCACTAACAATAGAGTTTATCACTATATTAAAACTCAAGAAAAAAGATTTAATGGTCCTCGATGAATTTATTATTCAAAATTTACTCCTCATAGACATACATCGACTATTAGTGGAATCCCAATCCATTGTGGAACATCATCTAATAGTTATGGAATTACTCCCCATGATTTAATTTGTAATGTTCCTCAAAAAATGTATATTTTAAAAACTAAGTTATCCCATTTTCAATAGAGCATCAATTATCAACCACATAAGTACTCCCTATGGTGTTCATGAAGATGAAAAAAATAGAGGTCCTCACCAATCTAGAAATAGATGAACCCTCAATCATTGAGACCCTCCTAGTGGTGATAAAATTTATAACTTTAGATGTTCTCCCTAGGGTATATGTTTCATATTTAATCCATTTAACTAGATAAATTACTAAATTTGTGGTCCTCCTAATGATAAAAAATATGAAATTTATAACCACATCAGTCCTGTATGTGGTGGTAAAATAATAATAAATTCCTATGGTGGTCCTCCCTATGAACAAAACCAATGAATATAAATGTATGGAGGTACCCATAGGAGTTATCATTATATAGGTACTCCAAATATAATTTTTTTACTAAGGTGGATGTCATCCACAAAATAAAAAACCAAATACAAATAATGTTGGAGTATCACCTCATGGTTACCCTTACAATGACCCACCTCACAGAGGCATAACACATGAGCATGAAAGTCCTCCATAATCCCCCATTATTAAAAAAATTACTATATTTAGATTCACATGGAAATATGAATACTTCTACATTGGGAAATTCTTAATAAATCAATGGTTATTCATCATAGTCAGGTGGAAAACCAAGAAAAAGGCATTATTATTTCCTTCCATGGGTCATGAGAAGTTGGTTATAGCTAAGGATTTTTAGAATGATTTCACTCTAGATGATGAGATATTGGGAATTATACCTTTTTGGTTAGACCAATTTGAAAAATAACTTATGGATAGAGAATACCATTATACTATCATTTGGAATGAACTAGTTGAAGATAGGATAATGGTCGGGTTCTTGCCTATATCTACTTATCAGTATGATATTCCAAAGACATTGGGATAAGAGTAATTGAAAAATATTCATCACAACTTGTGGGAAAAATACATCACATAAAATATAGGAATTTATTTTATGATGGATATATCGTTCACCTTAATGAGTTAGATGAATGGTGTCGCCAAGTAGACCCGGTCACCTTTTAGGTTTCTCAGGATCTTAAATATGGATAGATGAATAAGTGTTTTCATCGATACAACCTCAACAGTTTGAAGATGTTCCAATAAATGAATGGTGATACTCATTCTAAAATACTCATCAAAGGTTGGGGAAAATTTTGATATCTTTACTTAACCCAACATATAGACCAACAAGATTCTCTTTACAAGGAATCATTCAACGTCAATGCTTTGGGCCAATTCTTAGGCCTTGGATCCATGTATGTGAGTTATTCCATCTAGTGAAATCCTACTATCACTAAGTATTATAAATTGAAAATATGATGATAATGATATATTAATATGATCTTACATTAATAATTCATAATAATAAACCAGACATCCAATTTAAAAAAATTTGGCCCCTCAAAATTTGAATTAATTTAATCACTGATACGACTCACATTGGGTGTCATGAACATATATTAAACCAATTTTATTATATATTGTGAACCCATAATTCTAAAAGATAAATAATTAAAACTGACATACTATAATGGAGGATATCTCATCGCACATATCTTGGTGATTGTTTACCACCCCATCCTCTGAGGGAGTCATACTTTTCTAACTAGGAATACATGCAAAAGAAGAATGTATGTGGCTTTATCCAGGAATGTTTTATGACTAATCTCCACTAGTTGGATAATGTTGTGTATAAATAATAATTTATTCACTCAAGATAATTTTTCATGAATGAATTTTCACTCCCTCTCAATATTAGCATCATGGAAGGGTGTTATAGCCTCAAAGGGTTCATAATCGCAAGAATCCTTCCAAGAAGGCAATCTGAGAGGGGGATTATGATTTATCCCACAAAGTGTACAAAGAAAATTATGATTCTCCATAATAATCTAATGCAGGTGAGGATATGATTATGTTTTTTTATGTGTTACACCCCATTAATTTAAATTATATATTTTCTTTTAAAACCAAATGTGTTCAATATCTTGTTTCATATGCAACACTGAATGAAAACATCTCATGAAAAATAATTTATCTATTAAAATATGTTCATTGAATTGGAAGTAAAAATGTATTAAATAAAATTATGAAAAATATGAAAATATAAAAATAAAAATCATTATTATTACTAATTAATTGATGAAAAATAAAATTACTCTCGCTAAGTAGAAAATAAGACCGATATATTATTCAAAATGTTACCTTTCTAAAAAATTGATTTCTCTTTGTTTTATTTTAAAAAAATAAATATTTTATGAATCAAAAATATTTTGGATATTAATAATATATTGAAAACAATTTTATTAGTAATTGAAAATATTAAAAATTGTAATAGTTAATATTTTAAAATGGTTATTTTCCTATGTATATATTTTCACTATATTTTTATTTTTTTATTTAAAATTAAAAATTTATATTTTTAAATTTTTAATTTGAATAAATAAACATTGTTTTTGGATTCTTCATTTCAATATTATATTAATATTAATATTTTTTTGTTTAAATAGTTGATTTTAATGTGAAGAGTGAAAATTACATTTTTTTTCTGAATTTGTAAATATTATGATATTATAATTTACAAAAAAGACCTATAAAATTATAAAATATTCTAACTGATAAAATATCTATTTGATTTTAACCATAAAATTAAAATAATATTTTCAGATTTAAAAACCCTATGATTAACATTTTATGAACATAAGTAATATTTTCCAATAAAAGAAATTATATTTTATCTTTTTTTAATTAAATTTTATTTTGGTAAAATTATGGTTGGTATTTATTTTATATCCAACTAAATTTGATTTATTATTAAATTAATTTATATCATTAAAATAAAAAACATTAATAATTGTATCTTACACATAAATTTTAGGATTAATAATGCGGTTTTTCTGAAAATGGGTTTTTATGCATTACAATCTGTGATGGTAAAATTTGACTTTATTACATAAATAAATTTTATATAATAAAATTTATTATATATTTTAAATTATTAATTAAAAATTATCAAAAAAATGTTTTTATATTTATTTTTATTACAAAAATTACATAGGTAAAAACAAGTTCCATCGTAAAACCAACAATAGTAAAAGTGAATCCTCAAATAGTGAAGGACAAATATAAATGTTTAACACATTGGTTAAAATGATTTTTGGGGGTATTAGAATACTTATATCATCACTAAATCTAATGTTTTCAATTTTCTAATCTTCTTGGCATGTTAAACCCATGATAAATTTATATTATGTTTAAATATTTACAAAAAAATAATTCTCACAACTTATAATAGATGATGATCACCACCCCTTTAAGACCACCCATACAATTTGGTTTCCTCTAGAAAATACACCATTTACAATCCCATATAATCCTATTTCATAACCTTAATACTCAGGTTACAATAGAGTTTCATAAGACCTTGATTTCTAGGTACTCTTCTATGTGAAATCCCAAGTCCTCAATGCGAGTTTTTTTTCTAAGCTTCTTTTATTTTCATTATTACATTCAAAAAGAATATTTTATAATTAGAATATATTGAAATAATTATTTACATGGAATTATGTCATTCTAATGAATTAATTACAAATTATGTTCCCTTTTTCTATTAAAAAATGAAACTTATGTACATGTGTTATGTGGACTACAGCCTCCACAAAGTGACAACTTCTATTTTTTACCAATGCCTAACATCCCTGGATATAATTTCGAAATTGAAAAATAATTGTGATTTATAAAATGTAATTATTATTATGATGATAGAAATTATAAATCACCTTCTTTACATCTCATTATTTTTGAAATGAAAAAGTTAATGATGTATTGTGTGAGCTACCTCCATAATAATGTAACATATCCCATTTTTCATTTAATTCAATTATTATTTATAAAACAAAGATAAAATATTATTCATAAATATTAAAATTATCTATATAATATCATTATTTTTCTATAATAATACTATTTTTCTAAAATAATCTACATTCATAATTATAACCATCGATTGATTATAGTATGTTCATGTTTGGATCAATCTAACCACCTATCTGAAAAAAGCTATAAAACAATGTCATTTAACAATATTAGAACATAATTAAAGATAATATATTATATCAATAAGAAATAATGAAATTTATATTTTTCTATAATGGTAACATTAATTTTATTCTTATTAATTCAGATACCCATGTTCATTTATGAAAAATAACTGAAACATTCTCATAAATGATTTCATATTTAAGGATCATTACAAATACTCCCATAGAATGAAATTATAAATTTTTAAGTAATTATAGTAAATTAATTAAAATAACTTATATTATTTTATATTGATGAAATTTTTAAGAATAATGAATAATAACAATATTTTTTGAAACTAGTTCAAAACGACCAAGATTAATTACTTCTGATATTGAATATAGTTAAAGACAAACTGATATACATTAGAAAATATTTATAAATGTATTTAATAAAATTATATATATATGAATAAGGTTATGAGATATATTATTAAAATAATTATTATTTTTAAAGGAGATTCATGTTCTTTAGTGTAATTCAGAAATTAAGTTAAGTGTTTGTGTTAACTCAATTTTCTTCTATTTAGTAACAAACTTTATTATTATACTATATTATTATGATATTTATTTATTCTACCAAATGAAAAAATTGGGTATTTAATCCATTCATTATTGGTTTTAACAAATCTTTCTTATTATATATTTATCAACTTATTCTTGCCTCAAATATTATGTTACAAAAAATGGGTTTCTTTTCTCAATTTCACCCGCTTGAGACATATTTCTTATTATACACCACATGTTATTTTAAATGGAGTAAATAAATTCACTTTAATATCTTTTATAATTATCCACTAATTATTCAATTTTTTTAATATTACACATGAATTCATATCATTTAGTGTTACCTGAATCAAATGTTTCTTCACTTGTAAGGGCTTATTTATCTCATATTCAACACTATGAGACATATTTGATTTTATGAACCATAATTTATTTTATTTGGTGTGTTCAACTCACTATTATTTTCATGTATGAATATATATTTCATTTAATTATATTTTAATGTCCATTTCATGATCTCCCTTTCAATCAGTGGGGGGGTCGTGCCTCCCCCACTCTGCGCAATAGCTCAGCCGGGCGGGTCGGGCCGGGCTGTGCCCACCCAGGTCGGGTCGACCCGGTTTGGGCCGACCTAGGGGGTGTTGGGCCGGGTCGGACCGGGCCCAGACCCCCTATTTTTTGGACCATTTTCGGTTAAACGATCATATCGTGAGATAATATCCTCTGATCGATGCACCGTCTATTTTTTGGGATTCCTTGGATCGAGTCAGTAATTTCGGTATATTGCACTCTAGATTTTGGTGAATTTTGGGTATGGATGGGTTGGTTCGAACCCGAAACCAACCGGGCCCTCAGAGTGGAAATGCTTATAACTTGAGGACCGGAGGTCCGATTGACGTGTCGTCGACTACGTTGAATTCCTCTTGATGAGACAAATCTTTTTCCATACTCTTAGTAGGATTATGATGATATTGGAGTATGGTCGGGTTGGTTTTATTTTACAAACCAAATGGGCCCTTGGAACGGAAAAGCTAATAACTCACACACCGGGTGTCCGATTGACGTGTCATCTATTACGTAGAGACCCCTATGACAAGGCGGACCTTAGTGTTACTTATTTGTGTGACTTCATGGAACATGGATGTAAATATCATTATCTCATGGAGCAGACCCTCTTAGAGATGAGCATACTGAGTGCGGAGACCTAGTAGCTGTTGACCTAATGACTACTTGACTGATTTGACTCAGAGTGATTAGATTAGCCCAGTGGATGAAGTGCCTTGTATTTGTAGGTATACCCACAGAAGACGGATCACCTGGTATTTGGAAGTATACCTGCAGTACTCGACTAGAGGATTACCTCTTTAGGCTACTAGGGGGAGCACCCGGTATTTGGCGGCAGACCCACAGTGGACGGAGTGCCCGGTATTTGGCCGCAGACCCACGGTACTCAACAGGATGAGTACCTAAGCAGTATAAGGTTAGTGAGTAGTTCCTTGGAGTCATGACGGGGCCACTGTACTCGATAGAGGAGGAGTTCTCCACCATTTGTGGTTTTGATAATAAAAATCCTAGATTGAGCTGAGTCAATGACCATTGTGTTTTCCTAATTATTGAGATGGGTTACTTGATAACATAGCTATATGTATGGTCATATACCTATGTAAAGGTTATCTGTTGAGATATTTATTTTTGGTTTATCCTTGTTGGATTTAGTGAGACCTTGAGAGTCTCATGGTCTCTACTGAGTATTGTTATACTCACCCCTGCACGGGCTACGCCCGCACCTCATTGTGTTGGATGCAGACAATGAACAGCGCTGACCGAGGTAGAGTGTATGAGGACTGGATGGTACCTAGAGGTGGACACATGACATGATGGCACACAGAGAAGACTGATAGACGCGGAGTGATGAGGAGGAAATCTGTACCTACCCATCAGGTTGGAACTCAATGTACGATCCAGGAGCTGCTTCACCTTTCAGCCATTGTCTTTTCAGTTGTACTTTTCTTTCAGTTGTAGTTATACCTTTCTATTGGGCTTGTATTTCTAGCCCCTTTGTACTTTCAGCACTTTTTTATACTGCTTTACTTAGTGTTTTCTTCCACTTGTACTCTGGTTGTGTGTGTGTTGAGTTTTATAATGGAAATTCCTTCATAGATATAGGGATTTACGCCTTTTGGTGCTAATCACCAGCCCCTGGCCTATAGAAGGCGGGATTGGGGTAGTCATGGCACGGGCCCTGAGGACGGGTTGGGACAAATTGGTATTAGAGGAGTTGGTTCTACCACATAACTTAGGACTCTGATATTTCCTTTTCTGTGAAGCAATAGTGATAAGCGTACTACATGTGGTTTTCAGTTCAGGGAGTCCAGTGTTGGTGCGGTGGCCGACGTATCCATACACCAGGACCCTGACTTCGGATTTCCAAATCAGTGCACAAAAACATTGATTGGGTGTTGTTTCCAAAAAAAATCACTAAGTTAGCTCAAACCTGGTCAGCTCACCACGTATAGTCCTTTGACCGTGTCTCATCTATTTCATTCAGGCTGCCTCCCCAGGGAAGACTAGCTATAGCCCTGAGAATTGTACGTACTGACAGCCCGCCGAGCGATGAGGCCTCAGTACAGGGCCCCCTCCCAGATGAGGCACCAGCGGTAATTTTTTCTGTTGTTCCACCGATGCCACCAGCCCCAACAGCAGACGATGCACACCACTTGAGCATGTTGCACGAGTTCCAGCACTAGAGGCCACCCAGGTACAGGGGAGAGACGGACCCACAGGTGGCAGAGGATTGGATGGAGGATGTGGTGAGAGTCTCTAGGCTAGTAGGTACACCAGCAGACTTCATGGTGATCCTTGCTGCCAGCCTCCTCCAGGAAGCAAAAGGCAGATGGTGGAGCCTGATGCTCCAGATTCATGATGAGGCGTCACTTCTATGGGCAGACTTCAAGAGCCTGTTCCGGGTAGAGTTTATACCAGCCACCCTTCGAGCGGTGCGGATACAGGAGCTACTTCAACTACAGTAGGGCGGCATGAGGGTTGCTCAGTACTTAGAGAGGTTCACAAACATCTCGCGCTACTCCACTGATATGGTACGAGACCCGTTCTTTAGGGCTAGGACCTTCGATCAGGGACTTAGGTGAGAGATCAATGCTTCAGTTATCTCCCACAACATTCTGACACAGACGAGATTGTCAGAACGAGCCCTTATAGTGGAGAGTTTCCTTTATAAGCAGTCTCCATTAGTAGGACCCACCACTAGTCAACTTCCAACAGATTATTTTGTAGTTGGTTGTAGATAGACGACACAGGGGTCCAATAGGACCAGACCCACCGGTGGTCGACTGCATGACTCAGGTTCAGTTGTGCGGGGAAACCGGAGTGGAGAGAGAGCCAGTCGTGCCAAGAGCGGGCAGTGTTACTCCTCCAGTGGGAATGGTCACATGGCCCGTCACTATCCTACATGTCATACAAACAATCAGCAGATAGATGAAGGACCTCCAAGGAATAGGCAGAGGTTCGATCAAGGCGGGCCACAAGGGGAAGGTAACCATGGCAGAGGAGCTGGCCATGCAGCTGGTGGTGGACGATGCTTCTAGGTGTTTCCACCACCACCACCAGGAGGACCACCCCGACCGTAGGGAATAGGTGGACATGGGAGAGAACAGCTTTAGGAAGCTGAATCATACGACTATGGGGCTTTGGAAGTAGGTGGAAAGGAGCGAGACATGTTCCAGGCATGGAGGCCTTTGTTCTTGGTGCTTCTAGTTTCCATGTTGTTTTTGTTTGTGGTTGTTGTGTGTCTTTCTACTTGATCTACAGTAATGAAAGACAATTGTCCTTGTGACATTTTATTTCCTGTCCTTCTTGTATGGTTGATACTAACAGGTTTCGGTTAAAACCGTTGACTTGACCCGCACTTGTGTGATTCCTACTGGAGGAGACCCAGTGACCAGACACGGATGCCGACAGTGTGACTCAACCCGTGGAGGTGAAAGTGATGGTTGGATCTCTTAGTAGTAGAGTCGAGGCCTTATGGCATCATACATGGAATGAATTAGTATCATTCATGTCAGTATTGACTGTATTAGGAAAATATCATGTTTCATCTAGAGGATGACACCAGATTTCTCTTTTCAGAAAAGGGGAAATCTTAGTAGCTCTTGTAGAACGAGGGATGGTTCAGGCTACGACGGAGAAGGTGCAGATCATCCAGGAGCAGATGAAGACTGCATAGAGCAGACAGAAGTCCTATGATGATAAGAGACGGAGACCACTGGTGTTCAAGTATGGAGACCACGACTTCTTACGAGTCTCACCTCGACGAGGTCTACAGAGATTTGGCCGAGGTGGCAAGTTATCTCCACGTTTTATTGGACCTTTCCAAGTCCTCAGAAGAGTAGTCGAGGTGTCTTACCGTTTGTCCCATCCACATCAGTTGTACTGGGTGCACGACTTCATCTACGTATCTCAACTTTGGAGATACGTGCACGACCTGTCTCACCTCATCGACCATGGGGATATGGATATCGATTAAAGGGAGACTTTCACAGAGGTACCAGTGGAGATTGAGGATCGATAGGAGAGGTTCCTATGTGGAAGTTCGATTCTTCTGGTGCACATTCACTGGCCGTACAGGAACCTCCAGTGAAGCACATAGGAGCAAGAGGCTCAGATGCATTCTCAGTACCCTATAGTTTTCCTAGTGTGTGTTATAGCTTTACTGGGATGTAATGCCCTAAGGTGGGAGTAATGTAATGACCCAGAAATTTCAAGGAATTTTTTTCATAATTTCTTTGGAATTTTACGAGTCTGCAGTTTTTGACGGCACCTGATTCCGAGGCCCAGTGTGCCCGGAATCAATTTCCGATGTTTTGTTCGAGTACGTTTAGTAAACGAACGAGCGGGTTTTCCTATCTTTTGAATCGGTGCTCAGAAATGAAATCTGAGGACACCGATGAACTCGCAGTGCTGATATTCACTTAAGGGGACCTTCACCGTAGTTGCAATTTTTGCAGGTCGAATGTTAATAATTGGGGAATTAGCATAAAATAAATAAAATTAGTGTGTACAATTTTATTTATATCTGAGTTAGTTATGTCCTACAAAGGGGATTTAATGGTGGGACCCACAACCACCTAACTAACCAAGTGTGGATGGTTGAGAGGTGGGGCCCACCGGAGCCCCAACCTTTCATTTTCCATTAAACTCCTTAAACCCCCTTCTTTAATTTGGCAACACCCCTTTAATTGCCAAACTCTCCACCTCCATCACTCCATTAATTCATGACAACCCCATTAATTAATGAGGACCTTTCCTTTCTCTCTCCCCCTCTTTAACTCTTGCCAAGATACCTTAATTAATGAATGGAAAATTTTAATTTAATTAATTACGTGTTTGAATGATTGAATTCGAAATGGCTTGTGTTAATAAAATAATGAGGGTAACTTATTATTTTATTTTGGGGAGGATTTTTTTGTGTGGGAGCTCTTGAGTTTTTGGGGAAGAACACCGACCCCCCGATGATGAACTCCGGTCCACAAATAATGATGACACACCAACCATTCTCTTCCCTGCGACAAGTGAGGAGACGTTGTTTCCTCCTCGGACGCACTCCGACGTCACCTACGAATCCTCACCCTGCAATGTCATCTTCCACGACACCCGACATACGACATCAATTATCGAGTTAGGGAAATTTTTATATTTTTGTATGTGTGATTTATTCCCTCGATCATGGGCGTTCTTTTATGATTAACTATGGTTAGAGCCTCTAACGCGTAGAGCACATGCTAACGAACAAGTCCGGACCCTCCCCTGATTGTTTGTCTGTGCGTGGATTGATGGGCGACGATGAAACGGTACCTCAATGGTGATTTTAATCCATTGCAGTAATGTTCGGAACACGAGAAGGCTGTCGGCATCGACGGATGCTAAATCGGACCACCAGAGCAAACCCGGTGGCCCGCGAAACATCGTGGAGGCGCGGGCCGCCGGCGAACTAGCGACGGTGCCCCAGCACACCACTATAGGAGTTCCACCCCAGAAACAACTACAACAGCGATGCGGTGGATCCTACGCCCGCGTGGGATCCGGGACGACCTGGGGCGGCGCCAGCTGGCGCCGCCGGTGCCAATCACCAGGGGTGTCGTGCCTACCCCCTCTCCATATAACAGCTCGGCCAGGCTGGCCGAGCCGCGGCCGGCCATGGGTCGCGCCTCACCGGGCTGGACTCGGACCCGGGTCGGGTCGTCCCGGTTCTGGCCGACTCAGGGGATGTTGGGCCAGGTCGGACCGGGCCCGGACCCCCTATTTTCAAACCGCTTTCTTTTAAACCACCATATCTTGATCTAAACACCTCCGATCGACACACTGTTTGTTGAATAGGATTCATTGGATCGAGACGGTCGTTTTGGTATATTACACGGATGCTTTCGGCAAAGTATGGTACATCTGGGATGGTTCGAACCCGAAACCGACCGGGCCCTCAGAGAGGAAACTCTTATAACTTGAGGACCGAATGTATGATTGACGTGTCGTTGACTACATGGGATTAATCTTGATGAGAAAATTCTTTTGACAAACTCTACAAGGGATTCGTATGATATTGGATTATGTTCATGTTTGTTTTAGTTTAAAAACCAACCAGGACCTTGGAACGGAAAAGCTAATTACTCACAGACCGGGCGTCTGATTGACGTGTCGTCTGTTGCGTAGAGACCCCTATGACGAGGTGGTATTTATTATTACTTCTTCGTGTGAAAAAATGACACTTGTAAGTAACGAACAGTTGCTCCTAGAGCGGACCCTCTCGGAGATGAGCGTACAGAGTGTGGAGACCTAATAGCTATAGACCTGACGACTGCTTGATAGATTCGACTCGGAGTGATTCGATTAGCCTAGTGGACGGAGCGCCCCGGTATTTGGTGGCATACCCACGGCAGACAGAGCACCTAGTATTTGGTAGCAGACTCGAGGTAATCGATAGGAGGAGTACCTATGTAGGCTATTAGGGGGGCACCCGATATTTTGCGGCATACCCACAGCGGACGGAGCACCCGATATTTGGCATCAGACCCGCGATACTCGATAGGAGGAGTACCTCGGCAGTATAAGGTTAGTGAGTAGTGCCTCGGGGTTGTGATACGGCCAATTTACTCGACAGGGGAGGAGTTCTCCAACAATTGTGGTTTCGATAATAAAAATCCAGGTTTGAGCTGAGTCAATGACCTTGGTGTTTTCCTCATGATTGAGATTGGTTACTTGATAACTTAGGTATTTGTATGGGAATATACCTAAGTAAAGGTTATCTATTTAGATATCCCTTTTTGGTTTATACTTGTTGGATTTAGTGAGACCTTGAGGGTTTTGGGGTCCCTTCTGAGTATTGTTATACTCACCCCTTCATGGGCTACGCCCGCACATCGTTGTGTTAGATGCAGACGACAGACTGCGCTGACTGAGGAAGAGTGTACGAGGACTGGACCATACCTAGAGGTGGACACATGGCGTGATGGCACACGGAGCAGACTGATAGACGCGGAGTGCTGGGGAAGACATATGTACCTACACTTCAGGTAGAAACCCAGAGGACGATCCAGGAGTTGCTTCACCTTTCAGGCATTGTCTTTTTAGTTGTACTTTTCTTTCTGTTGTAGCTGTACCTTTCTGTTGGGCTTGAATTTCTAGCCCCTTTTTACTTTCCAAACTTTTGTTAAACTACTTTACTTAGTGTTTTCTTCCACTTGTACTCTGGTTGTGTGTGTGTGTTACGTTTTATAAAGGCAATTCCCTCCCAGTTATAGGGATTAATGCCTTTTGGTGGTAGTCACCAGCCCCTGGCCTATGGAAGGCGGGCTTGGGGTAGTCACGCCACGAGCCCCGGGGACGGTTCATGACATAATAAAAATAAAAAACATTGACAATTTTATCCAACACATGAATTATTAAACCTAAAAATACACTTTTCCAGAAAAATGGGTTTCATGTGTTATATATGATAATGCTAATATTTTATTTTCATAAACATAGAAATTTTATGTCATAACGGAAATTTAATATTTGAAATTATTATTTACAAATTATCTATTAAATTACATTTTATATTTAGTCAATAAATTTAAATTACACAGGAAAAATCTTGTTAACATGATAGAACCAAAAATGGTAAAAGTGAAAACGCTAAGAGTGAAGGATATATAAAAATGTTTAAAAAGTGTTTAAAAAAGAGTTTTGGTGTTATTATGGACCATATCTCATACCCCACTTCATTATTTTTAATTTTGTATGTCTTCTTGACATGTGAAACATGATCATTTATTATATAACACTGAAATATTAAAAACAATTCATTATCACCAATTATAAAAGGGGTCTCACGCCTCTCCTTCAAGGAGACACAAAAATCATTTTATTATTTAACATATTACCTTTATACTTTCCTTTAATCATATTTTTTATCTTTTATCCTCAAGTAGAAATATATTTTCCTAAGGCCTTCATTGTAAATGAGTCTTCCAAGTGAAATCCCAAGCCCTCAATGTGAGTTCATTTTTCCTAACATCATTCATTTCCAATATTAATTTCCATAATATGAATTTTCTAATTAATACATAATAAAATAAATATTATTTTTAAACAGAATTTTATCATGGATGTTAAATAAATATTAACCTTGTGTTCCATTTTTTATTAAGAAAAAGGAAATTGTCATTCATGTTTTTTGGGGATGACCGCCTCCATGAAGTGATGACTTCTGTGTTTCACCAAAACCTATCATAACTGGTTATTATGATAAAATTGAAGTATAAATGTTGAATATAAAATATTATTATGATTATGATGATATAAATTATATTCAACCTTCTTTCCTTCTAATTTTGTGAGGAATGAAAACATTCACCATGCGTTGTGTGGACTACCACCTCCACGAAGTAACATATCTCTTTTTTCATTTGTTTTATTAATATTTAGATAATCCTATTAATAAAATATTAAACACCTCAAAATTATATAAATAATATGATAAATATTTTTTAATAAATATATTATTACAAAATAAACCACTTCTATAATCATAATCATCCATTAGTTATGATATTCCGTGTTTTGATCAATATAACAACATACTGAAA
Organism: Viscum album; assembly: GCA_963277665.1. Lineage (NCBI taxonomy): Eukaryota > Viridiplantae > Streptophyta > Magnoliopsida > Santalales > Viscaceae > Viscum > Viscum album. Next base: position 253,570,440 of record OY728128.1, on the reverse strand, counting down.
CAATGCTATAATATAATTTTAGGTATGGAGATGATAACTTAATTTCTAATAAAATAAGATATAAATTTTTAAATAATGATTTTATTTGGGTCTTTTCATGGTAACATTAATTTTAAACACATTAATTAAGACACATGAATTAATTCATGTAAAATCATCGGAACAATATCATCACTAATTTCATATTTAAATATCGTAACCAAAAAAACCCATAGACTAAAATTATAACATTACATGTAATTATAAAAAATAAATTAAATTATCTTTTATTATTAATGATTATGAACCTTTAGAGAAGAATGAAGAACAACAACATGATTATGACACTAGTTCAAAACTATCTATATTATTCACCCCCAATATTGAAAATAAATAATAAGTAACTATTATACACATTGAGAATGATCATAAATGATGTATATTAAAGGTCATAGATATTGATGATTCTACTGGGGTATGTGATGTAATTCAATGGGATGTTAATTTAAAATTTCTCTTCACTGGAGTGATGAAGCTTCTTTGCCTCTGGAAATCGATGCCCCAGTAAGGTCAGAGGATCTCACATGAATATTTTAAATCACAAAAATTAAACATGAAAGATTTATTCATTCAAATTGATTCATGTTTAAACTCAGCACATCATCGATGAATTTTACATGAAAGATCTATCTTCAAACCCTCTAGATCATCTACACATTCTTCTTGAGTCTATGTAAATTTCGATCAAAGAATTTCAGGTGACAGTGCAGGTCTCTAACAATTCCACAGATGTCATGATAAACCCCACGATCTTGTTAATTCGATCTGAGAAGGTCTACCTGGATAGATTTCTAATATGTAGAAATTCAGTATAAAGGATGTAAAAGGATAAATAATCTCTCAAATATTTTCTAATGAATTATAATCAGAGTGAGTTTATCTTCTTAGCTTATATTGTGTGAGACAAAATACCCAAAAATAGTTCCATGACCCCCATATATCCAACTAAATAAGAAATAAATGACAATCTATGATGAACTAATTACATCATAAACAAAATTTATATTTTTCATCACATTATTTTAATATATAATAAATATATTAAATGATAAAACTGAGCTATTAACTCAACTCATAATGCATGATATATTAAATGAATGAAAAATTTTAAAAAAAATATTCATGCATATAAAATTTTCCCAGGTATTCATATAATACCTTGTGAATAATTTAACAAAATAAACTTATCTCAATTATTATATACTCAAATTATAATGAATTAATTTATTTATTTATGATAATTAAATATTGGACAAGTCTCGGGCCCCGTTATGGGGCCCACCGTGTCCTATATTCCAATTCACAGAATAATACAGTATCTTGAATATTATATAGTGTCTAACCCTCAAGGTCCTTATCTCAATAGTACATAATATTGTTAACAAACCTAGTGTATTGTCTAGAAACTCGGCAATGCCTCTAATGATATATGTAATAGTCATATCAATGACATCCCTTCTATGAACATACACTGTGTAATATAATCTCTTTGTCCCATGATATCTCATAAAGTGGGATGCACATCTTTTGTCATCATCCATAATTTCATTATTATTTGTTGATCTAACTAGATGTAATTACCTTATTCTATCATTTCCATGTATTTATGAAGATACTATTATCCTTATCAATTTGTTTTAGATATCATTTCCTCATATTTGATGTGAAAAATTATATCTTGATCATTCAATAAATTCCATACCACCAAATATGTACCCATCACAAGCTACCTTTCCATGAAATCAATTTCATTGTTTTTTCCTTATAACAAAATAAGTGATAAAATGGAACATATTTGAAATGTTCGCAATTAATGACACTAATACACATGTTCATAGATAGGAATAACCATTGATTATTTAAATATGTGGTTTCCTTATTCACTGATTTGTCCTCGTTATATCATCTACTCAAGATCACTAAGAAAGAGCTTTGTGAGAAGAAATATCTATTCTTATGAGCCACCATAACTAGATGTCCACACATTATATGTGTCCTATCAATATGATATATCAGGACCATAGGAAATAAATTTAGTATAACTTTAATTATATCTCTAGGTTCTCCTTATATCTTGGGAAGTAATATAACCTTTTGATATGACATGTAATATAAGGACACTACAATAAATATAGTGGATACAAAAGTATGGACACTATTCTCTGTAAATAAAAAAATTATATATCACACTGTATCCATGTAATGGAAATCAATGTACATAAATATGTTGGGTATAGGGAACACACTGAAAAAACTATGAATTTAACTATATCCAACAACTCACATTTCTAAATCCACTAGATCTTTTGTGATAATCATGTTTTATCTAATATGCGGATTTAGATAGGTTTTCTGTAACATTATCCCCTATGTTTACTGTATTAACTATGAATTCAGCTCACTGAGTAAAATAACTTATGATATGAAACTTCCAAGGTAAATTCTTTGTCCTATGGTGTGACCTCTGCTCCTGGGATAGCACACCTACTATAGTATTATCACAAAATATGATAATAAGTTATGAACTATCAGGCACAGTACCAATGTTTGAGACAAAGTTATATATACAAGCCTCATTTATAGCTTCAAATAAAGATGTTATATAGTTATAATTTTTTATAGATTTGGTAGCCACTAGTTTCCTTGTATTCTCTATCTCACTACACAAGCATTTAGTTAATACAAATTTCGTGACTACAATTTTAGATCATCATGATATTTTATGAAATTGGGATTAGTGTATCCCCTCACTAATAGTTCCTCATCTCCTCTATACACCATAAAAAACGTTTTTATGCCTCAAGTAGTTTAGGATAGTTTTTATAGATGCATAATGTTTCTCCCCTGTATTAGCTTGATATCATCCTAACATTACTAAAGAAAAGGAAATCCCAAACCTAGTACATATTATGTCATAAATGATAGATCCAAATTCTTAGGAATCATGGATTATACTCATTCATTCAATCTCCCCCTATATTTGGGGATACATTTTCGTGGTTATATTGATGCCATATGAAATCTTAAATGACCCTCTCATGGATTGTTCCACAATTTATATGTAAGATCCTTGTCAATATATGTAATTTAATTGTCTGAAATAGCCATTGAGATCAATCTAGATAGATATTTTCCATTATTATGTTGGATTCTTTACTTAAGTATTTCACGGAGAGGAATTCATTTATCTATGTTTCAAATGACTTTAATACTTTGAAATTATTTCCCATAATTAATATTTCCTCAATAAATAATTCTAGGAAGATGATGGAATTCACATTAACCTTATTTTATACACAAGGCACACTTTGATTTTTTATGAAACTAAATATCTTATGGACTTATTAAGATTAACATTCCATGATCATGATGCCTTCTGTAACCCATAAATAGATATCTACATTTGGAATACATTATTGGAAATTTTGGAATCAATAAACCCTTATTTTTTATTCTTATAATAATATTTAAAAATATTACCATTTAGAAAATATGCTTTTATAACCATTTTCCAAATATCAAAATCATGGAATGTGGTTATAATAAGTTACTTTATAAGGGACTATAGAATCAATAATTGTTAGAAGATTTCATCATATTTGATGACCTGTTGTTTCCTAAAACCCTTCACTTCTAGTTTTTCCTTATTGGAATTTAAATTACAATTCATGTACAAATTTTTCGTGAATACCCATTTAAACCAAATGGGTTTTACATAAGTTGTAGGGTCAACCAAAATCCCAAATTTATTTTTTGTATATAGAATTCATCTCAGAATGCATGGAATCTTTCCATTTATTGGCTAAATATTCTTATACTACGTACTTGTTGGTAATAGGTTAATTATTATCTTTTAGTAATGCGTCACATGACTCAGTGACATAAAAACTATATCGCTTTGGTTCTATAACCTCTTGAGTTTACCTATGAAATAATTTGGTCTTCGGACTTCTTCATCTCTCACTATCTCTTGTGAATATATTACCTATACCAACTCTTTTTAATCTTAAGAATCGACTTCTTCGAATGAAAATTGTTCACCAACTATTTTAATTGGAAATGTGTTCCCATTATACAAATATGTAATGTATTTCCATAATCACATTCTTATCTAATGATTTATATAGGAAATATTATTTATTTATTTTGGATAACCAATAAAGATGCACATTGTGTTATGACATGCCAATTTTTAACTAGGTATAGTATTGAAAATAACCTCACATTCGCATACATATAAGAGTGATAGATTGGTTTTTTCCTGACCACAACTCATGTAGAATCTCATTTATTAATTTAGTTAGTACTCAGTTATGGGTATATAATGTTGTCTCCAACGCATATCCCCAAAAGGATAATGGAATAGTTTCTATAACACCCCATGATTATATGATATTTATCTTCTTAAATAAACACAATTCATTTGATAAAAAACGTTTTACATAACACCGAGCATAAAGAAATTGTGATTTACTATTAAATGATAACATGGCTATTGAAATATAAATGTTACCATTAAGAATTTTAATACGACCAATATGAATAGTAATGTCACCATTAGAATAGTAAAATCGCCTATGAAACTATAAAAATTAATTTACTAATCTTATAAATGTAAATATGATATAACTATATAATAGTTTATGTAAAAAATGGGTTAAAATGATAAATTAATTGTTGTTATTTTTGCAAAACATTCAAATTTAATTATAATTTTATAATTAATATAATAATTTAAAACAAAAAAATTTCAAAGATTTAGTTTATGAATTTATATTTTGTTTTCTTATGATTATAAGATTATTTTTTGAGGCCTTAATTAAATTTTTAATTTTTTTAAAAATATTTTATAATTTTAATTTCAATACATTTCAAATAAATGATGATTTTAATTGAAAATTCAATTTTCACATGCAGAAAAAAAAATAGAGAAATTTATCCCATTTTTTAAATATAAACATCACAAAATGGGTAGGGTTATTTTTTGGGATGTTTATTGAAATTGTTTAATAGTTTTTGAATAGTGAAATATGGTAATTTATGGTATTTAAAATCATTACATAACAGATTAAATTTTGAGTCGTTTTTAAGTCAATGGTGATTTATGTGGCCCTTATCATTAACTCACATGCTCGTTTTACATTATTTAGTCATATGAATCAACACTATTGATAGTATTGAGACAAAATAATATAATAATGAATAAAATAAAAAAAATCCTCTAATCCACTATAAATACCACCCCTCACCACCCCTTCTCATAATAACTTATAAGCGTTGGATATTGCTAATATTCTACCCAATTATTACCCTAAACATATTCCCCACATCCAAGAGATTTTTTGTTTGAATAAAATAACAAACCAAAGTTCCTCATGAAAGCTCTCAAGGATAAGAATTCAAGAGGTTAAAACCTATTTTTTTAATTGCCTTTAATTTATATTCTATTATTATCCTCTCCAAACATCCTCTATGAAAAAATTATTGTTATCAACACTATATTATATATAATATAATTTCCTTATGTTAATATAAAATCTATCATCAAACCCCTTCTCCTCCCACATTAATTCTAAAAATGAAAATATCATCATCGATGTGTCGATTTACCACCATCGTGGAAGATCCCATTTCATATTCCATTACCTCCATCAAAAGTTGTCCAAAAAACCATTATAATGGTTAAACTAGAATCAAAAATTTATATTACAACATATTTAGTGTTATGGAATTAGTATATATACATAATAATAATTAATAAAACCAAACTACTTCGTGATGATCGAATAATTCCAAAATAATCCAAACAGTTATTATTAACATTTTATCTAAGGAAAAACCCAAATATCTGAAAACAAAATGAAATATAAGACCAATAAATATTATATAAGTTCATAAATAAATTATAATTTCAATTCTATATAACTATTCCCATTTTACATGATCATTCATTTAAGTATACTAGTGAACTAATCAAGAAACCCAAGGAAAATAACACTGCGAAACAACAAAATTGAATCTTATAACTCATAATAAAGGCCATAACAGAACATAATAAAATTATAATAAATCGAATAAATATATTATAGTTTCACAATTAAATTATTAATGAATATCATTTCAATATCCAGGACATTATGTAAAATTTCATAACACTTTCAAACATAATGTCTGTGATTCTTTTCAAACATTCATTTTTACATTTTGTTACACTTTATCTCTCATAACCCTAATGTAATTACTAATTATTCTTATATATTACTCGTAAATTATATTTTTATCATCCAAACATTTTTACCTATCTCAATTAAACTTTATTTTATTGGGATATAAATTTTTTATAAGGTTCCATTTTCAATTCCTTCGGATAAGAAATCCTGATTAAAGGGAACTTTCAAATTTCATACCCATATTAAAGTACACTACATAATACATTTTAAGACACAATTATTTTTCATAAATCTCTATTTTTATCATGATAAACTCTATTTTTTCATTTATTGTATTATTCGAACATTTATTCCTTTGTCTTCTTTAAAATAATTTTTTATATTTTCTCTTAAACCGCACTAAAGTAGATTGTTTCTAAAGATTATTAAACACAATTTTTACATTTATTCACATCATTTGGAAACAATTTATCATTATCTATTCCTATTTTCATGTATTAACATCCATTTGTGATTCAAATACATTTTTTCATGGACAACATTATAATATTCCATTTGGTTATGTATTATTCACCACTTATTCTATGTGTATGGTGTATGTATACATCCCATTTATTTATGATCGTTATTAATTGAGTTTTTTTTAATATACATATTTCTAGATTCTTGGATATTTTTTGTTTCTTATCTGTATAAAATTTCCATATAAAATATTTGTTTGAATGTTCTTTTAAAGGGTTAAATATTTATAATTCCTCATTTTATACTCAATACAGAAATTTTGATAAGCCATATTGTTCATAAATTAAATATATATAGGAATAATGCTTTGGAATTTATGTGGTTCTTGGGTCCCGATTATGAATATCCCCTTGATGCATTAACGGGTCACATAAGATAAAATAGTTGGTGAAAACCCCTTCATGTTGGTTTCCTTAAAAAATCAGACATGTTTCTACCCACATACATAAATCATCTTGCATTGATGGCAGTGGATCATGATCCAGATACATAAAACCCAAAAATTAAGCATTTTATTCATTCATTATTCTATTATTACATTCCATGAGATTTTATCTATTAAAAAATCTATGAACCCATTTTCATTCTTATATTATTTGATGATGTGTTATTTAGTTATTTACCCTTCCATAATGACTATTCATTATTGCATTTGATTCACTTACTATTGATTCTTTTAACCCATATTGAGTGTTTGACCTCGCTATTTTATTTGTTTTTCTTCCCCAGGTTAGGAAGATGAAATATTTGAACAAGTGTCATGGAGGCAGTTTATTTTCCTTTTTTATGTTCTATGTTCAATTACCATTGTGTAACGCCTTAACCCTAGTTACCCAGAGTCAGTGAATTGTTACATAACATTGGAATGATACAAGGAATCATGTCCCGAATGACCGATTAGTTTAGAATCCTTGGAAGTACTAGATACATTCATAAGTTTTACATTACATCATAAAAATAAAAACATCAACAAAATTTTGTCCCCATTTGAATACACTTATATCCTTATCCATACCAGGAGTTCAACCATGAAATACATTTTCACAACTTGGGAAAAATAAAACATAGAAAGGGGTGAGATCAAATGATCAGTATGGATAACAATATAGCGGAAACATTAATAAATAAGAATAAACATTAAGGAAATGTATAAGACTAAAACAAAAGCCTTTTAATCATAAACTTCAGCATAATATGGAAAATAAAAAATAAAATAATTCCATTTACTTAATCACAGGGATATTCTACTAGTTGAATAATCACATGCAATATCAATTTTCCCTTTCTTAATGATGGAATGCATAATTCCAGACTTCATAACCACAGAGTCAAGGCCTTATGCCAAGACTACAAATAAGATTTTTTCAAGGCCTTGTGCCAAGACAATAATTTGTCTCATTAGACATATCGATGCATCGAGGAGCTATAGAAATATCCACCCATCACTTACAAAGTCCAATGCATTCCTCATATGAAATGGTTTAAACATAACGTAAACATTAGTATTAAAACTAGAATACAAAATGTCAGCAAATTATCCATAATCCAGGAATGGTACAAAAATAACACATATATAGTCAAACATATCACAAAAACCCCAATACAATATGGAATATTTGTATCATAATTAATCAACTTCAAATAAGTTTAAAACCCATCAAAGGATGTTGACATGGATGAAAGGAAAACTTTTTTAGAGAAATACCTCTTTCAATTTTGAAACCATTTAAAAGTAATGTAATTATAAAAGAAAAAATTTATTTTGAAAATATTTTGAAAATATTTTAAGGTAATCTTTAAAGTTGTAATAACAGAATAGAATAACAACACCTACCACATAAGATAAAAAAGATATTCTTACCTTAATTTGGGAAAAAAGGTCGTAAAGTACCTTGTTTGAAAACGATCAAAAGATTCCATTCAAAGAATATATGGTAAAATAAGGGTAAAAATGAATTTAACCTATAGTATAGTAAATATTAAGAATGTTTTGAATTAAATTTTTCAGAAAACATGGATTTTGATTATAAAGAGGTCCAGTACATACTTACGTAAAAACAACCTCAGATAACAAAGAGAATGTAAAATTGACCCTAACCGTATTCTTTTCCTTGGTCGTGGGTAGGTTATACTCATGTATAATGGTGAAATAATTGTTATTAAATTATACAAGAACCAAATAAATTAATATGATATCATATATTATTTTCTAATATTTCTTTGTTAATGATATTTCCTTAGTATCATCATTTCGGGTGTTAAATGATTTTTTTTCCTTTATATGCTTTGTTATGTAAGTAATGCGTGTTATGTATGGGATGTATCTTATTCATATTCAGAATGATATTATATCTTTAAAAATTATCTTGTTGATCATCAAATGAAAATTAGTCTTGAATGGATGGAATGGGGAATGTATCTCATCGAGTTTGTGGAGATGGTAATCCGTACGTACGCACGAGCGACAATATAATTATTTTGATATTAAAATAGTATATAATTGGATGATATATCATATATACAGAATCATTATATTGTTATAATTATTATTTAAATCATTTATACTCATTATTATACCCATACAAATGATGAAGTGTTTGAATAACAAACTACACCACGACACATAGACGGTAATCCATATATACACACGTATGGTGACTTTGTCATTTATAGGATGGATAGAATAATGAATATGGTTGTACCATTTTAATAATAACATAACAGTATATAGAAGATACTGGATTTTTTATTTTATAACGGAAACAACAAAGAAAGAGGAAGTTGAAGAAGAAAATAACTTTAAAGAGGTGATAAAATATTTACCTCTTCTTTGGGTTCTTCCTTTTGATTTGATCAAAAGGGCACCTCTGGATGGATTTATTACTAAACGAAGGCCTCTAAGATGAAGGGAGAATAGTTGAGAGGATATTTGGATAGGGGTTTTCCGAGCCAAATGGCATTGAAGGTGTGAATTTGAGAGAAGAGGAAGTTCCCTTTTATAAGAGAGGTTAGTGTCACTTTCGAAAAAGCTTGAAATATTATTTTATAATAAATAATTTCCGGTTTCAAATGTCTCCAAAATGAATGATTTAAAGTATAAGGTGGATATGGATTGAAAACCTCTCAACCAATAGGTTTTGGATAGGTTTATGACATCATATTAACCTTATCTTTTAGATTTAACTCTTAGTTGAGTAGTTTGACATTTACCATGTCTCTTTGTATTTTTATATTATATGATTAAAAAACATACTATAAACATCCAAGAGAACCTCAAGTAGTTCAGTAATGAAATATATAATATTATTTAAACCCTTTTTATGAAACATATATTTTTAGGATTATAATATCAATTAATAATATTTTATTTTATTTAAAAACTCTTTTAGGTCAATTTTGACACTATTTGGTATTATGTTTTTGTTAAATTTATAACAGCATTCTTACTTCGAAAAAAATTAATTTAATCAACTCTAACATGTCATATTAAACTATAAAATTATTTTAATTCATTAAAAGTCTCAAATTATATTTATTTGGATATTTATAATATAAATTTTTTTAGTCATTCATTAATAAAGTAATTACAGCATCATTATTTTTTCATAACTAAATTAAATTATTTAATGTCTAAAAATTATAAATAAAATACTATTATGTATGAAATATTTTTATATTTCTAATTAATATGTATAGTTTAATTTATCTTATGTATAACCACACATTAAAATGGTTTTGTTTTAATACTTTGATTTTAACTCTTTTATCTATTCTTTAAATAAAATAATAATAAATGTCCAAATCTAATCCAAGTGGACCAAAGGGGAAGATATTTTATTCCTAAGGTTCTTCTGGTCGAATTATACTTATCCAATTGATTTAGATCATGTGTTAGGGTAATTATGATATCATTTTTACCCTTAATTACCCTATTAATTTTAAATGTGTAAATGAATGTCAAAAGTTACTATTCCCAAAAAATTATTTTTATCTTATTGAACCACATTTTCCGTACTGATTTTAACTGTGTCTATCGGATCTTTAAAATTCGACTCAAATAAGAGGTAACATTAAGTTTTATGCAAATTTTTAAATGCTCCTAAGAGGTGGGTAAAAGACGGTAAAAACTTCAATAAAGATTTCTATATATAAACTTATTATAAAATAACTCCAATTAATTTTGTTGAACATATATAGGTATTATATATTTATTTAGAACTAAAATAAATTAAGATAAAATAACTAATTATTTAAATAAAAAATCTGTTTTAACCAATAACGTAGTGTTTTTTCAATATTCATCAAAAATTAAAAGTTTTCAGAAAATATACCAAAAATTCACCCCAAGCTAAATTCAATATTCTGAAACCAAAAATGAAGTACATTTTGAATTATAAAATTTATAAAATTTCAAGAAGTGGGTATTACTATTCATAACAGCTTGTTTGATTGGTTGTGGTGTGTTAAAACTCCATGTTGTGTACAACGCAAGCTATTGTATTATTCAAAGAGAAACGTACCATGGAAGCTTGGGGTGTTACATTATCCCCTCCTTAAAATAATTTTTTCCTCGAAATTTCTAGAATATTACTACATAAAAGGATTCGGGTGGTTCTTCATCATAACTTTCTCGGGTTCCCACGTTTCCTCTTGCATCTTATGCTTTCTCCATAGAACTTTTACTAGACGAGTCGTACAGTTTCCCAGCATTAGTTCTCTAATATCAAGAATTTTGATAGGCTCTTCACAATAAGACAGATTGGGTTCCAGTTCTTATTCTTCATAGGTGATTACATGCTTTGGGTCAGGCATGTACTTTCTCAACAGTGATACATGGAACACATCATGAACTTTGGAGAGACTTAGAGGCATTTGAAAATTATAAGCTACAACTCTGATTTGTTCTAAAATTTTGAAAGTTCTGATGTACCTGGGACTAAATTTACCCTTCTTACTGAAATGTATAACACCCTTACATGGAGATACCATCAAGAAAACATGGTCTCCTACTTGAAATTCCAAATCCTTCCTTTGGTTACAGGCATATCTTTTTTTCCTACTTTGCACTCATTTGATGTGGGATTGGATAACCTTCACCTTTTCCATTGTTTCATCAATAAGTTCTAGGCCAACAAGTTTTCTTTCCCCAACATCATTCCAACAAGTTGGTGTGTGACTTCTCTTTCCATATAATGCTTCATATAGTGCCATCTGAATACTTTAATGGAAGTTATTATTATAGGAAACTTCTACCAGAGGTAAATATTGATCCCACGCACATTGAAAGTAATGTGAGCATGATCTCAACATGTATTCTAAGGTTTGAATAGTCCATTCTGATTGTCCATAAGTTTTAGGGTGGTAGGCAGTCCTCACATGATGTTTAGTATCTAGGGAATTTGGAATACTTTTCCATAATCTTGATGTAAAACGGGGATCACGATTAGAGAAAATCGATAAGGGTACTACATGAAGTCTTACAACATCATTAATATATTGCCTTGTTATACGTTCAAGTGTTAAATCTTCTCTTATAGAAAGAAAATGTGATGACTTGGTGAGACGATCAATAATGACCCATATTGCATCATTCCATCTAGGAGTATTTGGTAGACCCATGACAAAGTATATTGTCATATTATCACATTTCCACTCAGGTGTGGGAAGATATACGTGACTCTTCCATATTGTTGCCTTCCATCATTCACTTGTTAACAAACCATACATCTTGACACATATCAGAAATCCCCCTCTTCATGTTGTCCCACCAAAAATGTTCCTTCAATTCTCTATACATCTTAGTGCTACTAGGGTGTATAGGGAAATTGGAGCTATAAGCATCATCTAACAATTCCATTTTTAGATCAGGTATATCGGGAACACAAAGTCTCTTCCCAAATTTCAAAATCCCATCTTCATATATGAAGTTGAACAATATCCCATCATTAGAAGCTTTAATTTTCTTTTGAAACTCCTCATCATCATCCTGAGAACTTTTTATACTTTCTAGTAAAGATGGTTTGGAAACCATTTGAAAACGTATTGAGGTTTCACCTTCCATGATTATTCCCATATCCATTTTCACTAAATCTAGGAAAATAAGATCCCTTTAAACTCTCATATTGTTCAAAACTACATGATCCTTTCTTTTCAAAGCATATGCCACCTTATTTTCCTTCCTCGGATGGTATTTTATTGTTCAATCATAATCCTTGAGTAGTTCAAGTCATCTCCTGTAACACCCCAAGCTTCCACTATACGCTTCTCTTTCAATAATGCAATAGCTTGCATTGTACGCAAGTTCGAGTTCTAACACACCGTGACAAATCAAAGTAGCCATTATGAATAGAAATACCCAGATTTTAAAATTATGGAAATCTTATATTTCAATATGGACTTCATTTGTGTATTTGTAATATCGAAATTAGCCTATGTTGAATTTTTCGTATTTTTCTGAGAACTTCCAATTTTTATGAATAGTGAAAAATACTTAAAAACAACTTTTTTAATCAAATTATTTTATAGTGATAAATTATACTATTGAGTGATTTTAAATTATAATTAGAATATATATTTACAATTTTATTCAATGGTGATCATTATAATTAATTTCACTTTGAATTTGGACATAAACAATGGTCAATCTTTTGATATATATTGTTTCTTAAAAAAACGCTATTTGTTGTGACAACGGGAATTAATTATAAAATTAATTAATGCAACTTATATGTTTGGAATTTTGTAAAATAGACATCATTTTTGGATTCTGAATATCAATTATAGCTTAGGGTGAAATTTTGGCATTGTTCTGAAAAACTTCAATTTTTGATGAATAGTGAAACAACTAAGTGGTAGTTAAAGAACTGATTTTTTCATTTAAATGAAATATTAACACTTCTGTGATTTGATTTTAAAAAATCCGATATACATGGTTGTCATTAGGAAGTAAAATGTGGTTCAATGGGATTAAAATAATTTTTTTTGGTGAATAGTAACTTTTAAGTTTAATTAATCGCGATTAAAGGTAATTAGTGAAATTTATGGTAAAAATAGTATTATAAAAATATGGAATGACCTTTAAACTTGTCCAACCACTATTGTATGTGTCATGGACGACCAAGAAAATCCATGGGTCAACTTGGGGACCCCATGGAGCCACTTTGGTAGGAAAAGGACATAAATAACTTTTTATTTAATGTTAAAATAAAAAGGTCACAAACAAGAGTTGTTTTACTAAAACAATTTTTAAATGGGGTTACACAGGTCATATTATTGACTATAAATATTCATTAGAACGATAAAACTATTTACTACATCATCATATTTTTTTTATAATTTTTAGACATTAAATAAATTAAATTATTTATGACACCATGATGATGCAGCGATTACCTCATTAATTAATGATTTAAATAAAATGAAAAGTTAATGTAAAATACAAGGCTTAAACTTGTCCAAAGCCTATTGTATGGGTATATTTAGAACCCTTATCACCTTATCCTCGAATTATAGATGTGTGGGACCTTTAGAATCCGAAAAGAATTGTATAATAAAGTAATATTTCATTACTTTCCAAGAGTGCCCCTCCTCTCCACTTATAAAAGGACCCCACCACTACCACCTTACTCACCCTTTCAAAGCCTTTTGGCTCGGCCAACATCTGCCCAAATACTCTCCCAACTTCCCTCCATTACTAATAGAAGCCTCACTTTGGACATAATTCTTCCCAAGGAAGCCTTTGGTTCAGATCAAAAGAGTTACCCGATTTTAAGGTAATGTCTTCTCTTGTGTTCTTTTATTTTATTTTTCTTCTACAACCCCCTAAACTATTTTTATTCTTCTCTTTTGTAACAACACCATTATCATAAATATAATAGGATTTTCTTATAAGAAGTATTCAAGCTACACTTACACACACCTACATCTAATGGTTAAAGAACATACTATTTCTGTGGATGGCGAATTTCTGCCTCACGAAACGATGATTGTTCAACACTCATATAACACCTTCAAAGGTGGCCATTAATATGTCACTATATTTATATATGATATATAATATGTTTATGTTTTACTTAAGCTTCTGTATTTTTCATATATGGCATACCTTTATGATTTCCATTATGGGTAAACGCGATAATTTCATTTTAGGAAGTGCGGACTACCGCCCCCTCAAAGTGATTTGAATCGTTAATGCCATATGTGGGATGTATAAAGGGTGGAGTAAATGGTATTATAAATTATGTTATACTGGAATTATATTATACCTTTATATAATTGTAACATCATTACATTAAATACGAAAGAGAAATGAAAGTAGCGTTCATGCATACGTACGGCTTACCGTCTCCATGAACGGTGCATTTCATTTCTTACCTCTAAATGTTATTTAATATTATAAATGCATGTATATACTGGATATATATGATATATATGATATCTACATCATGAACATAATTCTGGATATAATGGATATAACACCACATGAACAACTTTTAATTATAAGAATTTTATTTTTGACCCAAGTACCTAAGATCGACAAAATGACCGTTATAAACTTAAATAATTACATAATGTTCATAACATGGTAATAATGGATATAAAAGGAATAATGAACATGAAAAAGGTTCTTAAGTAAATAGAAATTAACTCTAGTTTATTATTCAGGAGGTTAAAGAACGGTCGAGTCAGGACAGGACGCAAGGTAAGGGAACTTCTTAACCCAATTACCATTATTTGGGTTAATCTCCTACTTTCAAATTATGTCATGATATTATTATGTCCTATATTGTATTTGTACTTTATTTATGTGTACTTATAGTGAATACACATGATAGATGTACTTTATTTAAAAAAAATTTCTTTTTAAGGACTTCGTCTCAATCTCCTTTCATTGAGGCATATTTGGTTTTATACACAACTTTCTTTTATACGGTGTATAAACCCCTTTGACTTTTACGTTCATTCAAAAGGAATATTTTTTATACGAAGAGTTTTACTAAACGACAAAAAGGTAATGTATTTCTTTCCGTACTTATGCGGCGACAACGACTTCTCCGCCGCCGTGACCATTATTTGAGTTTCGGCTTCCTCTACAAGCCATCACTTTTTTTTGAAAAATAAATACAAAGTTTTAACTTTCTTTTATTTAGGTATTGAAAATGTTTTTGAAAGCGTTTTTATTATATCAATGTGTTGTATTGATATCTTGTGTTTGAAATGTGGAAATGTTATGTTTCCTTTATGCATGTTTTATGTGATACGATTATGTTATGGTTTATGATGTGTTTAAACCTATTCATATGAGGAATGCATTGGACTTAATAAGTGACAGGTGGAGCCCGCTATAGCTCCTCGATGCATCGGTAGGTCTCATGAGACAAACTAGTGTCTTGGCATGAGGCCTTGACAAAATCTTATTTGTGGTCTTAGCATGAGGCCTTGGCTACGTGGTTATGATAGTCTGGCATTATGCATTCCATCATTATGAAAGTGGTTATTGATATTTCATGTGATCATTTGACCAGTAGAATATCCATGTGAAGAAGTAAATGGAATTATCTCATTATACATTTGTCATATTATGTTGAATTTCAAGTTTAGAAGGCTTTTGTTTTTGCCTTAAACGTTTATGTTTATTGATGAAAGCTTCCACTATATTGTTATCCTTACTGATCATCTGAGCTCACCCCTTTCAATGTTTTAATATTTTCCAGGATGTGAAGAAGTATTTTATGAATGACCTGCAGGGATAGTCCGAAGAGGATATGAGTGTGGACTATGAAGACTTTGTTATTATTTTTTTACATTATGATGTAATTAAAGACTTATGAACGTATCTAGTGTTTCCAAGGCTACTAAACTAATCAGTCTTTCGAGACATGATCTTTTGTGATCATGCCAATGTTACAAAGTAATGCACCGACTCTGGGTAGCTGGGGTCGGGGCGTTACAGTTGGTATCAGAGGCAGTTTAGTACTAGCCTTGGAAGCTAGATTTAGATAAACTTTGATTAGAGCACATAGCCCAAAGATAGACTTTGAGGATTAGTATAGAAAGAGCTTCCTAGAATTTTGGTATTGTACAGATGTTGTGTGTTTTCCGAGCAATACATCCCTGTCTGTATACGAGCAGGTAGAGGCGGCTCTGGCACAGATGTACCTAGGGGTAAAACCTGAAAACACCACTTTGAGCTAGACTCGAACGGGAACTGGTACACGACAATGGGCCTTGCTGCACTCTTGGTTACGACACTCCTGGGGGATATGCTTAGGATAATTCTCATTTTCAATACAAAACACTATGAAGGGTTATGAGTATATACTTCCTCAAAGAAAACATTTTTATGATTATGGATTATATCCATAAATAGTTCAATTAGTGTTAAGTGTTTTACAAGTATGGAATTATGTATTTTGATTCACAAACTAATCTAGTTTATGCAATTGTTTAGAAATGGCGCCTAGTGGAAGGAATGGAAACTGTATCAATGCACGCACTCCATGTAGGGATTTCCCTCCTGCTCAAGATAATTATTGTGGAGATGGAGATACAACTGGTGCTGATCAACTTATTACCATACTGGGACAACTCACTCAAGTTATGAATAATAACCTTACTCGTATGGAGCACCCTGATCGGCAACGTGGAGGATCAATGTTAGACCGCTTCATGAGGCAACAACCACAAACATTTCATAGGGGTACAAATCCATTAGTACCTGAGAAATGGATAAACTCCTTAGAGAAAATATTCCACGCCTTGGGGAGTAGTGAAAGGGAAAAGGTTATCATGGTAGTCTACCACCTCACTGGAGATGCCGATCAATGGTGGTCATTGATTCAAAACACAAAGGAAGATGATGAAGTATCAAATTTGGAATGGAGAGAGTTCAAATATCTTTTCCTAGAAAAATACTATCCTCGCGACCATCGAGCAGATATGGAAAGACAATTTTTGAGTCTGAGACAAAAGGAGGATGAGAATGTCGCAAAGTATGAGGCCAACTTTACAAGGTTAGCGAGGCATGCTGTAGATTATATAAGTATCCCAAGAAGTAAGATTGATCGTTTCTTTGATGGGTTAAAACCATTTCTCCGTCGAGCTTTAGTATCACAATCTTTCTCAACATACGAAGATATAGTCTCGTGTGCTATCAAGACGGAAAATGAATTCTCTAAGTCTTATGACAATAAAGTAAAGCAAGAGAATAAGAGAACAGTGGAACAAGAGATAGATAAAGTGAAAAAGGGAAAGAAGGATTTTCCATTATGTGATAATTGTGGGAAGAATCACCCTGGTACTTACCTAAAAGGAATGTGAGTTTGTTATAAATGTGGAGAAAAGGGTCACCAGGATCGTGATTGCAAGGGAAAGAAAGAAGCTATCAAAGTTGAATGCTACAATTGTAGAGAAATGGGTCATTATGAAAATGAATGTCCTAAGAGTCAGGGAAACTTACCTCAGAAAAGGCCAAGGAATCAAGGACAATCTTATGATGTGACTACAGTTGAAGCGGAATAATTAATGTATTGGTGCTTTTGGACTCATGGATTATATTCTGGTTATTAGAATAATGTGATATATATATATATAAGGATTGTACTGTAGTGCTTGTTGTTTCAGTAAGGTTTTAATATGATGAAGGTAATAATATTTTTAGTATGTGACAATAAGAGAAACTTTACATTGTTTGGGGAATCTGATAAATCGATGTTGGAATTAAGAGACCATTTAGAGACAGAATGGACAGAGGTATTTTGGATAACTATAAATGTTGGGATGGATTAGTTGAACTTTGAATAGTATTGTTTAAGGTTAAAACATTTCTGAAGATTATTTTTGGAATACTATAATACTATATTTTTATGAAAAGGACAACCTGCAGGGTGGGGCATAACCCGTCGCGTCGGACAATGCTACAGGAATCGAACCCACAACCATAGTTCGACAGGCCTTTATTACCTACCAGTAGCCTACAGGAAGACCCTGGTTATTACAAAATAGTTTTACTAATCTAAATGGTATGTGTCAATATTTGGAACCTTATACAATTAGGATAAATAGAATATTTTTTAGTTCTGTTACCATTTGGAGTAAAATATGGGTTTGGGGTAAAAAAAATTTAATGAATGAAAGTATACATAACAAGTATGTATATTCCCTTCAGTTCTTAGTAAATCTCCTAAATAAATTCCTCAACATTATAAAAGGTAACTTAAAACAAAAATGTTGTCGGTTAACTTTTCCAACTGGGGATTCAATGACCGTTTAACCAATCACAAGCTTGTGATTTTATTATGGTTAACTTTCTCCTAATCCAGTTTTCTAAAACTCTCCATCAGACCTTGATAGTTTGTTTCTCCTCCATATCCATATTCTCATAGAATCCTAGTATGGGCTGTCTCGGGTGACCTGTGTACTTATCTTTCTTTCTTTTAATGTTATATTCTTATTAACCCTATTTCCAATGTGGGTTTTCCACAAAGGTATTTTCTATTTTCAACCTTTTATTTTCGAAGAAAAATTTTAAATTGCGAGGATGCAATTTATTGAAGGAGGGGAGAATGTAACACCCCGAGCTTCCACTATACGCTTATCTTTCAATAATGCAATAGCTTGCATTGTACGCAAGTTCGAGTTCTAACACACCGCGACTAATCAAACTAGCCGTTATGAATAGTAATACCAACTTTTTAAAATTATGGAAATCTAATATTTCAATATGGACTTAATTCTTGTATTCATAATATCGAAATTAGCCTATGTTGAATTTTTGGTATTTTTCTGAGAACATCTAATTTTTATGTATAGTGAAAAATACTTAAAAACAACTTTTTTAATCAAAGTATTTTATAGTGATAAATTATACTATTTTGTGATTTTAAATTATAATTAGAATATATTTTTACTATTTTATTCAATGGTGATCATTAGAATTAATTTCACTTTGAATTTGGACATAAACAATGGTCAATCTTTTGATATATATTGTTTCTTAAAAACACGCTATTTGTTGTGACAATGGGAATTAATTATAAAATTAATTAATGTGACTTATATGTTTTGAATTTTGCAAAATAGACATTATTTTTGGATTCGGAATATCAATTATAGCTTAGGGTGAAATTTTGGCATTGTTCTGAAAAACTTCAATTTTTGATTAACAGTGAAACAAATAAGTGGTAGTTAAAGAACTGATTTTTTCATTTAAATGAAATATTACCACTTCTGTGATTTAATTTTCAAAAATCCGACATACATGGTTGTCATTAGGAAGTAAAATATGTTTCAATGGGATTAAAATAATTTTTTTTGATGAATAGTAACTTTTAAGTTTAATTAATCGCGATTAAAGGTAATTAGTGAAATTTATGGTAAAAATAGTATTATAAGAATATGGAATGACCTTTACACTTGTCCAACCATTATTGGATGGGTCATGTCCGACCAAGAAAATACGTGGGTCAACTTGGGGACCCCATGGAGCCACTTTGGTAGGAAAAGTACATAAATAACTTTTTAATTAATGTTAAAATAAAAAGGTCACAAACAAGAGTTGTTTTACTAAAACAATTTTTAAATGGGGTTATACAAGTCATAGTATTGACTATAAATATTCATTAGAAAGATAAAACGATTACCTACATCATCATATTTTTTTTTATAATTTTTAGACATTAAATAAATTAAATTATTTATGACACCATGATGATGCAGTGATTACCTCATTAATTAACGATTTAAATAAAATGAAAAGATAATGTAAAATACATGGCTTACACTTGTCCAAAGACTATATTATGGGTATAGTTCGAACCCTTATCACCTTATCCTTGAATTATAGATGTGTGGGACCTTTATAATCCGAAAAGAATTGTATAATAAAGTAATATTTCATTACTTTCCAAGAGTGCCCCTCCTCTCCACTTATAAAAGGCCCCCACCACTACCACCTTACTCACCCTTTCAAAGCCTTTTGTCTCGGCCAAACTCTGCCCAAATACTCTCCCAACTTCCCTCCCTTACTCCTATAAACCTCAATTTGGGCATAATTTTTCCCAAGGAAGCCTCTGGCTCAAATCAAAAGAGTTACCCGATTTTAAGGTAATGTCTTCTCTTGTGTTCTTTTATTTTATTTTTCCTCTCCAACCCCCTAAACTATTTTCATTCTTTTATTTTGTAACATCGCCAGTATCCTAAATATACTAGGATGTTTTTATAAGAAGGATTCGAGCTACACTTACACACACCTACATCTAATGGTTAAAGAACATACTGTTTCTGTGGATGGCGAATTTCTGCCTCACGAAACGATGATTGTTCAACACTCATATAACACATTCAAAGGTGGACATTAAGATGTCACTATATTTATATATGATATATAATATGTTTATGTTTTACTTAAGCTTCTGTATTTTTAATTTATGGCATACCTTTATGATTTCCATTATGGGTAAACGCGATAATTTCATTTTAGGAAGTGCGGACTACCGCCCCCTCAAAGTGATTTGAATCGTTAATGCCATATGTGGTATGTATAAAGGATGGAGTAAATGGTATTGTACATTATATTATACTGGAATTATATTATACCTTTATATAATTATAACATCATTCCATTAAATAATAAATAGAAATGAAAGTAGCATTCATGCGTACGTACAGCTTACCGTCTCCATGAACGGTGCATTTCATTTCATACCTCTAAATGTTGTGTAATATTATAAATGCATGTATATACTGGATATATATGATATATATGATATCTACATCATGAACATAATTCTTGATATAATGGATATATCACCACATGAACAACTTGTAATTATACGAATTTTATTTTTGACTCAAGTACCTAAGATTGACAAAATGACCGTTATAAACTTAAATAATTACATAATGTTCATAACATGGTAATAAGGGATATAGAAGGAATAATGAACATAAAAAAGGTTCTTAAGTAAATATAAATTAACTCTAGTTTATTATTCAGGAGGTTAAAGAATGTTCGAGTTAGGACAGGACGCAAGGTAAGGGAACTTCTTAACCCAATTACCATTCTTTGGGTTAATCTCCTACTTTCAAATTATGTCATGATATTATTATGTCCTATCTTGTATTTTTACTTTATTTATGTGTACATACAGTGAATACACATGATATATGTACTTTATTTAAAAAATGATGTTTTTAAGGACTTCATCTCAATCTCCTTTCATTGAGGCATATTTGGTTTTATACACAACTTTCTTTTATACGATGTATAAACCCCTTTGAGTTTTACATTTATTCAAAAGGAATCTTTTCTATACGAAGCGTTTTACTAAACGACAAAAAAGGAATGTCTTTCTTTCCATACTTATGCGGCGACAATGATTTCTCCGCCACTGTGACCATTATTTGAGTTTCGGCTTCCTCAACAAGCCATCACTTTTTTTTTAAAAAAATAAATACAATGTTTTAACTTTCTTTTATTTAGGTATTGAAAATGGTTTTGATAGCGTTTTTATTATATCAATGTGTTGTATTCATATCTTTTGATTGAAATGTGGAAATTTTATGTTTCCTTTATGAATTTTTTATGTGATACGATTATGTTATGGTTTATGATATGTTTAAACATTTTCATATGAGGAATTCATTGGACTTAATAAGTGACGGGTGGTGCCCTCTATAGCTCCTTGATGCATCGGTAGGTCTCATGAGAAAAACTAGTGTCTTGGCACGAGGCATTGACAAAATCTTATTTGCGGTCTTAGCACGAGACCTTGGCTACGTGGTTACGATAGTTTGGAATTATGAATTCCATCATTATGAAAGTGGTTATTGATATTGCATGTGATCATTCGACCAGTAGAATATCCATGTAAAGAAGTAAATGGAATTATCTCATTTTAATTTTTCCATATTATGTTTAAGTTCAAGTTTAAAAGGATTTTGTTTTTGCCTTAAATGTTTAAGTTTATTGACGAAAGCTTCCGCTATATTGTTATCCTTACTGAGCATCTGAGCTCACCCCTTTCAATGTTTTAATATTTTCTAGGATGTGAAGAAGTATTTTATAAATGACCTGCAGGGATAGTCAGAAGAGGATATGAGTGTGGACTATGAAGACTTTTTTATTAGTTTTTTTTACATTATGATGTAATGAAAGACTTATGAATGTATCTAGTGTTTCCAAGGCTACTAAACTAATCGGTCTTTCGAGACATGATCTTTTGTGATCATGCCAATGTTACAATGTAATGCACCGACTCTGGGTAGCTGGGGTTGGGGCGTTACATCTCCTTTTCCTCATATTGAGTTATTTTTGTGATAAAATATACTTGAATCTATTGTGATCAGTGTAAATCTCACATTTTTCACCATAGAGATAATGTCTCCATATCTTCAAAGCAAAGACTACAATTGCTAACTCAAGATCATGAGTAGGATAGTTTTTCTCATGAATTTTTAGCTGTCGTAATGCATTGGAAATAACCCTATCATTATTCTTAAGGACACTACCATGTCCGTTCTTTGATGCGTCACTATAAATAAAAAACCCATCATTACCCAATGGTCGAGTCAATATTAGATAATTAACTAATATTCTCATAAAATTTTCAAACCATTCTTCACACTCTTTTCTCCAAACAAATTTATCCCCGTTACGTGTGATCTTGGTTAATGGGTTAGCCAATCGGGAAAAATTCTGGATGAAACACCAATAATATCCTGCTAAACCAATAAAAAATACCTCATTTATACTTGTCATTGCTGGCCATTAATGGACTTCTTCTGTCTTAGATGGATCAATGGAGATTCCATCCTTAGAGACAATATATCCAAGAAATGAAATCTTCTGAATCCAAAATTCACACTTTCTAAACCTCCTTAATAATTCATTTCTTTTGAGGGTTTTCATAATAGTGCGCAAGTGATTTTCATGATCTTCATATATTTTGGATTATAGAAAGATATAATCAATAAATACCACTAAAAAGTCATAAAAAAAATTCCTTGAAGACTCTTTTAATTAGATCCATGACAATAGAGGGTGCATTATTCAATCCAAAAGGCATTACTGTAAACTCATAATGCTCATACCAGTTTCGAAATGCTGTTTTCGGAATTTATTCCTTTTTAACACACAATTGATGATATCCATATCTTAGGTCAATATTTGAAACATATTGAGATCCATGAAGTTGGTCGAATAAATCATCAATACGAGGTAGGGGAGACTTTTTCTTTATTTTTGTAGCATTGATATCCCTATAGTCAATGCACAACCTCATAGATCTATATTTCTTTTTAACAAAAAGGGAAGGGGCTCCCCGTAGAGAAACACTTGGGAGAATAAATCCCTTATTACTCAATTCCTCTAGTTGTTTATTTAGTTCCACTAATTCCACAGTGTCCATTCTATAAGGGGTCTTTGTTATGGGCCTTGAACTATGAATTAAATCAATGAAAAACTAAATTTCTCGTTCTAGAGGATTTCTACCTAAATCTTCGGGAAACACATCAACATATTATTTAAGAATAGGTACATCCTCTATTTGAAAATTCTTTTCCTCACCCACAGTTATTGTGTCCTCTACTTCCATAATAATTGAATTTAGTTGAGCTACTGGGGGTGGATCTAGATAAGAAACTAATAGTGATGTTTCTTCTTTAAAGATAAGGTACTTCTTGTCATCATTGAGAATTGTAACTTTCTTATTCTTAAAATAAATTTTTGCATCATGGTCTGAAATCCAATCCATACCGAGGATTATATCAAATTAAATCATGGGTATGATGACGAGATCATTAGATAAATAACATTTATATTACTTATTGCGGAATGTTTCCCAAAACATTGTTGGAATGATATTTCAATTCGGTGTTTTGACTCCAAACTCCCTTGTCAAATAAAATTGGAAATATCTAATTTTATTAGAAAACTAGGAAGATATGAAACAATGCGATGATCCAAAATCAAATAAATAATTTTCTAAACATGAGGAAACCATTAAATTATCTTCCACCACATCTTTCAAAGCTTCAACCTCAGCTGTAGTGATAGCATAAGATTGGCCTTGATCCCTTGGAATTTTCTTAGGTAAGTTTATATGGTTCTTAGAATATTTATTTTCATAATACCCCCTTTCACTAAAATTGGAGCATTCAACATCGGCAGCCTCCTTCTTTCCCTTACAATCATGAGCTTGTTGGCCATTTTCACCACACTTGTAACAGAATCCCATTCCCTTTAGCTAAATAACTGGGTGTTTCTTCCCACATTTTCTACAGGATGGATATTCATCTTTTCCCTTTCTTCCCCTTATTTCTATTTCCAGAGTGTTCAGATGATCACTTCTTCTCTTACTTTTCTTTAAAGTCTTAAGACTTAGAGAATTTATTTTATGTCATGATAGCACATAAGCCAATATATTCATACTATGAGAAGGATTGTGAGACTAATTATGGACAAAGAAATGGTTTTAACCCATCAAATAAACAATCAATCTTACTTATTTGGTTACGTATATAATCTGAAGCATGTCTTGCTGACCGTGTAATGTTAGCCTCATACTTTGCAACATTCTCATCCTCTTTTTTCCTCAGACATAGAAATTGTCATTCCATATCCGCTTGATGGTCATGAGAAAAGTATTTTTATAATAAAATCTCTTTAAACTCCCTCCATTACATATTTAATACTTCATAATCTTCTTTTGTTTTTTGAATCAATGAACAACATTCATCTGCATCTCCTGTGAGGCGATAAACTACCAAGGCAACTTTTTCCCTTTCACTACTCTCCAAAGCATGAAATATTTTCTAAAATGAATTTATCCATTGCTCACCTACTGATGAATATTTACTCCCAATGAATTTTGGTGGTTTGTGCCTCATGAAGCAGTCTAACATTGATCATCCTCGTTGTGGATCAGGGTGTTACATACGGGTAAGGTTATTATTCATAACCTGAGTGAGTTGTCCTAGTATGGTGATAATTTGATCAGCACCATTTGCTTCACCAGATCCACTATATTTATCTTGAGTAGGGGGGAAATCCTTACATGGATTACGTGCCTTGATACGGTTTCAATTCCTTCCACTAGGATTTTTTTCTAAACAATGGCATGCATTAGATTAGTTTATGAATCAGAATACATTATTTCAAACTTTTCAAACAATTAACATAAATTGAACAGTTTATGTATATAATCCATAATCATAAAAATGTTTTATTGGAGGAATTATATACTCGTAAACCCTTCATAATATATTGTAATGAAAATTATAATTATCCTAAGAATACCCCTCAGGAGTGTCGTAACCAAAAGTGCAGCAAGGCCCATTGTCGTGCACCAGTTCCAGTTCGAGTCTAGCTCAAAGTAGTGTTTTCAGGTTTTACCCCTATGTACATCTGTCCCAGATCCGCAGCTACCTGCTCATATATAGATAGATATTTCTTTCATGTAAAACTCATAAAATCTCTATAGTACTAAAATTCTAGTAAGTTCTTCTATACTAATTCTCAAAGTCTATCTTAGGGTAATGTTCACCAATCAAATTATTTCAAAATCTAGCTTCCAAGGTTTGTACTAAACTTCCTTTGATACCAAATATAATGCCTCGACCCTAGTTTCCAAGAGTCATTGCATTATTAGATAACATTATCATTATACAAGGAATCGTGTCCCGAAAGTCCGATCAGTTTAGTAGCCTTGGAAGTACTAGATACATTCATAAATTTTACATTATATCATATAATAAAAACATCAACAACATTTTTTCTCCTTTTGAATAAACTTATATCCATATCCTATCCCTACAAGTAAACCATCAAATACTGCTTCACATCCTGGGAAAAATAAAACATAGAAAGGGGCAAGATCAGATTCTCGGTAAGGACAAAAATACAGAGGAAACTATGTTAAATAAGCGTAAACATTTAAGGAAATGTATAAGACTAAAACAAAATCCTTTTAAACATAAACTTCAGAATAATATGGAAAAGATAAAATCAAATAATTCCATTTACTTATTTATATTGATATTCTACTAGTCGAATAATCACATTAAATATTAATATCCACTTTCATAATGATGGAATGCATAGTGCCAGACTTTATAACAACATACTCAAGGCCTTGTGCCAAGATAACAAATAAGATTTTGTGAAGGCCTTCTTCCAAGACACTGGTTTGTATCATGATACCTACCGATGTATCGAGGATCTATAGTGGGCTCCACCCATCACATACTATGTCCAATGCATTCCTCATATTAAATGGTTTAAACATAACATAAACAATCGTATTAAAACTAGCATACAAAATTTCAATAATTTATCCATAAAACATGAATGGTACAAAAATAACACATCCATATTCAAACATATTACAAAACCGTAAATACAATATGGAATATTTGAATCATAATAAATCAACAACAAATAAGTTTAAAATCCATTAAAGGATGTTGACATAGATTAAATGAAAACTTTTTTAGAGAATTGCCTCTTTCTATTTTGAAACCATTTAAAATTTATGTAATTATAAAAGAAAACATTTATGTTGAAAATATTCTTATACGCTTGTACGTGAAGATTCAAAGTTGTAATAATTATGGAGAATAACCTCACCCCCTATATAAGTTAAAAAATGACATTCTTACCTTAATTTTGTCGAAAAGTTCATAAAGTAACTTGTCTGGAAAATGAAGTAAATATTCCTTTCAAAACATATATGGTCACATAAGGGTATAAATGAATTTAACCCATAGTATATTACATAGTAAAAAATTATGAGTTACATTTTTAAGAAAACACAGATGTGGATGATAAAGAGGTAATAGTAGATACTTATGTTAAAACAACCTCAGATAATAAAGAGATTGTGAAATTAAACCTTACCTCTTAATTTTCTTTGGTCGAGGGTAGATTAACCTCCTGTATAATGGTGAAATAATTTTTATTAAATTATAAAATAACCATATACATTAATAAGATCTCATATATGATCTTCTAATATTTCTTTGTTAATGATATTTCAGTAGTATCATCGTTTCGGGTGTCAACTAATTCGTTTTCCATTATATAATTTGTTACGTAAGTAATGATTGTTATGGATAGGATGTATATTATTCATATTCAGAATGATATTAAATCTTTAAACATTATTTTTTTAATCATAAAATGAAAATTAGTCTTGAATGGATACGATGGGGAATGAATCTCATCGTGTTCGTGGAGACGGTAATTAGTACGTACACATGAGCGACAATATCATTCTTATGATATTAAAATAGTATATAATTGGATGGTATATCATATATATAATATCATTACCATGTTATATTTATTATTTACATCATTTATACTCATTATTATACCCATCCAAATGATGATGTATTTGATTAACAAACTACACCACGATGTGGAGACGACAATCCGTACGTACGCACGTATGGTGACTTTGTCATTTATTAGATGGATAAGAATAATGAATATGGTTGTACAATTTTCATAATAACATAACAATATATAGAATATACTAGATTTATTATTCTAGAATTGAAAAAAAAGAGGAAGTGGAAGAATAAAATAACTTGAAAGGGGTGATAAAATATTTACCTCTTCTTCGGGTTCTTCCTTTTGATTTGATCAAAAGGGCTTCATATGTTGGATTTATGACTAAAGGAAGGAATTTAGTATAAAATGAGGACAGTTTAAAGGATATTTTAGTAGGGGTTGGTTGAGCCAAATGTCTTTGAAGGTGTGAATTTTTTAGAAGGGGAAGTTCCCTTTTATAAGGGAGGTGAGGGTCACTATAGGAAAAGAATGAAATATTTTTTTATAAAAAAATAATATTCAGTTTCTAATAGATCTAAATTAATTATTTAATGTATAAGGTGGGGATGGGTTGAAAAATCTCAACCAATAGGTTTTAGACAGGTTTAGGTCATCATATTAACCATATATTTTAGATTTAACTCTTAGTTTAATAGATTGACATTTATCATTCTGTGTATGTTTATATTATATGGTTAATAAACATACTATAAACTTCCAAGCAAATTTTAAGTGGTTCATTAATGACATATAAAATATTATTTAAGCCCTATGGCCAATCTTGGATTTTTAGGAATATAATATCAATTAATAATATAATATTTTTTTAAACTCTTTTATGTTAATTTTGACTCTATTTGGTATTTTAATTTTTTTTTTTTAAATTTCTAACAGCATTATTAATTCTAAAAACATTAATTTAATCAGACCTAACATGAAATATTAACTTAAAAAATTAGTGTAATTCATTAAAAGTCTTAATTGATATTTATTTGGTTATATATAATATCAATTATTTTAATATTTCATTTATAAGGTAATTACTGCATCAACAATGTGTCATAAATAAATATAATAATTTAATGTCTAAAAATTATAAATAAAATAAATTTATTAGGAAATTTTTTTATCTTTATAATTAATATTTATAGTAGAATTTATAATATGTATAGCCCTATATTAAAAATATATTAGTTATTAAACATAGATTTTAACTCTTTTAACTCTTCTTTAAATAAAATATTAATAAATGTCCAAATCTAATCCAAGTAGACCAAAGGGGATAAATTTTTATTCCTAAGGTTTTTTTTGGTCAAATTATAATTATCCAATAGAATTAGGACATGTTTTATGGTAATTATGATATCATTTTTACCCTTAATTAGACTATTAACTTTTAACAGTGGTAAATAAAAGTCAAATGTTACCATTCAAAAAAATTATTTTTATTTTTTTCAACCAAATTCTACTTATTGATATTAACCATGTCTCTAAGATTTTTTAAATTAAACTCACAGAAGTGGTAAAATTATGTTTTATGCTAATTTGCAAATGCTCCTAGGAGGTGAGTAAAAGACCTTAAAAAGTTCAATAAAATTTTATATATCTAAAATTATTATAAAATGAATCCAATGAATTATGTTTAACATATATAGGTATTATGTATCTATTTTTACCTAAATTAAATTAAAATAAAATAACTAATTATTTAAATAAAAATTCGGTTTTAACCAATGACGCGGTGTTTTTTCACTATTCATCAAAAATTGAATGTTTTCAGAAAAATACCATAAATTACTCCTAAGCTAAATTTGATATTCCAAATGAAAAAATGAAGTCCATTTTGAAAGATAAAATTGAAAAAATTTCAAAAAGTGGGTATTACTATTCATAAAGGCTAGTTTGATTGGTCAAGGTGTGTTAAAACTCCAAGTTGCGTACAACGCAAGCTACTGCATTATTCAAAGCGAAACATACCATGGATTCTTGGGGAGTTACACATTGTAACAATTGTACCATGTATGTATCTAATTCTTCAAGACTACTAAACTGATAGATACATGGTCATGTGATCCCTTTTATATATGCCATTGTAATAAATTTACCACTAAATTTGGGCTACTGGGGTTGTGGTTTTCATGGTTCATATTTGGTTAAGTTTAGTAGATACCTTGGGAACTAGATGTTAAATAAAAATTATATTTATAATTATTACTTATATTGAGTTTTTATCTCAATACTAATGATGATTTTGAGCTAACTTAGAGAGTGCCATTATTTTGTGATGGCAACTAACAGAAGAAAGGGAATCAATTCTGATAAAAAATTTAGAGACTTCCCCATAGAGAATGTAAATATAGTTAGTGTTGGATCTACGATGATAATGAATATATTTTTACATATTACTCAGGTTATTAAAAATAAACATACTTCACCGAAATTGGATTATTTCATGCAGAATAATCCCCCATCTTTTAATGGGACTACTAATCCAGTGGTAGCTGAGAAGTGGATCAAGTCCCATTAAAATATATTTCTAGAATTGGGATGCAATGTAAATGAAAATTTAGTACTGTCATTATATTGTTTCAAGAGATATTCTGAACAATATTGGTTTTTGATCCAAAATACTAAGGAGGAGGATGAAATAGAAGACATGGAATAGAGGACTTTTAAAGAATCATTCTTCAACAAATATTTCCCTCATGAGTAATAAACTTAAATGAATATAAAATACCTTATCTTAAAGAAAAATAAATAATATAGTGTTCTAGAGAATGAGGATAACTTCATAAGTCTAGTTATGTATGTTATCGATTACAAACATGATTCAAAAAACAAGATTTAAAATTTCATTGAAGGTCTTAATATAATTCTAAAAAATGAAATGGCTTCTCAAACATTTTCATCATATGATGACATAGTAATATGTTCCATATAAATGGAGAATGAATTTTCAAGATCCTATATGTTCGAGGGAAATTAAGTGAATAAGAGGTTTTCTAATAACCCTGGAAAAGGAGAATCATAAACTAAGAATATGGAAATGAAGATATTCACAATATGTAAAAATTGTGTAAAGAATCATCCTTGGAACTGCTTGAAAAGAATTATAGTATGTTATATGTGTGGAAATAATGTTCATCAAGCTAATGAATGCAAGGGAAAAAATAATTATGATGTTCAATGCTTCCACCGTAATTAATTGAGAAATTATTCAAATCAATTTCTAAAATGTTAATGGAATCCACCATATAAGAGGCCTCAGAGAGATTACCAAGATTATATGATCACCACAGCTAATGTAGAAATACCCAATGATTTGGTTGAAGGTGAAATAATCCAATCTATTTTTTTTAATGCATTATTTGATTCTAAATTATCACACCCTTTTATATCTACCCAATTTTCTAAGAAATTAAAATATTTCCCTATTTATTTAATAATTTAGTTATCATCCAAAAATTCTATGGGAACTCTCACTGCAAAAAAATGTTTCAGACACTTCCCATTATGGAAAATAAATGTACTTTATTTTCTGACTTTATCATCATACCTATGGTCAAAAATAATATAATCCTCCATATGGGCTGGATTTCAAAATAGGATTAAAGAATTTATTTCTAGAAAAATGAAATTTTGATTTTTGAGGATGATGTATAATATTTTATCATTAGATAAGAATAGTTATCATCTAATTCTTATCTAGATACACCCCCAGTAGCTTTAATGAATGAAATTTTTTTAGTGGAAGAGAAAATGGCATATAGGGAAGAGGAAATTAATCTTAAAAAATTTATGTACCAATTATACATCAATATATTGATGTATTCCATGTGAAGTTAATTAAACACCCCCCAAATCATGAATTTGATTTTATAATTGATTGAATCCTAGATGAAAGACCAATATCAATGACTCCTTATAGAATTTCCATTGTCGAATTAGTGGATATAAAGAAAAATTCTAGTATTTGAGTATTCAGGTTTTTTCTCCCCTGGTGTTTCTCCATGAGGAGACCCTATTCTCTTTGTTAAGAAGAAATATGAATCCTTGATGATGAGTATTTACTATAGAGAAATCATGCTATTAAAATAAATAAAAAGTATCATCTGCCTATTATTTAGGATTTATTTTATTAATTTCACGGAGCTAAATTTTTTTTGAATATAGAACTTCATTGTAGGAACCGTCAAATTTATGTAAAGAAGAAAGATGTTATAGAGAAAACTTTTCAAACGATTTATGGAAATTTCAAGTTTATAATAAAGGCCTTTTGGATTATTAATGAACCATCCATTTTCATGGTTATAATGAACAGATTATTTAAGTAATATATTGATTATTTTGTGGTAATATTCATTGATGATATTCTGGTGTGTTCTAAAATCTATGATGTCCGCGAGAATCACTTGATAATGATTCTTGAGACTCTAAAAATGAATGATTCATATGGTAAATCTAGAAACTGTGAAATATGGATTCAAGATAACATTTTTCCTCACCCATATTATCTATAAGTATGGAATCTTAGTTGATCCTATAAAGACAAAAGCAATTAAAGAATGTCCTATGTCAACAAGTTTAACCAAGGTAAATATTTTAATAATTTTAGAAGGATACTATCTGTGTTTCATTGAGAATTTTTCACAATTGGATAACCGATTAACCCAGCTCATATATAAAGGGGTTAAGTTCATATAGACAAATGAACGTAGATAATTTTTTGAATAATTGATGAATAGATTAGTCAATGAATTTATTTTGAATCTACCATTAGGAAATGATGGGTTTGTGATATATAGTGATTTATAGAAGAAAGGACTAGGTTGTTTACATATTAAAAATGATATAAGTTATTTCATATTACTCAATGTAGGTGAAGATTCATGGAAAAAAATTTATAACTCGTGATCTTGAAGTGGAAGCTGTAATATTTTATCTGATGATATGGGAACACTATATCTACACTAAAATATGTTAGATATATATAAATCTTAAGAGTTTAAAATAGATCTTTAAAAAAGAAAACTCTTCCTGAGGAAAAGATGATGGAAAAATATATATAATGATTATTATTTCTCAATACACTACCACATAAAATAATAAAATATGGTATAACATTCATTAACTAGGAAAGATCGTGGACTTATAACACAAATGAGGATTGTGAAAGATCCTACATTAATTGATTTAGTAAACTTGGGTATCAGAATTGTTATTGATAGGAAAATAAAACTCCTTTTTCAAATGATTACTAAACTATATTTATAAGAGATTATAAAAAGTTTTCAATCTAATGATGAAGATTTAAAAAAGAGAATTAAAGCCTTTAAGGATGGAATATTGGATGAATTTTTGTATGAAGAGGGAATTATGAAATTTGGAAAGAGTTTATTTGTTCCTTCAATACCTAAGATAAAAAGGTAACTATTAGATGATTTTCATAGATTAAATTTCTCGATTCACCTAGATATTACCATGATGTATTTACATGTGAAAGAATTTTTTGGGGGGGACAATTTGAAGTAGGAAATTTCATACTATCAGTTGAGATTTCTAGTTTTTCAAAAATTGAATGTTGATAGATAGAATCCTAAAAGATTCCTAAAACCTATACCTATTCTTATGTGGTTGTGGGATGGAATTAAAATGGAATTTTTCATTTTATTACCAAGGGACCCTAGAAATAATGAAACTATATGGGTTGTTGTTGATTACTTTATAAAATTGTCCCATTTTCTTACCATAAGAGAATATTTCCCTCTTGATAACCAAAAAAGACTCTATATTATTAAAGTTTTAAGATTTCATGGTTCACCTATAATCATTTTTTTATTGATATCCCCATTTTAAATCAATATTATGGATGATTATTTAGAATTATTTGGATACTAAGCTTCATTTGGGTACTATTTATCACCCTCAAAATGACAGACAGTCTGAAAGGACTATTAAATCATTGTAATGATGGTTAAGATCATTATCACTTAACTCTAAATGTATTTGGGATCAGTATACACCTTTTTTAGAGTTTTCTTATGATAATAGATTCCATTATAATATTAAAATGTAGTCATATGAGGATTTATATGGTAAGAGATGTTTTACTCAAACTTGTTGGGATGATTTTTGTGAGAGGAAATATACAGGATTGGAACTTATTGAAGATAAAATGACAAAGGTCAAGACTATTCAGACTCATACTAAATCATATTAATTTATGAAAAATAATTATACTTATAATCAGAGAAAATATTTGGAATTTCAAATGTGAGATTATATATTTCTTAAAGATTCTCCAAATAAGGATATCATGGGGTTTGGTAAGAGAGTGAAATTAATCCCCAAGTAAATATTACCATTTGAGATTCTTGGATGAATTGTATTTGTATCTTTTTAATTATTAATTCCTCCATGTGTCCCCAAATATCATGATTTGTTCCACATATCATTGATAAATAAGTACATACTAGTCCCAATTCATGTACAAGCCTATGAAGAAATATAAATGGAACATAGTTTTTCATAATGTGAAGAGCCTATCAAAATGCTTGACATAAGAGAGAAATTACTAAGGAATCAAATGACTCACCTCAAAATAATTCTTTAACAAAACTATAAAATGGAAGGAGAAATGTGGGAACCAGAGGATGTTATGAAGAAGAACCACCCTCATATTTTTAGAAGTAAATATTCATGAAAATTTCAAGGGATAATTTTCCAATGGAGGAAATTATATAACACCCCAATATTTTATGGAACTTGTTTTCTTAAATAAATTCAATTCATTTGACAGCTTACGTTTCACACAACACTGATCCAAAAAATGGTGATATACTATCAAATATTAACAAAAAATTTAAATATTAATGTGACAACTAGGATTAGTAATGTGACCATTATGAATAGTAATATGAATGTTAGAATAGTGAAATCACCTATGAATGTATGAATGAGATTTAGGCATAATATAAATGGAAATATGATATAAGTATATGATATTTTTAATTAAAAAATTATTTAAAAATGATAAATTACTTGTTGGTTTTTTTTTTTGGAAAATGGAATATACAATTTATACATGTGACCCAATCATGATAACCAAGGAAATGAACACTCTTGAACGACAAAATTCAATCATGGAATATACAATTTATACATGTTAACAAATCATGTCAACCAATTTATTCCTTTGTTTCCATTAAAAGTCTCTTTTACATTTTCCCTTAAATCACACCGATGATGCTTATTTCTAATGATTCTAAAACACTATTTTTACATGTTTTAACATCATTTAGATATAATTTATCCTGATATATACTTAATTTCCCTTATGAATGTCCAATTATGATTTAAATTCATTCTTTCATGGACAGGAATATGATTACCTTTGGTTATGACTTATTGACAACTTATTCCCTTGTATGTGGAATATATATACTTACATTTTAGTTAAGATCTTAGTTTATTGAACAATTCATTACATATCCATATTTATTGTATCATGGATATGATTATTGTCTTATCTGTATACCAATTTCACATATGATGTTCTCTTTAAATGTTTTTTAACTAGTGAAATATCTACAAATTCACATTTTCTACTCAATAAAGATATATTGATAAGTCATATTGTCCATGAATTAAAAATATGTATGAATAATTATTTGGAATTATAGGGGTGGGTGGTACCAATTATAGATATCCCCTCGATGCATTGATAGGACTCATGAGGAAAATCATTTAGTAACAAACCCTTTCTGTTTGATTCCAAAGAGAATTAGATGAGTTTATAAACACCCACATAAATCGTCTTGTCTTGATAATAGGGGTTCATATTCTAGATACAAGGAGTCCAAAAATTAATCATTTTATTCATTTAGTATTAAGTTATTACATTCCATTATATTTTTACTATGAAAAAATATATGGATTCATTTTCATTATTAGTTTATTTTACGGCATGTGTTTTTCAGTTATTTTAGTTCCCAGAATGACTATGCCTTATTGAATTTTCTACACCTATTATTGTATCATTTAACCCTTATTGAGAATTTTATCTCACCCTTTTTTTTCATTCCACACTTTATGAAGATTAAATCTTTGAATAAGTGTAAATGAAGTAGTTTATTGTCCCTTTTAATGTTATATGTTTAATTACCCATGTAATAAGTGAACCATGAATGTTTCTAGTTCTTCAAGACTACTAAACTAATTGGCCCATAGTGATGCGATCTCTTGTATCTATGCCATTATAATAAAATAACCATATACTCTAGGATACAGCGGTCGGGGTTCTTACTATTTAACAACTCATCATTGATCTTACTATGTCTACCAAGGTATTATTCCTCCTTTCACTAAAACCATTATACAAATGTGTATAAGTAGGGGTGAGTTAAGATATTATTCTACTATACTTTAGGTTATCAATGATATATTTCTTAACATACTCTCCACCATGGTATTGGTGGAGTAAATTAATCTTATTATAAATCTTATTTCCTAATTAATGTTGGTATTTCTTGAAAATATAAAATGAACCTATCTTATAGCATATGAATTATATATATCCATACATACTATCATCATCAATAAAATTAATTATGTACAAAAACACACCCTTTTCCTCTATTAGAAATGGTCCAAATACATCATTATGAATTAATTACAAAAATTATGTCTCCCTTACTCATTTTTATTAGAAATATTGTTTAGTAATCTTCACATGTAAACAATAATAAAAAACATATAGTGGTTGTAACTCAGTTGAGTCTAAATAAATTTTCATTTAATTTCTATAAATTTTTCACATTTACTTGACTAAGCTCAATTTTCCATATATGAGTGTTATATGAGTAATTATATTTAGTTGTATCATTGATATCCATTATTTTTTTTTGAGTTCATGTATACACAATCCATTATAAATATGTGACATAGAAGAACATAAGTTATCATTATAAAAGAGAAAAAAATTTATTTTCAGAAATGAAATAAAACCCCATGGCATCTAAATGCAGAACTCAGATTATGTTTTTTTAAGAAAATGAACATAATAAAAATTATTCAATAAAAGAACCAGATATATATATGAAAATTAAAATTATAATTTCACATTTCCAAGGCTATTAGACTCATTCAATTTGTAGCATGAAGATCCACATCACCCTTTTCAATTTTATAGAATATACTTGGTTCATTTACATGAATAAAACTTTTTGAGGCACAAATTGTTTTCAATACCCAAAATATAGATAAATAAATATTTCATTCAATGAGAAAAATATAATCCACAAGCTTCTTTTTCCCAGAACTAAAATTCTTCTTTTAGTGGCCTTTGTAGACACATGAAAATTGGCCTCCATTCTTCTCATTTTCATCCCTCTATGTCTTTGAGTTTTTTGAAGGATGGTGCATATGTGTATTTTATTTCAGCTTATCCTTATAACACTTATCCATTAACTTCCTCCTAATTTTCAAAATAAGAACTAAATAAGTTTTATTCTTCATATTTTTATCATTTTTGATAACTAAATAAAAATGTTTTGGGATTTATTTTATCATGATTATCATATTATAATTAACATTAAATGTCAAAAATAATTATGGTAAAGAGGGAAAAATGAGATCATTTTATATTTTATGGTTTTCTTGAACACTAGAGCTTCATGTCACTCAATGTACCTACTCATCTTGAATACACGGGTATCATCTTGATTTTCTTCTGCTAGCTAGCACTTATACAATTCAATGGATATCTCATACCATTCCTTCAATGCACTACCTTGATATAAAAATTGGGGATGAGTTAGCATCTTGTTGGAATCTTCGGGCCCATGCATTTTCTATATTTGACTTGACAAAGATGAAAACATTATACACTATACTTTTAATGCATCATATAAATTATTTTTCTATTTTACATTATCCACCTTTATTTCTCCCCATAGAAGCTCAATAGGAAGTAAGGACTCCAGCAAATAAATATTCCTCTCTTGGAATAACATTATGCGCAAGATCCTATAACAATCTTGAAATTTATGGAAAGTTAGGATATTTTTATAATCTATAATTGATCACAGTGACAATTCTCTAGTGGTTTTGGTGATTTCCATCTTATCTAAAAAATAAAATTAGATGCTATATTTTTTTCATGATTACCTATTTATAAATTTTTTATTAATTTATTATATCATTAAAAGTATCCTACTATTTTATCACACATTAGTATCCATCACTATTAGATTTAAAATACCCATTAACGTGAGTATTCTAGTGAAATGGATCCTTGTGACCTCCCGACATAGTCTACATGCTTTTCAAATTGTACTTTCTTAAGAGTTTTAACATAGGCAGAAGACTATACGACTACATTGACTTGTGGTTCCTTAAACTGTGGTGTGAAGTAAAAGCTTCTTGGAATAATAACCATGATTCCCTCAATACATTGTGTTCAAATTTCTATCAAGATATATTTGGACACTTTTAAATAAAATATTTAGTTAATTAAATCCATCACCCACATAATAAATACCATTTGGTAGGTGGAACCCTCAACTTGGGTAGGTGTGAACCGCTTATACCCTATTTTGTTCAAATTTGAGTGATGAAAGGTTTTTATGAAATAATATTTCTTTGATGGGTTATAAAACTTTTCAAGGAATGTAATCTATTTCTATTAAATATTTCCATAATATGTTTCCATGATAAAAACTAAACATACATTAATATAATACATTCATCATATTATTTGGAATTTTTTATATTCAGTATTTTATCTGTCTTTCTACAAACATGGAAATGCATAAAATAATAAGAAATTCATAAAGGAAATAAATTAACCCACTAGTCATGACCATTTAGTACTTGTTGATCCATTTAAACTCAATATATCAACCATGAACTTGGGGAATAATACCATAGTCAGGTCTTGACTCATATCATAGCTTATCCTCGGTCCAGTGTTGTCACGTATCATCTGGGTTACCACCTTACCATGGCATAGTCCATGCCTTATATCATCATTCTCTATTGTAAAAAATGTACTCTCTTACAATCACCAAATGCAGTTGTAATTATAAATTAATTAAATTAACCTAGATAGGGATAGTCAGTCATAGATCAAGACCTGTTGATAGGTAAAACAGAAGCGTGATAAAACGTTAAAATGTAATAAATTTAAACTCAAGAGAAATTAAAAAATATATTTATTTATATAAATTCAAAGAATTTAATTTCAGTCGGTCTCATAACTATTTATATTATTATTCCAAAAATAATATTAATCAATGAATGTAATTTTTATATCATTATTAAAGTATTTTGTTTCAAATAATAAAATCATTATTATTTTTAAACCAAAAACATTAATTTTTGATAAATTTTTAAAGAAAAATCATGGCCCTCAGAACCCACCCTATCCCATTGTGGATCATATAGAACCCGCCACAACCAGTTGTCTATTGAGAAGACCCTATATAGAGAAGTTTCTAGTCTGTAAGGCCTACCATGACCCGTTCTAGGCCGAACTAACCTAGTTTTTTAGGGGTAACTAAATCTATACAAGGTTTAACTGATAAGGCGGTTAACATGCTAGTATTGAAAGAAGAAGGGGGTCTCCAATTATAGTGATTGGTTAATGGTCGATCTTGGTTGGGTAGGAGGGTGGTGGCTAGGATATAGCTTGGACCATTGAGTGGCGTGACATGAAATAGGTAGTGTGACCTGTTGACGAACATGGTGGCCAAAATTGGAAAGTGGTCAGAGGGAGATGGTGTGGATTTTTTTAAATTTGTTTTCTAAAAAAAGATTAAAAATAATAGGTTAATTTTTTTTTAAAAAAATATACCTCAAATGTGGCATCGCTGATGCCCCCATCCATTCCCCACACTGCCTTGTCCCTGAATCGATGACATTGCAAAGGTAGTTGGGGGATGTCACCATTCCCTCAGCTCCCTAAAAAAAGGCACCCCCTTCTCCTCACATAAATTTTCTCCCATATCCCATAAACCCATTGCTTCACCCTCTAAAAAAATCAATTTCTAGGTGGTGGAATTGATGGTCCAAAAAAAGGTCCTGTTTTTTATGAAGCATCATTTAGATTTTTTTTATTTAATTTTATGTTTTTACTTATTTAATTGAATTATTTTTAATTTATTTAATTTTTTAAATATTTTAGTTTGTTCTAAATATTTTTTTCATTTTGTTGTTTAATTTTTTATATACATTTTGTAATAACAAAAATTATTAGTAATGATCAAGTATAAAGAAATTATAGATTAAGTAAAGAATCACATAGTATTAAGGATTGTGAAATTTTTGTAGCATAACGATTATGTGGTTATCTAAGCAATCAAATCTCTGTTTGGATACAA
Source organism: Viscum album (assembly GCA_963277665.1). NCBI lineage: Eukaryota > Viridiplantae > Streptophyta > Magnoliopsida > Santalales > Viscaceae > Viscum > Viscum album. The sequence continues at coordinate 253,529,995 of OY728128.1, read as the reverse complement.
ACAAGTGGATGTGGCTCTGGCACAAATTTACCTAGGGGTAAAACCTAAAAACACCACTTTGAGCTAGACTCGAATGGGAAATGGTGCATGACAATGGGCCTTTCTGCACTCCTAGTTTGAAACTCCTGGGAAATATTCAAAAGATAATTCATATTTTCCTTTAAACTACAAGAACACCTAAGAAAATAATTATCAAATTAGTATATTTATCAATGATAAAATGATAGTTATGATGATATGAAATAAAATGAACAAGGAAAAGGCATTAGAGAATGAAATTTGTTATTAGTATGTGTTTTCTTTTTATTCAGTTATTTTTTAAGTAGTTTAATTAGCAATATATTGATTAGAAATAATATGTATTATTAGAAATGATTAATTATAGATATATTAATGATAGGATATTATTAAAAATGAATAGATATCATTAGTTATTTATAATTAACTAATTAATATCCTATGATTAATGATTAAATAATAAATAATTAAAGAATAACTTAATAATGATTAATTAGTGATTAAATAATGATTTATTAGTTAAAAATTATACTAAAAATTTAATACAATTATTTCGGAAATAAAAATATGTTCTTAAGTCTTAGTATCATTAATATTATATAGTTTAGAAATAATAGTTTTTATTAGTAATTATTAATTATTGATTAATTAATGAATAATTTAGGATTAAAAAATGAAATCATGTAATGATTAGATAATAATACTTATCATTGATAAAATGAAATTTATGATTATATAAAATGAAATTTAGAAGAAAAAACACATTAAATTACACTTGAATTTTTTACAACATACAAGAAATACCGTGACATTTTTAAATTAAACAAAGTTTGGATGAGATGAGAGTGACTTTGGAAGTGAGGTAAAATCCAGTTTATTTTTATTTGGTAGCGTAATGAAATCATATAAATATATGTTCTTAATAAGTTAAGTACATAATTTTAGAAGATGTTATTAATATATCAAATAAAAATCTGTTGGGTTTTACATCACTTCTGAAGTAATGATCATATCATCCAAACCATGTTTTGTTGAAAAATGTTGTTATTTATTGTATGTTGTAAAACATTTATGTGTTTTTATGTGTTTTTTATGTGTTTTTACTCAATATTATTGACTAATTGAATAATTATTAACTAATTATTAACATAGTAATGATTAACTAGTGATTAATGAATGATTTACTTAGTAAAAATTGTACTATGAAACATTAGTATCATAGTTTAGAATATAAGAAAATGTTTTAAAATTTTAGTATCATAAATATTATGTAGATTATAAATAATATTTATTATTAGAAATGGTTATTTATAGATTAATAAATTATTACCATAGGATTTAATAATAATCCATATAATGATTAGCTAACGATACTTGTGATCCGATAATGTGAAATGAAGAAGAACAAGCATATTAAATAACATATTAATTCATTATAACATATAATAAATTCATTGGAATTTCTCAATAGAATGTGGTTTGGATGAGATGAGTCTCACTTCATATGTGAGGTAAAATCCATATTATTTGTAATTTCTAGCTTAATAAAATCTATGAAGGATATTCACTTCACTTTTGAACTTTCAAATGTTTTTGGCCTTCTAATTACTTCTAACATGACCTCAATGATATTTCATTAGAATGTCATAAGCTTTTTAATGTTAAAAAGTGAAGTAAATATATTTTTAATATTTTACTAAGTTTTAAATAAAAAATATGTTTGATTTTACCTCATCTCATGTGAGACTCATCTCATCCAAAATACATTTTATTAAAAAATCTCAATGAATTTATTGTATGTTATAAAGCATTCATCTGTTATTTATTGTTTTTTTCTCATTAATTTCATTTTATATGATCATAAATGTAATTTTATCAATGATAAATAAATTAATTTGATGTTTCATATATTTTTAACTTAGTTTCCAAAATATTATTTGACTTATATTCTAATAAAATTTTATATAATGAAATATTACTAGAATATTTTACGGTATAAAAAGGAATCCGAAAATTACATTCTAATAAATTTCATATGTTCAACCATAAATGTTAATATTTGTTACAATATTATAATTTTGATTAAAGAAACTTTGTTGACATAGAGAGCCATGTTTTCCTGCATGTACTTTTATGGGGAGGTTATTCCAACTGAGCAAGGAGCATCTTGCAGTACAAAACAAATAAAAGTGGTTAGTATAGCTTATTGTGTAATCCTAAGTGACCTTCAAGAAAAAATTCGTGATTACTTAAATCTGAGACCCAATTAAGAGATCAAGTCTATGAGCTATATATATTTTCAATTCCAAGCAACACTTTGGTATCTAGCTTGTCTGTTGGTTGCTGATGCGCAGTGGGTCCAAGTAATAAATTTATTTTCTCAATGTTCATATGGTACTATGATGGAGTTATATGTTGATGTTTCTACTGTACAACAACAACATCCAGTTGTATGAAGACGTATAATTACAAGAGTAGTTGAAGATAGTCTTCCCCCTGAAGTTAAGCCTCATCCAAATGATGTAGACGAGGAAAACCTTGATGATCTCATGGATATTCTAGGAAATCCTACATCCGATGGGGAGTTTCATAATAAAGGCAAGGATAGAGAAAATAGTGTCGATGAGGAGGAACCTGAGGAAGTTAGGGATAAGGTTTTGAGAAATGCAATAGTTGTATTATAGACTCGACCTACAATAAATCATCCACCACTTTTCGGATCTTGGTCAGAAGTAATGACACACGTGCCTGAATTCGACAATATTGTTCTCACACCAGCAACTGAGTTTCCCATAGTTATACCGTATATGTTTAGCGAGCTTGAAAAACCTTATAAGTTGGATGTAATTTTCCATGTAATGATGCATTAAAAATCACTCTAAAGATATTTCACATTGAGAGGAATTACAGATACATTGTCCCAAAATCTTGTCATAATAAATATCTCATACGGTGTGATATGTCTGAGGATGATTATAGATTTCAATTGAGGGAGATTATGGAAATTTTATTTTGAGGTTGAAGATTCTCGAGGATTTAGGTACCTCATACTTGTATCCAGCCAAGCATGACACAAGATCATAGCTCATCGGATGTAGAATTTATGTCATCCATTGTTTTTGAGATGATTAGGAAATGATAATATGTTTTGATATCCCTTATGAAAGAGAGGATACCATAGACAGTTGGTTATAATATTTCCTATAATAAGGCATGGATGGAGAAACAGAAGGAAATTGTGAAGGTCTATGGTGATTGGGATCACCCATATCTGGTTTTTCCATAATTGATATCCATACTGAGGTATCATAAACAAATTATCTTCCATATTGATAAAAATGAACATGTGTCTCACAATAACCAACATGATCCATCTCAGGTTCAATTTCATCACTTGTTCTGGGCATTCCCTTCCTTTATCTCTGCATGTGGTTTCTGCCAACAGTTCATTTATATTGATGGAATGTTTCTATATGGAAAATACAAGGGGTGTATTTTCTATTTTGTAAACCCATGATGGAAACCCTTCACCACTTCCTCTTTCCTTTTCCATTGTAGAGAGACAAAATTATGAATCATGGAGTTGGTTTTTGGCTTGTATTAGCAACCATTTCACTAATATTAGGGGTGTCTGTTTGATATCTAATCAACATTAAGAAATTAATGAGGCAATAAATGCAGATAGTGATACATGGAGATACCTAAATGCACATCATTGGTTATATATTAGACACATCACTATCAACGTGCGTAAACAATTCCACAACAAACTGAAAAAGAAGGAAATCACGAGGCTTGGTATGCATTGTCTTTGTTATTTTTAACTATTTCAACATAAAGATAAAATAAAATTACGTGAAATATCATCTATTTTGTGTATCATATTAGTCAGATGAATGGTGGATTGAAGAACATTTCGAACAAATCATCCATTATAATGAAGAAGTTTATGATTATATAATACAGATACCAAAAGAAAAATGGACATTGGCATATGATGGGGGTAAGAGGTATGGACACCTGACCACAAACATTGTAGAGTGCATCAATGGTGTCTTCAAATGGCTTCATAAGTTACCTATTACTTCCCTACTTTGGGAGACATTATATCATTGCGTGAAGTATATTTTTGATAGACAAAAACTAGTATAAGACAGAATACAATAGGGGATAAGGTACAGAATACACTTTAAACAAGAGATTGAAAAGAAAATTGAAAAGATTTTGCATATCATGTATGCCTTATTCAAAGATAATAATCATGATTTGAAGTTCAATAGAATTCGTACCCCATCCCAAATAGCATCGGTGAAAAAATAGTGGTATTACTGGAAACAGGGTAATGTCAATGTAGAAACTTTTAGGCCTTACAGTTTCTATGCACACATGTCATCGCAGCATGTGCCTCTGTGAATATATCTTGGAAATCATATGTTGATCTAGTATACTGGATGGACACAACTGTTAACTATTATGTTGCACCATGGATTCCTATTATGGAGTTTCATTATTTCCCAATGCCCATAGATCAGGTGATAGTGATACTTGGCATCAATTGGTTGCATCCCCATGATATATTGAAGTCCAGCAGGATGTGGAATGACATGTACCAGCCTCAAGAACAAGGGAAGAGTTTGATATGTGCAATATTTCATAAATAAAGTCATAACCGGAAATGATACCCTACCATTTTTAGGTCGATTTCACACTCTCAGCCACAATGATGTATTGTCTTGTGAGATTATCAAATTTTAAATTATATGTTATTATCTCTTATTTTCTACCTCTGTTTTCTAAACCCTAAAATCCAAAAGCTGAACACTAAACCCAAAAAATATTGACGTATTGTGTCAGGTTTTACCGGTGTGTACTACTAAAGGGTGGTTATACAAACTGATAAAGGATCTTGTTATACTACACAACCCACAATAGAGGTTAGTATAGCAGATTATATATAATTATCTAATCTTTAAGAAATAATTTGTGGGAAATAAACCATCATGCAGGAGGAATAGTTTAAACAGTGATGGTGATGGAATGAGTTTACGTCATCATCATCATCGTTATCACTGTTCCTCCTATGTCGTTGTTCATTTCCCACAAATTCATTCTTGAAGTTCAGTTGGTGTTACAAAATCAGATATACTAATGAGGAAAAATAATCTTGAAACATACTATCATGTGGATAGTCATAAGTAAATTAAACAGCACACCATTTTCTTATAAACATCTACATAACAATGAAAAAAAATTATATATATAAATATATAAAACCATATTTTACAAAAAACCCTTTTCTAGGTAAAATAATATCTTAACAACATGTTAGTAATATGTTTTGAAAAACATGAAGACATCCTCCATTCATTTCGAAAAAATAACTTCATAAAATAATGTGAATAAACATGGTGTTTCTTGTATTCTACAAGTCATATCATTCTAATGATCATAACATTATATTTACATTTTACAGTTATGACTCAATACATTTGTTTATATACAGATGGATGATACCATACTACTCACTCAATAGGATAGACTTATTTCTTAGGTCGTGTAAGATGATAGTGAGGATCGATCGATCAGGGTGCATTGAGTGTACTATTATCATCACATGGAGCTTCCACATTCCATTACACCATACTTGCACCACGCTAGATTCTTTAGAACTTTTATGTCCTATTTCACATTTGTTGACCATCACCTTCTTATTTCCCTCTTGGAGAGGTGTAGACTAGAGACACACACATTCCACCTGCCAGAGGGGGAGATAACAATAACCCTCTAGGATGTGGCAGTTCCTCTCGGTCTTCCAATCTAGGGGAGAGCCATTATTGTACCCACTCATGCATCGTGGCCTGACCTTTCACAGTGATTGTAAGGCATCAACATTTTTTCCAACCGTAGGGCTACAGATGGAGGATCAATATTTATGCCTTGGTTGGAGGTATCAATTCTAGATTTACCCGATGATGGTTGTCAAGAAAACTATCATGTGTTATGTACGTGCATATATATTATGACACGTTGGAGGAACCATGTGTATTGATAACTCGAGGATGCACGTGCACATGATGTATGTACCCCTAACAGAGGATATTGATCAAGGTGGGACATACATCTGGGGACTAGCCTGCTTGGAATACATGTAAAGAGCATTATGCAGGCTATCCCATAGGGACAACACAATTCTCGGGGGATGCATCATCCTTATTTATATTTGTTCATAGGAGCACATACCTATGTTCCTCCCTGAGCTTGCTGGTCCTCCGACCAAGATGGAGGCACTGCATGACGCTTCACATGGATGCTAGTATGATCGCTCATTTCTATTGGTTTTTGATGCTTCTAAAAGTTATTGACATTAATTTCTCATTATTTTTCACCATCGATGTTTTATTTTACAGATGGTGTCAGTAATATAATTTCCATATAGTTCTGAGACAATATTTGGGGGTATATCGGTTTCAATTGGACTGTCTCATACCTAGAAAAGTATGTATATAGAATATATCATTGTCTAACAAATTCAATAATATTTTCAACTTTGGTTTTTATTTAGGATTTTTTTTTTGAAAAAGGTCACATGTCATTTCAGATTTCATGGCTTCTATACGGGCCTATTATGGGCCATTTTCTTCCATACTACACCGTCGGGCTTGAGGATTCTATGGTTATAGTCTCCCTCATTCACTACCATATTATTGAGTGGAAGCATCCTGATTGTGTTAGGATCTAGTTTTACTGTGCTTATTCGATTCCATTACCGCTGAGATAGACATAGCAACTTCATGGGGTGAAGCTGATAGGGAGGAAGGATGAGGATTGGCGCCGATTACATGCCCTCTTTCTCGACTGCTGGTGCATATGTGCAGAGTTTCGTATCTAGGGGGTATATATGGATTGATTATTTCTTTCAGAGATGTTTGAGTACAATCTATGGTATAGACTAAAGTCTATATTGTATCTTACCTGACATGATAATGAGATTTACAGGATTTTATGTCAATAAATTTCCATTAATTTTTTTGTTGACCTATTTTATAAGTCATTTTGAATCACATTATAGGGAAGTGACTCCATGAATCGTGTTCGCATGAGTGATGAAGAGGAGGATGGGGTTTTTAGCTAGGAATCCATCTATACTAAAGTATTGGATCTATGTTCATCTTATCATGTGCTTTCTGAGAGAAACATCGAGCATCTAGTCCGGAGAGAGGAGGTTCCTTCCCCGGGGAACATCATGCAGAAGCTGCTAGTGCTGAGGATTCAGGAAGACTGCAATGTAGATAACATTATGTTGCATATGAGGCCTCACCTGTTCCACAAGCAGAGGCCGCCCCTCTAGGACTCTAGCCTCAGTTGATTCAGGATGTGCCTAGGTGGCATGGGATCCATCTTTCTTGACATGATATCCACAGTTCTCTCCATATTGGGGTCCAGATATATCAAGCCTTGGGGTTCATATCCATCACATCCTTGTGATCTAGATGCATCACTTATTTGGGTTATAGCTCCATCGTAGGCTTGGTTCCCCAATGCAATAATGGAAGGTTATTCTACCACCCTAGTGGGAGAAGGATTGGGAGCACAATTCGAAATATAGTTGACAGCTCCTCCCACTGACACATAGTTGGAGGATACAACAATTGATGTAACAGTGCTCGATGATCACCCCTTTCTAGGTCATTAGACTCCATAACAAACTCGAAGAGAACATCCAGTTCGTAGACCACTATGTGGGATTAAATCTTCTTTCCATAGACATAGACATTGATTGTACATGTTCATTTAAATGTTTTATTTATATTGAAATGAAGATACTACTATTATTATCATCCCTACATATATGTTTATCCAATGTTTTAATTCTCATTAATATTTTTGGCACATTTTATATTTGACAGCTTTCAAAGTTAACTACTTGAAACATAGGAATAATTATTAAATTTCAATTAGATGACTTTAAAAGACAATAAAATATAAAAACAATATAAATAAAATTTAAACGATAGCCTCAATATCTAAAAATTTATTGAAAATAAAGAGTTTCATAAATAAAATAAATAAATTAAAATGAAATGAATGTACGAAATGTTACTTGGAATTTAGAGTGAAAATAAAGATTATCGAGGAGGATCCAAATCCACCTACAAGACATTGAAATCCTAAAAAATATAAACTATAAAACCCATATAAATAAAAATTAAAAGTTATACTATTTATTATATGTTTAACCCATTTTTTAATTTTCATTTATATTAGTCTTATAGTTTTTATTTTATAGGCTAGTAAAGTCACGTAGTTCAGAAATTTTTATGTTTCAGGTAAGTGGATTATAAAGATTGTAAATTATTTTTCATGAACTTTTTTTTACAAAATTATTTTTATTTTTGAAATTTTCTTATATGCATAATCCATTTTTAAATATTCATTTTTTTGGTCTTATAGTTTATATTTTATAGGCTAGAAAAGTAAAAAACTATAATCTTTTTTAAGTTTTATTTAGGTCAATTAGAAAGATTAAAAATTATTTTTCTTAAACATTTTTTTCAAAATTATTTTTATTTTTTACTATTTCTTATTTTTTTAATACATGTTTTAATATTAATTTATATTGGTCTTATAGTTAATATTTTATAGGCTAGAAACATCATATACTTGAATCATTTTTATGTTTCAAGTATGTGGATTAGAAAGCATATAAATTATTTTTCATTAACATTTTTTAGAAATTTTTTATTATTTTTGACTATTTATTATATATTTAATTGATGTTTTAATTTTCATTTATATGTGTATTATAGTTTATATTTTATTGGATTGAAAATTCATGTACTTTAAACATTTTTATGTTTCAAGTAGGTGGAATAGAAAGCTTATAAATTAGTTTTCATGACCATTTTTTAAGAAATTATTTTTATGTCATACTAATTATTATATATTTAATACATGTTTTAATTTTCATTTGTATTGATCATATATTATATATTTTACAGGCTAGAAAAGTAACGTACTTGAAATATTTTTACATTTTAAGTAGGTGGATTACAAAGTTTATAAATTATATTTCATTAACAATTTTTATGAATTTTTTAATTTTAGACAATTTATTTTATGTTTAGTCCATGTTTTAATTTTTATTTATATTTGTCTTGTAGTTTATATTTTATATGCTATAAAATTCATGTACATGAAACATTTTTTTGTTTCATGTAGGAGTATTAGAATGATTATATATTATTTTTCATCATCATTTTTTATGAAATTATTTTTATTTTAGACTATTTTTTATATGTTTAATCCATGTTTTAATTTTCATTTATATTTTCCTTACAGTTTATATCTTGTTGGATAACAAAGTCATGTACTTGAACCAATTTTATGTTTCAAGTAGGTGTATTAGAAATCATATAAATTATTTTTCATCAACATTATTTGTGAAATTATTTTTATTTTCTACTATTTCCTATATGTTTAATCCATGTTTTAATTTTCATTTATATTGGTCTAATCATTTACATTTTATATGTTATCAAATTAACGTACTTGAAAATGAGATAAATTATGTTGAAACATTTTTTTTAGATATATATATATATAATAATAATAAATTAAAATTTTACATATATGAAAATGAATAATTTAAATAGAAAAAAATAGTTTTAGGTCAATGGAGGAATCATCGATGCTGCCTTTAATTCATATTTTATAAAAATAACATACTCTTTTATTAAAAAAAATCCGAAAAAATATTAACAAATAAATATGAGGTGGAGGAGTCCAGCACCAAGGGGTATTTACAAAGTTTAGAACTGGGAAAAATAGCAGGGGATGTCGATTAGGATAGTTTATGATGGTATAATTTGGTTCCGGAAGTGCAGCTGTCGGAGGGGTTTAACCAAGGAGATTGTGATGGTTGTCTCATAGAATGGGAAGTGAATAGTGATGGGATGGCTCTGATAAGGCGTAGCCATGGTGAGGGCCTATGGGGGGGTTCTGGATTGAAATCTTCCTCTTGAAGCATACATATGATTTTTTAACAACCATCGATAGTTGGTAACAATTCACCTTTCTTTATATTATACTTCAGTGGGTCCAACTTACTTTTATTTTAAAAAAAACCTTTTTTGACCTACACTATGTCCCCTCAAATACTTATTCATTTTTTTCTTTTATATTTGTTAAAAATGATACTAAAAAATTCCTTCCCCTATTAAATTTTATATAAATTTTTATCACAAATGTGTGGAATTTAATGTCCCAGACTGGAGCAATTTCGACAACCCAAATCAAGCCGAATCCTTGGTGGAATTTTCAAGGCGACCAGAATCATCACTAAAATTACCTGTGAATTTTTCGTCAGGATAAAAAACATATATTAAAATATATTTTCTATGTAATATAATAGCCATAGAACCAAAAATGATCTATATTAATTTTTTCTGATTGCCAAAACATGGTAATCTTAAAACAGATCAATTCACAATCAAACCCATTGGGATAGAATTGAATACCTATAATTAATTTAATTCAAGTTAATTTTTCATTAGCACAGAAAATTCATGTGTTTTATCTGATTCCAATTTATGGTATCGAGGGATGCAGTGAAATCTATATATAAGTTTTTCTTTACTGAAGAGATGGAACTTTGTCATCTACTATGATTTCTTCCCCAATAACGTTCGAGTATATCTTGTGAATATTTCAAAATACAGTAATTAAACACGAATTATTACCTCATTTATATAGACTTTTTTTAGACATTAGCTCATCTATGGTGGCCATTCTTCAAAGGATCTAAGGGCGAATCCCTTAAAATCATCCACACAATCTGCAATATTATTTACTAATTATGATCATGTAATTATGGATACTAGCATAGAGATCCAAATATTCTTTTTATGTGGGAATGATCACAATTATATTGTCCATTTTATCCATGAATTAATTGTTTGATCAATTTCCCAAACATAGCCATTTTATCTCTAGGATTTCAGAGGAGAGTAAAGCTCTCAGTTTCTATTGGAATTTATGATAATTAGAATTAGAGTATCTCCTCTCCATATAATGTGGGAGGTAAAATACCAAGAAAGGGTTCCTCAGACACCTTATATCAACACCCACAAATAAGTGATAAATGAATCATTATGAAAAAAAATACATCATAAACTTCATTTATATTCTTAATCACATACTTGTAATATATAATAAATATATTACATGAAAAAAAGACCATTCCAATCGAATTTTAATTTTTTTAAAATTAATTTAACATTTAATATTAAAATATTAATAATTCATATATTATTCTCCATGTATTCACATAATACCTTCTCAATACATTAACTAAATATATCCAACCCAATTACTGTATAATAAAATAATAATGTATTTATATATTGGTTATAATTAATTCTTTGTTGAATTATGGACCCCATAGTGGGGTCCAATCATATCCTATATTTATATTCACTTGAATATGGCGTATTCTTGAATAAACTATTATGTGTGACCCTCTAGACCCCTATCTCAATAACAGAGAGTATTATTCTTAGAACATAAATTGATTTTAGTATGCATCAAGACCCCTAGAGTGATAAGTAAGAGTAATCATGATGACAACCTTCCTATGAATACTCACATTATAATATAATCTCTTTGTCTTGTGATATCTCATAAAAAGGTATGCACATATTTTTCATCATCCATAATTGTTTTATAATTTTTTGATCTAATGGGATTGACTAACATTATTTAACCATAGAAATTAATTTATAAAGGTAATATCATCCTAATCAACAGACCCCAAGATATCACTTACTCGACATAGAAGATAAAATTCTATCTAGACCATTCAACTGACATCATACCACCAAAGACAAACCTTAAAATAGCTAACTTGATACAAATTCAATGACATGTTTTTTCCTACATCAATTTATGCTATCAAATTTCACACATTGATAATGATCTCATGTCAAAAAACCAATACACATATTCATAGATAGGAAAAAAACTATAACTCTGAAAAAATGTGGTGTTCTTATTAGTGGGTCTTGTAATGGCTCTAATTTTACCAATTTTTTTGAAACATTAAGGGAACATTCTGGGATCAAGCACTGAGACGGCATGAAATTATAAGTTACGGTGTGCCTAGAATATTTTGAAGAAAAATGTTGTGTTTTTAACAATGCACGTGAGAGATTCTCATGAAAAAGTAGAATAACTTATGAATAGGTGGCTGGATCAAAAATATAAGGGCACCATTGTGCTTATAGAAATTACTTTACCAAAGGTGTGACTTAACATTAATCATCATGGGTCTTTTGTGGAGAAACATGAAAATTGAATAACTGTAAATAAAATAATAAAATAAAATAATTTTATTTTTACAAGCCTTATAACTCAAAAATGGTAACTTGAATTGGAAATCAGAGCCCATCATTGAGTTTGTAAGGGGGTTTTTTCTTTAAGAGAGGCCCAGCCTTGCCTGGCGCAAGCCATCTGTGAAAGATAGTTTTTGGACGTGAAAATCATTAAAATATATTAACAAAAAATATATTATTTAGCATTATGTGACGATTCAGTGGAAGTTTCACTTTTTAATAAGCCTTATCAGAAATACAAGGTTATCTTCATAACCTTGGAGCTTCCCAAAGTCAAGTAGATGGAGACTCTCTAGCCGGAAACAACATATTGGAGGTCAAAACTTGGATCAAGAATCGACGAATGACGACGACACATATTTGTTCTTCATCAAAGATCGATCCAAACACCAGGTTGGGGGTATGTTTTTTTTTTCCTCCCCTGTTCTTTATCCCTTTGATAAACTTAGGATAAGTCAATGAACAGACTAATAAATGGGTCATCTGTATTGTCGGTTGGGTTTATTCTATTGTGGGAAATGCTATCGGATTGATACATGTTAGAATTTAATTATTTCCTCTTCATCTATTAATTTATGACATGGATGGATCAAAGTCGACACAAAAAAGGCCCAGATCCTCCCATTTTGGTCATTCATGTGTCTTTCCTTTATCCATTCCTCGTTCATCAATTCTTTCATTTTCAAGATCAAAGGATCATTGTGCCTTTGATCCGTGGGGAAATTATATGTGTTGGGATCCAACAACGTGGTGGTGTAAGGCGATGACAGTGTGAGGCGGTGGCTGGGGGTGGCAGCTCTGACCATATCAAGTGGAGCATGAAGAGGTGAGGCCTCTAGTGGGGTGACTGCTAGCAGAGGTGGTTTAACGGTCACTGGAAGGGCGACTGGTGGTGGCAGAAATCCATGATCCAAGTGGGAAGTCAGTTGTGATGCAGCATGGTCCAATGGGACTCACTAGTACAAAAACTATTTTTAACGTCACCATTTTCCAGGTCGGTTTTTTAGAACCGACGTGAAAATATCTAAAAAACAATTTATCAAGTCGATTATTATATAACCAACATGAAAATCCATTATATTTGATTTTTCACATTACTTATATATGAACTGACATGAAAATTCCATTTTTGTTCATTTTTCAGGTCGATTATTATAAAACCGACGTTAAAAATCTATTTTCCAGACTTTGTCACATCGGTTCTAAATAACCGACGGGACAAATTAATATTCATGAATTTTCACATCGGTTATTAAATAAACAATGTGGAAATAGATTAAAAAAATTTATTTCATTTCTCAATATTAGATTTGAAAGGTCATAGTGCTCAAACGGAGTTACGAATCAAAAGTTATAGGCATCGTAAGTTGATCGTCTATAAATAATGTCTTAGGAAAGGCCAATTTCTAAAGGCCATAACTGTTAATCTGTAACTCCGTTTGAGCTTCGAGACATATCAAATCAAATATAGAGAAATGAACTATATGTTAGTTAACTTTTTTCACGTCCCTTATTTAATAACCGACATGAAAAATAACTCTTCACGTCGGTTATTAAATAACCGACGTGAAAAAGTAATGAAAATTGATTTTTCAAGTCAGCTAATAAATAATAGATGTAAAAACGAAATAAAAATTTATTTTTCAAGTCTGTTATTAAATATCTAAATTGATATAGGTTTACATGAATGTGGTTTATTACACAAGCCTCGATTTGATAGGTCACAGAGCTCAAACAGAGTTACGGATCAAAAGTTATGAGCATCGGAAGTTGATCATCTCTAAACAAAGTCTTAGGGAAGGAGAATTTCTGAAGGCTATAACATTTAATCCGTAACTACGGTTGAGCTCCGTGACTTATCAAATCGAAGCTTATGAAATGAAATACATTTTTTTTAACATTTTTTACATTTGTTATTTAAATAACCGACCTGAAAAAACCATTATAATTAATTTTTCACATTGGTTATTTAATAACTGACGTGAAAAAGAGATAAAAATTGCCTTTTCACATCAGTTATTAGATAACCAATGTGAAAAATAAGTGAAAATTTTAATATCCTTTCATGACGGTTATCATAAAACCAACGTGAAAGATAATTTTCATATTTCTCCAACGTGAAATTTCAATTTTTTTACATCACAGTGTCGACATTTCCAATTGCTGCCTAAAATTTTTAATACCACATTTTCATTTATCAAATAAATTTTATGTTTTCATTGTACACATATCCTAATTTAACAATCATTTATTTCAACCATCATCATTCCCTTAACTATAATTGTTTAATATTCAACGTGAATCAAGTATTTCCTATTTCCACAATCTCCTCAAGGTATTTTTAATTTTATATCCACGATATATTGTTTTTATGATTTGTTTTCTTAATAGATCTACCATTTAACCATCATTTCTTCCAACCATCATCGTTCCACCAACTCAACTTGTTTGATCTTATAGGTGAATCCATTATCTTATCTTTTCGCGATCTCGTCAAGGTATTCATACTTATTTTTACATGATTTATATTTTTTATGAGTAGTTTTCTTAATTGATATACCATTTAAGGATTATTATTTTATTATAATGACGTATAATTCATTATATCAGGGTAAAACTACTAATATTCCTTTGAATTCTTAAATTCCTTCTAATACGAAGCTACTGTTGGCTCATTCGATCTTTCCTCGATAAAATATATCAAATTTTTGAAGGTAATAACTTTTGATCTGTAACTCCGTTTGAGCTCTAAGACCTATCAAATCAAAGATTAAAAAATTATCTACAAGATGGTAAATATTTTCTAAATCTGTTATTTCAAAACTGACATTAAAAATTACTTCTAACGTCGGTTTATAAATAACCGACGTAAAAAATGACTTTTCACGCCGGTTTTTTAAAACCGGCTTAAAAAATGGCCTTTAACGGCATTTCCATAAGGGCATTCACCAAGGTTTTTTAAAAACTAATGTTAAAAACCATAATAAATCATTTTTAACGTCGTTTATTAAATAAATGATGTAAAAACCATATTTTTTACATTTCTCTCAATAACTGCGGCTCAAAACTGACGTTAAAAAGGTTAAAAACTCGACCTAAAAAATGTTTTTTGTGCTAGTGACTAGATCGATGACGTGCCTTAGTGGTGGAGCAACAAAAGGTGACCTGGATGTAGTTGTATTAAGCCATGGTGGAGCTGATGACATGGATCAAGCTGCATCACAGGGAGAACCCACAGTGGAGTCGAGGGTGTGTGATGGAAATTCAGGCCAACCACGTTGAAGATGGGAGTTGACCAGGTTGATTGGGGGAGCAGGCTGGCATGTGGTCGAGTGATCGCATGAGCCAAGGGAGGGAGCAGCCAAGGTGGTCCATGTCTTGTGGATCAGGGTCGGCATGCACGATGTGGGATGAGATAAAGAAATTGGGTCGCCCCAAGAGTCCTAGTGGGCTAGACTGCTCAGCCCAGTGGCCCACCAAGCAAGGCCCATCAGTCTAGGCTGGTTCAGGTCAAACCAAATTGACTATGTCAAGTCGAGTATGATGGTTCATGTGGACCAATGATGATTGGGCGGGTTGGTTCTGCCCATACCCGGACCCGTTTAAACCATTTTTCACTAAATTGGTTGTAACATACCAATGGAAGGTCTGTTTGATGAGCCATGTATGAAAATAATGACCTTGCGATGAGGTGGTCCATTTGAGATGGATTGATGGGATTTTAGTATGGACCATTTTAGGTGGGGTGTTTCCCTTGGTTCTTTCCTCGAGGGTTTAGTACGACATTACGTTCACTTCACTAGATAGTAATCCCTTATAGAGGCTGAGTCCCAGATAGAGTTATGGTATCCCTCTTTGGGACTAGAGTTATCCTCTCTCACCCCTAATGGAGTTTTATCGAAATTTATGTGACCTATGATTATAGGTCATTAGTCCTCCATCCTGGTGATATATTGATAGGGTTTTCAGTATCATTAGTGGAGGATCCCCTACATTACGAGCTGCATCAGTAGGGTTATCGGTATACACTGAGGAGGATCCATAACATTTTGGTATCATATAGATTAGGATTTCAGTATTCTCTATAATGGATCCCCTTTTTGTATATCATTATATTTTACCAGTATGTTCAATTTTTGTATGGCCCAAATTAGTGGGACCTCTTTACAAGAGTTATTGATGACATCATTACACGAGGAGTACGTTCTCCCAAAATGAGCATGCCTCGAGTATAATCCTATGGTAAATAATTGGTTGTGATATCGAGACTCTATGCCTTAAAGGGACTAGATGTCTCTAGTGAACATCATGACTTATGGAGACCAGGTCTTCTCTTAGATACATTTGGTATAACTGTTCTACTTTCTTATTATCATATGGCTCAAGGAGTGAGATCTCCTAGAACAAGCATTCTATGAGTGGAACCATATATCTTGTAGTGTAGGGGACCTTGAGTCTTGGAATTCTTTATTATTATACCTGTATTTCCTTTTTATATGTGTTGTAGAAATATTATTACGTAGAGTTGACTATATCCTCTTAGTGATGTTTCCTTTTTGGTCCTTTACATCATGTTTCGGGGTGTCCAACTAAGAATTGTTTTACTCATCAATGCACAGTCTTTTCCCACACGTGTCTTGTCTTGTGAAGATTATCAACAATTTTATGGAGTCCTTGGTGGGATAGGGCCAGTTGGTGCTTAAAGATACCTGATAGAAGATGTGTTCTTCTGCGGCTTCAGACAGTTTTTTGTACCTAACCTTCAGGTAATGTTTTTTGTAGATGAGATTTTTGGATTTGTACCATTTTAATTTTTCATTTTGGTGGGCTTCTATTCTGGCCCTGTTTACTTTTAATTTTATACTGTTGTACTCTATGTTGGTATCTTAGTTGTATTCCTATTTTTTTATTTAGTGTTTTCAATTTTAGAAATTATTCTTGGAGACATATGCATGTGTACAAGTAATAAGTAAAATGCCTCCCATTTCTTGGATATTATGACTCAATGCTAGTCAAAATCCCCTAGCCTATGGGAGGTAGGCTTGGGGTAGTCATAGAACAGGACCCACTGGGATGTGTCGTGATAGAGTGTTATTAGAGATAATTAGTTATATTTTAAGTAACAAGAGTCTATATGTTTTTGATTGGGTAAAAAATGATAAATGTCACAAATTTGTATTTTAGGACAGGGAATCCATTGATGGTGTAGAGGCTGATATATCAATACACCAGGACCCGGAATTATGATTTTTGAATTAGTACATGAAAACACTAGTTATAGGGGAAAATGATGGTTCTTGCATCATATAGGAATTGGTTGTGTTTTTCATTCCTTATTGAGTTATCACACTAGGTATACTCTATTGACCATGGTAAAACATATTTTACCTCATGGTTATTCCACGTAGATAGCTATATTGGATTCCACTGCATGATCATGAGGATGATCTATGGGGTAATGAGGTATCAGTACATAGAATTGTACCAGAGACAACACCTCCAGGTGGGGTGTGCTAGCTATACCCCCTAGTACTTTATCACACAGTACCTGTAATACCAGCAGATGAGATGTGTAGGTGGATCACACTTAAAGAGTTCCAATGATAGAGACCCCTCACATTCCAAGGAGATCTTGACTCTCAAGTTTATGAGGAATGGCTTCAGGTGGTGACCATGTTTTCCATCTAGTCAGGGCACCAGCAGATCGAATATTGGACCTGGCCGTGAGCCTTCTATGTGTATCGGCAGGGCAATGGTGGGGTTTAGATTACCCAATATTATGATTAGGAGACTCTTCCATGGAAAAAGATTGATATCCTTTTTTTAAATAAGGATTTCTCACCTTAGAGGTTAAGATCTGTAAATGTCCAAGATCTTTTACAAAACCGGAAGGATGAAATATCGGTATCTGATTTTTCCTTGAGAGATACCAATATTTCCTAGTACTTGGTCAATATGATACATGAAAAGTGCTTCAGGTCACAGAAATTTGATAAATATGTGTTTTGGGACATCCGAGCTAGTGTTATTCTGCTTGGAATTACTACTTATGGTACGGTGATAGAGAAAACCTCTGTGGTTGAATGTAACTAGGCTAATAAGATATAGCCAATGAATGTTTGTAGTGGGAAAGTAGGGGAAGAGACATTGGGAGTAGGAAACCGACATTAGTCTCAGAGACTGTACATGTGAGATGTTCCAAGATGAGGTCCCAAGATAGAGGACATATATCTTAGGGCTCATAGTGTGGCTCTAGTCAGCATGGAGAGAGTAAATTCTTTTCATGTGATGGATGGGAAAATATCACTAGAGATTTTCCAGCATGTCGTACAGCTGGAAGGGAAATAGTGGATGGGCTATCGATGAAGAGATAGTGATTGGAACAGATGGATCTACAGGGTGACAGATGTGGTAGAGGAGCTGGGAGAGAAGCATGTGGTGGTATACATTTCTATATGTTACCACCACAACCCCCATTTGGTCCACACTATGCTAAGGTTGCTCGAGGAGAAGGGACATGAAAGTTGCATACGGTTGGGGAATATGACCCAAGGGTTCCCTGAATGATTCAAGATATGGTTTGTGTCTAATTTTAGCTATCATAATAATAGACATAGGTTCTAATCATTTTTCTTTTAATTATATTTTTTCTAGACCTAGAGTTTCTGGTTAAACTATTGTATTGACCCTTATGTATGGAGATACTTATGTGATAAGACTTGATAATAACACTTTTGATGATAGTGTGATATGATCCTTGTGGTTACAGTTTCGGTTGGAACATATTGGTGTTAGCATCAAAACCTTATGACATCATTCATGGTATGGATTGGTTATTGATATTCTATGCTCAAAATGATTGTTGATGGAAAAGGGTGTTGTATGTCTGTAGATATGAAATGAGGATTTCCTTGGTCGGAAAAAAAAATTATACCCATGTAACATGAGATGGACTCATGTATAGTCGGCTGCAGTCAATCACTTATGAGTCGGCTAACCATACCCTAAGAGCATTAGATGTACTGAGTTTTCATGTTTCCATTAGTAGTGGGAGAGTACGTTGATTTCTTCCTTGATGATGTTCCAGGATTACCTCCTCACAGGAAGATAGACATAATATTATTTTACACATTACAACATCACTGATATCAGCATCAACATATCTGATGGCTTCTTAAAGAGCTTCGCGAGCTGAGGGTGTAGTTGGAGGACTTGGTGAGGAAAGGATTTATAAGACTGAGTGTTTGAGGTTATGTTTGGATTATTGGATCTTTAACCAAGTGACCATGGATAATTAGTATCCACTGCCAAGGATCGATGACCTCTTAAATAACTTGATATAGAGGTGATAGCTAGAGTTCCTCCAGGAAAAAGAATTGGGTATCGTCTATGCTCCTAGGGAGGGGAATGTGGAACCAAATTCTCTTAGAATAAGATCTAGTTAAAAGTTATTGAACAAGTCATTGGGGCAGTTTTCTTGGTTATAGATTTCCTTTGTAGATATATATGAATCATCTTACCTCTAGTGGATGGTTATCACCCCTCCACTCTTACAGTGAGGAAGAGAGTCATGACATGGGGATGACGACTGTGAGTTTATACGTTCTAAAATGTTCATAGGATATTCCCCTGTAAGATATTAAAAATATAGGGTGCACATTGTTCTTTTCAGAGGGCGTAGGATAATACCAATGGCGTTGTGAGATTATGTTCTTAGGAAGTTCACCACTCTCCCTTAAAAATACATCCAGGTGTGGGAATGATGTACAAGGACCTCTGACGCCAGTTTGGTGGCTAGGGATGAAGAAAGAAGTTGTCTATTGTGTGTCTCGATTCCTTACTTGCAGACAAGTGAAGGCATAGCATTGGGTTCTAACTAGTATAATTCAACACCTTGAGGTTCCATTGTTTAAGTGGGATGGGATATCAATGGACATCATGATGTGTTTACCACATATGTCTTGTAGACACGATTCCACCAAGGTGATCGTTGACTAACTCACCATGAGGGCCCACTTCAAAGATTTTTGGGAGCAGTGTTCTGTAGAGATCTTCAGACACCTCTTCATGCATGAGATAGTTAGACTCTACGGAGTCACTTAAATTATAGTTTTAGATCGTGTTGATCTCCATACATCCCAGCTATAGAAGGGATTACATGAGGCATTGGGGACTTGGGTGCACTTGAGATCAGTGTTTTACCCATTGATGGATGACCATACTGAGTGGACCGTTAAGGTTCTATAGGGAATTCAATGTGCCTTCATGTTAAATTAGTGGATATAGTTTGGTGGATTTCCTACCTTCGGCAGAGTATGTATACAATAACAGCTACCTCTCCACCATCAGAATGGCACCATTCGAGACTTGGTAGGGGAGACTCTACAGGTCACCACATTGATGTACTAACCAATGAGAGATTGAACTCAGGGTCCCATATTTATTGAATGTGATTACAGAGAAGGTTTTAATCATCAATGATCAGATTAAGACAATACAGATCTATTAAAAATATTATTCTTCAAGGTGACGGAGGCGTTTGGAGTTCAAAAATGGAGACTCTGTGTTCCTTCGGGTCTCTCCTCGATGCAAGATATATAGATTTTTTTCAGGATGGAATTTTATCTACAAGGTCCACTTGCCCTTCCCTGATACTATGTAGAGTTGGAGAGGTAGAGTACCTCTAGGCTCTACCCCTACAGTTTGACCGGGTACACGATGTCTTCTACAGGTCTCAGCTGGGGAGATACATGCATGATTCATCACACATCATTGACTAGTGAGACTTTTGCAAAGTACCCAATGAAGATCAAGGATCAATAGCATAAGATCGTCCATGGGTGGTTTATTACTCTGGAGCACATTTGGTGGAGACTCTAGAATCTCTATGATAGAAATTGTGAGAAGGAGGCTCAAGTTCATGCTCAGTACCCTAATCATTTTGAGTGGCCATTGTTCTAGATTTATCTGATGAAAATCCTTAAGT
Organism: Viscum album; assembly: GCA_963277665.1. Taxonomy (NCBI): domain Eukaryota; kingdom Viridiplantae; phylum Streptophyta; class Magnoliopsida; order Santalales; family Viscaceae; genus Viscum; species Viscum album. Next base: position 253,508,602 of record OY728128.1, on the reverse strand, counting down.
TGGTGAGAATGTAATGACTTGGATTTTCCTAATTTTATTTCTAAAAAAAATTTCTAGGAAAATTCCGAGACCAGACACTAAGACATCATGAAATTATGAGGCCTGATGTTCCTAGAATGGTTCGTCTAAAAATGTTATGTTTTTAATAGCCCTTGAGAGAAATTTTCCTAAAAAATTGGAATAACATTTAAATGATTTCTCAAATAATAAATCTAAGAGAACCATTGAGATCAATGTACTAGCTTTACCCACGGCACAACATAACTTTTATCGGTGTGGATATTCTATTAAAAATCCCGAAAATGAAATAACCTTAAAAACAATATTAAATAAAATTATTTTATTTTTAAAATAGTAATTACCCATAAACAGTAACCTGGATTGGAAAACTGAGACAATTTTTGAGTTCGTAAGGGGGTGTTTGTCTTTAGGTGAGGCCTCACCTCAGCCAGTGCAGGCCAGCTATGAAAGATTGTTTTTGGATATGAACATCATTAAAATATTTTAATAAACATATTTTATTTAACGTTATGTGATGACATAGTAGTGGTTTCCCTTTTTAATAAGCCTTGTTATAAATATAGGGTTATCACCATAACCCTAGAGTTTCCTTAAGGTAAGGAAGACCAGACTCTCTCACCAGTGATGACTGATTGGAGGTCAGAAAGCGGATCAAGCACTAGAAAATGACAATAATGGGGATTCATTCTTTATCAAAAATTGATCCATATACCATGATGGGTGTGATTTTTTTTATTTTTCCTCTCCCATTATTCATCCCTATGATGGACGTGGATTAGTCGATGAGCAGACTAGTCCAAGGGTTTTGTGTATTGTGGGTTGGGTTTCTTCTATTGTGGGAGTTTTTTATCGAATTGATACATGATATAATTTAATTATTCCTTATTAATTCATTAAATTATAATATAGAAGGATCAAAGACAGCACGAAAAAGGCCAAGATCCATCCATTTTCACTATTCAGGAGCCTTGCATTTATCCCTTTTTGTTCATTGATACTCAAATTTTAACTATCAGAGGATTGTTGAACCTCCGATCTATGGCACAAAAATCCATGTTAGAATACAACCCCACAGTGTCGCCAAGTAGTGAAAACGTGATGAAGTGGCCAGAGACAGTGGATCTGACCGTTTCATGTGGAGCGCGATGAGGTGAGGCCACTGGAAAGTTGGATGGTGGAAGGGGTGGCACCGACCTAGTAGGGTCGACGAGCAATATGAATATGGAAGGATAGTCAGTGGGAGGGTGGCTAGTGGAAAAGCAGGCAGGATGGCCACTGGTAGGGTTTCCAATGGTGATGGAAACCCCCTATCCTGGTGGGACCATAAAAGTGACGAGATGTGGTCCAGTGAGACCATGTTGGTGAAGGGCCAGTGATAGTGGATCCTTGGGCAGCAACCTTAATGTTGTAGCAGAGTTGGCAACGCGGCTCGAGCCACATCGATGCCACGGGCGTGTGATGAAAATGTGTGTTGGCCACATTGAATGTGGGGGCTGTCCACATTAACCAGGGGTAGCATGATGGCACACGGTCAATAAACCATGTTAGATAAGGGTAGGTGCATCTTGTGTGGGTTGTGTCTAGTGGAGTAGGGTCGGCCCACATAACACAGGTTGGGCTAGAGAATCCAGGACACCCCGGGTGTCCCCATTCACTGGACCTCTCAGCTCAGTGGTTCAACGAGCTAGTCCTATTGGTCCTGGGCGATTTGGGCGGACCCAAACCAACAGAGTCAGGTCTAATAAGTCAAACCATGTCGGGGCAGGCTAGACCTAGTATGGTTCAGACCCATTTTCAATAATTTAGTCGCAAAATTCAAATGGAATGTCCATTTGAAGAGATGTCTGTGTTTTTGGGACCCTTGCGACGAGACCATGTTTTGAGATGGTTTTTTGGTTTTTAGTATCGACTAATGTAATTGGGGATTTTCCCATTGTTCTTTTAATGATGGTTTAGTACAACATTATTTCCACCTCATGGATAATAATCCCCTCTAGGGAATGAGTTGCGGATAGAGTTGTGGTATCCCTCAATGGGACTGGAGTGATCCTCTATCCCCCCTGATGGAGTTTTATGGGAATTGAAGTGGCATCTGAGTATAAGGCATTATTCATCAATCCAGTGGGTCGTATCGATAGGGTTGTCGGTATCCTCGGTGGGGGATCCCCTACATTATCAGCTGCATCGATAGGGTTATAGGTATTGTATGTAGAGGATCCCCTACGTTCTGGGATAATACATATTGGCTTGTTAGAATTATCTAGGAAGGATCCCCTCTCAGTATATCATGATCTTTGACTAGTATGTTTAATTTGGTCGGGGCCCGAATTAGCGGGACCACATTAAAAGAGACTTTGATGACATCATATAATGAGGAGTACATTCTCCCTGAATGAGTGTGTCTCGAGCATAATCTTGTGGATAATTATTGGTTTTTATATTGATACTCCATGTCTTAGAGGTACTATATGTCTCAGGGAGACTTTGTGAAGTTTATAGACTGGGTTTTCTCTCAGATACTTTTGGTAGACCTGTTCTATGTTCTTACTTTCAGATGCCTTGAGGAACGTGGTCTCCCAGAACAACTTGATATGAACTGAACCGTATTGTTGGCAGTGGAGGGGGCCTTGATTCTTGGAATCCTTTATGAGTATAGCTTGGTGTTCTTGTTATATGTGTTGTAGATATATACCTGTGTTGAGCTGACTATATCCTCATAGTGAAGTTTCATTTGTGGTCCATTACATCGTGTTTTAGGATGTCCTACTGAGAATTTTTTTACTCACATCTACATGGTATTTTACCACACATGTCACGTTTTATATAGATGATCGAAACTTTGGGAAATTAGTTATTGCACTGGGGATAGTTGATACTTAGTTTTTTAATTTTCACAACATTTTCTTGGAGATGTGTGAATGTGTACAAGTACTTATGAAAATTCCTCCCATTTCCAGGATATACATACTCGGTGCTAGTCTCTATCCCCTGGACTATGGGAGGCAGGCTTGGGGTAGTCATTTCATAGTCCCCACTAGGATGAGTTGGGACAGTTCTTCCCTCATGATATCATTTAATCAAGATCACCAAGTTTTATCTTCAAGAAAATAAGTCTTAATGCTTTTGATCCCCCATCATCTAATGGTCACAAATAATATGTGTTAGATCAATATGATGTCTATGAACTAAAGGAAATAACATTAAGATTAATTTCATGGTATCTATAGGTTCATATTATAGCCCTCTAACTTCTATAACATTTTAATATTAAATGTAATCATGGTATATTGATATAGGTTTCATGGAAATAGACGTACCAATATTATTATGGTATGATAAACACATGTATTTTTCAAACAATATACATGTCATATAAATAAAAGTAAATAAATAAGTTCAATCTAGGTTACCAACATAAAAAATTAATATTTTTATTAAATTTAGAATTAAGATAGTTATTTTTTATACTAGAGTTTCAATAACTTTAGTGGATGTCTGGAATTAAGGTAGGGTTTATGTTAACTCAATTTTCTTTCATTGAGTTAAAAACATTATTATTGAACTCTCTTGTTCCAAGGTTGACATATTTTACCAAATTTATAAATTTTAAGGTATTTAATCCATACTTTATATGGTTTTATAATCCATCCTTATAACCATATTATCAAATAGTTCTTACCTTAAATATCATTTTACTTGATTGTGGTTTCATATTATAATTCTAAACCCCTACAAAAAACTTCTTATTATACACTATTTTTTTAGGCTGGTTTATCTAATTCCTCAATTAATAGTTTTTTATCATGATACTCTAATTATTCATGATATTTATTTTTTCATTTGAAATCATATAATTCAAATGTTTTTGACTCAAAATTTCTTAGGGTTGTACGAGTTTCTTTAACCCATTTTCCACTCCATGAGAAATGTTTGATATTTTACATCCTCATTTATACTATATGGTCTATTAACTGAACTATATTATTTATATATGAAAATATATTCCATTTATTGATATTTTAATAACTATTTCAATATATTTCAGTAAATAGAAACTAATTCTTTCATATCCAATATCATGAGAATTTTTTCTCCAATTTCATTTTCAAATAAAGATTTATTTTGAAAGATAATACTTTTTTTTCAGTTGTATTCTTTTCTATCTAAAACCCTTATCATTTAATTATCCTATTTTCATTAATTGTGTTTTACTTGTCTTCTACCTATTTTAGTTCCCCCCTTGGATCATTATTTACTAATTTTATGGAAGCTCACCCTACCTTTTCCTTTTGGTTAGGAACCCTTTTTTTTCTATATCCATATTCATTAGATAATTTTTTGAATTTCCTTTTCTATGCCTTGATAATTTTCTAATGTTATCATATACTACAATATGTTATTTAAATTATTTTAAAAAATTACTGTTTTTTATATGGGTATTTTCTCAATGATTAAAAATCATCTCTTTTTAATGTTTTATATGTGAATGCATATTTCTACCACATTTTTCATTTTGTATGAAACTTTTTGTCTACATTTTCATGTTCTCTAAAATAAATTTTATTTATACTAGTTAAAAAATATATTTCTTTAAAAAATATATCAAAATATCATGGAAATTTCTTATTTCCAAAGTGATTTTTCTAAAACACCTAAAAGGGTTTTTATCTAAGTTATTTTACATTGATATATCCTATGATTTTTCATGGTTGTTCATCTAATATTACCATATACAAACATTATTTGGAAGGATTATTTAATTTTTTTTTCTATAAAATATGTGATTCATCGCAATCTTTTTTTCCAATAAAACCGTATTATTGATATTATTTTTCTTCTAACTCCTTTCCACTATAAAAACTCCCTATTGCCTTCCTCTGATTGAATAGTGCTCACCTAGAATTCTTCTATACATTTATTAGGTAAATTATTGACTTAATTTTATAACACTTACTTTATATGGTGTTTTATTGAGTTATGATTACACATAAATCTATTAGATTTATTTATTAGAGACAAAATATCAATCTGTATACTTTTTATTTCAATAAATAGATTTATTAATATGGAATGTTGGTTATATATTTCATAGCCTCTAAAATCTTTCATAAGATAAATGCATTATATTTAATTAGTGATAGTTGAGGCTATCTATATATATCCCCTTCATGCATCTATAGGTCTCATGAGAAGAACTATCATGGGTCTTTCATTGTATGTCTATACAAAAAAAGAAAATTCCTAAACATATGGCCTTAACGATAGGATAATAATATATAGTATCATGATTTCTTGGATTAGGGCGTTAAATTAGCTATCTAACATTATTCATTTAATCACTATGGTTCCAATTCTTATAATCTGTATGATCTTTTTATTTTTATTTTTATCAATAGATATATTATTCTTTACGTTGTATTCTATTATGAAATTATTATTTATTATATATTCATTATATAATATTTATGAACATATTATAATCAATTATGATCTTAAAATGTTATCTCTTATGTTTAAATGTATATAGAGTTTGATATCACCCCTTCTTATTTTCTCATTTCACAACATTATGAAGAAATGTATTACATATGATATGACTAATTGAATAGTTGTGTTGATAATTTTTGGGAGATGTTGAAGAATTATTATGGATTAAGTAGTTTCTTATAATGTTGAAACAAATATACATTAGTTGAAAATGAAAAGGCTCTATTTGTTTATGATTTTTCATGATTCACTAAATCATTAAACCAACAAGGTCTTGGGAATGTATGCAATCCAATATTTTGATAAATTAATTTAATTATGGGATAGTTATGTGCATGATTATATAGTTTGTATCAAATATAGTGTGTAAATTATGTTTTATCGACACTGTATCTAGGAGTGTGTTTCCAGGGTGTTACATTATGTTTTAGTGAATATTTTTATAGAAATAATTTTAGATAATGTAAAATATAACACCAGTGTTAAAGGACAGGATCAGGATATGTCTATTCAGAATGTGGTTCACACTGATGTTAAAGAATATGGTGTGTACCCTCGATATCAAAGGTTGGCTCATGACTTAGGAGAACCTCTAAACATCCAAAAACTACATAGATAATTATAGTGACCACCCAGGATGAGGGAAAGGGTGTGAATATATTCATAGCACACCCACCACATGAATAATTTGAGACTATTTTCACTAAAGAGAAGATTTAAAATTATGAATCTAAGATAGAAAATGATAAACGAACTTAACGTCAAATTACTCAAAAGAAATATACCATCTAAGTGAAAAGCTCGAGATGAAAAAATTATTCTTCCTTTAGTGTATCATATTTAAAAATATTAGGTTGTTCAACCTAAAAGGGAATATCCATGTTATCTGATCAATCCATGTATAACAAAACCAGTCAACCTAATTCATATGACCATGAATTCTCAAGAATTGTTTTCCATTGGGGTATTAAACATCACCAACCAAAGTGAGTTTTCATATACCAACTTAATTCAGTTATCAATAGTAGAAACAGAAAAGTTAACCTTGTTATATTCCACCAAGAACTTATACTCAGTCATCAACATAGGTAATGGTTCCTCAAGATATTCTAAAATCAATTAAGTTCATTGCTACTATAATTTAATCCTGGGAGAGTAGGCAACCACCAGTGTATCTATAAAAAAAAATTTATCCAGAGTGGGTCGAATTAACCCATCATCTTCCTAAATTTATAATTCCTACATTCAAAATATTGAATTAAATAGTAGATCAAAAAATATAATCACATGTATTTTTTTTATATGTCCCCATTTTGGGATATTCAGAGCATTATGAAATAAGGAAACTATGGTTCATCATGAAAACCTTAGAGGGTCCTATGTTGATTTGGTACAAAAAATTTCTACAAAAATACATCATCAATTTGAATGTTCTTCAGTTGTAGTTCCTCTAATAATTTATCACAATGATGAAGAAAACCATTTTTCACTACTAAATCTAGGAACAAAATTTAAATGAGTGTGTTTTAGAATTTATTTCCATGTGTGATAACTTATTTTATTCTCTAAACATAAAATTCTCAGAAGAACATATTCTTAAGATATATATAGAGTATTTTTGAGAGCAACATAAAATCCCACTAGTTAAATTGATTTACCCTAGTTGGTTATGAAAATTATTTGTGATAACACAACAAATAGTGGATTACATTCTATATTCTAATGATATTATCATCCAGCACAATTAATGTAAGGTAATAATTTTGGTAAAGTAGAGATTCTGAAAATTACACTAAGCATGCACCGGGCTATATCCAACCCTATATCCTCATAAAAACAACAAGAATAGATATTCCCTAAGATAAACATGTATGATATAAAAAGGAATATATTCATAAAAATTATTGAAATTGAATAATTGTATATATTTCTTTGAAAAGGAGTAGGTTTAATTTTTTTCATTTCCTTCGTATTGAAAAACATGTTCACATTTTCATAAATCAAACGTCCTGATGGGGTATTGTTGAAAAATCACCTTGATTATTGTTATTATCATAAGATTTTAGGACAAAATATCCATGAATGATTCATATTTAAGGATTCACTCAATAATATAATTAAAATCAATAATTTGATGTTATGAAAACCCTCAAATCATGGGAATTATGTCTCCACTACCATCCTTAAATAAGTAGAGTGGAAATAAGTTCCAAATAAAGGGTCATGTAAATTCAAAATTTTGATAACTAGAAAATCAGTAAACCATGTGTACACCATCATTATGGAGTGGGTAAATTATTTATTTATGAAAATAATTCCATATGGGATACTTGAAGTGAAAAATTCAACATCATAGTATTCCATGAGACAATAAAACTGACAGCAATGGTGCAATTCATAAGAAGATGGGCTTGCATTAGCACCCAACCTAATCTAGACCATGGTGGATTTCATTCCCCCATCACTAAAAGGACAGTCACAACCCAACAAAAAGAATCTTCTTATGAAGAGTCATAATACAAAATTTTCATTTTTATCCACTTGATAGACCCATATTCAGACAATGTTCTCTCTTATGAACTTGAATTTACCAATAACAGTTTGTGGGGATGTTGTAGAGGCTGAGGATATTATGGTCGAAATAGAACCTGACCTTCCTGAAAAACCCCCATCAAGGTCATACATATAGTTGAGACCTGAAGACAGATGATTTAATAATATTAATAGTAACACAGGTTTTATCCTAAACCCTCTAGGGTTCAATCTATTCTTTTCATAATGGAAGGTTGATTGGTAGGGAAATATCTATGTCATTACCAAGTAGTGAGATGTAGGCAGGTTGATTAAACTTAACATCATTAGAGTAAAATCACTTTTCAATTCTGGTCATGTAATGGAGTCATCAACACTGTATGATCTGTCCCCTATGACTTTATCTAAGGACAAGTCACATGGAAAGAATCTCATTACATTGTCTCATAAGTATCTTATGTTGATGTATCTTCAGGTCATCACAACCAATATTTATATATCTTATTCATTTCACCTCTCGAAATAACTTATGTAAGACCTCGTTGAGGAACTTTCAAGACTATAGTCGTTCGTTAAATCTTTATTCATAACTAAAACATATCACCAATAAAAATGATCAAAATAATATTACACTATAATTTATTTTAGGGAATAAGTGTTAAGAAATTTTAAGTCTATCTAGGTTCCAATTTTGATGATTGAAAGGAGGAAATCTAAAATATATACATTATCCTTGGTTTTCATACTAGTGAAAGTGAATGTTCAATGGTGATGAGTGTCTGAATGTTATACTCTATAAGGTTATCACTAGTTAGTTTTATAAAAGTTGATAAATATAATAAGTGATGAAATTCAAAAAAGTAAATTTCTTGAACATTAGAGTATGTTAAATGTAAATTGGATGATGGATTTCAATATAGGTGGAAGCTATAGGAAACCAAAATTTTTTTATTGAAAAAGGAGGATCCCCTATGAATATAAGAGGATGGTGGAACCGGTTGACTTGTTCAGACCCATAATAAATTCATATTTGACCACTTGTATATATGTAATGTAACGATTACTAATTTAGTAGGATTTCAGGTAAACCCAAAAGGCCCAGGAATGAATCATAGATCCACCCCTGCCAAAATTTTATTAAAAAATAAAGCACAAAGTCAGAGAATCAAAAGGGATGTCACAAAGACCAGAAAATAACTTTCCACAGACATCAGCCTCAACAAATTGCACACAACAATCAGGGGTGACGAAATACCATTCTGAGCTTGACTCCTCAATAGCCTTCTTTGATAAGGCATCATAAACCTGATTGGCATCCCTATAAGAATGAGTCACATCAATGAAAATCGAATTAAGAAGATGTAGACATTCAATCCAATAAGGCAGCAAAACCAAAGTAACATTCCTAGATCGGTTTTTAAGAAGATCCACATCCACCATAGAATCTGATTCCAACCAAAGAAATTTCCATCCAAAATTAAAAGCGTAATTAATAGCTTTGATCATGGCCCACAATTCAACTTCAATAGCAGAACCCTGCCCAATATAATGATGGAAGAAGCCTTTGACAAAGCCCTGATAGGTGCGGAAAACTATACCACAACCCGAAGGCCCAAGTGAAGCAGCAGCCGCACCATCAACATTGACTTTCAGCCAAGAAGGGATAGGGGAATCCATCTGATGGATTTCAGAACCAATGGCTTCCTGGGTCTACCACTCACACCAAAATTCCTCAAAAAAATAAAGTCATTCATCCCATTGTGTATACACCTAGTTTGAATCTTAGAAGCACTGCAAACAGCCCTATGAATAGCCCTTATGCCAGAATTAAAAGTGGGTGTGATGTCCTCAAAAAGTTGAGCGTTGCATGCTCTCTAAATGAACCCAATGGAGGAAGAAAGGGAAACCATAATGATATTCCTGACCTGATCACTACACCGGGTAGAAGCAGTAGACTGAAGAAGGTTATCCACAGAGCTGACATCCAAACAGCACACAGTCATGTCTTGGATGTACTTCCAGAGACTGCATATCATAGAACAAGAGAGAAAATGATGATCAATAGATTCAATATCCACACGGAAAATAGGGCAGGCCGAAGCAAGCTGGAATCCAGCTCTTTGAAGAATACAGTGAACAGGTAGACGACTTTTCCAAATCTTCCATAAGAGCAGGAAAATGGAAGGTGGAATGGAGGAATTCTTATAGGAAAGCAGCCACCGAGGTGAAGGAGTCTGCGCAGTACAGAGAAAACTACACATATGTCGAGCAGTAAGAAGGCCAGTGCTTCTCGGCTCCCAGATGAGAGTGTCAATATCTATGAACTGGTAATTCAAAATTTCATATTGCAAATCAGAGGGAATAAGCTCCAATAATCCCATACAGTCAGCCTTCAGGAAGGAGATATGGGCATTTGATAGCTGAGGAAGAATGATAACGTCCTGTTGAAGAGATCTGGATAACCAAATAGTGCTCCATATATTCATGGAAGAATCCCTGGTCACCAATCATTTTGAGGAAGTCCGAAAACCATTAAAAGAAGACCTCAAAGCATTCCAAACAAAATAAAAGAGATAATAAGGATATGCTATCCACAATCTTGAAGAAAACCGGGCTAAAATGAAATCCAATGAAGCATCAGAAGAGGTAATGATATTCCAGGTAAACTTGTTAATCAGGGACTCATTAAAAATTACCAGATCCTTAATTCCAAGGCCCCCCATCTCAGTGGGATTTATGCGATCGTTCCAGGCCACAACAACCAGCTTCTTCTCAAACATAGAGCCAGTCCATATGATGTTCCTGATAAGCCTTTGAAGCTCCTTAATAGGATTCCTGGGCCATCTGTAAATAGAAAATGCATAAACAAACATAGATGTGATCACCATGTTGACAAGGCGGATTCTTCTAGCCTGAGTCATAGCCTTCCCTTTCCAATGAGCCATTTGATCAGTGATGGGGGAAAAGATAAATTCAAGATGACATCTTTTCACCCTTCCCCAGAAAAGGGGAACACCAAGATAAGTGAAAGGTAAAGAACCCCTCTTAACCCCAATAGATCTCGAGAGTTTGACCTGCTTTCTGATGCTCACACCCTTCCCAAAAACCACAAAGGACTTTTGAAAGCTAATGGCCTGCCCATCCACATCTTCATAATGATGAAAGATAGATTTAATGGAGTTAACAGTTTTAAAATTATTTCTTCCAAAAATCAGGATGTCATCAGCATAAAAAAGGTGAGAAGGATCTTATAGGCCCCTTTCAACTAGAATCAGATTATAAAAACCACCTTGAACCAAATTATTGATACAATGACTAAGATATTCCTCAGCAAGAGAAAATAAAAGAACAAACAGAGGATGCCCTTGACGAAAGACCCTAAAGCATTTAAAGAAACCCCTGGGAGATCCATTAACCAAGACAGATAAATAGTCACTCCTATGTATAGAATGAATCAGGTTAATGAACATAGTGGAGAATCCATGCATCATGAGAATGGATAGAAGAAAACTTCATTTCATAGTGTCAAATGCTTTAGAGACATCCACTTTTATAGAAAAAGTCCCTTTCTTAATCTTCCTTCTCATATCATTGATACACTCAGAGGTAGTAAAAATACAGGTTTCGATACTTTTTCCAAGAATAAAACCAAATTTATTATAGGTGATAACACCTTTAGCCACATGACACATCCTATTAGCAATGATTTTTCTGATGATATTAGGGATGGTGTTCCCAATAGACATCGGTCTGAAATCCTTAATTTCAATTGCATTCTCCTTCTTGGGAATCAAGGAAATGAAGTTGGAGTTAGCACCATAATTCATAGAGGAAGAGATGAAAAACTGCCTTACAGCATTCACAACTTCCTCATGGACAATCTACCAATAAAACATAAAGAACTTATTAGAGAACCCATCTTGCCCTGCAACACTGTCAATATTTAGGGAAAATAATGCATCTCTAACCTCCTCCTCCCTGGAGTCTTAACCAGATCCAGATTAATCTGATCATCAATGGTTGGCATGATATTCTGGGCAATCAGATGAGAATTATCATTCCCATTTACAAATATAACTCTGATAAATATCTCACAACCGCATTAGAAATTTCAGATTCATCAGTGAAGGTTCTTCCATTAATGCAAAGACCATACACACCCCTTCTAAATTTCCTTTCCATATGAAACCGATGAAATAAATTGGAGTTCCTGTCCCCATATTTAATCCATTTGATATTGTAGTGGGATCTTTCTAGATTCTCCTTTGTGTTGAGAAAGTCATACAACCTTGAATTAGCTTGATTTTCATCACTTGAAGGCATAGAATTCAACAGGTTAGCATTCTAAAAGTTAAGGAGATGAGTCTCAGCATCCTGGATATCAGCATCAAGCTTTGAAAATGTAAACTTATTCCATTCCCTAAGTCGATGCTTAGTAGATTTAATCCTAGATGATAAGATCTGAGAGGCAGATCCCATACTCCCAGAATTCCATGAATCAATGACTATCTCTCGACAACCCTGTATCACAATCCATGCATTATTGAATTTAAAGGGGATGTGGGACATACGTATCCCACCAGAAGAAATATCTACTTCCAAAGGATTATGGTCAGAGTGTATTTTGGGAAGAAGAAGCCCTGATGCATGGATAATACCATTATTATCATCAATTTGAAAGAAGCACCTATCCAACTTACTAGCCTTCCTCCCATTAAGAGTATATCTACCCCATGTAAAATCAGCAACAACCATAGAGACCTTAATGAGGTTACATTAATCAATGCAATGTGAAAAATCAGTTGCAGAAATTCTATGAAAGCATGATCCAGTTTTTTCATCTCGTCTCGAAACAATATTGAAATCACCTATAATGATCCAGTTGGGAGGAAAAGAAGAGGATAAATCAGACAAGTCTCCCTATAGCTCTCTCCTTACCAAATAGGAATTGGAAGCATACACACATGAAACGAAGTAAGATTTCCCATTCAAACAAAAATCAACAGAAACAATCTACTTCAATTGAGTACAAGAAGTTATACTGATAGAGTCATGCTTGACCACCCATAAACTCTCCACATTTCGATCATTCAAATTGTTCTTAACAATGGAGTAACCATGTGATTCTCATTTTAAAGTTTTCCAACTACTAAACCTCATCCGTGGCTCAACAATACCAATGATGAGGGTCTTATTGGTCATAAGAAAATTTCTAAGGGCCTTGACCATGGGAGCATTCCCAAGACATTGACAATTCCATAAAAGGAGATTCATTAATGCAAGGCAGACATGGCCCTTGTTTGGACCCAAACCTTAGAAAGCTCTCTCTTGACCTTTCCATTACCATTATCATTGGTATCCTTATGAAGAACCTCAGAGTCAGATACTACAACATCATCAGTTTCATCCTCATGGGCATCCACATCCCCATCCCCAGCAAAATCTGACCAAAAAACCCCAGAGATATGACTGAACTTATTAGTGTAGGTATCAATTCCTTTTGATAACTCTATATCATTCTTCCTCTTTGCAATTTTATTGAAAGGGACATGAGTAAAGACATCCCCGGTAGAAGCTTTAGGATCCTGATCTTTCAAATAAGGACTTTCAAAATTAATTTGAGGGAGCAGATTGTAAGACTTATCCAAAATCAGAGGCGAAGTCTCCTGAATAGGAGCAGTTGGAGTTAGAGACAATAGATGATCCCTTATTATGATCAAGATAACCTGAAATAACTGTAGCATGATTCACAGGGGAAGCACCTTGATCGAGTGACATATCAGGTTGTTCTTTAGAATCAATATAACCACTGATAGGAGGAGCCAAACATATTGTCTTATTCTGAACAACAGTATTTGTACGATTCAGGTCAGAGGAAAGCACCTCTTTTGCAACCTGTTCAAGCTCAATAATACAAACAAGGGATAATAGATCATCCAGTAATACCTCTTTCATAGCTATTGAATTGTGAACATTAGAAGAGGGAGATTTCTGCCTCATATCAGCTGCTTTCCTGTATCCAGCCTCATCATGCCCCTTTATCTTATAGAAGGCACTTATGCTGGTCCTCATGCATTTCTCAGAGAGATGGCCAAAGACCTTACAGTCCTTACAGAACATTTGTTTCCTTTCACAAAAAATGCCCAGAGTGATACTATCATCACTGGTAGTAAGGATGACTTCCTCCACCAACGTGTTATCCATATCAATCTCAATCAGAACACGGGCAAAGTGGCCAAATCTTGGATTATCAGTTTGCCTATCCATTCGTATTGGGTTACCCACAGATTATTATATATCCAAAAGAATCTGGGGATTCCAATTGAGCTAATTGATCTTATAGATGCGGACCCATACCTGGGAATGTGTGTTGTATACATTGAAGGGATCAAGATTGTGATCCCATTCCTGTATTCGAAGAATTTCGGGCTTAAGGGTAATAGAGCAAATACTCCACGCTCTTCTCTAGAATTCATCATTTGGGAAGACTATATGGAAGAATCCCCTACCCATAGCTGTCATCTTCCAATCATCAAATCCCCAAGATGAGGCAATTTTAGAGATCAATTCCTGAAACTGCCACATCATTTCCCCTTTCGGTGTAATAACTCTAGCGATTATAGAAAACATGCATAGGCTGACTCGTTCCTCAACAGAAATATGGTTGGCCACAACATGCATAACTCTCCCTTTTTTAATCACCCTACCTGGGGAGGGGGATGCAAAATTAGAGAAATAGGGGTGCCCAGAGGATTTTATGACTTCCGAAAAATTCTTATGTGAACTAGATGGGACCGAATTAGAAACTCGATTCAAGGGTTCACGAAGCATATGATCGCATTGAGAGAAGAGGTCCTTATGACCTATATGATCTTGAGAAAGAATCAGGAACGAATCCCTACAAATTAGATCCTTTAAGGAATCCTTCTCACTAATTTCAGAACCACGACAAACCCTCCCTTCTTCAGCCATCAAACGTGTTGTCGGTTTAGAGGGTATTGAGGCGGCCTTACCCCACCCCTGGTCACACGTCCCCAGCTAGGCCCAAGGTGGCCAACCTTGGGCTTGGGCCAGTTCCCACAGAGTTGAGGTGACGAGAGGATCATTGGCATATGGTGCATATTTTCATATAAATGTCATATTTTCAATATTTTTCGCTATGTTCAACACTGATTTTATCATTTCTTACACACATAATTGTGTTTATCTTTTTTTATGTGAAACACTGAGTTTAAATAAAACATGACCTACATTAAAATAATGTAATTTAAAATTATTTTTATCACCTATCCAATGGAATAACATATATGAATTTAATTAACCAAATTATGATAATATATGGTCTACACACTTCTATAAAATGAATTCCTTTTTTGGATATTTTATTAAAAATGGAAGGTAAAAAAATTTAAAATCAAATAAATGTTCTTTTAAAAACTATATTTATAAACACAAATTTATTTTACCTCAATAAATTAAATAAATGAATTTTAGTGAATAATTTTAATGAAATTTATATTTTATTTTATCAATAAATTTTCTAACATTTCATCTTTGGTGTTTTCTAGTCACAAGATAAAAATTAATTCTATTTTTTTGAAAAAAAAATCAATTTTTCAAAAAAGTTGATTTTACCCTTTGCACAATTATATTAAAATCAATTTAATCCACTTTTATACAATTTATTTAAAAAAATAAAATTCATTTTTGAAATCATCATGTAGAAATTATCTTAGGATGAATTTTTTATAATTTTTTAAGCGGATATTTTTTTTGATTAATAATGAAAAATACTATTTTTTATTAAGAATTTTAGTGCTTTAGTAGCATTTATAAATATAAAAAAATTTAAATAAGGATTTAAAGGAAAACTTAGTTTAATTATATATCTATTAATCAAATTTAGGTTTCTTGAAATAATTTAATTTTGATTTTTTATATAATAACAATATATTTTATTTAATATTTTCTCTTTTGAAAATGGATTTCTCATCATGTCTATAGTATTAATTCAAAATTAAAATTTTCCACTCATATGAATGGACTTCCAAAAATCTTATTCCATTTTTTAATCATAATAATTTATATTCTCAAATATAGAAAATTATATTTTCAAACATAGTGAATAAGAAATTTTATTAACCACGATTAAGTTAAAATTTGTTTTCCCGGGGGTTATAATAAATCAATAAGGGTTAAAAATGACCCAAAACTTATCAAATATCCAGTTTTTGGACATATTTTGACCTTCCTATTGTTGTTTTGATAATGGATTGCAACAACATAAGATTTTTAAACTAGGAACATCAGGTTAGGTATCATGTATGAATGTGAACACTAAGCATAAAATTGAATATAAAATACTGAGACATTATGATGCATTTAATCTTAAATAAATTAAATCCCTTTAATATCTTTCTATTCACAATGAAATTGGTTTTAAAAAAACATGATACTCTTGAAATATTATTATTTAAACATGGCCATTATAACTGAGTCGTTATGTTAAAGGATATGACTAGTATTAACTAAAATTTGAAATTTTTATGTTGATATATGAATAAAATAAATTCAATTGTTTTATAATTTTTTAAACTAAATTAAAAACCATTTGAATGAAAAATAAATGTTTTCTAAAAATGGTATTTTTTAAAAGGTAGCCTAGTCACTCATTTATTGGATAATTTAAAATTAATTTGTACCACATCTGTAAATTTAATTTGAAAAATATAAATAAATTTTTAAAATAACCATATCAAATATATTTTTGGGTTATTTTTAGATAATTTTCTGAAAATTTATATTTTTCAATGAATATTGAAAAATTATAGTTTTTATTAAAAAAATATTTTCATTCAAATAATTTTAAAAAAATTATTAATATGGTATGAAAAGTAAAATTAGTTTAATTATATATATATATATATATTAATACAATTTAGTTCATTTAAATCATTTTTATATTTAATTATGATATAAAAACATTATAAAAATTTCGAAATTTTCTTTTTGAAAATCCAATTTATCATCTCCTCTGCATAAATAATTTATAATTACATTTTTCCAATTAGTGAATGGAATTTTGAAAACCTTGTCCATTAATTGTAAAAATAATAATTTATGTTATCTATTATGTTTAACCTAATTTATTACCATAATCAATACTAAAAATAGTTAAAAATTGATTTATGATGTTAAGGAAAAAATGGGTTTATTAGGGGTTAAACTAATGAGTTAATGTTTAAAAATGACCAAAAACATATCCCAAACAAATTTTATGGCCATAATTCGAACTTATATGTTATATTTTCTATTATATCCCCTTTTTTGAGTCTTTTGTAATGTGAAGTACATGGTAGCACTATTTTCATTTAAAAAATTTCAAGTGTGCCACTCACTTCGCTTATAAAAGGCCACACCCTCTCCTCTTCTTTTTACACTTTCAAAATCTATTTTTTCATCCAAAACATGAAAAACTAAATTAATTATTTCCATCATGTAATCATTGAATCCTCATTATGGTTATAAATCAATCCTAATAAGGCTTTTGGTGAAAACCAAAAGAATTTTTCTTAAAAAGAAGTAATGTCTCTAACCAGACATTTTATTTTATTTATTCCTCCACATAATTAAATTATTATTAAATAAATATGATATAAAATAGCAATTATATTAAATAAACTAATATTATTTTCATATTAGGGTAATTACCTATATTCTTCTCTTCTCCCATCAAATGGGTCATGAAATAATCATTCATGTGTATGGTGGACTACCGCCTCGCGAACCGTTGTTCGTTTTCCATCACCACCACTAAAGGATAAATTTATTGATGGATTTAACATATTTATATGATATTTTTAATATTTTTAATACTTTTTCAACAATAATATCGCATATAAATTTTTACGTTCCATTTCATGAGTGATAAAAAAAATTTGCTTGTGTGTACAGTGGACTACCGTCATGCTAAGAGATGTGATTTGTTTTTCGGTAATGCTTTTCAAGGAATGTATTAATGGTATCTATTACAAAAAATATAATTGATATTTATGATCTAAAAATAAAATTTTAAATATAATATCACTTATAACTTCCCACCTATAAATCCCTTTGAAAAAAAATAATGTTTCATGTGAGTAAGGGTAGACTACCTCTTCCATGTTGTACTGTGAAATGTTTTTTATTTTATTATTACATGGATGGTAATAAGGATGTATTTTACTAATATAAATTACATATATTTCATAATAAATATTATATAAATATTAATTAAAATTTATTTTCCTTTCATTCCATATGTCATGAAAAATAGAAACACTATTCATGCGTAAGTATGGCCTACCCTCTCCACGAATGGTGTAATCTATTTTCTATATCTATATTTTATATATTACTATAACTAAATATATAATTAATATATTTTATATTTATATCATTAATAACATTTTGGATATTATTTAATCATGATCAAAATTAAGGAACCATAATTACTGAACCAAAACCTTCATGAAAAACGAAGTAATTATCACACAAAACCGTGATTTAAACAAATAATTTCTAATAAACTAGTGATAAAAGTCTATAATTAAATAATATTTGTTATAAGATATATTATTACGGTTCTATAGTGGAGTTTTTAATAAGCCTATATTTATTATAATTGTATTTATGACACATAAAAAGGTCTTAAAAAGTGGTAATGGTTTTTTGTATCACTTTTACTTCCATGAGACATATTCCATATTTACTGATTATTTCCAATGTGTGGTTCATATAGTTCCTATTTTATATTTTATATCATGAATATATTTAAATTAATGGTATTTAAGGTCCCATTTTATGAAATTTACTATAAGGTCGATATGATTCATCTATTACCAAAGTGTTAAGTATTTATTTCGCAATCTCATCATTATTCAGGATTGTTTGTGTTTGCATCTCCCTTTAGGAAATTATTTTATATGTTTATCCCAAAATCAATATATTTTTTCACCTATATTTATTCATGAATTTTTCAAAAAATAATACCAATTTTTTAACTATTATTAATTAAAATGATTGAGAAAATTCTATTATGAAAATTTTAGAGTATTTCTCTCTTCAATCGGAAATCCTTATTCATCAAAATCAATGTTTTAAAAAAATGTTTTCAAAAATTCCTTTAAAATATTAAAAATTATTATTAAATAAATATTTTACCATTTTAAATTTTATATAATTTTATCAAATGAATCCTCAAATCCTTTTCAAAACAACTAATGTTTAGCTTTTACCAAAAAATGTGAAAGTGGTCTTTTTTCATGTGTACGACATGAACTGAATTTTCCACTATCAGGAATAAATTATGTTTTAATGATTATATTTCATTTTTTAAAAGTTTATTTTCAATTAAAATTGTTTTCAAAAAAAATTTACTTTTTTTAAACATGATTTTCAAAATACAATTTTTTTCCTAAAATATTTTTGAGGATATTTTCATGGTACTTATATTCATTAATAACATTAAACCTCTATATTAATTATGATTACCTAAGTTTATTTTGTATTGATACCATAATTATTATATCCCCAGATGGTTTATGATTTATTTTATTGGGGATGAATAATTTTATTACCAATAATCGATTAACTCTAGATGGTTTATCATCATGTCTATTGATTGACATAATTATTTTCATTTCATATGTCAGATTTTCAATATGAATGTTTATGTAGATTATTATTCACCCCATATATATGAGGAATTAATTACACTTATTATGTTATGGGAAGGTCTTTCTATATCCCCTATATTCATTAGTAGGTATCATGAGACAAACTAGATTGGGTTTTAGATGAGGTATTTCCCATTTATTTAGATATCTTGGAATAAGTCCTTGACAGTATATTTTAGATGTTCAGAATTATGAATTCCATCATTATTAATTGAATTATTGATATTCCATGTTATTATTAAATTGGTTAGAATATTCATGGTTTGGTTTTAAATCATCTATTATTATTTATATGTAATTATTTGAACAACATTAATTCTATCCATATTAAACTAAAGTTATTGATTAAATGGAATGTGTTATAGTTATTTTCCTTTCCATATTGATTATTTATTATTTGTTCAAAGCTTCCATAACACTTTTATCCTTACTAATCATCTGTTATCACCCCTTTATTATGTTCTACTTTCCACATGATGCCATGATTTTTTTTGTGATTGATATGAAGGGATACACTGTAAGAAATAATGACATTATCAAAGAAAAAATGTGTATTTTATTTTTTTCAAATGTATTTGAAATTATAGTATTAATCTAGTTTACCAAGACTAATACACTCCTTGGTCCATAAGGATGGGATACCGTTTATCTAGTGAAAATTTAATAAAGTAGACATCGACTATGGGACACTAGGGTCTGGGTCGATATTGTTTGTATTAGACTGAGGTTTAGTAGAAACTCAGAGAACTAGATTTAGGAAAACAAAGATTATGGAAAATAACACGATGATAGTCTTCATGTATATTTATAGAGGAACACCTAGTGTTTGGCTAAGGAATGGATCTTGTAATTTTTCCTAGAAAATATAGCTCTATTTGGATACAAAAATATACATGGTTATAGAACAAATGTACCTAGGGGTAATAACTCTGAAAAGGATGCATTGGGATTGATCGGTTCATCACCAGGTGCTTAAAAATGAGCCTTACTATTCACCTAGTTTGACACTCTAGGGATACATTCTTGTGAGAAATCACTTTTTCTTTAAAATCCATTATGAAGGATTTGAAAATAATGATATCTCTAAAGAAACAATGTATATTATTATGATATTATATATGCATAAATTTTTCAATTTATGTTAATAGTTTTAAGCATTTTTTGATTATACATTATGTTTCCAAATATTATGATCTAAGATAGTATATGAAATTTTCTATAAATTGAGCCTAGTTTAAGGAATTAAAATTGTGTCAATTCAAAAAATCTAATGAGTAATAATGATTGTTTCTATAATGGACTTATGTAAATATTTATAAGGGACTTAGTCTCTAAAAATTATCATCATAATAAATACAAAGCATCGTGTTCAGTAAAGAGTTATAAATAATTTTCCTATCTATTATGGTATCAACAGGAATCCATATAAGAAAAGGACTACAGATCAAAAAATGTATAAGGGGTAGAAGAAAAATAAGGATTTTCCCACTCGTGATAATTGTTGATAGAAACAATTGTGTACTTGAATGAAGGGAATAAGAGTTTTCTAAAAGCATGGAGAGAAATGAAATAATTCTAATTATTATAAGGGAATGAAATAAATTTCAAATCTTCAATGCTTCAACTATAAGAAGATTTGGTAATACATAAATTAATGCAAAAATATTCAAGGGTATATACTTGGGATGAAGCTATGGTATCTTGGTCATGCTTATTCTATTACCATATAAAATGTGGAATAATTAATTTTTTGATGTTTCGATTCGATAATTATGTCATAGAATTATTTTAATATTGATATTGTAGTCATAAGAATCATTAAATTTATAAGTATTGTATTCTATTACGATTTCGTAAAGGATTTTAGAGCATTTGTTAAATGGTAGTGATGTCCAAGAAATTTTTTTCGGTGAAACTTTTCTTCTCTTGGAACAAAACATTATTGAGAGAGGATAACCATTAGTATACTTCTGATTTTGAGATAATAATGATATGTTTATCGGATTGTCTTGTTGACTATAAAATTTATTAAAGGATTGAAATTTTTTATCTTCTTCACTGTTTTTTACTGATGTATTGATTTATATAATATATTCAACAACAAGGATTTTATATTTGGAAGTATTCAGGTTTTCCTTAAGATATTATGATGATAAAGGTATTCACATATTTATAATGTGAAATTAAGAGCCACTTTATATTTTATGTGGAAAGAAATATTTATTTAATGGTATTCCTTCAAAAGAATTGGGCTTTTAATTTTGTAAGAAATATTTTTGGTGATTCCTAAGGTTGAAAATTTATCAAATGAACTATTTTGAATTTATGGAGTTTCTATTGAGGTTTTTGAGATTAATATACAATATTGGATATATTATTCTACCCATATTTTTTTTATTAAATGCAAGATGAATATCTTATTTCTCTTTTATGGATATTATAGTCCATTAAAACTTAATTTTAGTGATTAGGAATAAAAAATTAATCAGGGATGTTCATTTATTTGAGTAATAAATGAATATAAAATTGATCAAATTTCAAAAAATGGATGAAATTATAAATATATTTTTTGGTGTTCTCTATCACAATGTTAATGGAATTCCTAAACCTTAAGAAAATTATTTGGAATCAAAAACTTTATCATATTACATTTACATTTGATGAACCAAATGTTCCCTTAAATCATATAAATTTTATAGTTTTTATATAATTATCCTTATCTATATCACCTAATATTTTGTGATTAATTATCTTTATCACTATCTATTAAAACATGTGCATCACTGTTCTCTTCTATGTCTATGTTTTCATTTCGCACCAAAGATAAACTATATATAAACCTAGTGTTATGTTATTCTGGATAACCTTAATACATCATTTTTTAATATATAAATATAATGTTTTATTAAACCTTATAACAATAAGGGTTTCAAATATGGAATTTTCGAATGTCAAACCCTTTATATCTTGATCATGTTTAAATTACTAGAAGATGATTTATTTAATTGAAGGAGAATGTTAAACCCCATGATTTTTAAAATAGGAACATCATGACCTATATCATGTATTATGTAGATAACTAAGATTATAAGATAATTTAAAATCTCAAGTAATTGTGGCACATTTAATTTTAAATAAATTAATTCTCTTTGATAGATTCAAATACATGCAACACTTGGTTTAAGCATTACATGATACTCTATTAAAATATTTTTATTAAAACATGACCATTATAACCTAGTTGTTATATTGGAGGGTATGAATAGTACTAACTAAATTATTAAAATTATATGGATTAAACATCTATTAAAAAATTTCAAAGGTTATCCCTTGATTTTAAATGTAATAATAACATTTTGATCGAAAATTAAATATAAACTAAAAAAATATTTTTTATAAAAGGTGGTCTAGTCACGATTTTCTCACATAATTTAAATTTAATATTTAACACTTTTAGAAACATTATTTTATAAATAAATAATCTTTTTTTAAATCTAAATGTAAGAATTATCATTTAGATAATTTTTGACAATTTTCTAAGAAGATAAATGCTTCAGTGAATAGACATAAATATTGGTTTTTATAAAAAAACTACTTATTAATTAAAGGTCATTAAAAGATAAAGTTTATTTTAATATGGTTTAAAATTAAATTTAGTTAAATTATAGATATTAATCCAGTATAGTTTGTTGGAATCAATTTCATATTCAAATTTGATATAAAACATTGTAAATATTTAAACATTTTACCTATTAAAACCTGCTTTCTTATCATGCATATGGGATTAATTTTAAATTAAATTTTTCTTATTCTATTAATTTAATTTTTAAAAAATGGATCTCGTATTTATAATCATGATTATTTATATTATATAATAATTTCAACTTATTTTTTGACAATATTGAATACTAAAAATAGTAAACATTTATTACTGTGATAAGAGTAAGAATGGGTTTACCGGGGAAGAAATAAATAGATAAGGGTTTAAATTATCCAATTATTTTAAAACACCCATTTTTTATCTATATTTAAACCCTATCTCTTATGGTTTTTATAATTATTCATTTTTTATCCTTGTGACATGTGAAAAATGTGTGTACACCTTTTCCTTTTTTAATGTTAAAAATGTTCCACCCACCTTTGTTATAAAAGAACACCCCAATCCTCTTCTCTTTAAACATAAAAAACCATTTTATTGATCCAATACATGCTCAAATATTTTCATTACATCCATAATTTCATAATATAATCCTTATTTTGGTTATAAATCTATATTAGGAAGGATTTTGTTTCAAATTAAAAGTTGTTGTCTCAAGAAGAGGTAATGTCCTTGACCGAGCATTTTATTTTATCTCTTATTCAATGTTAATGAATTATTATTAAACCATTATAATATAATAATAAAAATATATTAAATATAATCATATATTTTTTGTTATGGGAATGAGCTATATCAATATCCTCTTCCATCAAATGGGTTACGAAGTTATCATTCATGTGTACGATGGACTAACACCTTGAGAACTGATGTAGTTAATTTCTCATCACCACATTTAAGGGATGGATTTAATGATGGATAATATATATATATATTATGATATTTTTCCGAATATGGATTTATTATATCCCATATAACTAATTAATTCCCATTTCAGGAGTGATAAGATAACGACGCTCGTGTCTACGGCATACAACTGACTCATAAAGTGATGTGATTCATCTTTTTCTAATAATTAACATGAAAAGTAGTATGGATAAAAGTTAAAAAATATATTTTATATTTGTTATATAAATATAATTGAGGAAATATAATTTCACATATAACTTATTACCTACCAACCTGTTATAAAATAATAACGTCACTCAAGCGTATGTGTGGACTATCACCTCCACGTAATGATGTGAAATGTTTTTAATTTTATTTATAAATGAATGTTAATAATGCTTCATTTTATTAAGATAAATGATATATATATATATATATTTATTATTATTTAAATTTTAATTAATATTTATTGTATTTTTATAATATCCATCTTAAACAATGAATACAATTTTCATGTGTATGTATGGTCTACCGTCTCTATGAACGGTGTAATCCATTTTCAATCAATGACATTTTTACATTAATGTAAATAAATATATAATGAATATATGTGATATTTATATCATTTTTTAAATTATGAAAATTATTTTACAATGATCAAATTAAAAGGTTCAAAATTACTAAATCAAAACATATATGAAAATTGAAGCAATTATAACCTGAAATAGTGTTTTAACAATGAATTGATAATAAATGTGTGATAAAGTAATTTAATTAAATAATATTTTGTATGAGATATATTATTATGGTTTTTAATAGATTTTTTATAAACCTATATTTATTAAAAATGAGGTTCTGATGCATACAATGGAAATTAGAAAGTGGTAAAGATTTCTCGTCTCACATTTACTTCCATGAGACATATGTCATATTCAACACTTATTTTAATCTTATCATGTATTTAATTCACATTTGATATTTTATATCATGAATATATTAATCTTCATGTTATTTAATGGTTAATTTTATGACATTTATTTTATGAGTTTTATTATTAAGAAGTTACCAAAGTGGTCAGCGTTTATTTCACAATCTCATCATTATTAGAGATTGATTATTTTTATGTCACCCTTTAGGGAATTATTTGATTTTTATATATAAGAATAATTATATTTTATTCATCTGTAGTTATTAATTAAAATATTCATGTAATACTACCATTTTACACTCATTGTTACTAAAATGACTGTTTAATAGTTTTTTAAAAATCAGACATTATTTCTATCTTTGGTGAGAAATCATTTTTTACAAAAAAAGTGTTTTGAAATTTTTTTAAAAAAATATTTTAATATTTTAAAAAAATTATTAAATTTTTTTTTAAAGACTTCTATTTTTTTACAAAAAATAAAATACATATTCATGTTATTTTGAAAACATAATCTGTTTAGATTTTAATGAAAATTTTAATTGACTATTTGTTTTAATATGACATGAACATAATTTCCCTCTATCATGACCAATAAATATTTTGAGGATAATGTTACCTGTTTTAAAAATTGGTT
Source organism: Viscum album (assembly GCA_963277665.1). Lineage (NCBI taxonomy): Eukaryota > Viridiplantae > Streptophyta > Magnoliopsida > Santalales > Viscaceae > Viscum > Viscum album. The sequence continues at coordinate 253,482,737 of OY728128.1, read as the reverse complement.
CCCAATGAAAATTATTTTTTAAATGTTTTTCAAACAATTAGTTTTAACAAGTGATTTTTAATATTCTAATTTTATTTTTCTTAATTATGTTTTTAATTATCTTCTCATGGTATTCGAATTATTCAATGTCATAAAAAATCTATTTTACTTATGTTCCATTGAGGATAGGTTTTATCGATAGAATCATACTTATTGATCCAAATGGTTTATGTTAAATTTTAATGGGTGTGTACAATTTTTTTAAAACTCACCATTTTACTATTTATGGTTTATGATTATTCTTATTGATTGTGGTAAGTATTAATATTTTGTGTGTTAGTTTTCAATACATATTTTTTTGTTGATTATGTTTCACCTCATTCATATGAGGAATTAATTAGACTTAGTAAGTAACATATGGGTCCCGCAATAGCCCATCAATGCATCAGTTTGTCTCATGAGACAAACTGGATTGATTTTTGGTTGATACCTTACCCATTTATCGATATATGATGGCAAAATTCCTCAATGGTATGTTTTAAGTGACCTACACAATGAATTGTATCATTATGAATCCGTTTTTTGATATTCCATGAGACTATTCGATTAGTTAGAATATTAATTGTTAAGATTTCAAGAACATGTGATTATTTATATGGAATTATTTGATCATTTTTTTTGTGTCGTATTATACTCAACTTATTGATTTGACCAAATATTTAATATTTATTCACCCTTCTGTATTGACTATAAAATATTTATACATAACTTCTACTGTACCTTTACCCTTACTGAGCATCTCATCTCACCCCATTCTTACATTTTATTTTCACTAGGATTCCAAGAACTTTCTTCTAAATTATATGCGGTGATATGTTATGTGGAATTATGTAATTCTCAATGAAAATTATTTTTTTATGTTCTGTTTTCAAATGTATGTGAAATTCAAGTATGTAACTAGTTTACCAAGACAACTGAACTACTATGTCATTTAGGATGGAATACCTTGTATCTAAATATATGTAATAATTTAGAAATAATCTCTCGAATAATGGGGTTTTGGTCTCTATATGGTCTATTTTGGATCCTTGAGACATGTGAAAAATGTGGGAACACCTTTTTCTTTTCCAAAATAACCCTTGTGTCACTCACCTCACTTATAAAAGGTCACCCTCACCACTTTCATTCGCACTTTCAAAAAATTAGTTAAGCTTCCCCCTACCCAAATATATTTCATAATTACCTTATATCATTCTATAATCAATTGTTTTTTTATAAAAAATATCCTAATAATCCTTTTGGTGAAACTCAGAATAAATTGTCCAAAGACGAGGTAAAATACCTAGTCAATCATTTTATATTATTTCTTCCTCTTTCTCCTTCAATTATTATAAAACCATGTTGATAAAATAAAAATAGATTCTTTAATATACTTATATGTTGATGTGTTAATGTAGTGACTTAAATCCTTATCATCTTCTATCAAATGGGTCACAAAATAATCATTCGGGTGTACGGAGGACTACCACCTCGCAAAGTGATGTTATTCATTTTCCATCACAACCTATATTGGATAGATAAAATGATGGATCTATGGTTTATATATGATATTTATGATAATTTTATCTTTCTTTAGTAATGATATCAAAAATTCCTTCTTACTTTTCATTACTTGGGAATATAATAACATCATTCATGTGTATAGTAGACTACTGCCTCACAAAGCGATGTGATTCATTCATTTTTTACTTGGAAGGTAATAATGATGGATTAATTCAAAATATGTGATATAAATAACATAGAAATTATTATTAAATTGTAATTTATTAATTATCTATAAATATTTTAATTCATTGAGAAAATGGAAGCAATATTTGGGCGTATGTATTGCTTAAAATATCCATTAACAGTGTATTTCATTTTCTATCTATAACGTTTAGATATTTATATAAATACATATATAATTAATATATATTATATTTTTACCATAGATAAAATTATGGATATAGGGTTACCATGATCAATTTATAATGAATAAAAATAAAAAATCAAATTATACACGAAAAACAAAGAAGTTATTACTCAGAATACGATTTTAAAAAAGAATTATTGATAAAAGGGTAATAAAATATCATAAGAAAATCATATATGGTATTATAAATATATTTATGGATCATTAATATATTTATAATAAAATTAATTTTATTTTATTAGTGTTCTGAATGTGTATGATGGAATTCGAGATGTAAGGTAGTGGTTTGTGGTCTAACATTTATTTTCTATGAGACACAAGCCTTATTCACCACATGTTTCGTTTAAGTGGTGTATATACTACCCATGAATGTATTTTATGAGAATTATCCTTAAAATTATTAATATTTACATATTTTATGGATTATTTCTCTATCATGTAGTTTACAGTTCAACAGTTATGAAAGGGGTAATGGATTTGTGTTCGAAATTGGCTTCTTTGGGACATAAGTTATGTTATGTGCCTATATTCTTATATGAGGTGTATATAATTACCCGTTAACATTTTATATAATTATTATAATTTTATTTGTTATATTATATGTTTCATTAAATGTTATTCATTCATTTTTATTAGGTCTCAATGTTACCAAAGTGCTAAGATTTTTATGCTACAATCTCATCATTTACCAGAATTGTTAATGATTATGATTAGAATAATAAAATATTATGATATATATCTCAAGATACTAATGAATTTTATTCTCCTTTGTTAATTTAATTTGAATAAATCTTTTCCATTAATTTTTCTCACTTTATGTACTCAATAGTTCTAAATATTTTTTTAAATAAAATTCACCTTTATTTCTCTCTTCGATCAAGAACCCTTTTTCTTCCAAAAACATATTTTCATCAAATGTTTTCAAAAATGTTTATAAATCTATTCAAATGATTTATTATAGGAACTTTTATCCATTTTTTACTTTTGAATAATTATTGAAAATTTAATTTCATTTTCCAAACAATTTCCATTTGGATTTTATTGAAAATACGAAATGAATATTTGTTTTACCATTCCCTGCAAAAACAGAATTTACACCTTCATGGACACTATTTTATTTAAAGATTAAATTATATGTTATCAATTTTATTTTTAATGAAAATGATTTTCTAAATGTTTTATTTTAAAAATAATATTAAAATGGAAAAGTACATTTTGTTCAATAAATGATTTAAATTATTTTTTAATCTTAAAACATATGGTTCAAACTTAATTTTTAGAGAAAGGATTTTTAAATTTTATTATGGGATTTTATAGTTAAAAAATTATTTTAAATGAAAATTTATTTTCCTCTTGAAATGTTCTGTGTTTCTTTTAGAAATCATTTTCAATCTATGAGGGCATCCTTCGATGGTAATTTCTCTTTACAGGGCATATGATCCAAGGATGCGATAATTATTCTTTCTCTTAATGGTTAATTTTTATAATGAAGAGATGTTTATGAAACCTTTTTCTCTTTAAATACTTATACCATAATAATATTGTTATGAAACAATATTTTTTCATGGGTTATGCTTTGATGAAATAAAGACATGATTATGAAACCTCATTATTTTCCATAGTGTATGTTTTCATTAAATTTTTATGAAACAAACTTCATTTCATGGGTTTTGATATGATTAATGTTTTGTGGTCTTATTGAACACATATGTTTGATTTAAATTATGTGATGGATGGGACCTAAATCACCCTCTAATTTATTTGGTAAAACATTATTTTTGTAATATCTTGGTCTAAGTGCCCCACCCTAGTGCCCCGAACTGGTTCACCACAGGACCTCAATCCCAACTTGATGAATACAATAAGCTTTAGAATAGTAGTGAGGGTCAAATATCATTCATTGGGAGACTATACAATATTTTATTACAGTGATACACTATCAGAAAAATAAGAAATCAATCACTGAAAAATATATAACTACAAACTGAAAAATACCAATATCACAAGATACTCAAACTAGAAACAAAATGTCAGAAACAAATAGTTGATATTCTATGCTAATGTACAGGTCAAGTGTCTAAATTGTAACTCAAATGTAAAGACACTAACAACTCCCAAGTGGTTCAAAACCATGTAGGATTCTCTGGTCCATGATTCGTCTCCAACTCATCCATCTAACACATGGCCTTCACCCATAACCTATCATGAAATAATGATGTTTATTCAGGTACCGACCAGGAATCCTGAGTAGGGTATGGTTACAACTCAGTATGCCACCAATATTGGTGTATAATAAAATCCAGACAATAATATTGTATGAAGATTTTTAAATAAATAAGTATAATGCATAAATAAACTCTTTATCACATTATTAAATATTTTTTATATAACCACATAAACCCTTGGGCTCTTGAGGACACCCAAAAATATATACCTCATTCAGCCCATGTTAGAGTATAAACCATTAAAATTATCAATTCAAAATTAATTCAAATAATGGGACTTCAATATCAATTTAAATTCAATTCACTAATACGGATTCTTGGGACTATATCCCAATTCCAATAATATGGGCGAATAACATCATTTCAATCAAACCATGGGTATTTGGAGCTTAGTCTATGTCCCACACACCATGGGTATTTGGAGAATCAGTCCCTATCCCATACAATATTCTCATACTTGCACTTTTTCTTTATATGGGTATTAGAAGAATTACTCCATGTCCCACACTCATTTATCAATCAATCACATATATCACATATATCTTACATATAAAACTACAATATTATTTAGTATATTATATCAATCAAGATTGATCATCATTAAACCTTTCATCACAATAACTCCTATTAATTAATCCGTCATTAATTAATCAAAATCATTCCATTAATTAATTAATCACATTCCTTCAATTACAAAATTCCATGTTTTAATAATTAATTGATTAATTAATTATTCTTAATACATAACATCAATATCACACAATTAAAATACAATTAATTATCCTCATTTATGATATTAATGTCCATCAATTAATTATAAAATTAATCATTCTAAAAACCCTCATTTCCAAAAATAATTCATTAAAATTCGCCCAATTTAATTAATTGATCAAGAACATAAATTGATAAATAACTATAGAAATTAAATAATTGCATACACAAAATTAAACAACTCGGGGAATTTAAAATTATACCACCTACCTCAAATAATTGACTAACGATTGCCCAATGGAAAATTCAAAAATTGAGCAGCATAATAACATAGATCTATATACGAATCTAAAAACCTAAATAAGTATTAAATAAAATCTAGATCCATATCTGGAATCGTAGATCGAGATATCAAAAAATCTAGATCTAAAATCAAAGATCTTGATTAAAAAATTCTTGATCTAGATATAAAAAAAGGAAGATTATATCACACCAAAATAATGATATATGGAAGGAGGATGAAAGAGAATGTAATGATATAAAATCCACTTATCCAGAGATGATAAGATCATTGATTCAGTATTTAGATCACGTAGAATAGAGTTCATACAATCTTGTAATCACCATGTAAATCTCTGAAATCATCAAAAATCATGAGGGTACATGTTTGGGTTGAAATAGGTGATTTTTGGAGGATTTAAGAAGTAAAAACAGATTTTTAGGATACATTAAAACTATGCACAGTTTCTTATATAGGGTCACATTGTTTTCCCTAACTATACACTAATACTGAGCATGTTATTTTTTGGGTGTACGATATCAGTTTTTAGGGAACACGGTTTGAAAACCCATGATCCGGCCATATAAACCCCCACTGTATAGTGATTCCTGGGATCCTAGAGTGCATTTCATGGTCCTCTCTAACCATGTGTCAACCATACATATCCCTCTTTCCTTTGATTTAACACTAGATAATTTTCTTGAAACATTTTTTTGAATTAATTTACTCATTTTGATATATTTCATTCCATGTAACACTGAAAATTGTTCATTTTATATTAAAGAACTATTTTTGGCTTGTTTTATATAAACAATTTTACATTTTTCACTATATGAAACATAAATCATAATTTTCTCTACACATAACATCGAGGTTAACTTGTGTTAAACAAAACAATGACTTTCCTCGATCTCTTGTGTAACACGCATGACTGGGTATTACTAAATAATGATATATTATTTAATATAAAATATCCCTTTAATTAGTTTTAATAACTAAATTATGAAAAATATATGTTATACAAAAAAATTAAGAGGAATTCATAGGTTACCAATTAATTAGAAATGAAAATATAAGAACTGATCGAATATAAATGATCTTTTTTTATGACCCCAAAGTATTTTTCCTTTATTAAATTAAATTTATTAAAATTATAGAGTGATATTAATGTAATTTATAAGTTATATATTCAGTCAAATATTTTTTATATTCATCCAATATATTTGATAGACATAATTTAAGAACAAACCTGATTTTATGCTTTAAAACTATATTTTTATAAAGGATGTTTTACCACCTTTTGTTAGAGAACCAATTTAAAATCTTATTTTTTTGGAACATTTTTAGATTTAATATTTCAAAATAAACTTCATATTTTAATTGAAACATAAAAATTAGGTTAGGATAAAGATTTTGTATTTTTCTGTAATGAATTATTTTTTAATGAATATTTAAAAATATTTAATTTAAATTCAAAATAGCTTTTTCATCAAAAATATTTATAAGGATAAATTATATTTAAATTTTGTTTTAAAATTTTGATTAGATCATATTTTTCTTTTCAACCAAATTTTTTTCATGTAAATCATATTAACTTTCAAAATGAATATAAAAAGATGGAAAACTTTTAATCGTTTTTACATTAACAACCCGCAGTGTCGTCCCATCAGCGGGATTTTTTTAAAGTAATTCCTACCATTTATGTTATTAGAACATGGAAAAATGGATATGTATTTGGAATCACAATAATTATTACTTTCTAATAATTTCAACTTTGTTTTGACCAAAAAGATTAGTGAAAGTGATTAAAATTGATTACAACTATTAAGAGAAAAATTAGGTTAACGATTGACTAGACCTTAAATTTAATACCCAAAACAACCTAGAACCTTGTACAACACACATTGGCAAGAAATTATTCCTCCAATAACCTTCAATTATTGAGTTTTTGTGATTTTTTTATGATATTTTTTACGTAAAAACACGGGTACGACTAACTTTTATTCAAAAATGGAAAGTGTTTCCTTTCACTTCCCTATGAAAGGCCACCACCTCTCCCTTTTCTACACACCTATCAAATAACTTAGGATCTAAAAATATATTCCCAATAAACATTCCAACATCCATCCCTTACCCCTTTAATCATCCCTTTTGGAATAACGAAATCCAAGGAATCCTTTTGGTACAAATCAAAAGGAGTTACTGATATAGAGGTAACGTCTTCTCTCAAACTCTTTTCTTTTATTTTAATTATCCACCCCTACACTATAAGTATTCTATTATTTCATAAAAAACCAATATCATAAATATACTAGTATGTTTTAATTATAATTTTTCAACCTACACTCACACACACCTCTATATAATGGGTAACAAACTTACAATTTATGTGTACAACAAACTACCGCCTCACTAAATTATGATTGTTCATTTTTCCTTCACCGCCTCCCATTCTGGAAATTATTATGGAAAAACTATTTATATACGTCATATTTTATATTAATTATATATTTTTTATTTTTTATTCTTTTTTTAACATATATATTTTTACTTTCCATTTGGTATAAATATGATATTTTCATTTGAGGAAGTGTGGACTACCACCCCCTCAAAGTGGTTTGATTCATTCACACACTAAACTGAACGTATTAAGTAGGGTTTTACTTAAAATATATGATATATAACATATAATAATTATAATTTAATAAATATATGTAAAAATATATATATACATATTTCAATTACCTTGTTTCATTTAATACGATAATAAAAACTGAAATATAGTTCATGCGTCTGTACGGCTTACCGTCTCCTTGAAAGGTGTATTTTGTTTCATACATATATATTATATTGATTATTAAAATAATAATATATTGAATAATTGATATTTATTTCATGTTTTACATTCTGGAAATAATTATATAAGTATAAGGACCAAAGATATAACAAATTAAGACACGTGTGGAGTTTAAAGTAGATATTACCCGAAGTGAAACCTTAATGACATATCATTAACAAGAGGGTAATATAAGGTCATAATAAAAACCATTATGGTATTATGTATAATAATATGGTTATTTAAAATATTTCTAATTAATTTAAATTTATTATAATCATGTTTTTAATGAGTACAATGAGAGTCAAGACACAAGGTAAAGGTATTTCATCTCACTTTTTATTTTCACGAGATACATGCTTTATTCACCACTAATTACTTTTGTGTGGTGTGTATAATACCCAAGGTTTTATTCAATTATTATTTTAAATAAATTTATGGATACTTAAAAATCATTTATATGATCTTTATTTTCTAGAATAAAAATTTTAAAAGTTAGCAAATCGGTAACATATTTTGTCACGCTTTTCCTTCTTTGAGACACATGTTTTGTTATGTACCTAAATTATTTCTAGATGTGTATACACTTCCATTTTACATGTTATGAATATCCTTCTTTTAATGATATTTTAACCTTCATGTAATTTCAATTTTCTTACATTGAGAGTATGATGTCAAGTTACCAAGTGGTAATATTTTATTCAAACAATCTCATCGCTTAATGAGATTGTTTACAATTATACTTCTATGATGAAATATTACAATCCATATCTCAAAAACACCCATGGGTTTCCTTATCCTTTATTTATTTAAGATATATCCATGTATTAGTACCATTTTCCCACTATTTGGTACTTAAGATAATGATCAAAATGTTTTCAAGAAAATTTAACTGTATTTTTCTCTATGGTTAGAAATATGTTTTATTTCAAAAACCTTATTTTCACAAACCGTGTTTTCAAAAAAATGTTTTAAAAAAATTAAAATTATTCTTAAACACCATTTTTAAGGAAATTGTATTTTTAAAAAATTATTGTTTAAACAAATTCCATTAAAATATTTCAAATCTATTTTCAAAGAAGAAGGTTTTCAATAATGTTTTATGTTTTAGAAAAGATTTAAACAATTTCAAGAATACTTCATATGTTTTTAAATAAAAACACTTATAAAATGATTTAAAATATTTATTTATAAGTTTTCAAGTTTATTTTAAAGTAAATGGTTCTCAAAACGTTTAATATTTTAATAAATCATTTTTCAAGAAGAAAAGAAAATTTACCCAAGATATTTTTTTAAAGGATCTTTTAAAATTGTTTCTGATCTTAGATGAAATTTTTTGATGTTTTTCCTATCTTTATAGTAAATTATATAATGGTTCTTTTAATATTATTTATATTAATGTTATATTATTTTTTTCATGATTTTTATGAAACCCATTTCACTTTCATCGGTTATATGATTTTACATCCGGTTTCTTTTCACAGGTGGTGATTATGAGACCTACCTCTTTTCCATATGTAATGATATGATTAAATGATCATGATTCATTTCTCATTTCCTTGGATATGATATGATTATTATTTACAATATTGTGGCACACGTATGTATGATTTTGTTATGTCTTGGGATGTATCTGTATCTATCTCTAATGAATTGGATAATAATGTACGACTCATGAGTATAAATGTTATGTGTCAACTTGATTTAAAGTTCACACAATTATTAACAAACTTGATTACAATTTCACAATATTTTGCAAGGACTGGGATTCATGTCTATATTTTTATGCATGAACCTGATTAGATGTTCAGAATGTTTTGAGTGAAACTTTTTATTTGTTCACAATGTTATGCATGGCCCTAGTTTGATGTCCATATGTTTATGCATGAACCTGATTACATGTTCAACATGTTATTCATGGACGTATATTAATGTCCAAATTTTTATATAACGACCTGATAACATTTTCACAATGTTATGTTTGAACCTAATTACATGTTCAAAATGTTTTTCATAGACTTGGTTTCGTGTCTATAAGGTTATGTGTGAACCTGCTTACATATTCACAAGGCCCTTTCTTATTATTCCATTCCCCTGGTTATAAAGAAAAATATTGGGTAGAATTACTAAATGTGGATATATTTATGAGAGATATTAAATATCTTTCACTGGGATAGAATATTTTTTTCCAAGATTCCAAATACACTAAACTATTATGGTCCTCTGGCATGTATTTTTATACTATACTAAATATTCATCTAAAATGATGTAATATCCATGTATGTAAATCTTGGGACACCATAGTTGGTATCAAAGAAATGTTTTAGTCATCCTTTTGAAACATCGATGAGGAATATTAGTGAGATCCCAATCTATATTTTTAAGGATATGTCTTCGGATGTCTCTAATGATTATCATATGGATGAGTTAACATTTATTAAAATTTTCATGTAATTTTGATAAGGGATAAAGAGACTTGTTTCCTAAAAATAAATTTTTATCTTAATATTAAAAATGGATGTGGCTCTAGAATAGATGTACCTAGGTGTAGCAACTCCAAAAAGATTTTTTGGGCCTGACTCAAGGGAATCTGGTACATGACAACGGGCCGTGTTGTGCAGCTATTTTGACATGCATGGGAGATATTCTTTAGGAATTCAACAACTCTTCACAAACCATAATTAACTATTAAAAAAATTTGGCTATTGATAATGTAGGATATACCTAGGGTGTAATATATAAAGGAATGTCTCATGATTTATACATATTATAAGTAATTATTTCCATGACTATGTGGTTCTATGCTATGATAATTAATTCTCACACTATGTATTTAGTTTTATTAAATGGGGGAACTGGAGGGAATTGGGTTAACATTGAATATGATAGATGATTTTATTATTAGTAGTCAAAGGGATGATAACTTGAGTGAAATTTAGTGTGATCATTCCTAATAAGGTTTCACAAAACATGGTTAAAAATGTGTACCTTAACCAACTCTCAGACACACCAAGGAAGAGAAATAAATATTTCTCTCAGAGTTCGAGTAAAGGAGACCACGGAATAAAGAAGATTTGGTTTCCCTTATGACAATAATGTGGAAAGAATAATCTATGTGAATGTATTAAAGTAACAAGAAGATGTTTTGACTATGGAAAATAAGGTCACATATCAAGTGACTTCATGGGAAAAATAAAGAGTTCAATTATTGGATTTGAATGGAATGTTGTCCTCCCTAAGGTATTATCAATTGAAGAATAATTTAAATATGGAAATTATGGTAATTATAGTACTTATGAAAATTGATCTCATGTATAGAAGGTTCATGAGGATAATCAGTAAGGTGGTACAAGTAATGGTTTCTATATAGATGATTAAGAGATCAAAATGACATATTAAAGGTATATGATGTTCTTCCAATATTTAATACATGAAAAATAAAAAAAATTAATATATTGTGCATGAGGAACCTTAATACTTGATTTATATATCATATTCTAGGAAATAGGTATCAATGAATTAGTTGATGAAGCATGTATAGTGGTTTAAGAATAATGTTTAATTGATGAAGTGTTTATGTTTTGGTATTCAATGTTTATGTTATATGAATCATGAAATGTATAAGAATTTCTAGTATAAGTATTCATTAAGGATTTAAAAACACATGTTTAATGGTCATAAAGACATAGAAAATTTATTTAGTGAAAATTTTATATTTTGATTAAGGGAAGGTAACTCTTTATTAATTCCAAAAATTGAGATAATAATATTTGGGTAAAGATATGTTGGATATAAATAAGTAAATACGATGGTATAGATTACCCTGGTACAGATTTCTGAAAAAATTGTCTATTTCATAAAGGATGGATTTATAACATATTCTATTTAAAGAATATATCTAGTAATCATTAGAATAGGGAATAATGCATGTTTTATAAAAGGATTTATGTTAATTAGGTTTATTACCATGTTTCAATGGAATATACGACGAGTTTATTCACAAGTTTTTAATGTGACAACCAAGTAATACATTGAGATATAAGGGAGATCAATGTTAATCTTATTTCATGAATTTATTTATGAAGCTTTTAATTTTCATCTTTTGGAAGGATTATAAGGCTAACAATTTATATGAAGCATAATTTAAACGTGTGATGAAGTCAGTAAGATTAATTTGTTGTCTCTGTAGAGACCCAAATCATGACGTACATGGAAATTACATTACTTTTGCGGAATACTTAATACATAACAAAAACAGACACACAAGGATCATAATAGTTTAGTGTATTTGGAAACCTGGAATATAAACTTCTAATCATGTTGAAATATCTTCAACAACTCCCATAACGATATTCCCCTTTTTGTTTCCTTACCTAAAACCTTTCATTCTTTCTTGGGGAAAATAAAACATAAAAAGGGTGAGCTCAAATGCTCAGTAAGGGCAATCATTGATAACATAAAACAATCCACGAACATTTGGAAGCAAAAACTTGAACATGAAATTTAAACATCAAAATCTTGAGCAAAGACATAAATCGTGGAATTACGTAAGGAATATATCATAATGGAACATCAACCATGATAAAATATAATGGGAATAAAACAATTAATTGTGGCATCCATTCAGCACATGTTATGATTTCCATAGTAGCCAAGGCATTGCTGCCAAGACCATCTTAGTGGACAAAGTCCCTTTCTGAATTGAGTTCACTCCTCATTTCAGTCCTGTATTACTGAATCAGTTTAACTTGTCTTTCCATCCATGTCTATCGCATGAGATATATATATTTACCCAATTAATTGGAGGTAGATATAGGTCACACCCATCTCATAATGAAATCATTCTTACTTGTGCCACAACATAAACATAAATCATTCATCATAACCCAAAGAATAAAATGGGTTTCATAAACATCATTCCATCATAACATAATGCGTATAAAAAAATGGATATCATTTCATCATAAGAAAATTTAAACCATGTAAATAATAGATACATTATACTTGAAACATACACATATGAAATAATGTCATCTTAGATGGAAAATGGTTTTAATAAAACGGTTGAAATGAATTCCTGAGGAAAATATCCTTTCTTCTTCAAAATCATCTTCTTTTCACAAAATGACATGAAATTTTAAATGGAAATGATTTTGTTGAAAATAGTAATGAAATTTTTTGGAGGAAGCTTCATGAAAATAAGGCTTTATAAAACCGTAAAAAACCCTTCATTCCGTATAAGTTAAAAAACATTCTTCCCGTACTTTTGTCGGAAAAATCAAAAAAGTACCTCATGACGTAAACAAAAGAAAGATTCCTTACATACCATGTAGTAAAAGTCAAAAATGGGTAAAAAGGACTTTAAACATACATTAAAACACTTTTATAAAACATGAACATGGATGATAGAAATAACCCCAGTAAATACTTACGAATAAGCAATCCCGGATAAAAATTAGATTTGCAAAATTATCCATTACCATAGGTCTGATATGCTCTGTACGTATCCGGTCCTCCTATATAATGATTTAAATAATTTCATTGACTCATTAAATAATCATATCCATTGTTATTATATCATATATGTTTCACTTATGACTTTATATTACCCGTTCTTTTGTAAATTCCATGTAAAAGCAGTGTTTTGGGTAAAATCATTTCATTTATTGTATATGTTTCGACTTGTCATTCTTGATTTTATTACTTATATACTGATTTAAATAATTCCAGAATGTAAAACATTATTTATATATATTATATATTCATCATATACATATATATTATAGATCGATAAAATGAATGAAATACACCCTTCATGGAGACGGTAGGCCGTACGTACGCATGAACGTTGTTTTCGTTTCCTTATTGAATTGAATGAAATTAAATAGATGAAATATATATATACATAAATCCAGTAGCATTATTATGCTATATATTTCATTATTATTTTTTATATATACTTCATAATCATTCTTGAATGGTTAATCATGAAAAATGAATCTAATCGCGTTCGTGGAGACGGTAGTCCGTACGTACGCACGAGCGATGATATCATTCCCATGATCGTGGAATTGTGTTGGAGTGTATGTATACTATTTCAGAAAAATATCACTTTACAATAATCATATATAGTAATTATTTACACCATTATACCCATCCAAGTAAGGTGATGGCAGAAAATAGATTACACCACGGCGTGGAGACGGTATTCCGTACGTACGCACGCCTGGTGATTTCGTTTTCCATAAGATGGATAGATGGTGAAATAGGGTTGTTTCATACTTCTAATAACATATCAGTATATGATTGATACTGATGTTATTACTTCCTAATGAAACAACTAAAGAAAAAGAAGTAGAAGAAGAAATAAATTTGAAAGAATCGGTAACGGATATTACCTCTTCTTTCGACACACCTTTTTGAAACCTCCTCTTAGGGAACTAAGATTGATCTTTTAAGAAGACCAGAACCTCTAGGATGTCTCTAGGGAAGTAGACAAGTGAAATGGGCAGGAGTTTTCTGATCTTTAACGCTCAAAGTTGTGTTAAGATTGGAGGGGGGAGGTTCCCTTTTATAAGAGAGGAGAGGGGCACCTTTGGAAATCTTTAAAATATTAATTTATAATAAATCTAAGCCCACTTAAAAACCTCCCAAAATGACTCATATTCGAATATTAGATGATATAGGGTTATAATATCATAAACCAATAAAATTTAGACATATTAGGAAATTATTTTAAACATTATCAACTTGATTTATCCTTATTTAATCAATATAATTTTATTTTTGGTAATAAGATTTTAAATTTTAAATTATAACAAATAATTACTTATATTTTGTGAATTTTCCATAATTGGTTACTTTATAATATTATAGACCATATAAATTGAAATTTATAATTTTTAAACATTTTTGTGGTTTTTAAATAATTTTTTAATATGTTATTTTTATTAAATAAAAATAGTGTCAATTTTAACACTATTCATTTATTTAAATTTAAATAAAATATATACAGAAGATATGTTCAAAAATAAAAGCTTTAATGGAATCATAAAAGGTCATATGTATCTATAAAATTAGTGGATCACATTAAATAGTTCATATAATATTTATTTTATTATTTTTAAAACCATTTATTTGGTTTATCTCTTAATAAAATAATTACTACAACATTTTTGTATAATTATTTAATATACAAATTTTTTTCATAAAAATTAGAAAACAAATCTTATGATGAAGATAAATATATTTCCTTTCTCAATAATACTTTCACTCGAATTTATCTTCTTAAAATAACAATATTTAAATTGTTATATTTATTAAATTCTGAAGGTGACAACTTTGGCATCATTTAAAATAAAATAATATAAGTGTCATAATCGCCTTTATAAGGATCCAAATGGTCAATATTCTACCATTGGATGATTATGGTTTATATTTATATGACCAATATTTTTTGGTCAACTTTTTGTGCCTTTTATGGTCACTATTAGTTTAATAAAAAGTATATTCTTGATTTTTCACTAGATAAACAATTTCTGCATCACTATTGTGTCAGAATTAATGATAATTATTTAATCCCTAAAAATTATAAATAAATTCATATGATGTATATAATTTTATTATATTTCTTTATACTATTTATTTTCAATGTTTCATGAATTTTATCACTAAATTAAAATTAATATACTTATAAAATTTAAGAGAGTGACATGTTGTCACTTTCTTTGGTTTTAACAATAATTAAACTATTTTTATAGTAAAAAGTCCATAAAATGAATCTAATCCAACCCTTAGGTGATATGGGTAGACTTTTAGCCATCCAATAGAATTTTGGAAGGTGTTTGGGTAATTTTATAATCATATATTTACCCTTAATTACCCGATTTACCTTTAACTATGGTAAATAAAATTTACCGTAGTTACTATTCATAATGCCCAAAAATAAAAAGTATCTTATTAACATAATTTGGACCCACTGATTCTAAATATGGAATCCATTTTTCAAAATTCAATACACAAAATTTTCATAAATTAAATTAAAAATAATCCCATTGTCGAAAGGAAACGAGTTTTTCTTTAAAACATTGCAAAAGATTGAATTGATTTAACCTATGAATTCAAGGTAAAATCAATGCTAATGACATACATTATATTAAATGGTAAAAATATATTCTATTTATAATTTTAAAACCATTCAATATTATAATTTAACCACATAAGTTATTACGATGAAAAAAGTTGTTTTTAATTAAAATATTGAGTGTTTTTACTATTCATTAAAATATGAAAGTTACCAGAATAATATGAAAAATTTATCCAAAGTAAATTTTTACTTCCTGATTCCAAAGAAGAATTTTATTTCGTCAAATTGAACTTATAAAAATTTCAAAAACTAGATTTAATGTGGGTGCGCCATCAAAAGGCAGCAAAACTGCATTTTTTTAAAAATACTTATTTTACCTGAAAATTTTATTTTGTTCTTATACCTTGTTCTAGAAAATGTGTAAGATGAATAATAATGTTATAAAATTCAAAATTTAGTTAATAATATTCATAAAGGCTAGTTAATAATAATATTATAATAATATATTGTTGTTTAGTAAAACACGGTATTGCGTACAACACACGCTCTCGAGGAAGGTCGCGATTGCGTGTAATGCAAGCCAAGCCAGGGTTGTGTGTAATAAAAAACTCCTTTGTTGCTGCGTATAAAAAAATACATTTAATATATATATATACTCAATGTTTTGTAGAATAACTACTATCAAACAAACATGAAATTGTGTGTAACCCGATCCAGGATTAGTGTTGTGTATACTGCAAGCTAATACAGTGTTGTGTATAGCGTAAGATAATCATGGTGTATCGTACAAAGGATGATATGAAAGAAATTAAAAAATATGTATCTTATAAAATCCCATGTTATTACAGTCTCTCTATATATGGATTTATGCATATTGGATATCTTTTTTAAACTACCTTGTGAAGATGATAACTAATTAAAAATGGGATGGAATATCATGGATCTCATGATCTACAAGTAATTAAGGAATGAAAAATTCACCTTCATTTTTGGTGAAAATGGTTAAGTGGATATAGGACTAACAAAGGGTGTGGTTATCCAGAAATCGTGCAAGTATATCTTTGCTTGAAAATTATTCAGCTTTAGGAAAATGATCTTGAAATAAAATCTTGTCCTAATACCTTAATTTTTTTTGAACTGGTGGCCTTTTAAATCATAAATTATTTATGACTTTGAGGCCCTAAACACTTCATTAATCATCCAATTATTTTCGATTTATGACCTCAAACACTCCTTAGGGATATTTATGCTTTTCTGCCAAGTCCATGTTTTCACTTCCCACCTATCATATCCTATGTGGAAACCTAGTTATGTGATACTTTGGGTAACCGTTTTGTTTTCTACTTTCTTTTTTTAAAAGTATGTTTTAGTATTCTTTTTTATGATGTGGGGCTCAATAAAATGAACTTTCCAATATTAACCATTTTATAACCCATATGAATTTCAATTGTGAGATTTATTTTATGGGGTGTATAATGTTACACCTCACGATATTTTGAAACATTTTTTTCATATTAATTTAATATTTTTGATATTTTTCATTTCACGCAACACAAAAAATAGTTTTTTTATTAAAAAAACTATTTTTCGAATTTTTAATTTGAAAAACCAAGTTAATTATACAGTACAAACAATGTAAATCTTTCATTTCTCTACATGGAACACCGATGTAAGATTGTGTTTCATGCAATAATGAATTTCCTCTATGGATTATGTAACACACAATATCGAGTCTTACCGAATAATGATATATTATTTAATAGAAACTAGATGTTAAATTATTTGTAATTCTTAAATTATAAAAAAATATTATTTACACAAATATAAGATGAATTCATAGGTTACCAACTAATTAAAAATGAAAACATAAGAACCAATTGAATATAAATGATATATTTTTATGTTTATGAACCAAAATGATTTTGTTCTTAATAAATTAAATTAATTAGAATTAATGAGTGTTATTAATGTAAGAAATATTTAATATATTCAATAAAATATTTTTTATATTCATCCAATAGACTTGATAGACATAATATAAGAACAAACCTAATTTTATGCTTAAAAAACTATATTTTTTTAAAGTATGTTTCACCGCATTTTAATTGAGAACCCTTCTTAAATACAATTTTTGGAACTTCTGTAGATTTAATATGTAAAAATAAACTTCATATTTGAAATTGAAATATAAAAAATATGTTAGGATAATTTTTTGGTATTTTTCTATAAGGTTTCAATTTTTAAATGAATATTTAAAAATATCAAAATATAATTCAAAACTAATTTTTAATATAATTTATTTATAAGGTTAAACTATATTTTAATTTGTTTTAAAATTCATTTTCAGATCATATTTTTATAAATAAAAACAATTATTATAATTTTAAAAAAAAATTACTTTGAAATTGAATATAAAAACATAGTAATCTTTTGACTATTTTTACTTTAAAAACCTGAAGTGACATCTTGTCTCCAGGATTATTTTTAAATTAATATCACACACTTCTGTGATTATAATTTGAAAAATGGATTAAATATTTGGAATCAGGATAATTTATAATGTCTAATAATTTAAACTAAGTTTTCCACCAAAATTATTAGTGAAATTGATTAAAATTAATTATAACGATTAAGAGAAAAATTAGGTTGATAAAGTACAAAACATTTTATTTAAGACAAAAAACGACCTAGAAGCTTGTCCAAAACCCATTTTAAATCCATTGTTCTTCCATTAACCATATATTATTGTTTTTCTTATTTTTTATGACTTTATATAATTAAAAATGATGGCACGCCTAACTTGTTTTAAAAAATTTCAAGTGTGTCCTTTCACTTTCCTATAAAATGCTCCCACCCCTCCCTCTTCTTCAAATATATAAAACCACTTATTTTCATACTATATCTACCAAATAAACTTTAAAAATTCCCTCCATTCCTCCTTGGAGCCTCCATTTTTAAATTAATGAATCCAAATAAGTCATTTGACACAAACCAAAAGGAGTTACCCAATTAAGAGGTAATGTCCTCTCTCACGCTCGTTTCTTTTATTTATTTTCTCCACCCCCTCCAAAATATTCATTAAATTCTTGTATAAAAACACAAATCTCATAAATATTCTAGTATTTTGTTATTATAAGGGTTGAAATTACACTTACACACACCACTATCTAATGGGTAACGAACATAATGTTTATGTGCACGGAAAACTACTGCCTCACTAAACGATGATTGTTCATTTTTCCTTTACAGCATCCCATGATAGAAATTATGATATACACACTATTCATATATGTAATATATTATATTTAATATATATTTAAACTTTTTTATTCCTTTTACAACACATATCTATGTATATTCCATTTTATGTAAATACAATTATTTCGTTTGATGGAGTGTAGACTACCGCCCCCTCAAAGCGATTTGATTCGTTCACACACTACATATATTTTATTAAGTATGGGTTTAGTGAACTTATATGATATATATGATATAATAATTATACTATTATATATATATATATATATTTCATTTAACTTAATTATTTCAATACAATAATAAAAAGAGAAACAATGTTCATGTGTACATACGGCTTACTATTTCCCTGAACAGTGTATTCCATTTCATAATTATATTTTCAATAGATTACTATAATAAAAATATACTTAATAAATTATATTTATATCATGTTGTAAATTCTATAAATTAGTATATAAGTATAGGGACCAAAGATATAACAAATTAAGACACACGCGAAGAACAAAACTGATATTATCCAAAGTGAAACCTTAACATAGGATTGTTAAAAAGTGGGTAATATAAAGTCATAATAAAACCATATATGGTATTAAATATAATAATATTGTTCTTAACAATATTTATAAAATATTTATATTAATTATACATGTGGTTTTAATGAGTACGATGAGAGTCAAGACACATGTTAAGGGGATTTCACCTCACTTTTAATTTCTTTGAAATACCTGCTTTATTCACTACTCGTTACTTTTGTGGGGTATGTATAATTAAAAAGGATTTATTAAATATTAATTATAGTTAAATTAATATGTATTCACATATCCATTCAATGATCATTATTTCATGGGATATATGTTTCAAAAGTTACTAAATTGGTAAATAGTTTTGTCCCAATTTTTTATCTTTCAGACTCGTGTATTGTTATAAACCTAAATTATTTTTTAACGTGTATATAAATCAATTTAACAAGTTATATAATGAATGTAATTATTTTAGTTATATTTTAATCTTCATTTAATTTCATTTTCTTTCATGGAGAGCAAGATCTGAATTCACTAACTGAGAAGAGTTTACTAAAACAAACTCATCACTTTTCGAGATTGTTTATGATTATGATTATTTATCAAAATGTTATTATAAATCTCTTAAGAATAATCATGAGTTTATTTATAATATTTTAATTCAATATTTATCCATTTATTAGTACCATTTTTTCCACACTTTTTTAATTAACATAATGAGGATTTTGTTTGAAAATTTTATTGTATTTATCTCTACAGTTCGAAATTTATTTTATTTCAGAATATATGTTTTAAAAATTGTTTTCAAATGATCCATGAAGAAAATTTTTGAGGAAAATTATTTTAAATTATTTTTATCATTTTCATATCTTCCTTTAAAATATTTTAATTTTATTTTCAATGAAATAGTTTTTCAATAATATTTTATGATTAAGAATTATTTTAAATATTTTCCAGAATTATTTATAAGTTTTCAAATAAAAGGGTTTCTAAAATAATTTCGAAGAATTTTTTATAATTTTTAACATTTATTTACAAGGAAACTTTTTTCAAGTTGTTTTATTTTTAAAAAAATCAATTTTCAGGAAGAAATTATATTTTACTCAAGGGGTGTTTTTAATAGATCATTAAATATTATTTACCATCTAAGATGGAATCCATTGATGTTACCCATTCCATTCATGGAAATGATTTAAGGTTCCATTCATATTATTTCTACGAATAGTCTGTTCATTGATGTCTGGATGTTTATGAAACCCTTTTCTCTTTCTTGGATTATATGATTTTCAAACCCTCTTTTTTCAAGAGTTGTGATTGTGAGATCTACCAATTTTATATAGGTAATGATATAATTAAATGTTACTTGATGCGAATCAAATTTCATGCGTTGAGATATTATTATCGTTTATCATATTGTCACACTCTTATGTATTAATTTATATGTCTTGGTTTGGATCTATATCTCCCTTCATTTCATTGGGTAATGATAGATGACTCGTGAGTATAAATGTTATTATTGAACCTGATTTAATGTTCATAGTGTTCTACATGAACCTGATTATATGTTAACAATGTTAGTAATATACCTATTTACATCTCTATAAGTTTATTTGTGATCCTGATTACATGTTCACAATGTTGTTATGGAACCTTATTATGTGTTCAGAATGTTATGTATGGACCGGGTTTCATGTCCATAAGTTTATACATGAACCTAATTACATGTTCACAATGTTATGTGTGAACCTGATTACATGTAACCAACTTTATGAATGGACATAGTTTCATGTCCATAAAGTTATGAACAAACCAAATTTCATGTTCAAAAGGTTATACATAGACCTGGTTCCATGTCCATAAGTTTATGTGGGGGTCTAAGTTTTTTCCCTTAACATAATGAGTGAACCCTTTTATACTTACACATGTTCAAAACATTATAAACCAATGTCCATGCCACAAATTCCATGTCTTATCCCTATGTTATTCTTTCATGACTTATTCTATTAATTCACTGATGATCTATTTCTTATGAAATTCCAATATTAATTATGATCTCTAATATATATGGTATGATCTTCAAATGTTATGCTCAAGTTTCATACACTTTTGTTCATGTTATGCTTATGCATTTCCTTTATTTACCCTTATCAAGAATCTGAGCTCACCCATTTATTATAATTCCTTTCCCCGGGTTATGAATAATGGTTTATGGATTGATATACTAAAGGATTATATATTAATTGGAGATATTGAAGATATATCACCAGGATAGAAGATGTTGTTTCTTTGTTTCCAAAAACACTAAACTGTTATGGTCCTTTGGAATCTATTTTGGTAATATACTGAATATTTACCTAAAATGATGTAATATCCATGTATTTTAATCTTAGTTTGATATATTTAATTATTCACAAAATTCACCAAAACACTCCCTAAGTTATAACCCAAAAAAATAACTCAAATAAGGATAAAAGAGTACCTAAAAAAAGCAGAATTCAACTCCAGATAAATTCAAGATCATTAAATCTCCCCACCTTATAACACCTCATCTTAATGCTACACTCCAAAGAATATCTATGATTCCAAACCAAAAAATACAGGTCCACAGAGCCTGTATATCAGCTTCCCTTTTCCATGTTTCCTCCTTCACACACCTATTTTTTCTCAATACCCCAACTATAGGCATAGTCTTTCCCAACAACACTTTCTCACTGTGATCCAACACACATATCTGATTCTCCTCAAATGACACATCTATATCAAAAATTAACATCATTCAAAAAGATTACATGATAAGGGTTTGGGTGATACCTCCAATGATTTGATACATAGATAAAATCATGCATATCATTGTATTTATGTTGAAGATCCAATCGGTACACCACCTACCTGATTCTCTCCATAACATTAAATAGTCTAACAAACATTAGTGAAAAATTGCCCTATCTTCAAATCCTATGGTGAACCAACCTTAGTGAAACATGAACGAATACATTATCACCCTCTATAAACTCTACTATTTTTCATCTTCTAGTAGTGTAAAATTTCTTTGTATTTTGATTTGTAGCAATACACTTTGGAATTAGTTGATCCTTTTCTTACATCTCCTACACGATACTAGGTTCAAACAACTCTGGCTCTCCTTCCACCTACCATCATAGAGGTGATCTGCATTGACTACCATAAAGAGCCTCATACAGTGTCATCATTATAGTTTCCTACTAACTATTTTTATATGAAAACTACACTAAATCCAACCGTGTATCCCAATACCCATATATGTTAAGGACACATGCTCGTAGCATATCCTCAAGTAGTTGTATAGAACGTTACTACCTCCCATCTATCTATGGGTGGAAATTCAGACTCAATAAAACATGTGTACCAAGGGCCTTCATTAAGCCTTACCAGAAGCGTAATGTGAAACATGAGTCATGATCTGAAACTATAGTATGTGGAACACCATGCTGATGGAGTATCTCCCAAACATATAAATATTTCAACTACTCCACTTAGAAATTATCCCATATTGGCATGAAATGAACTACTATCATCAGTCGATCCACAAACCCCCAAATCGAGTCATTCTTTTGAGGTTTCCCTAGGAGACCCACCAAAAATTCCATATTCACTCCATCCAACTACCATTCCATAATATCTAATGGTTGTAGCAATTCACCTGGTCCATGATGCTAGCCTTCACCTATTGGAAGGCGTAGAATCATTTCACATACCTTGTAATCTTATTTTTCATGTCTGGCCACCAAAATTATCATTGTAGTCCATGGTACATTTTGGTCACACGTGTATATACCACCCACTTTGAGGCATGAAATTCCCACATTAACTCCTCTCACATAATCGTAGGTACAACAACTTGATTCCTGACGTAGATGATATCATCCTCATCTATTCTCTAATCTGAAGATGACTCCCCACCATCAAATATTTCCCCAAGGTCAAATACTCTTTGTAATGATACATTTTATCTTGTATCTATCTCAAAAGTACATATTCTACTATAACTGGTATGAGATTTATCTAATTTTGAATCTCCTGAACCACCACATGCCTCTAAGCCAGTAGGGTCATCATATTCCTCTCTACATTAGTCTCCTAAACCTTCTGAGTATGATTTTTCTTTTTCAATGCATCAGCAACATTGTTTCCTTTCCTAGAAATAAATGCTAGCTCAAAATCAAATGAATGCATATACTCAACCCATCTTCACTACCTTAGATTCAAATCTCTGTATGAAAATATATAGCTCCATATTTTATGATCGGTAAATGCTATAAACTTTTCACCCCATAGATAATGTCACTAACAGTTTGATGTATAGACCACCTATGATAACTTGAGGTCACGCATAGGTTAGTTATATTCATAGAGACTCAACTACCGAGACCCATACCCCAAAACTTGATCTACTTTCATCAAAATAGATCTAATTCTAATCACTGAAGCATCACAGTACACCATGTGCTATTCACCTGGCTCGGGTAGGATCAATATCGGTGCTGATATCAAATTATTCTTCAACACCTGGAAAAAATTCTCATAATATTTCAAATAATAAAACTTTATCCCCTTTTTGGTCAAGCCTGAAATCAGAACTTCTAAAGGGGAAAAGTATTGGATAAATCTTTGATAATATCCAACTGACCCCAAAATGCTTCAAATATCAAATATGTCCTTTGGATACTCCCAAGAAACCACTTCATGTACATTCTCTAGGACTAAAGACACACCTTCCTTGGGAATTATGTGACCCAAAAAGTATACCAAATCAATCCAAAATTGAAACTTAGATATTATAGAATATAGTCAATGCTCACTCAATGTACTCAAGATGATTTCAAGATGTTGGGAACTATCACCACGATTCTTGGAATACACAAATATTTCATCCACATACACTACAAAAAAATAGTCCATGTATGGGTGGAATATTCTATTCATCAAGGCCCTAAACACTACAGGTGTATTCATTATCCCAAACAGAATTAAGAAGAACACATATAGTTAATTCCTTCTTTTAAACACAGTCCTTGGTATATCATAATTTAAAAATCTCAAGTTATGATTCCCCAATGTCAATTCAATCATTGAGAACACTTATTCTCCTCTAAACTGGTTAAAAATATATTTAATATGAAAAAATGGATATTAGTTCTTCACAGTCATCTAGTTCAAATTCTAGTAATCGACATATAAGCATAAACTCTACTGATCCTTCTTTGAAAATAGAAAAGTTGATCCCCATGTTGATGTACTCGACAGATAATCCTTTATTCCTCCAACTCCTCCTAACGAATCTTAAGCTCTTGGATTACTATCGATTCCATTATGTATGGCAGAATAGAAACTGGATCATCCCCTGATATGATCTCAATGGTAAATTCTACATCCCTCTTAGGTGGAAGCCCAAAGAAGTCTTTGGAAAACATGTTTTGAAATAGTTCCACTACTGATGGAAAAATAACAGGTTCCATGCCTCCATCATCCAAAAAAAAATTAGCAACCTGGACTTTGAGCTCTCCCAATTACTAAATAAATGTCCCTACTTGGGCTGCGTAGATATACCATCCTCCATAGTGTATATAGTTTTCACCATTAGGTGATATTAAAGTCAACCTCCTTCGATAAAAATCAATATGGGATCAGTATGTAACAACCCATTCCATACCCATAATTAGGTCGAAACATGACATATCAACAATATGTCGATTCCATAGGAAACGGTACTCCCTAATCTCAAGAGAACATCCCTTTCACATACAGATGTCTATAGACCACACTCCCAATAGTGTATCTATTTTCATTACCTTTATAACAACTCCACTTCCAGGTTCAAACCAATAACAAACTTTTCCATATAATGTAATTAGAGATACTAGTATCAAATAATTACCTAGATAATGTAGAAGCTATAAGAATAATACCTCTCACTATCGAAAGTCCAACATCTCCATCCACACGTTTAGGCTGAACTACATGTTTTTTCCTTCCCCTCTTCCCTATGATGCATTCTAACTCCCCTAAGTCACACCACTCTACTGATAAAGGTGATATTTCCTAGAGGCACCACATCCACTATCTCTACCGCCTCGACCAGTAGAACTCCAGCTACTAAACTGATATGGTGCAGAAGATCCTCTTCCAACAACCTAGTTCTATCTAGCTTCTCTATCACTAACTGTCTTCCCTAGGTACATATAGAACCTCTATATATTTCACATATTTCAATAAGCTCGTCACTCTACTGGTGGTATAGGTCAATGTTTATGAAAGTGGCATGTCCTTCTGCACTGGTGGAAAATCACTCAGGTAGGATCTTGAGTTACTAGTCCCCTTAAAAAAACTTTTATTCCCACTGCTCTATTATAGATCTCATAACGACACTTCTTATTCTTGAAATTCACACCTCTTAATTGCTCAACCTAAACTACATGTCCCCAAAAAAATTAATTATTTAGGTTCCCTTCAGTAATTAGAGCATGATTCACCACTTCTGATAACTTCTTTATCCTAATGATGTTTATTTGGGACATAATTTTAAACCAACGTCTATCCTAAAATCTCTTTGATGTAGCAACCTCATCTCATGCCAATATAGGAAAAAAAGAACTAAGAATTTATGAATTTTCCATCATATTCCATCACAGACATGATTCCTTGAGTCAATATCATGAACTCAGATGCTCTCTCATATCTTAGTGTATCTGGATATGAGTTCTATAGAAACTTCTCTTGAAATTACTCCCATTCCATAGATTATAAATGTCTATCCTGAGTATGGATATCCCACCTATGATTTACTTGACAAAGTAACATGTTAGAATATTTCTTGGCTCTCTTCTCAGTAGGAGTCTCTAAGTGGTCATGTATA
Organism: Viscum album; assembly: GCA_963277665.1. Lineage (NCBI taxonomy): Eukaryota > Viridiplantae > Streptophyta > Magnoliopsida > Santalales > Viscaceae > Viscum > Viscum album. Next base: position 253,455,977 of record OY728128.1, on the reverse strand, counting down.
GTCTAGATAGACTCAATACAGAACTCATCTCCCTCTGGTCCACCCTCTCTAGTAAAATTTGAAGGGTGCAACAACTGGAACACCCTCGTTAGATCAGATATTCTTTTCAAGACCCGCCCTGGGTCTCTTTGCAAGAATTTCAAGAAGGGAGTGAAGTTCTCCCAAAAATTCTCACATAATTCCTCAAATTACACAATCATTTCCTTAGGTACTACTAATAGTGTAGCTTCTCCAGCCACATTCTCATGTCAACCTCTCAACAAGCATTTTAATGGAGGCATATCTCTACAATTCCAAACAAACACCTTAGGACTCACAACATAACTTTATCACATTTATGATACTATAAAATCAAAATAATCTTTAACATGTATTTTCCCAAAACCATTCCACACTATCAAAATTGAGGTGTTATCACTACACATACCCATCTTACATATAGGTCATGGTTTACAAGGGTAAAAACATACTCATTTTCAAGTTTCCCATTTTGATCCCCATTATTCTTATCCTTCATCATTTTACAAGACTTTTCACTTTCATGTTAGGTACTATTTTAATTTCAATTTCACACAACCAAGGAAAACACTTAACATTTAATAATCTACCCGAAACGTGCTTTACTATGTGTATCCAAATTGATGCATGTAATAATAATCCTGAGTTCCTAGAATGATGCATGAAAAATGAACTCCCTTACTATACTAGTCCATGGTTAAACTCTCAAAAATTACATGAAATAATAATCACTTCACACAACAAGTGTGTCACCTGAGGTGAAATAATATTTAAATGTAATAAAAACTGTAATAACAATAATACCACTCTAGGAACTTGTATTTCCCCCCATATATGGAATTTCTACTCTGATGAATGATCTTATAACCAAGTTCTGACACTTCCTAGTCTTCTTTCTATATTTCCCAAAATAGTAAAATAAAAGAAGTAATATAAGAAAACCCCCTTTGACACCACTTTGTAATGTCCCAGCCTTGGTTCCATGCCCTAGTACCCCAGTCTGGTTCTCCACATGGCCTCAAGCATGCCTCCCCATATGGTAGAGGTTTTTGACTAGTAGGGGGGGTTTAAAAATCGATCATGGGGAGACTATAACCTCTTTTGTTAGAGTACTACACCAGAAGAAAAATAATAAAACAATCACTGAATAATATATGACTCTAAGTAGAATAGAAACAAGATCACTAGATGATTTAACTAGAACCAAAATGTAAAAATCAAATAGAAAATATTCCATGCTAATGTATATTTCAAATGTATAAACTACAATTGAAATGTAAAGATACTAAAAACTCCCAAGTGAGTCCCAAACCATGTCTGGATCCATTATCTATTCTCCATCCCCAACTCATCCTTCTAACACAAGGCCTTCACCCTTAACTTTTCATAGAACAATAAAGCCTATTTGGGTACCGATCAGACAACATGAGTATGGTGTGAGTATAACATAGTAGTCCACCACCAATGGTGTCTAAAATAAATCCAATCAATAATAGTGAATGACATTTTTTAAATAAATAAGTAAAATTCATAAATAAATAATTTATCACAATATTAAATAATATCTACTTAACTACGTAAGCATCCGAGCTCTAGAGGACACTCGGCCTCAATACCTACTTCAGCCTATGTCAGAGTCTGAACCATTCACATTATCAATTCACAACTAATTCAATAAATGGGAATGCATTATCAATATTAATTCAATTAACTAACCCGACTACTTGGTGCAATATCCCAATACCAATCTTATGCGTGAAAAACTTCGTGTCTATCACCCTATGGGTATCAAATGCATTAGTTTGTGTCCCACACCCCATGGGTATTTGAAGCGTCAGTCCATGTCCCACACAATATTTCCTTTCATGCACCTTTTCATTATATCGGTATTTTAAGCATCATTCAATTTCCCAAACACATATATCAATCAGTCACATATATCACATATATATCATCTTCCAAAATTTCACATGCTTCGCTAAATCATATATATCAAGATTAATCAAAATTAATCTTTTTATCACATTAACTCCCATTAATTAATCCATTTTATATTAATCACAATCATTCCATTAATTAATTTCAAAAAATAATTAATCACATTCTTTCCAATAAAAAATATCATGCCTCATTAATTAATTCAACAAATAATTCTTCTTAATTCATAACATAAATATCACACAATTAATTATATAATTAATTATCCCAAATTTTTGTTCTCAATATACTACAATTTATTCTAAAATTAATCATTCAAAAATAAATCAATTCTAAAAAATCTCTATTAATCAATTAAACCAATTTAATTAATAAATGAAGAAAATTTATTTCTAGGTAAGTATATAAATTATAAAATTTCATAAACATAATCAAACAAATATAGGAATTGAATATTATAACACTTACCTAGATTCATTGATATATGATCACCCAATAGAAAACCCTAATATTGTGTAGCACATCGATGTAGATCTAGATCAGAATATCAAAAACCAAAATCATTATTATAGAAAATTAGGATCTCTAAAATCTTGATGTAGATATAGAATCATACATATAGATCTCACCAAATCTTGATCCATAAGCCCAGATCTTGATTCATTAAATTTATCTCTACATCTAGAAAAAGCGAAGATTATCTCACACCAAAAGAATGAGGTAAGGAAGGAGGATTAACAAGAAAGCAACGGGATAAGTTCTACTTACTAGGAGAGGAGAATAACTTTGATATGAGATTCATATCATGAAGCACAGAGGTCAAAATACCCTGTAATCCCTCTAAAAAGATCATAAATTGTCCAAAATCATGAGGGTCTAAGTTTGGGTCAACATAGATGAGTTTTTACAGTTCGAGGGAATTAAAAATTAATTTTCAGATGACTTTAAAAACATTTCATGAATTCCATTATAGGTGCACATGGTTTTCCATAACCATGCACTAACCATATATTTTTTATTTTTGGGTGAATAGTTTCTATTGTTATGTAACATGGTTTGATAAACTGTGTGCTATCTATGAGAACCCTGATGTACAGAGGTTCATGGATTCTTGGGTTGGGGTCACAGTTTTCTCAAAACATGAGGCAACTATGAATAGACCTTTTCCCTCCAATTATTCTCAAAATTCATCCAAACACACCATAAGTTGTTACCCAAAATGTACTCAAATAAGTACAAAAGATTACCTGAAAATATACCCGAGTAAACACTAAAAACGGTGTGGATATTAGAAAATCTCAATATATAATAATGAGAAACATGTTTTTGAGATTGACCCACTAAGAGAAATAGGTGTGTCCTGATCCTCTATAGTAAATAGGTGTTTCTTGGTCCACTATGAGAAATAGGTGCATCCTCATCCAAAATGGGCAATAGTTGATGACCCCTGATCCACTATGTTGATGGTCTTCATAGTTAACCACGACATATGAAAGGTATTTCAATATTTCTGATAGGGACACACTTCTACGACATTATATTATAGTTCATGATTAATTTAATATGATTTGTCACTCTTATGGTACATGTGTTTAAAAATTACAATGTTTTATTCGATGAATAATGTTTATGGTCTATGATAGGTTGGGTATGAACAATGTATATTATGTTCGTGATTACATATCCTTGTTCTTATCTTGTTCTTTAATTTGATCAGAGATTTATATTTTTTATGTTCACCCTTACTGAAAATCCGATCTCACCCTTTCTTATGTTTCCTTTCTAAAGTAATAAAGAAACAATTAAGTATGTTATGCCTAAGAGGAGGACTATGTGAGAAGAACATTATTTGTGATGTTGAAGATAATTCATAAAACAATTTGATTGTGTTTCTAGTCTCCAATGACAATAAAATGCTACAGTCCTTGGGCATGCATTTAGAAAGTGTATTGACTTTTCATTTAAAAATATGTGATATTTATATATGATAAACATGGGTTTTTATTGTCAATATAAATGGAATGGTTTTGTTGACATTTGGAAATAAGGATGTTTAAAAATTGGTTTCATGTGTACGGATATATCTATGGATACTTCTAGGGGTAATTATAAGGATGATTTATTCTATATGAAAATGAATTGGAATTTTGATAAAGGATAGAGTGAGTGATTTACAAGAAATTACATCCCTATATGGAAACTACAAGTGGATGTTTCTCTAGAATAGAGGTTCCTAGGTTTAATAACTCTAAAAAGGGATATTTTACCTAGAGTCCATCATCACTTGATGTAGGAAAATAAGCCTTCTTATGCACCTTATTTTACACACCAAGGGTATTTACATTATAAATTTAAAAACACTCTACAAACCATTAGGAAGGATTTTAATCGATAATGACCATGAATGAACAATTTTAATCCTATGTTTTTGTAGACTGAAGAGAATTTGTCATTATTTAGTCACTCTATAAGTAATTTTTCATGATTATGTGGCTCCCCACTATGATTATATTACTCATAGTATGATTTCTGGTTTTATTCAATAGAAGGAACCAGAAAGAACTAGATTAACATTGAATGTGATAAAAAATAAATTGATCAGAAACCAAATGGGACGATGACTACAGTGAAGGATATTGTGATATTATAAAATAATCATAATGGGATTTAATTAAAAACTTTCCCTTTGACCAATTCTTGGACACACCAAAGAAGACAAGGATATAGTTCATTAAGCGTTCCGGTGGTGGAGACCATAGAGGAAATAAGACTCAGTTTTCTATATGTCAAGAATGTGGGAAGAATCACTCCAAATAATTTCTCAAAAGAATTAGATGATGTTTTAGGAGTGGATAAGAAGGAAACGGAGTAAGATATTTATGAGTAAATAGTAAAAGTTTGGTTAACTAAAGGGATGATAAAAATAGTCTCCCAAGGGAATAATTAATGGTTAAATGCTATAAATTTGGAATGTATGGTAATTATGAAAATCAATTTAATATGAAGAACAATAGGTATATATAACACATAATTAAATTATTTTTCTCAATATTCTTAAAAAACACTCATTTCTATTTATTTTATACATTATATATATAACACATAATTAATCAAATCTATTTACATCAAATTATTTTTTACATGTGTTTTCAAAGAAATTATCATATCAGATCTATATATATATATATAAACATACATAAATATTTACAATTTATTAATAATATTGACTTATTAATTTGTAATTATTATAAATTATGTAAAGATTAATATTAATTATTTAAATGTTGTTTTAATTTTTAGAAATTATTATAAATATGTATATCATGACTTCATAATTAATATAAATTCTTAAGAAGTATATTGACTTTTTTAAACAAATATACATATCAAATCTATATAAATATATATATATAATAAATCTCAAAGTATTTAAAAAATGTATATTTATATATACTTAGATGTAAATATATATTTATATATCTATATATATCAAAAATATTAGAAGTTTTTTTCAACATGAAATATATACATATATATAAATACACATGCTTATATATATATTAAAAAACTTAAATGTCTTTTTTGTACTTTTATATTTTTATATTCATAAGCTATTATTTATTTATATATATATTATAAGATTAATTAATTAATATAAATATTTTAAATTTATTCTGACAATTTTCTTAAACCAATATACATATCTAGTATATATATAATTTCACATTTTCATAGATTTTATAATTTTTATAAATATAAACATATATAAAATAACACATGTTTATATATACACACAGATATATATATATATATATATACAATCACACATGTTAATAAAATCACATACATTTGTATACACATATGCTACATATATATTTATAAAATCGCACTTGTTCATATATTTGTAATATATATATATATAAATAACTACAAACAAATTAAAAAATTAGAAAAATAACTACAAATCAAATGTTCGTGTTAGTAAAACCTGATAAATAGATTATCATTTAAATACTAATGCAAATTAGAATGGAAAAATTGAACCTAGGGTTCTCCAATATATTAATAAATGTGTCTCATAGGTTAGACGTAAAAATAATTAAACATGAAAATATTGAACCATATTAACACCCAAATATTGAATAAAAGAATTGTATCAATTTTATATATCTGATCAGGCATGAAAAATAGATACACTATTAAATCTACAGTTTTCCAAATAGAAAAAAATTAAATAAAAGGAATATAACTCAAAAATAATGAAAATGAATAGAAGAGGAACTCGCAACAAAGAGATTCCAACTCAGATCTATTAAAAAAATGGTTTAAATGGAGTCTATTGAAGAGGAATAGAGGTTGGGAGGTCTGGGGAGCAGTTTAGTTGGGAAGTAGTGTAGTGGCGTCACAGTGCATCATTGCAGGGTGCAGTAGTATGGCGACACAATAGGGTGGCGTGTGTAGTAGTGTTGTGTGGAGAAGGGAGGAGATGGCGTTATGGAATGGGAGGAAGAAGAATGAAGGTGGAGGAAGAAGAAAGGGGGTCTCATATGGCTAAATTGATTTATTTGTTGAGAGGGAATATTTTTGATGGAATTGATTTAAGTGAAAATAGTATGGTGATGAAAAGTATTTGCGATAGAAAATAATTTTTTCACAAATACATCTGATCTAGGGGAATTTGTGTATGAATGAGTAGTTTGTCGCAAATAGTTGTCACAATTTATTTTCGCACCTGGTGGCAGGAAGGCCTACCAAAACTATTTGCGATAGAACAAATTTTTTCCTCCTAAAAAGTGACTATTTTCAATGGACCATGTCTTTCATTTCAAATCATCCTCATCCTGGGACTATTTGTGATGGGTCATTTATCCATCGCAAATGACCCATCACAAATAGTCAATTTTTTAGTTGTGAAATATCATGATATTATCAAAAAGGGTGAAGTTAGAGTCTATATGAAGAACACAATCTTTCTTGAGTTTATGAATGTTCAAAACATATTAGTTTTATAGATGAATCTAATTTTCATTGGTCAGATAGTTAAATAGGGGTTCAGAACTAGCATCTGGAATAGAGTAAGGAATATTACTCTAGGTTTCATGGTAGTGGCTATGGGTGTTAAAAATGGGTTTTTTATCTGATTTAAATAGAAGATAGAGTAATTAGCATAGTAATGATAAAATATAAACATTTTACGTTATCATACTCTCATTTGAGATACCTTATTGAGGATAATATGTGTGTTATAATAGTAAAAGGTACACTTGTAACATCTTATATCTAGTAAATAAGATATTGTGGTTATCTTACTATATTGGAATATATTAGAAGTGATCACATGTCAAAGTATTTAATAAATTATAAGATTTAACAGACAAGATACATACATGATTCTCACATTATATTTGAAAAATGATATATAACGTAAACTTCTAGTGATAAAATTGTTATTTATTTTAGTATGCCATTGAAATTATTGATATATCCCTTCTTGGTATCATTTGGATAGAAAAATATAAATATTATCTAAGTTACTCAATAAGTGAAGGAATACAAAAGAATCTTATATATAATAAATGAAAAATTAATAATATGGAATAGATAAATAATAATCAAATATGTCATATAAAATATATCGTAAAAGGGAAATATAACCATGTGTTGCCTAACTATATAAATAATCACATTGATAGAAATAACAAAATTCATAATGAGGAAATAAATAATGTCGAACATCGTAAACTTACTATCAATGACTCATGTCAAGACATCATACATAAATATGTAAGTCTTATTCCAAATACCCAAATTAGTTTTTATCATGAGATATTCGATGCATCGAGGGGTTATAATGGGCCCCTATCATCACCCTATTTGTACAATAAATTAACTATATAAAATAATTGATTAAAAATCCAATACTTCATTAATATAAACATTCATATTGAATAACTAGAATATGAAATGTTATTATTTTTCTCAATTAATAAATACAATAACAAGATCATAAGTCGTCAAGAAAAATAAGGTGGATTGTATCATTTGATTATGTCCATTGTAAATCCTAAGAATCATTAAATGATATTAATATATATGAAAATACATTTAAAATAAAATTTATTCTTTTCATTGAAATCATGAGAAAAATATATTTTCCTTTTGATAACATTTTAAATAAAAATTTCAGAACACTAAGAAGATAATTTAACTTAAAAATAATCGTATAAACATGTAACATAACATTTTAATCAAGTAATATTTATGAAATTGGGAAAAACTATCCATTCATTAAATGCTAAAACAATGATTCCTTCAACAATCCTGATAAAAAGTCAAAATTAACTCATTTGGAAAAGAAAATAATATTCCTTTTAAACCATTAAAAGGATGATAAATATAGTTTAAAATTACATTAAATATTAATTGGAGAATCTTAAAAACATTATTGAAAAAATTAGAGTAAATATGTATATCGAGGATAAATATTTTGGACCAAAAAAAGAGAATTAAGGTTTTTTCTTCCATAAAATCATTTTCTCAGTCACTTTAATCACCAGAGGGGAAAGTGAAAGGAAAGAAAATTTAAAATCTATATATAACCATAGTAGAAAAATTTGATTTAGTTTAAAATATAAATAAATTATAATTTCCATTATTTTATATTTAAACATAGATAATACCAAATAAAATCGGATTGTAGAATAAACTCTTACCTCGGACTTCCAATTGGTGAGACACATTATATTCACCTAAATAGTCAATTTAAATTTACAAAATACTATCTTAAAAACCTATTTCATTTATATTTAATATATTTAGGTCCATTATTAATTATTTTACATTCATTAATAGAATAGTCCTTTTTTACATAGACAAATTATTTTTATTTGGTCAATTTATCCAAAATTACTTTGGTATATTGACCGAGGATAAATGTAAGGACCTAACCATAAATAATACATATTCTAGTTATTTTGAAACTAGAAATAACTTTTTTCTGAATGATATTTTAGGTTTATGATTGTAGATATTTTGGATAAACTCATATATATTAATCCCTCACATTACAAGTGTACACATATACTCAGTTTCCATTTTTTCCACCAAAGGAACCCCTTTTAAAATAAATCATAATTTATTTTCACGGAAAATCTATAATATTTTCTTCAAGACCTCATCTTTGTCCATGAAATCCCTTAAAACCTATGAAAAACAATTTAAAATTTGGGATGCACAAAAAAAATCAATATGGGATAAAATAAATAATATCAGTAGTTTAGTGAAAACATGAAAACCCATTAACGCTTTTTAAAAAAATATACCTTTTCATCTAAAAAGAAAATCATTTTATCTTTAAAAAAATACCATTATATAACCCTTATAAATAACAATATTTCCATGAAAACTCATCATTATGAATATAAAATTCATATATATTCCTTGATACATCATTATCAAAAAACCTTAACAAAAAATCTTAAAAAATAGGAAAAAACTATATGGTCAACTTCTGATATAATTCTCTGGATTAAAAAATCATTACCCAATACATTAAATTGCTATCTGTGTACACAAGTAATATAATATATAATGGTCTCAAACAACACTATCAATGATCACCCATCAAATATAATATCTATGTACCATATCATAAATAAAACCATTGAAAACTCTTTTAATCACTCTGTGAAAAATACTTTCAGATATCAAAAGACCCCTTTTTATTAAAAATCATTTTTAAAATCTAAAATATGTTCACATCATAAGAAACCATTTTATTTGAAAATGAATATGAAAAAGTGTAATGAAAAAATCAAAGAAATAAATTCTTATAAAAATGGTAAAATTATCTAATTCCATATAATTAAAAAACATTATTTTAGACTTTTTTAAAAATAGTTAAAAATATAACAATAAAGAAATTTTTTAAGAGAAATTCCCTTACAAATATCATATCATTATAGTGAGAATAAAAAATGTGAATATATTGTGAATATAATATTTAAATCTATATTGAATATGTGTAAAACACATAATATTATCAGAATTCATTCTATACATAATCTTGGCATTATATAATCAAATCAGTAGAAGTTTAACCCAATGAATGGAAATTGAGTTAAGGAAATCCCTTACCTTGAGTTTGATTGGTCATGTTTTTCCATTATCTTCTCAAATTATATACTTTTATTAATTATATAAGTTATTTATAACCTTTTCAATATTAATTATTAATCTTATATAAACTCTTATCATTTACTTAATTATTTATGTTCAGGTGGGAGGTTTTGACTATATATGGTTCATATGTCCAAAATGAAATCAGGAGGTTTCCTCTGGTCAAATAGTTCATCATTAAATCATATAAAAATTATATTAATTACATAATTATCATTTTAGACATAAATTACACTTTCAAAATCCATCCATTAAATAATGGTATGAAAAATTAACTATGTTACAATCCTGGAGATGGTAGGTCGTACGTATGCAAGAGTAACGTCTCTGTTTTTCAATTGTCATTGTGATAATTAAGTATCATATTGTCATTAAATAATGATTTAAATTTCATTAATGTAATATATAAATATTAATTCAATCATTATATCAAGCCATGAGAGGAAATAATGGAAACTAATGACATCGGTTCGTGAGGTGGTAATCCATCGTATAAAAAATTATTATTTTGTATCCCATTTTAGGGAATAAGATATGGATCATGAAAATGAAATAATAACATATAAGTATATATAGGATACTTTATTTATTATTTTAGATTGGTTGAGGAATATTATAATAATATTTGAGTAGAAACAAAACTAATACATTCATATGTAAACAATACCACTTCTTTAGAAATCCTCCTTTCCTTAACACCATAAGACCAATACGGTTAGTTTTATATCTAAAACAAAGACTCCAGAATATGGGGAGGTATTATATGAATTTATACAGGAAGTTATTTTCTGAAACAAACTGTTTTTATTTGTAATAAAAATGAGAAGAATATGTTCCCTTGATAGGATAGGAAAGGACACTCTGGAAATTTCTCCAAATGTTCAATTATTATAAATAATGTTTTAATTCCAAATGGATCCAAAGTGATTTATTTTTATTATTAGATAAGGATGGATATAAATACTCTCATAAAATAATTTTTATATAACTTTAGGTCACATTATCATCCATATCATTTAGTTTTAAGAATTATTTAACCTCTTTAACTCTTACCATGTCAACTTTGGTTTTCAATATTTGAGAGTCAATATTATTACTATAAAATTTGAAAACAAAAATAATTGGATTTTGGATTATGTTCTAAACCTTATACTAATGACTTGGAATAATTTAATATTTTTTAAAAAATTATAACATTTAAAAAAATTATATATTTTAAAATTTCATAAATGTTAATTTTGACACTATTCATTACTATGACGTTTAAAAATATCAAAACAACCATTTAAATTTGAGAAAAATACTTTAATAAATATATAAAATATCAAATGAATATATGAAATTTTTTATGACAATAATTATCTCTTATTATATTTATTTTAATATTTTTAATATCATTTATTTGATTTCTTCCTTTAATTCAATAATTACAGCATTAATTTTGTGTCAGAATTTAAGGTAATTATTTATTCACTAAAAATAAAAAATGAATTATCATGTTGAAGATAAATATATTATACATAAAAATAATATTTATAGTTGAACATATCGTTTGGATAACACCATATTAATAATATTATACTTATTTGAAATAGGGTTGTGATATGTTTAATTTTTCATTAAATAAAATATTATAATTGTCGTAATCTAATACAAAAAATAAATTAATGGTAATATAATAGAAACTTGAATTATTATGGATGAATATTACAAATATAATTACATTTTGGAAAGTGTTATATTAATTTTTCAAGTCCTTATCATTTTATTTTTACTCTTAATCGCCAGATTTACCTTTTACCGTGGTAACAAATATTACTACAATTACTATTCATATTGCCCTAAAGTAAAAGTGACATGCAAACAATATTTATACTTCTGATTAAAAATATTGAATAAAATTTTGAAAATTCAAAACAAAAATGTTTCAAAATTTAATTTAAATTTAAACCAACAAAACGCAACGAAAACATTGTTTAAGAAAAATTCCATTTTTAAATATAAAATATATTTATAATAAATTAATTTATAAAATATATTGAATAGATATTAAATTAAATTTTTAAAAATAACCTAATAAATTCATTTTATCTTTTAAATACTTAAAAAAATACAATTTTCAATAAAAATAAATATTTTCCATTATTCTTTGAAAAAATAATATTTTAAAAAAATTCCCAAAATTATATTCTAATATTATTTTTATATGATGAATTAAAAAATGAAATTCATGTTTTTAAATACATTTTTTATGATTTTTATAAATTATTTATAATAATGCCCCCTAAAAAACAATAAAAAAAATTTCGAAGAAAACATATTTTTTTCAAGAATAATATGACATTACTAAAAATATAATAATTTTTAAAAAGTAATAATTATTATATTAAATTTGAATATTTTTATTATATATTTCATATTTCAATTAATAAAATCCATTATTTCTAATCTAATAGCTAGTTTATATTGGTCACATTTAAATAATAATATCTAATTGTACATTTAAGCTTGATGTGGTGTATCTTGTTAGTAATTGAAACATAGTGTTTCCTTATTAAAATCTATGAATGTTACATTATCTTCCCCTTTTGGAAATTTCATCCTTAATATTTTTACTTTATATTGAAAACTAAGGTTTTTAATTTTCAAAATATCTTTATTTAAATCCCACATCGTAAAAGTATTAATAAAACTTACACATGATAAGTGAGAAAATAGAGTACGAAGGTCACCTAAGATAACACACACATGGTTTTCATGTAGTAGAACATGTACAATGATGTTAAAAATAACTCTAAAATACTAATGTAGGGTGATTGGGAAAATGGTAATGAGAAAGTGAACAACTACAAAACCAAAAATATTTGATGAGTTAAAAGGTCATTGATTTCCTAGTTAAAAAATGAAACGGATATTTTTTTTCAAGATCCTCTTTATAGATGTAAGGAATTTAATTATTTACCTATCTAGGAACATGAGTATGCATACTTACCTAAAAATTATAGTTTCATACTTTAATCAATTTCCACCACAATATTATATTTTTCTATAATTGATCATTATTTTAGATGATTTTTTCTTACTTGAAGAATTAAACTCAACTTCTATGAATCACTAAATCCATAAAAGGATGGTAATATATTCTTCCAATAGTTATGCATTAACGAAAACCAAAATGATTGGGATAATATAAGATAATTTCCAAAAACTAATAAAACATTATATTATGAAAAAAATTCTTTAATCTCACAAATTCAACAGTAATACCCAAATTTCAACACAGATCATTCAACAAAAAGTTATCTATAAAATTATATGAAAATATTGTAGACTAAGATTAAAACCCAAAAATCATAAGGACTTGATCCCATAGTATTTGAGGATAGAATTAATATTTATAACCAAATTACATATATGTCTTATAAACTCACAAACCAAAATTAATTTTACTTAATCATAGAATCTCCAAGATATACTAATCATTTCCATAAATCACTAAAATCACTAAAAATCCCCATTATGATGAACTATGATTCCAAAAAATAATTCAACCATTATTACTCAATTAAAATATCATAATATTAATTTTACATAATTCCTTTAATAGTTACCAAAATTAAAGTTATTTTCTTCAAAATTATCATTAATCACTTAATCGCCAAATTAATTTTCAACCCCATGGTATTCTATTATATTATACATATGTTCCAAAAATCCACTTATTCTTAATCCATAAAATCATTTAACTAAAAAAAGAGTCTTACTGACCAGTTTACTATATATCCCACTGATAGGTAATTCAACCTTGTTGCCCTTTAGTTGTTGGTTTAAGCCCTGCTAACTTATCGAATGTGAAGATTTTTCTTCCGACCTATGGGATGTATTATTTTTTAAATGATAATAATTAAAAAAAATTCTAGAAAAATGAGAAACATATTTAATATATTCAATGTTAAAGAAATGTTTTATCCTCAAATTTTATCTCATTCCTTTAATTTTTCATACCAAAATGTAATAACCCATAATTACCTTAAAAATAAATATCTCTACAAATATCATTAGTCACCTTAAAATTCTATAACTTAATTCCAAAAAAAATTCTAAGACATTGATATTGTGATTAAACATAAAATTATAAACCCACAATGGTATACATAACTCTTAATTTAACCTCATCTTAAAACTTCCTAATCTCCATAGTTATATAAACCCTACTCTTATACCAACTGTAAGGACCCATCCTTAAACAATACACATTCTTGTTATTTTAAATATATAAATCACATTTTCAAAATATGTTTTAGGTTTAGAATTATAGAGAATTTATAGTAAATATTACATATTAATCTCACATTTTAATTGTGGAAACTTATACTAAGTATCTATTTTTTTAATTAAATGAAACCATTTGAAGATAAAACATGTTTTTTTTATTAAATCTTCACAACATTATTCATGACCTAATCCTTAAACTTACGCTCCCTTAAAGCCTATGAAAATAATTTTAAAACATAGGTCGAGAACAAAAATCTAAATAATGGATAAAATAATTAAAATATAAGATTAGTTAAAATCTTGAATACTCATTAATAGTTTTTAAACATATCATTTAATTTAAAAAGTGAATCATTTTTTCTTTTAAAATAATCATCATCTTACCTTTTGAAATCAAGTGTTTCCCTTGAAAACACATTACACAGCACAGAAAATTCATGTAGGTTCCTTGGGACATCATTATAATAGAACCCTTTAAGAACCCCCACAAAAACCATTACAAATTGGAATAACCATATTGCCAACATCCAATATAATTCTTTGGGGAAAAATTATTACCAAATGCATTGGAGGGTTGTTGGGGAAACCCATCATATAAGCTATAACAACCTCACCTAGTGCTATCTAAGAACACCCACAATATATAATCTCCAATGACCATATCATGAATAAAAACATAGAAATATATTTTATTCTCATGTACAAATAACATTCAGATATCAAAATACCCCTTTTTCTTAAAAATCACTTCTTAAATCTATAATTTTTGAACATCATAAATAAATAATTTTCATAAAAAATAACTACTAAAATATAAATGAAACATAAAATAATTAAATTTTTATATAATTTTTAAAATTATCTCATTATATATAATGTAAAAAACATTATTTTTACTTTTCTAACAATAGTGGAAAAAGGAACATTAAAGAGAATTTTTAAAATAAACCCCTTACAAATATCATATAATAGTGAGTGTTAATAAAATAAATAGATTATGTGCTTAAATGTAAATACACATAAAATAAGTTTAAATTAAAATAATATTAAAAAAATGCATTCCATATATAATTGTATCATGGTATAGTAAATGAAGTATATGTTTAACCCAATTAATTGAAGTTGTGTTATGAAAATTTCTTACCTCAAGTCTGATTTTTCATGTATGTTTATTTTCTTCCATAATAATAAAATTATGTTATTTATTCACATTATTGAGAACATTTTTCATGTTTTATTATTCTTTTTATATCACTTATTACCATATTATAACATTTTATAAATTATTTAAGTTCACGTCAGATGTTTTGACCATAATTGGTTCATAAGTCCAAAATGACTTCGATAGATAGAATTTGGTTAAAGAAGTCAGTATATCATTATATTTAGAATTATATTAATGAGATAATTATAATTTTTATACATAAATTGTAAATTTGAACTCCATCCATTAAAGATGGTAATGAAAAATAAACTACGTTACAATCACGGAGACGGTAGGTGGTATATGCGCATGAGTAACACTTCTATTTTTCAATAATCATTATAGAAAGAAATTAAGTATTATATTATATTTAGTGAATTATATATGTCATTAATATCATATATAAAAATTAATTCCAAAATTATATCAATCCATGAGCGGTGATAATAAAAAATGAATGACATCGGCTCGTGTGGCAGTAGTCCTCTATACACTCATATGATGATTTTGTATCCCATTTGATGGAAAAAGATATCAATATGTATCATTACACTAAAATAATAAAATTTTATTATATGTAGAATAATATAGTTTTTTATTTTATCATGGTTAATTAATATTTTATTGAGTTTAATGAATAAACAAAACAAATACATACAGAAAAAAATTATACCTCTTCTTTGAAAATCCTCCTTTCCTTCACACCTTCAGAAAACTATTGTTAGTATTATGCCTAAAAAATGTCTCCAAAATTTTCAGAGGTTTTATAGGAATTTATTTTTGTTTGTTTTGTCCCAAAAAAATAGTTTTTATATTTGAATAAATTAGAATAAGAGGTTCCCTTTTATAGGAGAGGGGAGGGGTACTCTCAGAATTTCTCAAAATATTAAATTAATATTAATTAATTTTTAAATATGATTCGTTCCAAAGTTAGTTATTTAGAAGATAATATGAGTATGGGTACAAATACTCTAATAAAATAATTTTTAGATATGTTTAGTTTAATTTATTACCCTTAATATATATTTGAACCCTTATTTAAACCCTTTTACTCTTATCATAACTACGTTGATTTTTATTATTTGAGGGTAAATATTGTTACTTTAAGATGCCAAACGACCCATAATTGGATTATTTTTAATACTTTAAATCTTATCCTAATAAATATTATTAATTTTATATTTTTTTTAAATTTTATATCATTTAATAAATTATTATTTATTTTAAAATATCATTAATGTCAATTTTGACACTATTCATTACATTGATTTTTAAAAATATCAGAAAAAATATAACATTAAAAATTTTTGTTAATACATCCCTAACATATCAAAAAAAATATATAAAATATTTTTATTATATTAATTATCTCATATTATATTTATTTTAATATTTTAAATATCATTTATTTAATTTTTACATTAATTAAATATTTACAGCATTAGTGTTGTGCAAGAATTTAACGTAAATATTTTTTCGCTAAAAAATTAAAAAAAATTACCATGATGAAAATAAATCTATTATATTTCAAAATAATTTTTATAGTTGAACATATATTTCTAATAACATCATTTTAAAAAAATTATAGTTATTAAAAACATGTGTGACATGTTTGAATTTTTGTTAAATAAAATATTATTAAGGACTTAATTAAATCCAAGTGGCTGCTAATGGTCATATAACAAAAACATGAATTGATATGGATGAATATTAGTCATCCAATATAATTGGGTCACGTTTTAGTGTCATTTTCATGTCCTTATCATTTTATTTTTATCCTTAATTACCTGATTTTCTCTTTATCATGGTAACAAAAATTATTAAGGATAATATTCATATTATTTGAAAATAAAATGGACCTGTTTTATAAATTTTTAACTACAAAGTACAAATTTGGAAACCATTTTTCAAAACTTAAAATATATAAGTTTGGTAATTTAATATAAAATTAAACGAACAAAACACAATGAAGAATAGTTTTTCAGAAAAAAGCCCTTTTTAAATATAAAATGTTTTTATACTAAATTATTGAATAAAATATAATTCAAAAATATAAAATTAAAATTTTAAAACTGACAGAAAAAATTATTTTAGCTTTTAAATAATATAAAAATATATTTTTTTGAATAAAAATCAATATTTTTCACTATTCACTAAAAAATTAATATTTTTCAAAAAATTTCAAATATTTATTTTTATATTTTTTTTACATTATGATTTAAAAAACGAAATTAATTTTTTAAAATATATTTTAAAATTTCTAAAAATTAATTATAATAATCACCCATAAAAAGAAATAAAATTCATTTTTTAAGAAACCATATTTTTTGAAGAATAAAATAACATTTCTAAAAATATAATTCTTATTTAAAATGTATTAATAAATATATTAGAAATGAATAGGACCGATATATATTTAATAATTAGATTAATATAATCTATTTCTAACAATTAAATGATTAGGTGATAATTATCATATTTAAATAAAAATATTTAATTATTTTCATAAGCTTGATGTGGCATATCTTGTAAGTTATATAATTATAGTGTTTCCTTCATAAAATCTTATGATGCTACACTAAAAGAGTTATGAAATAGTTAATTAATCTCTTGAATGTCATTCATTCCATGAATATAAATTTTCAACATTATATTTAAATTTATAATAATCTATTCATGGTGGTAATAGAAAAATAAATCACATTGTTTCGTGGAGGTGGTTGTCCACATGTGTGCACAAATAAATTTACCATTCTCCAATGCATGGAAGGGTAAGTTGGTAGATGATAAATTATATTTTCATAATCATAATGATTTCATAAATATAATATATATTCAATAATTCCATCTTTTTAACAAACAATGTAAACTGGTGTTGAAAAATTAATTTCCCTCTCTTTGGAGATGGTTGGTCACAATTTTGCATGAGTAGGGTTTTAATATTATGTAGGATTGAAAGGAGATAAAAAAAATTGATATAAAATTAAAATAAAAAACATCTCAATATGATTAATATA
This sequence comes from Viscum album, assembly GCA_963277665.1. NCBI lineage: Eukaryota > Viridiplantae > Streptophyta > Magnoliopsida > Santalales > Viscaceae > Viscum > Viscum album. Next base: position 253,437,347 of record OY728128.1, on the reverse strand, counting down.
ATTATTTAATTCATTAATACTGTTATTGAATATTTATAAGAGGATTAAAAATAATGGAACATGAAAAACCTGAGTAAGAACATATACCTCTTGTTTTGGTAATCTCATTTGGTTTACACCATTAAACTTTTTAAAGTGCTATTATAGTGTGAATAGGACCTCTATGACATGGGTAGGGATTATGATAAGGTATTTAGGTTGGGATTGGTTGGGATAAGAAACTCAAGTGGTGATAATAACAGGGGATCTGGGGTTCCTTTTAATATGTGAGGTTAGGGGATTGCATGTAAATACTTGAAACATTATTATATAATATAAGTATTACTGATTTAATGTGGATAAAAATTATCATATATTGAAATTTGATAAGGTTAATGTTGAAATAAATTTTTCTTTATATTTTTTTAATATATAATAACATAATTCTGGGTTAAAATATTTTTAAAAACTAATGAAAAAAAGGTAGAATCGGCCCTGTCACCTGTGGGTTATAGTCTAAAGGCATCAAGGTCGATGCCGACTTTTCAAAAATTAAAAAATATATATGTTTTTAAATTAAATATATAGATTGTCTTTATTTACTTTTTCTAGATACAAATATATAAAAAAAAATATTAATAATACCATTATTATTAGTAATTAAATTTTTTATATTAATAATATAATTAAGATTTATTTTAAAAATATATTGTTTATTACTATATTTTTTATATTAATAGTTATATTAATTACATCACTTCTAAGATTTATTATTTCAATTTTTGACAAAATTTAATGATAGAATTGATATATATTAATAATTTAATAAATTAAATTTAACTATAATAACATAATTAATAACACTTCATAGTAATGTTACTAATAATATAATACTTAATAAGAATTATATCAATTAATATTTTAAAGTGAAAATTTTATGTTTTTAGGGAATAAATTTTGTGAATTGTAAATTATCTTTTGATTATTATATTGATGATTTATTTTATTCTAAATTGTGTTTTATATAATGAGTTAATTTTTTATAATTTCATTTATAATGTATTAATATTTTATAATTTATATTATTTCAAATTCATCTATATGAAACATAATAATTTTTCAAGTATGTGACTTTGAAAGTATAAAAATAATAAAGTAGAAATATTTTGTAACATCTTGTTATTCTTATGATAGGTACGTTCCAAACCTTTTCATGATTTTCCTTTTTCATTGTCTATGTAGGGATGAGAAGGAATTGAGAGGATACCTGTGATCATGAAGTGAGATATTTGTTGGATTCTCAGTAGAAACCCTGTTTTTTCTATATCCTTCTAAATAATTACATGTTGTGTAATGTGGTTACATAACATGTATGTTCTAAAATAATAATATATAAATTTTATAAAGAGGAATTTTGGTTTTCGAAAAAATTTGGAGTTTTTAATTAGATGTCTTATAATTAGGATGCACGTCATAAAAAGTCCCGATAACTGTTTTTTAACAGGAAGACATGTTTATTTTTCTTTTACTCATCTCTAGTTTTATTTTTTCCTGACCCAAGAGTCTTCCCCAAGAAAATTTGGATCCCTTAAAATCATACAAGTCATTTCAATCAACGATTGGTCATTGTTGTGGTTTCAGTGTCACTTATAGGGTAAGCTTTCTCTTTATCCCTTCATCACTTTCTCTTTCTCTCCTTGGAGTTAGGTATATAATCTTGGAATTGATTGATCTAAACCCCATGTTATTGAATCTTGTTTCTTGGTTGAGTTCCAAAATATTATGTGCTTCGTGCTCATTAGAGGGATTTGTTGTGGGCCTTATGTTTATATGAGAGGGAGGTGGTTTTGTTATGACATCCAAATTTTATTTAACTTGAATTTATTGATTTAATTTTCATTATTTTATTTAAATTCATTTTCGTTAAACTGATTTTAAGTGGTTTATTAAAAACCCAATTCCATTGATTTGATGGATTTGGTTTTGGAAAATTTCATTTGGATATGAAATTCAGAAAAATCCCAATTCCATTGAATTGGGATGTGTTTGAGAAATTGATAGAAATTTGTAAAATTTAAATTGTTGAATTTAAAATTGTGAAATTTATTTTATAGAAAATTTTGAAATTTTATTTGATGATTTTTATTTCACATTTTATTTTTTATAAATGGATTAAAAATGATTCTTGATGGAAACATCAGGGTATTATATTGGTGAAAAGGAATGTTTTGATTAAAATCCCATTTTGGTTTTTAAATGTATAACTTACATATTGAAAATGGAGAATGGGATTAATTGTATTTTAAGATTCCTTAAAGTAAATTTCCCATCGTTGATTTGTTATTTAATCACATTAAAGCCATAGTTAGTTAGGGATTTATTCAGATGGAGCATTATGATTTAAAACATTACAACAAATAAATTTAGCATGTCACGTCCCTTAGGTGATGGTTATGAGTCTTTATTGGCCTAATTTCAAAGTGACGTATGTACATACTTCTTTGTCACCTTGAGTTTGGAGGCCCTATAGCCTGGACCTATTGTACATTCATTAGTATTTGACCATTATTATAACATTTTTTTATTTCAAATGAATATATTCAATTGATGTGAAATTTTTTGCATGAATTATAATTTATATAATCTATTTCATATAAATGTGTCTATTTAAGCCATCTATTTTAATTATTTCCATCATTTGGAATGTATTCCATCTTTTGAAATGAAATTCATGATTTGTTTAAATATTATTTTGAAATTGAAAACTTTTTTATTTGAAAATTGAAAGATCTTTATTTGGTAAATTAAATATTGGAAAATATTATGGAATCCTTTTTGAGACCCTTCTATGATTTTATCTCATATCCAAGCTATTCATTCATGTGTTTGTAGATTATCTCCTTCTAGGTTCGAGCATGGTAAAATCACAACTGGGAGGTGGTTCCAGCTATTAATTGGAGGACTTATAGATTTTAATCCATTGGTAGTTGGGTTTTTCTTTCATTTTTATGGTAGTTTTAATAATACTTTGGGTTTTTTTAGACTATTTTGAATTTTGATACATTACTCCCATTGGAGTTTCATTTTTATGGATACAAATTTGTCCAGTTCATTTCCACATTGTAAGTGGAAAACAAATTCCTAAATTACTTTTTGTATGATGTAAGGTGATAGTCGTCAACCCATGGGAATTAGGAATGGACTTCAAGCTATTTTAGGACTAGCTTGGTTATGAATGTTTTTATTTGAAATCATTTTTTAAGTATTTCCAGAATTTTAAATGTATTCCATATTTTGAAATGTAATGAATTATGTTTTTTAAATATGATTTTGAAGTTCCAAACCAATTTATTTTAAAATTTAATGATTTTTATTTGGTTAATTAAATGTTGGAATCCATTATAGAATCATTGTGGAAATGCTACTGGGATTTTAGATCACACCCTACCTATTACATTGACTGTTTTTAGATTATCTCCTTCCAGGTTTGATAAAGGTTAAACCACCACTTAGAGGTTGTCCTAGTTATTGATCTAAGTACTGAGAGAGTTTCAAATATTGTGAAATGGTTTGTTCTTTTAGTTTTTTGGGTAATGTTTTTTGTACTTTGTGTAATTTTATAGTCATTTAACTTTTGGTACATTACTCCTAGTGGATTTTCATTTTTATTTATACAAATTTTTCTACATTGTTTCCACAGTGGCTGTGGAAAAACTATAACGACCCATACATTACATACATTGTTAATACTTCAAAATTGAAGCATACTTATTACAACATATAAAAAAACCACTAAAGGACTGTATAGTTATAGTGTCTTTAGAAACTGGGAAACATAAACAACTGGTTCATAAAGCGTCTACAATGTCTCCCATTTATTTCATCATATCTATAGTCCCTTTTGGCATATCTTACTTAATAACCTTCTTCCTGACCTAGGGAAAGAAAATATACAAAAGGGTGAGCTCAAATACTCATTAAGGGTAAACAAAAGAAATATCAATCACATTATATTCATAATAACATAACTTTTGGAAATCGTAACCTGCAAAAGAGAGCATAATTTCATAACATGGGATAAATCATAGTAGTGAAATGTAATCCCAATAATCATAACATAAAACATGAAACTTTGTGGCATACACACAATAATAATAGATAATCATTTCTTATTATTCAAGACTCATTGCCAAGACTATCTTTGTGGACAAAGTCCATTTCTGAACCGAGTTCACTCCCCGTTTCAGTCCTGTTTCACTGAACTGGTATAACCTACCATTGCAGCCATGTCTATCTCATTAGATATAAAATCTTTACCCAATGCATTGGAGGGAGATATAGGTCCCACCCATCTCATAATGATACCATTTTTATGTGTGCCACAAAATCATAAATCATACATCATTGCATAACCCATGTAATAAAAATGGGAATCTTAAACATCGTGACATCATCAAACAATTCATATAAGATAAAGGAATTCATAAAAATAATTTCATCACAACATAATCAAATCAATGTCATAATAGGGATATAAACAGAACCCTATATTATCTTAGATGGAAAATAATTTTGATAAAACACTTGAACTCCATTCTTGAGGAAAATATCCTTTCAAATTCAAAAACATTTTCCTTTTTTAACATGTGATACAATTTTAAACTAAAGAAGTTGATTAAAAATAATCTTGAAAACTTGTAAAGGAATCTTCTTGGAAATAATGTTTTAAAAATCCATTCATGCCGTATAAGTTAAAAAAACATTCTTCTCGTACTTTTGTTGGAAAAGTCAAAAAGTACCTCGTACGAAAAACGACAAAAGATTCCTTTCATATATTTTACTAAAAACTCACTGAAGGGTAAAATTGGATTTAAACAATTGTAGGTGTATGGAAATAAAATTAAATATTGAGAAAACATGGATGTGGATGATAAAATACACCCCAGTAAATACCATAGTATAAACAATCTCGGATAAAAATGAGATAGTGATATTTTCCATTACCTTAGGTCTGATATGCTTTGTACGTGTCCGAACCTCCTCTTGTTTGAAGTGCTTCCTTGAGACCTCCTTTTAGGGCACTAAAATAGGTCTTTGAAGAAGACCAGAACCTCTAGGATGTTTCTAGGAAAGTGGAGAGGAGAAATTGGTAGGGTTTGGCCGAGCTTGAAGGCTCAAAGTGGTGTGAGGAAGAGGGGGAGGAGGTGCCCTTTTATAAGGGAGGAGAGGGGCACCTTTGGAATAACTAAAAATATTATTTTATTATAAAGTAAAATTCGGTTTTTAATAGCTCCAAATTGATATATTTAGAATATAAGGTGGATAGGGATCTAAATCCTCTCATCCAATAGAATTTAGACAAGTTTAGGTTCCTATTTTAACCTTATCATTTAGATTTAACATTAAGTTAAATAATTTTACTTTTACCATGTCTTCTAGTGTTCTTACACTAGAAGGTTAATAAACTTACTATATCAAGCCAAACGAACCCCAAGTTGTTTATTATTAATATATATAACCTTATCTATGTCATTTGGCCAAACCTTAGATTTTTAGGAATAAAATAACAATTAATAATATAATATTTGTTTTAAAAACTATTTTATGTCAATTTTGACACTATTTAGTAATTGATTTTTCTGAAAATCATAACAGAATTATTAGTTCAAACCAAGTTACTTAATCAATACGAACATGTCATATTAACCTAGAAAATTATTGTAATTTCTAAAAAGTCTCAAATTACATTTATTTGGGTATTTATAACATCAATTATGTCAATATTTCATTAATAAGATAATTACTGCATCATCATTGTGTCATAAATAAATTAAATTATTTAATGTCTAAAAATTACAAATAAAATACCATTATGTAGGAAATCTTTTTATATTTATAATGAATATTTATAATCGAATTTATCTTATGTATAACCCCATATTAAAAATTATTTACTTATAAAACATTGATTTTAACTATTTTAACCCTTCTTTAAATAAATTAATAATAAATGTCCTGATCTAATCCAAGTGGGCCTAAATGGTCATATTTTACTCCTAAGGTTGTTTTTGGTCGAATTAAACTTGTCCAATAGAATTAGGACATGTGTTAGGGTAATAATAATATCATTTTTACTCTTAATTACTCTATTTACTTTTAACCGTGGTAAAAAAAGTAAAAAGTTACTATTCACCAAAAAATTATTTTCATTTCATTGAACCACATTTTACTTACTGACATCAACCATGTCTCTCAGATTTTCAAAATTTCACTCACAGAAGTGGTAAAATTAAGTTTTATGAAAAATTCAGTTTTTTTTAACTACCACTTAGTGGTTTCACTATTCATCAAAAATTGAAAGTTTTCAGAAAAATACCAAAATTTCACCCTAGGCTAATTTCGATATTCCGAATCCAAAAATGAAGTCCATTTTAAAAAATAAAATTTATAAAATTTCAAAAAGTGGTTATTAATATTCATAATGGATAGTTTTGATAATATTTTAATAGCATATCATTGTTTAGTGAAGCTCGGTATTGCGTACGACGTAAGCTATCGAGGAAGGCCGCGGTTGCATGTAAAGAAAGACAAGCTAGTATTGTGTGTAGTGAAAGATTCCTTTGATGATTTATATAACATGAAAACAAAATATTTCACATAAAAGTCTCGGGTGTTAAATTCTACCCCCCTTAAAATGAATTTCGCCCTCGAAATTCGTCACTTTGTAACAAACAGTTGAGGATACCTCTCCCTCATCATATCCTCAAGCTCCCATGTAGCTTCTTCTAATTGGTGGTTCCTCCATAAAACATTCACCAATCGAGTGGTCTTGCTTCATAGGAATTTTTTGCTACGATCCAGAATCTCTATCGGTTGTTCTTCATAAGAACGATCTTGCTCCAGCGGTACAAATTCTGAGCTAAGTACATGTGAAGGATCAGGTATGTACTTTCTCAGGAGAGATACATGGAACACATCGTGAACTTGAGAGAGATTCGGTGGAAGCACCAATCGGTAAGCTACCTTCCCAACACGATCAAGTATTTCGAAAGGACCGATATGTCTAGGGCTCAACTTCCCCTTCTTTCCAAATCTCATGACTCTCTTCCAGGGAGATATTCGTAAGAACACTTTATCGCCCACTTCAAACTCTAGGTCTTTTCTTCGGTTGTCGGCATAACTTTTCTGTTGACTCTGAGCTGCTCTTATGTGTTGTTGAATAGATCTGACTTTTTCTGCCATATCATCAACGAGATCAGGTCCTAATAGCTTTCTTTCCCCAACTTCATCCCAGCAAGTTGGAGTCCTGCATTTCTTTCCATAGAGAGCTTCATAAAGAGCCATCTGAATACTGGAGTGAAAGCTATTATTATAAGAAAATTCCACCAAAGGTAGGTGTTGATCCCAACCACCTTTAAAATCCATAGAGCAAGATCTCAACATATCTTCTAGAGTTTAAATTGTTCTCTCAGACTGATCGTCTATCTGAGGATGATAAGCAGTGCTGAAACTAAACTATGTATCCAGAGTATGCTGAAGACTTCACCAGAACTTCGTGGTAAATCTTGGATCCCGATCAGATATAATATAAAGTGGTACTCCATGCAATCTTACCACTTTCTTTACATATATCCTGGCAAGATGATCCAGAGAGAAATCCTCTCTAATAGCAATGAAGTGTGCAGACTTGGTAAGACGATCAACTATGACCCAGATAGCATTATTTCCTTTGGATGTTTTAGGAAGTCCTATGACAAAGTCTATAGTGATGTTTTCCCATTTCCATTCGGGTATGGGTAATGGTAGTAACATCCCCTTAGACTTCTGTCTCTCGGCATTAACTTGCTGAAAAACCAAGCATCGAGAGACATATTCAGCAACATCTCTTTTCATGCCATCCCACCAGAACTACTCTTTCAGGTCCCTATACATCTTCGTGCTTCCAGGATGAATAGAGAATGAAGAACTATGAGCCTCATCCAGCAGCTCCTTCTTTAATTCTGGGATGGGAGAAACACAAACCCGATTCCTGAACATTATTATCCCATCACAATCAAGGTTGAATTCAGGAACATTTCTCACCTTCTTTTGTAACTCGAAATATTCTTTTTGTGCCTCTTTAATCTTCACATGTATTGATGGATGAACATTCATTTGAGAAAGATAATATTTTTACCCTTCCATTATAATTCCAAGATCCATCCTTTGTAAATCCATAAATATTGGATCTTTTGTGATCCTCATTATGGATAAACTGGCATGGTCTTGTCGACTTAATGCATCTGCCACCTTGTTTTCTTTCCCAGGGTGGTAATGAATTGAGCAGTCGTAATCCTTAATCAGCTCCAACCATCTTCTTTGGCGCATATTCATCTCCTTTTGTGTGAAAATATACTTTAAACATTTATGATCAGTATAAATATCACACCTTTCACCATAAAGGTAATGCCTCCAAATCTTTAATGCAAAGATTACCGCAGCTAACTCCAAATCATGAGTTGGGTAATTTTGCTCATGGATTTTCAACTGTCGTGAGGCATAAGCTATAAACAAATCATTTTGCATAAGAACACACCCCAATCCCTTCTTGGATGCATCACTATAGATCACAAACCGTTCTCCAATACAAGTCAGTGTGAGCACAGGTCCACTGGATAACCTTCTTTCCAACTCCTTGAAAGTCTCTTCACATTCTTCCGTCCAAACAAACTTAACTCCTTTCCGAGTCAACTTGGTGTGTGGATTTGATAATCGTGAAAAATCATTCACAAAACGTCGATAATATCCAGCCAAACCAAGGAAACTTCAGATCTCAGTCACTGTTGTTGGTCTCGACCATCTTTCGATAACCTCTATTTTTGCTCGATCCACATATATCCCCTCTTTTGAGATTATGTGACCCAAAAATGAAACTTTTTGAAGCCAAAATTCACACTTGGTAAATTTGGCATAAAGCTTCTCCTTTCTCAGGGTCTTTAATATAATTCTCTATTGATCTTCATGTTCTTCCTTGCTATTTGAATAGACAAGAATATCGTCTATAAATACTACCACAAATTGATCAAGATAGTCTCTAAAGACTCTATTCATCAGATCCATGAAGATATCAGGGGAATTAGTAAGACCAAATGGAATTACTATAAATTCATAGTGTCCATACCTTGTACGGAAAGTCGTCTTTGGTATATCCTCCCTTTTGACCCTTAATTGATGATACCCTGAACGAAGATCAATCTTGGAAAAGTATTGAGATCCGCGTAGTTGGTCAAATAAGTCATCAATGCATGGGAGAGGGTATTTGTTCTTGATAGTGATCTTTTTAAGTTCTCGATAATCAATGCAGAGTCTAATTGACCCATATTTCTTCTTAACAAATAGAACAGCTTCTCCCCAAGGTGACGCACTAGGGCGTATGAATCCCTTATCAAGATTCTCTTGGAGTTTCTTCTTCAATTCCTGCAACTCAATTGGGGCCATTCTATAAGGTGTCTTTGAAATAGGCAAAGCACCCGGTACGAGTTCTATTGAAAACTCAACCTCAAGATTTGGTGGAAGACCCGGTAATTCCTCCGAAAAGACATCATCAAGCTCTCGTACAATGGTAATATTCTTAATCGTGAGTTTCTCACCAACCATTTGAGATAAATAACCTTCATTTAGTGGAATCAATACCCATAAAATGGAAGAAATTTCCATTGGAAGGTTATGTTCATCCTTGCATCGATAGACGATCATAGATTGATCTGGAATATGAAACGTGACTTCCCTTATTTGGAAATTGATATGAGCTCCATGTATAGAAAGCCAATCCATGCCAAGAATCACATCAAATTTCACTATAGGAAGGATCACAAGATTTGCAAGAAGCACTATCCCACAAACTTCAATCGGAGAAGAATTATACACTTTTGATGGGACTATTGTGCCATTAGGTGTTGTCACAGCTAAATCAACATCTAATTGTTCAGGTAATATGGTGATACCCTTTGAAAATTCTTCATAAATAAAGGAGTGGGTGGATCCAGAATCAAATAAAACATTTTCTACTTTAGAGTGGATGGTAAGTGTACCTTTCACCACATCGTTATCATACTCCACATCGCTGATAGAAATTTCATGTGACATTCCTTTGTCTTTAGCCTTAAGAGTTTTTTGACATCGACCATCATCATCAACCCTTGGATTAGGGAATTTATTGGCATAATGTCCCATCTCTTTTCTCTTGAAACATTGAAGAGTTGTAGGTTCATTCTGTGTATCCCTTCCTTTGTTTGCATCATTAGACATCTTCTTCCCATCATCGCGGCATTCAAATGCCCGATGACCTTCCATTCCACATTTGAAACATTTACTTGTCCCTTTAAGACAACTCCCTCCATGTTTCTTTCCACACTTTGAGCATAAGGGAAAGCTCATCTTCTTTTCAGTGTGATCTTTAGATTATCCATTGAATTCCATTTTCCTCTTCTTATCAAACCCATATGACTGATGGGTTACTCCAATCTCCATCTCGACTTTGAGAGCACATCGAACGATTTACTCATAGCTATTGAAGTCCCGTATGGCTAAGGCCCTTCGAAGACTTGGTTTTATGCCACTAAAGAATCGATCGATCTTACTCTCAGGTTGGAAAATAATACCAGAAGTGTACCTTGCATGTCTTGTAAAATTTGCTTCATTGGTACCAACAGATTCATCATCCTTTTGCTTCATTTCAGGAAACTCTTTCTCCATCCTTGTTCGGAGAATACGAGGGAAGTACTTATTGAAAAATAAGTTCTTGAACTCGTCCCATTCCATGGACTCAATTTCATCCCTTTGCCTCGTATTCTTAATAAGATTCCACTATTGATCACCATCACCTTCCAAACGATACACCACTAAGATAACCTTATCATGCTCATAACATTGAAGAACTGAAAATATCGTTTCAGAAGTACTAATCCTTTGTTCAGCAACTAATGGATCATTAGACCTGCTGAATGAAGGTGGAAGCTGTCTCAAGAAGGATTCAACAGAATGTTGCTCCTTCCTTTGCTCGTTTGGAAGTCCTGCATGATTCATAGCTGGATAAAGTTCTGTGAGCATGGCTACAAGATTTTTCATTCTAGCTCCCATAACGTTTGGTTGCTCAGGGGGACAATCATTGCATTTCCTGTCGCATTCCACATTAACACGATTCCTTTGGGTTCTAGCCATTGACTATAACCAAGAAGAATAGTGTGAGAAAAACTAATTATAATAGGAAAACCACATAATCAAGAATAAAATTTCATACTTTAGGTTTTATCCTAGGCTTTTTATGGCCATTTCTAAAACACTAAGATTGTGTTCTATGCTTAGACTTATCCTTAGGGTTCTTACTAAGGCTTTCACATCCTAGTTTCCAAAGGCTGACTATACCTTTCCTCTGATACAAACTATAACGACCCATACTTTACATACATTGTTAATACTTCAAAATTGAATCATACTTATTACAACATATAACAAAACCATGAAAGGACCATATAGGTATAGTTTCTTTAGCAACTGGGAAACATAAACAACTGGTTCATAAAGCGTCTACACTGTCTCCCATTTATTTCATCATATGTATAGTCCCTTTTGGCATATCTTACTTAATAACCTTCTTCCTGACCTGGGGAAAGAAAACATACAAAATGGTGAGCTCAAATGCTCAGTAAGGGTAAACAAAAGAAATATCAATCACATCATATTCATAAAAACATAACTTTTGGAAATTTTAACCTGCAAAAGAGAGCATAATTTCATAACATGGGATAAATCATAGTAGTGAAATGTAATCCCAATAATCATAACTTAAAACATGAAACTTTGTGGCATACACACATAATTATAAAGGATCATTTCTTATTAGTCAAGACTCATTGCCAAGACTATCTTGGTGGAAAAAGTCCATTTCTGAACCGAGTTCACTCCCAGTTTCAGTCCTGTTTCACTGAACCGGTATAACCTACCATTCTAGCCATGTCTATATCATGAGATATAAAATCTTTACCCAATGAATTGAAGGGAGATATAGGTCCCACCCATCTCATAATGATACCATTCTTATGTGTGCCACAAAATCATAAATCATACATCATTGCATAACCCATGTAATAAAAATGGAAATCTTAAACATCATGACATCATCAAACAATTCATATAAGATAAAGGAATTCATAAAAATAATTCTATCACAACATAATCAAATCAATGTAATAATAGGGATATAAACAGAACCCTATATTATCTTAGATGTAAAATAATTTTGATAAAACATTTGAACTCCATTATTGAGGAAAATATCCTTTCAAATTCAAAAACATTTTCCTTTTTTAACATTTCATACAATTTTAAACTAAAGAAGTTGATTAAAAATAAACCTGAAAACTTGTAAAGGAAGCTTCTTGGAAATAATGTTTTAAAAATCCATTCATACAGTATAAGTTAAAAAACATTCTTCTTGTACTTTTGTCGGAAAAGTCAAAAAGTACCTCGTATGAAAAATGACAAAATATTCCTTTCATATATTTTACTAAAAACTCACCGAAGGGTAAAATTTGATTTAAATAATTGTAGGTGTATGGAAATAAAATTACATATTGAGAAAACATGGATGTGGATGATAAAATACACCCCAGTAAATACCAAAGTATAAACAATCTCGGATAAAAATGAGATTGTGATATTTTCCCTTACCTTAGGTCTGATATGCTTTGTACGTGTATGAACCTCCTCTTCTTTGAAGTGCTTCTTTGAGACCTCCTTTTAGGGCACTAAAATAGGTCTTTGAAGAAGATCAGAACCTCTAGGATGATTCTAGGGAAGTGGAGAGGAGAAATTGGCAGGGTTTGGCCAAGCTTGAAGGCTCAAAGTGGTGTGAGGAAGAGGGGGAGGAGGTTCCCTTTTATAAGGGAGGAGAGGGGCACCTTTGGAATAACTAAACATATTATTTTATTATAAAGTCAAATTCGGTTTTTAATAGCTCCAAATTGATATATTTCGAAGATACGGTGGGTAGGGGTCGAAATCCTCTCATCAAATAGAATTTAGACAAGTTTTGGTTCCTATTTTAACCTTATCATTTAGATTTAACATTAAGTTAAATAATTTTACTTTTACCGTGTCTTCTTGTGTTCTTATACTATAAGGTTAATAAACTTACTATATCAAGCCAAAAGAACCCCAAGTTGTTTATTATTAATATATAGAACCTTATCTAAGTCATTTGGCCGAACCTCAGATTTTTAGGAATAAAATATCAATTAAAAATATAATATTTTTAAAAAAAACTATTTTATGTCAATTTTGACACTATTTAGTAATTTATTTTTGTGAAAATCATAAAAGAATTATTATTTTGAACCAAGTTACTTAAAGCAATCCTAACATGTCATATTAACCTATAAAATTAGTTTAATTCATAAAAAAACTCAAATTACATTTATTTGGGTATTTATAACATCAATTATGTCAATATTTCATTAATAAGATAATTACTGCATCATCATTGTGACATAAATAAATTAAATTATTTAATGTCCAAAAATTACAAATAAAATACCATTATGTAGGAAATCCTTTTATCTTTCTAATTAATATTTATAGTCGAATATATCTTATGTATAACCCCATATTAAAAATGATATACTTATTAAACTTTGATTTTAACTATTTTAACCCTTCTTTAAATAAATTAATAATAAATGTCCTAATCTAATCCAAGTGGGCCTAAATGGTCATATTTTATTCCTAAGGTTATTTTTGGTCGAATTACACTTGTCTAATATAATTAGAACATGTGTTAGGGTAATAATAATATCATTTTTACCCTTAATTACTCTATTTACTTTTAACCGTGGTAAAAAAAGTAAAAAGTTACTATTCACCAAAAAATTATTTTCATCTTATTGAACAAAATCTTACTTACTGACATCAACCGTGTCTCTTGGATTTTCTAAATTCCACTCATAGAAGCGGTAAAATTAAATTTTATGAAAAATTCAGTTTTTTTAACTACCACATAGTAGTTTCACTATTCATCAAAAATTGAATGTTTTCAGAAAAATACCAAAATTTTACCCTAGGCTAATTTCGATATTCTGAATCCAAAAATGAAGTCCATTTTGAAAAATAAAATTTATAAAATTTCAAAAAGTGGTTATTACTATTCATAATGGCTAGTTTTAATAATATTTTAATAGCATATCATTGTTTAGTGAAACTCGGTATTGCGTATGATGCTAGCTATCGAGGAAGGCCGTAGTTGCGTGTAAAGCAAGCCAAGATAGTGTTGTGTGTAGTGAAAGATTCCTTTGATAATTTATATAACATAAAAACAAAATATTTCACATAAAAGTCTCGGGTGTTACAAAAACCATTCCTACTTTGCATTTTCTATGATGTCAGGTGCTATTTGAAGACCCATGGGGATTGAGAAAACCCTTAGGGTTAGGTCAATATCGGCTCACTTATCGAGTTACTAAGGTACCTTATCCAGTTCCTATCAAATTTATATCTAATATGCAGGTTTTTCATCTTTTCTTGAAGTCAATATGAATTTGTGAAATCTTGTTAAGATATAGTAGGTAGTTGCGAATGAGTTTATAGGTAGCTCTCATATTAATGAACATTATCTATCTAGTGGTGGTTGTGGATGTAATTCTTGAGGATTAGTTATAGTATTTTACTAAATTTTTATTTGGATATATTGAAATCCAAATCATTTTTTCAATATGTTGGGATTAATTTTCCATAATTTCTCTGTTGGAGTGTTAATCTGATTATTTATTCATTTCCTTTGGATGTTTTTAGCATCATGACACCAAGAATACATGTGAATTAGATCCAGGAGGATGATCTTTTTGAACCTCAGTGATCCAATCATCTTGTGGACCCTAAATCTAGTTAAGGTAATTGTGTGTATCATATATGTTTTGAAACAGACACCACCACTGGGTCTTATTCAAGATCTAGTTGTGGAACCTCAATGGTATTTTCTTCAAAAATGTTCTCAGGTGTTCCCTATTCAAAATCCATTAGCATTAAAGGAATCAAATTATCTTCAAGATTTTGGGTAATAGTTGAGTATGATTGAGTTTTTTTGGGTTCTTGGAGACAAATGAAAAAATCGAGGGGAAGTGTTCCACCTTCGTGCTCGAAGGACCAAGAAGGATATGGTGGTACAAGATGGTGATATTGAAGAAACATGATTTCTTAGAGTGTAAAGACTTAAAATCTCTTTTCATCAACCATTTCTATCCAAAGCTGATGGTGTTATCCAAGAATAAATATTTTTTCAATCTTGAGAATGTTAAGAGGACCATGAAAGAGTCTGCAAATAATTTTGTTTAGCTAGTGAAGTTTTCACTTAATATAATATCAAATGACAAGATTAAGGCTCAATATTTGGAGTTGGGACTTAGATAGGATATTAGAAATCTATATTTCTTACTGAATTTTCCTTATTATGCTGATGTGATGGATAGAGCACTAATGGTGGAAATGGTCCTGGCTGGAAAGTCATGGTTATCAAGAGTTTCTTTCTCTCCTAATGGTATCATGGTTTAAATTAAATTAAAACAGATTTTTTTTATCATGGTGGTTCTTGATAGCAGGATCATTCCAAGACTCATGTGGTTCTTGTTAGTTGTTCTATAATTTTCTTCTAGTGTAGAAATATAGGGAATTAAAATAGTTTTTTCACTTATCAACCCATGAATTTTGGATCCTATGGATTTTCAAGTCACTTACAGAGGTTCTTCCTTATCGATTCCACTTTGCGTAGTGTCTTGAGATCATCTTCCCCTTCTTAAATGGTAGGGAAATAAGATGCTTCACGTACAAATGGGTTCCAGCCATAAGAATCAGGAATTAAGCTTCTTTACATAGTAGAATATTCTACAGAGGAAGTGAATAAGATTCTGGAAATGGTGATAGTTACCATTACTATATCATATTCATTATTTACTACTTTATTTGATATAGGTGAATATCATTTATTTATTTCAACCTGTATTGTTAATCTGTGAAATCTTCCTATCGATATTTTATCTGATTTCATGGATGTTACTATACCCCTTGGTATGAAGAGAGGATAGTGTATCCATAGTCCCTATTTTATTTTCACTCTATTAGATTTTGAGCCTTTTGGGAGATTTTTGGTTCGTGAAGTGAAACTCTTTGATGTCATATTTGGGACAGATTGGATCATTAATAATAAATCCTAGATTGATTTCTATCTTTGATAGGTTTCCTTTACTAAACCTAGTGGTGTGTTCCATGTCTTCCATGGAGAATGGGACCCAACATTGAGCAGGGTTGTACCTTCTTATATGGACTTAGTCAAAGTGATTTCAGTGTTCTGCTTTGATATGGAGTGGGAATCTTTGATCGGTGATCTCCCTCTAGTGATCGTTGAGTTTCCCGAAGTGTTTCCTTATGAATTTTCTAGTTTTCCACCCATAAGGGAGGTAGAGTTTTCTATTGACTTAGTATTGAGAAATAAACTTGTTTTCATTCCCTCTTACCACATGGAACCAACAAATATAAAACTTAAGAGGTCTCAGTTAGATGATATTCTTGAGAATGGATTTATACGCCCGATCGTATCACCTTGGGAGACACCCGTTCTTTTTTCCAATAAAGATGATGGTTTTCTTCTCCTATGTATTAATTAATGAAATATAAATAATGATATAGTAATTAAAAAGTATTTTTTCCCATGTATTGATGATATGTTAGGTCAATTGGAAGTGGAAAAGTGGTTCTCAAATATCAATATTTAGAAAACCAATTTTTAGAGTTGGTATGGCCATTATGACTACCTTGTTATGCCCTTTGTTCTATGAAATTCTCCTAAAGTCATTTTAGATCTAAATAAAATGATTTTTCATGAGTATTTTGATACCTCCATGGTAATCATTTAGTATGGACTTCATGATTAATCTATGTTCGAGGAATATCATGTGATTTATATGAGAATAGTTCTGATCTTGTTGAGAAATCACTGACTTTATACCAGTCTATATAAATGTGATTTTTGTAATTTGAATGTCATGTTATTGGGACTTCTGGTGTTAGTACATGAGATATAATCTGATGATAACAACTTAAAATATTTTATGACATTGTAACAACCATGAAATGTTTTTGATATTTAGAGCTTCTTGGGATTAGCTGGATATTATCAGTGGTTGGTGTAGGACTTATCAAAGTTGGATTCTCTGATTACTGCACTAACTCAGAAAGGAGTAATGTTTTCTTATTATGAGAAATTTCATAATTTTTTGGTTGAGTTAAAACATATTTTGACTATTTAATATGTGTTGAATCTTCTGGAGGTCAGGTAAGTCTATGTGGTCTTTTATGATGCATCGGGTATAGGTTTGTGTTGCATTCTCATGAAGGGTGATCCAATTGTTACATTATGGCTCTCCTCATCATATGTCACATGAGAAAGGTTATCCAACCCATGTCCTAGTATATGAATATATGATGATCTCACATAGGAGTTGGCGTCATTATATTTTAAAGAAAAGTTTCCCATGTTTTCAGACCATAAAAGCTTGAGTTATATCTTTTCTCAAAAATATTTAAATCTAAGCCAGAGGCATTGGGTGGAATACCTACAGTCTATAAATTTAAACATCGCATATACCCTAGAGAAATTGAATGTTGTTGTAAATGATTTAAGAAAGAAACATATGATCAATATATTTAAGGAATCAAAAGAAGTGTGGAACGTTATGGCTCTCTTTTCCCAGTATCATATTGGAGTCCATGAATTAAGAGAAGAGGTTTCTCTATCAGTGTTCAATTGAAATCATCTCTTCTCAAGATGGTTCTTTAGGAACATTATCTTATAATGATCTCTATGTAATTATGGACTTTATTAATGGTGGGGAGACAATGATTTTTTGGTCATTCTCCTAAGATTTCATTCTATTCTTTTGGAACCAATTTGTGGTACTGTCTTTGGTAGGGATATCTATAATAGGGGATGGTAATAGTTCCCTATGGACAGTGCACCTTTGTTTCAAGAAGTTGTTCTATGAAATGAAGAGATATTTATAGAGTCCAATAATAAGATGGTTCATTTCTAAATTTTGTTCTCTTCGTAATACATGACAATAGGTTAGGGTCGCGCACCATAAATCTTTGGATTTCCTTCATCCACTTATGTTCCCTACTTGGAAGTGAGATGTGAAATCTATGGACATTTTGGCTGGGTTTTTGTGTACCCATAGAAATAAGAATGTGATATGTGTTGTGATCAATAGGATCACTAAATTGACACACTTTATACCCATTCATTGTATAACCAATGTTTAAGAGTAGGGAAATCTATACAAGAAAGATATTTTTCAATGACATAGAGTTCCTTATGCTATAGTTTCTGACAGAGATCATCAGTTCACGACACTTTTTTGGAGAGGCCTTCTGAAGGAACTAGGATCTGAATTTTGTTTGGTCATGGAATACAATATTTAGTAGGATGTTTAGACATAAATAATTATAAAAATTCATGAGTATATGCTCCAAGACTATGTTATTGACTTTTTGGGGGCATGGGATGATCATTTGAGTTTGGTTGAGTTTTTTATAACAATAGTTATCAGTATACAATCACAATGTATACCATTGATTCCTTTTATATTTACATAAAGATATTTTTTGGGTTGGTTGGATATTATAGAAATTTCATTGGTTGGACCAAGATTGGTTCAAGAGATGATAGAAAATATTCAATGGATTTTTAAGAGAATGTTGATGATATCTATAAGGTATAATTCCTATGTTGATCATCATCATAGTCATTAGAATTTTTATTTATAAACCATGTATTCTTGAATTTTTTACCTCGTTTTGTTCATAGATGGCTTTGGAGGCAAGGAAATATTCTTTCTCATTTTGTGGTAACTTTTGAGTTTGTTGAATAAGTTGGTAAAGTTTTATATCATTTAACACTCCCACCAAAGCTTATGTCAATACATAATGTATTCTATGTAAATTAGCTATAAAAATATAAATTTTATATATCTCATGTACTGATTTGGAGTGATATTGAGGGTGAACCTAATTTATCCATGATTGAATAGCTATTCAGGACAGCTAATTATGAATCCAAGGTTCTTCGTTTGAGGGGGATACATTTACTGTCTATTCTCTGGTAACATGGTTCTGATTATCATGAGATATGAGAGCATGAGGCATTGATGAGAGAGCAGTGACATCACCTTTTTAATATGGATGCTTCTTGATAGGTTTCTTAGGGAATGAAAGTTTAAATAGTGGGGAGGTTGTAACATCCTATTACCCTTCCGATAGATACCATTCAAATATAGTCATATTATTCCTTTTTCATTTTCTAGGTGTGGATGAGAAATATTTAGGATGATACCTATGATGGTAAAGTGAGAGATTTTTTGGATTCTCAGCATAAAACCTATTTGTTCAATAGCCTACAAAAGAATTACATTTTTGTAATGTGGTTACACAACCTATAAGTTCTAAATTAATAATAAATCAATTTTATCAATGGGGGATGATTTTTTCACAAAATTTTGGATTTTCAATTATAGGTCATTAATTGGGTTACACATTATGTGAAATCCCACTGGTTGTTTTTTAACATGCATTTTGGATTATTTTTCTTTTCCTCCTCCCCATTTTTCTTTAACGTCGACCCAATATTATTCCCCAATAGATTTTGGAGAACGCAAACCTTTACGAGTCATTTTGAACAGTGATTAATCATTTTTGCAGTTGCGGTGTGAATTTCCAGGTAAGAAATATCCATATATCTTGGTCTCTTTCTCTTTCTCTACTTGGATTTTGATATATCATCTAGGGATTTATGGATTTAAACCCTGTGTCGTTGAATATTTCTTTTAGTTTGAGTTCCTAGATCTTCTGTGCCTTCATGCTTTATGGAAGGTTTTGTTGTCGGCCTTGTGTTTCTGTGAAAATTATGTGGTTCTGTTATAATGGAAGAATTTGATTTAACCAAAATTGATTTATTTAATTTCAATTGTTTGATTAAAAATAATTTTATTGAAACTCATTTTAATTGGTTTATTAAAAACAAAATTCTATTAAATTGGGGGATTTGGTTTTGGAAATTTGGGTTTGGAATGAAATTGGGAAAAAAAAACCCCATTTCTATTGAATAAGGGTATGTTATATAAATTAATTAATGTTGGTGAAATTAAAATTGATAAATTTAAATTATGAAATTGGTTTGATGGAAAATTATGGATTTTTTTATATTGATTTCAAAACGTATTTTATTAAAAAACATGTTTTGATAGAAATCTTAGGGTTTTATCTTAGTGAAAATGCTTGTTTTAATTAAGAACCCATTTTGGTTTTTAAATGGAGAACTGGATTATTTGAAATGGGGAATGGAATCAATTTTATTTTAAGAAGTCTTAAAGTAAATGCTCCATCGTTTATTTGTTATTTGATCACATGCATGCCTTAGGATGTTAGTGATTTAATTTTATGACACTTTATGATTTACTATGTTTCAAAACATAAATGCAGCATGCCACATCCCTTAGGAGATGTTGATGAGTCCTCTTTCACTTGAGTTCAATGGGACATATGTACATATTGTCATGTCACCATGAGTGTAGAGTCCATGTATCTTGGAACTATCCTACCCTTATAGGAACACTACTACAAATATAGCTTTTATCAGTACTACAAAAGTGCATTAATTGTGCTAAAAAATCATTGTAAATCGATGTGAAGTTAAAATGGGGGTCCCTTTTATCAACGCTCAAGAAAGAGCTCATAAATACCCCTTTTATCAGTGCTAAAGATGCGCTGATAAAAGACCCCTTTTATCGACGCTTTTTTAGCATTGAGAAAAGGGGTGTTTTATCAGTGATTTTTAAAAGCACTCATAAAAGTAAAAAATAAAATAAAATAAAAAATAATCTATATTTGGAAGGTGGATTTTAACAGCGCTTGACCCCCCTCCCCCCCCCCCCCCTTATCATCGCTAGGCGGCCCCCTCCCACTACCTCGAGCTACCCTTGCCCGCACATCTCACACATGTGTGCGCACTTTCTTACTTCTTCCTGAACTCGAACTCACGACATCCCCCTTGCGTGCATGCACCTTTACCACTAAGATATTTTGTTTTTTTTCTATTTAATGATACATCTATTTATTTATATATATATATATTTATTTATTTGTATATTAACATAGATTCATATTAATATAAATATATTTAGTTATATTAATACATTTATGTTTATTCATATATTAGTATATATATATTCATTCTTATATTAATATATATATATATATATCTGTTTATATATATATATGTAGTTACCATTTTTTATCCATTTATTTTTCTATATATTAATATATATTTTTAAGATTAGTTTTAAATACATTTATAGAATAATTTTTTTATGTGGGTTTATAAATAAATAAATACATAAATACATACATATATACAACACACACATATATTTACAAATAAATACATATATATGTGTGTGTGTCTGTGTGTGTGTCTTTGAAAAGCCATATAATGTTAAAACGACAATAACTTCTAATATAGAATCTCTTTTCAACTCCACAACCAGTCAAATCGAAGAAAATGAAACAATATTCGATATGACATGTGGTAAAAGACTAATAGACATCTGTATTAGATGTTATACATGTTTGAATGTTAAAAAATTGGGTTATCCCAACTACAAACTAAGTTTTGGAGGCATTATCGGCCTTTTTAGCATCAAAAAATGGGATAAAAGCTTCTCTTGGGTCATCGGAGCGTAGAGAACATCACAGGCTTCGATTTGATATGTTGTAGAGCTCAAACGGACATCCGGATCAAAATTTATGGCTGTTTGAAGTTTGAGTAACATTTTCAACTTATTTTAGATCTTTTATTAATTGTTTTAATTTTTTCTGTCCTCAAATTCCTATTAAAAGATTTTTAATCGATAATAATTTGAAAATTATTAATTAATTATATTTTTTAAATTATTTTAAATCCATTTTCACTAAATTTCTTATATATATTATATGTAATAGTCTATTTATACATATATTTAAAAAATGTATATTGTATTTATATCAATATACATATACTTATATAACAATATATTATTTTTCATGAAAAATTATATTTTTTGAAATATAAAATTTATCAGCCCTAGGAAAAAGCCCGGATAAAGCCTTCAATTATCAGTACTATTAAAAAAAGCACTGATAAAGGGGGCCCCTTTAACAGTGCTATAAAAAAGCACAGATAAAGGGGGGCCTTTATCAGCCCTAAAAAATCACTAATAAGGGGTCACTTTTAACAGTGCTTTTTTAGCGCTGTTAAAGGCCCCCCTTTGTTAGCGATTTTTTAAGAATTGATAAAAGGGTAGCACTTCCCTTTCCCATTTTTTTAGTTGTGGAATACACCCATGTTTCTCACTTGTTTTTATTTCAAATTAATATATTCCATTTATTTGAATTATTTTACATTCCTTCTTATTTATATAAACTTTTTCTATAAATGTTTTTATTTAATAAAGTTTTAAAAATTATTTCCATCATTTGAAATGTATTCCATGTCATGAAATGTAAAGTATGATATTTTTAAATTCTTATTTTTAAATTCAAAATTTATTTACATGAAAAATATTTGGTATTTATTTGGTTAATTAAATTTTGAAATCTATTATAGAATACTTGGTGAGACCATAATATACTTTTACCTCACACACTAACTTTTCCTTCAGTGGTTTTTAGATTATCTCCATCCAGGTTTGAGCACGTGTAAATATCCACTTGGAGGTGGTTCTATCTATTGATTAATGGACTTGAAGATTTGCTTATGTTGGGACTTGGTCCATTCAATCAGTTTTGGTAGTACTTGTTATTGTACTTTGGTTTTTTTTATACCAATATTAATTCTACTACATTACTCCTAATGGATTTTATTTTTCTTGCATACAACTTTGTTTAGTTCATTTCTGCATTGGCTTTGGAAAAATCATTCCCACTTCCATTTTTTTTATTCCAAGTGCTTTTCGTCAACCCATGGGGATTAGGAACTCTATTTGGGCTATGTCAAGACCAGCTCAGTTATCAGGTTACAAGGTTACCTTGGTTGTTTCCTAACATAAAATTTATATTATATTTAACACACTTACTAAATATATAACACATAATTTAAAATAACTTTTAACTTATAAAAAATATATTGAAAATTAATTTTAGAGGAACAATATAATATAGTTTGAAAACATTTCATTTATATTTATAATTTTTTTACATTAATTTTATTTTAAATTATTTTTTATATATTTATTCAATGATTGAAATTTCATTTAGATTAAATCTATACTATTTTTTTATGCATATATGTTTTAATGTGAAAATATTATCTTTTAATCAATATTTTTCTGTCATGTAAATTAATTTTGGTTGAATATATTGATAAAATTATAGTTATTTAAAAAATTAGATGTCTAGGATATTTTTTAGTTTTAATTAGATTATTTTTATAGTTTATATTTTATAATATTTTAATGTTACATACTTTAAATGTAATAAGTTTTTCTATGTTTTAAGTAGTCCACATTGAAATACTATAAATTTTAAATCTTATGTAACATATAATTAAAATTAAAACGCTATAAAAACATGTAAAAAATCATTTATAGGAATATGATTTTCATTAATTTAATAGATAGAAAATAATATAGATAATATAATACAATATTGTTTCAAATCCTATAATTTAATAGAAAACATATAAATGAATTTGTACAGTCACTCTCTATGATGAGGTCATATCCCACAATCTTGTGTTTAGATGGGACAGTAATAACTAGATCACTGACCACTATGATAAGGTTGAGTATGATGAGTTGTATAAGGATATTCCTCAAGCACTAGAACCATTAATGTTGTATTCCATGAATATTACTCATCAAGAGGATGTTTCAGCTGGATATAGTCATGTGAATGAAGTTCCCAATCAAGATCTAAGTATCACTGAGAGGGGGAGGAGGTGAATCAGTGATATCTGTTTCTTTTTTATATTTACTCTTTTTTGAAATAAACCTTCACTTACTATTAAAGTTTTTCTTCTCTTCTGAACACACAAAACCACAGGAATACAGGATTTATGAGGTTCACTACTCAACGAGAGTAGCTACATCCTCGGTATGGTATGAAAATAATCCAGTGCCACACAATCCGTAAGAAAATTATACTTTGATGTGGAATACAACGAGTATGATATACACTTACACTCGTTTAGAACATGGAAAACAATTCATAATTTTTTGTGAACCCTCTTAGCACAAATAGGTAATAACAGTATTTTAGTGCTTCTTTAGAATGGAACAGGTGTATTTTTTGAAGTACAAATCTTCAATATCTTACCCAGAATTAGTTAAGAACAATATTACGCACAACTGAATATGTGTCGAGACCACGAATATTTTTCAGACCCTTTTAGGTGTCTTGTGCGCAAATTTTATGCCATGTGCACAAGATTGGAATTTTTTCAGGAAATGCCTCTTGCGTGCAACATCAATCTTACGTGAAACTCTCTTTTTGCGCACAACTTCTCCTTCTTGCGTGCAACTCTATTTCTTTCACGCGCTCTCCTTTTCATAATATTTTTCTGAACCTCAGAGCTCAGGATTTCTCTATGTTTCGAGCACTACAAATTTGAGGGGGTCAACACTTATTTATAGACCTCGTCGACCCCCATGCGCAAAAACCCCGATGGGTCATGCAAGATCCTGAAGCATTGCGCCAAACCCCATTTGACGTCGCATTGGGAGAGTAAGTCTCTTTTGCTTCAACCTCAACATTTTCACACATCTTTGAATCTTTTGCGCACTTCATTACTTTTCCATTTTTTGAATTTTGGACCTCAAATCATGCCTTGTGCACAAGATTCCAAACCCCCTTCAATATTGCGCGCAAAAACCAATCTTGCACACAAAACCCAATATTTCGCGCAAACGTCTCCATTGAAAGATTTTGATGTTTAGATCATGGAACTACAATTGATCTCAACATAACAATTCATCTTCTATCTTGTGTGCAACATCCTTTTCCAAAAACTCATTTCTTCATCTCCCAATTTTTAGGCCATAAAATTTGGAAAACACTAGAAACAGCGCAACCTTAAAACATTATTTGGTACCTCCTCTAGATTGTATGTTCATTTATAATTGTTCAATTTACTAAATCCAATAACCATTCTTCAGCTTTCATCACAAAATCAATAATTGTGATACGTATCCTTTGATCAAACTTCTTTGGCATCGTCAGATTTTCAAAAGGAAGTACTATGGCTTCACTATCTTCCAGCAGCATCATTCCATCTAATAAAAACTGTATATGACTGGCATCATTGTTTCTCCCCCCTTCCTTCATAAGGCTTGCATCAAAATTTCTCTTAACTTATGATATTTTTGAAATACATATCATCAAAGCATCATCTGATTTACAAGTCCTTTACATAGTGAATTGATTTATCTTATTTCAAAACAAAAGACAAATCTATGTAACAGCAGACTCTTTGTACTTACTTCTCCATAAAACTTGTTCCAAATAGTGAAATCATTCATTCGAATGTTTTCTATGTAGAAGGACCTAAAATAATCACATGGGGGGAACCATAAAGCATGTGAAAGCTTAGGAACAAATTGTAGAGGCATGGGAAATGATCCCTGATAAAATATCTGATCAACTATACCCAGATAAAAATGTGGATATCCTGACAACATAAATGGAACCTATGCATCGTGATTCACATCCCAAATCAAATAAGGATGGACTTATAGAGGGGATACATATGCCTGTGGAATAGGTGAGGGCTCACATGCAACATGACATAGTCTACATCATCGCACTTGTAGATCCTCAACATTAGTAGCTGCTAAAGGAGGTTCATGAGTAGAAACCTACACTCCTTGAGCTGAAATTCCATCTCTCTTGGTTATACAAAAAAAAATATACAATCATGTAGAACAAAATACCCTGGATTCATCCCTTTCACTGTAGCATGGTACATAGCATAGATAAAAACATCCTCCTACAATGGATTATAAATGAATATAATGTGTTGTACTAAATTATGCAATAAATATATTCCAAATTAATTAAAAATAAGGATGAAAAAAAGTAATGGAAATTTCATAACTTACAATATTTTGAAGACCTCTACCATATGGATTGAGATATAGTATAGACATCAGTTTATATCATGCCTCATACTCAGTATACTATTCTAGAGGGAGTTTCATGGTACTCATACCCTTGATGTGAAACAACACTCATCTATCCAAGAGGTAAAGATACTCTTCATGTCATCGGTGCCACTCTATATACTACCTCCCTATCAACTTCATGGAAAAAATAACTATACTATATTGAGGAGTAATGGGAACTTGATGAACATATCCAAACTAACACATGAATATATCATGTTGTTTTCACTCAAAAATATGAAAGTTAATGAGTGGAACTACATCCATGGAATTGTGAAGATCATCAGTGAAGTATACATTTTGTGGGTCAAATAGAGCCCAATATGGAATCCCTGAAATATTAAACGACATGTGACATTTGTTAAGAAAATTGTTACTAAAAACATGAAAAATAATATTATTAAATTGATTATTCATGTAAATACTGTACATACATTCATCATTGGGTACTAGATTTTCCAACATGAGATTTTATGCCCCTATGTTTTTCCTTGGAGTCTTGAAAATTTGGTGTCCCTGAATCCACCTAAAACATACAATATAGAAAGTAATAAATACGAAGAAATTATACTCAATAACTCATAGTAGCATTAGAAGCAAATAAATATGATTGATATGACCACTATCCACACAAAGCATCTTGAAACACATCTATATGAAGATCCAGACCAGAAACAATATGGGAGAGGGGAGGGATATACTCACATTACCACATAATCTTAATGATGACACATCCCATGATATCAGTGTGATATGATGGTCATTCCATGCATAATGATCTATTATAGTATTCCAAGCATACATATTTCCACCTGTATCTCTTGACCATATAAAAATCCTCTATTATAAATAGAAAAATAATTTTCATAGGCATAATAAAATGATAAGTTCATAGTGTCCCTCCAATGAGCTGTAAGATATTTAAATGGGAATAATGCATGAAATTTTTCTTTTCTAAATTAGTGAATAACATTTCAAAGTGTATATCAATCCATCTCATATATATTAACCTACCATAGGTAGAATCATCACCAACCATAATTTTGAGGCTGGAAATCACTATAAAATCTTAGCCCAGCCTCCATGAGTGTGTTTTAGAACATTATACCACTAGATTGGAAGACAAAGATGAACTACCACATCCTTGAGAGTGATAGTCATATCTCTATATTTCAAGTGGAATGTGTATGTCTCAAGTCTCCATATGTTGGTGAGGGTAGTAAAGATGTGATGATAAAGGAATGTAAAATTATATGTAGAAACATTGTAGATTACAACATGGTGTAGGTATGGTATAAAGGTAGTTGGTGGTGGAATGTGAGGATAATTGTGGGATATACACACCTTGATCTTCTACACCTCATGGACCGCTATCATGTCTTATGAAACATTCATATATTGTACAATGAGTAGCGTAGTATCGTCAATATCTATATATAAAACTAAAAAATATTTTATGTAAATTTAAAATATAAATGTAACATTATAGTTAGAATAATTTTATGATTGATATGATTTAATAAATAGCTTTCCAAGTCCCAATTTGTTATGATGTTTTTCTTACCAAAAGAAAATTGTATGTAATCATGTTTCTAAGAACATATTTCTAAAGTGGTTTTAGATATGGTTTTACCTTGGAAAGGGTGTTTTGTTAAATTGGTCATGTGGGTTTCTTTAAATAGCATGTTCATTAAAGACTTATTTGATTATTTGATACATGTTTTGGAATTATTTTGGAAAACCATGTTTGTTTTATAAAAGAAAACCAAAGAGATTTTAATGGTTTACTTGACGATGGTTTGTTTTCATGTTGTTTAGTTATCAATTTTTTTCAAACTAGTTTATTTATTTTTAGGGATAAAATTCTTAATTATATTCATGGTCATATCCTCCAAGGATTTATTCCTCACACTCTACTTGGTCCGTTCTTGGAAATTTACAGATTTCATTTTCCCGATATTAGTTTTTTAAGGAAACTAGTTCTTCCTCTATTCTTGTAGGAATATAGTCATGTTTTTAAAGGGGTTTTACTTAAAAAACATATTTGGTCACACATAGGTTATATCAGTTAGAACCACCTTAGGAAATGAGTATTTCTTTGATTTCTATAACATATACCAATAAGTTAGATCCAAAATGGTTTTATTTATAAATTATATATGATTTCTCACATGATGGTATATTCCATTATTATTTTCTCACATGATTTCTATATATTGCCTCCATGTATAGTTTTATTACTCTTTCGTGTCTTCTCACATGTACTTGTCATATTCCTTGTAATGTGAATATAAACAGATTATTATGAAAACCAAAGTATGATTTATAAAATGGTTTTATTGTTTGAAAAATATTAGTAAAGGGAATGTAATTATATTAATCAAAGATTCATTTGTAAAATGTTGTGTCATTTAGAAATGCATAGATTATCTTTGACTTTTGTAAATGGTTTTATGACTTATCAAATATTTTTTATTAGATCATAAAAAATTAGAGATGTCACAAAATTATAAAAATATAATTCTTTACAATAACACCATGTAATTGATAACATGAAAAGTTCACATTAGAGGCAATACATCATTTTAGTTGAATGTGTGAACTCAATCTAGCAATGTTAGGGGATATTTTAAATTTATGACCTTCCTTGTAATTTTTGACATATAATAAATTTTTCTCTTGTTATTGAGTCCAGTCTATCTCATTTCTCATATTTATAGACTTTGGTATCCCTCATTTTCAAAACCTCTTGATGTTTGGTATCAATATCAGAAGGTCTTCAGTAATTGGGAAATGTTGAAACTTTCTAATAGGCATCCATAGTGCATCATGGTAGTTGGAAATAGTTTCAAAATAGTAAACTAGAACAACATATGCTTCCCATGATATGTTCACATAGGAAAACGATGTGATTTTGTGTTTGCATGGAAACTATAATTCCAAGAATTTACCACATTAACATTTCCTCGAATCTAGTAATACCCACAAGACTCGACCAACAATTTTTATGATAGGGTATAGACTCTATTTCGCTTAAAATTAGGATTTTTCTTGGGGGAAAAGGATAACTTCATAAGAATAATATTCTTAATGTTCTTTTCAATCTCTCATTGAAATTATCTTTCATACCATATCCCTTATTGAATCCCATCAGCAATCTATTTTTATCTATCAATGAAGTACTTAAAACAATGATAAAATGTCTCTAAAACTAGGAAAGTTATAAGTGACTTAAGAAGTCCCTTGAACACATCATTGATACACTCCACATTGTTTTTGGTCATGTTTATATACCTCTTCCCCCCGTAGTATGACAATGTCTATTATTCTTTCTCACTCTGCATTAGATAATCATACACTCTCTGATTAGCCTTATGGATTTCCTTGAAATGTTGTCCAAACCTTCTTTTATCCACCTCATATACTACACAAAATTGATCATATTTCACATAAATTAATTTTCTCATTACATTGAAATAGTAAAAAATAATATAAATATATTTCATATCAATCCTCATGATTTCCTTCTTCATAGGTTCGTCATGGAACAATGTTCACATGATGTTATCAATGTGACTGATATAGTAGTAATGTTATGTATTTTGGGGTATCCATGTATCAGTACCATTATTAATTTCCTCATTTACTTCCATATGATGATCAGATATCAAACAGACACCTCAAATGCAGGTGAAATAGTTTCTAACACATGATAAGAACAAACTCAATGATTTGAAATTTTTCTTATCCACAATATAAATTGTAAGTGGTATAGGTTAATGGTCCTTATATTGTATTTATGTAATCAACAATAAACCAATAAATGTTTATTATAGAATCATCCTATCAAACTCTAGAGTCTTTTTTAAGAAACAAAATGCATAAATATAGAGAAGGAATACCTGAAAAACTAAAAAATGGCATTATATAGATCAAGTCAGTTATCTTGACATACATGTTCTTTTATATCAATATGGTAGAAAACATGGTTGATGTATCTCGATATGGATATAAATTGTGGCAAAACCTGATACAAGTCATCGTAATCACCATATACCATAAAAATTATCTTCTGTCTCACAATCCATGCCTTATTATATATTTTAACCAATTTTTTTTGTATACTCTCTTTAATAAGGGATATAAGAACATATTAGCAAGTATTAATAATCTCAACGATAATAAATTAAATAAATTTAGACTCCAATTAAGTATTATCTTGGGTCATGTTTGGCTGAACGCAAGTATGAGTTATCTCAATTTTATAAATTCTCTATCCTCCTAATGAAATTTCTAGAATCTCCCTCCAGAGTAATATAAATTATCCTCATATTTATAACACCGTAAAATTTATATTTTATGGAATGATTCCTCAACTAAATATCTATAAGGGCTCTTAATATGAAATATTTTTCTTATTTTTTTCAATCCGGATTTACCTAAAAAATATATTCAAATATATAATTGTTTTTCAAGCTCACTAAACATGGCTTATACAACTCCAAGAAACTCGTTTTCTAGTGTTATAGAACAAAAATCAAATTCAGTCAAATGTACCACTTCTTTGAACTAATATACGAAGAGTGGTGGATAATTTATTTTACGTAAAGGATGATGTGTAACTAATAAAATTCTAGAACTCCCTCCCCAACTTATTTATCATCCTCTTAAATATCAATGTTGTCTCATTATTTTCCATCATTAGAAAATTGTTTTTTATCCAATGGATTTAGATATATATTTGAGAGGTCACTTAGGTTTTTATCTTTTGTATCATAGTGAATTGCCACATTTTCTTGGGATGGACTTTATTCAACCACTCTTTTTTATATTTCTTCATGAAAATGGACATTGTTGTCGTACACTAGAAACATCAACATATAACTCCATCATATCACCATCTGACCATTGGGAAAATAAAGTTATGGTCTGTACCTATTAGTATACATATGGAATCCTAATTCTCAATGAGACTAATGTTTTTTTATCAAGATTATAATAGAATAAATAATATTTAAAATGAGGAATGATCATGTAGCATTGATTGAAAAATATCAATTTTAGCAAAATTTTAGAAATTGTTATTATATCCTCAAGGATTACAATAATGTTTCATAGTAAAATTTTTAATCTTCCAAATGTTTGTTTGATAGTTTATAATGAAAATATGTATCATCTAAATCATATCCCCTAGGAGTTCCAAACTAGGTGTGAAGAAAGGATTGTTTTCATGAACCTATTACACATTCATTCAATCTCAATATAGTGTTTTCGATGTTGTTACACCTAGGTACATATGTGTCAAAGCCACATCCACTTTTAGTATCTAGAAAGGGATTCTATTTCATAGATAAGAACATAATCATTATTATAATGAAATTTTATAATGTCTTCTTATATACTAAAATATGATACTAATGTTTCGTATTACATTTTTATTCTTCCTTAAGGAGTGTTAGGTGGTTTATAAAGAAAATATGAATCATCTAAAGCATATTCCTTGGGAGTGTCAAACCAGGTGTTTGGAAAGGCCCATTTTTATGAACCATTTTTCATTTGAGTCTAGATCAACATAGTATTTGTGGGGATGTTACCCCTTGGTATATCTATATAAGATCCAAATCCACTTGTAGTATCCAGATAGAGATTTCATTTCATAGATAACCCCATAATCGTTAATATACAGAAATTTTTGAATATATCTTATATCTTAAGGGATGAAACTATTGTTTCATAGTATAATTTTTAATCATCATAAAGGTATTTTTAGTGGTTTACAAAGATAATTTAAATCATCTAAAACATACCCATCGAGAGCATAAAACCAAGCATGCAATATGGTATAAATCCTCTAAATTATGGGACTAATAAAAAATGCTTGCGATTAATCCTTCTTTTATCTATTTATCCATCATTGATCCTATGTTAATTCAATGTTATTACAATATTTATCCATCATTAATCATTATTTCAAAATTAGTTAATCATTACTAATTTAGTAGTTAATAATTCATTATTTATTATTTCTTGAGTATTTAGTTGAAAGTTAATTATCAGTTAATCATTACTTCATCGTTAATTAATATTATGTTAATAATTTTTTAATTATTAATTAATCATTATTTAATCACTTATTAACCATTATTTTACCATTCATTAATCATTATATTGTCCTTCGTTAATCATTATCTAATAATTAGTTAATAATTAGTTAATCCTATATTAATTATTCATTAATCATTCATTAATTCCTGGTTAATCATTACGTATTTAATAGATATTAGTTAGTGACTTTATAGTTAATAATTAGTTAATTAATATTCAATCATTAATTAATTATTAGTAAATAATATGTTATTCATTAGTTATTCATAATTTAATCATTAGTTAATAATTACTTACTCTTATATTAATTATGCCTTTATCATTAATTAATCATTATTGAATATTTATATAATTAAAAGATATCAAATAGTTACTTTATAGATAATTTATAACGACCCATACTTTACTTACACTGTTAATACTTCAAAATTTAACCATACTTATTACAACATATAACAAAACCACGAAAGGACCCTATAGGTATAGTGTCTTTAGAAACTGGGAAACATAAACAACTAGTTTATAATGCGTCTACACAGTCTCCCATTTATTTCATCATATCTATAGTCCCTTTTGGCATATCTTACTTAATAACCTTCTTCCTGACCGGGGGAAAGAAAAAATACAAAAGGGTGATCTCAAATGCTCAGTAAGGGTAAACAAAAGAAATATCAATCACATCATATTCACAAGAACGAAACTTTTGGAAATCGTAACCTGCAAAAGAGAGCATAATTTCATAACATGGGATAAATCATAGTAGTGAAATGTAATCCCAATAATAATAACATAAAACATGAAACTTTGTGTCATACACACATAATCATAGAGAATCATTTCTTATTATTCAAGACTCATTTCCAAGACTATCTTGGTGGACAAAGTCCATTTCTGAACCGAGTTCACTCCCTGTTTCAGTCCTGTTTCACTGAACTGGTATAACCTACCATTCCAGCCATGTCTATCTCATGAGATATAAAATCTTTACCCAATGCTTTGGAGGGAGATATAGGTCCCACCCATCTCATAATGATACCATTCTTATGTGTGCCACAAAATCATAAATCATACATCATTGAATAACTCATGTAATAAAAATGGGAATCTTAAACATCGTGACATCATCAAACAATTCATATAAGATAAAGGAATTCATAAAAATAATTCCATCACAACATAATCAAATCAATTTAATAATAGGGATATAAACAGAACCCTATATTATCTTAGATGGAAAATAATTTTGATAAAACACTTGAACTCCATTCTTGAAAAAAAATATCCTTTCAAATTCAAAACCATTTTCCTTTTTTAACATGTCATACAATTTTAAACTAAAGAAGTTGATTAAAAATAAACTTGAAAACTTGTAAAGGAAGCTTCTTGGAAATAATGTTTTAAAAATCCATTCACACCATATAAGTGAAAAAAACATTCTTCTCGTTGTTTTGTGAGAAAAGTCAAAAAGTACCTCGTACGAAAAACTACAAAAGATTCCTTTCATATATTTTACTAAAAACTCACCGAAGGGTAAAATTGGATTTAAAAAATTTTAGGTGTATGGAAATAAAATTACATATTGAGAAAACATGGATGTGGATGATAAAATACACCCCAGTAAATACCAAAGTATAAACAATCTCGGATAAAAATGAGATTGTGATATTTTCCCTTACCTTAGGTCCGATATGCTTTGTACGTGTCTGAACCTCCTGTATAATGATTTAAATAATTTTACTGACTTATTCCAGAATCATAATTATTTTTATGATATCATATATGGTCATATTCTTAGCTTCTTATTAGTAATATTTCATTACTACTTGTTATTCGGGTGTTTTTTACTTTTTGTTCTTATGCACGTCTTGTCGAATAAATTCTTATTTTTCTTTTTTGTTTATAGATACCTAATTTCCAGAATGTTATTAGTGTAATATATATCATATTTATTCACTCAATTCATTTATTTAATCATTATGCAATGAAAATCATGTAGAATGAGTCGCATCACATCGTGGAGACGGTATTCCGTACGTACGCACGAGCGATGATATTGTTCCCATGATCGTGGAACTGTATTGGAGTGTATGTATACTATTTCAGAATCAATATCACTTTATAATAGTCATATATAGTCATTATTTACACCATTATACCCATCCAAGTTAGGTGGTGGTGGAAAATAGATTACCCCACGGCGTGGAGACGGTATTCCGTACGTACGCACGCGCGGTGATTTCTTTTTCCGTAGGATGGATAGATGGTGAAATATGGCTGATTCATACTTATAATAACATATCAGTATATGAGTAATACTGATGTTATTACTTCATAATGAAACAACTAAAGAAGAAGAAGTGGAAGAAGAAATAAAGATGAAAGAATCTGTAACGGACATTACCTCTTCTTTGAAGTGCTTCTTTGAGACATCCTTTTAGGGCACTAAAATAGGTCTTTGAAGAAGACCAGAACCTCTAGGATGTTTCTAGGAAAGTGGAGAGGAGAAATTGTCAGGGTTTTTCCGAGCTTGAAGGCTCAAAGTGGTGTGAGGAAGAGGGGGAGGAGGTGCCCTTTTATAAGGGAGGAGAGGGGCACCTTTGGAATAACTAAAAATATTATTTTATTATAAAGTCAAATTCGGTTTTTAATAGCTCCAAATTGATATATTTCGAAGATAAGGTGGGTAGGGGTCTAAATCCTCTAATACAATAGAATTTAGACAAGTTTAAGTTCCTATTTTAACCTTATAATTTAGATTTAACATTAAGTTAAATAATATTACTTTTACCGTGTCTTCTTGTGTTCTTATACTGTATGGTTAATAAACTTACTATATCAATCCAAACAAACCCCAAGTTGTTTATTATTAATATATATAACCTTATCTAAGTCATTTGTCCGAACCTTAGATTTTTAGGCATAAAATAACAATTAATAATATAATATTTGTTTTAAAAACTATTTTATGTCAATTTTGACACTATTTAGTAATTGATTTTTGTGAAAATCATAACAGAATGATTCGTTCGAACCAAGTTACATAAATCAATAATAACATGTCATATTAAGCTATCAAATTAGTGTAATTAATAAAAAGTTACAAATTACATTTATTTGGGTATTTATAACATCAATTATGTCAATATTCCATTAATAAGATAATTAATGCATCATCATTGTGTCATAAATAAATTAAATTATATAGTGTCTAAAAATTAAAAATAAAATACCATTATATAGTAAATCTCCATATATTTCTAATTAATATTTATAGTCCAATTTATTATATGTATAACACCATATTAAAAATTATTTACTTATTAAACTTTGATTTTAACTATTTTAACACTTCTTTAAATAAATTAATAATAAATGTCCTAATCTAATCCAAGTGGGCCCAAATGGTCATATTTTATTCCTAAGGTTGTTTTTGGTCGAATTACACTTGTCTAATAGAATTATGACATGTTTTAGGGTAATAATAATATCATTTTTACCCTTAATTACTCTATTTAATTTTAACCGTGATAAAAAAAGTAAAAAGTTACTATTCACCAAAAAATTATTTTTATCTCATTGAACCACATTTCATTACTAACATCAACCGTGTCTCTCGGATTTTCGAAATTCCACTCACAGAAGCAGTAAAATTATGTTTTATGAAAAATTCAGTTTTTTTTAACTACCACTTAGTGGTTTTACTATTCATCAAAAATTGAAAGTTTTCAGAAAAATACCAAAATTTGACCCTAGGCTAATTTCGATATTCCAAATCCAAAAATGAAGTCCATTTTGAAAAATAAAATTTATAAAATTTCAAAAAGTGGTTATTACTATTCATAATGGCTAGTTTTAATAATATTTTAATAGCATATCATTGTTTAGTGAAACTCGGTATTGCGTATGATGCAAGATAACGAGGAAGGCCGAGGTTGTGTGTAAAGCAATTCAAGCTAGTGTTGTGTGTAGTGAGAGATTACTTTGATGATTTATATAACATAAAAACAAAATATTTCACATAAAAGTCTCGGGTGTTACATTCTACCCCCCTTAAAATGAATTTCGCCCTCGAAATTCGTCACTTTCTAACAGACAGATGAGGATACCTCTCCCTCATCATATCCTCAAGCTCCCATGTAGCTTCTTCTAATTGGTGGTTCCTCCATTATACTTTCACTAATCGAGTGGTCTTGCTTCGTAGGACTTTTTTGCTACGATCCAGAATCTCTATCGGCTGTTCTTCATAAGAAAGATCTTGCTCCAGCGGTACAACTTCTGAGCTAAGTACATGTGAAGGATCAGGTATGTACTTTCTCAGGATAGATACATGGAACACATCGTGAACTTGAGAGGGATTCAGTGGAAGCGCCAATCGGTAAGCTACCTTCCCAACACGATCCAGTATTTCGAAAGAACTGATATATCTAGGGCTCAACTTCCACTTCTTTCCAAATCTCATGACTCTCTTCCAGGGAGATATTCGTAAGAAGACTTTATCGCCCACTTCAAACTCTAGGTCTTTTCTTAGGTTGTCGGCATAACTTTTCTGTCGACTCTGAGATGCTCTTATGTGTTGTTGAATAGATCCGACAATTTCTGGCATTTCATCAACGAGATCAGGTCCTAATAGCTTTCTTTCCCCAACTTCATCCCAGCAAGTTGGAGTCCTGCATTTCTTTCCATAGAGATATTTATAAGGAGCCATATGAATACTCGAGTGAAAGCTATTATTATTTGAAAATTCCACCAAAGGTAGGTGTTTATCACAACCACCTTTGGAATTAATAGAGCAAGCTCTCAACATATCTTCTAGAGTTTGAATTGTTCTCTCAGACTGACCGTCTGTCTGAGGATGATAAGCAGTGCTGAAACTCAACTCTGTATCCAGAGTATGCTGAAGACTTCACCAGAACTTTGAGGTAAATCTCGGATCCCGATCAGATATAATAGAAAGCGGTACTCCATTCAATCTTACCACTTCCTTTACATATATCCTGGCAAGCTGATCCAGAGAGAAATCCTCTCTAATAACAATTAAGTGTGCAGACATGGTAAGATGATCAACTATGACCCAGATAGCATTATTTCCTTTGGATGTTTTAGGAAGTCCTGTGACAAAGTCCATAGTGATGTTTTCCCATTTCCATTCGGGTATGGGTAATGGTTGTAACATCCCCTTAGACTTCTGTCTCTCAGCTTTAACTTGATGACAAACCAAGCATCAAGAGACATATTTAGCAACATCTCTTTTCATGCCATCCCACCAGAAGTACTCTTTCAGGTCCTTATACATCTCCGTGCTTCCAGGATGAATAGAGGATGAAGAACTATGAGCCTCATCCAGCAGCTCCTTCTTTAATTCTGGGATGGGAGAAACACAAACCCGATTCCTGAACTTTATTATCCCATCACAATCAAGGTTGAATTCAGGAACATTTCTCACCCTCTTTTGAAACTCGACATCTTCTTTTTGTGCCTCTTTAATCTTCACATGTATAGATGGTTGAACATTCATTTGAGAAAGATAAAAATTTTCCCCTTCTATTATAATTCCAAGATCCATACTTTGTAAATCCATAAATATTGGATCTTTTGTGATCCTCATTATGGATAAACTAGCATGGTCTTGTCGACTTAATGCATCTGCCACCTTGTTTGCTTTCCCAGGGTGGTAATGAATTGAGCAGTCGTAATCCTTAATCAGCCCCAACCATCTTCTTTGGCGCATATTCATCTCCTTTTGTGTGAAAATATACTTTAAACTTTTATGATCAGTATAAATATCAAACCTTTCACAATAAAGGTAATGCCTCCAACTCTTTAATGCAAAGATTACCACAGCTAACTCCAAATCATGAGTTGGGTAATTTTGCTCATGGATTTTCGACTATCGTGAGGCATAAGCTATAACCATATCATTTTGCATAAGAACACACCCTAATCCCTTCTTGGATGCATCACTATAGATCACAAACCTTTCTCCACTACAAGGCAGTGTGAGAACAGGTGCACTGGATAACCTTCTTTTCAACTCCTTGAAATTCTCTTCACATTCTTCCTTCCAAACAAACTTAACTCCTTTCCGAGTCAAATTGGTTAGTGGATTAGATAATCGTGAAAAATCTTTCACAAAACATCGATAATATCCAGCCAAACCAAGAAAACTTTGGATCACAGTCACTGTTGTTGGTCTCGACCATCTTTTGATAACCTCTATTTTTGCTGGATCCATAGATATCCCCTCTCTTGAGATTATGTGACCCAAAAATGAAACTTTTTGAAGCCAAAATTCACACTTGGTAAATTTTTCATAAAGCTTCTCCTTTCTCAGGGTCTTCAATATAATTCTCAAGTGATCTTCACTTTCTTCCTTACTCTATGAATGGACAAGAATATCGTCTATAAAGACTACCAAAAATTGATCAAGATAGTCTCTAAAGACTATATTCATCAGATCCATGAAGATAGCAGGGGAATTAGTAATACCAAATGACATCACTATAAATTCATAGTGTCCATAACTTGTACGGAACGGCTTCTTTGGTATATCCTCCCTTCTGAACCTTAAATGATGATACCCTGAACGAAGATCAATCTTGGAAAAGTATTGAGCTCCACATAGTTGGTCAAATAAGTCATCAATGCGTGGGAGAGGATATTTGTTCTTGATAGTGATCTTGTTAAGTTCTCGATAATATATGCAGAGTCTCATTGATCCATCTTTCTTCTTAACAAATAGAACAGGTGCTCCCCAAGGTGATGCACTAGGGCGTATGAATCCCTTATCAAGATTCTCTTGGAGTTTCTTCTTCAATTCCTGCAACTCAATTGGGGCCATTCCATAAGGTGTCTTTGAAATAGGCAAAGCACTCGATACGAGTTCTATTGAAAACTCAACCTCACGATTTGGTGGAAGACCCGGTAATTCCTCTGGAAAGACATCATCAAACTCACGTACAATGGGCATATTCTTAATCGTGAGTTTCTCACCAACCATTTGAGATAAATAACCTTCATTTAGTGGAATCAATACCCATAAAATGGAATAAATTTTCACTAGAAGGTTATGTTCATCCTTGCATCGATAGACGATCATAGATTGATCTGGAAATTGAAACGTGAATTCCCTTCTTTGGAAATTGATATGATATTCATGTAGATAAAGCCAATCCATGCCAAGAATCACATCAAATTCCACTATAGGAAGGATCACAAGATTTTCAGGAAGCACTTTCCCACAAACTTCAATCGGAGAAGAATCATAAACTTTTGATGCGACTGTTGTGCCATTAGGTGTTGTCACGGCTAACTCAACATCTAATTGTTGAGGTAATAAGGTGATACCCTTAGAAAATTCTTCAGAAATAAATGATTGGGTGGATACATAATCAAATAAAACATTTGCTACTTTAGAGTGGATGGTAAGTGTACCTTTCACCACATAGTTATCGTACTCCACATCACTGATATAAATTGCATGTGACATTCCTTTGTCTTTAGCCTTAAGAGTCTGTTGACGTCGACCATCGTCATCAACCTTTGGATTAGGGCATTTATTGGCATAATGTCCCATATCCTTGCACTTGAAACATTGAAGTGTAGTAGGTTCATTCTGTGTATCCCTTCCTTTGTTTCCATCATTAGACATCTTCTTCCCATCATCGTGGCATTCAAATGCCTGGTGACCTTCCTTTCAACATTTGAAACATTTACTTGTCCCTTTAAGACAACTCCCTCCATGTTTCTTTACACACTTTGAGCATAAGGGAAATCTCATCTTCTATTCAGTGTGCTCTTTAGATTTTCCTTTGAATTCCATTTTCCTTTTCTTATCAAACCCATATGACTGATGGGTTACTCTAATATCCATCTCAACTTTGAGAGCACATCAAACGATTTCCTCGTAGCTA
This sequence comes from Viscum album, assembly GCA_963277665.1. NCBI lineage: Eukaryota > Viridiplantae > Streptophyta > Magnoliopsida > Santalales > Viscaceae > Viscum > Viscum album. Next base: position 253,397,083 of record OY728128.1, on the reverse strand, counting down.
TTGAAGTCCCTTATGGATAAGGCCCTTCGAAGACTTGGTTTTAAGCCACTAAAGTATCGATCGATCTTACTCTCAGGTTGGATAATAATACCAGAGTGTACCTTGCAAGTCTTGTAAAATTTGCTTCATAGGTACCAACAGATTCATCATCCTTTTGCTACAGTTCAAGAAACCCTTTCTCCATTTTGTTCGGAGAATACAAGGGAAGTACTTATTGAAAAATAAGTTCTTGAACTCATCCCATTCCATGGACTCAATTTCATCCCTTTGCCTCATATTCTTAATAAGATTCCACCATTGATCAGAATTACCTTCCAAATGATACATTGCTAAGATGACTTTATCATGCTTTGAACATTGAAGAACTGAAAATATATTTTCAGTAGTACTAATCCATTATTAAGCAACTAATGGATCAGTAGACCCGCTGAATGAAGGTGGACGTTGTCTCATGAAGGATTCAACATAATGTTGCTCCTTCCTTTGCTTGTTTGGAAGTCCTGCATGATTCATAGCTTTAGAAAGTTGTGTGAGCATGGCTACAAGATTTTTCATTCCAGCTCCCATAACGTTTGATTGCTCAGGGGTACAATCATTACATTTCCTGTCGCATTCCTCATTAACACGATTCTTTCGGGTTCCAGCCATTGACTAAAACCAAGAAGAATAGTGTGAGAAACACTAATAATAATAGGAAAACCACATAATCAAGAATAAAATTTCACACTTAAGGTCTTATCCTAGGTTATTCATGGCCATTTCTAAAACACTAAGATTGTGTTCTATACTTAGACATATCCTTAGGGTTCTTACAAAGGCTTTCACATCCTAGTTTCCAAAGGTTGACTATACCTTTCCTCTGATACCAACTATAACGACCCATACATTACATACATTGATAATACTTCAAAATTGAAGCATACTTATTACAACATATAACAAAACCACGAATGGACCGTATAGGTATAGTGTCTTCAGAAACTGGGAAATATAAACAACTGGTTCATTTAGCATCTACACTGTCTCCCATTTATTTCATCATATCTATAGTCCCTTTTGGCATATCTTACTTAATAACCTTATTCCTAACCTGGGGAAAGAAAACATACAAAAGGGTGAGCTCAAATGCTCAGTAAGGGTAAAAAAAAGAAATATCAATCACATTATATTCTTAAGAACATAACTTTTGGAAATAGTAACCTGCAAAAGAGAGCATAATTTCATAACATGGGATAAATCATAGTAGTGAAATGTAATCCCAATAATCATAACTTAAAACATGAAACTTTGTGGCATACACACATAATCATATAAGATCGTTTCTTATTAGTCAAGACTCATTGCCAAGACTATCTTGGTGGAAATAGTCCATTTCTGAACCGAGTTCACTCCCCGTTTCAGTCCTGTTTCACTGAACCGGTATAACCTACCATTCCAGCCATGTCTATCTCATGAGATATAAAATCATTACCCAATGCATTGGAGGTAATTATAGGTCCCACCCATCTCATAATGATACCATTATTATGTGTTCCACAAAATCATAAATCATACATCATTGCATAACCCATGTAATAAAAATGGGAATCTTAAACATCGTGACATTATCAAACAATTCATATAAGATAAAGGAATTAACAAAAATAATTCCATCACTACATAATCAAATAAATGTAATAATAGGGATATAAACATAACCCTATATTATCTTAGATGGAAAATAATTTTGATAAAACACTTGAACTCCATTCAAGAGGAAAATATCCTTTCAAATTCAAAAACATTTTCCTTTCCTAACATGTCATACAATTTTAAACTAAATAAGTTGATTAAAAATAAACTTGAAAACTTGTAAAGGAAGCTTCTTGGAAATAATTTTTTAAAAATCCATCCATGTCGTATAAGTTAAAAAAACATTCTTCTTGTACTTTTTTCAGAAAAGTCAAAAAGTACCTCGTACGAAAAACGACAAAAGATTCCTTTCATATATTTTACTAAAAACTCACTAAAGGGTAAAATTGGATTTAAACAATTGTAGGTGTATGGAAATAAAATTACATATTGAGTAAACATTGATGTGGATGATAAAATACACCCTAGTAAATACCAACGTATAAATAATCTCGGATAAAAATGAGATTGTGATATTTTCCATTACCTTAGGTCCGATATGCTTTGTACGTGTCCAAACATCTTGTATAATGATTTAAATAATGTTATTGAATTATTAGAGAATCATACTTATTTTTATTATATCATATATGGTCATATTCTTAGCTTCTTATTAGTAATATTTCATTACTACTTGTTATTCGAGTGTTTATTACTTTTTGTTCTTATGCGTGTCTTGTCGAATAAATTCTTATTTTTCTTTTTAGATTATAGATACCTCATTTCCAGAATGGTATTAGTGTAATATATATCAAATTTATTCACTCAATTCATTTAGGTAATAATTATTCAATGAAAATCATGTAGAACGAGTCGCATCACATCGTGGAGACGGTATTCCGTACATACGCACGAGCGATGATATCATTCCCATGATCGTGGAATTGTATTGGAGGGTACGTATACTATTTCAGAATCAATATCACTTTATAATAGTCATATATAGTCATTATTTACACCATTATACCCATCCATGTAAGGTGGTGGTGGAAAATAGATTACACCACGGCGTGGAGACGGTATTCCGTACGTACGCACGCGTGGTGATTTCTTTTTCCGTAGGATGGATATATGGTGAAATAGGGTTGTTTCATACTTATAATAACATATCATTATATGAGTGATACTGATGTTATTACTTCATAGTGAAACAACTAAATAAGAAGAAGTGGAAGAAGAAATAAAGATGAAAGAATCAGTAACGGACGTTACCTCTTCTTTGAAGTGCTTCTTTGAGACCTCCTTTTAGGGCACTAAAATAGGTCTTTTAAGAAGACCAGAACCTCTAGGATGTTTCTAGGGAAGTGGAGAGGAGAAATTTTCATGGTTTGGACGAGCCTGAAGGCTCAAAGTGGTGTGAGGAAGAGGGGGAAGAGGTGCCCTTTTATAAGGGAGGAGAGGGGCACCTTTGGAATAACTAAAAATATTATTTTATTATAAAGTCAAATTCGGTTTTTAATAGCTCCAAATTGATATATTTCTAAGATAAGGTGGGTGGGGGTCGAAATCCTCTCATCAAATATAATTCAGACAAGTTTAGGTTCCTATTTTAACCTTATCATTTAGATTTAACAATAAGTTAAATAATTTTACTTTTACCGTGTCTTCTTGTGTTCTTATACTATAATGTTAATAAACTTACTATATCAAGCCAAACGAACCCCAAGTTGTTTATTATTAATATATATAACCTTATCTAAGTCATTTGGCTGAACCTTAGATTTTTACAAATAAAAGAACAATTAATAATATAATATTTGTTTTAAAAACTATTTTATGTCAATTTTGACACTATTTAGTAATCGATTTTTGTGAAAATCATAACAGAATGATTAGTTCGAAACAACTTACTTAAATCAATAAAATAATTTCATATTAACCTATAAAATTAGTGTAATTCATAAAAAGTCTCAAATTACATTTATTTGGGTATTTATAACATCAATTATGTGAATATTTCATTAATAAGATAAATACTGCATCATCATTGTGTCATAAATAAATTAAATTATTTAATGTCTAAAAATTAAAAATAAAAAACCATTATGTAGGAAATCGTTTTAAATTAATAATAAATATTTATAGTAGAATTTATCTTATGTGTAACCCCATATTAAAAATTATTTACTTATTAAACTTTGATTTTAACTATTTTAACCCTTCTTTAAATAAATTAATAATAAATGTCCTAATCTAATCCAAGTGGGCCTAAATGGTCATATTTTATTCCTAAGGTTGTTTTTGGTAGAATTACACTTGTCCAATAGAATTAGGACATGTGTTTGGGTAATAATAATATCATTTTTACCCTTAATTACTCTATTTACTTTTAACCGTGGTAAAAAAAGTAAAAAGTTACTATTCACCAAAAAATTATTTTCATCTCATTGAACCACATTTTACATACTAACATCAACCGTGTCTCTCGGATTTTCGAAATTCCACTCAGAGAAGCAGTAAAATTAAGTTTTATGAAAAATTCAATTTTTTTTAACTACCACTTAGTGGTTTCACTATTCATCAAAAATTGAAAGTTTTCAGAAAAATACCAAAATTTCACCCTAGGCTAATTTCGATATTCCGAATCCAAAAATAAAGTCCATTTTGAAAAATAAAATTTATAAAATTTCAAAAAGTTGTTATTACTATTCATAACGGCTAGTTTTAATAATATTTTAATAGCATATCATTGTTTAGTGAAACTCGGTATTTCGTACGACGCAAGCTATCGAGGAAGGTCGTGATTGTGTTTAAAGCAAGCCAAGCTAGTGTTTTGTGTAGTGAAAGATTCCGTTGATGATTTATATATCATAAAAACAAAATATTTCACATAAAATTCTCGGGTGTTACATAATTAATAGTTAATTAAAATTTAATAATTAATTCATTATTAGTTAATCATTATTTACTCATTATTTAATCATATTTTATTCATTAGTTAATCATTAGCTAATTATTAGTTAAGAATTAGTTGATCCTATATTAATTATTCCATAAAAAATCATTAACCACTATTTAATCATTACTTAATTAATAGATATAAAGTAGTTAATGTATTGATATTTATTAGTTAATTAATAGTTAATAATTATATAATTATTATTTAATAATATGTTATTAGTTTTTTGGTAATAATAGAATAATTAGTCATTCATTATTTAATCCTACATTAATTATGCCTTAATAATTCATTAAACACTAGTTAATCATTACATTCTTAATAGTTATAAAATAGTTATTTTATAGCTAATTATTGTTTAATTAAGTTTTATTCATACTTAATTATTAGATAATCATTATTTACTCATTAGATAAGCATATGTTATTTATTAGTTAATTATTATCTAATCATTAGTTAAGCATTAATTAATCCAATATTAATTATGCCTTAATCATTCATTAATCACCAGTTTATCATATGTTATTAATTAGTTATTTATTAGATAATAATTAGTTAAGAATTAGTTAATCATAAATTAATTATTCCTTAATCATTCATTAATCACTAGTTAATATTTTCATAATTAATATATATCATGTTGTTGCTTTATAAATAATTATTAGTTAATTAACAATTAATCATTAAGTAATTATTAGATAATTATTCTTTAATTATTAGTTAATCATATATTATTCATTAGTTGGTTATTATATAGTCATTGTATAATCATTCTATAATCCATAATTATTCATTAGTTAATTCATACTTAATCATTACTTTATCCTTAATTAATAATTATTTCTTTAATTGTTAATTATTATTAAACCATTATTTCACAAATTTTTAATCATCATCAAGTTAATATTAATTATTAATTATGTCATTAATATTTAAAAACTGCAAAGTTAAACTAAATAATATTATTATTATAATAATAAATCCATTACTAATACTAATTATAAATTCTTTACTCAAAATTCCAAAAGAAATAATAATATTTTATTTGCTAATAATATCTATTATTTATAAACTATATCTAAATAAATAAACTACTAATTAAATAACATATTTAAAATTTACTAAAAAATAAACACCTAAATAAAAAAAATAACTTTCAAATAAATAATAAAAATATATTGATAAATGATGCTTCATAAAATTCAGCACTCATTTAGGCCACCAAAATCATTGCACTAAGGTGTAGAGAGAGAAGTAGTAGATTGAGAGAGAGAAGTTCTGAAATGAGTGAGGATAAGGGGGAGGGTTCCTATTTATATGGTTTTGGGTAAAATGTTGCATTGGACTTTCCCCATTTTTAAATAACCAAAAGGCAATATCAAAGATTCCACCTTTCAATCGAACTTTTAAAAACAATTAACATAGTATTATTTTAAAAAATAATTAAAAAAACATTGAAACAATTCATTGGAATATAGTAATAAAATGGCCTTTAACCAATTATTTTATGTCATCTTTAAATATTATCCATTTATTTTTAACTCTTTTAACACATTTTCCCTGTAATTGAAGTGATAAATATTTATCATGGTTACTATTCAATATGAACAAAAATTAAATTGACCTTATTAAATAATTTCAATTATAATGATTCAAAATATGTAATTACTTTTAAAAGAATTTCTAAAATTGGTAATGAATTATTATTATTATTATATGTTCTTATAATGCAACAAAACGAGTTTTTAGATAATGCATGTTTTAACCATTAATATATTTTATAACAAAATCAAGTTCAAATTTGATTCCAATGGAATGAATTGTATTATTTTAAATTAAAGGAGAAATATTTACTATTATAAACAAAATAATAAATGGATGATTATGAATATTGTTTAATAAATAATAACCAAATTAAATATTACCTATATTTCCAAAATGTTCGGTCTTTATTTTTTTATTTTGAAATAGTAATTCCAAATGAATTATATTAATTCATAAACATACAGTTTTTCTATAAAAAATGTTTCATAAAATTTCAATTTATTCTTATATCATTATAATGTCATAAAAGGTAAAATATTTTTATAACTCGTATTTTTCACTATTCATCTAAAAATAAACTATCTCTAAAAAATCTCAAAAAATAACCCAAAGAAAATTTTTACAAGTTGAATTAAAAAATAAAATTAATTTCATAAAATCAAATTTATAAATTTTTCGAATTCATGTTCTAATCACATTCCTGAAAAAAGTTATGTGTATTATGTTATAGTTTCTTAGAAAGAAAATTTTTCATAATTTAATTAAATATTTGGTGTTATATTCATCCCCATTAAAAAACCATCCGTGAAATTTATATAATACCACCTCCTGAATGGATGTGGATATTTATCTATCATAACTTCTTCATGTCCTCATATTTCCTCTTTTATGTAATGAATTATTAAAATTACCTTTACCAGATGAGTCATTTGATTCCTCAACACTTGTTATTTAGTGTCAAGAATCTGGATAGAATCCTCATAATACGATGAATTATATTCCAATGATATTTCCCCTAAGGTGATTATATACATTGGGTTTAGAATTTAGTTACTCAATAATGAGATATGGAATAAAAATGAACTTTAGAGAGGCTAGGTGGCATTGCTAAAAGCTAAGACATAGCTCAAATTCTTTCCAAAATTTTAAAAGGATTGATGTACCTTGCATCTATTTCTTCTTTCACATTGAACATTATAATACTCTTACCTTGAGATATATTCAAGAAAACCTTATATCCCACATGAAATCATAAATCCTTACTATATTTATTAGCATAGAGATTTTTTCTAGATTGGTATACCTTAATATGGTTCAAAATAGTAATCACTTTCACTGTTGTATCATCTATAAGATCTACGCCTACAAGCTTACTTTCACTAACAAGATCAAAATAAATAAGAGTATGACGCCACTTTTTATTAAAATTTTCATGTAGTTTAGGTTTAATGCTTTAATGAAATCTATTATTATATAGAAATTCCACCAAAGGTACATACTAATCCCATATAACTTGAAATTAAATTGATTATAACCTCAATATATCACATAATGGTTCTATTTTCCTCTTGTATTACCCATCATTTGGAGGATTATAGGTAGTGCTTAAATACATCATTGTGTCAATATAATTCAGGGGACTATTCCATGATTTTTATGTAAATCATGGATCAAAATGAGATACAAAGAAAATTGGTACTCCATGAAGTCTAAAAACTACATTGATAAATAGTGTCATGGTTCACTCTAGATGTATATCTTCTATTATAGTGAAGAAATTTGTAGACTTGTTAAGGAAATCAAAAATAAACAATAAAGAATAATTCATTCCCTGAGACTTTTAGAATCCAGTGAAAAAATCCATAGAATATCATCCCATTTCCATGTAGGAATAATAAGAGGTTACATGAATCCTTTATGATTATGTATCTTAGTCATTACCTATTTAAAAATAAAGCATCTGGATACATAGGTGAAAATTTACCATTTCATGTAATTCAAACAAAAATGTTTCATAAAACTCAATACATTATCATATTACAATAGTTTATAGAGAAATTTAACCTATGTTCTTTATCTAATTATTCTTTTTTTCAGATAAATCATAGGTGTAACACACAAAATATTTAAAATTTCATTATATAATATTCATAGATAAAGTCTAATAACAACCCAAAAATCACAATTTAATTTTCATTAGAATGTATTTATCATCAAGATGAGAACTTTTTATTTTCTCCAATAAGTCTGGTTTGGAAATAATTTGGAATAGATCTGATATATTCCCTTTCATAATGATACCCATATCCAAATTTACCAGATACTTGAATATAGAATATTTTCCAATATTCATCTTTGTCAAAAATCATTATGTTTCCAACTCGACACATCACCCAACTTATTTATATATTCATGGTGATTACTTATTTGGAAATCAAAATACATTAATATTTATTACAATACACTTTTACACATTTTATCTCTTTATGTGAGAAAATTTATTGCAAAAAATTCTATCTATATATATTTCAAAAAAATTCCCCATAAATTAAATGCCTCCATATATTCAATGTAAAAATCATGGTAGTTAACTCAAGATCATGTGTTGAGTAAATTTTTTCATGGATCTTTAACTACCTTGATGCATAGGGGAAAATATATCCTTTTATATATGGATACATATGAGTCCCTACTATTTGGTATAACTATATATCAAAAATCCATCCATTCCAATGGTAATGTCAATATAGATGCATTGACCAGCCTTCTATTAAATTATTTAAAACATTATTTAAATTCATCTTATTGTATGAACATAACCCTTGTACCTATCAACTTGATTTATGGTTTATTTAATCAAGAAAAACATTGAACAAATCATCTATAGTAACCTACTAATCTACTGAAACTATATACCTAATTTATGTAAAAATTAATTTATCATTCCATCACTACCTTTTCCTTTTAAGGATCAGATTATATTAAATCCTTAAAGAAAATATGACCAAGAAAATAAACATCTTGAAGCCGTATTTTTCATTTGAAATTTGTTCCATATAATTCATTTTATCTATGACTCTAAAGAATAATAAGAAAATAAATATTATTCTCATAATATCTTTTATATTATAATAATTCATGATCAATAAATACCATAATAAAACTCCTGAGATAATCCATGAATACTCTATTCATCAAATTCATAAAAATAGTTGGTGAAATAGTCAATCCAAATGTATTTACTATAAATTAATAATGTTTATAACTCATAAAAAATAATATTTAGAACATTCTCCATCATTACTTGTAGTTTATGTTACCCATAATGAATATAAATCTTTGAAAAGTATTGTAATCAATACAGTTGACTGAATAATTAAAAACTCAACTTTATGATTTAGTCGGTTTATAAGTAGTTTTATAGGAAGCACATCAATGTATTCATTTGACAAAAACTGTAACTCACAAACTCTAGTAACATAGAAGAAGTGGTTATCTTAATATATTTTAATAAGGTATAAGAGATAACATCATGAATTATTGAATAGTTTTGTGGTCTTAAGACACTAGTTACATACATGATTCTCACATTAAATTTTAAAACATGATGTTCAAAATAAAATTATACTGACCACTTTATTATTTATTTTAACTTATCTTCGAAATTATTAATATGTCTCTTATTAGTATACTAGGGAAAAGAAAAAAAAATATAGAGTGAGATCATATGCCTAGTAAGGGAAAGCATATAGTATAATCTATCATAGTATAAATTAATATTGAATAATATAGCAGAGATAAAAAATAATCAAATGTACAATATAACTAATATTATAAAATTTCTATATATCCATTGATGACAAAACAACATAAATAATAACATGGATAACATTCTCTAGTTTTATAATGATATAATTAAAAAATTTAAATGTCATAATCTCACCTTTATGGCCTTATGCAAAGACATCATACATAAATTGGTGAATTTTACACTAAATACCCAAACTAGTTTCTCTTGTGAGACCTACTAATGAATTTATGGTCTAAAAAAATCCCTCTCTAATCAGTAAATAATTACAATTCATTGATAATTTTGAATAATTGAATAACAATTCAATATATTATCAATAAAAATATTCATATTGAAAAAGTACCATATGAAATGTTATTATTTTCCATAATCAATAAAAGAAACAACAAGATCACAGTCCATCCAAATAAATAAGGTGGATGATATAATTATAGTATATCCATAGAAAATACTAATAATCAATAAATTATGCAGATATAGATGAAAATTCAATTAAAATAACATTAAAGTGTTTATCTAAAAACATGAGAAAACTATCCTTTCTTTTTAATAAAAATTTAATTAAAAATTTACCGAATATTCAAAAACTTGTTTTCTTTAAAGATACTCAAGTAATATTTTAATGGAGTATTTTAAATAATGAATATACATGATGGTGGGAAAAACTATTCATTCGGTAAGCATTAAAGAAAATATTCCTTTCACGCTTTTGGTAAAAAGTTAAAATTTTATCATTTAGAAAAAGATAAGAAGGTTAATTTTAATGCATTGTAAGGATGTTAAATATTATTTAAAGTGGATTTTAAAAATAATTTAATCATATTAAAAACATTCAGTAAATCATTATATTGAGAATGAATAGATATGAGAAATATATCTCACCAAAAGAAGAAATAAATAAGGTTTTCCTTAAAAACAATTTCTTGGTGGTTTTAATATCCGATGAGGGGAAAATGAAATTAAAAATGTAAACATCATAGATAAATAGATTATAATAAAATTGATGTGTTTTATAATAAAAATATCTTATATTTTTTCAATGGATATTTAAACATCAACACTCCCAAATAAAATGAGATTGTAGAGCAAACTCTTACCTCAGACTTCTTCTTGGCCAAACACATTATATCCTCCTAAATGGTCAATTTAAATTTATTAAATACTAAATTAAGCACATATTTATTTTTTATTTAATTTTTGAGGTCTTTTTATATTCATTTTGAATTTATTCATTGAATAGTTCTTGTTTACGTTGACCACTTATGGTTTTTTTTAATTTCTTTAAATTTACTTAGGTATGTTGATCAATGTTAAAGGTTTTATGAAATGGTTCTATCATATCCAAAATTTTAATATGTTCATGAATGTAATTTCTTTAATTATATCAAAATCTATAATCATCTATTCATGTTAGAAATAGAAAAAAAAATCACATCGCTTCATGGAGGTGGTAGTCTACATGTATACATGAATTAAATTATAATTCTCCAATGAATGAAATGGAAATTAGTTAAATTATATATTATATTTATAGAATAATAAAAATGTGATAAGTATCATGTGTATTCATTAATTTTATATTTATATACATCTATGTAAAGTGGTTATGAATAAATAATTACACCACAATGTGGTGATTGTAGGTTGTACGTACGCACGTACGATGTATTTATTTTGTATAGGATGTAAAAAAGATATAGAATGGGTTTAACATTAACATAAAATAAAATAAATATTTTAAAAATAATTATTCAATTATTCAATTATTTTAACAAATTTATTGAATATTTAAAGTGTGTTTAATAATAAATGAACTTGAAAAATCTTGGTAAGAACATATATCTCTTCTTTTGGAAACCACTTTTGGATTACAATTTAAGCATTATTGAATCGGTATTTTAGTGTAACTACGATCTATAGAAAATGTGGATGGATTTTTGGATGGTATTTTTTCAAGGATTTAATGAGATAATTAACTAAACTATTTTTTATATTAGAGGTGAGGAGGTTCACTTTTATTAGTGAGGTATGTGGAAAACTAGTAAATACTTGAATATTTATTATATATTATATGTATACTCAGGTAAAGGGGATCAAAATTACCATAAATTCAAATAATATAATTTTATGGTTGAAATAAAACCATACAATGATATTTTAGATTTTTTTATCTTGATTATTTATCCCTTTATTTTTAACCCTTTTAATTCATTTTACCCTTAACTAAAGTGATAAAGATTTACCATGATTACTATTCATTATGATCTAAAGTTAAGTTGAAATTATTTCAAAAAATTTGTTATAATGATTCAAAATATGTAATATATTTTATAATATTCAATTTATATAAGTGGAAAAAATAATTTTAATGTATGTTTGTAAAACACAATTAAAATTGTTTTTCGAAAAATGCCTATTTTAAGCATAAAAATGTTTTTTCAAAAAAACTAAGTATAATATTGATTAAAATGGTATAAATATGATTTTATTAAATACAATTATTCTTATTTTTATTTTAATCTAAAAAATAATCTAAAGTAACCTTGTAAATGCTTGATTAGTATAGAATTAAGAAACAATATTTTTTAAATAAGAACATTACTTAGGTTTCCAAATTATTAAGTACATATTTATAAAACTAAAATTATACTTTGATATGAATTATATTATATATTAAATATATATTTGGTCTAAAAAAATTATATACTTTAAATTTATTCATATATAATTATAATATCATAAAAGCAATAGTATTTGTAATATCGATATTTTTCATTATTCACCCAAAATCAATTATTTAGGAAAATCCTGAAAAAAAATCAACCTAATATATATTTAACTCACTAAATTCAAAAATGAAATTAATTTACCAAAATTAAATTTATAAAAAGAATTAATTTATTTTTTAATCCCAATCTTGAATAAATATATGTTCATTATGCTATAGTTTCTTTAGAAACAAAAGTTTACTTACTATAATTAAAATTCATGTGTTATAATACTGATGATAAAGCATATGAATTAAATTTTTTTGAATATTTTATACGCTAAAAACATAATAATATTTTTTTTAATCTAAATAGAAGTATAAATAAATGTTGATAGTTATAAATCAAAAATATATATATTTTAGGGCTAACACCAACCATCTCTCATGGAGAATCAATGTATATTGTAACATTAATTAATGATTCAACAAATAAATTATATTATTAGTTACTAAATAAAAAATAAAAGTTTTTCATAGTTTTCTTTGGATAGAATTCCGTGGTATATAAAGTTACCATAAACCAGTTGAAGTGGTTGAGTTTCAATAATAGTGGTGAAAATAGCAATAAGGGTTTAAAATAATTTTATAGAAGAAAGGGATTGTGCTTGAAAATGTTGTTTCTAGAACAACTAGAATGATTGGTGTTTGTGTATTGGATTAATAAAATTTTACCAAAAAGAAATATATCATGATATTACATTCTAAAATTTACAAGGAGATTTGGGTATAAGAAATAAATTGTGTGGAAGAACTTGTTTAAAAGAGTCCATTTATACCATTAAGACAACAAATTCCAAAGTAGTTGTAGGATGATAAACCATCATAAGTTAATAACATAAATTTTTTATAAAGTCTTTCCTATGTTTGGGTGGATTCAATGTATATGGATGAACTTTAAGATAAGCTCATTCATATTTATTTATGGGATTTGGTGATGAAAAATTAGTATTTTGGTTATATAATGATAATAATAAAAAGATGGAATGTTATCTTCAATGAGAATGTCCGATGGAAAGACAAAAAATAAGTAAAAAATGATATTGAGAAAAAATTAAAAACAAAATCAAATCCATGTTGATCCTAATATATATTTCTAAAGGACATGAGTTATGGAAATTTCAGGGGTACTAAAATTATAGAGTTTAATCCAGTGGAAGACATATCAAAATGTTTAAGTACTGTTGTGGCTCGATTCAATGTTCTAGAAAATGAAGTTTCAGAAGTTATAGTTCCAAAAAAGAGGATATGTAGGTTGAGTTGTATAGATCTACTAGAGTGAGGTGACTAGTTCAATGGTTTTATGTTAACATTCACTATGTGAAAATAACTGATATATGAGAGTTATAGATCCTATAAGAAGTGTCTAGCCATAGTTATTATAGAAAATATGAGTTAGCTATGTAAGGTGATATGAATTTGTTGGATGAAAAAGAAATGTTAGAGCTAACAAAACCACCATAGAGGATGAAGAATCTATATAAAAAATTGGTATTCTATTTGATACATTAATCTGGTGGTAAAAATAGGTATTCAGAAAGGTGAAATATGAAAGTATTTTAATAGAAATGAGTATTTTACTTCTCTAAAATGTTTTCACCAATATTTAATCTTGCTACATATCGATAGTTCTATGTTTTATTTCACCGTAAAATTTTCACCTATAGAATATGTATGTAATGATTCCATCCATTCAAGGTGATTTGAATGAGGAAATTTACATGAAACAACCATATAGTTTCATGGAAAGGAGGAATGAGGACTCAGTGTGTAAATTGAAGTGATGTCAATATAGATTAAAATAGGAAAATAAGAAATTAAACTAGATGTTTGATGCTTTCATGGAAAAGAAAGGTATAATATAAAGAGACATAGATCATTGTTTCTTCATAAATCCATTTGACTATGATATATTTATTCACATATGATAGGCTCATGTTGGTTCATACCATAATAGTATATCAGAGGTGAAAAAATGAATTTTATGGAATATTCCAGATGAATGATTTCATTGATGAAAATAAAATTATGGGAATGTGGCTTGGGAGAGATAGTAAATACTAATGTTTATTTTTTTCTCAAAATGAATAAATTTGTAATGTCATCAATATATTTTTTATGATCGGATGTAATCTAGTTTCATCCCCATTAACCAAAAACTTGAAACTATCCCAAGGGAAGGAACTGAAAATAAAATATGAGTTCAACTTCATTGATAACGTTTTGTTTTCATCGATGGTAGGTAGTTTTATATATGCCACAATTTTTAAAAGATTAGATATTTCATTTTTAATTCGATTCATTATCCAATTTATAGAAAATTTAGGGTATTAATATTGGGAGGTCATAAAGTGGATCCTCTTATATCTCAAAGGATAAAAAAATATTGATTTTTGATTTATTATATATGATATATTGTAGGGTTATGTGGATATATACTTTTTAGGGGATAAAAAAATATATATGAGATCCATAAACTATGTGTTCATATTTTGAGTAATGTAAGTTATTATTTTTTTCAAATATATAGCTGGTGATATTTGTGTCCACAATGAAAGATAAATATATATTGGTCCCTGAAACTGGGAAATATTGCTATAGAAGATGTGTATTTTAGAGAATATCAACATGAGTCAGGGTAATGGGTTACCCTATTATTATTTTCGGGGTGTAGTTTATTTTTCTAAGAATATATGGTTTCACACATGGAAGAAACTAATTGATATGAAATACCATTTTATCTAGAAACTTTTGTAGGACTGAGTTCTAGAACAAAAAAAAGATAATCAGGAGACAAAATCTTGGTTACATATTCACTATGGTATGAGTCCAATAATGTTTGAGTGAATATTTTACCACAATGGGATTAATGTAATTAGAATGTGATGAAGTCACTGGTTCTTCGATAAAAGATAGAAGGATTTGTGTCTGCCTGCATATTGGTGGTTGTCAATAATTGTTTCCCTTGAATCTATCTTAAACTGGTATATAGAAAGTAAATCTGAAGTTTATTCAAGATAAAATTTAGGATACTAGTATAAGTGACTCAAGAAGATATGATATGTCTTTTATGTTTAGACCAGTGAAATTAGAAGTCTATTAGAATAAGGTATTCTGATCTTATTCTTGAGAAGGTATAAAATAGTCAATTTTCATAGAGGTGATGGAGAGGGTAATTTATGAAATGTGTAACAATTACTTTATTGAACATTACAGTAACATGAATATTCACCTGGTAGTGATGTTCTAGTCCGATATAGATATAGAAAATTACAATTTACCATGGAAAATAGTGGGTACCCCAAAAATATTGAAGTATGATATAATTGATTGGATAGAAGGTACATATGATAAGGTGGGTTGGAAAAACTTTTACATGTGTAATTTAATGATCAGTGATATATTTGGATGACTTATGAATGGTGACTATGATCTTATAACTTTCGATTAATAAATTTTATTAGTGTTATCCTTTGGATATAGGTTTATTATCTTAACCATGTAAATTAATATCATTTATTTACTAGATTTTATTTTTATTGATTATTTGTTTTTTGTGAGTTTTTTTTAGTGTGGAAAGAGTATTGACTTGATGTTGGGATTATTGATTCTTTATCTTCCTATGTTCTAGTACATTTAATTTTTAGTATTATTTCAATCTATAGAGTTTTCATTTCTTTATTTACACCTTTGTAAGTATATTTTGTCTAATTTTTTATCATTAGTGTTCATCAAACCCTGAAAAAAGACTAGTAAACTACAATACATGGACACATTAAATACTTTTATGCATCTATAAATCTTGATGATATTAATATTCATCGATCCTTAATTAAAAATAGTTCTTAAATAAATCTCATTCTAATTCAGACCCTCCATCACATGGGCTATACAAAATTTGACATATATCATCCCTACCTAATAATAAATGGATTTAAAATGTGTAAAAATAGGCCATATTGGAGGATCAACTTGATTTCTCTAATTCTAGACCTTGTTTTCAACTCTAAACTCATGGTAGTATATCAATATATGGCTTTCAATTTCTTATTAGAATGGTTAGGGATTCATATACATGCAGTGGTTACCTCTTTATATCACTAGTGAATAAAATAATATTTTGATTGGAAATTGTGGGTTCAATATGGTGATGGTTCACCTTTCGAGTCTTATAAATATTAATACATTGATATGGGACACTAAAAAAGAGATGGGATGCTACCACTGGTAAATAACACTATGAAAATTGAGGCAACTAATGGCTTGGAGCTTCTCTAGAAAACCCCTTGAGTGAACTCGGTGAAGATTTTGAGTTTCTGGTCATCCAAATCAAGGAAACAGATCCCAACCAAGATACTCATTATGTATTTTTATCCAATGACATATAACCTCCCAATACCTTCCTCTTATATGAAATTCAATCAGATATTTCTATTAAACAACCTGTGAAAATAGAAAAAGGTACCTCTATGCATGCTACATTTATCAATCTTTCCCTCATGTTTCTTTAATCAAATAGAGGTTTGAATGATATTTGATATTCATAAACAATACTCTTTAATTATCTAAAAATGGACCTTGAAATACAGACATGGACTTTAAGAAAATTTTCATTAATCTGTATGGTATTAGTTACTTCTCGCATTCCTCAGGTGGATGTAACCTCAATGGGATTGATATTATTATTGTATCATCTCCAAAATCTCAATAGTTTACTATAATTTCTACTCTAGGTGATTTAAAGGGAAAATGGAAAGATACTTGGAATTCTCCACTGAATGTTGAAGAATGTTTGTCAACCACCATCAATGAACTCTAATGGGGGAATCTAGGTACTGATGGGGATTTTTGTCTCTCATTGATAAGTGTCTCCATGAAACCTAAGATAAAATATAAATACATAGCTTTCTTAAAAAAAATTAGATTTATTTTCATGTAATTACACAAAATTTTAAGATTTATATCCATAAATATCCACTCATCACTTGAATCTACTAGAAAAGCATCAAGGATATAAACAAGTTGAAAAGAGATTACACTCACCAATGCTACTAAGGTGGAAGATAAATTTGATAATATCATCATGTAAATTTCATCTGGGAAGTCTAGTAGCTAAACTGGATTTCCGATCATGTCTATATAAATAAGAGAAATTGTAAAATCATGGAATTTATTGACTTCAGGTATCCAAAACAAAATTATCCCAGTGATGGTTTTTGGGGTCGATCATGAAATTAATAATTAATATAATAGATGTATTTCAATCCCTATTATTCATGGATACATATTTTGGTTATAAAAAAATATCAATATATCCCAAGGTTGAAGAGGCCCTTGATTTTAGGGCATCGAAAGGGGTATACTATTTCCATGTAATTCCTTTTGTCATGAACAATACTGGTGATACCTACCTATAGGCCATGAACTATATCTTCATGTCCCTCCTAAATAAATATTTAAAATTATATTTAGATAATATTATGGGAAAATACCACCATAAATGTGATCCCCTTTTTTATTTTTAGGTAGTTTTAAACCAGTTATGTGAAAAGAGTCTACCAATGAACTCACTGAAATTTTTCTTTGGGGTCACATCAAAGAATTTTCATGACTCCATGATCTGTCATCATAGTATTTAGGTTGACCCTGAGGAGACTAAACATATACATGATATTCCTCATCCTAAAAAACATAAAAAAAGCTGATATAACCCTATAGGAATCTTTCATATATCAGACATGTCATAGATAAATTCTCTATAAAGTTAATTCCCTTTACGAAGATGATTAATAAAGGGGTTACCTACCAATAAGATGAAGGCTACTAGATGGACTCAATTACCTCAATAAGAATCTCATACTCTCTTAAATATTGATTCGAACGAAAGATGTTAATCCTCTCATATTTTTTTGTGGAAACCCCATATTGATCACTCAGTTTCTCTTTACTCATAAAAATGGTGCAGGAAAGGAGGATAGCCTTTATTATCTAAATAGGAAAATGTTTGAATCAGACGCATGATATTATAATATAAAAAATAACTAACTTTCATCAACCTCCCTAGTATATATTATAATATATTTTATATAACACCATGAGGTCCAATTGGTATCTCATTTCAATCTTCTCATATGTATATCCTTTGTTATCTAATGATAATTGAGAACCTAACACATTAGGTAGACATTCTACTAAAATATGAAATTCAATTTGTGTCTAAAAATGTGATCAAGAGTCAATAAAAATTATATTTTCTTACATCACACCCTACCATATAGAAGTTATCATTGTAAATGGAGCTTCCTAATAAAAAATATTTCTTCATCTAGAAACATTCCAAGAATGGATGATGTACTTTGAAGGTGTTTATTGGAGTCTAATATGAATAATGATAGAGGAATTATTTAATTTCAAGACTAAAATCACCAGAATAATTCTATATTTAGAGAAACAAAACACCATAGGTGTACCTCCTTATAATATATAGGTTCTATACTAGAAATGGGAGTTTATAACATGACATGGGGAGACTACACTCTTAGTATCATCAAATAAAATAACATATAAATAACAAATTCAAGATAAAAGAAAAATCACATAAGGATTTAAAATAAATATATTAAAACAAATAATATACAACTTCAACATGACATAATAGAATGATACCTATGCTTAGTATTAGAGAATAGATACAAGGATACTCTAATAATTTAATATAATATAAAAAATAAACTACAAAGAAATATGTAAAAATCAACAATAATCCCAAGGTCTCTACTTAAATTGGTCTCCTAAAAATTAATCCAATTACTCTATCTGTATCAGCTATACTACAATCCACCAAAATATAAAACAAGACGATCTATATATACACTACGGTTCATGTGCTGGTCGTGAGAAATGAATATCCTTATGGAACCACCGATGGATGTTTTTTGATATATCATAACATATTGTGTGTGTATGGATGAAAAAAATTGTCAACACACAATAATATAGTTCAAGTCACCATGTGTTAACCATGACACCATGATGATTTACCTCACTTCATTTAGCCAATATCGGAGGAAGAAGACATCTCACATTGCAATCAGGCCCTAGTATCACTTCTTGGGGATTGGACCATCAATAGTCTCAAAAACTACCCTCTCACTTAAGATATATCCTCATAACAAGTTGTGGTCTCATGTCCCATCACATACCACCAGCCTTTCATTTCAAGTGAGGTCACATTACACAACTGATGACAAAGACCATTAATCATGCCACTATCACTAATGGTGGGCCTCAAAATCACATCCTGTATTGACACATATTGAGTCATATACCTCCACCATCCCACTTTGGGTGAGGTCTCATAACAGCATCATGCGTAAACACTCTCTCCCTCAGGTATACAATATTAACACCTTCTCTCTCTCTCTCATGGTTATGACTCATAAATAGAACCTAAACTGGTTCCCTCTCACTCGGTGTTATCTTTTCCATTACCCTATCACTCAAGGTTAATCACAATAAAAAAACATGCATTGATTTCCTATCACATAGTGTGGTCTCTCCTAGTACACTCTCACATAGTTCAAGGCCTCACATATTATATAATAATCAACCTCTTATCCATGGTCATGTCACACACATGCATAAATATTCAAAAAAAAATATAACCCACTTCTTGTCCCCAACTATCCAATAGTCCACCTCTAGCACACTTCTAGAGAATATCTTGTAACATGTCTCGCCATTGAATTCCCTAACCTGTCACACTATAATTAACCATACTAGACATACTCATATCTACACAACATACTTTGAGGACCCTGATTTCCTATTACCACAATTCATAAGTAATGAATCTCGCTAATCATACTCATCTATACACATGCACAACATCCCTTAATGGGATCACTCAAACGCTGATGCCACTATGAAATTGCCTCATTATTCCTACACCCATATCTTTAACCAAAAAATACATATTAAAGAATACCCAGACCATAGGCTACTCTTTACACTTCCCATGTACTAAACCCAGAAGGGCTCTAATAGGTTTTCAAACATCCAACACCTAGAGGTGTCTATTCATTAAATCTACTCAGGCCAAAAAACTCACTCATAGTTACATAAATATTGGTAATTCCTAATATATATCAAACACTCACCCCCTAACAATGTATTTTAGGTTCCATATGGTGCACCCTTCCCATATCACATATAATACCCAAAGAATTTCACATACCGAAACCTCTACACAGAGCCTTCATCACATGGAATACTGTAAACCTTCTCATCCAAACTAAACATAGGTCATTAAAAACAAACTTTAATATTTACAAGCATGACAGGTTCTATTGGATCAAGTAGTGGGTATGTCCCTTGGAGGAATATTTATTGGGACACTCTAAAATCACTAAAAAAATCACGATACCACAAATTCATATCAAGGAGGATCTTCTCTAGCCTACCACACTTTGGGACTCACTTGGCCACTATCAAGAAATATCAAACATAAAAACATATCCAAAAATATAAAGAACATATATAACCACATAGATTTTGTTGAAATATAAATGGAACCAAATTCCTTGAGTTTATACGATTCCAATTATCTAATATCACAGCTTAGTTTTTCCTCATTCACTGAAAATCAAGAACTTTTAAACACTTTCCGTAAAATAGGGATACACTGAAATCATATTGAGAAAAATAAGATAGTGAGCGGTAACCAAGGTCTTACCATACCCTTAAAGATATAACCCTCTTACTTTATGTCACATGTTTATTCATTGAGAAAAGAAAAAGATCACATTTGAATTATTAGAATATAAGAGAGGATAGGATTCAATCATGCTATGAAGAAAGTGATGAATACCTCATTTATTTACCATATTTAATATTTAATCATTTATGAACAACAATTTTTGTTAGTATTTTTTTGATCATATAGAACATTGCACAACGACCCTCCAAGGTCATCCCCATGGTGTGGCGTTTCATACCATGGTGTGGGGGACACCCTCAAGGACAAATCAAAACTACCAAAATTGAGTCTTCATGGGGTGGTCAAACATTTTACAAAAATAACTACCCACATTAACCCACTACCATGCTGTATCCCTATCACTATAAACCATGACACCTTCCCCCCTTGTGAAATTCTTCAAAACACAGCTCGGGGGTTCATGGTGTGACCAAAATTCCACATGTAAAAAATCAAAAAGGTATATGTGATGTTTTTCAAAAAAAATATGGCCTTTCACTATAGAATCATTCCCTCTACCAAAACATGAAAATATACTCCTGGGTTTCCAAATAATTAAACCCAATACATAAGGGTTGTCATCATAGTGTGAATCCCTCCAACAAGATGCGATCCTTGGACCCCCATAGTTTACCCTCACACTAAAGAGTTTACTCCAATTTAACACACAACGTTCTTTAAATATCTTCATTATAGAATGAGGTTATTCTTCTTTACCCTCTTCATAGAATGATCCTCAACTATCATGTCTTAATGTTCCATCTATAGAATAATATATATCCCACACTAGGACCAACTCCTCCAACTTCCCCATAACACCCACGACTACCACCATAACATTTAATAATGTATAAAAATATCCATTATAGATTACCCAACATTTGGTTATCTATCCCAAACCCCAATTATCAAATCATTACCAAGTCCCAAAATCTAAATTTAAATTTCCACTTGAGAAAAAAACCCTTAAAATCATGGGCCACTACAGACTCCCCACCATGGCGCTTCTCGTCCCTGGGAAGTTTATAAGACAACACTTTGATAACAAATCTTTAAATCAGAAGAAAATACCATTTTACATTCATAAACCTATACTTAATTTCATGAAATAATTCACTATCCATATTCTAGAAACATGGACTTCCTCTAAAACTCTTTGTACAATCCTCAATATGCATCAGTTATCTCTTATATAAAACATCCAATATGAAACCAATATCTATATCTGCTAATTCATGTCAAAGAACCAATACAATCATTTATACACCAGCCTTACTCATTCTCACTATTTCATCATGATATCGAATTCCCTACCAAAATTTGTTCCTCAACCTGAGCAACATCATGAAACCTCATGTGCTCTACTTGACCCATTTTAAAAAACCCCGATTAATAATTCTAAACTCAATTACTATAAAAAATCCTTAAACAATCCATTATTAGTTTCTATTCCCAATATTATCCCATTATTAATTCCCAATCATATCATAAATCATTGATTGTTGCACCAGGAACTCTCCATGGTAACAACCAATTGAACACTCGAGCTACGCACAAATAAATCACTCGATCCTAAACATCATCATTTACCAAACACATTTACCAAATCAACCATAAAGGGAGATTCCTCAATCTGGTATGTCTATAAAACTAGATATTTCTCTTCTTAACACTTTTCCCAAAAGAAAATGAAACTCACACTATTCAAATATCAGTACTTATTTCACTAAAATACCTATCAAAGCAACCCACTGGGTAATCCCCACTATGGGAGTATCGATAATTTTTTCCTACTAAAACCTTCCTTCATTGAATCAATTATTAAAAAGGTTTTCCCCATAAGATCCTTATAACGACCCATACTTTAAATACATTGATAATACTTCAAAATTGAAGCATACTTATTAAAACATATAACAAAACCACGAAAGGACTGTATAGGTATAGTGTCTTTAGAAACTGGGAAGCATAAACAACTGGTTCATAAAGCGTCTACACTGTCTCCCATTTATTTCATCATATCTATAGTCCCTTTTGTCATATCTTACTTAATAAACTTCTTCCTGACCTGGGGAAAGAAAACATACAAAAAGGTGAGATAAAATGCTCAGTAAGGGTAAACAAAAGAAATATCAATCACATCATATTCATAAGAATATAACTTTTGGAAATCGTAACCTGCAAAAGAGAGCATAATTTCATAACCTGGGATAAATCATAGTAGTGAAATGTAATCCCAATAATCATAACTTAAAACATGAAACTTTTTGTCATACACACATAATCATAGAGAATCATTTCTTATTAGTCAAGACTTGTTGTCAAGACTATCTTGGTGGACAAAGTCCATTTATGAACCGAGTCCACTCCCCGTTTCAGTCCTGTTTCACTGAACTGGTATAACCTACCGTTCCAGCCATGTCTATCTCATGAGATATAAAATATTTACCCAATTCATTGGAGGGAGATATAGGTCCCACCCATCTCATAATGATACCATTCTTATGTGTGCCACAAAATCATAAATCATACATCATTCCATAACCCATGTAATAAAAATGGGAATCTTAAACATCGTGACATCATCAAACAATTCATATAAGATAAAGGAATTCATAAAAATAATTCCATCACAACATAATGAAGTCAATGTAATAATAGTGATATAAACAGAACCCTATATTATCTTAGATGGAAAATAATTTGAATAAAACACTTGAACTCCATTCTTGAGGAAAATATCCTTTCAAATACAAAAACATTTTCATTTTTTAACATTTCATACAATTTTAAACTAAAGAAGTTGATTAAAAATAAACTTGAAAACTTGTAAAGGAAGCTTCTTGGAAATAATTTTTTAAAAATCCATTCACGTCGTATAAGTTAAAAAAACATTCTTCTCATACTTTTGTCAGAAAAGTCAAAAAGTACCTCGCACGAAAAACGACAAAAGATTTCTTTCATATATTTTACTAAAAACTCACCGAAGGGTAAAATTGTATTTAAACAATTGTAGGTGTATGGAAATAAAATTACATATTGAGCAAACATGGATGTGGATGATAAAATACACCCCAGTAAACCCCCAAGTATAAACAATCTCAGATAAAAATGAGATTGTGATATTTTCCCTTACCTTAGGTCTGATATGCTTTGTATGTGTCCGAACCTCCTGTATAATGATTTAAATAATGTTATTGACTTATTCCAGAATCATACGTATTTTTATGATATCATATATGGTGATATTCTTAGCTTCTTATTAGTAATATTTCATTACTACTTGTTATTCGGGTGTTTATTACTTTTTGTTCTTATGCGTGTCTTGTCGAATAAATTCTTATTTTTCTTTTTAGTTTATAGATACCTCATTTATAGAATGGTATTAGTCTATATATATCATATTTATTCACTCAATTCATTTATGTAATCATTATGCAATGAAAATCATGTAGAACGAGTCGCATCACATCGTGGAGACGGTATTCCGTACGTACGCACGAGCGATGATATCGTTCCCATGATCATGGAATTTTATTGGATTGTATGTATACTATTTCAGAATCAATATAAATTTATAATAGTCATATATAGTCATTATTTACACCATTATACTCATCCAAGTAAGGTCGTGGTGGAAAATAGATTACACCACGGCGTGGAGACGGAATTACGTATGTATGCACGCGTGGTGATTTATTTTTCTGTAGGATGGATAGATGGTGAAATTGGGTTGTTTCATACTTATAATAACATATCAGTATATGAGTGATACTGATGTTATTAATTTATAATGAAACAACTAAAGAAGAAGAAGTGGAAGAAGAAATAAAGATGAAAGAATCGGTAACAGACATTACCTCTTCTTTGAAGTGCTTCATTGAGACCTCCTTTTATGGCACTAAAATAGGACTTTGAAGAAGAACCAGAACCTCTAAGATGTTTCTAGGGAAGTGGAGAGGAGAAATTGGTAGGGGTTGTCCGAGATTGAAGGCTCAAAGTGGTGTGAGGAAGAGGGGGAGGAGGTGCCCTTTTATAAGGGAGGAGAGGGGCACTTTTGGAATAACTAAAAATATTATTTTATTATAAAGTAAAATTCGGTTTTTAATAGATCAAAATTGATATATTTCTAATATAAGGTGGGTAGGGGTCTAAATCCTCTCATATAATAGAATTTAGACAAGTTTAGGTTCCTATTTTAACCTTATCATTTAGATTTAACATTAAGTTAAATAATTTTACTTTTACAGTGTCTTCTTGTGTTCTTATACTATAAGGTTAATAAACTTACTATATCAAGAAAAACGAACCCCAAGTTGATTATTATTAATATATATAACCTTATCTAAGTAATTTTTCCGATCCTTATATTTTTAAGAATAAAATAACAATTAATAATGTAATATTTGTTTTAAAAACTATTTTATGTCAATTTTGACACTATTTAGTAATCGATTTTTGTGAAAATTATAACAGAATTATTAGTTCGAACCATGTTACTTAAATAAATACTAACATGTCATATTAACCTAGAAAATTATTTTAATTCAAAAAAAGTCTCAAATTACATTTATTTGGGTATTTATAACATCAATTATGTCAATATTTCATTAATAAGATAATTATTGTATCATCATTGTGTCATAAATAAATTAAATTATTTAATGTCTAAAAATTAAAAATAAAATACCATTATGTAGGAAATATTTTTATATTTCTAATTAATATTTATAGTCTAATTTATCTTATGTATAACCCCATATTAAAAATGATTTACTTATTAAACTTTCATTTTACTATTTTAACCCTTCTTTAAATAAATTAATAATAAATGTCCAAATCTAATCCAAGTGGGCCTAAATGGTCATATTTTATTCCTATGGTTGTTTTTGGTCGAATTACACTTGTCCAATATAATTAGGACATGTGTTAGGGTAATAATAATATCATTTTTACCCTTAGTTACTCTATTTACTTTTAACCGTGGTAAAAAAAGTAAAAAGTTACTATTCATCAAAAAATTATTTTCATCTCATTGAACCACATTTTACTTACTGAGATCAACCGTGTCTCTCGCATTTTCGAAATTTCACTCACAGAAGTGGTAAAATTAAGTTTTATGAAAAATTCAGTTTTTTTTAACTACCACTTAGTGGTTTCACTATTCATCAAAAATTGAAAGTTTTCAGAAAAATACCAAAATTTCACCCTAGGCTAATTTCGATATTCTGAATCCAAAAATGAAGTCCATTTTGAAATATAAAATTTATGAAATTTCAAAAAGTGGTTATTACTATTCGTAACGGCTAGTTTTAATAATATTTTAATAGCATATTATTGTTTAGTGAAACTCGGTATTGCGTACGACGCAAACTATTGAGGAAGGCCGTGGTTGCATGTAAAGCAAGCCAAGCTAGTGTTGTGTGTAGTGAACGATTCCTTTGATGATTTATATAACATAAAAACAAAATATTTCGCATAAAAGTCTTGGGTGTTACATTCTACCCCCCTTAAAATGAATAACGCCCTCGAAATTCGTCACTTTGTAACAAACAGATGAGGATTCCTCTCCCTCATCATATCCTCAAGCTGCCATGTAGCTTCTTCTAATTGGTGGTTCCTCCATAAAACTTTCACCAACCGAGTGGTCTTGCTTCGTAGGACTTTTTCGCTACGATCCAGAATCTCTATCGGCTGTTCTTCATAAGAAAGATCTTGCTCCAGCGGTACAACTTCTGAGCTAAGTACATGTGAAGGATCAGGTATGTACTTTCTCAGGAGAGATACATGGAACACATCGTGAACTTGAGAGAGATCCGGTGGAAGTTCCAATCGGTAAGCTACCTTCCCAACATGATCCAGTATTTCGAAAGGACCAATATATCTAGGGCTCAACTTCCCCTTCTTTCCAAATCTCTTGAATCTCTTCCAGGGAGACATTCGTAAGAACACTTTATCGCCCACTTCAAACTCTAGGTCTTTTCTTCGGTTGTCAGCATAACTTTTCTATCGACTCTGAGCTACTATTATGTGTTGTTGAATAGATCTGACCTTTTCTGCCATTTCATCAACGAGATCAGGTCCTAATAGCTTTCTTTCCCCAACATCATCCCAGCAAGTTGGAGTCCTGCATTTCTTTCCATAGAGAGCTTCATAAGGAGCCATCTGAATACTGGAGTGAAAGCTATTATTATAAGAAAATTCCACCAAAGGTAGGTGTTGATCCCAACCACCTTTGAAATCTATAGAGCAAGCTCTCAACATATCTTCTAGAGTTTGAATTGTTCTCTCAGACTGACCGTCTGTCTGAGGATGATGAGCAATGCTAAAACTCAACTCTGTATCCAGAGTATGCGGAAGACTTTACCAGAACTTCGAGGTAAATCTCGGATCTCGATCAGAAATAATAGAAAGTGGTACTCTATGCAATCTTACCACTTCCTTTACATATATCCTGGCAAGCTGATCCAGAGGGAAATCCTCTCTAATAGCAATGAAGTGTACAGACTTGGTAAGACGATCAACTATGACCCAGATAGCATTATTGCCTTTGGATGTTTTAGGATGTCATGTGACAAAGTCCATAGTGATGTTTTCCCATTTCCATTCGGGTATGGGTAATGGTTGTAACATCCCCTTATACTTCTGTCTCTCAGCTTTAACTTGCTGACAAACCAAGCATCGAGAGACATATTCAGCAACATCTCTTTTCATGCCATCCCACCAGAAGTACTCTTTCAGGTCCCTATACATCTTCGTGCTTCCAGGATGAATAGAGAATGAAGAACTATGAGCCTCATCCAGCAGCTCCTTCTTTAATTCCGGGATGGGAGAAACACAAACCCGATTCCTGAACTTTATTATCCCATCACAATCAAGGTTGAATTCAGTAACATTTCTCACCTTATTTTGTAACTCGACATCTTCTTTTTGTGCCTCTTTAATCTTCACATGTATAGATGGTTGAACATTCATTTGAGAAAGATAAGATTTTTCCCCTTCCATTATAATTCCAAGATCCATCCTTTGTAAATCCATAAATATTGGATCTTTTGTGATCCTCATTATGGATAAACTGGCATGGTCTTGTCGACATAATGCATCTGCCACCTTGTTTGCTTTCCTAGGGTGGTAATGAATTGTGCAGCCGTAATCCTTAATCAGCTCCAACCATCTTCTTTGGTGCATATTCAGCTCCTTTTGTGTGAAAATATAATTTAAACTTTTAGGATCAGTATAAATATCACACCTTTCACCATAAAGGTAATGCCTCCAAATCATTAATGCAAAGATTACCGCAGCTAACTCCAAATCATGAGTTGGGTAATTTTGCTCATGGATTTTCAACTGTCGTGAGGCATAAGCTATAACCACATCATTATTCATAACAACACACCCCAATCCCTTCTTGGATGCATCACTATAGATCACAAACCTTTCTCCACTACAATGCAGTGTGAGCACAGGTGCACTGGATAAGCTTCTTTTCAACTCCTTCAAATTCTCTTCACATTCTTCCGTCCAAACAAACTTAACTCCTTTCTGAGTCAACATGGTGAGTGGATTAGATAATCGTGAAAAATCGTTCACAAAACGTCGATAATATCCATCCAAACCAAGAAAACTTCGGATCTCAGTCACTGTTGTTGGTCTCGACCATCTTTCGATAACCTCTGTTTTTGCTGGATCCACAGATATCCCCTCTTTTGAGATTATTTGACCCAATAATGAAACTTTTTGAAGCCAAAATTCACACTTGGTAAATTTGTCATAAAGGTTCTCCTTTCTCAGGGTCTTTAATATAATTCTCAAGTGATCTTCATGTTCTTCCTTTCTCTTTGAATAGACAAGAATATCGTCTATAAAGACTACCACAAATTGATCAAGATAGTCTCTAAAGACTCTATTCATCAGATCCATGAAGATAGCAGGGGAATTAGTAAGACCAAATGGCATCACTATAAATTCATAGTGTCCATACCTTGTACGGAAAGCCTTCTTTGGTATATCCTCCCTTTTGACCCTTAATTGATGATACCCTGAACGATGATCAATCTTGGAAAAGTATTGAGCTCCGCGTAGTTGGTCAAATAAGTCATCAATGTGTGGGAGAGGATATTTGTTCTTGATAGTGATCTTGTTAAGTTCTCGATAATCAATGCAGAGTCTCATTGATCCATCTTTCTTCTTAACAAATAGAACAGGTTCTCTCCAAGGTGACATACTAGGTCGTATGAATACCTTATCAAGATTCTCTTGGAGTTGCTTCTTCAATTCCTGCAACTCAATTGGGTCCATTCTATAAGGTGTCTTTGAAATAGGCAAAGCACCCAGTATGAGTTCTATTGAAAACTCAACCTCAAGATTTGGTGGAAGACCCGGTAATTCCTCCGGAAAGACATCATCAAACTCCCGTACAATGGGCATATTCTTAATCATGAGTTTCTCACCAACCATTTGAGATAAATAACCTTCATTTAGTGGAATCAATACTCATAAAATGGAAGAAATTTCCACTGGAAGGTTATGTTCATCCTTGGATTGATAGACGATCATAGATTGATCTGGAATATGAAACATGACTTCCCTTATTTGGAAATTGATTTGAGCTCCATGTAGAGAAAGCCAATCCATGCCAAGAATCACATCAAATTCCACTATAGGAAGGATCAAAATTTTTGCATGAAGCACTTTCCCACAAACTTCAATCGAAGAAGAATTATAAACTTTTGATGCGACTGTTGTGCCATTAGGTGTTGTCACAGCTAACTCAACATCTAATTGTTGAGGTAATACGGTGATACCCTCAGAAAATTCTTCAGAAATAAAAGAGTGGGTGGATCCAGAATCAAATAAAACATTTGATACTTTAGAGTGGATGGTAAGTGTACCTTTCACCACATCGTTATCGTACTCCACCTCGCTGATAGAAATTGCATGTGAATTTCCTTTGTCTATATCCTTAAGAGTTTGTTGACGTCGACCATCATCATCAACCCTTTGATTAGGGAATTTATTGGAAAAATGTCCCATCTCCTTTCACTTGAAACATTGAAGTTTATTAGGTTCATTCTGTGTATCCCTTCATTTGTTTGCATCATTAGACATCTTCTTCCCATCATCGCGGCATTCAAATTCCCGATGACCTTCCTTTCCACATTTGATATTTTACTTGTCCCTTTAAGACAACTCCCTCCATGTTTCTTTCCACACATTGAGAATAAGGAAAAGCTCATCTTCTTTTCAGTGTGCTCTTTATATTTTCCTTCGAATTCCGTTTTCCTCTTCTTATCAAACCCATATGACTGATGGGTTACTCCAATCTCCATATCGACTTTGAGAGCACATCGAACGATTTCCTCGTAGCTATTGAAGTCCCTTATGGCTAAGGCCCTTCAAAGACTTGGTTTTAAGCCACTAAAGAATCGATCGATATTACTCTCAGGTTGGATAATAATACCAGAAGTGTACCTTGAAAGTCTTGTAAAATTTTCTTCATAGGTACCAACAGATTCATCATACTTTTGCTTCCATTCAAGAATCTCTTTCTCCATCTTTGTTAGGAGAATATGAGGGAAGTACTTATTGAAAAATAATTTCTTAAACTCATCCCATTCCATGGACTCAATTTCATCCCTTTGCCTCGTATTCTTAATAAGATTCCACCATTGATCAACATCACCTTCCAAACGATACACTACTAAGATGACTTTATCATGCTGAGAACATTGAAGAACTGAAAATATCTTTTCAGTGGTACTAATCCATTGTTCAGAAACTAATGGATCAGTAGACCCTCTGAATGTAGGTGGATGCTATCTCATGAAGGATTCAAAAGAATGTTGCTCCTTCCTTTGCTCGTTTGGAAGTCCTTCATGATTCATAGCTTGAGAAAGTTATATGAGCATGGCTACAAGATTTTTCATTCCAGATCCCATAACATTTGGTTGCTCAGGGGGACAATCATTGCATTGCCTATCGCATTCCGCATTAACACGATTCCCTTGGGTTCCAGCCATTGACTAAAACCAAGAATAATAGTGTGAGACACACTAATTATAATAGGAAAACCACATAATCAAGAATAAAATTTCCCACTTAAGGTCTTATCCTAGGTTATTCATGGCCATTTCTAAAACACTAGGATTGTGTTATATGCTTAGACTTATCCTTAGGGTTCTTACTAAGGCTTTCACATCCTAGTTTCCAAAGGTTGACTATACCTTTCCTTTGATACCAACTATAACGACCCATACTTTGCATACATTGTTAATACTTCAAAATTGAAGCATAATTATTACAACATATAACAAAACCACGAAAGGACCGTATAGGTATAGTGTCTTTAGAAACTGGGAAACATAAACAACTGGTTCATAAAGCGTCTACACTGTCTCCCATTTATTTCATCATATCTATAGTCCCTTTTGGCATATCTTACTTAATAACCTTCTTCCTGACCTGGGGAAAGAAAACATACAAAAGGGTGAGCTCAAATGCTTAGTAAGGGTAAACAAAAGAAATATCAATCACATCATATTCATAAGAACCTAACTTTTGGAAATCGTAACCTGCAAAAGGGATAATAATTTTATAACATGGGATAAATCATAGTAGTGAAATGTAATCCCAATAATCATAACTTAAAACATGAAACTTTGTGGCATACACACATAATCATATAGAATCATTTCTTATTAGTCAAGACTCATTTCCAATACTATCTTGGTGGACAAAGTCCATTTCTGAACCGAGTTCACTCCCCGTTTCAGTCCTGTTTCACTGAACCGCATAACCTACCGTTCTAGACATGTCTATATCATGAGATATAAAATCATTACCCAATGTATTGGAGGGAGATATAGGTCCTACCCATCTCATAATGATACCATTCTTATGTGTGCCACAAAATCATAAATCATACATCATTGTATAACCCATGTAATAAAAATGGGAGTCTTAAACATCGTGACATCATCAAACAATTCATATAAGATAAAGGAATTCATAAAAATAATTCCATCACAACATAATCAAATCAATGTAATAATAGGGATATAAACATAACCCTATATTATCTTAGATGGAAAATAATTTTGATAAAACACTTGAACTCCATTCTTGAGGAAAATATCCTTTCAAATTCAAAAACATTTTCCTTTTTTAACATTTCATAAAATTTTAAACTAAAGAAGTTGATTAATAATAAACTTGAAAAATTGTAAAGGAAGCTTCTTGGAAATAATGTTTTAAAAATTCATTCATGCCGTATAAGTTAAAATAGCATTCTTCTCGTACTTTTGTCGGAAAAGTCAAAAAGTACCTCATACGAAAAATGACAGAAGATTCCTTTCATATATTTTACTAAAAACTCACCGAAGGGTAAAATTGGATTTAAAAAATTGTAGGTGTATGTAAATAAAATTAGTTATTGAGAAAACATGGATGTGGATGATAAAATACACCCCATTAAATACCAAAGTATAAACAATCTCGGATAAAAATGAGATTGTGATATTTTCCCTTACCTTAGGTCTGATATGCTTTGTACATGTCCTAACCTCCTGTATAATGATTTAAATAATGTTATTGACTTATTCCAGAATCATACTTATTTTTATGATATCATATATGGTCATATTCTTAGCTTATTATTAGTAATATTTCATTACTACTTATTCTTCGGGTGTTTATTACTTTTTGTTCTTATGCGTGTCTTGTCGAATAAATACTTATTTTTCTTTTTAGTTTATAGATACCTAATTTCCAGAATGGTATTAGTGTAATATATATAATATTTATTCACTAAATTCATTTATGTAATCATTATTCAATGAAAATCATGTAGAACGAGTGGCATCACATCGTGGAGACGGTATTCCGTACGTACGCACGAGCGATGATATCGTTCCCATGATCGTGGAATTGTATTGGAGTGTATGTATACTATTTCAGAATCAATATCACTTTATAATAGTCATATATAGTCATTATTTACACCATTATACCCATCCAAGTAAGGTGGTGGTGTAAAATAGATTACACCACGGCGTGGAGACGGTATTCCGTACGTACGCACGCGCGGTGATTTCTTTTTCCGTAGGATGGATAGATGGTGAAATAGGTTTGTTTCATACTTATAATAACATATTAGTATATGAGTGATACTGATGTTATTACTTCATACTGAAACAACTAAATAAGAATAAGTGTAAGAAGAAATAAAGACGAAAGAATCGGTAACGGACATTACCTCTTCTTTGAAGTGCTTCTTTGAGACCTCCTTTTAGGGCACTAAAATAGGTCTTTGAAGAAGACCATAACCTCTAGGATGTTTCTAGGGAAGTTGAGAGGAGAAATTGACATGGGTTGGCCGATCTTGGAGGCTCAAAGTGGTGTGAGGAAGAGGGGGAGGAGGTGCCCTTTTATAAGGGAGGAGAGGGGAACCTTTGGAATAACTAAAAATATTATTTTATTATAAAGTCAAATTCGGTTTTTAATATCTCCAAATTGATATATTTCGAAGATAAGGTGGTTAGGGGTCGAAATAATCTCATCCAATAGAATTTATACAATTTTAGGTTCCTATTTTAACCTTATCATTTAGATTTAACATTAAGTTAAATAATTTTACTTTTACCGTGTCTTCTTGTGTTCTTATACTATAAGGTTAATAAACATACTATATAAAGAAAAACGAACCCAAAGTTGTTTATTATTAACATATATAACCTTATCTAAGTCATTTTTCAGATCCTCATATTTTTAGGAATAAAATAACAATTAATAATATAATATTTGTTTTAAAAACTACTTTATGTCAATTTTGACACTATTTAGTAATTGATTTTTGTGAAAATCATAACTGAATTATTAGTTCTAAAAAAGTTACTTAAATCAATAATAACATGTTATATTAACCTAGAAAATTATTTTAATTCATAAAATGTCTCAAATTAAATTTATTTTGGTATTTATAACATCAATTATGTCAATATCTCATTAATAAGATAATTACTGCATCATCATTGTGTCATAAATAAATTAAATTATTTAATGTATAAAAATTACAAATAAAATACCATTATGTAGGAACAATTTTTAGATTTCTAATGAATATTTATAGTCGAGTTTATCTTATGTATAACCCCATATTAAAAATTATGTACTTATTGAACTTTGATTTTAACTATTTTAGCCCTTCTTTAAATAAATTAATAATAAATGTCCTAATCTAATCCAAGTGGGCCTAAATGGTCCTTTTTTATTCCTAAGGTTGTTTTTGGTCGAATTACACTTTTCCAATAGAATTAGTACATGTTTTAGGGTAATAATAATATCATTTTTACCCTTAATTACGCTATTTTCTTTTAATCGTGGTAAAAAAAGTAAAAAGTTACTATTCACAAAAAAAATTCATCTCATTGAACCACATTTTACTTAATGACATCAACTGTGTCTCTCGGATTTTCGAAATTCCACTCACAGAAGCGGTAAAATTAAGATTTATGAAAAAATCAGTTTTTTTAACTACCAGATAGTGGTTTCACTATTCATCAAAAATTGAAAGTTTTCAGAAAAATACCAAAATTTCACCCTAGGCTAATTTCGATATTCCGAATACAAAAATGAAGTCCATTTTGAAAAATAAAATTTATAAAATTTAAAAAAGTGGTTATTACTATTCATAACGGCTAGTTTAAATAATATTTTAATAGCATATCATTGTTTAGTGAAACTCGGTATTGCGTATGATTCAAGCTATCGAGGAAGGTCGCAGTTGCGTGTAAAGCAAGCCAAGCTAGTGTTGTGTGTAGTGAAAGATTCCTTTGATGATTTATATAAAATAAAAACAAAATATTTCACATAAAAGTCTCGGGTGTTACAATCCTTTCTCATAAAAACCCACCAACTAAATCCAAAAAACTATCTTACTGGTATTATACGTTTCAGATTCTCTTAACAGACCTTATAAGATCTGAAAAACCTGTAAGGACCCGACCCAAGTTGCCCATAGTCGGTGCCTTATTTTATTACATTGGTATACATACAAGGAATATGAATCCCTTAGGACAAAGTAGTTTAGTACTATTGGAAACAAGATACATACGTAAGTTCAACTTTACATAAGGAAAGGAAAAACAAAACTAATTTATTCCACTAGAGTCATCACTTCTCCTAGATCATGCTTGCAAGTCCTTCATAAAATAATTCTTCATATCATGAGAAAATGAAACATAATAAAGGGGTGATCTCAAATGCTTAGTAAGAGTAATAAATACAGTAGAAGATAATATATACAATATACATGGTGAATAATTGAAAACACATGCCTTTAATAATAAATATGAACACGTTATGGCAGGAAAATGAGCTGAGTAAATAATGAAATAATAAAGCATAATCATGGTTATTCTACTGGTCGAATAACTACAAGAAAATTAAATTATTAGCTTCATAATGAGGGAAGTGCATATTTCGGACATTCTGAATCTTTTTTTCATGGCCTCGGCCAAGACATCAAGTGATTAAGGCCTCGTCCAAAATCCATATCACATTGGGAAAGGCCTCGGCCAATTCCACATCTATTCGTCCCATGAGACCTACCGATGCATCTAGGGGATATATAGGGCCCCACCCATCACATAATAAATCCATTTCATTCCTCATATGAACAAGGATAAACATAAACAACATATACACTCATATTGAAACTATCATATGAAGTGTAACTATCTTTCCCCAATCCTTAAACATAAAACACTAACCATTCCGAATAAAATGTTGAATGGTTTTAGGATTTATCATCCGCAATAGAGTTAATAATAAACCATTAAATCAAATATGGTATATGACTTCATAAATTATTAAACCCAATAATACCATGGAATCAACAAGAGTGTTGAATTAGACGAAAACACTCTTATAAAATCATTAAGCAATTCTTGAGATAACTACTCTTTTATTTTGCAAAGAAGAGTTCTTTTGGAAAAATATTTGTATAAAACCAGAAGTGAATTAATATAGTATTTTCATAATAAAATGAGTAATTTTATAAGGATAATGTTTCCCAAAAACAGATTATAGATTTCCCTTGAAAATTGATAAGAATTTGAGAAATTCCCTTGAATCGAGCTTGTATTTTGGAAACAGTTCTAAAAGTTCCTTCTAAAATGTGTAACTATCCATAAAATATGGAAGTATTATGGTTTTTAAACATATATATGATACTAAAACAGAACATATGATGATTACATAACAATACATAATAATTACATCAAGGTAATTAGGCAGTGAAATTATACCGAATGAAAATGGAAGTTCGGGTGGAAAAACCCTTACCTTAACTCCAAACGTGTTCCACTCTTGTACATAAGCTCCTGGAATATGAAATTATACTTGTTAATAACTTCTTTCAAAACCTATTAGAAATTTATTTAGTTACCATAATTATGGTTAGTTCATTTATGTCTTCATTGATAACTTATTGTATTGAATTTTGTTGTTCCCAGGTGTTCATTTTCTTTATTTTCATAATCGGTTCACTTGTTTTTAAGTAATGGAGTTATTGTGCAATGATTATAAATCTCCAAGATTGGAATTATATATTATTAATGAACATAAATAATTGATAATGGTAATTTCTATCATTTGGTTACATGGAATGAGGATGAATCATTAGATGACAACAACTTCGATTATTCGGCAGTATTTGGAATATTATGAACTAGTTTGGTCATATAACATAATTATATGTACATATTCTGGTTCCTGAATATTAATTAGGTTATAAAACATATATTATAGTTTCGTTCAACCATGAATATGGTTTCATGACCAGTAATGAGGAATAAATTGAAGAACAAAACTTTTTCTTCCACGAAGGTTATAAATCGAAACCTCATGGACATCGATTTCGTTTATAAAAATAAAAGGGAGGGAGTAATAATATTTATGATGGTTCTTCCATTCACATGATATAAATCCATTATATAGATGTGACTTTATTTATAATGATCATTTCAATAGACGAGGTGAGGATAGGATAGAAAAAGAAGATAAATTGAAAAGAAACCAAATGAAAAAGAAGGGTGCTTTACCTCTTGAAATAACCTCCTTGAGAAACTCCTTAATGGAAGGGGTTTTGGTCTGTTGGCAAGAATAAGAGCTTCCTGGTCATGGGGAGTGACTAGGGAAGGGTAATTGGGCCGAACTTTGAGGATCTTCAAGGCTTATAGTAGTGAAGAGAAGAGGGAGTGGTGAGGGGTTTTTAAAGTGGAGGAGAGGGGTATATTTTGAATATTTAATTCATTATTTTATTATTTCCCTCAAGACAACAAATGGTATTGTTTCATGTGACCCCTAATAGTAATAATGGTATGTTAGTTCGAACCAAGTGTCCTTGAATCACTTTTGATGTCAGGAATAGTGTATTTAACTGATAAATTGAATATATGGTATTTTACCGTATTTCACTATTCATCAAAAATTCAAGAGTTTTAGAAAAATCTCAAAAGATTACCATAACCATTTTTCAATGTGTAGAATTAAAAAGTGAAGTCCATTTTTGAAAAATATGTTTCTAAATATTATTAATTCAACTTTTAAATAAAAGCATACTTAATTCAAAAATTAACAGTTCTAATTCTACAACTACTTCTTTATCACAATGAAAAATTAATCGAGATGTTATTATCTTCTAGCCTTAAGAAAATAAAATAATAATAAAATTTACTATTCATTAGGGTCATATTACTATTCATATTAATATTCATAAGGGTATGTTACTATTCACTAAAAAATCATGTTTTTTCTATAGGCCTCCAGATGACTTACTGAACACAACTCTAGATGACCATTTTTTTAAATTCAAAACATAGAAGAGGAAAATTTGTGATTTAATGGATATATTATAAAATTTCATTATATATTTACTTTCAAAACCTTGGGGTGTTACAAAACCCCTAATCATTATCTCTAATGTCAACATGTTTAGTTCATATGGACATGTCATACATTTTAAATGGAAAATTTCTAAGATCATTAACTTATCCCATTTGATGTTATATAACTTTCTCAGTTACACTAAATTTTATACCACCTTTATCTCTAAAAGAATATCTCAAGCTCAGTTAATGTCTTAACCCACTCTGGTGAGGAAATTCCATTTAACTACCATATAGGGAACTTTACCACTCATAATTATAATCCTCCTCTTAATCTAGGTCATAGGATTATAATAAAACCCACCCACTCAATTTTGGAGCATTCACTAATCATCATTTATGTACTCTCTATTAAGGAATTATAATACATACAATGATCTCACTCCAAAGGTAGTTCCACTGGACACTTCGCATTAGAGATGTTACCTAACCACACAAAACATCCTGAGAGTAACTATATACCAAACATCAATCATACATCCTCATATACTCACATTATGTTCATAACATAATAACACAACCACATCCATAAGGTTCCAATAAATCTTTCAATCAAACCTTCTCAGCATCTATGACATAATTCTTCAATCATGTAGTTCCATTCCACTCCTCAGGACCACCATGAATCATAAGGGTATCATAACTCCAATTCATAGCACAATACATATCATTTTGTTCAACCAATAAACCAAAATCAAACCCTTTACATACCCATTACTATAATGAAAACGAATCTCACATGAGCACCAATTATTCTTTCACTCCAAACACAAACAAGGTAACACTCAAAAAAATAGAATGCTTCACCCAATTTCTCAACCATCACCCATTTCTAAAGCACTATCCAATTTTTCTTCAACCAAGGTCGCATCCTCCCATAAACCTAATACCAAGAAAAAACCACTCACAATTCAAAACAATAACAAGGAACCATCAATATTAATAACCAACCTCATGACTAGCTTCCAAGGGTAGATTTTAGAATGAAAATTGCTTTTACAATGCAATTTCACCATCTTAGATCATGTTATGGCATGGCCCTCTAATATACATCTATGAAAATTCATTTTTATAGTGTTCCTAAAACTCAAAGCTCCCCATTATGGTGTGGTATAATTCCTCATGCCATAGTGTCTTGTGTCTTGGAAAAACCAACTGTGTTGTGATGTGATCTCCTATATATAGCAGAATCCCTTCCCTAACCATGGATAATACCTAAATAAGGATGGTGTAAGAAGCAACCTCAACCTTAATAACTCATAAGTTACTTTAAAGAGATCAAAATTAAAATTATTTTCTAACATCACATGCCAACATGTCCATCCCTTGGGTCTTCAAAAAACCAAATCCTCTAGATCCAAATAGATAAAACTATAGTCTCATACCTCATATGTCATCCATTCCAATAACCACTATAGGGAAAATATAATTAAAAATAAATAATTATAGCATCATAATGTAGAGGTAAAACATATAAAACCCCATATTAATTTTAATTAATGATACTTCATTAATAAGATAACTATTAAATCAATAAATAAGTTATTTTCATATTTAATTAATAGAAATATATTTCTTAACCATCATAGAAAAAATTTATGAAATTGTTATTTTCTTAAACCAATTTTACAAAACAATTTTTAACTTTAGAAACCCACTTCACAGAGTATAGAATTCAAGAACATGTCCATATAAACATACATGCGTAATATAATGCATGAAGACACACTCTCTTCCCACCCTAATATGATAGTAAATTTATTAATAAAAATCTCAATCAAAAACATATTACCTTAATATAAATCTCAATTAGTATAATAAAAATTATGAACAATAATCTCATAGCCCTAGAGACTCATAGTTTCCATTAGAAAAGGTGTTTGCAATACATCACTCCAAGCTCACATCCAAGCCTTAACATTTAACTACCTATGACTTCCAAGTCCCAAAAAGTAATAAAATTAATAAAATTATTTGATGCCAATTTTAATTCTAAATTTAAAGTCTCCTAAATAAAACCATATTCATAGTTCCACAATAACTCAATTTTCCTCCCCATACAACAGATGTTTTTGACTAGTAATGATAGTTTTTATCCAGATATAGAAATACTAAAATCTCAGTATCTTCACTTACTAACATGTAAATAATTTATTCAAGATAAAAATAATATTACATGATGATTTAGTGTTAATATCCATCCACCATTAATATACAACATCAACATGCTATAAAAAATGATACTCATACTTTTGATTCAACAACACACATAATGATTTCCTGGTAGAATGAACTAATACAAAAAAGAAACCAAGGAAAACCAAATGGGAGTCTCCTTGATAGACCCTAGGTCCCTCCTCATACTAGTCTCCCAAAACACCTTCTAGCTACTCCAGCTAAATCTCTTATACAACCTATCACCTAAAAGTGAAACATTAAGATATAGAGGTGCACCAGTGTTACCATGTTGGGTGTGAGGAATAAATCACAGTAGTTCACAAACAATGGGGTTCCTATTATATATCAGTATATATAGTATTTATATGTTTGGAAATTAATAGGAAATATGTAAGTATATAAATTATGTAATTATGGTCTAACCAATCCACTGAAATTCTTGACCTCACATATTCCATCCAATGCTAGAGGAAGATGTCATTAATCCTTACAAGCAGGATCAGGTCCAACTCCTCAAGGCTTGGACCATCAATAGATTCTCAAAAACTACCCTATCACTTAGGATAGGCTATCATACCAATTAATAATCTCATTTAATGTCATATACCACCACATTCGCACTCAATATGATGTATCATACCATAACTTGTTCTACAACACATTGATCACTCCATTCTCACTCAAGGTGGATAATGCACCCATTTTGTGAATAATATTTTAGTGTTTATATTTAAGTACAAATGATAGATGGTGTCAATTATATGTTTATTTAGGGTCAAATATTCTATCTCAGTCCGTTCCTCTATATTTTAGGTTATGATATTTAAATTAACACTTAAGAAATTTTTAAGAGATAAAAGAAAATATACACTCCATGTACTTTGAAATTACACATTGTTCATTGTTCAACATCAAATATAAAATATACAAGGTTTACATTCCAAAATTTAGTTGTTGATCAAGAATTAGACTTTACATCCTATATGGTATAACACTATTTCATGTTCTAATAGTTGACAATGGGAATCAAGTTGGGGACTGACTTTTCTGAACATCCATATAGAATTCATCGAAAAAAGGAATTAAACACCGTATAATTCTAAAATTATATAAAAGGATGATATATATATATATAGGTTTTATAAGTTTTATGAAGGGTAAAATACGTTTCCCATTTGAATCCTCATTTGGAAATGTTTATCACTTCTTTACTTTCTCTTCGTTTTCTTTCTATTATAATATATTAAGTGTAATTATATTTATTTTTAGTGAAATTTTAGATTTGAAATTTCAATTTTAGTCTTCTTTATGATTTAAAATTTCATTTTCACCTTCTTATTCCTTGTTTTCTTTTATTTATATCCTTTTATCAGTCCATCCATTTATTTTTTATAAAAATGATCTGGTAAATCCACCTCTTGGGATGGTGTTGAGGTTATGGATGAAGCTATGATGGATTTAACCATATATTGGTGATTTTTATATCAATGATATGCATCTTTTTTCATGTGTGTGGTGGGTTGTTATAATTTGTGATTAAATCTAGGGGTCCTTGGTTTATTAGAGAACATATACACCTGGAATTTCATGGTTTATTGGACCTTATACTTAATAAATTAGGTATTGGATAGAAACTAGTGTTATGGATTAGGTTATTTTTGAATTACCAGTGGAAATCCCACCCAACCATTGTATCATAAGGGAAATTGGTTTAACATTAAAAATTATTATACTTTTTTATATCAAAATAACTATATAAATTTCTTTAACATTCACCCTAAGTCAAGAATAAAAACTCATATTCAAATCATTTAATTTTTCTCTGATATTTTTGACAATCAAAAACCAAAATAAAAACCCCCCTCCAACTTTATTTTTTATTTTTATTTATGTTATAAAAATATAAAAATTTTAACCCTCAATTAAGTTATCCTTGGAATATATCCTTGGGTTTATACTTTACTATATTTATTCTAGTGTAAAATAAATAATAAATTGAGTGTGTGGTTTAAGAACATGTCAGTTTTGGTGTCATATTCTACGAGTTCCAAGTGGATTTAGATAGTATATTTTTCTGAGTTGATTGTATACTTTGTGAATATTTGACTTTTTTTATTTTTCTTTTTTTTATTTTAAAAATTATTATTAAAATTTTATTTATCAAAATTAGACATTATTTATGGGAGAA
The DNA here is from genome assembly GCA_963277665.1 of Viscum album. Taxonomy (NCBI): domain Eukaryota; kingdom Viridiplantae; phylum Streptophyta; class Magnoliopsida; order Santalales; family Viscaceae; genus Viscum; species Viscum album. The sequence goes on along the minus strand of OY728128.1, from coordinate 253,354,320 downwards.
GGAATAACCCCATATTTGAAGTAAAGAAGCGCCCCTTCACCCTTGACTATCTCTCTCTATATACCCCGTTCTCACTTTATCTCTCTTTCTTCTCTATTTTAGTTTCCCCTATATTTTTTATCTTCTTTAATAAACATGTTAAAAATTAATTAAAAAAATATAAAACTAGTTATTTATTGATTCTTTTTTAAATTCCAAGGATCAATCGATTATCAATGACTCTACTAAACTGAAAAAAGTTGAGTCCTCTTCTACGGATGAATTCTATGAGAAGATAGACGAGTTCAATGGCCTCATTTTTTTTCATTTTCATCCCTTTAATACAAAACAAATAGACTGTATAGTAGATAAATACTTTTAAACATATTACTATATGATATTTATCATAAATATATAGTAAATAAAATCCAATAGATCAAGAGGACTAGTGTCATTGGAGTACTAGGTTCATAAAAAATGTTAAACTATAATAAAAGTACTTACTTTTAATCTCCATAATGAGATTCCTAATCACTTTTGTCCCCAAAAACTACATATGATATAACCTTGGGAATAAATAATCAAAATAGATGAGATAAAAATCTCATTAGTGGAATAAAAATGGTAATAAAGAATAACATATGAACCATAAGGCATAACACGATAAAAAAATATAAGGATCATTGAATATCCATGTGGAGGCATAAAATAAAGAACATGTAATCATAATATCATGGAAAAATAGGAATACGGTATAATCATATAACATGACATAAACAGAAGTCAAAGCTAACTTCCAAGAAAACATCACATGGTAGACGGAGTCCCATTGTGTGTTAGGTTCACTCCCTAATCCCATACATAATGTCTAATGTGATGAAAGAATTACCCAAGGCATTAGAGTACTATATAGGTTCACCCATAATAACATGTATATACTTATGTATTCCATAATAATGTAAATAAATTATAATAAATAAACATAAGAAATACCCATGGAAATAAATGGGTTTTATAATCTAAAGGAAGGGGTAATAAGTAATTTATTTATGTAAGACAAATATATATAATTTAAAATCATTCCATATCATGAAAGAGTGATATAAATTTATTTAGTTATATAAATTTCATAAACTAAAAAAAGGATCATTCTTATAGATCTCTTACATTATATTCTATAAATGTTCTTCATGTGTGCTTAATTTCATGGATAATAAAAGTAGATTAATTAATTAATAAATTTATAAACTTTTTAATAAATATTATATTTAATATATTTTTATTATTTCCATTTATAACCATTTTATTGGGATTTAATGACTAATTTGATTATTCTGATAACATTTGTTTCATGGTTCCAAGGTCAGAGCACTTGTGGATAATTGTGGACTCTCATGTCAAAATGGAAATAAAAACATTAAATAAAATGAAATGGTGTCCATACACTTAAATAAATTTAAATGGTCCTTAATATTTTTTTTATTTCATGGGAATGACATCTTTTATTAAAAATGTTAACGTTATTCGGTTAGTTCATTTATGTGGATTTACCAACCATCGTAAACTAATTCAGTTTTATTTAATTAAATAGTCATCAAATCATTTAATAACTTCAAAAAAGTAATATTATACTGATATTAATATTATTTAATTTTAATAATAATTTTATGACCATCATTGAAAGTGGTTGGGGGAAACGATGTACGTTGTTCACGGAGGCGTGAACCATCCATATTTTAAACAACACATTCATTTAAGAAAAAAATAATGGATGATTGAATATTAGTATTAATCTATAATAATATATTATTAGTATATTTAGGATACACATGTTACTATTTTTAGAATTATGGGTATCCTATGGGGTGGGAAGAATTATAATAAAATTGAAATACATTATTTGAGAATATTACAACTTTTTTCGGTTGTCCACTCTTAGGTTATCCATTAAGGATCTATAAAATGGACTTTATAGGGGACCAAAAGATCTTGTAAGTGGGACAGAGTGTTTGGAATTGATTTCGGAAAAATAATGGAAATATAAAAGACATAGAAGTAGTGATAAGAATGTGTAGTGAGGGATGGTATTCGTAAGGTCATGATAGGGTTTTTTTATTAATATGTTCATTAGTTGATTATTTTGTTTCAAGACTATCAATAATGTAGTTATTGTGTCCATAAGAAAAAAATGGTTAATTTTACTTCAAACTAATGGGTTCCTACATCATACCTGACTCAAGAAGTCATGTATTTACTTATAATGTTAAATATATATTTTACTATATGTAACTATCCACCAAAAAAGAAAATATTTTGGAAAATCACTAAAAATTATCCTTAACCATTTTTCAATTTTTAGATTCCAAAAATGAAATATATTATATGAAAATAATTTTATAAGTATGAGAAATATATTTTTTGAATCAAATCATCATTTATTTGAAAAATATTAATTTTTATATTATGATCGATTTTATGACCCTTTGAAAAATTACTTATTATCTCATTAAATTGCTTTATCATTATAATAAAAAATTTATTTTTAAAAACAGTTTCCATGAATTAAATTTATTTAAAATAATTTTATTTATTATAAAATTTCAATTAAAATATTTATGTTTTACAAATAATTATAAACATATAATTTAGCATTTTTAAAATATTTATTTACATATAAAAATATTTAAATATATCATATTATATTTTTATAAGATACTAGAAAATTATTTTACACTTACATGATTGAGGATTATATTCTAACATTTAGGTAACTATTCCTAACAATTGTATTATTATTCCCACAATCAGGTTATTATTCCAACGATTAGATTACTATTCCAACGATCATATTTATAACGATCATATAAATAAAATAATTTCTATAAATTCGTAATGTTTCATTCAATCTCAATTCAATTTTATTTTATCTCAACATAATATTTATTTTTATTTTTATTTTTAATATTTCATTACAAATATTCTTCCTTATTTCATCAATGTTGTTACTGAGTGTGATTATTCTTGTTGAACGAGAATATCCAAATTTCCATATTTTTGTAATCTTATTTTCAATTTTTTATTCTCTTGTAATATTTTATATTCATATATCCATTTTTTCACCAAATTTATTATTTAAATAAGTGTAATAAAATATATTTGGTTTTATCATGTGGTATTTGTACATTATACTATATTACTAAATATGACACAATTATAAGAAGGGGAATTCCATTTATAAAATTCTGTGTCAATACATCCCCCCATGAAATTTCTCCCTTGAAATTTCATTTTACATACTATGGTGAAAATATGTGATCTTACTTATGGATCATGGATTCCTCTGGTTCTTATGTTTCATCCTTATACTTATTTTTTCACCTTAGTACTTTTACTATGTGAGTTTTTTTGTTACATAGAATATTATATATATAGCCCAAGATCTTCACCAGTTTTTTCCCTTGAGGGAGATCATTTTCAAAATGTTCCACCTCTGAATTAAGTACATTTGATGGATTTGGTATTTACTTCCTTTATAGCTATATTGGGAATACATTGTGTACTTTTGAAAGGTACGGTGGGAGTGGAAGTTGAAAAGAAAAAACTTTTATGTGATCAAGAATCTCAATGGGGGTGATATACCTGGGAATTAGCTTTCCCTTATTCCCAAATCTCATCAACCTCATTCATGGATATATATATAGAGGAACAATTTATATCTAACCTAAAACTCTAGGTCTCATTTACTATTTTCAGCATAGATCTTTAGTCAAATTTGAGAATCCCTAATGTGATGCTTAATTGTATCAACCTCTTATATAATTTCATAAACCATTTCAGGACCAAGTAGCTTTTTTCATCAACTTTAACCCAACACATTGGATTTATACATATATACACATAAGTGCATTCCTATAGAACTATTTTTATTCTTAATTAGAATTTATTATTGTATGAGAACTTGACCCGAGGAAAATTTTGGTCTCATCCTCCTTTGATGTCCATAGAGCATACTCTCAATATATCATCATGTGTCCGGATAGTCCACTCAGATCAACCATCAGTTTTTGGGGTGACAATTAATATTGAAGTTCAACATAGGGTTTATATATTTTTTAATACTTTTACATAACTTAATGACAAATATTCTATCTGATTCAAATATGATAGATAGTGGCTTCACATGAAACTTCATGACTTCTCTATTGTATATCTATGCATGTTGGTTGTGTAATAAGTCCTCTAATATTAAAATTAATTCAGTATTCATTGTAAGATGATACACCACAACCCATATAACATTATTTCCCCTTGGTATCTTCATTATATTAGTGAAAATTTCTAAGGTGATTTTTTCCCATTTCTATGTTGGTATGGGTAATATTGGCATCATATCCTTGGACTTTTTCCTTTCATCTATCAACTATTGAAATACCATGAGTTTTGATGTATATTATCCAATATTAATCTTTATAATCTCCCTCAAATAGTTCTCTTAGAGATATTGATGCATATTTTTACTACCTAAGAGGTTGAATAAGGTTGATCTATGTGAAAAATTCATTAAAACATCCTTTATCTCATGATATTATGTTACACATAGTTTTGACCCAAATATTACAACTCCTTCATAAATTTTGAAAATTGGTGATTTATTTACTCATATAGCTTCCACCTTCTTCAGTATTTCGATATCATCTATTTAGAGATACTTTATATTTTGTATAATTTACAGTTGATAATGAATTTCAGAAGGTAATGATTATATAAATTACTTTATGACACCCATTTCAATCATTTTAATGTCTAAAATGTTTTGATCCTTCTTGGTTGTCATCATTGATAATGTTTTCAGATCCTTTCTATATAGAATATTTTCTACTTCATTTTCCTTCCTATGATGGTAGTGGATTGATTAGTTATAGTCCATGATCATCTCCAACAATATTCACTGTTTCACATTAAACTCATTTTATGTGAATATATATTTGAGGCTCTTATAATGCATATATATTTCATACTTCTCTACATAAGTATAATTATTCCATATTTACAATATAAATATCCTTACATCTACCTCTAGATCCAATGTTGGATAGTTTTAATCATGAAATTTTAAATGCATTGAGGATTAGGCTATAAAATTTTCATTTTTAATCAATACATAGCCCAAGACCATCTTTGAATCCTCATTTTATGCCATGAAAAATTCCCCACTTGAGGGAAGTGTGTGGATTAGTGTTTTGATAAGCCTCTTTTTAAAATCCTTGTTTATTTATTCACTTCATCAGTTTAGAAAAAATTTACTCTCTTCTGAGTAAGATTGATTATAGGTTTTTACAATCATGAAATGTTTCTCATAAATCATCAGTAATACCTAGCTTCTCCTTGGAACCCACAGATCTCTGTTATAGATATTGTTCTATGACACTAATCAATTTCCTTCATCTTATTAGGGTATAAAGATATCCATTTTTTTTATAACGTGCCCTAAGAATGATAATTCCTACATCTATACCTCACATTTAGTATAATTTTCAAATAGATTCTCCTCATGATCCTCCATTATTTTTGATTATATCAGAATAAAATCCATAAATAATATGATTAAAATTTTAACAAAATCAATAAATATTTTATTCATTAATTTAATAGATATATTAGATCATTAGATCTTGAATGGAATCATTATGAACTCATAGTGTCTATAAGATATTCGAAAGGTAGTCTTTGGAACATATTTCTTCTTCACCATTAATTGGTGAAATCCCAACCGAAGGTCCACCTTATAAAAATATCAAGCCACACATATTTCATTTAAGAAATAATTTATCCATTTAATAGTATAATTTTCCTTTATCATGATTTTTTATTATATAATAATCAATTTAGAAGAACATTGACCCATCATTATTCTTGACGAAGAGGACCAATGCACCAAATAGTGAACTCCTATGGTGTATAAAACCCTTGTCCAGCTTATCTTGTAACTAATTATTCCATTCTTATAACTAAATAGATTCCATTTAATAGTAATTATTGGATATATGATTTCATCTAGGTATAAATTCAATTGAGGAATCAATATTTTTGTCAGAATTAAGACCAAGAAACTCTTTGGAGAGTACATTGGTATAATCCCTCACAATGTTCATATCTTCAAGAAATATTCTCTCAAATTTCTCAATAATTTGAGTTATATATTATAATGAAATAATATCCATACATGAGATGAATATTCCAAAAGTGATTTATCCCTCTCTTTACACTTGTACATAATCATAGGAAAACTTTATATGAGAAGAGTCATCGCCCACTACAAAAAGTTGATATTGGATTTATGTAATGATAACCAATCCATGCCCAATATGGCATCAATATCCACTAAAGGAAGTAATGAAAGTTTTTTTAGAGGTTTAGTACACAAACACTGATCGGGGATGTGTTATATACTTGGGATGCAATAATTTATATTTCTGTTATTCTCACATATATCCCATCCCCTATGTTTTTAAAAGGTGATTGAATAGTTCCAAAAAATCATTCAAGATATGAATGAACATGGTGATCTATAATAATATACAAAATTTCAAGTACATGAAAGGATACTGATTTCTTTTCACTATTTTATTTTGGAACTAGTCGTTTACTATATACCACATAATATATGGGATGAGAATACTCAAACTAAAAATTATATAAAAAGGAAAACTATGAACATGGAAGAAATAACATATAAATGAAATGTATATCCTAACTTATGAGTTTCCAGGTTTTAATATAGGCGATCTTTGGTAATTTCCCTATTATGTTTTCTATGAAAACATTCAATTTAATTCCTTAATAATAGTTCATAAAGAGTTGGTAAATTTTCCAATGAATATAAACTAGGAGTCCCAAACTTGATACATAGTAAGGGCCCATTCACAGTGCATGAGGATTATTACCATGATATACCCAACCAACTCTTTTCTGGGTAGTTACCACTAGATTCTTCTAAGACAAAACCACATCGACATGTAGTATCCAAATTGGAATGTATTTTCTTGGAAAACAATAAATCTATAATTTTCCAAAATTTTGGGATATTTTTCATATACATAGACTTATACCTAGAGTTTTAACTGTAGTTTTCTATTTAAAATTTTCCAAAAAAATTATAAATTATACCTCTGATACCAACTATGACAACCCAATTATTTTATACATATTATTACATGATTTTTGACATAAATATCCCGTATATACAAATAAATGTATTGAGAGTCCAAGATTCATTAGAAGAATAGGCTCATAATACAAATAAGTGAAACTAAAATAAAACAACTTTATTTTAATCCCAAAATTTACCTCCTTAATCCCTTTGATCTCCAAAAAAATCTTTGGATAAAATAGGTAAAACATGAAATAATGGGGTGATTTAAAAATCCCAATAAGTGAATAAACATGGTAATTAAGCATAGTATATGAGCCAAAAGGAATAACAAGATAACATAAAATACATGGATCTTTGAATAATCCTATAAGGGAATAAAATTAATAAAATGGAATAATAATATCCTAGAAATTTATGAATATTTAGAAATATATAAAATAAAATAAACATAATTCAAGCTTAATTTCGAAGACAACATCACATGGTGGATAAAGACCCATTTTGGATTTGATTCACTCCATAATTCGATACATAATTTTTCATGTGAAAAAAATATTACCCTATGATTTAGATATCTATCTAGTCACACCCATCATAACATGTACATGCTTATGTGTTCCAAAAAATGAAATAAATCATATGGCATGATCATAAGAAATTTCTATAGAAAGGAATGGGTTGTGTAATCTTGCCTCATATCATAATAAAAAAATATATTTCACAAAGAATTAATTTGAGTAATGAACTTAATTAATGTATTTACCTATTAAAGTAAGGTTTAATAAGTTAGTTATATATTTAAGATACATATATACCAAATTTAGAAGCATTGTAAAACAGAAAAAAGAGAGAGAAAGTGAGTTAGTAAGAGAAAGGTTATAAACTGAACAAAAGGGTTGTTCAGAGGAATCCCTTACCTTATGTTCCAAAATAATTATACACTTGTTCTTAATGTCTAGGATTATAAAATTATATTAATTAATTAATTAATTTTTAACCTTTTCTATATATTTATTTTTTGCAATAATTTTATTATTTTCATTTATAACTTTTTCATTGATATTTAAAGACTAATTTCATTCTTCTGAGAGCATTTTATTAAGGGTTTCAGGGTTATATCACTTAGAAATACTTATTTCTGTTGTTTTAAATTGAAAAAAAACCATAAATTAAATATAATTGTACTGATATACTTCCAAAAATTTAATTCACCCCAAATATCATTTTAATTTCCATTATGGGGATAATTATATTAGTAAAAATTCTAACGTTGTTCAGTAATATCATTTAGGTATATTTATTGACCATCACAAAATAAATTAGGTTTATTTAATAAAATGTTCATTAAAACATTAAAACATTAATCTGGTTATATTATACTTATTTTCATATTATTTAACAATAAAAATAATTCTATGATCATACTTTATGGTGGTGGAGGAAAAATGAAGTATATTGTTTAGGTTGGTGGTGAACCAACTATATTGTAAGAAACAATTTCATTTCATAAAAAAAGGGAGGTTAGAAGATGAATATTGCACTATAATAATTATATATTAGTATTTTTAGGATACTAGGGATACTATGTTTATCTATATAAGGATCATGTTGTGGTGGTATAAGAAGATTAAGAATGAAGGAGATTAGTTGAGAATTTTACTTCTTCTTCTGATTGTCTCCTCTTATGATACCCATTAAGGCTCCCTAAAATAGTTTTTAGATGATACCAGAATGACTAAGACTTGGGGATAGTATTGAAAAGAGATTTGGGTATAATTTTGAAAATATATAAGGCTTATAATTTGTGAGGATAAAGGGTAGTGAAGGGTTGTATAGGGGGTTTTAGATTAATATATTCATTGGATTATAATTTTGGCTCAAGAGTATCAATAATATTGATTATTAGGACTATGTATAGTAAATAGTGCATAAAAATTCTAATTAATTCGTTATTAAATCATACATGACTCAAATATTAGTGTATTTGACTTATAATGTTTAATATCTTATTTTACTGTATTTCACTACTCACCAAAAAATCAACTATTTTTGAAAATTAGAAAAATAAATACACCGTAAATAATATTTTATATGTATTTATAAAAAACCATTTTATAAAAAAATTCAAAATATTATAAATTTTAATTTTTAAATAAATCCCTCTTTCATTTTATATATAACTATTTTAATATTATGATCGATTTTCCAAGCCTTTGAAAATTTAATTATTGTCTCCTAAAATTATCTTATCATTATAAAAATAATAACATTAATTTATGAACCAGTTTAATAAAGAAAATATTCTTCTAAAAAATTATATTTATTATAATAGTTCAATTAAAACATTTATGTTTTACAAAAAACCAAACACTTAATTTATGATTTTTTTAAAAATTATTTACTTGTACCATGATTTCAATATATCATATTTTATTTATATGTTATACTTAAATATTATTTTACACTTACATATCTAATTATAATATTATAATGACAATTTTATTATTCATAATAGTCATATTACTATTTTTGTGGTCATGTTATTATTTCAATAGTCAGATTACTATTCTCATAGTTACATTTGTAACAATGATATGGGTTCCTTACTTTCTAAAAAGATGACATGTTTCATTCATTATTCATTCAATCAAATTTTATATCAAGGGTATATATATATTTAATTTAATTATGTTTATTTACTTAATATTATTCTTCTATATTTTTATAATTTTGTTCGTGACATCGGTTATTCTAGTGGATCAAGCATATCCAAATTTTCATATTTTAGTTCTCTTACTTTCAATTTTTTATCCCATGTAATTTTTTTAATTATTATGGCCATTTTTATAATATAAAATTTATTATTAAATTAATATCGTATAGTACAATTGGTTTTATTATGTGGTGTGTTCACATCATGCTACGTTACTAAATATGACACAATTATAAGAATGGAAATTTCCTTGATAAAATTATTGTTGGTTACATCCTTAAGGTGTAAATAATTTCCATAAAATTTTTTCTACATTACCCTAATTAAATAAATACTCCAGATCTCTTGACCTTTTATGGGAGTGTAAACAAGCAGTGAGATGTAATTTTTTTAGATTCATGGTATTATGCTCATGAAACTTATATTACTTTCATTAATAATCAAGGCTATTCTAGAGAGGTGTAAAATTATATTTGAGAATATTATATTATATAAATTTATATATAGTTAATTTAATATATAAATAAATACATTCCATTTACAAGGATTTCAATATTCCATGTAATATTATTAAATATATATAATATGAAAATAAAGTTGATGTTTCACCTGTATTAATATATAAATACTTTCTTTTAATTAAAAATGTAAAAAAAAATAAAAAAACACCAAAACACTATATATTTATATATACAAAAAATTAATAAAATTGGAATGATTCATTTTTATGGCTTCAACATTTTGTGGTATGTGACTGGTCCCCAATTTGATTCCCCACACCAACCTTCAGTGCAAGATTCATTCTTTTTCACTTTTGTTTTTTGGTACACATCATATATATCTATGAAAAATGTTTTACATATTTCTATAAATTTGAATATAATAATAATAATAATAATAATAATAATATGGTAATAAAATTAATTACCTAATATTGGTTATGATATTTCTATGCAGTTGAATTGGTCACGAGTTCGGACTCTGCCTCAACAATGGGGATCACATTCAGCCCCTTATTTCCATTTAAATTTTACATATCTTATAGCATGTGAATTAGTTTTTTCTATTTTTATTACATAGAGTGTGAAATTTTCATAAATATTAAAATAATATATAACTAAAATTAAAACCATTAGCTTGTGTCATGAGCTTGTGTTATTTTCATAAATACAAAAAAATGATAAGTTATGGAGTTGGATTGACCGGTAAGATCTCCACCCAATTCAATACAAAACAATTCATCTTATATATTCTTTTATTTCACGTGTCATGAACTTGTGTTATTTTCATAAATACAAAAAAATGATAATTTATGGAGTAGGATTGACCGGTAGGATCTCCACCCAGAGTCTAAAAGACCCAAGTTCGAGTACTCTTCGACAACTTAACTTCATCCTATTTATTTTTAATAAAACCATAAATCTTATATATCCTTTTGTGTGCTGTTATTTTTTTTATTGTTGTTAAAAAATTTATAAAAAACCAAAAAATATAATAAAATATCAATGTAATTTCAATTCACCATATTTTTTATGGGTGACCCATGGGATCGACTGGTCGATGGTTTGAACCCCACCCAAGAACTAGGGTAAAACTCATTCCTTGTCTTTTCATTTTAATTTTCACATATTGTGTATTTATTTTTTAACCTTCAAGTATATTTTTATTTTATAGAAAATAATATAAATAAAAAATGAATAAAAAACTAAAATATAAATAATAATGGCGGTGGTGGTGGTACACATCATGTGGCAAAGCCATACATGTTGTGTAGTCGTATTTTAAACCTATCCCACCTTTTCCACCCAAATTACTATTTCATGTTCCCTGTCTCTCCCATAAAGAGTGCCATTGATTCTTGGTATGTTCTACTTAAAAATCCCTAAAATCATAGGTTTTATCACTTCAAATTACTTTTATTAGGTTCTTTAATCATGGTATGATATCATGTATCACTTACATCATTGTTTTCAATGTTTTTTATATATTTTGGGAATATGGGAATGTTTTGGACAAAATATATAGTACATGGGAATGAATTAAAGAATACACAGTGTGTAACTTTTTATATGGGAAAAATTACCACTAGTCATACACATGTCATGAATACACAATATACGACTTGGGGTCTAACTTTCCATAAAAGATTATATGAATTTGATACACAACATGTCCCTTATTACCCAATCCAATAAAATAATCAGTGATGTAAACTATTTACCCATGTTGTGTACTTTTCTATGTAGTCACATGGATACATAAGGCATATAGATTAGTATATGTGTTAGTACCACGTAATTCATACACATTATGTATTATGGAACTACAATCCATGTAGATTTCAATTTCTAATTTCCAATGTTTCTATTTATTTTTTTAATTTTTTTCATTTCATTTTTATTTTTATTAGTATATGTATTAATGGAATCATACTACCATAGGCGAGAATTTACTCACCATGTCTCCAGAAAAACATAATCTTACACCATATAGAGTGAGTATTGAAGTTGAGGTGGACTAGCCGTCGGTAAACTTACCAATTAAAAAAATGTGCGAACATTCAATGATTCCTCCTCTGATAGTATCATCATCCATTCATTCATCATTGACATTATAACCACCACCTCCTCCACCAAATTCCATGTTATATATCCTATCTAAATCTGTAGATAGAGCATGAGAGAGACCACCTCCTATAACTCCATCACATTCTCCACAATCTTCTATGCCATCTAACCCATCTTCATCTATAGTTGGATCATGAGAAATACCACCTCCAACAATACTATCTCCTCAACCCCATTTATTTATTTCCTTATATTCCTAGAGCTCATCTATTGAATATCTACAGGGTTTATCAAGACAGTCCATCCATATAAGAAGTTAATTCCCGTATACATCTATTCTAGAGTGACTTAGAATCTTAGATAAGATGAAGGAGATGTTTCTCCATCCTTATCTATATGATATTCATCAAGTTGGAACTATTACAAATAAATATTATTTTCTAGAGTTCAATTCCAAATATTAGTTCAATGATTCATTATATTTAGTGGATCTGAGTGATGCATAGAATGATATCTATTTCCACCTTAGAGGATGGATATTTTTATTAATCAAGGAAGAGTTCTGATGAAGGTGTAACTTCTATCCACATCCCATTACCCCACCACCTATTTCCACACTCACCTTCTCTAATCAATCATAATTACTCAATATGTTGTGGGAGATAGTTGGACCATATGTCTTGTATGCCTCACCTCTCAGAAGAAAACTGTAATCATTTCCCCCACCTTTCACCTTCTCCATCATTATTTCAATACAATTTTCCATGTTATGGTCATGGTGGGTCATTTACATGTATTAATTGATGATATTTATATGAATTTATTGAAATTACCACTAAAAACAATATTTATTTTTCACCTCATAATTTCATATAATGTTTACTGAGCATCAGGGTAACATGAATGATGGGTTTTAGGACACCCATTTGGAACACCAACAAGGGTTATTTAAGGCATACACCCCACATGATCTATTGGTCACCCTCAAAATATATATTAATTCTTGATTATTCATATGGGTATAGTCCAAATATGATGGAGTACATATGTCCTCATAAAGGATAACACTAAACCTTTGGTGGTTGAGTTACTAGAGGCTCTTAGGGGTGATAATGATCAGTTACCTCCACCTACAAACCTAATTCCATCACCTTATTCCTCTTTTTATATTATTTCATCCTCTTCCACCCATCCACTATCCACCATTTCACTATTTGAATCCCCACCACCATATTCACCCTCATATGAATCTTTAATACGCTATCGATTATATTCTTAAAAAATCATATAGATAGGGAGAAGGGAGTTTTAAAACATTTTGAGAGTCAACTGGAAAATATGTTAATCCCATTGGTGTATCTCTAGGATAGTATGGGAATAGTTTTATAGAATAGGGACTTACTATTCTACCTTCATTATTTTTTTCAGCCATCCACCACCCAATACACAACCTTCACACCTTCGGATGTTGAAGCGACCTTTATATATCTCGATTTTGTCACCGATATAGTCCTGATTATCACAAATATACTAAGACTCGTCAGAACACTATTTTAATTCCCCCCATTTCTTAGGCTCATTACTATTTATTTTTTTCATCTATCCATCTGTATTTTATTTAATTCTTTGATGTTCTAGATTTCAAGAGGGATTGGGTGTGGATTTTGTAGGAATGAGGTTTATCAAAATATAAAATACTACAAGGTCCACCAACAAGCTAGTGAGGCACTAGTAGTTATCTAGTGGAAAACACAATACCCTTATAGGCCATCTAGATGCACTACCAAACTTTTGAGCCACCAGCCTATCATTGGTGTCCATAAGATTGTTAGCGTACTCCTAGATAATATTTTTATTAAGGTAATCATTTTAATTTTACTATAAAGACCTATTTTTCTTCTCCATCCTTCTTTATCACACTATCATAATATGTATGAATTTATGGGGTTCAATCTACTGATTTTTCTTCCCTCCACATATCTTCTCTAATTTATGTTCCAATTCTTTTGAAATCCCTAATTTATTGAGAGTAAACATATACTTTAACTAGATGTTTTCATATTTTTTTTCTTTTTTTTAGACCCTTGTTGGCACAAATTTGGGGTTGATCTGAATAATTTGGTGTGTGTGGAAATATTTGGGTCAGTGTTATCTTAAATTACTCTTTATTTTGATTATTGTAGTAATTCCTTACCATGTTACGGTGATTATATAATGATGTCTGAACTGGTTAGTATGTGGGTGCATGTTTATCCCTACAAGACCTCTATTTTGTGACCAGATTTTCATGTCGGTTCATTGTATCCCAAATAAAAAATTTTAGTGTGAATTGATTGGAATGTGGGTTCTTTAATAGTCCTTTGAGAATTATGTTGTGTGAATTGAAAGTGGTAGTTTACTTATATTGTGTTTATCCATCATTAGATGGTTTATTTATGGGTTCAAATGTTAAATCATTCTCTAATTATATTATGTTTATCCATCCTGAGATGGTTGTTTCGTGGTATAATATTTGTAACTTGGTTTTGATAATATTTTGGTTATTCATCGATGATATAGTTGAGACATATGACAAATATTTGAATGGATTTATATGAAATATATTCTATCATGGTGCTGAAGTAGGTTTGATTAGGGTTTGTGGAACCCTAGTTAGCATACAATGACATGGACAGTAGTGTGATTTTATATTGTTTATTTCTAATTATTATGTACACCTTTTTATACACATGTTATACTTATTATAAGGATTCATTAGTGTTGTGCTATGAGGATTTATACTCACACCATATGTGGTCATCTTGATGTGCATGAAAACTATATTTCTAGGGATCTAGTGAAGGGTAAGGTCCCTATGTGGGGTAGTTTACCAGGAGGGGAAGGGTGGAAAGAGACGATACTAGGATAAATTCAATATTTTTTCTCTTAAATAATTTATAATTTTAATTTTTAATATTTTTGGTACATTGATCAACCACATGTGGTTATCTGGCTGACTAGATATTACTCTAGAATCTCGTCTTATTACTGCATGGATATTTTTTTCCTTATCTATTCTATTTTACATATGGGTGTAGTTTATTATATTATATTATCACTTTCATTGTATTTATTATTTCTAAACATCTTTTAATGAGGTAATAGCCTCCTCATGTTGTCACAAAAGCCCTTAATACAAATCATTATCCTCTATTATACGAGGAGGAATACATAAGGTCATGTGACCCTCCGACCCAAATCGGGTGATTTGAGTTAGGGGTTACAATGTTGTATCAATTTTTTTATTTTCCATATTATTTGGGATTTGGTCGAATGGGGTTTGGATAGTTATAACTAAGGTAGGAAAATTATGTTAGTGCCTAGCCATTATATGTATAGTGGACCTATGAATTACTAGGGATGAGAGAATTTCTTTAACCATTTGATTTATTATAGTTTCAAGTAATTCTATATGAATTATTTTATGGTTAAAATTTATGATATTTTATCTTATCTAATTTGAAATATTAGGTGACTCCCAGAATCATGGATCGCTACATTGGTTTACAAGTCACACACTATTTTCCTATGATTAACATAACTTGAATAAGTTATAAATTGTTATGTATATAATTATTACTAATTTTTAGGTACCATGTTTAGATTTGGACTTGGGTATTTAAGTATGAGTATGAATAGTAACCATGGGTATACTATTAAGTTTTTTTTAGGATCATTATTTTCTTATAAATTACATAAATATTTTTATGATTTAAAAATTTAGTGAAATTTAGGAGTTTTCTTCTAATATTTCATATATTACTTCAAGATGATATCACATTGTACCACCTAGGGACCTATGTCAAGAGGTTCCTACGGAGGGAGATGTTTCAGTTATGCCTCTAGATATACAATAGGGTGTGGTTTGTAACATTCTAGTAGTTTCACCAATATTCTGGGTATAAAAATAGATTCATCCAAGGGTTTTTTCATTTATTATTGATTTAGGGAAGATGATCATAGAGTATTATAACAACTATGGTGTATTTTAAATGAAATTTTTTAGTTTTAATATCATATGGAATTACATGGTACAAGAGGTCCTTGAGATTCATAGGACTTGATTGAGACCATCAAAGGGATATTTGAGATGATTGAGACTCTTAAAACTCTGAGTGCGATGTATTCTTCCAATATGATCTAGGGATAGGATAAGAGGTTGTGGGGAATAATGATATAGGATTTGAATATTAAGGATCTTACATAGGGGCCTCTAGGGACCTATTATTCATGGAATACTTTCTAAATATGTTGAGGTTAGATCAATTATAGTATTTTATAGAGGTTTAGTATAGGGAACTATCAGTGTCTAGTTATGCTTCTCATTTCAGGGAGTTACTGCACTTTACACCTATATTGGATTGGAATGAGGTTCAAAGGGCTAGTAAATTGAAAATTAGGTTATATCATAAGGTGAGGATTCAAGTTAGGAACTTTTACTTAACATCATATCCATACATGCATTGTAATGTTCTTACAATCAAGTAGGATATGGTGGCGGATAGGAAAGTATGTCTTCGTATTATTTTTAGTAGAAAAATAAGTGTTCATTCTAGTTTAATTATGGGTTATTCTTATGATGGTAATAAGTGTATATCTGAGGATATGTTCAAAGTAGGTTAAAGTAAATTAAATTATATTAATTTTTCATTAGTTCCTTCTATTGTAGGAGGTATTCCTTGGTGCTTCTAGTGCGATCAGAGGGGACATAACTATAAGTTATGTACTAGTCCAGTGTGATCATTATGGTAAGATGTAGAAACTCCATAATGTTTCCATGATGATATCATTCATAAGATTAGTTGAGAAGGCTGGGGGGAGATAGTCATCTAGGTCATGGTTAGGGGGACCTCGGACTGATAGTTAGGCTACTAAAATGATGCCATTTCATAGAGCATATAGAGAATCTGAGTAATAGTTCTAAAATACACGGTATTTGATGGTTTATATGAGACATAGATTATAGGGAAACCATTTTATGTATAATGTAGGAATAAATAATTTTATGGGTCATGTTTTACCTTATATTAAAGATGGAACTTTGAAAGTGAGAGATATGGTTCTTATTATGTCTACTCATTCTACTTCCTTGAAGGATACGGGAGCTTCTCATTCATTTATCTTTTTTATTTAGAGTTGATAGTAAATTTTTTCCTCATATTGTTATCCATTGGAACTCATATTATAAATATATCATATCATATTAATAGATTCCCATGGTTCCATATAGTGATTGTGGGATATGGGAATTAATGGGATTTTTTGGTTCTTGAAATAATAAACTCTAATTTTATATTAAATATGGATTACAAGAAGATTTTTTATGATCTCATAATATTCTACCACATGTGAGTTTCCTTTAACTTTTATAATAGAGAAGTTTATGTTTTGACTGGGTAATGGGAATTATAAGTTGTAATAATATGATCAGACCTCAGTCTAATAAGGACCATTATGTAACAGGTGGCAGGAATAGCTATTATATAAGATTAGGTGATAATTCCATCCAATATCCCTTCTATGGTGGACCATTACTAGGATATTTCTTAGAGTGTTTATTGATACTTCCTCCTAAAAGTGGAATTTAGGTTGATATTTAACACATGTTAGGTTCCCTACTGATATTTATTCCACCATATCGTATGCACTAACCTAGTTTAGGGAGTTAAAATTTATCTTATGGATTCATATGTGAGGGGTTTTATCCAACCTAGAACTCATTGATGGGGTTCTCCTAACATATTATTCAAGAAGGTATAAAGTATCCTTCATTTATTTGTGGATTACCAAAATCTAAATTAGGTCATGATGGAAAATAGGCATCCACTTCCAAGGAAATATTATTTATTATACAAATTGAGTAGAACCTAGTTGTTCTCTATGATTTACTTGTGATATAATGACCATAAACTATACGTTAATACTAGGTATATAATGAAAATAGTATTCAAGATATTGTATTCATTTTAGGATTTTATCTTCATGTCATTCAGGCTTATGAATGCACTGATGGTGTTTAGGGATCTCATGAAAAAAAAATATCCTCCCTATCTAGTCCCCATTTTCATTGTTTTTTCAATGATATCTCTATATACTCATAGATTCAGGAGTTACATGACAAATATCTAGAAATTATGCTCTATATAATTTGATCACATCATCATTATGATATGTTCTCTAATTTATATTTTCAGATCCAAGAGGTATGTTTTCTATAGAACATTATCTATAAATTTGGAATATAATTCAATCTAGATATGTTGTAAGCAGTGATGTCATGTGTAAGAATTAAGAATGTTTTTTATATTTGGAGCTTTATGGAATTAGATGTATATTTTATGTAGTTTATTCATGACTTATATTATTTAGATATTCCTAGGACTAAGATAAATGAGAAGGGATCCATGTTTGAATGTAAAAATCAATGTGAAGATTATTTTTGTAACTAATCTATAGATCTATATCTATTTTAGTTTTTACTCCTCCAAAACAAGGTATTAGACAAATAGTATATTTTTATGTGTTAGGATTTATCTTGGAAGCTTTCTTTATGAATAAAAACTAGGTAGTCTCTTATGGGTATCTTCAGCTATAACCCCATGAATGGAAATAACCTACTCATTAAATTGATTTAGTTATTTTGGTTCATTACTTAAAGTGTTAGATTCATAATCTCTTCTTTGAGTGAATTATTGTCTACATAGATTATATGTGATTATGATATATTTTATCCCAATAAGACTTAAAACTAAATCATAGGTGTTCGGTTGAGTACTTCTAGGAATTAAATTTTGAGATGGTGTATTCCCCAACGGATGGAGCTATTTGATTGGATTCTCTTGGAAGAAGATATAGAAACTAGTAACTCAATCATTATAAGAGGAGTTGAAGCTGATGATATTATTATTAGATTAGTAAATAGGTATTCTTGGGGATCAAGGGGAAGAAACCTATGCCCCTTTGGTCATCACTTCATCAACGGTGGATTGAGTGACGGCTAACCAGTAATTTTAATCGGACGATCAGGTGTTATGGGAATGACTGAATGGAGATAACCATATATTAAGATGGTTTATGGATGGGAATAATATAATTAATGTAACATCCCAAGTAATTAATGGATAATAGATATTTTTATCTAGGTCTATTAATGAATTAGATAGTGTTTTAGAGGCTTAAAATGAAAATAAATCCAATCTCAAGCATGGAATACACTAATATTTTTAAAAGATTATTTTACTGCCTTTTGATGGAAAACCATTTTTAAATCTATCTTTTGAAATATTTATAAGCTATGTTTGTAAAAATAAACTTACTCTTTATGATTGGGACATCAAAATTTACTTTGTGTGAATTTTTGGTATTTTTCCGATAAAGTTCATTTTTAATGAATAGTGAAAAAATGTTGTATTTTAATTCAAAACCTCTTTTTAATCAAATTTATTTATATGATTAGATTATCTTTTGAATTGTTTTTAAAGTTAAATTAGAATATATTTTTTCCATTTTATCCAATGGTGTTCATTGTAATCAATTTCACTTTGAAATTGGACTTAAACTAGTGTCAATCTTTTGATACTTTTTGTTTCATAAAAACACGTTATTTGTCATGACAGCGGGAATTAATTATTACATTAATTAATGTGAATTATATGATTTGAATTTTTTAAAATAGTCATCATTTTTGAAATCAGAATATCAAATATATCTTAGGGTGAAGTTTTGGTATTTTTCTGAAAAACTTCAATTTTTTATGAATAGTGAAACCACTAAGTGGTAGTTAAAGAAACTGTTTTTTCATTTAAATGAAACTTTGTCACTTCATTGATTTGATTTTCAAAAAACTGACATACATGGTTGTCATTAAGAAGTAAAATGTGGTTCAATGAGATTAAAATAATTTTTTGGTGAATAGTAACTTTTATGTTCTTAATCGCGATTAGAGGTAATTAGTGTAGTTTAAGGTAAAAATAATGTTTTAATAATATGAGATGAGCTTGAAACATGTCCTACCCTCATTGGATGTGTCATGGCAGACCAATAAAATCCATGGGTCAACTTGGGGACCCCATGGAGAAACATTGGTTGGGAAATGACATAAATAACTTTTTATTAAATGTTAAAGTAAAAATGACACAAACATGAGATGTTTTACTAAAACAATTTTTGACATGGGGTTATACAAGTCAGATTTTTTATTATAAATATTCATTAGAAAAATAAAAATATTTCCTACATCATGATATTTTTTTTTGTAATTTTTAGACATTAAATATAATAAATTATTTATGACATCATGATGATGCAGTGATAACCTCATTAATAAAGGATTTAAATAAAATGAAAAGATAATGTAAAATCTATGACCTAAACATGTCCAAAACTTATTGGATGGGTATATTTATAACCCTTATCACCTTATACTATAATTATATCAATTTGGGACCTCTTAAATCCGAATCTCATTTTAAAATAAAGTAACTTTTCTTTACTTTCCAAGAGTGCCCCTCCTCTCCTCTTATAAAAGGCCCCCACCTCTACCTCTTTACCCACACTTCCAAAGCCTTTGGATCGACAAACCCCTGCCCATTGTGTCTCTCCAAATACCTCTCTTACTTCTAAAAGCCTCAATTTGGGCAGAAGTCTTCCCATGGAAGCCTTTGAGCTCAAATCTAAGAGAGTTACTCGATTTTGAGGTAATGTGTTCACTTGTGTTCTTTTGTTTTATTTTGCTTCTCCAACCCCCTAAACTCTTTTTATTCATTTATTTTGTAACAACTCCAGTATCTTCAATATACTAGGATGTTTTTATATTAATCATTAGAGCTACACTTACACACATCTACATCTAATGGTTAAAGAACATACTGTTTTTTTGGTTGGCGAATTTCTGCCTCACGAAACGATGATTGTTCAATATTCTTTTAAACACCTTCAATGGTTCCATTAAGATGTCACTCTATTTATATATGATATATATTATGTTTATGTTTCCCTTATGCTTCTGTATTTTTCATTTGTGGTATACCTTTATGGTTTCCATTGTGGGTAAACCCGATAATTTCATTTTAGGAAGTGCGGACTACCGCCCCCTCAAAGTGATTTGATTCGTTAATGCCATATGTGGGACGTATAAAGGATGGATTTAAAGTTATTATATATGATTTTATACTGGAATTATAATATACCTCTATATCATTATTATTTCTTCCCATTAAATTATGAGATAGAAATGAAAGTAGCGTTCATGCATACGTACGGCTTACCGTCTCCATGAACGGTGCATTTCATTTCTTATCCCCAAATGTAATGTACTATTATATGTGCATATATATATAATGGATATATATGATGTATGTTACATCTAAATGATTAATATAATTCTGGAATTAAAATATACATACCTCTCATTTAGTTTTAATTCCATTAATATGACATAAAAATGAAAGTAGCGTACATGCGTGCGTACGGCTTACCGTCTCCATGAACGGTGCATTTCATTTCTTACCTATAAATGATTATGTGATATTATAAATACATGTATATTCTAGATATATATGATATATATGATATCCAAATCAGGAATGTCATTCTGGATATAAATAACCTTTGACCACACGAACAACATGTAATTGTAAGAAGTCCACTTTCGACTTAAGAACCAAATATCGACAAAAAAACATTATTAACTTAATGATTACATGATGTTTATAACATGGAAATAAGTGATATAAAAGGAATAATAATCTTGAAAAAGGTTATTAAGCAATTAGAAATTAACTCAAGTTTATTATTCATGACGTTAAAGAACGATCGAGTCAAGTCGGACCCGAGGTAAGGGATTTCATATCAATCTCCTTTCATTGAGGCATATTTTGTTTTATACACAACTTTCTTTTATACGGTGTATAAACCCCATTTACCTTTACTTTTATACAAAAATAATCTTTTTCTACGAAGTGTTTTACCAAAAGACAAAAAGTAATGTTTCTTTTAACGTACACGGTGACAACGACCTTTTCCGCCGCCGCGAGTATTATTTGGTCTTTGGCGTCCTCAACAAGCCATAATGTTTTTAAAATAAAATAAATACCATATACTCTTTTATGTATTTTGGTATTGAAAATGGTTTTGATAAAGGATTCTATTATGTCAATATATTTAAATGATATATTGTGATTGAAATGTGGAAATGTTATCATTCCTTTATATTGGTTTTATGTTTTATGATTTTATATTGGTCCTTGGACATTTGACGGGTGGTTACGTGATAAACCATATAACGGGTGGTGCCGTGAATACCAGGATGGGTGGTTACGTTATAACCTCCAATGCATTGGGTATGGAAGTCGGCCGTATGGCTATTCCATTAAGTATGTATGGAAGTTGGCCGTATGGCTATTCCATTAAGTGATATGTCTGGAAGTAGACCGTATGGTTATTCCACTTAAGTATGTTTATGTCCCAAGTTACCTTTATATGTTATGTGATCTTTTTATGGGTTTTATGGTAATCTTTTGGTTACAAAAGGGTAAGTAATGATCTGTTATTCATTGAATAGTTTTTACTACTTCATAAAGGTGAAAAGTATTACTTTGATAAAGTATACATGGTTTACTTGTTGTTTTGATAAACTATCAGTTTTCATTCTTTGTGTATCCCTTACTGAGGTCTTTATGCTCACCCCAAGTTTTTGAAATGTTTTTCACAGGACCCAATGCGGAATAGGGTCATGGATGGGATCAAGGGAAAGTCATGCTATATAAAACTTGGAACTAGACATGATTCTTTTTAAGATTTTTGTTATTCTATGGAAACTTAGTAGAAGTGTCTACTTTGTAATCTTTTGAGATGTAGTAGTTATGTTCTAATTCTCTAAAACTCTAAACCTGAAAAGATCCTCAATGTGAATTATTCATATAATTCAATATTAAGAGATGTTTAAGGCTGGGGCCTTATAGTTGGTATCAGAGGATGGTTTAGACAACTTTAGGAGTTAGAAAAGTGTTAAATAATAATTTAATTTATGGTATGATTGAAATGATATAGCATTTAAATATTACCATGTTGCTTTGCCTAAGATATTTCTGTGTTCAGAATGGTTTTCTTCAGAGGAAACAAAGAAGCTATGTTGGGACGACATCAGGAGGAAGACAACCTTCCAAATCAGCAACCTGTGATGGTTGGAATCGGAACTGAACAGTTTTTTGCAGTGATGGCATAGTTGACTCAGGCTATAAATGGTGGTGGTATCCATGCACGAGATCAGCCAGAACAACCGCAGAGGAACATGTTAGTGGTGGAACATTTCATGAGGCAACATCCCCCATCATTCAAAGGATCATCTGACCCCGTGCAAGCTAAAGGGTGGATTAAAGCACTGCAGAATATTTTTGATGTCATGGGATGTTCAGAACATCAAAAGGTTAGTCTTGTTGTTTACTGTTTTGAAGGTAAAGCTGATCTGTGGTGGTCGATGATGAAAAATATCAGGGATAGTGATGAGATTGAGGATCTTCACTAGGATGAATTCCAAGGTATGTTTCTTGAGAAATATTTTCCTAAGGTGGTTCGTCTTAGGATGGAAAAACAGTTACTAGAATTGAGGCAGGAGGATGATTTAGTGGCTGATTATGAAGCAAAGTTTACTCAATTGTCAAGGTATTCTCCACACTTCATACGAGATCTTGATAGTAAAGTAAACCGTTTTTACTCAGGGTTAAAGCCAAAGTATCGAAGGGATTTAGCTTCTCGTGAGTTCAAAAGTTATTAAAAACATGTTCAATGTGCGGAGAAGGTGGAAATGGAGTTTGCCGATGATCAGGTGTTCTATGACAAACAACAGAATAAGAGGTCCAGTTGGCAGGCAAAGGGGAATAATTCATCAAAGAAGCAAGGAGGTAAGAAAACCAAATATCCATCCTGTGAGAAGTGTGGTAAAATTCATCCTGGAGAATGCTTATCCATGTCTGGTAAGTGCTTTCGGTGTGGTAAGTCTGTTCATATTGCTTGTAACTGTAAGGAAGATGATCAAGCAGGCAATGAAAAGCCGATGGTAAGATGTTTTAAGTGTAATGAAATGGGTCATTATGCAAATGAGTGTCTAACGAAGAAATTGACTGGGGGAAAGCAGCCAGACTACAAGCATAAAGGGGTGGTGCAATCCTTTGCAACAACTCCAGTAGAAGTTGGGCCATCGAATGAAGTGGTATCAGGTACACTATTTGTCTGTTCAGATTATGCCAATGTGTTGTTTGATTCTGGGTCAACACACTCTTTCTTTTCTGAGAAGTTTTCTAGTAAATTGGAAATTCCATCTCAAGATATGAACCCTGAACTTATGGTAAAAACACCCGGAGGGAACGTTGAGACAAAAATGAATTATAAGAACCTTCCTATCCTTGTGTGTGGAAATAATCTACCAGCAAACCTTATTGTTTTTCCTCTAGTAGAGTTTGATGTTATTTTGGTAATGGATTGGCTTTCTATTTATCATGCTAAGATTGACTGCAGAGCTAAAATGGTTTCATTTCAGAATGATTTCCAGTTTGTGTACAAGAATGAACCCTTGATTTTGATAACATATTAGGAAGTTGAGAAACTAGTAAAAGATGGAAATGAATGTTACCTTGCAAATATTGTTGAAAATAAAGGAACTGTTCAGATTAATGATGTGCCAGTGGTAAATGAGTATCTTGATGTTTTTCCTGATGAGTTTCCTGGTATTATTCATGATCGAGAAGTTGAATTTACTATTTACTTAGTTCCTGATTCTAAGCCAATTTCAAAACCCCCTTATCGAATGGCTCAAGTTGAACTTTTAGAGTTAAAGAAAAAATTACATGAGTTATTAGATAAAGGTTTCATTCAACCTCGCACATCACCATGGGGTGCTCCGGTCTTGTTTGTTAAAAAGAAAGATGGCTCAATGAGACATTGCATTGATTATAGATCCTTGAATAATATTTCTGTTAAGAACAAGTATCCTTTGCCTCATATCGATGATTTGTTTGATCAGCTCCAGGGAGCTCAGTATTTTTCGAAGATTGACTTGAGGTCGGGGTACCATCAGTTGAAAGTAAAAGAAGAAGACGTTCTGAAGCCTGTATTCCGTACTAGATATGGCCATTATGAATTTTTAGTTATGCCTTTTGGGTTAACCAATGCACCTATTGTATTCATGGACCTTATGAATAGAATTTTCCATGAGTTCTTGGATAATTTTGTCGTTGTTTTCATCGATGATATTTTAGTGTTTTCTAAATGTAAAGAGGAGCATGAAATTCATATAAGGGTTATCTTGCAAACCTTAAAGGAAAATAAACTATATGGAAAATTCAGCAAGTGTGAGTTTTGGTTACAACAAATTTCTTTCCTGGGTCACATTGTTTCAAAAGATGGCATAAATGTTGATCCTTCTAAAACAAAAGTTGTTGATGAATGGACGAGACCCACAAATGTAACCGAGATCTGTAGTTTTCTTGGTTTGGCAGGTTACTACCAAAGGTTTGTTGAAAATTGTTCATGGTTATCTCATCCAATGACTAAGCTAACTCGTACGGGTGTTAAGTTCATCTGGACAAAAGAATGTGATGATTGTTTTCAGGAGTTGAAAAGAAGATTGGTGAATGCTCCAGTTTTGGAACTTCCTTCCAGGAATGGTGAGTTTCTTATATACAGTGATGCTTCATTGAAGGGACTTGGATGTTTCCTTATGCAGAATGATCAGGTAATTGCTTATGCTTCACGTCAGTTGAAAAATCATGAGGTAAATTACCCCACACATGATTTGGAATTAGCTGCTGTTGTTTTTGATTTAAAAATTTGGAGGCATCATTTGTATGGAGTAAAGTGTGAAATATATACTAATCACAAAATTTTAAAGTATATATTCACTCATAAAGAATTGAACATGAGATAGAGGAGATGGCTGGAATTAATCAAGGATTATGATTGTACAATTCACTACCATCCGGGAAAAGCTAATAAAGTTGCTGATGCTTTGAGTCAAAAAAGTAATGCTTCATTAACGATGTTGCGTTTGGAACTTGATCCATTGTTTTTTGATTTGATGAACTTTGGAATAGAAGTTGTTGGTGCAGGATGTCCTTCTGTTTTTTTTCAGGTATCAGTGAAATCTTCTCTATCAGATAGAATCAAGCAAGCACATAAGCAAGACAGTGAGTTGCAGAAAAAGGTAGAGCTGGTTCAGAAGGGTAAGTTTCCTGAATTCAACATTGATAATGATTTTGTTTTGAGGTTTGGAAATAGATTATGTGTCCCTGATGATTCACAATTGAAGAATGAGTTGTTATGTGAGGATCATAGTTCCCCATTTTCAGTTCATCCTGGCAGTACTAAGATGTACAGAGATCTGTGGGAGTATTACTGGTGGGATGGAATGAAAAGGGATATTACTGATTTTACTGTGAAGTGTTTGACTTGTCAGCAGGTTAAAGCAGAGCCACAGTTACCGAAAGGGATGCTTCAGCCTTTACCAGTGCCATAGTGGAAATGTGAAAACATTTCCATGGACTTTGTTGTGGGATTACCGAGGACATCTCGAGGTAATAATGCAATCTAGGTTATTGTTGATCGCTTGACAAAATCTGCTCATTTCCTTGCTATACGAGATAATTTTTCACTAGATCAACTTTCCCTTTTGTATCTTAAAGAGATAGTCAGGTTACATGGATTTCCTCTCTCCATTGTGTTCGATCGTGATCCCATTTTACTTCTAACTTTTGGAAAGGCCTTCAGAAGTCGTTGGGTACTGAATTAAATTTTAGTACAGCTTTTCATCCTCAATTAGATGGGCAGTCAGAACAAACAATTCAGACCTTGGAGGATATGCTACGAGCTTGTCCGATGGATTATTAGGGAAGTTGGGACCAACATCTTTCTTTGGTTGAGTTTTCTTATAATAACAGTTTTCATTCTAGTATACAGATGGCACCATTTGAGGCATTATATGGGAATCGGTGTCGAACACCAGCATTTTGGGATAAAGTGGGTGAAAGGAAGCTGATGGGACCAGAATTGGTAGAAGAGATGGCAGAAAAAGTTCAGTTGATTCAAAAACACATGAGAACAGCTCAGAGCAGGCAGAAGAGTTATGCGGATAACCGGAGGAAGGATCTATCTTTCGAGGTAGGTGATCATGTTTTTCTCAAGGTTTCTCCATGGAAAAGTGTGTTGCGATTTGGTAAGAAAGGAAAGCTGAGTCCAATGTTCATTAGTATAAGGCCCCAGCCTTAAACCTTACTTAATCTTGAGTTATTACAAGATTACACATTGAGGATCTTTTCAGGTTTAGAGTTTTAGAGAATTAGATCATGAAACTTGCATTACATTCCACATTTAAACAAAGTGGTTACATAAAAGACAATATTCATTCTTCCCATCAACAGAAACCTATTTAAAATAAAACACGGATTCTTTCTTGACACATCCTTGACACTATCATCACATCATGTACCCTTCCCTTGACCTGTGAAAAACATTTCAAAAACTTGGGATGAGCATAAAAAGCTCAGTAAGGGTTATAAAAATATGGAAAGGAAACATGAGTTCAGAAATACATAAGAATGAAATCATACTTTACCCATAAAACATAGGCACTTTAACATACCTCATAAAACCATGAATAAATCATAGAAAACATAAGACATAAAGGTAACTTGAGGCATTCATAACATTCTTAAGTAGGGAGTAACCCTCTTGGTTACGTTTTGGAATACCCATCACAGTATATTCCCTAAAATCTCTTCGGAGAAACCTTAACGTTTCACTCCTTCGCGTTACCCAATGCATTGGAGAGCTATATCGGGCTCACCCGCCCTTAGTTTATCACGGAACCACCCGTTTTCATAACAATGCCCAAGAACCATAACATAAACGTATCACATAAAACATGCATAAAGGAAACAAAACATTTCCACATTTCAATCACAATATAACATTTTAGTATTTTGAAATAATGAATCCATACAAAAAGAAACCATTTCCAAAACCATTTAAAACATTTAATAAAGAGATTTTTGAATCAAAGTGTCCCATACCACCTTGAAGCTTAAAATTTTAAACCATTAATATCCATATAAATAAATCCTTAAAACCATTTTGAAAACATGGATATTAATAAGAACAAATAATTAAAACATTTAAAACGATATTTTGGTTAAAGGGGTTTTACCAAAATTAGAGACACTTGAATACAATAATTGAGGAATAACATTTAGTCAGAACTTTATAATATCATGAGAATAAATGGATTCATGATATAATACTCCAACGGACAGTATATACACCATATAAGAGTGAATTGGTTCATAACAACAATGAACCCTCAATAGAAATGTCAAATGTGATGAAATCCCTTATAAAGAAGGTATCCTTAAATTAAGGACAAATCAATCTCAAAAATATGTGTGACAAATATAAATACACCCAATATAAGTGGATATTAAGTGTAAAACAATAAAAGGTCATTCACACATATTCAATGGATGACATATTCAATGACTACATGTTGAACCCAAAGAAATCGAAATTGGGTTAAAAAGTTCCCTTGACAGCCTAACAGCATCATATCAAAATGAGTTGATGAGAGATAAAAAGTGTATCTCATCACTTGGACATAAAATTTACATCAATAAGGATGTATGAGAACATATCCCAACATAAAAATATGTAAATTAAAAGACCCAATAAAAGAAGTCTTTTAAAAAAGAGGAGGGTGAAAGGTTCCCTTACCGACTTGGGTATCTTTCAAAACATACACCCCATGAAAGAAAGACAATAGATCATTGATGTAAATACTCATAAACGAAAGTATATTACACAAAGAGTAGAATAATGGGCAGTACATACACCACTCAATGGAATTTGTGGCAAATGTAGCATAAATCTCACGGGAATAAAAGTGAGATGAAAAATCCCTTACGAAAACTCGGTAGCCTAACGGCAACACATAAAACTCCCGAATATGGATTGATGAGAGTGAATAGGATCTCTCATCAAATGAACATAAAAATTACAGTAGGAGTAATATAAAATAACATCCCATTCATAATAAAGATGAGCTTAAAAGAAATTACATAAAAGAGTGTACTTAAAAAGAAAGAGAGTTGTAGGATCCCTTACCTCGGGTCCGACTTGACTCGATCGTTCTTTAATCTCCTGAATAATAAACTTGAGTTAATTTCTAATTCCTTAAGAACCCTTTTTTAAGTTCATTATTACTTTTATACCACTTGTTACCATGTCACAAACATTATGTAATCATTTAAGTTAATAATATTTGTTTTGCCGATATTTGGTTCTTAAGTCGAAAGTGGTCTTCTTACAATTACATGTTGTTCGTGTGGCCAAATGTTTATTATATCCAGAATTTTATTCATTATGTAGATATCATATATTTCATATATATCCAGTACATTCATGCATTTATAACATTACATAATCATTTAGAGGTAAGAAATGAAATGCACCGTTCATGGAGACGGTAAGCCGTACGTACGCATGAACGCTACTTTCATTTCTATTTCGTATTTTATAGAATGGAATAATAATGATATAAAGGTATATTATAATTCCAGTATAATATCATATATAATATCATATTTCCATCCTTTATACATCCCACATATGGTATTTAACGAATCAAATCACTTTGAGGGGGCGGTAGTCCGCACTTCCTTAAATGAAGATATCGCGTATACCCATAATGGAAGCCATAAAGGTAAGACAAAAATGAAAAATACAGAAGCATAAATATAACATATACATATTATATATCATATATAAAAATAGTGACATCATAATGGCCACCTTTGAAGGTGTTAAATGAGTATTGAACAATCATCGTTTCGGGAGGCAGAATTTCGCCATCCACGGAAACCGTATGTTCTTTAACCATTTGATGCAGTTGTGTGAGAGTGTAGCTCAAATAAATATTATAACAACATCCTAGTATATTGAAGATACTGGTGTTGTTACAAAAGAAGTAAATAAAAATAGTTTAGGGGGTTGGAGAAGCAAAATAAAACAAATGAACATGAGAGAATGAATTACCTTTAAAAGTGTAACTCCTTTTGATTTAAGCCTAAAGGCTTCCTTTGAAAGGATTCTGCCCAAAGGGAGTCCTCTAGGATGAGGAGAGGGATGTGGATAGAGCAAATGGGCAGGGGTTGGCCGAGCCAAAGGCTTGAGAAGTGTATGGAATGAGGTAGAGGTGGGGGCCTTTTATAAGAGGAGAGGAGGGGCACTTTTGGAAAGTAAAGAAAAATTACATTATTTGAAAATGTGTTTCGGTTTCAAAAGGTCCCACATTGATAGAATTCGTGGATAAGGTGATAAGGCTTCGAAATCCACTCATCCAAATGGTTTTGGACATGTGTAGGTTGTAGATTTTCCATTATCTTTCCATTTTAATTAAATCGTCAAATAATGATGTCATCACTGCATCATTATTATGTCATAAATAATTAAATTTCTTTAATGTCTAAAAATTATTAAAAAAATACTATGATATAGGAAATCGTTTTATCTTTCCAATGACTATTTATAATCAAAATATGGACTTGTATAACCCCACTTAAAAATTGTTTTCGTAAAACATATTATGTTTGTGTCATTTTCACTTTAACATTAAATAAAAATATATTAAAGTCATTTTCCAACTAAAGTGGCTCCATGGGGTCCCCAAGTTGGCCCATGGCTTGTCATGGTCGGCCATGACACAACCAATAAGGTTGGGACATGTGTCTAGGTCATTTCATATTATTAAAGCATTATTTATACCTTAAACTATACTAATTACCACTAATCGCGATTAAAAACTTAATAAGTTACTATTCACCAAAAAATTATTTTTATCCCATTGAACCACATTTTACTTCTTAATGACAACCATGTATGTCGGATTTTTGAAATTAAAAACACAATGATGGAAAAATTTCATTTAAACGGAAAATCAGTCTTTATAAGTACCACTTAGTGGTTTCACTATTCATCAAAAATTGAAGTTTTTCAGAAAATTACCAAAAATTCACCCTAAGCTATATTTGATATTACGAATTCAAAAATGAAGTCCGTTTTACAAAATTCAAAACATATTAGTCACATAAATTAATTTAATAATTAATTTCCGCTGTCAGAGCAAATAGAGTGTTTTTATAAAACAATAAGTATCAAAAGATTGACACTAGTTTAAGTCCGATTTCAAAGTGAAATTGATTCCAACGACCACTATTGGTTTTAATGGTAAAAATATTTTCTAATTTCACTTTAAAACCAATTAAAAAGATAATCTAATCATATAAATAAATTATATTTAAAAGAGGTTTTGAATTAAAATACAACATTTTA
The DNA here is from genome assembly GCA_963277665.1 of Viscum album. Lineage (NCBI taxonomy): Eukaryota > Viridiplantae > Streptophyta > Magnoliopsida > Santalales > Viscaceae > Viscum > Viscum album. The sequence continues at coordinate 253,322,498 of OY728128.1, read as the reverse complement.
CACTATTCATTAAAAAAATGAACTTTATCAGAAAAATACCAAAAATTTACACAAAGTAAAATTTGATGTCCCGATTCTTAATAAGAGTTTTATTTGGTCCAAAAGAATGTATAAGAGTGATCAAAACTATATTTAATGATAGTTCTCCATCAAAAGGCGATAAGTGAACCTTTAGTGAAAACTAGGGCATATATGCCTAAAATTGAATTCTTTCCGTATTTTAAGTCTCTATCCTTTATTGGATAATTGTAAAAACATTTAAAAAAATATATAATCATATTTCAGTTATTTCTATCCATTCCCGCCATTACAACGGCTACATGTTAACTACCATTTAAAATAATATTATTTTATTATTAGAGTGCAACGTAAGATTCCCAAGAAACTCGTTGTTGCGTGTTGGGTACGCCATCGAGCATAGTGTCCCCTTTAAAGTCATTTAAATATTTTATTCACAAATAGGGATAAATATGAAATGTCATATTCTTTATTTACCTGGGATGTTACATCCTTCCCCCCTTTTGGGAATTGCGTCCTCGCAATTTTAAAATTGCGCTTGGAAACATCCTTGAAAGTCCCACATCGGAACAAAAGTCGGTAAAACAAACACTTTAAAATAAAGAAAGATAAGTACAAAGGTCACCCGAGTTAACCCATACTAGGATTCCAAGTATGAAAATATGGACATGGAGGAGAAAACATAGGGTCATGTTCTTATGGAGAGTGATAGAAAACATGTTTAGGAGAAAGTTAACAATGAGAAAATCACAAACTTGTGATGGGTTAAACGGTATTCGATTCCCCAGTAGGAAAAGTTAATATACAACATTTTTGTTTTAAGTTACTTTTTATTGAGGAATTTATTCATAAGGAAACATAATCACTTATCATATTGACTTTCAACTTTTATTATATTCCTTACACAAACTCATATTTTCTCCAAAAGACGAGTATTTAGGAAGACTTGTTCACATTAAGAGTACTATAATCAACTTCTAGAGGATCACCTAATCCACAAAAGAGAACTATGTACATCCTATGTCTTTAGGCTTAAACCAGAACCAAAACCAAAAAGGTTAGTACAAGATCAGATAATCCAGAAAAGGATAACCCCTTATAAAAAGAAAATCTATTCTTAATCACCAAAATTTGTCCAACAAAACCCAAAGTTCAACGAGGACCATCCGATAAACAATTTGTCCATAAAATTGTTCAAAGTAAACCAATATAAGATTGAAACCCAAATATTTGAAGGATTTAGTCACATTGTCTTCCAAGTTAAATCGTAACATTTATCTCCAAACAACATTAGTTGCTCCTAAAGTCTCGTATTGAAAAGTAATTAACCTAATCACATATCCTCCATGATAGGTTAATCATTTTTATAAGTAACCCAAAATCAAATTACTCTTAATTCATAAAATCATATAACTAGAATGAATCAGTCAAACTAACCAGGGACTTCACGTAGTCCAGTGGTAGGCGATAAATACCAGTCGCACTTTGGTTGTGGGTTCGATTCTCGCAGCTTTGTCCGACGCGACGGGTTGTCACACGGTCTGCGTGTTGTCCTTTTTTCAAAACTATATAATTCTCAAAACATTCCCCAAAACTAGATAAAATCTTCAGAAATATTCACTACATATTTTAACCTCAATTTTATCTCATGCCTTCCACTTCAATCATAACATTTAGTAACCCATAATTTCCTCAAAAGTAAGGATCATATAAACCCAAATGGTTCTTTATAACTATGTCCACAAAAGAAAAGATAACTATTCCTTGGATAAAATTTGGCTATATTAAACATCAGGGTTACACATAATATAAAAAGTCTTCTAATGTAACCCCATCATCAAAAGAGAATTGATAATCTTAAGAATTTCACCATAACTCTTGAAGCCCTTATATGTTGACATCTTACTCATTCAACATTCTTCATGATCCATTATCCATTCCTTTCCAACCTATTCCGAAATACCTCTTTCCTACAAACAAAATCATGAATCATATCCTAAGATTCCAAAATAAGAAAACAATAGTCATGAAATAGTACATACCTTTGATTGGTCATTGTCAATTTCTTCATCCTCAATTGGAATGGCATTAGGTATTGGTAAACGAACATTTGTACGCTCTTGGTGACCCCATTCACGAAACTTCTTCATAGAACATGTGTTTGCATAATGACCATGCACACCACATTTAAAACATTCAATTGATCCCTCAGAAAGAACTTCTTTCCCTTTCCTCGAGTCAACTGGATGCTTCCTTTTTCCATGGCAAGTTCTTGCTTTATGACCTTCATTTCCACATCTATAGAATATTTCTGTCCCTTTGAAACATTTTCCTAGGTGTTTCTTTCCACATCTTTGACACATAGGTTTTTGAGCACACATACCTTTATGATTATTACCTGTACTTCCGTAGGGATTTGTTTCTTGCATATATGATGCCTTAGAGAAAACTCCAAGGTTTAGGTGGTCAATCATGACTCCAGATAGTTGGTTGAGGATAATCAGAAGAGTTCTCATTATAGCTCCCATATCATTCAGTTTTTTGCTCAAAAAACTGTCACAGTTTCCTTCACATCCACTGTTACCTTGGTGCCTGCTAGATCCAGCCATTTACTAAAACCAAAAAAGGTCAGTGTGAGTATATCAACAAAACCATCATGTACTAATGAGGAAGATAAACACTATGATACACTTACTCATTTACTTTATCTAAAACTAGGACTCTTTCTGAAATCCTAACCATTATGGTAATGTCACTTATGCTTAAAGAGTACCCTAACCTCTAAAGTTATCTAAACCGACCTTTGATACAAACTATAAGGCCCCAGCCTTAAACCTTACTTAATCTTGAGTTATTACAAGATTACACATTGAGGATCTTTTCAGGTTTAGAGTTTTAGAGAATTAGATCATGAAACTTGCATTACATTCCACATTTAAACAAAGTGGTTACATAAAAGACAATATTCATTCTTCCCATCAACAGAAACCTATTTAAAATAAAACACGGATTCTTTCTTGACACATCCTTGACACTATCATCACATCATGTACCCTTCCCTTGACCTGTGAAAAACATTTCAAAAACTTGGGATGAGCATAAAAAGCTCAGTAAGGGTTATAAAAATATGGAAAGGAAACATGAGTTCAGAAATACATAAGAATGAAATCATACTTTACCCATAAAACATAGGCACTTTAACATACCTCATAAAACCATGAATAAATCATAGAAAACATAAGACATAAAGGTAACTTGAGGCATTCATAACATTCTTAAGTAGGGAGTAACCCTCTTGGTTACGTTTTGGAATACCCATCACAGTATATTCCCTAAAATCTCTTCGGAGAAACCTTAACGTTTCACTCCTTCGCGTTACCCAATGCATTGGAGAGCTATATCGGGCTCACCCGCCCTTAGTTTATCACGGAACCACCCGTTTTCATAACAATGCCCAAGAACCATAACATAAACGTATCACATAAAACATGCATAAAGGAAACAAAACATTTCCACATTTCAATCACAATATAACATTTTAGTATTTTGAAATAATGAATCCATACAAAAAGAAACCATTTCCAAAACCATTTAAAACATTTAATAAAGAGATTTTTGAATCAAAGTGTCCCATACCACCTTGAAGCTTAAAATTTTAAACCATTAATATCCATATAAATAAATCCTTAAAACCATTTTGAAAACATGGATATTAATAAGAACAAATAATTAAAACATTTAAAACGATATTTTGGTTAAAGGGGTTTTACCAAAATTAGAGACACTTGAATACAATAATTGAGGAATAACATTTAGTCAGAACTTTATAATATCATGAGAATAAATGGATTCATGATATAATACTCCAACGGACAGTATATACACCATATAAGAGTGAATTGGTGCATAACAACAATGAACCCTCAATTGAAATGTCAAATGTGATGAAATCCCTTATAAAGAAGGTATCCTTAAATTAAGGACAAATCAATCTCAAAAATATGTGTGACAAATATAAATACACCCAATATAAGTGGATATTAAGTGTAAAACAATAAAAGGTCATTCACACATATTCAATGGATGACATATTCAATGACTACATGTTGAACCCAAAGAAATCGAAATTGGGTTAAAAAGTTCCCTTGACAGCCTAACAGCATCATATCAAAATGAGTTGATGAGAGATAACAAGTGTATCTCATCACTTGGACCTAAAATTTACATCAATAAGGATGTATGAGAACATATCCCAACATAAAAATATGTAAATTAAAAGACCCAATAAAAGAAGTCTTTTAAAAAAGAGGAGGGTGAAAGGTTCCCTTACCGACTTGGGTATCTTTCAAAACATACACCCCATGAAAGAAAGACAATAGATCATTGATGTAAATACTCATAAACGAAAGTATATTACACAAAGAGTAGAATAATGGGCAGTACATACACCACTCAATGGAATTTGTGGCAAATGTAGCATAAATCTCACGGGAATAAAAGTGAGATGAAAAATCCCTTACGAAAACTCGGTAGCCTAACGGCAACACATAAAACTCCCGAATATGGATTGATGAGAGTGAATAGAATCTCTCATCACATGAACATAAAAATTACAGTAGGAGTAATATAAAATAACATCCCATTCATAATAAAGATGAGCTTAAAAGAAATTACATAAAAGAGTGTACTTAAAAAGAAAGAGAGTTGTAGGATCCCTTACCTCGGGTCCGACTTGACTCGATCGTTCTTTAATCTCCTGAATAATAAACTTGAGTTAATTTATAATTCCTTAAGAACCCTTTTTTAAGTTCATTATTACTTTTATACCACTTGTTACCATGTCACAAACATTATGTAATCATTTAAGTTAATAATATTTGTTTTGCCGATATTTGGTTCTTAAGTCGAAAGTGGTCTTCTTACAATTACATGTTGTTCGTGTGGCCAAATGTTTATTATATCCAGAATTGTATTCATTATGTAGATATCATATATTTCATATATATCCAGTACATTCATGCATTTATAACATTACATAATCATTTAGAGGTAAGAAATGAAATGCACCGTTCATGGAGACGGTAAGCCGTACGTACGCATGAACGCTACTTTCATTTCTATTTCGTATTTTATAGAATGGAATAATAATGATATAAAGGTATTTTATAATTCCAGTATAATATCATATATAATATCATATTTCCATCCTTTATACATCCCACATATGGTATTTAACGAATCAAATCACTTTGAGGGGGCGGTAGTCCGCACTTCCTTAAATGAAGATATCGCGTATACCCATAATGGAAGCCATAAAGGTAAGACAAAAATGAAAAATACAGAAGCATAAATATAACATATACATATTATATATCATATATAAAAATAGTGACATCATAATGGACACCTTTGAAGGTGTTAAATGAGTATTGAACAATCATCGTTTCGGGAGGCAGAATTTCGCCATCCACGGAAACCGTATGTTCTTTAACCATTTGATGCAGTTGTGTGAGAGTGTAGCTCAAATAAATATTATAACAACATCCTAGTATATTGAAGATACTGGTGTTGTTACAAAAGAAGTAAATAAAAATAGTTTAGGGGGTTGGAGAAGCAAAATAAAACAAATGAACATGAGAGAATGAATTACCTTTAAAAGTGTAACTCCTTTTGATTTAAGCCTAAAGGCTTCCTTTGAAAGGATTATGCCCAAAGGGAGTCCTCTAGGATGAGGAGAGGGATGTGGAGAGAGCAAATGGGCAGGGGTTGGCCGAGCCAAAGGCTTGAGAAGTGTATGGAATGAGGTAGAGGTGGGGGCCTTTTATAAGAGGAGAGGAGGGGCACTTTTGGAAAGTAAAGAAAAATTACATTATTTGAAAATGTGTTTCGGTTTCAAAAGGTCCCACATTGATAGAATTCGTGGATAAGGTGATAAGGCTTCGAAATCCACTCATCCAATTGGTTTTGTACATGTGTAGGTTGTAGATTTTCCATTATCTTTCCATTTTAATTAAATCGTCAAATAATGATGTCATCGCTGCATCATTATTATGTCATAAATAATTAAATTTATTTAATGTTTAAAAATTATTAAAAAAATACTATGATATAGGAAATCTTTGTATCTTTCCAATTACTATTTATAATCAAAATTTGGACTTGTATAACCCCACTTAAAAATTGTTTTCGTAAAACATATTATGTTTGTGTCATTTTCACTTTAACATTAAATAAAAATATATTAAAGTCATTTTCCAACTAAAGTGGCTCCATGGGGTCCCCAAGTTGGCCCATGGCTTTTCATGGTCGGCCATGACACAACCAATAAGGTTGGGACATGTGTCTAGGTCATTTCATATTATTAAAGCATTATTTATACCATAAACTATACTAATTACCACTAATCGCGATTAAAAACTTAATAAGTTACTATTCACCAAAAAATTATTTTTATCCCATTGAACCACATTTTACTTCTTAATGACAACCATTTATGTCGGATTTTTGAAATTAAAAACACAATGATGGAAAAATTTCATTTAAACGGAAAATCGGTCTTTATAAGTACCACTTAGTGGTTTCACTATTCATCAAAAATTGAAGTTTTTCAGAAAATTACCAAAAATTCACCCTAAGCTATATTTGATATTACGAATTCAAAAATGATGTCCGTTTTACAAAATTCAAAACATATTAGTCACATAAATTAATTTAATAATTAATTCCCGCTGTCAGAGCAAATAGCGTGTTTTTATAAAACAATAAGTATCAGAAGATTGACACTAGTTTAAGTCCGATTTCAAAGTGAAATTGATTCCAACGACCACTATTGGTTTTAATGGTAAAAATATTTTCTAATTTCACTTTAAAACCAATTAAAAAGATAATCTAATCATATAAATAAATTATATTTAAAAGAGGTTTTGAATTAAAATACAACATTTTACACTATTCATTAAAAAATGAACTTTATCAGAAAAATACCAAAAATTTACACAAAGTAAAATTTGATGTCCCGATTCTTAATAAGAGTTTTATTTGGTCCAAAAGAATGTATAAGAGTGATAAAAACTATATTTAATGATAGTTCGCCATCAAAAGGCGATAAGTGAACCTTTAGTGAAAACTAGGGCATATATGCCTAAAATTGAATTCTTTCCGTATTTTAAGCCTCTATCTTTTTTTGGATAATTGTAAAAACATTTAAAAAAATATATAATCATATTTCAGTTATTTCTATCCATTCCCGCCATTACAACGGCTACATGTTAACTACCATTTAAAATAATATTATTTTATTATTAGAGTGCAACGTAAGATTCCCAAGAAACTCGTTGTTGCGTGTTGGGTACGCCATCGAGCATAGCGTCCCCTTTAAAGTCATTTAAATATTTTATTCACAAATATGGATAAATATGAAATGTCATATTCTTTATTTACCTGGGATGTTACAATTAGACCATATGAAATTCTGGAGAGAGTTGGATCAGTTGCATACAGAGTGGCATTACTTTCGAGTTTATCTCAGGTACACAATGTTTTTCATGTTTCGATGCTGAGAAAGTATATGCCAGATCCATCTCATGTTTTGAGTCCATAGGTAGTTCAGCTGGAAGATAACCTATCTTATGAGGAACAACCGGTCTAGATTCTTGACCACAGGGAGTAGGTGTTACGGAATAATGTGATTCATCATGTAAAGGTTTTGTGGAAAAACCACATGATTGAAGAGGCAACATGGGATACTAAAAATGCAATGAGGGATAAATACGCCCACTTATTCGGTAAGTAAATAAATTGCGAGGACGCAATTTTATAAAGGGGGTAAGGATGTAACATCCCAAGTAAGTAATGAATAATATATATTTTTATCTATGTCTATTAATGAATTAGATAGTGTTTTAGAGGCTTAAAATGAAAATAAATCCAATCTCAAGCATGGAATACACTAATAATTTTAAAAGATTGTTTTACTACCTTTTGATGGAAAACCATTTTTAAATCTATCTTTTGACAATTTTATAAGCTATTTTTTTTTCAAAATAAACTTATCCTTTATTATTGGGACATCAAAATTTACTTTGTGTGAATTTTTGGTATTTTTCGATAAAGTTCATTTTTTAATGAATAGTGAAAAAATGTTGTATTTTAATTCAAAACCTCTTTTTAATCAAATTTATTTATATGATTAGATTATATTTTGAATTGGATTTAATGTGAAATTAGAATATATTTTTACCATTTAATCCAATGGTGGTCATTGGAATCAATTTCACATTGAAATTGGACTTAAACTAGTGTCAATCTTTTGATATTTATTGTTTCATAAAAACATGCTATTTGTCATGACAGCGGGAATTAATTATTAAATTAATTAATGTGACTTATATGATTTTAATTTTTTAAAATAGACATCATTTTTGAATTCAGAATATAAAATATATCATAGGGTGAAGTTTTGTTATTTTTCTGAAAAACTTCAATTTTTGATGAATAGTGAAACCACTAAGTGGTAGTTAAAGAAACTGATTTTTCGTTTAAATGAAACTTTGTCACTTCTGTGATTTTATTTTCAAAAATCTTACATACATGGTTTTCATTAAGAAGTAAAATTTGGTTCAATGAGATTAAAATAATTTTTTGGTGAATAGTAACTTTTAAGTTCATAATCGCGATTAGAGGTAATTAGTGTAGTTTAAGGTAAAAATAATGTTTTAATAATATGAGATGAGCTTGACACATGTCCTACACTAATTGGATGTGTCATGGACAACCCAGAAAATCCATGGGTCAACTTGGGGACCCCATGGAGCCACTTTGGTTGGGAAATGACATAAATAACTTTTTATTAAATGTTAAAGTAAAAATGACACAAACATGAGATGTTTTACTAAAACAAATTTTGACATGGGGTTATACAAGTCAGATTTTTGAATATAAATATTCATTATAATGATAAAAATATTTCCTACATCATGATATTTTTTTTATAATTTTTATACATTAAATATATTAAATTATTTATGACATCATGATGATGCAGCGATTACCTCATTAATAAAGGATTTAAATAAAATGAAAAGATAATGTAAAATATATGACCTAAACATGTCCAAAACCTATTAGATGGGTATATTTAGATCCCTTATAACCCTATACTAGAATTAAATCAATTTGGGACCTCTTAAATCCTAATCTCATTTTAAAATAATGTAATTTTTCTTTACTTTCCAAGAGTACCCCTCCTCCACTCTTATAAAAGGCCCCCAACTCTACCTATTTACCCACACTTCCAAAGCCTTTGGCTCGGCGAAAACCTGCCCATTTTGTCTCTCCAAATCCCTCTCTTACTCCTTGAAGCCTCACTTTTGGAAGAAGTCTTCACAAAGAAGCCTTTGAGCTCAAATCTAAGAGAGTTACCCGATTTTGAGGTAATGTGTTCACTTGTGTTCTTTTGTTTTATTTTTCTTCTCCAACCCCTTAAACTCTTTTTATTCATTTATTTTGTAACAAATATAGTATATTAAATATACTAGGATGTTGTTATATTAATCATTCGAGCTACACTTACACACATCTACATCTAATGGTTAAAGAACATATTGTTTTTTTGGTTGGCGAATTTCTGCCTCACGAAACGATGATTGTTCAATCTTCTATTAAACACCTTTAATGGTTCCATTAAGATGTCACTATATTTATATATGATATATATTATTTTTATGTTTCCATTATTATTCTGTATTTTTAATTTGTGGTATACCTTTATGGTTTCCATTGTGGGTAAACGCGATAATTTCATTTTAGGAAGTGCAGACTACCGCCCCCTCAAAGTGATTTGATTCGTTAATGCCATATGTGGGATGTATAAAGGATGGATTTAAAGTTATTATATATGATGTTAAATTGGAATTATAATATACCTCTATATCATTATTATTTCTTCCCATTAAATTATGAGATAGAAATGAAAGTAGCGTTCATGCGTACGTACGGCTTACCGTCTCCATGAACGGTGCATTTCATTTCTTATCCCCAAATGTAATGTACTATTATAAGTACATATATATAATGGATATATATGATTTATGTTACATCTAAATGATTAATATAATTCTGGAATTAAAATATACATACCTCTCATTTAGTTTTAATTCCATTAATATGACAGAGAAATGAAAGTAGCGTTCATGCGTACGTACGGCCTACCGTCTCCATGAACGGTGCATTTCATTTCTTACCTCTAAATGATTATGTGATATTATAAATACATGTATATGCTAGATATATATTATATATATGATATCCAAATCAGGAATGTCATTCTGGATATAAAGAACCTTTGACCACACGAACAACATGTAATTGTAAGAAGTCCACTTTCGACTTAAGAACCAAATATCGACAAAACAAAAATTATTAACTTAATGATTAAATAATGTTTATAACATGGAAATAAGTGATATAAAAGGAATAATAATCTTGAAAAAGGTTCTTAAGAAATTAGAAATTAACTCAAGTTTATTATTCAGGACGTTAAAGAACGATCGAGTCAAGTCGGACCCGAGGTAAGGGACTTCGTCTCAATCTCCTTTCATTGAGGCATATTTCGTTTTATACACAACTTTATTTTATATGGTGTATAAACACCTTTGAATTTTACTTTTATACAAAAGGAATCTTTTTCTACGAAGCGTTTTACTAAATGAAAAAAAGGAATGTTTCTTTTAACGTATGTAGTGACAACGACATTTTCCGCCGCCGCGAGTATTATTTGGTCTTTGGCTTCCTCAACAAGCCATAATGTTTTTAAAATAAAATAAATACCATATACTCTTTTATGTATTTTTGTATTGAAAATGGTTTTGATAAAGGATTCTTTTATGTTAACATATTTAAATGATATATTGTGATTGAAATGTGGAAATGTTATCATTCCTTTATATTGGTTTTATGTTTTATGATTTTATATTGGTACTTGGACATTTGACGGGTGGTTACGTGATAAACCATATGACGTGTGGTGTTGTGAATACCAGGATGGGTGGTTACGTTATAACCTCCAATGCATTGGGTGTGGAAGTTGGCCGTATGGCTATTCTATTAAGTATGTATGGAAGTTGGCCGTATGGCTATTCCATTAAGTGATATGTGTGGAAGTCAACCGTATGGTTATTCCACTTAAGTATGTTTATGTCCCAATTTACCTTTATATGTTATGTGATCTTTTATGGGTTTTATGGTAATATTTTGGTTACAAAAGGTTAAGTAATGATCTGGTATTCAGTGAAGAGTTTTTACTACTTCATAAAGGTGAAAAGTATTACTTTGATAAAGTATACATGGTTTACTTGTTGTTTTGATAAACTAACAGTTTTCATTCTTTGTGTATCCCTTACTGAGCTCTTTATGCTCACCCCATGTTTTTGAAATGTTTTTCACAGGACCTAACGTGGAATAGGGTCAAGGATGGGATCAAGGGAAAGTAATGCTATATCAAACTTGGAACTAGACTTGTTTCTTTTTAAGAGTTTTTTTTATTCTATGGAAACTTAGATGAAGTGGCTACTTTGTAATCTTTTGAGATGTAGTAGTTATGTTCTAATTCTCTAAAACTCTAAACCTGAAAAGATCCTAAATGTGAATTATTCATTTAATTCAATATTAAGATATGTTTTAGGTCGAGGCCTTATAATTAATATCCATGGTATAGAGACAAATACAAATTTCATGAGGAAATAATTGATTAGGGACTCCCATTCCCACGATGGTAGTTTCTCACAAGATCAATTAATATATATCATTACACTATGAAAGGATTTTAGTGGATGATTATAAAGATGTATATTATGGAATTTATCACCTTCTTCCTTACCTATCAAAACATATAGGTGAAGCATTACTGCTCAGGAAAGTTACTCCAACGATTTCTAGTGTTGGTATATAAATGGGATGAGGTGAAGATAGATTTTGTTATGGGGTTACCTAAAACACTGAGGGGTTGAAATATATTTTGTTTTGGGATTTATTTTTTGACAAACAGCATGCACTTCTTGCATATTTGGGAGACCTAATTAGTGGATGAATTTTGTAGATTGTATATTTGATAGATTGTGCAGTTTCATGGTGTACATATGAGTATCCTTTCTATTCAGGATGAACGCTTCACATAATGGTTTTGGAAAATAATATAGAATTTTATGGGAACTCAGTTAAATATGAGTATGATATATCATCTATATACTGATAAAAACCTAAGTGGAAAATCAAAAATTAACGAAATGTTTTTAAAGAATGTGTGATCAATTTTGGGGGAGAATGGGATGAATATATGACTTTGGTAGAGTATTAAAGTAATAATATATTCCATACTTCAATTCATATGGATATGTTTGGGTCTATTTATGATTTACCATGTATTTCACCAATGTGATTTTAATATATAGGAGAGTCTATAGTGATAGATTCAAGGAAAGCGTTGGAAACATTTGAGTAGTCGCAGTTAATTCATAATAGGTTTATTATTTCTCAGAGTAGGTATAATTATTATGACAACCAATGGAAACAAATCATAGAGTTCATAGTGGGTAACCATGTGTTATTAGGGGTTTCACCTCAGGTGGGGCATTGAAGTCTATAGAAATAGGGTATACTAGTGCTAAAAAAATTTGGTTCGTTTGATATTGTTGAATTGATCGGGATAATATCTTATCGTTAGGATCTTCATAAACATTATAAAGTAATGAATATTATGTTTCATTTGTTACAACATCAGAAATATGATCTGTATCTAATTAATGTGAGTGATAATGAGGATTTTGATTTAGAGTCACATTCTTTGTTCGAGGAATGTTTGGTGCTGGTCATAGACCGTAGTGATAAATTCTATTAAGGGAATATGGTAACTCTTTTTTATGTATTATGTAAGTATGGATACATCTAAATGGAGACTTGGAAATTAGATCAATATGTTTGGGATAAATGTGCCGCATAGCTTCAAAATCGGGGAAATTACTTTTTCACCCCTAATGCCTTATTACATAAATCTTCTTTATTCCTCCCTCTCATTGAAAAACAACACTTTTTCTTGATCTCACTTATCCTCTCAATATAGGATTTAAGCTTCCTTAATCATATTATGTTTAAATCACTCACCATTCATCTTTTTTATCTCTATCTATAATCTATACTTAAATCTAGATTTTTTATTCAATTCTATTTCTGTATGGGATGTTAAATATGCGAGAGCTAATATGACCTATTTTCATGGAATTGGTATATTTCTCCAATTTCTCTCATTATAGATCAAATATTAATTAAACACAGGATAATGGTCCATAAGCCAAGATAAGGTCAGTGTTCTTGTTATATTTCCCTAAATCCTTGATTTTTATATTATGTGTCATCGTGCTATGAATTGGACCTTTTATTTGATGCCTCCTTAATTTATAATTAAATAAATGAATGGATTCCACCTTATTTAGGGTAGTCCTAGAGAAATAACCTAATCATAAAAGGATTTACACCTCAACACAAGCTACCCCTTAGGGTGTGTCACCATTAAAGGAACATGAACCTTTTCTTAAAATAGAATTGCACCACTAATTGAGTTGTGTTGTATTGGAACTTCTGAATTTAATGTAATTCAAAATCAATAAAGGTGGTATGGCAGTCTATTTAAAGAGACATTTGTTTCTTCTTACTTGTGGATTGAGTTATCCTTAAGAACCAAATAGACAAAGGGGATTAAAGTAATTATTAAAGGGTATGGGATACCGATATCCTATTACCATCCAACATGTCATATCCAGAGTGATACAAGGGTTATGACTCATAATTTCCTATATATGATCATTGAGAATAATAAATTAAATTAATTTTAAATGTATTTTTTCATGTCAGGAAAATTCACATATTCTTATATATGATGCCTATGATGTCTCACCTAGTGAGTGGACTTATATTCTCCCATGAGAAAATACAGGTTACCTATTTGGAATTATAATAATGATCTCCAAGGGAATTGTATTATTTTATTACATGAGTAAAATATTGTTCTCTACATGTAATTACCAGGATGAGCATAGAGGAAGATTCCCAAATAACATGCCTAGTGTGATACTTGGGTTCCTATGTTGAATTCCATATATGGACTCTTGTGGTGATGGGTTTTTATACTACACCCAGAGTGATACTTGGATTCCATAATTATTTTTCCTAGGATGAGATTAGGTTGCTAATATATTTAAATGAAATATATTCCATGTCATGGAATATGCTTATAATCGTTCAACACTTTAGATACATAACTATCATGATTTATCTTCAAGTTATATGTCAAAATTTCCATGGGACTTGTTGACTACTCATATGATTATTATCAAATAGGAATTCCTTGGTTATAATCCCGAGTCATGTTCCTATAATATAATTGGATAATAATTAACAAACATTCATATACATTCTAGCTTAGGATGAAGTAATAAATATCCTAAGAGAATTCCAATGGGGACTTAGACTAACTTGAGTATATGTATTTCATTTACTATGTTTACTATTATAAATTCACACAGATTCATAGTATATAAATGGAATGTATAGTGCGAGACACCATTGGTGGTGGCTTACTATGTTTTACTCACACCATGTTCAGTCCGCCAATTAGTACCCAGACAGACTTCTTGGATGCAAGTAGGGCTCTTGAGTTCTGTACTATAATGGAGTACAGAAGTAGAGTATCGAGCTTATTCTTATGATTCCATTACAGATATTTTTTGGTCTGTTGTTCATTTTTAATATCATGTTATGTTTTAATGATTCTTTGTTCCTTATATTATTTTTTGAATAGAATACTAATACGACATCATTTTTTATATGACATTGATTATTTTTTATGCTTGTTTATTATTTTCTAGATGTTTTGTATTCCACTACAACTTATTATTTGTTTCTTGTATTTAAATTACTACAACTTTAACTAATTTATAACTATATTATACCACCATGATCCACTCTAATCATGAGGGTGTATTCTCCCACTTTACTATCATAGAACCACATTTCATGTTGGAAGCCTCTAGTGTATGGGGAGGCACACTTGAGACCATGTGGTCAACAATATTTGTTTACTTATGAGTAAATTAGTTCAAGGTCATTACACCTACAATGCGAATTCATTTATTAAACATCCCCATGTAACTTTGGTTTTGTTTTTAATATACAATTTACTTATGTTTCTTTGAGTCAATGAAGACTTTTTTTTCAAAGGTAGGTGGTCACTGGGTATTTACCAATGAATCTTAAATTTCACATTATATGAGTAGAAGAGAGTTTTAATTCATTTTCATCTTTTGGGGGGAATTACTTCCTACTATATGACTCTCTTATAGATTTAAGATTTATTCATGAATCCTTCTCAAGTCCGGGCATAGGACTAGTTACCCCTATACTAGTGATCTGATGTAAACCTTGAAATAATATGAAACTTTTTGTGTTTTATTGGTTATCCATATTTCTCTTATTAATTTGTGATATTGTGGCTTAAAGTAATAAATTATTGAATTATTGAATTTAATGTCATTCAAGGAGGCATAAGGTGTTAACATGTTAGTATATGGCCCCTAATAAGGGATTCCAACATAACCCTATGCAGAGAATCATAACGCTTATAGTTTGGATCCAGTTATTTTTTCATGAAATAGTTTTTTTCATATGAAAAATTCCATGTGATGGGTTTGAGTTTATGCACCCATGACAAATTATAATAATTTTAAAGTCATACTAAGTGGATTACTGGGTATAAGGTTCCTAGTGATGGTTAGTATAGTATTTATACATTATATACCCTTTATGTTTTTTATTACATGGTATATAACCCCATGAGGAACCTTCTTAGATAATAAATATAACCTATAGAGAAAACATTTAATAGGTAAAATAGCCCATTTGAAATGGGTTGTATGGATCATTAGGGATATGTAATCATGAGGGATAGTATAGGTTATACATGGGGTATAACCTAGTGAAATTATGATTTTTTATATTTGGGATTAAACATCTATGATGAATCCTAAATATCCTTGTTGATAGGAATCAACACCCATATAGTTCAATATTCATGTTAAAAGGTCATATGTAAATATTGTACCCTAAATCTTAACATTATGTAGTAATAAATTTATCTGGTAGTTTTACTTCATGTTACTTGTATGTTCATGTCATAAAAGGGGTGACAACATAGGATTAAGTGGGTATTATGAAGGTTGTTCCATATTTGGATCACTAACAAATTATCATGATGTAATAATTAATGGGTGAATGATTGATTTCATCTTATACCTAAGTAGGAGATTAACATTAGGTGTCTAATTCCAAACATTTAATGTTTAGATAGTGAATTATGACTAGATCAATGGGGTATATATCCCTATGAGTAAGGATCTACCTATGATACTACTTCAGGACTATGAGAGCATGAGAGGGTATCACACATGAATATGAGTATCCTTGATATGTGTGTCCATGTCTTATTGATTTTTCCTAGTGATTAAACCATCAATGGGAAGAAGGTAAGGGATTACAAGTGAGGATGATGCTTGTTACCTCATGGAACATTTATTATAATCATGTTAGACAAGAAAATATTTCAACAGTCAAGATATATTAACTAAGTCAAGAGATACCACTTTAGTGTCTTCACAATAATGACCTTTTGTAGCAAGACGGTATATGGTTGTGATTACCCTGAAGGTTCTATCTATCTAGGCCAATAATTCTAGAGCCTCATTTAATCAAAGGAAAATATGATCAAAGGTTTTTACTCTGAAATTCCTAATATAATCATTTATGTCTATTATTTTAGGATAAGGTATTAATTTAGACTTTTCAAGGATTTTCCATTGGTGGATGGAATCCAAGAGGGTTTTTTGTGTTGATATATCTCTAGTATATCAATTATGGATAATTCGTGATGTATTCATGGGTGACTAGTTTCTATAGAATCTAAAAGACTTATGAGTAGGTTTATGGGTACCTTCAATGTCTTCTAGTATATATAAGAGGATATTTACATAAAGTCAGAAACCCCAAAAAGGGAGTTTATTTGAGTAGGAATCATGAAAGATTTTACATGAGCCTCCCTCCATGAACATAGTTTATCGGACCATACCACATAGGGACCCGGTGAAAGGGATCATTTAGGTGTTTTTTATGTAGGTACTTTATGAATCTCTTGCCTTTTTTCAGTAATGCCCCGACCCCAGTTACCCAGAGTCGGTGCATTATTGCGTAACATTGGCATGATCACAAAAGATCAAGTCTCGAAAGACCGATTAGTTTAGTAGTCTTGGAAACACTAGATACATTCATAAGTCTTACATTACATCATAAAGTAAAACAAAACTAAAAAAACACCTTGTCTTCATATCCCCTCATACTATCCCTGTAGGTCATTCATAATATACATCTTCACATCCTGGAAAAATTAAAACATTGTAAGTGGTGAGCTCAGATGCTCAGTAAGGATAACAATATAGAAGAAGCTTTCATAAATAAACATTAACATTTAAGGCAATGTATAACTAAAACAAAATCTTTTTAAACTTGAACTTCAGCATAATATGGAAAAAATAAAATGAAATAATGTCATTTACTTATTCACATAGATATTCTATTAGTCGAATAATCACATTCAATATCAATAACCACTTTCATAATGATGGAATGCATAATGCCAGACTATCATAACCACATATCCAAGGCCTCGTGCCAAGACTACAAATAATATTTTGTCAAGGCCTCGTTCCAAGACACTAGTTTGTCTCATGAGACCTGCCGATGCATCAAGGAGCTATAGCGGGCTCCACCCGTCACTTATTAAGTCCAATGCATTCCTCATATGAATAGGTTTAAACATATCATAAACCATAACATAATCGTATCACATAAAACATGCATAAAGGAAACATAACATTTCCACATTTCAATCACAAGATATCAACACAACACATTTATATAATAAAAACATTATCAAAAGCATTTTCAATACCAAACTAAAAGAAAAGTAAAACATGGTATTTATTTTTCATTTAAAAAAAAGTTATGGCTTATAGAGGAAGCCGAAACTCAAATAATGGTCATGGCGGCGGAGAAGTCATTGTAGCTACATACGTACGACAAGAAAAACATTACCTTTTTGTCGTTTAGTAAAACACTTTGTATAAAAAGATTCCTTTTGAATAAATGTAAAAGTCAAAGGGGTTTATACACCGTATAAAAGAAATTTGAGTGTAAAACAAAATATGCCTCAATGAAAGGAGATTGATACGAAGTCCCTTAAAAAGATCATTTTTTTAAATAAAATAGATCTATTATTTGTATTCACTATAAGTACACATAAATAAAGTACAAATACAAGATGGGACATAATAATATCCTGACACAATTCGAAAGTAGGAGATTAACCCAAAGAACAGAAATTGGGTTAAGAAGTTCCCTTACCTCGTGTGCGACATCACTCAACCGTTATTTGATCTCCTGAATAATAAACTAGATTTAATCTATACTTGATTAATAACTTTTTTCAATTTCATTACCCCTTTTATATCACTTATTACAATGTTACGAAAATTATGTAGTCATTTAAGTTAATAACGGTTGTTTTGTCGATCTTTGGTACTTGAGTCAACAATAAACTTCTTATAATTACAATTTGTTTATGTGGTAGAATATCCATTATCTCCAGAATTATATTCATGATGCAGATATCATATATATACTATATATCCAGTATATACATTCATTCATAATATTACGTAACATTTAGAGGTAAGAAATGAAATGCACCGTTCATGGAGACAGTAAGACGTACGTACGCATGAACGCTACTTTCATTTCTATTTCGTATTAAATGGAATGAAATCATAATTATATAAAGGTATACCAGAGTTACAGTATAATATAATTTATAATACCATTTACTCCATCCTTTATACATCCCACATATGGCATTAACGATTCAAATCACTTTGAGGGGGTGGTAGTCCGCACATCCTAAAATGAAATTATCGCGTTTACCCATAATGGAAATCATAAAGGTATTCCATAAATGAAAATTAAAGAATCATAAAGAAAACAAAAACGTAATATATATCATATATAAAAATAGTGTCATCATAATGGCCACCATGAGAGGTGTTAAAAGAAGATTGAACAATCATCGTTTCGTGAGACAGAAATTCACCAACCACAGAAACTGTATGTTCTTTAACCATTAGATGAAGGTGTGTGTAAGTGTAAATCAAATACTTTTAATAACAACATACTAGTATATTTAAGATACTGGTTTTGTTTCAAAAGAAAGGAATAAAAATATTTTAAGGTGTTGGAGAAGCAAAATAAAACAAAATAACATAAGAGAATATATTACCTTAAAATTGGGTAACTCTTTTTGATTTGAGCCAAAGGCTTCCTTGGGAAGAATTCTGCCCAATGTGAGGCTTCTAGGGGTAATAGATGTAATTTGAGAGAGTATTTGGACAGAGTTTGGCCGAGCCAAATGGCTTGGAAGGTGTGAAAATGGTGGTAGTGGTGGGGGCCTTTTATAAAAGTAGAGGAGGGGCACTCTTGGAAAGTCATGAAATGTTAGCTTATTATATAATGAGTTTCGGATTTTAAAGGTCCAAAACTTATATATTTCGAGGCTAAGGTGATAAGGGTTCGAAATATAATCATCCAATATTTTTTGGACAAGTGTAAGTCTTTGATTTTACATTATATTTTCATTTTATTTAAATTGTTAATTAATGAGGTAATTGCTGCATCATCATGGTGTCATAAAAAATTTAATTTATTTAATGTCTAAAAATTATAAAAAAAATATCATGATGTAGTAAATCTTTTTATTTTCCAATGAATATTTATAGTCTAAAATTTATCTTATACAACCCCGTGTAATAATTGTTTTAGTAAAACAACACGTGTTTGTGACAATTTATTTTTTACTTTAAATAAAAAATTATTAATGTCATTTTCTTGCCAAAGTTGATCCATGGGGTCCCCAAGTTGACCCATTGATTTTCTTGGTCGGCCATGACTCATCCAATAAGTGTAGGACAAGTTTAAAGGTCTTTTTCATATTTTTATAATATGATTTTTACCTTAAATTTCACTAATTACCTTTAATCGCGATTAATAAAACTTAAAAGATACTATTCACCAAAAAAATATTTTAATCCCATTGAACCACATTTTACATCCTAATGAAAACCATGTATGTCAGATTTTTGAAAATCAAATCACAGAATTTGTAATGTTTCATTTAGACGAAAATTTAGTTTTTAAACTACCACTTAGTGGTTTCACTATTCATCAAAAATTGATGTTTTTCAGAACAATGCCAAAATTTCAACCTAAGCTATAATTGATATTCTGAATTCAAAAATGTTTTCTATTTTAAAAAATTCCAAACATATAAGTTGCATTAATTAATTTTATAATTAATTCCCGTTGTCACAACAAATAGCGTGTTTTTAAGAAACAATATATATCAAAAGATTGACAATTGTTTATGTCCAATTTCAAAGTGAAATTAATTCTAATGACCACCATTGGATAAAATGGTAAAAATATATTATAATTATACTTTAAAACCACTCAATATTATAATTTATCACTATAAATTATTTTTATTAAAAAGGTTTTTTTAAGTATTTTTCACTATTCATAAAAAATTGGAAGTTCTCAGAAAAATACCAAAAATTCAACATAGGCTAATTTAGATATTCTGAATCCAAAAATGAAGTCCATTTTGAAATATAAAATATATGTAATTTCAAAAAGATAGTATTACTATTCATAATGGCTATTTTGATTGGTTGTGGTGTGTTAAAATCTCGAACTTGCGTACAATGCAAGCTATTGCATTATTGAAAGAGAAGTGTATCGTGGAAGCTCGGGGTGTTACAATATCCCATCCTTCAGTAAATTGCATCCTCACAATTTGAAATTTTTCTTTGAAAATAAAAGGTTTAAATTAGAAAATACCTTTATGGAAAACCCACATCAGAAATAAGGTTAATAAAATTTAGCCTTAATAAGAGGGAAAGGGAAATGAAAAAGTCACCACCAAATTTTGATCTCGATAAGGAGAACATTGGTGGAAATTAGAGACATATAATTGGAGGAAAACATAAATATTTGTAGGGAGTGATTGAGGTCATCATTCACAAACAAGTGTAAAATTGAGGGCCTCAAAGCCTTCAATCTATGTTGATTTAAAATATTATCAGTTCAACAAGACATAAGGTATTAGGATAACACATTTTTTTGTTTTAATATCCCTTTACTAAAGTTTAAGAATTAATTTATTCATAGAATAAGAGATAGGTATATATATATTTATTCTTGACATGTAGAGTTTCAACCTTCAACTAATTTCTACCACAAACTCATCTTTCACTCAAAAAGATAATAGAACTAAAAAATATTATATTTATCCTAATTTTACAAGGTTCTAAATATTAACACATACCATTTAGATTAGGAAAAATATTTTTTAATAACCAGGGACTTCTTGTAGGCTATTGGTAGGTAATAAAGTCATGTCGCACTATTGTTGTGGGTTCGATTCCTACAGCTTTGTCCGACGTGACGGGTTATCCCCCAACCTACAGGTTGTCCTTTTCCTAAAACAATAGTATTATAATATTTCAAAAATAATCTTCATAAATGTTTTAACCTTAAAAAATACTATCCAAAGTTAAACTTAATCCATTCCAACCTTTATAGTTATCCAAAATACTTCTGTCCAACTCACAGTCCAAATTTTATAAGGAAGGTAAATATATTGAAGATCCTTTTTTTGCATAACAACAGGTGAACACCTTCATCATGTATTATTTTAAAACACCGAAACATCCTGAATTACCATAAATCCTTATTTATTACATTCATGATCCCTTATTCCTTATAGAATACTAGATATACTCCTTCTATCCAAAAATGTATACAAATCCTTAATTAGTTTCATGGATGTTAAGGATATCCAATATAATTTATCCAAATCAATCATGTATTATTCCAAAATCACTATCTCGGTATCAGAACCATATTATGGTTTATCTTTCTCTCATCCATATATTTTCCAAAAATTTAACCTGTTGTGGAGTCACTTTTCTTGGTTCCACACAATCTCAAGTCCTTGATGAAATAGTACTGCAGTACAATCCTTATATACTCCATAATTATTATAACCAGTACGTCATTGATAAAACACTCAAATGAAAAAATTCTTTAATAACAACAGAAGAACACAAATCATTCCTCCTCATCTGTTGTAGTATCATAACTTGATTATTATCCAATAACATCATTTGGGGCATACTCTGATGATTTAGACATTGGTTTGCGTAGTGTCCCCACTCCTTTCAGATGAATCGTTGTACATTTGAAACCTTTTTCTTACCCTTGCAGTCACGCACTTAGTGTCCTTTTTCTCCACAATTATTAAAAACTCCCATTCCCTTCAGGCAAGTTCCAAGGTGTTTCTTCCCATAGTTATCACATATTGGAAAATTCTTCTTTTCCCTCATCCCTTTATCCATCATTCTCTCTTCCATCCATTTCTTCTATTTCTTCCCTTCAAAGACATAAGGCTCAGAGAATTATTTACTTATCTTATTAACACATGATATTATTTCCTCATATGTTGAGAACATGTGGGAGACTATTTCCTTTCTAAATGTTGGCTTAATACCGTGAAATATATGATCCTTCTTACTCTTTGGATCATACATATTGATGGAGTCCACATTACTTCTACTGGGAGCCATTTCTAAACAATAGCCTAAACTAGATTAGTTTATGAATGAAAATAAATAATTACAAACATGAAAAACACTTAACATAAATTGAAATATTTGTGGATATAATCCATAATCATAAAAATGTTTTCTTTTAGGAATTATATACTCATAACCCTTCATAGTGGTTTGTAAAGAAAATGAGAATTATCCTAAGCATATCCCCTAGGAGTGTCGTAACCAAGAGTGTAGCAAGGCCCATTGTCGTGCACCAGTTCCCGTTCGAGTCTAGCTCAAAGCGGTGTTTTCGGGTTTTACCCCTAGGTACATCTGTGCCAGAGCAGCCTCTACCTGCTCGTATCCAGACAGGGATGTATTTCTCGAAAAACTCACAAAATCTCTATAATACCAAAATTCTATAAATTTATTCTATACTAATCCTCAAAGTCTATCTTTGGGCTATGTGCTCTAATCAGAGTTTATCTAAATCTAGCTTCCAAGGTTTTTACTAAACTACCTCTGATACCAACTGCAACGCCCCGACCCCGGTTACCCAGAGTTGGTGCATTATTTCATAACATTGAAATGATCACAAAAGATTGAGTCTCGAAAGACCGATTAGTTTAGTATTCTTGGAAACACTAGATACATTCATAAGTCTTAAATTACATCATAAAGTAAAAAAATTAAAAAAAAAATCTTGTCTTCATATCCCCTCATACTATCCCTGCAGTTCATTCATAATATACTTCTTCACATCCTAGAAAAATTAAAACATTGGAAGGGGTGAGCTCAGATTCTCAGTAAGGATAACAATATAGCGGAAGCTTTCATAAATAAACATTAACATTTAAGGCAACGTATAAATAAAACAAAAGCCTTTTAAACTTGAACTTCAACATAATATGGCAAAAATAAAATGAAATAATTCCATTTACTTATTCACATGGATATTCTACTAGTCAAAAACTCACATGCAATATCAATAACCACTTTCATAATGATGGAATGCATAATGCCAGACTATCATAACCATGTAGCTAAGGCCTCGTGCCATGAATACAAATAAGATTTTGTCAAGGCCTCGTGCCAAGACACTAGTTTGTCTCATGATACCTGCCGATGCATCGAGGAGCTATAGCGGGCTCCACCCGTCACTTATTAAGTCCAATGCATTCCTCATATGAATAGGTTTAAACATATCATAAACCATAACATAATTATATCACATAAAACATGCATAAAGGAAACATAAAATTTCCACATTTCAATCACAAGATATCAATACAACACATTTATATAATAAAAACATTATCAAAAGCATTTTCAGTACCGAAATAAAAGAAAAGTAAAACATGGTATTTATTTTTCATTAAAAAAAAGTTATGGCTTATTGAGGAAGATGAAACTCAAATAATGGTCACGGTAGCGGAGAAGTCGTTGTCACCGCATACGTATGATAAGAAAAACATTCCCTTTTTTTTGTTTAGTAAAATGCTTCATATAAAAAGATTCCTTTTGAATAAATGTAAAAGTCAAAGGGTTTTATACACCGTATAAATGAAATTTGAGTATAAAACAAAATATTCCTCAATGAAAGGAGATTGAGACGAGGTCCCTTACAAAGATCATTTTTTTAAATAAAATAAATCTATTATGTGTATTAACTATAATTACACATAAAGAAATTACAAATACAAGATAGGATATAATAATATCATGACATAATTTGAAAGTTGGAGATTAACCCAAAGAGCGGAAATTGGGTTAAGAAGTTCCCTTACCTCGTGTGCGACTTCACTCGACCGTTCTTTAATCTCCTGAATAATAAACTAGAGTTAATCTCTACTTTCTTAAGAACATTTTTCAAGTTCAGTACCCCTTTTATATCACTTATTACAATGTTATGAAAATTATGTAGTCATTTAAGTTAATAACAGTTGTTTTGTCGATCTTTGGTACTTGAGTCAACAATAAACTTCTTATAATTACAAGTTGTTTATGTGGTAGAATATCCATTATCTCCTGATGTAGATATCATATATATCCTATATATCCAGTATATACATTCATTCATAATATTACTTAACATTTAGAGGTAAGAAATGAAATGCACCATTCATGGAGACGGTAAGCCGTACGTATGTATGAACGCCACTTTCATTTATATTTCATATTTAATGGAATGAAATCATAATTATATAAAGGTATAACATACTTCCAGTATAATATAATGTATAATACCATTTACTCCATCCTTTATACATCCCACATATGGTATTAATGATTCAAATCACTTTGAGGGGGCGGTAGTCCTCACTTCCTAAAATAAAATTATCGCGTTTACCCATAATGGAAATCATAAAGGTATGCCATAAATGAAATATACAGAATCATAAGTAAAACAAAAACATAATATATATCATATATAAAAATAGTTTCATCATAACGGACACCATGAGAGGTGTTAAAAGAAGATTGAACAATCATCATTTTGTGAGGTAGAATTTCACCAACCACAGAAACAGTATGTTCTTTAACCATTAGACGAAGGTTTGTGTAAGTGTAAAGAAAATACTTCTCATAAAAACATTCTAGTATATTGAAGATACTTTTTTTGTTACAAAATAAAGGAATAAAAAGATTTTAAGGTGTTGGAGAAGCAAAATAAAACAAAATAACATAAGAGAAGACATTACCTTAAAATCGGGTAACTCTTTTTGATTTGAGCCAAAGGCTTCCCTGGGAAAAATTCTTCCCAAAGTGAGTATTCTAGGAGTAAGAGAGGGAAGTTGATAGAGTATTTGGGCAGATTTTGGCCGAGCCAAATGTCTTGGAAGGTGTGAATAAGGTTGTAGTGGTGGGGGCCTTTTATAAGAGGAGAGGAGGGGCACTCTTTGAAAGTCATGAAATGTTACTTTATTATATAATGATTTTCGGATTTTAAAGGTCCCACACTTATATATTTCTAGTATAAGGTGATAATTCTTCGACATATACTCATAAAATAGGTTTTTGACAAGTTTAAGTCTTAGATTTTACCTTATCATTTCATTTTATTTAAATTGTTAATTAATGAGGTAATCGTTGCATCATCATGGTGTCATAAACATTTAATTTCTTTAATATATAAAAATTATAAGAAAATATCATGATGTAGGAAATATTTTTAGCTTTCCAATAAGTATTTATAGTCGAAAAGTTAACTTATATAACTCCATGTAACAATTTCTTTAGTAAAACAACACATGTTTGTGACAATTTTATTTTTACTTTAAATAAAAAGTTATTAATGTCATTTTCTTACCCAAGTGGATCCATGGGGTCCCCAAGTTGACCCATGGATTTTCTTGGTCGTCCATGATTCATACAATAAGGTTAGGACAAGTGTAATGGTATTTTTATATTTTTATAATATCATTTTTACCTTAAATTTCACTAATTACCTTTAATCGTGATTAATAAAACATAAAAGTTACTATTCACCAAAAATTATTTTAATTTCATTGAACCACATTTTACATCCTAATGACAACCATGTATGTCAGATTTTTGAAAATCAAATCATAGAAGTGGTAATGTTTCATTTACACAAAAAATTAGTTTTTAAACTACCACTTAGTGGTTTCACTATCCATCAAAAATTGAAGTTTTTCAGAACAATGCCAAAATTTCACCCTAAGATATAATTGATATTCTGAATTCAAAAATGATGTCTATTTCAAAAAATTCCAAACATATAAGTTACTTTAATTAATTTTATAATTAATTCCCACTGTCACAACAAATAGGGTGTTTTTAAGAAACAATATATATCAAAAGATTGACAATTGTTTATGTCCAATTTCAATGTGAAATAAATTATAATGACCACCATTGGATAAAATGGAAAAAATATATTCTAATTATACTTTAAAACCACTCTATAGTATAAATTATCACTATAAATTATTTTGATTAAAAAAGATGTTTTTAAGTATTTTTCATTATTTATAAAAAATTGGAAGTTCTCAGAAAAATACCAAAAATTCAACATAGGCTAATTTTGATATTCCGAATCCAAAAATGAAGTCCATTTTGAAATATAAAATTTTTATAATTTTAAAAAGTGGGTATTACTATTCATAATGGCTATTTTGATTTGTCGCGGTGTGATAGAATATCAAACATGCGTACAGTGCAAGTTATTGCATTATTGAAAGAGAAGCCTATCGTGGAAGCTCGGGGTGTTACATTTCTATCAAAATTTAAACTCTAGAACAACCTATTAACATTTCCTACTAAAGAAAGATATTTTCCTTGATCTTTAAAACTCTTATTGGAGTATCTCAAAATGATTAAGGATTCCCTATGAGTCTTCCATTATTTTAAAAACACTTTTTATTCATAGGGGGTGTTGGTTATCCTCCTTTCTTGAAATGGGAGGCTCTGTATGGAGTATGTGATGGTGTACTACATTCTCCATCTGACCAAAAATAATGGAACTCATTATGCGATGATCCAAAAATCTATTCTTCTATACGAAAAATAAATAAATTTTGTAATGATTAAGGGTTTCTATGAAATATTTAGCCCCTTCAAAAACCATGCCTTGTGATGTAGATGAATCTTCACAAAGAATAAAAATTTCTATGAAAATTTCATTCCTTTTTTATTTTTCAAGTTATTTTATTTCATCCCCCATATATGATTTCAATTAATATCCAGTATTTATCAATTCTTTTCCAATTTTTGTGCCTCAAAAAGTTCCCCCACCATAATATTAATTCTAATAATCATGATGGGGAATCTATTCTAAGGAATCCAATTCAACCTTGGGACTCTATGTTGTTCATCCAAAAAAGAAATTCATAATGACCTATGAAACTCTTGAAGAGGAAATACTGAGGTAATTAATCTCATCTTATAATTAGATAAAAATTTAATAATTTAATCATGATCTCCAATTTCTTAATCCAATGTGAGTTTCCTTTTGGGTGTCTTCACATAGATAGGTAGTGGCATATGTATTGTCACCATAACAATAAAGTTAGTCTATTTGGATATGAAATGATTTCCTCATGATTCTGGATCATGGATGGGTATAGGCCTATATATCAACATCATTCACTATATTTGGTCTATTTAAATATGATATTATTTCCTTCTAGGTGTGGCTCATGGATGTGTATGTGTATATGTACCATCACCGCATACTAGAGTTGGTCGATTTGGAAATGAAATGATGGCTCACTCAAGAGGGTGAGGATAGTAATGTGGGGTTAGAATGAGGATACCAATGTTGAAAAGGGAACATGTACCCTAAAATTAAACATTTTTGTGTTTTGTATTATCATCTAAAAATATATTTTTGGAATAGAGGAACGGTCAAAAAATTTCTTAGTTTAAGAGGTCTAGAAATTGTGACTTTAATTTTTATAGAATCGTATAGGGTAATCCCTATGTTTTGAGTTTTTTTTATATTTTATTCCCCTAATTTCTTCCTAAATCTTGGATAGGAGAGACCTAGTAGGTTAGGAATCATTTTTTCCCCAGGTTTCCCTTTTCATATTTTTTTATCCTAATATGTTTTGTGTCCTTTTTTTATATATAGTGATCAATTTTTTCTTGTTCATATAGGATTCATTACCAGTGTGTTGACACTCTAGTTTTTCTCAAGATACCCTTTTTGGGTTTTCATCCAGGTGATTTCTATATCTCTTTCCTTAGGTAGTGTAAGGTCATAAAATTTGGATTAATGTAGTTGATTTTTAAGGTCATACAAATTTGACCAAAATGTGTGGTAGATTGAAAAGAAATATGGGAAGATAAAACCCATTTTGAATGTAAATAATAGTGATAAAAATATAGACAACCTCATGGGTTAGGTGAATGTATTTTAAATTCATGATTCTTGGACTAAAAATATTATGGTTAAGGTTATACAACTCTGACTAGGTATAACTTGGGTTTAAGTTCACTCATTATTAACCAAAGAGTGGTAAAGTCTATATTTCCTAGGTAAAGTAAAACTATATGTGAATCTGAGAGAACAAAGACTGATATACACTACCTTATGAAGTGGCGCATGGAATTTAAGGTCATAATTTTCAGATCGACATTTGATATTGTTTAAGGCCATTAATTGAGGACCATTTAATATTAGGGAGAATAATTTTATATATTATTTCATTGAAAATGAGTACGATGCATTAATTTGTAACATCAAGTGTGTTAGAATACACCTGAATAATTGGGTCATAGAAAAGGTAAATCATATATTTTTAATGTTAGAGTCAATGGGAAATACATACAGGTGGGGGTAGGTTAAACATAGGTAAAATGGTGTCACGTCATTATAAATAGCACATGTGGTTATGGGGGACCTTTCCCTTATGAATAAAACATCCTAAAGGGTTTAATCAACAAATATAGTTTTTTTCAACATTCAATAAGGGGTTAGTTCATATTATTCAAGAACCTTATTCCCAATATATCAATGGAATGGTAAACTAATAGGAATAATCAACTCAACACCATGGGATTCCAAGAGGAGTATCATAGATCAATAAATTGGGTTGGTGTTCATTCATATATCAAATATATGAAGTAGGTTCATGGAGGGAAGGATACTCATAAAGGGTTTGAGAGCCCTAAAGGTTATGAAAGTTTGTATTGAAAATAGTAGTTAGTTGAATAGATATACCATAAAAATATTGAGTACACAGTCAATTAAATGGGTGTTCTACTATGTGTGAATAGGTTCCCGTTAGGACAATGAAAATGGTCCCATGGAACAATATAAGTTCATTGGTGGGGGAGACAAGAATGTGTTCTAAATTTTTCTAGGACTATTGGGTCTAGTTGGCATATATTTACTTTTTACAGGGATTAATAGTGGTTGTTATTATATTTTTACCATTTTCTTTTTTTCATACTAAATATTTTATAATCCATAAAATGGAATGGATTCGACAATAGAGACTCAAATTTTTATAAAGAAACCCTTCAGGACATCACAAGACATTGAATATATTTTACGTTAAATTTTAATGTTTTATAATCTAGATAGTGATAGAGTAACTAGATTTTAAGGTCTTATAGCTTTAACCAAGTGAATTTTAATTTTATGTCCATACAGCTTCGGCCAAGTGTGGATGAAGTTTTAGGTCATATAGCATTGGCCAATTGTGAACAATGTTTAGTGTCACAAGGCTTAGACCAAGTGTAGTGATGTTTAAGGTTATATAGATTTTACCAAAATAATACGAAGCCTATAGAGAAAAACTATCGAAGATAACCTAAAATGGATGAAATCGCTATACTTTTATGGATACCCTCAAGGATAAGTGCACATAGTTTATAGTTTTGGTGCTTGGAAAATTAATGTGGTGGAAATTTTCAATTGATATTAGGAAAGGAGATCTAAAAATTACTATGCATCATTTATTAACATTATTTGATCCATGTATAGTTCTTGGTAAATGATACTTTGTCCTAAAAGAGTGTTTTAAGAAGATTATATGTTAATGAAGAGGCCATACAATGAGAGGTGTCAAGCATATACTTAATTTACAATGTTTCCCATGAAAAGTGATATGGTAATTACTATATATACCATGGTATAATAATCAATCTACACATAGTTCTTATAATATATTCCCTGAATATATCTAACTCATATGCATGGATGGGTAATTTTTAATATTGAATTCATATAGTAATACCTTCAATGTAGTTTATGGTCAGGATGGTACGGGTCCACATGAAATGAAATTTAAAGTCATATGACTAGTACCTAATATTTCATGCTTCTCATTTAGATATTGGGTACAATAAACATGTATTTAACATTGAATTTATTTGAATATATTTTAATATCAAGGTTTCTAAATCTGTAAAGCACATCCCAATGTACATGAATCAGATAACAATGGTATAGAACATTTTAGGGATGATTAATGAACATATTTGAATGGAAGGTTATGATGGGGTGTTATTATCGCGTATAGAGATCATAAGGTCTCCTACTTAGAATGATATATTTTTGTATTTAGTAGGGTCATATATTGTGTAACACAAATAGTACCTAGAAAATATGACTTTTGGAGTCAATTATTCTCACCACCTATAGCCGCGAGAGACCTTTGTGGATTGAAACACTCAAGGGGTGAAATTTTTTATGGAGGAATGATACACTAGGAGTATTCAAGAACCCTAATGGTTTTATATTTTTTATTGAAAATATTATCAATAAAAATATGCATGAAATGAGGTTAGATTCATTTTCTCTCTCTTACTTTTTCTTGAACCAGTGGATCCATCAATCACAGCTTGACTTTATCTAAGGTTTAAGGTTTCATTGTTTTGGACAAAATATTTCTTGGATTTAAGGCCATAAATATTTGACAAGATTATTATTGGGATTTAAGGTCAAAATTCTTTAACCAAAATATTTTTCTGATTTAAGGTCACACATCTTTGACAAAAATGCTGATAGGATTTATGGACGCACAATTGTGACTAGTGAGCATGAGATAGTATAAGTAATGATGGAAAGGAAAGTCCTTATGTGAATTAGGGAAACCACCATCACTGGAGCAGTGCTGATTATGGGAATATAATTTGTGATTGGTCTTGGGAAAATAAAGTTAGTTCAAATGATATATCCTAAAAGGCCATGAATAAATCCACATATAGTTCTGATTATATAAACACATTTTTAGTATAGGTTTGTGAATAAATAACTCTATGTTGAAGGCTTAAGGAACCTATATATATATATTTATCTTACATATGATATGGTTTTTAACTATCTAGAATAGGTATATATATTAGGAACCATACATTAAACATTTTTACATAGATTTGGCTCTTACACAGGGAAAACGAATCCTAGTGGAATGGACCTCTATAAATAGTTTATGGTTGGGTATGGTGTATTGTATACCAAAAGGGGTTTAATGATAGAGGAATTTTTAGATGAACCCAAGATAGGAGATCTAGACATCACTATATATACTATAGAAATAGGAATTAAGCTAAATGTATTTCTGAACATATAGGGCCATTTTACCTTAGTGTGGATTAAC
This sequence comes from Viscum album, assembly GCA_963277665.1. Taxonomy (NCBI): domain Eukaryota; kingdom Viridiplantae; phylum Streptophyta; class Magnoliopsida; order Santalales; family Viscaceae; genus Viscum; species Viscum album. Next base: position 253,290,610 of record OY728128.1, on the reverse strand, counting down.
ATATTAAGAAAACCCTACATTGAGAATTCCAAAATAGATTTGGATTTCATGTAAGATAGATAGGTCTCATAGACAAGTAATCTCAAATGAATTTTGAGGTCATTCATAGTAGGTTATACGTCATACAATTTAACATCGTTTAATTAAGATAATATTATCTTATAGTTTAAGATAATAAAAGGAAGACAAAATTAATGAATTTTAAATTCATATAGGTTGGTCTATCTACTAAACATATTAAATTATTTCAATGAATACTTCATTAGTGTAGTTTATCATCATGATAAAATGATATGGGGTATATAATTTAACATCATTCTATAAATACATAAATTACATAGAGGCATTATATCCTTAGTGTAAACTAATAGATGAGGAAAATACCATATTGAGAGTGAAAGAGACTTACACTAGACCCCAGATGAGTGATTTGGGCATCGTTACATATCCTTTAATTATAAGAATCAAGACACATGATGTTTTTATATAATTTGTTTCATGAAAACATATGGATCCTTTTAATTAAATTAGAATAATTTCAAATAAATATGGCTCACACACAAAATAAAACAAACCTACCTCAATGTTGACTGAAGGTAGAAAACCAAAAATAAATGAGTGGGAACTCAGACACTAAGATAGATTGGGGAATTTGATTATAATTTATGGAACTTCCTAATATAATAAATATGTGTGTCACTACATATCCTGTATACATAGGAATAAATCCACACATATTTCTAATAAACATATGAATTTCTAACATTGATATTCTTTGTATGCAGGAAGATTTGGTCTTATGGGATATACCACTCTAAATATTTTAAGGTCATATAGGGTGTACCATACATAATTTTATTTATTTACATGTGACAGTGATAATGATGACATGTAGTTTGATGTCTTCATGAAGACCTACAATATAGGGTTATTTTAACATTCTTAGCTAATTCTCAAGATGAATTAACTTCATATTTATATTATACTAGTGTGGAAAATCCTGATGTAAATTATAGGATATAAATATCAAGAAAAATAAAGTGATTTATTAGAATTTGTGGCTGGGAAGAAGATATAAATGTTGGTAATCACTACATATCATATAATAGTAACTCTCAAGCCACATATAGTTATTATTTATCCTTCATATGCCTAAATTATATGATGGAAAGGGTGATTTTATATTTTTTTTATTTTTTTATTTTTTTAAAATCATAGTGTCGTCCATCAGATAGAGGAAAGGGAACATGTAATAAGAACACTCACACGAATCTGACTCTATTATAAGGAAAATATGACTCACCCCCACCCCACACCATGAACATGAGGTGTTTTGTATAGTGCACCATATGTCATGTATTTTAATGTCATGTGAATAGAACTAATAATGAATCCCAATTATGTTAGATGGATTAATCAATTAAATCCTTTAACCTCTCATGATCAACAATTTGGTTGAGAAACAAGAGGCATATGGTTGATTATTCATATCATATGGGATTGTAAGGAAAATTATGGTACTATCATGCATAATGTAGTTTTACATCATGTGACATAGATGTTGACATTTAGTTATACATCATGTGACTGGGATGTAAGTTTTGTGTTGTTTAATTTTTTTTATAAGAATTTCATCATGAATTTATTCATCACGTGATGAGTATGAGGCTGTTTGGTTTTAAATCTTCTTATAAGGGTAATGTCGTAATTTTTTACATCATACAACAAGGATGATGTCGTATAATTTTATTTCATGCGACAGGGATGAGGTCATGCAGATTTACATCAGGCGATAAGGATGATGGTGATCATGGAGTGATGTTACATGAAATACTTATTTACAAGTCTCATATTTTTGGGGGTAATGATACACACTAAATCCATCATGATCGGGGAGTAGTATCCATTAGAGTAAACATAATTTATGGAATAAATCCCTTCCCATTTTGGATTAATTTTTTATGTTTTTTTCTAAGTATCATTAGAGTTTTAAGATCCAATAACAATTCTTTATAGAAAATTTATTGGCGGCATACCTACTTATTAAACATTCAAGAATACTAGTTCTGATGGATTTTTAGGTGGTTCTATCTATGCGCCCTTTTATCATAAATTGGATCTAAATTTTCTATCCAAATTTATGACTAATCATATTTTGAAAATTGGTCACATATAGAAATGTGATGTGAGGGCCGCTTAACCTAAATATGTAGGAATACATTTATCCCATACAAAATATTATATGGCTTCTATTGTATAGAAAAATACTATATGGTGTTACAATACCACAAGGCATGTAGAAGTGTATTTTTCCTTGGATTCTTGTCTTTTCCCACCATTTTTTAATGGATGTTTGTTAGATTATTTTTTGAAGTCCTATATCCTTCCATTTAACACTGAATGGTGGTAATATGAATAGTCACACTAGATATTTAAATATTGATACAATATTTCCAACTTAGAAGAAAAAAAAATTTATATCTTTTTCCATAAATATTGTGTGAGGGACACGGAATATAGTGATGATATTAGTCATCATGAAATTTATGATATCATTCTCTATGAACTCCTTGAGGTAACCAACTTAGAGAAGAATTCAGCGGTAGTAAGGATGTAATTGAACCTCCTGGTTGGGGCTAGGGGATAAGGCCTTATTAAATCAATTACCATGATGAAAATGACAAGTAGAATTTGGTAGTTTGAAATAATTTTCGGGGGTGATGAAAAAAGTTCTCATGTATATGGAAGGCATGAAACTTCCTAATGGACTATATACAATCCTGCATCATCAATGGATAAAAATACCCAATTCTTCTAATATAATGGAAAAGTTTGGTTCCTGAATGGTGATATCTTTAAGGGTTAGAATGGGATTCTTACATGGAAGTGACGTTGTTCCCTCCTTTGTTGAATTTGAGTAGGAATCCATTGTTTGTATTGTAATTTCTAGGAGTTGGATCCATCACAATGGATGAAATTCACTACCTGTTGATGGACCTTTTATTTCATATCTCAATCCAATGGAACAATCCTATCTTTGAGGTAGTCTATTATATAAGACAATAATTTAAATTTGGTATCATTTTTTTAGAATATATTCTTGTCTTTCTTTGATTCAGTGATAATTTCATTGATCTCCATCATTTTATTATATATAAATGGTGATATCATCTTATGGTGTGTGATGTGGATGAATAATTCATAATTAACTAGGTTGGATAGGGTCTGTAAATATTATTCAATGCATTAGTGTGGGAATTCAAGGAATTTGGAACATGAGTTAACTTTGGTTTGTAGGAGAATTTTACCATCAATCCTCCTACATAATCAAGAAAAAGGACTATCTCCTCCATTATATTGGTAAATTCTTGATTTATTTTCCTGATTTCTATACCATATTCACCCTTTATGTTTACAAGAGAAACTATTTATATAGGGATAGATATAATCCTATAATGAGAGCTCAGTATTCCTCCTCATTTTTGGTGAAAATTTAAAAAAAATAGAAGTATGGATTACCATTTTAGCTGGAGAGATTAATAAGATCCTTGGACCAACCCAATTGATATTTGTATCTTCCATTAATCTTCCTAAAAAGCTTCTAGATGAACTATAAGAGTACATTTATCATGTATGAGAATCACCTTATACCAAGAATATCTCTTCATCAGGGAATTATGTGTTCATTAGTGTGCTTTATAATGTAGGTTTCATCGTAATGAAATACTTAAATGCTTGAATTATAATAGCTTTATATAAAAAATATTGATGTCAAACTGTTGAAGGATAGACCAAATTTATCTCGAGAATCCAATCACCATGGTTCTATTAAGGATTAATTTTATTATATCCATGCGAGATATGAAATAGACCTCATGATGTTTCAGGTAGTGTCTTGGATTCTAAAGTGGAATGATTTGTGGAAGGAAATTTTTTTCAATGTGAGAATATTAATTCATAGTATCAATCATTTCCTTATTGAGGTGATAGAGTCTATTCTCATTTATTATGTCATTCCTATTATTGAATTGGGTAAAAATTGATCACTCTAGTGTTTACATGAATTGAATGAGTGGATTCCCCTCTACTGAAGGCATCAAGACTAGTGGTTATAAAAGTTATTTCTTAAGTTTGTTGAATGATTATTAAAATTTTTTATCCAATTTGTATGTGGGTCCTTTTTTATCAATATTTTTAAGAGAAATTAGTGGAAATCTATGTTGGCTACAATATTCTGGATATTGGGATAGAATCCCAAGTTCCCCTAAACTCTCTGAGATACTGAGGGGGGGTACCAAGTATCACTTTGGTCTTCAAGAGGTCCACTTATATAAAACCCCAACCCTTTATAGGCATTAAGTATTTTAAATTTTTGTTGAATACTATTTACATTACCTAGTTATTGGTGTTTATAGTTTTGAGTATATATTGAAAATTATTTTGAGATAATCGGGCATGTCAGAAACTAAAAAAAACTATAGGTCATTGTCATTCATGGTGTGATGTTATGAATTCCAATGTGAAATTATTGGGAAGAGGAGAAGAACCGCTAACTCAAAGGGTTCATGGTGTGAAACATATTGTCACATCATGAAGAATTGTTTGGAATTTTTTTTTTGTTAAATTAATTAATTAATTAAATTGGTTGTTAATTAAAAGAGGGTCTCCCCCTTTCCCGTTGTGCATGATGTCTCCTCCCCTTGTGTTTTCTTCCTCTTAAAGTGTGGTTTCTCCCTAGTTTCTCAATGAAAATGAACATTGTTTATTTTGATTATAATATATAAGTTTATCTAAGCTTCTACATATTATTTTTTCTCAGTTTTGTTTACTTTCAAGCATACTCACATCGTTTTCTTGTGTTATTAACTATTTTTGGGGTATCATTTTTCTGATTTCTATTATTTTAGATTGAATAAGAGGTCATTTTTTGGTGATTAGACATATATGGGAATAATATAGTTGGTCTTGAATTTATTCCCTCAACATTTCATCATTTTATTAATTCATTTCATGTATAGTCACACTGATATATTGTATGCTAGAAGTAAAATTTAATTAAATATTTCATATCCTTAAACTAGGAAGTAGATCCTCTCCATAAGCCAGATATAGTTTGTTGGAAAGTAATAAAACACATTAACTAACACTTAAGGTGTTATTGACTTGGAAAATAAATTTTAAAATTTAATAGGGCACCCTTGGGGCACCTTATACTAAAAAATGTGTCATTTTGTGTGTGACTAAGGATACCTAGGAAATGATCTTCAATCCAGTAGATATATTATTTTTTAAGACTATATATAATTGAGTTGATACGATGTATGAGTGAATTTACTGTATACTCATATTATAACTAATGGTTTTTAATGCCTTGGTCCAATCCCCATTGGATTCAAATTTTTCATTACCAATTTTAAATTCCTTAGGAAAATCTTCCTAAGGTTCATATTATGATTTCTTTTTTGGATTCCTTGAGGAAATATGTCATGGTATTAAAATATGATTATTATTTTGATCTCTATGGTAAAATATCCCCTAGGTTTAGATTATAATTATATTTTCAATTGTGTTTAGGAAACCCCACCTTGGGTTTAGTTTATAAGAAATGGTTTGGAATACCTTGGGAAAATCCCACTTGGATTATGATTTATAATAACTGGTTTGGAATATGAAATCCAATTTGGGTTCAAATTTGGATTATGGTTCGAAACTCCCAATCGAAATCCCCCTTGGGTTGGGATTATGATAAATGGTTTGCAATGACTTGTGGAAATACCCCTTAAGTTTGGATTATGATTATAGTTTGGAATTCCATGGGTAAATCCCTCCTAGGTTCATATTATGATAATGGGTTTAGAAGACCTTAATAAAAACCCCTTTGGGTTTGGGTTGTGATCACTAATTTAGAATGTCCTCAGGAAAATCCCCTCAGATTTTTTGTTCCAATGTAGGATACAATGGAAAAAAAAATTTATATTTGGCCAAATTTGGTATGGTCTATTCAGAGTGTCACAGTGGAACTCAAGGATCGATGGTGGTTTTATTTTTTATTTTTTTGGGATTTCATTTTATTATACACAACTACATGCACTAGATACTCAAAATTGACTTAATTTTAGATGTCATTGGTGGTGGAATACTAAGTCATGCTCACACCTTATTCGATCTAATATTGGTACCCAATAATACTTTATGACTATTGGAAAAGACTAGGGAAAGTTCTATTTACTGAAGCTTGATTTAGGTAGCTATGACAGAGCATGGGAGATTGGTATCAGGCTCGGACTCAACACCACATTTTTTTGAGATTCCCTAATTTTTTTTATTTTTGGGATATTGGTGTATATTACCTTACTTAGAGATGTATTACTACTTGACATATTTGTATCTCATTTTGATACAATATGGGTAGTGATGATTTATTAGAACTTTTCAGGGTGTCTATTCACTTATTTATCCAGATATTTATGATTGTTATTATTTCCATTATTATTATTCTCTGATATAATTGTATAGTCTCCTCGCTAGACAATCATACACCCTTGATACAAGTGGGAATCCTCTTACATATAGGATGTTTCACTTGGGGTATATTTTCTCAAACTAGTTGAGACACTAATTAGTGGTATCTATCCTATAGGATGTCATAATGTTATATCAAAGACCTTCTTTTTTTCGTTCTATTTAGGTAAGTTAAACTTAAGATAGAAATTTTTTGGAACTTGGTTCAAAAATATTACCTATAGTAGAAAACCCACATATGAGAAAGTTCCACATTTCAAGGTATGGGATTTTTTGGGTTTTTTTATTGTTGACCTGTATAACTGATAATTATGCATTGGATTTTGAGGTTTTTAGTTTTTTGGATTTTATCACTTTTCCAGAATGGAAATAGGCAATATTTTCATGCATTAAAATAGGAATATAGGATTCAAATGTCATTTAAAATATTTCCTATGTTTTTTAGTTATAATATTATAAGGTAAGGTTATTTAATGTTTCATGAGAAATTTATATTTATGTTTTACATATAAACTTATGATATAATCTTACTTAAACAATATTCAAAATATGAGAACATGTGTTAAATGAACACTTATATTGATTATTATATAGAACCAATAAAATAAAATTCTATTTATAACTTATTATGTGTTTTCTTCTATAACTTGTAAATAAAATTTCAATTAATATAGCCTCAATTGTGAAGATTCAGGTTATTGTATAATAGAAAATAGTGGTCATATAGATCCTAGGTGTATGGTGTGCACCTAAATTGTATATGGTGTTGAACCTGTTTACAGTTATATAGGTATACTAAGAATGTGTTATTTTTAAAAATCGTGTGATATGATATGTAGTGGATATAGGGGTGTTATTCTTATTATCATTTTCCTGTAACTTTGGTATTAATAATTTTTAGTAGTAATAACTTATAATTCTGGTCCTATTTGTGAATAACATGATCTTGAAAAGTAAGATGGGATAAATAGAGATCACATATTGTGAGACCTTCATGATGTGGGGTTTATAAGATAGTGGAATATTATATATATTTTGATAGGGGTCTAAAATGTGACTTTGAAAACCGAGGTATGGTGTGACAATCTATCACCCTTATTAATTTATTCATAACTTGAGAGTGGTTAGGGTGTTCTATACTTAATCATGTATGTGAGACCCTTATTTTTTATGCATTGAGTAGATTGGTGAGATGTATTGTTTACTTCTATTTTCCTCTATTGTGTTGGAATATGAGTTGAGGATAACCATAGAGTGGGTAATGGGATTTAGTATGGTTTTATTAATATGTGTGTGTGTGAACCCTGTAGGGGGTCTAATAGTATATGGTTTACCTTTCAACTATGATATGGGGATCCAAATATTAGTGATCCATGAACTTTGACTGAGTAGAAGGGTTTTTTCCTACTATTAATGTAGATTGATGTGATATATGGGGATAACCCAAGAGTGGGGTTATCCTAGACCTGTAGAGACCTAATAGATGACTAGTGTGGTAGATTATTTACATTTATATTGATTTTGGAAAGTTATAAAAAATAATAGGGATTGGATTGTTGATTCCTTGTGTGTTATGGCGGTACATGTCTAGTCATGGTTATATGGGTTGCATCTAGATTTCGAAGTGCATGGCCAGTTCGATACATGACCTTGTTTGTTTCATAATCCTATAGGAATGTATCTATAAATGTTAGAGCATGAGTAGATTATTTTGGTTTTATATTGATTAATGGGGTTGATGGTGATCATATGGTTTTCCTTGTAACAAGTTAGATGCTTGGGGATTATTAGAAATTAATAATCAGGTGGGATAATTTTGGCTAGATGACAACTAGATGAAGTGAGTGTAGTTAGTTATATTATTAGGAATTTGGTCCTAGGACTAATGGTATGTGACTCAATATAGTAGATATATATGATATAGAATGGAAACACTAATACATATTCTTCTTGGATCAGTTTGGTCATCATTAGAAGTTGTTGAGAACAGTCGTGAGGGGTTAAATTGGAAAATCAATTACCATGTAAAGATTTAGTGGGATATTTTAGCATATATGGTATGTGGGTTGGTGTAACCAAAGCTTTTCTATACATAGGTAATCTTGGAGTTGAGTTGATGTGGCTAGGTTTGGATGGCATGTGAAACATGTTGATGGGGAGATTTTCTGAAATCTCCATGATATGGATATTGAGTTAGTTAAGTTACATGACCCTTAACGTGTGCTCATGATAACAAAATTAAATGAATATTGGTCACATTTGACGATTTTGTGGGTAGATATTTTTTTTATTAGGTGATCTGTGTCTGATACCTATAGACCCATTTGGGTAATGAACTTATGAGGTGCCATTATTTTCTAGTGGGGTATAGAACTCCTTAGTTTTTTAGCATGTGTGAATTGAGGTAATGGGTTGTTGATAGGATTTATGGATGATAAAATATATGATGATGTTGAAAAGGTATGAAATTCCTTTTTTGATCAATGAGTGGGATGAGTGTAAAGACCCTTGATACTATGAAATATGTCGGTCAGTGTTAGTGATGATCTATGTTATGAAAAAATGTAGTTCAACTTAGGTGTGAGTGCATAGAGTTGTGACCAATGCATGAGACGAGGTATCAATAAGATATGATGAACTAATCATGGGGTCATGATGAATTTGGTAATATTGAGATAGTTCGGTGATGTGAGAGATGAGTTACGACCTTTTGGGAAGTGTCATCTATGGTGTGATGACTGTAAGGTATTTTAAAATATTTAACAATCAAGTGATTCAATTTGATTTTTATGGGATTCTGGGAGTTCCTTAGCAATGGATAATTGAGAAAAAAGAATTAAATGAGTTGCTTTCGGTTCTAGGTATCACCCATGGAGGGGTGGAATGTCACAGTTATGTGATGGAGAGAAACGCTAGGGACCTTCATGTAAGGATACATTTGATCAGGTTTTGTCTGTAATTCATTTTTTTATTCAGTAAAATTCTATTAAAATCAAGGTGAAATTCACATATTTATGTTATCATGTGTTTTTTGTGGAAATTTTATAATTTATCCTAATTTGTGGTTTTAATTAAATGTTATTCATTTTTAATTTCATTTGGGTGATCAATTTGAGAAAATAATTTTTTTAATCAACTTGTGTGATTTGTTTATGAATAAATTGAAATTGATTTAACAATGGGAATTTTAATAGTGAAACATATATTTAGAGTATAAATGTGTTTTAGATTATAAACTATAATTAATTTTATTTTTAAAAATATTTATAGACATTTAAATGGGGATTATAAAATGTGGTTGAATAGGAAATTGATGAATTTAATTTATGGTTGAATTTTCTACTGCCTCAGTCAATGTTATTATTATTAATGGAAGGTATAAACATTATAAACAATGTTAATGGGCCTTCTCACTTAAATTGATATCATTACAATTAGGTTCAAAAAACTCACATGACAAGTAGCTCATCTAGGATAAGAAGTGCACCAGGTTCAGCCACCACTCTGCATGTAGTGGTTCTTCACCCATGGTCAGTTCCCCTACTTTATAAACAAGGTTACTAGCCATGAAAAGTGACTAAAACACACTCAACCAACCATGAATACTTAATGTACTATATGATGAACTTCATGGACTATATAAACTTATTGCAAATCCACTCTCAAGATACCATGAGACCATACACCAAGAGACCAAAATCCCTCCCATTTAACTAAATTTGGATTGATCGCAGCTCTGAGATAGTTGACCACAACCCCACCTCAGACCTGCCACACTCCATAACATATGATTTTTAAACCCCAGCTGAATGATGTATCGCGCTTCATAATCCATACGAAATCTCCATTTACTATCCATATGAGTATTGCACGATCGATCCACCGACACCAGCCTCATAACAAAAACTGTTTTGGAAGAAATGATAAACCACAATATTTAATGTGGTCAAATATGGTATAAAAACCCTAAAAAATGACCAAAAGAAACTAAAACCATGAATCTATGCTTAATTATAATGGAATAATGAAGCTCAAGTTCTTCATAGGGAGATGCTAAAACTAAGAATTTGATGAAAAACTAAATCTTGGTGTAAGTGTCTATCCTCATCAGGGTGACCCAAGACCTCTCTAGATTGATCAGACGAATTGATTACTTCAAAATATTTAAAATTGACTGGTTAAACTAAATTTATGAATCTAGGAGATTCATGAACAAACATTTATCTAAATATAATGATCACTAAACATTTAAGAACACACATTATGGTTGTCAAATATTTTTCCCTATATGGGATCAAAATTGAGGTTGAACTCATTTATTCATAATACACCTATCATGGATTTTAATATCAATAAACGCTTGTTTTTTGATGTAATGTTTTCCTGAACCAAGAACTTATCCTCTATTTTTAAGTTGTTAATCCTTTCAAAGACCTCCTTACATTCCCACTGCTCAAAGAAAATACCCAATAAATGGAAATGCCCAAAATATCTCACCACCACCTTGACGTAGTTCACTATGATACATCATGAAAATTATAGAAAATTACTTCTGATCAAAGATCTTATACCCTAAAATCTCTATCAAATTGTTTTAATTCCATACATTCGATATGTTTGGGAAAATTCCAAGTCCATTATGTCCCTTTAGAAACCATATTTATTAGTAGTAGCTCAGGCCTACTCAATTAAACTCCATGGACCTAGACCCAAGTCCCGGATTATGTCTAAAAATAAATACCCATTTATATAGGAAAACATCATGTCCACTTAATGGATTTTTAATACTAAACTTTTAGACCCAAGCACATTCAAATGTAAATTGATTTCATTCCCAAAAAACACTCATCTTTCACTGAAGTTATGACATAGTGAAATGAATCAACCTTGATTCTCATTGATGTTATATAGTGATTTATCATAGTAAAATTTTTAAAAATTGGAATATTTTCTAGATAGTCTCAACTAGGATGGTCTAGAACTCGGGCTTTACACATTGTGACAATCAAAGGATATGAAGTTGGCCACAACATTTTATTTTTTTTTGGAAATATTTGAATCATTGGAGATGAAAAATATATTTTTTATACTCAGGTGGATTAAATTTTAAATCACATTAAAAACCTCCAATCATTCATCTATAAATAAATAATATTTTACTCTTGAGAGGGGTTTCTTTAGTGATTTCTCTGTCAACTAGAGTGTTGTTTCATACTTAATTTTAATTTTTCGCATATTTACTCCTATGGTTGAACATTAATCCATTAGTGGATTTGATTATTAGAGTTCACTTACCTAATGTTAATTAATTTTATATTTTAATTGTTAATTTATTTTTTTGTCACTCTAGTATTATTTGAACTATATATAAATTAGGATATTTTTTATGCCTCTCAAATTGCTCTCCCCTTACTTATTATTTTTCACACAACTGAAACATAATTTCAATAAACTATTTTTTATCATTATTAGTGGGTCTATCTAAGGTTTTTCATAGATATTTAGTCACTAGGATAGATGAGATTATAGAATAAAATGATTATTTCATCCCTTTAATTAATTCCAAATGACCATGTGAGGGTGATTAGTGAGATTTAACATTATTTTAGGGGAAAATGATATTCAATGAATGGAATAATGGTTTAGTAAGAAGTTATGGGATGTAAAAGGTTAGGAAACTTAATTTAAAATTAAATTTATAAACAAATCCAAGTAAATCATTGTTTTCACACACCGAATACATTAATTAAGAGAAGAATGCACCCAAAGAACACTCCTCTCTAAAGACAACTCATTTCCACCAAAACTGTATTAATTTGGGATCAAAATTTTGTTTCTTAAGGGTGTTGTAACACACATATCACAAAAAATTGAGTTATATCCAACATTATAGATAGGATGGTATTAGTTTGTTTAGAGAATTAGAAAGTAGTTATGTGGGACACCACAATGTTAATAGTTTCTAGAGCCATTCACAATATGTAGATTTATTTACATAAAACGAGTGGGGCTGAACAATTACAGTGTGTGGATGATAGTTGATATCAAGAAGGTTCATACTCATGGATTTATAATATTTAAGTCCTATGGTGGGGAGTACACGATGTACAAAATTATATTGTGCTTATCATTTTAAGAAGTTTTCAGTAAATATTGGAAGTGATGTGTTAACAATCCCATATTAAAGATGGTTCCAATATTGTGTAATAGATTGGGTATAAGTGGATATTGTTTATGTAAAAAAAGTGGAATTCACCCAACTATGGGTGTTATCTGAAGAAATTTTATCAGAGTTAGTGAGATCATATTTTAACAACTACTAAATAGACGGTAATGGTTAGATGTAATGACTAATTGTGAATATTAGAAGGTAAGATTATATGGTGATTAAGTCTATGATAAATTAGTCCTCATATATAACATGCCAACATGAATGATGAGTAAATACTTTGTGTTTTGAATAGTCTCAATAGTATGACTATGGGTTTTAATAAAGCTAGTAGGGAAAGACATAGAATTGTATAGACCAGTGATTTAAACTAATGGGATGATTTTGGTGATTTTGGGAATTTATTAATACCCAAATAAGTATGAAATTATTGTGGAGTTGTTTAAAATAATTTGTTCTATGATACATGGATTGGTCAGGTTTTGAGCTGTTGATCTGGTTCAGGTGTAGTTTTTCCATGACCGTAACTAGCAGGATACAAATAGTTTAGTCCATGTATTAAAGTTAGTGACTGCAATAGTTTATGAAAGATATATAAGTATACTTAGGTGTTGGTTTCAAGAGGTTATAAATAAATTATTACATTTGATCATAGAATATCATCACCAGATAAACAATTATTCTGAGTTTATTATTCAAATATTGAAAGACATTATGAGTGCATGTGTCCTGGTTTTTGGTGGTTTTTGAGAGAACAACATGGATTAACTAGAGTGTTCATAAAATAATACATATCCAGCTATAATAAAAATGGAACCTAATAAGGATTTATATTTTTTTCCATATCATTATCCTTTGTGTTGTTTGGAGGTCGGTTAGGCAGTGATTATTGGGAAAACTCTCATACTAGAGGCTTTGAATCATATTCAGTTGATCTAGAAATGAATAGACACTACCAAAATAGGTAGATATATTTTAATGATCATTGAAACTTATCTCTTTATTTTGAGGTGGGTGAATATTTTTAAGGATTTCACTAAGGTTGGGACACCATTATGTTTTGGATATGGTTAATGTTAGTGGCTCAGAATATGGGATTGTATGAGATAGTGGAGAGGATCAATCCAATGGAACAATGGTTGGATCTCTCATAGAGTTTTAGCCTGATTCATGATGTGTTACATATATCACATATTAAACAATACTATCCTGGTCTATCTCATTTAATTGATATAAATTACATTGAGCTTGAGGTTGATGAGTACTTTGAAGAGAATCTAGTTTTTATGGTGGATTAGTGAAATAATCCTCTCTATGAAACAACATTTACTTTATTACAAGGTTGGTGGTAGAATATTCAAAAATAGAAAGTTAATTTGGAGTAGAAGTTATATATTTTGGCCTAATGTCCAATATTTTCATCCAACAATAGTGATGTTTATGAGATCATCTTAAAGATGAAGTTATATATGGTGGGGTAGTTATAAAACCATATCCCTTTCCATTTATAAATTCCATTATCCTTTTTTATAGTACTATGTAATTTATGTATTTATTAGTTTTTTTATGTCATGTATGACTTGATAATGGTTTTAGGAATATCGAGTAGGCTTGTAGTTAAAAACATATAGGCCAAATCCATTAATAGTGTAACAATAGGCATCATGATATGAAAGGCTCAAGCAGAGGTGATTCCCCCTACCTATAAGGGTTCATAGAGAGAATTGTTAGGTCATTCCATGAACCTTTATTGGGAGATTTTCTTTAGTTTAATAAATAAATTAATTAATTAAGAGGGTTTAATTAGCAGAGGGGCTCCCCATTTCCTTGTACGCATGACATCTTCCCCATTGGTTTTTCTTTCTCATCATGGTGGATTTCCCCCATATTTCTTCAAAAAATAAACTATCATTTATTATGACTTTAATCTAGAGGTGATTAAATCCTTTTGTGTCCCCTATTTATTTTTTTATTTTCATTTTCATGTGATTTCACACCATTTTGGTCTCTTATTCAATATTTCTAGGGTATTATTTTACATTTCTAGTTTTAACCATTTTATCATGAACCAGAGGTTGTCTCTGGTTGAGTAAATGTTTATGAGAATTTGCTAGTGGATTTAGAATTCTTTTCCTCAAAGTATTATCATTTTATTAATGTGTGTGATGTTGTTCATGAAAATTTATCTCAAACTCAACCCAAAATATAATTAAATGGTGTTTATCCCAAAACTATGAAAAGGAGCCTCTCTATAGGCTATGAACAGTTAATTGGAAAGTTGGTTAGGAAATTATTAACTACTTGAGGTGTTTTTTATTTGGAAATAAATTGGGAAATTGAGGAGGGGACCTTCAAGGTGACTTGGACTAAAAAATATGACCTTTTGTGTGTGTGAATGGGGATACTTAGGAAATTATCTAGAATCCAGTGACTATGTTTTCATTGTGATACCCAATATAATTGAGTTAATGGAATGTATTAGTGAATTTTCTATATTCCAATATTATAATTAATTATTTTGAATTATTTTTGGAAAAACCCCTTGGATACAGATTTATCAAAACTAGTTTGGAAATGCTTAGGGAAATCCATATTGAGTTCAGATTGTGGTTATTGTTTAGAACTCCTTGGGGAAATACCCATTGGGTTTTGATTATGCTTACTATTTGGAACACCTTGGGGAAATCCCCCTTGGGTTTGTTTAGTGATAAATGTTTTGGAATGACTTGGGGTAATACCCCTTAGACTCATATTTATAATAACTAATTTGGAACACCATGGAGAAATCCACCTACAGTTCATATTATGATTATAGTTTCGAACACCATGTATAAATCCCCCGTGGGTTTGAATTATGATAACTAGTTCATAATTCCATTAGGAAATCTCCCGTGTGTTTGTATTGTGATTATAGTTTGGAACTCCTTGGGGAAATCCCCCTTAGGATCAAATTATGATAATTATTTTGTAAAATCAAATGGAAAACCCCATTGGGTTTGGATTAAGATCACTAACTTATAGAAAAACCCCTCATATTCATTGTTCCTTTGTGGGATATTATGGACATAGACATCTGGCCTAGGTCGAAGCAGTTATGTTCAATCTTAGGTGTCTCCATGGAACCCAAGGATTGACAATGGTTTTATTTATTTATTTCTTGACTTTATTTTCTTATGCCCATCATCATACACTATATAAACTATTACACCCTAAGATTTTATGAAATATTTTATTCAAATAAATTTAATTTCTTCCAAATCTTTCATTACATGCAACATCGAGTTTTAACAAGCCACAATATACTATTAACATTATTTTTTAAACCTGGCCATTATAATGTAGATATTAAAAATGGTTGAATAAACAAGAATAACCACAATTTTTAAAATTAAGTATAAATTACTTAGATAAAAGAAAATATTTTGATAAATAAGTACTTTATTTTTGTTAAAGTATTTATATGCTTCAAAAATACATTTTTCCTCAATAATGATTTTTAATGATTTTTGTGAAAAAATAATAAAATTCATTTTTTTCACTATTAAAAAATTTATTTTAAAAAAATTAAATTAAGTTGTGAAATAAATTGTTCAAAATTATGTTAAAGTTACTTATTTAATTTTTTTTTGAAAAGATCCATTTTCAATTGAATAGTGAAGAATATTGATTTTTATTAAACTTTATCTTTTCATTTAAATAATTTACAAGATTTAATTTGTTTTAAAAGGATTTTAAATGTAAAATTAGTTTAATTATATTATTTTTAATCCAATTTAGGTCATTGGGATCAATTTCATGTTGAATTTTGATAGAAAAATTTTTTATACGTATGAAAACTATTTCATTGGAAAACTGTTTTTTCGCCGCGTCAACGGGTTTGATTTATAATTAACTATACCACTTATTTAAACTACCATGATTTATTCCATGGATTAATTTTATGATCTATGATATTCATGGAATGGTTTTAAAATTTTATTCTCATGATCTCACACCCTTATGATCATGTTATGTTGATATCTCCCATATTTACCCTTATTGAGCATCTGAGCCCAACCATTACTATATTTCATTTCCCCTATGTTATGAATAAAGTTATTATGTATGCTATATATAATAAGGGTTCTATTTATTAAGAAGATTTAGGGAGATGGTGTAGTTCACTTATGAACCAATTTTTTATTATCCCGGTTTCTAAAGGAACTAGCCCTATATGATTCTGATGTGGTTAATTATGTTAAGTAATGAATATTCATATATTAAGATGAGATATCTATGTATGAAAATTTTGGGAAAATATAGTTGTTATTAGAGAAATTCTTAGTTGACCTTTGTAAGCTAGGATGAGAAAACATTTGTCGAAACACTAATGATAAGTATATGTATAGTAAAATATCCTAGATTTTTAATGAAGGATAGAGCGAGTGGTTTCCAATAAATTACATCCATATATGCATGCTATAAATGAATTTGGTTCTAACATAGTTTTTCATAGTGGTAATAAATTTGAAATGGGTGCATTTATATTTAACTTGATCATCTCTTGGGTCATGATAATGGGCCTTACTACAAACCTGGTTTGAACCTCCTAGGGGATATGTTTTTGAAATTTAAAAACTCTTTAAAAACCATCATAATGGATTTAAATATATAATGAATATGAATAACCTAAGTTAAACCTTTTTTTCATGGAATCAAAATAATGTTCCATTATTTAAACATCATATAAATTTTTTTTAATGATTATGTGGTTTCCAAGAGTTATTATTATCGCTCAAACTATTACTTTTTGGTTTTAGTTCATTGTTGGAAACCGAAATAATCATGTTAATACTGAATGTGATAGAAAATATAATGATTATCCCATAGAGAAACCAATTTTTCCGATTTTGAATGAAAACATTTGTTTCTATACTCACACAATTGTCTCAAGATGTGAATCATGTTAAACTTCCAAATTAACAAAGGAGGGAACAACGCTCTATAGATTCCTTCATGAGGCAACATCAATCTTATTCAAATGATTCATCTAATCCACTTTTTTTAGAAATTGATCTGTACCATAGAAAATATATCTTCTATTTTACATTTTTAAGAGTATGAAAAAGTTATTTTTGGTTATCTATCATTTGGAAGGTTAAGCAAATCAATGGTAGAATATTATCAAAAATTGAGAAAATAATAATAAATTGAGTCCATGTATTGGGATAAGTTTCAATGATTATTTTTCAATAAGAACATTCCTAGTATAATTTTTATGAAAATGGAGAATGAATTCCTTAATGTAAAGTATAAGATGATTAAATCATTGGTATCGATGAGGAAAGTGTTATTGGAACTTCAAGGTATTCTTATAGAATTCTCATCCAACGTAAAAATATATTTCATAGATTATTTAGTGACTTAAAACCATGTCTCTAATAGGATTTATCCATAAGATACTCCAACATATACAAATAAATCATTTTAATTTCAATGAAAGTGGAAATAGAGATTGGATTTACCAATAAATCTCACTGTTTAGATAAGAACAAAATATGGAATTCAAATGAAACTCTCAAAAACATAGAGAGAATAAGACGAACCTTCCTTCATGATAAAAGTTTATAAGGAAGTGTGGGGGATATTTTCTTAATTGTATTGATAAATTTTTGAAGTTTCAAAAGTAAGTTCATATTGAAATTTAGTGTTTTAGGGATATGAAGAAGTTATCAAATGCTGTGAATAGAGAGATATATCCTCAGAATACACCACCCACACTCCAGTGTTTGAAATGAAAAAAAGCTTTGGCATTATGATAACCAGTGCTCAAATATGAATGTTAATGATTATGGTTGATGTCAGAAACCTCTTAAACAAAGATGAAATGGTAAATATCAAATGAAAACTAATTGTAATGAAGGGTATGATAGTTATGTAGAGAAAGGTACACATATCATCTACTCTCAAAATAATTATGTCTTATTTGACTCTGGATCTACCCATTCTTTTATATATGAATAATATGATAAGGGTATAGAAATACCACCCCTAAAATTTGATATTTAATTAGTAGTAAAAACCATTAATGATACAATTATTTCATATCAAGTTCTTGATTCTTCTCTGGTTATTGATTGTGGCAATTTTCTTCCTAAAAAATCTTATTATTCTCCCTCTAGTTAAATTTGATGTTTTCTTAGTCATGGATTTCATTTATCAACATAAATACTATATTAATTACTAAGTAAGTGAAGTCATGTTTAATATTCTAAACCAACCTATGATCATCTATGATTGCGACAATAAGTGTTATCTTATGATGGAAATTTCTTCCATTATATGGGTGTTGATTCCTTTTTAAAAGGGGGGTTTATCTTATATGGTTGGTGATAAACTCAACATCAAATATATTCCTATTGTATGGAAGTTTGTTGATGTTTTTTCCTAAGAGTTTCATAGTCTTACACCAAACTGTAAAGTTGAGTTTTTAATAAAACTCATACGTGGTGAAACACCTATTTTAAATAATCCATAAGGAATAGCCTTGATTGAGCTAAAATAATTAAAGAAGTGACTCTGGGGGAATCATGGAATTGGATTAATTTGTCCATGTGTGTCAAATTGGGGTGTCCATGTTCTATTTATTAAGAATAAATAGGGATCTATGTGAATATATTTTGATCATTTGGATCTGAACAAGATCACAATAAATAATAAGTATCCATTACCCCGTATTGATGATTTTTTTGATCAAATACATGGAGCTAAATACTTTTCCAAGATTGAAATACATTCTGTATATCATTAATTGTGGGTTAATAATGATGATATACCCAAGATATTATTCCATACAAGGTAGGAACACTATGAATATATTGAGACCATTTGGTCTTACAAATTCCCTATATATCTTCATGGATTTAATGAATGGAGTCTTTATATATTAATGTGATCGGATTTAAGTAGTATTTATAGAAGATATTCTTATATATTAAAATATCATGTGCATAATGATCACTTGGGAATTTTGTTGAAGACCCTGAGGAATGAGAGTATTTATGAAAAATATTCCAAATTTAAATTTGGGCTGTAAAATATTTATTTTTGGGTTATATAATCTCAAGTGAGGGTATATCAGTGGATCCATTAAAGACTGAAGTTTTTGAACGTTGTCCTAGACCAACCACAGTGATGTAGATATGAAGTTTTCTTGGTTTGGATGGATATTATTTCCATTTTTTGGAGAATGTATCATAACTATCTAATTCAATCACCAAGTTAAAATTGAAGTCAGGTGATATCTATTGGATATATGAATGTGAGGAAACATTCATGGAGCTAAAGAGATGGTTAGTCAGTGCACTTATGCATACACTACCCTATAGTGGAGAAGGGTACAAAATATATAGTAATTAACTTATAAAGGAAATTTTATGTATTATTATATAGAATGAAATGGTTATAGATTATTCCATATAAAAATTGAAGGTCCATAAGAAAAATTACCCAACTAATGATTTGGAGTTAGCTGTTGTAATTCTTCATTAAAGATATAAAAGAATTATCTTTATCAAGAAAGGTGTGATATATATACTAATCATATAATATTATAGTGTATATATTCATGTATAAAGAGTTGAAATCCATTGAAGAATATGGTTTGATCTGATTAATGATTATGACTACTCAATATATTACCATCATGGAAAATCAAACAACGTGGTTGATGATTTAAGACAAAAGGATCATGCTAGCTTATATGTGGTGAGGATCACAAAATATATAATATTTATGGATTTGAATATCATGGATCTTGAAATATTTAAGTAATGGTTTAAATATTATATTTATCAAATGATTTTCCAACCATCTATCTTTGTGAATATTAAAGATTCATGAAAAGAATATATAGAAATATAAAAGTAAGTGAGAAATATTGTCGAGATTAAACTTGATTATGATGGAATTATAAGGTTTAAATATTATGTATGTATTACTTCCATACCCAAATTAAATAAGGATCTATTATAGTATTCTCATAGTTATTAATTCTCAATTTATCTTAGAATTGTAAATATGTATAGAGATTTGAAATATTATTTTTGGTGGGATGTAATGAAGAGAGATATTGTAATGTTTGTATCACAGTGCTTAGTATGACAAGAAGTTAGTCTGAGATAAAAATGTATAAGTGGATGTTAAAAATATTACCCATAGCATAATGGAAATTGGAAAACATCACCATGGATTTTATCATCAGAATCCCCCAAATAACCAAAGGAAATAATTTTATATGTGTTATAGTTGATGACCTTACAAATTCAGAAAACTTCATCACTATCATAGAAGATTTATCCTTGGATCAGATTTTTGGTATATACATTAAAGAAGTAGTAAATTTGAATGGTCTACCACATTTTATTATGTCTGATTGGAATCAAAGGTTTAACTCAAAATTCTGGTGAAGCCTTCAGTTGTCTCTAGATATAGAGTTGAGTTTTATCGCAATGTATCATCGTATGAATGATGTTCTGTCTATGAAAAAAATTCTAAACATAGGGGATTTCTTGAGATCATATTCTCTGTAATTAAATGGTGTTTGGGATCAATGCCTTTATCTAGTCATGTTTTCATTAAGCAATAGATTTCACTTCATATGGATCTTAATGAATCCTTCTATGGAAAAAAGTATAGAACTCCAATGTTATATGATAATGTTTGAGAAAGAATGTTATTGAGACTTGATCTGTCTAGGGAAAGGGAAAATAAATTCAGATTCATTCAATATCACATTATGGAATCTGGGAATTGATAGAAAAGTTATGTTGGAAATCATCGGCATAATATGGAGTTTGAAGTTGGTGAGAAGGTTTTCCTATAAATTTATCCACTGAAATTTTTAATGAGATTCTAGAAGAAAGGAAATTTTATCCCTATGTATATTATCCCTTTCAATATTCTTGATCAAGTAAGGACAGTTTTTTATCATTTGTCTCTTCCACCAAACGTCTGTTAATTTCACAATGTGTTTTATGTAGCTCTCATGTGGATGTAAATAACTAATCCTTCACATGTGATGAACTAAGAGATCATACCAATAGATCATGATCTTTCATATGAATAAAAACTTTTTGAGATTTTGGTCCATTGAGAGATATTTCTACAAAACAATACCACTCACCTAGTTAATGATTTTTATTTAATCCATCAATTTGAAGAAGCTACATGGGAACCTAAGGATATGATGAGTTAAAAGTAACCTCAATTTTATATGTCAATGTGATGGAATTTTGGGGAATAAAATCATTTTAAGGGGGGTATAATGTAACACCCTATATTTTATGAAATATTTTATTCAAATAAATTTGGTTTCATCAATATCTTGTGTAACACACAACAATGAGTTTTAACGAACCACATTATAAAATTAATTTTAATTTTTATACATAACCATTATAACCAAGTCATTTAACATGGTGGTATGAATTGGAAAAAATACAATTTTAAAATTATTTATAATTATTTAACATAAAAAATAGTTTGATATAAAAGTACATAATTTTTAGTAAAGTCTTTATAATCCTCAAAAATATATTTTTTCTCAAAAATTATTTTTATTATTTTTTTGTGAAAAAATATAATATTAATATCATACAATTTAATAAAATGTATTTTAAAAAACTCAATTCATTTTTGAAATAAAAATGTAAAAATTATCTTAATTTTTTTTAAAAACAAAATTCTAAAATAACTAATTTTTTATAAATAGTGAAAAATACTGATTTTTATTAAAAAAATTGTATTTCATTTAAATAATTTATATGTTCCATTTTATTAGAATATGATTTTAAAAGAAAAATTAGTTAAATATTATTATTAATAATCTAATTTAGTTCATTTTAATCAATTTTATGTAGAGTATTGATACAAAAACTTTTTATACTTATGAAAAAAAATCTTGGGAAAACTGTTTTTTAATCGCGTATGGAGGATTGATTTTAAATTAAATTATGAAAATTTTATGAATTAAATTTATTTAAATTAACTAAATATTTTTTATAATCACAATTAATTTTATATAATACTTTATACATATTTTTTTTCATAATTAATATTCAAAATAGAAAATTATTTATTATTACGGATTATTTCAAAATGGGTTTTTCAAGGGTTGAAAACCGTTAAGGGTAATTTTTCAAATTAATATTTTATAAATATAATTTTATGGCCATATTTCAACATTATATTATCCAAAATTAAAAGATATTTACATATGGAAGACTTTTTCAAGAGAATGACTTTGTAATTACGGATTCTTTTAGAAAATTTTCAAGTAGTTCCCCTCCCCCACTTATAAAAGGAAATATTTTTTACACTCCTATAAACAATAAAGGATCCTTTTATTTCATAAAAAAACTTCCCAAATTCTTTAATTACTTCTCTACCCATTTTTAATGGGCCTTTTTTATTATGAAACCCTCCTATGATGGAATTAGTTTTAAACCTAAAGAGGTTCTCTGAAGAAAATGTATAGTCCTTAACAATTTGTTTCCATTTTATTTACCATTATAACTCCTTAAAATATTCATAAACCATTATTATATAATAAAATTAGTATCTAACATATAATAATATTTAATTAACTTAATTTCATAACTTACATTCATCTCTTCTACCATTAAATGAGAAATGGAACCATTGATCATGTGTACGGCAGACTACCACCTCACGAACCAATGTGATTTCTTTTGCACCACCGCATTTCATGGATAGATATAATTATGTATTTAAAGTATATATATATATTATATTTATTAAATAATTATACTTATATAATAATAATTCCATATCTAACATCTTACCTTCCGATTCATTAAAATACGATAACGTCGCTCGTGCATTTGCGTGGACTATTATCTCCCCGGAGTGATGTGATGTGTTTTTCATTTTATATTGATATAGATAGTAATAAATATATATTTAATGAATATATATGATATATATGATATAAAAATTATTCTATAATCTTGAATTAATATTTTCCCTTCTTTTGATCCATCCACCAAAAAAATGAAAGCAATGTTCATGCGTACGAATGGCCAACCATCTCTATGGACAGTGTAATTCATTTTATAACTCTAAATTTAATGGATGAATCTATATGTAAGAACCTGGTTCTTATTCTTGAGGTACGAGTTTCTTCTTTTCCTTTTTCATTAAGTGTTTTGAGAAAACAAGGGAAATGTGGTAAAAATAGCAAATTTATGGGTACACACAATGTACATTTTCACATGTTGTGTACTTAGGTCATGTGGAATGAGAATATAGGTTGTGTAGACCTGTCAGCAATTCAGGGTGTAAAAACTAACTACATGTCGTGTACTTAGTAATACACTCTATGTAATCAGTTAGTAAGTGATTAGTAAGCTAGCGGAGAGTAGCCGCCAGATGAACCTTAAAACAGATAGTACACGCCATGTACTTAGGGTTACACACCATGTAAACAGTCAGTAGATGAACAATAACGCGGTGTAGAGTTGCCATCAGTGAATAGTTAAAAAGAATGTACACGCCGTGTACTTGAGAGTATAAGTCGTGTAGTTGTTTTTTTCATTAAAAATAGGTAGTGGCCTTCCCATTCAGCAGAGGAGGCATAAAACACCATAGGAGCACCGGGAGAGATGGTCGAGGCTTAGAGGAGCTCCCGAACAATCACCAAGAATCTGATTCCTTCGTCGATGATCTCATTTAGACCGTGCAGGTAAGGCCTTCCCTCTCCATGATTCTTTCCTTCTAATTATTTCTTAAAGGGAATTTATTGAGTTTTAATGTATAAATGTTTATCCCATATCAACGTTCTTCTTGGTTGTTTTAGGAGGCATCGTTCATGTTAGCCAACCAGAGGAGATCGAGGTAGGTGGCCATGTGTTTATTTCCAACTTTTGAGTTTCTTTTGTGCACTATTGTGCCACAAGCCCATGTTCGGGGTGTCGTGTGACTTGGGATTAACTATTAATATATCTTGGATTGCATAGGTAACCTGATGAACATTTATAAACTGTTTTTTGGGATTGTTTCTTTGATCCAGGGCCACCTCGTGGGTGTGTTTCCCATGTTTAGTTATTTGGACAAGATACCCATGGGTATGCCAAGGTTATAGCATGTTTGAGTTTTCTTGAGAGGAAAAATTTATCAATTGCTTTCTTATGTGTTGGGCTCAGCCCAGTTACTTGCTTAGCCTGAGGTTAGTGTTTCGTTTAGCCTGAGGGAAATATTTCTTATTCCTGTGGCAAGTAGTTTTTGTGCCTGAGGGATACATCTCGTATACCTGAGGGCAATATTCGTTATGCTTGAGGGAAGTCACCTGAGGGATTCGTTCATCTTGCCTGAGGGTAAGGACTTGTATGTATGAAGACAATGTTTACTGGAATATTCACTACGGTGATTTCTTATGTTATACCTACCAAGCTAAAGCATAGGCCTGGTATTGTTAGTACCTTATACTTGTAAGATAACAAGTTTTGGTTTTTTCTGTGGCACTGTATAAGATATTGTCAGTTGAGCCTCAGACTTGGGAACTTATAATTAAATTGTATTGAATTGTTAAATAATTATTTAAATGATAATGTAACTGGTAGGAAGGGTTACTTTTAAGTACTTCCTAGTTTGCTGCATTTTATTATTGCACACTGTTGTTGCACATTTTCTCTGACAGTTGGGCACGAGCCTTTAGTGGTTTTCTACTGGGATTTATTTCTCACACCTTACTTGGTTCATGTCTTTGGCCCAAAAATATTATATTGATGCAGGTGTCGATAAGGGCAAGGGTCCCTATACGGGTACATGATTGTTGCAGAGGAGTTGTAGAGTATGGGACCAAGCTTAGGATTACGATATTGATGAGTTCCTATTTAACTACTGTGGTTTTTCTTTACTATATTTTATACCCAGTCCTATATTGTTTTATATTGTAGTGTATCCTATTTTGGATACATTCTTAGAATTAGGTGCATGTGGCATCATATTATATATGATTGTTGATTATCTTTTATCGTCGTTCTGTTTTCCATTTTAGCTCTATATTGTTTAATCCTTATGCTTTTGAATGTTTATATTTATTTCTGATGCGCTACACTTTGACAAATAAGGGCATAGTTTCCCCACTATCAGACCTAGGCCCTCGCTGCTATTCGGCAGCCTCTGGCATTTGGGAAATGTACTTCAGCTCATATGACCAACCGGGTTCGGGGAACCCGTTGTGTGGCACCCAGATCTGAGACGTTACAAAGTGGTATCGAAGGAGTTTCTTTTCTTCTTGACTTACTATTTAGATCCTACATATAGGGAATGGAAGGAATATGTACTTGGTAATAAGCTATGCACGGGAGTATCTAACTCATGTACAGGGAAAAGCCAATTTACCTTGGTTTGCAATATTACTGATTTTTCACTTTTACAGTTGATCTGATTTTCACTGTTGGGTGACACACTTGTGGTGTGCTATTTTATTTTATACTTGGGTTCTATTTAGTTTCATCCCGATTAGATGAGTTTATTTTATCTGATGCATCATTTAGGCACATGTTAGAAACACATGCCATGCATAGTTTCCATTCCATGTAGGTGCATTATAAATTGCATGTTGTGGTGATATATGTTGTGCTAGAAATGCATGTTGTTGGGATAGGTAACTTGATAGATACACATACTATTGATAGGGTATTATTACATGTTATGGTTGGGTTTATGGATGCTAAACTTTGGTTCCTGAGAAGTATGGGCTCCCTTGGACCAGAATTTAGTGGATCATGATCCATCCTTTTGTTGCATTTTGTACTATAATGTGAAATTTTTGGGGCTAAAATTTGGTTTTCGGGGATTATGGGCCCCCACGAATCGGAATTTTTTATATAGATGCTTGCAATTAAATAAAAAGGGGCTCCAGAGTAGTTTCTGAAGTTTACTGTTTGGAAACCCATACAACACAGCGTGCAGTTCTATGAACACATGCCATGTGCTCTTCTATTCGAGAAGAAATGAAAATTTTCTAAGTACACTCCGCGTACCTTATGTACATGCTGTGTAGTCTCTAACCGTGTCATAGGCCGTGTGGGAAGAGACACGTGATAGGGAAGTTCTTGTGGGAACACATCATGTACCAGTTGTACATGTCGTGTCGGCTTGACCCTGTGTCCTCCCATGTACTAACTACATGGATGGAGGAAATCTTAGCTTAAACACGCCATGTCAATGTAGAACATGCTGTGTAGGTTAATCTGGGGAACTGACCATGTAACTAACAACACGGGTCGGTGTTACTTCTTCTGGTACACGCCGTGTTTGTATGGAACACACCATGTAGTGTGAGCTGTGTATCCGGCCGTGTCACGAACAACACGAGTCGATGAAGCTCATCTAGTACATGTCGTGTACCTGTTGGACAGGCCATGTAGTATTTACTAGTGAGAGACCATGTGGACTTAGTCATGTGGCAAGGGAGACTGGGTGGTGTAGACGATGTGTGCTGGTGTTACACGTCGTGTACCTAGGGTTGAGACATGCCCAGGCCAGCATCAGAACACGACCATGTGAGGGCTTAAGGGTACATGCCTTGTAGACCTTATACATGTCGTGTACTCTCATTCTAAGGAAAGGCGTGTGTCTTAGCCATGTAGAAGGACTAGGGTAGGGGATGAAAATTCAAGTACATGCCTTGTGTAAGGACAACACGTCATGTGTTTGGGGTGTTACACGACTAGATCTAGCAGAAGTACATGCACATGTGAAAGACTTAAGGTAACATGTCGTGTAGTTTTTATACATACCATGTAGTCTTGTTTTATAAAACATGAATTTTTCCTTTCTCCTGCTCCCTTCTTACGTTTCTAGTTCTTAGTCCATGATGATCTTAATCTAAGGTGTGTGTTTGACCTTGTAGAGTTATGCCGCCCAGACAAGAACCAGTTGTTCGCCAAGAGAGCGGTAACGATTATACTCAAGAGATGCTAGGCCATGGTCTACCAATGGATCCTCCAGTAGTTCCAGATGTGGCGCCAGCCGTTATACCGGACGTAGGCATGGATGCACAATTCTGTGAAGGATTCATGAGGTTCATGCAGACCTTCCCAGGAGCACTGCCAGTTTCCACATCTATGGAAGAGTTGAAACATATATTCCAGTAGTAGAATCTGCCTACATAATCAGGGTATGGAAGACCACAGGCTGCAGAGTCATGGCTGGATTCATTGCAGACTATCTTCGAGCATCTTGAGACACCTCCTGGGAGGAGGGTCAAGCTCGCTATGTACATGCTGCGTGATTTTTCCAAGAGATGGTTGAATGATACCACTCAGAATGAGCATCACTAAGACATGGAATGGGATGATTTTTAGTCAGTATTATATGACTTTTTCTTTCCATAGATGCTATGGGAAGATCAAGCTCGAGAGTTCATGAGTATGCAATAGGGCACCATGTCAGTGATGGACTATTCTGCCCGCTTCACCGAGCTACAACGTTTTGCACCTGTTCTGGTGGGTGATGAGATGTTGAGGGCCAGACACTTTGAGGATGGTCTTCAATATGACATCTGAGCACTATTGAATGTTTTCAGGTTTCCTACAGTGCATGCTATGGTTAACCAAGCATTGATTACTAAGAGGAACCTATGAGAAGCTAGTGGTGCGGACCAGGGCAGTTTGACACTAGTCTATGGTACTATCTCTACTAGCAAGAGGAAGAGAAAGATGGATTTCTCTCATGGTGGAAGGACTATCCATAAGAATTCTTTAGGTGGCCAGGTAATGTGATACCAGTGTGGTAAAGAGGGGCACAAGAGACCTCAGTGTCAACATGACCCAGTGGAGTGTCGACCATACGGCATGATGGGTCATCAAAAGTGTTTTTGCAGGGTGTTTCCACCAGTCACTAGTGATAGGGGTTTTGTGTAGACTCCGCATACAGGAGTAAGGCCAGAATCTTCTTTCGAGTCAGGGAATTAGAATACGTCAGGACGTTCAGGTCAAGGTAGTGGTCATGGCCTTGGTATCCAGACACCAGGACCTTAGAGATAGAAGGGCGAGTCAGCTAGGTTATCCTGGATGTGCCGCAGGGCCACAACACTGGGCAAACATCTACAGTGGAACAGACCCAACAGGAGCAGGATCTTGGACCATCCACTGTTAGAGGTACTATTCTAGTTGCTTTTGTTTTGTCTTCTATAATTTTTGATACTGGTGCTACACATAGCTTTATATTTGTGCTCATTGTGGTGAGCCTTGGTCTCAGTGTTTCTTCCTGTTCTGATATCAAGACTCTAGACACTCCGTTGGGAATTAGAATGATAGGTGTGCATCATTGCAAGGAGTTCCCCCTAGAGGTTGGTGGGTGTCACTTTCTATGGGACCTCTATGTCGTAGAGATGATGGGCTATGATGTCATTCTCAGGATGGACTGGTTGGTACCCTTTCGAGCCTTTGTAGATTTCTATCATCGCGGGGTGAGTTTACGGACCATTAAAGTCTTAAATACATATTTACCCAATGTGACTAGAATTTGAGGCAGCGAAGGTGGGTTGAGTACCTTATGTCCTTTTACTTTGATCTTGCCTATACACCTAGTAAGGGTAACATAGTTGTTGATGTAATGAGTAAGTTGACTCAGATACAGGCAGTACAGGAGGCCAATGGTTAGTGTCATCTTATTTCTTTATTCTCTGAGATGAATTTGGAGGTGCACAATAGTCATGGGCGAACCTATCTCTCATCTGTAGCTGTGACTTCTACCCTCCTGGATAGAGTGAGTATGAGACTATTATTTGATTCAGAAGTCCTAGTTCTACAGGAGTCGGTGGCAAATGAGTACCCTCCTCCTGGTTGGACGGTAGGTGATGACAACGTACTACATATCCATGCAAAATTATAGGTTCTAGGGGATATACGCGAGGAGTTGATGCGGGAATTTCATGCTTCAGCTTGGGTAGTGCATCCTGGAGTTACCAAAATGTACCTTGACATGAGACATTTGTATTGGTGGCCAGGTATGAAAAGAGAGGTATCAGGTTTTGTTATGAGATGTTCCACCTATCAGTAGGTGAAGGTGGAGTATCAGAGGCCATCCAGACTGTTTCAGCAGTTACCAATTCTGTAGTGGAAATGGGATGATGTCGTGATGGAATTCTTGACCAGGTTGATGAGGTCACCTCGAGGAAATGATTTCATATGGGTTATTGTGGACAGACTTATGAAGGTAGCTCACTTTTTGTTGATCAAGGAGACCTTTAGTGTTGACGATCTTGGAAATTTGTATATCTAAGAGGTGGTACATATTCATGGGGTCCCTCGTTCTATCATTTTAGATAGGGAAACCCATTTTAGGTCTCATATATGGAAGAGTTTTCATAGGGAACTGGGTACATAGGTGCTTCTGAGCACAGCTTACCACCCTGATACCGATGGCTAGTCAGAGCATATAATACAAGTGCTAAAGGACATGTTGCATGCATGGGTCCTGGACTTTGGGGGCTCTTGGGAGAGGCACATACCCCTAGTCGAGTTTTCCTAGAATAATAGTTTTCAAGAAATTATTGAGATGACACCTTACGAGGCTTTATATGGTTGTTCATGCTAATCACCTTTGTGCTAGTTTGAGGAAGGTGAGGCAGCTTTACTGGGACCACGTATCGTGTAGGAGACTTCAGAGCTGGTCCAGTTGATTCAGAAGCAGATGTCTACTGCACAGTCTCTTCAGAAATCTTATATTGATTACCACAGAAAACCTTTGAATTTTGTGGTTGGGGATCCTGTTTTCTTACATGTTTCATTGAGGTTGGGACACTAGCAGATCAGAAGATAGGGTAAACTTTCACCAAGGTATGTGGGGATGTTTGATATTCTCGAGAGAGTCGGGCCAGTTTCCTATCGGTTGTAGTTACCATAGAGGTATCGGGCCATGCACGACGTCTTCCATGTATCTTAGCTACGCTGTTATCACTCAGACTTATCTCACATTTTTCATCTTGAGGAGGTTTAACTTATGGTTGATGTATCCTTTGAGGATCATCTGATTCGTATTTTTGATAGGAGCATGAAGGTTCACCAAGGTCAGTCAGTTCCTATCATACGGGTTCTATGGAAGGATGGTCGAGTGCAAGACAAAACCTAGGATTGGGAGACCAATGTACGTGCTTAGTGGCCAGAGTTATTCTCAGCCTTATCTTCACCACCCTTAGAAGGGAAATTGGAGGACGAATTTCTTTAAGGGGGAAGTTTTTAAGAACCTGGTTCTTATTCTTGAGGTACAGGTTTCTTCTTTTCCTTTTTCCTTAAGCGTTTTGAAAAAACAAGGGAAATGTGGGGAAAATCCCAAATTTTTGGGCACAAACTGTGTACTTTTTCATACGCCATGTACTTAGGCCGTGTGGGATGAGAATATAGCACATATAGGCTTGTCGGAAATTCAGGGTGTAAAAACTAACTACACGCTATGTACTTAGTAAAACATGCCATGTAATCAGTCGGTAAGTGAATAGTAAGGCATTGGAGAGTAGCCACCAGATGAACAATAAAACGGATTGTACACGTCGTGTACTTAGTGTTACACACTGTATAAACAGTCGTCAGATGAACAGTAAGGCGGTTAAGAGTTGCTGCAGTGAAAAGTTCAAAAGAAAGTACACACCGTGTACTTGAGAGTACACGCTGTGTAGTTATGTTTTTTTGTTAAACACAGGCATTATCCTCCCCCATCGGCAGAGGAGGTAGAAAATTTTATATGATCACCGAGAGAGATGATCGAGGCTTGGAGGAGCTCTTGAACGCTCACTGAGAATCTGATTCCTCTGTCGATGATCTGGTTTGGATCGCGTGGGTAATTCCTTCCCTCTCCATGAGTCTTTCATTCCAATTCTTTCCCAAAGGGATGTTATTAAGTTTGAAAAGAGAAATTTTTACCCAGATCTACAACCTTCTTGGTTTTTTTGGGAGGCGTCATTCACATTTATCGGCCAAATGAGATCTAGGTAAGTGTTCTTATGTTTATTTCCAACTATCGTGTTGCTTTTGTTCACCGTTGTACCACGCACCCATGTTTGGGGTGTCGTGTGGCTGAGGATTAACTGTTAAGATATCTAGGATTCCATAAGTAATATGATGAACATGTATAAACTACTGTTTGGGATCGTTTCTTTGATCCAGGGCCACCCCATGGGTGCATTTCCCTTGTTTAGCCGTTTGGTCGGGATACCCATGGGTATGACGTGGTTATAGCATGTTTGAGTTTTCATGAGAGGAAACATATATAAACTGTTTCTTATGTGTTGGGATTGGCCTATATACTTTCTTAGCATGAGGGTAGTGTTTTTCTTAGCCAGAGGTAAGTGTTTTATTAAGCTTGAGTGCAATATTTCTTATGCCTATGAGCAGTAGTTTATGTGCCTAAGGGAGAAATCTCGTATGCCTGAGGGAAATATTCGTTATGCTTGAGGGAAGTCACCTAAGGGATTCATTCAGCTTTCCTGAGGGTAAGGACTTTTATGTCTAAGGAAAATGTTTATTGGAATATTCACTATGGTGATTTCTTATGTTATACCTGGAAAGATAAAGCACAGGCTTGGTATTGTTATTACCTTCTAATTGTTAGAAATCTTGTTGTAGTTTTTGTTGTGGCACTGTATAGGAGATTTTTGGTTGAGGCTGGGTCTCATGAACATATAATTCAATTGTATTGAATTGTTAAATAATTATTAAAATGTTAATGTAACTTGTAGGAATGGTTACTTTTTTGTACTTCCTAATTTACTACATTTTATTATTGCACACTAATGTTTCAAATTTTCACTAATTGTTAGGAATGGTCCTTCAATGGTTTCCTATTGTGATTTATTTCTCACACACTATTTGGTTCAGGTCTTGGGCCCAAATATATTATATTGATGCAGGTGTCGATAAGGGAAAGGGTCCCTATACAGGTATATGATTGTTGTAGAGGAGTAGGAGGGCATGGGACCGAGCATAGGCTTGTGATGCTACTGAGTTCCTGTTACACTGCTATGGTTTTTCTTTACTTTATTTTGTACCTAGTACAATATTGTATTATATTTTAGTGTATCATGTTTTGGCATATTTCTTAGAATTAGGGACATGTGGCATCATCTTATATATGATTGTTGATTATCTTTTACGACAATTTCATTTTCCATTTTATCCCAATATTGTTTACTCATTCTTCTTTTGTATGTTTATATTTATTTTTGATGTGATACACTTTGAAAAATGAGGGCATAGTTTCCCCACTATCAGACCTAGGCCCTCACTGCTAGTCAGCAGCCTCTGGCGTTTGGGTAAATGTGCTTGAGGTTAGGTGACCAACCGGGTTCTGGGCACCCGTTGTGTGCCACCCAGATTCGGGACATTACACTATATATGTGTATAAATAATATCTATGTATGATATTTTTATCATGAATGATTTTTTTATTTAATTTAACCATTATCAATACACAAGGCCAAAAACTACTGAATCGAAGCATAATTTAAAATCAAAGTAGTTATCACCTAGAATAATTATTTTAATAAAGAATTGTTAATAAAAAAGTGATAAAGGTTATAAATAAATCATATATGTTTTTATATATATTATTATTATTTAAATGATACATAATAAACCTATATTTATTATGTAGTATGTTCAAACACATACAAAGGATGTTGAGACTTAGGGTGATGCATTTTCATCTCAATTTAATTTCTTTGGGACAAAAGCCATACTCACCATGTGTTTCTTTCGTGTTGTGTATATACTTATATTTAATGTATTTTATGATTATTATCATGAAAATTATGGTTTTTACATATCCATATAATGTTTTTTATTTCATGGGTCTCATGACTCAAAAGTAACCAATGTGGTAAGGGTTACATTTGAACATCACTGTCTATCGTGATTCTTAATGATTATGTTTTTTATTATTGAATCATGTGATTTACCTCTAAATAAACTAATTAATTTTATTACATATAGTTATTTCTTTATAATAAATGTTCTAAATGAAATTTCCTCTCTTTAATTAATCAAGAAAATGAATCAATGTTTTTAAGTAAAATCGACTTTATTTATCTCTTCTATCGCAAATACATTTTTATTGACATCAATGTTTTCTAAAAATATTTTCCAGAATTTTTTTATATTTTTATATGAATGTTTAAATTCATTTTTACCCACATTTTAATTTTTCCAAAAAAAATTAAAAGTATTATTTTTTCATTTTCTGAATGAGGAACTTTTGACTTTTTACCAAAAATATTAAAGGAATATTTGTTTTGATGTTCATGAAATGAATAGTATTTTCTACCATCATGAACACTCAATAATATGAATCATTATTTTCATTTTTTCATGTTAATTTTCAATAAATAAATTTCATCAATATTTGGGAATTTTTTTAGATTTTAAATAAATTATTTCAAAGTAAAAAAATGATATTTTCCTCTCAAAATGTTCCACGTGATTTTTTAAAACCATTTTCCATCTAATATGACATAATTTGATGTTTCATAATATAAAATGGTGATATGATCCAATGATATAATAATTATTATTTCTCCAGATGGTTTATCATTGTGTTGAAAATATGTTTATGAAACCTATTTATTTTCCCTAATTTATTCTATGATGAATTAATTAAATGATTATGAAACTGATTCCTTTTTCATAGGTTATGCTATAATTAATTAATGAAATGTTTATAAGGATTTTATATTTTCCACGGTTTATACCATGATGAAATGTTTATGAAAACCAATTATATTTATGGGTTATAATATGATTAGTGTTTCATGATCTTATCTCACACATATGTATAATTTTCTTTATATGATGGATGGGACCTAAATTATATATTCCTCTAATGAATTGGATAAATATGGATATATCATGTGATAAAGCGGACCGTAATAGGGATTTTAACAAATTTAGTAAGGGTCTTTGTCCGCTATGATAGTCTTAGGAGTGAACACTGACTACTATGATGGTTTGGGGAGTGATCCCATTCCACTATGATAATCGTGGAAATGAGCCTTGACTGCTAAGGAAATGATTTCCTTTTCTAATGTTTATTTAAAAAATCTTTTTATCATTCCAATGTTTGGATCTCATGGCTTATGTTCTTTATTTAAGTTATTATTCATGTCTTATGAACTTATAATATTTATTCCATGACCTAATTTTATGATCTTTGTTGTACAGGATATGGTTTTGAAATGTTATTCTCCTGTTCACAAACCCTTAAGATATTTTTATGTTGAAATTTCATTTTCTTACCCTTACTGAGAATTTGATATCAACTTTTATTATATTTCTTTCCCCCCAGGTTATAAAGAAATTTATTATGTATTATATTTCTAAAAATGGTTCTAGTTATGAATAAATTATTAGGAGATGAAGTGGTTCACTTATAAACTTGTTTTCTATGGATCTACATTTCCAAATACAACATACCTATATCATTATGGCCTGGATAATTACTTTATATAATAATTACTCATCTATTATGATGAGATATCTATGTATGAATATTCTATGCTGGTATATACTCGGAATGGAAATGCTCTTAGATGTCGCTAGTGGTGGCCTACCTAGTAATACACCCTGCGGTATTCTTCATTTGTGCCTGAGAAAACATTAATACTTAAAGATAGGAAAATTCAAAGCACTCTATGACTAATGATTGATTTTTTCAGCTAAGATAAAGCTTGGGAGATTGGGAGTGTTCTAGGACTTAGGATGACTTTTTCTAGAGCTTCATAATTTTCTTTTTTATTCTTTTTTGGATATTGGTGTATATAAACTACCTCGAGTATGTATGAAATATTAACATATTTATAGTTAATTTTTTAAATTTCATGGGAAATGATTATTTATTGGCACTTATTATGTTTTATGTTTACCGGTTTATCTAAAAATTTATGACTTTTATTATTTACACTATTATTTAACTCTAATATGAGGGTATAGTCTACTCACAATACCACCTTAGACTCTCGCTAATAATAGGTAGCCTGTAGATTATAGGGAGGAACTCATGAGGACTAGTGGATCTCATTGGTTAAGACATAAAATAGTTTTATTCAAGTGGTGGGATGTAAAAACTTTGAATCCATGATGGTGCACCAAAAAATCGATAAATTATTTGATGTTACCCCAAAATCTCATTTTGGTGAGTTCATTTTTAATATGTGATGTCATAGTTTTTTGAAAACTATTTTCAGATGGGAAATATGATTACAACATTTATGTGGCTTAGATACCAAATTATCTACATAGCATTAAATGATCATATCTAGGAAAGACTTAATGATATTATGCATGTTGTGTTGTTATGTGGAAACATTATTTTTTAATACAAAGGAAATTACTTGATAGTATTAAACCCCTTAGGGAACCCTAAAGGTAGTGGCATCTTCATCATCAGGGTCCATCCAGTTCATATTGTATTTGGAGTTTCTATCCATGAGGGGAAGTTCTAGAAGCCATTAATCACATCAATCAGTAGTTTAAAGAATGTAATGAGGATTTCATCCTTCGAGAAATGGATATTAAGAAACTAAAAAAAATTAGAACATTAATTCACCCATTTATAGTCTTAACTGGAATACTATTTACTAGAAATTTTTGGTATTGTACCTCTTTGAAAAAGTTGGAATTGATCAAGTGATCAATTTTATCATTCATATTAGCAGTGTGGTTTGGATGAATTATACTTAATTCTTAATTATAGAAATTAGGATCCTTTGGTATTCCTCGGTGATAGGTGGCCACCTTAGGATCTATCCCTAAAATCTTAGTATAGTTCTAGGAGAACACATCCTAATGCAGTTTCAAGAAGGATATTTTTTGATCCTTCTCTTTGGGGAACCTGGAGGAACTGATTAAAGTTGGTTGAAATCCTTTCATTGTACTAAAATTCACTTGTTTGAGTATATAAATAGTATTCAAGAGACCCACCTCAAATTCAATATGGGAATCCCTAAGACCCTACACTTCTTCTTCCTACTCTACACTATCTCAGACACAGTACTGATCGGTATCCTAAAACATAGAGGGTGATATGGGGGTATCATCCTTAGGGGTATTACATTGAAGGGTACTATTATCTTCTTAAGAATCAGAGCCACCTTATAGTTTTTCATGTTTGGATTAAGAAATTGAGATCATAAAGAAGGGGGTGTATTTGATCGTATCTCGTACACATCACTTTGTGTGTATAGAATTATTATCTAGTGAAACCCACATGGATCATTGACTTCTAGAATATGGATTTTTTTCTTTAATATATTTTATAGGAAACAAATAATCTTCACCAAGATCACTCTATAATTTGGTAGAAGTATCTTCCAAGTCATTAGGGAAGGTGATTTGAATAGCATTATTCTACATTAATTACATCCCCTCCATCTTACATAAACCCTCATCTATATATTTTGGGATCACAAGAGTAAAAAGTATTATTATCACCATGTACTACCCTGATATATGCATTTATGGAGTATTTCAAAAATTAATGGTATGATGAGGGTACCACTGTATGAATATAAATCCATAACCTCTTGAGAAAATCATTAAAAACTATTTCTGGAAAACAACAATCAATAAATATTAAATTATGAGGTATTTGAACTAAAATATTAAATTAATTTTAGTAAGTAAATTTTTCTCACTCTTATCATACCCCTAAATAGTATGGTTGGATGGATAAAAGTTGGCCCCATTGTAGACCAAGAATCAGAGCATCCACATTGGGATTATCTGGATCTCAGATCCATTATCGATAAATTCTTTTTGAATATATATTTTTTATAGATTTTTTACACATATAAGGGCCTAATTTTTCCTTTTATGGTAGTACATTAGTCTTTTTTAGTGAATGGGATGACTGTGTGAAATTTAGTGGGGTGGGTTTCTTCATGGTGAATTTTAGATGCCACAACCTCATCATCAACTTATTTGGGACTTGAAAATGCCTCAATGAGTTCTCCCATAAGACCATTTTAGAGGTGAAGAACATCAAAAATTGTAGGGTAGGTCAAGAACATGTCTAATTACAATAAAATTTCATACTTCTGTACTAAGGGATTATGTTTATTGATATATGGTTTTTCCTTGGACATAGACAATGGGGTCAGGGTTGTATGTGTAGAAAAATCCCTTTATTAATTGGGTTTTATAGGAATTGTTTTATTATATGAGTTGATTTAGACATTTCTACCAAAATTTTGATGATTCTAGGATAATTTTATATTTGATAACTAGTACTATAAAATGATAGTCTTTGACCAAGTTGTTGAAAATTCAAGAGTATATTGATGTTCATATTGGGATGATTGAACTACATACCTCTATGTTTTGGTTACATATATGGATTCATTGGAGATGTGATCCATATTTTGAGATCATCCATGTTTTTATCTTCCCATAGTTCTCTATCTTTTTTGGTATCTTCCTCATAATCCACAATTTTATTAGGGGTTTTTTGGTTTATGTGCCAATTATTCATTAAATAATGACTCTACCAAGTATATGATGTTGAATAAGCCATATTTTGACTCTTCATTGGATAAGGGTTCCAATTTTTAAGGAAATTTAAATCCTCCTAATGATGATGGTAATATTTATTTAAATATTTTTTCTATCTTGTGAATTTTTTGAGATTAGTCATTATAAAATCTTTTATTATTGAACTGATTGCTTAAACCATTAAATGATTTGGATGGAAATATTTTTTTGGGAACCGAAGAGGGAGTTAGATTCGTAATTGGTTAATTTAGTTGTGCCCTAATAATGGATTGGTCCTAGTTGACTTGTTTTATATCCATCTAATGATTTAACTTCTATACAAATCTGGTAGGGATTTCCTTCCATTCTCTCTTCTCTACTAGAGATGTGGTGGAGATGCAATCTACTAATACCAAAGGATCCCCCAATTTGACCTTCCCTTAATCTATTGTCTTCAAAAGGATATACTTGTAGAAAATATTTTATTGAATTCCATTTATTAATAGTATATTAGATAAGTTTTAGTCTAGGTTTTCATTAATACAGATTTATTTAGGCCCCATAGATTGTTTTGTCTTGAATAGGTTGTTTTTCATTGAATTTATGGAGTATACTAAAAAAATTAATTGGAAGAATAATTATTATCCTATGTATCATCAAAATTAATATAGTTTTATCCTTTCCCCCTTCCTCATGAGGATTTTGTATATGTTGTGGTTGTTCATGTGGAGGCACCATGTTTTATTTTGTTGTTTTCACTATTGAAGATGATGTTCGCATCAAATTGAGTGTGACAGCTACATTCTCATATTTACCAAACATTTACACTTAGGTAGTGGGGGTAGGAAAATATTTCTTTGTTTTACTCTAGATAGTATCCTCTAAGAACAGTTATAAAGTAGTGAAATCTCAAAATACACATTGATATTTCAAGGGAACTAGTGGTGTTTGAAACTCATCTATGAGATTCTCTATATATATCCCCAATAATTTCTTTTGGTGAAGCTTTATATTGAGGGAATATGTCAAAACCTTCCATTTAGAAATGAATTATAAGACCCTCTCACTTTAATATTGGTTATAGTTCTTGAGGTTAAGGGTCATAGACTTACTTATTTTTAAGATAAATTAATAAAGAAACTATCAACAAAGGCCTTCCCAATTTTTAACTGAGCCAGATGGAAAATTAGTATATAATAAAAACACTATCCCTTTCAATGTTTTCAAAAAGCATCTAAGTTTAGCTACTTATTTCTACTCAATTATCCCCATCATAGGGTTGCAGTGGGATATGAAGTGTGTAAAGTGTTTCTCTAGTTCCCCTACACTATTAAATTTTGGGATGGTGGGTTTCCAAATTTGGGCATAGGAGGAGTTTCACCCACCTATTTAGGATATGGATTCCTATTCAGTTGCACTGGTTCACATCGCCCATCCATAGCTTCCATTTAAGTAACAACACACTCTATTGATTCAAGAAAATATAATGGGATGAACACTTAAGCTACTGCCTGAGTGGGGGTGGAAATCAGAGCTTGATATGATTGTATTTCATATGTAGGATTTTAAACCCCAATCTAAACATGTTAGGGGGTCTCTTCCTTAAAATTATGGATGTTTTAGTTAGATATGAACTGAAATGTTTGTTCACGATATTCATGTAGACAATCATATGATGTGTGATATATATATATATATAATATTATATTATATATATTTTACATTTAATACTTTCATGTGCTGCATGTATTTTTTCTTGCATATGATGCATCAATAATATATATAAATATATATATTATTCATCACTCCACCAAATTATTTTAATTTTATATGGAAATTCGGTTTATTTAAGGAATTCAAATTCATTAATGGTATTCAATTAATGAACACTGATAAGATATAACATTTGGTATCCATGACGTGTCACCTGATCCATTACGATATAGCTAATTCCTTTCATTTTATAAAGAGCATTAAGGAATTCTATATAAGAAAATATGATACTCTCATGTGGTGTGTGTAATATGTTTTAGGCTCTCCTAAATATCTATTCTTCTTGAAATTTTTTTATTCATTAACTAAAAAGTTCCTAGCACCCCTTCTTCTTTTCGGAATCCCCTTGAAATGATCAAGGATTCGTCATCCAGTGTATTTCCATGGAGGAAGAGTGATTTTGTTCGTTGCTCCTTGGGATCTCCTTTAAGTATTCTCTACAAAGAGAATAAGATGGGTATTACCATAGATGATTTATAGGTACTCAATTTTATGTTATTTTATTCATTTTATGTAACACCTTGAGATATAATATATGGTTACCTTTAAATAAGTCAATTTCTTTTATAGCTTACTCTGCATGCAACACCAAACATAAACATAACTGTGATATATTTAGATAAAATATAAATTTTTATATATAACCTTTAAAAAATAGTTCTTGAATTAGAGGGAACGAATAGGATTAATAACATTATTAATTTTATTTGTGTTGAAAACAAATTCTACATTTATTATGAATGAAATTCAATTAGTTTAGCTAAAATTACAAATAAGATCAATTATTGTTTAGAAAATTATTTTTCAATAAATTTCTTTTTACGCAATTCACATTTTTATTTCAAGAAAAATATAATTATTGATAAATTATTATTGATATTAATAATTGGTTAACACTAATTTAGTTGGTAAATTCTATTAAATAAGAATACTAATAGTTAATATTTGAAAATGTCATTTTCTTATTAAAATTGTTTTTAATTATATTTTATGATTTTATTCAAAAACTGATTGTAAAATATTTGGAATACGAAATTATTAAAAAGGAACTTCATTTTTTAATTTTTCATTTCAAAATTAACATGGTATAAATTTTCAACCTTTTTCTGAAAGGGTTGGTTTTTAGTCTAAAAATACGATTTTCCCAAAACATGTAATTTATATGACCCAACAACTATATAATAATGAAACTAAAATTTATAAAACAATTTATTTAATAAAGTATGAATTTAATTAATAACATTATACATTTTAAAATATTATTTTAAATTATCCAACCTATGGAAAACTTTTTTAGAATTAATTAAAATGTTAACTCATCAAAAAAATTGCTTTCAGTATATTATTTAAATCTGTTATTTTTAGGGGGGATTCTATTTTTTCTTTCCTTTAAATACTTAAATCCTTTATTTTTTTTATAATAAATCTATTTACTTCATTAAAATTATAATCCAAAATATTTTATTCCTTATATAAATTTAAAACATAGAAATATTATTTCTCTAAAAATTATTTTTTAAAAAATAAGTATATTTATTTAATAATTAAATTTTTACACAATTATATATTTTATATAATGAAATTATTTTAAAATTTTAAACTATAAGTACCAAATTATTTACGAATTTAAATCTTAATATTTTTTATTAAAATTAATTACTAATGTTTAAAAATTAATTACTAAGGTAAATGTGAGTTTGGGTAAAAGGAAGAAAGTTAAAATATAAATCAATAAACACAAAAGGTTGTCTTAAAATGATTTATTAAGGTTATTTTTGGAACAAAATTATTTTCCACTCTTGTTTTTCCATTTTTTGGCCTTTTTCACTTGAATAGTAACCTTACATTATTGAAAATATAATGGTTACTCAAGAAGATACTCTTCCCTTCACTAATGAAAGGGTAACATCTCCACTACCTAAATACACTCCTATATTTTGAAATTAACTTTTTAAATATAAAATATTTCCTCTCCTAGAACCCTCTCCCATTTTTAAAAGCTTTTGTTAACCATTAGTT
The DNA here is from genome assembly GCA_963277665.1 of Viscum album. Classification (NCBI taxonomy): domain Eukaryota; kingdom Viridiplantae; phylum Streptophyta; class Magnoliopsida; order Santalales; family Viscaceae; genus Viscum; species Viscum album. Next base: position 253,248,598 of record OY728128.1, on the reverse strand, counting down.
AGCACAAGGCCTTCATTTCATAGGAGACTTCCAAGGAAAATTTAATTCCTCGACATGAGCAATATCAACTACTTAGTTTTTATTCCTAATTATCTCCTTTAAAATTTATTATAACAAAAAAATATACTGATATTAGTAAAATTTATGTATTTTAGGTTTAATATATTAAAATTATTATCATTATTTATTCATATATCAGAAAACTTAAGAAAAATAAAATGTTGCCCATGTGTTGTGCGGACTATCGCCTCCACGACGTCGCGTGTTTCGTTTTCCATAACCACCATACAAATTATTATCTAAGATATTTATTAAAGGATAAATACTATATTTATTATATAATTAAAATTTTTGTATAGAAAATTAGAGAACCTGTAAAGGGTATGATTAACAAATTATCATTGTTACTTTAATCATTTAAAATAAATATACTAATAGGATAACCAATTATTCAAACAATGAAATATATTATTATACATTTTTTCTTCTAATATTTCCTTAAAATTATGATATATCACAAAAATAATCACTTATTATGTTCATTATTCTTTTATTATAATGATATTACAATAAAACCACCTCAAAATAATTCATTAAATCTGGGTATGTTCATGTTTGGGTCAAATTAACCACCTAATTGAACAATACTATGAATTTATATCATGAATGACTATGGGAACATAATTACAGGTATAATATTGAATAAATATGTAAATATTTTTTTTGGGATCTATTCTGGTTATATCAACATTTAATTCAGCAATTAAGAAAACATCCTTCAATTGTTAAAAATCACTAAAATATGTTTCTTATCAATTTCATCTTCAATGATAAGGACTAAAACACTCTTGAAAGTAATTTGGAGTATATTTAATAATTATAAAACATACCTAATAGTAATTTTAATGATCCAGTAATGATGAACATTGAAATAAGAATGAACTCGGATACTGTTATTATGAAACTAATGAAAATGATCAAAACTATAAACACTAGATGTGGGAAATTGGTAATATTCATATAGATAATTAATATTTAAGAATATTATAAATTAAAGTAGATATTATTAAGGTTATTAATTGATTAATTAAGATATATATGTTTGTGATACATGATATTAAATTACATTTGTAGATGTTCAGAATAAGATGTAAGGGTTTTCATCTCAAATTATTCTCTTTGATACATATTTAGTATTATAAACCTAATTTCCATTTTGTGGCATATATACTACCTATTTGAGATATAAGATCATGAATTATAACTTAATAATCTTATTTTAATTAAAATTAAAATCCTTCTCTTTTAAAGGGATTTGATTAAAACTTTTCTTATTTGTAACGATTTTCTTGATCTCAATTCTTATTTTTTTACACATAATAAATTTTGTGAACCATGTATTATTTTTAGGATTTATTCACTAAAAATTTATATATTCTTAGAATACTATTTTTTTCAAGCGATATTTTCCAATTCATGTCCCCTTATTCAAGGATATATTGATTCAATTATTTCCTCGGTAGTAAGGATTTTTTTCACTCAACTTTCTTCCATTATGTTCTGATATTTCTTTGAACATATTTCACATAAGTTGGGTAAATTATACCATTTTATTATATTAGGTGAAATTATATCATTATTTTCTAGGGATATACATTCTTACCACATAAATAATATGATGAATATTCCTCATTTCATATGTTAAATTCTTTTACATCCATCTATCGTCTTTATAACAGTGGATTCTGATCATGTTATTCTGGTATTAACTTAGTCATGTACCCATTTTTTCTATATAGTGTGAGCATCAAATTTTAAATAATTCAAACTGGATTATGTTCACTGAGAAATTATGCTCTTCAATTAACATGGTGAAATTTAATGGCATTCTATATGTTTTTATACCAATACGTATGATTGTTGGAAAGTTAACTATGTATAGTTTAACTCTCCACTATCTTTCTATAAATAGGTTATGATAATTTTATACTTTTTATTAATGTTCTTAAATTCATTATTATTCTTGATGATTATTTTTTGATATCATGGTTTTATTATATATTTGATTTTTAAATATTTCATTATATGGATATTGAAGTTTTATTCAGTAAGAGGTTCATCATGGATGATATGAAATGTCTTAATGACTCTTATAGTCAATTAATTAGACACAATAATGTGACAGGTGGGGTTTGTAATTTTATAGCCCCTTGATTCATTTAAAATTTTCATGATACAAATAATGTTTGGGTATTTTGTGTTTTTCTACACAATTCTAGAATATTTCTTGACTATGATCTCGACGACATGTAAATGTCTTAGCATGAGGCATCGATAGTAGTTTTTAATGTCAACATTATGAATTCTATCATTATGAGATCAATATTATTGATATTCGTGTTCTATTTTATTTTCATGGATATTTTAGGATCTCAGATTCATGTTGGGTATGGCTTCATGTTGTTTACTTATTCAACCCATTATATTTATTCCATTTTTATGCCATAACTAATTCATATTTATGTTTCCCTTACTAAGTGTTTGAGCTATCCCCTTACTTATGTTTTCCTTCCCCAAGTTATGGAGAGAGTTAGCACACATAAAATTTTTATAAAGATCAAACATTTGGAATAATTTATAAAAGATGTTGAAAACTCATTATGGACAAATTAGTTTCTAATATATAATGAAAAAAATATCCATTGGTTTATAAATACATGTGATTTATTAATTTTTGATATGTCGTAATTATCTAAAGCTAGAAACCTAAAATGATCCTTTGGATTTAAGAGATACAATAATCATTATTGATTTGATAATTATGGATGGTTATATTTAGGATTTTATAGCTAGTGTGAAAGACTATAAGTAATGAATGTGTTTATTGAACCAAATCCAGGGGTGTGGGTTTGGAGCATCACTGTTGGAATCAAATTAAAGGTTTAGATAATTTTGTAGACTAAGATGTTTATTGATGATAATTTAAAGGTTGGTAAGTTAGTATTGATCCTAAGTTCAAATATACAGATATCCCTTTAGAATAAGTATATGATTTAATGTTAATGTAATAATTTAGATTTTATTTTGGGATTAAATTAAGGGAACTTCAGTAAAAATCCTAGAAATAATTATATGTATTGAAAAAAATATTTATGTTTTAGTAAAGTAGAGATTAATTAGTTTTTCTAGGAATATATTCATCTTCGGATACTAATAAGTTGGTGTGTTTGCGGTATAGAATCAACTAGTGGTAATAACCTTGAAATGGGTTGGTTAAGAATTGAATCATTCATCACTGAGATGCATGATGGGTGGGTGAAAGACTATACACCTAGAAATAAACTCTTAAAGGATTATATTTTTTTAATAACATTATTTTTACAAACCATTATTAAGGATTAAATAATTAATTTAACAAATTTTTAGAGAACCTAATATAAAAATGACCGTGGATAACCAAGGATGGAACCAATAGAATCATAGACAGATCTAAAAGTATTATATGTTAAAAACCAAGGTTTCATAATGGAATAACTATTTGGATTGCTATTTTTATATACATATTTTAGATATTATCATAACAATTTTCCTTTCATAATTTGATTGAAATGGGATCATGAAGATGAAGTTGTGAAAGGTATGTATCTAGAAATCACTATATATTATAATTGAATAAGTAACATACTTAAATGGTTGATAATATTAGAATATAACTATTATGAAGGAATATGTGACTTTTTCAGTCTCACATAATGTGGTTAGGATGATATTAAAATATCAATTAATTTTTATACTCTTATAAATTATAGTGAGTGATTTTTATTAATGATATTTAGGTATATTACGAAATTTATGTGAATTAAGTAAAACATCTAAGGATTTTTATTCAGTAGTTTTACTCTAAAGGTATAGAAAAATATATTAAATGGTATTTATAACCTTGAAAATTAAATTTATGACAAGGTTATATTTTTTTTGGATAACTATTGGAGAAAACATGATTGAGGTATGGATAAATGTTAGGTTTAATATAGGCTTGATATTGATATAATAAAGGGTAGTTTGATTTTGAAGAAGTATGTTTGATAGTATTTTTGACCGTGTGATTGATAATTTATTCATGATACTCTTTGGAGAAGATTGTCTCATTTTTTTGGGATTTTGATATATAATTCCAAGTGTGTGACCTTATGAACTAGTCGTTAATACCATTTGAGGGTTAATGATAAAGTTAATTTTTAGAGGAATATGTAATATTATTTTCGTTTCAAGCCTTTGAGATTAAAATAAGTTTTAGGAAAGGTACATTATAAAGAGTATATGATTATGTTATATAAATACTTGGGTATATTAATTTAGTAATGATTAATGTTTTTTATGAATGATAAGTTGGATTTGGAGAGTATAGATTTCAATTATTATTAGGTTCAGAATATATTGAGAAATTTCATGGTAATTTGGGATATCTAGTTTAAGGATTAGGGTAAAATTTATGATAGAACATAACCCAAAGTAACCTATATTGAACCTATAATTCTATATGTTAATATGAGAGTGATATAGGTTAAATTGATCCTGATACAAACTGAGTTTTAAGAACTATAGTCAAACATGATATTGTTATAATGTGAGGCATATTGAAGATAAATTTTCCTATGTTTATTTATGATAACTCAATTATAATGATTATCATTCATACTAAATATTTTTGTTTTATTAATTTATTGATCTATAAGGAACCATATATGTGAGGGGAATTGAAAATATTTCATCAATGTACTTCCTAATATAATTAAATATTGAGTGAAAAAACATGTGACTATACCAAACTAGATATCACAAAATATGATTAACAACATAAAAATTGTTTAAATCCCAAACACACCAAAGAATATAAATATATAATCTTATAGAAATTCAACTGAACAAGATGATAAAGCAAAGAATATTCAATTTAATAAATGTAAAAATGTGGTAATGAACTTGGAATTAAATGCTATAAGTGTGGAGATTATGATCATCAGCCTTATAAGTGTAAGGGAAATAGAGAAGAAACAAAAATTAGTTGCTTCAATTGGAAACGAGTTAGTCATTATGAGAATTAATGTCACAATCCATGAACCAATGAGGGATATATCCACTAAAAACCATGTAAACAAGGAAAATCATATAAAACTTCTATTAATGAATCAGTTAGTAATTTTTCAATCTTGATTTTCCAGTTTCCAATGTCATGTGAGAGTTCATCAACTACTAGATATTGAGTCATAAATAAAAACCCCTAATGGTATGATTATCAAATAAATTATTTTCAGGGTTTGTGAGAATTTATTCATTATAGAACTATATTTACATCCCTTATTATAATACTATGTTAAATTAGGAATGGGTTATCTCTCTTTATAAATCCCTGATAATTATTTTTAATATAGAATAATCTCATTCTATATGATAAATTAACCTATTATCATCTAGGAGTTTATGATTAACTATGAATTCCCTATAGAAATTAGTTTGATCATATAAGTCAAATTTATGGGATAATATTTATTTAACAGGGGAGAATGTGACACCCCAAAATTATAATATATTATTACCTTTAAATATGTCAATTTTTTTATAGTTATCTTTGTACACAAAACTAAACATAAATGGAACCGTGATATATTTAGATAGAATATAAATTTTTAAGTATAACCACTAATACATAACCAATGAATTAGATGTAATGAATAGAAGTATTCACTTTATGAATTATATGTATGTAGAAAATAAATTTTGTTTTAATATGAATGAAATTCAATTAATTTACAAAAAATTACTAATAAGATCATTTATTGTTTAGAAAATTATATTTCTAAAAGAATCCTTTTTTGTGATAGACATTTCAATTTCAAGAAACATATGATTAATGATACAATATGTTTGATATTAAAACAAATTAACACAAATTTAGTTATTAAAAGATATAAAACATTAATAGTAAGTGTTAGTATTTTAAAATTTCATTTTCCAATTGAAATGTTTTTTAATTATTTTTTATTATTTTTTTCAAAAACAGAATTTATAAATTTTTTAATTTTAAACAAAAAATGAACTTAATTTTTGAATTCCTCATATAAAAGTTTACATAGTATGAATTTTTGAGCTTTTTTTTAAAAAAGTTTTTTTTATTCTAAAAATATAGTTTTCATGAAACTTGTAATTTATATGAATTTACCATTATATAAGTATAACCTGGAAAATTATAAAACTGTTATATAAAAAATATAAATTTGAGTAATAACATTATTCATTTTTAAATTTTCATTTTAACTTTGAAAACCTATTAAAAAAATATTAAAAATAATTTAAATGTTACTTTAAAAAAATCTTATGGTCACCATTAATTAGCATAATTCCTTCACTTCCAAGGAAACTTCCAAGGAAAATTCAAGTATCTAACGTGGTATTATCAAATAATTAGTTTTTCATCTTAATTATATCCTTTAATAATTATTATAATCAAACTAATATAATTATATTAGTATCATTTACACACTATAATGTTATTGTATTTAGGGTATTATCATTTTTTATTCATATACTTCGTCCTTTATGTAAAATAAAATCTTTGTTAATATATTGTGCAGACTACTGCCTCAACAACGTAATGTGTTTTATTTTCCATCACCACCTAATAATGATGGATATAAGGATGATATTAAAGAATAAATATTATTTTTATGATATCAATAAGTCTCTTTTTTGGTAAATTATAGAATCTATTAATGATATTATCAACAAATGATCATTGTAAATTTTTATCATTATAATAAGTGTATTAAGAGGATAACCTTTTTTAAAATTGTGAAATATAATCATATACATTATTTATTATACCAATTAATTAAAATTATATATATCATACTAATAAATACTAAATTTTATCATTATTATTAAGTTATAATTACATTACAACAAAACATTCTCATAAATATTCGTTAAATCAGAAAATGTTCATGTTTGGGTCGATTTAACCACCAAATTGAACAATAATATGAATTTATATAATCAATGAATATGATAACATAATTACTAATATAATATGACATAAATATTTAAATGATTTTTTTTGTTTCTATTAAGGTTATATCTATATTTAATTCATTAATTAAAAAACAACCTTTGATTGTTAGGAATCACTGAAACAAGCTTCTTATCAATTTCATCTTCAAGGATAAGAACCAAAACACTAATGAAAGTATTTTAGAACAAATTAAATAGTTATAAAACATTAAAAATACAAATATTAATGATATATTAATTATTAACTTTGAAATAATAATCAACACAGACATCTCTATTATGAAACTAGAACAATTAATCAAAATTATAAACACCCTATGTGGAAAATCAATAGATTTCACATAGAAAATGATTATTTATAAAGATTATAAGTAAATATATTTATGATTAAGGTTATTAATTATTTTATTAAGATATCAAAGTTTGTTATAAATGAGAATAAATTATGTCTATGGAATTCTAGAACAAGAGGTATGGGTGTTCATCCAAATTTCCTCTCTTTGAGACATGTTTAGTATTATGCACATAATTGTATTTTTGGGGTGTATATACAACCTATTTTAGATATCATATCATGAATTATAATTTAATCATGATATTTTAAGTTCAATTCCAATCCATCTCTTTCAAAGGGTTTTTATTCAAAAGATTCTAGGTCGTAAGGATTTTCTTAGTCTCAATTATGATTTGTTTGAGACATAATACATTTTGAGAACCATATATTATTTGTATACTATATTAACTTCTCATGTATATATTATGACCATAATATTTTCATTTAATTTTATTTATTAGATAATTCTTTTTCTCTTAAACAAGTGTGTAATGATTCATTTGTTTCCCCAGTAGAAAATATTTGTAGTAACTCAACTTTCGTTCATTGAGTTATGATCCTTCTTTGAAACTAATTCAAATACATTGGGAGAATTATTCCCTTTGAATGAATTATGTAAAATTTTATCATTTTTTTACATTATAGACATTCATACCACATAAATCATTTTATTAATATTCCCCACTTATTGGGCTATGTTTTTTGCATCCATCCACCTTCTTTCCTCACATGGCATATGACCATTTTATTCTGTTATTAACTTAGTCGAATATCCATTACACTATATGGTGTGAAATTCAAGTTTAATCTAATTTATATTTTATTATTTTCATTTATAAAGTATGATATTCTTTAGACATGGATAAAACAATTGGTTTTCTATATTTTGTTATTCCAATATAGGTGATTATTAAAAATTTGACTAGCACTGTTTAACTGTCCACAATATTTCTCCATATTTTTTGGGATCATGTTATCCCTTTTATTGATATGGGTAAAAGTATTATCATTCTTGATTATTATTAACTACTAACACTAGTTGATTATATTATCATTTCCAATTTTTTGTATTATATGGATATCCAAGTTTAGTTCAATATGAGGTTCCTAGAGGATTGGTACGAAAGGTATTGATGACAAAAATGGTAAATTCGTGGGACATAATCAGTTTTTGGGTTGGGCTTAGAATTATATATCCCCTTTATGTATCAATAGGTCTCATGAGAGAAAATATTTTTGGTTATTTGGTGTATACCTTCCCAATTCAATAAGATTTCTTGAATGTAATCGTGACGGCATGTAAATGTCTTGGTATAAGGTATTAAAAGGAATCTTTTGAAGTTTGAAATTTTAAATTCCATAAGTATGAGATAAATATTCTTGATATCTATATATTAATTTATTGAAATGTATATAGAAATATATCATTTTCAGTTTGATTATGGTTTCATGTTGTTTACCTATTATACCTATAATGTTTATTCCATGTTTATACTACGATTTCTTCAATTATATCTTTCCCTTACTGATCATTTGATCTCACCCCTTTATTATATTTTTATTCCATAGATTATGAATAAAATTAGTAAACGTGACATTTTTATAAGGATAATACATGTAGAGGAATTTATGGGAGGCTTTGAAGTCTAATTATATATTAATTTTTTTCTTATATATAATGAAAAATTATATCCATTAGTTGATAAATACATGGAATTTATTAGTTTATGATGTGTCTTAACTATATAAATATCTAGATATTAAAATATACTTTTAATATAAGAGATGCAGTAATCATTGTTTATTTTTTTTGTATGGATATTTATATCTGATGTTTTACATTTGGTATGAAATCCAATATGTAATGTATTTGTTTATATCATTGGATCTATGAGTGTGGGTATAGAGCATCACATTTGAATTATTGAAGATAGATCTCCTCTATTTTGTGTTTTCTTACCCTATTAATGATCATTAAATTATCATAAAAAATCCATCAGTGGTATCATAGCTAGTTTTTTCTGCAATCAAATGTGTTTTGATCGCATGTTTTTTAAGAAAAATGAAAATTATAATTTTCTTAAAACTGGAGTAGGTTTATAGACCTTTACATGATATCTGTAAAGTTAAGTATTATTTACCCTTATGTGGGTAGGCTATGTAAAGGTTATGCCCTTTTGAGAACCGTCTATATAAATTTATATCAGCACATACCCTAATGCGAAGAGGGTATATAAGAGTAAACATAAAGGTCACCATCACCAATGTAAAGGTAGCTTGGAACATACCCTTATATAAAGAGTTCATTTAAAGGTAATACCCTTATATGAGGAAGTGTAATATTTGTAATTTGTGTATTACTTTTTTGTGGTGGTTTTCAATTTTTTTCATAATGGTATCCTTTAAATTAATTTCACATAGTCTTATAAAAGCATTGGTTACCCTTGTGTGAGGTGTTACATAAGGGTTTTTTCCTCCTAACCCATATTCAATTGGCACTACATAAGTGTTTTACCCTTCCATATAGCTTCTGTGTGAAGGTAATGTGTTTTTACCCTCACATGGAGTTAGTGTAAGGCTAAAGGGAGGATACCTTTACACAGAATATGGATTTTGTGTAAGGATAAGCGGAAAAAATGATTGAATTTTTTTATACATAATTTTTTTATAGGTTATAAAATTATTATAAAAAATGATAAATGTAATTATGGGATATTTTAATTTATAAAATATTTAAAAAGTCATTAATTAGTTATAAATCTTTTATAATATATTAAATAAATGTTTAAGAATATATTTTCCCAAATATTAAAGGTTAATATTTCAAAAATACGTTTCTATAATTACATAGCATGATTTTTTTTCTAGATATAAAATTTTTATTTTGAAATAATAGAGGGTATTTCATAATATCTTTATAAATTACAAAATATGAGGTATTTATATTATATAATGAATTTATATAATATAAATTAAACTATAAAATTTTTATAATTCATGAAATATCATATAAATTCCATATAATATGAAATATGAAATATGAAGGATTTGATATTGAAATATTTACATTATTTCTAAATTATAAAATGTTTATAATTATCATTTATTTATGAACACTATATAAATATTTCATATTTTAAAAAATTATTTAATTGTTTATTTATTTGTTAAATTTATTTTATATTCAAGTTTAGTAAAAAAATTGAAATTTGTATATTTTGTTTGCCAACTTATATGATGAATTTATTCTAGGATAGAGGCTTTCAAATCATGAAAGGTTTTATATCATAAAATTTATTTTTTATCTACCTTGACCTTGATTTATAATTATAGTTATGAACTTGAGAATAGTTTTTTTCATAATTTGTGCTTTTTAGGTGTTATATTTTTCATGGATTGAATTATATCTTCCGTAAAGTATCATTAGGTATAGAGAATTTGGATTGGACTGCCTACTATTTAGGAGAATATGGATTTCTAGAATGTTAAATGGGGTTGGATATCTATCACTACGGGATAACTCTTCTGGGGATTTTCAATCTCATATAACTCTATTCATTTACATGAAGAGTCCATGTACCTTATTTATATGTCGAATTTGTATATGTATGAATATACTTGGTTTCTATTTTTAGGTGAATAATATAATCTTTTGTGATGTTTAAAAAATTACACATTAGTGTGGTGTGAACACATTAATTTTGTGGTTGGAATGGGGACTTCCAAAACTAAATTATTAAAAGAATGAATATATAATAAGAAATAAGATATAAAATGACAAAAATTACATCTGATGTAATAGTTATGAATTTAATATGAATATTATGTATATTAAATTATGGATACCATAAAATAAAACCCATTAAATACTAAGAGTGTGATTATTTCCAAATAAGCACTTGTTAAGACCTAAATCATTCAACCTTATAGGTTCTTCCATAGAATAGTGCCCTTGAATTGTCTTTTTTAAGGAAAGTGATTGATAGATATCACTAGACCATCCTTGGGTGGGTTATTCACTAGTAGGGTACCTTTGAATTGTATTTCGTTACTATGTTCTTGGTGCTTTATTTTCCCAATACTTAGCTATAAAACCCTTCAAAGGATACCATGGTCATAGAGTTGGGTTAATCTATATGATAGATTTTAATAGAGAGTTTTTCACTCAATGATCTAAGATTCACGAATATTGTGATTAGGGTGATTTCCTACCCAAATAATTAATTTATGATAGGAACATCCTAATAGAATCGTTTCTTATTGAAGTATGGATATTAGATTACTAAATGGTTATGATGTATGGGGTCATAATATTTGGTGGGTTCATTTTCATTTTAATCCATTAATGAAAAGATATAACACATGATACTCACCTGATGATATGTCTTTGTTATAGATTATGGAATATATCACATTAATCATATCAATATCATTGATAGGTATGACCTATAAAAAAATAAATATTGGCATCTAGGATTGACATGTTTTACCAAGAATAAACATTCAATGAACCCAAATGTGAATGATATAAAAATAAATTTCTCCAACTTTTACTTGAGGGTATTTTATATCAGGTGTGTATCACACATTTTTACTGACAAACACATACTGAGAGATAAGATATAATTGATGAAGTTTGAAGTATATAGTCATGTCATTAATGGGGAAATTATTGTTTCATTAGAGTTAAAAATTTAAGATATGATCTTACCAAGTGTATTGATCCTAGAATTGAAAAATTGTTATTATGACCCTATAATAAATAGTAATTTTATTTCTGTATCTTGTTTATACAAAATGGTATTTTTATTCATTATTTGGAATAAGAGTTATTCTATATAAAATAATGAAAATTTTTAAGGCATTTGTAATATAATGAACGATTTATTTTTTCTTGATATGAATAATCCTATTTATAACATTTAGAATAAAAAGATTAGAGTAGAATAAAATCTCACTTACCTTTAGCATTGGTTCCTGGAAATATTAATGTGAAACGTATTCAAATACCTCATTAGATTGATCATTTTACTCATTAAATTATTAATCATTTTATACATGAAAATATTATTTACTAGGAAAATGAAAAATTCACCTTTTGGGAGAAAAAGGTGAGAGGGATAGTGGGCCATTGGATTCTATAAATATTTATGTATATAGACTAATGAGTGCATAATAAAATGGTGGTTTTAGGTACTTCATTACTTTTATGGATGAATTTACTGGCTATGCGTTATTTTGATTTAATCAAAAAAAGTACAAAACTTTTTAAAAATTTAAAGAGTTTCAAAATTAAGTACAGAATGAAATAAGAAAAAATATTATATCCCTTTGATCAAATAGGAGTGGTGAATGCTTGAGTGATGAATTCGTATCTCATCTAAGAGATTGTGGAATTATTTCATAACTCACGCATTATAGAACATAAATATTTATTTGTGTATCCGAACAGAGGAATCATTCCATGTAAGATATGGTTTGATCAATGATGATGTTATGTAGCTTTCCTATTTCAATTTATGGTTATTATTCAGAGACTAATTCATTCTTACTAAAATAAATTCCATCTAGAGCAGTCATAAAAAAACCATATGAGATATATTATATAAATAATACCTTTTTTACTTTTATAATTATTTGGGGTAGTGAAGACCCCGTATAAATATTAGGTTCAAAAAAACTTTAACCATATTTTGATAAGTTCTTATTTGTTGGTTATGCTAATGAAATAAGATGATATTATTTCTATAATACTGATGATCATAATGATTTTGTGTCTCGATATGATACTTTAATTGAGAAGGAACACATTAATTGAGGTTCTAGTAGGATGAATTTTAAACATGGTTAATTTAAAGACTAATAAATAGGATGTTTTCCTAAGATAGAGACTAAGTTGATTCCATAAATACTTATGAAAGAATAATTGACTTGAGTTTAACAAGAACATTGAAGGTATTATAAGATTCATCTCTAAACTAGGATGTTTGTATTTTTCATGCCTATGATGATGAAGAATCATTTAAAGGATATGAACCTACTATTTACTATGAATTCATTTTAAGTGTTTTTATTTTATGAAATAGTTAAAATTAGTGGAATCTAATATAGACTCTATGTACACTATCCTTGTTTGTAACTTGGCGGATGTGCCTTAAGGGGTGAGACCCATTGGGTGAAAGTGAGTTTCCCTCAAGAAAACTAACATGTATGGTATATTTTAAACCTATAAAGTGTGCCTGGTGGTAATGGGTTACAAACAAGTTCATGTTATAGACTATTAATAATCCTTTTCACCAATTATGATGATAAATTCCATTTAAATTTTTCATGGTAGAGAATATTATTTTGATTGTGAGATTTATTATATGGATTTAAAAACCTCATTCCTTAATGGTAATTTATCTAATGATGTGTATATTATAAAACCCGGGTGTTTTGACGTTCCAATGGAGAATTTTAAGGATTGGGAATTACAACAGTCTATTTATAGACTAAAGAACGATTCATGAAGTTGGAATATTCAGATTTACGATGCAATCAAAGAGTTTAGTTTCACCAAGAATGTAGATGATTCCATTGTATACAAGTGGATTAGTGGGAGTATAGTATTGTTTTTGATACTATATGTAAATTACATACAACTTATTGTAAATGGAATCTTGACAATTTAATCTATGAATATGTTGTTGGGAAAATGTTTCTAAGTTAAAGGAACAGAAGAATATATTTATATACTCATTATGAGGATCTATAAAGATAGTTCTAAGATGTTTCCTAGAATAAATCAAAACAAATATATTGGTAAAGTGATTAATTGGTATAGCATGGATTACTTCAAGAAGGGGTCTTTACCAGTGTCACATGAGAATAATATTAGTAAGATTTTGGATACCTAAAAATACTTAGAAAGGATTAATAAGGTTCCTTAGGCATTCTCGATAGGATATATCAGGAATTCCATGTACTGTACTCCATCTGATGCCTTATATAATTTTTGAATAATAAGTAGATTCCAATTAAATCTTAGTGTGAGTCACTAGATTGCTCTAAATAATATCCTTAGTTACATGAGAAGGACTAAGGATATGTTCTTATTCTTTTTAAGAGAGGATTATATTTTTGTAAATTATTACAAAGATGCTAGCTTCTAATCTAATAAAGATGATATAAAATATCAATCTATATTTTTCCCCTAAATGGTGGATTACTTAATTGAAAGGGGTGTAAACAGGCCACTATAGAAGACTAAAAATTATAGGAAGAATACAAAATTTCATTAGATGTTGTGAAAGATGTTGTTTCGGTCAATAAGTTCATTTCTGAACATGGTGTGGTTCCTATCATCAAGGAAGAAATTGATATATATTTTGGAAACAATTTTTTTATTTCATTGGATAAGGATCATTGGTCTCATCAACAGACTAAGCACATCCTTCGTAAATACCATCTCATATGGAACATTGTTTAGAAGGGTGATATAATTATTGGTTGGGTGACTACATGGGAGAATATAGTAGATCCTTTGATGAAACCATTACTACAAAAATAAATTCAGTTTCATGTAGAATCTATGGGTACAGTACACCTGATATATTAATTGTAATGGTTGTAAATATATCATGTTATTATAATAATGGAAATACATAATTATCATTCATTCATGTGTGCTCTAATTACTTTTACATGAATGGTCGAATGATAATATCTCCTCAAATTACAACATTGAGTTGTCCCTAACTAATGATCATTATAGATTATTATGGGTTGTAATGATATGATAAGGTTAGCTTGAATATATTCATTTACTCATTAAAAATATGTTTATATGAGTTATAAAAAATTGATTCATGAGGCAATAAGTAGAGACTTATTATATGGGATGATATTATAAAGTATATTCCAAGGAATATCATACTCTCATCAATATACTTATAGGTGTATGATTATTATTATTCCTTTTTACATGATTTTAGAGAGATACCTAGAATTATAAACATCATAATTTGATACCATGATTACATAATTCTCCATGTTGACTTAGCACATACAAGGTTGTTGGGTCTGTTGTCAATCATTTTTTCAGATAGTGCATAAAAAATGTGATTTTCCACTTGTATAAATATTTAATTAAATATATCCCTTCATTGAATTAGAATTCATAAATCCATGACAATGATTATTTTTTTCACATACGATGTGTTCAACTACTTGTATAAGTGACTTCTGATTTAATGATCAGATAAATGAATTTCATGTGATGTATTCATTTACATGGTCAGTCTTTTTTATAGAATCAAGAAATGATGAGAGGCTAATAATAGATTGTTATGGTTCATATCAACTGGTTTCCTAATTTCATGGGGAAATGGATTATATATTTATATATATAGTGTGTATGATACATCTTATGGTGGAAATTTTCATATAGAGATATGAGTATGTTTGATGGAGATTACACAAAAACTCTTGGTATCTTGAGTAGCATTGAATCTTTTCTAAAAGCACTTATTTTTCCATATAACATCCTAGAATCTGCACTCATAGACTCGGTGATGAAATCATATAATTTAAATTTATATCATTGATACTGATAATTGTGACCTAGTTTTTTACAGTCAAAACATTACATTATCAAAAGGAAAAAACGTGATCACTTACATTATAAAGGTATTTTTTGGTTTACAGTTTTAGATAATTAGGAAAAACTCCTATATAAACAATACCCATGTCATTTAATGAAAATTTCACCCACATAACCCATCTTTTCTTATTTCACATTAAGTTATCATAATCATAAATATGAAATACCTTCTAGATGTAATTTCTTAAACATTATTTATTGATTACTAGGGGATATAAAACATAATAATGGTGAGCTAAAATTCTTAGTAAGGGTAAACATAATAATTTACAGGTGAATATCATCAATAAATATAAGAAGTGCATAAGGGTATAGTGACATAATCAGATTTAATGAGTGAAGCATAAAATAATCCATACCTATTAATACTTGGATCGTTAAATATGAAAACATAGAAAAGTAAAGATTCATTAGAATCAATAATCATGAGTCATGTGATATCAATCTTGATCATAAATATCAATATAAACCCATAATAAGCATCACATAAAATTGGATGTATATTGGAAAATTTCTCTTCATAGCCCATTTTAAATGCATTTCATAAATAATCAGAGACATATTAAATTTGTAGGAGAAACCCTCAGTTAACTCCTCCTTCTTTACTCCCATGACGAGGTACATTAAACAATGAATTAGAGCGTTATCCAGGTGTACCCATTATATAGTCTATAAAACACTCACCCTAGACTATCTGGGTCACCCCATCATATAATATATACCAGGATCACTAGGTGAAATCTAAACCACCCCATTATATAAGTTGTAATAGGCTCACCCTATACTATCTAGTTCAACACATCGTATATAATTTCCAAGAACCACAACATGAACAAAGTATATAGAAATTTCGTTCATCCTAAAACTAATAGAAATAATCATTGTCTATTTTATAACATGATTAACTGATTAAAAACAAATGGTTTTGATGATAATATCTCAAAAATATGATTATATCGTGGAAACAAAATGGTTTTCAAAACAATAATTTTGAAATATGGTTAAACTTTGTAAAATAAATAAGTTCCATCATAATGTATTTGAAACATGGTTAAATCATGCAAAAGAAATGGGTTCCATAATAATCACATTGAAAAATTCTTAATCCATCTAGAGAAAGAATAAGTATAGAATCAATAAAACATATACCCATTGGAGTAATAAGAAATGTTTTTTTTTCATTAATCAATAAAAATACCATAAAAATATCTTTAAAAAAATTCATGAGAAAAATAACCTTTTCATTTTGAAAATCACTTTTAAAAACTATAATTTCAAAAAAAAATGAAAATAAATTTCATGGAAAAAAATAATTTAAAAATATATATATAATTTTAAAAAAAAATCTCATGATTGAAGAAAATATTGTTCATGTTGGATGCGTTAAAACAAAGATTCCTTTTACATTATTTTTTACGAACCAAATGCGTATTATTTTTAAAAAATAAATATTCAGTTGTAAAAAAATTAAAATAAAAAATTGGGTTAATAATTATTTAAAAATCATTATTAAAAGTTTAAAAACATTTTTGGAAACTTTTCTTGAAAACATGGTTTTGGTGAAAAGCATATTTCTGACCGAAGAGAGAAATGGCATCAGGTTTTCTTAAAAACAGTTTTTGAGTTATTTTAAGTTACAAAGAGTGGGAAAATGGAACTATTAATTTAATATATCATGAATAAATATATTAAAATAAATTTCAGGATAATTATTAAGATTTTTATCATAATATTTCAACATTAGAGACTTAATCACAAATAATCTTGATAAACAATGAGATTGTAATGTTAAACTCTTACCATTTCGGAAACTCTAAATTATAATCCCCATGAAATAATAACATTAAATAAAACAAGAAAATCATTAAAATAATTATATTAATGATATAACATTTAAATGGTTCATTATACACACCTCGTAAAAAATATAAGTGAATAACATAACATATGTGTCAAAGAAGGCAAGTTGAGACAAAAATCCAAGAGCATTTTGGGAACTTTGAAAGCATAGAGAAATGAAATATAGATCATAAAATGAATATATATAATCTGAATAAATATAATTATAATAATCATAAAATATAATCATGGTCATTATATACACCACACAATAAAAATAAGTGGTGAATTTGTCATATATCTCATAGAAATAAAAGTGAGATGAGAAAACCTTTAACTCAAATTGGATTCATCATGGTTTTTCTGTATATTCCATAATAAAAAAATTATTTTAATGATATAATTTATTTAGAACCTTTTTAAAGTTTAATATTCATTTCATTTCACTTATTAACAAGTTATATATGATTTCTTAAACAATTTAGTTTACGTTGGATGTTTTTTACCATATTTGGTTTATGTGTCCAAAATGACTTTGGTAGGTTTACTATAGTCAAAGTGGTAATTATATAAACATATACAGAACACTAATCATGATATAATTGTCATATGTATACATAAATTATATTTTTATAACTATTCAAGAAATATGGTTATGAAAAATGGGATATGATACAATCATGGAGATGGTATGTCGTATATACACATGAGTAACATTTCCATTTTTCAATGATCATTATGAAGAGGACGTAAGTAATGCTTTATATTTATAAAATGATAATTATATCATAAATAAAATAATATTTAATTATATATAATTATATATAACATTCTTGTGATGTGGTTATGAAATAAATAATCACATCTCTTTGAGGAGGTGGTAGTCTACACATCCACAAATGACATTATCACTTTTCCTGTGAGTGAAAAGGTAAGAAATAAAATGGTATATTATATTTATATATTTATATATTTTTAATTAATATAAATATTATTTCATTTATATCACAAATATTCGTTATTTTTACCTTTATTACCTTCTATATAATGCATTAGTGAAAAATGAATCACGTCGTTTCACGAGGTGGTAGCCCGCCGAACACACGAGCAACATTATCATAACCACTAGGGAATGTAACGTAAAAAATTTATATATTATATAATGACTCAATTGGTATAATTCTGTTAGAAATATTATATATAAAATTTATATCCATCATTATACCCAATCGTGAGAGGTGGTAATGAAAAAAATGACATCGTTTCGAGAGGCGGTAATTCTCCGTACGCACAACTGATGATTTCATAACCCATTTGATGGAATAAGGAAATAATTTATGTTATTGAATTAAAAAAATAAAATATAATTATATTTAATATAAATATGTTCTTATATAATCATGTTTTAAGAATAATTTAAGGATATGGAGAAATAAATAATATAAAAATGCTCGTTGAAGAATGTTTCCTCTTCTTCTGTTGTCCTCCTTAGGTTTTCACAAAAACTTTCCTAAGATGAATTTATTCCAAAAATAATTATCTATGATTAGGTGAGGGTATTTTTTAAGGAATTTTTTCAGTTCTTGGAAAATTTAAATCGCTTTATGGTTGAGAAAAAGTGAGGGGAGTGAGTGCCCTTTTATAGTTGAGGGGGAGTGTCATTTTTGTAAATTCCAAGAATTATATACTATTGGGAGGTCTATATTACATAGTGTCTAAAAGATTTATAATTAATGTTTTTAGGGATTATATGGTTAATTATAACCTCTAAAACATAATAAAACACATTTTTTAAACATTTTTTTACTTAAATTCTAAGTTTCCTTATTTTTACCATTTTGGTTTTTCATTATGGTAACTAGTATTTTTTAGCTAGGTAATTTATCCTTTAAGACTAAATGAAAATTATAATTAATTGAAATTTTGGAAAAAAAATTCTAAATATTAAATCTGATTTACAAAATAAAAAACATATTTTCATGGAAAATTAATTTTAACACAAGTGAATGTAACGTGAAAAAACACAACTCTAACTTTAGTTACACAAATATATATTTTTACTATTTAACAGTAAATGTAGTCATTATAATAGAAAATTTGATCCATTTATGGTATATCATTGATATTTATAAACATTAAAAAAATTTAAGAATATCGTATTTTTATTAATTTGAAAGTATTTATAAAAATAAAATTTATCATAAAATAGTTAATGTCAATTTTGACATTAATCGTATAAATTGTATTTATCAAATATCAAGACCATGATGGAATTAGAATATATTTTGTTCGAAAATATTTAACATGATATATTCATCGAAAAGAATATATAAGACAATAATTCATCCAATTTAATTCATTTTTTAATATTTTTAATACCATTTATTTTATTTGTTCATTAACTAAATAATTATTTTGTTAGCGTTTATTAAGAATATAAAGTAATTATATCATCTTTAAAAATTAAAACCAATTTATAACAAAAAAATTATTTATATTTAAAAACAATATTTATAACTGAACCTATGTTATTATTTTTTCCTATCAAAATTATTTAAATATATTTAATAGATGAAGGTAAATTTTGTCTTTTTCTTTACTTGACATATTATATAGGTACCTTTTATGTAAAAGTGTCCCAAAAACTCATAAAAATATATCCTAAGGCCATATAGTTCTAAATATTTCCATACATGTGGTTTTGGACTAATTGTTAGTTCATTTTAACTCTTATATTATTAGCTTAACCCTCGATAAACCCATTTTTACCTTAACTGTGGTAAATAATTCATAATGTTTTTAATATTCATTTTGGTAAAAATTTATATTTAACTTATTAAAAAATATAAATTAATAAAATTCAAAATATTAAATCTGTTTTCATAAATTAAATTCATAGGAGTGTCAAAGTTTAATTTGAAATTTATCTTATAAACATAGTGAGAAGCATGTTTTTTAAAGAGAGAAAAGTCCAAAAGTTTACAAAGTTTTTCTATCCAAATTCAAAAGGAAAATTAATAAAATGATATAAATTATATAAATTGATTTATAATTATAATAAATTTAATTTAAAACAAATTAAAAATATAAATTAACAGAATAAATAATTTAATTTAAAAGAAGTCAACAATTAAATTCGGTATTTTTCATTAATCAAAAAAAATGAAACATTTCAAAAACAAATTCCAAAAAATCCCCCTAAGATAATTTTGGTATTCCTATTTCAAAAGTAATTTTTATTTTGGAAAATAAAACTTATTAAATTAGTAAAAATTAATGTTAGATTATGCGTACAAAGAGACAGAAAATCATTTTTTATAAAAAATAATTTTTCAGAAAACATTTCATTTTATTTAGAATGGTTTTAATTTTATCTCTAATCAATTCATATCCATTTTTTTATTTTAGACCTATTTAAACCAAATAATTTCCATAATTTAGTTATTATTATTTATAACTCCCATTTTAATGAAAAGGGTATAATGATAATGTTTATGTAAAAATATTTTTATAAAGTATCATGGTTCGATCAAACTTGTTGTTGTGTTCATTACAAGCTATCGAAGAGATTAAATTTTTGTGTATATAAAAAACATTCAGGGTGTTATACTTTCTTCTAATATTTTTATTGATTGTCATAAATTTTTTTATAATTATTTTATTCTTTTAAAAACATAGAGTGTTACATCCTCCCCCAACCACCCCTTTAATAAATTGCATCCTCACAATTTTAACTTTTTATTGGTAACCAATGTTTGGATATTTGAATATAATTTTTTTTATAAACATACATCCTAAAAAGGGTAAATAAAACATCCTCTTAATAAGAGATAAAGGAAAGTGAAAAATTCATATGGAATAACACATAAATAGGTTTACAACTGAGATAAAATAAGTGGGAAAATTGTAAATAATTATAGATATTGATTGTGGTCGTTGATTACAAGAAGTTTAATGATCAATGGGAAGTTAAGAACCTCAAAAACGATAAATATATGATGATATAAAAGACCATAAATTCATCATAAATAAAGGTACTAGTATAATATTTTTTTCTTCAAGATAATTTTCATTGATTTGGGGAATTATCTTACCATCTAGACTAACAGAATATTGGATTATACTTTCTTGATGACTAGAATTTCATCCCTATATAAATTTCCACCATAATCTAAATTTTTTCCAAAAAATCTGTATTCAGGATGAAATTTTCATTTTTGAAGCACTAAAATAAACATTAAAAGGACCACATAATCCATAAAATCATAACAACATATTCCTCCTATATTTAGAAATTAACCAAAAACAAAATGGTTAGAACATAGTAAGATAAAACATAAACCTTCATATATTAATCCCTATATTTCAACAGAAACACCCTAAGTTTAAACTAAATCATTTCATAACCCTAAATCCCAAATAACCTAAATAGCCTCGAAATTAAATATTGTTTCAACCTCAAAGATTATCTCAAACCTTTCAGATTTCAAGACCAAAAATATGGTGATCTTATTTTGATGTAACATTAATCACTTAGTCACCAAATCACTTTTCAATCATGTGGGTATCTATATAATAAAACTTCTGTTCTCAATATACAAGATCATATAAACTCTAAAGGTTATTAATACTTTATATATAATTTCCAAAAAAATTTAAATTCATACTTCATGTTGAAACATTGATTTAAAAATAATTTAAAAATTAAATTATCTCCTAAAATTTCATTAATCACTTTAGGATATCATCACTTAAAACCTAAAAGGGGTTTTGAAGTCCTTGAAATTATGATTATCCTTAAGAGTATAGACCTATGATGGTATACATATCTTTTAATATATCTGCACATGTAAACAACCTAATCTCTATATTTATATAAATCTTTCCTCTAACACCAACTATAACAACCCATAAACCACACTTCTAGATCCAATGTTGAAATCATTAACATTACATTTCCTTAATTGATACCAAAAATTATGACTATGTTTTTTTCATCCAAACATTACAAAATCAAAAAAAAACTAGATAACTTACATACTCAAGGACCTTTTTGTTTTATATTTTTATATATTTCAAAAAAACTCTTACATAAACAATACCCATGTAAATAAATATGAATTTCTCAAAATTAACCCTTATTTATTTATTTTTCGTTAATTCATAATCATATACTAAATGAAATCACTTATATAGGTAATCCATTCAAAATAGTTTCTTGATATCCTTAGTAAAATGAAAAATATGAAGTGTGAGATCAAATTCTCAGTAACGGAAAGAATAATCATTAACAAGTGAATGACATCATTGAAAATAAGAATTTTATATGTTTATAATGATATAATCAGAGTGCATGGATGAATAATAAAAGAACTCATGACCATAAAAAACTATATCATAAACTATAAAATCATGGTAATGTTAAGATTCATCATAATCAATAATCAGAATCCATGTGATATCAATATTTATCATAAGAAACATTATAAACCCATATAAATCATTACAAAAATGTGTTGGTATCTTGGAAAATTTCCCTTCATAACCCTTGTTAAACCCATGTTAAAAAACCAAAGCCTAAATAAATCTATAGGATAAACCGTTAGGTAACTCCCTAATTTTTTTACTCTTAAGATTAGGTACATTACCCAATTTATTGGAGCACTGTCTAGGAAAACCCTACATATAATCTATAACATGCTCACCCGATGCTATCTAGGTCGCTACATCATATAAGTTATAACAAGCTCACCATGTGTTATATTGGCCACACCATCATATAAGTTTTAATGGGCTCACCCATCACTATCTGGGTGACCCCATTATATATAATTTTCATGAACCATAACATGAATAAAGTACATAGATCATTCGTTTCATTATAAAACTTATATAAACAATCATTATATAATTTATAACATGATTTAACCATGGAAAATAAATGGGTTTCAAGTAAATATCTTTGAAACATGGTTAATATGTGGAAACAAAATTTCATCCATAATAATATCTTTGAAACATGGTTATGTCTTGTAAAAGAAATGAGTTCTATAATAATCTCTTTGAAACATAGTTAACCTATTGAAAAGAAAAAGGTTCCATAATAATCACTATAAAACAATCTTAATATATTCAATAAAATAATTAATATGGAATCAATATAAAATATACCCATTGGAGTAACAATAAAGGTTTATTATCATTGATGAATAATAATTCAATAAAAATATCTTTACAAATATTTTTGAGGAAAATATCCTTTTCATTTTTAAAATCACTTTTCAAAACTAAATGTTCAAAAAAATTTAAAAATTTATTTCTTTGAAAATAGTATTTGAAAATTATAATTTAAGTTTTAAACTTTTTTATTGATCATGATGATATGAAATTATATTCATTCCATACACATTAAAACAAACATTCCATTCACATTTTTTTGTAAAATTCCAAATGTACATTATTTTAAAAATAAAATAAAGATTAATTTGAAAAAAAAAATAATGGGAAAAAATGGGTAAAATTTCATTAAAAATTCATCTTTATAAGGATAAAAAAAAATTTGAAAAGTTTTCTTGAAATCATGGTTTTGGTAGAAAAATCATTCCAGACCTAATAGAAAAATAAAAGTGAGTATTTCTTTAAAATGTTTTATAAAGTATTTTAAGAACCAAAGACTGGAAATGGTATTATTAATTGAATATACCATTACTAAAAAGAGTATAATAAATTTAATGATAATTAATGAGAGGTATATCATAATATTTCAACATTGGATACTTAATCACAAATAATCCTTATAAACGTTGAGATTGTAATGTAAAAACCTTTCTACTTTGGTAACTTTAAATAGTAATCACAATGAAAGAATAACATTTATTGAAACTTATAATATGATGAAAATAATAATATTCATGATATAAAATTTCATTGTAGTATTATATACACCACATAAAAGAATATAGGTGTATAACATAACATACATCTCAAAGAAGTAAAATTGAGACAAAATTATTTTACAACTTTTATAACTTTGAAACATTAAGCCCCATGAAATATTGATAAAAAGGGATATATAAATCCACATAAATTTAAGTGTATGAATCAAAAATTAAATTTATAGGTATTATATACACTACACAAAAAATATATATACATTCTTAATAACCTTATAATTTTTAATAGTCCTTTTACTTCATTTATTACTATTTTATATTGGATTACTTGATCAATTAGGTTTACATTCAATTTTTTTACTATATTTCGCTTATGTGTCAAAAATTACTTCGGTTGGTGGGCTATGGTAAAAGTGGTCATTATATAAACATATAAAGAATAATAATAATGAAATAAATATAAAATTTATACATAAATTATACTTTTAGAACCTATCATGAATTATGGTTATTAAAAATGGGTTATCTTACAATCATGGAAACGATAGGTCATTCGTACACATAAGTAACATTTTTGTTTTTTAATGATCATTATGGAAAAGAATTAAGTAATATTTTATCATTAAATAATGATAATTTTATCATAAATCCCATAATATTAAATTATATATACATATATATACCATTTTTGTGATGTGGATATGAAAAAATTATCACATCGCTTCAAGGAGGTGGTAGTGCACACGTCCATGAATGGCGGTGTCACTATTTTAGAGAGTTAAAAGGTAAGAAATAAAATCATAAATTAAATTTAAATAAGGATAAATGTATCATGAATATAATAAATATTTCATGTTTGTTTCATATAATAATTATCTTTATAGTTCTTACCTTCCATGCAATGCATTAGTGAAAAAAGAATTGCATTGCTTCGTGGGGAGGTAGTCTTTCGTACAAACGAGCGGTGTTATCATATCCCCTATGAAATGTAATGTAGAAAGGTATATATGATATAATTACTAAAAAGTTATAATTATTCTATAAATATAATATATAAACTTCATATACATCATCATACAAAATTTTCAATGGTTCTAATGGAAAAACTAATGACATTATTTTGTGAGGTGGTAGTCCGCCATACAAATGAATGATGATTTCATAACCTATTTTATGGAAGAGGGAAATTATTTAGGATATTAAATTAAAATAATAATATCTAAATATATAGAAGATACTAAGGTTATTATATAACCATGGTTTAAGAAGATATGAAGGCGGTAGAGAAAGAAATAAAACAGAAAAGCGTGTTGAAGAACATTACCTCTTCTTCTGGTATCCTCCTTATGTTTTCATTAAATCATTAATAGGTTGGATTTATGTCCAAAATAAAGCTTATATAATGATATTAAGGAGATTTTTAAGGTCTTTTTAGGTCCTTTTTAATACAAATAGATTTATATATGTGAATAAGTGAGGGGAGTGACTGTTCTTTTATAGTTGAGGAAGAGTGGAATTTTTGTGAATACCAAATATTATTCACAATTGGGAGGTCAATATTAACTCAATTGCATCCAATATTAATAATTAATGGGTTAAAGGGTTACTATGGTCGATCCACACCCCACCACAAAATAAATCACATGTTTTAAAAAACATTCCTTAACTTCAAAGTTTTAATATTTTTTATCATTTTCATTTTTCACTATGTTAACTAGTCTATTTAACCTAGATAATTTATCTTTTAAAACAAAAAAATGATCCTTAAAAGATAATTTTTACTATCTCGTTCAAAATATTAAAACCAATTTACAAAACAAAAATCATATCTATGTTGAAAATTAATTCTAAGACAAGAAGATGTAATGTGCAGAAACACTGCTTTAACTTTAACCATGATAATAGATTTTTTTACTATTTAAGGGTTATTATATTCAATATAATAGAAAAATTGGTCCATAAATGGAACATAGTTGATATTTATTAACATTTAAAAATATATTTTAAGAATATAGGATCTTTTAGTAGTTATAAATAATTTATAAAAATATTTTTTAACATAAAATAACATTAATGTTAATGTTGACATTATTCATTTATTGTCATTTATTTTATTTTATTCATTAACTAAATAATTATTGTGTTGGTGTTTCAAAATAATTTAATGTAATTATTTAATTTCTAAAAAATAATAAATAAATTTTCATAACTAAAAAACTCATTTATATTTAAAAAAATATTTATAAACAAACATATGTTATTTTTATGTATCCTAATGCTTTATAGATATTAAAAGTATGAAAGGTACCTTTTTCCCCATTTCATTACTTACCTTATTATATTGTTCCCTTTCATGTAAAATTGTCTCATAGACTCATGAAAATAGACTAAGGTCAAAAGGGTAAAACTATGGCCAAAAATGTGTGTTCGATAAATTTTTAGGTCATTAAAAAATTATATTATTAGTTTAACCCCTCGGTAAACTCAATTTTACCTTAACAGTGGTAAATAATTTTTATTACTTTAACTATTAACTTTGGTAAAAAATTATATTTATCTTATTAGAAATTAAGAGTTATTATGATTCTAAATATGGAATCCATTTTCTTTAATTCAATTCAGACGAGTATCAATTTTTAATTTAAAATTAATATCGTAGACGCGATGAGAAAGCAGGGTTTTTAAGAGAGAAAAAAAGTCCAAAAGTTTACAAAGATTTTATATCATAATTCAATATGAAAAATATTAAAATTAATTAAATTGGATATCTATATATATAAGTGTTATGAATTTCATTTAAAACTAATTATAAATATGATTTAACATTATTAATAATTTAAACTTTAAGGAAGTTTTTAATTAAAATTCTATATTTCTAACAATCTATCAAACAATGAAACTTTTTAGAAAAATCACAAAAATTCATCCTAAGAAAATTTTGGTATTATGAATTAAAAAATGAATATAATTTCATCAAATAAATTTTATAAAATTGGTAAAAATTAATTTTAAATTATGTGCACAAAGAGCAACTAAACTGTCTTTTAGAGAAAAGAAATAAACATTTTCAGAAAATATTTATTTTTCTTTCAAATGGTTATTATTTTGAAACTAATAAATAGTTATCCATTTTGTTTATTTTATAACTTTTTAAACCATATAAGTTTCATAATTTATTTTTTACTATTTATACCCACTAATTTAATGGCTAGGTTATAGTGGTAATATTTAAATAATAATCTTTTAATAAAGTATCGTGTTAGATTAAGACTTGGCATTGTGTGTATTGCAAGATATCATAGAGATTTAATTTATAAATATATATAAAAGTCTAGGGATGTTATATTATATTAAAATATTTATCTTTCAAGTTATACATGATAATGATCAAAATTTTCTTCTTTTAAAAACTCATGGAGTTACAGAATATATCTATGAAATATGGATTTAATAGTTATTAGTAACACTGCTAAGGCTCGTAGGGTTAAAAATCTAGTCCATTAGATTTGGATAAACTTTTAGACAAATTTTTCATTCAAAATGAATAGAGTTTGATGAAAATTCATATCCAAAATAGTTTGTACGGATTTAAAAAGAACAGGGAATTTGTACATAAAAGCTTTATGGTATTTTAGTGAACATTGGAGATTATGGGATACACATTAAAATTTAAATGCATGAGATGCATGATATAAATATATATATATATATTATCAATCTCTCCCCAAATCATTTTAATTTGTTTCGAAACAAAATTTGGTTCATTTATAGATGAACATTCATTGAAGTAATTCAATTAATGAACACTAATAGGCTATATTTGTTCATGTTCCAGGAGATGGTACCCAAGTTGTTACAATATAGCTAAATCTATTTATTTTTTTAAGACCATAAAAGAAATATATATAAGAGTATAGGATCCCCTCCTATGGAATGTATGATTATTATGAGCCTATTTCAAACCTTTCTTCTTCTTGAAATAATATTCATAATTATCAATGAAGTAATTAACAATAATTTGTATTTCATGTATCCTATTAACATGATCAAAGATCACTTGATTAGTATATTTCCACAGAGGTAGAATAATTTTTGTTCACTTCTCTTCATTATCTCCTTCAAGAATTCTCTTTTGAAAACACCATGTTTTTTCTACTAATTATGACATTCAGGTAATCTGTTTTATGGTATTTTATGCATTTGAATTATTTAAGATTGATCACTTGTGTTTGGGGTTATCTTCCACAAAGAATGATTATTATATGATCATACAAAATCCATAATTTTATTCCCCATTAAAGGAAACTCATGATAGTACCTGCCAAATGGGTTCAAGTATATAAGTTTCTTTTACATGCTTCTTGTCGAGTGATTAGGATCCACCCTTACAGATTGAGTTTTTTTATAGTTAACAAATTTTTTGTGAAGGCGAATCATTTTCTTCCATATGGGAAATATACTCAGTAGGAATATTTTACATAAAAAACACATTATTGATCCATTTAAATTCCTACATTTTTTTTGTATTAGGCCAACTTCTCTTTAGTGGAATGAGTTTAAACCTCCTCAGTTGGCAAGTGGGATATATCCACCCCTTTCCCTTTATCTTTAGTCAATGATCATCGGGTGGTTGGTATATTATTATTCGGTGTCACAACCCCCTCCCTCCAAAGGTATCCCTCCTGGGTTAGGAGTGGAGGAAGATATAAAATGACCCTCAATCCCCTCCCCTTGTAGGCCCTAGGTTGGTAACTAGCACCAAGGGTATAAAAATATCAACATAGGAGGCATTTCCCTTTATAATAATAGTATCATGAGATATTATATCCACGATAAATTAACTCTTTGAAATATCATGAGAAAAATAAATCCAAAAAAATCCCAAAATTCATGTATAAAAAAATAGATACACGTAAAAGCCTTCAAATAAATACCCAAAAGAAAAGTTAAGGCAGCAACACAGCAACATCTCCAAATCCCAAGCTTGATATTTATAGAGTGTTCCAAAAAGTTCTCCTAGAAACATGAAAAGTGTTTTTATATATGTATAGTGAGAATACAAGTATAATTATTATGAATATACCAATTTCTCACATTCACATATGAAAATAGCACATTAATCCACCCATGACAAAATGAAAGAAACAACAACACCTAAATAATTCAACTATCTAATCCCATCCACGCTAATACATGCTCACCAAATAATGCATCCAAAAATAATAACATAATATGATATATAATTATAAATGGTTTTGCGCACCACTTTCACCTTGGGTTTTCACTCTCACACCCCAACATCATATGTCCAAGAGCTCCCATCTCTTCTATACATCACATCACATCACATCAAAACCAAAAAAACTTGGGTTATCATGTCCCATCACATCATATCTCACATATAGGCACATAGGTCGTCACATCACATCATATCTCACCCGAAGACACTTGGTCCATCACATCACATCACATCCATAACCCAAATAATAGGGTATCATGATCAAGAATGATATAAACCTCTTTTCATCCTCCTACCATGAATGACCCCCATTATAACCCACCTCGTCATCTCATCACAACCATAACTATTTAAGTTTTTACATATATTCATCATAACTCATGCATATCTAACTCGCTTTGAAGAGGGAGTGGGAAAGATGGGGTATCCAACCATCCATACTCATCACTAGGATGTTAGGAAAAACATGCCCAATTATATATATGGGTTTTAGCATGTGGTTCTTAACATGGGTGTAGTGTATATAGAAATTACAAGGAAATTAAAAGGTATATATATATATAGACACGCACAATTGAAACCTATGGGTTAAATATAATATTACCAACCAACTCACCACATCACTGCCAAATCTCACAAAATCCATCACTTTCACAGGCACATATAAATGTATAAACCACAGAACAAACCACAATCCACAAACCACGTTTCATCTTCTTTAAAAACTTAATCCATTTTCCATATTTCACATTACCAGCCAATTTCATTCTTTAAGACCAATCATTTTTTTCCCATTCATTTCAATATTTCATCCTATTTAACTCACATTAATCAACAACCCTTTAATACATACATCCCATTTAAATTTAAAGTTCACTATAAATTTTATACCATAACATTCAATTAATCATTTACATTTTATTTAATTATTAATCAGGAATATATAAAAACACAAATCATTATAAAAAACTATCTCCCCTTCACATTCCAATAATCCCCACATTTCCACCAATTCACATAACCAACACTTCTCATCATAACCACCATGTACTAATAATATCTCATCACATATACCAAATAACAAATGAATCTCATCACATCCACCATATACTAAACAAATCTCATCGCATCATCCCCACACACCATGCACACAACATAACCACACATCACAACACTTTCACACATTTCAAGCCATTTTTTCATATTTATAATAATGATATTTTCATTAATTCAATTATTTATTTCAATGGAATTCTCACACAAAGCATAGTTTCCATTTACAATAAAAATATTTATTTTAATATAAGTGATTATCCAAATTCCTTTTATGGTGATTCTAAATAATCACAATAATCAAGTTTCCATAACGCATATCAAATCATCACAAACAATGGCTCACAACATCCATGATTTTATATGAGGCATCAATATCATATAATCACAGTATCAAATAATATCAAAGATATAAAAACATAATATTCAAACCTCTTCCAATTAAATTTAAATTAAATCATTTATTTATAATTATTAAGTCAGTGCATACTATATTCCAAAAATATAACAAGATTATAACCCCTCCATAATGATACATTATATGAGAAATGAATGATCCCCTACCATTAATGGATATGTTCGATCCTATATGAAAGGTTAAATGATGGGTAGACCACCACCAAGCACTAAAAAAATAATACCACCCTTACCATACTAAAACACAACAACCACAATACTTACTTTTAAAAAAAGCATCAAAACAATGATTTTTACTTAGGAAAAAACCTTACTAGATATAAAAAATAGGAAAAACTGGAAAAAGAAAGAAAAGAACCATCCTAAACCCCCGTGGATAGATCTTTAAATATTGGGTTTGAAAGATAATTATGAGGGGTTAAAAGGACTCCAAATGATGAAATTGTTTCACCTAAGAAATTAGTAAAATTTATGAAAATTTATTAGTCTTGAAGGGAGTTTATAATTTATACTCAGTCTGTAAAACATAAGAACACGATGCAGCCTCTAGGACCACGCCGTGGAATGGCTGAAAACTGAACGGACTATGGGGAAGTGGGGAGGGACACACTATAGCTAGTCTGTGCAAACCATACTCTATTATTTATAGCTATTCACACACTATATATATTATAAAATAGGTGGTGACCATAGAATATCCATGACCACTATGTTGTAGAACACTAGTAACCAGAAGAGGGCCACTACACGGTTATTATTGATATTCCCTAGAACCTAACAACTGGGATGGGGCCTACACAACAACCAATACCCTAGGATAATCTCCCCAAAAAAGGTAAAACCTTTAAAGTATCCACACTAGATTCCATTAAACAATTGGAACCCCTATTCTACAAGCACTTAGGTGATAACTCACCTTCATGCTATAGGCTTGCTCCATGCCACAGCTACCCCAAAAAGGGAAGTGGAATCAAAAACCCTCTCCATGCACCCTAAACCATAGCCAATCCTTCCATGGAATAGCCTCCATCACTTATGGTAAATCTATACATTCTATACTATAGGACTCCCTTGGGATGAAATCTCCACTCCATCTCCCCCTCTTACCCTACAAACTCCTTGTGATTCCCCCAGAAAACCTCCACTACTAGAATTCCCACAACGTAAAAGGTTGAGAGTTATGGATCATTACATCAGATACCTCTTGAACATTTATCACAAATGGGAATCAAAAGAAAATTAGAATAAATGAGTAAAAATGTCTAAAAAATCATCCCTAGGTATACCTTTCAAGGATCTTATTACAACTGAAACACCACCACAAATGAAACAAAAAAACCTATCTAAAAATATTCAAAAAATAGTTCACACAACCACACCGCCACCCCACTTTACCATCTTTCCTACCAGGCATGACACTATAGCATTTAATACCATCCAAAAACAACCTCCCTTACACATGAACACTTACAAATCCATCTCATACCTCACAAATCTCCAACAAATTATAACCACTAATAACATACATCACTCCTGCAATCACACAAATAACGAAATTCCATCTCCCATGTCAAAATATTATCCTCTTTGGGAAGCATCGAACCACCTGTACAGTTTTAATTATTTCATTGTATAAAAATCTTGTTTGGGAATTATGTTTTGCCTCCTTCATATGTTTGAATCTTTAACAAACATCATGTCATCGGGGAAAATTACATCGCATAAAACAGAAATATACAAACATTACATCATCGAATAAAAAAATGAATAACTCAAAATGAATATGGATACTAGTAATGGGTATATGTATCACAATCCATAGCACCCTCCTCTAGGACCCCATGCATCTGTAGAACACAAACTAAACGATTGGTTTATCCATGAGTCACCTTCTCATGAAAATCCTGGATCTCTATAGACCACTCCAAAAATGTTACATCCTCCTCAATATCCAACTCTACTCATTTAATAATATTGGATTTTTCATAAAGCTATTTTATGAACTAATAGATTTGTAAAATATCATGAATCTATTCCGTTCATGGTGGAAGTTACAACTAATAGTCCACATTTTGAATTTTCCCCCAACAACTCAAAATGCCTAAATAATTGGGTCAAGAGATTACTCCCTCTTCCAAACCTCCAATGACCATGTAAGGGTAAAACTTTAAGCAAATGTGGCCTAAAACCTTGAACTCCATGGTGCACCTCATGTATTCTACATAAGACTTATGATGGTCCTGTACTGATTTTAACCTCTATTGAACAACCAGGACCTTCTCTGTCATTCTCTGCACCACATCATGACTAATTACTGATTTCTCCCCAATCTCAGCCTACCCCAATAGAGAAAAACATATAATCCCATATAAATCCACAAATGAGGACATGTTGATGGATAAGTGATGGTTTTTATTATAAGAAAACTCATCCAAGGAAAATTGGTGTGCCCAATATCCACCAAATCTCCAGACACACACCTACAACATGTCCTCCCACATCTAGATAGTTCTCTCTATCTTCCCATACATATGAGGGTGGAAAGTAGTGTAGAGTAATAACTAAATAGAAAAGGTGTGTTGAAATACACTCTAGACTATTAAGGTAAAAAATGTGTCCCTATCCTCGCCAATGGATCTTAGAACTCCATGAAATTGTACTACCTCATCCACATCCATCTTAGCCAAAACATCCATGGTGCCTATCTCCCCAAACACTAGGAAGTGAGATGATTTCATCTATAAATACATGATTACCTATATATCATCAAAACATCCCAAATATTAGGGTAATATTTTGATGAATTCCATTGATATTTCATCCCATTTCCTCTCAGTAACATTCAAGTGCTACAACAAACCTCCAGAAACACGATACTTTGGATTTAACTGTTAGAAAATAAAACACTGAGCTACAAACTCTACACCACCTGTTTCACCTCAAGAAATCTAGACTATGTCCTCAATCCATGGTAAATATTGGATACCCCTAGGTGTACAACCAAATATATTGAGGAAACTCATAAAGGACCCCCTTCAATATTGCTACTAGAATAAACAACATCCTCTAAAACAATATTTGGTTCTAACCATCCTCCAACCATCCATCCAGAGTGTCTTCATGGATAACATGATCATGAATCACCTTCTCCTATGAGTCTCTCTTCTAATAATATTCCACCTACTATAACAAATAATACTAAACTATCCTTTGAAACAAGAAATATACACCATCAACCACCCTTACATCCAAGTGCAAGGCTTCCAACTCCTCCATCACCTTCCATGGATCTCTGAATTCCTGAACAACATCCCTCCTCAAATTACATCTCAAAGAATCATCTATGAAATTTATAGTTCATAAGTAGTGAGATATATCTAAGTTATAATCTTGAATAAACTTCGTCCACATCCGTTTTTTCATATTCAAATCATGCTATGAAAATATATACCTCAATATATTATCATCTGTGAAGACCAAAAATCTCTCCCAAATGAGGTACTGTTGACATAGCTTTAGTGAAAACACAACCAAAACTAGCTCCATCTCATGGGGAGAATAGTTACACTCATGGGGGAATAACTTCTTATAACCATAATAGGTAGTCGTTTTATTCTACATTAGGAAACACCATAACCCCAAATGGAAAACATCACAAAACACCTCAAACATCACTGCTTCCTCTTGAAACTAAAGCACTAGAACATTGATCAGTATCCCCTTTAGTGAGTCAAATGTGACCAGATATTGTTTAGTCCCGATAAAAGGATGGTCCTCTTAAAAGATATTAATAGGGTCAAAATCCATGTGAAGTAAAATAAAAACCTCTAGTAATAGCCTAAAATACTTAGAAAACTACAGACCTCCTCTGTATTCCTAGGTTCTACCCAAGAAAAACATACCACGACCTTCAATGGGTCCATATATATACCTCTCTAAGACACCATGTTCCCAAGGAAATTCACCTATCATATCTAAAACTTACACTTGGAAAACTTTACATAG
Source organism: Viscum album (assembly GCA_963277665.1). NCBI lineage: Eukaryota > Viridiplantae > Streptophyta > Magnoliopsida > Santalales > Viscaceae > Viscum > Viscum album. The sequence continues at coordinate 253,213,106 of OY728128.1, read as the reverse complement.
ATCTGGGGGCATCGAAGAACCAAAAAATACAACTCTGAGATGATGGGTGTTCTCATCTTCTGACATTAAGTAGATCGATATATGATTGATAAACATGACTATAAACTGTTTGAAGAACTCATTGAACATGGATTTCATGATCCCCGTGACCACAGATGGTGTTTTTGTGACACCAAATTGCATGACCATGAAATTGATGTGCTCATATCTACATATGAAGGTAATATTTTTGATATCTCCCTTCTTCACCCTCAATTGGTGATATCCAAACTGCATATTGATCTTATAAAAATAGATAGCCTCTATCAACTAGTTTAAAAGATAATCGATCTTCAGTAGAGGGTTCAAATTCTTAATCATCATTGGATTCAACATCTTGTCATCTATACACAACCTCACGCTACCATCCACCTTCTTTGTGAATAACGCTAAAGAACCCCCTAATGACACATTGGGTTAGATGAATCCCTAATGCATTAGATCATCTATCTAATCCTCAACTCCCATAACATAGAAGGCTCCATCCGATAATGATCCATTAAAATTAAAGAAGCATTGATATAAAATTCTATCCTGGACATAATATCACATTAAGGGGGTAGCATCACAACCTCCTTGTGAAAGACATAAAAAAACTCCCTAAAAACCCTTAGAGAATCCTCTATCCCAATATACATAGATTACATAGATAAATTTTCCATCAGGGAAATAAGGGTCTCTATATATCTACTTCCCCCCTAAAAACTATGCTCTCTAATAAAAACTACACACTGACTATCCGCATCTGAGAACACAACTCTCCTTTTGAAGGTATTTATAATGGAACACACAAAATATAACTAGTTGATAACAAGAATGAAATTGTACATCTATATTTGTACCAAGAAAATATCCTCATGGGACATATGTGGCCCCATTTTCAATCTACACCCTCAACACACATCAAAAAAGTTGGTTTGGTCACAAACTGGTGTAGTCAACACCAGGGGAATGGGAGTCCACTCTACATCTTTTCCCATATCATATACCTAAGTAGGTACAAAAAAGGATTTCGAATATCCAAAATCAAATATAGAACAAAATTGGGATAAATGATAAACTAATTATACATATAATTATATATAGCCCCTCTTGTGTTGTTTCCTCCACTGTGTGCAACTAACCATGCCCAGATCCTATGCCTATCTACTGAAATCCACCTCCAAAACTATTCTTAGTTTTGGGTCCTTGAAGATCAGTAAAATCATTAGAATGACTTATTCCTACTTCATCCTCTCTCAAGAGAGCTGAAGATGTTTTTCCCAGCTGCTAAAATGGCCTCAATGGCATATGCAGGTAAGGATGGCGTTGAACTTATACACTACCATCATACTAAGATTATAAAACCACTAGTAACTAATCCTGATGATGGCCACATACCCAAACAAAAATCACACTAGCCTAAAACCCCCATGAAAATCCAGGAAACCCTTATCCCCCAAAGTCCAGATGAGAAGCTGCTAAGGTTGACTCCCTACAGGTCAAAACCTCAAAGTCCCTAGCACCAGAGACTTACCACTAACAACTCTTCTCCTTAATGAACCCTATTAGTTCCCCTATCATGATAAACATCCTAAAAGTGCATATTCTCAATAATCTATGTCTTCCTTTGATCCTCTAGATACATTTTAAATGTAATGGGAGTGACCTCATACTCAATAGAAGGATGGAATTCCTCCTCAAGATGTCACACTAAAGACTCATCATATGGAAAATGGTCTAGGGAAAAACACAATAGATCCTCAAATTTAATCCCAATCTCCAAAATAGAAAAACACCTTTACTGAATAGATATAATCTCCTACCTTTTCATTGCATTCATAGTCAATGATAGGAACTCAAATAAAAAATCCTTTGAAAGTTCGACCCATGAAACATGTTTTTCCTTATACTCACCAAGATAAAGTGTTCATTCCTGATGTAAAGATCCCCATATTTGACTAACTTACAATGGGATATCGTACTCCTCTAGGGAATAGATCAAACTAAAGTTGATCTCAAGATCCTCTAACCATCTCTTTATCTCCAGATCAAAAACACTACCCTTATACTTCCCCAAAGTTTATTTCTTAAAAAACAAACAATTTTTTCTTCCATTTATTATCCTCCCCAACTAAATCAACCCTCTAGGGGTCAACAAAATAATCATATTGAACCATCACTTTTTGAACCACTCATTGATGGTTACTAGGATCTATAACTGAAAGGGAAGTAAGGATCACCTAATCCTGATATTATAAAATTTTATTAAGATTTATTTAATTAATTTTAATTTAATATAAAAAACCACCCAGTTTAACCAAGAATATAAGTCAATCATGATTCATTTGCCTTTCCCGGGTCTCTATCCTGCAAGTGGCATCTCCTCACTTGGTCATTTGGTAGGCTATGATTCCTTCCATTGGATCACGGGGGGCCTAAAATATCATGTCATAACTAGTATTTCATGTCCTATGTCATGAAATCGGATCAACAACATTGTATCCTTACAAACCATAAATCCTCACTATGTATAACACTAAAAATCATCATATACCATAAACATAAACTTTGATACCACTCTGTTAGGAATCCCTCCCTCCAATGTTACCCCTCCCAGGCTAGAAATGAAGTAAAATAGATAATGACCCTTGAGTCTCTCCCCCAGTAAGCCCCGATTTGGTGACTAGCACTGAGGGTGTAAAAACATCAACATGGGTGGAATTCCCCTCTATAATAATAGGATTGAGATATAGGATATCAATAATCAATAAACTCCATGAAATATGATAGGATAAAGGGAAAAAAACTAGCCCATATTTCTTTGATAAAGTAAACAGATATAGGTAAAATTATCCACATAAATAGCAAAGAGAAAATTTAATATAGTGACATGGAAATAGCTCCAAATCTTGATCTAGAAATGTCTATCATGGTAAATAAAGTCCTATTGAAAACCTAAAAAATATTATATACTTAAGGTGATCATACAACTATACTCAATAAGAATATAACAAATTCTCTCATGCACATGTGAAATGTACATACTAATCCACTGGTGAGTAAATAGAACAACCAATCGCACCTAAATAGGTTAACTATACAATCCCGACCTCTCTAAGGCACACCCTCTAAATAATGAATCCATAAATAATAACATAATATGAATCATATCGAAAAAGGGTACTCCACAATACATTCCCACTAGGTTACAACACTTGCACCCAAACATCATATGTATCGACACTCACATCTCTTTCATACATCCCATCATATCACATCTCACCTAAAAACATCTGGTCCATCAAATCACATCACATTACATATCACATGTAGACACTTAGTCTATCACATCACACCACATCTCGCCCCAAGACACCCGGTACATCACTTCACTTCATAGACTTAACCAAAATAAGAGAGTATCATGAATAAGGAGGTAATCAACCCCATTCTCTCCTCCAACAATGCACAACCCCCACAATAATCCACTTCATTATCACTTCACAACTACCACTATTTCACTTTTGACATATGGATATCACATCCCATGCATATATAACTTTCTCAAAAGAGAGTGGGCAAAAGGGGGTATCCATCCATCCATCCTAATCACTAGGATATTAGGATCCCCCCAAATATATATATAAATATGGGTGTTTTTGTGTGTGAGAGTGTGTAGTTTTCGGAACACGGTGCTCAACATGAGTGATGTGTGTATAGAAATCACAAGGAAAATACATGGCATATATATATCCACACACAAGCCCAAACTATGGGTTCACAAAATGAGTAACAACCAAATTACCACATCAATTCCAAACCTCAAAATATCCACCACTTCTTCTAACACCTCTAAATGCATAAAACTACACAATAAAACAAAAAAAACATTTCATTTTCCTTCTCAATTAAATATATTTTCCAAATGTTACATTACCAACCAATTTTATTCATTAAAACCATTCATTTTCCTACCCATTTATTTTGTTATTTCATCCCATTTAATTCACATTAAGCAACAACCATATAAGCCTTGATTCCCAATTTAATTTAACATTCATTGGAAATTTTAAACCATGCCATTAAATTCATCAATTTCTTCTAATTCCATTACTAATTAGACACCTTGAACAACAAACCTCATTATAAAAAACCATAACTCTTCCCCATGAAAATAAGCCCCACACTGCCCCTAATTCACATCACCACCAATTCTCATCATAATCACTATGTACCAATCTATTATCATCACATATTCCATATACCAAGCGCATCTCATCACATTCAACACATAATAACCACATCTCGTCACATATTCCCAACACACCATACCCAAAACACAACCAAACATCACAAATATTTCTTATATTTCACAGCCACATTTTTTATATTTATAAAAATGGAATTTCATCGATTCATTTCCTAATTTAAAATGGAATTCTCACATCCATCCAACAGCCCGAAGGCCTTCAAATTTTTTTATTATAAGAAATCCCTCTTTTAAAGGAATAATTTTGGGAAACCAAAAAGACATCAAGGACTTAAAACAAATCACTACCCGAAGGACAAGAGATACAAACCACATAGACAACATGGAGCATCCATACCCAGCATAAAATTATGGTAAATCTTTCCATAATTACATAGCTGAATGGAAATAAAGTCTCATGTCTCAACGAACATGCCTTATCTGATGGCTGGCACCATACCCACTCAAACATTCAAATCCGTAAATCACTGAAATGATGAACAGCGAGCTCTAGAACCTCCTCTAAGGCCTGATCTATGAGGTCAAGTCCAGGTGCATCTCCATTCCAACAAATTTTACCACATCAGAACATCACAAAACTCAGCTACAATGTCAAACCATTCAAACCTTCACCTAGATTTTCATCATCCCGGAAGCCACAACCGACACTAGAATACTAGAGTCACACTAGCACACCACCTCAAATCCAACTCAAGAAATCCAAAACAACCAGAAGATATCAAAAATCACACCAACCGACCCAAATAAGAACATCAAAAAACCTTCAAACTGGTAAACTCTAGAGACCATGACTTCCCCTCTCTAGGCCTCGCTAGATCCAACATCGGCCATCACCAAAATCATCCTAGAGGCAGCGCCTGGATGTTTTGGACTAAACTGATGCCATATCCTCGACGATAAGACCAAGACCTTCCGATCCGAGCCACACATAGACCCGACGCCACCAACACTCAGAACCGAGATAAAGATGGAGTTCCTCCGAGATAAGTCTTCACCAAAGCTGAAGACACCTCTAAACCTTGCCGAAACTCCATCGCATCACACCATCCCTAACCCACGTTAGGCCAGGACGATCTGTAGAAATATGACCAAGATGCGTCACTCTGAGAAGGTCCAGATGAATCCACCCAAGTTTCTTCAAGCCATTGAAATCTGTAGGAAGCCAACGTGAGACCAATTCAGACCATAGGGGGAAGAGGTAGTGAGGTTGAAGGTAAACCCCTATTCGTTTTGGATGGTAATACCAATACTTAGTGGTGGGTGATTCTAAGCCTTGGTATTAACCTTTAATTCTCACATAATCTATGGTTTCCATGTGCAACCAATCATTTAGATGAATATAACTGATTAACCAATTCCTTATAAGGTGATGTTAAACAATCACACCAATCAAGGTTCCAAAACAAATATCAAATCAGTATAAAAAAATTCTCCCAACAAGCATGATTTTCCATGAGGAATCAAGTCCATATAATCACAATATCAAATAATATCTAATACTTTAAAAAATATGATTCAAACCTATTCCCCATCAAGTATAATTAAAATAATTCTTTTAAATAACTCTATTCATAATATCTTCTCAAAAAAAATAAAAGAATAACCCCACCCATATGATACCCTAGATGAGAAACAAAGTATCCCCTACATCAAATAGATATTTTTGATCCACTTCTCAAGGATAAATGAGAGGGAGACCACCACTAATAACTGTAATGAAGAAAAAAACCATTCTCATCCTATAACACATCGAACACAACACATCCTTATCAAACCTACATCAAAACAATTATTTTTCCCTTGAGAGTAACCTTCCCAAAAAATAAAATAGGGAACAATGAGGAAAAGGAATAAATGAACTCACCTAAACCACCACATATTGACCTCCAAATAATGGGGTTAAAATATGATGATTAGGGGTTGTAAGACCTATAAGGGATTCGATTGGTTTTACTAAGAAATGAGATAATGTTTTGAAAAGTGACTTGGTTTTAAGGTATTTTAAAATGATTACCTAGTCTGCAAAATATAATACCACAACATAGCCTCTACGACCATGTTTTAGAATGGATAATAACTAAAGGGAATATGACATAGTGGGGAGGAACATTCAAAACCATTCTAGTCAAACTGGACTTCATGATTTTTTCTTATTCGCACAATTTAGATCCTATAAAATATCAGTGACTACATTATAGCACAGAACACTGAATCAATGACCCCTTACAACCAGAAGAGGAACATAGAATAGTACTAAATTGTATTCCACATAACCTCACAAGCAAGATGGGGTATATTCTTCATCCAAGATCTATAGTTAAGCTCCCATAAAAAGGTAAAACCTATGAAGACTCAACAATAGACTCCACACCATAGTTCAAACCCCTACACTGTAGCCACTCAGGTGAGAACTCGCCTCTATGTTGTAGGATTTCTCCATTCGACAACTACCCTAAAAAGGGAATTGTCACTAAAAACATCCTTTTGGGAACCCATGCCATATCTAATCCTTCCATACTACAACCTCCATCCCTAACAGAATATCCCCAAAATACATGCCACAAGACTCCCTAAACATGAAATATCATCTCCATCTCCTCATCTTACCCTCCAAAATCCTCAGTTTTCCCCCCAGGCAGCTCCACCACTAGAATTACCACAAATTAATGGCTTATGAGTTATGTTCCACTATATTCTTAGTTACCAATTTCTAGGTCTTACTTTTTTGTTGGGTATGTATACCTTCCTCATCTGACTCGATGCATACAACCTCTCAAGAAAATTTCTAACCATTGTATTTTCCTTCACCTATACCAAGATCTATATTGTCTCTAGTGTTAGTTATGATGTTTTTCAGTAATGTATATCATGAATCAATAATATGTTCCTTGTATTCTTATAATAGTGGGTAGATTTATTGTACGTATGGTATTAATTGAGATATAAGTCATGAGTCATCTCGACATGATACTTTTTTGCTGACTGTTTTGGATTACAACCCATGTGATGAAAAATTTTCCCCTTATGATGATATTCTAAATAAACATTGTAAATAATAGTTTAGATAGAGTCATAAATGATTCTAATTGATAGAATCCTTGACAATGAGGGAAGATCATATATTGGCAGTAATAGTGGACTTGTTTTCTATAGGGAATAATATCCCAATCATGATAAAATTTACTTCCTAAGAGGGTGGTTAGGGTTAATAATACCCTCATAACTAGGGTATGGGGTTAACTTGGTTAATATTATTCCATAATTTTATATTTATTAGGAATTTCTGACATCAAGAATCATATAAATGGTAACAAAAATCCCCCTACCATGTGGGATGGGACAGCTCAATTATTTACATGGTGATAGATGCTTGTATAAAATTTTTAATTTTCCTTGTTTTAGTTCTATCATGGGATGGATTTAGAGAAATTCCTAATTTTGAACTACTTTACATTGACGGTTTCTCAGAATTTTGAATATTCTCACACTTTATCTTTCTCAAAAAGTAATCTCTCTTAATATTCTTAGCCTCCTAATGTAGGATCCAATCAATAGTATGTACCATTTGAGTTAATAATTTCTATGCTTGGAGAAGGTGAATATATACTGGATAGATTGGATAAAATAGGTATACTCTTGTCTTGAGACATGATTTAAGGTGATGGAATTTCATTTCGGTCTTTTTGATTCACAAGGTTGAACATTGAGTTGAGTGGAAGGAAATTATCAATAATGCCCACTCCCACACACACACACACCTGATTCACACATCATGTGAAACATCAATAGTTACCTTATATAGTTATTTTTTACTATCATTGAAAATTCATTGGAGACAATCATAATAATTTATATCTATGGGAATTTGGACCACTTAGAATTCTGTGAAATCAATATGATGACAAATTGTATTCAGTGATTCAATGTGACAACAATACTCCCCATAAAACAAATGATTTTAATGGATTTTATGGATGGACACATGTAGATTCTAGTGTAAGAAAGGTATGTATTCCTCCTTAAATTATTTTTTAACGTCACCGTGGTAGGTTTCCAAGGGATAAAACCTCCATGGTATATTTCCCTTATCTAGTTACTACCACATGTTCATGGTTTTTTCCTTATAATCTTTGATAGATTCCTCTTCTTGATATAGTCATAGAGGTCACATTCTAGTTACATTGTTAAAGTGATGGATTTTGTTTGTGAATTTCCCAAATGCACCAAATATTGAATTCAAAAGATGAATTAATGATAGTCATCACTTAAAACTATCCCCTAGTTGATATGAGATATCATTGGTTAACAATGAAGTTCTTGGTGAAGCTAAACCAATCCTCTCTGGTGATTATCGATACAATGGAATTCTTAGAGAAGTTTAAATAGGGATATGAACTTAATGGTATGGTGAAAAATTACTACAGGGGGGGCCTTCATAGTGAGTTTCATCAGTGGAGTACCCTTGATTAATTTGTATGTTTCCATGAGGAGGACTTATATGAAAAATTGTTTTGGAAGATATTCTAAAACTAATGATAGTGGTATCATAGGGAGTACTTTTATAGGTAATGTTTTCTCTTTATTATAATGAGGATTCAGTAGATCTATGGGATGTTACTAAGAGATGTAAAATGTACTTAAGGAAGTTAAAATTAATTAGGGAAGGAATATAGGCTTGTACCTGAGTTGTCCCCAGTGTATGTTGGCAAGCTACTTTGGATTGGGTGGGAATATACACATGTAACTTAGATATCATTGAAGTATGATGAAGTTTTTTTGGATTGGGTAGGAGTAGGAAAATGGGCCTCCTCATATATTTTTTAAGTAATTTTATTGTTGAGTTATTTCAATGGGTGTGGAGATATGATCCCACACTTGTGTTCTCGTTGGATTATGTCAATGGTCCTTCTGGGTAATAGTGGTAATATGGGACTTCACTTGAGTGGATATTGAAATATACTAACGATCCACTATTATGGAGGTATCTAGAATGTGTTCATAACCCATATGCGTAACCAAAATATATTTATGAGTGACTTTCACTACTATCACTAGAATATATTAAAAAAATGTTTACAATATGAACAGAATTATATGCCTAATTCACAATTTCCACAAGAATATACTTATGTTCTATCACTTTTTATATATAAATGTGAGTCTTTTCTTGTCCTCCATTCACCATAGGAATATGTCATCAAACAATATGTTCAGGAGAAATAATATGGTCTTTCCCTAATAGAAACACCTTGTTTTGGTGGTGATATTTATTTAATGAAATGGGGATATGAAAATGAACAATATTTTTATTCTAGGATATACTAGAAAAATCCTTTAGTGGATACAGAAGTATGGTACCACTAATAAGTTTAGGTTTTATGTTATTATTAGTGTAATATCCTAGATGGTCTGGTTTGAGTGACTGAGGTTAAGACTTACTGTGAAATATCTTTTGTAATATCATGAGGATTTTGGAGTCTGTGAAATTGGTGGTGGAAATGATTGATAGGATCCCACTGGGGAATCTCTTGAACACTGATATAGGTGTCAGTGAACTCATACACCACCCTAAGATAATGGAATTAAATATTTTCATGTTCTATTGATAAAATATCAAAATGGTTTGATGTGGTAGTGGGTTCCTCCAAATTCAATATGGATTTCAACTAACAAGGTGGATTATGAGGATTTAATTTCTGTAGACTAATATGGTCTCTCTCTAGGGTTGGGATTGTACCATAGAGGTGGTATTCCCTCCCCAATACATTTTTCACTTTTTTTGAATGTGTCATGTTGGTGAAAGTATCTTCCCAATATTCAAGTCCATATCATATACAACATCTAAAATTTAGTAACACATTTCTAATAGAGACTCTATCAATTTGGATTAAAGGGGGATCTTAAGAGGGGTTCATATCGAATAAGGATACTAAAATCAATAAAATACATTAGTGTAGAATCACAAGTGGAAGCATGTTCAATTGAACACTTTTGTGGTTAAGGGATTCATATTGTGCTTACCATTTTATTTCTAATATATGATTTCCCCATATTTTTTTAAGTTGACACAGACTTTCTTCCCAAAGATAGGGGTCATTGGAACTTTACTCACCACACTTGGATCGTGAATTATATGATAGGATGGAGGTCAGGATCATATGAACCCTTTTAGGGAAATTATTTTCTACTCTAGAACTCTCTTTTGTATTTAAGATGTATTTATGAACCCTTCACAAATCTTGGAGTGGGGTCGGTTACCCATATGTTAGTGATCCAATTGAAACCATTTTTTGATGTAAATTGTTTTTTATATCCAGTTTTCTAAATCATTCACTTATTAATTATTTATATTTTGGTTTAAATACACATGTTTGGGAACTTTATAATTTATCATCATCTAAGGAGGTGGTAGGTGTTGTGGTATTGGGATCAAGTCCCTGGGAAGAGATTCCTATGTGACCCTATAAAAGGAATCAGAACCCATATAATTCAATACCACTTAATTGGAAATGTCATAACTTTTATGGTTATATGAAAAGGAGTATGTGGTTCCTTTTAATTTCATGCATACATAATTTCTTCCAAGTAATTAAAATTCACATGGAGTGGGAAATAGGTATAGGGTTCCTTGTAATGGTTGCTATGAGACTTATGCATGATTGTCACTCTATGTGTTTTCTCATATGGAGTATGGCCCCTTGAATAAGGTAATCACATAAGGATTATGGCCTATTGAGAATAAAGTTCACATGGAATATAGAACAACGGAAATGGGTTGTATGTATCATTAATAATATGTAATGATGATGGGTAGTATAGTTTATATAGGGGTATTGACTAATAGAAGTATGGTTTTGGAATTTGGGATTGAAACATAGAGAGGTTTCATATTTATCATGGTTAATAGGAATTGAAACCCATGTAGATTGATATGAAAAGTTTAAGGTCATATTTTCAGACCATACCTTGTAGTTTAACATCATGGGTTAAGGAATTTTTCATATAGTTTTACATCATGTGACTAGGACACTAGTGTCATGATACAGGTGAAAATAGAAGATTGATTGGGGATTATGCATGGGCATATCAGATTTATCTCATTTGTGAAATATCATGATGAGATCACTAAGGAGAGAATAATTAATTGATGAATGCAACTGAGGATTCCCCATAAGGGGTTTCAACATATAATTATTTAGTTTCTGAACAAATAAGGATGAATAGACTCATGGGGAATATGGACCTATGAGGAAAACGTGTTACGGATTATGCATGAGTTTTTTATAATGATACTCTGGGACTGATAGTACATGAGTGGGCCTTACACATGAATATGTGGTGTCCTAATATGGGTTTCCATGGATCATTTTTTCACAATGATAAAACCATTGATAAGAATATAGTTGGGGAATACACCTGAGGAGGAGTCCTGTTATTTCATAGATCATTGATTTGAATGATGTAATCCAAGATAATATTTTGGTATTAAATATGGATAGGATGGGCTAGGATATACCACTCTAGTTTCCTCACAATAATTTCTTTTTTTATAAATGGGATACATTTTTGGGTTTACCGAAATGGTTATATATATCTTGGAGGAAAATTATGAGGCTTTCTTTTACCAAGTTAATATATGATTGAAGGGTGGAACTCTGGAATGCATAATTTTATCATGTATGTTATATGGTTATGGAGAAGGTATTAATTTTGAAAATTTATATATTTGGCCTTGGAGGAATGAATTCATGAGATTATTTTGGGTTGATATAGCCTAATTAGGTGACTTAAGCCTCCTTATATGAACTCAATTCCCAAGACAGTCCCTCATAGGGACCCCATGAAGGTATCACTTAGGTGATTCTAAAAGAATTTAATTTGTGGAGATATTTTTTTCTAAGTAAAAACTCTAGATTTACCAACTAATACCACCTACAAAAGGATGAGATTATCCATGATCTCTTAAATCTCTTGTTTGTGTCTCTCGAAATGTCCAAATTTTCCCCCTAGGTCATCCTATATTTCTAGAACATTTTTTATTCAAAGGATGCAATATTATATTTATTGGTGGTGTTGGATAACCACTTTTTCCAAAATTGGTGGTCATATAGGGTGAACATGGTTTCATATTGTATCCACTATGTGACCAGAAATTAAAAAAACATTACATGGTGAGACCAAAATCAATTCCTCTATACCACAAATGGAATTAATTTTTGGAGGAGTGGGGGGTCCATAAACTATCAAGGACCTTCATAAACTATGTAATCATAAAGGATATTCCACTTCATAGACCATAAAAATTGGTAAATGAAGCTCATTAATTATTCTATTTTCAAGCTCTTTATTTGATCTAACTTTTAAGATTTCACCTCCTATCTGTTACTTCTTGGGTCTTTTCCATTTTTTGATCAACAAAAGTCTTCAAACATAAAGAGGTTTTTTAATCCATTTTAGGGGTTAATTCTAAATTCTCATCATCATATAAATGTAATCCTAGAAACCCCCAAAGAACCACATTGATACAACATTTTATAAACCCTAAATCAGATGCTTGAATAGAACCCAGATGAGGTCACTAGAAAACTCAACAGTGTTACCCAATCCCCAAGGTCTAGAAACTAGAACATTGGGTCCTAATTTAATGTTAGGTGAAAATTTTCATACTTTTATTAATATAAAAAATTCACAAATGGATTCTCACTAGGAACCGGAATGGTTCAACCATATATTGAAAGTCGCAAGAAAAATAGACAAAATTCATTGTCATAGAAGAATGAAGATATGAAATAAATAAATAAATCTCTATATGAATGAAATTAGAGACCAAATCCATAAAAATATTTCTCATACTTCAATTTTGGGTACCGCTAAATAGATTAGACATCACTGGATAGAGCATGAGTTATACTAAAATATCTCCCACCAAGTATACCCACCTACTAAAAATCCACAAGGAGTCTAAACACAAGAACTAATACCACCATACTACTAAAAAATAATTCATCTAGATATAATCAATACAAATTTTTTTCCTAAAATATATCCAGTAAAATTCTATGTCCACCATAGCTTCCATGTAGGGTGTGAGAATAAATACTTATTAGCGAACTACTAATGGTTTCACAACTAAATAGTGAAATAAAAGGTGTTTCTAATAAACAGGACCACTCATTTACATATACATATAAAAAACAATTTTATAATAATTCATCAGACAAAACATGACAACAATCAATAGTGAAGTTATTCAGGGGATGATACCTGTTGTAAAAAATAACTCTCTATAATGGGAAGTTGTATACCTATATATACCTAATTCAAGATTATCACTTGGATTATGAGATAAAATAGGTATGGAAACCATGAATTATATCCCAATAATCATAATATAGTGTAGTCAGGGTGATCACCCATCTAGTGGGGAAAAGGAATAATTTTCAATGAGTAGAGAAAAAACTATGCTTGTCACTTGAGGAAAAGGGGAAGGGGATAAAATGATTAATGAAATAATATCATTTCCCACTCCATCATATGTGTTTGACATGAAATAAGTACTAACTCATAGTAATTATAACACAATATACCATTATATACTATTATGCTCACATTAAAAGGATATCATTTAAATTAATAGGTCTCTAAAGTTGAAACATTTCATTATAATGTAATTAGCAACATACACCTTCTTACATACTCATATACATATAAAAGTAAAATCCATGCCCGTGTAAACATTAAAATAATATATTTCCATTAATTTTTAGGAATACTTAACACATTTCATAAAAAAAAATTCCCAAAGACCATATTATTTTAGTGCCTTTGGAAACATGGAACACATTCATTGAATTTGGTGAAAGATCTGAAAAAACTCCCATAAGATCTTCCCATTTACTTTCCCTACCTAAAACATTTATTTATATCTTGGGGGAAAACATAATAAATGGTGAGGTTAGATGCTCAGTAAGAGTAATAAATGGTGACATATAAACATAAACATGAGCATAAAGGGTACAATAATGTGATCATAACATTATATGATCAAGCCCTGTATATCAAAGATAAACTTGAATCATAAGGAAATAAAATAACATAATAAATAATATCATAAAATTTACAAAAGGAATGAAATTATGGCATATAAATAAATTTGTAACATTGTGAACATGTATAAATAGTAATAGGTTCACTCATTAAGGACATTAAATCATGCCCTTTTATAAATATATGGATATGGAAAATAGGTCTACTCATAAAATTGTGGACATGAAAGCCAAGTCCAGACATATAATTGTGAATATGAAGTCTGGTTCACACATAACCTATATACCTCATGATTTATCCATACATACCAAATGCATTGGATGTAGATATAGGTCATATCCATATCATAATGAAATCATACATCTGTCTTCCATAAAAACAGAAATCATTCATCATAAACATAACCTAAGGAATAAAATGGGTTTCCTAAACATCATTCCAACCTAACATAATCCAAGAAAAACAATTGGATTTTAGAAATAAAATTAATATAATAAAAACATTGGAATAATAGGTATTTTTTACATGAATCATATCCTTAATAAATAATTTCAACTTATATGGAATTTAATTTTGATAAAACACATGAAATTAATTCTTGAGGAAAATATCCTTTATTCTTATAAAAAGTTTTTCTTTTCTTAAAATATCATGAAATTTTAAAAGAGAATAATTTCTTTGAAAGTAAAAATTAAATATTATAAAATAATATTCATGGAAATAAGGTGTTATGAAAATTTTAAAAAACCATTCATGACAAACAAGTTTAAAAACAATATTCTCGTACTTTTTCTGGACAACTCAAAAATCACCTCTTATTGAAAATGAAAAAAGATTCCTTTCAAACAATTTAATAAAAATTCACCAATGGGTAAAATTGAATTTAAAAAACTATAGAAGTATAGAAATAATATTTTTGAATACTTATTTAGAAAACATGGAAATATATGATAAATATACCTCAGTAAATATTTACAAATAAACAATCTTGGATAATAATAAGATTGAAAAATTACCCCTTACCTTAGAGAGGATTTCATCTGTACATGTAAAAAACTCTTGTGTAGTTGTTTTAAACATATTATTAAGTTGAAAAAGAATCATTATAATATTTATGATATCAAATATGATCCATTTATGACTTTATATTACCTATTAATTTAACAAATCCATGTTAAAGCAATGTTTTGGGTAATAATCGATTTGTTTATTGTATATTTTTGACTTTTTATTCTTGATATTATTACTTAGATCATGATTTAATTACTTCCAAAATGTAAAACATGATTTATTTTTCATATATATTTATTATATAAATATATATAATATATATAATATATAGATAAATGAAATATAATAAACTATTCATAGAGATGGTAGGTCGTACGTACGCATGAATGATGTTTTTGTTCTATTAATTATTGAAGGGAAGAAAGTAAATGACATATACATGTATATATATATATTATTCCAGTATCATTATTATGTATTATATTTCATACTTATTGATTATATACATTTTCATAATAATTCTTAAATGGTTGTAGCAGAGGATTAATTTCATCATGTCGTGGGGACGTTAAGTTGTATGTATGCATGAATGGTGGTGTTTTTTTATAGTTTGGGTAAAAAGGAAAAATATTTTTGTCCCATAATCATAAAAACATTTCAGAATATATTATAGGTTGTATTTATTAATTTAGTATGGAAAAAACTTAGGAAAAGGAAGTAGAATAAGAGAAGAACTTTGAGAGAGCTGGTAAAACAATTACCTCTTCTTCGAGTGTCTCCTTTTGATTTGTAAAAAATGACTCCTTAGATTGGATTTCATCACAAAGTATGGAATTAAGGATGAAGTTAAGAAATTTTAGAGGAGAAATGGGTAGGGGTTGTTTGAACCAAAAGGTTTTTTAACTATAAGGAGTATATATGAATGGGTTTCCTTTTATAGGTGAGGGGAGGGACACTCTTGAAATTATTGAAGGTATTAAATTAATATAAATTAATTTTCAATTAAAAATGATCAAAAATGATTTATTTAGAATATATGATTATTTTTTGTCAAAATTACATCATAAAATTTATATTATAAAAGTTTTTAATGTTTTTTAATCCTTATCATTTTGTTTTTACCCATTTTAACTCTTACCATTTTATCAAGTAATTTACACTTTGATGGTTAAAATAATTACCATAACATGCCAAAAGACAATTTAATGTGTCATTACTAACATTTGTAGACTTATCTCAACATTTTGGTCGAATCTTATATTTTTAGAAATTTTATATCATTTAATTAAATATTTTATATTTTAATATATGAATTATGTCAATTTTGACACTATTCAATACTTGACTTTTTAAAAAATCATTAAAAATTTACTCCTAAAAAATTGCATTAAATCATCCTTAGAATGTCAAAATCACTGATAAAATTCATTGATAGCATCAAATAGATTAGATTATATTTATTTTAATATTATTAATATCATTTATTTGATTATTCTTTTAAAAAATCTATTACTACATCTTCATAGTCTCATAATTAAATTTAATTATTTAATTTATAAAAATTATAAATAAATTATAATTATGTAGATAAACATTTTATCTTTCAAATTACTATTTATTGTCAAATTATTTTTCTATATAACCATATATTAAAATTTATTTACTTCACTATTAAAAAACTGGCCTTTAACAACGTCGGCATTTATCAGTGCTAGAAAAATGTGTTGAGAAAGTCTATCTTTATCAGTGCTAAAATAAGCACTGATAATGGGGGAATCTACCAGCACTAAATAAAATCACTGATAAAGGATACCATTTATCATTTCATTTTGTTTAGCACTGATAAAAGGTCACCTTAATCGGCGCTTTATTTTAGCACTGATAAAGGTTACCCTTTATCAGCTCTTTCTTTTTAGCACTAATAAAATTTTCTCTTTAGGAGCACTAACAATATATCACGAATAAATTGTAACCTTTAGTAGCACTTATAAAGGTTCAAAAAATAACAATATCATTAGTTAAATTATTATTTTTAAAAATGAATAACTATATATATAAATTTTAAAAATTAAAAAATAGTATATATTAAATATATAGATATGTAAAATGAATAAAATGAAATAATTAAACAATTAAAATTTTAAATTGAGTAAATTAAAAAAAATATTAAACATTTTATTAAATAAATAGTTACTGATAAAAATGACTAAATTTAATATATATATATATATTGATTATAAATATTGATAAATATTATATGATAAATGTAGATATATAAATGAATATATAACTAAACAAGAAAATTAAAAATTCAAAAATTCAAAAATTATTTTAAAATTTATTATTGTAATAATTGTTAATAAAAATGAATTAGTATAATATATATATATATATATATTAATTATAAATAGAAATAAATAATATATATTAAATATATATATATATAATGAATAAAATGTTAATTAAAAACATATTAATGACTTATAAATTTTTAATTTTGTTTGATTTTTCAATTTTATATTTATCAAGCATCGTGTGTCATATTTATTTCAGGGACATATATATATATATATATATATATATATATAATTAATTTAGTTTATATACAAACACACACACAAATATATTTACGTAATATATAGAATCACATATACCTAATATTTATGTAATTTATTCAAATTTAAAAATATTTTATAATTTCATTGTTAACATGATGAATTTAATATATTATTTTTTTAATTGATCAATTTTATTTACATAATTTTAATACTATTATAGTTATGACATTCATTTTTAATATTTTTTTATTTTTTATTTTATCATTGAATTTTATCAATTTCAATTATTTATTTATATTTATTTATATTTATTTATTTATTTATATTTATTAATTTAAATTTATTTATTATGTTTTTTATTTTAAATATGTATTCAACTTTACTTAAATATATATAGTTATTTATTTATTTAATAACTTATATTTAATTAATAAAAATTATCTATTTTTTCAATATTTTTAAAGTGCAGTCATTTTGAATTATTCGATTTCACTCATTTTTAAAATGCGTGTATTTAATATTATATATCCACTAATAATGTTAAAAATATATTCGTAGATAAATATTTATAAATAAATATATTTATAAGTATATAATTACAATATTTATAAATTTATATATTTATAATTATTTTAAATAAATTATTTTTTTAATAAGTATTTATATAATTATAAATAAATAATTATATAAATATTTAAAAATAATAAAATTAAAATAAATTATTTTAAATAAATCATTTATCAGCGCTAAAATTTTTGAGTTCATAAAGTTCGATATTTATGAGCGCTAAAAAAGCGTTTTTGAAAAGAATTTTTGCCAGCGCTAACATTTTAGCACTGATAAATATGTTTTTTATCAGAGATTTCTGAACGTCGATAAATATAGAGATTTATTAATTCTTTTTATAGCACTGATAAGGATCCCTTTTATCATCACGTATCAATTTAACACTAATATATGTGATCTTTATGAGGACCTTTCCGAAAACGCTGTTAAAAGTGTTTCTAATCTATTTAAAAGAACCTTAATCAGTTCTCACTCATTGTGATTCTAAATCTCTCTTGGAACCCCTCTTCTTCTTGTACTACTCCACTAAGATCCATCAGACTAATCATGGATAGAATCCAATTTCATTCATTTTCTACTTTTCTTATATCATTGTTTGATCTTTTAGGTTCTGTGTTTTACATTTTTTGCATTGTTTTTAACCTTAACGAACCCGACATCTCATCTCCTCATCATTGCCAGCGTGAATCCTTTGTGCATTTTAATGTCTTGTTAACAAGATCAATATTTGTAGTTTAGCTTCAAGAAAATAGGATGGGAGACACATTTCAATTTAACTTCCTACTTCTAGGATGAATTTGTGCATTTTAATGTCATAAAACCAAGATGAGAAATTTTGTGAAGTTCAACATCTTTCTTCAAGCATGAATTTGTGTATTTTAACATCCTATATTCAGGATGAGATATTTTGTGCAGTTTAATGCCTTTCTTCTGTGAAGAATTTATGTAGTTTAACATCATGAAAACTGGTTGAGAGACACTATACAGTTGAACGTCTTTATTCAAGGATGAATTTGTGTAGTTTAACATTATAGAAACATAATGAGAGATGATTGATGTCCACTATGCAAATTATTTCATGAGAAATATTATATTAGTGGGGGTTTTGGCTCATTCCTCATGCATTGTGGTCAATGTGCATGCTCTATTTGGATGATCATCCTGTCATGGTATTCCAAAATGGTTTTTGGAAACGGTAAAAATGATTTGTGGAATTGGATTTTCTTTAAAAATGTTGGTTATTATATTGTCAAAAGTGGCCTAAAAATAAGGTGGTTTTAAATCGAAAATGAAATAGTTGTTTTTTAAGAGATAATTATTGTTTTTTATGAAATTTTTCATCTGATCTAGTTGTTTTGGCCTGAGATGTTCCTTTCCATTATGTTTAAGATTGATTCTCAACCTGATTTTATAATTTTTTGTGTTATTCAAAATATTCCTCCCAAAAAGGTCCTTGAATTTTCTAGTAGGTCTCACCCAATTTCTTTTTCTCATTAGTTTCTTCCCATCTTCCATGGAAATCGAGATTCGTTAGAGATAGTGAATTGGCTTGAGGAAGTTGAGCATGTCTTTAGAGTGTTTGGAACTACCAAATCTATTAGAGTTCATGTAATTCTAGGTCTGCTTAAGGGTCTATCTTTGGATGAATGAGAGTTTTCCCCCACCAGTGATTCAAGTTGGGATGATTTGGATTTATTTAAATTCCTTCATTTTATAATGGTTTATACATGAGGAGGTGAAGATGAAGAAAATGGAAGAGCTCATAAGTGTCCAGTGAGGTTAACGGAAGGTGGTGTCTTATGTTGAACACTTCAGAGAGATGGTTTCCTTTGTCTGGAGGTAGTGTTGTAGGATATATTGAAAGATTATCTTTTCATTGGGGTTATTAATCCAGAGATCAAGTAGTGATTCCTCTTCTCCAAGGATATCCATTTTGATAAGTTGGTGAAGGAAGCATTTTTTTATGGGCTATTGTGAAAGAAGCGTAAACACATTGGATCATTTGTTGTCTCCCGGGTTGGGGTGAAGACGTTCAGAGTGTCCTCGTTTTTTTGTGGTTGTTCTAAGTTCATCTTTCATTATAAAAGTATTATTAAATTGTCCTTTCATAGATAAAATGGTTTTTTAATTTGAACCATTAAATGGTTAGCATTTCATGAATTAGTTCCCCACTTTCTATCATGCTTGTTTGGAGATGTCTATTTTTATGGAAATCTCTCTTTATGCCTTGTGTGCGGGTTCATTTATATTTTGTATTTTGGTAATGTTTCATGTTGTTTCTACTGATGTAGTATGTTTGAAGAATATTGATGTCTATTTGGATCCTTTTATCAATTAATCCAAAACATGGATTGGATGTGCATCACTCAAAAATTTAAAAACAAAATTATGGATTCTCTATACACTTCACTACTATTGGTTAACTACCTCTTAGCCTATCATCTAATAAGAACTTCTTTACTGGAATCCCCATGAATATCTCATCTCACACATTCTCGCCCCCATCTATATCATATCATCATTCATCATTAACTTCTACCCCTCTTCCTACACCCATTTACTATATGCATGAGTTTAATGCATCATGCATCTTTAGAAGTTGTAAATTGGTGTAATAAGAGAAGGAAAAGTGAATGTTTAATGGTGATATAATAGAGAATGTGGTGAGAGTGTATGGGATGAGATCATCATAGTGACTTCAGGCAGGTATTTCAAGTCATATTCTATGCTATACGGTAGTTAACAAACAGTAGTGAAGTGAACAGAGAATCCTTAGTTTTGTTATTAGCTTATATCTGGACCAAAGAAGCCCTTTGGAAAGATATAAAGGTAATGTTATGATATTCTTTCTCTATTTTATAGAAAAATTATATAATGAAATGTTGCTTTAATTTTCATTATTCCTTGTAGAATTCATTTATTTTAGAAGATTTATATCCATGCATCATGCCTTTGCAGGAAGAGAAACGACACTATCTCTATTCAATCATAGAGGTAATATTTATGTTTTCATAGTAAAATCATTGCCCATAAATTTATTCATAGTTTCATATTTATGTTTAATTTAATTATTTTAGTATTACTCACATAATAATTGTTTTATTATATAAGTGGATTCCTTTGTTTGATTTGGGGTGCTCTGTCTATCTTTCATTCTTCTTCTCCCTCAAAACCTTTTCACCCTTGTCGTGTTGCATTTATCAGTTTCTTTTAAGTTCTCTCCATTTCCTTTGTTGGAAGAGAAAAATAATTTCATCTACTCAACTACAAAGGTAATCATGATATATTCATAGTAAAATCATTTTATGTAGAATTAATGTATTATTTTATATTTATATTTAATTTATTTCTTTTTATTTTTACTTATAAAAATTGTATTATTATACAGGTGGATTCTTTTTTTGATTCAATGTGGATTGTTTGAGGCTACTCATCAAGTGTTGGCAGTTTGACAAATAAATTCAATAGAAATCATTGTAACATTGACAGTTAGGATTTTGTTTGAATGTATGTAAAAAAAATATTTTTATAATTGTATAAAACAATGTTTGAAATGTTTATAAAATAGTTTTTTCTGGTATTTTTTTTTAAATTTCATTTCCTTTAAATTAAATATTGGGACTTGTTTTTGTTGATATTTGATGTGTTTCTGTTTTCTTTTTTGTGTGTTTATATTTTTTTTCTAGTGATTCTAGTGTTGTGTTGTGCTATTACATCACACTATAGTATAGCCCTTTTTCAGCGCTTTTAAAAGCACTGATAAAGAACACATTTATTAGCACTGAGAAAGGACACATTTATTAGTGATTCTAAAATTGGTGATAAAGGTATAAATTATCAGTTATTCTACAGTGCTGATAAAGGATTCCTTTAGCGATGATAAATAAAAGTGATGATAAATTGGACATTTATCACTGCTTTTAAAAGCACAGATAAAGGTCTCATATATCATAGCATTTGTCAGTACTGATAAATGTCTCCTTTATCAGTGCTGATAAAATTCAGAGTCTTTTAATGTCACTCACATAGTCAGCTCTTTTCTAGTACTGATAAAGGTTATTTATAGTGCTATTAAAGGCTAGTTTTGAAGTAGTGATTATTAAAAATATGAGTATGACATTTTTAACTTATCTTTAAATAAAACATAATAAACTAATATTCTTACCCAAGTGGCTTAAAAATGTTATAATTTCGACCTATGGTTGATTTTGGTTGAAACCCACTCATCCAATGAAATTAAAACAAGTGTAAGAGTAATTTTATAATATTATAATATTATTTTTACCCTTATTTATCTGATTTACCCTTTAAGAGTGGAAAATAAAATACTAAATTTGATATTCCTCAAAAAATATTTTCATCCTATTATACCCCAATTTTCAAACTAATTACAATTTTTTATGTCTTTTTTCAAAATTAAATTCAAAGAAACAGTAAAATTATATTTAATGTTAATTCTATATATGTGGCTAGAAAGTTGGTAAAAGAGACCTTCAAAAGATCAATGAATTGTTTAAACTAAGGTTAAAATTAAAATTATCCCAATGAATTAAATTCGATTAATATATGTATTATTGAAGTATTGTGACTTCAAAAATTAGTTTAAATTATAATAATTATTTAAATGAAAAATCAGTTTTCAACTATAACGTAGTATTTTTCACTATTCATCAAAAAATAAAACTTTTCTGAAAAATACCAATAAACCAACCCAAGTTAATTTTGACATTAAAAATTCAAAAATGATTTTTATTTTATCAAATTCAATTTATAAAAATTTCTAAAATTAATTTTACTTAAAAGAAGTTCATTTGAGAAATTTGTAGTTTTAAACATATAAAGTCTTTACCAAAAATAATATTTTTCATTATCAAAACCATTATAACTAGTATATGAAAAGTATTTATTACTACTCATATTATATTTTTAAAAGATAGGTTATAACTATATCATTTGAATAATTATAATATTAAAGTTTTGTTTCGTAGAAACTCAATGTTGTGTGTATTGCAAGCCAAGTCGGTGTTCTGTGTATTGAAAGCTTCCCTTGGTGTTGCATATAACATAATCCAAACATAGTTATTTTATATATTTAAAAAATCTATATTATGTGTTTTTTGAATTGAAAATATCAAAATATAAAATTAATTCAAAAAATAAATTAAAAAAATATCAAGGTGTTACATTATACCCCTGTTAAAATGGATTTTTCCCTCGAAATTCGTCTGAGTTATCAAAGGTTTAATACTTAAAAGTTCCTTTCATATAATCCCATATTGTAAAAAAAACTTTGTTTTAAAAAGGAAATTTAGAAACATAATATTTACCCAAAGTAACTCATAGATAGGTATCCACATAGGATAACATAGGTGAAGATTTGGGAATATAGGAAAAACATAAATAATAAAAGAGATTGATAAAGATCACTGATCATAAAAAAGTGGGTGATTCATAGAAAGTTAATAATCACATAAACATAAACTAAAGAAGCATTAAAACGGTCATTTATATCATCAAAAATGATGATAATAGAGTACCCTTCTACACCAAAATCCCTTTTCCTAATGTTGAATAATTTTTACGCGAAGATATACTTACTTGATTTTAGAATAATATCCTTTTTGGTCGTGCCTTGAACACTTTCCACTTCATCTCTTATTCAAATAAATGAAGTTATTTTTTTCATTCTTTAAGAATTAGCAGATCATGTGGTCCATAAATATAATGATAGTTCATTCCATCTATTTTTATCACAACAAAAAGTTTAAAACAAGTTATCAAATATATATAAGTCCAAATATGCTGAGATAATAATTTATTCTAAAAAAACTTCATCCAAAGTTCAACTTAAACTTTCCATAAATGGATAAACTTACAGTTCTTTAAAAATTTGAAAATCGAAAACATTATAAAGAGGTGAACTAAATTGTCTTGAAATTTATCTCTCATATATCATAAGGTAGCTCTTTTTTGTCAAATTTTAAGCATTTGAATTACATCATCATTTATTTTATTGAAACATGGTAATAACATGAATTACCTTAGTAAAAACATGAATACATTCAAAAATTAATTCTTTTATGTATACCATAAATCCAAAAATTCTATCTTAATCCACGATTTCATCATATTTGTCCCATGGTCATATCAAACATCCCTTTATTTCCTTATCCCAACATTATGAACATATTAAGGGTTATCCTTCACTTAATCATGTGTTTTCCAAAGAATATCTGAATCAGTTTTCATGGTTATTGGTACCATTCAACATATATGGGAAACCACAGTGGACCAATTATTACATAATATCATAAAAGTGATTCTATAACATTATTATGGAATCCCATTACATAAACACTCAATCATTCCACCACTTCGTTTTCATATTATACATTTCCAATAGTAATCACATGTGATTTTCCTTTGTTATTGGACTTAATAGGTTTTTGACATCGACCATCATTAATAACCCTTGGATTAGGGAATTTATAATCATAATTCCCCATCTACTTTCACTTATATAATTGAAGTGTCAGTGGTGCATTTTCCTGAGCTTTAGCTCCATTGAATGGCCTTTTTACATCACTCTGACACTCTTTTTCTCAATGTCTAGGCATCCCAAACATGAAGCATCTTCTTGTTCCTTTTAGGAATTCCCCTGAGTGTTCTTTTAAACATTTTTTGTAAGTAGGAGGTTGAGAATTTTTCATCTATATTCGTGGAAAAACACTAGAGTTTCCATTAATTTACATCTCCCTTTTCTTATCTCCAAGACCTTCAGAGTTGCTAACTTCCATTTACACTTTTGTTTCACAATTAATGACATATTCATAGTTTCCAAAGTCCCTTACGGCTAAAGCCTTTCGATTACTCGGCTTTAGGCCACCAAAGAATCAGTCAATTTTTCTTTCAGGGATAATGATTAACCTATAATAATACCTTACAAGTCTTGTAAAATTAGCTTCATAGGTACCAATAGATTCATCATCTTTTTTTTAAGCTTAAGGAATTTTCTCTCCATTTTTTTGTATAATTAAAGGGAAGTTATTACTCAAAAATATCCCGTTAAACTCTTCCCATTCCATATATTCAACTTCTTCTTTTTCCCTCGTGTTATTAATAAAAGTCCACCACTGATGGGATTTTCCTTCTAGATGATAAATAGCCAACACGACTTTTTCATGTTCAGAACACTCTAGGATGGAAAATATATTTTTCGTGTTAACGATCCACTGTTCTAAAACAAGTGTATCATAAGACCCACAAAAATATGGTGGAAATTTCCTCAAGAAGGACTTAATAGAATGTTATTCCCTCCTCTTCTCATCTAAAATTCCTTCATGATTTATAGCTTGTGTGAGTATAGCGATAAGATTTTTCATTACAGGTCCCATAACATTTGGTTTTTTATAAGAGTAATAATTGCATTTCCCATTTAATTTACCATTAACATGGTTCCTTTAGGTTTTATCCATTGACTAAAACATAAATGAATTGTTTGAGAAACACTAATAATACAATAAAAAACATAATCAAGAGAATGTAATTTAAATCTATATCATATTAGGTTTAATATTAGGGAATCCGTGATCCTTAATAAATTATAGTATTGTATCCTATACTTAGACTTGTCCTTAGGGACATCTTAAGACATATACTTTGAAATATATCTAGGGATCTCACTAGAGTTTTCACTTATCAGTTTCAAAAGGTTAAATAATCCTTCATTATATTACCAACTATAACGACCCAAACTTGACGTACATGGACATTATATTAATTTTATAGAATACTTAATACAGTACACAAAAAGATTCTCAAATACCATATTAGTTTAGTATATTTGGAAACATGGAACACATTCTTCTAATTTGGTGAATGATCTTCAATATCTACCATAATATCTTCCCCTTTAGTTTCCCTACCTAAAACCTTTCTTTATATCTTGGGGGGAAAAGGAATCATAAGAAAGGGTGAGATCATATGCTCAGTAAGAGTAAACAAGGGTGATATATAAACATAAACATGAGAATAAAGGGTATGATAATGTGATCATAACATTATAATATTATAGCCTTCATATCAAAGGTAAACTTGAATCATAAGAAAATCAAAAGAACATAATCCATAAGATCATTAAATTGATATAAGTCATGAAATTATGGCATATAAATCAACTTGTAACATTGTGAACATGTATAAATAGTAATAGTTTCACTCATTAAGTACATGAAATCAGTCCCTTTTACAAACATATGTACATGTAAACCAGGACCACTCATAAAATTATGGACATGAAAACCATGTCCATGCAAAGAATTGTGAACGTGAAATTAGGTTCATGAATAACATATATACATCATGGGTTATCCATCCTTAACCAATGAATTAGAGGGAGATATAGGTCTCACCCATATCATAATGAAATCATACATATGTTTTCCACAAAAACAAAAAAAATCATCATAAAAAAACTCCAAGGAATAAAATGGGTTTCTTAAACATAATTTCATCATAATATAATACAAGAAAAACAAATAGATTACATAAATAGAATAAATATAATTAAACTGTAGGAATAATAGGGATATTATAATTAAAACATATCCTTAATAAATAATTTCATCTTATATAGAAAATAATTTTGATAAAACATCTGAAATTAATTCTTTAGGAAAATATCATTTCTTCTTCAAAAACATTAACTTTTCATAAAATTACACTCAATTTTAAAAGAAAAGAATTTATTTGAAAATAAACTTGAAATCTTATAAAATAAAATTCATGTAAATAATACATTATGAAAATTAAAAAATCTATTCATGTCTTATAAGTTAAAAAAATTATTCTTGTACTCTTTCCAGAAAAGTCAAAAAGTACCTCATATCGAAAATAACAAAATATTCTTTTCATACCATTTAATAAAAATTCCCCAAAGGGAGAAAACGAAATTAGATAATTTTATAAGAATAGAAAGAATATTTTGGAATAAATATTTTTGAAAACATGGACATGTATGATAAATATACCTCAGAAAATACTTATGTATAAACAATATCGGATAATAATGAGATTGTGAAATTATCCCTTACCTTAGGTCTGATTTATTCCATACGTGTCCAAAAATCCTACATAGTGGTTTTAAATATATTATTAACTTGTAAAATAATCATAATAATATTTATGATATCATATATGATTCATTTATGACATTATATTACCTATTCATTTAACATTTCCATGTTAATGGAATGTTGTTGGTAATAATCGCTTTGTTTATCGTATGTGTTTGGACTTGTTTTTATTGATCTTATTACAAAGATCTTGATTTTCATACTTCTATAATTTAAAAAATGATTTATATATCACATATATTCCTTATATAAATATAATATATATATATATATATATATATATATTAAATGGAATACACTGTTCATGGAGACGGTAGGTCGTAGGCATGCATTAATGTTGTTTCTGTTTTCTTATTGTATTGAATGGAAGAAAGTAAATGACATATACATGTGTGTTTATATATATATATTTATTTATTATTCTAGTAACATTATTGTTTCATATATTTCATAC
Organism: Viscum album; assembly: GCA_963277665.1. NCBI lineage: Eukaryota > Viridiplantae > Streptophyta > Magnoliopsida > Santalales > Viscaceae > Viscum > Viscum album. The sequence continues at coordinate 253,185,044 of OY728128.1, read as the reverse complement.
TTGTTCAGTATATAAATTTTCATAATAATTCTTAAATGGTTCTAGTGGAGGATGAATCTCATCGTGTCGTGGAGACGGTAAGTTGTATACACGAATAGTGTTATTTTTTTGTATGATGTGTAAAATGATGAATATGTTTTTCTTATAATCATAAAAACATATCAGAATATATTATATTCTGGGTTTATTAATTTCTTATGGAAAAAACTTAGTAAAAGGAAGTAGAAGAAAAAAAGAACATTGAGAGGGTTGATAAAACAATTACCTCGTTTTCGAGTCTCTTCTAATTATTTGCACAAAATGACTCCTTAGATTGGATTTTTTCCCAAATTATGGCCCCTAGGATGAATTTATGGAATTTGGGAGTTGAAATGGTTAGGTTTTGGATGAACCAAAAGGTTTTCTAAGTGTAAGAAATAGAGATGAATGGGTTCCCTTTTATAGGTGAGGGGAGGGGCATTCTTTGAATTATTAAAGATATTAATTTAATATAAATTAATTTTTTACTTAAAATAGTCCCAAAACGATATATTTATAATATATTATTATTTTTAGTCTAATACCCTTCATAAAATTAAAATTATACAATTTTAGAATACTTTTTAATCCTTATAGTTTTGTTTTAACCCCTTTTAACTCTTATCATTTTATCAAGTAATTTACCCTTGGATGGTTAAAATAATTACCATAACAGGCTAAAAGACAATTGAATAAGTAATTAATGATATTTTTAGACTTTTCTAAATTTTTTTGTCAAATATTATATTTTTATAAATTTCATATCATTTAATTAAATGTTTTTTATTTTAATATATGAATTATGTCAATTTTGACACTATTCATTACATGAATTTTAAAAAAATCATAAAAACGTGATTACATAGATAACATTATATTAAAAAATCCCAAAAATTTAAAATAAATCCATAAAATTCTTATATGCAATCAAATATTTCAAATTATATTTATTTTAATATTATTAATATCATTTATTTGATTCTTCCTTTAATAAATCTATTACTACATTATCGTTGTGTCATAATTAAATTAAATTTTTTAATTTCTAAAAATTATAAATAAATTATCATGATGTATATAAACATTATAGATCTCAAATTAATATTTATAGTCAAATGTTTATTCTATATATCCCTATATTAAAAAGGATTTACTTCTTAAAAACACGAGTATGATATTTTTAACTTATCTTTAAATAAAACATAATAAATGTTATATTCTTACCCAAGTGGATTAAAAAGGTTATAATTTTGTCCTAAGGTTTATTTTGGTCAAAATAAACTCTTCCAATAAAATTAGTAAAGGTGTTAGGGTAATTTTATAATGTTATAATATTATTTTTACCCTTATTTACCTGATTTACCCTTTAGCTGTGGTAAATAAAATACTAATGTTACTATTCACCAAAAAATATTTTGATCCTATTAAAGAAATGTTTTCATATTCATGAAAATCGTGTATTTCCATTTTTCAAAATTCAATTCATAGAAGTGGTAAAATTATATTTAATGCTAATCCCACAGATGTGTCTAGACGGTGGGAAAAAGAGACGTTCAAAAGATCAATAAATTTTTTAATCTAATTTCAATATAAATATTTTACCAATGACATAAACTATATTAATACATTTATTATAGATCTATTGTGGCTTTAAAAATCTGTTTAAATTATAAAAATTATTTAAACGAAAAATCAGTTTTTAACTATAATGCAATATTTTTCACTATTCATCAAAAATGAAACTTTTTAGAAAAATACCAAGGAAACATCAAAACTTAATTTTGAGTTTCCAAATTCTAAAATGATTTTTATTTTATCAAATTTAATTTATTCAAGTGACTAAAATTAATTTTATTAAAAAAAATCTCATTTTATAAAATAGTAGTTTTAAACATATAAAGACTTTACCAAGAATTGTATTTTTCATTATCAAAACCATTATAACTAATATATAAAAAGTAGTTATTACTATTCATATTAGATTTTTAATTTCTAGGTTATAGAAATATAATTTAAATAATTATAATAGTAATGTTTTTTTCATAGAAACATAGCGTTGCGTGTATTGCAAGCCAATTCAGTGTTATGTGTAGTGCAAGATTCCCTTAGTGTTGCATATAACGTAATCCAAACATAGTTATTTTATATAATAACAAAAATCTATATTTATTGTTTCATGAATTGAAAATATCAAAAGATAAAATTAATTCAAAAAATAAATTTACAAAATCTTGGGGTTTTATATAGAAGGATCATACTCAAATAAAAAAGAGAGAAATGCTCTCTTATAAAATATTAATTATCAAATAAACATGGATCAATTTTTAATTAACACATACATTAGATAAATCACAGAAAAATTATAATTTTTACACTTGGATCAATAAATATAGTATACTATAATCAATCCAAATGTTTCATAAGTTGTGGAATGATATTTCTTTTATGTTGTTCTGGTAATAAGGAATATCAAGAATAAGATATGGTATATGTAACCTCACATGCTTTACTAAGTTATATCCAAACATATAATTAGGAATGGTAAGGATAATAAATGGGGTGTGATAATAGAAACCGAGTTAAGAGATTTAGTATGGAATTAGTTATAAATAATATATACTTATAGTAACTAAAAAAAGGATAAAATGAAGTTATAAAGGTCAATTTTTATCACAATAATTTTAAGATATATCCCCTTTTCAAAATACATTTTTCATTATTAAAACTTACTTTGTGAGAAAACATTTTTAATAAAATATGTTCATAATTAATTAATGTTTTTTACTTTAATATTTTACTATAAAAATAGATATTATATTCGTTTACATTTAAATCTATACATTATTTGAATATAATATAGTTGATTATTATAAATAATAAGTGATTTCATAAAATCAATTTACAAGATACATGCATAAAATAAACCAAAAACATGCTTATAAATGTATATAAAATATATAATTAGGTACTTATAAAAATTTATTTTTTCTGTGGTAAATACATAGGTTAAGAATCCAAAGATTTCTATGAACTAAATTTTTCATTTCCACCTAACTAACCCACCATTATCTCACCAATATTGTGAACTCTTAACCAATGTTAAGTATGAATTAGTGATTTACAATTTATTTATGTTATAGAGGAAATAAGTGATATTCATAGTAAAACATGATAAAAGAACATAAGTTTATTCCTACTAAATAAAGGTTTCACCACTCAATCATTAATTTTAAAAAAATAGTGTATATTTTTTGAAAACAAAACAACTTTGATTCTATATTTTGGGAACCTTGCAGTATTTTGAAAACATTTCTAACCATGAAATTCTATAAAAAAACATTTGAAAATAGGTAAAGATCACTAGATCATAGCTGAAGTTTATAGAATATATGAATCTAAATCATTATATAATACTTAATGTATATACCAAAGTAAGAAATAATAATAATATTATATAATAGATATTCCTAGAAATCAAAGCATTACTCAATTCCAAAAACCATTTAGGAACATATAAATATAGAATAAAATTTTGGTACTAACAAACTAGTGTCACCTGTAGTTTAAAAATCCATGTGGGACTACATATTTTCCTTACGCAAATACTAAAATTCCAAAAGAAACCACAAAACAATATTAAAAAAAATTTAATAATTTATCCATAAACATTAAATTTCATGACTATATACAAAAAATAACAGATAAAACCTAATATAAAACTGAAAAAATAAAATAAAAAAAAGCTTTCTTCATTAAAATATACAAATTAAATCCATAATGACACTTTAATTCATATAATTTGGACATGGGTCAATGCAAACTCCCTACCATATCCTTTATCCTTCTTGAAAATTTGAATAAAATGTTCATTCAAGATTATATACATTACTAAATCCTCAATTTAATGGTTCTAAATTAAAAATCTAACACTTATCCTGAAGAATATACCATTCTTATGACGTATGACTCATAGATCTAGACCTGATATTAAAATAAAATAATAATTAATTATAATTCCAAAAAAAAATCAATCTACTAATAATTCACTCTAAATATTTTTCCATTCTTCTCATTATTCTCTTGATACATAACTCCCAAAAAATAATCCCTCATCACCACAAGATATCAATATATAAGGAAGCACTAATTCCTTATTGGTTCTCTAAATTCCACAAAAAAATATAAACATGATCTAATATTCTCCCTACAATATGAATTACATATCATTTTTTGTGTATTTCCTACAACTGAATTCTAGTTTTTCAAAATGTTCACGTATAAAATAAAAAAATTTAAAGACTAAATTCCCATTTCAAAATCACATGTCAAATCAACATTAAAAACACTATTTTCTAAAAAAATAGACAAATTTTACAAATAATATTAAGTAAAATAACTTTCTATATTTTACATTATGAAATATAACCATTTCCAAATATGAGTTTCTTTATAAAACCACTTCTCATTTAAAATATAAAAGTTTCAAACCCCATATTATTTTATTTTTAAAAGACTCAAATTTTCATCACCTATCTCCTGAGAACACCACAAGAAAAAAATTTAATCACTCATAATAGATAATAATGGACAACAAATAAATAACATTTTTTGGAAAACATGATATAAAAGAAAATTAATAATATGTCACTAAATAAGGGGTATGAAATCAACATCAACATGAACATATATGTTGTGGAATTATTTAATTAGATAGTAACTAATAAGCTATAAAAAATTTATTTTATTATCTACTATTTAATTAATTAATTTCATTCACATATATTCATAATAATATTAAAAATATGAACTTGTATTAATATGTTACTAAACCATATGATGCCTGAATAGACTCATAAAGTGGCACCAAGATAAACGATGTACACTTTTTGATTTTTATATATCATAATCAAGACATTAGACCAACACCCACATGGACATATAGTGCTTATTCACTACCTAAACTTCCCTTGGTTGTAATTCCCCGACCCTAGTCACCCAGAGTTGGTGCATTATTACATAGCATTAACATGATCACAAAAGTTCAAGTCACGAAAAACTAATCAGTTTAGTAGCCTTGAAAATACTAGATACATTAATAAGTTTTACATTACATTATAAAATGAAAAACTACAACAAAATTGTCTCTATAGGCCACACTTATATCCCTTAGACTATCCCTTCAGGTCAGTCATAATATACTTCTTCGCATCCTGGAAAAAATAAAACATAGAAAAGGGTGAGCTTAGATGCTCATTAAGGATAACAATAAAGCAGAAACTTTCATAAATAAGCATAAACATTTAAGGAAATGTATAAGACTAAAAAAATCCTTTTAAACTTGAACTTCAGCATAATATGGAAAAGTTAAAATCAAATAGTTCCATTTACTTATTCACATGGATATTGTACTAGTCGAATAATCACATTCAATATCAATAGCCACTTTTATAATGATGGAATGCATAATGCCAGACTTCATAACCATAGAGTCAAGGAATTGTGCCAAGACTACAAATAAGATATTTTCAAGGCCTTGTGCCAAGACACTAGTTTGTCTCATGAGACCTACCGATTCATCGAGGAGCTATAGCGGCCTCCACCCATCACTTACTAAGTCCAACGCATTCCTCATATGAAAATTTTTAAATATAACATAAACATTCGTATTAAAACTAGCATAAAAAATGTCAATACTTATACATAAACCATGAATGTTATAAAAATAACACATCCAATGTCAAAAGTATCACAAAACCTTCAATACAATATGGAATTTTTGTATCATAATAAATCAAATCCAAATAAACATAAAATCCATCAATGGATGTTGACATAGATGAAATCAACCCCTTTTTTAGAGAAATATCTCTTTCTATTTTGAAATCATTTAAAAGTCATATAATTATAAAACAAAACATTTATTTTGGAAAATATTCTTATAATATTGTAAGGGAAGCTTCGACGATGTTATAATGGTGGAAAATAGTTCCACCTGCCGTATAAGTTAAAAAACATGCTTACTTTAATTTTGTCGAAAAGGTCATAAGGTACCTTGTTTGGAAAAGGATGGAAATATTCCTCTCATCCATTTTATAAATAGTCAAACAAGGGTACAAATGAATTTAACCCATAGTCTTGTAAATAGTACAAATGTTTTGAAATATATTTTTAAGAAACATGGACGTGGATGATAAAGTTGTCTCAGTAGATACTTATGTAAAAACAACCTTGGATAATAAAGAGATTATGAAATTAAACATTACCTTCTACTTTTCCTTAATCGAGGGTAGTTTAACCTCCAGTATAATGGTGAAATAATTTTCATTAAATTATACAATAACCATATACGTTAATATGAAATCATATATGATCTTAATATTGCTCTGTCAATGATATTTTAGTTGTATCATCGTTTTAGGTGTAAAATGATTCGTTTTCCTTTATATTCTTTGTAACGTACAAAATTTTTGTTATGGATAGGATGTATTTTATTCATATACATAATTATATTATGTTCATAATCATTATTTTTAATCATAAAATGATAATTATTCTTGAATGATTACGATGGGGAATGAATCTCATTGTGTTCGTGGAGACTGTAATTCGTATGTACATAGGAGGGACAATATCATTATTCTAATATTAAAATTGTATATAATTTGAGGTTATATCATATATAAAGAATCGTAATCAGGTTATATTCATTATTTATATCAATTATACATCATTATTATACCCATCCGAATTATAATGTATCGAATATCAACTACACCACAACGTGGAGACGGAAAGTCGTACGTAAGCACGTATGGTGACATGTTATTCAAAGGATGGATAACATAATGGATATGGTTATACCATTTTTATAATAACATCACTGTATATAGAAGATACTGGAGTTATTATTTTATAAAGGAAACAACAAGGAAAGAGGAAGTGGAAGAAGAACATAACTTGAATGAGGTGGTGAGATATTTCCCTCTTGTTCGGGTTCTTCCTTTTGATTTGATCAAAAGGGCTCCTTAGGTTGTCTTTATGATCAATATAAAATCTCTAGGATGAATTTAGGATAGTTGGGAAGATATTTGGGCAGGGTTTCTCCAAGCCAAAAGGCTTTGGAGTTGTGAATTTGAGAGAAGGGGAATTGGCCTTTTATAAGAGGGGTGAAGGGCACCTTAGGGAAAGATTTAAATATTATTTTAGAATAAAATAATTTTCGTTTTATAATGCATCCAAATTGATTTATTTCAAATATAAGGTGGGGATGGATCTAAATACTTTCAACCAATGGGTTTTAGACAGGTTTAGGTTACCATTTTAACCATATCTTTTAGACTTAACTTTAAATTAAATAGTTTGACATTTACCATATCTCTTTGTATTTTTATATTATATGGTTAATAAAAATACTATAACAAGCCAAGAGAAACCCAAGTGGTTTATTATTAATATATATATATATACTTATCTAAATCATTTGGCCAAACCTTACATTTTTAGGAATACTATATCAATTAATAATATAATATTTGTTTTAAAAACTCTTTTATGTAAATTTTGACATTATTTAATAAATGTTTTTTGTTAAAGTCCTTAAAACTTTATTAATTCGAAATAAATTCATATTTTCAATCCTAACATGTCATATTAACCTATAAAATTAGTGGAATTCATCAAAAGTCTAAAATTACATTTATTTGGATATTTATAATATCAATTATTTTAATAATTCATTATTAAGGTAATTACTGCTTCATCATTGTGTCATAAATAAATTAAATTATTTAATGTCTAAAAATTATAAATAAAACATAATTACGTAGGAAATATTTTTATATTTCTAATGAATATTAATAGTCTAATTTGTCTTATGTATAAACCTATTTTAAAAATGGTTTAGTTGATAAACATTGATTTCAACTCTTTTAACTCTTTTTTAAATAAAATAATAATAAATGTCCTAATCTAATCCAGGTGGACCTAAAGGATAATATTTTACTCCTAAGGTTGTTTTTGGTTGAATTAAAATTATCCAATAGAATTAGTACATGTCTTAGGGTAAGTATGATATCATTTTACCCTTAATTACCCTATTTAATTTTAACTGTGGTAAATAAAAGTAAAAAGCTACTATTCACCAAAAATTATTTTCATCTTATTGAACCAAATTTTTCTTTCTGATATAAACCGTGTCTCTATTATTTTTTGAAATTCCACCACAGAAGTGGTAAAATTATGTTTTATGTGAATTTGCAAATTCTCCTAGGAGGTGGGTAAAAGACGGTGAAAAGTTCAATAAAATTTTATATATCTAATATTATTAAAAAATGACTCCAATAAATTATATTGAACATATATAGGTATTATGTACCAATTGTGGCATAAAATAAATTTAAATAAAATAATTAATTATTTAAATAAAAATTCGGTTTTAAACAATAATGCAGTGTTTTTCACTATTCATCAAAAATTGAATGTTTTCAGAAAAATACCAAAAATTAAACCTAAGATAATTTTGATATTCCGAATCAGAAAATGAAGACGATTTTGAAAGAAAAAATTTATAAAATTTCAAAAAGTGGGTATTACTGTTCATAACGGTTAGTTTGATTGGTCGTGGTGTGTTAGAATCTCGAAGATGCGTACAATACAAGCTATTGTATTATTCAAATGGAAACCTATTGTGGATGTTTGGGGTGTTACATTATTCCCACCTTAAAATAATTACATCCTCGAAATTTCTAGAATAATACTACATAGAAATATTTGGGTGGTTCTTCATCATAAGTTGCTCGAGTTCCCATGTTGCCTCTTCCATTTCAATGTTTCTCCATAGAAATTTTACCATACAAGTCATCCAGTTTCTCATAACTTGTTCTCTAGTATCAATAATTTTGACATTCTCTTCACAATAAGATAGATCAGGTTCTAGTTTAATTTCATCATAGGTGAGTACATGTGTTGGGTCAGGCATGTATTTTCTCAACAGTGATACTTGGAATACATTGTGAACTTTGGAGAGACTTGGAGGCATTGCCAAACGATAAGCTACAAATCTAATCCCTTCTAAAATTTCTAAAGGTCCTATGTACCTAGGACTCAATTTACCCTTTTTACCGAAATGTATAACACCCTTCCACAGAGATACTTTCAAGAAAACATGATCTCCTACCTGAAATTATAATTCCATCCTTTAGTTATCAGCATAGCTCTTTTGCCCACTTTGGGCTGCTTTGTTGTGGGTTTGGATAACCTTCACCTTTTCCATTATTTCCTCAACAAGTTTTGGGCCTACGAGTTTTCTTTCCCCAACATCATCCCAACAAGTTGGTGTGTGACATCTCTTGCTATATAACGCTTCATATGGTTCCATCTAAATACTTGAATGGAAGCTGGTGTTATAGTAAAATTCTACCATAGGTAAATATTGATCCCACATACCTTGAAGGTCAATGAGAAAGATCTCAACATATCTTCTAAGGTATGAATAGTCTGTTCTAATTTTCCATCAGTTTGATGGTGGAAGGCAATGCCCAAACGAAGTTTAGTATCCAGGGCTTTCTAAAGACTTTTCCAGAATCTTGATGTAAAATGGGGATCACGGTTAGAAACAATTTATAAAGGTATTCCATGAATTCTTACAGCTTCATTAATATATAGTCTTTCTAGACGTTCAAGTGTTAAATCTTCTCTTATACCAAGAAAATGTGCCGACATGGTAAGATGATCAACAATGACACATATTGCATCATTCCTTTTAGGAATCTTTACTAGTCCCATGATAAAGCGCATCATAATATTATCCCATTTCCACTCAGGTATGGGAAGAGGATGCATGACTCATCTAGGTTGTTTCCTTCTAGCTTTCACTTGTTGAAAAACCATACATCTCGACACAAAATCAGAAATATCACTCTTCATATTGTCCCACCAAAAATGTTCCTTCAAATATCTATACATCTTGGTGCTCCTAGGGTATATAGAGAAATTGGAGCTATGAGCATCATCCTACAATTATCTTTTTAGATCAGGTATATCTAGAACACAAAGTCTCTTCCCAAATTTTAAAATTCCATCTTCATATATGAAGTCACTCATTCTACCATCATTAAAAGCATTAATATTCTTTAGAAACCCCTCATCATTAGTCTGAGAACTCTTTATGATTTCAAGTAAAGAAGGTTTGGAAACCATTCAAAAAAGTATTGATGTTTCACGTTCCATGATTATTCCCATATCCATTTTCACTACATCCATAAGAATAGGATCCCTTTCAACTCTCATCTTGCTCAAAACTCCCTGATCCTTTCTTCTCAAAGAATCTTCCACATTATTTTCCTTCCCCAGGTAGTAGTGTATAGTGAAATCATAATCCTTGAGTAGTTCAAACCATCGCCTTTGCCTCATGTTGAGTTATTTTTGTGAGAAAATATACTTCAAACTCTTATGATCGGTATATATCTCACATTTTTCACCATAGAGATAGTGTTTCCATATCTTCAGAGAAAATATTACAGCTGATAACTCAAGATCATGAGTAGGATAGTTATGTTCATGAATTTTTAGTTGTCGTGATGCATAGTCAATAACTCTATCATTCTGCAAAAGGACACAACCAAGTCCTTTCTTTGAGGCATCACTATAAATAACAAACCCATCGCTCCCTGATGGTAGAGTCAAGATAAGAGCATTGACTAATATTCTCTTCAATTCTTCAAAACATTCTTCTCACTCTTTTGTCCAAACAAATTTAACCCCTTTATGTGTGATCTTGGTTAATGGGTTAGCTAATCGGGAAATATTCTGGACAAAATGCCGATAATAACCTACTAAACCAATAAAATTGTGTACCTCAATTATACTCATCAGTGTAGTACATTCTTGGATTGCCTTGGTCCTTGAAGGATCAACAGATATTCCATCCATAGAGACAATATGGACATGAAAAGAAATCTCTTAAATCCAGAATTCACACTTGCTAAACTTCCTATACAATTAATTTCTTCTGAGGGTTTCCAGAATGGTGCACAAGTGATTTTCATGATCTTCATAGATTTCTGAGTATACCAGGATATCATTAATAAATACTAATAAAAATTCATCAAGATATTACTTGAAAACAAAGTTAACTTGATCTATGAAAACAGAGGGTGCATTAGTCATCCCAAAAGCAATTACTGTAAACTCATAATGCCCATACCTGGTTCGAAATGCTGTTTTCAGAATGTCTTCCTTCTTCACACACAACTCATGATATCAAGATCGAAGTTCAATATTTGAAAAATATTGAGCTCCATGAAGTTGGTCAAATAAATCAGCAATACAAGGTAGGGGATACTTTCTCTTTGTTGTTATAGAATTGATCTTAGTGTAGTCAATGTGCAACCTCATAGATTCATCTTTCTTCTTAACAAAAAGGATCGGGGCTCCCCATGGAGAAACACTAGGGTGAATAAATCCCTTATTACTCAATTCCTCTAGTTGTTTATTTAGTTCCACTAGTTCCATAGAAGCCATTCTATAAGGGGTATTTGATACGGGCCTTGAACCAGAAATTAAATCGATGAAAAACTCAATTTCTCGCTCTGGAGGATGTCCAGGTAAATCATATGGAAACACATCAAAATTTTCTTGCACAATAGGAACATCCTCTATTCGAACATTCTCTTCCTCTCCTATAATTATTCCATTCTCATCCTCCCTAATAATTGAATCTAGTAAAGTTACTGTGGGTGGATCTAGATAAGAATTGGGTGGTGACATTTCTGCTTTAATGATATGGTACTCTTTATCATCATCTAAAATTGTAAACTCCTTATTCTTATAATATATTTTCACATCGTCGTCTGAAATCCAATCCATACTGAGGATTATATCAAATTAAGTCATGGGTTTGATGATGAGATCAGAAGATAAAGAACATTTATATGCTCTAATAGGAACTGATTCACAAAACTTTGTTGCGATGATACTTCCCTTAGGTGTTTTGACTGAAAACACCCTTGTTAAGTCAAATTGAAAGTATATAATTTTCTTAGCAAACTGGGAAGATATGAAATAGTGCAATGATCCAGAATCAAATAAAGCATTGGCTAAACTTGAGGAAATCATTAAATTACCTGCCACCACATCTTTCGGAGCTTCTACCTCAGCAGTAGTGATCGCATAAGCTTGGCTTTGCTCCCTTGGAATTTTCTGAGTTAAGTTCCATTGGTGCATAAGAAATTCATTTGCATAATTCCCCCTTTTCTCTAAAATTGTAGCATTCAACATTGATAGCCTCTTTCTTCCCTTTTCAATCACGATCTTGGTGGCCTGTTTCACCACACTTGTAATAGACTCTCATACCCTTTAGGAAAGTACCGGGGTGTTTCTACCCACATTTACTATAATATGGATATTCAAATTTTCCCTTCTTCCCCTTATTTTCATTTCCATAGTGTTCAGCAGATCTCGTCTTCTATTGTTGTTCTTTAAAGTCGTAAGACTTGGAGAATTCCTTTTTTGTCTAAATAGCACATGAGAAAATATCTTTGTACGATGAGAAGGATTGTGAGAATAATTCTTGACCGAGAAATGGTTTTAACTAATCAAAGAATCGATCAATGTCACTTCTTTGGTTGCATATATAATCTGCAGCATGCCTTGCTATCCTTGTAAAATTAGCCTCATATTTTTGCAACATTCTCTTCCGCCATTTTCCTCAAACTCATAAATTGACTCTCCATATCCGCTCGATGGTAACGAGGAAAGTATTTTTCTAAGAAAAACTCTTTAAACTCCTTCTATTCCATATTTTATACATCATCATCTTACTTTGTGTTTTTAATCAATGACCACTATTGATATGCATCTCTCGTGAGGCGATAAACTTCCATGACACCTTTTTCCCTTTCTCTACTCCCCAAAGCATGAAATATATTATCTAAGTAATTTATCCACTACTCAGCTAAAAATGGATTTGTACTCCCATTGAATTTTAGTGGATTTTGCCTCATGAAGCGATCTAACATTGATCCTCTCTGTTGTGGATCAGGGTGCTCCATACGGGTAAGGTTATTATTCATGACCAGAGTGAGTTGTCCCAGTATGGTGATAAGTTGATCAGCAACAGTTACTTCACCATATCCACTATAATTATCTTGATTAGGAGGGAAATCCCTACATGGATTACTTGAGTTGATACGAATTCCATTCCTTCCACTATGTTCCATTTCTAAATAATGGCATACACTAGATTAGTTTATGAATCACAATACATAACTCCAAACTTGTAAAACACTTAACATAAATTGAACAGTTTATGGATATAATCCATAATCATAAAAAAAAATTCTTTGAGGAAGAATATACTCATAAACCCTTCCTAATGATTTGTATAGAAATGATAATTATCCTAAGCATATCCTTCGAGAGTGTCATAACAAAAAGTGCATCAAGTCCCGTTGTCATGCACTAGTTCCCGTTCAATTCTAGCTTAAAGAAGTGTTTTTAGGTTTTACCCCTATGTACATCTGTGCCAGATCCGCCTCTACCTACTCATATCCATACAAGGATGTATTTATTAGAAAACTCAAAAAATATCTACATCACCAAAATTCCTAGAAGTTATTCTATATTAATCCTCAATGTATATCTTAGGATAATGTGCTCTAATAATTGTTTATCTAAATCTAGTTTCCAAGGTTTTTACTAAACTTCCTCTCATACCAACTGTAATTCCCTGACCCCATTTACCCAGATTCAGTGCATTATTATATAGCATTGATATGATCACAAAAGTTCAAGTCTCGAAAGACCGATTAGTTTAGTAGCCTTGAAAACACTAGATACATTCATAAGATTTACATTACATTATAAAATGAAAAACTACAACAACATAGTCTCCATAGGCCATACTCATATCCCTTAGGCTATCCCTAGATGTCAGTCATTATATACTTCTTCGCATCCTGGGAAAAATAAAACATAGATAGGGGTGAGATCAGATGCTTAGTAAGGATAACAATATAGAAGAACCTTTCATATGTAAGCTTAAACATTTAAGTCAATGTATAAGAATAAAACAAAAGCCTTTTAAACTTGAACTTTAGCGTAATATGGAAAAGATAAAATCAAATAGTTTCATTTACTTATTCACATGGATATTCTACTAGTCAAATAATCAAAATCAATATCAATATCCACTTTCATAATGATGGAATTCATAATGCTAGACTTCATAACCGCATAGTCAAGGCCTTATTCCAAGACTAAAAATAATATTTTTTCAACTCCCTATGCCAATACACTAGTTTGTCTCATGAGACCTACCGATGAATCAGGAGCTATAGCAGGCTCCACCCGTCACTTACTAAGTCCAATACATTCCTCATATGAAAAGGTTTAAACAAAACTTAAAAATTCATATTAAAACTAGCATACGAAATGTCAATACTTATCCATAAACCATAAATGGTATAAAAATAAAACATCCAAAGTCAAACATATCACAAAACCTTTAATACAATATAGATGTTTTGTATCATAATAAATCAACTATAAATAAAATTAAAATCCATCAAAGGATGTTGACATAGATGAAATCAAAAACTTTTTTAGAGAAATATCTCTTTCTATTTTGAAATCATTTAAAAGTAATATAATTATAAAAGAAAATATTTATTTAAAAATATTCTTATAAGCTTGTAAGGGAAGCTTTAACAATTTTATAATGGTGGAAAATAGCCACACTTGCCGTAAAAGTTAAAAAAACATTCTTACCTTAATTTTGTCGAAAAGGTCATGAGGTATATTGTTAGGAAAACGATAGAAAGATTCCTCTAAAACAATTTATAAGTAGTCAAATTAGGGTATAAATGAATTTAAACCATAGTCTAGTAAATAGTAAAAATGTTATGAAATACATTTTTAAGAAACATGGATGTGGATGATAAATATTTCCCAGTAGATACTTATGTAAAAACAACCTCGGATAAAAAAGAGATTGTGAGATTAACCCTTACCTTGTACATTTCCTTGGTCGATGGTAGGTTAACCTCATGTATAATGGTGAAATAATTGTTATTATATTATACAATAACCATATACATTAATATTATATCATATATGATCTTAATATTTCTTTGTTAATGATATTTTAGTTGTATCATCATTTCGGGTATTAACTGAATCGGTTTCCTTTATACTATTGGTTACGTAAGCCATGTTTGTTTTGGATAGGATGTATTTGATTCATATACAGATTTATATTATGTTCATAATCATTATTTTTAATCATAAAATGAAAATTATTCTTTAATGGTTACAACGGGTAATGAATCTCATCACGTTCGTGGAGATGGTAATCCGTACATACACACAAGCAACAATATCATTATTTTGATATTAAAATAGTATATAATTGGATGATATATCATATATACTAAATAATAATCATGTTATATTCATTATTTACATCAATTATACATAATTATTATACCCATCAAAATAATAATGTATTGAATAACTACTACACCACGATGTGGAGACGGTAAGTCGTATGTACGCACGTGTGGTGACATGTTATTCATATGATGGATAACATAATGAATATGGTTGTACCATTTTTATAAAAACATAATATTACATATAAGATACTGGATTTATTATTTTATAATGGAAACAACAAAGAAAGAGGAAGTGGAAGAAGAAAATTACCTAAAAGAGGTGGTGAGAAATTTCCCTCTTCTTCAGGTTCTTCCTTTTTCTTTGATCAAAAGGGCTCCTTAAGTTGGCTTTCTGATCAAACTAAGGCCTATAGGATGAAGGTAGGATAGTTGGGAGGATATTTGGGCAGGGTTTGGCCGAGCCAAAAGGCTTTGTATTTGTGAATTTGAGAGAAGGGTAAGTGCCCTTTTATAAGAGGGGTGAGGGGCACCTTAGGGAAAGATTGAAATATTATTTTGTAATAAAATTATTTGCGGTTTCTAATGCATCCAAATTGATTTATTTCTAAGATAAGGTGGGTATGGGTTGAAATACTCTCAACCAATAGGTTTTATACAGGTTTGGGTTAACATTTTTTTCCTTATCTTTTAGGCTTATCTTTTAGTTAAATAGTTTGACATTTACCATGTCTCTTTGTATTTTTATATTATATGGTTAATAAACTTACTATAACAAGCCAAGAGAACCCCAAGTGGTTAATTATTAATTTATATATCCTTATCTAAGTCATTTAGAAGAACCTTATATTTTTAAGAATACTATATAAATTAATAATATAATATTTGTTTTAAAAACTCTTTTATACCAATTTTGACATTATTTAATAAATTATTTTTGTTAAAATCCTTAAAACATTATTACTTCGAACTAAATCCATATGTTCAATACTAACATTTCATATTAACCTATAAAATTAGTTTAATTCATCAAAAGTCTCAAATTACTTTTATTTGGATATTTATAATATCAATTATTTTAATATTTCATTATTAAGGTAATTACTACGTCCTCATTGTGTCATATATAAATTAAATTATTTAATGTATAAAAAATTATAAATAAAATATCATTATGTAGGAAATATTTTTATATTTCTAATAAATAATTATAGTCAAATTTATCATAAGTATGACAATATATTAAAAATGGTTTAGTTATAAAACATTGATTTTAACTCTTTTAACTCTTCTTTAAATAAAATAATAATAATAAATGTCCTAATCTAATCCAAGTGGACCTAAAGGATCATATTTTATTCCTAAGATTGTTTTTTATCGAATTACACTTATCCAATAGAATTAAGACATGTTTTAGGGTAAGAATAATATCATTTTTACCCTTAATTGCCCTATTTACTTTTAACCATGGTAAATAAAAGTAAAAAGGTTACTATACACCAAATATTATTTTCATCATATTGAACCACATTTTTCTTAATTATATCAACTATTTATCTCAAATTTTTTAAGTTCCACCATAGAAGCGGTAAAATTAAGTTTTATGTGAATTTGCAAATTCTCCTAGGAGGTGGGTAAAAGACGGTGAAAAGTTCAATAAAATTTTATATATCTAATATTATTTCAAAATGACTCCAATGAATTCTATTGAACATATATAGGTATTATGTATCGATTTTGGCCTAAAGTAAATTTAAATAAAATAATTAATTATTTAAATCAAAATTCAGTTTTAAATAATAATGTAGTGTTTTTTAATATTCATCAAAAATTGAAAGTTTTCAGAAAAATACCAAAAATTATCCCTAAGCTAATTTTGATATTTCGAATCCAAAAATGAACACCATTTTTAATGATAAAGTTTATAAAATTTCAAAAAGTGGGTATTAATATTCATAACGGCTAGTTTGATTGGTCTTGGTGTGTAAGAATCTCAAAGTTGCATACAATGCAAGCTATTTCATTATTAAAAGGGAAACGTACCGTGGAAGCATCGGGTATTACATTCTTCCCGACTTCAAATAATTTCACCTTTGAAATTTCTAGAATAATACTACATAAAAACATTCGGGTGGTTCTTCATCATAAGTTTCTCGAGTTCCCAGGTTGCCTCTTCCATTTTATGGATTCTCCATAGAACTATTACTAGAAAAGTCGTCCGGTTTCTCAGAACTTGTTATATGGTAGTAAGGATTTTTACAGGCTCGTCACAATAAGATAGATCGGGTTCCAGTTCAATTTCCTCATAGGTGAGTACATGCATTGAGTCAGGCATTTATTTTCTCAACAGTGATACGTGTAATACATCGTGAACTCTAGAGAGACATGGAGGCATTTCCAAATGATAAGCTACAACTCCAATTTGTTCTAAAATTTTGAAAGGCCTTATGTACCTAGGACTCAATTTACCCTTCTTACCAAAACATATAACACCCTTATATAGAGATACCTTCAAGAAAACATGATCTCCTTCCTGAAATTCTAATGACTTCCTTCGGTTATCGACATAGTTATTTTTCCTACTTTGGGCTGATTTGATGTGGGTTTGGATAACCTTCACCTTTTCCATTGTTTCCTCAACATGTTTTGGGCCTAGGACTTTTCTTTCACCATCATCATCCCAACATGTTGGTGTGCAACATCTCTTGCCATATAACGCTTCATATGGTGCCATATGAATACTTGAATGGAAGCTGTTGTTATAGTAAAATTCTACCATAGGTAAATATTGATCCCATATACCTTTAAAGTCAAATGATAAAGATCTCAACATTTCGTATAAGGTTTGAATAGTCCGTTCAAATTTTCGATTAGTTTGAGGGTGGTAGGGAGTGCTCAAAAAAATTTCAGTATCTAGGTCTTTCTGAAGACTTTTCCTGAATCTTGAGGTAAAACGGGGATCACGATCAAAAAAATCGATAAAGGTACTCCACAAAGTCTTAAAACTTCATTAATATATATTTTTTCTAGACGTTCAAGCGGTAAATCTTTTATCATAGTAAGAAAATGTGTTGACTTGGTAATATGATCAACAATTACCCATATTGTATCATTCCTTTTATGAGTCTTTAGTAATCCCATGACAAAGACCATCGTAATATTATCCCATTTCAACTCAGGTATGGGAAGAGGTTGCATGACTCCTCCAGGCTGTTGCATTCTAGCTTTCACTTATTGAAAAACCATATATCTTGACACAAAATCTGCAATCTCCCTCTTAATGTTTTCCCTCCAAAAATTTTCCTTCAAATCTCTATACATCTTGGTTCTCCCATGGTGAATATAGAAATTGGAGCTATGAGCCTCATCCAACAATTCTATTTTTAGATCAGGTATATCGGGAAAACAAAGTCTCTTCCCAAATTTTAAAATTCCATCTTCATATATGAAGTCACTCATTCTCCCATAATTCAAAGCTATAATCTTCTTTAGAAACTCCTCATCATCGGTCTGAAAACTCTTTATCCTTTCTAGTAAAGATGGTTTGGAAAACATTTGAAAAATTATTCATGTTTCACCTTCCATGATTATTCCCATATCCATTTTCACTACATAGATGAAAATAGGATCCCTTTTAACTCTCATATTGTTCAAAACTCCATGATCTTTTCTGTTCAAAGCATCTGCCACCTTATTTTCCTTCCATTGGTGGTAGTGTATAGTGCAATCATAATCCTTGAGTAGTTCAAACCATCGCCTTTTCCTCATGTTGAGTTCTTTTGGTGATAAAATATATTTCAAACTCTTGTGATCGGTATATATCTCACATTTTTCACCATATAGATAATGTCTCCATATCTTCAGAGAAAATATTACAGCTGATAACTCAATATCATGAGTATGATAGTTTTGTTCATGAATTTTTTGTTGTTGTAATGCATATTCAGTAACTCTATCATTTTGTATAAGGACAAAACCAAGTCCTTTCATTGAGGCATCACTATAAATAAAAAACCCATCATTCTCTGATGGTAGAGTCAAGATAGGATCATTGACTAATCTTCTCTCCAATTCTTCAAAACATTATTCACACTCTTTTGTCCAAACAAATTTAACCCCTTTAAATGTGATCTTCGTTAATGGGTTAGCTAATCGGGAAAAATTCTCGACAAAATGCCGATGATATCCTACTAAACCAATAAAACTATGTACCTCAGTTATACTCATTGGTGTTGGTCATTATTGGATTTCCTTGGTCATTGAAGGATCAATAGATATTCCATCCTTATAGAAAACATGTCCCAGAAATAAAATCTTTTGAAGCCATAATTCACACTTTCTAAACTTCCCATAAAATTCATTTCTTCTGAGGGTTTTCAGAATTGTGTGCAAGTGATTTTCATGATCTTCATAGCTTTTGGAGTATACCAAGATATCATCAATAAATACCACTAAAAATTCATCAAGATATTCCTTGAAAACAAAGTTCACTAGATCCATGAAAACAGAGGGTTCATTAGTCATCCTAAAAGGCATCACTGTAAACTCGTAATGCATGTACCTGGTTCGAAATACAGTTTTCTGAATGTCTTCCTTCTTTACACACAACTAATGATATCCATATCGAATTTCAATCAATGAAAAATATTAACAAAAAGGATAGGAGCTCCCCCTGGAGAAGCAATAGGTTGAATAAATCCATTTTTACTCAATTCCTCTAGTTGTTTCTTTAGTTTAACAAGTTCCATAGTGGCCATTCTATAAGGGGTCTTCGTTACAGGCCTTGAACCTGGAATTAAATCAATTGAAACCTCAATTTCTCGCTCTGGAGGATGTCCAGGTAAATCCTTTGGAAACACATCAACATATTCTTGCACAATAGAAATGTCCTATATTCGAAAATTCTTTTCCTCTCCCATAATTATTTCATTCTCATCCTCCCAAATAATTTAATTTCATAGAGCTACTAGGGGTGGATCTTGATATGAATCGGGTGGTGATGTTTCTTCTCTAAAGATATGGTACTCCTTATCATCATCGAAAATTGTAACCTCCTTCTTCTTATAATAAAGTTTCACATTATGGTCTGAAATTCAATCCATACCGAGGATTATATCAAATTCAATCATGGGTGTGACGATGAGATCAGCAGATAAAGAACATTTATATTCCCTAATGGGAACTGATTCACAAAACATAGTTGCAATGATACATCCCTTAGGTGTTTTGACTGACAACTCCCTTGTTATGTCAAACTGAAAATATCTAATTTTCTTAGCAAACTGGGAAGTTATGAAATAGTGTAATAATCCAGAATCAAATAAAGCATTGTCTAAACTTGAGGAAACCATTAAATTACCTACCACCACATCTTTCGGAGCATCAACCTCAGCAGTAGTGATCGCATAAGCTTGGCCTTTCTCCCTTGGACTTTTTTCAGGTATGTTCCCATGGCGCATAGGACATTCATTTTCATAATGCCCCTTTTCTCTACAATTTTAGAATTCAACATTTATAGACTCTTTCTTCCCTTTGCAATCACGACCTTGGTGGCCTTTTTCACCACACTTGTAATAGACTCACATTACCTTCAGGAAAGTACCAGGGTTTTTCTTCCCACATTTTCTATAGGATGGATATTCAAATTTTTCCTTTATTCCCCTTATTTCCATTTCCAGAGTGTTTAGAAGATCTCTTCTTCTCCTTCTTTGCTTTAAAGTCATAAGACTTGGAGAATTCTTTTTCTGTCTTAATAGCACATGAGACAATATCTTTGTATGACTAGAACGATTGTGAGACTAATACTCGATAGAGAAATAGTTTTAACCCATTAATGAATTGATCAATCTTTCTTCTTGGGTTACGTATATAATCTTCAGCATGCCTTTCTAACCCTGTAAAATTAGCCTCATATTTTGCGATATTATCATCCTCCTTTTCCCTCAGACTCAGAAATTGGCTTTCTATATCCACTAAATAGTCCTAAGGAAAGTATTTTTCTAACAAAATCTCTTTAAACTCCCTCTATTCCATATTTGATACTTCATCATCTTCCTTTTTGTTTTGAATCAATGACCATCGGTTGTATGCATCTCTCGTGAGGTGATAAACGGCCATGACAACTTTTTCTGTTTCTCTACTCCCTAAAGCATGAAATATTTTCTCTATAGAATTTATCCATTTCTCAGCTACTAATGGATTTGTAATCTTATTGAATTTTGGTGGTTGTTGCCTCATGAAGCAGTCTAACATTGAAGTTTCGCGTTGTGGATCAGGGTGCTCCATACGGGTAAGGTTATTATTCATAACCTGAGTGAGTTGTCCCAGTATGGTGATAAATTGATCAGTACCAGTTTCTTAACCAGCTCCACTATAATTATCTTGAGTAGGAGGTCAATCCCTAAATGGATTATGTGCATTGATATGGTTTCCATTCCTTCCACTAGGCACCATTTCTAAACAATGGCATACACTAGATTAGTTTATGAATCACAATACATAACTCCAAACTTGTAAAATAGTTAACATAAATTGAACAGTTTATGGATTTAATCTATAAACATAAAAATGTTTTATTTGAGGAAGTATATACTCATAAACCCTTCATAATGGTTTTAAAAGAAAATAAGTATTATCCTCAGTATATCCCCCAAGAGTGTCGTAACCAAAAGTGCAGCAAGGCTTGTTGTCGTGCACCAGTTCATCTTCGACTCTAGCTCAAAGTGGTGTT
Organism: Viscum album; assembly: GCA_963277665.1. Lineage (NCBI taxonomy): Eukaryota > Viridiplantae > Streptophyta > Magnoliopsida > Santalales > Viscaceae > Viscum > Viscum album. The sequence continues at coordinate 253,162,907 of OY728128.1, read as the reverse complement.
TTGGGTTTTAACCCTAGGTACATCTGTTCCAGAGCCGCCTCTACCTACTTGTATCCATACATGGAAGTATTTCTGGAAAAACTATCAAAATCTCTACATTACCAAGAAGTTATTTTATACTAAACCTCAAAGTCTATCTTAGGATAATGTGCTCTAATCAGAGTTTATCTAAACCTAGTTTACATGGTTTGTAATAAACTTCCTCTGATACCAATTGTAATGCCCTGACCCTAGTTACCCAGATTCGGTGCATTATTACATATCATTGATATGATCACAAAATATCAAGTCTCGAAAGACCGATTAGTTTAGTATCCTTGAAAATACTAGATACATTCATAAGTTTTACATTACATAATAAAATGATAAACTACAAAAACATAGTCTCCATAGGCCACACTCATATCCCTTAGACTATCCCTTCAGGTTAGTCATAATATACTTCTTTGCATCCAGGAAAAATAAAACATAGAAAGGGGTGAGCTCAGATGCTCAGTATGGATAACTATATAACAGAAATTTTAATAAATAAGAATTAACATTTAAGGAAATGTATAAGACTAAAACAATATCCTTTTAAACATGAACTTCAGAATAATATAGAAAAGATAAAATCAAATAGTGTCATTTACTTATTCACATGGATATTCTTCTAGTCGAATAATCACATGAAATATCAATAGCCAGTTTCATAATGATGGAATGCATAATGCCAGACTTCCTAACCACATAGTCAAGGCCTTGTGCCAAGACTACAAATATGATTTGGTCAAGGCCTTTTGCCAAGACCCTAGTTTGTCTCATGATTCCTACCGATGCATTGAGGAGCTATAGTGGGCTCCACCCGTTACTTACTAAGTTCAATGCATTCCTCATATGAAAAGGTTTAAACATAAATAAACATTCGTATTAAAACTAGCATACGAAATTTCAATACAAATCCATAAACCATGAATGGTATAAAAATGACACATCCCCAGTCAAACATATCACAAAACCATCAATACAATATGGAAGTTTTTTATCATAATAAATCAACTCAATATAAACTTAAAATCAATCAAAGGATGTTGACATAGATGAAATCAAAACCTTATTTAGAGAAATATCTCTTTCTATTTTGAAGTCATTTAAAATTAATATAATTATAAAAAAAATTATTTTGAAAATATTCTTATATGCTTATAAGGAAAACTTCGATGATGTTTTAAAGGTGTAAAATAGCCTCACCCTCCGTATAAGTTAAAAAAACATTCTTACCTTAATTTTTGTCAAAAATGTCATAAGGTATCTTGTTTGTAAAAAACAGAAAGAGTCCTATCAAAAAATTTATAAATAGTAAAAAAAGGGTATAAATACCTTTAACCCATATTCTAGTAAATAGTAAAAATGTTTTGAAATACATTTTTAAAAAACATTGATGTTTATGATAAAGGTGTCCCAGTAGATACTTACGTAAAAACAACCTCGGATAATAAAGAGATTGTGAAATTATCCCTTACCTTGTACTTTTCCTTAGTCGAGGGTAGATTAACCTCCTGTATAATGGTGAAATAATTTTTATTAAATTATACAATAACCATATACATTGATATGATATCATATATGATATTAATATTGCTTTGTTAATGATATTTTAGTAGTATCATCATTTCAGGTGTTAACTGATCTATTTTACTTTATATTGTTGGTTACATAAGCCATGTTTTTTATGGATAGGATGTATTTGATTCATATACAGAATGATATTATGTTCATAATAATAATTTTTAATCATAAAATAAAAATTATTCTTCATGATTACGATGGGGAATGAATCACATCGCGTTCGTGGAGACGGTAATCCGTACGTACACACTAGAAACAATATCATTATTTTGATATTAAAATCATATATAATTGGATGGTCTATCATATATACATAATCATAATCATGTTATATTCATTATTTACATTAATTATACATCATTGTCATACCCATCCAAATTATAATGTATTGAATAACAACTACACCACATCGTGGAGACGGTAAGCCATATGTATGCATGTATGGTGACATGTTATTCATAGGATGGATAACATAATGAATATGGTTGTAACATTTTTATAATAAAATCACAATATATATAAGATACTGGATTTATTATTTTATATTGGAAACAACAAATAAATATGAAGTGAAAGAATAAAATAACTTGAATGAGGTGGTGAGATATTTCCCTCTTGTTCGGGTTCTTCCTTTTGATTTGATCAAAAGGGATCCTTAGGTTGTCTTTATGATCAATCTAAGTTTTCTAGGATGAATTTAGGATAGTTGGGAGGATATTGGGGAAGGTTTTGGCCGATCCAAAAGAATTTGGAGTTGTGAATTTGAGAGAAGGGGAAGTGTCATTTAATAAGAGGGGTGAGGGGAACCTTAGGGAAAGATTGAAATATTATTTTGTAATAAAATCATTTTCGGTTTATAATGCATCCAAATTTATTTATTTATAATATAATGTGGGTATGGGTATAAATCCTCTCAACCAATAGGTTTTAGACAGGTTTGGGTTACCATTTTAACCTTATCTTTTAGACTTATGTTTTAGTTAAATAGTTTTACATTTACCATGTCTCTTTGTATTTTTATATTATATGGTTAATAAACTTACTATAACAAGACAAGTGAACCCCAAGTGGTTCATTATTTATATATATATATATATCCTTATATAAGTAATTTTTTAGAACCTTAGATTTTTAGAAATAGTATATCAATTAATAATATTATATTTTTTTTAAAAACTCTTTTATGTCAATTTTGACATTATTTAATAAATGATTGTTTTTAAAGTCCTTAAAACTTTATTACTTCGAAATAAATTCATATGTTCAATTATAAAAAGTCATATTATCCTATAAAATTAGTGGAATTCATCAAAAGTCTCAAATTACATTTATTTGGATATTTATAATATCAATTATTTTAATATTTCATTATTAAGGTAATTATTGCATCATCATTGTGTCATAAAGAAATTAAATTATTTAATGTCTAAAAATTATAAATAAAATATAATTATGTAGGAAATATTTTTATACTTATAATTAATATTTATATTCGAATTTATCTTATTTATAACTCTATATTAAAAATGTTTTAGTTATTAAACATTGATTTTAACTCCTTTAACACTTCTTTAAATAAAATAATAATAAATGTCCTAATATAATCCAAGTGAATATAAAGGATCATATTTTATTCCTAAGGTTGTTTTTGGTCGAATTACACTTATCCAATAGAATTAGGACATGATTTAGTGTAAGAATAATATCATTTTTACCCTTAATTACCCTATTTACTTTTAACTGTGGTAAATAAAAGTAAAATGTTACTATTCACCAAAAATTATTTTCATCTTATTGAATGACATTTTTCTTACTGATATCAACTGTGTCTCTCATATTTTTTAAATTCCACCAAGGAAGCGGTAAAATTATGTTTTATGCGAATTTGCAAATTCTCGTAGGAGGTGGGTAAAAGACGGTGAAAAGTTCAATAAAATTTAATATATCTAATATTATTACAAAATGACTCCATTGAATTATATTGAACATATATAGGTATTATGTATCAATGTTTTCCTAAAATAAATTAAAATAAAATATTTATTTATTTAAATAAAATGTCGGTTTTAAACAATAATGCTGTGTTTTTTACTATTCATCAAAATTTAAATTTTTCAGAAAATTACCAAAAATTCACCCTAAGGTAATTTCGATATTCCGAATCCAAAAGTGAAGACCGTTTTTAAAGATAAATTTTATAAAATATCAAAAAGTGGTTATTATTATTCATAACGGCTAGTTTGATTGGTTGTGGTGTGTTAGAATCTCGAAGTTGCATACAATGCAAGCTATTGCATTATTCAAAGGGAAACGTAACGTGGAAGCTGGGGGTATTACATTCTTCCCTCCTTCAAATAATTTTGTCCTTGAGATTTCTAGAATACAACTGCATAAAAAGATTTGAGTGGTTCTTCATCATAAGTTTCTCGGGTTCCCATGTTGCCTCTTCTATTTTATGTTTTCTCAATAGAACTTTTACCAGACAAGTCATCTGATTTCTCAACACTTGTTCTCTGGTATCAAGAATTTTGATAGGCTCTTCACAATTAGACGGATCAGGTTCCAGTTCAATTTCGTCATAGGTGAGTACATGAATTGGGTCATGCATGTATTTTCTGAATAGTGACACGTGGAATCCATTGTGAACTTAGGAAAGACTTGGAGGAATTTCCAAGAGATAAGCTACAACTCCATTTCATTATAGAATTTCTAAAGGTCCTATTTACAAGTGACTCAATTTACCCTTCTGACCAAAACTTATAAGACCCTTCCATGGAAATACCTTCAAGAAAACATAATCTCCTACCTGAAATTCTAATTCCTTCCTTCGGTTATCGGCATAGCTCTTTTGCCTACATTGGGATGCTTTGATGTGGGTTTGGATAACCTTTACCTTTTCCATTGTTTCCGCAAAAAGTTCTGGGCCTATGAGTTTTTATTCACCAACATCATCCCAAAAAGTTGGTGTGTGACATCTCTTTCCATATAACACTTTATATGGTTCCATTTGAATACTTGAATGGAAGCTATTGTTGTAGTAAAATTCTACCATAGATAAATATTGATCCGGTATACCTTGAAATTCAAGTGAGCAAGATCTCAACATGTCTTCTAGGGTTTGAATAGTTTGTTCTGATTGTCCATCAATTTGAGGGTGGTAGGCAGTACTCAAACGAAGTTTAGTATCTAGGGCTTTTTGAAGACTTTTCCAGAATCTTGAGGTAAAATGGGGATCACGGTCAGAAACAATCAATAATGTTACTCCATGAGGTATTACAACTTCATTAATATATAGTCTTTCTAGACGTTCAAGTGGTAAATCTTATCTTATAGAAAGAAAATGTTCTGACATGGAAAGATGATCAACAATGACCCATATTTCATCATTCTTTTTAGGATTCTTTAGTAGTCCCATGACCAATTCCATTTTAATATTATCCCATTTCCACTCAGGCATAGGAAGAGGTTTCATGACTCCTCCTAGTTGTTGCCTTCTATCTTTCACTTGTTTTTCAACCATACATCTTTACACAAAATCAGTAATCTCCCTCTTTATGTTGTCCCACCAAAAATGTTCCTTCAAATATCTATACATCTTGGTGTTCATAGGATGTATATAGAAATTAGAGCTATGAGCATCATATAACAATTATCTTTTTAGATCAAGTATATTTGGAACACAGAGTCTCTTCCCAAATTTTAAAATTCCATCTTCATATATGAAGTCACTCATTCTCCAATCATTCAAAGCTTTAATCTTCTTTAGAAACTCCTCATCATCGGTCTAAGAACTCTTTATCCTTTCTAGTAAAGATGGTTTCACAACCATTTGGAAAAGTATTTATGTTTCACCTTCCATGATTATTCCCATATCCATTTTCACTATATCCAAGAAAATAGGATCCCTTTCAACTCTCATCTTGTTCAAAACTCTATGATCCTTTCTGTTCAAAGCATCTACCACCTTATTTGCCTTCCCCGGGTGGTAGTGTATAGTGCAATCATAATCCTTGAAAGTTCAAACCATCACTTTTGCCTCATATTGAGTTACTTTTTTGAAAAAATATACTTCAAACTCTTGTGATCGGTATATATCTCATGTTTTTTACTATAAAGATAATGTCTCCATATCTTCAGGGAAAATATTATAGCTGATAAATCAAGATCATGAGTACGATAGTTTTGTTCATGAATTTGTAGCTATTGGGATTCATAGTAAATAACTCTATCATTCTGCATAAGGACACAACCAAGTCCTTTATTTAAGGCATCACTATAAATACAAAAATCCATCATTCCCTGATGGTAGAGTTAAGATTGGAGCATTGACTAATTTTCCCTTCAATTATTCAAAACATTCTTCACAGTCTTTTTTCCAAACAAATTTAACCCCTTTACGTGTGATCTTGGTTAATGGGTTAGCTAATCAGGAAAAATTCGGAAAAAAATGCCAATAATAATTTGCTAAACCAATAAAACTACGTACCTCAGTTATACTCATTGGTGTTGGCCATTTTTTATTGCCTTGGTCTTTAAAGGATCAATAGATATTACATCTTAGATACAATATGTCTAAGAAAAGAAATCTCTTGAATCCATAATTCACACTTGCTAAACTTCCCGTACAATTCATTTCTTCTAAGGGTTTTCAGAATTGTGTGCAAGTGATTTTCATGATCTTCATAATTTTGGATTATATGAGGATACCATCAATAAATAACACTAAAAAGTCTTCAAGATATTCCTTGAAAAAAAATTTCACTAGATCCATGAAAACATAGGGTGCATTAGTCATCCCAAAAGGAATTACTGTAAACTCGTAATGCCCGTACCTGGTTCGAAATGACGTTATAGGAATTTCTTCCTTCTTTACACACAACTGATGATACCCAGATCGAAGGTCAATCTTTGAAAAATGTTGAGCTCCATGAATTTGGTCGAATAAATCATCAATGTGACTTAGGGGACACTTGTTCTTTATTGTTATAGAATTGATCTCCTATAGTCAATGCACAACCTCATGGATTCGTCTTTCTCCTTAACAAAAATGACAGGGGCTCCCCATGGAGAAACACTAGGGTGAATAAATCCCTTATTACTCAATTCCTCTAGTTGTTTCTTTAGTTCCACAAGTTACACAGTGTCCATTCTATAAGGGGTCTTCGATACGGGCCTTGAACCAGGAATTAAATCAATAGAAAACTCAATTTCTCACTCTGGAGGATGTCCAAGTAAATCTTATGGAAACACATCAACATATTCTTGCAAAATAGGCACGTTCTCTATTAGAACATTCTTTTTCCTCTCCCATTATTATTTCATTCTCATCCACCCTAATAATTGAATTTAGTAGAGCTACTGGGGGTGGATCTAGATAAGAATCAGGTGGTGACGTTTTTACTTTAAAGATATGGTACTCTTTATCATCATTAAAAATTTTAACCTCCTTCTTCTTACAATAAATTTTCGCATCATGGTCTGAAATCCAATCCATACCAAGGATTATATCAAACTCAATCATGGTTATGATGATGAGATCAGCATATAAAGAACATTTATATGCCCTAATGGGAACTGATTCACAAAACTTTGTTTCTATGATACTTCCCGTAGGTGGTTTGACTGACAACTCCCTTGTTAAGTCAAATTGAAAATATCTAATTTTCTTAGAAAAATGGGATGAAATGAAATAGGGAACTGATTCAGAATAAAATAAAGCATTGGCTAAACATGAGGAAACCATTAAATTACAAGCCACCACATCTGTCGGAGCTTCAACCTCAGCAGTAGTGATCTCATAAGCTTGGCCTTGCTCCCATAACCTTTTTTAGGTAATTTCCCTTGGCGTTTAGGAAATTCATTTGCATAATTCCCCTTTTCTCTACAATTATAGCATTCAACATTGATAGTCTCTTTATTTCATTTGCAATCACGATCTTGGTTTCCTTTTTCACCACACTTGTAACAGACTCTCATTCCCTTCAGGAAAGTACCGGGGTGTTTCTTCCCACATTTTTTGCAGGATGGATGTTCAGCTTTTCCATTCTTCCCTTTATTTCCATTTCCATAGTGTTTAGCAGATCTCTTCTTCTCCTACTTTTCTTTAAATCCGTAAGACTTAGAGAATTCATTTTTTGTCTTAATAGAACATGAGACAATATATTTGTATGACGAGAAGGATTGTGAGACTAATTCTTGACAGAGAAATTGTTTTAACCCATCAAATAAATGATCAATCTTACTTCTTAGGTTACGTATATAATATGTGGCATGCCTTGCTAACTTTCTAAAGCTAGCCTCATATTTTGTGACATTCTCATCCTCATTTTTCCTCAGACTCAGAAATTTTCATTCCATATCCACTCGATGGTCGTGAAGAAAGTATTTTTATAATAAAATCTCATTAAACTTCCTCCATTCTATATTTGATACTTCATCATCTTCCTTTTTGTTTTGAATCAATGACCACAATTGATCTGTATCTCCTGTGAGGCGGTAAACTTCCATGAAAACTTTTTACATTTCACTACTCCCCAAAGCATAAAATATTTTTTAAGGAATTTATACATTGGTTATCTAATAATGGATTTGTAATCCCATTGAATATTGGTGGTTTTTGCCTCATGAAGCGGTATAACATTGATCCTTCGCGTTGTGGATCAGGGTGATCCATACGGGTAAGGTTATTATTCATAACCTAAGTGAGTTGTCCCAATATGGTGATAAGAAGATCAGCACCAGTTGCTTCACCAGCTCCAATATAATTATCTTCAGTGGTAGTTCAATACCTACATGGATTATGCATGTTCATATGGTCTCCATTCCTTCCACTAGGCGTTATTTCTAAACAATTTCATACACTAGATTAGTTTATGAATCACAATACAAACTCCAAACTAGTAAAACACTTAACATAAATTGAATAGTTTATGGATATAATCCATAATCATAAAAAAAATTCTTTGAGAAGTATATACTCATAAACCCTTCATAATGGTTTGTAAATAAAATGAGAATTATCCTAAGCATATCCCCCAAGAGTGTCGTAACCAAAAGTGCAGCAAGGCCAGTTGTCATGCACCAATTCCCATTGGAGTCTAGCTCAAAGTGGTGTTTTCATGTTTTACCCCTAGGTACATCTATTCCAGAGCCGCCTCTACCTGATCGTATCCAAACAGGGATGTATTTCTTGGAAAACTCACAAAATCTCTACATTACCAAAATTATAGGAAGTTCTTCTATACTAATCCTCAAATTCTATCTTAGGATAAAGTGATCTAATCAGAGTTTATCTAAATCTAATTTCTAAGGATTGTACTAAACTCCCTCTAATAAAAACTATAATGCCTCGACCCTAGTTATCCAGAGTCAGTGCATTATTACATAGCACTGATATGATCACAAAAGATCATGTCTCGAAAGACTGATTAGTTTAGTAGCATTTAAAATATTGGATACATTCATAAGTTTTACATTACATTATAAAATGAAAAACTACAACAACATAGTCTCCATAGGCCACACTCATATCCTTTAGACTATCCCTGTAAGTCATTCATAATATACATCTTCGCATCTTGGAAAAAATAAAACACAGAAAGGGGTGAGCTCAAATACTCAATAAGGATAACAATATAGCAGAAATATTCATAAATAAGAATAAATATTTAAGGAAATTTATAAGACTAAAACAAAATCCTTTTAAACATGAACTTCAGTATAATATAGAAAAGATAAAATCAAATAGTTTCATTTAATTATTCACGTGGATATTCTACTAGTCGAATAATCACATGAAATATCAATACCACATTCATAATGATGGAATGCATAATGAGAGACTTCATAACCACATAGTCAAGGCCGTGTGCTGAGACTACAAATAAGATTTTTTCAGGGCCTTGTGCCAAGACACAATTTTGTCTCATTAAACATACTGATGCATCGAGGAGCTATAGCAGGCTCCACCCGTCACTTACTAAGTCCAATGCATTCCTTGTATGAAAATGTTTAAACATAACATAAATATTCATATTAAAACTAGCATACAAAATGTCAATACGTATCCATAAACCATAAATGGTATAAAAATTACACATCTATAGTCAAGCATATCACAAAACCTTTAATACAATGTGGAAGTTTTGTATTATAATAAATCAACTCCAAATAAATATAAAATCCATCAAAGGATGTTCACATAGATGAAATCAAAACCTTTTTTAGAGAAATATCTCTTTATATTTTGAAATCATTTAAAAGTCATATAATTATAAAAGAAAACATTTATTTTGAAAATATTCTTATAAGCTTGTAAGGGAAGCTTTGATGATGTTATAATGGCAGAAAATAGCCACACCCGCCCTATAAGTTAAAAAAAATTCTTACCTTAATTTTGTCAAAAACTTCATAAGGTATATTGTTTGGAAAATGACGGAAAGATTCCTCTCAACCATTTTATAAATAGTCAAACAGGGGTATAAATGACTTTAAACCATATTCTAGTAAATAGTAAAAAAAATTAAATATATTTTTAAGAAACATGGATGTGGATGAAAAAGATGTGCAGTAGATACTTATGTAAAAACAATCTCAGATAATAAAGATATTGTAAAATTAACCCTTACCTTGTACTTTTCCTTGGTTGTGGGTAGGTTAACCTAATTTATAATGATGAAATAATTGTTATTCAATTATAAAATAACCATATACATTAATATTATATCATATATGATCTTAATTTTTCTTTGTTAATGATATTTTAGTAGTATCATCATTTCTGGTGTTAACTGATTCATTTTCCTTTATATTCTTGGTTACGTAAGCCATGTTTGTTATGGATAGGATGTATTTGATTCATATACAGTATTATATTATGTACATAATCATTATTTTTAATCATAAAATTAAAATTATTCTTGAATTATTACGATGGGGAATGAATCTCATCATGTTCGTGGAGACAGTAATCTGTACGTACACACAAGCGACAATATCATTATTTTGATATTATAATCATATATAATTGGATGGTATATCATATATATAGAATCATAATCATGTTTTATTTATTATTTACATCATTTATACATCATTATTTTACCCATCCAAATTATAATTTATTGATTAACAACTACACCACGACGTGGAGACGGTAAGTCTTTTGTATACATGTATGGTGAAATGTTATTCATAGGATGGATAAAATAAGGAATATGGTTGTAACAATTTTATAATAAAATAACAGTATATATAATTTACTAGAGTTATTATTTTATAATATAAACAACAAAGAAAGAGGAAGTGGAAGTATAAAATAACTTGAAAGAGGTGGTGAGATATTTACCTCTTCTTCTGGTTCTTCCTTTTGATTTGATCAAAAGGGATCCTTAGGTTGGCTTTATGATCAAACTAAGGACTCTAGGATGTTGTTAGGATAGTTGGGAAGATATTTTGGTAGGGTTTGGCCGATCCAAAAGGCTTTTGAGTTGTGAATTTGATAGAAGGGGAAGTTCCCTTTTATAAGAGGGGTGAGGGGCACCTTAGGGAAAGATTGAAATATTATTTTATAATAAAATAATTTCAGTTTATAATGCATCCAAATTTATTTATTTATAAGTTCAGGTGGGTATGCATCGAAATCATCTCAACCAATAGGTTTTAGAAAGGTTTGGGTTACCATTTTAACCTTATCTTTTAGACTTATCTTTTAGTTAAATAGTTTGACATTTACCATGTCTCTTTGTATTTTTATATTATATGGTTAATAAACTTACTATAACAAGCCAAGAGAACCCCAAGTGGTTAATTATTAATATATTTATCCTTATCTAAGTATTTTGGATGATCCTTATATTTTTAGGAATACTAATATAATATTTGTTTTAAAAAATCTTTTGTGTCAATTTTGACATTATTTAATAAATGATTTTTGTTAAAGTCCTTACAACTTTATTACTTAGAACAAAATTCATATGTTCAATAATAAAATTTCATATTAATCTATAAAATTAGTTGAATTCATCAAAAGTCCCAAATTAAATTTATTTGGATATTTATAAAATCAATTATTTTAATATTTCATTATTAAGGTAATTACTTCGTCGTCATTGTGTTGTAAATAAATTAAATTATTTAATGTCTAAAAATTATGAATAAAATATCATTATGTAGGAAATTTTCCTATATTTCTAATGAATAATTATATTCTAATTTATCTTATGTATAACCCTATATTTAAAATGGTTTAGTTATTAAACTTTGATTTTAACTCTTTTAACTCTTCTTTAAATAAAATAATAATAAATGTCCAAATCTAATACAAGTGGACCTAAAGGATCATATTTTATTCCTAAGGTTTTATTTGGTAGAATTAAACTTATCCAATAGAATTATGACATGTGTTAGGGTAAGAATAATATCATTTTCCCCTTAATTACCCTATTTACTTTTAACCATGGTAAATAAAAGTAAGAAGTTACTATTCACCAAAAATTATTTTCATCTTATTGAACCAAATTTTTCTTATTGATGTCAACTGTGTCTCTTGGATTTTTTAAATCCTACTCACAGAAGTAGTAATATTATGTTTTATGTGAATTTTCATATTCTCATAGGAGGTGGGTAAAAGATGGTGGAAAGTTCAATAAAAATTTATGTAACTAATATTATTACAAATTAACTCCAATGAATTATATTGAACATGTATAGTTATTATGTATCGATTTTGGCCTAAAATAAATTTAAACAAAATAATTGATTATTTAAATAAAAGTCGGTTTTAAACAATAATGCAGTGTTTTTCACTATTCATCAAAAATTGAATGTTTTCAGAAAAATACCAAAAAATCATCCTAGGATAATTTTGATATTCCGAATCCAAAAATTAAGTCCATTTTGAAAGATAACAAAATAAAATTTCAAAAAAGGTGGGTATTACTATTCATAACAGCTAGTTTGATTGGTCACGGTGTGTTAGAATCTTGAAGTTGTGTACAATGCAATCTATTGCATTATTCAAAGGGAAACATACCGTGGAATCTTGGGGTGTTACATTGGTACCATGAGCTTCCACTATAAATAGGTATAACAAGCCTATTTATGGGAAACTTTTCCTATTTTGGTTTCTTAACTCCGGTCTAGGAAAACATAAAAACCCTAAAACCCCACTTTAATACTACTTTGTAAAAAAACTCATACCCAGATGCCTGAATAATAGCCAAATAAGGTTACTAATATCTCCAAGAGAATTCCATGATCATAATTTGTTTATGACTAGAACCATAATCCTTGATTTTATTTTGGGGAATTATTTTCCCACTTTCATTAATAAAATAAGTCAAGAATTGATTCTCCCTAGGAACTAGCATGATTGGTCCATATGTTGGACATCCCAATACAAATAGACAAAAACACTATCATAGTTGAATAATAATATAAAATAAATAAATACATCACTATATGAATGTAATTGGATACTTAAATTATACCAAACATACTCATGCAGTTAATTTAAGGTACCACTAGACACACTAGACATTTCTAACTAGAATAGGTGATATGAAAAAAAATATCTCACCAAGAATGGACATGTATATTAATATTACATGGAGTTTAAACATAGTGCATCATACTAGAATCCTACTAAACAATAATATAACCAACTGATATCCATGAAATTTTTATACCATAAATGAATCAGGTGTAGTTACATGTCTGTTAAGGTGTCAATGTAGGATGTGAGCATAAATACTCGTTAAGGTACTACTGATGGTGGCTTAGCTCTATAGGGAAATAAAAATGTTATTCATGAACATTTCTAATCATATATATATATATATAATATTTTTATGAGTAGACATCAGAAAAAACAGGTCAATAATCAACCATGAATCAATTCATGGGTCGATACCCACTATAACAAATTACCACCCATACTAGGAGAGTTCATACCAATATATAACTTATCTGGTCTTATCACTCGTATTTTTAGATTACATGGTAAGGGGAACTATGATTCATATCCTAATGAGACTAATCTAGGGGAAATAGGGTGAAACGCCCATCCCTAGGGGAGAAGGGATATTATATAATGAGTAGGGTAAAACTTTGTCCAATGGTTGAGGAAAGGGGAAGCGGTTAGAATGAGTTAGGTGATCATATCTCATCCCAATGCATCAAACCTATTCACCATGTGAGGAGTACCTACTCATGGTATGAATAACATAATAAATGATTTAATACTATCATGCTCACATTCCTTGAATATCATTTAAATATCCATGTCACTAAAGTGGAATCATACCATTATAATGTAGTTGTAAACATTACCCTTCATACATACCATTATACATACAAAATTTATATCTATTATAAAGTGAACATTATGACTATGGTTGTATAATTCTCAAATTGAAAAGATATACATCCTCACATCTACAATATTAACTATAAACTCCACATAACTCAACATGAAATTTACACAAAGATGGAATAACTCATAGAAAATAATAATAATAACACTTGGGATAGAAAATATAGTATAATATACTCAAGGGAAATAGGTCATAAGTAATTTAATAATGTCTGTTTTAGGTTGTTCAGGTAATAAGTCAAACAAAGCATAATTTTGGTATGGTCAAACCCCTGTTTCACTAAGTTCTATAAAAATAAGGTACTAGGTAGGGTAAGGATAATATATGGGGTATTCTAATAGTAAAATAATTAAGATATTATTTTTGAAATTATTCATAACCAATTCATACTTTTACCAACCCAAACAAAGGATAAAATGATGGTATTGAGGTCAATTTTTTAGACCAAAATTTCAAGATAAATTCTTTTTTCAAAATAATTTTAATATACTAAAATATTATTTTATGATATCACTATTTTAAAGATAAATTATAATAATTAATTAAAGTTTAATAATTAAATTTTTTATAATAAAAATATATGTACTTATGGTTTACATTGAAAACGATGTTTTTTTGGATATAATAACATTTATGTTTCTAAAGAACAAGTGGTTTCATAAAATTAAGATTCAAGTTAAAGGATTCAAATGAATCAAAACTATGATTATAAATTTATATAAAAGATAAAATTAATTATTTTTAAACTATAACTTTTCTTAAGAAATCACCCAGTTTAAGAAACCAAATATATTTATAATCCAAATTATTCCTTTACTTCTAACTAAACCAATCTATATCTTCCCAGTAATGAAAAATATTAACTAAGGTTAACTATAAATAATTGACTTAAAATTTATTCATTTTATGTTGAAAACAAGTGATATTATTATTAAAATATGATGATGACTCACAACTATATGCATATCAAATAAAGGTTTCATCAATTAATATTTATGTTAGAAAATTAATATCATATTTTTAGCAAAAAAACTAAGAAACTTACCTTACATGTTTTATGAACCTTTTTGCATTTCAAAAACATTTCTAATAATGAAATTATATAAACCATTGTCTTGTAAAAATCACTATACCACGGTATAATTTTAGGGAATATGGGAATCTAAATCAAAACCCCATACTTAATAGACTTATAAAAGTAATCAAAAATAAATATATTATGCAACATTTATATATAGAAAATAATTCAATACCAAATAAGAAAAACCATATAAGAATTTATAAAGATATAATAAATAGTTGACACTATAAAACAATGTTGAACATAAAATATTCAAATAAAATATCAATATAAACCATAAATACTATATCAAAAAATCACAATGCTTTAAATAGAAGTTTTTTAGTAAGCATGTGTAAAATGAAACCATCAATTTTCAAAATAAAACCCCCTTTGGGAAAAAATATTTTATATTTTATATTAAAATAACATTCAAAATTATTCATTCATAACTTCTTAATGTAATTTATTAACTTAACTTTATTATTAATTGAGAAAAAATAGTGACATCATGTTCTGGGCATTGCCTGATAATTCAACCGAAGGGTTTAGGCCACCTTCAATAAATATAAGTGAGATTTACCAATACAAATGTAAAATCCCAACTTTTTTATAAATATTTCCCTTTAGAAAATTTATTTTCTTGATATCTTGTGTTACACACAAAACCATGTTTAAACGAACCACTATACGTTATTAAAATTCTATTTTGAGACTGTTATCGTCTAGCCATTGAATTAGTGGGTATGAATAGTAATAACTAAATTATGAAAAATATATTTTCTAAAAATTTAAAAAATTAATTCATTGTTTATAAAATGATTATAATTGAGAATAAAGGTTTTTTTCAAAAAAAACTGTTTGATGAACACAATGTATCTTTATATTAATAAATTAAGTTTGTCATTGTTGGTGAATGATTTTAATGATATATATATATATATATATTAAATAAAATTTGTTAACATTAATTTAATATATTTATAGTCAAGCGATGAGAATAAACAAATTTTAATTCTAAAAAACGTTTTTTTCTAAAAACCAATTTTTGTCGTGTTTTGTGCACTTATTTTGAAATAGTTTTCTCGTAATTATAGGTATTGAATTCATAACACCCTAATATTTTAAAAAATAAAATTAGGTTTTATAGTGTATGTGAAATTTTAAATCAAGATTATATGAGAATATTACTCTCTAAGACTTTATAATATATTTCTTTTTAAATAAATTGGTTCTCTTCGATAGCTTATGGAACGCATAGCCCCAAGTCTAAATGAACTGTAATACAGTATACCATTATAACCTAGACATTAAATTGGATTGTATGAATAGTAATAACTAAATTATTGAAATTTTATTATTCTAAAAATATATAAATACATTAAATAGTTATATATTTACCAGTAATAAAATAAGAATCATTTGAAAGAAAAAGAAATGTTTTCTGAAACAAAAATATTTTTCTAAAAGACAATTTAGTCACGTTTTGCAAACATAATTTAGAAATAATTTTTAGAACTCCTAAAAACATTATTTGAAAAATTAAATTAAATTTTTTAAATCATCATATCAAATTTATGTTAGGGTGAATTTTCGATATTTTTCTGAAATGATTCATTTTTTCACGAATAGTGTTTTTTATTGAAAATTGGGTTTTTGTTTAAATGAATTACATTGTTAAATTATATTTTAAATTGGAATTAAAGTAAAATTTATTGAATTATATTATAATTTAACTAATATATTCCATTATAATCAAATTTATAATAAATTTTTATAATAAAATATTCTGTACTTAGAAGATAATTCTCTTTGGAAACCCACTTTTACGTCATGTCTACAAGTATAATTTTAAATTGGATTATTCCATGTATATGAATTTAATTTTCAAAATTGGATTCAATATTTGGAATCAGAATAATTTATATTATCTAAAAATGTAGACTTAATTTTTTATCAAAATGAACAGTGAAAATAGTAAAAATTAATTACCGTGGTTAAGGTAAAAACTTATTTACCGAAGGTTTAAATTAAAATATAAAGTTTACAATTACCTAAAAACTTTTAAAACATAAATTTTATGGAAATATTTAGACCTTATAACCTATAAGGGTTGATAATAACTTGTTTTTTTAGGCTTATTTCTGGATCAAAACTTTGGTGCAAATGAATCTTTTCAAAAATTTCATGTGCGTCCTCTCCCCTAACTTATAAAAGCCCACCCATTATCCTCTCCTATTCACACTTCCAAATACATTTGGTTAGACCAAGACTAGACTAAATCTAATACTTAATCTCATCCCAAAATCCTAAATCCATTTTTATTATCATAAATCCACCCTAGAAAATGGATTTGGTGAAAACCTAAAGTGGTCGTCCAAAGAAAATATAGCATTCTAAAATGACCGTTTTTATTTTATTTCTTCTTCCACAGCAATTTAATCTAATTAAATAATGATATAATAAAAAAACCATTATCTCTTATATACTGATATTTTATTATTTTAATGTAAAAAAATTTAACCATCTCCTCTTACATCAAATGGGAAATGAAACCGTCAATCGTGTGTACAACGGACTACCACCTCATGAACCGATGTAATTTTTTTTCCATCACCACCTTTAAATGATAGATATAATAATGTATTTAACACATTTATATGATATTTATGATATTATTTTACTTATGTAATTATAATTTCCCATATAACTTCTTACTTTACATTTTGTTTAAAAATATGACAGCATCACTCGTGCGTACGTTGAACTACAGCCTCACGAAGCGATGTTATTCCTTTTTCACTTACAAGTTACATTAAAGGTAATAAAGATAAATATAGTAAATATATGATATATATATATATGAAATTTTATTGATTATGAAACATTAATATATCACCCATATTCTTACCCTTTTATTCATTAAAGAAATTATAATGTCACTTGTGTGTTCATACAACCTATCATCTCCATAAAGCGATGTGATCCATTCTCCATGTTGAAATTTAAATAATGATTATAAAAATGTATATTATAAAAAATTATATTTATAACATTAATATAATTCTTTATATGAAGTAAATAAATAATATTGAGAATAACTATAACTTTCATGACAAAACACAAAAGAGAAAACAAGGCAATTAACACCCAAAACATTGTAAATAATGAAATATTATTAATGAATAGGTGATAAGATGTTATAAAAGGATAATATATGATATTATAAATATGAAAATGTTTTTGTTATAAATTAATATCATAATTAAAACCATTATACATGTTTTCAAGTCTTGTTAATCTAAAAGGATGTGTGAGGTAAGGGACTTCGTCTAAATTTTCTTTCATTATTGAATTTTGTAATATTATCACCTAATTTTTTTTATATAGTGTATATATTTCCCCTTTGAAATGTAATATCATGATTCATTAATAATTAATTTTATTTTAATTTTAAATTTGATTTATTTCATCCAATGTTATTTGACTTGAAAATTAAAAAGTGGTAAAGAATTTCGTAACCCAATTTCTTTTCATTGGGTTATATTACTTTTTCATTATCTTTGATATTATATGATTATGTGTGTATTTAATTTTGAATTTATTATGTTTTTTATCCAATATTTTTATGTGAATTTACATTTTTTATATATAATTGATTTTTTTGTTAATTATCACTTCAATGTTATGATCTTTTAAGGGTTTATTTCACACTCTCATTTTAATTAATATTTTTATGATTGAATTTCCATTGAAGAAAATTATTATAATAAATAGATTTTATTTTTTTCCCTTGTAGTTATTCATAAATTTTTTATTTAATGTTACCATTTTTCTACTCTTTTGTACTTAAAATTATTGATAAATTATTTTCAATAAAATCCGACTTTATTTTTCTCTTCTGTCAAAAATCATTTTTCTTCCAAAACCATGTTTTCAAAAAATGTTTTTAATATTTTGAAAATAATTTATTAAATATTATTTTATAAATTTTTTAATTTTTTTAAAAAAAATTATGGAATATTCATGTCATTTTCCAAACAATGCCCATTTTTCTTTTACCTAAATTGTGAAAGTAATTTTTGTTTTAATATGTACGGCATGTAAAAAATTTCATGTCATCATGACTACTCAATTTTTTAAATATTAATTTATAAGTTTTAAAGGTAATTTTAAAATAAAATTATTTTCAATGTATTTTGTGAATATTTAGTTTTTAAAAAATATATTTTCCGAGTGAAAGGGATATTTTCCTCAATAATTTTTTAAAAAAAACATTTTATGGTATTTATATTCATCAATGAAAACAACACTTTATTTTAATTATACTCCACTGGGTATAAGTTTTATTGATACCATTATTATTCTTTATATGGATGGTTTATAAACATTTTGACCAAGTAAAGTATTAAAATTATCTTTCTTAATTCATATTTGTAGTCATTAACATTACCATGAAATATTAACTTTCCTCTAATAATTAGACATTAAATTTTGCATAAATATATATATTATTTATCATGGATATGTTTATTGATTAAATAATATATCATTCATACTTGAAGTTTTATACGATAATGTTATTTATTTATCTAGGTAAATATTGATAAATCCATACTCTTTAGTTAATACAAATATTTGATGATAAGGCACATTGTTCAGGAATTATATCAATTATTTGATATATGAGGAGTGTTTTAGATATTAATTTACGGATGAGGACTAGAATTATATATCCCCTTGATGCATTATTAGTCTCATGAGGTAAATAAATAATCTATCATTAAATGGGTTTTTAACCATAGTTTTAAATTGTCTTGTGAAAGGTCGTGACAATAGTGGTATCATGATGCATAAGATCATGAAATAGAATAATTGATAATTTACATCATTAAAAATTCAGTTATTATTATCCATTATATTTTTAAAATTTTATTATCACTGGATTAATTTCATTCTTAGTTATTTATTAAATGGAATGTGTTTTCAGTTATTTACTTTTCCATATTGACTATTCCTTATATATTCATGATAGTCAAGTTATTTAAATGAAATATGTGTTCATTTATTTGTCTTACCATATTAATATTCTCTTATCTATTCATGATTATAATGTTATTTAAATGGCATGCGTATTCAGATATTTATCTTTTCATATTGATTATTATATATTGATTATTCTTTAATTGATCATTATATCTTCCACTTTAAGTAACTTTAATTAATCATTTGAGCTCACCCTTATTTTTTTCCTTTCCCAAGAATCCATGAAGTTTATTATGAATTATATTCAAGGATATTCTAGAGAGAATAATGATATTCTCTAAAGAATATTATGTTGTGATTTTTCTAATCAAATGTAATTAAAGAATCAAGTATGTATCTTTTTTACCAAGACTACTAAACTATTTGGTAATTTGGGAAGTAATTACTTGTTTCTTTTGACAATGTAATAAATTAAAAACTAACTCTATGTTACTAGGTTTAGTTTTAATGTAGTAGGTGTTAGAGGCAAGTTTAGTAGAAACTTTGGGGACTAGATTTAGGAAAACATTGATTAAGGAATATAACCATATGATAGAATTTGATGACATGTTTAGAATAACATACTAATATTTTGGTAAGGAATATGTTATGTGGTTTTTCTTGAAATACATACCTATATAGATAGTACAAGTGGGAATTGTTTAGGAATAGTTATACCTAGGGGTAATAACTCTTAAAATGGTGCATTTTTATTGACCTGATCATCAACTAGTGAAAAATAATTGGCATTATCATGCGCCTAGTTTGACACTCCAAGGGGATACACATTGGATAATTCATATTTTCTTTACAAACCATTATTAAAAATTTTATTAGACGATGAAAATAAATGGCCTAGTTTAAATATAAGTTATATTTGATTGAAAATAAGGTGACATGATTTATAAATAATATAAATGATTATATGATTTTATCACTATAATTATTGTTGATCACGCTATTCTTTTTTGTTTTAGTCAATGTTTAGAACCCTAAAGAATCATATTAACAATTAAAATGAAGTAAAACATGGTGACTATGAGCAACCAAATGGGATGATTGTTGTAGTGAAAGATATCATGATTATAACTAATTAGTAATCCTGAAATATTATTAACAACCCATATATTAACCAAATCTTGGAATTACTAAATAAGAGAAGGATGAAGTTAACAGAGAGATATAGTGGTGGAGACTATGGAGGAATGAAGGTATTATTTTCATCATTTTATAAATGTTGAAAAAGAAACCCAATAAAGTGTCTTAAAGGAATCGGGAAATTTTTTATGTGTGTAAAATAAGTTCATCAATAAATGAATTTACAAGTAAATTTAAGAGTACAATGGAAGGAAAAATATTCACCATAGGTAGCTACTTATAGTTATTTATATTATATGTAGGGAATCTGGATATTATTCGAGTCAATACCCTATTTTAAAGGTTAACTCCTAGATCATGGAAGTACCTTCATTGAAATAAAAGTGTTAAATTATTTCTTTGGATTCTAGAATTACATTGTAAAAGTATTTTTACTATTGGTAATTTTATTATAATAATCATGAAATATCTAATGATTGTGTTAAATTTTAGAAGAATATATGCCTTTATTAACCTAATAGTAAAGGATAGCATCATGGGTTTATGAGTTTAAGATTGATCATAAGTTTAAAGTCTTAAATACCCATTTTTAAATTTTAAGTAATGGAATTCTACTAATATTAAGGATATTTTGGGAGACATTTAAGGAAATACAACCCATTATTTTAGTATATGTTTTATTGAAAATTTTATTTAAGTAATAATGCCTTTATTTTTGTGGGAATAATTTTAAAGTTATTAGTTACCTTTAGTGTTTGTATTATCTTTGATGTTGAGGTAATTATAGGTTATTACACTTTCGTAATTTTATTAGAATTATATTAATATGGTTTTAAAAAATTACAACTCATATGTTGGGTGACAACCCATCATATTCGGCAATTCCACAAGGCTTAAACTCGTAACCGATGAGTGAAAAGGGTGATATGTTGACCACTGCCATATGTGATGTTCTAGTTAATATGTCATTATTCTTAATGAAACTATTTGATGGATAAATATTAATATTGAATTGGTGGTGTTACTATTGAGGTTTAAAGATTAATTTATTATAATGTATAACTTGTTATAACCATGTTAGTTTTGGAAAACAGTTCCAGATAGATAGAAATACTTGTATCTCTTTTATGGATCATATTATCCACTAAAAGTTAATTTTTGTGCTTCATGCATAAAAAAACATTTTTTATATTAATTTTTTTGAGTAATTAATTAATTGTAAATTGATCTCGGAACAAACAATGTATGAAATTGTTCTTATGAAATATAATTTTATCATGTAACTATATTTCCTTATATTATTAGACAGTAAAATAATTCCTCATATTTAGGAAAAGGATCTTTAAACAAAAATGTTATCCTATTACATTCATATCTAATGAATAAAATGTTATTTTAAATAATCATTTATCTTCAGTTTTTAGGTCCTTAACTTTCCTTTGATCATTTAATTTTTTATGATCAATTATCTCTATTAGTCTCTATAATTATTTACAATTTTCTTCTATGTATATATCTTCACATTCCACCAATGATCCCCTACTTGGAAACCTAGTTATGTTTTATTCCATATGAAATTTATATTTCTATTTCTCTATAATGAAGTGGATGTTTTATTAACCCTTTTATAATTTAAGTTTTTCAACAAAGGTATTTTAAAATGTAAAACCATTGATTACATGGGTCAAGATTAAATTGTGAGGACACAATTTATTTAAGGGGGTATAATGTAAAACACTAATATATTAAAAGAATAAACTTTGGTTCGATATCATATATGAAATGTGACAGAAATATTATAATAGAATATAAAACACCAATACTTTATGATATATTTATTTTTAAATAAATTCAATCTCTTAAATAGCTTGTGGAACATGCAACCCCGTGTCTAAATGAACTGTAATAGATTATACTATTATAACCTAGATATTAAATTGATGAGTATTAATAATACTAAATAAATAATGATAATTATATGGTTTACACAAGTATAAATAAATTAATTGGTAATATATTTATTTGGAATAAAATAAAAATCATTTGAAAGGAAAATAAATGTTTTCAGAAAAATTGTATTTTTCTGAAATACTGTTTAGTCACGCTTTGCATGGATAATTTAAAATTAATATTTACCTATTTTATATAATTTATTTGATAAAATTAACTCAATTTTTTAAATCATTGTATAAAAATTATCTTAGGGTTAATTTTTGGTATTTTTCTGAAATGTTTCATTTTTTGATGAATAGTTAGTTTTATTGAATTCTGGTTTTCATGTAAATAATTTTAAAGGTTAAATTATATCTAAAATTGGTTTTAAAGTAAAATTAGTTCAATTATATTAATTTTTAGATATATTATTTCATTATAATCATTTTTATATATAATTTTTATGTTAAAAAATCTATACTTATGAGAATTTTCTCTTCGGAAAAATGTTTTTTCTTCGCGTCTCAGTGTATGGTTTTAAATTGGATTCTTACACTTATGTGAGATGAATTTGGAAAAATTATTTTTATAATTGTAATAAGGATAATTTATTTTATATAGTTTTTTATTTTTTATTTTTTACCATAACGAATAATGAAAATATTCAAAATTAATCATTGTACTTAAGATAAAAACTTATTTCCTAGGGGGTAAAACATAAAAGATAAGGGTTAAAATGAATAAAAACTTATACAAAACCCATTTTATAGAAATATTTAGACCTTATCACCTCTAATTATCGATAAATATCCATTTTTAGTCTTTTTGAATTATCAAAATGTGGTTTTAATCAAATATTTTCAAAAAAAACTCCATGTGTATCCTTTCCCCCACTTAAAAAAGGCCACCCCCTCTCCTCCTATCTTCACACTTCAAAATCCATTTTTTCATCCAATTCCTACCGAAATAACTTACATAATACCATACCAACATCTTATACCCCTTTTTATCATAAATCCATCCTAGTAAGGTTTTGGTGCAAACAAAAAGTGGTCGTCCGAAGAAAAATTAATTTTATTAAACGATCATTTTTATTCTATTTCTTCCTGAACCTCTTTAAAATATTATTCAATAATGGTATTATAAAAACACCATTATTTCCCATATACTAATATTTTATTATTTTATATTAGTAATTATTATCCATATCCTCTTCTATTAAATGGGGAACAAAATTATCAATTGTTTTTACCACGGAGTACCGCCTCATGAACCAATGTAATTCATTTTCCATCACCGCCATTAAAGGATAGATATAATCATGGTTTTAAAAAATTTATAATATATTAATGAAATTATTGTAATTATTTAATTATAATATCATATATACCTTCTCAGTTTCCACACTTTTTAAAAATATAACAACGTCACTCATGTGTACAGCGAACTACCGCCTAACAAAGTGATGTGATTTTTTTTCACTTATTATTTATATAGAATGTAATAAGGATAAATATAGGGAATATATGTGAAATATGAGAAATTATATTTATTATATAAAATTAATATATAATCCAATTCCTTACCCTTTCACCCATTAAGGAAATTATAATGCCGATTACGTATACATATGGCCTACCGTCTCCATAAAGGAATGTGGTCCATTCTCCATGTTCAAATTTAAATAATGATTATAAACACGTTATAATGAAAAAATGATATTTATAATAATGATATGATTCTATATATTATTGAACTATATAATATTTTGAAGAACCAGAAATTTCATGACCAAACACACATGAAAAAACAAGGAAATTAATAACCAAAACAATTAAAATAATGAAATATTAATAACAAATGGGAGATAAGATGTTATGAGAGGATCATATATGATATTATAAACACTAATATGATTTTATTATAAATTGGTGACAATATTTAAACCATTATAAATGTTTCTAAATCACGTTTATCTAAAATAAATAGTGAGGTAAGGGACTTTGCCTCATATTCCCTTCAGTGAGGCATATTGTAATATATTGCGAATAATTTATTTTTTATGGTGTATATACTTCCCCTTTGACATGTAATATCATGATTCATTAATAATTTTGTAATTTTAATTTTACAATTGAAATATTTCATCCAAATGGATTTGACTTGAAATTTACCAAGTGGAAAATTATTTCATAACTTAATTTCTTTTCATTAGATCTTATTACTTATTTGTTATCTTTAATATTATATGATTATGTGTGTATTAAAATTTTAAAATATTATATTTTATATCAACTTTTTTATATGGATTTACATTTTATACACATAATCAATTAATTTGTTATTTCTCACTTCAACATTATGATCTTTGTATGGGTTTATTTCATAATATCATTTTTATTGGGATTGTTTATTTTTGAATTACCATTGAAGGAAATTATTTAATAATTTTCTAATAAACCCATTTTATTTTATTCTCCTCTTATTATTAATCAATTTATCAATTAATAGTACCATTTTTTCACTCTTTGGTACTGAAAGTTATTGAGATATTGTTTTTAATAAAATTCATCTTTATTTCTCTCTTTGGTCAAAAATCATTCTTCTTCCAAAACCATGTTTTTAAAAAATGTTCTCAAATTTATTTTAACATTTTATAAATGATTTATTAATTAAATTTTAATAGATTTTTTACATTTCAAAAAATAATTTTAAATTAATCTTCATGTTGTTTTCCAAACAAATACTATTTGGATTTTACCAAAAATGGGAAAGATATTTTTTTTAACATGTGAGGCATGTATAAAATTTCTTTTCATCACGATCACTCAATTTTTTAAAGATTTTTCTATAATTTTAAAATATTATTTTCAAAGAAACATATTTTAAAAATATTTTTCAAACTTTTAGTTTTAATAAAATATTTCCAAATTGAAAATCATATTTTCTTCGATGATATTTTTAAAGCTATTTTATGGTATTTATATTCATCAATAACAATAAACCATTATTTAACTTATAATTCATTAGGAATATGTTTTATTGATACAATAATTATTATTTAAATGGATTTTTTATGATAATTTTGTCTAATTAAAGTATTATTATTCACTTTTGTGATTCATTTTTGTAGTAATTAACATTCCCTTGAAATATTCACTTTTTTGTGATCATTGGACATTCAATTTCTGTCACGACCCGCCCTCGGGGTCCGTGCCGTGACTACCCCAAGCCCGCCTTCCATAGGCCAGGGGCTGGCGACTAGCACCAAGGCGTAAATCCCAGTAAAAAGGGAAGGCATTGCCTTTGAAAAGTAACCAACACCACAGAGTAAGCAAGCGGAAAGTAAACACTAAACAAGCAGAGTACAACTGAAAGTGCGGAAAAGTAAATGGTCCAGAATACAAACCCAAACTGAAAGTAAAGTACAACTCGAAAAGGGAAAAACAGCAACTGTAAAGTAATAGCCGCTACTCCGAGCTGTCCACCGGAAATCCCACCTGAAGGGTGGGTACAGATAGCTCCTCTGCTCCACGGGTCCCGCCGTCCGCTCCGTGCATGTCCCGCCTAGTGGTCCACCTCCGGGTACCGTCCCGCTCTACAAGCCTCAGCTAAGTCAACGATGTCCGTCGTCTGCAACCAACACAACGTAGTGCGGGCGAAGCCCGTGCAGGGGTGAGTATAAGCTACTCAGTAGGGACCCCGAGACCCCTGAAGGTCTCTCAAATCCACAAAGGATAAACCACGAAGAAAAGTAACAATCACGAAGTAACATCCGACACTGCTTAGGTATATGCCCATACATATACCTAAGTCATCAATTCAAATACGCTCCAACCTCCGATCCCAAGTACAACTCAGTCCACACAGGATAGTAAACGTATTCCACATAGGAAAGCAAAACATAATCCACACAGGATTGCACAACACAATCCACACAGGAAAGCAACAGGATTCAGCTCACACAGGTATACCTCTTCAAGGACGATAAAGATGATCATTGATCCATCTAAGTCGTCGGACCCACGAAGGATCGATAGGTAACTAACCCCCGCAGAAGACCCACACAGGATCGGGCTCACACAGAACCTGTAGGCGCTGGCTCACACAGAACCGCTGAGCGCAAGGACCCACACAGGATCGGGCCCACACAGGACCTGTAGCACTGATCCACGTAGGATCGCTGAGTGCTGTAGTCGTCGTCGTCGAATCCACACAGGATCTCTGTACTGTCGTCGTCGAATCCACACAGGATCTCTGTACTGTCGTCGTCGCAGTCACAGTAGCAGTCGTAGCAGTAGAACAGTCGCAGCCAGCACTAGGGTTCCCGCACACAGCAAGCTCGTTCGGAGGGTCCGTTCCACGAGCCGAGAGGCTGATACATCAACTGTCACGAAGACCGAAGTTGATGTATCCAAAAGTTCCGTATCGCCAACAGGAACTCAACGCAACAGACGGCGCGTCGATCGGACGCCCGGTCTGAGAGTTATTGGCATTTTCGTCTCCGGGGCCCGGTTGGTTTTTAAGGCAAAACCAACCCGACCGTACTCCACCTGCGTCCAAAACTCGGTCGGAGTATGCCAAAAGATCCGTCTCACTAAGAGGAACACTACGCGACTGACGGCACGACAATCGGACGTCCGTAGCTCAAGATATGAGCGTTTCCGCTCCGAAGGCCCGGTTGGTTTCGTGAACGAACCAACCCGGCCGAACTCAAAGTAACCCGAAACCTTGAGTGCGATATACCGAAACGACCGTCTCGATCCAAGGATCGCGTTGCCGCTGACGGTTCGTCGATCGGAGGTCCGAGGCTCAAGTTATGAGCCAAAAACCAAATCTGGTTCGAAACGGGGGGGTCCGGGTCCGGGCCGACCCGGCCCGACCCCGCCGGGGGTGGCGCGGCAACCGGCGGCGGAGGCCGGCGGCGGCGCGGCGGCGGGCCGCGGCGGCGGGCGCTGGCGCCGCACGAGGGTGGCACGCGGGGTGACAAACCCACGCGTTTTGAGGGGTGGCGCGGCCTTTGTGCCGCGCCGGTTTCTTTTAAACCCCCCCCCCCCCACGTGGGGGGCCTGCTGGCACCGAACCAAGGGGGCCGGTTGCCCCCTTCCCTCAAGAACCGCCCCCCCCCCCCCCCCCTCATTAAGAGGGGGGTTTTGTTGAACCGGCCGGGGGATTTATTCCCCCGGTTTTATGCCATCCGGCCGGCCAGCTGGCCGGCCGGTTTTTACCAACGGGACCGGAAATTCCGGTCCCGCCTTCGACTTCTGACGCCGGCGGCCCGGCTGCCGGTCTCCTCTTCCGCCGCGGCCCGGAACCGGCCGCGGTCTTTTCGTCCCGCCGCGGCCCGGAACCGGCCGCGGTCTCCTCGTCCCGCCGCGGCCCGGAACCGGCCGCGGTGTTCGTCGTCCGGCGCGGTGCGACGGCACCGCGCCCCCTTCGCCGTGCCATGATTCTTTTCAACGCGGCGCGACGGCGTCGTGTTCTTGAAGATTTTTCCTTGACGTAGTGCGACGGCGCCGCGTAAATTATTTGTACGATCATCCGCGTGGTGCGACGGCACCACGCCACTTGCTTCCACCCGCATGAATAAACATGAACGATGGAGGGGGGTTCGGCCGTGTTCATGCGGTCCGGCCCCCCTCGCGTTAACTATAACACTTAAATAAAATATTTCAAAGCCTCGCGTATACATGCGATCCACGAGCAAGAAATGGAATAATTAAAGAATGAAACAACAACCCCTACCTTGGGTTTAAGATTCGAAGATTCGTCTACGTTCCGCGGAAGACGGCGTCGCGGAGGTCGGGCGTCGCGGTCGTCGTTCGTCAAATCCGTTGACGAAGAGATATGCCCGAAGAGACACGTCGTTGGCGGATCTTCGTTTGCCGACGAAGAAGGTCCGAGGAGGAAGCGGCGTTCTCTCTTGTTGACACCGAGGACGAAGAAGAGAGGCGTCGTTCTTCGTCGGAGTTTGAGCGTTCTTCGTTCTTCGTCAGAGCTTGAAGATGAAGAAGAAGCTCTCCAAAAGCTCTCAAGAAGACAAACCAAGAACTCAAAATAAAATAAGACTACATCTTATCTTATTAACACATAACACAAAAGAATTTCTAATGTTTGAAATTTAAAAGAGTTTAACTCCCACAATTAATTAAGAGTAACTTAAGCCAATTAAGAGGGGGTTAAGGGAACTTGAAAAGTCTAGGGGTTCGTGTGGACCCCACCACACTTAATCCTCCCAAGGGAGGTTAAGTGGGCGTGGGTCCCACTTCCAACCCCCTTTGGTAGGATTTTAACAAACTAAAAATAAAATTTGTCTTACACAAATTTTATTTAACTCAACTGAAAACCCCAAAACTTAACTTTCAACCCGCAACAAACGCAACTCCCGAAAAGGTCTCTTTAAGCGAATATCGGCGCTGCGAGCTCATCGGTGCCCTCAGATTTCAATTCCGAGCACCGGATCAAAAGTTAGGAATTCCCGCTCGTTCGTTCACTGAACTTACCCGAGCCAAACTTCGGAAATTAATTCCGGGCACTCCGGGCCTCGGAATCAGGTGCCGTCAGAAACCGCGCTCTTGTAAAATTCTAAAGAAAATTAAGAAAAAAATTTCCTTTGAATTTTACGGGTCTTTACATTACTCCCACCTCAGGGCTTTACGTCCCCATAAAGATACATCAAAACTAGGGAAACAAATGAGGGTACTGAGCACGCATTTGAGCCTCCCGCTCCCATGTGCTCTCCTGGAGATTCCCGTGTTGCCATCTGATGCGCACAAGAGGAATCGATCGCCCACGCAGGACCCGCTCCTGTCGATCCTCTATCTCCACCGGGACCTCCGGAAAAGTCGCCCCATCGTCAACGTCAAGTTCCCCATGATCAATGATGTGCGTCGGGTCGTGCACGTATCTCCTCAGCTGAGATACGTGGAAGACGTCGTGCACCCGGTGCAACTGAGGTGGTAGAGCCAGGCGATAAGCCACCTCACCAATCCTGCTAAGAATCTGGAAAGGTCCGATGAAGCGCGGAGATAACTTGCCGCCTCGGCCAAATCTCCGAATACCACGTCGAGGTGAGACCCGCAAGAAGACGTGGTCGCCATCCTCGAACTCCAGTGGCCTCCGCCTCCTGTCAGCGTATGACTTCTGCCGGCTCTGAGCTGTCCTCATCCGCTCCTGGATGACCTGGACCTTCTCTGTCGTGGCCTGGACCATCTCCGGTCCCACCAGTGCTGACTCCCCAGGGTCTGTCCAGCACAAAGGAGATCTACATGGTCGGTCGTACAACGCCTCGTACGGTGCCATCCCGATGGTGGAGTGGTAGCTGTTGTTGTACGCGAACTCCACCAAGGGTAGGTGGTCCTCCCAGCTACGACCAAAGTCGAGGACACATGCGCGGATCATGTCCTCGAGAGTCTGAATGGTCCTCTCCGTCTGACCATCCGTCTGAGGGTGAAAAGCTGTGCTAAGACGTAGCTGTGTACCGAACGCCTCCTGTAACCCCTTCCAAAGCCGGGAAGTAAAGCGGGCATCTCGATCGGAAACGATAGATGATGGCACGTCGTGGAGCCGCACAATCTCCTGAACGTAGAGACGTCCCAAGCTCTCCACTGAGCCCTGCTCTCTGATGGGTAAGAAGTGTGCCGACTTGGTGAGTCGGTCAACAATCACCCAGATGGAGTCGTGACCTCTGGAAGTGCGTGGAAGTACAGTCACGAAGTCCATAGATATGCCGTCCCACTTCCACTCCGGAACCTCCAAGGGTTGTACCAAGCCTGCTGGTACCTGATGCTCTGCCTTCACCTGCTGACAGGTGAGGCATCGAGAAACGAACTCTGCTACAGCCTTCTTCATGCCCGGCCACCAGTGCTGTCGTCTGAGGTCCTGGTACATCTTCGCCACTCCAGGATGTACCGCCAAAGGAGAAGTGTGAAACTCTCTCAGCACTTCCTCTCGCAAAGCTACTGGTA
Source organism: Viscum album (assembly GCA_963277665.1). Classification (NCBI taxonomy): domain Eukaryota; kingdom Viridiplantae; phylum Streptophyta; class Magnoliopsida; order Santalales; family Viscaceae; genus Viscum; species Viscum album. Next base: position 253,131,843 of record OY728128.1, on the reverse strand, counting down.
CCATGGTACGTCCTCTGAAAAGGATGTCGTGCTCTACTCCAAGGGAGAAACCATCAGGTGCCTGTCCCGAGGATATCTGTGCACGCCGTGTCTCACAGTCAGCGTCCCCATGCTGTGCCTCCCTGACTCACTGCAGTAGTGGAGGAGTGACTGTGAGAGACTGAAGAAAGGCTGCTCCATCTCTATCCACGAAGGATATCTGCAAAGAGGCTAGCTGCTTCGTTGCCTCCTCAAGTAGCTGAATGCCCGTCCTCCTGCTGAGGGCATCGGCTACTACGTTCCCCTTCCCAGGAGTATAGACTATCTCAAAGTCATAGTCCTGGAGGAACTCGAGCCATCGTCGCTGTCTCAGGTTCAGGTCCTTCTGCGAGAAGATATACCTGAGACTCTGATGATCGGAAAAGACTATAAAGCGCTCGCCCATCAGATAGTGTCGCCATGTCTTCAGAGCGAAGACCACTGCTGCTAACTCCAGGTCATGGGTAGCGTAGTTCTGCTCATGCGGCCTCAACTGTCGTGATCCATAGGCGATCACTGCCCGCTCCTGCATCAGAACACATCTGAGTCCGGTCCCTGATGCATCGCAGTAGACTACGTACCCTACTCCCTCCTCAGGCAACCTCAAGATAGGTGCGCTAGTCAATCTCTGTCTCAGCTCCTGGAAGCTCTGCTGACATCTGTCTGACCACACGAAGGGTTTCCCCTTCTTCGTCAAAGCTGTGAGTGATGCTGCAACTCTGGAGAAGTTCGGCACAAATCTCCGATAGTATCCAGCTAGTCCCAAGAAACTCCGAACCTCAGTCACGCTCCTGGGTGGCTCCCATGCTAACACAGCCTCAATCTTCGCGGGATCCACTGCAACTCCCGCCTCAGAGATAACGTGTCCCAAAAAGTGGACCTCACGTATCCAGAATTGGTACTTCGAGAGCTTACCATAAAGCTGGTGCTCTCGGAGTGTGTCAAGAACAACTCGCAAGTGATAGGCGTGCTCCTCCTCTGTCGTAGAGTAAATCAGAATGCCGTCGATGAAGACTACAACAAACCGATCGAGGTATGGCTGAAAGATCCTGTTCATAAGATCCATGAACACTGCTGGAGCATTGGTTACACCGAAAGGCATAACCAAGAACTCATAGTGGCCATACCGACATCTGAAGGCTGTCTTCTGTACATCCTCGTCTCTGACTCTGAGCTGATGATAGCCTGACCTGAGGTCTATCTTCGAGAACCATCGTGCTCCCTTGAGCTGATCAAAGAGGTCATCAATCCTCGGTAGCGGATACTTGTTCCTCACTGTCACCTGGTTCAGGCGACGATAGTCAACACAAAGTCGCAAGCTCCCGTCCGCCTTCTTGGCGAACAATATCGGGGAAGCCCAGGGTGAAACACTGGGTCGGATGAACCCCTTGCCCTGCAAGTCCTCCAACTGTACCCGTAGCTCTCGAAGCTCGGCGGGGGCCATCCGATATGCTGGAGTGGATATCGGGGCTGTCCCGGGGTACAAGTCAATATAAAAGTCTACCTCTCTGCGAGGAGGTAGCCCTGGAACATCGTCGGGAAAAACGTCCGTAAACTGATCCACCACTGCAGGAAAACCAGGACTCTGCACGTCAACTGCTCCAAGGATAAGGCTAGCCAAATGATGAGTGATGGGCTGTCCTCTCCTCCGCGGAAGTCCATCCTGTGCTGCTAAGGCTCCCTTCTCGCCGGTGAAGGTGAACCTGCTCCCGTCGGTGCGTACACATCGCACCTTGCGCCTAAAACAGTCAATCTGTGCATGGACCGTAGACAGCCAATCCATGCCCAAGATGACGTCGTAAGGCCTCAACGCTGCTACAAGAAGATCCCAGCCGAAGCTCTCGCCTCCTAGAGTAAGCTCACACTGCCGGCACCAGTGCGTAATCGTCGAGTCTGCTCCCGTAGGAGTCTCTAGCCGTAAAGATCGAGCCAACGGCTCTGTCGGAATCTCCGAGCTCCGAACAAGGGCAGCGGCTATGAAAGAATGACTCGCTCCTGTGTCTATAAGAACTGCAGCAAGGGTGGAATAGACACAGATAGTACCTCGAATCATCTCGGGTGCGCCGTGGTCGTAGGCCTCTGCTGCCTGGAGCTGTGTCTGTCGCTTCCCGCCAGCTCCCTGTGGTCGGGGTGGACCTCCTGGTGGTGGTGGTGGTAGAGCCTCAAAGCGTCGGCCACCACCAGCTGCTCGTCCAGCTCCTCTGCCTCGTCCGCCTCCTCCCTGCGGACCGCCACGGTCGACCCTCTGCCTCTGCCTCGGTGGTCCATCAACTGTCTGCTGCTCCTCGGCACGACGGGTCGGGCAGTCACGAGCCATGTGGCCCTGCCCGCCGCACGAGTAGCACTGTCTGCCTCTCGGAAGACTGGCTCCGCGCTGTGTGCCCCGCACTGCTGAGCCAGTGCCCGGAGGTCGTCGGCCCGAAGGTCTGGTCTGTCTGGACCCCTGAGTCATCCGTTGACTGCCTGCTACAGATGACTCTGCCACGTGCCGCCCTGCGGTGGGTCTCTGTGCTGGTGTAGACTCAGCAAGGAAGCTCTCGATCAGAAGGGCCCGCTCCAGTACTCCTGTCTGAGTCGGTATGCTGAGGGAGATCAGCGATGCCCTGATCTCGTGTCTCAAACCCTGCTCGAAGGTCTGGGCCCGAAAGAATGGGTCCCGTACCATGTCGGTCGAGTAGCGCGAGAGATCGGTAAATCTTGCCGAGTACTGAGCGACCGTCATGATGCCCCGTCGCAGCTGTAGAAGCTCCTGGATACGCACCGCACGAAGGGTGGCTGGGACGAACTCCGAGCGGAAGAGGCTCTCAAAGTCCGTCCAAAGTAGAGATGTCTCATCGTGCACCTGGAGCATCAAGCTCCACCATCGCCCTGCTGCTGCGTGTAGTAGGCTCGCAGCGAGGATCACCATGAGGTCTGCAGGTGTCCTCACTAGCCTAAACACTCGAACCACTACCTCCAGCCAGTCCTCTGCTGCCTGGGGATCCGTCTCCCCGCGAAACCTGGGTGGTCGCTGGCGCTGAAACTCATGCAGTGCCCTAAGGCGACGTGCATCGTCAGCGGCTGCTGCTGGAAGCATCGGGGGCTCGGCGGGTAAAGCTACCGCCGGTGCCACTACTGGAAAAGGGCCCTGCACCGAGGCCTCGTCGCTCGGTGGGCTGTCATCTCGCTCGACTCTCGGAACCCTAGCTGGCTGCCGTCGTGGGGCCATCCTGAAAAGGAAACAGGTGCGCCACGGTCAGAACAGTATACCTGGTGAGCTGATATAAGTAATCACAAAGAAAACTTTGAAACACACACGCAATCAATGTTTTCGTGCATTAAGTCGGAAATCAGAAGTCAGGGTCCTGGTGTACGGATACGTCGGCCGCCGCACCAACACTGGACTCCCTGGACTGATATCCACACTCAATACGCTAAACATTATTGCTTCACATAGAAAAGATCAGAGTTCGCGGTAGAACCGAACTCCTTTGATACCAATTTGTCACGACCCGCCCTCGGGGTCCGTGCCGTGACTACCCCAAGCCCGCCTTCCATAGGCCAGGGGCTGGCGACTAGCACCAAGGCGTAAATCCCAGTAAAAAGGGAAGGCATTGCCTTTGAAAAGTAACCAACACCACAGAGTAAGCAAGCGGAAAGTAAACACTAAACAAGCAGAGTACAACTGAAAGTGCGGAAAAGTAAATGGGCCAGAATACAAACCCAAACTGAAAGTAAAGTACAACTCGAAAAGGGAAAAACAGCAACTGTAAAGTAATAGCCGCTACTCCGAGTTGTCCACCGGAAATCCCACCTGAAGGGTGGGTACAGATAGCTCCTCTGCTCCACGGGTCCCGCCGTCCGCTCCGTGCACGTCCCGCCCAGTGGTCCACCTCCGGGTACCGTCCCGCTCTACAAGCCTCAGCTAAGTCAACGCTGTCCGTCGTCTGCAACCAACACAACGTAGTGCGGGCGAAGCCCGTGCAGGGGTGAGTATAAGCTACTCAGTAGGGACCCCGAGACCCCTGAAGGTCTCTCAAATCCACAAAGGATAAACCACGAAGAAAAGTAACAATCACGAAGTAACATCCGACACTGCTTAGGTATATGCCCATACATATACCTAAGTCATCAATTCAAATACGCTCCAACCTCCGAGCCCAAGTACAACTCAGTCCACACAGGATAGTAAACGTATTCCACATAGGAAAGCAAAACATAATCCACACAGGATTGCACAACACAATCCACACAGGAAAGCAACAGGATTCAGCTCACACAGGTATACCTCTTCAAGGACGATAAAGATGATCACTGATCCATCTAAGTCGTCGGACCCACGAAGGATCGATAGGTAACTAACCCCCGCAGAAGACCCACACAGGATCGGGCTCACACAGAACCTGTCGGCGCTGGCTCACACAGAACCGCTGAGCGCAAGGACCCACACAGGATCGGGCCCACACAGGACCTGTAGCACAGATCCACGTAGGATCGCTGAGTGCTGTAGTCGTCGTCGTCGAATCCACACAGGATCTCTGTACTGTCGTCGTCGAATCCACACAGGATCTCTGTACTGTCGTCGTCGCAGTCACAGTAGCAGTCGTAGCAGTAGAACAGTCGCAGCCAGCACTAGGGTTCCCGCACACAGCAAGCTCGTTCGGAGGGTCCGTTCCACGAGCCGAGAGGCTGATACATCAACTGTCACGAAGACCGAAGTTGATGTATCCAAAAGTTCCGTATCGCCAACAGGAACTCAACGCAACAGACGGCGCGTCGATCGGACGCCCGGTCTGAGAGTTGTTGGCATTTTCGTCTCCGGGGCCCGGTTGGTTTTTAAGGAAAAACCAACCCGACCGTACTCCACCTGCGTCCAAAACTCGGGCGGAGTATGCCAAAAGATCCATCTCACTAAGAGGAACACTACGCGACTGACGGCACGTCAATCGGACGTCCGTAGCTCAAGATATGAGCGTTTCCGCTCCGAAGGCCCGGTTGGTTTCGTGAACGAACCAACCCGGCCGAACTCAAAGTAACCCGAAACCTTGAGTGCGATATACCGAAACGACCGTCTCGATCCAAGGATCGCGTTGCCGCTGACGGTTCGTCGATCGGAGGTCCGAGGCTCAAGTTATGAGCCAAAAACCAAATCTGGTTCGAAACGGGGGGGTCCGGGTCCGTGCCGACCCGGCCCGACCCCCCCGGGGGTGGCCCGGCAACCGGCGGCGGAGGCCGGCGGCGGCGCGGCGGCAGGCCGCGGCGGCTGGCGCTGGCGCCGCACGAGGGTGGCACGCGGGGTGACAAACCCCCGCGTTTTGAGGGGTGGCGCGGCCTTTGTGCCGCGCCGGTTTCTTTTAAAACCGCCCCCCCCCCCACGTGGGGGCCTGCTGGCACCGAACCAAGGGGGCCGGTTGCCCCCTTCCCTCAAGAACCGCCCCCCCTCATTAAGAGGGGGGTTTTGTTGAACCGGCCGGGGGATTTATTCCCCCGGTTTTATGCCATCCGGCCGGCCAGCTGGCCGGCCGGTTTTTACCAACGGGACCGGAAATTCCGGTCCCGCCTTCGACTTCCGACGCCGGCGGCCCGGCCGCCGGTCTCCTCTTCCGCCGCAGCCCGGAACCGGCCGCGGTCTTTTCGTCCCGCCGCGGCCCGGAACCGGCCGCGGTCTCCTCGTCCCGCCGCGGCCCGGAACCGGCCGCGGTGTTCGTCGTCCGGCGCGGTGCGACGGCACCGCGCCCCCTTCGCCGTGCCATGATTCTTTTCAACGCGGCGCGACGGCGTCGTGTTCTTGAAGATTTTTCCTTGACGTAGTGCGACGGCGCCGCGTAAATTATTTGTACGATCATCCGCGTGGTGCGACGGCACCACGCCACTTGCTTCCACCCGCATGAATAAACATGAACGATGGAGGGGGGTTCGGCCGTGTTCATGCGGTCCAGCCCCCCTCGCGTTAACTATAACACTTAAATAAAATATTTCAAAGCCTCACGTAGACATGCGATCCACGAGCAAGAAATGGAATAATTAAAGAATGAAACAACAACCCCTACCTCGGGTTTAAGATTCGAAGATTCGTCTACGTTCCGCGGAAGACGGCGTCGCGGAGGTCGGGCGTCGCGGTCGTCGTTCGTCAAATCCGTTGACGAAGAGATATGCCCGAAGAGACACGTCGTTGGCGGATCTTCGTTTGCCGACGAAGAAGGTCCGAGGAGGAAGCGGCGTTCTCTCTTGTTGACACCGAGGACGAAGAAGAGAGGTGTCGTTCTTCGTCGGAGTTTGAGCGTTCTTCGTTCTTCGTCAGAGCTTGAAGATGAAGAAGAAGCTCTCCAAAAGCTCTCAAGAAGACAAACCAAGAACTCAAAATAAAATAAGACTACATCTTATCTTATTAACACATAACACAAAAGAATTTCAAATGTTTGAAATTTAAAAGAGTTTAACTCCCACAATTAATTAAGAGTAACTTAAGCCAATTAAGAGGGGGTTAAGGGAACTTGAAAAGTCTAGGGGTTCGTGTGGACCCCACCACACTTAATCCTCCCAAGGGAGGTTAAGTGGGCGTGGGTCCCACTTCCAACCCCCTTTGGTAGGATTTTAACAAACTAAAAATAAAATTTGTCTTACACAAATTTTATTTAACTCAACTGAAAACCCCAAAACTTAACTTTCAACCCGCAACAAACGCAACTCCCGAAAAGGTCTCTTTAAGCGAATATCGGCGCTGCGAGCTCATCGGTGCCCTCGGATTTCAATTCCGAGCACCGGATCAAAAGTTAGGAATTCCCGCTCGTTCGTTCACTGAAAGTACCCGAGCCAAACTTCGGAAATTAATTCCGGGCACTCCGGGCCTCGGAATCAGGTGCCGTCTGAAACCGCACTCTTGTAAAATTCTAAAGAAAATTAAGAAAAAAATTTCCCTTGAATTTTACGGGTCTTTACAATTTCCTTCTAAATATCAAAATTATTTATCCTGGATATCTAGATTACTTAATATAAATATATATCCTGCATATGGTGTCCTATATTTGAAGTTATTGTTTATCATGGGAAATATTGATAAATCCATATTCTTTACTCAATACGGATATTTGAGGATAAGATACATTATTCTAGAATTAAATCGATTACTCTATATATGAGGAATGATTTAGAAATTTAGTAACATGTGGTTCTAGAATTATATATACCCTATATGAATTGGTAGTATTAGGATTTGAATTTTTAATCTATCATTAAATGGGTTTTTACCCATAGTTCTAAAATTTCTTATGAAAGGTCTTTACAGTAGATATATTATGATGCCTGAGATCATGATGTCGAATAATTAAGAATTTCCTTCATTAATAATTAAATTATTATTATACCTGATATTTTTAAAATTATATTATCTATGAATTCATTTCATTCTTATTTATTTGTTAAATGAATGTGTTTTTACTTATTTACCTTTTCATATTAATTATAAAGTATCTATTCATGATAGTCATGTTATTTAAATGAAATGTATTTTTAGTTATTTGTCATGCCATATTTGTTATTCTTTATCTACTCATCATAGTAAATTTATTTAAATGAAATTTATGATTATATATTTAAATTTCCATATTGATTAGACCATATTTATTATTTTTAATTTAATCATGATATCTTTCGATTTATGTAAATCTTATAGAGCATTTGAGCTCACCCTTATTTTATTTCCTTTCCTAGGAATACATAACATTTAATATGAATTATATGAAATAATATTCTATGGGGATAATTATATTCTAAAAAAATTATGTTACAATTTTTTATTCAAATTTAATTAAAGGAACAGGTATATATCTTGTTTACCATGACTACTAAAAAATTTGGCCCCTCGGGATGCGATTCTTTGTATATTTTTCCAATGTAATAAATAATAATACATCTCCAGGTTTCTATGGTTGGAGTTATTATATAATTTTACTAATATTATTACATATTTAGAATTAGTACATTCAAAATTGGTAAATAGGCCCCCTTTTGTCAATATGAATAGTAACCATAATAGAATTTATCACCTTAGGAAAGGGTAAATCAGAATAATCGAGGTTAAAAATAAGTGATAAGGATATATTTACGCATCATAATTATTATTAGATGAATTGAATTTTACCCTTCTCACCTTAGTCCCTAATTTGACTTGTTTAATGGAAATTTTACCATGAAACTGACCAATATATTATTTAAATCAAATAAAGTTGCAAAATTTCACTTTCTTAGTTTAAAATATTTATTATGTTTCCACATAAGTAAAAAATTAAGTTAAAAAATAATAAAAATATATATTTTTATCATAATAAACTTATATTTATTATGATATTTTATTTATTATTTTCAGGTATTAAATGATTACACAATACTGAAACAGTATTTATTCAATTAAAAGTAAAATAAATGATATTAAAATTATTAAAGGTGATATAATTTGACCGATTAAATGTGTTCCAAGATTTTTATATTTTAATATTCCATATAATTGTTTTTCTAAAGGATTATATTTTAATTATAATTTTTTATGTATCACTTTTAAGTTGAATTTAATTAATAGTGTCAAATAAAAATTAATAATATTTTATCAAAATAATATTTTATTAAATTATTTTTAAATCATAAAAATATTAAATAGAAAAAATTATATAATATATGGTCTAAAATTTCATACCTTTCCCATTTATTATCCATTTGTTACCTTGTATTTAAAATTAAAACAATTTAAGGGTGAAAACAAATCTGCTGTGGTTAAAGTTAAAATTGGTTAACGAAGTGGTTAATAAAAAATATATGGCTTAAAATAACACCAAAACATGTTCAAATTTAATTTTATAATTATATTAAAATTATTTATTATCTTATATTTAAATAACTATCCATTTGTTGGTATTTGAGCTAGATAGTGAATTTATTATAATTTAGTCTCTTAAGAAATTCCAAAAGTTCTCATCAACTCAATTATAAAAGGGACCCTCCCCCTAACTTATTTACACCACTTTCAGCCTTATAAATTGACCATAACCTAACTAAATACCTTCTTAACTTCCTTTTAAACATTCTAGAGGTTCTGTTTATCCAAATTGACCAACTCTAGGATCTTTAAGAGGAGATCTAAAGGAGGTCTTTCAAAAAAAGGTAATCTCCTTAATCGATCACTTTATTTTTACTACTTATTTACCACCTATAAATCAGTAGTATTTATCAAAAAATAATAACTTAATTATCCTAAATATACTTAAATTTTATTATTATTATTAATTCACCATTATCCATCATCATTCCAATCCAATGGGAAGTGAAATTATCGCTCATGTGTGCGTATGACTTTCCGTCTCCATGTAGCGATACAATTATTTTTCCATCACGATATTTCAAAGATAATTATTGTGAAGGTTTTAAAGTTTATATATGATATTTGTTAAATTATTATTCTTTTTGAATCATAATATAACATATAATTTCTATCCTTCAAAACTTTTTGAAAATGATAACGTCGATTATGATATGTGTAGACTACCACCTCGACGAAGTGATGTGAGTTGTTTTTAATTTATATTATACATGCATGGTAATAAGTATATATTTAATGAATTTATATTATATATATGTCATAATAATTATATTATAAATTTAAATTAATATTTACCTTTCCTTTCTTCCATCTATCGAAAAATAAAAATAGTGTTCACGCATGCGTATTGTCTACCATCTCAATGAATGGTGTAATTCATTTTTTATATCTCAAATTTTTATGAATAATTATTAATATTTAATATATATATATATATGATTTTTTAAAATTATTACCATTATTTAAATAATGTTAAATTACCAAATTATAAGGATCAGGACTACCGAACCTAAACATGGTTGGAAAACGAAGCATTCATCACCCAAAATAATGATTTTAATAAAAAATTAGTAATATATTGGTGAAATGATGTCATAAATGAATCATAAATTATATTATAGATATGAATATTTTTATTTAATACATGTATAATAAATCAATATATATTATATAGGAGGTTTTAATGATAATGATAAAAGGTGATACTTGAGGTAACATATTTATATTCCAATCCAATTTTAATCAAGACTGTTTATACGTGAATTTACATTGATGAAATTATATAATAATTATCTATTTAATCCCTATAATTTTATTATCATATGGTTATATGTTGAAAATATATGTTTTCTTTCATTTTTCGCACATTAATTATTTAACATATCAAAAATAGTGTTTAATGAAAATCAACTTTATTTCTCTCTTTGGTCTAAAATCCTTTTTATTCCATAAACATATTTTCCAAAATTGTTTTCAATAATGATATTAATATTATTCTATGATTTTTTAAATAAATATTTATCCTTGATTTAATTTTTACAAAAACTTTATATGTAATATTCTTTTCATTTTATGAATGAGTTGATTTTATATAAGAATATGAAAGGAATGTTTTCTTTTAAATAATATGGAATGAAAAAAATTATCACTATCCTGAACACTAAATACCTTAAAGATTCCATTAAAATTTTCCATTAAAATTTTTAAATAAAAATTGTTCTATATTATTTTAAAACTTTTTAAGTTTTTAAAAATTGTTTTTTGAATGAAAAGGGTATTTTCCACAAGAATTTTTTTAATGATCATTTAATACTATTTATATTATTCAAGGAAAAATCCAATGGTGATTATATTGTTTTTATATGGATGTGATACAATTATAACATTTTTTATTCCATTAGACGGTCTTTTTTATAATGATTATATGCTTATGAAGCCCATTTTTATGGGTTATGCTGAAATTTGATGAAATATAGAACCCATTTTCTTTACATGGGTGATGATATGATGATAAAATGTATGTTTTATTATCTCATAGAACATATATGTATGGATTTAATTATTTTATTAGTGGGAATTATATCTCTCTCTAATTCATTGGGAAAAGTATTATATCTCATGATATAGTTATGGGAATCCCATTAACGTGTTGGATCCGTTATGTGAAACAAGTTGAAGTGATTGATCTTCTCTAGGTAACAAGTTTATGTTCTTGATAAACTATGGAAAATAGGTTTTTATTCCTAATATTATGGTCTTTTTAGTTAATCTTGACATATTAAATGGTTTCTATACTTATGATGGTGACACACACATTTATGAAATAAAATTATTCTTCATGATTTAGTTATGATGATTTATCATTCTTATTATTCATGTCTTTTAAAATGATAAAGTTTTATGCCCTAACTCGTGCTTATGATATTTTTCAGATTGGTTTGTAACTTTTTAAATTATGTTTATGATCTTATACCCTCATGATTATCTTATGTTTTCATATGATCATCGATTAATATCTCCCAGGATTACCCATAGTGGGAATATAATATCACCCTTTCTTAGGTTTCATTTCCCTAGGTAATGAATAAAGTTTTAAGTAGGGTATGCCTATGAAGAGTACTATGTGGGAAGATATTTATGGGAGATACTAAATAACTTTCATGAAATAATAAGATTTTCTATCTAGTCTCCAAAGACTCTAAATATTTATGGTTCTTCCATGGATCAAAATGTTATGAATTCAATATTCATTTAAAAATATTTAATATTTATGTATGAAAATATAGGGTCACTATAGTTGGTATAAGAGGAGGTTTTAGTCAATAATTGGATATTAGGGTTAGAAAACATATATTAAAACTCTGGTGAGACGTCTAGGTCTATAATAAAATCCTATTTTTTTGGTAATGATCATGAATGACCAAGGTTAAACATAAGGTTTCAAAGAAGAAGGTGTCACGATTTATACATTTTTCATAATTATGTGGTTTTCCACTATGATTATTGTTTTTCACACTCTTATTTTGATTTTATTCAATGCATGTAATCTGAAGGAATAATTTTAATGTTGAATATAATGGAAAATGAAATTATTTTCCTTATGAGAAACCAAATTTTATTTAATCTATAATATATAATATTATTGTTATACTCACACAACTTTCTCCAGTAATGAGTCATGCCAAGTTTCCAAATGATAAATATAGAGAACAATGTATTGTTCAATATTTTATAGGGAAAAAACCACTTTCTTTTAGTGGATCCATTTATCCACTAGTTTTTATACAATGGATCAGGAACATTGAAAAATATTTTATGTTCCTTAATGATCGGGACATGAAAAGTTTGTCCTATATGTTTATTATCTATAAGGTGAAGTGGATAAATAGTGGAATCTTGTTAATAATAAGAGTCAAGAGTAATAAATTAAATCCATGCAATGGGAGTAGTTTATGGGGATATTATTGAGTAAGTACTTTCCTTATATTCTATGTACAAATATAGAGAGGGAAATCCTTGAGCTGAAGAAAAAGTATGATGAATCCATTGTACCTATGAGGTAAATTTTACATGACTTGAATGGTATATCTTTTATTTTAATATATTCCTTGAAAGTAAAATTGATTGATTCTTTGGTGTCTTAAAACCAAGTCTCCAAAAGTAATTGGATATAAGATACATCAATTTCTACAAATAAATAGTTCAATGTTTACTCAAAGTAGAAATAAAAATTTCATATTCCCACCATTCTCGTGGTTTCCATAACAAAAGGAAGATCGATTCCCATGTAAAATCGAATAAATAACATGGAGGAAAGAATTTTCATCCATATGCGTGCCAAAAATATGGGAAGAAACTTTGAGATAATTTATTGAATTGAACTGTAAGGTTCCTTAAATGTGGAAATTTGTGTCATAATTTCCATGAATGTCAAAAAGGGATGAATATTTCAGTTAATGAAATGAAAGAAAAGAAGATTCCAACTAATGAACTACCCATAGTCCAATTATTCTAAGGAAATTAATATGGTAATTCATCTAACTAGTGCATGAATCCAAAGTTTTTGGATGATCATCATCAAAAACCTATTAAGCCTAAAGACAAAAGGTAATATCATGCATTCACTACTACTGAAGTGGGTTATTATATTGATGTGTTGAAAGGTACAATTATCATTCACTCTAGAAAAGTTGATGACTTATTTGATTAAATATATATCCACTCTTTTAGATGTAAGAAATTTTATAAGTTTGTCACAGTATAAACCCAATTATTAGATATTGAGCTAGATTTTAAAACTTATAATGGTATGATGATCGCATATCAAGTATATTGTTCCTATCCGATTAAAGTTTGTGGGAATGTGATTCCTGTAAATATTTTGATTCTACCTTTAGTTTAATTGGATGTGATTCTAGGAGTGTATTGGATTTCTTTATATGGATCTTATACCAATTGACTATAAGGGAAGTCTCATTCTCTATTCCAAATGAATCTATTATCATTTATTGATGTGAGGATGAATATTAACTTCTAATGGAAATTATTTCCATCTTGTGGGTATTAATTCTAATACATTAAGGTTATTTATCCCATATGGCTAAGGAAAATCTCAATATTAAGGAGAAAATTATCGTAAAATAATTTTTTGATTTATTTCTAGATGAATTACCAAGTCCACCACTATTTCCTAAAGTTGAGTTTTCAATTTAACTCATACCTAGTTCTATGGATATTTCAAAAAATCCTTATATAATAGACCAAATTGAGTTGTAGTAATATAAGAAGGAACTATAGGAGAATCTTGATAATAGATTCATATTCCCTAGTGTGTTACCATAGGGTATACCTATTCTATTTTTTAAGAGAACAGAAGGGACAATGAATCTTTTCATTTATTATTGATAATTTAACAAAATCACTATCAAGAACAAGTATCTTCTCCCTTGTATTGATGACTTATTTGATCAACTACATATATATAAATACTTTTAAAATATTGAACATCAATCTGGATATCGTAAATTGATATTTAAAAAAGTGGATATACACAATATGACCTTCCGTACAAGGTATGAACTATATAAATTTTTAGTGATTATTTTTAGTCTTACTAATTCCCCCTCTAACTTCATGGATTTAATGAATAGAGTCTTTAGATATTACTATGATCAGTTTTTGATAGTATTTATAAATGATATTCTTGTATATTCAATGATCAAGGAAGATCATGAAGATCACTTTAAGATTCCATTTAAGACCCTGAGAAAGGATAATATTAATGAAAAAATTACCAATTTTGAATTTTTTCTTAAACAATTTTCATTCTTGGGTCATATAATATCAAGTGAGGGTATATAAGTAGATCATTTAAAGATATAATTTATTGATAAATGGAATAGACCAACCATGTTTAACTAAATCCATAGTTTTTTTATATTTTCTAGATATTATCATTTTTCTGTGAGATATTTATCATGATTATCTAATCCACTCACCAAGTTTAATTAGAAAGGGTTTAAGTTCATGTGGATGGAGGAATGTGAGAATAATTTCAAGGAGTTGAAAATAATGTTGGTTAGTTAACCTGGGCTTACACTACCCTACAATGGTGAAAGTTTTGTGATCTATAATGATGCATCGAAGAAGGTTATATGATACATTATCATGAAAAATGATATGGTGATAGTGTATGACTCACACCAATTGACGGCCTATGAGAAAAAATTCCCAAATCATGTCTTGGAGTTAGATATGGTATTTTTTAATTAAATATATAGATACCTATCTTTATAGATAAAGTTATGATATATATACTAATCACAAAAGTTTAAAGTATATATTCATTCCGAAAGGTTTCAATATGTGGAAGAGAATATGGTTGTAGATGATTAAATATTATGACTACTCAGTACATTACCACCTTGGAAAGGCAAATAAGGTGGTAGATGCTTTGAGTTGAATGGATCATGATATCCTACCTATGATGAGGATCACAAAAGATCTAATATTTTTTTATTTTCAAAGGGTGTATCTGTAAATATTGAAGGAAGGGGAGAAATATTATCTTTCTCAAATAAATGTTCAACCATATATCTATGTCAGTATTAAGGAGGTGAAAATAAAGATGTATAGATGAAAAATAAGGTAAGAAATGTTCCTAAGTTCACCTAGATTATGAGTGACTGATAAGGTTTAGGATCCATGTATGTGTCCCATCAATACCAGAATTGAAAAAGGAGTTTTTAAATGAGTCTCATAGTTCATCATTCTCTATTCATCCTTTAATTACTAATATGTATAGAGACATGAAATAATATTTATGGTGGGACAACATAAATAGAGATATCACATAATATGTTTCATTATGTTGGGTATGTCAGTAATTTAACTCTAATAGATAAAATTCTAAGGGGATGTTACACCCATTACCTATACCAGAATGGAAATGGAAAATTTCACCATGGATTTTGTTATCAAACTCCCCAAAACATATAAATTCTATAATGTGATATGGGCTATATTCAATCACCTTAGGAATTCAGTGAAATTCATATCTATAAAATAAGATTTATCTTTTTATCAGGTTTCCATAATATACATTAAGGGTGTGGTAAAACTGCATGGAGTACCACTTTCCATTATTTCTAATCAGGATTCGATGAAAACCTTTATGTTATGGAAAATTCTTTAGCTGGATTTGGATATAGAGTTGAGTTTTAGTATGGTGTATCATCCTCAGATATATAGTCAGTCTAAGAGAACTATTGAAACACTAGAGTATATGATGATATCTTTTTCAATTAATTTAAAATGTATTCAAGATCAACACCTCCCTCTAGTTGAGTTTTCTTACAAAAATAGCTTTCACTCAAGAATTAATATGGATCCTTATGAAGCACTGTATAGAAGGAATTTTTGAACTCAAATATTCTAGGATGAAGTTGTAGAAATAAATTTATTAGAATCTGATATATATGAGGAAATGGTAGATAATTTTAGAACTATTCAGTAGAATGTTAAGGCAGCTCAGAATCAACAAAAGAGTTAGGTTCAAAATCATCGATATGGACATTGGTTTGATGTTAGTGAGAATATTTTTCTATGAATATCTCTCTAAAAGAGGGTTATGAGATTCAATAAGAAAATATAGTTGATACCTAGGTATATTTTCCCCTTTGAGATTCTTGATTGAGTAGGGATGGTAGCTTGTAACTTTGTGCTTCCACCGATCCTTTCTCAAGTTCAAGACATGTTCTATTTATCTCTCCTAAGGAAGTATAAACCTGATCCTTCACATGTACTAAACTAAGAGGTCATACCAATTGAGCATGGTCTGTATAATGAGGAACAACTAGTAGTAGTCCAATATTATAGAGATAATGTACCAAAAAATAAGACTACTCACCAGGTTAATATTCGCTGGAGAAACCTCAAATTCAAAGAAGTTACTTGGGAACCTTATGATGTAATGAAATAGAGATAACTTTATTTGTTTGTATCCAAGTGATGAATTTTCAGGGTGAAATTAATTTTATGGGGATGTAATATAACACCTTGATATTTTTGGAAAAAAATTACCTTTAAATAATTTTATTTCCTTAATAGCTTACTTTACATGCAACACTGAGTTTTAATGAACCACAATATACTATTAAAATAGTGTTGTGTGATTATTATCACCTATCCATTAGATTGGAAGAAATTTATAGTACTAAATAAATTATGAAAAGTATATGGTTTGTACATTTATAAAATTAATTCATTGGTTATCAAATTATTATAATTGAAAATAAAAATTGTTGGAAAATAAAAGTGATGCTTTTTCTAAAAAATGATTTAAATGCATACAATGAATTTGTATATTAATAAATTAAATTTTCCACTATTGGTGAATTATTTTAATGAAATTTATATATTATATATTAAATAAAATGTTTTAACATCTATTTAATTTTTTTTAGTCATGTGATAAGAATAAACCAAGTTTTATGCTTAAAACTATCTTTTTCTAAAAAAATCATTTTTCATTATGTTTTTCACACTTATTTTAAAATTAATTTATATAAATTATAGGTATTGAATTTAATAAAATTTATTCCATACTTATAACCATTTGGTTCAAAATTGGTAAATATCCCCCTTTTATTTTTGGTTAATAGGAATAGTAATTGTGTAAAAATTTATCCCATTGGTAAAGGGTAAATCATGTTAATGTTGGATAAAATTAAGTTATAAGGCTATGATTATTCATCCTAATTATTATTGAATGAATTTTTTCAACCATTATCATATAAGTATTTAATTTTATCTTTTTATGGACACTTTCCCATGAAAATGTCCAATATATTATTTAAATCAAATAAATTTACAAAATATCACTCTCTTAGTTTAAAAAATATATTATGTGTCCACATAGGTAAAAAATTATTTATAAAAAAATAAAAATATATATTTTTATAATAATAAAATTATTTTCATTATGGTATTATATTTATAATTTTTAGGTGTTAAATAATTACCTTAAATACTTATATAACATCGAAAGAGTGTTTATTTAATTAAAGTAAAAATAAAATAAATGATATTAAAAAATATTAAAAGTGATTAAATTTGACTAATTTAATGTGTTAAAATAATTTTATATTAGGATATTACATATTTTTGTTTTTTTAATAATTATATTCTTATTATAATTTTTTATTTATGTCTTTTAAGTAAAACTAAATGAATAGTTTCAAAATACACATTACTAATATTTTATCAAAATAATATTTTCTAAAATTATTTAAAAATAATGAAATTGGACAAGTTGGATAATATATGGTCTAAAATTTCATTAATTTTCCATTTATCATCTAATTTTATCCTTATATTTAAAAGTATAACACTTTAATGGTAAAAAAGACGTTAGCACGATTAAGGTTAAAATTGGTTAACTAAGCAGTTAATAAAAAATATAATGTTTAAAATGTCACCAAAACCTATCCAAATTTTATTTTACGATAGGAATAAAACACTATATTATATTATAATCTAATCCATGGCCTTTTATGCATTTTTTTAGAGAATTACTTTATTATAATTTCATCTTTTAGAAAATTCCAAAAATGCCCCTCACCTCAATTATTAAAGGGCGCCTCCTCCATCACTTCTCTATACCAATTTGGGCCTTATAGCTCAAAATTACACTAAAATAATAGCTTATATACTTTCTCATACACATTCTAGAGTTTTGTTGTCACGACCCGTCCTTGGGGCCTGTGTTGTGACTACCCCAAGCCCACCTTCCATAGGCCAGGGGCTGGCGACTAGCACTAAAGAAGTAAATCCCTATAACTAGGAAGGCGTTGCCTTTATAAAATGTAAAGAAAAACACAACCAGAGTACAAGAGGAGGAAAACACTAAGCAGTATAACAAGGGTGCTGAAAGTACAAAGGGTCCGGAATACAAGCCCAATAGTAAAGTACAAAGAAAAGACAAAACAACAGGAAGGTGTCGAGTTTCTCCTGGATTGTCCTCTGGAGTTGCCACCTGAAGGGTAGGTACAGATGGCCACCTCAGCTCTCCACATCTGTCTGTCACCTCCGGGTACCGTCTCGTTGTGAAGTACACCTCTAGGTACCATCTAGTCATGAATTCCACCTTTGGGTACTATCCAGCTCTACAAGCCTCTACCACGATCACTGTTGTCCATCGTCTGCATCCAACACAATGAGGTGCGGGCATAGTCCATGCAGGGGTGAGTATAACGATACTCAGTAGGGACCCTGATACCCTCAAGGTCACACTAAAACCAACAAGATTAAACCACAAAGAAAGATCTCAATAGATAACCTTTACTTAGGTATATTCCCATACATATACCTAAGTTATCAAGTAACCCATCTCAATCCTAAGGTAAACACAAAGGGTCATTGACACAGCTCAAACCAGGATTTTCATTAATGATAACGAAACCAAAACTGCTGAAGCGCTCCTCCTCTGTCGAGTACAGTGATCATGTCACGACTCTGAGGCACTTCTCACTAACCTTAGACTACTGAGGTACTCCTCCTGTCGAGTATCGCGGGTCTGCCACCCCAACACAGTAGTGCTCCCCGCCATGGGTCTGCCACCCCAACACAGTAGTCCTCCCCCTGATAGCCTACAAAGGTACTCCTTCTATCGAGTACCGCAGTTCTTCCACCCAAACACAGTAGTGCTTCCCGCCATGGGTATTCCACCCCAACACAGTAGTGCTCCCCAGTGGGCTATACATGTCACTCTGAAATGAATCGGGCAAGCAGTCATCAGGTCTCCACCAGCTACAAGGTCTTCGTACTCCATACGCTCGTCTCCGGAAGGGTCCTCTCCATGAGCTACTGTTCGATACTTCCAAGTGTCACATAATCTCGTTTGGAATTATCTCAAAGGTCCGCCTTGTCATAGGGGTCTCAACGCAACAGACAACACGTCAATCGGACGCCCGGTTTGTGAGTTATTAGCTTTTTCATTCCAGGGGCCTGGTTAGTTTTTAAGCTAAAACCAACCCGACTGTATCTCAAGAGCATCCAAACCTCAAGTGGAGTATGCCAAAAGTATCTTCTCATTAAGAAGTATCCAATCTAGTTGACGGCACATCAATCGGACGTCCGATCCTCAAGTTATATGTGTTTCCGCTCAGAGGGCCTGGTTGGTTTCGAGTTCGAACCAACGTGGCCATACACAAGCTTCACCAAAACTTGAGTGTAATATAACTAAATGACCGTTTCGATCCAAGGAATCATAGGAAACTGATGGTGCATCGATCGGAGGTCCTTAACTCAAGATATGTCCGTTTAACCGAAAATGGTCCGAAAATAGGGGGTCTGGGCCCAGTCCGACCAGGCCAAACACCCCCTGGGTCGGCCCGAACCGGGTCTGGGTCCGGCCCAGATGGGCGCGGCCTGGCCCAACGCTGGAGGCCCAGCCCGGTGCTGGTGGCTCGGCCAGCGCGGCCGAGCGTTGCGCGGAGCGGGGGGTTACACCCCCACCCCCCCCCCCCCCCCCGGTTTTACGAAATGGCCGGCCATAATGGTTGGACCTTGGATAACGACAGGAACCACCTCAGGTCCCGCCACTTGATGACACTGGAGGCCGAAACATCCGGCTCCCCTTCCAGATCTGCTGCCGCTTTGTTCAACCGGTGCGACGCGACGGTGCCATGCCCCACCACTGCGGCCCGCCCCGGCTCTACTCCGCACGGCACATTGGTGTCACGCCTTTGCGGCGACCCAGCAATCATGCACTAATGATCCACTTGTGGTTGGCCCGTATCCGGACAGTTCTTCACAGTTTGCCTCCATCATCCTCAAACAACAGATGAGAGGTGAAGGTTCGGACCGTGTTCGTGCGGTCTGAGCCGTTCCTCATCAAGATGGTATCATGAGGCCAAACGAAACTCAATAATTGAAGAACGATGATGAACGGTATTAAAACTTGAATGTAACAACCCCTACCTCAAAGTTCGTCATTCGTTGACGATATCGCCAAAGGGTGGACGTCGGCTTGTTCATGTCGTCTCAAGGGAGGAGATGAAGGTGATAACGATCGTTGGAATTCATCGCTTCTGCAAAGGCCTTCGATCCCGGCTCGAGCATCGTTCGTTGGAGATCCAGCGGAGGGAGAACTGTTCTTCGTGAAGGGTGGTTTTATTCAACAAAGGAGGAACTCTCTTCTTCTCTCACAAGAGCTCTCTCTCAAAAATTTCCCTCAATAAAACAAGTTCCAACTAAATTAAAATAAGGCTACCCCTTTTTTTAATTACACTTTCCATGCATTAAAAATTTAAATCCCTTAATTAAATAATTAAAGAGTTTGAATGCATTGATTATCTTGTGTTGGAAAACATTAAGGAATGAGTGGAAGGTAGAGATGCTACAATATTAAAGTGGATAATAACTTAAATCAAGGGGTAATAAAGGGGGGTTTAGGGAGTTGAGGGGGAGGTAAGGAGTTAGGGTCTCATGTGGGCCCCACCACACTAAACCCTCCCATGGGAGGTTAGGTGGGTGTGGGTCCCCACATCTAACTCTCCCTTTTTAGGATATTAACCACCTTCCACAAAAAAAATTTGTACACAGCAAATTTTATTTCTTTTATTTTTTGAGTTAATAAGTTTTTCCTTATGACTTTTTCCATTCAGTCTTGTTTTGAAAATCACAAACACCCTATACTTAAGCAAATCGTTATTTTACCTCCACAATGAAAATTTTATCCTTTAAGGAAATTTACACTAACCTAGATTTTCATATACATATCAATATTTTTCTTAAGTATAAAAACCAGATTCATACCCAAAGCCCCGAAATCATATAATGACAAGAATTGGAATATTCTGTTTTTATGATCCAAATTCTGGATGAGAACTTTAATGAAGTTACACTCCGAATTCTGGATATGAACTTTCAGGAGTTCGAATCCAAACTCTTCAGAAGTTTGACTCCAAACATTCATGAGTTCAACTCCGAACACTTATGAAGTTCGTCTCCAAACATTCATGAGTTCGACTCTGAACTCTTATGAAGTTCGACTCCGAACTTTCATGAGTTTGACTCCGAGCTCTTATGAAGTTCGACTCCGAACTTTCATGAGTTAGACTCCGAACTGTTATGAAGTTCGACTCCAAACTTTCATGATTTAGACTCCGAACTCTTATAAAGTTTGACTGCGAACTTTTACTAGTTTGACTTTGAACTCTGCAAGTTCAGATTCTGAACTCTGGGGAATCCAGACTCCGAACATCCATAGAAATTCAGACTCCGGACTTCTACAGACTTCAGGTTCCGACTTCCTATAAAAATGAATCCGAACATCTTTTTATTATAGATTCCGAATTTCATTTTAGTTAGAATCTTAACTTTTAATTTGCTTACACTCCAAATTTTAGTATGGATTGTTCTTACATATACTCCATTAAAAAACTATGTCGTGCATTCAGTTATACATGGTTTGTTATTAAACGATGTCGTCCATTCTATTTCAAACTAACTTTTGGTTGAGTTACACGTGTACAGGTCCCTCAGAATTTTAAGGAAAATATGACTGTTGGAGAGGTATCCGACCCAGCCTATAAGTAGGAGCTCATTTGAAAGATCTCAAAGATGTGTTGATTGATCTAGAGACCACACGTTGTTAAGGTGATTTCTAGAGAGAGAAGATTTTCATGCTTTGTGCGTACTGAACCGCTCGTTCAGATTGCTCCGTGCGACTCCGAATGTTGGTGATTACATTCGAGGGCTTCCGGGGATAGGAAGACAGAGGTGTCGACTTCCTTGAAGTTTGAGGGATTCCTTGCTGAGGAAGACAGTGGTTCCAACTACCTTGAAGTTGAGGGCTTGTGGGGATAGCAAGATAGAGACTCCAATCTTCGTATCGAGGGCTTACCCTAGTGTGGGTAAGATAGACTTGCTTGAAAGTATAAATAAAGGGACCTTTATCCAAGGTTGTTAGATACCCTTCTCTTTGGGTTAAAAGAGTTATTGTTTGTTACTTGTAGTTGTACTACTTGTTTTTCCACTGCATATTGTATTGTAAGGAAAGTATAACATTCTTGTATTTCCTTACACTTGTACTCTGATTCATTTAGATTCTATAAGTTTTATGGTAGAATCTCGTATTGTAAACTTTATTTAAGTTTAAATTTCCGGATCCATATTTCTGGAACCTATTTTTCGGAATCAATTTCCTGATTCATGCAAGTGTGTAGAATTATAAGTTTGTAACATCATACCTTGTTCCAATTTCCAATTGGTGTTAGAGGTGTTGTGAATTTACTTAGTTTAACTTTTTTAAACTTTGATCTTTCCTTGTTTAAGGAAATTTTTAAAGTGTACAATTCACCCCCTCTCTTGTATATTGAGCATCTACATCATTATTTCGATCCTACAATTGGTATCAGAGGAGGTCTCTGAAATACTTATACTCACATATAAGTTTTTTCTTGCTCATATTTTTATTAATATTCATTCTTACTTAAAAAGAATTTGTTATTTCGAATTTTCATTCCGAATTTTCATTCCGAATTGTAATTCTGAACTTTCTGGTTACGATTTTTTTTCATACTAACAAGTTGGGTTGCCAAAGTTTTTCTTTAAGATGACAGGAATGAATGTTGGATCTATTGACAATCTAAATCCTACAATACCAACAATATTTTATGGGAATGATTATGAGTACTAGAGAGATCGTATGAAGACTTTCGTTATCAATACTATAGTGGATGATATCATTATGCTTACTGGTGATTATAAAATTCCTGATAAGGAAGTCTGAACTTTCACTAACCAGGAAAATCAAGAATATTAACTCAATTATAAGGTATGTAATACTTTACTATGTTCAATGACTAGAAATATATATAGCAAAATTTCTTCTTGTGAAGCAGCTAATTATATCTGGAAGAAGTTAGAGGTTACACACCTTGGCACTTATAAAGTAATTGAAACTAGGAGAGCTATGCTTAGAGATGAATACCATGGATTCAATTTTCCTTATGGAGAGCCAATTTGTAAAGTTCAACAGAGATTTATAACTATAGTGAATAGTCTTCAGTCTATGGGAGAGAAAGGGTTAGATGATGAAGCTTTGGTAGATAAGATAATTGATATTATGCCCAATGAGTGGGAATCAAAGAGGACAGCTATTGATGAGAACAGGAAGGTAACTCAAATTTATCTTGATTAACTTTATGGAAATCTTATTCAACCTGAAACAAGAATGAAAAGAGATGCTGACAACATCAAGAATAAGAATGGAAATGGTACTGCTTCTTTTACAATAACATCAAATCATTTGAATGCTAAGAATCCTGAGATAGTAACTAGATCCAAGTCTAAGAAAGTTATTATCCAATCCGAATCTAGTAAAAGTGAAGTCTCAGAAAATGAGTTAGCAAATCTTACTCGAAGAATGAACAAGATAGCTGGATAGAGAAATTTCCAATCCAAGTATAATAAAAAGGAAAGGAAAGATAGGAAAGATGGAGAAGTTACTTGTTATGAATGTAAGAGAGCAGGATATATTAGACTAGATTTTCCTTTTCTCAAAAAAAAAAGAAATAAAAGAAAGGAATTCTGACAGGAATAAAAAGAAGTATTACAAGTCCAAATATAAGAATGTTCTGAAAGCTAATGACACCTGGAGTGCCAGTGGTGGTGACTCTTCAGATGAATCTTCTGATTATGAATCTTCAGGAAAGAAGAATCTTGGTCTCATAGCCAGATTTCCTATTAACAATCATTGCATTATGGCTAAGGTACACAATGCTGAATCATTGACCCCTGTATCTTTAAATTCTAATGATAGTAAGTATTATAACTCTTCAGATGAGGAATCCTCTTCTGATGAAGAAAATACTCTACCTACCTATGAAGAAGTATTTAGGTTTGCTGAACTTCTTGAGATTGAGAATTCCAAACTCAATAAAAAACTTGATAAGGAAAACTCTAGGAATAATATTCTTACAAAAGAAATATCAGAACTTTCTAAATATCTTGATAGAAAAAATGCTGATTTTATAAGTATTTCAAAAAATCTTGAAGAAGTAAGTTCTGAGAAGAACAAACTTTCTAAAGAGTTAGAAAAAGTAATTTCTAAGAAAAGTGTTTTTGAGCCTAGCTCTAGTTCTAAATCTAATGATTTTGAAGATAAAAACTTGATTATAAAACTGAAGTCCGAAATTTTTTCCTTAAAGACGTTTTTATCAAAATTTACCCATGATAAAGAAAATTTTGATAAAATGTATTCTAAAATACGACCTTTAAGAAACAAATCCGGATTTGGTTATACCCATGAAAAACCAACTTTTAGTAACAACTACTTTGTTCCAAAAAGTGCCCCATTTTGTACCAAGTGTCAATATGGTGGTCACTGGGCAAATAATTGTTCTTTAAACAAAACCCAATATCTAGGTTTTCATAAGGATTATTTTTCCAAGAAGATGTGGGTGCCAAAAATTTTGTTATCTAGAAATCTCAGATCCAAACAAGTTTGGATTCTGAAAGCCTAATTCTTTTCTTGTTTTTAGGAAGATAAAGGGAGTACCAACAATACACGGTACATGGATAGTGGATGTTCCCGGCACATGACTGTTAACAAAAGTTATTTTTAAAATATTATCAAAATGAAAGGAGGAAAGGTAACATTCGGAGATAATGCTCAGGGAGAAATTGTTGGTATAGGTAATATTGTTCTTCTTGGTAAAACATTGATTTCAAATGTTTTATTTGTTAAGGGTCTTAAGCACAACCTCATTAGAATAAGTTAGTTATGTGATGAAGGATACCTTGTGAATTTTAGGAATGACAAGTGCTTAGTACACAATTCCAAGGAAGAATTTATTCTCTCAGCCAATAGGCACGAGAATGTTTACACTTTTAACTTAGAAGACCTTAGGAGACAAGATTTACCTTTCCTAAGTGAAATGGAAGATCATTCTTGGTTATGGAATAGAATATTAGGTCACTATAACCTTAGGAACTTATGTAACCTTTCTATGAAGAAACTATTTAAGGATCTACCAGAGCTTAGATTTGATTCTTCTAAAGTTTTTGATCCTTATCAATATTAAAAGAAACATAAATCAAGTTTTAAATCAATCGGTGAAGTCTCAAAAACTGATGCATTACAGTTGGTGCACATTGATCTTTTTGGTCCAACACAAACTAGAAGCATTGGAGGAAAATACTACGTGTTTGTTCTAGTTTATGATTACACTAGATTTACATGGGTCTACTTTCTAGCAAAGAAGTATGAATATTTTTCTTATTTCAAAAGTTTTAGAGACCAAGTTAAAAATGATAAAAATCTTCTACTGAAAACTATTCATAGTGATCATGGAGGAGAATTTCAAAATTCTGATTTTGAAACCTTTTGTAGTAGAAAAGGTATTACTCACAAATTTTCAGCACCTAGAACTCCTTAACAAAATGGTGTAGTTGAATGAAGAAATATAATTCTTCATGAAATAACTAGAACCATGTTGAGTGAATATTCTATAGCTAGACATTTCTGGGATGAAGCTATAAGTACTGCTTGTTATACTATTAATCGAGTTTTGATTAGACCTTTTCTTAATAAAACTCCTTATGAGTTATGGAATGGTAGAAAACCTAGACTTTCCTACTTCAAGGTTTTTGGTTGCAAGGTATTAATCATGAATACTAAAGATAATCTTCACAAATTCGCACCAAAATCTGAAAAAGGAATTTTCTTAAGCTACTCCACAACTTCTAAGGCTTATAGAGTTTTCAAAAAAAATACTTGTACTGTTGAAGAAACAGTACATGTAAAATTTGATGAATCTGATCCTTTTGTTTTTAAACCATCCCAACCTACATCCTCAGATGTGTTTTCAAAAACGGATTATCAACCTTTGATAGAAGATCCTTCTGATAAGGAAAATGTTCAAGAAGATACTTCTAAAACATTTACCCTAGAATACTTTCTACCCTATGTTGATGAACAGTTTTTACAAAACCCAAATCAAATGTTTCTTAAGAATCATCCCAGTGATAGAATCATTGGTTATGTAAATAAACCTGTAGAGACTAGAAGTTCCTTGACAAATGAAGTATAGCATCTAGCATTTCTTTCCCAATTAGAACCAAAAAGCACTGATGAAGCTTTAGGTGATGATGATTGGATCAAAGCCATGAAAGATGAACTAAATGAATTTGAAAGGAATATAGTCTGGACCTTGGTTGAAAGACATGAGGAATCTTCTGTTATTGGTGTAAAGTGGGTCTACAGAAACAAGTGTGATGAAAATGGATTCATTGTAAGAAATAAGGCTAGACAAGTTGCTAAAGGCTATAATCAGCAAGAGGGAATAGACTATGAATAAACCTATGCTTCAGTATCTAGACTTGAATCTATTCGTATTATACTTGCCTTTACAACATTCTTCAATTTTAAACTTTTTCAAATGGACGTGAAATGTGACTTCCTTAATGGTTATGTTCAAGAGGAAGTTTTTGTTGAAAAACCTCCTGGATTTGAAGATACAAAACATCCTGATCATGTTTTCAGAATTACCAAAGCTTTGTATGGCCTTAAACAAGCCCCACGAGCCTGGTATGATAGACTTACAGGATTTTTGCTTCAAAATAACTATGTTAAGGGAAATGCAGATCCAACTCTTTTTATAAAGAAAGATAAGAAAAATGTCTTGATTGTTCAAATTTATGTTGATGACATCATATTTGGTTCAACTCAGCAATCTTTAACTGATTCTTTTGCAAGTCTAATGAAATCTGAGTTTGAAATGAGTATGATGGGTGAGTTAACATTTTTCCTTGGTTTTAAAATTTCTCAAAAACCAGAAGGAACCTATATATGTCAACATAAGTATATTAAATATCTTCTTAAAAATTATGGTTATGACAACACTAAGAGTATAAGTACTCCCATCGGAACCTTAAACTCTTTAGATATTGATGAAGCTGGGAAACCAGTAGATCAAACATATTTTAGAGGTATGATAGGAAGTTTATTTACTTAATATCTAGTCGACCATACATAATGTTTTCAGTATGCTTATGTGCAATATATCAATCCAATCCTAAGGAATCTCACATAAAGGAGGTAAAAATAATTTTTCACTACCTGAAGGGAACCATGGATCTAGGATTATTTTATACTTCTGGAAATGATTTTGTTTTCAAAAAGATTTTCGGATGCTGACTTTGGTGGATGTAGAATGGATAGAAAGAGTACATCCAGAACTTGTCATTTCTTAGGAGATTCATTAGATTCTTGGTCATGCAAGAAACAACATTCTATAGCACTTTCCACTGCTGAAGCTGAATATGTAGCAGCTAGAAGTTGTTGTGCTCAAGTGTTGTGGATGCAACACACACTCACAGACTATGGCTTGAGTTTTACTAAGACTCAAATTTTGTGTGATAACACAAGTGCCATTTCCCTCAGTAAGAACCCTACACATCACTCTTGTGAAAAAACACATAAATATTAGGCATCACTTTCTTAGGGATCACACACTTAAAGGAGATATCATTCTTCAGTTTATCGGAATGAAAGATCAACTTGCGGATATTTTCACAAAATCATTACCCTCTGATAGATTTGGATACATTAAACAAAAGTTAGGAATGATAACCGTGAGGTAATTATTCTTCATTAACTTCTTGTTGGACATTTCCCCTAACAGTAATAAACTCCTTTTCATAGGGGGATTACATTTCTAGATAGTGTAATCAAAATTTTGGTAATCTATTTTTCAAAAAAAAATTAACAAAAATTTTCATAGTTAGTTTTTCAAACATTCTGGAATGGAAATTTCCGGAATGATAATTTCCAGAATGGAAATTTCCGGAATGAAAATTCTCGGAATGGAATTTTATGGAAGTGATAACTTTCGTAATGAGATTTTCATACTGGAACTTTCGTAATGAGATTTTCGTACTGGAGCTTTCTTAATGATATTTTCGTACTGAAACTTTTGTAATGAGATTTTTGTAATGAACTTTCATAATAAGTTTTTTTCAACAAGAATATTACCAATTACGAACAATCTTTCTAGCTAATCCAAAAGGTTAGATTTCCTTACTTATGTTTTCGTAATCATATTTTTCTTGCTGGTATTTTCCTGTTTTTTAAAATAATTCAGATTCTAGTTTTCCTTAAATCTGAATGTTTTCTTTAAAACCTCAAAAGATCAGAGTCAAGTTTTCCTTGTGGGAGTGTTCTCAACCGTCAGATCAGATCAAAAAGATTTTCAACCGTTAGATGGCTTTTGGAAGACCAAAGGTCACCTCCATCACCTATATAAAGGGGACCCCAAGACTCTTCCCACATCGGTTTTTCAAAGCTTTCACGTCTTGAAGCCCTGTTGCTCTTCTTAAGACTGGTTCCGAACCTTGCAATTCCATTTCGAATCTTTCATAACTCTTCACTCTGAATGTCTTTTGAAGATACATCTCAATATATGTCAACTACGAAACCAATATCTAAGTGGTTAGTCTTCAGGGAAAGGTTATTTTATGCATATTTCTACAAGTTTGATTCTCTTATAACAAAAAATGTCAGATTGAATCGCTGGGAAGATGTGTGCTTGTATAAATCAGAGAAACAGGATCCGGTTTACACTGATTTGCTGATTGAGTTCTATGAGTCTGTTTCCTTCGAGATGGAAGATGGCAGAGACTGGTTTTCATTTAAGTCTTATGGGAAGACTTAAAATCTATCTTACACCAAGGTTGTGAGCTTGGATGGTTTAGCCTATGAAGGGGAAGCTGAGTTTTGCTCACATAAGCTTCCAGATGAGTAAGGATGTTTCAACAAGGTGAAGGCTTTAAAATTCTTTGGACTTAAGGATGCTACGACTACTATGATTGCTCATCTCACTCCAAATAATAATATTATATAGCTCTAGGTACAAGGTTTTCTCGTACCAAGAAGAGGAGACAAGGATAATTTGAAGAAAAGTGATATCTATGTCTTAGATTTCTTGGTAAATCTAAGAAAGATAAATTTGATGAGGCATGTCTTGATTACGATCAAGAACATCAAAGAGGGGAACTTAAGAGCTCAAATAATTATATACCTTGCCTTACTATCTAGGATGATAGTTCGGTGCTTATAATCCTTCAAGGTTGCATGAAAATCAAAAGTCCTAAATTGTAAGCTTATGCTGGTTAGTGATGATACCCTAAAGAGGATGAAGATGGGTTTTCCAGTGAATCCGGAGAATTTTACCCTCTATCTGTGGAAGAGGTTGAGACAGCTCAGAAAGATACACAAACTCCAGAACCATCCAAAAAAGTCAAGGAAGAAGAGAAAGGTTAAGGAAGTGGTTGCTGATAAAGAAAATCCCAAGTCTAAGGAAACTCAATCTGCTCCCCCAAAACTGAAGAATCAAAAAACATATACAGATGAAGTGGCATCCAAGTGGAGCAAAGATAAGGAGAAGAGGAAATAAGGGGATCCACAGTTCAGATTGGACCCTGCAGAGGCTAAGGCCCTAAAAGAGAGAGCATTAGATGAGATAGAAAAGAAGGCAAGAGAAAAGAAGATGAAAAAGAAGTTGATTGAAGCTGAACTGTTGCAATCTCTTTTGAGAGATACTGAAATAGCTTCCGAGCAGATTCCGATTCTGGAAACTTTCTTTACAGAACCTTCTTTACCAAAAACTCTAGCTAAGAACTATGTCACTCTGGAAAAATCCAAGGGTAAATAGGTAGTTATAGAATTTGAAAAATAAGCTGCTGAAGAAGTAGACGAAGATGTTGAAGAAGAAGACGAAGAAGATGAGGGAAGTGAAGATTTGGATACCCAGATCAAGCAATTACAGGATTATCAAGATAAGGCAGAATCTGCAAAGATAGTTACTCCAGGAAAGGGGGTTGAGGAAGATAATAATGATAGTGATAATAAATATAAAGAAGAAGAAAATTTTTTTTATGATGAGGAATAATCCTATGAGAAAAATTTTCTTGAGGAAGGACAAGAAAAGGAGAAACAAAATGAAGAAAATATTATTCAAGTCTCTGAATCCGAGGAAGAATCTCCAGATGAACAACCCATTCCGAGAGCTGATAAGGGGAAGCAAGCTCTCATGGAGACACCTATAAAATATGTCATCAAGAAGAAATAGGTTGGTGGTACTTCTAGAAGAAATCTAGTGCAAGCTTAAGAAGATCAATCTCCAAGAAAAGTTTCTAATTCAGAGTCATCAGCACAAAGTCATGATTTTATTGTTGAGTCTTTAAAAAAGTTGGTGGACTTCATTCCAATCTTTCCCACCATTGACACTAGATTTAAAATGCTTCAGCTAATCCAAAACCAAAAATCAGTGACACTATCCATGCTAATGGATAAGTGTGTGAATATCGAAGCTGAACAAAAAAATTTCTTTATCGATTATGATGTGCATAGAAATTCCTACAGTAAGGTAACAAAGTGGTCTAAGAGATTTGATGAAGACTTAGTACAGTTTCAAAGTTTTAAGGCTGAAGTTGAAAATGCTTTTGACATGGAGGATAAAAATGTTAATGATATTTATGAAAAGTTGGACCAAGAGAAAAATTCTCGTAATCAACAGGTCAGGGGCCTAAATGAGAAGCTTAACTCAGTAGCTTAGAATTGGAAAAGTGAAAGAGATTTCAGGATTGAGTTTAAGGAGAATCTGGATAAGCAAGATGAATTAATAAAGATACAGAAAGAATCTATGGAGGCTTAGGAAGAAGCTATAAAAGTCCAAGAAGAAAAGGAAAAAGCCTTGGAGAGGCAAGTTGAGGAAGACCAAAGAGACTTGAAGAAGCTCAAAACCTTGTTAAAGAAGATCATCCTCAAGGAAAAGTAAGAAAAATGAACTCACTCCGATTCTTCGGTTGTATTTGTCTTTCCTTGTAAATTTTTTGACAACTCTAATGAAATGTTGTTTGGATGGTTGTATATTGTGGTGTTATTACTAATCTTTCAGGTACCATTTTTTCCATTCCCATAAATTCTTTTTGAAAATCACAAAGGGGGAGAAGGAAAAAGAACTACTTAAAAAGGGATAAAGACTTAAAATTAAGAAGGAAATATTTCTAAGTGAAATATCCTTAAATTAAGGGGAGTTTTCATTACAAAGTTTTTCATTTCCATGATAATGAAAAAACCACTCCGGAAATTCAGAATAAAATCCTTATAGTTGTAATGCCTAAGGGGGAGTTAGTTTTATTCACTTTCATCCATGAACAAAGGGAGATAAGTTTTAATTTCAAAGTCTAATGAAATTTTTCAAAGTCCTTATATTATTTTTCATAAGGATGTTTTTGCTTTCCAAAAAGGGGGATATTGTTGAGTCAATAAGGTTTTCATTATTACTTTTTCCATTCCGTCTTGTTTTGAAAATCACAAACACCATATACTTAAGCAAATTGATATTTTACCTCCACAAGGAAAATTTTATCCTTTAAGGAAATTTACCCTAACCTAGATTTTCTTATACATATCAATATTTTTCTTAAGTATAAAAACCGGATTCATACCCAAAGCCCTGAAATCATGTAATGACAAGAATTGGAGTATTCTGTTTTTAGGATCCGAATTCTGGATGAGAACTGTAATGAAGTTCCACTCCGAATTCTGGATACGAACTTTCAGGAGTTTGACTCCGATCTCTTAAGAATTTCGACTCCGAACTTTCATGAGTTCGACTCCGAACTCTTATGAAGTTAGACTCCGAACTTTCATGAGTTCGACTCCAAACTCTTATGAAGTTCGACTCCAAACTTTCATGAGTTTGACTCCAAACTCTTATGATGTTTGACTCCGAACTTTCATGAGTTCGACTCTGAACTCTTATGAAGTTCGACTCCAAACTTTCATGAGTTCGACTCCGAACTCTTATGAAGTTTGACTCCGAACTTTCATGAGTTTGACTCCTAACTCTTATGAAGTTCTACTCCGAACTTTTACTAGTTCGACTTCGAACTCTGCAAGTTCAGATTCCGAACACTGGTGAAACTAGACTCCGAATTTCCTTATAAATTCAGACTTCGGACTTCTATAGGCTTCAGGTTCCTAATTCCTATAAAATATAATCCGAACATCTTTTTATTATAGATTCTGAATTTTATTTTAGTTGGACTCTAAACTTTTAATTTGCTTACACTCCGAATTTTAGTATGGCTTTTTCTTACATATGTGACATTACAAAACGATGTCGTGCATTCAGTTATACATGGTTTGTTATTAAATGATTTCGTCCATTCTGTTTCAAACTAACCATTGGTTGAGTTACACGTGTACATGTCCCTCTGAATTTTAAGGAAAATATGACTGTTGGAGAGGGAGCCGACTAAGACTATAAATAGGAGCTCATTTGAAAGAGCTCAAATATGTGTTGATCGATCTAGAGACCACACGCTGTTAAGGTGATTTCTAGAGAGAGAAGCTTTTAATGATTTGTGTGTACTGAACCACTCATTTAGATTGCTTCGTGTGACTTTGAATGTTGGTGATTACATTCGAGAGCTTCCGGGGATAGGAAGACAGAGGTGCCGACTTCCTTGAAGTTCGAGGGCTTCCTTGATGAGGAAGACAGAGGTTCCAACTACCTCGATGTTGAGGGCTTGCGGGGATAGCAAGACAGAGACTCTGATCTTCGTATCGAGGGATTACCCTGGTATGGGTAAGATAGACTTTCTTGAAAGAATAAATCAAGGGACCTTTATCCAAGGTTGTTGGATACCCTTCTCTTTGGTTTAAAAGAGTTATTGTTTGTTACTTGTAGTTGTACTACTTGTTTTTCCGCTGCATATTGTATTGTAAGGAAAGTATAACATTCTTGTATTTCCTTAAACTTGTACTATGATTCATTTATATTCTATACACTTTAAGGTAGAATCTCATATTGTAAACTTTAGTTAAGTTAAAATTTTTGGATCCATATTTCCGGAACCTATTTTTCGGAATCACTTTCCTGATTCAAGAAAGTGTGTAGAATTAGAAGTTTGTAACTTCACACCTTGTTCCAATTTCCAATTGGTGTTAGAGGTGTTGTGAATTTACTTAGTTTAACTTTGTTAAACTTAGATATTTCCTTGTTTAAGTAAATTTTTAAAGTGTACAATTCACCCCCCCCCCCACTTGTATATTGAGCATGATCCTACATTATTCTGAATCCCCAATTATTAATCCTCAACCCGCTCAAAATGAAACTACAGTAAAGGTCCTCTTAAGTAATTACTGATGTTGCGAGTTCATCGGTGCCCTTGGATTTCAATTCCGAGCACCAGTTTGAAAGATAGAAAATCTCACTCGTTCGTTTACGGAACGTACCTGAGCTAAAATTCGGAAATTGATTTTGGGAACACCGGGCCTCGGAATCAAGTTCCGTTAGAAGCCAC
Source organism: Viscum album (assembly GCA_963277665.1). NCBI lineage: Eukaryota > Viridiplantae > Streptophyta > Magnoliopsida > Santalales > Viscaceae > Viscum > Viscum album. The sequence continues at coordinate 253,098,095 of OY728128.1, read as the reverse complement.
ATACTCATAAAATTCCAAAAAAATTAAGAAAAAAATTTCCTTGAAATTTCTGGGTCTTTATATTACTCCCACCTTAGGGATTTACATCCCCGTAAAGCTACAACACAAAATAGTGAAACTAAAGGAGGTACCGAGCACACATCTGAGCCTCCTGCTCCCATGTGCTCTCCTGGAGGTTCTTGTGCTGCCAGCGAAAGCGCACAAGAGGAATCGACCATCCTCGTAGGATCCACTCCTGTCGATACTCATCCTCTACTAGAATCCCATGAAAGTCGCTCCATCATCGATGTCCAGCTCTCCGTGGTCGATGATGTGTGAAGGGTCATGTATGTATCTCCTCAGCTGTGATACGTGGGTGGCATTGTGCACCTGGTGAAACTGAGGTGGAAAGGCCAGGCGGTAAACCACCTTTCCTATGCTGTTGGGGACCTGAAAAGGTCTGATGAAATGCGGAGATAACTTGCAGCCCCGGCCAAATCCCCATAGTCCCCGTCGAGGTGAGACTCGTAAGAAGACGTGGTCATCACCCTCGAAGTCCAGTGGTCTCGTCTTCTATCCGCATAGGACTTCTGTCTGCTATGTGCAGTCTTTATTCACTCCTAGATGATCTGCACCTTCTCTGTTGTATCTTGAACCATCTCTGGTTCTACACATGCTGACTCCATCACTATCCACAAATGATATATGAAACACAGCCAGCTGCTATCTCGCTACTCCCAACAGCTGAATGCCCGATATCCTACTAAGAGCATCTGCTACAACGTTTCCCTCCCCAGGAGTATAAACCATCTCGAAGTCATAGTCCTGGAGGAATTCAAGCCATCACTGTTGTCTCAGGTTCATTTCCTTCTGAGAGAAGATACACCTGAGACTATTGAGTTGGAGAGAAACGTAAACCATTTGCTCAACAAACAATGGGTGAGACTAGCCAATTGTAAGAACTCATCTCCACCCTTCTTCGTCTACGTTCTACCAAAGAGCTGTTGAGATTTCTCCTCTGCCGAAAATAGAAATCTAGTCTCATCCCTAGGATGAACCATGTTCTTTTCCTAATATAGTCAATCTTGACATGAACGGTACTATTTCATGCCATAGACGTCGTTGTAAGGCCACGACGCTACTACCAAGATATCCAACCGTTACTCTCGCCTCCAAGGGTTGAGTCACACCGTCGGCATCAGTGTGTGGTTACTGGATCTCATCCAGTAGGAATCTCACAAGTGAGGGTCAAGTCAACAGTTTTAACCAGAACCTCTTAGTATCAACCATACAAAAAGGACATGAAAGTAAATGTCACAAAGAAAGGTGTCTTTTATTACTGCATCTCAAATTACAAAGACACATAACAACCACAAAAAACAACAAAATGGAAGCTAGAAGCACTAATAACAAAGGCCTCTATGCCTGGAACTAGTCTGGCTCCTGTCCACCCACTTCTGGAGCTCCATAGTTGTATGCTTCAGCTGCCTGAAGCTGAGCTATCCCATATCCACCCGTTTCCTACGCTTGGGGTGGACCTCCTAGTTGTGGTGGAAACTCCTCGAAGCGTCGTACATCACCGGCTATACATCCATCTCCTCTGATATAGTCTGGTAGGTTCCTCTACTACCTTCTGCTCATCTGCTGGATAGGTCAGGTAGTCTCGAGCCAAGTGACCCTGTTTTCTGCATGCATAGCACTTCCAGCTCCTCGTATGGATGGATCTATTTCGTTTGCCTAACACAACCAAACCTATATCCCGAGGTCGCCCACCTATTAGCACGGTCCTCCTGGACCTCTACATCATCGGTTTTCTACATACAGATGACTCAGCTACTGACAGAAAAACCTGTGGCAAGGTCAGCAGCTCCTAAGCATGCTCAGAGTGTAGATTCACTGGTATAAACTTCACCCTGAAGAAAGTCTCGAAGTCTCCCCAGGTGAAGGTTGTCTCATCGCAAAACTGGAGCATCTGGATCCACCACCTCTTAGCTACTCCTTGGAAGAGGATAACAGCTAGGTACACCATCATGTCTGTGGGTGTCCCAGCTGTGTGGAAAGCTCATGCTACAAACTCCATCCAGTGCCCAGCCGTCTGAAAATCTAACTCGCCTCGAAACCTCAGAGGCCTCTGATGCTGGAACTCGTGCATCGCGCTTAAGCGGCATGCACTCTCTACTGGTGTCTGATCTAGAAGAGGGCCATGTACTGAGGCCTTGTCTCTCAATAGCCTGTCAGTACGTACAACTATCGGAGCTCTAGCTGATCGTCCGCGGGGAGTCATCCTAAAAGAACAGATGCGACACGGTCAAAAGACTATACCAGGTGAGCTGACCTGGTTTCATCTGATTTAAAAGAAACTTTTTAAAACACACACGCAATTAGTGTTTTCATGCACTGAGTTAGAAATCAGAATTCAGGGTCCTGGTGTATGGATACACCGGCCACCCGCACTAACACTGGACTCCATAAACTGAAAACCACAATTAGTACCCTTAACACTGTTACTTCACAGATAGAAAATATCATATTTCTATGTTCTGCGGTAGAACCAACCTCCCTCTGATACCAATTTGTCATGACCCATCCTCGGGGCCTGTTTCGTGACTACCCCAAGCTCGCCTTCCATATGCCAGGGGCTGGCAACTAGCACCAAAGGCGTAAATCCCTATAACTGGGAAGGCGTCTCCTTTATAAAACGTAAACAAAAACACAACCAGAGTACAAGAGGAAGAAAACACTAAGTAAGAAGTACAATAAGTGTGATGAAAGTACAAAGGGGCTGGAATACAAGCCCAATAGTAAAGTACAAGGAAAATAAAAAACAACAGGAAGGTGTCGAACTGCTCCTGGATCGTCCTCCAGAGTTCCTACTTGAAGGGTAGGTATAGATGGCCACCTCAGCTCTCCACGTCCGTCTGTCACCTCTGGGTACTGTCTCGTCATGAAGTACACCTTCGGGTACCGTCTCGTCATGAATTCCACCTCCGGGTATCATCCAGCTCTACAAGCCTCAACCACGATCAGTGATATCCATCGTCTGCATCCAACACAATGAGGTGTGGGCATAGCCCGTGTAGGGGTGTGTATAACGATACTCAGTAGGGACCTCGAGACCCTCAAGGTATCACTAAAACCAACAAGGTTAATCCACAAAGTAAGATCTCAACAGATAACCTTTACTTAGGTATATGCCCATACATATACCTAAGTTATCAAGTAACCCATCTCAATCATGAGGTGAACACAAAGGGTCATTGACCCAGCTCAAACCAGGATTTTCATTAATGATAACGAAACCAAAACTGCTAAAGAGCACCTCCTCTGTCGAGTACAGTGATCCTATCATGACTCGGAGCCACTGCTCACTAACCTTAGACTGCTGAGGTACTCCTCCTGTTGAGTACCGCGGGTCTGCCAGCCCAACATAGTAGTGCTCCCTGCCATGGGTCTTCCACCCCAACATAGTAGTGCTCCCCCTGATAGCCTACAGAGGTACTCCTTTTGTCGAGTACCTCAGGTCTTCCACCCAAACATAGTAGTGATCCACACCATGGTTCTACCACCCCAACACATTATTGCTCCCCACTGGGCTATATAAGTCACTCCAAAATGAATCGGACAAGCAGTCATCAGGTCTCAGCCAACTACAAGGTCTCTGTACTCCGTATGCTCGTCTCTGGGAGTGTTCTCTCCATGAGCTACTGGTCGATACTTCCAAGTGTCACGTAATCTCATGTGGAAGTATCTCAAATGACAGCCTCGTCATAGGGGTCTCAACGCAACAGACGGCGCGTCAATCGAACATCCGCTCTGTGAGTTATTAGCTTTTCCTTTCGAGGGGCCCAGTTGGTTTTTAGGCTAAAACCAACCCAACCATATCTAAACAGCATCCAAACCTCAAGTGGAGTATTCCAAAAGAACCGACTCATAAATAGGAATCCAACTTAGTCGACGGCACGTAAATCGGATGTCCGGTCCTCAAGTTATATGTGTTTCCGCTCCGAGGGCCCGGTTGGTTTCGAGTTCGAACCAACCTCGACGTACCCAAACTTCACCAAGACCTTGAGTGTAATATATCTAAACGCACGTCTCGATCCAAGTAATCCTACGCAACTGACGGTGGATCAATCGAAGGTATGTAGCTCAAGATATGTCCTTTTAACTGAAAACGGTTCGAAAATAGGGGGTCTGGGCCTGGTCCGACTCGGCCCAACACCCCCTGGGTCAGCCCGAACCGGGTCGACCCAACCCGGGTCCGGGTCCGGCCCAGTTGGGAGTGGCTTGGCCTGGCCCGGCCGACGTGGCCCGGCCCGGCGCTGGCGGCCCGGCCCGGAGACCGGTTTTGGCTTAGCCAGTGTGGTCGAGCGTTGCACGGAGTGGGGCGTTACACCACACCCCCCCCCCCCCCCCGATTTTACGAAACGACCAACCATAATGGTCGGCCCTTGAATAATCATGGGACCCCCCTCGCGTCCCACCTCTTGATGACACTGGCAGAAAGCACATCTGGCCGCCCCTCCAGATCTGCCGCGTCCTTAGGCTGCGGCTTTGTTCAACTGGCGCGGTGCGACGGCATCACGCCCCACTGTCGCGGCCCACCCTAGTTGCGACCCCCTGGAAGCTCCGGCGTGGCACGATGGCATTGCGACCCTCCTCTGTGGCTGTGGCCCAGCTCTACTCCACGTGGAACGTTGGTGTTGCGCCTTTGAGGCGACCCAACAATCATGCGCTGACTATCTGCTTGTGGTCGTCCCGTCGTCAGACGGTTCTTCGCAATCCTCCTCCAACGTCCATAAACAACAGATGAGAGGGGAAGGGTCGGACTATGTTAGTGCAGTCCGAGCCCTCCTCTTCAAGATGGCATCATGCAGCCAAATGAAACTCAAGAATTTATGAATGATGATGAACGGTATTAAAACTTGAACGTAACAACCCCTACCTCAAGGTTCGTCGTTCGTTGATGATATCGCGAAAGGGTGGACGTCGAATCATTGACGTCATCACAATGGAGGGGATGAAGTTGACGACGATCATTGGCGTTCGTCGCTTCTGCAAAGTCCTTTGATCCTAGCTCGAGCGTCGTTCATTGGAGATCCAACAGATGGAGAACTATTCTTTGTGAAGGGTGGTGTTCTTCAACGAAGGAGGAACTCTCTTCTTCTCTCACAAGTGCTCTCTCTCAAACATTTCCCTCAACATAACAAGTGCAAACCAAATTAAAATTTGGATACCCCTTATTTTAATTACACTTTCCATGCATTCAAAATTCAAATCCCTTAATTAAATAATTAAAGTGTTTGAATGCATTGTTTATCTTGTGTTGGAAAACTTTAAGGAATGAGTGGAAGGTAGAGAGGCTACGATATTAAAAAGGATAATAACTTAAATCAAGGGGTAAAAAAGGGGGGTTTAGGGAGTTGAGGGTGAGGTAAGGAGTTAGGGTCTCGTGTGGGCCCCACCACACTAAACCCTCCCATGGGAGGTTACGGGGGTGTGGGCCCCCACCTCTAACTCACCCTTTGTAGGATATTAAAAACCTTCCTCAAATAAAATTTGTACACAAAAAATTTTATTTCTTTTATTCTAATTCCAGAATTATTAATCCTCAACCTTTTCAAACACAACTTTGGTAAAGATCCTCTTAAGAAATTACCAGTGCTGCGAGTTCATCAGTGCCCTCAGATTTCAATTCCAACCACCCGTTCGAAAGATAGAAAAAATCGCTTGTTCGTTTACTGAACATACCCGAGCTAAACTTTGGAAATTGATTCCAGGCACACCGGGCCTCAGAATCAAGTGCCGTTAGAATCCAAGGACTCATAAAATTCCAAAGAAATTAAGAAAAAAAATCCTTGAAATTTCTGGGTCTTTACATTTGTTTCGTCCTAAAAGACCAACCCCAGGATCCTTAATAAGAGATCTAAATGAGTTCTTTCAAAGAAGAGGTAATTTCCTTAACTGATCACTTTCTTTTTACTTCTTATTCACCTACTATAAATCCATTGTATTAATAATAAAATATTAAATTACGTATAATAAATATATTAAAATGTTATTATGTTTATAAATTCACCATTATTCACCCTATTTCTAATCAAATTGGAAGTCAAAGTATCACGTGTGTGTGCGTACATCTCACAGTCTCTATGTAGCAATTCAATCCATTTTCTATCAATATATTTCATGGATAGTTATTATGATAGGTTTAAAATTTTTATATTATATTTTTGACATTATTATACTTCTATAATCATAATATCACATCTACATACTTTCCTTCTAAATTGTTGGAAATGGTAACAGCATGCGTGTGTACGTGTGGATTCCCACCTCCATAAAGAGATGTCGTTTGTTTTTCATTTCCATTATAATTAGATAGTGATAAGGATATATTTAATGAGGTTATATGATATATATGATATAATAATTTTCTATAAATTTTAATTATTATTTACCTTTCTTATGTTCCATCCATCAAAAAATGAAAACAGAGTTCATGTGTTTGCATAACCTATTGTCTCCATGAACGGTGTAATTAATTTTTCAATATATAATTTTTATTAATAGTTATAAATATGTAAATAATGAATATATAATATTTTTATAACATTATTATCATTTTTAAGTGATGTAACAGTGATCAAATTATAAGGACTAGGGTTTCTGAACCAATACATGCTTGGAAATTGATGCATTTATCACTACTAGAAATTTTAATTATAGCCACAGATTTATATACATAGTGTATAAAAAAATAGATATATATAACATAAATACATGGGATAAAAGATCCATATGGTAGTACCCCCCACCCCTTAATTACTCATCCATATCCCCTTCTTCCTCCCTCACAATTCCACCTCCCTTACGATTACTCCCTCATGATTCCTCCTACTCCCTCATAATTCCTCCTCCTCCTCCTCATCAATCATGATTCCTACTCACCTCATGATTCCTCCTCCCCCTTCAGCTCCAACACATCCATACCACCTTCCCGCTGATGTAGCCACACCACCTACCTTCTGACGCAGCTCTAGTGTAGTTATCCCACCTCCCAACTAACGTGGCCCCCCACCTCGATGCCAACATGACTCCAACCCCCCCCCCCACACTGCAACCCTCCTCCTATGACATAGCTCTCCAACACTCAAAGTGTCTCTAACGTGTCCACACCACCATCCATGGTCCTCCTCTAATGCGGTTAACCCACCATCCTAATATCCTTCTCCTCTAATATGGCCACCCCAACTCCTTGATTTCTCACACGAACCCATACCTAACATCATTATCCACTTCCGCCGGTGATTTCTCACTAACCCCATTCAACGACACTAGTTACATCCTCCCTTACAAAATTTCTCATGAAAAATCCCTACCTCATCATCTTCTATTGAATTGTATCTACATAACTAGATAGGGTTCCCATCACAGTGCATTTTTACAATATCATAGGTAACATGTTGCTTATTTTTTATTTTTTCCCTCAATATAACATTGAAAATGAATTTTTAATTATGAATTTATATTTCCCCAATCTCATATCCCCTATAAACTAATTTTTATTCTATTAGTATATATTTCTATTTAAAGATTTAACATTATTTATTTCATGATTATATAATTTTATTCTTTTCTCCCTGTATAAATTACTTATTTGGATCTTGCTATATTGTTGTTTCATAAGTTGATTTTTATACTATTTATATATTCCTAGACCATGTAATATGTTTGGATTGTATATATTTAATTTTTTTTATTGTTTCTTCTAAATTTAAAGTGATTGAAATATTATTTTGATTTGTTTAAAAATTTTAATTAATTTTTTACATATGTTAATAGTGGATACTATCAGTAGCCAAATTATTTAATTTTTGATATTGTTTTCATTGATTATTCATTTTCTATGAACTTTTCCTATGAAATAATATTTTATTATTGAATAATTTAATGCTATTTTAATATATAAAGGTGGTGGAAGAATTTTTGTGTGTGTAGATTCATGTTATTTTCAGGTTTGATTCATTTTATATTCATCCATACCATGAAGGTCAGTAAATGTAATTCTATTTGTTTATATTTTTATATTAATTGGAAATAGTCTTCTCTGATTTTTTTTTATTATTATGGGAATTTATTCCCTATTAATTTTTATAATTCTTGTCCCTTAATTTTTATATTTATGTAACTTTACACCGGTGAATACTAGTTATTTCCATTTCATATGCGACTATTTGATAGCAATCATTGAAAACTGTCTATAGCACATATCAAATATGATAACATCTTTTTTAGAAATGTATCACATTGGAAAAAATCATTTTCTACTACTTATTTAAATAATACATGTTTTAAAACCACAATTTTATTCTATTTATATATTCAAGTAGACGTGTTCTTGATAAAGTACTATGAGCAATGAAAGAATGTATATATTTTCTTTAAAAACTACTATGTTTGTGTTATTTATATATTCAATTAGGCATGTTCTTGATCAACTACTATGAGTGATTTGAGAAGGTATGTATTCAAGAGGGTGTTTCTTATATTTTCTCAATATATTTCTATCAATAACTACTATTTTTCTGGTAGGTATGTTCTTGATAAAGTGTTATTTTTTAAGAAGGTATCAATTATTGGTAAATAATATTTGTTTCTAAACCAATATTTTATGTTATTTATATATTAAATAATGTATATTATTGATAATTAATATGAGAAATGCCATCATGTATATATTTTCTGGATAAACTACTATTTTTAGGTTATTTATATATTCAAGTAGGGTTGTTCTTGATAAACTACTATAATCGATTCAAGCAGGTATATATTAAAGTATTTTTATATGTTATTTTATCAATATATTTCCTTTCATAACTACTATTTTTCATCTGTCCATGATTATTTGTTATTAATAATCTTCTATTTCTTGTGTGATGTAGAATCCATAACACTTTCCAATAATTGTTGTCAAACATAGACTAATTGTAATCATTTAGTAAAAAATATAACAATCACCTTTTATATTGGTATATATCTTTAAAATTGTTGTGTTCTTGAAATATTATTCACATTTTTGTAAAATATTTTTTATCAATTTTTTGCAGCAACACAACCCATTAACTCTTTGACCTTTGTTTTTTATAGAAAAAATATTGGACATTGGATTGCAAATACTCTTCCACTTCCAAGATAGGTAATATCATCATTATTATTTGAAATGTCTCACCAACCAAACTGAATAGCTTTTTAATTATGTTAATGTTTTTGTGATTAGTATTATATGTCTACTCAGTTTTTGCTTCCTGGGTAGATTTTTTGGTATTTAGGATTCTATGACATATGTTTCATGTGGCCATAATCATTTTCTTGAGGTGATTTCCCATGCATGAAAATAATTTATATAATAATTTCACTAAAATATCATATTTAAACAAAATATAATTATTTTTCCCAACAACCTTCGTGTTCTTTCATTATATTAACATAATGAACTTTCTAAGACACTAATAACATGTTAGCCTATGCTATTTTTGGAGCAAGACCGTTATATCACCAGGATATTTTACATATTTTTTAGGTGGCCATGATCATTTTTTATGCCATCCAAATATGTCATTATTACCAAAATAGTATTTTTTACCATTTCTTGTTTTTTCACCAGCACTTCTTTTATAAAAATTTAAAAACTCACCACTTAAAACCCCAAGTATATCATACATTTCATGTTATTATGGTAAATAATCCTTCAATTTAAAATTTAATATATTTCTCCCAATATGTGAAAAATAATAATATTCACTAAGGTAATAGATCTCGTATTTATTATTATAAATAAAAAATAAAATCGATGACACTTTGTTGCCCTACACTTTTATTAAAACATTCAACTTAATATTGAGTTGATATTTTTATCATAGACCACATATTATTCAACGAGTATTGAAAAAAGAGTCTCCTTTGGTTGGTTGTACTATTTACCTTGGTTTTGAATTTACTGACAAGTTTATGTAATATATACGGAATTTTACTATATACGTAATTATAAGATATCATAAAATTGTTATGTTTTTTAATTAATTATTGATTTTATATTCCTATATTTAATATAATTTCATAGTTTATGGTAAATATACACATATTAAATATTTTATATATTACTGATTTATTATTCTATGTTCATAAGTGAATGAATCTATATTTTTGTTTGTGCCCTCTTGGTTCAAATCATCGATCCCTTTCCTATAAGATCCATAATTGAAGAGAGACAATAATACTTGTTGATATCCTTAGGAGAATTATTAGAGTATATTTAATAAGGAAAATTATCTGAGTATGTACATGTGACATTTTGGTTTTGGAAACTCACTAAATATTGTTATAGGTTTTTGATTTCACTCAACTAGAAAAAGTAACTCAACCAAAGGGGGTGTTGTTGATGTAATCCTATTTAAAGACTTCAATAATTTTTTTAATCATAGGTGTAGTGTGTTTCATTTTAATATAGTAATTCTAGGTCATTATATGAATTATATGGTGACAAATTAATTATCAATGTACATTAATTTTTTTATAGTGGGATATCTGGGGGTAGAGAGTTGGGAAATTATAATCAAATCTTCTAAAATTCTCCAATTTATATATTAAAAACTATCATGAATTATAAATTTCATCTAAATGTGATTCATTATTGTATGATACTTCACTAAAAAGGCTGTATTTTAGTTTTACATGGTCTACACCTAGTAATTATTTTATTTAATTTGATCAATATTGTGGTGATATATTCAAACATTGACATAAGTATGAGGTCCTACATCTACTTACATATCAAGTAAAGAAACCTTATGGTGGTTGAGAAAACTTTATGAATTTATATAAAATAATATTTTTGTCACTTTATTAAACTCATTTCCTATATTGATATTGATTCAAAGTGATGGAGAATTGGTGGGTTTATATTGATCATACGGTTTATGTATAGTGGAATTCTATATCCTTAAGGATTATTTTTATCTTTGATGTAATCACACTAATGGATTGTTGGTGTAAAATATCATTATTTTATTCTTTTATATGAGTAACATATATAATAGTTAATGAATTTTATAATAGGAGAATTATTATCTCTAGTTGTGGTGGTAGATAGATTAAATGAGCATTATAACAGTTTATCCAACCACATAATCATTATAGTACAGCATCTTGATTCATGTATAATGCACCCAATTTTTGATGCTATTTTGTGGTTTTTACTATTTAAGATTTAATATAGTGGTAAATATGTGTTATTATATGGTAAAAATGAATCATTTTTGACTTTATGGATATATTTTAAGTTTTCATGGTTGAATAAACACTTTAGGAATGTTTTAAAGATGAAATGAAAACAACATGGTGTGTAATTAATTAGAAATTTCTATTTATTTTTTGAAAGTGCTTGACTAGGATTTTTGGATATATTTTCATGTTCCTAATCAAGTATATCCTGTTATGTGGAATATTTTTCATTCTATGTATAACCATTCTAGAATTGTTTAGTTGGTAAAATGTAACTACACAAAAGTATATCAGTGTTATATGCCTTGCAATTACAGTAACTAATCAGCATTATGTATGAATTCAATAGATTGTATGGAATTTAATCTATCAATGGATATACCTAAAATAATAATTTGGATGGATTATATGGTGTTTACTTTAGTATATTCCATGTAATTTTATTTTCTTATAAAAATTTATTTCCCTTCGATTTTGGAACTATTCATAGAAGGGGGGAAGCCCTAAACATTTGTTTTCTATTATAATAACAAAGTCTCGTATCATATTAAAGGATTACACATCATATTGAAGGAAAATGTTCTCTTCATGATTTTTAACTTGATTTATTTTATATATTATTAGAAATAATTACTTGACTTTAAATTTAAATTTTTTTCTAGAATTTAATGATGAACATTCACTTCAAGTTACCCAACAGAGTAATTTATTTTTAATATTTCAACCATGTAATTGGTATTTTTTAGGTATTCTACATGAATAGAATTATATATTTATCAAAAATATTAATAATTATTGACCTATTATTAAAAATCGGGATTTGTTCTGCATGAAATATTCTTAAAAAATTCAATTTTCTCAATTAACCATGTATAACTTTAAGAAACAATTTCATTAATATATTTAAATTTTCCAAAAAAAAATTAATGTTAGTTAATAACATTATTAATTCAATGAAACTATTAATAATTATTGATAATTTTTCCTTGAGAATTTAGGGAATGCTTTTTTCTTATGCATCTAATTTACAAGACTCGTTAAGAGCTTCAAGAATTTATGAAAAAAATATTTGTATTTATCATGTACCACAATCAACAAATCCCCCATATTCAATATTTTTGATCTCATAAGAAATTATCATGTTTATGCATAACTCCATAAAACTAAACTTGCTCTATTCCTCTTAATGATATGGAATGCTAAAAAGAATCTAGCATCATTCTTTAATGATTTAAACCATTTATGTTATAGTGACCTGAATTCAATAGACTAAAATAGTCCATAATTCATAGAATACTTATGTAATAAAAAAATTTCAAGTTTTATATTATTATCATCCATTAATGAGGATTAACATTTGGATTGTAGTGATGAAAATAGTCCACATAGTGGTTAGTTCATCTTGTGAAGCATCCTATTATAAAACCACTACAAGAATGTTTTCATAATACAATCCAGACACCATGTTCTTAGTATTTATGTATTTTTTAAGATTCAATATTAACAATAAATATTGTGTTTTCACTATATAGACTATTCCTCACACATTAAATTCAATAAATTCAATATTTTTTATATTAATTATATATTTTTTAAGATACAATATTTCGAGAAAAAAAACTCCTATGAAAAATTCTAAGATAATACTTCCCATGAAAATGTATAGATGAATACTAGTTTAATTTAAAAATGATTTATATCAAATATGTGAATCTGTAATATTTCATGTAAATAAAAATGTGTTATATTAAATATTTTTATAACCATTATGTGTATAACCTTGGTGTTTTTTAATAATTAAATGTGTTCTCATTTATTTTAATTTGTTTTGTGAGTATTCTTTTACTCCTTCCACCGATTTAGGTGCATATACAAATATGAATTTTATTGATGTTACTAGTGGTTAAATAGGATGTGATAATGATGTTGGTGTTTTTGTAGGATATTATGAGGGTTGTGATGGTTCTAGTGATAGTGATATTGAGGTAAAATTTAGATGTAAATTTTATTTTTAGTTTATACATTAAATTTTATCATATAGTTTTGTTTTATTCTAATGATATTGATATTTAAATTTTATATTGTTTATCATGGAGCTAGTTTGAATTATTTTGATATATATTATATTCTGTTTTATTTCTATTTATATTTCATTCTAGTTTTTTTATTATATTAATATGCAATGTTTGATTTCTATTTGAGTGTTTTTGTAAGGGTTGGTATATAATTTTAGTAGGTCACTTTATACATTTTATTCTTAGTATGGATTTAATTGTTGTAATTTTTATATATATATTATATTATGTTGGATTTTTGTTTATATTTTGTTCTTGTTTTTTTATTCTATTGTAATCTTCTAGCTTGTTTGAGTGTTTCTGAATCATAGGAGTGTTATTATAATACATTAGTCATGGTAGGTGGAATAAACAAAACCTATTCATTAGAATTTAATGAGGTGTTGGTGGTGGCCTCAAAATTTACCAAGTAAACTGTAGAATCTACCCATAAATTGGGGCTTAACTACCATGTATTTCTCAACTATTACCTAGTTTTATTTTTCTTGAACTAAAATGATTTAATCTTAACTTTATTTTTTTTATTTTGAAGGTACTTTATCGGAGAAATCATGTTGAGTGAAATTTACAAATAAAAATATTAACATTTAATCTACTAAGATAAAAATATATATGCATTTCAAGTGAGTAAATCATTTTTCTAAATTATGTAGAACCTTTATTTAATATTAACACTCTTTGTAACAACTTTAAATACTTTATTTTATGGTGTTATGCTATTTTAGTTTTTGTGCATAAACTATAAAATACATTACATGTTGATTGCACTAAATCTATGTCTGTGTTAGTTATTGTATCTCTTCCTGTTGAGTATTGAGTTTATGAGCATAATAGTGTTGTTTTGAAATGTATATTGTATATATTTTTATTGAAAATTATGTTGGAGATGATGAGGGTAGTGATATTTCTTATAATACTGATATTGAGGTATATTTTTTATTTTTATTTTATTATTGGTTTATACATGGAATTTTATCATGTTTTGTTTTATTTTTATGATATTGATATTGATATTTTATATTATTTATCTTAGAGATAGATTGAATATTGTTGATGTATATTTTATTATGTTTGAGTTTTTTTTTGTGTAGGGGAAGAGTTTTTGTATTCTAGATACGTTGTTTTGATTCTATAGACTATGAGTTCAATGAGAGGTTTATATATTTGATGAAGGTAAATGTAATCTTTATTATTGGGTTCTAAATTAATTATTCCTATAATGGACACATTTTTTGAGTTATATTGTTTTATCATAGGATGACCTCATTCATTTTTTTTATTTCATTAACTTTTTATTCATTGGTTCACTTAATTTTTAGTAGTCACAATAAGGGTAGTGGTCATAATAGGAGTGATGAGTTGCAGCAGTTGTTTGGGGGGTCTTATCTATTAGTTTCTCATTTTTTTTATTAATTTATTCTACATTAGAACATACATTTATAATAGAAACAAGATAATTGGTTCAATTTATTTTGGTTTTTGGATAATCATTAGTTGGTTTTGGTTTTACTTTTAAGTTATTTTATTTTAATTAGTTGGTTAAAACATGTGTCATTCACTAAAAACTGAACATAAATACTCTTATAGGTTTGTATATGCATTATATAGTGGTTATGGAATGATATGTGTTCATGTTATCATGTGATAGAAGAATTTTCCTAGGATAGTCAGTCTTGAAATTTTTATAATATCTTCAAAAATTCTCTTTTAATTGTAGTGTAAAATTAATGAGATCTGGTATTTATTTTGAAAGTATTTCCATGTCATGTATGAACTTCAATTTGAATTCATGATCTAACATTGATCAGGACTACACTTATTTCCAAGGGTCATGTTGGTTTTGGTGATATTGATATTGACGTTCATTTCAGATGTAAATCATATTCTTGGTTAATACATTGAATTTTATCATATAGATCTGTTTTATTTTGATGATATTGATATTAAAACTTTCTATTTTTTATATTTGTTTATCTTGAAAGGTTGTTTCAAATTGGGTATCACAATCTTTATGAAATGAAGACTCACCAATGATCTTCTTTCATGATTAATAGAAAAAATAAAATACATCATCACGAATATGAAGTGTTAAATTAGAAAAAGTAGGATAAAACTAATTTTATTGGTTATCTCTAATCTGGATAATATAAATAACATGCAACAACAACATGTAATGCACTAGAAGCACTAAAAAAATCTTCTTCAATAAAATTCAAAACGGAACCTCAGAGTAATATGTAAAACATATAGTGGTATAATTTAATGATAATACTCTCAATCATAGTACAACACTTTTTCCAACCCTAAACTATGACTACTAATCCTTTTACCATATGCATATGAATCCTAACATTCCATTCTCTTAAACATAAAATCATATTGACTCATACATCCCATGCTCAAGGAATACCTCTACACTCTCTGTGGATCGGCTATCTATATAATAACATATGACTTATTGTAATTAGTATATCTAGAAATGTTATCCATTTATCCAGGATTATTATGCCACTATAAATTGTTATAGTAGACATATTACTATCCACGTAACATGATATCAATCCATATATTGGATAACAAACATACTCATAATATACCACCTTTAGTTACACCATTCATTTATGTTCACCTCTTATGTTACCTCTTAGTTGGTGAATTATCCTATAAGGCTCATCTCATTGTACACTCACACACTATCCCAAAGGAGAAGTAATCACATATGGTTAAACCACAAATTTATCCTATATATGCTCCCTCTATATAATATTAGGATTCTAATGATTTCTTATAATGATTCTCATTCTCCATCATAGGTTATAAATATTGATGAACCCATATTCTACTAGAATACTTATGAAAAATCATCACTTAACACAAATCAATATAATTACTCTCCATGGAGAATTAAAAACTAGCACACAAAAAACAAAATATGTTACTCAAAACATTACCTAGGGTTGTACACCCTTAACAGGTTCCTTCACTATTAAATTTAGGTGCATCAGTTGTTTAGATTGGAATAATGAATCATCTTATAATGTAATGTGTATGAAATTACATCCATGAACTTATAAGATATTTATTTATTATAGGTGATATTTTCAGATATGGTTATAGGCCTAATATGTGTCTCAGTTTTAACATTCTATAGTGGTTTACATTAATGTTTATATTTTAATGTTTTTTTAAATAATTATTTTAAGTTGTTTAGGAGTTTTTATGTATAAATGGGTGTTCAAGGGTGGTTTTTGTAGTGAACATGAGTTTTAACATGTGAAGTGGGCTTTAAATGGTTTTTAGTAGTGTTTAAATTGGTTGATAGTTTTTTGGTATTATTATGAGGCTTGGGTTGATTGTTCTACTATTTTTCATGTAGGTGTGTTTGGTAAAGTAATGTGGGTTATGGGGTATTTTTTGATGATTTTGTTCTTTTTTTAATGTTGTAGTGATTTTAGTAAAACAAAATTCAATCTATGGGATTGATCTTATATAAGGGAGGTTGAAACTTATGTTTCAAAATTATCTAAAAATCTATCAATTCCTGAACTTTTATTAGTTAGTCTTTATAACCCTTATGTGTTTTTTGATAGATGATTCTAGAAGTAGGAATTTTTTAAAGGTTGTGTGTTGAGTTATAGACACATAGTAGATGTTAATATAAAAGGTATCCAATGAGGTAGGTGTGCATCATTGTTTTGAAATAATTTTTGTAGAAGTTATATGTTTGGAATGTAATTTGTAGGTACAAGATAGGTGAATTTATATAAACTCTATAAGGTTGAGTTTTGAAGATGAAATTTGACCTTTTCTATGTCTACAAGCCTTATGAAATCCCCCTTGAGAATTATTATAAAACATCTCCCTAATAAGTCTTATATAGTCCCTGAACATGCATAATAAAATCTAGAAATTACTAATATTTTATAAATCTGGGGATCCTCATATATATATTAGTGGTAAAGAGTCTGAGAGTTGGATATCTTGATGTAGTGCATCATAATTGGATCAAATGGAATCTCAACCTTATGGTGGTAGTGTTTATTTAAAGTAACCTAAGATAATTTCTAGTGATTGGGAGACCAAATGGTAAAATTTATTTGGGAGTCCAGAGTATGATCCTATAAGGAACTTTTCCATTTTGGATAAGTATATAAGTTTTGTAATCTTCATGGTATAAGTTTTTTTGAATTTGGAGTATAGTTCCACAATTCAAACTATGGTAGTAGAATTTTTTTATGATATTGACAAGATATAGCCACAGTTATAAACCATGGATATAGTTATACTTCCATAGTTTAAACTATGTTGATAGATATACTACCATGGTTTATATCCATGGATATAAGTGGGTGTGGTAAAGGTTATATCCATGGTTATAAAGTATGGAAATAGAACTACTTCTATGGTTTGAACCATGGCAGGAAATCTATAGCAATAGTTTTGAACTGTGGCTATAAGTATGTATGGCAGAAGCTATAGCCACAGTTTAAAAATGTGGCTATATCTATGGCCTTATTTCCATTCCAATAGAATCGGTGGCCCACCAAACCTTTTATATTACCTATAGAAATAGTTTCTTGGCCTATATCCATGATTATAAATTGTGGATATAGCCTTAATTTCTAGTAGTGTATCACCCAGACCTATGTTTTAGTAAAAAAATGTCAACAAAGCGGTGATAAGA
This sequence comes from Viscum album, assembly GCA_963277665.1. Lineage (NCBI taxonomy): Eukaryota > Viridiplantae > Streptophyta > Magnoliopsida > Santalales > Viscaceae > Viscum > Viscum album. The sequence continues at coordinate 253,080,077 of OY728128.1, read as the reverse complement.
TTTCATAAATAAATAAAACATGATATGATATATATTAATATGGATATTGAGTACATGTATAATAAATATATATTTATTATATATGATTTTTAACATAAATTAGTAAAGGTGAGACTTAAGGTAAGGGATTTGAGTTTCAATCCTATTTTATTCGATATTTTTTATAATTGAATTTCTATTGAGGAAATTATATAATCTTTATCTGATGAATACCTTTAATTTTATTATCCTTTTTTTATTTATTGATAATATATTTTTTCCTTTCATTTTATTCACTTTAATTATTGAAGAGATCAAAAGATATTTTTTACATAAAATCGACCTTATTTCAATATTCGATCTAAAATTATTTTTCTTCCGTATCCATATACTCTAAAAATGTTTTCAAGAATGATTTTAATATTATAATATGATTTTTAAAGATATTTCTACACTTTTTCTAATTTTTACTAAATGTGTAACAAGTAATCTTCTTATCATTTTCTAAATGAAGTAACTTTTAACAAAATTATGAAATGAATGTTTTCTTTCAACTTATATAACATGAATAGAATTTCCCATCATCATGACTGCTCAATACTTTGAAGAAAACTTTAAAATATTATAATACCATTTTCAAAGAAAAGTATTTTCATAATATTTTGTAAATTTTTAGTTTTTGAAAAGTGATTTTCAAATTAAAAGGTTATTTTCCCCAAGAATGTTTTTGATAATATTTTAATAGTATGTCTATTCATGAACAACAAAAACCTTTAGTGTTTCTTATTTTTTATGGGTTATGTGATCTAATGATAAAATTAATTTTCTTTCTTTTTATTTTTTATTTTTATGATGATGATATGTTTATGAAACTCATTTTAATGGGTTATACTATAATTTGATGAAATGTGGAACCTGTTTTCTTTTCACGGGTTATGATATGATGATATGATGGATATTTTATGATATTGTGGAACAAATATGTATGGTTTCCATTATGTGTTGGGTGGGAACTATATATTCTTCCAATTCATTGTGTAATGTATTATATCTCATGATATAGTTATGGGAAACAAGTCAAAGTGCATGATCCATTATGGGAAACAATTCAAAGTGCTTGATCTGTTATGGGAAACAACTTAAGGTGCTTGATTCACTTTGGGAAATATGTATTGATGCATGATCCAATGATCTTGTTAGTTATAATTAACTTATAAAATAGTTTCTATACTTATGATGGTGCCACACACATTAATGTTATGAACTTCTGAATCATGATTTAGTTATGATTATTTCTCGTTCTTATGATTCATGTCTTTTGAAATACTGATGTTTTATATCATAATTCATGTTTTTTATTTTTTTATATTGGGTATGAATATTTTAAGTTATTTTCATGATCTTATACCCTTATGATTCTCTTATGAATTTATATGATCATCAATTGATATATCTCAAGCTTACCCTTACTGAGTATTTGAGATCACCCTTTCTTATGTTTCCTTTAAGCAAGTTATAAATAAATTTGTAAGTAGGTATTCTTATGAATAGTAAAATGTGGGAAGATATTTATCAGATATTGTGATGATATTTCATAGAATAAAAATATTGTATATCTAGTCTCTAAATACTCTAAACAATTACAGTTTCGGTGTGGATCAAAATGTTTTGAATTTAATATTCATCTAAAAATATGTAATATTTATGTAGGAAAATTTTGGGCCATTATGAAAACAATATTTAAACATCCCCTAAAACATAATTACACAATATTAAATGGGAAAAAAATCTCAACAAATGAAAAAATATAATCAAATAAAGTTAACTCTCAAGGAAAAACTAAGAAAATAACTCTTAAAATCAATTCCAAGTTATCAAAACTTAAAACCCCAACTAAAAAATCTACCAATCAATTAATTTCTCCATAAACCATAAAAACCCAAAAAAAATAACACCTCAACTGAATTATATCAAAATAGTGATAAATGAATGGAAAAAAACCCATGGGAACTTTATCTAAATAAGAGAAGAATAATCATTGTCTATTCAGATGAATTTCACCATACTCTATTGGAATTAATTATAGAATACCTATCCAAAGAAAGGTAAATCAAACAAGAAGGGTAGTAAAAGGAAAAAATATGGGATTAGGAAGGATTACCTTTTATTTGGTGCAAAACATTCCCCTTGAATCACATAGAATAATGAGGGGAAGAATATGACCCAAATGATCCATGGAAAATGATTCTCGACAGTTTGAAAGAAATGGGTTTTAAAGGATATGAGAAATGTGTATAATAGACTTAGGATGGAATAAAAATACCTATTTAAAAAAAAATATAACCTAAAGCTACCGGGTACTCAATATAGGGACACCAGGTACCTGGATGAACCTCTTCCCCTCCCCCTCCCTTAACTCACTTACCAAGTACCCAAAACCTCCTACTAGGAACCCGATGTAAGCTCTCGAACTTTCTAGATATGTCTTGTACTTATTTTTAGGTAATATTTTACCCATTTTTATCATAATTTGGTTTAGTATTTATTTTGGATTTTTTCGAGTGAATTTGGAGAATTTTGGTAGCCCATGGGGTTGTGCATGGTTGTCGCATAGTTAGAAATAACCATGCAGTTTTCCCCATGAAACTATTTCCCCCATTTTGAGCCACATGAAGGGGGTGCACAGTTTGACCAAACCATGTGGCCACCCTACACAAACTTTTCACCCTTGGACATAGGGGATTTAAATAGTTAGAAATTTTTTGTTAAATTTCTTCCCACCTAAGAGTAATCTTACACCCTAGACAGTAGGGGAATAGGGTGTAGGGTGCACAGTTTTTCAAACCATTTAGCCCTTCTAGGAAACCATGGGTGAAGGATTTTAGACCCTATAATATTTAATTAAAATATCATGAAACCCCAGTTTATATCCCTAATCACCCATTCTCAACCTAACATGAATTCAATTTCTCTTGGAGGCTCCCAAGAGGATTCTTAAGCTCCTAAAACCTCTTCAAATGTGAATCTAAGATCCATTGGAAAAAATAAAACCCTTTTGGGTATGTAATTTCTTCCACATTTATATTCCTCTATATCCCTCATTTTTTCCTTTGGAGTAGTATGGATTCTTCTCTGTTTTTTATGGTTTAGATCTAGGTTTTAATGGATTTTTTATTTTGGATCTTTATCATTGGTTTTGACCCTAGATCTCCCTCACTAATGTGAATTCGACCCTTCAACATCGGATTGAGGGATAAGGTTTTTTGAGAGTTCATAAATAATCCTAAGGTAGTTGTTATAATTTCTAGTTCACGTATTATTGATCATGATCTCATATTTTTATCTATACCATTTTGTTTTTATTTTCTATAGTTGCATTTAATTTTGAAAAGTGAATTATCTACCCTTGAAATTGTGAGACCCTTCACAAATCCTGTTGAAATGTTGAAGATTATGATAATGGGCTTGATGGAAACCCGTGGGGTGTTCCAATATCCTTAAAATGATGATATTTGAAATGTAAAATGGTGAATAATGGGATTATGTAATTGAACTACATCCTTATTGAATTTTTTTCTAATGTAATTTAATGGGTTGATTATATTAACCTTAATGGGTTAATGGGTTGTGTAATAAATGATGATAAATATATTAATGGGAGTTTTATAATGTTATTACTTGTGAAGAAGGTAGATAACCATAGTTGTGTGTGAAAATTGAAATAGTGCACCATGTTTAGAATGGTTGTTTAAAGAGTTATTAACGTTGAACATTGATGTGTTATGTGAATAATGAGTTGTGAGTGATAGACTGGTGCTCCAAGTACCCACGGGGTTCCAAACTACTTCTCTAATACCCTAATTCATGATGGTGAACCATGATATATATATCTATATAAAAATGTGACCAATGAGTTGTGGGTAAGGTATTTCTGCTCTAAGTACCCATAGGATTCTAGGTTGCCGCTCTAATCCCCTGATACATGTGTATAAAATGGTACCTAGACTACTGATCCAAGGTACTAAAATAAAATGGAAATTAACTTGAAATATGAAGTTTATTTATGGAATAAATTATATTATCCCTATGGTGTATGGTTCAGACTCCAGCAAGGGCTGAAGAATGTAAGATGTTTTTGGCTAAAGAATAATAAATGTGAAACCTATTTATTATTGTCATTTGAACTTTATTATTTATATAACTTCACACACTATTATAGACTATATATTTCTTTATACATCGTCGGTGTGTCTTACTAAGTTATACTCATGCCCTACTTAGGACACCCGATTGGTGCCCAAATATACTTTATTCTTTTAGGATAGGATAATGTCAAGTTCCCTATGTTAGATGGATGAGTTAAGATTCAGGGTAGAGCATGGATGAGGGAACCAGAAATGATTTCAAAAACCTTCTTGTTAGATATCAGAGTGTCTTTATTTTTGGGTTTTCATTAGACAATTGAAATTTGTATGGCATGACATATTTATAACTTTGGTTTATGTTGTCTTTCCCTATTTTGGTATTATCATGTGATGTCGGTCCTTATTTATTAATGTATTATTATGAATATTTTTTATATTGATTTAAACTATTGTGATACTTTTATAAAGAGGTTATAGTCCCTTCTTAATACCTATTAGACCTGCATTTCAAGTTGTAAACCTCTAATGTATGGGGAGGTGTACCTAAGGTCATATGGAAAACTGGCTCGGGGAACCAGTATGTGGCACCTAGGTTGGGAAGTTATAGCCGGTTTCACCTAAAGTTTTAAACTACAAGTAAAAACACCTACCAACCTTAATTGAACCAAAGAAAATACCAAAAAAACCTCTAATATAAATTAAAAAAATTAATAATTCACCCTCAAACTTCATATTTCAGGACTATAACCCAAAACAAAAAGGGAACCCCGATATAAAACCAAAAATCCAAATAATCCCACATTTTCATCAATAAAATATCTAACATAAATTCATAATAACACTTTATTGCTCATAAGTGGTACATTATTCACTAAAATATCCCCACCATATGAATTATTTTCCCTAAATAGTACAATGAGATTCGCACTCAATATTCTCTATATCACCAAATCCTTAATTTATCAGTTCATAATTAAAACACTAACACTCATCCTAAAGTATTTATCATGTTTATGATACAGGGAACCTATATCTATCCCAAATACTAAAATAAAAAATAAACCATTATTTCTCTAAAACACCAATATACCAACAATTCACTCTAAATACCATTCCAAAATTTCTCACTATGTACTCGATGTGTAACTCTCAAAACCAGTATAAATCAATCATCACCACAAGATATTAATATCAAATGATACCCTAACACTTTCATGGATATATAAATGCCACTAATAAATATAAACATGATATAAGTTGATCCTCTCCATATGAATTACCTATGTTTTTCTTGTGATTTTCCTTCCACTAAATTTCAATTCATTAAAACTTTCACTTATCATGTTATTTTTTAGACTAAATTTCAGTTTTAAAATCACATGTCAAATACTCTTTAAAAAACAAATATGTTTAAAAACCAACACATTTATGACTAATGTTATTTAAAATCACATAATATATTTTCAATTATGAAATATAACCATTTACTAATATCTATTACTTTATAGAACCACTTTTAATTTAATACAGAGAGTTGTAAAACCCTTTTTTTAGAAAATTCCTAAATCAACATCACAATTTTCATTAGAACACCATAAGGAAACAAATAGTATCATTATTAATAAAAAACGCTTAAAAAATAACATTATTTTGAACATATTTAATACATTTATTAACAAGGCATATACAATCAACGTCAACAAGCACATATTTCTAAATTAATTTAATTAATTAGATGGTAACTAATGAGGTATGTAAGAAAAAAATATTTACTTTATTTAATATTATTTGACTAATTAAGTTCATTCACATGTATATATTCTTATATAAACAAGATTCGCATGACATAATGTTCTAATAAATTGTATGATGCATCAACGAACTTAAAAAGTGGATCTTGAATAATCCCTATACACTTTTCTAGTTTCACTATATTGTACTTGAGACATTAGACCAACCTTCACTCAGATTTATTTTGTTTACCCACTACCCGAACATCCCTTAGTAATACGAACATACAATATAAATAGGTTGATCAAACCTATTTTTGAGATACTTTTCAAGTTTTAGAAATATTATCTCTTTTCTTAAAATCCCTAGAAAACCCCAAAACACCACTTTGTATAAATTCTGAACTAGATTTCAAAATAATAATTGAATTAGGTCACTACTAACCCTAGTATAATTACATGTTCTCCAAGGTCTGGTAACTAGCTCCATAGGTTTTGGTTTAATTTTGAGGAATTATTTACCTGGTTTTTTCAACACAACAAGTCACGACCTAATTCTCCCTAGGAAGTAGCATAATTTATCAATATATTAGACATATCAAGATAAATAAACAATAAACCATTTCATATCAGAATAAAAATATAAAATAAATAAAGATATTTTTATATTAATTTAATAAAACACATAAATAATACTAAACTTACTCATAAAATCAATTTTAGGTACCACTATATAGATTATACAACATTGACTAGAAAATGGATATACTAAAACTATTCCCACAAAGTATAGACACATACTCCAATTCCATGTGGAGTCTTAATTCATGAACTCATACCAACATCCCATTAAAAAATAATGCGACCAACTATTATTCATGTACTTATCAAACCTTAAATACATCAAGTTAATTTTTATGTCTTCTAAAGTTTCAATAAAGGGTGTGAGCATAAATAATAAGTACGAAAACAGCAATAGTGTCTCAATAAAATAGTGAAATAATAGGTGTAATAATGAAGATTTCAAATCCTTTATATATAAATTTTAAAAAAAATTATGATAATACATCATACGAAACATGGAAACAATCAACCATGAATAAACTCATGGGTTGATATGCACTATAAAAAGTAACTCCCCATATCAGAAGGGTGTATAATTGTACATACTTTCTTAAATATGATCACTCATATTATAAGATGACTTGGGTGTGGAAATCATTATGGTTATCCTAGTAATACTAAAACAATTCGTTCAAGTTGCAACCCCCATCCCTAGAGGGGAAGGGAATAATATTTAATGAGTTGGGGAAAAAGGGAAGGGGTTAGATAGAACTATGGCATCATAAAAGTTTCCCACTCTATCAGACATGTTCAGTATGAAGGGATTACTTTATTATGGTATACATAACAAAATATATCATTATATACTACCATTATCACATTCAATGGATATCATTTAAATCAATAGGTCACTGAAGTGAAAATAATCTATTATAATTTAATTATAAATATACACCTTCCTATATAATCATATAAATATGAAAGTAATATCTATTATTAATTAAACATTATAATCATAGAGGGATCATGATTAAACAATAAATATAGGTATTCTGTCATCTATAATATTAACTAATAACTCAATATGGACTAATTTTTAATTAACACATAAAATACATAACTTCGGGAAAACTCATAATTGTTACACTAGGGATATGAAATATAGTATAATAGCATTAAACCAAATGTGTCATAAGTTATAGAATAATGTATATTTTAGGTTGTTTTTGTAATAATTCATACCAATCATAATATATGGTAAAGGTAACATATCATGTTTCACTAGGTTATATCCAAACAAGGTATTAATGATGGTAAGGATATAAAATGGGGTGTTATAATAGTAAAATAGTTGATATATTAAGTGTTTCCTTAGTCATAACTAATTTATATTGGTGAAAATCCAAAAAAAAGATAAAATTAATGTATATAGGTCTATTTTTTAGATGTTAATTTTAAAATAAATCCCTTTTAAATATACTGTTGTCATAATTAAAAAATAATTTAGGTAAAAATTATTTCAAAGAAAAATGTGTACAATTAATTAATGTTTTAAATTTAATATTTTACTACACAAATAGATATTCTCATGGTTTACATTCAAATATATTCTTTTATTTAATATAATAAAGTTTATGTTTATAAAGAACAACTGTTTTCATAAAATAAAGTTTCAAGTCATAGTCATTGAAAAAAACCAAGATTAGAAATTTATATAAAATATATAATTAAATGTATATAAAATTTAAGTTTTTCTTAGGTAAAGAATTAGTTTAAAAAACCAAATGTATTTATGAACCAAATTATTCTTTCTTTCCAAACTAACCCATCCATAATCTATCCACCAATGTAAACACTTAACCAAGGTTAAGTTTTGATCATTTACTTATAATTCATTCAGGTTATGGTGTAAAGAATGTATATTAGTAGTAAAAAATGATAAATAAACACAAGGGTGTTCCTATCAAAGTAATGTTTCACCACTCAATCTTTAAGTTTAAAATTCACTTCATATTTTTGGAAAACAAATTCAAGAAACTTACTGTATGTGTTTTGGGAATCATGGAGTATTTTGAAAACGTTTTTTACAATGAAATTATATAAAATAATGTTTTTAAATCAGTAAATATCTCTAGAAAATAGTTTAATTTCAAAGAATATATGAATATAAATCAATAAGGAATGATTAATGGACTTACAGAAGTAAGAAAGAAAAAACATATTATACAATAATTATTCATGAGAAAACAAAAATTAATGAATTCTAAAAAAAATTAATAACATATAAATATTTAAAACATAGTTTATGCTAATAATACATTTTATATATAACTTATTCAAAATAAACATTAACATAAATTCTAAATTCTCTATAAAAGGTATCTTTTCACAAGGATTTAATTTAAGTTTTTTGATAAATCTTGTGTAAAATAAAAAAAATCGCATATTATCATATAAAATCCCATTTGGAAAAATAACTTTTACCATTTTATGATGAAACATAATTAAAAAAAAATTTATTCATAACTTTACAAATTACTTGATTAGTCTTTATTATTAATTTATTAAAATAATGTATGGAAAGTTATTAGAAATGCCTAAGAATTTACCCAAAGGGTTAAGACCACCTACCATAATTATATTTGATATTTATCAATCCAAATTATCCTATGAAAGTCCCTAAAAACACTACTTTAGATTCCATAAACAAATAATCAAAATAAATCAATCGCTATAATCAAATAAAGTTAACTCTCAAGGAAAACCTAAGGAGATAACACTTAAAATCCATTCTATGTCATAGTAACTTAAAGGTCAAAATAAAAAAAACTAATTGTCCTTTAATTTACCTATAAAACTACAAAAACCCTATAAAAACAAATCTCAATCACTTCATATAAAAATATTTATAAATTAAATATGAATAGAACATATTAACCTCATTTATACAAGGGAAGAAGAAACCTCGTCTATTTGGATTAATTCTACTATGATTTAATGGAATTAATTATAGAATCCCAAATTAAATAAAATAAATCAAAGAAAAACAGGATAAGAGGGAAGAGGATAGGTGTTGGAATTATTACCTTTTATTTGGTTTAAATCAACCATGAATCACATGAAAAAGAGAGGGTATGAAGATAACCCAAAGGAGCCATTGAAGGTGTCTCTTGATGTTTGATAAGAAATTGGGTTTGAAAGGGATGAGAAAGGTGTTAAACCGATTTAGAAGGAAATTACCAAAATTACCCTATTTAGAAAAATCGAACCTGAAGCTATCAGGTACCCAGTCTATGTCCATTGGGTACCTGTTCTAGGTCCATAGGGTACCTAGTGTCACCTCTTCCTCTTATATTACCTCACTCAATGGGAAATCAATGTCACATGTAGTTTTAAACTATAGGTGGTGCCACTTACCATAATTACTCAAACCCCTGAACTCCTAAATAAATCTTAATTCAAATTTAAAAACACCTAACAATTGATCCTCGAACTTTAGATTACGTGATTGTGACCCGAAATAAAATATGACCCTTAATATGAAACCAAAAATTCAAATAATCTCTCATTTTCATAATTTAAATATCTAACTTAAAACCATAATGACACTTTGATTCACATAATTTATACATGGATCGATAAAAAATATATATATATATATTTATTTATATAAAATATTCAACAAGGGTATCAAATCAATAGTAGATAATTAATTATGGTTCTCCCTGACTAGATTTGTAATTGAGTCAAGTGTCATAGTGATTGGTCTTGAACTCAGTACATAAAATTAGTTTTTAATCTCAGCTTGAGCATGACCGATTAATATTTTCTAGGATCAAGATAAAATCATTCTTGATCACATTAATTTATTTAGATTTATTACACTTTATTAAAATAATTTTTCATAAATTTGATTCTAATATTGGGCTTAGCTTGACTATTCAAACTTAAGATTTCACAAGAGTTGAAATATCGGGCTAGAAACTAAATAGATATATAGTTTAAAAAGTATTATATATGTATATTAAAATATGAAATACTTGGTTAATATTATGATTTATTCAATTAATATATTATTATTATAAATTTCATCCTCCTCTGTTACACATTTCCATTTATTTTTACTTGATTTCCCTCTAAACATATATATTACCTTGCCCTGAATTCCCAAATATATATGCCTCCCCACACTCTCTCAAATCCCACCACCTCCCCATATTCACCTTCTTATCCAACTAATTTCCAATCTACACCTTCTGCCTTCCATCCACTACTTTCTAGCCACCACCTTTTCCTCCCCACCTCCCACCTCCTCTACCTCCACTTTTCCTATCATGAACTAACCATTTTTCATCATTTATCTCTTTTTTATTTCTATTTTTTATTCTTTTCCTATTGTTTTTTATCTATTATCTTCACAAATTAGGTTTCAATTCTACATTTATTCGAATACATGGTTCCCAAGAACTATATTTAAACCATTGGTTTGATAGTTTCGTTAGATACATGGTTTATTTAAATACATGGTTTATTTAGACTCACCTAAACTTATTTATATATATGGTTTCCTTTCCTCCCTATACCCACTCATTTCATTAATAATCTTCAAGTTTCTTAATTTTTTTATTCTAATTATACTAACTATATATTCTGGATCTTGTTCTATTTTTGATTTATTTTACCTCTAGTTTCTATTTTAATTTATTTTTATATTTCAAATAATTCATGGGATTTGATCACTTAGAGAAAATTTTCATAGTATATATTCCTGGATCTTTACTTTTTTCATGTTATAAATTCATAAGGTTAGTTCATAGTTACAATAATTTTGTATATATCTCTAAGTAATTATGTATCAAATTTTAAATTGTATGATAGTCATCTCTAATTCGGTATTTTATTATTTTATAATTATATTTTAATTTCTCTTTAGTTATTTTTTTACTCTCAATTTTATTATAATGATTTCTGTAAAATTTTGGACCTCCCCAAGCACTTAATTTTTCATTTTAGTCTATTAATGTTTTCATGAATTTTATGGAGATATTTATATGGGAGAGAGTATGTGTTTTATCTAATATTTCAGCTGATATCTTTTATTGTGTCATGGTCCCTGTGTGTTTCATTGTGATTGTTTAATCGATTGAGTGTAATTGTCCTGGTCAGATATGTCACATCACGAAGGGTTTCATTATATACTGAAGGGTATTATAAGGTTTTGGGGATTAATATTACATAAATATGGTTTCTAAATTATAGTATGTGTTGCATTATAAATCCTTATCTATGGAATTTCTTGGTTGTCCCTTTTTGGGGATTGTTGCATCATGGTACATTGGTTGTGCCATTATATTAATATTGGGTCAATCAAGTCTAAGATAGAGGTCCAGAATTATACTATGATTTTTGGGGGTAAGATAATTTTGACATAATTCATCTAATTTCATCATAATACCTCTTTTTATCATCAAATAAAATGTTTTATATTATGGTAAATGGGGAATTGTGTGGAATAATTGATTTTTGAATCTCATATCAGGGCTTGGTTGTGCTACAATACTATGCATCACACCATGACACTATATTTCTATTTTTTTTTAATTTGAGATTCCAACTCAAAATATTCTCATTTATTTATTTTCTCTTGAATACTAAGTGGTTTTAGGAGTATTTCTTGGTGGTTTTAGGCTTTTGTGATTGATTCTGAGCCTCTTGTTATACATTGTGATTCCATTTTGATCCAAAGTATTTATTTTATCTCTTTATCACTAATTATTATCCTTTTATATTATCATAATACCATATAAGTAATGTTATATTATTTTTTAGATTTCTTGGTTGAGTTTTGATGGGTGTTTTCCTAGGATTATGTTTTTTCAGATTGTTTTGAAGATTCTCGGTCGTGTGTTATTTTTTCCTTTTCCCAATCATTCTTCAAAATCATTAAATATTTTATTTAAGGAAGGGGATTAAAATATTTTCCTTTATTAAATTTCATGGATTTTAATATCTTATTCTTGAGTTTTATTTGGGTAAATATGTGGGATTTAACTAATAATATAATTAAATTTAATTAAATAGGGGTTTTGAAGTATATGTTTTTATTAGATTATTCCTGACTTAGATTATATGATATTTCATAGATTGTGTGATAGTTTATTTCTATTATTTTCGATTAATTTTTTTATTACCATGTTTATAATAGTGAAATAACTTAAAGATTGTGATATTGAGAGGATAATGAACATAGAATTTATAAATTGTAACAATAATCAAAAAAAATGTTTAATATAGTTGAAGTATGAATTGAGTATGTTAGAGTGTTATTTTTAACAACTATTATTGTGGTTTATTTTTGTTAATTATTATTGTAATATCTAGATTAGTGTTTATTTAACATGATTATAATTGATTAATTATCAATATATGGTAAAATAAATGTAAGATATGAAATATAGAATTTATCATTGGTGTTTTTTATACAATATAGATTTGATATGTTTGTGTTGTGATAAGATATGTTATATTGATATGGAATTTTACTATTTTTATAATTATTTCTGAATAATAATAGTTTTAGATATTATATTATTAGTACCTTTATAGTTATTAAATGAATTATAGTATGATTGATTTTATATGGAAGGGGTGGTTTGCTAAGGATGTTATTATGGAAGTGGGTTGATGTGATTGATAATGGGATGGTATAGTTAATATTGAGTTATGATGGGAATGATGTTTTTTTAGCTGGTATGAGGTGGTAGTGGTGGTGATCTGGTGATTGGGTTATTATTTAGTGGTGTTTTATTAAATTATAAATTGTGGTGGTGTAGTTTCCTATAATTATTTAATGGACATAAATTAATGAATTGTGAGGGTGATGCCAACCATTTTCATGATTATGTACTCCATGTGCTAATATCATACCCATGGAGTATTGGAGGAAGGATTCATGGGTCACTCTTTCCATTATTTCTAGCCTAATATGGGTTCAATGAGGGTGGGTAATGGAAAAAAGGTATCGGAGATTTTTTTTTAAAGTTAGGATTAAATTTGGGGTTAGACATCATTAAAGAATGCATGGGGTTTGTAAGGAAACAATATTAATTAAACTTAGTATGTAATATGGATAAGAGAGTCCAACTTGGACACAATGGAATAGGTCCCTTTAGGATATAATGTGAGTGTGGGATTTGTTTCCCTATAACCAATTTAATATTTACTTTTGATTACCAGTATATATATTATCACATAATGATCATTCTTCGACGTAACATTAATGTGATAATATCATTAAAGAATTTGTCACAACAAAATGTTATAACCATTATTTGGTATAATGATAACCTATATATTCTTTTAAAATATTCATAAATATATACCAAATGGTCTAGATATAATTTTTTTCTAGGACACAAATGATGTTTGACTAAAATTTTGGGGGCTCATAATATATTGATAATTATTCTCATAAATTTCAAACTTAGTGATCTCTAGGATAATGAGTCCATGAGGATAGACTCTTCAATATAAATTCCATATGTTTTATGTATAATTGAATATTTATATCTATGAACATGTGTATTCATCTTTATACTTGATATTATTATTAATGTGTATCATTAATCATGTAGTTTGATGTGTGGATTAAAATTGTGATGACATGTATTATAAGTGAGTTAACCTATATTGGTTGTGTCATAAATAATATAGAATTAATTTAATAAGTAGAGAAAGTATTTTTCCCAACCATATTAATGGAATAAGATATCTTTTTACTTTTGATTGAAATGGAATTTTCTTGTTAAATCTAAGGGCATGGTTTTCATCGATGTGGTTATTTCAAAAGGTTAAAGAAAGATCAATCAATCATATATGTTGATGAAACAAGTATGAATACTTCTTGATAATATATCATTAGAGAAAGGGATTATATTACATAGTATCATTCTTAGGAAGGTTGTTTAAATTATGATATTATGTTCTTTTTCTATGAGTGCCTTGATGTTTTTCTATGTCAATCTTATACTTTAGGTAAGTTCCCCAAATGTCACTGAGAAAAAGTCCTAGAGGGTTTTATACTAAGTTTATCTAAAACTAAATTAAATTCTATTGAATATAATATTAAGAATAAATATTATTCTTGATTTGTGTAATCATAATTATTCAACTATTATTGATCAAAAATATTCAATCACAAGATATTCGAGTTCAGATCATGTGATATAAAATTTTATCTATTGTTTATTATTAAAATGATAATAAATAAATACTTATTTATTCACCAATTTAGTTAATAGATTAATACAAATATATATTTAGTTACATGAATATTGAAAAAAATATTAATTCACATGATTAGTGAATAAAATATTTATTTATTTATCGAATGAATAATATGTGATTTAATAAATATTTTATTATTCATGTTTTGATAAATTTACATAGAGGATTAATGAGTCGAGTTAATGACCTGATGGAAATGATATATTTTATTTGATATAATTTAAATAAATATTAGTTTATTTATTTAAGGAATTATATTAAAATAAAGGCTTTCCATCAAATATAATTGTAATATTATTATTATTTGAAATGGGGTAAAATTAAGATTAAATATATTTATAAGGTTATATGTGAAATAAAATATATATTTAACTCTACGTATATAATGAAAAATATATCACATTTCTAAAAAGATAATTTTTTTATAATGAAAATTGTTAAGAATTCTCTCAAGATTATAAAGGATAATCCTCCTATACACCCTCTCAATATCATAGAGAAAATAAGATAGATACTTGTTGTGATCAATGGTTAATGGCGTGAACCACTAGGTTTATCCACACTAGAATATTAAAAACCAAGAACATAGTCTAGATATTCATGGAGCATGTGTGAATACAACTAGGGGAATCATCACATAGATTATTCACTGCAACGGAAATTAATCAAGAGTGACAATTGTTTCTCATCAAAGTAATTCTTAATTTGGGTTAATTTTAGTTTAAAATTAATTATAAAATAAATTTTAATGATTATTTATAGGAGATTATAGGGTTTTATTTTCCATGTTCTTTGTATTTATCCATTGAAACTGATGTAAAACCAATATTCAGCATTGATTGACTACTTTCACTATGTCCTGGGTCCTACAAGTGGAGTTAGACTGGTCACATTTTAATTTATAGTTATTATTAATATATTTGAACAATTTCTTACTTTTTTTAATTTTTCATTCCCATAATTTTTTTCTTAATCCAACATTTGAGATAACACATTCATTTGACTTCACATGGACAAGAACATGTCTAAACGCACGAAGAACATTTGACGATCCCATTTGGAGATGTCACAATCATTGGATGCATGGCATGGATACGTAGTTTTAATAGTAAATTTCATAACATATACCTATGGAAAACTCACCCAAGGTGTGATCCGTATAAATATCATCTCATTATGTGACTTGGTACACAACGTTATTACACATTGCATACTGATCGGAAGCATAGTACACAGTTTGACAAGGATTACATGATGTTTATCTAGAACTCATTACATGAAAATCCACATGGTATTAACCCTATATAAATGATATCAAGATGTGTGGTCAATATGAAATTTTATTACTACCTATGTATTGATTTATACTTGAGCGATGCGGCCAGACGTAGAATACATGATGTATAGCTTGATTTTACATGTTGTGTGACATGTTTCAACCCATTAATAGTACATGTTGAGTGGTTTTAAATGTGTTATATAGTTCAAAACACATGATAATTAATGAGAGATAAAAACTACATGACATATAGGTAACTATATAAACCATTTTACAGGTTTGATTTCACACAATGTACATATTGAGTGATTTTCAACATGTCATGTGGGTGTAAATGATTAATAATTCTTATTACATAAATTCGGAAACTGCATAACATGTAACTATCACCATACATGTCATGTAATTCCCACACATTTCCAAAGGACCACTCTAAGTATATTATGGTGTGTCGTGTGATCATACACATGATACATACTATGTAGTTTGACCTAAGAAACTATACACCATGTATATCATGACATGTTGTGTGTATTACATGTCATTCAAGAACACAGTATATGACAAGGACCTTAAACAGTGTGTGTCACATGAAATTTTGAGTGATAGCGCACTTCGTGTAAGTATTAAATTTAATAATTGGGTTTAATCTTATGGAGAATATACACATTGTGTGGCCTCTAGAGTACATGTCATGTACTTAATTATTTTAATATTTTAGTTAAAATTATTTAATTTATTTAAAATAATACATGATAGGAATCATATTATATCTCAATGACTATTATGTTATAATTTAAGATAAATAATTGATTGATAGATTCCTTAATCTTAGTAAATTTATGTTAATTAGAATAAATAGAAATTATTTTTATCAATACAAAATGCAATATCATTGTATGATCTGATTGATCATGATCTTGAAAAGGCTATGTTTTTTTTTTGATTTATTTATTTAATTTTATTATTTATTTCAAGGTTTTATGTGTTTATTTTTTTAGAAATCAATATAATGATATATCGATCTTACCTCCCTACTTTATTATGTATGGGCCTGCATGTCTAAGGTTTATTTTATATAACCCAAAGCCTCAGTACCCCTCACTAGTGAGTGAGTAAATATTTTTAAAGTATGGGGATCTTAATGAGAGGATATGGTTCAGAAATTGAGATGAGGTGAATTCAACCAAGGTGATACATAAGAGAATGGAGAAATGATGCAACTAAATCTAAGCATTGGCTTAAATAGTTATTTCTCCTAGGTTTAGGATTAACTTATCACCACTCGATAAACCAACTAGTAGTTAAAATCACTTGATCATATTACATATTTAATTTATTTTCTTAATGAATGGTTATTTATTTATTTATATGATATATGGTTAATTTGGATTATTTAACACAACCACAAAAAGTAAATAAATTAAAAATCATGTAAAAGATAAAATAAAATAAAATTATTAATGGAAAATTATTTTACCAAAAATTGTTAATTAATTATGTAAATGACACATAATATTAACTAAAATTTTAATAATAAAATAAATTATATTTATAGATAACATAAAAAAATATAATTAAAATTTTAAGTCATATAATTCCTTCCATATTCTGATTTAGTATAAAACCATAATTAAAGTGTTGGTCTGTACATAGTCATGGTCACTCTCAATTATAAAGAAGTCTTAATAAATATAATGGGTCGACATAACCAAATTTTTATTAAGGGTAATTTCAAAAGTCTAGTTAATACAATTTGGAGTCAAGTGTTTAGAATATACAAGTACAAGATTTCAGGATTTAGGAGTCCACTCAATATATAAAGGAGCTATGAGTTAATGAAATTGGTAAGAAAAGCCTAACTAAATACCTTTTAATAATTTCATGTAACATCCCGAACTAGGATTCCACTGAAAGGTTCCCCGATCTCGGTTGGCCACATTACCTCAAGTGAGACTCCCAAAATTCTAGAGGCTATTGACTGGCAGTGAGGTCTTAGGGTGTTTCTATGGGGATACTATTCTCTCATCACTAGTGTGTAACAAATAAGATATACAATAATAGATAAGTATCAGAAATAAATATAAATCAAAAAATAGATAATATCCAAGATAAATATAAGTAAACAACCATAAGGAATATCATATAAAAATCATGATCCTACATGTTATTTCATGTGTCTATAAATAATCTCAAAGTAGGAATACATGGTAGGTGTACAATACATGTAACAAAATAGCAAAAATAAGAAAAACTAGCTTAGCTAGCATCATGAGACTCAACTCAGTCAGATTCTCCCCTTATCATAAGAAGCAATCAAAAACCTATAGTAGGTCTCTTTCCCGTATCCATACCTTTAATCATATAGTCTTTTCAAGTACCAATTGGTTTCCTGAACTGGGTGTGAGATACAATCTCGGTAGACAATAAACCAAGGTCGAGTTCCATCCAGTCTGTGAATATATATATATATATAAAATAATAACCTTGGGAAGACGGTAATAGAATATGTAAAGTAATAAAAGTAACAACCCATAAAGGACTGGGTTCCCATGGACACCCTTTCTCTACTACCTACTTTGGCCTAGCTGGATATGTCTCTGAATAATAGTCATTCTTGTATCAATTTATGTTCATGTTAATTTAATTATTCAATCTCATTTTATATGGATCCTCAAGATCTGGAATGTATCCCAATGCCCCCTTTATTTATATGTGATCAAAAAATGTTTGATAAGGCCATCAATCATGCGTAAAACAAAGACCTAATCCATGATTGTGCATTTTCTTGGTAGACAAATCATATAAATCATTCCATTTATTATTAAATTATGAAACTGAGCTAATCCTTAGCATTCCTTATTTTGAATCTAGGTATCACTGTAGGAATTCCATGAACTAACACCCTATAATCACATCCATAGTGTTCCTCTTCAAAACCCAAGTATCGCACTAGGTGTGGTATAACATCACCGCTCATTGAGTTTTTCCTTGGTGGTCTTATAAGGGAGACCAAGTTCCACCCATGGTTTATATGATCAATTTCCCTATGATTCTGTCCTTGTAAATACATAAGGAGTCCATGTATCACTCAGGAATATAATAGTCCTCCCACATATGAGTATGTCATCTGTAGTCCACTAGGGAGTCCTAGTGTCACTCAGGTATAAGCAAGGTAGAATCCAAATGAGTCTATCTATGTCATTTTTATATGAAACCATGTGTCACCCAAGGCATTTATAAAACATTCATTCAATTAATATCATTTAATTATGTCAAGGTCATCATCCTGATCAATTCATTTAAAACTCAACTCAGAAGGTGTCTTGGGGTATAGCTAAGAATAGAAGGCTTATCATCTAGTTTATATCACATTGGTATATCAATATTTTAAGAAACTCAATATTAGAAAAAAAAAATACACGGAAATATCCTAGGTTCATGGTCATTCCTATAAATTTCATTGATAAATTAATATTTTAATTCAAATCACAATTCAACCAATCATTTAACATCCCATGGAAAGGGGTAAACGAAACACCTAAAAGGTATCCAAATTCATATGCCACCCATGGTGGTCCATTTAATTATACAACATTTCTAAGGGGTGGTTCCAATTCATGGTTTATAACCTTAATCATTTATCAATTGATTCACTAATTACATAGGTCAAGCATATCCATTTTAAATAAGGATTAAATTCCATTTCATGGAGTTTGCTCTGATAATTGGGTGCACAGTGAAATTTCATATATATAAACACTTATAATTTAATAAAAAAGAACAATACCACCTACCTTAGGTCCTTAGTAGATTGATCTTCTAGTATCATCTTCTGATTCAACTCATATTAAGATAAAAATGAAGAACGAATGAAGAAACTAAAAATTGGGCATATTAGCTTGCACCTGAATAGCACAAATGATAGAAAGAAGAATTGGTCATATAAAAAAGTAATGGATATCTTACCGAGGTAGATATAATTATTCCAAAAGATATTGATTCTGAGCTCATACGAATAAGATCTCTTGATTCCTAATTTAGTCTTCAAAGGAACCCTCTCAAAAAGGTGAAGTTTATGTGCAGAAGAAGAATGGAAAAATTGGTTGAATTAATAGATTAATTAAGGTTGGTTTCGTAAATTCACCTAAAATTACTAGGCCGCATGATTTAGTCACACGGTTATCCAACCATATGCCAATCGTTCACCCACTATTGTAAAGAGGGGAACTTTTCACAGTTTTCATGCACGGTTTGATTAAACATATGTAAATTGTGTATCATCCCACTTTCAAAAACTACAGATGTGCAAGCACAACCATTGTCTCATCCCACTATCAAAAACTACAGACGTACCTGCATGGGTGTTCACCTAAAATCAAATGGTTTTTCAAACCATGCAAGATCCTCTATCCCATTTTCTAGCCTCACACAGTTAGGAGGAACCATGCGGATTTCCCCACATAGTTTATACTAAATATGTAGCAAGCCTTTTTCTTCACAAAACTTGGGTTTCTGGATCCGAAAAAGTCCTAGACACCCCTAATACCTATATTACCTCAATGGTCAATCACATTAGTCCTTATTTAAGAATTTAAACTAAAAATTTATAGAAATTAAAATATTATTTACTTCAAGAAATAACCAATTTATTACCTTTGATAAGGACTCCTTTTGGGTTTTATGAAGGGAAATATAGATCCTCACCAATAGAATATTTAGAAAACTGAATATTCCAAATCCCATAATGAGTTTTTTTGGATTTGATAAAATAGTGGGAGGCTTATATTTCCTTAATTAATTATGAAATAGTCAGTAATCAACTTAAAGTAGTAATAATATTATTTTATTTAATGTATAAAATGGAAAAAATAACCACAAATTCACTACAATCAATATTTTAAAAGAAAATTTCCACACCAGTGAAAACTTCTATGTGTTGTATAAGATTTTATGCATTTAAAAACTATAATAAAATATTTTATATGTGTTTTAATCCCTTATTACAGATCATCCACCTAGAGGATCAAGTCAGGGTGAAAATTATGCATATGGGCGGCACATAGAGTATGCATCAGATTTTTGTTTTATCATATTATCAGCTATATATGGAGTGGTAAATATTAAACCTAAAGAAATGTATATATACAACATGGTAAATCATCACTATGAACTTAAAATAAGAAAGTTAGGATAATGATAAATTTTATTTTTACTACACTTTATAAGTTTAAACTGAAAGATTGAGACCAAACTAGTGATTGTAGAACCCTGGAACTAGTTCACTGATATATAATCGAACTCATTTTTAAACAAGGCCTTATGCATGTCTCCCCATATGCTAATGGATAACGACTAGTAGTGGGGATATATGGTTCTATGGTGGGGAGACTATACCCTCATGATAAGAGTATAGAATAGAAGTATAAAATAATAGTAAGTAGAATAAAAACATAATAAATGAACTATGGAAATATAAACCATTTTAATATAATAAATAGATGGAAGATGAATTAATACCATATAAAAAGTTATAATCCTTTCATAATTATATACATGAGGGGAAGTACACGGGATATAGGGTACAAACATATTCCAAGTGCTATAAAAAAAGAAAAAAGCAATCTCTATTACTATCATGAGAATAAGCTCGGTCCACTACTCTTGTACTCCATCCTAGGATAGTAAGTTAGGAATCCAAAGTTTTATGATTCCCTTTTTCCCTAACTATATCCATAAGGTCTCTTTAGGTAAAAACTGGTGGCCCGAACAAGGTGTGAGATGTTCTCAGTATTCCACCACTACCAACATCTATAACTATCCAATCTGTACATATAAAATGATCAGTATGAATTTAATAATAAATGTAAGACACTGAATAAATAAGTTTCATCCAACTAGGTTTCTCATGGGATATCTGACCAACACTACCTGCTTTGTCCTAAACTATATGTTAATGAATAGAGTTTACACTGCATGTATATTTATTTATATAAGGATATGTATATATGTGACTCATATACATAGATGCATATATGTGAATATATATTAGTACGTAGTAATAGTAAAGACCCAAGGTATAAGCCCAAGGAATCCATACATACTAATAAGGGGTTTCATAACTCTCATGGCATATGAGCATGGATATATAACTAGGCCACCATGAAATTCAAGTATAAAGTATGGACTGAATCCAGTAATTTTCTCTGGCTTGGCGGATGCATCCTTCGTTTTAATTAATTGTCATCTTGGGCCAGCCCAAAGAATTCCATAAAAAGGAACCTATGTATCACTCTAGGTCCACCATAAAACCCATCACCGTAGGAAACCATCAAAGGTCTTTTGAATAAGGAACCCAAGTATCACTCTTGTAATAGTATATAGGAAAAACCCTGTGATCATATCCATGGTATACTACATGGAGAACTAGGTATTTCATTTGAAATGTTATAAAAACATTTCACAACAATTTTGTCCAAGGTAATCCACTAGTGAACTAGATATCACTCATGGGTGAGGTAAAATCATCCAAATAATGAGCTCATCCAAGTTATTCTATAAAAGAAACTATGTATCTACCCTAGTGTGTTGTAATTTATTTAAAATTTCTAATTGTTAAGATTTAAGAACCCATCTAATACATCCTTAATAAAGACTCGTGTATCTCCCAAATATTACTTGGACTTCCATTTTCCTTTGGTTCAATTAAAAATAAATAACATTCACAAGGGGAAATTCAACACACCTTATTTGGTGGTTTTTTTTAATTCCAAGTCATGAGGCTCTTAGGTTTTTAAGGAATGCACACCCAGAGGGGTATCTCATATCAAGGTGGTCATCCTCTGATGTTTAATTTTGGGTTGTTAGGACTACCTTAGGCTGGGAAACATCATTTTATTTAGTTAATTAGACTTTTATGAGGCATCTTTAGAAGGTTCCAACATGCAGCAGAATAGCACACCATATAAATAATCAAAAAATTAGGGTGGAAATAACTATACCACCTAAATTAGGTTAGTAGATGAACCCTCGTCCATTATCATCTTTATATTCAATGTAAAATTAGATAAATCTAAAAAATAGACAAATTACCTAAAATGGGGCATATTATCTTGAACAGAAATAGTGCTAATATTGGAGAGATAATCCAAGAAATCAAGTAAGTGGAATTAATATCTTATCATTTGTTATCCAACGTAGCTGGTGGTGAAATACTTGATCACCGGATAAAGAACCTAGCTCAAATCCTAGGTTATATGAAGAGAAATATCTCACATTGTTAGGAGTGGTGCTACACACGAATGGAGATGAAAAATATGGGAGATAACTTAAACAAATGAAGGCGAAAATAATCTTTTCACACATTTTTAGTAGTTTCATTGTTTGGTCATATGGTTTTCTAAATAGTGTGCCTAAACCATCTGTCATCATTGGTTAAGTGGCACTAAGGGTGCAGCCCTGGGTACTTGGTTTGGAAAAACTATGTGGCCCCTTCCATCCCATTGAAGTACCCTGTATGGCCATGTGGCTTGAGGTGCATGGTTAAAACTAATCATTCAACCCTCTATATTGTATTTCAGCACCCACATGATTGAGTCTCATGGTTAGAACTAACAATGCGCTAACCATATAGCTCAATATATCATTCCAAAATTTGTATCTCTAGGAACTAAACAAGCCCTGAAAACTCATGAACTGTTCCTTATCCTCTTAATAGTATTACTAGAACAAAACAATATTTTTTTATATTAAATTAATTATATATACCTATTTAAAAATTACAAGATATTATAGTGATCATATACTCAAGATATTGAACTATATTGATCAGTTAGCAGATTTGGGATTCCATATGGATAATAAATTATCCATTAATCTCATTTTATCATCATAATCACCTATATTCATCATATTAATTATGAACTATGTAATTTATAGAATAAATAATTTACTCATAAATATTTTGATGATTCTTCACCAAGTTGATAAATATTGGTGGGAATAAGGTTTTTCACCCCTTATGGGGAATGGATTTTTGGATAATTTTGAAAATCCCGTAACAAATTTAGATTTAATGGTTCTTTATCAAAGTACATAAAAGAAGAAAAATATCCATATGGAAATAAATTAATTGGAGGATATATACTTAACATGCGGTAAGAAAGGTCATTGGACGTGGAATTGCAATGAATTGAAGAAGAATCAAGCAGAATCTTCTACTTCAGGTATATTCAACATTTCATGTAATATTTCTAATTCTATTCTTGGGTATTAAATATAATATGTGACTCAAAAATCTGTATCCAGATACAAATAAATAAGGAATACCTAAAATATTACAATAATTAAGGTGAATATTTAATTTTTTGAAGTTACTTGACTCATATATCTACTAAAGAATATTATAACTTCAATATTTCCAAGTGGATTGATTCTTGTAAAACTATTATTTTGTATTGAGTGTTACCAAAAAAAAATTTAATCTAGTGTATAGTTTTAAACATAATGAGACATTGTTTTATGTTTTAAATGAATGTTATTATGGTATATTTTACTAAATTAATAGTTTAGTTATACATGAATCCCAGATGTTAAAATATCAACAATTAATGATGAATATAAAATATAAACCTAAAATAATACCCAGTTTTGGAAATTTAATTATTTATAAATTAAAACTAAAACTAAAGGTCAAGGATTTACCCAAAATTGTCTCTATAATCTTTATGTTGAGTAATATTAGGTGTTCTGACATGATTACTAGTAATGTTTGAAGACAAATAAAAATTCAGAGATAAAATTTGTTAATTACACAAATATTCTAAAATCAGTTTAGAAATATATGAGTCAACTATTATAAATAGAAGATAGAGACAAATTCATATACTTCATGAGATTACTTTAGGATATTTATTGAATATAAAGTAAAGTACAAAAAATTATTGGTTAAATAAAAAATCATTTATTTATGTTTTTCATAGAATATATTAACAAAGAATTCATTGGTCAACTAAATATAGATTATATCCATTCCTAACTTCATATTTATTTATACACATTAACGTGGTGAGGTTGTAAAATGGAGATTGATGATGAGTATTATAATAATTTTAAGTCATCTATTATTCTTTTCTAGACATTTTTTTCAAATATAATAATTAAAACTAAACCATATTCCAACTATAATGACCATTGGATATCATACAATTCATAATATAAAAGACATACATTATGTCACAGCTCCATGTTTTTTTATCTGAACCATTTTTTAAGGATAATTTTATTAATATAATTATATCAAGAATAAAATTGCATCATGGTTAATTATTATAAGTTAAGGATATAATTATCCCTAATATAGAAAAGTATTAGTCAAGTGATTTGATATTTTTCTATAAGATTTAAACACTTATATTTTGATATAATTGTAGAAAACTAGACTTTAGTGAAGTCAAGGATCCAGATGTGCATGAGTTATCATGGGAATGATAAAATCTATAAGACTTATTGGTAGGATTTATTACAAATACACATACTCTTTCGAAAGATAAAACTAAAGAGGTGATTTTGTAGTCACTAAGTTAGTTGATATAATATTTAATGGGAATGATAAATAATCATCCTATAATTAATTAGTAAATAATGATAAGATAAAATTAAATAGTTGAAATGGACTTAGAAATGGATTCCATGTACCAAAATATAGTTCTTAATTATTATTTTTTATTTTTTCAATTGATGTAAAGAAGGTATTCAAGAAAAAAATGCAAATGGATGGTATAGTTGGTACTTATAAGTCATGATTGGTTTCTAAGGTTTTAAGAAATTTCAAGGTAGTGACTTCCCCTACAATCACTATACTAAAATCCATTATAATTATACTTTCAATAAAAACCTTCTATGTTCATAAAGATTATAAAGTAATGGTCAAGACCACCTTCCTTAATGAAGATCTTATGGAATATGTCTATATGATGCAACCAGAAGGGTTTATGACACCAAAGAT
The DNA here is from genome assembly GCA_963277665.1 of Viscum album. Lineage (NCBI taxonomy): Eukaryota > Viridiplantae > Streptophyta > Magnoliopsida > Santalales > Viscaceae > Viscum > Viscum album. Next base: position 253,054,088 of record OY728128.1, on the reverse strand, counting down.
TGATAATAAGGTATATATATATATTTATGGGTTAAATAAAGAATAATTATCTCAGGATATTTATTTTGATGAATCCATTATGGAGTTTATTTGTATTAAGAATGAATGTGATCCTTGTTTATGTAATTGGTTAGTGGGATCGCTATAGTTTTTCAAGTTAAATATGATATTAAAGACATATGTAAATTCTATATTATTCGTATAGTTATTTAAGACAAGGATAAAAAATATTTCTATAAAATGACTTAAAGTAGCAACCAATTTTCTAGGAAAAAAGATAAACTATGATAGATCTATGTGGTTTATTATATCTAGTCATAATATAAAAATTGAGAAAGTATTGAGAAATACAAGATGGAATAATTCAATAGAAAATTATTGCCTATGCTATATGGCATAAAATCTCTCCAAGATAATGTGTAAAGGCACATGTGGATAATATTATGAAAAATATAATTCTGTAATCTTGTGACATGATATATATAGAGATTTTATATTTTTTATGTGTAAAGAATAATTGTAAAATATCAAATAGAACTAGTAGAATAACATGAGGTAGTAGTTTTTAAGTGTCTACAATACATGAGAAAGTATGAAGGTTGAGTTCTTAGTAATTAGATAAGTGGGAATGGTGGATTTATAGGGGAAATATAACAATTTTTATTTTAGATAAATTTTATCTAGTATCATATATTGGGTAAGGAAATGAGAAATAGAATATTACTGAATTAATATTAGACACATCTATATAGATAGAGTATGTTGCGGCTTCTATTGCAGCTTAAGAAGAATTTTAAGCAATGAATTATTCATTTTCTAATAATTATATCAAGAAATAAAAATAGAGCCACAATATATATTATAATAATATTTTGGTATAGATATTATCGAATAATTAAAGTTATATATATAGAAGAAAAGGTAAGTACTATGGGATATCACTTATTTTTAGTTTTTCTCAAAGAATTAAAGTTGTAATAAGAAGAATAGAAATTCATAGAAAACATGGAAAGCCCAATGACAATATTCATACCTCATAAGAATCATAGATATCATATAAGATATAAAATTTTATAAAATTTTATTAGTTGTATCTAGTTCATGTGGCAGTCTGTTAGAGTTAGTTATCTAGAACTAACTATCATTATAATTTCGATTACCAGTATACATATTATCACATAATGACTATTCATCAATGTAACATTAATTTTATAAATTACATAGACAATTTTTCACTCCGAATATGTGATAAGGAGTATGATAAATTATGATTCTTTAAGATTAAATAAGGTGCATCTTAGGGATAGTGAAACTCTTTTGATAGTGAGAAAGGGTAATGTTTCCATCTGGACACAAAACACAATCTTGGTAGAATTATAAGGAGTGAAATATATATCGAGGTTAAGGAATATTTTGATTTCTGTAGGTTAGTTGGATTATGTGGGGTTCTATATTTATTTTTTAGGTGGATTATGAAAGTTACATGTAGTACCATGGTGGTTTCCAAAAGAGTAAAATATGGAACATTGTACCTGAAGAGAGTATCAGAATGGGAAATGCAAGCTAGTAAAGAACCTTCTATATATTTTTTTTATACAAATCTATGTCAAATAAGTTGTAAAGGGATGAAATTATTCAATTTTAAAGGAATTTTAAATATCATTGGCATGTATTATAGAAAATTCTAAGAGTACATCATTGGGAAGCAGAAGAAGGTATCATTCTAATAGGAAGGAAAGGAACCCAAGGATTGAATGTTAGAGTTAGTTCATATGAATGTATATGGTCCGACTCCGATCTATTATCATGAAGTATTAATATCATTTTTTCCTTTATTAACGATGTGACACAAAAATTTTTGTTGTTCTTTCTCAAGAACAAGCCTGATGTTTTTAGAACCATTTTCAATGAGTGACATGATGGAAATAGAGGCCAGAAGTAAACTGAAATGTTTGATATATAAAAAGGTTATGGAATATAGAATTTGAGAATTTTATAGTTTCTAATAATGTAAAATCATATGGTTTGAATAAATTGTGTTAGTGACTCCAGAATAAACTGAAGTCAAAAATAGGTTGAATTAGATTTTAGTGGAGAAGGAAATGAGTATGAGGATACATGTTGCTCTTCCCAAGAATTTTTGGGGAAAGGAAATGAACTATGTTTCCTACTTTGTGAATATAATTCAATCATCTATGTTGGGGAATGAACCTCTAGAAATATGTTCTTCTATAAATAATATTGAAATTTCTTATATTAGGGCCTTTGAATCATTCACTCACATTTTCATTGATGTTAATGAAAGGTATAATTTATAGGATAAATCTAGATCATGTTTCTTTGTAGGCTATAATGGTGAAAATTTTGGGTTTAGGATCTGGAATAATAACTTATGAAAGGTTGTAAAATCAATAATTGTATCTTCAATAAAGAGATATTATGTGAAAATTACAATAAAGATGAATTTTTAAATGAGTTCAAATAATCATCACAAACTGAGGTTAATTGAATGTAAATTTGGACATTCCAAATGTTCAAAAAAATTGGTAGTGCATAAATTACATAAACACTAAACTGTTAAGAAAAATTTTTATATTTAATTCATGTTTTAATAGTGTTTATAGGTCTGGAATTACTAGAAATATTTGGATCATCAAAATCTTGGGTTAAGCTACAAAATTTATTATTTTAAAAGAAGTGGTTTTTGAAGGATATGATTCATAAAGTCAGTTTTAGTGGCCTCTAAAGATTTGGATCCATGTGTAGAGATATGGAAGTAAACTAAACTACATTCTTCTCATAGATTATGGATAACATGAAAGTCCAGAAGTTTCTACAAGTCTAAGTGACTCGAGTTAGATGGATTTATCTATGATGGATTAAACGGATTCCTTCTATGTTTTCAATAGATGGGATCTAATATAACAACCTATTTGAATGAGAATACTTTAATACAAGTGGGTTTATCAGTAAGAGTGGGAAGAGAATGATATAAAGTGGATGAAGTAATAAAAAAAATAAAGGTAAGATTTTTTCAAAAAAATAAAGGTGTAGATTTTCCATGGATGGATTTCAAGAAAATAATTGTGTATCTTTTTCTAAGATCCTTTCTCTAGTTTTAAAACACATGGCCATTAGAATTGTAATCATATATTATTCCATGGAATCATATCATATAGTGAAATTATATGTTAAAACCATATTTCTTCATCGATATTTGGATGAGGATATATATATTAAGTATCCAAAAGGTTTAAGGAATGAATTAGAAGAGGGTAATTTTTATAAGCTATAATGTATCCTTTATGGGTTAAATAAATCACTATGGTAGTGGAACATAAATTTCAATACATTTACGGAGGAAAAAATATTATCCATAGTAATAAGGACCATTATTTCTATATAAAGATGTACGGTGATGGTATTTTCATCATTTTACTTATCTATGTGGATAAAATGTTTTTTTAGACTGGTAAAAGAAGGATTTATGAATTGAATGACAAACTAGCAATAAATTTTGAGATAAAGGATCTTGGTCTTGAAAAATGAATTCTGGTGGGGTGGATTTCAAGGGGATTTAAGTCTATAAATTTATTCCTAAATCATTTTTAATATATTTGTAAGGTGTTGGAATGATTTAGAATGATTTAGAAAAAATTGTTTACCACCCCATTGTTTTTTACACATTAATCTATGAAAGAAGAAGGAACCTAGAAGAAAATCATATGATGGGTACATGGAAAAGGTTCCATTTACATCAATAAAAATAATCTTGATATATTCCATGGTTTGTACATGGAAAAAAAATTTACATACAGTGTGAGTTATTATGAGGTTTATATCTAATCCCAAAATATAATACTAGGAAGTGTTTATATGTATCCCCTATTATATCAAAGGTTTTGAAATATTTTCTCTCTATTTTATAATAGAAGAACCACTATAGGGGTTTGAAAATTCATGCTTTATGGTAGATGTAAAAATTAGGAGGAGAACCATTAGATATGTGTTTACATATGGAGACACAGTTTTGAGTTGGATATCTAAGATTTAACTGGTATTTTCACTTTCAATAATGTAGGAATATTATGTTTCTCTAACAAAATCAGGGAAGGAGTTGATTTGTATGAAGGAGCTGTTGGAGGATCTCAAAAAAAGGTAGGAGGTTAGGACATTATTGTGTAATTCACAAAGTGTTATCTAGTTAACCAATAATATGATGTTTTATACTAGGATAAAGTATATTCAGTTTAAATAACACTCTATGTGGAAGTTATTGGAGGATAAAGTGTTGGATCTATGGAAGGTGTATAGAGTTCAAAATCTGGAAGATATGCTGACCAAGGTTGTGCTTCAGTCAGGTTGGGATGACTGGAATCATGTTTGTATAAACATACAGTTGTAAATAAATATTAAGAGTGGAAGGTTTTTGTGGATGTTGATAGAGGACTTGGTATAATATCTTTAAAATTATTCCCAAGTGGTAGATTTTTTTTTCAGCTGGTGTAGAAACCATTTTCTAGATAAGTGTTAGAAATACAAGAAAGAGATATTCTAAAATTCCAATTTTAAAATTTAATAAATATGTTTGAACAAAAAAAATATGGAAATTTATAAGTATAGTAATTAAAATAAACAATAATGAGTCTATAAGGATTAACTGTATATTCAAAAAGTATTTTCATAAGAATCAATTCTAATGTTATGTAAGATTGTCTCAGTAATCATGAGGGTTACATAATAGTTCTTTATAAAGTTAGAATATGAGAACTCGGAGAGTTTTTGAATGCATTAATTGTTCATTAAGAGAGTCATTTGAGGTGGTGGAAGTCTATTTTTGATCAAACCTTGGTGAAAAATCACAAACAACATTCATATTATAGTGGAACTAGTTTCACCAGATAGGCCCAACTATAATTAGGAGGGTGGGGTCATTTTTTTCTAACTATTGTATATTGTAATCATATTTCACTTTAGTGATAAATATTTTATATAATTACTCCATTGGAGTAAGAATAAGTCTAAATCATGTAAATAGTTGTATTTTTATTTGGTTTTTTCTTTCTATTATTGACTTTTAGAAGTTCAAATCTGATATATACTTGATAATTTGGGTGCAGGGTTGGGGTTCTTTTTCTTCCTATTTTTTGACACATAATCGATGTGTTTTCATCATAATTTCAATTGTTTTATAACATTATTCTTTGTTTTTGACCTTCCATGGGGTGCTTCTATATCATATATTTAGGTCCCAACAAGACTATTGGGTGTTGTGGGATCATAATACATTGAGAATTCTTATCAATAATTCCAAACTTGGTGATATCTATAATAAAGAGGTTATGAGGAAAAAATTATCAATAAGAATCACACATGTTTTTTGTGTCCTTATATATTCTTATTGGTGAAAATGTGTACTATTCCTTAAACTTGACATTATTATTAATTTGTATCATGAATTATGTGATTTTTTATATGGATGCAAATAGTGAAAACATATGTTTTTGGTGGGGTAGAATAATTTGGGTAAGTCACAGGTGATCTAAAGTTAATTAAATAAGTCAAGAAAGGACTTATCCCTTCCATATTAATTGAATAAGATATCTCTAACCCTTAGATTGAAATAGAACCACCTGATTAAATCCATGGCCATAGTAGTTCATCAACGAGTTCATTTTAAAATATCAATGGAAGATAAATCAATAATATATCGTGATAATAAAAAAATTCATCTTTCTGGATGTGATATTAGTAGAAAAGTGGATCATATAACATAGTGGTATTCATAAGAAGTTTATTTTCATTGCGACATTAACTTATTTCTATATAGGTGTCTTGACGTGTTTCAATATGTTGATCTTTCACTTTATGTAAGTTCACCTAATTTCAATATGAAAGATACCCAGAGGGTCACACACTAAGTATATCTATAATATTATTAAATTCTATTTTATTTAATATTAATAATAAATATTATCCACTTTTATGGAATAAAAACTATTCAAGTATTATTGATAAAAAATATTCAATCATAAGATATTCAAGTTTAGAATATGGTTGTTAAAATTTTATCTCATATTTATAATTCAAAAAATAAATATTTATTTCCTCGCTAGTTTAGTGAATAGGTTAATAAAAATATTTATTTAGTGATATGGATATTAAAATAAATATTTATTCCTAATTTTAGTGAATATAATGTTTATTTATTTACCTAATAAATAATATCTATTTGAATGAATATTTTATTATCCAAGGTTCAATAAATTCCATTTGAGGATTAATGAGTGGAGTTAATATCCTAAAGAGAATTGTATATTTTATTTAATATTATTTAAATAAATATTAATTTATTTATTTATGAAATTATATTTAAATAACTGAATTTCAGGGGAAATATTATTATTATATTTATATTTATTTGACATGGGGTATTTCTTATATTAAATATATTATTAAGTGCGTGCGTGCAATTATCTATGTTTAAGCCTAAGTATATGAAGAATAATATATCACATTTTCAAAAAAAACACATGTTGTGCAAAATAGAATCTCTAGATAATTCTCTAAATCTTAGAGATAATATTACACCCACCATCCCTCTCAAAAATTTAGAGAACAAGAAAATTATGTGTTACAATCAATGGATAACTATGTGAATAAATAGGTTCCTCTACACTATCACTCATAATACCAAGAACGCTATTTGAAGATTCATGCAGAACATGTGGATACAACTATCCTCACTTTGATTATCCAGTATAATGATAATGAATCAAGATAAATAATGGTTTTTGATTAAATTAATTCTTATTTGAGGTAAATCTAGTTTTAAATTAATTATAAATTAAATTTGAAAGATTCTCTGTATGAGATTTTGGTTTTTCATTCATCATGTTCTTCAAATTTATCCATTGAAACTGATAAAAACCCAATAATAGGCACCCGCCCACCACTTTAACTACACCGCAAAACCTTCAATAAATACCATAAGTTTACTAAACACACTAATTAAGATACTATTTCTTGCAGGGTAGATACCTAGGTAAGGTTCATGTGTTATACATGATTTATCTAATGATTAGGGGGATTATGGGAATATTAAAATGAAATTAATTGAATGATCTTAAGAATTCCATATTTTCTATCATTATAGTTCCAAAATTTTTGTGTTCATGAAAATATGGATCATGGTCAGTGTCCTCATGTGGTTTATGTGGATGATGAGAAGAAGTATGCTCTAGAAAATTATCATAGAGTTGATGTTGATAAGGATGACACTTAGAGGAAGATGTTGTAAGAGTTTTAATGGTAGATATTTCTAAAGTATGAGGGCTCTATTTTTAATCAATAGATTGAGAGGTGGGTAGAATAACTAGAGATCATTTTTAGTTTGATTTATTCTAATAAGTATCATTGGATTTATTTTTCTATTAATTTTATATGTGTTGATTCCTGATATAAGTGGATTTTATTTCATAGTGATAATGTTGAATTAGAAGTTTTATAGGAGTGGTTCTACAATTGGTTTTGGGTCAAGTTCATCTCTTAAATTATGAAGGTGGAACATAAGTGGGAGATGATTTATCTCTGGTGTGAAATATCCAAAGTGTGGGATTTTGGAATTTGGTTTAAGGACCACCTTTGTTACACTTCAGGCCTTCTAAAAAATAAAGAGGCTAGATCTAGAAATTTTGAGGAGGTGTTGCTGAAAATATAATGTAAGGTCACCCAATTAACATTTTTGATGTTTTTTAAGGTGATATAAAATCTATAAGTTATAGATAAGATTAAAGATAAAATCAGGTCATTTAAAGATAGTATTTATAAAGTATTCCTAATGATTATAGCTATGGATAGGTTTTTTAAATTGTCTAATTAGTCAAAGTTTAATCAAATAGGAAATCAACTAAATATTCCCCCATATCACTTCACTACAGTTGGTAGTTATCATACCTCTACTATGATTTTAGATGTGGTTTGGTTTTTTATGAAAATTATGGTCACCAAAATCTTTAGTTCCTAGATTGTTTGGAAGTCATTCAGGAGTTTTCAATCGACTGTAGGTACAATCATTGCGTTGTTTTCTCCAATTCTATATCAACAAAAAAAAATAAGTAACTTATGATGATAATATAGTAGATATGTATTTGTTAGAGAACAACCATATGATTCCCTATGTCATTAGAAACATAGGTTTGAACATGGTTGAGGTTATGGATGTTAGTATGGCTAGAAAAGTAGTGGAACATGGTGGGATCAATTATATGTGACATAATTCTAATACCAAATGGACCATACGTCATATGAGGTATCATATGATTAACATATACTATATTATATTCAATATTTGATTTAATATCATCATAATCCTTTATTATACCTACCATAGTCGAAGATTTAAGACTTGGGGTAGAGAAACTTTCAATTCCCCTAGCGTTGACTATACAAGTTAGAGGTTGGGTTTGGTTGAATGATACGCGTAGATATTATGAAATGATGCTGGGTAGTATCATTCATTAGTATATTTTTTACATTTTCATATACAATCATACAATTTCATATTTATCAAGGATTGGTTATATTCATTATAAGATACTATTTATCAAGGATTGGTTATAGTTTGGGGTCTCTCTGATATAAATGTCTCTATATTGTAAAATTCCATCTGAGTTGTTTTATTTGAGGATTTTGATTTATAATCTACTGAAAAAGGGTTTTATATGGTCCAATGTATCACCTTAATGTGCTCCAATATTGTTCATGAATAAGGTGGATGGTATTCTAAGGCTATGTAAAACTTAATGCCAGTTGAATCAGGTGATAGTAAAAAAATACACTCTATTACCAAGGATTGATGATTTATTTAATCAGGTTAAGGGAGCTATATGGTTCTATAAGATTGATCTATGGTAAAGTGATCTTTGGAAGAGTGTAAAAAATGAAGATATCTCAAATACTTCCTTTAGGTTTCATTTTTAACACTTTGAGTTCATGTAAATTCCTTTTAGCATCATGAGTGCCCCATCTATATTCATGGGAATTATGAAATCTAGTTTTCATTAGTTTTTGGATTATTTCAAGGTTATTTTCATTAATTAAATCCACATATATTCAAATTTTTAGGAGAATCATATAGATAATTTGAGTGTCATTCTATAGGTTCTTTGATATACTCTTATTTATGGGAAGTTTTATAAGTTTATGTTTTGGATGAGAGAGGTACATTTTCTAGGGCATGTTGTGTATCAGTAGAGAGTAGTTGTTGATCCTTTAAAGATAGAGGTGTTTGTTCCATGGGTAGCCTTGAAGAATATTATGGAGGTCTGGAGTTTCATTTGTCTTATAGGATACAATTGGAGTCTTGTGTCTAAGTTTTATTAGATTTTGAATCCTTTGATATCCTTGAACTGAAAATACAAAGCCTTTGTATGGTCTGATCAATTTCAATATTCTATTAAGTACATGAAGGATAAGTTGGTGAGTGAACTATTTCTTTATCCTACAGAGGGGGTATTTATGTTTGAGGTATTCTATGATGCTTCATATATTATTTTTGTTTGATTTCTTATGCATCATAGGTTATTAATCTTCTATGTGTCTCAAAAATTATAACCTTGTGAATGTAGCTACTCTACTCCTGATCTCAATCTTGACATTGTTTTTTTCCTAAAATTTGTGTACTATCTCATCGATTAGTGTTTTGTGGTGTTCATAGATCACAATAATTTGAGATAGATATTATTTTAGTTTGATTTGAATTTTCATCAGTGGCGGTGGATATAGTTCTTAAAAGATAATAACTTTTATATCTCCTCTACATTGGGTAAAGGGAGTTTAGTTGTAGATGTGTTTGTTAAGAATTCATTTGGAGATATTGTTCATAACTTTGGGGATATATGGAGAGTTATGGGAGAGATTGTAGTGATGTATCTTGATATGGAGGAAGTTGATGATAAAGACTATCTTTATCATATAATATTGCATTCATCATTGGTACAACAAGTGGATCAGACACAATTGGGAGATTTTGAGGTGGAGGTCTTGTGGGATCATTATATTAGTGGTGATACCTTTGAGGAGTGAACTGTGAATGATTAACATTAGGTACTGCTTTAGTGGTGGTTTTTTATTCCATAAATAGTTCATGGGGTGGTTATCCATGATCTTTATATATCACTTATGGAAATTCATACATTTGTGGACAAAATGTATCATTCGATGGGAATTCAATTTTAGTGGTCAAGAGTGAAGATGTCGCTAACAAGGTTCATATCTTAGTGTTTTTTTACTAAAAGTAAAATGGAAATCATTGTGTTCCTAGTGATTTCTTAATCCATTATTTTTTCCTTAGTGGTAGTGGGAGAACATTTTTGGTTTACCTATATATCATGGTGGATATCATGTTATCTAGGTGACTGTTGATTAGTTGTTGAAGTCACCACACTTCTTGGAAATCAATGAGTCAAGTGAAGTATATTTTTTTAACGTAGTATTGGGAAGAGATTATTTGTCTTCATGGGGTTTCAAGGATGGTCATTTCTAGTCATGATCCTTACTTTACCATAATATTGTCTAGGGTTCCTTAGTGTTATTTTTACTCTTATTTGTGCCTAAACACTACTTTTGATCTATATATGGATGTTCAGTGAAATGATTGAGATCCAAATACTAGAATGGAACTCATTCGACATCATTAGAACACCTACAGTGCACCGTAAAGTCTCTGAAGAATAAAATAAATGCCAAGGTTCAAGAATTACAAACATGGGATGAATATTTTCCCCTTTAGGTAATGTAATTAATATCTAATGTATGTAATTTTAGGTGGAATGGTCCATATCTATCTTAGTTAGAAAATAAATGTAACCAACCATAAATGAAAGCAGGTAAGTGTATGATTTAGAGTAAAAATGAATAATTTAATATGAATATGAACTATATATCAAAAAATATTTCAAAACTACCCAAATATATGAAAATTAAGTAAAAATAATCCAAAACCCATATATTAAAGTTTTTAGGACAAATAAGTCCTAAGAATTCAAAGGTATTCTCTCATATGTAAATACTATTTAACAATACACTAGGTATGTCCCACATGCTCTCAGAAAATCCTTACATAAAAAATACCCCAAAATGTCCACCCATGATATATTCGCTACTAGTGTGACTAGATCTTATAGCCGGGTTCCTTCCCCTTACCATGATCATCCATAAACTAGTATGAAAATGCCCCAAGAGGGGCCCGTATAGGGTATGAGTATGAAAACATAGTATGGAATTTCCACCTCACCCCTAATAACCTATTATAATCTAGAGTGTATTGCATCAATATTATAAACAAATAGTTATGATAGAGTAACAAGAATATAGTACAACAAATAAATTAGGTATATTAGTTTTCATTTAAAATTATCTCCATGGTAAGGGAGGGTCCATACCTTCTCTAAGCCTCATCTCGAGATCTAAGATGATAAACTGGTCCATCTCTGATGGGAGGCAACTCATATACCTATAAATAGCTCATGTGTGTACACATATGCTCCCATGTATATGAGTAGATGTGCATAAATAAATCATATGCATAGAAACTCATCCCATAAGTATAGAAATTTTACCAAGACAGTTAGAGAAATCGAAAATCCCATTCAGGGGAATTATGAATGGGTATAATGAGTCTATGCATTGTAATCCCAGCCCAAAACACCAAATGGTAAAATGAGTCAGGGTATAATTCCCATCACAAACATGAAACTATATTTCTTCAAATGGGTATATTATTGAGATTATATATCACAAAATATATACCCTTAACAAGTCCAACATGTCCAATAAATTAGATTTCAATCAACCATTATCTGGTAAGAAAGTAAGGAATATAACATTTCTAAATAGGAATTTTAAACATTAGTGGATAACAAAAAATGTATTTAATTTACTTTTATAAATTCTTCATAAACCATAAATGAGTTATAAGAGTGGTAATAGAAATATGTATGTAAAGAATCAGTACATATATTATAATATGGCATGATAAACAAGTTATATTCAACAAAAAATACCAATATATCACTCTTTACACATATAGAGGTTTAGGAAAAATCATTATTAATAAAATAATCTTGATTTTTATTTAGGTCCACTCAACCCTAGACCATGTTCAAGACAAATATCTATGAATATAAAAGTGATAAGTTTCATTCCTATAAATTTAATTAAATAGTATAACTCTATGGTCTAAATAAGAATATTAAGCCACCACAAGAAGATTTAGGTCATTCTAGAAGCAATGAGAAATTAGGAATTGGTTATTTATTCACATGAAATGTGAAACCAAGGGAAGAAATAAATTTAATGGTTTGATATCACCGAATACAACTTCCAAAATCAACCAAATCAGATAGAAATAGAAGGAGGGGATAAATTCATCAAGCTCTTGGGGTGGAGTATAATATATTATATCCACTAATGTGAAAAATAGAGAAAATAAGTCTATTAAATGAGATTCATAACCTTACCTTACTAGAATATAGATCTTGTGATTGATCAGTGTGATAAGGACTAAGGTATAATAAATATACATTATTAAATCATGAGAGAAGAGGGTGGTATTGAGAGGGAGTAAAGCCAGAGTGAATAAGGGTTTTTTTATCCCCCTCATTTTAGGATTAATTTTACGTTAAATATTACTAAAATTATAATTTTTACCCTTAAAAAAATTCTTATTAGGTCCTAATGTAATTCTGTTGGAAACCTAATGGATTTTTGGTGTAAGATTAAATATACTCTTCTAACCCCACTAGAATTCCAATGAAAGTTCTACTACTGGACAAAACACTGCACCTCCATCTTGTTTTCCCAAAACAGTCACTAACCACTTCCTAACCACTTCAAACCACTATAATACTACAAAATAAATCAATAATGGAATCTAAAAGATCAATTTAAAGAGGATAATAACATATATTGATCTGGGTTTTCACAACCTCCCCATATTCAGGTTGTATATCTTTGAGAATCTTCAATTGACTTCCTAATGAAAATTCCATTTCACCTTCATCTCAACTTCCCACTCTAAGGTTTTATCCTATATCTACCTATGATTACACTTTATCCAAAAAATAGAAATAAACTTTCCTTATATCACTTTTTAATTGTGGTGGCCTATGCATATTAAATGTTCCACATATGATTCATTGACCTCAATCACAACATCGTTATACCGAATCACATGTGTATGGTTAGGAATATACTTCCTTATCTAGGATACATGAAAATTGTTATGAAAGGAAATGAATTTAGGAGGTATACTAAGATGATAATCCACTTACCCAACCTAATAAAGTATTTCAAAAGGCCAAACAAAGAGAGGGGTTAGTTTCCCTTTCTTTCTCATAGATCAATGCTCTAATCTCAGTGATACTTGATGGAAGACATGATCTCCCCCATTGAAATTCCTAGGGTCATATATGATTATCCACATAATATTTTTAGTGACTTTTAGTGGTTATTATATACTTTGGAATCATTTTTACAAATTTGGTATTCTCCCAGAATATTCTAGGCCTAGTAACAAAGGATTAACCTATCTTTATCTAGTATTAGGGGTAAAAACATGGCCACCCATATAGCACCATAAAGGGTTCCATCTAAATAGAAGATAAATAGTTTTTGTTATATTAGAATTTCACCAAGGAGAGGTGATTCTACTAGGATCCATTAAAATCAATAATAAATTATCATAGAATATCTTATAGGTTATGTATGGTCCACTCAGATTGACCATAGATCTGTGGGTAAAAAAAGGTACTTAACATTACTTGAAAACTTGAAGCCTATGACAGGCATTGCCAGAACCAAGATGTAAATCTAGGATCACTGGTGATAATGATACTTGTAAGAACACTATAAAATTTAATGTTCTATTTTATATATTAATTTGTAAACAAATCAACTAAAGAGACCTATTTAATTGGTATTAAGTGAACTGTATTAGTTAAACAGTCGAAAAAACAATAATACCATGTCTCAACCACTTAGTGTTCTTAGAAAATTAGTCATGAAATCAATGGTGATATCACCCTACTTCCATAACTATAAAAATAGTTATTTAATCTTTCCTTCTAGCCTTTAGTGATATTTATTTACCTATTCATAGGTAATACATCTAGAAACAAACCATGAAAAATAACTTTTCATACCAGGGCGGTATAATTAGTGAAGAACATCATGATACATCTTCATAATTCTAAGTTTCATAGCCCATCATAGAGAATTATATTATTTTATCATGAGTTCCCTTATACGATTTAGAATAATTAGTCTTCCATGGATGTATAATAAGGATAAAGAGTCATAAAACCATCAATCTAGGATCTCACCACCAATGAGAATCTCTCAAATAATGGTATGACTAGGATCTAACATCTATGAGTCCTTGACCTGCTCAATGAGAGAAGATGAAATGTCAATATAACATAAGTGTATTACACTTTAATCATCAACCATTTCCTAGTGTATTTCATCTATAATAGACATCAACCACCACTTATCATTTTATTCTATCACTTTTTGGGGATGAACGTTTTAGATAAGGGAATTTGTGACAATATATCCCTTACCATGAACATATTGGATATGGAAATCATATTACTAGAGGAATTCCACCCAATTTTATTTTATAATATTAAAGTATTATTTTGATAATATATATTTTAGACTCTTATGGTCCTTGAATACCAATAGGTATTCTTCATATAGGTAGTGCCTCTAATATTTAAAAGATTGATCCACAAAAACCAACTCAAGTCATGGGTAGGGTGGTTTCATTCATGAGGATGAAACTATCTAGAATCATATGACACTACCTAGTAAATTTATCATACTGATATTTTCATGTAAAGTATTTCAAGTAAAGTATTTCAAGTTCCTTTTTATTATGTTGGGGTATGATCTCTAAATTTATCATACTGATATTTTATGTTCATATGATGAGAGACCCCATTTTATCTCTTCAATTCAGTATTTTGAAGTTTTAAGTGGCACCGTTAGGCTGCCGAATTTTTAAGTGGTTCTTCACCCTTCTCGTTTTGAAGTTCTACTTTCGTGTCAATTATTTAAAGTTCCTTTTTGTTATGTTGGGGTGTGATCTCTATATCTATCATACTTGACTCTTATGTTCATTTCATGAGAGACCCCATTTGATCTCTTCAAATCAGTATTTTTTAAGTTTTAAGTGGCGCCGTTAGGCTACCGAATTTTTAAGTGGTTCTTCACCCTTCTCGTTTTGAAGTTCTACTTTCGTGTCAATTATTTCAAGTTTCATTTTTGTTATGTTGGGGTATGATCTCTATATCTATCATACTGGACTCTTATGTTCATTTTATGAGAGACCCCATTTGATCTCTTCAAATCAGTATTTTTAAGTTTTAAGTGGCGTCGTTAGGCTGCCGAATTTTTAAGTGGTTCTTCACCCTTCTCGTTTTGAAGTTCTACTTTCATGTCAATTCTTTCAAGTTCCTTTTTGTTATGTTGTGGTATGATCTCTATATATATCATACTGGTATCTTATTTTCATATGATGAGAGACCCCATTTGATCTCTTCAATTCAGTATTTTGAAGTTTTAAGTGGCGTCGTTAGGCTGCCGAATTTTTAGGGGATTCTTTCACCCTTCTCATTCTTTTCAAAGTTTCACTTTCATGTCAAGTCTTTCAAGTTCCTTTTTAATTATGTTGGGGAATTATCTCTATATCTATCATACTGAACTCTTATGTTCACATGATGAGAGACCCTATTTGATCTTTTCAAATCATTTTGTTTGAAGTTTAAGTAACGCCATTAGGCTGCCGAACTTTCATAAGAGAAGTCTAATTTTTGTCTTCCTTCCATGTTTTTCATTTCAAATGGTATGTCCTTGAAATTTTATTACCATGATCATGTATCCTTCTTATTCTGTCCATATACTGTTTTATGGGTCATTTATGAATGTTTGACCCATTTTCCCTCTCTGTTTAATGTCTTCTAAAACCTCGTAACATAGCCGTTATGCTGTAGAATTTCCATCTCAAAATGTCTCTCTCTTTTTATAAAGTTCTTTTATATTATTAAGTTAATACTCAAAGCTCTTTATTTTAAAGGGGTATTCACATATATACCAAAATGTTCTATTTTAAATTATGGGATTTACATACATGAGACCCACCTTCCTTTTCTGTGGGTTTTAAGGTGACGTAAAGATCATGTCTTTAAAGCAGTTTTTAAAACGTTATGATTACGAAATGAAACCCATTTATTTTGTGCTATATGGGTTATTTATGAAATGTTTGATGATGATATATGTTTCTCACATGATAATAAAGGCAAATTTAAGGGTGCTCCCTGATAGCGCTCCAATACATTGGGTAATGATGTAACCACTAGAGATTACAATTTTCACGATACCTTGGTGAGTAACCTTGGTAATTTTCAAATGACACCTTGGGGATGGACCTTGGTGATATGTTCATGATTGTCTATGTTAAATGATGTAGCCACATCTTCAAGATTATAAAAAAGTTTTATTTTTATTATGATATGCCTCATGATTTCATTTTCATGCCTTAAAGTTCTTTTCATGACTTTATTGATGTATCTCAAGTTCATATGTAAAATGTTTCACTTGTTTCCCTTGCTGGGCCTTCTACTCACCCTTCCTTTTGATGTATGTCCCCAGGTTATGAGATGCAGTAATGAGCCTAGGGTGAACATGAGGAGAAGCCTTTCAAGTTTTTAAGAAGAATGTTTTTTTTGTTTCATGTTTTATGTTCCTTATTTCCAAGACACTAAGCCTTAAAGATCCTCAGTTCCGTGTAATGGAATGAAAGTTATGTTATAAAAAGACGGGATGCTATAGTTGGTATCAAAGGATGGTTTAGTTATTTGTGGAAATTAGGATATGAAAACTCTAGGAAGAACCCTATAGAAAAGTTTAAATATAGGAAATCTTCCTGGTATTTTGGTGAGTATTGAGTAAGGGGTTTCCAAGCAAATACATCCCTATCTGGATACGAGAAGGTAGAGGTGGCTCTGGCACAGATGTACATAGGGGTAAAACCCGAAAACACCGTTTTGAGCTAGACTCGAATGGGAACTGGTACACGACAACGGGCCTTACTGCACTCTTGGTTACGACACTCCCGGGGGATATGCTTTGGTAAATTCATAAGCTTGGTATGAACCATTGTTAAAGGAACAAAGATAAAATAAAATAAAGATTCACATAAGAATATATGATCATAGATAACCTAGATGGGAACCTAGGGGATCACAAGTTAGGGTATACTTTTCTTCTAAAAGTGATCCTTATATGCTTTAAGTTCCTTTTCATGATTATTGGTTAAATATTTAAGCCTCTAATTATACTTTCTCTTCTTAGTTAATGGTGGGAAATGGAATAACATGTCCCAACAACCAATGTGATAGGAAATGCGACAATTTCTGTATTAATATGACAGAGATGATTAAGGGATTAAAATATTATTATTATTTTGGAAGACGTTCACTATTTTGGGGACCCTATATGATCGAGGTAAATAGATTTCTATAGTATTTTCATTGAGGAGTAAGGTTGACTTATATTTTGAAGAATTGATGAATTTAAGTTGGAATTATAGTAATTTAGGTTACTTATGGGAATGATTAACCTATCTTGGGTAAAATATGTTTAGGTTAGCTACTTTTTTTATAAGATGTTAGGAGTGGCTGATGTTGTCTGGAGATGAACAATTAAGTTGTTTTGGAAGACTATGTTATCAAATACTTCTTGTATTTGGATTTTAATCTTAGTTTGGTTTATTTTGAGGAATTTTAAGGACCGTTATTTATGGAATGGTCTATGATGAACTTTGGGTAGTACCATGGAACTTTGAAGATTTAAAAGTAGTTTCCATTCCTATGGGATTCTTTCTTTTTGAAGAGTTGTTTTACCTTAACCTTTCTGTTTTTGGGATAATGTTTAAAGATAGAAGAAATAGATAGTTAATCTTTTGTAGATTATGTGATTCTCTAGAAAATGATTCTTGTGCTTTTATGAGACCAAGTGTTTTTGAATTCTCATCATTTGGAGAAAATGTTAGTGTTTTTGAATTCTCTATCACTCTCCCTCAGAACTTGACCCTTTGTTTTCTCCTCCAGGTCCATGTTTTCCTACATGGAATCCTAGTGTGGGTTAACTCATGTGACCTTTGTACTTCCCTTTCTTTCTTTTAAAGTAATAGTTTTACTGACTCCTTTTCCGATGTGGGACTTTCAATGTAATTTCAAAACCCAATTTTAAAAATTGCGAGGACGTAATTTCTTAAGGGGGGAAGATTGTAACGACCCGAAATATTAAATAAATATTGTTTCCTAATTTTATGTGTTATTTTTATACTCAACAAAAATGTTTCATTTGTTAACATGAGTATAATTAAAATGAGACTGTTGGGTTTTGACTGTTATTTGACCATTGGTCAATATGACCGCTGGAAACTAAACGTTTTGACTATTGTCTCTAAATACAAGAAATCTTGGTTAATTAATATAGAAAGAAGATTTGATGGCCTCAACTAGTAGTCTTGGACCGATCGAAGCCCATCTAACAGAACTTGGGAAGGAGGTAGCACCACTGGGCTTTGCTCTGGACCAAACCCAAGATGAACTTCATCGTATAAAGCTAGAACGGGATCGCATTCGCGAGAAGTTCAAACTGATAGAAATTAATACTCGTGTGATGTTGGCCGAGCCTCCCTCGGATTCTCTCACCTTAGCACACCTTACACTTAGGTCCTATGCTGGTGTGATAAGGGGCTATGTAACGAGACCATAACTGTCTTTTGTAATCCTTTGTTTTAAATAAAAATTTCGATTTCTTTTATGAATTTTCAAATGACCGGATAAATATAGTATGCATATTTTTGATGAATTTTAGAAAAAGGATATTTTAAATATGTTTATGTAAACCCTAAATAATTAAAAATGTGTAATGATTTTCAAAAAATGGTCTTCTGCAATTATGTTCAGTACAAAATTTAGAGTCTAATAAGATCAACTTGATTTTTGATGAATAGTAAATTATGAATAGTGATTTTATGATTAGGATTAATAATGTGTCCAAATGGATTAGTAATCTCACTTAAAGAAAGTATTAAAACAATCTAGGCACTTTGATTAAGTAATGTGATTCAATAAAATGGTTAAATAACGGTTTCATAAATTATTATTCAAGTATTAGTTTTTTCGGATGAATAGTGTTTTTAATTAAAATTTTAACTAAAAATATTTAGAAAATTATTTTTATAAAATGGACTTCATTTTTGAACTCAGAGCATCGATATTATGTTAAGGTAATTTTTGGGGATTTTTCTGAAAAAAATAAATTTTCGATGAATAGTGTTTTTATTTAAAAATTAAATTAAAAATATTTAGAAAATTATTTTTATAAAATGGATTCTATTTTTGAAATCAGAGCATTGATATTTGGTTAAGGTGAAATTTTGGGATTATTCTGAGAAAGTTGAATTTTCGATGAATAGTGAAAATATAGTTTTTAAGTTAAGGGTGTTTAATGACATCATTAAATGATGTATTAAGTTTATATTCAATATGGTCGAATTATGAATAGTAAGATAATGTATGAGGTGTCCCAAGTGGCCAATAACATGGACAAATACCATGGTAAAGCCCATGGTTTTGCCAAAACCACTAATGAGGTGTCCCTTGGCCATTAATGCCTTGTCCCCTCACTTTCCCTATAAATACCCACCCTTTCCTCCTTTAGTTTTCACTCCCAACGACGTTCTGGTCTCCTTACCTCCCAAGGAGTCCTCCCAAGGTGCCCCCATGCCCTCAAGGTCCAAACCTTTGAGTTTTAAGAGTTATGTTTTAAGGTAAGGGATCCGACCTCTCTCTTTAATTTCAAGTAATCTCTTTTATGTCATTCCTTTTATGCTCCATGTTCTTATGTTGGAGGATGTTCTTTTATACTCCTATTACTGCCCTTTTCATGTTCATATAATGAGAGATCCCCTCTTACTCTCATTATTTCGTTTTATGAAGTTTTAAGTGGCGATGTTAGGCTGCCGAAATTTTTGTAACGGATTCTTTCTCCCTTATCATTTTTCAAGATCTATTTTCATGTAAAGTATTTCAAGTTCCTTTTTATTATGTTGGGGTATGATCTCTAAATTTATCATACTGATATTTTATGTTCATATTATGAGAGACCCCATTTTATCTCTTCAATTCAGTATTTTGATGTTTTAAGTGGCACCGTTAGGCTGCCGAATTTTTAAGTGGTTCTTCACCCTTCTCGTTTTGAAGTTCTACTTTCGTGTCAATTATTTCAAGTTCCTTTTGGTTATGTTGGGTTATGATCTCTATATCTATCATAATGGACTCTTATGTTCATTTGATGAGAGACCCCATTTGATCTCTTCAAATCAGTATTTTTAAGTTTTAAGTGGCGTCGTTAGGCTGCCGAATTTTTAAGTGGTTCTTCACCCTTCTCGTTTTGAAGTTCTACTTTTGTGTCAATTATTTCAAGTTACTTTTTGTTATGTTGGGGTATGATCTTTATATCTATCATACTGGAATCTTATGTTCATTTTATGAGAGACCCCATTTGATCTCTTCAAATCAGTATTTTTATGTTTTAAGTGGCGTCGTTAGGCTGCCGAATTTTTAAGTGGTTCTTCACCCTTCTCGTTTTGAAGTTCTACTTTCATGTCAATTATTTCAAGTTCCTTTTTGTTATGTTGGGGTATGATCTCTATATCTATCATACTGGGATCTTATGTTCATATGATGAGATACCCCATTTGATCTCTTCAATTCAGTATTTTGAAGTTTTAAGTGGCGCTGTTAGGCTGCCGAATTTTTAGGGGATTCTTTCACCCTTCTCATTCTTTTCAAAGTTTCACTTTCATGTCAAGTCTTTCAAGTTCCTTTTTAATTATGTTTGGGAATTATCTCTATATCTATCATATTGAACTCTTATTTTCACATGATTATAGACCCTATTTGATCTTTTCAAATCATTTTGTTTGAAGTTTAAGTAACGCCATTAGGCTGCCGAACTTTCATAAGAGAAGTCTAATTTTTGTCTTCCTTCCATGTTTTTCATTTCAAATGGTATTTCCTTGAAATTTCATTACCATGATCATGTATCCTTCTTATTCTGTCCATCTACTGTTTTATGGGTCATTTATGAATGTTTGACCCATTTTCCCTCTCTTTTTAATGTCTTCTAAAACCTCGTAACATAGCCGTTATGCTGTAGAATTTCCATCTCAAAATGTCTCTCTCTTTTTATAAAGTTATTTTATATTATTAAGTGAATACTCAAAGCTCTTTATTTTAAAGGGTTATTCACATATATACCAAAATGTTTTATTTTAAATTATGGTATTTACATACATGAGACCCACCTTCCTTTTCTGTGGGTTTTAAGGTGACGTAAAGATCATGTCTTTAAAGCAGTTTTTAAAACGTTATGATTACGAAATGAAACCCATTTATTTTGTGCTATATGGGTTATTTATGAAATTTTTTATGATGATATATGTGGCTCACATGATAGTAAAGGAAAATTTAAGGTTGCTCCCTGATAGCGCTCCAATGCATTGGGTAATGATGTAACCACTAGAGATTACAATTTTCACGATACCTTGGTGAGTAACCTTGGTAATTTTCAAATGACACCTTGAGGATGGACCTTGGTGATATGTTCATGATTGTCTATGTTAAATGATGTAGCCACATATTCAAGATTATGAAAAAGTTTTATTTTTATTATGATATGCCTCATGATTTCATTTTCATGCCTTAAAGTTCTTTTCATGACTTTATTGATGTATCTCAAGTTCATATGTAAAATGTTTCACTTGTTTCCCTTGCTGGGCCTTCTGCTCACCCTTCCTTTTGATGTATGTCCCCAGGTTATGAGATGCAGTAATGAGCCTAGGGTGAACATGAGGAGAAGCCTTTCAAGTGTTTAAGAAGAATGTTTTTTTTTGTTTCATGTTTTATGTTCCTTGTTTCCAAGACACTAAGCCTTAAAGATCCTCAGTTCCGTGTAATGGAATGAAAGTTATGTTATAAAAAGACGGGATGCTATAACCCATGATATATGCTCTACTAGTGTGACTAGATCTCAGATTCAGGTTCCTTCCCCTTACCATGATCATGCATAAACTAGTATGAAAATTCCCCAAGAGGGGCCCATGTAGGGTATGGGTATGAAAGCATAGTATGGTATTTCCACCTCACCCCTAATAACCTATCATAATCTAGAGTGTATTCCAACAATTTTATAAACAAATACTTATGATAGAGTAACAAGAATATAGTACAACAAATAAATTGGGTATATTAGTTTTCATTTAAAATTAACTCCATGGTAAGGGAGGGTCCATACATTCTCTCAGCCTCATCTTGAGATCTAAGATGATAAACCGGTCCATCTCTGATGGGAGGAAACTCATATACCTATAAATAGCTCATGTGTGTACACATATGCTCCCACATATATGAGTAGATGTGCATAAATAAATAATATGCATAGAAACTCATCCCATAAGTATAGAAATTTGGCCAAGACAGTTAGAGAAATCGAAAATCCCATTCCAGGGAATTAGGAATGGGTATAATGAGTCAATGCATTGTAATCCCAGCCCAAAACACCAAATAGTAAAATGAGTCATGTTATAATTCCCATCCCAAACAACAAACTATATTTCATCAAATGGGTATATTCTTGGGATTATATATCACAAAATATATACCCTTAACAAGTACAACATGTCTAATAAATTATATCTCAATCAACCTTCATTTGGTAAGAAAGTAAGGCATATAACATTTCTAAATTGGAATTTTAAACATTAGTGGATAACAGAAAATGTATTTAATTTACTTCTATAAATTCTTCATAAACCATAAATGATTTATAAGAATGCTAATAGAAATATGTATGTAAAGAATCAGTACATATATTATAATACGGAATGATGACCAAGTTATATGCAACCAAAAATACCAATATATCACTCTTTACACATATAGAGGTTTAGGAAAAATCATTATTAATAAAAAAATATTTATTTTTATTTAGGTCCACTCAACCCTAGACCATGTTCAAGACAAATATCTATGAATATAAAAGTGATAAGGTTAATTCCTACAAATTTAATTAAATAGTGTAACTCTATGGTCTAAATAAGAATATTAAGACACCACATGAAGATTTAGTTCATTCTAGAAGCAATGAGAAATTAGGAATTGGTTATTTATTCACATGAAATGTGAAACCAGGGGAAGAAATAAATTTAATGGTTTGATATCACCGAATACAACTTCTAGAATCAACCAAATCAGATGGAAATAGAAGGAGGGGATAAATTCATCAAGCTCTTGGGGTGGAGTACAATATATTATATCCACTAATGTGGAAAATAGAGTAAATAAGTCTATTAAATGAGATTCATAACCTTAAATTACTAGAATATAGATCTTGTGATTGATCAGTGTGATAAGGACTAAGGTATAAGAAATATCCATTTTTAAATCATAAGAGGAGAGGGTGGTATTGAGAGGGATTAAAGCCAGAGTGAATAAGGTTTTTTTATCCCCCTCATTTTAGGATTAATTTTACGTTAAATATTACTAAAATTATAATTTTTACCCTTAAAAAAATTCTTAGTAGGTCCCAATGTATTTCTATTGGAAACCTAATGGAGTTTTGGTGGAAGATTCAATATCCTATTCTAACCCCACCATAATTCCAATGAAAGTTCTACCACTGGACAAAACACTGCACCTCCATCTTTTTTCCCCAAAACAGTCACTAACCACTTCCTAACCACTTCAAACCACTATAATCCTACAAAATAAATCAAGAATTGAATCTAAAAGATCAATTTAAAGAGGGGAATAACCTATATTGATCTGGGTTTTCACAACCTCCTCATCTTCAGGTTGTATATCTTTGAGAATCTTCAATTGAATTCCTAATGAAAATTCCATTTCACCATCATCTCAACTTCCCACTCTAAGGTTTTATCCTAGATCTACCTATGATTAAACTTTATCCAAAAAAATAGGAATAAACTTTCCTTATAACACTTTTTAATTGTGGTTGCCTATTCATATTAAATGTTCCTCTTATGATTGATTAACCTCAAGCACAACATCATTATACCGAATCACTTGTGTATGGTTAGGAATATAATTCCTTAGCTAGGATACATGAAAATTGTTATAAAAAGAAATGAATTTAGGAGGTATACTAAGATGATAATCCACTTACCCAACCAAATCAAGTATTTCAAAAGGCCGAACAAAGAGAGGGTTTAGTTTCCATTTCTTTCTCATACATCGATGTTCTAATCTCAGTGATACTTGATGGAAGACATGATCTCTCCCATTGAAATTCCTAGGTTCATATTCAATGATCCACATAATATTTTTAGTGACTTTTAGTGGTTATTATATACTTTGGAATCATTTTTACAAATTTGGTATTCTCCCAGAATATTCTAGGCCTAGTAACAAAAGATTAACCTATCTTTATCTAGTATTAGGGGTAAAAACATGGCCACCCATATAGCACCACAAAGGGTTCCATATAAATAGAAAATCAATAGTTGTTGTTATAGGATAATTTCACCAAGGAGAGGTGATTCTACTAGGATCTATTAAAATCAATAATAAATGATCATAGCATATCTTATAGGTTATGTATGGTCCACTCAGATTGACCATTGATCTTTGGGTGAAAAAAGTTTCTTAACTTTACTTGAAAACTTGAAGCCTATGACAGGAATTGCCAGAACCAAGATCTAAATCTAGGATCCCCAGTGATAATGATACTTGTAAGAACACTATAAAATTTAATGTTCTATTTTATATATTAATTTGTAAACAAATCAAATTAATAGACCTATTTAATTTGTATTAAGTGAACTTTATTAGTTAAACCGTCAAAAAAATAATCATACCATGTATCAACCACTTAGTGTTCTTAGAAAATTAGTCATGAAATCAATAGTGATATCACCCTACTTCCATAACTATAAAAATAGTTATTTAATCTTTCATTCTAGCCTTTAGTGATATTTATTTACCTATTCATAAGTAATACATCTAGAAACAAACCATGAATAATAACTTTTCATACAAGGGCAGTATAATTAGTGAAGAACATCATGATCCATCTTCATAATTCTAAGTTTCATAGCTCATCATAGAAAATTATATTATTTTATCATGAGTTCCCTTATACGATTTAGAATAATTAGTCTTCCATGGATGTATAATAAGGATAAAGAGTCATAAAACCATCAATATAGGATCTCCTCGCCAATGAGAATCTCTCAAATAATGGTATGATTAGGATATAACATCTATGAGTCCTTGACCTGCTCCATGAGAGAAGATGAAACATAAATATAGAATAAGTGTATTTCACTTTAATCATAAACCATTTCCTAGTGTATTTCATCTATAATAGACATCAACCACCACTTATCATAATCTTCTATCACTTTTTGGGGATGAACGTTTTGGATAAGGGAATTTGTAACAATATATCCCTTACCATGAGCATATTGGATATTGAAATCATATTACTAGAGGCATTCCACCCAATTTTATTTTATAATATTAAAGTATTATTTTGATAATATATATTTCAGACTCTTATGGTCCATGAATACCAATAATTATTCTTCATACAAGTAGTGCCTCCAATATTTAAACGCTTGATCCACAAAAACCAACTCAAGTCATGGGTAGGGTGGTTTCATTCATGAGGATGAAACTATCTAGAATCATATGACACTACCCAGTAATAGTTCATAAGAACACGTCAAAGTAAAACTAAATAATCATCACAATAAAAAGACCTCACCTAGTTGAAGTATAATAAGCCCAGGAGTTGAGGCTAATTGATTCTTCAAATCTTGAAACTTTATTCTACATTAGTCTAACCAGATGAATTTGGACCCATTTTTAGTTAAACCATAATAATAGAAAAAAAATTAGAGATATTTTAAATGAATAAATTATAATATCTTATAAATCCAATAAAAATATGAACCTTAAATAAGTTTTTTGGGACTTTTAGGATATCACTAATTCCACTTTCTTAGGATCTATATAAATAAAAACTTTGGATATAACATTTATGCGGAACTTAACCTCTTAAATCCAAAATAAATACTTGGATAATTTAGTATATATTTAATGTTACCTCAAGGTTTCTATAATTATATGGATATGTTAATCAAGATCAGTATTTTACTTGGAGTAAACAATGATATCATCCATTAACACTACCACAATGGTTTCTAAAAATGATAAAACAAATATTTTCCATTAAAGCTATAAACACAACATGGTCATTAATTTGGATGAAAACATTACTATATGTTTAAAATTATCATTCCATGTTGGCAAATTACACTTAAGAATATCCTTTGGCCTTACTAAAAGTTGGTGGTAACCTTAATGAATTTTTATCTTCGAGAACCACTTCACTACTTTTAACTGATAAAAATTTATCAATTATACTCAAAGGGTAATGATTCGTAACTATAACATGATTCAACTTCCAATTGTCCAAAAATAATCATATAATTACATAATATTTCTTGGTGAAGATAATTTTAGAACCCCAAGGGGACGTTTTTGTCCAGACAAACCCTTTTGCTTAGAGTTCCACAAAAATGGGTCTTTATTTCCCTTAACTTAGTCATATCCATTTTGTATGGATGGATGGATATTAGTTTCATTCCATGCACCAAATAAATATTATATTCCACTTAATTCTTTGTATAAATCCCTAATAATTATTTAGGGAACACATTTAGATATAATTTCATTATAAAAGGTAATAATTTCCCCTCTTTGGCATCCACTTCCCTAAGGATAATAAAATCTATCTCTCTTGTGGTCTCTCCTACATATCCCTATTTAAGACCTTATCGAATAAATAATTACTATTACTCTCCATGAATATTGTATTAAATTAAAGTATAATATGTGAAATATATTCTTCTAGAATATATAAAAAAATAAGATATTTTAATTTAGTTTATAATTATATCCCTAATATTTCATTAAAGGTTTAGATATTAAGAACCATGAGATCCCAAAGATGAATGAAGTATTCCCCTACTAAGACACAAGATGTAAATTTCATGGTAAAATAAATTAAATTTCCTAAATTATCACTAAGGGTCATATATTATGTTAAGGTTTATATTCTAGAATCAAAAATAATTTATGGAAAATAAAGGAATATGAATATCATGTATCAAAAAGATCACAAGTTAAAGCATAACATATAATTATATTGCTTCTAGTTGGCTCCTCATACTGACCTTGAGACACAAATCCATTCCTAAAAGACAGAATTGTGTCTAATAATCTCTTACTATCACATCAGCCACTATAACTAGATCATCAAAATAGTGGTAAAATTATTCTAGTGGACTATATAGATAACTAAAATAATATTTTTAGGTTTTTTTAGGATTCTTCCCAAAAAATTTAGTTGTATCAGGTTAGTAAAACCTCTAAATATTCCCTTACTGACCATGGGAGTGACACTGGTTTTCCTCATAAGTTCAATTAGTCTTAATGTATTTACGCCACCCAAAATGATGACACAAATTGGGGATCTTCTAAAGATAGGTGATAAAGGTATACCATTACCCTAGCCTACCTAGTGAGATAAACCTCTTCTCTTATCCTCTTGTAATTACTTCTGAATACCTGATGATTTTCAACCTAGTGTATGACTAAGTAGTATAACACATACTCCTAAAACTCCCTTAGAACTAGCCTTTATACGGGTAGCCTTCTTCACCAATTATGAGAATATTAGAATATTAAAGAGTTTAATATAGGTTTTCATAATTTCATTAATCCCCATTTAAACATTACCTATCTTAAACTCTTCATTCCAACATAAATATGGAGTAAAGTGAAGAAGGTTATCCAAAGTAGCATTATATTCCATAACCACCATTGAACCATTCTGTAGGTTTATGTACTCCTTCACCTTCACCTGATATAGGTTATTAAATTAAAAATTTTAAAATAAGAGCTCATGAAACCTTACCTAGGTGAGACTTGGTCTTTATTATCCTTAAGCATCATATCCCACCATCAATGTGTGAATATTTCTAGCATGAAGGTAGAAATCCAAATTCAGTTATGCTCAGTAGTTTCAATACTCTTAAATATGTGGTAGGGATGATTTATCCCCTCCTTGGACTAATAAAGAGATACATAACCCCAAAACATTGTATGATGGAGAAACTAAAAATATCTCATGATTTTTGAGGTCATAGGAACCTTTCATGGAAATCCAATAACAATTACTTAAATAAAATGAGAAATACACTCTAAGACATGTGGGTCTAATAGAGGTAGAACAAGTGGATCATGATCATCCACCTCTTCCTAGTAAATAGATGGTGTTTTTATAGGTTTTATCACCTATAATAAGGTATAGAATAATATCAATACTTTCTTCCTGTAAGAAACAACCCTAAGAATTTAGCTGCATAATATAGGTCAAGTATATCCCCATCCCTCTCTCCCTTGATTTCATTTTCCAAACACATTTCATTGTTAAAAACCTTATAAATAATTTTAATATGTATTTTTTGGAAAAAATCACTCAATTTTACTTTTTGGGTATTTTGGGGTGTGTTTAAGGAAAAAGTATGTTGAAAAATTTCTAAAGAATCAAAAACTATGAAGAATTCATGAAGGTAATTATCTAGATGAGTTTAAATTTTTTTCAAGATGTTTATGAAATAATTTGGAGAAATTAATTTATTATAATGAAATATGTATGGAATATTGTCCAAATCATATGAACTCACATAATGAAGTTTCATGAACTCGGTGAAAGTTGGGAATTTGAGCCGATGTACTTTCTGGAATCAAAAAGGGTTTCATGATGTATGATTTTTGGATCAAGTTTTCCTATAAATGGGCCAATAACAATGTAATTAAGTATATAATAAGTTTTATGGGAGAGATAGGGTATCCATTTTCATGTAAGACTTATTCAAACATATTTCTTAAGTGAAGGAGTTTTTGTAACTAATGGTTTCATGTATAAAGTACTTTACATGAATAAAAATTGTGTGGATGTGATTTAAATGAATATTAGTTATAAAAAATGGGTTTACATGAACCTTAAGAAATTTTCCTTATACTTTCTATTGTAAAGTGGAAGTTATCATTTTGATGAATGAAGAACTTCATGACACACTAATTGTGGGGTAAACAAGATTGATTCAGTACATCTGAGGAATATTTGGATGGTATAATTAGTATACTTAAATTAAGATATAAATGAGTTCTCAAATCATGAGTGGATATAAAATAGGGGATAGTGATCCTACTCCAAACATTACAAATAAGAAATATTATTAGTTATCTTAGTATATATTAGCATAGTGTTGTTTTATTCTCCATAGATTAGCCAAGTAAAAATGAACCAAGTAAAAATTATTTTTGTCCCTTTTTACTTGATTTATCACTTAAAATATATCCTGAGAGAGAGATTAATTCCTACTAAAAGTTGACAAAGATTGTATATGATGGTAATGTAAAGAAATTATCATACCCTGATTCAAACCTATAGAAATCCATGTACTTATAAGATATAAAATTCAGATTTAATTTGATATTTTTTATTTTCAACTAGATAAAAACCTTGATGATATGTCTTTGGATGTGTTAGGGGCTCATAGAGTGCTCTAGATGATTGGGTTATAAAGACCCAGAAATTACATGTAGTTTTTTTTAATTAAATGGGAATTTTACGAGTCCGTGAAAATTGGCAGTGCATGATTCCGAGGCCCGGAGTGCCTGGAATGAATTTCTGAAAAAAAAATTCAGGTATGTTCAGTAAACGTATGAGCATGTTTTTGTAACTATTGAACTGGTGCTTGGAATTTAAATATGAGGGTACCTTTGAACTCATAGTGCCAGTATTCGCTTATGGTTAACTTCACCTCGACCGCAGTAGGTCAAGGGTGAAAGTCAGATTTTGGGTTTTTCATGGAAAAATAAAATAAAATAATTTTTTTTAACATTTTTATTTTTGTTGAAACCTCCCATGTGGATGTTATAAAGGTGGGGACCACCTGAACTAAAGCCTCCCACATGGGTTATGGTGGTGGGGACCACCCGAGCCTAAACCCCCCAAATTTTAATTCAAAGGCGGGGACCACCCAACCCTTGAACATCCCACTTAAATGTGGGGAAGTCTCTTAAACTTTCCCCACTTTAATTTTGCCACACCCTCTTATTAATTATGCCAATTAAATTATGCCAACTTAATGGTGCCAACAATTAAAATGCTAAATCATATTTTATAATGGCACCTCATCCTAGGAGAGAGGATTTTTGGGTTGGCAAAGGAGAGGGGGAACTTGTGGAAGAGATTCTCCAACGAAGAACTCTTCTCCATCAACGAATATTTCTCAAAACTCTGTTGAAGGATCTCCAATGATGAATGAACCGATGAACGAGGAAACACCATCTTCACTGACTTCATCTTTTTCCTCTCCTCACCGACGTCATTGGAGGAGACTTGTTTCGGGATCGACAAACGCCAATCTTTCTCAACCACGGAAAATATTCAACTGAACCAACGAGGTATGGGTTTAATCATGTGTGATTATTGTTTCCCATGTTCTTCACTTCTAAAACAAAGAACACAGATCAACTCTCTAACTATTTGATCTGCAGGTGATTTCTTTTGTGGGTTTGGGAATAATCGATTACGGGAGGATTTAGGGTTTGACATTCTTCATTCAAGTTTTTGTTGATCTACTTTCTACCGATCTAAAGCAGAGGGTGCGGGCCAAAAAAAACATGGGCCGACCTCTCCGTCGTTCTTCTTGAATGGTGTGTTCTTCGTGATGGAGGAGGAGAGTAACCAACCTCGGTGTGGCACGAGAACGGTGGTCGGCACCACCACTGGTCACGAAAAAGGTGACGACACAACGACAATGCCCCGAGGCCCCCACACTGCCCGCGGCCTCCGCCGCCCCACGGCCATCGCGCCACCTATGGGATCCATCGCAACATAGACCATGTGCCACCCGCAGCCCACCGCGCTGCCCCGCGGCCTCACCGCCCTGTGGCCCTCCATGCCACCTCGTGGCCACCATGCCGCCTGCGGCCCTTAGCACCGCCTCGCGGCCTCACCGCCTCGCGGCCCTCTGTGCCACCCAGCGGCCTCACCATCCCGTGGCCCTGCGGACCCCGCGGCCTCACCACCCAGTGGCCCTCCACAGCCCTCGTGGCCTCGCTGCTCTGTGGCCTTCGTCGCCCCGTGGCCCTCGTGGCCTCACCACCGCCCTCGCGGCCTCACGCCGCCCAGCGCGGGTTGGGCTAGACCAAGCAAGTTAGACCCAATGTGGGCTGGGCTAGACCCAGCGGGCTGGGTTGACCCAAATCGGGTCGGGTCGGTATATGACGGATCATGCCGGGTTGGTCCGACCGGGTCGGACCGGAACCAGACCAGCTACGAGATTTTCACTCTATCGTCGATAACTTTGGCACCAGGTATTTGTTTGATAAACTGTCAACGGTGCTGTAAACCTTGGAGACAGACGGTCTCTTTGGTATACCCCACTTGACATTTGGATAGAGTTGGGATATGGTCGGTTTGGATCGTGCACGAATCCAATCGGGCCCTCAGGACTAAAAGGATAATAACATACAAACCGGGCCTCTGATTGACGCATCATCTGTTGCATTGAGAGCCCTATAAATTGGAGGTCCTTAGGGATACTTTTTCATGGGACTTCTTAGAAGTTGGAGTATTGACCAGTATCTTGGGTATAGGACCCTCCAGGAGACAAGAAATCCTAGTGTGGGAACCCAGTAGCTGGCTGTGACTTGAAAAATTAATAACGATCCTGTGTGGGTCAGCACCAAGCGATCCTGTCTGGGTAAGCACTGAGAGATCCTATGTGTTTCATCACCTAGCCATCCTGTGTGTGTCAGAACCAAGAGATCTTGTGTGGGTCATCACCGAGCGATCCTATGTGGGTCAGCACCTAGATATCCTATGTGGGTCAAGATCTAGAGATCCTTCATGGTTCTGCCTCTTAATAGAGTAAGATGATTCAGTAGTTACATCTAATCATATCCACTACTGTACCTAAGTTATACCTAGTGTGACTTAAGTCTATACCTTCTCGTACTTTCCTTTATGGTAATACCCTGGTGGTATTCTTCTGTGTGGCGTACCTCTGTGGTACTTACCTTCTTGGCATTCCTTCCTTTGTAGAATAGTTGATCTTTGAGCTTTGAGTTGGACTCTGTGTTTTCCTCATGATTGAGATGGGTATACTTGATAACTTAGGTATATATATGGTCATATACCTAAGTAGGGTTGTTAGTTGATTCCATTCCTTGTGGTTTATCCTTGGTGGATTTTGTGAGACCTTGAGGGTCTCGGGGTCCCTACTGAGTATCATTATACTCACCCCAGAATGGGATTTGCTTGCACCTTGTTTTGTTTTGTGTAGAAGATGGACAATGCTGATCAAGGCTGAGGGTACCAGGGCTAGATGGAGCCCGGAGGTGGACCATATGGTGGTACGGTACGTAGAGGATACGGGTCGACGTGGAGTGATGAGGAGGTGATTTTTACCTACCCTTTAGGTAGGAACCTCAGAGAATGACCCAATAGCTGGTTTTCTTTTTCTTCAGTTGTATTTTATTTCATTTTTACTTGAACTATTACTATTGGGATTGTATTCCGGACCCTTTGTACTTTCATCATTATTTTTTCTATACAATTGACAAGTGTTTGTATGTTTTTGTGTGCTTGGTTGTGTGTGTTTATAGGTTATAAAGGCAATGCCTTCCCGGTTATATGGAATATGCTTTTCGGTGCTAGTCTCTAGCCCCTGACCTATAGAAGGCGGTCTTGGGGTAGTCATGGCATGGGCCCTAGGGGATGGGTCATGACAAATTGGTATCAGAGGATTTGGTTCTACCGTAGAACATAGGACTCTGATCTTTCTTTTTAATGGCAATACAATTGAGTGTAGTGAGTCTGGTTATCAGTTTACGGAATCTAGTGTTAGTGCGGTAGCCGACGTATCCATACACTAGGACCCTAACTTCTGATTTCTGACTCAATGCACAAAAAAAATTGATTGTGTGTGTGTGTTTTGAAGAGTTTTCTTTGTGATATCTTTGAGTCAGCTCACCAGGTATAACTTATTGACTGTGGAACACCTGTTTCTTTGCAAGATGCCTGCACGCAGACAACCAGCTAGGGTTTTGGATATAGTATGCACTGATATCCCATGGAGTGCCGAGGCCACGGTACAGGGCCCTCTTCTAGTAGAGGCACAAGTGGTACCATTACCTGTTGGGCCACTGATACCACCATCCCTAGAAGTAGAGGGTGAACGCCGCTTGAGAACATTGCATGAGTTCCAGTGCCAGAGGCTACCCAGGTTCAGGGGAGAGACGGACCCACGGGTGGGTGAGGATTGTCTAGAGGCCATAGTGAGAGTCTTCTGACTAGTAGGGATGCCAGCTGATCTCATGGATATCCTTGTGGTCATCCTTATATAGGCAGTAGCAGGAAGATGGTGGAGCATCATGCTCCAAATTCACGATGAGGTGACGCTTCTCTAGGCAGACTTCGAGAAACTGTTTCAGGAAGAGTTTGTTCCAGTGACGCTTCATGCAGTGCGCATTCAGGAGCTACTTCATCTGTAGCAGGGCAACCTGATTGTGGCACATTACTCAGTAAGGTTCACTGGCCTCTCATGCTACTCCACAGATATGGTGCGGGACCCATTCTTTAGGGCCCAGACCTTCAAGAAGGGACTCCCGCGGGAGATCAGGGCTTCGATGATCTCACTTAGAATCCCGGTGTAGGAAGGGGTGTTGAAGAGAGCCCTATTAGTGGAGAGTTTCCTTGCTGAGAAGTCACCAGCAGTGAGACCCACTACCATTCATCGCGTAGTGGAGTCTTTTGCGGCTTGCAGTAGACAGATGACAAAGAGGACCAAGAGGACCAGACCTACAGGTGGATGACCACAGGATTTAGGGTCGGTTATTCGGGGAACATGAGGCAGAGCCAATCATTCCAGGAGCAGGCAGTGTTACGCTTATGGTGGGCAGGGTCACATGGCTTATGATTGTCGAACCCGTCATATGGATGATCAGCAGATGGTCGAAGGACTACCTAGTCAGAGACAGAGGTTCAACCAAGGAGGTCCGTAGGGTGCAGGCGGACATTGCAGAAGAGTTGGTCGTGCAGCTGGCGGTGGGCGATGTTTTGAGATGTTACTGCCACCACCGCCAGAAGGTCCACCCCGACTGCAGGGAGTAGAAGGATAGGGGTGAGCTCAACTCCAGGCCGCTGAGGCCTAAAATCATGGTGCTTTGGAGATGATACAAGGTACAATTTGTGTCTACTCCACCTTAGTTGTATTACTTATAGACACAGGTGTCATTCATTCTTTTATTTTCACTTACCTCGTTAAGAGATCAGAGATTCCAATGGATATGTTTTCTTGATCCTTATGGCTAGTGACTCCTATGGGAATATATTTGAGGATTATGCACTGGTCTCGACAGTTTTATCTTACTCTAGGAGGCGAGATCTTCGTTTGGGATCTCCTAGTAGCGGCGTCGAGTCCTTAAGACGTCATCTTGGGTATGGACTGGTTATCTATAGTCCATGATCAGATTGACTATATTAGGCACAAAGTACGGTGTGTCTGCATGGATGGGACCAGGTTTACCTTCACCGGTGAGAAGGGAGCATTTGCAGCACATGATGGACTTACCTAGAGGAGAGTGAAGCCGATCACTCATCAGTTGGCTAGCCTTACCCTTGGAGCAGTTGATGTGAAGAGTCTGAGTTATCCTATTGTGGTGGACCAGTACACGGATGTCTTCCCTAACAATGTTACGGGTCTACCTCCACAAAGAGAGGTGGACTTTTACATTGACTTGTACCCCGAGACGGCACCGATATCTACACTAGCATATCGGATGGATCTCGTGGAGCTTCGTGAGATGCGGGTATAGCTAGAGGACTTATAGGGGAAGGGATTCATTCAGCCCAGTGTTTCTCCTTGGGCAGCCCCAATTTTCTTCTCTAAGAAGGCATATGGGAGATTGAGACTTTTTGTCGATTATTGGCGCCTAAACTAGGTGTCAGTGAAGAACAAGTACAGACTTTCAAGGATTAACGACATCTTTGATCAGCTGAAGGGATCACGGTGGTTATCGAAGATAGAACTCAGATCAAGCTATCACCAGCTTAGAGTACGAGATGAGGATGTGCAGAAGATAGATTTCAGATGTCAGTATGGCCATTACGAGTTCTTGGTTATGCCATTCGGTGTAACCAATGCTCCAGCAGTGTTCATGGGACTCATGAACAGGATCTTTCAGCTATACCTTTATCGCTTTGTAGTATTCTTCATCGATGACATTCTGATCTACTCAGCTACTGAGGAGGATCATGCCTATCATTTTCAAGTAGCACTGGACACACTCCGAGAGCACCAGCTTTATGAAAATCTCTTGAAGTACCAGTTTTGGATCTGAGAGGTTCACATTCTGGGACACGTCATCTCAGAGGCTGGAGTTGCAGTGGATCCAACGAAGATTGAGGCAGTACTTTCCTGGGATCCACCCAAGAGTGTGACGGAGATACGGAGTTTCCTCGGTTTGGCCAGATACTACCGGAGGTTTGTTCCAAATTTCTCCAGAGTTGCAGCACCTCTATCAGCATTGACGAAGAAGGGGCAACCCTTTGTGTGGTCGGAGAGATGCCAGCAGAATTTTCAGGAGATGAGGCAGAGGATGACTAGTGATCCCATCTTTAGGATTCAATAGGAGGGATTAGGGTACGTAGTTTACTGTGACGCATCAAGGAATGAACTCAGATGTGTCTTGATGTAGGAGTAAGCAGTGATCGCATATGGTTCTCGACAGCTGAGACAGCATGAGTAGAACTACGCTGCCCATGACATGGAGTTAGCAGTAGTGGTCTTCACCTTGAAGATGTGGTGACATTACTTGATGGGTGAGCATTTTACAGTGTACTCTAATCACAAGAGTCTCAGGTATATCTTCTCTCAGAATCACCTGAACCTGAGACAGCAACGTTGGCTTGAGTTCTTCCAGGACTATGACATCGAGATAGTCTATACTCTTGGGAAGGGGAACATTGTAGTAGATGCAATCAGTAGAAGGTCTGGTATACAGCTTCTAGGAGAGGATACATAGCAGTTGGCCACTTTGAAGATATCATTTGTGGATCGGGATGGAGCATTTTTTATTTAGTCTCTTATAATCACTCCCCCACTTCTTCAACGAGTCAGGGAGACGCCGCGCGGGGATGCTGACTGTGAGACTCTATGTGCTGAGATATCCATAGGACAGGCACCTGAAAGATTTTTTAAAGGTGGGGAGCACGTCATCCTCTTCAGAGGACGTACCATGGTAATAGTATCGCTTCGGGAGGGAGTGATGAGGGAGTTCCACACATCCCCTCTAGCAGTACATCCAAGAGTGGCAAAAATGTTCCAGGATATCCGATGACAGCACTGGTGGCCAGGAATGAAGAAAGCAGTAGCAGAGTTTGTCTCTCAGTGCCTCAATTGTCAGCAAGTGAAGGTGGAGAATCAGGTACCAGAAGGCTTGGTTCAGCCTTTATAGGTCCCATAGTGGAATTGGGATGGGATATCCATGAACTTCATGACAGGACTTCTACATATACCAAGGGGTCATGACTCTATCTGGGTGATTGTTGATCGACTCACCAAGTCAGCCAACTTCCTACCGATTAGAGAGCAGGGTTCAGTAGAGAGCTTAGGATGCCTCTATGTGTATGAGATTATGTGGCTACATGGATTAACCTCGACGATTTTCTCCAATCATGATACATGTTTCACTTCCCGGTTATGGAAGGGGTTGCAGGAGGCTTTCGGGACGCAGATTCGTTTGATTACCACCTTCCATCCAAAGACGGATGGCCAGACTGAGCGGACCATTCAGACCCTCGAGGACATGTTGTGTGCTTACATCCTCAACTTTGGTCATAGCTAGGAGGATCACTTGTCTTTTGTGGATTTTTCATACAAAAATAGATATCACTCCACCATTACGATGGAACCTTTTGAGGCATTGTACGAGAAACCTTTTAAATCACCATTTTGCTGGACTGACCGAGGGGAGTCAGCACTATTGGGACCAGAGATGGTACGAGCTACCACAGAGAAAGTGCAGATCATCCAGGAGCAGATGATGACTACACAGATAAGGAAGAAGTCTTACGCCGATAGGAGATAGAGACCTCTAGAGTTTAAGGATATTCACCATGTCTTTCTTTAGGTCTCACCCTGACAAGGTTTGCGGAGATTTGGTCGAGGAGGAAAGTTATCTTCAATGTTTGTTGGACCCTTTTAAGTCCACAGCAGAGTTGGTGAGGTGTCTTACCACTTAGCTCTTCCATATCAGTTTCATCGGGTGCATGAGGTCTTCCACGTATCCCAACTGAGGAGATACGTGCACGACCCATCCCACGTCATCAACCACGGCGAGCTGGACATCAACGATGGGGCGACGTTGTCATAGGTTTCAGTTGAGATTGAGGATCTATAGGAGCAGGTCCTTCATGGGTGGTCGATACCTCTGGTTCGCATTCACTAGCAGCACAGAAATCTCCAGGAGATCACATGGGAGCATAAGGCTTAGATTCATGCTCAGTACCCCCACTTGTTTTCCTAGCTTTGTGATGTGGCTTAGAGGGACGTAAATCCCTAATGTGGGGAGAATTTAAAGACCCATAAATTCCATGTAAATTTTTTTTAATTAAATAATAATTTTATGAGTCCGTGAAAATTGACGGCGTGTTATTCTGAGGCCCGGAGTGCCCGGAATGAATTTCTAAACTTTTTTCTGTTACGTTCAGTAAACGTACGAGTGGGTTTTTTATAACTTTTGAACCAGTTCTCAGAATTGAAATATAAGGGTACTTTTGAACTCTCAATATCGGTATTCGTTTAAGTAGACCTTCACCTCGACCCTAGTAGGTCGAGTGTGAAAGTTAGATTTCGGGTTTTTTGTGGATGAATAAAATAAAACAAAAATGTTTAACATTTTTATTTTTGTTGAAACCTACCATGTGGATGTTATAAAGGTGGTTACCACCTAAACTAATGCCTCTCACATGGGTTATGTTGGTGGCGACTGCCAAATCCTAAAACTTCCAAATTTGATTTCAAATGAGGGGACCACCCGACCCTTAAACCTCCCACTTAAATGTGGGGAAGTATCTTGAACTTCCCCCACTTTAATTGTGCCACACCCTCTTATTAATTATTCCAATTAAATGATGCCAACTTAATGGTGCCAAAAATTAAATTTCTAAATCATATTTTATTTTGGCACCTCATCCTTGGTTAGAGGATTTTTGGGTTGGCAAAGGAGAGGAGAGAACTTGTGGAAGAGCTTCTCCAACGAAGAACGCCAAAGAAGAACTCTTCTCCTTCGATGAATCTTTCTCCAAACTCCATTGAAGGATCTCCAATGATAAACAAACCGATGATCGAGGAAACAACATCGTCACCGACTTCATATTTTTTCACTCCTCACCGACGTCATTAGAGGATACTTGTTTCGGGATTGAAAAACGCCAATCCGTCTCAACTGTGGACAATCTTCAACCGAACCATCGAGGTAGTGGTTTAATCATGTGTGATTATTGTTTCCCATGTTCTTCCCTTCTAAAACAATGAATTCAGATCAACTCTCTAACTAGTTGATCTGCGAGTGATTTCTTTTACGGTTTTGGGAATAATAAAATGCATGAGTATTTAGGGTTTGACATTCTTCATTCAAGTTTTTGTTGAGCTACTTGCTACAGCTCTAACGTGGAGGGTGAGGGCCAAACAAACATGGCATGACCCCTCTGTTGTTCTTCTTGAATGGTGTGTTCTTTGTGATGGAGGAGGATGACAACCAACCTCGGTGGGGCAAGATAATGGTAGCCAATACCACCACCAACTGTGACGAAGGCGACAGCGCACTGGCGTCGCCCCACGGCCACAGTGCCGCCCGTGGCCTCCGCCGCCCCACGGCCACCACGCCGCCCGCGGCCCTCTACACCACCTCATGGCCTATCCACCCTGTGGCCCTCTACGCCTCCTCGTGACCCTCGGTGCTGCCTCGTTGCCTCATCGCCTTGAGGCCTCACAGCCCTCGTGGCCTTGCCACCCAACATCCCTTTGCGGCCCCCACAGCCTCACCGCTCTGCGGCCCCCATGGTCTTTGTCTCCCCGCGACCCTTGAGGGCTCTTTTCCACCCTCGCAACCTCATTCCTCCCTGCGCGGGCTGGGCCAGGAAAGACCCAGCGGCCCGGGTCAACCCAAATCAGGTCGGGTCGGCCCCGGCTAGGTCGGGTCGAGTCGGACCGGACCCAGACCAACTATGAGCTTTTCGCTCTATCGGCCATAACATTGGCACTCGGTGTCCATTTGAAAAACCGTCAATAGCACTGTAACCCTTGGAGTGAGACAGTCTCTTTGGTGTACCCCACGTGATATTTGGATAGAGTTGGGATACAATCGGGTTGGATTGAGCACAAACCCAACTGGGCCCTCGAGACTAAAAGGCTAATAACTTACAAACTGAGCGTCTGATTGATGCACTGTCTATTATCTTGAGACCCCTATGACATGGTGGTCCTTTGGGATACTTCTTCGTGGGACTTCGTAGTAGTTGGAGTATTGACCAGTTTCTTGAGGAGCGGAACCTCCTGGAGATGAGCAAGCCTAGTGCGGGAACCCAGTAGTTGGCTGTGATGTGAAGAATGAATAGCGATCCTGTGTGGGTCAGGACCGAGTGATCCTATGTGGGCCAGCACCGAGAAATCCTGTGTGGGTCATCACCAAGCGATCCTGTGTGGGTTAGAACCTAGAGATCCTATGTGGGTCAGAATCTAGAGATCCTTCATGGGTCTTCCTCTTAATAGAGTAAGATGATTCAGTAGTTACATCTAATCATCTCTACTACTGTACCTAAGTTATACCTGGTGTGAGATGTGTCTGTACCTTGTGGTACTTTCCTTCATGGTAATAACTTGGTGGTATTATTCTGTGTGTTGTACCTGTGTGGTACTTACCTTCGTGGTATTCCTTCCTTTGTAGAACAGTTGAGCTTTGAGCTTTGAGTTGGACTCTGTCTTTTCCTCATGATTGAGATGGGTATACTTGATAACTTAGGTATATGTATGGGCATATACCTAAGTAGGGTTTTCAGTTGAATCCATGCCTTTTGGTTTATCCTTGGTGCAATTTGTGAGACCTTGAGGGTCTCGGGGTCCCTATTGAGTATCGTTATACTCACCCCTGCACGGGCTATGCCCGCACCTTGTTGTGTTTGGTGCAGACAACGGACAACGCTGATGAAGAATGAGGGTACCAGGGCTAGACGGCGCCCATAGGTGGACCATACGGCGTGACGGTATGTAGAGGAGATGGGTGGACGTGGAGTGCTGAGGAGGCCATCTATACCTACCCTTCAGGTAGGAACCTCATAGGAAGACCCAATAGCTCCCTTTATTTTTCTTCAGTTTAATTTTATTTCAGTTTTACTTTTACTATTACTTTTGGGCTTGTATTCCAGACCCTTTTTTGTTCAGCACTCTTTTTTCTATACAATTGACTTGTGTTTGTATCTTGATGTGTGCTTGGTTGCATGTGTTTATAGGTTATAAAGGCAATTCCTTCTTGGTTATGGGGAATAAGCCTTGCGATGCTAGTTTCTATCTCGAGGCATATGGAAGGCGGGCTTGGGGTAGTCACGACACAGGCCACAGGTGACGGGTTGTGACATGGGTGGATGGAAGGTTTAGGTTGGGTGAACCTATAGGAAAAATTATATGTAGGTGTACCATCACGGTGAGGGCCTCACCGTGGTGAAACCTACAGTAGAGGTTAAAATGCCTAGTGTTAAGGGAGTTATTCTTAGGTTAGGCATGGAACCTGAGGTGAACTCCTCTCAAAAACTATGAAGGTCAGATGCCTTGGACAAACATTTTTAGGTGATTGTTTCGTCACCTAAAGCAATCCCACCATGTCATAACACCCGAGACTTGGGTTTTTTTGTAGAATATTTGGACATCCTAGAGAATAAGGGTCTTGAGTGTGTCTTGGGAGAAATGATCAATAGGGTTGGGGCCTATACCATGGTCCTCTTCATGTCGGGATCCTCATGGACTACTTGGCATTTAACCATGGCATAGTGCATGTCATGGTGCATGTATTTTGGTCTTGGTCGGGTGTGAGTTTGGGATGGTTTCAAATTTTTATCCTCATAGATTTTAAACACCTCTCCAGTTCCTTTTATTCTTATCTCATGAACTACCAACATATTATGGACTTACTCTCTTCCTATTTTAATTTACAATTAAATTTGGGGTGGTTTGGTGTAATTTATTTCCGAGTTCAAGGTGAGATCCCCACTTTTATACCTCCATTTTTCTTCCAATTATTTATCCCTATATTTGGTTAAACTTGGTTATATATTTGAGTTAAAATTATATATAATCATGGTGTAATCATACCCTTATGGTGTATATTTTTCATGGATTTTCTAGATGAGATAGGATGATCACATGCCATCACGTGTAATTTTTTCGAGGGTATGCCACCCGATAAATTTATAGATGGTTTCAAATTAAATTTAATTAAATTACCTATTGAATATTTATTTAATGTTAGGTGTTTGTTCTGTAAATGGTTTCAAGGGGATTACATGGGGTGTTGACAAGTAGTTGGTTATCATTTCGGTGCAATGAGGTTTCTGATTTAGATTCCAAGCATTATGCCTAGTTGAATTAATTCATAAATTAATTATATATTGTAAAATGGGTTTAAAAAATTAATTATTATATATTATAATTATTAATGGGATTTAATGAGATAATATAGGTCCTTGTGATGATGAGATATTGTTATATGGATCATCAAAAATCTTGGGAGGGAGCCATCGAGATGTTTTAAAGGGAATAACCTTATAAATGATGTAGGGGGTTGATTTTATTTGATCCTCTTGGATGATTAGAGATTATATGTTCATGTGACATCATAATATATCTACTGGTATATTTTATTACGTTGTTGATACCACCATAAATTGGGATGGACTTGCATTGGCCTAATAGTTAACATTGATCACATGGCTTTCTAAATATTTTGATAGTGGTGCCTTGGTCTAACAAATGTTTGTGGCCCTCTTTGTGGATTGTTTGGATAATTTCATTATATTTTTATGGTGAAATGGATTTATATTTTAAAATATGAATTTAAAATAAATATTTTATTTAAATATAATTTAATTAAAAAATTTATTTGATAAATGAGTTTGAAATGGTATTTCAAAACGTAAATGGATTTATAAATAATATTTTATGAGATTTTGGATAAGGGAATGGTGTGAGTAAATTAGAATTTGATTCATTTTAAAATGAATTTTAAAGTGTATTTTGGAATGGTTTTCCAAGGAAATATAGAAGGTATTTTTTATCCTTTTTTTTGTTTAATTGTGTAAGGGAAATTCCCAATTTTCTAAATCTTCTGTGCTTATCATGATTCTCATTTTTGTTTTTCTCTGGTTTATGTGATGCATGATGTTGTGTTTTGTATGTTTAACCTTGTGATAACTCATATATTGGTATCAAATTGATGTTTTAGTTTGAATTTTTATGATAAAACCTTTATAAGGTAAGTATTGGTCCAAAGAACCTCATCTATAGTTGATAGATGTTACGAATAGTATGACTGGTTAGGACCAAGAGAAGGAAACATTATTAAGGAACCAAATTAGGGTATCTAAGCTATGGTTTAACCTACGGTACTTGTGGAGGGTTCACTAATAGTTCATTAACCCTAGATAAGTTGTGTAAAATACATAGGTATAGAAGATTATGGTTATAATGACCCAAGATTTTCATACATAAATATCACATATTTTTATAATAATATTAAATACATTTCCTAAATACTCTCCTACGGACCATAATATTTTAGTGTATTTGGATACTATAAACACAATATTCTTATTTCATGAAATATCTTCAACATCACCCACAAATATCTTCCCACATTGTACTCTCCTTATGAATAACCTACCTAAACCTTTCTTCATAACCTGGGGAAGCAAACATAAGAAAGGGTGAGCTCTAATTTTCAATAAGGGTAAACCTAAGATATATCAATATATGATCATATGAAAGAATAAGATAATAATAAGGGTATGTGAACCTGAAAAAAACTTGTGATTTTCATACCAAACCTTTCATATATCATAAATGTGATTCATGGAATAAAACTTTATCACTTCCAAAAACATTTCCCATAAGAGTGAGAAATCATCATAAATCAATCATGAACCATAATCTCATGTCATAAAATTGGGTCACCATAAATGATACTTAAAACCATTTATTATTTAAAGGATAGCTACCAATACCATAAACCTAGTGGATCAAGACTCATCACATATTTCCCATTATGGA
Organism: Viscum album; assembly: GCA_963277665.1. Taxonomy (NCBI): domain Eukaryota; kingdom Viridiplantae; phylum Streptophyta; class Magnoliopsida; order Santalales; family Viscaceae; genus Viscum; species Viscum album. Next base: position 253,010,458 of record OY728128.1, on the reverse strand, counting down.
TTAGGATGCACCTATTTCCCATAGTGGATCAAGACACACTTGTTCCCCATATTAGATCAAAACTTACTTGTTTCTCATAGTGGATAAATCCCATTGACTTTTTTCCTATTATTATCTCATGACATATAAATATTTACCCATTAAATTGGAGAAAAATATAGGTTCCACCTATCTAATAATGTAAACTATACTAATGTGTGTCGCGATATCCTAAAATTTTCATCATGTCATCACATCATAACATGTGTAATTAAAATGGGTTTTATAAACATTTCATCAATTCACCATATCATATTACATAAAAAATAAATATATTTCATAAAAATTTCATCAAAATAAACATTAACCATATAGATAAATAATAAGGATGGTATCATTCAATAGTATCCCTAGTAAAGTATAGGTAACATCAAAGGATGTTATCTTAGATGGAAAATTATTATGAAAGATCACTTGGAACATTTCTTGAGGAATATAGCCTTTCCACTTTGAGAAACACTTTTTAAAATAGAAAAAAATTTCAAAATCATTTTCATTAAAAATAACCTTGTAAATATACAAATGAATCTTTATATATCATTTAAAACATTTCTTGAGGAAAATATCATTTCCCTTTTGAAAATAAATTTTTTAAAACTAAAATTTCATAAAACCAACTATAAAATATTTTATTTGAAAATAAACTTTGAAACATATAAATTAATCATTAAAACAATTTGTTTCATGATGGTAGAAAATACCATTCATTTTGTACATGTTAAAACAAATACTCCTTTCACATTTTAAGTAAAAGACAAACTGATATTGTTTGGAAAACAACATGAATATTACTTTAAAAAATTGTAAAAATTTCAAACATGAGTAAAAATTTATTTCATAAATAATTTTACAAATTAAAAAAAATATATTTTTGAAAACATTTTCATAAAACATGGTTTTGGAAGAAAAAGGGTTTTAGACTGAAGAGGGAAATAAGGATGCTTTTTCTTAAAAACAATATTTTGAGATATGGAGTTCATAAAGAATGAAAAATGAAAGTAAAACAAGTATTCTCATGATATAAAATTATTAGAATAAAATTCATGATTTTTTTGAGATATCGATCATAATATTAAATCATTGTAAGCATAATCATAAACAATCCCGATAAATGATGAGATTGTAACATATAACTCTTACCACTTTGGTAAATTTGAATCATAATAACCTTGAAAGAATAAATTTAAATTGATCATATAGTATCATTAATATAATTATATTCATTATATAACATTTAAAATTGGCATTATATTGACCTCATAGAAGATGATAGGTGCATAACATAAATTTTGTTCCCAAGAAGGCATTTTGAGACAAACATCCCTTACCGCTTTGGTAAGTTTTGAACCATAAACAAAATGAAATATAGATAATAAAATATATATTTAAATAAAAATAAATTTAATTATTATAATAATAAAATAAATTCATGGTTATTATATACACCAAATAAAAGAAACAAGTGGTGAATATGGCATGTGTCTCACAAAAAAAATAAAACTAAGATGGAAATCCCTTACCTTAAGTATCGAATTCCTTAGTACACATTTAAACATCCTCTTAGTGGAGAGTTTCCTTGCTGAGAAGTCACCAGTAGTGAGACCCACTACCAGTCATCATGTAGCGGATTCTTCTGCGGCTTGCAGTAGACAGATGACACAGAGGACCAAGAGGACTAGACCTACAGGTGGATGACCACAGGATTTAGGGTCAGTTGTTCGGGGAACTTGAGGCAAAGCCAATCATTCCCGGAACAGGCAGTGTTACGCTTGTGGTGGGCAGGGTCACATGGCTCATGATTGTCTAACTCGTCGTATGGATGATCAGCAGATGGTCGAAGGACTACCCAGTCAGAGAAAGAGGTTCAACCGAGGAGGTCCGCAGGGAGCAGGCAGACATTGCAGAAGAGTTGGTCGTGTAGCTGGCAGTGGGCGATGATTTAAGATGTTACTGTCGCCACCACCAGAAGGTCCACCCGGACCGCATGGAGTAGGAGGATAGGGGTGAGCTCAACTCCAGGCCGCTGAGGCCTACAATCATGGTTCTTTGGAGATGATACAAGGTATAATTTGTGTCTCTTCCACCTTAGCTGTATTACTTATAGACACAGGTGTCATTCATTATTTTATTTCCACTTCCCTCGTTAGGAGATCAGAGATTCCAATGGATATGTTGGCTTGATCCTTATGGCTAGAGACTCCTATAGGAATAGATTTGAGGATTACGCACTGGTGCCGACAGTGTGATCTTACTCTAGGAGGTGAGAGGATTACGCACTGCAAGTCGCCGACATATCCTCTAGTTCATGTTGTTGTAGTGGCGGGTTGACAAATTTCGTTGGTTGCTGCAGCTCCTCTTGATGATTCAACCATAATATCATTGTTTTCCAAAATTCTTCCTCCTCTCGCCAATGGCAAGCCCATTTCTCCTCCTACAAGTGCTGGTCAGACTGCATTTTTAGGAGCACAGAGTGGTCCGCCAGCAGGAATTTCTTTTTCCCCTGATTTTCCCCCGTGAGGAAGAAACACGGGCCGCCCCCTTTTCTTTCTTTTTTTTCCTGCTTTTCCCTCCCAAGGTAGAAACGCGGGCTGCCCCCTTCTTTTGGTTTGTTTCCCTTTTTCGAAGCAGAAAATCGGGGCGCCTTTTTTTCGTTGCTTTGAGGCTACGCTACTTTACCTGAATAGAAAAACACGCCCCTTTGTGTAAGCTCGTGCATGACTTCTTGCGTCGCAAACTGGCAGCACGATCCGCTGCAGGTTGATAACCGTGTGCGATTCGTCGGGCTCCATCGAATGAAAAGATCAGGCCGAGCGCAACGCAAAACGAAGCAGACGAAGGCCAGAGCTGCTTCGAGTCGTGCGTGTCACCTCCAAACGAAGTAGGTAGAGTGTGACTCATCTCAATGTCGCATCTGGTAATGAGCGAGGTCGGGAGAGTTTCGTGCACTGACGCCTACGACGAGTGAAGTCGCGGCGACGCGCGGCGTGGCCAAACGCGTAGAGAAATGGGAGTATTTGTTCCTGCGGCATTACCTCAAAGCAGAAACGGGCTGCACGCAGGTGATCTGCTGGACTGGCGATGAAGAACAAAATGGATTCTGCGGAAGAGGATCGGAACGTCGTCCTTGTGTACGCAGCCAAGCAAACCGACGGTGTGCGGAACCGAACGGTGCACACCAGCAGTGAACGGAAGCGTCGCCAGTTGTATGGGACTTCCTGGTAGAAAATCGGGGCGCCTTTTTTTCGTTGCTTTGAGGCTATGCTACTGTACCACAATGGAAAAACGCGCCCCTCCGTGTTCTTAGAAAATTAGTCATGAAATCAATGGTGATATCACCCTACTTCCATAACTATAAAAATAGTTATTTAATCTTTCCTTCTAGCCTTTAGTGATATGTATTTACCTATTCATAGGTAATACATATAGAAACAAACCATGAATAATAACTTTTCATAGAAGGGCAGTATAATTAGTGAATAACATCATGATCCATCTTCATAATTCTAAGTTTCATAGCTCATCATAGAAAATTATATTATTTTATCATGAGTTCCCTTATACGATTTAGAATAGTTAGTCTTCCATGGATGTATAATAAGGATAAAGAGTCATAAAACCATCAATATAGGATCTCCCCGCCAATGAGAATCTCTCAAATAATGGTATGATTAGGATATAACATCTATGATTCCTTGACCTGCTCCATGAGAGAAGATGAAACATCAATATAGAATAAGTGTATTACACTTTAATCATCAACCATTTCCTAGTGTATTTCATCTATAATAGACATCAACCACCACTTATCATAATCTTCTATCACTTTTTGGGGATGAACGTTTTGGATAAGGGAATTTGTAACAATATATCCCTTACCATGAGCATATTGGATATTGAAATCATATTACTAGAGGCATTCCACCAAATTTTATTTTATAATATTAAAGTATTATTTTGATAATATATATTTTAGACTCTTATGGTCCATGAATACCAATAATTATTCTTCATACAAGTAGTGCCTCCAATATTTAAACGCTTGATCCACAAAAACCAACTCAAGTCATGGGTAGGGTGGTTTCATTTATGAGGATGAAACTATCTAGAATCATATGACACTACCCAGTAATAGTTCATAAGAACACGTCAAAGTAAAACTAAATAATCATCACAATAAAAAGACCTCACCTAGTTGAAGTATAATAAGCCCAGGAGTTGAGGCTAATTGATTCTTCGAATCTTGAAACTTTATTCTACATTAGTCTAACCAGATGAATTTGGACCCATTTTTAGTTAAACCATAATAATAGAATAAAAATTAGAGATATTTTAAATGAATAAATTATAATATCTTATAAATCCAATAAAAATATGAACCTTAAATAAGTTTTTTGGGACTTTTAGGATATCACTGATTCCACTTTCTTAGGATCTATATAAATAAAAACTTTGGATATAACATTTATGCGGAACTTAACCTCTTAAATCCAAAATAAATACTTGGATAATTTAGTATATATTTAATGTTACCTCAAGGTTTCTATAATTATATGGATATGTTAATCAAGATCAGTATTTTACTTAGAGTAAACAATGATATCATCCATTAACACAACCACAATGGTTTCGAAAAATGATAAAAAAAATATTTTCCATTAAAGCTATAAACACAACATGGTCATTAATTTGGATGAAAACATTACTATATGTTTAAAATTATCATTCCATGTTGGAAAATTACACTAAAGAATATCCTTTGGCCTTACTAAAAGTTGGTGGTAACCTTATTGAATTTCTATCTTCGAGAACCACTTCACTACTTTTAACTGATAAAAATTTATCAATTATACTCAAAGGGTAATGATTCGTAACTATAACATGATTCAACTTCCAATTGTCCAAAAATAATCATATAATTACATAATATTTCTTGGTGAAGAGAATTTTAGAACCCCAAGGGGACGTTTTTGTCCAGACAAACCCTTTTGCTTAGAGTTTCGCAAAAATGGATCTTTATTTCCCTTAACATAGTCATATCCATTATGTATGGATGGATGGATATTAGTTTCATTCAATGCACAAAATAAATATTATATTCCACTTAATTATTTGTATAAATCCCTAATAATTATTTAGGGAACACATTTAGATATAAGTTCATTATAAAAGGTAATAATTTCCCCTCTTTGGCATCCACTTCCCTAAGGATAATAAAATCTATCTCTCTTGTGATCTCTCCTACATATCCCTATTTAAGACCTTATCGAATAAATAATAACTATTACTCTCCATGAAGAGTGTATTAAATTAAAGTATAATATGTGAAATATATTCTTCTAGAATATATAAAAAAAATAAGATATTTTAATTTAGTTTATAATTCTATCCCTAATATTTCATTAAAGGTTTAGATATTAAGAACCATGAGATCCCAAAGATAAATTAAGTATTCCCCTACTAAGACACAAGATGTAAATTTCATGGTAAAATAAATTAAATTTCCTAAATTATCACTAAGGGTCATATATTATGTTAAGGTTTATATTCTAGAATCAAAAATAATTTATGGAAAATAAAGGAATATGAATATCATGTATCAAAAAGATCACAATTTAAAGCATAACATATAATTATAGTGCTTCTAGTTGGCTCCTCATACTAACCTTGAGACACAAATCCATTCCTAAAAGACAGAATTGTGTCTAATAATCTCTTACTATCACATCAGCCAACATAACTAGATCATCAAAATAGTGGTAAAATTATTCTAGTGGACTATATAGATAACTAAAATAATATTTTTAGGTTTTTTTAGGATTCTTCCCAAAAAGTTTAGATGTATCATGTTAGTAAAACCTCTAAATATTCCCTTACTGACCATGGGAGTGACACTGGTTTTCTTCATAAGTTCAATTAGTCTTAATGTATTTACGCCACCCAAAATGATGACACAAAATTGGGGATCTTCTAAAGATAGGTGATAAAGGTATACCATTACCCTAGCCTACCTAGTGAGATAAACCTCTTCTCTTATCCTCTTGTAATTACTTCGGAATACCTGATGATTTTTCACCTAGTGTATGACTAAGTAGTATAACACATACTCCTAAAACTCCCTTAGAACTAGCCTTTATACGGGTAGCCTTCTTCGCCAATTATGAGAATATTAGAATATTAAAGAGTTTAATATAGGTTTTCATAATTTCATTAATCCCCATTTAAACATTACCTATCTTAAACTCTTCATTACAACATAAATATAGAGTAAAGTGAAGAAGGTTATCCAAAGTAGCATTGTATTCCATAACCATCATTGAACCATTCTGTAGGTTTATGTACTCCTTCACCTTCACCTGATATAGGTTATTAAATTAAAAATTTTAAAATAAGAGCTCATTAAACCTTACCTAGGTGAGACTTGGTCTTTATTATCCTTAAGCATCATATCCCACCATCAATGTGTGAATATTTCTAGCATGAAGGTAGAAATCCAAATTCAATTATGCTCAGTAGTTTCAATACTCTTAAATATGTGGTAGGGATGATTTATCCTCTCCTTGGCCTACTAAAGAGATACATAACCCCAAAACATTGTATGATGGAGAAACTAAAAATATCTCATGATTTTTGAGGTCATAGGAACCTTTCATAGAAATCCAATAACAATTACTTAAATAAAATGAGAAATACACTCTAAGACATGTGGGTCTAATAGAGGTAGAACAAGTGGATCATGATCATCCACCTCTTCCTAGTAAATAGACAGTGTTTTTATAGGTTTTATCACCTATAATAAGGTATAGAATAATATCAATACTTTCTTCCTGTAAGAAACAACCCTAAGAATTTAGCTACATAATATAGGTCAAGTATAGCCCCATCCCTCTCTCCCTTGATTTCATTTTCCAAACAAATTTCATTGTTAAAAACCTTATAAATAATTTTAATATGTATTTTTTGGAAAAAATCACTGAATTTTACTTTTTGGGTATTTGGGGGTGTGTTTAAGGACAAAGTATGTTGAAAAATTTCTAAAGAATCAAAAACTATGAAGAATTCATGAAGGTAATTATCTAGAGGAGTTTAAATTTTTTTTCAAGATGTTTATGAAATAATTTGGAGAAATTAATTTATTATAATGAAATATGTATGGACTCTTGTCCAAATCATATGAACTCACATAATGAAGTTTCATGAACTCGGTGAAAGTCGGGAATTTGAGCCGATGTACTTTCTAGAATCAAAAAGGGTTTCATGATGTATGATTTTTGGATCAAGTTTTCCTATAAATGGGCCAATAACAATGTAATTAAGTATATAATAAGTTTTATGGGAGAGATAGGGTATCCATTTTCATGTAAGACTTATTCAAACATATTTATTAAGTGAAGGAGTTTTTGTAACTAATGGTTTCATGTATAAAGTACTTTACATGAATAAAAATTGTGTGGATGTGATTTAAATGAATATTAGTTATAAAAAATGGGTTTACATGAACCTTAAGAAAATTTCCTTATACTTTCTATAGTAAAGTGGAAGTTATCATTTTTATGAATGAAGAACTTCATGACACACTAATTGTGGTGTAAACAAGATTGATTCAGTACATCTGAGGAATATTTGGATGGTATAATTAGTATACTTAAATTAAGATATAAATGAGTTCTCAAATCATGAGTGGATATAAACTAGGGGATAGTGATCCTACTCCAAACATTACAAATAAGAAATATTATTAGTTATCTAAGTATATTAGCATAGTGTTGTTTTATTCTCCATAGATTAGCCAAGTAAGAATGAACCAAGTAAAAATTATTTTTGTCCCTTTTTACTTGATTTATCACTTAAAATATATCCTAAGAGAGAGATTAATTCCTACTAAAAGTTGAAAAATATTATAGGTGATGGTAATTTAAAGAAATTATCATACCCTGATTAAACCCTATAGAAATCCATGTACTTATAAGATATAAAATTCAGATTTAATTTGATATTTTTTATTTTCAACTAGATGAAAACCTTGATGATATGTTTTTGGATGTGTTTGGTGCTCATAGAGTGCTCTAGATGATTGGGTTATAAAGACCCAGAAATTCCATGTAGTTTTTTTTAATTAAATGGGAATTTTACGAGTCCGTGAAAATTGGTGGTGCATGATTCCGAGGCCCGGAGTGCCTGGAATGAATTTCGGAAAAAAAAAATCAGGTATGTTCAGTAAACGTATGAGCATGTTTTTGTAACTATTGAACTGGTGCTTGGAATTTAAATATGAGGGTACCTTTGAACTCACAGTGCCAGTATTCGCTTATGGTTAACTTCACCTCGACCGCAGTAGGTCAAGGGTGAAAGTCAGATTTTGTGTTTTTCATGGAAAAATAAAATAAAATAATTTTTTTTAACATTTTTATTTTTGTTGAAACCTCCCATGTGGATGTTATAAAGGTGGGGAACACCTGAACTAAATCCTCCCACATGGGTTATGGTGGTGGGGACCACCCGAGCCTAAACCCTCCAAATTTTAATTCAAAGGCGGGGACCACCCAACCCTTGAACATCCCACTTAAATGTGGGGAAGTCTCTTGAACTTTCCCCACTTTAATTTTTCCACACCCTCTTATTAATTATGCCAATTAAATTATGCCAACTTAATGGTTCCAACAATTAAAATGCTAAATCATATTTTATATTGGCACCTCATCCTAGGAGAGAGAATTTTTGGGTTGGCAAAGGAGAGGGGGAACTTGTGGAAGAGATTCTCCAACGAAGAACTCTTCTCCATCAATGAATATTTCTCAAAACTCTATTGAAGGATCTACAATGACGAATGAACTGATGAACGGGGAAACACCATCTTCACCGACTTCATCTTTTTCCACTCCTCACCGATGTCATTGGAGGAGAATTGTTTCGGGATCGACAAACGCCAATCTTTCTCAACCACAGAAAATATTCAACTGAACCAACGAGGTATGGGTTTAATTATTTGTGATTATTGTTTCCCATGTTCTTTCCTTCTAAAACAAAGAACACAGATCAACTCTCTAACTAGTTGATATGCAGGTGATTTCTTTTGTGGGTTTGGGAATAATCGATTGCGGGAGGATTTAGGGTTTGACATTCTTCATTCAAGTTTTTGTTGATCTACTTTCTACCGATCTAAAGCGGAGGGTGCGGGCCAAAAAATACATGGGCCGACCTCTCCGTCGTTCTTCTTGAATGGTGTGTTCTTCATGATGGAGGAGGAGAGTAACCAACCCTGGTGTGGCACGAGAACGGTGGTCGGCACCACCACTGGTCACGAAAAAGGTGACGGCACAACGGCAATGACCTGAGGCCCCCGCACTGCCCGCGGCCTCCGCCGCCCCACGGCCATCGCGCCACCTATGGGCTCCATCGCAACATAGACCATGTCCCACCCACAGCCCACCACGCTGCCCCGCGGCCTCACTGCCCTGTGGCCCTCCATGCCACCTCGTGGCCACCGCGCCGCCCGCGCCCCTTAGCACCGCCTCGCGGCCTCACCGTCCCGCAGCCCTCTGCGCCGCCCAGCGGCCTCACCATCCCGTGGCCTTGCAGACCCCGCGGCCTCGCCACCCAGTGGACCTCCACGGCCCCCGTGGCCTCACTGCTCTGCGGACTCTGTGGCCTTCGCCGCCCCGTGGCCCTCGTGGCCTCAGCACCGCCCTCGCGGCCTCACGCCGCCCAGTGAGGGTTGGTCCAGACCAAGCAAGTTAGACACAATGTGGGCTGGGCTAGACCCAGCGGGATGGGTCGACCCAAATCGGGTCGGGTCGGTATAGTATGGGTCATGCCGGGTTGGTCCGACCGGGTCGGACCGGACCCAGACCAGCTATGAGCTTTTCACTCTATCGGCCATAACTTTGGCACCAGGCGTCTGTTTGATAAACTGTCAATGGCATTGTAAACCTTGGAGACAGATGGTCTCTTTGGTATACCCCACTTGACATTTGGATAGAGTTGGTATATGGTCGGTTTGGATCGTGCACGAATCCAATCGGGCCCTCGGGACTAAAAGGATAATAACATACAAACCGGGCCTCTGATTGACGCATCATCTGTTGCATTGAGAGCCCTATAAATTGGAGGTCCTTTGGGATACTTTTTCATGGGACTTCTTAGAAGTTGGAGTATTGACCAGTATCTTGGGGATAGGACCCTCCAGGAGACAAGAAATCCTAGTGTGGGAACCCAGTAGCTGGCCGTGACTTGAAAAATTAATAGCGATCCTGTGTGGGTCAGCACCGAGCGATCCTGTGTGGGTAAGCAACGAGAGATCCTATGTGTTTCAGCACCTAGCCATCCTGTGTGGGTCAGAACCAAGCGATCCTGTGTGGGTCATCACCAAGCAATCCTTTGTGGGTCAGCACCTAGAGATCCTATGTGGGTCAAGATCTAGAGATCCTTCATGGGTCTGCCTCTTAATAGAGTAAGATGATTCAGTAGTTACATCTAATCATATCTACTACTGTACCTAAGTTATACCTAGTGTGACCTGAGTCTATACCTTCTAGTACTTTCCTCTATGGTAATACCCTGGTGGTATTCTTCTTTGTGGCGTACCTCTGTGGTACTTACCTTCTTGGCATTCCTTCCTTTGTAGAATAGTTGATCTTTGAGCTTTGAGTTGGACTCTGTGTTTTCCTCATGATTGAGATGGGTATACTTGATAACTTAGGTATATATATGGTCATATACCTAAGTAGGGTTGTTAGTTTATTCCATTCCTTGTGGTTTATCCTTGGTGGATTTTGTGAGACCTTGAGGGTCTCGGGGTCCCTACTGAGTATCATTATACTCACCCTAGAATGGGATTTGCTTGCACCTTGTTTTGTTTGGTTTGAAAGATGGACAATGCTGATCAAGGCTGAGGGTACCAGGGCTAGATGGAGCCCGGAGGTGGACCATATGGTGGTACGGTACGTAGAGGAGACGGGTGGACGTGGAGTGATGAGGAGGTGATTTTTACCTACCCTTTAGGTAGGAACCTCAGAGAATGACCCAATAGCTGATTTTCTTTTTCTTCAGTTGTATTTTATTTCATTTTTACTTGAACTATTACTATTGGGATTGTATTCCGGACCCTTTGTACTTTCATCACTCTTTTTTATATACAATTGACATGTGTCTGTATGTTGTTGTGTGCTTGGTTGTGTGTGTTTATAGGTTATAAAGGCAATGCCTTCCCAGTTATATGGAATATGATTTTCGGTGCTAGTCTCTAGCCCCTGACCTATAGAAGGCAGTCTTGGGGTAGTCATGGCATGGGCCCTAGGAGATGGGTCATGAAAAATTGGTATCAGAGGAGTCGGTTCTACCATAGAACATAGGACTCTGATCTTTCTTTTTAATGGAAATACAATTGAGTGTGGTGAGTTTGGTTATCAGTTTAGGGAATCTAGTGTTAGTGCGGCGGCCGACGTATCCATACACTAGGACCCTAACTTCTGATTTATGACTCAGTGCACAAAAAAATTGATTGTGTGTGTGTTTTGAAGAGTTTTCTTTGTGATATCTTTGAGTCAGCTCACCAGGTATAACTTATTGACCGTGGCACACCTGTTTCTTTGCAGGATTCCTGCACGCCTACAACTAGCTAGGGTTTTGGATATAGTATGCATTGATATCCCACGGAGTGCCGAGGCCACGGTACAGGGCCCTCTTCTAGTAGAGGCACAAGTGGTACCATTACCTGTTGGGCCACCGATTCCACCATCCCTAGCAGTAGAGGGTGCACGCCGCTTGAGCACATTGCATGAGTTCCAGCACCAGAGGCTACCCAGGTTCAGGGGAGAGACGGACCCACGGGTGGGTGAGGATTGTCTAGAGGCCATAGTGAGAGTCTTCTGACTAGTAGGGACGCCAGCTGATCTCATGGTCATCCTTGTGGTCAGCCTTCTATAGGTATTAGCAGGAAGATGGTGGAGCATCATGCTCCAAATTCACGGTGAGGTGACGCTTCTCTAGGCAGACTTCGAGAGACTGTTTCAGGGAGAGTTTGTTCCAGCGACTCTTCATGCAGTGCGCATTCAGGAGCTACTTCATCTGTAGCAGGGCAACCTGATTATGGCACATTACTCAGTAAGGTTCACTGGCCTCTCATGCTACTCCACAGATATGGTGCGGGACCCATTCTTCAGGGCCCAGAACTTCAAGAAGGGACTCCCGCGGGAGATCAGGGCTTCGATGATCTCACTTAGAATCCCGGTGCAGGAAGGGGTGTTGAAGAGAGCCCTCTTAGTGGAGAGTTTCCTTGCTGAGAAGTCACCAGCAGTGAGACCCACTACCAGTCATCACATAGTGGAGTCTCCTGCGGCTTGCAGTAGACAGATGACACAAAGGACCGAGAGGACCAGACCTACAGGTGGATGACCACAGGATTTAGGGTCGGTTGTTCGGGGAACTTGAGGCAGAGCCAACCATTCCTGGAGCAGGCAGTGTTACGCTTGTGGTGGGCAGGGTCACATGGCTCATGATTGTCGAACCCGTCGAATGGATGATCAGCAAATGGTCGAAGGACTACCCAGTCAGAGATAGAGGTTCAACCAAGGAGGTCCGCAGGGAGCAGGCGGACATTGCAGAAGAGTTGGTCGTGCAGCTGGCGGTGGGTGATGTTTTGAGATGTTACTGCCACCACCACCAGAAGTTCCACCCCGACCACAGGGAGTAGGAGGATAGGGGTGAACTCAACTCCAGGCCGCTGAGGCCTACAATCATGGTGCTTTGGAGATGATACAAGGTACAATTTGTGTCTACTCCACCTTAGTTGTATTACTTATAGACACAGGTGTCATTCAATCTTTTATTTCCACTTCCCTCGTTAGGAGATCAAAGATTCCAATGGATATGTTTGCTTGATCCTTATGGCTAGAGACTCCTACAGGAATATATTTTAGGATTACGCCTTGGTCCTGACAGTGTGATCTTACTCTAGGAGGCGAGATCTTTGGTTGGGATCTCCTAGTAGTGGCGTCGAGTCCTTAAGACGTCATCTTGGGTATGGACTGGTTATCTATAGTCCATGATCAGATTGACTATATTAGGCACAAAGTACGGTGTCTCTGCATGGATGGGACCAGGTTTACCTTCACCGGTGAGAAGGGAGCATTTGCAGCACATGATGGACTTACCTAGAGGAGAGTGAAGCCGATCACTCATCAGTTGGCTAGCTTTACCCTTGGAGAAGTTGATGTGAAGAGTCTGAGTTTTCCTATTGTGGTGGACCAGTACACGGATGTATTCCCTAACGATGTTGCGGGTCTACCTCCACGCAGAGAGGTGGACTTTTACATTGACTTGTACCCGGAGACGGCACCGATATCTACACCAGCATATCGGATGGATCTCGCGGAGCTTCGTGAGATGCGGGTATAGCTAGAGGACTTATAGGGGAAGGGATTCATTCAGCCCAGTCTTTCTCCTTGGGCAGCCCCAATTTTCTTCTCCATGAAGGCGGATGGGAGCTTGAGACTTTTTTTCGACTATCGGCGCCTGAACTAGGTGTCCGTGAAGAATAAGTGCATAATTTCAAGGATTAACGACCTCTTTGATCAGCTGAAGGGATCACGGTGGTTATCGAAGATAGAACTCAGATCAGGTTATCACCAGCTTAGAGTACGAGATGAGGATGTGTAGAAGATAGATTTTAGATGTCAGTATGGCCATTACGAGTTCTTGGTTATGCCATTCGGTGTAACCAATGCTCCAGCAGTGTTCATGGGACTCATGAACAGGATCTTTCAGCCATACCTTTATCGCTTTGTAGTAGTCTTCATCGATGACATTCTGATCTACTCAGCTACTGAGGAGGATCATGCCTATCATTTTCAAGTAGCACTGGACACACTCCGAGAGCACCAGCTTTATGGAAATCTATTGAAGTGCCAGTTTTGGATCTGAGAGGTTCACATTCTTGGACACGTCATCTCAGAGGCTGTAGTTGCAGTGGATCCAACGAAGATTGAGGCGGTACTTTCTTGGGAGCCACCCAAGAGTGTGACGGAGATACGGAGTTTCCTCGGTTTGGCCAGATACTACCGGAGGTTTGTTACAGATTTCTCCAGAGTTGTGGCACGTCTATCATCATTGACAAAGAAGGGGAAACCCTTTGTGTGGTCGGAGAGATACCAGCAGAATTTTCAGGAGATGAGGCAGAGGATGACTAGTGATCCCATATTTAGGCTTCCATAGGAGGGATTAGGGTACGTAGTTTACTGTGACGCATCAAGGAATGAACTCAGATGTGTCTTGATGCAGGATTAAGCAGTCATCGCATATGGTTCTCGACAGCTGAGAAAGCATGAGCAGAACTACGCAGCCCATGACATGGAGTTAGCAGTATTGGTCTTCGCCTTGAAGATGTGGTGACATTTCTTGATGGGTGAGCATTTTACAGTGTACTCTAATCACAAGAGTCTCAGGTATATCTTCTCTCAGAAGGACCTGAACCTAAGACAGCAATGTTGTCTTGAGTTCTTCCAGTACTATGACTTCGAGATAGTCTATACTCTTGGGAAGGGGAACATTGTAGTAGATGAAATCAGTAGAAGGTCTGGTATACAGCTTCTAGGAGAGGATACATAGCAGTTGGCCGCTTTGAAGATATCATTTGTGGATCGGGATGGAGAATTCTTTATTTAGTCTCTTACAATCACTCCCCCACTAATTTAACGAGTCAGGGAGACGCCACGCGGGGATGCTGACTGTGAGACTCTATGTGCTCAGATATCCATAGGACAGGCACCTGAAAGATTTGTTAAAGGTGGGGAGCACGTCATCCTCTTCAAAGGACGTACCATGGTACTAGTATCGCTTCGGGAGGGAGTGATGAGGGAGTTCCACACATCCCCTCTAGCGGTACATCCAAGAGTGGTGAAAATGTACCAGGATCTCCGATGACAGCACTGGTGTCCAGGAATGAAGAAAGCAGTAGCAGAGTTTGTCTCTCAGTGCCTTACTTGTCAGCAAGTGAAGGTGGAGAATCAGGTACCAGTAGGCTTGGTTCAGCCTTTATAGGTCCCATAGTGGAATTGGGATGGGATATCCATGAACGTCATGACAGGACTTCCACATATATCAAGGGGTCATGACTCTATCTAGGTGATTGTCGATCGACTCACCAAGTCAGCCAACTTCCTACCGATTAGAGAGCAGGGTTCAGTAGAGAGCTTAGGAAGCCTCTATGTGTAGGAGATTATGTGGCTACCTTGATTACCCTCGACGATTGCCTCCAATCATGATACATGTTTCACTTCCCGGTTATGGAAGGGGTTGCAGGAGGCATTCGGGACGCAGATTCGTTTGAGCACCGCCTTCCATCCAAAGACGGATGGCCAGACTGAGCGGACTATTCAGACCCTCAAGGAAATGTTTTGTGCTTACATCCTCAACTTTGGTCATAGCTAGGAGGATCACCTGTCTTTTGTGGAGTTTTCATACAAAAATAGCTATCACTCAACCATTACGATGGCACCTTTTGAGGCGTTGTACGAGCAACCTTTTAAATCACCATTGTGCTGGACTGACCCAGGGGAGTCAGCACTATTAGGACCAGAGATGGTACGAGCTACCACAGAGAAAGTGCAGATCATCCAGGAGCAGATGAGGACTGCACAGATAAGGAACAAGTCTTACGCCGATAGGAGACAGAGACCTCTAGAGTTTAAGGATATTGACCATGTCTTTCTATAGGTCTCACCCTGACAAGGTTTGCGGAGATTTGGTCGAGGAGGAAAGTTATCTTCGATGTTCTTTGGACCCTTTTAAGTCATCAACACAGTTGGTGAGGTGTCTTACCACTTAGCTCTTCCATATCAGTTTCATCGGGTGCATGAGGTCTTCCACGTATCCCAACCGAGGAGATATGTGCACGACCCATCCCACGTCATCAACCACGGCGAGCTGGACATCAACGATGGGGCGACGTTTTCATAGGTTTCAGTTGAGATTGAGGATCTATAGGAGCAGGTCCTTCATGGGTGGTCGATACCTCTGGTTTTCATTCACTAGCAGCACGGGAATCTCCAGGAGATCACATGGGAGCATAAGGCTTAGATTTGTGCTCAGTACCCCCACTTGTTTTCCTAGCTTTGTGATGTGGCTTACGGGGACGTAAATTCCTAAGGTGGGGAGAATTTAAAGACCCATAAATTCCATGTAATTTTTTTTAATTAAATAATAATTTTATGAGTCCGTGAAAATTGACGGCGTGTTATTCTGAGGCCCGGAGTGCCCGGAATGAATTTCTGAACTTTTTTCTGTTACGTTCAGTAAACGTACGAGTGGGTTTTTTATAACTTTTGAACCAGTGCTCGGAATTGAAATCTAAGGGTACTTTTGAACTCTCAATATCGGTATTCATTTAAGGAGACCTTCACCTCGACCATAGTAGGTCGAGGGTGAAAGTTAGATTTCGGGTTTTTTGTGGATGAATAAAATAAAACAAAAATGTTTAACATTTTTATTTTTGTTGAAACCTCCCATGTGGATGTTATAAAGGTGGTTACCACCTAAACTAATGCCTCCAACATGGGTTATGGTGGTGGCGACTGCCAAATCCTAAAACTCCCAAATTTGAATTCAAATGAGGGGACCACCCGACCCTTAAACCTCCCACTTAAATGTGGGGAAGTATCCTGAACTTCCCCCACTTTAATTGTGCCACACCCTCTTATTAATTATTCCAATTAAATTATTCCAACTTAATGGTGCCAAAAATTAAATTGCTAAATCATATTTTATTTTGGAACCTCATCCTTGGATAGAGGATTTTTGGGTTGGCAAAGGAGAGGGGAGAACTTGTGGAAGAGCTTCTCCAATGAAGAATGCCAACGAAGAACTCTTCTCATTCAATGAATATTTCTCCAAACTCCATCGAAGGATCTCCAATGATGAATGAACTGATGATCAAGGAAACGACATCGTCACCGACTTCATATTTTTCCACTCCTCACCGACGTCATTAGAGGATACTTGTTTCGGGATTGACAAACGCCAATCCGTCTCAACCGCGGACAATCTTCAACCGAACCATCGAGGTAGGGGTTTAATCATGTGTGATTATTGTTTCCCATGTTCTTCCCTTCTAAAACAATGAATTCAGATCAACTCTCTAACTAGTTGATCTGTGAGTGATTTCTTTTACGGTTTTGGGAATAATAAAATGCATGAGTATTTAGGGTTTGACATTCTTCATTCATGTTTTTTTTGAGATACTTGCTACAGCTCTAACGTGGAGGGTGAGGGCCAAACAAACATGGCATGACCCCTATGTTGTTCTTCTTGAATGGTGTGTTCTTAGTGATGGAGGAGGATGACAACCAACCTCAGTGGGGCAAGATAATGGCAGCCAATACCACCACCGACTGTGACGAAGGCGACAACGCACTGGCACCTCCCCACGGCCACTGTGCCGCCCGTGGCCTCCGCCGCCCCACGGCCACCACGCCGCCCGCAGCCCTCTGCACCACCTCAGGGCCTATCCACCCTGCGGCCCTCTACGCCTCCTCGTGACCCTCTGTGCTGCCCTGTGGCCTCACCGCCTTGAGGCCTCACAGCCCCCGTGGCCTCGCCACCCAGCATTTCTTCGCGGCCCCCACAGCCTCACCGCTCTGCGGCCCCCATGGCCTTTGTCTCCCCGCGACCCTTGAGGCCTCTTTGCCGCCCTCGTGACCTCATTCCTCCCTACGCGGGCTGGGCCAGGCAAGACCCAGCGGCCCGGTTCGACCCAAATCAGGTCGGGTCGGCCTCGGCTGGGTCGGGCCGGGTCGGACCGGACCTAGACCAACTATGAGCTTTTCGCTTTATCGACCATAACATTGGCACTAGGTGTCCATTTGAAAACCCGTCAATAGCACTGTAAACCTTGGAGTCAGACAGTCTCTTTGGTGTACCCCACGTGAGATTTGGATAGAGTTGGGATACAATCGGGTTGGATTGAGCACAAACCCAACTGGACCCTCGAGACTAAAAGGCTAATAACTTACAAACTGGGCGTCTGATTGATGCACTGTCTATTATCTTGAGACCCCTATGACGTGGCGGTCCTTTGGGATGCTTCTTCGTGGGACTTCGTAGTAGTTGGAGTATTGACCAGTTTCTTGAGGAGCAGAACCTCCTGGAGATGAGCAAGCCTAGTGCGGGAACCCAGTAGCTGGCTGTGATGTGAAGAATGAATAGCGATCCTATGTGGGTCAGGACCGAGTGATCCTATGTGGGTCAGCACCGAGAAATCCTGTGTGGGTCATCACCAAGAGATCCTGTGTGGGTTAGCACCTAGAGATCCTATGTGGGTCAGAATCTAGAGATCCTTCATGGGTCTTCCTCTTAATAGAGTAATATGATTCAGTAGTTACATCTAATCATCTCTACTACTGTACCTAAGTTATACCTGGTGTGAGATGTGTCTATACCTTGTGGTACTTTCCTTCGTGGTAATAACTTGGTGTAATTATTCTGTGTGTTGTACCTATGTGGTACTTACCTTCGTGGTATTCCTTCCTTTGTAGAACAGTTGAGCTTTGAGCTTTGAGTTGGACTCTGTGTTTTCCTCATGATTGAGATGGGTATATTTGATAACTTAGGTATATGTATGATCATATACCTAAGTAGGGTTTTCAGTTGATTTCATGCCTTGTGGTTTATCCTTGGTGGAATTTGTGAGACCTTGAGGGTCTCGGGGTCCCTATTGAGTATCGTTATACTCACCCCTGCACGGGCTATGCCCGCACCTTGTTGTGTTTGGTGCAGACAATGGACAACGCTGATGAAGAATGAGGGTACCAGGGCTAGATGGGGCCCATAGGTGGACCATACGGCGTGACGGTATGTAGAGGAGATGGGTGGACGTGGAGGGCTGAGGAGGCCATCTATACCTACCCTTCAGGTAGGAACCTCGTAGGAAGACCCAGTAGCTGCCTTTATTTTTCTTCAGTTTAATTTTATTTCAGTTGTACTTTTACTATTACTTTTGGGCTTGTATTCCAGACCCTTTTTAGTTCAGCACTCTTTTTTCTATACAGTTGACTTGTGTCTGTATCTTGATGTGTGCTTGGTTGCATGTGTTTATAGGTTATAAAGGCAATTCCTTCTTGGTTATAGGGAATGAGCCTTGCGATGCTAGTTTCTATCTCGAGGCATATGGAAGGCGGGCTTGCGGTAGTCACGACACAGGCCACAGGGGATGGGTTGTGACATGGGTGGATGGAAGGTTTAAGTTGGGTGAACCTATAGGAAAAATTATATGTAGGTGTACCATCACGGTGAGGGCCTCACCGTGGTGAAACCTACAGTAGAGGTTAAAATGCCTAGTGTTAAGGGAGTTATTCTTAGGTTAGGCATGGAACCTGAGGTGAACTCCTCTCAAAAACTATGAAGGTCAGATGCCTTGTCCAAACATTTTTAGGTGATTGTTTCATCACCTAAAGCAATCCCACCATGTCATAACACCCGAGACTTGGGTTTTTTTGTAGAAGTTTTGGTCATCCTAGAGAATAAGGGTCTTGAGTGTGTCTTGGGAGAAATGATCAATAGGGTTGGGGCCTATACCATGGTCCTCTTCATGTCAGGATCCTCATGGACTACTTGGCATTTAACCATGGCATAGTGCATGTCATGGTGCATGTATTTTGGTCTTGGTCGGGTGTGAGTTTTGGATGGTTTCAAATTTTTATCCTCATAGATTTTAAACACCTATCGAGTTCCTTTTATTCTTATCTCATGCACTACCAACATATTATGGACTCACTCTCTTCCTATTTTAATTTACAATTAAATTTGGGGTGGTTTGGTGTAATTTATTTCCGAGTTCAAGGTGAGATCCCCACTTTTATACCTCCATTTTTCTTCCAATTATTTATCCCTATATTTGGATAAACTTGGTTATATATTTGAGTTACAATTATATAGAATCATGGTGTAATAATCCCCTTATGGTGTATATTTTTCATGGATTTTCTAGATGAGATAGGATGATCAGATGCCATCACGTGTTATTTTTTTGAGGGTATGCCACCCGATAAATTTATAAATGGTTTCAAATTAAATTTAATTAAATTACCTATTGAATATTTATTGAATGTTAGGTGTTTGTTCTGTAAATGGTTTCAAGGGGGTTACATGGGGTGTTGACGAGTAGTTAGTTATCGTTTCGGTGCAATGAGGTTTCTGATTTAGATTCCAAGCATTATGCCTAGTTGAATTAATTCATAAATTAATTATATATTGTAAAATTGGTTTAAAAAATTAATTAATATATATTATAATTATTTATGGGATTTAATGAGATAATATAGGTCCTTGTGATGATGAGATATTGTTATATGGATCATCAATAATCTTGGGAGGGATCCATCGAGATGTTTTAAAGGGAATAACCTTATAAATGATGTAGGGGGTTGATTTTATTTGATCCTCTTGGATGATTAGTGATTATATGTTCATGTGACTTCATTATTATATCTAATGGTATATTTTATTACGTTGTTTATACAACCATAAATTTGGATGGACTTGCATTGGCCTAATAGTTAATATTGATCACATGGCTTTCTAAATATTTTGATAGTGGTGCCTTGGTCTAACAAATGTTTGTGGCCCTCTTTGTGGATTGTTTAGATAATTTCATTAGATTTTTATGGTGAAATGGATTTATATTTTAAAATATGAATTTAAAATAAATATTTTATTTAAATATAATTTAATAAAAAAAATTATTTGATAAATGAGTTTGAAATGGTATTTCAAAACGTAAATGGATTAATAAATAATGTTTTATGAGATTTTGGATAAGGTAATGGTGTGAGTAAATTAGAATTTGATTCATTTTAAAATGAATTTTAAAGTGTATTTTGGAATGTTTTTCAAAGGAAATATAGAAGGTATTTTTTATCCTTTTTTTTGTTTAATTGTGTAAGGGAAATGCCCAATTTTCCAAATCTTCTGTGCTTATCATGATTCTCATTTTTGTTTTTCTCTGGTTTGTGTGATGCATGATGTTGTGTTTTGTATGTTTAACCTTGTGATAACTCAGATATTGGTATCAAATTGATGTTTTATTTTGAATTTTTATGATAAAACCTTTATAAGGTAAGTATTGGTCCAAAGAACCTCATCTATAGTTGATAGATGTTATGAATAGTATGGTTGGTTAGGACTAAGAGAAGGAAACATTATTAAGGAACCAAAGTAGGGTATCTAAGCTATAGTTTAACCTACGGTACTTGTGGTGGGTTCACTAATAGTTCATTAACCCTAGATAAGGTGTGTAAAATACATAGGTATAGAAGATTATGGTTATAATGACCCAAGATTTTCATACATAAATATCACATATTTTTATAATAATATTAAACACATTTCATAAATACTCTCATATGGACTGTAAAGACCCGGAAATTTCAAGGAAATTTTTTTTCTTAATTTTCTTTGGAATTTTACAAGAACGCAGTTTCTGACGGCGCCTGATTCCGAGGCCCGGTGTGCCCGGAATTAATTTCCGAAGTTTGGCTCGGGTACGTTCAGTGAACGAGCGAGCGGGAATTTCTATCTTTTGAACCGGTGCTCGGAATTGAAATCCGATTGCACCGATGAACTCGCAACACCGGTAATCGCTTAAGGGAACCTTTACCGTAGTTGCGTTTTTGCGGGAGAAGAAGTTATTTTTTTGGGGTTTTATTAAAAAAGTGAATAAAATTGTTAAATCAATTTTATTTCATGTTAAGTTGTTAACTTCTCCCATGGGAAGTTGGTGGTGGGCCCACATCCATCCAACTTCCCATGTGTGGATATTTGAAAGGGTGGGGCCCACACAAACCCCTCCCCACCTCTTCAAATTCCTTAACTTTCCTAACCCCTCTAAACCCCCCATTTAAGTTTTGATAACTTAACACCTCCTTAATTTTATAACATCTTATGTTAATAACTTAAGTGAGTTAAATATGGGTTTTGAATTTTCAAACTCTTGAAATTCAAAACCTATATTGGGTTAATAAAATAAGTGGGAGGATTATTTTATTTTGGGGTTAGTTGTTCTTGTGGTGGAGACTTGGGAGAGAAAAGGCTAAGTCTTCTTCTTCTTCAACATCGACGAAGAACGCGAAGAACACCTCCAACGAAGAACATCTCCACCGAAGAACGCGACGTCTTCTTCCAACGACGTTTCCCCTTCGAACGCACCTCGACGACAATGGAGTCGACGTTCTTTCCCCGCAACGCCCGACCTCTGCGACGCTCGTCTTCCGCGGGTTGTTGACGTGCACCGTATCTGAATCGACGTAGGGGTTTATTTATTTAATTGTTCGTGAATACAAACTTGGTGATAATCGTGGATTAAAACCCTTTTTGTTATTGAATAACGCGAGGGGGTCGGGCCGCACAAACACGGCCGACCCTCCTCCTTTGTTTTTCGTGATGGTATCTTGAGGATGATACGAGAAAACGTGGTGTCGTTGCACCACAAGATTTATTGCGGAAGATACACGCGGCGCCGTCGCGCCGCGCCGTGGAAAGAAATCCAAGAACGTGATGCCGTCGCGTCGCGTCGAAGAAAGTCAAAGGCGCCGCGGCCGGAGCGGGGCCGCGGCGGAGGGAAGCGATGCCGTCGCATCGCGCCGAATGGCATAGGTCGCGGCCGGTTCCGGGCCGCGGCGGAGCAAGATGACCGGCGGCCGGCACCGGGCCGCCGGTGTCGGCGAAGGAAGGACCGGCCGTCGTCGGTCCTTGGTGGCGAAACCGGCCGGCCAGTGCGGGCCGGCCGGGCAGTGGAGACCGGGGGAATTAATTCCCACGACCGGGTCTTCAAGCGGCCCCAATTAAGGGGCCGCGGTTTTACATAGGGGGGGCTTTGCCCCCCACGCACGGCACCCGAACGACGCGCTGGCCGCACCGCCGGCCGGGTCGCGCCGCCGTCCGGGCCGGGTCCAGCCGGACCGGGTCAGGTCAACCCGGTTCGGGCCGACCCGGTTCGGGTCGGACCAGGGGGGGTCGGGCCAGGTCGGCCCGGGCCCAAACCCCCAATTTCAGACCACTTTTGGTAAAATTCCCGTATCTTGGGCTACGGGCCTCCAAACGACTCGCCGTCAGCGGCAACGCGATCCTTGGATCGAGACGGTCGTTTCGGTATACTATACTCAAGGTACATCTTCCTTTTCGGGAGGCTACGTGGTTAAAGCTCCATAGTTAAGCGTGCTTGGCCTAGAGTAGTGATCAGGATGGGTGACCTCCTGGGAAGTTTCCCAGGGTGGGTGTGAGACGGAAAAGCCAATAACTTCCAGACCAGGCGTCCGATTAACGCGCCGTCTGTTGCGTTGCGTTCCTATTGACGATACGGAACTTTTGGCATCCTCCGCCCGAGTTTTGGATGCAGATGGATAGTGGCCGGGTTGGATCGCACCGAAATCCAACCGGGACCCTAGAACGGAAAAGCTGATATCATTCTGACAGAATGTCCGTTTGACGAACCGTCAGCGGCGTTGGTGATCGCGTTAAGAAACGGTCCCTATGATTTTACCCTATGAGAGTTCGGGGTACAGTTGAGATACGGTCGGGTTTGGTTCGCTCACGAAACCAACCGGGCCCCTGGGACGAAAAGGCTAATAACTCACAGACCGAGCGTCCGATTGACGCGCCGTCTGTTGCGTTGAGACCCCTATGACGTGGCGGTCCTTTGAGATACTTCTTCGTGGGACTTTGAGATACTTGGAGTATCGACCTGTAGCTCATGGAGTGGACCCTCCCAGTGACGAGCGTGCGGAGTACGGAGACCGTGTAGCTGGCTGAGACCCGACGACTGCTGATCGAACGACTCGGTGTGTTACAGAGGTGCACTTGGTTGTAGCGGCACATGGGAGCGCTTGGTTGTAGCGGCAGACCCACGACAGAGGTGCACTTGGTTGTAGCGGCACATGGGAGCGCTTGGTTGTAGCAGCAGACCCATGACAGAGGTGCACTTGGTTGTAGCGGCACATGGGAGCGCTTGGTTGTAGCGGCATACCCACGACAGAGGTGCGCTTGGTTGTAGCGGCACATGGGAGCGCTTGGTTGTAGCAGCTGGCCCGCAGTACTCGATGGGTGGAGTTCTTCAGCAGTCTTAGGTTAGTGAGCAGTACCTCGGAGTCGTGACAGGACCACTGTACACTCCAGAGACGGAGCTCTTCAGCAGTTACGGTTTCGATAATGAAAATCCTGGTTGAGCTGAGACTTTTGACCTTGTGTTTACCTCATGATTGAGATGGGTCACTTGCTAACTTAGGTATATGTATGGGCATATACCCGAGTAGTGGTTATCCATTGATTTCACAATCCTTGTGTTTCCTCATGATTGAGATGGGTTACTTGATAACTTAGGTATATGTATGGGCATATACCTAAGTAGAGGTTATCTGTTGAGATCTTCTTTGTGGTTATCCTTGTTGGTTTAGTGAGACCTTGAAGGTCTCGGGGTCCCTACTGAGTATCGTTATACTCACCCCTGCACGGGCTATGCCCGCACCTCGTTGTGTTGGTTGCAGACGACGGGCAGTGCTGACAGAGGCCGAGTGTTCGAGGACTGGACGGTACCTGGAGGTGGACTATACGACGAGATGGTACCTAGAGGAGGACCTCACGACGAGACGGTACCCAGAGGTGGACGTGACGACGAGGCGGTACCCGAAGGTGGACCACTGGGCGGACATACTCGGAGCGGACGGCGGGACCCGAGGAGTAGAGGAGCTATCTGTACCCACCCTTCAGGTGGGATTTCCAGTGGACAGCTCGGCGTAGCAGCTTTACTTTTCAGTTGTTGTTTTCTCTTCGAGTTGTACTTTACAGTTGGGCTTGTATTTCTGGCCCCTTTTTTACTTTCCGCACTTACTGTTGTACTCAGTTTTTACTTAGTGTTTCCTTATTCCGCTTGTACTCTGTGTGATTGTTTACTTTACAAAGGCAATGCCTTCCCTTTTTACCGGGATTTACGCCTTGGTGCTAGTCTCCAGCCCCTGGCCTATGGAAGGCGGGCTTGGGGTAGTCACGGCACGGGCCCCAAGGACGGGTCGTGACAAATTGGTATCAGAGGAGTTCGGTTCTACCGCAGAACTTATAACTCTGATGTTTCTTTCTGTGAAGCAATAGTGTTGAGAGTATCGAGTGTGGTTTTCAGTTCAGGGAGTCCAGTGTTGGTGCGGGCGGCCGACGTATCCATACACCAGGACCCTGACAACTGATTTCTGACTTTGTGCACGAAAACACTAATTGCGTGTGTGTTTTCAAAGGTTTTCCCTTAAAACAGCTCAAACCAGGTCAGCTCACCAGGTATAAACGTTTGACCGTGTCACGATGTTTCTTTCAGAATGTCTTTTCACGGACGACCAGCTAGAGCCCCGAGAGTGGTACGTACTGACAGCCCACCGAGCGACGAGGCCTCAGTACATGGCCCTATCCCAGTCGAGGCACCAGCGGTACTGCTACCCGTTGGGCCACCGATGCCACCAGCCCCAGCAGTAGGCGATGCACGACGCTTGAGCGCGCTGCACGAGTTCCAGCGCCAGAGGCCACCCAGGTTCCGGGGAGAGACGGACCCGCAGGCGGCTGAGGTTTGGCTGGAGGCTGTGGTGAGAGTCTTCAGGCTAGTGGGGACGCCGGCAAACTTCATGGTGATCTTTGCTACCAGCCTCCTTCAGGCAGCAGCAGGCAGGTGGTGGAGCCACTTGTTCCAGTTTTGCGATGAGATGAACTTCGCATGGGAAGACTTCGAGACCTTCTTCAGGGTGGAGTTTGTTCCAGTATCTCTACACCCCGAGCGTGTACAGGAGATTCTGCCTTTGCCACGTGCTTTTTGATCAGTATCTGAGTCATCTGTGGGTAGTAGACAGATGATGCAGAGGTCCAGGAGGACCGGACTAGCAGTTGGACGGTCTCGGGTTTTAGGACCGGTGGTGCGGGGCACCCGAGGTGGGGTCAGAGCCAGGCGTGCCAGAAACGGACAATGTTACTCCTGCGGCGGAAAGTGTCACCTGGCACGTGACTGTCCGACTCCTCGTACGATTGATCAGCGGGTGTTGGAGGAGCCACCGAGACAGAAGCAGCGGCGACTGCTTGAGTAACAGCCGAGCAGTGGACAAGGCAGTAGAGCTCTGAGAGAAGGTGGGCAGGAGAGGAACTAGTGGATACGTCCTTTGTACTTCTAGTTCCATGTTTCTTTGTATTCGTGTCTTTGTACTATGAGATGCAATAATAAAAAGACACTTATCTTTCTTTCTTTCCTGTCCTTTTGTTTGGTTGATACTAAGTGGTCCCGGTTAAACTGTTGACTTGACCCTCACTTTCGAGATTTCTACTGGAGGGGACCCAGTGACCTCACACTGATGCCGAAAGTGTGACTCGACCCTTGGAGGCGAGAGTGACAGTTGGATCTCTTAGTAGATACGTCGAGGCCTTACGACGTCATCCATGGAATGAATGCATCATTCATGTCAGGATTGACTGTATTAGGCAACGAATGTGGTTCATCCAGGGGATGAGACCGGGTTTCTCTTATCGGCAAAGAAGAAATCATAGCAGCTCTTGTGAGACTAAAGGAGGTCCAGGACATCCAAGAGAGGATGAAGACTGCTCAGTGCAGTAAGAAACAGGAAACCGGTGCCAGTCATAGAGACTCGGGTGTGTTAAGAAGAGGAAGCTTAAAGGAGAGATGAGTCTACGAAGCAGTAGACGTGGAGGCAGAGCTTGGAGAGCAGCATGAGGTGGTGTACATCCTAACATGGTACAACCACCCGCCTTAGTTATTCCTGCCAGGCTCAGGGAGCTGGAGGGCAGAGGAAGAGTGCGCCTGCATGCGGTCAAGGAGTGTGACCCAATGGCTCTAGAAATGATTCAAGGGACAGTCTGTGTCCACTACTAGATGTTGTAGTAACGGACGTCGATGTGAATCATTTCTTGCTTTCACAAATCTTGTTCCAGAACTAGAGTTTCTGGTAAGCCGTGGACTTGACCCTCACGTCTGGAGATACCATGGTAGGAGACTTGATAATCACACTTACGCCGACGGTGTGGTCAGACCCTCGAGGCGAGAGTTTCGGTTGGAATCTCTTGGTGACAGCTTCGAGGCCTTACAACGTTAGTTTGAGTATGGAATGGGAAATAACTGTTCATACTCAAATTGACGGTTTTAGGCAAACGTCGGGATGGGTTTTCCTTGGTCGGTGAAAAGGAAACCCCAGGCAGCATGGGATAAACTCTTTCACGGGAGGGTGCGACCGATCACTCTTGAATCGGCCAAACTTACCCTCGGGGCAGCAGTCGTTTGAGTTCCAGTTCTAATAGGAATTGGAAACATCTGGAGTTTGAGGATGGCGACCACGTTCTTATA
This sequence comes from Viscum album, assembly GCA_963277665.1. NCBI lineage: Eukaryota > Viridiplantae > Streptophyta > Magnoliopsida > Santalales > Viscaceae > Viscum > Viscum album. The sequence goes on along the minus strand of OY728128.1, from coordinate 252,983,058 downwards.
CGGGTCTCACCTCGACAAGGTTTACGGAGATGTGGCCAAGGCGGCAAGTTATCTCCAGGGTTCAGCGGACCTTCTTAGTTCCCCATCTGGGTAGGCGGGTGGTTTACCGCTTGACCCATTCACCGCAGTTGCACCAGGTGCACGATGACTTCCACGTATCTCAACTGAGGAGATACGTGCTCGACCCTGCGCATATCATCGACCATGAGGAGCTGGACGATGGCGATGGGGTGTCTTTCACGGAGGTTCCAGTGGGAATCGAGGATCGACAGGAGCAGATCCTACGAGGACGATCGATTCCCCAGGTGCACTTTCTTTGGCAGTACGGAACCTCCAGGTAAGCACATGGGAGCGGAAGGCTCATATGCGTGCTTTGTACCGCTTTTGTGACCCTAGTTTGTATTGAAGCTTTACGGAGACGTAAAGCCCTGAGGTGGGAGTAATGTAAAGACCCGGAAATTTCAAGGAAATTTTTTTTCTTAATTTTCTTTGGAATTTTACAAGAACGCAGTTTCTGACGGCGCCTGATTCCGAGGCCCGGTGTGCCCGGAATTAATTTCTGAAGTTTGGCTCGGGTATGTTCAGTGAACGAGCGAGCGGGAATTTCTATCTTTTGAACCGGTGCTCGGAATTGAAATCCGATTGCACCGATGAACTCGCAACACCGGTAATCACTTAAGGTAACCTTTACCGTAGTTGCGTTTTTGCGGGAGAAGAAGTTATTTTTTTGGGGTTTTATTAAAAAAGTGAATAAAATTGTTAAATCAATTTTATTTCATGTTAAGTTGTTAACTTCTCCCATGGGAAGTTGGTGGTGGGCCCACATCCATCCAACTTCCCATGTGTGGATATTTGAAAGGGTGGGGCCCACACAAACCCCTCCCCACCTCTTCAAATTCCTTAACTTTCCTAACCCCTCTAAACCCCCCATTTAAGTTTTGATAACTTAACACCTCCTTAATTTTATAACATCTTATGTTAATAACTTAAGTGAGTTAAATATGGGTTTTGAATTTTCAAACTCTTGAAATTCAAAACCTATATTGGGTTAATAAAATAAGTGGGAGGATTATTTTATTTTGGGGTTAGTTGTTCTTGTGGTGGAGACTTGGGAGAGAAAAGGCTAAGTCTTCTTCTTCTTCAACATCGACGAAGAACGCGAAGAACACCTCCAACGAAGAACATCTCCACCGAAGAACGCGACGTCTTCTTCCAATGACGTTTCCCCTTCGAACGCACCTCGACGACAATGGAGTCGACGTTCTTTCCCCGCAACGCCCGACCTCTGCAACGCTCGTCTTCCGCGGGTTGTTGACGTGCACCGTATCTGAATCGACGTAGGGGTTTATTTATTTAATTGTTCGTGAATACAAACTTGGTGATAATCGTGGATTAAAACCCTTTTTGTTATTGAATAACGCGAGGGGGTCGGGCCGCACAAACACGGCCGACCCTCCTCCTTTGTTTTTCGTGATGGTATCTTGAGGATGATACGAGAAAACGTGGTGTCGTTGCACCACAAGATTTATTGCGGAAGATACGCGCGGCGCCGTCGCGCCGCGCCGTGGAAAGAAATCCAAGAACGCGATGCCGTCGCGTCGCGTTGAAGAAAGTCAAAGGTGCCACGGCCGGAGCGGGGCCGCGGCGGAGGGAAGCGATGCCGTCGCATCGCGTCGAATGGCATAGGTCGCTTCCGGTTCCGGGCCGCGGTGGAGCAAGATGACCGGCGGCCGGCACCGGGCCGCCGGTGTCGGCGAAGGAAGGACCGGCCGTCGTCGGTCCTTGGTGGCGAAACCGGCCGGCCAGTGCGGGCCGGCCGGGCAGTGGAGACCGGGGGAATTAATTCCCACGACTGGGTCTTCAAGCGGCCCCAATTAAGGGGTCGCGGTTTTACAAAGGGGGGGGGGGCTTTGCCCCCCGCGCACGACACCCGAACGACGCGCTGGCCGCACCGCCGGCCGGGTCGCGCCGCCGTCCGGGCTGGGTCCAGCCGGACCGGGTCGGGTCGACCCGGTTCGGGCCGACCCGGTTCGGGTCGGACCAGGGGGGGTCGGGCCAGGTCTGCCCGGGCCCAGACCCCCAGTTTCAGACCACTTTTGGTAAAATGCCCGTATCTTGGGCTACTGGCCTCCAAACGACTCGCCGTCAGCGGCAACGCGATCCTTGGATCGAGACGGTCGTTTCGGTATACTATACTCAAGGTACATCTTCCTTTTCGGGAGGCTACATGGTTAAAACTCCATAGTTAAGCGTGCTTGGCCTAGAGTAGTGATCAGGATGGGTGACCTCCTGGGAAGTTTCCCAGGGTGGGTGTGAGACGGAAAAGCCAATAACTTCCAGACCAGGCGTCCGATTAACGCGTCGTCTGTTGCGTTGCGTTCCTATTGACGATACGGAACTTTTGGCATCCTCCGCCCGAGTTTTGGATGCAGATGGATAGTGGCCGGGTTGGATCGCACCGAAATCCAACCGGGACCCTAGAACGGAAAAGCTGATATCATTCTGACAGAACGTCCGTTTGACGAACCGTCAGCGGCGTTGGTCATCGCGTTAAGAAACGGTCCCTATGATTTTACCCTATGAGAGTTCGGGTTACAGTTGAGATACGGCCGGGTTTGGTTCGCTCACGAAACCAACCGGGCCCCTGGGACGAAAAGGCTAATAACTCACAGACCGAGCTTCCGATTGACGCGCCGTCTGTTGCGTTGAGACCCCTATGACGTGGCGGTCCTTTGAGATACTTCTTCGTGGGACTTTGAGATACTTGGAGTATCGACCTGTAGCTCATGGAGTGGACCCTCCCAGTGACGAGCGTGCGGAGTACGGAGACCGTGTAGCTGGCTGAGACCCGACGACTGCTGATCGAACGACTCGGTGTGTTACAGAGGTGCACTTGGTTGTAGCGGCACATGGGAGCGCTTGGTTGTAGCGGCAGACCCACGACAGAGGTGCGCTTGGTTGTAGCGGCACATGGGAGCGCTTGGTTGTAGCGGTAGACCCACGACAGAGGTGCGCTTGGTTGTAGCGGCACATGGGAGCGCTTGGTTGTAGCGGCATACCCACGACAGAGGTGCGCTTGGTTGTAGCGGCACATGGGAGCGCTTGGTTGTAGCAGCTGGCCCGCAGTACTCGATGGGTGGAGTTCTTCAGCAGTCTTAGGTTAGTGAGCAGTACCTCAGAGTCGTGACAGGACCACTGTACACTCCATAGACGGAGCTCTTCAGCAGTTACGGTTTCGATAATGAAAATCCTGGTTGAGCTGAGACTTTTGACCTTGTGTTTACCTCATGATTGAGATGGGTCACTTGCTAACTTAGGTATATGTATGGGCATATACCCGGGTAGTGGTTATCCATTGATTTCACAATCCTTGTGTTTCCTCATGATTGAGATGGGTTACTTGATAACTTAGGTATATGTATGGGCATATACCTAAGTAGAGGTTATCTGTTGAGATCTTCTTTGTGGTTATCCTTGTTGGTTTAGTGAGACCTTGAAGGTCTCGGGGTCCCTACTGAGTATCGTTATACTCACCCCTGCACGGGCTATGCCCGCACCTCGTTGTGTTGGTTGCAGACAACGGGCAGTGCTGACAGAGGCCGAGTGTTCGAGGACTGGACGGTACCTGGAGGTGGACTATACGACGAGATGGTACCTAGAGGAGGACCTCACGACGAGACGGTACCCAGAGGTGGACGTGACGACGAGGCGGTACCCGAAGGTGGACCACTGGGTGGACATACTCGGAGCGGACGGCGGGACCCGAGGAGCAGAGGAGCTATCTGTACCCACCCTTCAGGTGGGATTTCCAGTGGACAGCTCGGCGTAGCAGCTTTACTTTTCAGTTGTTGTTTTCCCTTCGAGTTGTACTTTACAGTTGGGCTTGTATTTCTGGCCCCTTTTTTACTTTCTGCACTTACTGTTGTACTCAGTTTTTACTTAGTGTTTACTTATTCCGCTTGTACTCTGTGTGATTGTTTACTTTACAAAGGCAATGCCTTCCCTTTTTACCGGGATTTACGCCTTGGTGCTAGTCGCCAGCCCCTGGCCTATGGAAGGCGGGCTTGGGGTAGTCACGGCACGGGCCCCAAGGACGGGTCGTGACATGGACCATAATATTTTAGTGTATTTGGATACTATAAACACAATATTCTTATTTCATGAAATATCTTCAACATCACCCACAAATATCTTCCCACATTGTACTCTCCTTATGAATAACCTACCTAAACCTTTCTTCATAACCTGGGGAAGGAAACATAAGAAAGGGTGAGCTCTGATTTTCAATAAGGGTAAACCTAAGATATATCAATATATGATCATATGAAAGAATAAGATAATAATAAGGGTATGTGATCCTGAAAAAAACTTCTGATTTTCATAGCAAACCTTTCATATATCATAAATGTGATTCATGGAATAAAACTTTATCACTTCCAAAAACATTTCCCATAAGAGTGAGAAATCATCATAAATCAATCATGAACCATAATCTCATGTCATAAAATTGGGTCACCATAAATGATACTTAAAACCATTTATTATTTAAAGGATAACTACCAATACCAAAAACCCAGTGGATCAAGACTCATCACATATTTCCCATTATGGATTAGGATGCACCTATTTCCCATAGTGGATCAAGACACACTTGTTCCCCATATTAGATCAAAACTTACTTGTTTCTCATAGTGGATAAATCCCATTAACTTTTTTCCTATTATTATCTCATGACATATAAATATTTACCCATTAAATTGGAGAAAAATATTGGGTCCACCTATCTAATAATGTAAACTATACTAATGTGTGTCGTGATATCCTAAAATTTTCATCATGTCATCACATCATAACATGTGTAATTAAAATGGGTTTTATAAACATTTCATCAATTCACCATATCATATTACATAAAAAATAAATATGTTTCATAAACATTTCATCAAAATAAACATTAACCATATAGATAAATAATAAGGATGGTATCATTCAATAGTATCCCTAGTAAAGTATAAGTAACATCAAAGGATGTTATCTTAGATGGAAAATTATTATGAAAGATCACTTGGAACATTTCTTGAGGAATATAGCCTTTCCACTTTGAGAAACACTTTTTAAAATAGAAAAAAATTTCAAAATCATTTTCATTAAAAATAACCTTGTAAATATACAAATGAATCTTTATAAATCATTTAAAACATTTCTTGAGGAAAATATCATTTCCCTTTTGAAAATAAATTTTTTAAAACTAAAATTTCATAAAACCAACTATAAAATATTTTATTTGAAAATAAACTTTGAAAAATATAAATTAATCATTAAAACAATTTGTTTCATGATGGTGGAAAATACCATTCATGTTGTACATGTTAAAACAAATACTCCTTTCACATTTTAAGTAAAAGACAAACTGATATTGTTTGGAAAACAACATGAAGATTACTTTAAAAAATTGTAAAAATTTCAAACATGAGTAAAAATTTATTTCATAAATAATTTTAAAAATTTAAAAAAAACATTTTTGAAAACATTTTCATAAAACATGGTTTTGGAAGAAAAAGGGTTTTAGACGGAAGAGGGAAATAAGGATTCTTTTTCTTAAAAACAATATTTTGAGATATGGAGTTCATAAAGAATGAAAAATGAAAGTAAAACAAGTATTCTCATGATATAAAATTATTAGAATAAAATTCATGATTTTTTTGAGATATCGATCATAATATTACATCATTGGAAGCATAATCATAAACAATCCCGATAAATGATGAGATTGTAACATATAACTCTTACCACTTTGGTAAATTTGAATCATAATAACCTTGAAAGAATAAATTTAAATTGATCATATAGTATCATTAATATAATTATATTCATTATATAACATTTAAAATTGGAATTATATTGACCTCATAGAAGATGATAGGTGCATAACATAAATTTTGTTCCCAAGAAGGCATTTTGAGACAAACATCCCTTACCGCTTTGGTAAGTTTTGAACCATAAAAAAATGAAATATAGATAATAAAATATATATTTAAATAAAAATAAATTTAATTATTATAATAATAATAAAATAAATTCATGGTTATTATATACACCAAATAAAAGAAACAAGTGGTGAATATGGCATGTGTCTCACAAAAAAAATAAAACTAAGATGGAAATCCCTTACCTTAAGTATCGAATTCCTTAGTACACATTTAAACATCCTCTTAGTGGAGAGTTTCCTTGCTGAGAAGTCACCAGCAGTGAGACCCACTACCAGTCATCACGTAGCAGAGTCTGCTGCGGCTTGCAGTAGATAGATGACACAGAGGACCAAGAGGACCAGACCTATTGGTGGATGACCACAGGATTTAGGGTCGGTTTTTCGGGGAACTTGAGGCAGAGCCAATCATTCCAGGAGCAGGCAGTGTTACGCTTGTGGTGGGCAGGGTCACATGGCTCATGATTGTCGAACCCGTTGTATGGACGATCAGCAGATGGTCGAAGGACTACCCAGTCAGAGACAGAGGTTCAACCGAGGAGGTCTGCAGGGAGCAGGCGGACATTGCAGAAGAGTTGGTCGTGCAGCTGGCGGTGGGTGATGATTTGAGATGTTACTGTCACCACTGCCAGAAGGTACACCCCGACCGCAGGGAGTAGGAGGATAGGGGTGAGCTCAACTCCAGGCCGCTGAGGCCTACAATCATGGTGCTTTGGAGATGATACAAGGTACAATTTGTGTCTATTCCACCTTAGTTGTATTACTTATAGACACAGGTGTCATTCATTCTTTTATTTCAACTTCCCTCGTTAGGAGATCATAGATTCCAATGGATATGTTGGCTTGATCCTTATGGCTAGAGACTCCTACAGGAATAGATTTAAGGATTACGCACCGGTGCCTACAGTGTGATCTTACTCTTGGAGGCGAGAGCTTCGGCTGGGATCTCCTAGTAGCGGCATCGAGTCCTTAAGACGTCATCTTGGGTATGGACTGGTTATCTATAGTCCATGATCAGATTGACTATATTAGGCACAAATTACGGTGTGTCTGCATGGATGGGACCAGGTTTACCTTCACTGGTGAGAAGGGAGCCTTTGCAGCACATGATGGACTTACCTAGAGGAGAGTGAAGCCGATCACTCATCAGTTGGCTAGCCTTACCCTTGGAGCAGTTGATGTGAAGATTCTGAGTTATCCTATAGTGGTGGACCAGTACACGGATGTCTTCCCTAACGATGTTACAGGTCTACCTCCACGCAGAGAGGTGGACTTTTACATTGACTTGTACCCCGAGACGGCACTGATATCTACACCAGCATATCGGATGGATCCCGCGGAGCTTCGTGAGATGCGGGTATAGCTAGAGGACTTATAGGGGAAGGGATTCATTCAGCCCAGTGTTTCTCCTTGGGCAGCCCCAATTTTCTTCTCCAAGAAGGAGGATGGGAGCTTGAGACTTTTTTTCGACTATCGGCGCCTGAACTAGGTGTCCGTGAAGAACAAGTACAGACTTTCAAGGATTAACGACCTCTTTGATCAGCTGAAGGGATCACGGTGGTTATCGAAGATAGAACTCAGATCAGGCTATCACCAGCTTAGAGTACGAGATGAGGATGTGCAGAAGATATATTTCAGATGTCAGTATGGCCATTACGAGTTATTGGTTATGCCATTCGGTGTAACCAATGCTCCAGCAGTGTTCGTGGGACTCATGAATAGGATCTTTCAGCCATACCTTTTTCGCTTTGTAGTAGTCTTCATCGATGACATTCTGATCTACTCAGCTACTGAGGAGGATCATGCTTGTCATTTTCAAGTAGCACTGGACACACTCCGAGAGCACCAGCTTTATGGAAACCTCTTGAAGTGCCAGTTTTGGATCTGAGTGGTTCACTTTCTGGGACACGTCATCTCAGAGGCTGGAGTTGCAGTGGATCCAACGAAGATTGAGGTGGTACTTTCTTGGGAGCCGCCCAAGAGTGTGATGGAGATACGGAGTTTCCTCGGTTTGTCCAGATACTACCTGAGGTTTGTGCCAGATTTCTCCAGAGTTGCAGCACCTCTATCAACATTGACGAAGAAGGGGCAACCCTTTGTGTGGTCGGAGAGATGCCAGCAGAATTTTCAGGAGATGAGGCAGAGGATGACTAGTGATCCCATCTTTAGGCTTCCATAGGAGGGCTTAGGGTACGTAGTTTACTGTGACGCATCAAGTAATGAACTCAGATGTGTCTTGATGCAAGAGTAAGCAGTGATCGCATATGGTCCTCGACATCTGAGACAGCATGAGCAGAACTACGCTGCCCATGACATGGAGTTAGCAGTAGTGGTCTTAGCCTTGAATATGTGGTGACATTACTTGATGGGTGAGAATTTTATAGTGTACTCTAATCACAAGAGTCTCAGGTATATCTTCTCTCAGAAGGACCTGAACCTGAGACAGCGACGTTGGCTTGAGTTCTTCCAGGACTATGACTTCGAGATAGTCTATACTCTTGGGAAGGGGAACATTGTAGCAGATGCAATCAGTAGAAGGTCTGGTATACAGCTTCTAGGAGAGGATACATAGCAGTTGGCCACTTTGAAGATATCATTTGTGGATCGGGATGGAGAAGTTTTTATTTAGTCTCTTAAAATCACTCCCCCACTTCTTCAACGAGTCAGGGAGACGCCGCGTGGGGATGCTGACTGTGAGACTCTATGTGCTCAGATATCCATAGGACAGGCACCTGAAAGATTTTTTAAAGGTGGGGAGTATGTCATCCTCTTCATAGGACGTACCATGGTACTAGTATCGCTTCGGGAGGGATTGATGAGGGAGTTCCACACATCCCCTCTAGCGGTACATCCAAGAGTGGTGAAAATGTACCAGTATCTCCGATGACAGCACTGGTGGCCAGGAATGAAGAAAGCAGTAGCATAGTTTGTCTCTCAGTGCCTCACTTATCAGCAAGTGAAGGTGGATAATCAGGTACCAGCAGGCTTGGTTCAACCTTTAGAGGTCCCATAGTGGAATTGGGATGGGATATCCATGAACTTCATGACAGGACTTCCACATATATCAAGGGGTCATGACTCTATCAGGGTGATTGTCGATCGACTCACCAAGTCAGCCAACTTCCTACCGATTAGAGAGCAGGGTTTAGTAGAGAGCTTAGGATGCCTCTATGTGTAGGAGATTATGTGGATACATGGATTACCCTCGACGATTGTCTCTAATCATGATACATGTTTCACTTCCCAGTTATGGAAGGGGTTACAGGAGGCTTTCGAGACGCAGATTCGTTTGAGCACTGCCTTCCATCCAAAGATGGATGGCCAGACTGAGCGGACCATTCAGACCCTCGAGGACATGTTGTGTGCTTACATCCTCAACTTTGGTCATATCTAGGAGGATCACTTGTCTTTTGTGGAGTTTTCATACAAAAATATCTATCACTCCACCATTACGATGGCACCTTTTGAGGCGTTGTATGAGAAACATTTTAAATCACCATTGTGCTGGACTGACCCAGGGGAGTCAGCACTATTGGGACCAAAGATGGTACGGGCTACCACAGAGAAAGTGCAAATCATCCAGGATTAGATAAGGACTGCACAGATAAGGAAGAAGTCTTATGCCGATAAGAGACAGAGACCTCTAGAGTTTAAGGATATTGACCATGTCTTTCTATAGGTCTCACCCTGACAAGGTTTGTGGAGATTTGGTCGAGGAGGAAAGTTATCTTCAATGTTCGTTGGACCCTTTTAAGTCCTCAGCAGAGTTGGTGAGGTGTCTTACCACTTACCTCTTCCATATCAGTTTCGTTGGGTGCATGAGGTCTTCCACGTATCCCAACTGAGGAGATACGTGCACGACCCATCCCACGTCATCAACAACGGCGAGCTAGACATCAATGATGGGGCGACATTTTCATAGGTTTCAGTTGAGATTGAGGATCTATAGGAGCAAGTCTTTCATGGGTGGTCGATACCTCTGGTTCTCATTCACTAGCAGCACGGGAATCTCCAGGAGATCACATGGGAGCATAAGGCTTAGATTCATGCTCAGTACCCCCACTTGTTTTCCAAGCTTTGTGATGTGGCTTATGGGGACGTAAATCCCTAAGGTGGGGAGAATTTAAAGACCCATAAATTCCATGTAATTTTTTTTAATTATATAATAATTTTATGAGTCCGTGAAAATTGACGGCGTGTTATTCTGAGGCCCGGAGTGCCCGGAATGAATTTCTGAACTTTTTTCTGTTACGTTCAGTAAACGTACGAGTGGGTTTTTTATAACTTTTTAACCATTGCTCAGAATTAAAATATAAGGGTAATTTTGAACTCACAATATCGGTATTCGTTTAAGGAGACCTTCACCTCGACCATAGTAGGTCGAGGGTGAAAGTTAGATTTCAGGTTTTTTGTGGATGAATAAAATAAAACAAAAATGTTTAACATTTTTATTTTTGTTGAAACCTCCTATGTGGATTTTATAAATGTGGTTATCACCTAAACTAATGCCTCCCACATGGGTTATGGTGGTGGTGACTGCCAAATCCTAAAACTCCCAAATTTGAATTCAAATGAGGGGACCACCCGACCCTTAAACCTCCCACTTAAATGTGGGGATGTATCTTGAACTTCCCCCACTTTAATTGTGCCACACCCTCTTATTAATTATTCTAATTAAATGATGCCAACTTAATGGTGCCAAAAATTAAATTGATAAATCATATTTTATTTTTTCACCTCATCCTTGGATAGAGGATTTTTGGGTTGGCAAAGGAGAGGGGATAACTTGTGGAAGAGCTTCTCCAACGAAGAATGCCAACGAAGAACTCTTCTCCTTCGATGAATCTTTCTCCAAAATCCATCGAAGGATCTCCAATGATGAACGAACTGATGATCGAGGAAACGACATCGTCACTGACTTCATATTTTTCCACTCCTCACTGACGTCATTAGAGGATACTTGTTTCGGGATTGACAAACGTCAATCCGTCTCAACCGTGGACAATCTTCAACTGAACCATCGAGGTAGGGGTTTAATCATGTGTGATTATTGTTTCCCATGTTCTTCCCTTCTAAAACAATGAATTCAGATCAACTCTCGAACTAGTTAATCTTTGAGTGATTTCTTTTACGGTTTTGGGAATAATAAAATGCATGAGTATTTAGGGTTTGACATTCTTCATTCAAGTTTTTGTTGAGCTACTTGCTACAGCTCTAACGTGGAGGGTGAGGGACAAACAAACATGGCATGACCCCTCTGTTGTTCTTCTTGAATGGTGTGTTCTTCGTGATGGAGTAGGACGACAACCAAACTCGGTGGGGCAAGATAATGGCAGCCGATACCACCACCGACTGTTACAAAGGCGATAGCGCACTGGCGCCGCCCCACGGCCACTGTGCTGCCCGTGGCCTCCGCCACCCCACGGCCACCACGCCGCCCGCGGCCCTCTGCACCACCTCGTGGCCTATCCACCCTACGGCCCTCTGCGCCTCCTCGCGACCCTCTATGCTGCCCCATGGCCTCACCGCCTTGAGGCCTCACAGCCCCCGCGGCCCCGCCACCCAACATCCCTTCGCGGCCCCCACAGCCTCACCGCTCTGCGGCCCCCATGGCCTTTGTCTCTCCGCGACCCTTGAGGCCTCTTTGCCGCCCTCGCGACCTCATTCCTCCCTGCGCGGGCTGGGCCAGGCAAGACCCAGTGGCCCGGGTCGACCCAAATCAAGTCGGGTCGGCCCAGGCTGGGTCGGGCCGGGTCGGACCGGACCCAGACCAACTATGAGCTTTTCTCTCTATCGGCCATAACATTGGCACTAGGTGTCCATTTGAAAAATCGTCAATAGCACTGTAAACCTTGGAGTGAGACAGTCTCTTTGGTGTACCCAACGTGATATTTGGATAGAGTTGGGATACAATCGGGTTGGATTGAGCACAAACCCAACTGGGCCCTCGAGACTAAAAGGCTAATAACTTACAAACTAGGTGACTAATTGAGGCACTGTCTATTATCTTGAGACCCCTATGAAGTGGCGGTCCTTTGGGATACTTCTTCGTGGGACTTCATAGTATTTGGAGTATTGACCAGTTGCTTGAGGAGCAGAACCTCCTGGATATGAGCAGGCCTAGTGCGGGAACCCAGTATCTGGCTGTGATGTGAAGAATGAATAGCAATCCTGTGTGGGTCAGGACCGAGTGATCCTATGTGGTTCAACACCGAGAAATCCTGTGTGGGTCATCACCAAGAGATCCTGTGTGGGTTAGCACCTAGAGATCCTATGTGGGTTAGAATCTAGAGATCCTTCATGGGTCTTCCTCTTAATAGAGTAAGATGATTCAGTAGTTACATCTAATCATCTCTACTACTGTAACTAAGTTATACCTGGTGTGAGATGTGTCTGTACCTTGTGGAACTTTCCTTCATGGTAATAACTTGGTGGTATTATTCTGTGTGTTGTACCTGTGTGGTACTTACCTTCGTGGTATTCCTTCCTTTGTAGAACAGTTGAGCTTTGAGCTTTGAGTTGGACTCTGTGTTTTCCTCATGATTAAGATGGGTATACTTGATAACTTAGGTATATGTATGGGCATATACCTAATTAGGGTTTTCAGTTGATTCCATGCCTTGTGGTTTATCCTTGGTGGAATTTTTGAGACCTTGAGGGTCTCAGGGTCCCTATTGAGTATCGTTATACTCACCCCTACACGGGCTATGCCCTCACCTTGTTGTGTTTGGTGCAGACAACAGACAACGCGGATGAAGAATGAGGGTACCAGGGCTAGATGGGGCCCATAGGTCGACCATACGGCGTGACGGTATGTAGAGGAGATGGGTGGACGTGGAGTGTTGAGGAGGCCATCTATACCTACCCTTCAGGTAGGAACCTCGTAGGAAGACCCAGTAGCTGCCTTTATTTTTCTTCAGTTTAATTTTATTTCAGTTGTACTTTTACTATTACTTTTGGGCTTGTATTCCAGACCCTTTTTAGTTCAGCACTCTTTTTTCTATACAGTTGTCTTGTGTGTGTATCTTGATGTTTTCTTGGTTGCATGTGTTTATAGGTTATAAAGGCAATTCCTTCTTGGTTATAGGGAATAAGCCTTGCGATGCTAGTTTCTATATCGAGGCCTATGGAAGGCGGGCTTGGGGTAGTCACGACACAGGCCACAGGGGACGGGTTGTGACATGGGTGGATGGAAGGTTTAAGTTGGGTGAACCTATAGGAAAAATTATATGTAGGTGTACCATCACGGTGAGGGCCTCACCGTGGTGAAACCTACAGTAGAGGTTAAAATGCTTAGTGTTAAGGGAGTTATTCTTAGGTTATTCATGTAACCTGAGGTTAACTCCTCTCAAAAACTATGAAGGTCAGATGCCTTGGACAAACACTTTTAGGTGATTGTTTCGTCACCTAAAGCAATCCCACCATGTCATAACACCCGAGACTTGGGTTTTTTTGTAGAAGTTTTGGTCATCCTAGAGAATAAGGGTCTTGAGTGTGTCTTGGGAGAAATGATCAATAGGTTTGGGGCCTATACCATGGTCCTCTTCATGTCGGTATCCTCATGAACTACTTGGCATTTAACCATGGCATAGTGCATGTAATGGTGCATGTATTTTGGTCTTGGTCGGGTGTGAGTTTGGGATGGTTTCAAATTTTTATCCTCATAGATTTTAAACACCTCTACAGTTCCTTTTATTCTTATCTCATGCACTACCAACATATTATGGACTCACTCTCTTCCTATTTTAATTTACAATTAAATTTGGGGTGGTTTGGTGTAATTTATTTCCGAGTTCAAGGTGAGATCCCTACTTTTATACCTTCATTTTTCTTCCAATTATTTATCCCTATATTTGGTTAAACATGGTTATATATTTGAGTTGAAATTATATAGAATCATGGTGTAATAATCCCCTTATGGTGTATATTTTTCATGGATTTTCTAGATGAGATAGGATGATCACATGCCATCACGTGTTATTTTTTCGAGGGTATGCCACCCGATAAATTTATAGATGGTTTCAAATTAAATTTAATTAAATTACCTATTGAATATTTATTGAATGTTAGGTGTTTATTTTGTAAATGGTTTCAAGGGGATTACATGGGGTGTTGACGAGTAGTTGGTTATCGTTTCGGTGCAATGAGGTTTCTGATTTAGATTCCAAGCATTATGCCTAGTTGAATTAATTCATAAATTAATTATATATTGTAAAATGGGTTTAAAAAATTAATTATTATATATTATAATTATTTATGGGATTTAATGAGATAATATAGGTCCTTGTGATGATGTGATATTGTTATATGGATCATCAATAATCTTGGGAGGGAGCCATCAAGATGTTTTAAAGGGAATAACCTTATAAATGATGTAGGGGGTTGATTTTATTTGATCCTATTGGATGATTAGTGATTATATGTTCATGTGACTTAATTATTATATCTACTGGTATATTTTATTACATTGTTGATACCACCATAAATTGGGATGGACTTGCATTGGCCTAATAGTTAACATTGATCACATGGCTTTCTAAATATTTTGATAGTGGTGCCTTGGTCTAACAAATGTTTGTGGCCCTCTTTGTGGATTGTTTGGATAATTTCATTAGATTTTTATGGTGAAATGGATTTATATTTTAAAATATGAATTTAAAATAAATATTTTATTTAAATATAATTTCATTAAAAAAATATTTGATAAATGAGTTTGAAATGGTATTTCAAAACGTAAATGGATTTATAAATAATGTTTTATGAGATTTTGGATAAGGTAATGGTGTGAGTAAATTATAATTTGATTCATTTTAAAATGAATTTTAAAGTGTATTTTGGAATGGTTTTCAAAGGAAATATAGAAGGTATTTTTTATCCTTTTTTTGTTTAATTGTGTAAGGGAAATGCCAAATTTTCCAAATCTTCTGTGCTTATCATGATTCTCATTTTTGTTTTTCTCTGGTTTTTGTGATGCATGATGTTGTGTTTTGTATGTTTAACCTTGTGATAACTCAGATATTGGTATCAAATTGATGTTTTAGTTTGAATTTTTCTGATAAAACCTTTATAAGGTAAGTATTGGTCCAAAGAACCTCATCTATAGTTGATAGATGTTATGAATAGTATGACTGGTTAGGACCAAGAGAAGGAAACATTATTAAGGAACCAAAGTAGGGTATCTAAGCTATGGTTTAACTTACGGTACTTGTGGAGGGTTCACTAATAGTTCATTAACCCTAGATAAGGTGTGTAAAATACATAGGTATAGAAGATTATGGTTATAATGACCCAAGATTTTCATACATAAATATCACATATTTTTATAATAATATTAAATACATTTCATAAATACTCTCCTACAGACCATAATATTTTAGTTTATTTGGATACTATAAACACAATATTCTTATTTCATGAAATATCTTCAACATCACCCACAAATATCTTCCCACATTGTACTCTCCTTATGAATAACCTATCTAAACCTTTGTTCATAACCTGGGGAAGGAAACATAAGAAAGGGTGAGATCTAATTTTCAATAAGGGTAAACCTAAGATATATCAATATATGATCATATGAAAGAATAAGATAATAATAAGGGTATGTGATCCTGAAAAAAACTTGTGATTTTCATACCAAACCTTTCATATATCATAAATGTGATTCATGGAATAAAACTTTATCACTTCCAAAAACATTTCCCATAAGAGTGAGAAATCATCATAAATCAATCATGAACCATAATCTCATGTCATAAAATTGGGTCACCATAAATGATACTTAAAACCATTTATTATTTAAAGGATAACTACCAATACCTTAAACCTAGTGGATCAAGACTCATCACATATTTCCCATTATGGATTAGGATGCACCTATTTCCCATAGTGGATCAGGACACACTTGTTCCCCATATTAGATCAAAACCTACTTGTTTCTCATAGTGGATAAATCCCATTGACTTTTTTCCTATTATTATCTCATGACATATAAATATTTACCCATTAAATTGGAGAAAAATATAGGTTCCACCTATCTAATAATGTAAACTATACTAATGTGTGTCGCGATATCCTAAAAGTTGCATCATGTCATCACATCATAACATGTGTAATTAAAATGGGTTTTATAAACATTTCATCAATTCACCATATCATATTACATAAAAAATAAATATATTTCATAAACATTTCATCAAAATAAACATTAACCATATAGATAAATAATAAGGATGGTATCATTCAATATTATCCCTAGTAAAGTATAAGTAACATCAAAGGATGTTATCTTAGATGGAAAATTATTATGAAAGATCACTTGGAACATTTCTTGAGGAATATAGCCTTTCCACTTTGAGAAACACTTTTTAAAATAGAAAAAAATTTCAAAATAATTTTCATTAAAAATAACCTTGTAAATATACAAATGAATCTTTATAAATCATTTAAAACATTTCTTGAGGAAAATATCATTTCCATTTTGAAAATAAATTTTTTAAAACTAAAGTTTCATAAAACCAACTATAAAATATTTTATTTGAAAATAAACTTTGAAACATATAAATTAATCATTAAAACAATTTGTTTCATGGTGGTAGAAAATACCATTCATGTTGTACATGTTAAAACAAATACTCCTTTCACATTTTAAGTAAAATACAAACTGATATTGTTTGGAAAACAACATGAAGATTACTTTAAAAAAATTGTAAAAATTTCAAACATGAGTAAAAATTTATTTCATAAATAATTTTACAAATTTAAAAAAAACATTTTTGAAAACATTTTCATAAAACATGGTTTTGGAAGAAAAAGGGTTTTAGACTGAAGAGGGAAATAAGGATGCTTTTTCTTAAAAACAATATTTTGAGATATGGAGTTCATAAAGAATGAAAAATGAAAGTAAAACAAGTATTCTCATGATATAAAATTATTAGAATAAAATTAATGATTTTTTTGAGATATCGATCATAATATTACATCATTGGAAGCATAATCATAAACAATCCCGATAAATGATGAGATTGTAACATATAACTCTTACCACTTTGGTAAATTTGAATCATAATAACCTTGAAAGAATAAATTTAAATTGATCATATAGTATCATTAATATAATTATATTCATTATATAACATTTAAAATTGGCATTATATTGACCTCATAGAAGATGATAGGTGCATAACATAAATTTTGTTCCCAAGAAGGCATTTTGAGACAAGCATCCCTTACTGCTTTGGTAAGTTTTGAACCGTAAACAAAATGAAATATAGGTAATAAAATATATATTTAAATAAAAATAAATTTAAGTATTATAATAATAAAATAAATTCATGGTTATTATATACACCAAATAAAAGAAACAAGTGGTGAATATGGCATGTGTCTCACAAAAAAAATAAAACTAAGATGGAAATCCCTTACCTTAAGTATCGAATTCCTTAGTACACATTTAAACATCCCATTAAATAAATATAATTTTATTATAAATATATTATATAACCTTATTAATATATACCATACTATATATGATTTACGTATGACCCTTTTTTACTTGTTTATCAATAATTCATTGTTAAGATTTTGTTTCGGGTAATAACTGCTTTGTTTTAATGTTGTTTCCATTTTCACAAAGAGTTGAAAGAAATAAAGGTAAATAATATATTAACATTATATACTCATTTTTACTTCATCTGTATCACATTTTTCATTGAAATCATCCCAATAACCTTCCTTTTAAACCATGAATGAATCACATCGCTTCGTGAGGTGGTAGTTCATTGTACACCCGAACAATGTTATCGTATTACCAAAAAATAGAAAGTAAGAAGGTGTATATAATATCATAATTAGAAAATAATAATAATATAATTAATATAATATTTAAATAATAAATATATAATTATATTATTCTGTGATATGTGGTGAAGGAAAACCAATAACATTAGTTAGCGAGGCAGAAGTCCGCCGTACACATGAATGGTCATTTCGTGACCCATTTGATGGAAGAGGATAAGGATTTAGGTTATTAAATTGACATAATAACATATAAATATAAGGATAATACTGATTTTATTATATTATCGTGATTTAATAATAATATAATTATGTGGAGGAAGAAATAAAATAAAACGTTTGATTATGGATATTACCTCTTCTTCAAACAACTTATTTTGGTTTTCAACAAAAGGATTATTATGTTCAATTTTGAATCAAAATAAGGCTTCTAGGATGAGAGTACAGAATTAATGAAGTTATTTTTTCATATATTGGGTGAACCAATGGGTTTTGAAACCCTAAAGAGGAGAGGAAAGGGGTATCCATTTATAAGTGAGGTGAGTGGCACACTTGTAATTTTTGAAAACAAAATGGTGTGCCCACGTTTTTCACATTCCAAAAGGCTCAAAAATGGGTCCTTATAGAAAAATAATAATATTTAAAGTTTAAATATGGTCTTGAAATGGGTTTTAGATATTTTTTGAGTCATTTTTAACCCTTAACTTTTTAGTTTAACCCCCAGGTAAATCCATTTTTACCTTAACCGTGGTAAATAATTTTAACTGTTTTTACTGTTCAATATAGTCAAAAATTATGTTCACCATATTAGATAATATTAATTAATATTATTCAAAATATGGAATCTATTTTCAAAATTCTATTCATAAAATTTTGAAAATTTTAATTTAAAATTAATCTTGAAGATGCAATGAGAAAGTGGTTTTCCAAATTTTCAAAATTTTAAAAACAATTTATAAAAAAAATTAATATTAAATAAATTCCAAGGTCATAAATTGTATTAATAGATATATAATTTAAGTAATTTTACCTTGAAACTCATATTAAAGTAATTTTTAACTTTTTAAATTCTTTAAAAGAAATGACAATTCTTAACAAAAACTAGTATTTTTTACTATTCATCGAAAAATTTATCTTCTCAAAAAAATATCAAAAAATAATCCTAAGATAATTTTTAAATGATGATTTAAAATTTTAATTTTAATTTTTCAAATAAATATTCTAAAAGTTTCAAAAAATAATTTTAATATAAGTGCACAAAATGTGACAAAATTGCTTTTTAGAAAAATATATTTTTTTAAGTTAAAAAAAATAGATTAATTATTATCTATTGTATAGAAAAAATGTAAGATGAATGTTAAAATTTTTATTGAATATAAAATATATAAAATTCATTAAAATCGTTCAAAAAGAGATTTGTTTAATTTATTAGGTTAAATGTGTTTTTGTGCATAAAAATAATTTTTCAGAAAAACACTTTATTTTCATAAAGTTTTTATTTTAATTTAAAATTAATTTGTCAAAAATGAATTGATTTCACATACATGTGTAAAACATATGTTTACATAATTTTGTTAACAATATTCATACCCAAGATTCCAATAGCTAGGTGATAACTATCATATTAATTAATAATATTTTAATAGTACGTCAGGTTTCATTTAGACTCGGTGTTACATGTAATGCATGCTAAATTCAGTGTTGTGTATAATAAAAGAGAAAATCAGTGTTGTGTGTAATGAAATATATCAAAAATATTAAATTTATTTGAAAAATATATATTTCACAAAATTTGGGGGTGTTACATTCTACCCCCCCCCCCTTAAAATGAATTTCTCCCTTCAAATTTATCACTTTGGTGCCAACAAATAAGGTTGCTTTTGCCTCATTACATCCTCAGGTTTCCACATAGTCTCCACAAGCTAGTGGTTTTTCCAAAACATCATTATCCAGATTAGTGGTCTGGTTTCGTAGAACTTTCTCTATTTTATCCGGAATCACTATCAGTTTTTTCCCATAATAAATGTCATTCTCCAGTGGTATGACATCTTAGTTTAGTACATATGATGGATAAGGTATATAATTTCTTGTGAGAGATACATGGAACACATCATTATCCTAAGAGAGGTTCAGTGGAAGTTCCATTCAATAGGATATAATCCCAATACAATCAATAATTTAAAAGGGACAGATATACCTACAGATTATATTTCCTTTGTATTATAAGAAAAATTTCAGACTTTAGTTGTGCTTTGATCAATTTTAACCTCATCTCTTACACCAAGAAATGAATATGAATTTTTTTATGCCTAAATCACTAATAGATCACTATATCCTTACTAGAATGATAAGTCATTCCTTCTATCTCTAATTTAAAAAAAATGGTTAGAGCTTGTTATCTAATGTGGATAAATCTTCATGTGGTGAAGTAATACTGTAATCTCCAAAACCTCATCCAAATTTCAACTTAAACCATTTCATAAATGGTTTTCCTTATGACCCTTCCAAAATATTAAAATCCAAAACTTTAAAAAAAAAAGGTCACTTCATTTCCAAAATGAACTTATCCTTAATCCCCCAAACAACAAAAAGTATCTCTTAATTGTAACATATCAAACAAGTGAATACCTTCATCATGTATTCTCTTAAAAAATGGTAATAAATTTAATTATCATAAAACCTTATTTATGAAATACATGCTACCTTATTCCTTAAATAAAAAGTAAAATATTTGATATATTACTTAAATCCAAAAATGTTGTAAACTCTATCAACGATTTCATAAACCACTTTGTCAAGAAATCGTTAATTAGTTCCAAGGTAATCAGTACTTTCCAATTTTATTTATCCATATAAATCATATCATTATCCCAACATCATTATCTCAACATCTAAAACATATTAAGGGTTATCTTTCCATTAATCATGTGTCTTTCAAGAAATATCACAGTTCCATTAAATCACTTTTCTAGGTCATTAGCACTATTCAAAATATTCTTGAAAATCCTTGAAAAATACTTATACTAAAAAATAATTATATATTTCATAATTATTGAATACCAATACATAAACACTTAAATCATTATACTTTATTCTTAAACCACTAATTAGGATTAATTATCTTATTCCTTAATACCTCTTTACTTTTAAATGTCATTTTAGTCACTTTATCATCAATAATAAAACATTTACATATACCACCTTATGAACCTCTAATTAAGCTTTCCCCCTATGAAACTAATTTTTATAATACCCATACTTACACATTTATAATATTAAAAAATTAATGATACATTAAGTAAAACATTATTTTCATTCATTGTTTTAGCTGAACTCTTAATTTTTCCTTAGCAATTGCTTAATATGTGTCCTTATTCTCTACACCTAAAATATATTCTTGTTCCATTGAGACATTCCCTAGACTGATTATTCCTAAATTTCTTTCCTCCATGTTCTCCACCATCCAAAATCTCAATAAACTCTATTCTTATATTCTTTAGTGAGTCCGAGATTTGGTTAAGGTAAAAAATTTTAATCATATATCATGATAATTGATTAAGAATAATCAAAATATCCTTCACTCCATTCATCATACAATTTGGTTTCTCATTAACATATTGTCTATCACATTTATTATTAATCAAGTTTTTTTTGGTTCCCACCATTGACTTAAACCAAAAAACATAGTTTGAGTAACAATAATCATAGTGGGGAACCGAATAATCATGAAAACTTACTTATAAGATGTCGAAATCATGACACCTTTTCTCAATATATGACATTTTAGGCTTAACATGTGTTGTTTATGGACATTATCTATTTAAATAATTCATAATATTTCATACAGATATTGTGAATTCCCAACAAATATCCCTCGTCAATGTCAAACTAGGTGTGCATCAAGGTTCTTTGTCTTACACCAAGTAATGATTGAGTCTAGCTTAATGTTATCTTTTTAGAGTTATTACCCCTAGGTACCTCTATTCTAGAGCCACATCAACTTATAATATCTAGATAGGGATAAAATTTCTTGTAAACCACTTGCTCTATTCTTTACCAAAATAACACGATATATTCTTATACTTTTACACATCCTTAGACTTATTCATAAACATATCCCTTGACATATCCTTAGAAATATCCTTAAGGATCTAAATAATTTTTTCTCATCCCAGTTTCTAATGGATAAATAAAACACTCCTTTGATATAAACTATAATGACCCAGGATTTTCATAAATAAATGTCAAATCCTTTTATATTTTTTTTAAAGGATGAGGTTCAAGCCCTATAATTTAAATAGAAATTAAAAGCCTCTTTTGAAAACTAGGAAAATAGGAAACCCATTACATGGAAAATTCATGAAATCTAAAATAAAAAATACCCAAAGGAAATAAATCTCCCTATGTTTAAATTGGAAAGAATACATTAAGAAAACAATCTGAAAAAGTCTTATCCCCCTAGAAAATGAAACTATGAAATCAGTCAATGATGATGTGTTGCCACCAACTAAGAAGTTGTGCCACATTGGTCCAACATAATATGGTAGATAACCCCTCCTAATCACATGGATGTGAAAGGAGGAATGGATTATAGGTTCCAATACACCTTTCTCTCTTTTGATTTTCCCACCTAATAATTCCTATGATGAACTCACTGCACTTTCAACCTGATCAAACACATATCAAGACCAAAAACATAGTGCATAAACAAAAAGGTTCCTAGGATATATGGATGAATTATGGGTGTCAACACACCCATCCCTATTTCAAGGTTACCCACTTAGTGATATCTATAGAAAGAAGAAATGACATCCAAATGAAATGATAAAATCCTTGATTCTCACCAAGACATATGAAACCTAGTCAAAATCCAGTCCCAAAAAACTGAATTAAATCCAACTAAATCGTAACAGAAAACAAAGCCTCAAAAACCACTGGAACATCTTGTCCATCAACCAAGAGAACACCTGATTCCATGACAAGTTAACTATCAACCACTTGAGCCTCCCAGCATTTTCATCAATCTCATCACATCCTTCTTCACAAGACCCTCATTTGACTCCCAAGATAAACGCCACTACCTGAACTCCGCCAACAGATCCAATACATAGAAATCCCTCCATTAATAGCCTTCCAGGAGAGGCCTAAAATAAACATTGTTCATCATATATCCACCACACAGGCATCTAACAACCACCATCACTTGAATGATCATTGATTTATACCAGGGGAGCCCATATATGAAGTTAGATTTAGGGATGAAGGTAGCCAAGGAGGTCACATCACAAGGGTGTAACCTGATGATGATGACGAGAGAAACTGAGAAATAATGCCAACATAAGAAATGGTGAGATTGTTTACTCAGTAAGGGTAAACATAAGATATATTAATTTTTTTCATATGAGAGAATAAGATAAGAATAAGTATGTTTGTGTGTGTGTGATCATGAACATAACTTATGAATTTCATACCCAACTTGTAATATATCATAAACATGATTCATGTCATAAAACAGTACCATTTTTTAAAACATGGCCCATAAGAGTGAGAAATCATCATAAATAAATTATGAACCATATTCTCATTCTATAAAATCATGAAACCATCATAAATAATGAAAACCATTTCATATTTCAAGGTTAACTACCAATACCAACAACATAGTGGATCAAGAATCATCGCCTGTTTCCTATTGTGGATCATGATGAACCTATTTCCCATAGTGGATCGGGATGAATATTTTTCCCATAATGGATCAAGACTCACCTATTTCCCATAGTTTGTCAATCCCATCAACTTGTTTCCCATTATTATATAATGAGATATAAATATTTACCCAATTAATTGGAGTGACATATATTTCCCACACATATCATAATGAAAACCATACTTTTGTATACCATAATATCATAAAACATTCATCATATCATCACATCAAAACCCATGTAAAGAAAAATAGTTTCATAAACATTTAATTAATTAACCATAGTATAACTATTGAAAAATAAATGTGTTTCATAAAAATTTCATCAACATAAATAAAAACCATCCATTGAAATAATAAGGATGGTACCATTCAATCTTATCCCTAGTAAATCAAATGTAACATCAAAGGATGACATCTTAGATGGAAAATTATTTTGAAATATCACTTAGAAAATTTCTTTGGGAATATAGCCTTTCCAATTTAAAAAAAATGTTGAAACATAAATTATTTTCCAAATTATTTTTTTAAATAACCATGAAAACTTATAAAATTAGCTTTAAAATCATTTAAAACATTTATTTGTGGAAAATATCCTTTCCATTTTGAAAATTACTTTTTAAAAACTAAAAAATCATTAAAAAAATTGAAATATTTTTGAAATATTTTTCTTCGGAAATAAACTTTAAAACATATTAATGAATAATTAAAACAATGATTTTTTCATTATGTCATAGTATATAACTCATGTCGTACATGTTAAAATAAATATTCATTTCACATTTTTGGTAAAAGACAAATGGAAATTGTTTGGAAAATGACATGAAGAATCCTTTCAAAAAAAATTTAAAAAGACCAAAAAAATTAAAAAAATAGTAAATAAATAATTATAATAATTTTAAAAACTTTTTTGAAAACATTTTTATAAAACATTGTATTGGAAAGAAAAGTTTTTTTGACTGAAGAGGGAAATAAAGATTATTTTTATTAAAAAAATATTTTGATAAATTGAGTACATAAAAATATTAAAATGAATGGAAAACATGTTTTCTCATGAAATAATTAGAGTATAATAGAATTCATGAGTTTCTTGATAGATAGATCATATAATTTAATCATTGAAATAAGAATCATAAATAATCCTAATAAAATATGAGATTTTAACATATAAATCTTACCAATTTGGTAACTTTTAATCATAATCCCTATGAAATAATAAAATTAAATTAAACATATAATGTAATTAAAATATGTATATTAAGGATATAAAATTTCAAAGGGTGAGTATAGACACATCATATAAAAATATAGGTGTATAACATAACTTAGGTCTCAAAGAATGCAATTTGAGACAAAAAAACTCTTACCACTTTGGAAACTTTTGAAATGTAAACCCAATAAAAGAGAGATCATAAAATGGATATGTAAATACACATAGATTTAAGGATAATAATCAAAAAATTAATTCATGTTCATTGTATATACACCACATAAAATAAACACATGGTGAATATGGCATGTGACTCATAGAAAAATAAAAGTGAGATGAAAATCCCTTACCTTAAGTCTCTACTTCAATAATACACATTTGAACCACCTTTATAATAAATATATTTTTTATAAATATATTAAAAACCCATAATATTATTTATCATACCATATATTATTTAATTATTACCTTTTATTACCCATTTATCAATAATTCCATGTTAAAATCACATTTTAGGTAATAACTTCTTTGTTTTTCATGTATGTTTTTATTTTTAATTTTCAATCCTCTTACACTGATCATGGTTCCATCATATATATAATTTTTACCATGTTATAAATATAATATATATTAATTATATATGTATTTATATAAATTTATAAATGTTAGAGATGGAAAATGGAATACATCGTTCATGGAGATGGTAGGTCGTACATATACAAGAACGCAGTTTCCATTTCTCGAAGGGCTAAAATAATGAAAGGTAAATAATATATTACCATTAAAAATAATTTTTATTTCATATATATCTCATATTTTCATTAAATCCATCCTTATTAACTTTCATTTAAAGTGTGAGTGAATCACTTCGCTTCGTGGGGTGATAGTCCATTGTACAAATGAACAACATTATGGTATTCCCACGGAATGGAAAGTAAGAATTAATATATGATATCATGATTTTAAAAGAATAATAATATCATAGATATAATACATATAAAATAAATCAATAATTATATCGAAACTTGAGGTTTGTTGATGGAAAATGAATAACATCAGTTCGCAAGGTGGTAGTTTGTCGTACACACGAATGATGATTTCATGACCCATTTTAATGAAGATTTTAAGGATTTAGGTTATTAAATTAACATAACAAAATATCAGTATAATTAACATATTTATTATATCATATAATCATGTTTTAATATGAATTTAAGAAGGTGGGGTAAGAAATAAAATAAAACGCTCAATTAGGGACATTGCCTCTTCTTTGGACAACTTCTTTGTGTTTCCACCGAAAGACATTTTAGGTTGGATTTATGAACAAAATAATGATTATATGATTAGATTATGGAATTAATTAAGTTATTTGTTCAGTTATTTTATGAACCAATTCATTTTAAAATTTTGAAGAGGAGGGGATAGGTGGTGTCCTTTTATAAGTGTGGTTAGTGGCACACTTGTAATTTTTGAAAAGAAAAAGGTCTGCCCGCGTTTTTCTAATTACACAAGGATCCAAAATTGAAAATTATAGAAACTAAAAGATATAAGGTCTCGATATATCTATCCAATGGGTTTAGTAAAAAAAATTTGTCATTTTTAACACTTATCTTCTTAGTTTAACCACCAGTTAAACCCATTTTTACCATAATCACAGTAAATAATTTTTAGTTTTTTACTATTCATTATGGTCAAAAATTATGTTTCCATTATTATATAATATAAATTATTCTGATTATGAATATTTATCCATTTTTTAAAATTATAATCACATAAGTTTCAAAATTTAATTTAAAATTTATCCCACAGACGCAACAAGAAAGCGGTTTTCCAAAAAGCAAATGCTCAAAAGTTTAAAAATTTCTTATATCAAAATTCCATATAAAATTTATTAAAATGGCCTAAATTGGATTAATAGATATATAATTAAACTAATTTTACATTTAAAACCATATTAAAATAATTTTAATTTTTTTAAATTCATTAAAATATATGATAATTCTTAATAAAAATCAGTATTTTAACTATTCATCAAAAAAATTATCTTCATAGAAAATTATAAAAAATTAATCCTAAGATAATTATAACATGATTATTTTAAAAATAAATTTTTATTCCCAGTTATATTTTCTAAAATATTAAATAAATAATTTTAAAATAAGTGTGCAAAAAGTGAAAAAAAAAATCATAAAAATATTGTTTTTAAGCGAAAATTAGATTAATTCTGATATCTTTTACAGAAAATAAATAAGATGAATGTTAAATATTTTATTTAATATAATATATATATATATATCATTAAAATCATTCATGTAAATTTATTATTTCTATTTATTGAGTTAAAATGCGTTTGTCTTCATAAAAATAGTTTTTCAAAAGAAAATTTCCTTTATTTTCATATAGTTTTTAATTTTATTTGTAATTAATTGGTCACCAATGAATTAATTTTATGTACTTGTGTAGACCATCTATTTTTATAATTTATTTAATATTATTCATATATGTTATTCCAACATCAAGATGATAGCTATCATATTAAATAATAATATTTTAATAATATGTCACTTTTCATTTGAACTCAGTGTTTTATGTAACACAAGAAAAACCCAGTGTTGCATGTAATACAAGATAAACTCGATTTTTCATGTAATTTAAAATATCAAAAAGATTAAATTTATTTTAAAAATATATATTACACCAAATCTTGGTGTGTTATAGTAGTTTCTACCTTAGGACTTGAATCTGATGTGTGTGTGTATCATAGCTGAGATGGTGATGAATCATGGACTTGAGAGGATGACCTATATTATGATACATGGGTTTGAGAAGATAGTCACCTGGATTGAGTTACATTATGTGAGATGATTTTTTTGGGATGCAATTCCCATTGAGATTTATTTAGATTCATGGGATTACTTGGACCTTCCCCTTGTATTCAACCTCATGTTTGCAACTATATGTTTAGTTTTACAAGAATGGGAAAGACACACCCCTGGATCCAAGTGATAGATTCCTGGAAGGGTACACCTTGGCTCCAGGTGAGGGATTCCCAGACAGGAAACTCCCTAATTTTCTAGATTTAGTTTTCCCAATAGGGGAGAGTCACATCCCTAGCTCTATGTGATTCATTTATAGAAAGGTACACCCTATCCTTATATGATGTGATTCATAGAAAGGGAGAGACACACCCATGGATTCGGGTGATGGATTCTGGGATGTGCATTACCTTGCTCCCAGTGATGGATTTTTGTAAGGGTATACCCTATCTCTAGATAAAGTGATGTCGGGTAGTATAGATAAAAACCATTTATCTAAGTGATGGATTTCTGGAAGGGTATTCCTTGGCTCCATGTGATGGATTTTTAGTAGGTTACTCTCTGTATACAAATGATTTGATGCCTAGAAGGGGAGATACACACCCTTGTATCTTGGTGATGGATTCTTAGTAGGACAAGTCTTAGATCTTGGTGATGGATTCCTGAAAGGGAACTCACTTGATTTTCTATATGTGGTTATTCCTAGTATGATGTGGTTATTCCTTGGCTCCAAGTGATGGTACTAGTTATCTTTATTAAATGGCATGCTCAAAGACAATCTAGAACTGACTAAACCAGGTGTAACATTGGGTGTTGGTTTTGGGGACGGACTTGGACCCCCATGGTTAGTGGGATATGTTTTAAGAAATCTATAACTATACAAAGTAGTTATGGTTGGGTTTTAGGTGGTATTTTTGATAACTAACTTCCCAAATTTTATGTTTTATATTCTTGAATGTTATGTTTTTGGGTGGGTGTGTTTCTCGGCATGACTGAACCAAATTTATGAATTTCATGCACATCCACTTGATCATAACAAAATTCATTATTATTGAGGATATTTGGATTATTAATGGGTCATTGGACTCACTTAATACCCACATACATGGTATGGGTTTTTATTCACATGGGTAGACATTCGTTTTTCTCTCAGGGAATGGGTTTTGATTGGAGCTAGACACATGGTTCAGTAAAAAGGTCATGATGGCTGAGGATTCAGTAGGATGATTTTGTGATTTGGGCTAGATGATATTTTAATTTAGTCTTTGTTCATTATGTACTATCCATTATTTTTTTTGTTATATATGATTCATATTATTCCATGATTTTTTTTGTTTCTCTATTTTTTATTAATGAATCAAATAGCCTAGTTTACTATTTTTTTTATTCTAGATTGTGGGGTCCCGACCAACTCCCTGTTTTATGTCTATAGGTTTTTTAGGATTTCCATTATATAGAGGGTTCATAAGGAATTTTTAGTATATTAGGGTATGAACATCATGCCTTATATTATAGGTAACAGTATCTCCATGACTATTATATGACCACATCGATAGTCAATAGCCTCTTGTATGTTGTGAGTCATGCCTGAGGTGTAGTATTATCCATACACGGGAACCATTTGGGCAGCCCATGTTGGGGAATTGCAAAGTTGTATGAGTGCCTATTTTTAGGATAATTCAGTGTTAGTTAGTTATTAAGATAGGTTTTTAGGACTCTATAGGTAGGTCGACTGCGTGCTTACCCAGCATAACATTACTTGGAACCTGAGTTTACAAGGAAGTCTAATGTTGGGGGTAGGAACTCTAGAATGAGTTATGTGTTTCTTTGGACCAAGAATCCAGATGTAGGTGGATAGGGATTAGGATGAGTCATAGGGCTCATCCAAGAGCTAGTAGTTATATATTCATCATGATAGTTTCATGTTAGAGTCATTATATACACACCTATGATTGGTGTTTTTTTACATGATACCTTATTAGAAACCAATATTAATTAATGAAACTAATAATATAATTGTTGTTTTCTCAGACATATTATAAGGGGTTATTATATTAATATGGATATAAGGGCTTATTTGATTGATTTTTATTGTGATTGTTTGGTCACTATATGGAAATGATTATTGGGATGGATTGTTTTTTAGAAAACTTGGTTTTAAAAAGGAAAAACTAATATAGTGGCATGAGGTGTATATAAAATGGTTTCAAAAGTTGGTTATATTAAAATGAATCATATGGACCGTGATTTTGGAATGGTTTGAGATTTTTAGGTCTTCTGAAAATATTAGAAAAATGTTTCAAAATATAATTTTAAATAGTTTTTGGAATTGTATTTCAAAATGAGCTTTAAAAGTGGAATTGGTATTACAAAGAATGATAAGCTAGGTTAGGGGTTTTGTGATTTTTATTTTGATGAAAAACTCTTAGATTCCAAGTTATAATTTAAAAACTCAAGTGATTTTTTGTGATTGTAAAGTTATTTTAATATATTTTTGAAAATAATCAATAGATACCTATATGAACCATGTTTTCTTGGATTTTAATGTGGTTTGGTCGGGAATGATCCAGATTATTGAATTGTGAGTTTTCATAGTGGGATGTGTTTTTTTGGAAATCACCAATTTCGTTTTGAGGGTTTGGAATGGATTATTTAAGATAATTGAAAAAAGGTTACTGGTTCTTGTGTAGACTGAGTTGGTCGGATTTCAATGATCAAAGGGTAGTGACCCGTGTAGTCGGTTCATGTGTTTTGTGGATACAGTGTGGTTTTTTTGAGAGATTCATATGTAAATATCTCATGAGGTTTATGTTTTATGTTTATCTCTGGTAGTTTAATGTGTTTGTTGGTGGGTTTTGGTATTACAATCCTTGACATGTGTTATGAAGATATACCATGGTTGTTTCTATTTATTTGTTGATATTTTCATGAATTGTTCAATTTCATTTTGTTTTTTGTGGGAAATTTCAATAGTGGGGAGAATTATTATTTAGGATCAGCCATTGATAGTGGATTCCTATGGTGAGGTGCCTGATAATACTAGAGGTAGATCAGTATCAATTTTTTATTGTTTTAAGATAAAATAGTGTGATTCAGAACTATCTTGGTGCTAGGTGAATTTTATTTTCATGTTATTTCTTGGGTCTGAGTGTGATGATCATGCCCAATAATTACACTAATCAATGGATGTGAGTAGTGGGGATTGGTTTTTTGGTTTCATGGGGAAATGATAAGGATACTAATATGGTGGGTAGCATCACATTGATCATAGGTGTACAACCCTGATGTTGCAATGGTTGTGAGTGTCGGGAAATCAATCAATGGATGGTTGTGACAAGGGTAGGATGCTGGTGAGTGGTTAGACCTGATTAGGGAATTTGTGTGTGATGTTGAATAAATTACATGTGTAAGTAAAAGACTCTAGATGGTGGAAGTGTGATTCGAAAGTGAGTTGGATTAGTGGAACATTGATACTCATAGGTAGAGAATGGTGGTTGTATGGGTTGATTGAGTATCCAAACATGGGAATTACAATGGGAAACTGGTTTAGGCTCGGGGTGGGTGTTCGTATGGTTCCTTGATTCCTTAGAGTGTAAAGGATCGTGCTAAGATGATATGGTGATGAAATGGTAGGTAAGACCAAGAATTTTCTGGAAAATAAAGTTAGAGGTAAAATAACTCATTTTTTTATGGAAATAGATGTAAAGGTGGAAACAACATCAAGATAATTGTTCAAGATACAATCGAGGTGGTTTGAAGATTGAACTATGATTTTTGGAGTAAATTCAATGTATATAAGTTTAGTGGTTGGAGTTTCATAGTGGAAGTGAATTTGGAATTTAGAAAAAGCATGTAGCATTTTGAGAATTAATTGATGATCGTGAAAGTTCGTGGTTTATATTTATTTACCATTAGAACTTCTCAAGGATGATAAGTTATTTAGTGGGGAGGATGAAAAACCTTATGTTCTTGTGATTTATAAAATTCATTTGGAATTAAAAAATGGATTTTTAAGTGGTTGCACATCATGAAGAGATTTTTTGGATGAGGTTAGGAGCTTAGAGAGTTCTATAAGTTCTTAGGTGGATAGTGGGGTGAATCTAGGTGAAACTATACTGAAAATTCACTACAACTGAATCCCCATGGGGAGGAACATGTCTTGGTGCACCCTGTGGTGGAGGTTTAAACACCTAGTGTAGTGTGAATGGTAATTAGGCTAGGTTTTGAATCTAAGGGGATTTCCATAGGGGTGTCCCTATCAAAAATTTCCTAGGTGAAATTCTCTATATATGATTTTTTTGGGTGATTATGCAGTCTCTTAGAGAAATCCCACCATTCCATAGTGCCTAGAGCTCAAGAATTTTGGTTTATGTTTTGGTCGGACTTGATTTTAGGGGATTGGATATAGCCTATGTGAAATGGTGAGTTGGGTAGGGTCTTACATTGTGGTCCTCAGAGCGTTGATCTCCTTAGTGTCCACATATGCGTACACCATGGAGAAGTTCATGTCATGGTGTATAACATTTTGGCCTATCTGAGAGTGATTTTGGGGTGGTTTTTCATTTTTCTCCCATGGATTTTAAACATCCCTCCACCCTCTTTTCTCCCTCCCTTATATTCAAAAAAACCCCTCTCTTACTTTTTGTTTCCGCTCATATATGGGGTATTTTTGGATAATTTATTCGGTGATTCATGGTGAAATCCTTTCTCTTATCCCTCCCTTGTTCTTCCTATTATTTCTACACTAATTTTGTTTGAAATAGTTAGGGATTTGAGTAATGATTACACTAAATAATGGTGAAATAATCTCGTTATGGTGGGGCTTTGTAATGCATTGGATAGAGGATGTCCTGAGAGTACGATCTCAAATCATAACATGCCATTTTATTGAATTTATTTCACACAGAGAATTTATTTAGGGTTCTACCTTAAATTAAATTAAATTACCTATTAAATAGGTTTTTTTCATTAATTATTTTTTCAGAAATGGTGTTAGGGGAATTTTATGGGGTTTTGGAGAGTATTTTGTCATCATTTTGGTTCAATGAGGTCGCTAAATTCTATTTTAGGCATAATTCCTAGTTGAATTAATTTGCAAATTAATTCTACATTGTAAAATTTATTCAAATAATTAATTTTAAATTGTTATAATTAATTATGGTATGTTGTGACTTGAGATAGGGACCCATGATAATGGTAAATGGCCCGACAGAACATAGACGATCTTGGATGAGAGTTGTTTAGTAGCTTTAAAGAGAATAAATCCAAGAATGAGGTAGAAGGACTTGCATTTATTTTATTCTTTTAGTTTATTTGTTATTTTATATTTATATTCCTTAATTATTATATCTTCATTCATATTATATGACTTGGTTGAAACTGCCATAAATTAATATGGACTCCCATCAGCTTAATCATCAATATAGAACACAAAGCTTGTTAAATGGTTTGATGGTGGATATTTGGTAAAATTAGTACTAGTGGACCACATTATGGATTTTTTAGAGGAATGAATTAGATTTTAAAGTTGAAATGAATTTATTTTTAAAATATTATTTTAAATTGAGGATTTTTTTAAAATTGAATTTAAAGGAAAAATTTGATGATTTGATAAATGTGTTTAAAATGGTATTTCAAAAAGTAAATGGATTTATAAGGAATATTTTATGGTGTTTTTAAAATGAACTACTTTGAGTAATGTATTATATTATTTCGTTTTAAAATTTATTTTAAATTGGATTTTGGATCAGTTTTCAAAGGAAATCCAGAAGGGCCAGATTGTCCTAGTTTTGGTGTGTTTGGCCTCATCAGGGTGATGCCCTATTTTCCCAAACTTGTGTGATTTTGATTATTCCTATTTTTTTTACTACAGTTTTTGGGATTTATGATGATACATGTTGTGTGGATATCCATATGAGCAATCTTATTTTGGTATCAAAGTGATGTGTTGGTCTAGATTTTAATGATAAACACCTTAAAGGGTAGGGATGTGTATGAAAGACCCCAACGATAGTTGATAAAAATTATGAATGGAATTAAGGGTTGGAATTAAGATATGGAAGCATGATTGAGGAACCCATGTAGGGTGTTTGGGCTATGGTTTTACCTAGGGGACTCATGGAGGGTTCCCCAGTAGTGTGTTGACCACAGAGAGGGTGCATACAAGCTATGGGTATAGATGATTTTGGGTGACACCTTAGGACACAAATCTAATGTTTGAGGACTATATTGTGATAGGTCGTGAATTTTATAGGAAAACTTATACTATGTGATATGGGTTTGGGTTGATGGAAATCCTAGTCGAGTTACGTTATTTGAGATGATTTGGGCGGGGCACACTACCCACTATGATATATTTATAAACATGGGATTCCTTGGATGTTATCCTTAGATATAGACTCATGTATACTACTATGTGGTTGGTTTTCCTGGTAGGAAAGATACAGACCCATGGATCTAGTGGATGGATTCTTTTAAGGGTATTCCCTAGCTCTAAGTGATGGATTTTTAGCAGAGTAACCCCTTGAGTTTTTTTATGTAGTTTTCCTAGTAGGGGAAGGGCACACCTCTATCTCAAGGTGATGGATTTCTATAATGATATGTCCTATCTATAGATGATGTGATGCTTGGTAGGGGAGATACATGGCCCTATATTCTATTTATGGATTCCATGTATTGTATTCCCTATCCCCAAGTGATGGATTTATTGTTGGGAATTCCCTGGCACTAAATGATGTGATGTATGTTAGGGGAGATACTCACCCCTATATATAAGTGATAGATTCCTAATATGGTATTCCTTGGGTCCAAGTAATGTATTTCTAGGAGGGTAATACCTAACTCTAGATGATGTGATTCTTGTAAGGGGAGATACACACCCCTAGATCAAGGTTATAGAGGGTATTCCCTAAATTCAGGTGATATATTCCCAATAAGGAACTCCCCTAATTTTATGGATGATGTTTTTCCTGGAAAGGTGTGATTATTCCCTTTATTTGGTGATAGTATTGGTTGGAATTTTTACATGGAATTCTCAGAGACACCCCAAACCTTTATGAAGTGATTGTGACATTGTTTATTAGTTTAGAGGTAGTATCTAGTCCCCCATGGTTGGTGGTACATGTTCGGAGACATCTAAAACTAGCTTAAGTGTATATGATCAGGGTTTGAGGTTGTCTATTAGACACCTAACAACCCAAAATTTATGTTTAATGTGATTTCATGTTATGTTTTAGGGTGTTTTTGTTTCACATTCATGACCACACCTTATATATGTATTTAATATATGTACACTTTATCATAGTATAACTCAGTATTTTTGAGGAATTAGGGATTCTTATTGGGTTATTGGAATCAACCCCCACTCGTGTAAAGATAAAGGGTTTCAATGTATGTGGGTATACTTTTATATTTTCTCTCATTTCATAGGAATTTCATAGATATGGATTCATCGTATAGTTATAAATTCAAAAATAATGAGTATTTGGGAATATGGTTATATAAGTTGGGTTATAGGATGGTTTAATTTAGTTATTTTTTAGAATGAATTTTCTAGTGTTTTGTTTGTTATATATAATTTGTTTTATTCCATGCTTATTTGTTTTTTCTATGTTTTTTATTGATGAATCATGTAGTATTATTTACTATTTTTTATTATATACTTTGGGGTCCTTGTTATCTCCTTGTTTTATGTCTATAGGTTTCTAAGGATCTCCATTATACTATTGGGTCATATGAAATATTTTATTGATATGGTCATAACCCTCAAGCCTTATATTAGACGGAATAGTCTCCCCATGACTATTTTAGTCCCTCTCCTCTAGTTAGAAACATCTAGTATATGGGGAGGCATGTTTCAGGTGTCTTATAATTTCCATGGGGATATTGTTCAGGCACCCCCAGGTATTTACCTTTTTGGGACCAATAGGTGGTTTCAAGTCCAAAGGATCAAGCCAGTAGAATTATTCTATAATTGGGAGTCATGGAAGTAGTATATCATGAAGGAATTATTATTTTAAATGGAAATAACTTTCAAATTTAGAATAATTGGATGTAATATTATTTTTAATCTTTATCCATGGGTGTTCACATGTAATCTATTCATTAGATCTTGGTTAATATGGCCAGTGCATCCTTATCAAAGAGAAATCATAAATAGTTTGATATCAACACTAAATAAATCAATGTTTTAGTGGGAGTTGTGTCCAAAAAATCTATATAAAGGTGATATCATGTAAATCCTCACATTCCATGTGGGAAATGTTTCTTAACATATATATAGGAGAAACAAATTATTTTCTAGATAATTTATAGATTCTATGTAACAGGTATGAGAAATTTAGGATGTACCCAAGTGAATCTATTGTTGTATTATTTGTTCAGGTAAATGTGATTATAGAGGATATGTTTAGATTCATATAAAACCTTTAAGATGTGAAGATATTTAAATTTATATTGAGAAAATTACCACATCTGTTTAATTTAAAATTCTTTGTGAATGAGGATAAAAATACAGAGGATATGACATTGGATAGTCTTTATGGTACACTTATTTTATAGGAAATGGATAAAATGATTAAAATGTTATTGAAAAGGGAAGTCTTGGAAAGAGTCATTCATGGAATAAAATAATGTTACTATAAATAAAAATAAAAAAGAATTAGTTGAGGAAGTTATGTCATTATTTTCATAAAATATAAAAATAAGAAAAGGGAAACTTCCACTCGTGTGATTTTTATATAGAAATTTTGGTCACCTTGGAGCAAAGTGTCCTAAAACGTTTCAAGATGATGATGATGATGAAAATGAATTTACCATAAAGAAATATTTAAATATTATGAGAGGTGGTAGGATCAATAAGAAAAAAAATCAAGAAGAACCTACTTTCATAAAAGGATAATATATAAGAATAAAGAGAAGTATAATAAATTGAGTATTGTAATGACCTCAAAGAATATGTTTGTGTGGTTGTTATATAAAAGTTGAAAATAATGGAATATATTGATCATTATAAAGCATAAATATAAGAGTAATTTGATCTCAAATCATAGTTAGAGGTTGTACTTGATGAGATATATGTTTGGAGATCCAAAAAAATAAATTCATTATAGAAAGAAATGATACCAAACTCTACATATAGAAGTAGAAAGAAGAAAAGCATGAGTTATAGGATGAAATTGAAAAGCTAAAATCTAAAAATATAGAAATATCATAGAATGTTTCGGAGTACTATCTCAAGATAAAATAGAAGACATAGATTATTGATAGTTTGACTAAAATAATGAAATATTGAGTTGAATATATGTATGAAAATAAGGAATAAATCATCTATATGTGGTGAACAATAGAAAATAAGAAGTGAATCATGAGTCCTGATATGTCAACAGAAAATCAGATCAAATGTATTATAGAAAAGGAAAAATAGAATCATGGGATTCTTATAAGAATATTATATAAATTTCCAAAAAAAAAGACAATTCAAAATTAAAATTTTGGTATGTGAATTTATTACAAGAAGAAGGTGATGTTGATTAATGTCAATCCATAATCATCAATTATAAATTTGAAGATTTATATGAGTGTGACTCAAAATATGAACACTCAAAGTACCTAAATACATACTAGAGCTACATTGAAAACATAAAAAAATACACCTCAAAATAGAAATTAATGTTATAGAAATATAGGATGAACTCAAAGTGCATGTTCTATAGTTAATATATTTTCTAAGGTGTAAGGTAAACGAAGGAATACACTAAGAACTTGGAATTTCAGATATACATTCAATGGACACTATTTTAGGTGTGGTGGTTATTGTTATATGGATAGGTTTTTCACATCAATAATGTAAAGTAATGTCTATTTGAAGACCCAAAGTGGTCATACACAACAGCTCAATGAATCATCAAGTGGGATTAAAACACAAAATAAATTTTTATATTTATATCATTAGAAAAATATGTTATATTAGGAGGATGAATTGATATACCAATCATCACAGGGTTTGAATTAAAAGGTAGGGATCAAAAAGAAAGATGAGAAGGAAGTGTTTATGGATATTTCACTGAAATCATTTTATTATGTTGGTGTATGGATTACTGATATAATATGCACTTCAAATGTGCTGGGGAAAAGGGATCTAGTTATAAGTATCAAGTATGACAAAGAATATGATTTTAAATTCAGTAATGATTAAGGTTTGAATGAAGAACCCTAGACCGCACTCCCGATTTTGGTGTTAAAAACACATTCTTTAAACACTGGCTTTGATACAAAGTGAGATAAATATATCTTAATTTTTACATAATTTCCTTAATATACACTTTACATATCAAAAATAACACACAATACCAAGAATGGTAGGTTTAGTGTCTTTTTTGACCAATTACATTGGAAAATTATTTTACAAAACATGTGAACTTTTTTTCATAATCGATACACACTATACTCCCTTCAAGCCTTATTATAAGTTATAATCATCTTAATAACCTAGGTATTGGAAAAATAAGAAAGGGGTGATATTATATGATCATTTATGGAAAAATCATTAATATTCCATCAAGTATTGGATAATAAGCATATGAGAAAAAATAATCTAGGATAAATTTCTTATTAAAAACAATAGGGAAAAAATAAGATTTTTCCTTAATCCATGATAACAATACATGTAATATCAAATAATAAACATAAAACATCTAATAAATTTGTGAAAATATTAGATTATAAACATGTTCCATAGAGCATAATCATATTCCTAATGATATGGAATGTCATGTAAATTGATCATAATAGCAAACTATTTCACTAACATTGTCCTAAAAATCATAAAATAGTAGAGTGGGAATCATTAATCATTTCTCAAAACATAGTGTAGAAAGAATCACTACCTTATTCCCATAATGTATAAAGAATCATCATCTAATTCCCATAAATATATCAGATCAGGCATCACTACCTAATTATCATAACACAGTGAAACAGGTATCACTTCATAATTCCTATAGAGGAGAAGGTATCACTACTTGATTCCCATAAATATAGCAGATCAGGCTTCAATACCTGATTCCCATAGTCATCAAATGAGATATAAATCCTTAACCAATTCTTTTGAGAGAGATATAGAACCCCAACCATAATTATTCATACATATGTGTGTCGTTGGAACATGAAAATAGTTATACCTCAAACACCACTTAATTAACCCATGAAAAGGAGAAGGGGTCTCATGAAAAACTTCTCAAAAACATTTCATAATCCATCCATAGAAAGAAGATAAATTTTTTTATAAAAAAAAATCCCTAGTGTAACAATAGGAATGTTAAAATATGTTGACATATATGAAAAAGAACCCATTGCAGGTTATTGGATAAATTAATTTGAAATACATGAATAAACGTCCCTTTTTGAAATGTTTGAAAAATATTCAAAATGTTTTCCATAAAACAAAATAATTTTTGTTGATAAAAATTTCTAAAGATTAACCATTAAAACCAAAAAGGGTTCTTAGAAGAAAAATTTATAAAATAAAAGTTCTTTCAAAAACATTAAATAATTTTTTCTTAAAAAAATAGGTTTTTAAAATCCCTTTTTTAAAATAAATAAAAATCCTTTAAAATCAATCATTTACTTTTGAAAAATATTACAATATTTAATTTTCCTTTCAAAATCATCAACTGTTAAAATCCATGAAAAAATACATTTAAAAACATGTAAATGAATCTTCTGAAATAATAATTCTCATACAACAAGATAAATGATAAAAAAGACTTTGGAAAACACTTTTTTCTTTGGATTAAATAGAAAAGTTACAGTCACTTTGAATAGTTATTTTTTGTAAAGGTAAACTGAAACCATTGAAAAAAATTAATCAAAAAATAATATTTCATAATATAACTTTGAGAATATATAAATTATTTCTAAATAGAATGTGGAGTTGGATATAAAAATTTTGATTTTAAAATGATGGAAAACCTTTTGAATATTTTAAAATGCATTTGTTGAAAACCCATATCATAAAACAATATTGATAAAACATGCCTTTTAAAATAGGATAAGGTAAAGATATAGATCACATGAGATAAAACCTAATTAGTTTTATAAATAAAAAGGTGATCATTAGTGGAAAGGGAAAATATGGTTATAGAAGAGAAATCATTGTTAATGATAATGGGAATTCTTCATAACAATGTCATACTTTTATAGGGAATAAATTCATCAAGGATGAATATCTGAATCAAAGGTATCATATTATATATATATATATATAAAGATAAAGTACCATTAAATTAAATATTTTGGTGTAATAAACAAATCTTGAAAGAAATAATTTCAATAATAGGAATTATAACACACTGAAGGGAGTGGAGTTAACAAAAACCCTTACAACTTTGGTATCTTTTTAATTGAAGACCATTTAGAGAAGGAACATGATATGGATAATAAAACCCCATTAATTACATAAATATTGTAAAATATATCCATTGGGTAGTAATCATACTTTCTCAAAGATATCATGGTGCACAAAATGAAATATGTCTTAAGAAATTAAATTTGAGACAAAGGACCCCTTAAGATGATGATATCATAAGAATAAAAAGAACATAAGATGGATACCATGAAATGAAAATTAAAATATCATGAAATAAAATATATTAATTATATTTCAATTAAATGTAGTAGTTATTACACTAAATAAAATAGATGATGCTGAAAATATTAAACATGTATCATGGATTTCAAAATGATACAAAGAAACCATTACCATAATCCCCAAATTCTACTAAAGTTCTTGAATATCCTATATAAAAAAATATCTTAATCACATATTTCATAAAATTATTAATATCTATAACCTTTTAAAAACTTTATTTATAATTATTCTATACATTTATATTAGTTATTTGTTGTCTATTTTCCATATCGAGTGTGAGTAATCTTGATCATTTTGAAATAGTTTAGTAATGGATGTTTTTTTCTTAATTATTCTCCCAAATTTCATTATTCCAAAATCAAAAAAAATTACTATAATTTATTATTTATAATTTTTTATAATGTTATAATTTCATTCTATGGTAGTTTTTGTTATGATCCTTAAAATGAAATCGGTGATGACCATGTTTTGGTGATTTTTAAAAAAAACCATTAGTATCTTAATTAATGATTACTATTCTATCACTACAAGAAAAGAGATGGTTAACAGTGGTTCATTCATGATGATTCTAGTAACCACCACAAAATAAATCCGGTTAAAATAATATAATATCACAGTGGTTTCATGAAACCATCTTGTTATTTTTTTCAATTAGGTGTGGTTTCAATTAAAATATATTTGAATGTTTAAATAAAATTGTAATCCCTTCCCCTTCTTTGCACCCTCTGTGTGACCCCAACCACTCCCCCCCACCACCTCCCCTGACCTCCTCTCCTCTCCCAGGCGGCGATCCTGAGACCACGATGCTCTT
Organism: Viscum album; assembly: GCA_963277665.1. Taxonomy (NCBI): domain Eukaryota; kingdom Viridiplantae; phylum Streptophyta; class Magnoliopsida; order Santalales; family Viscaceae; genus Viscum; species Viscum album. The sequence goes on along the minus strand of OY728128.1, from coordinate 252,942,086 downwards.
TCCCCCCACCCCTCCTCCTATCCTCTCCCAGGTGGTGACCCTAAAACTACAGCCCCTTTCCCTCCACCCCTCCTCCTATCATATCCCCGATGGAGACCTTGATCCCACGACCCCCACAACCCCCCCCCCCACCCCCAACTCCTCTTTGGCCAGATTTGCAGCGACGGGAATCCCCCCCAAGGACATCCCCCTCTCCGACTTCCTCTCTGGTTAGCTCATTGGTGCCAAGAACCCCATGGCCATCCCCCCATCTGACCTCCTCTCCAGTCAGCTTTCCAATGACGGGAACCCCCCCCCCTCTGACCCATTGTATTTAATATTTATTTTTTTCAAGAATAAATTTGTTATTAAATTTGGTACCTATTTATTGATGGTACTTGTTGATTATATATCGTGTATTTTTGTTTCTTATCATCTATAGGTTGTTATAGGTTAAGGGATCTTATATATTTTTTCCTTCTTAGTGCTATTCATCATCCCAAATCCTATTTTAGGTGGGATTAGTCTAGAATAGTCTACACACCACCAGCCTAGAAGTATAACTAGTGATATGGGTTTCATTTTAATTTCATTTGATAGGTTTGGTAGCTATAAACATATATTTATCACATTTGTTATTTTTCATTACTTTATTAAATAAAATTTCCTGATAGATACATATAATTTGTAGCTACTAAAATTTATGGATGATTTTATATAATAATTTAAGAACATTTTTATGATTATGTATTTATTATCAATGATTATATGAATAATTATAATGATTAATATTAGAACAATAACCAATATTAAAATATGAATTGAAAAATTATATTACATAAACTATATCACAGATCTACTATATGATATGATACGGGACTCTAATAAATACCCAAGGATTCAGTTATGATTATAAGGATCTTTTCAAAATATATAATATTCAAATAATATATTAAAATATAATAGTGATTCATAATATATGATTCAGTTATTTTATGGAATATTTATCAGTTTTACAAAATCAATAAATTCATTTAAATATTCTTTGTTATACTTCATAATTCTATGAGAACCCATCAAAACTCCATTAAAAATGGTTTATAAAAACATTCATTTTTTGAACAAAAAACTTTTCCAATAATTTTAATCAATTTTATATAACATAACTTTGTAACAATATGATCTATAATCATTTGAAATTCTAGAATTCCAAGAACAAAAAAAATCAGGATCCTAGCTAATCTGCATCTTAGAAAATGCAACCACTATCATCATCTTCTTTGGATGCTAGTTATTCTGTTATACCTGATACGAACAGTGAGCCATCCATTTCCCCAGATGTTGTTAGTAGCCCACTCCCTGATTCATCTTTGGTGATGAATTAGTTCATCACCCATCCATCTAGGGGATATTGGTGAGTTACAGTTATTGGTATGTATGTAATTTTTCAAAAAAACATTATATTTTATTAAATTTTTAATGAATTTGTAAAAAAGATAAATAAAACCATAGAAGGGATAAAAATATGAACATAGAAGATGTATGGGACCTGAATTAATTCAATATTATCATTCTATTTTTTGAGTTTAGGGTTCCTACTGGTTACACTTCAGGAATCTATGGTAAGATTCTTGGGAATCTTGCTTATGAGACGATGAGATTTCCCATTAATTGTAAATATTGGAGGCATCTTCCTACAGCTTGGAAAAATTATATCTTTGATACTCAGGTAAAAGTAATATTAATTTAATATTCCATGAAAACTAATTTAAAATACATTAGTAAGAAAAATCATATGCTGATAAAGTGTTATGTTTTTTTCTAGATGTTTTTTCATTTTGATGTCCCTGACTCTATTTCACACCCATGGAATTTCAAAATATTGGGCAAGAAATTGATAGATTTTAAATGGATTTAATGAAAATTATATGATCTCATAAAAAATGTATGAGAAAGTGCCTAAAGGCATTTCTCATGAGCAATGGAAGCTCTCTATCAATATCAGCAGAGATGCATCTCATTAGGTAATTGTGTATTTTACAATATCTTAATAACATAAATACAATAAAATTATAATTTTTTTAATGTTGTTATTTTTTAGAAATTATCAAAAAAAATTATGTGAATCTTGAGAAACAAGTCATTCCTCACATTATAGGGTATCAGATTTTTTTGAGAAAAAAAAAAGAAAATTTTTGGTTTGTATTTTATTCAATATTATTTATATCATTTTATTTTAACTCATGTTTTTTTCTAATTTTTTACATTTTTTTATAAAGGATAATCAATTAGGTTACTCTGTTGACTGAACATAGATGTGGTTTAATGTGCATAAGAAACCATATGGAAGTTTTGTAAATGACCATGTCAAAGATGTTTGAGTAACTACTTTTCATTACCATTACATATTATTTCATTAAAATAAAAATATAATAATAAAAAATATATTTTAACAACTAAAAAGACTTAAACTCAATTAAATAGAGAAAACTACGTGGATTAAACGATGTTAATTTGGCATCATTTGATACATCTAGTTGTCCCCAATTTATTGGGTTTAAGGCTTTTTTTTATAATATAATTTTCAATATTATGTTTTTATAGTTTTGAAATAACAAAAAATACTAATAAAATTTTATTAATTAGATAACATTATGATGTTCAGATATTAAAAAAACATTTCTAATATTTTTGTATTAACTGGTTAAAATTCCAGATTTTTGGGATGTGAACTATTCACATTCAGCATCAGTATCTCAAAACGATGCAGTTAGAATTGTTTTAGGGAAGGACCACCCCAAAAGTGTATGTGAGATAGGTTCTGGGTATACAAATTTAGTTTTCTTTGGTAGGCTAACGTTTTCCATTACTGCTACACCCAGTAGGGGTTCTAGTAGTGTCGTTGATCGGGAATCACAAAGATAAATTGTAATATTGAAAGAAAAACTGAAATAAAAATATTATTATAGGAAAACAAACGATTAATGGTGGTAAAAATGGGAAATGATTTAGTTTCAGTATTTCAGCAGATGAATGGAATGATCCTCAAAGAAATTTCTAGCCTTATAGCTCACCCAAATGTGGTATATTATAAATTCAATAGTTCATTCACACATTTTCAAATAACACATACAACATTCATAATCCCTGTAGCTGTAATTTATGATAACCATCATTAAAAAAATTATTTCATATATTTAGAGAAGGTTCTTGATAACCACTGCTAAATAATTTAGCAATGGTTATATTAAGTTTTCCTATTTTTTTCTTTTTGTTAAAAAACTATAGCCAACTGAATAAAACCCCACCATTGAGTACCTAAAAAAGACATATAAAAACTACCGCTCAACTATAAAAATCACCACTAAATGATTTTTTACCACGAAATAATTGATATTTTATAAAGTAAAATTCTCTTTCATCAATCAAATGGAGCACCAAATGATATAAAATAACCAATCTACATTTTATTAATTAATTAAAAGAATATTAGAAATAGTGATAAATCCTTATTTTTATTAGTAATATATTATATATACAATTATAATTTTAAAAAAGAAATTTAATGATTACAAAATTTATCATAAGACAATAACCACATATTCATTTTTAAAATTTAGGAATTGACCCGACATAAATCAGAGTTACGGTTTTCTTGTGATGCCTGTAAATACATTTTTAGTGTTTTAAAACACTAAAATGTGTGTTTAATGATCAAAACAATAAAAATGATCTTTTATTGATGTGAACTCATGGTAAAACAACCATTTAATTATTTTTTACATTTATAATAAAACAACACATCCATTCAACATGTGGTGTGCTCGAAAGGACTCAATAAGAAATTTTAAAATATATCAAATTTTTAGAAACATGTGTCAGGGGGTTAAAACCAAGAAAAGGATTTCATGTTTCTTATAAATCATGGGAAAATGACTATATATTTAATTTTTAAATGTAGGACCTGAAGGCACGTTATTCTAAATTTTGGTTATCCTATTACGGTCGTAAATGCATTTTTAGTGTTTTAAAGCACTAAAACATGTGTGGAATAGTCAAAACCATCCAAATAACAACAAACTCTCTTGAAATCATAGGAAAGACTCCTTAGATTTAATTTTGAAATGTAAAAACCAATGGAACATCATTCAGAATGATGGTTTACCCATGATTTTTTAAAGGCATTTTTAGTGTTTTAAAACACTAAAACATGCATGGAAGGTGCAAAACTAGAAAATTATGTCAGATTGTCTTAAGTTCATGACATAACCACCATATATTTAATTTTGAAAAGTATGAACTAACGGAACATCATTCTGAATAATGGTCATCCCATTATGGTTGTAAACACATTTTTAGTATTTTAAAACATTAAAACATACGTGGAATGGTCAAAACTGGAAAAATGATGTTCGATTGTCCTAAAATCAGAGAAAAACGACCATATATTTAATTTTCAAATGTATAAATAGATGGCACATCATTCTGAATGATGATTTTCTAGTTATGGATGTAAACGTGTTTTTAGTGTTTTAAAACACTAAAACATGCATGGAAGAGTCAAAACCCTAAAATTAGGGCACAACCACCATATATATAATTTTGAAATTTATGAAATAATAGAACACCATTTCGAATGATGGTTTTCCCGTTATGTTTGTAAAATCATTTTTACTTTTTTAAAACACTAAAATGTGCATGGAATGGTCAAAACAATGAAAATGGTATCATATTGTCCTGAAATTAGGGGGAAATGACCATAGATTTAATTTTTAAATATAGTAACTTATGAAATGTCATTCGGAATGACATTTTTCTTGTTATGGTTGTAAATTTATTTTTTGTGTTTTAAAACACTAAAACGTGTGTAGAACGGTCAAAACCAAGCAAACATCATCATATTTTCCTAAAATCATGGTATAAACACTATAGATTTAACGTTGAAATATAGGAAATGACTTCACATCATTCCAAATGACAGTTTTCCCATTATGTCCTTAAACGCATTTTTAGTGTTTTAAAATACTAAAACGTGCATAGAATAGTCAAAACCATGAAAACGATATCATATTGTCCTAAAATCATGGAGAACCCCATATATTTAATTGTGAAATTTAGGAATGTATGACATGTCATTATGAATGAAGGTTTTCTCATTATGGGTGTAAATATGTTTTTAGTGTTTTAAATTACTAAAACGTGTGTGGAGTAGTCAAAACCATGAAAACAATTTTGTATTCTCCTAAAATAAGGGGAAAACTAATGTAGAATTTATTGTGAAATGTTGGAACTAACAGAACATCATTCTAAATGAAGGTTTTCCTTTTATGGTTTTAAATGAAATTTAGTGTTTTAAAACACCAAAAAATGCATGGAATAGTGGAAACAACATTGGATTGTCCTGTAATCATTGTAAAATGACCTTAGATTTAATTTTGAAATGTAGGAACTGACGGAACATCATTCCAAATGACGGTTTTCCTGTTATGGTTGTAAACACATTTTTAGTGTTTTAAAACACTAAAATGTGTGTGGAGCAGTCAAAACCAGAAAAACAACACCATATTATCCTTAAATCATAGGAAAACCACTTTATATTTAATTTTGAAATTTAGGAACTGATGGTACATCATTCTGAATGGCGGTTTTCCCGTTATAGATGTAAACGTTTTTTTAGTGTTTTAAAACACTAAATCATGCATGAAACGGTCAAACTAGGAAAACAACATAGGATTTTCCTAAAATCAGGGGAAAACCTCCTTAGATTTAATTATGAAATTTAGGAACTGAATTATTTTCATTCTGAATGATGGTTTTCTCATTATTACTATAAACATATTTTTAGTGTTTTAAAACACAAAAACATGCATGGAATGGTCAAAACCATGAAAATGGCATCAGATTGTACAAAAATTAGGGGGAAACCACCACTTAGTTTTTTTTTACATGTAAATATGGAAAAAACATCAATATAATGTGTAATGTGACCGGATTTACTTGGTAAACACTTATGAAAGGTACAAAATCCTTTAAAAACAAGTTTAATGGGTGTCAAACTAGGCAAATGATTTCATATTTCCCTTAAATTATGGGAAACCCACCGTAGATTTAATTTTGAAATATAGGGACTGGCAGTGCAACATTACGAATTATGGTTTTCCTGTGATGGTCATAAAGGCTTTTTTGTGTTATAAAATACAAAAGCGTGTATGGAATAGTCAAAAATAGAAAAACAATGATGGACTGTCCTAAAATTAGAAGAAATATTGTAGATTTATTTTTTGAATTAAAGGAACTGATAGCATGTCATTTCAAATGACAGTTTTCTTGTTGTGGGTGTAAATGTGTTTTAGTGTTTTAAAACACTAAAACATACGTGGAATGGTCAAAACTAAGAAAAAGATGTTGGATTTTCCTGAAATCAAGGGCCAATGACCGTATATTTAATTATGAATTATAGTAACTAACAATGCATCATTCCTAATGAAGTTTTTTCTATTATGTTCCTAAATGCATTTTTAGTGTTTTAAAACACTAAAAAATTTTCAGAACGGTCAAAACCAACCAAATGATTTCATATTGTATTGAAATTATGGGGAAACCAATGTATATTTAATTTTGAAATATAGAAACTGATGGCATTTCATTTTAAATGATGGTTTTCCCATTATGGCTGTAAATGAATTTTAAGTGTTTTAAAACACAAAAGCGTACATGGAATGGTCAAAATCATAGAAAACAACCTTATATTGATGTTTAATCATGGTACAACCACCTATTAGTTGTTTTTAAAATATAGGACATGTTGGGATATCAAAATCTTTAAAATTTGTTTATTAAATAAATTTAAAGCACACTGTATGTTGATTTAAAAATAAATTAGAATATTTATTTATCCCTTTTTTGGAAGATGCCAATAGTAGGTAAGAGGTTGACCATTTTGATCCATGACATTCTTCAGAAGGCAGTCCAGATGTTTGTTAGTTTCCATGGTATGTTAAAATTTTATCAATTATTCAACTATAATTTTGATTTATTATGTATAGTTTTAATTTTTGTTTACTTTTTTGTTAGAGTTAATAAGATGATGTGGACGGTTTTAGTTGATGACATGATGTGGAGGCAGATAGATGCAGTGGACATCATAAAATGGATTTATATTGGGAGTTGGTTGTTGTCATACATATTTTATATGTATATTGATATATTTATGGGTTGACTTATATTGAGGTTATGATGATTGGATGTTTTTATATGACTCTAGATTTATGATGCGTTTATCATATATATATATATATATATATATTAGTTTATTATATGTCATTTTTTATATTTACAGTTTTTTATTAATATTTTTGGAAAAATATATCTAATTTAGCGCCATTTTTATGTAACTGCCTCTAAATACATTAATTAAAAAATGTTTAGTGCGGTTATGTGTAATCACCACTAATATGTTCCATAGTGGTTTCATTTATTTTATTTATATTTACCATAGATATTTTTTAAAATAAAAAAACAAACACTAAATCAATAAGAAACCATCACTAAATTCTTCAAAAATGAAACTTAAAAAACCACCAAGAAATAATAAAAACTGCTGCTAAATGAATATAAACTATGTAATAGATTATGGTTTTTTATAACTTCTACTAAATATAAAGGCGTGGGTTTAAACTGCCGCTAGATCACGAAAAAACGGCCACCAATTACCCTTATTTTTTAGTGAATAACCAAAATAAAATCATTATTTACTTATTTATATTATATATTATCAGTAATTAAGTTCTTATATAAATCTATTATGTTATTTTATAGCATTGTATAAGTTGTTAGAATGACTCAAACATGAACATACCATAATTAATGGATGATTATGATTACGAAAGTGAGTTATTTTGGAATAATATCACTATTAAAGAATAATAATGATATTACTTAGATATTTTGAAGGTGTTTAATAATATTTTAAAATAATTTAATAAATAATAAATAAAATAGATTAAAAATGAGATATGTTACTTTGTATAATTGGTAGTCCACACATGAAAAAATGATGTTTTTGTTTTTCTTAATGGAAAAAAATGTGGTTAATAGTTATTCCATTAAAATAATAACAATATTTATAAAAAATATTTCTTTCATTTTATTGGATGAAAAAATTTTATTTAGTAAAGTAAGATAGAAAAGAAAAACATTAGGGAAAATTGGTACTCACTTTGAGGACTTAGGCATTCTCTTAGAGGACTCCTTGTAAATGTAGAGATTATGCTAAGTTATTGTAAACATAAGAAAAATTAAGTGAAATATAATTTTATGGGAATGAAAAATGTTATATTTTCATGATGAAATTGGAATTTTTGTAGTGGTCTTGAAGGGGTGTTGAGAGGCCCCTTTTATAAGTGGCGAGAATGGAATATTTGTAAAAAATTCAACATAATATAAATAGAGCACATGTTTCACATGTAAATAAGACTCAAAATTTTAAAATAATGTATTTTAGAATAATATAAGGTCTATAATCCCACAACAATTAATTTTAACACATGTTTTAAACAAGTTTTTAATTACTTTACTCATAGAATTTTTACTTTTACTGTTTTTTGTTTTACCATAGTAATTAATTTTTACCTTAGTGATTTAATTTTAATGCATAAAAATAAAATTAAACTTATTAAATAATTTTTACATACTAATTAAAAATATTCAATTCATTTTATTATCTAAATTTCTATGTTTATGAAAAATCAATTCTAACATCAACACATGGAACATGTAAAAACTTATTTTTAGAAAAAGTGTATTTTTAAGATTAAATTTTATGTGTAGGATAAAATTATCAATCTTTTTATTTTCAAGATATAAATTGGTTTATTATAAAAAAAATTGTCCTTAAAATTGATCCAAAACCTAATTTTAATAAAATAATATTTAATTAAAATAAAATACTAAAAATAATTTGTTTTATAGGAAAATATTACTTAAGTTCATAAAATGTTAAACATAGGTTTTTAAAATTTATAATGGTATATAAAAATATATATTTTTAATCCTTAGATATATTTTTTATCATGAAAAATGATTTATAAGTTTTTATGTTATACTTATTTCTTTATATAGATATAAACGCTCTAATTTTAATAAAAAACTATATTTTTAACTATTCACATAAAAATCAATTATTTTAGAAAAACTTTAAAAAATAAAATTAGGATTATATTGATATTTTGAATTAAAAATTTAAGTTAGTTTTTTAAAACAAAAATTCTAAAATTTATAAATTTATCTTTTAAATAAAAATTCAAAATATATAGAAAAACTTCTTTTATTGAAACCTTCCCTTTTAATACTATAAGTTTTCTTAATCAAATTTTGCATAAATTTTTAATTTATTATAATTTTTTTATTTGATATAGAATTTATTATTCTTAATTTTTTTTTATAATATTCATCTAGTATTTTGTGGTTCATTTTCATTAGGTGTTTCATGTGGAGTAATTTATCAGTACAACATTTATTTAAAGGAAAATATATTATAAAATATAGTGGTGTTACATTCACCTCCCCTAAATAAATTACATCAATGTAATTTTAATTATAACTTACTAATGAAAATATCTAAGGGTATCTAAAATATAGACGCGACTCAAGTTCAATTTCTAAATATATATCAACCTAAAAAACTTAAGAAATGTATATTTTTCCTCAGAAGAGGCCTATCCATATCATTGATCTTTTCTCTAAAAATTTTATCCAATAGTCTATAATTATTTGGAATCAAGACCCACCTTTTAAAATTTTATTCTAGAGGGTGTTTATACTCATCCTTACATTGATAGACTTACATATGTTGATATGAAATGAAATTTCCTTATTCGAAATAATTTTTATCTAATTAGAGGGGACCAATCCATTTATAAAATCACATTAAATTTATCTAAAGTTATGATAAAAATATTTTCACAAGGCAAGTTCTCGTAAACTTCAAATTGGGATATAGTTCAAAAAAAGTTTTCTTCAATATTAAAATAATAATGGTGGTGATTTAATGTTCTTAGAAAAATTCCTATATACCATAGACTAGAATCCAATAAGTCATCCACAAATATAAAGTGTAGGATAATTTTTCCTTAATTATCACGGTCCACTTTATTAGGTGTCATTGGATAGTATTTCCATTGTTTCCTTGGTTTTGGAGGTTGTTTATACCTATAATCATTTTTAGACAGAGGATTGGGAAATCAATTTGGATAAGGCCTAGACTCCTTATATTTAAAGTGTTGAAGTGTGGATGGTGTATTGGTTGGGTCTCCAATACATTATATTATATTAGTTTACCTCTCCATCTCTCTTTGATAATCACAATCTCAATATCTAATCCTTCCACACATGAAACATTTTCTTGTTCCTTTGATATATTCCCTTCATTATTTCTTCCCAAATTTTTGATATGTAAGAATTTGAACCTGCTTTCCTTTATCATATTCATCACATAATATTTTATGAAACTCCATACTTTTATTATTTTGTGTGTTCATATGTTTCTAAATATTAAATTTATTAATTATAAATTGAGATAGATGGGGGAGAATAACCATAAGATTTTTTACACTAGATTTTATCCCATTTTTTCTCATTCGGACTATTATTTCATTGTCTATCACATCCATTATTAACTTGGTTCCTCCTAGATCCAGCCATTTCTAAAACCAAATGTTTTTAATCATCAGTAATGAACAATTAACACTATAAGAGTATTATAGTAATATAATTACATGAAAAAATTAACCTATATATATATTACTTCTCAAAATTATTACATAAGCTTTCTGATTAACCTAAATTACTCTTGATTCAATCTAGATTTATTTATTTTGGGTTACCTCATATTCTTTAAACTAATTCATTAAAATAATAAATCCTTCATAATATATTGTAAATATAGTATGATTAGCCAAATCACATCCCTAGGAAGCTTCTAGTCAGTTGTGAAGTCTTACAACCCCACATCATGCACTAGAGTGAATATTGATTTGATACTCAACAATCCTTTTTTAGGTTGATTAATCCTAAGTACATTTGTTCCATATTGGAATCCACTATCCAATATCTAGATAGGGATGTAATTATTAATACAACCATACAATATCTACATTACCAAAACTTCAAGATGTTATCCTATACTTAGACTTATCCTTTATACTTATCCTTATATTTTTCACTAATGTTCTATAATATTAATCCAAAAAATAACTAAACTAATCCTAAAAGATATTTAAACCCTTCTTTGATAACAACTGAAGTGTCGCAAACCCACACTACCATTTATGGTTCTAAAAACACATTCTTTAAACACTATCTTTAATAAAAATTGATATTAATCAATCTTTATTTTATATAATTTACATAATATATTCTTTAAATATCACAAATAATACACAATAAAAATAATATATGGTTTATGGTTTTTGAGTACTAGTTAAATATGAACCTTATTTTACAAAACATGTGAACATTTTTCCATAATCAATACACAAAATACTCCGCTCTAAACTTCTCATAAGTTATACTCATATTCAAAACATGGGGGTTGGGAACATAATAAAGGGGTGAAATTAGATTATCATTAAAGTAAATATCATCAAAATGTCATCAAGGGTTAGATCATAATAATATGAGAAAACATTAGTTGTGAGAAATATCTTATTAAAAAGAACGTGGAACAATAAGAGTTTTCCATAATCCATGATAATAATACATGAAATATCAAAAAAGAGAAAATATAACATGGAATAAAGGTATAGAAAATGAGATAATAAACATGACCCTTGATGTATAATCACATACATAAAGATATGGCATGTCATGTAAATGAATTATAACTGTAAAATATAGCACTAACATAGGTGTTGAAATAATAAAATAGTAAATCAAGAATCATTACTATAGAGATCCATACTTTCCATACATAGATATTACATCTTATTAGATGAATATTCAATACAAATCATAATTATACACTCTGGAATCATATTGGTCTAGTATATTTTGAAACTTTGATACATAAAAAATTTGTTCATAAGATATCTCCATCATATCCCACTTAGTTCTTCAAAACTAGAACCCTTCTTATACATGTCATATATATTAACTTTATTTATAAATTGGAGAAAAGGAAACATAAAAAAGGGTGATCTTAGATGCTCAGTAAGGGTAAACATGGGATATATCAATGATAAATTGAGTATAACATTAGAATATGGGTATGATAACATGATCATAATATTTAAAATTAATACCCTATATATCATAGATCATAATATTTATTCATGTAATAAACATTGGTAGTTCTTAAGACATGAATCATAAAGGAATCAAAAAACATTAGCCATGGGAGAAAAACATTATCATAAGACATGAGTTTGTGTATTATATAAGATGATAACTTTGTGAACATGTATTAATAGAAATATGTTCACTCATTAAGTTATGGACATGAAATTAGTCCCTTACATGATCTTGTGGACATGAAACCAGGTCCACACATAATCTTATGGAAATAGAATCTAGGTTTGCACAGAAACTTATAAACATGAAAACTAGGTCCATGTAGAATCTTATGAACATGAAAGATAGATCCATGCATAAAATTTTGAACATGAAATCAGTTTCATGCATAGAATATGTACGATATGAGTTATCCATCTTTACCCAATTCATTGGAGGGATATATAATTTTAGGCCCACCCATCACATACTGAAAATCATACATATGTGTTCCATAAGATCATAAATCATTCATCATATCAGAACCCATGAAAAGAAATGAGTTTAAAAAAATTTAATTATAGCATAATTCATGGAAAATAAATGGGTTTCATAAACATTTCATCCCTTCATCATAACATAATCCCTAGAAAAGTAATGAGTTTCAAAAACAATTCATCACTACATCATAGCATAACTCGTGGAAAAGAAATTGGTTTCAAAAACTTATTCTCTCCATAATAAAAAAACCAACCATAGAAAGAATAAATATGTTTTCATTGGATCTTATCCGTGTTAAAACTTAAGTAAAATCAAATTATGTCATCTAAGATGATAAATTTGTTTAAAACTTTAGTTGGAAAATTTCTTGAGAAAATACCCTTTTCTATTTGAAATGAATTATTTAAAATCTAAAAATTTCCCAAATATTATGGAAAATATTTAATTTTAAAATAACCTTGAAAACTTTTAAATGAAGATTCCAATAATTTATTTTTCATGATGGTAGGAAATTTCATTCGTATCATGTACGTTAAAACAAAGATTCATTTCACATTTTTAGTAAAAGTCAAAGTGACTCATTTGAAAAATGAAAAGAATATTCCATTTAAACAATTTTTTTTTAATTTAAAAATGGGTAAAAATAACATTAAATAATCATAAGATAATCTTAAAAACATTATTTAAAACATTTTTTGAAAACATGGATATGGAAGAATAAGGATGTTCAGCCTAAGAGATAAATAAATGCAGTTTTCCATAAAAACATTATTTTCATATCCTAAGTAATTAAATAGAGTAAAATGAAAGGAAAACATTTAATTTAAAAATATAACTGTAGGATAATAAAATATTTTGGTTTTTATATTTAAATATCAAAAACTTCCCTCAGTAGATACTTTAACATAAACAATCTCAAATAATGTTGAGATTGTGGAATAAACCCTTACCGCTTTGGTAACATTGGAATCATTAACACTATGAAATAATTAAATTAAAATAAATATTTAAATATCATGAATATAAATATAATCATGATATATAATATCAAAGGTTATTATATACACCTCATAAAATAATATAGCTTCATGAGATAACATATTTCCCAAAAAATATAATTTGATATGATAAACCCTTACTGCTTTGGTAACATTTGAATCGTAAACCATATGAAATAAATAGTATTATATGGATATTTAAATCCCCATAAATTTCATAATAATAATCAAAATATTAATTCATTTGTATCATATACACCACCTAAAATAAATAAGTGTTGAATATAGAACGTGTCTCATAGAAATAAAAGTGAGATGAAAACCCCTTACCTCAGGTCCGACTTCCTTTGTATGTGTTCAAGACTCCTATATAATAAATATATATTATATATATATATATATTATAAAAATAACATGTATATAATACCATATATTATTTACTTATAAACTTTTATTACTTGTTTATTAATAATTATTTATTAAAATCATTGTTCTATGTGAGATCTTATTTATTTTTCATGTATGTTTTAGTTCGGTATTTTTGGTCTGTGTAATTTGATCATGATTCCATAATATAAATAATTATAATATATATATAAATATATAAATATAATATATATATATATATTATGAATATTTTTAATCATTCATAAAATATATCAAGTATAAAAAATAATTACACCTTTCATGGAGATGGTAGGTTGTTCATATGCATGAACGTTGTTTACGCTGAATACATCCATAAATTGTATGTTACATACTTTTATTATCAATTTATACTATTTACCAAAATAAAATGAGGCTTCAGACATAAAGTTTAATTAAATCTATCCATATTACCATCCAATTAAAACTAAAATGAAAAAAAAATCGCATCACTTCATGGAGGTGGTAGTCCACACGTATGCATGAGAGGAATTATTTGTTTTCAAAGGATTTAAATGTGAGAATGTAGGTATGACATTATAATTATAAAATAATAATTATTTCATAAATATAATATATAAACTTTAAATAAATCGTAATAATCATCCATTAAATATGGTTATGGAAAAATAATTGTATTACTACATGGATATGGTAAGTCATACTTATGCACGAGCAATACTTTCACTTACCATTTGATGGAAATAGGGTGAATAAATGTGGTTTTTATAATAATAATAATAACATTTTAGAATATTTAAGATATTTAATTTATTATTTTATAAATAATATAACATATTTAGAGGTGGAAAAATAACAATTAAAAAAATTGATCAGTTAAGGCGATTACCTATTCTTTGAAACAACTCCTTTAGATATACTCTTAAGGACCCTTGGGTTGGTAGTTTTGGAATAAAATAACATATATAATGTTTCTATTGGAGTTTTGAAGATATTTTTTCAGGTTTTTGTTGTGATGGAAGGCTCAAAGTGGTGTGAATAAGAGAAAGGTGGGGTTCCCTTTATAATTAGGGGTACGGGTACTCTTGAGATTTCTCAGAATATTAAAATATTAAAAAGTAATTATCAATCAAAATTATTCAAAATGGATAGTTATTCAAATATAAGTTATTATGGGGTCGAAATCCCATAAAAATTATAGGTTTAAGTGGTGTTTTAAATCTTATCTTTTGGTTTAACCCCTTGGTTAACCTATTTTAACCTTAATCGCGGCAACATCTTTTCACTTTTAAAGGGTTATCATTTTACTTATAAAGATAAAATTGGATCCTGGATGTAAAATGGAGGAAATTTTAAACCATATATTATCTAATTTATCCTCTTTCAATATTTTTATGATTTAAAAATAATTTAATAAAATATTATTTTCAAAAAATATTAATAATGTCATTTTTGAAACTATTCATTTAATTTGACATTAAATACACCAAGAAAAAAATGGAATTAAAATATAATAATTTAAAATATCCCAAATAGTTCATATTTATCTAAAATTTCATGGAACACTATAACTAAACCAAATTATATTACTTTTAATATTTTTAAAATCATTTTTTTTATTTTTATATTAATTGAATAAATACTTTATTTGCATTATGTAAACATTTAAGGTAATTATTTAATCACTAAAAATTATAAATAAATTACCATAATTAATTTAATTTCATTATTTAAAAAATTACTTTCAATTATAGTTCATAAAAAGTTTTTTCTCTACATGAACACATAATATATAGTTAAAACTAAGAGGGTGACACTTTCAAACTTTCTTTGCTTTAAATATTATATAAGTCATTTTCATGAAAATGGTAAATTAAAAAATAAATTTGGATCCTAATGTGATAAGGGTTCAATTACCATCATCCAATAACAATGAGGATGAAAAATCATGGCCTTGCCACTTAGTTTTAACCTAGATTAACCCGATTTACCCTTTACTAAGGTGATAAATTTTACCATTGTTACTATTCATAATGCCTGAAAAAAAGGGGCTAATTTACCAAATTTCAAACTCATAAAACCAAATATTGAATCCATTTTTTAAGATTAAATTTCTATAAGTGGTATAAATTAATTTATTATTAAAACATAAAAATTCAATGAAAAATAGTTTATCAGAAAAATGCCTTTTAAGTATGAAAATGTTTTTATTCCAAATTCAAGTATAAATTTTATTCCAAACATAATAATTGTAATATTTTTAATAAAAATTAAATAATAAAATTTTAAAACTAATACAAAATATAATTTTACTTTTTATTTATTTTAAAGAAAATACATTTTTCAAAAAATCGATATTTTTCACTATTCATTAAAAAATCCAACTTTTCAGAAAAATAGCAAAATTTCACCATAGGAAAATTTTTATATGAATATTAAAAAATAATATCCTTTTTATAAAATAATTTTTTTATAATTTTTATAAATTAATTATAATATTTTCTCACAAAAGCAATAAAACCCATTTTTAAAGAAAACATATTTTTTTGAAAAATAAATTGACTTTACTAAATATTTAGTGATTATTTACTAAGAATTTATAAATAAATTTATATTGAAAATTACCATTATATATATATCATATGGTATTTAATCCTATTCATACCCCCTAATTTTAACAACTTGGTTATAACGGTCACATAATAATATTTCATGGATCATTTAAGATCAGAGTAACGTGTAATGAAAGCTATAAAAGAAATTAAAAAATATATATTTCATAAAATATCAGTGTTACATTCCCCCAACCCACCCCCCCCCCCACCCCACCCCTCCCCACACCCCCATTAATAAATTGAATCTTTATAGTTTGAAATTGTTATTGTTAATCAAAGTTTTGATATTTGGAAAGTAATTTGTGGAAACCCACATTATAAAAAGGGTTAATAAAAATTATTCTTAAAGAAGGAAAGGGAAATATGAAGTTCATGTAGGTTTCTTAATAGTATAAAATTAGTGGTAAGTGAAAATATATACATTTAAGATAAAATTAACACACAAGGATAGATATATAGTAATAGATAACATGGTCGGGAGAAATTGAATGACCATAAAACCATATATCTGTGATAGGTGAAAAGACCATAAATTCATAGGAAATAAATGTAAGAGTATAACATTTTATTTCAAAAAAAAATTCCTAAATTTTAGGTATGAGGATAAATAACACGTGAAAATATACTTACTTTATTTATTTCCATACTACAAGCTAAATTTCATCTTCTGGTTGTGCTTGGATAAATTTCATCTTCATCTCTCACTCCAATAAATGAATATTAAAGATTAATTATTCATGTGTTATGAACTTTTAATGGATAATAATATAAATAAAAGAATTATTAGTCATTCCTTATATCTCTATATTTACCAAACCCAAAATTACTTGAATAGGTTATCCAATATGATAAATCATATTCTAACCTCAAATAATAACACCCAAATTTCAACATAATCCATACCATAAATAGTTAACCTTAATAATCATCCAAAATGTTTTCGATCAAGATTTAAACCCAAAGATGATTTTATCCCATATACTTCCATGATCAACATATAAATATTTTTAATCACTTATAAAGTCTCATACCAAAATGTATATACCATGATTGTATATACTAATTATTTCCCGAAATAAATTCAAAATAAATTCATATATTATTCTAGAGGATAAGTCACCCCTTATTTATTAAATAGGATCTTATATTATCCAAAAATATTTTCATTATAATTTTAGGTTCATCCTTGCACTGATATACGCTCATAGGTTGATTTACAATATCAAATATGATTTTGTTGTTATAGAAATTTATACAGGATATGTATAGTGAGAGTTAATAAATTATCGTAATCACATAAAATTTTACTAAAGGATAATATTTTCATAGGGCTTATTTATAAAAACATAAACATTTAATCCTAAATTATTGAGTGGAGATTAATTGTTCCCCGACTATCATGATTCACTTCAACTATTCTAATTTCATAAGATTTTCCTTTTTTCTTTTGAAATCAGAGGTTTTTGTGGAATATTGTCTTCATTGTCCCTTGAATTAGGGAATTATTTTTCATAATACCCAAAATATCTTCATTTATAATGATGAAGTTTGATTGGTTTCTTCTATTGATATCTCTCTATTCATTTCATTAACTATCCTCTTCACATCACTTTGAAATTATTCTAATTTATGTCTAAGCTTCCCATATTTGAAATATATTTTTGTTCCTTTCAAGCATTCACCTGAGTTCTCCTTCCCTAATTTTTAGTAAGTAGGAGGTTGAAACTTTTTCTTCCCTCTATGTGAAAAACCACTAGTCTACCATGAAGAACTATCCTACTTTTCTTATCACAAGAACCTTTAGTGTTTTTGGATTCTATTTACACCATCAATGAACATATAAAAATTTCTTCATAGCTTCCAACATACCTTATAGCTAATTCCTTTCAAAGACATGGTTTAAAAACACTAAAAATCAGAAAAAAAAAATCATTAATAGGTTATCATTAAAGCTAAATAATAACTTTAAATTCTTGTAAAATTTTCCTCATAGGTACTAATTGATTCTTCATCCTTATTCTTAATCTTAAGTAATTACTATTCAATTTTTTTTATGAATAATATGAGGGAATTACATACTAAGAAATATTTCCTTAAACTCATCCCATTACATGGATTCAATTTCTTCATATTTTCTCATATTCTAAGTAAGATTCCACCATTGATCTACTTCACCTTCCAAATGATAGATAGCTAGGAAAACTTTTTCATTGTCTAAGCACTGAAGAATAGAAAATATATTTTCCATAACATTGATCCATTTATCAGCAACCAGTGGATCAGAAGACCCATAAAAGGAGGGTGTGTGTTGTTGCATAAAATATTTAATAGAATGTTACTCCCAACTTAGTTCATTTTTAAGTTCAAAATTATCCATGTTAACACCAATATCTTTAGATATTTGAGTAATAATAGTCACCAGATATTATATTCTAGCTATTAAACCATTTTTCTGCTCATGAGGATGGTCATTACATTAGCCATAACATTCATTTTTACATGATTACTTTGGTTTCCATGCTATGAATAAAACCAAATATCATAGTGTGAGAAATGATTATCATAGTGGACAACCACATGATCATTAAAAATCATTCATTTAATGTCTAAATCAAGACACCTTGTTTTTAATCTATGACACCTTAGGCTTAACTTAGGTCATCCATGATCATTACCAAAACTATAGGATATTATCCTATACTTAGAATTATCCATAGGGTTCTCTCTAATGTGTTATCATCATATTTTATAATGGTTAACTATACCTTTCTCTGATACTAACTATAGTGATCCATACTTTCTATACATAGATATTACGTCATATTAGATTAATATTCAATACATAACATAATGATATATTCCCAAATCATATTGACATGGTATATTTGGAAACTTGAATGCATAAAAAACTATTTTATAAGATATCGGCATCATCTCCAACCTAGTTCATCATAACTAGCACCATTATTGAAAATATCATATACAATACCTTTATTCATAACCTAAGTAAAAGAAAACATAATAAAGTTTTAGCTTGGATGCTCAATAAGGGTAAAAAAGGGAGACATTAATGATCACTTGAGTATAAAATGAGAATAAGAGTATGATAACATGATCATAAAATTTTAAATTCATACCTTATATATCATAGATCAAATTTTTGAGTCATGGAAAAAATCTTGGAAGTTCATAAGACATGAATCTTAAAGTAATCGAAGAACATGATCCATGAGAGAATAATATTAGCATAATACACAAGTTTTTGGATTACAAAATATTATAACATTATGAACATGTATAAATATAAAAAAGTTAAATCGGTAAGGTAAGTACATGAAATCAAGACCTTATATAAATTTATGGACATGAAATCTGGTAAAAGCATAATCTTATGGACTTGAAATCTGTGTTCATTCATAAACTTAATGAGATAAAACCATGTCCACAGATAATATTATGGACATGAAAGTTAGATCCATACATAAAATTGCGAACATGAAATTAGTTTCACGCATAACATATTTAACTCATGAGTTATCCATCTATACCCATTGCATTGGAGGGTTATATAATTTTTGGCCTACCCTTCACATAATGAAAATCATAAATATGAGTTTCATGAGATAATAAATCATTCATCATATGAGAACCCATGGAAAGAAATCAGTTTCATAAATATTTCATCATAGCACAATCCATGGAAAATAAATGGGTTTCATAAACATTTAATCACTTCATAGTAACATAACCCATGAAAAAATAATAGGTTTCATAAAAATTTAATCACTTCATCATATCATAACTTGTGTAAAAGTAATGGGTATCATAAAATTATTATCTTCATAATCATAAACCATCCATAGAATAAATAAGTATGGTATCATTGTATCATAACCCTAGTAAAACTTAAGGAACGTCCAAGGTTGTCATCTTAGATGAAAAATGCCTTCAAAATATTAGTTGGAATATTTCCTAGAGAAAATATCCTTTTCTATTTTAAATAACTTACTTAAAATTGAAAAAATTTCCCAAATATTAAGGAAAACATTTTATTTGAAAAGAAAGATGAAATTTTGAAAAATAATATTCAAAGCATTGAGTGGTCATAATGGTGGGAAAATTTGTTCATACTGTGTAAGTTAAAAAAAAGATTCCTTTAACATTTTTTGTAAAAAGTCAAAGTACCTCATTAATAAAATGATGATAACATTCCATTTAAACCATTTTTAAAAATTTAAAACATGGGTAAAAATTAATTTAAAGAAATCATAAGAGAATAGTAAAAACATTATTAAAAATATTTATTGAAAACATGGATATGGAAGAAAATGTATTTTTTGGTGAAGAGAGAAATAAAAAAATAAAGTTGACTTTCCTTAAAAAATTATTTTATTATCTTGAGTAATGAAATATAATAAAATGAAAGGAAAACCTATTATTTATAAAAATAACCATAGGATAAGAAAATATATTGGGTTTGAGATTAGAAGATCAAATAATTCCCCTAGTGGAGACTTTAATATAAACAATATCAAATAATATTGAGACTATGAAATAAACCACTACCACTTTGGTAAATTTTGAATAATAACCCCATAAAGGAATTAACATAAAATTTTTAACATCCTGTTACCATATTTCAGGTATTTTCCATCTCTTTACTTGTTTCCTCTTTAATTTAAAGCATCTTGGGAACCCTGAGGATGGAGAGAATTTACTGGGGAAAATAACCTAAATTTCAGGGATGTATGATTGTTTGAATTAACGATGTCTAGTTATAAATGTGTTAATGGATTTTCAGGGTTCTCCCAAAGTTCAGAGAATGACCGAGGTGGTTTTGGTTTTTTGGTAATAATATACTATTTTTGTAGTCTACTAGGAAATTACACACCATGTAACTGATTTACATGTCATGTATTTGATCATCAGGCTCGTTTCATGAACTACATACATAGTATGAAAGAGTACATGTCATATAATGTTAAAAATCAGGTTTTTATTAAAAATATGATGGGTTTTTTAGCATATATTTACCCCTTAGATTACATGAAATTTAATGGGATTAAATGTCATGTAATCATTGCGAGTTGATCTTTTAGTGAATTGAACAGCTGATGCTTATTTCATTCAGCTACAAGTTTTTTTCACTCAACCTAGAGCTCTTCTCAAGTGATTTTAGTAACCTCTATTCATTCCATATTGATTCATTTAGTGTTGTATCATTATGGAAGTTGTGTTGCATCTATCCAGGTAATATATTCCTCTTATATCTTCATTTCCTTCGATTTTAGTAGTTCCTTTTCATTGTGTTATTAGATCTGTAGATCTATAGTAATACTTCTCTAGATTTATTTCTGGATCTATTGTGTGATCTGGTTCTGGGGGTCGATCCTTTATTGGTTACAGTGCAGTAGGTGTGTGTTATTGAGGTATGTTGTGATCATTCCACTTTTCCAAACCTTTTTTTAAATTGAATCAATTATGAGTTGTGTGAATTGGTTATAAGGCCTCCATTGTCATTGTTTTGTTCTTACATGTTGATGGATCCCTTTACAGGCATGTGCGACTGAAGTATGAGGTATGTTATCTTGTCTCTAGCCTGTGTTGGTGAAATTTATTTATCTAGTTTTTATAAATTTTTTTATAAATAAAATTTAATTATTGACTAATTTATTTTTATATATATAAATGGGTTTTTGATAAAATATTGTTCCCCTAGTTTTGGTAAATTAAAATGGTTTTTCAAAGAATTATGAAATGGTTTTGTCAAATTATTTTCAAAGCATGGTTTTATGAAATGGTTTGATTAAATGGTTGCAAAATAGATAACATGGGAAGCCTTGGGTACTTATTTGTAGGTATAGTAATAGGCATCATACACTATTGATGGGTTCACTCATGGGGTGTTCTATTGCTCCTTAAGCTTGTTGTTCTTGGGACATGTTAGACCCATTGGTGGTCACTTTCTAGGGTGTTCCTCTACTCTATATATTTGATTAATATGTCTAAATACTTGATGTGTGTGATTTTATATGTTATTTATGAGTGTACTAGATATCATAACCAGTGTGATCCTTGGCATGATTTTATATATGCTTTGTCTTGTACTATTTCAGTTGTACTTTCATGGATTTAATATGATATGTGATTCTTAGTTTAGTTTGTTTTGATATATCTACATTGATATATGTATATGAAATTATTTGAACTAATTTTCCTTCTTTATTTGGAAATATGGAGAAAGGTAAAATTAATTTTTTGATCATGAATTTCATAAAAAAAATTATTAAACTATATTTAATGCCTTATTTTCTTTAAAATTGGGACTACCTAGATTATTGTTCAGTGACTTGACAAGGAACACCTGAGTGGGATCCTACTAAGCTCGTTATATGACACCCTACACACCCCTTTGGAAGTGCATATACCTTATTATTTATTTAGATATCGGGAAAGGAAAGGTGATGCAGTGAGGTGGTGAAGTTTTTTTTTCAGCTGAGTTTGGTGAGCTGGTGATGAGATGGTAGGAGTTTCCCAATGATATTACATAGAGACTATTGGAGTAGCTATTTTAGTTTTGTCATCCTTTGAAGTTTGACTTGTATCTTGGATATTCTTTTTCTACCTTTTCAGTTGTATTATTTCCATTATTCTATATTTGTTATGTTATATATATTCATGTTTTCCCATTATTTCTTTTTGTGTTTGTATATATGTAACATTTTTTCCTTTAGGTTAGGAAACATTGTTCCCATTTCTTGTTTCTAATACCCGGGTTCTAGTCTCCAGCCCAAGGGAATCCGGAACTCCCTTCGAGTATATGGAAATTCGAGTTGGGTACTAGTTTGAGAGGGTATCCAGGTTGGGTTTATCGCAGTTTGGTATCAGATGTGGTTTTTACTCAAGATTCCTTGTCTTGGGATGTTTGATAGATTTGAGATAGGATTTCTAAGACTTGAGAGGTAGGTTATAGGGATTTCCTGGCTATCTCTTATCATGATGACACTCAAGTTACCAAGGGATATTGGGATGTGTGTCTCATGTTTTTTTTATTTTAATATCATTTTTATGGGTTTTCTGGTTTGAACTAATATTATTCTATCTCTGATCATTCCTTCTATTTCGATGTTCACTAGTATGCCTCTATAATGTTTTCCATAGGTTCAACAGGTGGTTGTAGTTGATTCTCATCAAGGGAATATGCTACTTAATCAAATTTTTATCAAGGATATCATTCAGGAAGTTCATTCTATAGACCAAAATGAATCACAGGTTCAGAATGTATTTTTTGAGGTATATCTAAGAGCTTTAGGAGAAAGATATTTATCATGGGATTTCTTTCATTAAATCCACCATTCTTTAATGTTATGAATGAACCTAAAGATTTTGAGGAATGGGTAGACAAGATTGGTCATATTTTAAACTTCTTAGATACATATGAGATTATCAAGGTGAAGTGTGTGGTGTTCATACTTGAGGGTCTCAACAAGAAATGGTGGGATTCCATGGGACAGAAAGATAGAAACATGGGATTAGACTGGAAGGGTTTCATGTCACTCTTCTTCTAGCTATTTTTTCCAAATTCACTGATGATGTAGAATTATATGGAGTTTGTCTCTTTGCAGTAAGGAGAGAACATAGTGTTGGCGTACACCAATCATTTTTCTAAGCTGCTTTGTTTTTCACTGGAGGTAGTAAAGAATGACTAGCTTAAATATCAAAAGTACCTTCAAGGTTTGTGATTAAATATCATACAGTGGGTATTTATAATGAAACTTTTGACCTATACGGAGACATTATACAGGGATATGATGGATGAGATTAATATTTCATGCAAGTTTGCATATTATACCTCTTTTATTCCACCCAATAGATACTTTATTATCATGTAGGGGAAGAAGAGGAAGTTGAAATATCATAAAAGGAGTGGTGAAGGTGGTTCTCAGAGGTAGGTCTCCTCTTCTCCTTTAGTTCTAGTAAGCAGTGTGCCTCTAACTTTCTATCAGTGTGGTAAAGTCTAACACAACAATAATTCTTGTCCTTCACCTGTAAATATGTGTAATAGTTGTGGATGTTATGGTCATCTTCAGCATTTCTATCAGGCTATGTCTACCCCTTGATATAGTTATAGATCATCAGCTCCAAGGGATATTGTGGTGCAATTACATGCTTCAAATACTACAAGGCTCTATCCATGGGACTCATGAGTGATGCACCTTCATATGGTAGATGAGTTTCTAGTGAAGGTAGATGTGGGTCCATCAATAGTGATAGGTACTATCTTTATTTCATCTTTAGTAGTGATTAATTTATTTTATACTAGATATTCCCACTCATTTATATATGGTCATTTTTTAGATATGCTTAAACTTATAATAGATATCATGTCCTTTTTCATATAGTTAGTGATACTGCTTGGAAAGAGGAAAGATCAGGGGTTGTGGTTTCCATCTTCTGCATTATCGATAGTTGATCTGAAGTTAGTCTGGGATTTTATTGTTCTTGATTTGGATCTATTTGACACTATTATTGGGATATATTTTCTTGTTGATAATCATGATTAGGTTGATTTTTAAGATCATAATGTATCATTTCTTGTGACTGACGAGAGATCATAGGTGTTTTAGGGAGAGTGGTATCTGAGATTTGGTCATGAATGATCTTACCACCTAGATCTCATGAGTTTTTTTTCTACTATGATATTTCTTCACAATGAAGTTTATTCTATTGTAAATCTTCCCATTATTTTTTGGGACTTTCCTAATGTTTTCCCATATGATTTCTTTGGGATTCCTCAAGAGAGGGAGGTATATTTTATGATTGACTCGGTGCTAGGTACGAAGTCAATTTCAATACCTTCTTATCATATAGAACCAGAAGAGATTAAAGAACTAAAATTTTAATTGGATGATCTGATGGAGAAGTGTTTTTTTCTCCCTAGTGTTTCTCCTTGTACATCCCCTATTCTCTTTTCCAAGAAGTCAGATGATTCACTGCAATTGTGTGTAGACTATTGGAAGTTTAACTGGGTAACATTTACTAATAAGTATCCTTATCCTCATGTGAATGATTTTTTTGATCATTTAAAGTGGGAAAGTGGTTTTGGATGGTCAATATTTGATTAGGTTATCATCATATCAGAGTTTGGGAGTCTAATATACTGAATAAGGCTTTCAGGAAAAATTATGTCCATTGATAATATCTTCTGATGTTTTTTGGTCTAACTAAAAACCCAACAGTTTTTATGGATTTTATGAATTAAATATTTCATTTGTATCTCAACACTTTTTTGGCAGTGTTAAAGGTTGTTATTTTGGTTTATTCAAGATTTATTCATGAGCATGAGCACCATATGATTTTGGTTTTGGAAATCCTGAGGATTCACTATTTTTATGGAAATATTTCAAAATTAAATTTATAATTCAAGAAGTAAATTTATTAGGGTACGTGATTTCTGATAATGGATTGTCATTTTTTCATGAGAATGTGAGGGTTGTTTTTTCATGGGAAGAACCACAATTTTTTTTTTAGATTCAGAACTTCCTTGGTAATTCTAGATACTATTGATGGATCGTCAAGGATTTCTCAAATTTGGAGTCACCTTTGACTATATTACTAGGAAGGAGGTGAAATTTATATGGGATGAAAAGTATCGATATTATTTTTATGGTTTGAAAATACTTTTAACATCGGGTCCAATTTTGATCTTACCTGATACTAGTAATGGGTGTGTGGTTTTATGTGATGCTTCTAGAATTTTTTGGGTTGTGTTCTTATGTGGGATGTTCATATAATGGATTAAAGATCTTGTTATCTTTGAACCAATGAGAATAATCACCCCATACATGATTTAGATCTTGTCGCAGTTATGTATTTCATTAAGTGTTCGCAACACTATCTATTTAGGGATAGGTTCATAGTTATTTATAACCATAAGATTTTGAACTATATATTTTCTCAAAAATACTTGAATCACATATAGGGGTAGTGGGTGGAATACCTTTAGAATTTTGACTTTGATATCACCTACACCCTCGGGAAGGCGAATATTGTTACAGAAACTTAGTTAGAAAGTTCCATCACAAGCTATTTTGGAATTGAAGGAAGAGGGAACCTTATGGGTATTTTTTATCAATTGTGTCTAGATTGTTATGAGGATATTTTATGTATAGTATTAACTAGTTTTCAATTATCATCATCTCTTATCGATCCTATTTTGCGGAGTCAGTAGTAAGATGATGAGTTCAGAGGAATTTGAGAAAACCTATATGGTGGGGAGACCATTTCTAGCTAATCTCTCTCTTCATATGTTATTATCATTTTTAGGGATCGGTTTTTAATCCTAGAATCTATGAGGAGCTCAGTTTTTTTAATATCATATTTATTTTTGGTCAATTCATCCATGAACTATGAAGATTTATTATGACATTATATAGTGATTTTGGTGGCTGGGTATGAAACAATACATTATTGATTACGTTTCCCACTATTACACCAGCCAAAAGATAAAGGAAGAGAATATGAAACCTTCTAGTTTTCTATAGTATCTTTAAGTGTCGGTCTAGAAATGGGATGAGGTATCCATGTATTTTTTTTGGATTACCATGGATTCCCTAAGGGAGGAATTCTATATAGGTGGTGATTGATTGGTTGATAAAGTTGTCTCATTTCATTCTGATTAGGGACACCACTAAAGATAAAGATCTAGGTAAGTTATATGTGACGGAGATTATGAGGTTACATGGGGTTTCTTCTACCATCACTTCAAATAGGGATCCTGGATTTACTTAGAGTTCCTAGAGAAGTATCTAGGAGGTGATGGGTAATTAGTTCATGTTGAGTACAACTTATCATCTATAGAAAAACAGTTAGATAGAGCATACTATTCATATCCTAGAGGATATAATCCATGCCTGAGTCTTGTATTTTTGTGGGTCTTGGGATAGCTATCACACCTATATTCTTAAATAATGTTTTTTATTTTTATTATTTTTAACTTTATCTAGATTGAAATGATTTGTCGAGGTTCAGGCCAGGGCCAATTAAATTTTTGTGCTTTTGTTGATAAATAGGCTTTTTGGATTGGTAATGTCCATCACATAGGTAGGGCACAGAAAAAGCCACATGGCTTCACCAAATCATAGTGTGTCCAGCCTAGTGCGCTGTTAGTTGATTAATTAACTGAATAGACAACAAAGTAAATGCAAAATGAAAAGAATAACTTAAAATGATTTTATAGTAGTTTTAATAATAATAGTAATGGTAATAGTAATAATAAAAATATTAAGATTATTATTATTAAGTTTATTATTATTATTATTAAGTTATTATGAATATTATTATTATTATTTGATTTTATTATAATTCTTATTAGGTTTATTATTATTTATTAAAGTTATATGTAATTATTTTTTCTATTTTATATTTTTTTATTTATTCTTTCCCCTCATTTACTGCTTCCTCCCCATATCCCCTTCACACATCCCCCCTCCCCCCTCCCCCTGTTCACTTCCTCTCGCATGACTCACTGGAATTCCCCCCCTCTCTGACACACCTTATCCCCTCCTCACAAGTTCCCTCAGACGGACCTCCCTTCGGAAGACATCCCTCCTCATGACCCCCCCCCCCCTGTCCAAGCCCTTTTTCCCCACGATGCCACCTCCCGGCCTCCCTCTCTGGGTCAGATTTCAATTGGTTTCCACCGAATTTTCGTCTGATCTTTCAAGTTATGGGTTTCTCCCTTCTTATCCTTCCATTTCTAGTCGATTTTAGGTCTCCCCATTTCCCTAAAGAAATTTTGCAGAACCCTAATGTGTTTGGGGATTTTCTTTTGATTTAATCTTATTATTTAGGGTTTTTCAGGTTCCATCGAGGCTGGTTCTAGCCACTGTCATCCAGGGCAGTGGGTTCTCCATGGTTTTCAAGTAAGTATTTTTTAATTTCTTCATTGTGGATTTTTTTTAATTTAGGGGTTTTATGATTTTTGAAATTTCGACAATTTATTTTGGATGAGTGGTCTATTCTACAGTGTTTTGAGTTGTTGGTAAAAAAATTTATATAGTGCATTGAACTCTTCTTTGTGGTTTCGAGTCGTTAGGTCTAAGGTGACTCGCCTGTGTGTGCATAAGTATATATTTATATGTGGGTTCCCCTGATACATTTATAATCATCCATGGTAGTGAATGTACTTTTATAGGGCTAGGTGTTCCCATGTATATATATGAAAATTCATATGTAGGTGAGCGGTGACTAGTATATGCATATAAAAATTTGTGTAATGATCCCCTTGAAAATGTTCATGTCCATGCGGGTGTGTGTATAGGGGATAGGTGTCCTTATATGTATGTGAAAGTGCATATTCCTAGTGGGGTAGCAGCAACGTTTAGTTAGAAAGTGCCAAGAGCTGAAAGTTTGGTTGGGTTCTACCCTAAGGTAGTTCCCCTATGCCTATTCTATTGATTTTAATTCCATAATTTCTTGCACGTTTTAAAAATATGTTTTATACTTAAAATATATACACATGCTATGAAATTTGGCTGCGGTTTAAAGAAATGATTATGCCTTTGTTTTGGAAATTGAAATGTATTTATTACTCCCTTTGGTATTAAGTTACTTTTCTTGAAAAGTGATTTCCTAATTGGTTTTGAATTGGTAATGAATATTTTCCAAGGCATTTTTCATCTCGACTGATTAGTTATAAAAAGTGTTCCTTGTATGTAATTAAGCCTGTTTGGCACCATAGGAATGGTTTATGAAAAATAAAAACCACTCTTGAGGAATGACCCCTTGTTTTAGAAAATGAAATGTGTGTTAAATGTGTGATTTTTGATATATTCCTAGTAAAGAGGCTTGTGCATTTTTGTGTGATGGAAAATGGGGGATGTGCTTAAGGAGGGATATCATTGGTGAGAGGTTGGATGTTTCTTTAAGTAAATAAAATTATAGGTACGCATTTGTTTGCTTGATAAAAACTCACCACCACTTGAGATGGAGCACAATGGGAAACATGTTTATCTAGGTGGGAAGACTAGTATTATAACTCTAGATGATACAGAAGTGGTTCATCCCAGTTTCGTCTAGCAGGATTGACGCTGCAATGATAACTAAACATTTGTGATGATTGGAGACCACTAGGTTATGGGTGTGTTTCCTACTAGTGGATTGTGCACGAGAACATTGATCGTTGTGGTTCCTATGCCACATTTCACTAAGGTAAAAGGATCCAAGGTCCCCAACTAACATTAGTTACATAGATATTTCCCATGGTTCTCATTTATGACACAGTGTTTGTGAAATGATTTTTCATTTTTTTTCTTCAAAGTTTGTTTCCTTCATTGAAAAGTCCATGTTTTTTATTTGAACTATTTGCCTTTAATTTTGTAATGTTAATGTATGTTTGGAAACTATTTTGAAAAATATAGTGGAATAGAAGCGCTTTCTTTAAAAATGTAAACTTTTAATTAGAATTTGTAAATAAACGAAAACATTATTTTATTATGTCTTATTTTTAAAACAGAATGTTTTGGATTTATTATAAATGGAAGGAGCATAGGGTTTTTTTGTATCTTGGAATTCAAACTGAGAATCTCGGTGCTCACACCTACTTTACTTTTTTGTTTCAGGTTCCTCTAGTTTTGGATCACACTTGCAGCGAGTGTGCTTCTGTGTTTGTTGATGACCCACGAGGTTACTTGGAAGTATGTTTAGCCTCCCATATCTATTTTTATTTCCACTGCTAGTGTTGTATTTTTTTCATTATGTTTAAATTTCGGTATTTATCTATATTTTTTAGGGGATAAATCATTCCCAACAAGTTTATTTTGATGCCCAGTACTAGTTTCCAACCCATGGGGATCAGGAACGCCCTTCGGGCCTTGTCACAGGCTGACTTGGGTGACAGGTTCAGGCTCGACCCGGGTTGGTTCATGACAAAATGGTATCAGATGGAACCCTTTTTATTTGGGTTGTTAGGTATCTTGGTTATTAGGTGTGTTGATACTCAAGAGGTAGGTGTGGGAAGGATGTCATGAACCCTTGCTCGTCCCGATCCTTGAGTTTCCGGGGGTAGTCTCGGATTTGAATTCTTCTTTTTCTTGGTGTTTGTAGATAAAGAATGACAAAGGAAGTGATCTGGTGTTAGGAGATGAGATTTCATTGAGTAATGACCCATGTACAGCCTAAGTGTATGGTTCAAGATACTTCCTGTGGTGGATTATCACTCAGATCATTGTATTCTAAGCCATGTTAGCAGGTTGGCATAGCCACTAGTCCCTTATTTTTGGAATTTTTTATGTGATTTATGTTTAGGATTAGTGTTGAGTGACTTGAGTGGATTTCAAAAATGAAAATGGTTCATTGAAAGGGGGTTTTCAAAAGGGAATATGGTTTTGGAGTGGAAAAGTGGTTTTGAAATGGAAATTGTTTTCTTCTAATGGAATTTGTGGTTTCAAAGGGAAAATGGGAGGTGTTTTAGAAGTTGTTTTGGGATTTTGGTAACATTTTTTGGAATGTGAATTGGAAAATTTTTGGGAATTTGGAAATGTATTTCTTTAATGATAAGTGACATTTTCAAATTGGTTGAGATTTTTTGCTTGATGTTGAATGATACATTTTGAAAATGAGATGTATTGTGAATTAACCCTTGGTATTCCAATGAGGGATCACATATATGGTGGTACGCATATAGAAAGTGATAAATTGGTGGTATGTTCGGATGGGTGCTTGAGCTAGCAGATATATATGTGTGTGTGTGTGTGTGAGAGAGAGAGAGAGAGAGAGAGACTTCATATAATACCAATGGTGGGTATTTAAGTTGTTTTTTGCTGAAAAATAGTTTTCAAAAGGGGTAATTTAAATGTTTTGAAAAGTGAATGAGTAATTGTTTAGTGTTCTCTTTTCATGTTTGGTATCCTTTTTTGTGGGATCATGGTTTTGACATACTGAATTTTGGTCGGAATGGTGGTTTGAGTTTTAGTTTTAGTTTGTGATTGAAGTGTGGAATTTTGATTTATGATGAGTTTTGATTCGACTTTATGCCACTTTTTTGGTTATGCTATCCAGAAAAGTCCCAGAGGATTCTAGTGAGTCTCTTATAGTTGTTGGTTCTACCCAGACTCATAAAAGATTGGGGTAATTGAGTTCTTTTCAGTTATTGTCTATCTTCCATGGTGACTGTGATCTATTGAAAGCAGCTGACTAGATTTGTGAAATAATTGGTGTTTTCGTGTTATTGGAAACTCCCAAATGTATGAGATTTCGTACTAGTTCTGGTTTATTTTAAGGTTAAAATTTGGATTGGTCAAGGAGATAATCCTAGCATCGTTTCATGATAGGATGTCTTGGAAGGTTTTTAGGACCACTTTTGTCCAATGGTTTATACCTGAGGAGGAGAAGGTGAGGAAAGTGGTAGAGCACGTGAGGGGCCAGAAATACCAATGAACTATAGAGGAAAACATTGAGAATCTCAAGGAGTTGGTTCCTTTTTCTCCTAATATAACATCGTAGAATCAATTAATTTTTCACTGGTGTGGGGTCTCAATCCAAGGTTCAAGGGATGATTCTTTCTAGTGCTTAAAAATGTTCCACATCTGGTGAAGAGATTGAACTAGAGGAACCTATCTCAAACAAGTCTTCTTGTCACTTAAATCTTCTATTAGTCAGGACATTCTCTTGTTTTCTTCTGGTGTGGAGAATTTGGGTACTTTAAGTCCACTTGTTGTCATTCTCTGAAGGCTTTTCATTGGTGTGGCTGTTTAGGACACTTGTAGAGGTTCTGCTAGTGGCATCGTTAGAAGGAGTCTCGACCGGAGGATGTCAGCTCCTGACTATAGGGTAGCAGATTCTTTAAGGCATCATAGCTCCATCCAAATGTCTCAGAGTGAAGCTTTTCACATAGTAAAGAATCGTTGGGTGTGGGGAACCTTGGTCTAGATTTTTTCTCCAGTGCTGAAATAGGGATGGTTTAAATTTCTCTGTTATAGCTCCCTTGTCTTTGAATATTCTATTTTTATGTAAGAGGTGTAGAGGTCTCTTTTTCTCATTATGGTCTTTGTTCTTTGAATACCCAACTTTAGTTGTAAGATGGTGTGGTGATCTTGTTTTCTTGTAATTCTAGTAGTTGTGTCTCCACAAATGTGAGCTTTTAAGGTTGTCTTTTTGTGGATGTGAGTCTCTAGATGATATATCTCCTGTGTGTCTAGCTCCTTTGGTGACCCATTCTTATTTTAGTATGTGTTCGTTTTGGAGATACATGCATCTTGGGCAATAATGAAAAGGGGTTTGGTCTAACATTTGGTTTGGGGTCTTTCGTCAGGGACCCCTTGTGGTGGGGGTTCGGTTTATGTAGAGAGTGCATGGGTCAGTTTTTGTTGGGTTTCCCAGATTGGTCTGTACTAGTTGGCCTAAGTTGTTCGGTTCTTAACTGGTGGGAAGATCCACCATGGATCTTTCCATGCCTTCTTTGAGATTTGGTTTGTGTGGGAGTTTGGGTCCGTGTTGGAAATTTCCTCTTTCGTTCAAGTGAGCACTTCTAAAGTTAGCTCGTGTTGAGAGTATCAATGTTGGTTGTGGTATTCAGGTTCTTGTGGTAGCGAGAACCCTCCTCATTTTTTGATGTCTCTTCTTAGTGTAGTTTCCCTTAGAGCTGGTTAGGTGTAACTAGTGGAGTGAAAAGTCACACTGAGGTTGTGATTTCATTGGCCTCATTCAGTTTAGAACTCGAGTTTGATTTCTCATTTAACAAAGTGACTTTCTAGGGGAAGAAAGTTTTTTTGGTGGGGAGAATTTTCACACCCTGATTCTTAAAAAAATATTTTTTTTTATTTTATAATTTTATCTGGTTTGAAATTCTTTGTCGAGGTGCGGGTTGGGCCTGATTAAATTTTTGTGCTTTTTTAGATAAATGGTCATTTTGGATAGGCAATGTTTGGATCAAGGGAAGGGCATGAAAAAATCCATGTGGCTTTTCCAGATTATTGGGTGTCCTGCCAAATGCTAGGTTAGTTAATTAATTAACTGAATGAATAACTAAGCGAACACAAAATAAAATGAATAAAATAAAATAACTTTTGAGTTATTTTAATATTAATAATAATAACAACAATATTAAGATTATTATTATTATTAAGTTTATTATTATTATTATTAAGTTATTATGAATATTATTATTATTATTATTATTATTTGAGTTTATTATAATTCTTATTAGGTTTATTATTATTTATTTTATTTTATTTTATTTTCTATTTTCTAT
This sequence comes from Viscum album, assembly GCA_963277665.1. NCBI lineage: Eukaryota > Viridiplantae > Streptophyta > Magnoliopsida > Santalales > Viscaceae > Viscum > Viscum album. The sequence goes on along the minus strand of OY728128.1, from coordinate 252,908,088 downwards.
TTTATTTATTTATTTTTTCCTTCATTTCCCTCTTCCTCCCCTTATCCCCTTCATGCTTTGCCCCCCTCCCTCCTTCTCACTTCCTCTCGCATGACCCGCCAGTGGTCCCCCCCCCTCTCCGACTTACATTCTCCCCTCCTCACGAGTTCCCTCAGACGTACCTCCAATTAGGCAACCTCCCTCCTTGAGACCCCCCTAGCCAAGCCCTTTCTACTCACAACACCAACTCCTAATCTCCCTCTTAGACTCAGATTTCAACTTGTTTCCATCAGATTTTGGTCTGATCCTTTAAGTTATGGGTTTCTCCCCTATTCTCCTTCCATTTGCAGCCAATTTTAGGTCTCCCCATCGCCCTACTCAAATTTTTCTGAACCCTAATGTGTTTAGGGTTTTTATTTTGACTGAATCTTTTTATTTATGAATTTTCTGGTCCTATTGAGGCTGGTTCTAGCCACTTTCATCTAGGGAAGTGGGTTCGCCATGGTTTTCAGGTAAATAATTTTGAATTTATTCATTGTGGATTTATTTTAATTTATGGGTTTTATGATTTTTGAGTTGTCAATTATTTATTTTGGGTGTGTGGGTCTTTTCCGTGGTGTTTTGAGATGTTGGTAAAAAAATTATATAGTGTGTTGAACTCGGATTTGCAGTTTTGAGTTGTCGGGTCTAAAGCGACTCACATGCATGTTCATAAGTAAGTATATATATATGTGTGTGTGTGTGTGTGGCTTCCCCTGTTACATGTATAATCATCCATTGAAGTGAATGTATATGTATGGCTCTAGGTGAGCCCATTTATATATATGAAAATGAATATATAGGTGAGTGGCGACTAGTATATGCATATAAACATATGTGTAAGGATCCCCTTGAACATGTTCATGGCCATATGGGTGTGTGCATAGGGGACATGTGTCCTTATATGTATGTGAAAGTTCATATGCCTATTTTGGGAGTAGAAACTTCTAGTTATAAAGTTCCAAGAGATGAAAGTTTGGTTTCGTTCCACCCTGAGGTAGGTCCCCTATGCCTATGCCTTTAATTTGAATTTCATAATTTCTTTCTTGTTATAAAAATATGTTTCATATTTATGTTATATACAAATTATTATTCTTTTTTTATGAAAATTGAAATGTATTTCTAACACCCTTTGTAATTAAGTGACTTTTCTTGAAATGTGATTTCCTAAGTGGTTTTGAATTAGTAATTAATATTTCTAAAGGTGTTTGTCCTTTTGGTCATTTAGTTATAAAAAGTGTTCCTTGTATGTAATTAAGCCTGTTTTTCACCTTAAAAATGGTTTATGAAAATGAAAAACCTCTCTTGAGGCATGCCCCCTTGTTTTAGAAAATGATATGTGTGTTGAATTTGTGATTGGTGATATGTGCTTAGTAAAGAGGCTTGTGCATTATTATGTGATGGAAAAAGGGGGGATGTGCTCAAAGAGGGAGATTGGTGGTGAGAGGTTGGATGTGTTTTTAAGTAAAGAAAATAATAAGTATATATATGTTTTCTTGATAAAAACTCACCACCTCTTGAAATGGATCATAATGGGAAACCTGGGTATCTAGGTGGGCGGACTAGGACTAGTATGCTAGATGATACGAAAGTGGTTTTTCCTATTTTTTTCTAGAAGGATTGATGATATATTAACATTTTTGATGATTAGAGACCACTAGGTAATGGGTATGTTCCTTAATAGTGGCTCGTGCATGAGAATATAGATCGTTGTGGTTCCTATTCCATGTTTCACTGAGGTACGAGGATCCTAGGTCCCCAACTAACACTAACTTCTTAGGTATTTCCCATGGTGCTCGTTTATGACATGGTTTTTGTGAAATGATTTTTCATTTTTTTGCTTCAATTTTTTTTAATTCATTGAAAAGTACTTCTTTTTTATTTGAACTGTTTTCTCTTAATTTCATAATGTTAATGCATTTTTGGAAACTATTTTGAAAAATATAGTGGAATAGAAGTGCTTTCCTTAAAAATGTAAACTTGTGACTTGAATTTGGAAAGAAGGAAAAACATTATTTTATTATGTCTTATTTTCAAACTAGCATGTTTTGGATTTCTTATAAAAGGAAATGACATAGGACGTTGTTATATCTTGGAATTCCTACTAAGCATCTCGGTGCTCATGCCTACTTTACTTTTCATTTTCAGTTTCCTCTAGTTTTGGATTTCTTTTGTAGCGAGTGTGCTTTCGTGTTTAGTGGGGACCCATGAGGTCACTTGGAGGTATGTTTATCAACATAGTTCTATTTTTATTTTCTCTATTGGTTTTTTATTTGTTTTGTTATGTTTATATTTGTTTATTTATCTATCATTTTTGTGGGCCAAATTGTTTATAACTGCTTTATTTTGATGCCCGGAACTAGTTGACAGCCCGTGGGGATCAGGAATGTCCTCCAGGCCTTGTCACAGGCCGACTCGGGTGACCGGTTTAGGGTCGATCTAGGTTGGTTCATGACAATATCCATCTAGGACTAGTTGAGTTTGATTATAATAATTATTATTATTAGTTGATCATAATGTCTCCTTTTGAGGCTTTTTATGGTCGACCATGTATGCCACCTCTTTATTGGGAAGAGGTGGGTGAAGATTATTTGGTGGGATTTAGTTTGGTTTAGGAAAATTCTATGGGGATTTAAGGTATACATCAGTGTCTGGTTATATCTCATAGTTGAAGAAAATCATTTATGGATCAGTGGAATCACCATTTGGAGTTTTTAATAGGTGACAAGGACTTCTTGAAAGTTTTTCCTCGGTTGGGTCATCGTCATATTAGAAAATAGGGAATGCTAGATTTGAGATATGTTGGACCATTTTAGGTCATTGAGTTGATTGGGTAGGTTGATTATCAGTTGGAATTTCTAGTTTAGTGGAAAGTAATTCATGTTGTTTTCTACATATCGCAGCTCGGAAAATACCATCTTGATCCCTATCACATTTTGAGTTGGGAAGAGATCAATTTAGATCCTGATGATTATATTGTGGACCAATTAGTACATTTTATTGACTCTTATGTGAAATTCTTTTATGGGAAGTAGGTTCTGTTGTTTGGAGTGTTATGGATACACATATCAGATTATCATGAAACTTGGGAGTGTGAGTCATTTATGAGGGAGAAGTGGCCTCACCTCTTTACCAAACTTCATTCATTGAGATGAATTATTTGGGATAGAACTTATTATGGTGGGGAGTTTGTAACATCATTTTACTATCTTTCAGGTATTTATAATCTCTTTTCTTGTTTTCCTCTTTAATTGGGTGTGTCTTAGGACTCCCAAGGATAGATAGAATCTACTGGGGAAATGATCTAAAATTCTGGGATGTGTGATTTTTTTTATTAATGGAGTTTGGGTATAATTGTGTTAATATCTTAGTAGAGTTCTCCCCATGTTTGTATATTTACTAAGGTGGTTTGGGTTTTCATGTAAGAATCTGATGTTTTTGTAGTCTTCTGGACGATTACATGTTGTGTAACTGGTTTATAGTCTATGTATTTGATCACAAGGATCATGTTATGATTTGAATACATAGTATGAAATAGTACACACCATTTACTCTTAAAAATTGGGTATTTATTAAAAAGTTGAAAGGTTTTTCAGTTTATATGGACCCCATGGATTACACGACATGTAATGGGATTACATGATGTGTAATCATCATGAGTTGGGATTTTAGGGCACTGCACAGCTAATGTTTATTTAATTTAGATGTAGGTATTTTTCTCTCAACCCAAATATCTTCCCTAGTTATTTTTAGATCATATATTAATTCTAGATCAATTCATTCGGTGTTGGATCTTCAAGGTGGTTGTGTTGCATCTCTCCATGTAAGAGATTCCTCATATTTCTTCATTTCCTTCAATTGTGGTAGCGCTATTGCAATGCATTATTGGATCCATTTATCTATGGTTGTGTTTTCATTGATTCCTTTTTAGATAATTTATGTGATCTTGTTTTGGGGTATGATCCTTTTTTGGTTGTGGTGAGGAGGGTGTGAATTATTGAGGTATATTGTGATATTTCCTCCTCACTGAAACTTTTTTTAAATTGAATAAATTCTGAATTGTGTGGATTGGTTCTAGGTCCTCTGTTTTTATTATTGTGTTCTTCCTTGTTGGTGGATCCCTTTATGGGCATGTGCGACTTGATTTTGATGTAGGTGGTTCTATCTTTATCTTTTGTTGGTGAACATTATTTTTCTGGTTTTTATAAATTATTTTATAAATTAAATTGAATAATTGAATAATTGATTTGTGTCTCTGGAAATGTATTTTTGAAAAAATATGGGTTTCCCTTGATTTTGGAAAATAAAAAGGGTTTTCAAAGAATTATGAAATGGTTTTGTGAAATGAATTACAAATCATGGTTTTATGAGATTTCTTGATGAAATGGTTTTGAAAATATAGCACATGGGAAGCCTTGGGTACTGAGGTGGAAGGTGTAGTAATAGGCCTTGTCCACTGTCAGTGTGTTCACTCATGGGGTGATCATCTGCTCCCTAGGCCTATTGTTATAGTGACATGTTATACTTATTAGGGGTCACTTTATGGGGTGTTTCTCTTCTCTCCAGATTCAATGTATATGTCTAGATACTAGATGCACACAATTGTCTATGTTAGGTATGAGTGTCCTAGCTTTCCTGGCCTAGTGTGATACTTGGTGTGATGTTACCTATACTTTGTATTATACTATTTCTATTTTACTACCACGGATTTGATATGATATGTGATACCTTATTTGTTTTTTATATATATCTACTTTGATATATGTATATAAAATGAATTGAACTGATTTACCAGCTTTATTTGGAAATGTGGAAAAGGGGGAAATTAAATTGTTTTTATGTGATTTTTCTATAAAACTATTAAACTATATATCATGCCTTATTTTCCTTAAAATTGAACATGCTTGGATTATTGTTTAGATACTTTATATGGAACACCTTGGTGAAATCCTACAAATACTATTATATCACATCATTCACACCCCTTCAGCGATGTATATACCTTGTTATGTCTTTCGATGTATGGAAAAGCAAGGTGCCTCAGTGAGGCGGTGAGGTTTTCTGTCAGTTGTGTATGGGTAGATGGTGGTGATATGGTTGTATTTTTTCCATGTTATCACATAGATACTGCTGGAGTAGTGATTTTATTGTTTTCTTCCTTTGTATATGGACTTTTCTTTTAGATATTGTTTTACTTCCTTCTCAGTTATATCACTTTCATTATTCTATATATTTTATAGCATATATATTCATGTTTTCTTTCACTTATTCTTTCCATGTGTATATATATGTCACATTTTCTGATTTTGGTTGGGTGAAATCAATCCCCTTGTTTGTTATTGATGTCTAGGTGCTAGTCGTCATCCCATTGGGATTGGGAACGTCCTTTAGGTATGTGGAAATTCAGGTCAGGTACCACTTTGAGAGGGTATCCAAGTTAGTTTTGTAAAAAAAAATATTTAAATACATTGAATATGAATGCATTCATGATATATCATATCAAAGGGTGGTATATACACCTCATAAAATAATATAGGTGCATGACATAACATATGTCCCAAAAAAGATAATTTGAGATGATAAACCCTTACCGCTTTGGTAACATTCAAATCATAAGCCCCATAAAATAAATAAAATTAAAAATATATGTAAATTCCCATAAATTTCATAATAATAATCATAAAATGATTCCATGGGCAGTATATACACTGCATAAAATAAACAAGTGGTGAATGTGGTATGTGACTCACAGAAATAAAAGTGTGACGACAATCCCTTACCTCGAGTATCAATTCCTTAAAATGTATTAAAACCTACAGTATAATAAATATATATTTATTATAAATATATTCCATAACCATAATCATATGTATAATTCCAAATATTATTTACATATAAACTTTTATCACCCATTTATTAATAATTCCTTATTAAAATCATTGTTCTGGGTGAAATCTGCTTCGTTTTTCAGTCATGGTTTGGTTCGGTAGTTTTTGTCAATATACTTTGATCATGGTTAAATAATATCCATAATTTTAATAATTATATAAATATCATATATGTTATTTATATTCATATTTATAATAATTCATAAAATATAGAGACATAAAAAATTAATTACACCATTCATAGAGACGGTAGGTCGTACATACGCATGAACGTAGTTTTTACTTTTAGTAACATGGAAAAAAAGAAAGATAAATAATAATTAACATTTAAGGAATTATTATTACATCATATAAATCATTTATATTAATTAAATATATCCTTATTACAATCCAAGTAAAACTTAAATGAAAAACAAATCACATCACTTTGTGGAGGCGGTAGTCCACATGTACGCATGAGCAACATTATTATTTTATAGTTGATTGAAAGTTAAGAAGATAGATATGATATTACAATTCCATAAGAATAATTATTTCATAAATATCATATCTAAAATTTAAACCCATCATAATACCATCCACGAAATATGGTTATGGGAAATGAATTGTACCGTTACATGCATACAGTAAACCATACGTATGCATGATCGATACTTTCACTTCTCATTCCATGTAAAGAGGGAGAAAAAAGGTATTTTCATAGTAATAATAACATTTATTTATATTTAGTATAATTAATTTATTATTTTATAAATAATATAATATATTTATATGAGGAAAAATAACAATTAAAAAGAAAGTGATCAGTTAAGGTGATTACCTCTTCTTTGAAACAACTCCATTAGATCTCCTCTTAATAACCCTAGAGCTGGTCTTTTTGGAAAAATAAAACCTATAGAATATGTATAGATGAGTTTAGAAGATTATTTTTTAGGTTTTTATCAATATATGAGACTCAATGTGGTGTTAATAAGAGAAAGTAGGGGTGCCCTATTATAATTGAGGGGAGGCGCACTCTTGGGATTTATGAAAAGATTAAAATATAATAAATTTATTCTCTAGAAATGTGATTCAAAATGGATATAGATTCAAATATAATGTATTATATGGTTAAATTTAAACAAATGATAAAAAATTTATAGGTTTATGTGGTTTTTTAAACCTTATATTTTGGATTAACTCCTTAGTTAACCCATTTTAACCATAACCATAGTAACATATTTTTCACTTTTAAAGGGTTATAAATTTGATTATAAGGAGAAAATTGGATCCTAAATTTCCAAGGGATGAATTTTTATACCATATATTATTCATCTTTTCCTATTTCAATATTTTTATTATTTTTAAATAATTAAATAAAATATTGTTTTTATAAAATATTAATTGTATCATTTTTGACACTATTCATTTAATTTGACTTTAAATACACCAAGACAAAAATGGAATTAGAATATAATCCTTTGAAATATTATTTATAAGTAATATTTATCTAAAAAGTCCATGGAACACTATAAATGAATCAAATTCTATTACTTTTAATATTTTTAAAACCATTTGTTTTATTTTTCTATTAATTGAATAAATACTTTATCATCATTATGCAAGAATTTAAGGTAATTATTTAATCACTAAAAATTATAAATGAATTACACTCATGAATATATTTTTATTATTAAAAAAATTACTATTAATATTTTTTCATAACTAGTTTTTTTATCTATGTGAAAATATAACATATATTTAAAATTAAGAGAGTTCCACTTTGTAACTTTTGTTGCTTTAAATATTATATAGGTCATTTTCATGAAAAATTAGCCATTAAAATATAAATTTAGATCATAAGTTTAAAATTTTATAATTAAATTAATAAAATAACAATTATCCTGAAAATTTATGGCCTTATCACTTAGTTTTAACCAAGATTAACCCTATCTACTCTTTACCGAGGTGATAAATTTTACCACAATTTAAATTCACAATGCTTAAAACTAAAAGGGTTATATTTACCAAATTTGAATATCCTGATTTAAAATATAAAATATATTTTAATATTAAATTTCTTTAAGTGGAAAAAATTAATTTAATATTAAAAAAACTCTATGAAAAATATTTTTTTTAAAAAAAGGCCTTTTAAAATATAAATAAATTTATAAAAAAAATCAATTATAAATTTTATTCCAAAGAATATAATTGTATTATGTTCAATAAAAATGATAAAATTAAATTTTAAAACTAATCTAAAATATAATTTTACTTTTCAAATACTTTAAAAGAAAATATAGTTTTCAATAAAAATCGGAATTTTCACTATTCATTGAAAAATCAAACTTTTCAGAAAAATCTCAAAAATTTCACCATAAGAAAATTTTGATATGATGATTTCAAAAAAGATATCATTTTTATTAAATAAATTTTTTTAAAATATCCAAAAATTAATTATAATATTTTCTCAAAAAATCAATAAAACCATTTTTGAAGAAAACATATTTTTTGAAAAATAAAATGACTTTACTAAAACATTATTGATTATTTACTAAAAATTTATCAATGCATTTATATTGAGTATAAAATTTATATATATATATATATATATATTATAATTTGGTTGATATTATTAATATCCTCCAATTTTAATGTCTAGGTTATAAGGGTAACATTTTAATATTTCATGGTTCGTTTAGGCACAAAGTTTCATATAATGCAATATATTGAAGAAATCAAAAAGAAATATTTCGTAAAATATCAGGGTGTTACAATTACTCATTTACTATAACATGGTAGAGTATAAATCACTACTTGATTCCCATATTGGATTAAGAATAACCACCTAATTACCATAAACATAGTAGATCGGGAAACACTGCCTTTTTCTCATAGCATAGTGGAGAAAGTATCACTTATTGATTCCCATAGTGGAGTGGTCATCACTAACTAATTCCTATGAAAATAGTGGACTAGTTTCCACTAACTAATTCTCATATTCATATCATGAGATATAAATCCTTAAAAAATTAATTGGAAGGTGATATAGTACCTCACCCATTATCATCCATACATATGAGTTCCATTAGAACATGAAAACATTCATACTCTAATCATCACTTAATTAACCCATGGAAAAGAGATGAGTTTATAGAAAGAATCCATAGAACATTCCATAAGAAATAACAAGAAATAATATTAATGGTGGAATAAAAATATATCCCTAGTGTAATAAAAGTAACATCAAAGATCGTTGATATAAATTTAAAACACCATTTTAGGTTATCGAATAAATTACCTTTAAATTTATGAAGAAACGTCTATTTACGAAATTATTTTAAACATAGAAAATGTTTTCTTTAAAATAAAATACATTGATCTTGATAAAAAAAATTAAAAATTAACCTTTATAACCAAATAGGTATTTTAGAAGACAAATTTTATAAAATAAAGGTTCTTTGAAAAACACTAAAGAATTATTTAAAAAAATACAGGCCTTTAAAATCCATTTTTTAAAAAGTGTGAATTTATTTAAAAATTAATCTTTTAATTTTAAAAAATATCAGAATATTTACTTCCATTTTAAAAATAATAAATAGTTAAAATAATTTATAAAATCATTTAAAAACATGTAAATGAATCATCATAAAAAATAATTTTCATGTGGTGAGAGATACCAAAAAAGATTCATTAAAAATGATTTTATATTTAGCATAAATGAATAAGTTACAGTCACTTTGAAAAATCATTTTCAAAAAGGTAATGTGAAAACTTCATAAAACATTTTTTTTAAAAATAATATTTAATAATAGATCTTTGAAAATAAATAATAGATTTCTAAATAGAATATGGAGTGGAAAATAAAACATTTTATTTTAAAAGGATATAAAACCTTTTGAATATTTTAAAATACCTTTGTTGAAAACCCACACCATAAAAATGGTTAATAAAACTTACTTTTGTAAAGAGGATAAGGTCAAATAAGATAACACATAATTAGGTTTCAAAATATAAAGGGGATCGTGGGAAGAAAGGTAAAATATGTACATTGATGAAAACCCATTGGTAAAGATAATATGAATTATTCATAACAATGTATTACTTGTATGGGGAAGAAATTCATTGAGGAGGAATATTTGAATAAAAAGTGTCATTTTATCTATATTGAAAGAGAAACACTGCACCAAATTCATAGTTTAGCGTCAGTTTTTTAAAAACTACTACTAAAGTTTATCTATTTATTAAAAAAGATTATTTCTACCCCAAGCTCCCACCCCCTCCCCCACTTCTCCCCCAATCACCCCACCCCTCCCCACACTCTCCCCTGAGAACCCCCTACCCTAATCCCTCAACATCGTGGTATTTCCCCCCTCATTGGTCGATCTGCTTGTTTCCCCCCTCACTTGTGCTATCCATCACTGATGCTCCATTTTCCCTCAAACCCCCTGAGCCTGAGCCATCATCCATAGTTCATTTTACCTTGATCCTACCTCACCCTCACCCTCTCTATCATTTCTATTTCTCATGATCCCCATTGTCCCTCACCCTCTCCAGATATATGATTTCCTCTATGCCTCCCTTACCCTCTCCCTCACCCTCACCTCCTGTAGGCCTTCTCTCATGAGCCATCCCCTCCAGAAGGTATATGGTAGAAATTTTTAAGTTGGTTTTTCATAGTATCTAGGGTATCATATAATTTAAGGGTTTTATTATTTAGGGTGTGAATAATCCCTCTCTATCCTTAACATTCATTTATTTAAAGTAATTTTTCTATTTCCATTGGTCTAGGGTGGCTGATTCTATTGATTTATATTTTTTGACCTAACTATCAGTGCATGGTTAAATTGACTTCTCCTATATACAACACTTCTTTAAAATATTTGTATTGATTTATATAGGAGTTTAACTTTTATATTTTAGAAATTAGTGTATTTTCAAGAGGATTTTCCATATATGATATGTATAATTTATTATTTAAAAAGGGTTATTATAATTTTAATGGATTCTGTAAAGAACTAATAGATTTTATTATATCATAATTAGAACCATAATTTATTATATGAATTATTATATATTTTAAGATAATTATCTGATGGGTTTCAATTGTTAATTTTATTTATCCATTTTTTTCTTGAATTAATGGTGACATTATTTGATTCCACCCATTTATATGTTTCACTTTTTATCATATATATAATTTTTTAATCATATAATTTTATATGGTGATATATTAATATGAAACTTTTTTTTCCATACATGTATATACATGTGTGAAATGATAGTCTTATAAATATTTTTCTTGATCTTTGGATGTTTGAAATTAGAAAAATTCATGGGAGGCCTTGGGTATCTAATAGATAGTTCTAGGTAATATTATTATAATAGTTTTATTTCATTATACTCATACCCATAGTTATGATATCACTCTAGATATTAGCATTCAATATTAATAAGGCCAAGGAAGTGTATATTAGTGTGTGATGATAGGATTTCATCACACCCTAGCGGGATGGTTATGTTTCAGTAAATACTAGATTATATCATTAATTCGTTGAGAGTTTCCCAATGATGTTTAATGGTTATTTACTATATTATTTGGTTAATTTGTTTCACATTATAAAAATTATCTTTATTTTGAAAATGAATAGTAAATGGATTGTTTATTTTATTTAATCTCACTTACAAATATAAATGTATTTTCTTATTTTTTTTAGAATAGAATATATGGTTTATCATATCATTGAAAAATAGGTTATTGAAACTAGTTGAATTCCTATAAAGAGGGGTGTATTTCCTTCAAAAGTGGTTTTATAAAAATAATTAGATTTCTAAATTAGTTTGCAATGTGTGGTTTGATAAATGATTTTGAAATAAAATTTTAAATGGTTTTTTCTTAATGATTTTATGATTTTTATATTACTTATATTTTACATTATACCATCCATGATTAATTTCCTTTTTTTACTTTGACATTTTTAGTACATATATGAATCTTATTACAAATACTTGGGTTGTGTTTTTTTCACTTCTATTTATCTCTTTTACTAATTATTAATGCTTATGTGTTTTAATTTTTTGTTAATAGAGTGTATGCACGTTGTGATATTTATGGATAAAATATGGATCATGTTATTGAGGAACACACCTCGTTATGCTGAGGTTTTTGTGGATTTTTTGGATTTTTGAAATTTATAATTGATCAATTGATGGGAAAATAATATGTATATGTCCTAAATGTATATTTATAATATGGTTTAAGAGACATGAAGTTTATGAACACTTGATATTGAATAAATTCTCTACTTAGTATTTGTGTTGTATTTGTCATGGAGAATCGAATGTTATGGAAAGTTTGAGCACTAATTTCAATCAATAGAATAAGCTCCCAACTTCATCAAAAATTTAAAATGGAATGAAAATCCTTATAAATTATTATTTCTAAATTGAAAGACAACAACATAAATATCAAAACATATTATAATAACCAGTTGAGGGTGCTATAAATAGTAACTTGACAAGTGATGTTTTTGGGACTATAGGAAAACCAGATCAAGATTGTAACATATCACTAAAACCTACTCTTGATTATGTGGAGACTAATGTAAGAGAGAACTTCACTAATAAGAAAAATGTTTTTCACGATTTATTTAATGATGGATATCAAGAGTTTTATGGTGTATTTTTTAAAAATTCAAAACCTTATTTTTTATATAGTTTTATCATATCAAATTCCTATGATGAATTAAAAATAAGGCGTTGTCCATGATATTGGAATTTTTGGCATGATGCATTTCCTGAATCTAAGAACCCTAAGTTTTTATGATATGAAAAAAGTTGATAACAATATTGGTCTGAATTTAAAAAAAATACATGCTTGTCCCAATGATTGTTATCTTTATTTGGGAGAGGATTCAACAGAAAATATTGAAAAAAATGTTCTTATAGATGGAAGAATCAACATACTACTATAATGAATAATAAAAAGAACACACCTGTAATGGTTTTTCATTAATTCCCTTTAAATCATCAATTTTAAAGATTATTCATTTCATTGAAAACCATTGAGCATGTGAAGTGGAATTATATAGATAATAACAATGATAATTTAATGTGAAATCCAATAGATTCACAATAATAGATGTCATTTTATTCATTACATCCAAATTTATCATCTGATCCTAGGAATGTGTGATTAGGATTGGTTTTTGATGGATTCAACCCAGTTGGGACTTTGATCACCAGTCGACTCCTGGTTTGCATTCCCTTGACCACACCAATAGATGATAAACTATAATTATCCCTCCCTATATCATATGATACACCCTCTGTCTTCCCCACTTCATCCTCTCTCACACCCTCTATTCCATCAACATCTAGAAAACCCTCCTTCTCTATCCCATCAACATCTCAGACAGTACCTCCTATTTAAAAGGTTTAGCGGCAAGTTAATAGGTCTTCACTCTTATTTCTTCATGAGGATATTGGAGGTTTATGGTTATTAGTACAAATTTTAATGTGAATAAAATTATTACACTTTTTTATACTACAATTTTTTCATAAAATATGGAAACAATGTTACTATGGAGAGAAATATTAATAGATTAGATTTCTGGAATCTAAATGGAATGAATATAGTTGTCCCATTTGACTTTTTTAGGGTCCCCAGGGATGATTCCACAGGATTATTTTGCTAGATTCTAGGCTATCTGGCAAAGGATTCGGTTACCCTTCCCATTTCTTATGCCGATTGGAGGAAAAATGAAGTTTTTTATTCCCATATAAATGTAATTTTAATACATTATGGTGTAATTGAATGTCATTATGTTATTAAATTCTAATATCTTAAAAATTAATCTCTTTGTATATATATTATTCCACTTTACCACTGCAGATCTTATCACACGAACATGGACATTGAAATTTTTGGGTAAGAAATTGAAGGATTTTAAATGAATATTATGGAAAGAATTCAATGATGCTTCTTTTAACACTCAGTAGTTGTATGATAAGTTACTCTAAAGGGATACCTAGAGATAAATGGAAGGTTTTTATTGATAGATATCATTATTAGAAGCATGTGGTATTGAAATATATATTATTATATTAATATCAATTTACATATATAAATGCCTATGATAGGGAGATAACATTTAATACATTACTATTGAATTAAATTTTATTTATTTTAGGATGTTTCAAGGAAAAATGCATCTTGTTGATCTAAAATAATCATCCCCTGTAGTTTCTAGTCAAATATTTTTTCCAGAAACTAATTTACTCTTGTATGTTTTCATTAGTTTAAATATTTATAAGATAAAATTATCTATTTCATATATAAAATTGTTAATATATCTATATTTAATGCATTCAAATAATTTAGTATGCCAAGTCTCCCAAATAAAACTTTGGTTGTTTGTTCATACAAAATCTTATGGGAGTTTTTTTAATGATCCTTCCAAAGACGTTGGGGTATAAATTCCTTTTTCATTGTAATTAATTATTGTGAGTTTTCATTGTACTAATATTTATTTCTTTAAATATGACTGATATTTTATTTATAGATAAAAATAAAAGAACTATTGGATGTTAATATTGTGCAGTCCTTATCGGTCTCCCAAAATGATCTCATTGGTCTAGTCCTTGGGAAGGATCATCATGGTCGCATGCATAGGATGTGTTTATTAGCATTACCATTAGAGGTCATTGGTAGGACACTGGGGATTACAATAGCATCTACCCTTGGTTAAAGTTACTCCCTACCTCAAGATTCTCATAGGGAGTTTGTTTCAATGAAAAGAACAATTCGAGAACAAGGGAAAATATAAATATATAAGATGAAAAGTTCATTACTCTACAGAAATCATTGATTGAATTATATCAGAAGACAACTAGATCTGTCCCTAGTGATATTTCCTCAATATATGGTAGTGAGAACGTAAATCACACAACTTAAAAACCATTTACTAAAAAAGTATTGGTTTGAAGTTTAAATTTAAATATACAACACTATTTAATTTTCAACATAATTTTAATACATGTGTCGGTAGTAAGGAGTGAAGACAGAGACAGAGAGGGTGTCGATCAAAGTTCATCAGGTAGTGATTAGTGTTCACTTTATATTCAAATATGATGTGTAACTAAAATTATGATCGGAAAAACAATAATATGGTGATTCAAAAACCATGTTTTGGTTGTTGGTAGGGATATCTGTATTTCCCTTACATTTCATGAAAATATGTATGCTTGGTTCATTTTCTATGTTTTATTCTGAAGTTTACCTTATTATTTTTTTCCTTTAATATTCTATAGATGATTAATAATGACACCCTCATTCCAATATTATACCAAATATGATATAATAACTGGTATTTTAAATTTTTATTAGTTTTGGAATTTAACTTTGATTTTTCAAAGGAATTTTTCTAATGAAAGGTTTCAATATGGTTTTGTGTAGATATTCATAAAACCTTATGTTTGGGGAAAAAATAAAGATGAATATTAAGTATGGAATTTCCCAAAGGCACAAGGTTAGTGCATGACCATGTGCGTTTGATTAGTAACAGTTCTCAAATACATACACATGATGATTTTAGTTCAATTTGGTGTAGTATCCTGTTGAAGAAACATGACCCATCTCTCTAGAATTATGATATGATAATTCATTAAGTTCATGAAACCCTATAATTTAATCTATGAAAAATTTCCTCCAAAATAAAATATGCACTGAGTTATAATCCTTGGACTTTGTTGAAGTACTGTAGATAGGTTTCTCCATGTACCATGTCCATGGTCTCACTCCATATGGTCATTTTATTTTTATGACACTAGACCTAATGATCAATAATCCTAGAGCTACTGATACACATATCTTCAATGAACCTATTGGAATAGATCTCTATCTACCACTTCACCTTCTAGAATGTATAATTCTATTATAATTATGAACTCCCATTGATCCTTCCTCTATGTGAACCATGGAAAAAAAGTATATTTCTACCACTATATCCATCCTAGCCTCAACCTTTCAAGATTCCACCTCCATCAATAAAATTTTATTTCTATTTATATGATCATATTCTGATGATTTTATCCATAGTGATTAAAGAAATAAAAATATTTATCCATTACATTTAAAAACATGTGTTCTATAGACTTAGGATATCGATCTTAGGTTTTAACATAATATTGATTAACTTCTCGAAGACTTTTATTGTAATAGAGAAATGAATTCCAAACTTCTACAATTCAAGAGTATATTTAGATGATACTACCCCCAAAAAACTATTCTGATCTATAACTCCCATTCAATGTTATTGGTTGGTCTCCTAATATTATAAGTAAATACATTTAGATGTCTTTTAATTATGAAGCTTAAATTCCTATCACTACTTCTGAAGACCACACTTGCAACCATTATGTTCTTGAAAAATCATATAGCAACCAAGTATTTGTATCCTTACTTCCATCCATTCTTATGATATCATGAAAACTATGCCATAGACACAATATTCTTGAAATCTACATTATTAAAATGCCATCACTCCATCTATAATTTTCTTATAGAGCTATAAACTTATCAACAATCAACAACAACCATAAATCTCCCACCATGAATCCCATTTCATTTCAAAAATCTTCTTCTATTACATAGTTTATCTTTTAGAACCATCCTATAATCATTATTTCATTCCACAACTTGATAGAACCACCACTCTAATAATCATGAGGTTTCAAGAACATGCCACATGATCCCATTTCAAATGTTGAGTAATAATAACCCCAGTGTCACTTATCCTAAATCGATGTAGGATAGATAACACAAGGTATAAATGATAACCACCCCCAACCAATCCATGGAATTTATAAAATATTTGTAAACTGATCCATCAAATAATAGAACTTCATGTATTATGATTTTCTATCATAATCTCTCTTTATCAAAGGAACTGACTAAATTACACCAATTTGAGAAAGTAAAACCTCATATAACTTCATCATTGAAACATCTATCAAAGAAATATATCAATAAAACTAATTACACTATATAGAATAATCCATATATTCTTTATATGATGTATTTTAGTTGTTCTAACCATATATATTGATCATTCTTCCATCTAATTTCACATTAAAACACTATAATAGTATAATCACTAGAATCCTCCAAGATCTAAAAAAATTACCATTATAACATCAAGTCATGCATAACATGTGCAACATTATAATCTAGAAATAGAACTCCCAATGGATCTAAAAAATGTAAATGAGAATATTCTATCTTCCAAAATTCTTTCATAGTCTACTGAAAAATATCAAAATGATAATTTGATGAACAAAAAATGGTACCAAATTCACAATAGATATGGGAAGTCTTTTATAAATCCCATACTACTTTATACAGTTCCCATATTCTTGGTGAAAATTCTTCAGAAACATAGTAATCCAACTAACAAGAGGAAACCAGTAGCCTTAAAACCAAGTCCTAATATTCAAAAATAATAAAACATGTCCCAAAACATAATCCTTTCAAGAGGAATTTCAATATCATGAATAAAAATTAGATACTTCCATTGTATTATGATAAAATTAACCCAAATCCTTGATTAACTTATCAGTATAAACTTTAATAATCTAATATAATACTAATCATAATAACTAGGATGTGATACCACTTTTTAGGGATCACAAAGAATGTTCGATCAATGTAATAAAACCACTATAAGCTCAACATATGGAATAATATTCTAGAAACAATTTACATAGAATATCCCTAATAGTTAAATATCTAAAACTAGGTCATCTATTCTCCCCAACCATTTTCTAGATACACTCTCTTCACATATGGTTTTATTCCTCCTTATATACTTCCCTACAAATAGTGAATAATAGTAAACAAAAGATTGATAAACAAATACATTAGAAAACATTAAAAAAAACATAAATATTAAATTTTTTGGGATTCCATCACATATTAATGGGGGAGTGTAAACATATATTTTCATTTAAGGGCAGCATTTGAATTTTAAGGAAAATAGACCTTCTAATCTTCCTACTCAGACTAGTGGAAAAACTCTCACCAACACCTTTTTCCAACAATTTAATCTTATTCTTCCTCCATTCATGTATCTTTCCTTATAGATTTAAAACATTTCATCTAGATATGGTTCCTCTATAATGTGAATTCAACCAGGTTAAATGCTAAACATGATCCAAAGCATCCCATTTCTTCTCAGATCTTTATTAAATTTAGAAGGAAAGATGTTTCTTTCCTATTATTTGTCCTTCCTATTTCCCCTTCCTATTTATTTTTTTTCCCATATAAACTCTAATAGTAGTGATGGTAGAATTTAGGGTATTAGATGATCATATTTCATGGAATCTGTTGAATAAGGATTTTAGGGGTTATTTCCTTAAGAGTTTGTGCTTCCACCATTTAGGGTGAGTGGTTTTTGGTTAATTAAGGTAGGTGTGTTTGTGAAAATAATTTCTTAATGAGTTTATAATGATGAATATTAATTTTTGATGATATTATATTTGGTATTCCCAATGTGAACTATTTTTGTATCACCATGTACTCATCTTAGCATTGTGGAACTGCTTATTTATTATTGTTTATTTGTATTATGATTTACTAACATGATTTTTCCTATTTTTTTTATTTACATTATTTAGTTTATGGATAGGTTTATATTTTAATATGTTTTCAAAATTGAATTTTTTTAATTGTTTTGAAATTAAAAAATTGGTTTGATTTTTTTTCATAAACTTTGATGTCCGACTTTTAATTTTTTTATAGTGTAATTTTATAATGTGGTAGATCCACCCCTTGGTTGATAAACATGTGATTATTAGTTAATGGTTTCAATGGAATGATTTATTTATTCAAATGGGATTGAAATATTGGGTTTGAAGATGAATAATTATTTTTTTCTAATTATTCTGTTATGATTATATTATTATTACTATTCTAATTTTTTGTATATTTTCATATCTGTGTTTTTTGTTTGGTTGTTCTGGGTTTATAGATTCTACAGCTGTATTTTTTTTTGAAAATTGATATATAGATATGGTTTAAACCTCCTATATATATTCCAAATTATTATTTAGTAGTAATTTAAATGACCACTATATAAGGTAAAAATTTATTTTAGTGGTGGTTTTTTTTAGCAGAGGTTTCCCCTCCCAAAAAATGATGAGTGGATAGAGGTAGTTTACACTGTCACTATTTATCCTATATTTTTTTGGAGGGGAAACCATTGATAAATAAACATTCTATGACAGTTCCCAAAAACCACCTCTAAATGGATGGAACCAATGATAGTAAGATGTTGACACTAAATTTACTGGTGGTTTTTAGAAATCATCGTAGAACTATAAATCATTAGTTTAAATCACCACAAAATCAAAAAAAACATCACTATGAATCAATTTTTTAGTGAAAGTTGAATGAAATAAAATATAAGAGTGGAAGAAACCAATATTAGAAGAAATAATTTCAATATGAAGCATTATAACTCAATAAAGGTATTTGAGTTGAAAAAAAACCCTTACAAATTTAGTATATTTTGAATCAAAACCAATTTAAATAAAGAACATGATATAGCTCTTCAAACACCATGAATTACATGAATATGGTAAAATACATCCAATAGGTAGTAATCACACCATCTCAAATATATCATGGTTCACAATATGAAATATTTATCAAGAAAATAAATTTAAGACAAAGAACTCCTTATGATAATGTTATCATAAATAGACATTCAAATATCATAAAATAAAATATATTCATTATTCTTTAATCAAATTAGGTAGTGAATACACTATATAAAATAAATGATGGTGCATAATATCAAACATATCTCATGGATTTAAAAATGAGATAAATAGACCCTTACCTTAATTACTGACTTGCACTAAAGTTCCTAAATCTTTTATATAAAAAAATAGCTACCATAATAACCTATTTTAAAACCCTTTATAACCTTCATTCATAATTATTATACACATGTATATTTGTTAGTTATTGTATATTTTCAATATCGGGTGTGAGTGATCTTGATCATTTTGAACTAGTTCATAATAGTGGAGTTATTCTTTATTATTCTCCCAAAATTCATCATTACTAGACATTTATTCTTAATAATTATTTATAATTTTACAATTTCATTCTATGGGATTTTTTTACAATCATTAAAATGAAATAGGAGATGAGCATGTTTCGATGATTTTTAACAAATGGGTGTTGGTATCTTAATTAGTTATTTTAATGTTAATTTTACCATTATAGAACCAAAATAAAATAATTATAACTTATTTATATAATATATTTTCATTAATTAAGTTCTTATAGTAATCCATGCTGTTATTTTATAGAATTTTTCACAAGGTGGTTAGACTAACCCAAACATGAACATGTCATAATTAATAGATGATTATGGTTATGAAGGTGGTTTATTTTGGTGTAATTTCATTATTAAAGAGTCATAATGATATTATTTAGATATTATTTAGAGTTTTTAATATATTTTAATAAATGATAAAGAAAATAAATGAAAAAAGAGATATATTACT
This sequence comes from Viscum album, assembly GCA_963277665.1. Taxonomy (NCBI): domain Eukaryota; kingdom Viridiplantae; phylum Streptophyta; class Magnoliopsida; order Santalales; family Viscaceae; genus Viscum; species Viscum album. The sequence goes on along the minus strand of OY728128.1, from coordinate 252,887,626 downwards.
TTGTAGAGGCGGTAGTCCGCACACACGCAAATGATATTTTGATTTTTTTTCTAAACGAAAAAGGGGAAAGGTGGTTAATAATTATTCCATTATAATAATAAAATTAATTATATAATAAATAATAATTTCATTATATAGGAATAATAAAATTATATTTGGTAATTTAATATATAAAAGAAAATAAGTAAAAAATTGTACTCATGTTGGGGACTTGGGAATCCCCTTAGAGGAATCCTTGGAAATGGAGGGGTTAGGATAAATTATTGTGAAAATAAGATAAAGGAAGTGAAATAGTATTATATTTTAAGGGAAAATGGTATAGTTTCAAGAGGAAACTAAAATTTCTAAGTTTAATTGAAGGGGTGGGGAGAGGCCCCTTTTATAAGTGGTGATAATGACATTTTTTGTTAAAATTTCAACTTAATATATAGATATCACATGTTTCACATGTCAAGAATATTAAAAGGTTTAAAATAATGGATTTTAGATTTAGATAAGTTCTATTATCCCTCAACCATTCATTTTCATAAAATTTTTAAACATTTTTTTAAGTCCTTTACTCTTATAAGTTTCACTTTTACCATTTTTGGTATTACCATGGTAACTAATATTTACCTAAGTAATTTACTTTTAATGCCTAAAAATAAAATGAAAATTATTACATAATTCAGTCCAAATGATTAAAAATATAAAATTTATATTATCATATAAAATTTATATGTATAAGAAAAATCAATTTTAACATTACCACATGGAATGCATAAAACCCATTTTTATAAAAAGTGTATTTTTAAGCTTAAAATTTATGTATAGGATAAAATTATCAATGTATTTTATTTTAATGGTATAAATTTTTTTTATTAAAAAAATCTATGGGTTCTTCAAAGTAATCCAAAATTAAATTTTACCAAAATAGTATTTATTTAAAAGAAAAGATCAAAAATAATTTCTTTTATTGGAAAATATTACAAAAGTTATTAAAATATTATATATAGGTTTTATAAATTCATAATGGTATTTAAAGATATTTATTTCTACTCCTTATATACATATTTTATCATTAAAAAAATTTTAAGTTTTTAATTTGTACGTACTTCTCGATATAGTCATAAACTCTGGGATTTTAGTAAAAACTGTATTTTTTACTATTCATGTAAAATAATTTATTTTAAGAAGATATCAGAAAATAAACTTGGGATATTATTTATATATGTAATTAAAAAATAAATTTAATTTATAAAATTAAAACTACAAAATTTATAAATTTATCATTTAAATGGATATTCAAAATATAAATAAGATTTATTTTATTGAAAAACTCCTTTTTAAAACATTAAGTGATCTTAATCAAAATTTGTATGAATTTATAATTATTATAGTATTTTTATTTACTATAGGTTTTGTTATTCTTAAATTTTATTAAAGATATTCATATATTATGTTGCAGCTCATTTTCATTCAATGTTGTGTGTAGTGCAATCTATCGATACAATTTTTATTTTAAAAACAAATATGTTCTAAAATATCAAGGTGTTACATTAAAGATTATTGGTTTAGAAAATTACAAATTTTGGGGAAATATATGAGACGTGTATATGTATTGATTTTTTAAGGTCTTGGTCATATATTTTTAAGTTTAAGTCATCTATATGACTTGGGATATGTGATGAATTTCATTAAAAAGAATCATATCATCTGTGGAAAGGATAGTATAATTATGATGAAAGGGGAACATGTAAAAGGGAATACCAACCTCATATTTGAAGAAGAATAAATATTATTTCTATCCAAGGAAGGATAAAAAATATTATGTCTTAAAAGGCTTTGTCACTTGATTCCATAGTCCTTGAAAGATCTATTAAAGTGCGACGAGGCTCATGATATCCCTACACTGTCATGTAATCATACACATAAATGAGATGTTTTTTAAAAAGAAAATAATATTAAAATGGCATATTAGATAAAATAAAATAAGTTGATGAGATTTATTGAATTGGTGTGTATTGATGTGTGTGGACCAATATCACCAATAGACATCGATGGGAATAAATACTATGTATTAGTCATTTATGATTATAATAGGATTTCATGGCTGATGTTCATCACCCAAAAGTTTCAGGTGTTTAGTTTGATTACTCAATATCAGTGTAAGGATGATAATATTTGTGGATAGAATATTTTAAAATTCTATACTGATAATGGAATGGATTTTACCAATATCTAGGCAGATTGTTATCTCAAGAAGAAATGGATAAGGCACTAAGTCTTAAGAGTGATAACTCCTCAACAGAATGGTGTAGTTGAGAGGAGAAACTATATCATAAATAATATGCCCAAAATGATTCTTATCGAGAAAAACCTACTAGAAAATTTTTGGAATAAGTCCTCACATCGGTCTATATTTCTAACATAGATTTTCTACCCTAAATAATAAAATACTCCATATGTGATTTGGTAAGGGAAAAAAGATGTTAAAATACTTTTGAATTTTCAAGTGTAAGTGATTTTTCTCAATTATGAGAAATACATGAAGTTTTAGTATCACGAAGATAAATGGATTTTCCTTAGCTACTCATCCAAGAGAAATAGATATGTGTGTTTCAATAAATAACATGGAATTTTTTTTGAAATCTATGATGTCACTGTACTGGAAAAAGTATAATCTTTAACAAATAATGATAAAATTATGTAAGGAGAGTGAAGATAAGTTGAGAAACTCTTGTGGGACCACAATAAGATAATTATGATTTTAAATAAGACACTAATGATGAGAATAATGATGTTAAATCCTCAATTTCATAGAATCTGAAGAGCAAGGTTGAGATGTATGAGTATAATATCATCACTTATCGGGTGGTGTTGGTAAAAATAAGGAGAATGAAGTCTCTAAATCAAAATTTACTCTTATCTTGAGTAGATCCAAAGTGTTTTTCAAAAGGCTTCTGAATATGAGAATTGGTTTTAGACAATGCATGAAGAGCTAAAAAAAATTATAAGAATTAAATAAATGAGATTATTTTGAGGTTGGTGGATAAGAATATCATCAAGACCAAATGAGTTTTCTATAATAAACTAAATGAATACAAAATGGTATTGTAAACAATTCATAACTTGTGTGAAATTTATTCTCCTAGATTGGAGGAATTGATATAGATGAAGAATTTTCTCATGTAGCTAAACTGGAAGCAATTCAATTTATTTTTATTCATAATAGTGCATATGAGGTTTATGGTTTTCTAAATGGATATAAAATGAGAATTTATAAATTTATTACTTGGATAAGAAGTTTACATCAACTATCCAAATGGTTTTCTTATACATGAATACAAGAACAGTGTTTTTCAGCTGAAGAAAGTGCTTATGGGATAAAGAAAGCACCAAGGGCATGGTATTTCATAATAGATCGATATTTGAAGATGCTCGGTTTTAAATGTGGTGGATTTTATCACAATATCTATATCAATATGGATAGTAATCAAAGGATAATTTTTCTTGTATATGTTGACGAAATAATATTTTTTGGATTAAACAAATCATAATGAAAAAAAAATTATTGAATTTATGAGGTGTAAGTTCAAAAATATCAATGATTGGAGAGTTTAATTTTTCTTTTATTTGTAGGTGATACAAGGAAGTCATGTAACTTTCATCTCACAACATATATATTCTAAATAAGTTCTAAAAACATTTGGAATGAAGAATTTCAAGGAAATGACAACACAGTTTTCTACCTATATGATGTTTTCAAGGGATGATGATAGAGAAGTGGATAACATCATGGAATACAATCATATCATTAAGATACCTTTGTATTTAACAGCAATAATACCTAATATTGTGTTTTATATATGTCAAGACACAAGGTACTATAGTAATCCCAAGTAAAACCGTTTTCAATTAATAAATAGAATAATATGGTATATCAATAGCGTGGGGGATTTTGGATTACTTTATAATGTAATATCATATCAATAGCTGTTGGGATATATGGATATATATTGAGGAAGTTAAATGGATGATATAAATTCAAAATTAGACAGTGTATTATATCTTAGAGTATTTTGTATTTCTTGTATTATTAATAAATAAGATTTCATTTCATTAATCACTATTGAAGGTTAATATATTGTGACCACTCAAGCTTACATGAAACTATTATGGATGGAGAAAAAACTTGAGGATATAAAGTTCAAATTTACATCTCCTATCAAAATTAATTGTGAAAATTTAAGTTAAATTAATCTTAGAAAAAATCACATTGATCACTCAAGGATGAATCACATTGAAATCAAGTATCACATTATAGAGGAGAAGGTTGAGCACGGGTTAGTGAAATTAGAGTATGTGTCTACAAAAACTCATATCACGAATATCAAAAAAATCCTTACCCAAGGATACATTTGAAAATCATAATCTATCTATTAGAATCTATTTGACCTCCACACTTAAATATAATGGATGTAAAATCCCCACTCCCCAAGGTATGTTGTGTATTTCCCCATGTACTAATAATTTTTCTTCCTCTTGAAGCCTACAAAGGAGTGACCTTTATGTTCATTATAAAAGGGAGAGAGACGAATAAATAATGGTGGATATGATTAAATAAATTTTATAACAAAAGGGAAGAGTTATTTAGTGTTAATTCAATGGGAGATATGATACAAGGGGAAAAACAAAGTTGTGGTGAAAATGGATGTTAAGCACCATGTAGTGATCAAGAGTTGAATATATTGGAGTTGGTGTCCAAGAACCAATTTTTTTTACTATGATTACATTAATATTTAATGTATTTTTAATATTAAACATCTTATTACATATTTTTCATTGTTTTGCATGACTATAATTTAATAATGTCCTAGAGTATTTGTCACATTAATAAGGTCATAACCATTCCCCATTATGATGAGAACCTTGAAGTACTATGACAATATTGTTAAATATATTTTTATGGTTGGATGACATACTATGATGGGATAAATAGTATATAGACCATCAGGTATGGGTACTTGTAAGATGATGAGACTTATTCTCATGAAGTTCACACTTGGTGATTTCGAAGATGGGAGATTATGAGAATAGACCAGCCAGTAGGAATTCAACATGTTATGGTGTCATCAGAAATTCCCATTTTCAAGCATGTGTAATTGTCCTTATACTTTAATATTATAATTAATACATGTCACGACTCATGCACTTTGATTTACTGTTGAAAACCGTTATGCCATATGTTGGTGGGATGTAGGGTATGTTGGGTGTGTCATGAATGACATGTTATTAATAGATAAGTAGAGGAAGGATTTTCCCTTCTATTTATGAAAGTTGATATCTCAACCCTTTGATTGAAATAGAACTGTTGCCCTAAATTCCATGGTTATGGTGTAAAGATGAGTTTATTCCAGGTATTTAAAGAATGATGTATCAATCATATAGGTTGATGACACTATCATGAAACTTTATTGATGAGATATTGTGACAAAGGTATTATATTCCACAGTGAGCATTTGTATGTGGATGTTATCATTGTGTCTTTAAGTTCTTTCTCTTGGGTGCCTTGATCTGTTGCCAAATAGTAATCTTGGACTTTATGCAAGCCTGACTAATGCCAATAATAAATAATCCTAGAGGGTCACACACTAATTGTTTATGGTGGTCTCAATTAAATTCTATTTTAATTTAATTAATGTAATAAATATTATTCTCAAGAATGAGGAATAATTTTATTCAAGTTAAAATGATCGCATAAATTAAATAAATATTTATTCATTGGATTTTGAATAAAATATATTTATTTATTTTATTGAAAATTTAATAAATATATATTTAATAGTTTTTAAATAAAAAGTATTTATTTAAGAGAATAAAATATTTTATTCGGGTGTTTAATAAATGGAAGAGGAGTTTTAACGGACCAAGACTGTGTTCGTTGATAAATTAACTATTTACAAGCCATTAAATAATGTTTATCGAGTTGGCTCAAGAAATAATAAGAATATTGTTATAGTTATGTGGCGTGGGATTTTTTTATGGTTCCATTTTTCGCAATTTAACACACCACAAATAATGGTGTTGTTATTGTTATTATGTGGCATGGGTTTTCTTTGATAGTTATAATTGCATTTAATCATTCTTTCACAATTAAATATTGTAACTGAAACCCCATTTTGATTAATAGGTAGGTACATCTATTGTTCCAAACCCCAGTGAATTGGGAATTGTGGATCCAACCATTTTCTCTCTGTAATTCTCCAATCTTTCCCTCTCAAGAATGAGAGAAGTTCTTTAAGACCAAAGAACGAACGATCAAGAATGATTGATGCAATACATTCACTTCACTACGCTAGAACCCGGAGAACGAGTGGCATTTTTTTGAGACCATTAGAACATGTTTGGATCACCAATAGAGGGATTCTACTTTGGATCCTTGTGAGCACAATGAAGGCAATCCGGAATGGTCATTCTAGACGATCAATGATCATCAATGAAGAAAGTACCAAAGGACCAGGTATTTAAATTCTTCAAAAATTAATAAATTAATTATAAACATGATGTGAAAAATCCTCTTTCTTATATCTGGTGCTTTTCTTATCTTTTTCTAAATCTTTGATTTTAATCCATGGATACTGGATTTTATCGTCGTATTGATCCCGGATTGGTCATCAATTATGAAAAATCAAAGTTGGGCCCTCCTAACCACCATGCTTCCACTACGTCTGGATCCTTCAAGTGGTATCAGAGGGGTCATCATAGTTTATAATTACTTAAATAATTCATTGATGATTTACACTTTAATAATTTAGTCTATCAATTCATGTTTAATTGTTCTTGTAATCTGAATTTCAAGATCTATTCTTCCTCTTTTCTTTTCTCACAGATCTAATAAAATGAATAATTTTTTTATTAAAATTAAATTGAGGATATCATCGGGAGTCACTGATGATTTTGTCTAGGTAACATGACATTACATGCCATGTATTCAGAATTACACGTAGTGTGATCTTCCATACATGTTGTGTAATCTGGATTACATATCATGTAGTTTTTTTCAGCGCATCAGGATTAATTTGGAAATTACTCAAGCCGTGTGCATTTATTACACGCAGTGTAGTTAATTATTACACCGCATGTTGACTAGGACATATAGGCACAAGGTTACCAGATTACATGTTGTGTGGCCCACTGGACATGGCGTGTAGTCCTTTTAGGTCAGGATCCAAACCATGTATCGCATAAAGGGATAAGCCAACTGGTAACTATGTAACCTAGAGAAAACATTACATGTGGCCCACTAGACACATCATGTACTATGAGATTTCTGAAGTATGCCTCACATGTCGAGTCCCTAGGTGTGTACATAAGATAAGACGGTAAAGGTAGTACACATTGTGCATTCGGAACTAAACATCATGTACTTTAACAAATTACACAGAATTAAAAATTTAATGTTTGTGTAATGTTTAGAATTACATATCATGTAGATTTTAATGGGTGTTCACCATGTTACCTCTAAGGTTATGGATGATAATCTCAAGGAAATTCAAAAAAGGATTAAGATAAAAGGATTGATTAATTAAAGATAATAATTAATCGATTAGAGCATGATTTATCTTAATAAGAAAGATTAAATAATTGAATGGTAGTTTTATTAAATGCATAATTCGACTCATGTATGTGGATGATCATGAGATGGACCAGAACTTTGTATGTGATTGGTTTCTTTTTTAATTTATTTATCAAATTAAATTGTTGTCATGAGTTACAACTCTCCTCATTAATATGTAGGGCATGCCTACCCATGGTTTATTTTATGTAAACCCCATTTTTACCCCTCACCTGCATGTGAGTTAAAAAGCATATATAATGGATAGAGCTCCCAATGTTGTGGAGGTGATTCAAGTAAGGATCTGAGGCAAAACCAATCCAAGGAGATGAAAAGGCGGATAGGTGGAAAGCTATAGACATAAAACATAAATGGTTCAAGGTGTTTCTCCCCTAGTTCAGCAATTATTTTATCAAATTCTATATAAACTAACCAATAGAAGAGATCATGATCATGACCTTTACTTTGTTTTATTTCTGTCAGTTACATGATTTTTCATTATGGATGTATTTTCATGACTACCTAATTAATGAATTAACAAGCATTCAAGATGGAACTAAAATAAACTAGGATTAGGTGTAAATATTATCAAGACATGGTTAATCACTTAAGTAAGTTCCACTTAATATTAACAAGCATGTGATTAATATAATAAGGAAATTTATGCATAAAATATAAAAATCACTCAACAAAATATTAAGTCAGACTAAGCCTTCCGTTACTTGATTAAGAAAAATTTTCAATAAAACTATGTATTTGACCAACCCTTATTGGGAAAATTACTTTTATATAGGAATATCTTATGAAAGTTTCAGGTTGACTTAACCATTTTACATCAAGATGAGTATCCCTTTCTAGACTGGATGTAAATTTTGAGGCAAGTGTTGAGGAATTTCAAGTTAGGATTTTAGGATTGGGGATTCCACTCATTGGATCATGGAGCTACAAGCCCACAGTTGGAAAAGACCTGTCAACCTAAATACCTTCAAATAGCTCGTCCAACCCTTGTTGTGGTTATATTAAGGGAGATATGGATCCTTTCCACTGGAATGTCCTAGAAACTAGACATTCTAAGTTCAATGGTGAGGGCCATTGGGACTTGATAAAATAGTGGGAGACTTAATAAAATTAATTTATTATTTCCCATAAAATTAATCAAGAAAGTACTAATTATATTCTCTTTTAATTGTAGAATAAAAGTGACAAGCTCTTCAACCACACTGTCTCTATGATCAATAATGGATAAAGACAACATCCTCACTAGCAGTAACTTCCAAGAATGGTTTATTTTTCATCAAGTCAGTGTGAATGGAAATATTATGTGTTGGAGTCCTCATTAACTGATTCACCTACCCAAGAGGCAAGTGATGAAGAGTTCCTAGTCTATGAGAAACATATGAATAACTTGGTCTGCATTCAATGTTTGATGTTATCATCAGTGTCTATTGAACTCATGAAGTCTCACAAAAAAATGGATTCCTAGAGAATTCTTGAGCACCTCTGTGGTATTTACTTGGATAGAGAAAGACATAAATGGTTTGAGATCTCTAAGGAACTCTTTCAGAGTAAGCTTGGAGAGGGATCCCCAGCTATGCCTCACATAGTCAATCTCATCGGCTATATTAAGATCCCAGAGGTTCTAGGGTTTAAACTCCTAGAAGAACTAGGTACTGATCTCTTTCTTGCATAACTCCCTCAAATATTATCCAGTTTTTCTATGAATTTCAATATGAACATCATTGAGAAGTATCTACCGTATATTCTTATCCTCCTTCTCCAAGTGGACAAATACATGAAGTGTTAAATTCCTTATGTCCTTATGTTGAATAATAGGAAAGTGAAGGTGAATAGATTTAATCAAAAAACTTCTTCACGCCCTTCCAAGAAAATGAATATTAAGGGGGATGGATGGGAAAAGGGATCTATTTATTTCACATGTAGAAATAAGGGACACTGGAAGAAAAATTGCACCCAACTAAATAAGCAAGGGGAAGCTTCAGGTGTGTTTTTTATCGAGTGTAATTTATCTGTTTCTACAAATTGGGTATTAGATACATCTTGTGGTGCTCTCATATGTATACAAATATAGAAACCAAGTAGATTCAAGAAAATTTACTGAGGGGAGGTAGATCTATGAGCAGTCAATGGGGTTATACTTGTTGTAGCTGTTCGGGAATACCACCTCACGTTGCCAACTGGGATGATCTTGGTGTTAAAAGGATTTTATTATGTGCCTTCTATAACCAAATACATTATTTTTGTATCCATACTAGATATAGATGGAGTTATTTTCAAGTTTGTAAATGAATGTTTGTTCCATTATAAATATAGCATTTTTTTGGTATGGTACATTTACATAACAGTCTTTAAGTGTTGGATTACACAAACCAATGAATGGAAATCGATAATGAAGCTACATCACATGACTCATATCACACCCAACATTAACATCACTTTCTAGTTCATGTAAATGAGAAATGTTTGACAATGTTACATTAAGATATATATTTATATTCTTTCGAAATAAATCCACTTAGTGTATGTCACGCATGTTTACAAGGAAAAATGACCAAATACCCATTTTAGTGGGAAAGGTGAAATGGTCATAGAGCTTCTCAAATTGGTTCATACCGATGTTTGTGGACCATTTATCATTGAAGCAATGGGTGGGTACTCATACTTCATAACTTTTACTAATTATATTTAGTAGATATGGATATATCTACTTAATGAGGTATAAGTCGGATTCTTTTGATAAGTTCAACGAATATAAGAATGATGTTTAGAACCATCTTGGTAAGAATGTTAAGAAACTATGCTTAGACCAAGGTGGATAATATCTTAATCAAGAATTCATTGATTACTTATGAGAGTTTTGGATCTTATCCCAACTCACTCCTCCTTACATGCCCTAGTGGAATAATGTAAGCGAAAGGAGGAACCACACCTTGTTGGACATGGTGAGATCAATGATGAGTTATGCAAGTCTTCCATTATCCTTTTGGGGATATTCATTACAAACAGCGGCACACATACTAAACCAAGTACCAACTAAATCGATAAATGATATTCTATATGAGCTTTGGAGTGGAAGAAAAGACATGTTATCAAATTTACATGTGTAGGGAAGAGAAACGTTTGTTAAGGAATCTTCAGGTAACAAACTCACACCCAGAGGCACAAAGTGTACCTTTATAGGATACCCTAAGAAAACAAGGGGATATTACCTATACGACCCCTCATACAAAAATTTTATAGTGGAAATACATGCCATATTTCTTGAGAGGGATCATATCTCCAAAAGAGATAGTGGGAGAGAGATAGACTTCGATGAAGTCGATGCGTAAGGTACACAAGAGTTGTTATAGTAGAAGATTCCACAAAGACCTATGGAAGAAAGATATGTTCTAGAGACATAAGTACTTTATAGGAGTACAAGAGAGATTGGAAAACTGGAATGGTATGGTTTTATAGTTACTGAGGATGGTGACTCATTATTAGTTGATAATAATGATCCTATAACCTACAAGGAATAAGTAAGTGAAGTAGACGTTTCCAAGTAGTAAGAATCTATAAATTATGAAATCGATTCCATATACCAAAACCAAGTTTGGATTTTGGTAGATCCTCAAGTAGAAGTAAAGTTCGTTTGTTACAAATGGGTATTCAAGAAGAAACTGGACATGGAAGGACAATTTAGTACCTATAAGGATGATTGGTTGCAAAAGGGTTTAAATAGTGTCAATTCATTGACTATGATGAAACCTTTTCATGAGTTGCAATGCTGAAATTTGTAATAATTTTACTGGCCATTATTGCTTACCGTGACTATGATATTTGGAAAATGGATGTCAAAATAGCCTTCCTTAAGGATAACCTTAAGGAAGATGTCTATATGTCACAACTGGAAGGGTGTTTGACTCCAATGGATTCCAATAAGATTTAAAAGTTGTAAAAATCCATTTATGGATTAAATAAAGCATCCAAGTCATGGAAAATTCATTTTGATGAATCCATAATGGAATTTGGTTTCATAAATAATGAATGTGAGCCTTGTGTCTACAAATGATTTAGTGGGAGTGAAATCATCTTCCTAATAGTATATATTAATGACATATTACGTAATGGAAAATAAATACCTGTATTATAGTTTGTTAAGGAGTTGTTGAATAAGTTCTTCTCCATGAAGGAATTAGGTGTGGAAGCATATATTCTTGGGATCAAGATCCATCATGATAGATCTAATAGATTTTTGGGCTGAAGTCAAAGTACATACATTGACAAGATACTAAAGAGATTCAGTATGGAAAAATCCAAGAGGGGATTGTTGACAACATCACATGGAATTCATCTATCTAAGAAAATGTTTCCTCAAACACATGATGAAAGAAATATAAAATAATTCCATATGTATTGAGTGCAGTAGGAAGATATCAAGCTAATCCAGGTGACTTTCAAGACTATAATTAAGTATATGAGGCATACTAAGGATATGTTCCTGGTTTATAGAGGAGATGAGGAGATATTAATTAGAGGATATGCATATTATAGTTTCCAGAAATATCAAGATGACATAAAGTGACAAAAGAGATATATCTTCACTTTTAATGGAGGTGTTGTGAGTTGGAAGAGCTTGAAGCAAGGTGTGGTCATAGATTATATAACAGAGTCTAAGTATATCATAGCTTCTGAGGTAGCTAAAGAATCAGTTTGGATGTAGAGATTCATCCAAGAGATGGATGTAGTTCCTATCAGTAAAGATCTCATCACACTCTATTGTGAAATACTACAGTAGTGGATCTTGCAAAAGAGATAAGGTCACATCATTGGACTAAGCACATACTTAGAAAGTATCATCTCTTGAGGGATTTTTCTTAGAGAGGTTAAGTTTCAGTGAGCATTATTTCCACAGAAGACAATGTGGTAGACCCCTGTAATAAATCCTTAACTCAGTATAAACATGATCATCATGTGAGGTCTAGTAGACTGAAAGTCGTAGGAAGTTGACTCTAGTCCAAGTGGAAGTTTGTTGGAGTTAGTGTCCTAGAACCAACTTTTTTTTACTTTGATTAAATGAATATTTAATGTATTCAAATATTAAACAAATTATTACATATTTTTTATTGTTCTGCATGACTATAATGTAATAATGTCTTAGAGTATTTGTCTCATTAATATGGTCATTGTAGTTTCCCACTATGATGATAACCTTGAAGTTCTATGACAATATTCTTAGATATAGTTTTGTGATTTTATGACATACTATGATGGGACACATAGTATACAGACCATCGGGTATGAGTACTCATAAGTAGATGAGACTTCTTCTCATGAATTCCACACTTGGTAATCTCCAAGATGGGTGATTATGATAACAGACCCTCTAGTAGGAGTTCCTCATATTTTGGTGTCATCAGATATTCCTATCTACGAGCATGTGTAATGGTCCTTATACTTTAATATTATCATTAATATATGTCACGATTTGAGTACACTGATAAAAATCATCACACCATATGTTGGCGGGAAGTATGGTATGTTGGGTGCACCACGAATAAAATGTTATTAATAGATAAGTCAAGGACCAATTTGTCCCTTCTATTTATGGAAGTTGATATCTCATCCATTTGATTAAAATAGAAACATCACCCTAAATTCCATGGACATGGTGCAACGACAAGTTTATTTCAGGTATTCAAAGAATGATATATCAAGAATATAGGTTGATGACACTATCATGAAACCTTCTTGATGATATATTGTGGAAAATGGATTATATTACATAATGACCATTCGTATGTGGATGTCATCATTGCGACTTTAAGTTCTTTCTCTTGGGTGCCTTGACCATTTCTAGATAGTAATCTTGGACTTTAGGCAAGCCCATCTAATGCCAACGAGAAATAATCCTAGAGGGTCACACACTAAGTGTTTCTGGTGGTCTAAATTAAATTATATTTGAATTTAATTAATGGAATAAATATTATTCTCAAGAAATAGGAATAATTTTATTCAAGTTAAAATGATCTCATAAATTAAATAAATATGTATTCATCGGATTGTGAATAAAATTTATTTATTTATTTTATTGAACATTTAATAAATATTTATTTACTAGTTTGTAAATAAAAAATATTTATTTAAGAGAATAAAATATTTTATTTGGGTGTTCAATAAATGGTAGAGGATTTTGAATAGACCAATACAGTGTTTGTTGATAAATTATTTATTTACAAGTCGGTAAATATTGTTTATCCAGTTGGTGTAAGAAATAATAATAATACTTTTATCATTATGTGGCATGGGATTTCATTTATGGTTCCATTTTTCACAAGTTGTCACACCACAAATAATGGTGCTATTATTTTTATTATGTGGAATGGGTTTTCTATAATAGTTATAATTGCATTTAATCACTGTTTGGAAATTAAATATTATAACTCAAACCCCATGTCTATTAATAGGCAGGTATGTCTACTATTCCAAACCACGGTGAATTGAGAATTGTTGAGCCAAACATTTTCTATCTCGACTCCTCTCATATTTCCCTCTCAAGAATGAGAGATGTTATTTAAGAGAAAAAAAAGTGATCAAGAACGATCGATGCAAGACATTTTCTTCACCGCGCTAGCACCCGAAGAACGAGTGGTGTTGTTCAGAGACCATTGGTGCACGTGTGGATCACCACTAGAGAGATTATACTTTGGATCCTCATGATCTCAATGAAGGCAATATATAAGGGTCATTTTGGATGACCAATGATCATCAAAGAATAAATTACCAAAGACCCAAGTATTTAATTTCTTCAAAAATTAATAAATTAATTATAAATATGATGTGCAAAATCCTCTTTCTTGGATTCAGTGCTTTTCTTCTATTTGTCTAAATCTTTGATTTTAATCCATGGATATTGGTGTTCATCATCATATTGATCCCAGATTAGTCATCGATTATGGAAAAATCAAAGTTGGTCCCTCCCAACCACCACGCTTCCGTTGCATTTGGATCCTTTAAAATAAAGTGATTCATTGATAATATTTTCATGTTACTCTTATTTCTCATGTCGATAGTGACTCATATGGGATTATTGTGTAATTCAAGTGAGTCTTTGATTAATATATAGAGTTGAATATATTGAATGTTGTTTGAGGTTTAAAGTGTGAAAAAATTATAAATATTATGGTTAAGTAGTTTGGTAAAACCTAGGATAAAGACCACACATTGGTGTCTTATTATAGGAGTTTTATATGGCCTTAGGCATACCTCCTCATATGATAAAGGATATTGACTAGTGAAAAGGTCCTAAATCATACATTGGGGAGACTATGACCTCAAATCAGAGTAAGAAAAGTGTGGAAATAACCAAACATCCACAATAAATAATCAGAGTACATATAATCAAACAAACACAATGCTATAAAAATTGTCTCATGTGGAATCATACAGTCATACAACACAATTTATCATCAATTTTTCCAATAACATATAAAATTAGAGGAAACAAAATAAACATGAGGATCTACTGTTATCACCAAGCATTACCTTATCCCAGTATCCAACACCTTATAGAGCTTCCCCAAACCGATCCACTACAAAACTTGTGCTATTAATTGAAAAAAATATATAATGTCTGAATATGAACCAAAATTCCCATATATTTTTTGAGAAATAAATATTAGTAGTGTATCACTAAGTTCCCTTAGTATACACTATCATGTGCAGGTATATATGAGGAAAAATAAACTTTTCACACAAGAACATCAAATTTCATGTGCTCATTATGTTCTAAATAGGATACCATGACACCTGATCATAATTTCTTCATCCTAATACAGAATATAGTCACCACATTCCATCATAAATGTAACCCAATCCATACTCAAATACTTGGGGTAGGGAATCAATCAAGTCTTGATCACTACCTGAAGATGTAGGGTAGGGTCCTACATCTAATCCCTTGACTTAATTTCTCACTCAAGATGGTCCTTCCAACACCTTATTACTCAAGTTAAGTCATTATATAACTTGACCACTACTTTTTCTCTCAATTCAATGTATCTCTACCCATATTGATCAATTTCTCAATCCAAACCCCTTTTTCACTCAAGTTGGTCCCTTGCTTACACTTTCACACTCAAGGTGAGGTTGTCTATCTAATCCCATGTCATAACACAATCAAGATCCCTTCTCACTCAAGGAAGTATAACCACTACCTTCTCAATCAAGTTAGGGCTCATATTACACGCATATAAGACACCATCTCACTCATGGAAGTCATTCAAGTGTGGTCTCACTCATGTCAGGGTCATAACCTTCTCATGCATGCGATATGAAATAATGCATGTAGCCCATCTCACAAGATCACTAACTCATCACATAGTTCTATCTACTCAGGTCCTAGACCTACACCTTAACATACGTTTTCATCTATGAATACCCTCAGGATTATCTTTTCAAGAACATATCGATCACTTTTTATCAATACCAATCCCCAATCAACACCCCAGGGTGTTTCCTCATCCCAAAGGCTCTACATGTCTCATACCTCAGGAGGCCGATCCACATACTCATACAATTCCTATATTATGATCCTTACTCGGGTCCCATATCAAATTACTCATGGGATATATTTAAACCCATCACTCAAAGGAAATCCTTATATGTCACAACGTGTCCTATCTCAAAGGACTCACCCCACTCATAGCTCTCATCGGTCCTCAATCCACCCTCGTGAGGGTGTCACCCACCAGGAGTGATATGTATGGTTGTCTCACCCATCATTGTCAGCCCTAATCCACTTAGGCCTATAAAAATATCCCAATTAATTCAACCTAGTATACTAGAATCTCATCTCATACCTCAAGACCTATCTAATATCTCTTACCAATTCTGCTGGAACCTTCTCCCTTAAGAGACATGATCGGTGGGCAACCCCAATTTACCCAAATTATTAAATAGCACTTCCCCCAAATAAGAGGCTCAATTATTTCCTATATATTTCTCTAGTTCACTATCAGTCCCTATCCCTCTACTCAAACCTATGAAACATACATGTATGAAGACAATCATGCATAAGAATGTATATAACTTTATATTATAGGGACCACCCACCTCTATATAGAATTTATAACCTAGACATGCTCTTCATACCCTAATCTAAAACCATCCATTCTTCTTCCATTCTCATATCAAATCTTGATCCCCAATACCAAGATATAACATATAAATAATTAATTATAAGTAATTACTCAAATTAAGATAAATGGGTATAATGGATGAAAAACTCATTTCCCAGCACTTCATCAGCAAAACCTCAACCAACCACGCCCATAAATTCCATGGAATACTATTAGAACCATCCTAAGAAAAATCTATAACCACCAAGACCTGTTTAATTTCTAATTTCACTCAATTTAGGAAACCCCCTAAATAAATTCATTAGGAAATGTACCTCTAATGAAACAGTGAGAAACGGTGAGCAATCATCACCATGAGTTGTCCTCTCACCATGACAAGAAAACTCCCCATCATCCCAGATGACTTTCATCATGATTTAGTGGAAATAATCAATAAATACTAACTAAAATAATCAAAAATAATAGGGATAAAATGGGAAACCAAAATGGGAAGAAAGAAGAGGATAAGAGTACCCATAATCACTATAAAATAATAATACAAAACATCCTATATCATGGAGGATAAAAGGGAGGAAGATGGGGATGATGGTTAACTGACTCATCCCTCTTCTATTGCCCCTTCTCTCCAAAAACTCAAGGTGGAGGGTTAATAAGTTAGCAGTCTACCTATCTTTAAATAAAACCACCCATACCTCCATTGCTATATAGCCAGGGGGTTACAGCATGATGTGTCCCTTCACTCTACAAGGTCACAACATGACTAGGGGGTTGCAATATGGCCACAAAACCAAATAGTCTATCTTGTAGCCTTCCTCTATCATGTTGTAGCCTCTCGGGGTCATATTATGACCATTCCAAGGTAGGGGACACCAGCCAACACTATCACAGGGGGGGGCTATGGGTCATGATGTGACACCCCTATAACAAAGCCACACCTTTGACCCTTGGACCTTATGGAATGGCCTCCTAAACCTTATAGTGAAACACATCACTAAAATCCAATACATCATGGCCTATATGTTATGATATATCCTTCTATAGTAGTAGAATTTCAAAAAGTCCTTTAGGCCTTACTCTGACATTTTCCTGAGCACCAAAAACATCACCCATGATTTTATCCACATCTAAAAACATATTGTCAGGATGTTCTAATGGTTGTATTCTTAGTTTGAGTCCCAATTAAAGAAAAGTATATTTCTCAGAGACAAAAAATTCAAATTTTCTTAAAAACAATTATACATAAAATATACATGTTTTTTCAAACTCCAAACTAGAACACTAATCAAAATCAAGAATATATAGTATTTCTTTGACCTTCAATCCTTATCCACATTAGTCATGAATCCACCACTAACCCATGTTGTTCTACCTCTAAACATAAAACATGATCCCACTATGAAACTCTATCCCCTAATCCTAGATCCACTAGATTCTCCTCTGAAATCCTAATCTAATCCCTAAACCACCTCAGCTACATTCTAAATAATGATCCTAATTCAGTTTCCACTTTATCACATCCAATTGCACACCAATTCACTATTTGGTCCTCCTCTAGCCAACTTCACTTTAAAATGATCATCCTCATATATCAACACATCACCACCCCACCTAATCATGATAACTAAACTCCTAGAGGAATCATGAGATAGTCCAAACACCCACACTAAAGTCTGAACCTAACACTCAATTTAATTCCATAGTTGGATCACCAACCAATCACACCAGTCATTATGCTATCACCATGATCACCAATGAACCACTGATCTGACTCACTCTTAGAATATTCTAGATCTATCCCAAGATAGATGTCAAAACCTAGACTCCATCCAACATCACATCCAAATTCCAAATTTGGTAATTACCAAGAAACCATATTGCATTAGATCTTATCATGCACTGGAATCTCAGTGCCCTCCCAGTCTTCCTCTAACTAATCTCACCATATCCACAACCCTTCCAATATGAGGGCCATACACCTATGACTAATATGAAGCTCCCTACCACAAAAGTATCTTCACATTTTCCTCACTAAACTGAATCATCTGATCTATAAGGAAAATTTATTTTCTATTACCTCTTGAAGTGATTGGACATGACCACCTTAATCATACCCAAGCATCAACACAAAACACTAAGTTCCACCCATTCCTAGATCACCAAGAACTTCATTCTTAACCATCACCAAAATTCATCTTCAATGAGGGTTACACCCTCTAATGGATAATGGTCTACACCCCACCATATGGATTCCCTCGCACCGACCACTATGAACCAGCCTTAATATATACAAAACCGCACATATATCACTATTTTTTATCCATACTCACCCATATTTTCAATACCTAACACTTTTGTCAAGGATCACCCAAATCGACCATATCATGGTACCCCAATACATTTATAATGTCTCCTATCACCATAGAGGTACATCTCTAATTCTCATCCAAACCCTTGGGCCACCATGCCTGGATGAATATGACTGCTAAAATACCATCATAGAACTACTCGAGTTCCCTTGGAACCTTGAAAACTCTTATTGGACCTATAAAAAAATTGATTCCACATATTTTTAAATCAACAGACACCATATGTAACTAACACACAATCTCCCTCACACACTAAGATGTTTTCCTTAAAATCCATTCCAACGATCCTTTCATTTTCAAGTAGATTAGTCATATAAGAAACTTCTCATAGGTTCTTTACCACTATATAATATAATCTCATCATAACCCAATGGATTAACTCTCCTATAACACCTGAATCACACTCACAAGAGTTGTGTCTCGTCTAACATTGGCTCACACACTTAACCCACCAATCACTCCTCTCTACATTTCAGTATCATATAACCAAACCAAGGCATCTCACTCATTCCAAGGCTAACCACATGATCACCTACTACATGGGAATCATTCCAAAACCATGAGTGTTGACCCATGCTCCCACCATGACACTTAAAGAACATCACAAATTAGTAAATCTAGGAATATGAATAATTCTAACCTCTCACCTAACCTCAATACCAAGTACAAGTAATTCACATACCCTTCCTCAACCCTATAAAGGGTATCCACATAACCTCCTAGTTTTGTTAAGTATAGTGACACCAAGAATCCATATGGGAAACACCATATAGGTTGTTATTAACACTTTAAGTAATTAGACCTATATCCTTAGGGAAAACTATGACCATCCTAGAATCACCTCTCAGGAATAAAATTATTCCACCAAACCCATAAGGTCCATTAACATCCCTATCATAAAAGGATAGTATTTTTTCACCATATAACATCCTATATAAAAATAAATATGACCTTTCATAAGAATAAAATACCATGGTTCGGATGAGTAAATTCCATCAAAATATTATATTGGAAAACACAATATAAGTTGTAGTTGACACTTTAAACTACTAAAACCCATATAATCGGTGAAATCAATCATGAACAAGCACACATATATCATGTAAATCCTACATACCAAATATGATTCATGTACATGGTCCTCTCTCCAACTGAACAAGAACCAAAACCATAAATAAAAACATTTAATAAACTCATCATATATGAGTAAACATCTCAATCACAATAGTGAGAACCAAGAAAATTAATCATGTAACCTTGGTAAAAAAGAATTCTCACCAGAAAAGGTATTCATGACACACCAGTTTGAGTTCCATCATAAGCTTTGAAACATTCCAAAATCACCTATCTACTATCTCTTTAATAGTAAAACGAAATTAAATATATGATGTCACTTTTTAAATCTAATGCCTAAAACCACTCACTAGTGTCCTGGCCTAGGGGTTCTACCTAACATCAGGAATTTCTCCCTATGATTTAGATGATTCTAACAAGTAGAGATAGCCTAAATTATACATTACAAAAACTATTCCCTAAAATCAAAGAAATAAAATAGTATAAATAACCAAACAAACAATTAATAATCAAAGTATACATAGTCAAACAAACACAATGCTATAATAATTGTATCATTTGGAAGCATAAAATCATACAACACAACTAATCACCCACTAGGATTGTCACATATAAAAAAATAAATAGAGGAAAAAATACATATGAGGATCTACAACCATCCCTGAGCCTTACCTTATCCCAATATTCAATACCCCATAGAGTTACCTCAACTCAATACACTACAAAACATATGCTCTGACCTAAAATAATACATTATAAGTTCCAGGCACAGTGGAAGCATGGATGGGCCGGCACACAACTTTAATTTTTACCATGATCGATGATTATTATGGGATCAATACGACGATGAAATCCAATCTCCATGGAATAGAATCAAAGATTTAGATAAAGAAGGAAGAGGCCATAAACCTTTAGATAGGATCTTTCACATCATGTTTATAATTAATTTAATTAATTTTATAAAGAAAATAATACCTGGATCTTTATTATTTTCTTCGTTGATGATGTCGATCATCCGGAATGACCCTTCTGGATTATCTTGTTGCGCTGGAAAGGATCCAAACAAGAATCCCTCTAGAAGTGATCCACACGTGCTCCCATGGCCTCTAATCGATACCACTCATTCTCTGGGTGCTAGCACGGTGAAGCGAGTGTCTTGTGTCGGTCATTCTTGATAGATTTTTATTCATCCTTGAAGAACATATCTCATTCTTTAGAGGTGTGGGAATAGGATTCGAGAGAGAAATTGTTTAGCTCAACAATTCTCAATTCACTGGGTGTGCAGTTCAGTACATGGCACAATAGACATATGTGTCTATTTATTGACATGTAGATTCGGTTACAATATTTAATTATGTAATAGCAATTAAATAAATTCATAACCTTAGAGAAACCCCATGATATTAATAATAATATCGCGTCATTATTTATGGTGGACCAACTTGCGAGAAACGGAATTATAAATAAAATTCCGCATCACAAAATAATAGCAGTGTTATTTTAATTTATGACAATTAGTTAAATAATTATTTATCATCTTAAAAATAATTATTTTACTACCAGAATAGCCTTGGTCTTCTCAAACTCCACTTCTATTTATTGATCACCCAAATAAATAAATAAATAATTTATTCTCTTAAATAAATATTTTATTTACAAACTAGTAAATAAATATTTATTAAATGTTCAATAAACTATATATATATATATTTTACCCACAATCCGATTAATAAATATTTATTTAATTTATACAATCATTTTAACTTGAATAAAATTATTACACTATCTTGAGAATAATATTTATTAATTAAATTCAAATATAATTTAACCAAGACCACCATAAACACTTAGTGTGTGATCCTCTAGGATTTTTTCTCATTGTCATTAGGCGGGCTTTCCTAAAGTCCAAGAGTAATGTCTAGCAATGGATCAAGGAACCCAAGATAAATAACTTAAAGTTGCAACAACAACATCTATATATGAATTCTCATTGTGTAATATAATCTCTTTGTCATAATATCTCATCAAGCATGTTTCATGATAGTGTCATAAACTTTTATGCTTGATATGTCATTCTTTGACTACCTGAAATAAACTCATTGTTACACCATGTCCATGGAATTTAATGTGACGGTTCTGTTACAATAAAAGGGTTGAGATATCAACTTCCATAAACGGAAGTGACATATCCTTCCTCGACTTATAATTTAATAACATGCCACTCATGATGCACCCAATGTACCCTATTTCCCACCAACTATCTGTGTGACGGTTTTCGTTAGTAAAGCAAAGTACGTGATTCATGACATGTATTAATGATAATATTAAAGTCTAAGGATCAGTACACATGATCATGGATATACATATCTGATGACACCAAAACATGCAGAATTCCTACTGGAGGGTATGTTCTCCTAATCTTCTATCTTAGAGTTTATCAAGTGTGAACTTCATGAGATGAAGTATCATCTGTTTATGAGTACTCTCACCTAAAGGTCTTCATGCTATGTGTCCCATCATAGTATTTCATCCAACCATAGAACTATATTTAAGAATATTGTTATATAATTTCAAGGTTCTCATCATACTGGGAAACTTCCATGACCTTATCCAAAGAACAAATACTTTAGGACATTATTACATCATAGTCATGCAGAACAATGAACAATATGTAATAAGATATTTAATATTTAAATAAATTAAATATCGATGTAATCAAAGTAAAACCATTTGGTTCTAGGATACCAACTCTTACAAACTCCCACTTAGACTTGATCCAACTGCCTATGACTTTCAGTCTGCTAGACCTCACATGGTGATCATGTTTCTGCTGAGTCAAGGCTTTAGTCAAGGGACCCGCAACATTGTCTTCCAGGGAAATACTACTCACTGCAACTTCACCTCTCTGAGAAAAATCCCTCAAGAGATGATACTTCTGAAGTATGTACTTTGTCTGCTGATGTGACCTTAGCTCTTTTGTGAGAGCCACCATTGTAGAATTATTATAGTACAGTGTGATGAAATCTTTATTGCTAGGTATCACATCTAGCTTCTAGATGAATCTTTGCATCCAAACTTCTTCTTCATATGCCTTATAAGCTACGATATACTTGGAATATGCTGTAGAATATACGACCACACTCTTCTTTGAGCTCTTCCAACTCACTTCACCTCTATTCAAAGTGAAGATGTATCCCGTTTGCAACTTCATGTCATCTTGATCAGTCTGGAAACTATCATCTGCATATACTCTGATGACTAGTTCCTCATCTCCTCCATAAACCAGTAACAGATCCTTAGTATGCCTCAGATACTTTAGAATAGTCTTGACCACCATCCAATGGCATTCACCTGGGTCGGCTTGATATCTACCTACCTCACTCAATGTGTAGGAAACATCCAACCTAGTACATAGTATGGCATACATGACTGAACCAATCATTGATATGTATGGATTCCTTGCCATTATCTTTCTTTCCTCATGTGTCTGAGGACACATTTTCTTGGAAAGATGAATGTCATATGATGCTGTCAACAATACCATATTGGATTGTTCCATACTGAATATCTTCAGTATCTTATCAATATATGTACTTTGACTTAGGCCCAAAAATCTCTTGGATCTATCACAATGGATCGTGATCCCAAGAATATATGATGCCTCACCTAAGTCCTTCATGGAGAAGCATTGATTAAACCATGTCTTAACAGACTATAAGAATGTTATCTCATTTGAAATAAGTAATATGTCATCAAAATATACTATTAGGAAAATGACCGCACTCCCACTAAACTGTTTGTAGACACAAGGCTCACATTCATTCTTGATAAAACCAAATTTTGTTATGGATTTATCAAAACAAATGTTCCATGACCTGGATGCTTTCTTTAATCCATAAATGTATTTTTTTCAACTTGAATACCTTATTGGAATCCTTTGGAGTCATAAACCCTTCAGGTTGTGTCTTGTATACATGTTCCTGAAGGTTCCCGTTAAGGAATGTTGTTTTGACATCTATTTTCCAAATATTATAGTCATGGTAAGCGGAAATTTCCAATATAATTCTGATGGATTTCATCATTGAAACTGGTGAAAAGGTTTCATCGTAGTTAATGCCTTGACACTATTTGAACCCTTTTGCAAATAGTCGTGCCTTATAGGTACTTAATTGTCCTTTCATGTCCAGTTTCATCTTGAATATCCATTTTCAACCAATAGGATTCACATCAACTGGAGGATCTACCAAAATCCAAACTTGGTTTTGGTACATGGAATCCATTTAAGAATTCATGTCTTCTTGCAACTTGGAAAAATCTGTGTCACTTACTACTTCCTTATAGGTTAGAGGATCATTATTATCAACTAATAATGAGTAAACATCCTCAGTAACTAGAAAAATATATTGTTCTAGTTCTCTAACCTCTCTTGTACTCCTACGTAGTCCTTGTGTCTCTAGAATAGTTTTTTATTCCATGGGGCTTTGTGGAATCTTCTTCTGTACCAACTCTTGTGTACCTTGAGCCTTAACGTTATTGAAGTCTATCTCGCTCCCACTATCTCTTTTGGAGATGTACTCCCTCTAATGGAATATGGCATGTATTTCCACTATAACCTTTCTTTCTAAGTGGTAGTATAGGTAATATCACCTTGTTTCCCTAGGGTATCCTATAAAGGTACACTTTGTGCTTCGGGGTTCTAGTGTGTTACCTGAAGACGCCTTAACAAACGCATTGCTTCCCCACACATGTAAATTTGATAATATGTATATATTTCCACTCTAGAACTTGTATGGAATACCATTTATTTATTTAGTTGGTACTTTGTTTAGTATGCATGATGTTATTTATAACGCATATCCCCAAAAGGATAATAGAATAATTGCATGATTCATCATTGATCTCACCATGTCCAACACGGTGTGGTTCCTCCTTTCATTCAAACCATTACACTAGGGTGTGTAAGGAATGTTTAGTTAGTATAGGATCCCAAACTCCTATAAGTAATCAATTAAGTCTTTATTAAGATATTCTCCACCTCAATATGAGTAGAGTTTCTTAATATTCTTACCAAGATGGTTCTAAACTTCATTCTTGTATTCTTTAAACTTATCAAAAGAATCTGACTTATACCCCATTAAGTATATATATCCATATCTACTAAAATCATCAGTAAAATTTATGAAGTATGGGTACCATCCCCTTAATTCAACTGGAAATGGTCCACACACATCAGTATGAACCAATTCATGAAGCTATTTAGCCCTTTCACCTTTTCCACTAAATGGGTATTTGGTCATTTTTCTTTGTAAAAATACATGACATACGCCAAGTGCTTTTAGTTTGAAAGAATTTAAATATCCGTATTGATGTAACTTTGTCAAGCGTTTCTCATTTACATGACCTAGCCAATGATGCAAAAGTTAGGTGTGGTATGATTCATGTGAAGTATCTTTGTTATTGATTTCCATTACTTGGTTTGTGTAATCCAACATGTAAAGATCATTGTATAAATGTACCCTACCAAAACAAATGATATCTTTTTAAAAGAAGAAAAATTCATTTCCAAACATTAAAACAAATCCATTCTGTATCTAATATGGATATAGAAATAATGTTTTTAGTAACAAATAGCACATAATAACAACCCTTTAACACCAATATCCTCCTAGTTGGAAACATGAGGTGGTAGTCCCCAACAGCTATAGCAACAAGTCTGGATCTGTTGGATGCTCGTATATCTACCTCCCTTTAGTCAATCTTCCTAAATATACTGGGTTCCTATATTTGGATACATATGTGATCACCAAAAGATGTATTTAATACCAAATTTGTAGAAACAGATAGATTTCATTTGATAACAAATGCACATGAAGCTTCCTCATGCTTCTTAGGCTGGGTGCAGTTTATCTACCAGTGGCCCATCTTTCCACATGAAAAATAACTAGCCTCATATTCCCTTTCCTTCCCTTTGATCTTGTTTTTCTAGGAAGGGTGTGAAGAATCTTTGGGATTAAAGATATTTTCCTTCCCTTTCATCTTATTCACCATAAGGACAGAAGTCCTATCACTCTTCATATCTTTTTCCACTTAGATAATGAGGATAAGAAAATCAGATAGATAATTCTCAATTTTGTTCATGTTAAAATTAATAACAAAGATGGAGAATCTCTGAGGGAGTAATGTGAGAATGATATCAGTACCCAGTTCTTTAGGGATTTTAAACCATATAACCTCCAGGCACTCAATGTATCCAATGAGCTTGACTACATGAGGCCTGGCTGGGGAACCCTCTCTAAGCTTACTCTAAAACAGTGCCTTGGAGATCTTAATCCTTTCCTGTCTTGCTCTCTCCTAGTAAATACCATAGAGGTTCTTGAGCATTCTATAAGCATCCATGTTTTTTTGAGACTTCATGAACTCACTAGACATTGATTATAGCATCAAATATTGAGCATCGTCCGCATTGCTCATATGTTCCTCATAGACCAATAAATCCTCATCACTCACCACTTTGGCAGGTGGATTAGGTAATGCTGAATCCAACATGTAAGACTTTTGTTCATGGATTAGGATAACCCAAAGGTGTCTAAACCATTCCTAGAAGTTACTATTGGTAAGGATGTTGTCTTTATCTATAATTGATCATAGGTATAGTGTGGTTGAAGAGATTTTCATTTATTATACAATTAAAAGAGAAGATCATTAGTAATTTCTTGATTAAATTTTATGAGAAATAATAAATTAATTTTATTAAGTCTCCCACTATTTTATCAAGTCCCAATGGCCCTCACCATTGAACTAGGGATATCCAGTTGCCATCACATTCTAGTGGCAAGGAACCATATTCCCCTTCGCATAACCCCAACAAGGGTTGGTCAAGCTATTTGAAGGTATTTAGGTAGACAGGTCTTTTCTAATTGCGGGCTTGCAGCTCCTTGATCTATTGAGTGGACTCCCCAATCCTGAAATCCTGACTTCGGATTTCATCAACTCTTGCCACCAATATTACACCAAGTCTATCAAGGTACCCTCTGCTTAATTTAATATGGTTAAGTCACCCTGAAACCTTTCCTAAGGTCTTCTTGTATAAAAGTAAGTGTCCCAACAAGGGTTGGTCAAACACATAGTTTTATTGAGTTTTTCCCATAATCAAGTAATGGAAGGTTTGGTCTGACTTAATATTTTATTTCAAGGATTTTTATCTCTTATGTGTGAATTTATTATAACCATTATCTCATGATTTTTAATATTAAGTGGAACTTATTGAAGTGATTAACCATATCTTGATAATATTTACGCATAAGCCTGGTTATTTTAGTTCCATCTTGCATGCTTGTTTAATTCATTAATTATGTGATTGTGAAAACACGTCCATAATGATAAACCATGCATATGAAAAAAAATAAAGTAAAGTAAATGGAATTATCATGAGATTTTTTAATGGTTAGTTTATCTAGCGATTGATAAAATAACCCTAACATAGGGGAGAAACACCTTGAACCTTTTGGGTTCGTGTTTACAGCTTTCCACTTGTCCA
The DNA here is from genome assembly GCA_963277665.1 of Viscum album. Classification (NCBI taxonomy): domain Eukaryota; kingdom Viridiplantae; phylum Streptophyta; class Magnoliopsida; order Santalales; family Viscaceae; genus Viscum; species Viscum album. Next base: position 252,859,915 of record OY728128.1, on the reverse strand, counting down.
CCTCTGTATCTCTTGGGATTAGTTTCATTTTGGATCCATCTTAAACTGCCTCCACTATCTTGGGAATTCCATCCATTACATATTCCTTTTTTAACTCACACACAGGTGAGGGGTAAAAAGGAGTTTTACATAAAAGAAACCTTGGTCACGTAGGCCCTACATATTAATGAGGAGAAGGCATGCAGACTAACAAATTTAATTTAAAAAAATAAATTAAAATAAACCATCCACATAAAAAGTTATTGGTCTAGATCATGACCATCCATACATGCAATGATATTTACGCATAAATAAAACTAGCATTCAATTCTTTAATCGTTATTATTTAAGATAAATCATGCTCGAATCAATTAATTGTCATCTTCAATTAATCAATCCATTTATCCTAAACTCTTTTCTAAATTTCCTTGAGATTATCATCCATCATAATTTTAAAAAAATAAATCTATTTAAAATTATATTTGTACGTAACTTGTACCTTGGAGGCAACCTGGTGAATTTCTATTCATAACTACCCAATGAGTAGAAATGAAAATTACACAGATGTTAAATTAAACACATATATATAAAACACTTATCATGTGTTGTGCCTTAGATTTGTGTCTACAACATTGTATGAATCTCAAGGTTTTGTATAATATAATAATAAATTTTAATAAATCTACATAATTTGGATGAGTAAACAGTGTGTATTTCCATCTACATGACATTTACTATTGTTCACCATTCATCCGAAGTAAATGCCTGGGGAAACGGCGTGTGAGTGTACTTCAGATATCTTCATAGTACAAGGCATGACCAGTGGTCCACATGTCATGTAGTTCCTCATTACATGGACTCCATCTGGTCAAGTCATGTACGGGGTACATGGTCCAACCCTAACCCGAAGGGACTACATGATGTGTCCATTTGGCCACACGGTGTGTAATCTGAAAACTGTGTGCCACTTGTTCCTGGTCAACACACGGAGTCATTAAGACTTAGAAAAACTCCAATGACATGGATTGGTTTGGCGGACCATAACTAGTGCATTGAACCTTGACTACATAGTTTTTATTTACAAATACACACCGTGTGTTCTGGTGTTGTACGACCATGAACCTTTGGCACCTCCAGTGGAGATCCTCTATTTTATTTTAATCAAAATTAAAAGAAAAGATCGTTTATGTAAGGTGAACGAGAAATTAAAGAGGAGGAATAGATCTTGAGATTCAGATTTTCAGAATGATTAACTTCAATTGAAACAACTAAATTATTAAATGCGTAAATCATCAACGAAATATTTAAATAATTATAAACTATGATGTAACCCCTATGATACTACTTGAAGGTTTTGGGTGCAGCGAAAGCGTGGTTGGTCCGGCACCCAAATTTAATTTTTACCATGATCAATGATTATTCTGAGATCAATAAGACGATGAACGCCAGTCTCCACGGAATAGAATCAAATATTTAGATAAACAAGGAAGAGTCCCAAAACCTTTATAGATGATCTTTCACATCATGTTTATAATTAATTTAATTAATTTTATAAAGAAAATAGTACCTGTATATTCGGTATTTTCTTCGTTGATGATGTAGATCATATGGAATGACCCTTCTAAACTATCTTGTTGTTCTTTCAAGGATACAAACTAGAATCCCTCTAGTGGTGATCCATGTATTCTCTAATGGCCTCCGATCAACACCAATTGTTCTTCGGGTGCTAGTGCGGCGAAGCGAGTGTCTTGTGTCAATCGTTCTTGATCACTTGTTCTTCGGACTTGAAGAACGTATCTTATTCTTCTGAGGGGCGGGAAGAGGATTCAAGAGAGAAATTTTTTAGCTCAACGGTTCTCAATTCACCGGGTGTGTAGTTCAGTACATGGATCAATAGACGTATGTGTCTATTTATTAACATGGAGCTTCAGTTTCAAATATGTTAACTTAATATGGAACACTACTATTATTGTAGTTATTATTGAATAATATTTTTTGTATATATTATATTTTCAACGCCATTATTTTTATTAAATTAATTATGGTATGGTTGATTTTCTTTAGTGAGGTTTGGGTTACTAATGATGTTATTATAGTAGTGAATTGATGTGATTGATAGTGGGATGGTAATTTTGATGTTGAGTTGTGATGGGAATGGTCATTTGAAAACTGGTATGGGGTGGTGGGGTGGTGTGATGGTTGTCTTATTTTTTGGTGGTGTTGTTTTAAATTAGGAGTAGTTGTGTCATAGTTTATTAAAACTATGTAATAGTAATGAATTAATGAATTTTAGTGGTAATTCCTCCCATTTTCACGATTTAATAACATTTTTACTAATCACCAACCCATGGTATGTCAAAGGTGACCTTAAAGTTTCACTCTTTCCTTTATTATTATCCTATTAGGGGTTATAGTGGTGATATATTTTGAAGCTAGGTTCTATAAAAACCATTTTCTATCTAAGTATTCAGAAGTTCTAAAAGAAGTGACTTCAGAACCATTATACAGAACTAGATGAAGATATTGGTGAAATAGTGAAAATATTTTTTAAAACCACATGGTAGTGAGCAAAAATTTCTAAAAGTGTGAAAAAATTTAGTAATGATTTTTGAAGCATGCACTATTCACTGGAAGCTTCAAGTTTAGGTGGTGAAATTAGTGGGGTTCCAGTTGTTTCTATGATCAAGTGAAGGGTTGTTGGCAAGGATTGGATGGTTGTGGAACTAAAGAAACTAATTATACTCATCTATAAAAGGGTGGGTGGGTCACTTGTTAAATGATTGTATTGTTAGAAATTCATATTCTATTTTCTGTGTAGAGTTTTGATATTAAGGGCACTTATAACTCAAATATTTTCTCTCTTGATCCAAATTTTACTATGATAATCTCCGTAACTAACGTAATTACTAAACAACATTATTCATGTGTTTTTCTGTCCTATTTCTTTATTTATTTTTTATATTAATTTTCTTTGGGAAGTTCTTTTATAGTTGTGTGTTCATTAAACATAGAGATTCCAAAGCCTAGTTCCCGAGTTCATTTTTTGACATTGGGTATTGTATATTATATAATTTTTGAAACATTATTCCATAATTAAAGTCTCTATAGGATAACTTCAATATTATATGGTTCTGTTAAAATAGGTGGTATTAGTTCTTGGTTGTAGAGTTTTTGGAGGTTATACCCTAGTCAAGAGTTTAGATATTGATGTAGAGAATCATTATATGTTTGAAATTATAGGATAATTTCATTAAACTATTCTTGATCCCTATATATTTTTCAGATTCAGGGGGATATCATTGATTCTAGAAGAATTAAATTAACAAAGTTTAATGTCTAAATTTATAAATTCAATGGATCAAGTTTTGAATCCTAGATGATGTAGAATAAACACTACATATTACAGAGATATTTGGAACTTCCATTAAAGGGAGTCAAATTGGAATTAATATCAATGTAATAATAAGAAAGGAATGATCAGAAAGTATAGGGGTTGATTTGGATGATGTTATCCTAGAATTTGTACTTCAATATTCAAGAAATTAATTACACCACTGAGTTGATGAATACACCTTCCAACATGTATGATAAGTCTTTAACAATGAAAAAAGTGTGTCTGGTGGGATAACTTTTTGGCATGAAGATGTCAAAATGGAAGTGGTGGATCATTTCAATGTCTTTAATGTGATTCAGATTCAGTTGGACTCTATGAATATGAATTTCATGGGGTTGAAGTGAATATTAATCATTCTATCACCACTTTTGGAATAATATGAAACTATAGTTATTGTGGTGAGAAATTCCAGTGGTAATACTAACTTAGTGTTTGAGTATGTTCATGATTTGATTTTGAATAAATAAATTCTGATGGAAACCCAAGAATCTACTAGAAATTTATTTATTGTATAAGTTAGGTGAATTATATTTAAAAAATAGTTAGAATAATGGGAAGGAAAAAATAGAGGTGTTAAGGTAATTCAGCAAATCATGGACCTATATTCTAGTATTGTAGAAAAATGGGACATGTGAAGAAAGTATTCAATGATCAAAGGGTAAATTCTTATAGATATACTTCTATAATTTCATCCAAAACCCATATTTTAGATTATAAGATCAGTTTGGTGTTGGGTGTCTATAGACTACTTGAGTCATGAATAATTTATTCTGGGGATTATTTTCACTCTATATCAAATATGGGGATCATGATGAAATATGTTTACAATATATTAGATAAGGTTCACCTTGTGGATAATGAAAAACATAAGATTTTAGGAAATAGTAATGTTTCTATTGTAAATTTTAATATATTCTTATTGGAATTATAAGGGTTGTGACACATACCAAGTTTATGGAAGAACCTAATCTCAGTAGGATGTTTAGATGATGTGGGTTTTTTATACTAGATTTTTTAATGGTGTGTGGAAAGTTACATGGGGTTCTATAGTGGTGGTCAAAGGTGTGAAAGATGAGATATTATATCTTACCAGGATTTTAAAAGGAGAAATGCATACTGGAGAATAAATTTTTAAATCTATAAGCTTTTGGAATGATCATCTTGATCACATCTGTGAAAATAGGATAAAATTCCTAGCTGTGAAAAATTATTCTAAAACCCTAAAATATGGAGTATAAAAACCTATGAGGAGTGTATCCTTGGGAATAACAGAAAGGTTTCCTTCAATACAGAAGGAAATAAACTAAATAATAATAAGTTTTAATGGTTTATACAATTATATAAGTACCATCCTCAGTTCTTTCTCATGAATGATCACTATACTATTATACATTTATCAAAAATGTGACACATTAAGTGTGGGTTTTTTTCTCGAGAGTAAATTTGAAGTTTTAAAACCTTATAAAAAAGATAAAAAAAGTGTAAAAGAATACTATAAGTAAGCTAAAATGTTAAAGTTATAATAAGGGGGGAGAATAAAAAATTATAGGTTTTTTTAGGTTTTGTTTATGGAAAGTAATATAGTTTAAGAATAAAAAATCAAGAACACTAAAGAAAAATTATTTCATGGAGATAATGAATCAGAAATTTAATGAGATGGAGAGGAGCATGAGATTTCTTGTTGGTTTTTCTAAAAAACGTTAGGTATATTTTTTCAAATTGGTGACCTATGGTGAATCAGATTACTTTCACTCTATTGGGAAAGGAATTTTCATAATAACTAGGGTCTATAAGTATGGTGGATATCTCCTACCTGAAATTCTTCAGAAGTGTTTCTTATGTCAACTTCAATTATTGGGAGAGGTATAAAGTAAATAAAAATTTTCAGGCATGTTTTTTTGTTGGATATAATGATTAAGACTTTGGATTATGACTATAGTACAATGAATTATAGAAGGTCATTATAATTAATAATGTTCTCTTGAATGAGGGGATCCTATGGAAGGATCAGAACTTAGCATAAGATGTTATAGATAATCAAGAATTTATACATTCTAAATCTTATCTGGATGAAATTATAGAATATCCAACTAGTTTAGGGAGTATAACAGTTTTTTAGATACCAAACTATCTAAAATCTGATGTTTTGGATGGAGGTTAGATTACATTAATATTGATAAGGTCAAATGTATAATAATTATCAAGGATTATGAAAGCTTGATGCATAGATCTAGAAGGTGACATTCTGGGAGTATTGGTTCTAGAAAAAGAGGATATCAACAAGATTAGTTGTAGAGATCTACCAAGGCTTGACACCCATGGAAAAGGTTATAAAGTGGTATAAATTTCTTACTTATTATAGATAGTGGATAACCTGGAATCCTAGAAGGGGTGGAAATTCTCAATAAATTAAGGTAATGGGAGTTAGTGGTGAAGGAGGCGATACACTCCTTTCATGTTTCCAAAATATAGGAGCTAAAGAAAATTCCTACTTAGAAAAGAGTCTTACAGAATAAGTAGATCCTTCATTTAAATAAATAAGTGGATGGTGGTAAATAGTGCAATGAAAGGCTTATTTTGAAGGTATTTTAATAAAGAGAATACTTGGATTTATCAGAAACATTTTCTCCAGTTATAAAGAATTTAATAATTTAGGCAGTACTCGGGATGGTTGCTATAGAGGGTCTATATCATGATTAGTTTTATGTGATAAATATATTCCTTCATAGTTAATTAGAGGAGGAAATATTCATATAGTAGATAAAAGGTTTTATGGATAATTAAATGGAAGTTCTAGCATTTAGACTCAAATGGAGTTTGTATGGGGTGAAGCGGGCACCTATGAATTGGAACTAGAAATCCTTTATGATAGTGAATACATTTATCTGGAAATATATAGATCATTATTATTAGCAGAAGATGTTTGGTTATGGGAGATTTATCATAAAGGATGTATTCCTTAAATCTGGTATCATATTTGATTATATGTGTGTGTTGTAGTGTAATACTTTCATGTTATAAATGGAATATTAAAATCCATTTAGTATATTATTTACTATGATGTGGTGATATCATAAGGTAAGGGTGTGAAAGAAATAATATTTTACACTCTATAATAACACCCTATGATATACATAGAATCTGAATGTTAAAAGTTAACATATTCTATCATGATGTATATCATTAAATATAACATTTCATGTGATGAAAGGTTGGGTTACGGGTCATTCATGGGTTACAATGAGTTATAAAAATCATGAGAATTACTCATACATTTCATAACATTTGAGTAAATACTTAATTATCTTGAGCACATTTTGATGGTTATATAAAAGGTGGTCAATTCATAGAAATGGTGATCATTCAAGTGTTCCTAATTACTACCAAGTCCATCCCCAACTATAATCTCTCTCTCCTTAACCCTCTTCTTCAATAGAAACTAGTATGTTGTGTTTATTTAGGAGGAACCCACTCATATGATGGGTGATTCACATTAACCCATATATACATCATGAAGGAGGGAGTCTGATTTTTTCCTTTGAGTGATCTTTATCAAGCATTTGAATGAAGATCTTTGTTGCAAATTCCTATAGTATAAGGTACAAAATACAAAACTTATTCATTTATTTAAGCATGATTTAAATTTAAATATTTTATAAATCATGGGAATATAATTTTTAATTATTTCTATTATATTGATTAAGTGTTTTTGATCCTTATAATCCCATTAATGGTATTAGAGATTTATCATGTCATTTGATTCTTGTAATCATGTTTAAAATGATGGTTTGGGTATCATTTTTTATTTTGTATTCTATATCATAAAATATGATTGATTTTTTTCTTGTGATATGGGATATCATAAAATTTGACTTGGTCATGCCATAAAATATTGGATACCATAGGGGGAGACATGGTACAAATTATTCAGGATCATCATATTATAGAACAAAATATAGTGAGATGTATAGTACTATGGCATTATTTTAAAATGTTTATAAAACTATAAAATAGAGCATCATATTGTTCTTGATGATATAAGGGTATATCATAGAATATGACACCCTTGTACCAAAGTATGATATTTTAGGCCTATAATAGAACAAAATATAGGTTATGTCATAATATACAATATATGGATATTATAAGAGACTATAAATAATATTGTATTATCAGTCTTAGGTTTGGAAATTCCCAACCGTAAAGTGTGGTATCTGTTTTGAATTGAATTGCTCCCTACGGTACAATATATATCATTAAATACGACATACCTAAAAATTTTGATTTTTCATAAATTTCAATTTTAAATGGAATTAAACATTTTATAAAATGTTTATAAATAATAGAAAAATGTATTTTGGGGATATTTATTTAATATATATAATTTAATTAATTATAAATTGTTTATAAATAATTAGTGGATTTATATATGAAACATTTATAAAATAAATATTCCATAATATTAATTGTTAATATGAAATACCTTTTTGAATTATATTTCATAACTTATAACTTGGATATAAATTGTTTATATGGAAATTATAAGTGCAATTTATTAAATGTTTATAAATTACAAAATAAGGCTAAATATAAAGGATTTTATATTAAATTATGAATTATTCATAATTATTTATCTTGAATTTTTTAAATTAAAATGCCTTACATTAGAAATTATTTAAACCATGTCAAAGGGGGTTTTGATAATTGATATGATCTATGTTTAAATAATATTAAATATGTAATATTTAGATTATGTAAATTTTTTACATAAAATAATTGTAATATAAAATTTTTATATTTCATTTAATATCATATATTTAAATAAAATCCCATATAAAGGATAATATGATTTTTTTCATGTTAGAAGTAAATATAAAGTGTTTATATTTATTTAATTATGGAATTTCCATGACACATGGCTAAATTATAAATTGGTAATGTTTGATTTATTTATGAATTGTTTATAAATAGTTTGTCTCATGTTTAAATATATAAATTTCATTTTTTTAATTTATTATCTGTTTTATTCATATATATAATTTTTGTATTATGAATATGTGTATTATTTTGTTTAGAATGATTCTATAAATTTTAATGCATGCATATAAGGTGTTGCATGTTAGGTATGATAACTGACTTATTTTTCGTCAACCTTGATTTTGGTTTATACCAAGTTATGATATTGAATTAATAAGTTAATTATAGTTTATACATATTAAGTGTTATAATTATAAGGTATTTGAAGTCTCTCTTGAGTAAATTATAATTGGTTAGAGGGACTTTTGGATGGATTGATCACTAACCAAGAGGCTTATACCTTGTCTAGAAAAGTAGGGGTTGTCTATTTGTCGCTCCAAGCTTACACTTATATGGATTGTTAATTTTATATTATTCTAATCCTTTACATGAAAGGGTTTTATGTACCTTATGAATGAGATTCATTTCAATATGTATGAATATAGTTGGATTTTAATTTGGGTCAGTAACACAAGTTATGAGATATATAAATAGTTACATATCAATATGGTTTGAAAATATTGATTTGGGGGAAAAAAATGTTTCCAAACTAAATCACTAAAATCATACATACATGTAAAGTGAATACATGATATAATATAGTAAGATTAAATCCCATTTAAAATACTAAGTGATAGATTCCTTCCAAATAAAATACATTTCAAGACATTGATCATCCAACTAGGTAGTCCATGCTAAAGTAGGGTGACCCTATATTATCTTGTGTAAGGAAAGAAAGTAATGAGGTGATCTTGAGAGTTAGGTGCCTCATTTTTTGCATTCAATTTGGGTTATAATTAACTAAGAAACCCTAAGAGTTAGGATACTAAATTAATGGTGTTGAGTTTATCTATATTATGGGTTAGGTAAAGAGTTGATTTCTCAATAATCCAAGAGTAAAATTTGATATTATTGATAGTACTATCAACCTAAATAAATAAATTGATGAGGTTTATTCCATATCAAGGTCATTTCCTTACGAAATATGGATCATAAACCTGTAATGGATAATATGAAATATAAAAGAGGTTATCATTTTAGTGGGATAAAAATTAATAGAATTCCTTGATAAATGAATGTAAAACATGATACTAATCAGATAAAATCTTATGTTATTGATAAATAGAATGATATTTATCTGACTTAAATTTTTTATCAATCCTATATAAAGAATAATATTAATATAGGATACTTCTTAGTCTTATAAAAAACTTAATAATTATTCTTAAGAAATGAAAATTTTATGTGTTAAATAAATACATTTTTGAGTAACCCTGTATTTAATTTCTTGAATAAGAATATATATATATATATATGTTTATGAAAACCATATATGAATTCACTTGTGGTTTTAAAATAATTGGATGTGTGATAATGTAATTAAATTTAGTCACTACTCATATATTCAATATGAATGAGTATATTAATGACTTTGGTAGACTAAAAAGCTCCTTAAGGCTTGTTCTGTTTATGGAATTCATCCTATTGGAAATGTTTTGGCAAGATGAATGAATTTAATAAAGGATTTTTATATTAATATTTAATTTTATTATATGATAAAAGTTTTTATTAACAAGTAGTTATAATAATAAATATAATATGATAGTTATAATGTACATAGTTTATGATTTAATGGATTCTATAACATGTTTGAGAAGAAGATAAGGTTAAAAAAATTGTCCAAGATAAAAAATTATATATATATGTTTGTTAAAATATTAGGGATATGGTCCAACCAACCTTTAGTGGTATATTTTAAATAATAAAATCTTATTTTTTGAATAATGATCCTAACACATATAATATTATATATGATATTGATTTAATGATTCTTTGGTTAAATATTTCTATGAAAGTAAATTAAATACATTTCCTTAAACAAAAGAATTTTTGTATCTTATCATGATATTCTGATGAGAATATATCATCTAAGATATTAGTAGTGGTATTCTTGGACTTATAAAAGAATAAATTTAACAACTAAAATATCATGTTAGTCAAAATAAAAAGTGAATGTCACTTGATATCCTAAGGGGTTTAGGGTATGTTAATAAAATATTAATGTAAGAGTTATATCAGTCATCAAAAAAAATTCGGGAAAATTTTGATGTAAAATTTCCAATAATGATGATGTTGATGAACTTAGAAATATTTATAAGTAGCTAATAGAATATATTGACATTATAAAACTTGATGTTTTGAAGTTAAGAATTTTTAATACTTTGTTCAAGGAGTTGAATATTAGTAATATGATTCCTAAGTCTCACCATTATTCAAACTAGCTTATTTTATAGATGTTACTCACTAAAGAGTTTATTGGGAGGGTTTTATCATATGGTCACATAGATATGTGAAAGGAATTATATAGATATGTAATGAGTTTTAAAAACCCTAAAAGTTAAGAAAACATAAGGCTGATGTGGTATTTTAATATATATGACATGATAAGATAGGTTTTTATATGTGGTTTTTTAATATTCTTAAAGGATTTTAAGAATATAAAATGTATCATGTTATACAAAATGAAATTACACTTTATTATTTTTTTCATGTTATTTTTATATACTCATGAAGTGAAATGATAATTGACCTCTCAAAGTATGCCTTTGACTTATCACTAACAAATTCTCATCATGGAGTATTATAGGTTATAATGAAATGATAAGGTTAGCATGACTAAGATTCTTGTATTGGTATAAAAAAATATACCCATGAGGCACAAAAATGGGTTTTATATGCTATATGATCCCAAATGTATACCACATTAAGTGGCATACACTACGTCTTTGGTATACTATGGGTTCATGGTTTATACTTATATTTCCAAAATTACTAATCTTGATGAGATACTTATCATGAGAACCTCCATACTTTGATATATTTTTTATATAAGACTTGAGGCTTAGCTAATCATGGGGTGTTCAGGTATATTGTTGATCATGGCATCAGTTGGTTCTTAACTAAGATGAGAATTTTCCTCTCATGTGATGAGCATGGCATCTAGGCCCTAGATTGAGATAGATTGGGGAAGTTTATGGCCATACCTAGATAAGAAATATGATGTACTAATATATTATGTAAGGTTAATGTGATATGATAATCCTTAAAAGTGAATGGTGTGTTATGTATTCTTTGACATGGTCAGACTATACTCAGAGAATCGAGGGCGTATGAGTGGTTATATGGGACTAACACACTATGTGTCTTATGGTTAGTCGATGTTTTGAACAAATGTATGATATTAAAATACATGCATGAATATTATTATGGTGGTGGGAATAGATATAGTGATACAAGTGTTTTATGGATATCACATCAGATCCCTTTATATCTTGAGTATTGATGATTTTTTCTAGAGATTTTTATTTTCTTACATTTATGAATTTGGGAATTCATATTTTTTCAATGGTATAAAGGCTCATAGGGTCACACTTTGTGTTTGACTTAATATGGATTTGATTTTACTCAAATAGTTTCAATAAAATTATTTAACAGTTTATCTAAAAAGGATTTTTGATGGGTATTCGTAAGGTATTACATATGATGTGATGCAAGGTGAAGTTAATGATAACTTTTAAAAAGTGTTTTGGAAGATATTCAAAAGAGTTGTAGATATGATTTCATAATTTATTGTATATTATTTGGTATAAAGTTGATAGTGATAAATATTTAATTAATTCCCATATTAATTTAATTGAATAAATCCCCACCAATTTATCAGTTTCAGTTGAATTGCATCATTTTTTATTTTTGGTGAGTTTTGAGTTACATTGTGAAAATTACTTAATTCTATAATTTTAAATATTTTTTATCACTTCTGTATTTCAAGAATAACTTTTTATATATTGATCCAAATTGAGAAATTATTTTTTTAGGATTCTATGGTTTGTGGGTTTACTATTACTAAACTAGACCAAGTGCTCATTTAAATTCCAATATACCCAAACAAGTCCTTTTAAATTATAATATGAATGGTCAGATAGAATTGACCTTCCCTCAATAAATGTGGAACATATCCAGATAAAGGAAACCAAATGAATTGATTCAAATTGGATATAAAAGATTAGTCAAAGTTTTATGTACAAATTAAATTTCATAGAGAAATTATCTCATTATACCTGTATATATACATGTCAAATTAGAGGAAGACAAAGTATTTTTTTTGGCTAGAAAAAGAGTACTTCAGTAATTTGGGAATAAATTTTCATAAATATGTCTAAAAGCTTTGAAATTTTGAGGTAAATAGATAAGAAAATTTCAAATAATTGTTAATAATAAATATTGGAGATTTTATACCATTTTTTGGGTCGATACTATGTAAACTTGTGGTGGAAATATTCTGGAGAGATAATTTTCTACTCTTCCTTTTCTATTTTCATAGTTTTTTAATGACTCTTTATTCCCTATTATTTCTAGTTACCTTTAACATTGAGGTGTAAAATTATGATTTATTGATGGAGGTGAAGTTTTATTTTTTTAATTCTTGAGTTCTTTCACTTCATGTAATAAAATCCTTTCTTTATTCTGTTATGTTAGTTTTAATATTCTAATAGGTATTTTTATTATCAAGTACTTTCATATTTGGTTATAGATTATACTATAGTTACTTCCTTGTTTAATGATCATTATCTACCTCCAATAGGTTTTGGTTTATATAAAAAGGAATATAATAGGTCTTAGTAGTTAAGTAATCATAAATTACCAGTACATATAGGAGGGGTAGTGTAAACACTTGATTGTCTTGGATAAACAAGACCTTATTATTTAATGTCTAAGTCAATTGGGGGTATTTGTTATAACTCTCTTACACATAGTAATAATGGAAGACTAAGATGATATTTTGGGAAGGTTTTTTCTCAAAATCACTATTTGAACAATGGATTGAGAGGAAGATATTATGGATTCTCACTTTAATCATCTTAGTGGAATAGGATTGGATAACTTGGAACTAGGACAACATTGAATTTGGAAGACCGACCCTAACCTGATCACCCTTATCATATCACTTTTTTTAATATCTTTCTTCATTACTTTCTTTTGTTTTAAAAATCAAATAATTTCAAAAAAAACCTTTTCAATAATTTAAATTTTCAAACATGATTGTTATGCACTCATCTCTATAGACAACCTAGGTTAACCACTATTCTTTATTTTAACTTATGAAATAATTTTTTTCCCACATCCCATGATAGGAATGTGTCAAAATTTGAAATACTTTATATGGAGGTAGTGTCAAAAATATAATTATCATGTTATATAAATATTCCTTTTTACTTCATTAAAAAAACTAAAAAATCTATTTTCTCATGATTTATTTCAATTCAAATTATTCTGCATGGAATAACTACTCTCAAGTGCAAGAAGAAAATATTGAAAATTATCTTGAATATTGGTTGTAAAGGATTATTAAGACATTAAAATACATAGATAGAAAAATGGAATGGATAATTGTATATTTCTGTGCATCCTAGGATTGGTGGTTGGAGAAAGAACCAGATCCAGTAGTGGAAGAGAGTTATCCACTAATTTTTCATATTGAAGAACTCGAGGAGGATTATAAGGAATTTAAAGAAGATACATTTTTCCTTTCTTAACCATTGATCAATGAGATAATTGAATAAAATATTCCATCTAAAATAAATTTTTTATATTAAGATTATTTGGTTGTGTATTGGTTATATTTTATAAAACATGAAATGGTAAGTGATTCTCCCATCATTGAAAAATCAACACATCTCTATAACTCTCTTTATTTAGAAGAAGAAACAATCAAGATTGTTGAATTTGATGTAAATATGGAGGATCATTAATTACTAATTTCATCTACAATAACCCAACTCTAATATGTTATGAGAAAATAATATTAATTGGAATCCAATCCAATTAAGGTAGATAATATTTTTATAAACTATTCTCAAATAATTTTATTGAAAGTGAATTAAGTATCACCTCTCATTATTTTGAATTTTTAGATTCATAAAAATAATATTTTTATTTAGAGTTGGATGAAGAAAAATAATATTTACCTGGTGAGGAACACATAGAGCTCCAAAAACATGTTGAAAATTTATTGGAGGGAGTCCATAAGGAAATCCAAGTGGTTTTACCTATGAAAATAGAGACACAAGCTGCTTAAATTAAAGGGGAAGAATTTGATATTGAATCTTAATGTTTAAATTTTGTTCAAATTAAATTGCATAAAACTTTTCATTTGATTATTACATTTATGTAACATACCATAAGAAATCACTAGATGATTTAAAAGAGGTTGTGCAACTTACAACAAAGAAGGAGGAATCATACTTCATCTTACCCCACCATGCAAGTTGTTTCTTATTAAAATGGAGGTGTATTTTCTATAATCTATCAAATGGTTCCTCTATATCTAGTTTCAAGATAATATTACTAGAAAGAATAATTTTTGGTGGTTCATGGTAAAGAAACCACACCCACCTTCATATTAGGGATAACCCACTAGAACTTCCCATCGAGAGGTAGTCAAAACCCAAGTCCCACATGGTGTTTAAACTAAGATCTATCATTATTTTAATTCCATTTATTATTTTATTTTTATTTTCTTTTACTTTAATAAATTTCATAATTTTTTATTTTTTATTTTTCATATACGTTTTTAGTGGGAAATAACTTGGAGATTAACTCAAGGTTTCATTTCCAATAATTAAGGTCGTACCACTCCTTAACACATTATTTATTGTAATGATTCAATTAAAAATATAATTAAATGTTAAATATACTTGAATTAATTGAGGTAATTTAATTATTTAAGTGTGGGGGTAACCTTTGTAGTTTAGTATTCTCAATTTTTTGTTTTTCAAAGTTTTTATGCCTTTTTGAAATTTTTCTCTGTTTCATTTTTTTTAGTTTTTATAGCTTATGATATCAAATGATTATCTTTTCCATTTTTTAAACTCATGTAAATGAGTGAACCAATTAATCCCATGAAACTGAAGAAAAATGAATATTAAAAATGACACTGTTTTAAGTTCAAAACATTGAGAATTTCATGAAAAGACCTCTAGTTCTTAAATCTCATGCCACATATCATTGTATTTATCTTTCAAATCACCTTATCATGAAGATTATAAACCATTTTTAATATATTTTTTTACATTCACTCAACTTCTTAAGAGAACCAAACCATTCTTTTTTTAACTATAATTCGATTTATTTCTATCTAAACATGATAGTTTGAGGTACTTGTGTTTTAAATGATTTAAACATTTATTTAGTTTAAAAATATATCTTTCTAGGGGGATAATTTTTATTCTATCAAAAAATATATTTAATCCTTGTAACCCTTAGTATCTATGAATATATTATTAGGTTAGCCACATTATAATCCAATTTTCTCTATCCAACCTACTGAGGAAGTGAAAATGCATGATCTAGTTGAACTTAAACGTGTGGGGAAGATTTATTATGGTGTTTTAAATTATTTGGTGATAATTTAGGTTAAAAATAAAATGATTAAGAGATATATTTACTGATGAAAAGTCATTATGCTAAAAAAAATTCCTTACTAGAGCTTTTGAGTAAAATTTTAAAAAATATTATGAGCTAAAGCTACTAAAAAAATAAATAAAAAATCAAGTTTTTAAAGATGAAAAGATTTATTTTAATTCAACATATGGTATATTAAGTCACACCCACTTCTTAAAATTTAAATCACCCACACTTCCTTTAAAAAACAACCTGTTTATATTTATAAAATATCATTAAAAATCAATTCTATTGAATACAGTTTAGTGGATATCATTTTTGTTGCTAAAATTATGAATTATGTGTATGATAGTTAGATCTTTCATGATTATTGGGGTTGATTTTATACTAAGGGGTGAGGAGGATACCATACTTGAGTGAAAATTAGAATCATGGAATTTTCCTTCAAAAAGAGCCAAACTCTCCTTATGTTTCCCTAGAATTTTTAACATCTAAAACCTAAAAACTAAAATAAAATAGAAAAACCTGAAAAATACTCATGGTAAACACATGTCCTTGACTCAAATAGAGTGTATATATAGGAATTTATCAAGTCTATGGCAACCCTTGCATGAGTTTGGAGGAGAAAATAATTTTTCAAAATTAACATTTTTGTGGTGAGGGAAAATTCAGGCGAGGTAGGTGTTTTATGTGCATGGGTAGAGAAAGAAAGTTAAAATGGATTCAATCAGATTAATGGAGAAATTGAAATAATTTTTTTGCGGTATCGTGATATATTCTTCTTCTTGGTGACAAATTAGTGGATCTTATGGGCATGTTTTTAAAATTTTATTTGATTTGATTTGATTTTGATGCTTAGTTGTCTAGGATTTTGAGTGCTAATTATGGGGTAATTAATATAACTAAATATTTAATTACTTTATATATGATTTTTTTTAATAAATACCCACCAATTTATCAATTTAATCTCAATTTTATCATTTTTTGTTTTTTGTTTAATTTTGAGATAAATTGTTAAAATTTCGTAATTCTATAATTTTAACTATTTTTTATCACTTATGTTTTTCAAGAATTGATTTTTTCTATATTGATCCAAATTGAGAACTTATTTTTTTAGGATTATATGGTTTTTGGGATTCATTTTATTAAATTTGACCAAGTGCTAATTTGAATTCCAATAGTCCAATCCAAATCATTTTAAATTAAAAGATAAATGGTTGGATAAAATTTACCTTCCTCCATTAAATGAGGTATATCTAGGGACACAATAAAAAATGAGGTGGTTCTAGTTTTATATGAAAGAAGACTTGAAGTTTTATACCCACTTTAAATTTAATAGATAAATTCTCTCATTATAACAGTAGATAAATGTGTCAAAGTGGAGGAATATGAAGAGTTTTTTCAGACCAAAATATTGTACATTAATAATTCATGCATAATTTTTCATACAAACGTCTAAAATATATGAAATTATGGGTTCAATAGAAAACAAATATAAGAAAACTTAAGAATAAATCTTAGGGAGTTTCATCTATCTGGTGGGTATAAACTATGCAAACTTACATTGGATATATTCTGGAGAATAAATTTAATGATGTTTTGTTTTTGTTTTCTTAGTTTTGTAATTATTTATTATTCCCCCTTATTATTGGTTACCATTAACATAAATTGGTAAAATTATTATTAATTGAGTAAGGTGAGGTTTTCTTTTTGTAATTCTTGATTTCTTTCACTTCATGGAATAAAATCCTTTCTTTATTTTTATAAGTTGGTTTCAATATTCTAAGAGAAATTTTTATTCTCAATTATGTTCATATTTGGTTTTAGTTTCTATTATTATTATTTTCATGGTCAATGATCATTATCTCCCTCCACTAGTTTCTGTTTTATATATAATATAATTGAATAGGGCATATGAAGGAGGTGTAGTGGACACTCTTGATTGTTTAGGGTAAAAAAGACCAAATCAGGTATTACCTAAGTCAATTTGGGGTATTTTTTGTAACTCTATCACACATATGAAGGAGGGTAGAATAATATAATAATTTTTTAAGTTTTATTCTCACCATCACTATTTGATCAAGGGAGTGAGAGGAAGAGATTTTGGAATCTCACTTTAACTAGCTTAGTAGAAGAGAATTGGATAACATGGAACTAGGATAGCATTGAATTTGGAAGACCTAACATGACCTAATCAACCATATCATATCACAGTTTTTAATCTATTAATTCATTTATTTATTTATTTTTAAAATAAAACAATTTAAAAAACTTCCCTTTCTCTAATTTAATGTGATAAACTTGATTGTTGTGTGTTCCTCTCTGGAGATAACCTAGTTTAACCACTATACTTCATTTTAACTTAGAAAATAATTGTTTTTGTCACACCCCATGATAGGAAAATGTAAAATATTAAATAACATGAGTTCTATGAGGTTTTAGTGAAATTGATAAATTAGATGAGGTATTCCATAAATAATATATTATATGTGATTATATGTGTTCGTTTTGGTGTATGAATTTCATGTTAAAAAGGGAATATTAAAATAAATTAATAATATAATTTACTATGATATGTTGATATCGTAAGGAAGGGTGTGAAAGGAATCATATTATAAAATCCATAATAACACCCTATGATATGAAGAAAATTTGAACATAAAAATTTAATGTCTAATGTTCTTCCATGATGGATATTATTAAATATAATGTTTTATGAAATGATAATTTTTGGGCTGGATGAGAATGGATTAAAAGAGTTGTAACTTGTATGAAATTTACTCATACATTTCATAAAATATGAGTAAATTATTGGTTGAATTTGGAACATCATGAGTCTTATATAAATATGGAAAATTCATGGAAATTGTGTTCTTCAATGGGTGCCTAATTTCCCATCAAATACATCCCCTCCTTCACCCTTTGTTTCAAGAGGCGCTAACATTTCATGGGTCTTTAGGATAATCCCACCCATATGATGGATGATTCACATCAAACAATGGATAAAACATGGATAAGGGAGTCTAATGTATGACTTTGAGTGATATTTATCAATAATTTGAATGAAGTTAATTGATGCATCTTTCAATAATGTAAGGTACACAATACAGAAGTTCTTTATTTATTTAAGCATGGTTTCATTTTCAATACATAGTAGATTTTGGTAATGATATTTTTAATTTTTTACACTATGTTGATTAAGTTTTATTCAATCCTTATAAACCCATCACATCATAATTTTACTCTATAGGATGATATACTTCTTACTAGTCCAAGTAGAGATCGGATTGAGGAGATAAAAGACGAATTGTCTAAAAGATTTGAGATGAATTATCTTAGTATTTTAAAGATAATATTGGGGATTAAAATAAAAATGAACTTAAAGTATAGAATTGTGTTTATATTATAGTTTAAGTATATCCAAAAAGTGGAAAAAAGATTCAGAACAATTGAATGTCATGAAACAGCCTAAGATAACCTTGATCCATACCTAAGGTGGCATGTGACAAAGCTAAGGGAGCATTCCTGATCACCCCAGGATGGATATAAGCACCTATGGTTACAAAAATAAATTGTTGGTAATGATTTATCCCTAAATAATAAATAACCAAGCAGTGGAAATTTACCTAGAAGCTCACATGGTGTGTCCATAGGATAGACTTCCATGTAAAACCAAATAAAAAATTTAAAATATAAAATAAATCAAACATGGAATAGCTCAAAATAATCATCCAACTCACTTTACATATAATATAAATAATTAAATTAAGTATTAAAACTAATATAAAGATCCAAAAATACATGGAATATGAGGTGGCCATTATATATACAACCCAAGTTAAATTAAAATATCCTAAAATAACAAATTGATTATCCCCTAATAACCCAATTTTATCATTCAACATCATTTCCAAAGACCACTCCATGAATGACCCAATATAAGGAGTAAATAAAGATGTTATTCAAAAATAAATTAAACCTAAAAAAGACATTGATTCTATAGACACCAAGTCTTACAAGTTTTGTGTGGTAAAAGTTTCCCAGTAGTAGGTCCCTTATAAAAGTTTGTATGAAATTCCTTTTATAATCAATTCTAAAAATTTTATTTTGAAATAAAGTTTATGAAAATAAAACTCTTTTAGCATTTAATTAAACCAAACCACATAATAAAATACCAAATTTTCATTTTAGAATAAAACCAAATTATTATCTAAAAATCAACGAGTTTTAGGAGATTCACTTAAAAACCATTTTCACAAAAAGTAATAAAATTCCTTTAAAACCATGAGGGATTTATAATTGAATTTAAATCCATTTTTCTATTTAGATTAAAAAACATTTAATAACTTGGTTTTAAAATTATAACATGTGTAGTGAGACTAAAAACATAAAGTATAAATATACATGAAATATTATATGTACGAAATATGTACACCAAACCACATGAAAATAATTATAACATGAAAAATGAAGGTAAATAGAAATATAATCCACTCAATTAAAAGTAAGATAATCAAATGTAAATATAAATATAATCCACTCAATTAAAATTAAGATAATTTAATTTAAATAGAAATAGAATCCACTCAAATGAATGAAAGATAACCTGACACCATGGGAGTATCCCTAAAGAACTAAGGTAAAGGTGGAGATAGAATCGCTATTCCTAGAGGGTAAAGTGATATATCTATCATATCCAAAAAAAATTAGGCTACTTAAGAGAGCATCATCAATTCCTAGTGTAAAAATATCATCTCAATCAGAGTAGTATCATACTTAGTGGTGTAATCCAAGGATATAAAGAGCATATCAATGCATAGAAGATACTTGTCCTAGGTACCTACCAAAGTACAAAAGTTTCCCATGATTAAATAACTAGAGTTGAGTAATATCAATCATTAATTTAAACACATAAAATCTCAGCGAAATGTAAAAACATCCCTCAACTCACCTCCAAATAACTCTCATTGAAATAAACCCTTGTATTATAACACATTCAAAAATAAGATCAACCCACTTTACATAAATATCAAACTCGAACACAATATAACATAAAGGGTAACTAATCTAAAACCCTATTTATAGGGTAAAAACCAAGCCTTTGAGACTTCATCAATAATCAAAACATTAAATTATTTTTAAAAGTTTATCCAAATTAAGCTTAAATATTTTATCTAAGTTCAATACATAAAAACCACTTTTGAAGACCAAACATGGTTCAAACTTAGGAAAAAAATATTTTAAACCAAAATTAAATTAAATTCCAATATAATAACATCTAACATACATAATATATAACCCAAACATATTTTAATATATAATTGCATATTAAAAAATAAAATCAACATATAATAATCATAAAATGCTATCAAAAGAATAAAAAGGATAAATGATAATCAAATTACCTTCAAAATGGATCCATTTGACTTGAAAATGAGGTAAAATTATTAATTTATTACTTCTATAAAACGTTTAAAGTTCATTAAGTAACTTGACCATCATTTATAAAACATTGGTGCATGAAAGCATCCTCGAATTAATTTTCTCAAACACTTAGAGTACATCAAAACATATTTCTCACAATATATGGATAAATAATCATTTAAAACAAAATTTAAGTAAACTTGAAAATCACAAATATATGGTAAATCATTATATCATTATCAAAACTATCATATTTCAATAGAATTTAGATAAATAAGGGGTTTATAAAACTCAATCACCCAAGTCATTTCAAATAAATAGAGTTTCATATAAATGCATACTTAAACAAAGTGTGTATGGTATGAAACATTCAAATGAGAGAAGAAGAGGACCAAAAAATAAATATACACATCCTAAATAACAATAACCACAAGGTTTAGATAAACCCTCCATCTAGGGTTCATCCACTATAGTCCCAAGGTGAGAGGAATAAGAAGAAACAAAAGAGAAGGAGAGGAGAAAATAACATAATACATAACCTTGAATAATTCAATTAAAATTTAAGCTGAGGAGTAAAAAAGAAAGAAATGGGAAAGGATAAAACGAATAGGTATCTCCCTCGGTCGAGATGTCTGAATGAGGGGGAAAGAATCCTGAATGGGGTTTTAATTATATGGGGGTAAAATTAGAATTTCAAACAATTAAAAGTCTAGGTAGTTTGAATGGTTTGGATATATATTTTAGAAAAAAAAATCACCAACCATGAAACCCTCACTGGAAAAGCCTAGGGGATACCACATGATTTGGAAACATGTTTTACTGAATCATTTTCTAACTATGAATAAGTACCCATTCATAAGAATCGGGTCACATGGTTTCTTCATGAAACATAATTGTATCTTTATTGTTTTCCTAAAACTGTGCACTAACCATGTTGGGTCATTTTATATATAAAAGTATATTTCCCAGTTTCTAATTCATATGTAAGGAAATCCTCATGGTTTACTCCTAACCATTCACTAACTGTGCAGATAGTAAAAACTCTTAAAATTTTGAAAAATTCAAATAGAGACCTATTAAACTAAAAAATAAATAATTAAACAAAATGACACAAAAAAGTGATAACAAGGTGTGGAAATTCTCCCCACCATATCACTTTCAACCTAAATAAGTTCCCTAAATATTAAATGAATGGAATGATCATACTTATATAGAACACAATAGAAGACTAAATCAGAAAAAAGATACCAAGTGACATGATTTTCAAACCATCCTGGAACTGAGGGAATCATCACATCAAAACACCTTTCTAAATACAAAAATTATACCCATAATCCCAAACTATGGAAGAACCAAGACATGAAATTATAAAAATTCCAATGAGATAATCAAAAGGTTGATACTTGTGATAGGCATACCCACTATTTATGGTTTACACTAACATGGTGGGAGAACCAAACCAAGATATCTCAATTAAGATCGTCATGAGGATTATCCTACTCCCCCCAACCAATGAGTTAAGATAGCATAACCATTAAAGTGTAATATCTAAGGTCACATGAAACAAATACAAAATCCTCTAAGTAATGTGAAATCCTAAACATCACAAAATATGATAGAATAGACTAAAAAATAACAGTATAAAAGGAATGGTGGGTAGAACAAGAAAATGAAATAATAGAATAAAAAAACACTAAAAAGTCTCCATTAGACTACTAAATTGATCCAAACTACAGTGGGGATTTATTCCTTTGAAGATACTTTAATTCAAAGAGTTTCCAAAGATAACTCAGTCGATCACAATGATGATAAGGCATTGAAACTTTCAAATATGATAAGTTTTAATGCCTAAGATGACCACACTATGAGAATATATAAGATATATTCTTTATAGAAGGAATGAAAAAAGATAATAATATCATCCCAAATCATCCAAAAACTCCATCATAGTTTCATACTACTTCCAATTCCTATAAGATAGAGAACTGTTTCCAAAAAAAGTAGAGGTATGGGCACCACTCATCATAGGATACCTTAAAAAAGTCAGTTCTATTTTAACAGCCTTATTGACTATATACCTAATCAAATCCAGACTAGATGAGAACATTTAAGAACTAATTTATGAATGAATTACATGAAATATGAGAAAATAATATGTCAATAATTCTCGGTTAAGGTCCAGTCACTGAGAAGAGTTTTTCTATACCACTCCATCTAGAGTCTGGGTAGGGTTGGAAAACATAAAGGCTACACCAAAACCATAATAGATATAAATTTTTAGAACATTATATTATATTAACATCCCACAATTCATCAAAAAATTTGTGGGAGCCATAAATTAAATAAAAAATAAAACTATACCCAATCAAAGGATTAAAGAATATATAAAACACTAGAAACATCCCTCACCACAAAACCATAAATCAAACCACTTATCATTGAAACTTGTCCAAAATAAATTTCATAATTACATACATTAGTTTCAAAATTGTAATAATAAAATTAAAAATTAATTTTCAATTTCACAATCCTTCGTTGAAATCATTTTATAAGCCTAAAACAATAATTTCATTTCAAACCATCTTAGACATGTTCTTTAATGATTTCAAAACTTAATATTTACCACATAAACCAAGTTTTTACAACAAAAAACATTAAAAAAATCAAACCAAATAATATCAAAGAATAAAAAATCTCTTTAATTCAGCTTAAATAGTAACTAATCATAACCAAAAGAAACTCAGAAATAAAACGGTGTTAAAAAAATAAAAAATGGTTAATGGTTGTGCATGATTTTGCCACACAATTTTGTAGATCATGTTCCAGTCATGAAACTATCACTAGGAGCTTATCAAAACTATGTTCATGGAATCTATATGGTTTTTTAGATAGTTTGAGCCAAATATGTGCCTCCAGTTATTCTACCATTTTCACCCAAATGTATGAAAACACTATAAACAACCCATATAACTTCAATAAAATTTAAAATTCTATAAATAAATATCAAAATACATATAATAGTAAATCATAAAAAAAATAGAATTGAGACTCAAATCTTGAATACCCATGAAAAATCATTACTCTAGATGAGAAAGTGCTAGATAGATGCTCCCTGTACCTACCACTCGAGTTCTGAAATACCTATCTATAATCTTTCATTGCTCCCCAAATAACAAGAGATTTATATTATACCACCTTTTCACAAATCAACCTAGACTTTCTCTGATTTAGTTCCTGAGTTAGCATATGATAAGGTTGGAGGCACATTCATGATTTCCTTAGGATATCAACAAGCACCTATGGTACCAAACATAAACTAGTGGGAATGTGTCACACCCATGAATTATTTTAAAGGTATATTTTTCATTTAATTTCCATTCTTGATTTTTTTTGGAGGTTTCATATTCATTTTGGTGGAAATGGTGGGTTTTCAAAATTTAGACCAAACTGTGATCCCATTTTCAGATTTAAAAATAATTCTTTTTTCTTTTATAACTCTTTCATTTTTTAACATTTTACACCCATTACACTTCCCAATTGGAATACCCTGATATATTAAAACCACCATATTAATTTGGACCTCATAGTAATCCATAATAATGATGGATTTGGGTTTTTTGTTAAGGTTTTGGGCCAGCCCGTAAGTTGATTTCCTCCTTTAAATTATTTTTTTAATTTTTAAATATCCCATTAATTTTGTACTATATTTCAGTTATTCCACCTCCCACCCAACTCCAAAAACCCTAGGATCACTCTAATTATCTATTTAGCCTCTTTGGAGCTCATTTGGATAGCGTATTAGGGAGAAAATTCTCCTGATTTCTCAAATCGTCCAGATTTGAGAAGGTAATTTGATTCTTTCATAAACATTTCAATTTTCACTCTTTATCCCCTATTTTAGTCCACACCTAACCTAATAAGCCTAATTTGATCCTACCTATCAGTTTGGGTTGCTTGGAGATTCAACCTTTGGTGGATTTGGGGTGATTTCTTCATGATTGTTCTAGGTAAGTGATTCCTTCTTGGTTTCTTCCATTTTCCTTAGGGTTTCCTCCCTCTTTCATGAAGTTATAAAATGTATATAAGTTATGTTTTGAACATAGAGTTTGATTTTATTTTCTTTTTGGTCAAATCTTGTGGTTTAGGTTTGGTTTTAACCCCCTTGTGGTGCAGTGGTGGTGCGGTTGATGTTTCGCACCAAGTTTTGAGGGTTTTGATACAAAAAGGTTGGTGATTCCATGTGTAACCATTTTATGATGAGTTATATTGCTATATTTAATCATTTTTAATATTCTTCATATGTTTTTTATAGTTATAAAACTGTTTATTATTTATTTGGTTAAGTGTTTAATTTTATGGTTGCATTTTAGCTTGAAATTGGATGTTTTTCATGTGTAACTCTTGGGGTATTATTTGGGTGTATTTCATAACATATGAAATTGGTTTAATAAATCTTGTTTGGGATACCAATTTTGTTTTGGTAGGGTATTTGTGTTCCATTTGTTTTGAAAGAGGTTTTTTGAATGGGTTTTATGTGTAAAACCATGTTATGCCTCTTGAAAGTGTTTTATGAAAATGTGTGTGTTTTCATGCGCATATTTTGTGGTATTATTCAAGGTGATTTTATAATACTTGAGAGAGTTTTATTAAATCTTTATAGGGATGAAAATTATTTTTTGGATTGGTATTGGTGTGATTTTTTCCTTTAAATATGGTTTTGAAATGGGTTTTATGTTCAAAGCTTTGGTATACTCCTTAGAATTGTTTTATGAAAGATTTGAATGGTTTAATGATTTATGTAAGAGGTGAAACCATATTGGAAAAATGTTTTGGATTATTTATATTTTTAAATGGTCCATTTTAAATGTGAAAGTGAATATCATGTTATGTGTATCCTCTTGTAAATGTTTTATAAAAATGTTTAACAGAATTACTGAAATGTGAAAGTGATGTGAATGTGATGCGGGCTGTTTTGTGTGAGTGTGATGTGAAAAAATGGATTTTGTTTATGAAAAGGGTATTATGTAACATTTTAGTGGGATATTATGTTATGTTTATCATCTTTTGAAATATTTTATAAAATTGTTAAAGGATGTGTTGAATTGTGAAAGATATGCAAAATGTGTTGTGGGCTATTTTGGTGTGAGTTGGATTTCAAAATCAATTTGAATAAAAAGAGGGATGATGTGTTTATGTGACGTACATGTGGTCTATTTGGTTTATTTGTGATGTAGAAGTGGTATTTTCATGTTCAAATTATATTTCATGGCTTGTTGAACTTGTTTGAGCACAAGAGGGAAACCCGGGTATCTAGGTGGGTGGACATGTACTAGTATGCTAGTGATCCTGTGGGGTTTGGCCTCAGTTTCATGTAGCAATATTGACGCTTCCAAAAATAACTAAATTATGATGATTATTATTATTATTGTGGACCACTAGGTTATTTTTATGTTCCCTACTAGTTCCCCATGCATGAGAACGGGTATTGTGATGGTTACTCTCACTGAGATACGAGGTACCTAGGACCCACAGCGAGCTAGTGCCTAGGGGTTATTTCCTATTGCTTATGCACATTAGATTATTTACTCTTACCATTGGCATACGGTATGTTTGGCTGTAAATTTCATTATATTTTTCATTTTATTTAAAATTGTTTATTATTTCAAATATCCCACTTGAAAACTGTTTTAATTTTTAAAGTTGCATCCTTTAGAAATTGTAACTAGCATTTCATGTATTTAAAAACTTGCATACTTTTTATCTTTGAATGTTTATCACATGGGATCTATTTGTGTTGGTATCCTAACGGTCTTTTTCTCACACCCTACTTACACCTTTGGGAGTAAGTAGACTTTCTAATTTTATTACCGCGGGTTTGGGTACAACTTTTGTGCCTATGGTTCGGGTTTTAGTGGTCCAACGTGATGCGGTGTTGTGGAGATGGCTTAAGGGTGGTGCCTCTTTCCATCTGGAGGTTATTGGGCTTTCATTTCTAGTTTTGTACCTTTTTAATGGTATTTGAGCATTATTTTAAGTTGTTTAATTAAATTATGAAATTCTATAAAAGATGGTTTTTCTTGAAAAATCTAGATTTGTTTTATTGGATTCGTTTATTGTTTTAAGTTTATAAACTCGGGTAAATTGTTCCCAATTTTTAGTTTATGGTACCGAGGAACCTTTGCCAGACTATGGGGATTGGAAATACCCTTCAAACCTTGTCGCGGGCTGGGTTTGGTTCTGGTTTATATGGTGACCAGATTCAGTTCGTGATAGAATGACTCCACTCTCAATAATAAATAGCCAGTCATTGGAAACTTACTAAGAATCTAGCATGGTGCATCCATGGGTTGGAATTTTATGTGAAACCAAATAAAATTTTTAAAATATAAAAAAAATATAGTACAACTCAAAATAAATATACAACTCACTTTACATATAATATAAATCATAAAAGTAAAAAATGAAACTAATAAAAATATGACCAAATACAAGGAATCAAAAGTGGTCGGTATATAAGAAACTCAAGTTAAATAAAAAATCATGAAATACCAAACTAATGATCTCATCATGACCCAAGTTAATAATCTAATGTAATCACCAAATATTATTAAATGAGATACCTAAGTGAAGGATTCCATAAATCATATCCTCTCAAGAACTTGACCCTGAAAAGGACACTGAATCTGCTGACATTGGGTGGTATAAGTATGGTGTTGGAAAAGTTTCTTGATAGCATATCACCAATAAAAATCTCTATGTGATTTTTTATTAATTCATTCCATAAATTTTAATTTGAAATAAAATTTATGAAAATAATACCTTTTATCATTTAATTAAACTAAACTACATAAGAAAATACCAACTTTACTTTTTAAAATCAAACCACTTTATTTGAAAAAAAAAATTAATGAGTTCTAGGAGATTAACTTAAAACCCCTTTTTAGAAAAATAATGAGAATTAATTTAAAACCATGAGGGATTTATAACTGATTTTAAATCCTTTATTTTCCAGATATCTTTAAAAAAATTAATAATTAGGTTTTAAAATGATAACTAGAGTAATGAGACTAAATAAAAAAATTATACACATACATGAAATCTCATAGGTTAGAAATATGTAAATCACACCACATTAATATAACCACTGCGTCAAAAATAAATCTAAACATAAATAGAATACAGTCAAGAAAAATTAAAATAATTGAATGTAAATAGTAATAAAATCCACTCAAATGAAGAAAATATAACCTGAAATCATGGAATAATCCCTTATGAACTAAGTTCAAGGTACACTAAGATCTTTGTACATTATTATTTTCAAACCAACCTTATTCAACTTTAATCAAGCCCACTAGGGATAACATCTTCATTTCCTAGCGAGTAAAGTTATATCTTTATTATATCGAATTACATGCATTCCACTAAGGAGAAAATCGTCAATTCCTAATGTAAAAATATCATCCAAATTAGAGTAGTATTACAATTATTGGTGTAATCCAAGGCTAGAGAGAGAATATAAATTCATAAAAGTTATGTATCCTAGGTCCCTACCTGATTACCCAAGGTTCCCATGATTAACCAATTAGAGTTGAGTAATATCAGTCATTAATACAATAACAGAAAATCTCAATGACATATAATAATTTTCATCAAATCTCCTCCAAACATTACTTATTGAAATAGCCCCTTTTATCTATGATAACTCATTTCAAAAGATGATTAACCCACTTCACATAAACATCATTCTTAAGAATAATATAATGTAAGGTTTCCAAATTTAAAACCCTTTTTATGAAGTTCCAACCAAGCCTTTAAGACTTTATTGATAAACAAAACAGGAAATTGTGTGTAGGAGTTTTTCCAAATGGGCCTTAAATATTTAATCTAAGATTAAGTCATAAGGATATCTTTTAAAGATCAAACATGGTTTAAACATAGGAAAAAACTATTTAAAAAAATGAAATTTAGTTCCAAGAAAAGAACATCTAACATACATAATATATAACCCAAACATCATTTAATATATTTTTACATATTAAAAAATCAAATCAATATGTAATAATCATAAAATTATAACAAAAGAATTAAAATAATCAATAAAAATCAAATCCCCTTCAAAAGGGATCTATTTAACTAGTAAATAAGGAATAATTATTAATTTATTGATTCTAGAAAACATTTTAAGGTCATTGGGTAACTAAAACATCCTTTTTAAAACATCAATGCATGAAAGGGTCCTCTAACACATTTACATAAACACATATAGTACATTAGAAAGTAGTTTTAACAATATATGGATAAATAAACCTTGAAAAACACCATATAAGTCAACTTGAAAGTCACTAAGTTAATTAAAATCATTATATCATCATAAAAAATCATATTTAAATATACTTTAGATGAATAAGGGGTTTAGAAAAATCAAGCACATAAAACATGTCAAATAAATTTTGTTGCATAAAAACACCTGCCTAAGTAAAGTTTGGATGGTATAAAATCATCAAATATGAGAATAAGTTGAATAAATAATTTATTTTTGAATCATAAATAAAAATAACCATAATTTTTATAAAAACCCTACATCTAGGATTTGACCAACATATACTCAAGGTGAGAAGAAGAAGAAAAAAGAAACAAAAAAGGAGAGGAGAATATAAAAGAAGACCTAACCTTAAAGAATCCACATGAAATTGAAGAGGATGAGAAAAAAAATCCAATGGAGGGAAAGGATAAAGTGTTTAGGGAACTACCTCAATTGTGAAGTGTGAATAAAATGGGAAAGAAACCCAAGTGGAGTTTTAATTAGATATGGGTAAAGTTAAAATTTCACAAAATTAAGAGTCTGGGAACCATGCATGGTTTGGCCCAAAATTTTGGGAAACTATGCACTAATCGTACTTCCTTCACTAAAAAATCTTGGGGACTTCTACACAATTTAATGAACTATGTTCAAACCATTCATAACAACCCATATGTAATAATTTGGTCATATAGTTTCTCCTTGTCACATAATAGTATCCTCATGATTTTCCCTAAATTGTGCACAAACCGTGCTGGTTCATTTTATATGCAAAATTTGGTCACACAGTTGTTACTAGGTACATAATAAAATCTAAATGGTTTACCCCTAACCATTTTCTAATAATGTAGCTATAAAAAACTCTTAAAATTCTGAAAAATTAAAATTGAGACCTCTTAAACTCTGAAAAATTCAATAATTAAACAAAAGAACCCACAAAATTATTTGAGGTTTGGTGGTGAATCTAAGCCCATAACCACTCCCATGGTCAGACATTTCAAGTTAACCAAGGAGAAGTCATAGAGAATGAAATATGAGGTAGATTACATGATATGGGTTACATATGTAATAGAAACTATTTATTTATGTCATGGTATTAATGATCTCAAACATTTTGTATGTAGTGGGGGTCTTCAGTAAGTTTATAGAGAATCCTATAATGGAGCACTAAGAAGAGGTGAAGTGGATACTCTGGTGTCTCAAATATTTGACTAACATTTCACTCTATTCTATAATGGATGATCCATTGCAGAAGTTTGAAGGTGAAAACTTTATAGTAGATGCAAACATACAAAGAAGTACTATCGAGTATGTGTTTTCTTTTGAAGGAAAGACTATGAGTTAGATGTACATACTTTAACGAGTAGTTGTGTTATTCCTAACAGAAGAAGAGTACATAGTAATCATGGAAGTTATGAAGGGTTTTATCTAGATAAAAGGGTTATTATAGGATCTTATAAGAATATAGTAAAACAAAATGTTGTTTTTTGATAGTATAAGAATGATACATCTTAAGAGGAATATAATGTTTCACTCTAGGATAAAGCATATCCAGCAAAAGTATCGCTTTGTCTAGAAGTTGTTTTATGTTGGAGTTGGTTCCCTAAAACCATATAACATTTTACCTTAAATTAACTATATATAAAAAATATACAAATATTAATAAATATCTTATCACATGATGAGTTTTCATTTATGTATAATCAATGTGATCATTTTATTAGATTATTTTTCATATCTAAAGGATATAATAGTTCCCCACTATAATAAGAAACTTTAAATTTTATTAAAATGTTCTTAAATATATTTTTTATAGTCATGTGTCATCTATTTTATGGGAAAAATAAGAGTTTTTCCATCAAGTCTTGGGTTCTCATAATACATTGAGACTTATTCTCATGAAGTTAACACTTAATAATATCTAAGTGAGGTGTTTATGAGAATAAATATGCTAATAGTAATTCCACATGTTAAATATTTAATTATATATTCCTATCTATGTAAATTTATATTAGTCATTAGATTTTATATTATTATTAATGTATATCATGAATCACTTAATTTGACATATTGATGAAAATTGTGACAACATGTGTTCACAGTGAGGTATGATGAATTGGGTTCATCATAAGTGATATGACATTAATTTAATAAGTCAAGAAAGTGTTTTTCCCTTATAAATTATGAAAGATAATATCTTAGGCCCTTTTATTGGAATAGAACTGAATAAATAAATCCATGGACATGGTGGTTCATCGATGAGTTTATTTCAAGGATTCAAAGAAAAATATATCAATCATATAGGTTGATAACACAAGTATGCAACTTTCTTGATAATATATCGACACAAAGGGATTATATTACATAGTAAGTGTTCATATGAGATTGTTGTAATTTCAATATTATCTTCTGTCTCTATGGTTACCTTGTTGTATTGTTATATGTTAATTTTTAACTTTAGGTCTGGTTGCCTAATGCCACTGAGAAAGATTCTTAGAGGGTCACAAAAAAATTTTATCCATAATCCCAATTAAATTCTATTTGAATTTAATATTAGAATATATATCATTCTCTACACTAATGAATAATAATAATTCAGGTTATGTTAATCATATAAAATTCATTCACCCATTATTCTAGTTTAGAATATATGTGATTTGAATATTAAATAAATATTTATTCTCCAATTATTGAATATAATATTTATTTATTGAATGAATGAATAATATAATTATATTTATTTATTTAAATAAATATTTATTATTTGAGGTTCGATAAATGTTGTGGAGGATTGATGATCTGAACTAAGGGTTTGATAAAAATGATATATTTAATTTAATACCATTTAAATAAATAGATATTTTTTATTTAATAAAAGGTATTTAAATATTAACGTGTTAGCACATGTCATGAGAATATATTATTATTATTATTATTATTATTATTATTATTATTATTATTATTATTATTATTATTATTTGATGTTTGGTTCACTTAGGATACTAAATTAAGTAAATGAACTATCTACAATTACTTATTGTCTAACCATAATTATATAACCTAACTTATATCATCTTTATGTAAAAAAAAATTGTGTACAAAAAAAATCTCTCAAGAGAATTATATCCAAACTGATAAAACCTCTCAAGAACACTCTCTAGAATGAGAGAAAGTCCTCCTCCTCCCTCTCAATAACGAGAGGATAAGAGAAAAAATTATTTCAAGATCGAGAAGAATTATTATTACGATCAATAGTTAACAGATTAAGATGTTTGTTTTATTCATTATAGAACTCAAAATACCAATGGTGGTGTTTCAAGATTTATGGATCATGTGTGGATACCGCTAGTATATTTCTACTTTGGATTATTCTCTGCAATGATGATTCGAGAGTATCTACTAATCCAATCTTCAACGATGAAAGAATTATCAAGTCTAGGTAATTATTATTATAAACTAATTATAAATTATATATAAAAATATCCTCTCTTTAAATATTCTAGGTTTTAAATCATCCAATTATAAGGATTTTATCCAAATAAACCGATGAGAAACATTTTTGGTCACGGGAGCCATCACTTCTGTTGCTCCCCAAAACCTTCAAGTGGTTTCAAAATAGTCACATATTAATTCGTAATTATTTATTATTTTTTGATCAATTATGTATTTGATTGTGAGTTTTTTATTTAAAGTTTTTCATTTTTTTAATCCAAAATTTGAGATAATATGATCTTTTAATTTTATATGACCAAGAAAATGAAATGAATAGATGAACAACGCTTAAATATCCTATCATGAGGTGTCAATGTTTCTAGATATCGGGCATGGATACATGACATGTAACAGAAATGAACACGTCATGTACCCATGGTCAACCACACCAAGATGAGTTTCAAAAATCATGGAATTTCATTTGGGGGTTCAATACACAGTTTCATTACACGTCATGTATTGACTGATAGTTTCCAAGTAGATTGATAGGGTGTACATGACGTGTAACTACGTAAAAGTCGTGTAAACCCACAAGTTTTTTCCCATGTAAATCATATAAACTATGTGGTAAAATTAGGAGACTTATAATTAATACACATTGTGTATTGACGACTAGTTGATTGACATAGAATTACATAGATTATATGGAGTGTGTCAAGTTTTACACACTATGTAACATGCAAAAACTAGTGAAAAATGCACACTAATACCCTAGGGATGTAGTATAGGTGACCAGTAATGAATCATAGGTTGTGTATATGGTTGTATACACCATTTAATTTGGGCCAAATCATGTTGATATAAAAATTTCATGTCGTTCAATACATGGATATAATTAATTAAATAAAAAGATGAACTACATGATGTGTATCTGGTTGTACATTCCATGTGTCATATTTTTTCATGTGAATTATGCATCGAGTGATTTTGGTGGGTTATGTGTGATATTAAATGTTTTTTAATCAATTTCCATGTTATTATATAGGTATAGGGTGTTTATATTTTTCATACATGTCATGTAATTCATAGGCATCTCCAAGAGTACATGTTGCATATATTTAAGGCATGTTATATGGTAATAGATGTTGCTCAGACTACATGGATTGACTCACAAAACAACACACCATGTATATCATGTCACACCATGTAGGAATACATGTTGTTTAAGTGAATTATATATGACAAGTACCATACACAAAATTAGTCAAACATCATGTCATGTGATGGTACATGTCGTGTAATGGTTAAACTCTTGAAATGGATTTAAGAAAAAATTTAAGTGGATACATCATTCTGCCACTAGTACTTATCATGTACATAGTTAATTTTAAATTAATTTAATTTATTTAATTTATTTAATTTATTTAAAATTACTGTATATGAAAAGTATTGTTTGGATTTTTGGTTAAGATAAATGAATTAATTAATTAATAAGATAATTAATTTATTAATTTGATAAATTTATCTTAATAAATAACAAATTTAAATGATTGTAGGATAATTTAAATGTGTATTCATTGCATGCATGGATGATCATGAGCTTGAATAAACTGTTTATTTGTTGTTTTCTATTTACTTAAATTTTTATTACATGTTTTTTATGATAAATTTGTTATTCAATTAAAAATTATGTTTTATATACCACCCCTTCGTCCTTATTATGTATAGTTCTGAATGTCCATAGTTTACTATATGTAACCCTTAACCCTTAGTTCCCCTAACCTATATGTGAGTAAGAATATGTAAAGGAAGGATCTTTTAGGTGTGAGGAGACAGTTCTAGACAAAGCTAAGGTAAAACCAACCAGGGAGATACACAGGTTAAATGTAGAATGCTGCAACTTAATACAAGCCTAGATCATGGAGTTATTCCCCAATGGTCAACGATTGGTTTATCATCTACTCAATAAACCAACCAATAGTTAAAATATCATGACCATACCACATGTTTGTTTTTTTCCAGTTCATGGTTATTTATTTATTCATGTGATGCAATGTTAATTTTATTATTAATCATGATTGTATAAAATAAATAAAATAAAAATCATGAAAAGATAAAATAAAATAAATGGATTGTATGTAAATTATTTTAAGGAATGGTTAATTAATTATGTAAAATCAACATTATATTAACAAGCATGTAAAGAATAAAGTAATGAATATTTATGTATAAGATAAATAAAATCCATCAAAAACATATTAAGTCAGACAATGTATTCCATTACTTGACTTAGAATGAAACCATAGATCAAAGTATTGGGATACCCCTCATCAGAACACTTTCATTTATTAAGGAGTTTTAATGAATGGTTTGGGTTGACTTATCGAATTTGACATCAAGGGTAGTTTTTCTTGTAAGATATTATGTAATTTGGAGGGTAATATTGAGGAAACCTGGGGTTAGTATTTAAGTATTGGGTATTCTACTCAACGAATCAAATAACTTTGAGTTATTATAGTTAGAAAGACTTCCTACCTAAATAACTTCAAGAAATTTTACCAAGCCCTCATGAGGGTTTTGATAATATGAAGATGGATCCTTGATACTTGAATTTCCATGTGAAGATATATTTCAAATTCAATGGTGATGGCTCCTGGGATTTGATTAAATAGTGTGAGACTAATAAAATTAATTTATTACATCACTCTTTTTAATCAAGATAAAGTAATAAAATATGATTTTATTTATTGTAAAAAATATAAAATGAATCTATGAGAACACTATGATTATTACTAGATACAAACCATGTCCACACCAACACAAATTTCTAAGAGTGGTGTAGTTATTTATACATTGCACGACTATGGTAAAATTTATATTATTTGTTGGAGTTTCCTATTCCTGATCAACCACCTCACCATGTGAGAGATTGTGAAAAGGATTCCTACTAGAGATACATAAAGGATGCTTCTAATGTATATTTTATCATGATATTATATATAACTAGAGAGATTAATATACAATATAAATATATGGATGCATACACCATCATATTTCATCTCTTATCTCTTGGGAAGGAGAAATAGAAGCTAAAGATAAATGAGATTTTTACTGTAGTTTACTAGTGTAAACTAGGATATGGATACCTAGATAGTGATTTTTCCTTCAAAATTTTGAAGTATATTAATCAGTTTTCAAAGTTAGGCTTCCATATGGATAATAAATTATCCATTAATCTCATATTATCATCCTTATCACCTAGATAATCCATATTCCGCAATAATTATAGGATAAAACATTGGGTTTGGTTTGATAATTATTTTCTAGGTTAAGTGTTGGAAACTCTATAAGTTTATTAACCATATGTTTCATTTGGTGACCTATATAGAGATAGAATACCAACACCATGGCTTTTCCAGATTCATACAGCTAAAGTAAGTTCATCAAAAGTATTAGTGTGAGTTGAATAGAAGTTTCACCAGTGCCTTAGGTTATCATATTAATGTATGTACATTGGATAGTAATGTCACTAGAAGGTGAGTCTAGTAGAAGAAATTGGATGGATTAGTTCAGCATATGGATCACATTATAGTCTAATTTTGGCAATGCTGAGGAGGAACATCTAATGAAAGTACTAGTAAGTTATCCATGATATGGATAATGGAGTGAAGAAAATAGAATGGTTAGCTACTAGATTCTCAATTAAATTTCAGTGGTTGGTGAAGGCTATGTAGAAGTTCATGACTTGTTAAAAGTAACTAATGGAAGGATGTGGAAGTATTTCCAAGTAGGTGTGGAAAAGAGATATTCATCAAAGTCATCAGTGTAGATTGTAATGATGATGTGCACTATTCACTATGTGTTGGTGGTTAGAGTAATGATTTATATAGAGAATCGGTAGTAGCTCAAGTCAATGAAGGGTCACCCATACATTTCAAATAGTGTTTCGGACTAGATTATCAAAAGGGACCACTTGATGTGAGATTAAAATTTGAAAAAAAAAATGTCTATTTTTTATTGAAAGTACCCCTTAATTAATTCAAATATTGGGTGATTCATTCATTTTTAATAACTTTTTGAACTCTGGAATTAATTATCAAATGGATCAATTATTGGTTTTTGTATGTTTTATTCATTTTTTGAATTAATTTTGAATCCATGAATATAATAAATATATTTTTTATTTAAATATTTTAAAGACTTTTGATTCTGATTTTTCATCCTTTAATTTATTCTATGTAATGTTTTGTGTCCTCCTGGTTCGTTCCTTTTCCAGTTTCAGGTGTTGGGGGTGTTTTAGGAGAGGCTTGAGGAGGTTTTGTGGTTCTCAAAGGAGGCCTAGAGAAATATTAGAGGTGTTGGATATTAAAAATATATAGTTAGGAGAAATACACGTCATATAAAGTTTACATGATGTGAAATTAAGTTTCACATCTTATTAATGATGGTTCATGGGGTGTTATATTATGTGTAATAAATTTGAGATTTAAATGGTTGAGGTGCGGTATTTTTTGTGGTACTTGAAACCTGAAATTTAAATGATGTATAAAGGGTACATTTTATGTAAATTCCTTATGTAACTCGTTTATAAAAGGTTATACCACTTGGGTTTTCTCCAAACCCTATGATCAACGGTGCTCCCTTTCATTTCCAGGTGACCTGGCAGCTCTCCCTTTAGATGCCTTGGTATTCCTTCATCAAAGATCGATCCTTGGATTCACATATTTGATCTATGGTGAGTTCTTATCTCTTTATCAAGTGTTTCCTTCCATTATACTTTGGAGTTTCCTTGCGGTGATGTTGTTTCTGTTTGGGGTGTAAGTTGGGCTATGTTTTGATGATATTTGGGTGTAGTGTATTTTTATCCCTAAGTTCCTTGTGTGGCGGTGGTTTTTGGGAAGTTTTTTATTTTCCCTATAGTGTGTAGTGAGATTGGAAAGATTATTTGAGGTGGGGGGGTCCTCTTTCTCACCCTTTTACATGTTATTTATGGGATTTACATGCTTTTTCTTACCTTTGGGTGGATAGTAAGTGTTTTCGTAATCATATACTCAATTATAATGTAGAAAATTGATGGGTATGGGGAGTTATCACATGATTTACTACTTTGATATTTTTTGTTGATGTTATTATGCACGTATGTTTCCAATTCTAAAAATAACGGTTGTTGGGAGCCTTGTTTGCACTGTAGTTGTTATACTGTGATGACCCTTTCTATATTTTTGTATGATTGCACCCAAAATAAAAGGATAATGAACATATATTTAGATAAAAATTGTTTTCCCTAGTACATCTAGTTTGTGTGATAAGGACCATGATAAATAAAGAAGATATGTGATAATTTCTTGGAATAAATATGGTAGTCGGAATGTGTGTTGTGATGTGTACATGTGCTTGTTCTATTTCCCTATGAGGTTTGGACTATTGTGGGATGATATATGTAACTGGATGGGCTATGTAGTATGTGGGGAAATGATGTGGTGTTTGGTTAGCATGGATGTGTTTTGGTTAGTTGTGTGATGTGGTGTGATGAGGTTGTAGTGCAGAGGTTGTGGCATAGTGGTTGTGGCATAGAGGTTGGGGAACAGAGGTTATTCTGAAGTGGTTGTGGAATAGTGTTTTTGTCATAAAATTTGTGGCACAGTGGTTGTGGTGCATTGGTTGTGGCATAGTGGTTTTGGCACATAGGTTGTGATGCAGAGGTTGCGGTGTAGTGGTTGTGGCATTGGGGTTGTGACGCAGTGATTATGGCACAAAGGTTGTGGTATAGAGGTTTTGGTGTAGAGGTTGTGGTGTAGTGGTAGTGGTGTAGTGGTGGTGGCATAGTGGTTGTGGTGTGAGGGTTGTGGCACAGAGGTTGTGGTGCAGTGGTTGTGGCATAATGGTTGTGGCATAAAGGTTGTGGAGTAGTGGTTATGGCATAGTGGATGTGGTACGTGGTGATTTTGGTTGTGTGATGGATCATATGTGTGGTTGTTGTATCATGAGATGACTTAGGAAATGTGGAATGGTAATTATGGAGGATGTGTGGTGTTATGATAGTTGATGTGTATTGGGCCGGTTGTGTGGTGTCGTTATGTTAGTTTCCTAAGTATCAGTGGAATAGATTATGATACAGAATGAAATGATTGCATGAATGGGTTGGTGATTGAATATAATGGTGTGTAAGTTCATATATGATAATTAGATTAAATTTAATTGAATTAATGAGTGGTGTAATGTGAAATGAAAAGGATAATGAATAAAAGTGGTGGAACTTGTAAGATGAAAGTGAAAAATGTTGTGTGGCTTATGTGGTGGTTGTGTGGTGTGTTTCATGTAGTGGTGGTAGCGGTTGAGATGGTTTATTTGTGACATGTGGTGGTGATGTGGTGTGATCTTGTGTTGTTTATGTAAACCCAAGGGTTGTGTATTTTGTGCTATTTATATACCATATACATTTATATTATTTTATATGCACCCCATCCGATTTGGATAACATTACCAATACTTAGAGGTGATGAGTTATGGGTGTTTTCCCCTACATTCAGTATAGTAGTGATACTGATGGATGGATACCCCCTCTCCCCTACTCTTCCTTCAGTATTGATGTGTTGGACCAATTGTCTATGGGTGAGATGTGATGTGTTTTCCCAAGTGTCTTCAGGTGAGATGTGATGTGTTATCCTGGGTTTTTTTGGGAGAAATGTGATGTTTTGTCCCAGGTGTCTATGGGTGAGTCGTGATGTGGTGTGATGTGATATATGGTGGGGGTCATTTTTTGTAGGAGGAGGAAATGAGTTTGATTTAATTCATGTTCACAATACCATACTGATCTGGTTCTTGTTTTGATATGTGGCCTAGATGTCTATGAGCAGGATGTGATGTGATGTGATATGTGTCCTAGGTGTCTATGGGTGGGATGTGATGTGATGTCATATGTGGCCCAGGTGTCTATAGGCTAGATGTGATGTGATGTGATGTGATGTGTTTGGAAGTGATGGGGGCATAGGACATTTGATATTGGGGCATGATAATGGAAACTTAGTGGGGAAGAGGCGGCGAGGTGCCTTACATTGTTTTGATCTTGATGTTATATTATTATATTGGATACAAGATTTGGTGAGTGATCCATGGTGAGGTTGGGTTTGGTAAGATTACCTATATTGGTGATTTTTGGTTCCACCGTTTATTCACTAGTGCATTAGAATTATCTTTTCACATGTGTACTTGTGGCCTTGGTTATGTACCTACTGAATATACATGTTATGCTCACCCTATGCACATAAATTGTTTTTAGTTTTCTATGAGGACTTTGGGGACCGAGATGGACATTACTAGATGGGTTGTATTTTCTGTCGAGTTGCTATCGTAAACTTGTATTTTTTGTATTTACTTTGGAGAATTTTATATGTATCATTATTACTTTATTCATGTATTTTGGGATAGTTTTTTTACCTTCATATAGTATGTTGGAGTTGTTTGGTGATTGTTTATATTATCCCCCAAACTTGTTTTGTTTATAGAGTGTAATGACTCTCCTATTGTGAGATTTTTATACCCTTAGTTCTATTCACCAACCCGAGGCCTATTAGAGGTGGGACTCATGGGTCATTATCTCTCTCCCTTCATTGTGGTATATTTGGTGGGAGGGGGTTCTGATAGAGTGGTATTAAATGTATGTTTGAGATATAGGATGTAGTTTGGAGTTATTCATGGTGAGTTTTCATGAGTTGGTATGGAAATAGTGCCAGTTGTGTTTAATGTATGAAATAGGCCAGGGAGATAGACTAGGACATGGGATTTTAGGTCCCCCTATGATCCAGTGCATGGACTCTAAGCCCGTCGAATGACTAAGTGAGGTGGACCTGTTTGTAGGGTATAGACCTAGGAGAGGTACATACAACATGAGTACTTGTGTTCATGTTTGAATTGGATGTTTTGGGAAAATAAAATGAATAAATTAAATAAAATTTGATAAAATTTTATGCACTAGGCTTAGGATGTTCTCCTCGTTTTTAGGAATGGTTCAGGTTCTTCATCTACGAGTTACTCAAGAAGTTGAGGTTCAATAATCTGATCCAATTATTCATCGAAATGTTGACTCGATAGAGGAGGATGAGGAATGTGATTGAGATTTGTGTTCCTTTCATCGGAATATTTTGGGTAAGTATGGGGGGTGTCTCATATCTGGAGATGGGGCACTGAATAGAGGATCTCAATATCTCTTTAGGTATGATCCAAGCATGATCTAGGTTTTGGGTACCATTGGAAGGTATTTAGATGCTGGGAGATGTGTTTCAGTGGTGGACACTATTTCTTGGTGACCACAAGGAGACAGATGTAATGTGGCCCGACTTTTAGAGGGAGTTTTGGGTAGAGTTTATAATATCAAAGATGAGGATGACCAATAATAAGTAGATGATATACTTTTATCAAGAAATTTTGAGCATGTAGGATCTTGGGATCAGGTTCAAGTACCTTCTACACTTTACTCCATATTTTTTCCATATGAGGAGTCCAAATCATGACATTTAGAGGAGGGTTTGTGTCCATTAATTAGGTATTTCAGCACATTGTTTACACTCCAGACATATCTAGAGATGTATAATAAGGATGATATTATTTATCATATGATCTACTTGGGATTTAATCCTCATTAGTGTGTCCAACAGTGTGTTTGGAAGAGAAGATATTTGGGTAGTAGGTATGGGTGTTCAGGCAATGAGGGTTTTGTTCAATGGGGAACCGGTAGCGGAAGTTTCTTTCTCGACTATCAATAAAAAGTGTTTTTCTATCGCCTTTAAGGGATTTTTTGTTTTTTTCATATATATGAGATGTATGGAAACCTCCAGTCTTAATGTTCAACCATTTAGGGAGGTCTGTTTCATATGGGTAGTTAGGCCCCTTTTCAACAGCAGTAGTTGCCTCCAAGACAGTTCCAGTGGCAGGGACCATAAGTTGTTGTTTAGAAGCCTAGAGTAGGTAGAGTTAGAATAGGGAAGACTCATGATAGTCCCCATCCACAATAACTCAGGCCATAGTGTGGATTTGGAAGCCGGAAGTAAAGAGGTAGAGGAGTTGGGCGTGAAATGATGCACGCATTAGAGGCAGCAGTGCTAGTGGAGCCAGGAATTGTTCGAGGTACAATCAGTTTATCATCTACCATTATGTGTGATTTGTTTGATTCAAGAGCCTCACACTCCTTTTTTTCTCCTTATTTGGTATGTATTTTGGGACTGGACATAGAGAGGCTTCAAGTACCCCTGGTGTTATCTATACCAGTTGGAGGCTAGGCTTCCTTGTTTGATGTATGTCGGGAATGTAAACCGGTGATGGGGCAGCACTAGTTTGTGGGGAACTTCTTGTTATAGATACAGTCATAAAAATTTATCCTTGTTATGTATTGGATGTATTCTATGCATTCATTCATCGAATACTTTCATAGAATATTATTGTTTTTCGATGTGGAGGTCCAGTAAGTGGCATTCGTTGGTGAGTGAGGTTATCGGTTGGGTGGTAGGAAAGTGGAGCCTATTTTTTCATTTTTGGTGGAGCTATAAATGGAATATCAAGTTGGGTATTCTCCTAGTTTTTTGGATGAGTTCATAGATTTTTTTCCAGATGAGGTTATGAAACTACCTCCTCATCACGATGTTGAGTTTGGGATAGAATTATAACCAGCTGCGTCTCTGATTTTGATGGCTCTCTATCGGATAGTGCCCATGGAGTTGCTTGAGTTGAGGCTATAGGTGTATGATCTAATGTATAGGGGTTTCATCCAAACCATTTTGTCATTGTGGGGTTCTCTAGTGTTGTTTTCCAAAAAGTTGAATAGTATTATAAGCTTTTTATAGAATACTAGATGTTGAATATGGTAATGGTCAAGAACTGTTACCCTCTTTCAAGGATCGATGATTCATTCAACCAGTTGAGAGGAGATAATTGGTTCTCTATGATTAATTTGTGGTATGAATACCACCAGTTGAGGGTGAAATATGAGGATATTTAGAATACTTCCTTTAGATGTAGGTATGGGCACTTCGAGTTTGTTTCCATGTTGTTCAGTGTTACGATGCACTAACTGTGTTCATAGGGCTTATGAAATACATGTTTCATGAGTTCATAAAGAAGTTCTTAATTGTATTCATTGATGATATATTGGTCTACTTGAAGTCAAATTAAGAGCATGTATAGCATCTCATATTTTTCTTACAGGTCCTTCGACACCACCTGCTTTATGGGAAGGTTTCCAAGTCTAAGTTCTGGATGCAAGAGGTTACTTTCCTTAGATATGTGGTTTCTTGGTAGGGTGTGGTAGTGGACCCTTTAATGTTAAAAACAGTTTTTTCTTGGGAATAATCCAAGAATGTGGTAGAGGTTCATAGTTTCCTTGGTCTCTTGGGATATTATTGGAGGTTCGTACTAGATTTCTCTCAAGTTACAACCCCATTAACAGTGTTAACAAGAAATTTCTATGATTTTTTGTGGACATATTAGTACTAATAAGTGTCTTATTACCTAAAGGAGAAGTTGGTTAGTGCTCTAAGGATTAAGTTTCCTGAGGAGGGTATGTTGTTTGAGGTTTTCTTTGATTCATCCCATTTAGGCTTGGTATGTGTGTTGATGAAGTAAAGGGAGGTGATCTCTTATGGGTCTAGGAAGTTAAGTCTCCATAATAATAACTATGCCACTCATAATATGGAGTTGGTGGTATTTTTTTCATGCTAAATTTTTAGTTTCATTACCTCATCGGTGAGAATTTTGTAGTTTACACATATCATAAGAACCTAAGATATTTTTTCTCTCAATATGATCTGAATCTACTCTAGCAGAGGTGAATAGAGTTTCTTCAGGATTATGATTTTGATATCTCTTAAACCATAAATAAGGATAATGTATTTGTCAATGCATTGAGTTGGAAGTCC
Source organism: Viscum album (assembly GCA_963277665.1). Classification (NCBI taxonomy): domain Eukaryota; kingdom Viridiplantae; phylum Streptophyta; class Magnoliopsida; order Santalales; family Viscaceae; genus Viscum; species Viscum album. Next base: position 252,816,003 of record OY728128.1, on the reverse strand, counting down.
CGAGAGGATGTTTCTCGAGGATCTATAGGTTTTTAGAAAGGAATAGAGGATATTTTAGTGATGAATCTTGAAATTGGAGAGAGTAGTGGTTGATGTTATCTTTATCAGATGGCCATGGAGTTATCTTTGATGCAACAGGTAGAGGATTCTTGGTGGGGAGACTCATATTAAGAGGTTATTTATGATCGTGTTGTCTATGGTGATGCTCCTGTGGGATGGTCATAAGATGGTTGGAACCAATTGTTATTATAGGAGAGAATGTTTTCCCATGGGAAATGAATGAGGGAGTTCTCCATGAGTTTCACATATCACCTTTAGTAGTACATCCTAATGTGAAAATGATGTATCATAACTTGAGGAGATATCTTTGGTGTCTAATGATTAAATGGACAGTAGAAAATTTATTGAAAATATTTCTAGTTTGTCACCAAGTGAAAGCAGACAACCATGTTTTAGGAGGTTTTTTACAATCGTTGGATGTTCTCAGGTGGAAATGGGAGGACATGTCGATGGATTTTGTCATAGGTTTACCCTAATATCAGGGTTATTTTGATGTGGTTTGGGTGATAGTGGACCAACTGATGAGATCATCTCACTTTATGGCGATTCATAAGTTGAGTATCATGAATGTTTTGGCAAGGTGGTATGTGGATGATGTGGTTAGTATTTGCGGGGTACCAAGTACCACAATCTCTGATTGGGATACTCATTTTACCTCATGATTCGGGAGTGGATTTTAGCATGTTATTGGATCTTAGTTTCTCCTTGGCACTACTTTTTACCCTCAAACATATGGGAAGATAGAGCTGACATCTAGACACTAGAGGATATGTTGCGGGAATGCATCTTGAATTTTGGTGGATCTTGGGTGTGAAACCTACCATTGGTTGAGTTTTTGTACAAAAATATCTATCACTCACCCATTGGTATGGCTCTATTTGAGGAATTTTATGGTTGATTGTGTTGTTTACATTATGCTAGATAGAGGTTGGAGAGTCGGCAGTTCTTGGTCCTGATGTGGTGTAGAGAACGACTAAGAAGATCCAGTTGGTTCTTGAGAGGATGAGGTCAGTGTAGGACCTTCAAAAGGATTATGGTGATCGTAGGTGGAGGCCCCTGGATTTTGAGGTTGGATACCATGTGTTCTTGAGAATATCCCCTCAGTATGGGAAATGGAGGTTTGGAAAGGTGGGTAAGAATTCTCCCTAGTTTTTTGGGCCCTTTGAGGTTTTAGGGGATGTTAACAAGGTGGAATATCGATTATTGTTTCCAGCATGGTTGGAGAGGATCCAAAATGTATTCCATGTGTCCCAAATTCATCTATATCTTCAAAATTACTCGTGTTTTATTGACTGAGGAGAGTTTGATATCAAAGATGATGCGATGTTCATGGATAATCTAGTAAAGATTCAAGATCATAGAGATAATTTGTTTCATGGGTGAACCATCCTCTTACTTCCCATATTATGGAGGAATGGTGTTCTGAAGGAGAGTACTTGGGAGTGAGAGACACAGATTCATTCCCAGTACTTAGAGATGTTTTGAGTTCTTCTTGTCCCTATTTTTCTTTGTGATGTAATTTTTGGATCTTGCTATATTATGAGATGTATTTTTTCCTTTGATGTGTGATGTGTAATAAAATTCTAAAAATATTGAAAGTGGAGGAAATAATTCCTAATCGAGATGCATTAATTGTGATGTGATTAAACCTGTCTGAGTGAGTAATTTTCACCCAGAGTAGATGGTATCTTGACATAAAGGATGGAATTCCCTAATTTGTGTAACCCGGTTAGTGTGGTTTATCGGTTGTGGCAGTGTTTGGTTTGGGCTATGTGTAAATTTGGTGGTTGTGGCTGGTGATTGGATGATGTAGTTTTTTTATCATTGAGAGGTGGAGATGTGGTTGTGTAGTGTGTTTCGTGGGTGTTTTGGTTAGAAAGTTTGGATAGTGGTGGCATTACGGTATGATGAGACCCTTGAGACGCATCTTATGGGGTGGTTATTTGGACCTTTTTTATTCTAGGTTTGGTCTTGGATTATTAAGGGAGAGAATCATTTTAAAGGTTTCTTAGGTAATGGTTTGTTTCCTTTTGATTCATTCCTTTTTCAGTTTCGAGGGATGGAAGTGTTTTAGGGGAGGTAAGAGGAGGTTCATGGTGCTCGAAGGAGTACTAAAGCAAGATCATAGTTGTTGGATATTAAAAAGATGGAGGCTATAGAAATATACATCGTGTAAAGTTTACATGACATGAAATGAAGGTTCACAGCTTGTGAAGGATGGTTCATGGGGTGTTACATGATGTCTAATAAATTCAAGATTTAAATGGTTGAGGCAATGTGTTTTTTAGCAGGACTTGAAACCAGACATTTACACAATGTTCAAAGAGTACATGCCATGTAAATTCCCTATACAGCTTGTTTATAAAGGGTTTCAACACTTGGGTTTCTCTAAACCCTAGGTCTAGCAGCGCTCCCTCTCGTTTCCAAGTGACCCAACAGCTCTCCCTCCAACCTCCTTGGGATTCCTTCATCAGAGATCAATCCTTGGATTCTTGTCTTCAATCCATGGTGACTACTTATCTATTTCTCATGTGTTTCCTTCTATTATTCTTTAAATTTTCCCTCTGGTGATGTTTCTTTGGTTTGGGCTGCGTTTTGATGATATTTGGGTGCGGTGTAGGTTAATCCGTGAGTTCCTTGTGCGGTAGTAGTTTTTGGGAAATTTGTTCTTCTCCCTATGGTGCGTAGTGAGATTAGAAAGATTATTTGAGGTAGGGGATCCTATTTTTCACCCTTTTACATGATATGTATGGTAACTGCATGATTTTTCTTACCTTTTTATAGATAGTAAGTGTCGTCGTAATAATATACTAAATTAGCATGTCTAAACTTGATGGGTATGGGGATTTATCACATGATTTACTAATTTTTTATGTTATTATTCATGCATGTTTCCAATTATGAAAATACCATCTATTGGGAGCCTTTTTGTGTTGTATTTGTTGTGTTGTGATGACCCTTGTTGTGTGATGGCACCCTAAATAAAAGGCCAAGTACTGTATATCTAGATAATAATTGGTTTCCCCTGAACATATGGTTTATTTGATAATACCAATTCTAAATAAAAAAGATATGTGATAATTCCCCTGAATAAATATGGAAGCTGAAATGTGTGTTGTGATGTGTACTTATGTTTTTTGTGTTTCCCTACATGGTTTGGACTATTGTATGATGATAGATGTGATCGAATGGGTTGTGTTGTATGCAAGTAAATGATGTGGTGGTTAGTTGGCATGGATGTTTTATGGGAATTTGTGTGATTTAGTGTGCCAAGTTTGTGGCACAAAGGTTATGGTGCAGTGGTTGTGGCGTAGAGGTTATGGTATAGAGGTTATGGCGCGGTGATTGTGGCAAAGTGGTTGTGGTGTAGTGGTTGTGGCATAGAGGTTGGGGTGCAGAGGTTTTGGCATAGGGGTTTTGGTATAGTGGTTGTGGCACAAATTTTTTGGCATGGTGGTTGTGGCATAGTGGTTGTGACACAGTGGTTTTGGCATAGTGTTTGTAGGTTGTGGTGCAGAGGTTGTGGCACAGTGGTTGCGGCACAGAGGTTGTGGTGTATAAGTTTAAGCATAGTGGTTGTGGTATATGATGGTTGTGGTTGTGTGATGGATGAGGTTATGGCACAGAGGTTGAAGCACAGTGGTTGTAGCATAGAGGTTGTGGTGCAGTGGTAGTGGTGTAGTGGTTGGGGCACATAGGTTTTGGAATAGTGGTTGTCACGTAGAGGTTGTGGTGTAGTGGTTGTGGACCTATGTTTGTGGCATTTTGGTTGTGGTGCAGAGGTTGTGGTGAAGATTTTGTGCCACATAGGTTGTGGTTCAATGGTTTTGGCATAGTGGTTGTGGTGTAGTGGTTGTGGTAAAGTGTTTTTGGCATAGTGGTTGTGGAAAACTGGTTGTGGTGCAGAGGTTGTCCTACAGTGGTTGTGGTTGTGGTGTAGAGGTTATTGTCTAGTGGTTATGGCATAGTGGTTATGGTATGTGATGGTTTTGGTTGTACAATGGATGATATGTGTGGTTTTTGTATTTTGAAATGTCTTAGGTGATGTGGTGTGATGACGTTGGAGGATTTGTGCTACTGTGATAGTTGATGTGTGTTGGTCCAGTTGTGTGATGTGGTTATGTTAGTTTTCTAAGTAGTATTGGAATAGATTATGATGTTAAATGAAATGAATAAATGAATGGATTGGTAATTTAATATAATGGGGTGGAAGTTAATATGTGATAAATGGATTAAATTTAATTTTATGAATGAATGGTGTAATGTGAAATGAACAGTCTAATGAGTAAAGGTGGTGTAACTTGTAAGCTGAAAATGGAAAATGTTGTGTGGATTGTGTGGAGGTTTTGTGGTGTGTTTCATATAGTGGTGGCAGCACTTGAGACGGTTGATGTGTGGTACGTGGTGGTGATGTGGTTTTCACTAGTGTTGTTGATATAAACTTATAGTTTGGTTATTGTGTGATATCTATATACCATGGATGTATATTTTATTTTATACAAGCCCCACCCAAGTTGGAGAACCTTAACAATGGTCAGAGGTGTTGATTTCCAGGTGTTTTCCCCAATATCTAGGATGGTAGTGATATGAATGGTTGGCTACCCCATCTCACCCGTTCTTTCTTTAGCAGTTATCTGTTGGCTCAGGTGTCTAGGGGTGAGATGTGATGTATTGGCCCAGGTGTCTTTGGGAGAGATGTGATGTGTTGGCCCAGGTGTTTTCAGGTGAGATGTGATGTGGTGACCCATGTGTATATGGGCGAGACATGATGTAATACAATGTGATATATGTTGGGGGTCATTCATGGTAGGAGGAGGGAACAAGGTTGTTGTCCTTCACATTCATACTACCCTACTGCTATGGATCTGGTTGTGATATGTGGCTCAAGTGTCTACAGGTAGGATGTGATGTGATATGTGTGGAAGGTATGGGAGCATAGGACATTCGAATTTAGGGCATGAGAGCAACAAATCAGTTGGGAAGAGGTAGCGGGGCTCCTTGATTTGTTATGATCTCGATGTTATATTATTATATTGGATGTGTGATTTGGTGAGTGAGCCATGGTGAGTCTGGGTTTGGTTAGATGACCTATATAGGTGCTTGTTGGTTCCGTTGTTTGTTTACTGGCACATTATCATGCTCTTTTCACATGTGCACTTGTGGCCTTAGTTATGTCCCTACTGAGTATATCTGTTATGTTCACCCTACATATATAGACTATTTTAAGGTTTTTAGGAGGACTTTGGGGAGCGATATAGAAATTACTACCTAGGATGGAGTTTTTGTTGATTTTATGTCATAGACTTGTCTTTTTAGTATTTACTTTGGATACTTTTATATGTATCAATATTAATGTATTCATGAATTGTGGGATGGTTTTTGGTTTACCTTTATATAGTCTATTAAAGTTGTTTGGTGATTTTTTTTATCCTATCCCCTGATCTTGTTTTATTTATAGAAGGTAATTCCTACCATATTGTGAGATTTTTATACCCTCAATGCTAGTTACCAACCCGGGGCCTACTGGAGGTGGGACTTGGGGGTCATTATCTCTTTCCCTTCATTATGGTATCTTTAGTGGGAGGAGGTATTGATATTTTGTACTTAATCTAACAAAGACTATGATTGAAATTGTGATTTTTTTTATTAGAAATATATTTGGAATCTAAATATGGAATGAATATTCAAATGGATCCAATTTTGAAATTTAGTTTTTTTATTCGTTAAATAAAATCCATACATTAATTTTGAAAATTGAAATTGATTTTGATTTTGATTTTAAATTGTGATTGTTAAATTGTGAATTTTAAATTTGGAATTAAAATTCTTAAATGGATGTATTTTTTAGTTTTAATTATTTTAATAATTTTTTAATTTAACAAAAATCCGTACACTGAAATTTTTTTAAAAGGGAATTATGAATTTAAAATTTTGAATTTTAAATCTAGAATTTTTAAATGTATCTTTAAAATAATACACTAGAAATTAATTGAGTTTTTCAAAATCATATTTTAAGTTAGCTGAAAAAAATCTATTGGAATTTATTTTGGATTTTTTTAAAAAAATTAATTTAATATTAAAAATTCATTCACTTAAAAGAAAATATTTTTTGAATTGTGTAGTTTGAGAAAATTTTAAAGGTAGAAATATTCTACTGTTATAATTTTACAATCCTCTTCCATTTTAAAGTATGAAACCACCACCAGCCCATCGCTACCGCTTAAAAAATTAGCCACCATTGGTTTGCTACCGTAAAAATGAAATCCCAGTTTAGAATGAGCTACCAGTTCTCATTGGGGATGAGAAACTATAATTGTTAACTGAGATATTGAGAAAGATGATGATACTAGAGCCACACTTCGATGCTCTCAAAACTAGAATAAGTTTTAATCCAAATCTATTGAAGCCTATAATTAAGAATAAATGAAGACTGCCCCTCTATGCTCGCACAAGGGTGATCATACCAAGTTCAACCATGAAGATTTAGGACATGGGTAGTACTAAAATTGGGAGGATGGGCTCAATGACCTTGACCCATTCCAGCCAAATTGAATCCAAACAGAAATTTGATGATGAAAAATTCTTCCAATTTATGTCTGTTATGTGTTCATTGTGTAGAAATTCAATGACAACGAGGCCATGGGTCTATCCCAATGCACTGGTATCATATTCAAATGGATTCATGTACCAACTACTTGATGAAAGTTCTCAATGATCACAAATGTCTAACTAGCTCACCAACACCTTCTTAACAAACTCCTTGTCGCACCGGTCCACTATGAACTCTGCCAGAAAGTCCAAGATACCGAAACTTTTCACTTCACCCAAATAGGTTTATAAATGAACAAAGAAGCCTCAATGATCTTGGATGAAGTTCGATTGAAGGAGATGAACCCAAATCGAGGGCCACACCGCCTACACCCAGAATTAGACCAGATCAAAATCAAAGAAAGTGCAACCCCATGATCAAAGTTCCATAAAGGACCATATTGATCTAGGTTGACCATGCAAATAACCTCTTTGACACACTAAGCCTCACATCACAAGATCTATAGTACAATGAAAATACAATACCTAAATCCAAACTACTGCAGGCCCAAAAAACAGTGAAAACAAGGCTCAATTTTTTATAACCACTAGCCAGCATGTGAAACTCTATGAACCAGAATATCACCTCAGCTGGGGAATTTTCTCACAAATGTATGGTCTCAATCATGGGTAAAATATGCTTTTAACTGAATCCATCATGACCCTTTGTCACAACACATGGAATCCATCCAGGTAAACAAGGACCTCTCCACTCAACACTAAAATCAAGGAGAAAGAAGATGTTCATTAAACGCCTATAAGTATTTCTATTCTCTATAGTAAAAAATATTAGGCTCCAACCAAGTGTGATAATCCTCTATAATTTTCTTCTATATTTTGAATGTAAATTATAATTTTTCTTATTAAATAATGATATGATTCTCTTCTACCTCTTTTCTACATATTTTCCTCAACCTCCATGCAGTATCAATGATCTCTACAACTCTATAATCATGGATAATAAATCCAAGGTCCAAGTCCTCAGGGGATATTAAATAGGAACCCTAAATCCTAAATTATATCATTTCTCATTATTATCCTTGATGCAGTAGTAAAATAGACTAAGGAAAATATATGATATTTATCTCCTCCTTCTGATGAGTTTATGCACCCTTGAATTTATCAAATCAATTATCCCTCGCTATCTCGATCTACACACTAGACCAGTGAAATTGTGTGGATAAAGGGATGAATAGAATACAATGGATCTGGGTTTATAGATAGTGGATACTTTGATTGATTTTTTTCATTTACACATCATTATGGATGAGGTGGAACTGTATGTATAGTGAGATATTTCTTTTATGTGTATTCAGAACCACAAATTAGATAGAGAAAATAAATCAATAAATGATATTGATTTGATTTTCAGATAAGAACTAATGTGGATAATGAAATACCTGTGTGATTGACCTCAGATCCAACCCCCCATTCACCTTAACTTCTTATATTTGATTTCATCATTTTTTTTTAAATTCATAAAATCAAAATTCTAAAAATACATCTCTTTATATATTTTAAAATTAAGAAAAGAAATACATAAGTGTTAGGATAAGTGAAACTCGCATTCCCTACTCCTTGAGAGACAACTGTAGTCAGGAACTAGTCTGTATTATAAGTAATAAAAAAAATGTTTGACTGTGCACCATGAAAACCGCATGATCTACTTGAAACTGTTTTGGGGGAGAAGGGTTTAGTTTTCAGTTTCTAAACTCAAATGTAGTTAGTGTTTTATGCTTTTCTTTATTTTTTGTTTTTTTCTTTCTATCTCCACTTTAATATGGGATAGTTACTAAAGTGGGACTAGTCTTTAATGGATCCTCACCCATATTCCCAATTTTCATTCCCATAGAAACCCCAGGTGATGAATTTTCAATTACCACACCAATAGGAGTAACCTTTAGCATACACCAATGAATGGGAGTATGAAAGATACTACATGAACGAACCCAACCACCATAAATAATACATTCCCCCACACCATCAAACTAAATATGAGCCTAAACCATAGAAGAACCAAAATTACATCAATAGATCCTTTAAAATGGATAAAAAATTGAATTAATATAAAGAAATACTGGTTAAATTGAATAATTTGTTAGCTGTAATAGTGACCACCCTCCAGGAAATCATAAAGCAAAGGAAACAACAAGTGGTTAAAGAATTAGTTCCCATGGTATTTTATCAAGAAGATATTCAAGAGGAGGAGAGATATTTTTTAGAAATAGAGGATCTTCTATTATAAAGAATTAAATACATCTACCTGGATCTCCTATACTGAGAAAATAGATTAAAAGTAGAAACCATTGAGGGAGACTTTCTAATTTTTCTTTCTCTAATTTTACTAAAACTCAATAGTCTTTTGATCTCCCTTATACTGTAAATGAAATCACAAAAAAATAAAAGGATGGTTTAAATCCTTCTATAATGAAGATGAAGTGGGTGGACTCACATTTTAAAATAAATTAAAATTCCCACTACCACCCCCATCTACATATAAAGACTTCAAAGTGGCATTACACCTTGAAAATGAGCTACATGTTGAAACTAAATAGGGGGATACCACTAACCTGGAATCATTTCATTCTAAATTTTTTCATGCTAAATTTTCTACTAATCTCTCTAGTTTTAATTTGATAGACTTGTCTCAACTGATTCTTATCTTTGATGATGATGAAGATGAACCTGAGGGAGCCACCCTATAAGAGATGTCAGAGCTAGAAATTAAAGAAGTGACTACATAGGCTGATAAAGAAGAGATGGATAAAGAGTTATTTGAAAATATACTCAAATATACTTTGAAAGAAGTTCAATAAGACAAAATAGTGGTTGGAAAACCTAGAACATTCCATAATATCAACCAATTTCAAAAACAATTCATATATCCAGCCCTGAAAAATGAGTACAATTCCACCCAAGTAGTGGAAGAATAAGATGAAGATATCTCGAGACACGTGGTGAAGAAACTACTCCCTAAAAATAACCATTAACTTCAACTAGAAGAAGGCATAGTATAATAGGAAATCTCATTGGTTTCTCATAAATAAATAGAGGAATAATATGGTGCCTATGAAAGGGAACATTTTGATCTAAACTCACCTTGTATGATTCCTTTAAATTTGAATTATCTACCAACTCCCCATTGTTTGAACTTATCCAAGAAACACAAGTGGAGAATCCATTGGAGGAGGAACCCATTTATTTAGTTATGGCCTAAAAAGAGGCCTCGTTCATCATCCCTCAAACCCCACGTTTTGAGTTGTGCTACATTGATGAGTGGTTGGACCAGAAGAAATTTGTTCAAGGGGTCCATAATATGAAATTAAGATAAAGATGCATGGAAGGAACTGAATATGGAGGTTCTAATCACACAAACATCATCCTTCAGTGGATTAGTGATAACCACAAGACTATCAAGATATGTAATGTCTAAATACATCCCCTCTTGGGAGTGAAAAACCCAAGACATGCCCCTTTTTTCTCTTTTTTATTCTCTTTAATTTTTAATAAAATTTCTTATGATTATTTTTTTCTATAATTTTTTCCTTAAGTGTACACCACCTAGGAGACTAGGTTAATGTTATCTACAAGCACCCTATGAAAGAGCTTCACTCAAACCTTCTAGACAATTGTACCTATCCTTTTACAATGTTTATTCACTATAATTTTTGTGCATGGTTTCTGGAATTTAAATGGCCAGTGCTTATTAAGTGTGGGGGAGGGGATTCAATCCTATTTAGAGTAGATTTAATAGATTTTCAGTCCTTGTTTTTATAATTTGTAAATAAAAATATGCTTGTTGTTTTTAGTAAGTTTTTAGTGAATCAATTTTAGAAAGAAAAATTAAAAGCATATAAAAAAACAGAAAAAAATTTTCTTCTTGTAAATATTATACATAGTTTTTTGTATAGTCTATGTTTTTCTTTTTTCAAACTTTCTTTGAGATAAATATCATCCTACCTGGTGAAAATTTCAAGCTAAAATGGAAGAGTTTCACTAGTTCTAAAATTGTGAAACATAAATGATTGTTGAGTGATTCTCACTTATGCCTTCATGGAAATTTGATCTTAGAACTAAGAAAATGAGGGTGAGTGAAAATATTTCTATGGAATCAAAATTATAACATGAGGTCACTAGAATTTAGAAATTAATCTGTGGTAACTTGGCCCTAGTGAAAAAAAAATACCTTAAGGATCCAACTCAAAATAAATTCATATAAGTCTTTTGAAATTGGAGTAAAATAGGAAATTGGGATCCAAAGTTGAATCTATGAGACATTAGGCATTGGGTGCATGAGTAATTCATTCCAATAAGTTCCTATTCATAATGATTTTCTTATAAATGGTTTTGAAAAATTCATAAAAATAAAGTTCTAAATAGTCAAAAATGAATTCAATTAAGTGAGGGGAATATTGAACTGAGATAAAGAAGAATATAATTAACTTATAACAAATTCATTTGAGTTGTACCACTGAAATGTAAAATTGAGCATTAGTTTAAGATACTTAGGAGTAAGGGATAATGAAAGTGATTCTTGTTAAAACTTTGATTCTGCTTAAATCTAATTTGATTCAATCCTGAACTTGAAACTTTTATTGAATTGAAGTGATTCAATGAATTGAGATCATAAAAGAGGCATGATAATTCAAAAAAATAGAGGGATATTTAAATATCTTCTTTTCTAGTTTTTATATTTAAATTTATCTAGGATGGATCTTTTTTTCTTTTTAATAAATAAAATTCTATGATAAAATTGTTTGGGAGTGCAATAGTTCAAGTATTGGGAGTGATTTGAGCTGAAAATTTGATTATTTTTTTGTCTTTTTTCATTCAAATTACCCCTCAATTAATTCAAATACTGGGAAAGTCATTCATTTTTTATAACTTTGTGAATTGTGGATGTAATTGTTAAATGGTTCAATTATTGGGTTTTTCATGTTTTGTTCCTTTTCAAAATTAATTATGATGCCATGAATATGATCACAAGATTTTTTTAATTAAATTGTTTAATGGCTTTCAATGTTTATTTTTCATTTTTTAATTTATTTTGTACTTAATTTAACAATTCCTATGGTTGAAATTATAATTTTTGTGATTAAAAATATATTTGGAATATAAATATGGAATTTATTTTCAAATGGATTCAATTTTGTAATTTAATTGTTTTATTTGTTAAATGAAATTCATACATTGATTTTGAAAATTGAAATTGATTTTGATTTTTATTTTGAACTATGATTGTTAAATTGTGAATTTTAAATTTGGAATTAAAATTCTTAAATAGATTTATTTTTTATTTTTAATTATTTTATTAATTTTTGAATTTAATGAAAATCCATACACTAAATTTTTTTCAAAAAAAAATTATTAATTTAAAATTGTGAATTTTCAAACTGTAATTTTTAAAAATGACATTAAAATAATATTCAAAAATCATATTTTTAAGTTGAACAAAAAAAAATTAAATTGAAATTTACTTTGAAATTTATTTTTATAATAAATTGAATCTAAAAAATGCCTATGTTTTTGTGAATTGTACAGGATGAGGAATTTTTAAAGGCAGTAATATGATACCATTAAGTTTCCAATATTCTTCCGTTAATGTCTACTACCATCACCAGTTCCTTACAACTGCTAGAAAAAATGTGCCTTTGTTGGTTTACTACCGCCAGAAGGAAATCCAAATCTGAGCCAAGTGACTAGTGCTCGTTGGGGATGAAGAACTGTAGCTGGTTGTCTAAGATGTTGAGCTAGTTGATGATACCAGTGCCACACTGTGAATCTCGACGAATCAGATGAAGTTCCAATCCAAAGCCATTGAAGCCCAAGGCCAATAATAAATGAAGACCAAACCTTTGAGCTCGCACAAGGATGAGCTGTTTAAGTTTAACCATGAAGAACTAGGACATGGGAAGCGCTGAAATCTAGAGGATGGGCTAGAATCCAAATAGGAAGTTAATGATGACGAATCTATATATATACTAATCATGGATTTCCATCAGCCATGTGTCATTCAAATGATCCTCCACATCCTCAATTTCATACGTGTCAACCCTCCAAGCATCCACATCCCTCCCTCGCTCCCTTTCTCTAACATTCTCTCCCTACCGCTCCCGATTCTGGTCGGGCTCCCTATCGTGTTTTCCCTCTCCCCTGTTTCAGTTTTCCACTGCTCATCCCTTCTTCCTTCCACACCATCCATGGCCTTCACCTTCATCGGTCTCCTCAATCGATGGTTTTAGTTGTTTCTCCACTATCTAGCTTCATTTCCTTTGCCTTATTCCCTTGCTCGTGATTTCCCTCCCCTATCTAGGGTTTACTCTCGCAACTTTCATTTCATCTTTACTATGCCTTCTGCAACCCGTTCGAATCAATCCCCATCTCCTGTCATCATCTTCCCATTCTTCATCTCTTCGTTGTCAACTGTTCCTGCACTCGTTTTACCTCTAGCACGATTCCTACGAATGTTGGTCCTGTTTCACCTCTGACACACCTCTTATGGTTCACGCTGTTATTACCCCTCTGGCGCTGCAACTAGGGTTATCGCTCGTGTTTCCCCTTCCATCGCCAGTACACACAGAACACTGAAGGTATCTTCCTCACTAATCTTTTCACCATGCACTACGGTTCATTATCCTGAATCCCCTAAGCTCCTCGTACGTTTCCCGCACCTCCTACTCCTTCGAATAATTTCAGTTAGAATCCCTCCAGATTCACTCCATCTCATTCCCTAATTCCCTCAACATCGCTATTTCTATGTGCATCTAAATCTCTCGACTATTTCTAATCAATCAACTTTCAACCGATGTGATGCTCGCCCATCCATCCAATGGCCCAAAGGCCTTCATTTTTTATTTATTTTGATAATCCACCTTTCAAGGGGTGAGGTGGAACCCTAACAAGGCCCATAGGCATAAGTATTACATGGATCATAGGCCTTAGAGGAATTCATTTTCCCATAAGCTTCAAACATTACATACAACCCAGAATCGCTACTTGGAACTGCTCCTCCCCAGCATCCTCATCGTGAAATCAGCTCTCCACCTTCGCATGGTTGTTTGGCTAGGCATTCCTGTGCATGCACAGGCTTGTCCTGATGGCAGGTGTCATACCCTCTCATTCTTGAAATCTGTTTAGCTTCTGCTATGGTGCAAGCTCCTTGATCATCCTCCTTATAGAGCTTGTTCCTCATAGGTTGTCTAGTTTGCATCTGCACTTAAGGTGGCCTGAAGGCCTTACTGACCCAAAGACCTGGGTGGCCCGAAGGCCTTAAAGAACTTGGGGACCAAATCGGTGGCCCGAAGGCCAAAACGGGGGCATATTCCGGACTACTATAGTGCCAAACAGTACCTGCTACAGTTCCCACTGCATTACTCGCTACAGTACTATGTAGTTCCCGCTACAGTACTTCTACAGTACTCCGGAAATAATGTCTCCATCTAGATTTGATCTCGAGTCTCTCGGATGCACTTACGGAGTCCTTACCAACCAGGATAAGGCTCATGTGCGATGGTCGCCCAGAAATAGGTATGTTCTCCAAATATCATTGAAATAATCTCCTCTTCAATTTTCAATATTTCCCTTCACATAAAATTTTTTCATATGTTATTACAGTTAATCTGTTTTTTATGATTCACAAATTAGTGAATCTATTTCACATTCTTAACTAGTATTTATTCCCCAATTCATTGTTTGATGCATGTTCTTCTGAATGGAATATTATTCCTGATCTCTACTTTGATTTTACATTGCATTATTATTAAAATGTTGACGAATGACTTTACATGTCTTCTTTGATTCAGGTATCTATATCACCATCTCCTGTTTTTCAATGTAATGGTATCAAATATTCAACATAATTTTTTCTCACTAATATTTATACTCCCATTTACATAATTTTTTATTTATTGTTTTGTTGTATGATGTCAATATTTGTTTGATTTATAATTCTGCTGCATTGAAATGGCATTTGGGTAAGATCGCATCATCATATGAGGCCTGGTAGATCTTCTCATTGACTTTCTTGGATTTGTTATCCGATAAAAAGGTAAAGATTTTAGGATCACTGAATCTTGATAAATCCATTAATTATTTTTATCATTTAAATTAACCTATGATGAAATACCAACAGCCTCCAAAACTATACATATTTTAGGCTCAGTGTTGTTTTTTTATTTAACGGTTCTACTAAATTTTATGTTATTCATGATTTGTACATTGTTTTTACATTGAATGATCATTGTAATGGTGCACAATGTTCCTACATTTCTTCTTTAATTTAGTTTTTTTTATCACCATCTCCAATTTTGCAATGCAATTGTAACACAAATTCAAGGTAATTATCTTGATATCTTTTTCTATTAATTCAAATCTAAATTTTTTTCACTTATTCTACTTACTCAAGTATGTGAAATTCAATCATTATGTTTTTAAGGAGGTGCGACATCGACAATGGGTAAATATTATGGATAATGGATTAAATGTCTTCTTGAAGGTGTGGTTGGATCCTTCTAGATGGTTTTATTGGTTATCATTCATTATGCTTTTTATTTCCTTAATTACTTGCTTTTAGAAGGATATAGATGATCATGTTTTAAAGTATTCAATTTTTTTTAAACCCATTTAGATAGGCTTGTGAGCATGTTTTGAATCATTTTTGAAATGTATTGTGAACTTCATATCTTTTCATCGACCATTGTATGATGTAATTTATCCATATATAATGTTATTATTTACATGATATTGTCCATTATTGATGTTTTTAGAAGCAGTTCAGTAGTTTTATCTATGTTTGCAAGGCTTCTAATGGATTATGTTCTTTGAGTTGAAAATAACATATGGTGATATGTGATTATTAATTTCCCATTTCAATGTCTTATTATTTATATTTTGGATTCCATGAAGCCTCCTTGTCCTATTATTTATATTTTGGATTCCATGAAGCATGAGATAGATACTTGAATGTCATGATTTATGATCAAGGGACTTGGAATAACTGGAACAACCCACTCTTGAGTTTCATGTAAGTAGGTTGGTGTACTCATCCATTTATTTTAGAGTCACTCTATCGTACTAATCATTAATTCAATAGGTTCACTAGAAATAATATATATCAACCATTATTATATCTCTAAATCTATCTATGGTCTGATTATATTTTTCCATAATGATTCCTAGAAATAAGATACACAAGAAAAATAATGGGAAGGATCTTTTGGACATGATCATTGCCACTTGATGTATCCAGAGAAGTGTCTCGATAGCAGAAAGAGAGATGTGATTGAGATTAAGGCCGACACTTCAACCGCTACCTATACATTTCCATTTTCTTATACATTTTATATTTAAACTTATATTATATAAATTTTTTACCCCGCAAATTCTATTTATAAAACTCCAATGTTCTTCAAGTAGTTAGAAATATTAACCGTGATGGAATTTAATATTTCTAAATGCATACCACGTCTAATATTCTTTTTACTTAAGTATTTATTAATATGAATTGTAACATTGTGATGTCATTTTGTATTTCTATTGATAAAAATTTCAACATGACATGGTATTTCTATGTACAATTTACCAAACCATATGTTTCACGCATCCAGTATCCTCTTCATTTTTATTGATGAGAGAGATTATCTTCTTTGAGAGGAAATTCAAATTGGTCCTCTATCTATGTTTCTAGAACACATAAGGTTTGTTTAATTTCTGATATTGTCTCATAACTGTCATTTTTTGACTTGGAGGGCTAATTTCCCATAGAAGTGAATTTTATGTCTTTTATGCCTAGTAGTTTTATGCCTGATAGTAACATGCATGGAATAATCACATGAAAATAAATGTGCTTTTGTAGGTTTTAATTGTACATTATTTTTTTGATGATACCAAGGTTGTGAAAGTAGCTTTATTTTCTATCCTTTGTTCAGGTCTCACATGTTCTCCCAAAGTACGTTTTCCTTAATTCCTTCATGCTTCACTATTCCAGGGAGCTGTGTTGGTAAAAAAAATATGGCAAGGAGCCTTCTTCACATGGTTTGGATACTTTATCATAAGAAATATTTTATTTTCATGGTTTTAGCTAAAACGACCATTTAATGGTACTCAGTTATTAATTATTTATAAAAACATTACTGGGGACCAAAACTCTTGACTGTATATAAAATTTGGCATCATTGTACACTGTAGAAGAGTCTCTTTATTAGTTATTTCTTTTTGGAATTTTCTTGAGTTTATCATATCACAAAATTTATTAATTTGGACTATGTTTAATTCCATTTTTATAAAGAATAATATATGATAAATTGTTCATAATTACAATCCACTCATTATTGGTAAGTACTTTTTCTAATGGGTTTTTCTTCCCAAAAAAAATGAATCAAAAGAGTTCAACTCTATGGATCCAACTGAATTTCCATACTTTAATCATAACAGTTGTTTATAGTTGTTGATTTAATATGTTTTTATCAATGAATAATCCATTTTCATTTCAATTGAAATTCTATGATAGAATGTTTCAAATCCACACTCATCTTTTATTTAGTGCAGGTATATTAAAACCCTGGAATTAAAGGAATTCTGGTTGTTCTATTTAAAACCTATTTAATTTTTGTTCTATTTTTTTCCTTACAACTATTAAACATCATATTTTTCCTTCAATGATTTCAGTTATCACTGTCACTTTCTACTTAATCATAAAAGTCATTTATTTTCTGGAATGAATCCTTGAGTCGGTGGTACATTAATAATCTTTCATGTTCAATAGATTATGAAATTTCATAATTTTTTCTATAGTTCTTTTAAATTAAATCCGATCTCATTACCATATCCCTCTTCCATCTCTTGATTGGTACAATGAATTTGGAGTGGCTCTACCTTTCCGGCTTGCCGACATTTGTGCTACCCATAAATGATCAAATAATAAGATTAGGGAGCTGGGAGATAATTTGAAGACAACTCAAGAAGATTCTCAAGTTATACATAGGGGGGCTTCTAAGGTGCACTATTCACTGAATCCTTGAGGTTTTTTCTTTCATAATTTCATGCTTGATTCCTCTTAAATTATTTTCATATGGATTCAAAACTATTTATCTAATAAATATTTTGTGTATGTATAGGGAAGAGGTAGTGTGGCTGATATTATAGTATTAACTAGTTTCAAAATGATATTTTCAAAATCAGATGGTAAAATCACCACCAAATCTTACTTATATGACAGATTCATACTTATTACCTTTATAGAAATTTCTATTGTTTATTTTTTGAGAGAAAATTGCACGGATTTTTCAGGAAATTTGAACTATTGTGAAATTTCATTTGATCTTTTCATTTCCCTAAATCCTGACATTCGTGACGGAAAGATGAGATTTAGAGGAAAACAATTTGAGGTAATTCTTTTTATACAACCATGATTTATTTTTTCCTTTTTTTTGGCTATGTAACTATGTGTTACCCAACATGAACTACTTTAATCATCACAGTTGTTTAAATATATTAAGTTAATATGTTTTTATAAGTGAACAATCTATTTTTATTTCAATTGAATCTCGATGATAGAATTTTTCAAATCCACACTCATCTTTTATTTAGTGCAGGTATATTAAAACCTGGGAATTGAAGCATTTCTAGTTGTTCTATTTCTGACCTATCTAATTGTTGTTCTATTTTTATCCTCACAACTATTAAACATCATATTTTTACTTTAATGATTCTAGTTGTCACTATCACTTTCAACTTAGTCATTAGTCATTTCTTTTCTGGAATTAATCCTGTAGTGGGTGGTACATTAATAATCTTTTAGGTTCAATAGCATAGGGAATTTCATAATTTTTTTCCATACTTCTTTTAATTCATATCTGATCTCATTACCCCATCCCTTTTCCATTGTTCTATTTCTGACCTATCTAATTTTTGTTATATTTATATCCTTACAAATATTAAACATCATATTTTTTCTTCAATGATTTCAGTTGTCACTATCACTTTCAACTTAATTATTAGTCATTTCTTTTTTGGAATGAATTTTGGGGTGAGTGGTACATTAATAACCTTTCAGGTTCAATAGCTTAGGAAATTTCATAATTTTTTTCCATAGTTCTTTTAATTCATATTTGATCCCATTACCCCATACCTTTTCCATTGTTATATTTCCTACCTATCTAATTTTTGGTTTATTTTTATCCTTACAACTGTTAAACATCATATTTTTTCTTCAATGATTTCTATTGTCACTTTCACATTCAACTTAATCATTAGTCATTTCAATTAATAACGCACATGATGTGCTCAATGAAGAGTCTGTGATAGTGTAGAGACAACCAAAGTCAAGGAATAAGGGAGAAAGAGAGGAAATAGAGAGATGTGGAGGTGCGTCAGCCGTATTTCTACGTCGATTTCATCCTCAAAGATGCTTGATAAATGTTGGGTAGTGTTCTATTTTAGTGTCTTTATCTAAATTTTTTTCTCATAGTTCTTATACCTTTTCTTTTCGATAGCAGCACATGAAATCTCTTTTCCACACATGCTCATTGGTGCATGTTGATTGTTGATCACTTTACTTCTGCTTCAGTTTTCTTTCCATGAGTTTCTGTGGTTGTACCTTTGGCTCATGGACTACAGGTTGACAGATGGTTTTCTTTATAAGAATTTAAATTATAACTCCTCAGGTCCCATTTGTTTTCCTTCATTTATGGAATGAAATGAAATTTAATCACGTTGATAAGAAGGGGTGAAATAATTCTATGCATGTGGGGGTAGAATTGTAAAAATAATAAGAGTTACTTAGTTAGTGTGGATGGATAGCAGTTTGCCAACTATTAGGAGGGTGGTTGTCTAGAAGGTTTTAGTGGAGTTTATAAATAAGGGAGATGTGAGCTGTATAGGGGGGATTTGTTCTGGATTTGTGTTAGATCTGTTATGCAGATTTTGGGTAGCTTCCTTGGGACTTTGAGTAATGACTCTGAGGAATGTTCTATCCATCTTCTTCTCCTAGAAAACTCTGTAAATCCTATAGTTAATACAAAATTCCTACTATTTCTCTTTCAAGAACCTATCAATTGGTGCTTTCATTGAGTCATCCATTTTTCTATTTCTGACATATCTAATTGTTGTTCTATTTTTATCCTTACAAATATTAAACATCATATTTTTCCTTCAATGATTTCAATTGTCATTGTCACTTTCAACGTAATCATTAGTCATTTCTTTTCTGGAATGAATCCTGGGGTGGGTGGTACATTAATAATCTTTTAGGTTCAATAGATTAGGAAATTTTATAATTTTTTTCCATAGTTCCTTTTAATTAATATTTTATCCCATTACCCCATCCCTTTTCCATCTGTTGAATGGTATACTGAATTTAGAGGGACTCTGCCTTTCTGAACTGGCGACATTTTTGCTGCCCAAAAATGATCAAATAATAAGATTAGGGATTTGAGAGATGATCTGAAGAAAAATCAATTAGATACTCAAGTTATGCATAGGGGAGATTCTAAGGTGTGCCAATCACTGAATCCTTGAGTTTTTTCTTTCATAATTTCATGCTTTATTCATCTTAAATTATTTTCATATGGATTCAAATCAGTTTTTCTAGTACGTCTTTTGTGTATGTATAGGGAAGAGTCAGTGTGCCTAATATTATAGTGTTAACTGGTTTTTAAATGATATCGACAAAACTAGATGGTAAAAACACCACTAAATACTAATATCTTATTAAAAGAAAAACCATTAATCGAATACGTCATGCAATAGCACAGGCGAGTACTAGTTCTTCCAATTTATGGCTGCTATGTGTTTCCTACGTAGGAATTCGATGATGAAGAGTCCATGGGTTTGTCCCAATGCACTGGTTACATCTTCTAAGAGAGGCACACACCAACTGCTCGATGAAAGTCCTCAATAAGCTCAAATATCAAACCAGCTTTCAAGGACCTCCTTGAAAAACCCCCTGTCGTACCTATCTACTCTGCACTCCACCATGAAGTCCAAGCTGTCGCAACTTTTCCTCACACCCAAAAATGTTTATCAATGAAAAAAGAAGCCTTATTGAGATTGGATGGAGTTTGATTGAAGGAGATAAACCCGAATTGAGGACCACACTACCTGCACCCAGAATCAAAACAGATCTCAATCAAAGTGAAACCCCATGATCAAAGTTCCATGAAGGACCAGCCTAAGCTAGGTTGACCAAATAGATAACCTCTTTGACACACCAGGCCCAACATCATGGGATCCAAATTAGAGTGACATGACAAGACCCAAATTTAGACTAGTGTAGGCCCAAGAAGCAGTGACGATAGGGCTCAATTTTTCTGGCTCACTATCCAACACATGAAACTATATTAAGCAGCATACCACCTCAGTTGGGGAGTTTTATCATAGATATACGGGCATGATAATGAGAAAAAAGATTCTTCTAACTAAATCTATCATGACCCTCATCCACGACACATGGCATCCATATAGTTGAAGGAGCTCACCACTCGATACTGAAATCAAGGAGAAAGAATATGTTCTCAAAATGCCTATAAATATTTATATTCTCCCTACTATAAAATATTTGGATCCATCCAAGTGTAGGAATCCTCTATAATTTTCTTCTGTATTTTGAATGTTAATGTAAATTGAGATTACCTAATCAGAATTCAAGTATCACTGAGAGGAGGATGGGGTGAATCAGTGATATTTTTTTCTTTTAAGTTTCCTTTAGAAACAATATTCATTTTCTATTAAAGATTTCTTTTTCTACTGAAAACAAATTAAACACACAACTATAGGAACATAGGAATTTACAAGTTTCACTACTCAACAAGTGTAGATAGTCCTTGGTATAGTTCATAAATAATATAATACCACACAATCAAATAGAAAACAATCCTTTTGTGCGGAATACAACGAGTAAGATATGTTCTTACCCCCATGTAGCATCATATTCAAAACAATAGTGCATGTGCTTCAGGTAGTATGAAATGATGCAATACAACTTTTTATAACAAACATGTTACGGTGTTTCTTGATCAACTTTCATAAATGTGATCTTTCAAAACAATTTTTTACTTTCTTACCTAGAAGCTGCTAAGAACTTTTTGGACTATGTAATGATACTCAGTCTTATTCCCAATTCTAATTGCTCAATACGGAAGTAATACTTTTCTAGAATATCATTAAAACAATCTTGAACTTCTTCTTCTTTAGTCCGGAAATCTCAGTCTGATTTCCCAGTCTGGTTCGGAAACTCTAAATACGATCTTCTTCCTTCTTCTTCTTCTGTCCAACTAACTTCTTCAATAAATCACAATCCAGAAACCTATTCTTGCTTAAGTAGTTGAGATTATCTATCTTATTTAATGAATAATTAAAGTCACAGAATACACAAAGTATTCTCCTCCTTTTATATACATTCCAAAAATGTTTAAGCGGGATTCTGAGAAGGTTTTCTCACTTCATCAAATTTCCTGAATCTTTAATCTTCCTTAAATCTCAGATCTCTCTTTGACTCATTCAATTCCCATTGAAATCCATATATTTCTTTGACTTCTTAAACCTTCCTTGAATTTTGAATATTCTCTTGACTTCAACTCCCTTTAGTCTTTCTAACAAATCTTCAATCTGATTCTGATTTATCATTCCAATTTTTCCATTACGATTCTCAGAATCAACTGATAAAAACAAAGGCAAACAAATTCTTAGAACTTCAAGCAAGATTCATTCCCCCCTTTGACAACACTTTCAAAAAGTATTTAAACAAGAATATTCTTCTTCTTCCCACTTCTTAGAGATATTAAAAACATTCTTTATCACTTGACTTAATCAAAAAATCATCTCGATGAGAAATGGTTAGCTGTATTATTTATTAATCTCAGTCTCAACAAACTTTTCTTATTCAATCTTCCTCCAATGTCATAAGGATAACAAAAACATTGTAACGAATAATTGGTTTCAAGGTAACTCTAATTATCGGTGGCATACCAAGTTTGATGGATTGGTATCATCAACAACTTCTTTCTTCTTTTGAATGCGATACTCCAAGTAATCTAGACTTCAAACAATTCTGGATACGATGATCCCATACTAATAAACTTGAGTCTGAAAAGTTTTAACTTCAAAAAACTTTCTACTTCCACAAACTCTTGCTTGTATCATGACCTATTTATGAATTTTAAAACATTTAAGATCAGTTTTAACATTTTCTGACTTATATTAAGAAGTATTACAACTTCCCTTTCTCCCAACAACATCTTTCTTTCCTACCAAACCTAAATACGATTGGCCGAACTTTTTCTCCCCCTTTCCTTTATCAAGCTAACATCACAAGTTTTTCAACTTACTTATGATTTGTGAGAAATAAAAAACAACAAAGTATCATCAGATTTAATATTGGATCCATACATAATCTGATTCTCTTCCTCAATAGGATCAGAACCTCATTCCAGACACAAGGTGAGTCCAATAAACCTTTTCTTCCAGAAAACATCTTTCCATTATGATGTACTTTCTTAATCATTATGAGTCTGATTTTGATGGTCAGTTCTATTTTCACCAAAAACAAAGAGATTTGATTTCTCCTTCTTTGATATTTCCTTGACAACAAAAGATAATACCTGGATATGATAATCTTTCTTATCATCTTGGTCCTAACAATCCCCCCCTTTGGATTTTTTTTCCACCAAGATCCATAAATCACTAAAATTTGTAACCTCAAGCTATGGATTACATATCAACAATTTTAATCCTATGTGTGCTAACTCATTATAGTAAACAAGAATCATTGACAGCAAAACCATGTTGTCCAAAAGTAGTGACTCATGAAAAACTTCCTCAACTTTCTTCCATAGCCTTTCTTACTCATATTTATTCCTCATCTTTTCTTCCTCATAAAACATCCTTATCTTTCTTCCTAATCTTTATTCACTTCATTAACTTCCCTGAAATACAAAATTTGTGTTTCCTACATCCACTACAACAGACAGTTAGAATAGTTTATACACTTGTATGTTGGATTCATAGCTTATCCCCAACTCTCCCTTTATGTATGCTTCCATAAGGATAGATTTATGAAACAATTATCCACCTTGAAAAAACTATCCAAAGATAAGATGAGGGAGGGGGAAAACGCTTACCTCAACCTTGATGAGAAAGAGGTTGGATGCCCATGTTCAACCTTAATTTAGAAAAAGTTTCCTTTAGTAATGATTTTATGAATATTTCAACAACTTGTTCTGATATAGAAACATAATCTAGATTCAATTCATTATCCTCTACATAATATTTTATGAAGTGTTACTTTATGTTGAACATGTTTTGAATGAAAATGTTGTACCAAATTCTTTTTAAGGTTGATTGTACTTTGATTATCACATCCCAAGAGCAAGGGTAAATTTACTTCTACAAATTAGTGTTCCAACTGATTTTTCATCCACATAATTTGGGTAGCATCTTGAGTGTAAGTAACATACTCATCTTTAACCATGATAAGAGTTACTGAATTTTGTTTCTTTATATTCCAAATAACAAAAATTTTCCCCGAAATTAAAACTCCACTAGATGTGGATCTTCTATCATTAACATTTCCTACCCAATCAGCATCTGAATACCCAAACAAGTCAATACTTTCTGATCTATCATACATGATTCCAAATTTTTTATGCCTTTGATATATCTAATAATTATTTTCTAGTAAGTAAATGTGATTATTTATGAGTACTCTGAAATATTGCACATATGGTAACAATATAGACAATGTCGGATCTTGAGGCAATCAAATATAATAAACTTCCAATCAGCTTCCAAAAATATTTTGAGTCAACTTACTTACCTTATCCATCTTTACTCAAATTGGTTCCCATAGAAATCAGTGCGAAAAAATGGTTTCTAATTTTCCATGCCAAACTTCTTAAGAAGTTCCTTAGAATACTTTTATTGAGAAAGAGAAATTTGTTTATTCTTTAGTAAAATTTTTAACCAAAGAAAGTATTTCATTTCTCCCTACATGGAAATCTCAAAAAACTTATTCATACATTTATCAAATCTTTCACAAGTTATTTCATAATTCCCAAAAAAGATAATATCATCAACATAAACAATTACAATGAGTGAAAACTCCTGAATTTATTTAATGTAAATATTTCTATCAACTCTTCCTTTCTTAAAATTCATCTTCCTCAAGAAAGTATCCAATTTGGAATACTATGCTCTTAGAGCTTGTTTTAGACCATATAAGGATTTCTTTAGCTTACACACATAACTTTCATCTTTCCCAACAACAAATCCACATGGTTGTTCAATGTAAATTTCCTCTTCAAGATCCCCATTCAAAAATATGGACTTCACATCCATTTGAAAAATTGTGTAACTTCATTTTACAGTAATAACAATAAATATTCTGATTGTTTCTAACCTTTCCACTGTAGAAAAAATATCATCAAAATCAACACCTTCAATTTGTGAGTAACCTTTTCATAATAATCTTTCTTTTTTCATTATCACTTCACCTTCTCAATTAAGCTTGTTCTAGAAAACTCACTTTGTACCAATAACATTTTTGTTATCTGGATTGGGTACAAGTTCCCAAGTATCATTCTTTTCTACCTGATCAAGCTCTTTATTCATAGCCTGAGCCCGTTTAGAATGCTCAAAATCTTCATTCACATATTTCAACTCAACTTTTGAATATAAATAAGTATGTGCAACAATTTTTAAAGATCTTATTATTTGATCCTTCAGATGTTGATCACCAATAATAATCTGAGCCTCCAATAGCTTCCTCAACCTATGATAAGTTATTTAAGTTTCATCCTCATCACTTGAAATAGCTGATACCAATTCTTATTCTTGGGTAGCATTACCACTGTCAGAATCCTTATAAGAATTGTTCACAAAATTTTCCTTATCCTGGTCAACTTCCTTATCATCATAAGTTTATTTTTCTTCCTCCTCATTTTCAATAACTTTCACATAATTTGAATCAACAAATATTATTGTCTCTTTGTTGAAACATTTGTATCCTCTTCCTTATGGATCATAATCAAGAAAAATTTCATCTTCACCTCTCTTATCAAACTTTCTAAGGTTTCCACCTTTCTTCTTTATGATGCATGGACTCCCAAAAAATATTAAGTGTTTCAAACTTAGAGTTTTTTCACAAAACATTTCATATGGAGTTATACCTGAAATTGAATTATAGAAACGTCGATTTTGGATAAACACAGAATTACTCATGACTTGTCTCCAAAATTAATGGGAAAGATCGTGTTCAGGTAACATAGTTCTACCTATTTCCACCAAAATTTTATTCTTCATTTCAGAAACCCCATTTTTTAGGAGTATATGGTGAACTGAACTCATAATGAATCCCATGATTCTCAAGATAACTTTAAAATTATTCATTTTTTTATTCACCACCATTATCATTTCCTAAATTCTTCACTGAATACTCACATTATTTCTCATCTTTCCTCCTGAAGATTTTAAACATTTTCAGATAATCTGACTTATGTTTCATATACATAACACATGAAATGAAATTAAATTCATCAATGAAAGTTATAAAGTACTTATCTCTATTAGTTTATTTTTTTCTCATTGGCCCACAGATATTGGAATGAATAAGTTCAAGGGGTCGTTTTGAAAAAATCTCAACTTTCTTATGTACTGAGTTAGTAATTTTTCTCTTTTGAAAAATAGTGTAGCACCAATATCTTCTTCTTGACATGTCAGGAATATCTCTGACACTATCTCACTTTAATATCTTTCTCATGTTTCTTTGACACATGTGTCCTAGCCTTTTATGTCACTACTGACTTTCTTCCACCATACCCAAGTAACAAGAGTTTTTTATTTCACCAACTTAGAACAAGTTTCCTTTTGTACATTTTCCTCTTGTAAATATCTTTCAATATTCCTCACTTTTCATAAAAAACCCATATTTTCTAAAGACAAATTTGTTACCCTCATCAAAAAGTTGTGAAACACTCAGTAGGTTGTGTTTCATCCTATCAACATATAAATCTTTCTTGGATTTCATCTTTTCTAACCCAATGATGGTTAATACAACACATTTGATTATTAGAGATTCATCATTGCAAAATGTCATCATTAATTATTTGAAGTATTTCACATTCTTCAAAAACTTTAAGTCTCTTGTCATATGATAAGAACACCCACTATCAAGAATCCAAGTCCATTTTCCTTTTATATATTTCAAAGAGGTTTCAACAACAAGAGCTTTTTTCTTTTCCCTTTTCTTTCTTTACCTCTGGATTTTGAGAATTTTTAAGAAACTTTTGTTGTTTTGATAACAAAACAATACAACCCTTAGAAATATTTATAGGTTGTTCACATCTTTCACAAATAATTTTCAGAGGTTGGAACCTATTCTCAACTTTCACACCAACCTTCTCAAGTTTCTAATAAACTTCCTTCTCAGAATTATTCTTTTGAGAGGATTGATCCCCCCTCAAACCTTGTCTTCCATAACATGTGGAATAGTAGTAATATTGTTGGTTGAACCAACACATATTTTCTATATATCCAAATCCACCAAAATACCGATAGTATCTATATAAATAATATTTTCCTCTGAAACTTTCAGATTGACTGGTTTTTTGAGTAAGTTTCTTAGCAACCTTCTTAACATAACTTTGTTGACCACCAACCTCTCTATTTTCAATTGGAATATTCTTTTTTAGCTTAGTTTTATTTTCATCCTTATTGGAACCATAATTATTAGAAACTTTTTTATACTCTAAATGTTTATAAATTTTTTCAGACTTAGAGTTTTTAGAAACTCCTAAATTCTCCAATTTATTGATCTTCATCGCATACATAACTTTCCTATCTTTCTTATTCTCAGGAACAATTATATATTTATTTTCAACCTTTGAAGGTAACTTTTATTAATCCTTATCAGTTTCCTCCTTAAGATAACTTTCACCAAATTTATAGATAGAGTTTTTGAAAATTATATCCCTCTATTCAACTTTAGAATGTTTTTGTTGGACAAGTTCCAACTCTAATTCTTTTACCTTCATTTTTACTTCCAGATGCTCATTACAATTTTTTATTTCTCAAGATATTTCTTTAAATCATCAATCTCTTTCATTATCTTGACTTTATCATTAGTAAAACCTTCTTGATTATTTTTTGAATATTTTTTATTCTTTATTTTTATGATTTGTTTCTCTTTCCTTACAATCTTTCTCAAACACTCTTTAAATTATTTTTAAGATGAAATTATAATTGAGTTTCTTCTTTTTCTTTATAAATACTGCTTCCAAACTCTTCATTATCCACTATTGTAACAAAATTATTATATACAACCTTATCAAAAATATTTTTTGGATTCAGATTCAATTTCTTCTTCTTCATCATCTTTAGATAAGAAACTTCTTCTTTTGAATGTGAAGAATGTAGGTTCTGAGCGCAGTGGAAGCGCATGATGGGTGTGTACCGAACTTTGAAAATTACCATAATCAATGATAAATATGGGATCAATACGGTGATGAATTCCAGTATCCATGGAATTGGATCAAGGATTTAGACAAAAAAGAGAGAAGCCCAAAATCCAGAAGAGAGGATCAACATATTTTGTTTATAATTAATTTAATTTAATAGAATTACCTCCAAGGTGATTCTTTCTTCATTGATGTGTTCAACCATAGATCTGAGGTGACTCTTAATTTCAATGTAGAATCCAAGGATATGATTCCTCTAGTAGTGATCCATGCGTGCTCCACATATCTCTGGACATCACTGAAGGAGTCTCTGGGTGCTAGCACAGAAGATCCTTACGCTTGTGATGTACACCTTTGATTGCCTTGAGAATTGATTGTAAATTGTTCTCCTTGATCTAGTGGAGGAGGATATCTCTTGTTCTTGAGAGTGTTCTTGGAGAGGTAAGAGTTATCTTGTCTTGAGAGCTTTTCTCCAACGATTTTGGGAACCACAAATGTTTGGGAAGCCCTTGGGTTAAATAAGAGAATAATATAATGGGGAATTTAATTCACCATGTAATAATAATTAGCATAATTGTAGTTACTTTTTTTATTATTCCATTTGAAACCCACATGTCAAATAATAACAGAAATGTGATTATTTTCATGACACGTGATTAACTTTCATGTTATATTTAAATATTATTTTAATCAAATAATATTTAATATTATTTCTCACTGGACCCATAACTTGGTCCGCCAATCATCCTCAATATTTATTGGACCTTGAATAATGACTATTAATTTATTAAATAAATTTAACTGCATTATTATCTGATAAATAAATAAATATTATATTTACTAAAATAGAAAATAAATATTTATTAAATATTTCACCTGTAATATATTCTCTCGAATAACTAGCATCGAATTAAATGAAATTAGGAATACATGAATAATTATTAAATCACAACCAAGAATAATATTTATTCAACTTGTTAAATAAATAATTTATTATTTAACGGAGATATTGGATACACTTAGTGTGTGACCCTCTAGGACTCTTTCTCATTGGCATTAGGTGGACTTGCCTAAAGTCAAAGATTACTATCTAGCGAAGGATCAAGTCACCCAATAGAAAGAAGTTAATGTCACAATGACATGTTACCTCATCTAAATTCTTACAATGTAATATAATCCCTTTGTCTTGATATCACCAATCAAGCGGGTTTCATGCAAGTGTTTTCAACCCATGCACTTGATTTCTAATTCTTTGACTTACCAGAATTGAACTTGCCTATAGAACACCATGGACATGGATTTATTTAGGCTATATCATTTCCATAAAAGGGCCTAACATATCTAATTCCATTAAGGAATAGAAGTGAAAAATCATTTCTCACGTTATTCATTAATGCAGTATTACTCGTGACATACCTAACATATCCTACCTCACCACGAACATATGTCATCATAGTTTTTTTCAATACATCTAAGTGCATGATTCATAATACCTATTAATAATAATCATAAATTCTAAGGACCAATACACGCGTCCTCATATAGGAATATACAATGACACTTAGGAATATAGATTTCCTACTGGTGGGTCTCGTTCTCATAATATCATCCTGGATATTACTAAGGGCGTACACAATGAGAAGGTGCTTCAAAGTCCTATGATTCTCCACCCCTAATGGCATGTATTATTTGTGTCCCTTCAAATGATATCATCTGGCCATAGAACATATATTCAATAATAATGTCATGGAACTTCCGGATTCTCATCAAAACAGGGATCCTCTGTGACTTTTTAGTGCGAAACCTACTCTTAGGACATTATCACATACAATGTCACACAGAATAAAAATCATGATGTGATAAGAAGTTTATTTATATACATCCAATGAATACATGTTTATCATAAAGTACAAATAAGTTGGTTTATAGGGCACTGACTCCAAAAGACTCTCACTTGCACTAAATCCAACTATTAACAACCTTCAGTCTGCTTGATCTCACATGATATTCATGATTATTCTAAGATAGGCATTTATTCAAGGGGTATTCCATGTTCTCTTATTTGGACACTCTACTCACTGCAATTTCACCCCTTTGATAGAAATCCCTCAAGAGGTGATACTTTTGGAGTATGTTCTTAGTTTTTTGATGTGATCTTGGATCTTTTTCAAGATACATCGATGTAATATTATCACAATAAAATGTAATGAGATCCTTACTGTTAGGTACCACATCAAGATCCTAGACAAATTTTCGAATCCATATGGCTTCCTTGGCTACATCAGAAGCTGATATATATTTGGATTCTGCCGTAAAATCAGCGAAAACTGGATACTTTGAACTTTTCTAGATCATTGCTCCTCGGTTGAGATATAAAATATATCCTGATTGTGAATTTAGATCATTATGTTTTGTCTGAAAATCAGCATCATCATACCCTCTAATGACAAGATTCTTATCTCCTCCATACACCAGGAACATATCCTTAGTTATTCTCAGATACTTAAGGATAGTCTTGAAAACAGTCCAATGTTTTTCTCCTAGAACTTCTTGATATCTTCCTACCATGATTAGTGCATATGAAATATCAAGTATAGTACATAACATGGCATACATGATAGTTCCTATCACTTAAGCACATGGAATCTTACTCATTATATCTCTCTCCTATTGTGTCTAGGGAAACATTTTATTAGAAATATATAAGCCATATGACACTGAAACCAATCCCCTCTGGGATTGTTCCATACTAAATCTTTTTAGTATCTGGTCAATGTATGTACTTTGACTTATTCCAAGCAGCCTCTTGGGTCTATCACGAATGATCTTGATCCCTAGAATATAGGCTACTTCACCTAAGTCCTTCATAGAGAATCACTTTTTCAACTAGTCCTTGACTGACTGCAAGAATGGTATGTCATTTCCAATAAGAAATATGTCATAAACATACACTACTAGGATAATAACCACATTCCCATTAAACTGCTTGTAAACACATGGATCACATTCATTCTTAATGAAAAAAAAATCTCTTATGGCTTCATCGAATCAAATGTTCCATGACCCGGATGCTTGCTTTAATCCATAAATGGATATCTGCAACTTGCATACCCTTTTAGCATCACCTGGTGTCACAAACCCTTATGGTTTTGTCATATAGACATCTTCTTGAAGGTTCCCATTATGGAATGCAGTTTCGAAATCCATCTACCAAATCTCATAGTCATGGAAATATACTATGGTAAGTATGATTCTTATGGATTTAAACATAGAAATTGGTGAAAAGGTTACATTGTAGTCAATTCCTTGACATTGTTTAAAACATTTATCCACTAGCCTTGCTTTATAGGTACTAACTTAACCTTCCATGTCCTATTTCTTCTTGAATACCCATTTACACCCAACTGGATTTACATTAACTAGCACATTGACCAAAACCTAGATTTTGTTCTAATACATGGAATCCATCTCATAATTCATAGCTTCTATCCATCTTGTAACTTCAGATCTATCTACTACTTCCTTGTAAGATAAAGGTTTATCATTTTTCAACAATAATGAGTTTCTATCCTCGGTGACAAGGAAACCATATCTCTCTAGTTCCCTTACCTCTACTGTACTCTTAAGAAGTACTTGTGTTTTAGGAACTACCTCTTCCATGGGGACATGTGTAAATTGTTCCTGTACCAGCTCATGTATATCTTGAGCATCAATTTCATCGAAGTCAATATTTCTCCCACTATCCTTTTTTAGGATGTTTTCCCTCTAAAGAAAGAAATCATGTCTAGAAACAATCACTTTCTTGTCTGAGGGGTTGTATAATTAGTACCCCTTTATTTCCTTGGTATACCCTATAAAGATACATTTTATTCCCTAGGGTTCTAGTTTGTTTCTTGAGAAAGCCTTAACAAACTCCTCAAATCCCCATACATGGGTATACAACAAGGTGGGTTTCTTTCCACTCCATAGCTCGAAGGGAATCCCATTTTTCACCTTAGTTGGTACTTGTTTTAATGTGTATGACACAGTTTGTAATGCATATCCCCAAAAGGATAATGGAAGATTTTCATGACTCATCATCGACCTTACCATGTCCAGCAAGTTACGGTTCCTCCTTTCACTAACACCATTCCACTTTGGTGTATAAGGTGGAGTGAGTTGAGATAGAATCCCAGACTCCCATAAAAGG
The DNA here is from genome assembly GCA_963277665.1 of Viscum album. Lineage (NCBI taxonomy): Eukaryota > Viridiplantae > Streptophyta > Magnoliopsida > Santalales > Viscaceae > Viscum > Viscum album. The sequence goes on along the minus strand of OY728128.1, from coordinate 252,783,720 downwards.
TCGATGAACTCTTGGTTATGATATTCTCCACCTTGATCTGATTGCAGCTTCTTTATCATCTTGCCAAGATGATTCTCTACTTCATTCTTGAACTACTTGAATTTCTCAAAGGACTCAGACTTACACCTCATTAAGTAGACATAACCATATCTACTCAAGTCATCAGTAAAAGTAATGAAGTAAGAATATCCACCTCTATCTTCTACTAGAAATGGTCCACACACATCAGTGTGTACCAATCCTAGAAGCTCTGGGGCCCTTTAACCATGTCCACCAAATGGTGGTTTGGTCATTTTCCCTTGTAAACAATCATGACATCTATCAAGTGTTTTTAGCTTAGAAGAGTCTAAATGAACATCTTAATAGATATTTGTTAGGAACTTCTTGTTTACATGACCAAGGTGGTGATGCAACAACTGGGTGTTGTATGATTCATGTGAACTTGGTTCATTATCAATTTCCAACACTTGGTTCTCATAATTTAATACATATAGACTGTTATTTAAATGTTCAATACAATAACATATGTTGTTCTTATAAAAGTAAAAATATTTATTTCCAAACTTGAAAATAAAACCATTTTTATCTAAACTCGATACATAAATTGTGTTCTTGGTAACACTAGGTACATAATAATAGCCATGTAAAACCAAAATCATTCCAATCGGCAATGTGAGGTGGTAGTCACCAATGGAAATAGCAGCCGACCTCGTACCATTGGCAGCTTGTAGATCCATCTCTCCTCTGTAAATTTTATGAAATCTACTTAGTTAATACATTTGAATATAGATGTGAGCACCAAAAGCTGTATCTAATACCCAATGCATAGAAATGGAAATATTGCACTCGATAACGAATGCACCTTTGGCTTCCCCTTTCCTCTGGGTTCAGTTCATCTTCTAGTGTCCTAACTTGCCACATACAAATAATATTACCTCTTTTTCCTTTCCCTACCTCTGTATCTTCTTCTTCTTGGTCAGATGGTGCTCATATTATTTAGATTGTTTATAAATATTAGGCCCCTTTGCCTTGTCCTTCCTCTTCCTATTCACCATAATGACTATGGGGTTGTCATGCCCCATGTCCTTATCAACTTGGTGAATCAGGGTAAGAAGCTCTAATAGAATCTTCTCATTATTTCTCATATTATAATTCACAATAAAACTAGAGAAGGTCTTAGGAAACGATGATATTATGAGATCTATACACAACTCATCTGGGAATTTAATCCCTAATATTTTCATACACTCAATGTAGCCAATAAGGTTGGCTACATGTGTTCCAGCTGGCGTAGACTCTCTAAGCTTATTATTGTACAAAGTTTTAGAGATCTCATAACTCTCATGTCTCACCTTCTCTTGATAGAGATCTCGAAGGTGAGACATCATTCTATAAGAATCCATTTCCTTATGTTGCTTTAAGATCTCGTTGGTCATGGATGATAACATGAGGAACTGAACATCTGTAGCATCATTTAGATGTTTCTCATACATAGAGATTCCCTCATCCCTCACTTCATTTCCAGATGCAACTGGTGATGTATCTTCTAGCATATAAATTTTCCTCTCATGGTGAAGGATAACCAGAAGTTGCCTTTTCCATTCCAAGAAATTAGTACCGGTTAAAAGGTTTTCTTTCTAGAGTATGGATCTCAATGATATGTTTGATGTCATTTTTGATGTTGTTTCTACAAATAATATGAACATATATTTAGTACTTTATCTTGATAAATACAAAAAAAATAATTAATATCTATTAGTCTCCCACTATTTTGTTAAAACCCAAACACCCTCACCATTGGCTTCAAAATATCATGTTGCTTGGACATTCTAGTGGCAAAGATCCATATTACCCTTCACATTACCCCAACTATGGTTGGTCAAGAAACTTGAAAGGATTTAGGTAGGAATTATAAATGATAACTGTATTAACTCACAGTTCCTTGGTCTGTTGAGTGGACTCCCCAATCCTAAAATCCTTAATTTTGGATTTCCTCAACCTTTGCCTCTTAGTCACACCAAGTCCTGTTAGGGCAGTCAAACCTTGATGTAAACTAAGTTAATTCAAACCAAAACCTCAGATTAGAATTCCCCAATAATTGAAATCACCCCAACTAGGGTTGGTCAAGAACTTTGAACTATGGTTTGATTCTAACCAAAGTAATAGAAGGTTATACCAACTTAATATTTATTTGATATGTTTTATCCTTTATGCATAAATTTCCACTTATTATCTTTTCACATGCTTGTTGATATTAAGTGGGATATACTTAAGTGATTAACCATGTATAGATAATGTTTATGCATAATAAATTTTATTTTAGTTCCATCTTGTATGATTGTTAGTTCATTAATTATGTGATCGTGTCAAACATCCATAATGAATAACCATATAACTAATAGAAATAAATAAAGGGTATGATCATGAGATTTACTATTGGTTAGTTTATCTAGAGTTTGATAAAATAACCATTACCTAGGGGAGAAACACCTTGAACTATTTAAGGTTTGTGTTTATAGCTTTCCACTTGTCCACCTTTGTATATCCTTGGATTGGTTTTGTCTCGGCTCCTAATTTGAACTGCCTCCACTAGCTTGGAAGCTCCATCCATTAAATATTCTTTTAACTCACACACAGGTGAGGGGTAAAAAGGGTTTTACATAAAAGAAACCATATGAATGAAATCCCTACATATTAATGAAGAGAAGGCACATATGCCAACAATTTTAATTTAATAAATAAATTAAATTTTAATTTAATAAATAAATTAAAAGGGAACCAATCACATACAAAGGTCTGGCCTAGATCATGGTCATCCACATACATGCAATGAATTAAACATTTAATAAAACTATAAATCTATTCTTTAATGGTTATTATTAAGATAAATTACACTCAAATCAATTAATCATTATCTTTAATTAATCAATCCTTTTTATATTAACCCTTTTCTGAATTTCCTTGAGATTCTCATCCATAACCTTGAACATAACTTGTACCTTGGAGGAAACCCGGTGAATACCCATCCAAAACTACCCAGCATGTATTTATACGTGTATACACTTTATTCTTTGTGACATGTAGAATGCATGCAGAATTATAATTTTTATACAACTCATACATGATGTGCAGGTCTTTGAATATTAAGTTGATGTTAATTAAACACACACACACATATATATATATATATATCAAACACCTATCACATGTTGTGTCCCAGATTTACACCCACACGAAGGTACATGTCTCAAGGGTTACATAATATATTATTAAAAATTTTAAATATGCATAATCTGGAAAAATTACACGATCTGTAGATCCTACTACACGGAATGTACCCTCCTCACTATCCATCTGAAGTACACGCATAGAGAAACAGTGTGTGAGGTGTACATCAGAAATATTTGGAGTACACGGTGTGTCCAGTGGTCCACACGCCGTGTAGACTTTGTATTACATGGTCTCCATCCGGGAAAGCCGTGTATGGGATACACAACTTGAACTTAACCTAAAGGGAATACACTCCATGTCTAATGGGCCACATGAAATGTAGTCCAGATAATCGTGCTCCGGTCTGTCCTAATCAACACGTGGTGTAAGAATTAACTGCACTGCATATGATAAATGCACATGACTTGAGTAATTTCCAAATTACTCTTGATGTATTGAACACAAATACACAATTTGTAGATACAACTACATGGTGTGTACTTGTGTGTTATCTGGACAGAACCATTGGTACCTCCTGACGAGATCATTTATTTAATTTTAATCATAAAAGTATTTGTTTCTGTTAGATCTGCGAGAAATGATAAATGAGGAACAGATCTTGAAATTCAGATTAAAAGAACGATTAAACATGAATTAAAAAACAAAATTATTAAAGCGTAAATCATCAAAGAATTATTTAAATAATTATAAATGAAAATATGACCCCTTAGATACCACTTGTAGGATCCGAGCGCAATAGAAGTGTGGGATGGGCATGTACCCAACTTTACAAATTTCCATAATCAATGATCAATCTGGGATCAATACGATGATGAACGCCAATATCCACAAAATTGGTTCAAGTATTTAGACAATAAAGAGAGAATCCTAGAATCTAGAAGAGATGATTGACATATTTTTTTATAATTAATTTAATTAAATAGAATTACCTCCAAGGTGATTCTTTCTTCATTGATGCATTTGACCCCAGATATGAGATGCGTCTTTGTTGTGATGTAGAATACAAGGATAGGATTCCTCTAACAGTGATCCATATGTTCTTCACATATCTATGGACATCGCCGAAGGAGTCTCTAAGTACTAGCATGGAAGATCCTTGCGCTTGCGATATCCGCCTTCGATCGCCTTGAGAATCACTTACAAAGCATTCTCATTGATCCGGTGGAGGAGGATCTCTCTCATTCTTGAGAGAGTTCTTGGAGAGGGAAGAGTTCTTTTGGCTTGAGATCTTTTCTCAAATGATGTTGTGCACCAAAAATGTTTGTCAATCCCTTGGCTTATATAAGAGAATAATATAACAGGGAATTTAATTCACCATATAATAATAATTATCATAATTTCAATTACTTATTTTATTATTCCATGTGAAACACCCATGTCAAATAATAATAACAATGCTATTATTTCTATGACATGTTCTTAACTTGCATGTTATATTTAAATATTATTTTAATCAAATAATATTTAATATTATTTCTAATTGGACTCATAACTTGGTCTGCCGATCCTCCTCAATATTTACCAGACCATTAATAATGACTATTAATTTATTAAATAAATTTAATTGCATTATTCACCGATAAATAAATAAATATTATACTTACTAAAATATAAAATAAATATTTATTAAATATTTCATCCACAATATATTATCTCGAATAACTAGTGATGAAATAAATGTGATCAAGCATACATGAATAATTATTAAACCATAACCAAAAATAATCTTTATTTAACTTGTTAAATAAATAATTTATTATATAAATGAGATACTGGATACACTTAGTGTGTGACCCTTTAGGACTCTTTTTCATTGTCATTAGGTGGTCTTGCCTAAAGTCCAAGATTACTATCTAGAAATATGTCAAGGCATCCAAGAGAAATAAGTTAATGTCACAACGACATTTCACCTCACCTGAATGCTTACTATGTAATATAATACATTTGTCTTGATATCTCCAATCAAGCGGGTTGCATGCAAGTGTCATCAACCCATGCGCTCGATTTCTCATTATTTGACTTCCTGGAATTGAACTTGACTATAGAATACCATGTCCATGGATTTATTTAGGCTATATCATTTCTATCGAAGGGCATGAGATATCTACTTCCCTTAAGGAATAGAAATGAAAAATCCTTTCTCGCATCATTCATTAATTCAGTATTACTAGTGACGCACCCAAAATATCCTACCTCACCACGAACATATTTCATTACAGTTTTCATCAATACATATAAGTTTGTGAGTCATAATACCCATTAATAATAATCATAAAGTCTAAGGAGAAACACACACGTCCACAGATAGGAACATCCAATGACACTTAGGAATGTAGATTTCATACTGGTGGGTCTCGTTCTCATAATATTCTCCTAGATATTACCAAGGGCGTACACCATGAGAAGGTGCCTCAAATTCCTATGATTCTACATCTTTGAGAGCCTATATTATTTTAATCCCTTAAAATGATATCATCCATCCATATAACATATATTAAATAATGGTGTTGTGGCACTTCTGGGTTCTCATCATAGTAGGGATCCGCTATGACCTTTTAGTGTGATAGTTACTCTTAGGACATTATCATATAAAATGTCACGCATAAGAAAAATCATGATGTGATAAGAAGTTTATTTATATCCATCCAATGAATATATGTTTATTATAAAGTACAAAGAAGTTGGTTTCTAGGGCACAAACTCTAACAAAGAATATTTTATCTTTACCCATGGAAAAATATTTATCCTTATCACCTTGTTTCTTCCACGATATTCTTGGACTTCTTTATTCTTTATCATTATCTTCTTCTTCCTTTACTTGAGGAAAATTAGACCCAAAGTTCTCAATGGATCCACATTCAAAAAAATTTAAAGAAATCTTACATTTATATTTACCTATACCTATTCTTACATTTTTAGAAAACAAGGATAAAAATTCATCAAGGTTTTTTTATACCTCATTTTCGAAGTCAAAGTTAGCAACATAATCTTCCACAAGAACCTTCTTGTAATTTTATTTCTTGGAGACATTAAAAGATATTTCTCTATCAGCTTTTGTTTTTCTCTTCAAAACTTTCTCCAATATCATTTCATAATTAATGAGAGTACTATAAAGATCATCTAGAGATAGAGTTTCAGGATCGCTATCATCCGATGAGGAAAATTTGGCATAAAACTTGTTGAGAAGGTTTATAATGATATTTTTAACAAATATATAATATTCCAACTTTTCACCAAGACATCTGATAGTGCATACTATGTCATTCACCCTGGTAAATAATTCATCAATAGATTCGTATTCACCCATCTTGAGATCTTTATACTTTAATCTCCATATTTGTAACTTTTCCTTATTTAATTTTATATTTCCTTTATAAATACTTTTCAACTTATCCCAGATACCTTTGGCAGTGGAAACACATTTCACTCTTAAAAACTCACTTTTATGAAGTGATGAGGGTAAAACATTTTTAACACTTCCGTCATTCTCAAGATTCTTCTTATCAATAGGTATAAGAGGAACCTTATCATCAATTGGAATAAATACATCTTTTTTAGCATTAAGAACATCATACCCAAGATACATAAGATAATGCATCATTCTATATTTCCAAATATAATAGTTTTTTCCATTGAAGATTGGAATCCCTTTACTATTCACACAATTTAGATTATCCATCACAACTTCTCTTCAAAACTTCAATAAATAGTAAACAAAGGGAACCTTTTCTATGATACCAATAGATATTACCCAACCAAGATTCAAGCATCACTAAAAGAGGGAGGGTATGAATCTGTGATATCTTTTTATTTTAAGTTTCCTTACTTTAGAAACAACCTTCACCTCCTATTGAAGATTTCATTCTTTACTGAAAAGAATAAAAAACACAACTGCAATAACATAAGAATTTATAAGGTTCACTACTCAACATGAGTAGTTAGTCCTTGGTATGGTTCAAAAATAATCCAATACCACACAATCCACTATAAAACAGTATTTTTTTAGAATACAATGAGTAGGATATTCCCTTACACTCATGTAGTACTATGTTCAATGTAATAGTGAATGTGCTTCACATAGAATGAAATGATGTAATATGACTTTTTGTAACAAACATGTTGTGGTTCTTCTTGATAAACTTTCACAAATGTGATCTTTCAAAGTAATTCTTCACTTTCTTACCCAAAATCTTGTAAGAAATTCCTAGACTATGTAATGATACTTATTATGATTTCTCAATCTGATTACCAAGCCCAATTTCTCAATATAGAAATAATACTCTATCATAATACCATTGAAATAATCCTGAACTTATTATTGTTTATTATGGAAATCCCAGTTTGATTTCCTAGTTAGGTCTGGAAACTCTGAATACGTTCTTTTTCCTTCTTCTTCTTCTATCTAGCTAAATTATTCAATAAATCAAAATCTTGAAACCTCTTATTGCTTAAATTTTAGATATTTTCTCTCCTCTTTCATGAATAATTCAAGTCACATAATACACAAAGTATTCTTCTCCTTTTATAGACACCCCAAAAAGGTTTAAGAAGGATTCTTGAAAGGTTTTCTCACTTCACTAAATTTCCTAAATGTTTAATCTTCTTTAAACATCATATATCTCTTTGAATCATTAAATTTACCTAGAAATCTGGATCTTTCTTTGACTTCTTCAACCTTCCTTGAATTTCGGACCTTCTCTTGACTTCAGCTCCCTTAAGTATTTTAAAAAAATATTCAATATGATTTTGATTTTTTATTCCAATATCACCATTATAATTCTCTATTATGATTCTCATAACCAATTGATAAAAACAAAGGAAAAAAATTCTTGTAACTTCAAGCAAGCTTCATGTCCCCATTTGACAACACTTTCAAAAGGTATTCAAACAAGACTCTTCTTATTCTTCCCACTTGTTAGAGATATTCAAAAATTTATTTATCATTTGACTTAATCAATAAATCATCTTGATGAGAAATAGTTGACTATATTATTGATTGATATTGATCTCAACAAACTTTTCTTATTCAATCTGCCTTTGATGTCATAAGGATAACAAACAAATGTAATGACTAATTGATGTTAGATTAACTCTGATTATTAGTGGCATACAAAGTCTAATGGACTATTATCATCAGAAAATTCTTATTCTTCTGAATACGATACTCCAAGTAGTCTAGACTTCAAACAATTCTAAATATGGTGATCTCATACTGATAAACTTGACCGAATTTTTTTTACTTTAGTAAACTTTCTACTTATAAAAACTCTTTCTTGTATCATGACCTCCTCATGACTTTGAAAATGTTGAATATTAGATTCAATATCATCTAACTTATATTGAGAAGTATTATAACTTCCCTTTATCCCAGAAACATATTTATTTCCTACCAAACTTGAATATGATTGGAAACACCTTTTCTACCCCTTTCCTTCATCAAGATAGCATAAAAAAATTCAACTTACTTATGATTTTTTGGAAATACAAAACAGTAAAGCATTTTCAGATTTAATATTGGATCCATGCATAATCCAATTATATTTTTCAATATGATCATAACCTCATTCTAGATACAAGGTGGGTTTGATGAACCTTTTATTCTAGAAAACATATTTCCATTCCAATGGACTTTCTTAAGCATTGTGAGTATTTTTTTTTTGAATACAATGGTCATCTTGATTTTCACCAAAAAATAAAGTGAGGTGATTTATCCTTCATTGATATTTCCTTAACAAAAAAATAAAATACCCAAATAAGATAATCTTCCTTATCATCTTGGTCCTAACACTAATTCTATTTTTTTTCAAACATGTTGTGATTCTCTTCTCCGTTTTTTTGTATTTTACTCAACCTCTGTGTAGTATCAATGATATCTGTAACTCCATAATCATAGAGAACTAACCTGAGATCTAGGTCCCCATGGGATATTATATAGGAACTCTAAATCCTCAATTCTATTATTTCTCATTCTCATAATTTATGTGTTAGTAAAATTAATAGAGGTAGATAGATGATATTCATCTCCTGGTGAGTTTTTCACCCTTGAATTTATCAAATCAATTCTCCCTACCTCTCTCAGTCTAAACATTATACCAATAGAACTATGTAGACTTATGGATAAATAACAAACAATAGAGTTGGGTGTGGAGATAGTGGATACCTATATTGTGTGTGTTCATTACCTCATCACTATAGAGGAGGTGGATTTTGATGTATAGGGAGATATCTTTTCTATGAGTATTCAAAATGAAAAATTATATAGAGAAGATAAATTGATGAATTATATTGATTCAATTACCAGATGATGACTATATGAATAATGAAGAACTTATCTAATCAAACCTATATCCAACCCACCTTTCTCTCTAACTTCATGTGTTTTATTTCTATATTTTGGCTAAAATTCATAAAATCAAAAGTCTAAAAATCCATCTCTTATTACTTTCAAAATTAAAAAAACATAAGTTTTAGGATAACTGAAGCACTCATTCCCTATTACTTGATATATAAACCTAGTTATCCTTTATTATTCATTAAGAGTAATAAAAAAATTTGACCTCAACCCATGACAATCATGTGATCACCACTATATAAGTGAGATTGGTCCATTAATGTAAATATAACTATCTGATGACTGAAAATGCACTGATGGGGTCTGAAAAAGAATTAAGTGAATATAGAAGTAATGAACTAAGGTGAATATAGGTATCTATGAGTGAAGTACCTAAGGTGGAGGTCAAAGTATGAATAACTAGAGACTATAAGGAGAATAGAGCATATGAAACGATCAAAATATGGAATTAGTGAGACTTCTTTCATTACTATGTGTAGGTCACAAGTTTATGAGAATTTCATTGTTACTCAGATGTACTCAATTTTCTATGGGATGAAAATAGATTTTTTCATTCTCCTATGGATGTAGAATTAAATTTTGAATGGCATAATCCTTATGTTCACTATATTTTTGTTTTTTGTGTTTTCATATGTGTGTTTGTCATGTGCTTGTTTGCTTTTAGGTTCACCAAAAGTAAATCCATGATGTGAATAAAACTAGATATTGGAGTAAGACTCGACTCGATGGATGAGGTTCTTGGACTTCCCATATTTTAATGTAAAACTCATGGGGTTTTTTTGATCGATGGGACAAGTTTTGATGGTTTAAGTTCCACTGAACTAAAGAACTAAAAGTATAAACTTTTGGTGATTGTGAATATTAGACTCATTCCCAAAAAGTGGTATCAGAGATGGTGATATTTTGATGCATGATCCCAATAAGTAATATCAGATTTGGTGATGATATAATTCCTAATCCCAACAAGTAGTATAAGTTCTTGGTTGCAGTGTTTGTTGATAGGATATGGTAGTAGAATTTTTGGAGGAGTAGTTTACCAAAGACTCAAAAGGATGTTAATTAATGACGATGGTAGTATTGGAGGAATTTTAGGATATCAAAATTTATCTTTATTTGAATGTGTATTGAGGCATGTTCCATTGTTAGTGAATTTTAGATCTTAATTGGAAGGTTGTGAGGTTCTCATGGTTAGGTGGTTAATTGGGTTACCAGAATAATGCCACATGAAGATCAAGTTAGTACCAATAGTGTGCTAGGAATATTCAAATTCCAATTGATTATTAGGTGTCATGTAGTATATTCCATTCATTATGTGACATTTTGAACTTGGTATAGGTCTACTATAATTCCAAGTAAATCTTATAATCCCTTACATTTTCTAGATTTAGTGGTAGATTACGTTTTCATTGGATAGCATTTCAATGGGTTAATCATTAATTTGATGATTTTATGGTGAAAGTTATAGATCTTAGAGCATGTTGGTGTTTCTACTCCTAGGGGTTTTGTGTTTTTTTTATGGTAAAGTCATCTGGAAGTGAGTAAAATGAACTGGAATGCCACGAAAGTAAGTACAAAGATTTTTCTAGAGGCTATAATCAAGGAAAATGAAGTATTTTCCAGGAAGGAGTTATCATAAGATAAGTTATTCAGTTAATTAGAGGTTAGGACATTCAACTGGAACCAGAAGTTCATGTTCATGGAAGAATAAATTTTAAAGGTTTTACAAACCTGAAAATGGTAGGGGTTGACTGAAATTTGTACCAATTTTTTTCTCAATACCATCTTGTGAAAGGTTATATGTCTTTGTAGTTTCATCACTCAATGTTTGAAAAGGTAGATAAGGTGTTTATTCCAAAAGAATCATTAATGTTGGTGAAGTGATGGTTCCATCCATAAGTTGAAAAAAGGTAAGTTTGGTGTTGCACAATCCTAATTCATCATAATATGGTTAGTTGGAAAGAGGGATAAATTATAGAAAGATGTGATAATTTCACACTATGGGATTCATGGTTATGGCATGGGTAGATGTGTTTCAAGCTTCAAAAAAAATATATTCATAAGAATTTTTGTCCTACCAAGAATAAAATGACAATAATAGGGAATTTGAGGCATGGTTTTCACAAGTGATTGAAAGTGGGATAGATGGAAGAATGAAATTTTTGAGTCATGAAAATAGTTTCTATAACTCAGTAGCAGTTCGTGTAATCTTCGGTGGAAGTGGTTGGTGTTCAAGATCCAAAAGGATTCATGCATAGAATAGAAATTAGATCAAATTATAGTGATATTATCATGGAAATAAATTATACTATAATGTACCACCTTTAACTAAATAAGAATAACAATGGTACAAGTGGACTATAAGTTGTTATAAAATATGAGAAACTATGTAGCAAGAGGGAGTTTCAAAATACTATTGGTTGTTTTTCCTAAGTTGAAGATGATTGACCTGGAATGTTTAAAATTAGTGCTGTGAAGTGAATTTCTATTTGGGGAAGTATATTTCATAGTATACTCCATATGTACATAAGTGGGATGGTTTTATTCTCTCATTTTCAAATTATAAGAAAGTTGTTGAGTTTGGACGCATAAAGCCGAAGGAAGGAAAACCTCAAGTCCTAGTGTGTGTTTATTTGTAAGGGATTATGAATATATAGAAACAATATTCATAATATTTTTATATCATTAAAAGGACTGCTATAATGGAGGTGGGTTCCTTAAAGGGTTAGAATCAAGTCTGGATATAGTGGGAGAAAATGGTCATGTTTGTCTTGGTTGCACTGAAGCAAGTTTCATTGGAAATTAATCATGATAATGACATCATACTTTTCTGAAATTTCCATATAGAGGTCAGTTTTGATGATGTCACTAAAATTTTTATGCCAATAAGCTCTCAAATTATAAAATCTTAGGGAATCAAAGGTATTGGATGAAAACATTTAGTAAGAGATGGTCCATAGGTTTAGTGTATAACACAATTTGTTGTTAGAAATTCAGAAAAGTAATGGAAACTCAGTTCTAGTTTTCTTTAGAGAAATTACATGGAGAAATTTTGATTAATTTAATGGATGCAGTGGAATAGAAGATCATATTTCCAGTGGTATGGAGAGGGTTTCTTCCAGTGGGAGAATGTACGGTCGGAATAAGTATGGAGTGGATAACCATGTGATTACTACAGAATAAGGGTGAATGAAGATTGGCCAATGGTACTTTAGTATGATCATTAGAATAGTCTTCAAGTGGTATATTATTGGATTCAACCAATAAAAACAATTCTCAATTGGTATATTTTTATGTTTGGTGTGAGAACTATTTTTTAAATCAAGTGTTGGAAACTCTTAAATTTTATTCTCCAAAAGTTACACTTAGAGTTCCAAATGGATACATTACACCAAAACCATGCCTTTTCTAGATTTAGGAAGCTAGATTGAGTTCATAAAAATAACTATTTTGAGTTGAAAATAAGTTTGACTAGTGTCTTGAGTTTTCATATTAGAAAAATTATACTAGAAATTGAGATCACCAGAAGGTGAGTCCAACAAAAGAAGCTAGATAGATGAGATCAACTGATGGAGAACAATAGATTCTCAGTGATGCAATGACAAGGAGGATCATCCAATTAAAATACTCAAGATTAGATAATGATTTTAAGGATGGAGTGAAGTTTATTAAAGGTTTATCTATAAGATTTTTATTGAAATTCTGGATTTTGGTTAAGGTCTTGCGGAAGTTCATGACTTGCATGAAGTAACTGATGATGAGACATGGAAGTATTTCACAGTGGATGTGGAAAAGAGAGATTCTTCAAACTCATCAGTGTGTAGTATAAAGATAATTTTCACTATTAACCAAGTGTTGGAAGTCAAAGTGATTATTTATACTAGGAATCAGTAGTAGCTCAAGTCAATGAAGGGTTTCCCATACATGTTGGATAACTATGTTGATTGAATGATCAATTGTAACCACTATATGAGTAGGATTGGTCCATGGGTGAAATTATGAATATATAAAGGTTGTAAAAGTACTAATGGGGTATAAAAAAGGATAATATAGCTCCAAAATGATTGCACCTAGGAATATCTAGGTTCCAAAGGATGAAGTGTTGAAGGTAGAGGTCGAAGTACAAAAGGACAGAGATCGAAAGGAACATAGAGGAGATTAAACAACAAAAAGATAGTATTGGTGATACTTATTCCATTTTTATAGGTAGAGCACTGATTCATTTAATTTTCCTCATAACTCATGTGTATATAGGATGAAAGTCCAAACCACATAATCCTTGTGTGTATTGTGTTTGTGTTTTGTTCTTGAAAGTGTGTGTCCATCATATGATTTTTTCTCATAAGTTAACTACAAGGAATATAATTAAGTTATCAGAACTAGATACTGGAGGATTACTTGATGTGGTGGCTAGGGTTCCAAGAATTCCCAGTTCCAGATGCCAAACTTATAGGGTATGTTTCACTGTGAGGGATAAGTTCTGATGGTTGAAGTTCCACTGCACTGGAGAACTAGAAGTATGAACTTCTAGTGATTGATAAAATAAACCTAATTACTAATAAGTGGTATCAAATATCTCAACATGTGGTATCAAATCTTGTGAAGTTATGATTTCTGATCCCAACATGAATACTATAGAGAATCTATTTAATAATATTTATACTATGATTCACCAATTAGATAGGGAATGGTGGGGGAAAGGTTACTCACCCATTATGGTGAACTAAGTGAAAAAATAGGTTGAAAATCCTATGATAGGTTAAAATTAAATGGTTCTTTTACAACATCCTTCAAAGAGACAATGGATTCAAAGGCATTTTGGTGAACAATAAACTATATTCTTTTCAAGTGGTAAGAAAGAGGAACTGCAATGTCCTGAAAAAGAAGTGATAAAAATATTCCACTTTAGGAATATTTAGAATTGCATGTAATATTTCAATATGGATTATTTTGTATTATATACAGTATATTGTTTACATATTTGTGTCTAAATAAAATAACCAAATAAGTTTAGAAACATTACAAAAAATAAGTTGAACTCTCTAAGTATCTAAGAAAGGATGATTACTAAGTCAACCAAGAGGGGGACACAACTTCTTATTAAAAAGTGTATTAATACTCATAAAATTATTATTTTGTATTTATTTTTACCAAAAACATTTATCTCAGTGTCCAGTTAAACACCATAAGACATTATTTCTTATTTAAAATTAATATCATTATAGTATTTCATACTTAACTAGTAATTCAGTAGTACTTGAATAAAAAACATCCAATATCAATAATGGATGATTAATATAAAATATAAGACTCATAACCATTTATGGAAATACAATTATTAGTTAATTAAAACTAGAAGTTGTTATTAGGTATATTTTTACATACTTACTTATTATGTTTTATACTAAGAAACTTTTAGAAATAAAGGTAATCTACAAAATATTTTAGAGTTAGTTTATCTAGACCACATGAACTATTATAAGGATAATATAAAGTTAAATTCATATTCTATGTAAGATTCCTTTAATAAATTTTAGGGATAATTAATGAATAAATGAATACACTTGGTAAAATATATAAGATCCTCTAAGAAATCTTATTGGATGATATTTTTAACAACTATTCATAGATCATTAAATGTTGAGTAGAGATTCTATTGGACTCACATTACCTTATACACATCAAATACCTAATGGTAGTGAAAAGAGGATAGATGAGGAGTCTTATATGTATTGTAAGTATTCCATGATTTCTTTCTAGACATGTTTCACAAATAGTGGTGTGACATATAACCATATGTCAACCATATTGACTAATGGTATCAAATAAGTCATTGTACAAAAGAAATCCACTATGTCACAAATTCATGTGTTTTGATGAGAACTATTTTTCAAATTATGGAATTAGATACAAACATACATCCAAGAAAACCTAAGTGTATATTAGTTAATTATTCTATAGCTATTCATGATATTAACATCCCTAATATAGAAATGTATTATTCTATATTGGATATTTTTCTATGATAGGGAAGCACTTCTCTTTGAGATAGTGGGAGAGGACTTGAATTTAATGAAGGTAAGGCTCTAGATGTGCATGCTTTTGCATAATAACACTTGAATCCACAAGTTCAATGGGATAAGTTGTTCCATATGACACTTTTTGTGTAAGAAATTTAAAACCAAAGAGGTTTTTTTATATTTAATGAGATTAGTGATATAATATTCAATAAGAATAATGAATCCTCTAAGTATGTGATGAATGGAAACATGATAATATTGGTAGGCTCATATGAATTATAAGATGGATTTTGTAATGGCCCAGACCTCTCTGGTCCATTCCTTTTCTGAAATCTGGTGGTTGAGATGTTCTCGGAGGTCATGGTGACTCATCCCCAACACTTTTCCTAATTTCCAGTTTAGTGAACAGTGTTTCCATTTTTGTACTATCAGAGTCAGTGATTCATTTGTACTGTCAGCATCAGTGAGTCATTTATACTATCAGCGTTGGTGATTCATTTGTATTTTCAGTGTTGATGGATCATTTGTACGGTCGGAGTTGGTGAGTCATTTGTACTGTCAACGTCAATGAGTCATTTGTACTATCGATGTTGGTGAGTCATTTTTACTATCGGTGTTGGTGAGTCATTTGTACTGTCCACATCGGTGATTAATTTGTATTGTCGGTGTCGGTGATTCATTTGTACTATCAGTGTTGGTGATTCATTTGTACCGTCAGCTTCAGTGAGTCATTTATATTGTTGGTATCGGTGATTAATTTGTACTATCGGCATTGGTGAGTCATTTGTATTGTCGGTGTCGGTGAGTCATTTTCACCGTCATTGTGGGTGTCTCATATGTGAATAGTTATGTCGGTGAGATAGATGTGAACAATGTTTCTAGCTTCCTACATTTTTCCCCTTGGATGTTTTCTTTGATGTAAAATGTGTTCAGGGCCTTTTTTAAGGGATTTTAGGCCGATTTAAATCTCATAACTCCCATATTAATTTTCCTAATGGATGGGAAGCCTTTACTCGGTCAAAACGCATGATCTTTGAAAAATATGATCTTAATGGAAAATCTAGTGTATCTTAAACCGCTACTCCATTTAGATTTTCAAAAGGCTGAGATATTTTCTGCCTTTCTATTACTTCTCCTTTATCTTCTGCAAGGCACCCCAATAATTTCTTTCCATAATAGTGGTGTGATCGAACCTTAATCCTTGGATTGTTTCCCCTAGAAGTTTCTTCTGGCTGCATGTGCACCCCCTGTTTTGTTGCAAGCCGCAAGTGTCAATCCATCATCGATAAAAGGTATGATCTACCTTCGTTATTGTGTTTTCTTCGACCCTTATTATCTTGTTTCTTTTTAACATGTTATGGTATGTTATATCCATGTTTCTAGTAAATTTTTCTTGGGTGTTGGTTGGTGCGGTTGTGTCGCGGTGTCCTCGGGTGGATGCAGTTGTCATGGGGGGAGGCGATCGTGATCCATTGTGTGGATCATTCTCATAAAAAGAGAATCAGAGACCTTTTGAGGTATGGGATTCATGTATTCTCTATTATTTTACGGGAAACTATATACTTATCATGTTTTATCCCATTGGATCACAATGGAATTGACATAATAAATATTTTAACTGGATAAATAAATTGGTATCGATCATATGTTATTGCCTCTTATTTGTATAGATAGTGTGATATCTATGCTTTTCTTGTTAATCATGTTGTTCTTGATAGAAAATTGGTAAAGAACATAAAATAGGATTAATTGTAAATTATTTTTCAAAGATAAAGAGGCATGTAAATGGATCTGGTTGTTGCTGTTGTAAATTCATGATAATCAAATTGATGCAATAAGCATGTTTAATTAATTTGTGATAGCTATGATAGCTTGTTGTTTAGGTTGTCAATATTTGTAACCTAATAATAATAAATTGGATAATTAAAGATGTATTAAAGATATGGTTGATCGATAAAAGTTAATGCCTTGTAAGTTTTTGAGTTACCCTATTTCTTTTAAGGCCGACTGTCCTCTGCTTTGGATCCATGAGAGCTCATTGCGTGTGAAGACAGAATTCCTTGTTTAGGGCCAAGAGCCCAGTTGCTTTGTTATTTCCTGCTACTTGTGATGTGTTATGATCCTGGGTGGATGTTGTAATATGTGGGGGTAGGGAGGCCTAGTGGTCGTGGCAGGATTTGACGCCTAGAGTGGCGAGGTGCATCAGTTTATGCATTTGAGTGTTTTGGAGGACACCAAGGATGATGAAACGGGTTGGATGTGAATATTGGATGCTTGTTGAATCTTTTTGGTTGTTTATCTACATTACTTTCCCCACTTCTTAAGGAAGCTGGTCTTTCTTACCCCTCTTCTAAAAGGGGTGAAGATGCATGGGGTATGCCACATGCTTTCTGTGTTTAGCTTCTAGAGGAAGGATGGGTCTACATTCCTGTTATATGTGGAAAGGACTCGATGGGTAGTTCATCTACTCACCATGTTGAGACCCTTGTGTTTGATAGCTTATAATTCTTTTCTATAATACCAAGAATTATTGGAAAGTAATAATTTTGTTAATAAATTATTGAATAAATGATATTAACCTAAGGTGTTGGAGCTTGCTGGGATGCAATGCTAAGGTAATATTTCTGAGAAGCTGTGGACTTGGTTTAGTTGTGCATGGAGGGCATGGAACTTTGGTGTGATACTAATGAAATGTAATGTAGAATTAATAATGGTTAATTAGTGGTTAAATAATTAATTAATGTAAAGTGAAACTAATAAAAAGGGAAAATATTATTTAATAAAGCTCTATAAATGGTTGTGTTCTTATAGGATATCGAGTCTTAGCAGTGGCAGTCGGGAGTCCGAGAGATGTTAGCTACAGTTGAGTCTAAGACTAGGTTTTTTCCCTAGTGTGTTTGTGAGCTATATTGTATAATGTAATTTTTTTGTTTCTATATGCTATCCCACCATGTCTATTAGGTATACTGACACCCCATGGATTCTGAGCCCTGTTGGGGTGTTTTCCCCAACATCTCAATGGGAGAATGGATGGCTGACTACCCCCTTTGGCCCCACTCTCTTCTCTTGGTAGTTATTGTTCTAGTATGCATGGTGGTTAGTTTTACCCATATATGTATGTAGATGGATGTAATTTATTGTGGTTATTCACAAACATATATTCTAGATATAGTTTCCTATGGACTACTATAGGTGTAATGTGTATAGGTTGTGATGGCTTGAGGATAATTACTTGGTGTATGAGCTATAACATCTTGAGTTTTAATACTTGACATATGATACATGTTATGCGAGCTATGGTGGATCCAGGAAAGTACCTAGTTACCTTTTTATGTGGACATGGTGGTTGTTTTGCATGTGGTTCATATTGTGGTGCTTCACCCAGGTGTATGTGGGTAATCCTTTTTAGAGATAGATGCTTAGGATGTGTGATGTTGGGGCCAAGTGAAAAACTAGTAGGGAAGTGGTAGTGGGGTACCCTTGATATTATTTATTATATTATATACTCTTGTATGTGATACTTGGTGAGAGTATCCATGGTGAGGATGGGAACTTAGTATACCTGTTTAGGTGACGAGTTAG
This sequence comes from Viscum album, assembly GCA_963277665.1. Taxonomy (NCBI): domain Eukaryota; kingdom Viridiplantae; phylum Streptophyta; class Magnoliopsida; order Santalales; family Viscaceae; genus Viscum; species Viscum album. The sequence goes on along the minus strand of OY728128.1, from coordinate 252,764,538 downwards.
TTTCACTTGTTTTTCACTATGATTTAGCATGATTTATTTACTTTTGAATGAGAGTCTATGGGGAGGATCCTACTGAGTATACTATTATACTCACCCTATGTTACATAAACTATTCTTCAAGTCCCTTGGAGTAGGTTGGAGATTAGGCTGGTTACTACTAGATTGGGGGGTTCTGTAGGAGTTTTTCGGGATTTATGGTCTCTATTGTGTTACTTTCCTTTGGTACTTGTAGTTTCCCTTTCAGTTTTAGTAGTTTTTGGATGAAATTACATATTTTTACTTGGGATTTATTTTATATTGCAATATGAGTTGGAGTTGTCTAGTGTCTGTCTTATCTCTATCTTTCTCATGTGTTCTCTTAGAGGGTAATGCCTCTCATTTTTGTTTTTACTATACCCCCGGTGCTAGTCGCTTTCTTGGGTCCTACTAGAGGCAGGACTCAGGGTTACTATCTCCCTTCTCACATTACCGGCCCAGGAGGGGTACACTATGTAGGGAGGGGGTCATGACAAAGTGGTATCAGAGGTATGGTTTAGGGATAAGATGAAGTTTAGAGTTAGGAATAGGTGAGGTTTCATGGGTTGTTAGGGAAATGGTATTAGTCAAGTTTAACAAGTTCTATAAACCTTGGAGACTGGATGATACATATATATTTAGGGCCCCCTATGGTCTAATGCATAAACCATTAAGTTTATAGTGGCTACTAAACAAGGTGATACTTGTTATAGGGTAGATACCTAGGAAAGGATCATGCATCATTATTCTTTGTGCCTGTGTTTGAATTGGTAGACCTTGGTATAGGTTAACCTAAAATGATTAAAAGAAAATAATTAATTAATTAATGTTGAGTCTTCCATATTCTAGGTTTAGGAGCTCTAACTATTTTTTATTTTATATATATGGCTCCAGGTTGATTTCCTCATCAGGTTCGCATAGAATATGTCCAATAGGATGCGCCAGAAGATCACCACAGAGTGGAGGTTGACGATGAAGACACTTGGAGGAGGACACCCTGAGATTTTCAGTGCTATATTCTATAGAATTATGAGGGATCCATTTCAAATATAGTCACATAGTACTAGTTGGAAGAGGTTGATATAGATTTCATTTCAACCCATGCTCAGAAGGAGCATTGGGTGTCATTGGTTGTAACAATACTACATGGGGTAGTGAGGTAGACATGGTACTTATTCCTTGGGGATTGTGAGGAGTCGACAGTCTCATGGGAGGAGTTCCAAGACAAGTTCAGAGTCAAGTTTCTTTCTTCAACTGTGAAGGCGACTAGTTTATAGTCACTAATTACCCTTCGTTAGGGAAACTCCAGTGTTTGAGAGTTCAGGATCTGTTTCAGGAACCTTCTATGATATGCTTCAAACTTGTTTCCAGATTAAGAGGCCAGGGAAAGGCGTTTCAAGGAGTCTTTGCATCCATAAATCCATTGCAATGTCACCCCATTTATGTTGAATACATATCTCAAGGTTCTGGTGAGGGCAGAGGTTTTCAAGAGGACATTATCCATAACTGGATCTTCAAGAGAGGGGAGTTTTCATGATTACTCAAGAAGAAGAGTTGTGGTCTGGGGTTCCAGGTTTTCATGGAAGAAGAGTTTTCATTTGGCTGGGGGTAGGTCCCAGCCCTCAACATCTCGTTTCTACAGGGGCGGTGGCTCTCAGGCCTATGCCAAGGGATCAGGTGCTTGTTTTTTTATGGAGGTCGGGGTCATCAATAGAGAGAGTGTCTAACCTTTCAAAGCAGTTAGTTTTCACTAGGTGTTCCGCTCCAGGTTCCTCCATTGAGTTAGTTCCATCCAAGGTAGCAGTAGCAAATTACACCAGCTTTGGATTAGTAGAGAGCAGATGGGGAAGGTAAAGTAAAACCCTAGGATTCTCCCCATCCTTAGAGAGAAGAGATAAGTCGTGGTGGTGGTCGTCATCAGGGTCAGAGAGTTTGTGGAGTAGGTCTTGGTCAGCTTCATGCTTTATCGTTTCCAGTTCCATGCGATCTAGAAATCGTTCAAGGTACCCTTTTCTTATTTTCTACTTGGGTGTATGCCTTGTTTAATTTAGGATACATGCACTCCTTCATATCACCTACCCTTGTACATGCTTTAGGACTTTAGGTAGAGAGGCTTCCAGTGACCTCGGTGTTGACTACACCAGTTGGAGGTTGAGCTGACTTGTTTGAAGTATGTAGAAACTGCGATATAGTGTTGGGGAAGTACCTCTATTGGGGAGATTTCCTATGTTTATATATACAACCATACAATGTCATCCTTGGAATGTATTGGTTTTATTCGATGTAGGCTATTGTAGATTGCTTATAGAGGTAGGTGGTGTTCTTCGATGTTGATGGAGATCTAGTAGTGTTTGTTGGTCAGTGAGACCCTCGGATGAGTCAAAGGCATGTTTTGTCCTTATCATCCTTGATGGATGAGATGAGACTGATTTCTTTAGAGGTTTAGCAGTTGGAGTTTCCTAGGGTTATATAAGAGTACCTTGATGTCTTTCAAGAAGAGGTTGTAACATTACCCCCTCAATGAGAGATCGATTTTGTGATCGAACTATAGCCAGAATCATCTCTTATCTCTATTACTTCATATAGGATGACCCCTTATGAGTTATGATACCTATATATACAGCTCGATGGTCTGTTATAGTGTGGTTTTTTTCATCCAAGTGTGCCACCGTGGGGTGCACCAATTTTTTTGTGAAGAAGGCTGGCGGTGTTTTGTGGTTGTGTATCGATTATCGTCGCTTGAACAAAGTGACAGTGAATAATTGCTATCCTCTTCCACATATTGATGATTTATTCAATCAACTGAAGGGTGAAAATTGGTTCTCAAAGATTGAATTGTGGTCAAGATATCATCAGATGTGTGTGAAGTATGAGGATATCTTGAATACTGCTTTCCATTATTTTCATGGGCATTAAGTTGTTGTAATGTTGTTTTGTGTGACACATGCTACAACTGTGTTCATGGGGTTGATGAATACTATGTTTCGTGAGTTCCTGGATAAGTTCTTGGTGGTTTTCATCAGCGACATCCTTATATACTCCACATCTGAGGAGGATCATGTAGAGCATATGTATGTCGTTTTGGGAGTTCTTAATTGATAGAAGTTTTTTGGGGAGTTGTCAAAGTGTGAGTTTTTGGATTGAGAAGTTCATTTCTTGGGGCATGTGGTGCCCTAGTGGGGAGTAGATTTGGATCCGTCGAAGATATAAGAAGTTGTTTCTTGGTAAGACCCCAAGACATTGGAATAGGTTTAAAGTTTCCTCGGTCTCATAGGATACTATAGGAGGTTTATAGTCAATTTATCTCGGGTTGGGACTCCTCTAATAGCATTGACTAGGAAGGATTATGTGTTAGTTTAGACTGATCAATGTTAGGAAGATTTTGAGTATCTGAAGAAGAAGTTGTTCAGTGCTCTGGTTCTTTGTCTAACAGTTGAGCGAGATCAGTTTGATGTTTTTTGTAATGATTTTTGTCTGGGTTTAGGATGTATTCTGATGCGATAGATATCAGTCATTTCTTATGGGTCTCGGTAGTTGTATCCCCATGAACATAACTATTCCACCCATGATCTTGAGTTGGCGGTAGTGGTGTTTGATCTAAAGTTGTGGTGACATTACCTCATTGGAGAGTGCTTTATGGTTTTCACTGATCATAATAATTCGAGGTCTGTTTTCTTCCATCATGAATTGAACTTGCAGAAGTGTCAGTGGATGGAGTTATTACAGGACTACGAATTTAAAATCTCGTATACACCTAGAAAGGAGAATGTTGTAGCTGATGAAATGGTAAATAAGTTGTGTAGTGATGAAATATGAGAATTTGGTGATTTCTGGAGAGTAATATAATAACTTTCATCGTTGCGTCTGGATATGGGAGAAGTCAGGTGAAGAGGTTGACTTTTTCAGATGACAGTGTAGTCATCTTTGGTGCAATGGGTGGAAGAGTCCTAGTTGAGGGATCTTGAGGTGGAGGTCTAGAGAGACTGAGTTGTTTGTGGCGAGGTCCCTGATGGTTGGTCTGGGGATGAAAAACACTGAGTGTTGTATCATGGAAGTCTTTACATTCCTTTTGAAATGCCTAAGAAGTTTCTCAAAGAGTTACATAGTTTTCCTTTAGCGGTGCATCCTAGTGTGAAAAAGATTTACTGAGCCTTCAGGAGTTATTTTTGGTGTCCTGGGTTGAAGTGTTTAGTTTCAAAGTTTGTGTCTCGATATTTGGTCTTCTAGAAGGTGAAGGTTGAGCACTGTGTCCTCGGTGGTTTTCTCCAGCCATTAAATGTTCCTCAATGGAAGTGAGAGGACATCTCAATGGACTTTTTTACTATTTTACCTCGAGATTAGGGATTTCTTGATGCTATATGGGTGGTAGTGGATCTTTTAACAAAATCAACCCACTTTATAGTGATCAAGGAGTTGATCTCAGTGGAGTTTTTGTTGAGACAATATCTGGAGGTGGTGGTGAGGCTCCATGGAGTCCTGAGGATGGTCATTTCTGATCGAGATCCTCATTTTACCTCTAGGGCATGGAGAGGTCTCCATCATGCTTTCGGTTCTCAATTATTCCTTATCACTTCTTTTCATTCGTAGATGGATAGTCATACAAAGTAGACTATCTAGACTCTGGAAGGCATGTTTCACTCTTGTGTCCTGGATTTTGGAGGTTTTTAGATGAGGCACTTACCCTTGGTAGAGTTTTCTTACAATAATAGTTTTCACTCCACCATTGGTATGGCATCGTTTGAAGCCATGTTTGGCTGACCTTGTCGTTCTCTATTGTTCCGGACTGGGGTTGGAGAGTGAGAAATTATCAGACCAAAACTAGTGCAGAATATGATAGAGATGGTTCAGCTGATTCATGAGAGGATGAAGGTAGCATAGGGTTGTCATAAGTCCTATGCTAACTATAGGATGAGACCTCTGGAGTTCAATGTTTGGGATCATGTGTTTCTGAAGGTAACTCCCCGTCATGGGCAGTGAAGTTTTTTTCATGGGAGTAATTTTCTCCCAGATTTTTTGGGCCTTTCAAGGTGTTGGCTCGTGTTGGAGTTGTGGTGTATTGGGCAGCACTTCCCTCACAAATGAGCTAGATACACGATGTTTTTCATGTGTCTCAACTCTTTCATTATCTTCATGATGACTCTCACATCATCGATTGGGGAGAGATCGATGTTGACGTTGATGCGACCTTTGAGGAGCAGCCTATAGAGATCCAGGACCACAAGGATAAGGTGTTTCATGGACATTCTATCCCATTGGTTCGTGTCTTGTAGCGACACGGTGGTGTGGAGGAGAGTACATGCGAACATGAGTCACAGATATGTGCTCAGTACCCTGATTTTTTTGATTTTTAACACTTTTCATGTAACAATGTTCATTTTTTATTAGAGACCTTTTATTTTTATGAGATATATTTCTTTTTTTCCTTTTTTGGCTTGCTCTCTTCTTAGGGGTATCTCGATGGATGCTTGTTTAGACCCCTTTTTATGTTTCCTTTTATTTTGGTTTTGAATTCTCAAGGACGAGAATGTTTTGAGAGGTATCCGATGTAATGGTCCAAACCTCTCCAGTCCATTATATTTCTAAAATATAGTGGTTAAGGTGTTTAGGGAGGTCAAGGTGACTCATCCCCAACACTTTTACAAATTTCTAGTTCAGTGAATAGTGTTTCCAGTTTTGTACTGTCGGTATCGGTGAGTCATTTGTAATATCAGCATCAGTGATTAATTTGTACTATTGGCATCAGTGAGTCATTTGTACTATCGATGTTGGTGATTCATTTATATTTTCGGTTTCAGTGAATCATTTTTACTATCGGCATTGGTGATTCATTTGTATTGTCAGTATTGGTGAGTCATTTATATTGTCAGTGTCGGTGAGTCATTGGTACGGTCGGCGTCGGTGAGTCATTTGTATTATCGGCGTTGGTGATTCATTTGTACTTTCAGAATTGGTGAATCATTTGTACTATTGGAATTGGTGATTCATTTGTACTATTGGTGTCATCATATCATATATGAACAATGCTATCAGTGAGACAGATGTGAATGGTGTTTCCATCTTCCTACAGTTTCTCCCCTTTGATGTTTTCTTTGATGTAAAATGCATTAAAGGCCTTGTTTTAATGGATTTAAGGTTGATTAAAAGCTCATAACTCCTATCTTAATTTTCCTAATGTTCGAAAAGCCTTTACTCGGTCAAAACGTGTGATCATTGAAAGATTTGATCTTAATAGAAAATCTAGTGTATCTTAAACCACTTCTCCGTTTAAATTTTCAAAAGGCCGAGATATTTTCCACCATGTTATTACTTCTCATTTCTCTCCATGTGAGGCACCCTGAGACTTTATTCCTATAGGAGGGGTGTGATCAAACCTTAATCCTTAGATCATTTTCCCTTGAAGTTTCTTCTTACTACATGTGCACCCCTTGTTTTTGTGTAAGCAGCAATCGATAGAAGGTATGATCTACCTCCATTCTTGTTTTTTCTTTGACCCTTCTTCTACTATTTCCCCTTTCCATGTTATGGAATGTGATCTCCATGTTTCTAATGGATCTTTATTGGGTGTTGGTTGTTGCGGTCATGTCACAACTTCCTTGAGTGGATGCAATTGTCATGAGGGGAGGCGATCGTGATCTGTGGCATGGATCGTTCTCATGAAAAGAGCATCAGAAACCTTTTGAGATAGGGGATTCGTGGATTCTCTATTCTTTTACATGAAACTATAGAGTTATAATGTTTTATCCCACTAGATCACAATGTAATTGACATAATAATTATTTGAACTGGATAAATAAATTGGTATCTGTCGTATGTTATTGCCTCTTGTTTTTCTAGATAGTGTGATATCTACGCTTGTCTTGCTTAGGATGTTGTTCATGATGTAAAATTGGTAAAGAACATAAACTAGGATTAATTGTAAACTATTTTTCAAATATAAATAGGCATGTAAATGAATCTGTTGGTTGCTATTGTAAACTGATGATAATCAAATTGATGTGTAAGTATGTTTAATTAATTTTTGATAGCTATAATAACTTTTTGTTTAGATTATCAATACTTGAAACCTACTAATAATGAATCAGATAATTAAATGTGGATTAAAGATCCAGTTGATCGATAAAATTTAATACCTTGTAAAGTTCTGATTTACCCTCTTTCTTGTAAGGCTGAGTGCCTTCTTCTTTGGAGCCATGATAGCTCATTGTGTGTGAAGGTAGAATGCCTTATTTATTATTTACTAATTCTTGTGATGTGTTATTAGCCCTAATGGATGTTGTAAGATGTGGGGGGATAGGGAGGCCTAGTGGTTGTGGCAGCAGTTGACATCGAGAGTGGTGAGGTGCATCAATTTATGCATGTGGGTGTCGGGGAGGACACTAGAGATGATAAAACGGGTTGGATGTGAATGTTGGATGATTGCTGAATCTTGTTGCTTGTTTATCTACTTTACTTTCCTCACTGCTTAAGGAAGTTGGCCTTTTTTAACCTCCTTCCAAAATGGGTAAAAGACGCGTAGGGTATGGCATATGCTTTCTGTGTTTAGCTTCTAGAGGAAGGATGAGTCTACGCTCCTGCTATAGGTGGAATGGACTTCACGGGTAGTTCATCTACTCACCATGTTGATCCCCTTGTGTTTGGTAGATTATAATTATTTTCTAGAATACCTATAATTGTGGAAAAGTAATAATGTTGTTAATAAATGATTGAATAGATGATGTTAACCCAAGGGGTTGGATCTTGCTGGGATGCATTGCTGAGGTAATATTTCTAAGAAGCTGTGGACTTGGTTTAGTTATGCCTAGAGGGCATGGAACTTTTGTGTGATACTAATGAAATGTAATGTTGAATTAATAATGGTTAAATAATTAATTAACATAAAGTGAAATAGATAAAAAGGTAAAATATGATTTAATAAAACTATCTAAATGGTTGTTTGCTTATAGGATATCTAGTCTTAGCAATGGCATCTGGGAGTCTGAGAGACGTTAGTTGTAGTTGAGACTAAGACTAAGTTTTTTCCCTAGTGTGGTTGTGAGCTATATTATATCACGTAATTTTGTGTTTCTATACACTACCCCACCCTGTCAGTTAGGGAGACTAACACCCTAGGGATTCTGAGCCCTAGGGGTGTGTTTTCCCCAACATCTCAATGAGAGGATAGATGGCTAACTACCCCCTTTGGCCCTACTCTCTTCTCTTGGTAGTTACTTATGCCGGTATGCCTGATGGTTAGTTTTCCCCATATATGTGTGTAAATGGATATAATGGCTTGTGGTTATTCACACACATATATTCTATATATAGTTTCCTATGGAATACTATAGGTGTAACATGTATATTTTTTGATGGATTAAGGATCCTTACTCAGTGTATGGGCTATAATGGCTTGAGGTTTAATACCCAACGTATAATATGAATTATGCGAGATGTGGTGGATCCCAAAAACTACCTGGTTATTTACCTTTGTTATGTGGAAGTGGTGGTTGTGTTGCATGAGGTGAATGTTTTGGTGCTTCACCTAGGTGTCTATGGGCAAGCATTTTTGGAGAGAGATGCTTAGGATGTGCGATGTTGGGGAAAAGCGACAAACCAGTGGGGAAGTGGTAGTGGGGTAACCATGATATTCTTTATTATATTATATACTCTTGTATGCGATACTTGATAAGAGTATCCATGGTGACACTGGGAACTTAGTATACCTGTTTAGGTGATGAGTTAGTTTCACTTGTTGTTCACTATGCTTTAGCATGCTTTATTTACTTTTGCATGAGAGTCTCCAGGGATGATCCTACTGATAATACTATTATACTCACCCTATCTTACAAAAACTTTTTTTCAGGTCCCTTGGAGCAGGTTGGAGATCAGGCTGGTTACACTATCTTGGGGGGTTCTGTAGGAGTTGTTCGGGCTTTGTGGTCATTATTATGTCACTTACCTTTGTTACTTGTAGTTTTCCATTTCAATTGTAGTATTTTTTTTCATAAAATTACATATATGTACTTGGGATTTATTTTATATTGCAGTCTGAGTTGGATTTGGTTGGTGTTTGTCTTATCTATCTCTTTCGCATGTGTTCTCTTAGAGGTAAATAACTACCATTTGTGTGTTTATTATACCCTCAATGAAATCACCAACCTGGGTCCTACTAGAGGCGGGACTCGGGGGGTCACTATCTCCCTTCTCACATTGTTGGCCTGGGAGGGGTACACTTTGTGGGGAGGGGGTTATGATAGATTCAATATACCAAAATCTAGTTCATTTTTTGGTAGTTTCTCTAGTTGATGTAAAGTCATTAGTAGGTATTAAATATAAATTGGACATGGATGGTATAAGTTGGTACTAATAAATCTCAATTGGTTAATAAAGGTTTTAAGTGATGTCTAGAAATATTTTATGAAAAAACTTATTACCAATCATTATTCCAAAATCCATTAGAATTATAATTTTCATAAACACATTCTATAATCATTATATTGGGTGATTGGATGTCAAGACCACCTTCCTTGTAGGAAAAATTATGTGATATTTCTATATGTTTCAACCAAAAGAGTCAGTTTCACTAAAGATGTTAATAAGGAATGAAAGTTTTAGAGATCCATTTAAGGATTGAAGCAAGCATAATGATCATAGAATATTAATTTGGAATGGATGTGTTCCATGTCTCTACCTAAGGTTAGTGGGAGTTCTATGGTTTCCCTATATAGATATATTGATAACATATTTAAAATAGAAGATTAGTCTTTCAATTAATTAATACTAAGGATAATTTCTCTATGAATGAATTAAATTAGAAACCTAATTTCTAGGAAACAAAATCAACAAACATAGATATATGTGGTTTCTTAGATAAATTCATAATTTATATATTGAAAAGGTATTAAAAATACAATGTGGAATGATTCAATAAAGAATATTTACCTGTGTCACACGGCATGAAATATCTCTAGGATGATGTGTGAAAACACAAGAGGATATTCATATGATGAATATAATACATATGACTTAGAGTGATTTTTAATCTATCTCATATTCCATGATATGTGTTGAGGTTTAGTATTTCTTATATAAAAATAATAGATGGAGAATATCAAATAGAACTAAGAGAACTACAAAAACTTGCAGTTGAAACTATTTGAAGGTACTTAGAAAATGATGAGTTCTTGGATATTAAATAAGTGGGATTACTTGTTTCAAGGGGGATATAAAATTATTCTTCCTTAAAACAATATTTATATAGTATCATAGTAAGAATAATTTAATGATCAATAAAAACTTATTATATCCATTGATTTATATTTCTACATAGTCCAAGTACATTGTGGCTTCTAATACAGGTTAAGAAACAGATTAGAAATGTTTTTTTCTAGGTTATGGTTTTAACTATTATGTTAATTTTTGATATAGGATAAAAGGTAAATACTAATGAGATAATCTCTTGATGTATTTTCTCAGAGGAGTGAAGTTATAATAATAAGAATATCCATTATAACATAGTATGGCCAATAGTTATGACCATACTCAATAAAATCATGTATATCATGTAAGAGTTAACCATCCAATTAGTAGTTGGGTCAAGTGCAACTGGGAATCTATTGGAGTTGGTGCCCTAGAACCAAATAACATTTTAATTTTGATTACTTGTATATTCAAATACCTGAATATTAATAAATATCTTATCATATGATGAGTTTTCTTCTACATAAAATCAATTTTATATTTTCCTTAACGTATTTTTCACATAGAAAAGTTATAGTGGTTCAATACTATAATGAGAAACTTGAAATGCTATGAAAATATTCTTAGATAAATATTCTATAGTTGGATGACATCTATATAATGGGAAATATATGATGTTTGACTATCAGGTGTTGGAGGCTCATAATACATTGATACTTCTTATCATGAAGTTCACACTTGTTAACCTCCAAGTGAAGAGGTTATTAGAACAAACCCACAAATAGAAATTCTATATGTTATATATTTCATTGTATATTTCTTTCAGTGGATGCATGTATTAGTCCTTATACTTAATATTGTGGTTAATGTATATCATGAATTGTTTAATTTAATGTATTAACAAAAATAGTGACAATATATACTTGCATTGAGGTAGGATATGTTGGGTGTGTCATAGATGATATGAAATTAAATGAATAGGTAAATAAAGTATTTTTCCCTTCTGAATTATGTAATATGAAGGCTCTTTGATTGTAATGGAACTGTCAAATTAAATCCATGGCCATGATGGTTCATCAATGAGTTCATTTTAGGTAATTAAAGAAATATATATCAATTCTATAGGTCGATGACACCAGTATACACCCTAATTGATTAGATTTCAAGAAAACAAGATTGTATTATTCAATAAGTATTCGTATGAGGTTGTTTTCATTATGTAATTAACTTCTTTCTATATAGATGTCTTAACATATTTCTGGATTTTAATCTTAGATTTTAGTCTTACTCACCTAATTCCACTGAGAAATAGGCCTAGAGGGTAATACACTAAGTGTATCCAAAATATTAGTTAAGTTCCATTTGAATTTAATATTATAATAAAAATCATTCTTCATACCAAGGAATAATAATTATTCAAGTTTTATTGATCACATAAAATTCATTCACTAGTTATTTCAATCTGGAATATACATGAGTTGAATATTAAATAAAAATGCATTCTCTAGTTAGTGAATATAATATTTATTTATTTATTGAATGAGTGGATAATATCATTATATTTATTTATTTATTATTCGAGGTTCAATAAATGTCGAGGAGGATTGACAGACCAAGATAAGGGTCGGATGGAAATGATATATTTTATTTAATATCATTTAAATGAATATTGATTTATTTATTTAATAAATGATAATTAAATACTCATGAGTTAGCACACATCATGAGGATGTGTTATTATTATTATTATTTGATATGGAGTTTACTTAGGATAAATAATTAAGTAAAGGTCCTATATGCAATTAATTATTGTATAACCCTAAGTATATGACCTAAATTATATCATTTATATGAAAAAAATTGTTGTTCCAAACACATTTACTCAAGATAATTTTTTTCAGAATGAGAAAACCTCTCAATAATACTCTCAAGGTTGAGAGACAATCCCTCTCCTCCCTCTCAAGATCGAGATAACAAGAGAAATAATTATTTTAAGACCAAGAAGAATTATTGTTGTGATCAATAATGGATAGTGAAATATATTTGGTTTCTCTTTATTAGCACCTAGAATACCAATAATAAAGTTTCAGGATTCATGGTGCAGATGTGGATACCGTTAGAGGAATTCTGCTTTTTATTATTCTTTGTAATGAAAATATAAGAGTGTCTACTGAATTGATCTTCAATGATGAAAGAATTATCAAGTGTATATGATTCATATTAAAAAATAATTATAAATTATATTTGAAAATATACTCTCTTCAAATATTCTAGGGTAACATTCTTCCAAATTTTAGGATTTTATTTGAAGAAACTGGTGGAAAAAATTGTTGGGAATAGGCCTAACCATATTCAATATGCCCTAAAACCTTTAGTTATAGAATAGAGTGTTGAAGCTAGGGAAGGTTGATGGATGTCAAAATCTGGTGGATATATTGATGAAGGTCTTAGTCTAGAAAATTTTGGGGTGGTGTTGTTCCTCAGTTGGGCTTGGATGACTATAATCATAGTGGAAGACCATGGTGAAACTAAAGGGATGAAGAGATAATAGAAGGAAGTTACCTAGAGGAATTTTTTTTGAAGCCTTGAAAATGTTATTCAATTGGGAGATTGGTAGGTTTAGTTGTGTGAAAACCATTTCCTAACTATGTATTTATAAATTCCTAAAGAATTCATTTCAAACCCATTATACAGAACCAGGTGGAGATGGTGCTATGCTAGTGAAACTAATGTTTTTAAATAGGTAGTACTGAGGGAAAATTTTTGGAAGTACATAAGAATCTAATAAATGAGTTCTGAAGAATTCACTATTCACTAAGATATAAAAGTTGATTCGATGTGATAAGAAAGCTATTAGGGGTTTCTACGATCAAGAATAAGGTTTTCCACAAGGATTGGATGATGGTAGAACTAGAAAAATCAGCTGGTCTCATCTATAAAAGGGTGTGTGGGGTCACTTTTTAAATGATTATACTTTTTTAAAGTCATCATATATTTTTTAGAAGAGTTATGGTATTTAGGGATCTTGAAACTTAGATGTTTTCTATCTTGACCCATAGTTTTCAGTATTCCCCTATGGAGTAGAATGATTCTTGAACCACATTAATCATGTGTGTTGTTGTTCTATTTATTTCTTTTTTTCTTTCAGTTTTTTTTCTTTCTAAAGTTATTGTATGGGTGTAAAGCGATTTGGTATATATATTTTGGATCCTGGTACTAGAGTTCAATTTTTTACATTAGCTTTTGTTTGTTCTGTATGTTCTAGATCATTATTCTATATTTGATGGTTTTAGAGGATAACTTATGGATCAAAGGGTTCTATAACAACATGAATTATGACACTTCAAATTAATTATGAAATCACATTAAAATTAAATAGTGACTCAGATATATTAATATTAATTCAAATTATTTATAAGTGTTTTTTTAAATATCTACCTTTATGTTTTCTCGGGGTCGGATGGTGCTTAGAGGAAGTTTGGAGGTGTTCAAGATGCAAGAGTGGAGTTTATGGGCATCCAAAAGGCCACCACGGTATAGTTTTGGGTGTGGAGCTAGTTATGGTGAGATTTTTTGGAGCTATAGATGATGTGTGGTGATTTTAAGTTGGTTATTTTGGAGATTATGAGTTTAAAGTTAGTTGTTTAGTGCTTGGTTGAAACACTGGGAGTGAAACACCCATGACGGCTATTTTGGAAGGTGTTTTTCTGAGAAGTTTCCTTATGGTAAATGTGTAAGGGATACACATCATAGTGGAGGGTGAGTTCCATCGGAGGTATTTATCATTTCCCTATAGTAAAAAACGAGCATAAAACACTTAGAATGTAGATGTTTTTATGACGAGTTGAAGAGAAACTGATTTTCATGTATAGGAAGGAAACGATGAGCTGGGTCTCGCAATGTTGTAGTCTTGGGTGTGGTGAGATGAACCATCTATGTATTTTCCCTTGTATCATAGAGTATGGTCATAGTGGATGTATGGAGGGATGAAATGGAATATACCATTTCATGGTACATGTCATGGTGGCATTCAAGGTTTTTAAATGTGGTTTTAAATATATTCAAGATTTAGGTAATATTCTAATTCAAAAATTAAATAACTTGATCTAATTTTACTGTAGGGAACCATGAGTGTAGTGGGAGTCACCACACTATGGTAGAGGTATTCCGAGATTCTTATATAAATAGTGGGTCTTGACTCCCTTAGTTTGATTTTCAATCCCTTTCTTGAAACTCTAGCTAAACATAAGGCCCTCCTAAACCTCTCTAATCATTTTCCTTGAGAGATTTATCTATTGGTTTATTGTGATTGAATTCTCTTGTATCAATGAAATCACTTCTTATTTTCTCCTCATATTCTTTTCTTTGTTTCTTTTAAAGGTTTTCGTGGTGAGGTTTCTCTAGTTTTGGGATAAGAATCAAGCATGACCTAATAATGATTTGTTGTGGTTAGGTTCCAAAGTTTTTTCATTTGAGTTTGGTGGTGGTTGATCCTTAATCTTCTGATCTTTCTTGAAAAACATTAAAAGTTATGTGTTGAGGTAAGGGATTTTTTATTTCCTATTATTTATGCATTGATGTGAAAGTGTTATGATTTGGATCACTTAGGTAAATAGTGGAATTAAACTAATGGAGATAATGAATAGAAATAAGAATGAATTAGAAGTTATATTATGATTTCATGTGGTGAAACTTTGTTAATGATGCCTCTTGATATTTTATAGATAGTTTGTTATCTATTTTTTTAGAATTATTGACATTATTGAAATTGGATGAATAAAGTAAATCCAATAAATATGAATTGATAAATAAAGAGGCATGTGAATTTAATTACTATCCTTACTAAAACAATTGGGCATGAAATTAACTGGTAGAATAATTTTATTGTTGAATATTAGATTTTTATATATCCTAATGATAATTTTATTGTTTTTGAAACCTATGAATAATTAATTGGTTAATTCAAAATAGTAATAAAAATGTTTTTTTCTAGAGATAAATTATTAGTTTTATGTGATCCCATCATTGTCTATTAAAGGATTTAATTATTTATATATTATGGATGCGTATAAACCTTGAGTTTTTATATTGAAAATTTTGTGTTTCTGTGTACGTTCTCTATATTTTTTAATCACTTTATATGAAATTTTTCAAACCTAGTGTGGTTGGGATGTTAAGCGGGTGATGGAAGACATAATTTGAGAGCTAGTTTTTCTTATTGCCTATTCATTGAGAAGGGTTTAATGTTACAATGGATGGAAAAAGTTGAGATCTAGGATTTCTTGTTTACAAGATTATTATGATGGGTTATTGTGTTGGTTGTTTAGTTCGGGTTGAGAGATGGTGTTTCCTAATTTTCTTGATGTTTTCTCTTGATGGATGGTTGTCAGATGGTTTTTTTTGTGGTTTATAACTTCCTATTATAGTTTCCTTAATGAAATATGAATGAATCTCATTTCGGTAGCTTATTATAAGTCTTAGAGTACTTAAAAATTATGGAATGGTTAATTAATTAATAGTAATGAGCTCATGGGATGGGTTTTTTCCTAGAAATATTGAATAATAGAAAATGTGGGATTATTGAAAGGAATTATCTGGGGAGAATGGGATGGAAATATAGAAATTGAAATGGGAATTAAAATTTTTTTTGGATTATAATGAAATAAATTGATTAAATTATAATTTTTAATGGTTTTACCAATGAATTAATGATAATTTCTAATTTACTATCAAGAAAGATTAATTATGTTAAATCTTGATGTTTTTGTTCTTATATGAAATCTAGTTTCCTAATATTTAGCACTGGCAGTCAGGTGTCTTGAGTAGAAATAGATATAGTTGAGTCTAAGACTAGGTAGTTTCCCTTAGTGTGGTTTTGTGTGATATATTCTTATATTTTTATGATTTTATACACTCCACCACTTGATTCAAGTGGGAATCTAATGCTTAAATGTTTTGGGTATGGGTGTTTCCCCAACATTTAGGTTAGTGAGGAATGGGTAGTTAACTTCCCCCCTTCCTCGCTCTCCCTTTGGTGTATCATGGTGTGTAGAAATATTTGAGTTGTAATGGTTTAAGTTATGGGGTACATGTCTATATTGGATATAATGGATCTTAGTATTACTATACATGTATGTGCGGGTTGTAGTGGCTTAATGTTATAGCACATACTTTTATCTTATTGTGGTGACTATGGTTTTCCATGGGTGTACATGCATGGACTATAATGTATTGAGGTATAATTCAATACACGAAGGCTATAATGGATTCTAGGATTACTATTGGTTATCGATTTAATTTTATGAGTATTGGTATGTATGCACAAGGTGCAGGATGACTTATGAAAGGGATGGGAGTATAGGACATTTGGTGTTGGATCATGAGAGTGAAAAACTAGTAGGGAAGTGGAAGTGGGTACCTTTCTAACATATATATTTTCTATATGGGTGTTATTAGTTGTATATGTTACTTGGTCAGTGATCCTTCGTGAGTAATGGATATAGTTTTATATATTAGGTGGTGAGTTTTTTTCATCTATTTATTCACTAGGATTTAGTATTCTTATATCAAATTTTCATGATAGGTTATAGGGATGATCCTACTAATTATACCTATATGCTAACCCTACATATATAAACTATTCTCAGGTATTTAGGAGCTAGTTATTGATTGATCTAGGAGTCAGTAGCCCAAATTGTTTATTCTAGAGCTGTTGGAGTTTGTGGTTTCTACATAGGATTTGTTTTAGTGTTTTCAATTGTTTTACATTTTTTATAACATTACACTCATGTATTCGGATTGATTATTTTTTTATACTTGGATTTGAATGGTGGATCAAACCTTATCTATTTTCCTTAAATTTATATAAAGAGGGTAATAACTATCATTTATGAATTTTATATCGCTGGTTCTAGTCTCCAACATATGTAAAATTGGAAGAGATATTTGAGAGTCATCCTCATCTTCACTACCTATCAGGGAGGGGTACTAGTGAGGGAGGGTTGTGGTAGAGTGGTATCAGAGCTGATGGTTGAGAGATGGTGTGTATTTTGGAGATAGACACTAGTTAGGATCGCATGGGTTGGTTGGGAAATAATATCATCTAAACTAAGTATGTGATGTAAACAAGGGATACTGACTAAGACACGAGTATTTGGGGCCCCATATGATCCATAACAAGGAAATTTATGTTTACTAAACATTATAAAATAAGTGATGTTACTTGTGGGTTCAAGACCTAGTTAAAGATCGTGCATTATGATTATATCTTCTTGTGTTTGAATTGGGTAGAAAATAGAAATTAAGTTCAAATTGAATTAATATATTAACCTTAAATATTATATATTTTGGTTTTAGGATTCCTTAAAATTAATTCTTTTACAAGAATGAATCTAGGTTGAAGTCCCCACAATCTTTATGTAAAAGATGTGTTGTAATATATTCCTATACATCATCAATGGGTAGAGGTCGATGATGACGATGCTTGGATTAGGGAATTCTAAGAGTTGCAGCATTAGGATCTGCATAAATATAAGGTATATGATTTAATGTAGGATACTGAGGCTTGGTTAGAGGGGGTGGATATTTCATTTAATTTGATCCATGCTCTAAGGTAGTACTAGGTTTTTTTGGTTTTGATGATGTTGTATTGGGTACCTTAGTAGTGGTGGTTCTTGTTCCTTAGGGACCATGAGGATTCAACCATTATATGGGAGAGGTTTTTTTATCAGTTTTAGATTGAGTTTTTTTTATTTGACCATGAATGTGGATTATGGATAGGGGTTATTACTCTCCACTAGGGGAATTATAGTGTGTTGGAGTTTAGTATCTAGTATAATAACCACTTGTATTATACTTCGGACCTTTTTCTAAATGTGGAGGCTAGACAAAGTAATTTTTAGGAGGCTTTGCTTCCATATATCCAGCACTAGGCCACCCTGTTCAAGTAGTCAACATTTCTCGAGGTCCTGGTGAGGGAAAAGGTTGTTAAGAGGGTGATATCTAAGATGAGATTGTCTTGGGAGGGGAGTATTAATGAATCTCTATAAATTATAGTAGTGGCTAGAAGTTATAATTTTCCTAGTTAGTATAATATTAAGATATCGGGGAGTTGGTTCTAGTCTTATTTATCCCATTTCTCTAGTACTAGTAGTTCTTGGACCCCTTCCAGTGAATTGAGTATAGTGTTTTTTTCTTATATGGAGGTCATAGACATCAAAATATTGAGTGTTAAACCTTCATTAGTAATTATCATGGAGTTTTAGGCCCTCTTTCGGCTTATCTATTATAGTAGTGTCCTCTAAGAAAGTAGTTATAATACGGTTCTCTATATTTTGATCAATAGAGAGAGGATAGGATGGGTAGTGTAAAACCTTGTGATTCCCTTATCCTTGGGGATAATTATTAGAGAATGGTCATGGATTTGGTCACCATCGATGTTAGAGAGGTCATGAAATGGGTCATGGTTAAATGTATGCCTTAGAGTTTTCAATTCTAGGAGATTCAGACATCATATGAGATAACATCTGCTTATATTCTACTTGGGTGTATGCATTGTTTGATTTAGGATCTATGTACCCCTTCATTTTACCTAATTTATTCCATGCTTTGGGACTTTAGGTGGATAAACTTCCAATTCCTTTGTAATTGACTACATTGGTTATAGGATGAGCTATCTTTTATGATGTGTGCAGATATTATGAGTTGATGTTGGGGTAGTATCACTCTTGGGGAGATTTATAATGTTTATAGATATTGACACATGAAATCATCCTTTTCATGGATCGGATTTATTCAGTGTAGGCTATTATGGATTACATTAGGATATGAATCATATTTTATGACACTGGTGAAGAGTGGGGTATGCTTGTTGGTGAGAGATACCCTTAGATGGGTCAAAGGAATGTTGAGTTTTTTTCATCCTTGATGGCCAAGAAGATGTTGATTTTAGTATAAGATCATTTAGCAGTGTTTCTTATAGTTTTGGAAGAATACAATGATGTCTTTATAGAATAGGTTGAGGCCCCACCCCCTCAATGTGAGATTGAGTTTAAGATAGATTTTTAATCAGGAATCTATTTAATATCAATGTCCCCATATGGGATGGAACCTTCTAAGATGTAGGAGTTGTAGATTCAAATTGATGATCTTCTACAAAGAGGATTCATTCAGCCTAGTGTATCACCTTGCAGTGCTCCAATTTTGTTTTCAAATAAGGCATATGGTGCCTTGTGCTTGTGTATCTATTATCATCACTTAAATTAGGTGATAATGAAGAACTAATATCATCTAATATAGATTAAATATTTATTCAATTAGTTTAAGGGATATATCTAGTTCTAGAAGATCGATTTTTTTCAGGATATCATTAGATGTGGGTGAAGAATGAGGATATTCTAAAGACTGCTTTTAGATGTTTTTATAAAAATTATTATTTTATTGTAATGTCATTAGGTGTTATGAACACTCTATCCTTGTTCATGGAACTGATGTGTGTATTGTTTTGTGAGTTTATAGATTAATTTGTGGTGGTTTTATTGATGAAATCCTTATGTTTTTGGTGCCTGAGGAGGAGTTCATAGAGAATCTTTGAGTTTTTTGGGAGTTCTTTTGAATCAATAACTATTTTTAAAGTTATCAAAGTGTGAAATATGGACCTATGAGGTCTTTTTATTAGGAAATGTTGTTTCTAAATGAGAATTATGTTATGGAAATTCTAATAAAAATAAGTAAAAAATGATTCACATAATAATATTAAAATGGTGAAAATATAAAACTATGAAGATGAACACAGTGATTTATATGGTTTAGGAATAATACTTTCATCCATGGTGAGGAAAAATCACTTCAATATATTCAGAAGCATGATTATATGGTGAATTTTCAAAGTACACAAAACCCTATCTCGAATTATCTCTTAAAGAAACATGGTGAATAGTAACCTAAATTATTATAGTGGTTTTATAGTAATTCCACAATGCTACAGTGTCTCAACCATCCAAGTCCAAGCTATTACGGTATCAGTGGAAAGAAGTCTATGGAGACACAAAATCACTATAACATGTTTTTATAATAATTCTTCACTACTATAGTTCCCTATTAGTATCATAGGATAGTATTACTATAGTTCCCATGCTTCCCCCTATAACCCCTAGTGACCTCACCATAGAGGTTAAACTATGGGAGTTGCGGTATTGTGTGAATTATGGGCCGCCAACGATTGGACCAACTTCATCCAAGGATCCGTCTACACCGGTCCAAAAAAGTATTCATGAATAATTCAAATATTGAGGTGGTTTTTTTTTTGTATCCCTCAATAATATTATAGAGGTATGAATTTTACTTGGTCTTTTAGTAAATTATAGGAGGTTTTCCCCAAAATTCTCTCAAATTATAGTTTTAATGATAGATTTGACTTGAAGGGATCATACTTTCATGTGGACTAACCAATGCTAGAATAATTTTAAGTATTTTATGGAGAATTTTTTCAGTTCTCTGATTCATTATCTATTGGAGGAGGGTTTTGTGTTTTAGGTTTGCTACAAGACTTTTTATCTTGTCTTGGGTTCTGTTTTGATGTAGTAGAAAGAAGTTATCTTTTATGGGTTTGGAAGTTATAACCTCATGAATGTAACTACACCACCTATGATCTTGATATCCTTGAGGTCATTTTTTGTCTAAGGTTGTGGTGGTATTTCCTCATTAGATAACATTTTATGGTCTTTATATATCACAAGAGTCTGAGGTATATCTTCTCCCAACATTATTTGAATTTAAGTTAGTGACAGTGAATGGAATTCTTATAGGATTATGACTTTAAGATTTCCTATACTCTAGGGAAAGAGAATATTATGGTTGACACTTTTAAGGAATTCACATAGTGTTATTACTCATGAGTCTGGTGATGTTTAGAGTTTTATGGAGGATCTTTCCATGATGCACCTTAATATGGGAGAAAATGGTGTTAGAAGGTGTATTTATCATATAACGATGAAATAATATTTGGTGTAGTAGGTGGATGAGTCCTAGTTGGGGGACTCTGAGGTGGAGGCTTGGTGAGATCAAGTTGTTTGTGGTGATGATATAGAGGGATAGACTAAGTATAGTCAACATCAAGTGTTATTTTAAGGTATTATCTTCTTTTATTCAATTATGTGCGATGTGGTTCGTCGTGAGTGCCACAGTTCACCCTTGGTTGTACATCTGGGTGTGGATAAGATTTATCATGCCTTGTGAGTTCAGTTTTAGTGGTTTTTCATGAATATATTTTTTTTAGATTTTGTCTCTTAGAGTTTATATTTATAGAGGGTAAAGGATAAGCACTATATTCCTGATGTGTTTCTTCAACCACTCGATGTTCCCCAGTGGAAGTGGAAGGACATGTCGATAGACTTCATCACTATTTTGTCTCAAGTGCATGGATTTTTTGATATTATATGGGTAATAATTAACTATTTGATAAATTCAACTAACTTCTTATTTATTAAGGAGTTGATCTCAGTAGAGGTTCTGTCGAGGCGGTATCTGGAGGAGGTGGTGAGGATTCATGGGGTTTTGAAGATTATCAACTATGGTTGTGATTATTATTTCAACTATGGGGTTTTGAGAGGTCATTAGTATTCTTTTTATAGTGTCCCAGGCCCTTCTATCCTATTACATTGTGATTTTTGGGTGTTGGGGGCCTTTAGATGGGTTTTAGGAGGGTAGGGGAGGAATTGGAATAAAATATGAAACTGAAGGTGGTGATTCACACTATGAATCACCAATTCATGATGTATAAAGTTTCATAGGGTGGTTTTATAGCTTATTATGGAGTTTCATCTTAGTCTGATTTGCAATGTGAAATGTTTTTCATGTTGTGAAAATTTTTGGTGGAGTATTTTGAGGTTCTGTATTCAAAGGTTTCACAATGTGAAATCCCTCTAGGTTTATTGGATCTAGTGACTTTTTTTCAGTGGATGTGAGCCGCATGAGATTCACAACATGAATTAGCCATTCATGTTGTGAATGATAAATTTCCAGGTTGTCTATAAATTCCATACTCCCTCTAATTTTCCTCATCCTCCCTTTGGTTATCTCAAATTTTAGGTGATTATTTGGTGAATTTAGAAACCCTAATAACATCCAATCCTTGGTGTTCACCCTTGGATTCTAGATCTTGTATATTATCAATTATGGGTGAATTTTCCCTCTCTTTCTCTCTAAGTTCCTATTTTTTCCTTTAGGGGTCTCATATTGACTATGTTGTTTGTAGTTGGAGGTTTTTAAGCTATGATTTTGATGATTTATTGATATGTTTTGGTTTTATTTGAGGATCCTTTGTGTGGTTGGGGTCCCATAGTTCATCCTCTCTTTCTTTGGCCTTGCGTAGAAAATTTGAAAGCTTCTTTTGAGGTAGGGGATTTGAATTATCTCTTTTTTATGTTCATATATGAGATTATTATGCCTTTTCTTTCTATTGGTATGATGATATGAATTGTTATAATAAAGATAATAAACTATATTAATTAAATTGAAAGGGAATTATGTGATGTGCATGTGGTTACCAATTTTCTTGATGTCACTAATGTTATTTCATGTTATAAACTTGTTATGGGATTATACCTTGTAGTGATGGCTTCATTTGGGACTTCCCTTTAAATTTTTAAATACTTAAAGTTAGTATATGAAAAGAATAAATTGATATGCATGTGTATGCTTTACTTTTTGTGTGTGTCTTGGTGACATTGGTTGTGTGTGGCTTGGTGGACTTAGTGGCATGAGGCTTAATGGACTTAGTTCTATATGGATTGGTTTCTTTGTTTGAGATACGGTGGTTTGACATAGTGTTCTCTTGATAGAGATTCAGTATAAATGGTATAATTTTTACATATATAAATGTGGCTATGACTAAAGAATTTTTTGATATAAATTTAAACTAATAACTAAATAAATAAATATTGGTGGTTGGTTTATTAAATAAAATGACTTGAAATGGAAACCGAGTTGTGCCCCTTTTTGTGATGCTTATGGTTAGTTTTTTCATTAGAGGCAGTTCTTAGTGGTGTGATATCATTAGTGAAATGATGGTGTTTTGGTGGTGTTTCTTATGTGAACCCATTAGTGTGGGCTTGTGTGAGACTATTATAATCTTGTATTATTTTATGACTTTCTATTCACCCCACTCGAGTTGAGTAATATGATTGACACCCAGATACCCTATGGGTGTTTTCTCTTACATCCAATATGGGGACGATATGAATGGATGGATACCCCCTCTCCCTTAACCTCCCTTTAGCTATAGATTTTGGTGATACCGGTAGAGGATGATGAGATATGTGGTGGGGGTCATGCATGGTAGGAGGAGGATGTGAGATTAATACCCTACACATTGATGATACACTACTTCCTTGGTTACATGATATGAGATATGTGGTTGGTTTCACAAGACTTGATATTTAGTTGGTTTTGTGAGACTTGATATGTGATTGGTGTCGTTATTGGCGGATATAGAAGGGGTGGGAGCAAAGGATATCTTCTCATTGGGTGAGAGTGAAAAAATAGTGAGGAAGTAATTGTGGGTCACCTTTATCTATATTCTTATGATATTATTTTCCTACTACTAGATGCATTATTTGGTGAGAGAGACTTGGTGAAGTTAGGGGGAACTAGTTGACCTGTGTGGGTGATGGTTAGTTCTATTGTTTTTTCGCCAGGGAATTAGTATGATATTTTTACTTTTTCACAAGAGACCATGGGTATGATCCTATTGAGTTTACATGTTATTATCACCCAACATATATATAAACTATTTTTTAGGTTTTTAGGAGGGCTTTGGCGATCGAGCTGGTCAAAACTAGCTTAGAGCTTGGGCTGTTATAATCGCTACCACATGATTTACTTTTGGTATTTTTTTTATCTTTAGAGATACTTGTATCTATTTTACATTCATGTATTTAGGATATTTCTTGTATGGGAATTTTGTTTATTTATTTTATAGTATGGTTATTTAGTTGGTAATTTTATTTTATGGTCCAGGGATATTGAGGGTAATGCCTCCCATTTGAGTGTTTTATACCCTCAATTATAGTCACCAACCTAGTGCCTACTGGTGGTGACACTCAAGGTTTAATCAATCTTTTCACTATCAGATTAGGAGGGGTGCTGGTGGAGGGGTTCATGATAAGGTGATATCAAAGATGTTGGTTAAGAGATAGGGGTGGAGTTTGGAGTTAGACACTGGTGAGGACTACATGGGTTGGTAAGGAAACAGTGTTGTCTAAACTTAGAATATGATGATAAAAAGGGAGACTGGATCAGAGATAGGATTTTAGGGCCCCTATGATCCAATGTAAGGACCTTAGGCTCTCCAAATGTACTAGGTAAATTGATATTGCTTATGGGGTAGATACTTAGGATAGGTACATGCATCATACTTTCTTGAGTTTTTATTTGAACAGGGTAGCTCTAGGAAGGAATAAATTAATTAATTAAATGAATTAAATAATAAATTGCTATCAGACTTCAGTTTTTCTCCTTTTTTATGAATATGTCATTTTTTCACCACCCTCATATAGTTTAAGTTAGTGAGGTTCTGTAGGCTGGACCTATAGACTTTTAGAGGGTCGATATTGATCAGGAGGATGAGTAGTGGTAGTATACTTTTCATTCCTTTCAGCATCATATTTGGAAAATTATGAGGATAGAATATCCAATCTAGAGATAGAGTATTGGTTGGAGGAGTTGGAGATCGTTTCCAGATTGATTTAATCCTGATCTGAGTACTAGGTTCCCCTAGCAGTTATCCATTTTATGGGAGCAGTGCATCAATGGTGGATATTGTATCTTAGGATATGAAAGGAGTAAGATGTGTTGTAGGCTGATTTCCAGTAGGAGTTTAGGGTTAAGTTCTTATTAACAAAGGTGAAGGCAGAAAAAGAGGTATGAGTTTCTTTCCCTTAAACAAGGAAGCATGAGAGTTTGAGATCTAGAGATTAAGTTTAAGAACCTTCTATGTTTCTCCATGGATTTATTTCTATATGAGGATTCCCAAGTATGGTTCATAAAGGAGGTTTTGTGCACCACCCTTAATTACTTTCCCCATTTACATTGCCTACATATTTGGAGGTGTGGAGGAAGGAGGGGGGTAA
Source organism: Viscum album (assembly GCA_963277665.1). Taxonomy (NCBI): domain Eukaryota; kingdom Viridiplantae; phylum Streptophyta; class Magnoliopsida; order Santalales; family Viscaceae; genus Viscum; species Viscum album. Next base: position 252,739,219 of record OY728128.1, on the reverse strand, counting down.
TGAAGTGGGTGCATTAGTGGGATAGATATCCCCTAGTAAAGAGATAGTAGAGATTTACAAGGTGTAATATGTTAGATACAGGGTCATGTATAACATGCTAGTTGAGGTTTTAATTGATAGGGAAATATCCCCATCATTTGGCATCGTGTTTCTCAGGGGTTTGAAATTCCCATATGTCCACTGGGATATCCCATATTTTTTACTTCAGCTATGGAGGACGTGATCATAACTAGTGGTAGTGACCCTCATCCTTAAAGATTCAATATGTATTGAGTGGTTAGGCCCCCTTATAGTAGCAGTGATAGTTACCATCAAGGTATATTTAGTAATAGAACCCTCCATATTATGTTTAATAGGTTGTTCAGAAAGATTATGCTCATCTAAGAGGATATGGAGTTGGTAAAGGGAATCACCAGGATATACCTCTTCATCAGTGACCCAGACAAGAGCATGGGAATAGAGATCATCTACAACAAGGTAGAGGATCCGACTGAGGCTAGATGCATGTGATGGAGGCACTAGTTCCAAAGGGACCATAGGTTTTTTGAGGTATTATCAATTTATTATCTACCCTAGTTTCTTCTTTGTTTGATTCTAGAGATTTTCACTCCTTTATTTCACCCACCTTGGTTTAAGATTGGGGATTGTATGTGGAGAGTATTTTCACATCCTTAGTGTTATCCACACCAATCAAAGGTCTTTATAGATTATTTGATGTGTGATAGGGATGAAGTATGATGATGGGAAACATCTGTCATTAGTTTGTGTTGTATATGTGACCATATGATTTCATTCTCATAATTTATTCGTTGTATTTCATTTTCATGGTGGTTGACTATTTTCAAAGGAGATTTGAGTTTTATGATATGTAAGGGATGTGTGTGGTGTTTATAGTGGGAGAGGTTTCTTGATAGGTAGTAGGAAAGTAGATCCTTTTCTTACCTTTATGTCTAAGTCATCGATAGATCCAACGAGGACTCGGACTTTGGGGACTCCCAAAGTTGTTGTAGAGTTTTTGGGTGTTTTCCCTAAAGAGGTTGTAACATTACCCCTTCGACATGATGTCAAGTTTGGAATAGAGTTATAGTCGAGTAATATAAGGATTTTTATGGCTCCTTACCATATGATACCCTAAAAGTTATGGTAGTTGAGAATTTAGATTGATGACATGATGTAGAAAGGTTTTACTAGGCCAAGTGTTTCATCATGGGGAGCTCTAGTTTTGTTTGCCAATAAGGTGGACGATAGCCTGAGGTTGTGCATAGACTACCAGAAGCTGAATTAAGTGATGATCAAGAATCGTTATCCTATTCTAAGGATTGATGATCTCTTTGACCAGTTTAGAGGATCTATCTAGTTTTATAAAATTAACCTATGGTATGGATATCATTAGTTCATGTTGAAGGAGGTAGATATTATAACCTATTGGTGTTGGTATGGGAAATTTGAGTTTATAGTCATGTTGTTTGGTGTCATGAACACACAAACTATGTTCATGGGACTCATGAACTTTGTGTTTCATGAATTATTGTACTAGTTTGTAGTTGTTTTCATTGACAACATCCTCATATAATCGAGATTAGATGAGGATTATATCAAGCACCTGAGGATCATTTTATAGAATCTTCGACACCACCAGTTATATGGGAAATTATTCAAGTTCAATTTTTGTATGTGAGAGGTACATTTCTTTATACATTTAGTTTATCAGTAAGGATTAGTAGTGTATCCAAAAAAAAATGAGATAGTTGTTTCTTGGGTAGCATCCAAGAATGTGGTATAGGTTCATATCTTTCTTGATTTCATGGGTTATTATTGGATGTTTTTGTCTAATTTATATTGGATTGTAGTGTTGTTGATTGTCCTATATAGAAAGGACTAGGATTTCACTTGTACTAATCATTATTAGGAAACATTCGAATGCTTTAAGGATCACATGGTTAGATCCCTAGTTCATTAGTTTCCTAAGGAGGGAGTTTTGTTTATGGTGTTTTATAATGAATCCCAATTTGTTTTAGGGTGAATCTTGATGTAGCATTGAGTAATTATCTCTTATGGGTTCTATAATTTATTCCCCTCATGAGTGTAACTACGCCACCAACAATCTGGAGATAGAGGTAGTGGTGTTTTTCTTAAAGGTGTGGTGACACTACCTCATCGAGGAATATTTTGTGGACTTTACAAATTAAAAAATCCTAAGATATGTTTTACCTCAGTGTGACCTAAGTCTAATATAGTTAAGTTGGATGTATTTTCTCTAGGAATATGATTTTGAGATCTCTTATACACTAATAAAAGTCAATGTCATAGAAGATGTGTTGAGCAGAATGTTTTGGGGTGCCTTTTGAGAATATGAGGATGTATGGAGGTCAAGGGAGGCGTTATCAGCTTTTCATCTTAAAGTATAGGAGTTTTATGTTTGAGGATAATTATTAAAAATTATGGTATACCCCACTTTGTTTTATTGGGTGGAGTATTTTCAAATGGGAGACTCATATACAGAAGTGATGCATGATTCTATCATTCATGGTTATGCCCCAGCAGGATAGTCAGAGGGTGAATGACATTGTGTTATATTTTAGGGAAGGATATTTGTCCCAATTGTGGTACATTAGTAATTCCTATGTGAATTTTATGTCTCACATTTATAATTTTACCCTGGAATACCTAATATGTACCATGGATTATGGAGGTAGTTTTTGTGTGTAAGAATGTAACAGCATTGGTGGAGTTCATGGAATGATGTAAAGTCTATCAACAATTAATGGTAGAACATAATTTCCTCAGTGGTTTGTTTCATCCCTTGGATTTCCTCAACCATAAGCAGGAGGACATATCAATGTATTTTTTCACCAATTTCCTTCATTATTAGGGTGGATATAATTCTATATGGTTTATCATGGACTGAATAATGAATTAAGATCACTTTCTAGAAATCCTAGAATCATGTAATGTTGATGTAATGGTGAGATAGTACACATATGATGTGGTGAGGCTTCATGGAGCCCATAGTACCATTATTTCTAACTAATACCCTCAATTTACTTCACACTTCTAGAGGGATTTCATCACACCTTTGGATCTCGATTACGTCATAGAATTTCTTTCCACCCCTGGATGGATTGTAAGATGAAGCAGATCATCCAGACATTGGAGGATATGTTATGGGTGTGCATCTTGGATTTAAATGGGTTTTATTCATGAAACTTACCTTTGGTAAAGTTTACCTATAATAAAATTTATCACTCATCCATTATCATGGCTTCATTTGAGGTGTTTTATAGGATATCATGTCATTCTATATTTTGTTGGATAAAGGTTGAGGAGTCAGTGCTTCTTATCCCTAATATAGTGAAAATAATGTTTAAGAAGATCTAGATGGTATGAGAGTGGTTAAAGGAAGCATAGTACTGCTAGAAGGAATATGATGATTGGGGAAGGGGGACTTTGGAGTTTTAGGTTGGAGACCATGTTTTCTTGAAGGTTTCCCTTAGCATGGTCAGTGGAGGTCTAGTCAGGGAAGAAAGGTCTTTCCATGATTTTTAAACCCTTTAAGGTGTTATAGAATATTAGCAAGGTATCTTATTGGTTAGTGCTTCCACCATGGATGGATAGAATCTATAATATATTTCACATTTCCTAGCTTCATAGGTATCTTTATAATGAATCCCGCATCATTCACTGGGGAGATTTGGATATCGAGGATGATGCAACATTTGTGGAGCGACTAGTTGAGATCCAAGACCATCGAGAGAAATTGTAGCATGGAAAAACTATCCCCTTGGTTCGTGTGTTATGGAGTCATGTTGGCTTGGAATAGAGTACTTGGGAGTGTGAGAAATAGTTGCATGCCCGGTAACTTGATTTTTTTTGAGTTATACCACATTTTGTTTTTATTTGATGATGTGACTTCTGAAACTTTTTGATTTATGATATGTTACTTTTTTAGTTATAGGTGGTGTGTGATGGATTCAAGTATATAAATAGGGTAAAACCCCTTCCCAATCAAGACATGTTATATTTACAACATGTTTTAAAATTTTATAGGTGAGTTAGTGTCACCCAAAGCATAAAATATCTTGATTTGTAGGGTGGATTCCCTTGATTAGTATACATGGGGTAGTGTTATGTAGTGGTTGTGGTGGTTTTTGATCTTTACCTATTTTCTTGATGTTTTCTCTTGATGTTTTTTTTTTGCATATGGTTGTTTGTTGTGGTTTCCAATTACCTGTTGTAGTTGTATTAATGTACTATGAGTTAATTTAATACTGGTATATTAGTATGATTCCTATAGTACCCAAAAATTATGGAATGGTAAATAAATTAATAATAATGAACTCACAGGATGAGTGTTGTTGTTGGAAATTTTGAATAACAAAAACCATGGGATGGTTGAAAGGAATTCTCTAAGGATCATGGGATGGAAATATTGAAATTAAAATGGTAATTATAGAGTGTGTTGGATTGTAACAAAATTAAATAATTAAACCATAATTTTTATTTGGTTTAACAATGAATGAATGATAATTTATAATTTAATCATGAAGAGGATTAATGATGTTGAATCTCAATGCTTGTGTGTTTATATGAAATCTAGTTTCCTATGCCTTATTAGTGGAAATCGAGTGTCATGATTGATGATGGCTACATTTGAGTCTAAGGCTAGGTAGTTTCCCTTATTTTGGTTGTGCATGATATATTATTATATTTTTCTAATTTTATACACTCCACTACATGATTTAGGTGGTCATCCAACACCAAAATGTTTTGGGTATGGGTCTTTTTCCCAACATCCTGGTTGGTGAGGAGTGGGTGGATAACTTCTCCCTCTTCCCTATTATTCTTTCAGTGTAGAATCATGTGTAGCATGATGTGATGGATCCTGGTCTTACTAAACATATATGTATGGGCTATAAAGACTTAAGGTTATAACATATACTTGTATCTAGTTATGGTGAGTACAGTTTCCCATGGGTGTACAAGCATGGGTTGTAGTGTTTTAAGGTATAATGCATGATACATGAGCAAAAATGGATTCCAAGATTGTTATTGGATATGGATTTGATGTGATGGGGAGTGGTATTTATGCATGAGGTATGGGATGAATTATGGAATGGATGGAGTCATAAGAAATTTGGTTTTAGGGTGTGAGAGTTTTAAATCGGTGGGGAAGTGCAAGTGAGGTACCTATCTTACGTATATGTTTTTATAGGGGTATGCTTACATGTATGTGTTATTTGGTGAGTGGGACTTGGTGAGGATGAGATATAGTTTTACCTGTTATGTGGAGAGTTGGTTTCATTTATTTATTTATTGTTCTTTAGTATAGTTTTTCATATTTTCATGAGGGGTTTGACGATGATCCTATTGAGTATACCAGTGTTCTCACCCTACATATATATAAACTATTTTTTAGGTTTGTAGGATCTAGTCGATGATTGAGTTGGGAATTACTAGATAAAAGTGGTTTTTAGGAGATATCAGAATTTGTGATCATTTCCTAGACTTTGTTTTGGTATTTTTAGTTGTTTTCCATTTTTTATGACATTACACTGATATATTGGGATTGCTTATTTATTTATGCTTGGAGTTGATTGGTGGATCTCACCTTATCTCTCATCTTTAAATTTTTATAATGTGGGAAATATATTCCATTTATGAATTTTATACCCTCGGTGTTACTTGGAAATCTGTGGATTATTAGAAGCAAGCTTCATGGGTGATCCCCGTCTTTACTACCAATCTCGGAGGGGTACCGGTGGAGAAGGGTTTGTGACATTATTGATCCTTAAAATATTACATCCTTATAACAACACTCCCCATTAGTGAATATGAATATTTGGAACCATGTATTAATCCATGAGTTTTCAAAGGCCCATCTGATGTATAAATAAACTCACAATAATGCACATATGGAATCTACTCTCCTTCTCCATACAATTCTTCCCCAACACCCTATACGATCCATTCCATGATGGAATAAATTTTTTGAGTGGATACCTATTTAGCCTATGTGAGGGTGTCTCCATCGATATCTCCTATATCCATTGGATTAACCAAATTACAATGCCCTAACCTAGCTGATGAAACCTCATGAATATCTTAACATCCTAGATTTAATATTTTTCATAACCATACTAACTGTTGAACCAATTTAGGGAGTGTTTTAAGGTCAAACTAGCCAAATTGGTTAAGGCACCCAGTCAGATCAGCTTTATTATTTTTATTATATTTTAATATTAGTTTATTATTATCATATATATTTATTAATTATAATATATTTTTATTATTATTCAATTTTCTTCATGAAATAGAACTAATTTCTTTTTCATTATAAATCACACAATTTTTTTGTATTCCTTTATTTTTATTTTATTTGTTTTTCTTGTTTAGGTAGTGTTTTTTCCAAAGAGAAAGATGCAATTCCATATTAAAAAAATTAAGCATCCTCTAGAAACCATTATCCTATAAAATAAGGGTATGAGGAATGTTTCTGATAAAAAAATATTTATTTAGAAAAATATTTTTTGAAGTATTAAATAAATATTTAATTAAAAATTATACAAATACTTTTTTTATAGATTAAATAGTTTCAATATATTTTGAACCTAAAATGAAAATATCAAAAAATACCACAAGTTTTTTTAAAAAAAATAGTTTTCAAGAATCACAAAAGAATTTTCAATGGGTGAAAAGTTTTTTTAAATTTGAAGGTTGTGATTCTACTTTGAGTAGATTAATCTATATTACCTTATAAATTCAATTAGGTAATTCATTTTTTTCCCTCATGGAAAAAATGAATTTCAGGAAATTTTTGGGAAATTTTCATATAATAATCATTAACTTTGAACTTTTTAATTTGAATTTATCTCAAAAGATATGAATCGTAATTTATTATTAAATGAAAATATTAATCCAGGATGAACTTATTATACTATTATGAATTATTCATTATTAATTTACTATTGGATGGGTTATTTATTCCACCAATAAATTATCACTTTAAAAAATGTGCCTATTTATTATGGATTCTTAAATTATGTGAGTTCATTCTCCAAGAGGTAAAGAGAAGTTTTGACTTCAAGTTGGATACAAATTGATTTTTTTTAAATGGACTTTAAAATTTTCAATTTTTAATCTTTTTTATAAAATAGTAACCAATTTTTCATTGAGAGCATTCATTTTAAAAGGTTATTCAAATTTTTTTATTTATAGAATCCATGAGGGAAAATATTTTTGAAATCAATTCATTGTGACATTACTATTTTTCAAACTTGAGATTAATTTTTATCCGCTGAATCTATACTAAGTGGTCGCTTGAGGACAAGAAAAATCTTGAGTGTGGGTGAATTTGATGTGGCCTTCAATTATTACATTTTTTTCATATCACTTTTATAGTTTAAATTATATTTTTAATGTTAAAATATGCCTTTAATTGGTTAATTATAGTGTAATGGTTAATTTTTAAGTAAAATTTTACATTAGTGAATTTTAGGTTTAAATTATAAAATGTGTTGAGATTTGATTTTTTTTATTTAATAATTGTTTTTATTTAAAAAAAATTAATTTTAACTACTTAGAATTAATTATTGTGTTTTGTTAATTTAATATTTTATTTATTTATTATTATTATTAATTAATTAATTTATGTAATCTATATTTAACATTTTATCATTGATTTTATTGTTTTAAACATTTTATATATTTTAAACTTCAATTTGTGTTTTAATTAAAGTAGCTGAAATTAGTATTAATTATATAATTTAAAATTTTAAATGGTTATTTAATTTAATCTATTTATTTTTCATGTATGGCCGATATGTGTGTGAAAATTTGGAAAAGGAGATCGACCATGCTCTACCCCAAGAGACTACATGACTAAAAATTCAACCATGCCAAGTGGGATTTTTGGAAAAGGGAAATATCAATTAACCATGTATTCCATCAATTGACCTCAAGGCCACTATGATTGATCTTCCAACCATGCCTAGAAATTGTTTGACTAAGTATGGGATCGACTGTATAGGAATACTAATTGGTTGTGCCTGTTAAATTTGGATCGAATGTGAAGCAAATATCTGGTGTACCACCTTCATACCAAGCCACCACAAGATTAGATCCAATATCGATGGACCGAAAACATAATGATGATGAAGAGGAGGAATCACTGAGTCAATGGCCAGTGAATCAAAATCAGAGGAGGTTGAATCTGTATTGTTAACCAAAAATCAGTTTTTGATTTAAAGAGGAAACATCAAGGCTAACTGAGATATGAAAATCAGAACAAGGTTACCAAATGTGATGATCTGGTTCCCTTGGATGAAGAAGACGATGGGATTATAATGAATAGAGACATGAAATTGATAATGAATGTGATGTTCAATATCTTTATCCATGTTGAAAAGGATGAGTTTTATTTTTGGATACAGAATTACTAGTAGAGGAAATTCAAACTAGGCTAAGTCAATTCTCCGTTTTAATGCTTAAGATGATGATGATCCACTGATGAATTTTTTGAGAATTCATATTGCAAGTTGAAACCATTGGAGAACCTATATTGAGGATGGTCGTGTTCAAAGGAGAATCATAAGTGATTTTTTTCCGGTTTTTTGTTTTTCAAGTCTAAAAGGGACCTCAGATCTCCCCAATGCACTAATTAAAAGTTTGAAATTTTATTCTTGTAATATGATCAAGAATTTTTCTATTTTAAACTAGAACCATGGGTTCTGCATCAAACAATTTTTCTGTATGTTAATCTCAGGTGGAGAATTGAGATGGAACCAGGTTCAACCTAAGTTTAGACAACATTTGTCTGATCAACATGTTTTCTATTGAATTCTGACCACATTGAGACTCAGTTGAATTAGATCATACATGGATAAAAATTTTAGATTCATGGATTCATTGACCATTAAAACTTTAGATGTTACAAGTGGGTGATAGGGTGCAGTGAGTGAAGAATACAACTTGTTATGTTTTGTCCAATATTTTTATCATCGAGGTTGATATAGACTTTTTTACAGTTGTTGATGCCGATGTGAGTTATGGTTTTGGAAATTTGGATTCAAACGTGATCCAGCTTGTTTTTAGGGATCAAATTTGAGAAGAATATAGCCAAAATTAAGTTATAATTCAAAGGGAGGAGTTGGATATCAACCAAGCTAGAAGATTCTGGATATTTATAGATGAGTGGATAAGGTTGTTTTTTAGCTAGAGATTCCATTAATAAAATTTCATGTGGGTGTTTCATGGTAGTTATAAGATTAAAAATATTTTCATGAACCCATCACAGGAGAGTAAAATAAAGGACCCACTAGGGGCCTCCATCTAGAAAAAGTTTTTGTAATATAATTTTAGACAGGGAGATATATGATTTACAAATATAATTTTGACATGAACACACATAAATAAAGGGGAATCTATCATTTATCATCAGGAGAACACAACAGATAATAGAGATCAGAACTAGAGCTAAGTCACTTGCTTGGGAGTAGAGAATAGAGGAACTTAGAGCTAGATAAAGAAGTGATCTCGATAGAGTAGAATTAATTTTTCTTCCTTTATTTTGCATAATTTGTTTTCAAGATATTTAAACTGGAAAATATTTTTATTAAAAATTAAATGAATTGTTAAATATATTTAGGGAATTAGATCATTATGGATTAAAATATTTTCTTTTTTTCTATTTATCTCACAATTAATTTATACAGTGTTTTCATCTCTGTTATTTATGATAATCACTTCTTCACTACTTTATATACTGATAGGTGATGATGGTGTAAATTTATCCTTTAACCATCAACCAACGTACTGAAAAGTAGAAAAGGTTGATGAATCTATTCTCCATAATAGAACTTTCCTTTTCCTTATTATTGAATAAAAAATCCTTGATAAGGAGAGTTTATTGTATCGTAATGATCATAATGTGGCAATTTGATGATTTGACACCTTTTCTCTCATCACTAGCATAGCTGTAACTATATTTTAACAAGAAAAAAATATTAATAATAAATAGAGATCTATATAGTTCCCTAACTCATCAATTGTTTCGTGTTCATATCTCTTGATCCTATTTCCATTTCTTACATACTACCACCTTTGTTGTCACATACTTTCCACACTTTCATTATCATTCAACCAGTTACATTGTTTTTGAATTGTTTAATTTTTTTAGTTTTTTTTTGGTTTAACACACTCACTTTAAACTTTCTTATAGATACGATACTCTTACTCACTACCATATTAGTTGTAAGTAGAAAGTAGGGTTTTAATATAATTAATTTGACTCAGTTATAGTCAACAACCTAGTGCCTCATCAAATTTTTAGGCCATTATGGTCTATCGATGGAAGACATGATCGATTAATATTTCCCTTTTCCAAAAATCCCACTAGGAATCATCAAATTCCTAGTCATGCGGTTACTTTGGGTGGAGCATAATCAATCTCCTTTTCTAAATTTCCACACATGTATCGGCCATACATGAAAAAATTGCTTAAATTAAATAAAAATTTAAACATTTTAAATTATATAATTAATAATAATCTCAACTACTTTAATTGAAACATAAATTAAAAGCTAAAATATATAAAAAATTAAAATAATAAAATTAAAGATACAAAGTTAAATACAAATTACATTAATTAATTAATTAATAAATAAAAAAGTAAATAAATAAAATATTAAATTAACATAACACAATAATTAATTCACAACACCTAAAATTAATATTTAAAATAAAAATAATAATTAAAAAAACTCAAATGTCAATATATTTTATAATTTAAAACATAAAAACATAATTCAAACATAAAATCCATTAATTCAATATTTTACTTAAAAATTAATCACTACACTATAATTAACCAATTAAAGGCATATTTTAACATTAAAAACATAATTTGAACTAAAAAATTGATATGAAAAAATGTAATAATTGAAGGTCGCATCAAATTCTAACACAATTAAGATATTTCTTGTCCTCAAGCGTCAACTTAGTACAGATTCAATGGTAGAAAATGAATCTCAATATCAAAAAATAATACTACCACAATGAATTTATTTTCAAAAAGGTTTTACCTCATAGATTCTCTCAAGTAGAAAAATGTGAATTCCCTATTAAAATGAATGATCTCAATGAACAATTTGTTAATATTTTTCAAAAATAATTAGAAATTGAAAATTTTAAAGTGAATTTAAGAATTACATCCAACTAGAAGTCCAAAAATCTCTTTACCTCTGGGAGAATAGAATTATATGATTTAATAAGCCATAATAAATAGACACACTATTGAATGGGGTGGATTGATAATTTATTGTTGTAATAAATAACTCATCTAATAGTAAATGAATAATGAATAAAGAATAAAAGAATAAACAGTTCAACATGGATTAGAATTTTTATTTCATAATCTATTGGGATTTGTATCTTAAGAGTTATATTCAAATTTAAAATTTCAAAGTTGATGATTATTGTATAAGATTTTCCCAAAATTTTATCAACATCCATTTTTTCGAGAGGGAAAGAAAAATTATTTAGTCAATTAAATCCATAAGGTAATAAAGATTAATCTCCTCAAAGTAACATCACAACATTCAAATTTAAGAAAAAAATTCACCCACTGAAAATTATTAAATGAATCATAAAAACATAATATTTTGGAAAAAATGAGGGGTTTTTTATGTGTTGTTAATGAATTATTGTTTATCTCAAATTATACCCCTCTATCACACTTTAAACCCATTATTGTCCCCAATGGTGGATCTCAAAGTTGTAGAAACATTTAAAACAATTTATTTCATAAAAATATATGAAAATGCAATGTTGATAAAGATGTTTAAAAGGGTTAACACGAATTCTAAAAGAAATTCCACACTACAAAAATAATTACACATTTTAAATCATACAAAAAGGTCCCTTAGAACCACTACCCAACAATAATAGAACAAAAAAAATAATTTCCTAAATTTTTCATGCTACAAGTTAGTTCAAGAATTATTTTCAAATGAGCATAAAACAAAGAATGCATTTGAATAATTACTATTCAGAATATATTTGAGAAGTAGTAATGAACAATAATGAATTTAGGAATTATAGTATGAATGAAATGACTTTAGTAATTAAATTTAAGTAGTAAATTCCATGAAACTAGCATCAAATTAAAACATATTAACAAAGAAATTTAAAAAATTACTCCCCAAATATGTAAAATATTTTATCATTATTTTACATAAAATATGTCACCTCTATTTAATCCATTGAAAGAGTTCATTGGTTTCATGTTCAAGATCCTAAAAAATGAACAAATCACAATGAGTTTATAGAATTTAAAGTTTAGTAAATAATAAAATAGAGTAATAATTGAGGGAAGTTTTATCCAGTTTCATCCAACTAGAAGCTCCTTCTAGCCTTAAAGTTTAAAATTACTATATAATTTGTAGGGAAATGTCACAACCAACCATGTACTCTTCTTTAGATCACTTAACCTACCACATGACCACATCCCATAGAAACTCCACCTACCACAAAAACACTTTACCTCATGGTCAGTTGAAAACGTCACTATCAAATAAAAATAATCCAAACAAGATAAATATTTTCTACTAAAACTCTAGAAACTTTGGTTTATGAATTCAGGGAGACATGCAACAGAGCAAGAAACATTTATTTAAATAAAAAGTAAAAGAGAAAACTAGAAAATAATGGGTTTCCTCCCATGTAATGCAAGTTTTAATTCTTCATTAGACATACCCTATAAAAATCTATCCATGATCATTTAGTGGGTATGTATTATTTATAGTTTCAACCTCATTGTTTTCTAAGAAATCGTCAATAAGTCTCCTAAATAGGTCTCCAAATTCAATGGCTAAGAAAATTCTCCATGAATTTTCCAAAATAGTAGTAGGTTTCATGCTATTCAGTTCTAATTTACCCCTCAAAACTACTCTATCATCTCTCAAAAATGTTAACAATAGTGAAAGGCACTTTTATGGGTACTCTCAAATAATGTGTGGTTTTTGGGTACTTAGGTGTATCAGAGTGGATGACCAAGGTCATTATCTACGGAGTAAGTACTTAAAAATACATATTAAAGATATTTTGAAAATAAAATAAACACACTACTTACAAGAATGGGGGCTTATTTAATATTTATAAAACTAGAAGAAGTGTGTTGGAATAAGATTGTATTTTTTGAAATTTGATTGATAAAACACAATGAAAATATTTTAAAAAAAAAATAGAATGCATAATTGATCTAACTCTACCACTTAAATTAATTATTAATTATTATAATTTAAATTAACATCATCTTAATTATTATCTCATAATTTTTTAACCCTGTTACTCCATGAGATTTTAACTCAACCATAATGATAAAATGAATTAAACCCTAGGCTAGCTTCAGAACATTAAATTTTAGTACCCTGCTTTGCTTATCATTCCAAGAATAGATTATTATTGGTGGTGAATTAGGGATCATATCCATAATTTAAGTGATAATTAATTAAGTTTATGAATAATACTTGAACTCAATAAATTTATCCTGTTTTTTTTTATTTTACCAATTAAGATCATGTTCTCACAATTCACACATTACTCAACCTTGTGTGTTTTGGTTTAATTGTTTAATTTATTCATTAGTTAATTTTAAGTTAAAAAATAAATTCATAGATAATATTAATTTAATTATAGTAACCCATTGATTCAAAATAAATAGGTTAAGAAGTTTATAATTATATTGATTACTAAGAAAAACTACTCTTACATGGGAAGTGTAGTCATCGTAGAAACGTTTTGTTTGTGAAAAGGTTTAGAATGGGTATAACCCCAATCATATTTCTAATCTTGATTTCAAGACCAAATAGAATAATTATAGAAGAAATAATTTTAAAATAATATAATAAATGAAACATAAATGAATATTTTATTAAAAAAAATACAAACATTACAGTGCAAAGAAAGAGGAGGAGGATTTTATGAGGGGATCCTTACTTTAAGATCCACTCCTATTGAAATTCTTGTATAATTATAGTGAAACAACTTATCCACAGCCATAAAATTCCTAATTCACATAAAACCCCCTCTAAAGGAGAAAAATACACATTTTTAGAGGGGAGGGAGGATAGGGTTACAAGTGGTCACAAGTGTGAATAGAAAAATTCATCCAAATATTTTAATTCAACTTGAAATGACTTGTTGACCTTAAAAACACATAAAATGGTTGTCCTTATAGAATTATGATTTTTGATGAATTTTATTCTCTATTTACTATCCAAATTTGATCCCAATCCAATTAGGGACGTTGAAGATATGGACCAAATGGTGAAGTGGTGTCTAATATGATGAGTCTAGCCTATCTTTGAATTCATGGCCCGTTTGTTCTAATAAAATGAAAGATATAACTAATATGGTCTAAATTGAAGTTTTATCCAATTGAGAGATAATTTCTGTTACAAAATTTTAGGATTAAATAATAAAAAAATATTTATGACTAAAATACTATAGTGCACTTTAAAGGGTTAAAACTGTAATTTTCATAAAATTTTCAAATGAATTATCTAATCCCAGATATACAAAAAATAAAAATATTTAAAATAATGTGAGTAAATTATGTCATTAATTATCAATAAAATATTCAGTAAAAAATTGTTTTATCAAACATCCTAGAAAATCCCAGAATTTGTCAAAACCTCTCTCCTAGTTTCCCTCACACTTAGAGGGTCTAAAAAACACAGAAATATGAGTCAAACCAGCTAAAAATGATCAGTATTTCTGGTTAATATTCCCAAAATATATTTTAAAACAAAAATCAATAAATAATAACATTTTAAATAATAAAATTCAACATTCAAAATTTATTTTTCAAAATCAACAGAAGACTCAAACAAAATATTTTCAAATTCAAACTTGGAATCATCACACTGAGCATATTTTTGGATAGGTAAAAAAATTCAAGGAAGTAATCTTGTTCATATTAAACACAATATTTCTTTCCAATAGGAATAAAACCTAAACTCTCCCAAAATTCAAGGATTTGCAAACAATCAGTCCTAGATGAGAAATAATCCTTTACAAGATCAAAACACTCAGGAAAAGGATTTGTGAAACTAACTGTATATTTAGATCAAGAACATGAATTTCCTCATAAACAAGTAACTAAAGGGTTGGATTTTAAGCCTGAGTGATACTCTTTAACAAATTTATTGGTTTAGGATAGAACACTTTATGATCTTAAGAAATGATTTTCATAATTTTGCACTTAAGTTTCCAAATTATTTCCAGTTCTAGTGTAGAATTATATTCAACAAAACAATCATTAAAATGTACATTAACAGATTCATTGATCAAGTCACCAAAATGATGAAAGTTTTTCCTCATTGCCTAAAATTTGAAGACCTCTTAAGAAACATCTATAAACTTAAAACTCACAAAAACTTGAGATTCTTTAAAAACATGAAAAAAAATTATATCCTCGCCAGCTAAAAGAACTGTTTACCCTTTGAAACATCTATGAAAATACCATTATTGACTTAAAATTGTATTTATAAAATGATTAGTACTTTATTATCACAATACATCTCAAGAATGAAGAAGTTTGTTGGTAAATATATTTTCCCTACATCTACTAACAATTTATCTCCCCACCTATTAGGATAATTGAGTAACTTGTTAGCTAGATGTAAATCAATAGAAGTTGGTTTCATATCCCTAATACCTATATTTTTGAACAAGGAGTATAGAATAAGGTTTATAATAGCACCTACGACACACATGGACCTAATCTACCCACTTTATCATATTCTATAAAAATGATATAGGATACATGTTCTATTAATTTTGGAGTAATATTATTCTAAATAATATCACTATAATCATCATTCAAATTAATTGTTGAACTATCACCCCAATCCCTTTTTTTATCCAAAAATATTTAAATAAATTTTATATAAGAGGGTATTTTATTAAAATATTCCACAAATGTCATGTTGACATTAAATATCCTAAACATTTAAATAAATTTAAGGCAATCTGGTTCATTATTCTTTTTCATACTTTGTGGAAATAGTATGGGAGTGGAATAATTCTTTAGGAATGATAGATTTTCCTCTTAATCCTAAAAAAGCACCTTTTTATTTACTTATTTAATTTTTTCCCATTTCATTTACTTTTATTATTCGACTTTTTCATGTGAAGAATCACCATTCAACTCATTTTGAATCAATCTATCTAAATTTACAACTTTGTGATTTTCCAGATTTTTAATTCCAAATTTATCTTCAACATATATTTCTTCTTTCCTAGTATGTTCCCTAAGTAGTTCTTAATTTTTTATACCTATACTAGTTTTTATCATCATCACATTTTCCCTTGGGTTTCGCTTAGTTGTGTTAGGCAAATTTCCATTTTCTATTCCTCTTAAATCTCAATCTATTTTACCTTGTTTAACTTGAAAATTGTTAATTATATATTGTTGAGAATCCAATTTAGTGATAAAATTCCTAAAAAAATCATCTATATAAGAATTTTAATTTGAAGTTCCAACATTGTTTTTGAAATTGATTCTAGGATAATTTGAGTAATTAGGGGAAATAACAAGTTTCAACACCCCTTGATCTTACCAAGATAGATTTGGGGGTCATATATCCAACATTGTATTGATTATAGAATAGATCATTAACACCTTGATTCTTATCCCTATAATAAAAAGATTTCACATTGTCATCATGATGGATAGGAAGATCACTATTGGGACAAAAGTGATGAGTATGACTATTCATTCCACAATGGTTACATTGTTCCCTAAGTGTTCTTTTATTAAATACAGTAGCATGGGTACTTATATTTACCCGATGGAGGAATCTATTCTTGATTCACTTATGTTGTGATTTTTTGGACTTTTTTTCAAATATCTTCTTGAGTTCATCAGTGATCATATTAGAGAAGTCTCCACAATAATATTGGTCCACTAAATTATGGTTGTAAGGAGTAAGGGCATTGTAAATAGTATCCATTAGAATATGGGGAGCCAACTAGTGGTTGTGACACTATCTAATAATTAATCTAAACTTATCCCATGATTTTTAAAACAAGTCTCCCTCATCCTAGAAAAATCATGTAAACTTATTCCTAAACTCTAGGCTAGTGTTCCTATGATATAATTTAGAGACAAAAGCATTGAAAAGATCATCCTAGGTTTTAAAGTTTTCCTCATATGGGTTCTAAAACCATGACATATCCCTACCCTTGATACGAAATAGGAAAACCCTCAACCTCAACTCTTCCTCACTCAAACCCCATAGAGGTAATTTTTCAATAAAATGGTAGAAATATCTAATAAACTCAAGTGAAACTTCTATAAGCATGCCATTAAATGAGGGAAGCATGGAGAGAGGAGATTGTTTAACCTCATAGTTCCTAAACCTAGGTGATAGCCTTATAAAATATCAATTTATAGACATTTATGGTAGTTATAACTCCCTAATTAAAGTTCCCTTGGGTGCTAGTACTAAGGGTTGTGGTGGGTTTAAATTCTCATTTCCAAGTCTTTTTTGTTCTAAAATTTCCAATTTTTTCATTTATAACTTCTTTTGTTTTCTAAGTTTAGAAACTTTCTTATTGATTTTATTAATTGGTGTTTCAAGTTAAACCTTGGATGTTAAATTTTTCATATAGATTAAAATTTAGTGGGTTTGATGAAACACATAGTTGTACTCCGAATTTTTTTAAACAAATTTTTTTAATATGATTTTTTTATATGATTTTTTTTATTTTTTTGTAATATTTTTTAAATTTTTTTCTTATTTTGGAAATATGTTTCATCCCCAAAAATGGTACCAAAATTTGGAGAGGTTCTAGTTTATTGACTAGTACCGAGTCAAATTAATTGTTTTAAAAAAATTCTTACTACTTAAAACTAGTATGGTGGTGAGTGGGAATATTTTATCCACGGGGAAGGATAAATTGAGTGTGTGAAACCAAATAAAACTTAAAAAAACAAGCAATTAAAAAATAGAGGAATTTATTTAATGATAATGAAAGTGTGAAAATTATGTGAAAACAGAGTTGGTAGTATACAAAAAATGAAAACATGAGCAAGAGAGATAAACACAAAATAATTAATGAGTTACGGAACTAGATAGATTTGGGTTGATTTTTAATATTTTATGTTCTTGCTACAAAATAGTCACAATTATTCCAATACTAAAAGAAAAGGTATAAAATCATCAAATTGTCATATGATGATCATCACAGTACATTTAACATTCCAAGAGATTTTTTGATCTAGACTATGGAAAAGGAAATTTATATTATGGAGAATAGATTCATCAATATTTTCCACTTTTTAGTACTTTGATTGATGCTTAATGGTTAAACTTCCACTTTCATCAACTATAAGTACATAGAGTAATGTAGAATTAACTATCATAAAGAATTGATATGAGAATATTGTACGAATAATAACATTAAAATTAATTGTGAAATCAAGAGAAAAACAAAGAGGAGATTTCAATCCATAATGATCTGATTCCCTAAACAGATTTAACATTTCATTTTATTTGAAACAAAAATATTTTCTAATGTAAACATATTGAAAACAAATATGTGTAATGAATAAATAAGAAGTATGTGTTCTCTTTCAAGACCCTTTATTTCTCAGGATTTAGGTTCCTCTATTCTCTACTCTTAACTAAGTGACCTAGATCCTGTTTTAGTCTCCACTCTCTGATGTTTGTTCCCAATGATCAATGATGGATTCCACTTTTTTTATGTTCATTCATAATGAAATTATATTTAGAGATCATATATCCATATATGATAAATTGTCTCACATTAACTTTTTCTAGATGGTTTCCCCTAGTTTGTCCTTCAATTTACTCTCCTATGGTGAGTGTGTGAAAATATTTTTACTCTTCTAACCACCGTGACACACCCACATGTAGCTTGCTTCAGAGAATCTCCAAATCTCATATGGAAATCTCCATAATCATCTATATTGGTTGATTTTTAACTCATCCCTTAAAATTATAACTTTATATAGGCTATATTCTTATCAGAATTAATTGTTGACAATAATTTGGCTCATGATTGACCCCAAATTTCCAAAACCATAACTCACAAAGGCATAAAAAGCCATCAAATAAATCCCCTATCAACCTCGGTGATCAAAATATAGGACATAAAATAATAGGATGTCTTCTTCACTCACCACACCCTTCCACCCACTTCTTACATATAAAGTTTCAATGGTTTATTAAGCCTTGAATCTAAAAATTTTATCCATGGCCAATCAAGTTCAATCAGGGATTGACATAGTTAGACTTCAATAAAAAAAATTTGGTCAGAAAAAGGTCGTATCAACTTAGTTCAAATCTAGTTCTATCTCAATTCTCTACCTAAGCTCAACATGCTAGAAAACTGGTTGATATAGAACCCATGGTTCTAGTTTTAAATAGGAAAATTTCTAAATACCTTATAGGTATAAAATTTCAATCTTGAAATAAGTGCATTGGGGAGATTTGAGTTCCCTTAAAACCTAAAAAACAAGAAACTAGAAAACAAGTCACTTAAGATTCTCCTTCAAACACAACCTTACTTAACCTAGGTTTTCTAATGGGTTCAACGTATAGTATCAATTCTCATAAATTTATTAGTGTATCTTCATCATCTTAGGAATTGCAATGGAGCTCTGACTTAGCTTGGTTTGAATTTCCTCCATCAAGAATTTTGCATCCAAAAATAAAATTGTTATTCTTTGACATGGTTGAAAATCTTGATCATCGCATTCATTATTGGTTTTAGATCGCTCATTTTCAGACTCCCATCATCTTCTTTATCTGGTAGAACCCAATCATTACATATGGTGATCGCGTTTTCATTTTGGGATCTTATATAGCCTCAAAGTTTCTACTTTAAATCACAAACTAAGTTTCTATGAACAACCCAAATTCAACCTACTCTAATTTCGATTCAATGTTCATTAGATCGGTGATTCCTATTCTTCATATTCATTACAGTTTTAGTCCATCATGATTGGGTTGGATCTTATGGTAGCTAGGATGAAAGTGGTGTGTTGGAGATTATCTTTATAGTTGATACAAATTTAACAGGAATGGTTGATCGGTATTCTCATATGGATGATCCTAGCCTTAGTCAAAAATCTAATGGGAATAGTTGGAATACCAACCACAATGGCCTTTCAGTCGATCGATAGAAGACATGATCGATTGATATTTCTCTTTGCCAAAAATTCCACTGGGTATGGTCGAATGCCTAGTCATGTGGTTGATTGGGGTGGGGCGTCAATCTCCTTTACCAAATTTTTACAGACATATCAATAGTACATGAAAAAAATAAAATTAAAATAAATAAACATTAAAACATTTTAAATTATATAATTAATACTAATTTTTAATTATTTAATTAAAACACAAATTGAAAGTTAAAATATACAAAATGTTTAAAATAATAGAATTAAATAAAAAAATAAATACAAATTACATCAGTTAATTAATTAATTCGTAACAAAAGAAATAAATAAAATATTAAATTAACATAAGAAAATAATTAATTATAAACACTTAAAATTAATATTTTAAAATAAAAATAATAATTAAATAAAAAACTCAAATCTCGACACATTTTATAATTTAAAAATAAAAGCATAATTTAAACATAAAATTAACTAATTTAATATTTTGCTTAAAAATTAACCACTACACTATAATTAAATAATTAAAGACATATTTTAACATTGAAAAACAAATTTTTGTGAAAAAAATGCAATAATTAAAGTTTTTGTTAATGGTTTAAACAATTTCAAGATATTTTTAAACTAAAATAAATTCTCAAAAAATCCCTCAATTTTTTCCCAAAAAAATTGAATTTGAAATACCCATCTAGTCTATTCTAAAATTTCAAGAAACTAGGTGGTCTTTCATGGTTTCCATAGGTTTGGGGTGGTCTATCCTAGTCTAACTATCAACTAGGATCTCCAATTTTCAAAAGAGTGTCTAATTAAAAAACTCTAACCCATCTCGTGTGTTTTAACATTACCAGACATGGATCATTATAGTGGTTTATGTTCTTATCTTGCATCCCATGGTCTTGGGGTTGATTCATTTTGACTGGGTTATTGTGCAGGTACTATAATGGGTAGGCCAGCCTAGAAAATTTTATTTCCCAAGACCAACCTTAAAAATTTTACCCACTCATATAATAATATATAAATTAAAATAAAAAATAAATAAAATTGAAACATATATTTTTATATAACCTTTTTATACTCATAAATTATTAGAACATAAATTAAATAATGGTTTATTATTGTAACTTATAACCTAAGAACTACATGAGATATTTTCATCACCCTTGTGAATAATGAAATTATGGTGATGGTTGATGTAGGAATATAAAACTCATTTTTTAACTAGGTACAATGTGAACTCCAAAGAATATTTCCGTCACTAAACAATGGGTCTTTATGGAATCTGGTATCTAATAGAATAAATTAAAATTAATTAAATGTATTTATTTTTTTACCAACTGGAGAAAATTTATATGATGTATATACCCTAACCTACATGCATTAAGGAATATCCTAGGTTTCATTAAAAAATATATAAGAGAAACCTTTGGTTATAAATATTCACCCTAAATTCCTTTCCATCCTTATTTAATCCATAATCATGGTCATCCCATGCATCGATTACCTTATTGTTCTATAAAATATTGAAATTTATAGGTTTAAAATTTTCCTTGAGATATCTTAATTTAATTTATTATTAAGGAATGAATGTTCTATACTTCTCAATCAAATTTTAATGGGTTAATGAGGGGAACTTTAATTGATAAATAATCCTAAGGAAATCCTCGATAAAAGACATTGTTTTTGAGAAGTGTATGAAAAATATGGAATCAATAGTATGATTAAAAAAACATAGGGGGTTCCATTTTAATTATTGGGCTGGTGGTCATTGAATGGTATCATCTTTTTATATAATCATTAAATAAAAAATAATTTTAATATTCACATATGTATTTTCATTTTTTATTTAAAAATGAAATTGAAAACCAAAAAAAATTGAAAAACATCTATTTGAATTGTAATATGAAATAGAGTCACTAAATCACAAATTTACCCAAATGAAAAAAATTATTAATAATTCATACTATAAAAAATTAAAATAAATTAATTATGAAATGAAATGGTAATATTATTTACCCTTACCCAATAGAGGGTGCAGGTGGTGCTACTAGACCATTGTTAGGATGTGAAGCCTTTCCCAAAGCATCCTGAATTTAGAGCACCAGAAGTTCTAGCATCATAATTACATTCACTAAAATTTTGGTTAGTTTTAGGTGGTTGGGATCGATGTAAAGGTAGAAGGAGTTCATCTATTAATCAATAATATGTTTCCCCCAATGGTATTTGGTCCATCAAAAAATCACATCTACCGATGGTTCTACGGTGGAGTGCTGGGAGGTCTGAAAGTTTGGAAAACTATTAGGTCACTAGGTTAGTAACCTTAATCCTAAGATCATGTCTTTTGAACCTGAGTTTTCAAGAGAGCATGTTTAACTTGTTTGATCAATTATGCTTAGTATTTAATTATGTGGGAACTTCAGTACTAAGTGAGATAGATCAAGAGACCAAGTGTGAAAATGTATAATAATTTATTGGAGAGATGATACATTTGTGAGGATTACTTGTCTTTGTAATTTGGTTATCACCAGTAATCTTCCAGTTATAATAAAATTAAGCAGTAATGTGGTTTCCCCCATTCACATCATACATAGTCTAAATCTTGTTAAAACTTGGTGTTTTTTCTCTGCTTGCCTACATTTTTGTTGCTTGAATTACCATTGAATATTTTTATAGTACTTTATTTTTTTGTACTGAGGTGTGTGTGATAGGATTTATTTGAGTGGTGTGTAAGGTGCAGTGTATACCTACTTCTATAACAGTCAATCGATGGGGGAAGAAAAGTTCCATAGATTCTATTTTCTGATATGATACTATTGTATATGAATTTTGGGTGGGTCTATCAATTGTAATATCAGTGGTATATCAATAGTATAGGTGATCATTTTTTAGGTTTTAATTCACAGGTTCCAGTTTCTATAAACAAGTGATATTAGAGGGTTGGTTCTAAGCTTGTGGTTTACACATTGGTAGCATTCAGTTAAGGCATTGGATAAGGGAAATATTCAGATCGATAAATTCAATTGATCACATTTCGGATTCTGGAAAATGAAGATTGAAAATTATTTTATTTAGAAAGAATAGCGGTTCTATTGTTAAGATTAAAGCCAGTTTTTATGGGGAAATATGAATAAGAGTGATTGGATTCGAAATTTCTTTCACTGGTAAGAATATCCCTTGCAAGGAATGATGTGTTCACTATTTGGGATAAGTAGACTATAGTGGATGTTATGAAGGCATTAGAGGACATGTATGAAAAACCATCATCCCTTAAAAAATTATTCATGCTATGATGGTTGTTTGGATTGAGGTCAATTGAAATAATACCAGTGTAAGATCGTGTGAATGAATTCAACATGATTTGTGGGAAGCTCCAATTAGTAAAGGTTACTTTTTTATGATGTATGGGTGTTTCTACCATTGTCTTCACTTTTGGAGAGTTAGAGTGAAATGTTTACTATAGTTAGTAATTCCAAAAACAAATCTGATCTGGTGTTTGATGATATTAAGAATATAATACCCAATGAATAACTGTAGTGAAGGTAAGTTCACACACCATATAATAGTGCACTGAATACTGATGTAAGGGGTAGGTCACCTCATAGGAAGTAGAGTTATCCAAATAACTCATCAGTAGAAAAGTACCAAGAAAGGTAATGAGAGAAGATCCAAGATAAGTCATTTATTCCTTGTCTTACATACTATATGTTTGGTAAGAAATTAAATCTCAATAAGGATTGAAAAAATTTCTAGGAGAAAACCAAAAACATGTCAACCATCATAATTTTAGACTCCATCAATGTAACTAAAGTTCATAATGGTTGGTTTCTATGAGATAACACACCAGTAGAAGCTTGGGTAGTTAACTCTATATCATTTTTTTATTTAACATGAAATCAAATATGCATGTCAAACTATGTATCTTGGAAGTTTGGTAAAGTTAATATATTGGATAGTAAAGTCTTGTAAGTTTTTGTAAAAGGAGATGTCAACATATGAATAAATAATGGAGGATTCTTAAAACTATCTAAATTTTACCACATCTTTGGCCTTATGTGGAATCTTATTTCTGTTGAGAAATTGGGTGATTCTAGCTATGAAACTATCTTTGAAAATGGACTATATAAAGTTACCCATGGATCCATATTGATTATAATAAGTGTAAAGAATAGGTTCCTTTACATGATAGGAAATTTATATGGAAGTGAAGTTGTTGGAAGTACAATTTTCTATGACTTGGAAGAATGACACTATATTTTTGGTCACCACAGTTAAAAGAACTTAAAAGTTCTAAAGTATAAGTGAATATTGAAGCTTGATTACATGAAAATCGTGAAGTGTGAAATTTGTGTGATAAGAAAGTAGAATAATATGTCTTTTAGATTAGATATTTGAAATCCCAGAGACTGGAATTTAGATCTTGCATGATCATATGTTTAGAGACCTACCCCTATTAAATCCTATAGTGGTTGACTTTTATTTATTATTTTCATTGATGATGATAAAATTATATCTATTTACTTCTTGAATCATAATTATGATGTATTTCAGGTGTTTATTTAGTGGAAATCATTGGTAGGAAAGGAATATAGCCAAAATTTTAAGTTCATAAGAATGGAAAATGGTGGTGAGTACACCTGATGCAACTTCTAGAACTTCTATAAGGAATAAGGAACAAGGAATGAGAATATGGTATCTAGAACTCCATAAGAGAATGGAGTGGCTAAAATGATGAATCGGAATTTTATAAAGAAATTCAGAAGTATGAGGTTTCACTCAGGAACGATTAAGGTGATTTGGGAAGAGGCACTCAACACAGTAGCTTATCTCACTAATAGGAGAGTAGAATCAGCAATTGGCTAGGAACTTCTAGAGGATATGTGGTTTAGAAAATGATTGGAAGTTCAACATATCATACTATTTAGTAGTTTATCATATGTACATATGAATTATAAGGGTCGTGAAAAACTTTAATCAAAATAAAAAATGTATTTTTTTCATTGGTTGTAGAGAAAAAAAAATTAGATATCATTTGTGGGATGGTGAAAGAAAATATATCATTAGAAGTATGGATGTTGTATTTGATGAAAATGTTATGTGGAAGGACCAGAACTTAGTGGAGTAGGAAGTTAAAGGATAATCAACTATAGAAATCTAAGTTGATCAGAGTAATGGTAGTTTTCAAAAACTAGATAACACAAATGTTGGTACAGAAGGAATCAAAATTCAAGATGTAAGACCATTAAAAAGACCAAAAATTTAAAAAGTAGATAAATATCAAGTGAGAGCACTAGAATTTCATGACCGGGAAGTATTAGCACTAAAAGTTTTGGTATTGACATAAATATCATATCCAAGTATCTTAGAGAAATCGATTTAGTTGAGGAGATTAAGTATAATTAGTATAATCATTCGTATGTGAGAGACTAACATGAATTTTTATACTACTAAAAGATGCAAGAGAACCTGAAAATATGAATGAGGTGGATTCTATTAGTAAATATGATTATAAGAAGAGATATAAAGCATGACTAGTATTGAAAGGGTTTCAACAGAAGGAAAGATTATATTTCTCTAAAATATTCTCACTAAGAGTTAAACATTCTACCATAAGAATAATATTAATCATGTTTTCATTGGAAGATCTACATCTAGAGAAAATATATTTTAAGAAATATTTCCTTCATGTTTATTTGAAGGATGATATTTACAAGAAATGACCAATAGGTGTATGGGAAGTTGGGTATCATAATTTGGTATATAAATTGAAGAAAATCCTATTTAGGCTGAAGAAAACCCCATGACATTAAAATCAGAAATTCAATTTGTTCATGTTGGAGGAAGGGTTTAGAAGGTGCATTATAGAACATTTTTGTTATAAAAAGAAATGGTAATGTGATAAATTAATCATATTTTTTTATGTGGATGATATACTGAATTCTAGATTGGATTCTTAGAAAATTCAAAGTTGAAGTTTGATTTTTCCAAAAAATTTGAGATGAAAGATCGCGGATAGGGAAGGAGGATTCTGGGGATGAAGATATAGAGATATATGAAAACCAAAACATTGTTTCTATATTAGAAATATTATATCTATACTATCATGGAAAGGTTTTGGATGGTCATAAGTAAGATAGTATCAACCCCTCTTGTGGATTGCTTCAAGTTATCTGTAGTTTCCCGGGTCCGATTCACTAGCAAGTAACTGAACCTAAGAGCCACCTAGACTCAATCATGCCTCCTTTTACTTCATAGGCTTCCAACTAGCATTAAGGGTCTATAATGGTGTGGTGGAGAGACTATACCCTCATTTTAGAGTGGGGAATAGTGTTAGATAATAAGTAAGTAGAAGAAATATAATAAAATTGACATCCAGAATAATAATAATAATACAAGTAAATAAATAACTGAGAGAATCCAAAACCAAAATCATATCCAATATCATATACCAAAGGATTCCATGACTGTATTCTATAAAAAACTAGGTATAGGATAAAGAGTAGCAGGAATATACAAAATTCTATACAAAAGTAAAAAAATACCAAAAGTTAACTCTAATAGAATTATGAGGATAAGATCAGTTCTATAATCCCATACTCTATCCTGGTACAAAAAATCAAGAATCCATAGTAGGCCTCTTTCTCTTTCCCTAACTGCATCCATGAAGTATGTCTAGGTACCAATCAACGACCTGAATAGAGTGTGAGATATACTCATTAGGCCACAACCAATGATGTCTACAACAAATCTAGCATGTTTGTATAAGTTGTAACTATGTTTAGGTATAACCAGAATAAATTTGTAATGATAAAGTGATAAAATCCAATCTATAAGTATATTTTTTGAAAAGAAGTCAATGTAATGAAAAATTGTATACAAGAATAAAGCATCAACTACAGTATATGTTGGATATATCATGTATCAGATCTATGAGTCCCAAGACCTAGGTCCATTAACCAAGCCATCTTATTTGTGTACATGGAGATCATCCATAAAAAACTTAGTATAATGTAGACCTATATGGGCCAGGACCCAAGGCCATTGAACAAGGAATCCTCTTCGAGTCCAGGGATCTCATCTATAGAAAATTTATTATAGACTTTGGTGGAGCCCAAGGAGTAAGTCCAAGGTGGCCCAAGAAATCTATATCCAATGTAATAATCCAAGGAATCCAATATAATAAGTTTTTGATGTCATGTCGTGGTTTTGA
Source organism: Viscum album (assembly GCA_963277665.1). Classification (NCBI taxonomy): domain Eukaryota; kingdom Viridiplantae; phylum Streptophyta; class Magnoliopsida; order Santalales; family Viscaceae; genus Viscum; species Viscum album. The sequence continues at coordinate 252,711,806 of OY728128.1, read as the reverse complement.
TTCCATACTACGATGTTGGTTCCATACCAAAGTATCTATCCTAAACCATTTTATATAAGGGTTCAAAGGTCTATGTTAGTGTTCATGACTTTGTTAAAAATTAATTTATCACATTCAATTCATTTATCAATTCAATCACAAGTGATAAAAATAGGGGTAATGTTAGTGTCCATGTCACATCACTAACCATTTACATAAAATGCATAATCCAAGTGGTCATCCACCTCAATTTATAATTCCCAATTGATAAATTTTATTATACCTTTCATTTATAAATAACAAGGTTCCATAAGAGCCATTTAACCTTTAACATTTCCTTTTTATTCATACATGGATTCCACTCATGGGTAGTAAGCTCAATATAATCAAAGGGGTGGAATAGTCATAGGCATCCAAATAAACCCATCTTAAGGGGTGTTTTGGGTTGATTTCATCAACTTCCAACCATGCCAAAGGGGTAAAGGTAAATCAAAACATGTTTTACAACATTTAACTTTAAGGTATTTCCCATTTTAGAAGTAATGCACAAATATTATAGCATGCAGCGCTACGACATGAGCTATAAACATCAAAACTTTAAGGGAAAAGGTATAGACCACCTACCTTAGATGGGTAGTATATTCCTCATCTATTATCAGCCTCTAATCCATGCTATAATGGGATAAATTAAAGAAATAGATGAATTCCTTAAAAGTAAGGAATATTAACCCACATGGATTTAGCATTCTATAGGGAGAGATAAGTGAAGAAAAGAAACAAATGAATTAAAGAACTTATCAAGATGGATCCAACAAGATGAATGGAAATTGATTCAGACAACATATGAGGAAGGTGGCTCAAATCCTAGGTTGAATGCCTAAGGTAGATCTCTCAATAAAGGGGAGGCTATTGTTGGTGTGTGAGAAGAGACATAGGAGAAAAAAATGGTTAAAGGTAACAAGGGAAAAGGGGGAAACTTTTCCCTCTAATTAAGGAGCCTAAGGTATTTAAGGCATAAATAGTGGATTTACACTATAAATCCTTCTTTTACAGTCTATTCAAACATGGATTATGGTATAAAAATTATAATTTATGTCATAATTTATAGGTTTACGATATAATCCTGCCTTCCCATACTTAAAGGGTTTTCCCTGTGAAACTCATGGAATAAAAAGATAATTTATGTTGTTGATACATAATATGTAGCATAAATGAGTCTACACACAAACACCTCCTATAACTTCTCTAAAATTGCTAATTCCACCCAAAATCACCCCAAAAGTCCATAAAGGATCCATTAAAAGGGCCCAAACTAACTAAAAAAACCCAATAAAGGTTTAACTAAAATTAAAAGAAAATGTATGTCTCTGAAAAGTCAAGATGTTACAACCTCCCCCTCCTTAAAATAACTCATCCCCGAGTTACCCTTTTGAGGGTGGTTACATTTCATCTGAGAATAATTCCAGCCACTGAACATGTACGTTATCCTCTCTCTCCCAAATCTCATCCTATACATGGTCGTCCTGTCATAGAATCTATACTCGAGGAACTGACATTCTTTTGAGATCCTTATTGCTACTATCAATAATATGTACAGGATACTCCTCAAAAGAAGAATCGATATCAAACTCAACCTCATCAGGATAGAAAACATGATATGGATCTAAATAATAATAGTGAAGTTGTAAAACATGGAATACATCATGCATGGATCATTAACTCTAAGGTAACTATAAACAATAGGCCACCGACCCAACTCACTCCATAATCTTGAAAGTCTTAACAAACCTAGGTACTAGATTCCCTTATTGCCTAAACCTTTGATGATCTAGTCTTATTGAAACATGAAATAATACCTTATACCTTACCTCAAACTCTCTAGTTCATCTACAATGATTGACATAAGACTTATTCCTAGACTAAATTATATAATTATGCATCCTAATAAGTTGTACCTATTTTGAATTCTCTTGAATAAGGCTAGTTCCCAATGGAACTGTCTCTCCTTCCTTTAACCATCATAGGGGTGAAAAATATGACCTACCATATAGGGCCTCATAGGGATCCATATATATAGTAGTTTGGAAGCTATTATTATAAGAAAACTTGAAAAGTGGTAATTGTTTATCTTAAGAACCTTAAAAATCAAGGATGTGTGCTCGGAGCGTGTCCTATGACACTTGTATCATACACTTAGACTAACCATTAGTTTAAGGGTGATATGTTGTACTCAGAAGTACCTATGAACCTAGTTCCTTCTGCCACCCATGCTATATTTTCAATGTAAAATGAGCATTCCTTTCTGATATAATAATATGTGTAACTTTGTGAAGGCATGTGATCTCCTTGACATATAAACTTCCTATCACATTGACTGAAAAGGTATCTTTGATGGGAAAGAATTGAGAAACCTTTGTCAACCTGTCTAAGATCACCCATACTACATCACAACCTCAAGGAGATCTTGGTAAACCTATCATGAAATCCATAGTGGAATCATCCCATTTTCACTAAAGAATTAGTAAAGGATGTAAAATATCCAATGGTTGTTGGTGCTCTATATTCACCTACTGGTAGGTGGAACACTAAGTTACAAAGACAGATATATCCCTTTTCATTCTTGACCACCAGTATAGGTGGTGTAAATCATGATATATCTTGGTAATACCATGATTTATTGCCTAAGAAAAGGAATGAGACTCTCACATCAATTCCTATCGAATGTCTGTAAGGAACCCAGACACATCCATTAATGAAAAAGATATCATCCATGTCAATGACCTGACCTGGTGATGTTTCCTCACCTACAACGCTTTCCCTTAGAACCTATCCCCTAGCATATAAAAGTTATCTCATATTCACCATATAAATAAGTGAAAAATTTCAATTATAACTATGTGAGTACATACTTCCAATAATGGGCATTCACCTCCAAGTGTATCTTAGAAAACAAGGCCATCAACTGCCACTCACTATTGGCCTCCTAAAATGCCTTTTTCTGAATCTTATAACTCATAGACTCAGCCACTATATTTCCCTTCAAAGGCATATAGGCAATCCCAAAATCAAATGAATAAAGTTATTATACCCATATTCACAATATTATATTTAAGTCACACTTTATGAAGATGTATTTAATTCTTTTTTGATCCATAAACACCACAAATGACTCTCCAAGAAAGTAGTGCCTCTAACAATGTAAGGCATGAACCAAAGCTGATAACTTGAGATCATGAATCAATTAATTTTTCTCATGAGGTCTCAAATGATGAGTCCCGTATACCATGATTCGACCCCCTTGCATCAAAAATGCTCCCAGCCTGATGCCTGATGCATCACAATAAATCATATAGTCTCTGTTAGGATCATGTAAGATTAGAATATGAGTTAAAGTAATCCTTAATTTAAATTATTAAAAGGCCTTATCACATGATTCAAACCATGTAAATTTAACACCTTTCTTATTCAATACTGTGAGTGGTGTTTCATGGCATGAGAAATCCTTTATAAATCACATATAATATCTAGCGATTCCTAAGAAGCTCTGGTTATCAAATAGGTTCTTAGGATTCTCCCAAGAAACCACAATTCTAAAATTATTTGGGTTAACTAATACTCCTATCTCTGAGATTATATGACCCAAGAAGAAAACCTTATCGATCTAAAAGTGGTATTTTGTGAGACTAGAATATAGAATATGATCTCTTAGTGTATTCAGTATAATATCAAGATGTTTGGCATGGTCATGTCGAGTGTGAGAATACACCAAGATGTTTCCCATGAAGACTACCAAAAATGTAGCCAAATATGGGTAAAAAACTTGATTCATCAAATCCATGAAAACTATTGGTTCATTTATGAGACCGAATGGCATGTCCAGATACTCGTACAATATATATCTACTACGAAATTTTGTATGTGGTATACTAATAGTCTAACATGAACCTGATGATATCCCAACCTCAAATAAATCTTTGAGAAAACCCTCTCTTCTTGAAGATGGTAAAACAATACTGTAATTTTAACCTTTTAAATATGGTACATTAGCGATGGATTCTCATCGTTAACGTGTCGTCATGGAAAATGGAATCACAATTATGTTTTTTTTGTGATGAGTCATCACAAAATAATATTTAGTTATGATGGATGTGGTATCCATCACAAATAATAGTGTTAAGTTAATTTAAATAACCAATTATGATGTCTCGTCACATAAAATTGTTATTTGTGATGGGATTTGAATCTATCGCAAATAAGCTCAATAAAATTTTAAAAAAATTAATTCTAATAGATATAGTAATCCGTTAAAATTTATATTTAAAAAAATTAAAATAAGATACAATAAAATAATTAAAAAAATAAATGAAATATATATATATAATAAAAACAAGCATAACATTATTACATCATTTCAAACATAATACGTTTATAATCCCAAAATACATTATAGTTATAAAAGAAACTAAGCATCAACTGGTATCAGGTGGAGAAGGATCCCTCAAATGGATAGGGGGGAACTCCATACCTGCACTACATGCAAGTTGTCACATATAATCTAACATCTACTCATCTCTTTGACACTGCTACTCACACTCCTCCCCCATATATCTACATCCACTATATCATCTCATCCTGAGCTCTCAACCTATCATCATATTGTGGAGTGGATGATGATGATGACTTTGGATGATCTCCCTTCAAGCTGACTGACGATATCATAGATGTACCATAATAACTAGAAGGTTCCAGTTGTGAAAAAATACTAATCACCTAGCCTTTCTCGACACCATGCATAGTCACTTGTATCCAATCTATGTCATCAAAACCTAACTCACAAGTGGAATATTCTTCACTCTTGGCTTGAAATTCCAAATTTTGAGTTAATATCCATAAATTTTGTAATAGCTTTAAGTTTTCTTATTTTCCATCCTAGATATAAGGCCTCCTCAGCAAATTTCAACAAATTTTAAAATTGATATGGTTCTAATTCAGGATTTGAAATATCATTCTGATTTGAGGTTTCCTAAAAGACGGGCCAATAGCCTAATGTACTAAATTAAAAATGATGGATCTAGAACCATTTTTTTTATTTTCTATTGATTTTTTTCACCATGTTGATACTAAAAAATATAATCTTTCTAAAAACCAAAATGCAATAGATGCATTCCAACATTATCAATTATTTTGAATCTCCTAAGATCATATTTCTTACATGGATATTTAATTATTCCTTTAGAAAAAAATTCTGAATCTGACAATGCAAATGTTATAAATGTTTCAACACCCTCAATGTAGATAGGGTTTATACCATATTCATTGGGATTTTTTTGATGATTTATCCAATCATGATCGTGTAATAGAAATGGGTGTCTACTTTTTTAGTCTATAATTATCTTAAAAAATAATAGAAATGAGATTAGTTATTACTCATTGTGACTAATTAAAAATTATTAATATATTTTAATTGTGGATAATTAGTATTTCATATATTTTTTTATACAATTTATCACAAATTATCATAATTTACTAATATTTACAAATTATTAATAATATTTATAATTAATAATAACATTTAATAATTATTACTAATATTGACTAATTATATATTAATTATTAAAAATTATGTAATGATTATTACTTATTATTTTAATTAAGACTACATTTATACTAATTATTATGAATTTTTAATATTTTTTATTGTTTTTTATATTTTTTTCAAGGTATAAAAAAAATAATGATTATTTCAAATATTTTTTAATTTGTACTAATTGATATAATTATTTATTAAGTAATACAAATTATTTAATAATTATAACTAAATTTTTAATAAATATTACTAATTTTTAATAATTACTAGTATTTCATATATTTTCTTTTACAATTTATTACGAATTTTTATAATTTCCACAAATTTACAAAATATTAATAATATTTAGTAATTAACACTAAAATTTACTAATTATTAATAATATTTCCTAATTAATTATTAATTATTACAAATTATTAAATGATTGTTACTAATTATTTAAATTATCACTACATTTTTACTAATTACTGATTATTGAGAATTTTTAATAATTATTATTATTATTTATATTTTTTTAAAATGTATTACAAGATTTTTACTAATTATTAATAATTAGTTATTTAATAAATATTACTTATTTTTAATTATTATTGTTTTTCATTAAAATAATGTTTATAATGTTTTTTTAAAAAAATTCTTTTCTTATAAAAAACGTTTCATTAAATCATTTCTTTAAATTGATTTTCTCATCATTTTTATAAAACACTCATTTCCTATTTATTTCATACATTATATATATATATATATATATATTACATAATTTCTTAATTAAATATATATACATCAAATATATTTTTATATGTTTTTAAAAAAAATATACATATCAAATCTACACACATACACATAGATATATATATATATATATATCAAAAACCTTACATGTTTTTTAAATGCTTATATATGTACATGTTAATATATAAATTTATGCATATTACAAAATTTATTAATCAAATATGTATACAATAAATATATTTTTACATGTTTTATAAACAAATATACAGATCAAATCTATATAAATATATATATATATATGTATATATAAAACCCTACCAATGAGCGTGTACCCAAATGGTACAAGCTCCTGCTTGTCATCCAAAAGAACCAGGAACAAATCCAGGCAGGGAAGAACTTTTGGGGGCACTGTAGCAGTGGTGACATTGTAGCGGCGGAGGCACTATAGTAGGCACTGTAGTGGCGGGCGGTGCTGTAGCAGGCACTATAGTAGTTCGGGTACTATAGTAGTATTGTTCACTGAAGTGTCCTTTGGTCCAAAAAATGGGCTTTCAAGCCTTGTATTTAGGCCACTTAGCTTTGGGACTTCAAGCTATATAATGGGTCTTCCTCTACCCAGTCAAAAGAGTTTTTTGCTCTAATAATAAATTGAGGTTTCGGCCCCAACCTTTAAATATATATATATATATATATCAAAAACCTAACACGTTTTTTTAAATGTTTATATATACATATTAACATGTTAATATATATATATATATATATTACATGATTTCTTAATCAAATATATTTTTACATGTTTTTTTAAACAAATATACATATCAAATCTATACATACATACACACATACATGCATATATATATCAAAAACCTTACACATTTTTTTAAAACATTTTTATTTGTATATTCACATGTTAATATATATATATATATATTTCATGATTCCTTAATCAAATATATATACATCAAATAAATTTTTACACATTTCTTTAAACAAATATCCATATCAAATATATATATATATACATATATATATCAAATACCCAACATGTTTTTTAAACATTTATATATATATATGTATATTCACATGTTAATATATATATATAAATATATATATATATATTAAATGATTTCTTAATCAAATATATATATATATATATCAAATATATTTTGACATGTTTTTTAAACAAATATACATATTGAATCTATATATACAAACATACATGCATATATATATATCAAAAATCTTACACATTTTTTGAAGCGTGTATATATGTATATTCACATGTTAATATATATATATATATCCAAAAATTTACAAAACTATATTAACATATTTTAAATAATTGAAAACCAATCATAATATAACAATCAAATAGGGTTTAACATCATGGCCATAATCGAAGAAATATTATAATTCATTAAAAAATATATCACCATAAGCATGTAACATAATTGAATAATTAAATAGATTTATATAAACTCTATCAATACCAAATATTCTAATAAATAATTTCCATAATAAACATATTTCTAATAATAACATAAAATAATAAACTTGCAATAACCCTAAATTAAAAATAGAAAAATCTATTAAATATAAAGGTTAAATAATGAGGAAAATACCTCAAATCGGTTGGAATCAACTTGTGTAGATCCAGTAGACACCCAAATAGGGAATAATAACTTTCAGTAACCCTAAATACCAAATAAACCATAAAAATCATGTAACTTTTTTACTTAGGGTTTGACCAAAATAATTTTGGCAAGATTGAATGGGAAATCACAAAAATAATGAAAGATGAGAGAAGAGGAGCCCGTAGTTGGGGGATTTGAACCCAAATATGTAAGAAATGATGTGCTATGGAAGATTTGGGAGGGTTCGTTTGAGGGTTGTGTGATGGGAACACTGCACGATGGGGAGAATCGAGGATGAGGGGAGGAGAAAGGGGATCACATGGTTTTATTTAATTTTTAATTGTGACGGGTTAATAGTGAATGATTTTTTTTCATTGCTAAAGTTAATTTTCGAGGACCATTTATAACAAATTTCATTATCCATCACAAAAGGTCTTGGCAGGATGACTATTAGTTATGAATAAAATAATCCTTCACTATTATCCATCGTAAATAATGTTTCCCATGGAATGGTGTGCATGCATGCCAAAGGTATATTTTATAGAGTTACATTTACCATCACAAATAACACATATTTGTGATCGAAAATGTTCTCTATCACAAATAACTATTTCTACAAGACTATTTGTGATAAGTCTCTTCCCTGTTACAAATAACCCATCGTAATTACCCATTTTTTAAATAGTTAAATAGGTCATATATACGAGATAAAGGATACTAGTTCTTAACTATAATATGATTTAATTTCTAGAAATAAACATACAACCTAAGGGTCTCATCCTCCTTCTTAATGAAAAGCACAGAAAAACCCAAAGGTGAAGTATTTGGTCATATAAAACCCCCATATTCCAAGTCCTCAAGCTTTCTATTATGATTCTACAACTCGGTAGTATCCATCCGATAAAGAGGAATGGATACCGGTGGAACTCCTAGAACTAGATCAATAATAAACTCCACCTCTCTCTTAGGATGTAACCTAGAAAATTCATCAGGGAATACATCACTAAAACAATCAAATGTTAGTGGAAAATCTATTTGATGTATTCCCTAATCATATAAAAAGATACTAGAAAAGATGTTTGTCACTCCACCCATCCCATAATGTTTTGGTATATCTCAGATCTCCTGGACATCTCATTCACCTTTATGAGTATAATTAATGTCATCAGGTGATGTGAAAAACACCATCTAGTGTTAAAACTCAACATATACATGGTAAAGAACCAACCAATACATCCTAATAATGATGTCAAAACCTATCATCTTAAATATTAAGAGGTTCCATGAAAAATTATAGTTGCCTACCTCAAGGGGGGATTCCTTTTATTTCCATATACTTTCTGATCAAATTCCCAATGAGGTATCAAGTGTCATCACCCCATAAATTTATTAGATCTCGATCCCAAGACTCTTTACAATATATACAGATATAAAGGATTGTGAATCACTTGTGTCAAATAAAATAGACATGAGAGTAGAGGCTACTAGAATCATACCTTGAACTATGGAAGGATAGACACTCAGATCCATGGGTATCCACATTATTGTGTATATATGTCCTGATCCATGACCTTGAGATACATCTAGACTACCCTAAGAAGGTCTACTCTACTATAGTTGTATGTCATTTCTCTAGATCCCTTTTCCATGACCACCTCCTTGTCTTAAATAGTCGTTAGTACTCCATCTACCCTCCTAGAGAGGATCTACTGATCCCTCTCCTGAAGGTAGAGTTGGTGTGGATCCTCTTCCACTAGAAATAGGTGGAAATATTTGAAAAAAACCTCTAAACATACCCTATTCTTCCGAAATATCTTCACTCAATAGAGGATCTATCATACTGGAGCCTCATATAACCCATCTTACCACAATGATGATAGATCTCATGGCTATCTAAGCACACACTCTGGCTATTACTGCCTCCTTGGGAAAACTCAAAATGATGCTTCATACCGCTAGATAAATTACTGCTCTGTCAAGGTACTAAAACACTCTTTCCCATACCCTCAGATTCTCTAAGGTTATACTGGTGATGAGGTCCTGGTTTTCTATCTCAGTGATGGTAGTTAAAAGAAACACATTCACCTAAGACCAGATGGAATATACAATCTTGTACTCAAATTGTCTATATTGGGATAGCTTGTCACTAAGGAGGGTGAGAAAAAATCTAAAGATCTATAAAATGATCTAAATAATACATAATATATAGAGTTCCCAACACCAGGTGAAAAAAATCTCTAACTCTGTCATCCCTTAGCATCTTAGTAATTAAATAATAGAAAAAGGTTGTATGGAAATCCCTACAGACCATAACCTGATTCTAGTTATCCCGGGTCAAAAAATCCCACCATCTCTTTACTAACCCTCTATGAATATATGTTGAAATCTTGACCCACCTATCAAGAGGTGTCTCTATATGATCTAAGATAGATAACATGGACGCTATCCATTAATTAGCAACCTTAGGACCACCATACCCTAAAAAATAGGTGGATGTTACTACTAAAACTCATGAATCAACTCTACCATAATCAGAGAAGGTCATAGGGAACCCTGCATTGTTTCAATGAGTCATAAAAAGCCTCCTTGAAACCGGTCATCATTTCCCAAGTTAGGTATAAAAACAGGTGTTGAAGGTGGAACTATTGGAGTTAATACTAGTGGCTCGGGTCCCACTACCTTCATAGCATGGTTGTCTCCACCCTCCTAGTGCATGACTCAAGGATGTCATGAAGGAAAATCTTTGAAATGCCCAGAACATGACTTGGAATGGTATTTTATACTAAAATGATCACATGTAAGAAACTATGACAAGTATAAGCCTTCTTATTCATAATTCACATCCCTCTGGCTGCTCCTAAAGCTAGGTCTAAGTGATATAAAAGATCATAAAGGTCATGAGAGATACTCCCTACTTCCCACTACTAAGGTCGAGTCAAAGAAAAGTTCAATGTTTCACATCATGGTTTCTAGTATATGGAGTTTCAATTGCATGTTATATAGGAAGACACACTTTAAGTTTCAATTGGAAACCCCATTTAATGGAGACCATTTCAATTTAATAATTTCAACCCAGTTGTTCATATACACATATCATAGTTTAGTTATATGGGTTACCATTCCCAAGTTATAAAGTCCTATACTTTATAAGTTACAATTGGAACATCATGTATCTGAACCTAGTCTTTTACGATGGTTAAATTATATAGATCACCCTTCCTAGTTATATATGCGCACACACTCTTTAAATTTCAATTTTCATCCATTTAATTTTAACCACTAATGTTTCAACTCATGTGACCAATGGTCCATAGATAAAATATACCATAATTGGAAAATTAATTTTCCATGGGAAAACCATTTAGGTTGATGAAAACACGTTAATTAACCAATTATTTATCTTTTACTACAATAAATTTTACCACAATTTTAACATAACAATCAAGGCACCAAAACATGTTGTAGGAAATACATGCGATAAAGTAAATATTTCATGCCATATACATGACATGTGAATCCTCAGGTTCCTAGAATGATGCATGAGGAAAACCCTCCTTTATCTACCATAAAGGGGGAAAATAAAATCCATAATAATAATAATATCTCCACAAATCATGTGTGTCACCCAACAGTGAAATCAAGAAAACTATAATAAGAAAAAACTAGAATATCAAGTCTCATCCCAGGTAATTTTTCTTTTCCCCATACATGAATTAGCTACTCCCAGGAATAGAAGCATTAACAAATTCCAACACATTTCTAGTCTCCCATCTACCAATCCCAAAATAGTAAGACAAAAGGAAAAGAATCTCTGATACTGCTTGTAGCATCTTGGGTCTAGTTCACTAGAAAGTTACTAAACCTGAGAGCCACCTAGCCTCAAGTACCTCCTCATATGCCAGAGGCTACTAACTAGAAGCAATGTTCTATGATAATACATGGTGATATTATACCCTCATGTTAGAGTGGGGTACAATGGTAAATAACAAATAAGTGAAAGTAAGATGATACAACAGTGGAAGTATCACATCCAGAATAACAATAAATATCCAGGTAAATAAATAACTAATGGAAGACAAAATGAAAATCATATCTAATATCATATACCAAAGGATTCCATGAATTTATGATATAAAAATGGGGTATTGGGGATAAAGTAGCAATCATATACAACATTCTATACAAAAGTACAAAAAGACCAAAAGTTTTCTCCAATAGCATCCTGAGCATAGGCTAGATCCTCTACTCTCGTACTCCATCCTAGTACATAAAATTAAGCATCCATAGTAGGTTGCTTTCCCTTATCCCTATCTATATCTATGAAGTTTGTTTGAGTATCAATCAGTGGCCCAAATTGGGTGTGAAATATACTCGGCAGGTCACCACCAACAGTTTCTATAACAAATCCAGTCTTTATATATAAGTTGTAACAATTTTCAAGTATAACATGAATAAAGATGTAATGATAAATTGATACAATCCAATCCATAATTACATGTTGTGATAAGAAATATATACAATGAAGAACTGTATACAATAATAAAGTATCAACTAAAACATATGTCAGATATATCATGTATTAGGCCTATGAGGGTCAGGACCTAGGTGTTAGAGTTTGAGTCTATGTATTAGTACTTTAACATTTTTTGTTTTGATAAATTACTATTTCCTCACATTTATTAATTTGTTTAAAATTTAATCATTTATTTTGTGAATGTATTAATTTTTTAATTGTTCAATGATGCTTTAGTAAAATTTTAATTTTATACTTTTCATTATTAATCATTTATTTAAATACTTTAAGTGCATATCTTATTTATTTTGTTTTACTAAGTATTTTTTGGGGTGTTTTTAGTTAAAAAATATATATCTAATCATGGATAGTCACATGGGTCATCCATTCAACCACATAGGGGACCAATGGTTATCCCCATGGAAGATCTATCCCAAATGGGCTAGCCATGGCGGAAAGTGGGTCAATTATAGGCCCGGAATCATAATACAAGGTGCACACTATGGCGCATGGGGGGAAACGGGCCGGTCAACCACATATTATGTGTGTGTATGTGTTCCAAGTTACAACCTTAGTGTCAGATCGATCATTCATGGGGCACACTTGTTTAATAAATCATGACTCAATTTCAACAAAGTCCTATGTAGGGATCAAGAGTGTGTGGTAACTATTCCTCTATGTTTAAAAACTAAAACATAATAATTATTTTTCAATCAAATTTATCTAAGTATTTGGATGGATAATATGCTTAAATTATTCAAAATAGGACATCCTCTTCTTCCTCCCAATCTTTATCTGAGAATTCCTATTCACCAAATTTATTATTGATATACCATGCAACCAGTAGCAATGCTCCATACAAGATCCCTTACTGCTTCATACTTCACCATGATCAAGAATCTCTAACTCTTCAGTGATGATTTATTGGTGTGAACATCAATATAAGATCCATTTCTTCATTCACATGATGAAAGTACTACAAACCTTCACTAACAGAATCTATGTTCCATGGTAGCACCTGTTCTTCAGTGTGGTAGTAGTATGATTCAACTTTTAAAGAAAGTTTCACCTAGCCTGCCTTGAATGGTTGATCACTAGACTTCTTTGGTATCTCCTTAGTGATAGAAGTACCACTCCATTCACAATGGTTGACCACAGGGCACTGTTTATCTGATGGTGGATTTAACATTGTCTATGATCAACTATATATTTCCACTAAGCCTTCCAATGGTAGAATCTATTTCGTCCTAATGGTAGTATCACGTTCAATCATGGTGGTAACATGATTCCATCTTTGGTAATGGTAGGCCTACATCAATGTAAGATATGTTCAATCACAATGGTCGACCACCCAGTTTCTATTCATCCATCCACAACATTAGATCACTTCTTCAAGGTGTATCTCCTCCCCAGTAGAAGTACCATCACCATAATTTCTCAAAAGATGTTTATTCTTTAATGATGGAACCTTTCACCATAGCATACAATGGTATCTCACTCAAAGTTATCTTTTTAGCGGTAGAAACATTATTCTACCGCTAGGTGTATCTATCTACCATTAGTTCAAAAAAAATATAATTCTTATTGTTTTAAGTGTGATAATTGAAATAAACATTTTAAATATTTTTTTATTATATTTTGATAAAAATATATTTACATGTTGTGTAAAAATTATTTTGAGTATATATAATTTTTATATCACACACATGTAATAAATTACATACATATATTTAGAATACTCTGTTTTTGTGAGTTTTTAATATTTCAATAAACTAAAATTTAATTCATATTACATTTAATTTAATTATAAATCTGTATCATATATTATTGTTTTACTTATCATATTATAAGTTTTATATCATTATTTCACATAGAAATAAATATCATGAAAGTTATTTGGTATTGATCATGAATTTTCAAAACAAAGGTAATTGTAATAATATGTTTTGTTATACGCTAACCCATGGAATGCGGTGATTGCATCACTTGATTCTATGAGAATACATTTTAGTTAATGAAGATAGATTAATCTGTTAAAGATGTGTTCAATGAATAAAAAAACTATATACAGCTTATTCAACAATAACTCTAATAACTGGCTAGTAATGCACATTCTTGTTACTAATTATATCAAGAAGCTATTCGACTTCTGTTTACTTAACAATATAATGAAGTGACTTCTATTTTTCTATCCTCTACTATTTTAGTGATCTATATCATTGAACTTATTTATCCTCATCATTAAATCTTTTTTAAGGTTTAATTGTTTTTCTATTTTTATTTATGTAATCTTTTTCTTATCTATTTGTAATATGTTTGTGTCTGGTTTATGATTTTACCAATAAAAAATAGGTCTTTTTTTTTAGTTATTCCACCACCCAAAAGTAAGTTTTGGGTTGTGACTCCCAAAAAAAATCAGGTCACATGCTAGGTTAAAGACTACTGTAAAAAGTCTGGGTTTTGCCTCCAAGTTTTTGTAATAGGAAGAGTTTGTAACATGTTCTCACACTTTTAAAAGTGAGTTTCCTAGTGGGTACCAATATTCTCACAAAGTAAATAATGTTGAGGAGTGGAATAAGATCTTGGTGATATGAATCACTATAAAATATTTGTGTTCTTAATTTTTATTTTTATTTTGCACTATGTATCTTGAAAAAAGCACTCACAGAAGATTATTAAATTAATAAAACTCTGATTTTTTTGTCTTTAACTTTTAAAATGACTATTCAACCCCCCCCCAGTCATTATTTCAATCAATCACAATCCAAAAATTGGTATCATAGCCTTGTCTTTAATGGGTGAGCATCTATGATTATTCTAATATGGTACTAAACAATTGGTATCATAGCTAAGTCAATAGCTCTGTGATTAGTTAGCATATGTGTTTATTATAACCCTTCTAGATATAGTTATGTTGTTTTTTTATCTATGCTATCCTGATTTTCCTATAACTAATAGTCTAAAGAATTAAATTGTAGTTATGTATTATGGTAGGTGCCAATGCCAATGATGGATGGATTCCACAAAAATCATTATTATTCGTTGGAAGTGACTATGGATAGTGGAAAGACAGAATGAAAACCTACCAGAAATTGTTAAGTGTGGATCATTGGAATATCATGGAGGGTCCATATCAGCTACCTAAAGTTGATCTAAAGACACTTGTAGGTAATAATATGACTAAGTTTTTTTATTATAAATTTAAAAAAAAAGGGTATCATACTCTAAGTAAAAGTGTTTATATCCATGTCTCAACTTGTAAGACAGCCCACAATATATAGAGAATACTTCAAGTGACTCACTATGGGACTGAAAATCTCAAGATAACTGAACTAATAATAATCCAACTAGAATAATAGGACTTCAATATGGGAGATGAAGAGTTTTTAAATTAGATATTTCATCGGTTTACAAGTATTAAAAAGGGTATGAGTTCTCTTAGTGAAGTACTAGACAACACATCTCAATTTGAAAGAGTATTTAGATCCCTAAAAAAATATGGCATGAAAAGAATGTGTATATCAATGAGGGTAATAATTTTAAAGAGTATACATTAGATGAAATAATAGTATCTTTATTGTATTATGAGTTAGAGTTAAAAATCATTGATGATGAGGATTATAAAAGGAGAAAAGGTATAGATTTTAAGTATAATGTTAATAAAATATCTAACACTTTTGAATATAAGTTCCATGAAAGTGAAAAATAGATGGCTCTCTTTAGCAAGAAGTTTTTCGAGTTCATGAAAAACAAATATCGTAAGATAAAATTCAGAATAAAGTTAAAAAAAGGATTACAATAAAGGTAATTCTAATAATAGTAATGATATTTTAGAATTAACCTATTATGAGTGTAGGAAAAAAGGTAACATTAGGAAAGATAGCTTCGAACGCAAACAACCAATTAAAGATAAATAGAAAAGGATAAAAGAAAAATCAATCTTTATTTGGAGTTTGGGAATACTCAAATAGTTTCGACTCAAGTTGTGATTCTAGAAGTGAACAAGAGATAGAGAACCTTTCTTGGTTAGTTGTACAATGTGAGGTAACTGATTCTCTTTTAAATAAATTGATTACTCCTGCTAATTTAGATCATAATTTTATTTCTAAAAATAAAAAGGAAACTAATTTTGATTCATGTTCTAATTTTGATTCTATTAATTCCAAAGTCAAGAAATTTCTTAAATAAAATGAGGAATTAAGAAATGATGGAGTCATGATAATTGAAAATTATACTGATATAAAAATTTAAAATAAGATTTTGGTTAAGGATAATGAGAAACTAAAAAGGTATTGTGATAATTTGAATATCTGTATATCTCGGAATGAAAAATATAAAGAAAATTATGATTCTAAAATGTTAAAACTAAAAGACCAAAATGATAAAATTAAAAACTTTTCGAAAGTGAATGATAAATATCAAGAAAGAAGATTTAATTTAGTTCTATACAATTTAACTAAATCTTAAAATGAATGTAAGAACCCTAAGCAAGAAAATAATAAATTAAGAAACACATCCTCTGGATCTAATGTGAAAGTTTATTCAGATTTAGAGATTATTTGAAAGTATAATATGAATTTGAAAAATAATGTTGTCAATATTAAAGAGAATTTATCTATATTTGTTCAAGGTAAAGAAAAATATAATAAAATGGTGTAATTGATGAAACTAAACACCATTAAAATGGTTTTGGATATAATATTTTATCCCTAATTTTAAATAATACTAACTTTGTTAAAATATCAAAAGGAATTATTCCCAATGCAACATGCTTTAAATGTAGAATGAAAGGGAATTATGAAAATGAATGTTCACTAATATTTACACAATAATTTGGGCATACAAAGAAATTTATTGTCTAATATTTATTTTATAAATATACCACTAATAAAATATTTAAATCTATTTGGATTCCAAAATTCTCTCCTACTAATATTATTGGACCCAAGTTATCATGGGTACCAAAACAGTTTGTTTGATTGTTTAATTTCAGGAAATATGCCTTGTAAGTCCCAAAGACTCGTGTTATTTAAAAATTGGATACTCTAGGCACATGACAAGTGATATTTCTAAATTTTTATCTTTTAATTCATGTGATGGTGTCCTGGTCACATTTAGAGACAACTCTAATAGTCAAATTAAAGGTATTGGTGAAGTTTGTTTTTCTAAAACTATTATTATTTAAAAAGTATTATTAGTAAATGGTTTAAAACATAATCTAATTAGTATATCACAACTTTTTAATGATAGATTAAATATTATTTTTGAAAATTATGAATGTATAGTTTTGAAAAATAAATCTATTTTATTTTCTACAAATAGAAAATAGAATATTATACTACTTATTTTTATGATCTAACCAAACAAAAGGTTAAGTGTTTAAATGTTGTTGAAGAAGATTAAATTTTTTAGAGTAGGAGGCTTGTGGATGAAAATTTCAGACTGTTTCAAAAATTATCAAATCATGAACAGGTTTTTCAATTTCCAAAGTTATATACAAGTAAGTATTTTATATGTGATTCATGTTTAAAGAGTAAGCAACACAAAGAAATATTCAAATTTTTAAATAATGTTAGTACTGCTAGATGCTTATAAATATTATATATTGACTTTTTTTACCTATAAAACTTTATATTTTTGGTGGTAAGAAGTATATATTTTTAATTATATATTATTATATTATATTTTTCTATATTTATTTCTTACCACATAAAAATGAAACTTTAACTAAATTTTGTGCAATTTGTAAACTTATTCAAAACTAATCAGTTAATAATTTATATCACAAGTGATAAAGGTGTTAAATTTAGTAATTTATAATTTGATAATTTTTGTGAATAAAAAGGATACAAACATTATTTTTCAACCCCTAATACACCCCAACAAAATGGTGTGATAGAAATAAAGAATAGATCAATATATGAAATGGCTACATTAATGCCTATGAAATTTAATGTGCCTAGATATTTTTTTGGAAGAAGTTGTATATACATATTGTCATGTTTTAAATAGATTATTTATTATACCATTTTTAAATAAGACCCTTTATGAACTTTTTAAAGGGTCTAAACCTAAAGTTGGATATTTTAGGGTATTTGGTTGCAAATTTTTCATCTTAAATATAAAAAATAATTTAGATCAATTCAATAATAAAAGTGATGAAGGGATATTTTAAGTGTATTCGAATAATATAAAATCATGTAGAGTTTTTAATTAGATAACTTTAGTTGTTGAAGATTATATACATGTTATGTTTAATGAAAATAGAAATAACAAGAAAAATGTTGTTCTAAACAACGATGATGTTGAATTTAGGGAATTAAATTTTGGTGAAAATAATGACCAATATAATGAGAATGAATCACTTGAGGTGGATCGTATCTCTTATCAAATTAGTCTTAAATAATGGAAAACTCTTAAAGATCATGCAATTTAAAATTTGATTGGAAATGTAAAATTTGGTATAGAAACCAGAAATTTTGGTTTACTTTACTGGGAAAATTATGCTTTTGTTGCTGATTTTGTTCCTATTAACATTGATAATGATTTAATTTATTCAAATTAGATTAATTAAATGCATGATAAATTAAATCAATTTGAAATTAATAAAGTGTGGAATTTGGATGATCTACTAAAAGATAGACCAATAATATGAACTAAATATATTTTTTATAATAAACTTGATGAAGTTGGAAACATAGTTAAAAATAAATAAAGACTAGTTACTCAAGGTTATTCTCATGAATAGGTAATTAACTTTGAAGATTTTTTTATCTTTTTGCTAGGATTGAAGTAGTTATAATTCTATTATCCTTTAATTTTTTTCAAAATATAAAATTATTTCAGATGGATGTAAAAATGCATTTTTAAATGGAATAATTACTAAGGAATTATATGTTAAACAACCCCATAGATTTGAAAATGAAAATTTTCCAAATCATGTTTTTAAACTTAATAAAGCTTTATATAGTCTTAAGAAAGCTCATCATGATTTCTATAAAAGACTAACTCAGTTTTTAATTCAAAATGATTTTGTTAAAGGAAAGGTTGAGCCAAGATTGTTTATAAAGCTATTTTTAAATGATATACTGATTATAAATATTTATATTGATGATATCTTTTTCAAAAAATTACTTATTGTGTAATGATTTTTCTAAACTAATGACAAGTGAATTTGACATGATCCTAATGGGAGAACTAATTTTTTTTTCTTGGTTTACAAATAAATCAAATAAAAGATCGTATCTTCTTAAATCAAGATAAATATGCTAAATAAATTGTTAAAAGGTTTGTTCTTGATTATAGTAAGACTATGAAAACATCAATTAGTATCAATTCCAAATTAGAATTGGATGAATTTAGAAAGATATTTTATATTAAACTATATAGAGGTATAATAGTCAGCTTGTTGTATCTCACATACAATAATTGGTTTTTTTTTCTTTTTTTTCAGAAAGAAGAAACCAATAGCTTATTGTATCTCACTTCTTCTATAGTAGACATAATGTTATTAGTATGTTTATGTGCTAGATTTTAGTCCAACCCTAAGAAAATTCATATTAAAGCTATTAAATGAGTTATTATATATATTAAAGGAACCATAATCACTAGTTTATTTTATTCAAATTAGAATTGTTTTGATTTATTATCTTACTCTGAATTTAATTTTGGAGGTTTTCAGCTTGATCAAAAAATCACAACAGATATGTGTCATTTTCTGGGTAAAATTTTAATTTCATAAATTTATAAGAAAAAAATATTAGCAGCATTTTCTATAGTTAAGAATGAATATGTTTTTTATGATAGTTTTTTGTTCACAAAGTTATATATTAAACAAAAATTATGTTATTTTAATATTTGTTTTAATAAAATTAAAATATTTTGTGATAATTCTAGTGCAATTTCAATTTCTAGAAACCCTCTGCAACACTCTATAAAAAAACACATAGATGTTAGATTTCATTTTCTAAGAGATCATGTAAATAAAGGTGATATTTATTTTGAATTTTTTCCTACTAAAAAACTGTCTAGAATATTTACTCAATCTTTAGATTCTTTCAAATTTTAGAAATTGAAGTTTTAACTGGGTATGCAATAAGCTTAACATTTTTTTAGTATAGTTACTATTTTGATAAAACTTTACACTATTTTAAATTCTATTTACATGTGTACTATAATTGAATGTTATTTTTTTATGAAATAATTTCAATCTATTAATTCTAAGTAATTTATACTTTTTGAGAAGAATAATGCATTTAAGATTTAATTTTAATATACTTTTTGATAAATTTCAAAAGGGGGGGATGCTTTTGAAAGTTTAATAAATGTCCAATTTTTTAATTTACAAAAGGGGGGAGTTTGTTAGAGTTTGAATTTATGTATTAATACTTTAAAAATTTTTGTTTTGATAAATTACTATTTCCTTACATTTATTAATTTGTTTAAAATGTAGTCATTTATTGTGTGAATGTATTAATTTTTGAATTAGTTAATGATACTTTAGTTAAATTTTAATTTACACTTTTTATTATTAATCATTTATTTAAATACTTTAAGTACGTATCTTATTTATTTTGTTTTACTAAGTATTTTTTTGTGGTTTTAGTTAAAAAATAGCCAGTCGTGGATAACCACATGGGTCATCCCTTCAACCACATAGGGGGCCAATGGTCAACCTCATGTGAGATCCAGCCTAAATGGGCTAAGCATAATAGTAGGTGGGATGTGTATAGGCCCATCTCCCTAGGAAAAGGTGTGCACGGTGATCCGTAGGGGGAGATCATGTCAGATCACCCCATATCATGTGGGTGTGGGTGTGGGTGTTCCAGGTTCCGATCTTAGTTTCATATTGAGCGTTAAATGGGATAACTTGTTTAATAAAGCATGGATCAACTTAAATCAAGTCTTATGTGGAACTCAGGATTGTGCTGTCAATGTTCCTCTATATTTAAAAACTCAAACATAAATGTTTTTGTTAGATAAAATTCATCTAATCCATTGGATGGATCATGTTATTTTCTTATTCAAAATAATATATCATCTTCTTCCTTCTGATCTTCATCTGACTATTCTTGTTTAGTGGAGTTTTTTCTAATACTTTGTTCAATTAGTAGCATAACTTCGTACAATCTCCCTTACTACTTCACACTTCACCATGACCGATCATCTCCAGCTCTTCAGTGAAGAGTTTATAGTGGTATGAACATCAATGGAAGCCCCTCGCTTCATTCTCATGAAGGAAGCACCTCCATCCTTCACTAATGGAATTTCCATTCCACAATAGAACCTATTATTCAGTGTGGTAGTATTATGCTTCTAACTTCAATGGAAGTTACACTCATCCTACCTCAATAGTCGATCATTGGTCTTCGATGGTACCTCCACAGTGATGGAAGTAGTACACCATTCACAACGGTCAACCACTAGGCATTGTTCATCAGATGGTAGATTTGGAACTATATATGCTCAATGGTATCTCACCAATAAGGCTTAATATGGTAGATTATGTTTCATCCTAATATTAGTATCATGTTTATGCATGGTGGTAGCATGATTCCTTCTTCAGTAATAGTAGGTAACCTTCAATAAAATATTCGCTCAATCATAATGGTCGACTGCTTGATTTTTTTTTCATCCATCCATAATAATATATTACTTTATTAAGGTGAATCTACTACATGGTAGAAGCACCATAACCATCCTTTCTCAATGGAAGTTTATTCTTTACTGGAATTATTATTCTCCGTAGAATACAATGGCAGTTCACTCAACACCAGCTTGTTAGTAGTAGCAACAATGTACTACCGCCTAGTATCTCTATCTACCATTAGTTCGAAAAAAATTAAAAATATAATTATTATTTTTTTAAGTGAAATAATTAAAATAAACATTTTAAATATTATTTTATTATATTAATCTAAAAAATAGTTACATGTCGCGTAAAAAAATAATATATATAATTTTTATATTACACACATGGAGTTACGATACTCTATTTTTGTGATTTTTTAATATTTCAATAAACTAAAATTTAATTTATATTACATTTAATTGATTTATAAATTTGTATCATATATTATTATTCTAATGATAATATTGGAATTTTTATATTTTTATTTCATGTAGAAATAAATAGCATGAAAGTTCTTTGGTATTGAGTGAAACTTTTCCAAACAAAGGTAATAGTAACAATATTTTTTATGAACTAACTCATGGAATACAATGATTGGTTGATGATCTGAGAAGATATTTGAGTTAATGAAGCTATATTAATCTGTTAGAGATGTGTTCAAGGAATAAAATAACTATATACATATTATTCAATAATAACTTTGACAATTGACTGGTGATACACATTCTTGCTGCTCATTCGATAAAGAAACTCTTAGACTTATGTTTCCTTACCAAGATCATTAATAGAATTCTATTGTTCCATCATATACTCCTATAGTGATCAAGATCACCAAACTTCATCATCCTCATCATTAAAACTTTCTGTTGATTTAATTTTTTTTCTTCATGTAATCTTTTTCTTTATCTATTTGTAATCTGTTCATGTCTGGTTTATTTTGTTCCCAATAAAAAGTATGTTTGTTTATTTTGGTTATTACACCACCAAAAAGGAATTTTTGGGTTATGACTCCTGAAAAAAATTCAAGTCACATACTAGGTTAAATACTCTTGTAAAAATTCTAGGTTGTGCCTCTGAGTTTTTGTAAAAGAAGAGTCAATAACAGGTTCTCATGCCTTTAAAAGTGAGTTTATTAGTGGGTACCAATATTCTCATGGAGTAGAGAAGGTCAATGATTGGAGTATGATATTGTTGATCTGAACCACTACAAAATTTGTGTGTTCTTTCTTCTTATTTTTGATACTCTGTATATCTTGAACATAGCACTCACTGATGATTATTTGATTAATAAAACTCTGATTGTTTTGTATTTAAATTATTAAAGGACTATTAACCCCTTCTAGTAATTATTTTTATTAATTACAATACAACACTAGGTCCATTAACCAAGGCATCCTATTTGAGTCTATGGAGATCATCTATATAAAACTCAATATAATGTACACCTACATGGTCCAGGACCCAAGGCTATTGACCAGGGAGTCCTTTTTGAGTCCAAGAAGATCCTCCATATAAAACTTAGTATATAATTGTTTGGAGCCCAACAATCAATTCCAAGGTGGTCTAAGAAAGCTACATCCAAGGTAATAACCCAAAGCATCCAATATAATAAGTTGATGGTTCCATACCGCGATGTCATTGCCATACCGCAATGTCAATTCCATACGAAATTATCCATCATAATCCATTTTATGAAAGGGTTTAAAGGTAAATGTTAGTGTCCATTCCTTTGTTAATAATTAATTTATCAATTCACTCACAAGTGATAAAAAGAGGGGTAATGTTAGTGTCCATGCCACATCACTAACCATTTACATAAAATGTATCATCCAAGAGTTCATCCACCTCAATTCATAATTCCTAGTTAATCACACATGAGCCTCAGCCCGATTGGTGAGGACTATTCAAGTGCATCCATGAGACCCAGGTTTGAATCTAGGAGGAGGAATATTTTTTGGGGTACTGTAGCAATACTGTAGCAGTAATGTAGCAGGTATTGTTCAGTATTGTAGCATCTGGAACTATTCACCTTTGGGTCGCCTGTTTGGGCCTAGAGTCCTTAAGGCCTTTGGTCTACCCAAGTCCTTCGATCTAGTTAAGTATTTAGAGCGACCTCAAGGCCTTCAGGCCACCTTAAGGCCTTTGGGCCACCTCATTTAGATCTTACATTGAAGATGCAACCAGACATACCAAATGAACTATCTCCAGATGAGGACTCAGAGCAAGCAATTTCACAAGATCGAAGCTATATGGATTTAGAAGAATGAGATGGTATGTAAATTGGCATTGGGATCAAGATTGTACACCTCTGCACAGGTATTTCTAACTGAACAAGTGCGATGGTGGGATGATGACTTCATGATCTAGATGTTGGGGAGGGGTATTTCCAAGTAGTCATGTCTAGGATAAATTCCTTTAATACCTTTGGGTCATGTAATCCACTAAGCCTATGGGCCTTGTATGGGTTCCCCCTCATCCCTTGAAAGGGGTATTATCAAAAATAAATAAATAAAGAAGGCCTTCAGTCCATTCAGGCATAATTCTTAGTTAATCAATTTCATCATCCGTTAAATTTATAAATGAAATGGCTCTATAAGAGGTATTTAACCTTTAATATTGTATTCTTATTAATACATGGCTTCTACTCATGGGTGGCAAGCTCAACACACCCAAAGGGGTGGAATAGTCATAGTAATTCAAAAGAACCCACCTCAAGGGGTGGTTCGAGTTGATTTCTATGACCTCTAACCATTTCAAAGGGGTAAAGGTACATCAAATCATGTTTTGAAACATTTAACTTTAATGTTTTTCTCATTCTATAAGAAACACATGAAGAGTCCAAAAATAGCACTATGGTGTGAGCTATAAACACCATGACATTAAGGGAAAATGTATAGCCCACCTACCTTATATGAGTAGTAGACTCTTTATCCATTATTAGCCTCTAATCTAGGCTATAACATGAGAAATAAAATAAATAGACAAACAACCTTAAAAGAGGGAATATTAACCCGCATGAATTTAGTATTCTATACAGCAAGATTAAAAAAAATAACTATATTGAAGAGCTTACTGAGACAAATCCAATGAGATGAATGGGGAGTGATTTTTATTCTATATGTAGAAGGATAACTGAATCCAGGGTTGAAATTCTAAGGGATAGATTTTAATGAAAGGGGGGTTGCTGCTAGTGTGTGAGAGGAGATATAGTATAAATATATGGTTAATTGTGATAAGGGGAAAAGGGGTAAAATCACCCTTTAATTAAGGGGATCGGGGTATTTACAGAATAAATAGTGTATTTCTTCCATAAATCCTTCTTTTATGGTTTTTCCAAACATGGATTATGTTATAAAATGATAATTTATTATTTAATTTATTGGTTGATGGTGTAAGCCTATATTACTAGACTTACGATGTCTATAACATGAAACTCGTGGCGTAAAAAGATATTTTAAACCATAAATACCCAATTTACACTGTAAATGAGTCTACAAAAAAACTCCTCTTGTGGCCTCTCCACAGCTACTGATTCCACCCAAAAGCAGCCCAAAAGTCTAGAAGGTTCCTTTAACAGGGTCCAAACCAACTCAACTGAACCCAAAAAAGGTTTGACTGAAATTAAAATAAATTGTACCTCTCTGAAAATTCAGGATGTTACATTATCCAAGTCATAGGCACAAGCAAATAAAGTCAAGTCCAAGTACATGGAGAAAGTTTCATATGTATTAGAGCCCATAATTTTGATGTATGAAATGGTTTGCACTCAGTTATAAATAGTCTATACAGTGGGATTTGTGAGTCGTTACATAGAGAATCTAAGGAAAGTTCACTAGGAGATTTTGAATTGGATATTTTAATGTTTAAAAGGATTGGAAGATCAAGACCTTTACTTTGGGGAGGAAAATCCGTTATAAGGTTTTGTAGACTCAAAATTCACTAGAGATTCTGATACTCGAAATAGTGCAACAAGTTTCATGTTTACATATAGAGGATCTGTAGTTAATTAGATGTCTCGACTTTATAAGATCGTTACATTGACTACAGTTAAATCGGATTATGTAATTGTAATGGAAACTAAAAAGAAAATGGTATGGTTGAAAATATTCTATAGAAGTTTGGAAGGAGTTGGGAAGGGTCGGTGCTTTATAGTGATAGCCAAAGTGTAATTCATTTGGATAAAAATATTGTGTTACAAGATCAAACTAGCATATCGATATGAAGTATCATTTCATTAGGAACTTGATAGTGGAAAGGGACCTGGAGCTACAAAAGATTATAGGAAACCAAAATCCTATAGGTTCTGGGAATAGTGGAATCACTTGATAGATGAATAACCATAAAGGTTTTTTCAGAATCGATGGATCATTCGCCAATTGTGAAAGTCATAAACATAATGAAAAATAAAATAAAAATACATTAAATATTGATATGTAGAAGCATGAAACCCGAATAGGATCATATATACATTAAATTTATCATTAATTTTAATTAGATCTGAAGAAATGATACCTCATATTAGGATATTTCTTTAATGATGTTGTTGATTTTCTAAAAATACCTTTTCAGATTACCATTATTATGCTGATAGGATCCAAGTATAGAATCCCCCTAGAGGTGATCCATATGTGCTCCTTTAATCTCCAAGAAACAGCAATAGAATGTTGGTTTCAAGCATAATGGATCTATCATCTTGTGTTTTTTGTATTGATCACTTCTGATTCCTTCGGTCTTGAAGGATTCTATATTTTTTATCTCATTATTGAGAGGAGGATAGAAGGAGGAATTTGAGAGGGGAGTTTTTTGTGCACAATAATTCTCAATTCATGATTAACCCCAAACCATATAAAATAATATTATTATTATTATTTTATGGTGTGTTATAATTAACATAACAATAAATATTATTTTATCACCATGTGAATTAATATTTATCACCATACATGATCTCAGTCTGCTCATCTTCTTCATCATTTATTAAAAAACTAAATAAATATTTAATTAATTATTTTATACATAAATAAATATTTTATCCACAATATTAATAATAAGTGTTTATTAAATATCCAATAAAATAAAATAAATATTATATTCATGCTCTATAAAATAAATATTTATTTAATATTTGTGATTTAAAAAACATGAATATAATTATTCCCCATTCTTAAGAAAAATATGTATTCCATTAATTAAATTAAAATATAATTTAAACATGATCAATGGAAACACTTAGTGTGAGGACCTCTAGGATTCTTTCTCATTGACATTAGCAAGGCTTGCCTAAAGTTCAATATTATTGTCTATGTCACGAACCGAATTTGGTCACCACCAAAACCGGCACCCGAACTGACCTGTGGCAAGTCCCAAAGGGCGTTCACGATCCCTATAGGCTGGCACAAGTGCCTGGGTATCAAAAACTGAAAATTGGGAATGATTTACCCGATTTTGTATACTTAAAACAACAAATGAACCCAAGAAATCAAATCTGGATTTTTCAAACCAAAACATATTTTACTAAAATTTAGAACTGAATTACACAATTTTAAACAATGTTTTAAGACCATTACAAAGGTAAAAACTCATGAAATTACATCCCAAGAACCTCCACATGGAAAGAGGCACCACCCTCAAGCCATCTCCATGACACTGCATCACGATGGACCGCTAAAAACCCGAACCAAAGGCATAAAACATGTACCCAAACCTATGAAATAAAATAATAAAGTATACTTACACCCAAAGGTGTAAGTAGGGTGTGAGAAAAATCTCAGTGGGATACCACCACTAAGATATTCCATGTGATAAACATTTCATGACAAAAATCATTGCAAGTTTTGTAAATAGGAAATGATTGTTACAATTTTCTAAAGGATGCAATAATAAATAAAAACAGTTTTCATGTGGAAAAATTTTAAAGGACCAACAATTTTAAAATAAATACCAAATATACTTAATTTTCCATCCAAAAATACCTTATACTGATAGTAAGTACAAAGGATCTAATGAGCACAAGCAATGGGAAATAACCCCTAGGCACTAGCTCGTTGTGGGTCCCAGGTACCTCATATCTCGGTGAAAGTAACTATCAAAAATATCTATTCTCATGCACGAGCCTCTATTAGGGAACATACCCATAACCTAGTGGTCCCCAATAATCATCATCATCATAGTTTAGTTAGAGTTGTAAGCGTCAATCTTGCTAAGTGAAACTGATGCCAAACCCCACGGGATCACTAGCATACTAGTACACGTCCACCCACCTAGATACTCAGGTTTCCCTCTTGTGCTCAAACAAGTTCAACAAGGAAAGAAATATAATTTTCACATGAAAATATCACTTCCACATCACACATTAATTAAACATCCCACACATACATCACACAAGTCACAAAATCCACTTTTTCATTCAAATGCGTTTTGAAATCATACTCACACCAAAGTTGCCCACAACAATTTTCACATTTATTTAATACTTCCACAAATCCTTTAAACAATTTTATAAAACTATTACAAGATATTCAACTCACATAACATCCCACACACATGTCACATAATACCCTTCTCACCTTCAAAATTCATTTTATCAATAAATTAACACGAAACATCCCACACCAGTGTTTCGCACACAAAACACAATTTAGTAAAACATTTCAGCAATTTATAAAACATTCAAAAAAAAATTTGACATCTCAAATCACCACTTTACCATTCAAAAACTCACATTAGGTGAACACACTCACCCAAACAGTACATATACACCCTTTTCCAACTTTGTTTAACCAAATAAAACATTTTCAATTTTTATAAAACAAGCCCAAGAGGTATAACCATTGTTTCCACACTAAACCCATTTCAAAACCCTCATTCAAGACCAAAATCATACCAATACCAATCCAAAACATAATTTTCAGCCCTAAAACAATTATTAAAGCACACCCAAGTGTTATAAAAATACATCGAATAATACCACAAAGACACACATGAAAAACACGCGTTTTCACAAATCACCTTCAAGAAGTACAACACGGTTTTACACCTTAAACTCATTCAAAAACCTCCTTTCAAGGCCCACATGAAAATAAGGAATTAAAAAACCAGAATTTTAATCCCCTTTAAAGACTAATAAATCACTTTCATATGTTATAAACTAAATCCATACATTACCCCAAGAGTCACACATGAAAAGTACCCAATTTCAAGCTAAAATGCAACTAAAAATTAAATGTTTAACCAAATCCATCAAAAACAGTTTTCAAAGAACACAAAACAGATTATAAACATGCTAAATTAATAAACCAAGCAAGATAAATCATCATAAAATGGCTACACATGGAATCACCTACCTTTTGAGTCGAAACCCTCAAAACTTGGTGCGAAACCTTAAGCGCACCACCGCCGCACCACAAGGAATATAAATCCAGACCTAGACCACCAAAAATTGACCCAAAATATAAAAAATAAGACCTTAGGATCTAAACCCAACTTCTTTACATGAGGAACTTCAAGAAAGAGTAAATAAAACTAAAAGAGGATGGAAGGAACCAAGAAGGAATTCCCTTACTTGAAATATCTTGAAGAAATCGACCCCAATCCACAAAAATATGAATCTCCAAGTACAAAAAACTGGTATGGAGGTTTTAAGGAGTCATATTAGGTCATGTGGGGACTGAAATGGGGGGAAAAGGATGAAAATTGAATGAGTTATGAAAGATTTATTTTACCTCATCAAATCTTGTCGATTTAATAAAGAGTATGAAAGATCTCCCTAATTAGAGGTTCACCTGAGCTACAAAATTGAGAAAACGATAATGGGGGTGATCCTCGGGATATTTTATTTTATAGGGAGGTTGAATCATGGAAAAAAAGTAAAAAATGAATGAGATATGGAAAATTTTAGAAAAATATTTAAAGTAGGAAATGGGTCTACGGGCAGGCCCATTACCTTAATCAAAAACCCAAATCCATCATGATTTTGGATTTCTATGTGGTCCAAATGGATATGGTGATTTTAATATATCAGGTTATGACAATTGGGAAGTGGAATGGGTATAAAATAGTAAAAATTGAAGTAGTTATAGAAGAAACGAATTTTGTTTTAAATCTGGAATTGGGCTCACGGTTTGGCCCAAATTTTCAAAACCCACCATTTTTACCAAAATGAGTGGTAAACCCCCAAAACAAATCAGGAGTGGAAATTAAATTAAAAAATGAATAAAAAAATTCATGGGTGTGAAAATTCTCCCCACCATAAAACTTTCTGCCCTTGGAAAGTAACATCGAGGACAAAGAAAAAACCAAACCCAACCGAAAGGCAGAAATGGACTTCTTTGCTAAGATTCACCCCCAAAGGCCAAAACACCTCCAATGATCAATTAAGGAAGGAATACTTCACAACCAAAACATAAACCTCTTTACTGAAATGATCAAGAACATTCAGGATTTATCCTAAAAGAAAACTCCTCAAACACTATCTGAACAAGGCTCAAGCAATTTACCCAAACAAACAAGAACATCGAACAAGGTTACACTTACCTTGATATAACTAAACCATTGAGAACTCTCTAATCCCGATGTTTACCCAAGGAAGATGTAGGTGGTTATATAGCTCCGAACGAGACCACCCACTTCCAAGCCAATACCAAGTACAAAAGTGAGTTACTGGTAAAAGGATACACAAATGGGCTCCCCAACCATAAGAGACAACTTAAATTTTTTTCAGAGACAGAATCAAGACACTAACAGGGGATCCCCGAACAAAATCCCCGGTATAAGGGGTAGAATCCCATTAGGCATTTTAAAAATAATATACATGAGACTCATAGTGGGTCTCCCCACCATAAGAACCAACCATCTTAACTAACCAATATGGGCCGGCACAGAAAAACCCCAAAACTTAAAGAGTTGGGACAACCGCACGGTTAGCCCGCACAGTTTGGGAAACTGTGCGCTAACCATGTAGATCCTTATACCTACATGGTTTTCTAGGGAATGGTTACTACTAAATGTGCACTCAACATGTCTAGAAAAATCCAAAACCTTTCCCCCAAACCCAAAGGAAACCAAAGGGGAAAATAAATTCATTGGGAGATAACATGGGGATGAGGCCCTCCACCTCTTTCCACCGAATGGGAACAACAGCAGAAAGATGAAAACACCAAATGTTTAAACTATTCCCATATCTCATACTGAGAATAGTTCTTTTTACAAGGTTAAAAACTACATTGGTATTTCCTTTTACTACGTGCCAGCTTCTCTTCGGGACCTATGGCTGGAGCTGGAATGATTGAAGCATCTTTAGCCTCGCAGTTAGGATTTGGAAACCCCTGAATAGAATTTCTTCTTTTGATGCTACAAAAAACTAAATGCAATCCCAGATGGGTTCACCAAGACATAACACACTCCAAAACTCACTTTACCCTAACTTGGAATTTCACTGAAATAAGGGTTTAGAGGATGCACTCACATCACACCTTGTTTCTTCGAGTGAGAAACAATGGAAATAAAGGACACATATAAACACCTTCCTCTAAAATAGAGGATGTCAAGATCTCCTGAAAGGAGAAACACTTATGAAAAAAAAGACTCACAAAATATTGTACAATTTCACTCTTACAATCAAACGAGCACGCGACATCACAACGTGTCACCGAACATGACCAAAGAAACTGATAGAAATAATACAAGGAGGGGGCCTTATACAATATCCCCAAACATCACAGGATTCCAGAAAGTGTCCATAACAGCCTATCATGGCCAGATTTCCCACAAATGTGGTCTAACATAAACCCCTTCTTTGAAGATACTACTAAGGACTCAGAGGCCCTCTTAGACACTATCCATACTGACAACCCCAGACAACTTCCACCTTTGACAAATCAGGTAGCTTAAGAATCTAAGGTCTCTTTTAACCATCCACGAGCACTCTTCCACAACAAGAGGATCTGAAAAAAAACCAATAATGTAAATGGTGTAGACTCATTCTACAAAGCTCAAGAAAATATTCCTTACATTGATAAACTGGAGGATTTTCCAACGGAGAAACAATCTGGGTTTCACTTTAGTTGTACACTAACCCTTAATGGGGGCGTACCCTATCCAATGGGAGAACCCAAGGACCCAACCAAGCCGGTCCATTGGTAAAAAAAATCCACATAACAGATCCAAACACATTAATGGAACCATAGTAAAGGTGTACGGAAACATATCTCATAGGAGACTACTAACTGGTCCTTCTACCCAGCTTACCGACCAAACACAAACCCAAAACACAGTTCGAACAGGAGGGATTCTTGGACTCAAAAACATCCCACAACATCAACATTTTCCAAAAACAAACAATATACACCATACCAAACAATTCATCAAGACATTATGTTTTTCTTTAAAAACGTTTTTTTGAAAACCAACGGTTCAGCGATTAGAGTATCCACCAATGGTACCCCATGGGCCTCACACATGCATGTTTTTGTGCCACACCGGGAACCCTCCTCATATTCATCCCGGCACTCATCTAGTCATGCCATAAACCGTCCATAATCCCATATAACCCCATGCATGTGGTCTGTCATTGAAATACCATAGGATAAAACTAACATTCTTTCCACTTTTCAAAAACAAAATGGTCAACCAACCCAACCTTTTTATCAAAACTGCTAACAAAGAGATCAAAATCCCAATTCACATCTTACAAAACTTTTCATAAGGACACAACCATTTATAAAAGAACTCACTTTCAAGTTATTCACATCAATTTCAAAACAACTCATCCCATTAAAACACCCTTTAATTGTTTAGAAAACTATATTGGAAACACTTTTGAAAACCAACTTCAATATGGTTCCGGCTTTCAAAAGAGGTGTAAGCATACTATTTTCCATTTCAAAACAATTCTGAAAATTCAGTTCCACCATTTCATAAATCAAACCATTCCCTCTTTATTTGAAAATCATTTCACAAAAACTTTACACTTCTTAAAACCAAGTCACTTTAAAACCAAAGTTTCAAGATTTCAAAACTAAAGCACAAAACAATGCGAGAGGAAACTAGTTTCAGTGGGTGACTTGGAAATATGGTTGGCAGCCATATTCCAATCAATTCACCATCACAGAGAGTGTTCAAGGGAATATCCTTAGCTCCACATGGCTTGCCAGACCCTGTGATCTCACTGAGACCATTAACCCAACTCTCTTTTCATTTCCCCTAATCATCATCAGACCAAGAAAACCAAAAGACATAGATAAATCCTGACTTCCCCTGGTGACTAGAATCCCGTCATGAGGTGTGGTGATCAAGAAAACTACCCATAACTGGAATTTTATGTCTCTAAAATCTTAACTCCATACTATCCCGACTATTTTCCAAATAACATAACTCAAATAGAGCGAACCTCCTCTGATACCATTTTGTCACGAACCGAATCTGGTCGCCGCCAAAACCGGCACCTGATCAGACCTGTGGCAAGTTCTGAAGGGCATTCTAGATCCCCACAAGCTGGCACAAGTTCCTAGGTATCAAAAACTGAAAATTGGGAATGATTTACCCAAGTTTTTATACTTAAAACAACAAATGAATCTAAGAAATCAAATCTTGATTTTTCAAACCAAAACATCTTTTACTAAAATTCAGAAATGAATTACACAATTTTAAACAATGTTTGAAGACCATTACAAAGGTAAAAACTCATGAAATGACAGCCCAAGAATCTCCACATGGAAAGAGGCACCACCCTCAATCCATCTCCATGACACTACATCATGATGGACCGCTAAAAACCCAAACCAAAGGCATAAAACCTGTACCCAAACCTGTGACATAAAATAAGCAAGTATACTTACACACAAAGGTGTAAGTAGGGTGTGGGAAAAAGCCTAGTAGGATACCACCACTAAGAGATTACATGTGATAAACATTTCATGACAAAAAGCATTGTAAGTTTTGTAAATAATAAATGCTTGTTACAATTTTCTAAAGGATGCAATAATAAATGAAAACAGTTTTCATGTGGGAAAATTTTAAAGGACCAACAATTTTAAAATAAATACCAAAGCTACTGAATTTTCCAGACAAAAATATTGTATACCGATGGTAATTACAAAGGATCTAATGATCACAAGCAATGGGAAATAACCCCTAGGCACTAGCTCGTTGTGGGTCCCAGGTACCTCGTATCTCGGTGAAAGTAACTGTCACAAATATCAGTTCTCGTGCACGAGCCACTAGTAGGGAACATACCCATAACCTATTGGTCCCCAATAATCATAATCATCATAGTTTAGTTAGAGTTTTAAGCATCAATCTTGCTAAGTGAAACTGAGGCCAAACCCCACGGGATCACTAGCATACTAGTACACGTCTACCCACCTAGATACCTAGGTTTTCCTCTTGTTCTCAAACAAGTTCAACAAGGAAAGAAATATAATTTTCACATGAAAATATCACTTCCACATCACACATTCATTAAACAGACCACACGTACATCACACAAGTCACAAAATCCACTTTTTCGTTCAAATGCGTTTTGAAATCATACTCACACCAAAGTTGCCCACAACAATTTTCACATTTCTTTAACACTTCCACAAATCCTTTAAACAATTTTATAAAACTATTACAAGATATTAAACTCAAATAACATCCCACACACATGTCACATAATACCCTTATCACCTTCAAAATTCATTTTATCAATAAACTAACATGAAACATCTCACACCCGTGTTTCGCACACAAAACACAATTTAGTAAAACATTTCAGCAATTTATAAAACATTCAAAAAAAATGTTTAACATCTCAAATCACCACTTTAACATTTAAAAACCCACATTAGGTGAACACACTCACCCAAAAATTACATATACACCCTTTCCCAACTTTGTTTAACCAAATAAAACATTTTTAATTTTTATAAAAC
This sequence comes from Viscum album, assembly GCA_963277665.1. Taxonomy (NCBI): domain Eukaryota; kingdom Viridiplantae; phylum Streptophyta; class Magnoliopsida; order Santalales; family Viscaceae; genus Viscum; species Viscum album. The sequence goes on along the minus strand of OY728128.1, from coordinate 252,676,816 downwards.
AAACCCAAGAGGTATAACCGTTATGTCCACACTAAACCCATTTCAAAACCCTCATTCCAGACCAAAATCATACCAATACCAATCCAAAACAGAATTTTCAGCCCTAAAACTATTATTAAACCACCCCCAAGTGTTATAAAAATACATCGAATAATACCACAAAGACACACATGAAAAACACACGTTTTCAAAAATCACCTTCAAGAAGTACAACACGGTTTTACACCTTAAAATCATTCAAAAACCTCCTTTAAAGGCCCACATGACAATAAGGAATTAAAAAACCAGAATTGGAATCCCATTTCAAGACTAATAAATCACTTTCATATGTTATAAACTAAACCCAGACATTACCCCAAGAGTCACACATGAAAAGTACCCAATTTCAAACTAAAATGCAACAAAAAATTAAATGTTTAACCAAATCCATCAAAAACAGTTTTCACAGCACAAAAAACAGATTATAAAAATTCTAAATTAATAAACCAATCAAGCCAACTAATCATAAAAAGGCTACACATGGAATCACCTACCTTTTGAGTTGAAACCCTCAAAACTTGGTGTGAAACCTTAAGCACACCACTGCCACACCACAAGGAATATAAATCCAGACCTAGACCACCAAAAATTGAGGCAAAAGATACCAAATAAGACCTTAGGATCGAACCCCAACTTCTGGACATGAGGAAATTCAAGAAAGAGGAAATAAAACTAAAAGAGGATGGAAGGAACCAAGAAGGAATTCCCTTACTTGAAATATCTTTTAGAAATCAGGCCCAATCCACCAAAATATGAATCTCCAAGTACCCAAAACTGGTATTGAGGTTCTAAGGAGTAATATTAGGTCATGTGGGGACTGAAATGGGGGGTAAAGGATTAAAATTGAAGGAGTTATGAAAGATTCATTTTACCTCGTCAAATCTGGTCTATTTGAGAAATACTATGAAAGATCTCCCTAATTAGAGGTTCACCTAAGCTCCAAAACTGTAAAAACGATAATGGGGATGATCCTCGGGATATTTTCTTTGAGAGGGAGGTGGAATCACTGAAACAAAGTAAAAAATGAATGAGATATGGAAAATTTAAAAAAAAATAAAGCAGGAAATGGGCCTACGGGCAGGCCCATTACCTTAATCAAAAACCCAAATCCATCATGATTTTGGATTTCTATGTGGTCTAAATGGATATGGTGATTTTAATATATCAGGTTATGAAAATTGGGAAGTATAATGAGTATAAAATAGTAAAAATAGAAGGATTTATAGAAGAAACAAAATTTGTTTTTAAATCTGGAATTGGGCTCACGGTTTGGCCCAAATTTTCAAAACCCACCATTTTCACCAAAATGAGTGGTAAACCCCCAAAACAAATCAGGAATGGAAATTAAATTAAAAAATGAATAAAAAAAATTCACGGGTGTGACATTCTAGCAATGGGTCAAGTCACCTCAGAGAAATAACTTAGTATCACAACATTGAAAACCATATATGAATTCTATCTATATAATACAATATCTATTCCTCAATATATAATCAAGAGGGTTTCACATCTATGCCATAAACCTATATGTTTGATATGTTTTTCTTTGATTATATAAAATAAACACATCATTACATCATGGACATGGAATTTAAGGCGATGGTTCTATTTTAATCAAAGGTTCAAGATATAAGATTCTATAAAGATTGAAGGGAAAAATCCTTCCCCAACTTATCCATTAACAACATTTCATTCATGATACACCCAATGTCTACTTCCCATGAACATATGGCATCACGGTTTTGGTCGGTAAATCTAATTGCACAAGTCATGACATGAATTAATGATAATATTAAATTTTAAGTACTATTACACATGATCACAAATAAGAATATTTGATGACACATAAATATGCATAATTACTAATGGTAGGTATTTTCTAACAATCTCCCATATTGGATATTACCAAGTGTTAACTTCATGGGATGAAGTTTCATCCACTTATGAGTACTCACACATGATAGTAAACATATTATGTTCCCTATCGTAGAATGTTATCGGTCTACTGGATTGGGTTTAATAATATCATCATGGAATTTCAGGGTTCTAATCATAGAAGGGAAATGATATGACCTTATCAATGCAACAAATTAATATGTGTGTGTGTGTGTGTGAATGTTGCATGAATTGTCTAATACCTAGTTTTTAGAAATAGTTAAATTAAGCTGGATAACAAATGCATCTTAATTTTCTTCTTACTTCTTTTCCTAGGTTTAATTTTTCTTCTAGTGTCCCTTCTTGTCACTTGTGAAATAGATAACATATTATCCTCTTGCTTTCCCATTTATCTTTATCTTATTTTAAGGGAATTATGAAGAATATTTTAACTAGATATCTTCACATGGACTTTTTTCACCATAAGGATAGAAGGTGAACTAATGGAAATGGGAGCTATACCAATAGACCTATACCAATGGTTTTTCTTAACCATTGGTATAGAATGTATATAGGAAGGTTATACCAACAGTTTCATTAAACCATTGGCATATATAATTTTATAAAAACGGTTTTTTAAAACTGTTGGTATAGAGTGGGTTATACCAAAAATTTCAAAAAATCACTAGTATAGCCTTCAACACATATCCAAGATGCATGACCTCCCCTCCTCCCACATTATTACTATCTAGAAACCCTATGAGATCCCTTCAAATTTCTTCCCCAGCCATGAAGATATCTCCTTGATATGTGTTTTTTTATGTTGTTCTTGAACATCAAATCGGTTAGTTCCAAATCTTTCATCTCTTATGCCAAAAATCATTTTCATTTTTTATAGGGATAAAACACTAACCAATATTATTTTATTTCTGGATTCTTCCTGATTTTTTTAATGAGGGTTAGTTTTGATTATATTTTTTAATGTATTTCATAATAAATCTGACTTTAGGGTGATGTATTTTCTTTAAATTCGGTTATTGGATAATTCTATATAAATATAATATAAACCTATAATTTTGTGTGATGTATAAGGTAAACCTATAATTATTTATTGTATTACTTTGTTCATTTTTTAAATATGTTAGGTGTTGTGAAATTATTCATTTAAATATTTTATTTTAATAATTGAAATTATTCATTTCAGGTCTTAAATATGTTTAGATTTGAAATGTATTATACGGTTTGAATATATAAATGTAGGTTCCGAGCATAGTATAAATTCTAGGGTGGGAAATAAACCAAGATGGTTTTGTCAATTTCTTTGATCATTCATGGTATTTTACATGATGTGAATGCCATGAACAATGAAATTTTTCCACCGAATATGACATAAAGAAAACCTAGAAACCAAAGAGAAGATGTTTCCATGTTAAATTTTTAATTAATTTATTTATGATCAAAAGAAAAGGTTGTCTCACCTTAGGATATTTCTATGATATAGATGTTGATCGTTATAAAAAACCCTATTCAGATTACCCTCATTGTGCTTATAGGATCCAATTGTAGAATCCCTCTAGCGGTGATCCACACATGCTCTTTTGATCTTTTAATTATGCTAATTGATTTCTAGGTGATAATGTGGTGAATAAATCATCTTTCATTGTTTATATTGATCGCTTTTAGTTCCTTAGAGCTTGAAGAAATCTATCTAGTGCTTCTCACTCTTGAGAGGAAGAGATGAGGAGGAAGGGAGATAGAATTCCATTGTGCGTAACAATTCTTAAGTCTCGAGTCTTGATTAACCCTACACAATAGACATAAGAATATATTTATAGAGCTAGGGTTTTGGTTAAAATATTAATTAATTGTGTATCATCCCTAAAATAATATAATAATCATTAACAAACCCCATGTCATATAATAATAATAATAATAATATTTTATGGAATGAGCTAACTCATTTAATGATAAATATTATTTACCAGCTTGAAAATAAATATTCATTCTTGGACACGGTCTTGGTGCACTCCAACTCCTTGATATTTATTGAATACATGAATAAATATTTAATTAAATATTTAATTCATTAATAAAACAAATATTTTATTCACAACCCAATGAATAAATATTTATTAAATATTCACATAACTAAATAAATTATTTATTAATGAATAAATAATTATTTATTACCTTGAAAATATTAGTGATCAATAAAACTTGAATAAAATTATTCCTTGGTTTTGAGAATAATATTTATTTGAATAATTAAATTCATATAGTATTTAATCAAGATCAATTTAAATGGAAACACTTTGTGTGTGACCCTCTAGGATTATTTCTCATTGGCATTAGGTGGGCTTACCTAAAGTCCTATATTACTATCTAGAAATGATTCAAGGCACCCAATATAAAGAACATAATGTCATAATTTTGAAAACCACATTGTAATGCTCATTGTGTAATATAATTCCTTTGTCCCGATATATCATCAGGAAAGTTTCACATCTATTTCATCATCTTATATGCTTCATACGTATTTATTTGGATATCTGAAATAAAAATTTCATTACATCATGGCCATGAAATTTAATGTGATTGTTTTATTCCAATTAAAGTGTTGAGATATAAAGTTCCATAAAGATGGAAGGTAAAAATCCTTCCCTAACATATTCATTAATAACATGTCATTCTTAATGCACCCAATGTACCATGCTTCCTGTGAATATATAGCGTCTCAGTTTTGATCAGTAAATCTAAGTGTGTGAGTCATGACATGCATTGATGATAATATCAATGTCTAAGGACCATTACACATGCTCATGGATAGGAATATTCAATGACACCTAGACATGCATAATTCCTACTAACTGGTATGTCCTCATAATCTCATATTTTGGAGATTACTAAGTGTGAAATTCATAAGAAGAAGCTTCATATGCTTATGAGTACTCACACCTAAAATTATACATATTATATGTTCTATCATAGTAATTTATCTAATTGTAGAACTATATTTAAGAATATTACCATAGAATTTCAATGTTTTCATCATAGTAGAGAACTTATATGACCTTGTCAATGCAATAGATACTCTAGTACATTATTACATCATGGTTATGTAAAACGATGAACAATATGTGATAATGTGTTTTATTAATATTAAAATCTTAGAATATACATGTAATTAAAGTGAAAATAGTTGGTTCTAGAATACCAACTCCAAAAGACTCCCACTTAGACTTGATCCAAATACCTACAACTTTCATTCCACTATACCTCACATGATAATCATGTTTTTTAGAGTTAAGTCTTTAGTCAAGGGGTCTTACATGTTGTCTTCCAAGGAAATTATGCTCACTAAAGCATCTCATCTCTAAGAAAAATACCACGGGAGATAAAAATTCTCAATTATATGTTTCATCCATTGATGTGGTCTTAACTCTTTTTCTAGAGACACCATTACAGTATTATCATAATAGAGTGTGATAGGATATTCACTTATAGGTACTACACCAATATCTTGGAAAAAGTTTTTTATCCATAATACTTATTTAGCTACCTCAAAATCCACAATATACTCATAATATTCTATTGATTCTATGACCACAACCTACTTTGAGCTCTTCCAGCTCATAACACCTCTATTCAAAGTGAAGATGTATCCCATCTATGATTTTAGATCAACTTGAAATATTTGGAAAATAGAATCTATGTATCCTATGATGATCAGTTCCTCATATCTTCTATATACTAGGAATATATCCTTAGTATGCCTCAGACACTTAAGGATAGTCTTAATAGTCATCCAATGGCAGTCACCTAGGTTAGCTTGATATATTCCTACCACACTCAAGTCATGAGAAACATCCAGCCTATTACATAGTATATCATATATGAATGACCCAATTATCGATGTGTATGGAATCCTTGCCATTATTTGTCTTTACTCAAGTGTTTGAGGACACATTTTCCTATAAAAAAAGAATTCCATGTGAAATTGGCAATAATCCCCTCTTGGATTTTTTTATACTAAATCTCTTCAATATTTTGTCAATATATATACCTTTAATTAGGCCGAGAAACCTATTGGATCTATCACGATGGATCTTGATCCCAAGAATATATGTTGTCTCACATAATTCCTTTATATAGAATCATTTATTCAACCAGGCCTTAAAAAACTGTAAGACTAGTATTTTTTCCAATAAGTAATATGTCAAAAACATATACAATTAAGGAAATGACCACACTCCCACTAAACCTCTTATATACACAAGGCTCACATTCATTTTTTATGAAACCAACTTCCATTATAGCTTCATCAAAATGAATGTTCCATGATCGGGATGCTTACTTTAATCTGTAAATGGATTTTTGTAACTTACATATCTTATTAGAATCATTTGGAGTCTCAAACCCTTCATGTTGAATCATATAGACATATTTATGAAGGTTCCTATTACGGAAGGTTGTTTTGACATCTATTTGTAAAATATCATAGTCATAGAAGGACGCAATGGAAAGTATAATTTTTATGGACTTCTGCATTGCAACTGGTGAAAAGATTTCATTTTAGTTTATGACTTGATGTTTTTTGAACACTTTTTCAACCAGTCATTCATTATAGTCACTAAATTTTCCATATTTGTCTAGTTTCTTCTTGAATATCCAGTAAAAAACAATGATATTTACATCCAATAGAGGGTTTATCAAAATCCAGACTAGGTTTCGGCACATGGAACCCATTTCAGAATTCATTGCTTCTTACCACTTGGCAACATTTGTGCCACTTATTTCTTCCTAGTAGGTTAGAGGGTGATTATTATCAACTAATAATCATTCATCGTCATAATTGACTAGAAAACCATACCATTATGGTTCTCTAACCTCTCTTTTACTCCTACATAGTACTTTTGTCTCTAGAACATCTTATTCCATTGGGATTTGTGGAATTTGTTCATGTGAAAACTCTTGTATACCATGAGCCTTGAATTCATCAATGTCTATCTAACTCCCACTAACTCTTTTAAATACATGCTCCCTCTAAAGGAATATAGTGTTAATTTTCACTATAACCTTTTTGTATGAGGGTTATTATAGGTAATAACCCCTTATTTCTTTAGGGTATCCTATAAAGGTATAATTTTTTCCTCAAGGAGAATGTTTGTTATCTAAAGAGGCCTTCATAAATGATTCGAAACCACACACATGTAATTTTGACAACATGGTTTTTCTTCTGCTCCAAATATATTATGGAATACCATTTATCAATTTAGTTGGTATTTGGTTTAGTATGTGTGTTTTTTTTCGTAATTCATATCCCTAAAAGGATAATGGAAGACTCTTATAACTCATCATTGATCTTACCATGTCTAACAAGGTGTGGTTCCTACTTTTACTTACACCATTACATTGAAATGTATAAAGAGGGTTAAGTTAGATAAAATCTCAAAATCCTATAAATAATCAATGAAGTCTTGAGTAATTTATTCTCCACCATAGTCTGAGTGAATTTTCTTAATCTTCTTACCAATACAGTTCTCCACTTCATTCTTGTCTGACTTTAATTTGTTAAAGGAATCTAATTTGTACCTCATTAAGTAGACATGTCCATATTTACTACAATAATTATTAAAAGTCATGAAATATGAGTACCCATACCTTTTTTCAATAGGATATAGTCCACACACATCAGTATGAACATATTCAAGAAGCTATTTGGCCCTTTCACCTTTTCCACTAAATGGAGCTTTAACCATTTTTCCTTGTAAAAAAGCATGACATACACCAAGTGGTTTTATTTTAAAGGAATCTAATTATCCATTTTGATTTAGTTTAGGCAAATTATTTTCATTTACATGACCTAGAATGTGGTTCCAAAGTTAAGTGTGGTGTAAGTCATGTGAACTAGTTTCATTATCAATTTCCATTACTTGATTCATATAATCCAACACATAAAGATCGTTATTTAAATGTTTCTTACCATAAAAAATTATATCCCTATAAAATAAGTAACATTTATTCCCAAATTTGAAAATAAATCTATCTGTATCAAGATTAGATATAGAAATAATGTTTTTGGTAACATATGGTACATAATAATGACCTTTTAAATCTAAGAACATTCATGTTGTCAATGTGATTTAGTAGTCTCTGATAGCTACAACAACAAGTTTAACTCCATTGGTTACTCATAGATTTACCTCCCCTTGACCAATCTTTCTAAATCTACTTTATTCCTATATTTTAATACATATGTGAGCACCAAAAACTATATTTAATACCCAATTTATATAAATAGATAAATTACACTCAATAATAAATACACATGAATCTTCCCCTTACTTATTTTGTTGGTTGTAGTTTTTCTTCCAGTGTCCCTTATTTTCATATGAAAAACAGATAGCTTCTTACTCACTTGATTGACCCTTGATCTTTCACTTCTTATTAGGTAATTGTGAAGAATATTTGGCCTTAAAGCTCTTCGCAAGGCCTTTTATCTATTCACCATAAGGATGGAAGGATTTTTTCACTTTTTCTCATTATCTACATGGAAAAGTAGAGTGAGTATATCTGTAATATATTTCTCAATGTTCTTCATATTAAAATTGACAACAAATTTGGAGAATATATGAGGGAATGATGTAAGAATAAGATCAGTGTGTAGTCCATCGAGGATTTTAAACCCTAGAACCTCTAGGTGCTCAATGTATCCAATGATCTTGACTATGTGAGGCCCAGCTGGTGCACCCTCTCCAAGTTTAATCTTGAAGATCACCTTGGATATCTCAAACTGTTCCTATCTTGCTCTCTCCTAGTAAACACCATAAAGATACTCGAGCATGCTATAAGAATCCATGTTTTCATGTGACTTCATGAGTTTACTATATATAGAGTATAGAATAAAACATTGAACTTTAACCATTTCATTCAAATGTTTTTCATAAAGGAACTCTTCATCACTTTCCTCATTGCAGGTAGATCAAGCAATCAGTATTTTAGTACGTAAGATTTTTTTCATGTCGCAACACAGCCCGAAGGCATCTGAACCATTCTTAGAAGTTATTTTCAGTGAGGAGATGTTCTTTCTCCAATATATATCATAGAGATAAAATGGTTTATGATCTTTAAATTATTCTACAATTATAAATATCATATTATTAGTACTTTAATTGATTACAATTTATGTGAGACAAAATTAAATTAATTTTTTTAAGTCTTCCACTATTTTATCAAGTCCCAAAAACCCCCATCATTGGACTCAAAATTACTAGTTTCTTGGATATTTTAGTGTAAAGTATCTATATTACCCTTCTCATAACCTCAATAATGGTTGGTCAATCTACTTGAAATTATTTAGGTAGGCAGGTCTTTAACAATTTCAGGCTTGCATCTCCTTAATCTATTGAGTGGATTCCCCAATCTGGAAATCTTAACTTATATTTTCTCAACACTTGTCTCCAAATTACTAAAATTATAATAATGGATACTCATCTATATTTAAAATTATTAATTAAAACCAAAACTTTTATAAGAATTCCCCATATAAAAGTAAGTGTCCCAACAAGTGTTGGTCAAACACTTGGTTTTATTGGTTTCATTCTTAATTAAGTAATGGAAGGCCAAGTATAACTTAATATATATTTTAAGGATTTTATTTTATTATGCATAAATTTTTTTATTGTTTACATGTAATGTTAATATTAAGAGGATGTTACTTAAGTGATTAATCATATTTGATAAAACATTTATACATAATCCATTTATTTAAATTTTATCTTTTCATATTAGTTCATTTATTTATATGATCATGGTCTTTCATCCACAAAATAAATAATTCATAAGATAGAAATAAATAAACAAACAAATGAACTGATCATGAGCTTATCTGACAGTTGATTTATTGAGTGGACAATAAATCAAACTATAAGATAGGGAAAAACTCCTTATGTCAGTCTTGGCAAAAGTTACAGCATTCCTCCTACCCACTTATGTATCACCTGGGTTGGTATCATCTTGGTTTCATCTTGAACCACCTCTATGAACCTTTGGATTCTCCATTTATTACATTTATTTATAACTCATACATAGGTCAGGGGTACTGAAGGATTGGTTAAGGGGGATTACATAAATAACCTTAGACACATGGGTCCTACATAATAAAGGAGGGAGGGATGAATCATAGGAAATCATATTTAATTTAATAATTAACAATTTTAAAACTTTGTAATAGATTAAATTAAATAATTCCAATACATACACATGTCTTGGTCAAACTCATGATCGGTCATACACATAAAATGGTTACACAAAATTATACTGGATAACATTCATTTATATTTATTATTTATTATTAAGATAAATTATCTTTCATTAATTAATTAATTAATTCCATTTTATCTTAATTTCCATCTTAATTCTATTAGAGATACCCTTCATAAATGTATTCATGAAAAATAAATGACAAAACCAATAATTACAAATAATTATAATAAATTAATTGGTTATTTAATAATTCTTAAAAACCATTATTAAATTGTCAAATACAGTGGGTTCTAATCAATATAATAATAATAAATGGCTTCGTTCTCTCATGTTATTTGTCTCTCTCACATATCCTTCACCCTCTCCTAGGTTTTCTTCTCCTTTAGTGTTTTCCCCCTCTTTTTCCCCTTGTTTTCGGCGCTATTTCATCTCCATATCCCTCTTCTAGGGTTTCTCCTCATTTGGATATTGTTCCCCCTCTCTTTCCCCTACTTATGGTGCTTTCGCGTCTCCCTCATCTCAAATTTCTCCTCTTTCGGTTCTCTCGTGTCTCCTTCGCCCTCTCCTAGGGTTTATTCTCCTTCAGTATTGGTTCTGCCTCTTTTTCCCCTTGTTTTAGGCACTCTTGCATCACCGTATACCTCTTCTAGGGTTTCTCCCCCTTCGGAGATGGTTCCCCTTCTCTTTCCCCTACTTTCGGTGCTTTCACATCTCCCTTATCTCAGGTTTCTCCTCTTTCAGCATGCTTTGGATCCTTTATTTGTGATGACGGCTTCTTCTGCAAGGAGTTCATGGGGTTCTGTTGCTTCTTTTCTACTTTGGATGCCTTCAGACTCCCTTTCTATGATTCTGACCTCCTATTCCCCTAAGCCTCTCTAGGTCAGTTATAGAGCAGTGGTTCTAGGTGGTTTTGGGTTGTATAGTTTGGTGGTCAATGGATCTCAAGGTGTTAGGTCACTTGATCATGTTTTATTTGTTCCTAGTTTTCTCTTTGTTGTCGTTGCCTCCATTTAAATCTCTTGGCTGCTCAACTACTTCTCTGACCAAATTTTCTGCTTCTCCTCTCCTAGTCAGAGCCGGAGCAGTGGTAACAACCTGGTTTTGGTAGGTGTGGTTCAGTGGCCACCATCATTCCAGGCACAACTTCTCGATGCTGGTTTATGTTTTTCGGTTTTCTTCCTCATGTTTTGGATATGGTTTGTTTTTTTGGTTATCAATGGTGGTGTGTTGATGGATTGTGCTTTTGGATGAGGCGTTCTTGCTTGTTTTCAGTTTTGGTGATTTGGTTATTATTGGTTCGATGGGGTACGGCACTATGGTGTGATGTTTATAGCGGCACTGACAGTGTTTGATAGTCTCTGGTGTCTGGTGTAGTGGTATAATGGTGATAAGGACATGGTGATGGATGGAGATGACAATAGTGGTACTCATGATGATGATGATTGGTGATGGAAACAGTGGTTCTCATGATGATGATATGAGTGATTCAGATCTTGATCTCATCGGTATTGTGGGTGTTTTTGAATTTTGAAATGTGTAATGGGGATAATTTTGTTTCTAGTTCCTTCTCATCCTTAAAGAGACATTTGAAAATCCAATAAAAATGAATTTTTAGGATCAATCGATATAATAAGTTCTTAATGCTGCAATTAGAAATTTAATATAATTTGTTTTTCCCTTTATTGGGAGGTTATACGGCGTGTACTTATGAGCTAAATTCCATGTATCTCAATTTCTGTGTACCTAGGATACACATCTAGGGATTCAATATGTACCTCATCTAGTTTACACGGTGTGTACAAGCTAGCTACAAGCTATGTATCATTCTTTCTGTGTGTCCACACAACCTTATGAAGTTCTTGGTGTGTTATTTGGATATGGGGCCACACAACGAGTATGTCGGCTACACGCTGTATGTTCTGGTAGAAATGTGTCTGCATAACTCGCTAAAAGATTCAACATGTATTTTATATGTATGAAATAATGAACTACATTTCATGTGCACTTGCTACATGTAATTTATGTCATTATTACTCTAGGTTGTCGCTATCATGTGGTTTTGAACGTGTATTAGACCACATAGTTTTTGTGAATTTTTCCACTAAATCATGTAAACTACATGACGTGTACACCAGATACACACCATGTAATTCAACGAGTCATATTCCAGACTAGCTCAGTCTATATGCAGTGTACAATTAATGCACCATGTCTAATTTCTTCTTGACACGGTGTGTATCATTCAACACAGCTAGATACAGTGCACATGGGTACACAATGTGTACTTCGGCTACACATCGTGTAATCCAGTCTTTCCAGCCAAAATTTTTAGCACTTCCTGATAGAATCTTAAATCATTCTTCATCTATTCTTAGTCCTTTAAGAAAATGAAATATTTAATAGTGATTATTAACATGTCAAAAATATGGAAATTAAAATCATATTAGAAAATGAATAATTCTTGAAATGAAAATCTAACCACTATGGTGCATATAGATCAATAATCAAATAAAATATTATAAATTATAAATTTGACCACTCTGATACCACTTGTGAGTTCTTGACACAATGGAAGCACTGGGAGTAGGGGTAACGTGAGATTCTTCGTTTTTCTGGTTCTCTTCTTCGATTTCACTCGATCTGTTTGTGGTTAATTTTTAGGGTTTCAATCCCTGATTCCTTTCATGGATTTAGTTCAGGCTTCCTATCCATTGTTTCTATTTCTTCTAGTTATGGGTTTCTTTCTCTGGATGGTTTCTTGTTTGTTTGTTAAGCCACTTCTTAGATGGCGTTGTTTTCAGTTTATTTTTTTACTATGGATTTTTGTCTGCTGGAATTTTTCTTGGTGTAAGGCTCATTCCCCTGGAATATTTTGCTGCTTTAACCCTAACCTAGCCCCGAGTCCCATTTATCCTCTCCAGATCAGTTAGGATTGGTGGTTTTTCAGAGCCTTTGGAGGTGGCATTCAAACAGTCATCAGTTCTCTAGGGAATGATCCCCTAACTCAGTTGTTCGGTGAAGGTGAAGTGCAGATGGTGGAGTTTGACATGGTTGATGGGGTTTTCTGGTGTCAGGAATCAGCTAAATCAGTATATTATGGTGTGGTGTTCCATGATTCATGTATAGTGGAGATAATGAAGCCTCTTTCAACGGTGACGGTGGATGCCGGTGGAGCTCGCCGGTGATCTAGTTTGGTGCGGATAGGGCGGTTGTCGCATTAGGTGTGTGACTCGAGGCAGGGTGTGTGACTTGAGGTGAGTGTGAATCAAGATGTCTTGTTTATTGAGATGGATTATGATGTATTTTATTTCAAATTTTTTGGATTTTTGGAAGGCAATGGTGGTAGGGTTTTTCTACAGTGGATTTTGAATTTTGTATATTATATGTTGATAGTCTAAGTGGGGTGTGTGTGGGTGATATGTGGAGGTTTATGTATAGATCCCACTTATCCAAAAAGTGTCTTATTAAAAAATAAAAAAATGGATTGAAGATTTTGGTCACTTCTAATTCCTTAGAGCTTTAAGGAATCTCTATAGTGCTTCTCATTCTTGAGAGGAAGAGAGGAGGAAGGGAGAGAGAATTTTGTTGCACGTAATGATTCTCAAGTCTCGATTTTGGATTAAACCTACACAATAGACATAAAAATCTACTTATAAAGCTATGATTTCAGTTAAAATATTATTTAATTGCATACTAGACTTTAAATAGTATAATAGTCATTAATAAATCTCATTCCATGTGATAATAATATTATTATTTTATAGCATGACCTAACTCATGCAATGATAAATATTATTTATTAGCTTGCAAATAAATATTCATCGCTGAACACAATCTTGGTCTGCTCTAACTCCTCAACATTTATTGAATACCTAAATATATATTTAATTAAATATTTCATTCACCAATAAAATAAATATTGTATTCATAACCCAAAAAATAAATATTCATTAAATATTCCCATAACTAAATAAATTTTTTATTAATGAATAAATAATTATTTATTACCTTATGAATATTATCAATTAATAAAACTTGAATAGAATTATTCCTCAGTCTTAATAATAGTATTTATTCTAATAATTAAATCCAGATAGAATTTAATTCAGATTAACATAAACACTTATCATGTGACCCTCTAGGATCCTTTCTCATTGGCATTAAGTGGACATACCTAAAGTTCAATATTACTATCTAGAAATCGCTCAAGGCACCCAAGAGAAAGAACTTAATGTTGCAATGTCGACAACCACACATGAATGCTTATTTTGTAATATAATCCCTTTGTCTTAATATCTCCTAAAGCAAGTTTCACATACATGGAATCAACCTATACGCTTGATATATCTTCCATTGACTATCTAAAATAAACACATTGTGATACCATGTCCATGAAATTTAATGTGATGGTTCAATTCCAAATAAAGGTTCGAGATATTAACTTTCATAAATATGGAAGGGAGAAATCCTTTCTTGACTTATCCATTAATAATATAACATTCATGATGCACCCAATGTACCCTACTTCCCATGAACATATGGAATCATGGTTTTGGTCTGTAAATCTAATTATTAGAGTTATGATATGCATTAATGATAATATTAAAGTATAAGGACCATTACACAGGCATGTAGATAGGAATATTTAATGACACCAAAACATGTGGAATTCCTACTGGCAGGTCTATTCTCATAATCTCCCATCTTGAAGATTACTAAATTTCAACTTCATGAGAAGAAGTCTTGTATAATTACGATTACTCTCACTCGAAAGTCTATATACTATGTTTCCTAACATAGTATGTTATCCTACCATATAACTATATTTAAAAATGTTGTCATGGCATTTCAACGTTATCATCATAGTGGGGAATTATTGTGACCTTATCAATGATATAGATACTCTAGGAAATTATTACATCATGTTCATGTAGAACAATGAACAATATATAATAATATGTTTTATTAATATTCAAATCTTTAAATATACATGTAATCAAAGTAAAAATAGTTTTTTATAAAACACCAACTTCAACAATAGATTGGTATTCTTTTCATTAAATTTGAATATAGATGGAATTTTTTTTTATGAACATATTTCTTAAATTATGTTAATTTATTTGAAAAACATATATATATAAAGGAGAATTTCCTTTCTTTTGATATGTATTAAGAGAGATTTTGTTTATTCCTTATGCCTTATGTGGGTTGTTTTGAGTAAGCATTTTTTATGGCCTATTTCATACTAAATAATTACTTAGTTTACTATTAATATAATATAGTTATTGACCAATCTCGCTAATTCCATGTTTGTTTTATAACTTTTGAACTTTATACCACTATATATACCATATTTTTTGTTTGATATATTTTTTTTTCTTTTATATTATAATTCTCATATAGACTAGTTTGTCAGTTCTTCCATACACATATTTTTTTGTGGTATTATGTATAGTTATTACTCATTTATATAATATAATTTGATATTATGGTTTTATATATATATTATTTTGTAATATATATAGTATTTTGTTATATATATAGTATTTTTTTTCTTTTAGATTATAATTCTTATATGTACTAGTTTTTCAGTTATGGTTTTATATACAGTGAACAATTCTCATTTACTTAAATATATTTTGGATTTAACTTAAGTATTAATTTATTTATTTTATGAGATAACATATTACATTTTTTAACATAATATATAGAAGTTGGATGTATGAAACTGATTAGAACTCAAATTATTTTCAAAACAAATTGGTGAGTTTTTTAGATTTTGCATTTAATAATAATTTAGATATAGGTAATATACACTTTCCATGTTATAATTGTGTTGGAATACCTTGTTTAAGTCATGAAGAAGTTATTTACCATATAATAGAAAAAATAAAATAAACTATTATGTATGGTATCACAAACGGGAGAAAATGTTGTCTCAAAATATTTATGATACGAATGAGAGGATTGGATTAGAGAATTTATTATATGATTGTTTTTAATTTATTCATAATCATGAGAAAAAATATGATAATTAAAGAATAAAATGGTATGATTACACCTGATTCATGTAATGATAATGTTGATGTTTATATAGTGAAAAAACTGAAGGATGCTTCCATGACTCTAGTATATCAGTAATGTGGTAAAATGAAAAAGATAGAATTTTTAATATAACTTCTTCATGGGAAAATCATGTATGGAATTTCTAATAATACCATTTATTATATTCTTACCTTTTTTAAGGAATTAAATTCATATCATGCATATATTCCATTGAACCATTATATGTCATGGAAGTTAATTGATCAACTTGGATTTCCTAAAAATAAAATTAATTATTGCTGAAAGATTTCAACTTATTCTTGGAGGAAACATATATCCTAAATGATTGTATAAATTTTGGCACTTTTATATGGAATCCAAATACTGATGGAAAACCATCTCATGTGCCACAAAAATTAATGTGGAACTTTCCATTGAATTTAAAACTCCAAAATATTTTCATGTTAGATGAAATATCAATAAATATGTGGTGGAATGATACTGATAAAAATAAGGGTGATAATGAGTTTTTTCATCCTATATATGGATTATAATGTTGTAAATTTGATGCTCAATGTCCTGATTTTGTAGCTAAGGTGTGTAATGTGAAGTTGGGTCTATCATGTGGTGGTTATAATTAGTTTGTTCATATTCTTACTTCACACAACACATGGTCAGTTTTCATACACATTTATATCCTTCCTCCATAGATGTGTATGAAAAAACCATTCACTTTCTTGAGTATACTCATGTTTGGATCTTTTGATCCTGGAAATATTATAGATATATACTTGAAATATTTAATAAAAAAGATGAAGCATTTTTAGAATGTTGGTGTGATCACATATGATGATTGTTTGAAAGACATATTTCATATGTGTGTTTCACTTATGTGGATGATAAATGATTTTCCTGCTTATGTAATGATGTATGGATAGGAGAAGAAGGGAAAAGTTTTCTATCCAGTTTGTATGAATAATATATGATCTATAAGACTTAAATATCATTATAGTTTTAGTTTTATAGGACATTAATGGTTCTTTCCAATGGATCATCCATATAGGAATAATCATCGAAGGTTTGAAAATAACATAGAGACCAAAAATCCACCTCATAATATATTTAGAACTGATGTTCTTAATGAATTATAAGATTTAATTTTCTTATTCAACGAAGGTTAGATGAAATCTAGAAAGATTGAGAATTTTTTCATTGAATCCAATTACAATTGGAAGAAGAAAAGTATCTTCTTTGAGTTTTCTTATTGGACAACCAATTTGTTATGTTATTTTTTAGAAATAATGTACATTGAAAAATATATATATTAAATGTTGATTTTAATCCTTCTAAATAGAAAGGAGAATACAAAAGATTATTTATGATCTTAGTGTGACATGGTGGATTGGGGTATCATAACATAATTACAACTTTTATATATCGTTGAAAATAAATGTAAAGTTCTATATGATTCTTATGTGATGAAACCTTCAGAAAAAAATCAAATTATGGAAGTATTAGATACTATCAAGGTTCCTGATGGTTATTAAATAAACATATAATAACATGTAAATATAAGATATTTAAATCTAAAACCATTGAAGATACATGATTATCACATCCTTATTCATGAGTTGATTCCAATAGCAATATTTCATCTATTATCCAATAATGTAAGGGTGGAAGTGATTTGATTGTGCCATTTTTATAGAGATATTTTTGCGAAAAAGTTTTACAATTTTTTCTTGTAAAAAGTCCATGAAGAGGCACCATTAATTTAGTGTGAGTCAGAGAAAAATTTTCTTCCATCATTTTTCACTTGCATTTTTCATCTAATTGTCTATATTCCAACCAAAATGCTTCTTAGAGGACCTATTTATTTTCATTATATGTATCCAACTGAAAGAAATATGTATCAATTGAAGTATTATATATAGAACAATAATCATCTTTAAGTTTCCATTATGAAAGGTTACTGAGCTCAAGAATGTATGGATTTATGTTCAATGTATTTTTTTGATGTGACCATGAGACATAACCGGCCAATGAGAAACGAAGAAGTGCAACATGATAAAATCAAACCCAATTTTCCATCACTTCTCCAAGTAGGGGTAATTCCTAGATCATATACATTAACTACATTAAGCCTTGAAGTGTGGGAGATGGAACATCACATATTCTTATTTAATAGTGATTTATTCGATGACTACATCAAATAAGTAAATTAAACATATATATATTATCTCATCCCATGTAATTATTAAACTATTTCTATATTTTTATGTAGGGAATATAAACAAATTATAAATATAATTCATCGTTCATTACATTTGATAAGGAGAGATACTTTTCATAGAAAAGAGTTTTATTCTTGGTTTAAATTGAAGGTAAAAGTATCACTACAATAAAATAAAAAAAATTAATATTCATTTATATTTCATGTATTGAGTTTACCTACTAACTCAGTCTATGGAGAAATAAAATCTTTGTATTTTTGTTCTAATTATGTGGTTCGTGGATAAAAATCAATTTTGATCAATGTGTACAAATTTATTATCATTGAATGAGAAGTGAATATGAGAACACAACATGATGGTGTTATAGTAACTACAGAAATAGACTATTATGCCAGTGCATTAGATAATAGGCCACAATATGAAAATGTATCTTATTATATAGTTGTTGAAAAAATACTAATATTTTATTATTAATATAATGATCAATACACTATGATGAAATAATTTTTTTATTCAATTATGAGACATGGAACATTTATTAATGATTTTGTATTTTTTTGTTATTTACATGACACTCATTCTTGCTACTGATGAGCCATATATTTTGGATTCATTGGAAAAACAAGTTTTTTATATGAAAGATCATATGAGACCTGAATCCGGTGTCATTATTAAAGTAGTCCCAAGACATATTTTTTATGATAGTGGGGATGAAATTTACATCATCACTCCACCATAAGCCTCAATCAATTTATTACTTATGATAACTCAAATAATTCAATTGTCACAGTTGATTATGAACCTAAAGTTATGGTGGGTTGTATATAAAATCATACATATGTGTTCTCAGTAATTTTTCTTTAGATCTACTTGTATTTTTAAGGTTGGTACTATTTAAATTTATTTAATATTGGTTTCAAATGCTTTGTATCCATCTTTACCTTCATGTGAATTTTCAATATAAAGTGGTTGCAATTTTCTTTGAATTTCATTTTTTTAATATTGAATTGAACTATATTAGAACCTAAGAAACCAAAAAAAACAGAGACAATATAATTAGAAAAAATATAAGATAGATTGAACTAAAATATATTAAACTAATTATAATGAAAAAAAATAATAATGAGTAATAATTACCTAATGAAAAAATGGGAAAATGACCAAATGACCTAACCCAAAATATGAACCAAATAACCTAACATAAAAAATGGCCAAATGACCTAATAAAATGACCAAAATGAACCAAATGACCTAATAAAATGACCAAAATGAACCAAATGACCTAACCAAAACTTAATTGGATTGAATTAAAAATATAAGAAGAAAACTATATCATACACATGTTTAACATGCTAATTAGAATGTGTTGATTTTTCTATGACGTATATTTTATGTTTTGATATTATTATCATTAAATATGATATGATTATGTTATTTCACTACCTTTCCTTTATTTTTATTGAAAATTAGTATCCCTTAATTAAGTAACATCACCTCTTCTTTCTTAATTTGGCTTATAAATTGCTAATAAAATGAATATTTTTTCTAATGTAAGAAATGAAAAAATTTGAAGAGATGCAAAGGAAGGGGATGTTTGATAATAATCATTACATGAGAGAGATGGGTGTTTCTATTATGTTTCCTATTATGAGTATACTATTTAATATATATATATATATATATTGATAACATATAATGTCATGTCACTAATATTTTTTTAAATACTAATCAAGAACCATAACCCGTGAGAGAAATTTTCTCTAACCAACCTAGTGGAAATGATGCTTAGCCTAAAAATTTGATAGGGGTGTTACTAGAGCTACTTTTACCACTATTAATACCCAATCACACCCATACCATTCATCAGTTACACCATGTATCAAATCTTCTTATCCCACAGTCATGTTAGATGCACTCGGGATATTTAAACCACCCATATTGTGGCCACTATTTATTTCTAGTCCTCCCTATGTATCTTTTTTTTATCTAATTATGGATCCCACTCCCCATCCATATTATTCTTTTCCAAAGATGTATAGGCCATCTCTTTTTTCCAACTACTTCATTTTCTCAAGGATTTTATGTTCATGCTCCTTTGACTTCCTCTCCAATTCATTTTAAACCTCCCAAACATACTATTCATCATGAGTAGACTTTGGACCCCACCACTACATATGTTGATGATCCTCTATAGCCTAAGGATACATCAGTACACACTAATCATCCTAGATCCGGTATATGTATAGAAACCTAGTAAAAAAATTGACCATAATTTATTTTCATTATAAGATATACTAATTTTATATTTGTCTTTTATTCCTTAACAGTTGGATATGCCACTATAAGGAGGCATGGTTGTACATTCATGCATGAAGTGTATAACCACCACATATGGTGATGGTTAAGTATACCGAGGATAATCAAGTGATTGGTAAAACAAGAAGATAATGGAGGATTTTTATGGTGATGCTTTCCAAATACTGTGATATCATTCCTCTCAAGACACTTCCCTGGAGACACCTTGAAAATGAAATAAAGTATAGTTCTTGAGCTCAAATATGGGTAAGAAAATTCATTATATTTAGTGTTATATTGTTATTATATTTATATGAATTAATATTTTGGTAGCAACAACATTATAATTTTCCAAATGGTGAGGCTATGAGGACTACATGGCTAATGGAATTAGGTAAGCTATAGAGAGCATAAAAACATGAGTTTTATAATGGTTGGGTTGTTAGAGTTAGAATGGATTTATAATATATAAATATCCGAAATGAGTGTCTAGAAACAAAATATTGGTAAATGATTTCTCATTAGAAGAGTGATGAGTTTAAGTTATTAATTAAATTTGAGGTTTTTGATTGAAAATGATGATGATTTACATTAATATTATGTTTTTTTATTTTTAAATATTTTTTTTAGGAATCATAAAAAAGAAATAAAAAAAAGGTTTCTATGAAGTATCTCCACACTTTGGAGTGAATTGTGATGCCAGAACATGAGAGGAATTGGGTATTTTTCATCAAAAAATCTAATTAGGTACAAAATATGAAAATCAGTATTGCTTGACATCTTAAGATTTGATGAATTTTTAGACCCTATAACAAGTAGATTCAACTTTTGGTCCTATTCAGTTATATTTAGGTAATTTCATAAAATTTCCATTGGATCGAGAAACAATTTAATTTGACTTATGTCACACATGATATTTCTAAATAATAGAAGCACATATAATCTGTAAAACCATTGTATGATAGAATGCATTTCAGATATTTGGTCAATTTTTAAAGCATACAAACATCTAATTAAGACTTCATTATAGATGAATGAAATGTAGATAAACTTATAATATTTCCTTCACAATAATAATCATGTAATTTCAAGATCTATAGATTGATTTATCATTTAAAAATAGAAGAACATGTATTTTTAAAAACTAATGAGCTATAAAAAACGCCAAACTTCCATGAAATTTAATTTATTAATTTTCATTTGATTGATTATTATTTCACATGGTTGTGGATAATACAATTAATTTCTATAAAATTTAATTCAAAATTTTTTATTTCACGTTTAAATATTGGTTACAATGTGTTAATTTTTTTAAAAAATATAGTATTATTAAATAATGGTTTTATATATTCAATGTCATTGCAAAGGTAGGTATTGAACATTGAAGTATGTATGCCTTAATAAAAATTATTTTTCTCAAGAGGAAATAAGAAAGATGAAAGTGTGGTAAATTAACAGATGCAAAAATAGATTATAAGTTTTACTTTAACGATTTCAAATTTTAATATCTATTTTGTAACTAAATAGTTCATTTATATTTGCATTAGTGTGCTTTGGAGGCCATTTATTGGAAATAAGCTAACAAGTTTGGTCCAAATGATCATTTTTACTGGATATTATAAGATGAACACTATGATAGAGTATGATATAGACTAGGGAAGATTATTGTTCCCTCTAGATATTGGCCCACTTCATGTGCCTCTAATAGTTGGTAGTATCGAGTTGGAAGCAGCTTTTATAGAGGCATAAAAGGCTCATACAAAGGTATAAGAGACCAAAAAATATCCATGAAGGAGCATGAATAATGTAAAAAGTCCAATGGTAAATTTATAAAAGTTATGATAGCATTATTTTCATCACTTCCACTAGATATCATAGAGGTTTTTGATAATAAAATTTTGATGATGCATAAATTATCTGATGTACTGGGAAATGGGGATGATTTTCCTAATAGTGGTTAGGATGATGAATTTCCTAGTGATAGTGATGGCGATGACAGTGTTGGTGATGGTGATGGTGATGATTATAGTGATGATGGTGATGATTGTGATGATGATGGTTATAATGGTGATAATAGTGGTTTTGATTAGAGATATATTGATCTTATACATTTTTTACTAATATTTATGAAACATTATGTTTAACTATTAAATGTGATTGCATATATGTATTATTTTAAATGTGTATTGTAACTAGTTCAATGAATTAATTTTTTTCTCAATTTTACTATATTGGATTCTAGTTGTTTGGGGTGTGGGTACTAGTGTTTGGTGTATATGGTGGTTTTGGTTCAATATGGGAGATATTACTGGTTACATATTTCAAGGAAGGTTATACCAATGGTTTAATGAAACTGTTGATATAGGGGGGAAATAGGTTACTTATACCAATGGTTTGAAGAAAACTATTGTTTTAGGGATATTCCCACACCTAGGCACCCAACAGTTCCACAGCCTATACCAATGGTTTAAAACCATTGGTATATGGTACATTTATAGTAGTGGTATTTTCACACTTCGTCTCCTTATCAAATTGGAGAAGAAGAGTGAATAGATCTAAGATAGACTTATAAATGTTTTTCATATTGAAATTAATAAAAAAAATATGGATAATTTATGAGGGAGTGATATATGAATGAGATTGGTGTAAAATTCTTTAGGAAATTTAAACCCCAGAACCTTCAGATGCTCAATGTATCCAATTAGTTTGACTATGTGAGTCTTAGTTGGTGCACCCTATCCAAACTTACTCTAAAAGAGAACCTTGGATATCTTAAACTATTCCTATCTATATCTATCTTGATATAAACCTTGGATATGCTTGAGCATGCTATAAGAATCCATATCTTTATGAGACTCTATGAGCTTAATTGTCATGGATTAAAGCATTAAACATTGACTGGAAATAACTTCACTCAATTTTTTATCATAGACAGTGAACTCTTTATCACTCACCTCCTTTGCAGGCAGATCAGGTAATGAGGATTATAGCACTTATGATTTCTGTTCATGTGACAACACAACCCAAAGGTGTCTGAACCATTCCTAGAAGTTACTATCAATAAGTAAATAGTATTTCTATAATATTAATCATTGTAAATTATAAAATAGTATATTATTAGTACTTAAATTGATTATAATTTATCTGAGATATTATGAAATTAATTTTTATTAAGTCATCCATTGTTTTATCAATTCCCAATATCCCTCACCATTGAACTCGAAATGTCAAGTTGCTCAGACATTCTTATGGAAAGGATCTATATGCCCATTATCATAACCCAAGAAAGGGATTGATCAATTACTTGAAGTTATTTAGGTGGGTGGGTCTTTTCTAACTATGGGCTTGTAGCTCCTCAATCTGTTGAGTGAACTCCCCAATCTAGAAACCCTTACTCATATTTCCTCAACACTTGCCTATAATTTACATAAATTCTATTTAGGTTTACTTCTCTTGATGTAAACTGGTTAATTCAACCCAAAAATTTCATAATAACTCTACAATAAAAGTAAGTTTCCCAATGAGGGTTGGTCAAACGCTTAGTTCTATGGCTTTCATTCCTAATCAACTAATGGAAGGTTTAGTGTAACTTAATATTAAGTTGAGGGATTTTATTTATTATGTGTAAATTTTTCTTATTCTATCATTTATATGTCTTGCTATTATTAAGTAGATTTTACTTAAGTGATTAACCATGTTTAGATAAAACATTTATACATAATCCATTTATTTAAATTCCATCTTTTCATATTAGTTTATTTATTTATATGATCATGATCTTGCATCCCTAAAATAAATAATGCATAAGATAGAAATAAATAAATGACCAGTTCACAAGATTATATAATAATTGATTTATTGAGTGGATAGTAAATCAATTTATGACCTAGGGTAAAACTCATTGTGTCGGTCTTGGTATGAGTTACAACATTTCACTTATTCACTTGTGTATCACTCAAGTTGGTATCACCTCAATTCTGTCTTGAAATACCATCACAATCCTTGGGATACTCCTTTTATTATATATGTTTATAACTTACATGCAGGTTAGGGGAACCAAAGGATTGGTTAATGGAAATTATATAAACAACATTGGACATGCATGTCCTATATAATAAAAGAGATAGGGATGACATAAAGACCATCATTTTAATTTAATAATTAAAAATTTAAAAACTATGGAATAAAATTAAATTAAATTAAACCAACTCATGCACAAGTCTGATCAAATATCATGAATGACCATACACATGCAACAAGTACACAAAAGTAAATAGGATAACATTCATTTCTATTTTTTCTTTATTATTAAGATAAATTCACTTGTATTAATTAATTAATTCCCTTCATATTTAATGACTATATAAAGTCTCTTGGAGATACCCATCATAAATTCATTCATGGAAAAAAATGAAATAACCAATAATTACAGATAATTATAATAAATTAATTGAGAATTTTTAATTCCTTAAAACCTTTATTACATTGTCAATAACATATGATTCCAATTAGTGTAATTAGGTTTTAATACTATAATTAATTATTTAATTTAATTTAATTTCATCCTTTATTGTTAGACTACACAGTGTGTACTTATGAGGTGCATTTCATGTTCCTCGGTTATCATGTACTCGGGATAAACACATGGGGCTTCAGTGCGTACCTCAATAAGACTAATTGACATGTATTAACCAGTTATGTGTCATGTATAACACTTTTCTTGTGTCTGCATAACCCACTGAAGGACTTGGATTGTTCTTCATATGTAGGACCAGACAATGTTTACTCCATTTACATGCTATGTTTTTCGTTATCCATGTGTCTTCATAAATAAACAAATGACTCTATGTGTATTTAGGAATTTTTAATTAATTAATTACACACTGTGTACAATAGTTATATTTCATTCATTTCATTAATTACAAAGGTTTTCTGTCTCATGCAGTCAGAAATTGTGTATTTGACCACACGGCTAGCTTAAATTTTGTCGCTAAACCATGCTGACTACACGAAGTGCATGCCAGCTACACTATATGTAATCTGACATGTCATGTTCCAAGTTATCCTAGTATACATATAATATGAAATAAATGCACTGTTTATAGTTACTTATTGGAATTTCATTTATCCTGCAACACATTCAGGTGTAGTACACTTGGGTACATGGTGTAAACTTTGACTGCACACCATGTAACCCATAATCACTAGCTAGAATCCTTGGAACTTCCTAATGGTATCTTTAGTCATTATTCATCTATTATTAGTCCTTTAATAAAACATGAATCATGAAAAAAGTAATTAAAATGTTGAAAATATGTTAACGAAACATCATATTAAAGAACAAATAATCTAGAAATGAAAGATATAAACACTATTGTGTATATAGATCAATAATCAGATAGATGATTATAAATTTAAATGTGGCCCCATTTGATACCACTTGTAGGTTATGGGTGCATCAGAAATACCTGGTGGGTGAATAAAAATAAAGGTTTTTTTAGATTCTATGGATAATTATCCAATTATTCAAGATATAAACATCATGATCAATAAATTTTTCCATCAAATATTTATATAAAGAAGCCCAAAACCTAGAGAGGATCTTTTTCATGTTAAATTTATAACTAATTTAAATAAAATCTGAAGAAATGAAGCCTCATATTAGGATTTTTCTTTGAAGGTGTTATTGATCATCTTAAAACCCTTTTCAGATTACCATTATTATACCAGTAGGATCCAAGTGTAGAATCCATTTAGTGGTGATCCAAACATTCTTATTTAAACTCCAAGAAATACTAATAGAACATCGATGTAGCATCCCATTTTTTTGGACCATATGGAATTCCAAGGGATTTTGAATTTTATAGTTTGGTGGACGGTCTATTTTGTAAACTGAGATTTGGAATCAAATTTAGAGAGTTTCAATGTATTTTTTTTTTTGATGTGTTTCAAGTTCAGGGGTTCCTTGGGTGTTCTATCAAGTTTTGGGAGCATTGGTCTCTAAAACCTCAAGTCAGGAGGAGCTAGCAGGGGTTCATGGTTCGTCTGAAACCATGCAGCCTCCAGCATAAAGTTGTGCGACTTGACCTGAGGTTGTAGTAGTTGTCGCATGAGATGCACACGGTTTACCCAAATTATGCACCTAACATGAACACTTAGTGCCATTTAGGCAGTGTGTGTGCACTGTCCATCAAATGGTTGGCGCACATTTTGGCTAACTGTGCAACCCAAACCATGCATAGAGTTTTTAAAAAAAATAAATTAATTAAATTAAAATTAAAATAAAATAAAATCCAACCAAATCTACCCATACCCCCTCCATACTCACACAATTCACCCCCCCCCCCAGACCTCTTGGTTGTGCGTGAAACCCCACCTCGATCTCCTCTCCTCACGTATATTTCACCCAAATTTCTTCAAGTTTATCATTTAGTTCTTTAAGTTATTGTCTCTAGTTCCCTCTTCTTCCATTTTTCTAGTAATTTTCCTCTCCCTCATCTCCATGTCACATTCATCCAAACCCTAGGTCATGAGTTAATCAGATTTTTTGTTTTTTTTTTCCCATTGTTAGGGTGTACAGTGGGTCTCCCAGGACTTCTTGTGTGTTTCAATATCCGTCATCGAAGGCAAAGTGCTTTGGGTTATTTTGGTTCACTCACCATTTATTTGAAGTAGTTTTTAATCTACCTTTTCTTTTTCCCCAATTTTAATTAGGGTTTTTATAATTTTTAGGGTTCCTAATTTTTTTTAGTAAGTCTTGGTCATCCTGGAAGTGGTTTCGGGCTCCCATTGTCAAATGCTTATATGCATATGCATGGGTAGACATATATATATGTAAGTTTCCCCTTTATATATATTCACTCATTATGGTATAAATATATATAATGGGGCTAGGTGTGCTTATATATATATATATATATATATATATATATGAAGATGCATACATGTGTAAGTGAAAAGGGAACTATTCATGTATAAGAATGTATGTAAGGATCCCCTTGAACATATTTGGCCATGAAAATATGTACATAGGGGATAGGTTTATTTGAATTTAAGCAAAGGTGCATATGCGTGTAAGTGGTAAAGGGAAGGCTCATGTTGTCGTTGTCGAAAGAAGCATGCCTTGAGTTTGAGGTAGGATCCCTTTGCAATTTCCCTTTAAATTTAAGAATGCATTTATTGCTTTATCTTCACACCTTTATTTAATTCTAGTTAGTGATGTATGATTTTTAGAATAAATGTTTGAGGTGAATTGAGGTGATTTACTCTTGGTTTAATTGGTTGAAATGCTTCTTAAATGTGAATTGGGTGTGAATATTGAAATGATGTTTAATTATTATAAATGAATTGTTGGTAAACAATGTCATGTTTTTATAATAAAACCCCTCAGATGAGGTGCACTCTCTTCAAAATTACAAGGTGATGTTTAGTTAATTGCATCTTTCTTGGCTTACTATAAATGAAGTGATTGTTTAATGCTTTTATCTTAGATCCTAGGGTGTAACAAGGGGTTCTGACTTAAGCATATCTTGGATGGACTCTCATTACTTCTTTTTATATTTTTTAATAGTTAGTAAACACACCGGGGGAAATATCAACTATTCTTGAGATGAGTTCATTGCACATTATTTGTTTTTGCCTCCATACGAGTGACAAAAGTTCCCTTGGGAGTCCCCTTATATGGGCTCAATGGTATGATTGGTTGTACCATGCCTTGAAAGAGACTTGGGTCCCTATGTGAGATACTTGGTATGGACTCATAGATCTGATGGTACGTGACATTTCACACCATGCTTGGAGTGATACGTGGGACTTCATACTTAGGTCACCATGGATGGACTCCTAAGCATTGGATATGAACCGAGTCCCTCAAGAGATACTTGGAAAGTCCCTCCAAATTTCCATGGATGGGATTAGGGTGTCTTGATACTTTTTATAAATCATTTTTCTCAAATTGAATTAAAGAAAAGGTAAATTAGTGTTTTTAAAATAAGTATTTAACCCCTTGGTATTAAAGATGTAGGGATGTGACCTCTAATCCAAACCAAAATATTGGGGTCATTCCATCTTCTCTTATATTATCTCACCCAATTTACCATTTTAGGATCCTTTAGTTTAGAATCAAAGGTTTAGGCCAAAGAAGGTATGTTGGACGGGTGTCCAAGTGGTACCTAGTCTAGTGCATTGATTTATTTACTTCTATATTTCATCCATTCACCATGGAACACTTCTTAATTTATATTTCATGAAATGGATTGGCCTAGATATCGTGGGTGTTAGCCTACTGAGATTGTATCTCACACCCTTTTCGAGCACCATTGGTACCTAAGTAGACTTTAGGTCTATAAGTATTGATAAAGGGAAGTAGTCAGCTTCCAATGTTTTGATTTACATTGCTAGGATGGAGTTCAGGTAGAGGAATGAGCTGGTGTTCGAGGTGCTCATGAGATATTAATTGGGTTTTATTGTTTTATTACATTGTATTGATTATTTTAATTCTTACTTCATGTAATTTTGGAATCATCTATCATACACGCATTGTTGTAAATTGGAATTGGTCACTTATATTCAACTATTGCATTCATTCTTCCACTATTGTCTCTCTTTTATCTATGATTTCACTATTGTTGATTGTTTTTAGTATCTGTTATACTACTGTGTTACTCTGATTTTGTGGGTATAATATCCCCACTGTATCATCATTAGACCCTCACTACTAGTCAGCAGCCTCTGGCGTACATGGAGGTGTGCTTGAGTCCATGTGGTGATTGGTTAGGCTATTATTTCCATAGGTAGTCAAGTCAGGACATTAAAAAGTGGTATCAGAGGATCTTTTACTTTGTATTACTATTTTGGGATGGTGGAAAGGAGACTAGGAATGTGTTGAATCTTGGTAAATAGTCATGCATTAGAGTGATCAACCCATGTATGGGGAAAATTTTAAGTGGCTAGGGCTAGGTTTGTTATTTAAGTTGTTCCTATTATAGTTGATTTTGATTTCACCTTGAGTGATTGGAGTACTTTCCACTGATTACTAATTTGTGAGATTTAGCAATCACCCTTTGCCTAGTATGTCAAGTAAGAATCATTAAATGCATATATTTCATGCTGTATGGATTTCATTGTTAGGATACTTAAAACCATTGATGTTCCTTACGTGTTTTAATAGCTTTCCTTTACATGCCAAGTTAGGGATTTTAGCAACATATTTAGTTTTCACCTAATTAGGTAATTGTTTATCTTGTTGTGTTAATTTACATGTTTGTGATTATTAGTGTGCTTTCTTAAAAAATTTCATGCTTCTATGTTGTTTATCATAGGATGAAACATTCTGGTTGTGATTAAATGGGAGTAAACTTTCAATTCATAAGGTGTATGGGTTCCTTACAAGTTGGAAGGTGAAGACCCATATAACTGAATCATTATTGATGCACTTTATATACTTAAATATTATTGTATAAATTTTAAATCTATTAAAATTTCCTTTTATCCTAAATAATGTTTATGTAGTTAAATACGAACCAATTTTCAATTGGTAGAGTGTATGGGCACTTTATGAATTGGAATAGGGTGACCCATATAATCGAACCAATTCACATACACCTTTTGTATGTTTAAAGGATTTACATAAATATTGAATAGGTTTAATTTTCTTAACTTGGATCAAATTTTTTTAGTTAGATAGGATCCCTCTATAACTTGTAAGGTGTATTGGTGATTTATATAGTGAAAGGTGGTCACCCATAGGATTGAACCATCCTTTATTGGCCTTTCTTTGGAGACTAGTGATTAATATAAAATATTTTGGATATTAATGTTTTAATTACTTCATTGAGGCTTGTACCTCTATTGTTGGGGCTTAAAGACCTGTGTGGATAATTTCATAAAAGCACAACTGGACCCAAGTTGGTTAGTTGAGGCTTGTTGTTAATAAAATGGAACCACTAAGGGTGTTTTCAAAATCTAAATGCTTAAATTGTTCAGGTTGCTTTTATGAACCTGAAATGGCTCAAAGGGACCCTAGTAGGTCTTCTTTTTTTATATGCCTTAGTGCCTAACCCCATGGGGGTATACACGTGCATTGTATTTTGGGTCTTTTAAAGTGTTGAAGCCACCTATATGGTTTTACTTGTGAGTGTATGGTGGATTTCCATTTTACAAGTACCCCCTTTAATTATTAGAAGACCTTTTCTTTTAATCTGCTTGAGATGTTTTGGTTGGGGTCTTATAATTGAATAAATGGTGTTTATAATGGGGTTTATATGATAAAATTTCCTAATTTTAATGGAATTTAACTAAATAATAATGCTTAAAAAAGAATTTTAATATAACTTACCTATTTTTCCTTACAGCCATAATTAGATGATTTTTCCTTATGACTGGTATTATTCTTCCTTTGAAACTACACCTTAAAAGGGTTAAAGAGTTAAATGGGCCCTAGTTTAATGCCTTAAAATGGAGCCTTAAGTGGTGTTCTTAGCTTTAACCCCTATGTAAGGGTATTTTTAATCCTTCTTGAGTTTTTCCTTGAAATGCAGCACAAGAATTTCCATAGGCTTCTTCCTTCCTAATTCTAAATCTAAATGATATGCCTTTAAGCCTAGTGGCCTTTCGTAGGCATGACCTCATTTGGGTCTATGCTCTCAGCTTCAGTAAGGGGTTATCCCATTTCAGGTAGCACCCTCGGATCTTTAGAACCCTTGCTTGTTGTTTGCGAGTAGTTTCTCTTAAGTAGTACTATTCGAGTGTCGTAGTCTCATGTAGGACTCTTAGTTTCTAAAATTTCACCCTTTTTTTTATGGATGGTCATGTGTTTTTTGACCCTTGGCTCGAGTGTGAGCATTCTAAAATGATCAGTTCAAGTGGGCTAGACATGCCAAAGTCTTGGTTAACTGCTTAGTAGGTCATGTGACTCTTCATCTACTTTCTTTTCAATGTGGTATGACTCGTTAGGTTGTCATCTTGTTCTATAGTCATATGGGTGGTGCGACTCTTGGGTAAATCCTCAGTATGGACCATCAGATACTTGAATGCATATGGATGATAATCCTATGGGTAGTATCAAGGATGTGTCTTTTTCTTATGTAGTCTTAGGATATTATGCATCAATATATGTGGTACTTTTCATCATATTAAATGGTACATCAGACCATTGAGTTTAGTGTTAAATGTTTAATTGGGATTTGTTATGCTTTGAGTGATGGTAATATCTAGAATAGAGTGAACTAAGTGTCTAGTGTAATAAAATCATACCATTGATCGGGATGATATTCTAAGAGGATCGAGTGTTTTTTCATGTTGGTTAGTTGTTTTGGATTTTACACCTAGTGTTATGGCACGTGCAGAAGTAACTCGGGATGAGAGTTATGTGTAAGTATAAAAGTGAATCTAACTTAGTGCCTTTTATTGGCTATTTTTATCAATCTATTCTATTAATCACTTGTTAAAGCGGGATGGTCACATCTATGACTGTGATCAGTGGTTGATGGAGTGTGTGTCATGGAATGAGATATCATTATCCATTGAATGTGATTTTAAGGACACTCCTAATGTGGTGAGTGTTGCATTGACTCTGGTTAAATGTGTCCTTCCAATTATAAGGATCATAACCTATAGTACCATTTCAAACCAGCCATAATTGCTCAAAATTCCATGTGGATAGTAATCTCTTCCGTTCAATTTAGTGCTTTCTTGAGAGCATGATGATGTTGTTCTTGGTGACCATGGGATTCCTTATATAGAAAAGGTATCATGATTGGGTAATGGTGATGCATCGATGGATATAGACAATCTCTTTCAAGTATATAGACATGTAATGGATTGACAGCCTTCCCCTTTTCTATAGGAAAGGCCTGTTTGAAAATGTATAGAGCACTCTGCCCTATTTATGGAGAAATTTTCTTAGATCCTTTATGGAGATCATATAGAAACATCTTAGTGTACTCTTGGCTTTAAGTTGACCATGTCCCCTATCTTGGTATCATCTGAGTACACTAATAGAGTGTTGGTCTTATGTCTCACTAAGGTTTTAAAACACTATTGGGTTTTTTTGGGTGGTTTTGATCAAATTCATGATTTGAAAGCATGGTTTCTCCTAAATTCATGGTTATTACTATGTGATACCTAGGTTCCTAAGTAGAAATTCCTTGGATGAACTGATGGACACTGATTGTTTCCTTTAGCTTGACCTCCAGGCAGATGCTGCTTTGGGTTCATTCGGTGTTCTTGTTTTGTGGACGTTCGGCTTGTAATGACATCTCACTTATAAGCTCCAAATTTGGATTACCTTGGATGAGCTCCTTGGATTATAGTTGTTGACTCTGAGGTTACCTCAGTTTTTCATTTGGTCTTGGAAGGGGTACTTTATCATGACAATCTGAATATATCGGATTGAGTGTTGTTCC
The DNA here is from genome assembly GCA_963277665.1 of Viscum album. Classification (NCBI taxonomy): domain Eukaryota; kingdom Viridiplantae; phylum Streptophyta; class Magnoliopsida; order Santalales; family Viscaceae; genus Viscum; species Viscum album. The sequence continues at coordinate 252,643,659 of OY728128.1, read as the reverse complement.
ATGTCCATGCTAGGGAACAATAGTTTAAATGAGTGTTTTTGGATAGAGGTATCACCGAAATCAAGTTTTAGTCCCCGTTGATCATTCACTAAGAATTCCTGAGGTGACTTCATCTAGAGGCATCGGATATGGATTTTGAAATACACCATCCATCTAATCTGGGTTCCTCAAGGGTATTCGATTGGGGATGGTGTGACTTAATACCCATCTCTTTCCATATATAGTCAATAAGGAACCACTTCTTGACCTATTCAGGTAAGGAAAGTGAAAGGTTGATGTCAACCCCTGATTTTCATGGAAAGGACAGAATGATCAGTTTAAATGGGTTCAATTTGGATTCAACCCTCTGATCAGATCATGTCTCATGTTGTGAGCACCGTTGAAATTCTACAGGCATGTCTTCAAAGTAAATTCTGATGGTATAGATATTGTGATTCGAAGTTGGACCTTAAATGACTAAACTTTTTGTAGAGGCACCATAGGCTGGTTGGTTGGAGATTTGATTATGTGATTGTATCTCAGGTTGGATGGTCTCGGGTAAGCTCTGTCTCGAGGTTTCATCTCGAAAACAAGCATTGTCTTGAGTGTCTACGGTTTATGTTTCATGTCTTAAGGTGGTGCTTGAAAGTGAACTAGGAATTTAGAAATGAAAAGAATCCATTTTAATGAGACTTCATGACCCAAGTAGGTCAAGTAATGTTCTTTTCATTTTCACAAGGCTTATTGGGGATGAGAAGTTATAAGGTGTGGATATTGTAGCATCCCGTGTTTTTAGACCAGATGGAATTACAAGGGATTTTAAATTTTATCATTTATTGGATGGTCAGTTTTGTAAACCAAGATTTGGAATGGAATTTCAATTGTTTAATCACTTTAATGTGTTTTTTTATGTGGTTTAAGGATCAAGGGGTTCCCCGGGTGTTTCGTCAAGTTTCAAGAGTGTCGGGCTCTGAAACCTCAAGTCAGGAGGAGTTGGAAGGGGCACACAGTTAGTTTGAAACCGTGTAGCCTGACCTAGGGGTTCATTAGGTGTCGCACAAGTTGTGCATGGTTTACTCAAACCATGTTCCTATCTTGTATGCTTAGTGCTATTTAGGTAGTGTGTGTGCACTATTCATCACATGGTTGGCACATAGTTTGGTTAAACGTGTGACCCAAACCATGCATAGAGTTTTTTTAAAAAAATAATTAATTAAAAAAACCTAATCTATCCCCCCCCCACCACCATACTCATGCGATGCACCCCCTCGGACCTTTCAGTCGTATGTGACACCCATACTCAGCCTCCTCTCCTCACATCGATTTCAACCAAATTTCTTCAGGTTTCTCATTTGATTCTTCTATGTACGGTCTATGGTTCCCTCTTCTTCCCTTTTTAGTGGTTTTCCTCTCCCTCATCACCTTGTCCCATTCGGTCGAACCCTAGGTCATGGTTTGATCAGATTTTTGGTTTTGCTTCCATTGTTAGGGTGTACGGTGGGTCTCTCAAGACTTATTCTTATGTCTTTAATCATCCTATGCTGAAGGAAAAGTTCTTTAGGTCGTTTTGGTTCTTCCACCATCGATTTGAGGTAGGTTTTCATCTGCCTTTTCTTTTGGCCCAATTTTAATTAGGGTTTTTGTAATTTTTAAGGTTCCGAATTTTTTTGTAATGCATCTTGGTCATCCTAGAAATGGTTTTAGGCTCCCTTTTTCAAAGTATTATATGCTTATACATGGGTAAACATAGATATATGTAAGTTCCCCCTTTATATATATTCACCCATGGCAGGATGAATATATATAATAAGGCTAGGTGTGCTTATGTATATATATAAAGATGGATACATGTGTAAGTGAAAAGGTGTGTATGCACATATAAGAATGTAATTAAGGATCCCCTTGTACATATTTGGCTATGAAAATATGTATATAGGGGCTAAGTGTCCTTTTATTTAAGCGAAGGTGCATATGTGTGCAAGATGTAAAGGGAAGTATCATGTTACCATTGTCGAAAGCAGCACGCCTTGAGTTTGAGGTAGGATCCCTTTTCAATTGCCCTTTAAATTTAAGAATGCATGGATTGATTTCCCTTTACACCTTTAATTAATCCTAGTAAGTGATGTATGTTTTTTAGAATAAATTTTTTTAGGTGAATTGAGGTGATTTACTCTTGGTTTAATTGGTTGAAATGCTTCTTAAATGTCAATTGAGTATGACTCTTGAAATGATGTTTAATTATGCTAAATGAATTGTTGGTAAAAAATGTCATGTTTTTATAATAAAACCCCTCGGATGAGGTGTGTTGTCTTCAAAATTACAAAGTTATGTTTAGTGAATTGCATATTTCTTAGCTTGTTATAAATGAAGTGCTTATTTAATGCTTTTATCTTAGAGCCAAGGGTGAAACAAGGGGTTATGACTTAAGGATCCATTACAAAGAGTCTCATGCCTTCTTGTCAAATTTGATAATAGTTAGTAAACACATCAGGGTGATATTATTTATGCTTGAGATGGGCTCACTGTGTTTTTTATTTTATTTTTGCCTCCAAACGAGTGACACAAGTTCCCTAAGGGAGTCCCCTTGGATGGGATCGATGGCACGATTGGTTGTACCATACCTCGAGAGACTCAGGCCCCTATGTGTGATACTTGGTATGGACTCAAAGGTTTGATAATACTTTACATTTCACACCATTATTGGATTAATAAATGGGACTTCATACTTGGGTCACCATAGATGAGCTCCTAGGCATTGGATATGAACCGAGTTCCTTGAGCGATACTTGGAAAGTACCTCCAAATTTATATGGATAGGCTCAGGGTGTCTTGATACTTTTTATAAAGTGTTTTTCTCAAATTGAATTAAAGAAAAGATAAATTATTGTTTTTAAAATAAGTATTTATCCCCTTGGTATTAAAAATGTAGAGATGTTTCCTCCAAGAAAACCCACAAGCTTGGGGTCATTCCTTCTCCTCTTATATTATCTCACCAAATTTACCATTTCATGATCCTTTGGTTAAAACTCACCAGTTTAGGCTAAAGTAGGTAGATTATATGGGTGTCCAAGTTAGAACCAGTACAATGCATTGATTTATTTATTTATGTTTTTCATCTATTCATTATGGTACACTACTTAATTTATATTGCACGAAATGGATTGGGCTAGACACTATGGGTGCTGGACTATTGAGATTGTATCTTACACCCTACATGGGCACCATTGGTACTCAAGTAAAATTTATGTCGGCGGGTATTGATAAAGGTAAACAGCTTGCTTCCAATGTTTTGATTTACATTATTAGGATGGAGTTGGGGCAGAGGACCGAGCTGGTGCTCGAGATTCTCATGGGCTATTCATTGGGATATTATTATTTTACTAGATTATATTTCTTATTTTAATTATTACTAATTTTACTTGTAACATCATCTGTCATACACGTATTGTTGTAAATTGGCATTGGACACTTTTATTCAGCTATTACATTCATTCTCCCGTTGTTGTCTCTCTTTTATCTATGCTTCCACTATTGTCTATTGATCTTTACATGATATACCACTATGTTAATCTGATCTTGAGGGTATAGTATCCCCACTGTACCACCATTAGACCCTCACTTATAGTTGGAAGCCTCTTGTTATGGGGAGCCATGCTTGAGCCCTTGTGTCGACCGGTTCGGCTACTGATTTAGTGGTCAGTCAGGTCAAGACATTACAGTCGAGTGCTAGAGTAGTAGATCTATCATCTTATATTATTAATATTGATTTCTTTTGGTTCATTCAAGCTTAAATTATTATCTCTTGTTCTTATCATTCTTTAAAGGAGGAGAGAAAGAGGAATTCAAAATAGGAGTATGTTGTGTGCAATAATTCTCAATTCTTGATTAACCCTACACAATAGACATAACCATATATTTATAGAGTTGGGGTTTAAGTTAAAATATTATTTAATTTCACAAAGACACTTAAATAATATAATAAACTTAATCTTATCTCATGCCATATAAAATAATAATATTATTATTTTATAGCATGAAATAACTGGTGCAATAATAAATATTATTTTACCAGCTTGCAAATTAATATTTATCACTGGACACAATCGTGGTCCACTCATATTCCTCAACATTTATTTAATAACTAAATAAATATTTAATTAAATGTTTTATTCATAATCTAGTGAACAAATATTTATTAAATATTCAATAAAATAAAATAAATATTTTAATCACAGTCTGGTGAATAAATATTTATTTAATATTTGTGATTGAAAAAAATGAATAAAATTATTCCTAGGTATTGAGAATAATATTTATTTCATTAATTAAATTCAAATAGAATTTAATTTAGATCAATTGAAACACTTAGTGTGTGAATCTCTAATATTGTTTCTTATTGGCATTAGGCAGGTTTTCCTAAATTTTGAGATTACTATCTAGCAATGAGTCAAGTCACCCAAGAGAAAGAACTTAATGTCACAATTTTGACAACCAAATATGAATACTTGTTGTGTAATATAATCCCTTTGTCTTAATATATCATCAATAAGGTTGCAAATCCATGTCATCAACCTATATGTTAATATGTGTTTCTTTGACTATCTGAAATAAACACATCATTACACCATGAGCAGAGAATTTAAGGTGATAGATTTATTTTAATCAAAAGGTTGAAATATCAACTTCCATAAATATAGAAGGGAAAAATCCTTCCTTTACTTATCCATTAATAACATTTCATCCATGACACACCCAACATACCCTACTTTACGATAACATATAGAATCGCCATTTTGATCAGTAAATATAAGTTTGTGAGTCATGACATGTATTATTGATAAAATTAAAGTCTAAGTACCATTACACGTGCTCATAGATAGGAATATTTGATGAAACATAAACATAATGAAATAATACCGGTGGATTTGTTCTCATAATCTCTTATCTTAGATATTATCAACTACGAACTTCATGAGATAAAGTCTCATCTGGTTATAAATGCTCATAATTGAAAATCAATATACTATATTACCCATAATATAATATTATCAGACCATAGAACTAAGTTTAAGAATATCATCATGGAATTTCAAGGTTCTCATCATAGTGGGAAACTGATATGACCTTATCAATGCAATGAATACCCTAAGACATTATTACATCAAAGTCATGTAGAAAAATGAACAATATGTAATAAAACGTTTTATTAATATTCAAATCCATGAATATACATATAATCCAAAGTACAAACTATTGGTTCTAGATCTCTATCTCCAAAAAATTTGACATACATATTCACCAAGGAAGTAGTCCAGGAAATCTTGGGGAAGCATTGAGACTCAATGAGACTTGGATGAATAGATGAGTGATAAAGTGTTGAAGGGTTTATAAGGTTTTATCTAGAAAAATTATTCAAGTGAGAGATTATTGGGATGTAAATACTTATTCAGAGTATCAAAATTTCCTAGCATGGAAAGTTTGAGAATAAAAATTACATTCATTGAAATTTCGGTCACTGAAAGGTGGTTGGTCTTGATGTAAATGCAGTAGGAGTTCATCTCTCCATTGGTGGTAGGTTTCCTCTAATTTTAGTGGGTCCATAAAAATTTCAAATCTACTGATGGTTCTATGGGGAAGCACTGGGAGGTCTGAAAATTTGGTAAAGTTGATGGCTCATTGGGTTCATAAACTTTCTCAGGTCATCATGTCATTTGAATCAGGTTTTCAGGAGAGTAGTTTTAAATCATTTGACCAGTTGTGCTTAGTATTTAAGTACATTATACCTTCAATACCAATTGAGAGAGATCAAGAGACCAAGTGTAAAAAATTATGATCATTTATTAGAGAGTTGAGAAGTTTGTAAGGATTACTTTTCATTATAATCTAGTTATCACCTATAATCATCCAGTTATAATAAAAGAAAGAAATAGTGTGATTTATCCTATGCACACAAAGTACATAGTCAAAATCATGTTAAAACTTTATGTTATTTCTCTACTTTCCTATATTTCCATTGCATGTTTTACCATTGAATGTTTTTTCGGTACTTTGTTTTTTTATATTGAGGTGTGTGTGTGAGAGAGGAAGACTTTGTGTGGTGAGTAGGGTGCAGTGTCTACATACTTTTGGAACAATTGGTCAGGGAGGGAAGAAAACTTCTTGAGATTTGGTTTTCTGCTACACTTCTACTACATAAGAATATCCAGTAGATTTTTTTATCAAACTTCTAGTGTTTTATTAATAGTATAAGCAGTCATGTTTTTTGGTTTATAGTTTGCAAGTTCCAGTTTCTCTCAACAACTAATTGTAGTGGGGAGGTTTTGGGTAGAGAAGACACTGAGGCGGTGAGGGAAACCACTAGCATATAAGTGATGAAAGGAAGGATATAAGTGTTGGACAAGTGATGAAAGAGGCTAGTTGAAAATGAATCGAAGTATGGGAGGGATGCATCATCATCACAGTAATAGATAGCTACCAATGAATCATTGGTGAGAGAGGCAAGTAAGGTTATGATGTAGTGGACTCAGGTGAGGGGAGGCTAGGTGATGAGGAGATAAGAGAATACTACCAGTTCTCAGGGTTTCTGATCATGGGAGCCACCATGGAAGGAGTTTCAAGTGGGCAATGTTACCCTTTTCCATGGATTTCCCTAGACTAGGGGATTCTTGGGAATTCACTCAGGTCATCCTTGGTAGTAGAGGAACTGTGTTGGAGTTGGTGAACTAGAACCAATTACTTTGTAATTTGGTTTACATATATATTCAAATAAGTGAATATTAATGTAAATATTTTACCACATATTGTTTTTTCATTGGTATAAAATTGATGTGATAATGTCCAATGGTATTTTTCGTATTGATGAGGTCATAACAGTTTCTCACTATGATGAGAACCTTGAAATGCTATGATGATACTCTTAAATATAGTTATGTGGCTAGATGATGTACTATGATAGGGAACATGGTATATATATGTCAGGTGTGAGTAATCATAAGTGGATGAGGCTTCTTCTCATGAAGTTCTCACTTGCTAATCTTTAATATGGGAGAGTATGAGAACAGACCTTCTAGTAGAAATTCTACATGTTTCGGTGTCATCAAATATTCCTATCTATGAGTTTTTGTAAAGGTTCTTAGACTTTAATATTATCATTAATGCATGTCATTACTTGAGCACTTATATTTACTAATAAAAATTGTCATTCCATATATTGGTGATAAGTAGGGTATATTGGGTGTGCCATGAATGAAATGTTATTAATGGATAATTTGAGGAATTATTTGTCTCCTCCATCTTTAGGGAAGTTGATATATCATCCCTTCGATTAAAATAAAACTATCAAAAAAATCATCTCCATGGTGTAATTATTTTTATTTCATATATTCAAAGGAAGTTGTATCGAGCATATAGGTTGATGATGTAGATGTGGAACCTTCTTGATGAGATATTGAGATAAATAGATTATACTACACAGTGAATATTCTTATGCGGTTTTCAATGTTGCAACATTAAGTTCTTTATCTTGGGTTCCTTGACCTGTTGATAGACATTAATCTGGGACTTTAGTCAAGCTTTCCTAATTTCAATGAGAAAGAACCCTATAGGGTCACACAGTAAGTGTTTCTATTGATCTCGATTAAATTCTATTTGAGTTTAATTAATCAAATAAATACTATTATCAATACCATAGAATAATTTATTTAAGTTCTATTAATCTCTAATATCTGAAAGGTGATAAATAATTATTTATTTGTTATTAAATAATTTATTTTATTACATGAATATATAATAAATATTTATTTATTGGTTTATGAATAAAAAAATTATTTTATTTATTGAATATTTGATAAATATTTATTCACTAAATTGTGAATAAAATATTTATTTAAGTGAATAAAATATTTATTTAGGTATTCAATAAATGTAAAGGATTTTGAGTGGACCAAAATCATATCTGGCAATGAATATTAATTTACAAGCTGGTAAAATAATATTTATCAGTGTGCAAGTTAGCATGTGTCATAAAATAATAATAATATTATTATTATTATTATTATATCGAATGGGGTTTATTAAAGATTATAATATTATTTAAGGTTTGGTACACAATTAAATAATATTTTAACATAAACCCTAGCTCTATAAATATATGTTTATATATATTATGTAGGGTTAATTGATAATTGAGGAGTGTTGAACACATTGTATTTCTCCCTTGAACACCTCCTCTCATCTTCTCAAGAATGAGAAGAACTCATTTAATCCCAAAGGATCTTAGATCGATCAAGTTAATAAACACAAGATAGTTGATTTGTCATTCTAGCACCTAGAAATTAATTAGCATCACTCTAAGATCAAAGGAGAACATGTGGATCACTGCTAGAGGTGTTTTACACATGGATCCTCCAAGAATAGTGAAGGTAATCTAGAAAAGGATTTTTTGATGATCAACAATATCTTCTTTGGATAATGTTTCTAAGATAAGGTAACCACTTCTTCTAATCTTAAATAAATTAATTATAAATTTAATGTGAAAAGGTCCTCTATTGGGGTTTCAGGAAACTCTATGTTGAAAGAAATTTTAATATATCACCCACTGAAGGTGCTTTCACTATGCTCAAAATCTAAAAGTGATATCAGAGTAGTCACAGTTCAAATTTATAATTATTTATTTTAGTGTTGATCTATATGCATAATAGTGGTTAAATTTTCATTTCAATAATTATTTGCTCTTTAATCTGATGGTTTGAATTAACATGCTTTCATATTTTAATTTCTTCATTCAAGATTCACAATTTCTTAAGTCCATGAACAGATGAAGAATGATGAGAGATTTCATCAGGAAGTGTCAAGGAATATGGATAGATAGAACGAGATTACATGAAGTGTAGTTGAATTACATACCATATACCCAAGTTCACTACACCTATCTATGTTACGGGACACACAAAGTGCCGAGCATAAATTACATGTAGTGCATTTATTACACACTGTGTGTAGACGAGGACAACCTATCACATGGAATGTCAGATTACATGGAATCTAGCAAGTGTAAACATTGTGTAGTTTACATGATTTAGTGGTGACATTCACACATCCTGTGTTGTCATAAATATGGTAAAAACCATGTGAGATTAATAGTCTAGAGTAATAATGACATACATGATGTATAGTTGTCTTGTACACTATGTGGTTCATTATTTCTCACATTTGAAATACACACTGAGCTATTCATTGAGTCAATCAGGAACACATAAATTAGAACATATGGAGTATATCTATCATACATGTCATGTGGTTCCACATATGAAGAACACGCCAAGTCTTTTGGAGGGTCAAGCAGACACATGATAAGAGTGATATATGTCATGTAACTGGATTGTATGGATTGTGTGGTATAGTAAAGGAATGCACTGAAGCCCCAGGCATGTAACCTAGGAACAAAAAAAAATGAGATAAATGATGTGTATCTCATGTACACACCATTTAGTCTCCCAATAAAGTACATAATTAAAATTACATTGAATTTCTAATTAAATAATTAAAACCTTATTATATTGATTTTCACTTATTATGTTTAACATTTTAATAATGGTTCTAATTAATTTTAAATGCTCAATTAATTTATTTTAATAATTTTTAATCATTGGTTCTTCTGTATATTTTCCATGAATGCATTTATGATGGGTATCTACATGAGAATTTGGATGGTCATTAAGATGAGATGGAATTAATTAATTAATTAATTCAATTGAATTTATCTTAATAATAAATAATGAATGACAAATGAATGTTAACTAGTTTTAATTTTGTGTATTTGTTACATGTATGACTATTCATGATATTCACCAAGACCTATGTATGTGTTGGTTTTTTAAATTTAATTTATTGCATGGGTTTATAATTATTTAATATTAAATTAAATTTCAAAGCCTATGATTCATCCCACCCTCCATTATTATGTAGGACCTGTGTGTCTAAGGTTATTTATGTAATTCCACTTAAACAATCCTTTGGGTCCCCTCAAATATGTGTGAGTTATAAATACATGTAATTAATAGAGTATCTCAAGGCATGTGGAGGAAATTCAAGATGGAACCATAATGATGTCAACCTAGGTGATACATAGATGGACAGGTGGAATGCTACAACTTATGCCAAGACTGGCATAAGGAGTTATTTCCCTAGGTTATAGGTTGATTTATTTTCCACTCGATAAATCAACCATTAGATAATCCCATGATTGGGTCATTTATTTATTTATTTATTTATATCTATGCATTATTTAATTTATGGATACAAGACATCGATCACATAAATAAATGAATTAGTGTGAAATTTTGGAATTTAAATAAATGGATTATACATAAAAAATTTATCCAACATTGTTAATTAATTAAGTAAAATTCACTTAATATTAACAAGTCATGTAAAGGATAAAACAAGATAAAATTTATGCATAATAAATTAAAATCCCTCAACTAAATATTAAGTCATACTTGGACTTCCATTATTTGATTAGTAATAAAATATTTAGAACTAAGTGTTTGAACAACCCTTTCTAGGAAACTTACTTTTAACATGGATTTATTATGAAAGTTATGAGTTGACTTAACCATGTTACTTCAAGAGAAGTTTCCCTTGCTAGACTTGATGTAACATGGAGGTAGGGGTTGAAGAAATCAAAGTCAGGATTTCAAGATTAGGGATTCCACTCAACGAATAAAGGAACTGAAAACTAGCAGTTTGAAAAGACCTACCAACCTAAATACCTTCAAGTAGCTTGACCAACCCTTATTGGGGTTATGTAAAGGGGTATATGGATCCTTTCCACTAGAATGTCCTTGAAATTATGCATTCCGAGTTCATTTTTGAGGGCTATTGGGACTTGATAAGATAGTGGGAGATTTATTAAAATTTATTATTATTATTTCTCACATAATTTATAATCAAGTAATGTACTAATCATTTGTTTTAATTATTATAGAAAATTTCAAGAAAAAACAAAAAATATTGTGATCATTCCTTAAATCAGGTCATGTACTTACAAATACAAATTTTTTGATATGGTATAATTGTTTATGTGATGCATTATTATCAGAAACTGTATATTATGTATTGGAATACCCTACTCATGTTCTAACACCCTATTTGGTGAGTAAAGGTGAAAAGGATTCCCACCATAGATATGTTAAGGATGATTCTTATTTCTATTGTATTATATTATCAATTATGTTTGGATAGTTTATGATAAAACATAAATTCATGGATTCTTACACTATAATATCTCATATTCTTTATCTTGAGAAAGATAAGTAAAGAATTGAAATAAATAATATCGTCAATGCACTATATCAGTGTAAATTAGAAGAAGGCAGTCTATCTATTGATCATGCCTTCAAAATGATGGGTTATATTGATTAGTAAGTGAAATTGGGTTTTTACTTGGATAAGAAATTATCCATTAATCTTATCATATTATCTTTACCATCAAGGTTGTCCTTATTTTTCCAGGCCAGGATAAAAGAAATGGATAAATCACTTGAGAAACTTTTTTCTATAATTAACCAAGAGGATAAGGATTGGTTGAAACCTATTTATCCACATCTTATATTGAAATATGTGAAATAAAAGGATAGATGTCCCATGGATAGTCTAAATACAAAATATTCTTTATTGTTTCCTTCAAAGAAATAATAGATTCAAAGGCATAAGAATGAACCATAGGCTATTTGCATCTTATGTTGAAAAAATTGACATTGGAAAATAAATTTCAATGAATTAAACAGGAAAGTAGTTTCATCCACTTCAAGTATATTCATAAATTTTATATTTTACTCTTATGTATTAAATAAAATATTCTTACAACATACATGTATTTAAATATAGGAAATGAGAAAGAATAGAATGCATGTAAAGTGAACTCAAAAGGAGTTGAGAAAGGGTTATTCCTTTATCAACTAAGGGGTGATCACTATTTCATATTTCCATATAGGATTGATTCAAGTTTGTAATAAGTTTGAATAAAATATTTATCTATGTGTCTAGTTTTACACAATGATACATTATTTAATTTTTAGAATAAATGTTTTTATGGTACTTAAATACTAAAATAATGGTTTATTAACTCTTAAATCACAAATATCTATTGCAATGAATGATGAATATAAAATATAATACTCTTACCTGATTGTGTAAATATAATTATTTTTCAAATAAAATTGAAATTATTTGACCTATTTATACCCATAAAAGTGTTTTAGTCTCAATTGATATAAGATGTTGGATATACAAACAAACTAATTATTATGTTTTAGATAAATAAACCTTTATAAATAAATGTATGTCATAAAATTTTTAGATTTAGTTCAACTTGTCCATGTGAACTATTCTGAAGATAAAGGTAACTTCATCTACTTCATAATATTTCTTTAAGAACTTTTATAAATACTTAGTGAAGTGAATGAGTTCAATTGGTAAATATTGAGGAATATCTAAACTAGATTGTTAAAAAACATCTTATCCAAGTAATCATTGATAATATATTTGAAGTAAAGGTTATCTATAACTCACATTTCCTTATATAAATCAATGTTATGATGGGGTAAAAGGATGATAAATGATGAGTCTTATATATATTGAAAAACTTCTATCATTCCTTCTAAGACATGTTTTGAAAATATAAGTGAAACTGCTAACCATATTCCAACCATATTGTCTAATGGATATCATATCAATTGTGATATGATAAGAATATATTCAAACAATATCACAAGTTTTTATTGAGAACCATTTGTTAAAATTTGAACTTAGCTACTAATAAACATTAAAATACTATAATGCATCTAAGTTAATGATCCTATAACTATTAAGGATATTAACATCTAGTCAATATCGACTATATTTTCATAATGTAAGTGTATCTCTTTGAAGATAGTGGGAGAACAATTAACTTCCATGGGTTAAGGATCTGGATTCATATGGGTTGGAAAAGGAATATTGGACTCCACTAATCTTAGTGAGAGGATTAGTTCCAAAGACACATAATTTGAAGGAACTTATAACCAAAGAGGTGTTTTATGTTCACTGTGGTGAGTGATATGTATATTTTATTCTTCTAGAATAAATATTATTACAATACAGCAATAGATAGTAATATGATAAGGTTTAAAAGTATGTTTAAATTCAAGTAATGGACTCCATGCATCAAAACTTTTGGATTTTATATTTTGAATGTTTCTATGACTTGATACTACTGGTGAGTATTCAAGAGAAACTTAACTTGGATGGTTTAAGATTGTACTAATAAAAATGATTGATTATTGAAAGGTATTCTCTTTAACAAGACCTATAATTCAATCATTATGAATAAAATCCTTTTGAATTTTACTTTTTCAAATCATATTTCTATGATCATCATATTGGGATATTGATTGTCAAATCCACCACATTTAGAGGAATCCTTGTAGTATATGTCTATATGACATGACCAAAGGAGACCATATGGAATTTTAGTGAAATCAATAATTACTAATAAGATATGCATATTACATAAATTAATTTATGAAAAAATCAATCATAGTAATCATAGAATATTAATTTGGAAACAAATGAGTGACATGTGCCTCTAACTGGTTATTAGGAGTGCTATAAGTTTTCAAGATATATATATTGATAACATATGAAAACAATTTTTGTTTCTTACTAGTTTCTTAATATGAAGGAATAAAATTTCTCCAAGTTTGACTTAAAGTAAAAACCATGTTCTGGGGAACAAGATCTACAAAATGGATCTATGAGTTTGCTAAATCTATTTACAGTACATATATTAACATAGTATTGAAAAATGAAAGTTGAAACAATTCAAGAACAAATTTTTGTTGTTGTGTCATCCTTCTAGCAGAACATGCATGGGAATAGGAAGAGATTATGAAGTTTAAAAGAATTTCACAAACTTAAGTTTTAGGAATTCATCTCATGTACCATGATATGTAATGATGTTTTATATTAATGATACATAAAGAATAATATGTGAATATAAAAAAAATATAACATAATTGCATAGAATTTTAGTTAGAACTATCTGACAGTACATAGAAAAGTAAAACCAAATGAGTTTATAGTGTATGGAAAAGTGAGAATACTAGTAATCAAGGGAATTGAACACTTTTTCACACTCAGTTAAATTTGATCAAGTATCATAGAAAAGGCTAATGTAATATGTAAGAAAAAACTTATTACAGCCATTGGTTTCCATATCTACAATATCTAAGTATGTTACAGCCTTTGATACAGCTTAAGAAGTGGTTTTATAAATTTCCTATTCTGGTTTTGGGTTATACCAAAAGAAATATATTTATCATTATTATGATAAGCTTTGACTATGGATGTATTAGGGATTTTAGGATTCTGACATGGTAACAAGAGGAGGATACTCAATTATATCACTACATGAAGAATTTTATCAAGATATTAATGTTATAATAAATATATTTTCTACATATACACTTGGATTTACCAACCTTATCCATGGAAACATTGTAGGCCTAGCAATTGTAGGCATACTCAGCAGAATCGTTTTTTCATATGAGGAATAACCGGTCATTAGTAGTTGGCTCTAGTATAAGTGGGAGTTTTTTGAAGTTGGTGCCCTAGAAAAAAATAATTTGTACTTTAGATAACATTTATATTCAGAGAAGTGAATATTAATATAAATATCTTATCACATACTGTTTATTATTCTGTATAACATTGTTGTAATAATATCTTAGAGTATATGTCACATTAATATGGTCATAACAATTCCTTGTTGTGATATGAACCTTGAAATTCTATGAGTATATTCTTAAATATATTTTTGTGGTTGGATAATATACTATAATAGGGAACATAGTATATAGATCGTAAAGTGTGAGTAATTATAAGCAGATGAGGCTTCTTCTCATGAAGTTTTCACTTGATAATCTCCAGGATCAGAGATTATGAGAACATACCCACCAGTAAGTAATTTCACATGTTTTGGTTTCATTGTATATTTATAAATGAGTGTGATTAATGGTCCTTATACTTTAATATTATCATTAATTCATTTCATGACTCGTGTACTTAGATTTTCTAACAAAAATCATCATGCCATATGTTGGTAGGAAGTATGGTGCATTTAGTGTAACATGAATGACATGTTATCAATGGATAAGACAAGGAAAGATTTATAATGACTCATGCCTTTAATACATACATGTCACATCTTATTAAATTAATATTAATTACATAACATAATGATCCACACCAAAATCATATAGGTCTAGTTCCTTTGGAAACTTGGAAACGTAAATAACTAATTCATAAATGATCTACATTGTCTCTCACTAAGTTCTTTATAACAAGAACCATTTTTAGACATATCATTTCTAAAACCTTTCTTTATAACCTGGGGAAAGGAAATATAAGAAATAGTGAGATCAGATGCTCAGTAAGGGTAAAAAAGGGAGATATCAATGATCACTTAAGCATTACATGAGCATAAGGGTGTGAGAACATGAGTTTAACATTTGAAATCCATTCCCTACATAGAATATATCATAATCTCAATTCATGGCATAAATCATGGTAGTCCATAAGACATGAATCATAAAATAATCAAATAATATTATCCATGAGAGCATAACATTTTCATAAGACATGGAATTGTGGCATACAGATAAACTTATAACTTTGTGAAAGTGTATAAATAGAAACTGGTTCACTCATTAAGTTAAAAACATGAAATCAAGCCCTCTCATAAACTTATGGACATGAAACTAGGTCTACACGTGATCTTATGGACATGAATTCTAGGTCCACACATAAAATTATAGACATGAAAACTAATTTCATACATAATCTTATAGACATGAAATATAAGTCCATGCATAAACTTATGGACATGCAAACTAGGTCCATGCATAATCTTATGGACATGAAAACTAGGTATACACATAAAATTATGAAAATTAAATCAATTTTACATATAACATATTTACCTTATGAGTTATCCATCTTTACCCAAAGCAATGGAGGGAGATATAGGTCTCACTTATCACATAATGAAAATCATACATATGTGTTCTATAAGATCATAAAATAGTCATCATATCAGAACCCATTAAAATAAATGGATTTTATAGTGACCTAATCCTTTTACACATATCATTACATGATTTTAAACATAAATATATATTAATTAAAACCTAAATATCGTGAGGCCTAGTGTCATTGGAAGACTAGGTTCATAATAAATCAAAGTGAGGATAAAATAAAAAATATTTATTTTATTCACCATAATGAGCTCCTAAATCCTTTCTAGATCCTAAAACTACATGGGATAACCTGGGGAATACATTTACAAAAGGATTGATCTAAAAAACCCAGTAAGTAAATAATCATGATAAGGAAGCGTAACATGTGAGTCAAATATATAACATGTTATCATAAAATGAAAGACATATGAATAATAAAATAGAAAATTTATATAAAGAAAATAGTATCATGAGATCGTGTAAATATAGGAAATGTGGAATAAATAAAAAACATTACATAAACATGAGTCAAGGCTAACTTCCTAGAATATATCACATGGTGGACAAATTCCCGTAACAGATTAGGTTTACTCCCTAATCCCATACAAGATGCCTCATGAGAATAATGTTTTCCCAATGTATTGGAGTGTTATCTAGGTGTACCCATCATAAATTTTATCATGATCTATGTGTTTCATATAAAGGAAATCAATCATAAGGTATAGCATAATAATTACCCATGGAAAGAAAATGGGTTGTAGAATTTTGTTTCACATCATAATCAAAGGAAATTTCATAATGAAGGCATTTGATAAATAATCACAAGGCATGTATTACTCCATAAAAGGAAGGGATAATAAGCTAGGTATAAATGTGAAAAATATATATATATAATTTAAAATCATTATATAATATTAAAGTTTTTTTATGAATAGATGTACTTTAAAAAAAACAAAAACAAAACATTCTTGTGGAAAATAAACTTTCCACTTTGAAAATAATTTTTGAAAAAAAATAAAAATTCAAAAAAAAATTTGAAGATAATTTTATTTCAAAATAACTCTAGAAACATATAAAGTAATATAAAAAAAATAATGTTCATAACGGTAGGTAATTCCATACATGTTGTATAAGTTAAAAAATATTCCTTCCACACTTAGGTAAAAAGTAAAAAAAGTGTCTCGTTCAGAAAATGACAAGAATATTCCTTTCAATCAATTTTTTAAAAAGGAAAAAAAGGGTTTAAAATGAATTTAAAAAATATTAAAATAATATTAAAACATTTTTGAAAATATTTTAAAGAATGCATGAAATGGAAGAGAGAGGGTTTTCGACCAAAGATGGAAATAAAGTCAATTTTCCTTAAAAATAATTTATCACTCATTTTAAGTACCAAGTAGAGGAAAATAGTAATATTACTTGAAAAAATCATGAATAACCATAGGATAATAAAATTTAAGTGTGTTATTATGAAATGATCAAATAATTTCCAATAATAGAAATTAGAGCATAAACAATCCTGATTAAAATGAGATTGAAACATAAACTCATACCGCTTTGATAACTTTTGAATCATAACTATCATGAATGTAGTAAATGAATTATAACTTAAAATTTTATGGATAATAAATTATTAATGATATAATATGTAAATTGGAAGTATATACACCATTTAAAATAAATTAGTTACATAAAAGAACATATGTCTCAAAGAATGAAGTTTTGAGATGAAACCCTTACCTCAAGCTCGAATCATCACGTGTGTTTCTTATCTTCCTGAATAATAAACTTATTTTAATTATTTAATTAATCAATAAACTTTTAAAATTTTATTATTCCTTTTATTATATTTTTTACCACATCATATTCAATTACTTAACCAATTAATTCCACATCATACGTTTTAACGATAAACAACTCAAATATCCAAAATCACTTTTCTAAGTTGACTAAGGTCAAAGATGTTATTATTTAATCATCTCCAGAATGGTAATAATTAAATAATTTTAATTTTTATATATAAATTGTAATTTTAAAACCAACCATGAAATATGATTATGATAAATGAACTACATTATAATCGTAGATATGGTAGGTCATATATATGCATGAGTAACGTTTCCATTTTTCAATGATCATGTTGGAAATAAGTTAAGTGTTATTTTATATTTATAGGATGATAATTATATCATATTATTTATTTAAATACCCTTACATATACCATCCATGTTATGTGGTAATAAAAACGAATCACTTCGATTCGTGAGGTTGTAGTCTGCTATACACACAAACGACGTTATCATTTATTCAATGGATGGTAAGGTAATAAATTATATGATATATTTATTTTTAATAATTATTAATATGTAATTAATACTATATATAAATATAAAATTAATCCTTATTACCTTCCATTTAAAACTTAAGTGAAAATTAATCACATCTCTTCACGAGGCGGTAGTCCGCTGTATACACGAGCGATGTTATTATATTCCCTACAGAATGGAAAGTAAGAAGTAATATGTGATATTATAATTATAGAAGTATAATTATATCATAAATATAATATATAAATATTAAATATATCATTATATCAATCTATGATAAGTGGTGCTGTAAAATGAATTACATGGGTTTGTGAAGCGGTATTTTTCCAAACACACGATCAACGGTTTTATTTCCAATTTAAGGGAGGAGGAGATAGATATAGGTCATTTACTTAACATAAAACATATCAGTATATGTAAGATAATGATTTTATTATATCATCACAGTTTAATAACATTTTAAAGAGCATTAATAATAAATAAAATAAAACACTCGGTTAAGGATGATACCGCTTCTTTAGACAACTTCTTTGTGTTTGCACCAAAATCCTTCCTGGTTGAATTTATGATTAAAAACAGAACTCTATAATGTTAGGAGGATAGTAATAAAGGTACTTGGTTATATCATGGAAAAACTAATGGGTTTTTTGAAGTGTGTAAATGAGAGTAGAGTGGTTTACTTTTATAATTGGGGAAGAGGACGTATTTGTAATTTTTAAAAAGAAAGAATTGTACCCACATTGTTCACATGCCACAAGGATCCAAAATGGACCATTTTAGAACCTTAGAATATATGAGGTCAAAATATGACCATAAAATAGAAATATTAAAAGTTTTAGGTCATTTTTAACCCTTTTATTTTTAGTTTAACCCCCCAATAAACCTGTTTTACCTTAACTGTGGTAATTAATTTTTATTATTTTCACTATTCATTATAGTAAAAAATTAGGTAGAACTTATTAGATAATATAAATTATCTTGATTATAAATATAAAATACATTTTTCCAAATTAAACTCATATAATTAGTATAATTTAATTTAAAATTAAACTCGTAGATGTGTCGAAAAAATGGTTTTTCAAAAAATACATTTTTCTCAAGCATAAGATGATCTTATAAAAACTATTTTACAAGTAATAATGATTAAATTAATTTAAATTAATATTTATAGATATATAATCTATAAATTTAATTTAAATCTTTCCCCATTAGGGGTTATTTTAATTAATTAAAATGGAGAAACGTCATGCACTTTCAAATAGTTTTCAGAAAAATGTGTTTTTAATCCTAACAATAAACTTATGCTAAAATCAAATATACATATGATTTAAATATAATTAATTTTATTTAATAAAACTAAATAAAAATTATTTTAATTTTAAATAAAATTAAAATAATAATGCTACTTTTAAATCACTTAATTTGTTAAAAATAAATGACAATTTTATAAAAAACATTATTTTTCACTATTTGCTGAAAAATTAATATTTTTCAAAAAATCCTAAAATTTAAACCTAATTTAATATTGATATTTTTATTTAAAAAATTAAGTCTATTTTATCAAATAAATTTTCTAAAATTGGAAAAAATAATTATATTAATTTCTCACGGAAAGTAGTAAAAATCATTTTTTGAAGAAAGCATATTTTCAATAAATAAAATGACTTATCTTAAAATTGAGTGACTATTTAATTAGAATTCATAAATAAATTTACATTTATTAGGAACTTTATATACATTTTATAAATTAGTTAATCTTATTTTTACCCACTAATTTAAGAGCTTGGTTAAAACAGACATATTTAAGTAATAATAATAGTTTAATAATACAATGTGATTCATTTAAACTCAGTGTTTCATGTTGAATACACTATAAAACATGGTTTTATTTTAAAATATTAGAGTGTTATTGGTTTTATAAATATTTCATCATAACATAACCCATGGAAAAGAAATGGGTTTCATAAACATTTCATCATAATCATAAACCATCCAAAGAAAGAATAAGGATGATATTATTGGATCATATACCCAATAAAGAATAAATGAAATCAAGGCTTTTTTTCTTTTATGAATATAAACACCATTAAAATATCACCAATTTTTTTTGAGAAAAATAACCTTTCCATTTTTAAATCACTTCTTTAAAATCTAAAAATTTCTAAAATATTATAGAAAACATTTTCTTTAAAAATGACCATGTAAACTTATAAAGGAATTTTAAAATAATTTAGAGGTCATAATAGTAGTAAATTTCATTCATGTCGTATATGTTAAAATAAAACATTCCATTCATAGTTTTGTAGAAAATTCAAAAAACACCTTATTCAGAAAATGATAAGAAGATTACTTTTAAACCATTTTGTAAAAATTCAAGAATGGGTAAAAAATATTACAAATAATAATAATAAAATAGTAAAAACCTTATTTAAATTTTTTTTTAAAAACATGGAAATGGAAGGAAAAAAATTAGACCGAAGAGAGAAATAAAGTTGATTTTCCTTAAAAACATTCATTTGATCTCTTAAAATAATTTTTTTTGCTGAAAATCATTTTTTTCATTTTAAGTATCCCATATTACAACCACAAACATAGACAAGTGAATCACAAACATTAGAAAACGCAAACCAACACAGCTTTACACATCATAATAACCATATTCATCTCCACGTCCCATGCAGGAGTCATCTTCTCCAGTAGCTGATTCCCAATATGGATGTCTCCAAAAGCTTCCACTCTGAACCCAACTCCTAAGCTGATCAAGGACGGAATGATCTGGGGATTCCTGCTTGACCACACTTCCCTTTTTAAAAGCCAAATTCACCTCGTTATTCCTCTTTGAGTCCGATCTAGTTTGCATCGACCACGGAATATATGAGTAATCCTTCCTTAATCTTCTTCTTGGTGTGGCAGATAATGGACCTTCAGCTGTAGCCATCATCTGCCTCCCACTTTGAACCACATCACTGAATGAATGGCCAACTGGGCCGCTCACATTTTCCATCCCTCCCTTAGAAATCTCCTTTTCTATTCCGACTTGCTCCCTCAAAATAGAATCAGTACACCCAGAGTTGAACCCTGACCTCTGGTCTGGAGTGTTGCTCTCCATAAAAGGGGAACGTCTATCCACAGAAGCAGCTTTATCCACAACTATGGATTGCGACTCCTTTCCCATGTCTAAAACCTAAATACTCTCCTCTAATTTCTCACCATCAACCAACCCTGCAATATCATCCTCAATCCTCCCAACACTTTCCTTCCCTTTGCAGTATCGTTCTTCAGAGTTATTCGGGACCTCCTCACCAGCTGAAGTCGATGCATGCCCCATAAATTCAACCTTCTAACCCTTCAAGGTCTCCTCACCATCATCACTTCCTGTAAAGACATCTTTATCAAGTTCCGCAGCCAACATGTCCTCAGACAGCCCTTCAAACTTGTTCCTCAGCGCTATAAAAGGTTTAGCCAGAGGATCAAGGTTTTTGGAATCCTTAGCACTGGTCTTGATTACCACCTCCTCCATGCTAGAAACCCTTCCTTCCCCAACCTGCTCCTTACCCTTTCTAAACATGGAAGAAGCAGGTAAATCCAAGTCTTGTCTTAGCCTTTGCAGAACCTCTGAAACCTTCGGATTAGCCTGATTCTCCTTACCATCGGGAGCCCCATGAAACTGATCATTCTCGTATGTAGCTAATCCAGACAAAATAATGCTTTCCCCTAACAAATTGGACTAGGGAGTCATGACGTGCCTCCTCAATTCCAGCCCCTGAGAGCCCTCTGCAGCCCTGTTATAACTGCCTGTTGGTTGATGCTTCTCCACCAGCCGCTGTGAGTGTAAATTCCTCCCACCTCCTTCCCCTAATTTTGTCTGTGACGTTCCGGTTTCAACTCTGACTTCAGGAGCTTTACCCTTCCCACTCACCTCCCTCCTTGTTGTAGACTGAGTTTCCCAATGATGAACTTCATGGGGTGGAAGACCCTTACAAAAAACCTCTGAAGCATGACCCAAATGACTGCATGCGGAGAAAAAATATGTCCATCTCTCATAGATGACTCATTGCCTTCACCTATACTCCTCACCTATTGTAATCCAAACATAACCAAAAGGTGTTCGAGAAGCGTCAACTTCCACACGGACCCTTGGATTAACCGGGTGACACACCGCTTCGGTGCGACTGTCCGAGCAAAAAAATATACCTACGATATTACCTAGCATGCGAATAACAGAAGGATTCTAAAATGGAAATGGGAGGTTGGAAAAACTTACCCAAACCGCCGAAGATGGAGAATCATGATTCGTCTCTTAAAATAATTAAAATGAGGAAAGTGAAGGGAAAACATATATTCACAAGAAATAACCAGATGATAATAAAATTAAGGTGATTCATTAGATAAGTATCATATAATTTCCTTAATATAAATTCAATTATAAATAATCCCAATTGAAATATAAGTGAAACATAAATCCCTTACTACTTTGGTAACATTTGAATCCTAAGCCCTATAAAAGAAAAAACCTTAGAAGGATGTGTAAATCACCATAAAATTCACAAGAAACATCATAAAATACATTCATGGTAAGTATATACACCACATAAAATAAAAAAGTGGTGAATATGATATGTTCCTCATAGAGATAAAAATGAGATGAAAATCCCATACCTCGAGACCAACTTGCTTTGAAAGTTCTTTAACCTTCTATATAATAAATTTAAATTTATTATGATTCTATAATTGATTCATGTTAATGATTATTATATCATATATATTAATTATATATATATATATATGTTTAAATTACTTCATAATGGTAGGGATAGAAAAATGAATTATACTGTTTATGGAGACGGTAGGTCGTATGTACGCATGAACATTATTTTCATTTTTTGACGAATGGAACGAAAGAAAGGTAAATAATAATCCACATTTAAAAAATAATTATTATATCATATATATCATATATATTCATTAATTTCATCATTATTAACATACAAGTAAAATAGAAATGAAAAATTAATCACATCACTTTGTGGGGGTGGTAGTCCATATATACGCACGATTAACGTTATCATTTTCCAAAGGTTTGGAAGGTAAGAAGTTAGATATGATATTATAATTATAAAATTATAATTAGTTCATAAATATCATATATAAACTTTAAACCCAACATAATACTCATTAATAAAATATGGTAATGAAAAATGAATTGTATCGCTGCATGGAAACGGTAAGTCGTACGTACACACAAGCAATATTTTCACTTCTCAGTTGATGAGAAAGTGGGTTTATAATGGTGGTTTAATAATAATAATAAAATTTCAGTATATTTATTATATTTAATTTATTATTTTATTAATAATTAAATATATGTATAAGAGGTAAAAGAATAATTAAAAGGAAAGTGGTCGGTTAAGATGATTACCTCTTCTTTGAAACAACTCCTTTAGATCTCCTCTTAAGGATCCTAAGGTTGGTCTTTTATGAGAATAAGAACCTCTATAATATGGATAAGGAATTTTAGAAGGGGGTTTTTAGGTTATATTCAATATATAAGGCTAAAATTTGTGTAAATAAGTGAGGGTGGAGGTTCCCTTTTATAATTAAGGTGAGGAACACTTTTGGAATTTCATAAAAGATTAAATTATAATAAAGTTGTTATCTAGTAAAAATTCCTCCATAAGGATATAGATTTGAATATAATATATTATAGGTTTATAATATCATAATAAAATAAAATTTGGACAAATTTTGGTGTCATTTTGAACCTTATATTTTTTATTAACCACTTCATTAATCAGTTTTAATATTAACTCTCATAATGTCTTTTTCACACTTAAAGTGTTATAATTTTCCATATAATGTGAAAATTAGATCATAAATGGTCAATATATGACATTTTATACCATATCATATCTTACTTATACTCTTTCAAGATTTTTATAATTTTTAAATAATTTAATAAAATATTATTTTGATAAAATATTATTAATATCTATTTTGATACTATTCATTCAATTTGACTTAAAAGACATAAATGAAAAAATTGAAGTTTGAATATAATCCTTAAAAACAATAAAAATATGTCATATTAATCTATAATATTTTTTGAACACATTAACTCAGTCAAATTATATCAATTTTAATATTTATTTTATTTTTCCATTAATTGAATAAATATTATTTTAGTGTTGTGTAAGCATCTAAGGTAATTATTTAATACCTAAAAATTATAAATAAAATATGATAATTAAAATAATTTTATTATGATAAAAATAGACATTTTTATTCATTAATAAATTACTTTTGTCCCTATATGGACATGTAATAGATATTTAAAACTAAAAGAGTTCCATTTTGTAGCTTTCTTTGATTTAAATAATAGATTGGTTATTTTTGTGGACAAGTGTCCATTAAACAAATAAATTTTGAGAATAAGGTGATAAGGTTATAAGTGAATTCATCCAATAATAATTATTATGAATAATTATAGCCTTATTAATTATTTTTTATCTAGATTAACTTGATTCACCCTTTACTGTGGTGATAAATTTTACCATGGTTACTATTCATAATCCCGAAAAATAAAAGGGGGATATTTACCAAATTTGAGCATCCTAATTCCAAATATGGAATTTATTTTATAAAATTTAATAATTATAATTATAATAAATTAATTTTAAAATAAATATTCAAAATGTGATGAAACTGCATTTTATAAAAATACAGTTTTTTTGAAAAATGTTATTTTATGTATAAAAATGTTTTTATACCAAATTAAATAATATAATTGATTACAATGAACCTAATTAGATATTAATAATATAATAGAAAAAAATTTACTTTTAAAACATTTTAAAATAAAATGGAACTTTGTAAATACTTGAAACAAAAATACAATTTTCGATAAAAATCAGTATTTTTCACTATTTACTGGAAAATAAATCTTTTTAGAAAATTCCCAAAAATTCACTCTAATATAATTTTAATATTATGGTTTCAAAAATTATATTATTTTAATAAAATAAAATTCATATAATTTACAGAAATTAATTATAATACTTTATCATAAAAACAATAAAAACATTTTTTAAAGAAAACGTATTTGTGAAGCATAAACTAACTTTACTAAAAATTGGGTACTTATTTACTAATAATTAATAAATTATTTTACATTTATTATTTACTTTATATATATTTAATAATTTAGTTAATATTATTCATACCCTCCTATTTAACAGCTAGGTTATAATGGCTATATTTAAATAATAATATTTTGGGGTTCATTTAGGTTCGGTGTTGTGTGACGTATACGCTGTCAAACATAGTATTATTTTAAAATCTTGAGTTTTTACATTCCCCATCCCTAAATAAATTTCAACCTCACAATTTGAACTTATTTTTGGTAATCAAGGGTTTGAAATTTGAAAATACCTTTATAGAAAACCCACATTTAAAAAAAGGTTAATAAAACTTCCTCTTAAAAAGAGGGAAAAGGAAACCTAGGTTTTATGAATAAGATAATAATAGTATGAAGTGAAAATATGGATATGGAAGAGAAAACTTATACCCAAGGATTGATATATATTGATAGAAAACAAGTTCATGAGAGAAAAAAATTGTAAATCTGTGATGGGTTAAAAGACCAATGATTTCTTGGTAAGAAAATTAAATGGGTAATGTTTTTTTTCAAATTCCTCTTCATAAATTTGAGGGATTATTTTACTATCTATATAAATCACTCTAGGAAAAAAACTTTCTTGATTTATTTAAATGTCATAAGCACAATATCATCCTTTAGTTGTGCTTTAATCAATTTCCACTTTATTTCTTATGCGAGGAGATGGATATTCGAGATGAATTTTTCATGCTTGAAGCACTTTTAATGAATTATAAGATCCATAAGTCATCCATTAGGACTATAAATATTTACCAAAACCAAAATGGTTAGTATAGGTTATGATAAATCATACTTTAACCTCAAATAATAATATCCAAAGATCAACTAAATCCATTCCATAAGTAGTTAACCTTAAGACTCCTCTAAAATATTGTTGACCATATTCAAAACCTAAAAAAATGATTTGATCTTATATTATTCCATGAACAATATAATAATAATTTTAATCCACTACTACAAAACATACCTTTAACAATGATGGCCTTTATTAGCACTTTATTTTTATCACTAATAAAGGTTGCCTTTTATGAGAACTTTATTTTTAGAGTTGATAAAGGGTATCATTTATCGGTGATTTTTTAGTGTTGTTAAAGGTCCAGAATAAAATGAAATAATTAAACAAATAAAAATTAAAAATGAGTAAATTAAAAAAAATAACAATTTTATTAATTAAATAATTATTGATAAAAAAAATAAATTTAATATACATATATAAATATTTATAAATAGTATATATTAAATATATAGATATATAAAATGAATAAAATTAAATAATTAAACAAATAAAAATTAAAAAACAGTAAATTAAGAAAAATATTAAACATTTTATTAATTAAATAATTATTGATAAAAATGAATAAATTTAATATATATATATATATATTATAAATATTTAGAAATAACCTATATTAAATATAGGTATATAAAATGAATAAATTGTGATAATTAAACAAAAAAATTACAAAAAAATACAAAATTATTAAAAAAAATAATTAATGAAACAATTATTAATAAAAAAGAACAAGTTTAATATATATATATATATATATTAATTATAAATATTAATAAATAATATATATTATATAAATATAGAAATTGAATAAAATGTAATAATTAAAAATATATTAATGTCATATTCATTTTTAATGGTTTTTATACAAAGTTATTCATTAATACATTTAATATAGAAATATATTCATATATATTTCTACATATATATAAATGTATATAATATTTCAAAAAATATGATTTTTATAATAAAAATTATTTATGATTACATTAAATAAGTCATATATTTAGTGAAAAATGGTTTACAATCAAAAATTCATATTAATTAAAAATACCAACTAATTGCATTAAGTAATGAACATAATTGAATATTTTTTGATTTTTCAATTTAACATATATCAAACGTGCGTTATATTGATTTTAAATACATATACGTAATTAATGTATTTTTATATATAATGCACACAAACAAATATTTGCACAATTAATGAAATATTATATAGAAATACATACACCCAATATTTATGTAATTTATTTAAATTTTAGTATTCATTTTAGAATTTAATTATATCAATATGCATTTAATATATTAATTTTTTTAATTGGTAAATTTTATTTATTTATTTTTAATATTATTACAGTTATATTTATTCATTTTTAATATTTTTTTTGAATTTGATCATTTTCTATTATTTATTTATATATATTTATTTACTCTTTTTTAGTATTTTCAATATTTATTCATCTTTACTTCAATATATATCTATATTTTTTTAATATTTTATATTTAATTAATAAAATTTATCCATTTTTTCAATATTTTTAAAGTGTACTCATTTTTAAGATGCATGAATTTAAGGTTATATATTAATTAATAGTGTTAAAAATATATTTGTAAATAAATATTTATAAATAAATATATTTATAAATGTATATTTACTATATTTATAAATTTATATATTTATTATTATAAATAAATAAATATTATTTTTTAAAAGTATTTATATAATTATAAATAAATAATTATATGTATATTTTTTTGGAAAGCAGATATGGGGCACAAAGGCCCAATCCCATTTATTAAAATGAAGGAACAAAAGTTAGAAAAATAGAAAGGCGCAAAAAACCACATCAAAAGAAAGGAATCAAAAGACTCCAAACAAAAAACCTAAAAAAGTCATAAGAAGACTGGAAAAACCACCACATGAGTGAGGATCAGTCCACATATACCTTCTACCCCTTCCACAAAGAGATCTCCCATGTGGATCTCAACCACACTTCGAAGTCTCTCTTACATTATGCCATGGATCATGAACATTATAAGGATCAATCATACTAGACCCCTCCCTCTGTATAGGCTCTAAATTTCCAATTGTAGAGACTTCGCTGTCAGCCTTGTCGGACTCAATATCCAATAGCTTTAAGTCAATGATGCTGCTCACATGTCCAATAGCAACACACATAAGAAGTGAAGATTCATCTCCCTGCCCAAGATGATCATCACGATCAGATCTATTTAAAACCATTGTATTTGATGCATCCAATCTGATATCTGAAGACTACCCAATATAATCAATAGCCACATCTTGTAAATTTTCAATAATAGTTTGTACAAAAGATTAATTTTTTCCAAAACATGCAGTGGCTGCATCCTGTAATTCTTCATCGGAATACTTCATATCAGCCTTTTGAATATTATCCTTATAAAAGTTTCAACTTATTATTTTTTATCCATATCAATTTAAACAATATTCAATCTAATTAAATCAGTCATATGAGAAATTTTATGTTTATCAACATCAACATTAGAAGTATTCACAATAATATCCTATTGATGTGAATCGGCCATAATATTTTCAGAATTAATAGATATGGACAGGACATCATGAATAGAATCTTGTGCATTCACCAGGGCATGTTTCACATAAAGTGAGATTATCTCCTCATGAGTAGTAGTAACTACCATAGAGACACCTTATTCTTTATCTAAAATATCACCCATCTGTTTAGAATCATCCATGATAAAATCCTACTGAATAGAATCTATAATAAATTCACTAAAAATAATAGTAGTGTCAAGAGCATCATAATCAGAGTTTTTTTCATTCTCCAATGCAACCTACTTATCTATATAATTAGAGACTTGAGAAGGAACACTGTTGATAACCAAATCATCTTTTTTCTCACTATAACTCTTGCTAGGAATATGAAATTTTTCACCCACATTAACAGATCCTAAAACAGGTAGTTTTAACTTAAATTTATCAATAACATGGAAAAACCTTTTGTAATTGTCCATATCAATCCCTTTCAACATTTATCAATAGAATTTACAACATTGCAACATTTATGAAAAAAATCAGGTAATTTCTCAACATTAATATGCAATTCAAATTTGAAATCTTCATCAACCGGGAAAATAGTGTCAATAGGAGTTAAACACATGTCAATCTCAACTAAAATAGAATAAAATCATCCAACACTACTAAAAAAATGACCTATCCCAATGGTTCCAAACTATTGGGATAGACCCTAAAACCATTAGGATAGGTTATCCCAGTGGTTCCAGGAATTGTTAGTATGAGAGTTGTTGGGATATCCCCATACCAATAATTTCTAGTGAACTGTTGGTATAGGGTGGCTAAAAGTACTTGTTCCAAATAGTTTTAAAATCATTGGTATAGATCCCCCATCTCCACAGCAACATCCCAACACCTATAATGCACCTACACCTGCAAAACAGGACAATACACCTGCAAAATAGAACTATATGCAATGTAATGAACCTGCAATCAAAACATCAAAACATAATTCAACTGTAATTAAAAATATAACACCATATAATGAAAAAAAAACATCCTCAACAAATAGAACCTTAAATTAATTATAACATAACAAATCAATTGATGCATTTAACCAATGATAAAAAAATACAAAAATATCACACATATATTCAGTCATAGCAAATCATCAAACATAAAATGTCATAAATATCAGTCAAAAATGTAATGGATCAATATATAACTCATCACCATCACTATTATCACCATCATTGCCACCCTTATCCTCATCCTTATACCCATCCCCATCCTCATCCCCATCCTCATCCTCATCTCCATCCTCATCCTCATCCTCGTCCTCGTCCCCATCCTCATCCCCATCCTCAGCCTCTTACTCACCATCATCCTCACCATTTCTAGGAATGTAATTGTCTTGACCACCACTAAAACTACCACCTAGTTCACTATATAAAGAATTTATCGATGACATATATATATCATAAGACGTGGTGGTCTCTGGTGGAAGTGATGGACATAAAACTTCAATCGGTTTCATAAATTCAGTGTTTTCCTTTTGATTTTGTTATTCCACCTATATGACCCTTTTTTGGAATGTGTTTCCTATAAATTATCCTTTTCCAACTCATTGGTACTACAACTGGTACCTGAAGTGGGCTAATACCTTTTCATGACTATACTCTTCCTAGGTCAGCAGCATACTCTTCTATGGTGCTCATCTCCCAAAACTTGATATAAGTGATCATTTGGCCCAAAGTTGACAAGTTCCCAAGTATCAAGGGCCTCTAAAGCAGCCTATTATAGATATAAATATGCCATTAAGTTGTGAAATAGATATTAAAATTTGAATTCAATAAACTAAAACTTACAATCTACTACTGTGTTGGTTTGTTAACCACACTTCCATCTTTTTTCTTTCTGCTCGAGCAAAACTATTTTTCTCGAGGCACACATCCTTCAATATCCAATACCTACCTCTAAAATGACAATGATTGTAGAAATCCATAGTTGAAAATAGGTTAATAATAATTAATTTCATAACTAAAATCAAATGGATATTAATTTTAAATGAAGCTGAAAATAAAAACATATAGTATATGAATTCATGTTGGTCTGATCCATTTTGGTTTTCTTATGATTATTTTCCTTTATTATTGTTTAATTTAGTTTAGTTTAAGATTTTTCAATTTGGTTTAGATCTGGTTAAGTCTATTTAGGCCAAGTCATTTTGATTTGATTCAGTTCAATCCATATTTATTTGGTTAGATTTGAGTTGTTTCAATTGTATTCTACACAATCCAAAAAAAATTATTTATTTTTGTATAGTTTGATTTAATTTTATATAATTACATTTAGAGTGGATTTTTTTGATAATATTTTGTCCAGTGTGTATTGTTTCAATTCATATTTATTTGGTTAGATTAGATTTTAGTCATTTCAATTGTATTATATGCAATCTAAATATAGAGGAAACAATGAAAATTGAAAGTACTAAAGAAAAATTATAAATGACTGTCATACTTGATTCCTCTCATGGTCTGGCATCGTAGTCTGCCCCAAAGTGTGGAGGTATTTCTTAGCATTAATGTTTTTTCTTGATGATTCCTAAAAAATCAATAATACTAAAGAAATTATTAATGCAAAACATGAATATTTACATTTAAAAACCTATAATTTGATTAATAACTTGAATTTGGTACTCATCCAATGAGTAATCATTTGTCGATATTGTTCTATAAAATAATAATCCATGAAAGGTATGGCCTATAAATCTGTGCCAACTCTAGCATGCCAACCAATATACAACTCATGCTTGTTGCCTCTCCACAGCTCACTAAATTCCACGAGCCATTCTGGCCTCACACCCTCACAGTTGGGAAAATTAAAATGAATCTAGAACCAAAATATTAATTCATATAAATAAAATAATAATATAACATTAAATACAATAGATTTTTTTACCCATATTTTTTCCCAAGCATTTTAATTTACTTCATTGGGTAGGTGTCTCCAAGAAAGTGGACTGACGGGAATGATGTTAGAGTATTTGGAAAGCAGCTCCAAAAAAATCCTACATTCCTGCCCTATTTTTCAATTATTTTGTTGTCTTCATTGGAATCCACCATCAACTGTGTGTGGTAGTTCCACACTGCACACATGCGTGTACGCCCAAGACACCTATCAATAGATCTAGCTGTTATAGAAGAAAAAAATATTATATAAATACATCTTATAATGAGAATAAATTATGGTAAAAATATTAGGGTTCTATAAATATACCTATGAAAATTTGATCAATGGGAATCGTTGGATCTACAGGAACTAAAGGAACATCACCCTATACAGATGGAGTGGGTCCCAGTGTATGCTCTGCTGGCTCAAAATGTGTCAAAGCAGGATTCAAAGAAGAAGGAATGTAGAATCTTGGAGAGAAGGAAGTAGAAGGGAATAAATATGGCATGTATGGTTAGACAAATTCATGATATGGATGAGGAGTAGGAATAATCTTCAGATACAGGAAAGATGGGTGAGGAGCATCAGATGTGAATACTGGTGAAAACATGGGCGGCCTAAATATCTTGGGTGTCCCTAACAACACTGATAGATCAGAATGTGTGGTAGATGGTATGTTAGTGGGAGGGACAAGGTCTAATTGGGTATACCAACTGGATCACCTAGATCTGGTACGACCCCCCCCCCTCATATCACCGACCTAAGTACTGGGACCACTAGGCTGCTCGGAGAATAATTAGAACCAAAGTGGTCGATCCTGCATAAAATTTTAAAACAAAATTAATCATATGAAATTATATTTTATTGATATATATATATATTTGAAATTAAATACTCACAAAAATAACTAATAGAGGAATTATCATCTCAGTCATTCGACAACTGTGGTATGTTATCCTTTTTCTTCGTATCTCCTCAATAGGTTTCATTTCCTGAATTTGAAATAAAAAATATGGAATTAATTAGAAATTAATAACTAATGTGTAACCCAAACATAAAAAAAGATGAGACATGACTTAATTAATGAATACACTTTTCAAACTAAATACTGAATATGTAGTGATATAACAAAATAAATAAATTTTATGGGAATAATATCAAAATAGAAGACATGTAATAGAATAAACAATATGTTAAAATTCTCATGTTTATCATAGGTAGGATATAGTTTTATTCTATTTTCAATTCAATCCAATTAAATTTTGGTTAGGTCATTTGTCTATTTTTATTTCTCTTATGTTAGTTGGTTCATTTTTTCAATTGATTAGTTCATTTGTCTGTTTTTATTTCTCTTTGGTCATTTGGTTTCGTAGGTTTGAATACATTTCAATTCAATATTAGAAAATAAAACTCGAAGAAAACTACAACCAATAAATATTGAAAATTCACATGAAGTTCAATTCGGATACAAAATATTTATAATCAATAGTAAATCAATTTGAATAGTACCAACCTTAACAACCCAAGTCAAGATAAACCGAAAGAACTAAGAACACGGATGGATAATTCTATATATTTACCACCACAACTTCAAGTTTACAATCAACTCTAAAAATTGAGATATTTGAGTCATCATAAGTAATAAATGGATCAGGGCTAATAGGAGCAGGGATAGTTTCAATTCCAACATCACCATCATCAAAAATATGTCTTGGAATTACTTCAATAATGACACCAAGTTCAGGTCAAAGATGATCTTTGATATAAAAAACTTGTTTCTCCATTGATGCTAATACATATGGTTCATTGGTAGCAAGAGTGTGAGTCAGTCAATAACTCGAAATCCACAATTATTAATAAATTTTCCATGCATCATCATCAAATAAAACCACTATAATTTCATCATAGTGACTCATACATGATAGTAATAATCCAATATTATTATTTTTTCAATGACTCCATAATAAGATACATTTTAAAATTGAGGTCTACTACCTGATGCACTGGCATAACAGTCTATTGTGGCAGTTACCATAACACCATCATGTTATGTTCTTATATTCTTTTCTCATTCGGTGATAATAAATCTATACTCATTGATCACAATTGATTTAGAGTCATGAACCGTGGTATTAGGACCAAAATCCAAAGATATTATTTTCTTAGAGATAGAGTCAATAAGAAAACTCAATACCTAAAATATAAAATGAATATTAAACTTAATTAAATATTAATTTTATTAATTTATTATAGCAATATTTCTACCTTCAATTTCAACCAATTAGAAAACTCTTTTCTATGAAAATTCTCTCTCCTTCTCAAATATAAAGAATAATGCTTTCTATTTATCATTTATTTATGTTCCCTGTAGATAAAAATAGAAATGATTTAATAGATATATAAAATTACATGAGATGAGATAAGATATACATGTTCAATTTACTTATTTGATGTAGTCATGGAACAAATCACAGTTGAACAAAACTGTGTGATGTGCCATCTACTGCTATTCAAGGCTTAATGTCATCAATGTATATGATCCAGGAATTATTCTTATTTTAGGAAGTGATAGAAAACTAGGTTCAATTTTTTCATATTTTTCTTCTTTATTTCTCATTGGTCTGTTCATTCTCATAGTAAGATCAGACAAATATATTGAGCATAAATCCATACATTATTGATCTAAGTAACCATTCACAATAGAAACTTTGGGATGATTCCTATTCCGGACATAACACTTTAATGTGTACATATTTCTTTTAGTTGGATGTGTCCAATGAAAATCAATAGGTCCTCTGAGAAGTATTTTGGTTGGAAGATGGATAGTTAGATGCATCATGCATGTGAAAAATGATGGAGGAAATATTTTTCTAACTCACACAAAATTAATGGTGCCTCTACCAACATTTTTTTCAAGAAATACTTGAAAAACTTCTTAGAACAAAGATATCTAAAAAATGTCACAACCAAATAACTGAAACCCTTACATTATTAGACAAAAGATGGAAAATTTATATTGGAATCAACTCATGGAGAAGGACGTGATAATCATGAGTCTTCAAATATTTCATCTTTAACTCTCTTTTGTTGACCCATTTTGATATGTTTCTTGAATATCCATCAGGAAATTTAATAGTCTCTAGTACTTCTAGAATTTTTTTTGTAGGTTTCATCACATAAGAAGCACATGGAACTTTCTATTTATTTTCACTAATACACACAGGATTCAATTCTAGTTTGATTCCCCAATCCACCAAGTCACACCAAGATCATAAATCATCTTTTATCTTTCCTTTCACATTTATAAGAATTGAAAGCAAAATTCCACATATATTCTTTTCAATGTTCATTGTGTCTAAGAAATAACATAACAAATTGGTTGACTAAAAAGGCAAATCAAAGAAAATACTCCTCTTCTTCCAATTGTAATAGGTTGTAGTGGAAAAATTCTTCCTCTTTCTAGATTTCATTTGACCCTTATCGAATGAAAAACTAAAATCTTTAAATTCATTAAGCACATTAGTTCCATAAATATGCTAAGGTGGATCATCAGTCTTCATGGTAGTGTCAAATCTTTGATAATTATCTTTATATGGATGGTTTATTGGAAATAATCTTTGATGTCCCATAAAACTAAAACTATAATGATATTTCAGTATTATGGATCATGTATTATTTATACAAAAAATACATGATATTTTCCCTCCATGCTCTATCTAGAAATCATCACATAAGTAAGAAAATCATTGATTGTCCACATAAGTTCATTACACATCTAAAATATTTCTTTCGAACATGCATTATATGTGTGCACACCCACATCCCAAAGAAGTTTCAACTATTTTATTAAAGGTTGTATGTATATGTATATATCATTGTTGGGATCATAAAGGCCAGATATGAGTATACTCATAAAAGTGAAAGGTTTTTTCATACACAAACATGGGGGAAGGTTATAAATGAATATGAAAATCATCCATGTGTTATGCAAAGTAAGCATATGCCCAAACTAATTAAAATTATCACATGAATGACCCAACCTCACATTATACACATAAACTATGAAATTAGGATATAAAGAATCAAATATTTTCCATAAAAATCCATCTGTAGGGTGAACCAACTCATCGTTATTCTTTTTTCTCTCAGTATCATGCCATCGTATTTTTATTGATATTTCATCAGACATGAAAAGATTTTAGAGTATGGGGATTAATGGAAAGTTCCACATTACTTTCTATGGTACACAGGATGGTGTTACATTAGCTTTTGGATTCCATTGGGATGTACCACATTTTATACAATTATTTCAATTGGTAGTTTCCTCCCAGAATAAGATGCAATTTTTCAAGCAAGTGTGAATTTTATTTTTTGAAAATCCAAGTTCCTCAACTAACTTCCATGCCATATAGTGGTTTGAGGTAATATATGTATCATATGTAAGTAAGTCCTTCAAGAAGGTAAGAATTTGATCAATGGTAGTATTAGAAATCCCAAACATTGTTTTCCAATGAAACAATCAGACTAAAAATTCCAAATTTTCCATTTTACCACATTACCGATATATTGGATTTGTGGAAATATCATTCAATTTTTTCACCCTATCAACATCATCATTTTCATTAGATGCATCATGTGTACTCATATTGAAGTATTATTGGGTCTTAATCCTTTCCTTCTCATGATGATGAATAAAATGAAACCAATCATATAATAAATTCTCCAATCCAGTCCTCTCATTTGGATCATCAGCATTTTGAGATTCTATTTTCTCCCCATTGTGATACCACATATAGTAGTTTGTTTGAAAACCATATTTGGTTATATGGTAGATAACTTCTTCATAGCTAAATTAAGGTCTTCCAACACAATTATAACATGGGAAGTGTATGTAACCACTATCTGAAACATTATCAAATGCAAAATCTAAAAATCTATCCAACTTGTTTTGAAAATTGCTTGACATATGATCGGTTTCATACATCCAACTTTTATCCATTCTATAAAAAAAAATTATATTTCATTTTGTAAAATCAATTCAATAAGATTGAAGTTTAATTGAAAATATATTTAAGTAAATAATAATTTTTCACTTTATATGAAACCATAACTAACATACTACTCTATATGAGAATCATAATATAAAAGGCAAAAAAATACTATAAATATAAAACCATGATATTGAATTCATTTATAAATATAATACCATGATATTTTTGGGTTTGGTTATTTTATTTGAATTAGGTCAGTGCATGTCTATTAGGGTTTTATTAAAGATTGTTCAACTCAGTTCATTTTTTATCATTACTATAGAATTTCTTTTAGTTAGGTTCGATTTAGTTCACTTATTTTTATTTTAGTTCAGTTTGATGCAGTTTAGTGTTGTCCAGGCCTACTCAAGTCTACTTGGGTCAAATCAAGTCATTTCAATTCAATTCAGTTGGTTTGGTCAAGTCAGTTTGGTTATGATATAGATAGGATTTGTTGGTTCAGTTGGGTTTTAGTGTGTAAAGGGTTGATAGGTTCAGTTCATTTATTTTCAAGACTAGTTAGGTCAGTTTGGTGCAATTTAGTTTTCTTAGGGATTGATAAATTCATTTCAATTTAGTTTATTTATTGGGTCATCATAATAAGGAATAAATTGGAAGATTATGTGAAACATAGTGGATTTGATGGGAAATCATTGCATAAAGACCTTATTGGTGGATGATGTCCTTATATCCTAGCTATGAAACATCCCCTAGCACTATATTTTCTCTCAATGATTTCACAATAAAACCCAAAATGTAATAACATGTATAAAAATAATATTATCATGATTTATCAATTATTATAGAGCCAAACAAATTAAATATTTATTCAAATAATAATACAGCATGTATATATCATTCAATACATTGTCAATCATTACTGTATCACTCCACAACATCTTCCACCAATTACCGCCACCACAAAATGCAACTCACTACACTAAACAGACATAAACAACCCATAATTCCTCTCTTTAATTTATAGATTCAATCGATTTCTATATTTTAGAATTTATCAACCAAGATCTGTTTAATATATATTTAATTCTATATTTATTGAAAACCCCCTTTTATCATCACCCACATTTATTCCCATTTATCAAAATTCAATTTTTTAATCAATTACCACATATTGTATTCCATCCCACACTTATTTAATTTCAGTTTATTTCATTACCATTTTATTATTAATAATCATATTCCATAGCCACTAGGAAACTAAAAAAACACCACCACAAAAAAAACACATCAATATTGTAATAACCGCCAATACATCCCACCATTAAGCCATCACCACAGCATAACCATCACACAACAACAATCTGTTATTCACCAATAACCATCCCTCAACACATCTCATGTCAATCCAACCACAACCTTGATTCTTCACACACAATCTACATCAGAAATGGTCATCACTATCACCATAATTTCCAAAAAATATCTAAAAAATCACAATGTAAAACTATAACACGCACTAGAATGCATAGAAATAGATTTCAACCACCATAATTACCATAATTTAAATTTAAATGGGATTTCAAACCATTTCCTCATCTCTTGAATAACTATTTTCCCAAAATCTCTAGATTCACACACAATTAGTATTTTTAAGTGTATAACCTTTTATGAGTAGTGAGTTCAAATAATCAATCACATAAGGGGATCATAATACACAGTGGCTAAAACAAACACAATAGAATAGTGTTCATGTTTAACGTGAGGATATTGCAGCGAAAGCCAAATAAAAAAAGCCAAAACAAATCAAAACAGAAGATATAACTCAGTTACAAGTTACTGATTTGAGGTGGAAGAAAAAAAAGAGTTGAATCAAGGATGGATCTCTAGTTGAGAAAAAGAATTCACAAGCTGGGAAGAAGAGGAGAGCTCTCATTTAGGAAAAAATGTGGACTGATCGATTCAAGAGTAAGGAGGATGACTGCTATGTATTTGGGGGTAATCTATCCCAATGGTTTTTTAAAACCATTGGGATGCCCTTTATCAACTGTAATTTATCCCAATGGTTTAAAAGAACTGTTGAGATAAGGTTTCTTATCCCATTGGTTTTCTAAAACCATTGGGAAAACCAAATCTTCAAAGCCTTGTCTCAACGGTTTTATGAAATCGTTGGGATATGGGTGTTGGTATAGGTGGGATTTATAGTAGTGAAAATCTTGAACTTTAAGTTTCTTTATCAAGTTTTATAGGAATCCCAACCACGAATGCAACATCCTACCAGATTCAAAGATGCCAAAGGTACCAACTAAGGCCACATACTTGAATCCATACCCAAGCAGTCAAATTTTTAACCGATGCTGGATTAAAATTAGGATCCCAGTCTTGAATGCATAAGAAACTAGGATTAAGAGGAATAAACCTCATACCCCAAGATCTTACCTTCAGGTCTAAAGAAGGAAAAATAATGTGAAAATATCCCTTACCAAGAGACTCTATTTTCCAGTTGTTGAATCCCAAGAATTGAATAAGACGACTATGAAGATCCTCAAACTTCCAAGAGTTCTTATCTTGTTGTGTAACCAACCGAGCAATAATTGAATGTTTACATTTTGAAATACATTGTGAAATAAACGAGTGTTTTGCTTCAACAAAGTCCATAGAACGATTCTTTGTGATTCTCCCAGCTGTAGATGAACCAAAATGTTGATCATCAAAAAATCTAGAAGAAGGAACTCGATCTGATTTCAAATATTTATGAACCATAGTAGGAATAGCATCCACCAGAAGAAATTCATCAGTTTTAAGATCGTAAGGGGCTTTACTATCAACAACATTGTTCAACCTAAAAGCATCGAGGTTCAAAGATGGACAAACAATAACTTCTTTAAATGATGGACCATTGATGCCATCTTTCTTCGAGGGAAGAAGAGCAGCATCAATTGATTCATTATTGGACATTGAACCCTAATAATTAGAATTGTTGTAGGAAAATCCAAAGGAAAAGTCATGGAGAGCTCCGTCGACACCCCCCCCCCCTCATTATATATATTTAAATAATTGTAAAATTATAATAAATTTATTTAAATAATGAATATATTTACTATATTTATATTTATATTTATTTATTAAATATATATATATATATAATGATATAAATATGTAAATATTATTATTATTTTAATCATTTATATATTTATAAATAAATATTTATATATTTAAATAATTGTAAATTATAATGAATATATTTAAATAATGAATATATTTTCTATATTTATATTTACATTTATATATATTTATTATATATATATATATAATTATATAAATATATATAATTATATATATATATATAATTATATAAATATATATAATTATATAAATATATATAATTATATAAATATATATAATGATATAAATATATTTATAATTATATATTATAATAAATATATTTAAATAATGAATATATTTACTATATTTATATTTATATATATTTATTATATATATATATATATAATTATATAAATATATTTATAATTATAAATAAAAATAAAAATATTTTTTAAAAAAAAATATTTATATAATTATAAATAAATAATTATATTTTTAAATAATTATAAAATTTTAATAAATAAATATATAAATGTATAAATGTATTTACCATTTTTTTATTTATGATTATAATTATAAATCCTCTATCAACACTTTTTAGCACTGATAAAGATGAAGTTTTATCGGTGCTAAAAAAGCACTGGTAAAGATATCTTTTATTAGCACTTATTAATTTAGAACTGATAAAAGATATCTTTATCAGTACTTTTTTGGAAACACTGATAAAGGACTCCCCGATCTATTTAAAAGAACCCTAACTGTGACTGATTCAGTTGCAATTCTCAAGCTTTCACAAAACTCCCCTAATGTCGGTGCTCCCCCTCTACGTTCTCTCAGATGAATCAAGGCTAGAATCCAAGGTATGTTATTTTCTCCTCCTCCTCACTCATTGATTGCTTATTTGGGTTCCGTGGTTTGCATTATTGCAGTGTTCTCAACCATGATGAACCCTAATTCTCTTCTCCCATAACTCTAGTCATGATTGGTCTCTCTCATTCTTCCTCAATGTTGTCATTCTTATCACTGACTTTGCTCATGGATCTTTCCATTGTTAGCACTCTCACTGTCACCATCACCATCACCACCATCATCATCAACTTCACGTTTTTCTTCGTCCTCTACCACTGCTTCTCATTGATATTTCTCCATGGTTTTTAATCATAGTTATAATTTTTTTTCACACATCCAGGGTCTTTTTTATTTGATAAATTTTTGTTCTAGTCTTGTGGTTTTCTTGATGATTATTTGATGAATAAGTATTATAAATCATGTTGATTTAATTATAAATGGATGTTAAGGGTATGTTTATTAGGTGTTATCTTTTACTGAATGATTATTTAATGAGTATTAGGACAACTAAGGTATGTTTAATTTTCTTGAATGATTATTTAAACGGTATTGTATTTGAGTAATTATTTTTTGATGAATGGGTGTCTTATAAATCTTCTAATGTTTTTTCATGGAATTTAAAATATGTTTAATTTACTTATTAATCTTTTTACAGCATGTAAGGTATGTTTAATTTACCAAATGAGTGTTTATATGATTAATTAATGTTTTTTTCTTACATTATGAATGGGTGTTTTGAAGGTATAATGGATTATGGAGTTTGAATATGGAGTATTGACAATATATATTTAAATGATCATCCTGGGAAAGTTTTTATGATGTTGATTGTGTAATTTTAGTATAGGAGAAGTTAGTTTATAATTTATTTTTAATAACATGAGAATAATATAATTGTTTTTTAGAGTTATCCCTCATTTATTTTCTATTCTGTAGTTTAATATTTATATACAATTCCTCTAGGAATTTTTCAACTTAACCCTCATCGAGTACTATAAATATTTTATCAAAAAACATAATCACTTCCCTAATGTTACTTTCTGCGTCATATCTAGTCATAGAGTATTCTAATATTGATCATTCTAAAATGATATGATAAGGAGAAGAAGATTGAAATTTATTTTTAATATAATTAGGAAAAAATAATCAAATTATCTCCCTATTTAATCATGTGCATAGTATATATCACTTCATATTTACTACATGAAGTGACATTT
This sequence comes from Viscum album, assembly GCA_963277665.1. NCBI lineage: Eukaryota > Viridiplantae > Streptophyta > Magnoliopsida > Santalales > Viscaceae > Viscum > Viscum album. Next base: position 252,601,705 of record OY728128.1, on the reverse strand, counting down.
TCATTTTCAATATGATGTATGAAATCGTATGCCTCCTTTTGGATCCTAATCACTATCGATATAGTTTTCACCACTAATATATTATCCCTAATGTTATTTTATAATTTATATTTATTTATATATTTTGAAAAAAATAATTACATATTGAAAATAAAGAAAAGTTGGGTTTTATTTGTGGTCAACCTTTCAAAATAAATGTTAAGATTTATTTTTTTTTGGAATTTTTTTCTCAATGGATTATAATTAAATAAGTCTAAGGTGAAACCTTTTTTTTGAAATATTTTTTCTTTATTTTATTTATGAAATATTTTTCATTTATTTTATTGTTTTTTTATTTATAAAGGTAAATTTGAATTTATTTTTAAAAAAATATATATATTTAGTACTTTAAATTTATTATAGGTGATAATGAATCATAGTTAAATTACAACACTATGAACAAATGATGAATATGAGGAATATTTTGATGATTTTTTAGAATTTTCAAAACAAAATGTTCCATAAAATGACATTTTTCTATATTTAGTTGAAATGTTTAAATATTAACGAGTTTCAAAGTAGAGAAATTCATGATCATTTAATTTTATATGGTTTTAATACATGTTACAATACTTGGATTTGGCATGGTGAAATTGGGTAGAATTCAAGATCTATTAATGGTGAATATTATCAGGTTGATAATTTTGATCAAATTGAAGATTTTTTTTATATTAAAGTAGTGGAAATTGAGAAGACACCAATGATCACACACTTATATGATGATACTAAAAAACCATTGTATATAGGTTGTAGAAAATTTATGGATTCATTGATGAATTTTCTAAATCAAACCCTGGGTAATTTATTGGCTAAGGTATTAGGTTGTTTATTAAATCATATCTCATGCAAAAACATTATTTGTTAGTGATGTGATAAGAGGTCCATAAGGGTAATCATGTATAATGTAAGTATCCCATAAGGGTATAATAGTGTATGAATTTCCCTATGAATGTTTTTTAGGGTAGTAATGTGCTAAGAGGGATTATATGATCATCTTAGTAGTAATATAAAATCAATTATAGTCCCTTAAAACCCAGTGGGATAACCTATAAAGGGTAGGATGGATTCATTGATTATATATCTTACTTTGTCTTGAGATTTGAGGTGTGTGAGTAATGAATTATAGACTATGGACAATGATATTATCTAATGATCGATCGTTGAGAAAGATGATCGATGCCTAAGATAACTAATCTTTGAGTATCGTATATTAGAATATGATGGGTTTTATGTGACGACTAGGTATGGTATGTTGTAATGTTAGTTACTATAGACATGTTAGTGATTCATTGAGGGATAGGGTGAGGGCGATGTGACATTTGTGTTTTTGTTTGTTCTTCTTTATGGTTTTTCAAAAGTTGGGTTTAACTAATATATTGTAGCACCCATTGTGTGGTTCTTTCCTAAGGGAACCGATTATGTTAATACTTCCCCATATTTCAAATTCACTTCCTAAGAAAAATGGATATGTTATTCCCATTTAATTATTTGGATGCAATAAGTACATGTGACGGTTATCCTTGAGTGATAGTCTTGGGTGTTATGGGTCTGAGGTCGAATCTCATGGTACCTATGATGTGGTTATTTCCCGAGAGATAAATAATTTTTACTCTTCCTATGATTCAAATTTTAACCTCTTATTAGTGAAATTATTTGAATGTCAAGGAAAAACCATGGTATAAACTTATGGTATGATTAGTATAATTCAATTGTATGGAATAAAGTAGGTGCTTTTGATTATCATGGTGTCCTAGTTAGTACACAATGACTAGACTTATAGGTGTATTTTGAGCGTTTCTAATTTGGAAATATACTCAAATATATTCATTATTGTATATTTTAAGGGGCCTATTAGTATTTACTTGTTTATTTTTATACTCACACCCTACACATGAACCTCAATGGACATAGAGCTCTTATATTTGAGATACAGGTGAGGGAAAATGACTAGTAACATAGATTAGAGTCAGTGCATCTCAGTGGGGATGAGTTGATGTTCACATGGTAGTGCCAGGTACCTTTTAGCATTTTGAGATGAGATTTGAAATTTTAAATTAATATGTGGTAATTTAAAAAGTTTTAAGGAGAAAACTTTCATCCTCACCAGCTTCATCTCTCGAACTGTTATTATTACATTTTGTTGGTTGAGACTCATCCCCCATATATTTTATATTGCTTGAACTACTCTGAGCAGTAGTCATCAAAAATGATCACTGGTAACCGGTATGGGATGACTACTGCTCAGAGTAGTTCAAGAAACATAGGTGCATGTCTAGAAGAGATTTAGGATGAGTCTCAAGAAAAAAATATAATAATAACTGTTTAGGAGACAGAGATTATAAGGATGATAGGTGTCTATAACTTTCACCTTAGGATGAATTCAAAGAGTAACACCTACCATAGTAGAGTAATTCTTTTCTTAAATTCAATTACCCATTTCCTTCAAAATGGATGCATGTTAATCATTTGAAAAAAGAGTATGAAGATGGAGTTAAATATTTCATCAAATTTGTAATAGATAATGCATACGACCCTTCTCAAATCCTTTTTTTTGTGTTTACGTTGTTGTTATTAAAGAAAAATTAAATGTTTAACTACTCGTGTAGATATTGTCTTCTATACATGATGATGTTACCAATATTTAGGAAGAACGGGTTATTGATGTTGAAACTATATAATTATTAGGGGATAAACAACATGTTGATGAAAAAAACAAGAACAACATAGCATCACAGTGTTGAATAAAATTATCAAGGCAAGAGGTAAGGGTGTAAAATTTGAGGTTGGTCAGAATTAACATGGACAACTTGTTGGCCCCAAAAAGTCAATGTTCATTAGTTATGTTGGGATCACAGTGATGATGAATGTGTCGATTTATATTGATTTATGGAACCACATCAAACTTGTAATAAAGTAAACCCTTTAAAAAGATATAACAATAATTTTATGATGTATTTTCTCTATTTTACCAAAAAATTATATAATGAAATATTGATTTCATTTTCATTATTCCTTGTGGAGTTCATTTATTTTAGAATATTTCTATAATAAATATGTCTTAATGGCTACTATAAGATCCCATAGAGGATTCTAGACTCTTCTTACCAATTTACATATTAGGGATGATGGGGGGAAAGTAAATCCCCACCCACCAGTTAGTTATGAACACATTATAAAGTAGGAAAAATGGAATGATTTCCTTAGTCATTGCGATGAAAAATCATTTCAGGTGCATTTTAGTCAATAATATATTATTTGAAATTATTTATTTTATCCAATTTGATTCAAAATTGTTAATTTATGAAATATAAAAAGAGTGCTAAAAATAAACGACATGCATAAAAACCAATGTACCCCTATCGTAAAGTAAGGATGGGGTACTATTCACTAGAGAAGAAATTGGTATGTATTATAAATCAATAATAAAAGCTTTATGTGTTAGGAAATAACATATGTTCCTTTATTTATATGCATATTGATGAATCAAAACCCGAAGCCACTTCCATCTCACATCATGTGTTATGGAAGGAGGTGTGTGTAAATAAGAAGGGTAAACTAGTTTATGAAGAACACAAAAGCAATATGGGAAACATGAATAAGTATGAAATAATAGTAATTAGTTATTCTTTATAATATTATTATATAAAAATATCTATTTATGTTCATATTTTTTTATACGGTTTAGACACAAGAATCAGTTGCGACCATACCAGAAGAAAAACTACTTTCAATAGCATTAAAGTGGCTAAAACAATATGGTTGTGTGAGAGGATTAGGTTTTGGAGTGTCTCCTAAAATATATTTCAATAAGATAAAACCACATGAAGATATATATAAGATGGTTAAAGGATTATAGACACAAATATATGTTTTCAAGATATTATTGTTCGGTCTGGTTCGGCAGACCAATGTATGAGAAAGGATCAAAGTGAACTGGCGGTGGAACAATGATCCGCACATGAAACAAATGGTCTCGCTAGCTTTGAGGATAGTTATTCCCCTCAACTACATACCTTACCTAATTTAATCAATTTTTTAATTACTCTTTATCCTAAATTTAAATCAAACAACTTTTTATAACTTTATATTACTAAAATTTTGTAGGGTACAGTTGTATGTGATTTCTATCAATCAACTCCCACGCACTACCTTATAGTGATGGGTACAGTGTATAATATACTAGGATACAAGATACACCAGAAATAACTCCCAAAAGATCATATGATAGTGTGGATTGAGGTATCTCATGAGCTAACTGATGAGTTTTTTATTCCACTTGATGATCCATATATTACAATGGTTAATGATTCTATTAGAACTTTCATAGAATCATATGAAAAACCCATAACTGTTGATAAAAAAGGGTCTGAAGTAAGGTATGATATTAAAGATAGATAAAGAGATGGGTAAATAGAAGGTAGGATCAAGAAAATCTAGTGAATCAACCAAGAAATCAAAACTACCTTTTTGAGGGTACCTTCTTCCCACCAATTCTAGAGCAACATTTATTATCATTAAAAATCATGTAGAGATCGCATTTAAAGATTAAAATATGTCTTATATTCCATGTGAAAAAAAAATATATGAAACTTTCCTGACAAATGTAGTGGGTCTTGAGAGTATAAATGAGATTCTCAAGCATGAATGGTTGGGAACCTTAGTTGTGAATACATATATAAGGTACATTTTCATAATATTCCTCTCTAAATAGTGAGATAATATATTTAATAAAGTTAATAATTATTCATATTTTCTATAAGCATTTATATTACTAATATATAAAGGTAAAACCATGAAAATCATGATTTGGATTTGTTAATCCCTCTATTATTTCTACAGAAAAACTTACTTTGGATAAGAAATAAATTGAGAAGAAAAGAGATGAGATAATCGAATCATTTGAGAAAAAATAACAATTGATGGACTCTTTTTTATGCCTACAATGTAGAAATAAAACTCTAAAATATAATCACATAAAATATATTTTTATTTTTCACTAATTCTTTGATTTTATTTTTTTAGGCAGCACTAGATACTGATCGCAGTCAATCTGGATACCCTAAATATTTATTTTTTAGATCCAATGCATGGATATCTAACAAACTGACCACACGTGATGTGTATTGTGAATTTTTAATACACTGAAATCAATATTTTATAGATAAACTTATAATTATATGTTTCATTCTGTGTTTTAATAAGAATTTTTTTATGATAGGGTGGTCTTTAAACATAGGCTAAATCATGGCATGAAGTCAGTGTCTGAATATAAAAATACTATAGATTAATACAAATGGAAACATATTAAGGTATATATAGAAATATTTAACTATCAAAATATATTTCAAAACAATTTACTTTTTTTATAAATGTTTTTGCAGTTTTTGAAGCAAGATAATGGAAATGATTGTGAATATTATGATTGCAATTTTATGAGGGAGATCATAAACCATCAAAAGAACAGCATCCCCAAATAGGTAATTTCCTAAGGTAATTACAATTTCATTAAAAATATTTCTTAATCATTTGTTTGTCAATATTTTCTTAGTACTACCAAGATTTTTAATAACCTTTGTACTCAAAAGAATAAGTAAATTTATTTAGAGATGAGTGGGCAGCGTACATGGTGTCAGAATGTTTGGGGTGTGAAGCGTTAGTGTTAGAATTATTATATATTATTTTTGATATGTTTCTCAAGTAGAAGTATAATGGGTGAAATCAATTTGTTTATAAGCATTGATCTGCAAATAATAAAAAATTTAGTAAATAGAAGAGGTGAAGGCGGAGGTGGAGGCGGAGTTGGAGTCAAAGACCAAGGTGGAAGAGGAGACCAAGGCGAAGGAGGAGACAAATCACTAGCTTGTAAACAATAAAATTTTTGGGCAATGGGGTAGGATGGGGATCATACCAAGGTTGTATTTGAGAAAAAAATTTGAAAAGTGCACACAACACTTATCACTTAAGATAAGACCATTGTGTAAGTGTTTCAGTCTACTTATTGAAAAAAAAAATTCACCACTTGTTTAAGTAATTTTATACAGGAATTTAAGTGGAGATTTTTTTTAGAAACAAAACAAACACTAATTATTTTTTCAAACTGATTATCATAGGCTAAAAATTCTATTAGCACATTCCAAGTACTATCAAATATTACTAAAGTGTGAAAGTAACCCCTCACCAAGAACAAACTGAACAACAACAAAATAATAGATGCAGTTGTTTTCCCATGGATTATCTACACTACAAATAAAGGGTCTTATTAGTGGATCCAATAATCACTTGAGAGTCACACAACACCAATCCAATCATCAAATGAGTATATAATCTAGCTCAAATGTTTGAATAAATATGTGTGTAATCAATCACCAAATCCAGCTTGTGTATGAGATAACTATTAGAGTACAACCAGCATTGAGATACCATGGTCATCGAGGAGGGATGGTGTCAAAGGAAACATGGTATCAAATGAAAAGAAACCGCTTTATGAAGAAATTATCGAAAATGAAAAACCTGCTTCAAATGAAATTTTGAAGCACCAAAAATCCAAACAAAGAAACCTTTGAAAAATAAGCTGGTAGATTGATCCAAAACATTTAAAAAAATAAAGAAATACAAAATTTCATTAATAGAATAATGAATTTTCAGAAAAGATCAATGTAGTGATTTCACTTTGGTGGGTGGTGGAATTATTTGGGCTATCTGATCATCAATTAGATGCATGACATAAAATCAAAAATTATTGTGAAATCCATACAATTAACATTCATTATGCATGTGCACATTCATTATGTAAAATTATTCATGCTCACATGCTCATTAATAAAAAACTCATAATCATTATCAATAAAAATACATGAGAATAGGGATATTCCCATTTTGATAAACAAATAATGGTGATTTTATATTAGAGTTTATCATCACCCAAAATATTGAAAATGATATACTAATCTATAGCATAATCTAGGAAGACTTAAAGAATAAACTAGATTTTAGTGTCATTTGGATGCTATAAAGGGCTATACTAATGTTTGATACTATAAAAAATGGGTAAAAAATTTATAATGGAGTTTATTGTCTTATAAAAATACATAATGGGTCACACTTAAGTTTTTTCCATCAAAGATGGTAATTGGTTTATCATAGAGTTTTTACTCTCTGTGATGGTGAAAGGGAAAGATAGATTTTATTATGTTCTATAAAAACTCATATGAAAATATTTATTTAAGTAAAATCAATGAGTGATAATAGGTTTAAACTAATGGTTAATGTTTTCTAGGAATAAATGACTTCTTCAATAAGGATGATTCACTTCTGTACTATGATCATGCACTCAACAAGGATGATTCACTCATGGTGATGCAATTTTATTTTTATTCTCCAATGCATTCAACATTCTAGGTTATCAAACTATAATATTGTTATATGACCTAAAGTATTTAATGAAATATAGGATAAAAAGACATGGTGAAATCAACCATACATAAAATAAATACATAGTGTACCCAGTTTGACTCAAATTATGTGGTTTCAGTTTAAAATTGATATTTTATTAATGCATTATTTCATATTTATGTTTAATTTATTTATTTATAATATTACTAACATAATAATTGTTTTATTATATATGTGGATTTTTTTTTCTTGAGTTGGGGTGGTTTTTTTGAAGCTTCCCGTGCTCATGTGAGATTAGACTTCAAGGCTGCAACTAGGATAACCACAACAAGGAAATTGGTTAATAATTTATACAACCATCATGAAAATGTGAATTCCAACTACTTATTTAGTTAATTTTTTCACCATTTTATCTACTATTTTTAAGTTAATTTACTTATCATTTTTATCTAATTATTATTATTTTTTCACAAATCTTTTAGGAAGTTATATTTTTCTTTCAATCTTCTAAAACAAGCCAAAAAATAGAAAACATGGTGCTTTTGGATGAGGAATTTCAGGCATCATGAGGTTTCTTCTACCATACAAATGGAAAATTTCTTTATTTTTTGGCTTGATGGAGATGGTTGAAAGAAAAACACACATCACATACTCAATCAGTATCACCTCAATCTGACACACGATGTGACTGGTATGACTCGAACAGTATGTTTTTAGTTTATAATTTATATTTTAGTACAAAACACACATCACATACTCAAAACTAATAAAACGCATTAATATAATTTTTATACTTTTGTAAAATAATCCATAAGTCATTTTTGTTGTGTATGAATCAGCCTCACCTTAATCTGATACTCAATGTGCTTGGTATGACTCAAAGTATTCGTTATCAGTTTAAAATTGACATTTAAGTTTAAAAAGTGTCACTCACTGAAACCAAGAAAATGAACTCATATTTTCTTCATAATTTAGGAAAATGATTCACAATTCATTTCTGACATTTCGGAATCAATATCACGTCAAACTGACACATGATGTGATTGATATGACTCAAAGTGTATGTTTCAAATTTAAAATGATATTTTAGTAAAAAATAAAAGTGGCATACTCAAAACCAATAAAACACATTCATATTTTTTTTGATACTTTATTTCAATGATCCATAAGTCATTTGGGATGTGTAGGAATCAACTTCTTCTCAATATGATGCAAAGTGTGACCGGTATGACTCCAGGTAAATCTTTTTATTTAAAATTGACATTAATTTTAGTAAAAAAGACACTAACATACTCAAAACCAATAAAAAACATTATAATTGTTTTTATACTTTATTAAAATGATCCATAAGTCATTTTTGATGTGTAGAAGTCTACCCCACCTCAATCTGATACATGATTTTCCCAGCATGACTCAAAATGTCTATTATCATTTTAAAATTGACATTTTAGTTCAAAAAGTGTCACTCATTGAAAATAGAGAAAACATGATCTAATTTTCTTTATAATTTATGAAAATGATTTATAATTAAATTTTTATGTATAGGAATTAGTCACACATCAAATTGACACACGATGTGACCAGTTTGACTCAAAGTGTGTGTTTTCATTTTAAAATGACATTTTAGTAAAAAACACAAGTGACGTACTCAAAACTAAGAAAACACATTAATATTATTTTTATATTTTAATAAAATGATTCATAAGTTATTTTTGATGTGTATGAATCAGTCGAATCTCAATACAACACATGGTGTGACCTGTATGACTCCAAGTGTATCTTTTTATTTAAAATTGACATTAATTTTAGTAAAAAAGGTAAGTGAGATACTCAAAACCGATCAAACACATTTGGATTATTTTTATAATTTAATAAAACTATACATAAGTCATTTTTTATGTGTATTAGTCAGTCTCACCTCAATCTGACACACAATGTGCCTGATACGACTCAAAGTGTCTATTATCAATTTAAAATTGACATTTAAGTTCAAAAAGTATCACTCACTGAAAATAAGAAAATGTTATTGGATTATCTTGATAATTTATTACAATGATTCATAAGTAATTTTTGAGGTCTAGGATTCAATATCACATCAAACTGGCACATTATGTGACCGTAATGATTCAAAGTGTGTATTTTCAGTTTAAAATGAGATTTTAGTAAAAAACACAAGAGACGTACTCAAAACTGAGAAAACACATTTTTATTGTTTTTATAATTTATTAAAATTATCCATAAGTAATTTAGGATGTTTATAAATCATCCTCACCTCAATATGACTCACGGTATGACCGGTATGACTCCAAGTGCGTCTTTTTATTTAAAATTGACATTAATTTTAGTAAAAAACAACTGACATGCTCAAAACCAAGAAAATGAATTTGGATTGTTTTGATAATTTATTAAAATTATACATAGTTCATTTTTGATGTATAGGAATCATCCTCACCTCAATCCAATACATGATGTTCCTGACATGACTCAAAGTGTCTGTTATCAGTTTAAAATTGACATTTAAGTTCCAAAAGCATCTCTCACTGAAAACCAAGAAAACATGATCGGATTGTAGTGATAATTTATTAAAATGATTCATAATTAATTTTTGATGTGTATGAATTAGTATCACATAAAATTGACATATGATGTGACTGGTATGACTCAAAGTGCATGTTTCTAGTTTAGAATGACATTTTAGTAAAAAACACAAGTGACGTACTCAAAATCATGAAAATGCATTCATCTTGTTTTGATATTGTAGTAAAATGGTCCATAAGTCATTTGGGATGTGTAAGAATCATTTTAATCTCAATATGATGCATGGTGTGACCGATATGAATCCAAGTACGTCTTTTCAATATTTAAGTGTCATTTTAGTTTAAAACGTGCATCACGTCACCAAAACTGAGCAAATGAACATAGATTTTTTTCTGATCATTCTATCTGTTATTACTTAATTAATTTCCTTATCATTTTTATCTTATACTTATTAAGTTAATTTTCACAGAGATAATGTTTGAAGATGAACAATAAATTGTGGGGCGTGCAATAATCAACTGCAACTCGATTTGATACATTGTGTTCCTGGTATGACTCAAATTATATTTCAAAATTAACACTTTTTGTTTAATTTATTTCATTATATTATTACTCACATAAGAATTTTTTTTCTTATATAGGTTTTTTCTTTTGATCAAGTATGTGTGGTTTGTTCTTTTATACAGGTGTGTTCTTTTGCTCTATAATAGTGTCTTTTTTTTGTATTTGTGTTGTAAATTTTATTTCATTTAAATTCTATTTTTCCATCTGAATTTTCTAATTTATGTTGTTTTTTATGGTGTTGTAGTTTTTTGTTACAACACACTTCAATATTCCCTATTTTTGGTGTTGTAGTGTGCTGTTACAGCACATTGTAGTATTCCCCTTTATCGATACTACTAAATGCACTGATAAAGGAATCCTTTATTAGTGATAAATAAAAGCACTAATAAATGGGGTATTTTATCAGCGCTAATAAAATCTTATGGCTTTTAATCAAACTATAGTAGTCAGTGATTTTTTAGTGCTGATAAATACTTATTCTAGTAATGTTAAAGGGTTGTTTTATAGTAGTGATCACTCATAAAGTCTTATACCAAAATTTATATACCTTGATCGTATATTTTTCAATGTATACTAATAATTTCCCAAAATTTCATAATAAAATCATATATTATTATAAAATATAATTCACCCATTATTCTTTAAATAAGCTCTTATTTTAGCCAAAAATATTTCCATTTGAGGTTTGGATTCATCCTTGCACTGGTAGATGATTATAGGTTGATTTAGAATATAAAATATGATTTATTTATTCCAAAAATATATATGAAATCTATATAAGGAGATCTAATCAATGTTATAATCACATAAAATTTCACTGCAGGATAATATTTTCATAGGGTATATTCATACAAACATCAACATGGAATCCTTAATTCTAGAGTGTTGGATAAGTGTGCCCTAACTATCATGATTCACTGCAACTATTATAATTACATAATATTTACCTTTTTTCCTTTGACTTTAGAGGTTTTTGTGGCTTATTATCTTCATTATACCTTGGATTAGGGCATTGATTCACTTAATTCCTAATCTCTTTGCATTTATATCACTGAAGTGTGAATGGTATATTCTATTAAGATCTCTCTTCATTAATTTCATTAATTGTCCTCTTTACGTCACTTCAACAATATTTTTCTCAATGGATAGGATTTCCATGCTTGAAATATTTTCTTGTTCCCTTTAGTCATTCACCGAAGTGTTCCTTCCCACATTTTTGGAAATTAGGAGGTTGAATATTTTTCCTCCCTCCATGTGAAAAACCATGAGATATTCCATGAATCTCCATATTCCTTTTCTTATCACCATAATATTGAGGGCTTCTAGCTTCAATTTCTACTTTATATTCACATCAAATGATTTCTTTATAGATTTAAAAGTCCCTTATAGATAATTCCTTTTAAATACTTGGTTTCAAACCACTGAATAATTGATCAGTTTTTCTTTCAGGGCCGATGATTAAACCTGAATCATACCTTGCAAGTCTTGTAAAATTTTCCTTATAGGTACCAATGGATTCATCTTCCTTCTGCTTAAGATCAAGTAATTACTTCTCTATTTTTGTATATAGAATATGAGGGAATTACTTAATGAAAAATATTCCCTTAAAATAATCCCATTCCATATATTTAATTTCCTCCTCTTTCCTCATGTTCTTAATAAGATTCCGCCATTGATCTTCTTCACCTTCAAAATGATAAACAGCTAAGAAAACTTTTTTGTGGTCTAAGCATTGAAGAATAGAAAATATATCTTACATCGCATTGATCCATTTCTCAGTAACCAGTGGATCAAAATAATAATATAAAGATTGTGTTCATTTTCTCATAAAAGATTCAATAACATGTTTTCCCTTCTTGATGTATTTAGAATTTCAACATGATCTGTGTTACCACCAGTAGCTTGAGTGAGTTGAGTAAGCATAGTCATAAAGTATTACATCCCAACTCTTAAGACATTCAGTTTCTCATGAGGATAATCATTGAATTGGTCATCACATTCATTATTCACATGATTCCTTTAGGCTCCAACTATTGACTAAAACCAAAAAGCATAGTGCAAGAAACTATAATCATAGTGTAAAACCACATAATCATGAAACATCATTCATTAGATGTCTAAATCAAGATGCATTCTTTTAAATATATAACACCTTAGGTTTAACCTAGGTCATTCATTATCATTACCAAAACTTTAGGATGTTATCATATACTTAGACTTATCCCCAGGGTTCTAACTAAAGTTTTCTCATCCTAGTTTCTAAAGGTTAACTAAACATTTCTTTGATACAAATTATAGAAACTCGTACACTTCATACATAGACGAAACATCTTATTAGATGAATATTTATTACATAACATAACAATATATTCTATAATTTTATAGGTCTAGTGCCTTTGAAAAATCAGACACATAAACAACTAGTTCATAAATGATCTGCATCGTCTCTCACTAGTTCTTCATAACTAGAAACCTTCTTAGACATCATTTCAAAAACCTTTCTTCATAACCTAAGGAAAGGAAACATAATAACAGGTGATCTTAGATGATCATTAAGAGTAAATAAGGGAGATATCAATGATCACAAAAGCATAACATGAGCATAAGGTTGTGTTAACATGAGCTTGACATTGGAAATCCACACCCTATATATCATAGATCATAATCTCAAGTCATGTAATAAATCTTGGAAGTTCATAAGATGTGAATCATAAAAGAACCAAATTACATGATACATGAGAGAATAACATTGGAACAAGACATGTAATTATGGAATACACATAAACTTATAACTTTGTGAATGTGTATAAATAGAAATAGGTTCACTCATTAAGTTAAAGAAATGAAATTAGACCCTCACATAAACTTATAGACATGAAACCAAGTCTACACGTGACCTTATGGACATGAAAGTTAGGTTTGCACATAAAATTATGAAATGAAAACCAATTCCATACATGATCTTATAGAAATATAATCCATGTACATGCATAAACTTATGGACATGAAAACCAAGTCTATTCATATTCTTGTGGACATGAAAACTAGGTTCACATATAAAATTATAAACACGAAATCAGGTTCACACATAACATATTTACCTCATGAATTATGAATCTTTTCCCAATGCATCAGAGTGATATATAGGTCTCACCCATAATGTAATAAAAATCATACATATGTATTCCACAAGATCATAAAATATCCATCATATCAGAACCCATGAAAATAAATGGGTTTCATAAACATTTCATCTTAGCATAACTCATGGAAAAGAAACAGGTTTCAAAAATAATTCATCATAATCATAAACCATCCATAGAAAGAATAAGGATTGTATCATTAGATCATTTCCTCTATAAATCATAAGTTAAATCAAGGGTTTTTTCATTGATGAATAGAAATGTCATTAAAATATCATTAAAACATTCTTGAGGAAAATAACCTTTCTATTTTGAAATCACTTCTTTAAAATCTAAAAAAGTTGAAAATATTACAGAAAAAAATTCTTTGAAAATAACATTTGAAACTTTTAGAGTGAGTTTTAAATCATTGAGTGTTCATAATGGTAGTAAATTACATTCATTTCGTATATGTTAAAACAAAACATCCCTTTCACACTTTTATAGAAAAGTCAAAAAGTGCCTCATTCAAAAAATGATAAAAGGATTCCTTTTAAACCATTTTTTTAAAATTCAAAAATGGGTAAAAATAACTATAAAAAATAAAAATAGAATAATAAAAACCTTATTTAAAACATTTTTAGAAAACATGTATATGGAATAAAAATTATTTTAGATCGAAGAGATAAATAAAGTCAATTTTCCTTAAAAACACTCTTTTGATCTCTTAAATAATATTAATGAGGAAAATGAAAGGGGAAAATATATTCTCAAGAAATAAATAGAGGAGAATAAAATGAAATGGATTCATTAGATAGGGGCCATATAATTTCCTCAATGAAAATTCAAGTATAAAAAATCCCGATTAAAATTGGATTGAAACATAAACCCCTTACTACTTTGGTAACATTTGAATCATAATCCCCATGAAAGAAAGAACATTATATGGATATGTAAATCCCCATAAAATTCACAAGAAGCACCATAAAATACACTCATGGGTAGTATATACACCACATAAAAGAAACAAGTGGTGAATATGTCATGTATCTCACAAAGATAAAAACGTGACAAAGATCCCTTACCTCGAAATTGACTTGCTTCGAAAGTTCTTTAACTTCATATATAATAAATTTAAATTTATTATACTTATATAACAAAATAATGTACATTATTACTATATAAATATATTCATTATATATATATGTGTGTGTGTGTTTATATTCATCTATAATGGTAGAGATATAAAAATGAATTGCATCATTCATGGAGATGGTAGGTTGTACGTATGCATGAATGTTGTTTTCATTTTACGATGGATAGAACGAAAGAAAAGTAAATAATAATTAATCTTTTCATAATAATTATTATATCATATTCATCATATATATTCATAAATTATATCCTTATTACCATTCCAAGTAAAATATAAATGAAAAATAAATCACTTCACTTTGTGGAGGTGGTAGTCCACACATACGCACGATGGCCATTATCGTTTTCTAACGGTTTGGAATGTAAGAATTTAGATATGATATTATCATTATAGAAGTATAATTAGTTCATAAATATCATATATAAACTTTAAAACTATCATAATACTGGTCTCTTCTAAATTTAACCTACAGGTAGAAGCGGTCTTTGCAGTACAAGTAGGGGTCAAATCCATAGGGACCTAAAGAAGTAACCTTAAGACACTCATATTTGTTAAGGATTTTAGCTATGAAGTTCCCAGATTTAGGTTTTATTGAAATTTGGATAGTATAATACTAAATTAACTAAGATAATGGTTTGAATTGAAGAAATAAAACTCCTTAAGATTTTGAAATAAAATAATTAAAGAAGATGGGTCGATCCTAGGTTGTTACTAAGACTAGAATGGATGTAATTGTTTTTTTTTAGAAATTTTATCTCAATAGCTCAAGAAGTTTCCAATAAGTGAAACAATTCTAATCAAAAATTCACTTAGAGTATCACTTTAATGAGCATTCTGGGGAATTGGATCATACTAGCACTAAAAATATGTCATCGTTGAAATTGGAAAAGATAGAGAAGAAAATAAGTCATTGAATTGAATTCTTAAAATGATGAACTAATTTGATAATATAAGCACATAAAATAACATAAAATCCAGCCCCATTTGACTCCCTAGAATCTAAACACAAAATTTTTATTCTTCCATTGATGCAAAGCTCTCAATGGAAGGCAGAAGTCAACTTAAAAAGCAGGATTGAAGAAGAGAAAACAAACAAAAAATGAACACTCCACTGTTGTGTGAAGGATCTATCTCTTAGTTGTGCAAATAAATTCACAACTTAATGAAATGGTATCAATGTGTTAACAAAAATAACATAAAATGAGAAAAATAATAAGCTTTATTAAGAAGCTAAGGGTAATTAGAAAAACTTACATGTGAAATACAAACTTAAGACAACAAAATCACTGCATAACATTACAATGAAAACATACACCAAGTATCCTCAAATCCTCAAAAAAACTACCTTAAATAGGAATTTCGGAAGCCTTGTGTATATACCCCAATATTCCAAATCTTCCCATTTTATTATGGTAGGCCAATGGTGGTGGAAATTTTAGGGAATGTGGACTTTTCCACCCTTAACCTGAAATAGGAGCCAGTTTGCATCCACTAAACAGAGGCACTAAAATGACCCTATATATGGATGAATAGGAGTGGTAAATGGAAGAATAAAATTAATACCCATATGTTCCCAATAATATTGTAAAATTTAATCCCAATTGGATGTTTGGGTTTCGAGATATGATTGAAATGATGGGATGTTTTTCTTGACCATAGAATCTAGTCCAGAATTTTATCTTCAACTTGGGCCACCTATAACTCCATTTAAAACCCAGAATTATCTCTTTTATCTATTATATGGAATTTTTCTCATCATTTCCTCTATCTCCATTTAAAATTTTAGATTCATTATCTTGGATCTTGGCCACTACAGTATTTTTTTTGGGTTGTTGTCCAGTTCACTTTGCCCAGAATGTTATTAGTTCAAGGCCCAATTTGGTCATCTTACCAATTGAATCTTTAATAGATAGAGAAGTATAGAATGGTACTTATATCATGGGAAAATTGAAAATGAATATGAAAATAAAATCAAGACTATTAGGTGTTTAAAAATGTACCATGTAATAGTGAATTTTAGAAGGAATTACAAACATGTTAAGAAAAGAAGTTTAAATTGTAAAATGCACTAGTATAGGTGTGTATGAACATTGAATAACATGAATATTATAATATAAAAAATGAATATTAGCCTCTTTTAGTGGATAATCACACCCCCCAACTTGAGTTTTTCTAGTCCCGAGCAAAAAACATATAAAAAATATGAATTTTGAATTTTCTTTTCTAGGCATATTCTAACATATAATGCTTACCTTTTCAACTTCACATCAAAAAATCATCAAACCTATCAAAATCATTTAAAAAATCTAGGTTAAGAAGCATATCTCAATCCCAAGCCCATTCCTTTGTTCATATTCATCATCACATTTCATCTAATTTCAATTAAGCTTGATGATGTATTGTGCAACACAATAGACATTGGGGTTCATTTTTATTCAAGGGGAAAAAGATAGAAGATCTAGGTGGAATCACATTTTAATATTAATATTAGTATTCATTTTTTTGTTTTTTTTTCAATTTTTTCAGGGTAATTGAAATTGCACTCACTAAAGTTAACCCATGTAGTGAGACTTTATCGATGACTCCCAGGCTCAAAGACCTTACGGCACCAAGTGAAGCACACATACTCAAGCATCATATCAAGTTAACTCAATCAAAAACAAATTCAAATTACCAAAAATATAGATAAAATTCCCAAATATAGTCCGGAAAACTATGGAGTCATGATCCACAAGTGTCTAAAGCCACACATTAGGTCAATCCATTGCTCTACACAAAAATTTATTATTTTTTATTTTCATTTTTTTATGATTTTTTTTGTTTTTTTTAATACTTGTTATAAAATTAAAATTATTGTCAAACCTATGTTATTTATTGAGTTACCCCATAAACTCAAACTAATACCCCATAATCTAAAGGATGTGTAAAGTGATATTTTTTTATTAAATGGATGAAAATATAAATGGTGAAAAATCACATTAGACAGCCACACTTTCCAAAATTTATGCTCATAAACTTAAACATGGATTAAAATCAGAATAAAGGCATGCAATATTATTTGATATTCAGTTTAAAAGTTTGAAATGTGTATTTTCATGTTCAAGGTTAAAGAAATTTTTACTTCCATTAACGCGCATTTTTTCATTTCAATTTTTTTAAAAAAAAATTATGCTCGCAAAAACTTTTTTTTATTTCATCCCCCCTGATTGAATGGCTCTAAGTCATCAATTTTTATTTATTTTGGATAAACCCCCTTTTAAGGATAAAGTGGAAAACCTCACATGGCTTCAAAGAAATAAAAACATAACATGAGTCAGTCCCAAGAAAAAACTACAAAAATGCTCCTCCCAGCATAAACATCCTTATGGTAGCCTCCATCAATACAGGACTGCTCAACTAGCATCCCGTGAAAATAATGCATGGGCCTGGTACCGATGTCTAGGCCATACCCTCTCAATCTTCCAAATCTGAAAAGTCATGCATAGTGAAAACTACCTGCTCTAAATCCACATCTGAAGAATTTTCTATAGAATAATATTGTCCTCAGTGTTTAATGAAAATAAAATTTAGAAGGGGGTAGAGGCAGAGGATAGGAGTTTTAAAAATAAATTAAAATAAGAAACATAGAACAAAGTCACCTGGTGGTTGAAGTTAAAGTCTGTTCTTCTCCCATTGATAAGTAATTGATCACTTTGGATTCATGTCAAAAGTAGACTCATTTGAGATGATTGAAGGTTAGTTTTAAATTCTAGAAGGCATGTGTTTCATTTGAAAATATTAAAATTATTCAACTATTAAATCTCACACACAAGAAACATTAGATCAAACTAGAACCCCCAAGAGGGTTCCCTTTACATAAAAACATAAAAACACACAAAATAAAATAAAATAAATACAAAAATCGGGTTGCCTCTTAGAAAGTGCTTTGTTTAATGTCATTAGCTCAAAATGAACCCCCCCAACTTACCCAACACCAACTTTAAACATCTTAAGGGTTATATTTTTCATAAGTTTCATTAGATCATGATTGATTATCCATTGGGTTTGGTGAGAAGGTTTGGAAATTGATTCAGGAAAAATCATATAGGTCTCATTGAATGGGTTAATCCCATGAATATCAAAAAGGGTCCATCTAATTGATTTTTTAATATTTATTAAGACATCAAGGATAATTTTATTATCATTAGCATTGAGATAGGATAATATGAAAATTGAAAGTTTTTTGTTATCCCCTATGATGTAATGCTTGGGAGAGGAAAGATGGACGTTGAGTTTGAGATTTGGTTGGCTAACACTTTTATACATAGGTTGAGAATTTAAATCTAACTCGGTTTCATTTTCCAAATTTCTTAATATAATTAGTTCCTTTTAAACATAAGATTCAACCAAAAAATTGTAAATATTAGTTTCAAGAATTTTTAATGACTAAAAGTTTGTGATTTCTCCTAATGGTTCGGTGATTAGTGTTTTTGAAAAATCATCAATGGAGCTATAATTGGGACACTCAATTCATGATGTCAAATTGCCCTCTTGTGAATACATGAAATCAATTTCCTATTGATTTAAAGTACCTTAAAAAATTTATTGATCCTCTTCAACTATCCTAAATCCAAAGGCAGGTTCTTTAGTAAATTCATGAGATGTTTTTGGGAAACTAGACACTCTGCATATGGTTATGGAAGGTGTAAGAGTTGTTGTCCTAGAAACAACTGTTTGTAATTTGATTACACGAATATTTAATATATTTAAATATTAAACATCTTATTACATATTGTTCATTGTTCTGCATAACTATAATATAATAATGTCCCGGAGTATTTGTCGCATTGACAATGTCATAACAGTTCTCTGCTATGATGAGAACCTTGAAGTGATATGACAATATTCTTAAATATAGTTCTATGGTTGGATGACATACTATAATGGGACACATAGTATATATACTGTCAGGTGCAAGTACTCATAAGCATATGAGACTTCTTCTCATGAAGTTCACACTTTGTAATCTCCAAGATGGGAGATCATGAGAACAAACCCACCAGTAGGAATTCCACATGTTTTGGTGTCATTGGATATTCTTATCTGTGAGTGTGTGTAATGATCCTTAGACTTTAATATTATAATTAATACATGTCATGACTCGCACACTTTGATTTTCTAATGAAAACTGTCATGCCATATATTGGCGATAAGTAGGGTACGTTGGGTGTGTCATGAGTGGCATGTTATTAATGGATAAGTCAAGGAAGGATTTGTCTCTTCCATTTATGGAAGTTGATATCTCGGCCCTTTGATTGAAATAGAACTGTCGTGTGAAATTCCATGGCCATGGTGTAAGGATGAGTTTATTTCAGGTAGTCAAAGAATGACTTATCAAGCACAGAGGTTGATACAATATCATGAAACCTACTTGATAAGATATTGAGACAAAGGGATTATATTACACAGTGAATGTTCATATGTGGATTTCATTGTTGTGACTTTAAGTTCTTTATCTTGGGTGCCTTGACCTGTTGCTCGACAGTACTCTTGGAATTTAGGAAAACTCACCTAATTACAATGAGAAATAATCCTAGAGGATCACATACTAAGTGTTTTTGGTGGTCCCGGTTAAATTCTATTTGAATTTAATTGATGAAATAAATATTATTCTCAAGACTGTGGAATAATTTTATTCAAGTTAAAATGATTGCATAAATTAAATAAATATTTATTCACTAGATTGTGAGTAAAATATATTTATTTATTTTATTGAACATTTAATAAATATTTGTTTACTAGTTTGTAAATAAAATATTTATTTAAGAGAATAAATTATTTATTTATTTATTTGGGTGTTCAATAAACGGAAGTAGAGTTCGAGCAGACCAAGATCGGTCCGGTAGTAAAATAATTATTTGTAAGATGGTAAATAATTATTTAACTAGTTAGCACAAGTTAAAATAATAATAACACTGCTATTATTTTGGGATGCAGAATTTTATTTATAATCCTATTTTGCACAAGTCGGCGCACCATAAATAATGACGCGGTATTATTATTAAGAGCATGAGTTTTATCTAAGGTTATGAATGTATTTAATTATTATTACATAATTAAATATTGTAACTAAAGCCTTGTGTTGATAAATAGACACGCACGTCTATTGTGTCATGTACCAAACTGCACGCCTGATGAATTAAGAATTGTTGAGGTAAACGATTTCTCTCTCTAATCCTCTTCCCTCCCCTCTCAAGAATGAGAGATGTTCTTTAAGACCGAAGAACAAGCGATCAAGAATGACCAACACAAGACACTCATTTCACCACACTAGCACCCAAGGAATGAGTGGTGTCGATTGGAGGTCATCGGAGCACGTGTGGACCACTGTTAGAGGGATTCTGATTTGGATCCTCATAAGCGCAATAAGACAATCCGGAAGGGTTATTCTAGATGATCAACATCATCAACAAAGAAAGTACTAAAAATCCAGGTATTCTTTTCTTTATGAAATTAATTAAATTAATTATAAACATGATGTACAAGATCCTCTCTAAAGGTCTCGGGCCTCTTCCTTCTTTATTTAAATATTTGTATCTATTCCATGCAGATTGGAGTTCATCATCATATTGATCCTGGAATAATCATTGATCATGGTAAAAATTAAAGTTGGGCATCGGCCCAACCACGCTTCTACTGCACCCAAAACCTTCAAGTGGTATTAGAGGGGTTACATCATAGTTTATAAATATTTAAATAATTCATTGATGATTTATGGTTTAATAATTTAGTTTTTCAATTCATGGTTAATCGTTCTTATAATCTTGATTTCGAGATTTGTTCTCCCTTTTTTCGTTTCTTATAGATTTCACAGAAACAAATGATTTTTTAATTAAAATTAAAATGGAGAAATCATTAGGAGGCGCCAACGATTCTACTCAGGTGACACAAAATTACACACCGTGTGTTCAGACTTACACATTGTGTTCTCTTCCATACACACCGTGTAATATGGACTACACGTCGTGTAGTCGTGTTCAGCACATTGGGAGTAATTCGGCAATTACTCAAGTCGTGTGCATTTATTGCATGCAGTGTAGTTAATTCTACATCTCTTGTTGATCGGGACATATAGGCACACGCTTATCATATTACATGTCATGTGGCCCACTACACACAACATGTAGTCCCTTTGGGTCAGGGGGTCAAACCGTGTATCTCATGCACGGCTAATCCGACTGGTAAACGTGTAACACGAAGACAACATGACATATATCCCACTGTACATGTTGTGTACTCCAAAATTTTTGAAGTACACTTCACACACCGAGTCCCTAAGCATGTACTTCGGGACAGACAGTGAAGGTAGTACACACTGTGTAGTCAGAACTACACACTATGTACTTTACCAGATTACACAAAATTAAAACTTTAATGTTTGTGAAATGTTCAGAACTACAAATCATGTATAAATCGTACTCTAGGTTGTTACTCTATGAATTGAAACATCTTGTATGTCATATGTCATAAGAGTAAGACAGTATGTGAATATAATACATGTTAGGTAGATTCTAATGGGTATTCACCAAGATACCTCCAAGGTGAATTTATGTATAAAGATGAGAATCTCAATGAAATTCAGAAAAGTATTAAGATAAAAGGATTGATTAATTAAAGAAAATAATTAATCGATTCAAGCAAAAATTATCTTAACAAAGAACAATTAAAGAATTGAATACTAGTTTTATTAAATGTTTAACTCATTGCATGTATGTGATGATCATGAGATAGACCAAGACCTTTTTATGTGATTGGTTTTGTTTTAATTTATTTATTAAATTAATTATTGGCTTGTGAGCCATCTCTCCTCATTAATATATAGGGTCTACATGCCCATGGTTTCTTTTATGTACACCCCCCTTTTACCCCTCAACTATGTGTGAGTTAAAAAAAGAATATTTAATGGATGGAACTTCCAAGCCAGTAGATATAGTTCAAGCTAGAGTCGAGATGAAACCAATCCTGTGAGATGTAGAGGTGGATGGGTGGAAAGATATAAACACGAACCCAAAAGGTTCAAGGTGTTTCTCCCCTAGGTCAGGGTTAGTTTATCAACCACTAGATAAACTAACCATTTGAAAATCTCATGATCATGCCCTTTACTTTATTTTATTTCTTTCAGTTTCATGGTTTATCATTATAGATGTGTTGTTGCGATCACATAATTAATGAACTAACAAGCATTCAAGTTGGAATTAAAATAAACCAGGATTATGCGTAAATATTATCAAGACATGGTTAATCACTTAAGTAAGTTATACTTAATATTAACAATAATGTGATAGTGATAATAAGTAATTCATGCATAAGAGATAAAAATCCCTCAAATAAAATATTAAGTCAGACCAAGTCTTTCGTTGCTTGATTAAGGTAAAAACTCAATAAAACTATGTGTTTGACCAACCCTTGTTGGGACACTTACTTTTATATAGGAATACCTTATGAAAGCTTTCGGGTTGACTTAACTATATTACATCAAGAGGATTATCCCTTTCTAGACTTGGTGTAATATTGGAGGCAAGAGTTGAGGAAATCCAAAGTCAGGATTTCAGGATTGGGGAGTCCACTCAATAGATCAAGGAGCTGCAAGCCCACAATTAGAAAAGACCTTTCTACCTAAATACCTTCAAATAGCTTGACCAACCCTTTTTGGGGTTATGTGAAGTGGAATATGGGTCCTTTCCACTATAATGTTATGACAACTTGACATTTCAAGTTCAATGGTGAGGTCCATTGGTACTTGATAAAATAGCGGGATACTGAATAAAATTAATTTATTATTTCTCATAAAATATAATCAAGAAAGTACTAATGATATGATCTTTTATTGTAGAATAAAAATGAAAATCTCATCAACCACACTATATCTGCGATCAACTCTGGATAAAGACAATATCATCACCGGTAGTAACTTCCAGGAATGGTTTAGATGCCTTCGGGTTATCCTATTTCATGAACAGAAGTCTTATGTGTTGGAGTCAACATTACCTGATCTGCCTACTAAAGAGGTGAGTGATGAGGATTTTATGGTCTATGAGAAACATATGAACGATGCGATTGATGTTCAATGTTTGATGTTATCATAAATGTCTAGTGAGCTCATGAAGTCTCACAAAAACATGGATACTTATAGCATGCTCGAGCACCTTCATGATCTTTACTGGGAGAGAGAAAGATAGGAAAGGTTTGAGATCTCCAAGGAACTCTTTTATAGTAATCTTGGAGAGGGTTCCCCAACTGGGCTTCATGTAGTCAAGCTCATTGGCTACATTGAGCACCTGGAGGTTCTAGGGTTTAAACTCCCTGAAGAACTGGGCACTGATCTCATTCTCACATCACTCTCTTAGAGCTTCTCCAACTTTATTGTTAATTTCAATATGAACAACATTGATAAGTCTTTATCTGATCTTCTTATCCTCATTCACCAAGTGGACAAAGATATGTAGTGCGAAAAGCCTTTTATCCTTATGGTGAATAAGAGGAAAGGTAAGTCGAAGAGATTTAAGCCCAAAGCTTCTTCACATTCTTCCAAGAAAATGAAGATCAAAGGGGATGCAAGGGAACAAGAGGATGTTTGTTTCGCATGTGGCAAGAAGGTCCACTGGAAGAAGAACTACACCCATCCTAAGAAGCAAGGGGAAGCTTTAGGTGCATTTGTTATCGAATGCAGTCTATCTGTTTCTACAAATTGGGTATTAGATACAAATTTTGGTGCTCACATATGTATCCAAATACAGGAACCAAGTAGATTCAGGAAGATTGACCGAGGGGAGGTAGATTTACGAGTAGCCAACGAAGACAGACTTGTTGTTGTGGCTGTCGGGGACTACCACCTCATGTTGCCAACTGGGATGATCTTAGTGTTAAAGGGTTGTTATTATGTGTTGTCTATTACTAAAAACATTATTTTTTCATCCAAATTAGATATAGATGGATTTTTTTCAAGTTTGGAAATGAATTTTTCTTTGTTTACAAAGATATCATTTGTTTGGGTAGGGAACATTTATACAACGATCTTTACGTATTGGATTACACAAATCATGTAATGGAAATCGATAACAAAGATACTTCACATGAATCATACCACACCCAACTTTGGAATCACCGGCTAGGTAATGTAAATGAGAAACACTTGACAAAGTTACATCAAGATGGATATTTAGATTCTTTCAAACTAAAACCACTTGTTGTATGTCATGCATGTTTACAAGGAAAAATGACCAAAGCTCCATTTAGTGGTAAAGGTGAAAGGGCTAAAGAGATTCTTGAATTGGTTCATACTAATGTGTGTGGACCATTTCCAGTTGAATAAGGGGGAGGGTACTCATACTTCATAACTTTTACTGATGATTTTAGTAGATATGGATATATCTACTTAACGAGGTATAAGTTAGATTTCTTTGATAAGTTTAAAGAATACAATAATGAAGTTGAGAACTAGCTTGCTAATAAGATTAAGAAACTATACTCAGACTGAGGTGGAGAATATCTTAATCAAGAATTCATTAATTACTTACAGGAGTTTGGGATCCTATACCAACTCACTCCTCCTTACACGCCCTAGTGGAATGGTGTAAGCAAAAGGAGGAACCGTGCCTTGATGGACATGGTGAGATCAATGATGAGCCATGCGATTCTTCCATTATCCTTTTGGGGATATGCGTTATAAACAGCAACACACATACTAAACCAAGTACCAACTAAATCGATAAATGGTATTCCACACGATTTCTGGAGTGGAAAGAAATCCATATTATCGAATTTACATGTGTGGGGAAGTGATGCCTTTGTTAAGGCCTCTTCGGGTAACAAACTTTCACCCCGAGGCACAAAGTGTACCTTTATAGGATACCCTAAGGAAACAAGGGGATATTACCTATACAACCCCTTAGACAAAAGGGTAATAGTGGAATGACACGCTATATTCCTTGAGAGGGATCACATCTACAAACGATTTAGCAGGAGTGCAGTTGTTTTCTTAATAGTATATGTTGATGACATATTACTCATTGGAAATGAGATACCAGTCTTATAGTATATTAAGGCATGGTTGAATCAATGATTCTCCGTGAAGGACTTGGGCGAGGTAGCATATATTGTTGGGATCAAGATCCATCGTGATATATCCAAGAGATTTTTGAGCTTAATTCAAAGTACATACATTGATAAGATACTGAAGAGATTTAGTATGGAACAATCCAAGAGGGGATTGTTGCCAGCGTCACATGGCATTCATATTTCCAAGAAAATGTGTCCTCAGACACATAATAAAAGAATGATAATGGTAAGGACTCCATACACATCAGTGATTGGGTCTTTCATATATGTCATGCTATGTACTAGGCTGGATGTTGCCTACGCATTGAGTGTGGTAGGAAGATATCAAGCTGACCCAGGTAATCTCCATTGTATGGTAGTCAAGACTATCCTAAAGTATATAAGGCGTACTAAGGATATGTTCCTGATTTATAGAGGATATGAGGAACTAGTCATTAGAGGATATACAAATGCTAGTTTCCAGACTGATCAAGATGACCTGAAGTCATAAACAGGATACATCTTCACTTTGAATGGAGGTGCAGTGAGCTGGAAGAGCTCAAAGCAGAGTGTGGTCGCAGATTCTACAGTAGAGTTTGAGTATATCACAGCTTCTAAGGCAGCTAAAGAAGAAGTTTGGATGTGAGGCTTTATCCAAGATCTGGATGTGATACTTAGCAGTAAAGATCTCATCACACCGTATTGTGGTAATATTGCAGTGGTGGCTCTCACAAAAGATCCAAGGTCGCATTAGCAGATGAAGCACATACTTCGAAAGTATCATCTCTTAAATTTTTTTTCTCATAGAGGTGAAGTTATAGTGATTAGTATTTCCAAATAAGACAATGTGGAAGACCCCTTGACTAAAGCCTTGACTCAGCATAAACATGATCATCATGTGAGGTCTAGCAGACTGAAATTCATAGGCAGTTGGCTATAGTTCAAGTGGGAGTTTTTAATAGTTGGTGTCCTTGAACTAACTATTTTTACTTTGATTACATGAATATTTAATATATTTAAATATTAAACATCTTATTACATATTTTTCATTGTTCTACATGATTATAGTGTAATAATGTCTTGGAGTATTTGTCGCATTGACAAGGTCATAACAGTTCCCCGCTATGATGAGAACCTTGAAGTGCTATGAAAATATTATTAAATATAATTATATGGTTGTATGACATATTATAATGGGACACATAGTATACATATCGTCATGTGCGAGTACTCATAAGCAGACGAAACTTCTTCTCATGAAGTTCGCACTTGGTAATCTTCAAGACAGGAGATTATGAGAACAGACCCGCCATTAGGAATTCTGCATGTTTTGGTGTCATCAGATATTTCTATCTACAAGCATGTGTAATGATCCTTAGAATTTAAGATTATCATTAATACATGTCATGACTCACGCACTTTGATTTTTTGACGAAAACCGTCAAGCCATATATTGGCTGGAAGTAGGGTACGTTGGGTGTGTCATGAGTGGCATGTTATTAATGGATAATTCGAGGAAGGATTTGCCCCTTCTATTTATGGAAGCTGATATCTAATCCCTTTGATTAAAATATAACTATCGCGTAAAATTCCATGGTCATGGTGTAATGACGAGTTTATTTTAGGTATTCAAAGAATGACGTATCAAGCACAAAGGTTGATGACACAATCATGAAACCTGCTTGATGAGATATTGAGACAAAGTGATTATATTACATAGTGAATGTTCATATGTGGATGTAATTGTTGCGACTTTAAGTTCTTTCTCTTGGGTGACTTGACCTGTTGCTAGACAGTACTCTTGGACTTTAGGCAAACCCATATAATGCCAACGAGAAAGAATCCTAGAGGGTCACACACTAATTGTTTTTATGGTCTTGGTTAAATTCTATTTGAATTTAATTGATGAAATAAATATTATTCTCAAGACCATGGAATAATTATATTCAAGTTAAAATGATCAAATAAATTAAATAAATATTTATTCACTAGATTGTGAGTAAAATATATTTATTTATTTTATTGAACATTTAATAAATATTTATTTACTATTTTGTAAATAAAATATTTATTTAAGAGAATAAATTATTTATTTATTTATTCTGGTGTTCAATAAATGGAAGTAGAGTTTGAGAAGACCAAGGAATATCTGGTAGTAAAATAATTATTTATAAGATGGTAAATAATTATTTAACTGGTTGGCACAAGTTAAAATAATAATAATGCTGCTATTATTTTGTAACTTGGAATTTTATTTATAATTCTATTTTGTGCAAGTTGGTGCACCATAAATAATGATCTGATATTGTTATTAAGAGCATGGATTTTATCTAAGGTTATGAATGTATTTAATTGTTGTTATGTAATTAAATATTATAACCGAAGCCCTATGTCGATAAATAGACATGTACGTCTATTGTACCATGTACCGAACTGCATGCCCGGTGAATTGAGAATTGTTGAGCTAAACGATTTCTCTCTCGAATCCTATTTCCACCCCTCTCAAGAAAGAGAAATGTTTTTCAAGACTGGAGAACAAGCGATCAAGAATGACCGACACAAGACACTCGCATCATCATGCTAGCACCTAGAGAATGAGTGGTGTCGATCAAAGTCCATCAGAGCATTTGTGGATCACTGCTAGATGGATTTTAGTTTGGATCCTTGTAATCACAACAAGACAATATGGAAAGGTCATTCTGGACGATCAACATCATCAAAAAAGAAAGTACTGAAGATCCAAGTATTTTTTTTCTTTAGGAAATTAATTATAAACATGATGTGCAAGATCCTCTCTAAAGGTTTTAGACCTCTTCCTTATTTATCTAAATCTTTGATTCTATTCCGTGGAGATTGGCGTTCATAGTCGTATTGATCCTGAAATAATCATTGATCATGGTAAAAATTAAAGTTGGGTGTCAGCCCAACCATGCTTCCATTGCACTCGGAACCTTCAGAAGGGACCGTTAGTGTAGGGATAGGTTCCTCATAATTTTTAATGATTTTTAGTTTTAATCTCAATGATGAAACCTCGTAATTCATTCTCTCTATTTGATCACACAATTGTTCAATCAATGTCTAAGGAATAGAATGGGTAGGAGGTTGAACATCATGGACCTCCCCAAGATTGATCTCTTTAACCATCCTTGAGAGAGTTGTAGATTTATCCTTTAAACAGTCATCACCCAAATGATTGTATATCTCACTGGGTGTGGGGTAATAACTCAAGGTTTAATCAAATAAATCCCCTAAGTTAGGTTCTTCCCAATATTGATTACTCTTTTTATTACAACATGGGTTTATGATAGTTTAATGTTTAAGATACTTCATTTGAGTAAAATGAAATTAGGATAAGAGATTCTCAAAGTGCGCGAGTCATGACACGTATTAATTTGTAGTGAGAAAAGGATACTAGTGTTTAAGATAACTTACTTAGGTCCCTAGAAACGACACTAAAATTTAGTCTCACCCAAATTTTCCCTACTAGTAGAAGCATTCATTGTAGTACAAGTAGGGGTCAAATCCATAGTGACCGAAGAAGTAACCTTGAGACACTCAGATTTGTTAGGGATTTTGGCTATGAAGTGACCAAATTTGGGGTTAATTGAAATTGGGATAGTAGAATATTAAAGTACCTAAGAGAATGGTTTGAATTAAAGAAAGAAAAAACCTTAAGATTTTGAAATAAAATAATTATAGAATATGGTTTAATCCTAGGTTGTTGTTAATACTATAATGAATGTAGTTGTTTTCTTTAGAAATTTCAGCTCACTAGTTCAAGAAGTTTCTAATAAATGAGATAATTACCCAAAATCATTCACAAATTTAATCCCTACAAAATTACAAGGCTAATAACCAATTCACTTATAAGATCACTTTAATGAGCACTCTGAGGAATTGAATTGTACTAGCACATAAAATATATTGTCGTTAAAATTTACAAAGATGAAGAAGAAAATAATTCATTGAATTGAACTCTTAAAATAATAAACTAATTTAATAATATAAACACATAAAATAAAATCCAATCAAGCCCCATGAAAATACCTAGAATCTACCCACAAAGGTTTTATTCTTCCATTGATTCAAAGCTCTCAATGGAATGCTGAAGTTGACTTAAAGAAGTGGGATTGAAGAAGAGAAAACAAACAAAAAACGAACACTCCACCATTGTGTGAAGGATTTATCTCTTAATTGTGTGAATAAATTCACACATTAATGAAAAAAATCAATGTGTTAACAAAAATAACATAAATTGAGAAGAAAAATATGTTTTATTAAGAAGCTAAGGGGAATTAGAACAACTTACATGTGAAAGAAAAACTTAAGACAACAAAATCACAACATAACATTACAATGAAAACATACAACAAGTCTCCTCAAATACTTCAACACCACTACCTTAAATAGTAATTTTGGAAGCCTTGGGTTGATCCCCCAATATTCCAAGTCTTCCCACTTGATTATGGTAGTCCTAGGGTTGTGGAAAGTTTGTGGAATGTGGACTTTTCCACCCTCGACCTAAAATAGGCACTACTGAAAAAATACCCTATACCAACAGTTTGGAACCGTTGGTATAGGCCTCCAAACCGTTGGTATAGCCTATACCAACGGTTTGGAGAACCGTTTCCAAGTAAGCTGTGGGGATAGGTTTATACCAACGTTTTTGGGAAAACCGTTGGTGTAGACCTATACCAACCATTGGTATAAGTAATATGAAAATCTATACCAACAGTTCCATAAAACCATTGGTATATGTAATTCAAAAAATAATCATTCGGTTGGTTTTGATCCCAGCACCTCCTGTTTGTGATTGAACGACCTAACCACTAACCTAACTTACTTTTGTGAACATAATTTCATAAATATATATATGTATTATAATAAGAATTTTAAATTTTGATTTATTTAATGTCCTCTATAAGAATATTCCATTAAAAATACATGTACCTATACCAACGGTTCTCAAAACCATTGGTATAGACCTATACCAATGGTTTTGAGAACCGTTGGTATAGTTTCTTTGATTTTGGGACCTATACCAACGGTTTGTCAAAACCCATTGGTATAGGTCCATATAAGTGACCTATACCGATGGTTTTGGATAAACTGTTGGTATAGGTCCAAATTAGTGACCTATACCAACGGTTTGCCCAAAATCATTGGTATAGATCATATTTCCAGTAGTGAGGATCCAGCTTGCATCCACCAAACAGAGGCACTGAAATGACCTTCTAAATGGAAGAATTGGGGTGGTAAATATAATAAGAAAATTAAGCCTCAGATTTTCCCTGACATCATATAAAATTCCATCCCAATTGGATATTTTTGTTTTGAGATATGATTGAAATGGTGGGCTATTTTTATGAGCCATAGAATCTGGACCAGAATTTTATCTTCAACTTGGGCCACCTATAACTCAATTTAAAACTCAAAATTGAATCTTTTCGCTATTGGATTAAATGTTCCTCATCATTTCCTATATATTCAGTTAAAATTTTAGCTTCATTAGACTTGGATCTTGGCTGCTATAGTATTTTTATTGGGTTGTTGTCCAGTTCACTTCACCCAGAATGTTCTTGGTTCAAGGCCCAATTTGGTCATCTTCCCAATTGAATATTCAATAGATCCAGAAGTATATAATGTTACTAATAGAATAGGATACCTGAAAATTAATATTAAAATAAAACCAATAGCATTGTGTGATTTAGAATGTGTTTAAAAATGTACAATGTAATAGTGTATTTTAGAAGGAATTGCAAACATTTTAAGAAAGGAAGTTCAAATTGTAAAACACAATAGTACAGGTGTTTATGAACATTGAATCACATGAATATTATAATATAAAAAATTAATATTAGGATATTTTATTGTATAATAAAATACTCATCCATAAATGATGGTAATGAAAAATGAATTGTATCACTGTGTGAAGATGGTACGTAAGTCATACATACGCACGAACGATACTTTCACTTCTCATTTGATGAGAAAGACGGTGGATAATGGTGGTTTTATAATCATAATAAAATTTTAGTATATTTATTATATTGAAGTTATTATTTTATTGGTAACATAACAAATTTAGAGGAGGTAAAATAATAATTAAAAAGAAAGTGATCGGTTAAGGCGAATACCTTTTCTTTAAAACAACTCCCTTATATCTCCTCTTAAAGATCATAAGGTTGGTCTTTTTGGAGGACCAACACCTATATAATATGGATAAAGAAGTTTATAAGGGATTTTGGTAGGTTATAGTCAATATAATAGGCTCAAAGTGGTTTAAAGAAGTGAGGGAGGAGGTGCCCTTTTATAATTGAGGTGAGCGGTGCTTTTAAAATTTCTTAAAATATTAAATTATAATAAAGTCATTCACTTGTACAAATGCCTCCAAAAGTACATGTATTTTAATATAAGTTAGGATATGGTTATAATATTATCATCCAATAAAATTCATACAGGTTTTGGTGTCATTTTAAATCTTATCTTTTTTATTAATCACTTAGTTAACCAATTTTAACATTAACCATTGTAGTGTCTTTTTCACCCTTAAAGTGTTAAGTGAAAATTGGCTCATAAATGGCCAAGTTGTGACATTATAGATCATATCTTACCATCCTTTTACTCTTTCAAGTTTTTTATGTTTTTAAATAATTTAATAAAATATCATTTTGATAAAATATTATTAATGTTCATTTTGACGCTATTCATTTAATTTGACTTAAAAGACATAAAAATAAAATTAAAATTTGATTCTAATCCTTCAACACAACACTAATATGTCATATTCATCTATAAAATTTTTGTCACACATTAAATCAATAAAATTATATCACTTTTAATATTTATTTTATTTTTTCATTAATTAAATAAATATTGTTTTGTCATTGTGTAAACATTTAAGGTAATTATTTAATGCCTAAAAATTAAAATTAAAATTAAAATATAATAATTAAAATAAGTTTATTATGATAAAAATAAACATTTTTATTCATTCATAACTTGTTTTTACCCTATGCGGACACATAATATATATTTAAAAATAAGAGAGTGACATTTTGTAACTTTCTTTGATTAAAATAATATATTAGTCATTTTCATGAACAAGTGTCCATTAAACAAATAGAATTCAAGACAAAGTGATATTGGTTGAATTAACTTCATCTAATAATAATTAATATAAATAATTATACCTTTATCGCTTAGTTTTAACCTAAATTAATCCAATTTATCTTTTAATGTGGTGATAAATTTTACCACAGTTATTATTCATAATGCCTAAAAATTAAAGGGGTCTATTTATCAAATTTGAACCTCATGATTCCAAATATGGAATCCATTTTATCAAATTCAATAATTTTAAGTGGTGGAAATTAATTTTAAAATAATTGTGCAAAATGTGATGAAACCACTTTTTAGAAAAATACAGTTTTTCTGAAAAATAATTTTTTATGTATAAAAATATTTTTACACCAAATTCAATAATAAAATTGATTCAAATGAAACTAATTGAATATTAATAATATAATAGAACTAATTTTACTTTTAAACCATTTTAAAATAAAATATAACTTTGTAAATACTTGAAACAAAAATACAATTTTTGATAAAAATCAGTGTTTTTCACTGTTCAATGAAAAATCAATATTTTTAGAAAAATCTCATAAATTAAATCTAAGATAATTTTGATATTATTATTTCAAAAATTATATTATTTTTATAAAATAAAATTTATAGTTCAAAAAATTAATTATAGTACTTTATCATAGAAAGTAATAAAAAACATTTTTGAAAAAAACATATTTATAATGTATAAAATAAATTTACTGAAAATTGAGTACTTATTTCCTAAGAATTAATGAATATTTTTGCATTTAGTATGCCCTTTATATATATTTCACAATTTACTTAATATTATTCATACCAACTAATTTAACGACTATGTTATAAAGACCATATTTAAATAATAATATCTTGGGGTTCGTTTAGGCACGGTATTGCAAGACACATATGTTATTAAACATAGTGTTCTTTTAAAATCTTGGGGTATTACAGATTTTTCCCTTCCATCTTTATGGAAGTTGACATCTCAACTTTTTGATTGAAATATAATTGTTGCATAAATTTCATGGTCATGGTGTAACAACATTTATTTCAGATAGTCAAAGAAGGTCGTTTCAAGAATATAAGTTGATGACGCAGATGTGAAACCTACTTGATGAGATATTAAGAAAAATTGGTTAAATTACATAGTGAATGTTTGTATGTGGTTTACGACATTGATACGTTAAATTCTTTCTCTTGGATATTTTGACTTGTTGTCAGATAGTATTCTTGGACTTTAGGCAAGCCTACCTAATAACAGTGAGATAGAATCACTACTGTAATGGTGGGATATACCAACACTTTCATTCCAATGGTTTGATAAAACCGTTGGCATGGTTCATTTTTTCCAACGGTTTAAGGAAACTGTTGGGACATCTCCCATTAGAACACTTTTTCCCAACGGTTTCCTTAAACCGTTGGGAAATCTCTATTTTTAACATCCTTTACCAACAGTTATACAAAATCGTTGGTAAAGAATACCTTTACCAACGGATTTTTAAAACCGTTGGAAAAGTTTTCCTCCAAATACACAGAACACCCAATTCCCTGTCCGCGCACGACTGCCCTAGCTCACTGTCTCTCCCGAAGGTATCTCATTACCCACTTTCTGAAACTCCTTCCATCCTCTTCAATCAAAACTTTTCTTATTCTAAACTGCAAATCGGTAAGTGTTGTCTTTGTTTTGTTGTTATGATTCTATGATTTTTTGTTTTTTTTTTATTTGGATTTATGAATCTATGAATTTTTGTTTTATGTTTTGATTTGGATGAATTTCTGTTTCAATTTGGGGTGGGGGAGGGGCTGTTTAGGTAGGGTGGGGGAGGGGATGGGTTGTCCAAATGGGGTGGGGGTAGGGCTGTTTGGGGTGGGGGAGGGTGTGCAGGTGGGGTGGGGGAGGGTGTCCAAGCAGGGTTGTCCAAGTGGGGTGGGGAGGGTGTGTAGGTGGGGTTGGGGAGGGGCTGTCTAGGTAGGGGTGGGGGGGATGGGTTGTCCAAGTGGGGTGACGGTAGGGTTGTCCAGGTGGGGTGGGGGGGGGGGGGCTGGGTTTTCCAAGTGGGGTGGGGGTAGGGTTGTCCAAGTGGGTGGGGGGGTTGTCTAAGTGGGGTGGGAGTAGGGCTGTCCAATTGGGGTGGGGGGGGTGGGGGGGGGGGGCTGGGTTGTCCAAGTGGGGTGGGTGGGGTGGGGGTGGGGTTGTCCAAGTGGGGGGGGGGGGGCTGGGTTGTCCAAGTGGGGTGGGGGTGGGGATGTCCAAGTGGGGGGGGGGGGGGGGCTGGGTTGTCCAAGTGGGGTGGGGGTAGGGTTGTCCAAGTGGGGTGGGGTGGGGGGGGCTGGGTTGTCCAAGTGGGGTGGGGGTAGGGATGTCCAAGTGGGGTGGGGGGTCTGGGTTTTCCAGGTGGGGTGGGGGTAGGGATGTTCAAGTGGGGTGGGGGGTTGTCCAAGTGGGGTGGGGGTGGGGTTGTCCAAGTGGGGTGGGGTAGGGCTATCCAAGTGGGGGGGGCTGGGTTGTCCAAGTGGGGTGGGGGTAGGGCTGTCCAAGTGGGGTGGGGAGGGTGTGCAGGTGGATGAAGCTCATAACTATAAACTCTCTATAAATTCTGGAAGTATGAAAATGTATAGGGACATTCGTGATCATTTTTTGGTGGGATAACATAAAAAGTGTTTTATGTTTTTAGTCCTTTTTTATTTGGAGTTTCTTTTGATGTTGATGTTTCTTATTGATACCTATGATGGAATTTATTTTAGTTTCTAAATCAGCTGAGACTCCCCCACCATGCACGGTGTATGCAACCTCTTCCCTTATTTAACCATTCTATTTACACAGCCTATGCAACCTCTACCCTCATTTAATCAGTGAACTCAAGTCATTAATTCAAGCCTTCATTCTCACTAGCATGTAATAAATTGAATGTTTTATACCCATCCTCACATGATTTCTTACCTTATATAGTGTCCAACATATGGAATACGAGCTTTTGAATTCATCAGTTAACCAGGATCATATATTCCATTTCCCCCAAGATGACTGTACTAATATAACTTTAGGGTCAATTAAATATGGCTCTCATTGTACGTTGTATATTATGTGTTCTTCTTGGCCAATACTCACTTTTATGAGGGTGGGGTGCTTTTCACTAGCCATGCTGGCATGTGTAGACATCCATAAAATGTTAGATAAGTCACAAGTTTAATTCAGTACTGTTGTTATCATTGACATACTTTATTATTAATCTCAAAATTAAAAATAAATGTTTTTGTCTATACTTTATGAAATTAAATCTTTTTACAATCCATGAACAACCTATTAGTGTAGAAGCCTAAAATTTATTCACCCATGGGGTGCGCTTGACTTGGGGAAGTAATTGGGTAATGAAAGGTATGGCCATAGAGGTTCCAATAATGAGTTATTGAACATGAGTGAATGATTTGGGATGCCTATAACACATAATGGGACCTGAGGCATGTGCCTCTTATAGACCTAATGAAAATGAATATAAATAAATTTTAATTTAATTTTTGAGTACTTGTTCTTTACATTATTTTAATAGTTCACTACGTCAACTAGAAACTTCTTCCTTTATCATTTACTTAAATGTATTTTCTATTAAATTTCAATCCTATTGAATTGTTTATGACAAAATGACTTATATAAATTCTTTTTACAGAATGGAAAGAAGTTGGATGTATGAAACCGATCGGATCTCAAGCGATTTTCAAAATAATTTGGAGAGCTTTATAGATTTTTCATTTCACAATGCTTCATATAGTGGTCGCATACACTTCCCATGTTCCAATTGTGTTGGTAGACCTTGGTTGAGCCATGAAGAAGTTAGCTACCACATAGCCAAATATGGTTTTCAAGCAAACTACTTTGTGTGGTATCACAATGGGGAGAAAATGAAATCTCAAATTAGTGATGATCGAAATGAAAGGACTGGAATGGAGAATTTGTTAGATGATTGGTTTTCCTTTATTCGTCATCATGAAAAAGAAAGGATTTCGACTCACGAAGACTTCGATATGAGGACAGATGATGTATCTAGTGAAAATGATGATATTGATAGGGTGAAAAAATTTAATGATGCTGCCACGAATCCAGTATATCGACAATGCGATAAAATGAAAAAGCTATAATTTTTAATCTGATTATTTCATGGGAAAACTATGTGTGGGATTTCTAATATAGCAATCGATTAAATTCTTACCCTTTTGAAGGATTTACTTCCAGATGATGCAAATATTCCCTCAAACCACCATATGGCATGGAAGTTAGTTTAAGAACTTGGATTTTCAAGAAACAAAATTCATGCTTGCCCGAAAGATTACAGTTTATTCTGGGAGGAAATCGCTGAATGAAATGATTGTATAAAATGTGGCACATCCCGCTGGAAGTAAAAATCTGATAGAACACCATCCCGTATTCCACAGAAAGTAATGTGGCACTTTCCATTGATCCTCAGACTCCAGAATCTTTTTATGTCTGATGACATATCAATAAAAATGAGATGGAATGATATTGAGAGAAAGAAGTCTAATGATGAGTTGGTTTATCCTGCAGATGGATTTTCATGGCAGAGATTTGATGCTCGAGATCCTGATTTTGCAGCTGACGTGCGTAATGTGAGGTTGGGTCTTTCATGCGACAGTTTTAATTCGTTTGGGTAGATGTTTACTTCTCACAACACATGGCCATTTTTTATACACATTTATAATTTTCCCCCATGGTTGTGTATGAAAAAACCTTTCACTTTCATGAGTATACTCATATCTATTCCTTCTGATCCCGGCATTGATATTGATGTATACATTCAACCTTTAATAAAAGAGTTGAAACTTCTTTGGGATGTGGGTGTGTGCACATACGATGCATGTTTGAAAGACGTATTTCAGATGTGTGTTGCGCTTATGTGGATGATCAATGATTTTCTGGATTATGCAATGATGTCTGGATGGAGCACGAAGGGAAAACTGTCATGTCCAGTTTGTATGAAGAATAAATGATCCAGAATACTGAAACATCGTTGTATTTTTAGTTTTATGGGACATCGACGATTCTTGTCAAAGGATCATCCATATAGAATGAATCGTCGAAGATTTGATAATACCATAGAGAATGATGATCCACCTTAGCATATGTCTGGAACTGATGTGCTTAATTAATTGAAAGATTTCAATTTTTCATTCAGGAAGGGTCAAATGAAATCTGGAAAGAGAAAGAATGTTTCCACTGAAACCTGTTACAATTGGAGGAAGAGGAGTATCTTTTTTTATTTTCCTTATTGGTCAACCAATTCATTACGTCATTTCTTAGACATAATTCATATTGAAAATAATATATGCAAAATGTTTCTTTCAGTTCTTCTAAATGTCAAGGAGAAGACAAAAGATGATTTACGATCTCGGCGTGACTTGGTGGATTGGGGCATCAGACCAGAATTGCATCTTGTGCGTATCAGTGAAAATAAATGGCAACTTCCATGTGCTTCTTATGTGATGACTCCTATGTAAAAAAACAATTTCTATAAGTATTAGATACTATTAGAGTTCCTGATGGCTATTCAAACAACATATCTAAATGGGTCAACAGAAGAGAGTTGAAGCTAAAATTTTTGAAGACTCATAATTATCACGTTCTAATTCATGAGTTTCTTCCAATAGCAATCCGTCATCTTTTGTCCAATAATGTAAGGGTGATTGTTATTCGGTTGTGCCATTTTTTTAGAGATCTTTGTTCTAAGAAGTTGTCCAAGTCTTTCTTGAAAAAAATGTTGACAGATGCCCCATTAATTTTGTGTGAGTTGGAGAAAATATTTCCTCCATCATTTTTCGCATGCATGTTGCATCTGACTGTCCATATTCCCCCTGAAATACTTCTTTAAGGACCTGTTTATTTTCATTGGATGTATTCAACTGAAATAAATATGTACACATTAAAGTCTTATGTCTGAAACAGAAATCATCCTGAAGGTTCTATCGTGAACGGTTACTTGGCTCAAGAATGTATGGATTTATGCTCAATGTATTTGTCTAATCTTACTACAAGAATGAACAGACCAATGAGAAATGAAGAAGAACAGTATGATAAAATTGAACCCAGTTTTCCATCACTTCTTCAAATAGGAGGAATTCTTGGATCATATACATTGAAGACATTAATCCATGAAGAGCGGGAGATGGCACATCGCACAGTTTTGTTCAACTGTGATTTGTTCGATGACTATATCAGGTAACTAAATTGAATATTTATATCTTACATATATATATGTTAAACTATTCATATTTTTTATCTACAGGAAATATAAAACAATGATAAATAGAAAGTATCGTTCTTTATCTTTGAGAAGGAGGGAGACTTTGCATATCAAAGAGTTTTCTGCTTGGTTAAAATTGAAGGTAAAAATATTAGTGTTTAAAATAATTATATCAATATTTAATTAAGTTTAATAGTCATTTATATTTTAGGTATTGAGTTTTTCTGTTGACTCTGTCTCTGAGGAAATAAGATCTTTGGCTTTTGGTCCTAATACTGTGGTTTGTGATTGTAAATCAATTGTTATCAATGGGTACAAATTTATTGTCACTGAACGAGCAAAGAACATGAGAACACAACATGATGGTGTTATGGTTACTGCCACAACAGATTGTTATGATAGTGCATCAGATAGTAGACCGCAATTTGAAAATGTGGGTTATTATGGAGTCGTTGAGAAAATAATAATATTGGATTATTACTCTCATAGACGAGTCACAATGATGAAATGTCATTGGTTTGATTCGATGACAAGAAAAAGCACATTTATTGATGATTGTGGATTTCGAGTAATTAATATGACTCGCACTCTTTCTACCGAAGAACCATATGTGTTGGCATCAATGGTTAAACAAGTTTTTTATGTCAAAGACCAACTTCGACCTGAATTTGGTGTCATAGTTGAAGTAATTCCAAGACATATTTTTGATGATGGTGATGATGGAATTGACACTTTTTCTAGTGCCATTGGAACCAATCTATTTATTTCTTTTGATGACTCCAATAGCTCAATTGTCAGAGTTGATTGTGAACCTGAAGTTGTGGTTGAAAATATATAGAATCATTCATCCATGTTCTCAATTCTTTTGGTTTACCTCAATTTGGGTTGTTAAGGTTGGTAATATTCAAATTTATTTAGTATTGATCACAAATATGTTTTAGCTGACTTGACCGTTATGTTAATTTTCAATGTTTATTGGTTGTAGTTTTATTTGAATTGCATTTTCTAATTTGGAATTGAACTGTATTCAAACCTAGTCAAACAATATTTCTAACTTGGTGAACATTACAACTTGTATGATTTATTAAATCCATTCAAGCTCTTCTAAAACAATTGATAGATAAATTACCAATGAATCCCCCTATTCCCTCATATATTTAGTTTTTTGGGTTACACATTAGTTTCATTTTTTTAATTAATTACATATTTGTTTTCAAAAATAGGAAATGCAGCCAATTGAAGAGAGATGAAGGAAAAAAATGATGGAGAACAATCGTCGAATGGCATAGATGGGTGTTCCACCATTAGTGCCTATAATGAGTAATTTATTTCAAATATATATATTTAAAGAATATATAATGTCATGTGATTAATTTTTTGTAAACATTTTTGTAGGATCCACATATACGTTGACAGTTATTCGAAGAGGAGCCTAGTACTGGTCCTAGTACTCAGGCTGGTGGTACGAGGAGGGTCCGTACCAGAGGTGGAGGAGCAGCTTCGCGTACCCGACTAGACCCTGCCCCTCTCACTGACATGTCATACTTTCCATATTCTGATCCCGGTGTGTCTTTAGGGACACACGGGATATTTAGGCCTCCCATGTTTTCACCACCTTTTGCATCTTCTAGCCCATCTTTTTCATATCCCATGATGATTCCCACTCCCCGGTCAGAATCCGGTCAT
The DNA here is from genome assembly GCA_963277665.1 of Viscum album. Lineage (NCBI taxonomy): Eukaryota > Viridiplantae > Streptophyta > Magnoliopsida > Santalales > Viscaceae > Viscum > Viscum album. The sequence continues at coordinate 252,560,777 of OY728128.1, read as the reverse complement.
AGAGCTGTCACATCTTCTTTTCCTTCTACTTCTGTCTCTCTGACCTTCTATATTCCATCATCTTCAACTCCTGTTCCACCATAGGGTGTCCCATCAGTTTCTATGGATCCAGCGGTGCTTAGTGATCAGACTCGTGCAGGTATATTTATATAACCCTAACAAATTTTTATAGCAATATTTATTTTCATTATAACATGTTTTGATAAAATATTTGTTTTTCTTTCATGACAGATACATATATTGATAGGAGGTTGGGGCGGGTGCATACACGCATGCGTGCGGTGTGGAACCGCCGCACACAGGTTATGGTGGATTATAATGAAGACAACCAAATGGTTGAGAAAACAGGGCAGCAATGTCGGAGTTTTTTGGTGACGCTTGCCAAATACTCTGACATCATTCCCGTTAGCCCGCTATTGTGGAGACATTTGCCACATGAGGTCATGGATAGAGCTTGGGCAGAGATATGGGTAAAAAAATCTGTTGTATTTAATGCCATGAATTATTTTTGTATTTATATGAATTAATATTTTGATATCAGCTTCGATTTAATTTTCCCGATGGTGAGGGTGCACGACCGGAACGTCTAAATGATTTAGGCAAGATTTGGATAGCCTACAAGCATGAGTTGTATATTGGCTGGTGTTCTAGAGTTGGCACTGAGTTAGAGGCGGTACCGGTCATGGATGATTGTCCTATAGAGCAGTATCGTTAGATGATTACTCATTGGACGACTACCTAGTTTAAGGTATTAATTACATTTGAGGTATTTAAATAATAACTTTCATGTTTTTCATTAATACTATATTTTGAATTATTTAATTTTATTTAGTAATCATCTTGAAAAAATAAAAATAAAACATTGATTCAAAAAAATACCTCCACACACTGGGACATACTACAATGCCAGATCATGAGAGGAAGCAGGTATGATAATTGTTTATAAGTTTTCTTTACGACTTACACTTTATTTTGTTTCCTCAATTATTTAATCATTTGCTAAAGTTTTCATGTAAATTTATTTTTCAATGTTATTGTAGAGGAAAATACAGAATATTGAAGGACGCGTGCCTCGAGCAAAACTGTTTTGCTCGAGTAGACGGAAAAAGGATGAAAGTGCCATCAACGAAGCGACTCAGCAGCAGATTTTAAGTTTTAATCTGTTGATTTTATATTTTAATATCTATTTTGTAACTTAATAATATATTTATATTTGTAATAGGCTACTTTAGAGGCCCTCGATGCCCAAGAACCATACAATTTTGGTCTAACTGATCACTTACATCAGGTGTTGGGAGAGGAGCATCCTAGCAGAGTATGCTGCCGACCTAGGATAACCCCGATGAGATATTGGCCCTCCTCAGGTATGAGTTGTAGTGTCACCGAGCTGTATCAAGTTAGGGCACAGGCAGAACAGGCTGACGAAAGAGCCACAGAGACGGCAGAACATTCTTCTAGGGAAAATAGTGCATTTGTGAAATTTATTGAAGTTCTACGTCCAACACTTCCACCAGAGGCCATCCCAGATTTTGATGAATATATGTCATTGATGCGTTCTATATATGGTGCACCAGGTGGTAGTTCTAGTGGTGGTCAAGACGATGTCCATCCTGACGATGATGATGGAGAGGAGTCTGATGCGGAAGAGGAGGGAGAGGAGGAGGGTGAGGCGGATGGCGAGGGTGAGGAGGAGGGCGAGGAGGAGGGCGTTGAGGAGGGTGAGGAGGAGGGCGAGGGTGATGATGATGGTGATGATGGTGATGGTGATGTGGGACAAGTTGATCCGTTATATTTTTGACTAATATTAATAAGATTTGATGTTTAATATATTATCGTTGTTGGTTTTATCTAGACCCGTAGTATAGTATTATAGTTGAGTTATTTTTATATATTGTCTATTTTCATTGATGTTGATGTCTTTTAGTGGTTGCGGTGTATCTTGAGCATGTTTATAGAGTTTTTTCTGTTTGGGAACTCCCTGGACAACCCCCCTCCTTCCTGGACCCTGGACAACCCCCCACCATCCTCCTTGGACCCCGGACAGCCCCCCGGACAGCCCCCCCACCCTCCTCCCTGGACCCCGGACAGCCCCCCACCCTCCTCCCTGGACCCCCAGACAGCCCCCACCCTCCTTGATTTCACATGCCTTTTTTTTTATTTCTCTGATCATGCAATGTTATTTAGTATTATTCCATTTTTGTATGTCTTGAATTATATGAATGTCTTGGTAAGCTTATTAGCTCAGTCTCATCAAATGCATGTGATGATATGTTTTAATTTGAACACAAATCCTTGTTGTACATTCTCCATGTTATGTGAATTATGCCTTGTTTGATTTGGTTTACTTGTCAATTGTTAGGATAAGACATGGGTTACATGTTAAGGACCACTACCACAAAACTGGGCAATGCCAGTGCCACCCCTTTATCAGCGCTAATGAAAAAGCGCTGATAAAAGTGCCCCTTTATCAGCGCTTGTTTAGTAGCACTGATAAAGGGGGGGGGGCCTTTATCAACGCTTTTTTTAAAAGCGTTGATAAAGGGTCGACTTCAAAAAAAAATTAATATATAAATATAGTTATATAGTTATATTGATATAAATATAATATATAATTTTTAAATATATTTTAGATAAGTATAAATGTACATTTACACTTATTATACTTAATATATATAATATTTAGTGAAAATGGCTTCTTAAAAAATTTAAAAAATATTTTTAATTAATAATTTTCTAATTATTATGGAGTAATAGTCATTTAATAACAATTTGAAGACTAAAAAAATTAAAAAAATTAAAAAAAGATCCAAAATATGTTGAAAACGCAACTCGAACTTCAAACGGCCATAACTTTTGATTCGGGTGTCCGTTTGAGCTCTACCACATATCAAATCAAATACTGTGACGAGCTCTATGTCTCTGTGATTTGGGGTGACCTCATTCAAGCATCTTTCAAGGCCAAAAGAGGCCCATAAGGCCTCCAAAACTGAGTTTTTAGTCGGGGTACCCAGATTTTTGAACATTTTGTGGATTTTCAGCCTCGTTTAAGGGGGTATTATTGGATTTTTTTGGTGAGGACTGAATTTATTCCAAGGTATTACATTCATATTAATATTATGTCTTTAAAATTTCATCCTTTTTTATAATGCACTGCTATTTATAATCAAATATATAACTATATGTACATATTTTTTATATATTCACACCTAAAAATTAAATTTTTTAAATAAATAATTAAACATATTTACATATAAAATATATTAGATTTATCAAAATAATAACTAATATCCATTTTATTTAAAATACCAATATATGAATATTTATATAACTACTATATATTAATATAACTATACATATATTAATATAACTATATATATATTAATATAACTATATGTATATATTAATATAACTATATATATATATATTAATATAACTATATATATTAATATAAATATATATTACTATATGAATAAATATAACTAAATATATATATATATATATATATAAATAGATATATCATGAATAAGAGAACAAATCAATATAGGGTAGTGGCAAAGGCTTTAGGTGCGCAGGGGGGAGGTCTCGAGATCAAATCCGGGTGGAGGCACGGGTGCGCGTATAAGGGTGATTTAAAGGGATAGCGCTGATAAAGGGTATAGGTGGTGCAGGCGGGTGCTGGAGGTGCAGGAAAGCGCTGATAAAGGGGGGCTCAAGCGCTGTAAAAAGCCCCCCCCCCCCCCCGAGATTGGCAGTATTTTTTTATTTTTTTTATTTTTTTTATTTTTTTTTATTTTTATCAGCGCTGATAAAAGTGGTTTTTTATCAGCGCTAAAAATAAAGTTCTGATAAAAGACCCTTTTATCAGCTCTTTGTTTTAGCGCTGATAAAAGACCCCTTTTATCACCGCTTTTTTTAGCGCTGATAAAAGGGGTCTTTATCAGTGCTTTTTGGAGTGCTGATAAAGGGGACCCCCCTTTATCTTCACCAGAATTAATAGCGCTGTTAATGGCCATTTTTAGCACTGATAAAAGCCATATTTGTAGTAGTGGACTCATGGACGGACTCGTCATGCTCAGAGAATTTAGACTTGAAATTTCAGGATGTATGTTTTGGTTTCTAGGTGAGGGCTACCAGGATTGCATTGATACTTTAGGAAAATGATCCATGGGTCATTTGTGACGTGTACGAGTCAAACCTGTCTAAATATGAGGTGCGGTGTGACCGGTAGCACTCTAACTGTGTCTCTTTTGTTTAAAATGGATGAGATTTTAAGTGAAAAGAACAACTGACATACGGAAAACCGACCAAATGCATTCAGATTCTGTTGATACTTTATCACAACGATCCATGGGTCATATGTGACGTGTACGATTCAACCCTAGCTCAATCCGAGTCGCGGTGTGGTCGGGATCACTCTAAGTGTCTCTCTTATGTTTAAAATGGACAACATTTTAAGTACATACAGAAAACTGACCAAACAGATTCTGATTGTGTTGATACTTTAGCATAATGATCCATGGGTCATATGTGACATGTACGAGTCAACCTCGCCTCAATCCGAGGCACGGTGTGGACGGAACCATTCGAAGTGTCTCACTTTTGTTTGAAATGGATAACATTTTAAGTGAAAAGTACAACTGACATACTCAAAACTGACCAAACGCATTCATATTGTGTTGATACTTTAGGAAAATGATCCTTGGGTCATTTGTGACATGTAAGAGTCAACCCAGCCTCAATCTAAGGTGCGGAGTGACCAACACCACTCGAAGTGTCTCTCTATAGTTTAAAATGGACTTCATTTTAATTGAAAACAACAACTGACATACAGAAAACTGACTAAACGCATTCAGATTTAGTTGAAACTTTAGGAAAATGATCCATGGGTCATATGTAATGTGTAAGAGTCAACCCCACCTCAATACTTAGTGCAGTGTGGCCGGAACCATTCAAAGTGTCTCACTTTTGTTTGAAATGGATAACATTTTAAGTGAAAAGTACAACTAACATACGGAAAACCGACCAAACACATTCAGATTATGTTGATACTTTAGGACGATGATCCTTGGGTCATTTGTGATGTGTACGAGTCAACCCAGCCTCAATCTGAGGCATGGAGTGGTCGGCACCACTCGAAGTGTCTCTCTATAGTTTAAAATGGAGTTCATTTTAATTGAAAACAACAACTGACATACGGAAAACCGACCAAACACATTCAGATTCTGTTGACACTTTAGGACAACATTCCATGAGTCATTTTTGATGTGTACGAGTCAACCCTGCCTCAATACAAGGCCAGGTGTGGTCAGAACCACTCAAAGTGTCTCAGGTTTATTTAAAATAGATAACATTTTAAATGAAAACAACAACTGACATACTAAAAAACTGACTAAACGCATTTGGATTCAGTTGAAACTTTAGGAAAACGATCCATGGGTCATATGTGATGTGTACGAGTCAACCCTGCCTCAATCTGAGGCACAGTGTGGCCGACACCATTTGAAGTGTCTCACTTTTGTTTGAAATTGATAACATTTTAAGTGAAAAGTACAACTGATATACAGAAAACCGACTAAACACATTCATATTATGTTGATACTTTAGTACAATGATTCGTGGGTAATTTGTGACGTGTATGAGTCAACCCAGCCTCAATCTGAGGCGCGGAGTGTCCGAAACCACTCGAAATGTCTCTCTATAGTTTAAAATGGACTTCATTTTAATTAAAAACAACAACTGACATACAGAAAACCAACCAAACGCATTCATATTCTGTTGAAACTTTAGTAAAACATTCCATGAGTCATTTATGACGTGTACTAGTCAACCCCGCCTCAATCCGAGGCCAGGTGTGGCCGGCACCACTCAAAGTGTCTCAGGTTTATTTGAAATAGACAACATTTTAAATGAAAACAACAACTGACATATGGAAAACCAACTAAATGCATTCAGATTCAGTTGAAACTTTAGGAAAATGATCCATGGGTCATATGTGACGTTTACGAGTCAACCCTGCCTCAATCCGAGGCATGGTGTGGCCGACACCATTCGAAGTGTCTCAATTTTGTTTGAAATGGATAACATTTTAAGTGAAAAGTACAACTGACATACGAAAAACCAACCAAACGCATTCGGATTGTGTTGATACTTTAGGAAAATGATCCTTGGGTCATTTTTGACGTGTACAAGTCAACCCAGATTCAATCTGAGGTGCGGAGTGGCTGGAACCACTCAAAGTGTCTCTCTATAGTTTAAAATGGACTTCATTTTAATTGAAAATAACAACTGACATACGAAAAACTAACCAAACGCATTTAGATTCTGTTGAAACTTTAGGAAAACATTCCATGAGTCATTTGTGACGTGTACGAGTTAACCCTGCCTCAATATGAGGTCAGGTGTGGCTGGTACCACTCAAAGTATCTCAGGTTTATTTGAAATAGACAACATTTTAAATGAAAACAACAACTAACATACAGAAAACCAACTAAATGCATTCGGATTCAGTTGAAACTTTAGGAAAACGATCCATGGGTCATATGTGATGTGTACGTGTCAACCCAGCCTCAATCAGAGGCACAGAGTGGCCAGAACCACTCGAAGTGTCTCTCTATAGTTTAAAATGGACTTCATTTTAATTGAAAACAACAATTAACATACGGTAAACCGACCAAACGCATTCATATTCTGTTTAAAATTTAGGACAATGATCCATGGTTCATATGTGACATGTACAAGTCAACCACGCCTCAATCCGAGTCGCAGTGTGGTCGGTATCACTCTACGTGTCTCTCTTTTGTTTAAAATGGACAACATTTTAAGTACATACAGAAAACCGACCAAACGAATTATGATTATGTTGATACTTTATCACAACGATCCATGGGTCATATATGACATTCACGAGTCAACCCCGCCTCAATATGAGGCCCGGTGTGGCCGGCACCACTCAAAGTGTCTCTCTTTAGTTTAAAATGGACTTCATTTTAAGTGAAAACAACAACTGACATACGAAAAACTGACCAAACGCATTCATATTTTGTTGAACCTTTAGTACAATGATCCATGGGTCATTTTTAATGTGTACGAGTCAACCCCGCTTCAATCCGAGGCACGGTGTGTCCAAAACTACTCAAATTTTCTCTCTTTCGTTTAAAATAGACTTCATTTTAAGTGAAAACAATAAATGACATACGGAAAACTGACCAAATGCATTCGGATTCCATTGAAACTTTAGTAAAACGATCTATGGGTCATATGTGATGTGTACGAGTCAACCTCGCTTCAATACAAGGCCTGGTGTGGCCGGAACCACTCAAAGTGTCTCACATTTATTTGAAATGGACAACATTTTAATTGAAAACAACTACTGGCATACGGAAAACCGACCAAACGCATTAGAAATGTGTTGAAAGTTTAGAACAACGATCAATGGGTCATATGTGACGTGTACGAGTCAACTCTACCTTAATCTGAGGCATGGTGTGACCAGAACCACTCAAAGTGTTTCATTTTTTTTAAATGAACAACATTTTAAGTGAAAACAACAGCTGACATACGGAAAACCGACTAAACGCATTCTGAATGTGTTGATGCTTTATTAAAATGATACATGGGTCATATGTGGCATGTAGAAGTCAACCCCACATCAATCTGAGGTGCGGTGTGGTCAGCACTACTCAAAGTGTCTCTCTTTTGTTTAAAATGGACATCATTTTAAGTGAAAACAACAACTGATATACGGAAAACCGACCAAACGCATTCGGATTCTATTGAAACTTTAGGAAAACGATCCATGGGTCATATGTGATGTTTACGAGTCAACACTGCTTAAATCTGAGGCGCAGTGTGTCCATCACAACTCAAAGTGTCTCAGTTTTATTTGAAATTGACAACATTTTAAGTGAAAAGTACAACTAGCATACGGAAAACCGACCAAACACATTCGTATTATGTTGAAACTTTAGTAAAACGGTCCATGGGTTATAGGTGATGTGTACGAGTCAACATCGTCTCAATCCGAGGTGCGGTGTGGCCGGAACCACTCAAAGTGTCTCTCTTTTGTTTCAAAATGACATCATTTTAAGTGAAAACAACAACTGACATACGGAAAACCGACGAAACGCATTCAGATTTCGTTGAAACTTTAGGACAACGATCCATGAGTCATATGTGACGTGTATGAGTCAACCCCGCCTCAATCTGAGGCCCGGTGTGGCCGGCACCACTCAAAGTGTCTCATGTTTATTTGAAATGGACAACATTTTAATTGAAAACAACTACTGGCATACGGAAAACTGACCAAACGCATTTTGAATTTGTTGAAACTTTAGCACAACGATCATTGAGTCATATGTGACGTGTACGAGTTAACCCCGCATGAATCTGAGGCATAGTGTGGCCGACACCACTCAAAGTGTCTCATTTTTTTTGAAATGAACAACATTTTAAATGAAAACAATTACTGGCATACGGAAAACCAACCAAACACTTTCAGAATATGTTGATACTTTAGGACAACGATCCACGGGTCATATGTAACGTGTACGAGTCAACCCCACCTCAATTCGAGGCACGGTGTGGTCGGTATCACTCCAAGTGTATGTATTTTTTTTAAAATGGACATCATTTTTAGTAAAAACAATTGGTATACGAAAAACCGAACAAACGTATTCGGATTCTGTTGATACTTATTCATTTTTTATGCATTTTATTGATAATTGATAATTAAATTATGTATGTATTTAGGTATGAATTGAATTCTGAATTCCACATATAATTGTCATCTAAATTTTAAATTGAATTCTAAATCAATTATGTATGTTTATAATTACATTATGAATTATGATTTAATTCTGGATGTGTATAGTTCAAGAATGCATTATATGTTAAATGTGTATGAATTTGTTCTCTATATGTATGTCTCAGTTTGTTATTGCAGGTATAGTAATTAGAAAGGAGGAGAATGGACATCATTAGAGGCTGTTGTGCAAATTGTAGGCTGCTGTGCAATTTGCACAGCATAACCTATGTCAACGGTTTCAAACCATTGGCATAGGCTTGTAATAACCCTTTCGCAACGATTTACAAACCGTTGGGAAAGGTTTCTAAGGATTTTTTTTCCAACGGTTCAATGAGAACCGTTGGCAAAAATCATTCCCAACGGTTTCTAAACCGTTGGGAAAGAGTTGATTTCCTTAGTTTTACCAACGGTTTTGTGTAAACCGTTGGTAAAACTTATGCCAACGATTTGGCCAAACCGTTGGCATAGGTTAATTTTACTAACCTATATCAACGGTTCTTTGTAAACCGTTGGGATAGGTTTTCCCAATGGCTTACTTCCCCACAGTTTGCAAAACCGTTGGTATAACATATACCAATGGTTCTGCAGGCTTTCCCAACGGTTCTGAACCGTTGGGAAAGACCCCATTTCCAGTAGTGAATCCTGTAGGGCCACACACTAAATGTTTTTGCTGATTTTGATTAAATTCTATTTGAATTTAATTAATATAACAAATATTATTCTCAGAACCAGGGATTAATTTTATTCAAGTTATATTAATCACTGATATTCACAAGGTGATAAATAATTATTTATTCGTTAATAAATAATTAATTTGACTACATGAATATATAATAAATATTTATTCACTGGTTTGTGAATAAAATATCTGTTTTATTTATTGAATATTTAATGAATATTTATTTGTTGGATTGTGAATAAAATATTTATTTGAGTGAATATAATATTTATTCGGGTATTCGATAAATGTCGAAGAGCTCGAGTGAACCAAAATCGTGTCTGACGATGAATATTAATTTACAAGTCGATAAAATAATATTTATCAGCACACAAGTTAGCACACATCATAAAATAATAATGATATCATTATTATTATATTGCACGATGTTTATTAAAAATTATAATATTATTTAAGGTCTGATACATAATTAAATAATATTTTAACATAAACTCTAACTCTATAAATAGATGGTTATGTATATTGTGTAGGGTTGATCGATAATTTAAAAGCATTGCATATAATGAATTTCTACCTCGAACACCTCCTCTCATCTTTTCAAGAACGAAAAAAATTCCTTTATGCTCGAATAATCTTAGAGTGATCAAGTCGAGCAACGCATGACAATTGATTCACCACGCAAGCATCCAGAAATCAATTGGTGTCGCTCGAAAATCAAATGAGCATGTGTAGATCACCACTAGATAAATTCTACATTTGGATCTTCCATGCGCAACAAAGGTAATTTTGAAATGGGGTTTCGGACGATCAACAACATCTTCTTCGGAGAAAGTTACTAAGACGAGGTAACCACTTTATCCGATCTTAAATAAATTAATTATAAATTTCACGTGAAAATATCATCTATTGGGGTTTCAGGCAACCCAATGTTAATTTTTTTTAATATATTACCTATTAAAGACATTTCCGCTCTGCCCGAAACCTATACACTGTTGTGGGGGCACTGTAACATCATTGTTGCAGGCACACTGTAGCATGAGTATTGTAAATCCGACTTTGATGGGGAGCACTGTAGCAACACTACTGCCGGACATTATAGCGGCACTGTGACTTAGCGCTGCAACGGTCCTGTAGCAGCCTGCTTGGAGAAAATGTACCTGTTGGGTTTATCTGATGAGCCTCTGACTAAGCTTGAAAGTGGGTGAGTCACCTCATTGTGGGAGATAGTGGCTTGTCTCAATTGGGCCTAGAGGTGGGTAATATCAGAACATGACTTAGATTACAAACGGTCAGGAAAAGGGAAACTACAATGCTATAAAAAAACACACTAACATACACATGAAGGAACCCGAGAAGACTCGATCACGAGACCTCCCCAACACCCCAGAAGACCCTTTGCCACTAGACTAACCCCTACCCTAAACCGTGCAGTTGGAGTTTGAGGTTACTTCAAATAAAAAAAAAAAAAAAAAAAAAAAAACTAAACCCGACAGAGTCCACGTTCGTGCTCCAGTCTCCTCTGCCTGCCATAACGTGCGACTCATTACCGGCCGCACCCATTCGTTCACCTAGCCCGACGGCGTACCACTGTCCCGGGTCGGGCCTCCTCCACCTTCTCCGCTCAGTCTCCTCCCAGCACGTCTCTCTGAGTTTGGCGTACCACTGTCCCGGGTCGGGCCTCCTCCACCTTCTCCGCTCAGTCTCCTCCCAGCACGTCTCTCTGAGTTTTGGAGTCTCGGTTGCCATCTCCTCGGTCACCTCTTCCGTCAGTTTTCCTCCTCCCCTCCCCTTCCTTTTCTGCTTTTCAGTTGCCCTCTTCTGCTTATTCATTTTGATTTTGTCTCACCTTTCCCCCACGCGATTGAAGCTGTCAGTTAAATTAGTACTAGTTGAAGTTCGGTAGGCAAGTAGTTAGGCATCCGACGGAAAGGGAGGGCACGAACGAGTGCGACCCAATTGGAGCGGACATGAATGGATGGAGGGAGTTACGACGACTGTGATAGAGTTACCGTGATCCCCAACTCCCATGCTCGCCCAAGTTTAATGGAGGGTTGTGTTCGTGTCCGTGTGAATGACGGGAGGATGCTTTACATGCTGATTCTCAATGCCTCTGTATATGTATTTCTTTTGCTTTGACTTCTATTTTTCTCTCTTTTCTTTTAAACAAACACTCCTTTGGATTTCAGGTTTCAACTCTTGCAGCGGTGCTTATTAATTAGCAGGCCTTAAGCTAGATAGCCAATCACAGAATCAAAAAGCAGCCATGGATGGTACGTGGAGCATTGAAATTCTAGGTCAATGATAGTTTTCTTATTCTGCTGAATCTATTCCATTATTTGGTTTAGCGGGGGGGATGTACTCTTCTCTATCAGTTCGTTGTGTTACATCTTGCTCGACCCTTCTGGATTGACAAATGATTTTTTTTGGCTTGGGTTTTGGAAGTCATGTGTCGTATGAGCTCCTAAATGAGCTTCTATATCGTACATTTCCTTGCTTTCTTTCTTCAACCCGTCCAGGAGCCTAAGTGAAACAAGTATGCTTTGACCTTTCTTGTTTGATATATGTTGGAGTTTGTGTCTCACATCGGACGTGAGTCTTTTGTCATCTTTATGTTTTCCTATAAATAAACTCCAAGATCTCACATTGGAGTTTATTTATAGGGAAATATAAAGACGAAAAAAGACTCACGTCCGATGTGGGACACAAACTCCAACACTCCCCCTCAAGCTAGGTCTACCTAGTTCGGATGGATAAAGAAAAAACAGACCAAAGCAAAGAAAAACAAAGCAAACAAGAAACAGTGCAAGCATAATAACATGGGCGACATCATCTATTTATAGCCCTCTGGAGTAGAGTTGGGCGACATCATTTCTCATGAAGGAGGTTGCTAAACTTAGATTTCTTGTGTTATTGTTACTATTTACCTAATATTTTTTTTCTTTTTATTTGACATGAAAAAGACAATTCCTTAGTAACGGTAAATGAGCAATGCTTATTGTAAATTTTGTGGCTCCAGTTGATATACAACCAATGATAGACGACACCATTTTGGTTGGTGACGATCTAATGATGGGGCCGCCATCACCACTCATTCCGCCAGAGATCGCATCTCATGTACTTGAAGGAGTTGAGTTATGTGATGGAATCTTGAGGAATCTTTTTTTATGTAAGTGTTTGCATTTTTTGATTTAGTCTCCCATAAATAATGTTTTATTTTCCGGCTCTCTGGAATAATTTTGTTATCTTTGGATATGGCGTTTCAATATGGATGTGCAAACCGGCTCAATTGACTATATCTAACTGTTTACATTGCTGGTATATGTGCTATTGCATGTGAAAATGCGAGCTAGTTCATTTAATCTTTCTTTATCTCCTTTTTCTTTGGATATGGTGACCTTTTTGTCCCTTTTTGTTAACAAAAGAATGATCTCACCAAGGCTTCTAAGTGGGCACCAAGCCAAAGTGTGAAAAAAATGAAAATGAAAAACCAGAAAGAATTTCAATTTTTTAAAAGATGACAGAAAAAATCCAAAAAACTCCTATTTCTGAAATATGAGATTTTTTTTAAATGATAATGAAAAACCCCTATTTCATTTTTTAAAAATGAGAATGAGAAATATGTTTGATGTTACACTTCATTTTCTTGTTTTCATCTGGGATTTACCAGTGTTTGTCAAAATTTGTTATCACCAGCACTGAAAAATGCTCCAATGAATTTGTTACGGCTCCGGTGTGTGTGTGTACGAAGACAGGAAATAACAGGAGCATAAGGGAGAACTTAGATAGATGTTACCGGTTTACAGCTGTTACAGCAGTGGAAGGAAAAGAAAACAATACAACAGGTTGAAGATGAAGAGCCCTCCTCCAGAATCTGCCTGCTGCTATTGGGAGTTTCTACGGGAGTCAGGCCACTAACTCCCTCCTCTTTCTGTTCCAACAGAATGCTCAAAATTAATATTCTAACCGTTCAGTGGGCCAGCTCTCCTACTTATAAACCGGCTGGGCTAGCTGCTGGTCCCCACCCCACTAACAGAATCCACATTTCCAGTTTTACCCCTCCGCTGGTAAGTGTGTAGTAGGGGAGGGCGTGGGCACGGTGGGAAGGCTCCCCCCGTATTACTAACATTTCCCCCCTCGGTAATCGGCACCTTGTCCTCGAGGTGTAAATCTGGAAACTGGGAAAGGAGGTGCTCAGCATCTTCCCAAGTTGATTCTTCGGTGGGTAGGCCCCGCCACTGAACTAGCCATTTGCCCCGGGAGTGCCCAGACGCTGGTTTGGTAGCTAGAATTGTTGTTGGCCGGTGTCCGACAGAGGTAGAACTGTCCCAGAATTTTGGAAGCTCGGAGTGGACGAGAGAATTCCCAACTGCACATTTGAGCTGTGAAACATGGAAAACCGGGTGTATCCTTGTTGTAGGCGGCAGAGTCGGCCTATAAGCGGTGTTACCCAGGCGTGCCTCAACAGCAAACGGACCATAAAAGCGGGCTGCCAGTTTGGGGGTTTGCGGGCTTTGGAAGTTTGAATATTCGGCCGGAGTTTGACGAAAACGAGATCTCCAACATCAAAAGTAACATCCCGACGGTGCTTGTTGGCAGCCTGAACCATCAACTGCTGAGCGCGGGTAAGGTTGTAGCGGAGCTGCTCTATCATTTGATCCCGTTCAGCAAGTAGTGAGGACACCGTGTCCACTGGAGTCGACCGGTCAGCAAAGCGCTGTACTGCAGGAGGCTTCCGCCCATAAACTGCTTCAAATGGGGACAACTTAGTTGAGGAATGGGTTGCCGTGTTGTAACAATATTCAGCCCATGGCAGCCATCGGGACCAAGTTTGTGGTTTTTCAGAAGCAAAGCAACGCAAGTATGTGCCAAGGCACTTGTTAACGATCTCCGTTTGCCCATCAGTTTGAGGATGGTAAGAGGAACTCATCTTAAGGGTGGTACCCTCCAAGCGAAATAATTCTCTCCAAAAATTACTGACAAAAATGGGATTTCGGTCACTAATGATCGAGCTAGGGATGCCATGCAAGCGGACTACCTCTCAGATAAAGAGTTCGGCAACATCCTTGGCTGTATAAGGGTGGCGCAGCAGGAGGAAATGGGCATATTTGGTGAAGCGGTCCACAACCACCATTATTACAGTAAATCCTTGGGACCTTGGCAAGCCAGACATAAAATCCATTGAGATGTCCTCCCAAACCTGATTTGGAATCGGTAGCGGTTGGAGTAAGCCGGCTGGAGACATAGCCTGAGTTTTATGACGTTGGCAAACATCACATTCATGTACGTACCGTTGTACATGTTTTGTCACTCCCTTCCAAAATAAGCTAGAAGCTAGCCTTTTGTAGGTTTTGTGAAAGCCCGCATGTCCTCCCACTGGAGAAGAGTGATAATACTGTAAAAACTTAGGTATGAGGCTGGATTTGGAAGACAGAACAAGGCGGTCTTGGAAAAATAGCAAGCCGTGCCTTACGGTATACCGGGGTGCTGTTGGACAGCAGAAATAATGTTTTTTAGCACAGGATCCTGCAGATATTCGGCCTGAATAACTTCTGTTTCCAGCCAAAGTGGTTCAGAGACTGCTGAACCTAAGGATAGAGGCTCATATGGGATGTCGAGCTCGTTAGCGGCCCGGCGGGAAAGAGAATCTGCCGCCTGGTTTAGGCGCCCTGGTTTATAAATAATCTCAAAGTCATACCCCAAAAGTTTAGCCTGCTAATCTTGTTGATTCGCTGTGTGAAGGCGTTGGTTGAGGAGGTGCTTGAGAGCTTTATGATCGGTGTAAACAATAAAATGGTTCCCAATCAGATATTGTCTCCAATGGTGGACCGCCAAAACAAGTGCCATAACCTCCTTTTCATACACTGATTTGGCAAGGTTGGAATCCGCTAAAGCCTTGCTAAAATAGGCTATTGGTCGTCCAGCTTGCATGAGGACAACCCCCACCCCTAAACCGGAGGCATCACATTCTATTATGAATGGCTGCAGGAAATCAGGCAGAGCTAGTAAAGGAGCTGTAACAAGATCTTTCTTTAAAGTATTAAAGGCTTGCTCGGCTTCCGGTGTCCAATGGAAATTATCCCTTTTTGTTAATTCCGTGAGGGGCTTTGCTATCTTACCATACCCTTCAACAAACTTTCTGTAATAGCCGGTTAATCCCAAGAATTCCCGGACTCCTTTAACAGATCGTGGACGTGGCCAACCGATAATACATTCTATCTTTGATGGTTCCACTGAAACACCCTTAGCAGAAATAATATGGCCCAAATATTCCAGGGATTGTTGCGCCAGGAAACATTTTTTGCGGTTTAGGTAAAGCTGATTAATCTGTAGGACCCGGAAAACAGTCGTCAAATGGTGCAAGTGGTCTCCCAGGTTTTGCTAAAGACTAGAATATCGTCGAAGAACACCAAAACAATCTTCCTCAAATATTCCTTGAACATTCGCTTCATTGTGGACTGAAAGGTAGTCGGGGCATTCATTAACCCAAATGGCATGGCAAGAAATTCATAGTGTCCCTCGTGCGTTCGGAAGGCAGTTTTACTAACATCCGCTGGTCGGACCCGAATTTGGTGGAAACCAGATTTCAGATCCAATTTGGAAAAATATGTCGCCCCTTGCAACTCGTCCAACAATTCTTCGATAACGGGGATGGGGAATTTATCCGGTATTGTTAGCTTGTTGAGTGCCCGGTAGTCAACACACATTCTCCAGCTCCCATCTTTTTTTTAACTAGGATTATGGGGCTGGCAAAAGGGCTGCAGCTGTGTCGAACTATCCCCTGGGCCAACATATCATTTATTTGGTGTTCGACTTCATCCTTAAGGTAGTGAGCCAACTTATAGGGTCGGATGCTTACAGGTGCTGCTCCGGCCGCCAGATTTATAGCATGATCAGTTTCCCTTTGAGGAGGGAGACCTCGTGGCTGATCAAACATGGTCTGAAATTTTTTCAGTACTTCCAATTGGAGCTGGTCAACCTGTGTCTGGCCAATTCCTGCTGCTGGAAACTGGAGTTGTGCCATCCAAGCCCACCCATCAACCAACAGGGTTTTGGTGGGAGCATGGTTAGGCTGCCCCCATGAGCTCATCTCTTCGGCCAATTCCTGCTGCTGGAAACTGGAGTTGTGCCATCCAAGCCCACCCATCAACCAACAGGGTTTTGGTGGGAGCATGGTTAGGTTGCCCCCATGAGCTCATCTCTTCGGTCGTCTTTCTCTGCAATCTGATTTCTTGCCCCAACCACAAAAATTCCATTGTTTTATGTCCCCAATCAGTCAACACACTTCTCAAGCTCTTCAGCCATTGCATTCCCAAAATCACGTCCGGGCCTCCTGTCTCGAAAACATAAGCGTCCACTATGACATCAAAATTGTCTAAGTTGATCAGAACCTGCTGGCATAGGCCCTGTGATAGGGCTTGAGACCCATTTCCGAGAGTAATACCGAAAGGTCTGGTTGGGCTTACTGTTACATTTGCAATTTTTGCAAGTCGTCTTGAGAGGAAATTGTGGCTGGCCCCGCTGTCCACTAGAACAAGCACCGGTACTCCTGATAACTTTCCAGCTAACATCATCGAGTCAGCCCCCACGCCTCCCAGATTTCGTAACTCTACTTGCTCCCCTAGTTGGTCGGCTGGCCCCTCGTCCAGAATTTCTTTCTCAGCTACTTTCTCCCCGTCGGTTGCCTTTGTCTCACCCCAGAACTCCAGCTGTTCCTCGGGTTCTTCATACTCCCAAACCAATAACCGCATGCTTTTATCAGGGCATTTATGCATGGGCCCGAATGGTTGGCCACAGCGGAAACACAAGCCCTTTTGCTTCCGTTCCTCCCGCTCCTGCCGACTAAGTGCCCTTACTCCTCCCCAGCGGTCATCCCCAACGGCCTTCCGTAATTCTTCGTCACGACGGCTGCGGTCAATAATTGGTCGGGGAACTGGAAAATTTGCTGTTGCTGTTCCGGAATGCCGAGGGATGGGGGGGATAATTGGGCGGGAACGTGCACTTCGAAGCACTCCCTCACTAACCAATTCCCTTTCAATTTTCCTTGCCAGAATTATCATCCAAAATTTGTTGGTCGGTTCATGTGTTGAGATTCGATTCTCTATTTCAGGACGTAATCCCCCCATGAACAGGCTCAGGTACCATGGTTCGGGAAAGTTGGGCAGCCTCAAGGCAATCTGCTCGAATTCCTCGATATAATCGTCCATTGAGCTGGTTTGTTTCAGATTTTTCAGAAACCTAATTGGGTCTCCATCAGTGTTCCTTCCGTACCGGTCTAGAAAAGCAGGCTTGAAAGAGCTCCAAGTAGCTCCCAGGGTAACACTGTTCCAAGACAGGAACCAATACAGTGCAGTGCCTTCCATGCATATTTGTGTGTGATGTAATTTCATACCTTCGTGAGTTCGGTTTATCAGGAAATAAGTTTCAGCTTTGGTGATCCATCCTAGAGGATCATCACCAACAAAACTGGGTAATTCAACCTTCCGTGTGAAGTTGTGTAGATCGTCTGTGAATTCAGCAATCTCTGTAGCTGGTGTTTTCTCCAAGCGCTCATCAAACTCCCTGCAAGGCGTTTTAATTGCGCTAGCACTCTGTTTTCCAGCATCTGAACTGCGCTCGATATGCGACTCCATTCCCTTTAGTTTTTCCATAGTTTGCTCCTCCAGATTTCGAACCCGCAGCATCAACCGTTCCTCCGACTGCTGCGCCTCGCCCCGAGCTATACGTAGAGTCTCACCCTGCCCGTTCATCATCTTCTCCATATTTTCTTGTATAGACATCATGACAGCTCTTATACTTTCCATGAATGACTCGATCGAGGCTACTCTGTGCTCTATCCGAGTTTGCATAAAACCGAAGCCAAATATCCAGAGCAGAAGAGAAAATTACAATGCCTGCTCCCAGCGTGCGTCGATCTCTGTCCCGCGCGTCTGCCCAATTTTTCCCCAGCGGAGTCGCCAAAGTTGTTACGGCTCCAGTGTGTGTGTACG
This sequence comes from Viscum album, assembly GCA_963277665.1. Taxonomy (NCBI): domain Eukaryota; kingdom Viridiplantae; phylum Streptophyta; class Magnoliopsida; order Santalales; family Viscaceae; genus Viscum; species Viscum album. Next base: position 252,542,308 of record OY728128.1, on the reverse strand, counting down.
AAGACAGGAAATAACAGGAGCATAAGGGAGAACTTAGATAGATGTTACCGGTTTACAGCTGTTACAGCAGTGGAAGGAAAAGAAAACAATACAGCAGGTTGAAGATGAAGAGCCCTCCTCCAGAATCCGCATGCTGTTACTGGGAGTTTCTACGGGAGTCAGGCCACTAACTCCCTCCTCTTTCTGTTCCAACAGAATGCTCAAAAGTAATATTCTAACTGTTCAGTGGGCCAACTCTCCTACTTATAAATCGGCTGGGCTAGCTGCCGGTCCCCACCCCACTAACAGAATCCACATTTCTAGTTTTACCCCTCCGCTGGTAAGTGTGTAGTAGGGGAGGGCGTGGGCACGGTGGGAAGGCTCCCCCCCGTATTGCTAACAAGAATTCACCTATCACCCCTGATCACCAGAATTTATCATTAATGCCCCCACCATTGTCTGTTTTTATGAACATAGATCAATGTGAAACAAACAGTGTAGCTCCAAACAGGTCTCTTTTTACAAAAAAATAAATGATTGCTTGAAAACAAAATTACTTGAAATGAGCATTAAGCCAATCACAACTTAACAATTTCTCTTACCAATGACAATTATTTGTAGTAGGAGCACTGGAAGCAATAACCTATTATCTCAAGCTATTAATCATTTTTTTCTTGAATTGGTTCATTAAACAACTGTTTTTTTTCCTAAAAAAATGCATAAAAAACTCAAAAGGTTTTTTTATAGCATCTTTAAACTTCATTTTCAGTCAATAATGTTAGAAAACTATGGGATTCCACTAACAAAGTTGAAGGTTGTAGAAATTTAAAAAATTTCAGTTGTAAGAACACCTCAAACAAAGCTCAAAACTTTGTGCGAATTCCTATCCATGCAAGTGTCCAACTTCTCGATCTCTACACAAGAGAGATTCCTTGTCCTTGTTCTAGGGCTTTCCAAAAAACTTTGTTAGGCATGTAAGTCCTGATTCTTAGGAGTATGAAGATGCTAATAAAGGGTGAATTTTTGTGTTGATTGGCTTGACTGTGGTGTTTATAGGAATGTTATTTGTTTTGTTACGTACTAATCTCATTAAGATCGGTAGAAGGGAGGGAGAAGGAATCTTATAAGATGTGCATGTATGCTAGAATTTACAATTTTCAATAAAACGAGGCATATTTGGTTGGCAACCAGTGTACCCTTTGCTAAAAAGATAAGTTGTACTTACTCTATACCTTGGGATTGAATAGACTTTGGATTATTTAGCACTAGATTCATAATAATTTTGGAATCGATATTTCCTAGTTGATTAAGAACCTTTTTTGATCATTTGAATTTGTAATCATATCAGTTCTTCCTATGTTAGTTTGTGAAGGGTTTTTGGAGGGGATAACACTTGTCCAAAGGCAGCGGAAACAAACCGCCAAAACCTGTTTTGCCACAAGATTTATCCATTCATTTGAACTCAATAAATATAAATGATGAACCTTTTCTTTGATGAAACCGATTCCTTTTTTCTTCAGTATGGTTGATGAAGATCACTAAGAAGTAGCCAAAGGATTCCCTCCTAGGGTATTGAATCTCCAAACACTTGGGAAGGATACTCTCTTCCCCATGAGACGCCAGAACCTTAGTTAGAGAAAGGGACATGTTGGAACCATGGTGATCTGAGTTGGAGATTGATATTTTGTTTGTTGTCAATCCCTTATCTGGTTAAATAGGGAGTTGTGAAGTTGGAGAGAAATGCTTTCACAACACTTTCATTTATAAAGAAGGTCGCAATGGTTGAAACTCATGCACAATTCTAGTTTGAAGAAGAATCTTTTGCGGGAGTCTACATTCTTGATGTTTTTGTGTGTTTGGAGCGAAGGGAACCGTTGAGCGAAAGTTTGGAGGCTTCGATGGAGTTTAGCGAAAAATTTGGTGCAAAGAATTTTCGTATAGCAATTATGCGACTGTGTTGGAGGTATGCGTCAACCAGTTCGCATAGTAAGTACGCGATAACCAGTTCACATAGAAAGTATGCGGCAACCGGTTCATGTAGGGAGTATGCGACAGCCGGTCCGCGAAGGAGTTGCGCGACTGCGTACGTATCATGCACGACAGGTCGTTTGCGCGAGAGTGGCTTAAACACTTTGGGAACCGCGAAGGAAGGCTTTATGCAAAGTGAACTCCGACGAAGGAATTTTGCCTTTGCAAAATTCTCGTATAGGAGTTATCCGAGGCCGCAAAGGATGAGTGCGAAAGACGTTATGCGAAGAGGCGCTATTCGAAGAGGTGCTATGTGAAGAGGTTCTATGCGCATGGCGTTTTTGTAATTTGGTGATTAACGAGTTTTATGAGGGTGTTTTCCTATAAATACCCCATTGATCGTTTCATTAAGTATCGATGAAAATGTAAAGATCTGGGAATTAATCGCATCAGTCAGAAGTTTGTGGAAAGCATACCATTTCGCGAAGCAGAGTTGTTCGCGCGTAGTGTTGGGCGCGATGCAGGGTCGCTCGCGAAGCAAAATTGTTCGCAAAGCAGGATCATTCATGCAGTTTTGTTCACGTGGCACAATACAATCTGCGAAGCACAGTGATGTGAAGTAGTTCGCAAAGGGACAAACCGCATAGGAGTTGCGCGAAGGTGGTTCCGCGTAGGAGTTGCGCGAATCACAAATTTGAGCGAATGATTTTATGCGGTGAGCAGTATACCGTACAAAACCCATGCAGTCATTGCTGGTGGTTTCTGTGGTGGTCAAGAATTGCATTGGTGCATCATATTCCGACATTAATGATGCAAAGCAACCGTCACATGCTTGTAGATATGGAAGCGATCTTCACATTCCTAAGCTAAGAAGACATCCGTCCAGAGCCGTGCACGAAGACGAAGTCGACGAAAGTGTTTCGAGGGAGGTAGTGCGCTATTCCCTGAACTAAATTGTAAAGATAGTGGGTTTGACACGAAGTGACTGTGACCAAAAAATTATATCTAGCATGAAGAATAGTGGATTCTGGTACATCGACACACTGTCATATGTGTGCTCCTTGGATTAGCTCTTAATGGTGAACTAAGTAAAAACTGTTGTGCCTTATTTTTAATTTTTGCATTGTGGTGGATGCATGATTAATTACGACAGGTTTAACAGGTTCCTATCAACGTGGGGACAAGATCTAGCATAATGAAAGAAAAAGTTCACATTTTGATTCACCCCCTTCCCGTGGTGTCTCGAGTTGCAATAAGTGGTATTAAAATCGATGTTGTAGGCGTTCAATCTGTCATCCAATTCACATCAGTATGGAGAACACAATGACTGCGAAAGGGGTACCTGTGTTCGACGGTTGCAATTACCAGATCTGGAAGAGTCGAATGATATCACATTTGCGGTCTCTAGGGTTTGATGTGTTCACTAATGCCATACCTGGGATACATGTGAGCGATGTTAAAGAATTGTCCATAATGGAAGCTAGCAGGAAGTTGCTCGATGCTAATGCCAAAGCTCAAAATGTTTTATCTAGAGCTCTGTTTGTCAAATATGATCTGTATGAAGGTGATGAATTGCACTAGCGCCAAGGCTGTGTGGGATAAACTGGCTAATATATATGTAGGTGACAGCAAAGTGAAGGAAACTAAGCTTGAAGTGTTTCACAATAAGTTTGATGACTTAAAAATGTTCTCAGATGAAATGTAAATGGGTTCTTCAACCGAATCACTGCGGTTGTTAGAGGTATTTGAGGACTAGGTGAAGAGATAAAAAATATTGATATTGTGAAAAAGATCACGCAGAGACTACCACCTCTTTATAATCTGAAGGTATTAGCCCTTGAAGAGAGGAACTTCTGTTAGGGAGGTTGGGGCTGGGTGTCAAGATATCCAACCATTCAGGACTTATTCTAGAAGGAAGCGGTCTGTCACTAATATTGAAGGGTAGGATGGTAATTCCCCTTTTAACAGGAAGCTATTAGTAAGCTGTTTGTTAATCGGGGGAGGGGGTATTGGGAAAACAGTACAGCTGAAGTTGGAGGAGGCCGCAACCTTGGCTCTTTGAGGATATTCCAGGAGAGTCTTCTTGTTATGTAACAATTGTGTGAGAGGGAGAAAAGAGAAGTAAAACAATATTTATTGATGTAGCAGTAGAATTACAGGAGCACAGTAGGGAGAGAGAGAAGTATAGGTGTGGAGGAAGGAGAAGATGAAGGTAGGCGACTCCCTGGAAGACCACTTCCAGAAGAGTAATTCAGTCCTCCCAAGGACCGGCCCGTGCAGCTGCTCCCAAGCTGAGCATGAAGCAGTAGAATATTTTGTATCCTTCTCTCCCGCTGCCCCCCTATTTATTCTCCTAGCTGCCAACAAACAAACCCCTAGTTTGTTGTAACAAACTAACAGCTGACATCTAACAAACTGACAGCTGACATCTAACAAACTGACAGCTGACAACTAACAAACTGACCCAAGTACAACCCACACCTGGGCAGCCCCCTATATTCCTAACAATTCCTTCCCACCTAAAAATCACCTTGTCCCCTAGGTGGACCAACAACAGCTCTGCTCGACTGTTCATTGGTATGGCAGCCCTCGACTCATCATTACTTCCAGCACAACTCACTCCATAGCCTGCAGGGGGCCACGCCACAACAGAGCTCGCCATTGCAAAAATAAGGCTCAAGTGCACGCCCCTGAGAACAACTGAAGCCTTCTGTTCTTCCCAAGTGGTATTCAGCTGATCAAACCCATCAATCAATATCTCCCATTGTGCTTTGTAACCAGCAATAACCATCTTTTTTTGGTCTGTTCAACTTAGTATTAGCAAAACCATAAATCAGTCTCGTGGTGGCAATTTCCCTCTTGGTGGGAATATTTTTCCTTTCACCCATTTTAGCCTCTTCTGTAGCTTTTGCCTCTGCAGCTGCAATCTGGTTCAAGAATTCCCCAGTTCGACAAATGAAAAACCTTTGTAGAATAATTTTCTTGTCATCGTGGCCTTTGGTGCCACCCGGCAATTCGGTTTCAGTTTCGGTTTCCCACTTTCCACTGATGCTGCAAGCTAAAATCAGGTCAGCTCGCCTGGTGTCAACATATTCTCCATCAAAATATTCTGTAGGCAAGATGGGAAAACCATGGGATAAATATTTTCTTAAGCTTCTAATAGTAGTTTCTTGCCCAATTTTTCTCTGGTTTGATTCAGTTCTCGATAGGACCGCTGCCATGTGAAAAGAATCATGAAATGTGAGCCGGTGTCGACTTTGTGGGCATATCTTAAATCTCCTCGAACATTGGCATGAGCTTGGCCTAAGATTGCCAATATACCCACCATTCAATAAAATTGTGGAACGAGCACTCTCATGGTGGATTTAAAATCACATTTTTTGGTGGTCCCAACAAAACTGAAGAGTGAACCTCCCTCCAGTAAGGTTAGTGAACCAGAATGGATGTAGTAACCTAGAAACCAAGTGAACAAAACACATGCTCCAAATTCGATCACCAAAAGTCGCATATGCCTTAAATTCAAGTTCCCATTAGACACTAGAACCTCTACTACAGAAGTCATATCCTGTCCAGCATCAATTACAGCCATGACAAATTCCAAATGATGAGAATTTTCCTTTATTTTGCCTACCTTCTCAACTGATATAGCAATATCTTCAAGGTCCCCATGGCTGTCAGGAAAAACCGGGGCCAATTTTTTTCCCAGATCCACGCCATATATGGTTGCAACAGGCGTTGATCTTATGGCCTTCCGGACAAAAGAGTAGCAGCTTCCTGTGTTTAGGCCATGTCTGGAGCCCGCTTGAGCGGAACAGTCTACTGCAATCACCGCCAAAGGAAACTCTGCATGTGAAGGAGTAAAACCAGAGTTAAAAGCCATAGAATGCGCACTGCCCCGTCCTTTAGTGGCAGGACTAGAATATGCAGCAGCAGTAAACACCACTTCTATAGCTAAAACATTAGGTTTATATTGATAGACCTTATGATATAGTGGTGTTTGATCCTCCAAGCCTCCCTTTCGCCCCCCTACAGCTGCAGTTTTTGTAGCTCCCAATTGCTGCTGGTTGTACTGCTCGCGATCCCTTGTTTCTAGCCCCAACAACCACATTTTTCGTTTTGAACCGCTCGTCCAGCTCATATGTTGCCTCAGACTCAAACTTACTTTTCGACTCACCCACGGTAATAAATTCATCAAGCTTAAACAAACTAAAATTCGGTCCAACGTATACCGCAACAAGCCGTTCTGGACTGTTTTTAAGCTGTTCCTTCAGCTCTTCATTGCGGATCATTTTCTGTCTAGCTTGAAAACTCCTCAAGCCTTCCGTCTCTCCATTCACAATCATTTGATCCACTTCCATGCTAAAATATTGATTAGATATTTCCTCATCAGGACTTACCAGTTTGTTTTCAAGCTGCTGCTCCGCAGGATTGCTACCAAACGTACATGCAACAACTTTGTCACCCCACTTTCCAGAATCGGAGCAACGAGACTCTTGCGACTCCAGCTCTCGTGCTTCTGCTCGCAAGAACATCAGCTGTTCTTTTACATTCGTAAGCAGTTCTTGTATCACAGCCGCCTGAGCCTGCGTAAATCGTACCTCTATAGAAAAATCCAACTCCATTCCAAAAAGCCTCCTACACCTTATACGGAGAAGGAAGAGAACTAACTATTGCTTCTTCCAAAGATTGTCCAGAAACATTTCAACCACACACCCTGCAAATTCTACCTAGGTGACGTATGGTTTTTTGATTTCCACACTGTGATGGACACCACTGTTCACTGCTACTGTCCAGCTTTGTTCGTCGCAACAAAGCTTTGGCTCTCTTCACAACGTGTGTCTCCCTCCTGCGATCACGACACTCAACAACCTGATGATTGAGTTTCCCAACTACAATTGCGTTCTCCTGCGATTGTTTCGCTTCTCTTACCCCGTCGTTCGACTTCTCTCGTGAGTTCTCAGCGATTCGTGTCACACAGTAGGAAATAAACCAAAGAAAGAGGAAGAACCTGCGCTGCAACACACCGGCGTTTTCCTTCTCAGCAGCAACTTCTCTCTCCAGCGTCCAGCAAGCTCGGGTCGTCTTCCCTTGAGTGATCTCCCCAGCAGATCACACTGCGATCGTCCACAACGTCGTTCGTCTCTCCCACCTTTTTCCCAATCGTCAAAATGTTATGTAACAATTGTGAGAGAGGGAGAAAAGAGAAGTAAAACAGTATTTATTGATGTAGCAGTAGAATTGTAGGAGTACAATAGGGAGAGAGAGAAGTATAGGTGTGGAGGAAGGAGAAGATGAAGGTAGGCGGCTCCCTGGAAGACCACTTCCAGAAGAGTAATCCAGTCCTCCCAAGGACCGGCCCGTGCAACAGCTCCCAAGCTGAGCATGAAGCAGTAGAATATTTTGTATCTTTCTCCCCCCCTCAATTTATTCTCCTAGCTGTCAGCAAACAAACCCCCAGCTGGCTGTAACAAACCCCCAGCTGGCATCTAATAAACCCCCAGCTGGCATCTAACAAACTGACCCAAGTACAACCCACACCTGGGCAACCCCCTATATTCCCAACACTTCTTCTTCCCTTTCCATCACACTTCTTTTGTAAATTCCTGCTGGAAAGAACTGTAAGTCTGCTTTACATAGATTCTCTTGTAATTCGTCAACTGATTTCTACCGATTGAGAAGAATGATTAGAGTAGTTTGGCATTTCTTTCTGTGCTTTCATTGAGAGAAATTGTCGCCGTAGGATTGAATTTTCTAAGCTTGTGAATGACGTCAAAAGAGTTGGTGATAGATCGAATTCTCTAGGCTCAGGAACGAATGGAGACGCGACTGGCAGAAGCGTTACAACCAGTAAAGCAGCAACGAGTACAGGAAAGTCGTATGGAAGACTTTCGGACACGACTTTGGATGCGATTTCGAGGCAAGTGCACGGGCTTGCTGTACGCCCGACTGTTCCAGAAAGGAAGTTGCCAGCAAAGGAAGCACCATACACGCTTCTCAGACTTGTTGATCTGTATAGGAGAGGCTTGGCGCCGAGCATGTTGAGTCAAATCCAGTACGAATTGGTGAGGTTGGAACCGAACCTAGCTCCAGTAAGTTCAGGCGGAATTTAGTGGATGAGGAACTCGGTATGAAATCTCGTATGGAATGCGATGTTGGTGCAGAGGAAGACGGATTGAAAACGGAACTTAGTGCTTTGGCCAGATGAGTTGAGCTGCCGTCGTTTGATGGTGAGGATCCTATAGTGTGGATTGCTCGGGTAGAGATGTACTTCATGATTTCACATAATTTAGACTAATTTGCATGTGCCTATGGCACAACTGTGTATTGAGGGAATAGCGAAGCATTGGATTTTATCCTTGTTGTCACAACGGCCGAACCTGCAGTGGGAAGAGTTCAAGGCATAACTCGGACGATTCGGGACAGCTTTGGAGAGCGTTCCTCTGAAGCAATTGAAAGGAATCAGACAAATTGGTTTAGTGAAGGACTACATCTCCGAATTTGAGAGGGTTGCCTTGTGCATACCAGGGCTGCAGGAGTCGGTATATCTGCTTCTTTCTTGGTGGTTTGCGGCCGGAGATTGAAAGTACTATTGTGACGCATGAGCCCAACAATAAAGCGAGGCTCATCTCTTTGACATGGAATGTTGAGCGAGAGTTGATTGTAAAGGGCATTATTTGTGATCAGGAACTGTGAAGGTTTGAACAGAGTTTAGCTTATAATAGCGGAACAGTTCGGATGAATTCTGCTCCCATGGTTCCAAAAAGAAGTAAGACTGAAAAATCTGTGTTGAAGAGGGAGGATGCACCGAAATGTAAGTGGGTTCAAAACATTTCCAGGTCATAGTACGAAGAACGGCAGGCTAAAGGCTTGTGTTTTTCTTGTGAACCTAAATTTGGGCTAGGACAAAAATTTCTTGACAAAGAGATTTGCTTAATGGTCTGGGAGTGTTCGGCATCCCAAGACGGAGAGGAAGGGGAGTCCGACCCGAACAACCGGAAAATCTCGGTAAGGATGGCGAATGGGAAATGTCCTGTCAAGCGTTGTTGCTTGGTATAATGCAGGGAAAGCCTTCTCCTAGTGCTAAATCAATGGCACTGGAAGGGTCTATTGCGGGAGTACCAATTATGGTAATAATAGACAGTGGCGCAAGCCAGAATTTTGTTTCAAAAGCTCTGCTCAGTTAGACGATGGTTGTCGTGTGGTGTCCAAAGGAAAATGCCAGGCGTAACCAGTACATTTGGGGAATGTATCATTTATAGTGGATGCCTACCTTTTTGACACTTATGGGCCAGATCTCATTTTGGGGATGGAATGATTGGAAACCTTGGGATATGTCACTTCCTTTTGGAAGAATCTCACGATGAGCTTGATTATCAGGGACAGATGGTGACCTTATAGGGTCTGCAGTCACCACGGGATGCCCCTTCAGCTTTGCAGTCTTTTTTGGATGGAGGAACGCTATTAACACAGGGCCTCTAGTGGCAAGCAGGAGTAGGGGTTGTTGGCGGCGAACACGCTTCTGATTGGTATTGGATAAAGAGTTACAACGGTTACTGGACGGGTTTAAAACGTTGTTAGATGAGCCCGAGGGATTGCCTCTGCGCCATGATTCTGATCATGCAATCAGATTGCGGGAACCATTGAATCTGGTCAATGTTCGGCCATACAGGATTGCTTATCAGTTAAAAGATGAAGTGTTAAGGTAGATAGTGAAGTTGTTGCTCCAAGGAATGATCAGAAATAGTTCCAGTCCATATTCTAGTCAGATAATATTGGTTAAAAAAAAGAATGGTGAATGGTGCATGTGTGTGGACTACCGCGCTTTGAATAAGTTGACTATACTGGACAGGTTCCCTATTCCGGTTATAGAGGAGTTGTTGGACGAGCTCCACATAGCACAATTCTTCACTAAACTCGACGTACGATCTGGGTTCCATGAGGTTCGACTACGAGAAGAGGATATAGAGAAAATAGCATTTCGCACGCACGAGGGGCATTTTGAGTATTTAGTAATGCCCTTTGGTCTTATGAACGCACCCACGACGTTCTTGGTGACTAGCTTTTTTTAGTAAAGCTCTCTCAGAATTGAGTCTAAGTTTGTTTATGAGAAGGAATTAATGGTGTTGGTACATGCAGTTCAACACTGGAAGCGGTATTTGATGGACTGGCATTTTGTTGTCTACACAGACCATAAAAGTCTCAAACACTTAGTCAGCGATTTTTTTCTATGGACCAATAGTGTTGGAAGACGAAGCTGCTGGGTTATGATTTTGAAACTCAAATGCTGCGGCAGATGTTCTCTCACGTGTGGTGGAGACAAGGTTAAACCAAATGGCAGTTTCTAGGCCATATTGGGTTGAAATTCAGGTGGTTAGGGATGAGCTTTGAAAGGATTCCAGCTTACAAGCCATTATTTTTGCTCTTGCATAACATCCACTTGCTAAATCAGATTATTCTTTACATAATGGGCTGCTCTACTTTAAAGGCCGCATGGTACTGTCTGAGGACTCTTAGTTGATATTCTTTACATAATGGGCTGCTCTACTTTAAAGGCCGCATGGTACTGTTTGAGGACTCTTAGTTGATATCCTGATTGTTGCATTATTTTCATGCTACGTCGACAGGGGGTCACAAAGGATTTCTGAAAACATATAAATGGTTGACAACTAGATTGTATTGGTCTGGAATGACTCAAAACTATTATGAAGTTCTTCGGGAGTGCGATTTGTGCCAGCGAAACAAGTATCTTATTTTGAGTCTAGCTGGGCTCTTACAGCCTCTCCCGCTTCCGGACTTAATCTAGGTGGAAGTTTCCAGTGTGTCTGGGCTTCCCAAGTCTTAGGGTCTTTTGGTCATACTTGTTGCTGTTGATCACCTTTCAGAATACGCCCACTTGCCCTTGAAGCACCCCTATACAACAAAAGATGTTGCCGAACTTTTCATGAAGGAAATCGTCCGATCACATGGTATGTCTTCTGCCATCCTCAGTGATCCAGACCCTCTCTTTACCAGCATTTTTTTAGAAGGAATTGCTTAGATTACATGGAACTAAGCTCAGGATGAGTTTCTCTTACCGCCTTCAAACCAATGGCCAAACCGAGGTTGTGAACCGCAGCTTGGGGACTTATTTGCGTTGTTTTTCCTTTGACAGGCCTCGCGATTGGGTTCGTTGGCTACCATGTGCCGGATTTTGTTATAATACTTCTTTCCATGTATTCGTCGGTATGTCTCCTTTTGAAGCCGTTTATGGTCAGATGCCTCCTACTTTACCCCATTATACCCGGGGTTAAACTGGATGTGATCTTGTGGCTACAGCTTTGCTTGACCACGATGAAGCCCTCCACCAGTTGCGTACCCATTTGTTGGGTGCCCAATGGTCCATGCAAAATTCTGCTACAAAAAGCCGTCGGAACTTCATTTTTCAAGAGGGCGACCTTGCATTTGTTAAACTTCGCTCTTCCCAACCTGCTTTGAATTAAAATAAGATCCGTCCCAAGCTTGTTGTGCGGTACTATGGGCCTTTCCCGATTATTGCTAAAGTAGGCACTGTCGCTTATCGTCTTGCTCTTTCGGAGGCTAGCAGAATCCGTTTTTTCATGTTTCTCAGCTTAAGTTAGCGGCTGATGATCTCATTCCCGATGTAGAACAATACTCCTTACCTCAATGAGAGGTGGAGCCCTTTATTTATATATAGAGAAAAAGTAATACAAGACAGAGGAAATCAATGTGAGACTCTAAAACACATAATCGGGTCCGACTCTCCCCCTCATGCTAGAACAGGTATAACTTGGAGTAAGAGTCTCACAAACAAAAAACAAAGGGAGAAGACATTACAAAGATCGAGCACCCCCCCTCAAGTTGGGTTGGTGATGCTGCTTGGTGCATAGAGAATCCCACCGAGCTTTCGGCAAGTCTTTGGTGAAGATGTTGACAAACTCATGAGTAGTTGGAATGTAGCTAAAGGTGATGCTTTTTCTCAAGTGATGATGATGGAAGTGGCAGCCAATTTCAATATGTTTGGTGCGTTCATAAAATACTGGATTAGAAGCAATCTTTGTGGCCGCTTGATTATCACACCAAATATGAGTTGAAGTCTGTGGCGGGAAACCAATTTCATGAAGGAGGCGAAAGCAAAGAATTTCGGTAGTGACCGTGGCCATCACATGATATTCAGATTCAGTACTGGGATTGGAGATGATGGTTTGTTTCTTGCATCACCAGGAGATTAAGTTACCAGCCAGAAAAACCGCAAACCCATAAGTAGACTTTCAGATAGATAAACATCCAATGTAGCCAGCATCACAAAAGACCCCAATGTTCTGATGATCGTGATGTGAATACCGAAGACCCCGAGCATGGTCTTTCTTAATGTATTTGACAGTGGGAAAGACAACGTCCCATTGGGATTTCGTTGGATGGTCCATGAATTGACTGACCTTGTTGACAACGCAGACAATATCTGGATGAGTTTTTGTAAGATAGAGTTTCTGCACAAGACAACGATACTTATCTGGATTAGAATATGGGCTGATGGTATCTTGGAGGGACTTTTCCCCTGGTTCAATAGGAGTGTCGGCGACAATTGCTTGAGACAAGCCATTATCCTGTAAGATATCCAACACATATTTTTGCTGTGAAAGAAAGATTCCGGTTGGAGAGTGAGAGACTTCAATGCCAAGAATATATTTCAAAGGACCCGAGTCTTGTTAGAGTTGGTGTCTTAGGACCAACTGTTTGTACTCTGATTACATGTATATTTGATGATTTATGACTGCTAAACCCTCTTTTATTATTTTGGGTATTTTCGAGTCCCACATCGGAATACTCCTGTATGTATTCCTCTTTCTCAATCTATAAAAGAAGGCCTCCGCCTCATCTTGAGGTAAGGCGGTTTCTCATTCTACATGGTATCAGAGGGAACCTAATCCCGAGCCCTCCCTCCTTTAGATATTTTTTTTCTAGCTCCTGGTTTTGCCCTAAGTGGTACCCCTCCTCTCGGGTCTGCCCTACACGCTTGGGTCTGTCCTACGCGCCCACCCCACCCCCTCCCGGCTTTGCCCTACGCGCCCCCCCCCCCCCCGGCGACTTCCATCCCGATGGCTCCCTCCTGCGGCTCCCTCCGGCGTCGACCCAACGTCGCCCCCTCCGCGCTCCACAACATAGCGCCCCTCCCCTGCGGCCTGCCCCGCCTCCTCCGCTCTGCGCGGCCCTCGCTCCTCTACGCCCATCCGTCGCGACGAAGCCAGGCGACCCCGTCCCTCCCGACGGCTGCTCTCCGCCCCGACGGTGTCCTGCCCTCCCGCGCGACTCCCTCTGTCGGCTCCCTCCCGCGTTGTCCCGACATAGCCCCTCCGTCGCACCACAACCCAGCGTCGCCTCCCTCCAGCGATCTCCCGTTGCGGTTCTCTCCCATTGCGACACTTCCCTCTCTTCCGGCGATTCCCGCAGCAGCCTTGCCCCGTCCTCAGTGTGGCCAACCGGTGCGAAACCGATCCGCCAGAACTTCCGTTGGCCCTCACCCGACGGAACGACGCCTCCCGATCTGACGCCACCGCCTGGCCAGCCACCTTTCCCGGTGCTTCTCGGTCCGGACTTCATCCGACCCCGGCCTCCAGCAGCTTCCCGGCGACACCCGACTCCTGCTCGATGCGGCTCCCAACTCCCGCGACCCCACTGCCTGACACGCCTCCTGTCGCCCTCCCACGCTCAGCCCCGCCTCCCGTGGCTGTCCACCCACGCAGCCGCAGCACCGCGGGCGCGCCTCCTGTCGCCGACCTCCTGTACACTAGTTCGGCGCTACTTGGCCCTCCTCCCTGCGCTCCCAGCAGCGCTCCCGACTCACGACACCCTCCGTTGGCCTCCCACTTCCGCCGCCGTCGCCCACATTGTCCCGACAATCACAGCGCCCTCCATCTGCCGACCAAACGCCTCTCCTGGCACCTTTTGGTTCCTACGTCGGCTCCCGACTCGCGACACCCTCCAGCGATGCATCCCGACCCTTCCCTGCTAGCACTACGCTTCATCCGTGCATCTGTACGCCCACCTGAGACGCCATCCCTTGCTTTGTCATTAGCTCTGCCGCACATCCATTCCCCTTCATCCAGCACCCGTTACAGTACGACACTCTCGGTAGAAGAAATTGTCTGGATACAATTTTATCGGGCGACTGTGCCACTGTCCTCTTCTCGAACCCCCATTGCTCAGATTGACAGCTCTACCGCATGTATATCTCAACAACCCACAACATGGATACTAGACTCTGGTGCATCGGAACATCTCACAGGGGATTCTGGTATGTTCACTACCTATCATCCGTACACCGGTGCCTCTACAATTACTATTGCAAATGGATCAACAATCCCCATCATCGAATTTGGCGCATGCCACTTGATCCCTTCTATTTGCTTGGATTCGGTTGCTTATATTCCTCACAGTCCCTTTAATCTTCTCTCAATCAGCAAACTCACCAAAGATTTAAATTGTATCGCTACTTTTACTTCTTCTGGTGTTGTTTTTCAAGAGCAGACGACGAATCAGGAGCTTGGTCGAGGTTATCTACGGAATGGGGTGTACATGTTCGATACCCCACCATGTCTCGTTTGCTCATCTACGTCGGCCCGTGCTCTTGACCTATATTCCCGTCTTGGTCATCCACTGGCTTCCATCCTCCATAAAATGTGCCCCCAATTCAGTTCCCACCTATCATTCCATTGTGAATCCTGCAAGTTTGCTAAACATCACCGGGTAACATATTCTCCTCAACAGGAACCACGTGTAGTGAATCCTTTCGATCTTGTTCATACTGATGTATGGGGTCCTTACAGGGTTCCAAGCCAGTTCGGGTACAGCTATTATATCACCTTTATTGATGACTACTCCCGCATGACATGGCTTTACATGCTTCGTGGTCGGTCTGAAGTATTTCCTACATTTCAGACCTTTTACAATGAAATTCATACTCAATTCTCCACCTCTATCAAATGTCTCCGCTCCGACAATGGACGAGAATATTTATCTACTTCCTTTCAGCAGTTTCTCAAGGATCACGATATCATTCATCATACATCCTGTCCTGATACACCTCAGCAGAATAGAGTGGCGTAGCGGAAATATCGTCATATTCTGAAAACTGCTTGTGCCCTCCTATTCCACATGCAGGTGCCACTCCGCTTTTGGACCGATGCCATCCTGATTGCAACCTACCTCCTAAACCGACTCCCTTCTTCTATCCTTCAGGGGGAGACTCCTTTTCGGACTATGTTCTCCTCTCTCCCTCCTCACTCACTTCCACTCCGTGTATTTGGATGTCTCTGTTATGTCCTTGACACTCGTCCTGACCTCTCCAAACTCTCTCCCAAATCTCTCCGCTGCATCTTCCTCGGATATTCACACACTCAGCGCGGATACCGGTGCTTCTCTCCAGACCTACGACGTTATATCACCTCTGCTAACGTCTCATTTGTTGAGAGTTCTCCATTCTCACTTCTCTCTCCCCATCCAGATACTGACATCGATGATTGTCTTCCACTCATCATCCATCCTTCTCCGCTGCTGCCTCCTGTTGCTCATCGGTTTGGTACGGTCTACTCCCGTCGCCCATCGACTGTGCCCTCCATCCAGGCTGAGGAGACCATTGTCCCAGCTTCGTCTAATGCTCCTGCATCGCCACCGACCGACTTGCCCATTGCATTATGGAAAGGTACTCGCTCTTGCCAGAACAATCCTCTATTTACATCTTCATACAAAGGTCTGTCAGCTCTGGAGACGATATCTATTCCCCGCACAGTTGGCGAGGCCAAATCTCATCCGTGGTGGTTGCACGCGATGAGAGATGAATTGCAGGCTCTGGAGGACAATCTTACTTGGGATCTGGTTCCCCTCCCTGCCAGTAAACAGGCGATCGACAACAAATGGATTTACACAGTCCGTCTGAACGCCCGATGACACTCTCCATCGACTCAAAGCCCGACTTGTGGCCAAGGGCTTTGCTCAGACATATGGTGTCGATTATTTTGACACCTTCTCTCCAGTTGCCAAGATGACATCCGTTCGATTATCCATCTTTTTGGCCACTCATCATCACTGGCTGCTTTATCAACTAGATGTCAAGAATGCCTTCCTCCATGGATTTCTTGAGGAAGAGGTTTATTTGCAGCACCCCCGGCTTTTGCGCCTCCGGCTACGAGTCCCAAGTCTGTTGACTACGCCGCTCTCTATACGGTCTCAAGCAGTCTCCTCGTGCTTGGTTTGGCCGATTCAACACCGTCGTCACCGGCTTTGGGCTCTCCCGCAGTATGAAGGATCACACCATGTTCTACAAGACGACATTCATCGGGTGCATCCTATTGGTCGTGTATGTGGATGATATCATCATCACCGGGAGCGACTCTGCTGGTATCGCCCACCTCAAGGGGCATCTTCACCAGCACTTCCACACCAAAGATCTCAACCCTCTCACATACTTCCTTGGCATCGAGGTCTCTCGTTCTCCGGACACAATCTTTGCTAACGGAAATATGTTTTGGATATTCTACAGGATGCTGGGATGACACAGGCCACCGCCGTTGACACTCCTCTTGAGCTTGGGGAACGACCTCGCTATGACTCCTCGGAATCGTATTCACACTCAGAGCGGTATCGTCGACTGGTGGTCTAACTCAACTATCTCACCATGACTCGTCCCGACATTGCCTGCCCTGTTGGCAAAGTTAGCCAATTCATGGCGCATCCGACCACCTCTCAGTGGGATGCTGTACTCCGCATCGCCAAATACATCAAGCGAGACTCTGCCCGTGGTCTTCGCTACTATCACCACGCTCATCAGAATATTGAGGCCTTCTGTGATGCTGACTATGCTGGTTGCCTTGCTACCCGAAAATCTACTTCTGGGTTTGCCGTATTCTTCGCAGGCAACCTCATCTCTTGGCGCAGCAAGAAACAGACTGTCGTCTCCCGATCCAGTGCGGAGTCTGAGTACCGTGCCATGGAGGAGCTTGACTTTCCTCAGCAGACATCTGCTCACATCTGGTGTGACAATCAGACAACCACCAAGATTGCTTCGAATTTCGTCTTCCATGAACGCACGAAGCATATTGAGGTGGACTGTCACTTTCTTCGACACCACCTGAAGCACAATCATGTCAGCTTTAGCCACATCCCGACGGTGGAGTGTCTGGTCTTGTCTGGTGTCATCTTTCTTTATTGTGGGACTCATGGTCCAAGTTGGGCATGTCCAGCTTGAAGGGGAGTGTTAAACTCTCTTTTATTATTTTGGGTATTTTCGAGTCCCACATCGGAATACTCCTGTATGTATTCCTCTTTCTTAATCTATAAAAGAAGGCCTCCGCCTCACCTTGAGGTAAGGTGATTTCCCATTCTACAATGACTTTAATGTAATAATGTCTTAGAGTATCTGTCGTATTGAAAAGATCGTAGCAATTCCCTGTTATGATGAGAATATTGAAATGACATGACGATATTCTTAAATATAGTTATACGGTCAAATAACACTCTATGATGGGACATATAGAATGTGACTGTCAAGTGCGAGTACTCGTAAGCGGATGAGACTTCTTCTCATGAAGTTCGCATTTGATAATCTCAAAATGGGAGATTATGAGAAAGGACCCGTCAGTATGAATTCTACATATTTTGGTGTCATCGGATATTTCTATCCGTGAGTGTGTGGTCTTTAGATTTTAAGATTATTATTAATGCATGTCACAACTTGCACACTTAGATATATTTCATAAGCCATGACGATACAGTTCATGGCGAAGTTGGATACATTGGGTGTGTCACGAGTAATGTGTTATTAATGAATAAGTCGAGGAAGGATTTATATCTTCTATCTTTATGGAAGTTGATATCTCAACCCTTTGATTGGAATAAAACCGTCGCAATAAACCCCATGACCATGGTGCAATGACGTGTTTATTTTAGAGTCAAAGAAAGACGTATCGAACATATAAGTTGATGACACGGATGTGCAACTTGCTTGATGAGATACTGTGACAAAGAGATTATATTACACAACGAATATTCGTATGTGGTTGTCGTCGTTGCGACATTAAGTTTTTTCTCTTGGGTGCCTTGATCCGTTGTTAAACAATAATTTTAGACTTTCTGTTGATCTTAATTAAATTTTATTTGAATTTAATTAACGGAATAAATATTATTCTCAAGACCGAAAAATAATTTTATTTGTTTTATCGATCGCAAATATTTTATTGATGAATGAAATATTTAATTAAGTATTTATTCGGGTATTCAATAAATGTCAAGAAGTTCGAACGGACCAAGATCGCGTTTGGTGATAAATATTAATTTATAAGCCAATAAAATAATATTTATTATTGCATAAGTTAGTGTGCACGACATAAAATAATAATAATAGTAATATTATTGTGTGGCGTGAGGTTTGATAAAGATTATAATATTATTTAAGGGCTGATATGTAATTAAATAATGTTTTATTCTATATCCCAGCTTTATAAATATATGATTATGTCTATGGTGTAGGGTTAAAAAAAATCAAAAATTGAGAATAGATTGTTGTTCACAACGAACTTCTCTCTCTCTCTCTCTCGAATTCTTCCTCTAATCTTCTGAAGAACGAGAAGAACCTCTTCAAGTCCAAAGGATCTTGAAGCGATTAGCATGAACAACGCAAGACAATTGATTCGCCGCACTAACACCCAAAACTCAATTCACATCGCTCGGAGATCAAAGGAGCACGTGTGAATCAGCGCTAGAAAGATTCTATACTTGGATCCTCCTAACGCAATAAAGGTAATCCGAGAAGGGGTTTTGGAAGATCAATATCATCATCGAAGATCATTCCTTGGACGAGGTAACCATTTCTCTCGATCTTAAAAAATTAATTATAAATTTAACATGCAAATATTTTTACTGGGTTTCAGGTTTTCCTTATGTCAATATGTGGTGGAAATATTTCTTTGGTTATGGCGTACACGTCATGCACAATATTGTAATGATCCACCGAATTAACAAATTTTAATTTGTTTTCCGCCCACTATGGCTCTTCCGCTGTGCTCGAAACCTACAAGTCTTTGGTATGAAACTGTTGTTGAAGTTAAGCCTTGCGATGGGCAATGCCATGCAAGTCGCTGCCACTAATAATGATATCATCAACGTACACAACCAACAGAACGCAGTCGGAGGACGTTTGTCGATAAAAAACAGTGTGATTCTTCATGAGATAGATCAAATGTAGTGATGACAGTGCAAAATCGGTCAAACCAAGCACGAAGAGACCGCTCGACTCCATAAAGAGACCGACGAAGTTAGCAAACATAAGAGTCAGCCCCGGTGACAATGAAGCCAGGAGGTTGTTGTAGATAGATTTCCTCGTCAAGTAAACCATGCAGGAACGCATTTGAGGCCAATGATAAGCAGCTGTAAGAGAGATGAATAATCTAACATAGGTCATTTTAGCAACCGGAGAAATGGTGTCGAAATAATCAACACCATATGGCCTGGCAAAGGCTTTGGCCGCCATGGGTGCTTTAAGGTGATGAAGAGTATCATCAGCATTGAGACGAAGTGTATAAATCCATTTGCAGTCAACAACCTGTACCCACTGGAAGGGGGACCCGATCTCAGGTGTGATCCAATGCCTGTAATTCATCCTGCATTGCTTGAAGCCAACCATAGCGAGATTTAGCCTCGACAACTGCACGGGGAACAAATATCGCCTCAAGAGCGGTGAAATCTTTGTAGGAAGTTGCGTATATAGGATTATTCCGGCAAGAACGAGTACCTTTCCGTAATGCAATAGACAAATCATCTGTGCCTGTAGCTGGAACGACCAACGAAGTTGAGGAGATGGCGTCCTCGGTCTGGACATTGGGCATGTTCGATGGATAACGAGAGTAAACCAAGCCAAAGCGATGAGCAGAGGAAGGTGGGTGGTGAGAGGAAGACAGTCATTAAAAGTGGTATTGAGGTGGAGAGGTTGGAGAGGATGAGAATGGAGAATTCTCAATAAATGAGACATCACGAGAGATTATATAATGCGTTAGGAGAGAAATAGCGGTACCCGCTTTGGGTGCGAGAGTAGCCTAGAAAGATGCAACAAAGGGCTTTTGAGGAAAATTTTGAGAGATGAGGGTGTCAGTAACATAACAGAGACCCAAATACACGAAGTGGAAGAGGGTGAGGAGAGAGAGAGGGAAACAGAGCCCGAAACAGACTCTCCCCTTGAAGGATAGAATAAGGGAGGCGGTTTATCAAATATGTGACAGTAATAATGTAATGGCCCGGACCTCCCTGGTCCATTACTTTGTGAAAATGTGGTGTTGGAGGTGTTCCGGGAGGACAAGGTGACTTATCCCCCAGCTGCTGCCTACCGGTAGCTCGGTCTACCGGTAGCTGCTGATTACCGGTAGCACGGTCTACCGGTAGCTGTTGATTACCGGTAGCTCGGTCTACCGGTAGCTGCTGATTACCGGTAGCTCGGTCTACCGGTAGCTGCTGATTACCGGTAGCTCGGTCTACCGGTAGGTGCTGATTACCGGTAGCTCGGTCTACCGGTAGCTGCTGATTACCGGTAGCTCGGTCTACCGGTAGCCGCATCCTACCGGTAGCTGGGTTTACCGGTAGCCACGGCATACTGATAGCTCGGTATACTGGTAGCCGCAGTCCAGCAGTAGCTCGGCTAACACTTTGCCAAATTTCTAGTTCTGGGAACAGTGTTTCCAGTTTTATGAACAGTATCGGTAGGTGAACAGTGTTTCTATCGGTGAGGTTCAGTGAACAGTGTTTCTATCGGTGAGGTTCTATCGGTGGACTTCTATCGGTAGACTTGAACAGTGTTTTCTATCGGTGAGGTTCTATCGGTGGACTTCTATCGGTAGATTTGAACAGTGTTTCTATCGGTGAGGTTCTATCGGTGGACTTCTATCGGTGGACTTGAACAGTGTTTTCTATCGGTGAGGTTCTATCGGTGGACTTCTATCGGTAGACTTGAACAGTGTTTCCAGACTCCATAAGAGCTACCGATTCCATACTTTGCCAAATTTTGAGTATGTGAACAGTGTTTCCAGCTTCGCAAATTTGACGTTTTCTTTGACGTAAAATACTTTTAAAACCTTTTTAAGGACTTTTAAGGCCGATTCAAAGGCCATAAATCCTATATTAATTATTCCTAAGGCCGGGATGTTTTTACTTGGTCAAACCGCGTGGGTTAATGCGATCCGTTTTTAATGGAGAATAAATCGGATCTTAAACCGTGGCCTCTCTAATTTATTTTTTTAAAGGGAACGAGATATCATTCTTCGTTGTTCTTCCTCCTGGTTCTCATCTACGAGACGCTAGAACCTTGCAATCCTTCCCATAGGAGTTTCACAATCAAACGTTACTCGGATCAGTTCCGCTCTGTTTGATGCAACCAATCTGTGTCCATCATTCTTCCATATAAGGTGTGTTTTATCATCGTTCCTTCGGGGATCACCTTCTCTTGTTCTTCCTTCCATATTAGCATGTAATCTCCATGGTTCTAATGGGTTTTCTTGGGGTTGGTTGGTACTGTTGTACCGTGGCATCCTCCAGTGGATGCAGTTGTCGTGAGGAGAAGAGGACTGTGACCCGTTGTGTGGATAAAGGACGTCAAGAACTCTTCGAGGTAGGGGATTCATGGCTTCTCTAATTGTATATGTGCAATCGTAGAATTAGCATGATTTATCTCTTTGGATCACAATGAAATTGACCTAATTAAATACTTGAACCGGATTAAAAGAACCTGGTTGATCGCATGCTGTTGCTTTATACCGTGATAACGGTTTGCCTCATGTTTTTAGATATAGTGATATCTATGTTTTCTTTGATTTGTTGTTCGTTCATGATAGAAATTGATAATGAACGTAAAGCCGGAATTAATTGTTAATTAATTGGCTAAAGATAAAGAGGCATGTAAATTAATCTGGTTATTGTCGTTGTTGTAGTTGTTCTAATTTGAGGATAATCAAATTAGGGAAGTAAGCATGGTTATTTAATTGTGATAGCTTACTGATTAGGTATCCATGATTGGAGCCTACGGATAACAAGTCTGTTAATTCAATATGGATTAGAGAACAGATTATGTGGGAATTTCTAAAAGGGTTCTGAGTTACCCTCTTGTTTGTTAAAGGGCCGAGAGCCCACTTTGTGATGTTTGTTTTCCTGCTGCTTGTGCTGTGATGTGAGCCTGGATGGCTGTTGTGATATGTGGAGGCATGGAGACTTGTGGTTGTGGCAGCGGATGACGCCTAGTGTGGCGAGATGCATCGGGTTATGCATATGGGTGTCGGGGAGGACACCAAGGGTGATGGTATGAGATGAATGTGATGGTTTGATGTTGGTGGTTTGGTTTGGTTGCTTATCTGCTTTACTTTTCTCCACTGCTCAAGGCAGCTGGTCTTGCTTACCCTCTTTCCGAAGGAGGCGAAGACACGCGGGGTATGCCACGTGCTTTCCGTGTTTAGCCTCTCGATGGAGGAGGGGTCTATGCTCTTTCTATAGGCGGCAAAGACTCGACGGGTAGTATATCTACTCACCGTGTTGAGCCTCCTTTGTGTTTAGAAGCATAGGATGTTTTTCTAGAATGCCTGGGAATGTGGAAAAGTAATTCTGTAATGAATGTTTGATTAAATGGTGAAAATCCACGGGGATGGAGATGCTGGAATTTAAAGGTGATGTGAATCTTAAAAAGGAGCAGTTGTTTTTGAAAGTGATGCCAACTCAGTTTAATGTGGAATTGTTCATTCTTAATTAATGATTAAAGAATTAATTAACGTACAGTGGAATTGATAAATGAGAATGGAGTAATCTAATGAAGCTCTTCATTGTTTGTGTGCTTATAGGATACCTAGTCTTAGAAGTAGCAGCCTGGAGTCTGAGAGACGTTAGGTGCAGTTGTATCTAAGACTAGGTAATGCCCATAGTGTGGATGTGAGTTACTTATATATTCTGTACTTTTTGTGTTTCTATACGCTACTCCACCCTGTCGGTAAGGGCAACTGACACCCCGGGGATTCTGAGCCCTGGGGGGGTGTTTTCCCCAACATTCTGATGGGAGGCTGAATGGCTGACTACCCCCTTTGGCCCCGCTCTCTTCTCTTGGTAGATCTTAGTGCTGGTAGGCACAGTGGTTAGTTTTACCCATATATGTGTGTAGAGGGCTGTAATGGCTTGTGATTATTTCACACACATATATTCTGGATATAGTATCCTATGGACTACTATAGGTGTAACGTGTATAGGCTGTGATGGCTTGAGGATCCTTACTCGGTGTATGAATGTAATGGTTTGAGGTATAATACCCGACGTATGATACACGTTATGCGAGCTGTGGTGGCTCCCGGAAACTACCTGGTTACTTTTGGTTGTGAGGATTGTGTGGAGCTTAGCCCAGGTGTTTGCGGGCAAGCCTTTGTGGTGCACGAGGTGCAGATTGGGGAGCTTGACCCATGTTGATACGGGCAAGCCTTTGGAGAGAGATGCACAGGACGTATGTCGTTGGGGCAAAGCGGCAAACCAGTGGGGAAGTAGTAGCAGGGTACCCTTGATATTCTTTACTATATGCTATATTCTTGTATGCGTTACTTGGTGAGAGTAGCCATGGTGAGGTTGGGAACATAGTATACCTGGTTAGATAACGAGTTAGTTTCACTTGTTGTTCACTGGGCTTTAGCATGCTTTCTTTACTTTTGCACGAGAGTCTTGGGGAGGATCCTACTGAGTATACTGTTATACTCACCCTATGTACATATAAACTGTTTTTCAGGTCACTTGGAGCAGGTTGGAGATCAAGCTGGTTACTACTAGCTTGCGGTTGGAGGAGGAGCTGTTCGGGCTTGTGGTCGCTGCCGTTTTTCTTTCTTTTGGGTACTTTTAGTTTTCCCTTTCAGCTATAGTACTTTTGCATGACATTTCATATATGTACTTGGGTTTCTTTTATATTTCAGTTCTGAGTCGGAGTTGGTTGGAGTCTATTCTATCTCTCTCTTCTGCTTGTGTTCTCTTAGAGGGTAATGCCTCCCATTTGTGTGTGTATTATACCCTCGGTGCTAGTCGCCAACCCGGGGCCTATTGGAGGCGGGACTCGGGGGTCATTATCTCCCTTTTCACATTGCCGGCCCAGGAGGGGTACACTTTGTGGGGAGGGGGTCGTGACAGAGTGGTATCAGAGGTCTGGTTGAGGGATAGGATGAAGTTTGGAGTTAGGCACAGGTGAGGATGCATGGGATGGTAGGGCAATGGTGTCATTCATGTTTAGCAAGTGGGGTAAACACTGGAGACCGGCAGAGACATAGGCGTTCAGGGCCCCCTATGATCTGTTGCACGGACCTTTAAGTTTACGATGGCTACTAAACAAAGTGATACTGGTTGCAGGGTAGAGACCTAGGAAAGGGTCATGCATCATTATTCTTTGCGCCTGTGTTTGAATGGGTAGACCTTGGGATAGGTAACCTAAAAAAAAATTAATAAAACAAAATAATTAATTAATTAATGTTGAGTCTTCCATATTCCAGGCTTAGGAGCTCTAACAGTTGTTATTTTACAGGTATGGCTCCAGGTCGACGTCCTCGTCAGGTTTGCGCAGAAGGTGCCCAGCAGGCTGTTCCAGCAGATCGCCGCCGGGTAGAGGTTGACGACGATGACACTTGGAGGAAGACACTCCGAGAGTTTCAGCGCCAGAGTCTACAGAAGTACGAGGGCTCCGTTTCAGATGCAGTCACAGAAGACTGGTTGGAGGAGGTCGAGATAGGCTTCAGTTCGATTCGTGCTCGGAAGGAACACTGGGTGTCCTTGGTTGTGACGATGTTGCGTGGAGCAGCGAGACAGTGGTGGCTTTTGTTCCTCGAGGATCGTGAGGAGTCAACAATCTCGTGGGAGGAGTTTCGAGACAGGTTTAGAGTCGAGTTTCTTTCATCGACTGCGAAGGCGTCCAGTCGCCAGGAGCTTCTTACCCTTCGACAGGGGAGCTCCAGTGTTCGAGAGTTTGGAATCCGTTTCAGGAACCTTCTACGATATGCTTCAGACCTGTTACCAGATGAGGAGGCCAGGGCGAGGCATTTCGAGGAGGCTTTGCGTCCAGAGATCCAGCGCCAGGTCACCCCATTTATGCTGAAGACATATCTTGAGGTGCTGGCGAGGGCAGAGGTTGTTGAGAGAACTTTGACCAGGACCGGATCGTCACGAGAGGGGAATCGTCATGATTCCTCACGAAGCAGAGCTGTGGTCCGGGGTTCCCGGTTTTCAGGACAGAAGAGTTTCCGTTCACCTGGGGGTAGGTCCCAGCCCTTCCCATCTCGTTTCTCCGGAGGCAGAAACTCTCAGACCTATGCCAAGGGATCAGGCGCTTGTTTTTCTTGTGGTGGTCGTGGTCATCAGCAGCGGGAGTGCCCGACTTTTCAGAGCAGTCATCGCGCACCAGGCGCTCCACTCCAGGTTCCTCCGTTGAGGCAGTTCCAGCCGAGGCAGCAGCAGCAGGTTGCACCAGCTTTAGATCACCCGAGGGTAGATGAAGCAGGCAGAGGATAGCCCCATGACGCTCCCCGTCCTCAGAGAGCAGAGCGCGGCCGTGGTGGTGGTCGTCATCAGGGTCAGAGAGGCCGTGGAGGTGGTCGTGGTCAGCTTCATGCTCTAGCGTTGCCAGCTCCAGGCGAGCCAGACGTCGTCCGAGGTACCCTTTGCTTGTTTTCTACCTTGGTGTATGCCTTGTTTGATTCAGGAGCGACACACTCCTTTATATCCCCTACCCTTGTCCACGCTTTGGGACTTGAGGTAGAGAGGCTTCCAGTGCCCTTGGCGTTGACTACGCCAGTTGGAGGTCGAGCTGACTTGTTTGAAGTATGTAGAGACTGTGAGCTAGTGTTGGGGCAGCACCGCTCTTGGGGAGATTTCCTATGTTTACGAATACAACCATATGATGTTATCCTCGGCATGGATTGGTTGTATTCGGTGCAGGCTATTGTGGATTGCTACAGGAAGAAGGTCGTTTTCTTTGATGAAGACGGAGAGGAAGTAGTGTTTGTTGGTGAGAGAGATCCTCGGATGAGTCATAGACGAGTTTCATCCTTATCATCCATGATGGCTGGGATGATGCTGAGTTCTTCAGAGGTTCAACAGTTGGCGTTTCCTAGGGTCGTAGAGGAGTACCTTGATGTCTTTCCAGAAGAGGTTGTATCCTTACCCCCTCGACGGGAGATCGAGTTTGGGATCGAGCTACAGCCAGGAGCGTCTCCTATCTCTATGTCTCCGTACAGGATGACCCCTTCTGAGTTACGAGAGCTACGTATTCAGCTCGACGGTCTGTTGCAGTGTGGTTTTGTTCGGCCAAGTGTGTCACCGTGGGGTGCACCAGTTTTGTTTGTGAAAAAGGCTGATGGCAGTTTGCGGTTGTGCGTCGATTATCGTCGCTTAAACAAAGTAACAATAAAGAACCGCTATCCTCTCCCGCGGATTGATGACCTATTCGATCAACTGAAGGGTGCAAGTTGGTTTTCAAAGATCGACTTGCGGTCAGGATATCATCAGATGCGTGTAAAGGATGAGGATATCCCGAAGACTGCTTTCCGCTGTCGTCATGGGCATTATGAGTTTGTTGTAATGCCATTCGGCGTGACGAATGCTCCAGCTGTTTTCATGGGGTTGATGAATGCTGTGTTCCGTGAATTCCTGGACAAGTTTGTTGTGGTTTTCATCGACGACATCCTTGTATACTCCACATCAGAAGAGGAGCATGCAGAGCATCTACGAGCCGTTTTGGGAGTTCTTCGCCAACATCGGTTGTTTGGGAAGTTGTCCAAGTGTGAGTTCTGGGCTCGAGAAGTTCGTTTCTTGGGACATGTTGTGTCCCAACAGGGAGTAGCTGTGGATCCTTCGAAGATAGAAGCAGTGGTGTCTTGGCCAGCCCCCAAGACCGTGTCAGAGGTGCGAAGTTTCCTTGGTCTCGCAGGCTATTATAGGAGGTTTGTGGCTAATTTCTCCCGAGTTGCGACTCCTCTGACAGCTTTGACCAGGAAGGATCAAGCGTTCATATGGACTGATCAGTGTCAGACAGCTTTCGAGTATTTAAAGGAGAAGTTGGTAAGTGCTCCAGTCCTTTGTCTTCCAACGGAGGGAGTCCAGTTTGATGTTTTCTGTGATGCTTCACATCTGGGGCTAGGCTGTGTTCTGATGCAGCAGAGGTCCGTTGTTTCTTATGGGTCTCGGCAGTTGCGTCCCCATGAACGCAACTATGCCACCCATGATCTTGAGTTGGCAGCCGTGGTGTTTGCTCTGAAGTTGTGGAGACATTACCTCATTGGTGAGCACTTTGTGGTTTTCACCGATCATAAGAGTTTGAGGTATGTTTTCTCCCAACGCGACTTGAACTTGAGGCAGCATCGGTGGATGGAGTTCTTGCAGGAATACGACTTCAAAATATCGTATACACCTGGGAAGGGAAATGTTGTTGCTGATGCACTGAGCCGAAAGTCACGTAATGATGTTGTGCGTGAATCTGGTGATTCCTGGAGAGTGATGGAAGAGCTAGCAGCTTTGCATCTTGATATGGGAGAAGTTGGGGGAAGAGGTTGTCTTTTCCAGATGACGGTGCAGTCATCCCTGATGCAAAAGGTGGAAGAGTCTCAGTTGGGTGATCTAGAGGTGGAAGTTTTGAGAGACAGAGTCGTTTGTGGAGAGGCCCCTGATGGTTGGTCGGAGGATGAACAACACCGGGTGTTGTATCATGGCAGGCTTTTTGTTCCCTTGGCGATGCGCGAGACGGTTCTCCGAGAGTTCCATAGCTCGCCCTTAGCTGTACATCCTGGTGTGACGAAGATGTATCGATCCTTGAGGAGTCAGTTTTGGTGGCCTGGGCTGAAGCGTTCAGTTGCAGAATGTGTGTCTCGATGTTTAGTCTGCCAGAAGGTGAAGGCCGAACACCGTGTTCCTGGTGGTCTTCTCCAGCACTTAGAGATTCCTCAGTGGAAGTGGGAGGACATCTCAATGGACTTTGTTACAGGTTTACCTCGAGCTCCGGGAGGACATGATGCTATATGGGCGGTAGTGGATCGTTTAACTAAATCGGCCCACTTCATAGCAATCAAGGAGTCGAGCTCAGTGAAGGTTTTGTCGAGGCAGTATCTGGAGGAGGTGGTGAGGCTTCACGGAGTACCTAGGACGATCATTTCTGATCGAGATCCTCGTTTTACCTCTAGGGTGTGGAGAGGTCTCCAACATGCTTTTGGATCTCAACTATGCATTAGCACTGCTTTTCATCCTCAAACAGATGGTCAGACAGAGCGAACCATCCAGACTCTTGAAGACATGTTGCGCTCTTGTGTTCTTGATTTTGGAGGTTCATGGGTGAAGCACTTACCTTTGGTAGAGTTCGCTTACAATAATAGTTTTCACTCTACCATCGGCATGGCGCCGTTTGAAGCCTTGTATGGCCGGCCATGCCGTTCTCCGTTGTGCTGGACTGGGGTCGGAGAGTCAGCAATTCTCGGACCAGAACTAGTGCAGAATACGACAGAGATGGTTCAAGTGATTCGTGAGAGGATGAAGACAGCACAAGATCGTCAGAAATCTTATGCTGATCAAAGAAGGAGACCCTTAGAGTTTAATGTTGGGGATCATGTGTTTCTGAAGGTGACTCCCCGTCGTGGGCAGCGAAGGTTTGGTCGCGGAAGTAAGCTTTCTCCCCGTTTTGTTGGGCCTTTCGAGGTGTTAGCTCGTGTTGGATCTGTGGCATATCGAGTAGCACTTCCCCCTCAGATGAGTCGGATACATGATGTTTTCCATGTATCACAGCTCCGTCGTTATCTTCATGATGAATCTCATGTTATCGATTGGGGAGAGATCGATATTGACGATGATGCAACCTTCGAGGAGCGACCTGTGGAGATCCAAGACCACAAGGAGAAGATGTTGCGTGGGCGTTCTATCCCCTTAGTTCGTGTCCTGTGGCGACACGGTGGCATGGAGGAGAGTACCTGGGAGCGTGAGTCACAGATACGTGCTCAGTACCCAGAGTTGTTTAATGTTTAACTCTTTCCATGTAATGACGTTTCCTTTATGGTTAGACCTTTCATGTTTTATTTATGTACCTTTGATGTGATGTTATGTTTGAATTGTTTGGGTATGGATTGTTTGTTCCCGGATGTCAGAGTTTTGTTCCAGCTTTCGAACAACTCATGGTGGTTTTCCCCTGAGAGGTATCTTATGGGGTGGTTGTTCGGACCCCTCTTTTCTTCTGGGTTGGTTTTTAATTCTCGAGGACGAGAATGTTTTGATAGGTATCTAATGTAATGGCCCGGACCTCCCTGGTCCATTACTTTGTGAAAATGTGGTGTTGGAGGTGTTCCGGGAGGACAAGGTGACTTATCCCCCAGCTGCTGCCTACCGGTAGCTCGGTCTACCGGTAGCTGCTGATTACCGGTAGCTCGGTCTACCGGTAGCTGCTGATTACCGGTAGCTCGGTCTACCGGTAGCTGCTGATTACCGGTAGCTCGGTCTACCGGTAGGTGCTGATTACCGGTAGCTCGGTCTACCGGTAGCTGCTGATTACCGGTAGCTCGGTCTACCGGTAGCCGCATCCTACCGGTAGCTGGGTTTACCGGTAGCCACGGCATACTGATAGCTCGGTATACTGGTAGCCGCAGTCCAGCAGTAGCTCGGCTAACACTTTGCCAAATTTCTAGTTCTGGGAACAGTGTTTCCAGTTTTATGAACAGTATCGGTAGGTGAACAGTGTTTCTATCGGTGAGGTTCAGTGAACAGTGTTTCTATCGGTGAGGTTCTATCGGTGGACTTCTATCGGTAGACTTGAACAGTGTTTTCTATCGGTGAGGTTCTATCGGTGGACTTCTATCGGTAGATTTGAACAGTGTTTCTATCGGTGAGGTTCTATCGGTGGACTTCTATCGGTGGACTTGAACAGTGTTTTCTATCGGTGAGGTTCTATCGGTGGACTTCTATCGGTAGACTTGAACAGTGTTTCCAGACTCCATAAGAGCTACCGATTCCATACTTTGCCAAATTTTGAGTATGTGAACAGTGTTTCCAGCTTCGCAAATTTGACGTTTTCTTTGACGTAAAATACTTTTAAAACCTTTTTAAGGACTTTTAAGGCCGATTCAAAGGCCATAAATCCTATATTAATTATTCCTAAGGCCGGGATGTTTTTACTTGGTCAAACCGCGTGGGTTAATGCGATCCGTTTTTAATGGAGAATAAATCGGATCTTAAACCGTGGCCTCTCTAATTTATTTTTTTAAAGGGAACGAGATATCATTCTTCGTTGTTCTTCCTCCTGGTTCTCATCTACGAGACGCTAGAACCTTGCAATCCTTCCCATAGGAGTTTCACAATCAAACGTTACTCGGATCAGTTCCGCTCTGTTTGATGCAACCAATCTGTGTCCATCATTCTTCCATATAAGGTGTGTTTTATCATCGTTCCTTCGGGGATCACCTTCTCTTGTTCTTCCTTCCATATTAGCATGTAATCTCCATGGTTCTAATGGGTTTTCTTGGGGTTGGTTGGTACTGTCGTACCGTGGCATCCTCCAGTGGATGCAGTTGTCGTGAGGAGAAGAGGACTGTGACCCGTTGTGTGGATAAAGGACGTCAAGAACTCTTCGAGGTAGGGGATTCATGGCTTCTCTAATTGTATATGTGCAATCGTAGAATTAGCATGATTTATCTCTTTGGATCACAATGAAATTGACCTAATTAAATACTTGAACCGGATTAAAAGAACCTGGTTGATCGCATGCTGTTGCTTTATACCGTGATAACGGTTTGCCTCATGTTTTTAGATATAGTGATATCTATGTTTTCTTTGATTTGTTGTTCGTTCATGATAGAAATTGATAATGAACGTAAAGCCGGAATTAATTGTTAATTAATTGGCTAAAGATAAAGAGGCATGTAAATTAATCTGGTTATTGTCGTTGTTGTAGTTGTTCTAATTTGAGGATAATCAAATTAGGGAAGTAAGCATGGTTATTTAATTGTGATAGCTTACTGATTAGGTATCCATGATTGGAGCCTACGGATAACAAGTCTGTTAATTCAATATGGATTAGAGAACAGATTATGTGGGAATTTCTAAAAGGGTTCTGAGTTACCCTCTTGTTTGTTAAAGGGCCGAGAGCCCACTTTGTGATGTTTGTTTTCCTGCTGCTTGTGCTGTGATGTGAGCCTGGATGGCTGTTGTGATATGTGGAGGCATGGAGACTTGTGGTTGTGGCAGCGGATGACGCCTAGTGTGGCGAGATGCATCGGGTTATGCATATGGGTGTCGGGGAGGACACCAAGGGTGATGGTATGAGATGAATGTGATGGTTTGATGTTGGTGGTTTGGTTTGGTTGCTTATCTGCTTTACTTTTCTCCACTGCTCAAGGCAGCTGGTCTTGCTTACCCTCTTTCCGAAGGAGGCGAAGACACGCGGGGTATGCCACGTGCTTTCCGTGTTTAGCCTCTCGATGGAGGAGGGGTCTATGCTCTTTCTATAGGCGGCAAAGACTCGACGGGTAGTATATCTACTCACCGTGTTGAGCCTCCTTTGTGTTTAGAAGCATAGGATGTTTTTCTAGAATGCCTGGGAATGTGGAAAAGTAATTCTGTAATGAATGTTTGATTAAATGGTGAAAATCCACGGGGATGGAGATGCTGGAATTTAAAGGTGATGTGAATCTTAAAAAGGAGCAGTTGTTTTTGAAAGTGATGCCAACTCAGTTTAATGTGGAATTGTTCATTCTTAATTAATGATTAAAGAATTAATTAACGTACAGTGGAATTGATAAATGAGAATGGAGTAATCTAATGAAGCTCTTCATTGTTTGTGTGCTTATAGGATACCTAGTCTTAGAAGTAGCAGCCTGGAGTCTGAGAGACGTTAGGTGCAGTTGTATCTAAGACTAGGTAATGCCCATAGTGTGGATGTGAGTTACTTATATATTCTGTACTTTTTGTGTTTCTATACGCTACTCCACCCTGTCGGTAAGGGCAACTGACACCCCGGGGATTCTGAGCCCTGGGGGGGTGTTTTCCCCAACATTCTGATGGGAGGCTGAATGGCTGACTACCCCCTTTGGCCCCGCTCTCTTCTCTTGGTAGATCTTAGTGCTGGTAGGCACAGTGGTTAGTTTTACCCATATATGTGTGTAGAGGGCTGTAATGGCTTGTGATTATTTCACACACATATATTCTGGATATAGTATCCTATGGACTACTATAGGTGTAACGTGTATAGGCTGTGATGGCTTGAGGATCCTTACTCGGTGTATGAATGTAATGGTTTGAGGTATAATACCCGACGTATGATACACGTTATGCGAGCTGTGGTGGCTCCCGGAAACTACCTGGTTACTTTTGGTTGTGAGGATTGTGTGGAGCTTAGCCCAGGTGTTTGCGGGCAAGCCTTTGTGGTGCACGAGGTGCAGATTGGGGAGCTTGACCCATGTTGATACGGGCAAGCCTTTGGAGAGAGATGCACAGGACGTATGTCGTTGGGGCAAAGCGGCAAACCAGTGGGGAAGTAGTAGCAGGGTACCCTTGATATTCTTTACTATATGCTATATTCTTGTATGCGTTACTTGGTGAGAGTAGCCATGGTGAGGTTGGGAACATAGTATACCTGGTTAGATAACGAGTTAGTTTCACTTGTTGTTCACTGGGCTTTAGCATGCTTTCTTTACTTTTGCACGAGAGTCTTGGGGAGGATCCTACTGAGTATACTGTTATACTCACCCTATGTACATATAAACTGTTTTTCAGGTCACTTGGAGCAGGTTGGAGATCAAGCTGGTTACTACTAGCTTGCGGTTGGAGGAGGAGCTGTTCGGGCTTGTGGTCGCTGCCGTTTTTCTTTCTTTTGGGTACTTTTAGTTTTCCCTTTCAGCTATAGTACTTTTGCATGACATTTCATATATGTACTTGGGTTTCTTTTATATTTCAGTTCTGAGTCGGAGTTGGTTGGAGTCTATTCTATCTCTCTCTTCTGCTTGTGTTCTCTTAGAGGGTAATGCCTCCCATTTGTGTGTGTATTATACCCTCGGTGCTAGTCGCCAACCCGGGGCCTACTGGAGGCGGGACTCGGGGGTCATTATCTCCCTTTTCACATTGCCGGCCCAGGAGGGGTACACTTTGTGGGGAGGGGGTCGTGACAAATAATAACACCCCTCAAGAATGAAGAGACACCTGCATGTGAAATAATAGGGCATGAGCAATTTCCAGAACATGATGATGTTTACGCTCGACCACGCCATTCTGTTGAGAGGTATCTGAGCAGAATGTTTGATGAAGGACACTGTGATCCTTGAGAAACTGATGAAGAGAAGAAGATATATATTCTCGTCCATTGTCCGAGTGGAGACATTTAATAAGCATGGAGATCCGAGTGTGAATTTCATGGTAAAATGTTTTGAAAATATCACACCTCAAAACGACCACAAAGGAGATAAAACCATGTCATGCGAGAGAAATCATCAATAAAAGATATATAATAATGGTACCCTGACTTGAGACCATGCAAGGATCCCATACATCGGAATGGATTAAGTCAGAAGGTTTAGACGCTCGTTAGCAAACAAGGAACATAAGACACACGATAATGTTTAGCAAACTCACAGGACTCACAATAGAAAGATAAGTGCAGGCTAAAAATTGGGGGCAAAGCCGATGTAAGGCCGAAGCCGGTGGATGACCATGACGAAAATGTAGATCCAGAGCATGAGTAGTGATGGACGAGCAAGCAAGGGATGACGGAGTATCGAACATGTACACCTCATCGCGAAAATGACCTCTACCAAGCTCTCGATTCGTCGACTGCTCCTAAAAAACACCAGTTGATTTAAAAATAGCAGCACAGTTCATGTCCTTTGTGAGCTTACTGATGAAGAGGAGATTAAAAGGACTCCGAGGAACATGAGCTATTGAAGCCAGACGAATACAAGGAGTCAAGGAGCAAGTGCCAAATCCCGCATTAGGGATTGTGGGTCCGTTAACAACAATAATTGCAGTGGCTCCGGTATACGGACGATATGTAGTAAGCATACCTGTATCACCAGTGAGATGATCAGAAGCACCAGAATCAAACATCCAAGTAGTTAGTGTTGTAATAGTGGGTTCTCTAGACCAAACTTGAACAATACTTTTCAATTACCATATCATGTATATAGTGAATTATTCATGATTTACTGTTACAATAATAGTGTTGATATTTCCGCGTCCACTATTTAAATGATAATGTTCATAGATTATTTGTCGTATCAAAATGTTATAGTAGTTCTCAGACTATAATGAGAACCTCAAGATACTATAACATCAATCTTAAACAAATGTTCTATGGTCTAGATACATCTTTCTGATTGGACACAGATGATGCCTAAATATCAGGTGCTGGGAGCTCATAAGCATTGAGTCTTCTTCTCATGATGTTCTCACTTGGTGATCTCGAGTAGATGGGGTAATGGGGACTGACCCGTCAATAGGAACACCACATGTTTTAGGTGTCATTGATAGTTCCTATCTGCGAACACGTGTAATGGTCTCCTGACTTGAGATTACTATCGATGTGTACCATTTGATCGCGTACCTTGATGCAAGACAAAACTATGACATTGATGTCATATCGAGGTAGCTTGCGTTGGGTGCGTTATTGGTGGTATGACATTGGTTGAATAATCAAAAAAGAATTTGTCTCTTTCGATATGAAGAGATATCTTTTGCCAAGTTGATCAGGATGGTAGTACCTTCACTAAATCCATGGCCATGGTAGAAGGTCAGTTTGTCCGGTTAGGTTAACGAACAATAAAGTAAGAAAGAATGATGACACGAAATGTGCGTCCTGATTTATGAGATATTGCGAGACAAATAGATTATATTACACAGTGTGTTCGTAGGAAGGTTGTCGTTGCTATGACTAATTCTTATCTCTTTAGGAGCTTTGATGAGTTGTTCAACTCCGCTCCTAGTCTGTGAACAGTATTGACTGCTATCGAGATAATGGCCTAGAGGGTCACACGCTAATTGTATTCAAAAGTATGACCTATTATGATGAATAAGACTTTAGGACATGATAGGCCCCACCATGAGGGAGATGCCCGAAGATATATGATCGCTAAGGAATAAATAAATTCATATTATTCGAGTTTAGAATAATTGGTATTGAATTTATTTATTAAATGTATTTACAAGTATTAAAGTAAATATATGAAAAATATTATACGAACGGATATTATTTTAATATTTAAGGTTAGTTTAATATTTGTGGGAATATTGAGTCGAGTTAATGACTCAATTTTATCACGTAATATATTTATTATATTATAAGTGTTAAAAATATAAATGATATTTATGACTCGGTAAAATAGTCATAAGATAACGTTTATAGTGAGTAATAAATATTCGGGGGCAGGAGACCCTTTTCGGGTATTTTAGAATCTCACTATAAGAGGAGGCTCATGCAATGTACTATTCACTGAACGATTCCAGAGCCTCTCTCTCCTCTCCTGCTTTCTAGAGAGAGAAGCATCCGATCCAAGTCTTCGATTGAAGTTTTACTTCACGGCGTCAGATCTCTGCGCTAGCATCCGAAATTCAACTATCGACACCCTTATATATTTTTGAAGCACATGTGGACAATTTAGAGAGAATCAGCTTCGGTTCCTTCTATCAATGATCGTCGACGACAAGCAGATGTCGAACACGTCTTCAGATCGAACTTGGTATTTTTTTATTTAATTTTGTGCTTAAAACTTCATGCGGGATCCTTGAGACTTTGTATTGGGCAGCGCTTCGCCGACGATAACGTCGTTACATCAATCACCAGTGAAAAATTTTAAATCCCCGACCCATCTGCTTCCGTTACGTGCCCCGGTACCAACCATTGGTATTAGCGCGATCACGTGATAATTTTAAGGCAATAAAAATTAAATTTGTAATAAATTAATTTAGAGGGCGTCGTTTCAGTCCCAACGCCGCAGACAACAAGTCGATCTAATATTGGATGACCTAGTTGCAGTCATCCGAAGTTATGAATGATTGAAATCGTGATTGCAGATATATTTTTGAAGAATGTTTATATATATATATATGTATACACAATTGAACAATTTTTGTTTTTTCGTTGAACCCCCCTGTTTCTTCCGAAATGCCACAGTTCTCTGGCCTGTGGGTCATAATTCCACCAATTTGCGGAATTGCACAAATTTTTCAATAACCTAAATGTCATAGGCTTGAAAAAAACGGCAAATCGGAAAAAAAGTTTTAAAAATGAAAATCCAAGTGGGGCGCACGTAGATAAACTAGACAAACAAAAAATGGCAAGTCAAAAGGGGCTATCTGGTGTTGTCGGCAGGCATTGTTAAAAAATAATAAAAAAACAAAGGGAAAAAGGCCCCCGTGCTTCGGCCAACTATCTCGCTTGCCCATCATCATGATCCCGTTGGGCCGACCTCCACCGCCTGGCTCGTCGAGCTCCATTGCCGACTTCTTCCCTTTGTCGGCATCCAGCTTGGCTAGATCTCGACGAGCCAGATCCCGGCCACCCATCGCTGCCTCGCGTGGTCCCTCGCCGTCGAACGGCCGCCGTCGCTCCCGCAGCGTACGCCTCCCTTGTCGCCGGTTTGGCCACCGTTGGCCCCTCCTTCGACATCGAGTCGATTGACGTTCGACCGCGCCGTCTACCCCCCCTCGCGGCCGGTGGTCCTCGACGCCACCATATCCTGATCAACCCACCTCCCTCGCTGTTGTTTGAGACGTCACCACCGTCCTCCTCTTCATCGTCCATGCTGGCCGATGCCCGCCGAACCCTGTCGGCCAACCCCCTGTCGCGATCTGGTGCCCCTTCTGTGGCCTCATCCCGCCGGATTGGGCGATCCTCGGTTAAGCCAGGTCGACCCAGTCCGAAATGGGATGGGGCAAGTCTTGCCCGACCTGCAGGGGCCTGGGCAGGTCTTACCCGACCCACCCTTCCATATCTAGGGCCGATATCCCTATCCGAGATTTTTCGGGGGTTGTAGGGGCCTGAGGATAAAATTATATATATATGTATATATTTGTATATATGTAAATCCACACACATATGTATATAAATATATATATATATTTCAAAATTAAGTTTAATTTTGAAATATAATTAAATTAATTAATGAGACCGAACAACAAATTTTTTGAATTAAAAAATAGGAGTGAATTATTTTAATTCATTAAAACCCCTCTCGAAAAGAATTTACTGCAAGTTTAATTTTGTTTATGCATTTAATTTATTTACACAAGTTAATGCGTACCGACTGATCATGAGCTTTAACTTGACCAATGCATGCCTGATATTTGTTTATTTATTTAATTAATTATTGCAACGCATGATTTGAAATAATTATATAATAAATGATGATCCGCGTGTTGTCTTTGCGTCATTATATGTATAATGGTCTGTGTGCCCAGATAAAATTATTTATCTGTATTCTGCATTCCCGAGATCCCCTCGCCTGCGTGCGAGTATTGTTGTATAATAAAGAGGACGAACAGTGGCGTAGTTCGCGCCGAGATTTTGACGACACACCGAATAAGAGTTTGATGCATTGGATGAGCGTGCGTTGCAACTCATGTCGCACATGGAGCGACTCAAGGAGTTACCCTTAGGGTCTTGGTTGATCCATTATTCACTCAATGGACCAACCATTAGTATCGGCTCATAATCACGTTGTTTAAATTTATTTATTCATGGTTTGTTATTTTATGTATGTATAGTTTATACGCGCGATCGCATAAAATAATAAGCAATCATGCAGAAATAAAATGAATATGTCATGAAATGAATGTTTTCTATTTTCTAAATGGTCAGTTGTGAGTGCGATCATATAGTACGTGCATATCCGATAGAAAATGATTCCATTCGTCGAGAAATAATAAAAACCCTTAAAAAAATATTAAGTCGTAATGCATCCCGTCCGAATTTGAATAAAACCAGGTGTACAAAGTGCTCATCAACCCTAGTTAAGGGTGCCTCTTACTACTGATAAGTTCTTATGAGAGTGATGGGTTGACTTAACCAAAGATGACATCAAAGAAGTAGTCATAGCTAGCTTGTTGCATCTTTAGAGACAAAACGTTGAGTAAATCAAGTTTATGTTTTCTAGAAGTTGGGACTTCACTCAACAGTTCGCCGTGAGTCAATGCGGTTGGCCAGTCAAACACCCACCTTGAAACTCTCCGAGTAGTGACGTAGCCATATCTTGGACTACAAGGAGAGGGATCCTATCTGCTAAAATACTCTATCGACTGAGTATTCCGAGTCTAGTGGTGAGAGCAACTAGAGTTCGATAAAATAGCAGGAGACATTTAATGATTTAATCGGTAATGTATAATCGGTAATTGTTATAGGATGTGAGTCCCATTGAAGTTGAGGTATCATGTTATCTTTACCATTCACTATAAATAAACACCAAGACCTCCCTTGGAGGCATCTTGGGTATTGGGTCCATTGTCCTCCATTTTAACATGGTATCAGTGCAGGTTCAATAACCCTAGCCCACCCTTCTCAACCGCTCCACCGCCCCTCCTTGTGCATCTCCCTCCCAGCGCGACAGCCTCCAACTATGTCCCACCCGACCTCACCCTTTGAGGCCAGCCCCTTCTCCCATCGGAGATCTCTCATCCCCGCTCGCACAACGCCGACGGCGCCGTGCCCTCTTTTTCCCAACGCCCCCCTTTGCACACCGCCCCCTCCTTTCCTGATGGCCCCCTTGCGCACCGCCCCCCCTTTCTCGACGATCCCCTTGTGCATCGCCCCCTTTCCTGACACCCCCCTTACGCACCACCCTTCCCTTTCCCGACGGCCCCTGTGCGCCCACCCCTCTGCACCTCCTGTGCGACACCTCCTTTGTGTGCCACCCCTCCTTGCGGGACGACCTTCATCGCGACTGCCCCTTCTGTGTCGCCTCTCCGGGTGCGATCTCTCTAGCCGCACCCCACCGCTATCCACGCTGATCTTTCTTCTATGACCTAATTGATACCCGAATGTTTTAGCTGTGCAATTTCAGCATCTATTCTCTACCAACTGTGCACCTTCAACACCTTGTCAACGTGCATTTTCAGCACACTATCTATGTCATCATCAAACACAACTGTTGCCCATGACGATACTCCAACAACGTGTCTATCCTAACAGTCCACCTCATGGGTTCTTGACTCTGGTGCCTCAAAGCACATCATTGGGGATGCAGGTATTCTTCGGTCATACAAATCAACCTCGACTGGAGGTAATATTACTGTGGTCGATGGTTCGACAGTGCAGATTACTGATTATGGGAATTGTTCAATTACGCTTGGCTTGACACTATCTGCTGTTGCCTTTGTTCCCAGTTGTCTCTTTAATTTACCATCAATTAGTAAACTTACAGCTCACTTACAGTGTCAAGCCATCTTCTCACATGCTTCGGTTATATTTTAGGAGCATTCGATAACTCAGGTGCTTGGTAGTGGACGTCTTCAGGGTGGTGTGTATGTGCTTGACTTGGCCCCAGCTCTTGCCTGTCCTGCCACCTTTACTGCACCCATTTTTCAAAAACTTTTTTCGGAGTTGGGACCTCTTCTTCCTTTTGAATGTGAGTTCTGTCACTGCGCAAAGCATCACCGGGTCACCTATGTTCTCCGATCAACCCCCCATGCATCCACTCCTTTTCATTTGGTTCATTCTGATATTTGGGGGCCCAGTCATAGTCCATCTAAATTGGGTTATTGATATTTTGTTACTTTTATCGACAGGTTTTCACGGATAACTTGACTTTATTTGTTGAAAAATTGTTTTGAAATCTTTTTCGTGTTTCGCTCCTATTATCAAGAAATCACCACTCAGTTTTCCGCTAAACTTCATTGCTTTCGTTCTGACAATGGTCGTGAATATTTATCTGGACCATTCCAGTCTTCTCGATGACCGTGTCATTATCCCTCAGACTTCTTGTGCTGACACACCTCAACAAAATAGTGTTGCTGAATGAAAGAACCGTTATCTGTTAGAAGTTGCTTGGGTGCCTTTATTTTAGAAGAAAGTTCCAATCGTTTTTTGGGATGATGCCATTCTCATAGCCGCCTATCTAATCAATAGACTTCCCTCGTCTGTTTTTCAGGGGAAGACACCCTTACATTCTTTATTTCCAACAACACCCCCTCATTCCCCACCCCTACACATTTTTGGCTGTGTGTATTATGTTCGAGATATTCGCCCTTCGATTACCAAGTTTGATGCGCGTGCTCTAAAATGCATCTTTCTTAGTTATTCCCGCATCCAGTGCGGATATCGATGCTTCTCTTTAGATTTGTGTCGTTATGTTGTCTCAGCCGATGTTTCCTTTGTCGAATCATCAGTTATCTCTGTTCTTGAGTTCCCACCACCATCCACTTCTCCTGATTCCGAAGTTATTTTACCATATTCTCTCGATACACCACTATCCCTATCTCTTCCTAGCACACCTGTTACCCTGCCACCTGATGTCGCTACCACACCTGACAACTCACTCGCTCCTGATACTCCATCACCAAAGTTGCCTATTGCGTTTCGCAAAGGCTCACGCTCCTGTCAGTCTTATTAGGGATTATCTGCGGCTACCTCACGAGTTATTGGGACACTAGTTGATCACTTGACACCATTTATTGTTGCCGAGGTCATATCTCATCCCGGTCGGTTATAGGCTATGTAGGATGAACTTCAGGCTCTGGACGCCAACCATACTTAGGATCTTATCCTTCTTCCTTTGGGTAAGCAGGTGGTCGGTTGCAAATAGATCTATACAGTATGCGTCAACGCTGATGGTTCTCTTAATCGTCTCAAGTCTTGTCTTGTTGCTAAAGGTTATGCACAGACATATGGAGTTGATTATTTTTGACACATTCTCTCTAGTTGCAAAAATGGTCTCGGTTCGCCTACTTATCTCTCTTGCCGCCTCATCTCACTGGCCTCTCCATTAGTTGGATGTTAAAAATGCTTTTCTTCACGAATTTCTTAACGAAGAAGTATATATGGAGCAACCACCCGAGTTTGTTGCTTAAGGGGGGTCCTCCAAGGTCTTCCGTCTTCATCAATCGCTGCAGCAGGAAGCATTCTTTTGGTGGTCTATGTGGATGACATTGTTATTACTGACAGTGATGCTGCTGCCATTGGTCGACTCTAGTTTTTTCTTCATTAGAACTTTCAAACAAAAGATTTGGATCCACTGCAATATTTTTTAGGAATTGAGGTCTCTAGATGTAACAAAAGAATTTTTCTATCTCAGAGAAAATATGTTCTTGATCTGCTGCAGGAGACTGGCATGACTCGAGCTGACTCGGTTGACTCACCCCTCGAACCTGGAGAGAGGTCAGTTTATACTAAAAGTGAACTGTTTTCATCACCCGACAGATATAGACGACTTGTTGGGAAGCTTAACTACTTAACGATGACTCGACCTGATATTGCTTATGCAGTTAGCAAAGTGAGTCAATTTATAGAATCTTCCACAAAAACGCAATAGGATGCTGTTCTTCGCATTGTTAGATATGTGAAAAAGGAACTAGGTTTAGATCTTCTATATTCTGATCATGGACATACAAATATTGAAGCATTTTGTGATGCGGATTGTTGGAACCCATTTAAGTGTAAATGGGTGAGTCCCACATCGGACTTACCCGTCCTGTATATTTGTTTCCTAATCTATAAAAGGATGTCCTCACCTCACATTGAGGTAAGGGGAATTCACCCACAACATGGTATCAGAGGGATTTTTATCCCGCACCCTCCCTCCCTTGCGGATTCCCGGCGTTCTCCCGGCCCCGCCTCTCTCACTCCTGCCCTAGTCTTCCCGGCAGGCCCTCCCTCCCGGCGCACCTCTCCTCTCCGGCCCTCCCTCCCGGCGCCCCCTCCCTCTCGGCGCCCCCTCCCTCCCGGCTCGCCCCTCCCGCTACGCCTCCACCTCCCGGCGCGACGCGGTTCCCGGCTCCTCCCGCTGCTCCTCTGCGCATCCCGTCGGCCCGCCCCTCCTGCGCGCGCATCCCTTCGCCGCGACTCCCGGCTGCTCCCGACGGCCTCCCGCTACTCCTGGCGGCCTCCCGCTGCTCCCGACGCCATCACCCGCGCGCCCCGCCGGTGGCCTCCCGCTGCTCCCGGCGCCTCCCGGCTGCTCCCGACGGCCTCCCGCTGCTCCCGGCGGCCTCCCGCTGCTCCCGACGCCATCACCCGCTCGCTCCGCCGGAACGCCCTCGGCCGCTCTGCTCTGCGCGACTTCCCGGCGCCTCCTGCTGCTCCAGCGCGACCCTCCTCTGCGCGCTCCCTCCCGGCGGCCTCCCGCTGCTCCCGGCGCCTCCCGCTGCTTCCGGCGCCTCCCGCTGCTCCCTGCGCCTCCCGCGCCTCCCTCTGCTCCCGCGGCCTCTCGCGGCTCCCGGCTCCCGGCGGCTTCTCCCGGCTCCCGGCTCCCCGGCTCCCGGCTCGCCCCGCCATCCCGGCGCACCTCCTCCCGGCGTCACGCCCTCGCGCCCAGCCCTCAGCGCCCCGCCCCGGCGTCTCGCCCTCGGCCTCGCCCCGGCGCTGCGCCCTCGCCCCCCCCCCCCAGCAGCTCCCTACCCGCTGCCCTTTCCCGGCGTTGCTCCCGGTTCGGCCTTCCGGCGCCCGGCGCGCCCAGGTCCAGCCCTGCTCTCGGCCCTGCGGCGCTCCTGCCCCAGCACCCGCGCCGCCCCTGCCCGGCCGCACCATCCTGAGCGCGACCCCCTGTCGCTGCTCCCTCCGGCCGCATCTCCGGGCCGCTTCCCTTCCACCGCCCGACTCCCGGCGAACGGGTCCAGCGC
Source organism: Viscum album (assembly GCA_963277665.1). Taxonomy (NCBI): domain Eukaryota; kingdom Viridiplantae; phylum Streptophyta; class Magnoliopsida; order Santalales; family Viscaceae; genus Viscum; species Viscum album. The sequence continues at coordinate 252,499,546 of OY728128.1, read as the reverse complement.
CCGCCCTCCATGGACGCGTCCTCCGTTCTTCCGTCCCTCATCACGGCCTCCTCCCGGCTTGTCGATGACCGGCTGGATGCCACTAATTTTTCCGTCTGGCGGAAGACGGTCTTGATGTCCCTCCGCGGCATGGGGCTTCATTCTCATCTTGAGAAACCCCCACCTGAACTCACTGATCCTAAGTTTGACTCTTGGCAGCTGGCGGACAGCAAAATATTCGCCCTACTGGTCAACTCCATGGACCGCTCCGTGAAGGATGTCACCCGGACTGCCAACACCGTCAAGGAGCTCTGGGATTCCTTAATTGTCATGTTCTCCGAGACCAATAACTTGGCCCGAGTCTCTGACGTTCTACAACGTCTCTCCCATATCCGCCAGCAGGATCGGACCTTCCCCACCTACTTCATGGAATGGAAGGGTCTCCGCGATGAACTACAGGAACTCTGGCCGATTCCTCAAACTCCGGCCGAAGCGCAGACTCAGCGGGACGAGCTCTGCCTATTCAACCTCCTGAATGGCCTCGCACCGGACTATGCCACGACGGCCACCGAGATGCTTGCCAGCCCGTCTACACTGGATATCCCGCAGGTCTATCATCGCCTGCAGAAGGCACATCGGGCCCTTGCACCACCCGTCCCCCTTCCTGATCACACTGCGCTCCTCGGACGTGGCGGTAGTCGTCCTCCCAGCCCTCGTGGGCGCGGTCGTGGGGACGGCCGACCTCGCCCCCTCTGCCAGCATTGCGGCAAGCTCGGCCATCTGGTGGACCGTTGCTGGGTCCTGCATGGTCGTCCTGAGTCGCACCCCCGCCGGGGCCAGACTGCGCTCCGTGATGCGCCCTCACCTGCTGCTCCTCTTCCCTCGTCATTGGATCTCTCCCTGGCTGAGCTCCAGCTGATTCACGATTACCGGTCCACCTCCATCGCGGGCTCTTCGTCGGCTTCTCTTGCCCATTCCGGTGGTCACACTGCCCTTGTCAGTCATCGTTCTCCGGCATGGATGCTTGACTCTGGTGCGTCCGACCACCTCACCGGGGATGCAGGTATGCTCTCCCACTACCGTCCCTATAGTGGATCCTCTGCCATCACTGTTGCTGATGGGTCCACTCTCCCCATAGCCGGCTTTGGCTCCTGTTCCCTCACCTCCTCCCTTCACCTCTCCTCGGTGGCTCATGTACCCCGGAGTCCTTTTAACCTGCTTTCCATCAGCAAACTGACCAAGGATCTCAATTGCACTGCTCTCTTTTCCTCGTCTTCTGTTTTGTTTCAGGAGCGGACGACGAACCGGGAACTTGGTAGAGGCCAGCTTCGGGATGGAGTGTACATGTTCGCTGGCCCGCCTTCCATCGCCTGCGCGTCTCTCCCTGCTCATGCCGTTGACCTCCATTCCCGGTTGGGCCACCCTTCCGCCTCTGCACTTCATCGACTCTACCCCGATATTAGTCCCCGTTTTTCCTTTCCTTGTGAGTCGTGTCGTTTTGCGAAACATCATCGCACCTCCTATCCTCCTCGAGTTGACACACGGGCCGCCAAACCCTTTGATTTGGTTCATTCTGATGTATGGGGTCCTTGTGCTACCTCGAGTCAATCTGGGTATAAATATTACATTTCCTTCATTGATGATTATTCCCGGATGACATGGCTTTATCTTCTTCGGGATCGGACAGAGGTTTTCTCCACCTTCCAGACATTTTTTCATGAGATCCAAACACAGTTTTCTATCCCTGTCAAATGTCTTCGATCTGACAATGGGCGAGAGTACTTATCCATTCACTTTCAGCAGTTTCTCCGCGCCCACGACATCATCCACCAGACCTCTTGTCCTGATACCCCTCAGCAGAATGGGGTGGCCGAGCGGAAACACCGGCATATTTTGGAAACCGCTCGTGCCCTCCTCTTCCACCGCCAGGTCCCTCTTCTCTTCTGGGGGGATGCCATCCTCACTGCTACTTACCTTCTGAATCGTCTTCCCTCCTCCTTACTTCAGGGGGAGACTCCCTTTCATACCCTGTTCCCCTCTATTCCTCCTCACTCCCTTCCACTCCGCGTCTTCGGATGTCTATGTTATGTCCGGGACACTCGCCCCAATCTCTCCAAACTTTCTCCCAAATCTCTTCGCTGTATTTTTCTTGGATATTTCCGCACTCAGCGCGGGTACCGCTGCTTCTCTCCAGACCTCCGCCGGTATATCACCTCTGCCGACGTATCGTTTGTCGAGACTTCTTCGTTCACTCTCCCCTCTCCTTCTCCTTCTCCTGACACTACCGTCGATGACTGCCTTCCGCTCTTCGTTCACCCACCTCTCATATCTTCCCCTCCCGGTCATCTCTTTGGCCACTTACTCCCGTCGTCCATCCGCTGTACCTCCCATCCCGGCCGAGGACCACCTTGTTCCTGCTTCGTCTGATGCTCCTGTCCCCGCTCCCGCGGACGAGCCGATTGCGCTTCGGAAAGGTACTCGCTCCTGTCAGACTACTCCTCTCTTTGTATCTTCCTACAGGGGTCTGTCAGCCTTGGAGACCGTGTCGCTTCCTCGGACAGTCGGTGAAGCAAAATCTCACCCCGGGTGGCTTGCCGCCATGAGGGATGAATTGCGGGCTCTGGATGACAACCATACATGGGATCTTGTTCCACTTCCGGTGGGCAAACAGGCGGTCGGTTGTAAATGGATTTTCACTATCCGTCTCAATCCCGATGGCTCTCTTTGCCGCCTCAAAGCCCGGCTTGTCGCCAAGGGATTTGCTCAGACGTATGGCATCGACTACTTTGAGACCTTCTCTCCAGTCGCCAAGATGGCCTCGGTCCGCCTTTTCCTTTCGCTAGCTGCTCATCATCACTGGCCGCTTCATCAACTGGATGTTAAAAATGCTTTTCTCCATGGCTTTCTTGATGAAGAAGTCTACCTCCAGCAGCCTCCTGGTTTTTCGGCCTCTGGTGCCGACCGCCATGTCTGCCGTCTCCGTCGCTCCCTCTACGGCCTCAAGCAGTCTCCTCGGGCTTGGTTTGGACGCTTCAGCACGGTCGTCACAGCCTTTGGCCTCTCTCGCAGTATGAAGGATCACACCGTCTTCTTCCGTACGACGGCGCATGGCTGTATCTTGCTTGTAGTTTATGTGGATGACATCATCATCACAGGGAGCGACTCCAGAGGCATCGCCAGCCTTAAGGCGCATCTTCACCAGCACTTTCACACCAAGGATCTTGGTCCCCTCACTTACTTCCTTGGCATCGAGGTCTCCCGGACTGCGGACACTATTTCTCTCTGTCAGCGCAAGTATGCTCTTGATATCTTGCAGGATGCCGGGTTGAGCACCGCCACTGCCGTGGACACTCCCCTTGAGCCTGGGGAACGCTCCCTTCATTCCGACTCGGAACCCTTTCCTCATCCCGAGAGCTATCGCCGCCTGGTCGGTAAACTCAACTACCTCACCATGACACGTCCTGACATTGCCTGTGCCGTTGGCAAAGTCAGCCAGTTCATGGAACATCCCACCCGCTCTCAGTGGGATGCTGTCCTTCGCATTGCCAAATACATCAAGAAAGACCCTGCCCGTGGCCTTCAGTACTCCCATCATGCTCACATGGATGTTGAGGCCTTCTGTGATGCGGACTATGCCGGCTGCCTCGCTACCCGCAGGTCTACTTCGGGTTTCGCCGTGTTCTTTGCCGGCAATCTCATCTCTTGGCGCAGCAAGAAGCAGACTGTCGTCTCCCGGTCGAGTGCCGAGGCCGAGTATCGGGCCATGGCCACCGTCACTACTGAGATCCTCTGGCTTCGTCATCTCCTCTATGAGCTCGGTTTCCCCGCATCGACTCCTGCTCATATCTGGTGTGACAATCAGGCCGCCACGAAGATTGCATCGAATCCCGTCTTCCATGAACGGACGAAGCATATCGAGGTGGACTGTCACTTTCTCCGCCACCATCTGGAGCAGCACCATATCGGCTTCGGCCATATCCCGACGGCCGATCAGCTTGCCGATCTCTTCACCAAGGGTCTTCCCGGAGCTCGCCTTGAGTCTCTCACTACCCGGCTGGGTATTCACAGCCTCCCTGGCCCAGCTTGAGGGGGAGTCTGAGATGATCCTGTGTCTTTGTTGTCTTTTTCTATTTGTGGGACTCTATCCAATCTGGGCATGTCCAGCTTGAGGGGGAGTGTTGGAACCCATTTAAGTGTAAATGGGTGAGTCCCACATCGGACTTACTCGTCCTGTATATTTGTTTCCTAATCTATAAAAGGATGTCCTCACCTCACATTGAGGTAAGGGGAATTCACCTACAACACGGATTATGCTGGATGTCTCTCTTCTAGGAGATCTATGTCTGGTTTTTTGCAGTACTTGCTGGAGGAAATTTGATCTCATAGCGAAACAAGACGTAGATGGTTCTCTCGATCAAGTGCATAGTGAGTATCGTGTCATGACATATGTGACTGCAGAGATTATTTGGGCACTTCAAGAAATTGGGTACACGATCAAGAAACCGTCACATTGGTGTGACAATCAAGTTGCTATCAAGATTGCCACAAATCCAGTCTTTAATGAGCGGACAAAGCATATTGAAGTTGACTGTCATTTCGTTCGAGCATGGTTATTATTGGCGCGCGCCAGGTAGTGGTGCGCCATGCCATGACTCATCTAAGATGGCTCACCGTGGCGTGCCTCATGTTGCGTTATGGCGTGCAGTGGCGCAATGCACGCCATTGTGCCTTATTGATTTTTTTTTTGCATTTTTTTGACCTTCCAACTGTACGCCCCAATTGAAAATACCTCTTTTGTGGTCAAACGATGACCTCCCCTTCCGACGTTACGCAACACTCTACTCTTCCCGTGAGCGCAACGACCCAACCGGTGTCAGACCACATCGACCGCCATGACATAGCCGAGATCCCTCGACCGTCGCAACCCAGCCGACCGCGACCCTATGTTGTGCACCATGACGCCTGCTTTTCCAGAGCGTCTATAAATATCCAACCCTCTCGACCCTAATACGTTTTTCATTGATTTAAAGGCTCCTTGGTGACAATTTTTGCTCTCCCCCCCCTTCCTGTTGGTGGATCTTTGTGCCGGTTGAAAGCTTGGGTCTCCGTTAGGTGGAGTCCGGTTCTCTAGGATCCTATCTCTTCCTCTCCCATCACCGGTCTAGAAGGCAACAAGGTTTTCATCGATCTTGAGGTAGGTGTCTCTATCCTATGGTCAATCCTTTGGCATGCCTTCTGTTCTTATGAATGCTCTCCTTTGGTTTTGATTTATGAAATTGAATGATTGATCTTTGGTGGCAATGGAAAGTGATTTCAAAATGGGTTTTCTTTGAAAACTAGATTTTATGCATTTGATGTGTTTGATAAAATACCTCATAGATGGTTTGAAATTGGAAATGGGTTTCAAAGCATGGAAGCGGTGTAACATTGCTATAGAAAATGTTTTATGAAAATGCGGGCATGAAAATGAAATGACTTTGCCTTGGAAAATGTTTATGAAATATGTTTTTGGCTTCTTGAATGTAATGATGATGTAATAACACATTGGGAGACCTTGGGATACGGGGGAAAACAAAACATAGATGAGTCTTAGAGGAGTAAGCTATCTCTAAGGCGGGTGCCCATGATGCCATGGTTGCTAGTGGGTAACCTTTACCGAGGAACTGAGGCTCACAAAGTTTGGATTCACTTCGACCAGTGTTTCTTGTTTGTCTTAGTTGTGTACACCATCGTGTTGTGGATTGCCCTTTGATGCTTTGTGGATACATTATGTGCATGTTTATTGATATGCTTATTTGCCCACTTGATATGGATATTGATGTTTGAAACCTTCATCTGCTTATGCCCCGTGGATATATGTTATGCCATATTGCTTTGATTATTAGAATATGTCATGTTTTTTAAAAGAAAACCAAAGGACGATTTTATATGGAAAATGAAAACGATTTCTTTTGAAGTGTTTTGAAATATGTTTTATGCAAGAACTAATGGATGCATGTGGATAGATATTGTATAGATTCTTGGTGGAATCCTACTGAGCTTTAGTGCTCACACCCTACTTTTGCCTTTGGGCGTCTGTAGCCTTGGTTTTGCAGGATACAGGTAAAGGGAAGAACACCATGTAGAGGACAATTCTCCTGGATCGTGTTGCCTTTCGGTGGGTTGGGATGGTGGTGACATATGGTCACATGGAGATTGACCTATGAGTTGCTTCGGGTTCCATTTTGTTGGTCTTCAGTTTGTTTATCTAGACCTTGCTATCTAGTTGTTGGATGTTACTCTTATGGTTTGATTGTTTGACATATGATGTGTTTTGGATATCTGCTGTGACACTTTGATTGTTTATATCTTATCATATTTCCGTTGAAGGTGAAATCGTTCCAACGTTTCTTTCTATGATACTCTGGTGCTTGTCGCCAGCTAGTGGCCATTGAGAACGCGCTTTGGGCCTTGTGGCTATCTTAGCCACACCATGCATGTCCTACTATGAAGAGGTGAAGTGCTATTTGAGCGGAGAAACACCTAGAAGTCGACAAAGAAGAATGAAATCATATCCTTCATCGCAAAGAAAAAAATGTTTCTATGGATATTGTTTTCATTATTCTAATTTCAGACAGAAATGTGTAGATTGCAGGCAAAGAAGAAATGGTTATTACCACCGTGGAAGTCAAATGCAAGTGAATCCAAACAACCTGACAAGGTTGCATTGAAAAATAGATACTCCCCATTGGATGAAGAAGATGAGTATGATTATACCATCTCTGCTAAAGAGAAAGAGGAGAGACCATCTTATGCCTCAACTCAACCGAGCATCTCATGAAAGAAAAAGAGAGAAGGCTAACTTGATTGAAAATTTTCTCAAAGCAACAAAGAACAATAACACTCAGATTCTTGATGGTGGGTGTTCATCCCACGACTGGAAATATGAACCTGCTAAAAAATGTGAAGCCGTTTGACGGAACAGTGCGTTTCAGCAACGATGGAGCTTTGAAAATCAAAGGGAGTGGCAATACCCCCTGAGTGTGAGTCAACTTTGTGACTCTAGACTTGAGGTTACATTCAACAAAAGGGGTGTTTAATCAAAGACAAGACCGACGAGTCTCTCATGAAAGGCTGGAGGACACCTCGTAATCTATACGAGGTGGATGGCAAAGAAAACACTCATCTCCTTACTGTTGAAGAGGTGAACAACTTGTGGCACTAGAGGCTTGGCCACATTCACCAGCAGAGCATGAAGAACTCATTCAAGCTAAAAACTGTAGTGAATATTCCAAAATTGAAGTGAGATTGTGAAAAGACATGCGATTCATGTATGCGGAGAAAGCGAGAAGTATTTGAGTGCATGGAGAGGTATCAAAGAGTCGGAAATGTGACCGGACACACAATCAAAATCTTGCGATCCGATAATGGAACATACTACACATCTATTGAAATGGAGAACTACCTCAAGAAACACGACATTAAACATGAGATTTCTTTGGTAAGAACTCCACAACAAAAATAGTTGAACAGAGAAATCGTTTGGTGAACAATATAGCCAAAATATTGCTCACTGAAAGTGGTGTCTTTGGCTACTACTGGAAGGAGGCTATACAAGCTGTGACGTATACTCAAAACCAGGTAGTGTTGAGCCTAGGGGAGGAGATAACACCCTATGAAATGTGTCATGGAAGGAAACCCTCTCTCAAACATTTTCGAGTTTTTGGAAGCAGATGAAGAAGTATTTTTAGGCTACCCAACGAAGAGTAAGGCCTACAAATGCTATAGTAAAAGGATGAATAAAATTATGGAGAACGATGATGTCAAAGTCATTGAAGAAAAAAATGGAAAATCTGTGGATCCTACATTGTATAGAAGGATAATTGGAAGCTTGTTATATTTGATTGCAATATGACCCAGATATCGTTTTTGCAACATGTTTGACGACCCGTTTCGAAAGTAATCCTAAGAGGATCTCAAAGCAGTTAAACGGATCACGAGGTTAGTAATGTGAAACGGGCAGGTTGGGGTAGGGCGGGCCAAGTCCGTGTGGGCTTGAGCTCACGCGGGTCAGAACCCGCAAAAGCCCGCATGTAAAATAGGTGGATTTATCTAGTTCGCCCCGCCCCACGACGGATGCAGGCAAGCTCGCAGTCAACCCACATTCTTTATTATTTTTATCATTTTTTTAATTTGCACGTAAAAACATGTGGCCAACCCGCCTCACTCCCTTCTCCCTTATTTTTTTCACTATTATATTTTTTTCTTGGCCCCTTCTCCATAAATCCAATTTGCCCCACTTTGTATTTTTTGTTTTTGTAAGTTTAATAACTTTGTTATAATTGTCATCCCCATCTATGCTCCTCTACACCTAAAAACCTACCACACTGTGCGCTTGCCAACAACCTGGATCGCGGCCACCTCCTTCCGCCAATCAATCATTGCTTCGAACCACTGTCGACCGTCATTGTTCTCGTGAGCTCCGATAGTAACATCGCTTCCGTCTTGCTCTCTCTCACTCACTCTCTTCACTCTCTCAAACGACACCATTCAGGGAACACCAAGCCTACGATCAAACGTTTCCGTTGCTGCCTCCCTCTGATCCTTTTCCGCATGCAAGACCACCATGGCGAAATCACCACTCGTGGGCCAACCCGTATTCGTACGGGTAAACTTACACAAGTTGGCTGCCCGTGTGGGCTGTTATAATTCCGTTTTGAATGCATTTTTTTAATTAACCCCCCCACCTCAAAAATACCTGAAGAGGATTTTTTGCTAACAACATATGGTACAACTGGTGGACACAAGTATGAAGATATATGTGTTTGATAGAGATTACGTCTGATCCTTTGTTGTTTGAGTAGCATTGATGGTTTGTTAGAGGCCACTCTTTGGTTTCATTTATGAATTTGAAAATTCACGATTGTTGTCATGCTACAAAGACCTATGAGATCACACTTTGTGGTTGTGAAAATGAGGATCAAGTTTATGAAACATTGAGAGCTACTTAAAAGCGTTTTGGAGGATATCTAGAAGAAGTTTTGGATGGATTTTCACGAATTGTTACATATGATGTAACATATTGTGAAAATGAATGATAGATTTTTCAAAAGGAGTTTTGGATATGATTTCACGAGTTGTTGTGGCATAAGGTGAAAGTGTGCTAAGTCTACGAAGCTTTAGAGCAAGTGAGAGATTGTTAGAAATTATGCACTAAAGGTCGACCATCCTTATGTGCATCACGACGTAGTGTAAGACACTATACCGCGGTGGATCATGCATGTAATCTTCGCATCATGCAATAATGTGCTGGATCCTTCGATCTTCCATTCCAAATGCTATCATTATTGGTTATTCATCATTTGATGATGAATTTGAGGAGTTTGAATGTCTTGCATGATTGTTGAAACATATGGAGCATTCCAATTAATATTGGCTGAACTTTTCTTGTGGCCTTTATAAAGGCGGTTCGATCCTCCTATGAGGTGCGCGACATTGTGAAATTCCTTAGCCGAAGTTATTTCCAGCTCTCATTCCCTTCATTCAATTTGAAGGTTCTAGCATACCGTGGATGACAGGGAGATCCTTTCCGAGCATCGGGAGATTCGTGCGATATGTGGATATCTTAGGAGGGAGGAACCTGTTGGTTGCTTCTCAGTGATCTACATCAAACTTGTGTGGACGAGCTTGGATTGACCGGTGGAAGGTAAACCATTCGTTTTATTATTCATTACAAACGCATGGATAGATCCTAGCTGTTTTTGGGTTTTGGTGTTCTCTTCCATTGCGTTTACGATAAGTGTTATCCCTCCAAAACCCTTCAGATAGGTCATTTGTAGGGCATTTTACATGTTATGTAATTGACAGTATATGTATACCTACAATCACTTTTGGCATCATCTAAGATTTTTCTTCTATGTAGAATGAATAATCATTATTTTTTATATTGGTCTGTTTTGTAAGGTCAAATGTGAAGATTGCATGCACAGTGCTGCCATAATTAACAAATCTGATACATAGTAAATAAATTTTTAATCAAGGTTTACTGTAGGTAACATTCAGGGTTTGTTGCACATTTCAAATGAGCAACTTCGCATCCGTTTCGCTATCTTACCATCAATGATCTTGAGATCTATCATCCATTTAAGAAAAACAATCAATGCATGATCCGCCCTAGTGAACATATTATTTTCCAATTTTAATATTTTCCAATTGGGATCATGTAGAGCTGGACTCATGACGTCTTGGTTGAATACCTTTTTCCACATTATTTGATAGCCATGGATAATCAGTGAGAAATGTTATTTATTACTAATTAATTGTAAAGCTTTTAAAAATATTTCTAATCTGAATATTGTCTTTGGGGTTTGCTCAGTAGACACGCTTCAACTTCATCTACAAAATAATTTTTAGCTACGTCTCACCTCAAATTGTCTTCTACAGTTCTCTTCCATTACATTCATTTCTGCCCATCCTGTTTTCAAAATTCGTCAAATGTCCAGGATTGCCCTCTTTATTCAGATCTCTGACTGTAAAGATCCTCCTTTGCTGGCTTTCTTCTGATTGTGAACAGTTTAATCAAAGGCGCTTGCTTCATGTGCCACCGGGTCCAGTGCCTCTCTGGTAAAGAAAGACACCGTGTTCACCGAGGCACGTGTCTTTGGCGTCTTTTGCTCTTCTTTGGCAACCGAAAATGGTTCTTTTGGGCGACTGGTTGAAGATGTTTCTGAACATAAAATATAAAATGCCCAACTCAATTAGTTAAAATTTAATGGCTTCTTCTAGTTTAGCAAATTGTAAAGCCCTGCCAAAAGTACAATAACTTTTTAGTTCAGGAAAATTAAAAAGCTCAACTTAATTATTTATTTCATATTGGATTATCTGTATAAAAGATAGATTAATATTTTAGGGTTTTATCAAACAAATGAGATTAACCATGTGATGAGGAAGATGCTGAAGATGAACTTGTATTCCGTAACGAGAGTGAAGAATTAAATTGGTATATTGTAGCCAGGAAAACGGTTGCATGAGAAACAAAAAAGTAAAAATAGAATGCAAACAAAAAAGGTCAACTCATCAAAATCAAGAATCAAGGCAACAAAGAAAAAAATGCAACTTTACTTGACATGGATGATTTAGTGACTAGTTCAGATGAGATCGAAGAAGATGTTGAATGATATGAAACCAATGAAGGAAAAGATGAAAGTGATGATTGTTATGTAAAAAATGAGAGTGGGAGGAAATAGAAGTAAACTGTGTATTTCGAAGTAGCAGCAGAATTACAGTAGCAAAAAACTAGCAGAAATACAACAATGGAAGGAGAGAGTGAAGAATGTAGAACCCGTGGAAGACCACTTCCAAGAGCCTGGTAGAATCCTCCCAAGGATTGAGCCCTGCAGCAGCCAGCTGGTAATCCTTCAGAATGAATCCCCTTCCTAACACTGTCCCCATTTATTTAAAGGCCCTCCCAGCCCCCTCTAACAAACTAACTGCTTCAGGTGGTCCCCCTCCCGGCCAAGAATATTCCCCTCTCCTCTAACAGCCCAACAACCTCCAACCAAGAATATTCCCTTCTCCTCTAACAACCCAACAACCTCCAGCCAAGAATATTCCCCTCTCCTCTAACAGCCCAACAACCTCCAGCCAAAAATATGTTGGATTGGTGTTGCGCGATCTGGTTGGACCGAATGCTTGTGGCCCGCAACTGTAGCAGTGCGAACTTTGGGGTCAACTGGACTGTAGCACTTTTGACTTCCAGTCGGCAGCCACTGTAGCGCTTTTGACAAAGCTGGCCGCCGTTCACTGTAGCGACGTGGACTCACTTTTTCGAATAATGATCGTCTTCTCCATTGTTTTATAGTCCATTTTCGGGTTAGGGTTATTGTCGAAAAACCTCTGTAATTTGTGCTCCCAATATTAGTGAAATTCTGCCTCTCCAGTGGACGTAGGGATTATTCCCGAACCACGTAAATCGCTGTGTCCTTATTTTGCTTTCTTTCTTTCGTTTTCTCATTTCTGTCGTTGTGTCTCCCGGCGATTTCGCAACAAAATATTCCCCTCTCCTCTAACAACCCAACTATGAACAGCCCCCAATGAGTCCTCAACAACCCCCTGCCAGCCTCTTTTCCTATTATTTCCCCCGTGCTGAAAAACCACGTTGTCCTCAAGGTGGATCTCTATTACTTGGCTTGGCCCTGTGCGATGATGAAACACTTTCCGGTGTGGTGGTTCTTGCTCTCCTATCCGGTCTCTAATAGCACAATAAGACCTCTTTTCTCCATAAATTCCAGCCAACCCCTCAGCATTAATTTTCACTGTTTTTTTCTGTTTGGGATGCCCAACATTTGTAGCAACCCTTGGCATCACACTGTTTACTACACTTTCCTCATCAGCACTTTGCAAGAAGTCTTCATCCTTGTTGTCAAAAATTTCTGCTGCAGCCCCATGGACAAAAGAATGATAGGCATGCCCCTTTCCCAAAAGCAGCCACAACACTGTCCAAACTCCAACTAGTGGTGCCCAACAAAGAAGATCAAGAAGATTTGCCACAACCACCAGGACTACAAAATTAACACAACAAGAGGAAGCTTGTCCTGCCCAATATGAACCGTTGGTTGAATATGTGCATGAGTTGTAGACCGAGATATCTTTCCATGGCCAACATGCAGTGCAATTGAAAAAACTCTGCAGAAAACGTACCCCTGGTGGTGGCCTTGGTGGCTGCCTAAACATCAACCCCTCAGCTGCTACCCTAGCTGCTGATGTAGCATGCTTAACCACTTGGACAACATTGCAACTGGCAAATGCGGTTGTGACAATGTCAGGGTGAAGCGCCCAAACTGCTCTAGTTTCTCGGCCCAATCCGGATTGGTTATTGAGATCACCAGCAGGAAGTCCTACCTCTCCATATGCCCCGACCAGCTCCAAGTAAGTCTCCGATGCCCAACGGCTCCTGTTTCCCAACAGCCTTCATTTCCTTCATTTCAATTGTATCCCAGCAGCCTTGACTCCCAGCAGCCAAACCCCCTCTGGGTATGCAGTTCTTGTTTGTCCAATCCTTTACCCGAACAACAACACAACCTCAAAAAAAAAACAAGGCACAACAAACAGATCTGCAAGGCCCTGCTGCCACCGCAGTGGTAAGATAGCCCGACTCCCAAACAGACATGTTTCCATCAGGCTGTTGGTAAACTAAATCAGTCCACTTCAACCCATATTTATGCAGCAGATTTGAGTTTTCAGTCAAGTGGTCTGTCCTGCAAAGTTGCAAGCATTTTTCAAAGGGTCTGATAACAACTTTGGTTGTTCGAACAGTCAGTGCATCACCAAAATCCCAATAAGAGTTTGTAGAAGGAAATATCATTGGCACTATAAACTCTACTACAGATGTCACATCTTGTCCAACATCAATTACGGCTATGACAACTTTCAAATGATGAGATTTTTCTTTTATTTTTCCTTCTATCTCAACTGACACAGCAGTATGTTTAAGGTCCCCTTGGCTTTCAGCAAAAACTGGTGTCAAATTGTTTCCCAGATCCACGTCATATATGGCTGCAACTGGCGCTGCTCTTACGGCCATCTGGGCAAAAGAGTAGCGGCTTCCTGTGTTTAGACCATGTCCGGAGCCCACTTGAGCGGAACAATCCACTGGTATGAAAAGTCGGCAGTAAGTAGAGGTTGGCCTAATCCCAGAAACAGTAATACTTTCGGTACCTGCAACAAGAGAGAAATAGGAGCAAAGTGCATACACTGCAATCACCTCCAAATAAAACTCCGCATGTGGAGGAGTAAAACCAGAGTTAAAGGCCCGAGAATAGGCAGTGCCCCGCCCTTTAGTGGCAGGGCTTGAATATGCAGCAGCAGTGGACACTCCTTCTATAGCTAAAGCATTAGATTTATATTGAAAGACCTTCTGAAACAGCGGTATTTGATCATCCGAGCCTCTCTTTCGGCCCCCTCCAGTTTTTGTTACTAGTCGTCCGTAGCTCCCAACAGCTGCCGGTCGAACTGCTCGCAGGCCCTTGTTTTCAGCCCCAACAACCACATTTTTTGTTTTGAACCGCTTGCCCAACTCATTTGTTGTCTCAGACTCAAACTTACTTTTCGACTCACCCACGGTAAGAAATTCATCAAGCTCAAACAAACTAAAATTCGGTCCAACGTATACCACAACAAGACGTTCTGGACTGTTTTCAAGCTGTTCCTCCAGCTCTTCACTGCTGATCCTTTTTTGTCTAGCTTGAAAACTACTCAAGCCTTCTTTCTCTCCATTCGCAGTCATTTGATGCACTTCCATGCTAAAATACGAATCAGATATTACCTCGTTAGAACTCACCAGTTTGTTTTCAAGCCGCTGCTCCGCCGCAGGATTGCTACCAAACGTGCAACACCTTTGTCACTCCGCTTTCCAAAATTTGAGCAACGAGACTCTTGCGACTCCAGCTCTCGTGCTTCTTCTCGCAAGAACATCAGTTGTTCTTTTACATTCGTAAGCAGTTCTTGTATCACAGCCGCTTGAGCCTGCATAAATCGTACCTCTGTAGCAAAATTTGACTCCATCCTAGACTGAAGACAAGCCTACACAGCACTCGGTGTCCACTCTTCAACGTACTGGATCCCCCACGTCCAAACTTCACTGCAGTGATGACTGTTCTACAGCGGCGTTCAGCTCCCTCTTCCCAAGCAGCGAACGACTCTCTGACGCAGCTACTCCCCAGCGGAGTCGCCAATTTGTTATGTAAAAAATGAGTGGGAGGAAATAGAAGTAAATTGTGTATTTCAAAGTAGCAGCAGAATTACAATAGCAGAGAACTAGCAGAAATACGGCAATGGAAGGAGAGAGAGTGAAGAGTGTAGAACCCGTGGAAGATCACTTCCAACAGCCTGGCAGAATCCTCCTAAGGATTGAGCCCCGCAGCAGCCAGCTGGTAATCCTCCAGAATGAATCCCCTTCCTAACACTGACCCTTTATTTAAAGGCCCTCCCAGCCCCCTCTAACAAATTAACCGCTTCAGGTGGTCCCCCTCCCAGTCAAGAATATTCCCCTCTCCTCTAACAGCCCAACAACCTCCGCCAAGAATATTCCCCTCTCCCCTCTAACAGCCCAACAACCTCCAACCAAGAATATTCCCCTCTCTCCTCTAACACCCCAACAACCTCCAGCCAAAGAATATATCCCTCTCTCATCTAATAGCCCAACTATGAACAGCTCCCAATGAGTCCTCAACAACCCCCTGCCAGCCCCTTTTCCTAACAACGATGCTTATAAATTTGAACTAAATAATTTAGAATTAGATCACTATAATGATGGACTTTAGGGTTTTTTTTTCATATAATTTTATGGAACTTAAATGTTTATCTTATTTTGATATTTTGTCCGTGACTTAACTTTTATGGTTGAATTTTATTAATATGCGTACTTTTAACTTGATTTTTTATAAATCTAATCACAAACATTTTGAGCGGGTGCATATATTTTACCCTATTCTAATTATTTACTTCAGTTGGGCATGTGCCTTTGTTGTGCCTCTCGTGTAAGGTGTTTGTAGTGCTTGACGCCTTAAGGGTGCCTTTCGCCTTTGACTACCCTGATTGTGAAGTTTCTTGACAAATCACACAATAGGGAAACACTTTCATGTTGCATGGTTGTTGATAGAAAGCATTTTTAGTTTGCAGGGTGAGCAATGACTTTTTCTTGAGAAGGTAATTCTGGCATTTTGTTGTAGGCTTGCAAGTCAATGAAATTGAGCCATTTTGTCAACATGAGATTAAGGTTTATCAGGAGTGTGTGGAAAAAAGGGTGAGATGGTTATCATTTTTGTTTGAATTTCTTGCTGTCAAGAAAAAAAGAAAAAAAGAAAAAACAGTTGTGTGACAGGTGCTGTGAAAATTTCGGAGCATCAATTTTAAAAAATTTGATCTACAGGACAAGGAGCTGAGAGAGCGACTTCAGCATAGCAAGCTCAAGCTGGGGCTTTCAATGCCCCTCAAGGAAGCGAAGGAAAGAGCTGGCCAACTTGAATCCGATATAGCATCATTGGACAGGTATGCCTTTTTGAATTATTAATGAGCAAAAGGTGAATTGGATGGTTATTGAGTTGGCAGGAGTCGACAAAACATCATGTGTTTATTTGAGATTACTGAACTGTTTTCAATTGGTAAGCATTATATTACTCTTAACTTCCCTTCCAGTTTAGATAATTTGGGCTCGCTACAAAAACAGTTATTCCTGATGTCTCGCTAAATTGCTAGTCAGCGATGTTTTAGCTGATTATTTCAGCGGATGAATTAATGATTTTTTGGCGAGATTGTGATGAAATGATTTGATAAAAACTATTTAATAAAAACATGTAGTGGTTATGGAATTAGAGATATGCAAATAATGTGTTTATCTTTTTTCTTTGATGGATTAAAAATTATTATCACCATGAGAAATTGAATATACACATGATCAATATTGTCAGATAATCATATGATAATTCCAGCCTTACTTAATCCCTGGTCCGACATTAGTCAGATACCGGAATTAGCGACGGCTTTGCCATGGAGAATGAGCAGCAAATCACTATAATGGTCATATAGTTTTACACTAATGTTGGTTTCATCTTCCCTAAATAAACCCGGTTCATTTAGATAGGAAGAAAATGTTTTTATGATGGCGCAACAAAAATCCAATTATGATAAATTAAAATAAGCCAAGAGGAAGAAAATGTTGCGGAAACACCAGGAGTCGCAATGACAGAATAAGTTTGCAGATAAAAAGACAAAAGAAAGAATCGCACAAGACACTAAGATTTATGTGGTTTGGGAAATGATCTCTACGTGCACAGAGAGGCAGAAATATCACTATGATCTGGAAGCACAAATTACAGGGAGTATCTCAGAGTTTCAAGCACACAGAAACCCTAGCCCGAAATGAGGTAAAAAAGAAAATGAAACACTATTCCACCAACCACACAAAAAGTTCGTTGTGTTAAATTGAAAGGTGGTCGGAAATCTGCATCCCTACAATGCCACGGTCATCGAAGTCCAAACTGCTACAGTGACCGGCGTCTGGAAGTCTGTGAAGCTACAATACCACTGTCTGTGGCGTCTGGTCAGCTCTGTTATAGTCGGTTAGAGTTGCTACTGTGTCTCAAATTTTGGGTCGGCGACCTTCGACCCTCAAAGCTGGGGCGCGTTGCCCCCTGCAACCCCCAACGAGCTCACTGCGAAACTCAACCCGCGAAGTTGCAACTTGGTGCGCAGTATGGGCCGCAAGCATTCGGCTCAATTATTGGAATACGTTACAATATCATAACTCTCACACTTAATTTCTTAGCCTCTCATGGCCATGGGAGTCAAAAAGAAGATGAGTATGGACCCACTCTTTCCCATGGGTAGAAGAGTTTTAAGAAGTAAGGTGAGAGAAAAAAGAAGAGAATATAAGTAAAATGGAAAATAATTATATTAAGATTAACCAGGACTAGATGAACAGCAGTTGAACCGTCTCTCTAGCTTCTCCTTTTTTTTTTCTGGCCGGACTGCACAAGGCCTCTATTTATAGCAGTTTGTAACTACACGGTGTAATTCAGTCAACGACTGTTTTTCCCAGTTTTCCACATGGTAACTCGTCGAACTTTGACCTTTGACAGTCAGTGGCGGGTGGGGTAGGCGGTACACGGCGTGTCTGCCACCACCCACATGGCGTGCGGTGTCTGCATAGGCCACCAATCATTTAAGTGATAGGTGAGGTACATGGTGTATCCGTTTCCACCTACATGGCGTGTGGTTAGGGTGGCCGTTGACGTGCTGTTTACCTGGGTCTAGTTATGTGCCCTTCTTTGATACGAATGAAGGGGTAGCGGCCTTCTGTTTGAGGCTGTTGCTGGTTAGGGTACTGCTAGGGGCAGTTTTGTACTTTCCATAGTAGATAGGGGCTCTTGCAGTGGTTGGGTGTAATAAATGGGGTCAGGGGTAGTTGGTGGAGGGCACAGATATTATTTCAGTGGCTTCAACTCTCTGCTGTTGTGGAGGCGTCGGCCTTGGCCCCAAGGGAGTGTCTTAGGGGAGTTCTACCGTTTCTTCCTCCTCTTCTCCTTTCCATTTTCCTTCTTCCTTTCTTCTTCTTCTGTCCTTCTTGTAATTCCTTCGCTGTTAATAGAAATCATAAACAATTCCTCTTCCAAGCACCTACGATCCTATCATTTGGTGCTTTCATTGAGAGCTTTCTGTGCCCCTGGTGGATCGTGGTGATTGCAGATGTGGTTGGAGATTAGAGTCACGACAGTGGAAACAATGATGCAAGTTGAAACAGAGGGGCAACAACTTCCGTTGACTATGGCGGAAGCGATGAACGATCTCCAGCGAGCGCCAAGTGAGCTGAGGATATTTCTGCAGGAACAGTCAAAAGCGAACAATGAATTTTCAGCACGGCAGGCTGATCCGGGATGGTCGACGCGTGCAGATGATGAGGTGGAAATATTTCCAGACGAAGTACGACTGGATGCGATTGAGCAGGGCAGCACCTCAGTATGGAAACTTTAAGTATGGAAGGCGATGCTGAAAGTATGGAAGCTGCTGCCGCGTGGTCTGGTTATAGACAGCTATTGAACATTATACGACTGTAAGCTGAAACTGCAGGTTGTAATGGCATTTCATGAATGTGGAGGGGATGATTCCAATAGTATGCTTATTCCCCTCCCTCGGTGGGTTTTTGATATTGGAAAAGAGAACCAAGACATATTTTTCACTGGTCTGGAAGGAGAAGCTCTGAATGTCTATCTTGGAGCATTGACAAAGAAAGGTTATTAAAAGGAAGAACCGGGATTGAGGTTTATTTTGATTTGATGAGATTTTTTCAAGCAGAGTTTGTTGACTTCTTTGCTGAGGTTGTCATTTCTGCAGTTGTAATTGGCCTTGGGTCATCTGGAGAGCTGAAATACCTTTCTTTTTCTGAAAAGATGGGATTGCAATATCCTGGCATTGGTGAGTTTCAGTGCTATGATAAATATTTACAGCAAAATTTGCGGAAAGCAGCCAAATTACGCGGGCACTCATTTTGGGCCAGGGGACCTGATAATGCTGGTCAATATAACTCACATCCGCAGGAGACTGGATTCCTCTGTGATTGGGAGGATTATGAAACCTACTATGGTTGTTTTTTCCTCCATTGCTATACACGATCATTAATCTACCATGCAGACAATGTTCTGTCTCTTGCTAGCATTGCTTTTGAGGAAACGATCCCTTCTGTTTATTGGTGGTACACAAGTGTTAGCCATGCAGCAGAGCTCACAGCTGGTTACTTAATCCAGCAAATCAAGATGGCCATGCTCCAGTGTTTGAGGTTCTTACGAAGCACCCAGTGGTAGTGAAGTTGGTCTGCACAGGGATGCATGCATCTTGTCAGGAAAATGGAGCATGAGCCGATTCGGGAGGTTTGAGGTGGCATGTATTAGATTCAATCTGGGATAATGGTTTGATTGGTGCTGGTCAGAATGCACATCCCTTTTATGAGAAGGAAGCTTTGATGCAGCTTGTGGAGACTGCCGCCCATGCCACTTTTCATTATTTGTATATCGGCGACCAGGCCCATTATGCTCATATGAGATTATCTCATCAGATGCATGCATGTTTTTCTACCGCTGGGAAGACTTAAACAAGCTTTGGAGTTTGCTGCTAGCTCTTTCCAATTCAGAAGCTTTGGAAAGAGTTGGAGATGCAAAAGAGTGTCATGCTGCAGCCGAATCTGAGAGAAGTAAAAAGGTTGATGATGTTGCTGTGACATCAGCAGTATATACACCTTGGGAGAAGGTAGAGATTGCTGGAGTTTCGTTGGTGGGCACAAAGGGAGGCATATGGACGTAGATTGTCTGCAATGAACGGCAGTTGGTTTGGAGCTTGGGGCCTAAGCTTCCTTGTGTTTAAACGGATCCAAGCATTTTTTGGAGGGCATGCTCGTTTTTTATTCTCTGGCAGGGCTCCACTTTTTCCAGATACACAAAGATTTATCAATATTTGTATTGGCGCACCGGTTGGCCGGGCGTATGGTCTCATGAAGGCCTGTGCTGGTGGAACATTTTCCAAGTTCGATGATGAAAGAGGAACACGGTGGTTCTACACTGGTGATATAGGGCATATTTTCCTATATTTTCACCTTGAGGACAAGATGATATTTCAAGGTGGAAGGAATGATACGAAGAGGTTGGGGCTTTCTGTTTGGGGCTGTTGCTGGGTAGGGTACTGCCAGAGGCAGTTTTGTACTTTCCATAGTAGGTTGGGGCTGTTGTAGTGGTTGACTGTAATAAATAGGGGCAGGGGTAAGTTGGTGGAGGGGCACAGATATTATTTTGGTGGCTTCAGCTCTGCTGTTGTGGAGGTGTCGGCCTTGATCCCAAGGGAGTGTCCGGGTGGGGTTCTACAATCTTCTTCCTCTCCTCTCCATTTTCCTTCTTCCTTTATTCTTCTTCTGTCCCTGTTGTAATTCCTTCGCTGCCAATATAAATCATTGACAATTCCTCTTTCAAGCACCTAAGATCCTATCAGTGTTACTATGAAAGTACACGGCGTGTATTTCATCAATTTTCTTCTTCTTCTCTCCACCTCCAAATGGTGCTCTATTTTTGCTTTCTTGTTTGAAAACTCCGAATTTGATCAATTGTTGTGAATTTCATTGAAAAATGCTTAGAATACCAATATTAAGGGTGAAACTGATCGTATTTTAAATGGAAATCATATGAAAATTAAGCATAAATTGTGGATCATCCAAAAAAAGAATTCCCCTTCCTGGAAGAGATGCATTTGCAGTTTCAATTCCTCTACTTAATACCAAAAGCCCATGCTCTGAATAATTTCAAGGAGAAAATTAGAATTTAAATTGTCAAAAACCTTTTCCGATTGAGCTTGCAAATGATTCCAAAATTCTTGTCATTGAGATGGGGATCTAGGAATTCATTGACAATTAATACCACATCTAAGGATTTGACGAATCCTCTAAAAGCATGTTGATATTGGCTTGTTGGATTGGTGTAGCTCGATCCGGTTGGGTCGAATGCTTGCGGCTCGCAACCGTTGCGGGTGTGACCATTGTAGCAGAATTGATTGACCGACACCGACAGGGCACTGTAGCAGTGCGGACTTCGGAGTCAACTTTACTGTAGCTTTTTGGACTTTCAGCCGACAACCACTGTAGCATTTTTGACTTTGGTGGCCGACTTTTCACTGTAGTGACGTGGACTTCTTGTGCGGTTGGTGGAACAGCGATCGTCTTCCTCTCCATTTGTAGCCCATTTTCGGGCTAGTGTTTGTTACTGAAAAAAACTCTATAATTGTGCTCCCGAATTATAGTGGATATTTTGCCTCTCCGTGGACGTAGGGATTATTTCCGAACAACGTAAATCTTTGTGTCCTTGTTCTTTTTTCCCTTTTACTCTTCTGTTTTTCGTCGTTTTTGTCGTTGCAACTCCCGACGTTTCCGCAACATGGCTAAAACCCGCAGGGCCCAACAGACCTAAAATCCTTTATGTCTAGGCCCCTTTCCTTTTAGGACGGAGGATAATGAAAGTGATGTTCAAAGAGGGAGACAAAATCCCCCTTGGAGTCAACAGGGACACTCTCAGGGATGACATTTTGTCCATTTTTGATGAATTTGCACTTCAACTTATTATATTAAATTATATACATATATATAAACTTCTTTTTTAGGCCATCAAATTTTGCATCAATAACACGAGGTTGACGTTTTATCAATCAAACAATCAATCTTATCAACTTCCTATTAAGTGTGAGGTGAATAGGTGATTTAATGTTTTCTTGTTTAATGTTCGGTTTGTTGCTTAAATTTGAAACAGTATTATTTGGTTTTGTCTTGATGAACCCTCTGTGTTTGGTGAGATTTTAGTAAAAGAAAAGAAATGATTTTACAGTTTATAAAAGAAAAGAAAAGAAAGAAATGATTGCGATTTCTCTCCTTGTGTTTGGATAAATAAATTAGTAAAATAAAAGAAATGATTTAGATTTCTCTCCATTTTGTTTGGTGAAACTTTTTAAAAGAATATAAAAGAAATTCTTTTGTGATACATGTAGAAAATAGAGATAAAATTGAAAATTGAAAATATCAATTAGACTCCACCATCATTTCCTTCCAAGTCATCTCAATTTTGAGATGATTTAAAAACAATAACACGATAGAAATCTATTTTTCTTCATTTCACTCCTTATCAATACTCACCTCTTAACATTAGATCACCAAACATCATAAACCTATTTTCCCTCCATATTCTTTTCTCCCATCACCCATGCCAAATGCCAAACATCGCCACCTCGAAACATATGGTGGAGATGAAACGATTTTCTATTCTTGTTGCCTAGTTAAAAGAGACATTTTCTCTGTTTTAAACTGAAGTTACAAATAAAAAAGTTTTAAGAAAATAAAAACCATCTGAATTACTGTTTTTTCATAATAATAAAATTTGTTATTCATTATCAAAAACCATTTGTTATTTTTTATTCATTAAATTCCATTCATGATGATTTTATGAAACAAACGGGCCCGAGTACAGCCATTCATGAGTTGGGATGTGTTACAGGCGCATGATTCTTGCGAGTGGAATTGAGGGGCCTGAAGGATTCCGCCAGAGATGGAGCCTTCATGGGCGGCTGATGGATACGAAGTAAGTGTCTTTCTTATGATTTGTACCTTTAAATAATTGTAGTAATTATCAATTTTTGGATCCACTTCGGTGATGGGATTCCATGCAGAGCAAGGCTCGAGTCGCTAAAGGAGGGAATGGGGTCAAGGCTGAATGACGACTCTACACAAGGTTCCTTCGTCAAGAGATGGTTTTCCTGGTAAAAGGGTGTCGACTCCGATCGGCCTGGTAATTCATTTTTACCGAATTTAGTATCTAATATTTGTCATTGGAGCTTTATTATTTTTTTTTTTAAAAAAAAATATTGATTTCAATATATATTTTTAAAATAAATTAAAATTTATGAACCACTATTTTCACAATTAAAAATGTTCTTGATTCAGAATTATTTCATTGAACAATATTTCTAAGGTTCTGAATCCAAATAAAAAGAAGACTTTATTATCTAGGCTCATTAAATCCACGTAATTTTAAATAAGAAATTACCGGTTTACTTTCTTATGGTTGTCCGTTTCTTAAATTCATTTTTTTATACTTGGTATTTTGTCTGTGATGAAAAAAATCCTTGGGCCGGTTATATTTTAACTGTGGAGTTTTAATTATGAGAATTGTCTGGGTTTTGAAAGTCTGTTTCTTTGAAATATATATATTTTTGGTGTGAAATATTTATTTTTGCTTGTTAAATTATTTCATTTTTTAATGTTATTTCTTTTTGTATTTTTTGATTATTATTGTTATGTAATTTTTGTGTTTCATCTTTCTTTTTTTATTTGTGTCTAGTTTGAATCTTATTTTTTTTTGTAATCCAACGTGTTATTTATTTTTTATTAATTCTCTATTTTAAAACAAGACATAAACAGCACGAGTCTATTTTTTGTTTTTTTTGGGTTTCTTTTTTGTAATAGAATATATGTTTTGGTTTTTTATTTTTTTGTTATTATTAATCATGTGACATGTTTAGTTACTATTATTATTTATTTTTTTGTAGCATTTTTTAAATGTCTCACAAAACAATTGTTGTATTCTTTTATCTTTTTTTAATAGAATAGGCTTGTTGCTCTTTTTTTTATTTAAAAATGGGTTTTTTATGTTTTATTTCCATTAATATTTGCAATGTTTTGAGAATATTGAACTAACTTTAATTCGACTATTATTAAAATAATATATATATATATTGAAAATTAAAGTATATAATCATAAATGAAACATTATTATTTCTTCGTGCTTATCCTTACATGACATGTAATATTCTTCATGATTTTGTAAGGAAATTGTGAAACAATATATACGGTGAGCTTGAACGCTCAAAAACGGAATCTAAAATGGCATAATCATGACACAAGTAATATGACATAATAAATAATCAAATGATGCTGTATAAATGAATATATAAGTATAACATACCGGTGAGACCATAGAGTAATGATGATTTCATTATACTATGTTAGCTTGTCTTATGTAGCCTACAGATGCATCATAGGACCATATAATTGCAGGCG
Organism: Viscum album; assembly: GCA_963277665.1. Lineage (NCBI taxonomy): Eukaryota > Viridiplantae > Streptophyta > Magnoliopsida > Santalales > Viscaceae > Viscum > Viscum album. Next base: position 252,475,455 of record OY728128.1, on the reverse strand, counting down.
CCACCTATCATATGATAAGTTCAATGCATCCGTCATATGAAAAAAAAGTTTAGCAATACAATATTATGTTTCTTTATAAAAATCATATATAAACATGCTTAAGTAGTCAATAATTATCAACATAGAAATAATGGATATATGGGTTGTCAAGGTTTTTCTGGTCTATGGAATAACATGATTATCTAGGTGATTTCATTGTACGTAAATTAGTCATTGAGTACAATAGTTTGTAATGATAATAGATTGAAGTAATGATAGATTGCCCCCTATAAAAATAAGTGGATGTAATCACATATATTTGATAGGCATTAGAGATATATAACCTCTTCGAGAAAGAATTTCAAATACCGACGGCGTTGATACGCATTAGAGATATATAACCTCTTCGAGAGGAGAATCGTGATTAATACTTTTAAATGACATTAATATATTAAATAATTGAAATCCCTTTTTTATATTATTTTGGCCATGGAAAAGTTGTTTATTCATAAATACATATTTTAAAAACCTTGAAATATGTTAGACTTTAGAAACTTCTTTAGGGGTTTTGAAAATTGATTGTAAAATTTTAAAATACATTATTTCAATGAATAAACATATTTTAAGTCATGAAAGTATTCATATTAATTTTAATATCATTTTTACCTCAAAACGATGTCATGATACATAATGTATACAAATTGCATTTTACTATTCCCTAAAAATTCATTTCTTAATTTTTTAAAAAATAAACCATCATTGGCTAATTTCAATGTGTTGATTCTAAATTTGAAATCATTTTTATGAAAATAATATTATATATGAGAAATTTAATTATTAAATAAAAACTCTTAGTGTATTTTAAAGGCATGCATTTAGCGTATTTTTTTTTAAATTCCATTTTAACAAATATTTATTGTTTAAAAAACACGTAGAATTACATTCTCAGTCATTAATTAATATGCATCATTTATATTTATTAATTATACTATTACTACATGATATTGTGTATTTAATAGGACACTTGTATATATGTCATTATTATTGCAATAGCCATATTACTATGTTACTATTCAAATGATCACCTTACCTTTCTGACATTCATATTACTCATTGTAAACACACTTCATTCTAACTTCTAAAATCACTTATATCATTGGTTTCTCTATAATGTTTATTCCATTGCTTGTAGTTTTCTTCATAATAGCAATATATCTTTTATTCTTGCCATTCTTTATAGAATATGATCCCCTAGAGTTCATGATTATTGTATTTCTATATATTGTTATATGCTCTGTAGTTTTAGTTGTAGTTGTAGTGAATATAACTCTCTAGTTGTATTGTATTACTATGATGGAATAAAAGGACTTATGTCATGCGATGATTATTATGATGAAATATTTTCTTATTTTTATAAAATCTAGGGTCTTATATAATGTAACACCGTAAACAGTATACGATAATTCATTCAAAAAACAAAATCATGATATGAGAATATAAACCGGATTCCCATATATACAAAGTCAGAACCAGTAAAATGGGTTTAAGTACATAAAGAATCTCTCAATCCAGTAAGCAAGTCATATAAAAAGTTAATAATGTAAATTTTTAATACATTAATTTTCTTTTGTTTTTAATGATATGAACATAGAATATATATATATATATATATATATATATATATATATATATATATATTAAATAAGTAAAAATGTCATTTTATGAAATAATAATAAATTCTCTATCCCTTATCCTGAAAGCATGATATTATGACTTATTTCTCATATTTATATATTCATTTCATAAAGTTAAAAATGTATCCATATATCTCTATTAATAATTTTGCATTGAATATACAATAAAAAGGCATTCTTAATTCATCTATGATAATAGAATTTTATGAATAATAATTATTTATTAAAAATAGTTTTTTGAAATTTATTTCAAATTTTTACAGGTATAGTTTTATTTGATAACCACATTACTCTTATATATAGTTTTATTTTCATATGCTAATTTTAATAGTAATGAATGCATTTGAATCAAATTGTGAACATAGTTTGTAATGATATAATTGTAACATATAACCATTAAAATTAATGTAATAATGTTATATGACATTTTATGAGTGTCATATGGTAAAATAAATGATTATATTATATTTTTAAACTAAAAGAACATTTTATTAGTCATTTATAATTTACATAATGATTCATTTAATGATTAAATGATTGTTATCATATTTTATGCACATGCTTGGGTGGTGTTTTGAGAATTTGGATTCAGATAGGAATTATGAAGTTACAAACGTCTTGAAGAGATGTTTTTAGATGTGATCAAATGCTTGGGTGGTGTCTCGGGTGCTCAGGTGAGTGTTGGCGCAGGGTTAGGGTGACCTTGCTATGAATTTTGGGCTATAGACAGCTTGTCACACCGTGATGGGCTATGGTCTATTATGACCAATGATTAGTTGAGGATCACACTATATCCTTGGGACACCATGTCATGAGTGCAGTGGGTCACTCTGTGACCAATGGGTGTCACAACATGATGGCCCTTGTGTGGGTTGTGAATGTAAAGGGTCTTGGGAGGTCATGCCGTGACCAGGGGTATCACACCATGGTGGATTTTTCTGTGGATTTTTCGCAAAGGCAAAAACCATATGAATGAGGATCACGCTGTGACCAAGGTGTCACACCATGGATGGACCTTATGTTGGGTTTTGATAAAGGTAAATATATTACGTATGGGTGCCACACTGTCGCTGAGGGCACCACACCATGACATGTACCCCTACGTAACATATTAGAAAACATTACGTATTACCTTTGTGAATTTCCATGGAGGCTCATCACACTGTGACCAGAAGGGTCATGTCGTGATGAGGGTCGCGGTGTGCCACAAGTTAAAGGGCCACGCTGGGAAGGGAGGAGGCCATGCCATGGAGGCCAAGGCCTCATGATTTTTGCTTATGTCTGTGAAGGCTATATGCCATGCCGTGACCCGAGGGGTCACGACGTAAGGGATGGCCACAGGGTCTGGTTTTGGCCAAAGGAGGTGCATCACGCTATGACCCAAGGGGCGACACCATGATGAGTGTCTGAAAAGGGCATCATGCTGTGAGCCCTATGGGTTACGCCGTGATGCTGCCCGATTCCATTTTTTAAAATAGGGACAGACCTGTGATTTTTGGGTTATCCCCCTCACATTTTAGATCGAACAAGGGTTTAGGGAGAGCCATTTCGGCTGGATCCTCCCCCTCCCCTTCCTCTCTTGACCCCCTTTTGACATGGGGTGTTCTAGGTGGTGATTTCGCGATGTTTGGAGGCACAATTCCCTTTTCTTCCCTATATTATTCTTCTCCCTCATTGGCTGCTAATCTAGTTATCTCCGGCTTAGGGTTATGAGTGATAATCCCACCAAAGCATGGTGGAATTAGCTCGAAAAGTGGGGTTTTTGTTTATGATGGATAGAGGATGCCCCAAGGGGATGAATGTGCACGCTTCTTCACCATTTCAGTTAAGATACGTCATTCGATGGACTTGTCTAGGGTTTCCTCCATTTTGGCATGGAATTGGCTTCTGATTGAATACTGAATGATGGGGCTTTTGTTCATAGGCATTTCAGGATCATGACATAGGGTGTTTGTATGATGCCACTTGAGGTTTCAATGAGTGTATGTTGCTTGATGACTTGTTGGTCGTTATGCTCTTTTGAATTAAATTAGATAATTAATTATAAATTGTTATAGTTTACTATTTGAGTGTTATGACTTGAGATAGAGTCTCAGGAGTTAGTTGAGCTTGGATAAAGCTTGGACAAGATTAGGCGATGGTGGCTGAGATTTCTTAATGGTAATAGCTCTGAATGTGGTAGGTGGTACCGAAAAATATCCTTAAGGTTTATGCATTTTGATATGTGTATGTGATATGCGGCCTCACCTCTTGTGTGCGAACAACCTTGAATTATAAATGAATTGTTTCCTTTAAATTCTCATGGAATGAACGGAAGGGTCTTGGGCTACGGTGGACCTTTGGACTCTAGCTTGATGCCTCAATCACTGATGGTTGGGGGGCATAACTATAAATGTGTGCTATGTGACATAAATATCCTATAAGGGTATAAATGAAATAAGAGAAAGGTAGTGGACCTTGGGATAGTTTCCCTTAGTCATCTCCATGGAGGGTAGAGTGATAGATTTGAAATGACTGGCCTAGGGGCAGGCCAAGTGGAAACATGAGGTATCACAAATACTTCTAGCTAGACGATGAGGTATGTGTGTGGGGTGAGTGTGTCTCCTCCACTAGTATGCATATGCATCCAAGTGAGGATATATTGGTAAGGATTTGTGTATAGGTTCAATGAAAGGAACGACCAAGCTTGGCTTGGAAGTGAGATTAACTTTATGATATATCTTTAGTGTGGCGCTTGTGTTGTATCACCAATGTGGCTGATTAGACCTTGTCGCAAGCATGGTTGTGTCAAGGGATACTATGCCCTTTGAGTAACAAGATCTGAACCTAGAGTCGGAAAGAGAGAAAGGTACCCTGGTGGGGTGTCCAGTCTGAGACGCGACTTAGGGGATTGCAACAGTTTCTCTGTTACGGAATCGCCGGGAGACACAACGACAGAAAACGAGAAAACGAAAGAAGGAAAAGCAACAATGAATACGGCGATTTACGTGGTTCGGGAAAAATCCCTACGTCCACGGGAGAGGCAGAAATTCACTATGATTTGGGAGCACAAAATTACAGAGGATTTCCAACATGAAACCCTAGCCCGAAATGGGCTATAAAACAAATGGAGAAGACGATCACTATTCGAAAAGTGGTCCGCGTCGCTACAGTGAACGACGGCTGGCTTTGTCAAAAGCGCTACAGTAAAGTTGACCCCAAAGTCCGCACCGCTACAGTGCCTGTCGGTGTCGGTCGGTCAGCTCCGCTACAGTGGTCAGCATTTGCTACAGTGCCGGAAATTTGGGCCACAAGCATTTGGCCCAACCGGATCGGGCAACATCAATCCAACATTCTCCAGTCTCATGTTGACCCTAGAGAGGATTAATGCAGGGAGGCTAGTATGATGATAGCCTGGTATGGATGTGGTGACGAGTATGGGCTGTGTGCTTGAGAGGACAACCTAGGAAATGTGTGACAGGTTTGGGCAAGTGGCCAACCCGTGCGAAGATGATGCATGATGAGTATTATGAGGTGGATGACTTTCCCATGCTGTGAGGTATGCTCTATGAGGTTCCAAGGAGAGGGTATGCCCCCCAAGTGCATGGGTTATCAGACATTAGGTTGAGATACAACCCCTAGGTAATGATGGAATGGTAACTGTTCCAAGGCGGGATGCACCCCCTAGGTGTGCTATATATATGATTTTAGGGAGGGGCATTATTTCCCCTGATGTGATATGATTTTGATGTGGGTGCTTATTACCCTAATGATTGTGTATATGAATCCAAGGAGGAGTGCTATCCCCCCTGATGTGATATGATTTCGAGGTAGACACTTATCCCCTCAATGACAATGTATATGATTTCAGGGTGGGCGGTTATCCCCACGATGATTATGTATATGATTCTGGGGTGGGCGCTTAACCCCTAATGACTATGTATATGATTCAAGGGAGGGAAACTATTCCCCCTTGATGTGATATGATTATGGGGTGGGAATTTATCCCCCCAATGGCTATGTATATGATAATAAGGTGAACACTTTCCCCCTTGACAACTATGTATGTGATTCTAGGGAGGGGCACCATTCCCCCTGATGTGATATGATTATGGGGTAGACATTTATTCCCTCGATGACTATATATATGATTCTAGGGTGGGGCACTATCCCCCCCGATGATATTGTGATGATTGATTCCAAGGTGCGGTGTCACCCCCTGATGGGTATGCATTATGCTCATCGACATTTGGCACTAGCAGAAGTAGGTATGGTTGGCCTCAGGTGTCACCTTAGAACCCGAGGGTCGAAAGTGGCTATTTTTGTGAAGACCCGTAAAATTCAAGGGGAATTTTTTTTCTTAATTTTTTTTGGAATTTTACACGAGCGCGGTTTCTGACGGCACCTGATTCCGAGGCTCGGTGTGCCCGGAATCATTTTCCGAAGTTTAGCTCGGGTACGTTCAGTGAACGAACGAGCGAATTTTTTTAACTTTTGAACCGGTGCTCGGAATCGAATTCCGATGGCACCGATGGAATCGCAACGCCGATAATTGCTTAGAAACGCCTTTTCCGGAGTTGCGTTTGCTCGGGTGTGGTTTTTAAATTTTGAGGTTAAGTAAAGGAATAAAATAAAAGTGGTGCAACCAATTTTATTTTATTTTTGTTTAACCTAAGCTATGTGGATGAAGTGAGACCCACAATATCCTACCCACTAGGTAGGATATTTGTGAGGTGGGACCCACACGAGCCCCACCGTTTCTTTCACCTTTTTCAATCCCCTCCTTTAATTAAGTAACGCACCCGCACCCCCCCTTTTTAATGAAGTCAACCCTTGCGTTTATTTTGGATAATAAACACCTCATTAATTGGGTGGTTTAAACTCCTCAATTAATTCATTTAATTGATTGTTTCTTTTTGAAATTCAAACGTTGGCTTGTGTTAATAAAATAAGACAATTCTTATTTTATTAGAGGTTGGTTGTGCGAGAGGAATTGGGAGAAATCACTCAAGCCGTGAAACACTCCTTCCTCGACGAAGAACGCGAAGAACGCGAAGAACGTGAAGAACGTCTACCTCTGACGAAGGTCGACAAGAACGCCGGATCCTCAGAGTCGACGACGCGACGCCGACGAATCCTTTCTCCGCGACGCGACGATCCTCCTTCCGCGACGCTTCTTTCACGACGCTTCTTCCGTGACGTTCCTTCTCCCGCGACAATCTTCGAATCATCAACCGCTTGAGGTAGGGGTTTCGGTTCAATTAAATCTATGTGATTTATATCCTCGACATGTGTTTAAAATTTGTCGGAAGCCGTTTAAACTGCTAACGCGGTGGGTGCGGACCAACGAACAAGTCCGAACCCACTGTTTCTTCGTTCTTGGTGTGCGGATCGGCGGGCAACGACGAAGCAGGCCGCAAGGGCATTTTGAGGTCTTTGCAGTGAAGAGCCGATCCCAGGAGGACCGCTGGCGAAAACGGCAGGCAAAACGGACCACCGGAGCACGTCCGGTGGTCCGCGGAAAACACCGCCGGTGCGTCTCGCTGGCACGGCGGTGTCGACGGCGCCCGGCGCGCCGCGGGGAAGGGCCGCCGTGGTTGAAGCCGCGGCGGCAGGCCGCTGGTCCTGCGACCACGCGGGACCGAGGGAGGCGGGACGCGGCGCTCGGCCGCGTCCGTTGGGAAAGAGCGGCCCCCACGCGGGGCTGCAATTTCATTCAAGGGGGCGGTGCCCCCCTTTGCGCATCCGCTCGGCCGAAACGACCGAGCCACCTGGCCACCGGGCCGGGCCGCACCCAAGCGGGCCGGACCCGGACCCGGGTCGGGTCGACCCGGTTTGGGCCGACCCAGGGGGTCTCGGGGCGGATCAGTCCGGGCCCGAAACCCCCACTTCCGGACCCATTTCAGTCTTTTGCCCATAACTTGGGCTACAGATCTCCGATCGATGCACCGTCAACTGCGATGCGATCCTTGGATCGAGACGGTCGTTTCGGTATATTACACTCAAGGTTTCAGAGAACTTTGGGTTCGGCCGGGTTGGTTCGTACACGAAACCAACCGGGCCCTCAGAGCGGAAACACTTATAACTTGAGCTCCGGACGTCCGATTGACGTGCCGTCGACTTTGTTGGATTCCTCTTAGTGAGACAGACCTTTTGGCTTACTTCGCTTGAGGTTTGGACACCGTTGGAGTATGGTCGGGTTGGTTTTGACTTAAAAACCAACCGGGCCCCTAGGACGAAAAAGCCAATAACTCTCAGACCGGGTTTTCGATTGACGCGCCGTCTGTGACGTTGAGTTCCTGTTGACGATACAGAACTTTTGGATACATCAACTCTGGACTATGTGTCAGTTGATGTATCAGCCCCTCGGCTCGTGGAGCGGACCCTCCCGAACGAGCTTGCTGTGTGCGGGAACCCTAGAGCTGACTGCGACTGCGACGACGATGAAGACTGTACGGGAATCCTCCGTGGATTCGACGACGACGACTACAACACTCAGCGATCCTACGTGGATCAGTGCACCGATCCTGTGTGGGTCAGATCCTGTGTGGGTCAGCGCTCAGCGGTCCTGTGTGGGTCAGCGCTCAGCGGTCCTGTGTGGGCCAGCGCTCAGCGGTCCTGTGTGGGCCAGCGCCTACAGATCCTGTGTGGGTCCGATCCTGTGTGGGTCATTGCGGGGGTTAGTTACCTATCGATCCTTTGTGGGTCATTGCGGGGGTTAGTACCTATCGATCTTGTGTGAGTCTGATGGCTTAGATGAATCAGTGGCTACATCTGATCATCTCTATCGTCATACGAAGAAGTATACCTGTGTGAGCTGAATCTTGTTTTGCTTTCCTATGTGGATTGAGTTGTGCTATCCTGTGTGGATGTGATCGAACTTGGGCTCGGATGTTGGAGCCGAACTGGAATTGATGACTTAGGTATATGTATGGGCATATACCTAAGTAGTGTTGGTTGTTACTTCGTGATTGTATCTTTCCTTTGTGGATTATCCTTTGTGGATTCTGGGAGACCTTCGGGGGTCTCGGGGTCCCTACTGAGTAACTTATACTCACCCCTGCACGGGTTATGCCCGCACTACGTTGTGTTGGTTGCAGACGACGGATAACGTTGATCGTGGTTGAGGCTAGCGGAGCAGGACGGTACCTGGAGGTGGACCACTGGGCGGGACGTACTCGGAGCGGACGACTGGACCCGAGGAGCTGTGGAGGCTATCTGCATCCACCCTTCAGGTGGGACTTCCAGTGGACGGCTCGAGGCTGCGACTTTACTTTTCAGTTGCTGTACTCCCTTTTTTAGTTGTACTTTACTTTCAGTTTGAGTTTGTATTCTGGCCCACTTACTTTTCCGCACTTACTGTTGTACCCAGTTTTTACTTAGTGTTTACTTATGCTTGCTTGCTCTGTGGTGTTTGTTTACTTTACAAAGGCAATGCCTTCCATTTTTACCGGGAATTACGCCTTGGTGCTAGTCGCTAGCCCCTGACCTATGGAAGGCGGGCTTGGGGTAGTCACGGCACGAGCCCTGAGGACGGGTCGTGACAATTTTATTGTGTCCCCACATTGTATTTATTATTATGAGCATATCACATGTATATATATAGTATTAATGGTTATGTTAGGGACATTGTTAGTGGTGTCCTATTGAGTTATAGTCACACCCTACCCGGGTGACCTTGTCACTTTAGTACCCAAGCATACCTCATGATCACATTTATAGGTAGATGAGAGGCCCAATGTTGATTGGTTCATCCAAATAGCTTGGATAGAGTCAAGAGATGGGATTGGGTGTTGATTCGGGACTGGGTTGAGTTGTACATGATCCACTTACGGGGGATCTTGTGATGTTTGTATGATTCATGTGCTATTTAGGTAGTTCATTTTATTACAACACGTGGTATGTTATTTATATTGGTTGGCCTTGCCTGTGATGTTCTTTTATTTAGTTGATTATTGTGATAAGTGTTTGTGTATTATTTCCACTTTTTTTCTTCACTATGATATGAGGGTATAGTCTCCTCACGGTAACACTTTAGACCCTTGCTGATAATCGACAACCTCTATTGTATGGGGAGACATGCTCAAGGTCACATGAAAAACTAGTCTGGTTACTATAGAGTGAGCCAAGATGGGGTGTTACGAAGTGGTATTAGAGCGTTGTTCTAATTTTCTTACCATTTGGGATATGGTAGTCCAAATATAAGACTGGTTGGAACTGAGGATAGATGCTATGTTGTGTGTCTGGCCAACACTTGCATGAGCTACAAACCAAATTACTAGAGTTGGGATTGATGTTCCTAATTTGTGATGTCATAGTTGAGTTGATTCTTGTTAAAAGTAATATTTTGGATTTATTGATTTCCGGTTTTTCTCTTGGCCCAAGGTGGTGGGAGGCGTGAGTTTATGCATCATATCAGGCACGTAGGTTCACATAAAATTTGCTTTCTTGTATTTGATTGATAAAACGAATTTGAAAAAGAAAAAGAAGAAGATAGGTTTAGTTTAGTGTCAACAATAACCTATGTGGTGTTTTCCAAAATAACTTCTTGGTGTCATTTCACATTGTTGAACCATGTGGTTATGTTTCCTAGGATATGGGTTTCAATTATTTAAAGTGTAAACAATAACTTATTTTGTGATTTCCTAAATAACTTATTAGTGGCATCCTAATTAACCAGAATAGATAACTATGTCTTGCTAAATATGAATTTTCATAGGGTGATGTCATTTATATACATGTGGATGTGACCTTGGTCCTCAAGGGGGTAGTCTGGTATGTAGATTCCTAATGAGTATTAGTACCCTAGAGTGGGTAGTGGATTGAATATGAGATTCTTGATATATGTGTGTGTGTATGAGAACCCCCGAGTGGGTGTGTTGGCACGTGAGTTTCCTTGTGAAATTTGAGACAGGAGTGTAGATGATGGTCTTGATGGGGATGTGAGGTGTCCCTCTATAATGAGGGAAGACAATGGAATGGATCAGAGTACCATGGTATGGTTGATCTGAGTTTGGTCTTCAATAAGAGTGTTTAGGGATGAGATGAGCGTGGCTCGGGAGGAGCGACATGTGCGCAATGTTGGAATTTTTCGGGTGTTACGCTTGAGGAGCACCGTAAAACCCTGTGATGGAGAGCACACCATAGATAATCTAGGCATGTGGCTCATTTTTCGAGCAATTTTCATTGGACGTCGAGAGTGACATGTTAATAGACCCAACCGAGAGGTGGTTGTTGTTTTATGATGGTGCTTGGGTAAAAGTGGTCGGGTTATGTGTAGTAAATAGGAAAATACCTAGTTATGGGTATCAGTCAATAAGAATCAGGAATAGTCACTATGTTTTGTAATTGATAGCTGTTAGATGTGAGAGGACAATCGAGTGGTATGACCAGGTGTGTGTTTTGGGAAACAAACTGGTAGGATGGTTGAGTCTATGGAACGTTGGTACTCATGGAGAAGTATGATGGTTGACGTGTTGTTGAAAAGCTTCAAATTATGGACAAAATATTAGGAGAGAGACCACAAATTCTTATGAGAATGGTTGGGTGATGCTTGGGTGTGATTTCAGGCGAGTGATATTCTGGTATAGATTGATGATGTCAATCGATGGGATGTGACATCGGTGGATTAGTGATTCAAAAATTCTATCAAAAGTGGGGCATCATCGTGGAGTTGGTTGAAATAATTGGCATCGTGATGCATGGGCTAGAGGGGTTTTGAGTAGTGGAACCGGTTTGGGTGCGGTGTCGACACGACCATAAACAGCGGGATACATGGGATTTGGGTTGTGCATCAGGTCTTAGTGACTGAGATGGTTTATGGAGTATGCATGAGGAGACTTCTTGGGGAAGAGAAGTGCTATTGAGGGGGAGTTTGTAACGACCCACGTCATTATGGGTTGGTGAAAATCTGGGTTAATTTGAATTTTTGGTCCCTAAGTAGGGGGTGTTTTGAGAAACAGGATTTAGATTGGAATTAAGAAGGTTGGGATATATTTAGGAGATGTTTTTGGACAAGAACAAAGGCTGGGTGGTGTTTTAGGTGATCAAGTGAGCGTTGAAGTAGGGTCAGGATGTCCTTGCTGTGAATTTTGAGCTACAAATAGCTCGTTATGCTATGCTGGTTGAGGGTCACATCATGATGATTGGATGGTTGAGGATCACATTATGGCCTTGGGAGGCACCAGGGCATGAGGGCAGTAGGTTATACCATGACCAGTGGGTATCAAGGCGTGGTGGTCTTTGTGTGGGTTGTGAATGCGTAGGGTTTGGAGAGGTCACGCCATGGCTAGGGCGTGTCATGATGTGGTGGATTTTTTTGTGGGTTCTTTACTAAGGCAAAAACCTTACAAACGAGAATCAAATTGTGACTAGGGTGTCATGCTATGAATGAACCTTACATTGGTTTTTGACGAAGGAAAATATATTATGTATGGGGGTCATGTTGTGGTCGAGGGCGCCGTGTCGTGATAGGTACCCCTATGCAATATATTAGAAAACATTACATATTTCCTTTGTGAATTTCCACAAAGGAGGATCATCTCGTAGTGACCATATGGGTCATGCCATGATGAGGGTTGCTGTGTGCTGTAAGGTGAAGGGCCACACTGTGAAGGGAAGCTTCCATGTCATGGAGGCTGGAGCCTCAGGATTTTTGGTTATGCCTGTGAAGGTTGTTCCATGCTGTGATCAGGGGGGTCATTTCATAAAGGCTGGATACATGGTCTAGTTTTAGCCAAGGGAAATGCGTCACTCCATGACCCAAGAGGCCACTCCATGATGGGTGTTGATTAGAGGTCATCACACCGTGAGCCCTATGGGTCATGCTGTGGTGTTGTCCAATTTTAGTTTTTAAAACAGGTGCAGACCTATAATTTCTAGGTCACCCCTCATGTTTTAGATCAAATAGGGTTTTGAGGAGAGCAATTTAGGCCAGATCCCCCCCTCCCCCCTCTCCTAACCCCCTTGATGTAGGGTGTTTTAGGTGGTGATTTCATGGAATTTTGGAGGTATGGTTCCCTCTTTTACCCTTTGTTCTTCTTCTCCCTTGTTGGCTGCTAATTTGATCGTTTACGGCTTAGGGTTTCCACCATTTTGGCATGGAATCGTCTCCCGATTAAATACCAAATGACATGGATTTTGTTAATAGGTGCATCGAGATCATTCCATAATGTCATCACTCGATGTTTAAGCGAGTGGACACTACTCGAAGAGTTATTGGCCATTTAACATTTTTGAATAAAATTCGATAATTAATTATAAATTTTTATAATTAATTATTTTAGTGATATCGCTTGCGATAGAGGCTCAAGAGTTAGTCGAGCTTGGACGAGCTTAGGTGATGGTGGCTGAGCTTTCTTAAAGGGCATAACCCCGAATGAGGTAGGTGGTCCCTAAACATCTCCCTAAGGTTTATGCATTTTGATATGAGCATGTGATATGTAGTCTCACATCTTGTATGTGACTGACCTTGAATTATAAATGAATTGTTTCCTTTAAATTCCCATGAAATGAATGGAAGGGTCTTGGGCCACGATGGACCCTTGGACTCTAGCTTTTGCCTTTGTCACAAATGGCTGAGGTCCTAACTATAAATGTGTTCCATGTGATATAAAGACCCTAGAAGGGTATAAATGAAATAAGAGAAACATTCTGGACCTTGGGAGAGGTTCCCTCCTCTCCATGGAGGGGAGAGTGATAGATTTGCAATAACTAGCCTAGGGGTAGGTTGAGTGGAAACATGAGGTATCATAGAACCTTTTGGCTAGATGAGGAGTTATGTGCGTGGGGTGAGTGTTCATCCTCCACTAGTACGCATATGTATTTGATTGAGGATACCTAGGTAAGGATTTGTGTGTAGGTTTAGTGAAAGTACCAACCTAGCTTGGCTTGGAAGTGAGATGGGCCTTATGCTATCTCTCTAGCGTGATGCCTATTTTGCATCACCAGCATGGCCAATTTGACCATGTTAAGAGCATGGTTGTATTAAGGGACACTATTCCCTCTGAGTAATGGTCTCTTACTCTAGAGTTGGGAAGAGAGAAAGGTACTCTGGTGGGGTGTCTAGACTGAGATGTGACTTAAGGGACTGTAGTGGTTTCCCCAGTCTCATGCTGACCTTGGAGAGGGTTAATGTAGGGAGGCTAGTGTGATGATAACTTGGTATGGATATGGTGGTGAGGATGGGTTGTGCGCTTGAGAGGAAATCCTAAGAATTGTGTGATGGGTTTGGGTGAGTGGCCAAACCCATGTGAGAATGATGTTGATGGGTATTACAAGGTGGATGAACTTCCCCCTGATGTGAAGTATTCTATATGAGGTTTTGGGGAGAGGGTATCCCCCCCCCCAAGTGTGTGAGTTATCAAGTATCGGGGTGGGATGTGGCCCCTAGGTAATGATGACTTGGTTATTGTTCCTAGGTGGGATGCAGCCCCCTGGGTGCATGCTACATATTTGATTCTTGGGAGGGGCTCTATTATCCTCTGATGTAATATGATTTTGAGGTGGGCACTTGTCCCCCAAGGACTACGTATATGATTCCAGGGAGGGGCACTATTCCCCCCTAATGCGATATTATTCAAGGGCATGTGCTTATCCCCCTAACGACTTTGTATATGATTCCGGGGCAAGCACTTATCCCCCCGATGACTATGTATATGATTCCAAAGAGGTGTGCTATTCCCACCTTGATGTGATATGATTCCTGGGTGGGTATTGATCCCACCAATGACTATGTATATGATTATGGGGAGAGTGCTTATCCCCCCAATGACTATGTATATGATTCCAGAGTGGGGAGCTATTCCCCCCTGATGTGATATGATTTCCGGGAAGGAACTTATTCCCATGATGGCCATATATATGATTCCAAGGTGGGGCGCCACCCCTGACGATATTTTGACAACTGATTCTAGAGTGGGGTGTTATCCCCCCTGATGTGTATGCATTATGCTCTAAGACGTCCATAACTGGCTGAAACAGGTATGGTCGATCTCGAGTGTCACCTTAGAACTTGAGGGTTGACGATGGTTATTTTATTTCTATCCCACACTATATTTATTATTTTGAGCATATCACATATACATACATAGTGTTACTGGTTATGTTAGGGACACCATTGGTGGTGGACTACTAAATTATACTCACACCCTACTTGGGTGACACTAGAAGTTTAATACCCGAGTAGACCTCATGATTGTTGGTACAAGTAGGGTAGAGGCCCAATGTTGGTTGGTTCAGATGGATAACTTGGATAAAGTTAGAAGATGGGACCGAGCAGGGGCTCATGATTAGGTTGTGGGTTTTCAGTTATTTTCTTTTGGGTTGAGCTGTATATGGTCTTCCCACAAGGGATTTCTTGATGTCTGCCCGACTCATGTGACATTTAGAGTTCATTTTATTAGAGGATGTGGTATGTTATTTGTCATGCCTGGGCTTGGCTATGATGTTATATTATTCAGTTGATTATTATGATTGCTATTTTTGTAATATTTCTAATGTTTTTGCTTTACTTTGATATGGTGGCATAGTTTCTTCATGACAACACCTTAGACTCTCGATACTAGTTGGTAGCCTTGGCATATGGAGAGGTGCGCCCGAGGTCATGTGAAAAACTGGTTCGCTTATTGTAGAATGAGCCAGATCGGGTTATTATAGTAGTCATTAGAAAAGTAAAATAGTCGCTGGCATAACATTGTAATAATGATGTATAAAGTTGATCGTATCGAAATCGTTTTCATAAATATTTATTTAAAAGATAAATTTATTTTAATTAGAAGATGAATTTTATAAAGTGGATACCATTTTTGAAATCAACACGTCAAAATTAACTTAAGGTGATTTTTTGGTATTTTTCTAAAAGAGTTGGATTTTTTGCGAATAGTAAAAAATACAGTTTTTATGTATACTGCAAGTTTTATGAAACCATCCTGATATAAAAATTACCCAAAAATCTATATAACATATCACAAAAATTAAAATGTATTTAATAAGTAAAATAACACATTTAAAAATAATAAACTTAATTTCCAAACCTATACATCAATTTTCAAAACCGAAGTTATATTTTATTTAAATAAAAAACTATATTTGATTATTTTCTTTGTATAAAATATTTTCATGGTGTCATTCAATTTTGGATGTATTTAAATGTTAATAATACATATTTATTAATTAAAAAACATTTAAAGTCAAATGAACCAAAACTATTCATAGTTTTGAGCATAAATAATAAAATAATCAATATTTTATTCAAATATATCCCTCCCCTTACTATATAAACACTTATCCTACACCCCTTTCTCCTCACCCCAAACCATCATTCATTGCCAATTTTCTAACCAAATCAACTCCTAGACTCTCCTAGCCATGTCTTTGAGCCCCTAATGTAACCAAAAGACCCTTCTACAAAGACTTTAGACTCAATCCAAAGGAGGTGACTCAAAGAGTAAGGTAAGAGTTTCCAAGTCTCTTTCATTTCTTATTTAAGATTCTCTTGTCTTAAAAATCTCTTAAACCTCCTCTTATTTTACTTCCATGATTATATTCTGATGGTATTAACATCCTTTTGATCCATTATCGACGAGCGATTACCTATCCCCTCACCGAACCCTTTTTAGAAGCCATTACTATGTCGAAGTATGAGTTCGAAACCTAGTGTCTTTTCATTTTAATTATCCTCTTATCCCTTCTATAGTATAAGTGATCATTAAAAGAAATATTAGAACTATAGTTTAATTATACTCTAATATTTCTAGAAAAATCAAATATTTATTAGTCTTTGTATCCCTTTAAACTCTTTAAAAACATCGTTCACTCGTGATGG
Organism: Viscum album; assembly: GCA_963277665.1. Classification (NCBI taxonomy): domain Eukaryota; kingdom Viridiplantae; phylum Streptophyta; class Magnoliopsida; order Santalales; family Viscaceae; genus Viscum; species Viscum album. The sequence goes on along the minus strand of OY728128.1, from coordinate 252,458,979 downwards.
TTTTACACCACCTAAGTGAACAATGATGTTTTTTTACTTATGCTTCACGAATATTCATAAAAATGGATCTCATGACTGAATATAATATTAATAATCAAATAATATCATGTTTATGCTTCTAGAATGATAAAACAGTCATGATAATAATGACATTAAAAGTAAACAATTGTAGTCATTTTAACTATTTAAAATAAGCTTATCGAGGAAGATTCTCAGATTTGTAACTATACACTAAACTATTGAACTCCCTCACTTTTGGAAACTATTGAAATCCCTCACTTTTGGAATGAAATCAACCATATACCTTGGCACTTTTAGAGACTATGTAACCTTTGAACAATGACCAACGACTATTACTGTTACATCAAAATAAATTTTGAATCATGAACCAAACAACCTCAAAATGGTTGACGTGAATAATGTTAATTTAATAAATGAATAAACCATGATAATGAATGGATTATAATAGATGAAATAAATATGTAAAAGGTTCTCAAAGAGGAAATTAATAAATATAACTTGACTATTCATTTGGTTAGAATAACAACCAAAGTAAGTCAGGACTCGAGGTAAGGGTTCTCTTCTAAGTTCTCTTTCTTTTCATGTAATGTTTCTTTATTGAATATCTTCTCTTCTAAGCTTTAAATCTAAAGTATTCAATGAATGCCTTACCTTTTTCATTTCTTTTTAAGGTATTACTCATCTCCTCACCTCCCTTATTGATTTCATACCTTACATTGTTTGTAAGGGGCCTCTCTCGCTCTTTGTACCTTATTGTGATTATGTTCTCTATCACTCTCAATCTATATCTTGGATTTATATTTTTTTTCTATGACCATGTTCTTTATCTCATGGATGTATTCTATACCTTATCCACTATTTTATGTCTTTTTCTAATATCAACTTTACCATAAACCCTTTATATGGTGTGAATAACCTATGCTTCATTATATTTATTGAATGATATTTACCTATAAAGTTATACAATTCATTTGATCATGTAGCTATGTTTATGTAAGAGGTTTCTTATGGAACATTGCATATTGTATTATTGATCAATTTTCTCTTTTCATATGATGAATTCATTGGACTTAGTAAGTTACAGGTGGGGTCTGAAATTATATATACACTCAATGAATTGGTAGGTCTCATGAGACAAACTAGTTTGGGTATTTGGTGTATCCCTACCCATTTATGTAAGACGTCTTATCATAAGGGCTCGGTGGTGTGATTATGATGTTCGACGTTATACATTCCATCATTATTAGGACCCTCAAGGTACTTATGTGAGAATACCTTGGGGGGTGTGGTGAATCAGGGTATAAAATCTTTTCTCCAACTTTTTCTTCTTCATAAAACCACTCACTTCCCTATTTTTATCTTGATCTCATAGATATTAGGATTACTCTTTTTCTCTTGTTTAACTATTGATATGATTATCTCTTCACTTGAATAGGCTTTACTATACATTATTTTGTTGCTTTAGCTCACTTTATGTCTTGTAGAAATGTAAACATGCATGCACACATAAACAAGAATTTTACTTGGTTCACTTGCAATGGGATAATCCAAGGATCATGCAACGATGATGCACCGTGCACCAGAATCCACTAAGCTTACTGCGGTTCAGTAGACATAATTATGCTTTGGTCACTCCATGCTTGGACTCACTACCTTATAAGTGTTTAGTGCTTGGTTACTCTTTTCCCAAAACACATTGCCCTTCCTCCTCCTTTATACACTACTATGGGGTAAGAAACCCTCATAGTTTAAGGATATGTAACTTTAATCATCATAACATGCTTGAATGTGTTCATCCTTAGTTGTGTGTAGATACACTGTTGAACTCCACATGGGATGATCCTTCATAGATCTACTATGAACTCCTTCTCAAACAACACTTCTCTTCCATCTAGTATAAGTCTGGAATCTGCTTCTCCACTTTGTTGCACAACAAAAACTTCTTTTCTTCGAGATCTTATCTTAGCTTGATTTCTCATTCTTCTGGAAAACCAGATCTTTAGTATCTCACCAATTCCTTCTTCCTCTTCCTGCTTTAGATGTGTCGATAATTTCAACAGGGCCTCTCCTTCTCTCCTAGAACTTATGATCAACATGAATGTTCCGAGCGCAACGGAAGTGCTAGACGGGGCGTGCTCAACTCATCTTTTTGTCATAATCGATGATTAATCCAAGATTTACATGATGATAAATGCTATGGTCAACAGAATTGAATCAAAGATTAATTGATAATTGAATGTCGGAACCAAGACACTGGATTATCGCATATTATTTATAATTAACTTAAACAATTAAATAATTACCTTATGATAAATTCTTTCTTTTTTAATGGATCTGAAAATGTCCCTACATCATACCATCATTATATTGTAGGAATCAAGAGTAGATTCCCTCCAGCAGTAATCCACACATGTTCTATAAACCTCTGAACATTGCCGTGGGAATTTCCGGGTGCTAGCATGGTAGATCCCGATGCTTACATATTCCGCCTTTGATCACCCAAAGAATCAATTGAAGGAGGATTCTCTTTGATCTCTTTAGACTCAAGAGTGGCGGTGGAGGAGGATTGATCTCCATTCTTGAGAGAATTCTTGGAGAGAGAGCTCTCTAGGGCTTCAAGAGAATTCTGTTCGGATGTCGTTGTGCACAATAATATAAAAACGAATACCCTTAGAAAATAATATAATTGGCATTATATACCACTAGAGTTAGAAAATAATAATTGCATAAGAACACCTTTATTATTTATTTGATCCCTACATAACCTCATGTTTATAATAATAATAATAATAATATTATTATTTCTTGATATGTGCAAAGCTAGCGAATTAAATTAAATATTATTTATTTAAATAATATTTAATATATATTATTTCTCATCGAACCATTATTCTTGGTTGCCATTCCTCTAATATTTATCGGTCTTTAAATAATGAAAATTTATTTATTAAATAAAAATCATTGCATTATTCTCTAATAAATAAATAAATATTATATTCATTAAATAGAAAATAAATATTTATTAAATATTCTGCTCACAAAATATTCTATTGAATAACTAGTGATGAAAATAAATACAATCAAACAAAAATAAATAATTATTAAACCATGTGCTATAATAATATTTATTCAACTTGTTAAATAATAAATAATAATATTAATTATCTTAGATTCTTGAGACATTTAGTGTGTGACCCTCTAGGCCTCATTCTCAGTGGCATCAGGTGAGGCAATCCAAAGTCCAAGGTTAGCGTTTAGTAATATGCCAAGACACTTATATAGAGAAATAAGTTAATGTTGAAACGACATAAAACCTCATATGAATGCTTACAATGTAATATATTCCCTTTATCATGATATCTCTAATCAAACATGTTGCATGTTGGTGTCATCAACCTATGCGCTCAATGTCTTTTTTTTGACCTTTTGAAAATTGAACTTGCCTATAGAACACCATGACCATGAATTTATTTAGGCTATATCATTTCAATCAAAGAGCCTGAGATATCAACTTTCATTAAAGAACAGAAGAGACACATCCTTTCTCACACTATACATTAATGAAGTATTACTCTTGATTCACCCAACGTATCCTACTTCTCCGCAATCATCTATCATCACAGTTTTCATTAATACATCAAAGTACATAACTCATAATATCCATTAATAATAATTTTAAAGTCTAAAGACCAATACAAACATCCGCAGAGAGGAACATCCAATGACACATATAAATTTGGATTTTCTACTGGTGGGTTTTGTTGTCATAATCTCATACCCTAGAAATTACCAACGGAATACACCATGAGAAGGTGCCTCAAAGTCCTATGAGTTCCCACCCATGATAGTCTGTATCATTTGTGTCCCTCAAATGATTTCATCTAGTGATAGAACATATATTTAAGAATATTGTCGTGACACTTTTGGGTTCTCATCATAGCATGAAACTTCTATGACCTTTCATTACGACAACTACTCTTAAGACATTATCACATGCTATGTTACACAGAAGAACAATCATGATGTGAAAAAGTGTTTATTAATATTCAAAACTATGAATATAGGTAATCATATAGTACATAAAAGTTGGTTCTAGGAAACCATCTCTAACAGAATCCCACTTACACTTGAGCCAACTATTAACAACCTTCAGTCCGTTAGCTCTCACATGATACTTATTCTTCTTTTGAGACAATGCTTTAGTCAAGGGGTCTGCCACATTTTCTTCCATATAAACTATGCTCACTGTAACTTCACCCCTCTGAGAAAAATCCCTCAAGAGATGATACGTCCAGAGTATGTGCTTTGTTTGTTGGTGTAACCTTTGGATCCTTTCCAAGATCCACTGCCATAATATTATCATAATACAATGTGATAGGGTCTTTACTACTAGGTACCACATCAATCTTCTAGACAAAGTTTCATATCCAAACGACTTCCCTAGTTTTATCAGATGCCTCTATATACTCGGAATCTGCTATAGAATCAGCAACGACTAGCTGCTTTGAACTCTTCCAGCTTACAACTCCTCCATTGAGACTGAAAGCACATCCTAATTATGAATTCAAATCATTCTGATATGTTCTAAAACTAGTATTGGTATAACCCCTGATGACCAACTCCTCATCTCCTCCATACATCAGGAACACGTCATTAGTTCTTCCTAGATACTTAAGGATAATCTTAACAGTAGACCAATGTTATTCACCTGGACCATCTTGATATATCCCTACCATTCTCTATGCATAGCCAACATCAATTCTAGTACATAGCATGAAATACATGATTGTCCCTATCACCGAAGCGTATGAGATCTTAATCATTCTCTCTTTCTCCTATTGTGTCCAAGGACACATTTTTTTGGTAAGATGTATACCATGTGACACTGGAACCAATCCCCTCTTGGATTATTCCATACTAAATCTCTTTAGTACTTGATCAATGTATGTACCTTGACTTAGTCTAAGAAGCCTCTTGGATCTATCAAAAATGATCTTAATCCCTAGAATATAGGCTGCTTCACATAAGTCCATGGAGAAACACTTATTTAACCATTCCTTAACAAACTATACAATTGGTATGTCATTTCCAATAAGTAACATGTCATCAACATATACTACTAGGATAACAACCACATTCCCACTAAAACGCTTGCAAACACATGACTCACATTCATTCTTAATGAAACCAAAATCTTTTATCGCTTCATTAAATCGGATGCTCCATGACCTAGATGCTTGCTTCAACCCATAAATAGATCTCTATAACTTTCATATCCTTTTATCATCACCTAGAGTCACAAATACTTCTGGTTGTGTCATATAGACATCTTTATGAAGGTTCCCATTAATGAAACCTGTTTTGACATCCTTCTGCCAAATTTCATTGTTATGGTAAGAAATTAAGTAGAATTCTTATGGATTTAAATATGGAAACTGGTGAAAAAGTTTCAAAGTAGTCAATGCCTTAACGTTGTTTAAACCCTTTAGCCACTAACCTTGTTTTATAGGTACTTTACCTTCCATGTCCAATTTTCTATTGAATATCCATTTTCACCCTACAAGATTTACATCAACTGGTAGATCGACCATAACCCATACTTGGTTCTGATACATAGAATCCATTTTAGAATTCAAGGAATCTTTCCATCTCACAACTTCTGAGCTCTCTACTACCTCTTTGTAGGAGAGAGGTTAATTATTATCAACTAATAATGAGTCACCTTCTTCGGTGACTAGAAAACCATCTCTCTAGTTATCTTACCTCTCTAGTGTTTATACACAATACTTGTGTTTTAGGAACAACTTCTTCCATGGATACCCATGGAATCTGTTCCTGTACCAACTCTTGTGTATCTTGAGCATCAACTTCATTGAAGTCAATATTTCTCCCAGTATCCTTCTTGAGGATGTGATCTCTCTCAAAAAATATGGCTTGTCTGGTGACAGACACCTTTTTATCTAAGGGGTTGTATAGGTATCACCCATTTGTTTCCTTAGGATACCCTAAAAGGATACACTTTGTGCCCGGAGGTGCTACTTTGTTATCTGAGAAGGCCTTAACAATTTCCTTACAACTCCATGCACATGTATGCAACAAAACATGTTTCTTTCCACTCCATAGATCAAGGGGAATTCCGTTTTCCAATTTAGTCAGTACTCAGTTTAGTGTATATTCCACAGTTTGTAATGTATACCCCAAAAGGATAATAGAAGATTTGCATGACTCATCATAGACCTTACAATGTTTAGAAAGGTATGATCCCTCCTTTCACTAACACCATTCCACTGTGGTGTGTAAAGTGGATTGAGATGAGATAGAATCCCAAACTCTCATAGAACCCATACTTATACCTCATCAAGTAGATATAGCCATATCTGCTCAAGTCATCAGTAAAAGTTATGAAGTAAGAATACTCACATCCAGCTTCTATTGGAAATGGCCCACACAAATCAGTGTGTACCGATCCTAGAAGCACTGTGGCCCTTTCACCATGTCCATCGAATGGTGATTTGGTCATTTTCCCTTATAAACAAGCATATAATTTTCAAGTGGGTTTTTCTCAAAAGAGTCTAAATAATTATATTGATAGAACTTTTTCAAACACTTCTCCTTTACATGATCAAGATAGTGATGCCATAGCTGGGTGTTATATGAGTTGTACAAACATGATTCTTTATTAATTTCCAAAACTTGTTTTTTTTTTAATTTAATACATAAAGACTATTATTTTAAATGTTCCATACCATAATATATGTTGTCTTTATAAAAGAAACAACTCTTATTTCCAAATTTGAAAATAAACCATCTGTATATAGATAGGATACATTAAATATGTTCTTGGTAATAGTCAGTACATAATAAAATCTCTTAAAACCAATATCATTCCTATTGGTAATGATAGGTGGCGGTCTCTAATGGTTAGAGAAGCTAGCCTCACACTATTGGCAGCTCGTAAATCCACCTCTACTTTGGAAATCTGTTAAAATCTACTTGTTTCCTATATTTGGATACAAATGTGAGCACCAAAAGCTATATCTAATACCCAAAGTGTAGATATTAAAATATTACACTCAATAAGAAACACACCTTTAACTTCCCCTTGCTCATGGGTGCAGTTTCTATTCTAGTGGCCTTGATTTCCACATAAAAAACATACCACTTCCTTTTCCTTTCCCTACTTTTGAATATTCCTCTTCTTTGAAGGATGGCGCTCGAGAGATTTTGACTTGTTATGAGTCTTGGCCCCCTTTGTCTTATTCTTCCTTTTCTTATTCATGATAAGGACTATGAGTTTTTCATGCCCCATGTCCTTGTCCACTTGGTGAATCAGAGTAAGAAGTTCCGAAAGAATATTTTCATTATCTCTCATGTTATAATTAACAATAAAACTATAGAAGGACTTGGGTAGTGAGGAAAGTATGAGATCTTTTCACAAATCATCTAATAATTTAATCCCTAAGATGTATAAGAATTCAATATAGCCAATAAGTTTGATTACATGAGGCCTAGATGGTGCTGACTCTCCAAGATTGGTTGTAAACAAACCATTGGAGATCTCATCTCTCTTGTCTCACCTTCTCTTGATAGAGACCTTGAAGGTGAGACATCATGCTATACACATCCATGTCCTATTTTTGCTTTAGAAGATCATTGGTTATAGATGATAACATAAAATATTGAACATCTCTGGCATCGTTAAAATGTTTCTCATAGAGAGACGACTCTTCATCACTAGCCTCATCACCAGGTGCTTCAGGAATATGTTCTTTCAGCACATACAATTTCCTTTCATGACATAGGATAACACGTAAGTGCGCTTTCCACTCTTGAAAATTTGTTTTGGTGTGAAGGTTATCCTTCTCAAGTATGGACCACATTGATATGTTTGAAGCCATGTTTATTTCTGTTTCTACAAATAAGATGAGTAGAATTTTAGTACTTTATATGATAAAAAGTAGATAAATAAATATTATATTATAATTATTAATCGCTCACTATTTTATCAAAACTCAATATCCCTCACCATTGGATTCATAATATCCCGTTTCTTGGACATTCTAGTATCAAAGATCCATATTCCCCTTCTCATCACTCTGACTTTGACCAGTCAAGCAATTTAAAGGGTTTTAGGTAGACATTCCAAATATAAATTGCATTAACTCACAATTCCTTGATCTGTTGAGTGAACTCCCCAATCTTGAAATCCTGAAATTGGATTTCCTTAACCTTTGCCTCTTAGTTACACCAAGTACTGCTTTGAAAATCAACCCTTGATGTGAACTAAGTTAAGTCAACCCAAAAATTCAAATTAGAATTCCCTGATAATCAAAAACACCCTGACTTTGGCCGATCAAGCACTTTGAACTATGGTTTGATTTTAACTTAAGTAATGGATGATTATATCGACTTAATATATATATATATATATATATATATATAATTGAGGGATTTTATCTTTATACGTAAGTTGTCTATTTTATCTATATCACATGTTTCTTAATATTAAGTGGATTTACTAAAGTGATTAACCATGTCTTAGATAAAATTTATGCATAATCTAATTTATTTTAGTTCTATCTTGCATGATCATTAATTTATTAATTCATGTGATCATTAAAAAGCATCCATAATAAAATAATCATGCAACTTGAAAGAAATAAAATAATAAATTTGTATGATCATGAGATTTTACTAATGGTTAGTTTATCCAACAGATGATAAACCAACCCTCAACCTAGGGAAAAACACTTTGAATCGTGAAATTGGTTGTGTTGAGGCTTTCCACCTGTCCACCCATATACCACTGAGATTGGTTTCACTTTAGCTCCAAACTTAAACAACCTGTAGTAGCTTGGGATTTCCATCCATTACATAAGTATTTACTCACACACAGGTGAGGGGAACCAAATGATTGGTTTAGAGGTTTACATAAAAGAAAGCACGGGCTCGTAGACCCTTACATAATGAGAGGAGGGATGACATCCAGACCATCAATTTAATTTAATATTAAATTAAAAGAAACCAATTACATACAAAGGTCTGGTCTATGCTCATGATCATCCACACACATGCAATGAATTATGCATTTAATAAAAAATAGCATTCAATTCTAATCTTTCTTATTTAAGATAAATCGTGCTCAAATCAATTAATTATATTATTTAATTAATCAATTATTTTATCTTAATTCTCATATGATTTTTCTTGAGATTCTCATCCATCATAATTTTAAACAAATTAAATAAATTTATTTAAAATTAACCATGTAGAAAAATATACCTTAGAGGCAACACAGCGAGTACTCATCCAAACTTCCAAACATGTATTATATTTGTATACTATTTACTCATGCGATAGGTGGCATACATGACTTAACACGTAATTTCATGACATGTACTATCAATTGAATGACCACATGGAACACATGACATTTATGTAGCGTGTTATGTTTCAATGCATGCAGAGTAATGACTATATTATGACTTATACATGATATGCAGCTTCAAACATTGCGTAGAAATTAATTATACATTTCATATATATATATATATATATATATAAAACCCATTACATGGTGTGTACTATAAATTTAATGATTACATGAAACACATATTGAAAAGGCTTAAACAGTATAAAAAATTAATTTTTAATTCTTCATAATTTGGTAATATACACAACATGTACAATACAACTACACAATGTATATATTTCTCTCTTTATTCACGACACATGCCTAGGGACTTAGTGTGTAATCATGCCATAAAAATAATAGAGTACACGATGTGTACATTGGATACATTGTGTGTGGTCTCTGAGTTACACAGTCACCAGTCATGTAAGCCATGTAAGAGACCACACAACCTGTCTTTAACTAATAGACAACACATTGTGTATAGATGTTACACTCTATGTAGTCTGGATGACTGTGCGCCAACCTAACCCGATCAACATGTTGTGTATTTAAATACACATTGTGTGTAATAAATGCACACAACTTGAATTAATTTTGAATTAATTCTTGATGCATTGAACATGGGCACACAACATGTACCAATGGGATACAGGACGTGTACTCTTATGTTAACCAACTAAAATCCTCGACATCTTTGGATGAATTCTTTGAATGTATTTCATTCATAAAATTAATCAATTTGATTATATTTGTGATAATGAAGGGGAAGAAGAGCATATCTCATGATCCATATTAAATAACAATTATACTGGAATTTAAAACAAATGATAAATGCGTAAATTAATCAATGATATTTAAATAATTATAAATAATTATGAGACCACTCTGATACCACTTGAAGGTTTCAGGCACAGTAGAAGAGCCGAATGGGGCATGCCCAACTCGAATTTTTGTCTTAATCGATGATTAATCCAAGATTTACATGATGGTAAATGCAGTGATCAACAGAATTGAATCAAATATTAATTGATGATTGAATGTTGGAACCAAGACATAAGATCATAACATATTATTTATAATTAATTTAAACAATTAAAGATTTACCTTGGGATGAATTTTTTCTTCATTGATGGATATGATAATGTATCTACATCATACCGTCATTGCATTGTAGGAATCAAGAGTAGATTACCTCCAGCAGTGATCCACATGTGTTCCACGAACCACTGAACATCGTCGTAGGAATCTCCAAGTGCTAGCGTGGTAGATCCTGAGGCTTGCGTCATTTACCTTTGATTACCCCAAGAGTTGTTTGAAGAAGTGTTCTCTTTGATCTATCTAGAATCGAGAGTGGTGGTGGTGGATGATTACTCTCTGTTCTTGAGAGTGTTCTTGGAGAGGGAGCTATATAGGGATTCAAGAGAATTCTCTATGGATTTCATTGTGTACAACAACATGAAAATGACCACCCTTAGAAAATAATATAATTGAGTTTATCTACTGCTAGGGTTAGAAAATAATAATTGTACAAGTGACCCTTTATTATTTCTTAAATCCCCACGAAACCCCATGTCTATAATAATAATATTATTATTATTTCCTCACATGTGCAAAGCTAGTGAATTTAATTAAATATTATTTATTTAAATAATATTTAATATATATTATTTCTCACCAGACCATTATTCTTAGTCAACCATTATTCCAAAATATTTATCAGACCTTGAATAATGATTATTTATTTATTAAATAAACATCACTGCATTATTCACCAATAAATAAATAAATACTATATTCACTAAATAGAAAATAAATATTTATTAAATATTCTACACACAAAATATTCTCTTGAATAATCGTTGATGAAATATATGCGATCAAACAAACATGAATAATTATTATACCATGTGTAGGAATAATATTTATTCAACTTTTTAAATAATAAATAATAATATTATTTAACTATGATTCAGGATATATTTAGTGTGTGACCCTCAAGATCTCTTTCTCAATGACATCAGGTGAAGCAGCCCAAAGTCCAAGGTTAGTGTCTAGAAACACACCAAGACATCCATAAATAAATAAGTTAATGTCACAATGACATTTAATCTCATACGAATGCTTACCATGTAATATAATGCCTTTATCATGATATTTCTAATTGAGTAGGTTTCATTCTGGTGCCATAAACCTATATGCTCAATGTCCATTTCTTTGACTTTCTAGAAATTAAACTTTCCTATAAAACACCATCCCCATGAATTTATTTAGGCTATATCATTTCCATCAAAGGGTTTGAGATATCAACTTCCATTAAAGAATATAAGGTACAAATCCTTTCTCGCATTATTCAATAATGAAGTATTACTTGTGATGCACCCAACGTATCCTACTTCACCAAGAACATCTGTCGCCACGATTTTTTTCAGTACATAAAAGTATGCAAATCATGATATCCATTAATAATTGTAACATCTCATCATTTCCATGTATTATTTTTATTTATTATATGGAATTATTATGAAATTAGGTGCTAAGACGACGTGTGATTCCGAGACCCGGTGTGCCCGGGACAATTGCTTGAAGAATATTCAAAATATTAAATAGCACGTGCACATAGTTTTTATGAAAAAGTGGAATAACTTCTAAACGAGTGTCTGGATCAGAAATCCGAGGGCACTGCTGTGTTTAGAGTAGTGACTTCACCTTATGCGGGTATAACATCGACCGGCATGGGTCGGCTGTGAAAGTTAGTTTTTGGATGTATCGATAATAAAATATTTAATACAAATATTTGATTTCGATGAAACACCTTGTTTTCTTTTATTAGAGTTTGTTAAGAATCCAAGGTCATCACCATAACCCTAAGATTCCCCTGAGATAAGGAGAAGGAAGGTTTCTCTCGATGACGACAAATCGAAGGTCAGAATGTGGATTAACGATCAACGATGTGCCTCAAATTTGAAGGATATCGCCAATGACGACGACATGACGATTGATCTTCATCAGCGAGCGGTCCAAATCCAGGTAGGAAATTTGATCTCTTTATGATTTCTTCCCCGTTCTTAGAGTCAATGATGAACTCAAACCAACCAATGAACATGCTGATCCGCAGTTCGATTGTTCTTATGAGATGGTTAGTATTGGGAATTGTTAATGGGAGTTTTGTTACCCTCTTTGTTCATCAATCTAATGAGAATGAATCGAGGCCGAAACGAAAAAAAGCCAAGGTTCATTCCTCATATGTTTTTGTTGCCTTTATCTTCCCCCGTTCTTAGCATTCTTAACTGCTCGTGGTCGCAGCTTGACTTGTCAGGTCAAACCTTTTTACAAAAATAGCCATAACTTTCAAACTATGTGTCTGTTTGATGATCCATTTGTGGCATTGAGACTCTTGTGATGAGACAGTCCTTTTGAGATACTCTATGTGAGTTTTTGTGAAAGTGTGCATACGAACTAAAGGCTTGAGGAGTAGGTTCTCCTAGATCGAGCACGCTGTAAGCAAAATCTTGTAGCTGGCTGTGCCCTTGAGACTACGTGACTTTCTGAGACTACGTGACTTACCATGACTACGTGTCTTATCAAGACTACATGTATCATTAGGACTAAGTGTCTCATCAGGACTACGTGTCTCACTAGGACTACATATCTCATCTAGACTACATGTCTTATCGATACTGGGTGTTTTGTGGATTACGTATGATAATCCTATTTTGAATACTATAGACCTATACCTGTGTGAGATGACTATGTATCCTCTTTGTGGTATAATTTGTGTATTTATTTATGGTATACTTCATGCATTTATTTGGGGTATATTTTGTGTATTTCCTTGTGGTATACTTTGTGTATTTCTTAGTGGTATTCCTTTGTGGTTTCAGGGTGTCCTACTGAGTATTGTTTTACTCACCCCTGCACGGGCTTTTCCTGCTCGTGTCACATCTTGTGTAGACGATCGACACTTTGACAGAGTCCTAGGTGGAACAGGACCAGGTGGTTCTTAGAGAGACCAGACAGTCGAGGTGTGCTCCTGCGACTTCAGACAACTGTCCCTATACCTACCCTTCAGGCAGGGTTTTCTACGGACGAGTTTTAGGAACTTGTGCATTCACTTTTCTAGACTTATTTTGGGTGGGCTTGTATTTTGTACCTGTTTACTTTCTAGTTTTATACTTTCATACTCTGTTGTTGGTATTTTAGTTGTATGCATGCTTGTTTACTTGGTGTTTTAAATTTTAGCATTTTGAGTTTGGAGATGTGTGCATGTGTACAAGTACTTAAGTAAATTCCTCTCATTTATGGGATATGCCTACTCGATGCTATTTTCTAGCCCCTGGTCTATTGGAGGCGGGCTTGGGGTAGTCACGGCATAGGACCCTCTGGGACGGGTCGTGACAGAGTGGTATCATAGGATTCAATTCTACCTAAAGGACCAAGAGTCTGTGAGATTGGTTTGGAGAAATCGTGTTAAGTGTTTCAAGTTCAGATTTTAGGCCAGAGAATCCATTGTTGGTATGGAAACTGACATATCCATACACCAGGGCTCTAAATTTTTCTTTTTGACTTGGTACATGAAAACACTGGTTGTAGGGAAAACAATGGTACATGTATCATATAGGATTTGACTGTATTCTCATGTCCTTTTACAGTCAACTTACCTGATATACTCTATTGATCATGTTGCATCTTGTTCTATTTCCGGATGCCTCTATGCAGATATCCAACTAGGATTTCAATGCGTGATCATGAGGATGATCCACCTAGCGACGAGGTGTCGGTATAGGGGCCTGTACCAGAGATAGCACCTTTGGGTGGTTTACCAGGGATACCACCACCCATCGAGCAGTAGTTACTACCAACGCTACCAGTTGAGGATGCACACAGGATGAGTGCATTTCACGAGTTCTAGAGGTAGAGAGCTCCCAGATTTTGGGGTGAGATAGACCCCCAGCTAGCTAGGGATTGGCTATAGGCACATGTGTCTTCTACCTTGTGAGGATGCCTTCTTACCAGATGACAGTCCTAGCTGTGAGTCTTCTTCAGGGTTCAGCATGGCGATGGTGGAGCTTAGTGACCCAGACACATGATGAGATAACTCTCTCTTGGGAATACTTCGAGCATCTCTTTAGAGAGGAGTTATTTCCGACTATGTTATGCTCAGTGTGTATATAGGAGCTTCTACATCTGCAGCAGGGAAGTCAAACTGTGGCGGAGTACTTGGTGAGATTTTCTGATCTTTCTCGCTACTCCATAGATATGGTACAAGAACCGTTCTTTAGGGTTCGAACCTTCAAACATAGATTACGTAAGAAGATCATGGCACCCATAATATCCCTTAGCATTCCTACATATGATGGGGTACTAGAGTGAGCTCTGCTAGTAGAGATCTATTTAGCAGAGCAAACACCGACAGTAGGAGCTACCACCGGGCACTAGGTAGTTGAGTCTTCAGCAGTAGGTAGTCTAAAATAGTCAAAGTGACCCAAGTGGGTTAGGAAATCTAGGGGATGACCCCAGGATATAGGATTAGTGGTGCAAGGCTCTTAGGGAAGAGAGATTCAACAAAAGGATAGGCTGCATTACTTGTGCGACGATCAGGGACATTTGGCCCGAGATTGCTTGAACCATCATACGACCAATGAGGAGACAATCAAGGGACTGCCGAGACAGAGATGAAGGTAAGAGCATGGTGGTCCGTAGGGAAGAGGATGTGGTAGAGGAGCAGGAAAGGAAACATGAGGTGGGTGAAGGTTTGATGTATTACCACCACCACCTGCCGGTGGTCCACAACAGGCTTAGGGAGCTAGTGAACAGGGATGAGGCCAATTTCAGGCAATGAAGACTTAGGAACTCGAGGCTCTAAGGATTATTAGAGGTATGATCTGTATCTTTTGCACCTTAGCTATAATTTTGATAGACACAAGTTCCAACCATTCTTTTCTTTCCACAACCCTTGTTCGAAACTTAGAGATTTCGGTGGAACCATTGACTCTACCCTTATGCTTAGAGACTCCTACGGGAGGGGATTCGATGATCACACATTGGTGTCGATAGTGTGACCTTACTCTTGGAGGTGATAGTTTTAGTTGGGATCTCTTGGTAGCGGCATCGAGGCCTTACAATGTCATTCTTGGTATGGACTGGTTATCCACAGTCCATGCTCAGATTGACTATTTTAGGCACAAAGTGTGGTGTGTTAATGGTGACGGGACTAGGTTTTCCTTTATCGGTGAAAAAGGAAACGCATGCAGCGTAGGATGGACTCACATATGGGAGGGTGCATCCAATCACACATCAGTTGGCTAGCCCGATCCTCGGTGCAGTGGATGATATAAGTCCCCAGTTTCCTGAAGTGGTGGAGGAATATGAGGACATCTTTCCTGAGGATGTTCCAGATTACCTCCTCACAGGGAGGTAGACTTCTGTATTGATATATACCTCGGGATGACACTGATATCTACACCTACATATCTAATGTCTCCCTCAAAGATTCATGAACTAAGGGTACAGGTGGAGGACTTACAGAGAAAGGGTTTCGTGAGACCCAGTGTTTCACCATGGGCAACCCCAGTTTTGTTTTCCAAGAAGGAAAACATGAGCTTGAGGTTATTTTTGGATTTTTGGAACTTGAATCAGGTGACCGTGCAGAATAAGTATCCACTACCGAGGATCGATGAACTCTTCAATCAGTTGAAAGGGGCGAGGTGGTTCTTGAAGATAGATCTCAGATCTGGCTATCATCAACTACGAGTACGAGATGAGGATATACGAAGATGACTTTCAGATATCAATACAGAAACTATGAGTACTTGGTGATGCCATTTGGCATGACGAACACCCCAACAATGTTCATGGGACTCATGAATAGGATCTTCTAGCCTTACTTAGACTGGTTCATGGTGGTCTTCATTGATGACATCCTAGTATACTCGACCTCCGATGAGGATCACAAGATACACTTGAGTATGGTCTTAGACACACTTTGAGATCACTAACTTTACAAGAAGATCTTGAAGTGTCAGTTATGGATACAAGATGTCCATTTTCTAGGACACGTCATTTCCTAGGTTGGATTTATGGTGGATCCAGCGAAGATGGAGGCAGTGCTTGCTTGGGAGTCACCCAAGAGTGTTACCGAGGTGCAAAGTTTCCTTGGTTTGGATGGGTACTATCAGAGGTTTGTACCCAACTTTTTTAGAGTATCATCTCCCTTGACATCTTTGACATGAAAGAGAAATCCTTTCGTGTGGATTGAGAAGTGCCAAGAGAGTTTTCAGCAGCTGAGGCAGAGATTGATGTGCGCTCCTATCTTGAGATTACCAGAGGAGGGTGCTGAGTATGTAGTATTCTTCAATGCTTTAGGAATCAGTCTTGGTTGTGTCCTGATGTAGGGGCAAGTGGTGATTGCCTATGGTTCATGATAGTTGATACCACACAACAAAACTACGCGACCCATGATCTTGAGTTTGCAGCAGTGGTCTTCGCATTGAAGATGTGACAACACTACCTGATGGGTAAGCAATTTATCATCTATTCCAACCACAAGAGTCTCAAGTATATCTTATCTCAGAAGGATATGAATTTTAGACAGAGGAATTGTCTAAAGTTCCTCCAAGACTATGACTTTGAGATTGTCTATACTCTTGGGAAGGGGAATGTGGTGGCAGATGCTCTTAGTAGGAGATTGAGTTCATAGTTTTCTTAATGAGACGTCAGAGCAGTTAGCCTTGCTATAGATATCATTTATGGATGGAGATGGAATAGCTTACCTCCAGTCGATGGTTGTAACCCCTCTACTATTACAACAAGTCAGGGAGGCACAAATCGAAGATACCAACTGTGAGACTTTACGTGCTCAAATGTCCACAAGACATGCCCCTAATAGATATTCAAAAGGTGGGGAGCACATTGTTCTTTTCAGAGGAAATACAGTGGTACCGGTGGACTTACGTGAGGAGGTCTTGTGGGAGTTCCATACACCCCCTTTGGTGGTACATACGGGTGTGTCGAAGTTGTACCAGGACCTCTGACATCAGTTCTGGTGGCCAGAGATGAAGAAGACAATGACAGAGTTTGTTTCTAGATGCCTTACTTGTCAGCAAGTGAAGGCTGAGCACCAGGTTCCAGTGGGTTTGACTCAACCCCTTGAGGTGCTATACTGGAAGTGGGATGAAATATCGACGTACTTCATGAAATGTTTACCACATATGTCTAGGAGGCACGATACCATCTGGGTGTTTGTTGACTGATTCACCAAGTTGGCCCACTTCCTAGCGATTTGGGAGTAGAGTTTAGTAGAGAGTTTGAGATGCCTCTACATGCAGGAGATAATTCAACTCCATGTAGTCCCATCGATGATAGTCTCAGATCGTGATACTTGATTTACATCCTGGTTGTGGAAGGGATTACATGAGGCATTTGGGTATTAGCTACGCTTGAGCATAGCTTTTCACCCATAGACGGACGACCAGACTGAGCAGACCATAGAGGTTCTAGAGGACATGCTACATGCCTGCATCCTAGATTTTGGTTATAGTTGGGAGGATCACTTACCCCTGGTGGAGTTTGTGTAAAACAATAGCTACCATTCCACCATTGATATGACACCATTCGAGGCCTTTTATGGGCAACCCTGCAGGTCGCCACTTTGCTGGATGTACCCAAGAGAGTTAGCACTCACGGGCCCGAAGTTAGTGCCGATGACTATAGAGAAGTTATGGGTCATCCAGGAGAAGATGAAGACTACATAGAGCTGTCATAAGTCTTATGCTGACCGGCGACGGAGGCCTTTGGAGTTTGAGGAGGGAGACCATGTGTTCCTTCGAGTCTCTCATTGACACGAAATATGGAGATTTGCCCAAGGTGGCAAGCTATCTTCCAGGTTCATTGAACCTTTATAGATACTATATAGAGTTGGCGAGGTGGCGTACCACTTGGATCTACCTCCACAGTTAGAAAGAGTGCATGACGTCTTCCACGTGGCACAGCTGAGGAGATACGTGCATGATCCATCGCACGTCATTGATTGGGGCGAGCTGGAAATTAATGATGGGGTGACTTTTGTTGAGTACCCAGTGGAGATTGAGGATCGACAAGAGAGGATCCTTCATGAGTAGTCGATTCCTCTGGTGTGTATTTGATGAAAGCATGTGAATCTCTAGGAGAGCACATGGGAGCAGGAGGCCCAGATTCGTGCTCAGGACCCTCATTTGTTTGTATAGACTTTTGTTTTGGATTTTGGGGACATTAAATCCTAAGGTGGGGAAAATGTAACATCTAGGAATTTCCATGTATTATTTTTATATATTATATGGAATTATTATGGGACTAGGCGCTAAGACGGTGTGCGATTTTGAGGCCCGGTGTGCCCATAAAAATTGCTTGAAGAATATTCAAAATATTAAATAGCACGCACACACAGTTTTCCTAAAAAAGTGGAATAACTTCTAAATGAGTACCCATATCAGAAATCTGAGGTCACCGTTGCATTTAGAGTAGCGACTTTACCTTAGGCATGGCCTAACATCGACCGACACTGGTCAGCCGTGAAAGTTAGTTTTTGGACACATTAGTAATCAAATAATTAATAAAAATATTTTATTTTGATGCAGTGAATTGTTTTCTTTTATTAGAGTTTTTCAAGAATCCAGGGTCATCACCATAACCCTAGGATTTCCCTGAGATAAGGAGAAGGAAGTTTTCTCAACGGTGATGAAAGATCAGAGATCAAAATGTGGATCGACAATTAGCGACGTGCCTTAGATTCTAAGGATCTCACCAACAACGATGACATGATGATCGATATTGTTAGCGAGCGGTCTAAATCTAGGCAGGGAGTTTGATCTCTTTATGATTTCTTCCCTATTATTAGAATCAATGACGAATGTGGACCCACCAACGAACATGTTGATCCGCGGTTCGATCGTTCTTGCGGGATGGTTAGTATTGGGAATTGTTAATGGGAGCTTCATTGCCCTCTTTGTTCATACCTATAACGAGAACGAATCGAGGCTGACATGAACAAAGGTCGAGATTCATTCCTCAGATGTTCTTAGTGCCTTTCTCTTCCCCCATTCTTAGTGTTCTTTATCGTTGGACCCTCGTGGTCGCGACTCGACATGCTGGGAGGCTACGAATGTGATTGGACCATCGGATCAGAGGAAAATCGACCACAGAGGCCGAAATAGTGTTTATTGGGACCCAACAAGGCCAGATCTATGACCACATAATTTTTCAGGCATCGAAGGAGCTCTGGTGTCGACAATCGGTGCCGGTGGTGGTGCGAAGCGGCCGCGCGCGGGTGCAGTGGAAGATGGTGGGGTGACTGGTGGCGACGACGGGCCACTGGGAAAATGGTGGTGATGAAGGGATTGCACGATATGCAGGGCGACACAGGGACCATGGGGGAGGCATGCGGTCGGGGCAGACTGTGTGGACTAGGGAAAAATGTGGTCGGGGCAGACCGCGCCGCGTCTGGCGCACAAGTCGACCCACAGAGCGGGCCAGACTAGTGGAACTGGGTAACTACAGTGGCCCAATGGGCCAGGCCGAGTTGACTCGGCCGAACCAGGTCGGGTCGGCCAGCGGGTCGGGGTGAGTTGGGCGGGTTGGATCAGACCCAGGTCAGACCTTTTTACGAAAATAGCCGTAACTTTCAAACCGTGTGCCCGTTTGACGAGCCGTTAGTGACGTTGGGAACCTTAAAAAGAGAAAATACTTTTGATATACTCTAAGTGAGTTTTTTGTAAAAGTGTGCATACGACCTAAAGGATTGAGGAGTAGGTTCTCTTAGATCGAGTGCGCTGTGAGTGGAATACTGTGGTTTGTTGTGCCCTTGATACTATATGACTTTATGAGACTATGTGACTTACCGCGACTACGTGTCTTATCGATAATATGCATCTCATCGGGACTGAGTGTCTCATTAGGACTGAGTGTCTCACCGGGACTATGTGTCTCATTGAGACTACGTGTTTTATCGATATTGGGTGTTTTGTGGATTATGTCTGATTATCCTGTTTTACATACTATAAACCTATGCCTGTTTGAGCTGACTATGTATCTTCTTTGTGGTATAATTTTTTTATTTCTTTGTGGCATACTTCATGTATTTATTTGTGGTATACTTTGTGTATTTCCTTGTGGTATACTTCTCGTATTTATTAGTAGTATTCCTTTATGGTTTCAGAGTGTCCTACTGATTATTGTTTTACTCACCCCTGCATGGGATTTGCCTGTACGTATCGTGTCTTGTTCAGATGATCGAAACTTTAACGGAGTCCTAGGTGGAATAGGACCAGGTGGTGTTTAGAGAGACCAGACAGTTGAGGTGTACTCCTACGACTTCAAACAACTGTCCCTATACCTACCCTTCAGGTATGGTTTTCTACGGATGAGTTTCAGGAACTTGTGCATTCACTTTTCCAGACCCCTTTTTGGGTGGTCTTGTATTTTGGCCCTATTTACTTTCTAGTTTTATACTATCATACTCTTTTGCTGGTATCTTAGTGGTATAAATGATTGTTTACTTAGCATTTTACATTTAATCATTTTGGGCTTGGAGATGTGTGTGTGTGTAGGCACTTAGCAAAATGCCTCCCATTTGTGGGATATGCCTACTCAGTGTTAGTTGCCAGCCCCTGACCTATTGGAGGCGGACTTGGGGTAGTCATGACACGGGCCCCTCTGGGACAGGTCGTGACAATAATAATCATAAAGTATGAGGACCAATATACACATTCGCAGATTGGAACATCCAATGATATATATAAATGTGTATTTCCTACTAACGGATCTCATTCTCATAATCTCCTGCATTACAAATTACTAAGGGCGTAGACCATGAGAAAGTGCCTCAAAGTCCTATGAGTCTCCACCCATGATAGCCTCTGTATCATTTGTGTCCCTCAAATGATTTCATTTGACCATAGAGTATATATTTAAGAATACTTTCATGACACTTCTGGGTTCTCATCATAGCAGTGAACTACTATGACCTTTAAGTTAGACAACTAATCTCAAGATATTATCACATGCTATGTTATGCATAATAAAAATCCCGATGTGGCAAGGAATTTATTAATATTCAAAACTATGAATACATGTAATCATAAAGTACACATAAGTTGGTTCTAGGCCACTAACTCAAAAAAAACACTCAATAGAGTCTCTATACCTTTTTTCCATCTTTCTCTTTTTATTGAAAAACATACCCATAAGCAAGATAAATTTTCCATATTTAGAAAACTTGGAAAATAATTTCTTCTTATATCTCCACTTATTAGTTTGAGACAACTGGTTGGAAGACGTATGATATGAAAATATCTTTTTAATTTCATTGCATCCACCATGATCTTCTATTTAGAGTTAAGTCAACTCCTAAAACCACCCACTACTTTTAATTTTTCCCAAATCTTGGAAATACCACATTCTACAATATGCTACCAAATCATGTATTAAAATACACTACATACATTCATCAAGAAACTTTAATGTATACATATTCCGTAAATATTCTTACATGTATAATAGACACCTCAAAACCACTAAATCTGTGATCACTCAATATCATACAACCTTATTGAATATTTTCATGAACTCACTTTACACCCACTATAGATTCACAACTCCATCATTCCTCCTTTGTAGTGTGGAATATTTTTATTTATTCAACTAAAAAACCCACAACAACTTCGCCTTAAAAATTTTCTTGAATTATGGATTCCTTTGAAATTACATGATGCTTGAGTCTTTGAAGAATAGGTTAATCATCATCTAAAATAAGGTAATACACCTCCATAAAATCATAGATAATATCACTAATTTATCCAAAATAATTTCCCTCATGAAATGCTGTTATAGTACAACATATGAATTTCTCTAAATCTCAAATCACACCCACATAGCCTAGGATGACACTTATGCAGTTAGTTCACACTTATATAGCCTGATCACATGTACACAACTTTCTAAAAAAACCTACACAACCAACATATCACACATATGTTTAGGCCTAATGACATACACACTCATGTCTTTATTAGATTTTCATGTATGATGGTAATCACACATACACTAGTAACTAAGAACACATACGCTTAGCTCGATGAAAGCTATAACTAGGTTTATGAAACTTGTGTTCAACATTGATCACACATACACTGGGAAAAAACACACATACGCTACTCTACCTTTTCCAAATTCTCATACCCAGAAAGAATGAAATTTACACTAAGTTGGAATTCACACATACATAGATTTAGACTTTTCAACTAGTTTTGTAATAGCCCAAGTAATTTTTATATAAATGTTTTTGATATTTTCATTAGTTGCATTTTATAGAGTTATTACAAATGCTCAGGGAATAAGAACTACAAATCTACAAGGAAACATGCGAACACACACATGTAGGAAGCTAGAGAGACTCGAAACTGAGACCTCCCTAACACCCTTCAAGGCACTTTTCCACTAGGTTAATCCCTGAGGGTAGATTTTATAGAGTTATATTCATTATAAAAATATTAGACAAATTTTCATCTAAAAGGAAAAAAGATTTATTTCTAACTAAATTGAATTTTTATATATTATATGGTTTTATTTAAAATATTGATGTCCAAATTATTTAATTTTAATTTGAAAAAGGACTTCATTTCTGAATTCATCATGACAAAATTATCTTAAGAATAATTTTTGAGAATTTTCTTAAAAGTTTGTTTTTTTAATTAATAGTGAAAATACTGTTTTTATTGAAAATTATATTTTCTTTTAAAGTATTTATAAAGTCAAATTCTATTTTGATTTATTTTTAAAATTTAATTAATTCCGTTTGATTTAAACTAATACAATTTTGTTTTTTGAAATAAATTTTATACTTGAATTTAATACAAAATCATTCTATACTTAAAAGAGATTTTTTTTTCTTCTGAAAAACCTTTTTTTGTTACATTTTTCCAATTTAATTTAAAATTAGATTACGACACTTCTATATTTTGAATTTTGAAAAATCGATTTAATATTTGGAATTAGTGGGTCCAAATTTGGTAAATATGACCCTTTTATCTTTGTTCAATATGAATATTTTACTTAGTAATTTTTGTTACCACAGTTATGGGTAAATCAGATAATTAATGTTAAAAATAAAATAATAAGTATTAGAAAATGACCCTAACACTTTCTTTAATTTTATTGAATTATTAAATTTCATACGTAGTCATCCAAGATTTAGTTATATGGAATTTTTTGTCTATTTGGATGTGATTATAACCTTTATAATATTTTATTTAAAGAAAAGTAAAAAATGTCACACTCGTTTTTAATAACTATAATATTTTTAAAATGGTGATAAATAGAGTATGTGTTCAATTATAAATAGTAATTTGAAATATTAATGATTTATCTTCATTATGGTAATTTATTTTTAATTTTTACTGAAAAATAATTACCTTAAATGCTTACATGACGGTGATGCAATAATTATTCAATTAATTGAAAAATAAAATAAATGATATTAAAATTTTTAAAAGTAATATAATTTGAAATAATTAATGTTATCAATTTTTTTAGATAATTATAAGATGTTATAGATATGGTAACTAATTATATTCCAATTCCTTGGTTGTCTTGATGCTATAAAAATCATAGTAAATGAATAGTTCTAAAATTGACATTATTGACATTTTATGAAAATAATATTTTATTAAATGATATTAAATTAATAAAATTCTTATATTTGAAAAAAGTAACTAGATATGGTTAATTAAATCTACAATGGTTCATTTATGGGTTTTTCATTTTATAATAACATTATTAACCCTTAAAGTGTATAAAATTTTAATATTGCAATAATTATCAAAAGGGTTAATGAAGGGTTAAAACAAAATGATAAGGTTAAAAATGTAACCCAAAATTGCCCAAATTTTATTGTATAATAGTATTTAGACTCATCCTCATCTTATATTCAAATATTATCAATTTGGAGTCATTTTAACATCAAAATTAATTTAATATTTCTAGAATTCCAAAAGTGATCCTCCCCTCTCTTATAAAAGGGAACCACTTCTTCTAATTTATTCATACTTAAAAACACATTTTGTTTGGCCAACCATGCCTAAATACCTTCCTAGAAACCCTCCCCTCATTTTAGAGGTATCGTTTTAGGCAGAATAAAAACCTTAGAGGGATTAAGGTGTTAATCAAGGGAGACTTTTCAAAGAAGATGTATATTTTTTAACCACATGTTTTAGTTTTATTTAATATTACACCTCCTTCAAATATTATTTAACCATAATAAAATAATAAAAAAATTATTATCCATATAATGATATTTTATTATGTTAATTTCATAATCTATATCCATCTCCAACCTTCATCAAATGGGAGAGGAATTCATTGTTTGTGTGTACGTCGGACTACTGCCTTGCGAACTGATGTAATTTTTTTCCATCACCATATCTTAAGAATTGTTATAATGATGGATTTAATGTATATATATATATATGATATTAATGAAATATTTATCATTTTTAAAGATAAAATATTTTTTAATTTCTTACCTTTCCATTCACTGAAAAATGATAATATCGTTCGTGCGTATGTGTGGAATACCACCTCCACAAAGTGATGTGGTTCATTTTTCATCACCACATCACATGGATGATATATATAAGTATAATTAAAGAAATAATATTATATTTATGATATTATTATCATTATGGAAAGGTAAAATGATACTCACCTACTTTTTATAACGATCGTTGAAAAATGGAAACATTACTCATATATATATATGACCTACCATCTCCATGATTGTAACATAGTTCATTTTTTATAAAAATATTTCACGATTAGTTTTAAAAGTATACTTTATTGATAAAAATGATAATTATATCATGATTATTATTTTGGAGATGATGTAATAATGACCTCTTTAACTATAGTTAACCTACTAAAGTCACTTTTGACTTATGGACTGAATATCATCAAAACATATGACACGAACTTAAATGATTAAGTAATTATTATAACATGGTAATAACTAAAATAAAATGAATAATAAACATAAAAAAGTTTCTTAATTAAGTAAATAATTAACATAAGTTTATTACCCAGGAAGATAAAGAACGTACATGACGAGTCACACTTAAGGTAAGAGACATTCTTTTAAAAATCATATTTTAAAGTTTCCCTTAAAACCATATTTTCTTCCATATCCATATTTTTAAAATTATTTTATTGATGTATTTATATGGGCATAAGTGATTTATAAAGTAAACTTTATGTTTATTTTGAATTCCCTATCAATGGTT
Source organism: Viscum album (assembly GCA_963277665.1). Taxonomy (NCBI): domain Eukaryota; kingdom Viridiplantae; phylum Streptophyta; class Magnoliopsida; order Santalales; family Viscaceae; genus Viscum; species Viscum album. The sequence continues at coordinate 252,433,239 of OY728128.1, read as the reverse complement.
TTCAAAAGGAATATTTTTACGAATTGTTTTAATGTTCTTTACAAAAATACAAAATAAATGTTCTATTTTAACATAGATGGTGACAACAACCTTTTCTGCTACCATAAATGTTATTTTAATTTTGGATTCCTTTACAAGATTTCTTGTTTTCTTAAAATAAAAAACCTCTTTCCCTATGTTTTGGTTATTTTCAAAAAGGGTTTTAAAATGGAATAGATATATCAATATCCAAAAATGTTTTCTTATGGGTGCAAAGAAAAATTTTATGATGCAATATTTTATATATTTTGTTATGTTTTTTGGGAATTTTTTATGAGGAAGGGTGGTTTCGGTATAAAATGAGGGCGGGTGATCCCGTTATATCTCTCCAGTGCATTAGGTAAAGGTAAATAGTTAATTTATTATGTTTATCCTAATAGATTAGGGAATATACTGCCATGGATATTCTAAGTATAACTGTGATGATTCTTTACAGTGTAACTATAATGGTTACTCTAATTATAACCAAGATAGTTATTCCATGTGTAACACTGAGGGTTAATCTATTTAATTTATCTATTCTTTCTATGGGTTTTTATAAAAATATTATGATTTCCTAGGGTAAAGGAAAGTAAATTCTACATTGTAAGGTTAAAAACTATACATTTGTGAAAATAATTATTATGAGTGTTTCATAATTTTAAAGAAACCTTATGAGTTTTATTTTTTATTTAATATTTCTTATGAAAAGTTTTATGAAAGATTTGGGTAGATAATATGATTTCTTGGGTAAGAAAATATTTATTTTGAGCCCAAAGTTTATTTTGAAAAAGGAAATTTTTTATAAATATTCATGGACTAATGGTTTAATTATTTCTTTTTTATGTACCTTATTTAGATTTTTTTTTCTCATACCACATTTTAAATGTTTTTAACAGGGCTTAAGAATGGGTAAGGGAAAGGGAGAAGTCAAGTTTAAATTCATGAAGATTTTTCATGAAAAGAAAATGTGTTTCATCTTAAAAGTTTTCTATTATAGGAAAACATATAATGATTAGAAGTGTCCACTATATATATACGAGTTTGTTATGTAATAGTTATGACCTAACTTTATAAAACTCTAAACATAAAAGATCTTTGGGAATTTAAGAAAGTTAATTCTTTCTTTAAAGTCAGCAGAGTATGTAATGTTTAAGGTTGGGTCCTTATAGTTGGTATTAGATCAAGGTTTATATAACTTTAGAGGATAAGATAATGTTAATAAAGTACCCTTAAAATATTTTACTTTATGTTTAAGTTGAAATGATATAGAATTTGAAAATTAATACATTTCTTCACCTAAACAATGTCTGTTCAAAATGGTTTTCTATAGAGGAAATAGGGAAGCTGAAGTAGGAAGGTACCAAGGGGATGATATTATTCTGAATTAGTAACCTGGAATGGTTGGAATTAAAACAGAGCAGTTATTTTCTATGATGGATCAGTTTATGTAGGCTATAAATGGGGGTGGTACCCATGCCACATATGAACTAGATCCACCTCAAAGGAACATGTCAATAGTGGAACATTTTATGAGGCAACACCCTCCTGTATTTAGTGGTTCTTCTGATCTAGTGGTAGATTAAGGGTGTATTAAATACCTAGAAAAGATATTTGATTTCATAGGATGTTTGGATCATTAAAATGAAAGTCTTTCTATTTACCATTTTGAAGGTGAAGCCGACTATTGTTGGTCAGTGGTCAAGAATATCAAGGAAATTGAGGAAATTGATGCCTTGTAATGAGAGGAATTTAATAATATTTTCCTTGAGACATATTTTCCTAAGATGATTCAACTCAGGATGGAAAATAAATTCTTAGAATTGAGGAAAAGGGAGGAAGATTTAGTGGCCTCATATGAAGAAAACTTCACCTGATTGGAAAGGTACACACCAAATTTTATCCACAATATTTATAGTAATATTAATTGGTTTTAAACAAGATTAAAGCTAAGATATCGAAGGCCATTGAATTCTCATGAATTCAAAAGTTATGAGAAACTTGTGCGTTATGTCGAGAAGGTAGAAATGGAGTTTTTTTAATGATCCTTTGTACTTTGAAAACTAGAAAAAGAAGAGGTCTATGTGTTAGGAAAAGGGGAAGAATGGATCAAAAAAATTTGATAGTAAGAAAATCAAGTTTTCAATTTTTGAGAGTTGTGGTAAAAGGAACATTGGGGAATACCTTATGAAGTCTGGTAAGTTCTTATGATGTGTTAATATTAGACATATGGATCATAATTTCAATGAAAATTATTTTGGAATTGGTAAGACTAATTCTGATAAACAGGAAGTAAAATGTTTTAAATGTAATAAGATGGGTCATTATGCACATGAGTGTCCGAATAAGAACCCAAATGATAGGAAGTAACCAGAATATAAGTAGAAATGTGTGGTGAAATACTTTTAAACTACTTCAAAAGATGATGGGCCATAAAATGAAGTGGTATCAGTTATATTTATCATTTATTTAGATTATGTTAATGTATTGTTTGATTAGGGGTTTACACATTCTTTCATTTCTGAGAAATTTTCTGGTAAATTGGAAATTCAACCTCAAGAAATGAATCTATAACTTATGGTAAAAACAGATGGGGGAAGTATTAAGGAAAAAAGAAATTATAATAATCTTCCTATTGTTGTCTATGGAAATACATTACCAGCAATCCTTGTTATTTTTTCCCTAATAGAGTTTTATGTTATTCTGGGTATGGATTAACTTTCTATTTACCATTCTAAGATAGATTATAGAGCTAAAGAAGTTTTTTTTTCAGAAATAATTTTAGTTTTTATATAAGAATGAACCCATCACTTTGATAATATATCAATAAGCTGAGAAATTTTTAAAATATGGAAATAGAAGTTATCTTGAACATATTGTCGAGAATAAGGGAAATGTATAAATTAATGAGGTTCCAGTAATAAAAGAATACCTATATGTTTTTATGATGTATTTACCAGTGTTATACTTGATCGGGAATTTGAATTTACTATTGAATTAGTTCCTAATTCTAAGACAATTTCAAAACCCCCTTATAGAATTAATCAAGTAGAACTTTGGTAATTGAAAAATTAGTTATAGGAGTTTCTTAATAAAGGTTTTATTTTTCCTAGAACTTCACCATGGGGTGATCCTGTTTTTTGTTAAAAAGAAATATGATTCCATTAGGCTTTGAATTGATTATAGAGATTTGAATAACTTCACTGTTAAGAATAGATATCTTTTGCCTCATATCAATGATTTGTTTCACCAGCTCCAGTGAGATCAGTATTTTCGGAAGGTTGACCTAAGGTTTAGGTACTATCATATGAAGGTGAAGGAGGATAAAATTTGAAAAATAGTGTTTTGGACTAGATAGGAGCATTATGAGTTTGTGTCTATGCCATTTAGGTTAATAAATGCCCCATCTATATTTATGGATCTTATGAATAGAGTCTTCCATGAATATCTGGATAAGTTTTTGGATATTTTTATTTATGATATCTTGATTTATTCAAAAATTTATGAGGATCATGAAAAAAATATAAGGATTGTTCTACAAACTTTGAAAGAAAATAAGTTATATATATAATTCATTTAATGTGATTTTTGGTTATAATAGGTTTCATTCCTTAGACACATCATAAAGAAAGATGGCATAACAATTAATCTTATTAAAACTAAATTGGTTGATGAATGAATAAGACCTACAAATGTTAATGACATTCATAGTTTTCTTGGGTTAATATGATATTACCAACAATTTATTGAAAACATGACATAATTATCTAGCCCACCGACTAAGTTAACTAGAAAAGGAGTTAAATTCATCCAGATAAAAGAATATGATAACTATTTTTAGGAACTAAAAAGAAGATTGGCGAATCCTTCAGTTTTGTCCTTGCCCTCTAGAAATTGTGAATTTTTTATCTATGGTGATTCTTCATTAAAGGGTCTTGGTTGTGTCCTGATGTAGAATGATCAGGTAATTGCTTATGATTCACATAATCTGAAACCTCATGAGTTAAATTATCCAATACATGATCTAGAATTAGCCGCTATGGTTTTTATTTAAAATTTTGGAGACATCATTTATATGGAGCGAAGTGTGAAATATATACTGATCATCAAAGTTTGAAGTATATATTCATTTAGAAAGAGTTGAACATGAGATAGAGGATATGGATAGAATTGATAAAGGATTATGACTAAAAAATTCATTATCATCCTAGAAAAGAAAAGTATCTGATGTTTTGAGTTGGAAAAGTAATGCTACATTAAACATGTTACGTTTAGAACATGGACCTTTGGTTAACGATTTTTTGATTTTTGGCCTATAAGTTATGTATGTAGGAACTTCCTTTATTTTGTTTCATGTGTCAGTATAATCATCTCTGTCATAAGTAATTAAGAAATATTAGAATTAATATGTGAGTTACAGGAAAAGGTAGAATTGGTTAAGAAGGTTAAGTTTCTTGAATTTAGCATTGATAAAGATTTTGTTTTGAGATTTAGAAAGAGATTATGTGTACCTTGTAGTTGAAGAGAGAATTGTTGAGTTAATCTCATAGTTACCCATTTTCTGTTCATCATATTGGTACTAAGATGTATAGATACCCTTGAGATTATTAATGTCAGAATGGAATAAAAGGAAATATTTCTGAATTTACCATGAGATGTTTGAATTGTTAACAGGTTAAAGCAGAATGATAATTACCAAAGGGGATGCTTCTGCAGAGTGTAATTGGGAAAATGTGTCTTTGGATTTTGTAATGAGATTTCCAAATAAATATTGAGGCAATAATGTGATTTGGGTTATTATTGATCAATTAACTAAATCTTTTCATTTTATTCCCATTCAAGATACTATGTATTTAGATCAACTTTCTTGACTACATCTTAAGGAGATATTCTGGTTACATGGAGTTCCTCTCTCTATTGTATCTGACCGTGATCCCAGGTTCACTTTATTTTTTTAAAGGACTTCATAAGTAATTAGGAATTGAATTAAATTTCAATATAACTTTTCATCCTCAATATGATATATATTCCAGATGAACGATTCATACCTTGGAAGATATAATTTGTTCTTATTTAATGGATTACTTGAGAATTTGGGATCACCATCTTTCTTTAGTTGAGTTTTCTTATAATAGAAGTTTTTATTCCAGTATACAGATGTAACCTTTTAAGGCATTATATGGAAAGATATGTCATACTCCATCTTTTTAGGATGAATTAAGTGAAAAGAAGTTGACGAGACCAAAATTTGTAGAGGAAATGATTGATAAGGTGAAGGTAATTCAACAACATATGGGGATAGATCAGAACAAGAAGAAAAATTATATGGATAACTAGAGAAAAGATATTTATTTCAAGTGATGTGATCATGTTTTACTTAAAGTATCTTCATGTAAAAGTGTTATTCATTTTGATAAAAAGGGGAATCTATGTCCACCATTTATTGGATCATATGAAATCCTAAATAAATTTGAATCAGTTTCCTATCAAGTGGACTTGCCTTTGAGTTTATCCCAAGTACACAACATTTTTCATGTTTTAATATTAAGAAAGTATATGCCGGATTCATCTTATGTTTTGAGCCCTGAGGTAGTTTAGTTGGAAGAGAACCTTTCTCATGTGGAATAGCCTATTCAAATTCTTGACCATAGAGATAAAGTATTATAGAACAAGGTAATTAACCATGTTAATGTTTTGTGAAAAAACCATATGGTTGAAGAAACAACATGGGAGTTTGAAAATTCTATGAGGGAAAGGTATCCCCACTTGCGTAATAAGTGAATAAAATTGGAAGGATACAATTTAAAAAAGGGGTAAGAATGTAATAGCCCATATAATCTTCATATAAAACATTTCCATATATTCATCATTTAGATTTTATAGATTTATATTCATTATAAAAATATTAAACAATTTTTTTATTAAAAGAAGAAAAGCTTTATTGCTAACCAAATTGAATTTTTATGTGTTATATAGTTTTTTTTAAAATATTTATTTTAAAATTATATAATTTTAATTTGAAAAAATTAACTTAATTTCTCAATTCATCATGTCAAAATTATCTTAAGATTAATTTTTGATAATTTTCTGACAATTTTGATTTTTTAATGAATAGTGAAAAATACATATTTTATTGAAAACTGTATTTTATTTTAAAGTATTTATAAAGTCAAATTATATTTTGATTTAGTTTTAAAATTTCATCAGTTACTTTTGACTTAAAATAATCCAATTAGGGTTTTAAAAATAAATTTTATACTTGAATTTAGTATAAAAACATTTTATACTTAAAAGGGCATTTTTTATAAAAAACTTTTTTTCATTGTGTTTTTTCTATTTAATTTTATATTAAATTCATCCAATTATCTATTTTGAATTTTTAAAAATGGATTAAATATTTGGAATCAATGGATCCAAATTTAGGAAATAGGTCCCTTTTATTTTTGGTCAATATGAATAGTAACATTAATAATTTTTGTTATCATAGTTAAGGGTAAATCTAGTAATTAAAGTTGAAAATAAAATGACAAGGATTATAAACTGACCCTAACACTTTTATTAATTTTATTGGATGAGTAAATTTTATTCATAATCATATAATATTTGGTTATATGACATTTTTTCCATTTGGATGTGATTATAGCCTTTATAATATTTTATTTAAATAAAATTAAAAAATGTCACACTCTTGTTTTTATTAAATATAATATTTTTAACATGGGGATAAAAAGAATATTTATTCATTTATAAATAGTAATTTAAAGATAAATGATTTATATTAATCATAGTAATTTATTTTTAATTTTTAGTGAAGAAATAATTACCTTAAATTCTTACGCGACACTGATGTAGTAATTAATCAATTAATGTAAAAAATAAAATAAATGATATTAAAAATATTAAAAATAATATAATTTGAAAGTATTAATGTGATCCATGAATTATATATATAACTATAACATATTTGTGATATTTTAATTTATTATATTTTAATTCATTGGTTGTATTCATGTTATTAAAATCAAAATAAACAAATAGTTCAAAAATTGTCATTATTGAGATTTTATGAAAATAATATTTTATTAAATGATATAAAATTCCTAAAAATCTTCTATTAATCCAAATGAATATTATATGGTTAATTACACCAACCATGTCTCATTTATTGACCCTTTTCATTTTATAGTAACATTATCAACCCTTAAAGTGTAGAAAATTTTAATACTGCAGTAATTGTCAAAAGGGTTAACGAAGGGTTAAAAAAATAATGGAAAAAATGGGATCCAAACATGTACAGATTTTATTTTATGAGATTATTTATATTTATCCTCATACTATCTTATAATATTATCAATTTGGATCCATTTGGAGGTCAAAATTAATTTATATTAATTTAATATTTTAAGAATTCCAAAAGTGCCCCTACCCTTTCTTATAAAAGAGAACCTATTCTTCTCATTTTTTCACACTTAAAAACCTATTTGGTTAAGAAAATAACTACCTCAATACCTTTCTATAATCCCTCCCCACATTCTATAGGTGTTGGTTTAGATATAATACCTAACTTGAGGGCTTAATGTGTTAATCAAAGGATACTTTCCAAAGAAGAGGTATAGTTTTTAACCACATGTTTTAGTTTTATTTCTTCTGGAACCTACTTTAAATATTCTTCAACCATGATAAAATAATAACACCAGTATCTTACATATAATTAGATGTTATTATGTTAATGTAATAACCTATATCCATCTCCAACCTCCAACAAATGGGAGAGAAATTCAACGGTTGTATGTACGGCGACTACCGCCCCACGAACCGATGTAATCCATTTTCCATAATCATCTATCAAGATTGGTTATAATGAAAGATTTAATATATATATATATATATGTATGACATTAACAAGTCATTTATTATTCTTAAAATATAATATATCATTTAATTTTTTACCTTTCTATTCATTGAAGAATGATAACATTATTCATGCATACGTGTGGACTACCACCTCCACAAAGTGATGTGATTAATTTTTCATCACCAAATAACATAGATGATATATATAAATATAATTAAAGACATAACATGATATTTATTATATGATTATTATTATATAAGATAAAATGATACTTACCTTTTTTCCATAATGATCATTGAAAAATGGAAACATTACTCATACGTATGTATGACCTGCCTGTAATAGTCCATGCCCTCCCAATCTATTAATTTTCTAGTTTTGGTTATTAGAGGTGTTCAAGGGAGGTTTCAGAAGTTTTTGATGGAAGCTGGAGGTGCAAAAGAACTACTATTTAAAATATATACCATGTTAGTGTATTACACGATGTGTAATAGTGGTTCATGGATTGTGAAAGGTTGGTTCATGATGTGTAGATTTTTTGGGTTAAATAATAAAAAAGCGATGCATTTTTCAGTGAAACCGAACCCTAAGGATTATACGATGTGAAAGGGGATTATATGTCATGTAAATCCCCGATGCAGTATAGTTTTAAAAGTTATTTCTGACCAAATTTTCATTCATTTGGTTGTGGATTCTTCTTCCTCTCATTTTGGGAGAACCCTAGGCACCCTGAGGAGTTCTTCAAGACCTCTTCCTCCCCCTTTGACCCGTTGGTCCTCGTGGTTGTTCGTTTGCAATTCGTCGTAAGGCTTTCGTTATTCTTGGTAGGTTTTCTTCCGTTCTTCTCCTGGGGATTCACTGTAGTGATTTTGTTATGGTTTGGGGTGTGATATGGGTTTAATTTTAATGGTATTTGGTTGCTGTGTAGGTTGATATGTGTTTTATCATGGTGTGGTTGTGTTTTACGGGCATTCTTATTCACCCTGCGGTGCACAACGAGTTAGAAAAGCTTCTTTTAGGTAGAGAATCCCTTATTTCTATTTATTCCATATCATGCAGGAGGGGTTTTCTTTTCTTACCTTTGAGTTATGGTTGTGATGTATTAATTAAAGATAAATAATTGGTTAAATTGAATTTGAAGGGTAAAAAGGGGTTTGAATCACATGATTTTACAAATTTATTATTATTGTGATATTGTGAATTTTATGGGCTTGATACCCTGTTAAAAACTGTGGTTGTTGGGGGATTTTTTTCCACTAGATATATGTGTTGAGATTTTTTTCTTTAGTTATGATTGTTGTGATATCACCCTAAAATGGAAATTGGTTAACCACTTATATTTGGATAATAAAATGGCTTCCTTGAGATAATGACTTATGTGATAACATCCCTAAAATAAAGTGGAATATGATAAAAGTCTTGTAAAGACCCATAAAATTCAAGGAAATTTTTTTTTCTTAATTTTATTTGGGATTTTACAAGAACGCAGTTTCTGACGCCACATGATTCCGAGGCCCGGTGTGCCCGGAATTTCTATCCAAAGTTTAGCTCGGGTACATTCAGTGAACGAACGAGCGAGAATTTCTAACTTTTGAACCGATGCTCGGAATTGAATTCTAAAGGCACCGATGGAACCGTAGCGCCAGTAATTGCTTAGGAATGCCATTTTTAGAGTTGCGTTTTCTCGAGAGAAGATGATAAAAATTGTGGAAGTTTAATTAATAATTTAACTACAATTTTTATTTCCTATTGATAGTTTTTAGCTTTGGGTGGAAGTTGGGTAACTACCCAACTTCCCAAGGGAGGTTATGAGGGTGGTGGGGCCCACACGAACCCCACCCCTTCACATTCCTTAACTCCCTCAACTCACATTTAAATTTGATAACTTAAGTATTAATAACTTATGTTATTAATGAAGTGAGTTTAATGTGTGTGTGGGTTTGAAATTCAAACTCATGTCTAGTTAATAAATTAAGTGAGGGCTTAATTTATTTTGGGTTAGTTTCTTGTGGTGGAGTCTTGGGGAGAAAAAGGCTAAGGACTTGAGGAACTTATTCATCTTCGATGAAGAACGCGAAGAACACAACGGTCTCCGACGAAGAACGCCGAGTTCTCGGAAACCGATTACGCGACGCCGTGTACCGCGACGCCGTCGACGTCTTCTTTCGCGACGTCTCTTTCTGCGACGGTTATTCCGCGACGAATCCTTGTTCGACGAACCTCCATTCAAGCTACGCTCGAGGTAGGGGTTTATTTATTTATTTTTTTCGTGAATACTACCTTGTCGTTCTTCGTGTAAATGCGACCAATTGCTATCGATTAACGAGAGGGGGCCAGACCGCACAAACACGGCCGACCCTCCTCCCTTATCCATGTTATTGTTTCTAATGTGGTTAGAACATGAATGGCGCGGTGCCGTCGCACCGCGCAGGGTCGTGCGACAAGTAATGCGCGGCGCCGTCGCGCCGCGCCGTGAAATTGAACCAAGTCACGGCGCCATCGTTCCGCACCGTAGAACCGCAAAAGCACCGCGGCCGGAGCGGGGCCGCGGCGGAGGGGTGCGGCGCCGTCGCACCGCACCAGACGAATGAAGGTCGCGGCCGATACCGGGCCGCGGCGAAGCATGGGAACCGGCGGCCGGAAGCGGGCCGCCGGTGTCGGAGCAGGGAGGGGACCGGCCGTCGCTGGTCCCGTGGTGGCAGAAACCAGCCAGCCGGGCAGGAGAGGAGCCGGGGATTCAAACCCCCGGCCGGCCAACTAGCGGCCCCCATTAAGGGGGGCCACGGTTACAAAACGCGGGGGGCAGCACCCCCCCCGCAAACCGAACAGCTCGACCGTTCGGCCGAGCCTGCTGGCGCCGCACGCCGAACCGCTAGGCCGGCAGTCGGGTCGACCCAGGGGGGGTTGGGCCGGGTCGGTCCGGGCCCAGACCCCCCGTTTTCGGACCTTTTCGGTCTTTTGCTCATAACTTGAGCTACGAGCCTCCGATCGACGCACCGTCAGCGGCGATGCGATCCTTGGATCGAGACGTTCATTTCGGTATATCGCACTCAAGGTTTCGGAGTACTTTGGGTTTGGCCGGGTTGGTTCGTACATAAAACCAACCGGGCCCTCGGAGCGGAAACGTTCATATCTTGAGCTCCGGATGTCCGATTGACGCGCCGTCGACCTTGATGGATTTCTCTAAGTGAGACGGATCTTTTGGCTTACTCCGCCCGAGGTTTGGACGCCGGTGGAGTACAATCGGATTGGTTTTGCCTTAAAAACCAACCGGGCCCCTGAGACGAAAAAGCCAATAACTCCCAGACCGGGCGTCCGATTGATGCGCCGTCTGCGACGTTGAGTTCCTGTTGACGATACAGAACTTTTGGATACATAAACTCTAGAATATGTGTCAGTTGATGTATCCGCCTCTCGGCTCGTGGAGCGGACCCTCCCGAACGAGCTTGCTGTCTGCGGGAACCCTAGAGCTGGCTGCGTTTGCGACTGTGACGACGACGACAACTGTACATAGATCCTCAGTGGATTCGACGACGACGACTACAGCACTCAGCGATCCTACGTGGATCAGTGCTACCCATCATGTGTGGGTCTGATCCTGTGTGGGTCAGCGCTCGGCGGTTCTGTGTGAGCCAGCGCCTACAGATCCTGTGTGGGTCCGATCCTGTGTGGGTCTTTGCGGGGGTTAGTTACCTATCGATCCTTTGTGGGTCATTGCGGGGGTTAGTTACCTATCGATCCTCTGTGGGTCAGATCCTTTATGGGTCATTACGTGGGTTAGTACTATCGATCCTTTGTGGGTCCGACGACTTAGATGAATCAGTGGCAATATCTGATCATCTCTGTCGTCATACGAAGATGTATACCTGTGTGAGCTGAAATCCTGTTTGCTTTCCTTTGTGGATTGTGTTGTGCTATCCTCTGTGGATTACGTTTTTCTTTCCTGTGTGGACTGGGTTATACTTGGGCTCGGATGTTGGAGCCGAACAAGAATGGTGGATTAGGTATATGTATGGGCATATACCTAAGAAGTGTCGGATGTTAATTTGTGATTGTATCTCTCCTTTGTGGATTATCCTTTGTGGATTCTGGGAGACCTTAGGGGGTCTCGGGGTTCCTACTGAGTAGATTATACTCACCCCTGCACGGGCTATGCCCGAACTACGTTGTGTTGGTTGCAGACGACGGACAATGCTGATCGTGGTTGAGGCTTGCGGAGCAGGACGATACCTGGAGGTGGACCACTGGGCGGAATGTACTCGAAGCGGCCGGCTGGACCCGAGGAGTAGTGGAGGCTATCTGTACCCACCCTTCAGGTGGGATTTCCAGTGGACAGCTCGGCGTTGCGACTTTACTTTTCAGTTGCTGTTTTCCCTTCCAGTTGTACTTTACTTTCAGTTTGGGTTTGTATTCTGGCCCACTTACTTTTCCGCACATACTGTTGTACTCAGTTTTTACGTAGTGTTTACTTCTACTGCTTGCTTGTTCTGTGGTTTTTGTTTACTTTATAAATGCAATGCCTTCCCTTTTTACCAAGATTTACGCCTTGGTGCTAGTCGCCAGCCCCTGGCCTATGGAAGGCGGGCTTGGGGTAGTCACGGCACGAGCCCCGAGGACGGGTCGTGACAAATTGGTATCAGAGGAGTTCGGTTCTACCACAGAACTAAGGACTCTGATCTTTTTCTATGTGAAGAAATAGTGTTAAGAGTATTGAGTGTGGTTATCAGTCCAGGGAGTCCAGTGTTGGTGCGGCGGCCGACGTATCCGTACACCAGGACCCTGACTTCTGATTTCCGACTTAATGCACGAAAACATTGATTGCATGTGTGTTTCAAGTTTTCTTTGTGATTACTTTGTGTCAGCTCACCAGGTATACTGTTCTGACCATGGCACATCTGTTTCCCTTTCAGGATGGCCCCACGACGGCAGCCAGCTAGGGTTCCGAGAGTTTTACGTGACGATAGCCCACCAACCGACGAGGCATCGGTGCAGGGCCCTTTGACAGCTGAGGCACCGGCGGTACCTTTACCCACCGAGCCACCGATGCTTCCAGCCCCAGCCGCTGACGATGCACGTCGCCTTAGTGCACTGCACGAGTTCCAACGCCAGTGACCACCTAGGTTCTATGGGGAGACGGACCCCCAGGTAGCCGAGGAGTGGCTGGAGGCAGTTGTACTAGTTTTCCGGTTAGTGAGGACACCAGCAGACCTCATGGTGATCCTCGCAGTGAGCCTACTGCACGCGGCAACAGGCCGATGGTGGAGCTTGATGCTCCAGGTGCATGATGAGGCATCTCTTCTCTGGATGGACTTTGAGAGCCTCTTCCGCTCGGAGTTTGTCCCATCCACCCTCCGTGCGGTGCGCATCCAGGAGCTTCTACAGCTGCGGCAGGGCAGCTTGACGATCGCCCAGTACTCGACAAGATTTACCGATCTATCACGCTACTCGACAGACATGGTACAGGACCCATTCTTCCGGGCCCGGAACTTTGAGCAGGGATTGAGGCATGAGATCAGGGCATCGCTGATCTCTCTCAGCATTCCAACTCAGGCAAGAGTACTGGAGTGAGCCCTTTTGATCGAGAGCTTTCTTGCTGAGCCTTCATCAGCGCCGAGACCCACCGCAGGGCTGCAGGTAGTAGAGTCTTCTGCAGCAGGCAGTCGACGGATGACTCATGGGTCCAGGCAGACCAGACTCTCAGGCAGACGACCTCAGGACACTGGCTCAGCAGTGCGGGGCACACAGCGCGAAGCCAGTCTTTCAAGAGGCAGACAATGCTACACATGCGGCGAGCAGGGCCACATGGCTCGTGACTGCCCGACCCGCCGTGCCGAGGAGCAGCAGACGGTTGAGGGACCAACGAGGCAGAGGCAGAGGGTCGACCGTGGAGGTCCGCAGGGAGCAGGCAGACGAGGTAGAGGAACAGGCTGAGAAGCAGGTGGTGGGCGACGCTTTGAGGCTCTACCACCACCACCATCAGGAGGTCCACCCCGACCACAGGGAGCTGGCGGGCAGAGACAGGCACAGCTCTAGGCAGCGGAGGCCTACGACCACGGCGCACCCGAGATGATTCGAGGTACTATCTGTGTCTATTCCACCCTTTCTGCAGTTCTTATAGACACAAGAGCGAGTCATTCTTTCTTAGCTGCTGCCCTTGTTTGGAGCTCGGAGATTCCGACAGAGTCGTTGGCTCGATCCTTACGGCCAGAGACTCCTATGGGAGCAGACTCGACGATTACGCACTGGTGTCGGCAGTGTGTGCTTACTCTAGGAGGTGAGAGCTTCGGCTGGGATCTTATTGTAGCGGCGTCGAGGCCTTACGACGTCATCTTGGACATGGATTGGTTATCTACAGTCCATACACAGATTGACTGTATTAAGCGTAAGGTGCGTTGTGTACGCACCGACGGGAGCAGGTTCACCTTCACCGGCGAGAAGGGAGCCTTTGCAGCACAAGATGGACTCTCGCAGAGGAGAGGACAGCCCATCACTCATCAGTTGGCTAGCCTCATCCTAGGAGCATTTGACGTGCAGAGTCCTAGTTTTCCTGCAGTGGTGGATCAGTATGCGGATGTCTTTCCCGACGACGTTCTAGGACTACCTCCTCGCAGAGAGGTAGACTTTTATATTGACCTGTACCCCAGGATAACCCCGATATCGACTCCAGTGTATCGGATGGACCCCGCTGAGCTTTGAGAGCTACGGGTACAGTTAGAGGACTTGCAGGGCAAGGGTTTCATCTGACCCAGTGTTTCACCCTGGGCTTCCCCGATTTTGTTCGCCAAGAAGGCGGACGAGAGCTTGAGACTTTGTGTCGACTATCGTCGCCTGAAACAGGTGATAGTGAGGAACAAGTATCCGCTACCGAGTATTGATGACCTCTTCGATCAACTCAAGGGAGCACGGTGGTTCTCTAAGATAGACCTCAGGTCAGGCTATCATCAGCTCAGAGTTCGGGATGAGGACGTGCAGAAGACGACCTTCAGATGTCGGTATGGCCACTATGAGTTCTTGGTTATTCCATTCGGCGTAACCAATGCTACAACAGTGTTCATGGCCCTCATGAATAGGATCTTTCAGCCATACCTCGATCGATTTGTCGTGGTCTTCATCGATGACATTTTGATTTACTCGACGACTGAGGAGGAGCACTCCTACCACTTGCGGGTTGTGCTAGACACACTCCGAGAGCACCAAATTTATGGAAAGCTCTCGAAGTGTCAGTTATGGATACACGAGGTCCACTTCTTGGGACACGTCATCTCTGAGGCGGGAGTTGCAGTGGATCCTGCGAAGATCGAGGCAGTGCTAGCTTGGGAGCCACCCAGGAGCGTGACAGAGGTGCGGAGTTTCTTGGGACTAGCTGGATACTACTGGAGATTTGTGCCAGACTTCTCCAGAGTTTTGGCACCACTCTCAGCTTTGACGAAGAAGGGGAAACCCTTTGTGTGGTCAGACAGATGTCAGCAGAGCTTCCAGGAGCTGAGACAGAGATTGACCAGCGCACCTATCTTGAGGTTTCCTGAGGAGGGAGTAGGGTACGTAGTCTACTGCGATGAATCAGGGACCGGACTCAGATGTGTCTTGATGCAAGAGCGGGCCGTGATCGCCTATGGATCACGTCAGTTGAGGCCGCATGAGCAGAACTATGCTACCCACGACCTGGAGTTAGCAGCAGTGGTATTCGCTCTGAAGACATGGCGACACTACCTGATGGGCAAGCGCTTTATAGTCTTTTTTGAACATCAGAGTCTCAGATACATCTTCTCTCAGAAGGACCTGAATCTAAGATAGCGGCGATGGCTCGAGTTCCTCCAGGACTATGACTTTGAGATAATATATACTCCTGGGAAGGGGAACGTGGTAGCCAATGCTCTCAGTAGGAGGACGGGCATTCAGCTACTTGAGGAGGCGACATAGCAGCTAGCCTCTTTGCAGATATCCTTTGTGGATAGATATGGAGTATCCTTCCTTCAGTCTTTCACAGTCACCCCCACTACTGCAGCGGGTCAGAGAGGCACAACGTGGGGACGCTGACTGTGAGACGCGGCGTGCACAGATATCCTCAGGACAAGCACCTGATGGTTTCTCCTTTGGAGCAGAGGATGACGTCCTTTTCAGAGGACGTACCTTGGTACCAGTTGCATTACAGGAGGAGGTGCTGATAGAGTTTCACACTTCTCCTTTGACGGTACATCCTGGAGTTGCGAAGATGTACCAGGATCTCAGATGACAACACTGATGGCTGGGCAAGAAAAAGGCTGTGGCGGAGTTCGTTTCTCGATGCCTCACCTGCCAGCAGGTGAAGACAGAACACCAGGTACCGGCAGGCTTGGTATAGCCCTTGGAGGTCCCAGAGTGGAAGTGGGACGGGATATCTATGGACTTCGTGACTGGACTTCCACGCACTTCCAGAGTTCATGACTCCATTTGGGTGATTGTCGACCGACTCACCAAGTCATCTCACTTCTTAACCATCAGAGAGCAGGGCTCAGTGGAGAGCTTGGGATGTCTCTACGTCCAGGATATTGTGCGACTTCATGGTGTGACATCATCTATCGTCCCCGATCGAGATGCTCTCTTTACTTCCCGGCTTTGGAAGGGGTTGTAGGAGGAATTCGGGACACAACTACGTCTGAGCACAGCCTTTCACCCTCAGACGGATGGTCAGATGGAGAGGACCATTCAGACTCTCGAGGACATGCTCCGCGCATGTGTCCTCGACTTTGGTCGCAGCTGGGAGGACCACCTACCCTTGGTGGAGTTCGCGTACAACAACAACTACCACTCCACCATCGGGATGGCACCATATGAGGCGTTGTACGACCGACCTTGCAGATCTCCTTTGTGCTGGACAGACCCTGGGGAGTCAGTACTTGTGGGACTAGAGATGGTCCAGGCCACGACAGAGAAGGTCCAGGTCATCCAGGAGCGGATGAGGACAGCTCAGAGCCGGCAGAAGTCTTATGCTGACAGGAGGCGGAGACCACTATAGTTCGAGGATGGCGACCACGTCTTCTTGCGTGTCTCAACTCAACGTGGATTACGGAGATTTGGCCGAGGCGGCAAGTTGTCTCCACGCTTCATCGGACCGTTCTAGGTCCTCAGCAGGATTGGCGAGGTATCTTATTGCCTGGATCTACCACCTCAGTTGCACCGAGTGCACGACGTCTTCCACGTATCTCAGCTGAGGAGATACGTGAACGACCCGACACATATCATTGACCATGGGGAGCTAGACGTTGATGATGAGGAGAATTTTACGGAGGTCCCAGTGGAGATCGAGGATCGACAGGAGCAGGTCCTTTATGGATGGTCGATTCCTCTAGTGCGCATCAGATGGCAGTACGAGAATCTCCAGGAGAGCACTTGGGAGCGGGAGGCTCAGATGCGTGCTTAGTACCCACATTTGTTTCCCTAGCTTATGATGTATCTTTACGGGGACATAAAGCCCTGAGGTGGGAGTAATGTAAAGACCCGTAAAATTCAAGGAATTTTTTTTTCTTAATTTTCTTTTGGATTTTACAAGAACACAGTTTCTGACAGCACATGATTCCGAGGCCCGGTGTGCCCGGAATTTCTATCCGAAGTTTAGCTCGGGTACGTTCAGTGAACGAACGAGTGGGAATTTCTATATTTTGAACCGGTGCTCGGAATCGAATTCCGAGGGCACCGATGGAACCGTAGCGCCGGTAATTGCTTAGGAACGCCATTTTCAAAGTTGCGTTTTCTCGAGAGAAGATGATAAAAATTGTGGAAGTTTAATTAATAATTTAACTACAATTTTTATTTCCTCTTGATAGTTTTTAGCTTTGGGTGGAAGTTGGGTAACTACCCAACTTCCCAAGGGAGGTTATGAGGGTGGTGGGGCCCACACGAACCCCACCCCTTCACATTCCTTAACTCCCTCAACTCACATTTAAATTTGATAACTTAAGTATTAATAACTTATGTTATTAATGAAGTGAGTTTAATGTGTGTGTGGGTTTGAAATTCAAACTCATGTCTAGTTAATAAATTAAGTGAGGGATTAATTTATTTTGGGTTAGTTTCTTGTGGTGGAGTCTTGGGGAGAAAAAGGCTAAGGACTTGAGGAACTTCTTCGTCTTCAACGAAGAACGCGAAGAACACAACGGTCTCCGACGAAGAACGCCGAGTTCTCAGAAACCGATTACGCGAAGCCGTGTACCGCGACGCCGTCAACGTCTTCTTTCGTGATGTCTCTTTCCGCAATGGTTATTCCGTGACGAATCCTTGTTCAACGAACCTCCGTTCAAGCTATGCTTGAGGTAGGGGTTTATTTATTTATTTTGTTCGTGAATACTACCTTGTCGTTCTTCGTGTAAATACGACCAATTGCTATCGATTAACGAGAGGGGGATGGACCGCACAAACACGGCCGACCCTCCTCCCTTATCCATGTAATTGTTTCTAATGTGGTTGGAATGGGAATGGCGCGGTGCCGTCACACCGCGCGGGATCGTGCGGCAAGTAATGCGCGGCGCCGTTGCGCCGTGCCATGAAATTGAACCAAGTCGCGACGCCGTCGTACCGTACCGGAGAACCGAAAAAGAACCACAGCCGGAGCGAGGCTGTGACGGAGGGGTGCGGCGCTGTCGCACCACACCGGACGAATGAAGGCCGCGGCCGATACCGGGCCACAGTGGAGCATGGGAACCGGCGGCCGGAAGTGGGCCGCTAGTGTCGGAGCAGGGAGGGGACCGGCCATCGCCGATCCCGTGGTGGCAAAAACCGGCCGGCCAGCTAGCGGACCCTCCCGAACGAGCTTGTTGTGTGCGGGAACCCTAGAGCTGGTTGCGTTTGCGACTGTGATGACGACGACAACTATACAGAGATCCTCAGTGGATTCGACTGTGACGACTACAACACTCAGCGATCCTATGTGGATCAGTGCTACCGATCTGGTGTGGGTCCGATCCTATGTGGGTCAGCACTCAGCGGTTCTGTGTGAGCTAGCGCCTACAGATCCTGTGTGGGTCCGATCCTGTGTGGGTCTTTGCAGGGGTTAGTTACCTATCGATCCTTTGTGAGTCAGATCCTTTGTGGGTCATTGCGGGGGTTAGTTATCTATCGATCCTTTGTGGGTCAGATCGTTTGTGGGTCATTGCGGGGGTTAGTACCTATCGTTCCTTTGTGGGTCCGACAGCTTAGATGAATCAGTGACAATATCTGATCATCTCTATCTTCATACGAAGATGTATACCTGTGTGAGCTGAAATCCTATTTTCTTTCCTTTGTGTATTGTGTTGTGCTATCCTGTGTGGATTACGTTTTTCTTTCCTGTGTGGACTGGGTTATACTTGGGCTCGGATGTTGGAGCTGAAAAAGAATGGTGGCTTAGGTATATGTATGGGCATATACCTAAGCAGTGTCGGATGTTACTTCGTGATTGTATCTCTCCTTTGTGGATTATCCTTTGTGGATTCTGGGAGACCTTCGGAGGTCTCGGGGTTCCTACTGAGTAGCTTATACTCACTGATCATACCACGATTCATTGTTTTATTCCACCCTTACACCGCAGTTTTAAACTTGTTTTGTAATGAATATTACAAATATAATAATAAATTGCACTTCATGTTTGAATAAATCAATTAATGTTAATCAATATTATAATGGGAAATGTTACTTGTTTTTATTGTTTCAATGTAGGTGGAGGTGATTTGGAGGGCCTTTGATGAAGTGGAAGAAAAATGGGCCAAAATTGCATGGATCCATGGACATCTGTCCACTTTTTTGCATATTACACGAAATCCGTGCATCCAAATGGGCTGAAATTTTGTGGTCCTGTCAAAAATTTAATAGGATACATTTCATATTAAGGAACCGAATGCTTATTCGGCTTCTATGGGGCCCATACGAACTGATCTGTCCAAGCCACCGAATTTGGACCAAGTCAAATGCGGTGTTCTGTATTTTATCAATATCTTGAGCTGTAGTTGTCCAACTGGTTCCAAACTTTCTGTGGAGACAGTCAAGAGGTAGGGATACAACTTTTCTATTTTCTCCAAAGCGAGATAATACTGTCTGAAGGCCTAAAAGCATGGAACAAGTGGATTGAAGAAATCTGTGTGCCTAAAACCACCTTCCAATTTTCCTATAAAATGGCACATTGGGCTCCCCATTTGCAAGTTCGGCCAAGAGGCAAGGTTCTGCCATTTTGGAGTCCCCAAGGAGTCTTCTCAACATCCCTATTAGTTCTGGAGGCTATGGGAAGTTCTACCCCAACATCTTTCTCTTCCTCCTCTCCCATGGGTTTCTAAACCCCTTGTGATCACCCGGGGAGGAACGTGATGTACATCCCGAGCTTCATGTTTGTAATATTTGAATGATCTTTTAAATTCCAGATTGTTGTATTGTTTTTCATCATCCTATATTCTTATTTTATTGAGTTATGTACTGGTATGTCATGCTCAACTTATATGATCTTGTTTGGGGGTACCCATTCATGTGATGTTTCACACACCGTTCACCACTTTCTTTCCCCCTTTCAATTGCGGTGTTTGTGTGGTTTATATTGGTCAATTGAACTCACACAAGCACTGTCAAGGCCATGTACATTTATTTCATGGTATCACAAATAAATAACATACAAATCTGGACAGCGCATCGAGTTTTTCATGTGTTGCCTTGGTGAGTTTTGGTTATGAAGTCAAACACAATTCACCCAATCATCGGCGATGTCCGGTGAATCATTGTGTGTTTTTGACTAAACCCTAGGAGGTATCCTAGTGTAAACTTAGTAACATTATAGTTCTAGGTGTTACAAACTAGGGATTAAAATATCATAACCTTATATCATGAAGCGATGAAGGATAAACATCATGCGAGTACCCCGGGTTGATCACGCTTAATTAATTCTGTTAGTCTCTACTTTGTTTTATAGCTTCTATTTTCTATTGTCATCTTTAATCATCAAACCCAAGTATTATAAAACCCCATTTCCCTTTTTAATTTCATAATCAAAACCAAATTTTAGAATTAATGATCTAAGGCTCTGTCGAGAGACGACCTAGGGTTGCTGCTATACTGCAAAAATTCTAGTTAAAAATAAACATCTAATTTGACGCGCTCGACAACGCGGTCAAATTTTGGCACTGTTGCCGGGGATCCAAGATAATTTTTTTCTTTATTTACTTTTATTTAGTTATTTTACTTCTTAATTAGTACTCTAAATACCCCACCCCCATTTGATTGTTTTTGTTTTGCGTTTTGTCTTTATTTTTTGTTGTTTTTGGTGTGTTCTTTCTCTCTCTCTCTCTCTCTCTCTCTCTTCTTCTCCATCTCACTCTCTAATTTTATAGTATAACATTATATTCTTCTTTCACCCTTATTAAGTTTTTTTTCCATCTCAAATAAAAAAAACACAACAAACAATCAATCAATCAAACTGGACATCATTATTTCATGACAAGATCTGGTAAAGGTACACTACTTGAATTTGATCCTGAAATTGAAAAGTCACTTCACACAAAAATCAAGGCATCTAAAGAAGGTCAATCAAATAACATTGTGGAACCCCTTGTGGAACCTCAAGTGGTCCTAAACCAATCCAAAATTGAACCAAATCAAACCCCAGAGATCATGGCTGCAAATAACAGAACATTAAAAGAACTGACCACCCCGGATGTGGAGTACCAACCTGCATACATCCAATATCCTGAGGAAGCGGGCAATTTTGAGCTAAGATCAGGCCTCATCCATCTCCTTCCAAAATTCCATGGTCTTCCCGGAGAGGACCCTCACAAACATCTAAAGGAGTTTCACATAGTGTGCTCCACCATGAAACCACAAAATGTGTCTGAGGACCTCATTAAGTTTAGGGCCTTCCCTTTCTACCTTGATGGTGTAGCCAAAGATTGGATATACTATTTTCCTTCCACAATTGGGGGCTGGAATGACCTAAAAAGACTTTTTTCTAGAGAATTTCTTACCTGCCTCCCGAACTGCATCAATTAGGAAAGAAATCTGTGGAATTAGGCAATCACAAGGAGAGACCCTTCATGAATACTAGGAGAGATTCAAGAGACTTTGCTCAAGCTGCCCCCACCACCAGATTAGTGAACAACTATTAATCCAATACTTCTATGAGGGACTTATCCCCATGGATCGTGGAATGATTGATGCTGCAGCTGGTGGTGCCCTAGTTGACAAAACTCCTTCTGCCGCTTGTGACTTAATAGCCAACATGGCTCAAAATGCACAATAATTTGGTACACGAGCTATTGCACCAACCCGAGGAGTTCATGAGGCAAGTCATTCAGCCCTAGAACAAAAGGTAGATACTAAACTTGATGAGATGCATACCCTTCTAAGGCAATTAGCTCAAGCACAAGGTAACTCACTCTCTACTTCTATTCCATTACATTGTGGGATTTGTTCTGATAACACTCATTTTTCTGACCAGTGCCCACAACTTCAAGATTCATCTGAGTCCTGTGCAGCTGTGTTCCCAGGGCGTCCATTCCAACAAGCGCCTCCCTTCAAGCAAGAACAATTCAGGTCAAATCCAAATCCAGGGTGGCAAGCACAACCCCAATACCGACAAGGAGGAAACTCAAGCTACCCAAAGCAGAATTGGTATCAACAAGGCCAAGGTATGAAACCTTATTATCCTTCAACTTCTCAAAACAATCATCCTCCTCCTCCTCCCAAATCTGAACCAAGCCTCTAGGACATGGTGAAACAAATGGCAACCCAGAACCTTCAGTTCCAACAGACCACACAATCTGCAATTCAAGACCTACGAACTCAAGTGGGACAATTGGAGAACACCATCAGTGAGATTAAAATGCAAGGTTCTGAACAACTACTATCCCAACCCATTGCCAATCCAAAGGACAAAGGTAATGTATGTGCAGTTACACTTTGTAGTGGTAAAGAAGTTTCTCCTTCTACTGATTCTGCACATCAGGTATGTCCCCCTCATGAAAACTCTCTTTCCCAACCCTCAAAAACTTCATGTAAAGAAAAACAAGACAAAAATGGTAATCGAATAGTAATTGATGATTCAAATGAACAATCAATTCCTCTTCCTTTCCCTCAAAGACTCTATAAATCTAAGAAAAACTTTGATAATGAGATTGACAATGAAATAATGGATACATTTAAAAATGTTCAAGTTAATATTCCATTGTTAGATGTAGTCAAGAAAATTCCCCGTTATGCCAAATTTCTTAAAGAGCTTTGCACCCATCTACAAAGGCTGAAGGGGAATGAGAGAGTCAACCTGGGGAGGAATGTCTCGGCCTTGATTCAACCAGCAATGACAACCAAATGCAAGGATCCCGGCACATTCACCATACCTTGTACCATAGGGGAGACCTTCTTTTCTGATGCTATGATAGATTTAGGTGCTTCCATTAATGTAATGCCTCACTCCGTGTATACTTCTCTACATGTTGGAGAGCTTCAACCAACAGTAATTGTTGTGCAACTTGCCAACCAGAGTACAACACATCCAAAAGGAGTGATTGAGGATGTCCTTGTTAGAGTGAAGAATCTCATCTTCCCCGCTGATTTCTACATTCTTGAGATGGAAGATACCCGAACCCAAGGACATGCCCCTCTCATACTTGGGAGGCCATTCCTAAAAACAGCAAAGACGATCATCAATGTTCACAATGGTACGCTGTCCATGGAATTCGGAGGAGAAAAGGTAAGTTTTAACATCCTTGAGGCTATGAAACACCCCGTTGAAGAGCACTCCACTCTTCCTGTCTATTCGATGGAAGTGCTCTCAAACGATGCACACACACACAATTCTCTCCTCAACCCAAACTCTGATTCTTTTTTGTTTTCTTCACCCTTGGATGATTTGAGTTTTGGTTCTTCTTTTGAATGTTGTGTGGGTTTAGAAAAATGTAAATTTTGTGTTTTAATTGATGAGTGTGTTTATTCTGAGGTACCCATGACTATCAATGATTCTGCAAATCTCATTTCAATAGATTCTCTTTCCTTTGAGAATAAACATGAGCAGATAGATAGTTTCATGGACCTCACTCCCCCTAAATCCCCTCCCTCAATCCAAAAACAACCGGTGTTTGAAATTAAACAACTTCCTTCTAATTTAAAATATGCATATCTTGAGGGTATTGAACAATTGCCCATCATTATTGCCAATAACCTCTCTCCACAACAGGAATTGAAACTGATCAAACTTTTGAGAGAGTGTAAAAAGGAAATAGGATGGACATTGGCTGATATCCCCGGGATTAGCCCATCTATTTGTATGCACCATATACTTTTGGATGATGAGAATAAACTCGTAAGGCAATCTCAACGCCGGTTGAATCCCACTCTCCTTGAAGTGGTAAAATTGGAAGTCAGTAAATTACTTGCTACGGGGATCATTTATCCTATATCTGATAGTAAATGGGTTAGCCCAGTGAAAATTGTGCCTAAAAAATAGGAATAACAGTTGTGTCAAATGAAAGGAATGAATTAGTTCCAACACGTGTGCAAAACAGTTGGCGAGTCTGTATTGACTACCGTCGACTGAATCAAGCCACGCGGAAGGACCAATTTCCATTACCTTTCATTGACCAAATGTTAGAACGATTGGCTGGTAAGTCCCATTATTGTTTCCTTGATGGCTATTTAGGTTATTTCCAAATCCATATAGCCCCTGAGGATCAAGAAAAGACAACATTTACCTGTCCATTTGGCACATTTTCATACATAAGGATGCCATTCGGTCTATGTAATGCTCCTGGTACTTTTTAGCAATGTATGTTGAGTATTTTTTCTGAGTACCTTGAGAGTTTTATGGAAGTATTTATGGATGATTTCAAGGTATATGGATCTTCTTTTGATGATTGTTTGGAAAACCTAGGTTCTATCCTCCTCCACTGCATTGAAAAAGATCTTGTTTTAAATTATGAAAAATGTCATTTCATGGTTGAGCGGGGGATAGTTATTGGGAATATCATTTCAAATAAGGGAATTCAGGTTGGTAAATCTAAAATTGAATTAATTTCATCCCTTCCATTTCCAAAATGTGTTCGTGAGGTGCGGTCTTTCTTGGGTCATGCTGGTTTTTACCGTCGATTCATTAAAGACTTTAGTAATATCTCACTTCCCTTATCCCGGTTGTTACAAAAGGATTCTGAGTTTTTGTTTGATAAAAATTGTGAGGATGCATTCAATTCACTAAAAAAGAGTCTCAAATCACCTTCCATAATCCAAACACCAAGGTGGGATCTCCCCTTCGAGCTTATGTGTGATGCCTCTAACTTTGCAGTTGGGGCAGTTTTATCACAAAGGGTTGAAAAAGCTCCTCATGTCATTGCATATGCCTCGCGTACCCTTGACCCTGCCCAGGTAAACTACACAACCACAGAAAAAGAACTCATTTCTATTGTGTTTGCCTTGGAAAAATTCCGTTCATATCTTCTTGGGTCAAAAGTGATTGTGTTTTCTGACCATGCTGCCCTTCGTTTCCTCCTAAAGAAACATAAAGCCAAGCCCCGCCTCATTCGGTGGATGCTCCTCCTCCAAGAGTTTGACCTTGAGATTAGAGATAAGAGAGGAGTGGAGAATTTTGTAGCTGACCACATTAGTAGGATTTCCCCACCATTGGACCATCATGTTGACTCACCCCTACCCATTGGAGAATTCTTCCCTCATGAGAACCTTTGTGATGTTGTGGACCTTACCCCCTGGTATGCGGACATTGTGAATTTTCTAGCAACATCTAGGGTCCCCCTTGATTTTAGCACTTCACAATCCTAGAGACTTAAGCATGATTCTCATTGGTACATTTGGGATGACCCATACTTGTGGAGAATTTGTAGTGACCAAGTAGTTCGTCGGTGTGTCCCTAACCATGAGTTCACCTCTGTTTTGACCTTCTTCCACACTTTGGCCTGTGGGGGACACTTTGGCTCTCAACGTACAGCTTGAAAGGTCCTTGACTCAGGACTTTATTGGCCAACATTGTATAGGGATGCCCATAGATTTTGCAATTCATGTAGTCGTTGTAAATTCACTGGGAATATCTCCAAGAGGAATGAAATGCCCCAACAACCCATATTATTTTGTGAGATCTTCGATGCATGGGGCATTGACTTCATGGGGCCTTTTCCAAATTCATTTGGCTTTGTGTACATCTTATTGGATGTTGACTATGTATCTAAATGGGTGGAAGCAAAGGCCACCAGGACCGATGACTCTCGAGTGGTTGTTGATTTTGTGAGGTCTCATATTTTCAGTAGGTTTGGTCTACCAAGATTCATCATTAGTGATCAGGGTTCACATTTTTGAAATAGTAACATGAAAAACTTGCTTCGTAAGTATGGGTTTGTTTATAAAGTCTCCACTGCATATCATCCCCAAACTAACGAACAAGCAGAAATTTCAAATCGAGAAGTTAAGCGAATCTTGGAGAAAACGGTACAACCCAATAGGAAAGATTGGAGTTTGCGCTTGGATGATGCACTTTGGGCGTACTGTACTGCTTTTAAAACACCGATCTAAATGTCACCATATAGGATTGTGTTTGGAAAATCTTGTCACCTCCCGGTGGAGGTAGAACACCGTGCATATTGGGCTGTTAAACAATGTAATATGAACCTTTCAGATGCAGGTGAGGAAAGAAAGCTGCAGATTCAAGAGTTGGAAGAAATTCGACATGATGCATATGAAAACTCCTGAATCTATAAAGAGAAGACAAAGGCTATTCATGATAGCATGATTCACCAGTGGAAGTTCCATATTGGTGAGAAGGTCCTCATGTACAATTCCAGGCTTAAGCTCCACCCAGGTAAGCTTCGTTCCCAATGGCTCGATCCTTATACTGTTACTAATGTTTACCCTTTTGGTGCAATACAGGTTTTGCATGAGCAGAGTGGACGAAGTCTTACCGTCAATGGGCAGCGACTTAAACACTTCTATGAGGATTTTCCAAAGAATCCGGTGGTGGAAATCCACCTTCTCGACGCATCATACCAATAAAACACACCAGGTTTTATCCTTCCTTCTCAAATTTTCAATTATTTCAGTGAGGACACTACACATTCTAGGTGTGGGGGGGTGGATACATTCCTGGGTTAGTTAGGATTTTTCATCGTTTTCTTCTTTTGTTTTCTCTTTTTGGCCTTCTTTATGGTATTTTTATTTTTCCCCATCAACAATTTCGAAATTCCATGATGTGGCGACCATAAAGTGGGGAAAGTAAAAATACCATAATGAAGGCTAAAAAGAATTTGTGTATGAGTTTACCATCAAGGAGTGATTTTTAGTGAATTGGTTTTCTGTCAATGATATAAATGGTCGTATCTATGTGAAACCTTTGAGATGATTGATGCCCTTTGTGTGAGTAGTTTTTTTTGGAAAACTGTGTCACTAATATCTCCACAAATTTTTGCACCAAACCACAAAGTGTGATTATTTCTTACTTAATATAAGGTAAATATATGTTGGGTTAATATTTTTCATCTTTAAATGATATTTCCTTATGTTCGTTCCTTATCCGATCTATTTCATTACTGTACCAGATTGACCTATGCGTGTGTACCTAATGTCTGACTGTTGTACGCCCTCAAAAAAAAAATTGTTGTGTCTTGGGAAGGTCAAAAACCACTCCTCCTCAACCTTTGATCTTGTTATAACTATTTCAATTAGTGTCGTGAGGAGATCAAACAAGGGTTGAGAGATGAGTGTGAGATTTGTTCCAATTGCAACTTCAAAAAAATATAATAAATGAGGGGAGTGATGAAATGTGCAACATATGGGGATATATAGGTCGAGAGATTATGGTTTGACTTCTGGGAATGCTTAAATGAGTGGGTCTTGAAATATTATTGCAAAGGATGTAGGACAGGTTTGGTGACAAAATCATTTAAGCTGAAAAATGTTAAAATAACATATATTTATTGAATAGCAAGTGGAAAGAATAGTATAGAATGGTTTTTACACACACACATGGAGATTTAGTGTCATGGTTTACTTCTTAATTCCTTTATCAGTTGGGTATCATGAATCTTTTTGAATTTCTCTATGATATGATTTATGAGACATCTTTTTCTATTTTCACTAGGAAGAACTCCTGGGTGTGGTTCATGCATTGATCACTTTAATTTAAATAAAATTTCCTCAAATGATAAATCTTCAGGATGTTGGAAATATATATATATGAATCATTGTATTTGGATATGTGACTTTTCCCAGGAGTGCAAATGTTTAGGTGCGGGGGTGTGATCGTACCACGATTCACTGTTTTATTCCACCCTTACACCGCAGTTTTAAACTAGTTTTGTAATGAATATTCTAAATATAATAATAAATTGCACTTCATGTTTGAATAAATCAATTAATGTTAATCAATATTATAATGAGAAATGTTACTTTTTTTTATTGTTTCAATGTAGGTGGAGGTGATTTGGAGGGCCTTTGATGAAGTGGAAGAAAAATGGGCCAAAATTGCATGGATCCATGGACATCTGTCCACTGTTTTTCATAGTACACAAAATCCATGCATCCAAATGGGCTGAATTTTTTTGGTCCTGTCCAAAATTTAATAGTCTACATTTCATATTAAGGAACCCAATGCTTATTCGGCTTCTATGGGGCCCATCCTAACTGATCTGTCCAAGCCACCGAATTTGGAGCAAGTCAAATGAGGTGTTCTGTATTTTATCAATATCTTGAGCTGTAGTTGTCCAAATGGTGCAAAACTTTCGGTGGAGACAGTCAAGAGGTAGGACTACAACTTTTCTATTTTCTCCAAAGCGAGATAAGACTGTATGAAGGCCAAAACGCGTGGAACAAGTGGATTGAGAAATTTGTGTGCCTAAAACCACCTTCCAATTTTCCTATAAAATGACACATTGGGATCCCCATTTGCAAGTTCAGCCAAGAGGAAAGGTGCTGCCATTTTGGAGTCCCCAAAGAGTCTTCTCAACATCCCTATCAGTTCTGGAGGCTATGGGAAGTTCTACCCCAACATCTTTCTCTTCCTCCTCTCCCATGGGTTTCTAAACCCCTTGTGATCACCCGGGGAGGAACGTGATGTACATCCCGAGCTTCATGTTTGTAATATTTGAATGATATTTTAAATTCCAGATTGTTGTGTTGTTTTTCATCATCCTCTATTCTTATTTTATTGAGTTATGTACTGGTATGTCATGCTCAACTCATATGATCATGTTTGGGGGTATCCATTCATGTGATGTTTCACACACCGTTCACCACTTTCTTTCCCCCTTTAAATTGTGGTGTTTGTGTGGTTTATATTGGTCAATTGAACTCACACAAGCACTGTCAAGGCCATGTACATTTATGTCATGGTATCACAAATAAATCACATACAAATATGGACAGCGCATCGAGTTTTTCATGTGTTGCCTTGGTGAGTTTTGGTTATGAAGTCAAACACAATTCACCCAATCATCGGCGGTGTACGGTGAATCATTGTGTGTTTTTGACTAAACCCTAGGAGGTATCCTAGTATAAAATCAGTAACATTCTTGTTCTAGGTGTTACAAACCAGGTATTAAAAGATCATAACCTTATATCATGAAGCGATGAAGGATAAACATCATGCGAGTACCCCGGGTTGATCACGCTTAATTAATTCTGTTAATCTCTACTTTGTTTTATAGCTTCTATTTTCTATTGTCATCTTTAATCATCAAACCCAAGTATTATAAAACCCCATTTACCTTTTTAATTTCATAATCAAAACCACATTTTAGAATTAAATATATAAGGCTACGTCGAGAGACAACCTAGGGTTGCTGTTATACAGCAGAAATTCTAGTTAAAAATAAACATCTAATTTGACGCGCTCGACAACGCGGTCACTCACCCCTGCATGGGCTATGCCTGCACTACGTTGTGTTGGTTGCAGACGACGGATATCGCTGATCGTGGTTGAGGCTTGCGGAGCAGGACGGTACCTAGAGGTGGACCACTGGGCGGAATGTACTCGAAGCGGCCGGCTGGACCCGAGGAGCAGTGGAGGCTATTTGTACCCACCCTTCAGGTGGGATTTCTAGTGGACAGATTAACGTTGCGGCTTTACTTTTCAGTTTCTGTTTTCCCTTCTAGTTGTACTTTACTTTCAGTTTGAGTTTTTATTCTGGCCCACTTACTTTTCCGCACATACTGTTGTACTCAGTTTTTACGTAGTGTTTACTTCTACTGCTTGCTTATTCTGTGGTGTTTGTTTACTTTACAAAGGCAATGCCTTCCCTTTTTATCGGGATTTACGCCTTGGTGCTAGTCTCCAGCCCCTGGCCTATGGAAGGCGGGTTTGGGGTAGTCATGGCACGAGCCCCAAGGACGGGTCGTGAAAAGCCTCTTTTTAATTCTATAAAATGATCTTGATGTGTTGTGATGTGTGGCAATTCTTGTGTGATGAGGATTTGTGGTTGGGGCATGTGGGGATGATGGTTCACATACTGTGCTTTTGGGGTGATGAGGTGGTTTGTTTGGTCATGATTTTGGGGCGGTGAGGTGGTTTGTTTGACCATAATTTTGTGGTGGATATGTGGTTTGTTTGGCCATGATTTTGGGTTGGAGAGGTGGTGGTTTCTTTGTGTTAGATGCCCGAGTAGTGATGGAATAAATAAATAATTGTTTATAATGTTTGAAATGGATTGGGTTGGTTTGGATAATGGGGGTAAAAATTGTGAATGAATAATTAAATTATGGATTTTGTGATTAAACATAGTTGATTATAAATAATGAAAATAATGGAATGATTAAATGGAATAGTTTGAAAATGCAGAATGGGGTTGCGTCTTTGTTGTGTGGTGTTATACATTTAGGGGTGGCACCAAAGGTGATGGTGTTGTGAGTTGGTTAGTTAGTTTGTGAACCCATTGGTTTTTCTTGAGTGTTTGATACTACATATATATACTTTTATATTCTTCTGATTTCTATATGCACCCCACCCACGTCGAGCACTATGTGCCGACCCCTACATAGTCACGCGGTGGGGGGGGAGGGGTGTTTTCCCCAACACCTAGTGAGGAGTACAGAAGGTTGGGTACCATATCTTTCCCTATCTCTTTTCTAGGAAAGGTATGTATTGAATAGGATGTGATGTCCAAAGGTCTTTTAGTGCATTATATGGTGGTTGTGATAGCCCAGATGTTTGTGGGAGAAGTGTGATAGGCCATATGATTTTAGGAAAGATGTGACCTTGCTTATGGGGTTGTATCCCATGTGTCTTTGGGTGAGGTGTCACATGACCATTCTTGTGGGGAAATGATCCCAAGTGTTTTTGGGCATGGTGTGTTGTGACCATGCTTGTAGGGCATTGTGGTATACGAAAGAGATGAGAGATCCAATACATACGGCATTGGGTGTAAGAGCGGGATACTAGTGGGAAAGTGGTGAGGGGTACCATTATCTATGTGATTCCTATTATATTATATTACTTGGTTTGCATTATTTAGTGAGCATGCCTTAATGAGGTTGGGATGGTTAGTATACCTTGATAGGTGTTGTTTGGTTCTGTTGTTTTCTCACAGGTGCATTAGTATGCTTGTTTCACATGTCCACAAGAGACTTTGGTTTTATTACTAAGTATACTTGTATGCTCACTCTACATATATAAAAATATTTTTTGGTTTCTAGGAGGACTACATGGACCATTCTGGACATTACTAGCTCATATCCTTAACAGTTTCTGTGTCACTAATTTAGATTTACTTTTGGGTATTTAATTTGGAGAATTTTATCTATATTAGTTCTATTTATACATGCATGTGGGATGGTTTTGGATTTCTTTTATATTTTGTCTTATAGTTGTTTGTGGATGATCCATATTATATCTCAATCCCAAATTATTATAGAGGATAATTCGTGCCATATCATGATATTTTTATACCCTCGGTGCTAGTCGCCAACCCAGGGCCTATTGGAGGTGGGACTTAGGGGTCATTATCACTCTCCCCTCATTACGATATATTTGGTGGGAGGGGGTTGTGACAGAGTGGTATAAGAGGAGTGTCTAAGATATAGGATGGTTGTTGGAGTAAGGTTTAATGAGGATTTCATGGGGTGGTATGAAAACAGTTCCAATTAAACTTGGTGTGTGACATAGGCCAGAGAGACCAGCTAGTAAATAGGATTTTAGGGCCCCTTGTGATCCAGTGTATAGACTCTAAGCTTATTGAATGGCTAAGTGAGGTGGACCTATTTGCAGGGTAGATATCTAGGAGAGGTACATGCATCATGATTACTTGTGTTCTTTTTTGAATTGGGTTGTTTTGGGAAGATTGAAATGGATTACAAAATTAATTAAATGAGTTAAAATGAATCTTAATAAAATTCCACACTACCGGGATTAGGAAGTTCTTTGTTTTCCTTTCACCTATATCTCTTGTTCATCATTCACATGTGGCTTAGGAATTTGAGGTTCAACAGGCTGATCTGGTTGACTACCGTAGGGTTGATCCAGTTGAGGAGGATGATTAGTGGAATAGGACATTTCATGCTTCTAGCAGTACTCTTTGGGGAAGTATGAGGGTTGTGTCTTAGATGTGGATATAGAGAGCTGAATGGAGGAGCTCTAGATATCTTTCAGGTTAATCTAGGCCCTGACAGAGTACTGGTTCCATTCAGTAGTTAGTCAAATGTTGGGAGATGCATGTTATTGGTGGACACTGTATCTGGGAGAGCAGAAGGAGGACAATGTTTTTTGGGTTGAATTCCTAATTGAGTTCCGGGCAGAGTTCCTTTCACAGACCATGAAGGCAGTAAAGAGGCATGAACTTATTTCTCTTCAATAGGGGATTATATCATCCATTATGAAATTACTCCTTTTACATTGTGGGTTGAATTCATGAAGGAGTTCTGGGCATAGTTCCTTTCATCAACCATGAAGGTAGTAAAGAGGCATGAACTTCTTTCTCTTTAATAGGGGAGCATGTCAGTTCGAGAGCTAGGAATCAAGTTCAAGGACCTTCTAAATTTTCCCCCAGATATTTTTTCAGATGAGGAGTCTCGTGAGAGATGTATTGAGGAGGAAATTCATCCTTCTATCCAGAATGCAATTTCTCCTTTTACGTTGATGAAATATCTGGAGGTTCAAAAGAAGGTGAAGGTGATAAAAAATATGCACTCGTGAGGAGGTTTTCCGAGGGAGGGGAACCAGTAGGGTTCCTTGAGGATTAGAGTTTTCAGTGGTAGGTCTCAAGCACTAGGACCTTTGAGGTTTCTAATGGTAGGGAGTCGACCTCAGCAGCTTCCTTTTCGGCCTTCTGGGGCCTAGTGGTTTCTGTTCTTTTCTTGGGAGATTTGTGCCAGTGTGTTTTGGTTGTGTGTTTAGTAGCCATCGCCAAAACTATTTCCCAGTGGTTCCTTGAGCTTAGTTTGCAACTACTCTATTCCATGCTCTAGGACTATTTGTATAGAGTCTTCCCATGACCTTGGTGTTGAATATTCTAGTCAGAGGCCATAACAACTTTTTTGATGTGTGCCGGGGGTGTAAACTGATGACGAGACCCCATTAGTCCCATGGAGATCTTTTGTTGCAGCATATGTAGTCATACAATGTCATCCTTGACATCAACTGGTTGTATTCTGTACGTGCTATTATCTACTGCTTCTAAAGTAGATTCGTGTTTTCAGATGTAGATGGCCAGCATGTGGTTTTCATTATAAACTGGGGTTGTTAGGTGGGAAGTTAGTGTGTGGAGACCCTTCTTTCCTCTTTAGATGAGTTGTTAGTGGAATCGGTAGATGTTGAGATGATAGAGGTTTCTATGGTTATTGGGGAGTTCCTAGATGTTTTTCCTGAGGAGGTTTTGATGATACCCTCTCAATGTGATGTTGAGTTCGAGATAGACTTGTAGTCTGGAGCTTCTCCAATTTTGATGGATCCTTATCGAATGACACCTTTTGAGTTATGGGATTTGGGGATTTAGATAGATGATCTGATGTACAAGGGTTTTATTTAGCCTAGTGTGTCACTATGGGGTGCTCCAGTGTTGTTCTCCAAGAAGGAAAATGGCAGTTTAAGGTTTTGTATAGACTACTGAAGGTTGATTCAGGTGAAGATCAAAAAACTATTACCCTGATCCAAGGATAGATGACCTTTTCAACCTGATGAGATGGTAGAGTTAGTTTTCTAAGATCGATCTATGGTCTGGATATCATCAGTTGAGGGTGAAAGAGGGAGATATCCCAAATACTACCTTCAAATATAGGTATGGAAAATTTGATTTTGTAGTCATTCAATTCAATGTTATGAACACACCAACCATGTTCACGGGGCTTATGAAATCTGTGTCCCATGAGTTCCTAGATCGGTTCATTGTTATATTCATTGATGATATATTAATATATTTGAATTCAAAGGAGGAGCATACCAAGAATCTCATAACTGTCTTGCATGTTATTCGATGCCACCTGCTCTATGGAAATTTGTCTAAGTTTAAGTTCTAGACATGATAGGTGTATTTCCTTGGGTATGTGGTATCTCAATAGGGCGTGGAAGTAGTCCCATCGAAGGTTGAAGCAGTTGTTTCTTGGGAAGCACCCAAGAACGTGGTTGTAGTTTTCTCAGTATTGTAGGATATTATCAAAGGTTTGTACCCAATTTATCTTGATTTGTAGCCCCATTTACATCTTTTACCAGGAAAGACCAAGATTTTGTGTGGAGTGATTAGTTACAAGAAGTGTTTGGTTTCCTAAAGGGGAAATTGCTTAGTGCTCTAGTGCTCTGGTTTCCTGAGGAAGGGGTAATGTTTGAGGTGTTTTATGATGCTTCCCGTATGGGATTGGGATACGTTATGATGCAACAATAGGCAATGATCTCTTATGGGTCTAGGTATTTACATCCTCATGAGCATAACTATGCCACCCATGATCTGGAGCTAGCAGCGGTTGTGTTTGTGCTAAAGTTGTGGCAACATTACCTCATTAGGGATAACTTTTTGGTCTTTATAAATCACAAGATTTTGAGGTATATCTTTTCCCAATATGATTTGAACTTGAGACAATGGAGGTGGATGGAGTTTTTTCAGGATTATTATTTTGAGATCTCCTACACCTCAGGAAAGGGGAATGTTGTGGCTGACACTTTGAGCAAGAAGTCATGGAACGATGTTGTTCAGGAGTCTGATGATTCTTGGAGAGAAATGGAAGAGTTGGAAGCCTTGAACTTAGATTTAAGAGTGGATGTTGGTAGAGGATGTTTGTTTTAGATGACATTTATTTCTTCTCTAATTCATTTGGTGGAGGATTCTCAGTGGGGAGACTTAGATATAGAGGTGATACATGATCATTTTGGCCATGGTGATGCTCTAGAGGGATAGTCATAACTAGATGTTGTTTTATGGGAGGTTGTTTTTTTATGGAAAAAATGCATAATGGAGTCCTTTGTGAGTTTCATAAATCACCTTTGGTGGTACACACAATAGTTTATAAGATCTACTATGGATTGAAGATTCAGTTTTGGTGGCCCGGGATGAAATGGGAAGTTGTGGAGTTTTTGATAAAATGCTTGGTTTGATAGAAATTAAAGACCAAGAATTGTGTTTCTGGTGATTTCTTTCAGCCCTTGGATATTCTAGAGTTGAAATGGGAAGACATATCGATGGATTTCATCATAGGGTTACCTAGAACTCAGGGGGGGTTGTGATGCTATCTGGGTGGTCATCGATGGGTTGATGAAATCAGACCACTTCTTAGCGATCAAGGAGTCAGGTGTAGTGGATTCTTTATCTAAGAGGTATATGGATGAGGTGGTGCGGTTTCATGGAGTTACGAGGTCCATTGTCTCAGATCGGGTCACAAGTTTTACCTTACAATTCTGGAGGGGATTTTAGCATGCTTTTGGTACTCAGTTACACCTCAACACGACTTTCCACCCTCAGACAGATGGGAAGATAGAGTGGAATATCCCGATGTTATAGGATATGTTACGGGCACACATCTTGGACTTTGGTGGATCTTTGGTACAACACCTAACCTTGGTGTAGTTTTCTTATAATAATGGATATTATTCTTCCATTTTCATATCTCCATTTGAGGATTTGTACAGGAGACCGTGTCTTTCTCCATTATGTTGGACATAGGTTGGGGAGATATCTATTCTTGGTCTTGATGTAGTGTAGAGCACGATAAAGAAAGTTTAGCTTGTTCGCGAGAGGATGAAAGTAGCGTAAGACCGGAAAAAGTCTTATGCTGATTGAAAAAGGAGGACCTTGGAGTTTGAGGTTGTGGACCATGTCTTCTTTAAGGTTTCACCTCTATTTGGGCAGTGGAGGTTTGGCAGATGGAGTAATATTTCCCCCAAGTTTGTTGGGACCTTTGAGGTGTTGGGGTGAGTTGGCAAGGTGGCATATCGGTTGGCATTGCTACTGCAGTTAGAGAGGATCCACGACGTCTTCCATGTCTCTTATCTTTTTTAGTATCGTCAATATGACTCCCATTTCATTGACTGGGGAGATTTGGATATCGAGGATGACTTGATGTAATATCCTGTTACTTGTTTTTATGTATTTTGACCATTGATTGATTACCCAATGATTGGGTATCTTCAAAGGTCGTTTTTGGAGTTTTTATGGACCTTTTTGAAGGTTTCTGGGCTTGTGCATAGTTTTCACACAGTTTGAGAATGGTTTGACAAAGTTTGAAACCTGGATAGTAGGGGGTTGCATGGTTGGTGTACAGTTTGACATAGTGTGCATCCAAACCATGTAACACTTCTAGTGGCTCTATTTTGGGCACACGGTTAGGCGCACAATTAGTATTAACCCCGTGACTTAACCCAAGAAACCATGATGATGGTAATTAAATCCCTGAAAATATTAATTAAAATCTCAAAACCATCCTAATTGACCCTAAAATTCTCCCACTCAATCATAATATGATCCTTTGGATTTTGGGAGCCATTCTAAGGAATTTTGGCTCCTCAAACCTCATATCTTAGTGGATCGAAGCACCAATCAAAGCATAGATCTTCTATTTCATTGAGTTATTCTACTATTTTATTGGATCTCCCTTATCCTTTTGATTCATTATTCTTAAAGGTTTTGAAATCCTTTCATTTTTTTGAATCATTATTAATTGATGTGGAATTGTAGATCTAGGATCTCCTCTCTCTTCTTTCAAGATCTATCTTCTTAGATCCAGTGATCACCATCAAAGGCGACACATCTCAGATTTATTACATTTAGATTCCTTAATTTCCAAGTATGTTTTTCTATGATTTTACTTCATTTTGTGTTTCATCATTTCTTGATAAATTCATGAATACGTGTTTTCAAATTTCTAATACATACTCTATGAAATATGTCCATTTAATTCCTCATAAATTTTTTTTGACCCTGTTTCTCTCCAAATTGAATATGGCATGAATTAAAAGGATTTTACTTTGATTTATATCACCTTTTTGTGAATTAAAAAATTTCATGTTTGTTTTGAATTATTTTTAAAGAGCTTTTAACGGATTTTTGGAAAAATTGAGGGATTTGGCCTAAGTTTTGATTTATTAAATGAGATTTGGCATGAGTTTTGATTTAGTAAATGAACTTCCTTGATTTTAATTAAATGAATTGAACTATTTGATGTTTTCTAAATATTTTAAAATGATTTAATTTATTAAATGACCAAAAACTCCCTTTAAATGATTTTAATTTTTTTTGGAATTGGTGTTCTTGGGTTATTTGAAATAAATGTTTTATATTCATGGAAAGAGGGTGTAAACCCATATTTTGAAATGTATTAAATACTTTTAAAATAGTAATACTTGCTTTAAATTCTTTAAGGATGCTTTTGTTAGGACTATCCCGATGATGAAGGTGATGATGTTTATGTGTTGTCCTTTGATGTAAAGGTTTGTTTGGAAGAAAGGAAATTACTTCACTCTATTTTTGGAAACAATTTTACTGACCAATGTTTTGAAAGAAATCATACTCATGTTTTTTAAAGAATCAGACTCACTATAAAAGTCTATCATAATGAGAAGAACCTGTTTTGAAAGGATTGTTTCTGACCGGACTCACCTTAGGTCTGACTAAAAGTGAAATAACCTTGATTGAAGTAAATGTAAATCAAATTCACTCTGAATATGATGA
The DNA here is from genome assembly GCA_963277665.1 of Viscum album. Lineage (NCBI taxonomy): Eukaryota > Viridiplantae > Streptophyta > Magnoliopsida > Santalales > Viscaceae > Viscum > Viscum album. Next base: position 252,395,310 of record OY728128.1, on the reverse strand, counting down.
GAAAGAAGTATTTGTTTTGCTGGAGAATCAGAGTTTTTGGGAATATGATGTCTTAAATGTGATGATGCTATGCTATTTTGGAATTATTATAAATCATAAGTTGAATTGAGAATTCATGAAGCAAGATTGATGGAAGAAAGTTGGAGTGAAAAGGAATGGTGGTTCCAATTGAAGAGGTGATGCTGATTGAAAAGTGGTGCCAATTAAAGAGGTGATGATGATAGAAGAGGTTGGGCCGATTTACTGTAGCATCTTGTATTCCATCAGATTATATAAAAAATTTTCATACTCAGAATGATTAGAATCATGAGAATCATCCTCATCCTAATCATATTCATAAGCAATCGTATCCAGGCTAATCGACATCAAGATGATCGTATTCAGGCTCAGGAAGGAAAATATCGTACTAATAAATGTTTATACTCATAAATGATCACACCCAAGCCAATATTACTCAGAAATATCATATTCTTCATATCATAATCAGGCTAAGTTGAATGGCTATTTGAATTGCTAAAGGAAGATACAAATAAACATTGATTTACTTTCAAATGTTCTTTTCAAGTGGGTCAAGAGAATAAATGAAGAATATGATAAAAAATGTAGTCAACCATTTAAAAAGGGATTAATTGCTTTGTTTGGATGATTTATTGGAAGAAAATAGATCGATGAATGATTTTTATAGGGGGAGATTAATTTTTAAATACAAGATTTTGACTCAAATTGGTTTCAGGAAATCACACTCGGTGATTGAAATAAGACTCAGTAATTGAAACTAGACTCAAAAATTGAAATAGAAGTCTTATGATTCAAATGAAGGTCCTAATAATATTGTAGAAGTTTCAATAAGAATATATAAGAATCAAAGAAATCATAATTGATCCAAAATTTTAAGAGAAATTCAAATTTGGGTGAATTTAGGTGAGCAGGAGAGTGTTTTGGGATTCCTGACTAAACCTGTTTTGGGTCACCTATAAAAGGAGAAAAGCACATTGTAATTGGATGAAAACAAAGTACTATTCCCCACTGTTGAGAAAGAATCTATGAGTTTATAGTGAGAGGAATTGATACCGTTTTTTTGTATTGAATACATTTCAATGAGAAGAATGTTGTATTGGGATGATCATCACATCAGGCTGGATTAATCAGCTTCAAGATTTCTATATTGGGTTTCTCAGACTGAGGAATTATCAGATTGAGTTTATTATACTCAAGGATTGAAGTGGTTCCAATTTATTTCTATTGTATTCTGAAACAAAACCGGACAGGGAGAATTGTACTCAGAGGAATTAGACTAGGAAAATCAAACTGAGTTTTCTGCAACAAATTCCAAGAGGTTATTACCTTTATTCTAGGTAAGGAATTGAAGAATTTTATTTCAATTGAATACATTTGTGGAATTGAAAATAAGAACAGGTAATGTGAGTTATTATATTACAATTGTATTACCCTATTTGTGCTAAGAGGGAACACACACACTTTTGGATTGTCTTCAAAGTGATACACAAGTGAAATGGAATATCCTACTCGTTATAATCTAGGGATTTTTTTCCAGTGGATTGTATGGTATTGGATTGTCTCCAAATCATACCAAGTATGTATCTATTTTTATTGAATAGTGAACCTTGTAAATGCCTATGTTCCTATGGATGTGTGTTTGTTTTGTTTTCAGTAGGGAATTGAATCTTTAATTGGAGGTGAAGGTTTCTTCAATTGAAAGGAAACATAAAATAAATAGTATCACTAATTCACCCTCTCCCCCTCTTAGTGATACAAATACACTGATTGGGCACTTTCAAGTGGTATCAGAGCCAAGTTCCCTTTGATATTATTTGCTGATGGAGAATTTAAACTGTGTGAATAATAAAGGTATTTCGGTATTTTATGGAAAAATTTATCATATCTGGAAGGATAAAATGTTTTCTTATCTTATTTCTATCAGTTATGATGTTCCTGAAGCTGCAACAGTTGGGTTTCCACCCATTGATGATAAATATCCACTTACACCTGTTGATAAGAAGAATCTTGAGAATGATGAAAGGGTGAAGAATGATATATTGTCATCACTTTTGGGAAGTGAATTCTTGAGAGTGAAATGTGTTTCTACATTCAAAGATATATGGTACAAATTGAAAAACATATGTGAAGGCAATACAAAAGTCAATAGGGAAAAACTTAAAATCTGGAGATTGAAGTATGAAGACTTGAAGATGGGTGAGCATGAATCTGTTGGTGACTTCTTTACCAGGGTAAATGATATTGTGAGTACTATTAGATGTAATGGTGAAAATATGGATGTCTCTACAGTTGTTTAAAAGATATTGAGAATCCTACCTGAAAAATTCGATGAAAAACTTTCTTCATTGGAAGACAGAGATCTGAAACATTATCTCTTGATGATTTTCATATTGCTCTTATTAATTATAAAATGATAAGAGAGAAATCTATGAAAAGAAAAACAAAAGTTGATAGAGAAATGAATTTCAAGGCTTTAAAGAAATAAAAATCAAAGAATATTCTTATTGAAGAAGAAGATGATGATTCTAACTCTGAATATGAGGTATGTAAAAATCTAAATGATATTTTATCCTTGTTTTCTAAAAATGAGAAAACAGGTATAGGTAAATACAAAGGGAAAGTTACGTTGAAATGTTTCTAATTTGGAAGAGTTGGTCCCTTTGTGGCTAATTATCCTTGTATAAATAATGAAGAGGATAGTGATGAAGAATAAATAAAGCCAAGAAGATCATGGAAGAAACAAGGAGACAAAGAAAAATTGAAATCCACAGGGAAGTAAAATAAATTATTCAAATCCAGAAGAAGAAGTTTCTTATCAAAAGATGAAGAAGAAGAAGGCAATGATATTGAATCTAAAAAATCAGTTGAGTATGGTAATAAAAATATTTTTATTGAAAATGTGAATAATTAAGAATTCATAAGTAGTAGTTATAAATAAGAATAGACTCAACTCTAAATATATTTAAAAGATTAATTGAAATAATGTCTAAGAAAGATCATAAGGCTTGAAAAGAAAAACAAAAAGTTGGAAGATAAATGTTCTTCAATGAGAAATCAATAATGTTTTACTGATGAGAAATATAATCTGGTGAAAGAGATTGATGATTTGAAGAAATTTCTTGAATAATAAAAGAATTTTAATGAGTATCTGGAGGTGAAACTGAAAGCAAAAGAAGAAGAATTGGAACTTGTTCAATAGAAACTTTCTAAATCTGAATTGAGAAACACAAGCTTTCAAAACTCTATCACTGAATTTGCTGAAAGTTATTAGAATGAGAAACCTAAGAAGTTTCAACAAAATATGCCTCCAAAGGGTGATAATAAGAATGTAATTGTTTTTGAAACGAATAATGTTGGGAAAGTGGTGTACATGGCCAAGACCAACAAAATTAAGAATTCATAAGTCTCAAAGAAACCTGAGTCTGAAAATGGTTTGAAACAATATGAATCCAAAAATATTTCCAATACTCTTAATTCTAATATGAATGAAAAGAAGAATAAGAATTCGATTTAAAACAAAAATGTTGGAGGATTAGAAACTAAAGAAAAGAAAGTGTCTGAGAATCATATCCACAATTCTAATCAGTATGGAGGTTTGAGATGTAAATAATCATTTTATGGCCATTGTTGGTATTGTGGTGGATTTGGACATACTGTAAGTATGTGTTGGTTCAACTAAAAAAATTACTATTATCCTCTAGGTTATGTAAGGTATAGTTGTAGGGGGAGTCAATCTCCTAAAAGAAATAAGACTGAGAAACTTACCTTTAAGAAGAAGTCTAAAAAGAATGGAATAAAAATTGAAAATAGGTTCCATCCCCTAGAAACTATTTGTGAAAGGTGTGAAAAATATGGAAACCTTAAAAAATGATGTCTTGTTTTTTTACCGGATCAATATAAGATTCTTAATTCTTATAAGCTGAAGGTGAAGAAAGAAAAGAAAGTAGAAAACCTATTATTGTTAAAACTGCATTGAAAACCACAAAAGGAGAATGACCCTGGATACTTGATAGTGGGTGTTCCTCGCACATGATAGGAAAATTGAAATTATTGAAGGATGTGAATGATTTTAGAAAAGGTACTATTGCATTTGGAAATGATGAATCATTTAAAATCAAAGGTGTTGGTTCAGCCATCATTGGAAAAGAAAAGATGAAATCCAAGAAAGCATTTTATGTTTATGGGATGAAACAAAATCTTCTATGTATTTCAAAATTGTGTGATGAGGATAATGAATTTATCTTCAAGAAAGATGGGTTTGTTGTGAAAAGTGAAGAATATGGAAATATTGTTACAAGTGGCTAACATACGAAAGGGAATTTGTTTCAGGTTTGTGATTCAAAAAACTCTTATTACATGAGCATGGTGGAAGAAAATCAATTATGGAATAAAAGGATGGGACACATGGGGTATAGAAACATGATCAAGTTATCTAATAATAACAGTGTTTGGGACATTCCTGATTTTCCAAGAAGAAGATATTGGTGTTGCACTATCCATGAGAAAGGAAAGATTAAAAATGTTGTGCACAAGAAAGTGGAGATTTGTTCAAAACAACCCCTGGAGCTGATTTATTTTTATATATGTGGTCCAATGAGAAAAAAATCAAAAAATAGAGATAAGTACTTCATCACTTTAATTGATGATTTTAATTTCATTACTTGTGTTATGTATATGAAACACAAATCAGAAGATTTAAAAATGTTTGAAAGTTTCAGAAGGAAAATTGAGAAAGAATGTGAGTATTTAGTGAAGAAGTTGAGAATAGACAATGGTGGTTAATATATAATTGAAGAATTTGAAAGTTATTTTTAGAAATAGGGAACTCATCATGAGTATAGCTCCCCATACACTCCTAAACAAAATGGGGTTTTTTAAAGAAAGAATAGAAATTTGGTGGAAATGGGAAGAACTATGTTACTTGAACATGGTATTTCTAATTTCTTTTGGAGGCAAGACATGAGAAAACTGTTTACATTCAGAACCATTGTTTCTATATGACTCAATCAGATACGAATCTATGTGAACTATTTTATGAAAAAACTCAAAGTCTCAAGAACTTTATAGTTTTTGGGAGTCCATGTGTTATAAAGAAGAAAGGTGGAAACTATAAAAAATTTGAGAAGAAAGGTGAAGATGGAATCTTTCTTGGCTATGCTCTGGAAGTAAGAGGATATAGATGCTTCAAAAAAGAAAAAAAAATTATTGATTCTATTAATGTGAAGGTGATTGAAAGAAGTAGGAAATAAAAATATACTGAAGCAGAAAAAGAAGTTGATCAAGTCGAAGAAAGCAATTCTGATAAGGATACAAATAATTGTATTCCTAATCAAGAAGAAGAAATAGGATCAACTATTTCAAGTGATGAAGATGACTCTTGAAAGTCTCATCCTAGGTTGAGGAAATAAGTGGAAGCTCAAAATATAATTAGTGATCAACATCAAAAGGTTCAACCCAGAAGGACAACAAATGCTATCACACATACTTCATTGTATTCAAAAGTGAAACCGAATGATGTGAAAGAATATTTTGAGCATTCGGAATGGGTCCAATACATGAATGAAGAATTAGATCAGACTAAAAATAATAATACATGGGAACTCATACCCAATACTGAAAACAAAAATATCATTGGCACAAAATGGGTTTTCCGGAACAAGCTGAATAAAGAAGGTGAAGTTATAATAAACAAAGTAAGATTTATTTTTAAAGGGTATCTAGAGTTTAAAGGAATTGATTTTGATGAAACCTTTGCTCCGATGTCCAGATTGGAAACAATTAGAATATTTCTTGCTATTGATGCACAATTAGGCTACAAGATCTTTTAAATGGATATTAAATCTGCATTTATGAATAGTGATCTTGAAGAGGAAGTGTACATTGTACAACCTTGTGGATTTGTTGTTGGAAAAGATGAGAGTTATGTGTGCAGATTAAAGAAAGAATTTTATGGGATAAAATAGGATATGAGGGAATGATATTCCAAATTAGATACTTGCTTAAGGAATATGAATTTTAGGAAAGGAAGAGTGGATGAAAATCTGTATATCAGATAAAGTCAAGAGTATTCCCTCATAGTGATTGTTTATATTTATGATATTATCATTTCTGGGAATAATGAAAGAAGTTGTGAAAGATTTTATGAAGAGATGAATAAGGTGTTTGAAATGTCCATGATGGGGGAAATTAAATACTTTATAGGGTTACAAATATTGTAAAATAAAGAATACATTTTTCACTCCCAAGAAAAGTATGCTAAAGAACTTCTCAAGAGGTTTGGCATGGAAAACCCAAAACCTGTTTCTGCAGTAATTTTAGTGGGAACAAAGCCAAGTAAAGATGGATAAGGAAAAGAAGTTGATCAGAAAGAGTATTAAAAGCTGATTGGAAGTCTATTGTATTTGACTGCCTCAAGACCTAACATTGTTTATGCTGTTACATTATTTACCAGATTTCAGAGTGCACTAGAAGAATCACATTTACTTATTAGAAAAATAATTTTCAAATACATAAGAGGCATAATAGAATTCAGAATAAGGTATTGCATCTCAGATAGTATTGATTTGTTTGGGTATTCATATGCATATTGGGAAGGAAATGTTGATGATAGAAGATCCACATCTGGTGGAGTATTATTTATGGGAAACAATTGTGTGAGCTGGAATTTAAAGAAACAGAATTTAGTAACCCTCAGTATGGCTGGAGATGAGTATGTTGCTGCCACTCAAGATGATACTCAACTTATGTGGATGAAAACACAATTGGAAGATTTACTTGTTGAAGTGAAGTTACCCTTGATCTTGGGTTGTGACAATCAAAGTAAAATCAATCTCACTAGGAATTTAGTTCAACATTCTCATTAAAATCATATTGATATCAAATATCATTTCATCAAAGAGAATGTGGAGAATAATGAATAAAAGCTGGAGTATGTTCCAACATCAGAACAAATGGCTAACATTTTCAAAAAACCCATGCCAAAGGAATCATTTTCTAGTTTGAGGTTGAACATGGGCGTCTGGCATATTTCTCATCAAGGCCGAGGTATATGTTTCTGTCCCCTCTCTCATATTACCTTTAGATTGTATTATTAAGGGGGAGAATTGTATTGTTTCATAAATCCTTTAAATCTCACAAAAAGAGATAGTTTTGGGTAATCTTTGAATTCAACATTATTTTGTGAGTGAACTATTCTATTTTTTTTGTTGGAGTGGTTGTAGGAAAGAATTGTTTTGTATTCTAGGAAGGATGAAGAAGAGATAAGGAAGGAAAAATAAAGTGGTTTTCATAATCACTACTTTTGGAAAACATTGTTTTTCTATCAAAGATTATTGTTTACTACAATGAGTTAGCTCAAATAGGATTAGAATCATTGATATGTAATCCATTAATTGAGGATTCAAAGTTTAGTGATTTATGAAAATTGGTTGATAAAAAAATCTAAAGGGGGTTGATTGTTAGGACCAAACTGATGATAAAGGTGATGGTGTTTATGTGTTGTCTTTTGTTGTCATGGTTTGTTTTGAAGAAAGGAAATCACTTAACTTTGTTTCTGGCAATAATAATACTGACCAATGTTTTGAAAGAAATAAAACTCATGTTTTGTAAAGATTCATACTCACTTTGAAAGTACATCATAATGAGAAGAGGCTATTTTGAAAGGAGTGTTTCTAATTATAATCACCTTGGGTCTGAATGAAAGTGAAATCATATTTCTAGAAGTAAATGGATATCAGATTCAATCTGAATATGATGAGAAAAAAGTATTTGTTTTTCTGTAGAATTGGAGTCTCTGGGAGTAGGATGTATTAAATGTGATGATGCTTTTCTATTTTAGAATTATTATAAATCATAAGTTGAATTGAGAACTCATGATGCAATATTAATGGAATAAAGGGGGAGTGAAAAGGAATGGTGGTTTCGATTTAATAGGTGGTGTCGATTGAAAAATGGTGCTGATTGAAGAGGTGGTGCTGATTGAAGAGGTGATATTGATTGAATAGGTGGTGCCAATTTACTATAGCATCCTGTATTCCATTGGATGATATAAAATATTTTCATACTCAGAATGATTGGCATCAAGAGAATCTTACTCAACCAGATCATATTTAGAAGTGATCGTATCTAGGATGATCGACATCAGGATAATCATATTCATGCTCAAGAAGGAGAAGATCATACTCAGAAATGATCATACCCAGAAATGACTGTACCTAGGCCAATTGTACTCATAAATATTGTACTCTGCATATCATAATCATGCTGAGTTTAGTGGATATTTAAATTTTTGAAGGAAGATACAAATAAACATTGATTTAATTTCAAATGTTCTTTTCAAGTGGGTCAAGAGAAGAAGTGAAGAATATGATCAACAATGTAGTCAACCATTTCATAAGGGTTGAATTATTTTGTTTGGATGAGTTGTTGGAGTAAAAGAGATTGCTGAATGATTTTTCTAGGGGGATATTAACTTTCAAATACAATATTTTCACTCAATTCAGTTTCAAGAAATCAGACTTGGCAATTGAAATCGGACTCTACAATTGAAATTGGACTCAGCAATTGAAATCGGACTCAAAAATTGAAATCAGACTCAATAATTTAAATGGAAGTCTGATGATTCAAATGAAGGTATGAAGAAGATTATAGAAGTTTTGAGAATAATTGAGAAGCATTGACAAAGTCATAATTTCTCTGAGATTTTAGGAGAAATTTAGATTAGGGTGAATTTAGGTGAGTGGGAAAGTGTTTTTGGATTCCCACCTAAACCTATTTTGGGTCACTTATAAAAGGCGAAAAATACACTAGACTTGGATGATGATGGAGTACTGTTCACCATATTAGAGAGAGAAGCTCTGATTTTTTAGTGAGAGGAAGTGATACCATTTTGTTTTTTATTGAATACATTTCAATGGTAAGAATGTTGTATTCAGCTGATCATCATATCAGGATAGATTAACCGGATTCAGGATTTCCATATTGGGTTTCTCAGATTGAGGAAGTATCAAACTAAGTTTATCGTACTCAGGGATTGAATTGGTGTCAATTTATTTATATTTTATTCTGAAACAAAATCAGACTGGGAGAATCGTACTTGGAGGAAGAGGACTGGGAAAATCAGACCTAAGAAAATCAGATTGTGTTTTCTACAAAAAAGTCTAGGAGGTTCTTACCTTTCTTCTAGGTAAGGAATTGAAGAATTGTATTTCAATTGACTACATTTGTGGAATTGAATATAAGTGCAAGTAACATGAGTTGTTACATAACAATTGTATTACCCTATTTGTGTTAAGAGGGTGCACACACACTTTTGGATTGTCTTCAAAGTGATACATGAGTGAAAGGGAATATCCTACTCATTGTAATCCAGAGATTATTTTCTAGTGGATTGTATAGTATTAGATTTTCTCTAAACCATACCAAGGATGTATCTATTCGTATTGAATAGAGAACCTCGTAAATACCTGTGTTCCTGTGGATGTGTGTTAGTTTTGTTTTTATAAGGGAATTGAATATTTAACAGGAGGCGAAGGTTGTTTAAATTTAAAGGGAACATAAAAGAAATAGTATCACTGATTCACCTTCTCCCCCTCTCAGTGATACAAATACACTGACTGGGCACTTTCATCTTTGAAATAAATGATTGTTTTAAAGGCCCGTTTGGCATTTTTATGATGAATTATGAAAGGAATAAGGTATTATTACCATTTTTAATATTGAATTTATAAAAGGTTTTGAGTTGAAATTGGATGGATTGTGAAATTGGATGGATTTTTTTTGAAATTAAATTGTGGAATTTAATTTGTGGAAATTGATTTGATGAAATTCATTTCAAAGTTTTATTTGATAAAAATGGTTTAAATTAGTTTTTATAGAAACCTTTGTGTTTTATCTTGGAAAATGTCATGTTTTGATTAAAAACTCGTGTTATGATTTTTAAATGGAAAATTGGAATATTTGAAATGGATAATGGAATGAATTACATTTTTGTTATAAAATTAATTGACCATCATTTATTTTTTACTATAGAACATGAAAGCCTTAGGTAGTTAGTGAGTTATTTGGACAAAATTATATGATTCTACAGTGTTCTAAAAAAATAACATAGTGCGTCACATTCCTTAGGAGATGGTGATGATTCCTCTTTAACTTGACCTCAGAGGGACATATGTACATATTTCTATGTCACCTTGAGAGTGTGTGGAGTCCCTTTATCCTGGAACCATCGTACCTTCTTAGGTAGATGCCCATGTGGCTTACCTGTTTGTATTTGAAATATATCCCATTATTGTTGAGAACTATTTACATGCCTTGTGAATTTATATAAACTATTTTATATAAAATATTTTATTAAGACATTTTTTTAGAAATATTCCATCATTTAAAATGTAAATCATGATTTGTTTAAATATTATTTTGAAATGAAAAACTTTTTTATTTAAAATTGAAATCAATTTACTTTGTTTTTAAACCATATGGAACTAGAGTTGCCTTTCTTTCTTCATTTATTATTATTATTATGCACCTTGAATTTATTGTGTTGATTATTATTCATATTTACATATCAGGTGCATATTCTCATCTTTTCTTGATTACCTAACTTTAGCTTGTGAAATGATTTTCAATGTTTTTCAAGGAAATATTTAGTTTTTTGAATAGTGAAATGGCATGTTTTATAGGTTTAGTTTAATAAATGGTATTTAAATGTTTAAAACTATATTTTTAAACTAATCCTCATACTCTCCCATTTTTACTCCACTTTTAGAATATTTGAATTTCATTATGAAGTAATTGCATAGAAACTTTGGTGGAATCCTATTGGGCTCTTTTGCTCACACCCTACTTGTACGTTTTGGTGTTTGGAGCCCTTTATTATCTTATATCAGGTGTTCATGTTGTCTCCTTCCTTTGTGGTTTCATTTTTGGGTGACTTGGGATATGGTGGGTGGTTGTGGACCACCAGGAGGTAGGTTTTGGTTGTTATGTTCTGATTTCATCTTTCTTAGTGTCTCTTTATACTTTGATGTATATTGATTGATATATATCTATTTCTGTATTATACTCTATTATTTTAATACACTGAGAGTGAAATAGTTCCTAATAGTTATTTTTTAATGCCCAGGTGCTTGTCATCAGCTTGTGGAGATTAGGAACGCTTATCAGGTTAGTGGTGAATCAGATTGGGTACCGATTTAGATGGTATTCCAGATTGGTTCGCTATAACTTGTATCATAGGAGGACTTTACTTAAATGGAAATACTTTACTTTGAAATCCTTATGTTATTTGGGGTGATTCATGGTATAAAGGATATTAATAATGTGTCAGGACTCAATAGGTAGTCCGTGAGCGGGTGCTTGATCACCACCCATTCATGATAATACTTGAGTTACCGGGGATATTAGGACTTGAGTATTTCTTTTGAGTTATTATTTTTATGATGATAAATTATATTTAGATTCCCAATGAGACTATCTTTGATTTAGGTAATCTATTATGAGTTTTTGGACTAGAATGGAAGGATGGCCATAGTGGAACCATGTTTTCATGGTATGGTAAACTGTGAGGAATCAGTGTGGATGATTTGGAAATCCATCCATGAATAGTTGTGATGTTGGATCCCATATGACTAAGCCTCCAATTGTTATAACTTGGTTCTAAACTTAAAACCATATCCATTTTATTACAAGTGACTTTACTTATGTGAGGTTGGTTATGTGGGTTATGGATGTGGGTTGTTTCAGGATCTCATTCGGTTGTTTCAAATTTAATCCCTTGTTAATAATTTTAAATCCCTTATTAAAACTAAATTATGTCTTACAAAAGTTATGGTATGTTCTTTGAGAAAATTTTTCAATTACCAAAGTGTGAGTTTTATGAAATGTTTGGTTTGGAAAAATAATTATCAAAGTCTATTATGTGATGTTGTAAAAAAATGTTTTAAGAAGAAATGTTGTTTTGTAATGGATTTAAAATAAGAAATGGTTTTGTTAATTTTAAAAAAGGGGGTTAATTATTTTGAAACCATGGAATAATTTAAAATTGTTGGAAAAGGGTTTTTGAAACTGTGATTTATTTATAAAAAGATTTATCATTTTGAAAGGAAAGAGTAATGATTTATTAATGGTGAAATCTTATGAATTTTGAAATCAATAAATATTTGATTAAAATAGGTTGTGAATTTATTTAAAATATTTTTTTCTATGTTTGATTATTCATTCATGTCTGAGTTGATATGCCAATTTTTTTTTCTATTCAGAAATGCCTTCCTAAAATTACTTTAAGAAAGATAGAATTTTGGTCTAATGGTCTATTCCTCGGGGTGGTTCTTCACATTTTCCATAAGTAAAATCCCTTGTCAACGACTCTTCCTGGAATCCATATCGAGTGGTGAAGATAGAGACTTTATAACCTTTTAACCCCATCCTTGAATTCCTGGATTTTGATCCACCTTCTTATAAAGGTGAACTAGGTTCTCTGGTGGTAGTATAGTGGATTGAAGAAGTTGATGTGATCTTTGATACTCTCAAGATTCCTGAATCACTGAATGTTAAGTCTATCCACTACTTATTTGAGGGACCTGACCAAGATTGGTGGAATGCTTTGATTACCAATTGTATGAATGGAATAATTTATTGGGAATTCTTCAAGTAATTCTTCATTCAATGAAAGTATATTGAGGAAGTGAAGAAGGAGAAAGTTTCTGAGTTCCTGAGTTTTAGTCAAGATGATCTATTAGTTGTTAAATATACCAATAAATTATTATATTTGCTATGTTTCATACCTGATCTTGTTGGTAATGAATTCAATAAGGATGACTATTTTAGAAAAGGTCTTCACCCAGACCTTGTAACCTCCATGCCTATGGAATGGTTGATCTCTTATCTATAGATGCTTGAAAGGGCCTTTTCAGATGAAGTGGAGCTAGAAAAACAACATTAATGGCTAAATGACACATTCCCAATTGAGGAAGTTCAATATCCTTGGTATAAGAAGAGGATTTCTATCATGTGTTTCTAGTGTGGATCACTTGGTAATCCTAAGAGGTCATGTTCAAAATCTCCAAAGGTTTGTGTATGGTGGGGCTATCAAGGTCACATTCAGAGGTTTTGTAAGTTTTACCACTCAAAAATAAAAAAATTTGGTTAGGAATATCAACTTCTAACTTTGGGGAAGCATATGATTCATGATAACAGGGCTCTAACCATAGGCCTTGGAGTCAATCATATCTTGTTGTTTCTGATGTTAAAGTGGAAACTCTTTGTGTTTTCCTTCTTGTGGCTTGTTTGTTTTGGAAACCTTTTGTTTTGGGATCTTTGTGATGATATCTTGTGGAATGAGGTTTGGGTCATTTGTGGATTAGTGATGTAATAATGGTTTCCTTTTCTTGATGTCCTATTTATCGTTACTTGGTGTCCTCTTATTTTGACTTGATGGTTAGAGCTCAATTTTGATACATTGGATGATCTCCCTTATGAGAGTATAGTGCCCTGTTGTGAACTGACCTAGATGTTTGAGCTCTTTATAGTTAGACTTGGATAGACATTGGGAATGTACTTGGGTAATTAAGATAGTGTGTATTTTTGATAGATCAATCAAATGGTGGTGCTGGACTTTTCTTTAATGAGATCATTGAGGTATGTGGCTCGGTTTGAAAAATCCTATGTTACCATTGAGTACTCAATGATGGTAGAAATCCTTGTTAGTTCTTTACCTTACTTGTGGATGTTTGACCATTTATGTTTCTCTTTAGTGAATAGTTAAAGTCTCTTATTTGGCTTTAATGGACATGATTTTCTTATGTTATACCTTTTTGGTGAATATTTAAATGGTGGGGAGCCTTATGCTAGGTCTCAAATATTTCTATAGTTTGGAGACATGTGATGATCTTGGTGTTTTGATCTTGGAGTTGTGTGTGTTGTTATCCTTTGGGCGAGTCTCAATTCTGGAATACAAACCTTCCACCTCACAAGATGAGTGAGGGATTTCTTCTTGTGTCATCATGTTATATATTTTGGACTAGATGCTTTCTATGGATAGAAAGTCCTAAGGTGGGGAGATTGTAAAATCTCGTTATTTTTTTATGTGTTTTGAACCATTGATTGGGTATCTTTATGGGTCATTTATAGAGTTTTTCATACCTTTTTGAAGGTTTCTAGGCCTGTGCATGGTTTGTGCACAGTTTGAGAATGTTTTGATAAAGTGTGCAACCCGAACCGTAGGGGGTTATACAGTTGGCACACAGTTTGAAAAAGTGTGTATCTAAACCATGAAATACTTCCAATGGGTCTATTTTGGGCGCACGGTTAGGCACACAATTAGTATTAACCATGCGACTTAACCTAGGAAACCATGTTGATGGTAATTAAATCCATTAAAATCTTAATTAAAATCCTAAACCCCCCCTAATTAACCCCAAACTTCCCCCACTCGATCATAATCGGATCCTTAGGCTTTTGGGAGCCCTCTAGAGGCATTTTGGAACCCCAAACCTCATCTCTTGGCAGATCGAAGTGCCGATCGAAGTAGAGATCTTCTCTTTCAGTGAGTTATTCTCTTCTCTTCTAGGATCTCCCTTATCCTATTGATTTCTTCTTCTTAAAGGTTATTAAAGGCTTTTATTTTGTAGAATCTAGATTAATTGATGTATATATTTAAATCTAGGATCTCATCTCTCTTCTTTCAAGAACTATCTTCTTAGATCAAGTGATTTCCATCAAAGGTGACACATCTTAGATTTGTTATGGTTGGATTCCTTAATTTATAAGTAGGTGTTTCTATGCTTTTACTTCATTTTGTGATTCTTTATTTCTTGATAAATTAATGGATATGTGTTTCCTAATTTCTAACACATATTCTATGAAATATGTCCATTAAATTCCTTATAAAAACTTCTTTGACCCCTTTTTTCTCCAAATTAAATATGACATGAATTAAATGGTTTTGAATTTGATTTCTCTCACCTTTTTTTGAATTGAAAAATTACATGTTTGTTTTGATTTATTTTTAAAGATATTTTAAAGGGTGTTTTGGTGAAATTGAGGGCTTTAGATCAGGTTTTTATTTATTAAATGGGATTTGTCCTGAGTTTTGATTTATTAAATTAACTTCCTTGATTTTAATTAAATTAATTGAACTATTTGATGTTTTCTAAATAGTTTAAAATGATTTAATTTATTAAATAACCAAGAACCCCCTTTGAATTATTTTAACCTTTTTTTGGAATTGGTGTTCTTGGGTTATTTGAAACAAATGATTTATCTTCAAGAAAAGAGGGTATAGACCCATGTTTTGAAATGTATTAAATACTTTTAAAATTGAAATACTTCCTTAAAGTGATTTAGGGGTACTTTGGAATAAATGACTATTTTAAAGGACTGTTTTGAATTTTTATGATGAGGGTATTATTACCCATTTTAATATTGAAATGTATAAAAGGGTTTGAATTGAAATTGGATGGATTGTGAAATTGGATGGAATTTGTTTGAAATTAAATTATGTAATTTAATTTGTGGAAATTGATTTTATGAAATTGATTTCAAATTTTTATTTGATAAAAATGGATTAAATTAGTTTTGATAGAAACCTTTGTGTTTTATCATGGAAAATGGACTGTTTTGATTAACACATGTTATGGGTTTTAAATGGAAAATTGGCATATTTCAAATGGAGAATGGGATTAATTTCATTTTTGTTATAAAATTAATTGCCCATAATTTATTTTAAACTAGAGAACATGAAATACTTAGGTTGTTAGTGAGTTATTTGGAAAGCACTCTACGATTTTATAATGTTCTAAAGCAATAATGCAGCACATCGCATCCCTTAGGTGATGAGATGAGCTCGAAGGGGAATATATACATATTTTCATGTCTTCTTGAGAGTGTATAGAGTCCCTTTAGACTATAACTATCATACCTTCTTAGGCATATGACCATGTGGATCGCTTGTTTGTATTTGAAATATATTCCATTGTTGTTGAGAACTATTTTACATGCCTTGTGAATTTATATAATTTGTTTTATATAAAATGTTTTATTAAGACATTTGTTTAGAAATATACCATCATTTGAAATGTAAATAATGAACTGTTTAAATATAATATTGAAATTCAAAACCTGTTTATTTAAAATTGAAATCTTTTTACTTGGTTGTTAAACCTTCTAGCACCGGAGTTGCATTGCTTGCTCCATTTATTGTTATTATGCACCTTGAATCTATTGTATTGATTCTTATTCATCTTTATATATCAGGTGCATATTATTATCTTTTCTTGATTACCCAACTTTAGCTTGTGAAATGGTTTTCAAATATTTTTATGAAATTTTTTATTTTTTAAATAGTAAAATGGCATGTTTTACAGGTTTAGTTTAATAAATGTTTTTTAAATGTTTAAAACTCCATTTTTAAACTAATCATCATAATATCTATTTTTAATCCTATTTTAACATATTTTAATTGACTTATAAAGTAATTGCATAGAATATTTGGTGGAATCCCACTGGGCCCTTTAGCTCATACCTTGCTTGTACCTTTTGGTGTTTTTAACCCTTTATTATCTTATAGAAGGCATTCATGCTCTCACCTTACTCTGTGGGTTCATTCTTGGGTGACCAAGGGTGGGTGACTTGGGACATGGTGGGTGGTCATGGACCACAAGGAGGTGTTTGGTTGTTATGTTCCACTTTCATCTTTCTTAGTGTCTCTTTGTACTTTTACATGTATTGATAGATATATATCTATTTCCGTATTGTACTATGTTATTTTAATACATTGGGGGAGAAATAATTCCCAACAGTTATTTTTTAATGCCCATGTGCTTTTCACCAGCCCGTGGAGATCAAGAACACTCCTTAGGTTAGTAGCGAATCAGCTCAGGTACTAGTTTAGATGGTATTCTGGGTTGGTTTGTTACACGCGACATTTGTGGAACGACCAGTAGAGATCCAGGACAACCAAGAGAAGGTTCTGCAAGGATAAACTATTTTTTTGGTTCATGTATTATGGAGGAATGGTGTCCTAGATGATATTACTTGATATAAAGAGATGCAGATGCATGCCCAGTACCCAGAGTTTTTTTAAGTTTTTATTTGATCTGTTTTGCTTTTTGATGTGATGTTTGGATCCATTTGTTTTATGAAATGAGTTGTTTTCCTTGGTTTTTGATGTCTGATAAATTTCTGACATATGAAAATGGGATGAACTGATTCCTAATTGTGACACATTAACTTTGTTGTGATTAAACCTGTTTGGGTGAGTCAATGTCACCCATAGCAGATAGTATCTTGACATGGAAGATGAAATTCCATGATTTGTGTGTTCAAGATGGTGTGGTTCATTGGTTATACAAGTTGTTGGTTTGGAATGCATGGAGTTTGAGATGGTTTTGCAGTGGTTGTGTGGCAGTATAGTTTTGTGAGATGAGGTATATTTTGGTTGTGGTGATATGTTTATACAGTGTGTTTTGTGTTCATTTGGGTTGGTGTGTTTAACTAGTGGTAGCATTTGAGGTATGATGAGACCCTTGAGAGGTATCTCACAGGGTGGTTGTTCGGACCCCTTTTCTGATGGGATTTCTTTTTTATTATCTAGGGAGAGAATAATTTGAGAGATATCTGATGTAATGGTATGTTCCCTCCCAGTTCATTACTTTTCCAGTTTTGATTATTGGAGGTGTTCGAGGGAGTTTTCAGGAGTTTTCGGTGGAAGATGGAGGTTCATCAGAACTACTACAGGAAATACGCGTCGTGTAAGTGTATTACATGACATATAATGGCGGTTCATGACTTGTGGAAGGTTGGTTCATGAAACATAGGTTGTCAAGGTTAAATAATAGAAAGGTGATGCATTTTTTAGTGAAACCGAACCTTGAGGATTACACGATGTGAAAGGGTATTACACGTCATGTAAATCCCCAATGCAGTGTAGTTTTAAAATTTCTTTCAGGATTAATTTTCATTAATTTAGCTATAAATTATTCTTCCTCTCATTCTGGGTGAACCCTTGGCGCCCCAAGGAGTTATTCAATCCCTCTTCCTCCCACTTTGATCTATTGGTCCTAGTGGTTGTTTATTTGAAATATGTGATAACCCCTTCCTTCATCTTGATAGGTTTTCTTCTATTCTTCTCTCAGGGATTCACTACGGTGTTGTTGTTATAGTTTGGAGTGTGTGATGGGTTTCATTTTTGTGGTCTTTGGTTTTGGTGTAGGTTGATCCATGTTTTCTCATGGTGCGATTGTGGTTTGTGAGCATTCTTCTTCGCCTTGCAGTGCGTAACGAGTCAATAAATCTTTTTTGGGGTAGGGAATCCCTTATTTCTCTTTATTGTGTATCATGCATGAGGTTTTTTTTACCTGTGTGTTATAGTTGTTCTGGATTAATTAAAGATAAATAATCGGTTAAATTGAAATTGAAGGGTAAAAAGGGGTTTGAATCACATGTTTTTATAGCTTTACTATTATTATGATATTGTGAATTGTATGGGTTTGACGCCCCGTTGGAAAATGTGGCTATTGGGGGATTTTTTTGTGATGGATATATGTGTTGAGATTTCTTATTTGGTTATGATTTTTGTGATATCACCCTAAAATGGAAATTGGCTAACCACTTATATTTTTCTAATAAAACAGTTTCCCCAAGATAATGACTTGTGTGATAACGTCCCTAAAATAAAGTGGGATGTGATAAAACCCCCCTTTTAAATATATAAAATGATATTGATATGTAGTGTCTTGTGGAAATTCTTGTGGGATGGTGATGTATGGTTGGGGTATGTCGGGATGATGGTTCATTTTTTGTGCTTTTGGGGTGGTGAGGTGGTTTGTTTTGACGTGATTTTCTAGCAACGAGGTGGTTTGTTTAACTATGATTTTAGGGCGAAAAAGTGGTTTTTTGGTTGTTCTTTTAGGAAGGTAAGGTGGTGGTTTCTTTGTGATAGATTTCCGAGTAGTGATTTAACAAATAAATAATTGATTGATAATGTTGGCAATGGATCGGGTTGGTTTGGTTAATGGGGTGAAAATTTTAAATGGATAATTAAATGATGGGAACATGAGCCTTATCCCGGTTGGTGAGGACTCAGCAGGTGCATCCAAGAGACTCGAGATAAAATCTGGGTGGAGGCGTATTTCTAGGTTACTGTAGCAGTACTGTAGCAGACAATGTTCGGTATTGTAGCAGCTGGAACTATTCATCCATCTGGGCCTTTGGGCCACTGTTTTGGTCCTCGAGTCTTGAAAGGATTTCAGGCCACCCAATTCCTTTGGTCCAGTTGTTTCTCAAGGCCTTTGGGCCACCTTAAGGCCTTAGGGCCACCCCAAGGCCTTCGGGCCACAGGAATGAAAATGTACCAGTCAGACTACAAGGGAAAAGGATTCAGATGAAGGATTCAGTGCATGTGCATTCACTAGAGTAGAGCTAACCAGAATTGGAAGAATGAGAGGGTATGAATTTTCCATCGATACCGGGCCTATGTAGATTTGCATAGGGCAGCTAGCTGACCAGCCCTGCAAAGGCAGAGTGCTGATATCATGACATATATTGGGGAGGAGCAGTTCCAAGTTTTCTTGTCTGGGTTATTACCTCTAAGACCTATGGGTCATGTAATTTTATCTAAGCCTTTGGGCCTTGTAAGGGTTCCACCTCACCCCTTGAAAGGTGAATTATCAAAAAGTAATAAAAAATGAAGGCCTTCGGGCCATTCTATCGAATAATTAAATGATGGGTTGTGTGATTAAACATGATTGATGATATATAATAAAAATAATGGAATGATTAAATAGAATTGGTTGGAAATGTGGAATGGGGTTGCGACTTATTGTGTGGTGTTATGCATTTAGAGGTGGAAACAAAGGTGATGGTGTTGTGAGTTGGTTAGTTAGTTTGTAAACCCATAGGTTTGTCTTGAGTGTTTAATACTTCATATATATACTTGTATATTCTTGTGATTTCTATACATACCCCACCCATGTCTAGCACTATGTCCCGACACTCGCATAGTCACACGGAGGGGGGGGGGTATTTTCCCTACACTCGGTGAGGAGTACAGATAGATGGGTACCCGCTATTTCCCACTCTCTCTTCTAGGTGAGGTAGGTATTGCACAAGTTGTAATAACTAGAGGTCTGTTAGTGCATTAGACAGTGGTTGTGATAGACCAAGTGTTTGTGGGTGAGGTGTGACGACCCATGTGTTTTTGGGCGAGACATGACCATGCTTGTGGGGCGGTAGCATAGTTGTCTTCGAGCGAGGTTTGATGTGGTTTTGCTTCTGGGGTGCCGAGATCAGGTCTCCTTGGGCATGGTGTGTTGTGACCATGCTTTTGGGGTGGTGTGATATATGAAAGAGATGAGAGTTCCAGGGCATACAAAGTTCGGTGTGAGAGTGGCATACTAGTGGGAAAGTGGTGCGGGGTGCCCTTATCAATGTGATTCCTATTATATTATATTACTTAGTTTGCATTATTTAGTGAGAACGCCTTGGTGAGGTTGGGATGGTTAGTATACATTGATAGGTGCTATTTGGTTATGTTTTTTTCTCATAGGTTCATTAGTATGCTTCTTTCACATGTTCATAAGAGACTTTGGTTTTCCTACTGAGTATACATGTATACCCACCCTACATATATAAAACTGTTTTTAGGTTTCCAGGAGTACTATGTGGAATGTGATGGAAATTACTACCTCAGATCCTTGATAGTTTTCATGTCACTACTTTATCATTACTTCTGGGTATTTACTTTGGATAGTTTTTTTTGTATCAGTTATATTTATACATGCACGTGGGATGATTTTGTATTTCTTTTATATTATGTCTTGGATATATTTGTGGATGATCTATCTTATCTCTTGATCCCATATTATTATAGAGGTTAATACCTCCCAAATCATGATATTTTTATACCATTGGTACTAGTCTTCTACTCAGGGCCTACGAGAGACGGGACTTGGGGGGTCATTATCTCTCTCCACTCATTGTGTTATCTTTGGAGGGAGGGATTCATGACACTATCATATCAATGATTATAATATGGTCCATTTTTCCTAACCAAATTTTATGATTCATTTTAAAAGTATAATTTTTTGTATAAAAATGATAATCATATCATTATTATTATTCTGGAGATGATTTAATATTGACCACTTTAACCATAGTCAACCTACCAAAGTCATTTTGGACTTATGAACTGGATATAATCAAAACATCTAACATGAACTGAAATGATTAACTAATTGTTATAACATGGTAAAAAGTAAAATAAAATTAATAATAAATATAGAAAAGGTTCTCAAACTAGTAAATAATTAATATTAGTTTATTATTTAGGAAGATAAAGAACATATGTGATGATTCCGACTCAAGGTAAGAGAATTTATTTTAAAAGTCATTTTTTAAAGTTTCCCTTAAAACTCTATTTTATACCATATCCATATTTTTAAATTTATTTTATGGATTTATATTATTTGGACACAAGTGAATTATAAAGGAAACTTTATGTTTATTTTTACTTCCTCTCAATGGTTTTCAAAAGGAATATTTTTATGGAATGTTTTAATGTTATTTACAAAAAGACTAAAGGGATGTTCTATTTTAATGTAGATATAATCAACGACCTTTCCCACCGCCTCAACCATTAATTTATTTTTGGATTCCTTTAAAATATTTCATGTTTTCATAAAAGAAAAACCCTACTTCCCCATGTTCTGGTTATTTTCAAAAATGGTTTTAAAATGGAATGGATATATAAATATCCGAAAATATTTTCTTATGGGTGCAAAGAATATTTTTATGATGTAAGATTTTATGTATTCTATTATGGTTCTTGGGAATTATTTATGAGGATTGGTGGTTTCATTATAAACTAAAGGTCAGTGATCCCATTATAGATCTCTAATGAATTAGGTAAAGGGATAGAGTTAAATGACTAGGTTTCTCCTAAGAGATTATGGGAATGTACTTCAATGGTTATTACAAGTACAACCATGATTGTTATTTCAAGTGTAACTGCAATGGTTACTCTAAGTATAATTGTGATGGTTATTCCATGTGTAACCATGAGGGTTAATCTATAAGTAATAGTGATATGAAAATGATTCCTCAAGTTACCTACATGATTTATTTATACTTACTATGGGTTTTATGTAAATATTATGATTTCACAAGGTAAAGGAAAGTATATTCTACTTCATAAGGTTAAAAAGTATAACTTTGTGAAAAATATTTATTATGAGTTTTAATGATTTTAAATAAACCTTATGAGTTTTATTTTGACTTTAATATTTATTATTAAATTTTTTATGAAAAATTTTGGGAGATAAGGTGATTTCTTGGGTAAGAAAATGTTTATTTTTATCCCAAAGTTTATTTTGAAAAAGGAAAATTTTTATAAGTATCCATGGACTAATGATTTATTTATTTATTTTTATATCACTTACTGTTCTTTTTTTTCTCATCCCATGTTTTAAAATGTTCTTTCATAGGGCTTAAGGATGGTTAAGGTAAAGAAATAAGTAAAATTGAAAGTCATGAATATTTTTCATGAAAATAAAACATTTTTCATCTTAAAAGTTTTATATTATAGAAAAAATAGATATTGATTAGAAGTTTAAAATTTGTATATGTATGCGTTTTCTATTTAATATTTATAACCTAACTCTCTAAAACTATAAATCTAAAATATCTTTGGTAATTAAATAAAGTTAATTCTAGTTTAAATTCACTATAATATATAATGTTTAAGGATACATCCTTATAAGTTTTTATCTTGATTAATTCCAATTTTATTCTAACCTTTAAGATTACCTTCATGAACTCCTCCAAATGATATAATATGTATGATCTATACCTTCATTCCAAGCTTCATGGACAATCCCTTTCTTTTTCAACACATCTAACTAAGTCTAAAAATCATGATCTATATGTCAAAAACCCCCATGCTCCACTTCAACACTAGTTTTTCCATCTCCCATAATGTCAACAAGTATACCTTTGTCCTTCTTCCAGAAGTATTATTAATAAATATAACTCAAACCCATCAAGGTTCAACAATCTACCCCTTCATATTTTTTTGACAGTAGGAAACATTATACTCTCTAAAATATCCATCCCTTTTTCAATAAAATACAAAGGTTCCAAAACTAGGTAGATTATATTTTTTTCCTGTACCCCTTGTTAGGTGTCTTTAGATCTTCTCCCCCTTCCTGATAGGTATATCCATTTTCAATTCACACTCCCCTTTTGAATGGGTCCTTCTACTCAACTATTTTGACTCTAAATTTTCTCCCCTATAATGCGTGGAATAAATTCTAATGTAAATCACCCACTTAGTCTTTAAAACACAAGAGGGTTTTCTTTATGGACTTCTACTCTTCCTCTATGAGAATGTAATCAGTACTTCTCCCCCATTGTGAATAGGTAATAACCCATCATTTTCCAATATTACCTCCTTTATCATGGGAGAACCACACCACTTATTAAGTCCCCACCACTTATTGTATAACCTTTGGATTTATTACCACTTGTTATAAAACATAACATTTCTGGTTGGAATCTACAATTCAATAATTCCTCCAACCAATTTTGAGTCATTCTCTTCAATTTAACTACATAAACTCAAAGAAACCAAGTGTGTGAGTTTACCACTTAATATTTGGGTAGTCAATAAAGTCTCTAAGCCCATTGAGTCTGGACTCAGTGTAGGAAACACAATATTTTAAAATCATTCTCAAATATCTCCATGTTACTCAATGGTTTTCCATTAAATCACTTCTAAAAAAAAACTAGTCATTTTTCCAATACTAACCAACCTATGATCTAATCATACTTTCACACAAAATAATTATTAGATAATAAATAAAAAACATTATTGTGATAGAATACAACTTAAAGAGAAAATTGATACCACTTTTTAGAACCATACTAGTGATACCACTTGAACTCTATGATTTTGAGCTATTCATATGATTCTCCTTCTTCTAGATAAGGCCAAGAAACCTTGAAAATTTAGAATTAACCCCCATAAACTTTATCTCTTGGAAAAAATAAACGTTTCTTAATTTTTGGAAATCATTTATTGGAAAAAAAATATAAATTTAAATAACATTTAGTATCCTATACATAGTAGACAATTGGTACCAATTATTAAGAACATAAAAAAAATAATCATAAATTTTTTTATGATGTTGTTTCTTCTCACAATACTTTTTCTTATTTTTGTAGTTTAATTACAATAATTTTGTGGTTTTATTCTACTAGTTTTATATAATATTCAAAATGATACCACTGGTAGTCATAAATATAGATTTTACACATTTTTTCCTCACCATTTAGGCCCATTTTATTCAGTTTTCAGATTCATCAATAAAATTCATACCATGTGGTTTTTAGTTTTGGTTTTTGAGTCTGAATCTACCTTGACATACTTATTCAGGAATGATACCAATATAAGGATTAAAGTACCTTTTACTGCACTTTTTTCATGCACTCTTTTGGATTTAACTAGATTTTTTCTTTCAACTAATTTTCATGTGCCTTTCCCACACATTTACCCAATGAATACTATCTCTACCTAAGTTCTAAAAACATTAAAAAAATTTAAGATAAAATTTAATTACATGAGGAGAGGGGTACCTTTGGTTTCCTCAAGTTTTAAAATGGTGTTGGTCAGGTTGGACCAACCCATCATCTTCATACATTCCTTTCCCCTTTCTCAAAATGAGGTGGAGAATATCTTAATCAAGACTTCATTGATTACTTACAGGAGTTTGGGATCCTATCCCAACTCACTCCTCCTTACACGCCCCAGTGGAATGGTGTAAGTGAAAGGAGGAATCGCACCTTGTTGGACATGGTGAGATCAATGATGAGTCATGTGATTCTTCTATTATCCTTTTGGGGATATGTGTTATAAACAACAAAACACATACTAAACCAAGTACCAACTAAATCGATAAATGGTATTCTATATCAGTTTTGGAGTGGAAAGAAAGCCATATTATCAGATTTACATATGTGGGGAAGTGATGCCTTTGTTAAGGCCTCTTCAGGTAACAAACTTGCACCCCGAGGCATAAAGTGTACCTTTATAGGATACCCCAAGGAAACAAGGGGATATTACCTACACGAACCCTTAGACAAAAGGGTAATAGTGGCATGAAACACTATATTTCTTGAGAGGGAGAACATCTACAAACGATTTAGTGGGAGTGAAGTTGTTTTCCTAATAGTATATGTAGATGACATATTACTCATTGGAAATGAGATACCAGTCTTACAGTCTATTAAGGCATGGTTGAATCAATGCTTCTCCATGAAGGACTTGGGCGAGGCAACATATATTCTTGGAATCAAGATCCATCGTGATATATCCAAGAGATTGTTGGGCCTAATTCAAAGTACATACATTGATAAGATACTGAAGAGATTTAGTATGGAACAAGCCAAGAGGGGATTGTTGCTAGAATCACATGGCATTCATATTTCCAATAAAACGTGTCCTCAGACACATGAGAAAAGAATGATAATGGTAAGGACTCCATACGCATCATCGATTGGTTCTTTCATGTATGTCATGCTATGTACTGGGCTGGATGTCGCCTACGCATTGAGTATGGTAGGAAGATATCAAACTGACCTAGGTAACCACCATTAGATGGCAGTCAAGACTATCCTAAAGTATCTAAGGCGTACTAAGGATATGTTCCTATTTTATGGAGGATATGAGGAACTAGTCATCAGAGGATATGCAAATGATAGTTTCTAGACTGATCAAGATGACATGAAGTCGCAAACGAGACACATCTTCACTTTGAATGGAGGTACAGTGAGCTGGAAGAGCTCAAAGTAGAGTGTGGTCACAGATTCTACAGTAGAGTCTAAGTATATCATAGCTTCTAAGGTAGCTAAAGAAGAAGTTTGGATGCAAAGCTTCATCTAGGAGATGGATGTGATACTTAGCAGTAAAGATCCCATCACACTGTATTGTGGTAATATTGCAGCAGTGGCTCTCAAAAAAGAGCCAAGGTCGCATTAGCAGATAAAGCACATACTTCAGAAGTATCATCTCTTAAAGGATTTTTCTCAGAGAGGTGAAGTTGTAGTGAGCAGTATTTTCATATAAGACAATGTGGAAAACCCTTTGACTAAAGCCTTGACTTAGTAGAAACACAATCATCATGTGAGGTCTAGAAGACTTAAAGTCATAGGCCATTGGCTCTAGTTCAATTGGGAGTTTTTAAGAGTTGGTGTCCTAGAACTAACTATTTGTACTTTTATTACATAAATATTTAATATATTTAAATATTAAACATCTTATTACATATTTTTCATTGTTCTTTATGACTATAGTATAATAATTTCCTAGAGTATTTGTCGTATTGACAAGGTTATAACAGTTCCCCGCTATGATGAAAACCTTGAAGTGCTATGATAATATTATTAAATATAATTCTATGGTTGGATGACATAATATAATGGGACACATAGTATACAGACTCTCATGTGTGAGTACTCATAAGCAGGCGAAACTTCTTCTCATGAAGTTCGCACTTGGTAATCTCCAAGATGGGAGATTATGAGAACATACCCGCCATTAAGAATTCTGCATGTTTTGGTGTCATCAGATATTCCCATATACGAGCGTGTGTAATTATCCTTAGACTTTAATATTATGATTAATACGTGTCATGAATCACGCACTTTGATTTGCTTATGAAAACCATCAAGCCATATGTTGGCGGGAAGTAGGGTACGTTGGGTGCGTCATGAGTGGCATGTTATTAATGGATAATTCGAGGAAGGATTTGTCCCTTCTATTTATGGAAGCTGATATCTCATCCCTCTGATTGAAATAGAACCATCATGTGAAATTCCACGGTCATGGTGTAATGGTGAGTTTATTTTAGGTAGTCAAAGAATGATGTATCATGCCCAAAGTTTGATGACACTATCATGAAACCTTCTTGATGAGATATTGAGACAAAGGGATTATATTACATAGTGAATGTTCATATGTGGATGTCGTTGTTGTGAATTTAAGTTCTTTCTCTTGGGTGACTTGACCCGTTTCTAGACAGTAATCTTGGACTTTAGGCAAACCCATATAATTCCAATGAGAAAGAATCCTAGAGGGTCACACACTAATTGTTTTTGGTGGTCTTGGTTAAATTCTATTTGAATTTAATTGATGAAATAAATATTATTCTCAAGACCGTGGAATAATTATATTCAAGTTAAAATAATCGCATAAATTAAATAAATATTTATTCACTAGATTGTGAGTAAAATATATTTATTTATTTTATTGAACATTTAATAAATATTTATTTACTAGTTTGTAAATAAAATATTTATTTAAGAGAATAAATTATTTATTTATTTATTTGGGTGTTTAATAAATGGAAGTAGAGTTTGAGCAGAACAAGGATGATCTGGTAGTCAAATAATTATTTACAAGATGGAAAATAATTATTTAACTAGTTGGCACAAGTTAAAATAATAATAATGCTGCTATTATTTTTTAACGTAGAATTTTATTTATAATTTCATTTTGTGCAAGTTGGCACACCATAAAGAATGAAGCGATATTATTATTAAGAGCATGGATTTTATCTAAGGTTATGAATGTATTTAATTGTTGTTATGTAATTAAATATTATAACTGAATCCCTATGTCAATAAATAGACACGTATGTCTATTGTTCCATGTACCAAATTGCACACCCAGTGAATTGAGAATTGTTGAGCTAAATGATTTCTCTCTCGAATCCTATTCCCGCCCCTCTCAAGAAAGAGAGGCATTTTTCAAGACTAAAGAACAAGTGATCAATAACGACCAACACAAGACACTTTATTCACCATGCTAACACCTAAAGAATGAGTGGTGTCGATTGGAGGCCATCAGAGCATGTGTGGATCAATTCTAGAAGGATTTTGGTTTGGATCCTTTCAAGCACAACAAGAAAATATGAAAAGGCCATTCCAGACAATCAACATCATCAACAAATAAAGTACCGAAGATCCATGTATTTTTTTCCTTTATGAAATTAATTATAAAAATTATGTGCAAGATACTCTCTAAAGGTTTTATAACTCTTCCTTATTTATCTAAATATTTGATTCTATTTTGTGGAGACTGACATTCATCGTCGTATTGATCCCAAAATAATCATTGATCAAGGTAAAAATTAAAGTTGGGTGTTGGACCAACCATGCTTCTGCTGTGCCCGGAACCTTCAGAAGGGACCGTTAGTGTAGGGGTATGTTACTCATAAGTTTTAATTCTTTTTAGTTCTAATCTCAATTATGAAACCTCATAATTAATTCTATCTATTTGATCACACAATTTTTCAATAAATTTCTAAGGAATAAAATGGTTAGGAGGTTGAACATCATGGACTTCCCCAAGATTGATCTCTTTAACCATCCTTGAGAGGGTTTTAGATTTATCCTTTAAACATTCATCATCCAAATAATTGTATATCTCACCGGGTTTGGGGTAATAATTCAAGAAGTGATCAAATAAATCCCCTAAGTTAGGTTCTTCCCAATATTGATTACTCTTTTGATTTCAACATGGGTTTATGATGGTTTAATGTTGAAGATACTCCATTTGAGTAAAATGAAATTAGGATAAGATATTCTCAAAGTGCGTGAGTCATGAAACGTATTAATTTGTAGTGAGAAAAGTATAATAGTGTTTAAGATAACTTACTTAGGTCCCTAGAAACAACACTAAAATTTGGTCTCACCCAAATTTTCCCTACTGGTAAAAGGGTTCATTGTAGTACAAGTAGGGGTCAAATCCATAGTGACCAAAGAATTAACCTTGATACACTCAGATTTGTTAGGGATTTTGGCTATGAAGTGAACAAATTTGGGGTTGATTGAAATTAGGATAGTATAATATTAAAGTTCCTAAGAGAATGGTTTGAATTAAAGAAAGAAAAAACCTTACGATTTTTAAATAAAACAATTATAGAAGATGGTTCGATCCTAGGTTATTGTTAAGACTATAATGGATGTAATTTTTTTCTTTAGAAATTTCAGCTCACTAGTTCAAGAAGTTTCTAATAAATGAGATAATTACCCAAAATAATTCTACAATTTAATCCCTGTAAAATTAAAAGGATAATCACCAATTCACTTAGAAGACCACTTTAATGAGAACTCTGAGGAATTGGATTGTACTAGCACATAAAATATGTTTTTATTAAAATTGGTAAAGATGAAGAAGAAAATAAGTCATTGAATTGAACTCTTAAAATAATAAACTAATTTAAAAATATAAACACATAAAATAAAATCCAATCAAGCCCCATGAAAATACCCATAATCTAACCACAAAGGTTTTATTCTTATATTGATGCAAAGCTCTCAATAGAATGCAGAAGCTGACTTAAAGAAGCGGTATTGAAGAAGAGAAAAAAACAAAAAATGAACACTCCACCATTGTGTGAAAGATTTATCTCTTAATTGTGTGAATAAATTCACACATTAATGAAACAAAATAAACGTGTTAAAAAAAATAACATAAATAGAGAATAAAAATATTTTTTATTAAGAAGATAAGGGGAATTAGAATGACTTATATATGAAAGACAAACTTAAGACAACCAAATCATTGCATAAAATTATAATAAAAACATACAATAAGTATCCTCAAATAATTCAACACAACTAAATTAAATAGTAATTTTGGAATCCTTAGGTTGGTCCCCCAATATTCCATGTCTTCCCACTTGATTATGGTAGGCCCGGGGTGGTGGAAAGTTTGTGGAATGTGGACTTTTCCACCCTTGACCTGAAATAGGAGCCAGCTTGCATCCACCAAACAGAGGCACTGAAATGACCTTATAAATGGAATAATTGGGGTGGTAAATAGAAGAAGAAAGTTAATCCCTAGATTTTACCTGAAATCATATAAAATTTCATCCCAATTGGATATTTTTTTTTGAGATATGATTTAAATGGTGGCCTATTTTTATGAGCCATAGAATCTGGACCATAATTTTATCTTCAACTTGGGCTGCCTGGAACTCACTTTAAAACTCAAAATTCGATCTTGTCACTATTTTATTAAATTTTACTCATCATTTCCCTTATATCCAGTTAAAATTTATCTTTATTAGACTTGGATCTTGGCTACTATAGTATTTTTATTGGGTTATTGTCCAATTCACTTCACCCAGAATGTTCTTGGTTCAAGGCCCAATTTGGTCATCTTCCCAATTGAATATTAAATACATCCAGAAGTATAGAATGTTACTAATAGAATGGGAGACCTGAAAATTAATATTAAAATAAAACCAATACCATTGGGTGATTTAGAAGGTGTTTAAAAATGTACAATGTAATAGTACATTTTAGAAGGAATTACAAACATGTTAAGAAAGGAAGTTAAAATTGTAAAACGCACTAGTACAGGTGTTTATGAACATTGAATAACTTGAATATTATAATATAAACAATTAATATTAGGATATTTTATTGGATAATAAAATAATCATCCATAAATGATGGTAATGAAAAATTAATTGTATCACTTCGTGAAGATGGAATGTAAGTCATACATATGCACGAACGATACTTTCACTTCTCATTTGATGAGAAAGATGGTGGATAATGGTGGTTTAACAATCATAATAAAATTTTAGTATATTTATTATATTGAAGTTATTATTTTATTAGTAAAATAACAAATTTATAGGAGGTAAAATAAGAATTAAAAATAAAGTGATCAGTTAAGGTGAATACCTTTTCTTTAAAACAACTCCCTTAGATCTCCTATTAAGGATCATAGGGTTGTTATTTTGGGAGGACCAACACCTCTAGAATATGGATAAATAAGTTGAGAAGGGATTTTGGTAGGGTATAGTCAAGATAATAGGCTCAAAGTGGTTTAAATAAGTGAGGGAAGAGGTTCCGTTTTATAATTGAGGTGAGTGGTACTTTTAGAATTTCTTAAAATATTAAAATTTAATAAAGTCATTCACTTGTCCAAATTCCTCAAAAAGTCCATGTATTAGAATATAAGATAGGATAAGGTTATAATATTATCATAAAATAATATTCATACAGGTTTTGGTGTCATTTTAAACCTTATCTTTTTTATTAATCACTTAGTTAGCCAATTTTAACATTAACCACTGTAGCGTCTTTTTCACCCTTAAAGTGTTAAGTGAAAATTGGCTCATAAATTTCCAAGGTATGACATTATAGATCATATATTATCCTACTTTTCATATTTCATATTTTTATGTTTTTTAAATAATTTAATAAAATATCATTTTGATAAAATATTATTAATGTTCATTTTGATGCTATTCATTTAATTTGACTTAAAAGACATAAAAATAAAAATAAAATTTGATTCTAATCCTTCAACACAACACTAATATATAATATTCATATATAAAATTTTTGGTACAGACCATTGGTATAAGTAATATGAAAATATATACCAACGGTTCCATAAACCGTTGGTATATGTAATTCAAAAAATAATCATCCGGTTGGTTTTGATCACAACACCTCCTGTTTGTGATTGAACGACCTAACCACTAACCTAAATTACTTTTATGAACATAATTTCATAAATATATATATGTATTATCATAAGTATTTTAAATTTTGATTTATTTAATATCCACTGTAATAAGATTCCATTAAAAATACATGTACCTATACTAACGATTTTCAAAACCATTGGTATAGACCTATACCAACGGTTTTGAGAACCGTTGGTATATGTTCTTTGATTTTGGGACCTATACCAACAGTTTTGGACAAACCGTTGGTATAGGGGGGACCTATACCAACGGTTTGGCCAAACCTTTGGTATAAGGTCTCTATAATGGACCTATAACAAAAATGTTTTCCAAACCGTTGGTATAGGTCCAAATTAGTGAACCTATATCGACGGTTTGTACAAAACCGTCGGTATAGGTCCATATAAGTGACCTATACCAATGGTTTTGGCCAAACTATTTCTATAGGTCCAAATTAGTGAACTATACCAATGGTTTTCCCAAAACCATTGGTATAGATCCTATTTATAGTAGTGTTATTATTCTAAAAATAAACATTTTTATTCATTCATAACTTGTTTTCCCCCTATGTGGACACATAATATATATTTAAAAATAAGAGAGTGACATTTTGTAACTTTCTTTGATTTAAATAATATATTAGTTATTTTCATAAACAAGTGTCCATTAAACAAATCGAATTCAAGAAAAAGTGATATGGGTTGAATTAATTTCATCTAATAAGAATTAGGATTAATAATTACACCTTTATCACTTAATTTTAACCTAAATTAATCCAATTTATCTTTTACTGTTGTGATAAATTTTACCACAGTTACTATTCATAATGCCTAAAAATTAAAGGGGTCTATTTATCAAATTTTAACCTTATAGTTCCAAATATGGAATCCTTTTTATCAAATTAAATAATTTTAAGTGGTAGAAATTAATTTTAAAGTAATTATGCAAAATGCGATGAAACTACTTTTTAGAAAAATACAGTTTTTCTGAAAAATAATTTTTTATGTATAAAAATATTTTTACACCAAATTAAATAATAAAATTGATTCAAATGGACCTAATAGGATATTATTAATATAATAGAAATAATTTTACTTTTAAACAATTTTAAAATAAAATAGAACTTTGTAAATACTTGAAACAAAAATACAATTTTTGATAAAAATCAGTATTTTTCACTGTTCACGGAAAAATCAATATTTTTAGAAAAATCTCAAAAATTCAATCTAAGATAATTTTGATATGATGATTTCAAAAATGATATTATTTTTATAAAATAAAATTTATAGTTCCAAAAATTAATTATAGTACTTTATCATAGAAAGCAATAAAAATCATTTTTGAAAAAAACGTATTTATAATGTATAAAATAAATTTACTGAAAATTGAGTACTTATTTCCTAAGAATTAATCAATATTTTTGCATTGAGTGTGCCCTTTATATATATTTCATAATTTTTTTAATATTATTCATACCAACTAATTTAACGACTATGTTATAACGACCATATTTAAATAATAATATCTTGGGGTTCATTTAGGCTCGGTATTGCAAGCCACATATGCTATTGAACATAGTGTTCTTTTAAAATATTGGGGTATTACAGATTTTTCCCTTCCATCTTTATGGAAGTTTATATCTCAACCCTTTTTTTGAAATATAATTGTCGCATAAATTTCATGGTCATGGTGTAACGATATTTATTTAAGATAGTCAAAGAAGGTTGCATCAAGCATATAAGTTGATGATGCAGATGTGAAACCTACTGATGAGATATTAAGACAAATTGGTTAAATTACATAGTGAAAGTTTGTATGTGGTTTACAAGGTTGAGACATTAAATTCTTTCTCTTGGATATTTTGACCCATTCTCAGATAATATTCTTGGACTTTAGGCAATCCGACCTAATAATAGTGAGAAAGAATCCTATACGGCCACACACTAAATGTTTATGCTGATTTTGATTAAATTCTATTTGAATTTAATTAATATAATAAATATTATTCTCAGAACCAAAAAAATAATTTTAGTCAAGTTATATTAATCACTAATATTCACAAGGTGATAAATAATTATTTATTCATTAATAAATAATTTATTTGACTACATGAATATATAATAAATATTTATTCACTGGTTTGTGAATAAAATATCTATTTTATTTATTGAATATTTAATGAATATTTATTTGCTGGATTGTGAATAAAATATTTATTTGAGTGAATATAATATTTATTCGGGTATTCAATAAATGTCGACGAGATCGAGTGAACCAAAATTGTGTTCAACGATGAATATTAATTTACAAGCTGGTAAAATAATATTTATCAGCACACAAGTTAACATGCATCATAAAATAATAATGATATCATTATTATTATATTTCACGATGTTTGTTAAACATTATAATATTATTTAAGGTCTGATACACAATTAAATAATATTTTAACATAAACTCTAAATCTATAAAAAGATGGTTATGTCTATTGTGTAGGGTTAATTGAGAATTTAAAAGCATTGCATATAATGAATTTCTCTCTTGAACACCTCCTCTCATCTTTTCAAGAATGAAAAAAACTCCTTTATGCCCGAATAATCTTAGAGTGATCAAGTCGAGCAATGCATGACAATTGATTCGCCACGCTAGTATTTAGAAATCAATTGGTGTCGCTCGAAAATAAAATGATTATGTGTAGACCACCACTAGAGAAATTCTACATTTTGATCTTCCATGCGCAACAAAGATAATTTTGAAAAGGGTTTTCAGACGATCAACGACATCTTCTTTAGAGAAAGTTACTAAGACTAGGTAACCACTTTATCCAATATTAAATAAATTAATTATAAATTTCATGTGAAAATATCATCTATTAGGGTTTCAGGCAACCCAATGTTAATTTTTTTAATATATCACCTATTAAAGACATTTTTGCTATGCCTAAAACCTATACACTATTGTGGGGGCACTGTAAAATCATTGTTGCAGGCACACTGTAGCATGAGTATTGTAAATCTGACTTTGATGGGGAGCACTGTAGCAACACTACTGCTGGACATTATAGCGGCACTCTGACTCAGCACTGCAGCGGTCCTGTAGCAGCCTGCTTGGATAAAATGTACCTGTTGGGTTTATCTTATGAGCCTATGGATAAGCTTGAAAGTGGGTGAGTCACCACATTGTGGGAGATGGTGGCTTTTCCCAATTGGGCATAGAGGTGGGTGTTCAATGATGTATAATATTTTAATATCAGAACATGACTTAGATTACGAATGGCCGGGAAAAGGGAAACTACAATGCTATAAAAAACACACTAACATACACATGATGGAACCCGCGAAGACTTGAACATGAGACCTTACCGACACCCTAGAAGACCTTTTTCCACTAGACTAATCCCTACACTAAACTGTGTAGTTGGAGTTTGAGCTTACTTCAAAAAAAAACTAGACCCGACTTAGAGTCCACATTTGTGCTCCAGTCTCCTCTTCCTACCATAACGTGAGACTCATTACTGGCCGCACCCATTCTCTCACCGAGCCCAATGGCGTACCACTCTCCCGGGTTGGGCCTCCTCCACCTTTTACACCCAGTCTCCTCCCAACATGTCTCTCTGAGTTTTGGAGTCTCGGTTTCCATATCCTCAGTCACCTCTTCTATTAGTTTTCCTCCTCCCCTCCCCTTTTTTTCTTTTCAGTTTCCTTCTTCTGCTTATTCATTTTGATAGTTTTCTTATTCTGCTGAATCTATTCAATTATTTGGTATGGCATGGTGGGGGATGTACTCTTCTCTATCAGTTTGTTGTGTTACATCTTGCTTGAACCTTTTTTATTGACAAATGATTTTTTTGTCTTGGGTTTTGGAAGTCATAAGATGCATTTATTTTCTCACACTTTCAAGTCAAAGCCATCAAAGGATCATTTATTTATGTATCATGGAGATGGAGAAATTTTGACATTAGGAAAGGATCATTGTTATAATGCTATGCAGTCTTCCTGGAGAAACATATGTCTGGAAAATAGCCAAAGCCAACCAAGCTTTGTTTGTTTTATTATTCTCCTGGTTAAAGTTTTAATTGAACCCAGTCATGCTGTAATAATGCTGGCCAAGCTTTTAATCTTGGGATTCAAATTCCAGAATTTGTCAGGCTTCATGTGTCGTTATTTTTTTTACAAATCAACAATAACATGTACAGATTATTGTATGTAAAATTCACCTTAACCCCATTCCAAATCAAAGATTGCCACAAAATCTTAAAACCCAAAACACCCTAAAATACAAACATTAAAGAGTGCACCGACTTTCTTATAATTTATGAATGGGGGGGGGACCAAAAAACAATTCATAAGAATTTAATTTCATGTGTCGTATGAGCTCCTAAATGAGCTTCTATACTGTATATTTCCTTTCTTTCTTCAACCAATCTAGGAGCCTAAGTGAAACAAGTATGATTTGACCTTTCTTGTTTGATATGTGTTGGATTTTGTGTCTCACATCGGACGTGAGTCTTTTGTCATCATTATATTTCCCTATAAATAAACTCCAATACCTCTCTTAAGAGGCATCTTGGGTATTAGGATCACCCCTCTTTATCATCCTATAAGAGAGGTCTTGGAGTTTATTTATAGAAAAATATAAAGTTGAAAAAAGACTCACATCTGACGTGGGACACAAAATCCAACACTGCCCCTCAAGCTAGGTCTACATAGCTTGGATGGATAAAGAAAAACAGACCAATGCAAAGAAAAAAAATCAAACAAGAAATAGTGCAAACAGAGTAACATGAGTGACATCATCTATTTATATCCCTCTAGAGTAGAGTTGGGCGACATCATTTCTTATGAAGGAGGTTTCTAAACTTAGATTTCTTGTGTTATTGTTACTATTTACCTAATATTTTTTTCTTTTTATTTGACATGAAAAAGACAATTCCTTAGTAACGGTAAATGAGAAATTCTTATTGTAAATTTTGTGGCTCCAGTTGATATAAAACCATTGATAGATGAAACCATTTTGGTTGGTGATGATATAATGATGGGTCCGGCATCACCACTCATTCTGCTAGAGATCGCATCTCAAGTACTTGAAGGAGTTGAGTTATGTGATGGAATCTTGAGGAATCTTTTTTATGTAAGTGTTTTCAATTTTTGATTTAGTCTCCCATAAATAATGTTTTATTTTCCGGCTCTCTGGAATAATTTTGTTATATTTGGATATGGCGTTTCAATATGGATGTGCAAACCTGCTCAATTGACTATATTTAAATGTTTACATTGCTGGTATATGTGCTATTGCATGGGAAAATGCTAGCTAGTTCATTTAATCTTTCTTTATCTCCTTTTTCTTTGGATATGGTGACCTTTTTGTCTCTTTTTGTTAACAAAAGAATGATATCACCAAGGATACTAAGTGGGCACCAAGCCAAAGTGTGAAAAAAATGAAAATGAAAAACCAGAAAAAATTTCAATTTTTTAAAAGAAGATGACATAAAAAATCCAAAAAACTCCTATTTCTGAAATATGAATTTTTTTTAAATGATAATGAAAAACCCCTATTTCATTTTTTAAAAATGAAAATGAGAAATATGTTTGATGTTACACTTAATTTTCTCATTTTCATCTGGGATTTACCAGTGTTTGTCAAAATTTGTTGTCATCAGCACTGAAAATGCTCTAATGAATTCACCTCTCACCCCTAATCACCAGAATGTATCATTAATTCCCCCACCATTGTCTATTTTTTTGAACATAGATCAATGTGAAACAAATAGTGTAGCTCCAAACAAGTCTCTTTTTACAAAAAATAAATGATTTCTTGAAAACAAAATTACTTGAAATGAGCATTAATCCAATCATAGATTAAGAATTTCTCTTACCAATGACAATTATTTGTAGTAGGAGCACTGGAAGAAATAACCTACTATCTCAAGCTATTAATCATTTTTTTCTTGAAATGGTTCACTAAACAACTGTTTTTTTCTAAAACAATGCCTAAAAAACTCAAAAGTTTTCTTATAGAATCTTTAAACTTCATTTTCATTCAATAATGTTAGAAAACTATGGGATTCCATGAAATTTTTTGAACATTGTAGAAATTTAAAAAATTTCAGTTGTAAGAAAACCAAAAACAAAGCTCAAAACTTTTTACGTCGGTTATTTTTTATTATTTACGTCGGTTTTTAGGCGACGTTAATACGGACGACGTTATAAATAACGTGTTTTACGTCGGTTATTTAAAACCGACGCAATATCCCTAACTTCACGGTGGTTATCACGTCGGTTCATATAATAACCGACGTGATAAATATGCGCGGGGGGCTTTATCACGTCGGTTATTCCCTAAACCGACGTGATAAAAGGCCTGGGATATCGTTTATCACGTCGGTTATGTCATAACCGACGTGATAAACCCTTCCCCTGGCCTATTACCACGTCGGTTATTTAGGAAACCGACGTGATAAAAAGGCCTGGGAAACGTTTTAGCACGTCGGTTATTCAATAACCGACGTGGTAAATCGATTCCCAGGCCTTTTATCACGTCGGTTATACTAAGCACCGACGTGATAAAATCCCCGGGAAAGGTTTATCACGTCGGTTCTAGAAAAAACCGACGTGATAAACCCCTACCGATTTATTTACCACGTCGGTTATTTTATAACCGACGTGAAAGAATTTTTTTTTTTTTTAAATAATTGCACTGCTCTCACCAAAAAGCAACCAGAAACCAAACAAAAATAACCATGCCAGCCCTCCCCCAAGCCCCAACTGAACCCCACCCTCATCTATACCCACCTAACAACCTGGCCAGCCCTCCCCCACCACATTGGAGCCCCACCACAACCCTTGGACACCCCTCCCATATCCCTTGGACACCCTCCACCCCTTGGACACCCCCAAGACCCCTAGTACAGCCTCAAACACCCATTGGACACCCCCCCACACCTTGACAGCCCTCCCAGACCCCTTGGACACCCCCCCCCCTCATTTACACCCAACCTGCCCCTTGGACACCCCCCCACCCCTTCGACAGCCCCCCCACCCTCATTTACACCCCCCGAACACTAGGACAGCCCCAAACACCCCTTGGACACCCCTCCCATATCCCTTGGACACCCCCCCACCCCTTGGACACCCCCCCACCCACTGGACAGCCCCCCACCCCCTGGACACCCCCCCGACCCCTTGGAAACCCCCCCTACCCCTTGGAAACCCCCCCTACCCCTTGGAAACCCCCCCTACCCCTTGGAAACCCCCCCATCCCCTTGGACAGCCCCAAACACCCCTTGGACACCCCTCCTATATCCCTTGGACACCCCCCCACCACTTGGACACCCAACCGACTCCTTGGACAGCCCCAAACACACCTTGGACACCCCTCCCATATCCCTTGGACACCCCCCACCCCTTGGACACCCCCACCCTCATTTACACCCCCCCGACCCCTAGGACAGCCCCAAACACACCTTGGACACCCCTCCCATATCCCTTGGACACCCCCCAAACACCCACCCACCCCCTTGGAACCTCTCCCCCCATACCAAAATCCAGACCAGAAAAACCATCAACAGTAGACCAAAACAAGAAGTAGAGAAAAATTAAACATTCACTTATATAACATTCAAAACTTACAATGTCAACTTCAAAAAAAACTAAATCCAACCTAAACGACTACGAAATACACAATTACATTGACAATATTCAAAATTACATTTTACATTACAAACAACTAAAAGTCAATCGAACCTGTAAAATAATTTGACCACTCCACTTGTAAGTGTTTGATATCTTCAGCAGTAAAGGGTTGAGGGTCATCAAAAAGCTACAAAGGAAAAGGATAGTAGTCAACGTGTATAATGAATAAATCAAATTGAAATATTATTAGAAAGAGGAAATCTTACCAGGTCAAAACTCAGAACTGTCCCAGTTGTTATTATTTCATACATAAATCTTAACATGTAATATCCGCATTCGATGATGCCTTGTTGCTCATGACATTTCTGTTTGAATGAGTGTAAATTCAATATATTATTTTTATGTAATAAATCAAAATGTACAAATTATAAATGGATATTTACCTTCGCATGTACATATTTGATCTTGTAATTCCTTTTCTTTGCGCTTTTTCGAAAGTGGACCCATGCCCTGTTAGAAAATAATACGAATGGGGTAAATTTAAAATTCATTATAATATATAAAACTATTGTGAAATTGAAACTTACGTTTCCAATATATTCTTAAAACTTTCTCGCACATCATCATGGAGAGAGCATATCCAATAAAGTGTTTTCTCCCTAGGGCAAAAAACCCCTAACATCCAATGATCCCTGAGAAAAGGAAATTTAACGTTAGTGGTTTTTTATGTTAAAATATAATTAACTCTTTGAGAGGGATGTGTTTCATACCTCTCACAAAAAGGCATCATCCAACACTGTGTGATTACATTCTTTTCAAATCTATCAGCAATATAAAGCATTCTTTGTTCCTCATCCAATGCACATGCTTCAGGGGAAATCAATTGTGGGTCCATGAATCCATATACATCTGTCAGCTCATTCCTCTCACAAATTTTATACATATACCTAATACAAAGCAGACATAAGTATACATTTTTAATAAATATAACGCAAGGAAAAGGAGTTAAGACTTACATGATAAAAATTTGCACCACGTTGATGCCCATCTTATCTCCAGTGACAAACTCCATGATATCACTTTTCATAATCCCCACACATAGTTCACGTCCACAGACATGAGCTTCCATTGTAAAGTCATAATGATCCGCCAACAAATTTGAATATCTTGAAAATTTGTCAAGACTGCTAGTATCTGCATCTGATGTCATAGCTATCTGTCTTTGTTGTTGTCTATACAGTATTTCTTTACCTTTGAAGTATTCCTGTAAAAATAAATTGAAAAATATATTAGTTTTCAAATGATAAAACATTAATAAAAATATAAAATAAAAGATATAACATCCATACCTCTATGGTAATGAGTCGAAGAAGTCTGGATGGCCAAAGTAAAAAATGGCCGATACTATGTCCAACTGTCGTCACCTCATCTGTAGGTAATGGTATCCGAGCTGATCTATCTATAATATCCTGTACAGTGACCCTCTGATTCTCTACCTCTAACTGTTGATGATGAACTGTATCTCCTATACAATATACCATCCCATATGCAACTATATGATGTTGAGGATCATCAACATACAACTCACAATAAGTAGGTAGCTGCGGCGGAGGAGGAGGATCAAAAATGGGGTCCGCAGGCTGAGGTGGGGGAGTGGGAGCTACTGGGAGAGGTGGAGTGGGAGCTGCACCCTGAAATTGTCTTTGCAAGTCTGCAAACATTAACTGCACCGATGCTCTAATCTTGTCCTCCATTGTCGCATTAATATTATGGACTTCAGCCTCCAACGATTCTATTTTTTTTATAAACTCCCTCAACGTTAGAAGTTGAGGAACGTGGCAACACTTTTCTTACCGATACACCTGCCGAATATCCTCTTACACGGCCAGGATGTTCGGGCTTTCCCAATGCCACAGATAAAATATCTTCCCTCCCAGATGGTGTAAATGTCCCCTGTGAACTCTGCTCCTCAAGAGAGTCCTGTAATAATTAATTGAACTTTTCTATAATGATTGGAAATATATGACGAAAATAGTAAACTTAAATAAATAAAATAGATATCTTAAAATCCTCTCAACTACGAGTCTCGATTCTTCCGAAAGATATTGTCCTTTTTTGCCCTTCCGAGCTCTTTTCCATTTCTCATGTCTAGATGGAGGGGATGGAGGGGCCACCTCTCCAGAGCTTGAAGACTCAGCTCTTAGTTGTTGAAATTTTTCTGCCATCATTTGTTCTTCCAATAATGCATACCCTCCCCGAGATAAACTATGAGGGTATACATTTTTAGATTGGATCTCTTGATGAGCTTTCCTTGTTTGCTGTAAATTAAGAATAAGTAATCATTAACAAAACAATAATAAGATCATTTATATAAGAAAGCTTATAAAAGTTTACATTGCCCTTACCAAAAATGATTCTTTTCTTCTACTTTCAAAAAATTGTCTCCATGTGTCTTCATCTATAAAAGGATATATACGACATGGATTCTCACGACTCCTATGACCATAAATGAAATCAGATGAGAGGGTTGATTTGAAATCCCTCCATCTCCTAGCAGCCAACGATAAGCATTTCTTCCTGACTCCTCCAGTGTCAGGAATATCAAATGTCATCTGATAAAAAAGAGGTTAAAAATATTATATATACTAGAAACATTTAAAGAACAGTCAAACAATAGCAAAAGATCTTACCAAAATGGTCTCCCACAGCTGAGAAATTATCGCCTTATCCACACTTCTCCAATCATCATAAAGAATGCTTACTTTGCTCTTAGCCTGAGTTGCTACAAAACCCTTAAAATCTTTAGCATTTGGACCTCTAGGAAGATCATCCTCATCAAACTCCACGACTATCCTCTCCTCCTTCGTACGGGCAAGTGATAATTTTGGTAAACGTGTGCACCCACGCTTACCAACCTTTGAACTCTTTTTCGTAATAGGAGCATGTGAATGTTCCTCCCCAGATGTATGACCAATATGCTCATCTCCAGAATCATGTGGCTGATCAACTGATTGATCTGTCATTTTCCTTCAAATCAAAAAAACAAACATTAGTTCACAAATAGAAAAGTGTACTAAATTACATAATAGTAAACATCGGTAATATGATAAGCATGTTAAACAATGATAAACATGGTAAACACAGGCAAAATGTTGCCAAGGAGTTGGCATAAGAAAGCTGAAAAGTGGACTCACTGATGCCACCGGCCGGCCGCTGGCTCACCACCGGCCGGCCGGTGGAGCAGACAGCCTTCCTCTGTCTGGACCACCGGCCGGCCGCTGGATCACCACCGGCTGGCCGGTGGACCAGACAGAGAGCCTTCCTCTCTGTCTAAACCACCGGCCGGCCGCTGGCTCCTCACCGGCCGGCCGCTGGTGATCCAGACAGAGAGGAAGGCTCTCTGTCTGGTCCACCGGGCGGCCGGTGGTGATCCAGCGACCGGCCGGTGGACCAGACAGAGAGCCTTCCTCTCTGTTTGAACCACCGGCCGGCCGCTGGCTCAACACCGGCCGGCCGCTGGTGATCCAGACAGAGAGGCTCTGTCTCTGTCTGTACCACCGGCCGGCCGCTGGCTCACCACCGGCCGGCCGGTGGTTCAGACAGAGAGCCTTCCTCTCTGTCTGAACCACCGGCCGGCCGCTGGCTCAACACCGGCCGGCCGCTGGTGATCCAGACAGAGAGGAAGGCTCTCTGTCTGAACCACCGGCCGGCCGGTGGTGAGCCAGCGGCCGGCCGGTGGTACAGACAGAGAGGACCGGTTGCCGGTGCGCGCATGACTTCTCCTCTTTACGGTTTTTATTGTTTTATCGTTTTGGTTTGATACATATTTTAATAAGTAAAAAATTTACAGTATCTAACATTATATGAAAAAACTAAATGTAAACAAGATATATACTTGTGTTACCTGTAATTTTAGGAATGTACAGTTGGATTGTTTTCCCAAATTCCTTCGTCGTGATCGTTCCTAATGGCACAA
The DNA here is from genome assembly GCA_963277665.1 of Viscum album. NCBI lineage: Eukaryota > Viridiplantae > Streptophyta > Magnoliopsida > Santalales > Viscaceae > Viscum > Viscum album. The sequence goes on along the minus strand of OY728128.1, from coordinate 252,352,141 downwards.
ACCATGTCTTCAACATACTCATCATTATGTTCTGTTAATCTTTCCATGGAAGTAGGGATCTCACATAAATCAGCATCTTCATCAAATTCATCCTCACCAACATATTGGTTTTTCCCTTGTAAAACAACAGCCCACTGCATATCTGATTGATCTACTACATAGAAAATTTGTTTGGCATGTGTTGCCATTATAAAAGAATCAGCTGTGTCTTCCAATCTATTCAGATTAACAAGTGTCATTCCAAATTCATCGTGTCTGACACTGTTGTTACCGATAAACCATTTACAGTTAAAAACGGGAACTTTAATTTTAAAGTAATCAGCCTCCCATATGTCTTCAATCACTCCATAATATGCACTTGATGCCGAAATTGGGTTTCTGTCCTTAGCACTCGAAAAATGCATTGCTTCTGCAAACACCAATACACCACTATTCTGAACTGCACTTCTGTTGTCCTGAGCTTTCGTATGAAATGTATAGCCATTAATGTCATAAGCGGACCATGTTATCACATTTAAAGATGGACCACCCACTATCCATTTTAATGTCTCTGATACATCTGATCTACCAAGCAAGGTCTTTTTAAACCATGGCAAAAAAGTTTTGTTGTGCTCATTCAAAATCCACATTTCTTTCTTCTTTGGATGACATTGTTTCAACTCATTAATATGCAATGTGATATACGGTTGAACATCAGCTATGTTATTCAAGATGTATGATTCTAACTTCTTCATATGTTCAGCTGACAGTGATTTGACTTTCAAGCCACGAATCCCCTTTCCCTCATTATTAACCCGTTCATGGCGAGATGGAGGCAAACCTATGTGTTGCGCCGTAGCCAAGTAACTCGTACAAAACTCTGCTACCTCCTCAGAAATATACTTTTCAATAATGGAGGCTTCAGGTCGATATGGATTTTTAACATATCCCTTTAATATTTTCATATACCTTTCAAAAGGATACATCCAACGAAGATATACAGGTCCACAAAGCCTTATTTCTCGAACCAGATGAATCAGTAAATGCACCATCATATCAAAAAAAGTTGGAGGAAAATACATTTCCAAATGACAAAGTATAATAATTGCATCCTTTTCCAAAATGTTCAAAGCATTCACATCAATCGCCTTGTTGCAAATTGAATTGAAAAAATAACACAACCTCATTATAGTCTTTCTGACATGGATGGGCAATATTCCACGCAGTGCAACTGGTAGAATTTGTTGCATCATGACATGACAATCATGTGATTTCATACCTATCAACTTCAAGTCTTTCAATGAGACAAAATTTTTTACATTTGAAGAATAACCTTGAGGCACTTTGATATCATGAAGACACTGACAGAAGCTACTTTTCTCCCTCTTCGATAATGTATGACAAGCCGGGGGAAGAAATGTTCGTCTTCCTTTAGGAGTGGGAGCTAACTCTAAACGTATTCCCATTGACAGTAGGTCTAACCTTGCATTCAACCCATCTTTTGTCTTTCCTTTAATATCTAGCAATGTTCCGATCAAAGAATCACAGATATTCTTCTCCACGTGCATGACATCAATATTATGTTTGACTTCATGATACCTCCAATATGGTAGCTCAAAAAATATTGACCTTTTCTTCCAAATATGTCTATCATTACCAGATTTCTGTGTCTTTCCCAATGTCACATCAAGGTTTTTCACCCTCTCAAAATACAATTCTGGGGATAAAGGTTGAGGTGCAGTATCAAATTCTTGTGAGCCATTGAATGCCTTTTTTAGTCTTCTATAAGGGTGATCCATAGGCAAAAACTTTCGATGACCCATGTACACTGTTTTCCTCCCATGATGCAATTGACAATATGACGTCTGTTGTTCGCAAATTGGACATGCTTTATGCCCTTTAACACTGTATCCAGACAAATTTCCATATGCTGGGAAGTCATTTATAGTGAATAGAAGCACTGCATGCAGTTGAAAATATTCCATTTTATAAGAATCATACACCCTAATACCATCAGCCCATAAAAGTTTCAAATCATCAATCAGCGGTGACAAGTATACATCAATATCATTGCCGGGTTGCTTTGGACCAGAGATCATGATACTCAACATGACATATTTGCGCTTCATACAAACTTCAGGAGAGAGGTTGTAAATTACCAATAAAACAGGCCATGAACTATGTGTGCTACTGAGGGTTCGGTATGGATTCATTCCATCTGTGCACAAGCCTAGTCTCAGATTTCTAATTTCATTTCCAAATGTAGGGTACTGGGCATCAATTTTCTTCCATTGTGGACAATCAGCTGGATGACGTATTTTTCCATCACATACCCGCTCATCAGCATGCCATCTTAACCTTTTTGCATCATGTGAATTAGCAAATAAACGTTTGAAACGAGGAATTATAGAAAGATACCAAAATACCTTTGAAGGGAGCTTTGTAATCTCTACATCAGCTTGTGATTTTTCTTTCACCTTATACCGTGATGTCCCACATTTGGGACACTCTTTCAGAAATTCATATTCCTTCCTATATATAATGCAGTCATTCGGACATGCATGTATTTTCCTGTATCCCAATCCCATCGGGCATAATATTTTTTTGGCCTTATAATGTGAATCTGGAAGATCGTTATCTTTTGGAAGAATGTCTTTCATCAATTGTAGCAGCTCTGTAAAACTTCTGTCACTCCATCCATGTTTCGCCTTCAGGTTAATCAATCTTAACACCGCCGACAAAACCGTAAAATCTGTACAACCAGGATATAATGGTTTTTCGGCATCACCATATAGACGTGCAACTCTCGGTTCTATCTCAATTTGTTCTGCTACAATATCGCGAATCATTTCATCAATTCCATCGGAGTTACCATCTTGCGATTCATTATCATCAGTGACATTCTGTCCAGTTTCGCCATGCCAAATCCAAGGGTTGTAACTCGGATTGAAACCATGACAAATCAGATGATCTTTTATCTCTCTACTTTTCAACTTCTTCATATTCAGACATTTCAGGCATGGACAGAAAAAAATGTCACTACTTGGAACATTTCGTTTAGCAAATTCCAAAAAGGCATCAACACCTTCCTCATATTCATTGCTCATTCGATGTGCCGTAATCCAACTTCGACTCATTATTACCTATAAAAAATAGCAAAAATATATATATTTTTTAGATAAGACAAATATATGTTTATATGAAAAAAATCATAATTTGAATATAACAATTTTGAAATATAAAACAAATCGATGTGTAAACCCCCCTGGACACCCCCCGACCCCTCTGGACAGCCCCCCACCCCTCCTGGACACAACCCCCCACCCCCGACCTGCTTGGACACCCCCCTGGACACCCCCCAACCCTCTGGACAGCCCCCCCACCCCTCCTAAACACCACCCCCACCCCCTACCCCCTTGGACACCCCCCTGGACACCCCCAACGCCCACCCACACCCTTGGACAGCCCCCCACACCCACCCACCCCCTTGTAAACCCCCCTGGACACCCCCTGACCCCTCTGGACAGCCCCCACCCCTCCTGGACACCACCCCCACCCCCTACCCCCTTGGACACCCCCCTAGACATCCCCCAACCCTCTGGGCAGCCCCCCCACCCACCCGGACAACCCCAAATACCCTCTGGAGAGGCCGCCACCCACTTGGACAGCCCCCCACACCCATCCACCCCCTTGGACAGCCCCCCACACCCATCCACCCCCTTGGACACCCCCCTGGACACCCCACCGACCCCTCTGGACAGGCCGCCACCCCCTTGGACAGCCCCCCACACCCACCCATCCCCTTGGACACCACCCTGGACACCCCCCGACCCCTCTAGAAAGCACCCCCACCCCTCCTGGACACAACCCCCCACCCCCGACCTGCTTGGACACCCCCCTGGACACCCCCCAACCCTCTGGACAGCCCCCCCACCCCTCCTAAACACCACCACCCACCCCCTACCCCTTGGACACCCCCCTGGACACCCCCCAACACCCACCCACGCCCTTGGACAGCCCCCCACACCCATCCACCCCCTTGGACAGCCCCCCACACCCATCCACCCCCTTGGACACCCCCCTGGACACCCCACCGACCCCTCTGGACAGACCGCCACCCCCTTGGACAGCCCCCCACACCCACCCATCCCCTTGGACACCACCCTGGACACCCCCCGACCCCTCTAGAAAACACCCCCACCCCTCCTGGACACAACCCCCCACCCCCGACCTGCTTGGACACCCCCCTGGACACCCCCCAACCCTCTGGACAGCCCCCCCACCCCTCCTAAACACCACCACCCACCCCCTACCCCCTTGGACACCCCCCTGGACACCCCCCAACACCCACCCACGCCCTTGGACAGCCCCCCACACCCACCCACCCCCTTGTAAACCCCCCTGGACACCCCCGAGCCCTCTGGACAGCCCCCCGCCCCTCCTGGACACCACCCCCCACCCCCTACCCCCTTGGACACCCCCCTGGACATCCCCCAACCCTCTGGACAGCCCCCCCACCCACCCAGACAACCCCAAATACCCTCTGGAGAGGCCGCCACCCACGTGGACAGCCCCCCACACCCATCCACCCCCTTGGACACCCCCCTGGACACCCCACCGACCCCTCTGGACAGGCCGCCACCCCCTTGGACAGCCCCCCACACCCACCCATCCCCTTGGACACCACCCTGGACACCCCCCGACCCCTCTGGACAGCCCCCGACCCCTCTAGATAGCACCCCCACCCCTCCTGGACACAACCCCCCACCCCCGACCTGCTTGGACACCCCCCTGGACACCCCCCAACCCTCTGGACAGCCCCCCCACCCCTCCTGGACACCACCACCCACCCCCTACCCCCTTGGACACCCCCCTGGACACCCCCCAACACCCACCCACGCCCTTGGACAGCCCCCCACACCCACCCACCCCCTTGTAAACCCCCCTGGACACCCCCGACCCCTCTGGACAGCCCCCCGCCCCTCCTGGACACCACCCCCCACCCCCTACCCCCTTGGACACCCCCTGGACATCCCCCAACCCTCTGGACAGCCCCCCCACCCACCCGGACAACCCCAAATACCCTCTGGAGAGGCCGCCACCCACGTGGACAGCCCCCCACACCCATCCACCCCCTTGGACACCCCCCTGGACACCCCACCGACCCCTCTGGATAGGCCGCCACCCCCTTGGACAACCCCCCACACCCACCCATCCCCTTGGACACCACCCTGGACACCCCCCGACCCCTCTGGACAGCCCCCGACCCCTCTAGATAGCACCCCCACCCCTCCTGGACACAACCCCCCACCCCCGACCTGCTTGGACACCCCCCTGGACACCCCCCAACCCTCTGGACAGCCCCCCCACCCCTCCTGGACACCACCCCCCACCCCCTACCCCCTTGGACACCCCCCTGGACACCCCCCAACACCCACCCACACCCTTGGACAGCCCCCCACACCCACCCACCCCCTTGTAAACCCCCCTGGACACCCCCCGACCCCAAATCCATGCACCTATGCCATGGTTGTGTGTGAATAAAGTAGTAACAACTGTAAAAGGGCAACCCATCCAAATGGACACGCCCCAACCCTCTCGGGGATTTATAGAAAACGATGAAAAATTAGTGAAATCATAAAATTACTCAATATTGCAAGTCGAACAAATAGATCTAGGGATGATAAATAAGATTATGGTGCCAAAACGAGTTAAAAGGGTTCGCAATCGAAGAATCTTAGCTAGTTTCAACAAAAAAATCACAACACATATATATTTACTATCCGCGAAAAAAAACGAACGAGTGGGAGGATTACCTGAGTGCTGCGAGTTTAGATGATTGATCCGAGGAGATTAAATATGAGAAACGATGATCGCAAAACGAATCTAAACCAACGAAATGGACGAGCCGATTCGGGTTTACGCGCGAGAGAGACGAGTCGCGACTGTCGAAGGTAAACTCGCGAATGACAATCCACGGGTCTGGGTAAATTTTTAATTGAGTTATCACGTCGGTTATTCAATAACCGACGTGATAATTGTTTTAAAAACATTTATAACGTCGGTTATTTCAATAACCGACGTAAAAAACTTCCTCCGATTCATTGTTTACGTCGGTTATATAATAACCGACGTAAAAAATGGCTCAAAATCCGCGTTTTTTTACGTCGGTTATGGAATAACCGACGTCAAAAACATCTGCGGATTCTTTTTTTACGTCGGTTATTTTATAACCGACGTCAAAAAGCCTTCAAAAACCGCGTTTGTTACGTCGGTTATTCAATAACCGACGTGAAAGGGCCTTCGAAAACCGCGTTTTTTACGTCGGTTATAAAAATAACCGACGTAAAAAACGAAGCCGCGAGATTAATAACGTCGGTTATTTGTATAACCGACGTTAAATGTGTACCGAACACAGGTTTTTACGTCGGTTATTTCTTAACCGACGTAAAAAACCTCGTTTTACATATTATGACGTCGGTTTTATATAACCGACGTAAAAAATGGTGACGTAAAAAACGTTTTCTGCACTAGTGAGCTTATCCTTGTTCTAGGGATTTCCAAAAAAATTTGTTAGGCATGTAAGTCTTGATTCTTTGGAGTATGAAGATGCTAATAAAGGGTGATTTGTTTTGTGTTGATTGGATTGACTATGGTGTTTATAGTAATTTTATTTGTTTTTTTAAGTACTAATCTCATTAAGATCGGTAGAAGGGAGGGAGAAGGAATCTTATAAGATGTGAAAGTATGTTAGAATTTATAATTTTCAATAAAATGAGGCATATTTGGTTGGCAACCAGTGTACCCTTTACTAAAAAGATAAGTTGTACTTACTCTATAGCTTGGGATTGAATAGACTTTGGATTATTTAGTACTAGATTCATAATAATTTTGGAATCAATATTTACTAGTTGATTAAGAACCTTTTTTGATCATTTGAATTTGTAATCATATCAGTTATTCCTATTTTAGTTTTTGAAGGGTTTTTGGAGGGGATAACACTTATCCAAAGGCAGCGGAAAAAAAACCGCCAAATTTTTTTTTTGCCATAAGATTTATCCATTCATTCGAACTGAATAAATATAAATGATGAACCTTTTATTTGATGAAACCGACTCCTTTTTTCTTCACTATGGTTGATGAAGATCACTAAGAAGTAGCCAAAGGATTCCCTCCTCGGGTATTGAATCTCCAAACACTTGGGAAGGATACCCTCTTCCCCATGGTCTTACAGAACCTTAGTTAGAGAAAGGGAGATGTTGGAACCATGGTGATCTGATTTGGAGATTGATATTTTGTTTGTTGTCAATCCCTTATCTGGTTAAATAGGGAGTTGTGAAGTTGGAGAGAAATGATTTCACAACACTTTCATTTATAAAGAAGTTCGTAATGGTTAAAACTCATGAAAAATTATAGTTTGAAGAATAATATTTTGTATGAGTCTACATTCTTGATGTTTTTGTGTGTTTGGAGAGAAGGGAACCGTTGAGTGAAAGTTTGGAGGCTTCGATGGAGTTTAGAGAAAAATTTGGTGCAAAGAATTTTCTTATAGAAATTATCCAACCCTGTTGTAGGTATACATCAACTAGTTCTCATAGTAAGTACGTGATAACTAGTTCACATAGAAATTATGCGGCTACCAGTTCATGTAGGGAATATGCGGCAACCTGTCCACGGAGGAGTTGCGCAACTGCATACGTATCATGCACGACAAGTCATTTGCACGAGAGTGGATTAAACACTTTGGGAACCATGAAGGAAGGATTTATGAAATGTGGATTCTGACAAAGGAATTTTGGAAAGGCAAAATTCACGCATAGGAGTTATCTGAGGCCACAAAGGATGAGCATAAAAAACATTATGCGAAGAGGCTCTATTCGAAGAGGTGCTATGTGAAGAGGTTCTATGTGCATGGCGTTTTTGTAATTTGGTGATTAACGAGTTTTATGAGTGTGTTTTCTTATAAATACCCCATTGATTGTTTCATTAAGTATTGATGAAAATGTAAAGATCTAGGAATTAATCACATCAGTCAGAAGTTTGTAGAAAGCATACCATTTCGCAAAGTAGAGTTGTTCGCGTGTAGTGTTGGGCGCAAAGCAGGGTCGCTCACGAAGAAAAATTGTTTGCAAAGAAGGATCATTCATGCAGTTTTGTTCATGTGGAAAAATATAATCTGCGAAGAACAGTGATGTGAAGTAGTTCTAAAAGGGAAAAACCACTTAGGAGTTGAATTAAGGTTGTTCTTCATAGGAGTTGCATGAATCACAAATTTGAGGGAATGATTTTACGCGGTGAGCAGTATACCGTACAAAACCCATGAAGTCATTGCTGGTGGTTTTTGTGGTGGTCAAGAATTGTATTGGTGAATCATATTCTGACATTAATGATGCAAAGCAACCATCACATGCTTGTAGATATGGAAGTGACCTTCAGATTACTTAGCTAAGAAGACATCCGTCCAGAGCCGTGCGTGAAGACGAAGTTGACGAAAGTTTTTCGAGGGAGGTAGTGCGCTATTCCCTGAACTAAATTGTAACGATAGTGGGTTTGACATGAAGTGACTGTGACTGATGTTATTAATATTTTCATGACTTTTTATATACCCCCTTTACTTATTTTATATAAAATGTGCATAATTTGTATGAAATATTAATGTTTTAATACTAAGTATAATTTTTGAGCATTTTTAGAAGTAGTCCAATTGAGTCAGTTTACTATTTTATTTATAACTCTCATCCTACTGATTCAAATTGTGTGGTTTATTTTTTTTAGGATTCCTTATTCAATTTCTCACATATCATTAGAAGGAATCATGGTCCAATTCTTCCATTTTAAGGCTCATATAGTCAACACAAGAAGACCCAAAGAGTTTGTGATGAAACTGGACCATCAATGATGATTGAGTTACTGGTATAAATAATGAAACCTAAATTTTATGAAACTCCACCATATGTTCTAGATTATCCAAAGGAATCATTGATAAAATTTTAAGGTCCAAATACAAGAACAAGGGGCCCAAATAATTACTTGAATTCCAGCCCACCATTCTGGACGAGAATTAAAATCCGGACACTATTCATGACATATATCATGATGTATGAATCAAATAGAGTTGAGATTTTTCAGTGTGAAAGAGGAGATATAGGTGGCCTACTTTTTTGAAGAAATCATTCAGATTTTAAGGCATAGTCCTATTCAAAAACCCTTTCACATTTTGGATTTCAAAAAGACTGGATTGAAATGGACAGATTAAAATTTATTAATCAACCGGCCATAACTTTGGTTCCGTAGGTCTAAATGCCTCCAAATTTTAAGATTATTAGAAAAAAATTATTATTTACAACTTTGAAGAAGGAGATTTCTTTAGATTCTGCTTTCTGGATGTCCAAATCATCAATCCAAGTGGAGGGACAGATTGGGAATGCAAACAGTCCACTTCCTTGGGCTATAAATACATTCCCCTCATCTCCTTCAAATGGGTTGGTATTTCAGAAGAGAGTAGAATCAATTGGCATGAACAAATCCTTGAGAAAGGTTTGGGAGGACTATAAATACTCAAGTTTTCACTTGATATACCCTCGCTCCTCTCTTTGCTTCCTTTCACTTTTGTGTTGTTCTTCATTTGTAATCTTGTAAGTTTGTGTTTTGTAATTCTATTTTAATGAAAGTTTCTTCTTCAATATCTCTTATTCTCATCCAACTTCTGTAGATTAATATTATTGTTCTTAAAATAGTTTAAATATAGTTGAATCCCCTCCCCTTATTTTTCTTCCTCATTCAATCGAAAGTCCATTTTTTTTAATTCTCATCATTGTTCGTGTGTGTGTGTTCGACGCACCACTCTTTTCTTATCCCTTTCTTTTTCTTCTATTATTAATTTATCATAATAATCATTATAACCCGATTATTAAACACCTAAATGTATGAGTAAATCTCTCATTGGGATGAGTCAAAATTTAGGGATGTTAAGTGATTGAGAGTATTTTCTCTATGAGTATTCGTTAATTTAACATTGTGTATGTTGGACTTAACATGTCATGGATTAATGAAAATTTTTGTTTAACATGTGGTTTACATGGATTATTGGAACCATAAATACACTACCATAAATAATTAATGGTAATTATTAGAACCTTAAGTTATGTTAAGGCTTGTATTAAAGCCTTAAAACTTAGGAATTCCAATCAACGTTATCTTGTGAAGTGGGTGTTAATTTAAATGCAATATAAAGAAAAGCTCAAGGATATCACAAGATTAACTCCCTAATGATGAAATCACCCCAATATTTATCAATTTTTTAAATCAATTATAGTCAATCAATCATTTTAATTAATCTTTTCAAACAAACCCCCCTAATCAAAATACAATCAACTAAAAACAATTGACTATTTAAAAAGTATCATCATCGAGGATTCGACCCGAGTGCTGTTATACACATTAGAAGAGCATCGAAACTTTGACTAGTTGATAGGCGACAATCGACCATGCATTTCAAATGGAGCCGTTGCTAGGGATGGTACTTCAAGTAGTCATTAGTTTCTGGTTATTGTAAAAAAATCAACAACAAAAAAAAATTTGAAAAAAAATTTGAAAAAAACACAAAGAAAAACACGTTTTCTCATAAAAATCATAAACTGAAAAAACACAAAAAAATTGGCTTCATCTTTCTTAAAAATCTTTCTGAATGCCCTGTAGTCTCCCAAACAATCCCTAGGATTTATTTAACCCTGAAATTTAGCGAACACTTCGCCAACTTAGGAGGAACATAAGTGATAATCAAATAATTCATGAACCAGTCCTTGTCCAACCAATTGAATTAGATGTGGCCAATCCTAGGGAACAAACACTTAAAGAACTTGCTACCCCTGATATGAATTACCAACCTCTTGATATTCAATATCAAAACATAGAGGATGACTTTAAACTCAAATCGGTTTTGATTCATCTTCTCCCTCATTTCCACGGGCTAACTAGTGAGGATCCACATCTTCACCTTAAAGAGTTCCAAGTGGTGTGCTCTACCATGAATCCTCAAGGGGTTTCTGAGGAACAAATCAAACTCTGAGAATTCCCTTTCTCCCTAGCTAACACTGACAAGTCATGGATTTACTACCTCCCTCTTGGTTCCATAACCACATGGAATGACATGAAGTGACTTTTCATAGAAAAATTCTTTCTTGATTCTCGTACTGCTTCTATCCGAATAGAAATAAGTGGTATTCGTCAATTCCCAAGTGAATCACTCCATGAATACTGGGATAAGTTCAAGAAGATTTTTTCAACCTACCCACATCACCAAATTCCTGACCAACTCTTGATCCAATACTTCTATGAGGGGTTATTGTCTATGGAGAGAACTCTCATTAATGCCACAAGTGGTGGTGCTCTTGTTGATAAAACTCCCGCAGCTGCAAGAGATCTCATAAGTAACATGGATGAAAACACACAAAAATTCCATACTCGAGCACATGCTCAAGTCAAAAAATCCCAAGATAATCAATCAATTGATCCAAACAAGATTACCGAGTGGATGAGTGAACTTACAAGTCTTGTGCGACAACTAGCTATGGCTACCAAATCCCCAACCTCATCTTCTACGCAATCAATGTTTCCTGGACCTGTCAAAAACTGTGGAATATGAAACTCTTCATCTCATCCAACTGAAACATGTCCACAACTTCAAGAGGATCAATCTGATTCATCTGGACCAATGGAGCTCAATACAACATATGCTCAGCGGAACACTAGCCCTCAACTATCAGGTCAGTTTGTTAGAAACTTCAACCAACCTCACTCTAAGCCCTTCTCTTCTTCCTATAACCAAAGCCTTAGGTATGGTAATACCATATCTCATCCCCCTCAATTCCCTCCTCAAAACCCAAACCAGTTTCAATATGGTCAAGGTGTTGGTAATTTCCAACAACCTTATCCTTTTATTCCTCAACCTAAAAGGAACAATCCTCCTCCTATATTCCATTATCCTAGTGAGCCTTCCCAATTCCAAAACCAATACAATCAATTTACCAAGAACTAAAATCTAGGTAATCCCAATCTGGGACAAGACTATTCTTCCTAGAAACTATGGGAAAGTGCAGTGGAAGATCTTACCTTCTTCACCTGTTCCAGAGTCAAGAACATTGAAACCCAAATTGGTCAAATTGCATCCCACCTTAGTCAGCAGCAACCATCCAATTCTTCCCAACTTCCAGCTCAACCATTACCCAACCACAAGGGTAATGTAGGTGCTATTTCACTTAGATCAAGAAGGAAAATTGTTATACCTCAAGATAAGTCATATAAATCACCTTTAAATGTTGAACTAGAAAATGAAAAGAAAAAGAAACTTGAAAAGGAACCTGAAACCATTCCCTCACCTCCTTCAATTCCACTTAGGAACCCAATTCCTTTTCCTCAAGTCGTTTCTAAGCCAAAGAAGTCCTTTGAACCCGATCATGAAATGCTCGACATGTTTAAATGTGTTGAAGTGAACATTACCCTCTTATATGCCATAAAACAAATTCCTAATTATGCCAAGTTTCTCAAGGAGTTGTGTACCCACAAGAGGCAACTTAGGACCTTCGAAAATGTTTCAACCCAAGAGTCCATACCCATTAAGTGCAAAGATCCAGGGACCTTTATGGTTCCATGCCTAATTGGAAGTTCCAACTTTGATGATGCACTCATAGAACTAGGAGCCTCAATTAATGTCATGCCCAAATCCATATTCTCCAACCTTGGTCTAGGTCCCTTACATCCAATGAGTGTTGTCATTCAATTGGCCAATCGAAGCACATCCAGTCTTGAGGGAATAATTGAGGATGTCCTTGTCCGAGTCAATGATATTATCTTCCATGATGATTTCTATGTCCTTGACATGGAAGATGAGACGAACTCTTCTCAATCTCCCCTAATTCTAGGAAGACCATTCCTCATGACTGTGAGAACCAAGATTGATGTCTATTCAGGCATCTTATCCATGGAATTCGGTGACCAACTGGTCAAGTTCAACATTTTCCAAGCCATGTGATACCCATCTGAGGATCACCCTGCTTTCTCAATCCATGCTTCCGAGGACACTTCTAAGAGTCAATCAAACCCCAATCAACCATGTTATTCATGTTCTAATGAAAAATGATATTGTGAAATCTGCACCATGATTAACCAATTCTTAAATGGTGAAGTTGATGTGGACCTCTCATTCATAGATTCCATCAATCTAGAGGAACTTGAAAACTCTCTTGAATCCCACATCAACTCTGATCTCTACTGCTCCACCTTGGAAAGTATTAAGAAGAATGAATATGAAGCAACTGAAGTCCCTTCCTCCATTCCAGAGTTTTCTAACCCACAAATGAAAGATGAGTCTGATCTAAAACCTCTACCTGAACACCTAAAATATGAATTCCTTTTCCATGATCACTCATATCCTATCATTATATCTACTTCACTTACTGAAACTGAAGAGTCCAAACTTGTTCAGGTGTTAGAGGAAAAAGAGGCCATAGGTTGGACCCTAGATGAAATACTAGGAATTAAACCTTCCCTTTGCATGCATCACATCCATCTTGAGGAGTCATCCAAACCAATTAGACAACCACAAAGAAGACTCAATACACTCATACTTGAGCTAATTAGGGAATAGATCACCAAACTTCTTCAAGATGGTATTATCTACCCAATTTTTGACAGTGAATGGGTTAGTCCAATTCAAGTTGTACCTAAGAAGGGTGGGATAACTGTTGTCACAAATGAACATGGATAGGTAGTCACAAATCGAGTGAAGAACAAATGGCGTGTGTGCATCGACTATAGGAAATTGAATGTTGAAACAAGAAAAGATCACTACCCTCTTCCATTCCCTGATCAAATGATGGAACGATTAGCCGGAAAGTCACACTATTTCTTTCTTGATGGATACACCAGCTACTTCCAAATCCCAATCGCACCTTAGAACCAAGAAAAGACTACTTTCATATTCCCCTTTGGAACATATGCATATAGAAGAATTACTTTTGGCCTTTGCAATGCTCCTGCAACATTCTAGAGGTGTATGATGAGTATCTTTTCCGAATTCATTGAACACTGCATGGAAGCCTTCAAGGATGACTTCACCATTTATGGTGAGTCATTTGAATCTTGTTTGAATTAACTCTCTATATTCCTCCAAAAGTGTGGCAAGTGCAACCTTGTGTTAAATTTTGAAAAATGTCACTTCATGGTTGCAAATGGGATTGTTCTAGGGAACATAGTTTCAAAAGATGGTATTGAAGTCGATCCTGCCAAAATTGAAGTGATCCAATCACTTCTTCAACCCACTTCTGTTCAATACACCCGTTCATTTCTCAGTCATGCCAGTTTCTATCAGAGATTCATCCATAAATTCAGTAGGATTTCTCTCCCACTCACTTAGTTGCTCCAAAATGATGTCAATTTCCATTTCGATGAGGTTTTCAAGAGTGCCTTTGTTGAAATCAAAACTGCTCTAACATCTACCCTAATAATCCAACCCCTAAATCGGTCCTTACCCTTTTAGTTGATGTGTGATGCTTCTGATAGAGCCGTTGGGGCTGTTCTTGGTCAAAGAAGAGAAAATATTCCCCATGTCATCTATTATGCCTCAAAAACATTGGATAAAACTCAATATCACTACACTGTCACTGAAAAGAAACTTTTAGCAGTGGTTTTTTCCTTAGATAAATTCTGGCCCTATATCTTAGGTGCCAAAATCATCATCTTCATAGACCATTCCGCTATAAAGTTCTTACTCAAGAAAAGTGATTCCAAACCAAGGCTAATAAGATGAATCCTAATACTCCAAGATTTTGACCATGAAATCAAAGATAGAATAGGAAGATAAAACCCTATAGATGATAACTTGAGTAGAATTTCTAATTCTTATCATTCTGAAATCATCGATCCTGAATTCCCCACTAAGAACCTTTCATCCCTCACTCCAAAAATACCATGGTATGCCCCAATTGTAAATTACTTGGTTTCTAGTGTTTTTCCTGAAATTTTTTCAAAAGAACAAAAAATGAAGTTGAAAAGTGATTCAAAATACTATTTTTGGGAAGAAAATAAACTTTGGAAAACTGGGGCTGACATGGTAATAAGGAGATGTTTTGATGAAAATGAACATTCTTCCATATTAGAATTCTATTACTCACTTCCCGGAGGTGGCCACTTTGGACCACAAAGGACCTCACGAAAGGTCCTAGAATCTGGATTCTTCCGGCCTTCCCTCTTCAAGGACTCACATGAGTTCTATCAATTATGTCCCACTTGCCAAAAGTTTGGAACAATTTCAAAGAGAAATGAAATTCCCCAAAAGCCTTTAATTTTCTGTGAGATCTTAGATGTTTGGGGTATCGATTTCATGGGACCACTTTCCCCTTCCAATGGATTCTCATACATCCTTCTTGTGGTTGATTATGTTTCTAGGTGGGTCAAGGCTAAACCCACTAGAAAGGATGATTCACATACTATTAGTGAGTTCCTAAAGACACACATCTTCCACCTATTTGGAACACCACGTGCCTTGATAAGTGACTTAGGAACCTATTTCAGTAATATAAGCATGAAATCTCTTTTGAAAAAGAATGGGGTTGTACATAAAACTTAACTGCATATCACCCCAAAATAAATGGAATGGCTGAACTTTCTAATATAGAAGTGAAAAGAGTTCTTGAGAGAATTGTAAAACCCACCAGAAAAGACTGGCCTGAAAGACTTAGTGAAGCACTTTGGGCTTATCGAACTGCCTATAAAACACCCATTGGGATGTCTCCTTTTAGGCTAGTTTTTGGTAAATCATGTCATTTTATAGTTGAAATCCAACATAAGTCATTTTGGGCAGTGAAAACTTGTAATTTTGATCTTGAAAAATCTGGTGAAGAAAGATTGTTTCAATTGGCTGAACTGGAGGAGCTTCGACTTGATTCTTATGAGAATTCTAATCTCTACAAAGAAAAATCCAAGTTACTCCATGATAAAAACATCCTGAGAAAGGTATTCCATGAAGGTGAAAAGGTAATGCTCTTCAATTCTCAATTTCAGCTTCAACTAGGTAAGCTTAATTCTCGTTGGGAATGTCCTTTTGTTATTACTAATGTTTAACCATTTGGTGCAGTAAAAGTCCAAGACCCCTCTTCCAAAAGGACATTCATGGTTAATGGACATCGGTTAAAGCATCACCATGAGAGGATTCACAATCCTCAATCAACACTGACTTCCACTGGACCCCCAAATTCTCCAGTCGACCTACCACTAGATGGAGATGGCAACCCGCCAAATCCAAACCAAGGGGCACCTCTTTCCCTTAAACTCTCTCTATCTCTTCCTCTCTCTACCTCTTTCTACTTATTCCTCTCTCTTTCATTTTTTACCACTTTCTTTATCAAAACCTTTATTTTTCACTTTCTCTTTTGTGTGGGTGTATCATTATTAAAAACTAAAAAAAAACCTAAACAAAAAAAAAGCATCATAACAAAAAATATATATATACAAAAAAATAAAGTGTCATGATCACTCACCTTCAAATTTTCAAATTTTGTCCAACCATTTTGGGGAGTTAACAGACATGTTTTCACCTCATAAAATTTTGTATTTTCATCGTGACTTTGGATAAAGAATTTTGTGTCAAAATTAAAAAAATTTGAATGCTCAATTTTTGATATGGAAAATGCTTTTCCCAAACCATGAGGAACAACATTTGATTTCATGCCAAGGACACCTATGGCCATCTTTTCAAATGTGTGTTTTCACCCCCATTTGTGAGTCTTGAGTTTGTGGACCTTCAAGCTGAATTTCCTACTTTAGTGTGCATTAATATGATAGAGGCATTTTTTGAACCACATGAGAATCACAATAGCCAAATAGCCTCCCATTTCCCTTAAATTAATCCTCCTTTTGAAATCCCTTCGAGCCTATGAAAACCTTTTCTTTGATAGCCACATTAAAATCCCAATACCTTTTCCCACACAATATCAACATGGATTTTTATTGCATAATTTTTTGAAATTTAAGTGTGGGGGGGATGTATTTCATTATGGGTACCCTTTGTTGATTTCACCCTGTTATTATATACTTGAGGGAAATCATCCATTTCAGTGTGGGGGAGAGGTTGTCATTCAATGTGTTTTGTTAAATGTAATGTACTTTCATTTATGTAATTTTGTAAATATTATTAACAAGTGTTAAAAAAAATGAAAAAAATAAAAAAAGGGTTGTTTCTTGGGTAGGTCAAAAATCACTCTTCCTCAACCTTTGATCTTGTTATAACTATTACAATTAGAGTCGTGAGGAGATAAATCATGGGTTGGGATATGAGTGTGAGATCTTTTCCAAGTTAAACTTTCGAAAAAAGAAAAAAAAAGGAAAAAAAAGAACACTTGCATTATATTCTTATGCCATTGGGAGAGGTTTTGTGTTTTGTAAATATTTCATCTTCTCACCCCCTTCAATTTTTTTCCTCTATTGTGTCTTTCTTCACACAATAATTCTCTTGTGAATATGTGTTTTCATTTCCTTCCATGTTTTATTTCAAAAATAAATGTGCATTTCTTTTTTTATGTTAGTGTTTTACCCCTATTCTTCTCTCTCTTGGACATTATATTCTTACCATCACATAGCCATAGAAAAAAACCTTAAAAATACCACTTGATTCTTGTGCACTTTGGATAGGGATTGGAAGCTGAGAGCTCTTTCAAACTCTAATATTTTCACTTTTGGTTGGTGAAAGAGTGAACCTCCACAAATGATTTTTATCATCTTGAGAGGTGTGAGTTTTGAGTGTCCACATTTTCCATTTCTAAATTTGAGCCTGAAAAAATGAATTAGTTTTGGAACATTGTTTCTATAAAATTTTTTGGTGGAATTCAAAATGGATAAGTGAAATAGTCTAAACCTCCCCTGATTGGAGAAAACAAAATTTTAATATTTTTTGGTGAGTGAAAATGATTTTGTTATGTTTTTATATTTGTTGCACATGAGGACATGAACAAGACTAAGTGTGGGGGAGTTGATTTTATTAATATTTTCATGACTTTTTATATACCCCATTTACTTATTTTATATGAAATGTGCATAATTTGTGTGAAATATTAATGTTTTAATACTAAGTATAATTTTTGATAATTTTTAGAAGTAGTCCAATTGAGTCAGTTTACTATTTTATTTATAACTCTCACCCTACTGATTCAAATTGTGTGGTTATTTTTTTAGGATTCCTTATTCAATTTATCACATATCATTAGAAGGAATCATAGGCCAATTCTTCCATTTGAAGGCTCATATAGTCAACATAAGAAGACCCAAAGAATTTGTGATGAAACTGGACCATCAATGATGATTGAGTTACTGGTCTAAATCCCGAAGCCCAAATTTTATGAAACTCCACCATATGTTCTAGATTATCCAAATAAATCATGGATAAAAATTTTAAGGTCCAAATACAAGAACAAGGGCCCCAACTAATTCCTTGAAGTCCATACCACCATTCTGGACGGGAATTGAAATCCGGAAACTATTAATGACATATCTCATGATGTAATCATCAAATCGAGATGAGATTTTTCAGTGTGAAAGAGGAGATATTGGTGGCAGACTTTGTTGAAGAAATAATTAATCTTTGAAGGAATATTCTTATTCAGAAACCCTTTTATATTTTGGACTTCAAAAATACTATATTGAAATGGACATATTAAAATTTCTTCATCAACTGACCATAACTTTGGCTACATAGGTTAAAATTCCTCCAAATTTTGAGAGTAGTTGTCCAACATCATTATATACAAATTTTAATAAGGAAATATCTATAGATTCTTCTGTCTGGATGTCCAAATTGTCGATCCAAGTGGAGTGACAGATTGGGAATGCAAACATTCCACTTCCTTGGGCTATAAATACATCCCCCTCATATCCTTCAAAGGGGTTGGCATTTTAAGAAGTTGCTCGATGCTAATGCCAAAGCTCAAAATTCATTATCTAGAGCTCTATTTATCAAATTTGATCTATATGAAGGTGATGAACTACACTAGTGCCAAGTCTATGTGGGATAAACTGGATAATATATATGTAGGTGACAACAAAGTGAAGGAAACTAAGCTTGAAATGTTTCACAATAATTTTGATGACATAAAAATGTTCTTGAATGAAATGTAAATGGGTTCTTCAACCGAATCACTATGGGTGTTAGAGGTATTTGAGGACTGGGTGAAGAGATAAAAAATATTGATATTGTGGAAAAGATCATGTAGTGACTACCACCTCTTTATAATATGAAGGTATTAGCCCTTGAAGAGAGGAACTTCTATTAGGGAGGTTGGGGCTAGGTGTCAAGATATCCAACCATTCAGGACTTATTATAGAAGGAAGTGGTCTGTCACTAATATTGAAGGGTAGGATGGTAATTCCCCTTTTAACAGGAAGCAATTAGTAAACTGTTTATTAATCGGGGGAGGGGGGTATTGGGAAAACAGTACAACTGAAGTTGGAGGAGGCCACAACCTTGGATCTTTGAGGATATTCCAGGTGAGTCTTCTTGTTATGTAACAATTGTGAGAGTGGGAGAAAAGAGAAGTAAAATGGTATTTATTGATGTAGCAGTAGAATTACAAGAGTAAAATAGGGAGAGAGAGAAGTATAGGTGTGGAGGAAGGAGAAGATGAAGGTAGGAAGCTCCCTGGAAGACCACTTCTAGAAGAGTAATCCAGTCCTCCCAAGGACCGGCTCATGCAACATCTCCCAAGATGATCATGAATCTGAAGAATATTTTGTATCCTTCTCTCCCACTACCCCCTATTTATTCTCCTAACTGCCAGAAAACAAACCCGTAGCTGGCTATAACAAACTAACAACTGGCTATAACAAACTCACAGCTGGAATCTAGCAAACTGACAGTTGATAGCTAACAAACTGACAATTGGAAGCTAACAAACTGACACAAGTACAACCCACATTTGGGAATCCCCCCTATATTCCTAACAATTTCCTCCCACCTAAAAACCACCTTGGCCCCAAGGTGGACCAAAAACATCTCTGATTGGCTGTTTGTTGGTATGGTATCCCTCGACTCATCATTACTTCTAGCACAACTCACTCCATAGCCTGTAGTGGGCCATGCCACAACAGAGCTCGCCATTGCAAAAATAAGGCTCAAGTGCATGCCCCTGAGAACAATTGAAGCCTTATGTTCTTCCCAAGCGGTATTCAGCTGATCAAACCCATCAATCATGATCTCCCATTGTGATTTGTAACCAGAGATAACCATCTTTTTTGGTCTCTTAGACTTAGTATTAGCAGAACCATAAACCAGTCTCATGGTGGCAATTTCCCTCATGGTGGGATTATTTTTCCTTTCACCCATTTTAGCATCTTCTATAGATTTTTCCTCTACAACTGCAATCTGGTTCAATAATTCCCCAGTTCAACAAATGAAAAACCTTTGTAGAGTAATTTTCTTGTCATCGTGGCCTTTAGTGCCACCCGACGGTTCAATTTCAGTTTCAGTTTCCCACTTTCCACTAATGCTGCAAGCTAAAATCTAGTTATATTTGTAGGTTCCGGGTGCAGCGGAAGCGTATTGGTGGGTGTACCCAACTTTAATTTTAGTGTTAACAAAGATCAATCTGAGATCTATCACAATAATAAAATGCTGGATCTTCAAAATAGAACGAAGAATGAAAAATAAAGAGTGGAGTCCCAGAACCATAGATAGGGTCATCATATGTTGGTTATAGTTAATTTAATTAATTCACAATAATTACCTTGATGGAATTATTTCTTCATTGATGTTTCTAGTCACGATTTTATATGATCCGTCACTGGATCGTAGAATCCAAGTGTAAGATTCCTCAAGCAGTGATCCACACGTGCTCCACATATCTCTAGACGTCACCGAAGGGATCTCTAGGTGCTAGCGCGGAAGAGCCTTCACTTGCAATGTCCGACTTAGATCGCCTTGATCCGATGGAGGAGGACCTCTATCTCATAGCTTAATAGCATTCTTGGAAGAAAATAATTATCTCTTAGCTTGAGAGCTTTCTCTAGATCCGTTGTGCATAACCACAAAAAAATGGCTAGGCTAATGAGAAATATATAATTTGGATTTTTTAATTACATAGAATAATTTAATGAATTAACTACCCAAAATCATTTATTCATTTAATTTAATTCTTAGAAATACCCATGTCTAATAATAACAGTTGACTATTATTATTACTTTACATGCTCCTAAGGAATTACACCTAATATTATTTAATTAAATAAATAATATTATTTCTCATAAATTCCCAGAAAAAAATACACGACGTGTATATTTAATATACACGGCGTGTAATTTTGTTTTTCTATTTTTCTTTATTTCCTCCACCACATTTATTAGACCTTGAATAATGGATATTTATTTCTAAAATAAATATCACTGCATTACTAGCTAATAAATATATTATTTTGTGCATAATATATTCTCTCGAATAACTAGTGTCGAAATAAATGTGATCATAAATTCTTGAATAATTATTAAACCACAGTCGAGAATAATATTTATTCAACTTGTTAAATTAATATTTAACTGAGATACTTAGACACACTTAGTATGTGACCCTCTAGGCCTCTTTCTCAGTGGCATTAGGCGGAGCCTGCCTAAAGTCCAAGGTTAGCATCTAGAAACACGCCAAGACACCCATAGAGAAAGAAGTTAACACCACAATGACGTGTCACCTCCCACGAACACTTACCGTGTAATATAATCCCTTTGTCTCGATATCTCAAATCAAGCAGGTTGCATGCTAGTGCCATCAACCCATGTGCTAGATTATTCTTTCTTTGACTTTCCAGAATTGAACTTTCCCATTCCCAACCATGGACATGGATTTATTTAGGCTATATCAATTCCATCAAAGGGCCTAAGATATATACTTATGTTATGGAACAGAAGGGACAAATTCTTTCTCGTATTATCTATTAATGCAGTATCACTCGTGACACACCCAACGTATCCTACATCACTACGAATAGTGTGTCATCACGGTTTTCATCAATACATCTAAGTGTGTGAGTTGTAATACCCATTAATAATAATATTAAAGTTTAAGGACCAATACACACGTCCAAAGATAGGAACATCCAATGACACTATGAAATGCGGATTTCCTACTGGTGGGTCTCATTCTCATAATATCCACCTGGATATTACCAAGGGCGCACACCATGAGAATGTGCCTCAAATTTTTATGAGTCCTCACCCCTAATGGTCTGTATTATTTGTGTCCCTCAAATAACATCATCCGTCCATAGAACATATATTCAAGAACAGTGTTATGGCACTTTCGGGTTCTCATCAGAGCAGAGATCCTCTATGACCCTTTAATGAAACAACTATCCTTAGGAAATTATCACATGCATTGTCACGTAGAAGAACTATCAAGATGTGATAAATTATTTATTAATGAATAAAGTACAAAGTAGTTGGTTCTAGGCCACCAACTCTAACAGACTCCCACTTTGACTAGAACCAACTGCTAACAACTTTTAACCCGCTAGCTCTCACATGATATTCATGCTTCTGCTGAGATAGGATTTTAGTCATGGGGTCCACCACGTTCTCTTACATGGACACTCTGCTCACTGCAACTTCACCCCTTTGATTGAAATCTTTCAAGAGGTGATACTTCAGGAGTATGTGCTTTTTCCGTTGATGTGACCTTGGTTCTTTTGAAAGAGCCACCGCTGTAGTATTATCACAATATAATGTGATAGGAACTTTACTGCTAGGCACCACATCAAGCTCCTGGAAAAAGTTTTGAATCTAGATGGATTCCTTGGATGCATCATAAGCCACTATATATTCGGACTCCGCTGTAGAATCAGTGAAAACTGATTTATTTGAACTCTTCCATCTCACAGCTCCTCCATTGAGATATAAAACATATCTAGATTATGACTTCAAATCATTCTGGTCTGTTTGAAAACCAGTATCAGCATATCCTCTGATGACAAACTTCTCGTCTCCTCCATACACCAGGAACATATCCTTAGTTCTTCTCAGATACTTAAGGATAGTCTTTAAAATAGTCCAATGTTGTTTTCCTTGATCTGCTTGATATTTTCCTACCATGCTAAGTGTATAGGCAACATCAATCATCGTACATAACATGGCATACATGATGGATCCGATAGCCGAAGCGTATGAGATCTTACTCATTCAATCTTTCTCTTATTGTTTCTGAGGACACATTTTCTTAGAAAGATGTAAGCCATGTGACACTGGAACCAATCCTCTCTTGGATTGTTCCATACTAAATGTATTTAGTATCTGGTTAATATATGTACCCCGACTTAGTCCAATCAGCCTCTTGGATCTATCACAAATGATCTTGATCCCTAGAATGTAGGCTACTTGACCCAAGTCCTTCATGGAGGAACACTTGTTCAACTAGTCCTTAAATGAATGCAAGACTGGTATATTATTTCCAATATTCAACATGTCATCAACATATAGTACTAGGATAACAACCAAATTCCCATTAAACCACTTATAAACACATGGATCACATCTGTTCTTAATGAAACCAAATTCCTTTATGGATTCATAAAATCTAATGTTCCATGACCTGGATGTTTTCTTTAATCCAAAAATAGTTTTCTTCAACTTGAAAACCCGTTTGGCTTCACCTGGTGTCACAAAACCTTTTGGTTGTGTCATATAGACATCTTCCTGAAGGTTCTCGTTAAGGAATGCTATTTTGACATCCATTTTCCAGATCTCATAGTCATGGTAAGCTAATATGGAAAGTATGATTCTTGTAACACCACAAGGTTTTGAAAATAAATATAGAATGAAATTTTATAATCTATCCATTAAACACAACTTTTCCTCTTCAATGTTTTGAATTTCGAAAAATGGTCATCTAGAGTTGTGTTCAGTAAGTCATTTGGAGTCTGATAGAACAAACTTGATTTTTGGTGAATAGTAACACACCCTTATGAATAGTAATATGACCCTTATGAATAGTAAATATTAATAATATTTTATTTTCTTAAGGAAATAAGATAATGATATCTTAATTAGTTTTTCAATGAGAAATAAAACTAATTGCACTTTAAGATTGTTATTTTTAAAATTAACTATGACCTTATTTAAAAATTAAATTAATAATATTTAGAAAATTATTTTTGAAAAATGGATTTCAATTTTGAATTCTACACATCGAAAAATGGTAGGGGTGAATTTTTGGTATTTTTCTCAAATTCTTGAATTTTTGATGAATAGTGAAATACGATAAAATACTATATATACAAATTATCAGTTAAATACACTATTTATGACATCACAAGTGGTTAAAGGCCACTTGGTCCGAAATCACATGCACTTATTACTATTAGGGGTCACATGAACCAACACTATTGGTTTTATTGAGGGAAATAATAAAATAATGAATTAAATATTCAAAATTTACTCCTGTCCTCCACTATAAAAACCGCTCACCAGTACCTCTTCTCTTCACTCATCTAAGCCTTAAATATCCTCAAAGTTCTTCCCAATTACCATTCCCTAGTCTCTCCCCACGTCCAAGAAGCTTCTGGTTTTTCCAAAAGACCAAAACCCCTTCCCCTAAGGAGTTTCTCAAGGAGGTTATTTCAAGAGGTAAAGCACCCTTCTTTTTCATTTGGTTTCATTTCAATTTATCTTATTTTGCTATCCTCTCCTCACCTCCTCTGTCCAAATGATCATTATAACTCTATTATCATCCATATACTAGAATTATATCATGTGAATGGAAGAACCATCATAAATATTCTTACTCCCACCCTTTTATTTTTTATAAACGAAATCAATGTCCATGAGGTTCCAATTTATAGCCTTCATGGACGACGAAGTTTTGTTCCTCAATTTCTTCTTCATTACTGTTCATGAAACCATATTTATGGTTTAACCAGACTATATCATATGTATTATAACATAATTAATATTCAGGAACCATAATATTTACATATAATTAAGTTATATGTCAAAACTAGTTCATAATAATCCAAATACTTCTGAATAATCGAAGTGGTTGTCATATAATGATTCTTCCTCATTCCATGTAACCAAATGATATAAATGACCATTAAAAATTATTTTTGTCCATAAATAATATATAATTCAAATCTTGGAGATTTATAACCTTTCCACATGAACTCCATTACTTAAAAACAAGTGAACCGATTATAAAAATAATGAAAACGAACACCCTAGAACAATGAAATTCAATATAATAACTTAGAAATAAGGGTATAAATGAACTAAACAGAATTATTATAAACTAAATACATTTCTAATAGGTTCTTAAATAATTATAATTTCATATTCCAGGAGATTAAGTTCAAGATCGGAACACGTTTGGACTTAAGGTAAGGGTTTTTCCACCCAAACTTCCATTTTCATTCGGGATACTTTCATTGTCTAAATACCTCAATGAAATTATTATGTATTGTTATGTACTCCTCATATATTCTGTGTGAGTATCATATATATGTTTACAAACCAGAATCTTTCCTTATTTTATGTATAGTTACACGTTTTAAAAGGAACATGCAAAATTGTTTCAAAAATACGAGCCCGATTCAAGGGAATTTCTCAAATTCTTACCTATTTTCAAGGGCACTCTATAATCTGTTTTTGGAAACCATTATCTTTATAAAATCACTCATTTTATTATTAAAATACTATCTTACTTCAATTCTGGTTTTATACAAATATTTTTCCAAAATAACTCTTCTTTTCAAAATAAAAGAGTATTTATCTCCAGAATTGCTTAATAATTTTATAAGAGTGTTTTCATCTAATTCAACACTCTTATTGATTCCATGGTATTACTGGGTTTAAAAATTTATGAATCCATCTACCATATTTTATTTAATGGTTTATGAATGACTCTATTGTGGATGATCTATCCATAAACCATTCACCATATTACTCAGAATGGTTAGTGTTTTATGTTTAATGATTGGGGAAAGATAGTTACATTTCATATGATAGTTTCAATATGAATGTATATGTTGTTTATGTTTATCTCCGCTCATATGAGGAATGTATCAGACTTATTATGTGACATGTGGGGCCCACTATATCCCCTCGATGCATCGGTAGGTCTCATGAGACAACTAGACGTGGAATTGGCCAAGGCCTTTCCCAATGTGATATGGATTTTGGATGAGGCCTTAATCACTAGACGTCTTGGCCGATGCCATGAAAAAATGTTTCAGAATATCCGGCATATGAACTTCCCTCATTATGAAGAAAGTGATTGAAAGTTCATGTGGTTATTCGTCTAGTAGAATACACAGGATTATGTTTTATTATGGCATTATTTTCTCAGCTCATATTCCTGCCATAATGTGTTCATGTTTATTGTTAAAGGTATGTGTTTTCAATTATGCACCATGTCTTATCTTTATGCTATCTTCCACTATATTTCTTACTCTTTCTGAGCATTTGAGCTCACCCATTTCTTATGTTTCATTTTTCCCAGGATATGAAGAAGTAAATTATGAATGACTTGAAAGCATAATCTAGGAGGCATGATGTTGCTAGTGGAATAATTTAGTGTCATTTTTCCTTTCCATATATAAAGTTGAACTTATGTATGTAATTTTTTTCCAATAATACTAAAATAATCGGTCCTTCGGGATTCATATTCCTTGTATGTATGCCAACGTAATCAAATAATTCACCGGCTCTGGGCAACTGGGGTCAGGTTTTTAGAGTTGGTATTAGAGGAAGTTTAGTAGAATACTTAGAAACTAGATTTAGAAAACATAGAATTAGGGAAGAGTCCCTAATTTAGTATTTGTGGATATACATACAATAACATCCTGGTATTTTGGTACGGAATAGATTATGAGGATCTTTCAAGCAATACATCCCTGTCTGGATATGAGCGGGTAGAGGCAGCTCTGGCACATATGTATCTAGGGGTAAAACCTAAAAACACCACTTTGAGTTAGGCTCGAACGGGAACTGGTGCATGACAATGGGCCTTGCTGCACTCTTGGTTACGACACTCCATAGGGATATGCTTAGGATAATTCACATTTTCTTTACAAACCATTATGAAGGATTGAAATGTAAAATATTCCTCAAAGAAACCATATTTGTGAATATGGGATTATCCATATGTAGGATCTCAATTTTTCTGAGTATTTTTAAGTTAAGATTATACATTATGATTCATAACCTAATCTAGTGTATTCCATTATCTAGATATGGTGCCTAGTGGACGGAATGGAAATTACACGAATGAACGTGTCCCCTGTAGGGATTTTCCTCCGATGCAAGATAATGATGTTGGCTCTGGTGCTGTGACTGGTGCTGAGAAACTCATAACTATACTGTGACAACTTACTCAGGTTATGAATAATAACCTTACCCGTATGGAGCGTCTGGATCCACCACGTGGAGGAGCCATGCTAGATCTCTTTATGCGACAACAACCTCCATTATTCAATGGGACTACAAACTCATTTGTAGCAGAGTAGTGGGTATGTTCCCTTGAGAAGATATTTCTTGCTTTGGGATGTAATGAAAGAGATAAGGTTGTCATGGAAGTATATAATCTATCGGGATATGCAGATCAGTGGTGGTCATTAATTCAAAACACAAAGGAAGAGGAAGAGATAGAAGAGATGGAATGGAAGGATTTTAAAGAAATATTCTTAGAAAAATATTTACCTCATGAGCAGCGAGAAGATATGGAGAGACAATTCTTAAATCTGAGGTAGAAGAAAGATGAGAATGTTACAAGGTACGAAGCTAACTTCACAGGATTAGCAAGACATGCTATAGACTACATATGAAATCAAAGGAGCAAAATTGATCGATTCTTTGATGGCCTAAAGCCATTCCTCTGGTGGGCACTGGTCTCCCAAGGTTTTTCATCATATGAGGATATAGTTTCATGTGCCATCAAGACAGAAAAATAATTCTCTAAGTCTTATGACTTTAAGGGAAAGTAAGAAAAGAAGAGGGCTGCTAAAAACCCTGGGAAAGGAAATAAGGAAACGGGGAAGAAGGGAAGAGTTGAATTTCCACCATGTGACAATTGTGGAAAGAAACACCCTGGTGAATGCTTAAAAGGAAAATGAGTATGATACAAATGTGGTCATAAAGGCCATCTTGGTGGTGATTGAAAAGGGAAGAAGGAATCCAATGATGTTCAATGCCTGTGTTATCTGGAGATGGGATACTATGCTAATGATTGTCCAAAACGTCAAGGAAATATGAAACAGAAAGTACTAAGGGATCAAGGAAAAGCTTATGAAATCACAACTACAGAGGTTAAAGTTTCTAATGACGTGGTGGAAGGTACTTTAATTGTTTACTCAAGTTTATCCAATGCTTTATTTGATTCTGGATCATCGCATTGTTTCATATCTTCCCAGTTTTATAAAAAAATTAGATATTTCCAATTTGATTTAACAAGGGAGTTGTCAGTCAAAACTACTAAGGGAAGTATGATTGCTACATAGTTCTATGAATCAGTTCCCATTAGGGCATATAAATGTTCTTTATCTACTGATCTCATCATCATACCCATGATTGAATTTGATATAATCCTCGGTATGTATTTTCTTTCAGACCATGATGAAAAAAATTTATTATAAGAAGAAGGAGGTTACGATTTTTGATGACGATGATAAAGAACACCTTATCTTTAGAGCAGAATCATCATCACCTGATTATTATCTAGATCCACCCCTAGTAGCTCAACTAAATTCAATTATTAATGAGGAAGAGAATGAAATAACTATGGGCAAGGAAAGGAATGTTCAAATAGAGGATGTACCTATTGTGAGAGAATATGTTGATATGTTTCTAGAAGATTTACCTGGACATCCTCTAGAATGAGAAATTGAGTTTTCCATTGATTTAATTCATAGTTCAAGGCCCATATCGAAGAACCCTTATAGAATTACCACTTTGGAATTAGTGGAACTAAAGAAACAACTAGAGGAATTGAGTAATAAGGGATTTATTTGCCCTAGTGTTTCTCCATGGGGACCCCATGTCCTTTTTGTTAAGAAGAAAGATATATCTATGAGGTTATGTATCAACTACATGGAGATCAATGCTATAACAATAAAGAAAAAGTATCCCCTACCTAACATTGATGATTTATTTGACCAACTGCATGGAGCTCAATACTTTTCAAATATTGACCTTTGATCTGGATATCATCAGTTGTGTGTGAAGAAGAAAGACATTCCAAAAACATAATTTCGAACCAGGTATGGGCATTATGAGTTTACAGTGATGCCTTTTGGATTGAATAATGCACCCTATGTATTCATGGATCTAATGAAAAGAGTTTTCAAGGAATATCTTGATGATTTTGTAGTGGTATTTATTGATGATATCTTGGTATACTAAAAAATCTACGAAGATCATGAAAATCACTTGCGCATTATCCCGAAGACTCTTAGAAGACATGAATTATATGGGAAGTTTAGCAAGTGTGAATTCTGGCTTCAAGAGATTTCTTTTCTTGGCCATATTGTCTCCAAGTATGGAATCCTTGTTGATCTTTTGAACACAAAGTCAATCCAAGATTGGCCCACACCAACAAACATAACTGAGGTACGTAGTTTTATTGGCTTAGCAGGTTATTATCGGTGTTTCGTGCAAAATTTTGCTCGACTGGATAACCCGCTAACGAAGATTACACGTAAAGGGGTTAAATTTGTTTGGACAAAATATTGTTAAGAATTTTTCAAAGAACTAAAGAGAATATTAGTCAATTCTCCTATATTGACTCTACCATCGGGGAATGATGAGTTTGTTATTTATAGTGATGCTTCAAAGAAAGGACTTGGTTGTGTACTTATGAAAAATGATAGGGTTATTACTTATGCATCACGACAACTAAAAATTCATGAGCAAAACTATCCTACTTGTGATCTTGAGTTAGCTGCTGTAATATTTTATTTGAAGATATGGAGACATTATCTCTATGGTGAAAAATGTGATATTTATACTGATCACAAGAGTTTGAAGTATATTTTCTCACATAAAGAACTCAACATGAGGCAAAGGAGATGGCTTTAACTACTCAAGGATTATTATTTCACAATACACTACCACCCGGGGAAGGCAAATAAGGTAGAAGATGCTTTGAATAGAAATAATCATGGAGTTTTGAACAATATGAGAGTTGAAAGGGATTCTATTTTCATGGATCTAGTAAAGATGGATATGGGAATAACCATGGAAGGTGAATCATCAATGCTTTTTCAAATGGTTTCCAAACTATCTTTACTATAAAGGATAAAAAGTTCCCAGGATGATGATGAGGAGTTTCAAAAGAAGATTAAAGCTGTGAATGATGGGAGATTGAGTGACTTCATATATGAAGATGGAATTTTGAAATTTGGGAAGAGACTTTATGTTCCTGATATACCTGATCTAAAAAGAGAATTGTTGGATGATGCTCATAGTTCCAATTTCTCTATACACCCTGGTAGCACTAAGATGTATAGAGATTTGAAGGAACATTTTTGGTGGGAAAACATGAAGAGGGAGATTTATGATTTTGTTTCAAGATGTATGGGTTGTCAACAAGTGAAATCTAGAAGGAAACTGTAACGCCCCGACCCCAGCTACCCAGAGTCGGTGCATTACTTCGTAGCATTGGCATGATCACAAAAGATCAAGTCTCGAAAGACCGATTAGTTTAGTAGCCTTGGAAACACTAGATACATTCATAAGTCTTACATTACATCATAAAGGGAAAAAATAATAACAAAGTCTTCATAGTCCACACTCATATCCTCTTCTGACTATCCCTACAGGTCATTCCTAAAATACTTCTTCACATCCTGGAAAATATTAAAACATTGAAAGGGGTGAGCTCAGATGCTCAGTAAGGATAACAATATAGCGGAAGCTTTCATCAATAAACATAAACATTTAAGGCAATGTATAACTAAAACAAAAGCCTTTTAAACATGAACTTCAACATAATATGGAAAAAGTAAAATGAGATAATGCCATTCACTTCTTCACATGGATATTCTACTGGTCTAATAATGACATGCAATATCAATAACTGCTTTCATAATGATGGAATGCATAATGCCAGAATATCATAACCACGTAGCCAAGGTCTCGTGCCAAGACCACAAATAAGATTTTGTCAAGGCCTCATGCCAAGACACTAGTTTGTCTCATGAGACCTACCGATGCATCGAGGAGCTATAGCGGGCTCCACCCGTCACTTACTAAGTCCAATTCATTCCTCATATGAATAGGTTTAAACATATCATAAACCATAACATAATCATATCACATAAAACATGCATAAAGGAAATATAACATTTCCACATTTCAATCACAAGATATCAATACAACACATTGATATAATAAAAACACTTTCAAAACCATTTTCAATACCAAAATAAAATAAAGTTAAATCCTTGTATTTATTTTTCATTAAAAAAAAGTGATGGCTTGTAGAGGAAGCCAAAACTCAAATAATGGACACGGCGGCGGAGAAGTCATTGTCGCCGCATATGTACGGAAAGAAAAACATTCCCTCTCTGTCGTTTAGTAAAACACTTCGTATAAAAAAAGATTCATTTTGAATAAACGTAAAAGTCAAAGGGGTTTATACACCGTATAAAAGAAAGTTGTGTATAAAACCAAATATACGTCAATGAAAGGAGATTGAGACGAAGTCCTTAAAAAGATCATTTTTAAAATAAAATAGATCTATTATTTGTATTCACTATAGGTACACATAAATAAAGTAAAAATACAAAATAGGACATAATAATATCATGACATAATTTGAAAGTAGGAGATTAACCCAAAGAATGGAAGTTGGGTTAAGAAATTCCCTTACCTTGCATCCTGTCCTGACTCGACCGTTCTTTAACCTCCTGAATAATAAACTATAGTTAATTTCTATTTACTTAAGAACCTTTTTCATGTTCATTATTCCTTTTATATCACTTATTACCATGTTATGAACATTATGTAATTATTTAAGTTAATAACGGTCGTTTTGTCGATCTTTGGTACTTGAGTCGAAAATAAACTTCTTATAATTACAAGTTGTTCATGTGGTGAAATATCCATTATATCCAGAATTATATTAATGATGTAGATATCATATATATCATATATATACAGTATATACATTCATTTATAATATTACTTAACATTTAGATGTAAGAAATGAAATGCACCGTTCATGGAGACGGTAAGCCGTACGTACGCATGAATGCTACTTTCATTTATATTTCGTATTTAATGGAATTAAATCATAATTATATAAATGTATAATATAATTCCAGTATAATATAGGGTATAATACCATTTATTCCATCCTTTATACATCCCACATATGGCATTAACGATTCAAATCACTTTGAGGGGGTGGTAGTCCGCACTTCCTAAATTGAAATTATCGCGTTTACCCATAATGGAAATCATAAATTATGCCATAAATGAGAAATACAGAAGCATAAGTAAAACATAAACATATTATATATCATATATAAATATAGTGACATCTTAATGGCCACCTTTGAAGGTGTTATATGAGTGTTAAACAATCATCGTTCCGTGAGGCAGAAATTTGCCATCCACAGAAATAGTATGTTCTTTAACCATTAGATGTAGGTGTGTGTAAGTGTAGCTCGAATACTTCTTATAAAAACATCCTAGTATATTGAGGATACTTTTTTTGTTACAAAAGAAATTAATAAAAAGAGTTTAATGGGTTGGAGAAGCTAAATAAAACAAAACAACATTAGAGAAGACATTAACCAAAAATCGGGTAACTCTTTTTGATTTGAGCCAAAGGCTTCCTTGGGAAGAATTATGCCCAAAGTGAGGCTTCTAGGAGTAAGGGAGGGAAGTTGGGAGGGTATTTGGGCATAGTTTGGCCGAGCCAAATGGTTTGAAAGTGTGAATGAGGTGGTAGAGGTGGGGGCCTTTTATAAGAGGAGAGGAGGGGCACTCTTGGAAAGTAAGGAAATTTTACATTATTATACAATGCTTTTCGGATTCTAAAGGTCCCACACTTATATAATTCGTGGATAAGGTGATAAGGGTTCGAAAGCTACCCATCCAATAGTCTTTGGACAAGTGTAAGCCTTGGATTGTACATTATCTTTTCATTTTATTAAAATCGTTAAATAATGAGGTCATCGCTGCATCATAATGATGTCATAAATAATTTAATTTATTTAATGTCTAAAAATTATAAAACAAATACTATGATGTAGGAAATCTTTTTATATTTCCAATGACTATTTATAGTCAAAAATATTACTTGTATAACCCCATGTAAAAATTGTTTTAGTAAAACATTTCATGTTTGTGTCATTTTTTACTTTAACATTAAATAAAAGGTATTTATGTCATTTTCTAACTAAAGTGGATCCATGGGGTCCCCAAGTTGACCCATGGATTGTCTTGGTCGGCCATGGAACATCCAATGAGGGTAGTACATGTGTCAAGCTCATATCATATTATTAAAACATTATTTTTACCTTAAACTACACTAATTACCTCTAATCGCGATTAAGAACTTAAAAGTTACTATTTACCAAAAATTATTTTAATCTCATTGAACCACATTTTACTTCTTAATTACAACCATGTATGTCGGATTTTTGAAAATCAAATCACAGAAGTGGTAATATTTCATTTAAACGAAAAATCAGTTATTTAACTACCACTTAGTAGTTTCACTATTCATCAAAAATTGAAGTTTTTCAGAACAATGCCAAAATTTCACCGTAAGCTATAATTGATATTCAGAATTAAAAAATGATGTCTATTTTACAAATTTCAAAACATATAAGTTGCATTAATTAATTTTATAATTAATTCCCGCCGTCACAACAAATAGCGTGTTTTTAAGAATCAATTTATATCAAAAGATTGGCAATTGTTTATGTCTAATTTCAATGTTAAATTAATTCTAATGACCACCATTGGATAAAATGGTAAAAATATATTCTAATTATACTTTAAAACCACTAAATAGTATAATTTATCACTATAAATTATTTTGATTAAAAAAGTTGTTTTTAAGTATTTTTCACTATTCATAAAAAATTAGAAGTTCTCAGAAAAATACCAAAAATTCAACATAGGCTAATTTCGATATTCCGAATCCAAAAATGAAGTCCATTTTGAAATATAAAATTTCTATAATTTTAAAAATTGGTTATTACTATTCATAATGGCTACTTTGATTAGTCGCGGTGTTTTAGAACTCGAAGTTGCGTACAATGCAAGCTATTGCATTATTGAATGAGAAGCGTATTGTGGAAGCTCGGGGTGTTACATTATCCCCTCCTTCAATAAATTGCGTCCTCGCAATTTGAAATTTTTCTTTAAAAGGTTGAAAATAGAAAATACCTTTGTGGAAAACCCACATCAGAGATAAGGTTAATAAAATTTAGCCTTAATAAGAGGGAAATGGAAATGAAAAAGTCACCACCAAATTATGATCTCGATAAGGAGAACATTGGTGGAAATTAGAGACAAATAATTGGAGGAAAAACGTAAATATTTGTAGGGAGTGATTGAGGTCATCAATCGCAAACAAGTGTCAAATTGAGGGCCTCAAAGCCTTCAATTATGTTGATTTAAAATATCATCAGTTCAACAAGACATAAGGTATTAGGATAACACATTTTTTTGTTTTAATATCCCTTTAATAAAGTTTAAGAATTAATTTATTCATAGAATAAGATATAGGTATATATATATATATATATTTATGCTTGACAAGTAGAGTTTCAACCTTCAACTCATCTTTCACTCAAAAAGATAATAGAACTCAAAAATATTATACTTATCCTAATTGTATAAGTTTCCAAATGTTAACACATACCATTTAGATTAGTAAAATTATTTTTTAATAACCAGGGACTTCCTATAGGCTAGTGGTAGGAAATAAAGGCCTGTCGCACTATGATTGTGGGTTTGATTCCTGCAGCTTTGTCTGACGCGACG
Source organism: Viscum album (assembly GCA_963277665.1). Classification (NCBI taxonomy): domain Eukaryota; kingdom Viridiplantae; phylum Streptophyta; class Magnoliopsida; order Santalales; family Viscaceae; genus Viscum; species Viscum album. The sequence continues at coordinate 252,317,142 of OY728128.1, read as the reverse complement.
GGTTATGCTCCACCCTACAGGTTGTCCTTTTCCTAAAACTATAGTATTATAATATTCCAAAAATAATCTTCATAAATTTTTTTAACCTTAAACAATACTATCCAAAGATCAACTTAATCCACTCCAACCTTTATAGTTATCCAAAATACCTCTATCCAGACTTTCTCTAAAAGGTCTCTTAATTCCAAAATCAATTTATCAGATTCCCCAAACAAATTAAAGTTTCTCTTTTTGTCACATACTAAAAATATGATTACCTTCATCATATTAAAACCTTACTGAAATCAACAAGTACTGCAGTACAATCCTTATATATATATATATCACATTATTCTAATAACCAGAATATAATCCATGAGTCCAAAAGCACCAATACATTAATTATTCTGCTTCAACTGTAGTAACAACATAAGATTTTCCTTGATCCCTTGGCCTTTTCTGAGGTAAGTTTCCCTGACGCTTAGGACATTCATTTGCATAATGCCCCATTTCTCTAAAATTGTAGCATTCAACATTGATAGCCTCTTTCTTTCCCTTGCAATCACGGGCCTGGTGACCTTTTTCTCCACATTTATAACAAACTCCCATTCCTTTTAGGCAAGCACCGGGGTGATTCTTCCTACAATTATCACATAATGGAAAATCCTTCTTTCCCTTTTTCCCTTTATCCGTCTGTTGTTCCACCGTTCTCTTCTTCTCTTGCTTAACTTTGTTGTCATAAGACTTAGAGAATTCCTTTTCTGTCTTGATAGCACATGAGACAATATCTTCGTATGTTGAGAAAGATTGTAATACTAAAGCTCTATGGAGAAATGGTTTTAACCCATTAAATAAATGATAAATATTACCTCTTGGGTTACGTATATAATCTGCAGCATACCTCGCCAACCTTGTAAAGTTGGCCTCATACTTTGCGACATTCTCATCCTCCTTTTGTCTCAGACTCAGAAATTGCCTTTCCATATCTGCTCGATGGTCATGAGGAAAGTATTTTTCTAAGAAAATCTCTTTGAACTCCCTCCATTCCATATTCGATACGTCATCATCTTCCTTTGTATTTTGAATCAATGACCACCATTGATCAGCATCTCCAGTGAAGCGGTAAACTACCATGATAACCTTTTCCCTTTCACTACTCCCCAAGGTGTGGAATATTTTCTCTAAGGAGTTTATCCATTGCTCAGCTACTAATGGATTTGTACCCCCATTAAATGTTGGCGGTTGTTTCCTCATGAAGCGGTCTAACATTGATCCTCCACGTTGCGGATCAGGGTGCTCCATACGAGTAAGGTTATTATTCATAACCTGAGTGAGTTGTCCCAGTATGGTAATAAGTTGATCAACACCAGTTGTATCTCCAGATCCACAATAATTATCTTGAGCAGGAGGGCAATACCTACACGGAGTGCGTGCATTGATACAGTTTCCATTCCTTCCACTAGGCGCCATTTCTAAACAATGGCATAAACTAGATTAGTTTATGAATTAAAATACATAATTCCATATTTGTAAAACACTTTACATAAATTGAACTATTTATGGATATAATCCATAATCATAAAAAGGAATGTTTTATTTGAGGAAGTATATAATCATAACCCTTCATAGTGGTTTGTAAAGAAAATGAGAATTATCCTAAGCATATCCCCTGGGAGTGTCGTAACCAAGAGTGCAGCAAGTCCTGTTGTCGTGCGCCAGTTCCCGTTCGAGTCTAGCTCCAAGAGGTGTTTTCGGGTTTTACCCCTAGGTACATCTGTGCCAGATCTACCTCTACCTACTCGTATCTAGACGGGGATGTATTGCTCGGAAAAATCACAAAACCTCTATAATACCAAAATTCTAGGAAGTTCTTCTATACTAATCCTCAAAGTCTATCTTTGGGCTATGTGCTCTAATTATAGTTTATCTAAATCTAGCTTCCAAGGTTAGTACTAAACTGCCTCTGATACCAACTGTAACGCCCCGACCCCAGCTACCCAGAGTCAGTGCATTACTTCGTAGCATTGGCATGATCACAAAAGATCAAGTCTCAAAAGACCGATTAGTTTAGTAGCCTTGGAAACACTAGATACATTCATAATTCTTACATTACATCATAAAGTGAAAAACTAATAACAAAGTCTTCATAGTCCACACTCATATCCTCTTCTGACTATCCCTACAGGTCATTCCTAAAACACTTCTTCACATCCTGGAAAATATTAAAACATTGAAAGGGGTGAGCTCAGATGCTCAGTAAGGATAACAATATAGCGGGAGCTTTCATCAATAAACATAAACATTTAAGGCAATGTATAACTAAAACAAAAGCCTTTTAAACATGAACTTCAACATAATATGGAAAAAGTAAAATGAGATAATGCCATTCACTTCTTCACATGGATATTCTACTGGTCTAATAATCACATGCAATATCAATAACCGCTTTCATAATGATGGAATGCATAATTCCAGACTATCATAACCACGTATCCAAGGCCTCGTGCCAAGACCACAAATAATATTTTGTCAAGGCCTCGTGCCAAGACACTATTTTGTCTCATGAGACCGGCCGATGCATCGAGGAGCTATAGCGGGCTCCACCCGTCACTTACTAAGTCCAATTCATTCCTCATATGAATAGGTTTAAACATATCATAAACCATAACATAATCGTATCACATAAAACATGCATAAAGGAAACATAACATTTCCACATTTCAATCACAAGATATCAATACAACACATTGATATAATAAAAACACTTTCAAAACCATTTTCAATACCAAAATAAAATAAAGTTAAAACTTTGTATTTATTTTTCATTAAAAAAAAGTGATGGCTTGTAGAGGAAGCCGAAACTCAAATAATGGTCATAGAGGTGGAGAAGTCATTGTCGCTGCATATGTATGAAAATAAAAACATTCCCTTTTTTTCGTTTAGTAAAACGCTTCGTATAAAAAAAATATTCCTTTTGAATAAACGTAAAATTCAAAGGGGTTTATACACCGTATAAAAGAAAGTTGTGTATAAAACCAAATATGCGTCAATGAAAGGAGATTGAGACGAAGTCCTTAAAAAGATAATTTTTAAAATAAAATAGATCTATTATTTGTATTCACTATAGGTACACATAAATAAAGTAAAAATACAAAATAGGACATAATAATATCATGACATAATTTGAAAGTAGGAGATTAACCCAAAGAATTGAAGTTGGGTTAAGAAATTCCCTTACCTTGCGTCCTGTCCTGACTCGACCATTCTTTAACCTCCTGAATAATAAACTAGAGTTAATTTCTATTTACTTAAGAACCTTTTTCATGTTCATTATTCCTTTTATATCACTTATTACCATGTTATGAACATTATGTAATTATTTAAGTTAATAACGGTCGTTTTGTCGATCTTTGGTACTTGAGTCAAAAATAAACTTCTTATAATTACAAGTTGTTCATGTGGTGAAATATCCATTATATACAGAATTATATTAATGATGTAGATATAATATATATCATATATATACAGTATATACATTCATTTATAATATTACGTAACATTTAGAGGTAAGAAATGAAATGCACCGTTCATGGAGACGGTAAGCCGTACGTACGCATGAATGCTATTTTCATTTATATTTCGTATTTAATGGAATGAAATCATAATGATATAAATGTATAATATAATTCCAGTATAATATAGTGTATAATACCATTTACTCCATCCTTTATACATCACACATATGGCATTAACGATTCAAATCACTTTGAGGGGGTGGTAGTCCGCACTTCCTAAAATGAAATTATCGCATTTACCCACAATGGAAATCATAAATTATGCCATAAATGAGAAATACAGAAGCATAAGTAAAACATAAACATATTATATATAATATATAAATACAGTGACATCTTAATGGCCACCTTTGAAGGTGTTATATGAGTGTTGAACAATCATCGTTCCGTGAGGCAGAAATTCATCATCCACAGAAACAGTATGTTCTTTAACCATTAGACGTAGGTGTGTGTAAGTGTAGCTCGAATCATTCTTATAACAACATCCTAGTATATTTATTATACTGGTGTTATTACAAAATAAATGAATAAAAATAGTTTAAAGGGTTGGAGAAGCTAAATAAAACAAAACAACATTAGAGAAGACATTACCTAAAAATCGGGTAACTCTTTTTGATTTGAGCCAAAGGCTTCCTTGGGAAGAATTATGTCCAAAGTGAGGCTTCTAGGAGTAAGGGAGGGAAGTTGGGAGGGTATTTGGGCAGAGGTTGGCCGAGCCAAATGGCTTGAAAGTGTGAATGAGGTGGGGGCCTTTTATAAGAGGAGAGGAGGGGCACTCTTGGAAAGTAAGGAAATTTTACATTATTATACAATGATTTTCAGATTCTAAAGGTCCCACACTTATATAATTCGTGGATAAGGTGATAAGGGTTCGAAATCTACCGATCCAATTGTCTTTGGACAAGTGTAATCCTTGGATTGTACATTATATTTTCATTTTATTAAAATCGTTAAATAATGAGGTCATCGCTGCATCATAATGATGTCATAAATAATTTAATTTATTTAATATATAAAAATTATAAAAAACTACTATGATGTAGGAAATCTTTTTATCTTTCCAATGAATATTTATAGTCAAAAATATTACTTGTATAACCCCATGTAAAAATTGTTTTAGTAAAACATTTCATGTTTGTGTCATTTTTTACTTTAACATTAAATAAAAGGTATTTATGTCATTTTCTAACTAAAGTGGCTCCATGGGGTCCCCAAGTCGACCCATGGATTGTATTGGTTGGCCATGGCACATCCAACGAGGGTAGAACATGTTTCAAGCTCATCTCATATTATTAAAACATTATTTTTACCTTAAACTACACTAATTACCTCTAATCGCGATTAAGAACTTAAAAGTTACTATTCACCAAAAATTATTTTAATCTCATTGAACCACATTTTACTTCTTAATGAAAACCATGTATGTCGGATTTTTAAAAATCAAATCACAGAAGTGGTAATATTTCATTTAAACGAAAAATCAGTTATTTAACTACCACTTAGTGGTTTCACTATTCATCAAAAATTGAAGCTTTTCAGAACAATGGCAAAATTTCACCCTAATCTATAATTGATATTCCGAATTAAAAAATGATGTCTATTTTAAAAAATTCCAAACATATAAGTTGAATTAATTAATTTTATAATTAATTCCCGCCGTCACAACAAATAGCGTGTTTTTAAGAAACAATTTATATCAAAAGATTGACAATTGTTTATGTCCAATTTCAATGTTAAATTAATTCTAATGACCACCATTGGATAAAATGGTAAAAATATATTCTAATTATACTTTAAAAACAGTAAATAGTATAATTTATCACTATAAATTATTTAGATTAAAAAAGTTTTTTTTAAGTATTTTTCACTATTCATAAAAAATTAGAAGTTCTCAGAAAAATACCAAAAATTCAACATAGGCTAATTTCGATATTCCGAATCCAAAAATGAAGTCCATTTTGAAATATAAAATTTCTCTAATTTTAAAAAGTGGTTATTACTATTCATAACAGCTACTTTGATTAGTCGCAGTGTTTTAGAACTCGAAGTTGCGTACAATGCAAGCTATTGCATTATTGAATGAGAAGCGTATTGTGGAAGCTCAGGGTGTTACAGAAACGGCCTGGAGGAGTATTGCAACCTCTTCCCATACCTGAGTGTAAATGGGATAATATCATGATGGACTTTGTCATGGGACTACCAAAGACTCCTAGAAGGAACGATGCAATATGGGTCATTGTTGATCGTCTTACCAAGTCAGCACATTTTCTTGCTATAAGAGAGGATCTACCACTTGACTTCATGGATTACCCCTATTGATTGTTTCTGATCATGATCCACATTTTACATCATGATTTTGGAAGAGTCTTCAGAAGGAACTAGATACTGATCTTCTTTTGAGCACTGCCTACCACCCACAAACTGATGGACAATCAGAACGGACTATTCAAACATTGGAAGACATGTTGAGGTCTTTTTCACTTGATTTTCAAGGCATGTGTGATCATTATTTAGCTCTCGTAGAATTTTCCTACAATAATATCTTCCATTCAAGTATTCATATGACACCCTATGAAGAATTATATGGGAGGAGATGTCGTTCACCAACTTTCTAGGATGATGTCGGTGAAAGAAAACTCATAGGCCTAGAACTTGTGGAGGAAATGACAGAAAAGGTGAAGGTAATCCAAACCCACATCAAAGCATCTCAAAGTAGGCAGAAGAGCTATACTGACAACCGAAGGAAGGATTTGAAATTTCAGGTAGGAGATCATGTTTTCTTGAAGGTATCTCCATGGAAGGGAGTTATACGTTTCAGTAAGAAAGGTAAATTGAGTCCCAGGTACATATGACCTTTTGAAATTCTGGACCGAATTGGAGCCGTAGCTTACCATTTGGCAATGTCGGCAAGTCTCTCCAAGGTTCACAATGTTTTCCACGTGTCAATGTTAAGAAAGTACATGCCGGACCCAACACATGTACTCACTTATGAAGAAGTATAACTTGAGCCCGATCTATCTTATTGTGAAGAGCTTATCAAGATTCTTGATACTAGAGAGCAATTATTGAGAAATCGGACGACTCGATTGGTAAAGGTTCTATGGAGGAACCATAAGATGGAGGAAACAACATGGGAGCCTGAGGAGCTTATGTTAAAGACATACCCAAATCTTTTTAGGTAATATTTTGTGAATTTTGAGGATGAAATTTTTGTGAGGAGAGAATGTAACACCCCAAGGTTTTGAAAATAAATATAGAATGTAATTTTATAATCTATCCATTAAACGCAACTTTTACTCTTCTATGTTTTGAATTTTGAAAAATGATCATCTAGAGTTGTGTTCAGTAAGTCATTTGGAGTCTGATAGAACAAAATTTATTTTTGGTGAATAGTAATATACTCTTATGAATAGTAATATGAATAGTAATATGACCCTTATGAATAGTAAATAATAATAATATTTTATTTTGTTAAGGCAATAAGATAATGAGATCTTAATTAGTTTTTCAATGAGAAATAAAACTAATTGCACTTTAAGATTGTTATTTTTCAAATTAACTATGAACTTATTTAAAAATTAAATTAATAATATTTAGAAAATTATTTTTGAAAAATGTATTTCACTTTTGAATTATACATGTCAAAAAATGGTAGGGGTGAATTTTTGGGATTTTTTTGAAATTCTTGAATTTTTGATGAATAGTGAAATACGATAAAATACCGTATATACAAATTATCAGTTAAATACACTATTTATGACATCACAAGTGATGTAAGGCCACTTGGTTCGAACTCACATGCACTTATTACTATTAGGGGCCACATGAAACAACACTATTGGTTGTCTTGCGGGAAATAATAAAATAATGAATTAAATATTCAAAATTTACACCTCTCCTGCACTATAAAACCCCTCACCACTCCCTCTTCTCTTCACTCCTCTAAGACTTGAAGCTCCTAAAATTTATGCCCAATTACCCTTCCCTAGTCTCTCCCCAAGTCCAAGAAGCTTCTGGTTTTTCCAAAAGACCAAAACCCCTTCCCCTAAGGAGTTTCTCAAGGAGGTTATTTCAAGAGGTAAAGCACCCTTCTTTTTCATTTGGTTTCATTTCAATTTATCTTCTTTTGCTATACTCTCCTCACCTCCTCTATCCAAATTATCATGATAACTCTAGTATCATCTATATACTTTAATTATACCATGTGAATTGAAGAACCATCATAAATATTCTTACTCCCTCCCTTTTATTTTTTATAAACGAAATCAACGTCCATGAGGTTCCAATTTATAGCCTTCATGGACAACGAAGTTTTGTTCTTCAATTTCTTCTTAATTACTGGTCATGAAACCATATTTATTGTTGAACCAGACTATAACATATGTATTATAACATAATTAATATTCAGTAACCAGAATATGTACATATAATTAAGTTATATGACAAAACTAGTTCATAATAATCCAAATACCACCGAATAATCGAAGTGGTTGTCATCTAATGATTCTTCCTCATTCCATGTAACCAAATGATAGAAATGACTATTAACAATTCTTTATGTTCATAAATAATATATAATTCCAATCTTGGAGATTTATAAAATTTCCACAGGAACTCTATTACTTAAAAATAAGTGAACCGATTATAAAAATAATGAAAACGAACACCTCAGAACAATGAAATTCAACATAATAACTTAGAAATAAGGGTATAAATAAACTAAACAGAATTATGATAAACTTAATACATGTATAATTGGTTCTTAAATAATTTATTAATAATTATAATTTCATATTCCCGGATCTTAAGTTCAAGAGCGGAACACATTTGGACTTAAGGTAAGGGTTTTTCCACCCGAACTTCAATTTTCATTCGGGATACTTTCATTGTCTAAATACCTCAATGAAATTCTTATGTATTGTTATTTAATCCTCATATATTCTATGTGAGTATCATATATATGTTTAAAAACCAGAATCCTTCCTTATTTTATGGATAGTTACAGGTTTTAAAAGGAACATTCAAAATTGTTTCAAAAATACGAGCCCGATTCAAGGGAATTTCTCAAATTCTTACCTATTTTCAAGGGCACTCTATAATCTGTTTTTGGAAACCATTATCTTTATAAAATCACTCATTTTATTATGAAAATACTATCTTACTTCACTTCTGGTTTTATAAAAATATTTTTCCAAAAGAACTTTTCTTTTCAAAATAAAAGAGTATTTATCTCCAGAATTGCTTAATGATTTTATAAGAGTGTTTTCATCTAATTCAACACTCTTGTTGATTACATGGTATTATTGGGTTTAATAATTTATGAATTCATCTACCATATTTGATTTAATGGTTTATGACTGACTCTATTTTTGATGATCTATCCTGAAACCATTCACCATATTACTCGGAATGGTTAGTGTTTTATGTTTAATATTGGGGAAAGATCGTTACATTTCATATGATAGTTTCAATATGAATGTATATGTTGTTTATGTTTATCCCCGCTCATATGAGGAATGAATTGGACTTATTATGTGACGAGTGGGGCCCACTATAGCCCCTTGATGCATTGGTAGGTCTCATGAGACAACTAGATGTGGAATTGGCCGAGGCCTTTCCCAATGTGATATGGATTTTGGCCAAGGCCTTAATCATTAGACGTCTTGGACGAGACCATGAAAAAATGTTTCAGAATGTCGGGCATATGAACTTCCCTCATTATGAAGCAATTAATTGAAAGTTCATGTGGTTATTCGACTAGTATAATACACATGATTATGTTTTATTATGACATTATTTTCTCATCTCATATTCCCGCCATAATGTGTTCATGTTTATTGCTAAAGGAATGTGTTTTAAATTATGCACCATTTCTTATATTTATGCTATCTTCCACTATATTGCTTACTCTTACTGAGCGTTTTAGCTCACCACTTTCTTATGTTTCATTTTTCCCAGGATATGAAGAAGTAAATTATGAATGACTTGCAAGCATGATCTAGGAGGCATGATGTTGCTAGTGGAATAATTTAGTGTCGTTTTCCTTTCCACATGAAAAGTTAACTTATGTATGTAATTTGTTTCCAATAATACTAAACTACTCGGTCCTTCGGGATTTGTATTCCTTTTATGTATGCCAACATAATCAAATAAGGCACCAGCTCTGGGCAACTGGGGTTGGGTCCTTACAATTCTTATGGATTTAAACATGACAACTGGCGAGAAGGTTTCATCATAGTCAATTCCTTGTCGTTGTCTGAATCTTTTAGACACTAGCCTTGCTTTATAGGTGCTAACTTGAACTTACATGTCCAGTTTTTTCTTGAATACCCATTTGCATCCGACAGGCTTTACATAAACTGGATCATTGACCAGAACCCAAACTTGGTTCTGATACATGGAATCCATCTCAGAATTCATAGCTTCTAGCCATCTTGAAGCTTCTGAGATTTCTACTGCTTCCTTGTAGGAGAGAGGTTCATCATTTTCCAACAATAATGATTCACCATTCTCGGTGACTAGGAAACCAAATCTCTCTGGTTCTCTTAACTCTCTTGAGCTCCTACACAGTACCTGTGTTTCTGGAACCTCTTCTATGGAGACCTATGAAACTTTTTACTATACCAACTCCTGTGTATCTTAAGCATCAACTTATTCGAAGTCAATATTTCTCCCACTATCCTTTTTGAGGATGTGATCCCTCTCAAGAAAGATGGCTTGTCTGGAAATAATCACTTTCTTGTCTGAAGGGTTATATAGGTAATATCCTTTCGTTTCCTTGGGATATCTTATAAAGATACACTTCATGACCCAGGGTGCTAGTTTTTTTCCTGAGAAGGCCTTAAAAAATGCCTCGCATTCCTATACACGTGTGTGCGATAAAATGGGTTTCTTTCTATTCTATAACTCGGAGGGAATTCCATTTTCCACCTTAGTTGGTAATTAGTTTAATGTCTTTGTTGCAGTCTGTATTGCATATCCCCAAAAGGATAATGGAAGATCTGCATGACTCATCATCGACCTCACCATGTCCAAAAAAGTGCGGTTCCTCCTTTCACTAACACCATCCCACTATGGTGTATAAGGAGGAGTGAGCTAAGATAGAATCTCAGATTCCTGTAGAAGATCGATGAACTCTTGGTTTAGATATTCTCCACCTCGATCCGATCGAAGCTTATTTATCTTCTTACCAATCTGATTTTCTACTTCATTCTTGAATTTCTTAAATTTCTCTAAGGATTCTGACTTATACCTCATTAAGTAGACACATAAATATCTACTCAAATCATCAGTAAAAGTAATGAAGTAAGAATATCCACCTCTATCTTCTACTAGAAATGGTCCACACACATCTATGTGCACCAATCCTAGAAGCTCTATGGACCTCTCACCCTGTCCATAGAAAGGTGGCTTGGTCATTTTACCTTGTCAACAAGCATGGAATCTATCAAGTGGTTTTAGCTCAGTAGAGTCTAAATAGACATCTTGGTAGAGTTTTGTCAAGCACTTCTCATTTACCTGACTGAGACAATGATGCCACAACTGGGTGATGTATGAGTCATGTGAGTTTGTTTCGTCATCGATTGCCAACACTTGGTTTTTGTAATTTAGTACATACAACCCATTATTTAAATGTGTCATACCATAACATACATTGTTCTTATAAAAGAATCAACCCTTATTTCCAAACATGAAAATAAATCCATCCATATCCAAACATGATATATAAATTATTTTTTGGTAACAGTAGGAACATAATAACAGTTATGTAAAAGCAAAATCATCCCAGTTGGCAATGAGAGGTGGTAATCACTAATGGCCAATGAATCCAGCCTCACGCCATTATAAGCTCAAAGATCCAGCTCTCCTATTTCAATCTTTTTAAATATACTTGGTTACTTCATTTGAATATAGATGTGATCCCCAAAAGATGTATCTAATACCCAATGTATAGAAATGGAAAGATTACACTTGATAACAAACACACCTTTTGAATCCACACGCTTCTGGGTGCAATTCCTCTTCCAGTGGCCTGGATTTCCACATGAAAAACATACCACCTCTCGTTACTTTCCCTACCTTTGGATCTTCCCCTTCTTGGAGGGATGATTCTTGGGGGATTCAGACTGTTTATAAGTCTTTGGCCCCTTTTCCTTGTCCTTCCTTTTCTTATTCACCATAAGGACTACAGGTTTTTCATGCCCTATGTCTTTATCAACCTGACAAATTAAGTTCAGAAGTTCTGATAGACTCTTCTTATTATTTCTCATGTTATAGTTGTCAATAAAGCTAGATAAGGTCTTGGGAAGTGATGATAGGATGAGATCTGTACACAACTCATCCGAGAACATAATCCCTAATATTTCCAGGCGTTCAATGTAGCTAAGAATATTGACTACATGAGGCCCATTTGGTGCAGACTCTCCAAGATTAGTTGTAAATAAAGCATTGGAGATCTCATATCTCTCCTTCCTCGCCTTCTCTTGGTAGAGATCCTTAAGGCGATACATCATGCTATACACGTCCATGTTTTCATGTTGTTTCAAGAGCTCATTAGACATGGATGATAGCATGAAACATTGGATATATATGGAATCATCCACATGTTTCATATAGAAAGATAGTTCCTCATCACTGGCCTCTTTCCCAGGCGCAACTGGAATAGGCTCTTCTAGCACATACAATTTTTTCTCATGGAAAAGGATGACATGTAAACACCTCTACCACTCTTGGAAATTAGTGCTGGTGAGAAGGTTTTACTTCTCGAGTATGGTTCACAATGATATGTTTGAATTCATTTTTCTTTTCATTTATACAAATTAAGATGATAAAAGGTTTACTACTTTATTATGATAAAACTGAGATAAATAAATAAATTAATACTTATTAGTCTCACACTATTTTATTGAAATCCAATATCCCTCACCATTGACTTCAGAATATTCTGTTGCCTAAATATTCTAGTGGAAAAGATCCATATTGTGCTTTGAATTACCCCAAATAGGGTTAGTCAAGCAACTTGAAGGGTTTTAGGTAGGCGTTCCAAATGCCAACTGCATTAACTCCCAACTCCTTGATCCGCTGAGTGGACTCCACAATCCTAAAATCCTTTTATTTTGGATTTCCTAAACCTTTGCCACTTAGTCACACCAAGTCCTACTGTGGTAGTCAAACCTTGATGCAAACTGAGTCAAGTCAACCCAAAACCTTGAATTATAATTCCCCGATAATTGAAATCACCCCAACTAGGGTTGGTCAAGAACTTTGAACTATGGTTCGATTCTAACCCAGATTATGGAAGACTTTACCAATTTGATATTTTCTTTAATGGATTTTATCCTTATACGTAAATTTCCATTCTATTATCTTTGATTACATTCTTGTTAATATTAAGTGGGATATACTTAAGTGATTAACCATGTCTAAGATAGTATTTTACGCATAAGCCGGTCTTATTTTAGTTCCATCTTGCATGCTTATTTAATTCATTAATCGTGTGATCATGACAAAACACCCAAAATAAATAAACCATGAAACTGACAGAAATAAAATAAATGGTATGATCATGAGATTGTTCTATTGGTTAGTTTATCTAGCCATTGATAAACTATCCCAAGACCTAGGGGAGAAACACCTTGAACATTTTGGGTTCGTGTTTACAGCTTTCCACCTGTCCACCTTTGTATCTCCTTGGATTGATTTCACCTTGGCTCCTAACTTGATCCACCTCCACTATCTTGGGAGCCCCATACATTACATATGCTTTTATCTCACATACAGGTGAGGGGTAAAATGGGGGTTTACATAAAAGAAACCTTGGGTACGCATGCCCTACATATTAACGAGGAGAAGGCTCGCATGCCAACAAATTTAATTTAAATAAATAAATTAAAAGAAACCATTCACATACAAAGGTCCTGGTCTAGATCATGATCATCCATGCATGAAACGATATTTATGCATAAATAAAACGACCATTCAATTCTTTAATCATTCTTGTTTAAGATAAATCATGCTCGAATCAATTAATTATCTTTAATTAATCAATCCTTTTATCTTAATCCATTTTTCTGAATTTCCTTGATATTCTCATCCATCATAATTTTAAACAAATAAATTCATTTAAAATAATCTTTGTACGTAACTTGTACCTTGGAGGCAACCCGATGAATTCTCGTTCATTACTACCCAATGATTAGAAATGAACATTGCATAGATGTTAAATTAAACACATATATATAAAACACCTATCACGTGTTGTGTGTAAACTTTATGCCTGCAACATGGTACACATATCAAGGGTTTGTATAATATACTAATAAATTTTAATAAATCTGAGTAATTTGGATGAGTACACGGTGTGTAGTTCCGACTACATGGTGTGTACTTTTGTTCACTATCCATCCGAAGTACATGCCCGGGGACATGGCGTGTAGATGTACTTCAGAGATTTTTCGGAGTACACGGCGTGTTCAGTGGGACACACGCTGTGTAGTATCTGTGTTACACGGTTTCTAGCCGGGCGATCCATGTACATGGTACACGGTCCAACCCAAACCTGAAGGGACTACACGCCGTGTTCAGTAGACCACACAACGTATAATCTAAAAACCATGTGCCACCTGTTCCTGGTCAATACACGGTGTCATTTAAGACTTAGAAATACTCCAACACATGGCTTGATTTGGAGGACCATTCCGATACATTGAACCTAGAATACATGACATGTACTACCGAATACACGTCGTGTGTTCTTGTGTTGTACGACCGGGAATGTTTGGAACCTCCGGATGAGATCCTCTATTTTATTTTAATAAAAATTAAAAGAAAAAAATTGTTTCTATAAGGTGAACGAGAAATGAGAGAGGAGGATTAGTTCTTGAGATTTAGATTTAAAGAAAGATTAACTTGAATTGAAACAACGAAATTATTAAATGCGTAAATCACCAATGAAAAACTAAATAATTATAATCAATGATATGATCACTTTAATACAACTTATAGGTTTTGGGCATAACGGAAGCGCATTGGTGGGTGTACCCAACTTTAATTTTAGTATTAACAATGATCAATCCAAGATCCTTCACGATAATAAAACACCAGATCTTCAGAATAGAACGAAGAATGAAAAAGAAAAAGGGGAGTCTTGGAACCATAGTTAAGATCATCATATGTTGGTTATAATTAATTTAATTAATTGAAAATAATTACCTTGATGGAATTATTTCTTCGTTGATATTTCCGGTCACAATCCAATGTGATCCTTAATTGCATCATATAATCCAAGTGTAGGATTCCTCTAGTGGCGATTCACATGTGCTCCATGTATCTCTGGATGTCGCTGAAGGGATGTTTGGGTGCTAGGACGGAAGAGCCTTTGATTGCAATGTCTGGCTTCGATCGCCTTGATCCGGTGGAGGATAATCTCTCTCTCATAGCTTGAGAGAATTCTTGGAAGAAAATAATTCTCTCTTGGATTGATAGATTTCTCTAGATCTGTTGTACACAACATTAAAAAAATGGCTAGTCTAATGAGAAATATATAATTGGGATTTATTAATTACATAGAATAATAAAATGAATTAATTACCCGAAACCATTTATTCATTTCATTTAATTCTAAGTAATACCCTATGTCTAATAATAATAGTTTACTATTATTATTACTTGACACGTGCCCAGTGAATTACACCTAATATTATTTAATTAAATAAATAATATTATTTCTCATAAATTCCCAGAAAAAAAAATAAACAGTGTGTATATTTAATATACATGGCGTGTACTTTTTTTTCCATTTTTTTTTATTTTGTCCACATTTATTAGACCTTGAATAATATCTATTTATTTCTAAAATTAATATCACTGCATTAATCACTAATAAATATATTTTGTGCATAATATATTCTCTCGAATAACTAGTGTCGAAATAAATGTGATCAAACATTCTTGAATAATTATTAAACCACAGTCAGGAATAATATTTATTCAACTTGTTAAATTAATATTTAACTGAGATACTTATACACACTTAGTGTGTGACACTCTAGGCCTCTTTCTCAGTGGATTTAGGTGGAGCCTACCTAAAGTCAAATGTTAGAATCTAGAAACATACCAAGGTACCTATAGAGAATGAAGTTAACGCCTCAATGATGTGTCACCTCCTACGAATTCTTACTGTGAAATGTAATCCCTTTGTCTCGATATCTCAAATCAAGTGGGTTGCATGCTAGTGCCATCAACCCATGTGCTTGATTATTCTTTCTTTAACATTCCAGAATTGAACTTGCCCATTCATTACCATAACTGTGGATTTATTTAGGCTATATCAACTCCATCAAAGGGAATGAGATATCTACTTCCATTATGAAACATAAGGGACACATCCTTTCTCACATTATCTATTAATGTAGTATCACTCGTGATGCACCCAACGTATCATACCTCGTTGCGATTAGTGTGTCGTCACAGTTTTCGTCAATACATCTAAGTACGCAAGTTGTAATACCCATTAATAATAATCTTAAAGTCTAAGGACCAATACACACTTCCACAGATAGGAACATCCAATGACACTATGAAATGTGGATTTCCTACTGGCGGGTCTCGTTCTCATAATATCCTCATCGATATTACCAAGGGCGCACACCATGAGAAGTTGCCTCAAAATTTTATGAGTCCTCACCCTTAATGGCCTATATTATTTGTTTCCATTAAATAAAATCATCCGGCCATAGAAAATATATTCAAGAATAGTGTTATGACACTTCTGGGTTCTCATCATAGCAGGGGTCCACTATGACCCTTTAATGCAACAACTATCCTTAGGACATTATCACATGCATTGTCACGCAGAAGAACAATCAAGATGTGATAAATTATTTATTAATGAATAAAGTACAAAGTAGTTGGTTCTAGCCTACCAACTCCAACAAGCACTCCTTGTGTCAATATATTTTTCATCAAAATATTCTGTAGGCAAGATGGGAAAACCATGGGATAAATATTTTCTTATGCTTATAATAGTAGTTTCTAGCCCAATTTTCTCTAGTTTGATCTATTTCTTAGTAGGACCACTGCCATGTGAAAAGAATCATGAAACTATGAGATCGTGTCAACTTTGTGGGAATATCTTAAATCTCCTCGAACATTGGCATGATCTTGGCCTAAGACTGCCAATATACCCACCATCCAGTAAAATTGTGGAATGATCACTCTCATGGTGGATTTAAAATCAAATCTTTTGGTGGTACTAACAAAACTAAAGAGTGAACCTCCCTACAGTAAGGTTAGTGTACCATAATGGATGTAGTAAACTAGAAACCAAGTGAATAGATCACATGCTCCAAATTCGATCACCAAAAGTCACTTATGCCTTAAATTCAAGTTCCCATTATACACTAGAACCTCTACTACATAAGTCATATCCTGTCCAACATCAATTAAAACCATGAAAAATTTCAAATGATGAGAATTTCCCTATATTTTTCCTACCTTCTCAATTGATATAGAAGTATCTTTAAGGTACCCATGGCTGTCAGGAAAAATTGGGGCCAATTTTTTTCCCAGAATCATGCCATATATGGTTTCAACAGGCGTTGATCTTACAGCCTTCTAGACAAAAGAGTAGCATCTTCCTGTGTTTAGTCCATGTCTGGAGCCCGCTTGAGTGAAACAGTATACTATAATCATCACCAATGGAAACTCTACATGTGAAGGAGTAAAACCAGAGTTAAAATCCATAGAATGCGCACTGCCCCGTCCTTTAGTGGAAGGACTAGAATATTCAACAACAGTAAACACTACTTCCATAGCTAAAAAATTAGGTTTATATTGTTAGACCTTATGATATAGTGGTGTTTGATCTTCGAAGCCTCCCTTTCACCCCCCTATATCTGCAGTTTTTGTTAGTAGTCTTGCATAGCTCCCAACTGCTGCTGGTTGTACTACTCGCGATCCCTTGTTTCTAGCCCCAATAACCACATTTTCTATTTTGAACCGCTTTTCCATCTCATATGTTTCCTCAGACTCAAAATTAATTTACTTATCACCCACAGTAATAAATTCATCAAGCTTAAACAAACTAAAATTCGGTCCAACGTATACCGCAATAAGCCGTTCTGGACTGTTTTCAATCTATTCATCTAGCTCTTCATTATTGATCATTTTCTGTCTAGCTTGAAAAATCCTCAAACCTTATGTCTCTCCATTATCAATCATTTGATCCACTTACATGCTAAAATATGGATTATATATTACCTTGTTAGGACTTACTGGTTTTTTTTCAAGCAGCTTCTCCTTTGCAGGATTGCTACCAAACGTACATGCAACAACTTTGTCACCCCAATTTCTAGAATCAGAGCAATGAGACTATTGCGACTCCAGCTCTTGTGCTTCCTCTCACAAGAACATCAACTGTTCTTTTACATTCGTAAGCATTTCTTGTATCATATCTTCCTAAGCCTTCATAAATCGTACCTCTGTAGAAAAATCCAAATCCATTCCTAAAAGCCTCATACTGCTTATACGGAGAAGGAATAGAACTAACTATTTCTTCTTCCAAATATTGTCCAAAAACATTTCAACCACACACCCTGCAAATTCCACCTAGGTGATGTATGGTTTTATGACTTCTACATTGTGTTGGACACCACTGTTCACTGATACTGTCCAACTCTATTTGTCGCAACAAATATTTGGATCTCTTCATAATGTGTGTCTCCCTTCTACAATCACGACACTCAACAACCTGATGATTGAGTTTCCCAACTATAATTCTGTTCTCCTGTGATTTCTTCACTTCTCTCATCCTGTCGTTCGACCTATCTCATGAGTTCCCAACGATTCGTGTCACACAGTAGGAAAGAAACCGAAGAAAGAGGAAGAACCTACACTGCAACACACCAGCGTTTTTCTTATCAGTAGAAACTTCTCTCTCCAGCATCTATAAAGATCGGGTCATCTTCCCTCGAATGATGTCCCGATTAGATCACACTACGATCGTCCATAGTGCTGTTTGTCTCTCCCACCTTTTTCCCCAGCAGAGTTGCCAAAATGTTATGTAATAATTGTGTGTGAGAGAGAAAAGACAAGTAAAACAATATTTATTATTGTAGTAGTCTAATTACAGGAGTACAATAGGGATAGAGAGAAGTATAGATGTGGAGGAAGGAGAAGATGAAGGTAAGAGGCTCCCAAGAAGACCACTTCCAAAGGAGTAATCCAGTCATCCCATAGACCGACTTGTGCAGCATCTCCCAAGCTGAGCATGAAGCAGTAGAATATTTTGTATCCTTCTCTCCCACTGCCTCCTATTTATTCTCCTAACTACCAGCAAACAAACCCACAGGTTAATGGACATCGGTTAATGGACATCGGTTAAAGCATCACCATGAGAGGATTCACAATCCTGAATCAACATTGAATTCCACTGGACCCCCAAATTCTCCAGTCGACCTACCACTAGATGGAGATGGCAACCCGCCAAATCCAAACCAGGGGGCACCTCTTTCCCTTCAACTCTCTCTATCTCTTCCTCTCTCTACCTCTTTCTTCTTATTCCTCTCTCTTTCATTTTTTACCACTTTCTTTATCAAAACCTTTATTTTTCACTTTCTCTTTTGTGTGGGTGTATCATTATTAAAAACTAAAAAAAAACCTAAACAAAAAAAAGCATCATAACAAAATATATATATATATATAAATAAAGTTTCATGATCACTCACCTTCAAATTTTCAAATTTTGTCCAACCATTTTGGGGAGTTAACAGACATGTTTTCACCTCATAAAATTTTGTATTTTCATCGTGACTTTGGATAAAGAATTTTGTGTCAAAATTAAAAAATTTTGAATGCTCAATTTTTGATTTGGAAAATGATTTTCCCAAACCATGAGGAACAAAATTTGATTTCATGCCAAGGACACCTATGGCCATCTTTTCAAAATGTGTGTTTTCACCCCCATTTTGAGTCTTGAGTTTGTGGACCTTCAAGCTGAATTTCCTACTTTAGTGTGCATTAATATGATAGAGGCATTTTTTGTACCACATGAGAATCAAAATAGCCAAATAGCCTCCAATTTACCTTAAATTAATCCTCCTTTTGAAATCCCTTCGAGCCTATGAAAACCTTTTCTTTGATAGCCACATTAAAATCCCAATACCTTTTCCCACACAATATCAACATGGATTTTTATTGCATAATTTTTTGAAATTTAAGTGTGGGGGGGATGTATTTAATTATGGGTACCCTTTGTTGATTTCACCCTGTTATTATATACTTGAGGGAAATCATCCATTTCAGTGTGGGGGAGAGGTTGTCATTCAGTGTGTTTTGGGAAATGTAATGTACTTTCATTTATGTAATTTTTTAAATATTATTAACAAGTGTTAAAAAAAATGAAAAAAATAAAAAATGGGTTGTTTCTTGGGTAGGTCAAAAATCACTCTTCCTCAACCTTTGATCTTGTTATAACTATTACAATTAGAGTCGTGAGGAGATCAATCATGGGTTGGGATATGAGTGTGAGATCTTTTCCAAGTTAAACTTTCGAAAAAAGAAAAAAAAAGGAAAAAAAAGAACACTTGCATTATATTCTTATGCCATTGGGAGAGGTTTTGTGTTTTGTAAATATTTCATCTTCTCATCCCCTTCAATTTTTTTCCTCTATTGTGTCTTTATTCACACAATAATTCTCTTGTAAATATGTGTTTTCATTTCCTTCCATGTTTTATTTCAAAAATAAATGTGCATTTCTTTTTTTATGTTAGTGTTTTACCCCTATTCTTCTCTCTCTTGGAAATTATATTCCTACCATCACATAGCCATAGAAAAAACCCTTAAAAATACCACTTGATTCTTGTGCACTTTGGATAGGGATTGGAAGCTGAGAGATCTTTCAAACTCTAATATTTTCACTTTTGGTTGGTGAAAGAGTGAACCTCCACAAATTATTTTTATCATCTTGAGAGGTGTGAGTTTTGAGTGTCCACATTTTCCATTTCTAAATTTGAGCCTGAAAAAATGAATTAGTTTTGGAACATTGTTTCTGTAAAAATTTTTGGTGGAATTCAAAATGGATAAGTGAAATAGTCTAAACCTCCCCTGATTGGAGAAAACAAAATTTTAATATTTTTTGGCGAGTGAAAATGATTTTGTTATGTTTTTATATTTGTTGCACATGAGGACATGAACAAGACTAAGTGTGGGGGAGTTGATGTTTTTAATATTTTCATGACTTTTTATATACCCCATTTACTTATTTTATATGAAATGTGCATAATTTGTGTGAAATATTAATGTTTTAATACTAAGTATAATTTTTGAGAATTTTTAGAAGTAGTCCAATTGAGTCAGTTTACTATTTTATTTATAACTCTCACCCTACTGATTCAAATTATGTGGTTCTTTTTTTAGGATTACTTATTCAATTTCTCACATATCATTAGAAGGAATCATAGGCCAATTCTACCATTTGAAGGCTCATATAGTCAACACAAGAAGACCCAAAGAATTTGTGATGAAACTGGACCATCAATGATGATTGAGTTACTGGTCTAAATCCCGAAGCCCAAATTTTATGAAACTCCACAATATGTTCTAGATTATCCAAATAAATCATGGATAACAATTTTAAGGTCCAAATACAAGAACAAGGGCCCCAAATAATTCCTTGAAGTCCATACCACCATTCTGGCCGGGAATTAAAATCCAGAAACTATTAATGACATATCTCATGATGTAATCGTCAAATCGAGATGAGATTTTTCAGTGTGAAAGAGGAGATATTGGTGGAAGACTTTGTTGAAGAAATAATTCATCTTTGAAGGAATATTCTTATTCATAAACCCTTTTATATTATGGACTTCAAAAATACTAGATTGAAATGGACAGATTAAAATTTCTTCATCAACTGACCATAACTTTGGCTACATAGGTTAAAATTCCTCCAAATTTTGAGAGTAGTCGTCCAACATCATTATTTACAAATTTTAATAAGGAAATATCTATAGATTCTTCTGTCTGGATGTCCAAATTGTCGATCCAAGTGGAGTGAAAGATTGGGAATGCAAACATTCCACTTCCTTGGGCTATAAATACATCCCCCTCATATCCTTCAAAGGGGTTGGCATTTCAGGAAGTTGCTCAATGCTAATGCCAAAGCTCAAAATTCTTTATCTAGAGCTCTATTTATAAAATTTGATCTATATGAAGGTGATGAACTACACTAGTTCCAAGTCTATGTGGGATAAACTGGATAATATATATATAGGTGACAACAAAGTGAAGGAAACTAAGCTTGAAATGTTTCACAATAATTTTGATGACTTAAAAATGTTCTTGAATGAAATGTAAATGGGTTCTTCAACCGAATCACTATGGGTGTTAGAGGTATTTGAGGACTGGGTGAAGAGATAAAAAATATTGATATTGTGAAAAAGATCATGTAGAGACTACCACCTCTTTATAATATGAAGGTATTAGCCCTTGAAGAGAGGAACTTCTATTAGGGAGGTTGGGGGCTAGGTGTCAATATATCCAACCATTCAAGACTTATTATATAAGGAAGTGGTCTGTCACTAATATTGAAGGGTAGGATGGTAATTCCCCTTTTAACAGGAAGCAATTAGTAAACTGTTTATTAATCAGGGGAGGGGGGTATTGGGAAAACAGTACAACTGAAGTTGGAGGAGGCCACAACCTTGGCTCTTTGAGGATATTCCAGGTGAGTCTTCTTGTTATGTAACAATTGTGAGAGAGGGAGAAAAGAGAATTAAAATGGTATTTATTGATGTAGCAGTAGAATTACAAGAGTAAAATAGGGAGAGAGAGAGAAGTATAGGTGTGGAGGAAGGAGAAGATGAAGGTAGGCAGCTCCCTGGAAGACCACTTCCAGAAGAGTAATCCAGTCCTCCCAAGGACCGGCTCGTGCAACATCTCCCAAGATGATCATGAATCTGTAGAATATTTTGTATCCTTCTCTCCCACTACCCCCTATTTATTCTCCTAACTGCCAGAAAACAAACCCGTAGCTGGCTATAACAAACTAACAACTGGATGTAACAAACTCACAACTGGAATCTAACAAACTGACAGTTGATAGCTAACAAACTGACAGTTGGAAGCTAACAAACTGACACAAGTACAACCCACATTTGGGCATCCCCCCTATATTCCTAACAATTTCCTCCCACCTAAAAACCACCTTGTCCCCAAGGTGGACCAAAAACAGCTCTGATCGGCTGTTTGTTGGTATGGTATCCCTCGACTCATCATTACTTCTAGCACAACTCACTCCATATCCTGTAGTGGGCCACGCCACAACAGAGCTCGCCATTGAAAAAATAAGGCTCAAGTGCATGCCCCTGAGAACAATTGAAGCCTTATGTTCTTCCCAAGCGGTATTCAGCTGATCAAACCCATCAATCATGATATCCCATTGTGATTTGTAACCAGAAATAACCATCTTTTTTGGTCTCTTAAACTTAGTATTAGCAGAACCATAAACCAGTCTCATGGTGGCAATTTCCCTTATGGTGGGATTATTTTTCCTTTCACCCATTTTTGCCTCTTCTATAGATTTTTGCACTACAACTTCAATCTGGTTCAAGAATTCCCCAGTTCAACAAATGAAAAACCTTTGTAGAGTAATTTTCTTATCATCGTGGCCTTTAGTGCCACCCGACAGTTCAATTTCAGTTTCAGTTTCCCACTTTCCACTAATGCTGTAAGCTAAAATCTGGTTAGATTTGTAGGTTCCAGGCGCAGCGGAAGCGTGTTGGTGGGTGTACCAAACTTTAATTTTAGTGTTAACAAAGATCAATCTGAGATCTATCACAATAATAAAATGCTGGATCTTCAAAATAGAACGAAGAATGAAAAATAAAGAGGGGAGTCCCAGAACCATAGATAAGGTCATCATATGTTGGTTATAGTTAATTTAATTAATTCACAATAATTACCTTGATGGAATTATTTATTCGTTGATGTTTCTAGTCACGATTTTATATGATCCGTCATTGGATCGTAGAATCCAAGTGTAAGATTCCTCAAGCAGTGATCCACACGTGCTCCACATATCTCTAGACGTCACCAAAGGGATCTCCAGGTGCTAGCACGGAAGAGCCTTCACTTGCAATGTCCGACTTAGATCACCTTGATCCGATGGAGGAGGATCTCTCTCTCATAGCTTGATAGCGTTCTTGGAAGAAAATAATTATCTCTTAGCTTGAGAGCTTTCTCTAGATCCGTTGTGCACAACCACAAAAAATGGCTAGGCTAATGAGAAATATATAATTAGGATTTTTTAATTACATAGAATAATTTAATGAATTAACTACCCGAAAGCATTTATTCATTTAATTTAATTCTTAGAAATACCCATGTCTAATAATAACAGTTGACTATTATTATTAATTTACATGCTCCCAAGGAATTACACCTAATATTATTTAATTAAATAAATAATATTATTTCTCATAAATTCCCATAAAAAAATACACGACATGTATATTTAATATACACGACATGTAATTTTGTTTTTCTATTTTTCTTTATTTCCTCCACCACATTTATTAGACCTTGAATAATGGATATTTATTTATAAAATAAATATCACTACATTACTAGCTAATAAATATATTATTTTGTGCATAATATATTCTCTCGAATAACTAGTGTCGAAATAAATGTGATCATAAATTCTTGAATAATTATTAAACCATAGTCGAGAATAATATTTATTCAACTTTTTAAATTAATATTTAACTGAGATACTTAGACACACTTAGTGTGTGACCCTCTAGGCCTCTTTCTCAGTGGCATTAGGCGGAGCCTGCCTAAAGTCCAAGGTTAGCATCTAGAAACACGCCAAGACACCCATAGAGAAAAAAGTTAACGCCACAATGACGTGTCACCTCCCACGAACACTTACCGTGTAATGTAATCCCTTTGTCTCGATATCTCAAATCAAGCAGGTTGCATGCTAGTGCTATCAACCCATGTGCTAGATTATTCTTTCTTTGACTTTCTAGAATTGAACTTTCCCATTCCCAACCATGGACATGGATTTATTTAGGCTATATCAATTCCATCAAAGGGCCTGAGATATCTACTTATGTTATGGAATAGAAGGGACAAATTCTTTCTCATATTATCTATTAATGCAGTATCACTCGTGACACACCCAACGTATCCTACATCACTGCGAATAGTGTGTCATCACGGTTTTCATCAATACATCTAAGTGTGTTAGTTGTAATACCCATTAATAATAATATTAAAGTCTAAGGACCAATACCCACGTCCAAAGATAGGAACATCCAATGACACTATGAAATGCGGATTTCCTACTGGTGGGTCTCGTTCTCATAATATCCACCTCGATATTACCAAGGGAACACACTATGAGAATGTGCCTCAAATTTTTATGAGTCCTCACCCCTAATGGTCTGTATTATTTGTGTCCCTCAAATAACATCATCCGTCCATAGAACATATATTCAAGAACAGTGTTATGGCACTTTCGGGTTCTCATCAGAGCAAAGATCCTATATGACCCTTTAATGAAACAACTATCCATAGGACATTATCACATGTATTTTCACGTAGAAGAACTATCAAGATGTGATAAATTATTTATTAATGAATAAAGTACAAAGTAGTTGGTTCTAGGCCACCAAATCTAACAGACTCCCACTTGGACTAGAACCAACTGCTAACAAATTTTAACCCGCTAGCTCTCACATGATATTCATGCTTCAGCTGGGATAGGATTTTAGTCATGGGGTCCACCACGTTCTCTTCCATGGACACTCTGCTCACTGCAACTTCACCCCTTTGATTGAAATCTTTCAAGTGGTGATACTTCAGGAGTATGTTCTTTGTCCGTTGATGTGACCTTGGTTCTTTTGAAAGAGCCACCGCTGTAGTATTATCACAATATAATGTGATAGGATATTTACTGCCAGGCACCACATCAAGCTCCTGGAAAAAGTTCTGAATCTAGATGGATTCCTTGGATGCATCATAAGCCACTATATATTCGGACTCCTATGTAGAATCAGTGAAAACTGATTGCTTTGAACTCTTCCAGCTCACAGCTCCTCCATTGATATATAAAACATATCTAGATTATGACTTCAAATCATTCTGGTCTGTTTGAAAACCAGTATCAGCATATCCTCTGATGACAAACTTCTCATCTCCTCCATACACCAGGAACATATCCTTAGTTCTTCTCAGATACTTAAGGATAGTCTTTACAACAGTCCAATGTTTTTTTCATTGATCTGCTTTATATTTTCCTACCATGCTAAGTGTATAGGCAACATCAATCATGGTACATAACATGTCATACATGATGGATCCGATAGCCAAAGCGTATGAGATCTTACTCATTCAATCTTTCTCTTATTGTTTCTGAGGATACATTTTCTTAGAAAGATGTAAGCCATGTGACACTGGAACCAATCCTCTCTTGGATTGTTCCATACTAAATGTATTTAGTATCTGGTTAATATATGTACCCCGACTTAGTCCAAGCAGCCTCTTGGATCTATCACAAATGATCTTGATCCCTAGAATGTAGGCTACTTGACCCAAGTCCTTCATGGAGGAACACTTGTTCAACTAGTCCTTAACTGAATGCAAGACTGGTATATTATTTCCAATATTTAACATGTCATCAACATATACTACTAGGATAACAACCACATTCCCATTACACGACTTATAAACACATGGATCACATCTGTTCTTAATGAAACCAAATTCCTTTATGGATTCATCAAATCTAATGTTCCATGACCTGGATGTTTTCTTTAATCCAAAAATAGATTTCTTCAAATTGAAAACCTGTTTGGCTTCACTTGGTGTCACAAAACCTTCTGGTTTTGTCATATAGACATCTTCCCGAAGGTTCTCATTAAGGAATGCTGTTTTGACATCCATTTTCCAGATCTCATAGTCATGGTAAGCTAATATGGAAAGTAGGATTCTTGTAACACCACAAGGTTTTGAAAATAAATATAGAATGAAATTTTATAATCTATCCATTAAACACAACTTTTCCTCTTCAATGTTTTGAATTTCGAAAAATGGTCATCTAGAGTTGTGTTCAGTAAGTCATTTGGAGTCTGATAGAACAAACTTGATTTTTGGTGAATAGTAACACACCCTTATGAATAGTAATATGAATAGTAATATGACCCTTATGAATAGTAAATATTAATAATATTTTATTTTCTTAAGGAAATAAGATAATGAGATCTTACTTAGTTTTTCAATGAGAAATAAAACTAATTACACTTTAAGATTGTTATTTTTCAAATTAACTATGACCTTATTTAAAAATTAAATTAATAATATTTAGAAAATTATTTTTGAAAAAATGGATTTCAATTTTGAATTCTACACATCGAAAAATGGTAGGGGTGAATTTTTGGTATTTTTCTCAAATTCTTGAAATTTTGATGAATAGTGAAATACGATAAAATACTGTATATACAAATTATCAGTTAAATACACTATTTATGACATCACAAGTGGTTCAAGGCCACTTGGTCTGAAATAAAATGCACTTATTACTATTAGGGGTCACATGAACCAACACTATTGGTTTTATTGAGGGAAATAATAAAATAATGAATTAAATATTCAAAATTTACTCCTGTCCTCCACTATAAAAACCGCTCACCGGTACCTCTTCTCTTCACTCATCTAAGCCTTAAATATCCTCAAAGTTCTTCCCAATTACCATTCCCTAGTCTCTCCCCACGTCCAAGAAGCTTCTGGTTTTTCCAAAAGACCAAAACCCCTTCCCCTAAGGAGTTTCTCAAGGAGGTTATTTCAAGAGGTAAAGCACCCTTCTTTTTCATTTGGTTTCATTTCAATTTATCTTATTTTGCTATCCTCTCCTCACCTCCTCTGTCCAAATGATCATTATAACTCTATTATCATCTATATACTAGAATTATATCATGTGAATGGAAGAACCATCATAAATATTCTTACTCCCTCCCTTTTATTTTTTATAAACGAAATCAATGTCCATGAGGTTCCAATTTATAGCCTTCATGGACGATGAAGTTTTGTTCCTCAATTTATTCTTCATTACTGGTCATGAAACCATATTTATGGTTTAACCAGACTATATAATATGTATTATAACATAATTAATATTCAGGAACCATAATATTTACATATAATTAAGTTATATGTCAAAACTAGTTCATAATAATCCAAATACTGTCGAATAATCGAAGTGGTTGTCATCTAATGATTCTTCCTCATTACATGTAACCAAATGATAGAAATGAACATTAAAAATTATTTATGTCCATAAATAATATATAATTCAAATCTTGGAGATTTATAACCTTTCCACATGAACTCCATTACTTAAAAACAAGTGAACCGATTATAAAAATAATGAAAACGAACACCCTAGAACAATGAAATTCAATATAATAACTTAGAAATAAGGGTATAAATGAACTAAACAGAATTATGATAAAATAAATACATTTCTAATAGGATCTTAAATAATTATAATTTCATATTCTAGGAGCTTAAGTTCTAGATCGGAACACGTTTGGACTTAAGGTAAGGGTTTTTCCACCCAAACTTCCATTTTCATTAGGGATACTTTCATTGTCTAAATACCTCAATGAAATTATTATGTATTGTTATGTACTCCTCATATATTCTGTGTGTGTATCATATATATGTTTACAAACCATAATAATTCCTTATTTTATGGATAGTTACACGTTTTAAAAGGAACATGCAAAATTGTTTCAAAAATACGAGCCGATTCAAGGGAATTTCTCAAATTCTTACCTATTTTTAAGGGCACTCTATAATCTATTTTTGGAAACCATTATCTTTATAAAATCACTCATTTTATTATTAAAATACTATCTTACTTCAAATCTGGTTTTATACAAATATTTTTCCAAAATAACTCTTCTTTTCAAAATAAAAGAGTATTTATCTCCAGAATTGCTTAATGATTTTATAAGAGTGTTTTCATCTAATTCAACACTCTTATTGATTCCATGGTATTACTGGGTTTAAAAATTTATGAAGCCATCTACCATATTTTATTTAATGGTTTATGAATGACTCTATTGTGGATGATCTATCCTAAAACTATTCACCATATTACTCGGAATGGTTAGTGTTTTATGTTTAATGATTGGGGAAAGATAGTTACATTTCATATGATAGTTTCAATATGAATTTATATGTTGTTTATGTTTATCCCCGCTCATATGAGGAATGTATCGAACTTATTATGTGATAGGTGGGGCCCACTATATCCCCTCTATGCATCGGTAGGTCTCATGAGACAACTCGACGTGGAATTGGCCAAGGCCTTTCCCAATGTGATATGGATTTTGGACGAGGCCTTAATCACTAGAAGTCTTGGCCGATGCCATGAAAAAATGTTTCAGAATATCCGGAATATGAACTTCCCTCATTATGAAGAAAGTGATTGAAAGTTCATGTGGTTATTCGACTAGTAGAATACACATGATTATGTTTTATTATGGAATTATTTTCTCAGCTCATATTCCTGCCATAATGTGTTCATATTTATTGTTAAAGGTATGTGTTTTCAATTATGCACCATGTCTTATGTTTATGCTATCTTCTGCTGTATTTCTTACTCTTACTGAGCATTTGAGCTCACCCATTTCTTATGTTTCATTTTTCACAGGATATGAAGAAGTAAATTATGAATGACTTGAAAGCATAATCTAGGAGGCATGATGTTGCTAGTGGAATAATTTAGTGTCATTTTTCATTTCCATATATAAAGTTGAACTTATGTATGTAATTTTTTTTCCAATAATACTAAACTAATCGGTCCTTCGGGATTCGTATTCCTTGTATGTATGCCAACATAATCAAATAATTCACCGGCTCTGGGCAACTGGGGCCAGGTCTTTAGAGTTGGTATCAGAGGAAGTTTAGTAGAATACTTGGAAACTAGATTTAGAAAACATAGAATTAGGGAAGAGTCCCTAATTTAGTATTTGAGGATATACATACAATAACATCCTGGTATTTTGGTAAGGAATAGATTATGTGGATCTTTCAAGCAATACATCCCTGTCTGGATATGAGCAGGTAGAGGCGGCTCTGACACAGATGTATCTAGGGGTAAAACCTAAAAACACCACTTTGAATTAGACTCGAACGAGAACTAGTGCATGACAATGGGCCTTTCTGCACTCTTGGTTATGACACTCCCTAGGGATATGCTTAGGATAATTAACATTTTCTTTACAAACCATTATGAAGGATTGAAATGTAAAATATTCCTCAAAGAAACCATATTTGTGAATATGGGATTATCCACACGTAGGATCTCAATTTTTCTGAGTATTTTTAAGTTAAGATTATACATTATGATTCATAACCTAATCTAGTGTATGCCATTATCTAGATATGGTGCCTAGTGGACGGAATGGAAATCACACAAATGAACGTGTCCCCTGTAGGGATTTTCCTCCGATGCAAGATAATTATGTTGGATCTGGTGCTATGACTGGTGCTGAGAAATTCATAACTATACTGGGACAACTTACTCAGGTTATGAATAATAACCTTACCCGTATGGAGCGTCTGGATCCACCACATGGAGGAGACATGCTAGATCTCTTTATGCGACAACAACCTCCATTATTCAATGGGACTACAAACTCATTTGTAGCAGAGTAGTGGGTATGTTCCCTTGAGAAGATATTTCTTGCTTTGGGATGTAATGAAAGAGATATGGTTGTCATGGAAGTATATAATCTATCGGGATATGCAGATCAATGGTGGTCATTAATCCAAAACACAAAGGAAGAGGAAGAGATAGAAGAGATGGAATGGAGGGATTTTAAAGAAATCTTATTAGAAAAATATTTACCTCATGAGCAGCGAGAAGATATGGAGAGACAATTCTTAAATCTAAGGTAGAAGAAAGATGAGAATGTTACAAGGTACGAAGCTAACTTCACAGGATTAGCAAGACATGCTATAGACTACATATGAAATCAAAGGAGCAAAATTGATTGATTCTTTGATGGCCTAAAGCCATTCCTCTGGTGGGCACTGGTCTCCCAAAGTTTTTCATCATATGAGGATATAGTTTCATGTGCCATCAAGACAGAAAAATAATTCTCTAAGTCTTATGACTTTAAGGGAAAGCAAGAAAAGAAGAGGGCTGCTAAAAACCCTGGGAAAGGAAATAAGGAAACGGGGAAGAAGGGAAGAGTTGAATTTCCACCATGTGACAATTGTGGAAAGAAACACCCTGGTGAATGCTTAAAAGGAAAAGGAGTATGATACAAATGTGGTCATAAAGGCCATCTTGGTGGTGATTGAAAAAGGAAGAAGGAATCCAATGATGTTCAATGCTAGTGTTATTTGGAGATGGGATACTATGCTAATGATTGTCCAAAACGTCAAGGAAATATGAAACAGAAAGTACTAAGGGATCAAGGAAGAGCTTATGAAATCACAACTACAGAGGTTAAAGTTTCTAATGACGTGGTGGAAGGTACTTTAATTGTTTACTCAAGTTTATCCAATGCTTTATTTGATTCTGGATCATCGCATTGTTTCATATCTTCCCAGTTTTATAAAAAAATTAGATATTTACAATTTGATTTAACAAGGGAGTTTTCAGTCAAAACTACTAAGGGAAGTATGATTGCTACATAGTTCTGTGAATCAGTTCCCATTAGGGCATATAAATGTTCTTTATCTACTGATCTCATCATCATACCCATGATTGAATTTGATATAATCCTCGGTATGGATTTTCTTTCAGAACATGATGAAAAAAATTTATTATAAGAAGAAGGAGGTTACGATTTTTGATGACGATGATAAAGAACACCTTATCTTTAGAGAAGAATCATCATCACCTAATTCTTATCTAGATCCACCCCTATTAGCTCAAATAAATTCAATTATTAAGGAGGAAGAGAATGAAATAACTATGGGCGAGGAAAGGAATGTTCAAATAGAGGATGTACCCATTGTGAGAGAATATGTTCATATGTTTCCAGAAGATTTACCTGGACATCCTCTAGAATGAGAAATTGAGTTTTCCATTGATTTAATTCATAGTTCAAGGCCCATATCTAAGAACCCTTATATAATGGCCACTTTGGAATTAGTGGAACTAAAGAAACAACTAGAGGAATTGAGTAATAAGGGATTTATTTGCCCTAGTGTTTCTCCATGGGGACCCCATGTCCTTTTTGTTAAGAAGAAAGATAGATCTATGAGGTTATGTATCAACTACATGGAGATCAATGATATAACAATAAATAAAAAGTATCCCCTACCTAACATTGATGATTTATTTGACCAACTACATGTAGCTCAATACTTTTCAAATATTGACCTTTGATCTGGATATCATCAGTTGTGTGTGAAGAAGGAAGACATTCCAAAAACAGAATTTCAAACCAGGTACGAGCATTATGAGTTTACAGTGATGCCTTTTGTATTGAATAATGCACCCTATGTATTCATGGATCTAATGAAAAGAGTTTTCAAGGAATATCTCGATGATTTTGTAGTGGTATTTATTGATTATATCTTGGTATACTCAAAAATCTACGAAGATCATGAAAATCACTTGCGCATTATCCTGATGACTATTAGAAGACATGAATTATATGGGAAGTTTAGCAAGTGTGAATTCTGGCTTCAAGAGATTTCTTTTCTTGGCCATATTGTCTCCAAGGATGGAATACTAGTTGATCTTTTGAAGACAAAGTCAATCCAAGATTGGACCACACCAACAAACATAACTTAGGTATGTAGTTTTATTGGCTTAGTAGGTTATTATCGGTGTTTCGTGCAAAATTTTGCTCGACTGGATAACCCGCTAACAAAGCTCACACGTAAAGGGGTTAAATTTGTTTGGACAAAATATTGTTAAGAATGTTTCAAAGAACTAAAGAGAATATTAGTCAATTCTCCTATATTGACTCTACCATCGGGGAATGACGAGTTTGTTATTTATAGTGATGCTTCAAAGAAAGGACTTGGTTCTGTACTTATGAAAAATGATAGGGTTATTACTTATGCATCACGACAACTAAAAATTAATGAGCAAAACTATCCTACTTGTGATCTTGAGTTAGCTGCTATAATATTTTATTTGAAAATATGGAGACATTATCTCTATGGTGAAAAATGTGATATTTATACCGATCACAAGAGTTTGAAGTATATTTTCTCACAGAAAGAACTCAACACGAGGCAAAGGAGATGGCTTTAACTACTCAAGGATTATGATTTCACAATACACTACCACCCGGGGAAGGAAAATAAGGTAGAAGATGCTTTGAGTAGAAATAATCATGGAGTTTTGAAAAATATGAGAGTTGAAAGGGATTCTATTTTAATGGATCTAGTAAAGATGGATATGGGAATAACCATGGAAGGTGAATCATCAATGCTTTTTCAAATGGTTTCCAAACTATCTTTACTATAAAGGATAAAAAGTTCCCAGGATGATGATGAGGAGTTTCAAAAGAAGATTAAAGCTGTGAATGATGGGAGATTGAGTGACTTCATATATGAAGATGGAATTTTGAAATTTGGGAAGAGACTTTATGTTCCTGATATACCTGATCTAAAAAGAGAATTGTTGGATGATGCTCATAGTTCCAATTTCTCTATACACCCAGGTAGCACTAAGATGTATAGATATTTGAAGGAACATTTTTGGTGGGAAAACATGAAGAGGGAGATTTTTGATTTTGTTTCAAGATGTATGGGTTGTCAACAAGTGAAAGCTAGAAGGAAACGGCTTGGAGGAGTATTGCAACCTCTTCCCATACCTGAGTGTAAATGGGATAATATCATGATGGACTTTTTCGTGGGACTACCAAAGACTCCTAGAAGGAACGATGCAATATGGGTCATTGTTGATCATCTTACCAAGTCAGCACATTTTCTTGTTATAAGAGAGGATCTACCACTTGACTTCATGGAGTACCCCTATTTATTGTTTCTGATCATGATCCACATTTTACATCATGATTTTGGAAGAGTCTTCAGAAGGACCTAGATACTGATCTTCTTTTGAGCACTTCCTACCACCCACAAACTGATGGACAATCAGAACGGACTATTCAAACATTGGAAGACATGTTGAGGTCTTTTTCACTTGATTTTCAAGGCATGTGTGATCATTATTTAGCTCTCGTAGAATTTTCCTACAATAATATCTTCCATTCAAGTATTCAGATGACACCCTATGAAGCATTATATGGGAGGAGATGTCGTACACTAACTTTCTGGGATGATGTCGGTGGAAGAAAACTCATAGGCCCAAAACTTGTGGAGGAAATGACAGAAAAGGTGAAGGTAATCCAAACCCACATCAAAGCATCTCAAAGTAGGCAGAAGAGCTATGCTGACAACCGAAGGAAGGATTTGAAATTTCAGGTAGGATATCATGTTTTCTTGAAGGTATCTCCATGGAAGGTAGTTATACGTTTCAGTAAGAAAGGTAAATTGAGTCCCAGGTACATAGGGCCTTTTGAAATTCTGGACCGAATTGGAGCCGTAGCTTACCATTTGGCAATGTCGCCAAGTCTCTCCAAGGTTCACAATGTTTTCCACGTGTCAATGTTAAGAAAGTACATGCCAGACCCAAAACATGTACTCACTTATGAAGAAGTATAACTTGAGCCCAATCTATCTTATTGTGAAGAGCCTATCAAGATTCTTGATACTAGAGAACAATTATTGAGAAATCGGACGACTCGATTGGTAAAGGTTCTATGGAGGAACCATAAGACGGAGGAAACAACATGGGAGCCTGAGGAGCTTATGTTAAAGACATACCCAAATCTTTTTAGGTAATATTTTGTGAATTTCGAGGATGAAATTTTTGTGAGGAGAGAATGTAACACCCCAAGGTTTTGAAAATAAATATAGAATGTAATTTTATAATCTATCCATTAAACACAACATTTCCTCTTCTATGTTTTGAATTTTGAAAAATGATCATCTAGAGTTGTGTTCCGTAAGTCATTTGGAGTCTGATAGAACAAAATTTATTTTTAGTGAATAGTAAAATACTCTTATGAATAGTAATATGAATAGTAATATGACCCATATGAATAGTAAATAATAATAATATTTTATTTTCTTAAGGCAATAAGATAATGAGATCTTAATTAGTTTTTCAATGAGAAATAAAACTAATTGCACTTTAAGATTGTTATTTTTCAAATTAACTATGAACTTATTTAAAAATTAAATTAATAATATTTAGAAAATTATTTTTGAAAAATGTATTTCACTTTTGAATTATACATGTCGAAAAATGGTAGGGGTGAATTTTTGGGATTTTTTTGAAATTCTTGAATTTTTGATGAATAGTGAAATACGATAAAATACCGTATATACAAATTATCAGTTAAATACACTATTTATGACATCACAAGTGATGTAAGGCCACTTGGTTCGAACTCACATGCACTTATTACTATTAGGGGCCACATGAAACAACACTATTGGTTGTCTTGCGGGAAATAATAAAATAATGAATTAAATATTCAAAATTTACACCTCTCCTGCACTATAAAACCCCTCACCACTCCCTCTTCTCTTCACTCCTATAAGACTTTAAGCTCCTAAAATTTATGCCCAATTACCCTTCCCTAGTCTCTCCCCAAGTCCAAGAAGCTTCGGGTTTTTCCAAAAGACCAAAACCCCTTCCCCTAAGGAGTTTCTCAAGGAGGTTATTTCAAGAGGTAAAGCACCCTTCTTTTTCATTTGGTTTCATTTCAATTTATCTTCTTTTGCTATCCTATCCTCACCTCCTCTATCCAAATTATCATGATAACTCTAGTATCATATATATACTATAATTATACCGTGTTAATGGAAGAACCATCATAAATATTCTTACTCCCTCCCTTTTATTTTTTATAAACGAAATCAACGTCCACGAGGTTCCAATTTATAGCCTTCGTGGACGATGAAGTTTCGTTATTCAATTTCTTCTTAATTACTGGTCATGAAACCATATTTATGGTTGAACCAGACTATAACATATGTATTATAACATAATTAATATTCAGTAACCAGAATATGTACATATAATTAAGTTATATGACAAAACTAGTTCATAATAATCCAAATACCGCCGAATAATCGAAGTTGTTGTCATCTATTGATTCTTCCTCATTCCATGTAACCAAATGATAGAAATGACTATTAAAAATTCTTTATGTTCATAAATAATATATAATTCCAATCTTGGATATTTATAACATTTCCACAGGAACTCCATTACTTAAAAATAAGTGAACCGATTATAAAAATAATGAAAACGAACACCTCAGAACAATGAAATTCAATATAATAACTTAGAAATAAGGGTATAAATAAACTAAACAGAATTATGATAAAATAAATACATGTCTAATAGGTTCTTAAATAATTTATTAATAATTATAATTTCATATTCCAGGATCTTAAGTTCAAGAGCGGAACACATTTGGACTTAAGGTTAAGGTTTTTCCACCCGAACTTCAATTTTCATTCGGGATACTTTCATTGTCTAAATACGTCAATGAAATTCTTATGTATTGTTATTTAATCCTCATATATTCTATGTGAGTATCATATATATGTTTACAAACCATAATCCTTCCTTATTTTATGGATAGTTACAGGTTTTAAAAGGAACATTCAAAATTGTTTAAAAAATACGAGCCCGATTCAAGGGAATTTCTCAAATTCTTACCTATTTTCAAGGGAAATCTATAATCTGTTTTTGGAAACCATTATCTTTATAAAATCACTCATTTTATTATGAAAATACTATCTTACTTCATATCTGGTTTTATAAAAAGATTTTTCCAAAAGAACTCTTCTTTTCAAAATAAAAGAGTATTTATCTCCAGAATTGCTTAATGATTTTATAAGAGTGTTTTCATCTAATTCAACACTCTTGTTGATTCCATGGTATTATTGGGTTTAATAATTTATGAATTCATCTACCATATTTGATTTAATGGTTTATTACTGACTCTATTTTTGATGATCTATCCTGAAACCATTCACCATATTACTCGGAATGGTTAGTGTTTTATGTTTAATATTGGGGAAAGATCGTTACATTTCATATGATAGTTTCAATATGAATGTATATGTTGTTTATGTTTATCCCCGCTCATATGAGGAATTCATTGGACTTATTATGTGATGAGTGGGGCCCACTATATCCCCTTGATGCATCGGTAGGTCTCATGAGACAACTAGACGTGGAATTGGCCGAGGCCTTTCCCAATGTGATATGGATTTTGGCTAAGGCCTTAATCACTATACGTCTTGGCCGAGACCATGAAAAAATGTTTCAGAATGTTGGTAATATGAACTTCTCTCATTATGAAGCAATTAATTGAAAGTTCATGTGGTTATTCGACTAGTAGAATACACATGATTATGTTTTATTATGACATTATTTTCTCAGCTCATATTCCCACCATAATGTGTTGATGTTTATTGTTAAAGGAATGTGTTTTCAATTATGAACCATTTCTTATATTTATGCTATCTTCCACTACATTGCTTAATCTTACTGAGCGTTTGAGCTCACCACTTTCTTATGTTTCATTTTTCCCAGGATATGAAGAAGTAAATTATGAATGACTTGCAAGCATGATCTAGGAGGCATGATGTTGCTAGTGGAATAATTTAGTGTCGTTTTTCCTTTCCACATGTAAAGTTAACTTATGTTTGTTATTTGTTTCCAATAATACTAAACTACTCGGTCCTTTAGGATTTGTATTCGTTTTATGTATGCCAACATAATCAAATAAGGCACTAGCTCTGGGCAACTGGGGTTGGGTCCTTACAATTCTTATGGATTTAAACATGACAACTGGCGAGAAGGTTTCATCATAGTCAATTCCTTGTCACTATCTGAATCTTTTAGACACTATCCTTGCTTTATAGGTGATAACTTGAACTTACATGTCCAGTTTTCTCTTGAATACCCATTTGCATCCGACAGGCTTTACATAAACCGGATCATCAACCAGAACCCAAACTTGGTTCTGATACATGGAATCCATCTCAGAATTCATAGCTTCTAGCCATCTTAAAGATTCTGAGATTTCTACTACTTCCTTGTAGGAGAGAGGTTCATCATTTTCCAACAATAATGATTCACCATTCTCGGTGACTAGGAAACCAAATCTCTTTGGTTCTCTTAACTCTCTTGAGCTCCTACGCAGTACCTGTGTTTCTGGAACCTCTTCTATGGAGACCTATGGAACTTGTTACTATACCAACTCCTATGTATCTTAAGCATCAACTTATTCGAAGTCAATATTTCTCCCACTATCCTTTTTTAGGATGTGATCCCTCTCAAGAAAGATGGCTTGTCTGGAAATAATAACTTTCTTGTCTGAAGGGTTATATAGGTAATATCCTTTCGTTTCCTTGGGATATCTTATAAAGATACACTTCATGACCCAGGGTTCTAGTTTTTTTCCTGAGAAGGACTTAACAAATTCCTCGCATTCCCATACACGTGTGTGTGAAAAAATGGGTTTCTTTCTATTCTATAACTCGGAGGGAATTCCATTTTCCGCCTTAGTTGGTAATTAGTTTAATGTGTATGTTGCAGTCTGTATTGCATATCCCCAAAAGGATAATGGAAGATCTGCATGACTCATCATCGACCTCACCATGTCCAAAAAAGTGCGGTTCCTCCTTTCACTAACACCATCCCACTGTGGTGTATAAGGAGTAGTGAGCTAAGATAGAATCTCAGATTCCTGTAGAAGATCGATGAACTCTTGGTTTAGATATTCTCCACCTCGATCCGATCGAAGCTTATTTATCTTCTTACCAATCTGATTTTCTACTTCATTCTTGAATTTCTTAAATTTCTCTAAGGATTCTGACTTATACCTCATTAAGTAGACACATAAATATCTACTAAAATCATCAGTAAAAGTAATGAAGTAAGAATATACACCTCTATCTTCTACTAGAAATGGTCCACACACATCTATGCGCACCAATCCTAGAAGCTCTATGGCCCTCTCACCCTGTCCATAGAAAGGTGGCTTGGTCATTTTACCTTGTCAACAAGCATGGCATCTATCAAGTGGTTTTATCTCAGTAGAGTCTAAATAGACATCTTGGTAGAGTTTTGTCAAGCGCTTCTCATTTACATGACTGAGACAGTGATGCCACAACTGGGTGATGTATGAGTCATGTGAGTTTGTTTCGTCATCGATTACCAACACTTGGTTTTTGTAATTTAGTACATGCAACCCATTATTTAAATGTGTCATACCATAACATACATTGTTCTTATAAAAGAAGAAACCCTTATTTCCAAACTTGAAAATAAATCCATCCATATCCAAACATGATATAGAAATTATTTTTTTGGTAACAGTAGGAACATAATAACAGTTATGTAAAAGCAAAATCATCCCAGTTGGCAATGAGAGGTGGTAATCACTAATGGCTAATGAATCTAGCCTCACGCCATTGTACGCTCAAAGATCCACCTCTCCTATGTCAATCTTTTTAAATATACTTGGTTACTTCATTTGAATATAGATGTGAGCCCCAAAAGCTGTATCTAATACCCAATGTGTAGAAATGGAAAGATTACACTTGATAACAAACACACCTTTTGCATCCACACGCTTCTGGGTGAAATTCCTCTTCCAGTGGCCTGGATTTCCACATGCAAAACATACCACCTCTCATTACTTTCCCTACCTATGGATCTTCCCCTTCTTGGAGGGACGATTCTCGGGGGCTTCAGACTGTTTATAAGTCTTTGGCCCCTTTTCCTTGTCCTTCCTTTTCTTATTCACCATAAGGACTGCAGGTTTATCACACCCTATGTCTTTATCAAACTGAAAAATTAAGTTCAGAAGTTACGATAGACTCTTCTCATTATTTCTCATGTTATAGTTGACAATAAAGCTAGATAAGGTCTTGGGAAGTGATGATAGGATGAGATCTGTACGCAACTCATCCGGAACATAATCCCTAATATTTCCAGGCGTTCAATGTAGCTAAGAATATTGACTACATGAGGCCCATTTGGCACAGACTCTCCAAGATTAGTTGTAAATAAATCATTGGAGATCTCATATCTCTCCTTCCTTGCCTTCTCTTGGTAGAGATCCTTAAGGCGATACATCATGATATACACGTCCATGTTTTCATGTTGTTTCAAGAGCTCATTAGACATGGATGATAGCATGAAACATTGGATATATATGGAATCATCCACATGTTTCATATATAAAGATAGTTCCTCATCACTAGCCTCTTTCCCAGGCGCAACTGGAATAGGCTCTTCCAGCACATACAATTTTTTCTCATGGCGAAGGATGACATGTAAACACCTCTGCCACTCTTGGAAATTGGTGCTGTTGAAAAGGTTTTACTTCTCGAGTATGGTTCACAATGATATGTTTGAATTCATTTTTCTTGTCATTTATACAAATTAAGATGATCAAAGGTTTACTACTTTATTATGATAAAACTGAGATAAATAAATAAATTAATACTTATTAGTCTCGCACTATTTTATTGAAATCCAATATCCCTCACCATTGACTTCAGAATATTCTGTTGCCTGAATATTATAGTGGAAAAGATCCATATTGTGCTTCGAATTACCCCAAATAGGGTTAGTCAAGCAACTTTAAGGGTTTTAGGTAGGCGTTCCAAATTCCAACTGCATTAACTCCCAACTCCTTGATCCGCTGAGTGGATTCCCCAATCCTAAAATCCTTTTATTTTGGATTTCCTAAACCTTTGCCTCTTGGTCACACCAAGTCCTACTGTGGTAGTCAAACCTTGATGCAAACTGAGTCAAGTCAACCCAAAACCTTGAATTATAATTCCCCGATAATTGAAATCACCCCAACTAGGGTTGGTCAAGAACTTTGAACTATGGTTCGATTCTAACCAAGATTATGGAATACTTTACTAATTTGATATTTTCTTTAAGGGATTTTATTCTTATACGTAAATTTCCATTCTATTATCTTTGATTACATTCTTGTTAATATTAAGTGGGATATACTTAAGTGATTAACCATGTCTAAGATAATATTTTACGCATAAGCCGGTCTTATTTTAGTTCCATCTTGCATGCTTATTTAATTCATTAATCATGTGATCATGACAAAACACCCAAAATAGATAAACCATGAAACTGACAGAAATAAAATAAATGGTATGATCATGAGCTTGTTCTATCGGTTAATTTATCTAGCCATTGATAAACTAACCCAAGACCTAGGGGAGAAACACCTTGAAAATTTTGGGTTCATGTTTACAGCTTTCCACCTGTCCACCTTTGTATCTCCTTGGATTGATTTCACCTTGGCTCCTAACTTGATCCACCTCCACTATCTTGGGAGCTTCATCCATTATATATGCTTTTATCTCACATGCAGGTGATGGGTAAAATGGGGTTTTACATAAAAGAAACCTTGGGTACGCATGCCCTACATATTAACGAGGAGAAGGCTCGCATGCCAACAAATTTAATTTAAATAAATAAATTAAAAGAAACCATTCACATACAAAGGTCTTGGTCTAGATCATGATCATCCATGCATGAAACGATATTTATGCATAAATAAAACTAGCATTCAATTCTTTAATCATTCTTATTTAAGATAAACCATGCTCGAATCAATTAATTATCTTTAATTAATCAATCCTTTTATCTTAATCCATTTTCTGAATTTCCTTGATATTCTCATCCATCATAATTTTAAACAAATAAATTCATTTAAAATAATCTTCGTACGTAACTTGTACCTTGGAGGCAACCTGATGAATTCCCGTTCATTACTACCCAATGATTAGAAATGAACATTGCATAGATGTTAAATTAAACACATATATATAAAACACCTATCACGTGTTGTGTGTCAACTTTATGCCTGCAACATGGTACACATATCAAGGGTTTGTATAATATACTAATAAATTTTAATAAATCTGAGTAATTTGGATGAGTACACGGTGTGTAGTTCCGACTACATGGTGTGTACTTTTGTTCACTGTCCATCCGAAGTACATGCCCGAAGACATGGTGTGTAGATGTACTTTAGAAATTTTTCGGAGTACACGGCGTGTTCAGTGGGACACACGCTGTGTAGTATCTGTGTTACACGATTTCTAGCCGGGCGATCCATGTACAGGGTACACGGTCCAACCCAAACCTGAAGGGACTACACGCCGTGTTCAGTAGACCACACACCGTATAATTTGAAAACCGTGTGCCACCTGTTCCT
This sequence comes from Viscum album, assembly GCA_963277665.1. Lineage (NCBI taxonomy): Eukaryota > Viridiplantae > Streptophyta > Magnoliopsida > Santalales > Viscaceae > Viscum > Viscum album. Next base: position 252,275,249 of record OY728128.1, on the reverse strand, counting down.
GGTCAATACACGGTGTCATTTAAGACTTAGAAATACTCCAACACACGGCTTGATTTGGAGGACCATTCCGATGCATTGAACCTAGACTACATGACATAAACTACCGAATACACGTCGTGTATTCTGGTGTTGTACGACCAGGAATGTTTGGAACCTCCGGATGAGATCCTCTATTTTATTTTAATAAAAATTAAAAGAAAAAAATTGTTTCTATAAGGTGAACGAGAAATGAGAGAGGAGGATTAGATCTTGAGATTTAGATTTAAAGAACGATTAACTTAAATTGAAATAACTAAATTATTAAATGCGTAAATGACCAATGAAAAACTGAATAATTATAATCAATGATATGATCGCTTTAATACAACTTATAGGTTTTGGGCATAACGGAAGCGCATTTGTGGGTGTACCCAACTTTAATTTTAGCATTAACAATGATCAATCCAAGATCCTTCACGATAATAAAACACCAGATCTTCAGAATAGAACGAAGAATGAAAAAGAAAAAGGGGAGTCTTGGAACCATAGTTAAGATCATCATATGTTGGTTATAATTAATTTAATTAATTGAAAATAATTACCTTGATGGAATTATTTCTTCGTTGATATTTCCGGTCACAATCCAATGTGATCCTTAAATACGTCATAGAATCCAAGTGTAGGATTCCTCTAGTGGCGATCCACATGTGCTCCATGTATCTCTGGATGTCGCTGAAGGGATTTTTGGGTGCTAGGGAGGAAGAGCCTTTGCTTGCAATGTCTGGCTTCGATCGCCTTGATCCGATGGAGGATAATCTCTCTCTCATAGCTTGAGAGAATTCTTGGAAGAAAATAATTCTCTCTTGGATTGAGAGCTTTCTCTAGATCCATTGTGCACAACATTAAAAAAATGGCTAGTCTAATGAGAAATATATAATTGGGATTTATTAATTACATAGAATAATAAAATGAATTAATTACCTGAAACCATTTATTCATTTCATTTAATTCTTAGTAATACCCCATGTCTAATAATAATAGTTTACTATTATTATTACTTGACACGCGCCCAGCGAATTACACCTAATATTATTTAATTAAATAAATAATATTATTTCTCATAAATTCCCAGAAAAAAATAAACAGCGTGTATATTTAATATACATGGCGTGTACTTTTGTTTTTCCATTTTTCTTTATTTCCTCCACATTTATTAGACCTTGAATAATATCTATTTATTTCTAAACTAAATATCACTGCATTAATCACTAATAAATATATTTTGTGCATAATATATTCTCTCGAATAACTAGTGTCAAAATAAATGTGATCAGACATTCTTGAATAATTATTAAACGACATCCAGGAATAATATTTATTCAATTTGTTAAATTAACATTTAACTGAGATACTTATACACACTTAGTGTGTGACACTCTAGGCCTCTTTCTGAGTGGCTTTAGGTGGAGCCTGCCTAAATTCAAAGGTTAGCGTCTAGAAACATACCAAGGCACCTATAGAGAATGAAGTTAACGCCTCAATGATGTGTCACCTCCTACGAATGCTTACTGTGTAATGTAATCCCTTTGTCTCGATATCTCAAATCAAGTGGGTTGCATGCTAGTGTCATCAACCCATGTGCTTGATTATTCTTTCTTTGACATTCCAGAATTGAACTTGCCCATTCCTTACCATAACTGTGGATTTATTTAGGCTATATCAACTCCATCAAAGGGAATAAGATATCTACTTCCATTATGGAACATAAGGGACAAATATTTTCTCACATTATCTGTTAATGTAGTATCACTCATGATGCACCCAACGTATCCTACCTCGTTGCGAATAGTGTGTCGTCATAGTTTTCGTCAATACATCTAAGTACGCAAGTTTTAATACCCATTAATAATAATCTTAAAGTCTAAGGACCAATACACACTTCCACAGATAAAAACATCCAATGACACTATGAAATGTGGATTTCCTACTGGCGGGTCTCGTTCTCATAATATCCTCATTGATATTACCAAGGGCGCACACCATGAGAAGGTGCCTCAAAATTTTATGAGTCCTCACCCTTAATGGCCTGTATTATTTGTTTCCCTTAAATAAAATCATCCAGCCATAGAAAATATATTCAAGAATAGTGTTATGACAATTCTGGGTTCTCATCATAGCAGGGGTCCACTATGACCCTTTAATGCAACAACTATCCTTAGGACATTATCACATGCATTGTCACGCAGAAGAACAATCAAGATGTGATAAAGTATTTATTAATGAATAAAGTAAAAAGTAGTTGGTTCTAGGCTACCAACTCCAAAAATCACTCCTTGTGTCAACATATTTTTAATCAAAATATTCTGTAGGCAAGATGGGAAAACCATGGGATAAATATTTTCTTATGCTTATAATAGTAGTTTCTAGCCCAATTTTCTCTGGTTTGATCTATTTCTTAGTAGGACCACTTCCATGTGAAAAAAATCATGAAACTATGAGATGGTGTCAACTTTGTGGGCATATCTTAAATCTCCTCGAACATTGGCATGATCTTGTCCTAAGACTGCCAATATACCCACCATCCAGTAAAATTGTGGAATGATCACTCTCATGGTAGATTTAAAATCAAATCTTTTGGTGGTCCCAACAAAACTAAAGAGTGAACCTCCCTACAGTAAGGTTAGTGTACCATAACGGATGTAGTAAATAAGAAACCGAGTGAATAGAACACATGCTCCAAATTCGATCACCAAAAGTCACTTATGCCTTAAATTCAGGTTCCCATTATACACTATAACCTCTACTACATAAGTCATATCCTGTCCAACATCAATTAAAACCATGAAAAATTTCAAATGATGAGAATTTCCCTATATTTTTCCTACCTTCTCAATTGATATAGAAGTATCTTTAAGGTACCCATGGCTGTCAGGGAAAACTGGTGCCAAATTTTTTCCCAGAATCATGCCATATATGGTTTCAACAGGTGTTGATCTTACGGCCTTCTAGACAAAAGAGTAGCATCTTCCTGTGTTTAGTCTATGTTTGGAGCCCGCTTGAGTGGAACAGTCTACTATAATCATCGCCAAAGGAAACTCTACATGTGAAGGAGTAAAACCAGAGTTAAAATCCATAGAATGCGCACTGCCCCGTCCTTTATTGGCAGGACTAGAATATTCAACAGCAGTAAACACTACTTCCATAGCTAAAAAATTAGGTTTATATTGTCAAACCTTATGATATAGTGGTGTTTGATCTTCCAAGACTCCCTTTCGGCCCCCTACATCTGCAGTTTTTGTTAGTAGTCTTGCATAGCTCCCAACTGCTTCTGGTTGTACTACTCGCGATCCCTTTTTTCTAGCCCCAATAACCACATTTTCTATTTTGAACCGCTTTTCCATCTCATATGTTGCCTCAGACTCAAAATTACTTTACGTATCACCCACAGTAATAAATTCATCAAGCTTAAACAAAATAAAATTCGGTCCAACATATACCGTAATAAGCCGTTCTGGACTGTTTTCAAGCTATTCCTCTAGCTCTTCATTGTTGATCATTTTCTGTCTAGCTTGAAAACTCCTCAAACCTTATGTCTCTCCATTCTCAATCATTTGATCCACTTACATGCTAAAATATGGATTATATATTACCTCGTTAGGACTTACTGGTTTTTTTTTCAAGAAGCTGCTCCTTTGCAGGATTGCTACCAAACGTACATGAAACAGCTTTGCCACCCCAATTTCTAGAATCAGAGCAATGAGACTATTGCGACTCCAGCTCTTGTGCTTACTCTCACAAGAACATAAACTGTTCTTTTACATTCGTAAGCAGTTCTTGTATCATATCTTCCTAAGCCTTCATAAATCGTACCTCTGTAGAAAAATCCAAATCCATTCCTAAAAGCCTCATACTGCTTATACGGAGAAGGAATAGAACTAACTATTTCTTCTTCCAAATATTGTCCAAAAACATTTCAACCACACACCCTGCAAATTCCACCTAGGTGATGTATGGTTTTATGACTTATACATTGTGTTGGACACCACTGTTCACTGCTACTTTCCAACTCTATTTGTCGCAACAAATATTTGGCTCTCTTCATAGTGTGTGTCTCCCTTCTACAATCACGACACTCAACAACCTGATGATTGAGTTTCCCAACTATAATTGTGTTCTCCTATGATTTCTTCATTTCTCCCATCCTGTCGTTTGACCTATCTCATGAGTTCCCAACGATTCGTGTCACACAGTAGGAAATAAACCGAAGAAAGAGGAAGAACCTACACTACAACACACCAGCATTTTTCTTATCAGTAGAAACTTCTCTCTCCAGCGTCTATAAAGATTGGGTCATCTTCCCTTGAATGATGTCCCGAGCAAATCACACTACGATCGTCCATAGTTCCGTTCGTCTCTCCCACCTTTTTCCCCAGTAGAGTTGCCAAAATGTTATTTAATAATTGTGTGTGAGAGAGAAAAGAGAAGTAAAACAGTATTTATTATTGTAGTAGTCTAATTACAGGAGTACAATAGGGATAGAGAGAAGTATAGATGTGGAGGAAGGAGAAGATGAAGGTAGGAGGCTCCCTAGAAGACCACTTCCAGAGGAGTAATCCAGTCATCCCATAGACCGGCTTGTGCAGCAGCTCCCATGCTAAGCATGAAGCAGTAGAATATTTTGTATCCTTCTCTCCCACTACCTCCTATTTATTCTCCTAACTACCAGCAAACAAACCCAATGCTGGATGTAACAAACTAACAGCTAGCTGTAACAAACTAACAACTGGCATCTAACAAAATCACACCTGACATCTAACAAACTGAAAACTGGAAGCTAACAAACTGAAAGCTGGAAGCTAACAAACTGACCTAAGTACAACCCAAACCTGGGCAGCCCCCCTACATTCCTGACACTTCTTCTTCCCTTTCCATCACACTTCTTTTGTAAATTCCTACTGTAAAGAACTGTAAGTCTACTTTACATAGATTCTATTGTAATTTGTCAACTAATTTCTTCTGATTGAGAAGAATTATTAGAGTAGTTTTAAATTTCTTTCTATGACTCTAACATTTGGTGCTTTCATTGAGAGAAATTGTTGCCGTAGGATTGAATTTCATTGAGATAAATGGTTGCTGAGGTTGTGAACCACAACTTGGGGACTTATTTTCGTTTTTTTCCTTTGATAGGCCTCATGATTGGGTTCCTTGGCTACCATGTGTTATATTTTATTATAATACTTCTTTCCTTGTATTCGTTGGTAGGTCTCATGAGATAGACTAGTTTGGGTATTTGGTGTCTCCCTACCCATTTATGTAAGATGTCTTATCATAAGGGCTCAGTGGTGTGATTATGATGCACGACATTATACATTCCATCATTATTAGGACCCTCAAGGTACTTATGTGAGAATACCTTGGGGGGGGGGCGGTGAATCTGGGTATGAAATCTTTTCTCCAAATTATTATTTTTATTCATAAAACCACTCACTTCCCTATTTTTATATTGACCTCATAGATATTAGGATTACTCTTTTTCTCTTGTTTAACTATTGATATGATTATACCTTCACTTTAATAGCCTTTACTAGACATTATTTTGTTTCTTTTTCCCACTTTATGTCTTGTAGAAATGTAAAAATGAATGCACACAAAAACAAGAATTTTACTTGGTTCACCTGCAATGGGATAATCCAAGGATCATGCAATGATGATGCACTGTGCACCATAATCCACTAAGCTTAGTGCTGTTTAGTATACATAATGATTCTTTGGTCACTCCAAGCTTGGACTCACTACCTTATAAGTGTTTAGTGCTTGTTTACTCTTTTCCCAAAACACATTGCCCTTCCTCCTCCTTTATGCACTACTACGGGGTAAGAAACCCTCACAGTTTAAGGATATGTAACTTTAATCATCATAACATGCTTGGATGTGTTCATCCTTAGTTGTGTGTAGATACACTATTGAACTCCACATGGGATGATCCTTCATAGATCTACTATAAAATACTTCTCAAACAACACTTTCTTCCTTCCAGAATAAGTTCGGAATCCAATTCTCCACTTTGTTGTACAACAAAAACTTCTTTTCTTAGAGATATTATCTTAGCTCAATTTCTCATTCTTCTAGAAAACTAGATCTTAAGTATGACACAAATTCCTTCTTCCTCTTCCTAATTCAGATGTGTCGACAATTTCAACAGGGCCTCTCCTTCTTCTCTCCTAGAACTTATGATCAATATGAATGTTCCGGGCGCAACAGAAGTGCTAGATTGGGCATGCTCAACTAAAATTTTTGTCATAATTGATGATTAATCCAAGATTTACATGATGATAAATTCTATGGTCAACATAATTGAATCAAAGATTAATTTATAATTGAATGTTGGAACCAAGACACTGGATCATCGCATATTATTTATAATTAACATAAATAATTAAACAATTACCTTTTGATGAATTCTTTCTTTTTTGATGGATCTGAAAATGTCCCTACATCATACCTTCATTACATTGTAGGAATCAAGAGTAGATTCCCTCCAGATGTGATCCACACGTGTTACATAAACCTCTGAACATCACTGTATAAATCTTTGGGTGCTAGCAAGGTAGATCCCGATGCTTACATCTTTCGCCTTTGATCAGCCAAAGAATCAATTGAAGGATGATTCTCTTTGATATCCCTAGACTCAATAGTGGCGATGGAGGGGGATTTCTCTCCATTATTGATAGAATTAATGGAGAGAGAGCTCTCTAGGGCTTCAAGAGAATTCTCTTCGGATGTCGTTGTGTACAACAATATAAAAATGAATACCCTTAGAAAATAATATAATTGGATTTATATACCACTGGTGTTAGAAAATAATAATTACATAAGAACCCCTTTATTATTTCTTTAATCCCTACAAAACCTCATGTTTATAATAATAATAATAATAATATTATTTCTTGACATGTGAAAATCTAGCGAATTAAATTAAATATTATTTATTTAAATAATATATTATATATATTATTTATCATTGAACCATTATTCTCGGTCCACCATTCCTCTATAATATTTATCGAGCTTTAAATAATGAAAATTTATTTATTAAATAAAAATCATTGCATTATTATCCAATAAATAAATAAATATTATATTCACTAAATAGAAAAATAAATATTTATTAAATATTCTGCTCACAAAATATTCTATTGAATAACTAGTGATGAAAATATATACAATCAACCAAAAATAAATAATTATTAAACCATGTTCTATAATAGTATTTATTCAACTTGTTAAATAATAAATAATAATATTAATTAACTTAGATTCTTGAGACATTTAGTGTGTGACCCTCTAGGCCCCATTCTCAGTGGCATCAGGTGAAGAAATCTAAAGTCCAAGGTTAGAGTTTAGTAATATGCCAAGACACTCATAGAGAAATAAGTTAATTTTTAAAGGACATAAAACCTCATATGAATGCTTACAATGTAATATATTCCCTTTATCATGATATCTCTAATCAAGCATGTTGCATGTTGGTGCCATCAACCTATGCGCTCAATGTATTTTTTTGACCTTTTGATAATTGAACCAGCCTATAGAACACTATGACCATGAATTTATTTAGGCTATATCATTTCAATCAATGGGACTGAGATATCAACTTCCATTAAAGAACAGAAGGGACACATCCTTTCTCACACTATTCATTAATGAAGTATTACTCTTGATTCACCCAACGTATCCTACTTCTCCTCAATCATCTATTGTAACGCCCCGACCCCAGCTACCCAGAGTCGGTGCATTAATTACATAACATTGGCATGATCACAAGAAAGATCAAATCTCGAAAGACCGATTAGTTTAGTAGCCTTGGAAACACTAGATATAATCATAAAGTTTTACATTTCATTTCAAAGTGAAAAACTACTACAACAACAAAATCTTCATATCCACACTATTAACCCCTCATAATATCCCTGCAAGTCAATCATAATTTACTTCTTCACTTCCTGGGAAAAATAAAACATAGAAAAGGGGTGAGCTCAAATGCCCAGTAAGGATAACAATATAGCGGAAACTTTCATCAATAAGAATAAACATTTAAGGCAATGTATAACTAAAACAAAAGCCTTTTAAACATGAACTTTCAACATGGTATGGCATAAATAAAATGAAATAATGCCATTTACTTATTCACATGGATATTCTACTAATCGAATAATCACATGCAAAAATCAATAACCACTTTCATAATGTTGGAATGCATAATGCCAGACTATCATTACCACATAGCCAAGGCCTCGTGCCAAGACTACAAATAAGATTTTGTCAAGGCCTTGTGCCAAGACACTAGTTTGTCTCATGAGACCTACCGATGCATCGAGGAGCTATAACGGGCTCCACCCGTCACATATTAAGTCCAATGCATTCCCATATGAAAAGGTTTAAACATAACATAAACATTCGTATTAAAACTAGCATACGAAATGTCAATACTTTCACCATAAACTATGAATGGTATAAAAATAGCACATCCACAGTCAAACATATCACAAAACCTTCAATACAATATAGAAGTTTTGTATCATAATAAATCAACTTCAAATAATCTTAAAATCCATCAAAGGATGTTGACATAGATGAAATCAAAATTCTTTTTAAAGAAATATCTCCTTTTATTTTGAAATAATTTAAGATCCATATAAAATAAAACATTTTCTTTGAAAATATTCTTATAAGCTTGTAAGGGAAGCGTTGAAGATTTTATAACGGCGGAAAATAGCCGCACCCGCCGTATAAGTTAAAAAAAACATTCTTACCTTAATTCTGTTGAAAAGGTTAAAAGGGACCTTGTTTTGAAAACGACGGAAAGATTCATTTATAAACCACTTATAAAAGTCAAAAAGGGTATAAATGACTTTAACTCATATTCTAGTAAATAGTAAAAATGTTTTGAAATACATTTTTAAGAAACATGGATGTGGATGATAAAGAGATCCCAGTAGATTATTACATATAAACAACCTCGGATAATGAAGAGATTGTGAAATAACCCTTACCTTGTACTTTTCCTTGGTTGGGGTAGGTTAACCTCCTGTATAATGGTGAAATAATTGTTATTAAATTATAAAAGAATCATATATATTAATATGATATCATATATGATCTTTTAACATTGATTTATTAATAATATCTTAGAATTATCATCGTTTCGGGTGTTAACTTACTCATTTTATTTTATATGTTTTGTTACATAAGCCATGTTTGTTGTATCTTATTCATATCCAGAATGATATCAAGTCCTTAAACATCATTTTTAAATCATAAAATGATAATTATACTTGAATGGATACTATGGAGAATGAATCTCATCGCGTTCGTGGAGACGGTAGTCCGTACGTACGCACGAGCGACAATATCATTCTTTTGATATTAAAATAATATATAAATGAATGGTATATCATATATACAGAATCATTAACATGTTATATTTATTATTGACATGAGTTACACATCATTATTATACCCATCCAAATAATATTATATTGAATAACAATTACACCACGACGTGGAGACGGTAAGCCGTACGTACGCACGTATGGTGACATGTTATTCAAAGGGTGGATAGAATACTGAATATGGTTGTACCATACTTATAATAACATCACAGTATATGTGAGATACTGGAGTTATTATTTTAGAATGGTAAGAACAAAGGAAGAAGAAGTGGAGGAAGAAATGAACTTAGAAAAGGGTGGTGAAATCATTACCTCTTCTTCGGGTTCTTCCTTTTGATTTGATCAAAAGGGCTCCTTAGGTTGGCTTTCTGATCAAACTAAGGCCTCTAGGTTGTAGTGAGGGATGTTGGGAGAGTATTTGGGCAGAGTTTGGCCGAACCAAAAGGCTTTGAAGGTGTGAAGAAATGAGAAGGAGGAGTGCCCTTTTTATAAGAGGGGTGAGGGGCACCTTTGGAAAAGCTAGAAATATTAATTTATAATAAATTCATATTCGGTTTCTAATGGCTCCAAAGTTGACTATTCAAAGGATGAGGTGGGGATAGGTCGAAAACAACTCATCCAATAGAATTTAGACAGGTTTGGGTACTTATATTAACCTTATCTTTAAGTATTAACTCTAAGTTAATTAGTTTCACTTTTACAATGTCTCTTTGTATTTTTATATAATATGGTTAATAAACTTACTATATACATACAAGCGACCCACAAGTGGTCCATTAATGATACACCTATCATGATATAAGTCTCTTGGCCGAACCTTAGATTTTTAGGAATTTAATATCAATTAATAATATAATATTTGTTTTAAAAACTCTTTTATGTCAATTTTGACACTATTCAATAGTTGATTTTTGTGAAACTCATAACAGATTGATTACTTCGAACAAAGTAAATTAAATCAATAATAATATATCATATTATCCTAGAAAATTAGTTTAATTCATTAAAAGTTTCATATTATATTTATTTGGGTATTTATAATATCAATTATTTTAATTTTTCACTATTATAGTAATTACTGAATCATCATTGTGTCATAAATAAAATAACTTATTTAATGTCAAAAAATTATAAATAAAATATCATTATGTAGGAAATCTTTTTAGCTTTCTAATGAATATTTATAATCGAAAATCCAACATGTATAACCCTATGTAAAAATTGTTGTTCTAAAAGATATATGCTTGTGTCATTTTTGTATTCATTTTGACTTAATTAAAATAAAGTGTCATTATCACTTACAAGTGGATCCATGGGGTCCCAAAATAGACCCAAAGATGCCCATGGTCGACTATGTATCAACCAATAGGGTTAAGACACGTTTTAGGGTAATTTATTATTATTATAATATTATTTTTTTAACCCTTATTTACCGGATTTACCCTTAACCATGGTAAATAAAATATTTACCGCAGTAATTATTCAAAATGTCTAAAAATAAAAGTTACCTATTTACACAATTTGAACATCCTGATTCCAAATATGGAATCCATTTTTCTAAATTCAAAACACAGAAGTGGCAGAAATTAATTTAAAATTAATTCCCGCTGTCAAAACAAAAAGCGTGTTTTTAAGAGATAATAACTACCAAAAGATTGACACTTGTTTATGTTTGGTTTAATTGTAAAATTATGTACAATGACCAACATTATATTAAATGGTAAAAATATATTCTAAATATACTTTAAAACCACTCAAATTCATAATTTATCACTATTAATTATTTTGATTAAAAAAGTTGTTTTTAATTAAAATTTAGTAATTTTCACTATTCATCAAAATATGAAAGTTATCCGAAATGTACCAAAATTTCACCTTAGGCTAAATTCGATATTCTGAATCCAAAAATGAAGTCCATTTTCAAATATAAAATATATATAATTTCAAAAAGTAGGTATTAATATTCATAACGGCTAGTTTGATTAGTTGTGGTGTGTGTTAAAACTCGAAGTTGCGTACAACACACGCTACTGTTTTATTCAAAGGAAAGCGTACCGTGGAAGCTTGAGATGTTTCATTTTAAATTTTTTGATGTCTCCATTTAGTCAAAAAGTTTAAAATATTGTATTTAAAAAGGTTTCACTATCAAAAGTTGATAAAAGTGCAATACTGAAAATGAATCTGTTCTTGCATTATGACTAAGAAACTCATAATATGGATTCTAAAATTATAAGGATTATATAAAGTTTAAAATTTAGATAATACTATTCATAACCTCTTTTGAATGACTTTTTTTTTGTAAGTCATGGTGTGATTGAACTCAGTGTTGCGTGTAGTGCAAGTTATTGAATTATTTTGAAGAAATAACACACTATGAAATCTTGGGGTGTTACATTCTCCCCTCCTTCAATAAATTGCGTCCTCGCAATTTGAAATTGTTCTTCGAAAATAAAAGGTTGAAAATAGAAAATATATTTGTGGGAAAACCCACATCGGAAATTGGGTTACTAAAATTTAGTCTTAATATGAGGAAAAGAGAAATGAAAGGGTCACCACCAAATTATGATCTTGATTAGGAGAACATTGGTGGCAATTAGAGACATATAATTGGAGGAAAAACGTAAATATTTATAGGTAGTGATTGAGGTCATCAATCACAAAAAAGTATAAAATTGAGGTCCTTAAACTCATCAATCTATGATGATTTGAAGTACCATCGGTTCAACAAAATATAGGGTATTGGGATAACACATTTTTGACGTTTCAAAATATCTTAGTTGAAATCCCACATCGAAAAATGAATTAATGAGGCCTCTATTTAAAATAAAGAGTGGAAAGTATGAAGATTACCGAAAATAACACATACTAGGGTTCCATGTACGAAAATATGGATATGGAGGAGAAATCTAACCATCAATTATCTGATGGAGAGTAGTAGAGAACATGGCTATGAAAAGGCCAATAATCCCAAAGCCATAAATTAGTGATGATTTAAGGTACCATCTAGGGAAACATTTTTGTTCTAAGTTCTTTTTATTAATGTTGAGGAATTTATTTATGAGATTGGCTAAGATCATAAGGAGATATACTTACTTTATAATCAGAGTTTTATCCATTAATATGTTTCTACCAAAAACTCATCATTCACTCGTAAAAAAATTCTATTTATACTATTCATAGAGGGTTCCAAAATAAATGAATTTATAATTCATCTACCAGATCTTTTAAAAAACTACTTTATTTAATCCAGGACATCTCGTGGGCCAGTGGTAGGTGATACACCCTTGTCGCCCTTCGGTTGCGGGTTCAAGTCTCGCAGCCTTGCCGGACGTGACGGGTTGCCGCCCGACCTCCGGGTTGTCCTTTTATAGCAATCCAAAATAATCCAAACTAGAACTATCCAAAATACTTCTATCCAAACTCACAGTCCAACATTTATAAGTAAGGTAAACATAATGTAGAACCTTTTTACCCCGTAATAGCATATGAATACCTTCATCATGTATTACCATATTCCTTATTGATTACATTCATGCTCCCTTATTCCATATAGAATGCTGGATATACTTCATTAATCCAAAAATGTTTTAAACCCCAACAATGATGGGATATACAAATCATTAATCAGTTTCAAGGTAGTCAAGAATATCCAATATAATTTATCCAAATCAATCATGTATTATTCTAAAATCACTAACTCGGTATCAGAACCATATTATGGTTTATCTTTCTCTCAACCATATATTTTCCAAAAATTTATCCTGTTATTGAGTCACTTTTCTTTGTTCCACACAATCTCAAGTCCTGAATGAAATAGTACTGCAGTACAATCCTTATATACTCCATAATTATTATAACAAGTACATTGTTGATACAACACTCAATTGACATAATCAACATAAGAACTCTAATCATTCCTCTTTATCTGTGGTAGTATCATAACTTGATTATTATCCAATAGCATCATTTGCGGCATAGTCTGATGACTGGGGCATAGGTTCGCGTAGTGTCCAAACTCCTTGCAAATGAAGCATTGTACATTTAAAACCATTTTCTCACCCTTGCAGTCACGTACTTTGTGCCCTTTTCCTCCACACTTATAACAATCTCCCATTCCTTTCAGGCAAGTTCCAGGGTGTTTCTTCCCACAGTTACCACATATGGGAAAATTCTTCTTTTCCCTCTTCCCTTTATCCATTTTTCTCTCTTCCATCCTTTTCTTCTCTTGCTTCCCTTCAGTAAAATCTTTACTTATCTTATCAACACATGATATTATTTCTTCATATGATGATAATACATGGGAGACTATTTCTCTTATAAATTCTAGCTTAAGACCATGAAAGATATGATCCTTCCTTCTCTTTGGATCATGTGCATTTCTGGAGTTCTCATTCCTTCTACTGGGCGCCATTTCTAAACAATGGCATACACTAGATCAATTTATGAATCAAAACACATAATCCCATACTTATAAAACACTTAACATAAATTGAACTATTTATGGAGATAATCCATAATCAAAAGAATGTTTTCTTTGAGGAAGTATATACTCATAATCCCTTCAAAATGATTTGTAAAGAAAATGAGAGTTATCCTAAGCATATCCCCCGGGAGTGTCGTAACCAAGAGTGCAGCAAGGCCCGTTGTCGTGCACCAGTTCCCGTTCGAGTCTAGCTCAAAGCGGTGTTTTCGGGTTTTACCCCTAGGTACATCTGTGCCAGAGCTGCCTCTACCTGCTCGTATCCAGACAGGGATGTATTGCTCGGAAAACTCACAAAATCTCTACAATACCAAAATTCTAGGAAGTTCTTCTATACTAATCCTCAAAGTTCATCTTAGGTCTACGTGCTCTAATCAGAGTTTATCTAAATCTAGTTTCCAAGGTTTGTACTAAACTTCCTCTAATACCAACTGTAACGCCCCGACCCCAGCTACCCAGAGTCGGTGCATTAATTACATAACATTGGCATGATCACAAGAAAGATCAAATCTCGAAAGACCGATTAGTTTAGTAGCCTTGGAAACACTAGATATAATCATAAAGTTTTACATTTCATTTCAAAGTGAAAAACTACCACAACAACAAAATCTTCATATCCACACTATTAACCCCTCATAATATCCCTGCAAGTCAATCATAATTTACTTCTTCACTTCCTGGGAAAAATAAAACATAGAAAAGGGGTGAGCTCAAATGCCCAGTAAGGATAACAATATAGCGGAAACTTTCATCAATAAGAATAAACATTTAAGGCAATGTATAACTAAAACAAAAGCCTTTTAAACATGAAATTTCAACATGGTATGGCATAAATAAAATGAAATAATGCCATTTACTTATTCACATGGATATTCTACTAATCGAATAATCACATGCAAAAATCAATAACCACTTTCATAATGTTGGAATGCATAATGCCAGACTATCATTACCACATAGCCAAGGCCTCGTGCCAAGACTACAAATAAGATTTTGTCAAGGCCTTGTGCCAAGACACTAGTTTGTCTCATGAGACCTACCGATGCATCGAGGAGCTATAACGGGCTCCACCCGTCACATATTAAGTCCAATGCATTCCCATATGAAAAGGTTTAAACATAACATAAACATTCGTATTAAAACTAGCATACGAAATGTCAATACTTTCACCATAAACTATGAATGGTATAAAAATAGCACATCCACAGTCAAACATATCACAAAACCTTCAATACAATATAGAAGTTTTGTATCATAATAAATCAACTTCAAATAATCTTAAAATCCATCAAAGGATGTTGACATAGATGAAATCAAAATTCTTTTTAAAGAAATATCTCCTTTTATTTTGAAATAATTTAAGATCCATATAAAATAAAACATTTTCTTTGAAAATATTCTTATAAGCTTGTAAGGGAAGCGTTGAAGATTTTATAACGGCGGAAAATAGCCGCACCCGCCGTATAAGTTAAAAAAAACATTCTTACCTTAATTCTGTTGAAAAGGTTAAAAGGGACCTTGTTTTGAAAACGACGGAAAGATTCCTTTATAAACCACTTATAAAAGTCAAAAAGGGTATAAATGACTTTAACTCATATTCTAGTAAATAGTAAAAATGTTTTGAAATACATTTTTAAGAAACATGGATGTGGATGATAAAGAGATCCCAGTAGATTATTACATATAAACAACCTCGGATAATGAAGAGATTGTGAAATAACCCTTACCTTGTACTTTTCCTTGGTTGGGGTAGGTTAACCTCCTGTATAATGGTGAAATAATTGTTATTAAATTATACAATAATCATATATATTAATATGATATCATATATGATCTTTTAACATTGATTTATTAATAATATCTTAGAATTATCATCGTTTCGGGTGTTAACTTACTCATTTTATTTTATATGTTTTGTTACATAAGCCATGTTTGTTGTATCTTATTCATATCCAGAATGATATCAAGTCCTTAAACATCATTTTTAAATCATAAAATGATAATTATACTTGAATGGATACGATGGAGAATGAATCTCATCGCGTTCGTGGAGACGGTAGTCCGTACGTACGCACGAGCGACAATATCATTCTTTTGATATTAAAATAATATATAAATGAATGGTATATCATATATACAGAATCATTAACATGTTATATTTATTATTGACATGAGTTACACATCATTATTATACCCATCCAAATAATATTATATTGAATAACAATTACACCACGACGTGGAGACGGTAAGCCGTACGTACGCACGTATGGTGACATGTTATTCAAAGGGTGGATAGAATACTGAATATGGTTGTACCATACTTATAATAACATCACAGTATATGTGAGATACTGGAGTTATTATTTTAGAATGGTAAGAACAAAGGAAGAAGAAGTGGAGGAAGAAATGAACTTAGAAAAGGGTGGTGAAATCATTACCTCTTCTTCGGGTTCTTCCTTTTGATTTGATCAAAAGGGCTCCTTAGGTTGGCTTTCTGATCAAACTAAGGCCTCTAGGTTGTAGTGAGGGATGTTGGGAGAGTATTTGGGCAGAGTTTGGCCGAACCAAAAGGCTTTGAAGGTGTGAAGAAATGAGAAGGAGGAGTGCCCTTTTTATAAGAGGGGTGAGGGGCACCTTTGGAAAAGCTAGAAATATTAATTTATAATAAATTCATATTCGGTTTCTAATGGCTCCAAAGTTGACTATTCAAAGGATGAGGTGGGGATAGGTCGAAAACAACTCATCCAATAGAATTTAGACAGGTTTGGGTACTTATATTAACCTTATCTTTAAGTATTAACTCTAAGTTAATTAGTTTCACTTTTACAATGTCTCTTTGTATTTTTATATAATATGGTTAATAAACTTACTATATACATACAAGCGACCCACAAGTGGTCCATTAATGATACACCTATCATGATATAAGTCTCTTGGCCGAACCTTAGATTTTTAGGAATTTAATATCAATTAATAATATAATATTTGTTTTAAAAACTCTTTTATGTCAATTTTGACACTATTCAATAGTTGATTTTTGTGAAACTCATAACAGATTGATTACTTCGAACAAAGTCAATTAAATCAATACTAATATATCATATTATCCTAGAAAATTAGTTTAATTCATTAAAAGTTTCATATTATATTTATTTGGGTATTTATAATATCAATTATTTTAATTTTTCACTATTATAGTAATTACTGCATCATCATTGTGTCATAAATAAAATAACTTATTTAATGTCAAAAAATTATAAATAAAATATAATTATGTAGGAAATCTTTTTAGCTTTCTAATGAATATTTATAATCGAAAATCCAACATGTATAACCCTATGTAAAAATTTTTGTTCTAAAAGATATATGCTTGTGTCATTTTTGTATTCATTTTGACTTAATTAAAATAAAGTGTCATTATCACTTACAAGTGGATCCATGGGGTCCCAAAATAGACCCAAAGATGCCCATGGTCGACTATGTATCAACCAATAGGGTTAAGACACTTTTTAGGGTAATTTATTATTATTATAATATTATTTTTTTAACCCTTATTTACCGGATTTACCCTTAACCATGGTAAATAAAATATTTACCGCAGTAATTATTCAAAATGTCTAAAAATAAAAGTTACCTATTTACACAATTTGAACATCCTGATTCCAAATATGGAATCCATTTTTCTAAATTCAAAACACAGAAGTGGCAGAAATTAATTTAAAATTAATTCCCGCTGTCAAAACAAAAAGCGTGTTTTTAAGAGATAATAACTACCAAAAGATTGACACTTGTTTATGTTTGATTTAATTGTAAAATTATGTCCAATGACCAACATTATATTAAATGGTAAAAATATATTCTAAATATACTTTAAAACCACTCAAATTCATAATTTATCACTATTAATTATTTTGATTAAAAAAGTTGTTTTTAATTAAAATTTAGTAATTTTCACTATTCATCAAAATATGAAAGTTATCCGAAATGTACCAAAATTTCACCTTAGGCTAAATTCGATATTCCGAATCCAAAAATGAAGTCCATTTTCAAATATAAAATATATATAATTTCAAAAAGTAGGTATTAATATTCATAACGGCTAGTTTGATTAGTTGTGGTGTGTGTTAAAACTCGAAGTTGCGTACAACACACGCTACTGTTTTATTCAAAGGAAAGCGTACCGTGGAAGCTTGAGATGTTTCATTTTAAATTTTTTGATGTCTCCATTTAGTCAAAAAGTTTAAAATATTGTATTTAAAAGGTTTCACTATCAAAAGTTGATAAAAGTGCAATACTGAAAATGAATCTGTTCTTGCATTATGACTAAGAAACTCATAATATGGATTCTAAAATTATAAGGATTATATAAAGTTTAAAATTTAGATAATACTATTCATAACCTCTTTTGAATGACTTTTTTTTTGTAAGTCATGGTGTGATTGAAATCAGTGTTGCGTGTAGTGCAAGTTATTGAATTATTTTGAAGAAATAACACACTATGAAATCTTGGGGTGTTACATTCTCCCCTCCTTCAATAAATTGTGTCCTCGCAATTTGAAATTGTTCTTCGAAAATAAAAGGTTGAAAATAGAAAATATATTTGTGGGAAAACCCACATCGGAAATTGGGTTACTAAAATTTAGTCTTAATATGAGGAAAAGAGAAATGAAAGGGTCACCACCAAATTATGATCTTGATTAGGAGAACATTGGTGGCAATTAGAGACATATAATTGGAGGAAAAACGTAAATATTTATAGGTAGTGATTGAGGTCATCAATCACAAAAAAGTATAAAATTGAGGTCCTTAAACTCATCAATCTATGATGATTTGAAGTACCATCGGTTCAACAAAATATAGGGTATTGGGATAACACATTTTTGACGTTTCAAAATATCTTAGTTGAAATCCCACATCGAAAAATGAATTAATGAGGCCTCTATTTAAAATAAAGAGTGGAAAGTATGAAGATTACCGAAAATAACACATACTAGGGTTCCATGTACGAAAATATGGATATGGAGGAGAAATCTAACCATCAATTATCTGATGGAGAGTAGTAGAGAACATGGCTATGAAAAGGCCAACAATCCCAAAGCCATAAATTAGTGATGATTTAAGGTACCATCTAGGGAAACATTTTTGTTCTAAGTTCTTTTTATTAATGTTGAGGAATTTATTTATGAGATTGGCTAAGATCATAAGGAGATATACTTACTTTATAATCAGAGTTTTATCCATTAATATGTTTCTACCAAAAACTCATCATTCACTCGTAAAAAAATTCTATTTATACTATTCATAGAGGGTTCCAAAATAAATGAATTTATAATTCATCTACCAGATCTTTTAAAAAACTACTTTATTTAATCCAGGACATCTCGTGGGCCAGTGGTAGGTGATACACCCTTGTCGCCCTTCGGTTGCGGGTTCAAGTCTCGCAGCCTTGCCGGACGCGACGGGTTGCCGCCCGACCTCCGGGTTGTCCTTTTATAGCAATCCAAAATAATCCAAACTAGAACTATCCAAAATACTTCTATCCAAACTCACAGTCCAACATTTATAAGTAAGGTAAACATAATGTAGAACCTTTTTACCCCGTAATAGCATATGAATACCTTCATCATGTATTACCATATTCCTTATTGATTACATTCATGCTCCCTTATTCCATATAGAATGCTGGATATACTTCATTAATCCAAAAATGTTTTAAACCCCAACAATGATGGGATATACAAATCATTAATCAGTTTCAAGGTAGTCAAGAATATCCAATATAATTTATCCAAATCAATCATGTATTATTCTAAAATCACTAACTCGGTATCAGAACCATATTATGGTTTATCTTTCTCTCAACCATATATTTTCCAAAAATTTATCCTGTTATTGAGTCACTTTTCTTTGTTCCACACAATCTCAAGTCCTGAATGAAATAGTACTGCAGTACAATCCTTATATACTCCATAATTATTATAACAAGTACATTGTTGATACAACACTCAATTGACATAATCAACATAAGAACTCTAATCATTCCTCTTTATCTGTGGTAGTATCATAACTTGATTATTATCCAATAGCATCATTTGCGGCATAGTCTGATGACTGGGGCATAGGTTCGCGTAGTGTCCAAACTCCTTGCAAATGAAGCATTGTACATTTAAAACCATTTTCTCACCCTTGCAGTCACGTACTTTGTGCCCTTTTCCTCCACACTTATAACAATCTCCCATTCCTTTCAGGCAAGTTCCAGGGTGTTTCTTCCCACAGTTACCACATATGGGAAAATTCTTCTTTTCCCTCTTCCCTTTATCCATTTTTCTCTCTTCCATCCTTTTCTTCTCTTGCTTCCCTTCAGTAAAATCTTTACTTATCTTATCAACACATGATATTATTTCTTCATATGATGATAATACATGGGAGACTATTTCTCTTATAAATTCTAGCTTAAGACCATGAAAGATATGATCCTTCCTTCTCTTTGGATCATGTGCATTTCTGGAGTTCTCATTCCTTCTACTGGGCGCCATTTCTAAACAATGGCATACACTAGATCAATTTATGAATCAAAACACATAATCCCATACTTATAAAACACTTAACATAAATTGAACTATTTATGGAGATAATCCATAATCAAAAGAATGTTTTCTTTGAGGAAGTATATACTCATAATCCCTTCAAAATGATTTGTAAAGAAAATGAGAGTTATCCTAAGCATATCCCCCGGGAGTGTCGTAACCAAGAGTGCAGCAAGGCCCGTTGTCGTGCACCAGTTCCCGTTCGAGTCTAGCTCAAAGCGGTGTTTTCGGGTTTTACCCCTAGGTACATCTGTGCCAGAGCCGCCTCTACCTGCTCGTATCCAGACAGGGATGTATTGCTCGGAAAACTCACAAAATCTCTACAATACCAAAATTCTAGGAAGTTCTTCTATACTAATCCTCAAAGTTCATCTTAGGTCTACGTGCTCTAATCAGAGTTTATCTAAATCTAGTTTCCAAGGTTTGTACTAAACTTCCTCTGATACCAACTGTAACGCCCCGACCCCAGCTACCCAGAGTCGGTGCATTAATTACATAACATTGGCATGATCACAAGAAAGATCAAATCTCGAAAGACCGATTAGTTTAGTAGCCTTGGAAACACTAGATATAATCATAAAGTTTTACATTTCATTTCAAAGTGAAAAACTACTACAACAACAAAATATTCATATCCACACTATTAACCCCTCATAATATCCCTGCAAGTCAATCATAATTTACTTCTTCACTTCCTGGGAAAAATAAAACATAGAAAAGGGGTGAGCTCAAATGCCCAGTAAGGATAACAATATAGCGGAAACTTTCATCAATAAGAATAAACATTTAAGGCAATGTATAACTAAAACAAAAGCCTTTTAAACATGAACTTTCAACATGGTATGGCATAAATAAAATGAAATAATGCCATTTACTTATTCACATGGATATTCTACTAATCGAATAATCACATGCAAAAATCAATAACCACTTTCATAATGTTGGAATGCATAATGCCAGACTATCATTACCACATAGCCAAGGCCTCGTGCCAAGACTACAAATAAGATTTTGTCAAGGCCTTGTGCCAAGACACTAGTTTGTCTCATGAGACCTACCGATGCATCGAGGAGCTATAACGGGCTCCACCCATCACATATTAAGTCCAATGCATTCCCATATGAAAAGGTTTAAACATAACATAAACATTCGTATTAAAACTAGCATACGAAATGTCAATACTTTCACCATAAACTATGAATGGTATAAAAATAGCACATCCACAGTCAAACATATCACAAAACCTTCAATACAATATAGAAGTTTTGTATCATAATAAATCAACTTCAAATAATCTTAAAATCCATCAAAGGATGTTGACATAGATGAAATCAAAATTCTTTTTAAAGAAATACCTCCTTTTATTTTGAAATAATTTAAGATCCATATAAAATAAAACATTTTCTTTGAAAATATTCTTATAAGCTTGTAAGGGAAGCGTTGAAGATTTTATAACGGCGGAAAATAGCCGCACCCGCCGTATAAGTTAAAAAAAACATTCTTACCTTAATTCTGTTGAAAAGGTTAAAAGGGACCTTGTTTTGAAAACGACGGAAAGATTCCTTTATAAACCACTTATAAAAGTCAAAAAGGGTATAAATGACTTTAACTCATATTCTAGTAAATAGTAAAAATGTTTTGAAATACATTTTTAAGAAACATGGATGTGGATGATAAAGAGATCCCAGTAGATTATTACATATAAACAACCTCGGATAATGAAGAGATTGTGAAATAACCCTTACCTTGTACTTTTCCTTGGTTGGGGTAGGTTAACCTCCTGTATAATGGTGAAATAATTGTTATTAAATTATACAAGAATCATATATATTAATATGATATCATATATGATCTTTTAACATTGATTTATTAATAATATCTTAGAATTATCATCGTTTCGGGTGTTAACTTACTCATTTTATTTTATATGTTTTGTTACATAAGCCATGTTTGTTGTATCTTATTCATATCCAGAATGATATCAAGTCCTTAAACATCATTTTTAAATCATAAAATGATAATTATACTTGAATGGATACGATGGAGAATGAATCTCATCGCGTTCGTGGAGACGGTAGTCCGTACGTACGCACGAGCGACAATATCATTCTTTTGATATTAAAATAATATATAAATGAATGGTATATCATATATACAGAATCATTAACATGTTATATTTATTATTTACATGAGTTACACATCATTATTATACCCATCCAAATAATATTATATTGAATAACAATTACACCACGACGTGGAGACGGTAAGCCGTACGTACGCACGTATGGTGACATGTTATTCAAAGGGTGGATAGAATACTGAATATGGTTGTACCATACTTATAATAACATCACAGTATATGTGAGATACTGGAGTTATTATTTTAGAATGGTAAGAACAAAGGAAGAAGAAGTGGAGGAAGAAATGAACTTAGAAAAGGGTGGTGAAATCATTACCTCTTCTTCGGGTTCTTCCTTTTGATTTGATCAAAAGGGCTCCTTAGGTTGGCTTTCTGATCAAACTAAGGCCTCTAGGTTGTAGTGAGGGATGTTGGGAGAGTATTTGGGCAGAGTTTGGCCGAACCAAAAGGCTTTGAAGATGTGAAGAAATGAGAAGGAGGAGTGCCCTTTTTATAAGAGGGGTGAGGGGCACCTTTGGAAAAGCTAGAAATATTAATTTATAATAAATTCATATTCGGTTTCTAATGGCTCCAAAGTTGACTATTCAAAGGATGAGGTGGGGATAGGTCGAAAACAACTCATCCAATAGAATTTAGACAGGTTTGGGTACTTATATTAACCTTATCTTTAAGTATTAACTCTAAGTTAATTAGTTTCACTTTTACAATGTCTCTTTGTATTTTTATATAATATGGTTAATAAACTTACTATATACATACAAGCGACCCACAAGTGGTCCATTAATGATACACCTATCATGATATAAGTCTCTTGGCCGAACCTTAGATTTTTAGGAATTTAATATCAATTAATAATATAATATTTGTTTTAAAAACTCTTTTATGTCAATTTTGACACTATTCAATAGTTGATTTTTGTGAAACTCATAACAGATTGATTACTTCGAAAAAAGTCAATTAAATCAATACTAATATATCATATTATCCTAGAAAATTAGTTTAATTCATTAAAAGTTTCATATTATATTTATTTGGGTATTTATAATATCAATTATTTTAATTTTTCACTATTATAGTAATTACTGCATCATCATTGTGTCATAAATAAAATAACTTATTTAATGTCAAAAAATTATAAATAAAATATCATTATGTAGGAAATCTTTTTAGCTTTCTAATGAATATTTATAATCGAAAATACAACATGTATAACCCTATGTAAAAATTGTTGTTCTAAAAGATATATGCTTGTGTCATTTTTGTATTCATTTTGACTTAATTAAAATAAAGTGTCATTATCACTTACAAGTGGATCCATGGGGTCCCAAAATAGACCCAAAGATGCCCATGGTCGACTATGTATCAACCAATAGGGTTAAGACACGTTTTAGGGTAATTTATTATTATTATAATATTATTTTTTTAACCCTTATTTACCGGATTTACCCTTAACCATGGTAAATAAAATATTTACCGCAGTAATTATTCAAAATGTCTAAAAATAAAAGTTACCTATTTACACAATTTGAACATCCTGATTCCAAATATGGAATCCATTTTTCTAAATTCAAAACACAGAAGTGGCAGAAATTAATTTAAAATTAATTCCCGCTGTCAAAACAAAAAGCCTGTTTTTAAGAGATAATAACTACCAAAAGATTGACACTTGTTTATGTTTGGTTTAATTGTAAAATTATGTCCAATGACCAACATTATATTAAATGGTAAAAATATATTCTAAATATACTTTAAAACCACTCAAATTCATAATTTATCACTATTAATTATTTTGATTAAAAAAGTTGTTTTTAATTAAAATTTAGTAATTTTCACTATTCATCAAAATATGAAAGTTATCCGAAATGTACCAAAATTTCACCTTAGGCTAAATTCGATATTCCGAATCCAAAAATGAAGTCCATTTTCAAATATAAAATATATATAATTTCAAAAAGTAGGTATTAATATTCATAACGGCTAGTTTGATTAGTTGTGGTGTGTGTTAAAACTCGAAGTTGCGTACAACACACGCTACTGTTTTATTCAAAGGAAAGCGTACCGTGGAAGCTTGAGATGTTTCATTTTAAATTTTTTGATGTCTCCATTTAGTCAAAAAGTTTAAAATATTGTATTTAAAAAGGTTTCACTATCAAAAGTTGATAAAAGTGCAATACTGAAAATGAATCTGTTCTTGCATTATGACTAAGAAACTCATAATATGGATTCTAAAATTATAAGGATTATATAAAGTTTAAAATTTAGATAATACTATTCATAACCTCTTTTGAATGACTTTTTTTTTGTAAGTCATGGTGTGATTGAACTCAGTGTTGCGTGTAGTGCAAGTTATTGAATTATTTTGAAGAAATAACACACTATGAAATCTTGGGGTGTTACATCTATCATCACAGTTTTCAACAATACATCAAAGTAAATAACTCATAATATCCATTAATAATAATCTTAAATTCTAAAGACCAATACAAACATCCGAAAATAGGAACATCCAATGACACATATAAATTTGGATTTTCTACTGGTGGGTTTTGTTGTTATAATCTCATACCCTAGAAATTACCAATGGAATACACCATGAGAAGGTGCCTCAAAGTCCTATGATTTTCCACCCATGGAAATCTGTATCATTTGTGTCCCTCAAATTATTTCATCTATTGATAGACCATATATTTAAGAATATTTTCATGACACTTTTGGGTTCTCATCAGAGTATGAAACTCCTATGACCTTTCATTACGACAGCTACTCTCAAGACATTATCACATGCTATGTTACGCATAAGAACACTCATGATGTGAAAATGAGTTTATTAATATTCAAAACTATGAATATAGGTAATCATATAGTACATAAAAGTTGGTTATAAGAAACCAACTCTAACAGACTCCCACTTAAAATTGAGCCAACTGTTAACAAACTTTAGTCTGTTAGCTCTCACATAATACTTTTTCTTCTTTTGAGATGATGCTTTAGTCAAGGGGTCTACCACATTTTCTTCCATATAAACTATGCTCACTACAACTTCACCCCTCTGAGAAAAATCCCTCAAGAGATGATACTTCCAGAGTATGTGCTTTGTTCATTGGTGTAACCTTTGGATCCTTTCCAAGATCTAGTGCCATAATATCATGATAACAAAATGTGATAGGGTCTTTAATATTAGGTACCACATCAATCTCCTAGACAAAGTTTCATATCCAGAAAACTTCCCTAGTTTTATCAGAAGCCTCTATATACTCAGAATCTGCTATAGAATCAACAACAACTAGCTTCTTTGTACTTTTCCTGCTCATAACTCCTCCATTGATACTGAAAACATATCCTAATTATGAATTCAGATCATTCTGATATGTTCTAAAACTATCATTGGTATAACCCCTAATGACCAAATCCTCATCTCCTCCATACATCTAGAACATGTCCTTAGTTATTCCTAGATACTTAAGGATAATTTTAACAGTAGACCAATGCTATTCACCCGGATCATCTTGATATATCCCTACCATGCTCTATGCATAGACAAAATCAATTATAGTATATATCATGAAATACATGATTGTCCCTATCACCGAAGTGTATGAGATATTACTCATTCTCTCTTTCTCCTATTGTGTCCAAGGACACATTTTTTGGGTAAGATGTATACCATGTGACACTCAAACCAATCCCCTCTTGTATTATTCCATACTACATCTCTTTAGTACTTGGTCAATGTATTTAACTTGACTTAGTCTAAGAAGCCTCTTGAATCTATAAAAAATGATCTTAATCCCCAGAATATAGGCTGCTTCACATAAGTCCATGGAGAAACACTTATTTAACAATTCCTTAACAAACTATAAGATTGGTATGTCATTTCTAATAAGTAACATGTCATTAACATATACTACTTGGATAACGACTACATTCCCACTAAAACGCTTGTAAACACATGGCTAACATTCATGCTTAATGAAACCAAAATCTTTTATAGCTTCATTAAATCGAATTCTCCATGACCTAGATGCTTGCTTCAACCCATAAATATATCTCTATTACTTTCATATCCTTTTAGCATCACCGAGAGTCACAAATCCTTCTGGTTGTTTCATATAAACATCTTTATGAAGGTTCCCATTATTGAAATTTTTTTGGACATCCTTCTGCCAAATTTCATTTTTTTGGTAATAACTTATATCAAGTAGAATTATTATGGATATAAATATGGAAATTGGGGAAAAGGTTTCAATGTAGTCAATGCCTTAACACTATTTAAACCTTTTATCCACTAAACTTGTTTTATAGGTACTTACTTTACCTTCCATTTCCAATTTTCTATTGAATACCCATTTTCAGCCTAAAATATTTACATCAAATGGAAGATCGACCATAACCCATACTTTGTTCTGATACATGGAATCCATTTTATAATTCATGGAATATTTCCATCGCATAACTTCTGAGCTCTATACTACCTCTTTGTATAAGAGAGGTTAATTATTATCAACCAATAATGAGTCACCTTCTTCGGTGAATAGAAAACCATATCTCTCTAGTTCTCTTACCTCTATAGTGATTATACAGAAGATGATAAACTAACCCTCAACCTAGGGTAAAAACACTTTGAATCATGAAATTGGTTATGTTGCGGCTTTCCTCCTGTCCACCCATGTACCACTGAGATTGGTTTCACCTTATCTTCAAACTTAAACAACCTCTACTAGCTTGGGATTTCCATCCATTACATAATCTTTTACTCACACACAGGTGAGGGGAACCAAATTATTGTCTTAGAGGTTTACATAAAAGAAAGCATGGACTCGTAGACCCTTACATAATGAGAGGAGGGATGACATCCAGACCATCAATTTAATTTCATAATAAATTAAAAGAAACCAATTACATACAAAGTTCTGGTCTATGTTCATGATCATCCACACACATGCAATGAATTATGCATTAAATAAAAAATAACATTCAATTCTAATCTTTCTTATTGAAGATAAATTGCGCTCAAATCAATTAATTATATTATTTAATTAATAAATTATTTTATCTTAATTATCATCTGATTTTTCTTGAGGTTCTCATCCATCGTAATTTTAAACAAATTAAATAAATTTATTTAAAATTAACCATGTAGAAAAATATACCTTGGAGGCAACACGATGAGTACTCATCCGAACTTCCAAACATGTATTATATTTGTATACTATTTACTCATGTGATAGGTGTCATACATGAATTAACATGTAATTTCATGACATGTACTATCAATTGAATGACCACATGGAACACATGATATTTATGTAGCGTGTTATGTTTTAATGCATGTAAAGTAATGACTATATTATGACTTATACATGATATGCAGCTTCAAACATTGCGTAGAAATTAATTATAAATTTAATATATATATAACCCATTACATGGTGTGTATTATAAATTTAATGACCACATGAAACACATATTGATAAGGTTTAAATAGTATAAAAAATTAATTTTTAATTCTTCATAATTTGGTAATATACACAACATGTACAATACAACTACATGATGTATATATTTCTCTCTTTATTCATGACACATGCATAGGGAATTAATGTGTAATCATGCCATGAAAATAATAGAGTACACGATGTGTTCATTGGATACATGGTGTGTGCTCTCTGAGTTACATGTTCACCAGTCATGTAAGCCATGTAAGAGACCACCCATCCTGTATTTAACTAATAGACAACACGTTGTGTATAGATGTTACACTCCATGTAGTCTGAATGACTATGCACCAGCCTTACCCATTCAACATCCTGTGTATTTAAATATGAATTGTGTGTAATAAATGCACACAATTTGAATTAATTTTGAATTAATTCTTGATGCATTGAACATGGGAACACAACATGTACCAATGGTACACACGACATGTACTCTTGTGTTAACCAGCTAAAATCCTCGACATTTTTGGATGATTTCTTTGAATGTATTTCATTCATAAAATTAATCAATTTGATTATATTTGCGAGAATGAAGGGTAAGAAGAGAATATGTCATGATCCATATTAAATAAAAATTAAAATGGAATTTAAAACTAATGATAAATGAGTAAATTAATCAATGATATTTAAATAATTATAAATAATTATGATACCACTCTGATACCACTTGAAGGTTTCGGGTGCAGTAGAAGAGTCGAATGGGGCATGCCTAAATTGATTTTTTGTCTTAATCAATGATTAATCTAAGATTTACATGATGATAAATGCAGTGATCAACGAAGTTGAATCAAATATTAATGGATGATTGAATGTTGGTACCATGACGTAAGATCATAACATATC
This sequence comes from Viscum album, assembly GCA_963277665.1. NCBI lineage: Eukaryota > Viridiplantae > Streptophyta > Magnoliopsida > Santalales > Viscaceae > Viscum > Viscum album. The sequence goes on along the minus strand of OY728128.1, from coordinate 252,246,273 downwards.
ATTTATAATTAATTTAAATAATTAAAGATTTACCTGGGGATGTATTTTTTCTTCATTGATGGATATGATAATGTATCTAAATCATACCATCATTAAATTGTAGGAATTAAGAGTATATTCCCTCCAATGGTGATCCACATGTGTTCCACAAACCTCTGAACATCACCGTAGGAATCTCCAAGTGCTAGCGTGGTAGATCCTGAGGCTTGCATCATTTACCTTTGATCACCCCAAGAGCTGTTTGAAGATGGGTTCTCTTTGATCTGTCTAGACTCGAGAGTGGTGGTGGTGGAGGATTTCTATATTTTCTTGAGAGCATTCTTGGAGAGGGAGCAATCTAGGTATTCGAGAGAAATCTCTATGGATTTCTTTGTGTTCAACAATATGAAAATGAACACCCTTATAAAATAATATAATTGAGTTTATCTACCACTAGGGTTAGAAAATAATAATTGCACAAGTGACCCTTTATTATTTCTTTAATCCCCACAAAACCCCATGTCTATAATAATAATAATAATAATAATAATATTTCCTCACATGTGCAAATCTAGTGAATTTAATTAAATATTATTTATTTAAATAATGTTTAATATATATTATTTCTCACCAGACCATTATTCTTAGTCAACCATTATTCCAAAATATTTATCAGGCCTGGAATAATGATTATTTATTTATTAAATAAACATCACTACATTATTCTCTAATAAATAAATAAATACTATATTCACTAAATAGAAAATAAATATTTATTAAATATGCTACACACAAAATATTCTCTTGAATAGTCATTGATGAAATATATACGATCAAAAAAACATGAATAATTATTATACGATGCGTAGGAATACTATTTTTCAACTTTTTAAATAATAAATAATATTATTATTTAACTATGATTCAGGATACACTTAGTGTGTGACCCTCCAGATCTCTTTCTCAATGACATTAGGTGAAGCAACCCAAAGTCCAAGGTTAGTGTCTAGAAACACACCAAGACATCCATAAATAAATAATTTAATGTCACAATGACATTTAAACTCATACAAATTCTTACCATGTAATATAATTCCTTTATCATGATATTTCTAATCGAGTAGGTTTCATTATAGTGCCATAAACCTATATGCTCAATGTCTATTTCTTTGACTTTCTAGAAATTAAACTTTCCTATAGAACACCATCCCCATGAATTTATTTAGGCTATATCATTTCCATCAAAGGGTCTGAGATATCGACTTCCATTAAAGAATATAAGGTACAAATCTTTTCTTGCATTATTCATTAATGAAGTATTACTTATGATGCACCCAATGTATCATACTTCACCAAGAACGTCTGTCATCATGATTTTTTTCAGTACATAAAATTATTAAAATCATGATATCCATTAATAATTGAATCATCTCACAATTTCCATGTATTATTTTTATTTATTATATGGAATTATTACGAAACTAGGTGCTGAGACGACGTGTGATTCTGAGACCCGGTGTGCCTGGAACAATTGCTTGAAGAATATTCAAAATATTAAATATCGTGTGCACATTGTTTTTATGAAAAAGTGGAATAACTTCTAAATGAGTGTCTCGATCATAAATCATAGGGCACTGTTGAGTTTAGAGCAGTGACTTCACCTTATGCAGGATATAACATCGAACGACATGGGTTGGCTGTGAAAGTTAGTTTTTGGATGTATCGACTATAAAATATTTAATAAAAATATTTTATTTCTATGCAACACCTTGTTTTATTTTATTAGTGTTTTTTAGGAATCTAGGGACATCACCATAACCCTGATATTCCCCTGAGACAAGGAGAAGTAAGTTCTCTCTCTATGATGACAGATCGAAGATTGGAACGTGGATTGACGATCAACGAAGTACCTCAAATTTGAAGGATCTCTCCAATGACGATGACATGATGATTGATCTTCATTAGCAAGCAGTCCAAATCCAAGTAGGGAATTTGATATCTTTATGATTTCTTCCTTGTTCTTAGAATCAATGATAAATGAAGACCAACCAACAAACATGTTGATCTGTAGTTCGATCATTCTTATGAGATGGTTAGTATTGGGAATTGTTAATGGGAGTTTAGTTACCCACTTTGTTCATCCCTCTAATGAGAATGAATCAAGGCCGACATGGAAAAAGGACAAGGTTCATTCCTCATATGTTTTTGTTGCATTTATCTTCCACCGTTCTTAGCATTCTTAATCGCTCGTGGTTGCGAATCAACTTTCCAAGAGGCTTTGAACATGATCGAACCCCCGAATCAGAGGAAAATCGACTGCAGAGGCCACAACAGTGTAGATTGAGACCTGATGAGGCCAGATATATGACCACATAATTTTATGGGCATCGGAGGAGCCCTAAAGGTTCATTGAAGGGACCACTAGAGTGCCGGAAACCAGCACTTGCGATGGCATGCGGTGGCATCCACTTGTTGGTGCGGTAGAAGACGGTGGGGCGGCTGGTAGCGATGATGGGCCGTGGGTGGATGACGGCGACGGTGGGACCGTGTGGGATGTAGGGTGATGTAGGGAATAGGGGGAGGCATGCAGTCAGGGTGGACTGCATGGACCAAGGTGACACGCGGTCGGGGCAGACTGCTTGGACTAGGGTGGCATGCAGTTGGGGTAGACCGCATAGACTAGGTGAGATGCAGCCGCGGTGGGCCACATCAGTCACACAAGCTGGCCCACAGCGTGGGCCATACCAGTGGAGCCAGGCCGCTCCAGCGGCCCAGTAGGCCCAGTGGGTTGGCCGGACTGGGTCGGGCTAGGTCCGGTGGGTCGGATCAGACCTGGATTGGACCCGGGTCAAACCTTTTTTTACAAAAATAGCCATAACTTTCAAACCATGTTTCTATTTGACGATCTGTTTGTGGAATAATCTTATAATGAGACAATACTTTTGATATAATCTAAGTGAGTTTTTGTGAAAGTTTGCATACGACCTAAAGGCTTGAAGAGCAGGTTCTCCTTTATCGATCACGCTGTAAGCAAAATCCTGTAGCTGGCTGTGCCCTTGAGACTACATGACTTTCTAAGACTACGTGACTTACCATGACTATGTGTCTTATCAAGAATACATGTATCATTAGGAATGAGTGTATCATCGGGACTATGTGTCTCACTGGTACTACATATCTCATCTAGACTACATGTCTTATCGATACTGGGTGTTTTGTGGATTACGTATGATAATCCTATTTTGCATACTATTGACCTATACCTGTGTGAGATGACTATGTATCTTATTTTTGGTATACTTTGTGTATTTATTTATGGTATAATTCATGGATTTATTTGTGTTATATTTTGTGTATTTCCTCATGGTATACTTCGTGTATTTCTTAGTCGTATCCCTTTTTGGTTTCAAGGTATCCTACTGAGTATTGTTTTACTCACCCCTGCACGAGATTTTACCGCACATGTCGCGTCTTGTGTAGATGATCGACACTTTGATAGAGTCCTAGGTAGACTAGGACTAGGTGGTGCTTAGAGATACTAGACAATCAAGGTGTGCTCCTACGACTTCAAACAACTGTCCCTATACCTACACTTCAGGTAGGGTTTTCTGCCGATGAGTTTTAGGAACTTTTGAATTCACTTTTCTAGACTTATTTTGGGTGGGTTTGTATTCTATCCCTATTTACTTTCTAGTTTTCTACTTTCATACTCTTTTGTTGGTATTTTAGTTTTATTAATGCTTGTTTAATTAGTGTTTTACATTTTATCATTTTGATTTTGGATATGTGTGTATGTGTACAAGTACTTAAGAAAATTCCTCCCATTTATGGGATATGCCTACTCGGTGCTATTCGCTAGCCCCTGGCCTATTAGAGGAAGGCTTGGGGTAGTCATGACATGGGACCCTCTAGGACTGGTCATGAAAGAGTGCTATCATAGGATTAAATTCTACCTAAAGGACCAAGAGTCTGTGAGATTGGTTTGAGGAAATCATGTTAAGTGTTTCAAGTTCAGATTTTAGGTCAGAGAATCCAGTGTTTGTATGGAAACTGACAAATCCATACACCAGGACTCTGAATTCTACATTTTTACTCAGTACATGAAAACACTGGTTGTTGGGAAAATAATGGTACATGTATCATATAGGATCTGGGTGTGTTCTCATGTCCTTCTATAGTCAACTCACCTGGTATACTCTATTGACCATGGTACATATTGTTCTATTTCAGGATGCCTCCATGCAAATATACAACTAGGATTTCAATGTGTGATCATGAGGATGACCCACCTAGCGATGAGGTGTCAGTATAGGGGTCTATACTAGAGATAGAACCTTTGGGTGGTTTACCAGGGATACCACCACCCATCGAGCAGTAGTTACTACCAATGCTACCAGTTGAGGATGCACGTAGGCTGAGTGTGTTGTATGAGTTCTAGAGGTAGAGATATCACAGATTTTAGATCTAGATAGACCCCCAACTAGTTGAGGATTGGCTAGAGGTAGTTACATGTGTCTTCTATCTTGTGAGTATGCCTTCTGACCAGATGACATTCCTAGCTGTGAGTCTTCTTTAGGGTTCAGAAGGGCGATGGTGGAGCTTAGTAACCCAGACACATGATGAGATGACTCTCTCTTGGGAATACTTCAAGCGTCTCTTCAGATAGGAGTTCTTTCTTACTATATTATGCTCAATATGTATACAAGATCTTCTGCATCTACAGTAGTGTAGTCAGACTGTGGAGGAGTACTTGGTGAGATTTACTGATCTTTCTCACTACTCTATAGATATGGTATAAGAATTGTTCTTTAGGGTTCGAACCTTCGAACATAGATTACATCGGGAGATCAGGGCATCCATAATATCCCTTAGAATTCCTATATATGATGGGGTACTGAAGTGAGCTATGCTATTAGAGATCTATTTAGCAGAGCAAACACCGGTAGTAGGAGCTACCACCAAGCACTAGGTAGTTGAGTCTTCGGCAGTAGGTAGTCAAAAATAGTCAAAGAGACCCAAGTGTGTTAGGAAATCTAGGGTATGACCCCAAGACACATGATTAGTGGTGAAAGGCTCCTAGTGAAGAGCGATTCAACAGAAGGATAGGCTGCGTTACTCGTGCGACGATCAGGGAAATTTGGCCCGAGATTGCCAGAACCATCATACGACCAATCTGGAGAAAGTCAGGGATTGTCGAGATAGAGGTGGAGGCAGGAGAATGGTAGTCCTCAAGGAAGAGGATGTGGCAGAGGAGTAGGCAGGGCAACATGTGGTGGGTGAAGCTTTGATGTATTAGCACCACCACCCCCAGGCGGTCCATGACAGGCTTAGGGAGCTGGTAAACCGGGACGATGCCAGCTTCAGGTGATGGAGACTTAGGACCTTGAGGCTCTAAGGATTATTAAAGGTACGATATGTATCTTTTCCACCTTAGCTAAAATTTTTATAGACACAAGTTCCAAGCATTCTTTTCTTTCCATGACCCTTGTTCGAAACTTAGAGATTCTGGTGGAACCATTGACTCGACCCTTATGCTTAGAGACTCCTATGGGAGGGGATTTGATGATCACACACTGGTGCCGGCAGTGTGACCTTACTCTTGGAGGTGAGAGTTTCAGTTGGGATCTCTTGGTAGCAGCGTCAATGCCTTACTGTGTCATTCTATGTATGAATTGGTTATCCACAGTCCATACTCAGATTGAATGTTTTAGGCTCAGAGTGTGGTGTGTCTATGGTGATGGGACCATGAATTCCTTTGTTGGTGAAAAAGTAAATGCATGTAGCACTAGATGGAATCACATATAGGAATGTGAAACCAATCACACATCAATTGGCTAGCCCGATCCTCGATGCCATGGATGATATAAGTCCCATGTTTCCTGCTGTGGTGGAGGAATATGAGGGCATCTTTCCTGAGGATGTTCCAGGATTACCTCCTCACAGGGAGGTAGACTTCTGCATTGATATATAACCTGAGACGACACAAATATCTACACCTACATATCAGATGTCTCCTGCAATGATTCATGAACTAAGGGTACATGTGGAGGACTTATAGAGGAAGGGTTTTGTGAGACCTAGTGTTTCACCATGGGCAGCCCCATTTTTGTTTTCCAAGAAGGAAAACAAGAAATTGAGGTTATTTGTCGATTTATGGCACTTAAACCAAGTTACCGTGCAGAACAATTATCCATTACTGAGGATCGATGACCTCTTCAATCATTTGAAAGGGGTGAGGTGGTTCTTGAAGATAGATCTCAGATCTGACTATCATCAACTACGAGTACGAGATGAGGATATATGAATATGACTTTTATATATTGATACAGAAACTACCAGTACTTGGTGATTCCATTTCGCTTGATGAAAACCACAGAAATTTTCATGGGACTCATGAATAGGATCTTCCAGCCTTAATTATACTGGTTCGTGGTGGTCTTCATTGATGACATCACAGTGTACTCGAAATCCAAGGAGGAGCATGCAATACACTTGAGTATGGTCTTAGACACACTTTGGGATCACTAGATTTATGAAAAGATCTTGATGTGTTAGCTATGGATACAAGATTTCCATTTTCTAGGACATGTCATTTCATAGGCTGGATTTTTGGTGGATCCAGTGAATATTGAGGCAGGGCTTGCTTGGGAGTCACCTAAGAGTGTTATCGAGGTGCTAAGTTTCCTTGGTTTGAATGGGTACTATTAGAGGTTTGTACCCAAAATTTTCAGAGTATCATCACCCTTGACATATTTTACATGAAAGGGAAATCCGTTTTTGTGGATTGAGAAGTTCCAAGAGATTTTTCAGTAGCTGAGGCAGAGATTGATGAGCGCTCCTACATTGAGATTACCAGAGGAGGGTGTCGAGTATGTAGTATTCTTCGATGCATCAGGAACCAGGCTTGGTTGTGTCCTAATTCAGGGGAAATAGGTGATTGCCTATGGTTCACGACAGTTGAGACCACACGACAAAACTACATGACCCATGATCTTGAGTTTGTAGCAGTAGTCTTTGCATTGAAGATGTGGCGACACTACCTGATGGGCAAGAAATTTATCATCTACTCTAACCACAAGAGTCTCAAGTATATCTTATCTCATAAGGATATGAATTTGAGATAGAGGCAATGGCTAGCGTTCCTCTAAGACTATGACTTTGAGATTGTCTATACTCTTGGGAAAGGGAATGTGGTGGCAGATTCTCTTAGAAGGAGATCAAGTTCATAGTTTGCTGAATGAGACATCAGAGAAGTTATCCTCCTTATAGATATCGTTTGTGGATGGAGATGGAATAGCTTACCTCCAGTCGATGGTTGTAACCCCTCCACTCTTACAACAAGTCAGGGAGGCACAACTCAAAGATACCTACTGTGATACTTTACGTGATCAAATGTCCACATGACATGCCCCTAATGGATATTCGAAAGGTGGGGATCACATCATTGTTTTTAGAGGACGTACAGTGGTACTAGTGGAGTTACATGATGAGGTCTTTAGGGAGTTCCATAAATCCATTTTGGTGGTACATACGGGTGTGGTAAAATTTTACCAGGACCTCTGACATCAGTTTTGGTGGCTAGGGATGAAGAATACAATGGCATAGTTTGTTTTTAGATGCCTTACTTGTCAGCAAGTGAAGGATGAGCACCAGGTTCCAGTGAGTTTGAATCAACCCCTTGAGGTTCCAGAATGAAATTGGGATTAAATATCGATGGACTTCATGAAATGTTTACCACATATGTCTAGGAGGTATGATACCATTGGGGTGTTCGTTGACCAACTCACCAAGTCGGCCCACTTCCTAGAGATTTGGGAGAAGAGTTTAGTAGAGAGTTTGAGATTCCTCTAAACACATGAGATAGTTCGACTCCATGTAGTTCCATCGATGATAGTATCAGATCATGATACTTGATTTACATCCTGGTTGTGTAAGGGATTACATGAGGAATTTGTGTCCTAGCTATGCTTGAGCATAGCTTTTCACCCATAGAATAATGACCAGTCTGAGTAGACCATACAGGTTCTAGAGGACATGCTACATGCCTGCGTCCTATATTTTGGTTATAGTTGGGAGGATCAACTACCCCTGGTGAAGTTTGTGTACAACAATATCTACCATTCCACCATCGATATGGCACCATTCGAGGCTTTATATGGGAAACCCTGCAGGTCTCCACTTTGCTGAATGTACCCAGGAGAGTCAACACTCATGGGCCCAAAGTTAGTTCCGGTGACTACAAAGAATTTTCAGGTCATCAAAGAGAATATGAAGACTGTATAGAGCCATCATAACTCTTATGATGACCAGCGATGAAGGCCTTTGGAGTTCGAGGAGGGAGACCATGAGTTCCTTCGGTTCTCTCCTCGACACGAAATATGGAGATTTTCCTGAGGTGGCAAGCAATATTTGAGGTTCATTGAACCTTTATAGATACTATATAGAGTTGGTGAGGTGGCTTAATACTTGGATCTACCTCCACAGTTAGAAAGAGTGCATGACATCTTCCACGTGTAATAGCCGAGGAGATACGTGCATGATCCATCGCACATCATTGACTGGGGTGAGCTAGACATTAATGGTGGGGTGACTTTTGTGGAGTACCCAGTAGAGATTGAGGATCGATATGAGAGGATCCTTTGTGGTCAGTCGATTCCTCTAGTGTGTATTTTATGGCGGCATAGGAATCTCCAGGAGAGCACATGGGAGCGGGAGGCCCAGATTTGTGCTAAGTACCCTCATTTGTTTGTATAGCCTTTTGTTTTGGATTTTTGGGACATAAAATCCTAAGTTGGGGAAAATGTAACATCTATGAATTTCTATTTATTATTTTTATATATTATATGGAATTATTACGGGACTAGGTGCTAAGACGACGTGTGATTCTGAGGCCGGGTGTTCCCAGAACAATTTCTTGAAGAATATTCCAAATATTAAATAGAACACGCACATAGTTTTCCTAAAAAAGTGGAATAAATTCTAAATGAGTTCCTAGATCAGAAATATGAGGGCACCATTGCATTTAGATTAGTGAATTTACCTTAGGAAAGGCCTAACATTGACCGACATAGGTCGGTCGTGAAAGTTAGTTTTTGGACGCATTAGTAATAAAATATTTAATAAAAATATTTTATTTTGATGTAGTGACTCGTTTTATTTTATTAGAGTTTTTCAAGAATCCAGGTTCATCACCATAACCCTAGGATTCCCCTGAGATAAGGATAAGGAAGTTCTCTCAATGGCGATGACGGATCAGAGATTAGAACGTGGACCAACAATCAGCGATGTGCCTCAGATTCAAAGGATCTCACCAACGACGACGACATGATGATCGATATTTGTTAGTGAGTGGTATAAATATAGGTAGAGAGTTTTATCTCTTTGTGATTTCTTCCCTATTATTAGAATCAATGGTGAATGTGGACTAACCAATGAACATATTGATCTGCTGTTCGATTGTTCTTGCGGGAGGGTTAGTATTGGGAATTGTTAACATGAGTTTCATTACACTCTTCGTCCATCCCTATATTGAGAAAAAATCAAGGCCAACATGAAAAAAGGATGAGATTAATTCCTCATATGTTCTTAGTGCCTTTCTCTTCCCCCATTCTTGGCGTTCTTTACCGTTGGACCCTCGTGGCCGCGACTCGACTTGCTGGGAGGCTCCAAACATGATCAGACCCTCGGATCAGAGGAAAATCGACCGAAGAGGCCGCAAAAGTGTTGATTGGGACCCAAAAAGGATAGATCTATGACCATGTAATTTTTCAGGCATCGAAGGAGCTCCAGTGCCGGTGACCGATGCTAGTGGTGGTGTGAATCGGCCGCACGCGGGTGTAGTGGAAGATAGTGGGGGCAGCTGGTGGCGATGATGGGCCACTGGGAAACTGGTGGAGATGAAGGGACCACATGGTATGTAGGGAGACACAAAGACCATGGGGGAGGAACGCGATCAGGGAGGACTGCGTGGACCAGGGCGACATGTGGTCGGGGCAGACCGCACCACGTCTGGCACACAAGCCGACCCACAGTGAGGGCCAGACTAGTGGATCCGGGTAACTCCAGTGGCCCAGCGGGCCAGGCCAAGTCAAATCAGATGAACCGGCTGGGTCAGCTAGTGGTTCAGGGTGGGTTTTGTATGTCGTATCAGACCTGGGTCAGACCTTTTTATGAAAATAGTAGTAACATTCAAACTGTGTGCCCATTTGACGAGCTGTTAGTGATGTTGGGAACCTTGCGACGAGACCATCCTTTTGAGATACTCTAAGTGAGTTTTTGTAAAAGTGTTCATATAACCTAAAGGCTTGAGGAGTAGGTTATCTCAGATCAAGTGTGCTATGAGCAGAATCCTGTGGTTTTCTGTTCCCTTGATACTACATGACTTTCTGAGACTATGTGACTTACTGAGACTACGTGTCTTATCGAGACTATGAATCTTTTCAGGATTGAGTGTCTCATCCAGATTGAGTGTCTCACCAGGACTGAGTGTCTCACCTGTACTACATGTATCATCTATACTACATGTTTTATTGATATTGGGAGTTTTGTGGATTATGTATGATTATCCTATTTTACGTACTATAAACCTATACTTGTTTGAGCTGACTATGTATCTTCTTTGTGGTATAATTTTTATATTTATTTGTGGCATACTTGATGTATTTATTTGTGGTATACATTGTGTATTTTCTTATGGTATACTTATTGTATTTATTAGTGTTATTTATTTATGGTTTCAGGGTGTCCTATTGATTATTGTTTTACTCACCCCTGCACGAGATTTTCCTATACGTGTCGTGTCTTGTGCAAACGATCGAAATTTTGACGAAGTCCTAGGTGGACCAGGACCAGGTGGTTTTTAGAGAGACCAGATAGTTGATGTGTACTCCAATTACTTCAAACAGCTATCCCTGTACCTACCCTTCAGGTAGGGTTTTCTGCGGATGAGTTTCAAGAACTTGTGCATTCACTTTTCTAGACCCCTTTTTGGGTGGGCTTGTATTCTGGCCCAGTTTACTTTCCATTTTCTACTATCATACTCTTTTGTTGGTATCTTAGTGGTATAAATTATTTTTTACTTATCATTTTACATTTAATCATTTTGGGCTTAAATATGTGTGTGTGTGTGTGCGTGTGTGTGTGTATGTGTGTTTGTGTGTATGGGAACTTAGCAAAATGCCTCCCATTTGTGGTATATGCCTACTCGGTGCTAGTCACCAACCCCAGACCTATTGGAAGCAGGCTTGGGGTAGTCATGACATGGGCCCCTCTAGGACAGGCCGTGGCAATAATAATCATAAAGTATGAGGACCAATATACACATTTTAAAATAGGAACATACAATGATATATATAAATGTGGGTTTCCTACCAACGGATCTCATTCTCATAATCTCCAGCACTAAAAATTACTAAGGGCATAAACCATGAGAAAGTGCCTCAAAGTCCTATGAGTCTCCACCCATGATAGCCTCTGTATCATTTGTGTCCCTCAAATGATTTCATCTGACCATAGAGTATATATTTAAGAATACTGTTATGACACTTCTGGGTTCTCATTATAGCAGTGAACTACTATGACCTTTAAGTTAGACAACTACTCTCAGGACATTATCACATGCTATGTTATGAATAATAACAATCCTGATGTGAAAATAAATTTATTAATATTAAAAACTATGAATACATGTAATCATAAAGTACACATAATTTGGTTCTAGTCCACTAACTCAATCAAAACACTCAAGAGAGTCTCTATACCTTTTTCCTTCTTGCTCTTTTTATTGAACAACATCCCTATAAGCAAGATAAATTTTCCATATTTATAAAACTTGGAAAATAATTTCTTCTTCTATATCCACTTATTAGTTTGAGACAAATGGTTGGAAGATGTATGATATGAAAATATCTTTTTAATTTCATTGAAACCACCATGATATTCTATTTAGAGTTAAGTCAACTCCTAAAACCACCCACTACTTTTAATTTTTCCCAAATCTTGGAAATACAACATTCTACAATGTGATACCAAATCATGTATTAAAATACAATACATACATTTAGAAAGAAACTTTAATGTTTCCATATTCCGTAAATATTCTTACATGTACAATAGACACCTCAAAACCACTAAATTTGTGATCTCTAAATATCATAAAACCTTATTGAATATTTTCATTAACTCAATTTACACCCAATATAGATTCACAACTCCATATTTCCTACTTTGTAGTGTGGAATATTTTTATTTATTCAACTGAAAAACCCAATACAACTTCATCTTTAAATTTTTCTTGAATTATGGATTCCTTTGAAATTCCATGATGCTTGAGTCTTTAAAGAACAGGTCAATCATCATCTGAAATAAGGTAATACACCTCCATAAAATCATAGATAATACCACTAATTTATCCAAAATAATTTCCCTCATGAAATGATATTATAGGAAAATATATGAATTTATCTAAATCTTAGATGACACCCACATAGCCTAGGATGACACTTATGCAGTTATTTCACACTTATATAGCCATATCACATGTACAAAACTTTCTAAAAAAACCTACACAACCAACATATCACAGGTATGTTTAGGCCTAATGACATACACACTCATGTCTTTAATGGATTTTCATGTATGATGGTAATCACACATACACTAGTAACTAAGAAAACACACGCTTAGCTTGATGAAAGCTATAAATAGCTTTATGAAACTTGTGTTCAACATTGATCACACATACATTGGGGAAAAAACACACATACGCCACTCTGCCTTTTCCAAATTCTCATATCCATAAAGAATTACATTTACACTAAGTTGGAATTCACATATACATAGATTTAGAATTTTCAACTAGTTTTGTAATATCCAAAGTAATTTTAATATAATTTTTTTTCATATATTCATTAGTTGCATTTTATAGAGTTATTACAAATGCTCATGGAATGATAACTACAAATCTAAAAAGAAACATGCGAACACACACATGAAAGAAGCTAGAGAGACTTGAAACCAAGACCTCCCTAATACACTTAAAGGACCTTTTAAACTAGGCTAGTCCGTGAGGGTAGATTTTATAGAGCTATATTCATTATAAAAATATTAGACAAATTTTCAGCCAAAATGAAAAAAGATTTATTTCTAACCAAATTGAATATTTATATATTATACGGTTTTATTTAAAATATTGATGTCCAAATTATTTAATTTTAATTTTAAAAAAGGACTTCATTTCTGAATTCATCATGACAAAATTATCTTAAGAATAATTTTTTAGAATTTTCTTAAAAGTTTGTTTTTTCAATTAAGAGTGAAAATACTAATTTTTATTGAAAATTATATTTTCTTTTAAAGTATTTATAAAGTCAAATTATATTTTGATTTATTTTTAAAATATAATTAATTTAATTTGATTTAAACTAATACAATTATGTTTTTGAAATAAATTTTATACTAGAATTTAGTATAGAATCATTCTATACTTAAAAAAGAATTTTTCTGAAAAACCTTTTTTTGTTACATTTTTCCAGTTTAATTTAAAATTAGATTACGACACTTCTATATTTTGAATTTTTAAAAATGTATTTAATATTTGGAATTAGTGGGTCCAAATTTGGTAAATATGATCCTTTTATCTTTGTTCAATATGAATATTTTCCTTAGTAATTTTTGTTACCACGGTTATGGGTAAATCAGACAATTTAAGTTAAAAATAAAATTATAAGGATTTGAAAATGACGCCAACAATTTCCTTAATTTTATTTAATTAGTAAATTTCATACACAGTCATCCTAGATTTAGTTATATGGAATTTTGTTTCCATTTGGATGTGATTATAACCTTTATAATATTTTATTTAAAGAAAAGTAAGAAACGTCACACTCATTTTTAATAAATATAATATTTTTAAAATGGTGATAAATTGAGTATGTGTTCAATTATAAATAGTAATTTTAAATATTAATGATTTATCTTCATTATGGTAATTTATTTTTAATTTTTACTAAAAAAATAATTAACTTAAATGCTTACATGATGGTGATGCAATAATTATTCAATTAATTGAAAAATAAAATAAATTATATTAATTTTTTTAAAAGTAATATAATTTGAAATAATTAATGTCATAATTTTTTTAGATAACTATAACATTTTATAGTTATGGTAACTAAATATATTCCAATTCTTTGTTTGTCTTGATGCTATAAATATCAAAGTAAATGAATAGTTCTAAAATTGACATTATTGATATTTTATGAAAATAATATTTTATTAAATGATATAAAATTAATAAAATTATTATATTTGACCAAATTAAAAATATATGGTTAACGAAATCTACAATGGTTCACTTATGGGTTGTTTTTCATTTTATAGTAATATTATTAACCCTTAAAGTGTATAAAATTTTAATATTGCGGAGATTATCGAAAGGGTTAATGAAGGGTTAAAACAAAACGATAAGGTTAAAAATGTAATACAAAATTGTAAAATTTTTATTTTATGATAGTATTTAGACTCATCCTCATATTATGATCAACTATTATCAATTTCAAGTCATTTTGACATCAAAATTAATTTAATATTTCTAAAATTCCAAAAGTGCCCCTCCCCTCTCTTATAAAAGGGAACCAATTCTTCAAATTTATTCATACTTAAAAACACATTTTGTGTGGCAAAAAATACCTAAATACCTTCATAGAATACCTCCCCTCATTTTAGAGGCATTGTTTTAGGCAGAATACAAACCTTAGAGGGATTAAGGTGTTAATCAAAGGACACTTTCCAAAGAAGATGTATATTTTTTAACTGCACGTTTTAGTTTTATTTATTCTTACACCTCCTTCAAATATTATTCAACCATAATAAAATAATAAAAATAGTATTATCCATATAATGATATTTTATTATGTTAATTTCATAATCTATATCTATATCCAACCATCATCAAATGGGAGAGGAATTCATTGTTTGTGTGTACGTCAGACTATTGCCTTGCAAACTGATGTACTTTGTTTTCCATCACCATATCTTAAGAATTTTTATAACGATGGATTTAATTTATATATATATTATATTAATGACATATTTATCATTTTTAAAAGATATTTTTTTTTTTAATTTCTTACCTTTCTATTCACTAAAAAATGATAATATCGTTCGTGCGTATGTGTGGAATACCACCTCCACAAAGTAATGTGATTCATTTTTCATCACCAAATCACATGGATGATATATATAAGTATAATTAAATAAATAATATTATATTTACTATATTATGATAATTATGGAAAGGTAAAACTATACTCACCTACTTTCTATAATGATCGTTGAAAAATGGGAACATTACTCATATGTACATATGACCTACCATCTCCATGATTGTAACATAGTTCATTTTTTATAAACATATTTCAAGATTAGTTTTAAAAGTAAAATTTATTGTAAAAATGATAATTATGTCATGATTATTATTCTAAATATGATGTAATAATGTCATCTTTAACTATAGTTAACCTACTAAAGTCACTTTTGACTTATGGAATGAATATCGTCAAAACATTTGATGTGAACTTAAATGATTAGGTAATTATTATAACATGGTAATAACTGAAATAAAAGGAATAATAAACATGTAAAAGTTTCCTAATTAAGTAAATAATTAACATAAGTTTATTATCCATGAAGATAAAGAACATACATGATGAGTCAGACTTAAGGTAATAAACCTTCTTTTAAAAATCATATTTTAAAGTTTCCCTTAAAACCATATTTTCTTCCATATCTATATTTTTAAAATTATTTTATGGATTTATTTATATGTGAATAATTTATTTATAATTAAAACTTTATGTTTATTTTGAATTCCTATCAATTTTTTTCAAAATTAATCTTTTTACGGAATGTTTTAATGTTCTTTACAAAAAGACAAAATAAATGTTCTATTTTAACATAGACGGTGACAAAAACCTTTCCTGTTTCCATAAATGTTATTTTAATTTTGGATTACTTTATAATATTTCTTGTTTTATTAAAATAAAAACCTTCTTTCCCTATGTTTTGGTTATTTTCAAAAAGGGTTTTAAAATAGAATAGATATATCAATATCCAAAATTTTTTCTTATGGGTGTAAAGAAAATTTTTATGATGCAAGATTTTATGTAATTTGTTATGGTTTTTGGGAATTTTTTATGAGGAATGGTGGTTTCGATATTAAATGAGGGTGGTTGATTCCGTTATATCTCTCCAGTGCATTAGGTAAAGGTAAATAGTTGATTTATTATGTTTCTCTTAATAGATTATGGGAATATACTGACATGGTTATTCTAAGTATAACTGTGATGATTATTTAAAGTGTAACTATGATGGTTACTCTAATTATAACTATGATAGTTATTCCATGTGTAATAATTAGGGTTAATCTATATTATTTATCTATTCTTTCTATAGGATTTTATAAAAATATTATGATTTCACAGGGTAAAGGAAAGTAAATTCTACATTGTAAGGTTAAAAACTATAAATTTTTGAAAACAATAATTATGAGTTTTTCATGATTTCAAAGAAACCTTATGAGTTTTACTTTTTCTTTAATATTTTTTATGAAAAGTTTTATGAAATCTTTGGCTAGAAAATGTGATTTATTGGTTAAGAAAATATTTATTTTGATCCCAAAGTTTATTTTAAAAAAGGAATTTTTTTATAAATATTCATGGATTAATGGTTTAATTATTTCTTTTTTATGTACCTTATTTAGATTTTTTTTTCTCATCCCCCATTTTAATTTTTTTTAATAGGGCTTAAGGATGGGTAAGGGAAAGGGAGAAGTCAAGTTTAAATTCATGAAGATTTTTCATGAAAAGAAAATGTGTTTCATCTTAAAAGTTTTCTATTATAGGAAAATAGATACTGATTAAAAGTGTCCAATGTATATATATGGGTTTGTTATGTAAGAGTTATGAACTAACTTTCTAAAACTCTAAAAATAAAAGATCATTGGGAATTTAAGAAAGTGAATTCTAGTTTAAAGTCAGTAGAATATGTAATTTTTAAGGTTGGGTCCTTATAGTTGGTATTAGATCAAGGTTTAGATAACTTTAGAGGATAAGATATTGTTAATAAAGTACCCTTAAAATATTTTACTTTATGTTTAAGTTTAAATGATATATAATTTTAAAATTAACATTTTTCTTCACCTAAACTATGTCTGTTCAAAATGGTTTTCCATAGAGGAAATAGGGAAGTTGAAGTAAGAAGGTACCAAGGGGATGATATTATTCTAAATTAGTAACCTAAAATGTTTGGAATTAAAATAGAGGAGTTATTTTCTATGATGGATCAGTTGATGTAGGCTATAAATGGCAGTTCTACCCATGACATATATGAACTAGATCCACATCAAAGGAACATGTCAATAGTGGAACATTTTATAAGGCAACACCCTCCTGTATTTAGTGGATATTCTGAGCTAGTGGTAGCTTAAGGGTTTATTAAATCCCTAGAAAAGATATTTGATGTCATAGGATGTTTGTATCATTAAAAGGTAAGTCTTTCTATTTACCTTTTTGAAGGTGAATCTGACTTGTGTTGGTTAGTGGTCAAGAATATCAAGGAAATAGAGGAAATTTATGCCTTGGAATGAGATGAATTTAATAATATTTTCCTTGAGACATATTTTCATAAGAAAATTCAACTTAGGATGCAAAATAAATTCATGGAATTGAGGAAAAGGGAGGAAGATTTAGTGTCCTCATATGAAGCAAACTTCACCTGATTGGAAAGGTACACACCAAATTTTATCCACAATCTTTATAGTAATATTAATTGGTTTTACTCAGGATTAAAGCCAAGATATCAAAGGCCATTGACTTCTCAGGAATTCAAAAGTTATGAGAAACTTATGTGTTGTGTAAATAAGGTAGAAATTGAGTTTTTTAATGATCATTTGTACTTTGAAAACCAGCAAAAAAAGAGGTCTAGGTGGTAGGAAAAGGGGAAGAATGGATCAAATAAATATGATGGTAAAAAAACCAAGTTTTCAATTTTTGAGAGTTTTGGTAAAAGGAACACTAGGGAATGCCTTATGAAGTCTGGTAAGTTCTTATTATGTGTTAATATTAGACATATGGATCATAATTTCAATGAAAATGATTTTGGAATTGGTAACACTAATTCTGATAAAGAAGCAGAAAAATGTTTTAAATGTAATAATATGGGTCATTATGCACATGAGTGTCTGAAGAAGAATCTGAATGATGGGAAGTTGCCAGAATATAAGTAGAAAGGTGTGGTGAAATACTTTGAAACCACTTAAAAAGAATATGGTCCATAAAATTAAGTGGTATCAGTTATATTTATTATTTATTTAGATTATGTTAATGTATTTTTTGATTAGGGGTTTACACATTCTTTCATTTTTGAGAAATTTTTTGGTAAGTTAAAAATTCAACATCAAGAAATGAGTATAAATTATGGTAAAAACACATGGGATAAGTATTAAGAAAAAAAGAAATTATAATAATCTTCCTACTGTTGTCTATGGAAATACATTATCAGCAAACCTTATTCTTTTTTCCCTAATAGAGTTTTATGTTATTCTGGGTATGGATTAACTTTATATTAACCATTCTAAGATAGAATATAGAGCTAAAGAAGTTATTTTTCAGAAATAATTTTAGTTTGTATATAAGAATGAACCCATCACTTTGATAATATATCAATAAGTTGAGAAACTTTTAAAATATGGAAAAAAGTTATCTTAAACATATTGTTGAGAATAAGGGAAATGTATAAATTAATGAGGTTCTAGTAGTAAAAGAATACCTATATTTTTTATGATGTATTTACCAGTGTTATACCTGATCGGTAATTTGAATTTCCTATTGACTTAGTTCCCGATTCTAGGATAATTTCAAAACCCCCTTATTGAATGAATCAAGTAGAATTTTGGTAATTTAAAAAACAGTTTTAAGAGTTTCGTGATAAGGGTTTTATTTGTCCTAAAACCTCACCATGGGGTGATCCTATTTTTTTAAAAAAGAAATATGATTCCATGAGGCTTTGAATTGATTATAGAGATTTGAATAACTTCACTATTAAGAAAAAATATCCTTTGCCTTATATCAATGATTTGTTTAACCAGCTCCACTGACATCAGTATTTTCGAAAGGCTGACCTAAGGTTTAGGTACTATCATATGAAGGTGAAGGAGGATAAAATTCGAAAAATAGTGTTTTCAACTAGATACGAGCATTATGGGTTTGTGTCTATGCCATTTAGGTTAATAAATTCCCCATATATATTTATGGATCTTATGGATGGAGTCTTCCTTGAATATTTGGATAAGTTTTTGGATGTTTTTATTTATGATATCTTGATTTATTCAGAATTTTATAAGGATCGTGAAAAAATATAAGGATTGTTCTACAAACTCTGAAAGAAAATAAGTTATATATATAATTCATTAAATGTGATTTTTGGTTATTATAAGTTTCATTCCTTAGACACATCATAAATAAAGATGGAATAACAATTAATCTTATTAAAACTAAAGTGGTTAATGAATGGATAAGACCTAAAAATGTTAATGAGATTCATAGTTTTCTTGGGTTAATAGGTTATTACCAACAATTTATTGAAAACATGACACAATTATCTATCCCACTGACTAAGTTAACTAGAAAAGAAGTTAAATTCATCCAGACAAAAGAATGTGATGACTATTTTTAGGAACTAAAAAGAAGATTGGTTAATGATTTAGTTTTATCCTTTCCCTCTAGAAATTGTGAATTTTTTATCTATGGTGATTCTTCTTTAAGGGTATTGGTTGTGTCCTGATGTATAATGATCAGGTAATTTCTTATGATTCATATAAACTGAAACCTCATGAATTAAATTATCCAATACATGATCTGGAATTAGCCGCTATGGTTTTTTATTTAAAAATTTGGAGACATCATTTTTATAGAGCGAAGTGTGAAATATATACTGATAATAAAAGTTTGAAGTATATATTCATTTAGAAAGAGTTGAACATGAGATAGAGGTTATGGCTGGAATTGATAAAGGATTATGACTGCATGATTCATTATCATCCTAGAAAATCCAAGTAGCTAATGTTTTGAGTTGGAAAAGTAATGCTGCATTAACCATGTTACGTTTAGAACACATACCTTTGGTTAATGATTTGATGATTTTTGGCCTATAAGTTATGTATGTAGGAACTTCCATTGCTTTTTTTCATGTGTCAATACAATCATCTCTCTCATAATAAATTAATCAATATTAGAAGGAATACATGAGTTACAGGAAAAGGTAGAATTGGTTAATAAGTGTAAGTTTCTTGAATTTAGCATTGATAAAGATTTTGTTTTGAGATTTAGAAAGAGATTATGTGTACCTTGTAGTTAAAGAGAGAATTTTTGAGTTAGTCTCATAGTTACCCATTTTCTATTCATCATATTGGTACTAAGATGTATAAATACCCTTGAGATTATTAATTTTGGGATGGAATAAAAGGATATATTTCTGAATTTAACATGAAATGTTTGAATTGTTAACAGGTTAAAGCAGAATGATAATTACCAAAGGGTATGCTTTTGCAGAGTGTAATTGGGAAAATGTGTCAATAGATTTCATAATGAGATTTCCAAATACATATTGAGGAAATGATGTGATTTGGGTTATTATTGATCAATTAACTAAATCTATGCATTTTCTTCCCATTCAAGATACTCTGTATTTAGATCAACTTTCTTGATTACATATTAAGGAGATATTTGGGTTACATGGAGTTCCTATCTCCATTGTATTTGACTGTGATCCCTTGTTCACTTTATTTTTTTTAAAAGACTTTATAAGTAATTAGGAATTGAATTAAATTTAAATATAACTTTTCATCCTTAACCTGATATATATTCTATATGAATGATTCATACCTTGGAAGATATAATTTGTTCTTATTTAATGGATTACTTGGGAATTTGGGATCCACATCTTTCTTTAGTTGAGTTTTCTTATAATAGAAGTTTTTATTCCAGTATACAGATGGAACATTTTAAGGTATTATATGGAAAGATATGTTGTACTCCATATTTTTAGGATTAAGTGGGTGAAAAGAAGTTGACGAGACCAAAATTTGTAGAGGAAATGATTGAGAAGGTGAAGGTAATTCAACAACATATGGGGATAGATCAGAACAAGCAGAAAAATTATATGGATAACCAGAGAAAAGATATTTATTTCAAGTGAGGTGATCATGTTTTACTTAAAGTATCTTCATGTAAAAGTGTTATTCATTTTGATAAAAGGGGAATATATGTCCAACATTTGTTGGATCATATAAAATGCTAAAGAAATTTTAATCAGTTTCCTATCAATTGTAATTTCCTTCAAGTTTATCCCAGGTACACAATATTTTTCATGTTTCAATATTAAGAATGGATATGCTGAATTCATCTTATGTTTTGAGCCCTGAGGTAGTTTAGTTGTAAGAGAACCTTTATTATGTGGAATAGCCTATTAAAATTCTTGACCATAGAGATAAAGTATTGTAGAACAAGTTAATTTACCATGTTAAGGTTTTGTGGAAAAACCATATGGTTTAAGAAATGACATGGGAGTTTGAAAATGCTATGAGGGAAAGGTATACCCACTTGTGTAATAAGTGAATAAAATTTTGAGGATACAATTTTAAAAAAGGGTAAGAATTTAATAGCCAATATAATTTTTATATAAAACATTTTCATATATTCATCATTTAGATTTTATAGAGTTATATTCATTATAAAAATATTAAAAAAATATTGATTAAAAGAAAAAAAGCTTTATTGCTAACCAAATTGAATTTTTATGTGTTATATGGTTTTATTTAAAATATTGATTTTTAAATTCTATAATTTTAATTTTAAAAAATTAACTTAATTTATCAATTCATCATGTCAAAATTTTCTTATGATTAATTTTTTATAATTTTCTGAAAAGTTTGATTTTTCAATGAATAGTGGAAAATACCGATTTTATTGAAAACTGTATTTTATTTTAAAGTATTTATAAAGTCAAATTATATTTTGATTTAGTTTTAAAATTTCATTAGTTACTTTTGATTTAAAATAATACAATTTGGGTTTTAAAAATAAATTTTATACTTGAATTTAGTATAAAAACATTTTATACTTAAAAGGGCGTTTTTTATAATTTTTTTTTCATTGTGTTTTTTCTATTTAATTTTAAATTAAATTCATCCAATTATCTATTTGGATTTTTAAAAATGTATTAAATATTTGGAATAAATGGATCCAAATTTAAGAAATAAGTCCCTTTTATTTTTGGTCAATATGAATAGTAACATTAATAATTTTTGTTATTATAGTTAAGGGTAGATATGGTAATTAAAGTTGAAAATAAATTGATAAGGATTATAAAATGACCCTAAAACTTTTATTAATTTTATTGGATGAGAAAATTTTATTCATAATCATCTAATATTTTTATATGAATTTTTTTCCATTTGGATGTGATTATAACATATATAATATTTTATTGGAAGAAAATTAAAAATTTCCACACTCTTGTTTTTAATAACTATAATATTTTTAACATGGGGATAAAAATAATATTTATTTAGTTATAAATATTAATTTAAAGATAAATGATTTATATTCATCATAGTAATTTATTTTTAATTTTTAGTGAAGAAATAATTACCTTAAATTCTTACGCGACGCTGATGTAGTAATTATTCAATTAATGTAAAAAATAAAATAAATGATATTAAAAATATTAAAAATAATATAATTTGAAAGTATTAATGTGATCCATGAATTATATATATAAATATAACATGTTTTTGAAATTTTAATTTATTATATTTGAATTCCTGTGTTGTATTCATGTCATTAAAATCAAAATAAATGAATAGTTCAAAAATTGACATTATTGATATTTTATGAAAATAATATTTTATTAAATGATTTTAAATTACTAAAAATATTAGATTAATCCAAATGAATATTATATAGTGAATTACACCAACCATGTCCCATTTATTTACCCTTTTCATTTTATAGTAACATTATCAACCCTTAAAATGTAGAAAATTTTAATATTGCAGTAATTGTCAAAAGGGTTAACGAAGGGTTAAATAAATAATGGAAAAAATGAGATCCAAACATGTAAAAATTTTATTTTATGAGAGGATTTATATTTATCCTCATATTATCTTATAATATTATCAATTTGGATCCATTTGGAGATCAAAATTAATTTATATTAATTTAATATTTTAAGAATTCCAAAAGTGCCCCTGCCTTCTCTTATAAAAGAGAACCTATTATTCTCATTTTTTCACACTTAAAAACCTATTTGGTTAGGAAAATAACTACCTAAATACCTTTCTATAATCCCTAACCTCATTCTATAGGTTTTGGTTTAGATATAATACCTACATTGAGGGCTTAATGTGTTAATCAAAGGATACATTCCAAAGAAGAGGTATAGTTTTTAACCAGATGTTTTAGTTTTATTTCTTATAGAACCTACTTTAAGTCTTTTTAAACCATGATAAAATAATAACACCAGTATATTATATATAATTAGATGTTATTATGTTAATGTAATAACCTATATTCATCTCCAACCTCCATCAAATGGGAGATAAATTCATCGCATGTGTGTACGACGACTACTGCCCCACAAACCGATATAATCCATTTTCCATGATCATCTCTCAAGATTGGTTATAATGAAATATTTAATATATATATATATATATATATGACATTAATGAGTCATTTATTATTCTTAAAATATAATATATCATTTAATTTTTTACCTTTTCATTCATTGAAAAATGATAACATCGTTCATGCATACGTGTGGACTACCACCTCCACAAAGTGATGTGATTCATTTTTCATCACCAAATAACATAGATGATATATATAAATATAATTAACGAAATAACATGATATTTATTATATGATTATTATTATATAAATATAAAATGATACTTACCTTTTTTCCATAATGATCATTGAAAAATAGAAACGTTACTCATACATAGATACGACCTACTTGTAACAGTCCATGTCCTCCTAGTATATTAATTTGCTAGTTTTGGTTGTTGGAGGTGTTCAAGGGAGGTTTCAAAAGTTTTTGATGGAAGATGGAGGTTCAAAATAACTACTGTTTAAAATATATGTCATGTAAGTGTATTACATGATGTGTAATAGTGGTTCATGGCTTGTGAAGGCTGGTTCATGACGTGTAGATTTTTGGGGTTAAATAATAAAAAAGCGATGCATTTTTCGGTGAAACCAAACCTTGATGATTACACAATGTGAAAGGGGATTACATGTCGTGTAAATACCTGATGCAATATAGTTTTAAAATTTATTTCTGACCAAATTTTCATTCATTTAGTTGTGTATTATTCTTCCTCTCATTTTGGGAGAACCTTAGGCACCCTGAGGAGTTCTTCAAGACCTCTTCCTCCCCCTTTGACCCATTTGTCCTCATGGTTGTTCGTTTACAATCCATGGTAAGACTTTTGTTTATTCTTGGTAGATTTTCTTCTGTTCTTCTCACGAGGATTCACTGCGGTGATGTTGTTATGGTTTGGGGTGTGATATGGGTTTCATTTTTATGGTATTTGGTTGATGTGTAGGTTGATATGTGTTTTCTCATGGTGTGGTTTTGGTTTGTGGGCATTCTTCTTCACCCTGCGATGCACAACAAGTCAGAAAAGCCTCTTTTAGGTAGATAATCCCTTATTTATCTTTATTCCATATCTTGCAAGAGGGGTTTTATTTTTTTTACCTCTGATTTATGGTTATTCTAGCTTAATTAAAGATAAATAATTGGTTAAATTGAAGTTTAAGGGTAAAAAGGGGTTTGAATCACATGATTTTACAAATTTATTATTATTTTGAAATTGTGAATTTTATGGGCTTGATACCCTATTGAAAATTTTGGCCATTGGGGAATTTGTTTACACTAGATGTATGTGTTGAGATTTTGTTTATTTAGTTATGATTATTGTTATATCACCCTAAAATGGAAATTAGATAACCACTTATAATTGGATAATAAAATGGTTTCCTTGAGATAATGAATTCTCTGATAACATCCCTAAAATAAAGTGGAATATGATAAAAGCCTATTTTTAAATATATAAAAAGATCTTGATGTGTTGTGTGGCCATTCTTGTGCGACGATGATGTGTGGTTGGGGCATGTGGGGCTGATGGTTCATTTGCTGTGCTTTTGAGGTGGAGAGGTGGTTTGTTTGGTCATGATTTTGGGGTGGTGAGTTGGGTTTTTTGAACATAATTTTGTGGTGGATATGGGGTTTGTTTGGCCATGATTTTGGGTTGGAGGGGTGGTGGTGTCTTTGTGCTAGATGCCCGAGTAGTGATGGAATAAATAAATAATTGTTTGTAATGTTTGAAATGGATTGGGTTGGTTTGGTTAATGGGGTAAAAATTGTAAATGAATAATTAAATGATGGGTTTTTTGATTAAACATGGTTGATTATAAATAATGAAAAGAATGGAATGATTAAATAGAATTGGTAGGAGATGTGGAATGGGGTTGTGTCTTGTTGTGTGGTGTTATACATTTAGGGGTGGCAGCAAAGGTGATAGTGTTGTGAGTTGGTTAGTTAGTTTTTGAACCCATTGGTTTTTCTTGAGTGTTTGATACTATATATATATACTTTTATATTCTTCTGATTTCTATTTTCACCCCACCCATGTCGAGAACTATGTGCCGACCCCCGCATAGTCACGTGGGGGGGGGGGTGTTTTTCCAAACACTTGGTGAGGAGTACGGAAGGATGGGTACAAATTCTTTCCCTCTCTCTTTTCTAGGAAATGTAGGTATTGAATAGGATGTTATGTCCAAAGGTCTGTTAGTGCATTAGATGGTGGTTGTGATAGCTTAGGTGTTTGTCGGAGAGGTGTGATAGGCTAGATGATTCAGGCAAGATGTGACCTTGCTTATGGGGCTATATCCCAAGTGTCTTTGGGTGAGGTGTGACATGGCCATTCTTGTGGGGCAGTGAGCCCAAGTGTTTTTTGGGCATGGTGTGTTGTGACCATGCTTGTAGGGAAGTGTGGTATACAAAATAGATGAGAGATCCAATACTTACGACATTGGGTGTAAGAGCGGCATACTAGTGGGAAAGTGGTGCGGGGTACCATTATCTATGTGATTCCTATTATATTATATTACTTGGTTTTCATTATTTAGTGATCATGCCTTAGTGAGGTTGGGATGGTTAGTATACCTTGATAGGTGTTGTTTGGTTCTGTTGTTTTCTCACAGGTGCATTAGTATTCTTGTTTCACATATCCGCGAGAGACTTTGGTTTTCTTACTAAGTATACTTGTATGATCAATCTACATATATAAAACTATTTTTAGGTTTCGAGGAGGACTACATGGACCATTCTGGACATTACTAACTCATATCCTTAACAGTTTTTGTGTCACTACTTTAGCTTTACTTTTGGGTATTTAATTTGGAGACTTTTATCTGTTTCAGTTCTATTTATACATGCATGTGGGATGGTTTTGAATTTATTTTATATTATGTCTTAGAGATGTTTTTGGATGATCTATATTATATCTCAATCTCATATTATTATAGAGGGTAATTCATGACTTATCATGAGATTTTTATACCCTCGGTGCTAGTCGCCAACCCTGGGCCTATTGGAGGTGGGACTCAGGGGTCATTATCACTCTCCCCTCATTACAGTATATTTGGTGGGAGGGGGTTGTGATAGAGTGGTATAAGAGGAGTGGTTGAGAGATAGGATGGATGTTGGAGTATGGCATAATGAGGATTTCATGGGGTGGTATGACAACAGTGCCAATTAAACTTGGTGTGTGACATAGGCCAGAGAGACTAGCTAGGAAATAGGATTTTATCCCCCCATGATCTAGTGTATAGACTCTAAGATTTTTGAATGGCCAAGTGAGGTGGACCTATTTGCAGGGTAGATATCTAAGAGAGGTACATGCATCATGATGAATTGTGTTCTTATTTTAATTGGGTTGTTTTGGGAATATTGAAATGGATTAAAAAATTAATTAAATGAGTTAAAAATAATCTTAATAAAATTCCACACTATCGGGCTTAGGAAGTTCTTCGTTTTCCTTTCACCTATTGCTCTTGTTCATTGTTCACATGTGGCTTAGGCAGTTGAGGTTCAACTAGCTGATCTGGTTGACTATCGTAGGGTTGATCCAGTTGAGGAGGATGATCAGTGGCATAGGACATTGAATGCTTCTAGAAGTAGGCTTTGGGGAAGTACAAGGGTAGTGTCTTAGATGTGGATATAGATAGCTGGATGGAGGAGGTCTAGATCGCTTTCAGGTTAATCCAGGCCCCGACAGAGTACTTTGTACATTCGGTAGTTACTAAAATGTAGGGAGATGCATGTTATTGGTGGATGCTGTATCTAGGAGAGCGGAAGGAGGACAATGTTTTTTGGGTTGAATTCCTAAAGGAGTTCTGGGCAGAGTTCCTTTCATAGACCATGAAGGTAGTAAAGCGGCATGAAATTCATTCTATTCAATAGGGGAGTATATCATTTAGTATGCAGTTACTCCTTTTACATTGTGGGTTGAATTCATGAAGGAGTTCTGGGCATAGTTCCTTTCACCAACCATGAAGGCAGTAGAGAGGCATGAAATTCTTTCTCTTTAACAGGGGATGATGTCAGTGATGGAGCTAGGAATCAGGTTCAAGGACCTTCTAAATTTTCCCCTAGATATTTTTTCAGATGAGGAGTCTCATGAGAGATGTATTGAGGAGGAAATTAATACTTTTATCCAGTATGAAATTTATCCTTTTACATTGATGACATATCTGGAGGTTCAAAAGAAAGTGAAGGTGATAAAAAATATGCACTCGTGAGGAAGTTTTCCGC
The DNA here is from genome assembly GCA_963277665.1 of Viscum album. NCBI lineage: Eukaryota > Viridiplantae > Streptophyta > Magnoliopsida > Santalales > Viscaceae > Viscum > Viscum album. The sequence continues at coordinate 252,218,355 of OY728128.1, read as the reverse complement.
CGGAGGAGAGCTGGTAGGGTTCCTTGAGGAGTATAGTTTTCAGTGGTAGGTATCAAGCACTAGGAACTTTTAAGTTTCTAATGGTAGAGAGTTGACTTCAGAAGCTTCCTTTTCGGCCTTCTGGGGGCCAGTGGTTTCTATTATTTTCTTGGGAGATTTGTGCTAGTGTGTTTTGGTTGTGGGTTTAGTGGCCATCACCAAAACTAGTTCCCAGTGGTTCCTTGAGCGTAGTTTGAAAATTATCTATTCCATGCTCTACCACTAGTTGTAGAGAGTCTTTCCATGCCCTTAGTTTTGAATACGCCAGTCAGAGGCCAGAACACCTTGTTTGATGTGTGCTGGGGGTGTAAACTGATGATGAGTCCCCATTAGTCCTAGGGGGATCTTTTCTCGCTACAGATGTAGTAATACAATGTTATCCTTGATATCGACTGGTTGTATTCTATACGTGCTGTTATCGACTGCTTCTAAAGGAGAGTCGTGTTTTCAGATGTAGATGGACAACAGGTGGTTTTCATTATAAACTAGGTTGTTAGGTGGGAAGTTAGTCTGTGGAGCCCCTTATTTCCTCATTGGATGAGTTGTTAGTGGAATCAATAAATGTTGAGATGATAGAGGCCTCTATGGTTATTGGGGAGTTCCTAGATATTTTTCCTGAGTAGGTTTTGATGCTACCCCCTCAATGTGATGTTGAGTTCGAGATAGACTTTTAGCCTGTCACTTCTCTAATTTCAATGGATCCTTATAGAATGAAACCTTTTGAGTTGTTGGAGTTGGGCATTTAGATAGATGATCTAATGTAGAAAGGTTTTATTCAGCACGGTGTGTCGCTATGGGGTGCTCCAGTGTTATTCTCCAAGAAGGAAAAATGGCAATTTAAGGTTGTGTATAGACTACCGAAGGTTGAGTCAGGTGAATATCAAAAAACTATTACCCTCTTCCAAGGATATATGACCTTTTCAACCTGATGAGATCAGAGAGTTAGTTTTCTAAGATCGATCTATGGTCTGGATATCGTCAATTGAGGGTGAAGAAGGGAGATATCCCAAAGACTTCCTTCAGATGTAGGTATGGGAACTTTGAGTTTGTAGTCCTTCAATTCAATGTTATGAACATACCATCCATGTTCATGGGGCTTATGAAATCTGTGTCCCATGAGTTCCTAGATTGGTTCATTATTATAATCATTGATGATATATTAATATATTTGAATTCTAAGGAGGAGCATTATGAGAATTTCATAACTGTCTTGCATGTTATTTTATGCCACCAGCTCTATGGAAATTTGTCTAAGGGTAAGTTCTAGACATGATAGGTGCATTTCCTTAGGTATGTCGTATCTCAGTAGGGTGTGGAAGTAGTCCCATCAAAGTTTGAAACAGTTGTTTCTTGGTAAGCACCAAAGAATGTGGTCATAGTTTTCTTGGTCTTTTAGGATATCGTCAAAGGTTTGTACCCAATTTATCTTGATTTGTATCCCCGTTGAAATATTTGACTAGGAAAGACCAAGCTTTTGTGTGGAGTGATTAGTTCTAGGAAGTGTTTGGTTTCCTAAAGGGGAAGTTGGTTAGTGCTCCAGTGCTCTGGTTTCTTGAGGAAGGGGTAATGTTTGAGGTGTTTTATGATGCTTCCCGTATGGTATTGGGATACGTGTTGATGAAACAATAGGCAGTGATCTCTTATGGATCTAGGTATTTACATCCTCATGAGCATAACTACGCCACCCATGATCTGAAGCTAATAGCGGTTGTGTTTGTGCTAAAGTTGTGGTGACATTACCTCATTAGGGATAACTTTTCGGTCTTCATAAATCACAAGATTTTGAATTATATCTTTTCCCAGTATGATTTGAACTTGAGACAATGGAGGTGGATGGAGTTTTTTCATGATTATGATTTTGAGATCTCCTACACCTCAGGAAAGGGGAATGTTGTGGATGCCACTTCGAGTAGGAAGTCATGGAAGGGTGTTATTCAAGAGTCTGATGATTCTTGGAGAGAAATGGAAGAGTTGGAAGCATTGAAATTGGATGTAAGAGTGGATGGTGGTAGATGATGTTTATTTTAGATGACATTTATGTCTTATCTAATGTAGCTGGTGGAGGAGTCTTAATGGGGAGACTTAGAGATAGAGGTGATAGATGATCATTTTGGCCATGGTGATGCTCTAGAGGGATGGTCATAACTGGATGTTGTTTCATGAGAGGTTTTTTTTATGGTATAAATGCACAATGTAGTCCTTTTTGAGTTTCATAAATCACCTTTGGTGGTACACACAATAGTTTAGAAGATGTACTATGGCTTGAAGATTCAGTTTTGGTGGCCCGGGATGAAATGGGAAGTTGCAGAGTTTTTGACAAAGTGGTTGGTTTAATAGTAAGTAAAGGCCGAGCATCGTGTTCCTGGTGGTTTATTTTAACCCTTGGATATTCTCAAGTTGAAATGGGATGACATATTGATGGATTTTATCACAGGGTTACCCAGAACTCAGGGGGGGTTTTGATTCTATATGGGTGGTCATGGACGAGTTGATGAAATCAGACCACTTATTAGCGATCAAGGAGTCAGGTGTAGTGAATTCTTTATCTAAGAGGTACATGGATGAGCTAGTGCGGTTTCATGGATTTACGAGGTCCATTGTCTCAGATCAGGTCACAAGTTTTACCTTACAATTCTAGAGGGGATTTCAGCATGCTTTTGGCACTCAGTTACACCTCAACATGGCTTTCCACCCTCAGAAATATGGGCAGATAGATCAGAATATCCAGATGTTGGAGGATATGTTATGGGCACAAATCTTGGATTTTGGGGGATCTTTGGTACAACACCTAACCTTGGTGGAGTTTTCTTATAATAATGGATATTATTCTTCCATTGGCATATAGCCATTTGAGTATTTGTACAGGAGACCATGTCTTTCTCCATTATGATGGACATAGGTTGGGCATATATCTGTTCTTGGTCTTGATGTAGTGCAGAGCACGATAAAGAAAGTTTAGCTTGTTCGTGAGAGGATGAAAGTAGCGTAAGACCATAAAAAATATTATGCTAATTGCAAAAGGATGACCATGGAGTTTGAGGTTGTGGACCACATCTTCTTTAAGGTTTCAACTCGATGTGGGAAGTGGAGGTTTAGAAGAGGGAGTAAGATTTCCCCCAAGTTTGTTGGGACCTTTGAGGTGTTGGGGAGAGTTGGCAAGGTGTCAAATAAGTTGGAATTGCCACTACAGTTGGATAGGATCCACAATGTCTTCCATATCTCTTATTTTTTTCAATATCATCAATATGACTCCCATTTCATTGACTGGGGAGATTTGGATATCGAGGATGAATCGATGTAATATCCTGTTACTTTTTTTATGTGTTTTGACTATTGATTTGATTACCCAATGATTGGGTATCTTCACAAGTCGTTTTTATAGTTTTTATACACCTTTTTGAAAGTTTATTGTACTGTGCATGGTTTTCACACAGTTTGAGAATGGTTTGACAAAGTATGCAGCCTGGATAGTAGGGGGTTGCATGGTTGGTTTACAGTTTGACATACTGTGTATCCAAACCGTGTAACACTTCCAGTGGATCTATTTTGGGCACACGGTTAGGCGCAGAATTTTTATTAACCATGCTACTTAACCCAAGAAACCTTGATGATGGTAATTAATTTCCCAAAAATATTAATTAAAATCTCAAACCCCCCTAATTGACCCCAAAATTCTACCACTCGATCATAATACGATCCTTTGGCTTTTGGGAGGCATTCAAAGGAATTTTGGATCCTCAAACCGAATCTCTTAGTGGATCGAAGCGCTAATCAAAGCATATATCTTCTATTTGATTGAGTTATTCCCTTCTTTTATTGGATATACCTTCTCCTTTTGATTTATTATTCCTAAAGGTTTTGAAATCCTTTCATTTTTTTGAGTCATGATTAATTGATGTGGAATTGTAGATCTAGGATATCCTTTCTCTTCTTTCAAGATCTATATTCTTAGATCCAGTGATCACCATCAAAGTATCTGGGACTATGATGTCTTAAATGTGATGATGATTTTCTATTTTCGAATTCTTATAAATCATAAGTTTAATTGATAATTTATGATGAAATATTGATGTAAGAAAGTTGGAGTGAAAAGGAACGGTGGTTCCAATTGAAGAGGTGATGCCGATTGAAAAGTGCCGCCAATTAAAGAGGTGATGCTGATTAAATAGGGGGCACTGATTTACTGTAGAATCTTGTATTCCATCAGATGATATAAAAACTTTTCATACTTAGAATGATTAGAATCAGGAGAATCTTCCTCTTCTTGATCATATTCATAAGAAATCGTATCCAGGATGATGGAGATTAGGATGATCATATTCAAGATTAGGAAGGAAAATATCATACTAAAAATGATCGTACCCAAAAATGATCATACCCAAGACAATATTACTCATAAATATCATACTCTTCATATCATAATCAGGATGAATTGAATGGATATTTGAATTTCTAAATGAAGATAAAAATAAACATTGATTTACTTTAAAATGTTCTTTTCAAGTGGGTTAAGAGAAAATGAATAATATGATAAAAAATGAAGTCAACCATTTCAAAAGGGTTGAATTAATTTTTTTGGATGAGTTATTGGAAGAAAATAGATTGACGAATGATTTTTCCAGGGGGAGATTAATTTTCAAATACAATATTTTGACTCAAGTTGGTTTCAGTAAATTAGACCTGGCAATTGAAATCAGACTCGACAATTGAAATCAGACTCAACAATTGAAATCAAACTCGACAATTGAAATCAGACTTGAAAATTGAAATGGTAGTTCGATGATAAAAATGAAGGGTCGTAGAACATTGTATAATTTTCAAGAAGAATTGATAAGCATCAAAGAAATCACAATTGATCCAAGATTTTAGGAGAAATTAAAATTTGGGTGAATTTAGGTGAGAAGGAAAGTGTTTTGGGATTCCTGACTAAACCTATTTTGGGTCACTAATAAAAAGAGAAAAGAACATTGTAATTGGATGAAAACAGAGCACTATTCACCATAGTTGAGAGAGAATCTATGAGTTTTTAGTGAGAGTAATTGATACCGTTTTGTTTTGTATTAAATACATTTTAATGAGAAGAATGTTGTATTCGGATGATCATCGTATCGAGCTTGATTAATTAGCATCGAGATTTCTATATTGGGTTTCTTAGACTGAGGAATTATCAGACTGATTTTATCATAATCAAGGATTGAAGTGGTTCTAATTTATTTCTATTGTATTCTAAAGAAAAATCGGATAGGGATAATTGTACTCAAAGGAATCAGACTGGGAAAAACGAACTGAGTTTCTAGCAACAATGTCCAAGAGGTTCTTACCTTTCTTCTGGGTAAGTAATTGGAGAATTTTATTTCAATCAAATACATTTGTGGAATTGAAAAGAAGCACAGGTAATGTGAGTTATTATATAACAATTGTATTACCCTATTTTTGCTAAGAGGGAACACACACACTTTTGGATTGTCTTCAAAGTTCTACACAAGTAAAAGGGAATATCCTACTCGTTATAATCTAGGGTTTGTTTTCCAGTGGATTTTATAGTATTGGATTGTCTCCAAACCATACCAAGTATGTATCTATTTTTATTAAATAGCGAACCTTGTAAACGTCTGTGTTCCTATGGATGTGTGTTTGTTTTGTTTTCAGTAGGGAATTGAATCTTTAATAGGAGGTGAAGGTTGTTTCAATTGAAAGGAAAAATAAAATAAATAGTATCACTGATTCACCCCTCCCCCTCTTAGTGACACAAATACACCGATTGGGCACTTTCAAGTGGTATTAGAGCCAAGTTCCCTTTGATATTCCTTGTTGATGGAGAATTTAAACTGTGTGAATAATAAAGGTATTCCAGTATTTTATGGAAAAAATTATCATATCTGGAAGGATAAAATGTTGTCTTATCTTATTTCTAACAGTTATGATGTTATTGAAGCCGCAACAGTTGGGGTTCCACCCATTGATGATAAATATACACTTACACCTATTGATAAGAAGAATATTGAGAATGATGGAAGGGTGAAGAATGATATATTGTCATCACTTTCTGAAAGTGAATTCTTGAGAGTGAAATGTGTTTCCACATTCAAAGGTATATGGGACAAATTTAAAAACATATGTAAAGGCAATACAAAAGTCAATAAGGAAAAACTTTGAATCTAGAGATTGAAGTATGAAGACTTTAATATGGGTGATCATGAATCTGTTGGGGACTTTTTTACCAAGGTAAATGATATTGTGAGTACTATTAGATGTCATGGTGAAAAGATGGATGTCTCTACATATGTTCAAAAGATATTGAGAATCCTACCTGGAAAATTCAATGAAAAAGTTTCTTCATTGGAAGAAAGAGATCCTGAAACATTATCTCTTGATGATTTTCATATAAATCTTATTAATTATAAAATGAGAAGATAGAAATCTATGAAAAGAAAAAAAAAGCTGACAGAGAAATGTATTTCAAGGCTGTAAAGAAATAAAAATCAAAGAAGATTATTATTGAAGAAGAATATGGTGATTATGACTCTGAAGATGAGTTATGTAAAAATCTAAATGATATTTTATCCTTGTTTTCTAAAAATGAGAAAAGAGGTACATGGAAATACGAAGGGAAAGTTCTGTTGAAATGTTTCTAATATGGAAGAGTTGGTCACTTTGTGGATAATTATCCTCGTAGAAATAATGAAGAGGATAATGATGAAGAATAAATAAATCCAAGAAGATCATGGAAGAAACAAGAGATAAAGAAAAATTGAAATCCACAGGGAAATAAAATAAATTCTTAAAATCCAAAAGAAGAAGTTTCTTATCGAAAGATGAAGTAGAAGAAGCCAATGATATTGAATCGGAAAAATCAGTTGAGTATGGTAATGAAAATATTTTTATTGAAACTGTGAATAATAAAGAATTCAGAAGAACTAGTTATAAAGAAGAATAGACTCAACTCGAAATATATTAAAAAGATTAATTGAAATAATGTATAAGAAAGATCAGAAGGCTTGAAAAGAAAAACAAAAATTTGGAAGATGAATGTTGTTCAATGAGAAATAAATAATGTTTTACTGATGATAAAGACAATATGGTGAAAGATATTGATGATTTGAATAAATATCTTGAAGAATAAAAGAATTGTAATGAGTATATGTATGTGAAACTGAAAGCAAAAGAAGAAGAATTAGAACTTGTTCAATAGAAACTTTCTAAATCTAAATTGAGAAACAAAAGCTTTAAAACTCTATCACTGAATTTGGTGAAAGTTATTATAATTAGAAACCTAAGAATCTTCAAAAAAATATACCTCAAAAGGTTGAGAATAATAATATAATTTTTTTGAAAAGAATAATGTTGGGAAAGTGGTGTACATGGAAAAGACCAAAAAAATTAAGAATTCGAATGTCTCAAAGAAACCTCAGTCTAAAAATGTTTTGAAGAAATATGAATCCAGAAATATTTACAATACTCCTGATTATAATACGAATAAAAAGTAGAATAATAATCCAATTTAAAACAAAAAGGTTGGACTATTATAAACGAAAGAAAAGAAAGTGTTTGAGAATCATATTCACAATTCTAATCAGTATGGAGGTTTCAGAGGTAAATAATCATTCTATGGCCATTGCTGGTATTGTGGTGGATTTGGACATACTATAAGTATGTTTTGGCTCAACTAACAAAATTACTATTATCCCCTAGGTTATGTAAGGTAGAGTTTGAGGGGGAGTCAATATCCTTAAAGAAAGAAGACTGAGAAGGTTACCTTGAAGAGAAGTCTGAAAAGAATAGAATAAAGATTGAAAATAGGTTCCATCTCCTAGAAAGTGTTTGTGAAAGGTGTGAACAACATGGAAACCTTGAAAAAGGTTGTCTTGTTTTTTTACCAGCTCAATATAATATTCTTAATTCTTATAAGATGAAGGTGAAGAAAGAAAAGAAATGAGAAAAAACTATTATTATTGAAACTACATTGAAATCCACAAAAGGAGAGTGACCCTAGATACTTGATAGTGGGTGTTCCTAAAACATGATAGGAAAATTGAAATTATTGAAGGATGTGAATTATTTTAGAGAAGGCACTATTACATTTGAAAATGATGAATCATTTAAAATCAAAGGTGTTGGTTCAACCATCATTGGAAAAGAAAAGATGAAATCCAAGAAAGAATTTTAGGTTTATGGAATGAAAAAAAATCTTCTTAGTGTCTCAAAATTTTGTGATGAGGCTAATGAATTTATCTTTAAGAAAGATGGGTTTGTTGTGAAAAGTGAAGAATATGGAAAGATTGTTACAATAGGCTAACATATGAAAGGGAATTTGTTTTAGGTTGGTGATTCAATAAACTCTTATTACATGACCATGGTGGAAGAAAATTAATTATGGCATAAAAGGATGGGACACATGGGGTAGATAAACATGATAAAGTTATCTAATAATAACAGTGTTTGGGACATTCCTGATTTTCCAAGAATAAGAGAATGGTGTTTCACTATCTGTGAGAATGGAAAGATTACAAATTTTGTGCACAAGAAAGTGGATATTTGTTCAAAACAACCCCTGGAGTTGATTTATTCTTATATATGTGGTCCAATGATAAAATAATCAACAAATAGAGATAAGTACTTCATCACTTTAATTGATGATTTTACTCGCATTACTTGTGTTATGTATATGAAACACAAATTAGAATCTTTAATTTTTTTTGAAAGTTTCAGAAGTAAAATTGAGAAAGAATGTCAGTATCTAGTGAAGAAGTTGAGAACTGACAATGGTGGTGAATATATAATTGAATAATTTGAAAGCTATCTTAAGAAATAGGGAATTCATCAGGAGTATAGCTGCCCATACACTCCTCAATAAAATGGGGTTTCTGAAAGAAATAATAGAAACTTGGTGGAAATGGGAAGAACTATGTTACTTAAACATGGTATTTCTCATTACTTTTGGAGGCAAGCCATGAGACAACTGTTTACATTTAGAACCATTGTTTCTATATGAATCAATCTGATATGACTCCATGTGAATTATTTTATGAAAAAACTCCAAGTCTCAAGAACTTTAAAGTTTTTGGGAGTCCATGTGTTATAAAGAAGAAAGGTGGAAACTATATAAAATTTGAGAAGAAAGTTGAAGATGGAATGTTTCTTGGATATGATTCAGAAGGAAAAGGATATATATTCTTCAACAAAGGAAAAAAAAATTATTGATTCTATTGATGTGAAGGTTCTTGAAAGAATTAGTAAATAAAAATCTATTGAAGCAGAAAAGGAAGTTGATCAAGTCGAAGAAAGAAATTTTGATAAGGATGTAGAAAATTGTATTCCTAATCAAGAAGAAGAAATATACTCATCTATTTCAAGTGATGAAGATGATTCTTGAAATTCTCATCCCAGGTTGAGGAAATAAGTGGAAGCTCAATATATAATTGGTGATCAACATTAAAAGGTTCAAACCAGAAGGAAAACAAATGATATCACACATACTTAATTATATTCAAAAGTGGAACTGAATGATGGGAACAAATATTTTGAGCATCCAGAATGGGTTTAATCCATGAATGAAGAATTAGATCAGATGAAAAAGAATAATACATTGGAACTCATACCTAATCGTGAAAAAAATATCATTGGCACAAAATGGGTTTTCTAGAAAAAGCGTAATGAAGAAGGTGAAGTTATAATAAACAAAGTAAGATTGGTTTTCAAAGGGTATTCACAGATTTAAGGAATTTATTTTGATGAAACCTTTTCTCTGATGGTCATATTGAAAATAATTAGAATATTTCTTGCTATTGCTGCAAAATGAGGCTACAAGATCTTTCAAATGGATGTTAAATCTGCATTCCTAAATGGCGATCTTGAAGAGAAAGTGTATATTGTAAAACCTTGTGGATTTGTTGTTGGGAAAATGAGAGTTATGTGTGCAGATTAAAGATATACTTACATGGGATAAAATAGGATCTGAGGGCATGATATTCCAAATTGGATACTTGCTTAAGGAATATGAATTTTAGGAAAGTAAGAGTGGATACCAATATGTATATCAGATAAATTCAAGAGTATTCCCTCATTGTGATTGTTTATATTTATGATATTATATTTACTAGGAATGATGAAAGAAGTTGTGAAATATTTTATTAAGAGATGAAGAAGGTGTTTGAAATGTCCATGCTGGGGGAAATTAAATACTTTCTAGGGTTACAAATCTTGTAAAATAAAGAATACATTTTTCTCTCCCAAGAAAAGCATTCTAAAGAACTTCTCAAGAGGTTTGGAATGGAAAACTCAAAACCTGTTTCTGCAATAATTTTAGTGGGAACAAAGCCGAGTAAATATGGATAAGGAAAATAAGTTGATCAGAAAGAGTATCAAAAGCTGATTGGAAGTCTATTGTATTTGACTGCCTCAAGACCTGACATTGTTTATGTTGTTACCTTATTTACCAGATTTTAGAGTGCACCAGAAGCATCACATTTACTTACTAGAAAAATAATTTTCAAATACATAAGAGGCATAATAGAATTCGGAATCAGGTATTTCCTCTCAGATAGTATTGATTTGTTTGGGTATTCATATGTAGATTAGGAAGGAAATGTTGATGATAAAAGATCCACATCTGGTGGAGTATTATTTATGGGAAACAATTGTGTGAGATGGAATTCAAAGAAACAGAATTTAGTAACCCTCAGTATGGTTGAAGCTGAGTATGTTGCTGCCACTCAAGACGCTACTCAACTTATGTGGATGAAAACACAATTAGAATATTTACTTGTTAAAGTGAAGTTACCCTTGCTCTTGGGTTGTGACAATCAAAGTAAAATAAATTTCACCTGGAATCTAGTTCAACATTATCATTAAAATCATATTGATATCAAATATCATTTCATCAGAGAGCATGTGTAGAAGAATGAATTAAAGCTGGAGTATGTTCCAACATTAGAATAAGTAGCTAATATTTTCAAAAAACCCTTTCCAAAGGAATCATTTTCTAGTTTGAGGTTGAACATGGGCATCCAACCTCTTTCTCATCAAGGCTGAGGTATGTGTTTCTGTACCCTCTCTCATCTTTCCTTTGGATTGTATTATTAATGGTGAGAATTTCATTTTTTTCATAAATCCTTTAAATCTCGCAAAAATAGAGAGTTATGGGTAAAATATGAATTCAACATTATTTTGTGAGTGAACTATTCTATATTTTTGTTGGAGTGGTTATAATAAAGAATTTTTTTTGTATTCTAGGAAGGATGAAGAAGAGCTGAGGAAGGGAAAAGAAAGAGGTTTTCATAATCACTACTTTTGGACAACATGGTTTTGCTATAAAAAATTCTTGTTTACTATAATGAGTTATCTCACATAGGATTAGAATTGTTGATATGTAATCCATTAATTGAGGACACAATGTTCAGTTATTTATGAAACTTGGTTGATAAAAAAATATAAGGGGGGGGGGTGATTGTTAGTACCAAAATGATGATGAAGGTGATGGTGTTTATGTGTTTTCTTTTGTTTTCAAGGTTTGTTTCGAATAAATGAAATCACATAACTTTGTTTCTAGAAATAATCATACTAACCAATGTTTTGAAAGAAATAAAACTCATGTTTTGTAAAGAATCAGACTCACTTTGAAAGTCCATCATAATGAGAAGATGATATTTTAAAAGAAGTGTTTCTAATCAGAATCACCTTGGGTTTGAATGAAAGTGAAATCATCTTTCTGGAAGTAAATGTATATCAGATTCAATCTAAATATGATGAGAAAGAATTATTTATTTTTCTAGAGAATTGGAGTCTCTGGGAATATGATGTCTTAAATGTGATGATGCTTTGCTATTTTATAATTCTTATAAATCATAAGCTTAATTGAGAACTCATGATGTAATAATGATGTAATAAAGGGGGAGTGAAAAGGAATGGTGGTTTCGATTTAATAGGTGATTCCGATTGAAAAGTGGTACTGATTGAAGAGGTGATGCTGATTGAAGACGTGATATTGATTGAATAGGTGGTGCAATTTAATATAGCATCATGTATTCCATTGGATGATATAAAATATTTTCATACTCAAAATGATCGGCATCAAGAGAATCTTACCCATCCAGATCGTATTTATAAGTGATCGTATCTAGACTAATCGACATCAGGATGACCGTATTCATGATTAGGAAGGAAAATATCATACTTATAAATGATCATACCCAGAAATGATTGTACCCAGACCAATTGTACTTAGAAATATCATGCTCTGCATATCCTAATGATTTTGATTTGAGTGAATATTTAAATTGTTGAAGGAAGATACAAATGAACATTGATTTACTTTCAAATGTTCTTTTCAAGTGGTTCAATAGAAGAAGTGAAGAATATGATCAACAATGTAGTAAAACATTTCATAAGGGTTGAATTATTTTATTTTGATGAGTTGTTGGAGGAAAAGAGATTTCTGAATGATTTTTAGAGGGGGATATTAACTTTCAAATACAACATTTTCACTCAAGTCAGTTTTAGGAAATCAAACTCAACAATTGAAATTGGACTCGACAATTTAAATCGGACTCAAAAATTGAAATCAGACTCAAAAATTGAAATCAAACTCAACAATTTAAATGGAAGTCTGATGATTCAAATGAAGGGCTGAAAAAGATTATAGAAGTTTCGAGAATAATTGATAATCATTGACGACGTCATAATTTCTCTGAGATTTTAGGAGAAATTCAGATTTGGTTGAATTTAGGTGAGTGTGAAAGTGTTTTTGGATTCCCACCTAAACCTATTTTGGGTCACCTATAAAAGGTGAAAAATACACTATACTTGGATGATGATGGATTAATGTTCACCATAGTAGAAAGAGAAGCTCTGATTTTTTCGGTGAGTGGAAGTGATACCGTTTTGTTTTTTATTGAAGACATTTCAATGGTAAGAATGTTGTATTCGACTGACCATCATATCATGATAGATTAATCTAATTCAGGATTTTTATATTGGGTTTTTTAGACTGAGGAAGTATCGGACTAAGTTTATCGTACTCTGGGATTGAAGTGGTGTTGATTTATTTATATTTTATTTTGAAACAAAATTGGACTGGGAGAATCGTATTTGGAGGAAGAAGATTGGGAAAGTCGGACTTCAGAAAATCGGATTGAGTTTTCTACAAAAAGGTCTAGCAGGTTCTTAACTTTCTTCTAGGTAAGTAATAGAAGAATTTTATTTCAATTGAATAAATTTGTGTAATTGAAAATAAGTGCAGGTAACATGAGTTGTTACATAACAATTGTTTTACCCTATTTGTGTTAAGAGGGTTCACACACACTTCAAATTGTCTTCAAAGTGATACACGAGTGAAAGAGAATATCCTACTCATTATAATCCAGAGATTGTTTTCTAGTGGATTGTATGGTATTAGATTGTCTCTAAACCATACCAAGGATGTATCTATTCATATTGAATAGAGAACCTTGTAAATATCCGTGTTCATGTGTATGTGTGTTAGTTTTGTTTTTAGAAGGGAATTGAATATTTAATAGGAGTTGAAGGGTGTTTCAATTGAAAGGAAACTTAAAAGAAATAATATCACTCATTCACCTCCCCCCTCTCAGTGATACAAATACACCAACTGGGCACTTTAATCTTTGAAATAAATGATTGTTTTAAAGTCCTGTTTGGAATTTTTTTGATGAATTGTGAAAGGAATTAGGTATTGTTACCCTTTTTAAAATTGAATTTATAAAATGTTTTGAGTTGAAATTGGATGGATTGTGAGATTGGATGTAATTTTATTGAAATTAAATTGTGGAATTTAATTTGTTGAAATTGATTTGATGAAATTCATTTCAAATTTGTATTTGATAAAAATGGTTTAAATTAGTTTTGATAGAAACCTTTGGGTTTTATCTTGGAAAATGACATGTTTTGATTAAAAACTCGTGTTATAGGTTTTAAATGGAAAATTGGAATATTTGAAATGGAGAATGGAATGTATTGCATTTTTTTTATAAAATGAATTGAAAATCATGATTTTTTACAATAGAACATGAAATACTTAGGTAGTTAGTGAGTTATTTGGACAAAACAATATGATTCTACAATGTTATAAAAAAATAACACAACACATCACATTCCTTAGGAGATGGTGATGAGTCCCATTTTACCTGACCTCAAAGGGAAATATGTACATATTTCTATGTCACCTTGAGAGTGTGTGGATTCCCTTTATCCTCGAACCATCATACCTTCTTAGGCAGATGACCATGTGGCTTACTTGTTTATATTTGAAATATATTCCATTGTTGTTGAGAACTATTTTACATGCCATGTGAATTTATATAAAATATTTTATATAAAATATTTTATTAAGACATTTGTTTAGAAATATTCCATCATTTAAAATGTAAAGCATGATTTGTTTAAATATTCTTTTGAAATGAAAAACCTATTTATTTAAAATTGAAAGCTATTTACTTGGTTTTTAAACCATATGGAACTAGAGTTTCCTTTCTTTCATCATTTATTATTATTATTATTCACCTTGACTTTATTGTGTTGATTCTTACTCATCTTTACATATCAGGTGCATATTCTCATCTTTTCTTGATTACATAAATTTATCTTGTGAAATGGTTTTCAATTTTTTCAAGAAAATATTTAGTTTTTAAATAGTGAAATGGCATGTTTTATAGGTTTAGTTTAATAAATGATATTTAAATGTTTAAAACTATATTTTTAAACTATTACTCATACTCTAAATTTTTTATTCCTCATTTAGAATATTTTAATTGCATTATGAAGTAATTGCATATAATATTTGGTGGAATCCTACTGGGATCTTTAGCTCACACCCTACTTGTAAATTTGGTGTTTAGAGACCTTTATTATCTTATAGAAGGTGTTCATTCAATCTTCTTATTTTGTGGGTTCATTCTTGGGTGACCAAGGGTGGGTGACTTGGGATATGGTGGGTGGTTGTGGACCACCAGGAGGTAGGTTTTGGTTTTTATGTTATGCTTTCATCTTTCTTAGTGTCTCTTTATACTTTGATGTATATTTATTGATATATATCCATTTCTTTATTGTACTCTATTATTTTAATACATTTAGAGTGAAATAGTTCCCAACAGTTATTTGTTAATGTACAGGTGCTTGTTGTTAGCTTGTGGAGATTGGGAACGCTCCACAAGTTAGTGGTGAATCGGATTGGGTACCGATTTAGATGGTATTCCAGATTAGTTCATTACAACTGGTATCATTGGAGGACTTTCCTAAAATGGAAATAATTGACTTTGAAATCCTTATGTTATTTGGGGTGATTCATGGTATAAAGGATATTAAGAATGCGTGAGGACTCAAGAGGTAGTCCTTGAGAGGGTGGTTGATCACCACCCATTCATGATAATACATGAATTACCAGGGATATTAGGACTTGAGTATTTCTTTTGAGTTATTAGTTTTATGACAATAAATTATATTTAGATTCCCAATGATACTATCTTTGATTTAGATAATGTATTTTGAGTTTTTGGACTAGAATGGAAGGATGACCATAGTGGAACCTTGTTTTCATGGTATGGAAAACTGTGAGGAATCAGTGTGGATGATTTGGAAATCCATCCATGAATAGTTGTGAGGTTGGTGTGTGGTTTACTAGACCATACAACTAAGCCTCCAATTGTTATAACTTGGTTCTAAACTTGAAACCTTATCCATTTTATTACAAGTGACTTTACTTATGTGAGGTTGGTTATGTGGGTTATGTATGTGGGTTGTTTCAGGATCTCGTTCGGTTGTTTCAAATTTAATCCCTTGTCAATAATTTTAAATCTCTTATTAAAACTAAATTATGTCTTAAAAAAAGTTTTGGTATGTTCTTTGAGAATTTTTTTTAATTACCAAAGAGTGAGTTTTATGAAATGTTTAGTTTGGAAAACTAACTATCAAAGGCTATTATGTGATGTTGTAAAAAACATTTTTAAGAAGAAATATTGTTTTGTAATGGATTTAAAATAATAAAGGGTTTTTTTAATTTGGAAAAATGGGGTTAATGATTTGGAAACCATGTAATAATTTAAAATTGATGGAAAAGGTTTTTTGAAACTCTGATTTATTTATAAAAAATTTTATCATTTTGAAAGGAAATAGTAATGATTTATAAATGGTGAAATCTTATGAATTTTGAAACCAATAAGGCTTTGATTAAAATAAGTTGTGAATTTATTTAAAATATTTTTTTCTATGTTTGAGTGTTCTTTGATGTATGAGTTGATATGCCAATGTTTTTTGCTGTTTAGAAATGCCTCCCCAAAATTCCTTCAAGAAAGAAAGAATTTTGTTCTAATGGTCTATTCCTCGGGGTGGTTCTTCACATTTTCCATAAGTAAAATCCCTTGTCAACGACTCTTACTAGGATCCATATCGAATGGTGAAGCTAGAGACTTTATAACCTTTAAACCCCATCCTTGAATTTCTGGATTTTCATCCACCTTCTTATAAAGGTGAATGAGGTTCTCTTGTGGTAGTATAGTGGCTTGAAGAAGTTGATGTGATGTTTGATACTCTCAAAATTCTTGAATCACTAAAGGTTAAGTCTATCCACTACTTATTTGAGGGACCTGACCAAGATTGGTGGAAAGTTTTGATTACCAATTGTATGAATGAAATAATTTCTTGGGAATTCATCAAGTCATTCTTCATTCAATGGAAGTATCTTGAGAAAGTGAAGAGGGAGAAAGTTTCTAAGTTCTTGAGTTTTAGTCAAGATGATCTATTAGTTGTGAAGTATACCAATAAATTATCATATTTGGTATGTTTCACACCTGATCTTTTTGGTAATGAATTCAATAAGGATGACTACTTTAGAAAAGGTATTCACCCAGACCTTGTAACCTCCACTCCTGTGGAATGGTTGATCTCTTATCTAGAGATGCTTGAAAGGGTCTTTTCAGCTGAAGTGGAGCTAGAAAAACGACATGAATGACTAAATGACCCATTCCCAATTGAGGAAGTTCAATATCCTTGGTAAAAGAAGAGGATTACTATCATGTGTTTCTAGTGTGGAGCACCTGGTAATCCTAAGAGGTCATGTTCAAAATCTCCAAATGTTTGTGTATGGTGGGGATATCAAGGTCACATTCCGAGGTTTTGTGAGTTTTACCACTCGAAAAAGAAAAAAAATTGGTTAGTAATACCAACTTCTAACTTTGGGGAAGCAGGTTATTCATGATAACATGGCTCCAGCCATAGGCCTTGGAGTGAAGCATATCTTGTTGTTTCTGATGTTGAAGTGGAAACTCTTTGAGTTTTCCTTCTTGTGGCTTGTCTATTTTGTAAACCTTTTGTTTTGGGATCTTTGTGATGATATCTTATGGAATGAGGTTTGGGTCATTTGTGGATTAGTGATGTAATAATGGTTTCCTTTTCTTGATTTCTTGTTTATTGTTCCTTGGTGTCCTCTTGTTTTAACTTGATGGTTAGAGCTCAATTTTGATATATTGGATGATCTCCCTTGTGAGAGTGTAGTGCCCTATTTTGAACTGACCTGGATGTTTGAGCTCTTTCTAGTTGGACTTGGATAGACCTTGGGAATGTAGTTGGGTTACTAGGATAGTGTGGATTTTTGATAGATCAATCACATGGTGGTGCTAGACTTTATTTTAATGAGATCATCGAGGTATGAGGCTCAGTTTGAAAAATCCTATGTTACCGTTGAGTACTCAACGATGGTAGAAATATTTGTTAGTTATTTAACTTACTTGTGGATGTTTGACCATTGATTTTTCTCTTTAGTGAATAGTTAAAGTCTCTTCTTTGTCTTTAAGGAACATCATTTTCTTATGATATACCTTTTTAGTGAATCTTTAAATGGTGGGGAGCACTATGATTGGTCTCTAATATTTCTATAGTTTGGAGACATGTGATGATCTTGGTGTTTTGATCTTGAAGTTGTGTGTGTTGTTATCCTTTGGGTGAGTATCTATTCTAGAATACAAACCTTCCACCTCACAAGATGAGTGATGGATTTCTTCTTATGTCATCATGTTTTATATTTTGGACTAGTCCCTTTCTAGGGATAGAAAGTCCTATGGTGGGGAGGTTGTTAAATCCCGTTACTTGTTTGTATGTGTTTTGAACCATTGATTAGGTATCTTAATGGGTCATTTCTAGAGTTTTCCATACTTTTTTGAAGGTTTCTAGGCCTGTGCATAGTTTGTGCACAGTTTGAGCATGTTTTGATAAAGTGTGCAACCCAAATAGTAGGGGGTCATATAATTGGCACACAGTTTGAAAATGTGTGCATCTAAACCATGAAATACTTCCAATGGCTCTTTTTTGGGTGTATGTTTAGGCACACAATTAGTATTAACCATGTGACTTCACCTAGGAAACCGTGTTGATGGTAATTAAAGCCCTTAAAATCTTAATTAAAATCTTAAAAATTCCTAATTAACCCCAAACTTCTCCCACTCTATCATAATCAGATCCTTAGGCTTTTGGGAGCCCTCTAGAGGGATTTTGGCTCCCCAAACCTCATCTCTTGGCAGATCAAAGCGCTGATCAAAGTAGAGATCTTGTCTTTCAGTGAGTTCTTCTCTTCTCTTCTGGGATCTCCCTTATCCTCTTGATTTATTCTTACTAAAGGTTATGAAAGACTTTTATTTTCTCGGATCTTGATTAATTTATTTACATTTTTAGATCTAGTATCTCATCTCTCTTATTTCAAGAACTATCTTCTTAGATCAAGTGGTTTCCATCAAAGGTGAAACATCTCAGATTTGTTATGGTTGGATTCCTTAATTTCTAAGTTGGTGTTTCTATGCTTTTAATTAATTTTTTGATTCATAATTTCTTGATAAATTCATGGATATGTGTTTCCTAATTTCTAACACATATTCTATGAAATATGTCCATTTAATTCCTTATAAAAACTTCTTTGACCCCTTTTTTCTACAAATTGAATATGGCATGAATTAAATGGCTTTGAATTTGATTTCTATCACCTTTTTGTGAATTGAAAAATTCTATGTTTGTTTTGATTTATTTTTAAATATCTTTTAAATGGTGTTTTGGTGAAATTGAGGGCTTTAGATCGGGTTTTGATTTATTAAATGGGATTTTTCCCCAGTTTTGATTTATTAAATTAACTTCCTTAATTTTAATTAAATGAATTGAACTATTTAATTTTTTCTAAATAGTTTAAAATGAATTAATTTATTAAATTACTAAGAACCCCCTTTGAATTATTTTAACCTTGTTTTGGAATTGGTGTTCTTGGGTTATTTGAAACAAATGATTTTTCTTCATGGAAAGAGGGTATAAACCCATGTTTTGAAATGTATTAAATACTTTTAAAATTAAAATACTTCCTTTAAGTGATTTAGGGGTACTTTGGAATAAATTACTGTTTTAAAGGACTGTTATGAATTTTTATGATGAATTGTGAAAGGAAGTGGGTATTATTACCCGTTTGAATATTGAAATGTATAAAAGGGTTTGAATTGAAATTGGATGGATTGTGAAATTGGATGGAATTTGTTTGAAATTAAATTTTGGAATTTAATTTTTGGAAATTGATTTTATGAAATTTATTTCAAAGTTATATTTGATAAAAATGGATTAAATTAATTTTCATATAAACCTTTGTGTTTTATCATGGAAAATGGCATGTTTTGATTAAAAACACATGTTATGGGTTTTAAATGGAAAATTGGAATATTTTAAATGGATAATGGGGTGAATTTCATTTTTGTTATAAAATGAATTTCCCATCATTTATTTTGAACTAGAGCACATGAAATCCTTAGGTAGTTAGTGAGTTATTTGGAAAGCACTCTATGATTTTATAATGTTCTAAAATAAAAATTCAGCACATTACATCCCTTAGGTGATGACTTTAGCTCGAAGGGGTGTATATACATATTGTCATGTCACCTTTAGAGTGTGTGGAGTCTCTTTATCCAAGAACTATCATACCTTATTAGGTATATGACCATGTAGATCTCTTGTTTTTATTTGAAATATATCCCATTGTTGTTGAGAACTATTTTAAATGCCTTGTGAATTTATATAATCTATTTTATCTAAAATGTTTTGTTAAGAAATTTGTTTAGAAATATACCATCATTTGAAATGTGAATCATGAACAATTTAAATATACTATTGAAATTCAAAACCAGTTTAATTAAAATTGAATGCTTTTTACTTGGTTGTTAAACCTTTTAGCACCAGAGTTGCATTGATTTCTCTATTTATTGTTATTATTCACCTTGACTCTATTGTATTGATTCTTATTCATATTTACATATCATGTGAATATTATTATCTTTTCTTGATTTCTTGACTTTATCTTGTGGAATGGTTTTTAAATATTTTTAAGAAATTTTTTATTTTTTAAATAATGAAATGGCATGTTTTAGAGGTTTGGTTTAATAAATGATTTTTAAAAGTTTAAAACTATATTTTTAAACTAATACTCATACTATCTAATTTTTACACCTATTTTAATATATTTGAATTGACTTGTGAAGTAATTGCATAGAATCTTTGGTTGAATCCCAATGGGCCCTTTAGCTCATACCCTGCTTGTACCTTTTGGGGTTTTCATCCCTTTATTATCTTATAGAAGGAATTCATGCTCTCACCTTCCTCTATGGGTTCATTCTTGGGTGACTAAGGGTGGGTGACTTGGGACATGGTGGGTGGTCATGGACCACTAGGAGGTGGTTTTTTTTTGTTCCACTTTCATCTTTCTTAGTGTCTCTTTATACTTTGACATGTATTGATTGATATATATCTATTTCCATATTGTGATTTGTTTTTTTAATACATTGGGGGAGAAATAATTCCCAATAGTTATTTTTTAATGTCTAGGTGATTTTCACCAGCCCATGGAGATCAGGAACACTCCTCAAGTTAGTATAGAATCAGCTCGGGTACTAGTTTAGATGGTATTCTGGGTTGGTTCGTTACACGCGATGTTTGTGGAATGACCAGTAGAGATCTAGGATATCCAAGAGAAGGTTCTTCATGGATGAAATATTTTTTTGGTTCATTTATTGTGAAGGAATGGTGTCCTAGAGGAGAGTACTTGGGAGCAAGCGATGCAGATGTGTGCCCAGTACCCAGAGTTTTTTAAGTTTTTATTTGCTATTTTTTTCTTTATGATGTGATGTTTGGATCCTTTTGTTTTATAAAATGAGTTGGTTTCCTTGGTTTTTGATGTGTGATAAATTCTTGACATATGAATAGGTGAGGACCTGATTCCTAATTGAGACACATTAACTATGATGTGATTAAACCTATTCGGGTGAGTCAATGCCACCCATAGCAGATATTATCTTGACATGGAAGATGGAATTCCACGATTCGTGTGTTCAAGATGGTGTGGTTCATTGGTTATAGAGGTTTTTAGTTTGAGATGCATGGAGTTTGAGATGGTTGTGTAGTGCTTGTGTGGAATTATAGTTTTGTGAGATGAGGTATCTTTTGGTTGTGGTGATGTGTTTATACAGTGTGTTTTGTGGTCGTTTGGGTTGGTGTGTTTGGCTAGTGGTAGCATTTGAGGTATGATGAGACCCTTGAGAGGTATCTCACGGGGTGGTTGTTCGGACCCATTTTATTATGGTATTTCTTTTGTATTCTCTTGGGAGAGAATAATTTGAGAGATACATGATGTAATGGTATGTTCACTTCCAGTTCATTACTTTTCCTGTTTTGGTTGTTGGAGGTGTTCGAGGGAGTTTCCGGGAGTTTTTGGTGGAAGCTGGAGGTTCATCAAAACTGCCGCAGAAAATAAATGTCGTGTAAGTGTATTACATGATGTTTAATAGTGATTCATGACTTGTGAATGGTTGGTTCATGACACATAGGTTTTTGTAGTTAAATAATAAAAAGGTGATGTATTTTTCAGTGAAACCGATTCTTGAGGATTACACGATGTGAAAGGGGATTACACGTCATGTAAATCCCCAATGCAGTGTAGTTTGAAAAGTTCTTTCCGGATTAATTTTCATTCATTCAGACATAAATTCTTCTTCCTCTCATTCTGGTTGAACCCTTGGTGCCCCAAGGTGTTCTTCAATCCCTCTTCCCCCCCCTTTGATCTTTTGGTCATAGTGGTTGTTTATTTGAAATATGTGATAACCCATTCCTCCATCTTGGTAGGTTTTCTTGTGTTCTTCTCTCATGGATTCACTAAGGTGATGTTGTTATGGTTTGGAGTGTGTGATGGGTTTCATTTTTATGTTATTTAGTTTTGGTGTAGGTTGATCCATGTTTTCTAATGGTGCGATTGTGGTTTGAAAGCATTCTTCTTCACTTGCAGTGCACAACGAGTCGACAAAGCTTCTTTGGGGTAGGGAATCCTTATTTCTATTTATTTTGTATCATGTGGGAGGGTTTTATTTTTTTACCTATGGGTTATGGTTTTTATGGATTAATTAAAGATAAATAATTGGTTAAATTGAAATTGAAGGGTAAAAAGGGGCTTGAATCACATGTTTTTTATAGCTTTATTGTTATTATGATATTATGAATTGTATGGGTTTGAAGACCCATTGGAAATTGTGGCTATTGGGGAATTTTTGTTGTTGGATATATGTGTTGAGATTTCTTATTTGGTTATGATTGTTGTGATATCACCCTAAAATGGAAGTTGGATGACCACTTATATTTGTCTAATAAAATGGTTTCCCCAAGATAATGACTTGTGTGATAACATCCCTAAAATAAAGTGTAATGTGATAAAATACCCATTTTAAATATGTAAAATGATATTGATGTGTAGTGACATGTGGCCATGCTTGTGGGACGGTGATGTGTGGTTGGGGTGTGTTAGGCTAATGGTTTGTTTGTTGTGCTTTTGGGGTGGTGAGGTGGTTTGTTTCGACGTGATTTTGTGGCGGTGAGGTGGTTGGTTTGACTATGATTTTAGGGCGTCAAAGTGGTTTTTTTGGTAGTTCTTTTAGGGCGGAAAGGTGGTGGTTTATTTTTACTAGATGTATGAGTAGTGATGTAAAAAATAAATAATTGATTGATAATGTTGGCAATGGTTTAGGTTGGTTTGGTTAATGGGGTGAAAATTTTAAATGAATAATTAAATGATGGGCACATGAGCCTTAGACCGGTTGGTGAGGACTAGGCAGGTGAATCCAAGAGACCCAAGATAAAATATGTTTTGAGGCATATTTCTAGGCTACTGTAGCAGTATTGTAGTAGGCACTGTTCAAAACGGTAGTAGCCAGAACTATTCATCCATCTGGGCCTTTGGGCCACTGGTTTGGTCCTCGAGTCCTGCAAGGCTTTCGAGCCACCCAAGGCCTTTGGGTCAGTTGTTTCTCAAGGCCTTCGGGCCACATGAATGAAAATGTACCAATCAGACTACAAGGTACAAGGCTTCAAATGAATGATTCAGGGCAGGTGTATTCACTAGAGCAAAGGAAATCAGAATTGGAAGAATGAGAGGGTATGGCTTTGCCATCGGTACTAGGCCTATGCAGATTTACATAGGAAAACTAGCCGAACAACCCTACAAAGGTGGAGTACTGATATCATGACATATGCTGGGGAGGAGCAGTTCTAAGTTTTCTTGTCTGGGTGATTCCCTCTAAGACCTATGAGTCACGTAATTTTCTATAAGCCTTCGGGCCTTGTAAGGGTTCCACCTCACCCCTTGAAAGGTGTATTATCAAAAAATAATAAAAAATTAAGGCCTTCAAGACATTCCTTCGAATAGTTAAATGATGAGTTGTGTGATTAAACATGGTTGATGATTGACGCACACCTGTCGTAGGGCGTGGAAAAAGCAAATTTATTTTCCTAATGCTGGACAATGGCTGACCAGGGTCGTCTCACTTGAGGAGCGTTGAAATCAGTTCAATCACTTATTCTAGTTCACCTAATCTAATTATTTTTGTTGTTTTATATTTTATGAAATAAATGTAATTTAATAAAATAAATTAAATTCATAAATCATAAGAAAATAAAATTTAATTCTAAATTAACATGAAATGCTAAACATAATGTAATTAGAGAAGAAAGAAAGTTCTCCTGAGAGAACTTTTAGGGAGCACCTTCATTGGCTAGCTTCAAATATTCTTAGTGAACACACTCCATCATATGTGTGCACACCTTATTCTACCCCAGTTATGAATGAAAAGTCTACTTAGAAATCTCCAAGAACACCCTCTATCCACCTCCTCAATCAAGGGAAAATGGTTGTAGATTAAGAAGTTAATATTTAGACAACCATACTGAGGATTACACCCACTATAAATTAACCTTAGAATCGACTCAAAGAATATTAAAAACATGGTCTTGGGTTCAAGAACCTGATTACTCCATCGGGATATTCCACGGATCAGTTAATCATGATCATGAGTATTATAGTTCACGATGGAAAGATGAGAAGAAGAAATGATGGTGGATGGGTGGACACAAAAATAAAAACAACACATGAATTTTATTAAAAATATAAATTAAAATCGAAAAATAAAACAAAAATAAAGAAAAGAAATAAATTAAAAAGAAATGTAGAATATTTTCAGCCGGCCTCTCTCGGTGGAGATCTCCTCCTTGGTGCCTTGAAGGAATGGATGGAGAATGAGATATGCTTTGAGATGGAGGACCTCTCCTCCTTTAATATCCAGAATTTTTCACCCCGAATATTGATGCGTTGTAGCCCAATTAAATGATATATTTACATGTTTCAACCTTCTTTAATGTTTTTCATAATTATCTTGGGTGTGTCCCCTAAAAATATAAGCGGATTTGGACATGTATTCCGAGAGTTATGGCCTTTTTACTCTGATCATTTATTCTGTCCAGTCAGACTCTCCAAATCGCAAACCTCCGGATTATGGTGATTTAATGACCCACTAAACAACCAATTCACTCGGCCTTTCCTTCATTAAAGATTCTCCAAAAATCCTTTCACGTCCCGCCCACTTAATTTTACAACAATTAGGTCCAAAATGAATGATTCATGAACCCCACACCAAAACTAGGCAGAACTGCAAACAGTTTTCTTGAGCCAACTTTCGAGCTTATTTGGAACTTCCATATGGTCGATTCAGCTTTTGGTCCAAAAAGATTAAATTAATCCCTAGATATTTAGAATCTGGAAAAGAAATAATTTTTCAATTTGGATTAGTGTAGAATATTTTATGGTCAAACAACAAAAATAAGTTAAAATAGTTAAAAATCCGAAATGACCCATTTTTACTGTTCAGCTCAAAATAACACCAATATCATAAAAATGAAGCAATTAATCTTAGAGTAACACTTTTTTGGGTTTAAAAAAATTAAATTCAATGTAAATTTAATTGAAAATATTTTCTCTATCAATTACTCCACACTTAGCACTTGGACTCCTGGACAAATAAAAATCAAATCAAATCAAATCCGAAACACATACTAATGAGATCTACAAAATCCATACTAAGAAACAAAAAGATATCATGACTCATCAAAAACAATTATTTCAAGTTCTCCATTTTATATTTTAATATATTTACACTTCATTTATTATCCCATGCACACAAAACACCTACCTCACATGAATTTTCTCTCATCTCACAAATGTAAATGCTCAACAAGGCTTTTCTCATCCAAACTCACACAAGAGTCACCATAGGCTTAATAAATTCCTACTTCTCCACCCGACGTGAGTCAAGGACATGTGTTTCTCATGATTACTTTTCAAGGTTGTTCTGTGGCTTTCGGTTGGTAGGATTTAGATGTTAAAAATTCTGAGGCCAAAAAAGGAGGGCTTGGATCTTTATGAAGCAAAATTGCATGATTCTAATTTTCACTCAAATATGGTCTCTTTCTCTTACCCTTTTTAGAAAATAGTCTCCATCATCATTCAATCAGCTCAAGATTTCAGCATAAAAAATTTCAGTCTTTTCAAACATGATTTTTCTTGAAAGCTCTAGATAGGCACAACTTTATTTTTACATCGGAAGCTCTAGAAAGGCACAAATTCTCTTATCATGAATGCTCTAGAAAAGGAAAAACTTTCAATATAATAATTTTTCAGCATCTCACACATCTCTTACACAATTTATTTTCCACCCAAAGTATCACCAAATGAGGTAGCACAACACAAGACAACTTCCCCCACACTTAAGTTCAACTAGATCGGGCAATTTCACTTCAAGAGAAGGTTGGATAAGGAAAATTGGCTTGTAATGCGGCTAACCTAATAGGCTATTCATGGATACTAGGGGATACAATGTTTAATATATAAGGTAGGCCATAATGAAAATCATTATTTTGTAAAGGGGGTTTCAAACCAAA
Organism: Viscum album; assembly: GCA_963277665.1. Lineage (NCBI taxonomy): Eukaryota > Viridiplantae > Streptophyta > Magnoliopsida > Santalales > Viscaceae > Viscum > Viscum album. The sequence continues at coordinate 252,192,042 of OY728128.1, read as the reverse complement.
TAAATGCCTCAATCATTTAAAACACACATACCCCAAACCCTCAAGTTTTGAAAGGAACAAATCAAATTCTGGTTAAAGAAAGCGTGGTCTAGTTCTCTCAAGAAATGAGGTGAATGAAAATAATATGACAAAAAATGGTTCAGAATCCTCACAGAAAAGTTATTTTAAAGATATAAACAGTGAAATATGGCATGGGATTCAAAAATCAGTGTACTTTTCATGAATTTCCAAAATACTTGAACTTGAAACAAAGTCATTTCAGCATTAATTTAAGCTCAGTTTCATAGAATATATTGATTCAATCATTGAAATAGGTTTCAAAAATGGCAATGATAATCATTTCAAATCTAAAGTTTTTAAAAAAACACACCAAAAATTGAAAAATAAACACACACAAATATGAAAACACAATTTTTTTAAAACAAACACAAAATAAAAATCCTAAACTATAAAGATTCCCTCCCCCACAATTAAATTATGCAGTGTCCTCAATGCATTCAAGTGGATTTAACATGTAAGACAATATTAAAATGAATCACAACAACAATAATGTGTAAAGGAGAGGTACAACCTGATGGATCTTATTGATAGAAAGGTTGGAGGAGCATGATCTACTCCACTGGTTCTGATGGAATGGTCCCATGGAACTTCTTCAGCCTGTGCCCATTAATAGTGAATGGCACCTGATCTCCATCCTTCACAATCTGCACAGCACTGAAAGGATATACATGAGTAACTATAAATGGACCCTCCCATCTGGAACAAATTTTACCTGGCATCAGCTTGAGTCTTGAGTTGAATAACAACAATTTATCTCTACAATGTAAGTCTTTCTGTTGAATCAGCTTTTCATGAGCCACTCTTGTTCTCTCTTTGTAAATCTTGGAATTTTCAAATTCTTCCCTTCTTATTTCCTCTAGCTCTTGAAACTTAAATATTCTTTCCTTCGCAGCACTTTCAAGGTCCAAATTCATTTTCCTCACATCCCAATACGCCTTATGCTCTAATTCCATAGGTAGGTGACAAATTTTCCCATAAATCAACCTATATGGACTCATTCCAATCAGGGTTTTGTAAGCTGTCCTATAATCCCATAAGGTATCTTCCAACCTTTGGATCTAATCCTTCCTTTTTGGATTAATAGTCTTTTCCAAAATTCTTGTGATTTCCCTGTTGGAAACTTCAGCTTTCCCATTAGTCTGTGGATGATAGTGAGTTGATGTTTTATGATGCACCCCATACTTCTTCATAAAATTCTCTATTCTCCAATTGCTAAAGTGAGTCCCCTAATCACTAATGATTGCTCTGGGCACTCCAAACCTACAAAATATGTTAGACCTGACAAAATCAAAAACAACTTTAGCATCGTTAGTCCTTATGGCTTTTGCTTCAACCCATTTGGAAACATAATCAATTAAAAGAAATATATAAGAATTTATAAATGACATTGGGAAAGGTCCCATAAAATCTATCCCCCAAACTTCAAAAATGTCACAAAAAATTCAATGGCTTTTTGGGTATTTCTTGTCTCTTTGAAATATTTCCTGAAAACTTACATTTTTCACATATTTTGAAAAATTCATGAGAATCTTTAAAAATGGGGGGCCAATAAATTCCAGATTCTAAAACCTTCCTTGTTGTACTTTGAGGTCCAAAGTGGCCTCCACAAGCTAAAGTGTGACAAAAATCAAAGACATATTTAACTTCACTTTCAGGTAAACATATTCTTATTACTTGATCATTGAAAATCTTCCAAAGGAATGGATCATCCCAAATGTAATATCTAGATTCAGATTTCAGTTTTTGTATTTGGTGAGAATTGAAATGATATGGGACCTGAGATGTTACTAGAAAATTGACCATGTTAGCATACCAAGGCACTTCTTCTTCAATCAAGTACAACTGCTCTCCTGGAATTTGATCATTCAGTGGGTCTCTTTCTGGAACTATAATTTCAGCAGTGTTTTCCAGTCTACTTAAGTGATCAACCACTTGGTTCTTAGATCCCTTCTTATCCTTGATTTCTATATTGAACTCCTGAAATAGTATCATCCATCTCACTAACCTTGGTTTAGAATCAACTTTCTTCATCAAGGACCTCAAAGCTGCATGATCAGAAAACACAATGATTTTAGTTCCAAGAAGATATGATCTAAATCTTTATAAAGAAAAAACAACTGCTAAGAAATATTTTTCCATGGTTGTGTAATTGAATTGGGCCGCATCTAAAGTTATCGAGGCATATGAAATGACTTTTGGTCTGCCCGCAATTTTCTAAGAAAGGACTTCTCCAACTGCTTGGTTGGAGGCATCACAAAGTGGCTCAAATGGTTCTTCCCAATTTGGCAGCTGCATCACAGGTGGTGAAATCAATCTCATCTTCAACTTATCAAAGTATTCCCCACATGCACCATTGAAATCAAAATCAACATCTTTCAAAATTAATCTAGAGAGGGAGATAAATCTTACTGAAATCTTTGATAAACCTCCTATAGAATCCTGCATGTCCTAAAAATGATCTAACATGTTTCACACAACTAGTGTAAGTCAATGAATTTATCACTTAATTTTTTTTATTTATCCACTTCAATTCCATTTTGGGAAATGACATGACCAAGTAAAATTCCTCTTTTAACCATGAAGTGACATTTTTCAAAATTTAAAACAATATTTTTTTAATGCAGGTTTTCAAAACTTTTTCCATATTTTTCAAACAATGATCAAAAGTATCTCCAAAAACTGTGAAATCATCTAGGAAAACTTCTAAGAAATTTTCAATGTGATCATAAAATTTACTCACCATGCACCGATGAAATGTACTTGGAGCATTACATAATCCAAATGGCATTCTTTTATATGAAAAAGTACCAAAAAGACATGTAAATGTCGTCTTTTCTTGATCTTCGGGAGAAATGGGTACCTATAAGTAACCTAAAAATCCATCCAAAAAAGCAATAATGGGTTCTCCCTTCCAATATCTCTAACATTTGGTAAATTAAGGGGATAGGGAAATGATCTTTTCGAGTGACCTGGTTCAATTTCCTAAAATCAATGCATACTCTCTAGTTGTTTTGAATTCTCATAGGTATTAACTCATTCTTTTCATTCCTCACAGTGGTGAGGCTAGTTTTTTTAGGAACAACATGAATAGGGCTAACCCACTGTGAATATGAAATAGGATAAATGATCCCAGCTTCCAAGAGATTCTCGATCTCCTTCTTCACAACCTCCATCAAGGTGGGATTCAGCCTCCTTTGTGGCTGTCTAACAGGTTTGGAATCTCCCTCAAGAAAAATTCTATGTGAGCATATTTTTGGGTTTATTCCTAGGATATCACCTAATCTCCACCATATTTCTTAGACATTCTCTCTCAAAATCTCAATCAAATATTTTTCTTGGGTTTTAGATAGATTATTTGTAATTATCACTGGTAATTTATCTCCTTCCATAAGGTACACATATTTCAAATCATTGGGGAGTGGTTTTAATTCAAGTTCAGGGGGATTCTCAAGGGTTGAAATTAATTTGACATTCCCCACTTCCAAAGGGTGGACCTCCTACACACAAGAAACAATATCACATTCCTCATCAACCAGAAAATCATTAATGAAATCAGACTTTACATCTTCTTCCCACATTAAATCAGAATCTCTAGTGTTTTGGGAATTTACATGTTCATTAATGGAAAAATTATCTCCTAAGTCTAAGAATTCATGGCACATACCTGATTCTTCAATGAGTTTAGTATTAACTTCACGAGAGAGTGAAAAGAGGGAGTGATCATCTGATGGGTATCTCATGGATTCAAAAATGTTGAAGTGGATAGTGCTATATCCAAATTCCATGGTGAGTGTACCTTCATGGAAATTGATGATGGTTTTGGTTGTCTTCAAGAATGGTCTCCCCAAAATGATGGGTGAGTGTGATGGGTTACTATCTTATTCCATGTTTAGCACATAGAAGTCAGCTGGGAATAAGAGATATTTGACTTTCACCAGGACATCCTCTAGAACTCCAGCTGGGAAAATTATGGATTTGTTTGTAAGATGGACCACCACTCTTGTGCGATTTAAGTCTCCCATCTCCAAAGAAGTGTATATAGAGTGAGTCAATACATTAATTGAAGAACCTAGATCACACAAATAATTAGAAAAATTTAATGAACCAATAGTGAATGGAATGGAAAACGTCCCTGGATCTTGACATTTGGTTGGAATCGACGGTGTGATAAGGGCTAAGACACTTCTCCCCAAGTTTATTCTTTCATTCCCATGAAGTCTTCTATTTTTGGTGCAAAGATCTTTAATTTTTTTTGCATACCTTGGAATTTTTTTGACAGTTTCAAGTAGAGGGATATTGATTTCCACATTCTAAAAAGTGTCTAGAATTTCTTTTTAAAGTGTTTCCTCATGAAATTTCTTTGATTCGAGCATCCTTGTTGGAAATGGTGTGGGTAGGTCTTTCTTCTCCATTTGTTTCCTTTGCATTGGTGTTTCTTGTCTCTTATTCTGTGGCCTATCCTTATCATCCTTCTCTTCATTTTCTCCTTGGTGGATTTTCACAAGAATTTATGAATTTTCAACATTATTCTCCCTCAGAATAGGTGGTATTGTTTTAGGTTCAATGTTCTATGGAGGTAGGAATTATTTTCCACTTCTTGTTATGATTGCATTGACATTCTATTTAGGATTTAGAACTATTTCAGATGGATGATTCCTTGGATTCTGGGTTAGAATTTCCAAAACATTTTTTAACTGGTTTGATAAGTCTTTCACATTTTCTTTAATCCCCTCAACATCTGACTGTAGTTGTTGGTTCTCACTTGATTTTTGTGCACTGGTGGACGGTTTCTCATATGTCTTTCTTCGTAATGGTGGTGGATGAAAGGGTTTTTTTGTTGAAAGGGTTGTTTATAGGACTGTTTGAATGGAGGGGGGTTCTGGTATTGGTGTTGAAAAGAAGGTCTATCATGGGTCTGTTGGAATCCATATCCTGATTGGTTTTGGGGATGATGTGGTGGATTTGGCTGGAATTGCCTTTGCTGATAGGTATCAGTGAAAAATTCGGTTCCCTGCACTTCAGGACACTGGTCAGTGAAATGATAATTATAAGAGCATAAACCACATACCTGATTTGGTTCTTGTTGTTCCTTCACTTGTTTCATAGCCATCTGTCATACTAACCTAGTGAGTTCGCCCATCTCGCTTCTAATTAATTCTATTGAATCAGATGTTCTCACCTCATGGATTCCTCTTATTCCCGACCCTCTTATTCCAAATTGTTTTGAGTTTTGAGCAATCTTCTCAATTAGTACTCTGATATCTAAAGGTGACTTGTCAATCAGGGATCCCCCAGATGAGGCATATATAAGATTCCGATCATTATCCATATGTCCTTAGTATAAGAACTTAAGGAATTGGTGTTCCTCCATTTCTTGATGTGGGCAGCTGGAACATAGCTTCTTGAAATGCTCCCAGTACTCGTAGAGGGTTTCTCTAGTTGATTTCCATATGATGTGTATCTCTTTATTGATTGCTGTTCTCCTAGATGTGGGAAAGAATCTTTGCATGAAACACCTTTTTAAGTCTTCCAAATCATTGATCACCCCTGGTTGTAGATTGTACAACCATTATTTAGCCACTCCTTCGAGTGAGAAGTGGAATGAAATTCACTGAAATTGGTCTTTGGGTGCTCCTCTTGGCCTGAAGCTTGAGCAAATGTATCTGAATTCTTGCATGTTCCAATTTGGATCTTCTCCTGCAAAACCATGAAACTTTGGAAGCACTAAAATCATATTGACATGTAATTCAAAATCATTTGGTTCAGTGGGTGAAATGAGTTGGTTATTTTGAATGGAAAATTGAGGTGCACAAAGATCGCGTAGGGTTCGGTTGGGATTTCCAGCCATGATTCTAGGTTCAGAGTGAACACTAAGAGTTTCACTTGAATCTGAAAGATCTATTTCTTCAAAGATTTCTGGCAGGTTTCTTTTTCTTAGCTGTGTTAATGTTCTTTCTATTTCTAGATCAAATTCAATTAATGGTTCTTTTGAGTTGCGGGTCATTCAATTTTGAAAATAATTTTTTTTGTTGCACTGCCTACCCAACAACGACACTAGTTTTGACACACGCCTGTCATAGGGCATGGCAAAAGCAAATTTATTTTCCTAATTTAGCAGAGTGGCTGACCAGGGTCGTCTCACTTGAGGAGCGTTGAATTCAGTTCAATCACTTATTCTAGTTCACCTAATCTAATTATTTTTTTTGTTTTATATTTTATGAAATAAGTGGAATTTAATAAAATAAATTAAATTCATAAATCAGAAGAAAATAAAATTTAATTCTAAATTTCCAAGCAATGCTAAACAGAATGTAATTAGAGAAGAAATGAAGTTATCCCAAGAGAACTTTCAAGGAGCACCTTCATTGGCCAGCTTCAAATATTTTTAGTGAACACACTCCATCATATGTGTGTACAACTTATTATACCCTAGTTATGAATGAAAAGTCTACTTAGAAATTTCCAAGCACACCCTCCATCCACCTTCTTAATTGAGGGAAAATGGTTGTAGATTAAGAAGTTAATCTTTAGACAACCATAACGAGGATTACACCCAATGTAAATTATCCTTAGAATCAACTCAAAGAATATTAAAAACATGGTCTTGGGTTAAAGAACCTGATTACTCCCTCAGTATATTCCTCGAATTAGTTACCCATGATCATGAGTATTATAGTTAACGATGGAAAGATTAGAATAAGAAATGATGGTGGATGAGTGGACACAGAAATAAAAACAATGCATGAATTTTATTAAAAATATAAATTAAAATTGAAAACTAAAACAAAAATAAATAAAATAAATAAATTAAAAATAAATATGGAAGAGTTTCTGACGACCTCCCTTGTGGAGATCTCCTCCTTGGTGCCTTGAAGGAATGGATATAGAATGAGATATTCTTTAAGAGGGAGGACCTCTCCTCTTTTTATAGCCATAATTTGTCTCTAGAATTTGATGCATTTTATACCCATAAAATTATATCTTCACACGTTTCACCCTTCTTGGATGTTGTTCATAATTATATTGGGCGTGTCCCCTAAAAATATCAGCATATTTGGACATGTATTCCTAGAGTTATGGCCATTTTACTCTAATCATTTATTCTGTCCAGTCATACTCTCCAAATCGAAAACCTCCGGATTAGGGTGATTTAATGACCCCTTAAACGACCAATTCACATGGCCTTTAAATCATTAAATATTATTCAAAATGACTTTCATGTCCCACCACTGAATTTCACAACAATTGGGCCTACCATGAATAAGTTATTGTAAAGACCCGTAAAATTCAAGGAATTTTTTTCTTAATTTTCTTTAGAATTTTACAAGAGCGCGGTTTCAGACGGCACCTGATTCCGAGGCCCGGAGTGCCCGGAATTAATTTCTGAAGTTTGGCTCGGGTACGTTCAGTGAACGAACGAGCGGGATTTCCTAACTTTTGATCCGGTGCTCGGAATTGAAATCCGAGGGCACCGATGAACTCGCAGCGCCGATATTCGCTTAAAGAGACCTTTTCGGGAGTTGCGTTTGTTGCAGGTTGAAAGTTAATTTTAGGGGTTTTTTTTGTTTGAGTTAAATAAAATTTGTATAGAACAAATTTTATTTTAACTTGTTGAAAACCTACCAAAGGGGGTTGGAAGTGGGACCCACACCCACTTAACCTCCCTTGGGAGGATTAAGTGTGGTGGGGCCCACACGAACCCCTAAACCTTTCAAATTCTCCCAACTCCCTTAACGCCTAATTTATTGGCTTAAGTTACCCTTTTTAATTATGGGAGTTAACCCCTTTTTGAATTTCAAACTTTTGAAATTCTAGTATGTTTTGTAATAATAAAATAAGATGTTATCTTATTTTATTATGGGTTGTTTGTTTGTCTCCTTGAGAGATTTTGGAGAGCTTATTCTTCATCTTCAAGCTCTGACGAAGAACGAAGAACGCTCAAACTCCGACGAAGAACGACGCCTCTCTTCTTCGTCCTCGGTGTCAACGTGAGGGAACGCCGCTTCCTCCTCGGATTCCCTTCGTCGACATAAGAGGTTTCTCCAACGACGTATCACATCGGACGTATCTCTTCGTCAACGGAATTGACGAACGACTACCGCGACGCCCGATCTCCGCGACGTCGACTTCCGCGGACATAGTCAAATCCTCAAACTTATACCCGAGGTAGGGGTTGTTGATTCATTTTTTATTTATTCCATTTCTTGAACGTGGATCTCGCATGTCAAACTTGAGGCTTGAATGTTTAAGTTGAGTTATTTATTTAACGTGAGGGGGGCCGGACCGCATGAACACGGCCGAACCCCCCTCCATCGTTCATGTTGATTATTCTTGCGTGAGGAAGCAAGTGGCGTGGTGCCGTCGCACCACGCGGATGATCGTGCAAATATTTTACGCGGCGTCGTCGCGCTACGTCGAGGAAGAATCTTCAAGAACGCGACGCCGTCGCGCCGCGTTGAAAAGAATCATGGCACGGCGAAAGGGGCGCGATGACGTCGCACCGCGCCGGACGACGAACACCGCGGCCGGTTCCGGGCCGCGGCGGGACGAGGAGACCGCGGCCGGATCCGGGCCGCGGCGGGATGTGAAGACCGGCGGCCGGGCCGCCGGCGTCGGAAGTCGAAGGCGGGACCAGAATTTCCGGTCCCGTTGGTAAAAACCGGCCGGCCAGCTGGCCGGCCGGATGACATAAAACCGGGGGATTAAATCCCCCGGCCGGTTGAACAAAACCCCCCCTTAATGAGGGGGGGCGGTTCCTTGAAGAAGGGGGGCAGCCGGCCCCCCGGTTGCGCTCCAGCAGGCCCCCCACGTGAGGGGGGCCGTTTTGTTACTTAGGCGCGGCACAAAGGCCGCGCCACCTTGATGAAGCGGGGGCTTAGCCCCCCGCGTGCCACCCTCGTGCGGCGCCAGGCGCCCGCCGCCACGGCCCGCCGCCGCGCCGCAGCGCCGCCCCGGGGGGGGGGGGGGGGTCGGGCCGGGTCGGCCCGGACCCGGACCCCCCCGTTTCGAACCAGATTTGGTTTTTGGCCCATAACTTGAGCCTCGGACCTCCGAATGACGAACCGTCTGCGGAAACGCGATCCTTGGATCTAGACGGTCGTTTCGATATATCGCACTCAAGGTTTCGGTTAACTTTGAGTTCGGCCGGGTTGGTTCGTTCACGAAACCAACCGGGCCTTCGGAGCGGAAACGCTCATATCTTGAGCTACGAACGTCCGATTGACGCGCCGTCAGTCGCGTTGTGTTCCTCTTAGTGAGACGGATCTTTTGGCATACTCCGCCCGAGGTTTGGACGCAGGTGGAGTACGGTCGGGTTGGTTTTTCCTTAAAAACCAACCGGGCCCCGGAGACGAAAATGCCAATAACTCTCAGACCGGGCGTCCGATCGACGCGCCGTCTGTTGCGTTGAGTTCCTGTTGACGATACGGAACTTTTGGATACATCAACTTCGGTCTTCGTGACAGTTGATGTATCAGCCTCTCGGCTCGTGGAGCGGACCCTCCGAACGAGCTTGCTTTGTGCGGGAACCCTAGTGTTGGCTGCGACTGTTCTTCTGCTACGACTGCTACTGTGACTTCGACGACGACAGTACAGAGATCCTGTGTGGATTCGACGACGACGACTACAGCACTCAGCGATCCTACGTGGAACAGTGCTACCGAACCTGCGTGAGCTGATTCTTCTGTTTACCTTGGGCGGTGGAGCGCTTGGGTGTAGCGGCGGACCCGTGGTACTTGACAGTGGTGGTGCGCTTGGATGCAGCAGCAGACCCTTGGCGGTGGAGCGCTTGGTTGTAGCGGCGGACCCGCGATACTCTACGGAGTGTGTGCGCTTGGTTGTAGCGACAGACCCGCGACGGTGGAGGCGTGCGTGCGGAGTACGGAGACCGTGTAGATGACTGAGACCTGACGACTGCTTGACCGACTCGACTTGGAGAGAGTCGACTAGCCCAGTGGACGGAGCGCCCAGTAGTTGGCAGCAGACCCACGGCGGACGGAGCGCCTGGTAGTTGGCAGCAAACCCGCGGTACTCGACAGGAGGAGTACCTCAGTAGGCTATCTGGGTGAGCGCCCGGTATTTGGCAGCAGACCCTCAGCGGACGGAGCGCCCGGTAGTTGGCAGCAGACCCGCGGTACTCGACAGGAGGAGTACTTCAGCAGTCTTAGGTTAGTGAGCAGTACCTCGGAGTCGTGACAGGACCACTGTACACTTCAGAGATGGGGCTCTTCAACTTTTACGGTTTCGATAATGAAAATCCTGGTTTGAGCTGAGTCAATGATAATTGTGATTCCTCATGATTGAGATGGGTCGCTTGATAACTTAGGTATATGTATGGGCATATACCTGGGTAATGGTTATCCGTTGATTTCATAAACTTGTTATAATCTGTGTGGATTTACTGTTTACTCTTCTTTGTGGATTGGGTTGTTCTTGGGCTCGGTGTTGGAGCCGAACGGAAATTGATGACTTAGGTATATGTATGGGCATATACCTAAGCAGTGTCAGTTGTTACTTCGTGATTGTTACTTTTCTTCGTGGTTTATCCTTTGTGGAATTGAGAGACCTTCAGGGGTCTCGGGGTCCCTACTGAGTAGCTTATACTCACCCCTGCACGGGCTTTGCCCGCACTATGTTGTGTTGGTTGCAGACGACGGACAGCGTTGACCTTAGCTGAGGCTTGCAGAACGGGACGGTACCCGGAGGTGGACCACTGGGCGGGACGTGCACGGAGCAGACGGCGGGACCCATGGAGCAGAGGAGCTATCTGTACCCACCCTTCAGGTGGGATTTCTAGTGGGCAGCTCGGTGTAGCGGTTTTACCTTTCAGTTGCTGTTTTCCCCTTTTTGAGTTGTACTTTACTTTCAGTTTGGGTTTGTATTCTGGCCCATTTACTTTTCCGCACTTTCTGTTGTACTCTGTTTTTGTTTAGTGTTTACTTTCCGCTTTCTTACTCTGTGGTGTTTGTTTACTTTACAAAGGCAATGCCTTACCTTTTTTTTTGGGATTTACGCCTTGGTGCTAGTCGCCAGCCCCTGGCCTATGGAAGGCGGGCTTGGGGTAGTCACGGCACGGACCCCGAGGGTGGGTCGTGACAAATTGGTATCAGAGGAGTTCGGTTCTACCGTGAACTCTGATCTTTTTCTATGTGAAGCAATAATGTTTAGCATATTGAGTGTGGATATCAGTCCAGGGAGTCCAGTGTTGGTGCGGCGGCCGACGTATCCGTACACCAGGACCCTGACTTCTGATTTCCGACTTAATACACGAAAACATTGATTGCGTGTGTGTTTCAAAGTTTTCTTTGTGATTTCTTTGTGTCAGCTCACCAGGTATATTGTTTGACCGTGGCGCACCTGTCTCCTTTCAGGATGGCCCCACGACGGCAGCCAGCTAGGGTTCCGAGAGTCGAGCGAGACGACAGCCCACCGAGCGACGAGGCCTCGGTGCAGGACCCTTTTCCAGTAGTGGCACCGGCGGTAGCTCTACCCGCCGAGCCCCCGATGCTTCCAGCAGCAGCCGCTGACGATGCACGTCGCCTCAGCGCACTGCATGAGTTTCAGCGCCAGCGACCGCCCAGGTTTCACGGGGAGACGGATCCCCAGGCAGCAGAGGACTGGCTGGAGGCAGTGGTACGAGTGTTTAGGCTAGTGAGGACACCAGCAGACCTCATGGTGATCCTCGCTGCGAGCCTACTACACGCAGCAGCAGGACGATGGTGGAGCTTGATGCTCCAGGTGCATGATGAGACATCTCTACTTTGGACGGACTTTGAGAGCATCTTCCGCTCGGAGTTCGTCCCAGCCACCCTTCGTGCGGTGCGTATTCAGGAGCTTCTACAGCTGCGGCAGGGCAGCATGACGGTCGCTCAGTACGCGGCGAGGTTCACCGACCTTTCTCGGTACTCGACAGACATGGTACGGGACCTCTTCTTCCGGGCCCGGACCTTCGAGCAGGGTTTGAGACACGAGATCAGGGCATCGCTGATCTCCCTCAGCATACCGACTCAGACAGGAGTACTGGAGCGGGCACTTCTGATCGAGAGTTTCCTTGCTGAGTCTACACCAGCACAGCAACTCACCGCAGGGCGGCACGTGGCAGAGTCATCTGCAGCAGGTAGCCGACGGATGACTCAGGGTTCCAGGCAGACCAGACCTACCGGTGGCCGACTGCACGACTCAGGCTCAGTTGTACGGGGAAGCCGGGGCGGAGTCAGAGCCAGGCGTGCCGAGAGTGGGCAGTGTTACTCCTGTGGCGGGATTGGTCACATGGCTCGTGACTGTCCGACCCGCCATGCTGATGATCAACAGTTAAGTGAAGAACCTCCCAGGCAGAGGCAGAGGTTCGACCGTGGCGGTCCGCAGGGAGGAGGCGGACGAGGCAGAGGAGCTGGACGAGCAGCCGGTGGTGGGCGACGCTTTGAGGCTCTTCCACCACCACCACCAGGAGGTCCACCCCGACCACAGGGAGTAGGTGAGCATGCGAGAGCTCAACTCCAGGCAGCCGAGGCCTTCGATCATGGAGCTCTGGGAGCCGATGGACAGGAGCTGAACTAGTGGATACATCCTTTGTACTTCTGGTTCCTTGTTGCATTTGTGTAGCGTCTTGTATTATGAGCTGCAATAATAAAAGACGCATACCTTTGTGATATTTTCGTTCCTGTCCTCTTTCGTGATGTTACTAAGAGGTTCCAGTTTTGACTGTTGACTTGACCCTCACTTGTGAGACATCTACTGGAGGAGACCCAGTTACCACACACTGATGCCGACAGTGTGACTCAACCCTTGGAGGTGAGAGTAACGGTTGAATCTCTTAGTAGTAGCGTCGAGGCCTTACGACGTCATCCTTGGTATGGATTAGTATCATCCATGTTAGGATTGACTGTTTTAGGCAAAGAATGTGGTTCATCCAGGGGATGAGACCAGATTTCTCTTTTCGGCAAAGAAGAAATCTTGCAGCTCTGGTGGGACCGGAGATGGTCCAGGCCACGAAAGAGAAGGTCCAGGTCATCCAGGAGCGGATGAGGACAGCTCAGAGCCGGCAGAAGTCATATGCTGACAGGAGGCGGAGGCCACTGGAGTTCGAGGATGGCGACAACGTCTTCTTGCGGGTCTCACCTCAACGTGGTATTCGGAGATTTGGCTGAGGCGGCAAGTTATCTCCGCGCTTCATCGGACCCTTCCAGATTCTCAGCAGGATTGGCGAGGTGGCTTATCGCCTGGCTCTACCACCTCAGTTGCACCGGGTGCACGACGTCTTCCACGTATCCCAGCTGAGGAGATACGTGCACGACCCGACGCACATCATTGACCATGGGGAGCTTGACGTTGACGATGGGGCGACTTTTACGGAGGTCCCGGTGGAGATAGAGGATTGACAGGAGCGGGTCCTACGTGGGCGATCGATTCCTCTTGTGCGCATCAGATGGCAGCACGGGAATCTCCAAGAGAGCACATGGGAGCGGGAGGCTCAGATGCGTGCTCAGAACCCTCTTTTGTTTCCCTAGTTTTTGATGTATCTTTACGGGGACGTAAAGCCCTGAGGTGGGAGTAATGTAAAGACCCGTAAAATTCAAGGAATTTTTTTCTTAATTTTCTTTAGAATTTTACAAGAGCGCGGTTTCAGACGGCACCTGATTCCGAGGCCCGGAGTGCCCGGAATTAATTTCTGAAGTTTGGCTCGGGTACGTTCAGTGAACGAACGAGCGGGATTTCCTAACTTTTGATCCGGTGCTCGGAATTGAAATCCGAGGGCACCGATGAACTCGCAGCGCCGATATTTGCTTAAAGAGACCTTTTCGGGAGTTGCGTTTGTTGCAGGTTGAAAGTTAATTTTAGGGGTTTTTTTTGTTTGAGTTAAATAAAATTTGTATAGAACAAATTTTATTTTAACTTGTTGAAAACCTACCAAAGGGGGTTGGAAGTGGGACCCACACCCACTTAACCTCCCTTGGGAGGATTAAGTGTGGTGGGGCCCACACGAACCCCTAAACCTTTCAAATTCTCCCAACTCCCTTAACGCCTAATTTATTGGCTTAAGTTACCCTTTTTAATTATGGGAGTTAACCCCTTTTTGAATTTCATACTTTTGAAATTCTAGTATGTTTTGTAATAATAAAATAAGATGTTATCTTATTTTATTATGGGTTGTTTGTTTGTCTCCTTGAGAGCTTTTGGAGAGCTTATTCTTCATCTTCAAGCTCTGACGAAGAACGAAGAACGCTCAAACTCCGACGAAGAACGACGCCTCTCTTCTTCGTCCTCGGTGTCAACGTGAGGGAACGCCGCTTCCTCCTCGGATTCCCTTCGTCGACATAAGAGGTTTCTCCAACGACGTATCACATCGGACGTATCTCTTCGTCAACGGAATTGACGAACGACTACCGCGACGCCCGATCTCCGCGACGTCGACTTCCGCGGACATAGTCAAATCCTCGAACTTATACCCGAGGTAGGGGTTGTTGATTCATTTTTTATTTATTCCATTTCTTGAACGTGGATCTCGCATGTCAAACTTGAGGCTTGAATGTTTAAGTTGAGTTATTTATTTAACGTGAGGGGGGCCGGACCGCATGAACACGGCCGAACCCCCCTCCATCGTTCATGTTGATTATTCTTGCGTGAGGAAGCAAGTGGCGTGGTGCCGTCGCACCACGCGGATGATCGTGCAAATATTTTACGCGGCGCCGTCGCGCTACGTCGAGGAAGAATCTTCAAGAACGCGACGCCGTCGCGCCGCGTTGAAAAGAATCATGGCACGGCGAAAGGGGCGCGGTGCCGTCGCACCGCGCCGGACGACGAACACCGCGGCCGGTTCCGGGCCGCGGCGGGACGAGGAGACCGCGGCCGGATCCGGGCCGCGGCGGGATGTGAAGACCGGCGGCCGGGCCGCCGGCGTCGGAAGTCGAAGGCGGGACCGGAATTTCTGGTCCCGTTGGTAAAAACCGGCCGGCCAGCTGGCCGGCCGGATGACATAAAACCGGGGGATTAAATCCCCCGGCCGGTTCAACAAAACCCCCCCTTAATGAGGGGGGGCGGTTCCTTGAAGAAGGGGGGCAGCCGGCCCCCCGGTTGCGCTCCCGCAGGCCCCCCACGTGAGGGGGGCCGTTTTGTTACTTAGGCGCGGCACAAAGGCCGCGCCACCTTGATGAAGCGGGGGCTTAGCCCCCCGCGTGCCACCCTCGTGCGGCGCCAGGCACCCGCCGCCGCGGCCCGCCGCCGCGCCGCCGCGCCGCCCCGGGGGGGGGGGGGTCGGGCCGGGTCGGCCCGGACCCGGACCCCCCCGTTTCAAACCAGATTTTGTTTTTGGCCCATAAATTGAGCCTCGGACCTCCGAATGACGAACCGTCTACGGCAACACGATCCTTGGATCGAGACGGTCGTTTTGATATATCGCACTCAAGGTTTCGGTTAACTTTGAGTTCGGCCGGGTTGGTTCGTTCACGAAACCAACCGGGCCTTCAGAGCGGAAACACTCATATCTTGAGCTACGAACGTCCGATTGACGCGCCGTCAGTCGCGTTGTGTTCCTCTTAGTGAGACGGATCTTTTGGCATACTCCGCCCGAGGTTTGGACGCAGGTGGAGTACGGTCAGGTTGGTTTTGCCTTAAAAACCAACCGGGCCCCGGAGACGAAAATGCCAATAACTCTCAGACCGGGCGTCCGATCGACGCGCCGTCTGTTGCGTTGAGTTCCTGTTGACGATACGGAACTTTTGGATACATCAACTTCGGTCTTCGTGACAGTTGATGTATCAGCCTCTTGGCTCGTGGAGCGGACCCTCCGAACGAGCTTGCTTTGTGCGGGAACCCTAGTGTTGGCTGCGACTGTTCTTCTGCTACGACTGCTACTGTGACTTCGACGACGACAGTACAGAGATCCTGTGTGGATTCAACGACGACGACTACAGCACTCAGCGATCCTACATGGAACAGTGCTACCGAACCTGTGTGAGCTGATTCTTCTGTTTACCTTGGGCGGTGGAGCGCTTGGGTGTAGCGGCGGACCCGTGGTACTTGACAGTGGTGGTGCGCTTGGATGCAGCAGCAGACCCTTGGCGGTGGAGCGCTTGGTTGTAGCGGCGGACCCGCGATACTCTACGGAGTGTGTGCGCTTGGTTGTAGCGACAGACCCGCGACGGTGGAGGCGTGCATGCGGAGTACGGAGACCGTGTAGATGACTGAGACCTGACGACTGCTTGACCGACTCGACTTGGAGAGAGTCGACTAGCCCAGTGGACGGAGCGCCCAGTAGTTGGCAGCAGACCCACGGCGGACGGAGCGCCTGGTAGTTGGCAGCAAACCCGCGGTACTCGACAGGAGGAGTACCTCAGTAGGCTATCTGGGTGAGCGCCCGGTATTTGGCAGCAAACCCTCAGCGGACGGAGCGCCCGGTAGTTGGCAGCAGACCCGCGGTACTCGACAGGAGGAGTACTTCAGCAGTCTTAGGTTAGTGAGCAGTACCTCGGAGTCGTGACAGGACCACTGTACACTTCAGAGATGGGGCTCTTCAACTTTTACGGTTTCGATAATGAAAATCCTGGTTTGAGCTGAGTCAATGATAATTGTGATTCCTCATGATTGAGATGGGTCGCTTGATAACTTAGGTATATGTATGGGCATATACCTGGGTAATGGTTATCCGTTGATTTCATAAACTTGTTATAATCTGTGTGGATTTACTGTTTACTCTTCTTTGTGGATTGGGTTGTTCTTGGGCTCGGTGTTGGAGCCGAACGGAAATTGATGACTTAGGTATATGTATGGGCATATACCTAAGCAGTTTCAGTTGTTACTTCGTGATTGTTACTTTTCTTCGTGGTTTATCCTTTGTGGAATTGAGAGACCTTCAGGGGTCTCGGGGTCCCTACTGAGTAGCTTATACTCACCCCTGCACGGGCTTTGCCCGCACTACGTTGTGTTGGTTGCAGACGACGGACAGCGTTGACCTTAGCTGAGGCTTGCAGAACGGGACGGTACCCGGAGGTGGACCACTGGGCGGGACGTGCACGGAGCGGACAGCGGGACCCATGGAACAGAGGAGCTATCTGTACCCACCCTTCAGGTGGGATTTCTAGTGGGCAGCTCGGTGTAGCGGTTTTACCTTTCAGTTGCTGTTTTCCCCTTTTTGAGTTGTACTTTACTTTCAGTTTGGGTTTGTATTCTGGCCCATTTACTTTTCCGCACTTTCTGTTGTACTCTGTTTTTGTTTAGTGTTTACTTTCCGCTTGCTTACTCTGTGGTGTTTGTTTACTTTACAAAGGCAATGCCTTCCCTTTTTTTTTTGGGATTTACGCCTTGGTGCTAGTCGCCAGCCCCTGGCCTATGGAAGGCGGGCTTGGGGTAGTCACGGCACGGACCCCGAGGGTGGGTCGTGACAGTTATGAACCCCACACCAAAACTAGGAAAAACTACAAACAGTTTTATTGAGCCAACTTGTGAGCTTCTTTAGAGCTTCCATATGGTCACTTAAGCTTTTGGTCCAAAAATGTGAAACTAATCCCTGGATGTGTGAAATATGTAAAATAAAGAATTTTTCAATTTGGATTAGTGTATAATATGTTATTTCCAAACTACAGAAATAATTTAAAACAGTTAAAAATCTGAAATGGCCCATTTTTACTGTTCAGCTCAAAATAACACCAATATCATAAAAATGAAGCAATTAATATTAGATTAAAATTTTTGTTGGTTTAAAAAAATTAAATTCAATGTAAATTTAATTGAAAATATTTTCTCTATCAATGATATATAATGAAAATAATGTAATTATTAAATGGAATTGGTTGGAAATGTGGAATGGGGTTGTGACTTATTGTGTGGTGTTATGCATTTAGTGGTGGCAAAAAAGGTGATGGTGTTGTGATTTGGTTAGTTAGTTTGTAAACCCATAGGTTTGTCTTGAGTGTTTTATACTACATATTTATACTTGTATATTCTTTTGATTTCTATACATACCCCACTCATGTTGAGCACTATTTCCCGACACTCGCATTGTCACACGAAGGGGGGGGGGGGGGGTTCCTGATACTCGGTGAGGAGTATGTATGGATGGGTACCTACTATTTCCCACTCTCCCTTCCATGTGAGGTAGGTATTGCATAGGTTGTGATATACAGAGGTATGTTAGTTCATTAGATGGTGGTTGTTATAGACCAAGTGTTTGTGGGTGAGGTGTGACGACCTAGGTGTTTTCAGGTGAGATGTGACCATGCTTGTGGGGCGGTAGCCCAGGTGTCTTCGAGTGAGGTTTGATGTGGTTGTGCTTGTGGGGTTATGAGATCAGGTGTCTTTGGGCATGATGTGTTGTGACCATGATTTTGGGGTAGTGTGATATGTGAAAGAGATGAGAGTTCCAGGGAATACAAATTTTGGTGTGAGAGTGGCATACTAGTGGGAAAGTGGTGAGGGGTAGCCTTATTAATGTGATTCCTATTATATTATATTACTTAGTTTACATTATTTGGTGATCATGCCTTAGTGAGGTTGGGATGGTTAGTATAAATTGATAGGTACTGTTTGGTTATGTTGTTTTCTCACAGGTGCAATTGTATACTTCTTTCACATGTTCATAAGAGACTTTGGTTTTCCTACTGAGTATACATGTATACCCACCCTACATATATAAAACTATTTTCAGGTTTCCAGGAGTACTATGTGGAAAGTGATGGAAATTATTACCTTGGATCCTTTATAGTTTTCATGTCACAACTTTACCATTACTTCTGGGTATTTACTTTGGATACTTTTATTTGTATCAGTTCTATTTATACATGCATGTGGGATGATTTTGGATTTCTTTTATATTATGTCTTGGAGATGTTTGTGGATGATCCATCTTATCTCCTGATCCCATATTAATATAGAGCGTAATGCTTCCCATATCATGATATTTTTATACCATTGGTACTAGTCTTCTACTCAGGGCCAACAGGAGGTGGGATTCAGGGGTCATTATCTCTCTCCCCTCATTGTGGTATCTTTGGAGGGAGGGAGTCGTGACACTATTATCTCAATGATTATAATATAGTCCATTTTTTCTAACCAAATTTTATGATTGGTTTTAAAATTATAATTTTTGTATAAAAATGATAATCATGTCATTATTATTATTCTAGAGATGATGTAATATTGACCACTTTAACCATAGTCAACCTACCACAATCATTTTGGACTTATGAACTGAATATCATCAAAACATCTAACATGAACTTAAATGATTAACTAATTGTTATAACATGGTAAAAAGTGAAATAAAACTAATAATAAATATATAAATGGTTCAAAAACAAGTAAATAATTAATATTAGTTTATTATTCAGGAAGTTAAAGAACATATGTGATGATTCAGACTCAAGGTAAGAGAATTTATTTTAAAAATCATTTTTTAAAGTTTCCCTTAAAACTCCCTTTTCTTCCATATCCATATTTTTAAATTTATTTTATGGATTTATATTATTTGGACACAAGTGAATTATAAACTAAACTTTATGTTTCTTTTGACTTTCTCTCAATGGTTTTCAAAAGGAATATTTTTATGGAATGTTTTAACATTATTTACAAAAAGACAAAATGGATGTTCTATTTTAATATAGATAGAATCAAAGAACTTTTCCGCTGCTTCGACCATTAATTTATTTTTTGATTCCTTTAAAATATTTCATGTTTTCATAAAATAAAAACCCTCCTTCCCCATGTTTTGGTTATTTTAAAAAAGGTTTTTAAAATGGAATGGATATATAAATACTCGAAAATATTTTCTTATGGGTGAAAAGAACATTTTCATGATGTAAGATTTTATGTATTCTGTTATGGTTATTGAGAATTATTTATGAGGATTGGTGGTTTCATTATAAACTAAAGGTGGGTGATCCCATTATAGATCTATAATGAATTAGGTAAAGGGACAAAGTTAAATGACTAGGTTTCTCCTAAGAGATTATGGGAATGTACTTCAATGGTATTACAAGTACAACCGTGATTGTTATTTCAAGTGTAACTACAATGGTTACTCTAATTATAACTGTGATGATTATTCCATGTGTAACCATGAGGGTTAATCTATAAGTAATAGTGATATGAAAATGATGCCTCAAGTTACCTATATGATTTATTTATGCTTACTGGGTGTTTTATGTAAATATTATGATCTCATAAGGTAAAGGAAAGTATATGATGCTTCATATGGTTAAAAAGTATAACTTTGTGAAAAATATTTATTATGAGTTTTAATGATTTCAAATAAACCTTATGAATTTTATTTTCACTTTAATATTACTTATTAAATCTTTTATGAAAAATTTGGGAAGATAAGGTGATTTCTTGGGTAAGAAAATGTTTATTTTTAGCCCAAAGTTTATTTTGAAAAAGGAAAATTTTTATAAGTATCCATGGAATAATGATTTATTTATTTATTTTTATATCACTTACTGATCTTTTTTTTCTCATCCCATGTTTTAAAATGTTTTTTCACAGGGCTTAAGGATGGTTAAAAGAAAGAAATAATTCAATTTTAAAGTCATGAATATTTTTCATGAAAATAAAACATGTTTCATCATAAAAGTTTTATATTATATAAAAAATAGATATTGATTAGAAGTTTAAAATTTTTATATATATGAGTTTTATATGTAATAGTTATAACCTGGCTCTCTAAAACTCTAAATATAAAATATCTTTAGTAATTAAAGAAAGTTAATTATAGTTTAAATTCACTATAATATATAATGTTTAAGGATACATCCTTATAAGTTTTTATCTTGATTCATTCCAATTTTATTCTAGCCTTTGAGACTACCTTCATGAACTCCTCCAAATGATATAACATGTTTGATCTATACCTTTATTCCAAGCATCATGAACAATCCATTTCTTTTTCAACACATCCAACCAAGTCAAAAAATCATGATATATATGTCAAAAACCCTCATGCTCCACTTCAACACTAGTTTTTTCATCTCCCACAATGTTAATAAGTATACCTCTATACTTCTTCCACAAGTATTATTAATAAATACAACTCAAACCCATCAATGTTCAACAATCTACCACTTCATATTTTTTGTTAGTAGGAAACATTATACTCTCTAAAATATCTGTCCCTTTGTCTATGAAATACAAAGGTTCCAAAATTAGGCAGATTATATTTTTTTCCTGTACCCCTTTTTAGGTGTCTTCAGATATTCTCCCCCTTTTTAATAGGTATATCTATTTTCAATTCACACTCCCCTTTTGAATGGGTCCTTCTACTAAACTATTTTGACTCCAAATTTTCTCCCCTATAATGCGTGGGAAGAAATTATAATGTAAATCACCAACTTAGTCTTTAAAACACAAGAGGGTTTTCTTTATGTACTTGTACTCTTCCACTATGAGAATGAGACCAATAATTCTCCCCCATTGTGAATAGGGAAGAACCCATCATTTTCCAATATTACATCCTTTATAATGGGAGAAAAACACTACTTATTAAGTCCCCACCACTTATTGGATAACCTTTGGATCTACTAATACTTGTTATAAAACAAAAAATTTCTAGTTGGACTCTAAAATTCAATAATTCCTCCAACCAATTTTGAGTCATTATATTCAATTTAACTACGTCAACTAAAAGAAACCAAGTGTGTGAATTTACCACTTAACATTTGGGTAGTCAATAAAGACTCTAATCCCATTGATCCTAGACTCAGTGTAGGAGACACACTATTTTAAAATCATCCTCAAAGATCTCCTTGTTACTCATTGGGTTTCCATTAAAGCACTTCCAGAAAAAAATTACTCATTTTTCCAATACTAACCAACCTATGATCTCATCATAATTTCACACAAAATAATAATTAGATAATAAATAAAAAACGTTAGTGTGAGAGCATATAACTTAAAGAGAAAATTGATACCACTTTTTAGAACCACACTAGTGATACCACTTGGACTCTATACTTTTGAGCTATTCACAGGGTTCTCCTTCTTATAGATAAGGCCAAGAAACCTTGAAAATTTAGCATTAACTCCCCCTAAACTTTAAATCTTGGAAAAAATAAATATTTCTTAATATTGGGAAATCATTTATTGGAAAAAAATATATTTAAATAACATTTAGTATCCTATACATAATACACAATTGATACCAATTATTAAGCACATAAAACAAACGAACATAAATTTTTTTATGGTGTTGTTTCTTATCACAATAATTTTTCTTATTTTGTAGTCTAATTACAAATATTGTGTGGTTTCATTCTAATAGTTTTATTTAATATTAAACATGATACCACTAGTAGTCATAAATACAGATTTTACACATTTTTCCTCACCATTTAGGCCCTTTTATTCAGTTTTTAGATTCATCAATAAAATTCATAACCCATAGTTTTTAGTTTTTGTTTTGAGTCTGAATCTACCTTGACATACTTATTTAGGCATGATACCAATATAAGGATTGAAGTACCTTTTACTCCACTTTTTCATGCACTCTTTTTGGATTTAAATATATTTTGTCTTTCAACTCATTTTCATGTGCCTTTCCCACACATTTACCCAATAGATCCTATCTCTACCTAACTTATAAAACTCTTCAAAAAATGTTAGATAAAATTTAATTACATGAGGAGAGGGGTACCTTTGGTATCCTCAAGTTTTAAAATGGTGCTGGTCAGGTTGGACCAACCCACAATCTTTATAAATTCATTTCCCCTTTCTCAGATTCAGGGAAAGGAATGACACCACCTATTTAATTTATTTTTCTTCCTTATTATCCTCAAGAGTGGTCTTACTTAGATCTTTTAAAGTGTATATTATTTTTTATGATGTCAATTACATGAAATTTATCTTGGATATTCACCGTGGGATCTTCTTTCCTTCAATTAGATTCATCTTCAATGTGAGGTTGATCCCATTTGTCCTTATTTCTTTATTTTATACCTTAATAATAATTTATTTTTCATTCTTCATTCTCCATTAGAGTTAATTTATACTAATTTTTAACTCTTTCCTTATAGTGGTTTTTAAGAGACCACTTAGGCATGATTCTTCTTCTATGGCCATGAGTTTCACTTTGGATTTTTCTTATATCAGTGGTTCCTTATTCCCATTCCTTTTCTCACTTGGAACAACATTCTTGTTTTTCTTCTAGATATAGATTCTTTATTTCCAAGAGTTTTTTTGGTTCAAAAGTATATTTTTAAGTCCTTTTCACACAACTTTCAGCATAGTGGTTTTATTTAGTCCATCTTTGAATTTTTTTTCAAGGTAACAAATTTATCATTAGTTATAGGCATGTTCCCTTATTTCTTTGTAAAATATCTACTTGAGACATCATAAGGACCATAACCCCAGTATCCTAGAGTCAGTGCCTTACTTTATTAAATTGGAAAAATCAATAAGGAAGACACATCCCAAAGGAACAAATAGTTTTGTAGATTTGGAAAACCCGATACAAGAATATGTTTTACATTAAAACTTGAAAGTAAAAAAATATATCAACTCAATTGGAAACAACCATAAACTCCAAGATTATCCCTACAAGTCATTCATAATATACATCTTCACATCCTTGGAAAAAATAAAACATTTCAAAGGGGTGATCTCAGATGCTCAGTAAGGTTAAGAAATAAAGCATAAGCTAATATAAACATAAACAATAAGGCAAAGTGAATAACTAAAATCACATGCCATTAAAACATAAGCCTAAACGTATTATGGTAGGAATAAAAACTGAATAATGCCATATAAATAATCCCATGAGGATAAAACTTAACCATGTATTTTATAATAGTTAAATAATCACATGGATTATTAATTACTGATATTATAATGAGGGAATTTATATTTCCATACATATGAAACATGCTATCAAGGCCTCGACCAATACATCTAAAAATAAATAGTTAAAGAATCATCCAAAACCATATCTGTTTTGTACCATGAAACCTACCGATGAATTGTGGGGATATATAGGGACCCTCAAATCACTTAATAATTAAAATTAATTCCTTATATGAATGGGGTGAATCAAAATAAAATTATATATATGAAATGTAAATAACTTCCCCCAATATGTAAACACAATCACTAACCATTCTAAGTAGTATGGTGAATGGTAAAAATATAGAACAACCATTGTCAAACTAATCATAAACCATTTAAAAAAATATGGTAGATGATAATCATAATAGATCAATATCAATAAAGTATAATATTCAATAGAGGTGTTAAAATTGATTAAAATACTCTAATAAAATCATTGAAGAATTATTGAGAGAAATGCCCTTTTTTACTTTCCAAAGAAGAGTTCTTTTGGAAAAATCAATTGTATTTGTCATAATTGTTTGTATAAAACCAGAAATGAACAAAAACGGTTTTTAAATAAAAAATTATAAATTTTAGAAAAATAATTATGTCTTAAAACATATTATGGATGGTACTTTAAAATGGGTAGGAAATTGAGAAGATCCCTTTAATCGTGTTTGCTTATCAGGAAGAATTGAGAAGGAAACCTTGTAAAATATGTACTTCCCCATGAAAGAAAGATGAACTAATATAGATACATGAGTTTGGGACATATAAATATAATTTAGAGGAATTATATAAAAATAATTAAGAATTAATATGGGGAAAATATAGAGAAAGAGTACCCTGAATGAAAAATGGAGGTTTAGAAAGGAACCCTTACCTTATGTTCGAAAGCATTCTACACTTGTAATTAACATCCTGTATAATAAAATTAAATACATTAATTAATTAATTAAGAACCTTTTTCTACATTTATTTTATTTGGAATAATTTTATTAATTTAATTTATTGATTTTTTTATGAGTTATAAGATACAATTTTATAGTCTGGGAGTGTTCGTTTCCTTGGTTTTCATGACTAGTTTTCTTGTATACATGTAGGAAAAATCATGTAAAATGAGAATAGTTTTACATAATTGAAATTATATATTATTAATTAAATTAAATAATATTAAATTGTTATATATTTTATTTTTTTATTTTGTGTGACGATGAATTATTAGATAAGACATTAGTGACAATCGTTACGATTATTTTGGCGGGTTTTCAATCATCATAAACTAGTTTTGTTTTATTAATTAATATCATGTATATATAATGGTTAAAAACATTAAATAGGATGTAATACATATATTATAATCTTTTTTAACCATAAAAAAGGTTTTATTACCATACTTTAAGGCGAAATTGAAAATCAAAAACTCATCATCCACAAAGATGGTAAATCAACACCTCACATACAATGTTTTCATTTTATAATAAAAGAGGTAAGAGAAGAGAATTGATGGTTTATATACCATAATAATAATAAAATTATAGTATATATAATATTCTAGAGTTATCATGAATTTTTGGATAGATGAGGTAAGGAAACTAAAATAAAAAAATGAATTTAAAAATAAAAATTAAGGAAAACAAAGGAGGATTTTAACTCCTGAATTTCGTCTCCTTAAAAACCTCCTTAAGGGGATTGAGTTTGATCTTTTGGTGAGAAAAAGGCTCCTGGATGTGGGGAAGATACTTTGGAAGAGTATTTTTTAAGAATTGGACAAGATTAAATTCTTAAGATGTGTGAGGAGAAGAGGTGGTGAGGGGTAGTATTTATAGTGGAGGAGAGGAGTGTTTTTTGAATAATTTATTCATTTGTTTATTATTTTGGCTCAATACTATGGATAGTTTGAGGATTATCCATAAATATATTAAAATAATGAATTATTTTTCGAGATTATGGGCTTAAATATAGCATAAATCATATATGACTCAATAATTCATTTATTTAGCTTATATCGTAAATTACTATATTTCACTATTCACCAAAAATTCAACTATTTTAGAAAAATCCCCAAAATTAACTCTATTAAATTTTTCAATCTATATAATTCATAAATGAAAACCATTTTATGAAAATAATTTTCTAAATATGATAAATTTAATTTTTAAATGAAATCAACATTTACTCAAAAAATACTAATTTTAATATTATAATTGTTTTTTTACTCTATGAAAAATTAAATAAGGTCTCATAAAATTATATTATAATAATAAGACAAAAAAATATTAATTTATGAATATATTTTATGAAAATAAATTTTATTTTAAATCAGTATATTAATTATAAAACTGTAAATAAACATTTATGTTTCACAAAAATGCCAACACTTAATTTATTGTTTTTAAAACATTCATTTACATATACAATATTTTCATTTATAAGATACCCAAATTTTATTTATACTTTATAGGTGAATTTACTATTTTATTGGTCATATTACTATTCCTAATGGACACATTAGTATTCCAACTGTCATATTTAATAGTATAATATGGTTTTAAACTCAGCGTTGTGTGAAGCATAAACTATCAAAGATATTAAATACATACCATAAGATCTTGGGGTGTTACATTCTTCCCTCAAAAAAAATTTCATCCTAAAAATTTCCAGAATTCCATCTCATAAAATTATTTGTGTACTTATTCATCATAACTTCCTCTGGTTCCCACATCTCCTCTTCAATTTTATGATTTTTCCAAAGTACCTTTACCAGCCAAGTCATCTGATTCCTCAACATCTTCTCTCTAGTGCACAGAATCTTGATAGGATCTTCAGAGTAAGATAAATAAAATCCAATTCAATTACTTTAGAAGTGAGGAAATTCATTGGGTTGGGCACGTACTTTCTTAAAAATGATATGTGGAACACATTGTGCACTTTGGAAAGGATAAGTGGAATCACGAAACGATAATCCAAAGCTCCAATTCTCTCTAGGATTTTAAAAGGTCCAATGTACCTGGGCCTAGTTTCTCTTTATTTCCAAATCTTATAATACCCTTCCATGGAGATAATTTCAAGAAAACATTATCTCCCTCTTGAAACTCCAAATATTTCCTCCAGTTATCAGTATATCTCTTTTTACTACTTTGAGTTTCTTTGATATGTGTTTGAATAGTATTTACCTTTTTCATTGTTTCCTCCACAAGATCTGGGCCTACAAGATTCCTTTCACCAACTTTATCCCCAAAAGATCATGTATGGAATCTATTTTCACACAATAATTCATATGGTTCCATTTGAATACTTGAATGGAAACTATTATTGTAGGAAAAATTTACCAAATACTGATACCACATGACTTGAAAGTCAAGTGATAATGATCTCAACATATCTTCTAATGTTTGGATAATCTTTTCTAACTAAGGGTGATAAGCAGTACTCAAATAAAGCTATATGTCTAAATATTTATGAATAATTTTCTGTAATTTCGATGTAAATTGTGGATCATGATCAGAAAAAATTGAAAGAGGTCCTCCATGATGTCTTACAACTTCATTAATATAGATTAATGCAAGGTTCCCTAGTGGAAAATACTCCCTTATAGAAAGAAAATGTGTAGATTTGGTAAACTGATCTACAATTAACCATATTGAATAATTCATTCTTAGAGTTTTTATTAATCTAGTAAAAAAATACATAGTAATGTCATCCCATTTCCATATAATAATAGGAAGAGGTTGCATAAAATCTATAGGATGTTTTCTTTGAGCCTTCACATATTAATAGATTAAACATCTTGATACATAATCAACAATTTCCCACTTCATATTATCACACCAGAAATATTCCTTCAAATCTCTATACATATTAGTACTACCATGGTGTATAGAGAAATTTGATCTTTGGGCATCATCTAATAAATCCATTTTTAGCTTGGGTATAGAGGGAACACAAAACCTCTTCCCAAATTTCAATACTTAATCTTAATACACAAAGTCTTCCAACATCCCATCATTCATAACATTAATTTTACTTTGAAAATTATCATCATCATATTGAGAACATTTAATCCTTTCCAATAAATATGGTTGGACAACCAACTGAAAAAGTTTCGATGTTTTACCTTTATTGATAATTCCCATATCCATCTTCACTAGATCCATGAACATAAGATCCCTTTTAATACTCATTTTGTATAGAACCCCATGATCCTCCAATCTCAATGCATATGCTACCTTATTTTCCTTCTTTGGGTGATAGTGTATTAAATAATCTTAATCCTTGTGTATCTCAAGCCATCATATTTTCCTCATATTGAGTTGTTTCTATGAGAATATATGTTTCAAGAACTTGTGATCTTTATATATCTTACATATTTCACCATAGATATAGTGTCTCCATATCTTCAGAGAAAATATTACAACTGCTAACTCATGATCATGAGTTGGATAGTTCTGTTCAAGAGTTTTAACTGCTTTTATGCATAGGAAATAACTTTATCATTCTGTATAAAGACATAACCATGTCCTTTCTTTAATGCATCACTATAAATCACAAATACACTATTTCCTAATGGTATAGTCAAGATCATAGCATTCACTAATATTGTATCTAATTCTTTAAAACATCCTTCACATTCTTTTTTTTCATATGAACTTAAACCTTTTATGAGTAAGCTTAGTTAATGAATTAGATAATTGGGAAAAATGATGAATGAAATGCTGATAGTAACCTACTAAACCAATGGAACTATGTACCTTAGTTATATTCATTGATTTAGTCCATTCCTGGACTACATTTTCCTTCACAAGATCAACTAATATTCCATCCTTAGAGACAATATAGCCAATAAAAGAAACCATTTGAAGCCAAAATTCACACTTCTTAAACTTCCCAAATAAATCTTTTCTTCTAAGAGTCTCGATAACAACCCGTAAGTGGTTCTCATGGTCCTCATATATTTTTAAATATATCAAGATATCATCAATAGATACCATAAAAAATAATCAACATATTCATTGAATACTCTGTTCATTAGATCCATAAAAACAAAGGGTGCACTATTCAGTCCAAATGGCATTACTGTAAACTCATAATGTCCATACCTGGTTCAAAATGCTATCTTTGGAATATATTACTTCCTTATATTAAATTTATGATATCCAGATCAAAGTTCAATCTTTGAAAAATATTTATCTCTATAAATTTGATTAAAGAAATCTTCAATGTGAGGCAAAGGATACTTATTCTTTATTATAATAACATTTATTTCACTGTAGTCAATGCATAGCCACATGGATCCATATTTCTTCTTAAAAAAGAGAATAGGGGCTCCCTATGGATAAACACTAGGGAAAATAAATCCATTATCACTCAATTATTCAATTTGTTTCAGTAACTCCACTAATTCCACAGTGGTCATTCTATAAGGAGTCTTTGATATAGGTCTGCATCAGGGATTAAATCAATAAAGAACTCAACTTCCCTCTATGGAGGATGTACAGGTAAATCCTATGTAAATACATTAATGTATTATTGCACAATAGGTACATATTCAATTTGAATATTTGTTTCCTCATCCATAGATGATGTTTTCTATTCCACCCCAAGAATTTCATTTAGCAGAGCTACTGGAGGTGGATCTAGATATGCCTCATATGATGAGGTCTCCCCTCTAAAGATGATAAATTCCATACCTTCACCATAAATCATAATTTCTTTCTTTTTGAAATAATTTTTTTGCATTATATTTTGAAATCTATTTCATACCAAGGATTATATCAAAATAAAAAATAGGTATGATGATAAAATCAACAATTAGAGCACATTTATGTGTCATAATAGGAACATATTGACACATAATTTTTGCAATAAGGTTTCCACTAGGATTATTTACTGATAATTCCCTTATTAAGGTGAATTTTAAATATCTAATTTTTAAAGAAAAATAGAATGATATAAAGGAATATGATGATCCAGAATCAAATAAATATCTATCTGAATTTGAGGGGATGATTAAAGTACCATCCACCACATCATTAAGAACTTAATCCTTTGCAGTAGTGATCACATAAGCTTGGCCCTTCTCCCTTTCCCTTTTTTGGGGAAAGTTTCCAGGATTCTTAGGAAAATAATTTACATAATGTCCCATCTCTTTAAAATTGTAGAATTAAACATTGGTAGCTTATTTCTTACCCTTTCAATCATGGGATTGGTGGTGTTTTTATCCACACTTCTAACAAAATACCATTACTTTTAAGAAGGCACCAGGGTGTTTCCTTCCACAAGTATTTCATGTTAGAAAATTCCCATTTTTATTCTTCTCTTTATTTGTTATTTTCTCCACCACCCTCTTCTTATCTTGTTTTCCCTTAGAGTCATAAGACTTAGAGAATTATTTCTCTATCTTGATAGCACATGAGACTATATCTTCATATGATGAGAAAGTTTGGGAGACCAGTGACCTTCATAAGAATGGGTTTAAACCATTAAATAATTGATCAATCTTTCTCCTTGGATTATATATATAGTCTGAAACATTAATTTTTAACCTTGTGAAGTTTGATCCATACTTAACAGTATTCTCACCCTCCTTTTTCCTAAAATTCAATAATTTCCTCTCCATATATGATCACTGTTACTGAGAGAAATATTTTTACAAGAAAAGTTCCTTGAAATCATTCCATTCCATGTTTGATATTTCTTCCTCCTCCTTCATGTTTTGAATTAATGAACACCATTGATCTGCATTACCCGAGAGATGATAAATTACTTTATAACCTTATCCCTTTCATTACTTCTCAAAGTAAGAAATATATTCTCTAAGGAACTTATAAATTTCTTAGATAAAAATTTATTTTTATTCCCATTTAATGATGGAGGTTTTTATTTCATAAAGCAGTCTAACATTACTCCTCCACATTGGGGATCAGGATGCTCCATACGGGAAAAGTTATCATTCATAACTAGATCCAGGTATCCCAATATAGTTATAAGTTGCTCAGATCCAATTGAATCTCCTTATCTAACATCATTATCTTTCATTGGAGGGAAATACCTACATGAAATATGTGCGTTGATACAGTTTCCATTTCTTCCACTAGGCTATATTTATAAACAATTTCATATTCTAAATTAGGTTATGAATCGTAATATATAATTTTTGAACTATAAAAACACCAAACTTAAATTAGAAATTTATTTATATCTAATCTCATAATCATATACATGGTTTATTTGGGGACATGTTTACTTTTAATTCCTTCATAATGGTTTGTAAAGAAAATGTGAATTATCCAAAGCATATCCCCCAAGAGTGTCAAAATAGGTGTGAAGTAAGGCCTATTGTCATGTATCAAGTTACATTGAGTTAGGCTTGATGGACCGTATCATAGTTGTTACCCCTAGGTACATCTGTGCTAGAAATTCTTCCACTTTTAGTATCCAGACAGGGATGTATTTCTAGGAATACCCATATAATATTCACCTTACCAAAAATATAGGATGTTTTTCTATGCTTATCCTCAAAGTATATCTTAGGGTTATATTCCCTAATATATGTTTTCTAAATCCAGTTT
The DNA here is from genome assembly GCA_963277665.1 of Viscum album. Taxonomy (NCBI): domain Eukaryota; kingdom Viridiplantae; phylum Streptophyta; class Magnoliopsida; order Santalales; family Viscaceae; genus Viscum; species Viscum album. Next base: position 252,160,627 of record OY728128.1, on the reverse strand, counting down.
CCAAGGTTTCTAATAAATTTTATTTGATACCAACTATAAAGATCCTAACCCCACTAGCCTAGATCCAATGCCTTACTTTATTAAATTGTCATCATAAACAAGGAAGTCACATCCTGAAGGACTGAATAGTTTAATAGCTTTGGAAAACCAGATACAAACATATGTTTTACATTAAAAATTTAAAGGAAAAAACATATCAACTCTATTGGAAAAATCTATAAACTCCTAGATTATCCTTGCTAGTCATTCATAATATACATCTTTACATATTGGGAAAAAACAAAACATAATAAAGGGGTGAGATCAAATGATCAGTAAGGGTAATAAATAAAGTGGAAGCTAATATAAATATAAACAATAATGAAATATGAATAACTAAAATAACATTCCATTAAAGCATAAGCTCAGGCATATTATGGTAGGAATAAAAAATGAATAATTCCATATAAACAATACCATGAGGATAAAACTTAACCATGGATATTATATTAGTTGAATAATCACATGGATTATCAATTAATAATATCATAATGAGGGAATTAATAATGCTAGACATCTGAAACATAACGTCGAGGCCTCATCCAAGACATTTGAAAATAAATGAATAAGGCATCATCCAAAACCATATCTGTTTTGTCTCATGAGACCTACTGATGAATTGAGGGGCTATAGTAGTCCCAAAACATCACTTAATAAGTCCAATTAATTACTCATATAAATGGGGTGAAACATAAAAAACACATACATATGAAATTTAAATAACTTTCCCTAATCTGTAAACATAATCACTGATCATTCCGAGTAGTATGGTGAATGGTATCAAGATAGCCCACCCACAATCAAAATGATCATAATCCATTTAATAAAATATGGTAGATTATAATCATAATTTATAAGTCTAAATAAAGTATAATATTTAACATAGGTGTTTAAATATATGAAAATACTTTAATAAAATCATCAAGGTATTCTTGATATAAATACCTTTTTTTTACTTTTCAAAGAATAGTTCTTTTGAAAAAATATTTAGTATTTGTCATAATTTTTTATATGAAACAAAAAATGAAAAATATAGTTTTTTAATGAAAAAATTATTTATTTTATAAAAATAATTGTGTCTTAAAATAGATTATGTATGGTACTTGAAAATGGGTAGGAAATCGAGAAGTTCCCTCTAATCAGGCTTGCTTATCAGGAAGAATTGAGAAGGAAACCTTGTAAAAAATGTACCTACCCATAAAAGAAAGATGAAATGATTTTCATACATGAGTTTGGGACATATAAAAATAATTTATAGGAGGTATATAAAAATAATGAATAATTAAATTAGGTTAAAGAGAGATAAAGCATAACCCAAATGAAAAATGGAGGTTTGGGAAGAAACCCTTATCATATGTCCAAAAGTGTTCTGCACTTGTACTTAACATACTGGATAATTAAATTAAATCCATTAATTAATTAATTAGAAACCTTTTATACATGTATTTGATTTGGTATAATTTTATTAATTTTGTTTATACTCTTTTTGATGAATTATAAGATACTATTTTATCATTCTGGAGTGTTCATTTATGTCGTTTTCATGATTAGTTTACTTGTATACATGTATGGAAAATAATAAAAAATGAGAATAGTTTTTCAGAATTGAAATTATATGTTATTAATGAAATTCCATAATATTAAATGGTTATATTTTCCATTTTTTTATTTGGGGCGAGGATGAATCGTTAGATAATACATTAGTGATAATCATTTAGATTATTTTGGCGGTTTTTCGATCATCACAAACTAGTTTTGTTTTATTAATTAACATCATGTATATATAATGGTTTGAGAAAATTAAATAGGGTGTAATGAATATATTATAATATTTTTTTTACCATAAAAATGGGTTTATGACAATCCTTGAAGGTGTAATTGAAAAACTAAAACTCATTGTCCATGAAGGCGATAAATCGACACCTCACAGATGATGTTCTCATTTTAGAATAAAAGGGGTAAGAGAAGAGAATTGATGGTGGATAGACCATAATAATAATAAATTAAAGTATATATAATATAATATAGTTATCATTAATATTTGGATATATGAGGTAAGTAAAGGATAAGAAAAGAAAATAAATTTAAAAGAAAAATAAAGGAAAACAAAAGTGGATTTTACCTCTTGAATTTCTTCTCCTTGAGAACATCCTTAAGGGGATTGGGTTTGGTCTTTTGGTGAGAAAAAAGGTTCTTGTACATGGGTAAGATACTTGGGAAGAGTTTTGGATAGAAATCTTACAAGTTTCAAGGTTTAAGAGGTGTGAGGAGAAGAGGTGGTGATGGGTGGTATTATAGTGGAGGAGAGGGGTGTTTTTGAATATTTTATTCATTCGTCTATTATTTTGGATCAAAACTATGAATAGTTTGGGAATTATCACTAAATATATTAAAATAATGAATTATTGTTTGATATTATGCACTTAAATCATCCATACATAATCTATGACTCAATAATTCATATATTTAGCTTATACCATAAATTAATGTATTTCACTATTCCTAAAAAAATCAAATATTTTAGAAAAATAAAAAAATTAATCATAACAATTTTTACATGTGTAGAATTAAAAAATGAAATAAATTTTTTGAGTATAATTTTTTAAAATTTATAAATTTAATTTTTAAATAAAATCATCATTTACTAAAATAAATACCGATTTTAATATTATAACTATTTTTATGATACTATGAAAAATTAAATAAGGTCTCATAAAATTATCTTATAACAAAAAGACAAAAAATATTAATTTATGAATCTATTTTATGAAAATAAATTTTATTTTAATCATTATATTAATTATAAAATTTTAAATAAACGTTTATGTTTCACAAAAATACCAACACTTAATTTATTGTTTTTAGAACATATATTTACATATACTGTATTTTCATTTATATGATAACCAAATTTTATTTATACTTTAATAGGTGAATTTAATATGTTATTGTTCATATTACTATTCATAATGGTAACATTACTATTCAAACAATCATATTTAATAGTATAATACAGTTTTAAACTCAGTGTTGTGTGAAACATAAACTATCGAAGATGTTAAATTTTAAAAGAGACATACCATAAGATCTTGGGGTGTTAGAGACATGGTTAGAGTAGTAAGATTTATTTGAATAGTAACCATGCCTCCTTTTCTATTCTTGGTGGATCAATATTTTATATTTTTTACTATCTTCACAATAGTTAATATATTACAAAGCTTCAGAAAAAAATCTATAGATGTGTCCATGCGTCTAAAAAAACAGAACATGTCTCCATAATTTCTTAGCATTCTCAAATGATTGTACTTAAATTTTTTAGAGACTTTATTGAACCCATTTCCAACAATTTTAGTGCTCTCCCTCTTCTTGGTAACTTTCACAACTCTTTTCTTCTCATTCCTAGAAGAGGTTCCATCATAACCAAAACCAGTTTTTCTTATAAAGTAAGGCCTTCATGACATGATAATATCTTTATGATTATCCTATAAAATGACTTACTTTTACTTCCTCTCACAGTCTCCCACTAATGTACAATAAAATAAAAAATGTTAAACATATTTAAGCTTGGGATTACCCTTGAAATTTGGTTCTTCCAATTCTTTTTTGGTTGAGGAATACTCTTAATCAAATTTTTAGATCCTCTTATTCCTTAATTAAAGTCAAACATTTATATTTTCCTTGAGTTTCTTCCCACTAGAAAACTTATCCTATAATTCATGTGAGAGTTTGTACATAATATCACTTTTCTCTTTCATTTTTGAATTCATTAGAGTAATGGAGTCATTGAGGATTAATTTTTCTTATTACAACATTTAGTTATCCTAAACCATATTTCCATATGTCTAGAAAGTTCTTCCTTCTTGGAATTTAAAATTTTAATTTCTTTTTATTTAAAAATAGTTTTTAAGTATTGCAACTTGGAATGCATTACTTCCAATTCCTCATCTGAAGATTCATTCTTCTCCCTAAACCTAGTATAAATTTCAATAAGTATTTTATTTAATACCTTCAATTTGTACACCTCAATTTACAGAACATTGATTCTGATCTCTTGAGCCTTGTTATTCTCTTTTAGGTGTTTTTCTAACTCTTTTAAGAGGTAAAAAAATTCCCCCTTTGGCCTTCTTGAGATTTACTCATCATCAGTAGAACCAAATTCACTTGGAATACTAGCCTACTCACACATTCAAACAAAATTATTAAATGAATTGAAAAATTTAAAATCTGAATATTATATACCTTTCTATGTAGAGTAGTTGGATTCTTTACACTATATCTCACCCTTCCTGAAAACACTTCCATAATATGGAATACCTCATGAATTTTTTTCTTCTTTTAATCCCTTCCCTTTTCCATGTACAATAATCAAATAAGAGAAATATAAAAATTCAACTTCAAAACCAATAAAACTTATTCAAAGGAAAACAAATCCAATAAAAGACAACCTAATCTGTGATACCAATTGTTAGGCCCCTCAAGATACTTATATGACAATACTATGGGGGGGGGGGGGTGAATCAAGTTATGAAACATTTTCCATAAATTAAATCTTTTTTCTTTAAAACCTTTCAATCCCCTATTCTAATATTGACCTAATATACATTAGGGTCACTCTTTTTCTATTATTTAACTATTGATCCAATTATCCATTCACTTGACCGGACTTTACCAAAAATTATTTTCTATTGTGTCCTGTAGAAATGTAAACATACATACACATAGAAAAAAATATTTTAATTGGTTTCCCTATACTGGGATTATCCAAGGATCATACAATAGTAATGTGATGTGCACCAAAATCTAGGAATCTTACCACTTTTTGGTGGATACAATGAGGTTTTGGTCACTATATAGTTAGTCTCAGTGCCTTACAAGTGTTTGTGCTTGATCACTCATTTCACAAGTCACACTAACCTTCCTCCTCCTTCACACACTAGTATAGGGTAGGAAACCCTCACAGTTTAATTACATGTAGGTCCAACTTCAATCAATATCACTTTCTTGGATGTGTGCATCATCAGTTGTGTATAGATTCACCATTGAACTCCACGTGGGATACTATTTAATAGATCTTCCTTAAATATCACTTTATTCCTTATATCAAAAGTTTAGAGTCTGCTTCTCCACTTTGATTCACAAAATCAAATTCTTGTCCTCAAGATCCTCTCTTAGCTCGATTATTAATTTTTCTTTTGGAAAACTAGATATTCTGAATGTAATCGATTCCTTGTTTTTCTTCTTACTTTAAATGTGTTGATAATTTCATTAGGGACTCTCTTGCTTCTTCTTTCTTGGATATTATGATCATCAATCAAGATATCAACTCTCCTTATTTTTCTTTCTTTCTCTTCTTATTTAATAATATCACCATAAGTGAGATATATTTTCCATACGTAGAAAATATAAAAACCACTTTCTTATCCTCTCTTAACTTGTAGGTTCGGGACATCTTGTTGGGAGGTAAAATATATGGAAATATCTTTTTGTTTCCATTGCATCTGCTGAGAACTTCTATTTGGAGTTAACTCCTCAAACCTCTCAATGATTTTTATTTTTTCCCAAACCTGGGAAATACCGCATTCCACAACATGTTGGAAAATCATGTATTAAAATACACTACATGTGTGAGGTAGTAAATTTACACATCTCCATATACATTAAATATTTTGAAATGTGTCATAGATAGACTCAAAACCACTAAATCTATTATCTCTAAATATAATTTAGCCTTATTAAATATTTTTAGTGAATCACCATACACCCACTACTTCTTAATGGCTCCAAATTTCCTTCTTTACAGTGTAGAATTTTTTATTTATTACACTAAAAACTCCTCTCCAACAACTTAAAATTTGGATTGAATTATGGTTTCCTTTGAAGCTCCATGATGTCAGATCCTTTTAAGAACTTATTAAGAATAATTTTAAATAAAAATATAAACCTTCATAAAATCATAGACAATAAAAGTAATTTATCCAAAATAATTACCCTCATAAAATACTTCTATAGGTTGATACTCAAATTTATATAAGTCTAAGATCACACATATGTATCCTAGGATGAAACTCACATAGTCATTTCACACTTAAGTATCTTGATAAAACATACACAACTTTTCAGACACACCTATGAAACTAACATATCACATGTATGTTCAGGACCAATGACCCATATGCATTTTCCTTTTCCATATTTTTAAGATTTATGGTAATCACATGTATGTTCAAAGTCACACATGCACATACACATAGTTTAATGAAACCTACAACAAAATAAATGAAATGTATGTTTAAAATTGATCACACAAACGTTGGGGTAGAAACACTAGTATGATGCCCCTCCTTTTCTATATTCTCATATCCATCAAGGGTGACACCTATGTTGGGATAGAATTCACACATATGTAAATTTAGAATCTTCAACTAGATTTATTCTAGATTCATTACAATTTTCATATGGAATTTATAATTACCTTCATGAACATCTCCAAATACTATGACTTGGATACTCTATATATTCATGCCAAGCTTCTTGCAAACATCCCTCTCTTTATCAAAGCAACCAAAAAGTCAAACAATAAAGATCCATATTTAAAAAATCCTCATTCTCTTTTTCAACACCAGTTTATCAATCTTCCATATTATCAACAAGCATACCTCCAGTCTTCATCAACAAGCATTATAAAAAAAATCCAACTCAAAACCATAGGGGTTCAACAATCATTATAAGATTTATTATTGTTATCCATGTGATAATTTTATTTCCATTATTATCTCATTTGTGGATATTTTTATATCATGTTATTATTTATATACCATCCTTTGAATATTTATTTACCCTATATTATTTATGTCATATTATATTCTAATGTACACTACTCTTTACTGAGCATATAATATCACTCTTTTATATTGTTTCTCAATTTTCCTAGGAAACCATGGAAAATTCTACTTGTGGTCTAAGGATGAACAATAAATTAATAATAAAATTTTATGTTTTTTATGATATACTTCATGTTATAGTGTAGTGTAATGGGAAAGTATATATCTAGTTTCCTGAGACTACTAATATTTTTATTCTAAAATTTGATAATGTAATAAATGAAAATAATCTCTAGAAATCTAGGGATATGGGTGTTATAACTGAACTAATTAAGCATCACCCAAAAATTATGACAAAATCATGACATGTATTCCACTTTAATTTTTTTAGGAACAACACATTGATAGGTGGAAAGAGGCTAGAAAATAACTAGAATTTTATCTCTATCCAACTCTTCCCATATATCATCTAGATTATCTTTATTTTCAAAGGATGTTTGATCATGCTGCTCTATTCATATAAGTAATTTCTTAACCACTTTTTTCAAACAAGGATGAACCTATATATGTGTTTTATATGTCATCAAAGTTTAGGAATTCCAATGGTGGAACATATGATAACTGTTTCCTTGGGGTATCTTTCAATGGTACTAATGCATCACTTACTGATGATAGGTCATCTGATGGTGGTAGTTCCAATCTTAGGATAATATATTGATAAGAAGGTGTTTTTCCATGACTGGGGTATCTGAAAACTAGAGAGCACATAGAAACAAAGAATCTGAATTTTATTCTCTAGGGATAAAGGAACATGAAGTTAAAATCAATATTACAGTGAACCATCTTGGGAACCTAAATCCTAAGGCCCGAACTAAAACTCCACATGGCCTTAAACATTATTCCCAATCACCAGACACTAGAAACTAGATGAAAGGGATTAAAAAACCATTGGGGAATGATTTTAACTTTAATGAAATCAAATATATATGCATTGAAATGTAATTTTTTTGTAAAAAGTATATTATAAAATTTTATAGAAAAAATAATTTAAGTTTTAGAAAACGACGATAAAAAAGAGATGATACGATGACATAATAATAAATTGATTCAAATATCTAGGTCACTAAAATACTACTATAATATCCTCATCACATATTTATAACCTACCGATAACAAAGAACAAATTATTCCTTTTTATTTCATCATATCCAACAATATCTATATGTCCACTGAAGTGTACATGTATGGAGTGAGTATAAAATTTGAAGGATTCCCCAAAGACTCAAAAGTAACCTATGAATGAGTAATATAAACATGTTTATCTAATTAAAGGTTTATAAAACATTTATAAAAATAATTTATCAAAAAAATTTCATGTAAATATACCCTTATTTAAAAAATAAATAAGTTCATAACAATTATTTAAAGGAAAACCGACAGTTCCATTATCGAGTAGCATAAGATGTTAACCCAAAAAAGAATAACAATCAAATACAGAGCTCTCAAGCATTAAAATAAACCCCTATTTTAAAATTTATAAATCATTCTCAAAAAATTCCTTATAAATACACAATATACAACACCCCACATTTTAGTATGGATAATTCTTGAATATTTTGAATAACTTATTTTAAATGCAATAGAGAACAAAATGAACAACACTTTATTTAATTAGGGTATAATATTACAACATGAAATTAAATGAATAGTAATATTATAAAAATCTAAATAAAAAATAATGATGAAAATTAAAAGAGGGATAAAACCACACATAAATAAAAAAATATAATCTTGAAATGATCAGCCTCACCGTCTCCCATAAAGATCATACCACTGATTATAACTATAGAATTAAGTAAAAAACATTATAAATATAATAAATATTTTGAGAAAGAATTTAAAAAATAGGATGACTGGATTTTTATAAGTATGTAAGGCTATATATAGAGGAATGGAAAATGATAATATGAAAATTATATAGTTATTGGATATATAGTAAATGGGTATGTTGAAATTGTTAAATTTTGAATATAAAAATTTTGCACAAATGAATGATGTATTAAGAATAATATATTAAACTTTTATAATAAATAATTAACATATATTAAATAATTAAGGAATGATAATAAATCAAAATATAATAATTCATTACATAATAAATTCTTTTTTCTAAAAATAATTATTTTAAGTATTATTTATTTCTATTTAAAATTTAAATTTATAACATTTTAAAGTTTTAATTTATAAAATAGATTTCATATTTGGGATTAGGATTTCAAAATTAGGTAATACGAACAATTTCGTTTTTTGAAATTTTTTTACCAAGTGAATAGTGAATAACATTGGTAAATAATAAAAATGATAAAATACCTTATATGGTAAAATTTATTTATAAACCTATAAAAATTAGTAAAAATCTCAGTAATGGATGGAATCTCAACCACCCTTGGTTTTTCCACTTCTATGCCACTTTTCATGTTAAAATGACATTCCTTAACAATCAAGGAATGCAATTTGAACATATAACACTCAAAATCATATATAAAAGAAACCCTTATATACCCAATAATACCCACACCTATATTTAGGTTTTATCTTGTTTATATAACCAAATTAACTTTATAACATACTTCTATCGTGTTTGGGAGCTTCTGGTTGCAAAAAGGTGACTTAAATCCTTCACTACGAAGGAAAACACTATGAGAAGAGGTGATTCCATTCTAGTAAGTAACAATATTATCTTTTATATTTTTCATTTGTCTTCTCATATTAAATATTATTAAATATCACCCACCACTATAATCATATATTATTAATATTATAATTATTCTATAAAAAGATACTTCTATAATATAATTTTATATTCTTATTCATTCATATAATATGTTCTTGTTTGGGTTGGTTTAACCACCAATATGAATGATGAAATACCATATTCATCATTTTCATCATGGATGAGTACAAAAACATAAATACTAGTAATATATGTTATTAATGGGTAAACTATTCTATGATTATGGTTTTAAAATTGTGACACTCAAATGATTTCTCATTATAAAGTAACACATTTTTATTAGTAAAGTCACGCAAAACACGCGTATCTAAGATTCTGTTCTTGTGATCCATACAAATACCTTATATCAAATGAACATGAGAATTTATAAAAAATTATAATATTATTATTCCACTACCCTAAATATTCTTGTAATGATGAACTTATTAACAAAGAATGATGATAGAAACCACAATACTGAAATAAGTACAAAATAATGGAAACTATAAATATCTAATGATCAAAATAAACTACGAATAAAAAATATATTTATAATAAATTAATATAATTGATTAGTATAAAAGGTAATAAATATAAATATGTTTTTAAAATAGATTATTAATATGTCTATATTGATCATATAGGGAGTTAGAGTGTGTTTGAGGATGTCATGAGTAAAGAGGTTCTCTCTTAATATTTTTTATTATTTTAGATTATAAATGACTAAAGTTACCTTGGGTGAATTTACATATAATTTACATTTAAATTTAATTTTTTTATCCTCTAGTTTTTTAGGGATTTATATATCTTTTTACTACCCCCACATATTTATTATTACTTCACCCATTACAACATTTGTAAGGGGAATTTTCTTTATCTCTATAAAATATTTAGATAATTTATTCCATATCCGTGTTCATAATGATATTAATTATTATATTTTATATCTTCCCCTCAAATTAAATGATTTCTTAAGGCTTATTTTGAATTATTTTAATTTATTTACAAAAGTTACAATAGATATTTCTTGCTCGATCACTTCCCCTTGACACTTTATTCTATCTTATTTACAAAGATTCTATTTGAATTTTACTTATTCCAATATTCTTTAAAATAATTTTATTACCTTTCTCTTTACCTTTTTAACCATTTATTCATAATATATTTATCTTTAAATGAATTTTTTAAATAAAAATGATATTTTTTCTTAATTTTTATATAGTTTCTTATCAACCCATGAAGGGGTTTTCATCTATAACAATATATTTTAATGTTTATTATATTTTACTGGGGATATAAGTTAATGATATCATACATTTTATTTATCTAGATGGTTTATTTTTAGGTATTGTAATTTTTTTTATGTTACCCATTTTATTCTCATGGATTAATTATGCTATGATGGAGTTATGATTGTTTTCATGTTCATTTAACACACACACATATATATATATGGTAATATCATTAGTTAATAGGTGGAACCATAATTATATTTCCCTCTAATGCACTGGGAAAATATTTATATTTCATGATATGATTATGTTATGTATGTACTTGATACAGTTAACTTTATTAACAATGATATGTATGGAAATGACATGATTAACTTTGTCCATAATGTTATAATGGTCTTGGAATAGATCCTTGGAATATTTTATAATTTTTTATACTTAATCTTATATTAAATTATTATGATATACCACAACCCTATGATTAATTTAATGTTCCTTTAAGTATGATTTTATTATTATGTTTTCATACATATATATTCATTTTATGTTTACTCCTTTATGATCTTCATTATGATCACCCATTTCAATTCAATTAATATCTCTTATATTTTATCCATTAATGAGTTCCCAAGATCACCCATTTATTATATTTTCCATTCCATAGGAAATAAATAAGAACACTATATATGATATATTTAAAATTGAATTAAGTGTAATGAATTTTATGGAAGAAATAAACATTGTGTTGTAAAAATAATATGGTTATGTAGCTAATCTATAAAGACACTAAACCTTTGAGCTCTGGGGGTGGGTTTTAAATCTGAGGTGTGATATATAATTTTGGAAATGATATAAAATATATAAATGTTTTGGTTGGGTTGTATCAGTTGGTAAAAAATTGGTCTTGATTTAATTTTGGGGATTAGGTTATAGATAATATGAGTATAAAATCTAAAGAAACCGTGGTTTAAATGAAAGAACCACAAGTTAAAATGAAGGTGTCATAGGTCAAGGATTCTTAGGATTGTTTTTTATATTCATATTATTACTAAATTGGATATTATTGTTTATTAATCACACTATAATTTTAGATTTTATTCAGTGATTGGAACTAGGATGAACTGAGTGAATAATTAATGTGATGGAAAATTTATTGATTTTCCCAATGAACAACCAAATGGGATTTGAGATGGTGTGAAAAATTTCTTGGCTATGATTACCTAGTTATATAAGGCCATTGACAATATCATGAAACATATATAACTACAAAATTATATAAAAAATTATAAACTTATCATTGATTCCTTGATGTGATAATGAATACCCTCCATCAGTGAGTTTTTTGATCTACTAAATACTGAAAAATTGATCAACTCAACAAAAACGTTATTTTATTATTGCTTAGAGCATGAAAAGGTGGTTTTATTAGTTTATAATTTGAAAGGTGAATCAAATAAATGATGAAATCTCATCAATAATAGGATAAAAAATGAATAAATTGACTCCAAATAGTAGGCAGACTTTAATAAAATATTTTTCAATAAATATTTTCCTTTAAATTTTTAAATCAAAACAGAGAGTGAATTCATTGATCTAAAACAAAAAGAGGATAAATCCATTAGTTATTATGAAGTAAACTTCACAAGATTTTCTATGTGTACACTTAGTTTTATCATTAACCCAAAAATTAAAATTTAATCATTTTTTAATGTCTTAAAACCAAGTCTTAGAAAATAATTAACTATAAGGGACTTTAGTATCTATGAAGATTTTTTTCACTATGATCTTAAGGTGAAAATGTAAATTAGAGACTCTCACTATACTCATGGATTTTAGGAAAATAAGAGAAAAATATAGTTTCATTAAAACTCAAATGAAAAATCACATATAGTAAATAATATTCAACTTTCTATATGTCAAAAATGTAGAAAGAAGTTCCTAGAAAATTACCTCAAAGGAATTAGAAAATGTTTCATTTATAGAAAATAATTCTATCAAAAAAATGATTTTCGAAGGGATATAGAGTCTATCCAATACAATGTAGGTTCAACATAAAACACCATACACACTTAAATGTTTAAAATGTATGATGTTTTGGAATTATAAAAGATAATTCACTAATCCAAGGGTTATTGAGGACAGTCAACATCAACAACCTTAGAAATCAAGGGATAAAAGGAAAGATGGTGAAATTTCTATGACTAAATTGGATCATGAAGTTAAAGTGGTCAAAGTTACACTTATTATACACTTAATAACTATAAATGTCTTATATTATTATGATTTTACATACTTCTTCCTATCATACATGTTTTATAAGATGATTAATTCATTAAATCAAAGATTGGATATCAATTTATTAGTGATAAAACCTAGTGGTGTGGTGATTTCATCCCAATTATACAACTCTTCCCTAATTTATGTCTATGGGAGTAAACTTCTTACAAATATGGTTATTATTCTTTTAGTATAATTTTATTTGATATTGGGAATGAATTAAATCTCTCAATATAGATCTTATATCAATTTTCATGATAATAAGATTTTGTTTCATATTTTAAATAATTCCATCATCATATATCGATGTAAGAATGATCATAAACATACTATGGAAAATAATTTATTAATATGGGTCATAATTTCCAATAATAAGAGATATTTTCATCAAATGGTTTGGGAGAAACATAATATTAAGGATATTAAAATTTTGTGGGAATATATTGACGTGTTTACCAAGGAGTTTATTGGTCTTCAACTAAATAATGAGGTTGAAATTTCAATTGAAATAATACATAATTTTATGCTATATCAAATATTACTTATAGAATTATCTTTATTAAAATGCAATAATGGAAAAATAAATTACAAGAGAATTTTTAAAGGGTTATTATACACCTAAGTGATTCACCATGGGGTTTACCAATCTTATTTATTAAGAAAAAGGATGGGTTGATGTGTCTTTGCATTAATTATCATAAGCTTAATAAGACTAAAATCAAGAAATTATATCTTATATCCCATATTGATGAATTTTTATGTCAACATTTTGGGGATCAATACTTCTCAAAGATAGATATTTTATTTGGATATCATCAAATAAGGTTAAAATAGTAAGATATACCCAAGATAAACATTTATACAAGATATGGGAACTATGAAATCAAAGTGATGACTTTAAGACTTACAAATTCCCTAGATATCATCCCCAAAATGATTAATTTAATATTTATATATTACCTCAATGAATTTATGGTAGTCTTCATAGATGAAATTATCATATATTCCAAGATAAAGGATGAACAAGGATAACATTTGAGTATTGTGTTGAAGACCATACAAATGGATAAATTTTATACTAAATTTAGAAAGTGTGAATTTTTGTTCTACAAAGTATCATTATTGGGTCATATAATAAAATTAAAGGGTATATATGTGGATCCTTCAAATATATAGTGATTTAGTATGGGAAAAATCCAACTACTATGGGAAAGATCATTAGTTTTCTTATATTAATTGGATACTATCAATGCCTTGTGATAAATTTGTCATGATTTTTAAATAAAATAACCAAGAAAACTTAAATTTTATCTAGATAAATGAATATAAAGAATGGTTCAAGTATCTTAAGAATATTTTAGTCACTACACCTATACTCACACTACCCTATAGTAGAGTGGAATTTGTGATATGCATCGATGCTTCAAAGAAGTTATTATGGTGTGTTATCATGAAAAATTATCAGGTAGTAACTTATGTATCATGTAAATTAAATGTCTATGGAAAAAATTAACTAATTATTGATATATAGTAAATAATATTTTTTTGTATTAATGATTTGGATGAATTATCTCTATGGAGAGAAGTGTTCTATATAACACTAATTATAAAAGTTTAAAGTACATATTCCTATAAACTAAGTTGAACATGTGATAAAGTAAATGGTTAGATTTGATCAAAGATTATGAATTCTCAATAAATTATCACCTTGATAAGGAAAATAAGGTGTCTTATGATTTTAGGAGAAAATATCATGATATATTATCCATTATGAGTATTAAAAGAGACTCAATATTCATGGATATACAAAGGATGAACATAGAAATCATAGGGGAACAAATGAATTCATACCATTCCCAAATTACTTTTCAATCATATATCCATGTGAAGACCATTGAAGTATAAAGGAATGATATGGTGATGAAAATTAAGGTCATAAATATTCCATAGTTTAACCTTGAAAAATAAACTATTATAATATTTTTAAAATGAAGTTATATTTCATTAATTCCAGAATTGAAGAAGGGGTTATTAGACATTTCACATATCTCATCATTCTCTACCCATACTAGAAGAAAAAATATGTACAGAGATATCAGGGAGAACTTATGATGGGATAACATGAAGATAACTATTATAGAGTATACATGATGATGTTTTGTCTTACAGAATGTTAGGGTAGTATGTCATATTGATAATATGATGATGTAACCATTACCCAAAACTATATGTAAATGTGATAACATCATTATAATTTTTTCATATGCCTTATCAAGACCTCTAATAGAAAAAATTCCATTTGTGTTTTTGTTGATAACCTTAAAAATTAGACACACTATTTCTTTTCAAGTTGACTTCTTACTCTATCAGCTTACCATGATATATGTAAAGGAAGTGATAATATTTCCTGGAGTACAACTTTCAATTTTTTTTAATTGAGATTCGATGGTCACCTTGAAGATCTGGAGAAGTTTTCAATAATTATTTAATATGATATGAGCATTAATACTATTTATAATCCTTAAACTAATGGTCAATTTGAAAGGAATATTCACACTGGGGAAGATATGTTAAGATATTTCTCGATGAATCTCGAAGGAGGATGAGATCAATATATTCTAGTGGTATAGTTATAATATAACAATAGTTTCCACTCTAGAATTAAAATGGAACCAAACATAGATTTTCATGGTATAACATCCTGGATCTAGGTGCCACATAATGGGTGCCCTGAACCTGGTTAGTAACATAACCTCAATCACATTTCCCCAAACTCCAGAGGATGCTGACTAGCAGTGAGGGCCTAGGTCTGATAGTGGGGAAACTATGCCCTCATTTGTCAAAGTGTAGCGTAGCGAAAATAGATATAAACATACAAAATCAAAAGCAGTAAACAATACCCAACTGAAATGGATAACAGTACAGAAGTAAAAGATAACAACATTCATATATATTTGATGATGCATTATGTCACTAAGTCTAGGAAAGCAGCCAAAATAGGATACACTGCAATCTAGAATAATCCAATAGAAAGTACAAGTACAACAAAGGAAATCAAAATAGTGCAGTAGGAACTCAGCCGCATCACAAGCTTAAGCTTAGTCCCATGCTCTCCCACTCCTCGGCAATAATAAAGTACCTGTATAGAGACTCTTTCCCTTATCAACACCTGCAACAATATAATCTGTTCGGGTCCAAGACATGACCCAAACAGGGTGTGAGAAATAAATCCCAGTAGGCAACCACTAAAGGCCCATGCCCAACTGTCAATGAAAATGTGCAACGATAGTGTGAAGTAATAAAATGCAGTAAACTAGGCAGTAATCAAAAGTAACAATCTCTACCAATTACATTGCCATTTTTTTAATTATTTATCAATCCCAAGCTTGTGCTTTAGCTTGGTAGGTACAACATAATAAATCACCATAGTGAATATACAAAGTAAATGTTGTCCAAAGACATGAAAATCCTTACCCTCAGGTAATCAGAATCGAAACCCGTAGGTGACTGCCCACAGGAATAACGAATATTGCCCACAGGCATATGAGGTGTCGCCCACAGGCACATAAACTACTGCCCACAGGCATGAGAAAAGTTGCCTGTAGGCTAAACGAAACACTATCCTTAGGCTAAGCAAGTAACCGGGCCAAGCCCAACACATAAGAAAAAAAAATTATATACAATTCCTCCAAATGAAATTCAAAACATGCTAAATCACAACATACCCACGGGTATCCTAGCAACATGGCTAAACAAGGGAAACGCACCCATGGGGTGGCCCCGGATCCAAGCAACGATCCCAAACAACATTTTATACATAATAAAAAGATTAGATATGCAGTTCTAGGTATTTAATCAGTTAATTCCTCAGCCATATGACACCCCAAACATGGGAGCGTATCACAGCGGTACACAAAAATCACTCAAAAGTTGGAAATAAACACCAGACCACCTACCTTGATCTCCTATGATCAATATATGTGAACGACGCCTCCCGAATCAACTGAGAATGGTGTAGATTTGGGATTAAAGATTTCCCATTCAAATGTAAATAACTTCCCCTCGAGAAATAATTGGTTATATTGGCTCAAGGAGAAGGGAGGTATTACCCGCATGGTTCAAACAAGATCAGCGGTGGTATAAATGGATTCCTGGTGTGTGATTGGGAGCTCTTCCAAGCTCCAGACTCTCCTCCTGAGCTCCAAATGCGTCCACTACCTCCTCTTCAGAATGAGGTGGCTACTGCCCATTTTAAGTGAAAAAAACAAAACTACATGTCTTTTACTCTCAAGTACATGGCATGTAATTTTCATTTTTTAACTGTTCTACTAGCGGCTACTTTTCACCGCCGCACTATTCATCTGTCGACATGAGTACACAACATGTATTATTGAGTACACGACGTGTACTGTCTCTCCATTGGTGGCTACCTTCACCACCTTACTGTTCACCTACCGACTGATTACATGATGTGTATATACTAAGTACACATTCTGTAGTCAGTTTTTACACCCGTCATCGCCAACTGGCCTACATGCCCTGTGTACTCATCCCACACGACCAATGTACATGGCGTGTGGAAAAGTACACGGCGTGTACCCACAAAATTTGGGATTTTTCCCCATTTTCCTTATTTTTCTCAAAAACACTTAAGGAAAGAGGAAAAGAATAAACTCGTACCTCAAGAATAAGAATTGGGTTCTTCAAAACTTCCCCCCTTAAAGCAATTCGTCCCCGAATTTCCCTTCCAAGGGCGGTGAAGATAAACTTGAGAACAACTCTAGCCACTAAGCACGTACGTCAATCTCCCACTCCCAGGTTTCGTGCTACACTCAGCCATGCTGCCATAGCACCCGTATGAGAGGAACTGACCGGCCTCAAAGAACCTTCGTGCTCTTATCAACAATACGAATCATATTCTCTTCAAAGGATGCATTGACCTGAAGCTCAACCTCCTCGGTCTGAAAAACATGAGACATGTCTGAGTGATAACGATGCAGTTGAGATACATGGAAGATGTCATGCATGGACTGATACCTCTATAGTAACTACAACCGATAGGCAACTGACCCGACTCTCTCCAGAATCTCAAATATCCCACATACCTCGATGAAAGTTTACCATGTCTCCTGATCCTCCTGTGCCCCAACCTCGGTGAAACACACAGGAAAACCTCATCCCCAACCACGAACTCCAAGGGTCATCTGCGGTGATCAAAATAAAATTTCTAATGAGACTGTGCAGTAGAAATCCGCTTCTGTATCAAATAGACCTGCTCTGAAGTCTCCTTCATGAGTCATGGTCCCAGTAAAGCTGCCTCACCTGCCTCCAACCAGCACAAAGGTGATTATCATGGCCTACCATATAAATCCTCGTAAGGTTCCATCTCAATAATTACCTGAAAAATATTATTGTAGGCAAACTTGACCAGGGGTATGTGCTTCTCCCAAGATCCCCCAAAGTCCAGGATGTATGCACACAACATGTCCTCAAGCACCTGTATTGTATGCTCTGACTGACCATCGGTTTGAGGGTGGTAAGTTGTGCTCAGAAGAACCTGTGTACCCAGTGCCCTCTGAAAAATCTACTAGAAATGAGACATAAAATGGGCGTCACTATCTGAAACAATAGAACAAGGTTCCCCATGAAGGCGTACTACCTCTTATATATACAAATTTCCGAGCTCGTCAACACCGAAGGTCTGCTTGATCGGCAAAAAGTGAGCTACCTTCATAAGTCTGTCCATAAAAACCCACATGAAATCACTGCCTCGAGGTGACCTCAGCAACCTGGTCACAAAGTTCATCACGACATCATACCATTTCCACTCCCGAATGGGTAACTTTTGTAACAGTCCAGCTGGCCTCTGATGCTCCACCTTCACCTGCTGACAGGTGGAACATCTCTTAACAAAACCATCTACCTCTCATTTCATACCTGGCCACCAATACTGACATCTCAAGTCACTGTACATTTTGGTAACTCTAAGATGAACTTCCCAAGATGAAGCATGAAACTCCTGCATCAAATCCTCACGTATATACCCTAACACTCCTGCATCAAATCCTCACGTATATACCCTGGAACCCATACTCTTCCATGGATACACAACACCTCATCATCTCCTATCATCCAACCAGAAGGAGGGTCATCACTTGCCACCGACTCCCGTAGAACTAGGCCTTCCAAATATGATATCTATATCATCCTCAATCTATCCAGGAGGGTAGAAGTCATAGCTAAGGAAGAAAGATAGGCTCGCCCCTGACTATCATGCACCTCCAAATGCATCTTAGAGAACAAATCCATGAGTTGCCACTCACCGCTGGCCTCCTGTACTGCCTGTAACTGAGTCCTCCTACTCAATGCATCAGCAACTACATTACTCTTACCAGGTGTATAGGAAAGCTCTAAGTCGAAGGAATGAAGGTATTCAACCCACCTTCGTTGTCTCAAATTCAGGTCATGCTGGGTGAAAATGTATTTCAGACTTTTGTGGTCTGTAAACACCACAAAATGCTCTCTCAAGAGATAATGTCTCCAACAGCGTAACACATGAACAACTACAACCAACTCGAGATCATGTGTCAGGTAATTCCTCTCATGTGGCCTCAACTGCCGAGACCCATATGCAACTACACGATCGCCCTGCATCAACACTACTCCCAACCCAATACCCGATGCATCATAGTAAACTGTATAGCTCTTCCCTTGATCTGAAATTATCAGTACTGGTGATGATGTCAACCTTCCCTTTATCTCCTGAAAGGATGCCTCGCAAACTTCTGACCAAACGAACTTCACACCCTTCTTAGTCAAACCCATAAATGACATTTCTAAGCGAGATAAGTATTTTATAAAGTGTCGGTAATAACCACCCAAACCCAAGAAACTACGTATTTCAAACAAGTTCTTAGGATTCTCTCAGGAAACTGCTGCTCTCACCTTCTCTGGGTCCACCAAAACTCCTAACTCTGAGATAATATGACCCGGGAAGTGTATAAGGTCCATCCAAAAGTGGCACTTTGAGAGCTTAGTATATAGCTGATGCTCTCTCAGTGTACTCAAAATGATCTGAAGATGGGTATCATGGTCGTGTCAAGTGTGAGAGTGCACGAAGATATCGTCCATGAAGACTACCACGAAAGAATCCAAATAAGGGTGGAACACACGATTCATCAGAGCCATGAAAACTGTTGGAACATTGTGAGTCTGAACGGCATGACCAAGTACTCGTATAGACCATATCTGCTCCAAAAGGCTATAAGCGGTATGTCCGATGGTCTAACACGTAACTGATGATATCCAAATCTCAATTCAATCTTCGAGAACACTCATGCTCCTCAAAGTTGATCAAAAAGATCATCAATACTTGGAAAGGGATATCAGTTCTTGACCGTCTACTAGTTCAGCTTCCAATAATCCACACAAAGTCTAAGGGTACCATTTGAATTCTTAGAAAATAGGACAGGAGAACCCCAAGGAAAAGTATTGGGTCGGATGAAACCCTTTGCCTAAAACTCCTCCAACTACCTCTTGAGCTCCTGAAAATCTTGTGTAGCCATCCTATAAGGAAGAATGGACACCGATGATACTCCTGGCGGCACAATCTCAATAGGGAAATCCAACTTTCACTCTGGAGGAAGGCCTAAAAAGTCGTCTGGGAAGACATCCTTAAAACGATCAACTACTAGAGGGAAATCCTTCTGACAAGTTCCCTGGTCATCCGGATATAAACTCGCAATCTGGATTATCACTCCACCTCTCCCACAATGCTTGGGTCCAGCTCGGCTCATTTGGACATCCCATTCACCCTTGTATAGAAACTCCCCACCCTATGGTGACGTGAAACTCACCCTATGACAATAGTAATCCATAAAGTCTCGAAATGGTACCAACCATTCCATCCCAAGAATGACTGTTGGCGCCAAAATGTTGGAAGAGAAGAGAGAAGAAAAAGAGGCCCCGCGACCTGCCTCGCGAAGCCACTGCGCAGAGTCCCCCCAAGCAACGTGGCCACCGTAAAGCAAAGGAGGCGGTACCCCTCCACAAACTCCCCTGACATTTGTGAACCCTCCACGAAGCAAAGGAGGTGGTACCCCTATGCGAACCCGGTTGACGTTTGCGACCCGCCGCAAAGCAATCGAAGACCCTATTCACTCGGCGTAAGCTCTGCTTCACGACGCCTCTTGCCTATAAATACCAAGCTCCCCCTAAGCCCCCCGGACGGACAATCCTACCTTTTGGCTTATCCGCTCCCAAATCGTGAAGAACCCTTTTCTCTACGAATCATGAGCTACACGAGGTATTTTTTGCTTCACGAGGTGCGTCTGCATTGTCTCGTTTTTATTCCCTCTTCCGAGAGAGAAGCCTTTTGTGAAGCCTAAGGGCTTTCATGAAGGAAGGGGATCCCCGAGGTAATTCAAGTTTTTACTGAGAATTTATGCTTCATGAAACACCCTTCATGTACAAACAATCCGTTTTCTAAGGCAGGATCACTGTAATTTGCGAAGCACATTGCTTCCTGACATCCTGCTTCACGAGGCACCCATGCTCTGTGAGGCTGTGCTCTGCGAATGCCTTTCTAATTCGTGAAGCACCTCTCATTTTCACCTCTTCCCCATGATAAGGATAAGGCACCCCACTTCGTGAAGAAAACCCCTTTTCCAGTGCCCTACATCATGTAGAGCAACCAAGCTCCACAAGGCCCCGACCTATGGACCCCTCTTCTAGGAAATTCCTTTTTTCGTGCGATCCTCTAGGTTCGCATGATGTGATTTCAAAGTCCCCTGGATGATACCTCCCATGGCATTGCTTCGCCTAATGCTTCTTCGTATAGGCACGCTAATGGCTATTACTTCTTCGCATAGCCATGCTAATGGCTATTACTTCTTCGCATAGCCATGCTAATGTGGACCCCTAGATGGTTCGCTCTGCGACCCCCTTCAGTACAGCCTTCCCGGTACCTTACCTTCCACAAGGAGCAGAGGGTAAAGATTATGTAAGTCATAGGGGTGTGGAGTAAACCCACCTCGTCTGAGTTGCAGGATGTTAAACTGCCAACCACCCTCGTCCTCAACACACGACGTTAAACTGTGACATCACCCCATGCCTTTCACGCAGAGTTACCCCACCTTGGACATTATCCACGCCTCCCGATCTCCAAAAGGGATGATATCTTCTTTCTGGGAGTGGTGTTTGTCCACAGGGGAAGGTCAACCACCTTGGTGTAAGCCCCTAGCTGTTCTTGTAGGAGGCAGAGCCCCCCTACTCCCTCCTTTCATCTTCGGTTCCCAAGGTCAGTGGGGGATGTGATAAAGAAGAGGCCCCCTCATCTATTCCTGGGTGCCAAATCCCTCTCCCTCTGTGCTTTTTCACCCTCGGGCCTCCAACCTGGAGTAAGTTCCAACACCATGGGCCGCCCAACGCGTAAGCCCCTCTTCTCTTCCCACGGGCGCACCTTTCGCGATGTGATCGTCAGGTCCCTACAACCTATTGTTTCTCACACTGAGCATTACTCCCGTGAGCTTAGAGTGAGCACCAACCATGACACCCCCTGGGCCGCCTCAGAGTGTAAGCCCCAAATTCCCCCATCCCTCATGACGTTAAACTGCATTCCAATCCAGTGGTAAGCCGTTGTGACCAACATGAACTACAAGGACTTTGATCCGTGCTCAGGAATGGTACGTAGGAAGCCTCCATGAGGTTTAAGCCCAACACCCATCGGACCCCCGATCCATCTTCATGTCAGTTCTCAGACACGCCCCTATTCCGAATGACGTTAAACTGCATCCCGATTCAGTGGTAAGCCATTGTGATCCCACCATCCAGTTGTTCTAACACCCCTTCACGTCAGTTCAACAGCCCCTTCGCCCACCTGAACTATGGGGACTTTGATCCATGTCAAGGTATGGTACGTAGGAAGCCTCCATGAGGTTCAAGCACACTACCCATTGGACCAAGGTCCTTATCAAAGTCGGTCCTCCGACACACACCATTCTGAACTACGTGGACTTTGATCCATGCCAAGTCAGGGTACGTAGGAAGCCTCCATGAGGTTCAATCCAACCACCCACCTAGACCAAGGTCCTTATTCACATCAGTTCGCCGACACACACCCATCTGAACTATGTGGTATTTGATCCATGTCAAGGCATGGTACGTAGGAAGCCTCCATGAGGTTCAAGCCCACCAACCATTGGTCCCGACCACCTCTGCATCAGTGTGACATGACCCTATCCCAAACTATGGGGACTTTGATCCGTGCTAAGGCATGGTACGTAGGAAGCCTTATGAGGTTAAAGCCCATCATCCATTAGACCAAGGTCCATCTTCACGTCAGTTCACCGGCGCCCACCCGAACTATGAGATCTTTGATCCATGATAAGGAATGGTACTTAGGAGGCCTCATGAGGTTCAAGCCCACCACCTGGTCATTCTGATCTCCTTCACGTCATATCGCCAACACCCGGGAATCCTAGAGTGTAAGCCCCACACATCCATTCCCGAACTACGAGGACATTGATCCTTGTCAAGGCATGGTACGTAGGAAGTCTCTTCGAGTCTCAAGACCAAAACCATAGTCCATCCTAATTCTTACCCGGGCCACCACATCCCGGTGAGATCATGCCATCTCATTCCCCTCCACAGTATTCGAGAAGCCACCCACGTGAGGGCCACAATATCAGTGTTCTCTCAAGGGGTTTCTTCAATCTGATCCACTCTAGCTAGTGTTCTTATCAGCCCAATCCATCTCCGCTGGACATTAAACTTGTGGCATACCCTGTGTTAAACATGGGAAGCTGAGGAAAACCTCAGATACATACCTATGGAATATGATTCCCTGCAATCGATGTGGGATGCCTCGAGATTCCACGCCCTCGAGAAGCCCTATAATATGGGACAAAAGACAGACACGCCAATTCCCCAGCATCCAGACACGCCAGTGATGCCTCAACGTGACTACTCCCCCAACTGAAGGTTGATGCCCTGACTAGACCCCTTAGAATGTATTGACAGAAGTAGTGTAATTAACCAGCGTCCATGGAAATATGGCACTGGGAAGAGTTTCACGAACTACGTATTAAATCTATAAGGGAGACCCGAACTAGGTGACGAGTTCTGAGGAGGAATCCATGGAAGGAAGAACCGACATCCCATCATCCCGTTTCGATCAAGGAGAAAACGTCCCTAGATAAGGAGTGAATGCCGCCCGCATTTGGAAATCGGGAATGCGGGGAAACAAGACCACACCGATGTCCCCCGAACGCGACGGACGTACGCACCCTGACGAAAGCATCGGAAACAGAATTGGTGAACCCGACATGAAATTCTTCTCCTAAAAATGGAGATTAGTAGTGCTTGAGATATCAGTAGAGTGACGTGTCACCAGATCCAAATATCTGGCACCGGGTCCCACCAAGCAAATAGTGGGCCTAGCGTGAAACTCACCAGAAGTTGGGGCAGTCAAAACGTTGGGCATCTCGGTCTGCGACATTGTCAGTGTGGATCCCTATTACCGGTCATGGAAGACGGAACGATGACGGGGCACTGGGTGTCGATTTCTTTTTCTATTAGTACTAATGAGCTGACCTCCCTACCTTCAGGAACCCAGTTACTGCATTCGGAGCCCGATCACCTCCTTCCCACTGACACGGGGGCAGGGGCAATACCAGCGCGGCTACCCCGCACGGTTCTGCCTCTTCTACAATGGCCTCAACTGCCGTGACTATAGGGAACCCACACCCCCTCTCCCCATCATAAATTATCCAATGTAGGGTAATCAATGAACTTGTATGTAGGTACGAGGGGGAGGGGGTCATCCCTACGAGGGACACAGTCTTCTTGGATTTGGAGGCATCTGCGCCTTGCCGTCAACACTGCCCCCGAGGGCTGTGCAGGGAGCCACTACTTCCCACTCCAACCTTCAATAATTTCAGGGCCTATCCCCGGAACGCCTTGATGACTCCATGCCCTACGCCGATGAGGTAGAGGATGTTTGGGCCTGCCCGGCCAGAGTTACGTCCCAGGGGTTCCCAGCGAGGGCCCCCACCAGGCTGTGCCAGCGCCGCCACTTGGTTCCCCGAGATGAAGAGCAGGTGGAGTACCTACCTGCACCACCGGTACCGGCCCGACTGACTTGATTCCAGCGTCGGGTACAGGTCGAGGAGGGTTCCCATCAAGGGGCGTCAACGTTAGTGGCTACTATGGTCCGATCCACCGTCGACGTGCATCATCACCCCCTACATACACAGAGCGGGGGCAACTATACGCCCGACCCAGATCGAGGCCCCAACCGCCCCACGGTCCGGCTGGGTCGACTCTACTAGTCACAGGCACAGGAATTGGTCACCGCGGACTAACCCTCAGCAATGCCACCCACTACGGGGTCCCTCCCCGTGCAACCACCATGGAGGACACTGGCCTTTCCCGCTCCCATGCCCAGCTCGAAGGTGTGCCCCATGCCGGCTTCAACCCAAATGAGGGCCTTCTCTGTGGTAGCAACACCTCATATGGGAGCCTCTACCATTCTCATTACACTTGATACAGAGCCTTCCCTTCTTCCACGGACCACCAGGGTAGGGGCGTCGCACTTATAGTCACTCTCCAATGTGAGGACCTTCTTCACATCCTCGAAGTAGTCGACGAAGGTCATCCTTGTCCTAGTAGCCAGAGGGGTGGAGACCAACTTCAATTCACCAGAACCTAGCATGGAGGTCCTACCCGTGTTCGGTCCAATCAGTACAGGGACCTACCTCACACTGACATCGCCAAAGGAACTATGCATGGAGGTCCTACCTATGCTTCCGTCAGTTCTAGCTAGGGTCCCACCTGTACCAGCACCCAACACGGAGGTACTCCCCATGTCCCCTTCGACATCTTCCCTAGTGCTCCTCACACCCCAGCCCACTCAGGTGGAAGTACTCCCCGCCCCAACACTAGTACAGACGAATGACCTTCTCGTGCCCGGAATTATCCCTTCCCCGAAGAGCCATCCCGGTGCAGGAAGGCGGGTCGCCGCAGCCGCAAGAAGAATACCAAGAAGCTTTAGACTGAGATCAAACCGGTCTGTTTCTTGGATTATGAAGCAGAGTACGACCCAACGGTGGAACCCTACCCTCAGTACTTTATTTCAAGGACCGGGGAAGGAATAAGGCGTATCAGCATCATCCTCCCAGAGTGTGAATTCCACCGGATTCCCACCTCTCTTCACAGGTACATCCAGGAGGAGGAAATTTTCGGGATCCCACAGGTTCCGACCGTGAAGTCACCACCATCATCACTAGAAGCACCCTCTTCCTTGACCAAAGATCATGGAGAGCTATTTTGGGCAACAGCGTGACCCATCGCAGGTAACCGCGATCCCTACAACAGAAGATATGTCTGTCAGCCCGTCGTATCGTAACATCGTGGCCAGGTCTCTGCACTCCTCGCAGGGTGGCCCGGAATTTGGCGGCTAGTCGGCTAGTTCTCCGTATTCTCCACCGCCCAATCTACCATTTCACCGGTCCACTTAAGTACCACTACCAGTTCCTCAGCCACCTCCGGTTGACGAGTGGGGTAATACGGGGGAAGACCCTGAATCCAAGCCCAGTAGCTTCTGGAACATTCTTGCGGCAGACCACTTCCTGGAGAAGTTCTGGCCGGCTGCAGCGTCGAACTTCTATGCGCCGGAATCCCTCACACTAGAGGAAGTCAAGTGCTTCCATCAAACCCTATGGGTGACACACTTCCTTCTTCGTTATCATCGGGTGGTGTACCCCATAAGCCAAGTGCACTTTGAGGAAATCGGCGAGCAGTTCTGTCTGGTCGATTTGGCCGCACTCCCTGTGGCCCAGTGCTCTGAGTCACCAGGTCGTCAGAGGACCCACCAACAAAAATGCTTTCAGAGTTTCAAGGTACTCCGTAAAATCATCAGGGAGGCTACCCCCACATGCAAGTCTGTGGCTGGGGGAAGTACACTGCCCTCCTCTTCAGCCGTATTCGACGGCAGCCCGACTCGATATGCAATATTGAGGACATTCCCCCGGGAAGGGTCACAGTCCACATGGATGATATCATGGATAAGAAGGATGATCTGTAATTTCTTTATGGAGACTTCCCCCTGAGGGTGCGTCACCATTGTTGGACCCATCCAGGAGGATTACTCGTCAGCAGAGGAACCTCCTAGGTCTCCCTGCGCCCACTGAGTCATTGGTACTCAGTCGGAATGCCGATAAGGGTAAAGAGCATGTCGGAACCGTCAAGCTCTCCGACCCTTCTGCCTCAGTGCATAAGATGGAGGAAGACCCCGAGAAGGCCGCATTGCGCCAGCAACTTGCTGAGCAGAAGAGGTTGGTCAACAAACTCCTGGCCGAATGCGCTATAGAGCGATGACCCGACTATGGTGATCTTTGGCCGGGGCAACAGGGGCAGGAACAACTCCTCCCCGATGAGATGACTTCGAGAAACCCTAATCATACCACTTCTACAGACAGGGTTGAAGCTGGAACTCACAGCAAGAGGGCGCGATATGTCTCATCAAACCCTCCCGAGTGGCGTGACAATCCGAGGAATCTGGCCCGGGTTCCCCGTACTGCCCCTCAAGCCGCTCCGCTAGTCACTCCATGAGCCATTGAACCCATATACCATGTTGAAGAGCCTGAAAACGCACTTGTGGTTAGGGATCCCTGTCAATACGGGGACCCCATCTTGGACGATCTGATGGCGGCACTCATCGCCTGCCTCGAGGCGTTGGAAACGAGGTAGGTGGCAGTCCCACCGGATGGCAAGCCGTACCCCACGTGGGTGGATGATATGCCTGCACCCTGGGGTTTTGGAAATCCCACTTTCTCGCCCTTTAATGGGACAGGGGACCCGCCGCAGCACCTGGACCACTTTTCCTCCAGGTGTGGCCCCATGTTGGGGACTCTAGCACAGTAGGAAGCCGCCAAGATCCGATGTTTTGTGCAGACATTGGAAGACCCTGTGTTTGTCTGGTACAACCATATCGCCATTAGATCAGTGACTGCTTGGGAGGATCTTCGCTGGAAATTCCTATACTAGTTCATCTCCACCACACGAAATTACATCATTGCAGACCTCTTCAGGTGCAAGAAAAGGCCCGATGAGCGAGTCGCGGACTTCATCGCCCGATGGAAGGGGCTCACATACTCCCTCGATATGCCACTGAATCAGGAGAAATTACTGACGATGTGTGTAGGGAATGTCAAAATAGAGCTGGTTCCTTCCCTGATCACTCAAAACTACCTCAGAGGGTTCCAAGACTTCTCAGATAAGGCCCAACACCTCGAGGAAGCTCTGCAACAGGCTAGTCAGGTGTATCCACTGCCCCCTGTGATCCCAGCAAGGGGGGCTGCCAGAGCCAATCCCACCGCGGTGGTCCAAGTGGAAGCCCCCAGAAAGCTAGAGTTTCTACCAGTATCACTAGCTCCTCAACCACATAGATGCCCTCCACATCAGGCACAAACTCCTGCCCAACAGGGACCGCCTCAGAATCGGCAGGTTCGCCCGTCCAACGCACCACCACCGCCTAGGCGAGATAATCAGGCCCCGCCTCCTCGGTAGGCTCCTCCATCCCCTCATCAGGGTCAAGATCCCAAATCCCCCTATCTAGATAAAAGACATCAGACTTACTCTTTCAGCGAGGATCAGGTCCTTGGTTACTTCCGTAGTTCCCTGGAGCAGGGGATTGTGTGCTTACCTGAGTGTAGAAGGTCGGTAGAGGCGAATCTCACCAATAAACCCAACTACTGCCCCTATCATCAGATTCTGGGGAACACCATCAATCAGTGCTATGTGTTTAAATACTAGCTCCAAGAACAGGTCAATAACAACATAGTCAAGCTGGGACCGGCCCCGACACAAGTGGCAGGTGTCTTTGTGAGGTCAGAAAGCGGTAGCGACGATGAAGGTGAGTGGAAGTAGGTTCCCAGCCACGAACCCCAGAAGTACGAAGACTGGATGGCTTGAAAAATAGTCTCTCGCACCCATGGTATTATTCGGGCATGCCTGAATCAGCCGGATTCTTCAGAAACTGCGGCTAGCACCTCTACATCATCATCTCAGCCGACCTCTTCCCAGAAGAGCAAGCATCAACGATGCAAGAAGAAGCAAAGTGCTCCACCTGTGCCGTCATCATCCTGCACTCTTGGTGACTTCATGCCCCCTGAGATGAAGATCCCTCCCAAAATCCGCCTAGTGGTGGATGATTTTTCAAGTGACAGTCAGGGGTATGCTTTGGTTAATACCGTGGAGTTGGTAAATCCCTATATGACTCCCGACGAGGGGGAACTCCAGGAAAACCTCCCCAATGTCCCCAACTGAGACCAACATTGGTGGAACCGTGACCATATGGGTTGCCTAGGAATGTCAAATGGTGCTTTCATCCAGGTTGTGCACACCACTGAGACCAGACAGTAGGCCCAGCGCAGAGCTCAGCACGCGGAACCTCCTCATCTGGTGTCCTCAGATCTACCTCCACCGACATTTGTGCTACTAGATCAGGCATAACTACCCAGTCTGTACCGCATCAAGTCTCTCCCTACTATAGGTCAATCTCAGCTATCTGGACCTCATTCGGAAGCTACTCTTCAGGCCTCGACTAGTGATCAACGAGGCGTACCTAGCACTAGCCAGCCGTCGGTCCAGCCGGCAGGGCCCTCCATGCCTCCAATCGCAGAGCGGCCTCCTGTAAGTAGAGGTTCATTCTTGGCGTGGAATTATGATGTCATAAAGCACCTTTTCGGTATCCCTGCGAGGATTTCTATCCTTTAGGATCTTCTCCTATCATCAGACATGCGTGAGGCGCTTGCCGAGGCCCTAAGGAGCCCCCTCCAGTTTGAGACGGAGGTAGCAGCTGTAGAAGCCTTCCACGCTGAGGCAATTGAGAATGCCCAATGCCAGGTAGTTATATCTTACTCTGGTGAAGACAAAGACCCTCCCATATAGGGGCACATTCATCCACCGTACATCACTGGTCATTTCAATGGCGTGGAAGTCTGCTGCTGTCTTATTGACACGGGCTATGGGATTAACCTAATCCCGACTCAGACACTGCGGAAGCTGGGGTTGTCTAAAGATGATTTAACTCCCTCCGACCTAAGAATCTAGGGATATGACAGGACCGAGCAGACCCCGGTTGACAAGATCCATTTGAAGACCTAGTTCGGTGGCCTAGTTTCCAGTACTGAATTCATGGTTGTCTCACAGGACACCGCGTACAACGCGTTGATGGGCATGCCATGGCTCCACCTGCATGCATCAGTCCCTTCATCGTATCACCAATGCCTCAAATACTCCCTCAATGGTCGAGTAGGCGTGCTCCAAGGATATGCGTCTCCTTTTGCCTCTTGTGAATCCGGCTATCTGGACGTTGACTATTACAAGAGCAAGGATAAGTAGATTCTGGCAAGTGAGGTTGAACCCGCCCTGGTCACATGTGATCCCTGGGCCGGTCTGGATGACGCCTACATCTTCCTGGTCCATCAGTTGGAGGCCACGACCCCCTGACATGGGGTAGTGTTTTGTTGTTTCGGGTACAAGAGGAAGGAATATTATCAGGTCCAAGTGACGGTGAAAAATCACCTCATACTCCTACACCAACTAGGCTCAGGTGATCCCAGAACCTCCTACCCCTGTACAATATTGGGATGTCAGGCTCATGGAAACGGCGGTACGTCATACGTGTCTGTTTCACTGAGATGGAAGTAACCGGATCAAGCCAACATGCCACTACTGCTTTGATGTTATCAAGCATGGCCCCATGGGCAGAAGACCAAACGAGATTGGATCAACTGCCTTCATCGCTATGGTCTCAGTGGCGCATGAATCTCCTGATGTGATGATCACTGCCGCTCAGGCCGAAACCAGCCTCCCATCAGAGTCTGGTGGCTAGGAGAGAACTCCCCGCCATGGAAGATCCCTCCACAAGTGGAGAATAGGATCTAGAGGATGCTCCCCCTGCCTTTTAAGATGGCATATCTACCACGGTCGATGCACTGGTACATGTGAACCTTGGTAGCGAGGAAGATCTGAGACCCACATTGATCAGTGCTGCCATGTCTCTCTAGGAGCAACAACAGTACGTGAAATTCCTTAAACAACATTGTGACATGTTTGCCTAGAGTTATGACGAGATGACGGGGCTAGATCCTCAGGTAGCCGTCCACCGCCTCGGTCTCCCTATAAACCATCAAGGGTTCAAGCAACCTCCCAGAAAGATGCACCCTTCTCACGGTGCCATGGTTGAGGCTGAAGTTGACAAGATCATCATAGCCAACTTTATCAAGGAGGTCCAGTACCCCAGGTGGCTAGCCAACATTGTGCCAGTCAGGAAGAAGAACGGGCAGATCAGAGTTTGTATCGACTTCCGTGATCTCAACCACCACTATTCGAAGGATGATTTTCCCCTTCTAGTGATGGAATTGTTGATCAACACTATAGCCGGGTTCCAAGACCTCTCCTTCATGGATGGGAATTCTGGGTATAATCAGATCTGGATGGCCCTCGAGGATGAGGAGTCCACTGCTTTTAGGTCCCCCCAAGGAAGTTTCTGTTACCAGGTTACGCCCTTTAGCCTGAAAAATGTAGGTTCCACCTATCAGTGGGACTTGCATCACATATTCAAGCCGATCCTGGGAACATTGGTGGAGTGCTATGTGGAAAATTTGGTGGTCAAATATTGCCAGCTCCAGGACCATCTCAAGGACCTTGAGAAAGTGTTCGGTTTCCTCCGTTCCCGCCACCTGAAGATGAACCCGTTGAAGTGTGCCTTCGGGGTCACCTCCTATAAGTTTCTCGGCTTCGTTGTCAGATATTGGGGCATCGAGATCGACCTAGATAAGGTCAAGGCCATCAGCCAGATGCCTCCCCCGAGAAATATTCAGGAGCTTTGAGGATTCCAAGGCCACTTAGCCTATATACACCGATTCATTGAGAACCTGTCCAGAAAGTGTAATCCCTTTTCCCGGCTCATAAAGAAGGGCACTGCATATGAATGGGATAAAGAGTTTCAGACCGTGTTTGAGGAAGTAAAGCGGTATCTGCTGAAAACTCCGGTCTTAATGCCACCCATCGCCAGAAATCTGGTGGTCCTTTATGTGACCGCTTTGGAATGGTCTCTCGTCACCTTTCTCGCCTAGAATAATAATGAGGGGATAGAGAAAAACCTCTACTACCTTAGCCTTATGTTCCTCGATACGGAAACCAGATACTCCCCCATCGAAAAGAGCTACCTCGCGCTTGTGTTTTCCGTACAGAAATTGTGACATTACCTGTAGCACCATGAGGTACAGCTGGTCTCTCGGGTAGACCCACTAAAGTACATTCTGAACCGCCCCATGTTGACTAGCCGACTAGCATGGTGGGAGGTAATTCTCCAGCAGTTTGACATCAGGTTAGTGCCTTAGAAGGATATCAAGGGGCAGGCATTGGTAGACTTCCTAGCTGCCCATACAACCTCCGCGGATCAATCCCTAGACCTAGATTTTCCTGATGAGGCAATCCTCTCAGTCGATCATACCATCTCATGTTGGAAAACGCACTTCGACTGTGACTCCCGGAGCCCCACTGGTAGGAGGCTCAATGATTCTAGGCTCAACAAAGTGGTCCTGGGTATCGTCTTCCTCACCCCGGCACAAGCCGTTCTACCATACTCATTATCATTGTCAGAAGGTTGCACCAACAACGAGGCAGAGTATTAGGCTCTCATCACTGGCCTTGAGCTAGCCCTTGAGATCGATGTGCCCCATTTTCATGTGAAAGGGGATTCCGAGCTAGTCATCAAGTAGGTCAATGGTGACTATGTTGTCAGGAAGCTAGATCTCGTGCCATTGTTGGAGTTCACCCTCCATCTAATGGCCCAGTTACCTGCTCGACCAGAGGTTACCCATGTCCCTCGGTCACAGAATGGTCGAGCGGACACGTTGGCCAGCCTAGCTGCCTCCCTTGCAGAGCCCGAGCAGGATGATCTGATCATACATGTGGCACACTAGAGAGTCATCACCCCTGTCACTCCAGAGGATGACGACGGCCTGCAGGTAAGCAATCTTACCACTGGATCCTCCACTTTAGGAGCCCCAGGTCCTCCAGATGCAGCGGTTGAGACAACTCCTGACTGGAGAGCACCTTTTGTCGAGTATCTCCAAAATGGTTGCCTCCTGGATGATCAGGCCGAGCGCGAGCGAATCTGACACCGCGCACTGCAGTTTACCCTCCAGAGTGGTCCCAGTATTGAGAAAATCCTCTATAAGCATGGTTTCGATGGTGTTCTCCACTATTGCATTCAAGGTGTTGAGATTTATCAGGTCATGAAAGAGGTTCATGCCAGTTCCTGTAGAGCCCACCAGGATGGGCCAAAGCTGTCCCATCAAATCCGGAGATTGGGGTACTTTTGGCCCGCGATGATCCATGATCGTATCGAGTTTTCCAAGAGATTCCATGCATTCCAAGTTCAAGCTAATTTCCTGCATCGACCGCCAAAACCTCTCCACTCCACCAAGTACTCTTGGCCCTTCACGGTGTGGGGGCTCGATGTCGTGGGGTTGTACCCACCAATGACAACTTTCCAATGCAGGTTCATCCTGACCGCTATTGATTTATTCTCCAAATGGGCAGAGGCAGTCCCGCTCAAGGAAGTCAAGGCTCAATACATTTTCGATTTTGTGATCTCCAATATCATCTACCGATTTGGAGTCCTTCACGCTGTACTCACCGATAACGGCACCAAATTCTGAGCAGATGAGCTGAAGAAATTGTACGCCAAGTACAATATCCGTTCGAACCATACCTCTTGCTGTCACACACACGCAAATGGATAGATCAAGGCGTTCAACAAAACCCTCTCTAACATTTTGCAGAAAATGGTTGTCCAGAACAAGAAGATTTGGTCAAAAAAGCTCCCCAATGCCCTCTGGGCTTATCGGATGATGACTCGCAATTCCACCCAGGTGACTCCATATTCCCTGGAGTATGGAGTTGAGGCCATCCTACCGATCAAGATCCTAATGCCTTCGTTACACACTGCAGTCTATGACCAGCAGGCACCGGATAAGGTGGCCGAAATCCATCTAGCTGAATTGGAAGAACTCGATGAGAGTAGGATCTGTGCCCTGAACAATCTAGAAAGGCATCAGAATAAGATATCTAGATCCTTCAACAAGAAGGTTCGCCTCTGCTCTTTCCTGCAAGGCAACCTAGTATTGGCCCTCCAAGCGCCAATGATCCCCGGCAAGAAACCACCCAAGTTGGAACCCAATTAGGAAGGACCTTACATTATTCATAAGGTTTAACCCAATGGAGCATACTCCTTGGTGACCATGGATGGTGAGCGCATAACTCCTCCCACCAATGCCAAGTACCTAAAGCAATACTTTTCCTAATCCCCACGGTCCTGCACAAACTTAAATTGTATGTTATTGGATGACCTTAAAATGTATGGTCCTGCACGACCTTAAACTGTGTGGTCCTACATGACCTTAAACTGGATGGTCCTGCATGACCCTAAACTACACGAAGGTCCTGCATGACCTTAAACTGTACGGTCCTGCACGACCTTAAACTGTATGGCCCTGCATGACCATAAACCGAATGGTCCTGCATGAGCCTAAACTATACGATGGTCCTACATGACCTTAAACTGGATGGTCCTGCATGACATGAAAATGTCCAGTCCTGCATGACTTTAAACTATGCATCATCCTGCATGACATTAAAATGCATTTTGAGAACTACGTATGGATTGATTCCCATCCTTATGGGATACATAGGAACACTCAGGTACTTCATTTTGAGCCCATCCCCAAACTCTTCTCTTTGACTATCCCCCCTGGGTATATCTTCCTTGAAAGATCCTTGCATGATATTGAGTAGGCTTCCTTATCCCCACTCATATGAGGATTATAATGGTTGCACCATGTGCCCAATCATGTTATTCTATCCTCCCACGTCTTCACCGCACGACGTTAAACTGCATGGCCTTCAAGAACTATGTATGGCTTGATTCTCATCCTCATGGGATACGTAGGAACACCCGGACATTTTGTCTGTTGGCCCAACCCAAAATCCAGAATCTTCCCCTCGGGTCAAGACATATGGAAGGGTGCATACTTTTTACCCAATTCACGTCAATCTAGCCTTGATCCAACTATACGCCCCCCTCCCTGGAGATGTTAACCTCTTTTGTAGATGGGTACAGCTACGCTTCACCCACTCCTTGACTAGGATTACATCACCTTCCCCATCCAAAAGGGCCCCTGAATGGTATGGATTCTAGGACTAAGGACCATCTTACCACTTCGGGCCAACGCCCTCGAGGATGTCGAGCAACAAGCCGATACAAGTCCTGCATTTCAAAAGTGGTCAGCGGTCGATGCTCGTTTTTTGATCCCATCAGGTCACCAAGGGACGCTGTGTTTTGAACATGGTCAAAAGTTGTCCTGGATCATTAGGTCCACCCCAAGATATCCCAAACATTGAGTGTAGTGGTTTGTTATACCCCATCTTATCTAAGAGACGAACTCCCCTCAGGCGATGCTGGCTATCATGACCCGTTGGACGGAGATAGCCAAGAACAACCCTTTGATTCCCACACCAAGCACCGGTCACGTGGGATTAGAAGCTGTGATGAGGAAATAACTATACAGGAGGGCGTATGACCTTCCACCTAGACCAGGTTCTCTCTGATTGGATTGTACGACGTGGTGTGGGATTATGTCCTCATTCACATCGGGTTACTCACCGTGCCGTACATATCCCCAGATAAGAACTTCCTCGACCCTCATACTTACTACAAGACATTAAACTGCAAGCTGGTCAGGACTCCCTAACCGAGGCCTAGCCTCAAGCCCCTTGGCCTTTCGGGCCCCCAACACAGGTTCTCTTATGGGAGCGTACAATGTGGTATGGGATTATGTCCTCATTCACGTCAGATTACTCTCCACGCCGTACACATCCCCAGATGAGGAACCTTATCCTTCACTCGTCCTTACTACAAGAGGTTAAACTGTAAGCTGGTCAGGCCTCCCTAACCGAGGCCCAGCCTCTGGCCCCTTGGCCTTTTCAGGCCCCGACCCTCTTCCTTACTACAAGACGTTAAACTGAAAGCTGTTCAGGCCTCCCTGACCGAGGCCCAGCCTCAGGCCCCTTGTCCTTCTCGGGCCCTAGCCCAAGTTCTTACCTGAAGTGTATGGTGTGGTGGGGGATCATGTCCTCATTCATGTTGGGTTACTCACTATGCCATACACCTCCCGTGTCTAGGGAACCCTATTCCCCGACCCTCGTCCTCACTGCAAGACGTGAAACTACAAGTAGGTCAGGTCTTCCTGACCAAAGCCCAACTATCAGGACCCTTGGCCTTTTCGGTCCCCTAGCCCAGGTCCTCTCTTATGGGAGTATATGGTGTGGTGTCGGATTACTTCCTCATTCACGTCAGATTATTCGCCGCGCCGTACACCTCCCTTGTTTGGGGG
The DNA here is from genome assembly GCA_963277665.1 of Viscum album. Classification (NCBI taxonomy): domain Eukaryota; kingdom Viridiplantae; phylum Streptophyta; class Magnoliopsida; order Santalales; family Viscaceae; genus Viscum; species Viscum album. The sequence goes on along the minus strand of OY728128.1, from coordinate 252,124,017 downwards.
TATCCTACTCCACTCCTTGTCCTGCATGACGTTTAAATGCATCTCGAGAACTACGTGTGGCTTGATTCCCATCCTTATGGGATACGTAGGACCACCTGAATATCTAGGCTTCGAGTCCAGACCCACCTCTGGAAATTTCCATCCCACCTTGGCCCCTTGGCCTACCTCTCCGTTCTGAGCCACTTCGTCGACCCTTTTCAGTGGTTCACCAATGTTCTTAAGGGTACTCTGGTTTAGTACCTGGAATGTTGGGTTCTACTCGGACATGTATTCACCCCCTTTTTAGGCTTTGTGTCTCCCTTCATCAGGGCTTTCATCACCATTCAAACCCGGAGGGACCCCCAAAAAATTGCATAGATACCATGCCTAAGGGCTCTCCTACCATTACGGGCCAATGCCCCTGAGGGTTTCAGACAAAAAATTGATACAAATCATGCGTTGCGAATATGGTCAGTGGTCGATGCTCATTTGCTGTTCCCACTTCAGGCTAACACGATATAGATATTGTCTTTCCGCCACGGTTAATAGTTATCCTCCATCGCCACGCCAACCCCATTAATCTCAAAGTGTTGGTTACATGATTAACATCCTTCCCCACCTCATCATTTCCAAATTGAACATCTAAACTCTTGGTACTATTCCTCAGTGCGCATCCACGCGTTAGGAGGACCAAAGCCGTGATGGGGGCGTCATTCGTGTCTCCACACCGATTTCCCTTTGGCGTGCGTTCTGAATATTGTAAAAGACATCTTCCTACCTTTTTCCCACACCGAGTTTAACTCACGTGGGATTAGGGATCAGGTTGAGGTCTACACTTACTTGGAGGGTTTTCACTCCATCCATGGTTTGCGCTCTCAGACCATAAACTAAGATCTTGTCCAGAACTATGTTTGGCTTGATTCCCATCCTTATGGGATGCGTAGGACCACCCAAATGTCTAGACTTCGGGTCCAGCCCCATCTCTCAAAGGTCTCCCGATCTCCCGGTCACCTAGGCCCCTTGTCCTATCCCTATCCATGAGGGGGATATATAGGTGTGGTACAGGGTTTTTTGGCACCATGCCCCCTTCTCCCGGGAATCCTCCATCTCTTTCCCACCCTCAAGTTGAGTCCCTAGACCCCTTGAAGTTGTTTTCCCATGTGTTAAGAGTACTCTGGTCTAGGACCAAGAGTGTCAGATTTAACTTAGGCAAGTTCCTTCCACTTGTCAAGCTTCGTGTTCCCCTTCATTCGGACCTCCGTTATCTTTCACACCTGGAGGGACCCCCCAGAACGGCATGGATACTACGCTTAAGGGCTCTCCTACCATTACGAGCCAACGACCCCAAGGGTTTCAGACAACAAATTGATACAAATCCCACGTTGCAAACATGGTCAATGATTGATTCTCATTTGTTTGTCCCCATTTTAGGCCAACACAACAGGATGCTATGTTGCGAACATGGTCAGCAGTAATCCTTCGTCGTCACGCCAGCCCCTTCAGGCCTTGAATGTTGGTTTCATGATTTACATTATGTTCCACCCCATCATGTCCAGGTGGAATCTTGACACTCTTGGAACTATCCCTTACTGCACCTTTGCGAGTCAGGGGGATAAAGCTGCAATACGGCATCCTTCAGGATGCCCGTGGTCCGAGCTCTAAGACCGTAAACTAAGATCTCCCCAGAACTACGTACGGCTTGATTCCCATCCTCATGGGATATGTAGGAACGCCCAGACCCCTTGTCTATGGGTCCAAATTGATTTCTGCTAATTCTACTTTTATGTCCCGCCTTCGGGACCATAACTATGGGACCACGTGGCGTGGTGTGGGATTATGTCCTCATTCACATCGGGTTTGAAATAGTCGCACCACATGAACCCTGTTCTAAGAATTATCCCTCCTGCTTCCTGTCCCTCACGACATTAAAAGGCACCCTCTAGATATACGTATGGCTTGATTCCCATCCTTATGGGATAAGTAGGACCACCCAGACATCTTTTTTTTTTCGGGTCTAGCTCAACTGGGAGCTAGTTTCTATGGCCCCTTTCACTTTCACCCCTATTTGGGCCCCTTATCCCAGGGTTCCCCTCTCGGAATTTCGTATGGTGTGATGTGGTATCATTTCCCTATTCACATCGATTATTTTTCATGGAACTGTACACATTCCCCACATAGAATCATCTCTGCTACACCTGTGTTGCCTGAAGTTAAAATGTATGCTTGGTCCTATCACATGACCCTAAACTATGACATTATTGTCCTGGACGCATGATGAAAAATGGCACTTCATTGTGATAACCTCATCATAGAGAGTGTCACGTTGGGTATTGGTCATATTCCATGCCATTTGTCAATGCCTACTATGGATTGATTATTGTGGAGATGCCAGGGCCTACTACCCTAGGCCCATCGCTTAACAAAAAAAAACCACTCACCTTAAAGGACAAACATGATTTATCAAATACCGCTTCTCTTGGTGCGAGGTCTAGACCCGCACACCCTTTTAATTCTTTGCAATGGCACCTTACCATGCCGTGTCACCTTCTAGAACTATGTATGGCTTGATTCTCATCCTCATGAGATACGTAGG